>AP028160.1:20840201-30840201 GCA_014132275.2 Samia ricini
AATGTGCAATAAGAGTACTGTTCTGCTAACAATAACACAATAACAATCTCATGTATTGCGCACAATAACATCTTTAATTACACTAAATTTTTATCTTTATTAAGTCCGTAATGTAAAAATAATAAAAAACACTTTGACCAATCTTTGTGTATGTATTTGAAATTGTGTATGAGTTTTAATTTTTTACGCGCAACCCTAATATTTTTGAAAGGTAAGTACCCTAAGTTACGCGGAGAACTTCGAGCTGATCCCTGAAAAAAAGTACCGTCAAAATCCGTGCAACCGTTTCCGAGATTATTAAATATAGAAAACAGATAGAAAAGACAAGATCAAAATTAAAAAAAAAATGTATTTTTGGTATAGTTATCGTTTATGCATTCATGTGTATTTGGTAAAAAACAATATTATTTTAATATTATAATACAAACAGAGACTAAAAAATTTGTTTATTAGATATAGATTTAGATTAAAAAACAGTTCCTCTTAAAATTGCAAATGTCCATTCCCGATACATTAAATATGTGAACACTTATTAATTGAATAGTGGTAATCGAATTAAACGATGTAAAGGAACAAAACAATCAACACTATTTTAACCGACTTCAAAAGGAGGAAGGAGATTATCAATTCGTCTGTGTATTTTTTTTTGTATGTTTGTTACGAAATTTCTCAGTCATTTTTGGACTGATTTGCAATTATTTTTTAAATCGAAGTCGTACACCTCTCAGGTGGTTCCAATTCCACCAGATAAGGATCTGATCAGTGAAACTCAGGGAAAACTGAGAAAAACTCTCGAATATATTATAGACACTCACATGTGTTTCATTTATTCGTTTCCAAAGCTATGAAGTAGGCTTCACAGCTATACCTAAAAGTACAAAATTAAACTAAAAAGTAGAAAAAAAACTTTTTAATTAAAAACAAAACCGATTTTATAAGAAAAATACTATAAAAATGCACTAAAAGTCAATAAATAATTACTTTATTAATCTGCTTCGTTAATTTTGAAATCGGTGCCAGCTTACGGATAACAAAGTGGTGTAAATGTATGTTGTTAATTATATTCGATTTTCATTGTTCTTAAAATCACCTTAGTCCTTTATTTAGCTCATATGTAATAGTGATAATGTTTAGGCAGTTATTTCTATTTATAAATGAGTACATTGGTTAACTCTAGCTGGCACCGACTAGAAAATTAACGAACCAGACTTAATAAAGTAATTATTTTTTTGACATTTTGGGAAATTTTTATATAATTTATTATTCGAATTCGGTTTTGTTTTTTTTAAAAAAAAGGCTTTTTTTAATAAACAGTTTTGAAATAAATTGGCATCTGCAGTAAAACTCTTCTTTAACACTACATTACTTTTTTTGGAGGAACTAATACACATTATATAAATATTAAAAAACTCCGACAAACAAAAAAGAAAGAACTTACCTATTTAATTGTTATCGACATACTCACTTGCAAATAGGTACTATGAGTTAATTACTTAAATCAAACAAAACAAAGAACATGTTGTTTATACAATAATAATTATGATTTTAATGTCTAACTGACCAGTATACATACATGATTATCCGCACACAACAAAGTTTGAAGTTTCGATAAGGAATCCTTATAAAAGCCTAACCTATTAACCTAATAGTTGTCAGTCTCACGCGAATTAACCTCAGGGCAACACGCATTTACAAGAACGAAAATGATTTTCTACATATTATTGGCATTATCACTACTACTAATTTATATAATAAATAATAGAAATAGAAATTACTGGACAAAGAAAAACGTTAAACAAGTCAATGGATCAGGGTGGAAGTTTCTACTTGGACTAGTGTCACTACCCCAGCTCTTCAAAGATATATATGAGAAATATGATGATGAACATATTGGTGTACTCATTGGATCCACTCCAACTCTGGTCCTCAAGAACATAGAAGATATAAAAACTGTGTGCGTCGGCGATTTTCAGAGTTTCCACGGTCGTGGTGTAAAGATAAATGATGATGATTTACTGGGGGTAATAATATGCTGTTTATTAATGATCTACCACGCTGGAAAATGTTAAGGCAAAAAACTTTCACCTGTCTTTACTACATTGAGACTGAAGACTATGTTTGGCATCATAGAGAAATGTGCAAAAGATTTAGTTAAATTAGTGGAAAATAATAAAGGAAAGGTTGAAAGAAAACCTTTCGACGCTATGCACACGTACACTGCATCGTGTCTTGGCGCTGCTTTGTTTAGTGTAGAAACGAAGGGTGATACTGTTATGGGAACACCATTTTTACACAAGTTAATAAAAACTGTGCAGCCAAGTTTTAAATCTAACGTCAGTTTTATTCTTGCCAATTTTTTTTTCCCGTCTCCATATAAAGCCTTGAACTTAAACATATTTGATAACGAAGACTTTTTCATAAATGCTTTAAAAAGAGTTTTTCACAATCGGCATAGTTCTACAAAAATATATGACTTCATTGACGTCTGTTTAGAACTTCAAAAGAATGGAACAATGAAAGATTCAACAACCGGCTATGAGCTCGAACCAACTGATGAACTGTTTGCGGCGCAAGCATTTATCTTCGTCTTAGCCGGAGGTGATACTAGTGCAAACGTAATGCATTTCACGCTTCTAGAGCTAGCTAGTAATCCAAAGATACTAGCAAAAGTACATAAGGAAATTGATAACGTTTTACACGGCAAAGACGGAATAACATTTGAAGATTTAGATAAATTTGAATATTTAGAAATGGTATTAAATGAATCGATGAGGAAATACCCGAACATTGGTTTCCTACAGAGAGTTTGTACCAAGGACAACGATTTTGCCGAGTAATAATTTGAAAATTGAAAAAGATACTATGATTATCATTCCAACTTTCGGCATACAGCGAGATGAAAAGTTTTACCCAAACCCTGAATTATTTGACCCGGAACGTTTCGCTCCTGATAATGTCAACAATATACACAAATATAGTTTCTTACCATTCGGCGAGGGAAATCGCATTTGTATAGGTGAGTGACGGTTATAAAACACATTCAAGCGAATCTAAGGTTCATTACAATTCAATGTTAATATCATGTATCTGTTTCCAATGACATGCTCTAAACTATTTTAGTCATAGCGAATGATACTATGGTTTGTCCGTACACTTCCTTTAACGTATTTCTATTAATTCTTGACATTAAAATGAATTATTCACTTTCAATATGATAGTGAAGTAAACAAAAGTTTTTATTTAGCTGTCGAATATGTATTATATTCGAATATGTCGAATATGTGTCATAATTTGAGATCATAAGCTAATATTATAAACAGTATTTCTTTTTCATATTTCAGGTGCCAGATTCGCCCGTATTAAAGTTAAGACCGGTATAGCTTGGTTACTCCGTCACTTTACTTTAGAAGAGATGATTTACAAACCAAATTTCGAGAACAGCTCCTTCAGCGTACGAGATACCAAAGCAAAATACAGATTCATCCCGAGACATTTTTAACGTACTTAATTTGTATTTTGAAGAATGTATTTTTAATATATACGAAAAATATGTTAGGTGCTTATAAACCTGTATATCGCAGTTAATTATATTACTTGTTTGTTTTTCTTCAATAAATCTGTGAATTTGCATTAAAGTATTTTTTTTTATTATCGAAAACCTAATCATAAAATCAAAATGTAATATTTTTCTGTATCTCCTTGGGGTATAAAGATTACATCAAAGACTATAGACTATAAAAGTTATAAGTATATTTTTTGGAAATTATAAATTTAATAATAATTATGAATTCAAAGAGAACTTCATTGATTTGTAAAACATTTGATGTACGGGAAACAGATGTCGTTCGGTAACTGACAGGGTATCAAAAACAAAACGATCAGAACATCTCCCACTCAATCAAGATAACACACGTAGACAAAGTCACGGGAGTCTAATACTCTTTTAATAAAATGTACAAACTCAGATATCAATTAATAATATATTCAGTCAAATAAGTATCGGGAATGGATGATTTGTTTACGGTTCAAATTTCATTTTTTTGATGATTTTGAAAATGTTTTTGTGATTGAATTATTCTTTGGCGTAAATGTATCGTTTTTGAAGGAGCATACTTTGAAAGCCATAAAATAAATTGGAATGAATAACTAACATATTGTGTATTATTTTTATTTATCTTTCCCAGGCACTTTTTTGATAGAGTAGTATATGTAATATGATTGATGGGGATGATGATGTGATTGATCCATACTTTTCTTTTCTTTAAACGGATTATTGACACTCAGATTAATTTTTGACTTTCAATCTGTCAAATTAATAAAAGTTTTTGCTTAGCTGTCGCATATTTTTCCCACCATTTGACTTCACAGACTAATTTTTTTTGCAGGTGCCAGATTCGCCCGTATTCAAGTTAAGGCCGGTATAGCTTGGCTGCTACGTCACTTTACATTAGAAGAGATGATTTACAACCCGAATTTTTCACCAAAACCATCTTCAGTGAACGAGATACGAAAGCAAAATATAAGTTCATCTCTAGAGAAATTCAATGTAAATAATTTTTATTTTAGACTAGCTGTGCCCGCGACTTCACTCGCGTGAAATTTAGATATTTACATTCTAATAGACAACCTATATTTTTCCAACCCGTCCCGTCCCGAATTTCATAGAACTCGGTTCTGTAAGTTTTTGCGTGATTAGATTAAATTAGAACAAATTAATAAGCAGACAAACAGACAAAAAAATTTAAAACTATCGAAATGTGTCGTATAAATAAGTATAGATTATCTATGTTCTTGTAGCGTTTCAGAACAGTCTAAATTATTTAAAAATAAGTATAGTGCCATCTATGAATAATCGTCAGAAATACATATAACATAAGCTACACCATTCATACAAACACAAACATTTCTAAAAATGATAGAAATCTGTTTAATTATTAATTTTTTGTCCCTTGCAATAATTCTTTTACAAAAATCGGAAGTGTACAGACACGTGATATTTACAATTTTATTATTACTATTGATAATGTTTTTTGTTGCATTTTTCGTAAAATGCGTTAGTTACCACGTTATGGTTTTCAGAAGTTCTTGGGTTTTTTATAGTACCGAATGTAATTTATGAAAAAGTTTTAAAGTTTTTTTTTCGAATCGGTTTTAAAAAAGTATGTAAACACAAAATATATAATATATCAAAATAATCAAATCATACTTTTCTAGATTTTCATAAAGTAAGTTTTATTAAACTGAGAATAATAAATTATTATAAAAAAATGTAAACAATTGTACATTTTCATAAAAACTTTTAAACTAAAAACAAATTAATTCTTCATGAGGTCAAATAATAATATCTTATTAAAATATGCAGATTGACTATAAGATAACATTAATAATATAAATCAGAAAGCGTCGAGACATGGTTATAAGTTGATTACACTTTTCAATGTCATCATATATTTTTAAATTTTATATTGAAGCGTGCTTTTATCTATTACGTGAAATAAATCATATCTCTCTCATCATCATTGTATTTTTTTTTTCAATAAGCAGTATGTTATTGTCCAATCATTAAAAAAAATAACACTCATTTTTCTTTGTTTTACCTTTGTAAAGGAGTTACGACATAGTACCGATCGTTTATACTTTTATAAAAGATCAGTGTAGAATGATATCTATCATGTAGTTATATATAAAAGTAATCCAAAATACCCTTATTCTACTCTACTTAAGAGTAAGCACATTTTGCACTACTTTCAAGCCAAACAAGCCAGCTTACAAAAAGTCTTTTATCACCGTAGACCACATACATACGCTGCGGCAGATTATACAGAAGACCGACTAGTATAACTTACCTCTTTGTTTGAAACTATGAAAAAGCTTTCTTTTCGATTGAGACCTGGGCTGTCTCTCCAGCGGTGATCGATACCAAGAAGACTATCGATATATCAAAACGTCGAAGGATTTTTATAAAAACGCCACCATGTTAGTCCTTAGATTAAAGTTCTCGAAACCTATACCTTTGGGCGTGGCGTTAGACAGGCAGATGTTATTTCTCCGAAACTGTTCACCGCTGCGCTCGAGGATGTCTTCAAGGTTCTGCACTGGAAAGGACTTGGCATCAACATAAACGGCGGATACATAACACACCTCTGCTTTGCCGATGATATAGTAATTAAGGCTGAGACCGCTGAAGACCTAAGTACGATGCTCGATGACCTTAGTAGAGCCTCCGCACGAGTTGGCCTTAAAATCAACATGGACAAGACGAAGGTCATGTCTAATGTTGTAATCAAGTTGTTGAGCGTTGACAATGGCTGCTACGTACCGGAAGATGCAGCGTAGGTAGGCCCACCACTAGGTGGACCGAGTAAATGGTGAAAGTCGCGGGAATCCGCAATATGCGGATGGTGTAAGATCTGTCGTCATGGAGATCTTTGGAGGAGATCCATGTCTAACAATGGACGTATTTCGGTTGAATGGACTCGACTTAAAAGGGAAATTAAAATTAATTAATTAAAAGCGAATTAAGGGAGTTGGATCTCGTTTCTTATAGGCTAACAATCGGCTCGGTATTTTTACCAGATAGCGAGGCTGCGTCTCTCGATATTACTCTCCAATTCATGTGGAGTTAAATCCAAAACACTAAAATGTCTTGCATTCCAGATAGGATAGGACGGTGAAATCGTTGCTTCAAAAAAAGACCAAAACCCATGTGACTGCTGATTAAACATTGAAATAACATGGAGGGTAAGCAGTTTACCAATTTTTTCTTCATTTTTTACACGGTATAGACTTTACGAATAGGATTTAGGTATAGGTTTAAGCTTTGACCACAATCTCACATGATGTTGTGATGACGTGGTCCAGGGTGCTAAACACACTGTCTAGAGGTGCTATTTCTCAAATGATGCTGCCGGAACATACCTATTGGTATTTCGCGGCAGGTTTTCAAACTTGAGGGTGGTAGCTACTCAGGTGGGCATTATTGGAAAATGCCCTACCACCATGCTATGGTTGCATGGTTGCACTTATGCACAATACATGTAAGTACATTTTTTTACATGATATAGGTTCAATGTTTTGTCCCTAATTTCACCTGATGTTAAGTGACGATGTGGCTCAGGATGATAAACACACTAAGCGTAGATGTACTGGTTATCAAGTGATGCTGCGTGAAACACACCTATTGGTATTTGGCGACAGGTTTTCTAAGTTGAGGACGGTCGCTATGGTTTCCTCAAGATGTTTTCCTTCACCGAAAGCTCAGGCTGATTTTAGAGTTAGATAGGTGAGCTCGAACCCGCGTCCATTGACGCGAAATTCGGCTGCACTATCCACTGCGCCATCATTACTTCAATAAATTTATAGATAATTCTGGCAGCATGTAATCCAGTTTTATTCCGGATTTATTAAAAAATGTATGTATATAGACTATATATCTTTACATATAAATCTTCTATGCGTGTGTATGTGACTAAACTCCTCCTAAAAAGCTGAACCGATGTCAATGAAATTTTTTGTGTTTATTCCTGAGGATTCGAGAATGGTTTGGATTCACAATTTCGTACAATGGATTATGTTTATTTAATTAATATTTTATATATGAAACTCTAACAAAGTTGCGGGCATAGGTAGTGTTATATGTAATGTTATTATAACAAAAACAAATGATACTGGACCTGCGTTCTTATAGAATACAATGCAATACTTTTATACTAAATTCATAAATGGATTAAAATGAAATAAATAAATAAACTCATAATTATTCTTTTTATTTTATCTTAAAACCGCTACGAGTTAAGTTAATAAGTACCGAACAAATATAATTATATAACAGACAAGTAAAGAATACTTTTATATGTATATTTACCTCGTATTCCTAAACATAACTCGAGATTACACTCCACTCGACTTAACTAGTCTTACGGGATTAGGTATTTATAGTCATAAAAAAATCACTCCACTCGAAAAATTACTGTATTATTCTACTTCTGCTAACTTCGATATATCCTTTGTTTTAATACCGTTAATAATATAGCAGTCGGTACCAGCTAGAGTTAACTGGAATGAAAATAACTGCCTAAACTTCATCGCAATTATATATGAGCTTCAATTATTAGCGACGTACATTTACACCACTTTCTTATCCGTAGGCTGGCACCGATTTCAAAATTATTAATGTTATAAAAACGACAAACATATCAGAAGTAGATTGATAAAGTATTTATTTATTTACTTTTTAGTGCATTTTTATAGTATATTCTTTTTTCTAGTCGGTTTTGTTTTTAATTTATGAAGTTTTGTGGTAGAAACTATTCACACGATCTCGCCATACAACTCTGTTTATTTTTAATAAAACCATGAGAACCGAGTTATCATGAGAATATCCTCAAAGAGATCTTACGAAAAAGATTAGAGAAGATTCTATAAATACTCGAGAATAATAACGATTAAAAATCGAAATTAACTAATAATATAAATTCAAAAGGGAAATAATTTTGATATTTTCTAACTTAACAGCGGAATTATCTGAACATAATGACAAGGTAAAAATGTATTTACTATATATGTATAACAATGTAAAAAAAACATTATCTTTTTGTAAGGTTTATGTATCGAACATTTTGTACGTCATTACGTACATGTGCAGACTTGTACAGAACAATTATTATTATACAGCATTTTTTTTTATGATGTAATGATTATATTCCGAAAATTATTTCGCTACCTATACATTTTTCTCAAAGCAACAGTACTTTCTTTCTATAGATATGTTTATACGAGTCGACATACTATAGGATACTATAGGATACTTTGGTTTTTGTAATAATGTTCCACATATGTATCATAGTAAGTAAGTATCTCTTTAAACGATTTAAACATAGTCGTTTTCCGCGTTTATATGTCTGTTTATCTGGTAACTACTCCTAAACTACGGAACGGATTTTTTTTTTACTTTTTTTTATATATCATATGCAATTGTAAAATAAGGTCTTGATTTACATTATTAAAAAAACTAAATATACAACTCAAATGTATTACTTAGTGCAATTTGATTTGTATTAATTTTTTTACGTAATCGTATGATTTACATAAGATGAAATAAAAAGGCAAATGTGACTAAACATAGCAAAAATAAATGTTGAATTACTGAAATCCTGAAGTGTTTTTATGATAATTATTATAGCCAGCATAAGGATTTAGGCAAAAAACTTATTTTGTATGGTTTCAGTGTATGGGTGTATGTGAAAAATTAGCCCTTATACTGTACTTTAACAAAAAAAGGCGATACAGTCCCGTGCATAAGCAAATGTGCAATAAGAGTAACTGTTCTGATAACAATAACACGAATAACAATCTTCATGTATTGCGACAATAACATCTTTGAATTACACTAATTTTTATCTTTATAAGTCCGTAATGTAAAATTAATAAAAAACACTTTGACCAATATTTTGTATGTATTGAAATTTGTATGAGTTTTAATTTTTTACGCGCAACCCTAATTATTTTTGAAAAGGTAAGGTACCCTAAGTTACGCGGAGTAACTTCAGCTATCCCTGAAAAAAAGTACCGTCAAAATCCGTGCAACCGTTCCGGAGATTAGTTTAAACATATAGAAAGACAGATAAAATTAAAAAAAAATGTATTTTTTGGTATAGTTATCGTTTATGCATTCATGTGTATTTGGTAAAACAATATTATTTTAATATTATAATACAAACAGAGACTTAAAATTTGTTTATTAGATATAGATTTAGATTAAAAAACAGTTCCTCTTAAAATTGCAAATGTCCATTCCCGATACATTAAATATGTGAACACTTATTAATTGAATAGTGGTAATCGAATTAAACGATGTAAAGGAACAAAACAATCAACACTATTTTTAACCGACTTCAAAAAGGAGGAGATTATCAATTCGTCTGTGTATTTTTTTTTGTATGTTTGTTACGAAATTTCTCAGTCATTTTTGGACTGATTTGCAAATTATTTTTTTAAATCGAAGTCGTACACCTCTCAGGTGGTTCCAATTCCACCAGATAAGGATCTGATCAGTGAAACTCAGGGAAACTGAGAAAAACTCTCGAATATTATAGACACTCACATGTGTTTCATTTATTCGTTTCCAAAGCTATGAAGTAGGCTTCACAGCTATACCTAAAAGTACAAAATTAAACTAAAAAGTAGAAAAAAACTTTTTAATTAAAAACAAAACCGATTTTATAAGAAAATACTATAAAAATGCACTAAAAGTCAATAAATAATTACTTTATTAATCTGCTTCGTTAATTTTGAAATCGGTGCCAGCTTACGGATAACAAAGTGGTGTAAATGTATGTTGTTAATTATATTAGATTTTCATTGTTCTTAAAATCACCTTAGTCCTTTATTTAGCTCATATGTAATAGTGATAATGTTTAGGCAGTTATTTCTATTTATAAATGAGTACATTGGTTAACTCTAGCTGGCACCGACTAGAAAATTAACGAACCAGACTTAATAAAGTAATTATTTTTTGACATTTTGGGAAATTTTTATAATTTATTATTTGAATTCGGTTTTGTTTTTTTTAAAAGGCTTTTTTTAATAAACAGTTTGAAATAAATTGGCATCTGCAGTAAAACTCTTCTTTAACACTACATTACTTTTTTGGAGGAACTAATACACATTATATAAATATTAAAACTCCGACAAACAAAAAAGAAAGAACTTACCTATTTAATTGTTATCGACATACTCACTTGCAAATAGGTACTATGAGTTAATTACTTAAATCAAACAAAACAAAGAACATGTTGTTTATACAATAATAATTATGATTTTAATGTCTAACTGACCAGTATACATACATGATTATCCGCACACAACAAAGTTTGAAGTTTCGATAAGGAATCCTTATAAAAGCCTAACCTATTAACCTAATAGTTGTCAGTCTCACGCGAATTAACCTCAGGGCAACACGCATTTACAAGAACGAAAATGATTTTCTACATATTATTGGCATTATCACTACTACTAATTTATATAATAAATAATAGAAATAGAAATTACTGGACAAAGAAAAACGTTAAACAAGTCAATGGATCAGGGTGGAAGTTTCTACTTGGACTAGTGTCACTACCCCAGCTCTTCAAAGATATATATGAGAAATATGATGATGAACATATTGGTGTACTCATTGGATCCACTCCAACTCTGGTCCTCAAGAACATAGAAGATATAAAAACTGTGTGCGTCGGCGATTTTCAGAGTTTCCACGGTCGTGGTGTAAAGATAAATGATGATGATTTACTGGGTAATAATATGCTGTTTATTAATGATCTACCACGCTGGAAAATGTTAAGGCAAAAACTTTCACCTGTCTTTACTACATTGAGACTGAAGACTATGTTTGGCATCATAGAGAAATGTGCAAAAGATTTAGTTAAATTAGTGGAAAATAATAAAGGAATGGTTGAAAGAAAACCTTTCGACGCTATGCACACGTACACTGCATCGTGTCTTGGCGCTGCTTTGTTTAGTGTAGAAACGAAGGGTGATACTGTTATGGGAACACCATTTTTACACAAGTTAATAAAAACTGTGCAGCCAAGTTTTAAATCTAACGTCAGTTTTATTCTTGCCAATTTTTTCCCGTCTCCATATAAAGCCTTGAACTTAAACATATTTGATAACGAAGACTTTTTCATAAATGCTTTAAAAAGAGTTTTTCACAATCGGCATAGTTCTACAAAAATATATGACTTCATTGACGTCTGTTTAGAACTTCAAAAGAATGGAACAATGAAAGATTCAACAACCGGCTATGAGCTCGAACCAACTGATGAACTGTTTGCGGCGCAAGCATTTATCTTCGTCTTAGCCGGAGGTGATACTAGTGCAAACGTAATGCATTTCACGCTTCTAGAGCTAGCTAGTAATCCAAAGATACTAGCAAAAGTACATAAGGAAATTGATAACGTTTTACACGGCAAAGACGGAATAACATTTGAAGATTTAGATAAATTTGAATATTTAGAAATGGTATTAAATGAATCGATGAGGGGGGGAAATACCCGAACATTGGTTTCCTACAGAGAGTTTGTACCAAGGACACGATTTTGCCGAGTAATAATTTGAAAATTGAAAAAGATACTATGATTATCATTCCAACTTTCGGCATACAGCGAGATGAAAAGTTTTTACCCAAACCCTGAATTATTTGACCCGGAACGTTTCGCTCCTGATAATGCCAACAATATACACAAATATAGTTTCTTACCATTCGGCGAGGGAAATCGCATTTGTATAGGTGAGTGACGGTTATAAAACACATTCAAGCGAATCTAAGGTTCATTACAATTCAATGTTAATATCATGTATCTGTTTCCAATGACATGCTCTAAAACTATTTTTAGTCATAGCGAATGATACTATGGTTTGTCCGTACACTTCCTTTAACGTATTTCTATTAATTCTTGACATTAAAATGAATTATTCACTTTCAATATGATAGTGAAGTAAACAAAAGTTTTTATTTAGCTGTCGAATACATGTGTCATAATTTGAGATCATAAGCTAATATTATAACAGTATTTCTTTTTCATATTTCAGGTGCCAGATTCGCCCGTATTAAAGTTAAGACCGGTATAGCTTGGTTACTCCGTCACTTTACTTTAGAAGAGATGATTTACAAACCAAATTTCGAGAACAGCTCCTTCAGCGTACGAGATACCAAAGCAAAATACAGATTCATCCCGAGACATTTTTAACGTACTTAATTTGTATTTTGAAGAATGTATTTTTAATATATACGAAAAATATGTTAGGTGCTTATAAACCTGTATATCGCAGTTAATTATATTACTTGTTTGTTTTTCTTCAATAAATCTGTGAATTGCATTAAAGTATTTTTTTTATTATCGAAAACCTAATCATAAAATCAAAATGTAATATTTTTCTGTATCTCCTTGGGGTATAAAGATTACATCAAAGACTATAGACTATAAAAGTTATAAGTATATTTTTTGGAAATTATAAATTTAATAATAATTATGAATTCAAGAGAACTTCATTGATTTGTAAAACATTTGATGTACGGGAAACAGATGTCGTTCGGTAACTGACAGGGTATCAAAAACAAAACGATCAGAACATCTCCCACTCAATCAAGATAACACACGTAGACAAAGTCACGGGAGTCTAATACTCTTTTAATAAAATGTACAAACTCAGATATCAATTAATAATATATTCAGTCAAATAAGTATCGGGAATGGATGATTTGTTTACGGTTCAAATTTCATTTTTTGATGATTTTGAAAATGTTTTTGTGATTGAATTATTCTTTGGCGTAAATGTATCGTTTTTGAAGGAGCATACTTTGAAAGCCATAAAATAAATTGGAATGAATAACTAACATATTGTGTATTATTTTATTTATCTTTCCCAGGCACTTTTTTGATAGAGTAGTATATGTAATATGATTGATGGGGATGATGATGTGATTGATCCATACTTACATTCTTTAACGGATTATTGACACTCAGATTAATTTTTGACTTTCAATCTGTCAAATTAATAAAAGTTTTTGCTTAGCTGTCGCATATTTTTCCCACCATTTGACTTCACAGACTAATTTTTTTGCAGGTGCCAGATTCGCCCGTATTCAAGTTAAGGCCGGTATAGCTTGGCTGCTACGTCACTTTACATTAGAAGAGATGATTTACAACCCGAATTTTCACCAAAACCATCTTCAGTGAACGAGATACGAAAGCAAAATATAAGTTCATCTCTAGAGAAATTCAATGTAAATAATTTTTATTTTAGACTAGCTGTGCCCGCGACTTCACTCGCGTGAAATTTAGATATTTACATTCTAATAGACAACCTATATTTTTCCAACCCGTCCCGTCCCGAATTTCATAGAACTCGGTTCTGTAAGTTTTGCGTGATTAGATTAAATTAGAACAAATTAATAAGCAGACAAACAGACAAAAAAATTTAAAACTATCGAAATGTGTCGTATAAATAAGTATAGATTATCTATGTTCTTGTAGCGTTTCAGAACAGTCTAAATTATTTAAAAATAAGTATAGTGCCATCTATGAATAATCGTCAGAAATACATATAACATAAGCTACACCATTCATACAAACACAAACATTTCTAAAAATGATAGAAATCTGTTTAATTATTAATTTTTTGTCCCTTGCAATAATTCTTTTACAAAAATCGGAAGTGTACAGACACGTGATATTTACAATTTTATTATTACTATTGATAATGTTTTTTGTTGCATTTTTCGTAAAATGCGTTAGTTACCACGTTATGGTTTTCAGAAGTTCTTGGGTTTTTTATAGTACCGAATGTAATTTATGAAAAAGTTTTAAAGTTTTTTTTTCGAATCGGTTTTAAAAAAGTATGTAAACACAAAATATATAATATATCAAAATAATCAAATCATACTTTTCTAGATTTTCATAAAGTAAGTTTTATTAAACTGAGAATAATAAATTATTATAAAAAAATGTAAACAATTGTACATTTTCATAAAAACTTTTAAACTAAAAACAAAATTAATTCTTCATGAGGTCAAATAATAATATCTTATTAAAATATGCAGATTGACTATAAGATAACATTAATAATATAAATCAGAAAGCGTCGAGACATGGTTATAAGTTGATTACACTTTTCAATGTCATCATATATTTTTAAATTTTATATTGAAGCGTGCTTTTATCTATTACGTGAAATAAATCATATCTCTCTCATCATCATTGTATTTTTTTTTCAATAAGCAGTATGTTATTGTCCAATCATTAAAAAAAATAACACTCATTTTTCTTTGTTTTACCTTTGTAAAGGAGTTACGACATAGTACCGATCGTTTATACTTTTATAAAAGATCAGTGTAGAATGATATCTATCATGTAGTTATATATAAAAGTAATCCAAAATACCCTTATTCTACTCTACTTAAGAGTAAGCACATTTTGCACTACTTTCAAGCCAAACAAGCCAGCTTACAAAAAGTCTTTTATCACCGTAGACCACATACATACGCTGCGGCAGATTATACAGAAGACCGACTAGTATAACTTACCTCTTTGTTTGAAACTATGAAAAAGCTTTCTTTTCGATTGAGACCTGGGCTGTCTCTCCAGCGGTGATCAATACCAAGAAGACTATCGATATATCAAAACGTCGAAGGATTTTTATAAAAACGCCACCATGTTAGTCCTTAGATTAAAGTTCTCGAAACCTATACCTTTGGGCGTGGCGTTAGACAGGCAGATGTTATTTCTCCGAAACTGTTCACCGCTGCGCTCGAGGATGTCTTCAAGGTTCTGCACTGGAAAGGACTTGGCATCAACATAAACGGCGGATACATAACACACCTCTGCTTTGCCGATGATATAGTAATTAAGGCTGAGACCGCTGAAGACCTAAGTACGATGCTCGATGACCTTAGTAGAGCCTCCGCACGAGTTGGCCTTAAAATCAACATGGACAAGACGAAGGTCATGTCTAATGTTGTAATCAAGTTGTTGAGCGTTGACAATGGCTGCTACGTACCGGAAGATGCAGCGTAGGTAGGCCCACCACTAGGTGGACCGAGTAAATGGTGAAAGTCGCGGGAATCCGCAATATGCGGATGGTGTAAGATCTGTCGTCATGGAGATCTTTGGAGGAGATCCATGTCTAACAATGGACGTATTTCGGTTGAATGGACTCGACTTAAAAGGGAAATTAAAATTAATTAATTAAAAGCGAATTAAGGGAGTTGGATCTCGTTTCTTATAGGCTAACAATCGGCTCGGTATTTTTACCAGATAGCGAGGCTGCGTCTCTCGATATTACTCTCCAATTCATGTGGAGCTAAATCCAAAACACTAAAATGTCTTGCATTCCAGATAGGATAGGACGGTGAAATCGTTGCTTCAAAAAAAGACCAAAACCCATGTGACTGCTGATTAAACATTGAAATAACATGGAGGGTAAGCAGTTTACCAATTTTTTTTTCTTCATTTTTTACACGGTATAGACTTTACGAATAGGATTTAGGTATAGGTTTAAGCTTTGACCACAATCTCACATGATGTTGTGATGACGTGGTCCAGGGTGCTAAACACACTGTCTAGAGGTGCTATTTCTCAAATGATGCTGCCGGAACATACCTATTGGTATTTCGCGGCAGGTTTTCAAACTTGAGGGTGGTAGCTACTCAGGTGGGCATTATTGGAAAATGCCCTACCACCATGCTATGGTTGCATGGTTGCACTTATGCACAATACATGTAAGTACATTTTTTTACATGATATAGGTTCAATGTTTTGTCCCTAATTTCACCTGATGTTAAGTGACGATGTGGCTCAGGATGATAAACACACTAAGCGTAGATGTACTGGTTATCAAGTGATGCTGCGTGAAACACACCTATTGGTATTTGGCGACAGGTTTTCTAAGTTGAGGACGGTCGCTATGGTTTCCTCAAGATGTTTTCCTTCACCGAAAGCTCAGGCTGATTTTAGAGTTAGATAGGTGAGCTCGAACCCGCGTCCATTGACGCGAAATTCGGCTGCACTATCCACTGCGCCATCATTACTTCAATAAATTTATAGATAATTCTGGCAGCATGTAATCCAGTTTTATTCCGGATTTATTAAAAAATGTATGTATATAGACTATATATCTTTACATATAAATCTTCTATGCGTGTGTATGTGACTAAACTCCTCCTAAAAAGCTGAACCGATGTCAATGAAATTTTTTGTGTTTATTCCTGAGGATTCGAGAATGGTTTGGATTCACAATTTCGTACAATGGATTATGTTTATTTAATTAATATTTTATATATGAAACTCTAACAAAGTTGCGGGCATAGGTAGTGTTATATGTAATGTTATTATAACAAAAACAAATGATACTGGACCTGCGTTCTTATAGAATACAATGCAATACTTTTATACTAAATTCATAAATGGATTAAAATGAAATAAATAAATAAACTCATAATTATTCTTTTTATTTTATCTTAAAACCGCTACGAGTTAAGTTAATAAGTACCGAACAAATATAATTATATAACAGACAAGTAAAGAATACTTTTATATGTATATTTACCTCGTATTCCTAAACATAACTCGAGATTACACTCCACTCGACTTAACTAGTCTTACGGGATTAGGTATTTATAGTCATAAAAAAATCACTCCACTCGAAAAATTACTGTATTATTCTACTTCTGCTAACTTCGATATATCCTTTGTTTTAATACCGTTAATAATATAGCAGTCGGTACCAGCTAGAGTTAACTGGAATGAAAATAACTGCCTAAACTTCATCGCAATTATATATGAGCTTCAATTATTAGCGACGTACATTTACACCACTTTCTTATCCGTAGGCTGGCACCGATTTCAAAATTATTAATGTTATAAAAACGACAAACATATCAGAAGTAGATTGATAAAGTATTTATTTATTTACTTTTTAGTGCATTTTTATAGTATATTCTTTTTTCTAGTCGGTTTTGTTTTTAATTTATGAAGTTTTGTGGTAGAAACTATTCACACGATCTCGCCATACAACTCTGTTTATTTTTAATAAAACCATGAGAACCGAGTTATCATGAGAATATCCTCAAAGAGATCTTACGAAAAAGATTAGAGAAGATTCTATAAATACTCGAGAATAAATAACGATTAAAAATCGAAATTAACTAATAATATAAATTCAAAAGGGAAATAATTTTGATATTTTCTAACTTAACAGCGGAATTATCTGAACATAATGACAAGGTAAAAATGTATTTACTATATATGTATAACAATGTAAAAAAAACATTATCTTTTTGTAAGGTTTATGTATCGAACATTTTGTACGTCATTACGTACATGTGCAGACTTGTACAGAACAATTATTATTATACAGCATTTTTTTTTATGATGTAATGATTATATTCCGAAAATTATTTCGCTACCTATACATTTTTCTCAAAGCAACAGTACTTTCTTTCTATAGATATGTTTATACGAGTCGACATACTATAGGATACTTTGGTTTTTGTAATAATGTTCCACATATGTATCATAGTAAGTAAGTATCTCTTTAAACGATTTAAACATAGTCGCTTTCCGCGTTTATATGTCTGTTTATCTGGTAACTACTCCTAAACTACGGAACGGATTTTTTTTTACTTTTTTTTATATATCATATGCAATTGTAAAATAAGGTCTTGATTTACATTATTAAAAAAACTAAATATACAACTCAAATGTATTACTTAGTGCAATTTGATTTGTATTAATTTTTTTACGTAATCGTATGATTTACATAAGATGAAATAAAAAGGCAAATGTGACTAAACATAGCAAAAATAAATGTTGAATTACTGAAATCCTGAAGTGTTTTTATGATAATTATTATAGCCAGCATAAGGATTTAGGCAAAAACTTATTTTGTATGGTTTCAGTGTATGGGTGTATGTGAAAAATTAGCCCTTATACTGTACTTTAACAAAAAAAGGCGATACAGTCCCGTGCATAAGCAAATGTGCAATAAGAGTAACTGTTCTGATAACAATAACACGAATAACAATCTTCATGTATTGCGACAATAACATCTTTGAATTACACTAATTTTTATCTTTATAAGTCCGTAATGTAAAATTAATAAAAAACACTTTGACCAATATTTTGTATGTATTGAAATTTGTATGAGTTTTAATTTTTTACGCGCAACCCTAATTATTTTTGAAAAGGTAAGGTACCCTAAGTTACGCGGAGTAACTTCAGCTATCCCTGAAAAAAAGTACCGTCAAAATCCGTGCAACCGTTCCGGAGATTAGTTTAAACATATAGAAAGACAGATAAAATTAAAAAAAAATGTATTTTTGGTATAGTTATCGTTTATGCATTCATGTGTATTTGGTAAAACAATATTATTTTAATATTATAATACAAACAGAGACTTAAAATTTGTTTATTAGATATAGATTTAGATTAAAAAACAGTTCCTCTTAAAATTGCAAATGTCCATTCCCGATACATTAAATATGTGAACACTTATTTAATTGAATAGTGGTAATCGAATTAAACGATGTAAAGGAACAAAACAATCAACACTATTTTTAACCGACTTCAAAAAGGAGGAGATTATCAATTCGTCTGTGTATTTTTTTTTGTATGTTTGTTACGAAATTTCTCAGTCATTTTTGGACTGATTTGCAAATTATTTTTTAAATCGAAGTCGTACACCTCTCAGGTGGTTCCAATTCCACCAGATAAGGATCTGATCAGTGAAACTCAGGGAAACTGAGAAAAACTCTCGAATATTATAGACACTCACATGTGTTTCATTTATTCGTTTCCAAAGCTATGAAGTAGGCTTCACAGCTATACCTAAAAGTACAAAATTAAACTAAAAAGTAGAAAAAAACTTTTTAATTAAAAACAAAACCGATTTTATAAGAAAATACTATAAAAATGCACTAAAAGTCAATAAATAATTACTTTATTAATCTGCTTCGTTAATTTTGAAATCGGTCCCAGCTTACGGATAACAAAGTGGTGTAAATGTATGTTGTTAATTATATTAGATTTTCATTGTTCTTAAAATCACCTTAGTCCTTTATTTAGCTCATATGTAATAGTGATAATGTTTAGGCAGTTATTTCTATTTATAAATGAGTACATTGGTTAACTCTAGCTGGCACCGACTAGAAAATTAACGAACCAGACTTAATAAAGTAATTATTTTTTGACATTTTGGGAAATTTTTATAATTTATTATTTGAATTCGGTTTTGTTTTTTTTAAAAGGCTTTTTTTAATAAACAGTTTGAAATAAATTGGCATCTGCAGTAAAACTCTTCTTTAACACTACATTACTTTTTTGGAGGAACTAATACACATTATATAAATATTAAAACTCCGACAAACAAAAAAGAAAGAACTTACCTATTTAATTGTTATCGACATACTCACTTGCAAATAGGTACTATGAGTTAATTACTTAAATCAAACAAAACAAAGAACATGTTGTTTATACAATAATAATTATGATTTTAATGTCTAACTGACCAGTATACATACATGATTATCCGCACACAACAAAGTTTGAAGTTTCGATAAGGAATCCTTATAAAAGCCTAACCTATTAACCTAACAGTTGTCAGTCTCACGCGAATTAACCTCAGGGCAACACGCATTTACAAGAACGAAAATGATTTTCTACATATTATTGGCATTATCACTACTACTAATTTATATAATAAATAATAGAAATAGAAATTACTGGACAAAGAAAAACGTTAAACAAGTCAATGGATCAGGGTGGAAGTTTCTACTTGGACTAGTGTCACTACCCCAGCTCTTCAAAGATATATATGAGAAATATGATGATGAACATATTGGTGTACTCATTGGATCCACTCCAACTCTGGTCCTCAAGAACATAGAAGATATAAAAACTGTGTGCGTCGGCGATTTTCAGAGTTTCCACGGTCGTGGTGTAAAGATAAATGATGATGATTTACTGGGTAATAATATGCTGTTTATTAATGATCTACCACGCTGGAAAATGTTAAGGCAAAAACTTTCACCTGTCTTTACTACATTGAGACTGAAGACTATGTTTGGCATCATAGAGAAATGTGCAAAAGATTTAGTTAAATTAGTGGAAAATAATAAAGGAAAGGTTGAAAGAAAACCTTTCGACGCTATGCACACGTACACTGCATCGTGTCTTGGCGCTGCTTTGTTTAGTGTAGAAACGAAGGGTGATACTGTTATGGGAACACCATTTTTACACAAGTTAATAAAAACTGTGCAGCCAAGTTTTAAATCTAACGTCAGTTTTATTCTTGCCAATTTTTTCCCGTCTCCATATAAAGCCTTGAACTTAAACATATTTGATAACGAAGACTTTTTCATAAATGCTTTAAAAAAGAGTTTTTCACAATCGGCATAGTTCTACAAAAATATATGACTTCATTGACGTCTGTTTAGAACTTCAAAAGAATGGAACAATGAAAGATTCAACAACCGGCTATGAGCTCGAACCAACTGATGAACTGTTTGCGGCGCAAGCATTTATCTTCGTCTTAGCCGGAGGTGATACTAGTGCAAACGTAATGCATTTCACGCTTCTAGAGCTAGCTAGTAATCCAAAGATACTAGCAAAAGTACATAAGGAAATTGATAACGTTTTACACGGCAAAGACGGAATAACATTTGAAGATTTAGATAAATTTGAATATTTAGAAATGGTATTAAATGAATCGATGAGGAAATACCCGAACATTGGTTTCCTACAGAGAGTTTGTACCAAGGACACGATTTTGCCGAGTAATAATTTGAAAATTGAAAAAGATACTATGATTATCATTCCAACTTTCGGCATACAGCGAGATGAAAAGTTTTACCCAAACCCTGAATTATTTGACCCGGAACGTTTCGCTCCTGATAATGTCAACAATATACACAAATATAGTTTCTTACCATTCGGCGAGGGAAATCGCATTTGTATAGGTGAGTGACGGTTATAAAACACATTCAAGCGAATCTAAGGTTCATTACAATTCAATGTTAATATCATGTATCTGTTTCCAATGACATGCTCTAAACTATTTTTAGTCATAGCGAATGATACTATGGTTTGTCCGTACACTTCCTTTAACGTATTTCTATTAATTCTTGACATTAAAATGAATTATTCACTTTCAATATGATAGTGAAGTAAACAAAAGTTTTTATTTAGCTGTCGAATACATGTGTCATAATTTGAGATCATAAGCTAATATTATAACAGTATTTCTTTTTCATATTTCAGGTGCCAGATTCGCCCGTATTAAAGTTAAGACCGGTATAGCTTGGTTACTCCGTCACTTTACTTTAGAAGAGATGATTTACAAACCAAATTTCGAGAACAGCTCCTTCAGCGTACGAGATACCAAAGCAAAATACAGATTCATCCCGAGACATTTTTAACGTACTTAATTTGTATTTTGAAGAATGTATTTTTAATATATACGAAAAATATGTTAGGTGCTTATAAACCTGTATATCGCAGTTAATTATATTACTTGTTTGTTTTTCTTCAATAAATCTGTGAATTGCATTAAAGTATTTTTTTTATTATCGACAACCTAATCATAAAATCAAAATGTAATATTTTTCTGTATCTCCATAGGGTATATAGATTACATCAACGACTATAGGCTATAAAAGTTATAAATATATTATTTGGAAATTATAAAAATAATAATAATTATGAATTCAAAGAGGACTTCATTGATTTGTAAAACATTTGATGTACGGGAAACAGATGTCGTTTGGTAACTGACAGGGTATCAAAAACAAAACAATCAGAACATCTCCCACTCAATCAAGATAACACACGTAGACAAAGTCACGGGAGTCTAATACTCTTTTAATAAAATGTACAAACTCAGATATCAATTAATAATATATGCAGTCAAATAAGTATCGGGAATGGATGATTTGTTTACGGTTCAAATTTCATTTTTTGATGATTTTGAAAATGTTTTTGTGATTGAATTATTCTTTGGCGTAAATGTATCGTTTTTGAAGGAGCATACTTTGAAAGCCATAAAATAAATTGGAATGAATAACTAACATATTGTGTATTATTTTATTTATCTTTCCCCGGCACTTTTTTGATAGAGTAGTATATGTAATATGATTGATGGGGATGATGATGTGATTGATCCATACTTACTTTCTTTAACGGATTATTGACATTCAGATTAATTTTGACTTTCAATATGTCAAATTAATAAAAGTTTTTGCTTAGCTGTCGCATATTTTTCCCACCATTTGACTTCACAGACTAATTTTTTTGCAGGTGCCAGATTCGCCCGTATTCAAGTTAAGGCCGGTATAGCTTGGCTGCTACGTCACTTTACATTAGAAGAGATGAATGAACAACCCGAATTTTCACCAAAACCATCTTCAGTGAACGAGATACGAAAGTAAAATATAAGTTCATCTCTAGAGAAATTCAATGTAAATAATTTTTATTTTAGACTAGCTGTGCCCGCGACTTCACTCGCGTGAAATTCAGACATTTACATTCTAATAGACAACCTATATTTTTCCGACCCGTCCCGTCCCGAATTTCATAGAATTATTACACATATACTATGTCTTAGATATTTATTATTTGGATACTATTGTTAGGATAATTATTCATATATTTGGTTTATATACACAATAAGTAGTAAGATTGATTTCTATGAAACTGTAATAGAATTTACGTATACATTTCTAAACCAGAACCGGAAAAAAAAGATAAACGGAAGTGGAGTTAATTTTAGATTTAATCGATAAGCACTGTAAGAATTAATCAATAATCAATGTAAGAATTTTCTATATTTTTAAAAAAGTATTTTAGAATGTCTACATATTTTGTTTGTTAAGAATATTATTAACAGGTATTGCATGCGTTACAATATAAATTACTCACCCATCGGGTATTTAAGGGAGTCATTATCAAGACGTGGCACGGATAATACGTAGAGTGTTATTTATCATTGTAAGATACATGGCCAAATATACGTTTCAAACAGATTAATATACGCGTAATTACTACACCCTGACTTGTCCCTACACTATATAGTTTATATTATGTCATTTTGTTAAATTTCAATCATTGCATAAATTTTTTGTTCTCGAATAAGGCTAAACGCATTTATTTGTCAACTCTTCTTTCATACTAAAGTCACCGCGTGTCATTGAAAATGCTATAACTTTTAATACAGTTGACCGATTTTAATAAAATAAAGTTTTGATGTTCCTCGGAATATGGTTCATGGTTATCTTTTTGAATTTTAAAAATATACTTAGTACTTTCTAATTGATAACTGCACGTCCAAATAGACAGACAGATTGACAAACATTTCAGAAAATGTTTATTTATCAATGTTTTGCCCCTTGCAATAATTCTTTTACAAAAATTGGAAATGTTCTGTACATTTCACGTGTAGTTTAGAATTTTATTATTAGTATAGATCATGTTTTTTTTTACATTTATGGTTTTAAGAAGTTCTTAGGTTGTTTATAGTACCGAATGTAATTTATGAAAAAGTATGAAAGTTTTTTTGTATCGGTTTTAAATAAAAAATATGTAAATACAAAAGTTATAAAATATCAAAATAATCAAAGTCTAATTTTTCTACATGTTCATAAAATAAGTTTTATTAAACTGAGAATTATAAATTATTATAACAATGTAAATTATTGTATATTTTCATAAAAACCTACAAACTAAAAACAAAATAATTCTTAATGGGGTCAACTAATGATACCTTATTAAAATATACAGATTGACTATAAGATAACATTAATAATACAAATCGATAGCGTCGAGTCATGGTTATAAGTTGATTATACTTTTCAATGTCATCATACTTATAATATATATTATAATTATTTAAATATTATATTCAAACGTTCTTTTATCTATTACGTAAAATTAATCATATCTCTCTCATCATCATTGTATTATCTTTATCAATAAGCAGTATATTATTGTGTTATCATTAAAAAAAACACCATTGTCTGAACACACAACACAATTTGTTTGTTGGTTTTACCTTCGTGAAAGAGTTACGACATAGTACCTATCGATTATACTTTTATAACAGATCGGTGTAGAACAGTGCAGTATGATATCTATCATGTAGTTATATATGGAAGTAGTCCAAAATATCCTTACTCTTCTCGAATTAAAAATAAGCATATTTTGGACTACTTTTAAGCCGAATAATCCAGCTTACGAAAGGGCTTTATCACCGTAGACCACATACATACGCTGCGGCAGATTATACAGAAGACCGACTAGTATAACTTACCTCTTTGTTTAGCGTTTGTAAACTATGAAAAAGCTTTCTTTTCGATTGAGACCTGGGCTGTCTCTCCAGCGGTGATCGATACCAAGAAGACTATCGATATATCAAAACGTCGAAGGATTTTTATAAAAACGCCACCATGTTAGTCCTTAGATTAAAGTTCTCGAAACCTATACCTTTATCAATATGCTTCGTTATTTTTGAAATCGGTGCCAGCTTACGGATAACAAAGTGGTGTACGTAACAACGTATGTCGCTAATTATATTCGTTTTTGATTAATTATTCTTAAAATCACCCTATTCCTCTATTTAGCTAATATGTAATTGTGATAAAGTCCAGGTAGTTATTTCTATTTGTACATTACTATTGTGGAGTAACTAATATAAATAATATATACAAAATATTTATTTTAAATACTCCAACAAACAAACGAGAAACAACTTACCTATTTAATTGTTATCGACATACTCACTTGCAAATAGATACTGTGAGTTAATTACTTAAATCAAACAAAACAAAGAACATGTTGTTTATACAATAATAATTATGATTTTAATGTCTAACTGACCAGTATACATACATGATTATCCGCACACAACAAAGTTTGAAGTTTCGATAAGGAATCCTTATAAAAGCCTAACTTATTAACCTAACAGTTGTCAGTCTCACGCGAATTAACCTCAGGGCAACACGCATTTACAAGAACGAAAATGATTTTCTACATATTATTGGCATTATCACTACTACTAATTTATATAATAAATAATAGAAATAGAAATTACTGGACAAAGAAAAACGTTAAACAAGTCAATGGATCAGGGTGGAAGTTTCTACTTGGACTAGTGTCACTACCCCAGCTCTTCAAAGATATATATGAGAAATATGATGATGAACATATTGGTGTACTCATTGGATCCACTCCAACTCTGGTCCTCAAGAACATAGAAGATATAAAAACTGTGTGCGTCGGCGATTTTCAGAGTTTCCACGGTCGTGGTGTTAAGATAAATGATGATGATTTACTGGGTAATAATATGCTGTTTATTAATGATCTACCACGCTGGAAAATGTTAAGGCAAAAACTTTCACCTGTCTTTACTACATTGAGACTGAAGACTATGTTTGGCATCATAGAGAAATGTGCAAAAGATTTAGTTAAATTAGTGGAAAATAATAAAGGCATGGTTGAAAAAAAACCTTTCGACGCGCTATGCACGCGTACACTGTATCGTGTCTTGGTGCTGCTTTGTTTAGTGTAGAAACGAAGGGTGACACTGTTATGGGAACACCATTTTTGCACAGTTAATAAAAAAACTGTGCAGCCCAGTTTTAAATCTAACGTCAGTTTTATTCTTGCCAATTTTTTCCCATCTCCATATAAAGCCTTAAACTTAAACATATTTGATAACGAAGACTTTTTTATAAATGCTTTAAAAAGAGTTTTTCACAATCGGCATAGTTCTACAAAAATATATGATTTCATTGACGTCTGTTTAGAACTTCAAAAGAATGGAACAATGAAAGATTCAACAACCGGCTATGAGCTCGAACCAACTGATTAATTGTTAGCGGCGCAAGCATTTATCTTCGTCTTAGCCGGAGGTGATACAAGCGCTAACGTAATGCATTTCACGCTTCTAGAGCTAGCCAGTAATCCAAAGATACTAGCAAAAGTACATAAGGAAATTGATAACGTTTTACACGGCAAAGACGAAATAACATTTGAAGATTTAGATAAATTTGAATATTTAGAAATGGTATTAAATGAATCGATGAGGAAATACCCGAACATTGGTTTCCTACAGAGAGTTTGTACCAAGGACACGATTTTGCCGAGTAATAATTTGAAAATTGAAAAAGATACTATGATTATCATCCCAACTTTCGGCATACAGCGAGATGAAAAGTTTTACCCAAACCCTGAATTATTTGACCCGGAACGTTTCGCTCCTGATAATGTCAACAATATAAACAAATTTAGTTTCTTACCATTCGGCGAAGGGAATCGCATTTGTATAGGTGAGTGACGGTTATAAAACACATTCAAGCGAATCTAAACTTCATCACAGTTCAATGTTAATATCTTCATGTATCTGATTCCAATGACATATTCTAAACTATTTTTAGTCATGGCGAATGATACTATGGTTGGTCTATACACTTCTTTTATCGTATTTCTATTGATTATTGACATTAAAATTAATTATTCAGTTTCAAATAAACAAAAATTTTCGTTTAGCTGTCGAATCTATTTTTCATAATTTGAGATCACAAGCTAATATTATAACAGTATTTCTTTTTCATATTTCAGGTGCCAGATTCGCCCGTATTAAAGTTAAGACCGGTATAGCTTGGTTACTCCGTCACTTTACTTTAGAAGAGATGATTTACAAACCAAATTTCGAGAACAGCTCCTTCAGTGTACGAGATACTAAAGCAAAATACAAATTCATCCCTAGAAATTTTGTTGAGGACAAATGAATCTGTCCTTAAATCTACATTAACATTCAACAATAACAATAATTACATCGCGAATCACACACACACACACACTAGCTGGAAACACGAGAGAGAGAGAGATATATATCATATGTACCTCATTGTGTAATAAGTTTTTAGACTAACAGTAACTATGTGCTAGTTGTAAGTATTAAAAATGTATTAGAATTCGCGCCGACCGCCGGCAAAGTTGTACCGGCAAGATATACTTTGTAAATACATGTGATTCGAGAATAAATACAGTCCACAAGTGAAGTTGGGGTTTCATCGCTGGTGAAGAAAGCGTCCCCTTCAAATTGTTGGTCCTTACGAAGCCGGATCAAGCGAAATTACATCGAAGAAATTATTATCGCCGGATACCAAGACGAAATACGATCGACGGCGTGCAAGAAGCAGCGTCTGGGAAGTCGTCGTATTCTACGTAACAAAGCGGATTACGTATCAACGTTCTCGTCAAAATCACCCGTCGGTGCGACGAGCGGGCGTCTACGTCAAGGGAAGGTCACCCAACGGTGCGACGAGCCAGAGTCTCGTCCAGGGAAGATCACCCAACGGTGCGACGAGTCAGCGCAGCGAGTGCTGGCTTCGAGTCTACACCGGCGGCGAGCGTCGGCTTCGAGTCTACACCGGCGGCGAGCGTCAGCTTCGAGTCAGGGGACACCAAGCGGGTGCGACGAGCAACACCAACCGTATATAGGTTAATTTTCGTTACTATTTTTTATATTGTATTTTATGTGTTATATTCGTGTTTCTCTCTTGTTTCTAAGACCCGACACTCACGCCACCTAACGGTGCCAAACGGCTAGAGTTAAGGTCAACATTGTCAAACAAACAAACACTTCGTGGGGTAAAATGCCTTTGACACGGAGTCAGGCAGTTGAGGATAAGGCGCGAGTATGTAAAGATTCCCCCGCGACCCCGTCCGTGCTAGCGACCGCGAATCCGCGTACCGTCGCGTTAGAGTCGACCGGGATCGACTTCGTACCGCCGCGTTCCGCGATCCACTCTAGCGATACTATCGTAGAGGCCCAGGGATCGCTAGCACCGTCCGTACGCTCGCAACGATCCACCGCTAGCGCTGTCGCGAGGATTAGACAAGCCGAACTAGAGGCAGAGAAACAACTCGTTGAAATACGACGCCAAGAGCTACAACTGCAAGCGACGCTGATCAAGAAAAGATTAGCCGCAGACGTGGCTACAATTCGCGAGGAAACCGATAGGGAGAGCCTATGCGCCGAAGAAGTCACCGATACGAGTCGTCGAGTGAACGATTGGCTTCATATGACGCGGGAACCTATACGGGGGGAGAGCGAATACCTACAACGAACAAGAAACACTTCATCGCAACCACAGATGGAATCGCAGGTCAGGGAGCCGCACATACCGGTGTCGCCGAGGCACATCACCGGTGAGGATACGGTGCGACAACGACCGCGTTCACCTACACCGCATCGGTCTAGGGATAGAGGGATCGATCGGTTAGCAGATGCACTGGAACGAATGGCGGGAAACAGAGCATCACCCAGGCATATGCAAGACTTGCCAGTATTTAGTGGAGCGGTTACTGATTGGTTACCTTTCAAAGCGGCCATGAGAGAGTCGACGAATATTTATAGATATTCACCAGCGGAGAATCTAGCGCGACTCAGGTCATGTTTGAAAGGGGAAGCGAAGCAAGCAGTATCAGCGCTTCTATTTACAGCGAGTGACCCGAACGTAATAATGAGCACTCTGGAACAGTGCTATGGACGACCGGAGGTCATCATTGATCATTCATTGGAGGAAATAAAGAAACTGCCACGGCCAGGAATAACGGCCAGCGAATTGAATAACTTCGCTATCAAGGTGCAGAACATCGTCACAGTCATCGCCGCGATAGACGAACGTGGGTACTTGCAAAACCCGATGTTGGCGCGACAAGTAACAGAGAAGCTAAGTCCACACTTGAAGTCTAAGTGGTGCGATTACGCCGAGGAATACGGAAGCAGACATGAGCCAGAGATTATCACTTTGTCTCGTTTCCTCATGCAAGAGGCGGATCGTGCGGTGAGACACGCATACTCTACGTCGGCGCCGATAACAGTGAGAAGTGTAAGCGATGTCAGACCCGAACGCCTACCATGCCGAATATTAGAACAATCACGACATGTTAAGGTGTATAACACCATGGAGAACTCTGCGAGGAAGACTGCGTGTTATTGTTGCGGGGAGCGGAACATAAAACATCTCGTTGCAAGAAGTTGGAAGATATGTCGGTGTCGGATAGATGGCAATGGGCGAAAGAGACAAACATATGCTATCTTTGTCTCGACAGCAAACATAGACGCTTTATGTGCAAATCAAAAAGGTGCGGTAGAGACGAGTGCAAGCAGATGCACCATGTGCTTTTACATGCACCACCTAGGGAAGATAACGTGATCGCAGCAACGGCACACCGACCGGGGAATAGCAACGAACAAGTGTTGCTTAAGGTGTGTCCGATTGAAATATCCAAACGCGACGGAGGTTTTGTCAAAACGTATGCGCTATTAGACGAAGGATCTACGATAACGCTGATCGACGAAGAGATCGCCAGAATGGTCGGAGCAGAGGGTCCGACACGTGTATTGAACATTCAGGGCGTCACGTCGATGCAGAGAGAAGCCGATAGCCAAGAAGTCGACCTTGAGGTACAAGGCGAGGGCCAAGCGGACAGTTATCGAATCAAAGCACGCACCGTCAAGAACCTCACGCTTGGGAGTCAGTCGATCAAACCTGAAGTGTTACAGCGGCCGTATCTAAGGAAAATATCGGACGAACACTTAACGTACGCTAATGCGAAACCACGAGTTCTAATAGGAGCGGACAATTGGCATCTTATTGTAACACGTCGGTTGTTGTCACGCAAGCGCAATGAGCCGGCAGCATCTCTGACACGTCTCGGATGGGTGCTACACGGAACAACGCGAAGGAGTATAATTACTCAGGACAGCGAATCCGTCTGCCATATACGAACGTGCCCAGATAATGTGCGAGAGCGGGACGACGAATTAAACGATCTCGTCAAGGCTCATTTTGAGATAGACGCACTAGGCATATGCAGACGTACGAAACCGAACGCCAAAGAGGAGCGAGCTAAAGAGATACTCGAGCGGACCATCAAGCGCGTCGACGGCCGTTTCGAAGTAGGCTTACCGTGGGCAACGGATATCGTCAACTTACCACCAAGTTACGACATGGCGCTACGCCGTTTACGAACCATCGAGAGGAAGATGGACGCATCGCCTGAATTCAGTACCGCGTATACGACTCAAGTGGAGAGATTAGTCGAGAAAGGATACGCGACGAAGTGCGAAGCGAACCACACGGAGAGTCCGCGGACCTGGTATCTGCCACATTTCGCCGTCACCAATCCGAATAAACCAGGAAAGGTCAGGATGGTGTTCGATGCCGCCGCACGAGCAAACGAGGTATGTCTTAACGACATGTTGCTTGATGGACCAGACCTCTTATGCTCACTACAAGGTGTGCTATTCAGGTTTCGAGAGAAGCGCATCGCGGTAACTGCGGACATACGTGAAATGTTCTTACGTATCAAGATACGACAAGAGGATCGCGCGGCACAACATTTCCTCTGGAGAGGAAATGACCGGTTGAAACCACCTGAAAAGTACGCGATGACGTCAATGATATTCGGGGCAAGATGTTCACCGTTTCTAGCACACAGCGTCAGGAATAGGAACGCTGAGGAACATAGCGATTCACATCCGATCGCTCACCACGCTATCACACGGAATCACTACATGGACGATTGGGTGGATAGTTTCGACACCGAGGAAGAGGCTTCTCGTGCCATAGAGGAGGTGCGAGAAGTGCACAGTAGAGCTGGGTTCGAACTGGCCGGATGGAGTTCGAACTATGCGGAGTTGCTACGCGACATACCCGAGGAACAGCAGACTCTGACACCGAAGGAACTCGGTGCGACCGCGAATCCATATGGAAAGACGCTGGGCGTAATATGGTTACCACAAGCCGACGAACTGGCATTTAACACCGCAAGACACAGGGTTCCACAGGCAGTCAAAGATAATGAGCGAACGCCGACAAAAACGGGAGGCTTTGAGTGCGGTAATGTCGATCTTCGACCCACTAGGATTGATCAGCCCATACACAATCACGGCGAAGATCATGCTCCAGGATCTATGGAGGGTGAACGTGGGCTGGGATGAAGCATTACCACCTCAAGAAGCGACCGTGTACAGCGAATGGCAAGCGGATCTGCTATACATTAACGAACTACGCCTACCTCGCGTCTACAACGTCCGGGACTCTACAAACCGACAGCTGCACGTGTTCTGTGACGCTAGTGAACAAGCATACGCCGCGGCGGCGTATTGGCGTTTCCAGAATAGCGACGGCACTGTCACCGTTGTATTAGTCGCGGGAAAAGCGAAAGTGGCACCTATGAAGGCGCAGAGCATCCCAAGGATGGAATTACAGGCCGGCCTGATAGGTGCGCGACTGGCAACGGAAATACTAAAAGAGTACGAGGGAACGAAACCAGAAGTCGTGTTCTGGAGCGATTCGAAAACCGTACTGCATTGGATACGCAACGACTCTGTCCGGTATACTCCCTACGTGACTCACAGGCTAAGCGAAATAGCAGAGTTGACAGAGGTCAAACAATGGCGATGGGTGCCGACAGCGCAGAACGCAGCGGACGATGCCACGATCTGGGAACACGCGCCTGAGGTGCAGCGATCGGTGGTTCGTGGGACCCGCCTTTCTGTACGATACGGAGGATCGTTGGCCCATCGAAACATCGGGAGGACACCAGGAGGATGAAGACGCATACGTGATAGCACACGTGACAACGAATAATACTTCGTTTTTCCCATTCCATCGGTACTCGTCGTATCAACGTGCAGAACGGACAGTCGCGTACGTGTTAGCATTCATAGATATGTGTCGGAGAAGAGCGACATCTATTAATCAAACTCACCTCGATAAAGCAAGAATCATATTAATACAAGAAGCGCAAAAGGAAAGCTTTCCTGACGAGATACAGAAACTCGCCACGGGAAAGAACGTCAGTCGTACAAGTCGATTGTATAAACTGGATCCGAAGTACGGCAGCGACGGCGTAATAAGATTAAACGGGCGGATAAACGCCGCTAAGGTACCAACATCCCTAAAGGAACCGCCTTTATTGGATGGTGCGCACCATTTGACCCGCTTGATTATACGAAACGACCACGCTTCGAATCACCACATCGGTCGGGAACATGTTGTAAATAACATACGGCAACAATACTGGGTGTTACGCTTACGGCCCGCGGTAAAAAAGGAGCTACGGGAATGTACGATCTGCAAGCTACGAAAGGCTTCACCCGTGGTACCAGTGAAAGGAAATTTACCCAGCGCAAGACTAACTGCGTACACGCGACCATTTTCAAGATGCGGTGTCGACTGTTTCGGACCAATAACAGTCACCATCGGGAGGCGTCGAGAAAAACGTTGGGGAATGTTGTTCACGTGTCTAGTGACCAGGGCAATTCACATCGAAATAGTAGCTAGCCTAAGTACAGACTCTGCTGTTATGGCGCTGCGGCGAATGGCAGCAAGGCGAGGCTGGCCCGAATTAATCTGGTCAGACAATGGCACCAACTTTAAAGGATCCGACGTTGAATTAAGGAACGCTTACAGCGTATGGTTGCCGTCGTTAAAGGATTACGCGGCAATAAAAAAGACACAATGGAAATTCATCGACCCGGGCGCTCCGAACCAAGGCGGAGCATGGGAACGGCTGATTCGTAGTGTAAAATCAGCACTCTCCGTCACATTAAAGGAACGCGCGCCGCGGGATGAAATACTGCAAACAGCGCTTACAGAGATCGAGCACACGGTGAATTCGCGACCATTAACGCATGTCACAGTCGATCCTCAGGAGGACGAGGCACTCACACCGAATCATTTTTTGATTGGATCAGCGGTGGGAGTACCTTATGTTGGTGAATGCGATATCGCCGACAGGAGGACGTGGCGAGCGGCACAGGCGTTGGCTAACATGTTTTGGGCTCGGTGGCTCCGCGAATATTTGCCGACTCTGACACCGCGCGGTGACGTCAGAGCATCCGATAGTAGACAAATCGCGATCGGGGACGTTGTCATTATAGTGGATGGCTTATTACCACGTAACGTTTGGCCTAAGGGGCAGGTAGAAAAGTTATATACCCGGGACCTGATAACGTAATACGCAGCGCGGACGTTCGGACGCGGGGGGGAATTTTTAGGAGGCCTGTAAGAAGGCTCATTGTCCTCCCTAGGGAGATAAAGGGCTCCGAGGGTCTACGCCGGGGGGAGGATGTTGAGGACAAATGAATCTGTCCTTAAATCTACATTAACATTCAACAATAACAATAATTACATCGCGAATCACACACACACACACACTAGCTGGAAACACGAGAGAGAGAGAGATATATATCATATGTACCTCATTGTGTAATAAGTTTTTAGACTAACAGTAACTATGTGCTAGTTGTAAGTATTAAAAATGTATTAGAATTCGCGCCGACCGCCGGCAAAGTTGTACCGGCAAGATATACTTTGTAAATACATGTGATTCGAGAATAAATACAGTCCACAAGTGAAGTTGGGGTTTCATCGCTGGTGAAGAAAGCGTCCCCTTCAAATTTTTAATGTTAAGTACATTTGTATTTTGGAAAATGTTTTAACATTTTATAAGTTTTGAAATATATAATATATGAACATATGTTAATTTTATTTATTTCAGTTATTAACCCCTTGAGCACTAACCTGGCGTTTCCATTGTTTTCCTATTGGCTCATGTTTATGGATAATCAACATATTAAATAAGTACATCAATTATATAAAATACATTATAATAAAATAACACAAAACTAAATAAAAGTACTTGATTATTACTATTACCTAAAAACTATAATTAATGATTGCCGTCCAGCTCGCCGCCAGACGGGAAGGTTCTACATATCTATACTAATAATAAAATTGTGTATTTGAGGTGTGTGTACATTTTCGATTTTTGTAAAAAGAATTGTTGCAAATGGCTAAAAATAGGTAATTAATCACATTTCTATCATTTTTTAGAAATGTCTGACTGTTTATCTGTGCAAGTATCAATTAGAAAGTACTAGGTATATTTTAAAAAAAATCAAAAAGATAACAATAAAGCATATTCCGTGGTAACATCAGAACTTTATTGCATTAAAATCGCTCCACTCTATCCAAAGTTATAGTAATTTTAATGACACGTAGCGACTTTATTATGAAAGAAGAGTTTGTAAATAAATGCGTTTTAGTCTTATTTGAGAACAAAACATTTATGGATTGATTAAAATTGAAAAAATAATATTAATATCAAATATATGTATAGTATATTATAGTACATAAATAATAAATATCTAAGACATAGTAAATGAGAAAACAATATTTTGATATGTTTATACAATATCTAAGCATTTTAGCCTTTTTATTAAAGACTCATTTTATTCAAGTAGTGAACTAATTATATTATCAATAGGTAAATATGTCGAGGAACATAATATTATTTAATTGTAATAATAATTAGACGGTTCATGTTTTGTTTATTTTTGCTGACATGGGTGACGAAGTGTTATAAATGGTGATTGCGTAAGCAAATTATCTGAGTATTTCTGACGATTGTTGATAGATGGCGCTATACTACTGTTTTAATAATTTGGAATGTTCTGAAATATTACTATTCAGAATCTACTACACGACACATTTCGACAGTTTCATTTTTTTTTGTTTTGTTTATTAATTTGTTTGCCGATGATGCAAAATCTACTGAACCGATTTAGATAAAATTTGTTATGTTAGTAGTTTATACTTTATAGTAACGTATTTTTACACACACACATATGTATTTATATCATGTATGAATAGCGTTTATTTAGATTCATTACAAACACCATAATAATGAAGTGTACGCGTAAAAACATCTGTACTATTATTATAGAGAGGTAAAGTTTGTGAGTTTGTATGTTCGGGGTAATTTCCGGTACAGATTATCCGGTATATATAGTGTACTTTTTACGAAACGGGGCGGGACGGAACGAGACGTGTCGTCTGCATTCCACGCGAGCGAAGTCGCGGGCGCAGTTAGTACTAATAATAAAATTATAAATTTCACGTGTCTGTACATTTCCTATTTTTGCGAAAAAAATTATTATGAGGAACAAAAATAGGAATTAAATACATTTCTATCATTTTTGGAATATCTGTCTGTCTGTTTGTTTGTGCGAGCATCAATTAGAAAGCACTAAATATGTTCCAGCATATTCCAGAAAAGCATCAAAGTTTTATTTTATTAAAATCGGTGCACTCCATCAAAAGTTATAGTAATTTTAATTACTCGCGACGGAGCTTTATTACTTACATACGTAAGTAAATGTGTTTTAGCCTTATTCGTGAACAAAAAATTGATGGATTGATTGAAATTGAACAAAAGGATATAATATAAAATATGTAAATAGTATATAAATTGAAAATAAAACATAGTAAATGAGAAAACAATATTTAGATATTCAATTTTCATAGAATCTGTACTATTATTATAAATAGATAAAGTTTTTGAGTTTGGATGTTCGGAGTAATTTCCGGTACTACTGATCCGATTTTGAAAATTCTTCATTGTTAGAAAGGTATATTATATATAGGGTACTTTTTTATTTTGGTACATATATATTTGCAATAATTAATCTTGATAAATTTAATTGAAGTCGCCAATAATTCTATGGTACGGCGTGCGCTGTCTGAATGGTTTGATCAATTAGCCCTGCGTTGCTTCTGGTGTTTGGGCCTGGGTCACACTAGCTCACTCTGCCCTTTGGGGGTAGACCAGGAAGGCCAATGTTTTAGGCGAAGGGAGTAGTACCATAAGGTCGTTAACTGTAGTGTAATTTTTTAAATTTTCGCGTTCCATATTTAAATGCACTTATATAAAACCGGATTTTCACGCGTTACGTTAGGAAAAAGGAAAGGTAACGCATGAAAAGCCGGTTAAAATAACTGCAGTCGTTAACTGTAGGACTGAGGTGGAAGGTGGCACTCATCACCACTTGGGTAGTATGCCGTGCAGGCCGCCGTTCGGGCCTGTTAGGGCAAGAATAGTTGGATGCATAGTTTCAACTCGGGGCCCGGCGAGGTGTAAGCACAGATGGCGGCTTAATCCGAACACTACACCGACGGGGTCTGGACTCTGTTGTATTGTTAAACCTATGGGGAAGGGACGGGTCATTGACCTACTAATACACTGGCAAGGCTGTCTGGCCGGGGAACCTTCTCGGCGGGTACAGGCGTGGATGGGGCGAGATGGAAAATAGATAGATTGCATCTAATGGGAGAATATAGGTCGTCTATTAGAATATAATTGTCCAAATTCCACACGAGCGAAGTCGCGGGCACAGCTAGTCATGAATAATATGGTAAAAAATAAACCATACTATATAAGTTAGTACAGATTCATAAAAGAGATTAATAAATGCAACAACAAGCGGTATCACTAAATACAGACGTTAATTTTAATCCTTTTTACTTTACATTTACCCTACATTTAATTTTACTATAAAAAAAGTAATTAGTTATGCGAATGTCTGCTTTGGCTTTTATGACACAAATAATGCAAGATAATTAGAACTGATAGTTTATCAAAAATAGCTTTCACCTGTGTGCAAAAAAGTAAAACTTCGAAGAAGACTAACCGTTTCTAAAATAAAATCATTGAAACCACTCATTCTTGCTAATGTCCTCTAAACAAAAAAGAAAATCGATGGACAAACAAACGACAAATATAAACTGTGTACTAAGTATATATCAGTGGCGAAGCGTGAAAAAAATCGTCGGTAAAACCGGAGCTAAAAGAATCTACCTGGTCGTCACAGCTCGTCAGAGTCACATAAAAAGTGCATGTCGAGAACGACAAAATGCTTTGAAAATAAATAGTCCCCTGTTTGCTCCCTGAATAATAGCATTATGGTAAATATTTTTATACCAAATAATATATATTCAACGCCGTTGTGCCCCTACGTTTTGATTTCTGAAGTTATAATTATTTTGGCGCGGTAAGGAAAAACGGTGAGAGTAATTTTTAAGATGCGCGCAACTGTCACGAAAAAACGAAGCCCTGAAGTTAGCAGTCAACGTTTTAGTTTTTTCTATTATTACGTCAAAGAAGTATAACTTCTTACGTGCGTAAATAAACACACCCTTTTCCCATAAATCAGTAGTCATAGAAACTATGAGCCTTTGAAAATGAAAAAAAAGTCGATTTTTACCCGCATTTTCAAACTTTTGTCAAATAAACCTAATAAATAATAACAAAAAAAAAAAAACATAAAGGCATAGCCGTTATTCTATAACTGAAAATAATGAAACATTGATTCGGTTTTGGAGGAGGAATCACCCCGAGCTGTCCCTTTCAGTTTTATAACTCTTATTTTGGAGCGAAACGCGATAGTAATAGATTTGTGAAATACCTTCTTTTCAAATTTGTCGCAGACCGCATATCCTCTTGAAGAGGAAAAATTTTACTTGTTTAGGTATGATAAAAACGATATGTCAAATTCATTTCGCTTGTGATATGTTGTTATAATTTCAACAATCTAATAATTTGTAAAATGGGTTGCTTTCGTGATCGTGGATTTGAACTATTTAATTTTAACAGGACGACGCGAGATGGCGACTTACACGAGGCGAAAAATAACGATTATTTACTTTATACATAAAATAATACTTAATGATTTATTTTTCCTTCATACTTTAGTACAAAGGTAGAAGTGAAGTGAGTGTTGTGCGATTTTTTTAGCAAAGCTATATAATAATAATAACAATAATTTATTTCCCAAAAATATTTTTACAAAAACATGAGGTTAGGCTCTGACAACTGAACTAGGCTTTTTAGCCTGTGTCTCAGGTGTTAGTGTCTTCCCAATACACAGAATTCCTTACTCTAAAATATTATTCTTATAAATACAAAAATGCTTAATTGTGTGTCCATATTTTTTTTCGTATATGGAATCGGGTTATTAGTGCGCTTCTAGATATACATTATTTATTACTTTATTAAATAGTTTTACTGAAACGTGATCTTGTCACCTTTACTGATACAGAAAATATAAAACCAATAAAGTTCTTCAAACAAAGATATATATATATAATAAAAAAATTGTATGTTTTTCTTTATCAAGTGCTTAAAGTAAACCTCTTATCTAAACACTCTGTCCACGCGGTTAATGACTAATCTGACATAGATATGTGGAAAAATAATAATGAAACAATAATAATCGTTAGGAATAAAAATAGACGTGAGTGTGTTAAACGTATGGTAGTGTATGGAATGTTTCTTTTTACTAAGTTAATGTATTTCTAATGCATATTATATAAAACATTAGCTTATTGCACTCCTTATCCATACAAACTTACTGATCTATCTACTTAATTTACTTTAAAAAAAATGGTACCGCGTATGAAGTTTTTGCTTCACGTATTGATTAGCGTATATAACATTTTAGCCTCATGTGACAAAAATGAAGCCCAAAATACTATTGAAAGCCCAATAGTTTATAAGTTCTTATTTTATGGTAGAAAACTATTCCTCCTCCTTTGCCCATTCCTGATACATTCAATTATGATACGGTGAAAAATCTAGCTCTAATAAAGTTCATTGTTGCAAATATTAAATATACCAATATCAATCAAGACGTGGTAATCGAATCAAATTAAGCACGGGAATAAAAAAAATACATTATTTTTAGTTCACGACCAAGCTTGAAATTCTCTGAAATCTTTATTAAAGTTCTTTTATTTTACGATAAATTTATTTTCAATTAAATAATATAAATAATATTATAACGCATGGTTTTTAATAACATCGATAACGAAAAGAGAAGGTTTTTACGTCCTTAATTGCAATCGTTATACTGACTTGCGAGTATTACGAGTTAATTACTTTAATCGAATAAAATAACATATTGTTAAAAAAACAATAATCATGATTTAAATCGCTTACTGACCAGTATATAGATATGATTATACGCACACAACAATGTTTCAATTATCGATAAAACAATCCATATAAAAGCCGATTCAACCTAATAATGAATAGTTTTGTGTGAGTTAACCTCAGGGTAACAGGTTTTTTTAAAAAAGAAAATGTTTTTCTACTTATTATTGGCATTATCACTAGTACTAATTTACATAATAAAGAACATAAATAGAAATTACTGGACAAAAAGAAACGTTAAACAAGTTAGCGGATCAGGGTGGAAGTTTATATTTGGTCAAAAATCGTTATCCCAGCTCTACAAGGACATATATGATAACAATGATGACGAGCATATAGGTATACTAATTGGAACCACACCCACGCTGGTCCTCAAAAACATAGACGATATAAAATTTGTGTGTGCCGGTGATTTTCAGAATTTCCACAGTCGTGGTGTTAATGTAAATGATAATGATTTATTGGCTAATAACTTGCTATTTATTAATGATTTACAACGCTGGAAAATGATAAGGCAAAAACTATCGCCTGTCTTTACTTCATTGAGACTGAAGACTATGTTCGGTATTATAGAGAAATGTGCAAAAGATTTAGTTAGATTAGTGACAAATAATAAAGAAATGGTTGAAAAGAATCCCTTCGAGATTCTGCATACGTATACCGCATCATGCCTTGGCGCTGCTTTGTTCAGTGTAGAAACAAGAGGTGACACTCTAATGGGGACACCCTTTTTGAATAAGTTAATAGAATCTATCCAACCCAGTTTTAAATCAAACGTCACCATTTTCCTTGCTAGCTTTTTTCCGTCTCTACATAAAAGATTGAACCTCAAGATATTTGGTGATAACGAAGAATTTATCATAAATTCTATAAAAAAAGTATTTCACAGTCGGCATAGTTCTCCAAAAATATATGACTTTATTGATGTCTGTTTAGAACTTCAAAAGAATGGAATAATGAAAGACTTAACAACGGGCTATGAGCTCGAACCGACTGATGAATTGTTGGCGGCGCAAGCATTTTTCTTCTCCTTAGGCGGAGGTGATACAAGCGCAAACGTAATGCATTTCACGCTTCTAGAGCTAGCTAGTAATCCAAAGATACTAGCAAAACTGCACAAGGAAATTGATAGAGTTTTAAGCGGCAAAGAAGAAATAGCATTTGAAGATTAGATAAATTTGAATATTTAGAAATGGTAATAAACGAATCTCTGAGGAAATACCCGAACATTGGTTTCCTTCAGAGACTTTGTACTAACGACACAATATTACCGAGTAATAATTTGAAAATTGAGAAGGGTACTAGGATTATCATCCCAACTTTCGCCATACAGAGAGATAAAAAGTTTTACCCAGACCCTGAAATATTCGATCCGGAACGCTTCGCTCCTTATAATATCGACAATATAAACAAATATAGTTTCCTACCATTTGGCGAAGGGAATCGTGTTTGCATAGGTGAGTGACCGTTACAAACCGCATTAATGCAGTGCAAATCAAAACTCCATCACAGTTCAACTTTATTAGCTTCATGTTTATCATTGCATTTATAAATTCTAAGATTTTTTCAGTCCTAGTGAATGGCGCTATGGTTGATCCTTACACTTCCTTTCACTTTCAATATGTTAGTCAAATTAAGGCTAATATTATAATGTTATTTCTTTTTAATTTTCAGGTGCCAGATTCGCCCGTATTCAAGTTAAGACCGGTATAGTTTCGTTGCTTCGTCACTTCACTTTAGAAGATATGATTTACAAACCGAATTTCGAAAACAGCTCCTTCAGTGTACGAGACACTAAAGCAAAATATACATTTATCCCTAGAGATTTTTAATGTACTTAATTTGTATTTTGGATAATATTATTTTTAATTTATATGTAAAATGCGCTAGTACCTGTATATACCAGTTAATTATATGAAGTGTTTTTTTTTCAACATATCAGCGATATGCATTTAATTACTTTTTTCATAAACCTAATCATAAAATATAAAATCTGAATGTAATAGTTTTTTACATTTTCATAATAGCGTCAACTAAAAGGTATTTCCTAAATAAAATAAACGGGTGCGAATTTGGTCCCACCTCCACGTGGTGCACCCTGGGCAATGATCGACAGTGTTCTCTTAGGATTACTGCTGATCGTTGGCTAGGAGGACCAACCCAATCCAAGGTGTTAAGTGAACCGTGCCGAGGGATGCGTGGCTGGGGGGGAGCCCAGTCGTGAACGGTACCTCTCTGATACCGGAGCACCTCAGAGGGTTATTTTTGCTCTTCTACCGATATGCGGGGCTCTGTCGGTGGTGACCTGTTATTTCCCTAACTTATCGTGGGAACAGTATGGATGAAAACACCGTACCCTTGAATTTTAATTCCCTTGTTGACGCCCTAGAGAAATCTAGTGACGTCAGTTCTTCTGGGACGGGGGGAGGTAACATCTCCACAACGCCCAGACTAAGTACCTCAAAAGCCCAGAGGATAGATTCTAAGGCGGAAGTTGCTTCGGCGACCTCAGCGCCTACGGAGACTGACTCTGGGTAAGTAAAGGTAAAACAGTTGCGGTTACAGGTGGTCCTGTTTCCTCTACCTTTACAGCCTCTGGGCTGGAAGGGTCAGCGCCCCTGGCGCAGCACATCCTTTCAAAGCCCTTAGGTAGAGGAGGTTACAGAGGAGGCAGGACTAGGAAGACAGGCGGAATCCAACCTCGAGGTGGACTTACTAGTCCTAGACAGGCAGGACGACTACCGGTCGGAAACCTTTACGCAAAAAACAATAGCACAAATCGGTGGTCATGCGAGGTTCCTCCAGATTAACCTCCATCATGCTGTTGCAGCAACGGCGGTACTGGAGAAATGCTTCTCAGGGGGCATTGGGGACCTCGCACTTATACAAGAACCCTGGGTGCGCAATAATACAATTATGGGATTGAAGACCACAGGGAGTGTTTTTGTACACAACTGCGGGACTAAGCCCAGAGCTGGTATAGTTTTTAGCAAAAGAACTAACTTTCTACCTGTTCCAGAGCTTTGTTCAGATGACGTGGTTGCAGCGTATATTAATCTTGACGGGTGGAAGGGCTCCAAACTATTAGTTTGTTGAGCCTATCTACCTGGAGAGAACAGTAATCTCTCAGAAAAGCTTATGCGGGTTGTGGACTATGCGAAGAAACACAACGCTGAGCTGCTGGTGGGGTGTGATGCCAATGCTCACCATATTACTTGGGGTAGCAGTGACGTTAACGCAAGAGGAGAGTTAGTTTTTGATTTTATTACAACTAGTAACCTTTTTTTTTTGACGGGGGGAAATGCATTTACGCACTACCCTTACCTATTGTATTAGTGAGACCGAAGTCCCCCAATACAATAAGGTAAGGGGGCACGGAGTGACGAGTTCCGTGCCAGTGTGGGACTCACCCGGGCGCGAAGCAACTATTTTAAACAAAGGATGTAAACCAACCTTTGCTACACGTGCTAGACAAGAAGTCTTAGACATAACATTCGCCACTAACAATGTAGCTAGGCACATTATAAACTGGTGTGTAAGTGACGAAAACTCTATGTCTGATCATAGGCATATTAATTTCGAGCTCTTATTTTCAATAAAGAGTCAGAATGTTCTATATAGGGATCCCAGGAATACCTCATGGGATACCTACAGGGATACCCTAAGATCTAACCTGGAAACGCTCCCTAAAAGTATTAAGCCAATTGAGAGTCTAGAGTTGGCAACTAACGCTCTCACGGCATCCATTACTGATGCTTATGAGCAGAGTTGCCCTCTAAAACAAAAGACCACCATAAGACAATTTCCCTGGCGGAACTCTAAGCTTAAAAAGCTTAGGGAAAAAACTATGCGGCTTTTCAGTAGGGCCAAAAACACAAAGGAGTGGGAGATATACCAACTGGCCCTAACCAAATACAATAAAGAAATTAGGAAAGCGAAGCGGGCTTCCTGGAGAAAGTTCTGTGAGGAAATCAATGATACGCCTCATGGAGCAAGAATTCACAGGGTGCTCGCTAAGGACAAACCTAAACAAATAGGACTCCTTAAAAAACAAGATGGGACCTTCACTTACAGTGAAAAGGAAACCATGAAGCTCCTTACGTCAGTTCATTTCCCAGGTTCTGAGAGACCTACTTTTAGAAGACTACCCTCCTCAATAAAGCCTCAATTAGAGGACTGGCGCAGAGCGGCAAGTTTTATAAGACCACAGAGTGTGAAATGGGCTATAAAGTCATTCAAACCATATAAAACAGGTGGAAAGGATGGTATTCAGCCTGTGCTATTACAGCGAGGTCTTGACATCCTCATACCTGTAATTATTAAGATTTTCAGGGCAAGCCTTGCTTGGGAATATATACCTGAACTATGAAGAAAAGTACGATTACTTTTCATACCCAAGGCCGGTAAAAAGGATTACGCTATGCCAAAGTCCTTTAGACCAATAAGTCTTACATCTTTTCTTTTGAAACCTATGGAGAAGATAATTGATAGAAATATTAGGGAAGTGGTATTAACCACAAACCCTATAAGTTCTAAACAACATGCCTATAGCAGAGGAAGATTCACTGAGACTGCCCTGCTCTATCTTCTAGATAGAGTGGAGAAGGCATTAGAAGATAAGGAAATTGCATTATGTGCATTTCTGGATATTGAGGGCGCTTTTGATAACACACCCACTAGAACACTAGTTCATGGGTTAAGTGTTAAAAAGGTAGATTCAACCACTATAAAGTGGATTGAATCAATGCTCTCAAACCGTATAGTTAAATTATCATTGCATGGCACTAATCATGAGGTGGTAACCACAAGAGGTTGTCAACAAGGAGGTGTTCTATCGCCCCTGTTGTGGACCCTAACAGTAGACCAACTCCTGCATAAGATGGAGGAATTAAGTATCGACGCCCAGGACTACGCTGATGACCTGGTGGTAGTTGTCCGAGGTTTCTCTCAAAGTACAATTTCGTACCTTATGCAGAAAGCACTAAGTGTTATTGACAAATGGTGCAAGGACAATGAACTGAGAATCAATGCAGACAAAACTGTCCTAGTACCATTTACCAAGAAAAGGCGTCTTGACCAATTGGTACAAACTTCACTAAATGGCAAGACAATAAACTTCTCACCAGAGGTCAAATACTTGGGTGTTATTCTCGACCAGAAACTGATTTGGAATAGCCAAATTGGATATATAATTCAAAAGGCTAAAGTAGCAATGGGGATCTGTAGTCGAATGGCCGGAAAGCGCTGGGGTTTACATCCCAGGCTAACCATATGGCTCTATACGGCAGTTGTCAGACCCATAATAACATACGCCTGTGTGGCTTGGTCCAAAAAGGTACAACAGCAGTCTGTTTGTACCCGACTAGCTTCAGTACAAAGAATAGCTTCTATCTTAGTGACAGGAGCCATGTCGACAGCCCCTGGAGCGGCTCTGGATGCTCTGTTAAATCTGACGCCCTTTCATCTAAATGTAGAGAAGGTGGCGAGGTTGTCGATGCACAGAATGTACGCCCTCGGAAGGAGACAATGGATATCCCGGTCCATGAGATCTTTCATAGACTCAGTGATAGAAACACCAATTTTAGGGATGATCTCAGATATGATGATTCCTGAAACTAATCTTAAAAAATTGTATGATGTCGAAATCCCTCCACGAGACTCCTGGTTAAAAACAGTGAGATAACGTGGAAGGAAGGCAGCTTACTGTGGTTTACCGACGGGTCCAAAATAGGACTTAACGTAGGCTGTGGAATATATGGAGAGCGGCCTAAGTTTAGTCAAACAACTAATCTTGGTAGTTTTGCCTCCATCTTCCAGGCAGAGGTATACGGGATTCTAGAATGTTCCTGTATAAATCTGCAGAAAGCCTACGTGAACCATACAATATATATCCATTCGGATAGTCAAGCCGCTCTCTTGGCGCTGGCTTCGGACGTAGTTGAGTTGAAGCTAGTTGCAAATTGTGTGGCAATGCTAAACATCCTGGGTAAGAATAACAGGCTGATTTTAAGATGGGTCCCAGGCCATGCAGGAGTTCTCGGCAATGAAGCTGCGGATGCGCTTGCAAGAGCAGGGGCTATGGAAACACAAATTGGGCCTGAACCATTTTGTGGCATTCCAAAAAGCCTAGTTCGACTGACCATAAGAGACCAATATACCTATAAGGCTATAGAGTTCTGGAATAAATTGCCAGAACAAATTTATTCCAAAAAGCTCATCAGAACATTCACTCAGCGCAAAGCTGAAGAAGCCCTGATTCTCAGTAGGAATCAGCTACGAGTATTAGTGAGAGCCCTAACTGGGCACTGTTTTTTAGGCAATCATATGCACAACATCGGTGTCCAGAACACAAGAGAGTGCAGGTTCTGTGAAATAGCAGAAGAAACACGAAAGCACATCTTGTGTGAATGTGATCCATTAATACCCATACGTAACCGAATTCTGGGTAAGCGTGTGTTGTTCCCGAAGGAGGTACAGACGCTCTCTGCCAAACAGATCCTACAGTATATTCAGGTTGTAGGTCTAGGCAGTGAGGTTTAGCAATATAGGGGCGATCACAATAGATCTGACTAGGTCGCAGTGATACAGGACTGTTTAGGCCTGCATAGCCCCTTTTTCGAATAATAATAATAAATAAAATAAAACTGAATTCATCATTATCATCTCCCTACCCCTTTTCCCATTTTAATTTGGGGTCGGCGCAACACGTTTTCCTCTTCCATTCCTCTCTATTTGTTGTCATCTCCGCATTCATTTCTTTCCTAAGCATATCATCTTTCACACAGTCCATCCATTTTTTCTTTGGTCTTCCCCTTCCCATGTAACCGTAACACATTCATATCCAATACAACATTTCTTACAACATCCTCTTTCTCCCTGCTCATCACATGTCCATACCAGGACAAACGACCGCCTCTTAACTTCTCTGTTATTGGCGCCATTTTCAAACTTCCTCTAATAACTCATTCCTAATCCTGTCTATTCTTGTTACCCCACACATCCATCTCAACATTCGCATCTCTGCTGCATTTAGTCTGATCTCGGCCGTCACCTTTATGGGGTAAGATTCTGATCCATACAAGACGACAGGTCGTATTATGTTCTTGTAAATCTTCCCCTTTAATTCCAATAATAAAACTGAATTATCTCCACAAATATTTTTTTGGAAAGTATTTTAGCCGTCTCAAACTTGACATTAAAAAAATATTTTGTTTGTCTGTGTGTATGCCCAGATTGAACTTACAAACAGCTTGAGCAATTTTGTTGAAGCTTCGTAAGCAAAAAATCTATGTCAAGTAGATGTTGATAGGCTATATAGACGTTCGAAATTATGTTAAAACTTTTAGGCTTTAACTCAATATCGGGTTAAACGATTTATGTTAAGTGTTATGTGCATAAACTATACATTAATTAGCAATTGATAGGTTATAAAAAATATCAATATCATTTTTGGAAATTATAAAAGTAACAACAATTGAACCACTAATTGGAAGAATGGAATAAATCCAAAAAACAAGAATGAAGATAATTGAAAAAAAACTTTATAACTTTTAACTTTCATCTTATATGTTCACGTGATACCAATGAAATGAAGAAAATATAAATTCTGAATTATTTACTAATAGTCTTGATCGAAATATTCATTTGTATATGTATATGTAAAAGTGTTGGATTTATTCCCTTCTTCCAATTTATCATATACTACTACCTACAAAGTAATTTGAAACAATAGACAATATAATGAAAAAACTATTTATTTATTAAAAAAAAAAAAAAAACGTAAGGACACTTTGTTATTCATCTATACTTATTCACGTTCGGATCTTGTAGTTGGCTAGGTCAGAACAATATCGTAGAAATCTTTCAATTCGTCAGGAATATATAGGATTATTTTTTGTATGTCGTTCATTTTATTATCAGTTATGGATTGGTGTGGAAATATCTAAAAGGATGATGTTGAAAGGAGCAAACGGAACTTACCTTTATTTTTAGCCTTCGATTAAGTTGGTTCAGATTTTATTTTCCACCTCACTTCACTTTATGAATGTTCTATATAATTTGATAACTAATGTGCACTTTTAAACATATGAGAGACAGCGGCGGCGGTTGCGTGATGGCGTTCCGTTTTTGAATAGGAAGAGGAAGAGATAACGAATACATAGACTAAATAGAGCGGGGGCGTATAGATAATATAGACAAGAAATAACTTAGAATAAGAAGAAAATATATATGATAATAGATGGCGTTAACATGGATATTTTAGTAGTAAAAACATATCTTCCATGCCTGAGCTCTAGAAGGAAGTCGAGAAGTTCTACGGACAACTTAACACTTCAACACAAATACTCTCTCGAAATCTAGCCTGAGACCCGAGAGCTAGACTAACCCCACACTTCACCGAAGATATCCCGAATGATAGCCTGTACAAAATTCGAATTGCTCTCAAACATCTCAAGAACAACAAGGTGACGGATGATGACGGAATAACAGCTGAGCTACTGAAGGCAGATGGCAAACCGATACTTGAGACCCTTCAGAAGCTCTTAATGTCATCATCAAAATTTCATGTGGAAATGTTATAAAATATAATAAATAGATATGATGCAGATGCAGTGGGAGAGGACCTGAGATAATGGATAACGGAGCGATCTTTAGACTAATTTTTACACTATGATATAAAGTAATGTAATCAGACACACTATGGGTGATGAAGAACAAGCGACACACAACGGGGAATTTATTGAAAATAGTAAATTGATGAATAATAGAAGATCCGGCAACACTATTGCATTATACAGTGCAGAATTTTGAATGAGGCAAGCGAATATTATAGTCGATCAGAGAATTACTATTACCGATACACGCGTACTGTTCAACAAATTCTGGTATAAGTATTGCAGTGCTATATGGGACGAGTTTCTATGCTGGCTAGGTTTTTTATTGCTTGTATTTTTGCTCGGTGGCGCAGTTGTATTACGGTGCGACTGCCGTTCTGAGGTCTCGGGTTCGATCCCCGGGTCGGGCCAAGTGGTAATGGGTTTTTCTACTCAGTATCATCCCGGAGTTTGGAATTTGTGCCCGATATGGCGACAGGCTCGCCCCCTGTCACATCTGGGACGGAACTAAGCTCGGCAAAATGTGGGTGGTGTAGTTCCGCTACATCACCTCTGCCTAACCCTTCGGGGATAACAGGCGTGAGCTTATGTATGTTTTTTTTATTTTTACACCTATTTTATGTAGAACCTTCGGTTTTTTTATAGATATTATACTATTTTCATTTTGTTTTTAATTTATTCCCTTATCTAAATTCTATTCAATTGTTCTCGCGACACAATGTAATGTTTGGGTTTATCTGTCTATCGGCTGGTTTCAATATACGATCTCAATCTGATTTATCGAAATTTCAATAGTTTTTTTCTCTCAAAAATGTCAGTCAAAACATCTTTTAATCAGGTTTGATCTCAATCTTAACTTTTAAGATTTAATAATATTGAAACCCGTCGTATATCGACCATCATCAACCTATTGCGTATATATTATGAAAGTTTTTAGTTTAGACCAGTAGTTTTTAAGTTTATTCGATACATACAAAAATACAAATCTTTCCTCTTTATAATATTTGTATATATTTAAAAAATACGAGCACTAATAATGTTGGTGCTAACGGGGTCGTAGTCACAGCTTACTCAGAACAAACAACCCTACCGCTAAACACAATGTCAACGGTAAGCTTCCCCACACCACACTTCAAATTCAGCCTCAATTTAATGCAATAATTTTCTAGCACAAATTGCCAAATACATTTCAAAAAGCTTATCAATGCATTTACTTGGCGCAAAGCAGTTGTCTAAATACTCTATGGGAATCAGCTACGAGTGTTAGTGAAAACATTAATTAAATACTGTTGGTTGAAAACATTTGTATAATATTGGTGTGCATAACACAAAAAAGTGCATGTTCTGTGAAACTGCAGATGAACTGTCAAAGAGTATTTAGTTCTCTACCAACTAGACTCTACAGTATAACCCGGCTGTAGATCTAGGCAGTTTTAGCAGTGTGGGGACCATCACTATACATCCTTCTATGTCGCAGTGATACAGTACTATTCTAGCCTAAACAGCACTTTTACCGTTATAATAATAACGCTTTAATTTCATCTGGACTATAGAGACTATAGGGAACGTAATCGATTCACAAGTTTTATTATAAGGATTTTAGGGAGATATTATATAGCATAGGTGATAGCATCACCTTAGTTCCTTGAAATCAATTGAAATAAGTGTAAGAAAAAGTCAACGTCGCAAGTACAGTATATAATATCTCCCTAAAATCCTTATAATAAATATTGTGAATCGGTTACGTTCCCCATTTTGAACGTTCACTAAACTTTTTCCCGAATTAGGCAGAAGAGATTTTTCCCGACCAACGTCCGGCGACTAAAGTGGAATAACACAGAAAAGTAATATATGTCGCGCAATGAAAAGGGTCAAATGTGGAGAGACGAATTAAAAAAAAAGTTTTTTTGACCCCCCAAAAGGGTTTTTTTAAACCATAAATTCTTTTGCATCGTAGATAAACAATTTCTCTCAGACTAGAATCTCATACGATGTTAAATGGTGACGTGACCGAAGACCGTAGTAAGAAACTATGTATTTACGTTGTTCTTTTTATACTATATTGACTCGGCGCTTTGACTACAATATCACCTGATTTACATCTAAGGTAGCAGCCCAAGCCGAAGTCCATACCACTTTTCCCGATAAGTGCCCTAAGCACTCACCCCGAAAGTTCGATTAAGCTGTCAAGGCCCTTCAATCACACCAATAACAGAATTAAGTCAATTCAAAAAGAAAACAAGCTTGACTTGTTTTTATCTATGCATATAGTTAACTAAATCTTCGATTTCAATTATCGTTGACTTCATAATTTTAAATGAGATTGATGAACGGACAACAATACTACAATGTAATAAGTTATTCTCATTATCCTGACCAGGATCTGCAGAATTTGCGATTTTCATTAAGCGAAATTCGTACTAAGCGTTGTTGTCCGTAACAAGTCTGAACATTCTGATTCTGACTTTGTAGCTCGGCTGACTATTAAAGCTTGTATTTTTTACTATGATTTATTTAATTTATTTTCGCTTAATACTGGTTTAGCAAGGATAAATTCCATGGAATTTGCATATCGGTGATAGTGAAAACCGAGGCCCATACTATTGTGTTAACCATTTCACGTATAAATTTTGCTATGAAATATGACATACCTAAGTAAAAATTACTCGTGTAAATTCCTTTTTATATTGAAAGCCCAGAAAGCGCTCTTTCATCTAAATACACTTGATTGTTACCTACAGTTGTCAGTAGAGACTCAGACACTTCACTAAAACCATACCAACCTCCCTTTGGAGCTCAATCATGACTGCTCTCTCGTGTTTGGGAACATCATTTGCCGCATTGCCGGCAAATATAAATTGAACTGCTACCGAAATAAATTAATAAAATTAATTATGAATGACTTATAATAACGAATGATAAATTCTTTATAATCAGCAATAGAAATATTTGGGCAGTAAGTAATTATCGTCTAAAATGAACTTATGAATTTGCGACCACAAAAAAATAAACCTTTTCTTGAATACGTCCCTGCATTGTCCTATCTCTAAGGTATTGTACGAAAGCTGATTTTCATTAGTGTCAGCCGCTACACCTGTCTTATAACCGCGGACTTACGAGTTATTTTGACATTCTTACATACAACAATTCTTCTAATTGCTTTTACGAAATATTCGTAATACCGTTTCATTTATTTCTGTTAAAAGATTTATTACAAGGAGGTCTCAATACAATTATATGTTGACATTTCCATCAGTATCAAAGTTTTTTTGAAGTGAAAAGTTCCTTAGATGCTTTAAGCTTATAGATGCTTTACGGATAATGCTATGACGTCATGTTATGGTTTGTCAAATATAATGTGGTGTTTAAATGCTACTTTTCTTTTGCCCCATATAAAATATTTCCCCGTCAATACTTATTTCAAATTTATTTTAATTTAATATATCGATTATCCATAAAATGAGGCAATAGGAAGACTACAGGAAAACAACGGAAAGCTGGCATAAACGCCAGATTAGTGCTCAAGGGGTTAATTTCACACAAAACTTATTTTAAACTCATATTTTTTTTAGATATATTGAAGCGTGTTAAATCATGAACGTTTTCAAGATTCCGAGGTAATTTAAACATTTAAGAAACTGATTTTCCAACGTTTCGAGTTTTTATAATTTCAATTTAACAGAAAATTGTACATTTAAATGTTCCCTTTATTTTGAGATACTTTCGCCGTATGATGCCGGCTAAGAATAGTACCACCCCATATCTTCCCATGGGTGTCGTAAAAGACGACTAAGTGATAAAACCAGGGGATGGGCAGCATCATACTCTGAGTACCTCAAACACCTGACTGCTATCGCGAACCCGCCTGCCAAGCGTGGCGATTATGACAATCAACCTCCTTATAAAAATCGATAACTCTACGCTCGAAGTTGTATATACCTGGGACAAGCCATCCAGTTAGGTAGATTCATCTTCGAAAAAGAGGTTAATCGACGAATCCAACTTGGCTGGGCCGCGTTCGGGAATCTACGCAAAATCTTCTCGTCCAAAATACCGCAGTGTCTCAAGACGAAAGTCATTGACCAGTGTGTGTTGCCAGTGATGACATACGGCACTGAGACCTGGTCGCTTACAATGGGCCAAATAAGAAAGCTCAAAGTTGCTTAAAGGGCAATAGAGTGGGTTGTGCTTAGAGTTTCACTGCGTGATCGAATTAAGAATGAAGAGATCTGCAGAAGAACCAAATTAACCGACATTGCCCAAAGAATTGCTAAACTTAAGAGGCAGTGGGCTGGGCACTTTGCTCGCAGAACCCATGCTCGATGGGTTCTCTAATGGTTACCACGCTCCGGAAGACGGAAACGTGGGTAGACCCCCCACAAGGTGGGCCGACAACCTGGTGAAGGTCACAGCAATCCGTTGGATGCAGGTGGCGTAAGACTAGTCGTCCTAAATCTTTGGGGGTGACCTATGTCCAGCAGTAGGCGTCTTTCGGTTGAATGAATGTATGGATGGATGGAAATAATCTCGCGATTAAGCTATTTTTTAATGATAACTTACATATTGTTAAAACAAAAATTTCTAGTAAATTACATTCATTTATAATATCAATCTAATTGAAAATGTTGTATTGACAATTTATCTTTACTTTGAGAAGCTTTAGTCTTTAGCCGTATTCTCATCTGTCTGCAATTGTTACCATTATTAGACTTCATTTAACATCAGATAAAACAATAATTTTACCAACCTAGAGTAAAAAAACTCATTTAATATAGGTAGTTATTATATTGTTTAAATAAATTTAAATTATTGTAAAATAATACTCGAACATTACTACTTTTAGCACCTTTGCAAATTATTAAGGATAACGCTGCACTGTTAGTTGGTTTATAACTTGTGAACCTTCAAACCTATTTAGGTAAGTCTTCAACTATAGTTACATTTTCTGGTTACGTTTTAATTAATATTTTGTTGTATTGTTTTTATTTACGAGTTTATTAGTAAATTAAGTGGAAAAAAATTACCACTACCAAATTCCGTCGCAACATTTTGCCAAATCGTTTAATATGCGAAATTCTGATTTATCCTGTAGTCGTCGTTTTTTTTTTGTAATTCATCAACTTGCAGTATTTGAACCTATTTTATGTAATTTGTTGGCATTTTGCTCTAATGTAGTTTGGTTATCGTAAACAAGTGTATAAAAAACAAAACAAAAACTCCATCAAAAATTCTTAAAAAGAACCGTAATTTTATTAGAACAATAACACAAAGCTGGACCTAAATAATTTGTATTCATAGCCAGAATAAAATTATTTTAAAAATATATTGTAATAATTATTTTAAATATATAAAGATAATGTATTAATGTAAAAATAGAAATTAATTAAGTTAAAAAAAGTGAGAATGTGTACTGTGTACTAAAATCGAAATCAATGATTAATAAAATAAATTGAAATTTTAAAATAATAATTTGAGATTTATAACGTAATTGTTGAATGTCCGTATCATGGTGATAAGGCAAACAAAAAAAAAATAGACGCAACAATAAAAAAAAAAAACATTATCTCTTTGAATTGTTTACGTATAGATTATTTATGATATTACGGACATGTTCAGACTTGTACAGAACATATTATCCGAAGGTTTTGTTGATGTAATCATGATGTTGCGGAAATTATATAGCTATCATACTTCTTTTTTTTTCTCGTAGGAACATTTCGTGTCGGCCTTGTCTGAGAATTCGTTGTCAGCGAACTGTGATTAACTGTGGACAAGTTATGGTTTCGCCACACAGCGGGCGGGTCAGAATGCCAACGTGATGTTTCTATAGAAGACATCGTGTCGACCCGAGCCTAGCCCAAGCCGTGCGCGAACTCTTCTATAGAAACATTGCATAGGCCCCCCGACCCACCCGCTGTGTGACGAAACTATTAGACACGTTTAAACGTATCGTAAGTATAGAAGTATTACGTAATAAAAATATTTGTCATTTTCTTTTTTTTAATAAAACAAATAAATGCGTATCGGTTAAAACTTATACGACGCATGTTATAATATAGTAACTTAGTTTAATGCTACTGGCAGAAGCTGATTTAAAAATGCAAAAAATAAACTGTTACGATTTTTACAAAAAACAAAAATAAGCGAACGTACAACTTATAAACGCATTTCTCGCTATCAAAGGTAACTTTGCACTAGTTAATTTAATAACAATGTAAACTTGTAATATTAAACCTATCCATGCATAATGTGTCAGAAATATTCTAAATATAATGTGTACATTATAAATGGTAGAATAGATTTAACTATTTTCTATTTAACTAGTTAAGTATTTAACTGATTTAACTAAAGCGTTTGATCACACAATCTGACCATTTGCCCTAAGGTGATAACACACTAAGCCTAGAAGACCTGCCTCTCAATTCCTCAATGCCTTGTCACATCGTCACTTAACATCAGATGGAATGGTGGTCAAATCGCTAAACCTATTCTATACGCGAAATAAAAGTAATACAGTTAGTATACAAATATTTTTCCGATATTATTATGGGGTCCATCATCCAAAACATTTATGTGTCCTCTATCCTATAAATCTGTATCCTTCATAAAAAAATACACATTCAAAATATACAACGCACAAAAGTATACTCAACGTACATACGGCACAGTTAAATCGCTTATAAAGTTATGAAACAGTACACTGTACACGCGAGACGTTCTATAAATAAAATCATTGTTTGAGAAAAGATCTCAGTTATTATAAAGTAAACATACGGAAAATGGGCGAGCATGCGGCCTTGCTGTAGTTTACTCGGATCCACTTCTCCAACTATCCATCCATAAGACTATTGAACATAGGTCTCCCCCAATCAGTAGGGGGGTTTACCATAATGGCAACACTTGGCAGGTGGGTTGGCGATCCTAGTAGATGTTTGTGGTACTCAGAGGATGTTGCTGCCCATCCTCTGGTTTTTTCCCTTAGACGCCTTTTACGACAACCACGGGAAGATATGGGGTGATACTATTCTTGGTCGGCACCACACGACTCAGTAAGTGACTCAGTATAACTCATTTATACTAGATTGTTATAAACGTCTACAAATAAAATCAAGTACATAAGGATCTTTTTTTATTTGATATGACTGAAAAAAAAAAAGCAAAATATCAATTTTAAGAACAAAATAAAATATCTTGTTATGTCTTAAAATAAAACTTTGTGTATTAATTGCGAAATACTTGATGCTCGTTTATTATTTAACCCCTTGAGCACTAACCTGGCGTTTACGCCAGCTTTCCATTGTTTTCCTATTATCTTCCTATTGTCACATTTTTATGGGTAATCGACATATTAAGAAACTTCAAATGCCAATCTTAGTAATACCTTACAAAAGGAACTTAAATATGTTTCACTTGAGAGCCAGTACCTTCAGACTAAATGTGCTTACCATCCTGAACTACATCGTCACTTAACATCAGGTGAGATTGTGGTCAAAACCCTGAGCCCATACGGTATAAAAATCGTAATAATTAACAGAAATAGATAATTTAATTTGGATTGAGTATAAATAAAGGTATGTAAGAAAACTATTTCTTATTTCGTTAAACAATCGCGAAAGAATTGATTTGAATTTTTTGGTACTAAATTCAAAAACGACCAATATTTAACAGTTTTAATTTTTTTTATACACTAACCAAAAATAAATGAAAAGGTTTGATGTGTTATTTTATGTGGTATTAAATATTCTTTATTTTTAGTCTCTATTTCATAAATCTAGGCACTTTTGAAGACATTGAAGATTTTCTAACCGACCCTTTTTCTTTCCGGTTTAGTGTTATAAATACAAAGACAATATATAAAAATAATATTCCAGTTGCAATGTTTAATGTAAATATTCATTGCAAAAAGAAAGCCGCGGACTAACTATCATAAAATAAAGAAACATTTCCTTGTACGTGGTACAAAAAAGATTTGAAAACTAATTGGCAGCTAATTGGGAAATCAATATCAACTCGAGACTAAGCGTTCCGAGCCAGCAACATTCGTTAGAAATATAGTTTGCAATTTGCAATATAATTGGAAATACCGGACAGAGGTCTATAAAGTGGAATCAGAGTGAGATCGCCGAACACGTTCCGGTCTCCAAACAGGTATCCATTAATGAATTGGTAAAACAAATTCGAATATGCTGGCAATAGAAATCGATTTAGTTATAAAAATCAATATAAACTAATTTCGTTCAAGGAAGTTGAGGATTTTTTATAAAACTTTAAAGATGCATAAGTAAAGAATTGTAAAAAAAATATATGCTGGTGGTGACTTCTTGGTCGATTTTATTCTTAACTGGTTGTGCCCGAGACTCCGCCTGTATTTCTAAAACATGATTAAAACTGATTAATGAAATATTACATAAATATTATATGTATTATTATATTATTAGATGTTTTCATCTACTTTTCAATCCTATACATTACACCGTGATTCAAACCGGATGACATAGAATTAACATTCCATTAGCGTCCACCAAAAAACACCGCTTAATAAATCGCGATAAACAGAAACACGAGCGCAGTCATTCGAAAAAGAATCCTCCGTCTAAAGGTATAGCCGGTGGAGAAAAATCCTTCCGAAAATTCCTCAACAAGATCTTTCTCATTAAAACTTTTTCGAGTGAATTAAATAACGTCGCCGGAACAAATCCGCTTACATCGCGGAGAGTTGGTACCGGACAAGTTCCGTAAAGTAATGCTCGAGTTCTTTTGTGTGACTCTAAACTGAGTAACCCTTTGATACCCTCTGTTTTGATATTCATACTATATAGGTGCTAACAAAGACTAGTGATGAAGAAAGGTGCTAGTATAGTAATTTATCTATGGTCCTAATTAAAATTCCTCCCGGCAGTCATTTCGAACAGAGGAAATAGATTAAAGTGTTTGGAATGGCTTTTAATTTTACGCCACGTGATTATGAAGATAAACATATGACAATCGTCAGCGATTATAATTTCACTTTTTAATTCCGCTTATAAGAATATTTGGCAGAAGAAACATGAAAGTAAGATTAACGCTGTGGGGATGAGAAGTCTGAGAAGTATAGCTGGAGTGAAGATAGTTGACAAAATCAGGAATAGTGTGATAAGAGAACGTTGAGGTGTGGTAGAGGATGTAGTGACCAAGATAGAGAAAGGTATGCCTAGTTGTTTCGGGCATGTGAATTGGATGAATGACAGAAGATTAACGAAACGAATTTATAAGGCGAGGCTGACTAAGCACGTCGAGGGTCGACCTAACAAATCGAGCACGTCTTATATAAAGGCCAGGTGAAAAGTACTCATAACCGACGAGCATGTATGAAAGCGCTCATGAAAGTAGAGGAAGCGAAAGAGGTGTATCAAAATCGTAGCAAGTGGAAGGTTGAAATCTCTGCCTAACCCCAAGGGAGAAATGCGTGATGGATGTATGTCTATATCTATACTAGGAAAGATTTGTATTTTTGTACTTAACGAATAAACGTAAAAAACTACTGTATCGATTTGGATGAAATTTTATATGGAGATAGTTTGAAATCCAGGTAGTGGCATAGTTTTTATTCCGAAAACCCCACAGGAACCGGAAATACGTGGGTAAAACCGTGGAGAGTAGCTAGTATGTTACAAGAATATGTTTTGTTTGAACAGAAATTAATTGCATCACCATAAAAAACACGCTTAATTGTGAACTGAGTCTCGAGTTGTTTAAATTGTTGTAGCATTAGTGTAAGTAAAAGAAGATCCTAATGCAATTTTGGCTTGTACGACAGTAGTCTTAGTTTCTAATTTATTAATTTGCGACATATGAACCTATAATATTTATGGTGGTTTACGTGATTTAGTTTGGTTATTATGCACATGTGAAGTATTATATTTTGAAAACTAGCTGTGTGCCCGCGGCTGCACTCGCGTTTTATATTTTCTTCACAGTGTTTAACTTTTTTATAGGGAACCCTATTTTTTTTTTCGAAAATTAAAATTACTCTAAGTTACTCGGAGTAATTTCAGCTATCTGCCAAAAAAAAGTCCGGAGATTACCCGGAACAAGCAGACAGACAAAAAATTTAAAATTTGTATTTTTGGTATATATACTCGTATATATGCATACCTATTTAATAAAAAAATATTTTGATATTACAAACACTCCAATTTTATTTATTAGTATAGAGTATAGATAAATAATGACACGGATCGTGAATTCTGAAATCATACAACAATTTCCTTGGACAAAAGGCAGCCAATCTGTTAGAGCACTGAGATTAGTAAAATAATACAAAGTTGGGCCTAAATGACTTATGTTTATGAAATTGTGAATAAAATCCGATTCTATGTACAGTTTTAATGGCAAATGTTTGAATATATGAGAAATGTCTTTGTTTTCTCTTATTACCGAAATAATTTTAGCAAAAATAATTAGGGTTTCGTGAAAATAGTTAAAACTAATGAAATTATGAACAAAATACGAATTTGTAATTCGAAATTTGAATTTGTAAAAAACGTCTTTGCTTTCTGTTAGTACCAAAATCAACTAAAAACCAAAAAACAGTGACCACCAAAACATTATTTTCCAATTATTATTTTAAAACTATATTATTCAGTGAAGAATCGTGCGGAATAAAAATATGACAAGCGTGTGGAGCCGCGGGCATGCAGCTAGTGAATTATAAAAAAAATGAGTAACGGAAACTCTACCACCGCAGCATCTTACAAAATCGGAAACGGATGCAAATAACAGTAAATATACGTATACACCCCATCTTTGATGCCCATTCTACTCAGCTTATCTATAATCGTTTTAGTAAATTAAGCCGATAAGACTTATTAAGATTATAATCGATTAAGCTGGGAGATTAATTTAGTGGTATCATTTACATAGAAGTTATCTGCGTAATATACATAATGTTATCAAATAAACAGCTCACAATGATGAAGATATTACTGTTATCTATATAATTATTTTTAAACAGGAAACGATTTCTTACACAGCCATTATTTTTTACAATGATAATATTGATGTACGAGTACAACGTACTAGATAGAGCCAGGGGAACAATCGCCGTGTTAAATGAATCTGAGTATTCGAAACCACACTTTATTAGAAACTAGCTGTGCAAGCGACTTCGCTCGCATGTAATTCAGACAATTATATCCCGTTCCGTCCCGTCCCGTCTTTCATACCAAAACTCACAACTCACATCGGAACAGTAGTTTTTGCGTGATTTCGAACAAACAGACATAATGTGTCCTGTAATAGATTCTGAATCCTTACCTACATAGTTTTTTTCTCAAACATCATCAATGTACATAAAACATTTTCAATATCCAAATCTGTAGATTTTGCCCCGTTAGTCTTTTGTTATAGGTTACAAATCCATTTCCAGAACAGTCCAAATTATTAAAAAAATAGTATAGCGACATCTATGAATAATCGTCTGAAATACACGTATAATTTGCTTACGTAATCACCAGTCATAACATTTCGTCCCTCATGTCATCAAAAATAAACAAAACTTGAAACGTCTAATTATAGTTGGAACGAAATAATATTATATGTTCCGCAACATTTTGTACCTATTGATTTCATAATTCATAGTCAGTTCACTACTTTCATAAAATGACCCCTTAATACAACGCCTAGAATTTCTAGATATTATATATCAAATATTCTTTTCTCATCTACTATGTCTTAGATATTTATTATTTATACACTGTAAAGATATTTTCTATTATTTCATTTTGATCAATTTCAATAAATCTATCAATTTTTTATTCTCGAATAACACTGATACGCATTTACTTACCAACTGTTCTTTCATACTAAAGTCGCCGCGTGTCATTACAATTACTATAACTTTTGCAAGAGTGTACCAGTTTTGATGAAATAAAGTTTTGATGCTACTCCGGAATATACTTTCGAATTAATACCTGCACAACCGAACAGACAGACAGACATTTCTAAAAATGATAGAAATGTATTTCATTACTTATTTTTAGTCCCTTGGAATAATTCTTTTCGCAAAAATCGAAGATGCACAAACACGGTGACACAGTTACGGTGAATTTTTAAGGGCTTCCAAACTGGCTAAGAAAAATGTTAAATTTTACCAACAAAGAAAAAATCTCACATATCAATTCTTATGTTCGCTAAAAATTTATATCGCTCCTGCAATATACACTATTTTAGTGCTTGGTTACTATAGTAGTAAAAAATTCTGCTCGAATTGTTTAAACATTGGATTGTATATATGAAACTTCTATGAATTGTTAATTTAAGATGGAAAGGCATATGGCACGGAAATAGTGGACTATTATGTCCTTTTTGTTGTTACTGGTTTTGAGTTTCGACTTAATATTTACCAATAATTACTGAGGATTTTAACATCAATGAGTATTATTGCATTGTATATTTATTTTTTATTATTATTTTTGATTAGTTGGGGCTCACATTTCTCATCCGGCCGGAGGGAGCCCAAGCAAGTGTGGATTCGGCTCTGTTTACCCGTTAAATTCTAGAAGTACAAAACATTTCTCAAGACGTTAACGTTTTTTCGAGGCGCTTTCATTCGTTGTACATCCAATGGTTTAACTAATTAAATTCAAGTAACTTGCTCTATGTACAAAAGTCTATATGCGTTTCCAGTGATTACATTTATATCAAGGTTTTTATTTATTACACAATATTTATTTAATATGTTCCAACCACCTTTTCGAACACGTATGGACATGTTCTGTTATAGCATTGAAGATAATATGATTCTACATAATAATTTATCTAAGTTTTTATAAGAGTCATTCCGCATTATTTTTTGTTCATATCTATTTATAATTTATTTCGATGTTATCTTTATTGTGGCACCTTTGATAGCTAAATGTTTAGGGAACAAAATCAAATAAAATTACATAGTTACAGTGAAGGTAATGTAAACTATTATTAACAGGTTTTTATTAGTTCCACTTGTATCTGTATATGCAACAAATTGTCTTTGAATAAGATTTTCACCCACTTTAAAACATAGGCTTAACTTGAAACTTTGCATCAAGAACCGATGATAATATGATAATTTTATAAGTTTCTCCGAGTATCCTGGCCAGGATCACCAGGATGTTAAGGAATCTTTCCTACACGGCGTCGGCCGAAAAATTGGAAATCTATATCAGTCATCAGGCATCAGTATATTCCAGCAACATCACTTGAGATCCAGTTCCTCTAAATATGGTCACTCTCCACAAGGCGAGATTATTGTCAAGCGCCTAAACTTAAACCATAAGTTAGTAGGAAAGAGAAATAAAAAAATATACCAATTATCATCACAAAACATTAAAGACCCTACTACCATTCGATGGTAAGAAAAGCGCGTTAGGCAATTTATTTTTAATGACCTCTACAAATTCAGGACCACCTTTTAAGTGGTCGTAAACTAATTATAAGCAGAGCTAATAGGCACCAATAAATTTTTTAGGACCCACGACGCGACCCTTGTACTTTAAAAGCTATTTTACGATATAATCATTCGAACAGGGATTTCGAATGCGCTATTTTTATTTCCTGAATTGTTCCTTTTTTATGAAGTTCGTGCTTCAAAACGTTCAAAAAAACCTTTGTAACTGTTACCCTTAAAACTTGAAAAAAGTCGTGAATTGATCTACGGTGTCAACGTACATTAACATTTTGCAAAGAGTTTCTTATCATAGTTTATTGCTAAACCCAACAGGGTTGCCTTGGTATCTCTTATTTATACTTTACTCCAATTTAATGTATCTCCAGAGTATATTTAAGTTTCACTAATATCATTTTTGAAGTTAAGATTTCTTTAGCGGCGTTGAGAAATTCTCGGTAGGAGAAAAACTTATAGATTCGCGTTACTAATGGAATGTGACATTAGCTGTCAATCTGCTGTCAACAACATGGAAAATTTTATAATGTATCTCTGATTTAAAAGAATGAGACTATGATGGCAGATTCCCAAGCTTTTGCGTTGCCACACCTAAAATATTTTCCCCTAAATGCGCGAAAAAAAGGTTCGAGTCGATTACTACTAAAATTATTCCGTTGGTTGTCCAAACATAAAAAAAACAGTCTTTTTCAAAGTTTTCACTTCTGTCGTCAGTCCCCAAGGCTGCCTAGTTTTTTGTATAACATCATCCCTTTGCATGACAACAACAAATTACCGGCTCTTGGATATATTTTTTTAAATAACGGTAGATTTTAATTTTGATTTTATTTGTAAGTGATATCCGCAGACCATGGCAAAAAAAAAAAAAACATTTTCGTAAGACCGAAAAGTGTTAGCCTAACTTCACCGAGTTTTATTCAGTCAAAACAAATTCCATTTCTTCCTCCAGATATTTTTTTCTTCTATTAAACTTAAATTAGTTATTATAATCCAATCGGAAATAATGATTCTTATCTACCTTTCGGATTTAATTTTTTTTTTCGTACCTAATAAGAATTCTTGTTCATGTTCCAATCTGTCACCGACTTTATTGACATCAAATCTCCCATACGAATAAATTGAGACAAACGATTTAAAAAAAAGAAGTATAGAACATGCCTGAACGAGTTTAACATGCAGGAGAGCTGGTGAGAGGGTTTGTAAGTCTTTCCGCATCCGTAATAAATCTTATTTAACTCTAATAGCGGCCGCATTCTCCAGGGAGTAAGATTTAAATGGTATATAAATATGGTCACTACATCACAGTCGAAGTGGGATTTAGAAAGGTTTCGCTAACTTCAGTTCAGTAGAAAATGACCTTTATTTATTTTGAACTAGCTTCTCTGCCCGCGCTAACTTTAGAACTAAATCCTTTGAGAAACCGTGTTATTGTAAGGCAATCGTAGGAGTCAGGAGTGAGGTGAGGTGTTCTACTCACACAATAGTTTAATTAATCTTACTAAACATAATAAAAGTTTAATTAAGATATATGTATAATATGTATTCACGACGGGATTCGGGTTTTATAAATTCAGAGTTGCCATTATCAAAATATATTAAAAATAGTGTATTTTTAATTTTATTCGGTATATTATATATCGGATGAAATATATACATATTATATATCAGTATTTGATGATTCGATAATATTGCGTTGATTCGATATATCGAAAGTACGTATAGATATATATCTCTAATACTCTTACCCCGTTTTGATAAAATTCTGTATGCATTAAGTATGCATATTAAGTAAGTGAAAATTATTGAAAAAAAAATTAGGTGTACAGGAAGCATGTATCGTTCAGTAACTTATCAATTATGAATAACAAAACAAAATTAGGACCATCTTACATTCAATCAAGATAAAAAACGTAGACGAAGTCCCGTGTGCTTGCTAGTGAGTATATAAAGCAAATATGACCTTACTTTCAAACATACGAGTATCTGAGAGCAATAGATATAAATCATACGTAACTGTGGTGGTTCTGAAGTATGTGCTTATTTATGCACTAGATTGCGTATGTGTTATTTGCGAGTTTGATATTATAAATATCGGATAATAATCGGATAATATAAATTATTTTTAATAAATCGGGAGACATAATTGGTTTATTATTAAAGTATTGATGTAATTCTCAGTTGTTGGTGTCTTGTTTGTTTTTTTTTAATAAGTCGTGTTTTCGCAGCGCGCCAACAATGTGCAACCAGAATACCAGTGCTGCTCTGACACTTTTAAAGTTTCAGAGCAGCAATCAATCTGAGATTATGCCTTGCTTGCATAAACGCAACACTTTGTTTTATAATATAATAAAATATGTATTTCATGAGTATTTAATATTTGTTGTGTGTTTTATCCAAAATCTGGCCTGTTCTGTTCACGTAGACATACTCGGAAAGCGCCTTGTTTTATATTACGTATACGTTTAATGTATACATGTATACATACATACATGTATGTATGTAAAAGTAAAAATGCTGCCAACTGATGTTAAATTACTATGTAAACGGTTTGTGGTAACATGTTAAGCTTAGAGAATCTGGTTTTCGACTGACACCACCGGAACAAACCTATAGGTGCCTAGTAAAAAAAATTCAAATGAAATACGGTAGCATTTGAAAGATCTTTCTAGAAGTCGATTGCACGCAGATGAAGCACTTTCCTCCCATACTATAACTGTCCACTCATCGCTTCAATTAATAGTTATCCTGAAATCACTTATCGTAATTAATGTAATTCTTTCATAAAGGTTAAGTAAGTCCAAGTGTGATTAATAATAAAAAAGGATAAATAGACACAAACACAAAGAGTTTTATGCAATTTAGTACCAAAAAGTGTACTTAAATATTGATATTACTTCGTCGTTTATACCTTCCTTTGTTGTTTGGTACAATTTATAAATGACACCGAACACATCACATTCCTAAATAATCTTATCTTGAAATTTGTTAGCATGACATTTTGTCAGAAGTACAGGAAATAAAAAAGATTACCTTCTTTCATATCACAATTAATTGATAAAAATTACATTAATACGACCGAACGACCGAATATTGAATAGGATCGGATCCAACTATCCTGGTATACCTATAACGACATTGACCAAAAGGTCAATTTACCAAAAAGTAAAGGAAATCATTGTAGTGACGCCGCAGTATGATGCTAGGGCCCGTCACTTGGAGGGGCACTCGGTCCCACCGGAGGGGCACTCGGTCCCACTAATACAACAGGTAGGGTGAGTGCGTAAATGCATTTCCCCCCGTCAAAAAAAAAAAAAAAAAAAAGGGCCCGTCACTTAAGATATATAAATGACTTGAATAAATTGAAACGATAACTGCGCAGCGGGTAATGCTGCCGGATTCCGTTTCAATCGACGCGGGATCTGTCCCCACTTACCTGAATCTAAAATCGGCCTTAGCTTTCGGTGAAGACAAACATCCTGAGAAAACCATAGCATGGTAACAGGGCATTTTCTAATAATGCCTACCTGGGTAGCTACAATCCTCAAGTTTGAAAACCTGTCGCCAAATACTAATAGGTGTGTTCTGGCAGCATCAATTGAGAACCAGTACTCTAGGCTTAGTGTGTTTACCAGCCTGGACCACATCGTCACTAAACATCAGGTGAGATTGTGGTCAAAGCACTAAGCCTATACTGTGTAAAAAATTTATAATAGCAATATTTTTTAGGAGAAAATAGCTGTAGGCGAAGCAGGTACTAAGTTAATTCATACGAGTATTTAAGTTCAAATTAGAATCTGGTCAAAGCGGCGAGAATAATCAAAGTCAAGTTTTGTCTGTAATATAATTTTTTTTGAAATTTTATAACCACTATTTATAGTTGAAAAATGTTTGTTTGTTTGTGTGTATATCCGAAATTAACTCGAAAACGGCTAAAACGATTTTGATATAAAATTATTTTCTGCTTTAACTCAAAAACGGGTTGACAGATTTTAATAAAATTCTATATGCATAAAGTATAGTAAATGCAGTCCATAAATTAAGTGGAAATTATTAAAAAAATAACTTTGAATATAAATTTGGGTCACCCCCGCCAGGGACGAAGTTCTTAGTTAAAACAGATATAGAAAAAGAAAAATAAAACTATAATATTTAAAGCCTACATGTAATAATAATCAGAAAATGACTCGTGAGGAAAATATCTTAAATTATTATTATACCTTCTTAACTAAAAATTAAACATCGTGCGACGCCATCTTGTGTTCAAACTTTGAACGTTTAACTAATTACTCCAGTGAGAATATAATTTCATATTATACAATAAAGCGCCATCTGTTATTTCTTGTACAATAATAATATACAAAGAATCAGCTATTTACATGAATAATAATAATATGATATAATAATATTAGCAAACTGCAATAATAATAACAGTCATCACGTAGACTATACATTAGACACTGTATACCCATCATACATAGACTACACATAAAAGGAAAAAAGAAAAACAAAAATATGTGTCAAGTATAACTAGGGTTTTCGTAGTGGCTGAAATTCGATCTAAATATTTATTCAAAAAAACTTTGGTTTGTAAAAACAATTTATTTCTAAATATCCTATTTAAATAACTTTAAAGTACGTCTATATTAAATAAAAAACATACATAGAAGATAGATATTCTGAAATTTTTTATGATTGACTATTTATATATAGATAAATTTTCTGTAAAATAAACATTAAAAGTGAGATTTTTTGTATTGAGTTATGAATAATTTTATGTATCGTAAAATAAAATAAAAAATACTACTTCGGATGGGCTCGAACCACCAATCTTTCGGTTGACAGGCAAACGCGATAAACAATTGCTCCACGGAAGCGATATCTATTCTGCTGAAATTTAATTATAGCTACAATAATCTTACGCTTTTTTTTAACGTTACGGGCGTTTTTTGTCGGCTAGGGTACCCCTGAGCAACGCCCTATAAGGAACTTCGTTTCAAAAATTTAGTGTACAGGAGGCATGCATCGTTCGGTTACTTATCAGTTTTGAAAAATAAAACAAAATTAGGACCATCTTACATCCAGTCAAGATAAGACACGTAGATGAAGTCCCGGGTGCTTGCTAGTGAGTACATAAAGCAAATATGACTTGTTATTATTAAAAAACATAATTTTAAATAGAAATGTTTTTTTTTTTACATAATAAAGGAGTGCTTTAACCACAATCTCACCTATTGTTAAGAAACGGTATGGTCCAGGATGGTAAACACTCTAAGCCTAGATACCGGTACTCAAGTGATGCTGCCGGAACACACCTATTGGTATTTGGAGAGAGGTTTTCGAACTTGAGGATGGTCGCTACCCAGCACGGGCATTGTTACAATATATAATCATTGTTACAATACCCTACCACCATGCTATGGTTTCCTCATGATTTTTTCCTGCACCGAAAGCTCAGGCTGATTTTTAGAGGTGTATAGATGAGTTTGAACCCGCGTCTATTAACGCGTCCTCCGGCCGCTCCATCCACTGCACCATTATCGCTTCCAACAACGCAAATAATACTAGCTCAATATATAATACTACAGCAAAATAATAATGTGACTTTATTTTATTTTACACTTTTCGCACACACAACTTAATGTTGCGTATTTGTCAATCTTAGCGTGGTGAAGAGATTAACGAATGTTAGTGAAAATGGTATAACTAAATGTTAGTATTCGTAATATTTACAAAATATATCGTATCTTCCAAGGATACGATACATTTAACACATAACATAAGCTCACGCCTGTTATCCCCGAAGGACAAGGCAGAGGTGAAATAGCTAACTACACCATCCACATTTCGCCGAGCTTAGTTCCGTCCCAGATGTGACAGGGGGCGAGCCTGTCGCCATATAGGGCACAAATTCCAAGCTCCAGGATGATACTGAGTAGAAAAACCCAATACCACTTGACCCGACCCGGGGATCGAACCCGAGAATTCAGAACGGCAGTCGCACCGTAATACAACTGCGACGCGGAGGCAGTGCACATACACACATAACATATATCATATTATATACTTGAATACATATATACAATGTTCTATTCATACAATAGCAAATTTTTTCTGGGAAAAACCGATTACAACATTCAAAGAATGGGCTTCAGAGTAAATGTATATCATCGCTTGGTACTTGGGCCATACCTTTTCACGGATTTATTAGCCGGGGATCAGGTAAAATGAGTGAAAAATATATAAGTTTCAACCTTTTGTAGGCGGGTATTAATTGTTTCGCTGATTGCGGATCATCCAGCATAAAATCCAGTATCAAAAATACTCAGCAACAAAAAAATATTATCTTGATAAATTTTAAAGTATTATATAAAAGGCAACTTTCTGTCTGTCTGTAAGTTAGTTTATAGCACGAGAAGCACTGAACCGATTCACATAGATTTTTTTTTAATTGTAGATATATTAGTAGTTTTAGAATCCATCTTGTTAAGTTAAATATGTATAAGTAAATAGGAAAAATAATAATAATTCTTAACGCCATCTATTATCATATGTATTTTCTTCTTATTCTAAGTTATTTCTTGTCTATATTGTCTATACGCCCCCGCTTGATTTAGTTTATGTAGCATTATCCCTTCCTCTTCCTATTCAAAAATGGAACGCCAACACGCAACCGCCGCCGCTGTCTCTTCTAATTATATTTAAAAGTGCACATTCATTATCCGATTATATTACTAATTTACGAGAATATAGAACAATCATAAACTGAAGTGAGGTGGAAAGTTAACTCTGAACCAGCTTAATAGAAGGTTACTAATAAAGGTAAGTTCCGTTTGCTCCTTTCACCATCATCCCTCTAGATATTTTTACCAATAATAATAGAAAAACAAACTTCACAAAAATATACATTGTCGTGTTTCTTCCTAAGGCTTTACATTATTATAAACAGGAACGTCTATCTGTCTATATGTAAGTTAGTATACTAGGTCACACGGCAAGTTATTTACGAATCCAAATAATTATACATTATTTAATAAAACGTGTACACCAAAATATTATAAATAACAAATAAGTTAGACCACAAATAAACTGTATCAGTGGACAAGGGTAATAAATACTTAGCTCAGTGCTCAGTATCTACTTCAATCATTATTTTTACGCTGTATAGGCGCAGTGTATTAACCACAATCTCACCTGATGTTAAGTGACAATGTGGTCCAGAATGGTAAACACAATAAGCCTAGAGGTACTGGTTCTCAAGTGATGATGCCAGAACACACCTATTGGTATTTGGCGACAGGTTTTCAAACTTGAGGGTGGTAGCTACCCAGACGTGCATCATTAGAAAATGCCCTACCACCATGCTACGGTTTCCTCACGATGTTTTCCTTCACCGAAAGCTCAGTCCGATTTTAGAGCCGGATAGGTGGGATCGAAACCGCGTCGATTGACACGGAATCCGGCCTCACTGCCCGCTGCGCCATCATCGCTTCTATCTATATATAAAGCTCACTTTTTTCGCTATCCGCTTCACCTCCAATTTTCTGATCGTTATCTACTTTTAAACTTATTACGATACCCGTATAAATATAGATTATAGTTTTAAACTCTCTAAGAATATAATAACTAATTTACCGTAATTCACGTACAAGTTGAAAGTTTCGCGGCGTACCGAAATTAATTAAACCTTCACATTGTTTGGCGAACTTTGACAGGAGGGTGTAGAGGGTATGAAAAAAAACGTAATGAAACACCGCGAGTTGTATTAAATTTTAATAAATCCCTTGTAAGGGGGGAGCGAGTCTTAATTGTGGAAGTTGAGTCGAACAATTTTAAATGAGGATATTATTACACTGAAAATTAAGATGTTTTTCGTAGGTATTTTCAATGGATTTTATAGCAAAAACGAGAATTTTGTACACTACAAGAGTTCGAACACATTTCAATATATTATCTAATACGTAGCTTTAAGAAATTAATGGCAAGAAGCTATTTTTATAGAAGAATATATATTTTATTTTTTTATACACAATACTTTTTTTTTTGACCACATTCTTACATTATGTTAAGTGACAATATGGTTCAAGACGGTAAATACACTAAGCCTAGAGGTACTGGTTCTCAAGTGATGATGCCGGAACACACCTTTTAGTATTTGGCCACAGGTTTTCAAACTTGAGGGTGGTAGCTACCCAGGCGAGCATGATTAAAAATTCCGTATCACCATGCTATGGTTTCCTCACGATGTTTTCCTTCACCGAATGCTCAGGCCGATTTTAGAGTCGAATAGGTGGGGATCGAACCCGCGTCGATTGACGAAGAATCCGACCGCACTACCCGCTGCGCCATCATCGCTTTTCGCAATTTGCGTTTGCCGATATATATACCAAGATACATGTCGACAGATTAACAAATTAGAGAATGGTAGCTTTTTTATACTGTATAGGCTTAGAGCTTTGGCCATAATCTCACCTGATGTTACGTGACGATTTGATCCAGGATGGTAAACACACTAAACCTAAAGGTATTGGCTTTCACATAATACTGCCGGTACACACCAATTCTCAAACTTGAGGATTGTAACTACTTAGATGAACATTCTTAGAAAACGCCCTATGACCATTTTATAGTTTACCAAAAAACGCAGGATCATTATAGAGTTCAGTAGGTAGGTTCGAACTTACGTCCGTTGACCGAGTTATCGAATGATCATCTCACCATACACATGAGATAAATGATAATAATAATATGCTGATATGAGACACAATAAAGTTAAAAAAAAACCAATTGATTGCAGCCGTGACAAATTTTCACAGAACACCTTATACTTCTAAAATAAACGTCGGGTACCGCGCCTGTGTCTCCACATAATAAGACATCGTTCATCACGGGGGATAAGAAATAATACTTCATAATAATTTTCATCGTTCGCCTCTAAATCGTTGCTGTGCGGTGAGCGTGTCGCGACTCTCTAAATAATAGTTCAGGAGCCGAAACGTTATATTTTACTATGTAAAAAATTTACTTTTGCAGATTGGTTTGCCTGTTTGGCTAGAGATCGGTAAAACCCCCACCCATAATTATTACAAGTTTTGACGCCACACGTTCCGAGATTAGTCAGTTTACCTGCAGAAATCTGAAATTTCAATCAATTGTTTCTCTAAAGTGTCAAATCGATGCCAGTGATCAGACAGAACGACCTATATATTTTTGGTTTGACTTCAATCCTAACTTTTATGATTCTATAAAGGAACCCCTAGCAGTCAGTGAAGTAGTAGGGCCGAACTTTACAAAGTGCATAATGACACGACAACGCGCGTCACATTCAAATATTAGGAAGTGTATATCTAAAGCTACCTGGAGACTTTAAGCGTGCTGGATGTAGGCTGAAATTAAGATACCGACTGATTCCTATCTTATTCATATTATCAACAATCATAAATATCTTCAAATTAATAACAATCAGAAACATTTCTATGTTAATGTAATGATTGGTTTTAAAATGATTTACTTTTGTAATATTTATTATGTTCTAATTATTTAACTTTATTTTATTTATTTATTTAATTCATTAAGAAAACCCGAAGGTTTTTATTAGTTTATTCATGTCAACTGTCAGTATATCTTACGCGTGCGCTCTGCTAATGTAACGTAAGTTTTAATGGATTCATTGACGAGGGCGTCTATGAAAGTACATTTAAAATTTGAAAATTTGGAACGTCGAGAAACAATACAATTTTAATAGATTACGAAAAAGGAAATGATAATATCATTCTCATAATTTCAAGTGAAAATATTATAAAATATAATAAATAGTTATAACATGATGCAGTGGGAGAGGACCTGAGATAATGAATAACGGAGCGATCTTTGGACAATAAAAGATCCGGCAACACTATTACATTATACCGTGCAGTGTTTTCGATGAGACAAGCTAAAATCATTTTCAATCAAAAATTACCGATACAGGCGTACTGTTCATCAAATTCTGGTATAAGTATTGCAGTCCTATATGGGACGAGTTTCTATGCTGGCCAGGGAGGATCTTAAGGGTCTTTCCGAGATTGTTATAGCAGGTTTTTTATATTTTATAATATTTTTATATACAATATATATATATATATATATATATATATATATATTGTATCATTTTCATATTTATGTTTAGTTCTCGTTTTATTTATTAATTTTAATATAATTGTCCTCGCGACAATACGTAGAAATTGCATGTCAAAAGTTTTATTATTTCCCTTGCCTCTCTCTTACTCCCTCTCTCTCTTTCTCATTAATAATTATCATTATAATAATTCGATACCGCAAAGAACGAATAAGCATATATGTACGAGTACAGTTGACCATAAAACTCCCGACTCCCCGTCTACAAATGCTCCGTCTTCATCTAAGCGCCATTAATCTGGATATATGTGTAATATATCTCGCTAACTGATGTTTTATTCTACTCACACAATATATAAATTGTTTCTTTACTTAGGTCGTGTCTTACAAAAATATTATCTTCGAACGTAACAAGAAACCTCGGCACCTTTTCGAAATAAATGTAGTAGTAAATGTAGTATGTAATGTATAAATGAGGATCAGTCAATGTCAATGAGATTAATCAGTTAACAATAAATGTACTTACATATTATATACTTTTACATACTCTCAGTACCATACGATCGGTTATTAGCTATATTTTCAAATTCCAAAAGAAGTAAAAGATTTAATTGTAGTTTTCTAAATGGCATATACATATTTTATATCTTCTTTTGAATTATTCTAGTTTTCGGATTGTATAAGTTGTAATTGTATTGTAAGTCGTACAATTTATAAATAATGTATTGTCTTATGACTTAAATGAGTGTAAAAGTTGTGAAGTGTTTTATTACTACAGTGCTCGAAAATCGCATTTAGAGTCATTAAACGTATTAAAAATATTCAAGGGATCTCTTCTAGCTAGAACTAGCGAGAATCTAATAAAAATTTATAAAAATTAAACCAATCAAATATTTACAAATAAAAATAACAAAGTAAATAGCAGTAACAACATAATTTAACTTTGTCACAACAAAGATAATAAAAAGAACCTCAGAAATCGTTAAGCAATTCTTTTAAAAAAAATATCTCATTCCCATAAAATACAATCGACTCCGCAAAAGTTTCGAACGTTCTCTTGATTCTTCGTCCCAATTATACGTCGAATAAATTAGGAATCGCGCGAATGAGAAATGAAAATCTGAATAAACGTTGCCCCAATAAAGGAATCCAATTTTCTATTCTGTGGAATTAATAAGAGCGTGATCCCCCGGATCCCAAGCGCAGGTGTTATACACATATAGGAGGTTTCATAAATAGATTGAAAACAATTATCAAGAAGCTGAAAAAATATTTATTTAATACAAGCGTTTAATTTACTCTATTGTGCGAAGAGACAATTACAATAGAAACAATCTTTACACTTCAAATTATTCATATATATATATATATATATATATATATATATATATATATATATATATATATATATATATATATATATATATATATATATATATATATTAGTGTCTTTAAGCCCAGCTTTATTTTATTTTTGAAATGGATTTTATTCGCGAAAGTCGCGTTCAGTGATTTTCAGATAGATCTTCAAGATCATATCACCGCCATGGAAAGACGTCGCCTCTGATCGGCTACACGCGACCGACAGCTTGCGAAAATGCGTCGGTAGTATGACCGCACGCCATCGGCTACGAACACATACGTTCTCAGGTGTTCACGTTCCAAATAAAATCTATCCTTACGTCGGTCGGACTGTTAAAAAAAATACATATGTCAAATACCTCCTTAGTTTACACAGTTTCCAGAGGTTTATGTTGTATGATGACGCAACGAACGATTATTTAAAGGGTTTAAGGTCATTATTATAAATAAAAAAAAACACTTGTCTTAACAAATAATATACCATTTAATTTTTAAACACTTATTTAGAAAAACATATAAATCTAAATAATTCATTTAAGGTTTCAATAATGAAACAAAACATGAAAGTTATAGCAAAAAATATATTTGTGTTTTCGGAGAATTTTGCTCTTTATACCCTTTGACTACGAAGTTATCGATATCTAATTTAAAAAAAAAAAAACATCGACTAATTACAGAACACGCTTTATATAAGAAATATCGAAAACGAGGACATAATATTTGATCTTCAAATGGAATTCGATTTTGCTTCGCTAAATGTCGCGAAATCAGACCGCAGACCTAGGACCCAGTCCGTAAGGGGACCACAGGACAAGCTCTTTAGCCAACCAATCTATTGCGGTCTAATCAAGAAATCCTTATGGCACGTAGATATTGAAATAAACCGAGGTAACTATTGGTACGAATTCTATTTGGAGTTTTTGACTAGATCTCCTTTCTGCATTTAGTAATTCTTAATTTTAATTCACTAGCTAATTATAGTTATCTGTACAGTTTGGTTATTGCATTGTACACAAGTGAATTGAAAATATTAAAACAGAACGTGAATTCTAATTTGCCACAAAAACTATTCAATTATTGATGCTAGCAAAATAGCCGTCATTTTACATTTCACAAATTTGATAACATTCTTTCATTGGCAGCAAGTGCAAAAATGTGTATCCAAACAGTTGGCATGAATAAAGCAGAAAAACACTATATTTGTGATGGCAACATTAACAGCAGCGAAATTAAACACATTGACACTGGCACGTGCTTTTGCAACCCCAAGAAAATTAAGAAAACCTTAACTCGTACCTCTAAAATACTCTATTTGAATATATTTATATATACTATGTCACATCTAGCTAGAATGAATAATGAAATCCGTAGGTATGTTAAAAAGAAATAAGCCAACATTTGCGAAAGGAACCGCGGGCAACGAACAACGAAATGGACGATTTTTGTAACAGATTATTATCCAGTTGCCGTTTGTCATCATTTTTGGACTTTATTTAATATCAGATGAAGTGTAATTGTGGCAAGTTCTAATAAATAAGGAGTGCAGCTTTTGAAGTACACCTTCTTCGACTTTAACTTGATTATTGTAATATTTCAATTAAATTTAGCTTTCCCTGTGCATCTACTAATAAACTTTGTAACTGTTAGATGTAAAGTTCAGAATAAAACAAGCAGAAAAAAAGCCAGATCGAGTTTCTTGCCAGTTCTTCTCGATGACTGGATTGTTTTCCGAGCCGCTGGTAGTATTTTGAGGTTAATGGACGCCTTATCAGGTCCTAAATTGAATAAAGAGTTTTGAAAATTGAATTTAAATCAATCAACACAGTATGTATCAATCGGCTATCATTTCTTAAAACGTATAAATTTAAAATGCTATTTTTAAAAAGTTCATTTCGCTTATAGAGCAGCATCTTCGAGCGATAATTTAATTTCTTAACTCGATAAGAAGCAAAAAAGTCTTGTTTACTTTTATATAAGTTTTATACACTGATGTAGACTATTAATACTAAAAGAGCTATTTTAAATCAAATTTAGCTATATAAAGTTAAATTTATTAGTCAACGAATCCGAACAGATTAGACGTTAGATTAAACTATGTCAAATTAAAACAACAAAATCTGCAAATTAAACATATAATCAAAGGGTAAGACTGTTTCTCTGAGCACGCATCACTCAAAAACTACTGGACAGATTTTAATGAAATTTGGATGATAGGAGTATATTCCTATGTAGTATAAGTAACATATAAGGTTTTTTTTTTTAATAGCTAAAAAACGGAGAATTAAATTTGTGTGTAAAGTCAGGTTATATTCATAGAGCTTTGTATGTAAGTTCTTAATTATAAATGAAGATGCACCTTGGCGTTATTAAACAAACAACCCCTAAATGAGTAAAAAAATAAAGGCCCGATTTATCAATTTATATCGTGGACAAATTCGCGTGTTCAGTTAGTGTATTATAAAAAACAAAATTACTTATCGTTTCTAGTAAATTTAAGTATAAATCCAACGTTAAAATATTACGTGTGTCGAATGTATGATGAGCTCTCACTCTTTTGTAAATAAAACACACAAAGGGCGAAGAGATCAAAATAATTATTATTCCATGTAAGAGAGAAGATTTCTCAGGATTATAGCGTCTACGCGTTGAACATGCGACTGGATTTGTTTAATTTCAACATAAAAATTCCTTATAACTCTCTATACATGTATTAAAAGATTACGAAAACGCATTGAGTAGATAACTATGCATACTATCCATAACTAAAGTACATATTATAAATAAAAATCAACGCGGCAACTTTTTATGACCGCCATTTCTATCCTCACACGGAAACATGGCCGCCGTCACGATGACGCGCTCCCACGAACGACAATTAAATAAATATTCAATTAATTACCTATGTTTCAATTATAGAGAATATATTTAACGTAATGGTAAAAAATTAAATCCTTGTATAATAGATATAATTTATGTGAAGTCCCATTTATGGAATAAAAATTAAGCTCAGACGTGTAATGTTGCAGTACGAAGCAGTAGACACCAATGAGTGGCGGTGATGTTTTGCTCATTTTCAATTACACGGAAGACGGGGTCATGGAAATGATGATCATGTATGTAATGGTTCCTTATTTACTTTTAATTACTTAAACAAATTCTGTAAAACGCTACCAGTTTAAACAGCCTAACAGCTATAATATCATATTATATTCATGGAAAACGAATGCTTAAACTAGAAGTTAGTTTTGACAGTCAGTTGCCAGTTAACCCTCAAGAAACAAACACGTATTGTAGTTTGTGAAAACTCAGTTCAAAGCAATCAACAGTCAACACCTTAACGGGCCAAACTAATTTACTTGTAAAGTGTCTACAAACAATTAAACTGAGGCATGTTTTTCTCTAATCTACCCAACCTTTAATCTAATAAACCTACACTACAAAATAACTCAGCATCAAAAAAAATACTTATGAAGGTTTTACTTTCAATATATTTTGTTTTAATTTGTTCATATTTTACACAAATTATGATTAATGTAATCTATCGTACCAGATAAATCATTAACTCGGCAAACGCTCTTACAATAAAACCATGTACATAACTTTTCACTGTGCATCATATTTCATTACACGACCTAATAATATTATTTATGATGTCATGGAAATTCCGCTAACCCTATTTCAAACATTATACATCCCTTTAAGGTACAAGAATGCCTCGCCTTTAAGGAACTTTATTCATTTCTCGGGACAAACTTATATTTGAAATGTAGGTCTGTGGGACCCATAAATTTGATTTGTATACATCAAAGATTTCACAGTGCAAAGGTAAAAAATAGCCAACGTGGTTGCCACAGTAGCCAAAAACACTTGTTTTATGTAAATACATTTCTTCTGACCTGTGAAGGTATTAAAAATATATTTCTAGACTTGAGTAGGCGTAATATATAGACTTATATTATTTTAATTATCTCAAACTTGTACAATTAAGCCGTATACGCAAATTTTGAGGGGGGTCAACGGTCATCATCACTTACCATATTAATAACTAGCTGTGCCCGCGACTCCATCCACGTGGAGTTTATAGCCACCTTTCGTTCACTTTGGGGTAAGCTTAATAAAAATTAGTCTGTACATTACTCCGGGATATAAACTACTTCCTTTATAACTAAGACCTTAAATACGAAGTTCCAAGTCCTTAAAACGGAATTAATTTCCTTACACATTTTCATCCTTTTTTTCGCCAACTTCAGGGTGAGTTTTAAAATTTTTGTAATAGTATATTGTACTCCGAGATAAAGACTACTTGCTTACTCATAGCCTTTTTAAGGATCTCGCGGGTCGTCTAGTCGTTACGTCTCGCGACCAGAGGGCTGGCCAATATTTGGTACAGCGAATTAGCATTGCCATCCAACGTGGCAATATGGCCAGCCTCCTGGGAACCTTCCCGTCTGGCGGCGAGCTGGACGGCATTCATTATTAATAGTATTTTATTTTTAAATTTTTGTGTATAAATTTATAAACAACATTGCGTTATATGTAATTTCTTACATATTAATATTTCGAGCACTTACTTTAAAACAGATTTGTATAGTTTTAAGTTTTTTGTCATACTATATGTTACTACGAGATGTAAACTACTTCTATTATATTCATAACACCTTAAATACAAAGACTCATAGCTCCAAAACTGACTTAATTCCTACACAAACTTTCATCACTTTTTCCTCACATTTTTTCACACATTTTATATACACATTAGATCCTAAAAGTATTCTATCTATTACTACACAGTATAAACTACTATCAGACAAAATTTCATCGAATTCGGTTAAATAGTTTATGCGTGCTTGGCGTACAAATATTTACTTTAAGCCTTATATTGAAGTATAGATTACATAGAATTACGCATTTAAATTGATAGTTTCTATTTTATTTACGTACATTAATTTTGACGATTTTCAAGCGAGCGAAAGGTTATGACCGGCGGCTGGAGGGAGATTCGCTTCCGGATGTGACGTAGCGGATCGGAAGTCGACGCTCCCGTTCAACTGAATCCCATTGGGAAAGTCATTTTCAGTTCTCGTAGTACATGTATATTTTTTTTATATCTTTCGTGAAACAAATTCGTCAGCAGTTAAAACGTTTTATAGTGTTCATTATTAACGAATTAACAGTATTATTTTTTAAAAAACATTTAAAGACTCTTGACAAAAGTAATTCCAAATAATTTGAAATATCAATCCCTACTGTTCCCCCGAACAGTATGGTATCCACGAGGGGCTACTACACATAAAAAAATCATAAATAGCATTTAATCAAGACTAAAAGAATAAAATTTTATCAAGACTTATTGAGTACTTTCGGAGTTTATCGCAGACAAATACATGGAATTTATTTATATAAAAGTCTACTCCAGTAAAAAGCGTACGGACTTGTACAAAAGGATAATATCAATTGAATTATCGAGAGAGAAGATTAATTTCATGCCAGGAATAATAAAATAAACTGGAAATAAAATATTTCTCCAATCAAAATAGGCGCCGTTCGAAATCCGCGTCAATTGTCTCACTCAGGGCCCCTTGGGAACAAACGGGGAGGAGGGACTGAGGTGAGTGATTGACAAAAAAATGTTAAATAGCTATTATTCACAAACAAAACTTTCTCTCGTCTACGTCACGGTCGTTGGTCGCCGCGTCTGAGAGAATGAAATTTGACAACATTATTAACATAAATAAGTCCCGTATAATAATCATCTTAGATTTGTCTCGGTATAATCTATCAACGATTGAACTCTGAAGTTTGCTTTTTTGTAATTCTTTACTGCTTAATAATTTTAATAAAATCTATAGTGTTCATATTATATTACTGTCATATGGTCAACAATCTGTTATATATCTAATTTTTAGATAAAATTAGATTTGAATTACTGCACGGAGCGTTACAAAGGAGCCTGTGAAAAGTAGTCATAACAGATTAAAAGTCAAAACTGGGCCCTGAGAGGGGTTTATGAACGTCAAAAAACTACCACTGGCATGGAAACAACCTAGTCTGAAAATAACCTACATCATAATTTAATGTTTTCCTATATTTAAATCAGCCTGAATAATGTTAATATTTATTTAAGTCGAAAAAAGAACGGATAAAATTGATAAAATACAAAGTAAATCATAATTAGAAACAGAGTAAATTCTATAAGAAAAATTGCACAAAAAAAGATCATTAAAATCTATCAAGCCGTTACGACCACCGAAATTTTATGTACAATATACGTCGAATCTCAAGTTAAATCTCTTTGGTATCAGACATAGCACAATAGAATTTGGAAAGTTCTTCGAAATTTTCGCAAAGCGCAATTTTCGTTCGCTTTATCATTATTGTGTGTATGCGGGTAGATGTACAAAGCTTTCGCCTTCGCTTTCTACGTCGCGGTTGTAATAATACGGTAACTTTTGACGGGCCCTCATTAGACGACGTTATTTATCATTTCATCGCCGCGTCACAGTACGGCGGGGCGTGCGTAGTTCGAAACTTTGAGAACCGCTGAGAAAAGACATTTTGACATGCGTTCTGAGTGGAAAATTATGTGTATCCGCTTTTAAACCGTCAGAGGTATTATGGCTTTGTGTCGCTGTGTTGGAAAACTTTTTTTTATTTGTCATCAAAAGGGCTCTGAAATTTTCCGAGGTTAAATGATTGATCGTATAAAGTTTTTATTTTTTATCATTTTTTTTTTTGTTATTACACACATAAACTTTTGGCAACATTAAGCATAAAGTAAAGAAAATGTTGTGTTGAACGTATGTCATTAGAAGGCATATTTGATTTAATAAAAGACTGATAATAATTATGACTATAGTGAAATTAAGTACTCAAATAAAGTGATTTGAGTATATATAAATAAATCTATGATTTTTTTTACACGGTATAGGCTCAGTGCTTTGAACACAATCTCACCTGATGTTAAGTGACGATATGGTCCAGGGTGGTAAACACAATAAGCTTAGAGGTACTGGTTCTCAACTGATGCTGCCGGAACACGTTTATTGCTCTTTGGTGACAGGTTTTCTAACCTGAGGGGTGGCAGCTACCTAGGCGGGAATTATTTTAAAACGCTACCACCTTTTTTAATGTATTATCTCTGTATGATCGCTGGTTAGCTGGGAGAAAATGCCTTGTGGCATTAAGTTCGACAGTGTACAGATTATTGGTACAATAAAGAATTCCTTCATTCATTCATGCTATGGGTCCCTCACGATGTTTTCCTGTGCCGAAAGATCAGCCTGATTTTATAGTTAGATAGGTGCGTTTTAACGCGTGTCCATTGACGCAAAATCCGACCATTAACCCTACTAAGCCATCATCGCTTTATTAAACCATCGATTAATTTAGTTTAAAAAGTCACCTCAATTTTTATTTCTATTTGAGCTCAGCAAAACGGTCGATTTTCGTCACATATATCACAAATATCAAGTTTACATATAAATTACTTCACTTTCAATACTACGAATTTGTTAGAATTCAAGAACCGTATTATTTAACCGTATAAGGTAACTTATTAATTTTTATGTTGGCTTTCTTTATTTATTAATTTAGTGCGTTATGTTGGCAATATTTTCTGTTCTTATGTGTCGCAAAGAAAATAAATATGTTTCGTATACTTATAGAGTTGTTGCTTTCATTATAATTAACGGAATTATCGATAGAGGTAAACAATAGTTTATTAAATTATTACACGTGATCAAAAAATCGAATGACTATTTGATCGACGCTTCATGACGCGATTGACGCGATCGAATGACGCTTTCAGAAATATGAGGTTGATTCAACCTCATGTCGTAACAGAAAATTACAAAGTAAAATTATCGATGCACGTAAACATCAACGGGTGGCGAGTTGTCTATGCTTAGCATTATTTTAATGGCATAGGTGAGTGAGATGTCGAATAGTAAATACGTAGGCAATATTTACTTATAAATTAAAGTTCATTTTTTCAAAATTATGCCAATGCTTACGTTATCGCGCTAATAAGGGATCGCTCCAAAATATCCAGTTTTGCTCGATTGGCACCTAAGATAAATAAAATAGTTTTTTTTTATTAATAAATACACACAGAAACGCAATATTGCAAGTGACTAACTGTCAATCGATGCAACACTTCAAAAAAGAGTCCCTGTATTCGTTCGTGTAAATATTTTTCGAAGATTCTTTTTTTTTTATCGACCCCGGTCCACCGCGCTGAAACCTTATCGGGCCGACGCGAAGCGGCCGATTCGAGCCTACGTAAATATTTTTATTGACATACAGACACGTACCGAACGATTGAATTGACAAATACGTACCAATAAACAAGTTACTTCGCGGCTGCGTCGTGTGACACACGGGCCGGGAGTATGGCATTCATTGAAAAAAATAATTGTGTAAAAGTCAAATTAAATATTTGTAAAATGAACCAATCATACGTAATCTTAGGCCTCTTAAACGCTAATGTTAAAACATCGCTTTGCTAAATACAGCCGTAATAGGAACACATATCAGATATTATATTAACAATGCACATTATGTTGTTTTTTTTTTTACAAAAGCTATTTCATTACTTTCAAGCAAATGTTAATCTTAATATTGTCCAAATGTATCATTGCAAATATTTTAATACATGTTAATTTAATATGAAACGTCGTTGTGGCACGTTATAGTATCAATCAACGTAACATAAGGTGAATTTTGAAGTAACTTAAAGTTGCCGGTAGTTTTCAAGCATTGTTCAATTTAATTGATTATGTTCAAATTTACAATAATTAAAAGTATATAAAATATAAAAAGCACGAATGTCTTCACTGATATCTCCATCATTCGTTCAATTAGTGCAATATTTAGTGGATGCATTGTCATGTTTCTAATCAGAACTATTCTTAATGCAATCTGTACTAATAAATAAAATTGAAATGTCTGTCTGTAATCTCAAAATTATTATTTTTAATTAAAAAGATATGAAGGTATACACTACACCTATAATAAAAACACAATTAAAAAAAAATATTTATCTGTCTATCTGTCTATTTGTTCCGGCTAAATATCCGGAATGGCTTGACGGATTTTAACAAGACTTTTTTGGTAGATAAGTGTAGTTACTCCGGGTAACTTAAGTTACTTTTAATTTTTGAAAATAATAAGGGTTTAGCGTAAAAAAAGATTGAAACGAAGTGAAGAACATATAAAGCGCGAGCGCAGCCGTGGGCATACAGCTAGTAAACAATAAAACAATATATGGCGCCAGGCCAAGTAAATATGTTAAAACGACTATAGTGAATCATTAGAGTCCATAATAACTCATCATCACATAATCACATAGTCGATGAATAGTGATGTTTTTCAGGATGGAGATAGTTTTTACGTATATTAATCTAAATTTAATATTTTGTATGAACTAATTTTATTTTGAATTATTTATATAAAAATTAAGATAATTGATGGTTGCAAAATACAGCGGGCGGGCCAGGAGGCCAGCACAATGTGTCTATAGAAGACATTACGTCGACGAGAGCCGAGCGAGATCTCATGTACAGTAAAATCGCGCTGGCGTCCAAACCCGTCCGCTGTGAGTTGAAACCCTGAAACTACAGAAGTTTATTACTAAAATTTCAAGCACTAAAATTTATTTATAATGTAATCGTCTACGGTTTTTCCAAAATTATCTGATTAATAAATTATGAGATGTACTTATCGTTCGATACGTACGTGTGTCACGGAAGTCTTCCCGCGTGCCGCGCCTCGCTCTTGGCAAATTCAATTCCACGAGTTAATCATAAAAGTTTCTGAATAAACAATACGCCTTGTATCGAACGTCGACTGTGTTACTTAGGACACGAGCAAACCGAACAAATCGACTTTATTACGATTCATTTTAACTGTCTAGTCACTTTTCATTGGACTTTTTATAGTCTATAGACACCACTCGCGTAAGCTACGACTCAAGTAATTAGTAGAGATGGGGGAGCCTAACATGGCTGTCACCTAATACGAATATGCGGTCGAATATTCGGCAAACTTGATTCCCATACTAAAACTATACACGTAGATAAATGCTGAACGTTCCCACTCGTTAAATGGTATTTAACTCAAAAGGATAAATTAAATGTTTATACGTGTCTTCTTCTATCTAATATTATGAGAAATAAAGTTATAGTGCATCAAATAGTACATTTAAAAAATAACTTACAAAAAAATATCACACTTTATACGTTTTAAACATTTTTTTTAATAAGCACAATTATACATACACAACTTAGTGTAGTGAAAAGTTTCATTGTTTCTCCGAATATTCGGTCGCATACAAATATACGGTTCATCTCTAGTAATTAGCGTCTACTTAATTTATTTTATTCTCATAAAGTTTTGTAGTGCATAATAATAAAAATAACCTACGTTCTACCAAATATTACAAGAAAAATATTTCAGTAAAATCAGTTCACTTTGTTTAAAGATTTGACCACAAAAACAGACGAATTACTTATCTTGAGATTAAGTCTATATTAGACTAGCTTAGACTAGTGACTTTGCTCACATTTACCAAATTCATAATTTTTGACCACATTCAATATATCTTAAATATCCAATCAATAAAAAAAATTAGGTAAAGCACTACTATTGGGCATTTTTTGTCCGCTTCATTCGCTATTTCACTCATAACTTTTTTCATCTTAATGTAACAAAATATAATGATATTAAAACAGTTGTACCATTTAACTGTATTTAGAAATTATAAAATCTAAATTCTATTTTCAAAATGTTTTATAACAAATTACATTAAGGAGACTCGATGAAATAGTTTGATAAAAAAGAATCACGAAAAAGTAAATTAAAAAAAAATAGTGCGCCGTGAATCTCGGAATTCTTTGGCTAAGTCCATATTGTCTAGTCTAGCTTAGTGAAACTTCTTCATTTCATCAAAATACTTTATTGTTATTCTCTTTTCGCACGAACTAATAAATCTAGTTAAAGGCAGACTTTTAGTTTTAAAGGATTATAGTTATAGTTTATACATATTTTTTATAAAGTGAGAGTTGAATATCAAGAAGAAGCATTTGAATTTTTAAATACATACTCATCTGATATTAAGTGACGATATAAACGATGTTGGTAGCTTGCTAAGCTTAGAACTTGGCATTCTACGTTTGTCTGCCTATCTTTATATATGAATTAAAATGAAGTCGAAGGTAAAGGTAAAGGTCTTGGGAATCCGCTGGATGTGGGTGGCGCAAGACCGTTCGTCGTGGAGATATTTAAGGGAGACCTATGTCCAGCAGTGGACGTCTTTAGGTTGAATGGATGGATGGATGAATGATTAGAATGTACTATAATTAAGATTTAATGTATATGCAAATTTATTATATATGCGTGTATCTATAGGTGTATGCATGTTTACGTAACTCTAAAAAGTTTTTTTTCGTGATTTTTTGTGAATAGCACTTCATGCTTTTAAACAGTCTTTCCCAAAGTGGGCTATAACGCTCCCTTATGGGCGCTGTTTACCTAAAGAGAGGGCGGTAAGAGACCCAGAAGAAAAAGGGTAGCGTTGTAGAGGCTGAAAGGTCGGTACTTAATTTTTTTAATTACCCAAATTCAAACTGTACAACATAAATTTGTATATAGTTAGGTACTTAATTACTTACTTCATATATCTGTCCTGTTTGATTGAATAAATAAAAACTAAAACTATTTAATACTTGTGATTTTCCCGCGGAATTTTAGCATGTAGAATAGAGAGAGATTTGATTATCCCTTAGGAATGAGATGTTTTTCTGGATAAAAAGTATGTCACTCTTCTGTCCTTTCTATTCTATTCCCATTCCAAAAATCTTGTCAATCGGTTACTCCTTTTCGAAATGAAAGTTGACACAAACAAACAAATAAAAAGGCAACAATTACACTTTCGCATTTTAATAGGTATTCATATTACAAGATAGGTATTTTTCGTAGTAGACCGTGAGCAATTATGTTTTAATAAGTTTTTCTCAAATACCGCGATTTGTGCAATCCTGTATCAATCGGCTGGTGCATAGACTCCTACTTGTTCAGTACGATTGAGCAGCGAATGTGATAAACGAGTTTATGCATGTTTGTCTTATCCTTGTCGGTGCGAGCTGCGTTTACAATCCAATATAACGTAACGTAACGTAATACTTATTTTATTTTCATTTGCGGTTTCGCGCGTTATAGATAAACAACACTTTAGCTTAACAATTAAGTATTTCTGAAAACAATATAGTGTCGGAAGTAAAAAAGAAGCGACGGCAATACCGTGCGGAAAACATTAAATATAGATTTTCAAATAAGGCAATGAAGCCTTTAAGATTGCAAGATCATTTGAATAAAATGCATCGAGATATAAAAGACAAGAATGGATCATATTTTCAAGACCTAGAAAAGAAGCATAATACTCACCCAAGTGTATCTAAACTCTTTCCGTCGACTGCTAAACAAGATGACGACGGACTTCAAGCTTCGTACGATATAAAAGATATTGCTCAAAAAGGCAAAAACCACGCAACATCGGAGAAGAGTTAACTTTACCAGCAATAAAGGAAATAATAACTACTGTGTTTCATAAACCGGCGGCCGATATTGTCCGAAAATTTTCTTTAAGTAATAATTCTGTGCAAAGACAAATTGATGAAATGAAGAATAAATGAAATTGAAGAATCATTGTGCAATCATCTGAGGACTAGTCAATTCTCAATTCAGCTCGATGAGTCCAATTTACCAACTAATGAAGCATTATTGCTGTCTTGCGTGAGGTTTATTAAAGATGAGAAAATATGTGAGGAACTATTGTTTGTTAGAAATCTGGAGACCGATACAAACGGCGAAACCACATTCAATACATTGGAAAAGTTTTGTGACGAGAAAGAAATTCCCTTGAATAATACTGTATGCCATCAAAAACAAAACTTGTAAAAGAATCCATATCAATATTAAAAATCTTTTATGTTTAAAATAAAATAGAGTGACTTACCCATCGCACGAAGACACAATGTATCTCATAAGTAATTTCCAAGTCAATCTATTTTATTTAAAACATAGAAGATTTTTATATTGATATGATCACTATAAGAAGTTGTTAGGTTAGCTAATTACGTAATAACTTAAGGCAAAAGGTCCCTTAAGTAAAGACTTAATAAAGTAACCGACTTAGTATTACATGGATCTCACAACTTTTTACGGTAGAAGAACTGACTTCCAAGAATTAGTTTTTTTACAAGTTTTGTTTTTGATGGCATCTCATTTCTTTTTGTATATAGTCCTACTTTTTTCCTTTCCGGTACCCATATACTCGACTATAGCTTGTTTAATCCCATATGACAACTCGATATTCCCATACATAAAGAATGACAGAGAATGAAATAAACACGAACCATCGCCAGGTATAGGAACAACCTAGTGTGGGTTAGGATGATCATTCACATACAGTATTTCCGAATCCATTGCGATTACTAGTACTGGCACGCAAGAGTTTTTTATGCAGGAATTAATGGTAAACGTGACTTTCAAGACTTTATTAAAACATTGCAGGTACACTAATTAATTAACTACAAATGTAACTTTGTAATCCTTTACATTTATATAGGATTACAAAATTATTTATGCAGTTGGCGTATCTAGAAAACTAGACCGAAATTACAAAGTATTTTGGTTGTTCCTTGATTTATACCATAAACACTAACAGTATTCTAAATATGAAGCTTCTATATCTGCTAGAAATGTCTTAGAGTTTTGATGATCGGTATGTCAGCCAACGATGATAAAATTAAGAAATTTTGACTAGTTGTAATAATTAAACTACTGGTTTAAATTGGATTAAATTTGAAATATACCATGCTTATACAATGCCTGCTTGGTTACTGTAACACTGTAATAAAGTTCTTGGAAACCAAAGATACAGAATTGCGTAACAAGCTAATTACATCAAAGAACGATATAGTTTATATGACAGACCTGTATAAATTGTCCAACAACATGAATCTGTAACTGCAAAGCGATAAAATAAATTTAATTAAAACAAAAAATGTCGTTGCTGCTTTCGCAGCCAAACTGTTACTAAACAAAAAGAATATCGGCATAGGTGAATTTCACAATTTTCTGCACTTATCAGTATCCTGCAGTAAGTACGACTTGATTGCCTACTCCCAATATTTGGAAAATATCGACATTGACTTCACCGAACGATACCAGGACATTTTGAACTTGGAAATACCAGACTGGGTGTTGGATCCGTTTTCAAATGTCAACACAGCAATATTACCTCAACTGGAGGAAAAACTTATAGAGTTGACAATGAACGAGGAAATAAAAGTCAAGTTTAAATATGGCTACCACGAATTTTGGCTACAAAAAACCGATCTCGAAATTATACCCTGGATTGTGGTCAATCGTTCAACGATTCTTCATAGCATATCCATCGTCATATTGATGTCATTGATGTGGCAAAGCTGCTTACTAAAAAGAGAAATCGTTTGCATGTTACCGAACGTGGCGAATTACGGCTGTTCTTGAGTAAATTGGATCCTCATCAACAAACTTATTAAACAGCATCACATTCATCCTTCATATTAGTTTTTATATTAAAAAACGATTATATTTGTTTTATTTTGAATAAAAGATACTCTGTCTGAATACTATAAAGTTGCATTCAATAGTCATTCTCATTGGCAGATATAGCTCGCTAGAATTAACTTGAGACCTGACCGCCTTTGTGTACTACCTACTTCGCTACTACCTAGGTCTCAAGTTCACTCTCGCGGGTTATAATAAAAGATTCGTTTAGAATGAATGTTTAATCTCCGTGGATATAGCTTACAATAAATTATTTAATTTGAAGTTATGGTGGTTTCTAAGTAGGTGAAAAAATGGGGGACGCTGAAAAATCATTTTATTTCAAAGTGGGCAGTAGACAAAATAAGTTTGGGAACCTCTTCCTTAATATATTACTTCCGAATTCTAACCGTTAAGCAGGAAGAAAATGCCTTGTGCAGTAAGTTTTCCAGTGCACATTTTTTATGACGTACAATAAATAATTCATTCATTCAGTCATACACGAGACAGTCCACTTAAAATTTCTAATCTCCCTGATGGCTTAGATGAATTTGCATAAACATAGGGCGATACTGCGAGAAGCGTAAACTTAGACATCCATCGGGGGGGCGATGAGCCGCATAAGATAAAGTATTGCCAATCGTAATGTGAAATCAGGAGAGTGCCGATTATAGAGCACTAATAGCGACGAGTAAATTGTATACAGAATTCTGTTATTCGTTAGTCCCTCCCCGTAATATTTATCCCGTTATTACAATACCTTGTACTCACTTATTAATCTAATTAATATAATCGAATTGAATATTAATTAAGAATGTAAGCTACTTGCCAATATTATTCTACTTCCAATTGTATTAAATTATAGTAGACCTTTAACCGACAAACACTTGTCTATATAACTAGGTATCGATATTTACTATATTATTTACTGTAGCACACTATGTTTCTATATGCAGTTAATAAAACTTCAGGTTTAGCTATGAAAAAAATGAACGATTACGGAACGAAGGAATAGCTATCGATCAGAAAAAGTAAACTTTAGACACGTCTTAATATTGAAAAATAATAAAACATACCAGGTTATCAATAACATGTATTTTTCCCCAATCATACCTATACCTATCATTCACTGAAGAAATAATAATTAATTTTAATTGATTTTTTCCTGAAATATAAAATCACAATGTACGGCAACCCTGCAGGGCAAAGTATAAGAAAGTCACCTTAGATATTATCATTAAATAATTGACGCGAAGTCTAAGTACGCTCGGCTTTTATGAATTAATATTTGCAGAGCTAAATTTCTCATTCACCCAAGGTGATTCAAAGTCTTAAGTGTGAATTTTAATTAGAAGAAAAGTCGACCGTCGGATAATATACTGACTTTTAATATTTTCATTAAAAAATGCACATGGGTAAATCGTGAAATTTAAATTTGTAATACATTTGAATGTCATGTTTCTACTGCGAATAGAAAAAAAAGTAAAGGAAAAATATGTCGCATATGATTGATAAAAAAAAAAAAGCTGAACCAGTACATTATGTGAAAGTATATTGGAGTGTTTAAAAAAAATGTTTTTTAATGGTATTGAAAAGTTGAAAGTACATATGAAAATAAAATTTTTGGCGCCTATTAGAGTTATTAATATTGATATTAAGGTTTGCCTCTATTCATTCGTAATTTTTCTATTTAAATAACACTGGATTTTTTTAATTTTAATTACTTCGGTTTGGCTTGTTTGCACAGCATCCCAGAGAGAGGATTTATAGAAAATTGCACGCACCAAAATACGTCTCAAAGTCAAAGTTCCTCAGATCAGCCGTTTCAAAGATAACTGCGATCAAAAATAACATATATAAATATACATACATAGCATCTGATTACATAATTTATGAAAACACTCGTCTCTCACGACCTCCACCTACATTTAACTAATTGTGAGATTCGAAACAACGTCATAATCCATTTCAAATTAATACGCAATTTACATATTTTCATAATTAAAATAAAAATGTGTAAAACAAAACATCTCTCATTTCATCAAGATAAAACATGTCCTATTCATGTGGACGAAATCGCGGGCATCAACTAATGTATTATAAAATGCAAACAACACGTTTACCACATAATATGCAAATAAGTGAATATTAACATAAAAAGGAATTCATAAAGTGTGATTTAAATTACAATTTTAATACAAACGTAAATATATTCGAACGGTTCGACAAATTGCAAGTACTCGTTGGATGATTTTATCCATTGACACGAATAAACTCGTATCTATATGTTTATTACGGAAAACATCTTTCCGTATAGGTTTGTTGGATAGGCAAAGGCTAGGACTTGTTGGTAGTACTTTTAACAAGTGTACGGCAGTCGTTGTCTAGTCAGACACGAGTTTTCTACCACATTCATACATACAATGTCACGCCTCTCTCTTATGACCATCTACATCCTTCCACCTGCTACGATCCTGACACACGTCTTTCGCTTCTTCTACTTTCACAAGGACCTTCGTACATGCTCTTCGGTTACGGTCAATCTACAATAAACTACAAATAGGCATTTTAGAACCAAATATTTATGTGCAGTTCTTTCCCATGAGCTCTATATTAATTTATTGTTACAAACAAAGCAACGGGACAATGTCAGCTTTAAAACTGTTAAACTGAAATTTCACAGTATCTACAATTATTATTCACATGATAATGAAGAGCGGCTACATCCTCTAAATATGTAGTTAATCAGATGTTTACAATTCTACTTGTCGGTTAAAGTGGGAAAAAGCAAACATAGTCCGTGCATTTTATCATAAGCGATTATTTTGTGTACATTCTTTGGCTTACAACTCGAAAGCCACTATACCGACTTGGATGACTCTATTTGTAAATCGTAGATGTATTTTCTGGACAGATTTTCGTGTAAGATATTGATGAAAATTATAAAAATAAAGTGAATTGAGGTTATGTAATCAAGTTACCCGTGATCTATTTTAGGAACAAAAAAGATGGTTTGTGAAATATATTTAAAAAAATTACAATAACGTATAACCGCGACACTGGATGATACGTAATAAAGTAAATGGCGGGGAATTACATTACTTGTAAAGTTTATTTTATTTTTAACATAAAAACCATCTTTTTGGCTGGAGATATTAAATTTTGCGGATAGGGGACTGTAGTATAAAACTAAATGTAATGATTTTTTTTTGTAATACATTTTATAATTTTCTTTCAAACCGTTCAGGCAGCGTACGCCATTTTATAGAATTTTGCCGACTTCAATTACATTTATTGTAATTAATCGCTTAAATACCAAGATAGGATAATTTACGAAACAATTGGAAGCTGGCCTACAAACGCCAAATTTGTGTTTTAACGGTTAATTATTGAAAATATATATTTAATTTTAGCCCATAGCACTCAGGGATAATAGACCTTTCTAACAATGAAAGAATTCCCAAAATCTGATCAGTAGTACTGAAAATTACCCCGAACATCCAAACTCACAAACTACCTCTTTATAATGTTAATGTAGATTGTAAGAATAAAAGAAAACCTCTCAGTAATATTTTTATAAAACGTCGTTGACTTATATAACGACTCTGTATATCTTGTACATTGTACATTAATAACGTCGGTTGTAATAAACTATAAAACATAAAGAAACATTATGACGTTTTCCGCTATAAAATTATTAATAAAGAACGCTTAAAAGTCGCTCCGTCTCTTTTGAGTCTGGAGAAACTAACATACTAGGCGGGTAATTAAATACCTTAGTTATGTCGCTCTAAAGAAACTGAATAAAACACACGGGAATATAAAACAAACGTTCGCAACTGAAGAATCGTTGAATTTTTTTTTTATATCTGTTTATTTCAAAAGCTTTGATAGCTTCATCGGACTTTTGATCTAGCGCCTAAGGCACTCTGACGAAAATGGTAGCTAACACAAAGGCACCAAAATGGGATGAACCATACTTTGGGTTTTTTTTTTCTAATCTAGCTAACGCTGTTGACCGGAAGTGCCTTTACAGCTTCACCGTGACTTTAGAGGCGAGTGCTGAAGGCGCTCAGCCGCAAAAAGGTAACTAGCACAAGGGTTACCAAAATGGTACGAACCTCGGTTTGGGCGTTACCTGAGTGATTTGCACTTTGAGCTGCTTGGTACCTGTGTTAAATATTCACTCTAGCTAACCCTACGGTCAGTAACCTAAAAGGAAAAAAGTCCCTTCCAAAACACATGTAATTTTCGTGTAGTTTGCAATAATGCATGTGTCACAACACCGATATTTACCTGATTGGTTTCACAAATTCTAATGTTATTTTTAATATAGCATAAAGTTTACCTTATTACTTACTTTATTTTTCTATAGTGATCGCATGTTTATAACCGTCATTTCTATTTGATTTATCTATTTCATAACAAATGACACTGCACTCTAATAAATGTAATTATTTTTTTATTTCAAATCGATATTTATAATGAAAACATCAGAATCCGTATTATTAACATAAGTCAACAGAACCTTGTAAAGCTTGGATGTATATTTAAATTCTTATGAAGCCTTGTTTCCATTGTGTTTACAGGATACTTAGAGAGATAGACAGACAAATTTTTGGATAAATTGTGAACAATAGCAATTGTAAATAAATAAATAAACTATCAATCGAGTTTGCAATAATTGTTTTATAAATCAATAACAGTAATAAACATATCTTCTAAGAATTATTCTATACGTAACATTACAAATCATTAGCAGTAACTTAACATTAACAAAAAAAAAAAATCTTTTACATCAACTTAAATACGTAATTCCTATATGATAACAAAATTTTATTCACGTAAATGAAATTGCGGGCACCAGTTTTTATAAATGAAAGTTAATATAGATAATATATAATATAGAAAGTTAGTATATTTAACACTAGGATGATTATTTAAAAAATTTCAACCAACCATTTTCTATTGAAACAAAAACGCCTAGCAAAAAAGATGAGCAAACGCAACGCCGTACGAAGGCACCGTATTTATTATTATTCATTACAATCTAAATTCAATACGTGATATAACTTATTTTTTGGTTTGTTGTAAAATAAAATATAGGAATATATACCTATCCAGTTGAAAACTGTTCTGGGAACACGAAACCGTGCGAATACCCCCGCAGGCTATACGAACAACACAGAAGCGACTCGCAACACAACTGTATTTTTAAAGTCTTTGCTCTGTATTTACGATAAGCTGTGCTCGCGGCTCTGATCAATTATAATTGTTTAATTTCTGTACAATTTAATGTTGACGATATTTTTATAAAGGATTAGTTATTTATTCAAAAATGGTGGTTAATACATAGTGTATTGATAACAATAATTTAATAGCATTTAACAATTGTCAGTGCATTTGCCTTTTAAAGCCACCACTGCATGTATATGTTGTTACCGTAATAAATATTGGCATTTAAGTAGTAGTTTTTAACAAAAAATAGTCTATTGCAGATAATAACAGGCAATACAATTTTTTTCTGAAATTTTATTCATAGTACTAAATGTTACTTATTTTAGCCTCAACATTAGTATATCTATCTCTCTTACCAATTAGTAGAATAGTACATGGGCGACTAGTACTATTGATTACTGTATATTCTCGCTTCGTATCTTGCAATCCTATCTACCTTCATTAAATCACAACAGTCTTTTAAAATGTATTCTACATAGAATTTAGACCGATAATTGCCAACAATGGCTTAATTCACGAAACAGCTCAAAGACGTTCAGGTGGATCCAATTTATTACGGCTTTGAACTGAATTAACATAGGCTTTTGACTAGTTCTTTTGAAACGCAACCGGTTGTGGAATCTCAAAGGCGGGTCTCTCTCCCAACGCCGCGTTAGCGCAGTACCTACCTACTCAGCGCCTTCTAATTCTTCAGGCAGCTCAGCTTCCCTTGCAAACACTTCGTTATAAACACGGGTAATCCCCTCCACGCCACAATCATTCCCATTTTATGTTGAAACTTTTTTTATTTATACAAAACTAAATCCTTCCTACATTACAAGTATGGACATAGTATTTAGGGTAATTATTTTTAACTTTTCTTTTATACCGTATTTATACAATAATTATGTTAAGGAACGATATGTTCCAGGATGGTATACAAACTAAGTCTATATAGGTATTAGTTTTCAAATGATGTTGCCAGAACACACCTACTGGTGTTAGCGACAGTTACAATTATCCGTCATGTCCTTTAAACTGCTGGCCTTTTCGATTTTTGTTAATAGTTAATCTGCATATCTATTTAGTGCACAGTTGCTGGTTATCAATATTAAATATTACATTTTCTTGAAATAAACTATAAAGCACTCATAGACTAGAGTCACGTAGTGTTGAAGTATAGTGAAAAATCTTCAATATTCAAAAGTCAATAAGATGAATATAAAGTATAAATATAATACAATTAACATTATAAATATATATATATATATATATCTTACTCGAAATGAATTACTTGTTAGATGTCACTAAACTTAATGCCCTATCCATTACTTGATAGTGTAGCGAGGAAGTTAGGTTTTCTTTTAATTTTCAATTTAATAATATTGCTAAAGTAAGTAAATTGTAAGTATTTAAAAAAACTTGATAAAAGTATTCATATAACAGGATAAAAGTAATCGAAACTCGCAATCGGCTTTCGTTAGAAGAACAAAAAAAATAGATAGGTACCTAAGTATTACAAAAATTTGCGCCATCTCGTGGCAATATAGTTGAAATGTATAGAGCTGTACATTGGATGTTCTAAATCGCGCTATGGTTCTCTTAGTAATTCTGAAATAAATCAGTTATTGTACTTAAACTTATTGTTCTACTAACAGGTAAGGTCAGCTCATGTCAAGTATTTCCATTTCGGACCAATTTTTGTAGGGCGCGTCGATTCGACATTTCGAGTTGAGCCTTTGTGAAACTGTATTACTTTACTGCTGTAAATGTAGATATTAAGTTAGAAGTGACAGGGTTTAAAACTCGAGGATGTCAACTCTTTATATATTTATCTAATTTTATTAATTCATCAATATCGATTGCCCAAGTTGCCAAGTATTAACATACATACATAAAAGTCTATTTATTTGTATCTTAACTATTTATTTATTCCTATTTATTATCTACTTTTATTTAATTATATGAATATAAATAAAGTTCCAAAAGATATGATAGCTGAAAATCATTTCAAGCGGAATTAGTAGAGTAACAAACCATATTATTTACAAAGGGATGCCGTAAAGTAACGCCTTCATCAATCGAATATCTAAGGATATAATTCCACGCAAATTGTATGCCGGTAATACATGAAATCGAGGTTAGTACCATTTTAATGACCTTGTGTTACTATTTTCCATTTGAGTCCATAAAGCCCAGGTGAACCCGCCAAGACCCTTCATTCAGGTCTAAAGCTTTAGTTAGTAAATAATCAAATTGAAAAATCCTTCTCTCAATGATTTTCCGTAATAACCGAAAGGCGCTTATGTACGTGGAAAATACTACCACCGGTTCGTAAAACAACACATCTATGTTTTTTAAAACGTAATAGCTGTACAATTCATTGTTATAACCGGTTTTACCGGAAGCACACACAGGGGGTGTCATTTCTTTTCGTTCACATAATGATCCATCTTGCGACATTAAGACTTACTTGACATGATTCTTGAATTTATTGTCAATTACATTGCTAATGTACTTTGGTAGCATATTGTAGAACCCGAGACTGTTGAGCTGTGAGCTTTTGTTAGTGTTACTAAGCCTAAAGCATGGGACGGCTAATTTGTGATTATTTCGTCCATTCAAATTATGCCGGCCGATTGCTGGATCAAGCTTTTGCGAACGTACATTAATAATAAAAAAATAACACTTCTACTTTTCTATTATTATTTCTAGGATTTTTCTAGGAAACTCTTTCCAGTAAATTGCTTTTTACATCTGCGTACGTTTCGAAATTGCTTCACTTAATATAGCATTGTTTCCAATAAATTAAACAGATAAAGGGCATAATAATATTCCGATTGATACATTCTTTATTTTATACGAATTTGAGTGGAAGAAATATTGACGAGCTTTTGATCAATCCAATAATATACCTTACCCTAATTTATAACGTAACGATGTATTGGCAAAGATTGTTGTTTCGTTAGAATGAACAAGGTTTATAATACAGGATATATCATTACAATAATTTGTAAATTATTTTTATTTATCATCACAAATTATCACATTTTCAAGTGTTATTAATACAAAATATTTTATTTTTATTTTAGGCTGTTTGATGTCTTTGACAGTGTATGTCTTACATTTACGCACACATAGCCAACTCGACCTCAGCACAAACACGAAAAATTAAATTTGCTCGTCATTCTTTATTAAAATCAATAGTTTTTGGCGGGATCTCAATCTATCATGTAGCGGTGTCTTTAATTCATTTCTTTGCATGTTTATCTTATGCATATTTATTTATTACTTTGCATATTTTTATGTTGCGCAGCAACGTGACTGCACTGGACCTGATGTTAAGTTCAGTATAATCCAAATAAGCGGCGACTGACACGGAACAGAATTCACTGCCAGTCACCGCTGTCATGCTGACCTGCTTAGGTACCTCTTCACGCCTCTTTTGAATAAATTTTTGAAGGACCTAATATCATAAAAAGGAGGGAACACGGTAACAGGAAGACGGTTCCACAACTTCAGGGTACGACAAAAGTAAGATCGGCAAACTTTTTAGTTCTTGAATTTATGGGCGTCATTATGAAACTGTGACACCGAAGCCCAGCCCGCGTGGTTCTGTTATGGAATGAAGAGGAGGAAATTAGCTCAAAGAGCTCTTCGGAACACTCACCATGATACAAGCGGTAAAACACGCTTAGAAAGGCAATATCCCGGCGCAATTGAAGAGGTTTTATGGTGTTGGTGATAGCTGTATAATTTACTACGCGAACAGCCAGCCTCTGCAACCTATCAAAGGCATCGATGAGATATTTAGCGGATCCATCCCAGAGGTGCGAACAGTATTCGATGCACAGCCGAACTTGGGCCTTATAGAGAAGGTACAGCTGGTCGCGAAGGAAAAACCGTCGCACTCTGTTGAGGATTCCAAGTCTCCGAGATATTGTAGAGATAACATACTCAATGTGGTCCTTGAGGTTTAGGGTTAGGTTTTGCGTATTTATGTTTGGTTGTTGATTCATAGTGATACATTAGTTTTATTTGGGATCCCATATTACTTCAACTGTAGACCATAATTGTAAAATACCTTGTTTTCATATGTACTAATTGAAAGGACTTTAATAGTGTTACCGGAATTAGTAACTCGACCGGAAATATCAGAATACCGCAAGACAAGGTATTTCCTTACTAAACATACAAAACCTAAAGTGGACATCTTTATGCATTTACTTTATTTATAAGTCTGTGGCTTATAAGTCTATTCATTTTTCCTAATAAATAAATTGACGTTACGGGCACACAAAACACAGTATATTATCTGATCAGACAGGACAAATTTGTGATCACTACGGGGACGTTTCTCTGTGCCTACTTTATTTGTGTACCGGCCGCATGAACCGCATTTCCCTTGGGTGGTCACTCAGGACCGTACGGATGCGATGATGCTTCGTTTACATTGTTTTATGATAATAGTAGGATATTAGTAGACAATATATGTATTTTAGTTCAAGTGCGTAAAATCATATTTGGAACTCCGTTTGATAAATATTATATTAAGATTTTAATTAAATAATATTGGAACATTCAACACATATGTAAATTCTACTACTACTACAATGTCACCACTTGTACAATGCCCACCTTCAAGTGAGCGTCCGAAAAATTAAGGAAAATAGATGTATAATTATCAGGAAAAGCCGTAACATAGGGGGACATCTGCTATATTTCTAAAAAATATTTTTTTTACTGTTTTTTGATGTGAAACATCTATAGCCGCACGTAACACCGATTTCTGGCATGGCGACGCATGCCGTGTCGACGCGTCGCCAGGCTATATGATGGTATATATTTACAGTCTAATTATTATTATATTAAATAAATTCGTAAATTTTTGTATTGAATGAAAATAAATGTTAATTCAAGAAATAGTAATCGTTATCTGGAAAAAAAATCGTAATATTTTATTTTATCATTATGACATATTCAGTTCCTATCACAATCTGTTCTTTTCTGCAAATTACTTTTACAAAATAATGTCGATGTTTCACATCTGCCAGGCGTCCCGTGACGGATCACATTTTTTTTTGTTAAATTATTTCACTCTTTCATCTTATTTGTACAATATCTGTAGCAAATATCAACCACTATTGTTGGTTTTTCATTCATTTACCACTAACTACACTTTTTAGAAGTAATTTATATCTAATCACTAAAATAAGTGAGCACAAACCCCATGAATTTTTGCTTAAAACATATCTTTCTTTTTATTAAAACTGCCAAAACGCAAAAAAAAATACATCATAACCTTTGTTATTTTAGTTTATTTCATTATTCTACCAGATATTTTCTAAATAATCTATAAACATTGACTTATTGCATTTTGTAAACAGTTGAATAAACATTTCTCCTTTTTGTTTAGTAGTTTGTTGATTTGTGATTTAGTTGTTGATGAGATTTGGTGTTTTATAAAATTGAAAATAGTTTTTATATTATTTAGATCAATGGAATATCGATCCAATCTTAATACACTGACATGATTCGGTATGTACTTTTTTAAATTCAAGGTGCACTTAAATATTGGAACTTAATAATAGCGATATTATATAGATTACGAAATACATTACAAAGGTTAGCACTCGTTCTTGATACTAACTGTTGTTCTGTTAACATTTAGTCGACATGGACGAAGTCGCGGCTCAAAACTTGTTTATCATAATTTGTAGTCTCATTTATTATTAACAAATATTTTATAAACATATGAAAAGGACACTTCCTTGACATACATTTTTAAATTAACATCAATCATTATTATACACAATAGAATTATAATTAATAAAAGTGATCGTAGGCATAAAATAATTCTATAGTAACTAACTATTTTTGGAGTTGGGTGAGTTACTTACATAATTTAGTAGATAATGCTCGAGTAACTGGCTCGATGCAAACGCTCACTAAACCGATGCATGCAATTCCGACATTCAGTATTCTATCGACACATTTGGATAGGCCAGGAGGTTATTTATTTCTGTGATTACTCACTTCCTGTATTGTGTATTCCAAGGTGGTGACGTAATTACAAATTGAAATTGACACAGATCTTGAATTGTAAACTAATATTAAATCTATCACGTAAATTAATAGTCTACTTGAATATTTTTAACGATTGCGCCAACCAAAACTGGAATGCTTTGGAATACTGGAATGTGTACATTCTAAATTGAGACATAATAATCTTGTGTAAAGTAGACTGTAGATTTCGTGATAATATTTGCATCGTGATTACGAAAACCGATCCGGGAGGGGATATCAGATGCACTTTCTAACAGCGCACGCGATTTTTTTTACTTGCACCACCAGCATTGATTTATTTAGTTTTTTTTTAACCGACTTCAAAAAGGAGGAGGTTATCAGTTTGTCTGCATGTTAATTTTTGGATGTTTATTACGCAATTTCTCCGTCATTTGTGCACCGATTTGCAAAATATTTTTTTTAATCGAAGGAGTACACTACCGAGGTGGTCCCATTTTCTCCAGATCAGGATTTGATAAGTGGAAATCAGGGAAATTGAGAGAAACCCCCGAATATTATAGACACTTACAAGTGTTTCATATATTCATTCCCAAAGCTATGAGGTAGGCTTCACAACTAAACCTTAAAGTACATTCTTAAACTAAAAAGTATAAAAAAGAACATTTTGATTAAAAATAAAACCGACTTCAAAAGAATAAACTATAAAAATGCACTAAAAAGTCAATAAATAATTACTTTATCAATCTGCTTCGTTAATTTTGAGGTCGGTGCCAGCTAGTGTTAACCAATGTACTTGTTTATAAATAACTGCCTAAACTTGATCACTTATAAGGTAAATAAATTAAGGGTGATCTTAAAAAACAATTAATCTAAATTGAATATAATTAGCGACGTACATTTGTTATCCATAAGCTAGCACCGATTTCAAAATTAACAAAGCAGTATAATGAAGTTTATTATTTATTGACTTTTTAGTGCATTTTTATAGTTTATTCTTTTGAAGTCGGTTTTGTTTTTAATTAAAAAAGTTTTTTTATCATGTGCTCCTCGCTTTAAACACTATATCATCTGATGCTAAGTGACGAAGTGTTCCAGGAAGGTATACACGCTGGCTTTCAAATGATGCTGCCGGAACACGCCTATTGATATTTGGTGATAGGTTTTCTAAGTTGAAGGTAATAACTCCTATAGATTCATCACGACATTTTTCTTCACCGAAAACTCACGTTTATATAGAATAGGACAGGTATATTCAAACCTACATCTATCTATAGGTTATCTGCGGTATTCATGCCACATTGCCACTAAGTCATAATTTCTTTAATTAATATTTTTTTTATTTGTTTTATAACGTAAGGATCGTTTTTGTTTCAAACTGACTAAATACAATTCACCGGAACTTTCGGTGCAAGTGCTTAAGGCACTCACACTGGAGATTTGTAAATAGCACAGGGGCACTAAACTAGTAGGGACCTTGGTTTAGGTTAAGAAATTTTCCCTGCGCTTAACCTACAGTGGTTAAGAGAAACGGATCTCAAGGTCCCTTATTGAACCATTGTACCTGCGTGTAGAGTGCAAGTGGATGAAATGAGTGTTATATATAGCACCAGTATCGTGCCGTATAGTGCAGTATAGTAGCAGTTGTTACAAGAGCCTTCCAAGTTGAGGATCAAAGCATGTCCTGGACCGATACCGAAAGAGGCCCCAGGATGTTTATGGGTGGGTTCCGGTCGGTCCGCGGCATCGGACGGATGTGTTCGTTGGTGCTCCTGATACGGTCGGTCTGGGTGACGGATAAAGTGATCGGATCGCGGATCGGGTGCGTCTTGGTGTGGACTTTGTAGAGGTGTTTGGATTGTTTTAAAACAACGTCGGTGAGTGGAGAAATCAGTGGTTTTATGTGTGCCGTTAATGGTGTCAGCAATGGCGTCAGCAATGGCGTCAGCGATGGCGTCAGCAATGGGGGAGTAATCGAGTTGGTCACGGAGGGCGCCGATTGATCCGTTCAGATCCAGTTGGCCGCGCCGTAACCTGATTGGTGGAACAGTTTCAAGCTGGCCTGCGGTTCTTTGCAGAGGACGGTGACGTCAGGACCGGGACGTGCCGGATCATAGTTTGTATATACGGTAGTGGTGAGTCGGATTGTATAGTTCATGTTATTCGACTGGTGGATGGCTCATTTTGTTGTTAGTGTTGGTACTTTTGCAGAGGGAACCATAATATTGTGTATAGATTGTGATTTTGGGGATTATTTGGCTGTTAGTATAGTGGCTTGTTAATATATTTTATTATAGATAAAGTGTTGGGTTATTTGTGTTACGGAGGTGGACTTGTAAATATATTACTTTAAGTGTGGGATTTATAGTGTTTGGAGTTTTGCTTAAAGGTCAACTTGTGTTAAGAGGCCATCTCGGTTCGCCCGACGGTCACAGGTTCCAGGATCATTGAGATCCCGAATCCTCGTGGCGCGGAGCAGGCGGATGGTCTCGCGGATCGGATCCGGGTGGCTCTGGGCGACGCCGCTGAGGTTTCTAGGCCGACTAAGCGGGCTGACGTCCGCCTAATGGCTTGGAGGATTCGGTGACGGAGTCCGAGGTTATCCAGGTCATGTCCAGTATGGGGGGATGCAGGGAAAAGGAAGTTAGGTTGGGTCCCATTCGGGGACGTAGGTTGGGTCGTGGGGGGGTTGTGAAAGTGTTGCTCCTGGTAGCGGCAGCTAGGAGGCTACATGAGGTGGAGAGGGTCAGAGTCATACCTGCCCGGTCTGCCCCTCGGGGGTGATTAGGGAACATCTTTGTTACCGGTGTGGTGGTGAGGGCCATAAGGCTGACTCTTGTTTGGCGGAAAAGCCACACTGCTCCTTATGCGCAGATGCGACCCGAGACGCGGAACACTACATGGAGAGGGGTCTTTGTCGTTTGCCATTCAAGCCGATTACGGCGAGAATGGCGGGGGAACTAGGCGCTTCGTCGAATCCTCGCGTAGGCTAAACGCCGACGGAGGGGGAGTCCGGGTGTCACCCGTATGGCATCGGGACTTTACCGTTTTGCTGAACCAAAGGGGGAAGGGGCGAAGGCCCTGACGTTCCATTGCACTGGGGAAGCCGTCGGGGGGCTGGTCTTGGTTGCGATCCCGTGTTGCCCCCCTTCGTGTGGCGGTAGAGACGATCACTCATAGGGTTTTAGTGGGTAGTCGCTAGGGTCTCCTTTCCTAGTGTTAGTCCCACATACCCTCACTGCCCCCGCATGGGAGGGCGGTGCCTAAATGCATTTCCTTATGTAAAAAAAGGATGTATATGGGTACTATGTTGGGAGCGCGTCGCCGGGCAATATTGATCGTAATAACATCATCTCTGTACAAGATAAAGACTCCATTTTCATTTGGGTTCGGTGCAACACGTCTTCCTCTTCCTCTATTTGCAGTCATCTCCGCATTTACTCCCTTTATAAACATATCATCTTTCACACAATCCGTCCATATTTTCTTTGGTTTTCCTATAACCGTCTACACTCATATCCAATATCTTTCTTAGAACATCTTATTTCCTCCCTTTCATCATATGCCCATACTGAGACAGACGACTGCTTCTTAACTTCTCTGTTACTGTCGTCACTTTCAAACTTCCTCTAATGTGCTCATTCCTAATCCTGTCCATTCTTGTTACATCCATCACAAAATACGCATATCAGATTAATGTAGTCTTCTTTCGTCCGTCATCTTTATGGGCCAACATTCTGATCCATACAAGACGAAAAGCATGGATCGTACTATCTAAGTTTTAAAAAGCTTTCCCCTCTTTATGAAGTAGTTGAAAATGGCGTTAGGTTCCACTGTTCATTTAGCATCAAGTAGAAGATAAGTCTCTATATCACCGTCCTCTTACAAACACAGTTACGATTTTAGCACGTCAACTTAATTAGACAGTTAGTATTCGAAGCTCAACACTGACGCATAAGTCCCTAAGGCCCAGATAATCTAAACGGCAAATCACACCGGTCAAATGAGATTAATAAGCGACGTCACTTGGCAACAATCCGAGCAGTTACCGCTCAGGATTACAATGCTGTTAATTCTGTTCAATTCGAATGTGTTACACTTACGCATACTAGCTGTATAACTAACATTAACACCACAGTCCCAAATGAGGCTTTTTAATTTTGTCCAAAAATATTGTTTTATATCCAGATTTATATTTTTGTATACAGTTTTATATACAGATTTTTACAACTCTTGAATACATTATATATATAATGTATTTAAGTAAATCAACTGTTTGTTCAGCACTGTACAAATAATGCGTAGTTTGGAACTAAACGGACACGTGTAAGATCGTCTCTCTAATTTACATTTACGAGAAATATTGTACAATGCGAAACTTCCACTTGTCGTGATTGTTAAAACCGATAATGAAATTGTTATTTATTAGTGTAAATAATGAACATAGCAATTAATTTAACACTTGTATTTTATTTACCTATTCATTTTTAAATTAATCATTTCGGTTATTATGAAAAATAAACAATTAGTAAAAAAAATCTTGAAAGCGTGTGTTTGATTTGGCCAAATACAGTTTGGTTGGTTGTAAGAACATATTAAATGACTCACAGGAATACATCCGTGGAATCATTAAAACTTCACTAAAATAATAGTAAATTAATTTTTTGCTCACTTTCTTTACAACTGATCTAAAAGTTAGCAATCTGATAAAAGAGTAAATTAAATTAAAATGTTTATACATACGTAAAGTCTTAATTTTTATAAGTTCATTACTGTACTTCATAGAAACATGCACTTGCGTGTTTATCCATCACAGACGTAAAACCTTAACTAGCATCTTGTCCATATATTTTAAATTCTTTTTTTTATTTCAACAAGAGTTTTTAGTGTAATACTGGCAACACTACACGTGCCAGTTCAGCGAACCGACAACGAAAGCGTCGATTCACGCCAGTTCTCAATTCCGTATGGAATGCGCTGAGGATCGTGAGCGATGGTCGAAGAAAATTACGTGCATGTCACGGAAATAGTTGAAGAATTCAAGTTGTGCTGTAATTTTTTCTATTTTACGCAATGACTGATACATATTCTTTTGTTTAAGGAAAATTACGGATCAGAAGAAACTTTACCTTGAAAAACATGTTAATCATGAATAGATTACACACTTATTACGCATTACACACAATTTTTAAGTACACTATCCTGTAAACGTATCCAAGCGGCATTTATTACATACAAACATAATCCCTGTTTCCTCCCTGGATAATATTATTATGTTAAATATTTATATACCAAAAAATATATATCCAGTACCGCCCGTACGGGCGTTTGAATTTTTTCTATAAATTAGTTATTGTAGAAACTAAGAGCTTTTGAAAATGAAAAAAAAAGCTAGATTTTTATCGCCATTTTCAGTAGTTCGCGAAACAAATTTGATGGATAAAATTAATAAAAGCAAAACAAAGTGGCATAGCCAAAATCGTTCTTATTGTTTAACTGAAAAAAAATTTTGGTTCAGATTTGGAGGAGGAAACACAGTACTACGAAATGATGTTTTCGTCCATGTTGCATAGGTAAAATCAGCCCGAGCTACAGATGTCCCTTTAGTGTTTTATAACTCTTTCCTTCCTGAAACACCTACTTTTGAAATCTGTCGCCGCCGCACGTCCTCTTAAGACATATTTGATGGCGAGCGCCCGCAGTGTAGGCTGAGCTTCTGGTGATACAAAAAAATCACCAAGTTCAAGTATCACGTATACGGACGGCAATCTATGCTTTGTTTATTTATGCTCACATACGGTTTGATGGTGCTAACGTAAGCAATATTTGCTTATTAATTTGCATTTTATAAAAGAAATTATGCCAATGCTTACAAAATCATGAGGAAGGGTAATCGGTTTGCTTATTATTACTGAAAATGGGGGGGGGGGGTCATAGATGACCAAAACTTTGCTTACGTAATACTTAATCCACCCGTAATAATATATAACTAGATAGAATATGACTAACTCACAGAGGTCTTAAATATACTCCAAGATCCGTCTGTTCACTTTATATAAGCTCATCCTGAAACAACATCAAAATATTCACACACACAAACGGATAAAGGGCACCGCCCTAATTACGACATTAGGGATACGAGTGTGTACACAGTATAATACGAATACACTTTGTGAAGCTAGTGATGAGAGCGAATGTTTTAAACCGAAAGAGAGATACCGAAAAACTTCGAGTCTTTTAATTTAGCAAGATCTTTTATTTCATGTAATAGTGCAGTTGACTGATGCTACATTTTTGAAAAGATATAATTAAATATAACGCATATACGGAAAATAAATATTGACCTTGTAAAGTTTTGAGATGCAAGCATTTAAGATGTTTGGTGGAGATCGAAAAGGAATGCTCTATATTATTCCCGCCCAAAACGAATATTAATATTATAGAACTCGTATGAGAAACATAAAGTGTGACGGCATATCTTAGTATAAGTGTGCTCTCTCTCTCTTTCTCAATGTCACTCTCTCTCTTTTTTTAATAAATTAATATTCCTTATTAGTGACCAAAGTTAAAATTTTATTTGCAGTTGTCAGCTTTATTGGTAGGTCGTTTTTGATGAAATAATTAAAAATAATCTGCAAAGAGCAACGGTGATCGTCGACTATGTGCATCCTCTTCCCACCTCACTAATGCTATTCTTTCATAGGGTAGTTAGCATGTTACAAATATCACTATGGGTAGGACTAGGTTAGATGTTTAATTTAATACTAAATTCGCTCTTCCTTGTACATTATATACAGCAAGATCTTTTGTCTGTCTGTTTTGTTAGTACTTTTATAACTCGAAAATCAATAAAAGGAATAGTCTTTTTTTTTCACCATAAACACAATATTCTCTGACTAGATTTTGGTATTTGCTTTGTTACGTTAGACAACATGTATAAAATTTAATGGGATATTTAACAGTACACATTCCAGCAATACTTAATAACATTGAATATACAAGAAATAGAAACATTATCTAAATGTGAAAAAACAAACATCACTGTTAATGTTATAATTATCTACTTAACAAAGACAAAATGGTTTCGCCAAAAATTCGGTATTATGTAATAGAAACCGAAATTCTCATTACACCTAAGCACTACCTGTAATATGTAATTTACGTAGAACAACTTTATGCAACTGGGTCTACGTAGAACTAAGTCTAGGCTAAAACTCAGACAGTGCATGTGCACTTAGTTAGGAATACTTGTACAAGTTAAGGCCCAGAGGTAGGTAAACTTCATAATTTAGGCAGACATAACTAAACGTTGCATTTGACAGCGAATGAGATACTAAATGTACCCAACTAATTTGAAAACCGTATAGCGTAGTTAATTAATTGTATTTTTAAACAAACATAGCAGGTTCGATTAACACAAATAATAGCGCTTTTGCTTGATGAATATACTCATTATTTAGTATCTAATTATGTATGCAAATTACATTTTCTGTTCATATAACAAAAGCTATGCACGATTTTGGTAAATTTAAATTACTGTAATTAAAGTAATCCGTAAATAAAAGGAAGCTCCTTAGAGCTTCTATGTATTAAGATAATAGCAATCTGAGTACACAATTTGTGGCAGTATCATGTGGGTAATATGTATGTTCAATCTTTTATCAGCGTTACCAAGCTCCAGCAAAACGATGGCCAATCCTGCTCAAACTTTCCATGGAGCTTTTTTGGCACCGGAGAATACATGTTACGCATTATCCTCTATAATAAACTGAACACAATAACCAAACTATATCACACAATACGCCACCAAGGTTACATGATAATATAGAGTCAAATACATAAACATATACACAAATACGTAAGTTTAATGAATTAAAGAAAACAACTGCTACATGACAGACTGAGATCCCGCCAAAAACTCCTTGGAGCTCGTACTTCCTCTGTATGTTGATATCTGTCTGTCCATTTAAAATTACTACAGATCAAAAGGAACCTAAAACATTTTTTTTGTTCCATTTTTTCCTTGTTAAGGAAAAGTGTAGTTGACTGGTCCATTATGCCAGTTGTCCATTTAGCCAAGTCTGATACTTGGAATACTTTTCATACAACTCGCTAATAATATGGCAGCCTTTTGCTTTCCTTCCACGAGAGTTGTTGGGAGATCTCAGAATTTACGTTCTATGTCATTATTTTCAATACACTTCACTTGTATAGACTAACCACAATATATTCATTAAAATGGAATGCTGCTAGATTCTTGGCCACTCAGCCTAGTGCCGCCCATTTAGGTCCTATATATTTTTATTATTATATTTTTGTAAACTTCTACATAGTTCATTTTCATTTTCTTATTATAAATGAAATTATTAGAAATTATATGAATATGCACTTATTCAGTGTATAAAATTAAAATACCTTCTAAATTACAACAAACAGAATCAAATACTGTATTGTAAAATTAAAAATAAAAACAGTGCGACAAACTAAAATCGCCTCAAGAATTCCATAACTTCTAACATGTTAATTTAAAATACATACATAACATTTTTTACACAGATAATAAAAATCGGAAGTATGACACGATACGCATTTTAATCTTTATTGATTCAAATGAATAGGGAAAAATGTACGTTGTATCCAGAAGGGCTCGTGTGAAGGCTGCTCGTGTCCGATGCGCCCCGAGGCGAAACCCGAATGTATTCAGCGAGTTAAACTTCCCCGGGCGTCGATCAATCACTTTCGATCCATTTGAAATGGAATAAATAACATTTCTACCGAGTCCACGTTAGTCGACTATAATGAAGATAAGTGTTTACGATTCGCAATTTAATATCGACGACTATATTCCTAGCATATTCTTTTTATTTATAATCTCGTGGCTTTTATTTTCGTATGTTTTCCTTACAAGTCGAGATTTGCCTATGTATATGGTAGTGTCGATGTTTTATTTCTATGGCTGTAAGTAACTATAAAGTTACAATGAACCTATGAGACTTAATTTCTTACACAGCAAATTCTCGCACAACTCAGTCGCTTGGAGTTGAAACATGCCATGTCATTAATTTATGCTTTTGTCTTCCATTTTTCTTCAATTCTTTGAAAACCATGGAACCAACTAAATAGGTAAAACTTTATTAACACCTACTTTTAACGCTTAAATAAACCTGTATTAATATACTAGGTCCTTAATTTTAAAAAATGAGCTTAGCTTTGCATGTTCATTTCTCTCATTTAGATAGTTAAATGGCGCGTATGAATTTAATTAAAACAGAATTATTACTATCACGTCTTCAGAGTGAAAGACTAGCTTTGAGCAAAGTTACTAATACTTGTGATCCTTTCGTGACAACTTCAGTTGTGCACAATAAAAAAAAATTGTCTACCTCTAGTCAACTAAAAATCAGCGCTATGACATATTTGATATAGCAAATGATGAGTTGGTGCCCTTTTCGACGTTGAATGCGGGATATGCTTTACGTATTATGGTAATATTAGTATACACATGTATTGTGTTATTGTATTTTTGTGTGTTATGGTTATTTTTCTTGTGTGTATAATATATATGTATATATATGTTCGGTTATTCAGTGAATAAATGTTTCTTTCTTTCTATTAACACCAAAATTATACAATAAAATAGAAATTATCGCTGTTTACAAATAAAATATAAAATCACTAGATGCATAAGGAATTACATTTGAGTTAAAATTTATATTTATTTAATATTGATCATCTGAAATACAAAAATATAATTCAAATTTGTTTTTAAAACTTAATTCATTTTCTTCACGTACCAACTACAAGGCATAAATTGATCCACCATTTTGTATAATCGGCCATGTTTGATTTATGGTAATTAAACAGTGTTTATACTTTATTTTCGGGTTAAAACTTTTACCGCGATCTCTCCACAGTTTTGGTATTTCAACCGATGAACAACAAACAAACAAAACTTATTTACCCATTTAATAGCATGTGTTTAAATCGAAAAAAAATTTGCTTCAGTAAACATCGTATCGAGTCCATTTGTTAGGTTATAATTTTAATAACGAATGATCACCTGAAACTTTACATATAGGTTATAAAATAGTGTTGTCTGAATAAATGGTATTTGGCTAGCTAGTTTTTTCTTTTCTTTATACTGTTTAGACTCAGCGTTTTGATTAAAATATCATCTGATTTTTCTATCATAATGCCAGAATACTTGTACAGTTAAAAATACTTCCCATCAGATTTTCGAACCAGCGTGTGGTATTTGATCAGGCGGATATTAAAAAATGACCTAACACCATAAAATGTTTTCATTGCAATGTTTTCCTTTGCCGAAAACATAGTCTTACGGGATAGAATAGATGATTTGTGACCCTAAACAGATCGATTTAGTTATCAGTACTGTCTGTCTAAATTATATATAGTCGTCGCTTAGTATCAAGTGAAATTGCAACCAATACTCCAAAAAGATTGCTTTACAATCGAACCGACTACACTTACTTTTTAATATTTTCAATCTAGACAAAAGGAATAATTCTATTTTTAATCAAAAGAACCCATTCTTGTTAGAACTTTTATAATAGGCAGAAAGCCATTAAAAAGCGAGATATAAATGAAATTGATATCGATAAACGATGTACTGAATCCAATCAATTATCCGTAAAAGTCGTAACCGGCCAGTTTTGGACATTTCCCGGCTTGCTGTCCGTCTTTATATACTAAGTTCTGATTAGACTGGATTACTCCTCTCTAGATGTTATTAAACATTTCTCGTACAACGTAAATTACGCCTTATAACAATTCTCGTAACGTTTAGTTAACGTAATATGTTGATAGGGTACACGAAGTAGGTACCTGCCCCTCATTCCGCACAGGTCACGTTTCGAAGCAGATTGTCTTAATGTCGCGTTTGGACTCACGGCAGATCGTTAGTACGACCTTCAACTCGGCCCAGATGATGCTTCACGAAAAATTTTCAAGGATCTAATTCAATTTCTGTTTTTTTTTTTTTTTATGACCAGTAAATTGATTGTTCGTTTTCATTTGATGTTAAGTGTAGTCTAAGAACAGTGACGACCGCAGACAAACAAGAACCTTAATGATTTCATGCAAGCTCGTCGGTTACGGGTACTTTTGTCATGACCTTTCTTTAGATTTAATCGAGTTACGTTCGCCTAGGTCGACGGTTGCCTTATATCTGCTTCATCAATTATCTTCCATCCATCTTTTCCATGTGCCCAAAACAACTAAACATTCATTTCTCTATTTTTTTTGTCTCTACATCCTCTACTACACCACATAGTTCCCTCATCATATAATCACTTTTTTTTATTTCTGTTTAAATTATATGCAAATCAAATAGATATAATTTAATTTTGTAAACCTTTAATTTTGTAAACTACAAAAGGTTTTAGAATTTCTTTTACAATCTAAAGTTCAGTTCAAGTATTTACACCTTTATAAGAAAAAATTATGTCATCATCATTCTCATGGCCCGTTCCCAACTCACTTTGGGTCGGTGCAGTTTTTCTTCTTCCATACGTCCCTATCAGCCGTCATCTCTACAATTTACTCCTTTTTCTTTCATATCATTTCTTACACACTTTATCCACACTTTCTTTTGCCTTCCTCTACTTTTCTATCCTTCCACATTCATATTCATTACTATTTTATTCACATGCGATTCCTCTCTTCTCATAACATGTCCATACACAAACGAGACCCTTTCAACTTTTCTACCACTGGCACATCTTTCAAACTCCCTCTAATACATTTATATTATGTAAATAATTTATATTCATATAAATGACTATATAAATATTATAAATCCCAGTTGTATATTTGTGACGTATATATTAAAATAATTACTTGAAAACATTATACCTTATAATTTTGTTATAATTATTACCTACATTAAATTTTAATAAATAAGCATACTATTATGAATTAACTTTATAACATTTACATATTGATATAGATAATATAATATATAATCATTGAATATATTTATAATTGTTAATTTAATATGATTATTGTATTTATAAAATTCGGCAACTAATGTATTAACAATTTAATTCAATAAAATAATCTTGAATAATTTTATTATCTAACATGTACATAAAAATAATTTATCATTACATAATAAATTTATTACAAGAGATGAAATCTTTCGTCTTTTCATTTGTCCTTTATTAAGCTTATAATTTTAGAACAACTGAACTAATTTACAATATAAATAAAAATAAGACAATAGGAAGACAATAGGAAAACAATGGAAAATTGGCGTAAACGCCAGGTAAGTGCTCAAGGGGTAAATATATATTTTGTCACAATAGGTAATTAATTTATGGAAAAAGAGAACGTCCTTTTGTTAAGCTAAGGTGTTAAGTACCTGCTTAAAAATCACATAAAAATAATATAACGTTGTAAATAATTTTAAATAATGCCATTTGTTAGACGTGAAACTGCAGCGCGTACAGTTAGTATTTCAATAAAATGATCACAGCAAGTACGTAGATACTTTTTAGTTTAAAAACCGCCTCGAATCCACTATAAATTTGTACAAGATAGTTCTGCGGAATGAAGATATTAAGGCAAGCTGCGCTCAGCGTGCTCCCTGCTTGCAGATGAGCGTCTGCGGCCGGTGACCTGCGCCGTATTATAACTTTATTATTCCTATTGAAAAATCTTATAACTTTATATACAAAGAACAATTTATTTTAATATACATCTCTATATCGTGGAATTTAAAAGAACGTATAAAATATTGAATTATAAAGAGTTTTTTTTATAAAATGCAAAGTAAAATAAAACAATATAATTTCACAAATAAGTTAAATTAAATTACTAAATTAAATTTAGATAGCTGAATTAATGATTTGTTAACTTTATTAGTCGTTTATTAACTATACGTATTTGAATTTTATCTTTTATTATATTTATTCATAACCAAGAATATGATATAATAATAAGATGCTGAAGGTAAGTACAAGTGTTAGAAGATTACATCAAATAAATGAACACATTTCTAAGAATTTTATTACACATACGTAATATTGACGACTCCATATCAATTTAATGTTTGTAGATTGAAATAACGTTTATTGGGTCTAAATACTTATATTGTAAAATTGTATGTATTATAAAGTATTGAGAGTGTTTGTTACGCTATATATACGCTATATAGTGTGTCAATATATGAGTAACAATGAAAACCAAACGACTTTTACGTTTTAAAAAGTTTTTAGAGATATTTTTTCAAATGCATGTAAAATTATCTGTAATCTCGATATTCCGTTAAAGTTTGAGTACTTAATATTAATTATTGAAAGTACTACCATCGTGATTAAAATTATTTCATAGATTTATTACTATAAATATATATTTAAGTTTATTTCACCTGTATACTATGTAGAACGTATATTTTTAGATAAGCGAATTATTGGTCCTTCTTCGTTATTAAATTATCTACAAAAAATCTTGGAGAGTCAAGTCTGAAGATCGAACTCTTTCTTTATTGTACTCCATAATCAAAACTCAACTCATAGCCAACTGACTCTGAGGGGTGTCCTGAAAATAATAAAAAAAAACGTAACTTTGAAAACGAAAACTCCATTTTATTCACCAGATTCCGGCAGAACTTTCCAGAAGTTGAGACGTGAAAAACTGTAAAAGGGACGCCGGTCCCGAACGATCGATCAATTTCACTCGATTTGAAACACGAAATTATTGGGTCGGTAGAAAGTTATTTTTACAAATCTTTCGTAAAAGTTTAATTCTCGGAAAGATTTTTAAGCGAACATTTCTTGAGCTAATAAATTAGATATAAACACTTATCTTCTGAATCTGTCGATACACGGTGTGCAAACTTTTCTATTGTGTCTCTCAAAATAATCTCCAGTTGTTAAGATTTTTTAAGTTTTAGTCCATATTGTGCAACAAGTATTATACTAAGGACTAAGTTATGATACTATCTGTATACAAGAAATACAGATTATATTATAGTTATAACAGAATTGTCTAAACGAGCGACGAGTCAGCTCCTACGCTCTTCATGCAAATCCAGGCTTGAGCCTAACAAGCCGGTTAACAATTTAAATTATGTACGTCGAGGTGCTAATGTAGCTGCTGGAAACAGAATTTTCAATGTTAACATGTCTTTAACTTAATGAACTTTCGACTTTCCATTCCTACTTTTTTTAATTATTCGCTGTTTATTCTTTTAAAACCCTCAAACATAAAAATATGACTGTAATTTTAATTTACTACAGTTAGTAATAATTTTCAATTAGTGAGGACCGAGTTGAAACGTCCCGTGTGTGTGCCTATGCATTCTATTGATCGCGACTTTCAAATCATGAAACAGCTGTACAACTGTTTTATGAAACAATAGGTAGACGATGTTGCTTCCGCGATTAGGCTATTGCTCTACAATTAGGTCATTACATCAAGTTGGGTTTAAAATTAATATGAACAAGATGAAAATTATGGCTGATGCCTTTGTACCGTTTCCTATAAAAATCAGTGACTCGTAGTTGTTGACAGCTATGCTACATGGGATAATCCGTCCAGTTAGTTAGACCCAACTTCAAGAAAGAGGTTAATTGTCGGATCCAACTCGACTGGCCAGCTTTCGGGAAGCTACGTAGAATTTTCTCAACCGAGATGTTGCTGTGTGTCAGGACATATGGATAGACTGTGTGAAAGATGATATGCTTAAAAAAGGAGTGAATGCGGAGATGACAACAAATAGAGAAGAATGGAAGAGGAAGACATGTTGCGCCGACCCCAAATAAAAATGGGAAAAGGGTAGGGAGATGAGATATATCCCGGCATGATAACGGCGACTATCGATAGGTCCTCTGTGGATGCTATTCAGCGTTCTTGGACTACCTTTTATTTAACATTATATATAATATAATTGTGCAGTTATTTTTCGGAGCTTGAATAGAAAATATGATTATTATTAAATATTGTAGGTTTAGCATTTTTAGCAACCAATTTACAGGGTACATTATAAATGTTTTATACAGATATCTCTTGCCAAGTTTTAATGTATATTTTTTACAATATGTAATAATATATGGAACAAGTTTGAGTATAATAGTAAGACGATAAAAAAATTCCGCAAAACGAATGTCTGTTTACAACTTGTACGAATAACTTTAATTGTGACGTTACGTTTTATTATAGATCACTTGTTTTTTTAAATTTTAAAATTGATTTCAGTTTACAGCCTTATTTATGTTTATATCTTTTGATGAGATAATAAAAAATATTAATTATACATTCCTATAGTAAAAATATTAAATATAAGATAATTATTGTAGACGGATTCATGACCCGTTTGAACAGAGTAATATATAATATGAAACGTTGTTAGTTAAAGTGTAACCGGAGTAAGCAATAACTTGCGCTTCGTATGTTTACTTAACAACTTAAGTGCCAATTAAGTTAGCAGTTATTCCGCACCACGATTATACGGGGGTAAGAGGTGTCGAATTATCAAGTTTCTAACGTCCCTAGGATGAATTTAATACCGTCTTATGTTGAGCTCGCTTTCATAATTACAGATTTCCATAGGATGAATTCGTATAAGAAAATAAATTCAGTGACACATTTTTTTTTTTTTTTTTTGTTATTTTAAAATAATACGATTATTGCGTTACAATAAAAGTTATACGTCACAAACATATAACGTGTACACAACACTATTCGATATTTACGGTTATCTTCTTATTCTTCGATTCAAACTGACCTAACTGGGTTGGTCCGCGGTCCCCTTATGTAGTGAAACAAAACTGTTCCCTAACGTCTCAACAATTTAAAAGGAAGGTCGAATGCTTTAATATTACAGGATGAAGGATTGTATAAATAACTAATAAATGTGTGAAGTGTCTAATTGTAATTTTTTTTTTTTTATAATGCACAGCACAGTGACTGTACTGGACCTGATGGTAAGTACAGTACAATCCAAAACAGCGGCGACTGACACTGAACAGAATTCAGTGCCAGTCACCGCTGTCATGCTGGCCTGCTTAAGTACCTCTTCACACCTCTTTTGAAGGACCCAATATCGTATGAAGGAGGGAACACGCTGACAGGAAGTCGGTTCCATAACCTCACAGTGCGACAAAAGTAAGAGTCAGCAAACTTTTTGGTTGTTGAAGTTATGGGTGTCACCGTGAAACCGTGACACCGAAGTCCCGCTCGCGTGGTTCTGTTATGGAATGGAGAGGAGGGGATCAGGTCAAAGAGCTCTTCAGAACACTCGCCATGATACAAGCGGTAAAATACGCTTAGAGAGGCTATGTCCCTGCGCAATTGAAGCGGTTCTATGGAGTTGGTGATGTCTGTATCATTTACAATGCGGACAGACCGCCTCTGCATCCTGTCTAAGGCATCGATGAGATATTTAGCGGATCCATCCCAGAGGTGCGAGCAGTATTCCATGCACGGCCGAACCTGGCCCTTATAAAGAAGGTACAGCTGGTCGGGCAGGAAAAACCGTCGCACTCTGTTTAGGATTCCGAGTCTCCGAGATGTTGTGGAGATGACATGTTCGATGTGGTCCTTGAGGTTTAGGTCGCTCCGAATATCCATTCCCAGGATATTTAGTCTGTCGCGCATTGCAAGCTGGGTGTTCTGAAGAGTAGGGTTGGGTGAAAAGGGGGATTTTTTTTTAGTAAAGGCACATACCTGCGTTTTCTTGGCATTGAACTCAACCAAGTTACTTGCTCCCCAGGTGGATATGCGGGTCAAGACTTGGTTAAGTTCAATGACAAGTTCCTTCCGTCTCTTTTCTGTGTCTCCCCTCCCACAGCCAGGCTTACTGACGTAGCACCCATGAACCGTGCTATCATCTGCATAACAATGAATGTGCCCCAGGGGAAGTACATCATTGATGTGCAGAAGAAACAACGTGGGTGACAAAACAGAGTCTTGTGGTACTCCAGCGTTTACAGACATGAGCTGCGAATTGTGCCCGTCAACAAAGACACGAAATCTGCGCTCATGCAGAAAGCTGGAGATCCATCGGCACAGGTTATCGGGAAGTCCGAAACCCGGGAGTTTGGAGACAAGACCACGGTGCCAGACCCTGTCAAAAGCTTTGGCTATGTCTAAACCAATAGCCAGAGCGTCGCCATGATTGTCGATTGCTTCCCCCCAGCGGGTGCAGTATATACGCTAGAAGATCCCCCGTTAACCGGTTCGGTCGAAAGCCGTATTGACGATCATGGATAAGGGGGTGATTTTCTAGGTGGCGCATAAGTTGGGCATTTAATATGCGTTCCATAACTTTACACAACACTGAGGTTACAGCGATCGGGCGGTAGTTATTGGGGTCAGAACGATCTCCTTTTTTAGGAATCGGTTGCACATTGGCCTCTCTCCAAACGCGGGGCACGTCACCAGAGATGTAGGATTGATAGTAAAGGTGTGTCAATACTGGGCACAACTCGGCTGCACACTTTTTAAGCACAACTGGTGGAATACCGTCCGGCCCACTGGCCTTCCGAACATCGAGAGACAGCAACTCACGGCGCACGTCTCTTTGCCTGATGCGGACTTCAGGCATCAAGGTACCGCTGTTGGATGTTGTGGGCGGTCGCACGTTACAGTCGTCGAGTCGGGAATTATCCGCGAAGATGTTGGCCAACAAGTTGGCTTTCTCTTGCGGTTCGTGAGCCAGTGATCCGTCTGGATATCGTAGCGGGGGCAAAGATGTATGGCAGAAATTTGCTTGGACGGCCTTTACCAGGCCCCAGTAGGCACGACTATTAGTTGGGTGGCGGACCAATTTCTGGCCAATTCGTGCAACGCGCTGAGCATCTGCTCTTATGTAAACCTTCTTGCAGGACCTGGTGGCCTTATTGTAGGTCACCTTAAGGGAGTGGAGATCGGGATCTTCATTCGCGCGACCCTTGATCCAAGCACGATACGCAATCTGCTTCAGACTGAAAGCGTCCGCGCATTCGTGGTTGAACCAAGAGCGTCCGCGGCAATTACCGACGATTTCGGACGAAGGAATGTAGTACTCCATTCCGACCATATTTCGGCGGCAATTGCCTCGGCAGTCGCAGAAAGATCCCTCCCATTAATGCCAAAATATATTTTTTAGTAAATAGATATAAATGTACATACAACATATATACCAAAAATACAATTTATAAAATTTTTGTCTTTCGTGTGTTTGTCCTAGATAATCTCCGGAACAGCTGAACTGATTTTGGTAGCTGAAGTCACTACGCATAACTAAGGGTACTTTGTTTTTCGCGTATAAAAAAAAAACAAAATCCGATTTAATGCACAGTTTTACTGGCAGGTATTTGAATTTGTGAGAAATATCTACTTGGAAATTTGTTTTTCGCAAAAAGTATTCGGATTCCGTATATAACATATAAAGAAAATCTTACGCAGTGAAAATATATGCAAAGGCGGGCACAAGATTTAAATAAATTTCAGTCAATAACTTTAAATACAGCGAAATATGAACCGTATTTGCCGTATTTGAAAAAAGTTGGGTAATAAAATATTTAGTACACTAATATACAGTATTTTATAAATCATAAAAAAAAAACAAACGTTTTTAAAGTATCTTAAACGCCTAATAACATAATGGCGCAGTTTTCGGTCTATTAACCGCATACTTTTATACTTAATAACTGGAATAATGGGCGAAGTTTCATCTGAATGCGGTAAATATTGCCTGAAGTTATAGCAATCTGTTTATTGTCCCCCGACCATAGCCGCGGCCGCCGCGACTTTACGAGTCGGATTGGTTTTCTTTGTATCTATTTCTATATGTACGTATTTTTTATAGCTACATTATTTTCATTTTAAAACTTACTGTAAATTTATCATTACTATATACCTATTGTATAAATTAAAAAATAATAAATAAAAAAAATTTAATACCACACTGGACAAAATATAAATTCGCAAATGGTATTGTATAAAAGTCTTAAGAGAAAATTTCGACAATGTTACTTCTTTATATATATATATGTCGTAGAAAAATGATAAAAATAGAAATTTGATCCAAATCTCTACGTGTTAAGTGATGTTGAAATAATATTTTTTGCAAAACAATAGTCATTTATTTTTTTATCATATCCTGAAATATATTGAAACAGATAAGTCCGCAAAAATGTTCTTTCTGTTTGAGCCAATTTCGTTTTTCAACAATGTCTTTAGACTATCGAAAAATATTTCAAGACACTGCTACTAGCAACGGATAATAATAGAGTCGCAGGGCACTCGTAAACGATTTGATAGCGTTCACTATTTACTACTTAATTAAAATTACAACAAAACTCTTAGGCATACTATTATTTAATGCCATGGTGTTGTCACCAGAACCTCCGCCACTGGAAGTGCCGACATAGCCTAGCCAAGCCGCGTCACTACCCCACTTGCTAATCACGCCATCTAGCCAAGGCAAATATCCATGCCGACTCTAGTCAAGTCACTCTTGCTCTCTCTGACACTTCGCTTTAGATGTGTTTTTATTATAGGTTTGTGGCTCCTTTACCAGTGGCTTGTAAACCGTTGTTCTACGCACGGTGCACATTACCTATAAGGTATTTGGCGATCGAACAGTCGCTTGCGTAAAGAATGTTTGACATAATTATCTCAAATACAAAAAATACGGAACAGACAACAGCTGTTCGTTATTTGCTTTATAACTCGTGATCCACTGATTCTATTTACATGATTCTTAAATCATAGACACATTCTCTGATCGCGTTTTATATATACTATGTTACATTCAATTACATATTGAATAAATAATATGGATAATAATTAAAAATATCAACTAAACATTTTATAAAGTAAGAGATTAAAAGAATATAAATTATTATTATACAAGTGGAGCTATATTCACAGCTAGTATAGAAATAAAACAAAGAATCTTTTATAATAACACTTTTTTGTTGCCTATTTTAGTATGGAAAATTCATCAGAAACGGGACGTCATGTGATCTCCCAGCGGACAAGCGAACAGATTTCACACATTCGCCGGGAATTGAAAAACAACGTACCTAAGCGAGGTATACGTGACAAGATTGAAATATCTATAATGTATCTATACTAATAAATAAAATTTATTATTGTTTTTTTTTACTAAATACATATGAATGTATATAGATACCTATACCAAAAACACACTTTTTAATTTTTTTTCTGTCTGTCTCTCTGTAACGGGGTAATCTTCAGAACGGCTGGACCGATTTTGAAATGACTTTTTTTGGTTGATAGCTGACATTACTCCGTGTAACTTAGGGTGCTTTTAATTTTCGAAAATTAGGTTTTTGCGTAAAAAAATTAAAAGTCATAAAAAATGTCGATTCAATGCACAGTATATTGACAGGTATTTGAACTTATGAGAAATAGCATTGCTTATTGTTAGTAAAGTTCCATATAAAAAAATAAAAAACTGTATTTATGCTGTGAAAATTTATGTAAAACGCGGCCGCAGCCGTGGGCACAAGGTTAGTATACTAATAAAAGTAAAGTTTTACCTTATATTTGATTATTTTTAGAAATTGTGTGACAGATGTGTATATTTTAACCGTTATTTATCTTGAATCTGACTTGGGAAAAAAGTTAGTCCGGATTTAACTCGAAAACAGCTTTACCGATTTAGATGTAACTTTTGTACGTAGAAAGTATATGTCAAAGAGTTGTTGATATAGCTTATATAGATTATCGAAATTAGATATTTAGACTTTCCTGCGTTTTATTTAAAAATCCGGTTGTCTGATTTTAATGAAATTTTATGTGCATAGAGTATATGTTATTATGCGATTCTTGGATTAAATTATCAATATCATTTATGGAAATAATAAAAAAAAATGAGTGAAAACTCAAAAAGGGCTACATCGATTTGATGTACACGTTTTTCGTTCGGTAACTAATAGGTTATCATAAACAAAATAGGAACAATCCCACACTCAATTAAAATATACGATAGACGAAGTCGAAAGCGCCCGCTTGTATATATATATAAAGGTGTTAAGACAAACGCTCTTTTTCTAGATAAAAGCGTACACGTTCTAACATCTTTCATGTACTTCATTCCTGTGAATTAATCGAGATACTTTTTACACAGTCCTTTTATAGAAGCTTGTATCAATTTAAGTGTGCGTAAATAAATAAGTAGATGTTGAGCTGAAACAAAACTTATTAATAGGATATCCAAGCGGCATTTATTCCATACAAACGTAGTGCCCTGTTTCCTCCCTGGAAAATAGCATTATGGTAAATATTTTTATAACAAATAGTATATATCCACCACCTGTATGTACGTTTTGATTTTTTCATAAATTAGTTATTGTAGAAAATAATCAAAATCATAGATAAATTATTGTATTCAAAATATGTTAAATGTTTATTAACGTTATAATAAAACTGGAAAAAAAAAAAACTGTACTTTGAATATATTTGAGAAAAAACCGCTCGCGGGTGACTTCAAAATCAACGACAGAACACATTTCTATGAGTTTTGGAATATTCGTCTGTCTGTATGTACAAGCTTCACATAAAAACTACCGGAAATATTTTGTTAAAATTAATTATGGAAGTAATCTTCTATGCCCTGAAGTAAAAATAGAATTACAAAAAAAATGAAAACTTATCTCAAACTAGGTGATAATGAAAATACAAATATTGTAATTATGTAATTATTATGTATGTAATTACTATTATTATGTAATAAAATAATTTATATATATATGTTTCGAATATTAACTCTATCGTCAACCCAAACAACTCCGTCAAAATTATGCCTGATTTTTTAACAAAAATAAATTTACATTTATTTGTCGCTCGATGTAATTCAAGTATTTTATTGGAAACCGTAATATAATTTTTTTTAGTAACAAAAGAAATCACAACATTTCTAAATTAAATTTTCATGTTTGTAAAAGAGTTATCTCGTGGTGGGGCAACGAAAATAAATGAACCCGTAAAAAGTTTCGACTCACAAAAAAGACAATGTTGATTTCATTTTGTTACTTTTACTGTACACGTATTTATTTATGATACATATTCTTCAGAGATTTTTTCATTGCCCTACAATATACAGGGCCGGCACAACAAATCATTTACGTAGTGAAATGCAATTTTAAAAAATGAATCCTACTATTTAATCCAAACACTTCAAAATTTAGAGGTCTCAATAATTTGAAAATAAACCTTCAACTAATTACTATCATCCACTTCCATGTCTTGTTTTAGCGCACCACAATCTTAGATCATTCTCACCGCCTTCCCAACGCCGCTCTGGCATTATAATCATCACGTAGATGTATATGCTTAGATGCGCCTTGGCTATACTTTGACTGCATGAAATAAGTCAATCCACTCGGTATGCGATAATGTGGTCGGATATAGCGCCGCTCCTAAACGAGATCAATAAAAGAAAATTTCCAGATGAAACCATAGTAAGGTATTAGAACTGTTCGCAATACATCCATCCTCAAGTTAAAAACGTTTCGTCGCTAATAGGCGTATTCTGATAGCATCATATGAAAGCCACTTTCTCTTGACTCTTGACTATTTCTGTATTCATCGATTGTCTTAGAGGAGTGGCAATACGGAGGATAGGTAAGGGAGTTTCAAGTGTCGAATATATCAAGCTTATTTCACGGCGTTATAGATTACGTGCTGTACATTCTGGACGCTTGTCTTACTTAGAGAGAGTTCTTGCGGGACTGGGCCCCTACTTGGATTGTGATCTCACCATACCATCGTTCGTTAGAACTGTAAAGGGAGGTGAATGAAACTGCTGGCATGTCGGTAATTCAGTCATCGAGCGAAGTCACCGGCCTCGCTTAAATAGAAATGCAGAAGAGTCGGTTTCTTTTTATAATGTTATATTTGCTAGAGATTACTAATTTCTGAGTTTCGGAATAACACGAACACATACATGTAACATTAACATCAGGTGAAATGATAGCCGATAACTAAGCTTATTAACAAAAGGTACTCGTCAAACATATGCTAAGAGGAAAAGAGTTGACACTAATGTCGCCGCCCGTACAGAATGCAATTTTAATCGTCGATAGCGCATCTTACGATTCTGAATCTGTGGTTCTAATCATATGGTAAATATGCAGATTAAAGTATCAAGGTTCTCTAAGGCGTTGTTAGAGTCGAGTGCAGCGAACGGACGCCACCACCAACCCCGCAACACCCCTTAATGGACGAAATGGAAAAAGTTTCACTCTTACAGAACTTAATAGAAAACGGCTCCGCGGAATTGCTTGCTGTGTTTTCCTTCACAAATTAAGTTTTCCTCTTCCCTTCATTTGAATGAATTAAGTCGTGAATAGAAAAAAAGTAAAGAAAACACAAATATTTTGAATTAACATATTGAATAGATAACTCGTGAAATTTAAATTTATACTAATAAATAAAATTGAAGTGTCTGTCTGTAATGTCAAAACAACATTTTTTTTTACTAAATACATATGAATGTATTTATTCATTACGATACCTTTACCAAAAATACAAGTTTTGTCTATCTGTTTTGTTCCGAGTAATCTCCGGAACGGCCCGACCGATTTTGACGGGACTTTTTTTGGCAGATAGCTAAAGTTACTCCGGGTAACTTAGGTTACTTTTGTTTATCCAAAATAATCAGGGTTCCTTGTAAAAGAATTAAAATTCATAAGTCGTGAATAAAATCAGATTTAATGCACAGTTTTTACTGACAGTTGTTTGAATTTGTGACAAATGTCTTAGTACTAAAATAATTTCAAGCAATTTATTAGAGTTCCATGTAAAAAAAAACAAATGAAATTGTGAACAAAATACGATCAAATGATTATTTAAAATCTATATGAGTATATAAAAACGCAGTCAGAGCCGCGGGCGCACATTTAGTAAAAAAACAAAAGAAGTGAAATCAATACGCATCAATCTTTGACTAGTACATAATAATATGAGTAGTAATAAAAATATACTATTTAAAATATACATAATACCTTCCTAAATAAGGGCACCGATACAAACAGACTAAAAGGGAAAAACTCTAACAGAATTACAATTCACTTCCACTTGTAATTATTTCGCGGACGTCGAGTTAATTAATTCATTGTCCTCATTCATATTTCGCTTCGTTTGTATTAAGTTTATTATTCGTTATAAAATCTGTGAAAAGCTTAATAATGTTGAATTGTTTATGTTTCGGAATCTGTATACCGTCCGAACGTTGAAATAAATCTGGACGCTGGAAGAGCAAAATAAAAAAACCCTACCACAAGTAAATAAATTTTCCATCTTATTTCATCTCTAACAGAGCCGTCGTTTTACCACGTGACAGAGTGAGATAGATAACGTATAGTCTTGTTTACTCTCAAAAATAATTATTCAACAAACGTACATCTGTAAATAGTCACCAAAAAAAGTATTATTTCAGTTTTAATAGTTAAAATAAAATCTTCTATAAATGTGGTTTTGCAACTTTAATTATATGACCTTATCAATACTCCATCTAGTGGATAGTACATTTGTCAATCCCATCAGGAATCCGTTATAATAATTGACTTACCTAACTATGCTGCCGCCTTTTATGGTATGTAGATATTGTAATTATTTTTTTTCAAGGTGAGTATTTCCCTCTTTTCCTATAAGATTTCTCACATAATGTTTAGTAACTTTATAGATACTTTATAGATTTTAGATCTTTGACTCGACAGAAAGCAGGGAAATAGAGATTTAAGATGCTCCCGTCCGTTTCTATACCCAAGACGTAATCTCTGGTAATAAGTAGCAAAGTTAAACTTATATGAGCCGTGAAGACAATAAAATCACAGCATGGAAAACGATGGAAATTTGCTATGACTATTCTCCTAAGAGAACTGGAAATGGAAATTGATCTGATAGCTAAAACCAGTTTAACAGTAACTAATCGTAGGTTGATAGTGAGATAAAACATCGCAGGAAAACGGAATTTTTAAGAAATGTTTCACCATAATAGAGGCAAATATAGAAATAAAAAATAATATTATTGATATATCAATTTGTCAAAAGGTATTCAGCTTGTGCGGCGGAAGGTTCTATCGAGGTCTTTCCTACTGGCAGACTTTTGCTCAGCTGTGAGACATTTACAGTATGATATTAAATACTTAATATTTGTATTCATTTATTACTAACAGTTCTTGTTGCACTTTACTACAGGTATTTTTAGTTCCATTGATTTAAACTTCGTTTGTAAATTATAAACTCCATTATTGAGATAATTCAACTTTTATTAAAGTATTTTTAAATAATAAAATAGTTATTTATACCCTAGAAACTTTTTTATCAAATATTTGAATGTGCGAAAAATCATCGTAAATAGATTACTTAATATAACTTCGCTTATGGTAATTGAATTTTCAAGTTAAAATTAGCATAGTGATATATTGTATTGTATTGTAGTATTATACTTTCCTTGTACGAAAAACTCATTATTCACTTCTTTGTGTGTGAAAATTATGAAAAAAAAAATATTTTGAAAACGGGTTTATCGCATTTGAAAAAAACACGTATTTGTATTATAAAAAAAATACAGTAATACAAAGATGTTTGGATCTTTAGGTATAAAATGTCGCGCATCACGCAATGCGCTCAAAATTAATTATTTCCACCGGACTTCTTATGTTGCAGCTTGCTTCTTACTTTCTGTTTACTTTTCTTTGATCTATTATCTTCATTGAGTGAGATAGATACGTTAACTAAACTAAAATCTTCTTTAACACCATTTGTTCTAACATCTTCTTTGACAATGACAATCCCTTGTGATTTAGTATCAACTTCATTTTTAGTTGTATTACCAGTCGCTTCTGTATATATCGTTTTGTTTACTATCAATTCATTTCCTATGTCATATACTTGTACAGCTTCGATACCGCCACTCACACGTCTCATCATTTCTAAGCTTGTATTATTTTGTATATCAATCTTACTCGATAGTTCAGCAATCATCTCATTAAATGCTTCAATATTTTTATTTCGATCTAAATTTATGCTAGTTAAATTAATTACTATCACATTGTTTGCTGTTATATTATCAGTTACTATATGGTTTTGTAAATTCGCCTTAAATGTTGTATTGAAAGTGTCTATTTCCATTTTATTATTTTCTTCTATGTTTGTTCCTTCATTATACGTTTCAAAATTATTTCCAATTAAATCATTGATTAGATTCGCTATAGAGAAGCTTGTGTTTTGTAGAGTTTTGTTTGTTTGATTTACTATATAAATAGTTTCCATGCCGAATTTAGTATCGTCTTCTTTCTTGAGTTCTCGTTTCTTGTATCTTGGTGGGTAATTTACTACGTCTTTATCAGGAAGTAGGGGTATGAAGAACTTATTACTTTTAGTAACTGGATTCATTGTATCATATATATACCTGCCAACGTATGTCCTTTAGTTCTACTGTTCTTCTTCATAGGCCATCTTGATTTCAATACATCCACATTTTCTGATTTTAGCAAGTTCGTTTTCGTATTTTTGACTTGTTCCCTTAGATTATACCTTACTTCGACTTGTGGTGTCTTCTTGTAGCTAAATAACGCTTTATATTTGTCTTTAAATGGATCAGGGCGTATGTCTTTTATTGATTTCTTCTTTGTTTTTGCATCTAATAAACAAAAAATTAAATAATGAAAAACATATTTCATTTGTATCATGTTGTTTATTTTGTGTCAAATAAGTGTAGTCCAGACCTACATAGAGGCTTTAGCCATGTTAGATGTAACCGAATAAGAATGGCGACTATCGATGGATTCTTATCTATCAGCGATCGTCATCGTTCTTAGACTGTACTTTATTTAACATCATTTTCCGAACTCAAAAAAAATGAAGACAATTTAACTTACTATGAAGATACGGAAGGAATGTAGCATTAAATTATCAATAATTATTAAGTTAAAAGAATCAAAGAACCGACCAGTTCCACTCTCTTCAGTGTATTGCCTCCTCATAAAATCATCCATATAATCGTTCTTCTTGTCGACAAGAAACATCTGTGCCCTGGCATTGTCATCCTGGATTCGCGATACTGGTTGTGGTTCATTAGTTATTTTCTTAGGGTTACGCTTGGAGCAGCCGTTAGGATAACAATACGTCGACTGATCGATGCATATCTGCACACAAACACACACCGGGGGCGTGCTGTGGAACTCCGTGAAGATTAAGCTAAAGAAGTGTTCTACGAGAGCCGTCTTGCTCTCTCCATCACAGTACGCTGTATTCCTGGTTAACTGTGTGTATTGGGCTTGAGTTGCTGTAATATTGTAAAGTTTATTTACACAATTCTCGTACCCATTAATTTGATACAAGTTACCTAAAATCAACCTCAAAATAAATACTGATTTTGAATTAAGGCGAATGAGAGATAAATATGAGAGCTGGCATACTGGTGTATACAGCCAAATGAGTCGTTACATATCAGCAGAGCAAGTATTGACGCTTTATGGCATAAATTGTTATGACGTTGATTCCTCCATAGATAAACCTGTTACTGATATTACTACCTCACAACTAACCTTTACAACCCACCTTTATTACCAGATCATGTCTACTTTCGTATCCTTAAACTATAAAGTTGATACTACACTATGGTCTTAACCATTACTCAACAACGTTCCGGGACATGATCCTATCCCTAACTGGAAAGTCTTCTGTTTCTGCTCCCAGTGCGATACACTAACATTCATGCACTAGCATATCACCGCATTACACTGCACCCCATAGCCCTCTACACCACACACAGGTACATGGTGTAAGAAAACTTGAAATCAATAATTTCTCTTAACAATCTTAGGTTTGGAGCGGGGCATATTCCTTAAAATCTACATCTCAAAAGTTCAGTGTTCCTCAAACGACACTTCCAGACAATAGCGTTTAGTCAGTAAAAAAATACGCCATCACAAGTGATGACTTAAAACTATCTTCACGTAGATCAATCATCTATTCTATAAAACACACAAAAAAGAAACTATATCTCATAGGTACTTACAATGCAATAAACACAATAAAATGTTAACAAACAACATAACAATTTTATCATAAACCATATTATGTTCGCTTGAACACGATAAAAATAAACTGTCAAAAAGAGAACAAAACAAAACTACAGCATGTATAAATAAAATGAAACTAGTTTAACAAGTAGAATAAAATGCACTGGTGTCCATTGCAATTCATACGAATAATGGATAGCAGACTCGGGGACGAGGTGTAAACATTCAAAAACAAACAAAAAAGAAACATCCTGTTTTTGCAACATCGCATATTCAATAGTCATGTTATAAATGCCTTTCGAATGGAAACGATATTCAGATTTGAGACAATGATGATTATAGAGAGAAATTTGAAACATCCATGTTGATTCCATACACTTAAGCGTTTTTTTCCTTTCTCACATATTAGAAAAGACAACATCACTCTATCTGTTCGTTCGTTTGCTTTCCTGACGTGATTTTTATTAAATTATGTATTCTCTGTACATATTTTACTATACTTATTAATATGACCAAATATGCAATTTTTATAAAATTGAGTTGCAACTTTTTAAGTGCATTGTTTTTTTATGGCTGCCTTATTACAAACACTACTAAATCTTAAGCAATATTATTATAAACAATCACAACAAAAATAAGGAGACAATAACAAATCCAAAAACAATTTCATTGATTTAATTTTTGACTAGCTGTGTGCCCGCAGCTGCGCCCGCGATACATATATTCTTCAATGTGTTTTAATTTATTTATTGGGAATATAATTATATTCCTAAAACTTTTTTGAAATTAAGACAAAATAAAATTATTTGTTATAAATTCAATTACCTTTTTCCAAACTTTTCGAGTTTTATTTTATTTATGCAGAACCCCAATAATTTTCCAAAAAATATTTTTGCTTCTAACAAAAAGAAAGGATACTTCTCAGAAACTAAAACACCTGTTTACTAACAGGTGTTAGTTAGTTAGTTATGAACTTTTTTTCATTTTAGTAGAAAACAAAAAACTAAAAACAACAAAAAAAAGAAAATGGCTCGATAACCGCAAGAGAAAAATTTCTTGAACTTTTTTTAACTTTTGGCTGTTGATTGAAACACGTTTTGGATATACCGTTTTTTATGTAAAATTTATAAATTATAAAAACTTATTACAATGTATATTCGCACTAATTAATTCGTTGATATATTTTTGTTTTCTTACACAGTATAAATTCAGCGCTTTCGTCAAAATCCCACCCAATGTTAAGTGACGACGTTAATCAAGATTGTAAAAATGTGACTAAATCTAGAAGTACTTTCCTTCTCCAAAAGCTGAGGCTCATTAAAGAATAATATTATACGTGGATTCAAATCTACGTCCGTTGAAGTAGTATCCGCCCACACTATCACTGAACCGTCACCGCTTCACGTTATCAGTTATCCATTATTTTATTTACTTTTCTAATGACATCCGATTATGATAACCTTATAATATAATCTTAATGACAAAAATATGTCAATATTTTTTTTGTTTACAACTATTATTATCACTTTATATGTTTCATATAAAAAAAAACAACGTTTCTGGCTGTCTGTCCGATGTCATTATAACCCGAAAACTACTGGACCGATTTATACAAAAACTTTTGACACTGGTTGTGATAAATATTTTGTTACAATGCCTTTGCATTCCTCATAAAATTCTTCAAATTTAAAGCATTGAGAATAAATAGATAAAACATATAAAATAAAACGAATTTAATTACAAAAATATGACTATGCTTAAACTGTATTAACATTTCGCGGATATAATTTAAAATCTACATTACTTAGTCTCACTTGAATCTGATCCTTTTTAAACTTAATACCACCTTCATGAACATAAGTTTTTGACCGTAAAATTACGAAGGACGTGAACTAAGCCAGATTTTACTTGCATCTTAGCGTACTTAGCACCGATACAGATTCGGTTACCTTTACCGAAAGGTATATAAGCAGAATCGTTAGCTAAATGCTTGGTGGTAAACCTTTCAGGATCGAAAACTTCTGGATCGGGAAAATATTTCGGATCGTGGTGTATTTCATATACTGGTAAATAGAGTTTAGTGCCTTTCTCTACGTTTATATTTCCGGGTGGTAATTCAGTGTCTTTCACGCAAAGTCTTGGTAAATACCCTATCGGAGGATATATTCTCAGTACCTCATTCAAAACTCTTTCTAAATAACTCATCTTGAATATAATATCGTAAGACAATTCACTGTGTCTATGAAAAGCATCGTCTATCTCGGCTTGTATCTTTTGTAGCATTTCAGGATTCCTTCCCAGCTCCATTAATGTATTAAACATGCTGGCCGCACAAGGATCTAGGCCAGCTAAAAAGAAAAAGAAAGCTTGACCTGCCAATAGCTCGTCGGTAGGTTCCAATTCTAGTCCAGTCTCATTATCCTTCAGAGTTCCATTTTTTTGCAAACTCACGGCTAAGTCCAGGAAATCGTGTCGGTCCAGATTTAGTTTTTCACGTTGACGTAGTACACTTTTTATTGCGTTTATAAAGAAATCTTCATGATTGCCAAATATTTTAAATCCAGTAATTTTATAGAACGGTGTCCAGATATTGCCCAAAGTAAATTTCAAATTGTACCAGAAGGAAGGTTTCAAAGCACTCTTTGTCATTTCCAAAAATGGCGATTCGAAAACCGACGCCGTGCTAATTCCGAAAACAGTTGCCGATAATGCTGCACAGCAAAACTCGGACAACGTCGCATGACCGTCACCCTGACACTTGGAAGGGTTCTTCTTTAAATATTCCACGAAATCTTGGGCACATTTATCCATGATATAATACATGTTTTTCAATTTCGAAGTCGTGAATAACGGGCTCAGACTCTGCCTCACTAACTTCCATTTAGCACCGTGAAGAAACACAACATTATTACCCAGAATATCGTTTTCGTTTGCCTCTACGCCTCTGTGATTGAATGAATGATAATCAACTTGTAAAATATGGTTCATACTGTCTGGATCTTTGATGTACAGTGAGGGGACATTCAAAGACCCAAGGCCGATAATCGGGTCATTATTGTATTGATTGTAAATGTCGTGAAATATTTGAAAGAGGGGACGGTCCTTTGTCATGAAGTCCCAAAAGGGACCGAACACTCGATTCCTTTTATTGAAAACCACGCTACGTTTCTTCCAATAATGTTCATTATAAAATCCTTTCAAACTAAGAACGAACGTGAGTAAAATGATTGCCAAAACAAAACTAAGAAAGATCATTCTGATTGTAACGAAATATATAAAAATACTGTCACGTTTCTGCTACAAACGAGTTATTATAAAGAGCGATACTATCAGTGTTGTCAGTTGTAAGATTGATTTATTTATTTGTACTATTTTTCTACAATTTCTTCTGTATGCTATGGCGTTACATACATCGTATGCAAATTGTACTTTTTTTTTTTTTTTTTATTTTTTTCTCAAAATCATAAAAACTCCTATTCATGACTATCTGCGCCAACGTCGTGATACCTTTTAACGATCTTGAAATCTACCATTCATTGCAGTTATGCATGTGTTTTTACTCGTAATGTTCACTCCATTTCTTTATGAATAATTACAGCCTTTTACAATTAATTAAGCTAGGAAGATAGTCGGTCAGTATAGTATAGTTTGTAAAATTATTGAGATCCATGCGATTGAACCCGCTTCAAATAATTAATTTATTAAAAGGGAAAACTCGCCCTATCATTCTAGAGAAGACATCGGAGTTACGATATTTATAATGGAAAGTCTAATTTGGTACTAATAAAAAAATAATAATAAACAATAAAAACAATTACTAACTCAATATTTAAAGTGTGCATTAATATTTTAAAACAAAACCTCTTAAATAAAAGATTTTTTGCACCTGTCAGCACTGGATATTTAATATATTTATCTCAATATGGTAGACGGCCTTGTATTTTTTTTATTACTAGGGTCGTCTAGAGATGATTGATGCAAAACGTTTTAAATGTCTATATGTTTTTATAAATTTATATAATACTGTGTCTCGTGGCTCTGCTCGCGTGTATATATCAACTTCTACTCGTAGCAATTATCTTATAAATCTGATAAATATACAATGGCTGTGCCCGCGTCTCCGTCCGCGTGGAATTCCGTGTTTATAAAAATGTGGATATATATTCACACTCTCTATATTAAACAAAACTTATCATGTATATATGGGTAACATACTTCACCTAGTTTCGAAAATCATTGAAATCGTTATAGATTCTAGAAAAAGTAACCTACAACTCGTTCTCTTGCGTTTATCTAAAACAATGAATATTTAAAACATAATTATAAAAAAAATGTTATAAATACGGGAAACTGAGGTCACAACTGGTTCCATCCATCCATCCATTCAACCGAACGACGTCCACTGCTGGACATAGGTCTCCCGCAAAATAGGGGGTTTGCCATAATCTCCATGCTTAGCAGGCAGGACGGCGATCGCAGTAGGTGTTTGTGGTACTCAGAGGATGCTGCTGCCTATTCCCTGGTTTGTCCCTTAGTCGCCTTTTACGACACCCACGGGAACGATATGGGGTGGTACTATTCTTAGCCGGCACCGCACGGTTCAATAAATACATTAAAATAACTCTTATCGTAAAAAGTAGTACATCCGAAAATACATTTTAATTACCTAACAAGGCATTGCATATGTAAGTACAATTTCTTTGCGCTATATTTTTAAAACTGAACTGCTGTTTGTCTTCCTTACTTTTTAGCACAATATATAATATTTTATTTGAGAATTAGGACGCGCATCTTAATAAGGAAGTCAAGAGGTTACACAGTTATCATGAGTGGAGAGAATATTGAGATTATCGTATAAAAACATTCGGCACGAGATTTTTCCGAGTATTTATTAAATCCCTAGATAAAATGCGACGTCTCTGAATGTACATATGTTAGTCGGTTTATAACTAGATAATTAATAGAACGATTTACGTGATTTGTAGGATAATACCACCCGAAAAGGGTTAGTGGTAGAATCCTGTGAACTCGATCCACACCTGCAAATATTAAAGCGTTTTAAAAGGTATAAATAGATTTCTGGATACCTCTGTAGCTTTCTTGTTCGTTTCCAGTGGCCTCTTGACGACGACTGAATTGGCCGCTATCTCAGTTCTGATGTGCTTTACCAAATCATAGAATCCTCCGTTAATTATTACATAGTTACGTAGCTATCCTCATTTAGTAATCAGACGGTCGTTTTTATACTTCAAAATACTTTCATATATATTGTATGTCCATTAATGAACTTATTTGTAACTGAAAAATTAATGAGCCCTTTAACACGATTATTTGTTGGAATAATAGATATATTATTACTACATATTTGTTACCTTATTTATTTAACAAAACTGATTATAATTTTAAATGTTAAATTCACCTTATGTTATGTTAAATCGGATTTTATTCAAGTTTTTGTGAGTTCTCATTTTTTATGCGGAACCCTAATTATTTTCGAAATATAAAAGTAGCCCAAGTTTTGCGGAGTAACTTCAGCTAACGGTCCCGTCCAAATCAGTCCAGTGGTTATGAAGATTAACCAGAACAAATAGACAGACAGACAACGATTTTGTAAAGTGTGTTTTGGTATAGTTACCGTATATACATTTATATCCATTTAGTAAAAAAAACATTTAGTCATTACAATCAGACACTTCAGATTTATTTATATACATTTATTTACATAGTTTCAATACAAACGAATTCAGATAGCAATATCTTGTTAAATGTAATATTAAGTACAATTAGATGAATTATATTATATATAATGTAATTCTTTTTCTTAGTTAATTGGCCAGGTGTATTTATACGATTTTGCCGTGTCATGTGATTTAAATTATAGTATATTTTCTTTCGCAAGACGGTGGTCATGTAGTAAAAAAATTCCGTTCAATTTTTATGTAGGATAATTTAAGCTTCTTGTTTATTATTTCTAGTACACTTTGTTGATAATAATAATATAACCAAAAAATAAAAAAAACAAAATGTGATCGATATTACGAGGAGCGTGAAGTGGAATAACACAACTCTATGAATTAATTTATCACTAAATGAGAGACGCTCGAAATTTACTTGCGCGATCGAATCAGAAATGAAGGGATTCGTAAAAGAATCAAATTAATGCCACACTAATGTGGCAATAGGCACAATACTCGTTGAATCAATGGCTCTATTGTGCCCAACAGGTTCTCGAAAAGCAACCAAGTACTGGAAGATACAGCTAGGGTAGGTACCCAACAAAGACGGACCGACGACCTGGTGAAGGTCGCGGGAATACTCTCAAAACGAATGACGTATAACCGGTTAGTCAGTATGAACAGCTTGTAAATCTATTGAGTTCTGGAACAAATTGCCAGGGCAAAATTATTCTAAAGAAATTATCAGGGTATTCACTCAGCAGAAAAGTGAGTCGCCATCATGCTCAGTACGAAACAGCTACGAGTATTAGTGAGAGTTATAACTAGACAATGTTGTTTGAGGTAACACACGCACAACATCGGTGTCCAGAACACAAGAGAGTGCAGGTTCTTTAAAGTTGCAGACGAAACCCCGAATCACATCTTGTGTGAATGTAATCTACTAATATCTATACGCAAACGAGCGCACGTACACACGTGTTGGTCGCGGAAGAGGCACAAACAGTCAAAAAGATTCTAAAGATCCAAACTATAGGCGTTGAGCTTTAGTAGTTTGGGGCGATCACAATATAGTTTTAGGTTGCAGTGACACAGTCCTGATCTAGCTTGCATAGCTCCTTTCGAAATAATAGTAATATGAACATCTTTGGAGATTCCTATATCCAGCATTGGATGTATTTTGGCTTAGATGATGATAATGACAATTATCGGTCTAATCGTAAAGTGAGTTAATTATTTTGTGATGGTAGAATTTTTTTGAGCACAAGTCTATGAAAATGACTATGGAAGATTCAATATACAATTTTATATGGAAATACAGTTCTAATATTTTTTCATGGACTGTCTTATTTACTATCACCAGCTAAAGCTAAAGCTTTGATATAATATAAAAAAGAACAAGAAATTGATCATACACTGGTTCCGATTTTTCATTCTAATTCCAAATTAAATTATCATTTTATCATTAATTCTTTATTATATTACGTGGCAGTTGTCATGAAATAAATAATAACCTTCAATAAATAATAAAGCATAGTCTGAATGTAATCTATATTCGTCAGGCCAATTACCTTTTCCAATAGCATGGCATGGCATGGCATTCATCTCCCTTAATCACTCAGATTGTAGATTCTTTCTTTAATACCGTATAGGCTCAGCGCTTTGGCCACAATATCACCTGATGTTAAGTGACGATGTGGTTCAGGATGGTAAACTCTCTAAACCTGAGTCCAAGTGATGCTTCCAGAAAACTCCTATGGTATTTGGCATAATTTCCTATGGCTATGATAGGCGCTATGATTTCCTAACGATTTTTTCTTCACCGAAAATTCAGGTACATTGTAAAGTTGGATAGATAGTTACGTACACCGGCGCCCATAATCGCATCGATAGACTCGTGGATGAAACCGCTATTATAATCTAACCAGCTTTTAAAATGTGCTCGTCGTTATAGTTTAAATAATAGAAACTAGAATCGTAAGAATTCGAACCAATTTCAATTACCCAGATCGCGAAAGCAATAGAACCTCCTAGTTCATGTATAAACAAAACACTAGAGACAATTTTAAGTACAGACTATGAAACAACAATCCATGGTTTTTATAAATTCTAGAGTTTCACTGATCTTGTTAATTAGATTTTCTAAAATTCAATTTCAAAAGTTTTGATTGGCCTAGTCTTGCGGTTAATAGTTCGAGAAATCCAGGTTGAAGTTTCTAAAGAAATATAAATAAAATAAATAACAAAATTAAATTAGTTCTCTGACACACATAACCATTATACGATCGTCTTTCTCATAAAAACACCCAGGGCACCTAATAGGTTAAAAAGAACGAATCTGGTTTTGTGTGGTTTCTTTTCTAAACTTTACCCGAATGCGTCATGCGGTGCAATTAAAAAAATCACAATTGTATTATTTCGCCAGGTTTTACTATACACATATTTATACTATACTATATTTATACTATACACATAGCACTAGTTTTTAGTTGGACATCCACAATACTCACATACTAATTATCAAATTAATGAGTTGTATGTAAACAAATTTTTCAAATGAAATGTAACTCCTAAGAAAACCGAAGGAATATGCAATATTGAGGCAGTTGAAACAGACAAAAGTTACATGAAATTCGTTTGTTTGCCCACAGTATACTTTTAATTTATGGATAGACCTTGCGAATAGTAGAGAAAGAGAATTATTGCTCCAGATTTTCACAACGTTATGTTTGAAAAACTAACTATTACTGCGATTGTTCTATGCCTCGGAATGATTAAGCTAAGGAGACCCGAATACTGAGCACACAGGTTTAAAGACTCCTCTGTTTTTATGGCTGAGCCTCTGCAGACCAACCAACGGAACGCCTATCTCAACACCATAATAACCAACCACTCAAGATCTCCAATAGCCGACCTGCAGCCGCACGCCGCGAAGACTCCATTGACAATGGTACAAAATCTTAAGTCATTCAATTCAATTCAATTCAAAAGAATGCAACTAAATGTGTTGTTATATAAAAATATTTAATAAGTAGATACCTACTTGAATTTTTAAATACGTAATAAGAAACAAATTACACATGGATCCAACTTTCATTACCACGTACGTTTACATCATTGTTTTAAAATTTTTCACGGTACAGTACAAATGTCACGTTTGTCAATAGCACAGTCGCTTCAGACAATCAACGACTTATAAAGTAGTTTATAAACGACTAGTTGGAGGAAACAGAACATTACAGTACTCGATCTCATAGAGTTCGTACAAGAGACCGGAAAGGAAATTAAAAAAGTGAAAACAAGTAAGTCTTAATTAAATTCCAACTTATTATTACATTACCAATTAGTAATATGAATTAAAATTGAATCTATTTGAAATTGAAACTATTTTGTTTTTAATTTTATTAATTTTACCATTTTCTGTATATAAGATACTCTATTTATCGAATTGATTGAGTTTTTAGACAAGACTCACATTTTTATTTAGCGATTTTTACATCCATTATGATGATTACTTATTTGGAAAGTATGATTACTTATTCAATGTGTCGGTACCCATAAAAATAAGACAATAGGAAAATAATGGAATGCTGGCGTAAACGCCATATAAGAGCCCAAGAGGTTAATCTTTTTTTACATTTATTACGAAACGATGATGGTTCTGCGGTGGTGATGATGCGGTCGAGAACTGCATAAGCCGACCTCAGTTTGAATTGAACAATCAGGGTTAAAACTTTAGATGAAGGAAACCATAGGCATTAGATTAGGTGTTAGATTTTCTCCAATTCCCATCGGGATACCCACCACCTTTGAGTTTGAAATCTATACGCAAGGACCTGCATATATATTAATTCAGTACCTCTATGTTTAGCGTTTTTACAATCTTGGATCACATAGTCACTTAAGATCAGATGAGACTGTAGTCAAAGTACAGTGCTTGCTTATACGGCATAAACTGGGTTCAATTTCAACAGATTTGTCATATTTTATCTTCGATTATATGATTATTTATTATATAATGTCTTATAAATTTTTCCATAATCATATCTAAATATTTACATTGCCACTTATTTACTTTAATAGCTTTAGTGTTGTCAATACAAAAAAAGATTAAAATCTGTTTCTTTTCTTAAAATTTTACTTACCTAAGAATTCAACGACCATTAATATTAGTTGATAACAATCGTGCAAGCTTCCTTTCTCTATACTTACGGGTCATCTATTAATTACGTGATGTTTTTAGGTTAGGTTTTGGATCCACCTGCCCCTACAGAAGACCACTTGTAATTATTTTTGAATAAAGTATTTTACAATTTTTCTGACTACTGTTATCTTTAAATACAAGTTATCTGTTACCTTGCAATAGGTAGTCAAGGTGACGCGTCGCTCATCACTTTAAAAACACTTAAGTCTTACTGCACTACCCCTCCTGCCTAGAGTGATGTTTTACGAACCCAACCCCCTGTTCGATAATCACTTGATTAACGGACGTTCCCTTATTATATTCAAACAGACATATATTTAATATTACAAGAATTAATAGATAGATTTGAAAGGTTAAAGTGTGAACGAATCAAGACCTTCAGACTGCACCTTGGCAAGCGAACAAGTACATTATAAGATGCGAATCGACTCGAGCTTGTTTTTTTGTTTATCCTAGTATAGACTTTACCTTTAGATAAAACACAAACAGTATAGAGTTTCTATTCAAAAGTAACGAACGTTTCTAAGTAAATTAAAACAAGTTTTAATATTCATGAAATATTTTATTAATTTAATTTGTTATGTTACGTATATAAAAAGTATATTTATATAAGAAATAAATTTATTTTTGATTCGTGAAGCGTAACGTGCGAATAAAGATAAAAAAAAACCGTGTGTTCTGTTAAAATTCTAAGGCGATATACTAAAGTATGTATTGAACAGATCTTTGAGACTTTTTTTATTACCTAGTTTATTGTTAAATGAGTTTTTATTTATGGCATTATGTAGGTATATTGGAGTATCTCTAGATGACAGCAGTATTATTTTTGAAGGATTGTGTAAGGGATGAGAGGTGAGGTTTGGGATTGAGTTATAGTGCGATAAATATAAGGAATGGTATTTTAAAAAGGTAAAAAGAGTTATTATGAATAAATAATTAATTATCATGCAGATATTGTAGTACTAAAAAACCTTTTTTAATTAAAAACAAACCCGACTTCAAAAGAATAAACTATATAAATGCACTAAGTAGTCAATAAATAATTACTTTATTAATCTGGTTCGTTTATTTTTAAATCGGTGCCATATTATGGATAACAAAGTAGTGTAAATGTAAGTCGCTAATTATATTCAGTTTTGGTTAATGGATCTTTAAAATCACAGTAGTCCTTTGTTTAACTAATGTGTAATTGTGATAAAGTTTAGGCAGTTATTTCTATTTGTAAATGATTACATTGGTTAATTCTATCTGGGACCGACTCCAATATTAAGGACGCTGATTTAATAAAGTAATATTCGAGGGTTTATCTCAATTTTTCTAAGTTCCATTGATCAGATCCAGATCTGATAGAAATCAGAGCACCTCGGAAGTTTACTCTTTCGATTAAAAAATTTTGCAAATCGGTCCACAAATGACGGAAAAATAGCGTGACAAACATACAAAAAAAACATAGAGAAGAATTGATAACCTCCTCTTATTTGAAGTCTCTTGACTCTCAACTCTTCATTAATTGAAACAAAACCTTAAGAGGCAATTTTTTTTATTAGCGTTTTAGTTATCAAATTTTATAAAATTAAATAGACATTATACCTAAGTATTATTATTATCTAAAAAAAATGCTGAAATATTAAATTTTCGAAAATCATTTGGGAGTTTTTTTTTTCTTTTTTTTCATAAATGTAAGCCGGGCAGCAGCGGTTAATAGTTAAATTAACAATAAAAAATTACAATACAGAACAATGACCTCAATACAATGTAGAGTTGTTAACTATGGAGATTAGTGACATTTATAGACAATTATACATTATAGCTACGTTTATCTGATGTCCTAAATAAAGGTCACACCGACAGTCGTCTGAGACATACATAGATAAATATATTACTAGCGGGTGCCCGCGACTTCATCTAATCGCCGTATCGTGGTTTAATGTGAGATGTCCTCTTTTTATTCCATAACCTATTAGTTATCGAATGACACATCCTTCCCATACAGAAAATGTCATTCAAGCATCGAGCAGTTTTTGAGTTCTTTTTTTATAGTTTGAAAAATGATGTTGTTAATTTCTGTAGTCTTACAAAATCGCCTATTGGCATATACTTCAAGCGCACAAAGTTTTACAAAAATACGTAATCCGTTATTGAGCTGAACGTAATTATGACTTATAATTTCGCCACACAGCTGGCGAATCGGGACTACATTGCGATGTTTCTATAGAAGACATCTCATAGAGCGCGAACTGTGTATGGCCTCTTGTATACTAAAAGCGCGCTGGCGTCCCGTGTCTCTCCCGGTGTGTGGCGAGACCATTAATTTTTTTTTTCTTTCTTTTTTTCTTTTCTTTCTTCTTTTTTTCTGTTTACTAGCTATTGACGAGCTTTAGTATTAGGAATAAAAAGATATTTTGTAAATGATTTTCTTATTCTACAATTTTTAATAATGATAATGCTAATTATAACCGTATTAAAACAAACCATTACGTTTAACCTTAAAAAAAAAAAGAGAGAATCTTTTACTTGCCAAAACGAAATTTCTTCATATGCCAGTGTCATTTAAAATTAATTTAACCATAAACTTGATTAATTCGTCATTTATTTGAATTTTTTATTATTATTAAAACGATACTTTAATACGAATTGCTTAATCGTAGTCACTATCTTTTCAACAACGGTAATAATTCTGTCTTCATTATTTAGGCCAAAAATACATAGTGTGATGAGTTTACTAAAAACTTTATAAATAAATATAAAAAGTAAAAAAAATGTTTTTTTTAAATGATCGTATAACATGCCTGTTAATTTATTTCCTAGAAGCAACTATTAACTAAAACATATTAAAAAAAATTATATCAATCAGTTCGTTTTTGACATATTTTGCTTCTTCATTTAGTTAAGAGATCTTTCAGGATATTCATATTTTACTAATACCTACAAACACTCTTAGAATAGTTTTTTAAAATCTTTCTGGGGCCGATTTGCCATTCTTATATTCTTTGTCACAATGACAGATAAACTTTTATCTTTAACACAGAATCAGAAAATGAGTTTCACAAGAGTACTGGATGAATCGTACCCGCATATCTACGATAAATGGCAGCAAGGTGGTGAAATGTGGGTCATCCAGGACCTACCTCCGGAAGACCATGACGAAGCCATCAGAATTTTGACGGACCACCTGTGCACAGATGAAGTCCTCTGCAATATAACAAGTAAGCATATTGTAGAGTTATTTTTTATATTTTTGTTTAAACTACCTGCTGTCCGCGGTTTTACCCGCGTAATTCTCGTTCCCATGGGATTTTCCGAATAAAGACTATGTCACTCCCTGGATTTCCTCCTCCTTACCAAATTTCATCCAAATCGGTCCAGTAGTTTTTAAGTTTATTCGTTACATACAAAAATACAAATCTTTCCTATTTATAATAGTATAGAGTACACAGTGTAAAAACAACGGCGGCAGTCAATAAAACATCACCATCAATAGTAAGGTAGATATATAGTTATAGAAGCTACTTCTATTAGAATTAACCCCTTGAGCACTTACCTGGCGTTTATGCCAGCTTTCCATTGTTTTCCTATTGTCTTTCTATTGTCTTATTTTTACGGGTACTCGACACATTAAGGGGAATTAAGTGTCAGCATTCTATCTTTTAGGAAACCAAGTGCTCAGTCGACACCGATAACAGCATCCGCCCTCAAGTGGGCTAATACTCACTAGGTAGTTGTAAGCATACAGTAACTTACTCTTAAGGCCACTGTCAAAGCTAATAAAAGTTTTTAGCTAAAAGAAAATCTTTTAATAAGAAGTCATGACGTCACTGACTTGACTATCTCGTAAATATGTTAAAAAACTAAAGTCAACAATACCTTATTCAATTTGAATAGACGCTTATGATAGTCAAAATACTTCACAGGTTCAGAACAAGAACCCAGTTATCGAATAGAAATGAGTCGGTAACAATCTCATTTGGCTTAATATCCAGATAATGGCTTAATAAAATGATTAATGATCAAAATGATCAAAATCAACAATTCTTTATTCCATTTATGCCCTGAAAAGGCGCTTATGAATTTAAAAAAAAACTTGGCGCAGGGTCAAAATCAATAATTCTTTATTCAATTTATCCCCCGAGAAGGCGCTTATGAACTTGAAAAAAAAACTTTTTAATTAAAAAAACCGGCTTCCAAAGAATACACTATAAAAATGCACTAAAAGTATTTAAGTAATTACTTTATTAGTCTGTTACGTTAATCTTCAAATCGGCGCCAGCTTATGGATAACAAAAATGGATACGTCGCTAATTATATTCAATTTTGATTAATATACAAAGGTGTTTCTCATTTCCCTGAGTTCCAATGATCAGATCCCGATACGGTGGAAATGTACTTTTTAGATTTAAAAAATAAATTTGCAGATCGGTCCATAAATGACGGAGAAATCGAGTAACAAGCGTACAAAAAAAAACAGAGACGAATAGATAGCCTCCTTTTGGAAGTCGGTTAAAGAATACCCCCGATTCGAAAAACAACCCAGTCGAGAATAGGCAGGAGGAAACCCGATATGGTTTTTTTATAATGTTTTTCATCAAATCAAAAACAATAATTATTGGTAAGATCACGTCAAGTTTCTAATTCCCTCTTGATCACAGAATTTAGGTTCATGTACTTTTTATAAAGTAGTTACTATCAATAATTAATCTTCCAAACTAGTATTACAAAGTTTTTATATTAACAACACTTGTTTTCATAATGAAAATTTCGAGAACTTTTAACCGACTTCAAAAAGGAGGAGCTTATCAATTCGTCTGTATTTTTTTCTTTTTTTTGTTATCTGTTTTTTTCCGTCAATTATGAACAGATTTACAAACTTTTTTTTAATCGACGGATTACACTCCCGAGGCATACCAATTTCCGCCAAATGTTATCTATTTTTTAACTATGTCAATAGATCAATCTTTAATAATCTAAAAATAAACCATAATAATTATCCATGCATGTATTTCTAAATACATTCGCATCTTTATTCATATCAATTATTATAGCAATAAACTTACGGTAAAATAAGACAAAAGTTTGTTTGTTCCGACAAATAAGACAATCTATCTTCGAGATAAAAACATAATTAGCATATTTGCATGCAATAATATGTATAATAAGATGTGGAAGGTCTACTAGTTGTTATTATTATGCAAAATTATTTGACTTTAACAATAAATATATTTACAGCTGTACATAAATATGTAAAGATAAAAACGTTCAATACATTTTTCTTCTCATTTATCAGTCTGTTTTATTTTTTTTTTTTTTGTTTAAAAGCAATCAGTGAGCTTAACTCATATCAATAAAAAAGTTTCTAGAATTTTCACAATTCATCGAATTATGACGAATTAGGAGTAAACGTTAATATTGCACAAGGAAAATATTATGTACACAAACAAGTACATTACTTTTTACCCTTGGAAGTGACTCTTTCATCGAATATGCTTGCGAGAGTGCAAACACCATATTATTGAATTTTCGTCAACGACATTTAGCCCTGGCTGAGTCTATTTCTAAGAAGTCTCATTAGACAGAGGTGTAGATTAAGTCCTCATTGTCTCCCAGAGTTTAGAACACTTGCCTAATTCAGTTAATACATTATAATTTTTATTGAAAAAAGAATGCTTCTCAAAATAGGCACTTTTTATTTAATCAAACTCCAAAACCATAAATTGACTAAAATAATAATAAGAAGGAAATATACAGTAGACTGTAAAATCAATAAAAATAACACATATTAAGTAAAAGGAAAATCGCACTTTAGTTCCTACTATTCAATCATAAACAACTGATACCGTTGCAAAAGGTCATTGCGATAAATTGCACGTTGTTTGAATTTATATTAGTTCCGCCGTTAGTTGTCTACACTAGTTTTATCTCCCGTCGACGAAAATTCGCCTAGATGCTTATTATTTGATTATACGTTGATGATAAGTAAAAAACAAAAAGTAACCGAGAAATCCAACACCAGAAAGAAAGGAAATCCAGAAATTATTAGGCTTTAGAATAGTCATAGAAATTTAATAAAAAAATTATACAAATAGCGAATCAGAAATGACACAAGGATAATACCAAAAGAGGTACTTGCAAGAGGATTAAATAAATTAGAACCTTCAACTTAATATGTCGATTACCCATACAAATGAGACATTAGAATAACAATGGAAAGCTGGCGTAAACGCCAGGTTAGTGCCTGAAGGGTTAATCGAACAGTAAAAGAGTATTATGTACACTGTTAATATTTATCTCACATATTTCCACTTAGAGCAAATAACTTCATGTTCAAGCTGACCTTTATGTTTATCAACACTATTCGAGGTCAACATGTTAACAATCGACTGTAGGAAATAGAAAATAAATGCTGATATTAGACTACGCCATTGAAGATCATATAAAGACTAAGCATACAATTAGTTTCTCAAGGTGATGCATTTTCCTTGTAAAAGATAATGCAACAAAATTCTTTATCATCAAAATTATTAATATACTAAATGTTTTGTTCCCTTTTATAACAAACTTTAAATCATCGTTAACTAGCTCGTGCCCGACGAGTTTTATCTTAATTAATCTCTTTTTTTATAGAATTTTAAGTCTTTAACCTGCGTATTAATCATTATCAAATTTATAATTTTACAACGACCCTGAGATACATGAGGGAAAACCAAGGAAAGCATAGTTGTAAGGCTTTTACGATCCTGAAGTAAATAATCTGTCGTCAAACCGTATTTTTTTTAGTGCGATTAAAATCTTGGGTCACGTCAAAGGTCATTTAACATTAGGTATTATGGCATCCATCATAATAGGTTTAAACCAACCTTCCAGATGACTTAAAGCAGCGTTTGTGTAGGGTAACAGCTGCACTTGTGGCTAAATAAGCTAGCCAATACGGGATCCACATACGCGACCACATAACTGGTAGACATTTCCTTAGGGATTAATGGTAGCCGGCAAGTTATACGCTTTTTTACTAACCCGCTTGGTGTGTTTTTGGGCTAACACCTCCAAATCATGAATCGTCGTCAACTTTCAGACCCTCTGCAACGACTTCTTAATTCCACTGGTCGCAGTCTTTGGTGAGATCTTCTTAGTTGAAAAATCTACGACTTCCTATAATGTATTTTCAGAATACCATAAAAAGCTATACAACTTACAATGAAAGAAAAGCGACTTGATTTCCCTGTTAGGTTAGAACTTTTGCCATTGAAACCGTTCATTAAGTGTATTTTTGTCTGTATAAAGGAATTTATTAGATTCAGATTAAGTAGCATTAGATTTCATCAAGTCATTTGTCGGTAGACGTCTCTCTACGGCTACCACATTTTTAAATATTCGTTTATTTTATGTTTTACTATCTATCTGTGACAATTTTGTAAGGTATTTCTTTTTGTATTGCAGATCTCATCGATGAGCCGGAGAGCGTTCGGGGTATGTGCGACGTATGGCGTTCCTACTTAGCGGCTAACATGAGCCTCGGTTGTTATATCCAAGAGGATGGGGTAAAGAGACTGGTCGCTCTCAACGTTTGCTACGTGGCGTGCGAAGGAGTACCTGAAAACATCGAGGTGACCATCAGTTCTAGGCGATCTACTAGACTATCAGTCTATTTTACATTACAATTAGTTTCAATAGAATCTAATCCACATATGAGCTTAAAGACAAATTCGCTAAATGTGCCTTAAAAAATGAAAAACTAAATGTAGGAAATATAAAATATAAACATAAACACTTGTCCTAAATATTTTTGTTGATTGCTATAGTACTTACTAAACTTTCTTTTAGATCGTATAGGCTCATTGCTTTGAACACAATCTCACCTGACGATAAGTGACGATATGGTCTAGAATGGTAATCACATTAAACCTAGAGGTACTGGTTCTCGAGTTATTCTGCCGGAACACACTTATTGGTATTTGGCGACAGGTTTTCAAACATAAGGGTGGTAGCTACCCAGGCGCTACCACCATGCTATGTTTTCTTTCACCGCAAGCTCAGGCTGATTTTAGAGTTGGATAGTTAGGCTCAAACTCGTGTCTATTAAGGCAGAAACCCGCACCAGTACCAACTGCGTCATCATCACTTCTCACCTGATGTTAAGTGAGGATGTGGTCCAGGATGGTAAACACACTAAGCCTAGAGGTACTAGTTCTCAAGTGTGTTGCCGGAACACATCTATTGGTATTTGGCGTCAGGTTTTCAAACTTGAGAATAGTAGCAAACCCAGGTTTCCTACGATGTTTGCCTTCACCGAAAAGCTCAGACAGACTTTATAATTGGTTAGGTGGGCCCAAACCCGCGTCCATTGACGCGGAATCCTACCATACTACAAACTATACCACTATCGCTTCAAATAGATTATTAGACAGTATAGATATCCCATGAGTTGTGACTGAAAAAAGACTAGATTCTAAAGATAATCATCTCTACCAGATTGTGGGTGCAAAATGGAAGAATGTATACGACGTCCTTATGTACTGCGACACTAAATTCGACGTGTTCGATTATTTAGGTAAAGATAAACTGTTAGAAGGTTTGGGGCTCGTCGTGTCAAGAAAATATAGAGGATTTAGACTGGGTGCACGAATATTAGCTGCAAGGTAAGCATATTGATGATTGCAGTTTACATATTTTTTCTTATATTGTACGATCCTAGTTCAAACTATTTGTTAAGGATTTTTTTCGAAAATGTATTGTCATGTTTTTATGAAAATTGAACTGAACATTTTTCTGAATAATTAATACAGCAATAATACACTAAATACACGGTTTATTTAAAAAAATATCTAGTTAAACCAATATTTTAGTGGTTGCTCTGTGAACACAAAATACCAAAAGAAAACAATTTCGTTCATCGTGAAAAAATATAGAGTATATATTTTTAAATAACTTGTGAAATTTCAATAAAAAAGAGAATTTTAATTTTAAGGGAAAAATCAGTATAATATAAGCCAATGAACATATGACCAGCAACAGAATGACTTAGCTACATATGTCCGTACTCGTCCACGGCCGACGTAAAATGAATTGCGATAATCGTTTAGGATTTTTATTATAGAGGGTAGTTGCCATTTAATAATATATGTTTTTTTTTTTGTTTCTAGGGAGCCACTTTGCCGTTTGACCGGTTTAAAGGGTGCGTCCACTGTATTCACCGGTATTGCATCGCAGAAGTTGGCTGCGCGTTGCGGTTACAAGACCGTTCTGGAGGTGGGGATAAGGGAACTCGCCGAAGTCGGTTTTAAATACCCGATGGACGATCCGAGATCAATTAAAGTTATGGTCAAAAAGATCAATTAAAAATGTTAGCTAGTAGTAATGTTGCGATGACGGAATAGATAAATTTTAGTAATTTATTAATAAACTAGCTGTGTTCCCGCGACTGCGCCCGCATTTTATATATTTTTCGCTGCGTTGTAATTTTTTTATACGGAACCCTAATATATTTTTTTTATAATATGAAGTAAAAATATTTCTTATAAATTCATGTGTTCATTTGTTCATCCTTAAGAGTTAAGAACAGAAGTATTTATATCATTTAGTTCAAAATTCAACTTTTTATTATAATGACTTTTACCTGAAAATCTAATAAGGTTGGCAAATTTAAGTTAATAAATGCTTCCGAAAAAAGGAAAAAGTAGTCTAATAATAATTACTTGTACCTATTAATAGTTTTATTATACTTGTTTTACACTATTCGATGATAAGAAACAGTAACTAATTTAATTTAGTTTTATTGCAATTGTGGGTTTGCTCTCAAGAAACATTTGCACAGAAGCATTATAAATCTACATTATTTTTGATACTTCACTAAAGTCGATATTTTGAAGTCAATTTGCCATAAGCGTAAATGCAAATAGCTAGATACCCACTATAGAAAATTGTAAATATAGCCTATATTTTAGTTTAAAAAATATGGCCTATAAATAACAAATGCGATAAGCTACATATTATCATTGTAATATTCAATAAATTCAAATATTTTTTTATTTCTATAATATTGTATATACACATTTATATGTACCTATGTACATTATTTCATTTTTAAAATGTAAAAATAAAAATATGTGTTTATTATTTTAATTCGGTGTTATCAGTAAATGATTATTTGATGCCTTACTATTAGAAATACATGTGTATTTAACGCGTGTTTTGAGACCACCAGAAACTTATATAGGCTCTGAAAAAAAAACTGGTGTTGCCAATAATAACGAGGTTATTATAACCGAAAATGTAATAAATCAAATGTTTTCATAGTAACTTAATAAAACTAGTCTTATAACATGAATAATACTGAATATATTAATATAGTATAATTATATTTATACAGTGTGCCCGCGGCTGCGCCCGTATTTCATATATTTGTTACTGCGTTATATAGTTTTTAATTAATTTATTTTTCCAATAAACTTATGCTTCTTACATTAAGGTAAAGATATTTATTACAAATTGAAATACCTGGCAGGAAACTGCGCATTGAATCGGATTTTATTCACAACTATATGCGTGCCCGCGGCTCCGCCCGCGTTTTATATATTCTTTTCTACGTAATATAGTTTTGTACCGTAATATAGAGTACATGTGTCAAAAGTATAGAAAAATTGAATGCGAGTTCAAAATTTCAGATCTCATTACCATTGGTTTTCGTGATAAAGCAAACGATATTTAGTGAACAGAAAAAAAAATCTATATTTTATTTAAATCGTTATGCTACAAATACGGAACACCACGCAGACGGAGTCGAGAGCACAGAGCTAGTCGATAATAAAAATTAATAAATGCATAAATTATTCAATATAAACACAAATTGCATATGGATCCAAATTCGATTACCACGTTCACATAATTATTAGGTGCCCATGTCATTTTTCACGGTACAGTACAGACGTTACGTTTGTCGACAGCTGTAGAGTCGCTTCAGACAATTAACGGCTTATTAAAGCAGTTTGTAATCGACTAGTTGGAGGAAACGGAAAATTCTAGTACTCGACCTTGTAGAGTTTATACAAAAAGTACGAAAAGCAAAAATTATAAAAAAAAATAAACAAGTAAGTCTTAATTTAATTATGGTTTTAATTATTATTAAATTATAATATGGATTTTGTTTGTATCGGAGCGTGGAGATGAATAAACAACGCCGGTTGGTAAAGCACTGCCTTTATTCATAACATACCCCCTTCATTTTCAAATTAACTAAAAGTATTGTCTGTAATCTACACATGGTATTTTCCGACGAGGACGGCTAGGTGGATTTTCTTGGGTGTCAGTTACAACTGGTGAGGAGGGAGTGCCACAACGAGGACTGCTGGAATCGCCTGGATCTGTGCCATGCAAAGTACTGCTGACGTTCATTTCCGTAGTAGCTATGACTTCACTAGAGATTCTTTGTTCTGGATATTCCTCGTTGGCCATGTTTATGTCAACATAATCAGTTGGTACTCTCCCTTGCTGAACTATTGATACTTCACTCGGCTGTTTAGCTATATCTAAAAAGAAACATTCCTTCCTTAGATATAACTGGTTTCTATGTCTACGTATTTCTTTGTCCTGTCCCGGTATATTATTTACATAAATCACCTTGCCCGTTCTTTTCTTAATAATTCCTTTTACCCAATAGTATTTATTTTTATTAACAAACTGTTTTTAGAATGTCCCCCATAGTTTTTCATCTGCGAAAACTGTTTTTCCTTTATCAGAGAGGATAGTTGTGATGGTGAGGAAAACGTTTCAGCTGTCAATAAATGTAAACGCGATCGTAATTGTCTACCGAAAACTAAATAGGCCGCTGATTTTTCTGTTGTACTATTTTCTGATTTTCTATAATCAAATAAAAATTTTGACAATCGTATTGGCATTTCATTAACATTACAACCGGAAAGAAAAATACTCTTTAATCCCTTTTTTACGATTTTGACAAAAGAATCCGCCTGTCCGTTACTAGATGGATGGTATATAGGAGTAAATACTTATTTTATTTCATTAAGCAAACAGAAATTCTTAAACTCGTGTGAAGCAAATGATGTTTCATTATCACTCACTATTAGTTTAGGCACCCCAAATCGTGACATTTGCGTTCATATCATAACATTCGACCCATTTCGAGTATGCGTCAACTATAATTAGATACATGCATAGGACCTTTTTTTTTTTTGACGGGGGGAAATGCATTTACGCACTCACCCTACCTATTGTATTAGTGGGGCCTAGAGCCCCTCCAATACAATAGGTAGGGGGGCACGGAGTGACGAGCTCCGTGCCAGTGTGGGACTCAAACCCGGGCGAGAAGCGCCCGGGAATACCCACTAAAATCCCCCGGGGCCGTCCGCCGCATTTGAAGTAGGGGCGATACGGGGTTGCAAGGCATATCGCCGCGTCGCCCCCTGCGATTATGCATAGGACCTAAAAAATCTATATGAAGTCTATGAAAAACACCTTCTGGATGTGGCCAGGGCGCAAGACTCGTACGCGCCGGCGCGACCCTGAGCTGCGCACATATTGAACAAGAGCCCGCTATCCGTTCTAGCTCTCCGTCTATGCCTGAAAACCAAAACCATTTAATATTTTTTTTGTAATAAAAAGTGTAGAGGGTTTAGAATTGAGGACACATTAGGAACAAAATTTATTAGACCTAAGAATGACTGCAATTCATTAACATTTTTTTGGCACTGGAGCTTGTAAAATTGCTTCGACCTTTCCCGGGTTTTCCTTATACCATTTTTATCAATAACGTACCTAAATATGGTATTTCTTTCTGAAAAAGTGCGCTGAGGAGTATCGCCTTCCTCTTGATACCGACTTTATCGGACTCTTCATTAGGTTTATTGCTATCTGCTTTTATATATTTTCCAATCTTGCGTGTCATGATCACAATTCGATAAATTCCCTATCGTTGAAGGTGCTTCGAACATTTTTTCCTCGTATGTGGGTAGTATCGTCACCAGTGTTAGTATGGAGCGTGGAGATGAATAAACAACGCCGGTCGGTAAAGCACTGCCTTTATTCATAACATACAATTACCGATATATAATGTGGCGCAGCCACAACATCGCTATACGTACATATATAACAGATTTCAATTCAATCTACTTTAAATTGAAACTATTTCATTATATTTCTTTTAATTGACCGTATGTATTATATGAAACGGGATTTTTAAACTCAATTGTTATTGACTTTAAAACGTCAAATATAATTTTCCACAGCGATAACGATACAATAATTTTAATGAGTTTATTAAAGATAGATAGTATAAACAAACGAAAAAAATAATCAGTTCTTTTCATTCTGATTGGTATCTCATTGTAATAAATAAATTTATTGATAAATGATAATATAAACTATGAACTGGACTATGAAAAATTATAAACAATCGTATCCATCCATTCAATTCAACCGAAAGACGTCCACTGCTGGACATAGGACTCCTCCAAAGATCTCCACGATGGCCGGTCTCGCGTCACCCGCATCCAGCGGATACCCGCGACCTTCCCCAGATAGTCGATCTACCTTGTGGGGGCGTACCGTCATCCGGTAAATACTATACCAACATTTATTTATCAATGTGTGTACCGTATGACTCTGTACTACATACTCGTCATATTTTAACAAAGAAATCTAACTGGTGCTTTGATTACCATATCTGGTTGTTAGAATGGCATCAAAATTGTTATTATTTATATTAGAACCCTTACTACTTACGGTCTTGGGATTTACAATTGAGTAGCTTTGTATAATATGCCTATTCTTAAAAACATCACTAATGTTGAATACTGTCGCTATTTTATTATTAAACACTCTCACTATGTATTATCACGTCACCACTTTATTATATCAGGAACATTTACTTTAGTAGATAGAACTCAATTGTTCCCGTGTTAGCTCTACAGAGCCTTATATAGTAATTCCATGCAATGTGACATGAGACAGGTGAGAGACAGTCCTACCGGATGTAGGCGGATAATATCTTAAGGCGCCGCCGGATGTGTGGCGACAATATTGTTAACACGAACGATAAAACAGTTTAAGTTTTTTTTCTCTTTTATTTTTAAATGACTTTAAATTATACTAGCGTGCGTTATTCTTTCTAATGTGGAGAGTATTTTAGTATACAGGTAACCCGTTTGCGTACAGTTCCGAAGAAATCTATCCATCTATCCAACCGAAAGTCGTCCACTGCTCTGGTATTACAAGCGTCCATAGACTACAGTGACCGCTTACCATCAGGAGGATCATATGGTTGTTTACCACTTTGTGGTAAATAAAAAATAGAACGAAAAGCTGTTAGATTAGTATCATATTTACGGACAAATATACATACATCTATGTTTATCAGAATATTATGTCCTAAATAAAGAACACTCCGAAAGACGTCTGATATTTATCATTTTATAACATACCTAGCTAATGATTAGAAAAAGTAAATAAGTGTGTTTACAATTTAAATAATCCCATATTTCTTTGTTAAAAATATACAAGTACTTACATAAATAAATATCTGAAGATAAAGAGAGTACAAGAAATTTTTCTTCATTGTTTTCCCAATGCCGAGCGTTAATGTTATCAATAAAAAACAGATTTTTGGTTAACATGGTGCAATTGATCTATAATATACCAGTGTCATTATAAATATTTACTCTATTGTATTTTTAAATTATAGCGGTAGGTACTATAATATACCCGTGTTTAATGATCAAATATTGTCTTCAATATTTGGTCTCAAATGTGGTTATTATGATTTCCACTATGACGTACATTTTCATATATTAATTATCCTAAAACGGTACAACAATTAAATAAAAAGCGGTTTTTTTTTTTCAATAATCTTCTAAAATTGCATATATATGCTAATTCTTTTTCTAGGAACTACTATTAATCCGTCAACCCCGTGTAACTTTTTTTTTCTCTTTTTAACATTTATCTTGCTTATTCACGAAAACCAGTTGAGTTAGATATCTGAAACTTTCAAGATATTATTATTTTATTACCTTCATCTCACTTAAGAATAGTTTAAAAACCTTTCTGCGGCCAATTCACAGTTCTTATGCTCTTTCCCACTAGAACAAATAGCCTTTTCATTATTAAAATCAGACGATGAGTTTCACAAGAATGTTGGATGAATCCTACCCGCATGTCTACGAGAAATGGCAACAAGGTGGTGAAACATGGATCATCCAGGACCTACCTCCGGAAGACCAAGACGAGGCCATAAGAGTTCTAACGGAGCACCTGTGCACAGATGAAGTTCTCTGCAATATAACAAGTAAACTGTAGTTTTTTTTTAAATATAGACCAGAATACATTATTCTGGTAGATATTTATTTTTGTTTGAACTAACTATACGCTGTTAATCTAATCTGACCTGAACCTGGGCCTTAACGTTTTTAAGCTCATTAAGCCGAAAAATAGTACAGCTATGTTCACAATTCCAAGGAATTTTCCCTATCTAATCCTACAGTCAATTTAAAATAATTTTCCATAAACCTGCAAATAATGTGCAATATGACGTATCGACCTGGTGATGACGGTAAGAGGTTCACCATTTGGCCATCGGTACAAGCGAAATCAAAATCGCGACGCCGCCTGTTTCCGGCAGCGGGAATATGGTACACGGCCGTGGGTGCAAGCATTCTTGATTCATGTAATTTGAGAGCTTTCCAGTAGATAAGCTGGATCAGTTAATATGTTACGCGTTCGATATCGACAAACAAATATTAGGATCCGAACGTCCCGCGAAAGAAACAACGTCCGTGTAACATACTAACCGATTCAGAAGACAAGATAACACTCTCGAAGCGGCTATCTTTGCTCTTGGAAACACTCCGAGTCCCCATCCGACAAGTGCACAAGACGTGCACCGATCGCCAACTGGGGAAGTTCTTGTAGCAGCCGTTAACGCGATACTGTGATACAGCATGCACTAGCATCACACGTATCATACTGCACACACATACCTGCATACATACTCCACCAAGCGTCAAATCTCAACTCACGGATGAAAACACACTTTTTAAATATTGTCAAACGCTTCCTATTTACGACAAAGTTAAATTTAGTCTTTTAAAGGAACAATTTTTTTAACACAAACCTACAAAAGAAAATAGACCACTTATACACACGTCAGATCGCGAAAAATATATTAACGACCCACTCAGGGAATAATTGTTACGGCGAACGGACAACTACTTACTTAATTCCTACTCTTAAATTCTTTACCTACATCCTTACGCGACAAGATTAATATTAAAATTGCAAATTTTGTTTAAATAATTTTTACTTATCCTGTTTGTAAAAACCCTAACTACCTTATATATAGATGTAAATTTTTTGTAATATGTTTTATTGGTAATTAAATTTTTTTTTAAATTATCTGGTACACCGGTTTCTATAAGGGACCTTTTTCTCATACTTACCGTTATATTAGATAGTGAAAATTCCGTGAAATTTTTAACAGCTCAAGCTGAGATTCGTACCATTTTGGTGTCCTTGACGCCATTTTCGGCTAAGTGCCTTAAACGCTCGCCCTAAAGTCCGGTGAATCTGTCAAGGCCCTCTGAGTCAACAGCCTTTAGTCGGGTAAAAAAAAGATTCAGTCGTCCTTCCACCCAGTTGAAATAACTGCTGGTTAACTAGCGAATTGAGAACGATTTCGATCAAGAGTAAAATGGTAGATGCACTTGAGTTCCTTATAAGGCTTAAACTGTTGTCATTACAACATTTCATATTTTAATAAGTGTATTTCTGTATCAAGCATTAGACGTTTCATAAAATCATTTGTCGGTTGGCAGTTCCAGTTAGCTAATACATTAAACAAAATCAATTTCTTTTATCTTTTGTAAAAAAAAATTGTAAGGAACTTAAATATTTTTTGCATTGCAGAGCTTGCTGATAATCCCGAAAGCGTTCGGGGTATGTGTGACGTTTGGCATCACTATTTAGCGACTAATATGAGCCTCGGCTGTTATATTAAAAAGGATGGTATGAAAAGACTGGTCGCTCTGAACGTTTGCTACGTGTTATGTGGGGGAGAATCGATAGACATCGAGGTGACTTTCACTTTCCTTTGGAATTTAATAATATATTTTTATTGTTACAAATCAGTTCGAATTTAATCTCAATGCTTTTATCTGCTTCAAGACACTAACTATACTATATCTTACAAAATGAAAAACCTTTTTCAACATTTTAACGGCGTCATCGATTTTGATCCATTGTTTTATTTACTTACTGGGATGGCTGAAAATAAAAATAATACAATTTTTACAACTCTAATTTTTAGCTCTGCTCTAATATTAACTGAATAACACAGTTTAATACAGTAATACAGTTTTTTAAGAGATAAAAAAAGTCCTTACCTTTACTTAAACTATATAGGACAGTATAGATATTATGACTAAAAGACTTGATTCTTATTATTATTTATCGCTTCCACCAGATCGTAGGCGATCAATGGAAGAGCGTATATGACGCCATGGGATACTGCGACAATAAATTCAACGTGTATGATTATTTAGGTGAAGACAAACTACTAAAAGGTTTAGGGCTAGTCGTGTCAAGAAAATATAGAGGATCCAAACTAGGCGCGGCGCACGAATTTTAGCCGCAAGGTAAGCATATATTATAACGCTCAATGAAATTCCACGTATTTTTTTCAGATGTTTTATATTTTTATTCTTCGGCACTAATTCAGTTGTATTAGAGTACGACTATCTGTGGTCTCGTGTTTGATCCCCGGGTTGGGTCAAGTGATATTGGGTTTTTCTAACCAGTATCATCCCGGAGTTTGGAATTTGTGCCTGATATGGCGCCAAGCTCGCCCCCTGTCACACCTGGGACGGAATTAAGCTCGGCGAAATGTGGGTGGTGTAGTTCGCTATTTCACCTCTGCCTAACCCTTCGGGGATAACAGGCGTGATCTTATTTATATATATTTAGCCTATGTTACTCGCTAATAATGTAGCTTTCTACAGGTGAGAGAATTAATAAATTCGGTTGAGTGATTTTTAAGTTAATACATAAGATAAAAAATCAATGTTACCTCTTTCAAAAATCAAAATCAAAATCAAAATTTATTTATTCAATTTAGGCCCTAAGAAGGCGCTTATGAACGTCTAAAACACTACCACCACTTATATAACGGTATCGATTAAAATAAATAATCATTCAAAAACGAATAAGTATAGTTATTTCTGACAAATCAAATACCAACCAGTAACGCTGCTGTACATGGAAACGGATAAAAATCACACTTTCATTCTGCCAGAATAAGCCCCGTCAAAATCGGTTCAGCCGTTCCGGAGATTAGGCGGAACAGACAATAATTTTAAAAATTGTGTTTTTTGTATAGATACCGTATGTACATTCATATAAGCGATGGTGGCGCAGTGTATAATGCGGCCGGATTCCGCGTCAATGGACCCGGTTTCAAACCCATCTATGCAACTCTAAAATCAACCTGAGCTTTCAGTGAAGAAAAACATCGTGATGAAACCACAGCATCGTGGTAGCGCCTAGGTAGCTACCACCCTCAAGTTCGAAAAGGTAATCTCCGGAACGGCTGGACTGATTTTGATGGGACTTTTTTGTTAGATAGCTGAAGTTACTCCGGGTAACTTAGGATACTTTCTATTTTCAAAAATAATTAGATTCCGCGTAAAAAAAATCCGATTGAATGCACAGTTTTTAAAAATAAAAAAAATTAAACGCTGTGAAGTACATATGAAACGCGGGTGCAGCCGCGGGCACACAGCTAGTAAATATAAATAAAAGACAACGTCTATTTATATATCTATTTAACAATTGGCTTTTTAAGTCGAAAACTAATGAACCGATTTACATGACTATTGTTTTTTTTTTTCAAATCGTAGAAAAGATTATCCGGTGAATTTTAAATAGGTAAATATTTTGTTACGTTAAATAATATAATTTGTATGCGAGTCCATCCATTCAACCATAAGTCGGACACTGTTGGACATAGGTCTTCCTCAATGAGGGGGGCATTGCCATAATCGCCACGCTTGGCAGGCGGGTTGGCGATCGCAGTAGGTGTTTGTGATACTCAGAGGATGCTGCTGCTCATTATCTGGTTTTTATCCCTTAGTCGCTTTTTACGACACCCGCAGGAAGATATGCGAGTATATGTATGTATATGCAAAATAAATTTCATAAAAATGATCATTATCATGTTCCTACATCCTTGTTTTTACATTGTATAGAAACCACATTTATCTGTTAGCATGTGCTTTAGTACAGACGAGCAGAGCCGTAGGCATAGACCCAGTATTTCTACAAAACATTATTAGTATTAATAGATTTAAAAAAAAAAGTTAACTGTCACGGGACTGCTGCAAGATGTGGGACTCGACTCCTCGCATAATACAGGGTAATAAAATGATGGCCGATTATGAATTTAGCGTAAAATCAGCTTCAAGAAATAATACTCTTATGTAAGTCGTTATAAATTTTCCGAATATTAATAACGTACATAAGAAATAAGTAGTGAAACAGATGGTTATTCAAATAATAATTAATATTCATTTTTAATAATCGCCATAATTGTTTATGAATAAATTATTTAATAAATCTAATTGAATTGACTACTTATGAGTAATGAGTACAAGGTTTTGCACAAATAGGGTTTTAATTGAATTTGATTCGTTCTCCCGTGGATGTCAATTACAAGGTATGCATAGATATTTACGTTCGTTGCATAAACGTCCAAATCAAAGTTAAACGCAGATATATTTTTGAATACGTAGGTACCCCATTATAAACATTGTTCATTACGATATTAACTATTCAGTACAAAACAATATTTTCCCGAAAAGTAACCTCACTCTATGAGAAATCTTCCTATTATTTTTCTAAAACTTATTCCTATTTATACAAATATGTATACTACACACAATTCTTGCAATAAAAAACATTTATCTATCGGATTATATCATATGTATATCTTAATTTCATAAAACGCTGTAGTAAAATGGCGACTATTTTTCTAGAATTATATGGGGAATTTTGTGGCACCTCAGAATACATGTTCCAAGCATTCATTCAATAAAAATATTTTCCAAAATATGTTAATTTATGTAAGCTTTTTTTCCTAAATCCATCCAATAATTGGTATGTAGACAGTGAGTTTAAATACACATGTATACAAACTGTTCTCGCCGCTCTGCTCACACATTATCTTTTTATTCCAATTAATTATTCCCTATGAAATATAGTTTATATGTTCATTAGTTTTGGCTTAATTTCTCTTTACCTCTAAGACAAAAAATAAGACATAAAAATAGACATAAAAATGAGGTGCGTTCTAATTTATGCAGAGTGCGCTTGCACTTTTATGTTAAGAGGTTATCCTAGCGGCATTTATTCCATACAAACCTAGTTCCCTGTTTCCTTCCTGGATAATTGCATTATGATTAGTATTTTTATACCAAATAAAATATATCCACTACCTCCATGCCCGTACGTTTTGATTTTTCTATTAATTAGTTATAATAACTATATAATAAAATAATAGTTAAATATAGTTATAGCTAGAAGATAGAATCTTTTCAAAATGAAAAAATACTCGATTTTTATCGTCATTTTCAGACGTTCGTCAAACAAATTTGATGAATAAAACACAGGCACAACCAAAATGTTTCTTATTCTAAAACTGAAAAAAAATTAAAAATTAGTTCAGTTTTGGAGAAAACAGGGTACTACGAAGTGATGATTTCGTCTATTTTGCATAGATAAAATCGTCCCGAGCTGCAGTTGTCCCTTTCGTGTTTTGTAACTCTTTTTTGGGCCGCAACGCGATAGAAATAGATTTCTGAAATACCTACTATTCCGTCCGCATGTCCTCTTAAGTAACAACTAAGATCAAGCTAAAAACCTTAATATTTTTTGTACATGCACTAAATTATTATTGTTACTAACAGGAAGCAAAAATATTTCTCACGAATTAAAACAGTTGCCAATAAAATATGTAAATAAAAGTACCAGGTCTAAGTATACGTTGGTCCTTATAAATTCAACTATCTTTCACAGAAAAACTCCCGTCTAAATCAGTCCAGCCGTTCCAGAGAGACTCGTCTTTTTTTTTTTAAATTGTTTGTCTACAGTTAGAGTAGGTATAATTACTAAAAATCTGTTATTTTCATATTAAAAAAAGCCACTTCAATTTTTTTTTATTTGTGTATAGATAGGTTAATTTATTATATTATATAGTGTATTATTTGTTTTCTATCACCAGAGACCCTCTTTGCCGTTTGACTGGTATAAAGGGTGCGTCCACTGTGTTCACAAGTGTCGCTGCGCAGAAGTCTGCCGCGCGTTGCGGTTACACGACCGTCCTGGAAGTGAGCTTGAAGGAGCTTGCAGAAATCGGTCTAAAATATCCGAAGGACGATCCAAGATCGATATATCTTATGGTCAAAAAAATCGATTAATAATTAATATTCTAGTTATATAGTAGTATGGGGTGGGGAGATTACCAAGTATTATATAAATATCAAATGATAAGACAATGGGCCTTATTAGGAATTTCAAAATTACCCAAAGAGCAATGGAGAGCGCTATGCTCAGTTTCTCTTCGTGATCGAATCAGAAATGAGGATATCTGCAGAAGAACCAAAGTACCGACATTGCCCGCAGAATTTCCAAACTGAAGTGGCAATGGGCTGGCCACATAGCTCGTAGAACCGATGCCCGTTGGGACCAACGGGTTCTCGAATGGCTGCCACGTATTGGAATACGTAGCGTGAGTAGGCCCCTAACAAAGTGGATCGATGACCTGGTGAAGGTCATGGGAGCCCGCTGGATTACGGTGGCGCAAGACCGATCGTCGTGGAGATCTTTGGGAGAAACCAATGTCCAGCAGTGGACGTCTTTCGGTAGAATGGATGGAAGGATGGATCAAATGAGTATCAGGAAAGGCTAAAGTTTTGTGTTTTTTTGATAACATGGGAGACGGGGTTTCAGGATTCTTTTCATTTCAAAATGATGCCAATGCTACGTAATTATGAGGAGGGGGTAAATATGTCCAATATTTTGCTCACCTGCGTAATACTTGAATGGCCCTTAAAGTTATGGTGATGGAATAGATAAATTTTATTATAGTAATTTATTCATCTATAGTACATAGTTTTTTAATAACAAAAATCTTAAAAATTATATTTTTGTTAAAATTGTTTCTTTTTTAATTTACATTATAAAGGACAAGTGTCTAGTTAGATCATTTAGTTTAAATGTCAACCTTTTTGTTATTATTTTATCCAGAATATGTGATAGGACTGGCAAGAAAGTAATAAAAGCCCTCAAAATAGGACTCAAACAACATTTAGTTACCTCGTATTTATATTTATCTATATATTAATACGTGAGCAAAAACTTTGTACCCCTTATAGCTCAATTAGAGGACTGCAATATGCTAATATTTATTTAATTATGCTTAAAAAATACATTATATCAATAAAAAAAAACATTACACACAATAAATTGATTAAATAAGTAACAATCCAAACAATTAGACTTGACTTAAATTATCAATAATTCCTTTCTATATTTATGTGTGCTTTTAATCAACTTTTACAATGCAAAAATAAATATGTATAAATTTTTGAACTTGGAGTTATTATTTGATAGTCTTGAGTTTTATTGCCAGAACATAAATAAAAACTAGAAATTATGTCATACGTCATGAAATTAAATGCTAAACGCGCGCTGTAAAAGTGTTTTTTCAAAGCTTAATTTGAGACGTCTCATTCTAACGCTTCTTACATCAAGTATAATATACACGATACAAATCATAGATACCATTTTAAGACTGCATTTGTCAAAGTATTAACTAATACGCGTGTTTACCTTTAAACACCCCATGGAGAATAAAGGTAAGGAGAAATGTCTCTGTAAAAAGTGACCGTCGAAAAGAGTTAGAGTAGCGCTACTGTAGCAAGGGAGTTAACTTCACAGCAGTTTTTCTACTATATTCGTACTATAGTCTTAGCCTACGGTAACGCCATTTTAGCTTAAATCCATCAACCATTGTAATATTCATTCCGTAAACTTTTTAATTATTTACTACTTAACTTTCCCTCCATATGAGAAGTTCCTTTATTCTCAATGAAACACTACGGAAAGGTTCCCAAAAGGACTCGTTTATAATTGATTATAGTCCTGAATGCAAGTTTTTAGGTCGGACTTTTTTTTTCTTATCTTCAAAGTGTCCAATACAAAATGGTAGCCCTTTTCCAAGAAGTTTTTGTGACATCTCAGATATCATGTTCCTTATACATAATAACGCAAACTTTATTGCGTGAAACGCCACCAAAATTACACAATATAGTGCTAAAAACACTGAAATTAATCTATAAAATTCCAGTGTTGCCAAAAGTAAGTAAGGTGTTAAAGGATAAAAAATAAAAAACGGAAATTTTCATAATTCTAATTTTATTCAAATTAATTAAATAAAATATTCTTTTTTTTCAATTAAATGTACAAATGTATCCTATAAAACATACAATTCTACAATATAATGTATTAAGAGTATTAATTATTGCAACAGTATCCCCTCGGATACAGAGGCATTTGCCCACCAGTGGGACTTCTATAGGCCGGTATTTCAATATATACGCTTTCTACAACATCAATAACACTACCTGCTGAATATATATAAACATAAAAACCCGAAAATCTATTAACAGAGAAAACAAAATAATACAACAATTTTTTTCCCCATATTTTTTGATTCCATTTTAAACTATCAATTTACTTCACTGCCGATAGATGTCGGTAATCATTTACACAAATTGAGTTACATATAAATCGTACTTATAACGAGAGTACAAAAAAAAAATTTTTTTTTTTCATTAAAACGTCTTTGTCAGTAAATCGATAGTGAAAATGTTGACTGTTTATTTTTTATTGTCTCATAAAAAAAGACCATAAATAAGTCCGATCCTTAAAAACAAAAAGCAAAGACACTAAGCTTAAGATATTACGTCACATAGGTGACGTTTTAGGTGATTTTATTAATTGAATGAAACTTTCGTATCATATTTCGTTAAATCATTCGCTTAGTAAATTTCAACGGTTCGTCACGTTTACGCACCTTTGTGTACATGAGAGAGAAGATAGATATAACGTAGAAGAAGGAAAAAGACAGCTCTACAGGACAGAATTTCAACTAGCCGAGTTGTTTTGAATAAACAGAATATTTTTTAAGCTAATTTTGTATGTATTTGTAATACCCCTTTGTCTGTCACACTAAATTATTATTTACATAATTTATTTTTTTAAATGGTTCGCTTCTATCGCGTGTACGATGATGCACGCGAAATTTCTTTTTATTTTTCACATAGTCGGGAAAATAAAACTATCGTTTTGACCGTTGACAAAATTGTAAAACGGGGCGAGTCATCTTAATCGATATCAATAGTGATTTTAATAAACAAAACTGCCGTATCGAAATGATTTTTTTGAGTTTTTCATTTCTATTAATTTAGGTTTTACAGTAATCAAATCTTGTGTTTTTTTTACACGGAATAGGCTCAATACTTTGACTACAGTCTCACCTGATATTAAGTGACGAGGTCTTGAATGGTAAACACACTAAACCTAGAGGTACTGGTTCTCAAGTGATACTGCCGTAATACTCCTATTGGTATTTGGCGATAGGATTTCAAACTTGAGGGTGGTAGCTGCCCAAGCGGGCATCATTAGAAAACCATGCTATGGTTTCCTCTCGATGTTTTCCTTCACCGAAAGCTCAGACCGATTTTAGAGTTGGATACGTGGAATCGAACCCACGTCGATTGACGCGGAATCCGGCCGCACTACCCGCTGAAAGTGAGTTTTTTTTTTTTTCCATTGTCTCAAATTTTTTAATCCATCTATCGCATGTTGCATTACAGGTGGCCGCGGAGTAGAGGTCATTTGAAAGGCGCTCGGCAAAGTACCCAACGACAATATGGCGGCGCTCATGGCTCACATCAGCTAACCCCGTATCATTTATATTCTCACTCATTCGTGAAAATGCTCCGCGGTATTTGCGTGTTTTCAAATATTTAAACAATCAAATGTTTTTTTAATTAACTTTTCGCTGTTTTTTTTTTTCAAAACCGTGTAACGAACTTAGAGGGAAGTCAAACGTGTCTAAAACTTGCTTACGTAATAGAATAACGGTCCCATACAAAAAATCGATATTTAAATTGTATATAAAGAGAGATAAATCTAAGTCGAAGATAAATGAATAATTTAAAATTACTATATATATATATATATATATGTAGGAACGAATCATTAGACCTTTCCCACTAATCTCAAATACGAAACCAGTTCGCTCGCTTTGTAAATTTGCTTCCCCCCCCCCTACTTTTATTTTATTCATATGCCTCGATACATCATTTGACAATAGCAGCTTTAAACATTTTAAAAAAATCTTTTTTTTTAATGTTAATAAATAATTAGAAATTCTAGTCACAATGATCATCAATTTTACACAATGAATCAGTGTATCAAATAAAAGGAGTCATCCATAAATCACGTCATAATTTTCCAAATGAAACTTTGCGCGAGATTAAGGGATATTTCACGGTCTCGTCACGCGATTAGCGTCAGAAGAATTGTCACAATTTTGAATATTATATATAGACTAGAAGTAAGTAGTGATAGTGAAAGAGACAAGAACAATAAACACGCTATACTTTTTGAGTGCAGAATAATTAATTTCTACTCTTTGAGCTTTGTGCATTACTGTATTTATCGAAAGTGAGCATACATGTATCCCACTTTCATCCTCAATCCCTCACCTATAATTTATTTCACGGGTATATTTAACTAAATATTACTTAAGAAGTTTCACTTCTGACACGTGTACTTTATACACACACGTTTTTTTTATTCTCATTTTTTTTAAGCAACCGTTACGAATAAATTCAATTTAGGTATACGACTATACCGAAACATAGATTAAGGATAGTTCACAACTAAAGAACCCTTGTCACAAAATTTGTAGGTAAATGTTGAGAATTTACTATTTTATAATAGGATCACAGATTTACTGTGCTTTTATATAGTGTTATTTAAAAATTGTCAATTCTTATGTCAATTGTGTTTGAAGATTACAATTAGTTTTACCTAAGTGGAGGCAGGTCGGTATTCAGGCAGGCAGTGCTGGTCAGGGCGGGGCGGTACATCATCAGTGAGGTAGGAGCTGAGCAGTACCGGCGCACAGACCGGTATCCGCCGTGACGTCAGCCAGCGCGCGTCGCGGCTCGACAGCGGATACCGCTTGATATCCGCGAAGCAAACGGTCACCGTCTCGTTCGAGTACGGCGGCCTGGAACCGATCACAAAACACATTATTTTCTATACTAATACAATACAATTGAAGTGTCTGTTTGTTATGTCATATTAACAAATTTTTTTAGTACAAACATGTAAATGTATGTACCGATACTAATATCAAAAAATGCAATTTTTAATATTTTTGACTGTCTATCTGTTTGTTCCGGCTAATGTCCGGAACAGCTGGGCCTATTTTCACGCAACTTTTTTTTTTGGTAGATAGCTAAAATTACTCTGCGTAATTAAAGGTATTTTTGATTTTGGAAAATAATTAGTGTTGCGTATAAAAAAATATATATAAAAAATTATATTACGCAGTGAAAAATACATAAAACGCGGGTGCAGCCATGAGCACATAGCTAGCATTATACTAGCTTCATATTTTTTTTTTCATTATTTGCGGTATTACAAAACAACCATACATTTAGAGATGTAACAATAATGGACAGTTCTAGAATGAATTGGTAATAAAGATGATGTAATGACTAACTCGTCGTCGGGCGCGAGTCCACCGCCGGCGGTGACCAGCCTGGCCAGCAGTCTCCGTCGCGGCGGCGGCACGTGCAACAACGCTACGACGCCGTCGAAGGCGCCGGGAGCTCCGCCCTCGCGACCCGACCGCCACCGGTGCGCAGCCCGAGCCAGCACGCGCTCCGGACCCCCGCGACCCCCGGCAGACACGTCGCCAACGGGTTACCCCACTCGAATTCCTCCTCCTTAACAACAACAATGTCGACGTCGGCTTTACCAATAACACATTTTACTCGAATCTTTCTGTATCCCCCGAACTAAACTTATTCAGTACTAATCGATATAGGGGATGGGGTTTCTAAATGGTTATATGTAGGTATTATGTAAAATTTTTGGTGAAATTTAGCGTGACTTACAGACTAATTTATACGTTACCAAATATACATTGGAAAAAACATAAAAAAAGGTCCATATATTTTGCTTTTATTTACTTTATCACCACAACAAAATATTTACATTGACCCATGTCTAACCTAAAAATGCGTCTGTGTTTGACAACTGAACGAAATCACAGATAATCAATGGATGAACAGTGTTGCCAGAGGATAAACTATACTATCAACATAGCGAACGAAAAAAAATTATATGTTTTAATTTGGAATAACAGGGGGTGCCCATGTCTCCCGACTGCCCAACCCTCCCCTATCTCCTAGTCGATATCCACTTATTAATTTTCATTTTTTTTTTTTCTTCAAATTTATGCCAAAGCTAATAATAGAGGGATAGGAGTAAGATGTTTGCTTAAGTAATACTTAAAAGCCCCAAACTTGAAGTTAATAACTTGTACGACAGGCGGCCAGAATATTGCGTCAAGTTTCTATTAATAAGCTCACGCCTGTTATCCTCGAAGGGTTAGGCAGAGGTGAAATAGCGAACTACACCATCCACATTCCGCCGAACCTAGTTCCGCCCCAGATGTGACAGGGGGCGAGCCTGTCGCCATATCGGGCACTAGATAGGTGGGATCGAACCCGCGTCCAGTGACGCGGTATCCGGCCGCACCACCCACTGCGCCATCATCGCTTCATTAGGTTATCTGATGTGAGCCAAAGGCGCCTCCAAATTGTCATTGGGTACTCTACCGAGCACCTTTCACTTTACCCCTACTCCGCAGACGGTTGTAATGCGACATGCGATAGATGGAGGAAAAAATTAGAGGCGATGGAAAAAAAAAACTTTCACTTTAATAAACAAACTCACAGGTAAGAATTTATTAGCCTGTCGACTCCTGGCTATGTAGGCGGGGTGGAGGACCCATCTCCCCGCCGCTATGGAGCCGAGCATCTTCTCACTCCTGCCAGGAACTGCGCACAGCAAGTGCGTCGCCTCCGGGTCGAGCTCCGCCCCCTCGCTCACCTCCCCACCCAGGTGTGTTGGATCATCTCGATCACCTCCTCACGGTTCTAGCGATACATATATTACCTCCCTTTTTTACTTGTAAACACATTACTTACGTATAGTGATTTTCCCTGTGTTTTTTTACTTCTAAAAACACTTTAATTATGTATAATACAGCAAGGATCTTTTGTCACGTGAGCAAAATCAAAACTAACACCGTTTTCTTAATAAGTGTCATTTTTTTACACTTAGCTCAATATGTCAATGTCATTCAAATGCCAAAAGATAGATAAATAAATGACACAATTTACGTAGCCGTAAATCGTTAACTGTGAAACAAATGCGCGAACAACTTATTATGGTGGCCTATCGACGTAAACGAAGTCACAGGCCTAGACTAGTACACGAATATTTCTATTCTATACTAATTCTTGCACTAAGTAGGGGCTCGTGCACGTATATGGGAGGTAGGAGGTCCATGTTTTGCTTATTTTTGATGGCATGTGGTAACGCGATGTCTAACAGATGATTACGTAAGCGCTATTTATTAATTTTCAAAATGATAACAATGCTTACATAATCATCGAAAAGGAAGTAAGAGCTTTGCTTACTATTGCTGGCAGTATTGCTTACTATTGACACTTTTTTTTCACGCCACATTGAAATGGTTCTCCACTTTTTCCCATTAATGTCCAACTTTTATAAAGATTAGAGTAGTAACGCACTGGCGGCCGGTTTCAATATGAGATCTCAATCTATTTTATTACCTACTAAAATTCTAAATTTCAATCCTTTATCTCTAAATGATGAGACTATTATCAGTCAGAAAACCCGATTTATTTTTGGTTCGATCTCAATTTTGTAAAGAGCTTCCATAGATATGGAAAATTCATATTGAGTTCTGCAAAGGAAATTAAAAAAAATACTAACATCAACATTTGAAGACAGCATGAACCGCTTGATGTTTTTTGTGGGCGGTGGGTCCAGCGGTGGTGCTGGGGTAGTGTCATCCCAACCGACTGTATTCGGCTGGGATTCCGGTCCGAATTCCGTATCTTGACCTACCAACAATTTTTTTTATTATTATACTAGCTGCATCAACTACACACAACTATCCTCACTATATTTCCCATAAACATAGTTCACGTAGATAATTAATTTACAAGATCCATAAAAATTGTTTCACTTTATTAGCCTTGCCTAAACAAGATTTAATGAAGTCAAGGACTTTTTACCAGAGAATGTCTTAACTCCTTTTAGCAGCATCATTTACTTTGCTCCGAATCTGATTACCCAAAAGGGGTAAAACAAAATATTTAAAACAACATGTGTTAGAACAGTGAAGACAAAATCAATTATTTAATACTTTGATTTGTCGTCCATTTGCCTTTATTTTTAGTTCATTAATATTATTTAACTGTAGATATTATGTAATTTAGGTGGAATTTTGCATTACATACTTTACGTGATCGTGCACTGAACAGTAATCGTGCGTCTGTAAAACATAGCTTGATTAAAATGACAGCTCTCAAACGAATGTGACTCGTGCTGAAAAAATATCGATAACATAAAAAAGTTAAATATATATCGAACTGTTATACCCCCTCATGTATGCCTTAATGCTGCCCTGACAATCCCAGGTCAGCAGAACTCCCTTAGCTCTTAGGAAACAATCACATAGCAGTCAGTCGGACTTGAGCTTCCATCCTCAACGGTTGCCTAAGGATAATCATATCCTCTGCGGAAACATATTTCTAAATCCATATTTCTATTAAATCTATTAAAAGTTCTCCGCGATTAAAAAGTTCTTTTAAAAAAAAAGAGATTTTTAATACGTCCTATAACAGAACGCTCCTAATGAAGAGTTAACATAACTAAAGGTAACTCTCACCGGGCGGCAGCGGCGGCGGTGGTTGTGGTGCATTGAGGGAGTCCCGAGTGGGTCTCCGTGCCCGCTGCGAGCTGAACCGGCCGGCCAGCGCTTCATCCAGCCGCTGCAGCTGTACCTCTACAAGCGAACCGGCTTCGCTCGCAGCGCTTGCAGCGCTCGATTCCGTCCTCCCCTTCAGTTCCCCGTACGTAACGTTCCCCGCTGCCCCACCTACCCGCTACACATTAACACGGTACATCAAATGTACGATTGATAACAAAAAAAAAACCAATCGCGTCAATTTTACTTTTATGTAAATCCGCAAAGAAAACTCTACGTGAAACGCACGAACCAATCGTTTAGTGAATTTTATAGAGTATCGAAACTTTACACTATTCACAAATTATTTTTAGCTATTTGTCATTAGTGACGATTTACAACGATTTAAAAATAGGCCTTTAACAAGACTTTCATAAGTGTCGATAAGTGCGTAATCAACATTCTATCTCTGTTACTCTTTTACATAACATTACTGCTATCTCTTTCCCCCCTAAGTTTTGTTACAACATTTATAATATAAATATATATTTACATTATCGGATAGTTTAAGTAGTTTCGCTGGCGGCGTATCCGGTGAATCCTGTGGGAGGGAGAAACAACACATTATAAGCAAACGGTATGAGGTAATAGTCAAACGTATTTAAAAAAAAATAATAATAAACCACAATCACAACACACATACCAGAAGTTGTAACTTTCTAGAAGCGCCGATATGACCAGTCGACGATTCACCGCCATACTGAGCGAGAAATCTATTCCGGATCTCTGATAAAGGCTGAAAATTCAAAATGTCTAAATTGACATCCATTCCTAGGTAAAGTTTAAAACTATTATCGATATCGTAATATTAACACCAATTTATTTTTGGACTATCGATTCAATAAGGGTATATAACTCATATTTAATGTTTATTTATAACAATATTTACTATTGTCAAAAAAACGTTTAAATTTTCCAGTGGGATGCTCGCTCTATCCTTTTTTCCCAAATTCAATCGTCTGACAAATTGATCTGACTTTTTAGGATTATTTGTTTTTAAGTACCCATATATTACTCTCACAAAAGCTCAAGATGCCTAGAACACAAGAGTATTGTTAACATTTAAACCTGACTAATTTCTTAAATACCTAACTTTGAAAAGTTTCTTTCTTTCACCTAACTTTGTGTCTAGTTTGAAAACTAGACACAAATTTTTAAAATGCCACAAAAACTTTTTTTTAATAAAAATCCCCATTTACATAAATTCAAGGGTCGCTACCCTTCAGCCAGGCCTCGATTTCCTTATTTACGGACGTTTTAAAAATTTTAAAAGACCTACACTACCCTAAATGTTCACCGGCTCTCGGACTATTCGGCAGCAGATTTTTAAGCTTGAAGAACGTGGCTTGCCGGACCTTTACATCACAATTAAGGTATATTGTCGATAAAAAAAAATATCGAGTAACCGTATGTTTGTCCCTGACTGGGTCAGGTTGTTTCGAAGGCAGTTCGTTGACGAGCCTCCACAGCCGCTTGCGGGACTCCGGGGACAGGCGGCCCGAGTCCGGGGCGAGGGCGCATCCGAACTCGCTATCGGGCGTCTCTACGTTCCTTTCGACTGCAATATACAAACGTAATCATAATACTGACGACATACCGACCCGAGAAAGAGACGGCAATACCATACCTCTCTTTCACATCGTCGTTTGTTAATCATGTACCTTAAATCGTCGATGTTAGGTAACGATTAAAAAAAAACACCAGAATTAAATAAATCTATACCTACAGGTACTACGGATAATATTCTGCAATTTTTTATGATACTTTATCCCGAAAAAAAATACAATTGTAAAATGGTGTCTATACACTTTACACTCATATACTAGTATACACTCACAGGAGTCGGTTGATGTAGTGTAATATACAATAGATAGTAGCACAATTGTAAGGTGGTGTGTATACACTCACAGGAGTCGGTTGATGTAGTGTAATATACAATAGATAGTAGCACAATTGTAAGGTGGTGTGTATACACTCACAGGAGTCGGTTGATGTAGTGTAATATACAATAGATAGTAGCACAATTGTAAGGTGGTGTGTATACACTCACAGGAGTCGGTTGATGTAGTGTAATATACAATAGATAGTAGCACAATAGTAAGGCGGTGTGTATACACTCACAGGAGTCGGTTGATTTAGTGTAATATACAATAGATAGTAGCACAATTGTAAGGTGGTGTGTATACACTCACAGGAGTCGGTTGATGTAGTGTAATATACAATAGATAGTAGCACAATTGTAAGGTGGTGTGTATACACTCACAGGAGTCGGTTGATGTAGTGTAATATACAATAGATAGTAGCACAATTGTAAGGTGGTGTGTATACACTCACAGGAGTCGGTTGATGTAGTGTAATATACAATAGATAGTAGCACAATAGTAAGATGGTGTGTATACACTCACAGGAGTCGGTTGATGTAGTGTAATATACAATAGATAGTAGCACAATTGTAAGGTGGTGTGTATACACTCACAGGAGTCGGTTGATGTAGTGTAATATACAATAGATAGTAGCACAATAGTAAGATGGTGTGTATACACTCACAGGAGTCGGTTGATGTAGTGTAATATACAATAGATAGTAGCACAATTGTAAGATGGTGTGTATACACTCACAGGAGCCGGTTGATGTAGTATAATATACAATAGATAGTAGCACAATAGTAAGGTGGTGTGTATACACTCACAGGAGTCGGTTGATGTAGTGTAATATACAATAGATAGTAGCACAATAGTAAGATGGTGTGTATACACTCACAGGAGTCGGTTGATGTAGTGTAATATACAATAGATAGTAGCACAATTGTAAGATGGTGTGTATACACTCACAGGAGCCGGTTGATGTAGTATAATATACAATAGATAGTAGCACAATTGTAAGGCGGTGTATACACTCACAGGGGTCAGTGGGTGTACGTATAGGGCCGGAGGGCATCTCGCCGCGGCGTATGGCCTGTAAGCGGCGCCGCGTGCTCGGGCTGAATCCCATCAGGTTGGGGCTAGACAGAGCGTCCTCTATCGGCGGCGTGCGGAGCCCGTCACCACTACCACCACCTTCACAAAATAATAACATCACCATCACCCTACTCTTATCCCATTTTCCTTTGTGGTCGGCGCAACATATCTTTCGCTTCCATTCCCCTTCTAAGCATATCTTCTTTCACAATACCCTCCATCCATTTTGGATTCTTTGGTCTTCCCGTTTCCCTTATAGCTATCTAATACAATCCCGCAACATCGTTTTCCTTCCTACGCATCAAATCCCCATACCACAAACAATAACATCACAATATTAGAAAATACTCCCTCCCCTATAATATCTCGATAAAAATACTTGATCTTCCAGTAAGAAATCTTGAATAAAGGTGAGTCCAGAGTGAGGGTGAATAACAGTTATTAGTTTGTATTAAATTCCCGGCGAACTTCGTACTGCCTGAGAATCAATAAATGTTATGTTATTTATTATATTCGTTATAAATGTCATATCGTGTTGATAACCTCCTCGAATCCGAGAGACGAACAATAGAAAATTCATCGAAATCGGTCCAGCCGTTCATAAGATTTATATGGTGTAGTTACACCCGATTTTGTTGTATATATAAATAAGAAATACCTTGTTTATCATCCTGTTTGAGTTGATTCACTCGTTTGGGAGTCTCCTGTGAATCCCCACCGAGCAGGCCCTGACGCGCCATGGCTATGTACCGGGAAGCTGGTGACATCTCGTCTCCATCTGATAACAATGATACCAAATATATTTAAAAATCTAAGGGAAACTATCAATTAATGATAACATTATCATATTCATGTCATGTCTAATACGAAAATCATAACTAATGTCCATGTTGTGCCAACTCCTATAAAAATCGGAGAATGATTGAGTGTGATTGATCTAAAACCTCCACAAAAGTGTTGTAATTAATACAAGGAAATATACTATCGACTAAATTTATTGGAAAATGGGATTTCATCGAAGTGTACCAATCTCTGTACCCCATACACACAGTGATAAGTAACAGTAGTTGAAAAAAACACATTAGATGTAATAAAAAAGAATAAACTCACCGCTGAGATGTTTCCCAATAGGTGTTTTTTTCAACAGCGGGCATCGAACCACGTCTCGGAATATTTGCTGCAACGGGTGGTAACATTGTGTTCTCCTTGTCTGTGGCCTTGCTTGTTTCTTCCTTCTCTTGTTCTACGGGTTCCACCCCCTCTTCAATGTCATCCGTTAATGAGGGTGCTGCGAAATTATTAACATACTTTGAAGTCAATGGAAGCGGGTTCGATCCCCACGTATCCAACTCTAAAATCGGCCTGAGCTTTCGCTGAAGGGAAACATCGTGAGAAAAACCGATGATGGTAGGGGATTTTCTAATGATACCACCCTCAAGTTTGAAAACCTGTCGCGAAATACCAATAGATGTGTTCCGACAGCATCACATGAGAATCAGTACCTCTAGGCTTAGTGTGTTTACCATCCTGGATCACATCGTCCCTTAATATCAGATGAGATTGTGGTCAACGCACTGAGCTTATATTATACAAAAAAAAAAATAATTATTCCTGATTACTTTAAAAATATGAACAAATTATAAACTATCTCTGTCTCTCTCTCTTTCATAACTTCTCTTTCTAATATATAATTGCAACAATATATGCATAGTTGTAGTGTCTTTTTCCTTGTCACTTCAATAAAGAATATTATTCCAACCAACGAACAAACTTTAACCAATGAATCAATCAAGCTCGTTTACTTTTGTTAATCAGATCAAAGTGAAACAAGCTAGTATACCCTTAGTATCCCCGACGAGGTGTTCCCTCTCGCTGACCCTCCTCCCCTGTTTAAGGCAGTCCAGCAGCCAAGAGGCCCTCACAGCCGGCAGACCCCACTTCACTGCACCGGCATATTTATCACCGGACGCAGTCGGACATATTAAATGGGTGGATGCTATCGCGTTTGTCGTGTTGCGACGGCAGAAACGCAACTGGGTCCTATGTTTTACCACAAAAAAAAAGATGAAATCCAACAATCATTATTAAAGCGTTTTTTTTCTTCTTATTATTTACCTGATTATTTTATACTAAGTGAAATCAAAGATATTTATCACAGTTTTCCTTTTTTCTACACGGAACCCTAATTATTTTTCGACATATAAATATGGGTGTGTGTGCATGATTGCATGCGTATGCGTGTACGTATATGTAAGAGCACGGCCCTAACTTCCATAAAGCATCAAAACTCATAAAGCAAAACTTCTGAGAACTAAATTACAACTATTATTACTTATAAGACAACTTTTCACTTCAAAGATCTCCCTACCACCACTAGGTGCCGATATTTATAGTACAACTTCATGATTATTTTACTCACAAATATAGCTTCTTACTACATACTACTACTTAGCTTGCTACTACTTACTCCTAAATAGCCTTGACGTGGATTAAATATCTTAACTTATTTTAATAAATATAAATATATATCAACAAATGTTAAAATAAGAAAACTTATCAGCTATCCTTATCCTTATCCTTTGTTCTACATAAAAAAATAACGTAAATACATGAATTTATATAAAATAAATTATAAACTGTAAAACATAGTTTATCGTCATAAAGTTATTGTATTTTTTTAAAAGGAAATTATCCTTTCATTCGCTAGATATCGCCTAAAAGTCGCCACTTTGTGTAAATAATTAATACGGGATTCTGTATAAATTAAATGGCAGCACAATTGTTGCGCAAACATATACGTATACGTGTACGTCTGTGTGCGTGCACGTACGATGCGTAAGTGCATGCGTGAGCTTATGCGTGTACGTGTGCTTATGAGTGCGAGTATGCGTGTACCTGGCAAAATGAGTGTGCGTATGCGTGTACGTGTGCATATGAGTGTGTGTATGCGTGTACGTGTGCATATGCGTGTGCGTATGCGTGAGCATGTGCCTATGGGTGTACGTGCACGTGCTTTTACATGTGTGAAGACTCACGTGGCACCGAGCAGCTTGGCGAGCTCGTCGAGGAAGGCGCGCTCAACCCCACTATACGTACTGAGGCTGGCGACAACACCACGCAGCGGCGGCTCCGTCCCCCACTGCGGGACCTGCACCGGCCGGTGATAGTACTGGATCTCCACCAGCTCTTGTTCCGACAGGCACTCTTTCTAGTATACAACATCAATACACACCCTTACATAACGCAAAAAGCAACGACTCTCTTAACCCGTTTGTTAGTAACTTGAGAACCATAGATGTAGAGCTCTGAAGGATAAACTGGATCGGAAACACCATACACTTGTAAAAAGTAAAACATTTCACAGTGTCTCATCTCGATCAGCACAACAAAAAAATATTAAAGAAAATTCCTTTTTCATAGTTTATATGAAATAGCTTTTTAAAGTTTTCTCGAGAACACATTAACTGATCTCGATGATCGTAAATTGCAGTAAACACTCAATTTAATTCAGCTATTAATTCCATACAATTTATTCTGAGGCAGTATGAAGTTCTTCCTGACAGCTGAGTTATAAATATGTAGAGATCTCACCACCCAGAAGACGGTGACCGGTTCAGCGTGCTTCGTAATCAGGTCCTCAGGGTCAAAATCGAGGGGGACGAGCACATGCGAGCCCCCAGCGCCCCCCGCGGCAAGCACCCCGCCGGCAGCGCCCACTTCCGCCCCTATCTCAATGACCGCCTCGTCGTCTAACCCTTGCACTTCAATTTTCATACCTTACAAAGGAAACCAAAGATGTTTCCATTATTAACAGCGAAGGAAAAAGACTATCTACAATTCTCTCTCTGTCTCTACGAAGAGTAGAGGTTAAGAGAACAGTCACTGTGTAAGAAAGTGTCCATTAAAAAGCGACAAATTAGAAGTGAAGTTTTGTCTGTACATTTAATTTCTTTCAACAAATTTGTTTCTAATGTCTATTTTAAAATTAACTATCTAAAATTTGAATGTACCTTTAATGGAACTTTAATTTAAAAAAATGCACGTAATCTACATCTTGTTTGAAACCTTCAAATATTGAGGATGCTGAGAGTCGAGTAACCTGTCCCTCCCTCCCTTTCGATTGGTTAAAGAGACAAATGGATATAGTCTACACTTTAATTGTGACATCTCTCAATATTTTCGTTTTTTTTTTATCCATACCAACTTAATTCTCTGTTAACAACATAAATGAACGTTAAATGTGGAGAGTTTTTTTATTCCCAACTATCTTGCAGAAATCACATGATTCCCTGTTCAGAATTCTGCAAATTATGATTGTAACTCGAGAGACACAGATTCGATTATCGCGTAGGCTTCAACGCTCAATGATAGAAAACCTCATCATCTATATAACCACCAGTAACTTTAAAATAAGTAATTTATTAGGGTCCATTCAAGTATTACGTTAGCAAAATTTTTGTTATGTTGAAACAAAGCTCTTACCTCCCTCCCTTCATTGCAGAATAATACATTGGCATAATTTGAAATAAAGAATACGAAGACTCATAAGTAAAAATCTTGTAAATGGCCTTCAGTATTGTTCATTGTATTTATTATAGTGTTTAGCTGTAAGTTTTCCTGCAATAAATTTAAAAAAATAGTACTTACCTACATAAGCATACCTACTACATACCTACCCCCTACGTAATATTTGTACGGCCCTTTAGTGCGGTTCACCAACTCCATTTCACTCATTAAATTTCGTGATGAAATCGTCTTCACCATCATCATCGTTTTAACAAAAATAAACTAACCTCTAAATATCTGTTCGATTTCTTCAGTGGGTTCGTCTCCAAGATCCTCAGTTATATCGGGCCGTTTCTTCTCGTAGGGTTGTCTCCTCAGCTCGTGGTCCTGGTTCTTCTGGGTTCTGCTTCTTAGGAGTACATAGATTTTGTTGTACATCTTCTGTTTGCAGACAAAAAAGAGAATCAATATAATCAAACAGAAATGAAATTAAAAATCAAAATTATGAACCCTTATGAACGTCAAAAAGCTACGACTGTTCCGAAAAACATCCCAGACGAGAATAGCAAATTCGACATTTTTTTTTGTTTTTTTTTTTTGACGATGGGTATGCATTTACGCACTACCCTTACCAATTGCATTAGTGAAACCGAATTCGACCTGGTTTTCTTTTTTAAATGTAAAAATTATACTTGTTTTATGTATAAATATTTATATAAGCCTCGCAAATCGCTAATACTTCTGGCAGCGATTTTAGTGACATAATCCCGTGACATTGTACAATTAATATCATTAGTATATTAACCCCTTGAGCACTAACCGGGCGTTTACGCCATGTTTCCATTGTTTTCCTATTGTCTCATTTTTATGGGTAATCGACATATTAAACGAAAACATTCTAAAATTATTATACATTTAGGCCTCTTGTATTGAAAATTAAATCCACGCAATTAAGTGTTAAATAGTCAATACTTTAAGCTCAAAATATTACAAACGAAATGTACTGTTTATATTTTTTTGCCGACTTCAATTTCTATTATTCTCATAACTCATTACATATATAACCTAACATAATAAAATGCATACTATATGTTAACCAAAGTATGTATATAAGGTTTAAAAAAAGTACAATGTAAATAGCTTCATTGATTCTAAAGTTATAATGGTACAAAGAAACTGACAGACAAACAAGCATATAGACAGACAAATAACTAAAGAGTGTAAGCAAAATTAAACGAAGCACATACGACTTAGATAGTGGTTCACGAGATCCTCGTGTGGTTCTATATCCAGGTGGTCGGGGGGTGCTGGCGCGGGCGCGGGGCCTGGAGGAGGCAAGTCGAGAGGCCCCCGCCGTAACAGCTGCAAGTTTCTCTTGCTCATAGGTGACGCCACATCTGTTTGCAGCTTGCGACCGCTACATTTCATCGGTGTCTTCGGTTTCACATCTATTACGAACTGCGAGGATATGTTATAAAATGGTAGCGACTGACGTTAAATTAATTCAAAATAACAAGTTTAAAATGGTCATCGTAACTTATGAAGTCAGTGAAATCGCGTAAGCGTTACCGATAATTCAAATAGTTATTTAAACTTTGTTTTAGAAGATTCTATGCTGTATTCCGGCTGGAAATATTGCTAAGGAACCATAAGATGCTAGGGGTCAACTTGTAGCCAATGGCAAAAGATTCTCTATTCACCTCCACTATTGTGTGCTTAGTGGACAAAATTCTATAATAATTATTATTGATAAATTACAGGTAGGACAGGTAATATGGTAATATAATATTATAATACAAAGAGGAAATACGAGTATTTGTATGTAACGAATAAACTTAAAAACTACTGGACATATTTGGATGACGTTTGGGAGGGGGATTGTTTGAAATCCAGGGAGTTACATAGGATAGTTTTTAATCAAAAAATCCCACGGGAACAAGAACTGCGTGCGTAAAATCGCGAAGAGTAGCTAGTATGGCAATAAAAAGTGAATCCTCACGTCGGCTTCCTCGAGTGCCCGGCCTGCCTCGACGCTCCGGAGCAGCCAGAGCGGCGACAGCACCGGCACCGCGGGCAGCGCGCTGGACGCCGCGTGTGCGCTCGACGGCGTGCCCGCCACCGCGTGCGTGACGCGCGCCGCCGCCGCGTCGTAGCGCACACCGCCGCACCGCGACACGCACGCCGCGCACCGCTCCCGGTGCACGCCCTCCACACCGCACACCCATATCTAACCACAATACACACACACAACCATCACATTCAATAAACTATAGCGCTCCCCAAGTCTTTTATATTAACCTAATGATTGTTCGTAAAAATTTGGACAAGCTTGATCTGGTAAATGATAGTGATAATTCTAATATTAGAAATAAAGATAAGTTGGCCGTCCCACGCTTTAGGCTAAGTAAATGTAATAAAAGCTTTATAGGTAATAGTGTTCGGCTTTATAATAAGATCCCAAAGAACAATAATGATTTACCTGACCAATAAGCACTATGTCAAGCAAGTCTTAATTGCAAAAGGTTATTACAGGGTGGATCATTACGTGAACGATAGTGATGTCTGGAATTTTCACCTCTCTCTGTGCATCCGCTAACAATGGTGGTAACTATGATTTGTATAGTTTTTATTTAAAAATAATATGTATATTTATATTTCGAATTTATATTTAAAAAAAAGGAACCAGATCGAGTTTCTTGCCTGCACTCTTCTCGACTGTGTTGTTTTCCGAACCGGTGGTAGTGTTTTGACAATCATAATCACTTTATTAGGGCCTAAATTGAATAAAGAATTTTTCGATTTTGATTAAATAAAATATGGTTTAGCCACACAGCGGGCGGTTCGCGCACGGTTCGCTATAGAGACATCGCGCTGGTGTTCCAGCCCGCCCGCTGTATAGCGAAACCATTAGTCGTGCACGAACACATTTACAACATGGTTTTATTTAGTTTTTTTTTTTTTTTTATCCTTATACAAATTATCAAACAAATTCACTTGGGAGCATAGGTTCGAATCCTACCGGCTGCCCTAAGCTGTAAATACAATGCGTGCTCGTGCAAGACTCACGTTTTTTTTTTTGTACACTCAATAAACAACACTAAGGTTGAACGAGATAACGCCTTGCCCTTGTCTACACAAAAATTATTACCGGAACATTAACATACGATTATTTACACAAATTTTCGAATACGCTATCTATATACATGGCAACATTGAGCTTTGAAGTTTCTAGACCTTTCTGGAACCTCTACATTTCACTAATAAGGGGATTGTGGGTCGATACAGTCAGTTCAATTTGAGTTGTAGGTACATTGGACGGACAAACAGTGAACAGTGCGGTGTATTTAAATACTAGTGTTATAATATTAGTGGTTTTTTATAGTGTGTATTATATTTGTGTTTGTGACAAGTAAATGATTTTATCATATTGCAATAGAATTACCTAAAAGCGTAACAATATTGTACATAATTGTAATTACTCTACGTTCATCTTTGGTGTGATGTCTAGAAATCGTATTCATCTCAGTGCATCTACTATTTAAAAGACTTCGTTAGATGCGAGCGAAGCCGCGAACAATAATTAGTTTTTTAACAAAACAAGATAACAACTCACACAAAATCCATCGAAAATCGGCCCGGCTTTTTTTATTAGGCTCATGTCGAAATTCTCGAACGCCATTTGTATGTCCTTGTCCATAGAGTCATTAGATTTTTTCATTTCCTGTGAAAACTGAAATAAACTTACTTAGAACTCATTTAAACTTTATTTAATTTAATTTAATTTATATACTATATATAGACTATTATAAGTCTATTTGCTAATCCAATGGCATTAAAAAAACGCAAACTGTTAATATGTGCCACACGTGGGCAATCATGGATATAGTTAATTTTTTTTTAATGGTGTAATTGTTGTTATATATTTATTGTGGACTGGTTGTGCGCCCGCGACTGCGCCTGCGTTTCATATGTTCTTCATTGTGTTTTAATGTGTTATACCGTAATTATTTTCCTAAAAAAATTTAGTACTAAGATAGAGTGAAATTATTTCTCATACATTATAGCACTTGCTCGTAAAACTGTACATTGAATTGAATTTTATTCAATTTTTTTTTAGGTTTTTGTTTTTTTTTTTTACGCGGAACCCTAATTATTTTCGTAAACCAAAAGTACCCCATGTTACCCGGAGTAACTTCATGTATCTACCAAAAAAAAGTTCGGTCCAAATCGGTCCAGCCGTTCCGTAGATTACCCATTACAAACAGAAAGACAGACAAAAATGTTAAAAAATCGAATTTTTTCTATAGTTATATAATTACAAACAGACACTTAAATTCTGTTTATAGATTTTACCTTAATTTTAGTTGACATTGTGGAGACGTCTGTGGATCTCGTCTCGTCGACAAAGTTACTCGGCGGCCGCGAGTTCGTTATTCGGGAGAAGTTTAAACCTGTTATTTAAATCATAAACAGAACGCTCATAACACATTTTAATTTATGTTAATTATCTGGAGTTCATTTTTCCAAAAATCATATGTGAGAACGTTCTAATTTTATTTAAACAGAATTTAAGACACTTTTTGATAACTCCGTCTCTCACTTCTCAGCGAAAGTAATGAAATACTTAAATAAAAAATATCAAATATCAAAAAATCTTTATTCAATTTAGTCCCTAAGAAGGCTCTTATGAACGTCTAAAACACTACCATAAGAAAGAAAACAACTCAGTCGAGAAGAGCGCAGGCAAGAAACTCGACCTGGTTCTTTTTTTTTTGTAAATATAATATATATCATTTTTTTTCCATCTCTCCACGGTAACTTCACTATTGACATACATTTTACTAGAACCTGATCCATCTATCCATTTAACCGTGGAATAGCTAGGTTCAAACTCGAGAGAGAGAGTTTTACACTCAGGTGACGGCCAAGCCGAGGTTCGTACCATTTTGGTAGCCCTTGTGTTAGTCACCTTTTGCGGCTGAGTGCCTTCAGCACTCGCCCCCAAAGTCACGGTGAAGCTGTAAAGGCCCTTCCGGTCAACAGCGTTAGCTAGGTTCAACAAAAAAAAAAAAAACATTTGCCCGTTAAGGCGTCCACGACATTGGTCATCCTCAAAGAAGGGGGGGGGGGGGGGGGGGGGGGGGGGGGGGGGGGGGGGGGGGGGGGGGGGGGGGGGGATATTGCTATAATCGGCACGCTCGGCAGGCGGGTTGGCGATCGCATTACGTATTTGTGATACTTAGGGGATGCTGCTGCCCATCCCCTGATTTATCCCTTAGTCGCTCTTAAGACACCCACGGGAACGATATGGGGTGGTTTTCTTAACCCCGCACGATCATGGATTCTAATACATTTTTTTTTAGAATTAGGAAAAGTTCAAGTTTTTTTTTCTACATTCTAATAAACTTCATTTATTCGTAATTGTAAAAAAAACGTTTTACTTTTGTAACATTATCTGACGTGATCACCATTAAAACCCCCTTCTCCGTACTCCATATCATCAAAAACCAACCTCGTAAACCCAACCCCCTCCTGCGGCCCCTTTGGTGCTCACGTAAATCTTATATGTAAAACTTTGACAGTAATATGAAAAAATTAACTCATTTTTTTTATTTTTATTGTCGCCACTAGATGGCACCGAGTAATTTTTTAACTAAATATCATTGTGTATTGTGAGCTTGTCGTTAAAAAATAACTTAAAAACCACTCACTCATATCAGGCAAACGGTGTTCGGCCAACGGTGACGATGTGGAGGCACCGGTTATCTTGTACCTAGTGACTGGCAACGCCACACCCCTGGCTGCAGAGTCCTTAACCCAAGCTGGCAAAACACAGACCTTTCCATATTCCATAGCCGCTTTGTACTTTTCACTGCCAATACCTTCCCTGGAATACAACTGTATTGAAACTGGAAGAGTAGTTACATATATCTGTGGTGACTCGTTTTCACTCAAGCGATGAATATTCAGAGTAAAAAGTCACCAGTTATATACAAGCCGACCTCTCACTCGCACTACCGACCTCAGTATGAGTGGAAAAGAGATGCACCTCTCTATACCAAAATATACCGTTATTAAGGGATCGTTCATTAATAACAAGAGGCTCGAGTCGGAGTCGTGGTTCGGAAAACCACGAAACTTCACAAGGCGCGTATCTTGGATCGCCGTTGCCAGGGAATGAGTTTCAAAATTTTCCAGAATTAAATTACGCTATACTGATAATTACAGATAATATTCTTAAAACTTTTATAACACTTTGCCCTAATAGTAAATACAAGTAATTATGGTTAGTATAAAAACCTCACCATCTACCACTGTAAATTTCTTATGTTACTCCACCCGAACAGTTCTATAAATCATTAGGAATAAGGTTTTAATCTTAACTGGGTAGTTAAGCCAAGTGGGAATTGAAAATAATCTACCACCTTGTCTATGGTGTCACAATGATGTTTTCCTATTAGGAAGGCTCAATCATTGTCGGATAGGAAAGGTGATTTGTATCCTACATCCAACAATGCGGTATGCGTATGTCAATCTTCTCTTCAGAGGTCTACAACAATTTAAACGAAAATTCAAATAATTGTTCAAACACTCACTTCGTCAAAACAACCACATCAGTTGTCTCACTTTGGAAAGCTCCAGAAAATGTTCCACCATGATCATTGACAAGTTTCATAATTATTTGCTTATCCCTTTTGGCAATGCCCGATGTTGTAATTTGCAAGTTAGCGAAGGTTGGCAAACGATGAGCATCGAAATCTGCCGATGAACCATTGATATTGAGACGTAACGATGCCTCCCAAACCGCTTCTACCCATGTTTCCGACATTACTGGTATTCCTTTTTTCTACTGATTTCTTTAAAAGAAAATATAAAAAGTTTACATTATTCATTATATACAAGTAATTATTTAAAATAACGTATAAATTTTAATATAAATAGAATTGTTTAACCATTTGATAGAACAGGTTTTTTTAGTGAATAATAAAATATATATTTTCTGTAGAAGAAAAAAACGTATTTATTATGCGTAAGTAATTAAATTCATAGAAATATACCAACTCTTGATAATTTATGAACATCAAAGTGTGTTTATTGATATATAGTTTTTGTTTTGCTGCAAGTAACCTTAAAAAAGTATTGCCCTAATGATCTTTATAAAACATTCAAATTAATGGTATTTAATTCATATACAACAATTATTTTTTTCAATATGATTAAAAGGTTCATAAAATTATATACTAACAATATACTTTTCCGATAATACAGTGTCAGAGATGAGATGCGTGGTGTCAACTGTCATCGCAGTATTATAAATACCGCCCATCCAGTGGACCTTCTTCTTAATTATTTCCTAAAAAGAAGATAATATTATTCACATAGAAGGGTAATTATTAAAAGCAATATTACAAAAAATAAACTCAACCTCAATTAACTATATTCCAAAACTATAAATTGTCCGAATGGAAAACTACTGGACACATTAATTATACTGCTATTATTAGGTTGGAAGTTCAAAACCTATTTAGAAATGTATTTATATAAAATCTTTACCTTCTTTTCTTTAGTGAGACCACTAGCTGTTACCATCAAATCTCTCATGGCCACAGTGTAGACTGGCTCAGGTCCTGATGGTATTGCTGTACCTTCTGTTAGACAGCAAGCAAGACATCGCGGACCAACCACCCTTAAAAAATAAATAAAGTTCTTTTAAAATAAATACAACTACTAGTTGTCGTGATGCATTTTGTACAACCTCAGAAATTGATTAAAACCAGTCAATCCATTTCCGAGAGATCATCAAAAAAGCATTTCCTTATAAATTGTATGAAAAAAAACGAATTATTTCCATGTATTTTGCTATTGTTATTTCTATTTAGGGTAGAGACAAAACCACCAAATCAAAGAACATAAAAATCATTCCGACTGCTCTTAAGTCATAAATGGAGTAACAGGAGTTTGTTTATAAAATCATAACTAATAGAATTTAATAAGCAACAGAGCGCACAGCAAATATATTTAACACTACTTGGACACTTTCAAAATAAACTTAAGCAAACTTTGTTCTTTGAAATCATACATTTAACAGAAACAGTAAAAAAATGTTCATGGAACATTTGTGATAAATAAACTTTCTTATAGTGCATTAACCTGAACTAAAATTTTGTCCTTAACATAAATTAAAGCTATTTGTAATAACATCATGTTCAACTTACAAGCATTTTGTCTTGCGCAGTTTATCAAATATTTCACCTTTAAATTCAGATAATACGAAGACATCTCTTTTTGTAATATCTTCTAATGACTTTACTAGACAACTTTCGTGCACCCATTTAGACTGTATACCACCGCCGCTATGTTGTTCGGCTGCCTGAAATACATAATTCGCAAATCGCAACAAAACTTAGAAATACAATCATGTATACAAAATACAGATCTATTGATATGTATTCCATACCACTAATTATTGAAACAATTTTATTAATAAATATGGAAAAACATAACGCGTATGAATAACATAAAAATATATATGTGAGATGTGAATACATAGTCACCCATGATAAAAAGCGCGCCAATGAGTGTTTACTATATTCAAAATTCTAAACACAATCAAAATATTATTTGTTTTTCAGTAACTGTAATTACTGATAACTTTCTAATACGGGTATACATATAAAAGGGTGAAACACTTCGTAAAACTTACGACAAAAGCAAGTTGCATATCTTCCGAACATTCATTCTCATTTTGACAGTCTGTTGGAATTATAAATGTAACTTTAACTTCTTCGTTCATCTTTAACTTATTACAACTATCAAATGAAAACAATAAAACACATGTAAAATACACTTTAGTCTTCAAACATTGGCATATCAAATGATATATTTTATAATAACTTTATCTTGATCGTAAATCGGAAACAGCAGAGATCACAGAATAACAATAAGCTCCTACCGGAGGCAGAGATAATAAAATTAGAGACAGGTTACAATATTGACAATGTCAAAATACATTTGACATTTTTGACCGAATGAAACAATTTTTGTTCCATTTGTTTCTTTTTATGAAGAAGAGAAAAGTACTAGACCATGCAGCCAAATCTAATTTTAAAAATACTATTTATAAACGCGCTGTAACAAAATAGTGGCTTTCTGTTACAAATATTTCAAAGAGAGTGATTGGGAGATCTCAAAATTTACGCTCTGCGTCATTACATCCAATGCATTTCATTTGTGAACTATAAATAAAATGAAATCCTCCAAGTTAATAAATTAAAAGTAACCCTCTACCGCATACGAATCCATATATGGTTTAACAAATTCGTCGATTTTTTTTTTGCTTAACAATGCAGGAACAATAATTAAACGCATTTGTACAGTATATTTATTATGTTGTCAATACGAAAACAATTTTTGTCGTTTGTAGTCTAACGACAATCTGGTTTTAACATCACTTTTAAAAGTCCAGGTGTAAAGTACATGAAAGAGGAACGTTTCTTTTATAAAAAAAAAGTAGTTTCTTCTCTTTTAAGTACATCGTATTTGTTTGACATTTTTTTTCATCTTTCTTCCATAATGTGGGACTATTTCTATGAAACCATATCTAGTTTCGCATGCATTCAAGCCAAACCTAATCTTTTTCTGAGAGACCAGATATGGTTCCATATGAGCATCTTATTTTTTTGTGAGATGGGTATGGAATGGTTTTTCTTTGGTTGCAGAATGAATCCTGCATGCTTTTATGGCTCTAATAAGCATGTTAGCCCTTACATGCTGATGATGGCTTACTAAGCAATAATGAGTAAGCTTCTGACTCTGACAGTGAATATGTTCCTTCTATACAATTTCAACGTCACAGGAGATCTCTTGTTATTCCTGAATCCGACAGTAATTTCTCTGACAAGGAAATTAAACATCCACTAATTACACAAAAAAAGAAAAGGGAAAGAAACTAAACCTAACAAAACCAATCGGGAATAAGATCTGCCATTGAACTCCGTGAGAACTGACAGAGACCGACCGACAAACTGAATGCCAAAAAAACCGACAAAAATGTCAATTCTGCGGCCAAGAAACTTATACGAAGAGCAGAAAATGTTTGGTTTTCTTATGTTATAACGACAATCGAAACTGTTTATTAGAATTTCATGAGTAAAATTACTGAAGTTTTATATTTTATTACTAAAAACTAAAAGAAATATGTTTTTCTTTAATTCATACGGATAAATATATGTCTGGGACAATTCTAATTAAAATTTGTTTAGGTGCATACATTGTGTTACCATGTTCCATGTCAGGATTTGATTGAATATATAATTTGAATGAGATTTGAAAAAAGTGCCAGATTCAAAATAGACCGACCGAAAAAATGAGTTATCACAGCAAAAGAAACTCTGTACTTATATTTTTCATCTCTGCTCCGTTCCTACTGGCCACTTTGGTATGCCGATGAGTCGGATATACTTTAGTTGTAAAATATATGTTTCGCTAAAAACCTATCAATATAAACTTTATTTCTGATCGCATATCAATTAAAATCCTCTTTTTTAGATACGGGTTTTTCTTGAAATACTTAGTATTGAGACATAGATTCTGCAACTTCTTTGCGGAAAAATTAATAAGTATATGATTTATTTATTGCACTATGATACAAATCAAGACTTTTTTATTCATTTTAATTAGAAACAGAAATTATAACATTTGGAAAACTGTAAGAAACATAAAACACAGATTTTACGTATGAGGCATGGCAGCAAATCGTTGACGAATAGCGTCAAAGGAGCTTTATTTGATCTTTCTCTTTTATAGAATATGCGTATAGCTAGAAAAATAATTGTAGCACTACTTTGAATTCGTTTTGGCATGTTTTACAATTTAACCCCTTGAGCACTTACCTGGCGTTTACGTCAGCTTTCCATTGTTTTCCTATTGTCTTATTTTTATGGGTACTCGACTCATTAAATGTACTATTACAAGCAAAAATTCAAAACGATTGACATGTTTTGATTACGTGATAGCTAGTAACAAAGACTGCTAGTAATGCCAAAATTAGACTTCAAAGCTAAGAGAACTGTGAACGGACTATACTTTTAATGATACCAATTATTTTATAAATCCATATTAAGGAAATGGCAATGCCACTTTTTGTTGATAAATTTAGGTTTTTGAAGAATGCACAAGAAAAGACTCAAAATTAGTTTTCGCCATCTTGTTTTATTATCATTACTTGGAAAAAGTACCTATTTTATACATACAAAATTGTCATAGATTATGTAATTTTTTTATGTGCAATTGTCAAATATAAATACATTTGACAAACAGTATCCAGGTATTTGTAGAGGTTATGAAAATGTGAATTATATATTTGTTTACAAGTTGTCGTATTTTGTTCAAGTAAACTACAAAAATGTTATACGATGATTTTAAACCTATTGTTGATTTGGTTTTGAACAACTGGACAGCTCTTCAACTGGCTGTACAACATGGAATGGGCGCGCCAGGCGGTGAAAAGGTAAAAATTACATTTTATGTTTCTATAATATAAAACAAAGAGTAAGTTACCAATAATTTCAATATTAGATATTATTTGCTGTTATATATATAAAGTCTGGAAGGAAATTTGTAGACAAAAGTGATGTAACAATTTAAAGTAACTTTGTCGCTAATCAGGCTCTTCGAATCAATTTATTTGACACATTGTCATAGTTTAATGTACTATAGAAAAAGAATGATTCAACTGGTGAATGTTTTTACCACTTTTTTACCATTCAGACAGCTCAGTTAATGTCAGTATACATAGCCAGATACTGTGTTGAAAATATAGTAGATACTGATGAATTGCAAGAGGTTATAGAGGACTTAATGGATGAGGAATTTGAGACCACATGCCGTGATGGCTCACCAAGAGGTAAGACTAACATATATAAGTAAATTTATTATGAAAAAAAACTTTATAAAAAATAAAAAGTAAAAAATATAAATGGCCTATTTATATTTTTGGCTTTTATTTTCTATATAGTTTTTTGAAGTAAATGTTGCATAACTAGTAGGGGCTAAGAATACACATAATGAAATTAACTATTAGGTTTGATAAATGATTTTCAACTTAAATTTGTTATTTGTTAATGTGAATGAAATCATTCTTATAAACTATTCTTTGTTACTGGTTATGTTAATTAAAATAGAATTGTCAACCATATCATAACAATTCTCATGAGTTCTGGTCTCAAAGAAAAGGTATTGGAATTGAATACTCAAACCTAGGTTTTAATGCATCAAAGATCTCTGAGATGCAACTGTTAAAAGGTACCTAGGGAAGCAATATAAATAACTGATTTAGTCTAAGCCAGGTCCTGTAGTTGTCTAATATAAATTACTTTAAATGTAATATTGTAAATTTATTATTTCATACTAGCTCACCTGACAGACTTTGTCTTGTCTTAACTATAAATATTGAATTCAAATTGTATAATTCATTAAAATAATACTGTTCTAAAGTATGTGCACCAAGAAATGATAATTATTTTTTTTATAATTCCAACCGATGCATCTGTTTTAAACAATATTTGTAGCGGCATTCTGTCAATCATCCCAACTGTCAAACAACTGACAGTTATGTCAAACGCCATAAGGTTTACATTAGAAAGAATAATATGGTCTTTATGATTTCTTAAATTTTCTAAGTATGTGTGCAATTTTCATAATTTTTTTAAATGCAAGAACCTTCTAAGTGTTACTAGAAAACATTTTAAAAAATGTATGAAATTGGTAAAGTTTTTCTCAAGTTATAGCATTACCAAGAGAAATAGGGGTTAATTTATATATATATATAATAGTAATGAATTATTTTTTCATCTTTTCAGAGATTGCAACACTTTTATTGATATATCTCAGGCTATTGAAAGAAGGTCGTTATGATGAAGTTAAAATAGGGATAGATGCTATGCCAAAATGTCAAATATGGCTCAGTCAGCCTGCACAAAAATCAGTTCCACCACAGGTTGTTTGATTATTATTAACTTATTACACATGGTTTAAAAAGAGTTTTGAAATGAGAACTTCTTTAGTAGAGCTGAATGATTTTCAGTAGGGAAAATACTTCTCTTTACCAATGCTATGATGTTAGCTGTCACCATGCTACATGCTACAGTAAAATATCGCATTTAAGTGCTAGGAAATAAATTATAAAATTTAAACTTATGCAGCCTATGATGTGTTGTGATTATAAATAAACTATATGAGAATGTACATAATTAATGTTTGGTGCGCCTATAGATGTAAAAACCAGACAAATGTTACATTATATTAAATTAATAATTTTAATTTTCAAATTAAAACATTTTCATTACTTAGACTATAATTTAAACATTAAAAAAACAGTTTTTTAAAAGTTTCGAGTTTTCAGTTTGGTCTGAACTCTCCATGACTGCCTAGTTTTTTTTTTAATATCACTATTCATGGGTACAAATTTTGTTAAAATAGGGTTATGTTTTGTTCTTATTGTCTATTTAAAAGCCACAACTTAAGTCAGATCTGATCAAAAATAAGGAACTTATAATCATTTTAATTTTTTATGTTAGAGAAAGAGTATACTATACTGTAATAATATGTCCCACTAACATATTTCATAATACTATATACTACCACTCATCTTACAGGAAAAACTTTAATCATATTTATCTCAGTACTTCATTAGCTTTAATAAAATATTTTTTTTAGTATAGGTATTATATTAAAATATATATCAGCGCAACATTATTTATTTAAGTTATTTACTTACAATATTGAGAATCTTAAAACCAGTTACAATTATTTAAAGTACATGATTTATTGCTAGGATTAAAATTCGGCAGGAATTTCACTCAGGTAACGGCCAAGCCGAGGTTCATACCACTTTGCTGCTCTTGTGCTACTTATCTTATCTCGGTAGGTGGTTTCAACATTCGCCCCTAAAGTCACGGTGAAGCTGTAAAGGCCCTTCCGGTCAACAGCATTAGCTAGATTTAAAAAAAATACATGATTCATTTGTGCATGAGCTGCCATACAGTATGAACCTCTCTGGGACATTGTTATGCTCACCGTGGAATATATGAAGCTTACCATTTTCTCGTGAAGTTTTCTTTTGAAGACCTAATCATCATGAAACCAACAATTGTGACATCAGCAATGCTGGGATACACCTTTAAACAACACTATGGAGGTTCCCTCCTGCGTCATATATTATTAGTGTAGTCGTTTAAAAAAAATTAAATACTTATCCAACAGTGTATTTCTAGAAACAATTTATGATTATCTTGTCACAGTTAATTTTATTTTTATTTTCTCAGACTCACGGAAATCCTGATGATGATACAACAAGCAGTGATGAAGAAAGCGATGATACAGAATCGGATGTGAACAATGCAGTTTCTTATAATGAGGAAGCATCAACATCATATTCAAGTCAAGAGCCAGAACCAATGGAGGAAGATATTGAACCAGGGTGGACTGTTGTAAGGACAAGGAAGAAGAAATAGGCATATTTATTCTAAATTGCTGTAAAGATATAGAAGTCAAACAAGTTTAAAAAGTCAAGTATTTTGCTATCCACCCAAAAGCATTTTTAAAAATAACCAAAACTTTTATATTCATAATTATATATATAGATATTTCTGGCATTGTAAATGTAAAGAGAATTATGTCAATATTTGATATTTGACATTTTCATTCATTTTACATTCATTGATAGTAACACAATAGATCTTATTCACTCTTATATGTCACATAATAATAGTAGTGGATAGAAAACTTAGGTTGCTGGGTATAATTTTAAAATTATTAATAGTGCTTCATGTGCATGTGCTACAGAAAGAGGCAATTACCCCAAATATCTTCAGCCCTATATCTTCAGGTGGATAATTGTCTGGAACATAAAATAATGGGAATGATAGGTAAAAGCAAAGAATTTTTAATGGCTTAAAATAAATGCCTATGCTTAAAATATATACATTACTTGGCTTCTTTGGTCTTTGTGGTGAGGATATTAGTTGTTTAAAAGATCTATTTATTTTATTTCTAACATATAATATACCTAGTTTAAACAATAAATTTGTTTTAATATAAGATTATTGTGGATGTATTGTAATTTTAATAAAATACCATTTAAAAAATGTGTGGCTCAGTACACAGCAATTATTATGTAGATAATTTCTATTTAACAATGTTTAATAAAATGTATTTACAGAGTTATCAAGTTATAACTTAAGAATTCCTAGCTATCTTCTGTATAAATAAATGATACTTAGGGGTATATTATTTTTCGTGTACTAAAATTATACTATGAACATCAAATGAAATTCTTCAAGAATGGAAAATGTAAATGTCGTTTACAATTAGATTTCCTGTAGTGAAGCGTGTGTGTAATGTTGTCTAGGGTTTTTAATATGTCATCAGTAATGTTCTACTGTAAGTTAGAAATAGTGTAGTCGTCCACTCACCAACTTAGAGTTACTGTATTTATATTTCCTCATAATATAAATTATAAACAATGTTTTTACTATAATTTTTTTTCAAGTTAATACATTTTCTCCCTTTTTTATTTACTGATTTTCTTTGTGTATAATTTCTTACTTTTTGAGTATTATGAGCTTTAATGTTATCAATAAAAAAAATAAGAAAAAGTTTTTTTATGTTTTCAGAAACTATTATACCCGATTTTTCTAGTAGGTTTTATTTTTCGCCACTCCGTGAAAGGCATAGTCTGATAACTTGAGAGATGTTTGATATAATAAATTTTAACACTATTGATCTAATATAAATGTAGTTTTTTTTCATTAATATATTAATAAGCCCAATGAAAAACCTATGCTAAAAATTACGTTTTATACGAGCGTAATGTCAATGATAAATTTTGTTCATGTAAACAAACTTATTTTTTTGTTTGAACGATAATAAAAATTAATTAATAGTTTCTAGAATTTTGTTAGTGTTCGAATGATAAAGTTGCAATTTGAGTAAAATTAATTTAATTTTTTCATTACACACTTCGTAAACGCTTAAGTAATATCAGTTTTTGTGTGACGCTTGTTATCATTCATTTCATCATTTTCAAATTTCATTCATTCAATTGTGAAAATCATGAAGTGTCCGTGGCATTTTCCCTGAAAATATTACCATTTTTCAATAATACATTTTAGCAAAGTTTGATAATTTTGACGAGATAGTGAAAAAAAGTGTGTGTAAAATGCCATTAACAGCGAGACAAAGAAGTATACATAATAAAAATGGAGCGAAAAGAGCTGCAAGTTTCAATAAAGGAAAACGGAAAGCCAGTGAAGGGTATTTATTTGATAATAATAAATAATTATACCCGGTATATGTATGTTTTATATAATATAATTAATATCATATATTGTAGTATAAACTTAAATATATATTTTCAACAAAATATAGCTTCACTAATAGGTTATAAATTTTGTTTTGCACTCAAATTAATTATAATTTTCTACAGCTTGGCGCCAATCCAGATAACGCTTAAAGGTAAAACTATCCGCTGACGTTAATTAGGCATGGAGAAGCTAATAAAGCATTTTGTTTTATATTAACTGTGATTTTTTTGTTATAACACTTTGTTCTCGAAATAACAATAAACCTACTAACACTAACACAGATGTTGAATGTAAACATAAGAATTTTTTCTTGGCATCAACATTTGTAATGTAAAATAATTTTGTTTATTTAATAATCAGTAAGGACTGGGTGTAGAACATTGTCAGGTTGACATTAACAACAGTAATAATAAAATTAATTTAATCACTTAAATACTAAGAAAAACTTGTCTGAACTTAAGAAGTTGGCGTAAACGCCAGTTTCATGCTTTAACAGTTAATTAAAAGAAAATATAACATTTTATTGAAACTACTACTAAGCAAACCTCTACGATAAGCTGAAAGTTTACATTAAATACTGTTGAGAATGATATAATGTTAACTACTAGGTGACAATACTGAGAAATTCGTAGGAAGATTATATTCTTACTACAATGTCTTTTAGTGTTGGTATTTATTGGATCAATAATTCATTTGTGTAACCATTTAGCTGTCAGACCATTTTCTTTTAAATAATATGTAACTGTATTGAATTGAATGTTTCAAAATTATGTTATTAATTGTTGTGGTTTTAGTTCTCAAAACCAACATCATCAAACTTACTAGGATATGCATACTCAAATATCCTTCAATCCTCCTATACTTCAATTGTAAAAAATGTTATTTCATTATAAATTATTTTCAGTCGCTATAGTTAGAACTGTATATATTACAAGAGGTACATTGTAATTTGCATTATAAAGTCTCTTACTTTTGACAGTAACATCAAATTTTCTTTGGCAATTCAGAGCTAGTAGTAAAAATCAATTGATATTTAATAATATTCATTTTTGTTTTATTTCAGAGAATTCCTTGTAACAAATGTCCCGTCAGACTTGCGAACAATTTCATACCCAGGAGGGGCAGTGACATTAGCTTTACTATTAACAGCTCGAATGGCATCAGCTTACTGGGGCCAAATAGCTGATTGTGATGAAACTTATAATTATTGGGAACCTTTACATTATTTAGGTAAGTGAACTGATTTTATTTTAATACTCTATATTAAATGTCCTATTTATTTAAGTGACTATTCTATGCGACCCATAGCTTTCTATGAACCAACTATACGGTCACATTCTTAACCTTGATTACTAGATTAGTAGATTGTTAAATGTAAAGACTAGAATGTTATGAATGTAAACACTGCTGCTCTTTGACCAAAGTAGGTGTGCCAGTAATGTGGCCACTAATCATTGGTATAGCTAGCTCTAGGCAGGCCCTGTATCAATAGCTTGACCATTGTGAGGTGAAGAGGGTAAAGATTCTGAAAAACTTTATTAATTTTTGCTTACATTTATATCATTGCCTCAGCTACACCACTACCACTATTGAAAACACTAATTAAGAAACATTTTAATATATAATTAATTATTATTACATGAAAATGTCACATGAACTGTTTAACCAATATAAGAAATCCTATGTTTAGCATAAAGTATGAAAAATTATAGAAGTACTTTTGAGATGACAGATCTGTCTTTTTCCTAACAGTATGTGTATATTAAATGTGCTGTTATATTCCAATATTTTAGTTTATGGCAGTGGTCTTCAGACGTGGGAGTACAGTCCAGTTTATGCAATCCGTTCATATATGTCACTATGGTTGTTTGCTGTACCAGCAAAGATACTGTCATTTGTAATGAGTGCTCTGTCAGTATTCTACACACTGAGGATGTTACTGGCAGTTCTTACTGCATGTGCAGAATTCATGTTTTATAAGTGAGTACATTTTTTCTGTCAGTTGTATCATTACAGTACTCATTAGTCTAGTCCATAACTAGCTAGTTTATTTCCAACTGGATGGACTAATGACAATTACACTATTTTCAATATTGATAGACTCAATTAGATGTTATGAATGTGTCAACTATACAAAAAACTTCAAAAAATATTGATTTGTGTTGCCATAAAAAATACTGGGCTATTTGTACCTTTTAATATTTAAAATTAACTTTATTAATTTTTAATTTTAATATAGATATAATAGCAAGTTTTGTTATTATTAAATAATAACATATTATATATATAAATTTGTAGTTTGTACTGTTTGTATTAGCCTTAGTAATCTTTGTGGCTTAATCAGATACTATAATTGTTGCTGTTATAACAGTGGAGGTTTTTGACTTGTGTTAATCTTTGTTTGTGGTTCCTAAATACAAGACTAGAAACAACTAAGTTACTTGTTGAAAGGTCATTACCATTAACATGGTAGCTATCTAAGTGAGATCTGGCACTGCAACATGCAGGGGTGGATCCACATTTGTGTTCAGTATGATCATCCAGTAGGTGTAGTAGGTCCAGTTGGTGTCATAAAATAATATACAATAACAAAATATGTCTAATAAAAAATTATCTACATATTTAAAACAGTCATATTTGAACCTGTTACATTGTGAAATTGAGTATAGTTTGTGATTTGATAAAGTAGCCATGACCATAACCTTATCTGAAGGCTAGATTAGCACCTGATGACGTGTTATTTTCAAATTTACTAGAGCGGTATGCCACGAGTTTGGTGTGCACGTTGGTCGGGTTTGGTTAGCTCTGACTATTACCGCAGCGGGTTCTTTCTCGTGCTGCTGCGCCATGTTACCGTCCGCTTGGAGCTCGGCGCTGGTTAGCGCTGCGCTCGCGTGCTGGTGGCGACGGCGATACCCAGTCGCTATAATGCTTACCGCTACTACCACATTACTCAGTTAGTGCTTTTTATGTCTATTGTTACCATCTCCTTATCGAAATTCAACTATAATCATAATTATATAATATATATGTGTTTTTTTTCTGGGTTCTAAATTTCTACCAGGTAATGATTTTTGTAATTTAGGAATAACTGACCGAGGATATTACATGACCATATTGATGTTATAAATCAGTAATGGTATAAAGGAAGGCACTGGATCCTGGGCACAATTTTTTTTTTCTTCTGGGACTATTGCACCCTCTGATTTGTAATGTATTTTTATATTAATAAAGATTTTATTATTGTTATTACAATTGAATATGCTGGGAATGTGGAAGTCCATTTCACATGTTGACTGCAAAGTATGAGTTTGTGAATTTATTTATTCAGTCGTAGATGGAATACACTGTTTTTTTATACTTTACTATTTAAACAATCTCACTAGGTGTTAAATGATGATGTGGTCCAAGTTGGGATTGCTGCCGAAACACAGCTATTGGTGCTAGGCGATAATAGGTTTTCAAACTAGCCACCCAGGCAGGCGTTATTAGAAAATGCTGGTGGTATGGTTTTCACACGATATTTTCCTTCCCAGAGTTCAGGTTCACAGAATTGGATAAGTGAGTTTGAGCCTAGGTCCATTGACGTGGTATTCAAACACACTTACAAATATTGACTCCATAGACTAGTCCAGCTGGCTCCATCGTGAAAGGGACCTGAGCTAAACGGCTTTTCATCTTCTCAGGTTGGCCATTCACAGTCATCCTGGGTCTACCGATAGCGATAGACATGCTTATCCTGAAACGACAATTTGTCGACTTTGTGAAATGGTCTCTACTGTCATTCGTCGTCATTCTGGTGCCGACGGTGGCCATCGACTCGTGGCACTACGGCAGGCTGGTCATCGCCCCTTGGAACATTGTGGCCTATAACATATTCACTGAACATGGTCCAGATCTATACGGCGTTGAACCTTGGACTTATTACTTTGTGAATGGCTTCATCAATTTTAACATCGTTTGGGTGAGTTTCATCATGTTTTTAATAAATTAACACATTATTCTTTTTTACTCTTTACAAAGGTTTGTGGCTTTTTTATTATTTAATAAACAAGGAGAAGAATGTATTCGCTTGGAGGTTTAAAGCATAGATACTGTCTTGCATTTTTAACCGACTTCAAAAAAGGAGGAGGTTATCAATTCGTCTGTATTTCTTTGTTGTAAGTTTGTTACGCGATTTCTCCGTCAATTGTGAACCGATTTGCAATTTTTTTGAATCGAAGGAGTACACTCCCAAGGTGCTTCCATTTTCACCAATTAAGGATTTGATCAGTGGAATTCAGGAAAATCGAGAAAACCCTCGAATATTATAAACATTTACACATGTTTCATATATATTTGTTTCCAATGCTATAGAAGTAGATTTCACAGCTATAAGTACATACTTAAACTAAAAAGTAGAAAAAAAACTTTTATAATTAAAAACAAAACTGACTTCAAAAGAATAATCAATAAAAATGCACTAAAAAGTAAATAAATAATTACTTTATTATTTTGCTTCTGTTTGCTTTAATATATCCTTTGTTTTAATATCATTAATAATTTTTGAGTTGTCAGCTTACGGATAACAAACTCTACCTGTTTGGCCCTGTTTTTTTACACTTACATTAGTATTAAACATAAGCATCCTTAGTCTATCACAATCTATAGAATTCAGAAAGAGACCCTAAAACTATCTCTTTTTTTTTGTTAAAGAACCTCTCTATCACCAAAAAAAAAACTTAATCCTACGTTAATATATCTTTTAATCCTACGTTACACACATACATACATCTAATTACATTAAAATACTATGTGAGGATTTGTGTGTGGCTTATTTGTCCTCAATAGTAGTCGTTAACCTTTATGGTACCATATGAGTCGTATAGAATCATAGACGGCTATCTACAATTGCCTATAAAAAAAAACGTTAATATTGGTTTATTTTTAAACTTTGTGCTATCATCTTTGTGCTATCAACTTCATGTTGCCATATAAATGAACTACCTATAGATTAAAACGCAGTTTATACGTCAATCATCACAGCTATATTTTGGAAAAAAAAATGTGTGCAATTCAGACGTGGTAGAAGTGAGACCTTCCAAAAACGTATAACACCACGGTTGTTGTGATGCCTTTTTCCAAGCTTTGTACTACGCATGCGCGTACAAACACGTACTGTCGCTTTTTAGTTTCATCGACTTTCAAATCACAACGATGTCAAAGAAGTTTTCACTTCAAAAACACTTTTTCCACTTTTCCAAAAATGAGTTGAAGTGTATATAGCCACTTTTGATTCTATACGACTCATATGTAAAGTGGGTACTTGAAATGCAGGTTCTGGCACTATCATGTCCAGTACTACTGTTGGCCTGTACTGCGATAGCATCGCGGTCGACGTCACGCGCATCGTTCTGTGCCCCGTATTGGCTCGACTTGATGCCACTGGCGCTCTGGCTGGCAGTTTTCATGTCGCAGTCACATAAAGAAGAAAGGTATACATATATATAATCAATCATTTTGCTCAAAACATTTTGTCCTTCTTAGGCATCTTGCTATTTATTGGAGGCTATTTTTTTCAAATATTATGTTGTATCTCATATAATATCAAATAGCAAAATAAATATTTTTTAAATATAGGGACCATATAGAAAATTTTCCATCGTACATTTATTGTACATCCTGTGGCATTGATGTTCAGTAATGTTGAAGTCAGTCTGAATAAAGAGCATTTATACCCTTTTCATCCATATAGAACAAACATAAAAACGACTATATTTTTGAAATTTCTGATAATCAGACATTTCGGTGGTAAAATATTCGTAAAAATATCCGCCCTAAATTTTCATTGTACCTTAGTACCTGACACAGAAAAATTTTCACGGAGATATTTCGCGATCTATACAAAAATTCAGCCTAGATTCCTGTCTACTTTTCTCAGCGTAGTTCCTTCTCGCGTTAAGTGAACCTATTTTGATATTTTCTTCGTAGGTTCCTATATCCGGTGTATAGTTTGATAGTCCTAGCCGGTGCGATAGGGCTCGACTGTATCCAGAAGATGACGTTTGCCGTCGGAACTGAATTGTTCCGATGGCGGAAGGAGCGAGAGAGACGACATTATCTCGCTTATACAGGGCTTCTCATGGTGATAGTCGTCACTATAGCAAGTTTGGGAGGTAATTAACTAAATGTATGATATATCATTTTAAGATAAGGCCATCAACATTGCTGATAAGCATTTCGATTTTTTTTTTAATAATTATATAAAATAATATGATTAGTCACTTTTTGATTTGTTTATTTATCCTTTTAACTTCATTCCCCGTTATCTGTTATTATTAATATTTTATTTTAGTTTGGTTTCCCTTATTACTTATAGAATTAAAATCCATTAATTTCATAGCGCTCAAATAAATTAAAGGACTATACATATTTGGTAGATTTATACGTAAAGACAAATTATCTCGATTGAACGCCTTACTCGAAAGTGCTCGTTACAAAAGTTCGGTGAATCTGGTCAAGGCAAAAAAAAAACCGACGAACAATATACACATATTTACATTAAAATGCACGAGAAATTGTTGTACATGTGTAAAAACACGCACACTCACGTACTAAAGCACGTACACGCACACTCACACACTAAAGCATGCACACGCACACTCACGCACTAAAGCACACACACGCACACTCACGCACTAAAGAATGCACACTCATACTCACACACTAAAGCACGCACAAGCACACTCACACACTAAATAATGCACACGCTCACACACGCACACTCACGCATTAAAGCACGCACATGCACACTAAAGGACGTACACGCTTGCGTTTCTGTAATAGAAAGGCTAGTTTAATTCTGTGAATAGGTACCATTGTTTGTTTTGCCTGCTAGGTCGATTTTAATAGTTTTGCCGTTTTTATCTCGGCCTTAAATTTTGTATATGGTGGTTCCTTAGGTAGTAAGGTGGTGGTGGCCGGTAATAATTTGGCGATTATTCTTCTAATAAATATAATATAAATAATTATTAATATAGTAACTACTAACACATCAACAATATGACTTTTTCAAATATATTTTGTAACGGTGTGACACAACCTAATCGTTTTCAAGGGTGTCATAGAATTATTTTCTTAAATTAAAAAAACGATGTAGCCGGTTGCTTTATATCAAGTATATATGTTTAATTATCACGGGATACTCGGTGTTGATTTACAGCTTACATTTACCACCTTTTTTTGCAACCGGCTCGTCCTATAATATATACTCGTAAGTAATGTCACGTGACTATGTACCAGGTCTATCGAGAATAAGTTCGCTGTACGTGAACTATCACGGGCCGATGCGGATTCTCCAGAAGCTTCCACCGGCTGCTGGTGACGTCACAGTGTGCTTCGGCAAGGAGTGGTATCGCTCGCCGTCGAGCTTCCACCTCCCTCCCTCCTATTCTATTAGATTCATACCGACGGAATTCGAGGGGCAGATGCCCGCGCCATACGCGACCACACTGAACGGTGAGTTATGTCTCTTTTTTGTCTAAACTTTATTTCAGGAAAAACAAGTTATACAAACATGGTCGCCTCGTGGCCATAGTAATTACCATAAATGTAATTGAATTAAAATATACATAAATATAGTTTAATCGCTTCAGGAACGTTGTAATTATTACAAATGTAATTAGTGTGAAGTTACGCATTCCAGGTCACCTCGCGATCATTACAATTACCACAAAAGTAATTAATTAAAAAAAAATACAAATATCGTCGCTTCAGGAACATTGTAATTACCACACAAATGTAATTAGTTAATAAGTGTTTTACTTATTTTACTGGCCGATGTACAAAATCCTTAATTAAGAATATGTGATATACAGTTATATGAAGCCAGCTCGTACAGAGCTTTAGCTTTCGCTGAAGGGAAATATAACAAACCATAGCATAGTGGTAGCGCCTGGCTAAATACCACCTTTAAATGTGTCGCTAAAGGCCAATAGGTGTGTTTCGACAGCGTCACTTAACATCAAATGAACTTCTGTTTAAACACTAAACAGTACTTAAAAGAATAAGACTAAATCTAGACTAATCTTGAAAAACTTCAACGAAAAATAAATTCAAAAAGAAATAAATTTACCTTCACAGCTACACGTCTCATACATCCGCACTTTAACGATATGAACAAGGGAGACAACAGTACATACTACAGACCGTCTCAGTGCGATTACTTAGTAGATTCGGATACAAACAAACCGACAATACGAGAACCCATGTATTATAAAGATACGAACAAATGGGAAATAGTCGATAGCGTTCCGATACTGAACGCTGAACAATCGCATAGGATCTTTCGAGCGTTCTATATACCGGTGTTGTCGTATAAGAACAACGTATACGGGAATTTGTATCTGTTAAAAAATAAATTGTCATAATTCGTTTTTCCTTTATTTGCTTACGGTACTTGATACGTACGTACATTACGACAAGCATATCTCGGCAGTGGCAATATACAAGTTGACTAATTATTTTTATTGCCTCGTGAATAAACCAAATATGTAAAAGTAAGTAAGTAAGGGAATTATTTTACGCGTGACATATAATTTCTATACCCATTCGTTTTGCGTGAAAAGGACTCAATTTCTGTGTCCACGAAAAACTTTACATGTTTACAAATCAGAACTTTATTAACTGTTTTAAATTATATTATTCATTTAGTTGATATATTTTTTAAATGAAACAATAGTCATCCACTTCATTCCAAGATTTTGAAGATCAAAATCATGCCTTAAGTATGTCATCAAGATCGATTCTAGAGAGGCAGTTATTGAAATAAGTATATTTTGTGTTCAGGAATGTGGAAGAAATTAATTAATTTTGTTATCTTAAGCACTTAAGGTTTAGTATAACGTCTATAAATAGTTTAAAAAAACACAGTGGCACGTATAAAAAACATATAATATACACTGCAGGCGCCTAGCAATGCCACTATGTTTGTCGGACTGTACATACATGCTTACAGTACGGCCGGCAAAACCTGACCGGACTGAAATTCGTATAGTAGTGTATGCAAAAAAGATTTATTTATTTATTTAAACTATAGATAGTATTAACATATTATTTAAATTTATTGTATGTTCATTTTGAATAGTCTATTTGTCAATTATAATGAATTTGTAAGGTCGCAGAGACTATATTCAGAACGGCCCAGATACGCCGGACGCACTGTACATTATGGTTAATTTATCTAATACATAGTTGTGATCAAACGTCACTAATGTCAAAATCAGTTTTAAAAGAAGTTTGATCACCTAGGTCAAAGGTTTTTTTTTCATTTCGTCAGCCATAGTCTTGTTTACCACTTTCCACTCCTTGGTTCATGACTCTACGTTACGGATACTGGCAGAATTGTGGCCAATAGCTACAAAGGCCAAAAACTATGAAGTGAAGTGAACTAGTGTGGAATCAGTAAAGTCATTAAAATAGGTTTTCGATATTGAAAAATCGTAATTTACGGTACAACAAATGCTATGGAAATGTGTATAAGTTCTAATTGTTAGTAAATCGATATTAATTCAGATTTTGCTTTAGCCATCAAAGACAAGATATTTTTTAAATTGTACATATATTCGCTAACATTTGTGACATTTTTGTGTTTAGCAACATTGGTGATAAAAAGCAATAAAATTACGCAAATCTACGTTTAAGTATCTGTTTAAGTTATATTTTATAAGTAATGGATATTTTTTTTAAATTATACTCGTAAAGCAAAAAATTATTTATGGCTTTTAACAATGTACTTTTATGAATGTTAACGACTGTGAAGTTAGTTACGAATTTTATAAATACTTTGTAAAGTATTTTAGACATTCTTAAGATATTTAATGTATGCAGTCAATTATGATGACATATTGAATACAGCCTATATGTTATATGAAAATTAATAAAACAAATATGAACGATATGACGGAGAATATCTTAATATCTAAGATTTTATTTCTTAGATATATATTGTAACATTTTAACAATACTTATAAATACAATTAAAGTGTCTGTTTGTAATAGTAAAATTATTTTTTTACTAAATAGATATGAATGTATGTATTCTTTCGGATAATTTCCGGAACGGCTGGACGGGTTTTGACGGGACTATTTTTGGTAGATAGCTGAAGTTACTCCGGGTAACTTAGGGTACCTTTAATTTTCGAATATATTAGGGTTTCCGTAAAAAAAAATGAAAACTCATAAATAATTGAATAAAATCCGATTCAAAGCACAGTTTTATGGGCAAGTGCTCGAATTTATGAAAAATATTTTTACTTTATCTTAGTACTAAAGAAAATTAAGGGGTCGTATAAAAAAATTAAATGCAGCGAAGAATATAAGAAACGCGTGCGCAGCCGCGGGGACACAGCTAGTATTTAAATAAGTTTTCTGTTTGATACTTGATGTTACATGTTCACAGCCGCAAGCTTACGTGATTGATTAAGTCACTTGGGAAATAATAAATGTAATAGGAGAAAAATTGCTTTACCAATCATTATCTAGTCATATTATAAATATATTACAAAGAATAAGAAACAATAGTGATATAAAATGAATGAATACTTAGTAATACTTGTTTTGAGGGTCGTTCCAAGTAAGAAAATTTTCAGAGGTTTTTGAGCAAAATTAGGCAAACCTCTTAGCTCCCTCCCCTCGTGAATACTTCATTCATCATAAGCATAATTTTGCAAAAAAAAAAAGAAAAGTAAATAGGTAGGTAAACATTACTTATGTAATCTCCAAAGTTAGTCTAAAAACATCACGTATTTAATAGACAATCACAAACGTGAATTTTGAGATCTCATAAACACAACCTGAAAAGTTGTAGCAAGATTACTTTTTTGATAACACGTTAAAACGGTGATATAGGATTGGACAAATATTCCATTCATGTAATTACATATACATATATAACTCATAATGAAAAAAAAAAGAAAAATGACTCGTTGATTTTCGCCTAACCATGATACATAAAAAAACACAATCATATTACTTTAAGCAAGTATTCGTACAACAATAAAACATATCAAATAATCAATAAATTATGACAAGTTGTTTTTATTTAATTTATTTTTTTATAAAATACTTAACATGGTAGAATGGCAGACTTCATAACCTGTTTTATGCATCAGTTCGTTATTTTATTGATATCCATACGAATAGACAATTAAAAAACGATAAAAAAAAATAAATATGTATGTAAATTATAATACATAGGTATTCAATAAATAATACATACAAAGTAATTAGGTTTTAAATTATGCTTTGATAAACCTAGTTTTAGCCTATATTTTATTACACACGGTTGTTAATATACATATATGCGTGAATCAAATAATGAAAGAAATAAATAATAGCATTTATTATAGCAGACACATTGCACTATTCCTGTATTACAATTCATAATGTATTTACAAACTGTATTGAAACAAAAAAAATCTATGTTTAAATATTATGTCGACCAAGGAGGTTAGCTTTATTTAAAATGACCTATTTCTAACAACGGTAATTACGGAACAAATTATTGGGGTAATATTAAATCGAGAATAAATGGCTTCCAATATGTTTTTTTCTTCCGAACCTATAATATTAAACCATACGATATTATTAGATATGATGCAGTGCATTGATATTTCAAAGAGAGCTTTTGAAGGGATCGTGGCTTAGTTGGCAGTGCGGACAGATTCTGCCATGATGGATATAGATGCGAACTCACCTATCTAATTCCATAAGTGAGCCTAAGCTTTCGGCGGAGGAAAACATCGTAAGAAAATCAATAGCATCGTGGTATTTTTTAATAATACCCAGACTTAATTTTGAACACATATCGCTAAACACCAATAGGGGAGTTCCGGCGGCATCACATCATGGACGACATTTTTACTAAAATCAGGTGAGATTGTGGTCATAGCAGTATAAAGATAACTCGCCCCGAGTTGAAAAATTGTCGTTGTGCGTTTCTTTAGATACTTTTAAAATCAATTATAAAAGCATCGTCCATAACATGGACGGTGGACATAGTTGGCATGAAACTTGGTGCCATATTGCTTATTATCCACTACATTATTTGATAAAACGGTAAAAATATACCTACCTAAATTGAACAGTTTATTTTGTGCAAGTTAGAACAATGTAAATCGATTGAATGCTATGTGTTATAAAAGATAACTAAGTTAGAACGAGTCTTTTGAATTGAAATGTTTAGCTTCTTAAAAAAAAATATGTAGATTCTTAAGCTAATTATAATTTAGCATCGCTATAGGTTATGTGTTTCTTATATTTATACTTTTATACAATAAAAAAATTATGACTGTAGTTTTGTTTAAATTGTAATAATCGTAAATTACCATTTAATAATAAAACAAATTTACATAATAATGTAATTGTTTGACGTAAAGATGTTGGCATGTCGATATATTAAACTGGTAAAAGGTTTTTATTAACGTATTATTCTAAGAATTATTAAAGTAAAAAAAAAACTTTGTAAGTACATCGAAAAATGACAAACATATTTTTTTTCCTAAATATCGACATACCGACTAGCGCACACGAGGAATTATATAGTCAGAATAAGTTATTCATATTGTACTATATTGGTGTTTATTTGTTAATGATTTATTGTATTGCACTGGCATAAATAATAATAAATTGTATATCAATTGTTTAGTGTGTTTTTTGTTTACTGAATCCTGTAATATAAAAAAATTGCCAGTCATGGGGTATGCCGAGAGAAGTAACTACTCAAAACTTTAAAAACTGTTTTTTGTTTGTTTAATTTATAGTATGGGTTACATAAGTAATATAATTTAACATTTGTCTGGCTTTTACATCTATGGGTGCTCCGAGCAATAATTATTTACATATACATAGTTTGTTCATAATCAATATGCTGCATTAGTATGAATTTTATTATTTACCTCTGAGCGCCAGCATTTAAACGCCATTTTATACTTAACGTATTGTAGCACGTTGACGGCTGACGTCATAACGTCATTATTTAGACATGTTTGATTCCCACCTCCCTCTTGCCAGCAGCAATATTAAACAAAATTCTTACTTCCTCCGATAACGTAAGTATTTATTCGCCCATCATACAAAAGCTACTAAACCGAATTCGATGAAAGTTAGTAATGATTAGTACCCGTCCGAAGGTTCGGTTTCGGCCAAAAAATCTTGTATTGGTTTCACCCGCGCCGAAACTTTATTATCGCACATCGTTCGGGTGAGTTGTGACTCGTGTATCGGCAGCCATGTTTTATTCGTTTTTTATTTGATTGCTCAAGTGATTTTCCATCCAATTACACTGATTTAGAAAACAAAATATTGCATCAGAAGATAGTGAATCTGATACATGAGCTTACTACATTTTTTTGGAACTGGTCAATTACATTAATAAAATTTAAAACTAATTATGACATTTGGAAGTGGATTTCGATGCATAACTAAAATGCAGTTTATACATGAACTATTTGCTATTTTAAATATAGGGTGGCTAAGTTACCATGGACTTGACTCGTAAAAAATTTAATAATATGATTTACTACGATTTTAGGTGTAGTTTGACGGCTCAGTAGATCCTCGTATAAAGACTAGCGTTTGGTATACTAGCATTTGATCATCGGAAGTTATTGACTATCTTTTAAAATTGATCAAAATCACCATTCCATTTTACACAATGACGTTCCCCGATCTCACGGCTAGACAGACGAACGTTTTTGAAACGTTTAAACAGATGTAATATCACGCTCAACCTGCATACAATCGCGACATAGCACCAAGCGACTTCATACTCTTTTCAAAAATCAAGAATTATCTACACATTATAACGATTTTCAATACCAGAACAGGTTGAAAAAGTATATTTCGTATGAAAAAGTACATTTAAGTTTTTTTTACACGGTTCAGTGTTTTGACCACAATCTCACCTGATGTTAAGTGACGATGTGGTCCAGGATGGTAAACACGCTAAGCTTAGAGGTACTGGATCTCAAGTGATACTGCCGGAACACACCTATTGGTATTTGGCGACAGATTTTTCAAACTTGAGGGTGTTAGCTATCCAGGCGGGCCAAAAGGCACTACCATCATGCAAGCTAAGGGAGAATATAAGGTTGGGGAAAAAGTTTCTTCGTCTTTTATACTAGCTGTGTGTTCGTTGTTGCGCCTGTGTCTCATATGTTCTTCACTGCGTTTTAATTTTTTTATAAGGAACCGTAATTATATGCTTAAAAATGTTTTAATGCTAAGATATTTCTCAAAAATTAAAGGGCTTGATCGTAAAACTGCATTGAATCAGGTTGTATTCAAATGTTTATGAGTTTGAATGTTTTGACGCGGAGCCCTAATTATTTTCGAAAATTAAACTACCCTAAGTCATGCGGAGTAACTTCATAGTCAGTTCCGTCTAAATCCGTCCAGCCGTTCTGGAGATTAGCCGGAACAGATAGAAAGACAACAATTTTAATAATTGTATTTCTGGTATAGGTATTGTATGTCCATTCATATCTATTCAGTATAAACAAATCTTTCACATTATGTAAATTTTACATGAAATTTATTAAAGTTTATTTATATTATTTAACTTCCACATCCAATTATGAAAAAATAACCGGTAGCGCGATACATTGTGAGCACAATACTATATTATATTACTTACAAAATTCATTAATATTAGGTCGGGGAAAAAGTTTCTTCGTATTTAATATGTGTCGTATTTTAATAACAGTATATATGTGTACTATGATTTTCTCCCATCTTGTAGGTAGTGCTGTGATCCCGTTAGAAATTTTAGGACATCTGATAAAAAAAAGGTGATAAGTAAATAGTTTTGGCAGTCCTCTCTTAATGTTGAACTGACACTGCCTAAAGAATTTTAAAGAGTCTGAAACACGTAGAAATCTAAAGTCGCAAGGTCAGGTGTATACGGCGGATGCATTAACATCCTCCGGCCAAACTCCCTTCATTTTTGTTGAGTGGCTGAAGATGTGTGTGGTCTAGCGTTATCGTGATGAAAGACCATACCTTTTGTATTGATCAATTCCGGCCGTTTCCTCTCACCTTCTTACTTTAATCTCATTAATTGTTGCCAGTAGAGATCCGAATCAATGGTTCTGTCTGGCGATAAAAGCTCATAATGAACAATGCCCTTTCAATCCCCTCATACTCACATCATCACCTTATTACGAGAACCCAGGTTTTGCCACAGTCTGTGAAGCCTGACCGACCTTTGACCACGATTAATCTCTACAAAAACGGCTCGGTTTTATTACGTCTCAATAAAGAATCGCAAATGAGTTCACGGTTCAGTAGGTTTCCTTCAGTGCGCTCGTATGGCACCAAAAAATCGAGCTTTTTTCCGATATGCCGATATTGTTCTACTGCTTAAAAACATGGCGTCCACTTTATCCGTATTAGGGCGACCAGAGCGAGGTGCATCTTTGAAATCAAAATTCCCGGATTGAAAACGCTTTTTTTTACGTGGGAAAATGCATTTACGCATCCCACAAATTTTTTTCGCGGCTTGTGTTGCATTCCTTCCTTTTTTGTAATAAAAATTTTAAAATGTATCGAATTTCTTCATTTGACAGAAAATTTAAGTCTCTGTAATGTCGTAATACCAACTTTTCAATAAATATATATGAATAGGTAAGGTACCTATACAAAAACAAAATATTTGTCTGCCTGTCTGTTTGTTCCGGCTATTCTCCGGAACGGCTGTATCGATTTTGATGGGACTTTTTTGGTAGATAGATCACGTTACTCCGCGTGAATTAGGGTACTTTTATTTTTCGCAAAAGTCTGGTTCCGCGTAAAAAAATTAAAACTCATGAAATTGTGATTAAAATTCAATTCAGTTTTACTGACAATTTGTGTTTGAATTTGTGAGAAGTATTTTTTTTAGTGTAAGTTAATCGATCCATCTCTAGACACCAAATCTATGTACTAGTTTATAGACAACAAAATTATATTTGAAAATCGCGGTTACGATCAAAACACGCGTTATTCATTTAAACGGCCACCTAGTGGATGCGAGTCCATCTAGAATCTAAACATAAAATCAACAGAGCTACGAATGAAACAGGACATTCTCATTACATTTAGTTAAGTAGATGTAGGTGGACGTTTTTGTATGTTTTTTTAAATGTTATAATTATTATCAAATTTTCTTTTTTGATTTTATTTTTTGAAAATTTGTTGTTTTCATAATGCGTGAAATTGTACATATACAGATTGGTAGATGTGGCAATCAAATTGGTACTAAGGTAAATACAATATTATACAAAGTGGTCTTAAATAACATGTAACTACTAAAATTAAAGATACCGCTAGTTTTAAAATATTCTGAACAAGAAATTTCGCAAGGGTAAAAGCAGGTTATAGATCGACACACAAATGGTGAGAATTCCTTAATTGTAATTCGATTTGCTGCGTCGTGCGTTTTACCGTGAAATAGTAAACTACTAGTATGGTTTCTGTCTCTAACTATTATTGCTTAACGTAATTAAATTGTTTACAATGTAGATATATATTTTTATAATTTTCAGTTTTGGGAAGTAATATCCGATGAACATGGAATCGATCCTGTCGGACGTTACCATGGTGACTGCGATCTCCAACTGGAACGCATAAACGTCTACTATAACGAAGGTTCTGCCGGCAAATATGTGCCTCGAGCAGTCCTCGTGGACCTCGAACCGGGGACGATGGATTCCATCCGCGGTGGTTTCTTCGGCCAGATATTCCGCCCAGACAATATAGTCTACGGGACTTCGGGTGCTGGTAATAATTGGGCAAAAGGATTCTACACAGAAGGTGCTGGTTTGATTGAGTCAGCCCTCGATGTTGTTAGGAAGGAAGCAGAAGGCTGCGACTGCCTACAAGGCTTTCAACTAGTTCACTCAGTTGGTGGAGGGACCGGATCCGGTATGGGAACTTTGTTACTCGCAAACCTCGCTGAAGAATATCCCGACAGAATTTCAGTGACATATTCTGTGGTGCCAAGTCCGAAGGTGTCAGACACAGTTGTCGAACCGTATAACGCAACGCTTACAATCAACCAATTGATAGATAACTCTATTCAATCTTACTGCATAGATAATGAAGCGTTGTATGACATATGCTTTAGAACGTTGAGGCTCAAGATGCCGTCGTATGGGGATCTGAATCATTTGGTGTCTGCAGCGATGTCTGGAGTTACGACGTGTTTACGGTTCCCTGGACAGTTGAACGCAGACTTACGAAAATTGGCAGTGAATATGATACCGTTTTCGCGACTGCATTTCTTCATGCCTGGTTTCGCACCGCTCACCTCCAGAGGATCACAGCAATACCGAGCGCTAACTGTACCTGAGTTAACACATCAGATGTTCGATGCGAAGAACATGATGGCGGCCTGCGATCCACGTCACGGCCGCTACCTCACCGTAGCTGTGGTCTTTCGAGGTCGAATGTCCATGAAGGAGGTCGACGAACAGATGCTAAACATACAGAAAAAGAATAAAGACTACTTCGTAGAATGGATACCTAATAATGTGAAAACTGCTGTTTGCGATATCCCGCCTCGTGGGATGAAAATGTCAGCCACCTTCATCGGTAACAATACCGCTATACAAGAGTTATTCAAAAGGATAGCGGAGCAGTTCGCTTCTATGTTCAGGAGAAAAGCTTTCCTTCACTGGTACACCGGGGAGGGAATGGACGAAAGTGATTTTACCGAAGCCGACAATAACGTTAGCGATTTGATATCAGAATATCAACAGTACCAGGACGCAACGATAGACGATCAAGAGTTCGAAGAAGAGGAAGGTGAACTACCAAATGATAGCGATGAATAGATTTCCAATGTTGTATTCATTCTTATTTATTGAATTATACTGTATCTAACATTTATTGTTTTTGTATGATTGATCACCTCTAATTGACAACATATCTGGTTTGGTAATAATCACAGTCAGTGGCGAAACTATAGGGAGGCAGAGCTGGCAAAATGCCACGGGCCTCGGTCCGATGGGGCCCCGGGCCGCAAAGCTACGAGCTCAGAAGTATCCCAACATTTACGGGGGCCCTATGCAATGGGTTTTGCCTCGGGCCTCAGATGGTATAGTTATGCCACTGACCACAGTGCAGTTTAAAACAACAGAAATCAGATAGAACTTCTGAAACTAACATATCTGATCGCAACAATTAAAGTGTTCAATTTTTAGATCTACGCCTATTCAAACGAGCTACCTAATAGTAAGTTTAGAAATGAAAGCTTCTTTGCTACAAAAACTTTTATTGATGGAAATAAATACTTTGAACATTTATATACGTGACAGGACAAACAATTTGTTCATTCTTCTTCCAGTTCCTCGTCGAATTCTCCCTCGTCATCTGCAGTCGCCTCCTGATATTGTTGATACTCGGAAACTAAGTCATTCATGTTGCTTTCCGCTTCTGTAAACTCCATTTCTTCCATTCCCTCACCAGTGTACCAGTGCAGAAAAGCTTTCCTCCTGAACATAGCAGTAAACTGCTCAGATATTCTCTTAAAAAGTTCCTGAATTGCTGTAGTATTCCCAATAAATGTTGCAGACATCTTGAGGCCACGAGGCGGAATGTCACAGACAGCAGTCTTGACGTTATTAGGAATCCACTCGACAAAATATCTGCAGTTCTTATTTTGTATGTTTAGCAGATGCTCGTCCACTTCCTTCATGGACATGCGGCCGCGGAAGACTGTAGCTACAGTAAGATAACGACCGTGGCGTGGGTCGCACGCCACCATCATGTTCTTGGCGTCGAACATCTGCTGCGTAAGTTCTGGGACTGACAAAGCACGATACTGCTGGCTGCCACGTGACGTTAAAGGCACAAAGCCTGGCATAAAGAAGTGAAGACGAGGAAACGGCACCATATTAACTGCTAATTTTCGCAAATCAGCGTTGAGTTGTCCCGGAAACCTCAAGCAAGTAGTCACGCCCGACATTGTCGCAGAGACCAAATGGTTCAAGTCTCCGTACGTGGGTGTTGTTAACTTTAACGTTCTAAAACAGATATCATACAGCGCTTCATTGTCTATGCAAAATGTCTCATCGGTATGCTCCACTAGCTGATGCACCGACAGAGTCGCATTGTACGGCTCCACTACAGTGTCAGACACTTTAGGACTCGGTACCACAGAAAATGAATTCATTATTCTATCAGGATATTCATCTCTGATCTTGGATATTAGTAATGTCCCCATACCGGAACCCGTACCACCGCCCAAAGAGTGCGTCAACTGAAATCCTTGTAGACAATCGCAGCCTTCAGCTTCCTTTCTGACTACATCCAGTATAGAATCGATTAGTTCAGCCCCTTCGGTGTAATGTCCCTTAGCCCAATTATTACCGGCACCAGACTGGCCAAATACGAAATTGTCCGGTCGGAATATTTGCCCGAATGGCCCAGATCGTACAGAGTCCATGGTGCCGGGCTCCAGGTCAACCAGTACCGCCCTTGGAACATATTTCCCGCCAGATGCTTCGTTGTAGTAGACGTTAATACGCTCCAATTGAAGATCGGAGTTTCCATTGTAAATTCCGTTAGCGTCGATACCATGCTCGTCGGAAATTACTTCCCAGAACTGTGAACAAAAGTAAAGAATATTAAATGACTAGGGAGGATAACTAGACAAATACATATTCATATACATGTGTTAGTATACTTATACTTTATACATTACTACTCCGAAGAATTGAAAAAAAAAAAAAACTTCATAAAAATCACCATTATGATGTTTTTAATTCCTTGTGTTCCTTCTTTAAATCATTACTCTTACATTAATAAAATGGCAACACCAGTCTAGCTGTATGTCCGTTAATTGTCTTGCAACTAAATTATACGCGAGCGCTAGTCTATCATAAATTCAAAGCATTGGCTGGAGTGCGGTACTATTTGCAATTTTTACAAGAATTCTATATTCAAATTCACTGTTGCTCCACAGTGCCTGAAGACTGTTTTTATAACCAATGAAAAGCTACAAGGAACAGATTGTTTACAATAAATACTATTTTGTTAGACAATATGACATCACTACTCACCTAATAATACCAAATGCCTAAGTAAAGGATAATATCAATCTAATAAGTGTTTTTTTTTTGTTAATTAAACTCTTTAGTAGTGGATTGACACTCACTCATCAGGTCTTCTCAGCTCCCCATAAGGGTACGTGAGGTCACTATATCAGGGCTTACCCATACAATATGATTTATATAGTCCTGCATGGCAGCAACAAGCCAATACTGTTACTCCTTATAGTCCTTACCTTAGCTCCGATCTGGTTCCCACATTGGCCGGCCTGTATATGGACGATTTCCCTCATGGTTCTCTTGCTTATTTCACGAAAAATTTAGCACCATAAAAACGAATATAGTAAAAATTTACTTCGATAAATTTACCATTGAAATAAAAAAAAAAATCATATATTAAAATAAATCTCGAAAAATGTTTAACGCTTGTGCATTTTACACGAAATTTTCAATAATAATGAATTTGATGTTTGGTTTTTGTCTTTTGAGGAATTATTTGAATTCAAAGTTTAAATATTTGTAATGAAAATATAAAGTAAAAAATACAGCCAGGTATATTTTCGTATGCAACCTATATGCATATAATTAGGGCTAGCGTGCATTTAAGCTCATATTATTAATCACTTTAATTCAACCTAAAATTCGGATGATTTTTTACTTCTTTCTGTAATTATATATTTTGAACTTTTAAAGTCAAAGTGATGTATGTCTATTTCTCGTTAATTTACGCATTTTAATTTAGGGGCCATTTTAGTATTACGTAAGCAAAATTTTTAGACATTTCTGACCCCCCGTGCCAGCTAAAGTAAGCACAGCTCATACCTCTCTCCTATGATTACGTAAGTATGGACATATTTAAAAAATATCACCATACAAACCCCCGTTTTCTAGCGCTGTCAACTCTGATTCCCGTACATTCATTCATTCGTCGAATATAACGCGATAACAGGCATTACTAATTTAAAAATAAAAATAAAAACAAGAGAGATTAACAGTTATCTAAGTAACTAACATCCTTCGCTCCAGAATAAAACGAATGTTTAGTTTATTGTATCAAGACATAAGAAAGCACCTGGATGTACCTATTATATTTTTTCATTTGTCTTTCATTATATAGAAGTGGTTTCAATCCCAATTACAAATATTTTAGTTTTTTCCTTGATTTATACACTAAACACTAATTGTATTCTAAATTTGAAGCTTCTATGTCTGCTAGAACTGGTATGAATAGTTTTGATGATCAGTCAGTGATTGACAAAATTAAGAAATTTTAACTAGTTATGAATAGTTAAACTACTGGTTCATATTGAATGAAATTTGAAATATACCCTGTTTATACAATGCCTGCTTGGTTACTGAAAGTTCTGGCTCCTAGTTTTGTCCACAACGAAGTTATAGGGGGTCGAAAATGGCCTGAAGTGCTTCTAGAAAAGGATAGTACGGCCGTGCCACGTTTTTTTTTTTTTGCTTTTGCTCGATTTGGTGGGTGATTGAAGCGTAGATTTTTTTTTTTGTTTTTATCCTAGCTAATTCTGTTGACCGGAAGGGCCTTTACAGCTTAACAGTAACTTTGTGGGCGAATACTGAAGGCATTTAGAAATTTTTTGTCTGTTTGTAATGGCTAATCTCCGGAACGGCTGAACCGATTTGGACGGGACTTTGTTTGTTAGATAGCTAAAGTTACTTAGGCTGCTTTATTTATTCGAAAATAATTAGGGCTCCTCGTAAAAGAATCAAAATTCAAAAATTGGAATAAAACCAGATTCTAAGCGGTTTTATTGGCAGGTACCTATTCAAATTTGTGAGAAATCTTTGATATAAGTAGCAAAAAAAAAAATAGTTTCCCGTATAAAAAATATCAATATATTACGGAGTAAAATATATATGAAACGCGGGCGCAGCCGCGGGCACAGCTAGTTTTAAATAAAACTCCCCAATTCTATAGAGGTAGAAAGAAAACTCGGAATAATATTACGAATTTTAATTTTTGAATAATGTGTAAAGTGTTCTTCCGAAAATCTATTCTTCCATCCCTTCACCCTCCGCTTCTTCGTCGAATTCACCCTCGTCGTCCGCAGTCGCGTCCTGATACTGCTGGTACTCTGAAACCAAGTCGTTCATATTGCTCTCCGCTTCAGTGAACTCCATCTCGTCCATCCCTTCGCCAGTGTACCAATGCAGGAACGCTTTCCGCCTGAACATGGCAACAAACTGCTCAGCGATCCTCTTAAATACACTTTGAATAGCAGTAGTATTCCCGATGAACGTGGAAGCCATCTTCAGCCCCCTCGGCGGGATATCACAGACAGCAATCTTGACATTATTCGGAATCCATTCCACAAAGTATGTGCTGTTTTTATTCTGTACATTTAAGAGTTGCTCGTCGACCTCTTTCATAGACATTCGTCCTCTGAATATCGTGGCCACGGTTAGGTACCTCCCGTGGCGCGGGTCGCACGCCACCATCATGTTCTTCGCGTCAAACATTTGCAACGTCAACTCTGGAACAGTCAAAGCCCTGTACTGCTGGGCTCCACGAGAGGTGAGCGGTGCAAAGCCGGGGGGTATAGAAGTGTAATCGTGGGAATGGCACCATGTTAACGGCCAGCTTCCTTAAATCTGCATTCAACTGTCCCGGGAAGCGCAGACATGTCGTGATACCAGACATAGTAGCGCAGACCAAGTGATTTAAATCACCGTACGTCGGGGTCGTCAATTTGAGCGTTCTGAAGCAGATGTCGTACAACGCCTCGTTGTCCAAGCAAAACGTGTGATCAGTGTTCTCAACCAGTTGGTTGACCGCCAGCGTCGTGTTGTACGGCTCTACAACGCAATCGGAGACCCGAGCGCTCGGAAATACAGAGAAAGTCAGAATGATTCTGTCGGGGTACTCCTCGCGTATTCTGTTCATAATTAGCGTGCCCAAGCCAGAGCCGGTACCTCCGCCGAGAGAGTGAGACATCTGAAAGCCCTGTAAACAGTCGCACCCTTCCGCCTCTCTTCGAATCACATCTAAGGTAGATTCCAAGATTTCCACTCCTTCTGTATAGTGCCCCCTGGCCCAATTGTTAGCGGCGCAGTTTTGTCCATACACGAAGTTGTCCGGTCGAAATAGGCACCCAAATGGTCCTGACCGCACTGCGTCCATCGTCGCAGGCTTAAGGTCCACCATAACCGTCCTAGGAACATATTTACCGCCAGTTGCTTCGTTATAGTAGACATTTACTCTTTCAAGCTGGAGGTCGGAGTCACCGTGGTAGCATCCACTTGGGTCAATGCCGTGCTCGTCGGAGATAACTTCCCAGAACTGGGAACAAACAGATTAATAAAGTTTTACAGAAAGGAGTAAGTAGTCTAATAAATGTCCTCAACTGGTTGGTAAAAACCTATTCCGTATCTTTCCTCCAATAAATTCCACTGTCTTGTGTTCTTTCTAGAAAATCTTTATGTACCCAACCGTAACGAATATAGGTTCATTATACCACCAGTACACCATTCAATTCACAAAGAATTACCTACCTAGAACTGTATAGTTATCTGTCTATAAACACAGTTGCTCAAGAAAAACAACCATAGTGTGAATAAGCAGAGGTATGTAATTTACGTGGTAAGCAATCTGAATCAGAATCATAAGGTATCAGATCAGAATAACAAAAAATATGTTGCTGCTACTTGTATGGATCATTTTATATTACTTATATTTTTGCACAGAGGACTATTTCTGTTATTCATAGATAAAATAACATTTTTTTCTTACCTTTCCGCCAATTTGATTCCCGCATGAACCGACCTGAATGTTAATGATCTCTCTCATCTTGAAAATTTAACAATTCTTTAGATAACGAACAGAAAACTTGTAAATTTATCTACAAATTTATCAAAATGTTATAGTAAACTTGAAGCTTAACATTAGCTTACAACTAATTAAAAAAAAAAGTAAAAAAAAAAATCGTATCGTGATATCACACCGTGTGCATCGTACAATGGATTTCAGAAAAATGAGCCTCAAAAATAATTTGACAGAGATCTAACAAATTGAATTTCGTTCTAGAAGTAGTTTTTATTCTTATAAGAAATTTAAAACGCACAGCCAGTGTTAAAATTAATTGAAATAATTTCAAACCTATACCTACTTATAATAATTAAGCTGTAAAGAAATAAAAACTGTACAGGCATATATGTGTATATATAATATATTACACTATTAGATTATTTATATAAAATTGTTTTTTTTGTCCGTTTTGGATAAACTACTAGCATTTAACCCATATTTAAAAAAAAATCACCTGTAGAAAGCTAAATTATCAGTGAGTAGGGCTATTTACAGGACTATTCCGAAGTGTCTCAAACGAGAGTCTTCGACTAGTGTGTGTTGCCAGTAATGACATACGGCACTGAGACGTGGTCGCTCACAATGGGCCTAATAAAAAGCTCAAAGTTGCTTAAAGGGCAATGGAGAGGGCTATGCTTGGAGTTTCACTGCGTGATCTAATCAGGAATGGGGAGGTCCGCAGAAGAACCAAATTAACCGACATTGCCCGAAGAATTGCTAAATTTAAGTGGCAGAGAGCACATTGCTCGCAGAATTGATGTCCGACGGGACCAAGGGGTTCTCGAATGGCACCGGAAGACGTATCATCGGTAGGCCCCTCACGAGGTGGATCGACGACTTAGTGAAGGTCGCGGGAATCCGCTAGATGCGGGTGGCCCAAGACCGGTCGTCGTGGAGATCTTTGGGGGAGACCTATGTCCAGCAGTGGACGTCTTTCGGTTGAATGGATGGGTGGATGAGGGCTATACTTATAAGCTATCTATACTATGCTATACGAATCGGCTATACCTACTTTAATTTAAGTAGAGATTTCTATATACCTACCTGTGCTTAGTTGGGGTGGTACGCCAATTTAATAACCTGTAGAGTTTCAGTGAAGGAACACATTTTCATAATTTTTAGATCTTTTGTCTGTATATCTGTGGATGCTTCGTGGAAAAAAACGAAGGTGTTGTTTTATTACTTATTATTAATTAGATAAAAAAAACAGTCACATCAATCAACATAAAAAATAAACCAAAAAATAAATTGACAAAAAGAAGACCCACAATCTCCAAATGGATAACAAATATACACATATTATGTATTTTATTACAAACTAGCTGTGACCGCGGCGTCGCCCGCATTACATTCAGTTAATATGCAGCCTATATTGTTCTTATGTTTTGGGGTTTATACCTACGTGAAAAGGACGGGCAGGTAGAGGTATCTGATGCCTTCTAACCATATTTGTAATTTGTATCGTTTTAATTTGAATAAGCCAATATTGAGTGTTAATAGTTGAGTCATGAAACTGTGCTTATACGGTATCAGTCATATAGTAAAGTAAATTTCAGCTTATTTTAATTACACCTAAAAAGTTAAAACAATTAATACAACACATACGGTTCAAAAACTTAATAGGTAACAAATAATATTAATAATTTTCATTATTATTAAGAGCCATCTAAGAGTTTCATCTGTTAAATTTTCTAGTAGGTACTAACGAATAAACTTCTCGAATCTCTGAAAGAAAAAGTTCCAGAGCACACCGCGAGATGTCACGTTGTATTTTCAACCTGTGTTTTGTTTTCAGAGGCGCCTAAAACGTCAGTTGTATAGTCATGGCGGCCGGTCGCTGTGTCAACGATGTGGCTCGGTGTACAAAATGTAAATTATTAGATTATTCTGTATGATGTAGTTTAGTTTGATGTGTGCGACGAGCGAGCTGATCATTTGCCCGCGGAGTGATGTCAATGGTCGATACGGTCGCGACCGGTGATGATAAAAAACCAGGTTATTGCGAAGACAGCACGGACAGCGACAATGATACGGAAAGGAAGCCACTGCTCCGTAGGATATCAACCAGTAAATGTGTCGGTAGACTGGTTAGTTACTCTGTTATTTATTTTCTTTTTTTTTATTGTTGTGAGAGGCAAAGGTGGGGCGTGCCGTGGCTGTCAAACGAGCTGAGCGGGCGGAGGGGGCATCCCATGTGCCCGGGCCGAGGCAGACCCAATTTTCAAAGATCAATTTCCCAACTCGTAAATTAAATTCTTCTGGCCATAAAAAAGTTGTCACATTGCCAACGGAACGCATTTTGTAAATTTATATAGATTTTTTATAAATCATATTTGTATAATATGAAAATATATGTTAAGTGATAGGTGATGTTTGTTTTGGCACTTCACACCGGTGTTGTTGATGTAATGAGGTCGACCTATTTAGGCAAGGATGGACACTAAAGCCGGTGTATGCGTTGAAAGGTGACAACGATTTCGTAGGGGATTGGATTTTACCAGGCAATAATATAAATGAGAATATCTATTTTATTATTGTATGTTATCTCTTTTTACATAACCATATATTATAATATATAACAAAATTAACGCAAAATGGTTACATGCATATCTCCAAATTTCCCTAGCCAAACGAGGACTCAAAGTAAAATATAATCCTTATTATGGCCCCTTTTCCATTACGGAAAAAATCGTATTCTTTGCAACACAATCTGAACGTTCTACAAAAAACATCGTCTTATAAGAGAAAGGCATCAATAATAACATATCAGCTTACTCCCTCATTTATTTATAAACAGACAAAAATCGGTGCTACATTTTCCTATGTATTTGTATTGACTTTATTTTCGACGAACTTTATTGTTATCAATAAAGAAATGTTTAAAGTAGTCTTTTCACCCAACAAGTTAACAATAATGATTCTAGAATTCCGACACTAGCACAAAGAGTAATACAAAGAAAAGTACGAACGCAATATATCAATATTAACCATTTATTATTAACGTAAAACCTTGACCCTTGAAGGTTTCAACCTTTGAGACTAGAAGGAAAACACAATATCGCGCAATGCGCAAACATATTGCACTTTACATTTCCCAATGACTATGCATGTTTAAACACTCTTTCATTTAATAAAAATTACTTACGTAAATAGAGATATATTTTAAAAGAAAATTAATATGAAATTTGTTCATACGGTACTCTTGTGGTATGAACTAATTAATTAATAGCACTCACGAAGCTATTGCTTAAAAGGAAACCAATTACCGATATTAGTTTCTATGGATAGAAAATTGAAGGCTAGTTGCTGTCAGGAACTTATTGCCCATATACATACATAGCTAACACGTTTTAAGCGTGAACGTATTAATAAAACTCATATTTGGTAGGCAAAATAATGGTAATTATATCCTCTGAATTGTAGTCGTTCGTAAGCGAGTATAACTACTTCCCATGAGGTAAATTTCTAGGTCAAGAAATATACACACTAGAGTAGGACCATATTTCACGAGAATTTGGGGTGATCACAAGCTATTTCATAGGAAATTGGTTTATATTAGTGGATATTTAATAATAAAGATCATATTATTATGTCGTGTTAATTAGTAGATTTTTAATTTATTCTTATTATACGTATCTTTGAATCTTTAGTAATTGCAAGATTATTCAATATAATCGTAGAAATGGAAAATTTTTCTTAAATTTGTAATTAAGGTTTATGATAATATCTCATGAATTTTTATTTTAAAATAAAGATTACTTGAATAATATCGTATCATCTGTTTGTCATACTGAAACAATGTCTTAAATAATCTTAAGCCTGATCCTTGTCACTAACTTGTAAGTAATTCTATCTATTACATTTCAATCTTTATCAACGAAATTGAAAATTTACATTGTCGATATACCATTATAATCAGAGATCTACTGTCGTAACTTAAAATTTGGTTACCCGATTAGCATCTCAGATTGGTTAAGTTACCGTCACTTTTGACAGGTCGACCTTTGTCACAGCGGAAGACGGCGAAAGTACAATCTCTTACTTAAGACAGTTATCGGTGTGAGTATATAATTTACGTTACATATAATCACTGGCTTTTAGTATGGCTTCGCTCACGTCGAATCCCATCAAGCGATTAGTTGGCCAAAGCTCCACCGTGTATATCTTAATATAATATAATATAATATATAATATAATATCTTTATATAATATGCTGCCTACAAAAATATTAACTTTTGTTCGCTTTTTATATCGGATATAAAGGTTTTTCATATACTATACTTGCGGGAAATGTCTAGCTTAAGAGTGGGTTGTAGATCTCTACAACACATCTGTGTCGAACATTTGTTTAATTTGCCTGAAAACATTTACATTTAAATGTTTCAAGCATTTCATTTTTATTAAGCCGAATATACATTTAACCGAATATTCAGTTCAGTTAAAGTTTTTCCGAATTCGTATTCGGTAAAAGCCATTTTCGGGTCATCTCTAGTAGAATTAGCAAGATTAGAGTGGTTTAATTGTGGAAGCACCATCGTCATACCTATTTATACTGTAACTCAGTAAGGAGTTGCTATTTTGTGGTGCACTTTAACTTTGAAACATTATAACTAAATAAGAATGAAATTTCATCGGTCTATGACTCTGCAAGTACTGTCCAACGATTTACGTCACTCATAGACACAGTAGGTACGTCACCGTGCGAGTGGGCAGAGCCGGACGTCCGGTTTATGTCAATCTTTTAACTGTTGTTCCCTTCACGACAACGCGATTCGACCGGTGTATGTACAATCCTTTTAATAGTTCTATAAAGCATGTATTTAGTATACACACATCTTCGTTCTAATTGTGTCAAAGAATACCTATTTATAAATTTCCTGTCACAATGTTTGTCTTCGATAAACTCTGAAACTTCTTATCCTATCATAATAAAACTTTGCACACAGTATGTTACTTAATTTTTATATTGGTTGATCACCTCTATTTTTATTATGATATAGAAACACGGATAAGCCCGGATAGGGTAGCTAGTATATCAATATAAGGACAATACAACTTAATGTATGACTGAATGACTCATTACGAAATCTCTAAAACTGTACACACTTCAATTTTGCATACCTAGTCCCTTCTTTTGCGATATTGTATGCAAATGTTATCGAGAATAGACTTTCCACCGGCAATAATGTTTATAAGCCACATCACCTACGCCAAGTAACCATAGTAATCGAGTCTATGGTACCCGTTACTATGGTAACCGTTGCCATTGTGATTTTATCTACGTTCTACGAAGTGGATAGGTATCATCTATATTTTTTGAAATAAAAACATATAGAAGCCATGATAGCTGGAGTGGTAGTGTGATACGATACAGCATCGAATGACAGAGACATCCACTTATCCTACGATATAAAGAATCATGCATGGTAGTAGCGGCTGGCTAGCCTCAAGTTTATATATATATATATTGGTATGCTCTGGCAGTTTTATTAAAGAGCTAATACATCTAGGTTATCATCTCGAATCTCATCATCACTTATCATCAGGTGCGATTAGAATCAAAACGATTAACCCACTTTAAAAAAAACAGATCTTCCACTAACTCTGAAATTTCCATGAGTTTATATATTTCAAGCGGTAGAATTCCAGCATGTTAATAATTTTAGAAATAATCTAATTTCTTGCATAGTCGATGTTTAAAATTGTTATTAAACCTAAAAAACAAGCCCTATCATACTGTCTAAAAATAGATATACTCGTAAGTAAGTTGTCTACCTAAAACTTGTGGATATTAAAATAAAAACATTCATCTCCCGTTGCATGTGTAAACGAGATCAACGACCGAGCGACATATGAACGTTAACGTAATATCGTCGTGTATAGGAATAATAATTTTTACCGAGTATATCGTATATGTTCCGTTTTGGCGGTTTGCCAACGAAAAGCGCTCCGGCATTAGTTGATTGAAGTCGTTACAGACGTGCGCACCGGACAGATGCTAAAGAGAGAAAAAATTTGATATTAATTTTAAGTATAGGCTCAGCACTTTCAACACAATTTCACCTGATGTTAAGTGACGATGTAATCCAGAATAGTAGACACATAAAAACTAGAGGTACTGCTTCTCAAGTGATGCTACCAGAATACACCTATTGGATGTTTGATGACATGTTTTCAAACTCGAGGGCAGTAGCTACCGAGGTGGGCATTATTAGAGATTACCCTACCACCATGCTTTTGTGTCTTAACGGTGTTTTTTTTCTTTCACCGAAAGCTCGGGATAATTATAAACTTGGATAAGTGGATTTAAACCTACCTTCATCGAAGCGGAATGCGCTCACACTACCGACTAAGCTTTTGTCGCTTCAACCATATTTATTCGACGCGCTCAATAACTGCGTTCAACGTCGAAAAGGGCGCCAACTCTGAATCTTTTCAATTCAATTCAATTTCAAACATAGTAGAGGTACTTAACTAGCTTAATAAAGAATAAGATACTGATACTTAGAGAAAATAAGGATTGCAATTTCGGATTTCAGTATGTAAAAAACTTTAATTAAAAACAAAACCGACTTCAATAAAATTAACTATTAAAATGCACTAAAACGTCAATAAATAATCAGTTTATTAATCTGCTGAATCTGCTGAAATCTCTGATTTTTTTCTTAAATTGGTTATTGTAGAAACTAGAAGCCTTTGAAAATTAAAAATATGCTCGATTTTTACTGTAATTGTCAGACGTTCGTCAAACAAATTTGATGGATAAAATTAAAAAAAAACACGTAAAGTCATAGGCAAAGTCTTTATTATTATAAAATAGAATGAAAATTAAAAATCGGTTCAGTTTTGAAGGAGGAAACAGGGTACTACGAAGTGATGTTTTCGTCTATTTTTATAGGCAAAATCGGCCCTAGCTGCAGTTGTCTCTTTCGTGTTTTATAATTATTTCTTTGTGGCGCAAAGCGATAGCAATAGATTTCTGAAATACCTACTTTTCCGATCGCATGTCCTGTGAAAGTAAATAAGTAAAATTGCTATTAGGGAATTTTTAATTATGTTGCCTATTCCTTGTAACAGTTTATACTACTTAATTGTATAAATAATTGTTTACACGAAAATTCTGAATATAGTTGCATAGCACACTACGTTTTATTGTTAGACTAATTCTGGTTATTCACCAGAAAAAAATTACACAATGATTATTAAAATGATATGTGAATTAGAATGTGTCGACTCACTTATGTAATATAATAAAAAAAATATACACGCTTTTATAACCAGGTAAAAATAAAAGAATTGTTCATTAGTATATATGTATTTTTTACTTAATTTAGTTTCCAGATCGTATTTTCCTTATTATTCAATCATTAATTTTCAACTTGTTTTTATTGTAGTTGTAAAAAATGTACGAAATTGTATTAATTTATTAGGGTAGGTAAAAAAATTCGACTTTAATTTTTTACTTTGTACTCTGAAAAATAAGTTATTACACACCTCTAAAAATTCTCTTCAAATATGAGCTCTTATTTTTAATAAGAAGATAATCCGCATTACAGTTTTCCATTTATCTTCAGTATTAGAAAAAAAATCATATCTCTCGACCAGTTGTGCATTAAAAATGCATGTTCTCGTATACTTGTAGGAAATTGAACGCTCCACAAAAAAAAGCTCTCTAACAATTTTTTCGTAAACTTAAAGCTTAAAGTTTGATTTTTTAAGTCATTTTTTTTTTATTTTTGTAAAATTATTATGAAATGCGCAGTTCATAGGATTGTAGGAAATTAACTGCTCTTCAAAAATGATCCAAGATTAACAGTTTCTGGTTTATAATTTGAGTAATTTTAATTAAATTCAAGGGAAATTTATAAATATTTGAGTTGACGGGATTTTTCTTGCAGGTAGCTTAAAGCTTCACGGCGTAACTGGGCTACATTTATTTTTAGAAAACTTGGGGTTCTGCTTAAAAAAAATTCTATAGACCGTTTATACGCGGGGGGAGCCGTGGGTACACAGCTAGTTTTGAAGTGATGATGGCGCAGTATTGCGGCCGGATTCCACGTCAATCGACGCGGGTTCGATCTCCACCTATCCAAAATCGCCCTGAGCTCTCGGTGAAGGAAAACATCAAGAGGAAACCATAGCATGGTGGTAGGTGCTTTTCTTATGATCCCCGTCTGAGTAGCTACCATCCTCAAGTTTGAAAACCTGTCGCCAAATACCAATAGGTGTATTCCGGCGGCATCACTTGAGAACCAGTACCCAAGGTAGGTCTGTTTACCATCCTAGTTCACATCATCACTTAATATCGTGTGAGATTGTGGTTAAAGCACTCCCTAGCATATACTAGCCTATACCGTATAAAAAAGTCCTTAATATAATTAAAACAACAAACTGGAAATACATTAAATAAAAATTTCTATTAAAAAGCTTTGCTACAAATAAACTCAAATAGATGTAAGAATTATTCATCTTGAAATAGATGTCTTGGTGGAATCCATTTCTTGATTAGTTAATTGAAAGTTCTTCAATAAAGTTAAATGCAATAGCTCTAGATTTATCCCGGTGCAGTCTGAATAGAAACAACTTTCTCGGGACTAATTAGAAATGGCGGCGTCGACTAGAAATGTAGTTACACTCACTAGTCGTTTTGTTTTATCGATTATTACACTTTAGACAAACCTAAACCCTTATTAATAAATAATTGACGTGTACATTATGATAGATTAGTAGTAAAATCCGCGTAGTAAATTGGATTATGACCACTATGCACACAAAATAAGCGAAGTAGTATAGAAAATGTATATTACGAAAAAGGGCGTATGTCGATTGATTGTTATTTTTTATATATCGCCACAATGCTTTGGCGTTAGTGCTCTATATTTAGCGAAACTATTAAAGTGACTTCCAACGTGCAGTCGCTTGTCGATAGGGTTTTATATGTACGCCGTTGAATTATACACGTGGACGCTTTTAAAATGATTTAATAAAATCTTTTCTAACGGATGCATTTTATCACACCACCTATAACCTATATGAGCTAATAATTGATCGCTCGATGATAACTTAGAATCTAAATTTTTTCAATTGTTTTTCTAAAGAAAAGGCAATGGTATTTAAACATGCAGCCAAGTTAAATGTTCCAATCTTGTATCAGTTTTAACCCTCAAGTAAAAGGGTGGTTATATTATTTTAACTTGTTTTTTTGTTGTAGATCAGAATTCATGTTCCGTGTTGTTATTTATAACAGAAAAAATTGAGAATAATAACTATATCACCTGAAATGCCGCCAAAATCTCTCGTATAGATTAAAATGAATTGAATGATTGAATGTAGCCGCAGATCTCGTCCAATCAGCGTGCGCGGAACTTCTCGCCTATTCTCATACTTAACATTTTGAATTTAATTTTGTTGTACATACCTACTATTTTTGAATAATTATCGATTCTAACTCAATTCTTTTGTTTTGCAACATCCCTGATATGAACTTGCCGAGCTAGTTATAAAGTTGTAGCTGTAACTTGTTCAGAATATCTCAGTTTAATTAATAATTAGATCTAGTTACATCTATAAGGTTTCCGCCGCAACTGGCATCAGTTTTATAAATTTAATTTGAATTCGAGTAAGTTTTAGAAAGCCAGTAACAGTATAAGGTTCGATAGAGAAGGAACACCGGTACATGCAGTCATATCTACACTTATAAATAAAATTGAATTGTCTGTTTGTAATATGAATATAATAGCTTTCTACTAAATACATATGAATGTATTTAAAGTATATACGATACGCCCCCTGTCACATCTGGGTAGCGAAATGTGGGTGGTATAGTTTGCTATTTCACCTCTGCCTAACCCTTCGGGTATAACAGGCGTGAGCTTATGTTACGATACCTATATCATAAACACAATTTCTAAATGTACTTGTTTTTTTTTTTTAATTTTCGCGTTCCATATTCAAATGCAGTTGCAGTTAAAGTCGGGATAGAAAAAAGCAAAGGTAACGCGTGAAAACCCGTTTAAATTAACTACAATTTCTAAAGTTTTTTGTTTCTTGTCTATTGGTTTGTTCCGGCTAATCTCCGGAAGAGCTCGAACGATATTGATGGGATTTATTTCGCCAGAAAGTTGAAGTTACTCCGCGTAACTAAGGGTACTTCGAAAACTGTTTTTCGAAAATTATTAGGGTTCTGCGTAAAAAAATCGAACTCTTGAAATTGTGAATAAAATCCGATTTATTGCACAGGTTTACTGGCAAGGTATTTAAATTTGTGAGAATTACCTTTGCTTAATGTTAGTAACAAAAATAATTTCAGGAAAATTATTAGGACTACACGTAAAAAAATAAAACATAAGAAATTGTGAAAAAAAATCCGTTCATTGGTTAGTTTTAGCGGCAAATGCTTGAGTTTATGAGAAATATTTTTGCTTTCTCTTAGTATAACATATTTATTAGGAAAATAATGACGGTTAAGAGAAAAAATATTAAACTCATGAAATTGTGAACACAATACGATTCAATGGATATAGCACCAATAAAACGTTATATTTCCAAGGATTATTTAACAACTATATTAAGTAATGTGAACATTATATAAGACGAAAATAAAGCCGCGGACATACAGCTAGTCTCATTTATATTATTTGAATGAGCTATTGTATTTATTACATTAAATTTGATTTGTAATAAATAAATAAACAAGACACTTGCTTGTCCAAAGTTGTTTTCTTAACATCTTCCGTGAATTGGTGATCCAACTGAGAGATTTAATCAAATCCCTTTTTTATCATCTGTCTACGATGTAAAAATATAAGAATAACATAATATTTATCGAACTCGTAACCTACTAATAGGTCACGGTAATGAGCTGAGACTCTGGGCCTTACATCTTAATTGCAGGTGATTTATGCTTCAATTGATGTATTATTGTTATGTTATATACATAAACCATTATTGCTGTGTAGTTGGAAACGTGATTAAGTTGTGACGTCATCGGTCGCCAGCTGACAATAATGGATCTCTTGAATCTCTCGACATCCATTAGAGACGATATCGATATACAGGGCCGTCTTGAGGCTACACTGTGGGGGGAGGTTGCCCTCACACTTTAATTGAATATAAAAAAATAAGTGGAATGTATTATCCAATTATCACAGGTTCTACTTTCGGTATGGATTTTTCAGGACTAATTTGAATTTATATAGTAACATCAAAAGATGATGAACGAAGAAAACATGTTGATGACGTAAGAAACATCTTTGTAACACTATGCAGTGAGGAAATACAAAGAACGAAATAATATGATAGCGCAGTTGATAGTGCGGTCGGAATCTGCTCCAATTGACATGGCTTCGAGCTCACCTATCCTATTTTATAAGCCGGAGCTTTCGGTGCTTTCTAAGGAAACCATAGCATGGTGAGGTAGGGCATTTTCCAGTAATGCCCGCCTGGTTAGCTACCACGCTCACATTTGAAAACCTGTCGCCAAATACCACAAACACCAATAGGTGTGTTCCAGCAGCATAACTTGAGAACCATTACCTCGAATCACATCCTAAGTCAGATTATGTAAAGAAACTTTCTGGCGTTTTAAAACTTTAGCGTAGTGATTAAGTCTGTTCTTTCCCGTTGGTAAAATATCTATACAAAAAAGTACATTTATTGGTACATTGCTTTTAATAATATAGAAGATGCATTGCTTAATGTTAAATCGTAAAATACTTTTATGGGTATTGGTGGATTAAAGAATTTTACTACCTAGGGCTTTGAATGGTAGGAGACGACACCGTAGAGGTCTTAGCATTCCCCCACATTAAAATAATGGGCTAGCCTATTTACTTACGATGAAATAAATATATTCAACATTTTCCAATTTAACGTGTCCATGTTACGAGGACTTGTTGTTGATCTTAATTTCTTTCTTTTTGTCTTAATTATATTATTGATAATTTTGTGTAAGTATACACAATTCATCCAATGTCATGAGAATTAAAATTATATATTCTATTCTGTTGAACTCATTTTCTGTCACTATTTCCCAATATAAAAAATCCAAAATGTAATTCGATGATAATAATACTACAATACACGTGAATATCTATTCTTTGATTAAGTATATGTGTTGTAAATAATTCTAGCTTCCACCCCGTTACCTTAACCTATGTGAGTAAGGTACCCATACCTCCCAGTACTCCCATGCTAAGACGGCCCTGTACAAAAAGCAATCGACATATATAGCGAAGTGATGTCGTCAACTTCTTCTAACGTAGCTTAGGGGGAATTTTCAACGACCACTTTTGTTTTTATTTTTAACAAATAAACTAGCTTCGTTATACTCTGTATTCTGTAACTTGGTGGTATTTTTAAATAACGTTTGGTTATACTATAGAATAGGATAAGGAATTCAAATTTATTAATACAGAAAGTTATTAACATATCTCGACCAGATCGAAGACGTTCCGAAAAAAGACTAGGTCAAAAGCACTCGAACCTGAATAGGCCGCTTATGAAAGTAGACGAAGCGTTAGGAACGTAGCAGGTGGAACGATTTAGTCTTTGCCTACCGTTGTGGGAGAGAGGCGTGATGTTATGTAGTACTTGAATTTTTTACTGTCGGCCTGCAAGTGATAGATTTGGACAAGTTTTTTAACCCAGTTATGTGACCTATGTCGTCTGCATGCACCTCTTTTTCGGTTCGTTCAGTTTCTACGTTCAGACTCTACCTTACCGAGGTTTGATAATAGAAGTAAAGGCGTTGGGTTCGGCTGAGGGTCAATAGTACCGTGGTGGTTTAGTGAGTAAATGTCTCGTTTAAAAAAAAAGCGTAAATGTATATAATTTACGATCGAAGACTCATTATGTCACACACAATCTTAATTTTTTAGCATTGTACTCTACCGATCTCTTTAAGTGGGCTGCGCTTATCAAGGGTCACATTCGATTGTGAAATTGATGCCCGTGGCCCTAGTCATTTGGCGGTAAGGAGCTTATAATGTTTTAGTGGGTATAATCACACATTTAGTTTCCGTAATTAAAGAAACAATACCCGCTTATGAACTTAATCCCAATATGAACAGAACCCGTCACCATCTATGGTTTAATTGAGAGTCTGTAATAGTTAAACCAATTCTTCAATGGCATAGTAGGTAAGTTTTTTTTAAATAACCCCAAGAGAAAAAAAAATGCATTATTTATACAAAAGTTATTTAAATAAATTACGTAGGGCTTAAGAAGTGTCTCCGCCATAAAGGACGGGGTTTTCATGTTTTTTTTCCATCTGTCGTTGACACGCTCTCTTTGTATTTACTTCGAAGTATTCACGAGAGAAAATTCTCAAATTTAGACAAGAAATATCCGAATTACCTTTGTATAGTCGTTTAAATCTATAAATAATTCTTCTTCTAATAAGTCTTCCACTTTAAATTAATCCGTAAGGCTTTTATAGCAATCTTTTTTAGGTTAAAGTAAAAATGTTACAATTCTTAATAGAGTAATGGAACATTTAACTACTTAGGAATCTGAGGTTTAACAATTACATACTAATCTTATGATGGGCCCCAAAACTTTGATGGTAAATTCACATATATCAAATAAAGTTGACACTTTTTTAGTTTCAGCACTTTAAAAGCTATTTTGATTAGAAGCCTTCATCATAGTTTACAGAGTAAAATAAGTATGAAAATTCTATACTTGAACAAATAGCCATCCGGCTTATATTAATCAGAATATCTGATTCCACGCAGCGCACCGAGCAGAATGATCACGCAAATGAACTGTCCGCCTATTTAATGGATTACCGCAGATAATACGAGCGTTGGAATGACGAGCTTGTCCTTAAGGCCTTAGGCCACCCTAGAATTTTTGAAAAAAAATTTTTTTTTTTTAATTCCAAATGGTCCCTTAGGACCTCAAAAATGATGTCCCAGAAGAATATGGCCGGGAAAAACCTTTAGGTACTCGGTTTTCGAATTTTAGTACAAGGCCATCTGGTCCGCAGCGAGCTCCTTTTGTGAGCGCTAGGGGGAAGGTTGAATGTTAAGGGACTAGAGCAGGTATACGGCAGATGTTATTGAAAATATTTATTTCCTGACTAGTCTAGACAAGTTTATCCTTGTCGAACGTCTCTTTTAGTTAGTTGGGCACAGCTAAGCATTTGAGAAGGACGCTAGTCGACGAACACTTGTTTTCCTCGATATTTCTGTGAACTTCCATTTCTTTTTCCGTGTATAATTATTGAGTTTTTACAATGAGTGATAAAGTAGTGTACAGTGCGAAGAAAGGAATAAAAACGTCGTTTTGCAATAGAAAGAGACCAAAAATATCTTGAAGAAGACCATTGAATCGCCATGCGCTAGAAGCACCAGACGACTTGAATGCCGGTACATCGGCAAAAAAACTAGAGCAATCGGAATATTTATATGATCTTGAAGTGGATCTAGCGTTTGGATATCGTATAATTAACTTTATCGCAGTATTTTCAGCTATTTCGAACGCTGTCGTTTGTAAGATATGCCAATCGGAAGTGAAATTTACTGAAAGCAGTAAGCGTGGTTTGGTATTCAAACTAGTAATGTCCGAAATATATTTCAAGGGGTAAAACAATCTTGGATGTAGCCACGGATATTGCAGTTTGTGTGTTCAATGACGGATTTGTTTCAATTTTACACATAATCAAAACAATGAACTTGGAAATCGGCTCAAACAGCTACGAAATGTGCCTGGAGATCGACAAACAGCGCATAAAGCTTGCAGAAAGATCGCTGTCCGACCGGGTAAAGGAGGCAAGAATCGCTTCAAGATCAAGCAGAAAAGAAATGCAAGAACTGGAAGATAATCTGAAAGGCCAATTGTATGGTGCAGGCATCGCAGATTAAAGGTATTGTGAAATTATTCATGATTTTCTACTACTCGAAACTTTAAACGCGTTTATCTCAATACTGTATTTTTCAAGTTGGCTGGACTCGTAACTCAAGCAATTTTCAACCGATTAACTTGAAATTTTGTAAATATCTTGAAATATACATTGTCTATGGAAGTACGTAGGATTTTTTTTTTAAATTGCGTAGTTCATTTGTTATTAACAATTATCTGACAATTTTTCAGGCAAGTTTGTCACTTTTCACTTTAGAAGGGCGCCATTTGGCCAAAAATCAATATATCGCAAAAATCCTACGTACTTCTATAGTAATTACTATATATAATCGAGAAATGCATTTGCTCATTATTATTTTAAAAATTACAGGAGCTGTTAGTCCGGCCGTGGACCCCGAAAAAAAAAAAGACGTCGTCGCAGAAACGCTCCACAGCCGCCATTTTGTAATGAATCGCTTCAAAAAAAATTATTGTTAGCAGTCACTGATATAGATAATAAAACCACGTTTCTGTTATCTTGATTTATTTTGTAGTTTTTCTGAAAAAAAATCCCCAAAAAGCGTATTTTTTTCAGCCTCTAGGGTGGCCTAAGGCCTTAAGTCACGACTGGCGTTAGTCATTTCAAAATCTTTTACAATGTGATAATTATAAAGCTTTGGCTGGCTTAGCTTGGTTTGGCTTATTAAAACATATTATATGTGATGTTATATAAAAGTATATAAACTTTTATCAGAATAGTCTTGGTGTTTTTAAGTAAAAAGTTAACGGATAACAGCCTTTTGCATCCACATTTTTATTCTGCTCCTCTTTTATTGGAATTAATAATATAACCTAGGTAATAATCACTGTATATAAAAAAAACTAACTCGTTATACGTTACCTGGTAATAGCCTGGGCAAGTAGAAAACTGCAATAGCACTAATTAGTCCTTAAAACGGAAACTATATAAAAATTAACTTTCATTATCCTTCTAGTTATTAAATTATTATTACTATTCTTAAAATGTATTTCTATTATTTTGTTACCATTAAAACATCATGAGAAAATATTTAGGGCATTATTTCGGGCGTGAATAGTTTTTGACAGAAACGAACAAATTGTTTGTTGTAATATTATATACATTAGGTACTTTTGAAAACCTGTCGCCAAATACCAATATCTGTGTTCAGGTAGCATCACTTGAGGCTTAGTGTGTTTACCATGGTGAACCATATCGTCACTTAACATCAGATGAGATTGTGTTTAAAGCGGCAAGCCTATACAGTTTTAAAAACTTTTGAAAAATATTTATTAGTACGTTTGTATATTAACACAAAAAAAAATGTTATTTAGTGTAAACATTCATTTAGCTTTAGGGTGAGCTCAGGCGAACGTAATTTTATGGATTTCCTACGTGAGATTGACAAATAACTCATTGCGCGTCGTCGTATATCACAAAATACACTTTTATAAGAAATCGAAAACAATTCACAAAATAACGCTCGTTTAGCCTCACGTTTAGACACTAGGTGCTGGAATAATATACCACCACCCATTCGTAATCTCTCATCGTCATATTTTATTAGCTTCAAAACAAAATTGAAAAACAGTTTATTATTATCGCAAATAATCGCACGAAATGAAACATGTGTATAAGCTAACCGTAAGACTACATTCATGTTAATTCAGTAGGTTTTTTAATTGTTGTCCTCAATTGGATTTTTATTACAAAGAGCATGTTTTTTTTTGAAAGAGATATTTATTGTATTATATTTATACAGCATATATTTATTACAGCACCTTTGTTATTATTAATTATAGTATAGTATTCATTATAATAATACGTTTTATATGTATTATTATTAGTGTAATTATCAATGTGTGATAGTCCGGCCGTGAGGGTGTACGTATCACAAGGCCCTGTCAGAATATCAGCGCCGTAGTACCTCCGATTGTAGGCTTGCAGCCTCATGCTGAGACAGGGAGCTTTTCGACCCCATGCAAAACTTTCTTTTTAAGATAATGCTATTAAGATGTGTTGTATGTATGTCGAATAAATTATTTCTTTCTTTCTTACTTTACCTTAATAATTATTTTCATTAAATCGACATAAATAGACTACCCAAAATAAGAAACACTAAATAATTGTTTAATATTTGTCTCCAGCCCGTGGTCAAGGAGGGTTACCTGATGAAGCAGACGCGCAGCTTTCAAAGATGGCAACGACGCTATTTCAGGCTGCGCGGACGGACGCTTTACTACTACCAAGGAGAAAGACGTAAGTCCAATATCACATTAATAAAATGAATACTTTACAAACAAAATATTAGACGTATAACCTTCACAGGCGGATTGAGTTTAATTGTGTCCAGAGAAAAACTGTGTTGTTTTGAGTGAATAGTAGGATTTAGTGAAATGCCTTCACGGTGAGGTTTTTTACAAAACTCACAATTTTCAAATACCTATTATAATTATGATATATCTCTTAAGATTTAGTCTATATACATTATAAAAATAGATTGTTTGGTGACTTCGTTACATTTTTTTTCTATTTATACAAATGCTTAACTAGTGACTCATTCAAAGTAATACTTAACGGAGGGTAAAAACCGAATTAAAATCCGTTGCGTGGTTTGAGGTAACGGATAAATAGATGTGGAAAGCGACTTAATTTTATGCAATAGATAACTGGTATCCAACATAGTTTATATATAAGTAAGTAAATTATGAACAATTTACTTGGGAAATTACGGAACTAGTCAAGTACAGAAAAGCGTTCACGTGGTTTAGCGACAAATGTGGATATTAAAATCCTGTCGTGTTTCAACTCTGAATATAATATGAATTTCAAAACTGAATTCACGTCGCCGTCAGATCGCATCGCGTCGTCCGCGACAGAGTAATTTCCCGGAGTGATGCTACTTTACCTACCGCTACCTCGTTGGTATTTACCGCTTCATGCGGTGACATTATCGTTTAAAACAATTTCTTATCACATAATAACTGTGGTAAGTTGTGCATTTAATTAATGTTTATGAAATGAAAACATTTGTTTTATGATTCTGATTTGAAATTTAACGTGCGAGTGAATGAGATAGAATGGCACTTACATTGTTTCTTTTTTTACGAACTCACTAAAGCCGTTTCGAGTGAAAGTGCCTTGGCTTTGTGAAGCTTTACCGAACTTTGGGGCAACTCAGGCTAGCACTGGTCGTACTAGCAGTAAAATGCGTATTATGCAAAAGTACATGCAGTGTTACTTTATCGGCTGGCTACAAGAGCACCTCTAGTTGGCGATCGAGACTCGTCTGACCTCGCCTTGCCCATGTCTTTGTCCCCGGGGAGTGTGCGGGAGCAAAGCTAGCCTCTCGTCCCTGGCGGGGGGAAGGTGGTTCCACGAGCGTTGGTTACATCAGGATCGGTTTAAAATATTACGCGGGCTCCACAACGGTTGCGAGGTTTTAGTGTCTGGGTATAAGACAACATAGCATCGTGGTAGAAACATTTACGACCTCCCTCTGGTATAGGTATAGGTGTAGGTGTGTTCCGGCAGCATCACTCTAGAGCTATTACTCCCTAATCTTAGTATATTTACCACCCTTGACAACATCGTGACGTAATATATCAGGTAAATTATGGTCAAAGCACTAAGCTTATAACCTCAACAAAATTACGGGAATCTGATAGTGAACTATATTAATGTCTTAACGTAATATATTTCTTAGCAAATAACACAAGATTCTCCGTGTCATGCCAAAGTTAAAACCAGAATTTAAAAAAAAAATATCTTACCCTAAAATATATAAAGACATTTTAGCATCTCGACCACTCTTTAATAAAATTACGTTTGTGCGCGTAGGACTTCCATCGCCGTCTATTATTATGTTAATTATAAAACCTTTATGTTAAAATAATAATTATTAGTTAGAACATCAAAGGCGTATCACGTTGCTTTGTTAAATTACTCCGTTGTCGGTGTAGGTAATTCTAGTATCAGATTTCTGGACCATCATGAAAGTTTCACAACGATATTGCCGGGACACTGACACGCCTACCGTTACAATGTTTTGGCTTTTTAAAACATGGAAACTTGATACATTTACAAAAAACAAGCCGTGCCCTGTGGCTTGCGATCATTTTTAACACTCCATAATAGTATTTTCAATCTAAGATCCTACAAAATTAGGAATTAATATATTAGAGGGAGTTTGTAAGTGGCGCCAGGCTTATAAAAGTTGAAAGGGAATCATTAGTTGTGGTATAATTATGAAACATAAAATACTAATTATTAATATGAATGAAAAAGTATATGTAAGTAAATGAGGAAGGATGAAAAAGTAAAGGAAGACCAGAGAAAGCGTGAACAGAGTCTGTTTGGAATAATATGCAAGAAAAAGGAGTAAATGAAGGGATGACAGTTTATAGGGATGTATGAAAGAAGAAAACATACTTAACCGACACCGAATGAGTTGGGAACAGGGTATGAGAATGATGATGATGATCCTAGCTCGACAAAATGACTCCCCTCAAACCGATATTAAATAAAGTACTGTCTAAATAAAGACACCCGACCCGATAGATGATAATCCAACACGTGTTAAGTAAAATACAGTCATAAAGATCAATCTTACCCAGTTTAACGGGCCAAATAAATATTAATCATAAGTAAGTTTTTTAAACGTTATCTTTAAACTGTATTTCCCGTTAATGGTTTTATCATTTGAGAACAAATTAGTCGATTTACATGAATGTTTTTTTTTATAGCGCTGATGTATCTTTGCTCAGGTTTTGACTATAGCGATGATGGCTCAATAGGTAGAATGGTCATATAAGTACCGCGTAGATGGACGCAATTAGTTGAGCACCAGGCTCTTTCGCGGTTTAGTGTGTTATCATTATCAGATTAATCGTTAAACCTATACAGGTATATAAAAAAAAACTAGGCAACCATGCCGATAGAAGTGAAAACTCAAAAGTCCGGAAAACTGTGTTTATTGGGGTGTTTTTCAATCGTTACAAATTCGTATTGTTATTGGTTTAAGTGTCGTATAAGTCGAAGGGTATATTTCAGTATTTTGTCAACGTGGCTTCGGTATTTTTGTAAAATTTAATCTGGTCACACTGGTCAGTTACATTAGTCAGTGATGCAAACCCAAAAGGTTTTCTCGGACCGAAAATGGGTTAAATAAGTTTTCACTTTAATTATAGAGATTTATATCTTTGTAACTTCATATAATAATAAAAAAGAAGCAATTTGTTTAAATAATGAAAAAATATCGTTTACACTCTGACATTATACTAAAAATAACTGATGCCCGACCTAGAGTTAATTACACTAACGAACACTTTCATAATATCGTGTTCCATGTAATTGGTCACCTTTGGTTCGTCATTTCAGAGACACGTGCAGTTTCCGTTTACTTTCTATTTGGGTATCTTTAAATGAGCGTAATTTTGTGTGCTGTGAGTCGCGTTTTTCACACCGCATAATTTACGCTGCGTTTGATTTCATACAAAAGTGTATTTTGTTTTACATGATGACGCGTTATCTCTCCATTTACGCATATTCACAAAACTGAATTTCAGTCGATATGTGCACTTTCGGGTACAAGGGCTACCCACGTATTGAAGGAAATGGACAGTTTAATTTTGAATACGCAAGTTTATTAGAAAAATCTTCTAATGCTTCATAAGTGCCTATGCTGTTAAATAGATCCATTACTCTGTACGACACAAATACCCCGTACAAACATGGATGTGCAACAGAATAAAACGGTTTTGATTTTAATGAAAAAAGTTTTTTTTTTTCTACTTTTTTAGTTTAAGTATGTACTTTTAGGTATAGCTGTGAAGTCTACTTCATAGCTTCGGAAACGAATATATGGAACACGTATAAATATCTATAATATTCGAGGATTTTTTTTCTCAATTTCCTTGAGTTCCACAAATCAGATCCTGGTCTGATGGAAATGGGACTCCTTCGTTTAAAAAAAAAATATTCGAAAATCGGTCCACAAATGACGGAAAAATCGAGTAACAAACATACAAAAAAAAGACGAATTGATTACCTCCTCCTTTTTGATGTTGGTTAATAAAATATGCCCCGTTTGGTGATCTAACCGAATTTTGAGTCAAATGTAAATTACTCGACGCAAAATTTTTGCGACTCACAACATTACGCTCGTTGGGCTTCAACCTTACTTAAAGATTTTAATATATATAATTTTAATAAAACTGTTAATAAATAAAATCTGCACATTACATTAATTAAATATTTATTAAAGTTGGTTTTTAGTATTATTGAATTACTGTGTGTGCCTGAATTAGGTATGGGTTGTAAGTTTATATGAAAACGTAAAGTAACGTTAAAAAAAAGCGTAAGCTTTTTGTAACATAACATAACATAAGCTCACGCTTGCTTTCCCCGAAAGGTTAGGCAGAGGTGAAATAGCGAACAACACCACCAACATTTCGCCGAGCTTAGTTCCGTCCCAGATGTGACAGGGGGCGAGCCTGTCGCCATATCGGGCACAAATTCCAGACTTCGGGATGACACTGAGTAGAAAAACCCAATACCACTTGACCCGACCCGGGGATCGAACTCGAGACCTCAGAATGGCATTCGCACGGTAATACAACGGCGCCACCGAGGCTTTTTGTAACTGTAATTAAATTTCATCAAAATAGATATCGCCTCCGTGGCGCAATTGTTTAACGCGTTCGGCTGTTAACCGAAAGGTTGGTGGTTCGAGATATTTTGATCGAATTTCAGCCACAACGCAAATTCTAGTTACACTTTACACATATTTTTGTTTTTTTCTGTTTATGTATAGTCTACGTATGATGGGTGTATAGTGTCTAACGTATAGTCTACGTGATGAATGTTATTATTATTGCAGTTTGCTATTGTTATTATATCATATTATTATTATTCATGTAAATAGCTGTTTCTTTGTATATTATTATTGTACTAGAAATAAGAAATGGCGCTTTATTGTATAATATTAAATTGGATTCTCATTGGAGTAATTAGTTAAACGTTCAAAGTTTGAACACAAGATGGCGTCGCACGATGTTTAATTTTTAGTTAAGAAGGTATAATAATAATTTAAAGATATTTTCTTCACGAGTCATTTTCTAATTATTACATGTAGGCCTTTATATAGTTTTGTTTTTCTATTTCTGTTTTAACTAAGAACTTCGTTGCTGACGGGGGTCCACCGACCGCACCTTTTTTTTTTTAATTACTCCTAAGGGGATGAATTAGGGGCGGTATATTATATAGGAAGTTCGACGTTTTAAAAGTAAAAACTATGAAACTGTATGTCTAATAATCATTAATAATTTAATTAATCAGGCACGACTATCAAATGGCACTGTAGTGTCACCGTTAAATGCGAGGTTTACTTGGCATCGTTCTAGACGAACAACCAGCTCGGCTGTCAGGTGCAGACAGCATATTAATTTAAAAAAGTTTCAACTCTATTGTGCTTCCGGTTTTTATTATTATTATTTCTTTGTGTCGTTCAAATCGTCGTTCTGTTATCGTTTACCGTATAACAAGCAGTCAAGTAAATAAATAAAAACATATAATATTTATAGAAAGTTGTTCAAAAAAATCTATTAAGTTACTACAGTTTGAAACATTTATATCTCATTTATGGGCCTATTTCCTTACATTAAGATACAATTACAACTGATTAAAAAAAATTTAGTAACATACACCACAGGCCAAATCGCGGGCATCAGCTGGATCTGTCTGGTGATCTGTTATCTGTTCACACTTAATCATTCAATAGATTTCGAATTTGGTAATGAGATAGGTTGCATCCACAAGAAGAATATAGGCTGCAAATTATCTGATATTCACGTGGGCGAAGCCGCGGGCATTGCTAGTTCATAATAAAACTGCGCAAAATGGTTACTACTGGATAACAGCAATTTCAACGATTAAGACCTATTATTATTACCATTTACATTAAATTAATTAATATATAATCTAAAAACACATATTAATGGGGAAGTAAAAATGATGGATAAATTTCTCATGAAGGTAGCATATGATTAATGCCGTGCTTCCCCTCGGGCCGAGGCTTTGTTTAGGAATGGATTTGCTATTAATAAAAGACTAACAACCATAAAAAATGAAAGTAGTTCCAAATTTCCAGGCCTGAAAGCTTTCGTGTCGTATTACCTAAAATGTAGGCGGGAAAACGAAAAGCTCTCTCTTCGTTACAATAATAAAACTGCTTGTAAACTAAAAGTATATAAGTTGTCTAACTTTGTGATCGATCCCTGTCTAGATAATATACATAAATTGTGTATGTGTAGCAGTTTCAGAACTGTTTCAAGTAAAATATTTAATGGCCTACCAAAATGCGCCTCAGGAGGCGGGGTCTGAAATGATATTCACATCTCTAGATGAGTCGCTAGCGACGGGTGTGCGCTGATGAATGACTCCATCTCTTTCTGCAGCGTTAATTTTTTAGAGTAGGAAAGAGACGTCGAGTCCGTTCACCGATGGCTCATCTGTGGGGTATAATAGTAACTCCGTGGCGTACCTGGCCGAGACTGCTGGGCGCCCCAGTATTTTCTGAAATTCAGTCGCGCGCAAGGCGCCACTCTGATCGGATGTGGCTCCTATGCTTCTATTTCTAATAACGTGCGATAAGAAAAGAAATAAAAAAACATTAATTAAACAATTTCTAAAAACCTGTCTTTTAGCAATAATCTATGTATATGCCTTTGACTGTCTCTTTTGTGTAATGTGTTATCTGTAGTGTAGTACTGTATTGCCACATTGACCTAATTTTTATTTTGAAACTCTTGCACAATTAATCTTGAGAATCGGTGTAACTGGGGCTCCACGACGTAAGTTTTTAATGTCGCACTTATTTATAATAATTTTAGTTATAGTGTACTTAATATTATTATTTCAGAAATTATGTATTACTTTTGTTCAAAATAAATCCCTGAAAAATAACTTACATTATTTAAGTTCGTTAGTTTAAAAACACACATATAGAACTTTTTAAACCACATTAACCAGTTAAATAATTAACCAAGTAAGGCTTTTTATGAGCGGACTTTTTTTCAACACACGGTATAAAAGTGTTTCTATTAGAACGCGGAAATTTGAAATTTTTTTTTTTTCTTTAATATTAAGTTCAAAATGTGTACGTATGTGGCCTTAAACTAAATTAGCTCTTTTTACAATATGGCGCGTGATGTGTTCTTAGTATAATTTAACATTAACTTTTGTTTGCGGGACATCCTAATTCTAAAATATTATAAAATATTCTATTACTCAGAGTCGGCATCGCGCGCATGTGGTGCTACGATGACCGCTTACCATCAGACGAATCGTATGCCTGTTTACCACCTCCGGGTTATAAAGAAATGGTTATAACTGCAACATTATCATTATGTAATTATAATAAAAAAAACTTAATGAATAAATAATCATCTTTATTAGACAACTAGCTGTGGACCCGCGGCTCCGTCCGCGTAAAACTTTTCATTGAATCGTATTTTATTCACAATTTCAAGAGTTTTAATTTTCTACGCCGTTTTAATAGTCCCGTCAAAATCGGTCCAGCCGTTCCGGATTTTAGCCGCAACAAACAGCGCGACAGACGAAAATTGAAAAAAAAAAAATGTATTTTTGTATGGGTGTCGTATATACATGTATTTAGTAAAAATGTTGTTATTTTAATATTACAAACAGACACTTTAATTTTATTTATTTATAATATATATATACCGTACGTGTAATTTTTGCATAATTGTATTTTCTAACCCGAGTCTCGTTGACTATCCCCACTCTCTTGTAGAAAGTCTTGTATAGGTGTGTTCCGGCATAGTCATCTGAAAGCCAGTACCTCTAAACTTAGTGGATTATATTTTTAATCTTCGATTAACGTGATTTTGAATAAATACAAACGACACATGTGTAAGTAAATTTCAACGAAAAATAAGTAAAATAAAGTAAATAATTCCCTCTCAAAATCCTGGAATGATATCCGCAACGTTTTTTCGGCGCCCGGATTGAGAACATGTTTGAATGTGATTGAACATCAACAAGGAGTTCAAACTCTTTAAACAAATCAATGAAATAAGACGTTTTAAAAAAATGTATTATCGTACTAGATACACCTACGGCTGCGTACGTGTATTTCTTTCTAATTATATGCTTAATATGTCGATTAGCAATAAAAATTAGACAATAGGAAAATAATGGAAAACTGTCATATACGCCAGGTTAGTGCACAAGGGATTAATATTTTACATTTCTAAAGTATTAAATGGATCAGTTAAAATATTGCTAGGAACCGACTTGTGATCAATCATCTTTAGTGTCGATTGGCCGCTGATGCCATAGCATTGTAAGTTATGAAAATCTATTAGTTTTTCCCCAATCGAGAATCGCTCAACGCGGTTAAAATCGTGTAATAAATAGGAAAATGTTTGGCATATAACAGAAAATATTGAAATTAAAAAAAAATGGAGAACTGCAAAGGTCATCAACAATATGTATGTAGTTAATGTGTAGTTTATAATGTGTTGGTTTTAATAATTATGTTCCAAGTTTACAAAATCCCTCCTACAAATGATCCTATGAAACTTTTGTGTGTGGATGTGTGTTTACTTATTATGTAATAAAACATATACTAAAAACATATATATATATATATATATATATATATATATGTAGTAAAGAGTTAAAGATGAGGTAATAATTTAAAAAAAAAATTATAATTAATAATTTTCGTTGGAACAAACCCCCGTCATAACTCAGGGAGTCATTATTCTTAATTTAGCCAACGGTATTCGGTTTTATGCGTCGTTTAAAATTTAATTAATATATTTTAAACGCTGTACTGTTCTTTTGTTTTTTTTTTGCTGTTATTTTTTTACCTGCGAAATTCCCTTAGGCCGGAATTTTACGAGGCGATTTTTTTTAAAGCGAACAAATTTTTTTCAAAAGTTGAGTTTTTTTTTCCAAAGGTTGTACCAATTTTACGGTGATTCTACTAAATACGTTGTAATAATAAGAATATTTGAATAATTTATTATGTAAGTATACAAAGTACTGTACCCATCCTCGGTGGCGCAGTTGTATTACGGTGCGACTGTCGTTCTGAGGTCTCGGGTTCGATCCCCGGGTCGGGTCAGTGATATTGGGTTTTTCTACTCAGTATCATCCCGGAGTTTGGAATTTGTGCCCTATATGGCGACATACTCGCCCCCTGTCACATCTGGGACGGAACTAAGCTCGGCGAAATGTGGGTGATGTAGTTCGCTACTTCACCTCTGCCTAAACCTTCGGTGATAACAGGCGTGAGCTTGTTATGTTATAGATAATCTCAATGCGTAATCAATGATAGCATTTGCAACTTAAATTCGTGTTGTTTCATTTTATTTTGCGTTGTCTTCAATATTAGCTTATAGTTCGTTTTAATATTAGACTCTGAAGTCGGTTGCAGAGATGTTACACATAAATTATTTTATTATTATTTCATGACGAATTATTTCATATTTGTGCCACTTTAGTTTTAGCTTCATCCGAATAGATTAAAATTTTAATATCTTTCGAAAGACGCAGTGCATGCCGGAGCACGGTCGTCATTTTGCTCAAAATCCATAAAGCAAGAGACGTCTGAGAACTATTATTATTAATTAAAACACAACTTTACACTTCGAAGATCTCATAAAAAATGCCCTAATTGCTCGTAAGATACGTCATTTGTAGTCGAACCTTATGGTTATCTTAAAAGCAAATATAGCTTCTTTCCACAGTTTGTAATAATTTAAAATATCAGTTAGCGACAACAGATAAAATAAATATGTCTTAATGACCTCAATTAGTCTTTTTAATTGAAATAAATATAGGCGGATATCAACAAGTATTTAGGATGGTTTTAAGGCTATAGGTGCCGGCTATCGAATGATCCTGCCGCAACACACCTATAGACCTTGTCTAAGTTGGGCAGGCGAATATTAGAGATTGTTTACCATCCTGGACCACATCGTCACTTGACATCAGGTGAGATTGTGGTCAAAGCATTGAGCCTATATCGTGTAAAAAAATGCCCTACAATGATTCTAATGTTTCATCATCACACAAAACAAATCTCTATTGAATAGTAACAAATGACAATCACGAACTTTTAATATAGGAGTTTGAAAAAAAATGTTCTTACACCAGAGAACAATCTCTGCCTACCCGAATGGGAGAGAGGCATGATGTTATATATATATATATATATATATATATATATATATATATATATATATATATATATGTAGTAATATGCTAGCATTAAAAACATCACTAACAGGCGACCAAACGTGAGAGTGTGGTCCCCTGAGTGCAATTTGATGGAGATAAAACTAACATAACAATATACTGTGTGTATTTAGTTGAACAGAAGGACACGTAGAGATTCTCGCGGGACCAGATACCAGTGTTCATGGCTTGAATCGTTTAGTTAAACGAAGCTATTTGCGTTATTAACTATGTATTATGTAAAAAACAAGGTGACAGTATTTTTTAACTTTCCAATACAATTTAGAAACATTCTGTGAACTGACGACAGTTGACAGACAGACGACAGAGTTTGGTTTGGTTTGTAATTTTTATTAATTGACTTGCAGTATGGTATTATACGTACTGCTGTTTGGTTATTGTACGCGTGTTAAGTGTATTGAAAATAATGACGTGGGATGTAAATTTTAAGACGTCACATGAACTCCCTTCGAAAGCTTTGAACAAAGTGCCGCCATTTTATTACAGCACAGGAGATTAGTAAAATAATACTAAATTGCGCCTAAATAACTATTATTTATAGTCGTAATAAATATATAAAAAAAGAATCATCAGATACATATATGCACAGATTATATAGTAGCCATTCTGAAGCAGCAACCTATTTACGGTTTAGTGTTTTTTACGTTATCGAATCAGGAATGAGGAGATCCGCAAAAGAACCAAAGTAACTTTGCCCGAAGATTTTCTAAACTTAAGTGGCAGTGGGCTGGACACATTGCTCCCGGAACTGATGCCCGAGGGGGCCAACGCGTTCTCAAATGACTACCATGCACCGGAAGATGTACGCTCCCCACAAGGTGGACTGACGACCTGGTGAACGTCGCGGGAGTCCACTGGATACGGGTGGCGCAAGACCGGTCGTCGTGGAGATTTTTGGGGTAGACCTATGTCCAGCAGTGGACGTCTTTCGGTTGAATGGATGGACGAGAACATGGACATCGTGTTTGGTATACACTCAAGGGTAAATGATTTATTTCATTTTTTTTTTAATATCGATATTTCTATATATGTAATATATTTTTGAGCGGTAGTCGAAATTCGATCATGAAAATTTGAAGCCAAGAACACCAAATACAAGAAAATCTTTGTTATCTTTGGCTGTTTATATACTCATATAGGCATGTTTTAACTGTAATGCAAAATAATCTAATACTAATTTTATTAGTTGAAGATCTATTTCCAAGAGTCTTTAGTTGTATCCTGGTATTATCACTTGAGACAGGCGAAATAATGCGAGGTATTGTGAAGGTAGTTCCGGCTCCTAGGCCAAAAAGGCGAATGGAGGAACACCGCGGAGCTTTAGGCATTAATAATCTGACGTAAAACCGACCTTCCCTGTCCCAAGTCTACTCTTTTAGCGATTGTTGAAACTACACGTAAATTTTACATGTTTATTCTTTGCAATGTTATAATATGTATTTATATAAACACTCGTATCGAATCTCAAAATCTCGCAGTGATCCGGTACTTTCCGCTCGACGTCCTGTAACACGTTTGAATAAAATACGTCAGTTTATGTAATATTTTTCCATTTGGTGTTCTATTTAACACAAGCAGTACATTATTTTATGTATCTTCAATAGTTACATGACTGTAATTTTAGTAAAAATAAATAAAATTATCTATGTTACTACTCGGTAATAGTGTCACTTTCTACAGACACTTTTGGCTTATTTTATATAATACTTCCGATGTTTATTCATTAATTATTTTTTTCGACTTACACGAAATCTCAAATAGGATATATTATTTACATTAGCCTTCTATGAAATAATATCGAAGTAACGGTGAAAACCGCATCAAAGTTTACGGGTAAATAGACAAACAAACGCGAGCAAATTTGTTTCAAACCATACTAATTGACCTATGCAACGTAAATTTAAGTAAAAAAATATATTATATAATATGTGAAATAATAATTTGAATAATATATTATTCCCTCCACTGCCCCTCCCTATTATATTATATTATCCTGCGTCTATTATATTTATAATATGTAAAATTTGAAGAGATACATTTAAATGATGTACTAGAGAATCATGGCTATTTAAAAAAAACGAGAAAAAAGCCGCGGACAAAAAAACCAGTAATTCATATACAAAGCCATAAATTACAAAACTTTACAAAAAACATATTATCTATGATTGAGAAAAGTTATCATGTTAACCAATTCTCTAGCTCTTGTGCAATATACAAACTAACATACAGACGAACATTGCTTTATATGATCTATACAAATGAATAAATTTGACGTGTCTGTTTGTAATATCAAAATTATACCTTTTTACTAAATACATATGAATACACGACATTTATATTAATTTATAATTTAAAAAAATCTGACTGGCTGCCTGTTTGTTCCAGCTAATTCTCCGAAGGGTTAGTCCGGTTTTGACGGAAGTGAATTTGTGCGGCGTATCTTTTATTTTACGTAAATTAGACTTAGTGTTAAAACATTAAAACTTATGAAATTGTGAACAAAATCCGATTCAATGCACAGATTCACTTTTACGAGAAAGATCTTTGCTTTCTGTTAGTACCCAAAAATAATTAGGGCCTGTATAAAAACATAGAGTCTATTGCAATGATTATTTAAAAAAACAATATTACACTGAAAATAATTGTGCGAAATAGAATATGTGATACGCGAAATTAGCTAGTTATATATGAAGATTCGTTTGTGTAAACATCCCACCAAACTTTGTGTTAATAATTATGAAATAATAAGCAATTGATAATCTCAGTTCCTACATCAACATTAGATTAATAATAACATTTAGCTATTATTTCATTTTATAACAGTTAACTGTTTACTATTACGATGATAATAATCGTTAAAACATAAATATATCCCGTGTAGCGGGCGTAAGCGTCAATTAGGTTTTGTGTTAAATGGATAGGATATCATGTTAGACTTTCTGCTTTCATTATTATTTTTGTTCAAAGAATAATGACACGTATAGATAATTATTACTGTATTATTATTTCTTAGAGAAAGCACACGTAGATAAAATAGCCATTAATTTGAAAGTGGAAGTATGGAAAAGCCAAATGATGGCCAATGAAAGTGTGGATGGAGTTTGTAAGGAATAATCAGAAAGAAAAAGAGTAAATGATGAGATGTTGCTGATAAGAACATATGGAAGAAGAAAACTTACTGCGCCGACTCTGAGTAAGTTGGGAACAGCTCATAAGAATGATAAGTATTTTACCTTTCTTGTTAATGGGAAAAGTTTAAAGCGATAATAGCTTAGCGCTTGTGTGGTCGGGAACTACTTCAATAGTGTAACTGTATTTGAAAACTATTTAAAAATAAGCCTGAGTTTTTTGTGGAAGAAAATATAGTGATTCAATAATTAGGCATGTTCTAATGACTGCCAGACTATCTACCACCCTCAAGTTGAAAGTCCATTAATAAATACGTATGAACCTGTTCCATCAGTTTAGAGGCAGTCTATCTTGACTTAACGTATTACCATCTTAGATCACATCGTCAGTACAGATAAGGTTGTGATCTAATGCATATAATCAACAGTAATTATGTTTAAAGAAGAAAAGTCTATTATTATTTAGTATGCCTCTATTTTGACATTTTTTATTTTTGCAGAAATGGAATTTTCCTGGAAACTATCATCCATTATTAATTAAAATTCCAGACTAAACGATGCGGTCACTAGTAAAAATGTTTTTAGAGATAAATGCTACTAAGTTATGATTGGCAAAAAATTATCGACTATGCAATAGCCGTCATAATACTATTGTTACTTTTTCTCTTGGCATAGTAACGAAAACTGTTTTTCATTCACTCATAAACTGTGCCTATGAAGATTTTGTATCCACTCACAATATGACAAGGTCGCTTCTAGTTACTTAAAATTCATTGAAATATATGCTACTAAATATAAGAGAACTATTCATTTAAATAGAACCATCAATACATAAACATTGTATATAAATAATACATTTCAAATTATATTTCGTTTCCGTTAACCACTTCTAAGGAGTACATTGAAGTGTGCAATATATATGATAATGTAATATGTACACTTATAATAACATTCTTCCTGATCTTTAATGTACATCGTATGTGCCACAGATACAAGTTATTAAAATTCTAATCTCGCCTGCAATGGACCATGTATAATGCGTTTCAGCCAATGATAGGAAAACTCATTTTAAATAAATACACTTTTGACCTGAATAATTTCTATTACTAGGTTTTATATTTATTTAATAATTTTTAGAATCCAAAAATTTGCATTTTATTTTGAGCTTTTGAAGTGAAACCTGTTTGTGCACGATGAGAATTAAATTTCAAGGTTGCGTCACGCGATTAGCTTTAGAATAGAATCACGATTTTGAATATCAACGGACGGATAAAAGTACGTAGTGCGAGAGGATGAGATAAAAATGATAACTTTTTAACTGTAGATTTATTATTTCTATATTATCAGTGTCGTTATAGGCGTCATGGCTATGGTATTTTAGAATGTGAGCAAACATGTTTTTGAATACGCCTTATATGCCTAGGTCTCTATGCCGTATTAATAATTTGATTTACAAATTTAACCGAAAAAAATGCAAAAGAAAAAATAATGCACTCGACGAATTCTGACGATATAGTTAGTTTTACGTTTTAGTTTTAGGGTTTTATGTGAAATAACTTATCGAGCGGTGTGCATGCGACCGACCCGCATACCGTGTGCGCTACAACCGCAAGCCGGTTAGAGGTCGATCGTAAACGTTTTATTATGACCGAAGCTGATTTAAAGTATCGCTTATAGTGGGAGGGGGGTTAGGAGGGTGAGGCGATAATAACGTGCGAGTTTTGTTCCGCGTATTTACGATGTTTTAACATCATAATTTTACGAGTTTTAAAATAGTTTTTAATTGGCTAAAACTTTTACATAATTATTTATTAATATTTTCGTAATATTGTTTAGTGAAAATTCTACCGTTTATTAATTGCTTCAAGAAATAATATTGAAATAACTACAGTTGACCGCATCTCTCGGCGTAAATGAAAGATTAACGTAATTTGCTAAAACCATGTATTGAGTCCAACTATAGCTAAACATCACTCAGGTATCATAGAATTAAAACACTTAGAACGGACACACACACACAGTCACACACGGAGTGAAACTATTTCAAGTAGGTTTTAAATCGTTACGGTTATAATAGTTCACGTAATTGTTGTGTGGTGTGCACATATGTGTCTGTGTATATATGAGTATATGTGAGATTGACTGTGATATATGGGTGTGTGCATGTTTATGTGTGTGTGAAAGAACGTGTGATTGTGATGTGTTATTACACTATTAAAGGAAGATTGAATCTTTCTCTTAAACGCTACACTGCTATCAAAAAAAATGTCTAAATACGTGCTTTCATATTATATAGGTGTGAACATCTAGTCATCAATGAATGACGGGCATACTTGGTTCATTGGTGTTGCCCACAAACCTATCCACTCTAACAAATATGAACAATCGATTTTATTATTAATAATTTATAATATAAGTCGATACAGTTAAAAACTGTTTTTCTATCTATATTAATAAATAAAATTGGAGAATCTGTTTCTAATGTCAATTTTTTTTTTTACTAAATAGAATGTATATACAATACCTATACCAAAAATACAACTTCTAAATATTTTGTCTGCCTGTCTGTTTGTTCCGGGTAATCTCCGGAACCGCTGGACGGATTGTGAAGAGACTTTTTGGTAGATAGCTGAAGTTACTCCGGGTAACGAAGGCTACTTTTAATTTTCGAAAATAATTAGGGGACTCTGTAAAAAAATTAAAACTCTTAAAAAATTGAATAACATCCGATTCAATGCACGGTTTTACGGGCATGTGCTTGAATTTATGAGAAATTTGTTTACTTTATCTTAGTATTAAAAAAAAATAGGATTTCATATAAAAATTATATCGCAGTGAAGAACATATGAAACGCGGTCGCAGCCGTGGGCACACAACTAGTTTTAAAATAAAAACAGTTTTTTTTACTGTCCTTGAATTTAAAATATTTACATAGCGAATTCTGCAATAACTTTATGTGAGTAATTCAACTGTTAAGTCCTAAATATTTCTAGTTAGCTTACTCAAAACGTACGACCTAAAGAAGAAATATTTATTGAGTAAGCAACTAAAGTAAGCAATTACTTAAATATATCGATTTTAACTTGAATTTTATCTGTTTTTCGATTGGCAAAAGTATATTTTCATATTATTTTGCGTCCACAGGACAAAATATAAAAAACAGTTAAAACATAATATATTTTTACAGTATAATCAAATATATACTGTATTGTGTTCATTTATTCAGCAAAATCGTACGTTTATTTTCCCGTAAAACAATACTAGAGAAAATATTATATGAATTATTGTGATCGGTTCATTGATTCCCGAGTTATATCCCGAGTTATAGTCAACAAAAAAAAAACAGAGAAATAGACATTACCTTTTATGTAATATAAGGATAAGCATATACTGAAGCATAAGTCAAATAACTAAAGTATTTGTTACTACTGCCTCTATTTCATCTATATGTCGCTTATTTTCAAAACAAGACCCAAATGAGGTCCGGACGTCGGAACGTTATGTATACATAAATATAGAATAAAACAAAACAACAAAGCCAGCTACCAATGTAAAGTACGTAAGTTATCAAACATTCCGACCCACATACACATTATATTACCACCTCAAAACACGAACTTAATCAACTCGTGTATGCGACGTCGTTTCTAAGTTATATGTGCGTCACAACCGTCCGAGATATGCCATTTCGGCTGTCGTAAAATTAACGAGAACATCGAAAATGGACCCAAAGTGATGGTGATTAGGTGATTTGCGATATGCATGTAGTGTAAACGTAAGACGCTTTGTATTACGGTGATTAGCCGTAGGAGAGCCTGACTGGGATTAAAGCTACGGATTGGGATTTCTTAGTTTTCGAGATTCATCGCCGATTCTCTATTCAAATTTTATATTGGAATTCGTTTACATTTAGTTATTGTTGAGTTATGCTTTTGAGTGAGAATTCTGTAAAATTAATTTTCATTCGAAGATATTCTTTGAACAAAAGTACGCAGGCTGTAACTTGGATTTGCGAAATATTTACACCGTGTCTCGTAATGAAACTGATACGAGTATATATATACCAACATCTATTGAAAGTAACCAGTTCAGTTAATACATAAATTTGTCAGTAAAATTATTACTATAAATATCCGCATGCGGATATTTATCTGTTATAATTCAATTCAAAAAAAAAAACAAATCGGCTCGGCTTCACATCTAAAATTTGTTAATGTAAATTTTTAATTGCCAGTATAAATAAGATCATCAAGTGTTCGAAATGCAGTCAGTTTCGTTGTCCAATTAACAAACCTTTGAGCATCGATGTGTTCTAAATTTCCCCGCAAGATAGGCGAAGAAAATTTATTACAAAACTCTATCGGAGACATGGCTGTTTTCAATTTTACTGGAGACGGTAACTTTTTTACATCACCAAAAGAGGCTTTGCTAAGTGGCCACTTTAAAGTTTGTCGTAAAAAATTTACGTAAAAAAACTTTGCCAATTGAATACAACGCGTTGAATGTAACATTAAGTTTAAAAAACCTTTTTTAAGGGTAAAAATGATAATAATATAAGCCGTAATCGATCAAAATAAATATATAATATAGTGTTATTTATATTGTAAAGGTGTCTAGTATATTTTTCTAAATTAATTCTATACATCGAGGAAACAAAGATTTTTTTTTAAATTTTCGATCTGACTAACGTTGTTGATTAGAAAGACCTTCGTGGCAAATGCTTACGGCACTCAACCTGGAAATGGTTAATAACACGAGGGTACCAAATAAACCTCGGTTTACACAGTCGTTACTATTGTTGGTATGCATGTTTTGCCACTAAACTAATCTGTTAAGTGTGACAACTCTGTTCTAGTATGGTCGCTTGTAGGCTAGGTTGCTCTACTGCAATGAATTTGTTTTTTTTAACGAAAATTATCATGTGCTATCTTTATTGATAGGTGAATGTTTATATATCCTTTCAGATAATATATCTATGATTATCTAAATAGGTCCTTTTTTAAATTATCTATATTTAATTTAGGGACTTGGAATTTAGGGACTTCTACACTTGCAGGCAAATACAAATTTTCATGAAAGGTTTCTATATTTAATAAGTTAAGATTAATTGTTTCAGTACACTGTTTCTTTCAGTTTTGAAATCGGCTATTTAATTCTATAGTAAAGAGATAAGAAATCAAGTAAAGAACACACGAAGACAGACAGACCTGGCCTTTAATGTAATGTAAGGATAAATAATAGAACAAATACATTTTTACGTATACAATTTTAGACGTAATATTTCCTACAACTGTGTAATTTCATAATGCTCCTTGTTATATTCGTATTCCGTTCCATTTATTAATTCAGAAACTTCCTTTGTTACAACGAAATCCTAACCTAAAACATCCGTCTAAGGCTCGCCGAGGTATCTAAGAAATTTTTTATCTTGAAATACCACTTATCTCCTCGCCCCAGATGTTTGATTATGAGTTATATTATAATTATGTTATCTCGTCACGGAGATAATCAAATGGACTGTTAGAAAAATTGTCATCGGTAATAATTTTTACAACTAAAGGTGATTATAAAAACCCGTTGCTTTTTAATGAAATCGATTTGATTCTCTCTATAAAGGGTTTTCGAATTTTTACATTTGTTTTTTGATTTCTTTCAGTGATTTGACTAAAATTTCACTAAAATTTCAAATTTTATCTAAATATAAGTAGTCTTCTTTTTCATAATAAGGCGCTGTTCATGTAATATACAGCTAGTATAAACTATACTTGGAATCGTTAAATGTAAATTTCAATAAAATGTGAAGCGATTCTTCTCGATCCATCCGAATACGTAGAAATGTAAAAATAAACTTGGAAAGTAGATCTCATTATAAAATGGATGAGCTGTTTAGTTCGATATGAATGATTTTACCTTGGAGACATATTTCATAATAATGTTTACTTGCAAAAGAATAATATCTGTAGAGAATTACGACAATAATATTGAGTAGATAAATTGTACGTACTAGAGGGAGTAATATAGTAATATATGAGAGGGCGTTTGAAAATTACGCCAGTGGTGGAAAAGTTGGAAAATTTGTCGTGGTATGGACATGTTATGAGAAGAGAGGAAGAGCATGTGGGTAAAATAGTAATTAATGTGAATGTCGAAGGATGGAAAAGTAGAGTAAGGCCAAATAAAGTGTGAATGGAGTGTGTAAGAAATGATATGAAAAAAAAGGAGTATTTGAAGAGGTGACGGCTGATAAGGACGTATGGAAGAAGAAAACATACTGCGCCGACTCAAAGTGAGTTGGGGGTAAAGTATGAGAATGATGACTATGTACTAGAGAGAACATTTGTACCACAAATTAGAGTGCAGCATACACTCTAACTGACGTAGTTGATGTCAGGCACTCGTCGCAACATACATATGAGTGCTAAGTCATATTTCATAAATGTGTCGTTATGAACAGCAAGATACTTTTCATACGTAAATTGGAAAAATAATCTTTTGTAATCTGCATATAACTTATCTTAAAAATATATATTAATTCTAGAATATTTTTCGTTATGGTATATTTGGATCAAGCTACTGATGATGATAAGTAATGAACAATGATAATAAGTTAAACCAGTAGGTATTTTTGTTATATTTGATTTATATTTTTAAAATGTAATCGAGTAAAAAGTAATAAAGTTGAAAAATTTATTAAAAACTTTTGCCCGTTGTCCACAGAGTTCCTAAAAAACCTTGTTAATTCCATGCGAAATATAGGAAATATTTCATTGTAAGGGAAATTTTGTCATTTCATTTCGACACAATGCCGGGGTTCGTTAAAATTTCTCGCCTTCGAAACTTTCGGCCAACCGACGAGATGCCTTGTGGTTTGATTACATGATATTTCAAATTTTATAACGAAGTTTTTAGAATGAGAATACTAACCGTGGTCGTGGTTTTCCTCGTATATTACAATACTCTCCACAGTCTTTAATACTCAATGGTTTAGCTAAAACATCTTAAGATATTCTAATGAGTTTTTGAAGTGAAACTTCTTTCCGCCTGATGAGAATTAATTTTCAAAGTTGCGTTAGAATTAGCGTTATGATTTGGAATATTAAAGAACGGACCTGCTATCTGCGTAGTAAGAGGGAAAGTAACAGGATAAAAAGCACCTTTTCTTTCTAGAATTATAATTTTATCTTCTTTATTACATAACATGTTTAACCCGTTAATTTGACTACGGTTGCGCTTATTGACTAATGTGGGTGGCTTAAAACTTCACCAATCGAAACGGTGGGTCAAACGGTTGGCATAAATAAAACGAATTTCCGCTAGGCATTTTTCTTAGTTTTTTTTCCTCTAGTTAAGCGAGGAGTAGTTTGAGGTCCACTAAAGAGAACGGCGCCATTTGCCAGTCACTTGTTGAACGCGTCTGCGGCTAACGAGCGACTTGTGGCTGACGAAGAGTCGGGTGTGTCGCGCCCAGTGCTTTCAACTTTTGTGAACAAAAAATATGCGGAGAAGGTATAATTTAAAGTTTGAATCATCACATTTTATAAAAAAAAATTACTAATAGTTTGCCCTTTCTCAAGAAAGTATATTTTAAGTGAAACTTCCTTGCGTGTAACGAAAGAAACTAAGAGAAAGCGACAGAAATGATACGCTATACTTTTTGATTGTTGAATTATTTTATCTCTTCTTTGTACCATCCGCATGTCTTTATTTTAAAAGGGTGCATACGTGTTTTTTCTCTCTTTCTCGGTCTATGTATCTAACCTTCGTAATCATTTGTCTTACAGATTTACTGCCAAAGAAGTTTCACTTCTGACACATGTACTCTGTACACGCACTTTTTTCATTATTCATCAGCATATTTATTTTTAACTACTATGTTTATCTTGTGAAAATATTTTAATTGTACAACGTGGCCACCCTACTTTTGTGACTGCAGCATGGTAATCTTTTGATTGATCTCTGTTGACAATTTCGGTTCCTTAATTGACAAGAAATATTCATACATCAAAATCACACAAAATAGATAATTTTAATTTTTTAATTTTCCTGTCTTTTAAACTGAATTCCAAAAAGGAGGAGGTTATCAATTCGTCTGTTTGTTCTTTTTTTATGTATGTTTGTTACGTAATTTCTCTGTCATTTGTGGACCGATTTGCATTTTTTGATTTTAAATCGAAGGAGTACACTTCCGAGGAGGTCCCATTTCCACCAGATCAGGATCTGATCAGTGGAACTCAGGGAAATTGAGAAAAACCCTCGAATATTATAGACACTTACACATGTTTCATATATTCCTTTCCAAAGCTATGAAGTAGGCTTCAAAGCTATACCTAAAAGTACATACTTAAACTAAAAAGTAAAAAAAAACTTTTTTAATTAAAAACAAAACCGCATTCAATAGAATAAACTATAAAAATGCTCTAAAATGTCAATAAATTATTACTTTATTTATTTGGTTCGTTAATTATGGAGTCGGTGTCAGCTAGAGTTAACCAATTACTCATTTACAGATGGAAATAACTGTCTAAACTTTATCAGAATTACACATGAGCTAAATAAAGGACTAGGACGATTTTAAAGAACGATTAATTACAATTTAATATAATTAGTCACGACGAACATTTACACCACTTTGCTATCCATAAGCTGGCTCCGATTTCAAAATTAACGAACCAGGTACATAAAGTAATTATTGATTTTTTAGTAATTTTTTATAGTTTATTATTTTGAAGTCGGGTTAATTTTAATTTAAAAAAAAATTGAACAATCCCTTTCAAATATCTTCAGAATCTTTAAGGTATAGTATAAATATATGCGGTTCAAAGGTAGAGAGAGCTCTCTTTCAACGGATATAACGTTCTCTAATTGCAACAGTTACGTAGACCGCTCGACTACACCCGGACACTAATGTCAGACACTTAAGAACATACTAGACGAGTTTCGTTTATTTCGTATCTTCATAATGGGAACGACGAAGAAAATTGTTTTTTTTTGTTAGCACGTTTTGTTTTTATTATTTGTTGTTCTTTTGCATTGTCTTTATTATTTTGTGTATGTCTCTAATAAAAAACGTGTATCGTTTCGTATGATATAACAAATATAATGTCTTTTAAGAAAAAACACGGTAGTCGTAGACACTTTTGAAAAAAACTGTCATTGTGGCACATTAAGGTGCATTGCGATTCAAGATTAGTGACTAAGTGTATGTCCGGCGAAATGATGGTGACAGTGGATATATTGAGAACATCAACCATCTTCATCGTTTTTGGTCAGTATTTAACCACAGAGTTGTAATGAATAAATAGATTTCAATTCATTGACCATGACTTATATCAGATGACATTTAAAATTTTCTTTAACATAAAAATGTATTAATTTTACCATAGCATCGGTATTTATGTACTCTTAAACATGTAATGAAATATGTATATTTGTATACTAACTTCGTTCATTGGTTGTATTATAACATTTGCGCATTTATTATAATTTATATAAAACAATTCACGGCTACGTAAATTACTCGCATATTTTTTTTTAGTAAAAGACGCCGCGGTATAGATTTCAAGCAACTTCTCAACTCTTAAGTTCGTTCGCGTAAATGTTCTCTTATTAGATACGAGGAGAGTATGAGGAAAGGGGAGAAGAAAGCAAAAAGGAGTCGAGGGTGGGTAAGGGGTGCATACGAAACTTCTTCTCGTTTCTAGACTGATGAGACATCATCCGCTTTCGCAGTCTTGTTTATGAGTGATTACAATGAATACTTGCCCATAGGCAAAAATGTTTTTTTTTCTAGTGAAAACGTCTTTAGCGGCTTTAAGCAATTCTCGATAGGGGAAACGCTTACAGAATCACGTTACTAATGGAATGTGACATTAGCTGTCAACGTGCTGTCCGCGACATGGAATTTCCATGGCAAGTTTTTTTTCTTTTCTGGCGTCGCAGAAGCATTTGCCAGAGTTTTATTATTTATCTCTGATGGGAACGAATATTAAGAATGATGGCAGATTCCTAAGCTTTTGTGTTGCCACATTTAAAATATTTTCCTCTAAATGTCCGAAAAAAATGTTCCAGTCGAAACGATTACTACTAAAATCATTTAAACAGCAAAAAAAGTCTTTCAAAGTTTTCACTTCTGTCGGAAGTCCCCGTGGCTGCCTAGTTTTTCTGTTTACTAATTACTTGTGGGATATTTTCAGTTCTTTGTGTCTTTATAATATCGATATAAAAAGGGGCTCACCGTTTTTTTTTACCTAAAAATGAAGTTTTTTTTTTAAATTAGCCTCTTAAAAATGATTACAAATAGTTTACAGTGAAGTGAAGATTATATTAGAATATTTTGATCACGGCATTGCCATAATACGGGGTACTCTGTTGGGTACATCATTGATTATTTCATCCATTTAAGTTAGTCCTTTTATTTTCTGTAAGGGCATATGATTCTATTTGTACATTAAATAATATATTTGATATTTCTACGCACCTCTCACTGTATACCGTATGATTATATCTATAATGTATTAAACACCATTGTTCTTTATACTATATACATGATCGCGAATATTAAAGTATCCGAAATTTTCCCTCTGAAATCACCGGAATCAGTTAAGATTAAAGTATAAAAGGACTGATGTCGAAGCGAAATTATTTTCTTATCCGTCCGTCGAGCTTCGTAAAGCGCTTGTTCGAATGATTTAAGCTGTTAAAATCCCGTGAACATCTATTTCGATTAAAAAGTTTTAAATGTTTCAAAGAGCTGATTTATAATTGGAATAAGTATCTAAGGAATTCCGTTTTGTATTAAATCTTTTGACATGGTGGTAGGGGATCACCTGGGTAAACTGCAGCTGGCAATCTTAATAAATAGTCGAAAATATTTTTTCTTATAAATAAAACCATAATATATTACATAATAGGTTGGGGAAAAAGTTTCTTTACATTTTATATGAATTCTCAAGACTGTTTTTCTAAAGTTTAGTTACATATAATTACAGTATATATGTACATTTTGTTTAAACACTCTCTACCATCTTGTAGGTGCCATCATCCCAATGCTGTAGAAATATTGGGACTTCTGATAAAAAAAAGTAGTTTTGGCAGTCCTCTCTTGATGTTAACCTGACACTGCCTAAAGAATTTTGAAGAAACCGAAACAGGTGAAAATCTTAAGGTGCAAGCTCAGGGCTATATGGCGGATGCATTAACATCCCTCCCCCCAGCCAAAATCTCGTAATTTTTGCTGAGTGGCTAAAGAATTGTCTGGTCTAGCGTTCAAATTCTAGTTCTCTTTAGTTGTTGGCAGTAGAGATCCAAATCAATGGTTATAGTCGGCGGTAAAACCTTATAATTAACAATGTGCTTCAAATCCCACCATACACACAGCATCACCTTATTGCGAGTTAACTGATCGACCTTTGACCACGACTTTTTCGCATGTTCCTCATCACCAGTTATCAATCTCTTCAAAAACGGTTTGGTTTCATTACGTCCCAATAAAGAATCGCAAGTGAGTACACGGTTCATTAGGTTTCATTCAGTGAGCTCGTGTGGCATCCAAACATCGAGCTTTTCTGTATTCCCAGCTTTTATCTAATGGGTCAAAATTCTTTTGTGGTCAATTCCCGATTCTACAGCTATGTCTTAACTATTGTTATGCCGAGTTTGCTCCACTTTTTAAAAATGGCGCCGACTTTATCTGTAATAGGGGTGAGCAGAGAAAGATGCATCTTTAAGAGGATATGCGGTCGGCGACAAGTTTGAAAAGTAGGTATTTCTGCAAACTATTGCTATCGCCCCAAAGAAAGAGTTATGAAACACGAAAGAGAAAACTGCAGCTCGGGTTGATTTTACCTATGCAAAATACACGCAAAAAAATCATTTCGTAGTACCCAGTTTCCTCCTCTAAAACTAAACCGATTTTTTTATTATACTTTCATTCAATTTTAGAATAATAAAGACTTTAGCTATGCCTCTATATATTTTTACATTTTTTGCTTTTTACATTTTAGCCATCAAATTTGGATGACGAACGTCTGGAAATGACGGTAAAAATCGAGCATTTTTTTCATTCCTTCTAGTTTCTACAATAACTAATTTATTGAAAAAATCAAAACGTACGAGCGTGGTGGTGGCGGATATATATTATTTAGTATAAAAGTATGTACCATAATGCTTATATCCAGAGAGGAAACAGGGGACTACGTTTGTATTGAATAAATGCCGCTAGCATATACTCTTAACATCAAAATTCTCGGATTGAAAACGCTTAAACCAACTTTGTGCTACTCTTACTGACCCTGCATTAGATCCATACAATCCATTTATATAAAAATCAGTCAATATCCCTATAACGGACATAAGCATACCAGAATTTGCATAAAAATATATGTAGGTGTTACGAGAACAAAATAATCATTTTCGTGTGAATAATGTAAAGTATAAATCATATATAATGTTAAATATTAGGATATGCATTCACTGAGTGAGTGACTTTGGTTATGAATACATAAAATAAATCCATTGCTGTTAAAATATAAAAATTGTATTTATTCTCACGTTTTAATACTAAGCTGTTTTTTTACAATGTATTTCATTCTGATATTTATTCAACCCCTTGAGCACTAACCTGGCGTTTACGCCAGCTTTCCATTGTTTTCCTATTGTCTTATTTTTTTATGGGTAATCGACATATTAATTAGAATTTAGTGTGTAGACACAGATACATATTAAGAATTAGTGATATGCGGTTCCATTGACAATCTTTTGTAGTAATTTATATTTTTGACACTGTAAGCATAGATTATAATAAACACACCGCATTAGATTTATTACTTAAATCGTAGTGAAAACATTACCTAAGAGCTATACCATATTTAACTAATTCTCGATGGATTTCTTATAAGAAGTTTTTTGATGTAAATGCCACCTTCTAAACTCAATTTCATTCCACTGGGGAAACTTTTAATTCCTAGTAGCGGCTCCCTTAAAGTTTATTATCCAATTTCGTATACGAATAAGATTTTTGACGACATTTTGTTTTTATATTTAACTTATTTATTTTTAAAGTATTTTATACATATAAAGCTAATTTAAGTATAGCAAAACACAACCAGAAAACACAAATATTTTTATACTTATTCGTTTTTTAATGATTATTTATTTTAATCTATACCGTTATATAAAGAGGTAACATTGATTTTGTATCTTATGTATTAACTCAAAAACCACTCAAGCGAATTTATTAATTCTCTCACCTGTAGAAAGCTACATTATTAGCGAGTAACATAGGCTAAATATATATAAATAAGATCACGGCTGTTACCCCCGAACGGTTTGGCAGAGGTGAAATAGCGAACTACACCACCCACATTTCACCGAGCTTAGTTCCGTCCCAGATGTGACAGGGGGCGAGCCTGTCGCCATATCGGGTATTAATTCCAGTCTCCGGGATGATACTGAGTACAAAAATTTAATATCCCCGACCCGGGGATCGAACCTCAGACTTCAGAACGACAGTCGTACTGTAATACAACTACATATATATATAGTATAACGAGAGATTCTAAGGAAATTACTATATTGTAAACCATTACATAGTGTACGCTGGTATTATACATATCCACTTGTAAATCCACTTGACCGATTTTGAACGGATTTTTTTTGTTATGTTTGTAAGAATAATATTGCCAAGGACATTCAATAAAAAAAATTCTGGTATAATTTATTTCTCAGGTTATTTTTAACATATACATATAACATATTTTTAAAATTACTGCAATGACAACAGACTTGAGATAAATGTACCTAAATGTTACGTTTGCTCTTTTACTAGAAAACCTAACCCTATTGTATTTAATTACAAATTAAACGACATACTATTAAAAAGGGTTACCTCCACAAGAGACCTAGGTGTTACTTTTGACTCTAAGCTTATTTTTGATATACACATCGATAACATTATTAACAAAGCTAGTAAAGCACTGGGTTTCATTTTTCGCCTTTCCTCGAATTTTAAAAACATTAAAACTTTGAAAATACTTTACTGTGCGTATGTTCGCAGCCACCTTGAATATGCATCACAAGTATGGAATCCGAATTACAATATATATATATATATATATATATATATATAGATAGGATCGTAGGTATTCAAAAAAGATTTTTACGTCACCTACAGTACAAAAGTAACCGTTACTTTTCTTCTTATCTTGAACGCTGTAGATTTTTCCATTTCCTCCCACTATACGAACGCAGGCGAATGGCAGATCTATCCTTTCTTTTAAATATAACAAGTGGAGTCTTGGACTGTTCTGAATTACTGAGTAGTATTTATCTGCGAACTCCTACTGCTAACCTCAGAAATCCACAGCTTCTCTACGTGCCATCTGTAAACGCTACTTACCAACGCAATAGCTATATTTTAAGAGTATGTAGCCAATTCAATGCACTTGACCAAAGTTATGATATATTTAATATTACTTCTTCTTTATTTAAGCATAGATTTAAATCATCATTCTTCCTGTAATCTATCCGTTACACGCTTTATTAATCAACCGACTTTAATTTTCTTACTTTAGTTTGTATTGTACTCGTGAAAACTTTTAAATGGCCTTCAGTATTATTCATTATATTTACTCTAGTGTTTAGCTGTAAGTTTTCCTGTAAGAAATAAAATAAAATAAAAATAGATATCCCGGACAACGCCGGGTAGGATAGCTAGTAATAAATATATATATTTAACAAATCATGGTTGATTAATACACTAAATCAATTATTGTCTCGATGGTAGGATTCCGGTATAAAACGAGTTGACTTCGTGTTTGCGTTATTGAAATGTTTATGTAATAACAATGTAACATGTGTCTGAAATTTTGTTTGTTGACAGTGTAGCGATGAAACTTGTTCGAACGTCATCCGTCAGCATGTGAAGCGAAATATCCTCGATAGTTTTATAATACAAAATATGCAAATCGCGCAATTGTGTGCTTGTATAAAATTGTGTGCATTTTTAGAAAAATAAATATCTGAATTAATTTTGTAAAGCGTACATACAAAAGCAAAAGCTAACGTCAGTTTATCTGTTTGACCATTAGTGCGCAGATAACAAGAGAAAAAATTTGGATATATAAGCTCCAAATTTTTTTTTTTACATTGTAAATTAAGTTAGTCCATCGTGATTGTCCAATATTTCATATATTTATAATATCTGAATATATAAGTTTAAAGATAATGAAACGAACAACTAACTTTGTGATTTCTAGGTGATTTTGCCAAGGCGTTCGAATTCGTCCCCAGGATGAAGTCTTTGATGTGCTTTAGTGTAGGTATAAACATACACACACACACACAAACATGTGATGTTCGAAAATTGTGATTTTCTTTTGTCTTTTTCTTTGAAAGTTCTACTTTAGAGTTCTGGTTAGTTCTGGGCACTATTGACTAGGACACAGTCTAACTAATGCAGATAATATCGTATACCAAGTATGTACGCAAAAGTAATATTGGTAGATATTATTATTAGTAGACGATATTAGCTAGTGTTAAAAAACGGCAGCTGGAATACATAATTAATTTATACCGTGTATTTGCTATGAGTGGTTGTTCAAGTTTTAAATAAGCAAAAGTGTTTGCCCTCCGCCCCTTGACATCAATAATTATCAAAACTCTTACTCCCCTTCCTTATGATTACATAAGAATAATTGTGGGAAGAAAACAACAACATTAATAGTAAACAATGCTTACGTAATCGCCATTCAGACCACCCGAACCCACATGCCATACAAGATAAGCAAAGCATAGATACCCTCCAACACCCCCCATTAAGGCTTATGTGCCTTATGTAATACTGGAACGAACCCTAAGTAAACAAGTTGTATAATCGTGTTCGTAAAAAAATTCATATTCAATTCAACTTGAAATTTCATATAGGCGAATTCTCAATGACATTTCTTTGAGTTGAGTGTAGTTTTCCAGTATCCCCACAGCTTATTACCTAAATCTTACTGTCGGTTAAGTTTCACTTCGTTTATTATTAATCGGAAACTTTCTCGCTTACGAACTATTCTTTTTTCTTCTTTTCCGTTTACGAGATAAACATCAGCAGCTGATGTCAGCTTTGCCGAAAATGTAATAGGGAAAATATATTTTTTTTTTCACTTATCCTTATCTACTGGGATTAATGTTTGTCGACTCTAAATTGAAACTATTATTATATACTAGCTGATCTCTGCGATTTTACCCGCGCAGTTCTCGTTCCCGTGGGAGTTTCGGAATAAAAACTATCCTATGTCACTCTCTGGATTTCAAACTATCTCCATACCAAATTGCATCTAAATCGGTCCAGTAGTTCTTTAAGTTTACTCGTTACATACAAAAATATAAATCTTTCCGCTTTATAATATTAGTATAGATATATATTAAAATATGTTTCAAGTAATTTATTTGTGTTATGTACTTGTAATATTAGAGTAGATATCGTGCGATTTATTTTCCCTTATATTTAGAAACGAAATTAAAAACTGTCTGCCTTTTTTTACTTCGGCTACTCGATTATTGGTACCAAAGCCACCGAACCTACGAAAACCTTAACGTGGCTTCGCTGTGCCCATTGTCAAAGGTCGGTATCGCTTCGTCACAGTTACCCTAAAGTGGTCACTGAAGTAATCATCACCGACCCCAATCTCAGATCCCGTTGTAATTTTTTGTTATTCATCTGGAATGTTTCACGAGGCTTTATTCCTCAAGGCGGTCCCAATAGTCCCACTCCGGGGTAATTTTTATAACGGTTTTTTCTCGGGAAGCAAGTGATGTAACCAAAGCCCTCGGCTCCTTTTCTCTGAAATAAAATTAAATCCTTACAGGTTTCTTATTTTTGTTCAAATTTTAATTTGATTGGTCAGTCTTATTTCTAATCTGTTTTCTATGAGATTATAAAAAAGTCCGGCAACAATATTCCTAGTTTTTTGGATCGTTGGTTTTTAACTAATAAAAGAATATTAGACGTGTGATTGAATAATTCATAATTCAAAGAATTGTTGTGCTATAATATACCTACTTGAATGATTTCCATTTATAAAAGTAGCCCCTCCATCACAACACAGTGACCCAAAATACATAAATTGAAGTATTTTTCTATTACAATGTTCTTTCGAATAAGTAACCGTTGAAATCGTGCCATAAACTGGGTCCATACGCTCCCAAATTATGTTGTTTATCCTAAGACATCTGTCAGTAAGGACATATACGTACAAAGTATATAAATTACATAACATACAAAAAGTAAAGTAAATAAAAAAAATACGCGCCGAAAATAAACGACTTATTTTCTTTTCTTAAGTCTCTCGACGTAAATCGAATTTGCAATTTATTTTCGGCTTTCAGACTTTTTATACATGTTCTCGATTACTTCAATAAGTTTATTAAAATTCTGTATATACGTATGTATAAATAAGCAAGCATAAAATTGTTTACTACCTTTATCTTCTGCGTCTATCAACTGATTTTTTATTTTATTTTAGTTGTTGTTTAGACGATTTTTGGGGTTTATCCAAATAACTAGTTTTTTGTTTTTGTAAAAGTTAATTTAATTTTCATAATTTTTCAAGAAATATTTTAGTTGAATTTCGTTCATACAAACAGTAGTTTACTTAAAAAGCGTTTTGATGAAATTCTCGCAACGTATTTTTTTTAGATTATTCTTATAATAGTAAAGAAGAGTTGCATTATTGAAAAATAACAAATATGTAGATAAGTATATTTGTTTTTTTTTAATACAAATCCAAACCTTATCGTCATCGTTTGTGACGTCAGGAAACAATTTAATCACGTGAGTGGCTGTGCACTTTTTTGTATTGTCCCGTAACAGTTCAGTTACCTTCTCGAAGATCTGAAAATGCAACTGAAATGAATGAAAAATATACGAGTAAATGTTAGGAACTATTTGATACCTTTCCAAGAGTTATATTAAAATTATTATTGTTATTAACTGCAGCTACAATATTAATGTAGTGCGTTACTTTAAATAATAGAAATTCTGGCAAATCTTGAGGCGGATACATTCGAGGAAATCAGTCATAGTATGGTTGTAACGATAGTTATAAATAGGTACATAAATATATTCAAAAAGAAATAAATTCTGCTCTCTGAACAGACTTCATAGAAATATTGGAAAAAAGTTGATACACCTAGGGGCTATTATGATCAAAGATCGTTTTTTTAGTAAAGAAGCAAAAAGTAATACCAAAAAGTTTATTCCGAAGTCCCACGGAAACTGATGAATACATGAAAATTGTTATGTAGGTTGCAAATAAACCAATCCCTCATTAAAGGGGCGAAAATATGGATAAACTTTCGCATGGGAGTGGTGACACCAATTTAGAAAATGAGAATAGGAACATTTCTGTGGATGTTGTGAATATTCGATAAACGATTGTTTTTTTGTTTATGGTATGACTAGTTTCTGCCCGCGATATTGTCTGCGTTGACTTTAGGATCGAGTCCAGAGATAAATTGTGTTGTTTCTTTTTCTCTTTATTTTTTTAAGGGACTTTTTTTTGTCTTAAAAACATTCCATACTAGTCCCATCGTAACTAATCTAAATCCATTCACAAATAATTTATAATACAAAAAAATATATAATAGTGTAATATAATACATTTCTATAAATTATAAACTAAATTGAAAATAACTCCGATATTGGATCCGCGAGAATGCTCTGATACACGCCTACATCCCAGATATTAATACTAAACTTAGTAACAAGTGTCATCCTATTATTATAATTATTAGAACATTCCATCAAGAAATCATAAACATCATCAATTCTGTTACACTTGTTACATAAAGGAGAATCTGTTCTGAATCTTTTCATGAGATATTTAACCTTTGTAAATTCTGTTGTTGTGTATAAATAATATAATAGACATTATGTAGTTTTCACATACATAATTTTTACCACAAAATGCAAAAAACGAGACGCTCCCTACGATTCTGGTGTTAGTCTGTCAATGTCCTATACTGATGCGAGGAGTGGTGTGATGTGTGGTACCACGTACATACTTAGTTGTTTTTATCTTTTAGTGCATATTATCTACACATTATTATTATTTTTTACAAGAAAATCTTTTAATTTTAAGTTTTTTTACTTAACCCCTTGAGCACTGACCTGGCGTTTACGCCAGCTTTTCATTGTTTTCAAATTGTCTCATTTTTATGGGTAATCGAGATATTAATTTATTATTATAACAGTTTGCAGGAATTTATAATATGTATATTTTAATTTTATTTCTTTTTTAATAATTATCAACGAGCAATGTTGCTTTTAAAGCATAATGTGAAATTAAGTATCCCAGACTAAGCGTATGTAACTTTCTTAAGCAAGAATCCTAAATCTTTGCAATTAACTTAAGCTTCTTGACTTATACTACTCATTGATGTATTGCGAGTTTGTGTAACTTGCTACTTGTAACTTGCAAGTTTAAGGTCTCGTCTTTTGAACGGTCAAAGTGCGGTTTAAGTTTCAAACTCAAACACTGTCATGGTTAGATACTATGTGAAGCGGATTTAGTCTTTCTGACTTAAGGGATTAAACGCTACTAAATGATTAATTCCGTCGGGTTATTAATTTATATTTTAATGAAGCTATAGCATTTTAGTAAGTTATTTTCTAAGATTCGCCGGGCTAGCAGCCTTCAAGTTTATAAAACTTTTACCAATCACACTTAAATATATGTCCCGACACGATAATTTAACATGCACAAATATGCAGACGATTGCTAGTCTAGTGCTAGTGAAATTATTATAGTTTAATTTTCTTTTGTGTGAGTCATATTATTAATAACTAGTTCTAATATTTCACAACTATCTGCTCTGAAAATTTCATTTATTTAGATATGAATTTTAGTGCTTGAAGAAGAAAAACGTAAAACAGATCTCTTCGTATACCTAACTATATCGCTTACTAAGATTGTGTTAATGAGAATATTACCAATTATATTATAAGGCACGTCGCGTCAACGCCTTCCGCAAATCTATATATAAACCGCACGCCCTGACAGTATTAACTATCATTTAGTTCTAAATAACTGGAGTAATGAATAGGTAGGTGTATTCATGATACAAAACTTATTTTATGAATCCACAATTATGTAATACTAATTGCTCTCCGCGGTTTTAACTGCGTAGTTCCCGTTCCCGTGGGATATAAAATCTATCCTACGTCACTTCCTGGATTTCCATACCAAATTTCATCCAAATCGGTCCAGTAGTTTTTAAGTTTATTCGTCACATACAAAAATATAAATCTTTCCTCTTTATAATATTAGTATAGATTGTCTTAAAGGTTTTATTGCCGTAAGGAAAACATGGATATCAAAACAATTTAATTTTAATGTTATAAATTTAGGAACCTTTTATGAAATTTTGGCTTTGTCTGCAACCTTAGAAGTAATAATTTTGAAGTGATGATGGCGCAGCGGTTAGTTCGGCCGGATTCCGCTTCAATGGACGCGGGTTCAATCCCCACCTACCCGACTCTAAAATCGACCTGAGCTTTCGATGAAGGAAAACATGCATGGTGATAGGGCATTTTCTAATTATTCCCGCCTGGGTAGCTACCACCCTCAAGTTTGAAAAACCTGTCGCCAAATACCATAAGGTGTGTTCCTGCAGCATCACCAGTACCTCTAGGCTTAGTGTGTTTACCGTCCTAGACCAAATCGTCTCTTAACATTAGTTAAGATTGTGGTCAAAGGACTGAGCCTATTCCGTGTAAAAAAAAATTATAGGTGTTTGCAGGTGATATTAAGTTATAGATTGTAAATCTGAGTTTTGGCCACGATGGGACTGCCATTTGTTTTTTGTCCCTAAATTACTTAAATATAGATTAAAAACAAGAAAAACATCGTGGATGACAACATAATATGGTGGTATGGAATTTTTAACGTTCTCGCACTCTTTCTAGTTGATCCAGAATGCTAACTAAGCCTATAGGTGTCTGTCAATTATTACTGCCGGTACACGCCTATTGGTAGCTGGAGACAAATTTTCAAACTGATGTGGCAATAGATATTTAAGCGGGTATTATTAGAAAATGCCTTACCACTACAATCAAACTGTGATAAAACTACACAGTGTAAAATAGTTAAGTATCTGTATTCTCTTTCTTGTGGGTTGATTTGTGTAACAAGAATTTGATATGTCGCATCAGATCATGTTTGATATCCTATACACTTGTTTACGCTGAAGGAGTTACGAAAGAGTGAATAAATAAGCATGTATTTACCGCCGACTGATATTTACACGACAGTTTGTTATAAATATAGTTCCAATATATAATTCACCTATTAATTTCCTAATTTATCCTTGCGTAATATATATATATATATATATATATACACACACACATATATCTATGCGAATAAAATCATAGATGTCTATCATTGTGCAAGCATCACACTAAATTTTCGATTTCGATAGATTTCAAGCAATCTTTATTACTTTTAATATAATTACATATTAGTAAATTTACGTAATTTAGTAGTTTACTTCTTAGATACTTGGTCGTCTGCCTTAAAATAATGTAACGATATTGTCATTTAATATATTGATAAGATTATAAATAAACAACGATGAACGTAGCTAGTTAAACATAATTATTATTTACTATCTATGTGCCCACGGCTGTGCCCGCGTTTCATATGTTCTTCACTGCGTTTTTAATTTTTTTTTAAACCCTAAATTATTCAAAAAATATTTACTATTCAGCAAATATTGTTGTGACAAATTCATTGAAACGGATTTTATTAACAATTTCATAAGTTTTAATTATTTTACGCCGTACCCTATTTCTATCCATCCATTCAACCGAAAGATGTCCATTGCTGGACATAGGTCTCCTCTTAAGATCTCCACGACGACCGGTCTTACACCACCCCCATCCACCGGATTCCCCCTAACTTCGCCAGGTGGGGGCCTACCCACGCTACGTCTTCCAGTGTGTGGTAGCTATTCGAGAAACCATTGGTTCCATCGGGCATCGGTTTGCGAGCAATGTGCCAGCCCAATGCCATTTAGGTATAGCAATTCTTAGGACAATGTCGGTTAATTTGGTTATTCTGCGGATCTCTACATTCCAAATTTGATCACGCAGTGAAACTCCAAGAATTGTCCTCTCCATTGCCCTCTGAGTAACTTTGAGCTTTCTTATTAGGCCCATTTTGAGCGACGATGTCTCTGTGCCGTATGTCATCACTGGCAACACACACTGGTCGAAGACTTTCATCTTGAGGCATTGTGGTATTTTGGAGTAACTTCAGCTATCTAACAAAAACTAGACTAACCTGACGGTTATTCAACTTAGTTTTTATAGTTGGAACCTGAGATTGGGAAGTACAATTTTACAACGGTCTCTACCCATAAGGATAGCCTGGCGTGGCCTATGTGGTGAGAGGTTTTAACGAATATGGAAATATCTCGAGAACCTGTGCAAGACGCTTGTCGAAAAATCGAGGAGCTTTATTCAGTTAGTCAGTGTTTAAGTCAGTTCATCATTTCGCTATTATGGAAGTCAACGGATACTTTTTTGGAAATCCACGCCCATATCCATACTTTTAACACAAGTTAAATGTTTATTGTCAAAAGAATCAGATTAACTGATTGATTATTTTGAGATAATTTGTTTGATATAAGTATTTATAACTAACTCGCTACGATCTCCTTTTTGCGGGAAAGATTTAGAAAGTCCTTTCACTCAGTAAGAATTTGTTAATGATTTTGCTGAAGATTATATTCCTCGTTAAAAACATGATCTGGAAAGAGATGCTCTTTCGCTTTCCTGTGAAATAAAAATTAGTATAAAATTTAGACGACAATGCATTGTAAGGTTTAACATCACTACAATAATTATAGCATTAAATTGAAATACCTTTAATAAATTTAACTTTGTTTTTCCTAAAGAGATTTAAATTATGTTTATATTTATCTGCTCTGAGCTCTGTTACGACGCAATAAAAACAATCAGCCGATTTGCTTGTTCGATACTTTACAATAAGGTCAATTCGATATCAACTTTTCAATTGAAGAGAATGCTTTGTTTCGGATATTCAATCTAGGACATTGTGTAATTGGTTTAACTTCAATTGTCAATATAACGTGTCACTGTCTAAATGTCAAGTTCGCTCTACGTTTCGAGTGTATTGTCTGTGTGACAAATAGACGCCCCTGTCAAATGTCATTGTTTGTCGGCTCTTTGCATATATTACCGCCTCCTGAGAACGTACGCCGGGATTAAATATAGAGTGATAATGTATTTGTTTACATTTTGTAAAACTTTTGTAAGCCAAAACACAGTTCTTTGAAAACACGGCTAGTGCTTCAATAAAGGTTACTTCATTTAAGAGAGATGGGACTGTAGATATAAAGGTGTTTTGTTTAGCAGTAAGTAAGACTTGGGGAGACTTATTTCCAGCAGTGGTTGTCTTTCGGCTAATTAAATGGAAGTCAGACGCGGGTTTGAAACTAAATGATGCAGGGCGATAAGGCTTGCTGGAGACAACGTGGAACCTACTGGGCTGATATGGGTGACGTGACGCTGGTGAACGGTTTGTGGGGTTTTATGGGTATTTCTGTCGCTTATGGTTGGGCGAGTCCCGCATACCCTCTCTCTTCCATGAGAGGGGAAGGGTATATGCATTAACCCACTTTAAAAAATAGTGGTAAGTTTTTTTTGCCCGACTGGATTGCAACCACAATGCACAAGTTGAAAAAAATACGGCTTCATAGCCGGAATCAGCAAGTAAACTTAGATACTACTTAAAGGCTTTAGTCGTGATATATGTAGACCGATATGATGATGCAGACTTTCAATAGATTCACATCTAAAGCGAAACATCATCGTTTTTTGACTGTACTTTATTTAATATCAAGCGCTGCAATTTTGCCGAAATCGATGAAAAAAAAAGTAAGATGCTCTAGGATGAAGATCAAAAGCCGCTGTGGGTTACACGCGGGATTAGTATACGTTTTCAAATGCCTTGCAGAGACCGGCTTGATAATTTTTTCCTACCTTTTTATAATTTCCTTTATTTAAAGACTAATGTATCTCGATCAAATCGAATACTGTATAAAGAAAGGCCGCGATCAAAAGTACCCGTAACCGAAGAGTGCATGAAAACGCTCATGAAAGTAGAAGAAGCGAAAGACGTATGTAAGGATCATGGCAGGTGGAAAGATGTGGTCTTTACCTGGCCTTAGCATTACAAAATTAAAAAGCCTTAGCCTGGCATTACAAAATTTATTCAGTGAGAGGATAAGACTAGGTTAATTGATATAAAGATATATTTTAAAAAAGTGTGTAGACCACGAGTTAGGGATTGGGGCGAGGTATCGAGGTTTTTAAAAAATACAATATGTGTTTGCAGCTTGAAGAGCAAGTGAAGACTACTTTATTAATATAAATATTTTACAAAGGTAAACTTGTTTATAATAAGGTTTTACAAGTAAGGCGAAACAATAACAATATACATGCATTTCATTACAACGGATATGGTTGTCTTTATTATCTTAATCTAAACACGGAGGTACTTAAGATATTTAACTATGGTTAAGTAAGACACTACTGATAGTGTTTCCAGTTAACCATTACGGAAGCCTTGATTATGCTGACGTAACTCCTCCCCCCCTAAGAGAAAGGCGTAACGGCGACTGCAACGGCTGCTGGTGGTCTTCCTCAGCTTGTCGTTGTGGAGTTGCTGTTTGCGACTTCTTTCTTGTATACCAGAATTTGTATATGATTATTCCGGTAAACTCCACGGCAATCATGATGTACAGAATTGTTCTATATTCTCCAAATCTTGTCCGAAGAATTGATTTTATTTGTTCCCAGGTTTTGGCACCTGCATTAGCTGATAATGCTTCGATTGCTTTACCAGTTAATTTGTTACGTATTAGAGTAGTTATGCAAAGATCATCTTTTGACGTGACTAGTTCTAGTACGTTTTCGACACCTTCTATATAAAATTCGAGGGTGCGAGGATTTCCATCATAAGTTGGAAATAATTTAGCTAACGTAGAATAATCAACTTCTACGCTCTTAGTGTCGGGTTTACTATTTTTATCGTTATTTGCCATATCTGTAGCTTTATAAACGATTAAGAAACGATAACACTAATATTCAAAATCCGCCTCTGGACAATGAACAGGCTAAGGAAAAAGGAATCTCAGAAGTAACAGATGAAATGTTTACCTCCTGAGCATTGGTATGTCGTTTTTTGACAGGTGAGTGCTTCTTGCTTCCTTCGTATTATGCTGCTACGCTCGTAGACCTCGTTGTTGATGCCCGCTGTAGGTTGTAGCCGTGATACTTTACGGAACCCAAAATGAATTCAGGCTATACCGACGTTTAATTCAATGAATTTAATCACGGACTACCGACTGCGCCAGTTAGGGATTGGGGCGAGGTATCGAGGTTTTTAAAAAATACAATATGTGTTTGCAGCTTGAAGAGCAAGTGAAGACTACTTTATTAATATAAATATTTTACAAAGGTAAACTTGTTTATAATAAGGTTTTACAAGTAAGGCGAAACAATAACAATATACATGCATTTCATTACAACGGATATGGTTGTCTTTATTATCTTAATCTAAACACGGAGGTACTTAAGATATTTAACTATGGTTAAGTAAGACACTACTGATAGTGTTTCCAGTTAACCATTACGGAAGCCTTGATTATGCTGACGTAACTCACGTCAGCGCCTATTTGTATACAGTTCAAAGCCAACCCAAAGGGTAACCCTTTGGGTAGAACTTCATAACATCATAAGCAAGCTATTTTACCTATAAATACAATAAATAATTTGTAGGTATAAAACTTTCGGAGGGTTGTATAATAACATTTTGGTTAGCATTCTATGTTTATATCGTAATGTTCAACTTCACATAAAGATATTAAACTATCCATCCATACCAAAGATAAAAAAAAATTAAATCTCTCTGCCTCATCTACGTTGGCGCATAATTCGACAACCACTGTATCGAACAATTCGATCTGTGTTTCTTTAATTACAATAGTTTATGGTGATAATAATCATTGAAGTCGGTCACAAAAATGATCAACATTGTAAGAAATATTTTGGCATAGCTTTAAGTAACAATGATATTAGGAATAGAAACTATTATTTGCGAGTGGGCGAGCCACGGGCACAACTTGTTTGCATTTTAAAATCCTATGGTGAAAACATAAAAAGCTCTCAACGCTGAGCGACCACACGGCACGGCCCAGTTTACATATGAAAGAGTTGAGGTCGTGCAATGAAAAAGGGTTTTTTATTTGACCGTAGCAAAACCGGTGGCCTTTGAATGAACAGATCGTTACGAATTCTTTTTTTTTTGTCTTTTTACATAAAAATCACATATGCTACCACCATTCATGTACACGTTAATAATAACGTTCGTACCTAATTTAGATATAATCAATTGGTGATGCAAAAACGAGGGGTACTACTCCCTTTAACAGATAAAACGCAAATACACGCTTGAATTTATTTCACTTTATTTATTTAAAAAAAAAATATAATTAATTTAAAATAGGGACTACTGTCACTTGAAACTAAAAATTAGAAATTAAACAACAAGAAATTCAATGGCGGATAAGTAATTATTAAAACAAAATTATATTCAATAGTAAACTTAAAACAGCTCAGTGTAAATAAACCAGAAATATAAATAAAATAAACCAGAATCTACAGTCTGATGTAAAAAAAATGATAAAAAAGTAACGATGGATGTTTTCGTCTATTTTGCATACGGTAAAATCATCCCCAGCTGATGATGTACCTTTTGTGTTTTATAATTCTTTCTTTGAGGCGGAACACGATAGCAATAGATTTTTGAAGTACCTATTTTTCCGACCGCATGTCCTCTTAAGTACCAAAATAATAAAACTTCTAAACGTTATTTCAATCTCGACAATAGTTGAAGCCAGAAATTTAGAAATAAATCTGAGATATATTGAAAAGTAGGAAATGTCGCAGTCATATAACTTGTAAGAACGGATTCGGTTTTAAAATGTCTCGGAACAGAAAAGGCCATCGCGATTCGCGTCGGGTCGAAACCGTCGCGACCCAGTTTAGAATTATGACTGAAACCGGGGCATGTACGGCGGATATTGTTCAAACCGACCGACCGCTATATTATGAGCGCAACGTATATCGTAAGTTTGTACCTAATTTATAAGTGCTTTCGGTATAATTCGACCTCAGAATTAGTCTAGCTCTAATTTGATCTTTCGCAATTTATCAAACTTATCTTTATTATAATTGGAAACTATTTGAAATTGGTAACATTTAAAAATATTGTTTATCCACATTTAGGAAATCAAACGAGCTATTCTATTTCCAATTTAATGATGAAATGACCCTGTGTATGGTGTTGGTGTTATTAATATTTTCCCCCTCTTTCTCTATCTACTTTTATCTCTACTGTTTTGGACCACAGCGAGTATTTCAACCTCCTTTTTGCATATTATACACTCATTAATAATCTTCGTATAATTAGTAAGTCTTATTTATTAAATGGTGATAGTAGATCGATAGTTACAATTATGAAGTCAAAATGATAGACTGTAATCTCTATCGTGATAGTCTTATATCCTATAAGACAAATCAATGATGACAACAATTGCATATAACTGTAACAATAGACGACAATACTATAAGAAATGATCTTGCAAAAAAAAGATGTTTTAATGTGTGTATCAAGATTATTAATTGCTTTTTTAACTGTAATATTGTAACCATATGTATAGTAATATGAAGTAGTAGATACTATTAAAATACAATACGCAGAACAATCTGTAAGATATTGCCTGAAAAACACAATATCTTAGTTAAATAACTTTGCAGACACAATGCGGCTACTACGAACGAAGTCTCTAGTAACACAATGCAATTACCATTCTTAATCCAATCTGTACAATTCTTGTACATTTTGAAACTTTGTGAACCTCGTTTTACATTAGTTTGTTTCATGTTAATATAAATATGACCAGAGAGACATTAATAATAAATATGCTTGTAAATTTAGACATTGTGCATACATACAAATTTGGGATATGTCAATCATCGATACCTTTAAGATTTGAAATAGCTATACGCTTTAAAATGATGGTTATTCGTCAAAAGTATTTCGTTTAGATTTAAACTAAAATATTGGCCAAACAAAACATACTGTATCCGAGCTAGTTTGTAGCGTTCAAAATCGACAAACAAATAAGCCGGCGGTTGTTGAAGAACATCTGCTGAATATTAGATTCGGTATTATTATTATTCGAATAATAGATTCGGTAACTGGATTACATTATATACGGGAAGGGAAGGAACATCGAACCTGAAGCTTCCCCTCTGCAACGATATTCCATACGTGTACACATTATGCTTATGGTTAGACGTAGAACAATTATTGGATAATCTACATCAGCAATATATGTATTTTACATATATTTTGTCAGTTAGACCGGACTAGGTAGTTATGATTATTAAGCGGAATCCTCGGCAAAAATCCAAGTCGAGGTTTTTACTATTGTGTTCCTCGGACGCTGGTCGACATTTTTAACTTAAACTCTAACTTTGTTCTAAGCGCTCATAAGTATATAAGCTCATAAGCCCAAAAATGCTACTAAGGTTCTTCATGATAACAGTTCAAAAAACCAAAACAGTGATCATCTACGTAAATTTGTTATAGATTGAAATAAAAATGAAGCACAGAACTTAACACAGAAGTTCACATTAACATTGCATTCGGCGCAGAATCGAAATGAAAATTGAATAATTGTAACCTCTCTTAATATAGTCTCTTAAAATTAATTTTCATTGTTACAGCAAACACAACTAAATACTACTTTAGACTGGAAATATACACAATATAATTAATTAAATATACAATATAATTCATTAGGAGTAAATGCATTCATTAAAAGTGAAGAAAGATACATATATTATAAAATTGTAATTACTTGTAAAACTGCGGCTCTTAATTAATTTTAGTTTAATGTGTTTCTGTTTATAAATTGTGCTTCACACGATGTTCCAAGCTTCTAAAGCACCACTCTACGGGTAGACTCATTATATATTTCCCCGACCGCTTGTTAATTCCATTTATCTTCTACAGAGTTAGCGTTGCGTTTTCACGATGGACCACCTTTGCGCAAATTTTACATCACAGCAAATTTTAAATCAGAGTCTTCATTGAACTTGTTGCTTAAATAGACTAAAAATGTTCGCTTAATGAAGAAATTTTACAGTCTGGTTCACTAAGTTATCGGATGTCAGGTGTTTTAGTTTTTTTTTATCATAGTAATTTTTGATGCTACTATCTCTTGTTAAAGCTTTTGCACGTATAGATTATAATTTATATATATATATATTTGTGTAATCAAGTGTACTTTGTTCATTTAAATAGTTTGTATGGAACTGCTTGAATAGGTTAAAACTGTAAAGATATTTTTTTAAGCTAATATAGCTTTTGAATTCATTATTATCAGTTCTGATGGATATTCTAAAACTCGATATAATATATAAATGTTGTTCCACTAAGTAATATATGTAAAATAAAAACTAAATTTTTCTCGGCAAATACTGACCAACAGCCCATTCCGTTTAAATACTTTGCCTAAAGCTTAGATCTTAAAGCATTAATTATATAAAAGATAAATGTAATGAATAATTGTGAGAAAATGAAAATTGTTTCATGAAAGTAGAGCCGCCGAGTATTAATATAATTAGTAAAATTATATAAAGAATTCAGGTCACAGGAATCCATCCACTTATGCGTTGTCGTGAAATGGGAGGTTCTGACAACGTATTATAATAATGAAACACGCGCCCCGTCACATCGTGAACTTACCGATGAGACATTATTACAAAACTTTAGCAATTACAAAGGGTCTATTTATGTTTGATTTAATTTCGTCACGGAATAGTTTAAGTACTGTATAATGTGGCTTAGGTTACGCCGTAACTCATATCATACGGACTGATATTAACTTTTCATTAAATTGTGTGGTAATGTTATTGTACATAATATGGGATTTGATCATGTATGAAATATACTTTAGGCATTGTCACGGAAACACTTTATCTGATGGCTTGCCAAACCGATACGGAAGTGGCATCGAGGGAGGACATGAGTACATTTAATTAGACCGTCTGTAAAGCTAGGATTTGGAGAACGATCATGTCATAAGATTCGCTTCACAGAGAGGTTTTTTAAGCCAGACAGTGTCATAGAATTGGTCCCGTCAGTAGCTACTTTTCCACACAACAAGATTATCTGCCAATTTCTGCCAGCAACGATAATCTATAGTAGGAGAACTCAACCAAGCCTCGCTTGGTGTTATCTTTAGATGAGATCTACCAGCAGATCTTTTGGTATATGCAATATCCCCGACGAGAGTCTGCCTAGGTGTCTGTCTGACATAAACGTGAAGGCTCCATGCGGCATAGGTATCCTGGCCACAGTAAACGCTTCTGTTTGAGCAAGTCAGTCAGCTGCGCAATTTATAGAACTCACTCATTTGTTACTCGTATCACTGCAGGATAGGCCCAAAATACCGCGAAGGCAGCGCATGTGAAAATTGTTGATAAAAAGACATGGATAAAATCCCATACTTTACTCCAAAGTGATCAATGGGTTCTACATTCTAGAAAGCTACGTTTGTGATAAAGTCTTGACAGCCAATGAATCTGGATCCGAGATTTTACGAGTATTACACGTTGAGTGATTGATGACTGCGCTCGTAAAGATTTGAAGGTTTTCAGGCTTGAGTTTTTCATTATCCTTGGTGTATATAAATTACGTGAAAATGTCAAATTTCTCTAATGGTATAACCAAACATGATATAAATTATAAAATATTAAATACGTTTTAAATAAAACATACAACGTCCGAACGAAAAATTATCTGCAAGTAGCTTTAAAATATCCTTGAAGTTAAAGACCATCTAAATTAACAGTTACAAATTTTCCAATGACTTTATTGTGAACTTTCGAAGAGAGGTTAAATTTCTGCGAGATGTTCATTTCAACCAAAATCATTAATAATTAATTAGTGAAACAACACTATGTTATTTGCAAACGAACTCTTGTAATATTTTTATTTTTCAACCAGACTGTTTATACTGTCTGAGAATCTCGAATTAAATGTAAGTTTTAATATTTAAGTTCATAACAGAAATTCATCAAAAGTAGGTATACATTTGACGGGTGCACGTCGAACCCTGTCCAACAGCCAATTAAAACTAAATTAATAATCCCGTTTCAATTTTAACTTCATAATGTATTCAAGCCGTTACTAATGTGGGATCGAGAGTGGTTTTTATTTATAAGTACCTAGCGTTTTATGTAGAGGCTAATGTCCTCAGAGGCTGGGGTTCGACCTCCCGCGAACTCGGTTTGGCATCTAGCCAAAGGTATAAGTATGTAATTTACCGCAATATTATTATAATAGTTATTCCATTATTAAATATAGAATACCTCATCGCGCAAACTATGAACATGCCTGATGAATTCCATATATGGGGATACTAAAGTTACAAGAATTACACTTCGAGTCCGTGATTAAAAATGTCTGAATACAGTGTACATTCTGTCATACAAATTAACAGTACTGTAAAATTACATGTTACAATTATGCGTCAGTGAGAGATTATTTAAAACAAAACATTCGGGTTTAACTCAGCAATGTACGGATAGAAAATATTTTGCAGCAACGTGTGTATCTGCAAAGTATGGTCTACAAAACATTTTATAATTTCTCATATGAAAAAAGCATTTATTCTTTTTAATTCATAAAAGAGTAAATAAAACTGATACTTTTATCACAAACGATGTCCATTGATCGCTGTGCCACGCCGTATCGTATGTACTGATGCGTATACAAATTACGCAAAAATCAAACTAAATAAAATTCTTTATTTCAATTTAGGCCCTAAGAAGGCACTTATCAATGTCAAAACACTACCACTGGTTCAGATAATAATCCAGTCGTACAAAAAAAAAATCGGCCTTATCGCAAAAACTAGTTCACCGATTTTACTTCTAAGTAAATATTAAGTCAAAGCTAAGTTAAAAGTTTTTAAATAGAGTTTGTTGCGAAAATTATCGAGGAAACATAAAATCGTGTACTGAAAATCAATTTTGATTAAATATTTTATTCTTATTAGACCAATGCCTTAAGTACTCGTAGAAAAAATATCAGGATATCTTCATCTATACTAGTAAATAAAATTGAAGAGTCTATTTGTAATGTCAAACTTATTTATTTTTTTTACTAAATAAATATGAATGTATATACGAAAACTATACCAAAAATACCAATTTTAAAATTTTTGTCTGTTTGTTCCGGGTAATGTCCGGAACGGCTGGACCGATTTTGACGAGACTTTTTTTGGTAGATAGCTGAAGTTACGACGCGTAACATATGTTACTTTTGCTTTTCGAAAATAATTAGGGCTCCGCGTAAAAAAAGTAAAACTTATAAAAAATAATAACATTCAGTTCAATGCACATTTTACGGGCAAAATTGTTTGAATTTATGAGAAATATTTTTACTTTATCTTAGCACTAGGGTTCCGTATAAATAAAATAAAACGTAGTGAAGCACATATGAAACGCGGGCGAAGCCGCGGGCACACAACTAGTAAATGATATATAGTTCCGGTGACACAAAACATTTTAACACGAACAAAGTCGCGCACCTATGCTAGTTTTTAAATAATACAGCTGAGCAAATACACTGTTCACGGTGTCTTAGTAACATCCTCCGAATTCCCAGTAGAATTTCGACGTTACGTTTCACGCTACATGTGAATTGAATTAGGTTGAACGGAGCCCGGGGCTTCCGCGACCTTCGCCTTAACTGAAACCTTTGTATATCAATAAACGTCTAATATAGGTGGACAGAAAAATCTCTACAAATAAATAGAGTTAAAGTGTCTTTATAATATCAAAATAATAACGGTATTTATTTCAAAAATACAATTTTTACAATGTTCGTCTGTTCTAGCTAATCGGACTCCGGTTTCCGGAACGGCTGGACCTATGTTAATGGGACTTTTTCGAGCAGATAGCTTAAGTTACACGACGTAAGTTGGGCTACTTATATTTTTAGAAAATAATTTGTGTCCCGCGTAATAAAAATTATGAATTATGAAATTGTGAGTATAATTGACGATTTAATGCACAGTATTACTGGCAAGTGTTTGAATTAGTGAGATATATCTTGCTTTCTATTAGTAACACAAATAATTTTGGGGCCTGTACAAAACAATAGGATCAACTATTTGATTGTTTTTAAAACTATGTAGACATACATATTTTTATATAAACTATACAAAACATAGTTATTTTTCCATTATAATTACCCGGGCTATATTTAAAACCCGTGCAAATCCGTAACTCTGTCGCGCTTAACTTTTTTAATATATGCTCCGTGCGATACATAGTTTTAATCCACTTGTACCTTATAATATAACAGATCGAGATAAAAGTCTTTTCGCATATAGTATGTATAAACTTATAATAAAATCTCTTTGGATGTGTACTATTTATATCTGGCTGCTTTTGATCCGAGAATTTTAATGTCATACATGCACCTTGCCCTGATCACCCTATTACGAATAAAATGGACGCCATTTTTTAAAAAGTGGAGCAAGATCAGTTGTTAGTAGTACGACACGACATAGCTCAAGAATTGGGAATCGACCACAAACCAGTTTTGATCCATTTGAAAAAAGCTGGGTATACAAAAAGGCACGGTATTTGGTTGCCACCCGAACTCACTGAAAGAAACCTAGTGAACCGTGTACTCATTTGCGATTCTTTATTGAGACGTAATAAAACCCAACGGTTTTTGAAGAGATTGGTGATGAAAAGTGGATCACGTGCGACAAAGACGTGCGAAAAAGGTCGTGGTCAAAGTCGGTCAGGCTTCACACACTTTGGCAAAACCTGGATTAACTCGCAATAAGGTGATGCAGTGTGTATTGTGGTATTGGAAGGGCATTGTTCATTAGGTATGAGTTTTTACCGCTGGACAGAGCCATTGATTTGTATAAAGATATCGGTAGAGACTGCCAATAAGTAATGAGATTAAAGCAAGAAATTGATAGAAAGCAGCCAGATTTGATCAATAGAAAAGGTATGTATATTTTATTACGATAACGCTAGACCACATAGATCTTTAGCCTTTCAGTATAAGATCAAGAGAGGACTGCCAATACTACTTGTCGCGTTTTTTTAATCAGAAGTCCTACAAGATGGGAGAAAGTTATCGAACAAAATGGCAAATATATACTGTAATTAAATGTAAATAAACTTTAGGAAAAATATCTTGAATGTTCACATAAAATGCGAAGAAACTTCTTCCCCCACCTGAATATACCATATCAATGAATAGAAAAACCACAGAACATACATTGACCCAAAAAAAGATAAATCATTAATCCCAGTTACGACGTGAATGGCGCGTAATTATCTTTTTAATTTAATGTGTGGTTTTGTGTGTGTATCTGTGTGCTGTGGACTGAATCGTAAAAAGCGTTTAAACGACTCGATGACTGTTCGCAGATTGCTCATTTAAGCTGTAAAACAGCCGTGAAATTCCGCCTTGTTTTGTCAATTATATTTTTTTTATCTTCCTTCTGGCAAGTTGCGGTGTGCATCATCTGCCAGTGTCAATGCTTTATTTCCTTAATCGAAATAGTTTAAATCTGGATTAGTTTTTTTATACAGTTTTTATTATTCAGTCATATTATTCAATGTGGTTTAGTAAACTTATTAGTAACTTGCTGAACGTTTGTTATGAGATACTGTTTTAAAATGTACACTCTGTTTTATTATTATTTAAACTTCAGTTTACTAAATTATATACTAATTTAATACGTAACATTAAAATGAACCATCAATAATAACATAACAAATTTAGTTTCCTGTAAAAACTCTGTTTTTATATAGCGTTTTGTTATAGTCTTATCTGTCATCAATCATGTGTTCAGTACGCATTAGTCTTAAGATAATATACTGAACTTAGAAGTACTGTATTTCAAGTAATGTCGCTGAAACTTATTCATAGATGCTTGGCGATAAGTTTTCAAACTTAAACGTAGTACTTAAACATGCCGGCATTAGAAATTGCCTAGCAGCATGCTATGGTTTTAACGAAATCTTTTCCTGCATTAGAAGCTCTGGCTGATTATACAAGAGGATAGGTGGCTTCTGAGCCATGATTATCCGTCTTACTTTATTGCCATTAACTTTTATCTCCATAATCCTTTTCAATGCAAAAGGCAAAACGGTTAATAGTGTTATAAATCAAAACCAGGGCTTCGAAAATTTGATTATAGCCTCTCTCACTCGGGCGTCTAAAGCGACCATGTCGATCTCTCTCTCTCTTTCTATCCCGTGTTACCCGTCTGTAAGTATCGGGCCCGTTATACCGCCGGGATTTAATCCGAAAGGTCACCTAATGCAATGCCTTATTCAATTTGAGGAATTCGTATCCAGGTCGGTGGAGGGTCAGCAAATTTTATTTGCACCCTTTTATAGCACATTTTTGTTTTTTTTTAGACAACTTCTTTAACATTTTATTTTTGAAATTTATATTCATTTTCGGGAAGAACTGTGACGAGATGGGTAGATGACATCACCCTTATAACCTGTAGAAGATTTAAATAAAGCTGAAAACGATGATGAAAATATTTCTTCGTTACTACTTGGTTTACTTGGTTTTGGCTAACAGTATTTCGCTTATGGTACTGAATGTAATTTTAAGCATAGACTTGTTCGAATTTAATATCGCTAATATTCACCTTTTCTTGCATCTTCCCTTGCAATTACCCGTCGGTTTAGTAGCAGTTAATGACATGTAAAACAAATCTGTCGTCCCATTCCACGAAATGGTAGAATTATAATATAAAATTTGATTGAAGGCTAAACAGGTAAACAAACATAAAGCTATAATATACTAGCTATGCCTGTAACGATCTCGCAAATAACAACCTTACATCAACAATTATTCACAATGTTATATGTATAACTTAAATAAAATTAAATGTTGAAAAATGTAAAAAAAATGTATTACAAAAGTAAATTTTGATCGTCATTTTTGTGTCCTTAATTTACTGTTATTCTTAAAACTTATGGCATCTTATACTCAAAGAAACATAAACTGGAACTTCACCAGAGAATAGATTTATGATAAAAAAAAAAATCATCTCTATCGGTTTAGTAGTTCTCGAGTTATAAACGGACATACAAACAGTAAAGAGAAATTATCCTTTATATGTGAGGATAACGGACAACTTTCTTTTTCTATTTTTTTTAAGTAGTAGTGAGCAGTTAAATTTTCTCTGTTGGCAGTGTTATAAGAGGGCCGTCAGCACTCGCCCCCAAAGTTATAGTGAAGCTGTAAAGGCCCTTCCGATCAACAGGATTAACTAGGTTAGAAAAAAAAACTTGAGAGGACGTAGTGGTGATTGAGCTACGAAGCGAGTTGGTGGTCTGCAGTGAAGGTCACGCACAACTGTAGCTAACAACAATGACGCTTAATTTGGATGGAAAACGGTTTTCAGAACTTGTATATGAAAGGAATTTATACAATATTCATCAAACATTGAGTGTTGGACAGACATTTAGTCTTTTCTACTGGTATGGTGATAAACCCGATTCTTCTATTCGCTTTAAAAGCTGCTCTCAGATTAACCCCTTGAGCACTAACCTGGCGTTTACGCCAGCTATCCATTGTTTTTCCTATTGTCTCATGTTTATGGGTAATCGACATATTAATAGCACCAATTTTTTCTGTAAGAAGAATCTTCATACAAAGTACTTTATCCAAAACGAAGCATGCGACTGACTTATTTCCACGGGAAGAAAACAATGCAAAAAAAATTCAAACTTTTCTTAGAAACAGGATGTTTCTCTGTAATGAAATATTAATAACCGGGTATTATTATAAATATTTATAAACTATCGGGTGCCCGGAGACTTCGTCTACGAGTATTATCGTTAAGAGGAAATGCGGTCAGACAAGTAGGTATTTTAGAAATCTATTGCTACGTTTGTATGCAATAAATGCCAGTAGCATATCCTCATAAGTGTTTTAACAGAGCCTACCATTTACCAAACGACACACACTTTCCATACACGGAGTTTCATTCAAATTCAATTCAAAGTATTTTTTCTTTTATATTTTCAAAATCAATAATGTCAAAATCGGTTGACCCATATTCGAGTATTAAGCCGAAAAGACTTTTTTACAAATACTACAAGTATATTATTTTAATTTACAGGCTCTCTTCTTCCGGGTTAAAAAATTTCATCAAAATCACTCAAGCCGTTTTCGAGTTAAATACACACGACAGACAGGGAGATTAAAAAAAAATGTTACTGTCATATGCGAGACTAGTAACAGCAAAACTTTTGTAAAAAAATCTACAAAGCCTACATATTTATTAATGGTATAGATATAGATTTTTACTCTGTAACTATAGTTTTTTTACGGATGCTCAGACATGTAACTGTGCAGGACCTAATGGTACGCTGTGATACAGTCCAAAAATAACGGCGATCATCGGTGACCGATTCCGCCGGCAGGTTTCACCATCATATCAAAATCTGTCTAGTAAATTCAAAGCATGCGTTTAAATTTGATGTCATACATAAAAGATAACTATGAAAATTGTTTTATTCTTCTTACTTAATGGCAATTAATGTTTTACATTCACAATTCTATCAGTGTCATATGATGAGTTACATGTATTCAATCTTGTGGCAACATTTCGAAGCTCCAACGGAACAGGTGGCTCACTTTGCTAGAACTTTCCATGGGGTTTTCGTGGCACCACACAATAAACTTTTCGCGTCGTTATTTCCAATACACTTTGCCTGTGCACAATAACCAAACGATATCATTAATATAAAACACCACCAAAATTACACAGTATAGAGTCAAATACGCAAGTTAATGGTTAAAAGACAATAACTGCTACACGACAGACTATATATGATCCCGCCAATAACCCGTTAAATTAAATTAAATTCATATAAAGTTATTTTATGAATGAATTGTTTTGAATAATCAAATCAATCTTCCAGCCGTTCGTCTCTTCGCGATCAGTGTTACGTCATTGTTATTTTCCAGAGGGCATTACACTTTTCCATCAAAACCTACTACTACTCTTCTCAGAAGATGAATGTTTGTTTTCGTTGTGTGAATTTATGACGGCTTATAATCTATAAATTTTATGTGTATAACTAATTTAGGTAATAAAGGTTCATTGTACCAATTTTAATTAGGTATTTATTTTTGAAGTGATTTTTTTATAGGCGATGAGATTAAAATTTCGAAATGCCGCCACGCTATAAGCGCCAGAATGATAACTTCAAGATTATGAGTTTTAAAGAAAGAATGGTGTGTAGTGAGAGAGAAAGATACAAAAATATGTCGCGAGGGCAATTAAATTAAATTTAGATAATGGAATAAATTAAAAAACTAAATGAAAATATGAACATAATATAATATATATAAACAGAAGGTTTTCTTTAAATACCATTATTATAAAAAAATACAAAATAATAATAAACCTGCTATAACAATCTTGGAAAGATCCTTAAGATCCTCCCTGGCCAGCATAGAAACTCGTCCCATATAGAACTGCAATACCTATACCAGAATTTGTTGAACAGTACGCCTGTATCAGTCATAGTAATTTCCTGATCGACTATGATTTTCGCTTGTCTCATCCAAAAGTCTGCACGGTATAATGTAATAGTGTCGCCGGTTCTTTTATTGCCCAAAGATCGCTCCGTTATTCATTATCTCACGTCCTTTCCCAGTGCATCGTGTTCTATTTATTATATTTTTGCTTGACATTTTGATGATGATATTATTCTTTCCTTTTTCTTAATCCTATTAAAATGCTATTGTTTCTTGGCTTTCCAAATATTCAAATTTTTAATGTTCTTTCGTACACGGCCTCCTCAAAGAATCCAATTAAAATTCATGTTACATTAACAGACCGCACGCGTAAGATATACTGATAGTTGACATGAATAAACTGATAGACAACTTTCGGGTTTTCTTAATGAATTAAATAAATTATTTTAAAACTAATCTAACAACTAATAGGCACGCTATACTTTGTGACTGTAGAATAGAATTATTATTTTCTCATTTTCGGTCTATATTATAAACTTGCGCGCAGACTGTATTAATTTCTGAAAGTGGGCATAAATATGTATATATTATGTTTTTCTCGGTCTCTGATATATATCTCTCATTAATACTTTGTCTTATAGATTTAAACTAATGATAACTAAATTTCAATTTAGATTCTAGACTCAGGCTTTTTTTATACTCTGAACACGATTTCATCTGATGTTAGATGTTATGTAAAGGCTTAGTAAAGGTAAAGGTGACTCTCAAGCGATAATTACCGAACACATACACTGATACTTTTTATAAGCAAATCAAAATGGCGGACAAACACGATCGACCAATCACATGGGTTTATTTTGAAATGCGTTTTTGTTCAATTTACTGGTATTATAGGTCAATTGTTTTTAAATTACATACATTTAAAATACATTGTATTTAAAAAATTCTTAATTAAAATGATGTTTCTATTAAACACTAAAGAATTGTCTTGTGAGTAACATATTATATTGTCTTTGGTTGTTAATTAGAAATCTGTCGTTTATGCCATTATCCGTGTGAGAGTCGGTCGGTAAACCTACTATGAAGTATGCTATCACCCAAATACTCAGCGTTACCGGGAACGAGGTCCGGTATCGATTACCGTATCCAGGTCACACAGACTCAGATGTGCCTCGGTAACATCCTTTAAGGTAGATAGGTACGTCTTTACCACTTGTTGGTAAAAGTAAACCAACTTTTGTCCACGATACGCCGCGATTCGACAAGTTTGACCGAGAAATCTCATGAATATTTTAATAAAAATTTTCATGTTTGATAAAAGTGTCATTGTTACAAAGTTAGAGAATTAAATTTAATGTTTAGTATTGCTAAATATTAAAAGAATTAATATTGAAGTATGTTTTGTTTTTTTTTTAATTTAGATTTAATTAAGGGAGGCAGGGGCTGGATGTGACATTTTTTAGAAAGTGTCTCAATTTTTTTGCTTATGTTTTTGTTTCAGTAACTAACCATGATTTAAATTTGATTATATTTTATGTATCCGTCAATTAAAAATTATATAAATGAATAAATTCTGGAAAAAGTGGCATGTAACTTTTTACCCCATAACAAGGGCTGGCTGTTACATTACAAGGGGTAAATTATTGCAACAAAAACCAAATATAATCTTACACATTTTATTTAAGAACAATCAGGGTTACTCTTCTTAAATTTACTAAAAATTTACGATCTACTAGCAATAAATGTTAAAAAAAAGACGTGATGCTATGCACAGAGAGGGGTGTCATTTCCAGACATCATTATCATTCAAGTATATGATCCACACTATAATAAACAATAACCAAGATATTAAAACATAGTGATTAAACATGTTGTCAGGTAAATCGATAATTTGTTTCGTAACAATATTGTAGAATAAGACACCCAAAAAGCTTTTATTATACTTACTATAATAATATAAGCCTAAAGCATGAAACGGTTAATGTGTGATTATTTCTGGCATTAAAATTATGACGCTCGTTTGCTATAAAAACTTGTTTAACTTTTTGCGACCGTACATTAAATTATCAAAGATGTATTGGGAGAACAAAGTTAAGATACTGTATTACTATACTTTATTCTTTAGTGAGTAGAAAAGTAACATACTGCAAGTCAATGATTTTAAAATAAGTTTCACTATAAATGACAAATCGCGTCAAGAGCTCTGTTGGTAGCATAATAACTTTGTTTTAATACATTAAACTTTCTTTAAATAAGAATGCTTTAGTATACTAAAAATGCGCAAAATATGCAGTTCGTATATACGGAGCTTTATACAAACATCTCGCGTTCTCATAATGTCTAACATTAATTTTTACTGCTATTGTCTATTATAGAGGCGAGAGAAAAGGATAATTACCTGAATACTGAATAAATAGAGATAAGCTTTTATGTTTCAACAAAGAGTTTATAAATATTCATTATAATAGATTATTTTTTAATATTTGTGTGTTGGTAAGCTTGTCTGATTAAACAGCGATCACTTTATATAAAACCTGCCATCGTTACCTCCCCTTGGACAGTAACGTCTTCTACCCGCATTTGATGATGACGAAAAAGCCGAATGCTAAGCCGCTAACCTCGAGCAGCAATATTCCCCCGTAACAAACAACGTTGACGTCCTTCACACCTCTACTATAGAATCCACGGTTAAGGGTTTAGACGCTCTTTCTACGGTTGTTACACCTGTCACCTATGATGAAGTCGCAACCGCTGTTAAGGGCTGTAAGCCCAGGAAATCTCCCGGTCCGGATGGGATTAGGAATAAAGTGCTTAGCTTCTTCCACCCATTAAAAATCACCACTTCCAGCCACCTGAAAAGAAACGATAGTTATAGGTATACACAAGTCTGGAAAAGACACCAGGTTACCAGATAGTTACCGTCCAATCAGCTTATTAAGCACAATAGGTAAACTCTACGAGCGGATCCCTCTGAACCGTCTCCTAGTTTTTATAGAGAACAAAAATCTCTTACCCTCCGAACAGTTTGGTTTCAGAGCCATACACTTTTGTGCGCACCAAGTGCAACGCCAGAGCACATCCTGTCAAATTTTCATCGAACCCCAAAAACACCGTGACACACGCTCACTGTCTTCTTCGACGTTGCCAAGCCATTCGACAAGGTCTGGCAAGCTGGCCTTGTATTCAAACTATTATAGAGTTAGGTATTCCCGATACGCTAGTTCCCATTCTACGCGATTACGTTTCAAATCGTAGTCTCCACTTTAGAGTAGAGTCTACTCTCTCTTCAGCCCATCCGATCCGCCCAGGTGTTCCCCAGGGCTCCATTCAGGCGCCTGACCACTTCAACCTTTACATGACAGATCTACCCGACCTAAATCCGAACTTGAAAGAACACCCGGTCGAAGGCCGAGAGTCAAGTAAGGTTCATGTAGGTCTCTACGCCGATGATACGGTCATTTATTTCTCTTATAGACAAAGAGTCACTCTCAGAGCCTGCGTCAAAAAGGCTGTCAACATCTTAAGCCTTTGGTATAAAAAGTGGCGCATAGCGATAAATCCAGGATAGAGCACCGCTATCATGTTCTCAGAAGAGAACGAAAAACCTCCCCGTTCCCTTAAATATCGAGGATTAGAGATCCACTGGCTATTAGACGTCCAGATGACTTTTAAACCTCACTTTTAAAAAGTCGAGCACCAGACCGTCATGGTGCTAGGGCGTCTATTCCCTCTATACAACTTCCGGAGTAAAATAGCCCTCCGCCATAAAGTTACTTTGTATAAAACCGTAGTCAGGCCTATCATGATCTGTCGCGCCTCTGCCTTTGCCTATGAAGACTTGGCTTTCCTTCAAGTGATTCAGAATCGTTTCGTAAGAAAAGCCGTAATTGATCGAGGGTATCAGAGAAATGTGGACTTGCACAGAGATCTGAACCTGCCCTCCATTAGTTCTGTAATCAAGTCCCAGTGTCGCGCCTCCTTTGATCGCGCAGAGACTAGCCTAAATCCACACATAGCGAGAGCCGTCGCGTACTTTAACGATCCGTTAGCTCCAAAACTGCTGTCGTCATTGCTTTCAAAATGCTATTTCATATCAAAATATCGATGAATCGTATTTAGATGTAAAATCTAAAGTATTGTGGTAGAGTATTTTCAAATGCTAAACTGGTTTTCTTCCACAATCAAGATTGAAAATCTGCCACCGAGCATTTATAGGTAAGTTTCGGTTCGTTTGAGAGAGTGTTTAGCGTTTGACCACAATGTCATTTGATGTTATGTTACAAAGCATACTATTATTCATAAAGTCTAAACGTACTGGTATTCAGATGATTCTACCAAAACACACTGTATTAGTACTTTTTGAGAACTTTTTCAAACTTAAGGATGGCTGCTAGTTTGTGCGAATTATTAGAAAATACCCTACAACCATGCTATGATTTCTTCGCGATCTTTTCCTCAACAGAAAGCACAATTTTATTTATGTGTAGAATTGGATAATTCGATTTGAACTTATGTCCATCGACACGGAATCCGACCACACTGTTTAAGCAGGAACCTTATTATCTCGTTCGTCAGACTTCCGAGCGATCACCGCTTAAAACCTGTCTTGTATCACGATTGAACAGCAATCACATAAGGTGCAGTTCGTTTCGACAAACCAATACAAAGGAACAATAATGTGAAAAACCTCTCTACGTATAGGAAACTGTTAAAATCAATAATGGATATATTATAAAGCGACCCGTTGCGGGAGACCGCACAGCTTAACGTGTATCGCAAACATGAAATATCGAGTATCCTTAATTATAATAATCGTTTGTGGTCCCGTTTAAAAACGTATTTCAATAAATGGCAATTATTTTAATTTTATACGTTTCACCAATCAATTACTCTTTCACATATAAAAAATTTTGTTCTCGGCATTATTAATCTTTAATATACGCCTTATAATAAAGCTGTAAAAAAACTATAAATTTGAGAGATAAAATGTACAAAAGAATATAATGAAAAGACACATATTTTTATTTTCTCTCTTCTATATTACTTAACAGTACATTTACTATTACTAATACAATTTATGTGGTACCAATTAAAAAGTAATTACTAATTATTATTAAATTTTGTTATGCAATATATGAGCCGATATTAAGATTTCATTTTTTAATTTAATTGTATGTGTGGGGTGCGTACAGTAAATAGTGTTTACTAAGTTCCTTTTCTCTTACAGTATGTAAGTAGTAACGTAATGGGATTTTACGTTTTAATTTAAATGTTCCTGTTTGGAAATTAAATGATCGGCATAATAGAATTTCGTAGGATAAGTGTCAAAACATCTGTGCGAAACCGATTCTTTTATAATTATTTTTAACTTTTAGGGTAAAACTCACTCCAGTTGGTGTAAAGTGGTTCAAATTTATATGGAAATTAATTCAGTTTTAAAGTTAGAAACATGAAACTCAACACAAGATAGTACATTTCATCGTTTTTTAAATAAGAATCCCTAAATGGGTAACAAAATTAAGGTCACACACATATATACATACTATTAATTAAATAGAAGATAAATAAACAAAATCTATACATTATAAATAATATATTTCTGAAAATAACACTAAGGGCTTTTAGAACAAATAGCGAAACAAATTTATTTGATTTAAAAAATAAAAGAAACGTTGTTGTTTTAGAAACACGAAATTCCAAACGGACGGAGTCGTTGGCACATATAGTATTCACATTACGTAATTTAATGCAAGAAAGAGGACGGTAATCATTTTTTTTTATGTTGACTTGCTTTACTATTTTATCTACATAATTTTCCATTAAAAAACTCAATTTAAAAAAAAAATACACCATAAATGTCCCTTTACCTTGATGTAATAATAATTTTTTAATGTTCTGTGAAATTGCAATTCCTTTAAAAACTTACATTAAAACTAAAAATACATATCACAATTATTATTATCTACATATAAAATTTAAATCTTACGTTTAATTCCACAATATAAAATAAAACTTATTGGTAAAACCATTCCACTAGGTATAGCTAAAGGCTCTCCCCCGATGGAACTTTACCTCGTTCAATATTATTGTCGTGGTGGTACATAGTTGATTTATAACCTATAAAGTATATTTACGGCGTGATAAATGGAGGGACGATCGGACTCTTGTAAAATGTCGACGAACCCTCTGAGAGCGGTCGTCCGTGGAGTGGCAACAATGTTACAAGACTATATAAAACTTTATACAATAATAAACTCACTAGTTTTATAGTGACATAATAAGCGCTGTAATAAATTTAGGTAATACAGTAGGTACATTTGTACAATCAAAATGGCGAAGAGTGTGTCCATACTGCCAATTCTGAAGTTCATTTTTATGTTAATTTTCTAGAAAAACGAGAGAATATTTCTAAAATTTTCCATAGAGTTTTCGTTGCATCTCATTATAGAGTTATGTGTGTTTTATTTCCAGCAAACTTGCTCACAACAATCAAACTGTATCACGCAAAAGGCCATCAAATTTGCATAATGTATAGTCAAATAACACGAGTTATTAAATTAAACAACAAGGTAGTTTTAAGCAATACAAGAATATTGAAATAATACCCAAAGACACAGTGTAGCTAGGCTCCCGACAAGGTGGATCGACGACCTGTTGAAGGTCGCGTGGAGTCCGCTGGATACGGGTGACACATGACCAGTCGTAGACGGGAGATCTTTGTGGAAGACCTATGTCTAACAGTAGACGGCTTTCGATTAAACAGATGAATGGGAAATAAATTACACAAAAAAAACATACATGAGAATTTTTTCAGGCATATTAGTCTGTTATGTAGTGGTTTTTATTTATAATGCAAAATGGAATGTAAAATTTCACGTGCCTGGATAACACCTTGGGAAGTTCTAGAAAAAGGCAATCGTTTCGCTAGAACCTTGAAATGCTGATATAAAATTGAAACGTCTTAAATGCATGATCTAGGTATCTTTACCTTTTTATTTAAATTAAAAAAAAACTGGAATAAACGAGGACGTTATGGTTCGATTTTAGTTTGTCATGTAGTAGTCCTTATCTTTAACTCTATTTGAATCTATATTATGTAATTTTTGTGGCATTATAATTTAGTTTGACTATTTCGGACAAGGGTAATGACGTATTGAAAAAAATTAGCATAGAACGTGAATTCTGAGAGCTCTCAATAACTGCCTTAAAAAGAAAGCTTAATAAAGCGCCTCCATTTTGTTTGAAAAATGTTCGCAACATAAGACTCGTCTTCTTATTGGTTTAGTACCTTTACTAATTCATTAGAAAGAAATAAATGTGACCAAAAAAGGTATACACGAACTTCGCGTGGTTTAACTATGCGACAGAACATTCCAGATAATCTCATCATTGTTCACGTCGTCCCGAGAAAAACGTGTTTATTTATTATATTTTACAATCTGCAATTCAATATTAATTTTACAGAACACAATAAACTGTCGTTAGTTACCAAAAGAGGATCAATTAAGTTTAAATACACTTTTGGGTTTTTATGAATATGAACAATCCTCATTTAAATTAATTTTGTCAGATATGATACGGAAACCGCAGTTGTATGAAACAGAGTGGTTGTTCTAAACATATAATCGAGCATGTGGTTTTATTATACGTTATATAGAGCTAAATGTCGATATAATTAAGTGGTATTATGTGACACACGTATTATCGTATATAGTAATACCACTAACTTACGCGATATGAAGACTGAGCCGTGTAAGTTAAAACCACATAAGTCTGATTATAATTTTGCATATAAATACATATAGATTATTTGAAGGAGATTAAAGAAAATTATAGTTCTATAGAAAAATATTTCACAAATTATTTGTTAATTATATATGTGTTCGTTTATGGTAAATCAAAGATATTTTCATGTTTCAAAGCTTCAAAAAATTTAACGAAGTGGTTTGACGACTCAAAGATTTTATCTTGGACTCCTATGACTCCTGGATACTAACTAATAACTTGTACTACTAACTGGTAACTTTCCTGTATCATAATTTGATGAGACCCTAAGTGGAGGGTACAGATTCTGGGTAACATTACATTAATATTCGTTAACATACGCCGGTGTTCCTGTAATTCGAAAGCGTCATATAAATGATACCGCGGTAGCTACGCCTCTGCTCCTAAACGAGCCTAATCTGGGAGAGACTAAGATGAAAGATTTGTTATTTATGTTGATCTGGTTTACAAATTTTATATTACATACAACTATTATACTCGCCATAATGACCCATGTGCCGCGTTTCGCGATCATTCGATGAATCTAACCAGTATTCGAGCTATCTGGTAGATTTTTCAGAGTGTCTCTTTAATGTTGTATAAATTTATCATCTGACGACAATCTTATCTAATGTTAAGTTACAACATGAATTGAAATGGTAAATATGATAAGCCTAAGGTTACTGTATGTTCCAGCAGCATCACTTGAGAACCTGTACCTCTAGGTTTATTGTGCTTACCATCCTGAACCACACCGTCACTTAACATCAGGTACGATTATGATCAAAGCACCGAGCCTATACCGTGTAAAAAAAAACACTTTGCTATTATTAAGCAATACCTTACTACCACGCTATGGTATTACCAAAGAAAGGCAAGGAAAGCACAAAGGTCACTCACTTCAAAACTTCACATTACTTTAAATCTTATTGAATATTAATTAAATTATTTAACATCAAAAGTTAACCCATTATATGTAAGTAAGTACTTAAGTTAATTTATAAAGTTTCCTGCCAAGGAAATTGAGTACATATTAAAACTTATCAACGGGACGTTATCAAAATTCCTTGGGAAGCGGTGATTTATCAGGGCTGTCACGACCAACCTCCGTCGGGGCCACTAAAAGGGACGTCTGATAAAGTAAATGAAAGCCCTCACTATATACATACTATATAATATTGCGAGTCAAGTGTTTTGTCCACGTCTACTGTATCAGGAAGATATTTAGTTACAGACTAATGTAGGGTATATATTTTTGGGTTAATGTATAAAGTTATAAACCGTGCGTCGACCTTTAGCGCGGCTAAATGAAGTAATGAAATGCCTTGAACAGAGCTCCAATACAGTGTTGATTGATAGACCAGGCACCAGTTTTTAGTTCTAACTTCTTTAGCGGCGTTAAATGATTCTCGGCATTTAGGGGGAAATCTTATAAATTCACGTTTACCAACGCTATAACGTCAGCCGTCAACATGCCAAAGTATGTCAAGTATATGTTGGCGTTTAAATGCTGCTGTATACTTATGCAGCGTAGGTTTTGGTTATGAATAATTATTTCTCGGAGAGAAAATATCAGGCAAATGATATATGTTAGGTTATGCTAATAATTGCCATTAAGCAATTATGAAATTTAAACAAAACAAAAAACAGTTTTTCACACAAAGTTTCGAGTTTTAACGTCAGTCAGCAGTCTCTATGGTTTTCTAGTTTTTATATATATATTATGTCTAAAAATTATATAATATACTTTGGAGACTTCGAAACTGTGTACTCATTGAAATATATGTATTTGAAAATAAAGAGAAATGCGAACGAGCATAATGACGTCATACATCCTTCCCTTTGAAGTCGTCGACTGAACAGCTTTCAGCTTTTAAAGGCTCTCGCATAGGTGTTGAATATTTTATTACGCTTTATACCCTCCACTGGATTTATTTATTGCATCTAAGGAAATCACAAAAGTTGATTCTATTTTTGTTATCTATACTAATAAATGAAATTGAAGTGTCTGTTTGTAATGTCAAAAATAACAATTATTAACTAAATACCTACATATGTATGTATATACGATACTTATAGCAAAAAAACAATGTTTAAAATTTTTGATCTCCCTTTTTGTTCCGGGTAATCTCCGGAACGTCTGAACCGATTTTAAGGGGACTTTTTTTGCTAGATAGCTAAAGTCAGTCCGCGTAACTTTCCCTAAGTTACTTTTGTTTTTTTTTTTTCGGCAATAAGATAAAGTAAAACTATTTCCTATAAATTCAGAAACTTGCCAGTGAAACTGTGCATTGTATCGGATTTAATTCGAAATGTCATAAGTTTTAATTTTTTTACGCTTAACTCTGTCGTTTCTAAAAATTAAAGACGCCTTAGCCTTTTATAACTTGAGCTATCTACTAGAAGTCCCGTTAAAATCGGTCAAGTCTCGTAATATACCGTACTAAATATCATATATCGTTGAGCCTGTACTCTCTTACGCGAATTTTCATACTTTACAAAATGTCATGTAGTAACGCATTGTTTACTCAATCTCACTGTCCGTCCTCTGTAAACATATACAGTACAACAAAATAAGCACAATTATAAAAAAAAAATTAGGACCAATTCCTTACGGAACTTTCTCTAGTAATAATGATATTAAAGAAAAAAAAAATTGTATACATATCTCGAACCATCAAAGCTGTATAACAAGCGTCCAGTGTTCGCTGTGAAAACACATTCGTCTAAAGGAAATCCGCGCGTATCTCGTCGTTCCAGATAGGATGTTTATTATTTAGTTTTTTTGTACAATAAAAAGAATTTTTTTCCGTGAAACTATTTCTGTCGAACACGTTTCGTTTGCGTAAATAAAAATATATGAATCTTTGCCGTGATTATTATGTCCGTATTCTTGCACCTCGTCGTCGGCTGTGCAAACTAAGGTGCCGTAGGTGCGAAGTCAGGTTGAACTATGGGTGGTCACGTTACTTTATATTAATTAATACGATGTATAGTAGAGTTTAAAAAAAATTGCATCGTTTGCTTTGTTTGTTTATACCTGTCAGTTAATTTTGTAGTTTATTATGTGAAACATATATTGACGCGCCTTGGCAGTTAAACCGACTCGTATACCGTGATGACATTTGATGTTTCGAACAACTTCTTTTTTACAGTGTTCTCTTGAATATAACTTATTTAATACGTGACAACTTCAACATAGATAACACTACAAAATCACAATGTTAAAGTGACAAGTAGATCGACATTACGTCATCGGCGTATGCTCTAATCCACCTACGCCATATTCTATAATAAACCTATGCTTACGATAAAAGAAAACAATAATTAAACCATAGTAAATCTATACAATACAAATATATATCTCACAAACGTTACAAAGCAACAAAATTATTAAAAAACACACAAATACCTGTTATATTTGAATACTACCGCGTAATAGTTCTTAATACATATCTGCTCGCCATCATCCGCGCGTTTGCTACGACCAGATTTTCGCTTGTTTATTTAGGATGGAAAATTTCGATATGCAATATTCGGGAGATCGAAAGCCCGCCTGTCGATCGGTGATAAGATCTGCCGAAGGTAAAATATGATATTAGATTTTCAACCTATTTTTTCTCGCTTTGATAAATATTTATCGGTTACCGTGGTAAGTTTATTGGCTACCTACATATGTACATATATATCCATATAAATACCGTCTGCGTTTACGTCTGGAATATGAATTATTATGTCAAGCTATTTTTGATAGAATAATTATAAAAAAAAAAAAAACATTACTTGTTTTTAGTCTGCCGTCTATGTTTCTAAATGTAGCTGTAATAATTCAAGATTAATTTTATTTTAGTCTAGTTATTTACTCTCTCGTCTTTATTTATACTAGTTTTTTTAATTAGACAATAATAATAATTGTGGAAAATTTGTGATAAAAGAACTGTTTTCAATTTTTTTTTTATTGATAACACTAAAGCTCGTCAGTAGCCATTAACAATAAAAAAAAGAAAAACAGAAGAAAACTGTACTTTTTTTTCTAACCTAGCTAATACCGTTGACCGGAAGGGCCTTTACAGCTTCACCGAACTTTGTGGGCGAGTGCTGAAGGCACTTAGCACTTAGTACCTTGGCGGTCTGGCGCTTGACTTTCTCAATGTGAGGTTTGAAAATCATTTTGACGTCTAATAAGACACCAGAAAACGATACTGAAGGTTATACAGTGTATATATGTTATATATAGTTTTTTTTTTCTAAGGTGCCACGAAAATTCTCTGGATATTTCTAGAAAAATAGCCACCGTTTTCTGTAACGTTGTAAACACTGAATAAATAAAACACTGGCAGAGTTGTATAAGTTACAGATTACCATTAACTAAATAGAACAAGAAGAATATTTATAAAATAAATAAAAAAACAGTAAGAATAAAAAGATAGCGATTTATGTGATTAGTCTAGTAGCTATTTTTGTAAAAAAAAAAATACTAGAAAATACTATTAACAAAATAAACTTTTTATAAATATATTTTAATTATTACGGTTAATACTTTTTTCTTATATAGGTGAAGTTACTCCGCGTAACTTAGATACTTTATTTTTTGAAAATAATTATAATTCCGGGTAAAAAAAATTAAAACATAAAAATTGGAATAAAATCGATTCACAGTTTTAATGGCAGTAATTTAGTTTGTGAACAATAACTTTGTTTAATGTTAGTAGCAAAAAAAAATTGAAAAATAATTAGAGTCCCAAATGAAAAAAAATAAAAACTAGATTACGCAGTGAAAGATATATGAAACGCGGGCACAATCGCGGGCACACAGCTAGTCTTAAAATATTATATTTATTAATATTATATTTATAGCCTTATTTAATTCTGGAAATTTTTGGAAGTTGTTACTCTGCAACGGCAAATGCAAGGCACGCGGCACTTTTCAATTTACACGTGTATTCAACGAACAAATAAATACACGTGAAGTCTCACCGCAACTGCTTTCTCCTTTGCGAGTTTTTCCGAAACCCTTTCCCCCTTTCGAGCCTCACGTGATTAATTGATGATCCGTAATTCGTTGTTAGTATAGAGATAGAGTCGCTATAGAGATTTACACAGAAAAAAAAAAATACATTTCACTGACTCCAATAGTAATATTTCAAATTAAAATATATAATTTAGAACGGTTACTGTGAATAACGCAATAAAAAGTGTAATACCAACGGAAATGCCAAAGTTACATCAAACGTGTCATTACATGGCGATATAAAAAATACAAACATTCATCTCGGTTCTTATTAATAATACTAAATGTCCTCGGGCAATTTCACTGTAATTCGGGACTCTGTAATCAAACCGAAATTCCGCTGGGTTAAGCAACCGTACAGAATGTTCTGCTACTCCAAGTCATACGAGCTAGCGGGAGAAATTAAACGCTACATTAAAAACTCCATTGACTGACACTGCTTATGACGTCACGATTAGCTCATTGTGTCACTGCTGATATTACGGCGTTAATGAAAACTATAAAAGAGAATAAAAGAATAAAGAGAGAGTAACAGTCCTGTGAATTCAAGCTCGATCGTACCTCCCTAAATTTCATAATCGCCAGTCACGGACAAAACAGCTTATTTTGCCCTTAAATCTTCTTAAGGCGTCCGCTCAATACGTGATTTAATTCTCACTTGGAAAAGTTATTGCACGTTATTAGCTCTATACAGTGACACTTCATAAATTAGCAACACACTATACATGTGTATTACACGAATACGCGTATGACTGTTATACTTTGAAATTATATTTAGATTAATAAACGGCTGTTTTTTAATAGGTCGATTACCCATAAAAATGAGACAATAGAAAGACAACAAGAAAACAATGGAAAGCTGGCGTAAACGCCAGGTTAGTGCTCAAGGTGTAAGTATATATAATAAATAAGCGTATAATTTTATATTTAATTGAAATTTAACAACACACGTCAATTTTAATATACATCTAGATCTCTTTGAAATTATAAAATAAAAAGATTATTCTGAATACTGAATTATCTAATACATAAAACTGTCTAGATTAATCTATCTATAATAAGTAAATAGGATCGAATAAATTTATGCAAATACATACCAGATAGTATCGAACGATATGCAAATCAGAGTTGAATACGTAATAACAGAACGCTTATCGTTTGCAAACACACACCGAGAATTAGGATATTTCGTACTTAAATTCTTCGTCCGCTACAAGGTCATAGCGTAAACGCCTGTCAATGTCAAGGCCACACGATCGGGCGCGCGGTGTCGTGGCCTCGCGCACGTGCGTTGCCTTTACAAATACTTTCTTTTTACAACTCCCAGATAAAACTCGTCTTTATACTATTATTGACGTAGTTTCGCGTAGATTACAGAACAAAAAAAATTTTTTAAAGCATTCCGCTTTATCTACTTTTTCTCTTTATTCTAATTTACCCGTGTGCTGTTCTCGGTATGTTTTAAGACGTATAGAATCAGGTTAGTGTATCGATGATATATTTAGATAAATAATTAGGTACACATGTATTGTATATCCATTAATTAATGTATATTCTAACATGTACTTTTTGTTGCGTTCCGGTATTTATAATCCAAAGTTCTTTTTAGGATCGACTATCTATATTTTCATTCCATTCACATCATTATTGTAAGGACTAAAATGAGGCTTTGATGAACCCCTAAATTTGATAAACAAATAAATTTTATATACCAATACTTCATTGTGATTGCTACAGATGTCATTAAATCCTTAAATCGATTCGGTTATTTAAGATAGGGCATTGCTCCGTTGAGCGTATTTTATCGCTCGTGTAATGGTGAACGTCTGAAGAGTTTTACAACCTTTCTCATTCGACTAGAGAACCACGTGAATTGGACGATGGTACCATATTTATTATACGACAGCATTCACCTCTGCGAGAAATGATGACGAACTCTTAAACTACACTAGAATAGACTTAAATAGACCGAAATCCGAAGTATGTACATTCATGCACCATTGCGAGGAGCTTATTCTCTGGTATATATATACGCTATGCTTTATGCATACTGTTCAAGTGAAAGTTCCCATTGTCGCTCACATAGAGTACTTCTCATCCATTTGGACTAGTGCTCCTACTTGCCAGCTTTCTCCTCTTGACTTCGTGCAAAAAAGAGCTATTCATATTATTGATAATCCCGAAGTAACATGCGGCATAGATACATCGGAATCGTCGTTGGTTGGCTACTCATCCGTATACCCTTAAACTGACACTTAACACTAGGACATTAGGACCTTTTTGTCACATACACTAGCGTTGTAGAGTCCGTTATCAAGTAAGATTTCCCTTCAGGCTTATAACATGGAGGCCTTAAGAACGGGACAGCCGTACTGTGCAGATTTAGAATGAACTGTGTTCGGAGTTGCACAACCGAACGACTCCTTTAGGTAATCATTATTAGTGCAGATCGTGCACTTTTATAATTTATTGAAAAAACATATATTTTATACGAGTCCGCTTCTGACCATTGAAGCGACCACACGAGTCCGTCTCGAACCATTAACCCAACTCCACAGTGCGCTGTCGACCATTGTAATCTTAGTGTGTAATAAACTATTTACAAATCAATTAACAACTTATCTCTCCATAACTAACCACTACAAACTGCCTGCCAGTATATTTCCTATTTCCTGCAATATTGAATTCTTCAAACGTAGCTTGCAATTACATTATAACAGGCGGGTTTAACAGTGACGATTGTCATTTAAAGTTTTTGGCGGTATCTTTGTCTGCCACTGACTTAGTCCTTGTTTTCTAATTATTTTACTTGTAGTATTAGTCTAAATATTATGTCATAATGGTGATGTTCACATGATATACTGTAGTTTTTGTGCATAAGTGAAGCGGGTTGAAATTGATGAGATGTCTCAAACACTCCCTGAAAAGTTCTAGCAAACAACCGCTATTTTGTATAAGTGTCTGAATTGGTTGCATGGGTTTCTTTGCCTTTTCCTTAGAAAGGAGTAAATATAACAAAAAATATTTTTTTAAGTGTACCGGATTTAATATAAATCCGCAGTACGATAATTGAAACCGAGCAAAACTTAAAAAAACGTTTACCGAGAAATGTATTCACAGGTTTTATTGGTTGTGTTATGGTAACAGATTGTTTCGTATTCTAAAATATTGAAGTTTGATTTCTAATTCCAGCCAGTTTGAGCGCCAAGTCACGTAACGTTCCGTATTGTATCCTCGAACTTGGGTTTCAAAACAATAATCTCTGTTATTATTTATGTCGAGTAATCGAAAACAATGTAACCGTATGTTTAAATAAACCGTTTGGTAAGTTTTAAAAATAAACTGACTAGTTTATCGAAATATCTAAATCTACTTCTGTGACGTACTACACCGAAAGGCTACACAAACGGAATGACTTCACAAATGAGCTCCCGGCATATTTAAAACATTACCATTTTGACATGATACCAGCAGTGTCGTGACGTCACAATCGGTATGAATTATTTGACCTTAATGCAGCTTTTATTAAACTTGATTTACTTGGTTTATCTATTATTTATAATTTTTATAGTCTCAACATTTTTTTATTCAAAAATTAAATCGAACTTTATGTAGGCACGCTTCTGTTGTGCCAATGTATCATACGTACAAGTCCCTACATTTTATAAAAATCCACGTATAAGCCTGCAGGAAAAAGCCATATTTATGGAGTTATATCACTTTTATAATGAACGACAGATATAAGAGAATGTATAATTGTGAGAAATAGACTTCGTTTTATTTGATTGGAGCTACAGGCGCAAATGTGTTAGCGTCTGAACATTCTATGTGAGAGCAGTTTCTTGATGGATGAACTAAATTATTATATGATTTCCCTTTAATTGTTTTGATTTTCCACATAACGAGGTGTTTTCAGTTTACATTATGTCTAAAATTACGATATTTTTCTTACAACATCAAATAAAAACATAGACATATGTAATCACACAAAAACATAATGTTAAAATTTGTTTTGTTCTACAACTAAAATTGTATTGTCTTTAATAAATATAATAATAACTCAATAAATATAAGTTTTTTAAGAAATATATTATGGATTAGTTCAATTCCCGTGGAAGCAAAGTATTATAAAAAGATACTAAACTTTCGTGCGTCAGATAAATTCAATACACTACAATTCAAGTAGGCCACTATTTATGTATAAATCTAAATACCTATAATTAATGTTTTATTACAGTCTCATCTATCACATAGATACTAAATTCATAATTTATTTATTTGTTATATCATTTCCCTTTCTAATTATATTCCTCGTGCTAAACGTAATGATCCACCCTATTAAAATTTTCGACATTATAACCTGTATGACATGCACTGTTTGTGTTTCTAAATTGAAATAGATTCATATTTTTATGTGGGAAAATCTTACATAAGATACCTAAACAGCAATGGACAAGCTATATCGGAGTCTTATCGACAAAAAACAGATGGTGTTTATTCACCATCCATTTAGCTAGGGAATAGAGAAAATACTTGTGTAATTTCTTCTAGTGTAAAATACTCACACCGAAATGAGTTATTTAGCTACATAACGCAGCGACTCTACGTAATAAACGCTACGTTCGACCGCTCCCAACCAACCTTACCCTAATTAACCTCAAATAATTAACGAAAATTTACCTCGCGGCAGTACACGATATCAAAATTCATTAATTACGTTAGGTATAAAAAGGATTACATACACCCGTTGTTGTTCACCTCTGACCTTAACTCGGTTGATTTTTCTTTGCGTGTTTGACCTCTCCGGGCTTTGATAATATCCCGCTTTTGCTTTGAAAGAAGCTTATAATTATAAAAACGCTTATGTTTGATAAAAACAACAAAGGAAACACTGAATAAATATATGATAATATTATAAAGTGCTTGTTTCAGCGTTTTAAAATCGGACCCCTTCATACTACGTTTGCGGGTCGCTCTGTATCGATTTCTATGTTGTAATATAACCTGGCTTTAATATTTTAAAAGGTTTTGCGCCTCACGGGTCGAATGTCAGTTACAGTTATTGGAATTGGTAACGTCCATTTTAGGTTTGATTTTTAGGTAAACCGAATTACGGCCATGACTTTTGTTTACTTGAATATGTTTTTTTAATTTTTCAGAGGATGTAGGTGGATACTGTTTGATGTATCTCGTATAAAAAATATTATCCAATCGAGAAGATAAATGAATTTTTAACGTAAATAATATGGTTGATATTACTTTTCTAATTTTACATTTAATGATTTTCAGCTGTTCGAATTTAAATAAATATAAATAAAAAAATCTTTGATATAATACATAATTTATTTATTATAATAACCTTATTTACTTTATTACATATATTTACTTATACTAACTAATTTAACTCGGTAAGTATACTTTTTTGCATAATTTACAATTAGATTTATCTATCATAATCAAAGTGAAGTAAATCATTAAGTATTAACACACAAAATAGTTTCTAATCATTTAAAGGGAAACTTTCATACTTGCAATATTTTTATTTATTTTATTTGGAACTCCAACAACATTACACATAAATATTCAAAAAATAAAAGACATGGTTTACAAGTTATGGTTTTAGTAAGGTTTATAAAGTAGTGTTCTAGATGTGCATGCCACTTATAGGAGTACACAGCTTTTCTAAGTGCTCTGTGTATGGAAAATAAAAAAAACAATTACAAAATTATGGACACTGTACTAGAATAAACCAATGGATGGGCAGCAGCAGACTCCGAGTACCACAAACACCTACTGCGATCGCCAAAGGGCATGCTAAGCGGGCGATTATGGCAATTCCTTCCTTTTTGGGGAAGATCTATGTCCAACAGTGTTCGTCAAAAGGTTGAATCAGTCAATCAAACAAAGACACTGTACACAAATAAAACAAGATCTAAATATAAATGTAATGAAAAATAAATTGTAACTAAAAAAAACGACGAAAAAACTTAAGGTTTTTTGTGTATCGTCTTAATAATAATACTTGGATCAATATGGCTCAGAACAATGAAATACATTTTTATTTTTTTAATATTTCCGGTTTCAAGTAATTAAGTTTTATCGCTATTTACCTATTATTTAGTTTTCTATTATTAATCTTAGAATTAAATTCGAATATATTTAATAATTTTAATATTAATAAATTCTTACAATCTCTCTTTCACTCACTTTAAAAAATATCTGCCAATTTTTTTTTTTATAATTTTGTATTCAACTACTCTTAAACTGCTTATTTTTTTAGTTACGTGACTCATACCGAAGATCGACATTTCTCAAACAATAAAAACTTAAAATTTATAGTATGAAGATAAATATATATTTACTATTAAAAGCACATACAATATTATAGAGTGAAAATTAAATATTGTTGGAAAGCTTTTAATAGAAACAAGTTGAAACATGTTCCGACGTTACTTTACGACCTCAGTCCCCGTGGGGTCCACTTCCGGTCGAGTAGTTTTCACTATTACTTAGTTATAAACGGACTATACACTGTTCAACTTTTAGTCTTTAGTAGTAAGGGAGATATACCAGACGTCCGCATTTCCATATAACATCGAGGTCACCAGTTTCGAAATTACCACACATTTACTTAAAGCAATTTCACTTTGTGTTGTGTTGTATGTCAAACCCAAGATCATAATATAATAATGTACATTTTAAAATATAATATTTATATTTAAAACAAAAGGGTTTCGATTCAAAGACATTTCATAATAGCATTTAACATTTTTATTTCATTTTACCTATCAATATTTGTAATGAAATGAAATGTAAATATTTATTTAAAAAAAATAAAAAACCAGTTAAGTGTCTATACTATTTAAAAATATGTTCTAAATGTTTGACTGGCATATTCTCAAAATGTTGATCGCGTAGGTTACTATTGTTATTACGAGTATACTGTAAATAGCGATAAACTCGACAAACCGAATTCGCGATTAGACTGAGCAGACCACCGTTATAGCCAGCCACGACTGTTGACAGTCACCGACATCCCGGATTGGAAAGAGCAAAGCAGAGTTGTGTATGATTTCGTTCATTCTATTTGTATCGTTCAATTATATCGTTCACCGTCAAATCTTCGTTAAAAGCCTAAATGGTTTCATCAGCGAAAGAATATTTGAATCTTGAAAATGGATGAAATGGATGAAATGATGGAATGGATGAAAATGGATTGAAATGGTTTTGAAAGAGTGGAAGATTTTTGCACTAGCTATGGTGACCGCTTACCATCAAGCGAACTGTATGTCTCTTTATCGATGCCAGGCGTGCATTTCCTACATCGCAGTGAAACCTTTTATGATGTACTTGATCAAGTTTTCATGAATTTATAAAACAAAAAAAAGTTGTTGAAATAGTTTTTTTTTTGTTTAATTTACTCTACTCTACTAACATTGTTAAAACATTTAATAAAAGTAGATTTTCATAATGGAAAATCCGTTAACCTCTAAAAGGTAAATAAAGTTTTTTTTCCTTTAAAAATTATAAAAGGTAACGTTTCTCTCTGTTAATCCTATAATTCAAGACCCACTGACCCGATCTCTTCGATATCCTTTCTTAATCATAGATTTGTTCTTACCTATCTTTAGTTATTTATTGAAGTGAAACTTTTTGGTCCCAATTAGAGTAAATTTCTATGAGTATGAGGTATGAGATAGATAGAAGACAAAAAGAGACAAAAACAATAAGTATAACATTCTTTGACCAGAATTATTATTATTTCTCCATTTGGTGCTGTATTCGTCCATCAGGAAACGCGCACATATGAAGTCTTATTTTATAAAGTGTTCATACATTTCTTTTATCTCTTTATCGGTTTCCGATATTGATTCCTTACAAATACTTTCTCTTACAGATTTAAACTAAACGATATATACGAAATAATTTTCACTTCTGATACGTGTACTATATACACACACTCTTTTTTTAAAAAGATTCATTTATGTCTAAATCTTTATTTTTTCTCTCTTTGCAATATGCTACACTGACAGCGACACCTTGTTAACGGAATGAAATCATTATAAAAAGAGTTTATTTCAACGGAAGAGTTTCATATAAAAAAATAAAACAATGCTGGGGACTTTAAGTATAAAAGAATATACGTTTATAATATAACATAAATAATTGAGTATGTGATAGAATGCAACAACTCAATTATACGGTTTCATCGTACAAAGAGAATTTACAGTCTCGTGGAAATATAAGAATTTTAAAATAAAACTTATTTATATTATAAATGTTTACTTGCGGTGGTTTATTCTATAAAGGTTCTTATATAAATATGTGCGATGTTGGTAAAGCCAGTTTTATTTTATATACAAGCTGAATGTACACGGTTCCGCTTGAGTTTACTAACGGATAGATAGACAAATAGACGTTCCCTTTTATATAATTTAAATATATTGATGTAACGAGGAACACGTAAATAGTCATTTATGTGAAGTGTTTTTTTTTTATTATTATTATTACGAATATTTAACACACCAAATAATATATCTGTGATTTAAAAAAAGGAATCATTTAAATCAGTTTTCGAGCTGTAAACCAACTATAGGACAGACTGATGGTCGTTGCTTTTTATATAATGTAAGGATAGACTCAGCGTCTTGACTACGATCACAGCCAATGTTAAGTGACGATGTGGCCCAAGATGGTTTTTTACACAATACAGGCTCGGTGCTTTTGACAACAATCTCACCTGATGTTATGTGATGATGCGGTCCAGGATGGTAAATACACTAAGCCTAGAGGTACTGGTTCTCAAGTAATGCTACCGGAACACACCTAGTGGTATTTGGCGGCAGGTTTTCTAACTTGAGGGTGGTGGCTACTCAGATTATATTAAAATATCCTATCACCAAGCAACACGATATGCCTATAGGTTCTGAAGTGATGCTACCGGGAGACACCTACAGTTGCTAAAGTCAGACGAATATTCGAAAAACATCCATGCTAAGGTTTCACCACAACGCTTTAGCCATGACACATAAAAACTGCATATTTAATATTGATTGATTATTTTGATTTATTACTTATGTTTAATTTATGCTAATAATAAAATTGTAAATTTCACGTGTCTATAATCGTAAGGGCCTAAAAATGAGTAATTAAACACAATTCTATTATTTTTAGAAATGACTGTCTGTCTGTGTGTTTGTCCAGGTATTAATTAAATAGTACTAAGTGTATTTTAAAAATTCAAAAAGATGATTATATAGCATATTTTGGAGTAGCATAAAAACTTTATTTCATTAAAATCGGTTCACTCTATCAAAAGATATAGTAATTTGAATGACACGCGGCGACTTTATTATGAAAGAAGAGTTTGTAAGTAAATGCGTTTTAGTCTTATTCGAGAACAAAAAATTCATGGTTTGATTGATATTGAACAAAATAACATAATATATGTATAGTATATAAATAATGTATATCTAAATGAGAAAACAATATAACAATAGATAAAAGGATAGGATGGGACGGGACGGAACTAAATTTCACGCGAGCGAAGTCGCGGGCGCAGTTCGTATAAATATTTCAGATCTAATATAAAAAGTTTGTGAATGTAGTGTGGACATTTACAATTCTGACATTTATGATGATAAACTGCATTTCTCTCATACAATAACATTGGTAAATATATTATGTTTGCGAAAATAGAAAGGTGTTTTATTTCAATGGACGGCGAACAGGCAGAGGGCCCATCTGAAGGTAAATAGTTTCCGTCGCCTAAGGACAACTTCAACACCAGGAGTATTACCGATGCGTTGCTAACCAAAGATGGATGATAATAGTGAATTGTATGTTTTGTTACAGAGCCAACTGTGGGATGAGTTTGAATTAGAGGACGCCACATTCGCCGAGTGCAGTATCAATAACGCGAACCATAGCTTTCAAGTGAGTCCGACATTCATTACAATAACTCAAATGACTTTGATTAATAAAAAGCGTTACTTATTAGAAATTACAAATTCCTTTACAAATCATTTTCAGCTAACATGTTTTTTTGAAAGCGGTTATTTATAAATATAATAACTAAATAACACATTACTGAACAATTAATTGTAGTAAGATTCATATAAATATTATTGCGTGATCGAATCACAAATATAATAGTGGATAATAATAGAAACAAAAGAAAAAACCTACGAGAGTAGGTAGAAATAATAATTATTTTTGTGTACAAAAGCACAAAGCAAAGTAATTGTTTGTAAACAAACTTGTATTTTCTAATTTGAAATTGGCCGAAGGGTAGTAAGGAGGGAGTTAGGGCTACAGGGGCCGTATCTGTTGTTTCTCTCCTACGCTTTCTAACAAATACATGTATTTTTATAAAAAAACAATACCTATATCTAGTAAAATAAACATTGTAAGGACGGATGAAGATTTCTGTTTATACCTTTATTCGTTTTAATTTTAGAACACAGTCTCATCTAATGTTAAGTAATCATGATAACATAATAACTGATTTTGAAGTCCTAAGAGATCTCCAATTTGCAGGTGCTACGTTCTGAAACGATGTTTTCACAGTGCCATTATAGTCGTATAAGATTAGGGTTGCCACCTTTTTTTTTTTTTTAAAGTAAATTTTTATTTTTATAAAAAAATAGTAAAATTACACTAGCGAGCGCTATATATTATTAAATGCATATCATGCGTTATATTATTAGTTTAATAAATTATCTTTCAAGTTATTGTTTAATATATTATGTAATTTTTTTTTTTTTTTTACATAAATGTAATACGGAGAGCACCGTGTAGGGCAACTAGTCTATACTATTATCTGTTTAATATATAAAGATGTAAAACTGTTTTTTTTATTTGTTATAAAAAAAAAAATTAAAAACTACTTAACCGATTTTTTGAATTCTTTCACCTATAGACGCAATCAGTGGGTAACATGTATCTTTTTAATGAAAGATTTCTAAATACGTGCAGAACTGTGATGTGTCGATAGTAAATAATAAAACGTGCAAAGTATGAATGGATGGATATACGTAAGACGGAAAATAAGATTATTTCGCTCAGCGTGGATGTATCCGTAGCGTGTTATACTTGCCTACTACGCCTCGTAGCACGTACTACGTACGCTACGATTTTCGACGATTAAAAAATGAATCACGTAAATCGGGAACGTTGGATTTCGACTTATAAGTCAAATAAAGAACATACGTCGTATTTTAAAATTATTAAGTTTCACCGGTCATGCACCAACCTGACGTTTACGCCAGCTTCCAATTGTTTTCCTATTGTCATTTTTTTTATTGGTATTTGAGTGATTAAGGATCGAATTATCTATTTACACGTAATATAAAACAAAGTCACTCTTTGTCCGTCTGTTTGTATATCCTCCTTCTCCTAAACCACGCAAATGATTTTGGTTTTCACTTTGAATAAGATTTATTTTTTTCAAAAGAATATTGTGTATTTATAACATACCCTAGTTAAACTTTTGAGTAAGTAAAAAAAAAAAAATTTGTAAATCAATTTCCAAAAAATCAGTTTTCATGTATTATTCGTTTGTCTATGTGTTAAATCTAGAGAATTGTTGTTCTTAAAAATTTCTACAAAAAACTTTGCGATGGCATGTCTATCTCCTACGCTTGATTTCTCATTTCTCTCTGGACCAATTTAAAAGTTGTCTCCGGCAGAAGTTAGTAAAATTATATTTAACAAAAAATCAAAGTGAACATAATATTCCTAAGAAATACACTAGACTATTTTCATCTCGTTATTTTAAAGTTCACATTGCAAACAACAAATGGAATTAACAAGTACCGAGTTCAAAGGAGAGTTAATTTTGTAATTATAAATGAAGTCAAGTCCGAGGGAAGATACCAAAAAGGTTCTAAACTTTGTGTGATTTCTGTCGGGGGTGCGTATTCGCGAAATAACAATCTCGAATAGATTCGCCGCGCTTAATTAATTTATAGTTATCACGGAGAATAAATTTAACATTTATATTTTACTAACTAATAGTTTATTAAAACAAGTTCACAAGAGAATAAGTTATTTTAATATCTTTATCCACGGAAAATTTCACGCTTTGTGATTGTGAAGTTTATTAATACTCGTAAATGTGTAAATTGTACTTTTATATGACTTGAATAAAAGTAAATTTATTACACTACTTACAAATATACACGACTTCAAAAAAATAAAAAAAAATTCGGCAACTATTCATTCCATTAATCAAATGAAGTTTTTAATAATAATAAATAAATAAAGTATATTTGAGACTGTTAGTTGTTTTTCTTACAAATTGGTTATAATTTGAAATTAGATATTTTTTTCGTGGAGTAAACACCAAAAATGTATTATATTTAAACGATTACACTCACACAAAAGGTGCCTTTGCGATTCGTCTGAATTGCCGCAAAACAATATTGTAACAAATCTGGCAGTATATTCGACTTGTGCAAAGGCTTACGTCGTAGTAACTTTGAAAGGTCCAAGTACTTGAATGTAGTGGTCGTCGAGACATCCACAAGATCTCTCAAGACGTAATTTACTTTTAAATGGAGTGAAAGTACATGCTTTTTTCTCTGTACGTATAAAAATGAAGTAAGTCGTAGGTACCGGCATAATGACGCAGCCATAGCGAGGTCATTAAATTTAATGAACCGGCTTAACAAGCTACAGTGGACTCATGTAACATTATAAATTCTATGTTGTACTCAAAGAGGTTAAATTATAATACATACAATATACATTATTTTTTTTATTTTTGCAGACTTTTATGTACGATTGGAATATGTTTAATTTTAGCTTTGTTTTTATTTTATATTTTATAGTGGCCCGCCCGAGCTTCGCACGGAAATATGGAAATCTTTAAATCTATCTCAATAATCCCTAAAAAATATATAACCCACGTTACTAGGCGCTAGAGTGGCGTTCTACAGTTTGAAAGAATTTTTTAAATCAGTTAAGTAGTTGTTTTAAAATATTCATTAGAAACAAAAAAAAAACAATTTCATCTCTTTATATAATAGAATAGTTGAGAAATGTTTGCGCTTTTAATTTATATTTTTATAAAGTTCACAGTATTAATTTCCAGTATTCATCTAAAATATAGATGCGGTATGGACTTGATAGCTTTAACTTCCGTGAAAAGGGGAGGTAAAGCAGGCAAACTGGATACTTCCTACTTCCTGTATCAATCTGAATGTATCCGGTGTTTGTTACGGAAGTGAGTGGGAGTAAACCTTGCTGCATTTTATTTTAAAATCAAAGTTGTTTTGTATGCCCACCACTTGCGAATAGTTTATTTAAAGCAGAAATATAAATATTTATTTATAAATAACTCTAAAAGTACGTTTTCAGCTTAATTTGACGAAGATTTATAAATACTATTACCAAATTTTGGCCGCTGATACGCTCGCATTAACGCAGATGTTGTTAGGTCAGGTAATGAGGTACCCTATGTTCTTTTCTGTACACCTGACGTCGTGTATGCCAAGTTGAATGATGAGTAGTTAAGGCGTGAAAGTGTAATAGACAAATAAACTTGTTCGCCTTACTAATATATAATATGTAAAGGTAACCGTCGTCTGTCTATCAGTCTGTTAGTTCAATTAGCTTCGAGAATCACTGAATAATTTACATTATGTTTTGATAATGTAGATACAAAACTGTTTTAGTGTACATTTTGATACACTACGTAATTCATAGAACAGATTATGTGGGAGCGGAGTTGCAAGGAAATATAGTATTCAATATTTGAACCGGCATATACTGCCTTATATTTATTTACAATTAAAAAACTAATTTCATCCAACTCGACTGCGTTCGGGAAGCTATGCAAATTTTGTTCGCCTCAGATACTGCAGTGTCCCAAGATGAAAGCCATCGGCCAGTGTGTTGCCAGTGATGAAATGCGGCACTGTGACTCAGAATGACTCGAAATGGCTCAAAGTTATCGAAAGGGCTATGGACAAGATCGGTCGTTGTATTGTTTTTTTTTTTTTGGTATAACTATGTCCAGCAGTGGACGTCTTTCACCTGAGATGATGAGGAGCCTAAAAACTAAAAAAAGTTTTCAGGTCATTGCGCAATCAATTAGATTGTACGAAAACAGTTGTTATTTGCCATATATGATAATACGTAGTAGCTTAATACCTTTGGTCGGATCATAAATAGAAATGTTTATGTTGATAAAGGCGAGTGGGATTGATGAGAAAGCAATGCACCGTCGAAACTGCTGATACAAATACATAGTTCATTAGATATCAAGTTAGAAACGCATGTTACTTTTTAGAAAATTCATCAAGTACGTATATAATCAAGTAATTGTGCCCGGCGTCTTCGTTCCTACAAAACTATTTCTAATCTCCATAGTTATTCACTGAGCTATGTCTTTTTATTATTTTCTCTTTATTACGTTTAACAACAGTTGTTCAATATTTATATTAGAACTGATAGCCAATACAAAATATTCTTAAAGTAAACATAATATGCCCCAAGTGTATGCACAATATGCACAAAATACTTTAGTTATTTATAACTAAAAATTTTACAATAAAATAACATCTTATTTTCATTTATGTCCTTCCATGTCAAATTAACCAATAATTGCAGTTGACCCATCCCGAATTGGATGAAATTTTGTCTTAGGTTTACTTTCATCCGATCATTATAAGTATACTTCTTGTAACGCTTGGGATTAAAATGTATTGAATGTGTTTTTGTTTGTTTATCTATTGATTTTCTAATGTTCCATGTTGTCAGAAATGTACAGAAAGATAAACTAAGATAAAACAGATTCAGAGATCGTTTTCTCCTCTGTTTAGTGTTTCTTTAGAAGCTATTGATATGTTTTAGTGTTATGAATAAAAAATGTTGGAAAAAGATCTTTTTTTTTTAATTTTTAGTAATGATTATATTCATTATATCTGGATAAAGATTAATTTGAACAAACAGATGTTACACACGACTGCTGCTACTGTCTGTTTCTCGATCGAGAACAGATATTGTACTATATATGTACGATATGTTGCAGTTATTACATACGCTCGAACAAACAGTACGAGAATAACATCAAAGACTTTACCGGCACTTGTGTTTACCAATGGCATCGACCTTTTATCTAAATAAACAACCTAATCTTATGGTCTGATCATACGTGTTCATAGTAACGAAGTGTTTAACTAAGTTTTAACTACATTCACTCATATGAACCTGTTAAAATGATTAATTAATATGCGAAGCCTACCGAGGGGAATGCGCGCGGTGCGGGAAGGGAGGACGCTTAACGAAAAAAATAAATACATACCTATTCTACTACTTCAATAAACCACAATTTAGTCAACTTGCAACTTACATCAAAATAACTTTTAATTGGTTATTTACATGCGTCATTTCAGTTAAAATTTTCTTAACATTAAGTTATTCACTTCGTTACTTAATACGTATGAGCAACCTATAACTCTCAAATACACTGCCAAACAAGCGAGATACAAGAAAGAGAGCCAACTTGTAAAGCGAAAGTGATAGAAATGATTAACCTCTTGAACACTAACCTGGCGTTTACACCGGATTTCCATTGTTTTCCTATTGTCTCATTTTTATGGGTAATCGACATATTAAGCGTATGAATAAAAGGGCATACAATTCTGATTGCCAGCTTCCATTCCTTACGTTATATCAAAGACAACCTCTGTCTATTGGCTGGCTTATAACTCAAAAACAGCTGAACTGATTTACATGATTTTTTTTTTTTTTATCGTAGATATATTATGAGGTTACATTTTAATACATATTTTATTATTTTAAATAGCCGTAAATAAATAAAAAAGTTAAAGTTTACATAAGAATTATTACAATAAGAATGTTTTAAGTAATGTTATTTTTTTTAATATAATTAATTCACTAATTATTATCCTTATAATTTTTTTTACATATATTATTTAATGTAATAAAATATATACTAAAATCTCGACTGAGGATTAGTTTATATAATCTATGGCTTAAAGAAAATAATAAGGTAAATCTTTTGTGTGGTTCTCGAGTTGTAAGCCAATTAATGAAGAGACAGATAGAGACGATTGAATAATTAAGGATAGATTTACAATAAATGTAAATAGTTGAGGAAATTATTAATGTTTCCACTTTTTATTACAACAATACATTTACAAATTGTAATGAAATTAAGAGGCAACACTAAACTATCCTTTTGAAAGTATAATTGAAATATTTACACACAAAAACCCAAACACTCAACCTATAGTATACTAGTACATTACTGAATGTATAGAAGTACGTATGCCGTACGTACGTACGTACTCAACGAACTGGATCAGAAAACAAAAAAGTTATTTAAAATGGAAAATAAAGGCACAATATCCCGCGGCATGCCCTGGACAATAACAGTTTAATTGATTTCATATGACGCATGAATGCATTCGTATCATTCGCTTGTCGGTCTGTCCCTCCGTAGTAAAAACACAAATAGAGTTTTCTACATCTGAATAATGGACTATTTATGTGATGCCATATCACATAAAAAGGGGTCGAACCCTGGAATATTATTTACGCAAGTGATTCAGAATTAGCAACCTATGATTGGCTATGATACAAGTCTAATTATCGCAGCGGAATGTTTGGCTAAAGCGGAGATGGCGCAGTTGATAGTGTGATCGGATTCTGCATTAATGAACGTAGGTTCATACCCACTTATCTAATTAATCTCTTTTTTTATAATTGATTACAGTACAACAGTACTTTGTAGCATTATACAAATAGGTACTTTATCTGTATTAAAAAATAAAATTGAAATGTCTGTTTTTAATATTAAATTAACAATTTTTAATAAATAAATATGTATATACGATAGCTATAACAAAAAAAATAATTTTATTTTTTTTTGTCAGTCTGTCTGTTTGTTTTGGGTAATCTCCGGAACGGCTTGACCTATTTTGACGGGATCCTTTTTGGCAGGTAGCTTAAGTTACTCTAGGTAACTTGGTTACTTTTATTTTTCAAAAACAATTAGGGTTCCGCGTAAAAAATTAGAACTCATCAAATTGTGAATATAATCCGAATCAATGTACAGTTTTACTGACAGCTATTTACATTTGTGAGAAATATCTTTACTTAATGTTAGTAAAAATAAAAATTTGGAAAATAATTAGGGCTCCGTGTTTAAAAATTTAAAACTATATTACGCAGCGAAGAATATATATAAAACACGGGCACAGCCGCAAGCACACGACTGGTCAGTACAATATATCCACAGATCATGCAAATAAAGTCAAATGTCAACGTCTTTCTAACAGTTTGTTTTCCGTTAGTTAGCTTAAGAACTACGAAACCTATTTACGTGATTTGCTTTTTAATTCATAGAAATATTATTTGGTTAGATTTTCGTAAATATTCTGTTATACTTAATTTGTTATATTAACCCACATCTCTGTGCTTCCACTAACATTATTAAGACTACGATTTGTATAGTTTTTTATATGACAAAAAAAAATGATATATATTATATTTATAAAAAAAAAAGAACCAGATCGAGTTTCTTGCCGGCTCTTCTCGACTGGGTTGTTTTCCGAACCGGTAGTAGTGTTTTAGACGTTCATAAGCGCCTTCTTAGGGCCTAAATTGAATAAATAAATTTTGATTTTGATTTTGATACTATGTAGTATATAAAAAAAGTAGTGCGATGAATAGTGTTGGAGTTGACACATAAACGTTCGAGATACAATGCAGTTAATAATAGCGTATTTTCCTGGTGTGTAATTTATTACAAAAAGCAGATTAAATAAATGATATAATTATATATAATACATAAACCATAGAGATAGTATGTTTTCGCTATGCTCAATAGACGAACAGAGCATGGGAGTGAAAATTCATAATGAAGTATTTATCGCCTAAGACAAAAAGAGATAGAAAATCACATTGTCAATTTCTATACTCACTATGACCCCTTAAGACCGCTGTCAATTCTGGTGAAGTAATTTTATTTAAATTGTTAATATTCTTCAGCCGGAATGCAGCCGGAACACACCTATTGGTATTTGGAGACAGGTTTTTCAAACTTGAGGGTGGTAGATACCCAGATGGGCATCATTAAAAAATGCCATGCTATGGTTTCCTACGATGTTTTCCTTCACGGACAGCGCAGGCCGATTTTAGAGTTGGATAATTGGGATCGAATCCACGTCGATTGATACGGAATTCGGCCGCACTATGCACTGCCCCATCATCGCTGCATTTAGTATAGAACTTGCACGAAGTACGTAAAGCTTGAGGTCATATTTTAGTATAGGGGTTATCTTTCCAGGATAAAATTAAATCGCTTTTAAGTTATTTATTTCTTGTTAGATTTTAATTTTGATTTCTGTGTTCAGCCTTATTTATGGTCTATTTTGAAAGAATAACAAGAGACGAAGACCTTGAAAAACCTGTAATTTTTTTAATCCAATGTGAATTAATTACATTCCATACATAATACATAATAACATTACATACATAATAACATTCCACGTGTCTAATTTCTCCTAAATATTATTGAAATAGTAGTTTGTAGTATTTTATTACACCCATTTCTATAAGAAATATAACATTCTTTTACACTATTATTTAGATTATCTTTTATTTGGAGATTATGTTTTGTATCTTTTGAAATCATTCTATTTTCGTAATAAATAGTGGGCCCGAAGCTATCCAGTAATATATGATTACAGCAGAATCAGTGGCGTAACTAAACCATCTAAGGCCCGTGCCAAAGTCATTGGATGGGCTTGGATGGCCCAGTGTAAATCGTCACGTTGTAATTTAATTTTAATAAATCACTAAAACGTTTAAACATTTAGTCGTCTCTAACTTTAATTATATTTATAAAATTTATTGAATTATGTTAAAAATATTAGGATTCTTATGAGCTCGCGGCTTCGTGGACCGGGGCACCACTGATCAGAATATACCATCGATAACACATTTATGATTACTTATGACAACACTATTTCACGCACACTTTTGCAACTCGTTTTTTTTAACGACTTTTAACTATCACTGTGAGTGCTGTCTATACTAGATCTATGACATCAACTGAAAAAAATATTTAAAATAAATTGTGAGATGTAAGTGTCCAAAATGTTTGGTAGCGATCAAAAGGGGACGCTCTACCCAGGACTTGGTATTCGAATTTTCGTTTTATTCGAATACTGATTAAAAATATATAAGAGCATTTGTATAATAAGCTATAGCTAGATCCAGCATAAAAATTGAAACACTCAACATTTTCCTTTTACTTGATTAGATTTTAATTTTGCCATATTTTATGTTCTGTTTTAAAATAAGAAATAATCAGTCAACGCTCTTATTATAAAATAAATTAACTCAGCCTCTCGGTATAAACAGATATAGGTAATATTATTGGATTCAACATTTGATACATTAAGCGCAAATCACTTAACAGATAACAGTGCGGGCGCACTCATTTCACCCCTTTGTTATCAGTCCGGAGCGCGTCTGGTCGCCGAAGTTGCGAGGCTTTGTGCGCTTCAATTCAATTCGCTTTCTCTTTGTTCATCGAAGCGGGTATATTGTTTCACGTTGCGCGCATTCCAACCATTAAATATCTCATACAATATATAATTGTTTATATCTCAAAAAGCTTTCACATAATATTTGTATGTGTATAATATAGTCAAATAGTAAATTCTAAGAAGTATAGGCGGAGTAAAGATGTTGGACAAAGTAAGAAATAGGTGTGATAAGATAACTTTGTGGATGTAGGATGTGGGTGTAGTGAGAAAGGAATACTTAGCTGAGTATCTCTTGTTACTTCAACATATTTCACCCTTTCATCAGATGAGATGCGCTGGTGGGTGACATCTATTTATCCTCTAATTATGTGTATTTTTTGGGTTTTCTTTCTTTTCTTTAGTTGGTTTGGACTCGTGGAGAGGATGTATTAAAGAAGATCGTAAAAATGTCTAAAATATTACTTGCGTAATACTAGACGGCCCCTTTTTATCGATTGGCATTTCTAATTGAGATGAAGAGATGCCACACGGCGCCGTGTGAACCCAACATTATTTGAATAAAATAGTAAATATTCAAAGTGATTCATTATTATGATTCTAATTTACATGCAGATAACGCTTTAAGATATAACCTTGTAATAAACGTTCATTTAATCATTGTCTTGTGTTATTTTGAAGGTTATCGGAGTAATGAAACGATGCAAGGGTTAATATTTGCAAACGACTTAGAAATAATTTCGTATTTATTTATTGTATAATATAATTCATGCGGCTCGGCTCGAATGTGCATGTCTATTTTAAAAAAAATACTGGGTTTATTATCATTAGTTGTTGTTAGTTTTTCTTTCAGTGTGCGGAGAAATCATTCCTTTCTCGATATATCATTAAAAACCGTGTCATAAACTATAAAAAATGAATTATCTTGATAATTGTGATTGTTTTAATAGAATTATTCTACTATTCGCGACGGAGACAAACCTAACAAGTCAAATATCATAAAAATGCGACCACCGTTTTGAAAACGCTTTTATTAGCTTCATCTTTTTGTATGTTAGTATGTGCCTATGTAACGGAAACTTTGAACATGATTTTGTCCTCCTTCAAAACGTCGGATTGACTCCAAACTTGGCATCCTCATCAAGGACCGATGGCAAATCAATATTTTAAAACTAAAAAAACACGCTTTTATAGAAAATCCTACTAAAAAAATATAAAATAATTATTAAATAAAAGAAAAAATGGATTTTATTGTGAAAAAAAAAGCGTAGGGGGTGCTTTTAAGATATTATCAAAATGATAATCCTTTTCTACTCATATACGCTACCCCACGCTTTTTTTACAATAAAATCCATTTTTTTCTCTTATTTTCTTAATTTATATGTAATTATTGTCTTTTTTTAGTTGGATTTTCTAATAAAGCGTATTTTTTAGATTTTTTTACTGTTATTTTTAGTTAGAAATGTTGTAACTAACCTGAGTTTGTTTAAGATATAGACTGAATTGGATAAGTAAACTATAGCACCAGTGAACTTGGTTTTGGTAAAAATAAGAAATACCGATTTATTCCGTTATTGATAATTTATACTATGATTTTCTAAGGTGATGTATTCACTCGGTGCAACCATGCTGCGTTTTCATTACTATGTTTTCCATCACCGAAATCTGTGGCACATTTTATCGCATCTGTATTGATTTTTATTGTTACGCACGAAAGCCCTACAGCCCCTCAAAGTACTAAGTCATTAAATTAATACAAGATTTATTTCGTCAGGTGATAACGCGAAGCCGCTGCCTCGTGCTGTGTGCTGATAACCGCACAGAGATGGAGGGATGGGCGGGAGCGCTCCGCGGCGCCTTACATCGTGGCGCCGATGTCGCTGACTTGGTTGCCAGACTCTCCTCCGGTGACCACCAGTGGTTGGTAGCCATAATACGTTTAGCTCCAAACTGAGCTCACACTGTGATAACCGAAAAACTTTGGAATGTTTCCTGGTATGTTAGAAATAAAATGGATGAAGAAGAGTTAGGATTGAATATGATATGCATCAGTGATAATTAGGTTGCTGGATGAAGGAGGAGACGGCGGCCAATCAAAAGATGAATGGAGTGTGTAACTTATTAAGTACTAGCTGTGAGTCCGCGACTGCGAACGCGTTTCATATGTTCTTCACTGCGTTTTAATTTATTTATGCGGAACCCTAATTATCTTCGAAAATTAAAAATACCCTAAGTTAACCGGAGTATCTTCAGCTATCTGCCAAAAAAAGTCCCGTAAAAATCCGTCCAGCCGTTTGAGAGATTACCCGGAAAAAACAGACAGACAGACCGACAGACAAACAGACAAAAATTTTAAAAATTGTTTTTTTGGTATAGGTATAGTATATACATTCATATCTATTTAGTATTAAAAAAAATAATTTTGACATTACAACAGACACTTCAATTTTATTTATTAGTATAGAAAAATTATTATCAAACAGTATATTTTATCATTGAGGAAAACCCACTATATAATAGGTAACCAGAAGAAGGAGAACGTCACGAAGGAGAGCAGACATATTGTTTGGTTCTGTGCACATTAAAAACCTGAACCTGTCGATCAAAACCTCAATCTCCATTGTTATTTTTTTACGATGTGTGCTTATTCCTGTCCGGGTTCTATACTTTATGGAAACCCGCTCAGCAATATTTAAAGAGATTTTGTTCCTCTTAGTATTCTAATGAGGTTTTATTCCTAATTTGAAGTTTCGTTAATAGGTACGCGGCGACACACGCCCGGCCGACTTTCTGCAACGTATGCAGGGAGCCGCTCGGAGCGCTAGGCACGGCTCACGCGCTCGCGTGCGAGCTGTGCAAGTTCAAAGCGCACAAGCGATGCGCCTCACGTGCGCCGCCATCTTGCAAATGGAGTACGCTCGCTTCACTCGGCCCACACCTAGTTGAAGACACGGAAGGGGTAATTAATTATTGAACAAATTGTTTCAAATCTTTTCGACTCCTAGTATCTTCGAATACTACTAGTATTCTCTATTAATAGCCATTGTTCAAAAGTTAAGATATACTTGGTAAAGCTGGTTCTTTTTGATGTGAAATAACTAATACGGCGATTCAGATGGACTGTTGGTGGGGCGACAAGTCACCACACTATATGATAGTATGAAACATGTATCACTTCTAATTTTTCTCTCATCAGGTGCAAGTAATTTTCAATTAAAAAAAAATAATAATATTAATATTTATGAAACAAACAATATTCTTTATCTTTGTGTGTCTAAAAGCTACCCAGATGGACATTATTAGAAAATGTCCTACCATTACATAAAATACGGTATAATAATTTTATGACCTTAACACTTTGTGGTCCACGTGCCAAAAGTGATAAACATAAATAAAAAATAATTGATAGTTTAATTTGGCATTAAAATGCTTCTCGTTCGTCTTTTTACTACAATATTATTATGCTGGTACTGTCATTATATTTCAATATTTATTTGTACAGTTCGTCATTCAAAATTGTATATTTAACTCGTACCCCATCTGAAAGCTCTCTCACTAGATCTATTAATACAATTAAATCTAAAACACGCATTAACAAATTGATTAGGAATCGTAAAATGTTAGTAGTCTACTAAACTTCCCAAGTTTACTGTCTAACGATTGAGAACAATTATTTGTTCGTACTAAATTGACCCGAAGCAATTATTTGCGATTCATTTTAAATGGAGCTGAAGAGATAGACAAATAATTATCACGTTCTACTCGAAGGTATACCATAATTTGAAAAGTATATATAATTATTATATCATTTGTTGTCCTTTATTGATACATTATACTACGTTATGTGTGTAAAAGACAATATAATATTAATAGTTGTTAGTTATTGTTACATCCATTTCTTACGCACTTCGCGTAAGAAAATGTACTAACTCTTTCTCGAGCTATTTGGGGTCAGAGCAGAATGTCTTCTTCCATGTTTTGCTAAACAAGGAGGTCGCAGAGAAGGGTCGGGAAAAGGATCTTTTAGCGGATCCTCTAAGCCGAAAGAGGGCGGGGGGTAGAAGGGCAGGGTTCGCCTGTACCCTCCCACCTCCTTGAGCCAGCTACCTGCTCCACGTGTCCCTCTCTTTCGGAGTTCTTGCCTTACAAGAACCAAAGGAAGAGAGAGGTGCGAACTACGTGGCTGACGGGTGAGAAGTGGGTGGAGGTAGTGCCCCCTGAGGGAAGATAATGGCAGTGGTCCTTTTCGGGCCTGCCGCCGGAGCGACGCGGAGTATGCCTTGCAATCCCGTGTCGCTTCAGGAAGGCGGCGGTAGGGTTTTAGTGGGTATACCCGGCCCTTCACGCCGGTCGAGTTCCACAGACCCCTCTGCCATCTAGTCCGGGAGATAATCTCGCCAGAGGGGATGCGTAAAGGCATTTCACACTCAAAAAAAAACAAAGGTCTTCTTCCATACACCTCTATCAGCCACCATGTATTCATTCATCCCTTGTGCTGCCATATCTTCTCTCCTACAGTCCATCCATATTTTCTTTGGCAGTTCTCTCTCCCTCCATCCATCAACCTTTATAGTCTTTATTTTTTTACTCATATGCGTTTCGTCGCTCCTCAAATCATTGTACATACCAAGAAAAATGATTTTATTATTGCATAAATGGTAAAACTAAATTCAGTATTTCTCAAGTGATAGGAGTTTGAAAGAGAAAACTTACTTGATTGTATCGTATTGTTATATTTATCCTATTCGCGGCAGCGGGATACTAACAGAACGAGAAACTACTAGCTGTAGGGCAGATATGTTTTCTCTAGTCTAAAAATGCACAAGAATAAAACAACAACAACATACAACTGTGCCAGCTACTCCGCTCGCCTGTTATTCTGTATTTGTAAAACGACGATTTCAATAAATTATACTAGATAGACTTTGATATAAAATTAATTTATTTATGAATTATTTTTACAAAAAAAATAGAATATGATTGAAATGTATTCCATTATTGAATCTAAAACCTCCATGAGTAATTTATTTTGATATATTAAATTTATCTCAAGTTTTTAACACTGCAGGTGTGAGTAACCTTAATTTATTTTATTTTTAACCCGGTGAATTTTTTTTTTCATTTATTTATAGCTGTGACTTTAAATACCTTATTATTATACACATTTTTACCCTTATTTTCATTCACATTCGGGTGAGTTTCCTATCGTATATGTTAATCAGTAATATAGACTGCTTCTCTATACCAAGAAAAACATCTAGTCCTTTTACGTGATACAGACAGATCGAAATTGCAAATTTTTTACTAATGTCATTGGTTTTAATGACGAGTCCTTTTTTTTTCAAATGTATTCAAAGTATGAATTTGTTTCTTTACAGTTCTATTATCAGTATATATATTTATTATTAAAATTTAGTTGGCTTTAAAAAAGGTCCCTAACATTTTAATCATTCGTTCAACATTTTTTATCGTCCGCATAACAAGAGGTATTCGTTCTAGAATTCATGAATACTCCGCCTTCAGTCGCGCGTTCGGTGTTATCTGATAAAACATTTTTTTATTTGGAGGTATTTTTAAAAATTCATAATGAATTAATTCTTGTGCCATTTTCGCGACGTTTACTTGAGATACCGCTATTTCCAAATTAGCAAAAGATTTTCGTTTCTTCGTTTACTTAGTGTAACTTTTAAGTTTCTCGTAATTAGTAACACGTTACTAATGATAATTCAGACATTTCTAAACAAGTCCAGTAATTTTATTTTGACCTATCCCGAGGTCCGTTATGTTTCCTTCATAATAGTCAAGTAATCTGGAACAAATAATAATAAAAAATGAAAAATTTGAATTTGTTTACCGGCAATTTTTTTTACAAATTTTAACGATGCTCTTTGACATGCTAATACACTAAGCTTAAAAAACGACTGGGGAGAATAGGTTTTAAATAAATAAGTACATATTTTTATATATTTTTGGATATTCTAAAAAAGTGTCGATTATGAACATGTCAATAATTTTTTAACAGTACGTACATATACAAATAAATCATTTTAAATTCATTTTTTGCAAGCAATTTGGTTTTGTTTTATTAGTTAGTTGAATATTAGCTCTATTTTAATTAATTCTTAATACGCTTTGACCGCTGCTCTACCCGCGTGGTTTTCAGACAGTATGGTACCTTGTAATATTTTCTCTCTCAGGATACAAACTTACTTCTGTTCGAAGTCTGTTTAATGGGTTAAACGTGAAATATTTAACTGTTTAGCAGTGAAGTTGTGAAGTTTTAGCAGAATATATTTTTGAACTGTACTGCTCGATGCTTGGCATCAATCACACCTGATGGAAAATCTGGATGAGGTTGACGATGGCACGCGATCACTCAGTAAAAACTGATTCACTCTTCTGATATTAGGTTTGGTTTACAGTAGTAGGATATTGCGTGTTAGTAGGGCGCATCCATGGTGGTAGGGCATTTTATAATAATGCCCATCTGATTAGCTGGCCCCCTTAAGTCAGAAAACCTGTCGTCAAATACCAAAGGTGTGGTCCGGCAGAAACACTTGAGGACCAGTATCCCTAGGCTTATTGTGTTTACCATCCTGGACCACATCGTTGCTTTTTTTGCCGAGGGGAATGCATTTACGCACTACCTCTACCAAGTTCATTAAGAATAGCAAGGTCTCCCCAATGAAGCTGGTAGGGGGGTGTGGTGGAGGGTCGGGTGTCGTCCCTCCGTCTCTCCTTATCCATAAAAGCACGGAGTCGTCCCTCCGTGCCCACTTATCCATTGCATTGGGGGACTTCGGTCTCACTAATGCTATGGGTACAGGTAGTGCGTAAATGCATTTTCCCCCGTCAAAAAAAAAAAGGGGGGGTGTGGAGGGACATCTCCCCATCAGTGTGGGACTCACCCGGCGAGAAGCGCCGGAAATACCCACTAAACCCCCCGGAGCCGCCCGCCGCATTTAGAAGGGAATGCAACCTTTTACCAGCTATTTCAAGTTTTGTTTTCGCGACAAAAAGTAGCCTATGTCCTCTTCCAAGGTCTCCGACTATCTTTATTTCATATTGGTTAAGATAAAAAAATCATCAAAATTGATTCAGTCGTTTAGGAATGAAAATGTAACGGAACGTTATTTGTATTTATGATTCATACATCTTGTATAAATATATTTATTTTGATAATGGTCAAGGTTTTGGCAATTTATTATAAAAAAAGTATTGTTTCAGAATATAGTAATGCCGCATCAGTGGTTGGAAGGTAATCTGCCCGTGGCCGCGAAATGTGTGACGTCTGTGACAAAACGTGTGGCTCTGTTCTCAGGTAAATTGTAGTGTAGATGAATATTTTTCGTTAAACAAACATATTTCTTCATTGTAATCATGAACTTATATTAAGCAAAATCAACGACACAGCCGTTTTGAAGTTTGTACTGTCCATGAAGTTTCGTTTAAATTAATAAATACCTTTGAAGGAGAAAATTGCTGTTCTTTATTGTCATTAATGACGTGGCGATAGTGAAAATAGCAGTACGGACGAATCTGATTAAATATTTGTGCCTCTTTCTGTATGAATTTGTTCCTTGTGTGTAAATATAAGTTATACAAACATATTGACAAGAAATTTGAAATTTCACTTAAACATTTTCTGCAGTCGCATGTGAATTTTTACTTACGACATTTTAAAACATTTTGATTTAAGGGTACATTTTATCAAATGAATTCTTATTGTGTTTCTGAGGAAAACTCATAGTGGTCGTTCATTCGTCAAGAAGAAAATCAGACATGTTATGTGGAACTGTACCCATGAAATACTTCGACCTGTTTCTTTGGCGTCCAATGCCCATTACCGAGCGAGGGTCACGGGTTCCCCCGCGCTTTCATCCGTGTCCCCCGAAAGAGACAAAAATGTTTACATTGATAACTAACAGAATTTTTCTTGTTTATTTTTTTTTCACAAAATCTAAAAATTATTTTAATGTCCGATTTGACGTTAGTAATTGCTAAAATAATATGAATATGTGTATAATGGTGTATAATAAAGATTAAATAAATAAATAAAATAGACACCTGTTACAAAATTTGTAACAAAAAAGTTACAGACAATGTATGTTATTACTATAGATTACGTTAGATAATACACGGTACAAGTTTCGATTACGAGACAAAAAAAAACCCGCCAAATACAAACCAAGCAATCATAGATATTAAATTACCCAGTATAGCTTTCAATAACATCTTTGCTAGTTATTCAGTTGACAATTGGCAAGTAAATTTAGGTTGCGATTAAAACAATCGTATACCGTTGTTGTATATTACGCATAGAAAATAAAAAGAAATAACAGTATGAGGTTGAAATGATAGACGGAATAGTGTCATACTTAAATAAATTAGTGATACATAGATACGTACCTACACCTAGGTGCCGTGGAGACGACACGTACCTAACTTGATACTATTTTAGTTATAATTTGCCTTTCTCCCCGGTTTATAAATATAGCTAAATGTCACTGTGACTTTAGAAACAGGAAGTACCAATTAATATTTATTAGATGAATTAAAAATAATAATAATATGCTTTTTAAATAAAAGCAGCAATTAAAAAAAAAAAATCGTTAGAAAAAGTCATATGATAGCTTTACTACCGAACTCTCTTAGACACGCGTGACTCAGTTATTTTGATTTTTCGTTTGATTTTTGATTTACGTCTGAAAGTTCTTTAGTTTGAAAATCTGTAATCAACGAGCGACGTCACCTGAGAGCCAGTGCCTCTACGCTTAGCGTGTTTATCATCTTGGACTACAAAGTCACTTAACAACAAATTAGATTGCGCGTAGGCCACTAAACTTATATAGTATAATAAAATGTAGTAAAATTTATATACCTACATATATTTAAGTGAATATTTCGTAGAAATCGTAAAACTCGGCAATGCCTTTAACATTTGCAATTACAAGTTGATTTCAAGAAATCTTATTACTTTTTGTAATGGAATTAAAATATTACATAAACATAATTACAACGAAATTCCCTTTAGAATTTAGAGTATTTTTTTACTTTGACTTGTAACTCCATGTTGGATGAAAAAAAAGGTTTATTTTTCAGTCTGTATATTTCAATATAATAAGAACTAATATTATTTTTTAATTTCGCCATCAAAGAAACTCGTAACGAACTTTGATTAAATTATAACCACTTTTTTTTCTCTTCCTCGCGGATTCTTTTAAAAAACTTCTTTCGGTAACAAAAAAAAGTACGTATTCTTTATTATTTTACAATGGACTCCTAAAACATCGTACCATTCATTCATCTAACGTTTTCTTAGTGAATTATAGTTGAAAAATTTCGCTCGAAGATATCTCTTTTGTGTATTACTAACTCGGCTAACATATTTATTTCTATTCTTAACAATTACTGTATCATTTATTATTTTAAACATTCAATGGTATAATTAAAGTAGTACGTGAACGATAGTGATGTCTGGAATTAACCCACATCTCTGTGCTTCCGCTCACATTAGTTAAGACTGATTTGTATAGTTTTTTATATGAAAAAAAAATGATATATATATTATATTTATATAAAAAAGAACCAGATCGAGTTTCTTGCCGGATCTTCGCGACTAGGTTGTTTTCTGATCCGGTGGTAGTGTTTTAGACGTCCATAAACGCCTTCTTAGAGCCTAAAAGATTTTTTTGAAAGAAAATGAGGTCATTCTTATACATAATTTGATACGTTATATTGTTATAATAAAATGTCAACTAAAATTTAACCAGAGATTATATTATGTATTATTTATTAGAAAATGAAAAACTTAAATCGGTTGTGTTCCAGTTATAGTTGTGGACCATTAATGAACGGACAGACCGACAAAAAAAACTAATATATCGTTGTTAGCTCATTTTACAAAATCGACGTACATTTTGAATATTAAAGTAGTAAGGTACTAAACGATGAAGAAAAATTTCATGAAGACTCTTTGAGATCTGAGAATCTGTCTTTTAATACTCACACTACACAGAAAGTAAATTCTGAAGTGTAGCTTTTTGTAGATGTGATGATTTTTTTTCATTATCTAAAAATTATTTATTTGGGTTTGAGTTATACCGATCTCATTACACACTCGAATTTTATTTAAAAGTTCTGACAATATTCTTTTTTATAAGCATAATGTGACGAAAGTTAATACCTATTGCTTCTCCTAAGTATAGGTTTTCTAGGTTTTATGGGATGGGTTTCTAGCCAAATAATACTATTTTCAAATACTCATGTCTGTTTAAATTGTTTTTGAGGTGATGTATAGTCTTAATAATAATAATTCAGTATACGAATAAATACTCGGACAGATTACAAGACTTCAGATGTGTGTGGTGTCGGAAGAGTGTGCACGCAGCCTGCAAGCCGGGTTGGCGAGCGCCCTGCTCGCTGGGGCCGGCGCGGGCCTCCGTCGTTCCTCCCACTCGGCTACATTCAGTGGGCCCAGACGACGCTTGGGTGCCGGACCGACCTCCAAACGCGTCGCCTCTCATCGTCTTCGTCAACTCCAGATCTGGTGAGATGTCTGTATAAAAACGGAAATACAAGCTAGTTCACAGGTAGTTGTGGACAAACCTATGCCCATAAATCCAGGATATTTTTCAGTTGAATGGACGAATGGCGTGGATGATAGATAGCTCACCGCTTCCCTAGCATCATTCCCTCGCTTGGAATTCATCTAAATGTTACGGGGCTTAAATGTTGTATGGATAACATTTGAGTCCAAGGCACAAGAGAGCGCAAGTTTTGTGATAATTGAATTGAATTGAAACGGGAAAGCATATCTTGCGTGAGTGTGACCCACACACACACAATCGAATTCTTGCTATGCAGGCTGCAGGAAGAAATGCAGATACTCTCTGCCAAAAAGATTCTACAGTACAACCAGAGTATATTTTTATGCATACCTTTAACAGTGTGGGAAAATCATAATAGATCTAAATAGCTTGCAGTGATACAGGACTGCTCTAGCCGGCATAGCTCATATTTTGGAATAATATTAATACGAGGTTAAAATACAAACACCAGCTTGGGGTGTCTGATGGTTAAATGTAGAAAATTAATATGGAAATTGACTTTTTATTCTTTTAAATCTGATCTAGTTGGGCAACTTCATACGATTTTTCCCGTCCCTGAAGTTCAAGAGTTTGATTAACTACCATTAAGATCAGTACTTAAATTTGGATCCTATAATACAAGAAATATGTTTAGTTATAAATTTTACTTGAAATTTTTAAATACTTGTCTCCAATCTTTATACAAAGTGTTTTTTAGAAAATTAAAACTATAACCATATTTCTGTTACTAGAGATATTTATGAACACGATCTCCATTGTTGCCAGGGGACAACCAAGGCGTAAAGTTCCTCCGTCGCTTCAAGCAGCTACTGAATCCAGCTCAAGTGTTCGAGCTAAGCGGTGCTGGCCCCAGGCTTGGATTGCGGCTGTTCAGGCACTTTGCACCACTTAGAGTGCTGGTCTGCTCTGGTGACGGTTCTGTCGGATGGGTTCTGCAGGAGGTCGACAAACTGGATATGCATGTGAGTTGTCAGGCAGACTATCAAATATATGTCTCTGACTTTGTATAACATTTTCCGAAACCATAAGTCCTAACATAGTGGCATCTTAGAGTACTCGGGTGGTTAAATAAATAATTTTCGTTGGAAGATGTGTTCTGAAAGTTATACTTAAAATATCTATAAAATCTCTTCAATCTTCGTTTTACCATCTATCGAATTTCATAGTTGTGACTGATATAATAAATCTATTGCGTGACTGGGTAGCTTGGTTTATCCCTGAACAATGACACGGCGATACTTGTTAATTTGTTTTGTGTATATAATTTGTTTTACTATGTATATATTGGTCGTAATGTAATAGGGTACAAGTAAATGTCTTGCTTGGTATATCAAGTTCAAGTGTTGTTGACTTGCGTATTTCATGATGTCTCAACTCCGAATCATTCCATTAACATTAGTTTAACAGAATCCATTCTTAAAGCTGTACTCCTGTTCATAACCTTTTAATCTTCTTATACTTAAAAGCCATTCCCGGGGTTCATTTAAAACAATTTCTAACCTTCATAAATACTCAAAGTAACCAAATGCTTTAGGTAAAATATTGCAAGAAACTTGCTTGTGGTTAATTTTTGTCAGCTTTGATGTCTCCTTTTAATTTGTGTCATATAGTTAATGAATGATAACAATATACACTAATAAAAACCTGGGCAAAGATCACATATAAGATTTATGAATCATATAAAATCGAGCCAATGATTTTCGAGTTTTAAGCCGACTAACGGACAAATAGACGGAGCAACATTGCGTATTATGATATAAATAAGAAATATAACTCATATTAGAAACAGGTACAGACGGCAGTTCTGCCACTCGGCACCGGTAACGACCTGGCGAGGGTCCTCGGCTGGGGAGCCTCGTGTGACGACGCCGCCAATCTGCAACAACTTATAGAACGATACGAACGCGCTTCCACCAAGATGCTGGATAGGTATTTTAATCATTATATTTTTTTATACATAATTCAGTCCTTTTTACCATTTCATTAAATTTATGGTATCCCATATACATTTGGTATTTGGCTTGAATCTCCTATAACGTTAAAAATACGCTTTATTAAGCAAAGGTTTAAATAGGATTGAAATTATACAAGAATCAGCGTAAGGAACCATAATTAATACTGAACCAATAATGGTTTCGTGACAAGATTAAATAGATACTGAGTCAGTAAATGCACTTTCAAATCCAACAACAACAAGTATCAGCATTAGGTGAAGGAAAATTTCCTGACAAGTTCTGAACATAGTCCAATACTCAGCTGGTTAGCTGGATACCACCTCCGAGTTTAAAAATTTACTCCATATCCCTCAGCGTTTGGACTAAAAATTACAAGGAATAACCCTTGGTGGCAGATGGTCGATAATGACGTTCGAACGCGCCCTCTCAGCGCCGCCGCCTCCCCCTGTACCACCAGACTTGCTGGAAGAGAGCACGCTCCTGAGGAACTTACAGGACATCATGCAGGTGGGTCTTGTAACATCTAGACTGAAAGAGATCGTTGTATTTTCAGTAAAATTAAATAGGACCTATGAATAGTGGTTTGTCACAACGTTTGTTGAGCGCATTGGCTTCATATTTTGCTATGTTTTTCTCGACTGCAATAAACTATATTACAATAAAAGAACAAATAATCGATATAGAAAGACTCTCAAACCGATCAAATAAATCTGTCAAGTCTTTTCGGTGGTGTTTCTTCTTAAGGTTCTGCAGCTTATTTGTTGTTAGCACCACGCTACGTACTGCACTTATGATCTGGCAGCATCACTTGAGAGACAGTACCTAGGTTTACCATCTTGAACCACATCGTCGCGTCATTACTTTGTGGTCAAATCAATGAACCTTTCAAGTTCGCTGAGATGCGAAAATGAAAGGACTCTTATTAATAGAAATATCCATTACTATATGTCGCGATTGTATAATTTACTCGAATCGTAACCCGGTGGAATAGGCTGGTGAGATAAGTTCCGCGGCGGGTTCGTCGCTCCGCGTGGGGTGCGCTCGGCTCGCGGCGGTCGGCGAGGGTGCGGGGGGCGGGGCAGCGCGTGCGGCACATCGCCTACGCCGAGCGGTCTCACTGCTGCTGCACGCGCGGGCGCATCTAGCGCACGACCATGCGCGCTGCAAGTCAGTCGAACCGCTACAAAATATAAATACGCTATATGTAACCCTAAGGGTGAGGCCAAACAAGCACGTAATTTTTTAGAAAAGTGTATTTTGTTTCACATTTGGTACGGGAAAGTAGGGAGTGAGGGTAGTGGGCAAATTCAGAGGTCATTGTTGTTATGAAGAATTTTACGAATTAAAAATAATGCTCTATATCTATACAATCATCTAATGCTTCATAAACACTTTAAAAAAATTAATAGATTATTAATTTAACTTTATTATGTCCGTTTGGCAATCTAATCGAATTCAGTCGAAGTAAATTATGCTCGCTTGGCTTCGCCCTTAAAAACCGTTGTGTTGACGCCATGACACTGATCATTCCCCGTGCCTTTAGGAAGAGGCATGTGCCCAAAGTTAAAATACTTGAAGTACTTTGATATATATAAAATTTTATGATAATATCTTAGTTGGCTTATAATTCAAGAACTACTGAATCGATTTACACGATTTATTTTTTAAATCAAACATGTATATTCCGGTCATGTTTTAATGTAATATGCTCTGTTACAATAGGTAGGTACTTTATTTAATATATTATGAGAATAATAACGAATTACAATGACGTTCTATACAAAGGACAATAAATAAAAACTGAAAATCTATATAAGCGTTTCTCCGCGTATGCAACGTATATAAATTGAAGCTATAAAGTAATTGGTAGTAATAATAATCCACATGTTCCGTTGCAATATTAGCCAATATTTTATAAAACTTTCAAATAAGCTATTCGAAAACAGATCGTGGGAACCACTGGAAACCACCAGCGACAGCGAGCCCGAAGTGCAACCGGTTGCCGAGAAAGGCAGCATCGATAAGACTGAAAAGGTAGCCATAATAATCTTTTTTTTTACAGATCTCAAAAAATATATATATGTCGCAGGCGAATATACAAATTGATTCAACAATTTAAAAAAGATCATAACTGGTTTGAATAGGAAATGTATAATTACTGAGTATTTATATAGCAATTTGAATGAAGTTAAATACAGAATGTGTTGTTACGGTGTTAGGAACAGCTGAACTGGGCGGCGCGCGGCTGCGCACTCGCGGCCCGCGCGGATAGCGTCAAGAGAGCGCTCAGGAACTTGCTGCGAACACTCACACAGATATATCCGCAGGTATTTATACTCATATTCTCTTAAGATTCATTATTTCGTCTTATCACAGACGTGAAGCAAACCCTAAGTTTTACCCAAACATTTATTTACATTTTGACTCAAACAGTGAAGTGGCTTTTTCGAATAAAATAATATTTTCATATTATTTTACGTCCAAATGTACAAACAAGAAGATTCAATAAACATTTGTTTTTCAGAATAATATTGATTGCTTTATAAAAAGTTATATACAGAACTGATATATATTTGGACATTTGTTTTATAAAAGAAATCGTAATATTATTTAATAATCATATAGAAATACAATATCACTTTGAACGTAGCTTGCAAAACAAATACTGAATCATTCACAAAACAAACTTCGAAACATATCGAATAAAGTCAAAGGTGTAGACTGCTCGCTACGAATTATGGAGCACAATTACAGGCTCTTCCTTCCATTGATGCACTGAGCCATCACTTATAAATCTTTAGGGTGTCGCACAAGAATCGGAATCTTGCGACACATGTGATGATTCCGGGCGAGGGGATCTCGATGCTGTAGAAGCCGCTATGGAAGCACCAGCACCGCCGGCAGAAAGCCCGGCAGATGTACCAGTCGCCTCACTGTCCCTACCAGTACCACGAGCCTTTGCCGATAGTAGACGATCGTCTGCAGCCTCCGCTGTATCAGCAGCTTCCATGCAACCCGACAAGTATGTAGCTTACTCACCTTTACATTGACGCTTTTGTTAATGACTACCCAAATGTGGTATTAAATTATTCTGTTATGAAATTTTTTTATTTATTTCACTTGATTCAGCTTTTGTAATTTAAAGAAGCAGTAGGGAAAATTGTAAAGTTAAATGTGCAAAAAAAATGATGTACAAATTGCATAGTATATTCATGTTGCTCTTAAACATTTGTCATTTCCCTATTTTTTAGCATCTAAGATAAGTATACAAATTTGTAGATACTTTGTTAAATGTAATAAATGAACTCTACACTTGCATACCATCTCTTTCAGCATTCCAGATGTAGATGAAGACATAGTAAAATTGATAAGTTCAAACCCACCGGATTCGTTTAATTTAGAAGTAGACAATAAGGCTGAACGTAGTAAAACGAGTTCCACTTCACCCCAAGACCGACTGTCGCTCTCAAACCTTTCCTCCTGTGATACTAGCTCATGCAGAAACCTTTACAAACCGGACGAACCCAATCTTAACTTTAGTAGTCTTACCATACCTAATTTAGTTGTTTCGGACGATAGCGATAAACGAGATTCTATAATACAGGGAGATACTTATGAATCGGACCAATTAACTATCATAGACATCGATAAACCGTACACTGATGATTTACATTTTCAAGAGTTGAGTGCAAGAGTGACGCCTGCCAGTGGAGATTGTTCACCAGATAGGAAACTTTCTAGTGTAGACTTGGAAATAGACGCGACCAGTTCTGAGGGGTCCAACATTAGTGAAGACTTTAGCTTAATATCAGAGATTATTGACACGAAACCGAGTGACATAGATGAAACTGGGTGCATAGGGCATATAGACTCTCCTGAAGTATCGGAAACAACTTACGTCAATTCAGAGACTTTGCATGGGGAGTCTATTATGGATGATATAAGTTCTATGTTGGGACAAGAAGTCCTTATTGCTATGATGGGGAAGAACGGTGATAATGAGACCTATACCGATGATACGACATTGTTCACATCTGATACTGTATCTGACATAGCTATGGACAGTAGGAATCCGAGCTTGGAGAAAAATAACGAGACAAAATTAAAGTATATATCGAAAATGAAAAGGAAAGATGGGGACGTGGAGAAATTTGGATTCGAGAACAGAGTATTTTACATCGAAAACGCAACGAAAGTAGAAGAACAAATCAAATATTGCAGTCTAGCACAGTTCGAGGAAGGGAGCGACATAGCGAGGAAATCTTTTAGGAAACAGTTTAAAAGAAGTTTAAAGAAACGACCGACCGAAGATGGCAGCTTGAAACATCTTCTGCCAAAAACGACGGAGGAAGTGAGACCTGATGAAAGTCCTATGCATGAAGGCCCAAAATCTTTGATACTAAATCAGGATAAAAATGTAGATCGTCGAGCATTTCCACAGGTCAGTGTCGTGGTAGAGCCTCCGTCGCCATCTCACAGCGAAGACAAGAAAAGCATAAAGACGTGCGCTAGTCGTATGGCGTCGGTACTAAGTGACATATTTGATCACGGTACGGACTCTTTGAGTGTACATTCACCGGAACCGAACATAGGTTCGTCGAGGGAGAGGCGCCAGTCGGACAATCCGAAGCTGTTAGGTTCCGACCCGGAATACGGGAAGTTCCTGAGTTGTTCACCGGCTGCAACACGCCGCATATCCTGCGGGAGTCTCTTTAAACCCGGAGAACCTGATAAGTAAGTCGAAAATGTATGTAAAACTACACACTATTATAATTTGTTTTTATATACTTAATCACTATTACTTTTTATATGACTAAATAACTTTGAATAAATGGTATGCTGACTTATAATAATCATTACTGAAAGCTTGTTTAAACTGAAGACAGAGAAAAAAAAAGGAATTGAATTGTATGGTTGTGTTATTCGTGTGTTTATACACAAACTGGATAAAATCTCGATTAAAAACATATATCTGTTTTATACTTAACATTTTTTTGTCAATATCTTCTACTCACATTCTAATGTAAAGATACTCACAAAACGTTCAATTCTATATTAAGACGCGCGTCTTAAAATTTTTCGTCATAAAATATGAGTTGTATCTTCCAATATGAAATGTTCTCCCAGCAGGCTATCGACATCAGTCTCGTCGATTTGGGGCGAAAGCGGCGTCAGCTACACGGGTGGTTCCTCCAAATCGGACGGGCATGAGAAAGGCAACAAGCTGCCCATCATCAACCCGCTCGTGCAGCTCCCGGCATGGCCTCACGTCGCGCAGGGGTTCATCAGCCAGTGTCTGCTCGCGAACGCCGACGCACTCTGCGCCGCGGTCAGCCCCCTGATGGACCCGGACGACACCCTCCTCGAAGGGTTCTACGAGCGAGCCGTTATGAACAACTACTTCGGTATCGGTATAGACGCGAAGATAACCCTCGACTTCCACAACAAGAGGGAGGAGCACCCCGAGAAGTGCAGGTCGAGGGCAAGGAACTACATGTGGTACGGTGTCCTCGGCTCTAAGGAGTGGGTCAATAGAACTTACAGGTAATCCATACTTATGATAAAAGACTAAATGAAAGAAATTTGTTCGCCCATCAGGTATAAACTACAAAAACGATATTTGATGAAATTGATTATGTAGATATATTTATAATATGTATAAATGTTAAGTTAATCTATAATAATAAATAAAATTGAAGTGTCTGTTTGTAATGTCAGAATTGATTATTTATACTAAATAGATATGAATGTATATACGATACTTATAGCAAATATACATTTTTTAAACTTTTTGTCTGTCTGTTTGTCTGTCGATCAGTCTGTTTTTTCCGGGTAATCTCCGGAACGCCTGGACGGGTTTTGACAGGACTTTTTATGGTAGGTAACTGACGTTATTCCGGGTAACTTAGGGTACTTTTAATTTTATAAATTAATTAGTGTTCCACGTAAAAAACATAAATGTCATAAAAACTTGAATAAAATTCGATTCAATGCACAGTTTTACGCCAAGCACACTTGAATTTATGAGAAATATTTTTTCTTTATCTTAGTGCTAAAAAAAACATTAGGGTTCAGTATACAAAAATAAAATTCAGTGAAGAATATATGAAACGCGGGCTCAGCCGCAGAGACACAGCTAGTATTAAATAAAGTAATAAATAAACCAATTCCTCTCTAATCTCTTGTATTTTTCGCCATTTTAATATAGAAAATAGAAATTAAATGAATAACAAATGCTCGACACGATGATTGTTAAGACCGTGGACGATGTGTTCTGAAGTTAGCCGCGAGTCCGGTATTTAAATATCGCAAAAGCATGATAAATGACGTCACGTGAGGACCGTCGAACAGAATTCTCGAACCGAGCGTATAAGTACTACGATACATAATTACACTTTTCCTAAGTCATCATCGTTCTCATACTCTGTATCTTAGCTCGACGCAGTATGTTTTCTTCTTCCACATGTCTGTACAGCCGCCATCTCTTTATTACTCCGTATTCTTTCATACCAATCCTTACACACTCCATCCACACTTTCTTTGACTTTCCCTTACATTTATATCTTCCCACATTCATAATCATTTACTATTTTATTCACATACGCTTCCTCTATTCTTATAACAGGTTCATATGAACAAACGATTTCGTTTCAAGTTTTCTTTTATTGGCGCCATTTCAAACTCCCTCTAATATATTCATTCCTGACTTTACCCACACATCCATCTCAGCAATAGTTTTTCATTCATCTTCTTACTAGCCCAGCATTCTGACTGATCTTATTATTGATTTATAAATCCTGCTCTTTAAGTTGAGAGACACAAATCACACCGCAGACCTATGTCCACTTCATTCAACCCTAGTTGATTCCTAGCATCATTTCTCGGTCGGTCGGTGGTACTATTCTCAAGTATTTTCTAAAAAGACATGTGTAATTTAAAATGACTGTGAACAAAAAATACAGATATAACTCTTTATACATCGACCATCTTAATATTGTTTAATTAAATTATATTAAATAATTAATTCAATTTTACCACGATTTTATCATATTTCAAACGCAGATAATTACTTTTTACAAGTTTTATTTATTGAAAAACTTTTATTACAAGAAATATTAAAAAAATATATTAGGTTTTCAATTAACTAACTGTCTCCCTATGACACTGAAAATAAACATGAAGCGTTTATCATGCCATGAATAAATTTAAAACTTTGTTTTCTGCTTGGATAGTCGTTTTAATTTGTTTTCGGTGTAATCTAGACATCTGGGTCAACGTGTCCAGCTGGAATGCGATGGTCAGCGGATCCCACTCCCAGAGCTGCAGGGCATCGTGGTACTGAACATACCCTCGTTCATGGGCGGCACCAACTTCTGGGGCGGAACCAGAGCTGATGATATCTTCCGAGCACCGTCCTTCGATGACCGGATACTAGAGGTATTGGATATACAAATAAGTTTATTTAAGACTAGCTGTTCCCGTGGCCCCACCTGCGTGTCATATTTTCTATCCCGTATAATTTTATTCGCAAATACTTCCCAGTAAAACTTGAATAGTTTTTTTTTACAATTTCTAAAGTTTATATTTTACGCGGCATTTATTTTCCAAAAACAAAAGTAGTCTAAATTAAGCCTTATAGGTAATTTTAGCTAGCTACCGAAGAAATTCTCGTCAAAATCGATTCAGTCGTTCTAGAGATTAGCGGAAACAAACAGACAGACAGACACACAAAAATTAAATTTTATTTGGTATAAGCACTGTGCATATGTAATAAGTAAAAAGCTGATAGTTTGATATTATAAACAGACACTTCAATTAGTGTTTTTTCGTATAGGTTAAGACCTTACAATGAAATAAAACTAAACAGCCGCGAGGACTGCCGACAGATGTGAAAACTCGAGACTCTGGAAAAACTGTTTTTTTTCGTTTCGGTTTTATAATGTGTTCATTGAAATTATTAATAATAACCTAACATGTAAAATTTGTCTGGTTTTTCCATCTAATAACGCTCCGAGCAATATCTATGTACATGTTCATATTGTTTATTCAAAAACAAAACATACAATAATTAGGCTCAAAATAAGGCGAAGGATCAAAATAAGGCAAAATAAAAAAAGTAAAATACTCTATTGTAAAGAACATGTAATTCTTGACATGATATGACAAAATGTATCTAAGATTCACTTATATCTTCGTAATATTGAGTAGAGTTATTGTACCTACTAAGAAATCGTTCATACATTCCCTCTCTCTCTCATATAAAACGTATAAAGACATACTGTTGAGGGAAACGTTTCGACGATTTTAATTTCGCCGTGAAGCGTGAAACGGACTTGTATTTCTAACAAAAGCCGCTTTCATACTGATATATATTATTTCCAACGTACATACCGCCACGACCCGGCCAGTATTCATACCTTACTATTTTCATCTCAACTCTGACATAAAAGAGATTTATCCCTTTTTCCAAATCCTCTCCCTCGAAATAAAAAAAAAAAAACATCATCGCTGAGTAACATTAAATGACGTCATTGTCCGAGATATAAAACATTAATGCCCGTTTTCCACTGTATTCAGCTATCTTTCGGACTCGTCGAAAATAGCCATTGACTTGATTTGAATTACCGTCCGGGGTATCGGAGCTTTAGGGCTGGGGCCCCCATACCAGCGTACAGACATAGATAAACTACATTGATATTCCAAAACTTATTGTGTATTGTAAGAGGAAATTATTTAAGTTTGTGGTAGATAATTTGCAACGACCATACTTCCTACAAGCTAGTAGACATCAGATTTTTTTCAAATATATAAAAAACATACACTATAAAATACGAAAGTATTAAAATGATATATGTGTGTTTATTTTGTCACATGACTACTGTAAATGCATATAGAAAAAAATATTTTTTGAATAATAATAGAATAAATAACCTATTATTATAACCATATAATAATAGTTTGTTTCAATAATTCATAAAAATTCCAATAATTTAAACCTTTAAATTTAGAACAATACCGCTTCTGCTTCACAGTTTTTAAACGCGAACACAAATTCTTGTAGCGTTCAACAAATCATCGAGCACAGATCGTTAGCTATCGAGACACGATTGGTGAATATTCAAAATGCTTCGCTACCCCTAGCGCCTTATTCGCTGATTTCATAAACCCAGCCTTACGGTTACGGTCGATGTGAGTTTTATGGAATCGTTGAGAATTCGAGGCGGCTCCGACACGTAAAGGTATATTATAGTTCCATTTATGCGGTCGGTCTGCATAATTTTTACGAACCCCAACATGTGTGATACGAAAGCGTCTAATAACATATAATTTATGATGACATACGTGTATACGTATTGCTACTTGTATTAGATCTATTACAATCGAATATAGAATCTTATGGCAATTTGATTACTAAACATTTTTTGAAGTTATACTTCTTTAGGCGCGTTATGAAAAAAATGATGAGAGTGAAATTTTAAGATGCGCGCGCATCTGTGACACAAAATTAACAGTATGAAGTTATCTGCTTAACCGCTCATTAAGTCTCGAAAAAAAAGCTACCAACAAAATAGATATTGAACCTTTTTTTTTTTTTTAACAAGGGGAAATGCTTTTAGGCATCCCCCTCTCGACGTACTATAACGGAGAGGGGGTATGTGGGACTCGCCCGGCCAAGATGGGCGGCCGGGAATACCCACTAAAACCCCTTGGTGCCTTCTCACACCTTTTGGCCGGGAGGAGCGGGAATTGCACTGTACTACTACCGCTCGACCCGGCAGGTGTCGGCCCCTCGAAGGGAGGGGCCCCTTCAACTGTTCGAGGGGTCTCTCTCTCAGACCCCTTTACCTCCTTATGGGAAGGTGCACGGCACAATACACCTCCCTCCTTCTGCGTAGTGAAAGGCTGCCATTGAACGACCAGCCTACGGTGCTGGCCGCCGGCAGATCCACTTCACGGCAGCCTCAGGTCGTTGCCGGCGTACAATCGGCGCCGGCGCCCGGTCCGCCTCGCTCGTGCAGGGAGCTGGGATATTTGTTCTCGCTCCCTCTCCGCCACCTCCTTCGCGAGCATGATTGTCTCGCAGAACGAGGTGACGGAGGACCATTCATTTTGCCCTCTCAGCATTGCTACAATGAGAGCCTGCAGTGAGAGTAGTGGCCCAACCACTCCAATGAGCCCCTGGCGTGGCTCCGCCCATGCTGAGCACTCTTCCACTGTGTGGCACACAGTGTCTGCGTTACCTCCGCAGTGGTGGCACCTCTCATCCGGTTCTCGGCCGATACGACACAGGAATCTCCCGAAGCAGCCGTGCCCCGAGAGAACCTGTGTCGACCGAAATGTGAGGCTACCATGCCCCCTTCCAAGCCACTCGGCTAGAACTGGTCGAATGGCTTCGATTGTGGCCACGCCAGAGCTCGGCTGTTCAAGCCTGTGGACCCACTCCTCCATCACCATCACTTGGTGGAAATCGGCCCTCATGGCCTCCATCTCCCGCTGCGAGAGGCGAACTCCTCTCTCTTGCGCTTCGACTCGTCCCTGATAGAGGGCCGATTGGGCCTTTGCTACCAAATCCCAAGGAGGGAAACCTGCTAGTAACGTAGCCGCCTCGAATGACACCGAGCGGTACCCCCTTATGGCCCTGACGGCCATTGCCCTTTGCGACTTGCGCAGTAGGGCGACGTTTGGAGCCGCCAGGCCACGCGCCCACACTGGGGCCCCATAAAGGGCCATCGACCGCACGATGCCTTCGTATAATTTCCTACACGCAGAGCTTGGCCCCCCCCAGGTTTGGCAGCAATCGGGCGAGCGCCCCGGCCGCGCGCATTAACCGCGGCGATAATTGCCGGAAATGCTCCTTAAATGTCCATCGACTGTCGAGGATTAGGCCAAGATATTTCATCGACCTCTCGACAGCGATGGACACTCCTCCTACTATTATGTGGGATCCTGGGGGTGGCGCCTTCCGAGGCCCGTGAAATAGTAAGGCCTCGGACTTGTTTAGCGCCACCTCCAGTCCCAGACGCCGAATCCGGCTAACCACCTGGGCAACAGCTGCCGTCGCCAGCATCATGGCTTGGCGGTGCGTCTTCTCCCGGGCTAATACCAATGTGTCATCAGCATAACAGACCAAGGTGGCCCCCCGGAGGAGCGCACCGCGCAGCACCCAGTCGTAACCGATGTTCCACAGGAGTGGACCCAACACCGACCCCTGTGGAACACCGGCAACAACTTCCCGTCGACACACCCCGTTTGCACCCGGGAAAATTACCTCCCTCTCGCTAAGGTAGGCCCTAACTATTTTGCGGAGGTACGGAGGTACCCTGTGGTATACGGAGGTACCCTGTGGTGAAATTGAACCTCGATATTAGTCGCGCATGTTGGTACGCTCGTCACCTCTAATCACTGTTTTCATATTATTTTTTTTTTTTATTTTATTTTTTTTTTTAACATCAAATTATAATATTAATTTTTAATATTTGCTATTAAATTGAATAAATAATAAATATTTATAAAAATAACTAAATAAATTTAATGAAAATTTTTTGATAAAAATGAAAAGTGAATATTAAATTAAGAAATCAATAAAAATATTTAAAAAATGACCAACCTTAAATTCAATTTTTGAATTTATTATTAAATTTATTTTTAAAATATTAAATAATCAATAATAAACATTTAAAATTAAGAATTTTATAATATTTAGTACAAATTATGTCTTATATATTTATTATTCTCTAAATTTGGTTTTAAATAATTTTATATATATATATAATTTGTACGATATCTCAACGCTGTTAATACAAAACTTTTCGTATCATATTTTAGTTATCATAAGCCACTGATAACTGAAGTTCCGATTCAGACATTACCGGAAGATACTATGGAAGTGGACATCATTTAATTAAAAATACAATTCGAATAATAAGACAATTTATGTTAAAGTTAATGTAAGAAAATAAATATTTATTTATTTAATTTTTCAAATTTAAAATGAACTTTGTTGATTATCCTTTTCCAATCTTTCTATTATTTTATTGTAATTAATTATTTGCATGCAATTAAAAACTATTTTTTAATGATGCCAAAGAAGTATAACTTCTCACGCGCGTACATAAGTACACGCACCCATTTTTTATTTAATCAGGAAACATCGATAAATATATTTTTTCAATGCCAATAGTATTCAAAATTATGAATGTTGGTGAAAAAAAAAATTGTTTAAGTATTTGGTTGAATACATAACTAAACTGAATATGAAACTGAATGTCAATGATAACATAAAAAGGAAATCGTTTAGCTTATGTTAATGTCCTTATGAGGACATTATAAGACAAACAAAACACTTGGCAAAGATCAGTTTCCGCAGTTTGTCATCCGATTTTTTTCTATTCTTTAGTAACTAATGACTTCTTTTCCTTTCAAATTTTTAATAATATAGTTATAGGGTGAATGTCTACCCTGGAGCAAAAACTAGTACTTTGAAACAGACAAGAAGGCAAACGTTTATAAAAATTGATGTTGACCCAGTGTTCAAGAATCGATTATCGAAAAATAATGATTTTTAAATATTTCAAGTGCAAAAACTGTTTTCAAAATGCTTCTAGTCAACAGTTACTAAAAGAAAATATCGGTTTAAAAACTGAGGAGAAAACAGCATTGAATTTTTTTATCTTTGTCCATTTATATTTAGACTCTTAGTAATGTCATACGTTGTAAAGAGTTATTTGGTCGGTTAAAGTCACCTTTCCGTAATCAGATGCCACAATATCACCTTTTATTAAGTGGTCCAGGTTTACCACGCTAAGACTGCTTCTAAAGTGATGCTGCCAGAACACACATATTGGTATTAGCTAAACTTGAGGGTGGGATCTACCCTGGTGGGCTTAAAGGGCGGCACCAAAAGCTCAAGCTTATAATAGATTTGTATAGGTGGGTTGGAATCTGCGCGACGACGCGTCGACGCGGAATCCGACCGCATTACCAACTGCGACATTGTTTTTTTTCTTTATTGCTATTACTTACATTTACTATAATACAGTTTATTATTTTAACATTTAAGTAGTAGCAATTACAAAATAATTATAATTAAATTTTGTTATGCAGTATAATGTCTCGATATTGATATTTCGATTAACCATAAAAATGAGACAATAGGAAAACATTGGAAAGCTGGCGTAAACGCCGGGTTAGTGCTCAAGGGGTTAAAATTTAATTTTATGTGTTGTAGTGTGTGTTATAAATAGTGACCATGTTTACTAAGTTCTTTTTCTCGTACCGCATGTAGGTACTAAAGTAAAGGGATTTTAGGTTTTAAGTACTTTATGAAAATTTTCCTGTTTTGTTGAGAAAGATCGGAATAATAGAATTTCGTATGATACGTGTCAAAAAATCTGTGTAAAACCGTTTTTTTTTTTTTTCTATTATTATGTATTAAATTTATTTTTATTATTTTGTATTAAATTGTTTAATCGCTATGTCCAGGTGGTGGCCGTGTTCGGGTCCGCGCAGATGGCCGCGTCTCGTCTCCTAAACCTCCAGAAGCACCGGATCGCACAGTGCAGGGCGGTCCAGATCAACATCCTGGGCGACGAGTGCGTGCCCGTGCAGGTCGATGGGGAGGCTTGGCTCCAGCCCCCGGGCTGCGTCCGGATCATACACAAGAACCGAGCTCAGATGCTGTGCAGGTCCCGTGCCTTGGAGACCAGTTTGAGGTGATTCATTTAAAACGTTTGGGGTTCATTAGCAGTGTTTCATATCCATATATTCTACGGATGGAATCTATTCCACCCTGAAATATTTTTGTCATTGCAGTTTAAACTCAATTAAAATTCGAGTTCACTTCTCTATTAATCTAAATATTACATTCAAATCTGTTCAGCAATCTCGTAATAATGCGCTTTCGTAAAAAAATCAAGAATTATATAGATGAAAGTCGTATTAAGTAATTATATACGTCTATACATACATAGCTCAAATACAGTTAGTTTTATTCGAAAGTTTTTTTTTAACACGCGGTGTAAAGACGATCATGCCGATCGTATTCAACAGTAGTCAGTCAACAAATGAAAATTGTTAACGCCATATCTACAGAGTGATTGCGGTAGAAAGTGCATAGTTTTTTTTTTTTTAATTTTGTTCCACCATGACTTTGCAATACTATGGGCGTTATGAGTGATCGTTTCCGAACAGAGCGTGGGATGAGAAGCAGCAGATGAAGGCGCACGCACTCGCCGGCGCGGGCGCTGCGTCTTACCGCGACGCGCTCTCCGCCGCCGAGAGCGGACAACTACTTGCACTACTCGATGACGTCAACACTCTGGTCAAACACGTGAGTGTCGACAACATATTTATGTTTTTTTTTTTAGCGAGAAGTAATGTCGACGCGCGTCTTGCTCGGCGATACAAGGCTGAAGGCGGGACGAGGCGTGCCGAGGACGGAGAGATCACGCACTAACGCGACGACACTCAAGCACTCTCGCACTTGAAAGGCGCTCCGTGACCGCCTTCATAATTTATATTATTTATAGATTATATTAAACTGTTTTTATACACGGGCAGGGGTTTTATTTCATGAGGAGAGAGCCTGTGGGTCAGGCATCGGTATTCTCCCCCGCCCCGTCCCCATTGGGCTAAAGTATGGACGAGACCCATTGGGCTTGCCGCAGGGGCGACGCGGAGCAATGCTAACGCAATCCCGTATCGTCCCCATCCCAAATGCGGCGGGCGGCTCAGGGGGGTTTAGTGGATATTTCCGATGCTTCACGTCCGGGTGAGTCCCACACTGGTGCGGAGACATCCCTCCGCACCCCCTTACCAATTGCATTGGGGGGCTTCGGTCTCACTAATGCAATTGGTAAGAGTAGTGCGTAAATGCATTCCCCTCGTCAAAAAGAAGAAAAAAGGGTTTTATTTTATAGATCAAGCTCTTAGCTGAGCCGATGTAATAACGGCTCCGACAGTAATATTCCATTACAAGACTACTGAGCACCTTCCAGGCACCTAGAACGGAATCAGATTGGGGGGGCGGCCGGACTGACTAAAGCTATTTGGTTATTTTCGTTCGGACACTTTCGGATTCATCTAAGCAAACTCAGCACGCAGCTCTCGCCAAGCTCCACTCAAAAAGTTTACCGATTATGAGACCGCAGTTTGTCAACTCCTGGATCCATTTATAATCGAGATTGGATCTTCGAGTTGTCTCACTACTAAGGGCAGAAGTCAACACTAACTAGAGATTTTAATTTTGCTACAAAAACGTGTATGTTTAAAATTAGTAATAATATCACTTATGTACATGTTGTGATATTAGTCTGTACGTATTCAACAAAACTATAAATAAATAAATAGATACTTTTCTTTTCTGTCTTTCTAACACTGGAGAGTGGAGGGAAGTAAAGAAGTGTCGCTTCGTATCCCTTTTTACTACCTCATTTACGGACATGACAGACCCTTACAGTGTTACCACTCTATCGAATCACTCTTTCCATCTCTTTTATTAAATAAGGACAAATGTATCCATTAGGGAAAACATGTAGAATGGGTATTTTTGTTTGTTGAAGGTGAAACTGTCGCGTATTAGTGAAAACGCGCCGGGCGGCGTTTCTAACGCTGTGGCAACAGCTCGGCGTGTGTCGGCGCAGGCGGACGCGCTGCAAGACGCGGACGGGAAGCTGTTGCCGGCGCCGCAACTGCGTCGCTTGTTAGCCACCTTGGTCAGTTGAACCCTTTTATCATAACACTGCCTTACGCGCAATTATTTTCTTATTCATCACTTTTTTATATTAGTCTTCATCTATTCAAAATTTAAAGGAAAAATAAACTGTTTAAAGAAAAAATAAAACCAGTTGGAAAACAGAGAAGAAAAATAGTTTTATCTTATTATTTTTAAAAAATTTTTTCTCCATTAGGTGACACTAGGCTGGATTTGGGAATTGTTAAATGGTTTAAAAAGTATCTTGCATTTTTATGTGTGTTGTATAGGTTTTTAACATTTGATTATAATCTCGGCGGATGCTAAGTGGTAATCTGGCTGCTGACTCTGGGGAAGGTCTCAAGAGATAACTGATATGTAGGCGGTGCTTCGGATAGATAACCTGACGGGAGCATTAATACAAATAAAATTGTAATAGAAGTACCAATTTAATTATAATGGGTATACTTCGATAAGGTTGAATGTTGTGATGCCGAGATGGAGCAATTAAAGCACGCGTTGTTTAGGTGGAGAGCTGTCACGAGCTGGTGGAGGGCGCTGGGGGCGCGGGTTCGGGGGCCGCGGGGGCGGCTGTACGCGCGCACCTGCTGCGCTGTGACGTACGCGACGGACACGCATATCTACACGCGGACGAGGTCTGTACACACTTCTCACATTGAGTTCCCTAAGAGGAAACGCGGCCAACAAAAAAATATTCATTATAACGTACAGTTGTTTATACTATCTTAAGTTACTATCCATAATTGATAAAATTGTTTGGATAGAAAAAAACCGTCTTTTAGTTATGGGGTCGTTCAAGTATTACGTAAGCATCAACATGGAGGACGGACGTATAGTAATGGTGATTACATATATAATTTTTTCTTTTTTTTTTTTTAATTCTACTATGCTTATGTAATCAACAGGGGGTTATAAGCCATGCCTACTATGGCTGTCAAGGGGAAGGTAGGGTTCAAAAATGACCAAAATGTTGTTTACGTAATACTCGAGTGTCCCCCTATCCAGCTTACCGGTGAAGGTAATAGAACAGTCGCAATATTTCGCAACATAGGTACCAAAGAAGTCTGGGGCGGGTCGCTGGTTGCGCAGCCGTCGGAGTATATCTGAGGGCCCGAACCCCACGTACACTATCACCCAGATACGGTCCTGGGGCACGAGGGAGGTGCAGGCCTGGCTCGACTCCCTCCACCTCGGTGAGTATTCGGAGGCGTTCGGGAGCCATGATGTCACCGGACGAGAGCTACTGTCTCTGGCGCGGAGGGACCTCCGGGATCTCGGCGTCTCGAAGGTCGGACACGTGAAGAGGATACTGCAAGCGGTCAAGGAGTTACAGTGACGCAGGCGAGGCCGCTCCGAGGGGGATGGCCATCTGTAACTTGGAATTATCTATAACCTAGGTCCTCAACGTGCCAGGATAACGCACCCTTGTGGAAGTAGACGACCTAGAGAAAATTAGAGGGCATTGAAATAGCGCGGGGGGGGGGACGTGCTCAGATTAAAAATATAATCTGAAACAGGCAAAAAAATTAAGACGAGAGGGACTCTAGAGAAAATATTCTCAAAGTGAGCAAAGTAAGCGAAATAAGGTTGAGAAACTGATCAAGAACTTTCGAGAATCTTTGACACATCGACATCGGCAGAATCACAGGAAACGTAATAAAACCTAGCCGGGGTTATTCATTATTTTTTTAAATATAATATAGTCGAACATGTTGTGAGACTTGTCTTCCAACTTGCCGGTGTGATTAATAAATTTGTTTTTTTTACGAAAAGTACGAATCTATTGAAATATGAGTAATCTCCTGTGTCTAGTGAACTATCATAACTAGTGAGTGATTTCAGAATGATATTATCGTCATTTAAAAAAATCAACACAAAATTATTGTCAACTGTAATAGTAATTCTACTTTTTTTTTTAAACTATCAATTCGTTCCTTTATTATATGATACTAATAATCATCGAATTTTCTACCTCTTCTTGAAATTGTGTCTGCTTTATAATTATAACAGTTTATAAAATTCGCGGGCGAATTTTTATAAATTTAACTATAATATTTAAAAAATCATTAAATGAGAATCGTGTTTAATAATAATATATATTCGAGTAATAAGAAAATGTTTGTAAACAATTTGACAGTTATTTCTAATAACGTGTCTCTACAGATTTCCTCTGTTTCCGTGATTTTTTTGATCCGCTTCTACGACAAATATACAAGGAAAATTAAGGTGACTGCTCACACTGGGCACGTAAAATTCATTTTCACAATCATGGATTTTTTTTTAACTTTATTATAATGTATTTTTATGTATCCATTTACTCTCTATATTACTCTCAAAAAATTGCGAGAAAGAGGAAAAATAACAAAAAAAAAATACGCCGACCCCGGACGTACGCAGTCACCTTAACTACAAACCGATTTTACTAATATATAATATAGTAATATTTACACAATTTATGATATCGGGAACAGTTCGCTCGAATTTATTAGTGAATTTTGTCAATATTTACGAATTAAAAACAGGAGGATACATTATGTATATATCTTAAACTGAAATTTTACAAAGGTGGTTTATTCAAACCGAAATTATTATAATATTTGCATTTAAATCGAAGCCCCCCATTGTACCCAATTACGTTGCCAAAATATACCCTATACCTTTAAATTTCTATTTAAAAAAAAAATACTCTATAAAAATTATATTGAATTAAAGCAACGAATATTATTTTCGATGTAACCACATGGATAATATCGAAATAAGTAATTAATAATATATAAAAATAGTATATAAATAATATTTTTTCTCTATAAAATATGTGCCTATACCACAGTCTATATACACACATACTTATATTACTAGTAATAATATGATCTAGTCAGTTTAGTCTTCTTACGAAGATCTCTTTTTATTTTGTAAAAAATAAATATAGATATATAGGTAAACAATACAGTATATATCTGAAACATTCAAAATAATTTACTTTAATGAAGATAATATAGATGGTAATAATATTTTGTATGAATTCTTAATTCATTTCACTCCATTTGAAATGAATTCTTAAATCTTACAAGGTAGTTACCATAATCTATAAAGTTAGCATTTGAAACAAATATATACGATACATACTTATTTTACAATATATGCACAGTAAAATACTTAAAATCACAAAAAAAATAAACACACATATATTAACCATAGGAAATAAAAACATAGCACAGTTAATAATGCACATAATATATTATTAATCTTAGATTCGTTTTAATAGCTAATGTGGTAGGTACAGTGAAATACATATAAGTATTATTTTTAACACGCCTTGAGCGTTTTTTCCAAATTCATCTTATTGTATTATATTTATTTTTTCAAAAAAGCAATTCACTTTTTTTTATTTAAAATAAGTTCAACTTCTTAAAAATATTGGGCGTGCAAAATTTGTTATAACAATATCTTAATATTTAATGGTTCTTCATAAAACAGATTATATTAAAATATCATAACTTTTTTCTGTGATTCACTGTACATACTTCAGAAAAATAGTAATAGGTTACCTATATAGTAATAAAACTCAGGATGATATTTTAACTTCAGTATAAAAAAAATGTCGATTTACTTTATCAACTAAAATGATTTCATATTAGTTTTCCATAGGCCAGTGTAACTACATGGCACTCAGAAGATAATTAAAATGAACATGTTCTATGTAATTTGGTCGGGTTACATTATTATTATAATTAATATTTTTAAGCTTGACACAGATAACGGCGCACAGCTAACTGTACATTTTTAATAATATCATACGTACATATGTCAAAAATATATTTAAACAATGCACTTAAATAGTAATCATTTTATTTTATCTCACATGCAATAATTACTTTACAACACAGAAAGTATCTCTGTTTGGTTTGATTTTTTTTTATTAAGTATTATAGTGTTGTAGGAAAAACAAAATAATTTTAATTAATATAGTAAATATATGAGGTTTTTTTGAAACTATATCGTACAAATCGAGAGTATACCCGGCCGTGCGCTGCTATGTGATATCAGCTTTACGTGTTCTACTCTTATTAATTCAATATTCTAAAAAGAAGCAATCTCAATGTATATCTTTATTCGTATAAATGATGAGTTTCACAATTTGTGAAGCAAATGAATGAACTATTGATTGAACATTAAATGTGATCTCGTTCGTTTTCTTTGAATAAATTAACTTTAGGTAGTAACATAAAGACAGAATCAGATGCGTGATAAATGACTCTTCAAATGTATTATATTTATATGTTTTATAATTATGATAAAATTAACTTACAATTCACTTAATTGTAATGACATTTAATTAGAATCAGACATTTTTTTTTTGTTTTTTAGTGGTGTTAACTTTTCATTTTTAATTTGACAATATTACAAATTTGGTGATATTACATATTATCACGCGTCCAGCGCTGTCGACTCCTTACATGATCTGCCTTATGAATGTTTTTTATAAATGTATCTCTATGGATGTTACCACTCTATTATATTTACTCGTTTGTACAAAAAGATTGTGCGTGTCCTATATAAGTATATTAGGTTTTTATAACCTATAAATATTATGTATATAGTTAGGTCGTTAGTAAAGGAGCGTTTAAATATTCTTATTTCCGATAATCGTGTAAGAAATGTTTGAAAATTATTCCATGTTTCTTCCTTATAAATTTACAAACCCCTTTTTTACTATTAAATAAGCTTTTATAAAACTTCAGTATGAACCTTGCGAGATATTTAAATATTATCTTAACCTTATCCTATGTAATTGTAGCTTAATTTAAAACAGTTGATCTCAGTTTAATTCTCCGGATTGATCTTAAGCAAAATTTTATAGTTAAATTATGTTTCGGTTATGTCAAATACCCAGTATTTTTGAAGTTATATTTTCAAAATAGGTACACTAAAACTTAAATATATCTATAGTCGTTTATGGACACTTTGGTATTAATATAAATACACTACTAATGAACATTTCCAAATTTAATGCCTTAGGATTATATAATGAAAATATTTTATAGTCTAGGGCATTATAATCTATGTTTATTATTATCCAATTAAATATATTATGATAAATAATTTTCTTTCCGTTTATACATAAATATATACTAATCAGGATTTTGAACCCCAGTTATTGGTGTTTGAAAATTAGGAAGTATTATAAAAATAATATTTTTATGTTAGTTTGTTATGTTACATGCCAGTACCAGTTAATAAAATGAAGTTACCAGGTGCTAATGTTAAATGATATGAAAATCAAATCTAATAAATCTTTTCAGGGATAATATTTGACTGAAAAACAAAGAAAAGAGTTAAATTAAGAATCTGGTAACATTTATGTGTAAACGTCAAAATGATTTGACGGAATTCCAATTGTTGTTGTATCTACTATTTACTAAGTTATTTATTTTATCTGTATATTAAGAATCGTTTTACATACATATAATAAAATTCTTGAATCTTTTGTAATTACATTATTATCGTTATATTTATTAATCGTAAGAGTTTTTTAAAATGAATCTAATTGAACGTGTGATTTTGTGTGATTTAAATGTTATTTTTTACATTGTTTGAATCGTCGTAAATGTTTTAAAATTGTTACTAACGCATCTGTTATGTGTGTATTACACGGAAAAATTATTGTACGCTGTTTTACCATTAGTACTTCATTCGCACTTTTTCTAATCGATACTAATTTGGGATGTCTGGCAGAAAATGATTATTTATATAGTTTCCGATTACTGTTATTTTGCAAATGCAATGGACATAAATAAAACAAGGCAAAAGGAATTTTGTAAGTAAAATCATCTGTCCGCTTTTAAATGGTCGATCTAAAAACTCGAATGGAAAAAAACAACACTATTGGTATCTTGCTGAAACATGATGATTATCTTGCTCCATGATATTCCATAATATATAAAATCGAATGGCTTCCAAACGATTCAAAATATTATGGCTCATATACTCGCTATTCGATGTTCAGAAGGGTCAAATCGGATCGGCGTATCCTTATTAAGGATTTCTTAGGGAAGCGCCGTAAAAAGTTATGTTAATTTCATAGTCGAACGTCGCTCTGCGTCGTAGTGTAAGGGACGGACCAAGTATTCCATAAGCAAAATGTTGTATGTCCCCCCCCCCCTGTTAGCAATAGTAAGCAATTAGCAAAGCTCTTACTCCCTCTCCGCATGATCGCGAAGAAAAATTGTGAAAAAAGAAAACAAAAATTAATAAGTAAACATTGCTTATATAATCACCGTTCAGATTACCCCCGTACCGGTAAAATAAGCAAAGCTAGTACCCCCGCCCCATTAATGCTTACCACAGAGTACTGCTTACGTAACACTTGGACGAGCCCTAATAATATTTCAGCTTTGAAAGCGTACGTGGAAAATAATTACATAACGAATAAGAAGCTCATCATTAATATGTTTATGTTTTATTATTATTAGTAAATTAAAATCAAAGTCAGTCAACTTACGGCCGGTTTCAATATCGAATCTGAACTTTTAGATTGAGGTTTTTAAACCAAAAATAAATCGGATTTTCTAACTGATCACTGACACTTTAGAGAAAAAATAATTTAAATTTCGGATTTCAGTAGGTAAAAACGAATTGTGAGATCGCATATTAAAACCGGCGTATAAATCAAACGTAAAAATAATCACGTCAATCTAAACTTCAAAATTCTAAAGTCAGTCATCCCCACATAAATACTAACAGTTAATAGTTTTATATAATAATCATATCATTAAGTTAAGTCGGCTTTATTGTTCCACATAACACTATGTTACTATTAAAACTATTTTACTATTTCGATAATGCATCGATTTATTCGCTTGATATTTTCTATTTAGGTGTCGTGTTGTTAAAATATTCAATTACTTTTTTTTATTATCGAGAGTAATGAGAACAGCCTAATATTTAATAAACTACTTTTAGGGCTGTTAAATTATCTTTAGGTACCTATATTATTAAATGTACCTATATTATTTTCAGTTAAAATACAATATGAGGATGTAACGAGTGTTATGCAATAAAACATAAAAAATGTTTCACAAAATATGCCAAAACCAAAGTACGATATGAACTACGATATTATGTTACGATTTTTTTATATAATGGTGCTTATAAATACATTATAAAAAAAAATATGTATTTAACATATTATGACGATTTTATTGGCGGTTTATTTACTTTTTTTTTAAAGCAAATTCTTTATCTGCTTATTGGAACCTCCGTATAAAGAATTCAAATACCGTTAAGATATTGTGTTCGTATAATAAAAATGCCATCGTGCATTATTTCGGTATTTACCTACGTTGAATGTTTGTTCCATTTTCGTTGACAATAATATGTTCGGCTTCCATCATATGACCTATAGAAAATATTAAAAAAATATTTTTGCGCCTTTTATTCGGTCAAGTCATTGAAATAATATTGCATTCATGGCGCAAATTATGATTATGATTCATGCTGATAACATTTACATTAAATTAGATTGTATTATAAAAGCAGATTTGGTCAATTTTAAGTTAACAAGTTAAGAAGCTCGTGTAGAAATTTGTTTATAAATTGAAATCTATCAGATATTAGTTAATTATTATTACAACTCAAACAATACATATGCGCTGGATTTTTGCAATATTACTGTTAACATCTTTCAAAGAAAAATTGATTGCGGATCACTGATTACAAGTTCTGAGTTCGGTTTATCTTTGCATATTTTCTTCTGAAATTAAGTATTTCACAAAAATGGTGAGCCTTGTGGAGTTTTTGTAGCACCTCGAAATTCATTTCCTTTCTTATTATACGAACATAATTCGCTTCGTTTCCTTTGTGCATAATTATTAAATTATATAAGGTAAATACCATTAAACGTTGCATAATATAGGGTCACAAGACTAATTTAAAAATACAAGTAACAGTCAATATAAGAGGAGAATAAGTAATAAACAAACAAACAAAAAAGTACCTTTTTTTGATGAGGGGAATCCATTTACGCGCTACCCCTATAGGAGGAACAAAGTCCCCTCAATGAAGATGGTAGGGGGGTGTGGAGGGACGTCTCGACACCAGTGTGCGACTCACTCAAAAAAAAAAGAACGTACCAAACTAATTTGCGACCGCTCTTTATCTTCCGAGAAGTTTACATAAAAGTTTGAACTAATTTAATTCGCTGTTATAATTCGAACAATTATTAATGTTAATACAAATTATATCAGGACGGCTAGTAACTGCATTTTTCGTTTGTGATAATTTGCACAAAATGAATGTATACGAAATTAAATCGATTCATTTGGTATCGCGAAGACCAAATGGGTTTAAGTAGTACGTATTTCTTACTTTAGAATAGAATTTATGTTATAATTAAAACATATTTAAGACTGGGTTGACACTTAATTGTTAACGAACACGCTTACGCAAAAAAAAAAACTTTGCAGATGAGAAAAATAGGCAAATTTACTTAATAGTTTTATTTATACACGTGACATAACTACACCTGATTGATTTGTCATAAATGTTTTTTTTTATGTATTATTTTATTTAGTATTACTAACCTGTACAAACATATGAATAATTGAAAATGCTCGTTTATAATTCCAACGCGACAATATCATTAAATTATTTTTACCGAACATAATTATTTTGCTCAAATTATAATTTAAATTAGTTAATTAAGGTATTTATTATATTCTATTATTATTAATAATTATAATTATCTCAATTTTATTTGTTTTGAAAACCTAATTATGTGATTAAAAAATATTTGATGATTAATTAATTTGATAATAATTTGTGTGACAAATATGCGAAAATATGTACGCACGTAAGAAGTTATACTTTTTTGACGTAATAATAGAAAAAACTAAAACGTTGACAGCTAACATCAGCGTGTTGGTAAATCGTGACGGTGTGCGCGCGCATCTTAAAAATTTACTCTTATCATTTATCCCTAACGCGCCAAAAGAAGTATAACTTCAAAAATAATAAAAAGTAATGTCAAACACTCAAATTTCTTGAACTGTGCATAAAATAAAATGGGAATCTTATTTGTAGTCTGTAAACAAAAAAAATACCTAAATATTTTTTTAAAATTAAAACGTGATTCCAGACTATATAGAAAGGCATACAACTAAAAATGTTTGGCCATTATAAATATGAATATTATATTTATTACAAGTGATTAGCGGTTAAAAAGAATCTAAAATTAACTAGACGTTGTTGTTCAGAAAGAGTTACAATTGCATAGAGCTCTACGAGTACATATTCTTGTGTCACGTTTTTTTAGTGATTGAAAATATTTATGATATTAATACAACAATGTGTTAATATTTAATCTGTAATGTTTTGTTCTAATTCCAAAAAGGTATAAACTTTTTTTTTCAAAATGCCAATGAGCACAATTTTGTTAAAAAATATATCGAAATTTACTTACAATTTTAGTGGTTGTTCCGTCGACACAAGATATTATGGAATAATAATTTGATTCAATCTAAGTACCGATCTGCCACTATAAAAGTAAAATTTAATATAGTTTTAAATAAATTTTATGTACCAATAATAGCTTTATTTCATTCTTTGAATTAAGAACACTTTAAAAAAAATCATACAAATATTTGGAATAAAAGATGTTACGGTCCCTTATTCATAGCATTATATTCGTTGCCGTTGTTTTAAATAGTACACAATAAATCACCACGAAATCTCAATCGACGATATTATAATCATATTTGATATTTTCTCTGAACATTTATATTTGAGAATTCAATAAATTATATTGTTAATCATAATTTTGACTTTTATTACACCCATAATTTTTAGTAATAGGTAATGTGAAAAAACAATTGCATCTTTTAACTTAAAACGGTTTGTTGCACGCGTTTGGTCTCGATATCACAGTGCCAAGTACTACAACATGGTTCCAAAGCACATTACCGATTTCCTGACAATAAGTTTAAGCACTATGTTAAACAGGTTTTAATGTCCAGAGGTTATTACTGTTATTATATATTATTACTGATAATTTCGTGAACGATAGTGATGTCTGGAAGTGACACCCCTCTGTGCTTCCGCTAAAACCGTTGATTGTTATTGTGAATTGTATAATTTTAAGAACTTTAAAAAACATAAAAAAAAAACCCGATCGAGTTTCTTGCCGGGTCTTCTCGAGTGGGTTACTTTTCGAACCGGTGGTAACTTTTGAACGTTCATGAGCAGCTTGTCAGGGTCCAAATTGAATAAAGAATTTTTTTATTTTGATTTTTTGACCCGATGGCAAGTGTAGATTAACGGGGATTTTGTCTGCCTAACATACCATGTCTGTTCACTGGTTGTTTAAAGAAGTTAGAAGAAGTATAATATGCAAAGATTTGTACTCGTGAGATGATAAATTTCATAAGGGACCGTTGAAGTAAGGAGTGTTCGTATCGGTATTTAATACAATATCGATACATAATCTCGATATATTTCATTCGATGTAATATATATCGAACAAAATTAAAATACACTATTTCTCCTCTTTATTTATAATGGCTACTCTTTGGCGGACTGCACAAATACCACTTCTAATAATTTTAGACAATTATAGAAATTGTAGTCATTGGTGTCAGGAGGGGGGACTTGATTTGAGTGTTGATTATCGGGGTGTTATAGAAAGTATCAATACAACGTTATGATATAAAATATCGATATTTTTCTTGTAGTTGAAACCCCCTTTACGTTCAAATATTACAATGGAACCAATGGGGGAAAAGTCTTTAGTTTGTTTATTTTTGATGGCATTATAAAGAGGATATCTGAATGGTAACAAACAATATTTACTTATTATTTTCGTTTTTCTTTAAAAAATATTATTAATTACGTAATCATAGGAGGGGTAAGGCTTTGCTTATTATTCCTCACGAGGGAGAGAGGGGTGTTGATCAAAAAGTACAAAAATTTTCTTAAGCAATTCTAGCGAATCTACGTTTGTCTACATTTACACACAATTATGGAAGATGTTTCTCAGATAGCATTAACCTCTCAGGAATTTCGGATGACATCAAAAATCTGTAAGATAGCACTCTATTTCCAGTATATTACTTTATGAATACATACATCCTAGATAAATACACGAAGATAATTATAGCTCGGTGTAGTGACGTACAATCGTGACAATGGACGGTATGTGACTAAATGAATATCGGGCAATTACTTTAGTTTTGTGTTGTCAAAATAGAACTCGAGTAAGGCAAATATTTATAGAAACATCTGAGCATCGATGATCGACATTACCAGAACATTCGTTTTGAAATGAACTTTTGTTTTGCGACATAGAGTTATTTTTTAAACGGTAGTTTATGTGTCGAAGAAAGCGTATTCCAATCCGCCTTGAGGCCATTAAAACAATGGTAGGTATACAGAGCGGAAGTAATACCTTTTTTATGGAATGTCATTATTTTTCCTGCGACAATAAACTGGAGTATCTTGTTTGATGGACAGTGTCCTGGATATGGTCTATTGTTTTAAATGGGTAGGTACTCGTATAATTGTAAAGTATTTTCTACTCCTATATTTATCATACCTATTTTAGGTTAATTCTTATATAATAAAAAAATAGGTATGCAGCACTGCACACGTGATAAAAATATATTAAACAATAAAGTATATGAAAGTAAAAAATTTAACTACATAAAAAATATTGTTTATTCAATACGAAGTGAAAAAACTACGTATTAGATACGCAGTGTATAGAGCTGTCTTTCTCCTTGTTGGAATGTTATAGGATAAGCAGAGTAAAAACATTTTTTATAACATGTATATGAAACACATCTTTTTTTATTAACACACAATATGTCGAACTATAGTCCGTTTAGTTATTTTACTTCTAGCTGTGAAGTTGTCCTTCTGAATATTGTGATACCATATGCGATATATATTTTTCGCCTTGATTTAATTGAATATACAATTGGAAGCTTGAACTATCACAGAATAAAGAAACTCCGTAGCTACTGGCCACTTTAGTATGTTGGTGGGTCGGTTGAACAATATCATATATACATCAGTTGTAAGATAGATGTTCAGTAAAAACATATAGACATGAACATCAATAAAAATAACATAGTTTACAGGTATTTTATTTCTGGTCACATATCAGTAAAAATCCTCTTTTTTGGATTCGTATTTTTCTTGGAGTACTTAGTATTGAAACACAGAAGCTGTAACTTCTCCTTCTTTGTGGAAAAAATAAAATAATGGGTCATTCCACCAAATAAGAACATTTTTACGGGGCGACCCTCGCGGATTATGTTTAAAATTTATGAAGGTGTTCTCTATCATAAGACAAAAATTCCCTGAGAGTTTTAGCTCTTAATACGCAGCGGTCTTGAAGTTATGATTTTTTGCAATTTTGGAAAAACATTTTTTCAACTTTTTCGTCAATTTTTCTGATATGAAAAACATTTTTAAACAAAATTGACAAACATTGTATTTTGTAGGAAAAATTCTCAGCTTTTGAATGATAATTTTTAATTTTTTTTTTCATAAACTCATCAGAAGACCCTTAAAAATTAAAGGGGAAGAATTGATTTTTTTTCGGTGTGCAGCCCAAAATTCTTCAAATTTGAATTTTTTTTCCTGAAAGCTGAGAGTTTTTTTACACAAAATATAGCGTTTTGCCGATGTGCATATTTTTTGTTTCGTCACAAAAAATCCATTACGTTTGACAAAATATTTTGATTACGTGACAGCTAATAATGACAACATACAAAAATGAGACTCCAGAGGTAAACTAACTGTGAACGGACTATACACACAATATTCAAATCTATGACACGTAATAGATTACACATGCCAGTATTATGATAATAATATGAAACCTCCAACACGGGCCCTATTCTATTACTTCTACACCATTACATCTATTACATCAACTGTGTTAAAATCAATTTTGCTAATAACACTTGTTCTCCATTGTACTCATCGACCAAAAGTTAAATTACTTGTAAAAATGTATAAATCCTAAATGTCACATAAAATATCCGCTTTAATTAACATCAAGTTCCATGGTGTACTAGTAGAACCGACGTTCGGTTCTGTTAGTATGCTCTGGAGCGAAACGAACGGAATGAAAAAAATTAACATGCAACTATAAAAATATTTCATTACAAAAACAATAGTTTAAAACAATAAGACAACATATAAATAATCTATACTAATCAATAAAATTGAAGTATCTGTTTGTAATGTCAAAATTAAATATTTTAACTAGATAGATATGAAATATAATTTTTTAAAAATGTTTGTATTCTGTCTGTTTGTAAAATGGATAATCTCCGGAACGGATGGACCGATTTTAATGGGACTTTTATTGGTAGACAGCTGAAGTTACTCCGGGTAACTTAGGTTACTTTTTATATGCAAAAATAATTAGAGTTCCGCGTAAAAAAACTTATAAAAAATTGAATTTAATCCGATTCAATGGACAGTTTTACAGGGAAGTGCTATAATTTATGAGAAATATTTTTACTTTATCTTGGTACTAAATTCTTTTTAGGAAATTAAGTTAACAGTATAAAAAACGGGTTCCATATAAAAAAAAATAAAACGCAGGCACGCAGCTAATTATAAGTATAATTATAAAATACGACAGCAAAAAAATATATATTTTCAAACTTTTATGACGAAGGAGCACTTTAATTTCTTCGTTGATAGCAGGGACAACAGTCAACAAGAAAAACAAACTGAATCAATAGCAAAAATTGTTTGCATCTTCTTCACAAGTTTAATATTCCTATTACGATACGCGGCGTTGCGCCATTCACGAAATTAGAAAAAAAAATACTATATTTTGTCTGCTGTAGACCATTGCAACCATTGTTCTAACGGAAATGGGAGTAAATAAAAGAACAATAATTAATTTAATGCAACTTTTATTCTTTCTAACGTCTGCTCTTTCCCTAATAAATCCATCATTTCAGCCACTCCCGGACCCTCCTCCAAGCCGCTGAGGATTGACCTCAGAGTTTTCATTAAAACTGGAAATTTGATGGCGTTTGTGTCAGCGAAAGAACGCAACGAATCTTTTAATGTCGTCTTCTCAAAATTAGGTACATTTTCCTCCAGGTGTTGTATTAATTTTCCCAATAGAACTTTATCCCCAACCACATCTTTGTCAGGGAGTATCCAAATGAACCCGTATTTCGTTGAAACCAGTTCCTCCACCCTCGATATTCTGCTCGTCGACCAGTCGAGTACACTTTTAATATGTCCGTCGGAAATATTTATTCTATGCTGCGGATACTTTTCCTCTATTAGTTTACGTAATTTGACGATCAGATCGGACGTGAGGTCGGGGTCTTTGAGTTGCCGTCTCAGTTCCTGGCGGTTGCACTCGTCCAAGAGTTCAGGGTTTACTCGACTGGGGTGTGATGATACTTTATTGATATTAAACTGTAAGTAATAATAATGTTTGTGTTTTCCGAAATATTTTTTACAAAAGGTAAAGTTAAACGCTGCCGTCTGAACTAGACTTCTTAACTTGCGTAACTAGAGTGTCAGTGTTTTCTACAAATGCTACATTACATATTTCCTTACTCTAAAACGATATTAAAATTCATTTAAATCGGCTCAATAGTATAAGACTTATTAAGAAACAAAAGCAAAAAAAAAATCATGTTACTTATAATATTTCGTCCTTTTTTTTCTTAAATAATGGCATCGTGTGAATTACATACACAATTCTGCGAATGTCAAGTGGTTATTTTGCCAATTTTAAACCAATGCTTCAACGCTAAGCAAAATGGCGGCCATATTACTAGAACTTTCCAGGGAGTTTTAGTGACACCTCAGATTATTTCACTTGAACACAATAACGCAAACAGTATAAGCAATGTAAAATGACCTTTATTACATGCCTAAGATTCAACCTCAAAAAAACTCGTTCAAATGCAAATATTAAGTATGTAAATAAAATTTTGGTACATTTTTGCTCACGTCTCTCCTACTTGTCAACAATAATAAGCAATACTTTTAATCTGTACAGGAACAGTCATTTTGAAAAGAAAAAGCGAAAATCAATAAGTCTATATTGCTCAGGTTATCACCATTTGGTGATGGTTACGTGATACTTCTATGACCAAGATATAGCAGAAACAATAATATTGTGGTTTTAATATAAATTACCTCGGAAGCCAGTTCGTCCATCGTCTTCAGTCTGACCCCGGAGCCGGGCACGTGCTCGAACCCGCCTCCCGAAAGAGTTATATAGTTTACAAGTGCCAACGGAAAAATACCTAACATGAGACATAAAAAAATTATGAGACAAAAAAGTCTAATTAATTTAATTGTAAAGATATCGAGTTGATAATATATATAAGTTCGAATCATACTCTACAACTAATGTGAGCTGTCGTTGACGGGAACCATATTGAAAGAAAACAGCATAAAGCATGTTGGATGGCCATATTCTAATGCTTTTTTTTACACGATATAGGCTCAGTACTTTGACCACAATTTCACCTGATGTTAAGTGAATAATATGTGGTCTAGGATGGTAAACACACTAAGCCTAGAGGTACTGGTTCTCAAGTAACGCTGTCGGAACACAACTATTGATATTTGGCGACAGATTTTCTAACTTGAGTATGGTAGCTACCCAGGCGCTACCGCCATGCTATGGCTTCCTCGCGATGTTTTCCTTCACCGAAAGCTCAGGCTGATTTTAGAGTTGGATAGGAGGATTTGAACCCGCGTCCATTGACGCGGAATCCGTCCGTACTATCCACTGCACCATCATCGCTCTTATCGTATCGTAGCGTTTACTCAGTACCAATTATCAATCAGTATCAAAACAACTATACTATAAAATAGAAATATGAGAAAAACATTATTACAAAAATATGCAATTATTTACTGTTACTTGAAAATGTTAATACTCTGTATAAAACTAAATATTGTGTCATACTAAAACTTGAGACTACGTTTAGATTAGCATAATGCGGCATCCATTAATCGCGTGTTTTTTTAGGAACTTTAGGACGCTCCCTAATATTCTTTGGTGCTTCGTGGGTGCGGTTTTACATTAAAAAATATGTCGTGGACTTTTTGGCGGGATATCAGTCTGTTGTGTAGCATTTACTGACTTTATACCATTATAGACTTAGACTTTAGAACTTGCGTATCTAACCCTATATTGTGTTCATTTTGTATGATATAGCGTTGGTAATTCTGCACAGGTGAAGTGTATTCGAAATAACGACGCGAGACGTTTATTCTGAGGTGCCACGAAAACTCCATGTTCTAGTAAGATAAAAAAACCCGTATTACTGGAACGTCAACACAAGATTGAAAACATAACTTATCACATGACACTAGCAGATTTGTGTATGTAAATCGCAGATTGCCAGTATCAAGAAGACAAGATCTCGTTTTTTTCAGGGGCTAAAATCAATAAAGTATTTTTATTTTTGATATTATTTGGATACACGTCCTAAATAGTTAGATGTTAACGTTAAAAAAAGTCCTACCATCCGGACCTATACAGCACCTTCTGTGATATAAATCCCATTTTTAAATGGGTTACTTACGCGCTCGACAAAAACTTGAGCGAAACTGTAAAAGGTACTTGACACTAACAATAAACAGATCAAAATTAATATGGTTATTAAAAGTCATTACCTTTACTCCTATAATCTTCTACCTTGACATCGCTCTGCCGTTTACTTAGCTTTGTACCATCAGCATTCACTATTAGAGGCAAGTGACCGAACAGCGGCGGAGTCCAACCGAAAGCTCTAGAATTAAAAAAAAAAACATCCTTATCCTAATACCAAGCAACAGTTTTTTTTTCCGAGTCCGGCAAAGTGTCTATACTTCATCTGATTTTGAACCAAGTCCAAGAGCGATTACGGCCGCCGCTAGATGAGAATCTATTGACAGTCTGAATAATGATGCCAGACTAAATCCACCAGGGTTAAAGCCTGAAACTCTGGATATAATACACTTGCTTATGCCGAACAAAATCATATCACGTTTCACCATGTGTATGGTGATCAGGACCTAGTCGAGCAGCAAAATCAAAAGCAAATCAAAAATTAAAAAAATCTTTATTTAACTTAATTCCTAGGAAGGAGCTTATGAAGGTCAAACACTACCACCGCTTCGAAAAGTAACACAGTCGAGAAGAACCGGCAAGAAACTCGATCTGATTCCTTTCTTTATAAATTCAAATATAAATATACATATTATTTTTAAATAAAAACTATACGAATCATAGTTACAACCATTGTTAGCGGAGGCACAGAGAGAGGTGTGAATTCCAGACATCACTATCGTTCATGTAATGATCCACCCTGTAATAACCTTTTGAAATTAAGACTTGCTTGACATACATAGTGCTTGACTTTTATTACATTTACTTAGCCTAAAGCGTGGGACGGCCAACTTATCTTTATTTCTAATATTAGAATTATGACGATCATTTACTAGATCAAGCTTGTCCAAATTTTACGAATACACATCAATTTATCGAAGATGTATTGGGTAAAGTTAAGATACCATATTCTTAAAGCCATCCAATGTTAGGTAAAATTTGTACGCGACGAGGTGCTTGCGAAAGCCACCCCGTGTCGCCCCCATCCTAAATGCAGCGGACGGCCCCGGGGGGTTTTAGTGGGTATTTCCGGGCGCTTCACGCCCGGGTGAGTCCCACACTGGCACGGAACTCGTGCCCCCTTACCTATTGTATTGGGGGACCTCGGTCTCACTAATACAATAGGTAAGGGTAGTGCGTAAATGCATTTCCCCCCGTCAAAAAAAAAAAAAGGTAAAATTTGTACATATGTGTACCAGTATGTTTATAATGTTTTCCATCCTGTACTACATTGTCAATTAACACCAGGTGAGATTGTGATCAAAGGCACCTAGGCACAAAGGTGAACCTATAAGGCAATAAAAAAAAATTAACCTACAGGTACTGACTCTTAAGTGATGTTAACAGAACACACTTATAGGTGCTTTGCGGCAGATTTCAAGACATGAAGGTTGTAGGTAGTTAGCCATGGTTTCATTGCAAAGATTTCCTTTACTGAAATCTCAGGATCATTATAGAACAGTACAGGTAAATTCGAATCTACATCCATGTACAAGTTATCCAACCACATAGTCCACCTTCAGAACCATCATAGTCTTATATCAAGTTATTTACCTCATAACACTAACCTATAAATAAGCAAATGCTTAGTGGTAGATATCTGCCACTCGACACCTCTGAGGACATGAGTGATCCGCATGAGGTGATCATCAACAACATTAGCAAAGTGGTACGTGGGATACCCATCACTCTTCATCAGAACTGGGTCACCTTCATTAACAGACACATCATATGCTATGCCACCGAAAATCATATCTTCAAACGACAGGCAATCTGATGTTAACTAAAAATTTATTAAAATCTTAATAATGTCATTGGTAATGTCGAATAAAATTTTTTGCTCATGTACAAAAGTTTTGCAAATGTATCTATACTAATAAATAAAATTGAAGTGTCTGTTTGTAACAGTAGTGAAACGCTCTAATAACCCGATTCCTTATAGACTTATTAAAAAAATCGCACAACACTCACTTCACAAACAGCAAATATACTATTATTACATAGTGTTATAACAATCACACACTCTTGAAAACAAAACACGTTTTCAAAAAAGAAAGGACGGAATCGAATTCATATATACATGCACATTTCACTATAATTATCACCCAATTTATTGATAAACGGTAAATATATCAGAATAATGATCAAAGTTAAATGAATATTCCGAAACGAAGTAGCTTATTTTTGGCCTAAATTTGCGCTGTATAGATAATAGGTACACTAATGCTTTCATTGTGTGGGTGATAATTAAAGTGATATATGTATGGATGTGTGAATTCAATTCTGATAATTTTGCTATAGGCTGGTATGAGCAAGTTCTTAGTATGCGTGTTTCGCATTTACGACTGTGTGGTTGTTATAATATATTTGTTGCATGACTTGATGTGTGCACATTGAGTGATTTGTTTTTAGTAAGGCTATAAGTAATCAGGTTATAGGAGCGTTTCGTCACTGCTGCATTGTAAAGATTCGACTTCTTTTCTTATAGTGTTTCTAAATGTTAAAACTTAATAAGATGTATATTTTAACAAACCACATGTTTTGGTTTATTTAAATATATTATAATATAAGACAGTAGTGGCAGATTTTTGGCAACTCTCACAAATACCACAGATATAGTAGTAACTGTTGGCAACACGCAACTACAGTAACTACCTACCATCAGGTGGATTTTATTCCTAATTTTTACTGAAGTGATATAAAAAAATTATAGTAGTAATACTTATATTGACACTACTATGGCTCAGTATAAAAAAATCTTATTTGATTGAGACAAAATTATTTTTCTGATTTACAATTACAGCTCAAGGACTACAAATTTTATTAAAATGTTTAAGTTAATTTATCCTATATATATTGTGTTTACTCAGTAGTAATGAATTATTAGGCATATTTAAACTATTTCAATAAAAATAAAAAAATCACCTTAAATCTTATGCAGAATGGAATACCAGCATTCATCTTTTCTTTGATCTCATAATCAGTTAAAGTTCTGCATCTGTTATCATATTTTGGTACTCGTTGAGTCCTTATGGCATCTCTACGTAGAATGTTTAATCGTCTCTCTGTGCAGAAACATCTGTAGGCTGATCCGTTTTCTAAAAGTTTACTTATGTGATCGCTGAAAATTGAAAGCATTCATTTTTGTCAATTTATAAAACCATTTAACTATCTGTGATGTCATGTACAACCCAGTGCTAAGGCAGAGAATGTAACATTTTCCTGTATCATTCATTCACTTTGCTTCTTCATTTGCTTCCTTGAGATTCATTAAGTCATTCATATATTTATCTGTTGATATGAACAGAGCTAACACTTAAATGTATATTGATAATATACTCTGTGAGAGCACTCATTCTATGTGTCTTGGTTTCTAATGTGATCTGGAGTTTCCTACTATGCTTTCCTCAATTATCACATTTGTAATCTGGTTTCATACTTTTCCTGACTTAGCCCAACATTACTGAGGTCTGAGAATATTTATTTAACCCCTTGAGCACTAACCTGGTGTTTACGCCAGCTTTCCATTGTTTTCCTTTTATCTACCTATTGTCTCATTTTTATGGGTAATCGACATATTAATTTAATCTATGGAAATCTTTTCACAAATATTCCAACAAAATGGATGAACAGACAAATACGCACGCTAATACTTAATATTAAGAAATTTAATGTATATAATTAAAATCCTTTGATAATGTATAATATATGAATATTAACCATTTACACGGTTCCTTTTCACCTCATGCCTTTTTTCTTGCAAATGAATTAGAATTTTTTTTTCCATAAAACTTTTATTTTTAATTTATTTTAAAATTAATTTAATATGTTTTTAATTTTTTTTTAAACATTTACCTATAGATTTTCAATCGTTCACTTTGTATATACGGTCCATAATCTCCACCTTTGCCAGGTCCCTCGTTATAAACAATTCCCGCCCATTCCAAATCGTTTATAAGGGCATCTACAGAGCCATCAACTTTACGACTTTGGTCTGTGTCCTCTATTCGAAGTATAAACGAACCTGCTCTAGATTTAACAAAGAAATTATTATAAAGTGCAGTCCTTAGTCCACCTAAATGTAAATATCCCGTTGGACTTGGAGCAAACCTAACTCGAGGCACTTTTGTATTGAAAAATCTATTAAAACTAAGTTTTGATGAATTAAAAATTTTAACTCGTGAATAATACATCATTTGTATATTTTTTGTCAATGTAGATATTCATTTCCAATTAATTCTTGGTTAAAAAGAAAAATTATATATCAAGTATTAAGTTCCTAAATTATTGGTTGTCAGAATCAGCTGTTCATTTTGACGTTGTTAGTTTTGTCCGGAAATTGATTAAAAACGGAACGTGCTTCCACTAATTTATACAAACAATAAAATTATTGGATGACTTATAAATGAACTATATACTAAATAATCAAATATTCCAGAACTCACAATCACCAAAAAGTTCCACACAAAAAATAAAAATATATACAATAGAGGTACCTAATACTAAAAATATATACCTGTAATGCCCTCCTTTATTTTCCTAAAAATAAAACTGTATTCTGTGGTTATTATTTGCACAGATTAAGATATCTGAATCTGACTTTGGCTCCGATGTCGAAACAACAGTGAAAGCCACTATAAAATAATAAATATTTGCCGAAAATGGTAAGTTGTCGGGCAATAATATTGTATATAGTTTATAGTGTATTTTTATTTTAAAATAATTCAATTAAATGAGTTTGTGTAAACTAATGACAAGCTGCGCTAAGGTTATAAAATGACGTTGGTTCGTAATTTCAGAATAAATTAAAGTCATCACAGAGAGACAAAGTGAAGAAGTTCGTCGCATTCACGCAGACTACCGAGAGCACGGCCATATACTGCTTATCCCAGAACGATTGGAAACTAGACCTTGCAAGTGACAATTACTTCCAAAACCCAGACGCTTACTACAAAGATCCTGGTAAAACATCGGTGGATAGAAAGAAGCTCGAGCAACTATTTAATAGATATAGAGACCAACAAGAAAACGAAAAGATCACAGCCGATGGAGTTATGAAATTTTTGGAAGATCTGAACCTTAGTCCGGAGTCAATTTTAGTTCTTATAATAGCCTGGAAATGTAAAGCGGCGGTACAATGTGAATTTACAAAAGAAGAGTTCACTACAGGCCTTCTAGAACTAAGTGTTGACAGCATAGATAAATTAAAAGCTAAGTTACCAACACTAGAAATAGAATTAAAAGACTTAAATAAATTTAAAGATTTTTATCACTTTACATTTAATTATGCTAAGAACGCCGGACAAAAGGGCCTTGATTTAGACATGGCTATAGCATACTGGAATATTGTTCTCCACGGGAGGTTTAAGTTCCTAGATGCTTGGTGTAAATTTCTCACAGTAGGTATTGTGTATGATTTATTGAACTAGTGTAATATCATCTTGTGCTCAAGAAAGAATTTAAATGTGTATAAATAAATCTGCTAAATTAGTTGAATGTAAATATTAGATGAGGCTCAAGTTCATTTATGTCTACATAGTTTAAATTGGTAACCTTTTTGTATTATATGTGTTAGTCACAAATTTTCAAATACATCTATAAATTGATACCATTCAGTATTAATCCAGTTAAGTAATCTATATGTACAATTTAAAAGATACACATAATTAAAAATATATCTCATTTATATCTTGAAATTAAAAGTAACAATTCAGTCCCTGTTTCCATGGTGTATGCATTATTAAAGTCTTGTTATTGATTACATGTACAGTGATGTCAAAGATTTTCTTAAATAAATAACCAGTATTAAAATATAATAAAAGATTCTGTTAAAAATATTCTAGACAAAATATAAGTTTTAATTAAAGTATATGTAATTTGAATAATTTATGAATTATATAATTTATGTTATAATTAACAGGCTTATGAAACAGTGATAGTAAAGTAAACACTACTTGCTAAGGGGTCATACAGAAAATATTTTTATGTGACGAATACAATTGTTACTTATTTATAATACCATCCCATATCCATTGAGTGTTGTAAAAGGCGACTAAGAGATAAACCAGGGGTTGGGCAGGCATTCTCGTGAGTACCAAAAACACCTGACTGTGATCACCAACCTCCCTGCCAAGTGTGGTGATTATCCTTTTGGGGGAAGCCTATGTCCAGCAGTGGATGGCTTTAGTTAAATAATAAATTAAACAAATGAATATTACATTTTTAGATATTCAGTGATTTTTGTAGGAAGATTATATGATTTTTTGTATAGTACTTCATACACTAAAATCCTTCTAACTTTTTCATAGATTATTATAAAGAAATATACTGAGACTTGACCAAATAATACATTATTTAATTTAATACATTTATAAATTCAATTTCAGGATAATCACAAAAGATCAATACCAAAGGACACATGGAATCTACTGCTTGACTTTGCCACACAAATTGATGACGGAATGAGTAACTATGACGCTGAAGGAGCATGGCCAGTCCTTATAGATGATTTTGTTGAATGGTGTCAGAAGCAAGGATTCACAGCGGATAATGTTAAAGTCCTTGAGCCAGCATCAGGCTAGCTGACGATGTACAGCCACCGCTTACAGCATGAAGTGACAAATTCCTGTTATATGGATAATAAACCGAACCAGACAGTTGGCATGAGAAATTATTTGTTCATACTATTGTCTCGCTTTTTGCTGTACGGTTTCGAGCTGTGTACAATCGAATGGATTGCAGTACTAATAGTATTCGAGTTTTACAGTTGACTAAATTATAAAGTGGCTTGTAAACATCTTATTGGATTAATATACTTGCACACACGACACAAGTGGCATTGTGTTAGCTAATGATAAAATTAATTTAGTGTTCAGATTTTTAATTGAAAAACAAAAAGGAATTTTAGCTCTAAGGGACCCTTCAAGTAAACAGGAATGGAGGTGTTTGTTTATTTTTGATGACATGGTGTCTGAATGCTGATTACGTGAGCAGTATTTACTTATTAATTTTCTAATATTTTTTTTTTTCAAAATTATGCCACTGGCACGTAATCGTGGGGTAGGTGGTGTAAGAATTTGATTTACTAGTACTGACAAGACGGAGAGGTGTCAGAAATGCCCTAAATTTTGCTAACGTAATATTTACGCGGCCCCTAAAAGTGTAAATTGAAATTCGTTATTTTATATAGAACGGATTTGTTATATTATCATGTTGTTATATTTAAAATACAGAAAAATGAGTATAACATGAGAGAAATTCTAAAAGTACTAATATTTCCGTTGAGTGATATAATCTTAATTAAATATGGGTATATAACTTACTTTGGTTTTAATTGTAAAGGATATAACTGAAAATTTAAATAAAATGTTAACTTTTGATAATTAAACATGCTTTGAAAATGTATTTTAAAATGAATAATATGGAATTTTATTAGATCAATTTCTCTTAGTTTTTAAATATTTTTAACATACTTTTTTCAACATGTTCAAGTACTAATTATTACATTTTTTACATGATAATATTGTTATCAACATAACATTGAAAAAAAAAACTAGTTTGCCACCCTGCAACTGTTAGAGAAAATAAAGTTTGTAAAAAAATAATTCTTGCGCCCTGAAATGATTTTTTTTATTATATTGTTAATGATAATGAGTGTGTTTAAAATTTGTAAATATGTACATATACACAATTAATGATATTATTATTTTTATTTCTAAATTGCTTGGTATTCTATATTTAGATTTTCTTATAGCAGTTCGAATTTTAACAGAGGATTGTTTGTTATTAGATAAAAATACATAGACAACCATTGGTATCGTGTTTCAGTAACATCTATACACATCTATATTACGTAAAACATTTTGAAATATGCATAGTACAAACAAGTGAAAAACATTATTACCACTGGAAAAACCTGTCAAAGTAATGTTTGGTATAAAAAATATTCTGGTATTGTTTACAATGTATCAAAAAATTGATTATAGTCCCACATGCCCGATCAGCTAATTTTTATTTTGTTTCAATAATTATATTTTTAAATTATAAATTGAGTTTATTGTTATTTTTAATAATATTAATTATGATTAAATTATTTGAAATATATATATTGCAGTTCAACTGACAGCAATTACCTTAATATTTAGTTAAGTAAGATCCAGTTTTTCTTTTGCAGTATCTCAATATTCTAAGACAATTATTATTATAAAAACATATGAAACAAAAGAGTGCGGACAAAGAGTCTGCAGTGTGTGAATTTAAAAAAAAGATCCAGATTGTAACAACTTCTTTGCTTGTATACCGATTACATGTATTCTAACAATTCCCCTGATATATTCAAATTGTTTATATCGATTCACTGGGAAATATTGCAATTTAACTGAAACAATTCGTGTTATTAAACTTTGGGTTATTCATATCAAATATGTTTTGATGTTTAAAATATTGAAATCTGTATTTATAGATAATCAGCAATGGTGATACAACAATTGCTCGTCATGATAGCTTCCTGGGACTTGTTTTATTCAAAACCTGTAGAATTGTCGCCATATTTTTTCTATTTCCAAGCCCTCTACTACAATAGTCCGTCTTGAATACAAATTATAGAAGAAAAATAGAAAGTTATCTTTGAAATTTCAGACTAGATTACCGATCATCAAACATGTAGTGTTTTCCAAATAGATTTACTATATATATTTCATATCAATTGTTTTCAATAAGTTCTGTTATTATATGATTTTGTAGTTTTACCTTTTTGGGTATGTTCAACATATCTCATTTAATAATTTAAAATGTCCTTTTTTAAATACTTGTTTTTTCTAACCAGCTAATGCTGTTCACCGGAAGGGCCTTTACAACCTCACCGTGACTGCGGGCGAGTGCTGAAGGCACTAAGTAGGGAAAAGGTAACTAGCACAAGGGTTACCAAAGTGGTGCAAACTGGAGTGTAAAAAATTTCGGGGTAATTTAAGCTAGCTAAGTTTAGAGGCGAGTAATGCGCCTGCGATTCCTCTGGTGTAGTGGGTGTTCATGGGCGGCGGTGATCATTTACCTTCAGATGATCCGCTGACTCGTTAGCCCTCCATTTCATAAAAAAAAAGTCCTGAATTTTTTTCAATAACAAAAAAAAGGTTACTTACAAGACCTATGTACCTGCGTTTTATGTACAGGAATTTGTGTGCATGTAATGCTTAATGCATGTGCAGTGTCACTGGATCGCGCTGGGAGCGGCGTCAAGAGCCTCCCCAGTTGGGGAACGAAGTACGTCTTGGGCCTCCACCTGAAGGGGACCCGATGTGTGTACGGGAGCAAAGTTAGCCAATTTAAATACTGCTTAAGTGCAATAATGAGTAATCCGTGTGGATTACACATTTTTTTTAACAAAGTTGTTTGTACCTGTTTTATATCTTTTTTCTTCTAAATATTTATTTATGGGTCGATAATAAAGTAAAATTTATTTTCCACATATTACCTACAATAATAAAATATTTAGTAAAACCTGTCCAGAGAAACAGTTTTCAAAAGTTTTTACTTCTTTCAGTAGTCCTATGGCTCCATAGTTTTTTTTTTTTCTCAAAATTATGCCAATAGTTACGTTATTATGGGGGGGTGTTAAATCTTTGTTACTAATGTTGACAAGAAAGTAGTGTCAAAAATTTTGCTTACGTAATACCTCAACGTAAGGTAATATAATATAGTAAGGTAAGGTAATATAGAAAGAAATTAAAAAATTGCGGTTCACCATCAAATTTTTGATCGCCTGAATAAATTATTGTTGATATATAATATCGATATCTTTTATTGTTACAATATGTATTTGAATGATTATTACAATGTCTTCTATCAATTTTAAATTTTTTTCATTTAAATTTGATTATTTTACTCCTAAAACTCAATAATATAATAATAATAAACAATTATGATGTAGAATTTGTATCAGGGTTTTAGTTAATTTTTATCCTTAAAAATTTGATATTATGTCCCATTACATTGATGGTCTTTTATGTGATATACTTTGTTTTTTGTGTATAGACGAATCATATATCAATGATCCATAAACATAAGAATATCAAAAAGATAGGAATTATATATATGAAGATATCATGCTGTAGATGATTCAGAAAAGTTCTAGTTTGAAGATTATGAGAAGATAGTACTTGTAAATAAAGTTAACATATAATTTAAAAAATGTTTCCATTACAACTATATCAATTTTATCGAAGGATTCTTCTGGCTTGTCATGTAGTCGTCTTTATTTTTAATTCATCAAGTTGCAGTATTTTACTATATATTATGTTATTTTGGTGTTATTTACGTAATGATATGATTTAGGTATAATGCAGAAGTGACATTTAAAGTATTGACATGGATCATGAATTCTAAGATTTCCCAAGCACTTCCTTGAAAGAGTTTAACAAAAGGCTACCATTTTTTTATTGTGTTCTATGAAAAGTGTTTCAAACTTCCGACATGGCTGTATGGTCTAGTCCCCTGTCCTTATCCTGAATGAAGCAATAAATGGAACCAAAATGTCAATGTCATCTTGACAGTTGAAGGAAAACATAATTCACTAATAATTATTGAAATTGTATCTGCCATATAATAAAAAATCATAATGTCGCTACGTCTTGGTGGTACACTAAAAGAATTAAGAATCCACTTATGTCAAACAAGCAAACAATCTCAGGGTGTGCGGTAAATAAAACTATTACATAAACACTAACCTAACCTCTAATGAATTCTTCCAATATAGAAATATTATTTTCCAGGGATTTTATTCAAAAAAATTACGTGAATATTAAGAAAGAGAATCCCAATTTCCCCATATTGATTCGCGAATGTAGCGGAGTACAGCCACGAGTTTGGGCTCGTTACGGTATGTATTTGGAATATTACTTATAATTCGCCAGCATTAAATTGTAGTTTATAAAATAAACACTCCTATCAATTTGTTTGATGTTTTCGACCAGTGCCTTCAATATCAGTTATTGTCATCAACACTTATCCTTTCTATAATGTATTATTGTAGAAAGGTCTTTTCATTTACTAAAAATGTCCTTTAGAACTTATTATGTACAGCAGGAAAATAGTAATATTCTTATACAAGTTTAGTTAATAAAACAAAATATTTCTGTAATTTAAATTTCAGATAAAGGAGTTGAGACTTGCAAATCCCTTACTGACCTGAATAGTGATCAAGTCATGGCTGCTATTAGATCCCTTGTTAAATAAAAGTACTATTATTAATTTTCCATAATTTTTTTAACTCTCATAGTTGTAGTATACTTACTTTACTGTTTAACACGGATTACTAATTATAAGCATATTTAAAAATTTCTTTTTTTTTAAATTAATGATATATCTTAATCATTAATTTATAGTTATAGCTAGACTTGTTCTTTTTCTAGTTATTTTAATTATATTGTAATTTATGTAGCTAAGTGTCGTTATAATTTCTGATGAAAATTAAATAAAATTACATTTTTTTTTTTACAGAGAAAGGTGTGGAACGCAGCTCACCTCTTACTAATTTATCCTCAACTGATGTTTTTGCAGCCATCAAGCAGTTAGCTAAATGAATTATATTAATTTAACAATGTATATACTTTTGTGATTAATAGTGAATAAATTCTTTTGTTTTAGTTGAAATATTTGACTTTTCTGACATTTTATTTAAATTCAAAAATACTTTATTCAATTTAGGCCCTGATAAGGCGCTTATGAAAATCAAAATACTGCCAACGGTTTGGAAAACAATCCAGTCATCGAGAAGAACCAGCAAGAAACTCGATCTGGTTTTTTTTAGAACTTTACAATTAACAGTGACAAAGTTTATTATTACATGCACAGAGAAAGACATTACCATCATCCACATAATAATCCACCCTATAATAACCTTTGCAAATTAAAACTTGCTTGAGATGATTCTTGAATGATATATTTTCACTACAATTGCATTACTCTGATGACAAAAAAGTATGTAGAACACGATCATTTCTATGATATCATAATATCTATGTGATATAAAATTTGTAATTCAATTTTGGTAATGAATTTTTGTTCTGTTAGGAGCATTTCTCAATATGATACAAAATTCAAATTAGTATAAAGTAAAAAAAAACCTATAAAAATTAGTACTCTTACCTATTTTTTTTCTCACTGTTAATGTTTTGACAACTGACAATTTGTTATAGTAATTTTTTTATCAAAGTACAGTCAAGTGTTGTTCGTAATATTGATGGTAAGCACAATATAATCCAGAAACAGTGGCAACCATCAAACATCGTATCGAAAAATAATATTTAAAAAGTTTGCTACTGTTATATTATACTGGTCTCTCCATATTAGAAGAGGGGAAGGACCAAATCTTTTTAGAAACAAGAAATTAACTACCAGAGAGTGTTCCACAGCTTCACGATAAGACAGCTAACTTGGTTTGTTTGAGATGGAAGTGACTACAATGTTGCGGTGCAACGCATGTGATTCTGCAACGGAGGGAACTAGGCTCAGTAGCTTTGCTAAACATTCGCCATGAAACAGACGGTAAAACACACTTTATGGAACCATGTCCTTTCCCAGCTAAAACGTCGCGATATATATTTAAAAACATGGTATATGTATTCTGCACAAAATATAGCAAAAATCCAAGCCAGGCGAAGACGGCGAATAAATTATCGTGTTCAATATTTTGAATTATCAAAATTATTTTAATTTTTTCAGCAGGAAATTAGTAATTTATATAAAGCTTTCTTAAATTGTCTATTTTTAAGAGATTTGTCAATTCGACATGTATTATTTTCGGAGGTAATGATCCCAATGACTCAAATAAATACTATTGCCGACCTTGGAAATTCGAACTCCAAATGATATTATTTAAATCGTTTTCTGTCGATTTTACGGTTCTACTTACTGTCGAATTTAGTAGCTATGATTGTTCACCATGATCGCAGTCAATAGATGAGTGAAAGAAAGATATAGATCTAGTATGTAGAAATATTTACTCGTACAGTTACAGAAGTCATAGCTTGATTTTTATTACAAGAGCTCGGATACTCGTTGGGTTAGGTTGGTAGCATATTTTCGATTAGATATCGTAACGATATTATATCGGTAATACGTTCGACGTTTTAGCAGCTCGTGCACCACTTAACCTGTTATAAAATGTCGTTAAATTATATCGAATTTATCGTTACGTACTGTGTAGTTATTTTAGTACCGCTATTGACAATATTCATCAATTACGATAATTTGTATTTTGAAACGATTTCTTTTACGCCGATTTCAATATGCGATCTCAATATGTTTTTACAAAATTTCAATCCTTTTTTCTCTAGATCTGCCGCCAAGAACTTATATTTGTGTTGCGGTATAATCATTTGAGACCCAGCGTGTCTAGGTTTAGCGTGTTTACCATTTCGGTATTTAATATCAGGTAAGATTGTGGATAAAGCGATGAGCCTTACTGCACAATACAGATTTAATTATCTAAATATACTTATAATAAAACTGTAACGAAATAATAACTGTAAACCATATATAAAAAACCACTCGAAGGCAAATCAATAATAGAACTCATTTGTATGATTTTGTAATGTTTGTCTATCTACGCAAGCATCACGCAATTTTTTAGCGATGATGGCGCAGTGGTTATTGCTGTTATTTTAGTTTAAAATTGAAGTTGTGAAATACGTTATCTAACTTTATGTTATTGAAACCGCCGTCTCACAAACACGAAGTTCAACGCGAATGGAGTCGCGAGCACAGCTTAGTATTATATGTAAATACATATTTACCTACCGCCATGCCTGCCGCATTATGACAGAATCATGATCCATCAGTTAGCATTGCCTCAAGTTATTTACACTAAGTAAATAGAAAAATTACAATGTCAAGTTTCGAATTTTATTAAACAAACAAGTACGTTCATATCCTTCATAGTTATTATTTATACGTGGATTAAGGGTGGTTTAACTTTTTTTAAACTGTTTGTTTTTTTTTTTGTAATATTTTATTATATATTGTAATTTTTTAAGTTTTCGCGTTCCATATTTAAAATCAGTTAATTTTAACGGGTTTTCACGCGTTACCTTTGCTTTTTTCTTCTTATCCCGACGTTTCGGCTGGGTTTCACCAACGGACTTATTATATATTGTTATAATTTTACAAGTAGGTGTTTCTGAATACCTAATCCAAGTGTCACTTGGCTTTTATAGCCTATTAACACGTATTAAGCGATTAATACAATTTTAATTAAACATTGCAGTAATAAACAACATAAAAGCTCTTTAGTCGTAAGTTGCAACTTGACTAAACTGTTATTTAGTAAACAAGTAGAATAGGGTTTTTTTTTATGTGAACTCCCTTCATACACCGCGTGCATTCTCCTCGGTACATGTGGCTTAGGAATTAACAATTTATTTAACAAATGGTTTAGTTATAATTTTCTAAAATATGTGTTAAACGCTCGTCGACTTAACCTAAGCAAAAGTTAAATTTAATCAATCACTTGTCACTTATTTAAGTGTGAATTAATAGCTCATTAGTTCTTTTTAGATTAACAGATCTGCTATAAAGATTATTGTTTTTTTTTTTTTTAAATTTTATATTCGATCTCGGCAAAATGACTGACTACCTGCAACTGATTTTCAATAAAATACAGTACAATAACGACTGCCGATAAATGAGAATTGTGTCGACATTTGGCATCATCATGCTGGTTTGCATCTACCGCTGCCAAAATATCTAAATATATCTAGATTAAGGTACACTTGCTGATTCCGGACTCGCGACGCACCATAACTTGTCACTGTGACGGGGTTTTCACAATTGCATGGCACGGTTTTCACGAACCCGTCAGGTATGAAAATCCTGATATGTCGCATGTTAGGGCTTATTAAAAAAAAAAAGAAACTAGGCAACTCGAAACTATGAAAAAACTGTTTTCTTATTATTAAAATTTCATTCTTTGTTATTTGAAATTATTAACATAACCTAACATTTGTCTGGTTTTTACATCTATTAGCGCGTCGAGCAATAATTTTGTACATTTTCATATGGTTCATGCATTGGAAAAACATACGATTGTCTGCGTAAACTTATACATTTTATTAATGATCTCTGCGCGTGAGCACTTAAACGTCATCTTTTACTTGACATACTGTAGTGTGTTGACGGCTGACGTCATAGCATTGGTAACGCCAATCTATAAGTCTTTCCCCTACCGAGAATCGCTTAACACCCCTAAAGAATTTTTACCTTCAAAAATGAAATACCCACCCATTATATATCATATTTTATTATATTTTCGATGTTACATTTAAGTTTTGTTAGGGTGTTTATATATTTCCATATTATAAACTGGTCTTGAATCAAACCATGAATCGATAGAAGAAAGAAAAGAAACGAAACAATGTTTTATTAAAAAAATAATTTATTATGCTTACTAATTATTCTAAAGCTAATACATAACAATTATATTATAATAAACAACATCTAAAACTAATTATTATGAATCTACTCTCTTGTACGTTGGTTTCACTAAATACTGTATATATAATAAGTACCACGATTATTGCCAGATTAAAATTCATATAATTTTTCAAATACCTATATATTAAGAATCAATTAAAATGAAAATTATTTAAAAATTTCTCTTAGTTATTAAACTTCCGTGTCTCAAAATTATTCAACGCACTACGTACTTTATATATTTATTATAAATTTTTCATACATCTGATATGATAGGACATGCTTTTTACAATAATATTTTCACCAAAATAAGGAGTGTATACAATTAAAAGAAACAACACTATCACTACTAGTGGTTTTACATATATAATTATTGTTCTTGGTATAAGTTAATTGCTTTTAATAAGATAAAATTACTCTTAAAATTCAATTTATAGGTTAATCGATTTATTAAATATTATTTCACGGTACTTTGCGTCGAATGAACAATCATCAAAATTCGGAACAATCATCAAAATTTAAGTAAGTTTTCATTAATATGTCGATTACCCGTAAACATGAAACAATAGGAAAGAATGGAAAGCTGGCGTAAACGCCAGGTTAGTGCACTAAGGGTTAAATGAGACAATAAGAAAACAATGGAAAGTTGGCGTAAACGCCAGGTTAGTGCTCAAAGGGTTAAAATCCTTATACTTATATCATTATTACAATTTTTTATCATTCAGTAAAAACTAGGAGACATAAATATGTAATTTTTTTTAATATAAAATCACTCATATTTTTGCATCAAATTAAAAAAAAAACTCGATTAACCAATTTCATTTTGTTCATTTACTTGATGTCCTATTAACATTTATAGGTTGATTAAACATTTTATTGTCTGACAAGTTTATTAATTCCGATATTATCAAAGTCGAAGTTAGCAAAATCGCATAAATTTGTACGTAAGTAACGGCTTATTTTTAATTTTTTATTGGTAAAATATATTAAAAAAACCGAGATGGCGGTAATAATTCATAACCACTAAAATTAAATAATACATTTAGTAAACCGTGAAATACAGTTTGGTAGACTGTGAATTAGTGATGTACATCGAAGTGTTGATTTTTTGTTGACAATTTTTAAATAATTTGTCAAATTATAGTACACCAATTTTTATATTATTATTTCTTTGGTGTGGTGTTAATTTACGTTTATTGTTGTATAATTGTAAAAAGTATTTATAAAATCACTTCACTATGAAGTACAGTGGAGAGAATTAAATAGCGACATATTTCGACCGGTTATTTTGTTAAGTACTATATATTAAGTATAATATATCGAATTATTGCCAAATAGTGTTCGAATTGCTTTCTCAACACCTTAGATACTTTTTTTTCCAATACCTGAATTCTTTATATACACGACATTAAAATGACTAGAATGATGGCAACCCGAATATCTCGGGCTGGGAACTTGGCTAAAGTCGGCAACACAATAGTTGCGTGTGTCGTCAATCTTTTATCAAGGTGTGGATCTGGTACCATCACTACTTGCATGCCTGCCGACACACCAGCCGTGACACCGTGTGGCGAATCCTCGAATACTAAACACTGGGATAATGAAAAAAAGGAATTTTAAAATCTTTATTTACATATACTAGCTGCCATACCCGATGTTGCCCGGGTTCGATTATAGAAAACTCGGGATAAAAACTATAAGCACTATCTTTTAAATTGGGCTAAATCATTGGCGAAATTAAATAAACATTGGTTAAGTAGTTTCAGAGTTTACGTGACAAAGAAATTAAAAAAAATATTTTTTAAGTTTTTAAACAAACATAAAATCATTATTGGTGAACCTCATAACTTATAATTAAAGGCGATTTGACTGATTGTGCTTACATTAACACTATAAGCATTGTCTTTGCTTTTTTATTTAACATTATCTTTTGCTACCTCTGTGAACTTGGCAGCCGACTTTCCACTTTTTTTTTTATTTCATTACCGTTGGATTCTACGTCGTTTGTACCATTTTCATTTTCGTTTGTACCTCAAACCAAAAAAAGTTATAGCGTTTTGAAAATTTGACCCGCAGCCAACTTTGGAAAATCGAAAATTTTGCAAAGGGATCTGATTCGGGGTCGTTTGTACCCGTTTGTACCACCTTCGTTTTTCATTTTTTTCAAAACCCAAAAAAAGATACGGCCATTTGAAAATTTCGAAAAACTAACTTTTCCAATTTTGAAAATTTCGAAAATCTGTGAACGGCAATCGACGCAGAATCGTTTGTACCCGCGGGAATAACTTTCAATTTTGTTTGTACCTCAAACCAAAAAAAATTAAGAGCCTTTTTAGATTTCGAAAAACGATGTTCACTTAGCGTCCACAATTATTGAGATATCTTAATTCTGTCAACGGGGTCCAGTTATCGACGGTGCCGTGAAGTTTGTACCGCTTTGCGTTTCGTTTGTACCTCAAACGGAAAAAAATTACGAGCACTTTAAAAATTTCAAAATATCAACTTCGACAATTTTAGAAACTTCGAAAATCTGTGGACGGGGATCGACGCAGAATCGTTTGTACCCGCGGGAATCACTTTCATTTTCGTTTGTACCTCAAACCAAAAAAAGTTATAGCATTTTGAAAATTTGACCCGCAGCCGACTTTGGAAAATCGAAAATTTTGCAAAGGGATCTGATTCGGGGTCGTTTGTACCAACTTCGTTTTTCATTTTTTTCAAAACCCAAAAATTATACGGCAATTTGAAATTTGAATTTTTTTTTTTTGTGTTTGGGGTACACACGAAAATGAAAGTGATTCCCGCGGGTACAAACGATTCTGCGTCGATCCCCGTTCACAGATTTTCGAAGTTCCTAAAATTGTTGAAGTTGATATTTTGAAATTTTTAAAATGCTCGTAATTTTTTTCCGTTTGAGGTACAAACGAAACACAAAGCGGTACAAACCTCACGGCACCGTCGATAACTAGACCCCGTTGACAGAATTAAGATATCTCAATAATTGTGGACGCTAAGTGAACTTCGTTTTTCGAAATCTAAAAAGGCTCTTAAATTTTTTTGGTTTGAGGTACAAACGGAAATGAAAGTGATTCCCGCGGGTACAAACGATTCTGCGTCGATCCCCGTTCACAGATTTTCGAAGTTCCTAAAATTGTTGAAGTTGATATTTTGAAATTTTTAAAATGCTCGTAATTTTTTTCCGTTTGAGGTACAAACGAAACGCAAAGCGGTACAAACCTCACGGCACCGTCTATAACTGGACCCCGTTGACAGAATTAAGATATCTCAATAATTGTGGACGCTAAGTGAACTTCGTTTTTCGAAATCTAAAAAGGCTCTTAATTTTTTTTGGTTTTAGGTACAAACGAAATTGAAAGTGATTCCCGCGGGTACAAACGATTCTGCGTCGATTGCCGTTCACAGATTTTCGAAATTTTCAAAATTGGAAAAGTTAGTTTTTCGAAATTTTCAAATGGCCGTATCTTTTTTGGGTTTTGAAAAAAATGAAAAACGAAGGTGGTACAAACGGGTACAAACGACCCCGAATCAGATCCCTTTGCAAAATTTTCGATTTTCCAAAGTCGGCTGCGGGTCAAATTTTCAAAACGATATAAATTTTTTTGGTTTGAGGTACAAACGAAAATGAAAGTGGTACAAACGGGTACAAACGACGTAGAATCCAACGGTAATGAAATAAAAAAAAAAGTCGAAAGTCGGCTGCCAAGTTCACAGAGGTTCTTTTGCTGCACAGTGGTACATAATCTATACTAATAAATAAAATTGAAGTGTCTGTTTGTAATGTCAGAATTATTATTTTTTTTTACTAAATAGATATGAATGTATATATGATACCAATAACAAAATACAATTTTTTAAATGTTTGTCTGTCTGTCTGTTTGTTCCGGGTAATCTCCGGAACGGCTGGAAAGATTTTGACAGGACTTTTTGTTTTTGGTTACTCCGGGTAACTTAGGATACTTTTAATTTTTGAAAATAATTAGGGTTCCGCGTAAAAACATAAAAATCTCATAAAAATTGAATAAAATCCGATTCAATGCACAGTTTTACGGGCAAGTGCTTGAATTTATAAGAAATATTTTTACTTTATCTAAGTCCTAAAAAAAGTTAGAGTTCCATATAAAACATTTTAAATGCAGTGAAGAATATATAAAACGCGGGCGCAGCCGCGAGCACACAGTTTTATACACAACGGGTAATTAGCATAAGCCATACAATTTCTAACATCCCACCCATGGTCATTGACGACCGTATATCGTTTCATATTCTAAAAAAAAAAATTATGAAAATGCATAGCCTTTTTTAATATCAACTCATAACACTCATTTCTAGACTAATGTTCTACCTGTATATTTATTTTAGCTTGTAATGAAAAACGAAATAACGTAGAACATAATGTAAAATCGTTTTCGTTTGATCGACATTCTACTTTCAATGAAGACAAGCCTTGAAGCATTCAACATGATTGTATGAACAGGTGAACATTTGTTACTGGAAGAGAAACTTTCTCTTTGTAGGCAGATATTACAAAAATGCCTAACCCTTAAAGAAAATATCTTTTAGCTTCGAAATTGGTGAACCTCGAGTACAATATCTGTATATCAATGTAAGAAACAGAGTAATTGATACTGTAATATGTACGGCTCACGATTGTTATTAGAGACTCAAAAAGACTCATATACAATAACTATACCAGATATTTGATATAAAAAGAAGTAACAATTTTAAATCCGTGCACCTATTGTGATCGGAGTTTTTTTTTTTTTTCTTGTAATATTTTAAAAAACACAGGCTTTTTTTTTAAATTTATTTTACATTATAAAAGCATTATTTTTCAATAATACGTTCTGTCTGCAACTTTAAAAAAATCTGCAATAATTTATTATACAAATTATTGTTCACTATGCCTTTTATTACAAAATCCAGGCAACGCCTAGTAGGACAATTAGTATATTATTTAGGTATCTAGTAGTCTTTTTATTACACATTATTTATTAAGGTTCAAATAAGGTAAGTTCATCAGTTAAATACTTTAAAGTAGAGATTATAATGTAAGTCACGTGCCATTTACAGGGATAAAGATCATTGATAATGCAAGGAGTCTCGCTCGGTCATACATAATTTTAAAAAATGTGACGTAATATTGTCATTTCAAGTCAATGACATCATATGAAATAAATGCATCTTCCATCATAAGTGAGAATTTGGTCCAGGAAGGTACACACTCACACATACACTACGCTTAGATCAAATGATACTACCAGAACAAACCTATAGATTACTCGGTGATCGATTTTCAAACTTGAAGATGGTAGCTAGTCAGGCGGCCATCTTTACATATGTGTATTAGTTCCTCGAATTAATTGTTCAAGTTCCTTTATAATATGTTCATTCAATTGAAATTATATAAGGGTAAAAATTGAAAAAATAAGTAATACCTTAGAAGGGTCAGGTTTATCAGGGAACCTCGTGGCAGCCACTAGAAATATATCCGGATGTGGTTTCCCATACTTGACTTCGCTGTCCGTACTGCCCATTACCATGTGGTGGAAGTAACTGAACAGTTCCTTATGTGCGGCCACTTTAGTATGTACCGATCTGTCGCTAGACGACGTCGCCAGAGCGAAGGGCACTTTCGTTTTGTGAAGATGCCTAATTAACCTTTCAGCGCCTGTTTAGGATATTTAATCATTTAGTATTGAACGTAACATGAGTCTTCAACTGCGCTTAAAGCAGCTGAAAACTAACGCTCCTAATATATATTAACGACATCAATTTTATTCCAATGTAAGAAACATAGGAATCACACGCAAAGGAAAAAGATAGAACAGTTTATTTTCTATTTCAAAGCACATAGATACATACCTACACTAGTAAAAATCGGAGGTATTTTGTGTGACGTAGTTTGGTTATAGCGTACAAATCAAGTATTAATTAGTTGTTAAATTAATTGCAAGTTGCTATTAAAGCTACAAGATTGTATGAAGATTAAAAAATATTCAATAATTCTAAACACGTAACAATGGCAGAATAGATCATTTGACTCGTGTTTGATTTATCGAACACAAAAAACTAACTGCATAATCTATACTTAAAATAAAAGGCTAACGAGAAGAAATCTGTACACTGAAGATATTTAAGAAAAAATAATATGCGAGGCTTCAGAATAGTAGACAGAACACATTTCAATACTTTTAAAAGTTTTTGTCTGTCTATTAATTTGTTCGCCAATTACACAAAAACTACTGAACCGAATTCGATGACATATATTGCATCCAGGGGGAAAACATAGGTTCCAATATGTCTGAATTCCAAGCGGGTAAAGACGCAGGCACATCTAGTTAAATATAATAGAATACATTCGAGTAATAACAATTAGTTTTTCTTGTGGATGCTCTTTTACCTATCTTAAAAAAACAAATTAGTGAAGAAAAATGAGAGTTTTGTTTTTATTACCGGATAAAATGTACATAAGAGTAAATTGCAAATAAAATGAGAAAGGGTCGATGGAATCCAAAAAATAACCTATGACCTAGCCGATAACCATCTACAAAAAATCCGTACCGAATGGTAGTAGTCCCATCCCGATATGTTCAGTAATTTTGGGGTGATGGTGCGTCAACCCAATCCCATTTTCCTTATCTTTACTTTTTGTAGTTTTGTATGTAACGAATAAACTTAAAAACTACAGGACCATTTGGGATGAAATTTGGAATGGAGATAGTTTGAAATCCAGGGAATGTCATAGGAAAGTTTTTATTGCGAAAATCACACGGGAACGGGAACTGCGCGGGTAAAACCGAGGAAAGCAGCTAGTTCATTATAAATAAACAAACAGTCATATCAGCGTATAAAACAACGAAAACAATAAAAAAAAAATACCTATAGTTCCCTATATTTATATATATATCCTTCGTATTGTGTATTTTATTTTAAACTATAAATAACCAGACTGTGCAATTTATATGAAACAAAACTGCAACTAAAAATAGAAGGTTAAATATAAATTATTTTGTAATAATTTGTTTGACCATTCTAAGAGAAACATTAAAAGGATCAATACGATTTAATACGTTATTGTAAAATTTACATGCACGTCTAATAAATGTGTTTCCTGCGTAACACGTTTTAAAAGGTGCTACATTAATGTAAAAAAAATTTGCGAATAATTCTTTCTTTCATACGAGGCACACGAAAATTAATTTTACTAAGAAGCATTGGGGAATCCATGATGTTATTTATAATTTTGTATAGAAATAATGCATCACAAGCATTACGTCTCTGCGACAAGAGCGTGGTATTATATTTTTTTGATGACTGATGATGATTCATAGTCCATGTAGATATTACCAGTTCTGAAATCAAGTGTTTTTTACAAACTTTTTCTGAAGCCTTTCCAATCATTCAGAATGCTTATTGTAAAATGGGTTCCAAACTATACTCGCAAATTCTAAATGACTGCGAACATAACCATAGTAAAGAGTTTTATACGTCAAAGAATGATTAAATGGTTTACCTACACGTAATATGAAACTCATTTATTCCTAGGATTTATTTAAGACCTTATCAATATAGGGTACGAATGTAAATATAGAATCCATTAATAAACCTAAGTCTCGAATTTCTGCAACTCTGTTTAACTTTTTTTGGCCTAGTATTTAATCGAAAGTAATGGGATTAGGTATTCTACTGTAGCTGATCACATGGCATTTATATGAATTTAAAAAAAAGGTCATTTAGATGGCATGAAAGTTCAAAATTTCTTAAACCTTCTTGTAATACCTTACAATCTACTGGATTCCTGATAATTTAAAAAAAAAAAATATCGTCTGCATACAAAAGTGCATTACTGCCATCAAAATGATTGCTTATATCGTTAATATACATACATATCATCACAGCCTTTCTACCGTGGGGGTAGGCAGAGATTACGTCCTTCCATTTGCTACGATCTTGACACACCTCTTTCGCTTCCTCCTGCTTTCATACATGCTCGTCGGTTATGAGTACTTTTCACCTAGCCTTTATTTAAGACGTCTAGATACCTTCGCCTAGGTCAACCCTTACTGACTTGCCCATTCACCCTCGTCTTATAAATTCGTTTCGTTAATCTTCTCCCATCCATCCTCTCTACATGCCCAAACCAACTAAGCTATCGTTAACGTATAGAATAAACAAAAGAAGTGACAGATGAGAACCTCGAGGCGCTCCACAGCTGATATTTTTATAACCAGATATGAAACCACGTGAGACTACAGCTTGATTCCTATTTTCGATATAAGATTTAACCCAACGTAAAAGGTCGCCATGCACTCCAAGTTTCCATAAATTCGTGGACAGAATATGATTGAATATATGGAATTAATTCATTACTTTAGATTATGTATCGGGTAAAAACCTGGGTAATCAGACTAAATCGAGAGAAGCACAGTACAGCAGCGAAGCAGAGTGACCACAAGCGGCGTTATCATACGATACTGCAATAATAATAATAAGAAGATGCGATAACGTTTTATCAGTTCGATGATTATTTGTTGTACTAATAATTCTAAATATATTTAGTGCTGTGTTTTCATATTTAATCAATGTTTTACAGCGATTACGATGTAATTAATTTTAAAGATTCTTAAAACTATAAGCATATTTTTACATCATAATATGCCGGCTCCCTTACCTAGAATTTTTTGAGAGACTAGTTGTTTAAACTTTAAAGTATTTTTTATTTTTTTTTGGTAACTAAACAATTGAATTTTCAATGACGCATGTAGTATCTATACTGATGCACACAATGTCACTTATCAGTAACATATATTATAAAAAAACTACGTTTGAAAACCGGCGATCAGGTCCGTACGCGTGTTAACACTATTACATTTAGATTGACACCTTTTTTTTTTTTTTTTGACGGGAGGAAATGCATTTACGCACTACCCTTACCCATTGCATTAGTGAGACCGAAGTATTAGTGAGACCGAAATATTAGTGAAACCGAAGTATTAGTGAGACCGAAGTAGTAATTTTTAATTACTCATGTCTAATGTCCATGTTGTGCCAACTCCTATAAAAATCGGTTACTCACAATGGGCCTAATTAAAAAGCTCAAAGTTGCTCAAAGGGCAATGGAGAGGGCTATGCTTGGAGATTCACTGCGCGATCGAATCAGGAATGAGAAGATCCCTCCCTAGAAGAACTAAAGTAACTGAAATTGCCCGAAGAATTGCTAAACTTAAGTAAGTGGCAGTGGGCTGGACACATTGCTCACAGAACCGATGCCCGATGGTGCCAACGGGTACTCGAATGGCTACCACGCACCGGAAGACGTAGACAAGGTGGACTGACGACCGGTGAAGGTCGCGAGAATCCGCTGGATGCGGGTGGTGCAAAACCAGTCGTCGTGAAGATCTTTAGGGGGAGACCTATGTCCAGCAGTGGACGTCTTTCGGTTGAATGGATCGATGGGGTTTTTTTAAGCAGCTATGGGTAGGCCTACGAAAGGTGCCGCACGCCTTAAATAATATAGATCCCAAGATACTCATAAAAAAATAGCCATACACAAACTAAATTTACATCGTCCTCGTTAATAAATAAAAATGTTCATAAAATGAAAACTACTGGGCCAAAACATGTTACATTTTTTATTGGACCAAATGGCAAATATTGCGCATCAAACTAAAGAAGAACCACGTAAATCAGATCATAAATCTCAGCGTAATCGGTGTACATACATTAAAAAAAAAAACAATCGAATTTAGTCGAACAATCGAACAATCCTTTTGGAAGTCGGTTAAAAATACATTATTTTATTATTTCAAATATTAAGAGGATATGCTAGCGGCATTTATTCCATACAAACGTAGTCCCCCTGTTTCCTCCCTGGATAATAGCATTATGGTAAATATTTTTAAACTAAATAACATATATATACCAAGCCACCGCCATGCACGTGCGTTTTGATTTTTTCCATAAACTAGTTATTGTAGTAATTAGGAGCCTATGAAACTGAAAAAAATGCTTGATTTTTACCGTTATATTCAGACGTTCGACAAACAAATTTGATGTATAAAATTTAAAAAAAGCAAAACGTAGCGGCATATCCAATGTCTTTCTCAATCTATAACTGAAAGAAAATTAAAAATCGGTTCAATTTTGGAGGAAGAAACAGGGTATTACAAAGTTTTCGTCTATTCTGCATAGGTAAAATCAGCTAGAGCTGTAGTTGTCCCTTTCGTGTTTTATAACTTTTTCTTAGGAGCGCAATGCGATATCAACAGATTTCTGAAATACTTACCTTTCAAATCCGTTGCTGCCGCATGTACTCTTAAATTTTTATAGTTTTAAATAATAAATTAAATCTAAAATAATGAAACACTATGTTTATTTCACTGTAAACATAGTTTATTATTATTACCCTAATTTAGTATCTATATTTCCCTTTTCCACCTAATAAGAAACATGCCATTAATAAAAAAAAAAAAAGAAATATTTGGCTTTATCACTAACTTATGCAAGAAGATTATTATTAAAATACAATGGCAATTTTACATTTTTTATTTATAAACACATTGTATACTTGATAACATTTTTTTTTCATATAGAGGTCAGGCTAAAAGGTTCTAAGCCTTAATATTTAAAAGTTTATATTTCTATGTGTTATGTAATAATGAACATAAAAGAAATGTTGATGACCATCACAAGTAACAGCAAATAGATCAGAGTTTAAGGATGTTAAGATACCTAATCCAATCTCATATATAAACAATCCAAATGTTAAAATAAGTTATTAAAACTGTCACACAATGAAAAACTGACACAAGCTTGAAATCTATGTATTTGTATATAAAAATTCTATCACAGTAACTCACTTCTGGCTCTTCCTATCTAATTACCTATAGAGGTTTCAACCTTTGCGAACAAGCATTCTCATAATACAATTATTGCTGCAGGTTTTAAAACAACATATTGTGCTTACTAGTATACCATGAAGATGAAGTTTTCTTAACTCAATTTATATGTAAATGAAAAACTAACCATCTAAAAGTGGTGTACCGGCCAGCATTGTATCTCCCAATTCCAATAGCTGGTCCCTGAATTCCTTTGGAGAGACAGGCAGCTTTAACTCCTTGCATAATATTTCAGATAACCTCTGCTCTGTACCACCAAGTACTTTCATCATTAGCTCATCTGTATATTTATGGCCGTATTGTGCACAAAGTTGAGTGATCATTTTCTTATAAACCTGTTCTGTGTCTGAAAATTAAATAATAAAAAGTCAAATGTATGAGAAAATAATATTTAGTAAAAATAATTAATCATTAGGCTGTAGCAACATTGACGTTGCTATATATTGCTTAGCAAATATCTCGGGATTGGTAAATTAAAAAAAGTAATGAATAATAATAAATTCTAAAAGAATGTCTTAGCTTATCATATTATTTTAGAATATGCTTTATACATTGTTTCTCAGGTCACGAACAAAATCACACATAACTATGTGAAAATAAAATTTGTCTTTAATGGATTCTCTCACAAGGATTATGAATATTATTTAGTTTGCATCTGAATGTTAGTGAAGTATAGCTTAATTTTATAATATTAAGGTTATCTTATGGAAAAGGAATGAATATATATAAAATTATTATGGCCTAAAAGAAAAACAATGTTTTTTATCTAAGTTAATGATTAATATTAGTGAGGCGAAATTTTAGCTGCTCCTAAATATCAAGTAACCCTGAAACTGTTAGGACCCTACAAGTCAACAGTATTAGTCAGGTCGAAAAAGGTTTTCTTAATTGTTACAATAAATTAATAAAACAAATGCTTAAATATTTTATAATGATAAAAAAAAATATTTTTTATTATGCATATAAAAACTTTAAAAACTACAAATCTCAAAATTTAAAATAGTAGGTACCAATGTATCTAAATACAAAAGTCAAACCTACCTACCTTCAAATGGATTAAAAATAATAAATTCGAGATAATATATTTATATTTTAAATATAGTACCATACTTTATCTCAGACTATTTAAAATACAGATCAAAGGATAAATTAAATATTAAATCCATCATATAAAATTGTGTTTCGTAATTTAACCTTGCCCATATAATAACATTGATTTAAAAAAAGGTTACAGTGCGAAACTTACCTAACAATAGTCCGTCCATGTCAAAAATGCAATGCGTAACTTTTTTGAAATTTTTTGTTGAATACAATCTTGCACCTAAAGTCCTAGATGCTGTTTTTATTAAACAAATCCTCATGGTAGCACCGGTTATGTAAAAATTCTATTAAATTTATAATTATATTATCTTTGACATGCAAACTTTGATAATAAATTCCACACTGTCTACTTATTTTTACAAATATGAATTTACATTTAATAATACGACTATTTTACAAACAAAGTAAGCGTCAATAACCTATAACGAAAAACCACAGAATATTTTTTTTAATATATAAAGTATACACTTAATATTATTTTATCAATGAATAAACTTTGTACCAAATGTTTGACCAATAACAGTTAATGTTTATAAATATTCTCGTCTGTTATTGGACTAAATTAGTTTATTATTGTGCGTGACGCATGTCTTTATTTCAATGAATACATTGCTGACAGAGATGGAGCTACATCTTAGAAACTTGGAGCAACAGTTACTGGGAAAACAATAGTTTAAATCACGGTAGATAGATGGCGCTAAGTTACATTAAGATTGTCATAAAAAGGAAGAATTCACATTAATTATTAATCAACCTATTTTATTTGTTTATTCATTTTTTATTTTTGGTATAGGTACAGATTAAAGTAGTACAAAAAAAATCCCAAAAATATTGATTTTACTGGTAACTCTAATTTCTTTTTTCATTCATTGTTAATTTCGCTTTCGGCTCACTTCATGCGATCACCACAGTCAAACTGCGACCATCATGGAATGCAGTTGAATCGTCGCGTGTTAAACGTGAGACGCGTCTATAGTACCGCCATTTAATTAAAAATATAAACAAATAAAAATTATAACCCTAATAATTGATTCATTAGACGTATATGAAAGTGTAATTTTGTTTTACAAACGCACGATTCGATTATTATCGCGAACATGGCTGTGAATGAGTGTTTATAGTTCGAAACTGTCGTCTCCTAACAAAAAATCGATTTTCAAATTGAGAATGAGGAGCGGTTTATTATGTTTATTGATAGTTTCGTGCTCTATAGCAGTAGCTTCAGCTGGCGATAGCGATATTTCATGTGCAAATGTGAGAAGCGTCTTCGAAAAGAAAGGAATGTCATTGGCGGTAGACATACAAACTCAGCCCAACTCAGGTGAGTACACACACAGTATCACGAGGTGTTATAATCACAACTCGAAGTGATAATGAAAAAAAACGATAATGCACGATGTGTAAATTATAAAGAAAGAACAACATTGCCAGGTTTCATAAAATTTAACTTTGCTTCCGTCATATTCTTAAAATGTTCTTACAACGGATAGCATAATGAAGTTTATATTTATCGCTTCAAAAAAGAATTTAACTACCTACCTAGTTACGGAAAGTGGAACAGTAATGTTTTTTCTAGTTTGAACATAGTGTTTAATTCACTTATGTATGGATATAATTATTGCAATATACTAATTTACAAAAAACAGTAGAAATGCTTATTTAATGATTTTAATAATGCTGTAATTGCTCAGTTGCGCGTGATGACATTATATCGAAAAATGTAGTTTCGAATAAAAAAATTGTTTAATGATAGCGCTTTTTCTAGCAATTGTGTGGCTGCTACCATTCCTTAGAATTTCACCAAGTGTATGGAGTATTATTGGTCGGTTGCATTATTTATCATATTTTTTTAGCATTATTATTTAACAACTGCATTTGTAGTCAAACTAATAGCCTTTGCATTGCAATAAAAAAAGTATGAAGATATGCGGGCTTCATTAAATTAATAATAATCTATGATTCGGTTCAAACCTTAATGCATACGATTACGTCTACAATTTAAAAAACATATTCGCTACATATATGTTTTGTAAAAGCACACAAAATACAAAAAACATACAAAATATTTTAAGGACCCCAAGCGAAAGAAAAAGCATCTGACTATCTGTAATTGTTCTTAACCATAAAAATACGATCCTTGAATAACCTTGAAACTTTATTAACAAAAAAGTTTTTTTTACCTGAGATTGAAAAACAAAACGCCCAGATCGACGTTATATACATACGTAGAAACATTTATATTCTGAAACTTAAAATCCCTCTGTTTACTAAGTTATGTTCTTTTTTTTTTCTAAGATATTATTTAAAATAAAAATAGGATTATATACATTTAGAATGTTGTGTTTTTGTTTTATTAACGACCAGTGATTATGTTCATAAAACTAAGATATTACATTTTTAATTTAAAACGTCATAGCATGCTGTTATTTTTTACTTACGTTTTTAACTAAGCCATGTTTTTTGATTACCATTAACTATATAACAATTCTTCTTATTATTACATAAAAATAATAAATATATGGGAATTTCAAAAAATAATGGTCGTACCACTGTGTTCTTATCATTTCAACATCATATTATCCGCGTTCGATATTAATTAGTACGAGATATTTAAAATTGTGATAAATTAGTAGGTAACTTTTTAACACTAATTCTAAAATGACTGCCTGTCAGTTTTCTCCGGAACAGCTCTCCTGATTTTATCGGGGTTTTTATTTTAGGATTCTGTGTTAAAAAATTAAAATTCCTGTAATTGTAACAAAATCAGTTTTACTAGTAAGTGTTTGAATTTGTGAGAAATATCTTTGCTTTCTGTTAGTACGCAACATATTAAGTAGGTACCTGTAGAAAGTATAGGGCTCATTATTTATTCTTGTTATTATTTAAAAACTATATTACGCAGTGGATGATTGTACCCATGGGAAATAATATTACATACGAGCGGAGCCACATGAACAGCTAGTTTTTAAAAAAAAAAGAATAATTTTAATCAATATATCTGTCAATTGTAACTAACAGATATAATATATCGTCTTTTATAATTCGATATTTTTTTAATTTTTCACTTTGGTCACAATAATAAAAAACCACTCTATATAGAACCACATCGATGTATTTTACATGGTTATATTATGCAAATTAGCCGGCGTTCGTAACTTTGTTGTGATCGTGACTTTAGCCGCTATTAAGTCATTAGATAGTAGGTGCATGAAACGTAAACCGCGAGATCCATCAACTTTTATTATAAAATTTATGATTTACAAAACCCAACCTCCTTGGCGTTGTAGCGATATGTTATGAAAAGGCAAACATATTTTCGAAATTCAAACCAAGTATTTAGATAAAATACGTAGGTGTTGCTAATTATGTAGGCGAAGTTATGACGAGAACGAATATAGCTATATAGGATACTATGATTGGTAACTTATTTATAAAAACATTATTGAATTATGATTTTATCATTTATAAGATAAAAATAAACCATAATATATTAATTACTTAGAAGTTAGTACTTATCAAAAGATACGTAACTGCAAAGAGCTTTTCGGTACATTAGGTTTTGACGTTTACTTTTTTAATTATTTAACTTTTCAAGGCAAAGGATGACAAATAATTACATTTGTGAACATAATTGTAGATACATGTGTTGAGAATAAAATTATTAATAATTAAGTAAATTATTTTAAATAATATTTCATTGGGATTGAGTAATAAATCGAACAGAGATTATGATGCACACATTCAATTAACTGTTCCACTAAATAGATTGGCCATGGGGTCCATAAAAAACTAGAAACGAGAGATTCTTAATTGTCTTTTTATACTTTCACTGTTTAATATTATTTAGAATAACACATAAATTTTACAATAGATTTTGAACGATAACTAGGGTATGTCTGTAGTTTCATCATAAAGTGTTATCATCGAAAGCTCCAGGCTCATTGTCGTAATGCGATATATCATGTTACTACTAAACAATAAATGTCATGTTTGAATATTTTTTTCTCAAGTAAGTTTTGAATATAAATATGCCTATACTGTATAGTGATTAGATTTCAAAATTCAACAATAATTAATGGCCATTGTTATAAAACATATGGAAGTTTTAGTTTAAGATACTCTGTGCAGTATCCAGGTAATAAATAGTTTGCCAAATAAGCGTTAGCGGTGAAATAACTTACCGGCTCCTAGTGATTTTATTTGACACTAGCTGATATCCTCGACTTAAATCCTATATTAAATGTGTTTTATTTTTTAGATAAGAACCGAAGTTTTTACTTTTTAGTAAAAATAATAATCCAAATCTATTGAGTAGTATGCGTGATGCACACAACAACAAATCTCCATCATTTTATTACACTATATATATGTAGTTTTATAATAAGACAAAGAAGGTAAGCAGCCGGCGTCTGTCTTGGTAGGGGCATGTAATGCGCAGGGAGAACGAGGATGTTGTAAGAAAGGCATTGGATATGAATGTGGACGGGTATAGGAGAAGAGGAAGTCCGAAAAAAAGATGGATGGACTATGTCAAAGATGATATGCTTAGAAAGAAAGTGAATGTAAGTATAATCTCAAATAGAGATGAATGAAGAGGAAGGCATACTTCGCCAACTCCAAAAATGGGATAAGGGCAAGGAGATGATGACATAGTTTTATAATGTCCTTGAATAATTGTAAATTATCTAATTACATGATCATATCAATCATGTAAATTTTTAGAAGAAGTGATAAAATAGTGATTGGTAATGGCAATAAAAAAATTAATCAATTTTTTGGTTTTCTTCTTACGTAAAAGACATTTTGACAAACGCAAACAACAAACATTTCATATACTTTAGTTGCTATTTTACCCGTTGTGATTTGAATGTTATTTTAAAGTTCATACTAAAATTCTTCTAATTTATGATTGCCACTATTTAATACACTGTCCACGAATGTCGATTACCCATAAAAATAAGAGAATAGAAAGTTAACAGGAAAACAATGGTAAAATTGCGTCAACGCCAGGTTAGTGCTCAACGGGATTAACCAGTCATGACAGATTATATTTAAAAAAAAAAAAAAACATTGTTATCGCTAATATTGTATATTGTTAATGTATTTACTGTGTAGTTTTACCTAATATATACACAATAAGAATGATATTGTAAGACTTATAAGAATTATATTGCAAGACTTACAAGCAGGTTTTATTATTATTATTCGAGAGAGGGGCTATGCAGGCTAAAACAGTCCTGTGTCACTGCGACCTAGATAGATCTATTGTGATCGCCCCCATATTCCTAAAGCTCACTGCCTAGACCTACAACCTGGATATACTGTAGGATCTTTTTGGCAGAGAGCGTCTGTACCTCCTCTGGGAACAACGAATGTTTGCCCAGAACTCGGTTGCGTATGGGTATTAGTGGGTCACAATCACACAAGATGTGCTTTGGTGTTTCATCTGCGACTTCACAGAATCTGCACTCTCTTGTGTTCTGGGCACTCATATTGTACATATGCTTGCGCAAACAACAGTGCCCAGTTAGCGCTCTCACTAATACCCACAACTGATTCCTACTGAGCATCAGGGCTTCCTCAGCTTTTCGCTGAGTATATCCCCTGATGAGCTCTTTGGAATGAATTTGTCCTGGCAAATTATTCCAGAATTCTTTAGCCTTATGGGTGTATTGGTCCCTTATGGTCAGTCAACTAGGCTTTTTGAAATACCACAAAATGGTTCAGGCCCAAATTGTGTTTCCATAGCCCCTGCTCGTGCAAGCGCATCCGCAGCTTCATTGCCGGGAACTCCTGCATGCCCGGGGACCCATCTTAAAATCAGCCTGTTATTCTTACCCAGGCTGTTTAGCATTGCCACACAATTGGCAACTAACTTCGAGTCAACTGTGTCCGAAGCCAGTGCCAAGAGAGCGGCTTGACTATCCGAATGAATATATATTATATGGTTAACGTAGGCTTTCTGCAGATTTATATAGGAGCATTCCAGAATGCCGTATATTTCTGCTTGGAAAATGGAGGCGAAACTACCAAGGTTAGTTGTTTTACTAAACTTGGGTCGCTCTCCATATATTCCACAGCCTACGTTGAGTCCTATTTTGGACCCGTCAGTATACCATATTAAGCTGCCTTCCCTCCACGTTATCTCACTGTTTAGCCAGGAGTCCCGTGGAGGGATTTCGACATCATAAAATTTTTGAAAATTGGTTTCAGGTATCGTCATATCCGATATCATACCTAAAACTGGTGATTCTATCACTGAGTCTATGGCAGATCTCATGAACTGGGATATCCATTGTGTCCTCCCGAGGGCGTACATTCTGTGCATCGTTAACCTCGCCACCTTTTCTACGTGTAGATGAAGGGGCGTCAGATTTAACAGAGCATCCAGAGCCGCACCAGGGGCGGTTGACATGGCTCCCGTCACTAAGATAGAAAAAGCAGGTTTTAACTGAAGTCAATATTATTTTCTGTGTCATGCCAAATTGACAATATCCCGATCATATTTTAAAAATTACTTTAAGAAATTTTACTGTTATGAATTATTTACGTAATATAGTTTGATTCTGGTTAAAAATACCTTGTCAATAAAAGAAAATTATAAGATGCAACGAATGTATAAGTTTTTAAATTGAATTCGTTACACCTTCAAGCTTTCTACTTAATTTTATATATAATAAGCAAACTACATCGGTAAATGTATCCAAATATGTTGGTTTGTAATAACCGAATTGCCCATCGGCACTGCACGGTCATTACATCTTCCATTTTAGGCGTAATTCGAAAGTAAGCTCATCGTTCTGACTCCTTGGAAGTAAACGCCGACGCAATTATTATTCTGTGATAATTTAACAGTCACTGACGGACAAAGCGTTTTTGCAAAAAAAAAAAAAAAACTTAAAAGTACCCACCCATCTTACGCGCCTTCTCGCGCAATTTAAATTTAGAGTCGATTTCTAAAAAGAGGTTTTAAGTACATCCTTGTAAAATAGTTTGTATTTAGTTTTATTGATAAAAGAAGATGCGATTCTATGTTTCCGTTCTCGAATTTGTAGCTTTCAAGCTATTATAATTGAAAGCTCGATTATGCCAGCGACACACTCCTTGTAGTTGTCGCAGATATATTTTTAAAGCAGCTCTTTTGTATTATTTTAATAACGTAACGTTTAGTTGTAGATATAGAGAGTATTAAAATACTCAGACGGTAGTAGTTGCTGGCGAAGTGGATCCATTTTAAGTGGGCCCTAAAAGGCCACGTAAGTCCTTCGTTACGTGCCGGTGATTGCGTAATTCTGTGTCATTTTCTAAAAAACATAAAATTTTTTTGGTTTCAATTTTAACCTAGTTTTTGTATGAAACTGTCACTCTTAGCTTTATAACTCTATGGCTATAGATATATTGACCACAAACTCGTCTGATGCGTTGTGGCTCAAGCTACTATTTATAACCAAAAATATGAAACTACAAGCGAATTTGTTTGATCCGAATCAACTATTGGTATTAGAACGATAAAGAACTTGCAAAGTAAAATTAAAATCTATCGGCTAAACGGAGAGACAATCCTACATGGTCACCATTTGTAATTGTCAAACTTTGTTTGTTGAAAGTTCGCTTCATTTCAAATTGAGTAAAAAATGATATAATTTTTTTGTTGAACAAGCGGTTCTATGGTACTTTTACAATTTTGTTTTAATTAGGCAAACATCATAAATAATAATATTAGTTTTAGAAAACATTCCCCTGTGATCAATAACAATCGCCAGAATATTTCGATGATAAGAATCAATATAAAAAAACCTGCACAGAAGATAATATAATACCTTTTGTAGCATTATGGGATGTAAAATTACTCTGTAAGAATAATATTATTTATACGTTATTAATATTCGCCGTTGTACGAAGGATGTCAAGTTGGAACTATGTAACATCGCTGCAATGAATTTAGCGAATAATTTCGCATAAGTTATATGCTATTTAGTATGCGAATGTCGATTGTCGGTACATCTAACTGACAGCGTCGCGACAACCGCCTAGTGTTTATGCAAAAACATCCGACACTCAACTGACTGGACTGACTATCTTTGTTATCAATAAGCGATCATTATTTGCAAATTGATCACCGGGAAGTGTAAAATTTGTTTTTTTTTTTTTATATAAGTACTTAGCATTTGATGTGTAGAAAATAGTAAATAATATAATCATTTGAGGAACAGTTACGTGAACTATTTAAATACTCACTCAAATAATAGGTGATACTTGACACTTACCAATCTATTTTCATTAATAATTGTGTACATAAAACAACAATATCTAATAAGATGATTTTTTTTTCTATAACAATGTTTTACATTTGTCAGTTCTATATAATGATCACATCCATCCATTCAATCGAAACACGTTCACTGGTGAACAATGGTCTTCCCTCAAAGATCTCCACGACGACCGGTCTTGCGCCACCCGCATCCAGGAATTACTGCGACTTGCATCAGTTCGCTCTGAGAACTCGGCATCATCGGGCATCGGCCCACTGTCACTAAAGTTTGGCAATTCTTCGGGCAATGTCGGTTACTTTGGTTCTATTGCGAACCTCCGCATTTCTGATTCAATCATCCAGTGAAAATCCGAGCATAGGAGCTCCATTGCCCTGTGGTTAAAATTTAGCTGTCTAATTAGTCCCACTGTAGACAACCACGTCTCAGATTAATCTATTTTTCAAAGTGGGACTGGGCAGTTTCTCCAAGGTATACATAAATGTCAACCACATCGAGTGTGGAGTCACCGATTTTTATAGTCGGCAAAATATATACAATAGTCATGTTTTTGTCTTATCCAAATTAATTTTAAAACTTAACTAAGATAAACATTGTACTTTTCAATGCAACATAAGGAAAATGGTATTAATACTAGTTTTTTTACCCCTTTCTATTATGATTTGTAAAAAAGTAAATTTTTAAGTTACGCAATGTTTTCTTAAATTGTTTTGATATAATAATTAAACTATAAACATGAATTTGGTATTAATCAACATATTTTATTCAATTTAATATCTTGGGAAGACCCAAAGGACTATTTTAAGATGATCTAGTATTCAATCGTTTTTGATTCTTAAGGTAAATAATCCGTCTGGAGAAAATGTCGGGATGGACATCGTTATCATGGGAATATCCTGTTTGGTTAGGCACTTTCTAAACGAACCTATCTGTCATATAGCTGTCATAGAAGCATATACTTATAGATAACGAGCATCGACTTCGGGTTAGCTGACAGTGGATTAGTCTCTGAATATTCTGGCGTTAGCAGACGACGATAAAACTCGTATTTCCTGACAAGCTCTTTAGAAACTATGCGGAAAGGAATTTTGATTAAATATAACACCTAAGTTTCTTTGATTTTGTAATGATTCTTACGGTGGCTTCGTACAGATATAACAAATTTGATTGTTTTAAAATAGTTTTTTTTTATTTTGCAATTTTCACTACCTACTATATTTATAAAAATATTGTATTCGTAAAGTCTAGACTCTAGACCTTTGATTATATGTGAGTTGAAATATTAACAAGTATGGTGAGGAAAGTGGCGGCGATTTGATAATAAACATTTATATTAAAAAAAAAAGCAAAAGCAAAGAAAAAAATAATTGTCTAGGAGCATACGAAATAAAAAACGTAAATACATGAAATGTTAACAAACTAAATAATATTTGTAACTTGTTTCACATGCAACGAATTATAATTATGATTTTAAAAGATACTCACTCAGTTTAGGTATTCTCGACTCATAGGTTTATTAAATGACCAACAAATGAAGATAACAAGTTTAAATATGAGCCAATGAAAATTTCGATTTATGGAAAATATTGAATTGCAAAACTACATTTAGCTTAAATATGAAATGATTTGATGCATTTATTGGTGACTTGAATTCTCAAGAATTCTTATTTATACTATAGGTTCATCGCTTTGACCACATTTTCACCTGATTGTAAGCGACGTTGTGGTCCAGGGTGGTGGTACAAGCGGGCATGATTAGAAAATACTTCTCCACCATACTATGGTATCCTCACGATGTTTTTTTTTGCCAAAAGCTGAGGGTAGGATATATCAGGACAGATGGATTTTAATCTACGTACATCAACGCGAAATTCCATAGCACTGCCAACAGAGCCATCATCGCTCCAATGAAATACTGATAAATGCCATCATGAAAAAATATAGAGTATAACATGACGACGATTATAAGACAACCCTTTCTCGAGTATAGTTTCTCTCCGGTAAACAGAGTTGATTTTCGCCGAGACGGTGTTGGAAAAAAAACATTGGAATTCCATAGTTGATTGAATTCCAGAACCGATGTGGAACTCTCACCTATAATGCATGTTCGGTTTATGATATACGGTATCGCGTTGTGGGTGGACTGGTTGACAGCCCTGCGCCGGCCGCGGCCGCCGACCGAATGTCGTTGGGTAAACACAAGCTTAAGGTCGACACCCTACGGCAGAACGTTGCTGGAATCTTATTGATTAAAAGTCGAAGAGCAATGAGCTCGAGTGATTACTAAATATATCAATTGCACGCTCGACTCGGATTCTGCAATTTTATATTGCACGGACGGTTTTTCATATTATTAATTCTGCTTTATGTGAATGCCCCTGAACTTTGCAATCTTTAGCTTGGGTTTTGCGTATTTCTTCTGTAGTGAAAATTGGGAGGTGAAATAACTTTGGACAGCGTGAAAGAAGTTGCCTTAATTATACGTTAAAAAATCGCCACGATTTTGAAGAATTCGATAGAATACACAATAGGTTAAAGAAGATTATACAAGTTTAGATTATCATTTTTTTTAATTAGCTATATATTCATCGAATTTCGAGTAACAGACGACCCGTTATCGTGAATATCAGTTTATCGTAATAAACAATGTATAAGATTTTTATTCGGAGAAAATTACTTAAAGGTTTATTTTTTTTAATCTGCCAATTTTAAACACGTTACGTTCACAACACCGCATTGGTTCAAAGCGTCAAATACAAACTCTTTTATAAGAAATTAGCGTGCAAACCTGCATACGAATTGTCCATTATTCGGAATCTGGCAGCCGTACCCTTTCAATCAAGTTGCTTGAATAGCACTCCATCAGTCACAAGGATCTTTATGAACCCTCTTGTCTGTAATTAGGTCTGCGGAATTCAGAAATAACAGGATACCGACTATTGTAAAGTTTTCTTTTATGTTTTTTTTTCTATAGATATCTGTATGATTATCTACACGTATTTGTATTTGGGTATATATATAAAAATTTTGCATGAGAATTTCAAAATTTTTTTTTAATATGTTACTTTTAATTAGCAGTTTCGATGCCTTCATCGAGATTCGATCGATTTCATCGTTATCGAAGTTTTTAATCCTGTTATACTTATGTATAATTGAGATGGGACGGCCTATGGTTTGCTTATATTATGGGGGTTCTTAATGGTTAATACGTGTAATAACTTAAGGAATATTTAATTTAATGGTTACCAGAGATGGAAAATGTGACTATGATATTGAGCGAAGAGTTGGTTTAGGAAATCGAGTGTACGGGGCCCTGCGTAACTTTATGTGCAGCCAGAATATGTCTAAAAAGGCCCGTTTGGCTGTGTACCGGGATGTGCTACTTCCTACACTTATGTATGGTAGTAGTGCTGGGTCTGGCAGAAGAAACATGAAAGCAAGTTTAATGCAGCAGAGCTGAGAAGTCTAAGAAGTATAGCTGGCATTGAATTGTAGATAAAGTGATGAATAGTGTGATAAGGGAACGCTGTGTGGTAGAGGATGTATTGACAAAGATAGAGAAAAGGATTCTTAATTGCTTTGGACATGTAGAGAGGACGGATGAAAGAAGGCCGAAACAAAAGGCGAGTGTGAGTGGGTAAGCTGGTAAGGGTCGTCCTAGGCGAACGTATCTCGGCCAGATCGAGGACGTTCTGGAGAAAAGCCACGGTCAAAGGTACCCGTAACCGAAAAGCATGCATGGAGGTGCTTATGAAAGTAGAAGAAGCGAAAGACGTGTCAGGATCGTAGCACGTGGAATAATATGGTTTCTGTCTGCCCCAATGGGAGAGAGATGTGACTTTATGTATGTAATTTCTATGTAATATTTAATTCTTAATTTTCATTTTTTTTATTCAACACATTAAGTTATTCAACAAACCCCCCCACCCTGGTCAAAATGTCTGATTTTTCGCTTACGTAATACTAGAACGATCCCTTAATATCACCAACCGCATCTCTATTTAATATGAAATGCGATTGTGATTTAACGGTAAACTTAATTTAACTTGAATTATACTTAACACATACCAGTAAATACTTTATGTTACAGACTGAAACAACAAATGTCAATCAGGTCGAGACGGAAGTATTAAAGTAACATTAAATTATAATTATTAAAGATGCGTTTCCGCGAACGAACACCTTAATTAATAGAATAACTAGTATTATTAACGAATTGGTGAACAAAACAATTGATAAGCCGCAAAAAAGTAAACAAAAACTCGGATTATGCCTGAGATCTAGGGGGACTATAAAAAAAATAAAATAGATAGATAGATACCTATGTCTGTGACTTACGTCGCATAATAACAATGCGAACAGTAAAAATTTTTGGAAGTAACTTACAATCTGTACCATATGTAATTTTTTTTGTTCTAATTCTTTCTGTCTATAAAAAGGCAAAGGTACTACTAGACTATGCAGCCAAGATTAATATTAGGAACACTTAACAGATTAAAGTAATATACACTCCTAACATTTGTCTAGAATATTTTTGTAATATCTGTGGTGACGACCAATAATTATGGGCGAATTTATTTCAACGGTTACTTCAGTAATAGATAATTTACGTCATATGCGACCTCGATTCGTATAACACGACAACGATTTTAACGATGTAATAATCTATTCACATGTTTTTTATGGCTAAAGGCATAGTGACATCGGCGGACGCCTAAATATCTTAAAGTAATATTATCAAATCAGTGTTAACTTTATTTAACGCCAAACTCTCTAAAACGTAGAAATTATTTTGCCTTTGTTGGTTTACCTTGTTGCCCATACAAGGATATACTCTACATGTAGCATCGCCGGCACTGTATAAATATTAAGATTTTTTTTTTTGAAAAATCGATGATAACAATATTAACTAAGTTCACAGTATTGTTGTGTAACTAATTAAATTATCATTGAAAGTAATATATTGGTAAGTAACTTACATCGTAAATTAATATTAGATCATAGTGATTAGATTTTGATTATTTAAAAACGTGAACATAATTTTGGTCATTTTGATCCGCCCCCTCACCCCCCCCTCCTCCTTTGAAGATTTTAAGAAAAGCGCAAAGGCGTCAAGTGTCGCTATACCTACCTATAGAATTGATACTGTATTTCTTTACACGAATAAATCAAATGAAAAGGATTTCAATTTAACGAACATCGTAATAAGTCCCACTTGAAAATTATTGTCCGCAAACCGAAGGGTCTTTAATTAGCAAACGGACATTCCACGGGCGAGGCAGGTGCAGACCTGTCGCTGTTTCCGAGACCGGTCCTCGGCGCGCCTGTGGAGCACCATGCTTGCAACTGCGGTCGCACAATGACCACTACCCGCAGAAATCTGATGATATTGGAGTTAAAATTTTCCAATACGGATGTTGACGCCTTAATGTTTATTGACCTTATTCTTACAATATAAAAAACTATCCCTACGTCTGTCAGTTAGTTGGTTTTTATAATTCGAAAAACCGCTAAAGCGATTTATATGACTGTTTTCACTATCTGGTCAGATTATAAAGTTTATTATTTTATTATGTTAAATAATGTGTATAAGTTTACGGGAATATTAGTGGAATATTACAAAAAAATCACAAAAATGATTGATCTGTTTAAAACTTTTTGAAGTTATATATATTTTACATAAACGATTCTCTCTGACTGAGCTATCAAAAACACCGCGAGTAAAGGTGTGAATTTACGAATAAAAACTGTGTTCCATATTTAAAAAGCCTTGGGCAAATATACAAATTGCCAAAAATTAAAAAAGGAACAAATAAAAAATCGAAACAAATGTTAATTTTAATACCATCTTTAGGTAACATAATGAGTAGGTATATTATTATATGTATTATTTTATTATAAAGTATTTATTTAATAGTATTAGTTTAGTAATATTTAAAAGAGCAAAGGAATGAACTATCAAATTACATTCATTGCCGGCACTGAATTTGATGTATAAAATTTACATTTAAAATACGTACCAAAAATAAAACGAGTTCCAATTTTGTCGATGTCATAATGTGTTTATTGTTATATTAAACTTTAATATTATATTATATGACGTGTATAAATTATTGGAAATTGTATTCAGAATTTTTAATTCATGTTAGGGAAATAGTTGTATACATACAGATATAAAAGCAAGATTAATTAATGACTTTGTACCTATACGGGGAAAACCGCAACAATACTTATTATTACTAGAACTCATGGTCTGAATAAAAAACGTTTACAACAGCTTCCGCAACAGTTCATTCATTATTCAGCTGGTTTCAATTGCCCGGATTCGTCATCCCTTTCGATTTGTACCGTCGGCCATCATTAATGGCGGGAAATTATAGAACCCGTTTAAATTTATATATTACCTTTTGCGATATCTTGACAGTTGCATATAAAAGCTATATATTATGTTACGTGAATAGAATGAATATTTAGATTTTTTTTTCTAATTTACATCTCATTAATTTGTTCTAATAGAAGAGAGAAGGAAGAACTTTAGCCAGGATCGCTATCGTTCAAATGAATGGAAAACAACAGCACAGTCGATAATTTACAATCATTTTGTAAACATTTGTTTGTCTACAATTTATCAGTATTTATTTCTGCTATTTACGGCACTGACCGCGTTAATAGTGCTGCAAATACTTTATTCTAGTGTCAATGACCATAGAATATCGTACACGTTTGTAAGAAACTACTACATTCATACATTAAAACTCCTTTGTCTCTCATTCGCATTATCGAAATGCAATTATTAAATTGATAGTTAATGGGATTGTTCTCGACTTTGCCCTAGGAATTATCAGACAGTTTAGAATTTAGAATGATTTACCGATTAAAATGATTTTTGTAAATTGATGACAACCATTTTATGTAATTATTATTCCAGGAGTTTCTGTTCAAAAATGCCTTTAGTATCAAGATTCATTGATTTTAGGAGTAGCACTCTAGTTTCCAGGTAGCAAAAACGTCACCGAAATTAATACACCGAAAACACCAGTGCTTGCTTTATTTGTAAATCTATTAATTTTGGCTAAATTGTCTACCATAAAAGTCAAGTCGATACGATAACAATCTATTAACAAATTACAAGTTTATTTATTTTGTAATATTTATTATAGCTTATATATAAATTTAAGTATCGGTTGATTAAAATTAATTATGAAATTTATAACAGAATAAAATAATAGGTATGCCGACATGTGTGCATGCATGTTTACGAGTCGGTCCGTTTCAACTCCATGCGTGCTGGCATCAATTTGCATAGCGATTTTAATCGTTTCGAGAGATATTAAAAAGATCAATAAATTATAATATAAGTTGTTTTTATACTCTGTGTGCTGTGTATTTAGTATTACTTTAAATATATGGAGTTATGGACAATGAAAATACAAGTTAAGCATTTATAATGTGTTTTTAAATAATATTGCAAAATCTAAACCTCTTTCGGTTCATAAACATTCGATAATCCATCCATCCGTTCAATGCTTTCTCTTTATTTCTGTTACTCGATATCACACAAAGAAGAGAAGAAAAAAAGTATCTTTAATTAAGTAAATGTTATCTTAAATGACGTAAGATAGAGTAAGAACTTTGCTTTACTACTGCAAACAAGGAGTTTTTGGGAGCACCTCCATCTGTCACGTAATAGCTGTTGTTGTGGTAATCTTGTAATTTAATAACTTGCGTTATTTGACCCCATATTCTGTGATTCTGGTGGCGTCTTACTTTATATAGTTTGGTTGTTCTGTATAAACGAAGTACATTGAGAATAATGGGCACGGAATGTTTATTCTGAGGTTCCATGGAATATTCTAAACTCTAGAGCACAGTTTCTCAAACTTATTTTGGTCATTGTTAACTCTTAGAATACATTTTTTATAGAGTTCCCTACCTTATTTTTTTGCCATTTTTAGGTTATATTTTTAATCTTCCTGCGCCTCAATCTCAGTACCCACTAATGTTTTCTGGGTCTTCTACTACCACAAGTGGGCGTTATCACTCCAGTTGAGAACCTTGAGGCAATGCTAGAGTGTTGATATAAGTTTGAACTTCAGAATAGTTAGGGTAGATAAATGTCTTTTCGCCTGTTCTATTATTTACGTAATGCTTAAAGAACCCCTAGTGATAGCGCGGCATGCAGTAAGCGGGGTAAGGACGCGCGCTGACGGTTGAAATATCGAGTTTATGACGTGGCGAAAACAAAACCAGTCTAGAATCGATTCCGTGCATACCGAACGCTTCACCGGAATTCTTTATAAGGAATGCGTGAACGTAATGATTATAATCTAGTTTTAAGTGAACGATTCGTCATCGTTTCCGATTTAGTTACATTAATGGGATAAGCCAATAACCGTGTGAATCGAACACCGATGGGTTTTGATTGTGAACGCATTATAAGTACATAAATTTAACTTTGTGTATACGTTTGTAATCGTTTCATTTTGTGTGGATGCATGTGTAGTTTTATTTTTCTTGACACTACATTTATATATTTTTTTAATGTGAAATAGTTTTTATTTAGTGTTTATTAAATGTCATTATGGGTTTAGTTACGTAAAATGCACTTGTTTTAATTAAATTCTGTTGAATTTAAGTCCTTTAAGTATCATAATCGATCGAAATCGAGTATTCCTTATTTTAGATTTTATCAATACTGTTAGTATTTTTATTGGTAATTTTAAATTGTACTAAATATATTTAGTGTAGATTTAATTCGTTAGAAACAACCGTCGACAGTCAACATTTGCCAAAGGGGACGTTCGACTTTGAGACGTGATATTAATACCATTTCTTTTTCTCATATCTTTAAATTATGACCAATAGTGTTGTTTTTTATGGATACCAAATGAATATGACCATACTACTTCGCGTGATGATTTTATCATACTGGCATCTTTGTATTTTAAATCTGTACTTTGCAGTTTAAACTGTAAATTTTCAGCTGTTCTTTTTTTCTTGCTTTTTCTGCTTTTTTGTTTTTTGCATGTTGGAAATTTATAACCATAATATATATGTATATTTTTGCAAAGGAATACTTAATTTTTTTTAAATAACGTTTTACTTCACTTTATATAAAATTGCAAATAAATATAACACTAATCATTTATTATATAAATAAAGATTATACAGCTAACTATGTAACTGATTAAAACCAGACTCGGGTCAAAGTATTCTAGATGTGAGCGAAATTAATAAAAACATGACATTTTGGAGAGGTCCCGGAGGATGCAGGACATGGTCGCATGGGAGTGGAATGCGGTCCGGCTTACGGGCCGCGCGCTGCGGTGTGGTACGCGCGGGGAGAGGGGTGGTGCAGGCCGCGCAGTCGTCGGCTGCACAAGTCTGTCTATAAAGTCAAGATGGAGTAGTGGTTAGCGCGCCCCGTAATTATTATGATGCCGTGCGTGAGAATGTACGGGCGATCACCCCACCCCACACACGGACCGTAACGCCATTGCGTTTCGCAATTTATTAATGACCACCGCAAATTACGAAATGATGTTTTTTAAAATAAAAAAAAGTAGTAGCAAATCATTCTCACAATGTTTGCGGCTAAGTAGTGAGCAACAAATTTATTAAATGACTGGTTTCTCTCTTCGTTTTAATGTAGTTGCTAATTTTTTCCTTTTTCTTTTTGCGATATTTTACTTATATTATAGTACAAACTTTAACAAAAAGACATAGTGAAACCTAGTCAGAAACTAAATCCATTATTTAAAAAAAAACATGCAAATCGGTTAAATGACTACTGGCCAGACGGTTTGTATACGGAAAATTGTTTGTTTTGGGTTTCTTTTTATATTGTCTATAATGTTCATGGTAACGGCTAACACCATGGGACAAGGCTTTATCAATAGTCGTAGTTAAACGGTCCTACATGCTTCGTTAGAACGACCAAAAATTACTTACTACTACATTTCCAAGTGTTTTGGGTAAATAACCTCGTCGTCTATATTTAAATAATAAATCATAAAACAGTCTCAGATGATAAGAATTAAGGCATAATATCTAATAACATCAGTTTACCGTGATTCTGATAGAACTGTCACGATTGTGGCGGTAGAGACCGAGTATGAGATGTAGGGTTGCCATATTTGAATGATGTATTTTCTTGAGTATAAAAAATTGCATTTATAGACGTAGTTTTAAAAGAGCTATCGGAATATATACCTACATAAATTAGCTGTGTTCGACCAAGTCGTATATATAAATATATTACTATTATGTATGGATGCGGGTGATACAAGATCGGTTCTTGTAGAGATTTTCGAAGAGGCATATGTGCAGCAGTGATCGCCTTCAGACGGGCATGATGATCATTATGATAATGAAGTATGTATATTATTGGAATAAATCGCAGTAGTGGTCATTTCCACTCGTTATTTTCGTAACGTATGTCATATACTAAACACAGACGTACCTAGTACATACATTTAAGAAGCAGACGACAACATTATGTATTCATCAATACTTCTATACTAATAAATAAAATTGAAGAGTCTATTTGTAATGTCAAAATTATTTTTAGTTACTAAATAGATATGAATGTATATACGATACCTGTACCAAAAATACAATTTTAATTTTTTTGTCTGTTTACTGTTTATAACGGGTAATCTCCGAAACGGCTGGAGAGATTTTGACGGAACTTTTTATGGTAGATAGCTGAAGTTACTCCGCGTAACTTAGGCTACGGTCTTCGAAAAAATTTAGGGTTCCGCGTAAAAAAATTAAAACTCATAAAAAAAATTATATAAATGCGATTCAATGCTAAGTTTTACTGGCAGGTATTTAAATTTTTGAAAAATACCTTTGCTTAATATTAGTAGTAAAAATTTTTTTGGAAAATAATTAGGGCCCCGTATAAAAAAAATTAAAAAATATATTATGCAGTGAAAATATATATGAAACACGGGCGCTACTGCGGACACACAGCTAGTTAAAAATAAGTCCTTTCAAAATAGTTGTAATAACAATTAGCGCTTCGCACGCACCACTCGTGGAACACTACATCGAGGTTCTTAGCTTTTTAATTTTTATGGTAGGTACGTTTGGCAACCCTAGCGAGCAGCACCTACACTTCTATTACATGTTTGGTCGTGTGTTAATGGTGCTATCCACTGTACACACGTTTGGAGTGAATTGTGTAAAATGTAATCACTTAATTTAAATCGACGAAAGGTGTTTTTTTAAATCCTCACGCTTGGTGACATGTGCGTGAAATAATACATCCAAATTTAGTATGTGAATATCAAAATAAATCATGATACATTTTCACTGACAAATATCTGGTGGTTTTTAATAAAAGTTCTAAAGGTTCTTCTTGGCATATCCACTCGGAAGGGCGCTTAGGGCATTCGACCAGAAAATGGTAATCAGCAAGAGGTCATCATAATGGTTCAAATCTAGGTTGGGGCATGGAAATTTCGTAGGATTCATCGAAGCTTTTCATAAAACATAAAAAGAGAGGTTTCTTTCAGAAGATCTTATTTTGTATGCAATTATGTGATGTAGAGTGTGTGTTTACGTGTTACTAGTGCACTTGGTGTTACTGTATCACGCTGATGACAAGTGCATGATCTTCACTAGTTGGGAATTGGAGACATCTTGGGACGCTGCCGCAGGGATTAGGTTAAAACAGTTAATAAAAACTCTTATCGTTTATTTCTAAAAAGTTTTTTTATTCATTAACAATACTTCAATTTTATTTATTAGTATAGATGTAAAATAGTTTTCAATAATTAGTAAAGTAACCGGCTGACTGAGTGTAGGAGTTTTTAAGACCTCGCCCATGGTAACCGCAATTTTATCTTTGACCTACATGAATGTGCGCTATAAAATACCAACCAGTGTACTGGCGACTTTAATAGCCACCGCTTTCTAGCTTCACAAACACATAAAAATTGTTTTGATTTATGCGTCTACTATATATCTCTGTATTAACCCTTTTATGTATAAAAGATAACCCCATCGTCTCTGTACAGATCCGTATTTATTATATTTTGCTGAATGTAAAAAAAAAAAAAATTCCATATATTTATGTTTGGTCTGATGTTGGTACTCCATGTTTGTCTATATGTTAATCTACTGCTTGTAACTGGAAGTTTTCCTGAGAATTGATTTTTCTAGGTTTAATTTGTAGAAAACGATCTCATTGTCACTTATCATTACTTCAAATTGTGAAACTGTAGTAAAATATACGCATACATAGTAATAAAAATACATTATAATATAAGAGAAGTAAAATACATAATAACGTCATTGACACATAACCTAAGTAACAAGAATACTTTTCGATTCATTGTACGGCTAACTTCAAGGTAGATGCGTTATTCGTCGTCGTTGGTGGTTTGTTTTCGTTTACCAGTAATAAATCAAACATTTTAACCAAAGGAAACAATACGGAATCTTTGTTTTAATTACTCTTCCGGTTTTGGACACGGCTAGGTACGTGAATACATACTGACGGCTCACTGCAATGTTGCCAGTTAATTATGTGATATTTTTACCATGATTTATGTTAATTATAATATGGTATTTTTATTATTATGAAGTATCCAAGTTTCTAAATTAAATGGATAACCCAGATATTTGTAACAAAAAAAGTTATTTATTTCACAGCATTTAAGCTATTTCTGTATTTATTTTTTTAAATCAGAACTGACTAAACACTCTTGATCAGAAGGACAACTTCTCCGAAATTTTTGAGGCGAGTGCTTAGCCAGAAGAGTGGTAACTAGCGCAACGGCACCAAAGTGGTGCGGACCTTGTCTTGGGTTGCCTTCAACGACATTCATTCCGCAGAATTTATCGGAATTAAACCTTATTATTCTATGCCTTGTTCCCAACTGACTTGGAATCGGCGCAGTATGTTTTCTTCTTCCCTGCGCCCATACCAGTCTCTCTTCATTTACACCTTTTTCTTTCACATACTCCATTCATACTTTATTTTCTATACCACTACATACTCTCAACTTTTCTACCATTGCCGCTACTTTAAAACTCCCTCTAATATATGAATTCCTAACTTGATATCATATCATATCAAAATCATAATTTTTTTGTGACACCACACATCCATCTCAACATTCGCACCTCAACTACATACAATAGTTTCTCATCCATCTTCTTACTAGTTATTCTGTTGTATACAATTGACAAGTCGTATAATGGACTTATATATCCTACCCTTTAATTTAAAGATTCTAAAAAAAAACGAATCACATGTTTCACGTAAAAAACTTATGAGCTTTACAGCATTAAAACAAACAACTATTATTTTTCTTGATTTCTGTTCATCCATCATAAACTGAAAGTTCTAAATGTACCTAGATATTTTTAAACGTTTGTTGTTGCAACATTATAAACAATGATAAAAAGAAAGTCGAAACAAAAAATGACGTAAGTAATAGATTTTAGTATGGCAAAAAGTTTACTTAAACAATGCTACGCCATCCCCGTGAATTGGTTGGTACCACGTCGAGTTATGAATGAACCGGACCCCCTTTGAGTACGAGGGTATGCAAGGGGCGAGAGGGGAGGGGATGCTCGACCGCTATCGGAATTACAAAAACTCGAGTGGGCTATGTCGTTGCGCTCGCGTATGAAAAAAAGCATCTCTGATACTATTGTAATAGATGCCGAGGTTCGATTTCGTGCTGACCGTTTCTTCCTAGGATATTGTTTAACAAAGGAAACGCCTGTGTGTCCATTAGCTTATAACTCAAGAACCATTGAAATTTAGCTACGTTTGAATTAAACATTCTGTGGCATAAAGCAATATTAATTTTAATAAAAAAAAACAGTTCAAGACATTTCTCTCCTCTGTTTATTAACCATTTTCTTATTTTTTTTAGTGGATTTTGTTGAGCTTTATTGTTTTCGAAACAAGAAAAACTTTTTTTCTTTAATACTCTGAGCCTCGTAATCTTAATCTCGTTTTTACACCCTCGTAAACATTACTGATAAATACCTTGATGATTGACCTTGAATGTACAGATATCGTTTTTTTAGATATGATTGGTCGATTCTTACGGGGTACTGTCTTATAGTTCGTGTGATTGGTCGATTAATTCAGAGTACTTAAATTGTACAACGCCAGTTTATGTTCAAGATGTTTATCGGTATTTGTATCAGTCTTGTGAAACATGGCAGTTATTGTCTGTATGTACACCGCGCGCTACGGTTTGTTAAAATAACAGCATAATGAACCTCTACTGTTTGGTTAACTTGACAAAAGCGGCCTGAGGAATGCGGTTCATCTCGCCGGCGCCTGCGCTGCGTTCCGCCTGCCGATTAAACCCTTTAGTTTTACAGACGTTCCGGTGCCACGTCACGTATTCATTGCCTCAAGCAACTAACTCACCGTGCTCTATTTATGGATTACGTAGACCTTTTATGACTAGACTTAAATTTTTACCAAACTCTAGGTCTAAAATGATGACTAAAAAATTGCAAGCCATACATGCAGTAAAAATCTTTGATGATAGTTGTACGTATGTAACGTTTGTCCTGATTTTCATTTAAATATTGGGCAGTAATTCCCATCTAGTAACAAGCGGTCTGTGAAGTGATCATAACGTTGTTTTCTAAGCGAAATACATTCAAGGAACTTAGCGGTACATTTAAGATAAGATAGAAATCCCTTATTGCGAATTCCATCCGATGGTTAACTTGTTTTGATATGCTAAGAGGCGAGAGCTCGGCAAGGTGTGTCAAGACAGATAAAATATGTTACCCCGGACAAGGCTTTAACGAGAATTGCATTTAAATGTACCCATTCCATTCGACTAAAGAGATTTTACAAATTACTAAATTTGCAAACTTAGTTTTTAAATAATTATAATATATTTGCAGATTCGTGTAAAGTTTTCTTTTTATCATCATTTATTAGGAGAGATTTTTGAGGATCAATTTTTGCCGGAAAAGTAATCGTAATTAAATAAGAATTTGCATTCGGCCCATATGCATACAAAATTTTAGGGAAGAGAACGTTTGTTAAAAAAGAAAAAGCAATTATTCATTCTATCACTAACTGTAATAAGGTCAGTTATTAAAGACGGATTTTTAGCTTTTGTCTACAGTTCCACTTAATGTCAAATGACGATTTTCCAGAAATCACTAAAAGCAGAAAACGGACTAATTATTGAATGCAGCTGACTGAGTATAATACGTTTTAACTTTGAAGGTTATGGGCATATAGGTTGTAAATACTATATATAAACATGAGAAAAAATATATGTATATTCAAAGTTCATCGTGTGATAAACAACACTCAAGGAATCGTCGTTTGGAACTACGCAAAGGTGAAATCTCTCGATGCTGCGACGGGTAATAACGCCTACCTGTTCAATGTAGATGTTATCTGTTATAGACAAAGACGCCGGCTGGAAGGCACCCTACCTCGGAACTAGACCTTAACCGGTTGACAATAAAGGCGAGTTTATCCCGTGAGTACGAACCCCGTGGGGACACGTAACGGTGTGGAATTACAACGCTATGTCACGTTTGTTGTAAGCTTTTGTTCGTAGGCAGATATAATAAACATTAGTCATAAGTGGCACATCGCGACTGCAATATGAGATATGCAATGGTTTATTTTTCGAGTTGACTAAATTCTGTCGACCGGAAAGGCCTTGTCAGATTCACTAAAAATTTAGAACGAGCGCTTAAGGCACTCAGCGAAAAAGTAGCCAGCACAAGAACACTAGGAAAAAATCTGTAGATTTTGCAAGAGCTAATTACTTACAATTTGTATGATGTCTAATGGGCTGAGAACGACTTCGTTCGTGAAGAATACCCTTGTTTCATTTTGTTTTTCTTTTGGACCAACAAGTGGTTTCGATATTAAGTTGTCAGGCTACGTTTAGTGCTTCATTGCGGAATGATTACCGTCACAAATTTCTTGGATTAAGCATTTTGGCTTTAAGGCTTATATTCGTTCATTATTATCTGTTGATATTTGTCTATTATCACCTTAATATAGACACGTAAATTCTCGAGTTTGATTTTATATTATATGAATTATATGTGAATCTGGCCTCTAATTTGGATTTAAATATGTCTTATAATCAATAAGATTCACTTTTAGATTGATCAACGCGTTGCTTTGCGGAAATCCTTTTTAAACAATGTGGTCATTCATGTGAGTCATCTAAAGCGGAATTAGTTTAATTTTTTTAAATCTATTTACAGTTACTTCATCTTATAACCCCTTGAGCACTAACCTGGCGTTTAAGCCAGCTTTCCATTGTATTCCTAATGTCTTATTTTTATGGGTAATCGACATATTAATATACATTTAAAAGTGAAAACGAAGATAAAGTTTCACAGACATCATCACAGTTGTGTTAAATGCAATATTGAAAAGAAGAATTCACTGACCAAGTATTCTGAATCTGGACATGACACCAATTTCAAATGTTATTTTCGATTTCACTAGTTGATGAGGAAATACTATAAATGATAAGTATTTTTTTAAAGATTGTACGCGAAACAAAAGGACTTATAAAAAAGAAATCTAATATATACTCACACATCATTTTTAATTATGCCATATATACATAAATAGCTAAAAATAAAACAGTTCAAGAAATTTTCTTATCTGTTCATCAACTGATTTTCTTCATTTATTTTTCTTAGCTAGGGTTGACTTTTAGTTTTTTATAAATAAAAAAAATTGATTTGTTGATTAGAAACGATAACGTTTATTTTCTTAAATTTTAAATAATGATTACATAAGATCAAACTAAAACTGTATCGGGCTTTCTGCTTGATTTCTAACTCTTTAGAAGAATTGAAAAATCGAAACAGGATTGAAATTTCGGGAAAACAGATTAAGATTGCATATTAAAACCGGCAATTACTTGACACAAAATTTAGAATCTGTTCTGTGTTTGTCAAGTCATAACACGACTGACGACAAAACAGACATTACCTACGATATATGCGACATTTAAAACATTTCATCAAATTTAAATTGATACACTAAATTTATAAAGAGGCCGGCACGAAACAAGAGAGCGCTTTCGTTTGTAAATTAACCATCCGTTAGTTGAGTTATATTATACAAATTTCTCAGAGATATTGCCTTGATCTTCCCAATGGGGCCAATAAAGAACCCGGGAATGCGGGTTTTATATCAATTAACGTGAAATGTTAAATGTAGGTAGATCAAATGCGGGAAAAACGGGTTAGGCGGGCTCATAGTATAAATAAACCTCGCAGCGGTCAGTTGCATTCGTTTAAAAATCTACACCGGTAAAACATACAAATTAAAATTAGATTAAAGACGCGATAACATAATAATCATTGTGAATGCAAGCGTTTCATTTAATTTAATTAAATGTTTATTGATCAAACGGTATTAATAATCATTCCATATGTGTAGCTATATATGTGTAGATATATATGTGTAGATAGGCAAAGACATTTTTTCTAGTTCTAGACATTTATTTCTCCTCTGTTGGTCAATAGATTTTCTTATGTTTTTATGTTATTTAGTAGCTGGAACTCTTTAGTGTTATCAATAAGATTTGTAAACCGTTTATGAAGTAGAAATTCTTTGCACACGATGAAAGTAAAATATTATGGTTATCTCAGCTAGTAACGTCAGAATATAAGCGTCTGTAATTTTATTACTAAGCATCATGATTTTGAATTTTAAAAGACGGATAGAAGTACGTGAGATAGAAAGAAACAAAAAAATAATAAGCATGCTATATTTTTTGCCTGCATAATAATATTATTTTTCTTCTTTGTCCTAATCATATATTCTTCTTGAGGATGTGTGCGCATGACTACATTTTAATTAGTATTCGTACATTTTTGTCACTTTCTCTCTATCTTTTTCCCTTGCTAATCTTCACTTTACTTCTGACGTAATTTTTTTTTCAAATATTCAATAATAATTAATACCTTTTTTTCATGAGATCATCTTTCTATCTTCCTATCGATCGGTCGTTCTATCCTGAGTGTATCGACCTGATTTTTATATAGTTCCGCTTGTAAAATTCATCTGTAAACATTCATCTAGGGTTTCAATAAATGTAAAAACTACACCAACCCAACGATATTACCGGAATGTATGAAGACCATATCACTAATCGTTATTGTGTATCAAAGCCACTTCAACGAACATAATATTACAAATTCACACGCAAACTCGTCAACTTGCGTGCGTGTTTTTATATACGCGTGTCGTATCGCTTTAGCGTTTTTGCTCTGCGGTCAAGATTCTAAATAGAAAATTTCACTTTCTTTATGTGTTTTTTCCTTCTTATATCGAAAGTGCAAGTATTGTTTACCGGTGACGTGAACAATGTTTGTTATATCTTTTTTTATTAAATTATTTATTGTTCGTTAACATGATACCTTCTTTGATATATTTTTCTATCGAATTACCGAACTGTCGTATACTTAGTTGTTTTTTTTTGTTTCTATTTGTTCATACTTGAAGTTGACATATATTAGATTCTAGATATCGCATGTGGTTTAATATGTGGATTAGTAGACTATAAATTTCGTTTTATTCATGGGTGCACTTGTCACCTGACGGCCGCTAACTTGTTTGCTTGATTTTTTTTCTCTTGATTTGTATGTGGTATGCCGTGAAAATGTTAAATGAAAGAATGAAGGTTGGCAGCCGTTATATTTAATTTCGTAGCTAGAGTGCAGCAGCTATGTATAAATTTTTAAGGAAAATCTTCGTAATAATTTTCTACCTTACTTATTATATGGATCGGAATGTTGGGCTTGTAATCGGCTTGAGATCGAAATAAATTCAAAACATCCTTACATAAAACAGTCTGTCTCAATCTTGATCATACCATTCAAGATAATCTATCTATACCAATTAAATAAAATTGAAGTGTGTGTTTGTATTGTCAAAATTATTCTTTTTTACTAAATAGATATGAATGTATATAATTACAATTTTTAAAATGTTTTTCTGTCTGTCTGTTTGTTCCGGTTAATCTCCGGAACGGCTGGACCCATTTTGACAGGACTTGTTTTGTTAGATAGCTGACGTTACTCCGCGTAACTTGGGATACTTTTAATTTTCGAAAGTAATTAGGGTTCTGCGTAAAAATTTACTTAAATCTCATGAAAATTTTAATAAAATCCGATTCAATTCAAAATTTTACGGGCCAGAAATATTTTTTCTTTACCTTAGTACAAAAAAAATTAGAGTTCCGAATTAAAAAAAATTAAAATGCAATTAAGTATATATGAAACACGGACGCAGCCGTGAGGACACAGCTAGTATACAATATAATCTCGAATCTAAGTTTATTTTCTAATGACACTTCACCACCGCTTATTAATTCGAACTATTTTCCATTATTAATGACAAATACGTATAGTAAATTTACATTTGTTTGAATAATATTAATGTAATTAATTGCGATGATAATGTTTATTATAACGTAGGTGTCTGAATGGCGCCGATGCGACGCCCGATGTTAAATAGTTTAAGAGTCAATTATATTTAAAATAACGTCATGTAATAATATCTTATACTTAGTCGGTGTAAAGGAATGTAATTAAAAGCGTTTCTTGTAGATGTTATGAAAAATCTCGTGAAAGCCTAAGTAGATGAAAAACGAAATAAATTATTGATCTTGTTTACAATGTTACGGAAATATTGTGGAAAAAATATGTCGATCAATCAACCTCATTGGAAAGCTAAGGAAGACGGGATTGCGTGGTAGACAAACAATAGCAAGAATGAAAGTGTTCATTATTTAGTGTATCCCATATTCGCGGGGGTTGCGCCTGATCGCGTATTATCTAAAACCGAACGGACGAAAAGATCAGTTATACGGACGAACTCTCCCCGCACCATTTTTTGAATTTGACCTATGTAAAAACATCATTACGCAAGCGAATGTTCGAACGCTTAGTACTCGCCCAGAAAGTTCGGTGAAGCTGTAAAGACCCTTCCCGTCAACAGCATTAGATAGGTTAGAAAAAAAAATAATGTGGTATTTTAACTTAGTTTTATGTATTATAATAAAATAAAATAATATTATTATAATATTAGGGTTACATATGTAAAGCGTAATAAATTGTAACAGGTGGGCCACGACATGTGATGCTTTTTTTCGTATTTCTTATATCACTCATGCGTCCTACGTATTTTTAGCAAGGGCGTATGATTTAAACACAGCGTTTATTAGTGATAGTGTGCTCGTATACCGCATCAATGGATGTAGGTTCGATCCACGTATCCGCCATCTGGCAACATCCGCCTCTCATAAATTCTAAAATATTTTGCCAAAAGATGTGTTCTGGCAATATTAATCAAGCGCCTCTAGGCTAGCCTCTAGCCTCTAGGTGTTTACCATCTTGGACAACAAAGTCAGATAACATCACGAAGTTAAAAAAAGGAAAATTATGGTGAAATATGTTCGTATTTAGTTTATCCGACCATTATTAATGTAAGGCTAACAAGCCGTAACCAAATTTTTATGTACCATGTTATGTAGCTAACGCCGCTTCTAGCTTAAAGTCTAGGACATATCGTTTACCCGACCTAGATAGAGGAGCTATTTTCGATCGGTCAGTTACTTGCAAGTGCGCGTCGATCTTTCAACAAAGCAGAGACACCAACTAATATCTGTCTATACATACAAATGCACTACCGGCCAGAAATTCTAAGAAGACCACGTATTCGTTTTAAACAACAAAATGGAATATTATGTAACTCCTTGGCAAAGATTTAGTTTTGAAATATTTAGGATATTTGTTACATTATTCGCGACTTTTTTTAGGATAAACCTCAATAGATTACCTATTATGAAGCTTGAACTCGGTGTGCCAAGAATTTTTTACCCTCATACCAGGTATTTGTTTTGCTGTAGTATTTCCAGAATGGCATATTTTAATATCCCTAATATACAGCATTTTTTAAATTATAATACTATTACTTTCACCCGAATAATTGTCATACTTAAATGGCATTGATTAGTGCACAGCGGTAGACGTAACGCTAGACGCAGCTTGGGCAGGTCTCAAACATGTTGGTCCAACGATCTGGTGAAGGTCGCGGGAACCCTATGGATGCGGATTGCGCAAGATTGGTCGCTGTGGAGATATTTGGGGTAGGTCTATGTTCAGCAGTGGGCTTCTTTCGGTTGATGATGATGATGATTGATAACACAGTTTGTCAATAGTTATCATATAGTAAAATAAACTTTGGAAACAGTTTTTTACTCAAATTTTCAATCATTGTCGTTGAATTTTGACCACTACACTATTATGTAAATATTACATTTAAGATTAAAGAAATTTAAATTTAAAATTTATGATTACAGATAAAATAATAATCGCGATCTGTTTTTGGACACGTTAATAAAACGCGTATATATTTATAAACGTCCAGTATCTTTTATCTTCTATGATATTATAATAGTGGGAGTATCACGTTAATCTGTTTATGATGTACATTTAGATATGCGAATGCTTGTTTCCTTTATTCATTCACACATAAAAAAAAAAACAAAACGCCATTTGACGCCGCCACCGCCATTGTTACTGAATAAAGATATACCTATTCGTGGTTTAGGGATGACCGTGTTTATCAAATCGATTTTGTTCGTTTTCGTCCACTGTAGTTATCACACGGAAATTATGTTGTAGGAGACTGAAGTGAAAGTGATTTTAAGAATATGATCGCATAAAAAATTTGTTACAGGATCAACCTTTCTCATGCCTTTTCCAAACTCACTAGTGTCGGCGCAGTATGTTTCATTCTTCCATACGTCGCTTTCAGCCGTCATCTCTTCATTTACTCCTTTTTTTTTCATATTCTTTCTTACACACTCCGCCCACACTTTATTTGGCCTTCCTCTCCTTTTCCATCCTTCCATATTCATTACTATTTTACTCACATGCTCTTCCTCTCTTCACATAACATGTCCGTATCACGATAAACGGGAACCTTTCAACTTTTCTACCACTGACGCAACTTTCAAACTCCCTGTAATATATTCATTCCTTATTTTATACATTCTTGTGAGACCACACATCCATCTCAGCTACATGCCATCGCTGCTCATCTATCTTCTTACTAGCCCAGCATTCTGATCCATACAATATAACGGTTTTTTTTCCAACCTAGCTAATGCTGTTGACCGGAAGGGCCTTTACAGCTTCACTGTGACTTAGGAGGCGAGTGCTGAAGGCAATCAGACGCAAAAAGGTAACTAGCACAAGGGTTACCAAAATGGTACGAACCTCGGCTTGGCCGTTACCTGGGTGTACAAACTCTCTCGCGAATTGAATCCTATCTAATCACTACATTTTTTATTTAACATAAAAAAAGGTTCCTTACAGGACAATATAACAGGTCTTATGATGGACTTATATATCCTGCCCTTCAGTTTAAGGGACACCCTGGAGTCAGAAACCTTATCAGAGACCTGTCTCCATTTCATCCAACCTGAGTTGATTCTATGCCTTATTTCGCGGTCGATTCTTCCGTCCCACTGCAAGAGTGCCTCGAGGTAGCGGAATTCAGAACAGACTGGTACATATATGTTTATTTAATCAGATAGAAAATATAAAATCAATGAATATTTTCGTGTTTTTTTAATTAAAGAGATTGTTCAAGTGTCACTTAAGCAAAATTTGATTTTTGAGAAGCAGGTGGCAGCCCCTTGTCAGTAATAGTAAGCAAATATTTTTTTACACGGTATACAACATATATAGGCTCAGTACTTTGACCACAATCTCACCTGATGTCAAGTGTCGTTGTGTTCCAGGATGGTAAACGCACTAAACCTAGAGGTATCGATTCTCAAGTGGTGCTGCCGGAACACGCCTATTGATATTTGGGGGCAGGATTTCAAACTTGAGGGTGGTAGCTACGATGTTTTCCTTCGTCGAAAGCTTAGGCTGAATTTAGAGTTGGATAGGTGGGCTCGAACTCGCGTCCATTGACGCGCAATCCAGCCACATAATCCACTGCACTATCATCACTTCCAAATCTCATACTCCCTCCTATGATTACGTAAGTATTGGCATGATTTTTAACATCGTTTACGTAATCACATTGATACACACATAACATTTAAGCGCCCCCAAAAACTTCCGATGTTAGATATTTCACATCAAAAAATTAAACATGAGACATCCCTGTTTGAAACTATAATGAAGATAGACAATATCTTTCTTAGTATCGTGTCTCGACCGTACGTACGTGTGGGCGATTGTTTATGAACAATTTCCAGAAACTACCTCAATATATTACCAAAACTCGTTTGGCAAACATATATCATAGTGCGATTATCAAAAAGTTTTTATTATAATCCGAGATTATTAAATACATTATGGCATTCATGCCGATTTTTTTTTATAGTATTACTACTTTAATAATTAATTTACAATTTGATTTTATCTGTTCCTGTCAATTATTTACATTACTAGTCGCAAGGCCTGTTCATACGTAAGGCAATCGTCCACACGTAAATTTTATCTAAATCCTTTAGTAATTGCTTTTATTTCACACACATGAAATTTTCAAAATGTTTAATTTCATGACTTACGCAACGAATGGTATACATGCGGCATGGCATTTTACTTGTACTTACTACTAAAGAGCTTTTAAATGTTTGTTAACACGCATCGTCTTAGTTACAATTTAGTAAATCACTTCGTCTAAATGCGTACGAACAGGGCTTTATAGACAACAGATATCTTTCTACGATATCGAAAGGATACCTATATTGTTGCTCCACACTGATAAAACTCACAGCTAAAACTACAAAATAATACTATAGAATATTATTGTCAGAAAGCTACTATATCTCCTTTAGGGAGGAAGGCGAACTTCCCCGAATTAAATTGCGTGTGGGTATTACTGGACCACATTCACACAAGATGTGCATTTCGTCCGTAGTTTCACAGAACCTGCAATTTCTTATGTATAGGACATCAATGTAAATACATATGTTTGTTCAAAAAACAGTTCCTAGTTTGTGCTCTCGCACTCAGCTTTGCACTGAGTAAATACCCAGATAAGTTGTTTCTAATGAATTTGTCCTGGCAATTGTTTGTGTTGTTATATGACTGAATTAAATTGACTGTAATTATCATCCGATTTATTACTTTAACCATAGATTGCCTCATTGCGAAAGTTTGTCTTTGTTAACTAAAATACATACGATAAATATGCTAAACTAAAAAGGATGGGAGATGAAAAATATCAAAATGAATCTCATGAAAATATAGTATATATATATAAATGTAATATTATGTACTATTAAGTAATCGTTGTACTTATTCTGATCTTAATTCTGTATAAACTTAAGTATATATAAGACATAGTAAATATACTATAAGTATACACTAATACTATGGACGTATCTAATTCACAACAAGAAGATAAGATAAAAACGATATAGTACATTACGTCGCGTATTATTTCGTAGTAACTGTAGTCACTTGTTCTAAAGATAGCATATTTGATATTAGCCGATATAAATATATTACGCGTTGAATTCCTCTAATGTCGATTTCAAAGAAGTTGTAACCTATTTAATTGTGTTTTCCTATATCATCGTTTTTAGGATTGTGTAGGTTTTGTAAAGTTCCGATTTTAAAGCTATGGGAGAGACGGGCCACACGAAAAGTGCACGAAAATACTAATTTTCCCAACAATACTATAGGTTTTTATAACATCTAATTAGATGGAGTTAGTTATTAAGGTAAAATGAAAAATATCAATAAAAAAGACAATCTGATAAATAATTTCAATAATATTTTCAAATGTCATCATCTATTAGAAAAATACTAGAAATAATGCCCTGGAAAGTTCTACGGAAAGAACGAGGTTTAAAAATTAAAAAAATAATAGAAAATTAAAGTTAACAAACCAATACGTAGCATTTGTATTTAGTGACCGTAACTGATCCATCCATTCAACCATAAAAAACGTTTACTGCTGGACATAGGTCTTCTCCTCATCCTACTATGGGGGTTAGGGGGGGGGGGGGGCTGGAATAACCATAATCATCACGCTTGGCAGACGGGTTGGGTAGGTGTTTGTGGTACTCAGAGGATGCTGCTGCCCATACCCTGGTTTATGTCCCTTAGTCCCCCTTTACGACACCCACGGGAACGATATGGGGTGGCACTATTCTTAGAAGGCAACAAACGGCTCAAAACCGTAATTCATTATTAAAAAAATATATATGTCGATTACAATCTCAGATGCAATCTTTTTAATTTCATATCCTATTCTTTATTAATTTAAATCAACGATGAGTATGTTATTTGTAGTTTTTTTTTACATGTTTTAAATGTATTAATTAATTTTTAAATTTTTTAATTGTAATAAATTATTTATATACCCTTTAAGTAGCAAAAAATTGCCACCTAGATGTTTAGAAAGGCGTGTGCGTGATCCGGCCTTGAAGCGTAATAATGATTCTGTCTATTTTACAAGTAAACATAATACGTATAGTAAATGTATTATTAATAAATAACAGACGCGAGTGTTGCCGCAATGAAATTTCTTTTGATCTTTTTTTGTTAATTTTAAAAATGGGTAATAACAACATTTTACACGCGATGCTTCTATATTGGGTGTATTTTTTATAATGCCGCTCTATATGACTTTGAGCAGGATTTAACTGAAGGAAAATTATCGTCACGTTTATTTCTGTCGTAAAAGGTAGTTTTGTAGTTTCGGTAGTTGTTTCGCAGTTTAAAAAAATAATATATATAAAAATTAAAAAAATACTTAGATATTGTCGTAGAAAACTCATCGAAATTTTTGAATCTTTTTTGATAGGTGCTTTAATGATAGTATGTAGTATTAGTATGATGGTAGTTAATGAAATAGTGCCTATCGCCACGCACCCACTTGCGAGCTCGATTGGTAGAAGGACGTGGCGGAGTGGCTTTGGACAATAAAATTAGTCCCAGGATTACCGAACTCTTGAAGAAGAAGCAACCTCATAAATCACATTAATTAAAACGATAACTTTCTATCAGAATTATAAATTTTGACTCAGTTTATTTTTCTAATTCATCATAGTCCTTACAATTAACAAAGAAATCAAAGTGGTCCCTCGTCAAGAAAAGGTTAGGAACCACTGTATTAGTACGTTCTAATAGTTTCACTTTAGAACTAGTAGCTTGTCACATAGAATTATAAAACGGAATTCCATGCAGACGGACGCACAGTTATTAATGATAATAAATTGGGGTACAAATGAACAAATAATATTATAATATATGTAGAAACAAGTGTTTCCAAACTCCACACAGTGAGTACAGATGGAAGACTGTGCAGTTGACAATGCCGGCCCGGCGATAAGGTCTTTTGTTTAACTCCCCTGCCTACATCTGTGGACAATCATAATTATACTTGTATTCATCGTGGAATTTGAGGTAAAAAGAACATGCCCACAGAGTTTTGGTTTTAACATAAAGGGACTTCCGAGACGGCCGTGTCTCGTCTTGGGGTCATATATGGTTGACAAAAGAAATATGTTTTAGAAATTATTATTTGAGATCGAGTGTTAACAAACTAAATTGGTTTAAATTTTACATGTGTATGGTTAGATAGATCGATCGGGTAGATTTAATTTGGTTTGTGCTGATAACTGTCTAAGGTTAAGTTATTTCGATTATATTGCCTCTATGCTTGTCCAGCTAAGTATCTTCAGCAATCACTACTATGCCAGATGAAAAACCAGTAAACTTATTTCTCATTAGTCCAGATCGAGCTCGGCTCTTCACGACTTAGTTCTTTTCCGATCCGATGGTAGTTTATTTGACATTCATAACTGCCTTCTCAGAGCCTTAATTGAATAAAGAAATTTTGATTGATTGGTCAACAACGTAATCATGTCAAACAATCAGTACATAGATAGTATGGAATAGCGACATAATAAACAATCAACAATACTTAGGTTATGATTTATCAATTAAAAATCCATCGAACGTGCAAATCTTACGTGCACCTGATCATATTTACAGCAACAGATATAATATATTTTGACTAACGTAAGCGCGGTTCTTATTTCAAACGTGAGTCGCTGCGGCGGGCATCAAAATTATCCGCTACTGCCTTCTGAACCCACAGGTCCGTAGTCCGTACCCAATATCCGCACGCCATCAGTCGCGTGTGGCGTCTAAGAGCCAACGTATTTGTATGCGATGATGCTACTTTACGCTCAACGTGTCTAAAAAATAACGCATCTTAGTAGACATTTTAAGTAATATTTTTATCTTTAGTAACTCAATCTTTCAATATAGCAGTATTCAGTTGAGGTCTGGCTCACATATTCCCGAGATATCTAATTCAAAACAGTTTAGATATTCCTCAAATATACAATAAAGCCCATGACAATATGTGTGTGTGGTAATATGATAAAAGGTGTATACGTATAAGATTCGGAACGAGGCCAGGGCGGGCCGCGATCTCTCGGTTCCTTTACACATTTCTCGAGCGGCGTTTCAGAAATAAAACGCACCGCTGTTTACAGATAGATGATCTTCGTGTGGTTATAGTGATGCAACACTATCTTATCGTTCTTATAGAGTACCGTTGTGCCTGCTTGTTGTTGCATCGCAACGTGCAAATATACTCTACGGTAGGATTGTTAAGCTGGGAGGTGGGTTCGTAAATTCCTTTCCCCACGTTAACAATAAGTTAAATTTTTGCCTTCTTTACTTTTATAAAAGTACTAACACTTTAATTATTTTTACAATACACCGATTTGAGTGTAATTGAATATAGTTGTTCTGTATATTTGGGTTCCATTAGAGCCGAATAGTAAATATTCAGTGAACATAATTAAATATTTTTAGCGCTTACAAACATTTGAAAAAGCCAATTAAATCATGTTATGGAAGATTTAAAGTATACCTTTTTGCGAGATTTTTATTAGGAAAACTATAGATGTGGTGAAGACAGGGAACGCATGTGAATAAAATAGTAACAGATATGAAAGTGGAGGGATGGAAAGTAGAGAAAGATTAATGAAAGTGTGGATAGAATGTGTAAGGAATAATATGAATGAAAAAGGAGTGAATGAAGAGATGACGGCTGATAGAAACGTACGAAAAAAGAAAACAATATAAAAATGATTAAAATTTTGCTTACGTCATTTTTGAACGGACCCTAATTACCAAACAAACTTACATAATAATTATAGGGATAAATATGCAAGTTAATGAATTAAATACTTATTGTCTGCTGCAAGACTGTGATCTGATTCACTGTCAAAACAACTGATAGACATTCGTTTCAAAATATAAATGCATAAAGTCGATACAACTATGAACTATTCCAATAATGCTAGTAAATTATTGAAAAAAAATTCTATAATTCCTTCATGAAAAATTGACAACCCTACTGTGTGGCCGAGTTTAGTATAACACGAGAGTTCTAATCTAACCTATATTTTAGTTAATTATGATAATTTATTTAAATATTGTAGTTTTTTTTTTTATTTTAGTAAAATCGATTTTTTTTTCACTAGTTGGCTGTATTAGCATTATTTACCGATTAATGACCTTCACGATTAATAGTAAAGTTTATTATAAATGCATCTATATGTCTGTACTTTCGTAACTGTCAAACGAATTGACCTTTTTAAATGAAATAGGTATATTGGGTCATGGAAATAAACACAGGATTTTTATAGCCCTAATTTTTACTGTATAGACTCAACATACTGTGGTGTCATTACAATGTTTTCCTTCACCGAAAATTCAGGTTGATTATAATTAGACAGGTGGAATGTGGGACTCGGCCGGCGTGAAGCACCGTGAATACCCACTAAAACTCCGGGCCTCGTCACTTATCTCAGACACGAACTAGGAGGCAGCCTTGCACTTACTTCCCCATCCCTCCGTCAGCGACAGCTCGCTTCCTCCCTCGTGTAGCTCCTATTATCGTACAATTGTACTACAATAGGATCCAGAGGGAGGGAGGGCATCGATGACTAATGGAGTATGGACGAAACGCGCTCTTTTAACCTCCTCGCCTCTGGCGCCTTATTATCCTAACCTAACCCACACGTAATAATCTAACCTGGAGATGTTTTCAAAAAGACTATCTTAGGATTAATCAATAATTTTCGCCTTCATTACCCAACATAATACAAACGCGTCAAACGTATTAAGACAGCAAAGTGCGTGCGGTCGGAACACGATTTTCATTGCGACGCGATGCGGTTTGTAACTTAAGCCGCGACCGACTGCGAAGTCGGTGATAATCTAAACTAAGTGTGTTAGATAAGTGAAGAAATTTGTTTATGTTAAACTTGCTGTGCCCGCGTCTTTCGTTCGCTTATAATAATATATTCCCTATATTTTATGAAATCGATAGCGACCATTTTATGATGATTTTATGTTACTATTATCCACTGAATTTTTTCTATTTATTTAATGTGAAAATTTTGTGTACTAAATCGTGTATAGATTAATGGTAATGCGGTTGAATATCGCGTCTATGGACGTAGATTCGAACCCGCCTGACTTATTCCATACTTTCGGTGAAGGAAAATGTCTTAAAGTAACCACACCATAGTGGTAGCGGATCGTACGAGTATCACATGGGCATAATCTGAAACTAATAAACTAAGATTAATAATTAAATATTGCTTATGATATCACCATTCAGACTCTCCTTCAGACCTCATCTTCCATATCATTAAAAATAAGCAAAGTATTAATCCCCGGTTACGTAATTTTTAAACGGCCTCTAGGCCTTATTTACTAATCCCGCCTGGTTAGCCTCAAGTCTAAAAGTCTGTCATCAAACACCTGCATATTATATGTGTTTTCCGTCATCATTTAGCAGCAAGCCTAGAGGGTTGTTTAACTCCCTGGACAACATCTTTACTTAACACCAGGTGCGACTGTCATCAAAGGGAGATGATAACACACACTCGTCTTGTTAACGACAACACGGTTGTTTTTAGTTCAAATTACAAAATCACTGAAAAATATATTCTTAGCTTAGTCCAGTTGACACAATTCTCGGTTCTTTTAACGAAAATTATGAGATTATTCAAGCGTTTTGTCGCGGGAACGATGAAACATTCGTTTGTTATCGAGTGTAATTGACCTAAAAATTCCACGACGTAACCCTTTGAGGCGTCTCCGGTGCGTGGAACGAACCCGCGCGCGTCTATTTGCGTTGGGATATTGACCGCACGTCGTCTCCCGAAGAACACCTTTGTTTACATCACATAGATCGTACGACCGCGCGATGCGACTAAAGATAGCGTGCGCGCGTAATATAAATGAACAGTAACGTAACTGACTCGGTAAAGTTTTTAAATAAATAAATGGTGTACACGACTATATCGCAAATCTGATGCATAAGTGCCACTTTTAGAATATTTTGAAAGATGCAGTATGTAACTTGAAGTACTACTGTATTTGGTGAGATAATCTTATTATTGTAGTACTAATAAACTCCGCAAAAAGTCGGTATGATATTTTTTATAGGAAAGCAACAGAGGTCCAATATTTAATAAAAAAATAACAGAGGTTCGATATGTTATTATTAATTGAGCATCATCACTACAGTACTTCATATATTGTGCAGGATAGAGCCCTCCAGAGAGAGGGCCGCATATTATTTAGATAGATTAATATAGTTTCTAGATAAATTACGTAAATGACAAATATATCATTGATAATATATCAGATTTTTAACTTGGTTAATGGGTTACTTATTATATTGTTAAACTATGTTAAATAGCTTTCACTCGTGATAATAATTTATTATTAAAATAATTTAAAATAAAAGTAAATTCGACGAGAAAATATAAGGTTTGATAATGCTGTAATGCCACTTTAAAATTACCATGCGATAAGATTCCGAATATAAATCTATAGATCTTTTATAATGAAGTTAATAGGACGATTATTAAGTAGAAAAAAACATATTCTGTTAATAAAATTATGGATATAGTTTTAAGATTTCCTTATCCAATATTCATATTATTAATTTTATCGATTTATAAGCCAAGGTTTGATCACGATCGCACATCATAAGTGATTTCGTATTCAAAGATAGTAACATGTTAATCTTGATAGCGGCTGCCGGAACATATTCATAGATGACAGATTTATTTAGATTATGGATATATTTATTATTCTATCTATGGCTTTACTTTAGCTTTCAGAAATTCCGGGGCAATATAGTATTGAACCCGCATCTTCCTCGTGGTGTCTGAGAGTCAAGCACTGGCAAATTATCACGTGTTCTCCTTGGCTTATGTAATGTATATATTGGCAAATATAAAACAGTTTAAGATATTTTTTCTATTCTGCTTATCATTTATAATTTTTTTGCTTAGTAGCTATTGATTATTTTGAGTTATCAAGGAAAAAATCTAAAACAGCTATATTTTTCTTCTAAGTTTTAGTAACGGTTGTCGTTCAAGTGCAACCACAGAGTGAACCCTATTTAAATTAAAATGTCATGTTTTATTTCTGAATAACATTTCGGTCTATAAATTTAACACAATCATGACTTAATCAATGTATCCTACTGTGAATCTGTATATAATAAAACTCTGTTATTAACATTGCACGTGCGCACACCGGACGTGTATTAAGGTTTTATTTAAATCCGTAAATACAATTATAACAATGTGCATTCGTTTTACTTTATTATTTATTGTCATAATTAGTTCCTTGCGGTTAAGTGATATAGTTTTAAATCAATAATATTGAAAATGCTATATATTTTTACATGAGGTGGAAATAATTCCGCAGAATAGTTTAAGCTAAAGCTACCTTTAGGATCCAGCTAATATATATCCATCCATCCATTCAACCGAAAGAAATCCATTGCTGGATATAGGCCTCCCCCAAAGATCTCCATGACGACCGTTCTTGCGCCACCCGCATCCACCGGACTCCGCGACCTTCACCAGGTCGTCGGTCCACCTTGTGGAGGCCCTACCCACGCTACGTCTTCCAGTCCGTGGTAGCCATTCGAGAACCCGTTGGCCCCATCGAGCATCACTTCTGCAAGCATTCTGCTCATCCCACTGCCACTTAAGTTTAGCAATTCTTCGGGCAATGCCGGTTACTTTGATTCTTCTGCGGATCTCCTCATTCCTGATTCGATCACGCAGTGAAACTCCAAGCATAGCCCTCTTTATTGCATTTTGAGCAACTTTGAGCTTTTTTATTAGGCCCATTATGAGCGACCATGTCTCAGTGCCCGTATAACTAATAAAATAAATTTATTTGGGCTAATTTTTTCGACTTACCCCTGGGTTGTTTAGTTACTTGTATAATATTCTATTGCAGGAATAGGTTTTTACATTTTTGTTGAACACATGAAAGCATCTATGTTTTCATATTGTTTATTTTTATATTGACTAGCTGTGTGGCCCGTGTTTCATATATTCTTCACTACGTATTAAAATTTTTACACGTAATCCTAATTATATCCAAAATAAAATTTAGTACTAAGATAAAGTAAAAATATTGCTCATATACCTGCCCATAAAACTGTGAATTGAATCCGATTTTATTAAAATTTTTATGAGTTTTATATTTTTATACGCGGAACCCTAATTGTTTTCGAAAATTAAAAATACCCTAAGTTACCCGGAGTAACTTCAGCTATCTACCAAAAAAGACACGTCAAAATCGGTCCAGCCGTTCCGGAGATTACACATTACAAATAGAGACAAAAATTACAAAAATTTTATTATTATATCCATTTAGTAAAAAAAAAAAATTGACATTACAAACGGACATATCAATTTTATTTATTAGTATAGATGAAGAATGTTGATTGTGAGTGACAAATATTATGTAGCTTTCGTGTATATTTACCGTATTTCATACTTTTCTATAGTCGTTCTGAACCCTGAAATGGTTGGTTTGCATGCTTATTAGCAAATTAAACTAACTCTGAATTGATATATTAAATTATTTAAATGGGTTAATTCTCACGAAGTAGTAAGTAACGTAAAGTCGTGGGGGTCGAATATGTATGTGTATAAAGTCGATAAAATGTCACCGGATAGGAACGGAACGCTGTGAATCAATAATTCTTTGTAATCTAAAAAAAACTATACTCTTAAAATTGTTTCATATACGGTACACAAGGGTTACCAGTTTTTAGAGATATATAATTTATACAGAAGTGAAATGTTTATTAGGGAAAAAAAAAAAAAAATGAAAATTCATAGCAGTTGGAAACATCTCAGGAGCAGAGAGTGAAGTTGAAACGGGTTGTACAAAGTCATGTAAATATTCGAGGCTGCGAACCTGCTTGCCGGCTCCCCTCTGTGGGATCTGGAGCATGGGGCTGTCGCCGCCTCGTTTAGGTAAGGATAGGATAGAGAGGAGCTTAGTATCTCGATCTTCCTAGATGGTTGGAAAAGGAGGCTGGGGGATGCACAGTGCCGGGGTCGCCACAGGGGAGGCCGTTCGGCCCCATCTTAGGAACTGGTTAGGGAGAACTCACGGAGCGTTGAGTTACCGCCTTACGCAGGTGCTGACGAGGCACGGTTGCTTCGGAAGCTACCTGAATCGTATAGGTCGGGAACTCTCTTCGCGTTGTCATCATTGTGCTAGCGGAGTCAACGAAAATGTCAGGTACAGTCCTACAGGGACTTGGCCTCCGACGTGTGTAGGGACCTCTCCTTGCAATCGCTCGTAAGGGCGATGGTTAGGAGTTCTAGGCTCTGGGCAGCGATTCCGGTTGCGAGTCCCTCATGCTCGCATAGGAGGAGGCAGAAAGGGACAGAGCGTGTAGCGCACTTGAATAGATTCAGGCGTCCCAGACGCTGCAGCGACGGACGCGCTCGTCCGCACGCTCATCGAGCTCGCCAAGCCTCGTAAAATAATTTGACGTCGGAGCTCTCGAGAGGTAGGGCGTTGTCAAGGCTGCATAAGAATGCATGTACATGTGTCTCCAGGTGCCCTGACGTCGTTACGCCGATTAGGGACGTGGAGTGTTTAGTCAGTCGGCGTAGGCTTCCATGCTGAACTGTCATTCTAGCACACGAGATATCTATCGTAAGGTAGATAGATTACTGCTGTGTGTTCAGAAAGGTCAACCACGTAAAAAAAAAGGTCATGTAAAAATAAAAAGTAAAAACATAAAATTACATAACGGTTGCCCGGCAGTCAAATTTGCTTAAATTAATATAACTTCACAAATCGCAATTAATAATCGAATTATTTACTTTTATAATGTGTAACGAGTATAATTAAGTAAGTTTCACTGTTTTTTTTCATATTAGTTCACTTCTGTAAAACAGTATTATCATAATATAAGAATTCAAAGAAACAAATGTCGAAAATATTTCATTCTGTGACAAGTATCGATCCGGCAGTCAACATCAGCTTCCTGTTTGAACAAATATTTTGTTGAACTCACTGGCCCGGGCGCGACTCACACCAACTTTATAAACGAATCAAAAAAAAAAAAGTAAAAAGCAACATTCTAACGTATTCCAGTGTATTCGTCGGAATTTTATCATTCAGTGGTATAGTTTAAAGGCACGATATTTTATTATAAGATTACCAAAAATGTTTGTAGGTTTTAGTTGCAACAGCTCGTAATAGAATTGAGGGTTCATGACTTAATGAATTTTTACGATTATTCATTTAATAAATGTCTATGTATACACGTTGAATATATATTTATTCTTCCTTTATTACTTTACAAGGTAACGATAAAAACAGTCGTATGATAATACTGTATTCCTCAAGAAAAACTGCAGTGGGAGCTCATTCCACATCCAAAATGACTTCACGTCTTTAGACCTTAATTAGCTTATAAGCCTAGAACTAAAGAACCGATTTACATGGTTCATTTTTAAAACTCAAAATATATTCTTTGTCCAGATTTTGACCAAATAAGTAGTCAGTGGTATAGTAATGAATCAAGTCGATAAAAAAGTTACCACGATCTGTTGCCACATTTTACTTAAACTATGAAATCCAGAAAATCCTGAAAAGATCTACAAGTCTAAATGCCGAATTTGGCTGTATTATTTAGATATCTCCGACTTCTTCTTAGAAATGAATAAATGGAACAAACAAAACGTACAACAGTTGTGTTTGAAATTCATGAAGAAAAGTCGTGGAAAAATTTAAGATTAGTTATTATTCGAGTAACACTTTCTTTTACGCAGACTTGTAATCTTTCATTTTCGTTGGCCTCTAGACGGTATACTAGTTTTATCTGATCCATTACACTAATTTAATTACGAATAAGAACCTGTTTCTCCACGCCCGTTGAATAAACAACTGATTAAAAAAAAGAACAAGTTTATCCAAACCTGCGGTTATAAATTAATCTGCGCTTTCCAAGTGTATTATTTAATGTAAAAGGTGAAAGTAAAAGTCGTTAGAAATGATTGATCCTTAAAATGTACTCATATCTTTATTTTTACATGCTAGGGAAGGCTCTAATTATTTCTTTTTTCATAACTTTTTTAAATAATAAATAGAAGAAATTTGGGCGCGGCACGACAAGTAGTATATTTTATTACATTATATGAGCAAAAAACGAAAGCGAATGAATTGGCGTGAAAATAATCGCTGTCGCGTTCTTTGCACTATTTTCACGAAATCATGTATATATTTTAGTGACAATTCATTTAAGCAACAGCAACTTACTTGCCAGTGAAACACTTGGCAAATCTAAACGTACTTAATATGACAAGAAAACAACAACGAAAAATAGTTTTTTCGATATCTGTTTAATCAATATGAACTAGTTAGTTATTATACAATATAAGACAATATTACCGTCATCGTGTTTGTTTCAAACAAACATGCAAGTATTTATCTTATTAAAAAAATGTTTGTGGTTATAAAGTTGACTCATTTATTTACTTGCCTAGATATTTATTAAAATTAATATTCTTTCTTTATTTTATTGTGGTTTTGCTTTATTTATGACGCTGTAAGTCTTATTATGTTATAAAAGGAAACTTTAAACCACTTTACATGATCCCTTTTTCTAAATCGCACATGTATTTCCTGGTTAAGTTTTAGTATAGGTTATTTATGTGTATTCAATATATATATGCTATATTGTTAATTTTTTTAATTAATGAAACAAGTTTCATTGTGTATTTTTCTTTTTAAATCCATCCATCCAACCGTAAAGGCGTCCACTGCAGGACATAGGTCTCCCCCAAAGATAAGGGTGGAATTGCCACGCTTGGCAAGCGGGTTGGCGATCGCAGTAGGTGTTTCTGGAGCTCAGAGGATGCTGCTGCCCATCTTCTATAGTATCCTTTAGTCGCCTTTTACGACACCCACGGATAGATATGTGGTAGTACTATTATTAAGCGAGCAACAAACGCCACTTTTTCAATTCATTATATTAACTATGAGATATTTAAGAGATAATATACAGTGAGTACGGACATAAATTAGCTAAGTAAGCAACGAGTGTCGTAAAGCAAAATCCATCTGTCAATATCTTTCTAAAGAAAATAATTAGTTAATTTCCGTTTTAAATAATATTATGCAATTTTTTTAATCGTGTATAAAAAGAATAATATATAACATTATTTTATTGTACAAGTATAAAGGAGAGAAAAAAAACATCGATAAAATCTCTAAACTATAGAAATAAAAGTACGACATAATATCTCTAATCTTTCTTAACAGGGAACCGTATAACTGATTTGTTGCTAAAAGTAAAATACACACGTGTAGAATAAAACACATTACGCTTTGTAGTTTTCTATGACTTTATCGTTGCCATATTTTTTTTTCCGTCGGTATCATATTCTCGATGGTTATCTTAGTTTATTGGAGTTTATTATAACATCACTAGCGACTTATCCATGCTTTGAATTACTTTTTTGTAATCGTGAACGTAACTATACAAAGCGCCCTAATACTTGATTATAGAGTACGGGATAGAATTTTCAATGCACAATACTATAATATTTTTTTGTCTATTACTTTCAGGTAAATAAAAAAACTCGGGGAGCCTTTTGAAGATTATCGCTGGATCTCGAGGACGTGACTAATACAGTATGTAGAGACTTTATTGTATTGAAAAAAAATTGTACACGTTTATAATCCCCAAGAATGTCAAGAAGATTTACCAAATACATATTTTATTTAAAACTTTTTGGACACACGCGAGTATAACTTTTAATGTCTTTGGAGTTTTCTCGCAGTCGACCTTAGGATCGTAAAGCGAAGGATAATGAGGATAGGTGCTTAAGGTCTATCTAAATGTTAGTATATCTACCTACATAATATAATAATGTAGAATATTCGATCCTGTTTTTTGTATAGATTTTCCGGATCTTAGTGTTCTGATTATCTTAATCATCCAAATGTGATGATACTTCGATGAATTTAATCTACGTATAATGGTAAAATTCCTGGCTCAAAATAAAAAAAAATATTTTCAGGCCATAATGATCGATTCCGTAACGTATTTCGTAAACTTTGTTACGAACCTATACATATATACTCGTACGTATTATGTATATGAAGAGTACTTAGCTGTGGCATAGTGAAAACAAACCCGGGGGTCCGATGTAAACAAAGGTTACATCGATGACGGACGTATACCAAGAGACAAATATATAAATAATTAGGGGATGAGAGTGGCCTTGAGATTGTAGTTACGAAGTAAATAAAACTCATAAATATCGAAGTAAATACTCGTTATTTTATTTCCTTTCGTGTCGGGCTACGGTCGCGTCACTCGAAACTCGTACTATGTGAGTCATATAAAATCAAGTATAGCAAAGTAGGGAGCCAGGGCGTGCTGCTCCGATCCTCGGCTGCAGAGGCTTCGGTATCCGCCACCAGCGTGATAGAGTGACACTATCATGCACTAGCATAACACACCTTACACCGCACTCTATACTACTGCATCTATACATCTAATATCTCAGCCCAAGCTGAGGTATTTTTACCCTTGCGCAAGCTGAGCGATCTAACCGGTCGCCTCCAGAACTTCGTTAAACCTGTCAAGGCCCTTTCGGTCCAACAGCATTTAGTCGTAATTGAAAATAAATAGGGAGGTGGTAAAACAATTAATTCAAATGTAAACCGAATTCGTGAATGCTCTACAATAAAATTGCTGATAAAACATAATAATAAAACACAATCGTCTGTATGGATACAATTAAAATTAATTTCTTACCTATTTTATTTGCTAAATTGTAAATCAAAAGAAGGCTAACAGTATTTAGCCGCTTTAAATTGTATACAACTCATATTAACTATTATAGTCATTATTCTGTGAATATTTTCGATTTATTAACTACAAATTTTTTTCTACAAAGTCTCACAAACATTATTTGTATTTATTCTGGTTTTATTATTAATTAATTATTATTAACTATTACATTTTTTCCTACTTGTAGCAAAGAGCCTGACATTAGACAGTAACAGTTACATTTGAAAACTTAGCAAATTATACACTTAGCAATACATTAATATTGTGTAGATCTGTTTGTAATTTTTTCTTATAAATGCGCGATGTAGGTATAAAGTGCACGTCGTTTGGGAATCTGGAAGGTTTTTAAGTGGCCACTACACGTGCTATTGTGCACACCTCCTCCAGTAACTAGGCCATGGATATCTAAGACTTGAACTTAGATGTAAGCCACAATAAACAAGAGGGAGCGGGTGTAAGTTGCGTCGAAATATTAGACCTGGTTTTATGAATAAAAAAAAGATTACCGAATTATTATATTATTATCTGAATACAATTATTTATGTTATAAATATTATTGATTTATGTTAAAACATAACCTCACATTTTTGTAATTATAGGAAAGAGGGTCAAAATAATTAAGTGCAAGTTTTTTGTAAAGCGTGTTTTTTTTTAAGTTTTAACAAAAAAGAAAATTCGCTTGAAAATCTGAACTCCACAAACCAGCATGCTCGCTTTGTGTCGCGTGTATAACTTTTAAGTACAAGTAACGTATTACCCTGATTCTTGAAAACGTTTATGCATTTGTAAGTTTATTCGGTTTTCATTAAAGAATTGATTATTCAATTTTCCGTATAATAATGAATCACCGATGTTTAAAATTCAAAAATAAAACGTCGGGTAATTTTATTAAAAGAGTGATTAAAAAAACTTCTAATTGTAAAAAATAAACATTTCCAAGAAGTACAAATAATAAATCATTGAGAATAAAAGAAATTGTTTTGGACACCCACATCCGCTACTTACTAAAAAAAAACTCCAGGGTATCTCGCCCTACATGGGGCTCCCTTCCAACGTTACTATTGTTACATCAGTACATTCTTCTGAGCATAGCGAGGGATATGTCAATTCACAAGATCGTTATCGACGCTCTAGACCGTTCATGACTAAACGTGAGTTCTTGGACACTACTAGTATGTTTAAATGGTGTGCCTTGGTAATTAGATCGACTCGTATACCGTAAGAACAAATAGAATTGAATATTAAATTTATAAGAAATTGCTCTTACAGCTTGATCAAGTTTGATGGCGAGCGCTTAGGGTCTCTCAGTCGCAAAATGACTACTAGAAAAGGGCTTCCACAATGGTCCAAACCTCTGACAATGGTGTTATCAACTTGCAAATTTTTGTAGAATTCATCCCATCCAAAAGCTATTTGTTTTGCAACCAGAAAAGATTACAGTTCCCTCACAAAATCTATATACCTTGCGTGTGGTGTGCTGCGTGTTTGGTTAATACATGGAGTGTCGCTGCAACGAGCGAGTGCAATAGCTTTCTTAATTGGGGATCATAACACGCCTTGGCTCAAGACTTCCAACGGACTATAAGAAATGGTAAATCAAACCATTAATGTAGCATGAGTAGGCAAGTTAAATTTCAACTTAAGATACCTGGATTATTTTGTCCTAAACTTCAAATACAATCAGAACCCACTCACCGTCATTGCAATCTTACTTTTACCGCGCAACCAAGACATAGATATCGTTACTTTTAGTTTGTCCCTCTCAACTTCACACTGATTTTTCTGCCTAAATTATTATTATTATTTTTGTAAATAACGACGCACTTATTCGAACTTCCCAATTTAATTGTTACCGTGATATTATAAAATTCACGTATATTCTTTATGTCAGTGTTCGATAACTCACGTCTAGTCGTCAGCGATCTCTGATCGGTACACCAGCACACAGCAACAACACGACAGACAATACAATACTTTACAAAAGCTATATAATATGTGATTATAATATATTTGTGCAATATATATATATATATATATATAGTGGGGGATATATATAAAAGCTGTTCATAGATTTAAAAAGCCCTTTTATCAAACTCGTGCTATCTCTTTCGGATTTATTCTCTCACGTTCACACTGTATATTCGTGTTAATTAAAGCGTGATTATACATTCATGACATGTCGCTGGTAAATTCCTAGCGTGATAGAAACGTGAACATTCTCCCAAGGAATTATAAGTGGCTAATTCGATCTACGCAATCGTATTACTAATCTATATAGTAATTGTTAACTCGAATCTATATTAATAATAAAATTGGAAATTTCATGTGTCTGTACATTTTCAATTTTTGTGAAAATAATTATTGCAAGGGACTAAAAATAGGTTATTGAACACATTTCTATCATATCATTAGAAAGTACTAAGTATATTTTTAAAAAGACCTTTATAAAGCATATTCCGGGGTAACATCAAAACTTTATTTCATTAAAATCAGTATACTCGATCAAAAGTGATAGTAATTTGAATGACACGTGGGAATTTTAGTATGAAGGGAGAGTTGGTAAGCAAATGCGTTATAGTCTTATTCGAGAACAAAAAATTCATGGATTAATTGAAATTGAACAAAATAACATAATATAAAATATATGTGTGTATATAAATAATAAATATCTGAGACAGTACATTTACTATGTAATTAACCCTTTGAGCGTTTACGCCAGCTTTCAATTGTTTTCCTATTGTCTCATTTTTATGGGTAATCGAAATATTAACATGAAAACAATATTTTGAAATTTTTACAGAATATCTACTAAGCATTTTACATGTTGTATTAATTAAGAATTCATTTTATGGAAGTAGTGAACTGAATTCAATTATAATATCAATACGTAAATATGGCACGGAACATATAATAATACTATTATTTAATTCTTATTATAATTAGACGGTTCATGTATTGATTATTTTCGATGACATGGGTGACGAAGTGTTATGAATGGTGACTACGCAAGCAAATTATGCATGTATTTCTAACTATTATTCATAGATGGCGCTATACTAATTAGTGAATAATTAGGAATGTTCTGAAATATTACTATTTAGGACTTCAGAATCTACTACACGAGACATTTCGACAGTTATAAATTTTTTTTGGTCTGTTTATTAATTTTTCGCCAATCACGCAAAATCTACTGAACGGATTTCGATAAAATTTTGTACGTTAGTAGTTTATTTTTTTTTTTTTTTTTTTTTTTTTTTTCGAACCTAGCTAACGCTGTTGACCGGAAGGGCCTTTACAGCTTCACCGTGACTTTGGGGGCGAGTGCTGAAGGCACTCAACCGCAAAAGGTGACTAGCACAAGGGCTACCAAAATGGTACGAACCTCGGCTTGGCCGTCACCTGAGTGTAAAACTCTCTCGCGAGTTTGAACCTAGCTATTCCCTACATTTTTTATTAAATAATAAAAAAAAAAAAAAAAAAAAAAGGTTCCTTACAGGAGTAGTTTATACTCTATAGTAACATCTTTATATATGTATTTATATAATGTACGAGTAGTGTTTATTTAGATTTATTAAAAACACTATAATTATGAAGTGTATGCGTAAGAACACCTGTTCTATTATTATAAAGAGGAAAAGTTTGTAAGTTTGGATGTTCGGAGGATTACGGGACGGGACGCCTGAACTCCACGCGAGCGAAGTCGTGGGCACAGCTAGTATATTAATAAAATGTATATGTATAGCGCCCTTCCTACAATCTCATCTGATAATCTCTCAAATGATACTACCGGAATAGACAGCCAGATGAAGCGATGATGTCTCGGTTGGTAATCTGATCGGATTCTGCAACGATGGACTTAGTTCGAACCCATCAATCCAATTCTATATTAACCGTCGGAGCTTTCAGTAAAGGAAAACATCCTCAGGCAATCATAGCTTGCTTGAAGGGTGATTTCTAATAATGCCCGCCTGGGCTGCTACCTTTAAGTTTGAAAACCTGTCGCCACGCATCAATAGGTGTGTTCCAACAATACCACTTGACAGTCAGTATCTCTAGGTTTAGTGTGCTTACCATCCTGGAACATGTGATCATTTAAGTAATAATACAAAAAGACTGGTCGATCACTGGTAGACATTAAACTGAAACAATTACATAGCGTTTATAGGGTTGTAAATATTTGTTTGCGTTTATAATAGGCAGTGTAAAGGGGAAGCTATACAAGAGCACGATCCGGCCTGTCGTCTTGTATGGATCAGAATGGTGGCCCATAAAGGTGACGGATGAAAGAAGACTCCATACAGCTGAGATGCGGATGTTGAGATGTCCACACATCTCACTCCACAGTAACATAAATGGACAGGATTAAGAATGAGCACATTAGAGGATGTTTTTAAATGGCAACAGTAACAGAAGTTAAGGAGTAGGCGTTCTGTTCTGGTATGAGTTTGTGATGCGCTGAGAGGGTGTTGTGAGAAAGTTATTGGATATGAATATTGACGGTTATAGGGGAACGGGGAAGAACAAAAACAAGATGGATGGTTTGTGTGAAAAATGAACTGTTTAAAAAGGGAGGTGAATGCGGATGAGGTCTCAAATAGAGATGAATGGAAGAAGAAGACACATTGCGCCGACCTCAAATAAAAATGGCATAAGGGCAGGAAAATGATGAGTAGATGGTGTAATTTATATGACCTGGGTTTTTGTCTAAACAACTTAAAGAACCGTGCCGACGTTTTTAACGACGCGTAATTGTACACAGTCCGTATTATTACCTCCGCTTTCATGTTTACTGTCCGCGGTAACAATGGGTAGTAAAGAACATACTAGAATTCTGTGTTAAAAGCCCATCAATGCAGATGTGAATTTCAACGTTACAGAGTTATATTCAAGGCCTTTCGTGTATGCGATTGAAGTTAATTAGTTTTATCTATATCGATCAAAGCATAGCACTATTGTTTAGTGAAATAATGACTATAATTATATATTACTAGTTGTTTAACATGGTTCCCCTCGCAAAAAATAACTATATGGGCATGGCGGTTTGGTCACAATCTCACTTGATGTTAGACGACAATATAGTCCAGGATGATAACCATATTAACTTCTTTCAAGTAATGTTAGCGGAACACTCTAATAGCGTGCAGCTGGTTTGACTGTGATATCGCCAGGTATTAAAATTAGTGTCGTCCATCATATTATGATTTCTTCACGATGTTTTCTTTCACCGAAAGCTCAGGCTCATTTGGAAAATAGGACAGGATAATTAGAATCTACGTCCATCGACACGGTATCCGGGTTATATCACTATTGAGCCATTATTATAAAATTATGTTATTGCTGCCAGTAATGTATGAAATGTAATTGGTTTTTTTTCTCCAAAAATTTACGGTAGTTTACGTAATTAACCAAAATATTTAATAAACTCGGCAAGAGATTTCATCTATGATATAAAAACTAATCATGTAAATCGATTCATCTGCTCTCAAGTTGTAAGTCTACACAAACAGATGGACATATATAATATCATATGTAGAAGACTATGTCAATTAAAAATAATTAGTTAGTTATATGTTTTTTTAATGTTAATTAAATATAAAACATGAACCTTTTAGGACTCTTATCTATCACATTTTCATACGAATAAATAAATTTATTAGAAATTAAGCTAGTTATTTTTTTTATTAAAAATATTTGCAAAAAAACTAACAATCAAATTAGATATGCTGATGCTCGTAGTTAAATTGTGTAAGTACCGGCAAACATCTTGAACTTAGAGGGTGGCTTAGAGGATCTAGCTACATCAACACTATCGCCACGAAAGTTCTCCTTGCGGTAGTGACCTCACAAATCGATATCTTCCCAGTCAAGGTTAATTTTCAAGATGTTTACCAGGGTTAATATTACTTAATGTTGAAGTTTTTATTCATATCATTCATATGTACATATCTCTCGACAATTTTTAATTATGCGCATTAATACAGTAAGAATTTAGCATTTTATGTATAACTAACTGTGTGCCAGCCGCTGCGCCTGCGTTTCATATATTCTACACTGCGTTTTAATTTTTTAAACGGAACACTAATTATTTTCCTAAAAAAAATGTAGTACTAAGATAAAGTAAAAATATTTCACATAAATTATAGCACTTGCTGTTGGAAAATAAGGAACGCAACCTAATATTATATTTAATGTCTTATGTTGGCAACTTTCTCTCTCTGTGCAATATATGAATGTCATTGTGTCAAGTGTGCAGTAATATACGTTTTATGCATTTATTGTGTTCTATTTTTCAATATTAATCAACTAAATATCAACACTTGCCCGTAATTGAATCGGATATTATTTAAATTGTCATGATGTTTTTTTGTTTACGCGCAACCCTTATTATTTTTCGGAATTAAAAATACCCTAAGTTACCCGGAGTAACTTCAGAAATCTACCGAAAAAAGTCCCGTCAAAATCGGTCCCGTTATTCCGGAGATAACCTATTACAAACAGACAGACACAGACAAAAAATATCTATTTATAATAATTGTATTTCGTATATATACATTCATATCTATTTAGTAAACAAAATATTGTGACATTACAAATAGACACTTCAATTTTATTTATTAGTGTAGACTAGTTGTGTGCTGTTTTCCTTTTTTTTCTTATAACTCTTAAAGTTCGTGAAACAACTAATAAATAAAATTGATTTAACACAAAAAAAGACAAAAAAATAGACAACGATATAATAATAAATGAAAATTTGTCAGGATTTTTTTTTAGATATGTCTATAATTCAACGTTAATGGCAATTGAGAACGTTGTCTAAACAAGCTCTCTTAGTAATAAAGATACTAGTTTACGATACAGATCAATTAAAAATGGTTTTATAAATCTATATATTCTATGATGAAGTTATTTGTAATAAAAATCGTGCCAGATGTAGGTCAATATATCCATAAAAATTGATGAAGCGTATACAAGTCAAAACAAGCCTATTTACGTCGTTAGGCTGGAGAAGAATCATGAATTTATTTCTAAAACACATTCTTATGCCTACACCTAAAATGCGAGGTGCTAGGTGTTGGCATGGTGATAAATCCGCCATAGTGTCTCGATTATATATTTCGTGAGGCTCAGCTAGTGTATACCTATCCGGAGGATTTTCCCAAGCCAGTACGATAGTGACAATTAACGATTGGTTGTTAATCTCTTGATGTTTACCATCTTTTATGGATTCAATTGCATACTATTTTACAACTTAATAGATTGAAAAAAACATATTTATAATAGTTTGTTGATTAAACTTAATCTATATCAAATTATTATAAATTGAAATCTGAATTATTGGCGCAAAAAATTAACAGATAGGCATAAAATACTTGATTTTCGAAAAAAGAACAAGCGAAGTATTGAATTTACGGACAAAGAAAATCAAATCCATTGTAGGAGCGTTTTTTGAATTTGGAACGTTACAACGCTCCAGCATTGTTGTATGAAACGGCGTACTGGGGTTATTAAATACTCTTTGATTGGGTCTCTTTTATCATTCTTGGCATACCAAAGTAAGTATCTTTGTAAGCAAAGAGTTTGTGTCGTAAAAATTGCATTCATGTGGCTGTATAGCCATAAATGCGCTCGCTTTTCGGCACTGATGACAAATAGAAAATTGGCGGCAAAACTGAAAATTCGTCTTGATACTAATGTAACTTTTAATATTAATGAAATTAAATGTATAATATAAAAAGTATGTTTTATTTCCCTGCATTCTTTTGAGAAAAGCACTATATGTGCCTCAGTGGAAATAGCAATTGCCTGTCTTGTATTAGTGAAGTCCTAGCCTACGGCTTGGCCTTCAAACTCATACTCCACCTTCAATTGCCTATTTTACGGCCTTTGCAATAATGTAGGTTACCGTAACATTATTGGTTTTAAAATAATCTTGAATATTTCTTCGAAAATGTCTTTGCTGTATATATTTCTCCTTATTAGTACTTTTTAATATAATTTTTATTTTTTTATTTGAGATACTCGTTTCGACATTTGTTAGTAATTTTTTTAATCATAACACGTAATGTCTTATTTTTTATTTCTTTTAGGAGTTATTTTTTTAAAACGCTAGAGTTTGTTTTTGCTTTAAGTCTAAATCTAAAACTAGCCATTCATTCACTTTGGGTGCGTTTTTTAATATTACGTTTGATGTGTAGATTTTAGTTCTTTATAATTTTAATCTAAAGAACATTTTTTTTTGTAAAAAAAAATACGTTTATGGTATTTCTATTAATTCCTAAGCGGCGCTTGTTTTAATGGCATGCGGTACCTTAAGAAATAAACATTCTCAAACATGTGGTAGCATGGATCGGTCGCGTCCGGTGAAAAATGTTATTTTTAAAACCGCAAGTTATGGTTATCCTCGGGTTCTGAGTACCACCGGTAGTTTGTTTGTCATAAAGGAGTTATCTAAATAAACACTATTTAATATTATTATTGTGTTGCTCAAACGATATTAAATTATAAACGACTAGCTGTGTTTACAGCATTTTCTATATTTCACAATATTCACTGCACTATTCAAATAATTATAAACTAAATAAAAAATCTACCAGTACGTTCTCTGCAACATTTTACGTAAAGGAAAAATAAAACAAACTTTGGCTTACAATGCTTATATTCATTGGTCGTTAATTAGTAACGAATAAAGAGTATGGCATTATGTTCATATTAGCAAAGACTATATCAGCTAATAAATTATTATTTTCTATATATATATATATCTATATCTATATATATAAGGAAAATAGGGTTCCTTTGACGTACCATTACCTCAAAACTACTGAACATATCGCGATGGGACCACCATTCAACGAATTTTTTGTAGATGGGTATAGCCATAGGCTATTTATTTTTTGAATTCCATTCGACCCTTTCTCATTTTTTTTTTTTCGATTTACTCTTTTGTACATTTTTTCCACTAATAACAACAAAAGACTTTCATTTTCTTCATTAATTTCTTATTTTAGGTTAGGTATAAATTATTTAAAAACTATATTACGCAGTGAAGAATATATGAAAAACGCGGGCAGAGCCGCAGGCATACAGCTAGTTGCAATATAAAAAGAAATACGTTAACACGATAGATTTCCCTAAATCCATAATTAACGCGTTCATAAATTTGCTTTCATTGCGTTTCATTGATTTCTAACGTTGTATTATTTATTCGTTTCAAATACAGATAAATACTACTTATGTATGTTTGTTTGATTATATTAGTTACTCGTGACATGCGAATTTACACTTTATTACATCTAGTGACAGTAAAAGAAAATATGATAGTTTTTCGTTAAATAAATTTGCATGTGTAATTTAATTGCATTTGCTACAATATACATAAAATAGTAATAAGTTGGTTTGATTTGATGAGCGTCACCTTACGGAAATCTAAAGTAAATATATCCTGGCTTAGATACACCAGGCTAAATTTACCAATTGTCATGTCATTTGGAAGATGTAAATTATAAATAAAATTAGTTAATGATACCCAAACACCGAAAGGCTTTGCAGGTCAGCTGCGGCCGAATTTTCGGTTTGCCATTTTAAAATTGTACTGAACCATTTGGTACAGTATTGTGTCATTTTATCACGTTTTAAGAAAGCAACCGACATGAAAAAATCCTGCAATCAGAGAGATATAATAAAAATGTAAAAACCACTTTGGAAGTGCGAGCATAAATTGAATAATAAAAAAGTTCAAAGCGAATGTAAAAAAAATAAAATTCATATTTTTTTTACTCAAATCTCACCCACTTGCGTCGGGCGCCCTTACCGTTAAGTGGGGTAATCATATTATTTCACGGCTGGTACTCCGAGTTCTGAACGTTTACCGTTTTCCCCCTTCCTGTTGAAACGCACCTTTCCAAATCTCGATTTTAAAACGATCCGCGTCCCTAACATTTAGGGGTTTTAATAAGTTCCTTTGATTAATGTGCTGTTGTAAAATTTCTAGAGTAATGGGAGCGTTAAATATGAGGGAAAATCAAATAACACTTTGGAATCTTACAAATGAGTTTACATTACATTCGATAAAGCTTTTTTCATCACCGATTATTACTATACCTTAACTATTGTAGGCTGATTGTACTCCTCATAAAAATGGTGATTTGCGAACTGGTTTAATTGGTGTTTGTTGAATATTGATATGTATAATATTATAGTTTATTATTCTGCGGTAATTAAATAATAAATGTCATATATGTGTGAGTATACAACTCGGTTACGTCGATGAAATTAAGACATATTTGTCTAATTTTATAACAACGATTTAGCTAAATGGTTGTTATTTTTATAGGTTTGATATGTTTCCCTGGGTAGCCAGGGAAGTTTTTGTGGTATTCTTTATTTAATACACTTCACACAATAACCAAACTATATCACGTAAACTGACGCAAAAATTACATTATATCGGATCAGATAACGTAAGTTAATGAATTAAAAATTTACTAAAACAAGCAGAGTAAGATCCTACAGAAACTCAGGTTATTCTCAAATAGATTGACACTGCAATGCACGGCCATTTTATTCTTTCCTCCATCTTTTTTTGCAATATGCAGTTACCTTTCTGTCTCCTCTCGCCCCGCTATCCGTCCCTCTCTCACATGTATGACGCTCAAAAGGTTTTTTTTAATATAAAAAATTTTGTGATGCCTTTGCTGCCTTCTATTTTCAGTCAGCAGGATCTGAGTGAGTAGCTTACAACTTCCAATTAGGTTAGGCATATAACTAAACGATAGACATAATTTCATACAACAAACCAAGCGCTAACATAGTAAGATTTAATCATAATAAAAACGAAATAAAATTAAAATAAAGCTTTACCAACGCAGGGACGTGTTGAGCGAATGTTTATTTGTTAAAACAGTGATAACTCTTGTAATGTTTACCGACCACCTGCGTTGAAATGGATTAGTTTGAAAATTAACTAACAATGAATCTCAAGATGGATCAGTAAAAATTTCATGTTGCTTTTATTACTATTGTGATAAAAGTCATCGAATTCTCGCGTTTAAAAATTATGATTTTACATAGACCATCTTAGGAATATGGTATATTTTATGATTCGATTGATATCAGTAAATGAAATAACGTGTTTTTTGACTTGTTACAATGTTCATGTTTACATTATCTTCGAAGTAATGTACGAATGAATGAAAAAAAATTATTTATTATATATTTTATTGGAACATTGACTAGGTTAATATCACAAGCTATTTTTGTCTCACAAATGTACAGAGTGTGGAGAACAAAAGCTTTATGAATTACAGAGAAAATGTACTAAATAAATATAACAAACAGATACGAGTACATACTAAATAGCTATAATTGATAGTAAATATTATATTAACGAAATGGATGGAATACATTTTCTGATATTATTATCTTGTCTCTGCGCATAAAAATTTATATTTTGTCAAGATTCTGATTTATTTCCGTATGTTTATTGAAATAATGATGAGTTGTAAATGTACACAATAAATTAAGCAAACTGTAAATGCGTTATTAAGACACGTAATAATTGTATTTCTCTCTAATAATTAAACGAACTGGGTGCAATTCGATACCATATATATTGAGTAATTTATCTAAAAGCCATACTTAAAATAATTTGTGCTGTAACCAATGAAACTGTACAGATTTTATCCTATGCACGTGTGGTTGTTATTAGCTTAATGATGAATATAATTTTGTTTCGAAACATGACTGCCGCCTGACATACAGGAATTTCTAGTTTAAGTGACAGCAGTCTTTATATTAAAATTACTCGTAACTTATGACATCAATACGAGTAAACTTGTAATTTGTAGTCTAGTTCTACTTCTTAATCGACAATTACAATGCGTGTAGAAAGGTTGTTTTATATTTATTTATTTAATATTCAATAAATGGTGTTCCTTCCTTTCAAAAACTAAAACAATTATAATTACTGTGTATTTAAAACGATCTAATAATGAATTAAGTTATTACCTATTCACTTAAGTCCGAAACGAAACTATATTACCCCGATGGGTTTATTGTTTATCTATGTGTGTTGCACGCGCGCGGTAGCTCGCCGCAACGGATTACTGCGACTTAAAAATGACTTACAATAGTATTACTATCCACTGCCATACGTGTGAAAGAGAGATCGCAGACAATCACACCGACCACCCGGGAGACGTCTCGCTCGCACAGCAACATTATAGAATCGTTATTGTCGGTGTTTGGGGTTAAATAATAATCGAGTAAATGAAGTCATTAAAGAAACGTGGTCATCGTGTGCGGTTTGTTGTAATCAACGTACGGGTCAATGGTTTCCATAATACCGTGTCCCTTCGGTTATATGAGAGGCGTGAGTGAGGAATTCTTCACGCTTATTACGAGAATAATTTATCTATAACTGAGACATATTTACCCGTCTATTTTAAGTTATTAAATTTATTTTTTCATTGAACGCACAATATGCAAAGTGACAAGAGGCGCGTAACTTTTACTGGCTGTTGCCAGGTAAAGATTTCCGAAATTTTCCCAGAATTAAATTAGGCTAATCTGTATTTAAAGATAATATTGTGAAAATTGTCATGGCACTTTGTATCGGAAAAAATTACACATGATTTTGGGTATGCTAGGTTTAGTCTAAAACCTCACCACGTAGCACTAGGGCGAGAGTAGTATAAAATTCGATAACAAAAAAAATCACGTGATAATGGACAACCCCGAAGGTATTAAACATTTCAGTTGATCATCTGCAATCATATCATAGCCAGTGGTAGCACGTACGGACACCTCGTCGATGGACGTAAGTTCTAACCCACCTTTTTTTTTTTTTTTTGACGGGGGGAAGTTCTAACCCACCTACCCTTCTTCCATAATTAATGAGTCTGAGCTTACGGCGAAAGAAAAGATCGCCTGAAACTATTGCACGATGTTAGAGCAAATTTTAAAATCTGTTTTCATGTTTTCTACTCAGCCTGATTATTCTCTGTATAAAGTTCTTTAGTTTTAAATGGTCATTATTTTTGGGTTTATTTACCTTTGCATCATATTTAGTTCGGCATATTAAATACATACTAGTGCTCGCCTCTGATCGAAATTCGACCAAATCTTATTAAAGTAAATGTTTTCTTTTACAAAAAAGTAGTAATGAATTTTAAAAATGTTCACAATTTTATTCGCAGTTTCTCGTCTATTGCTTAAAATAAAACCTTCTGAAAAGTAAACATTTTGCTTACGCGGTAAATAAATGTCAAGTGTGACAATGTCACGTGATTAATAATCCATTGGTAATCGTGTGTGTGTGTCAAATACATGGTAGTGTGTGTAATGTTTTTTTTTATTGATTTAATGTATTTTTTATGCATAATTTAAAAAAAAAAATATTAGCGATTTGCACTCCTTTATATAAACTATAAGTCTGCGAAATTTCATACTACTTTGTCCGCGCATTTTTGTAAAAAGGGGTGCAAAGTTTTTGCTTCACGTATAAATATCACATTTATGAGTACTAAAACCTGGTAAATTATAAGTACAACTTAAAAAAATGAATCATGTAAATAAGTTCAGTGATTCTCGAATCATAAGCCAGCTAGCCGAAAGATAGATGTGTTGGTTTTTATATAATGTAAAGATAAGGATTTAATATTAACTAGAGTTGTTTCGACATATAGTCGATGTTTTTTTATGAATACATAATAAATCATTGCTTTCATCGTGTCAATTTTAAGGAGTTGCCACGACCGGAAAAGATTTAGCGATCCGCGACTGCGATTCGATTGCTTGCGTTCCGGACAATTTCCGCCAATGAACAGACACGCCTTGTATGCTGTAGCTTCATCCATGTGTAGCTGTTATCTTGTATCTCTTTCTACATCATTATAACATATTGACTCGGAAAGTGTTATATGGAATATTTACATAAGTGTGCTCATAATATTTCCAATAAAATTAAACTCGCCCTTTCTAAAATGCGAAAGTAAAACAAAATTAAACTTACAGTGACTTTTTGTTTTTTTTGTCAAGCTCGATTTATTGTTAGTTCAATTTATTCCTTTCTCAATAAACGGCAAAGGTCACTAGATCATGCATCCAAATCTGACTTAAAAAGTCAAGATTGATTAAATGCAAAATTCTCTTTGAATATATTTTTAAATTACTGGTCATGACAGTAAAATTTGTAACAGTCTATTTTGGTAAATCTCACGCCGATGTTTATTTTAATTTTAACGTTTCGAAGTTCCACATTATCCATCGATATATCGACCAAGGACGTAAAATCTGTAACCCTTTATGGCGAATTAAACCGGAATGCATCATTCGTCAGTGTTGTCTAATTATAAAGGAATTCGCGAGTCCGCGTCATCCTTTATTTTATCTGGCGGGAATCTCGGGGCGAGAATAAAAAACGTATAAATCAACTGGCTCCTTCGAGTTTATTATTATCAAGGCGCCCGAGTGCATTCCACGTTTGCATCGTTCTAAAATAGATATAATAGGGTATATTATAACTAACGATAAATATTATCGTTATTATCTTTAACGGGGGAGGAGGTTAAGCAAACTTATTAATTATTCATTTGGTTATACTTTTATAAATATGTAGTTTTATATAGGGATTGTTTAATACAATCATGTCTTATTTGAGTGACGCTTTAGTATTGTGTAAGTCAGATTTTGGATATATTGCGCCCCACAATTACGTGAGCATTGGCAGAATTAGGAAAAAAAAAACACAAAATGAATAATATTGCTTACGTAATCACCTTTCACGTGGAGCGAGTCCCCGCGTCATAAATAAGCAAATAGCAAAGCATAGACTTTCTGCCCCAATTGATGCTGACTTGAACAGCCTCTTGTATATCTGTAACTGGAGTTATGTTAAAGGAAAATACCGTATTTTCTATCGAAATTCTGTTTTCAATAACATACACATATGTTCCGACAGCATCACTTGAGAGCTTTAGCGTGTTATCATCTTAGGTCATATCATCACTTATATCAGGTGAGATTGTGGTTACTCGCTAAATAATACGGCTATGAGAATACTTGCCTAACTAGTCATTTCCTAAAGTTAAATAGAATTTTCAAAATAGAAATTTTAGACATAATCAGCATCAGAGCTTCACTGGATTGTGAGAACCTTAGTAGCTTATTATAAAATCTGATCAATAGCCAGCTATATTAAAGCAAATCTATACTAATAAATAAAGTTTGTAATGTCTGTTTGTAATGTCAAAATATTTTTTTAACTTAATGCATATGAATATATATATGCGATATCTATACCAAGAATACAATTTTAAAATGTTTTGTCTGTATGTCTGTTTGTTCCGATTTTTACGGGACTTTTTTGGTAGATAGCTGAAGTTACTCCGCGTAACTAACTTTTGTTTTTCGAAAATAATTAGGGGTCCGCTTAAAAAAATTAAAACTCATAAAATTATGAATGAAATCCGATTCAATGTACACTTCCACTGGCTGGTATTTGAATTTGTGATGAATATCTTTGCTTGATGTTGTAGCAAAAATTTTTAAGAAAATAATTTGGGTTCTGTATAAGAAAATTAAAAACTATATCGCAATACAGTGAAAAATATATGAAACGCGTGCGTAGCCGCGGGCACACAGCTAGTTTTCAATAAAAGATAGCGCCCGAAAGACTAATTTCAAACGGGGATTATACTAACTCTCATAGATTAAATAACCAATCAGATGCGACAGATTTGATCAACTATATATTTGAACTACATTTGAAGATATAACAAAAATATTTTATGTTTTTTTCGTTTGTGGTATACATTCAGTGGCGAAGCGCTCCTATAACTCGATTCCTGATAGCTTTAAAAAAAAAAACACAAAACACTCTCTGCGCACATATCAAATCATGCATCAAATATATTATAACGCGAAACACGCACACTAAGAACTTACTCATGCAAGCCTGTAGCAAAATGTCGGAATTGAGTTCACACATTCATGCACGTTTTACTATAATTATCACCCACACAATGAAAGCATTAGTGTACCTATTACCTCTTCTCGACTGGGTCGTTTTCCGGATCGGTGGTAGTTTGACGTTCATAACGCGCTTTTTCAGGGCCCAAATTGAATAAAGAATTTTATGATTTTGATTATGTAAACGTAGCGTATGTTTATGCTGAAAATAAGCCGGTTTGTTCCGGTTTATTCATTTAATTTTGAACATTATTGTGAAACGATTACGGTTTATCAATATAAATATTTGAAGAAAAGGCCACCTACTGATATAATAGAAAAATGTGTTCTAAGCTACTTCATCTGAAGAGGATAATATGCTAATTGATCTCAATAGATGTAACTATTTCGCTACACCGAAATGATGGATTTCCTATTTTAGTTTAGTCGATTATAATCATGTCTCAATTTCGTAGGCGAAGAAGTTAGGACTCTGTATTAAAGTATGAAGAGAAAAATCAAAAAATTAATCAGTATTTTTTGTGGAGTTTGTTGTGCGACCGAACTGAAAAAAAATGTGATAGTAAAACCGTAAGAAAAAGTCCGTGGAATAAAACCGTTAAATGAGACGTGCGCAGGCTCGACAGTCGTATACACAAGCAAGTAGTGTATAATACCTTTCTCTTTCTCCTTCTTTCTTTTCGTTCTCTCATCCCTTCTCTCTCTATTACCACTCCACCCCGCTAATGCATAGTATATACTCATGAATTCATGGACAAGCACGTGGCGAATACTCACATTATAGATACATTTTACTCGTGAGTAGCCACGTTTATTTTCATATAATTTTGTTTTGGCAAATTGTGTCGATTCTACAGTAGCCGAAGGAACTTCGTTCCTACCTGGTGTCCCACGACACCACATCTTTTTTTTTAGTTTCGCGTTAGTCGCCATCTTGCGTCGTCTTGTTAAAATTAAATAGTTAAAATCCACGATTATGAAAATTAACCAATTTTGCAATTTATTAGGTTGCCACAATTATAGGAACACTTATCACAAGCGAAATGAATTTGACATTTCGTATTTAGCGTGCTAAATAATTTTCATCTTTAATCTCAAAACAACTTACCATACTCATGTACATTTACTGTTTATGTAACTCCAATGAAGTCAAGAATGGTGAAGATGGTTAACACTAACTGTAACTGGATATCTTCGCTCAGCAGTACAAGCATCCATCATTCGTTACTATAATTCTTCAAGAGGAAGAAGTATGACGACCATGTAGATTTTTATGCTTCGGCTTTACCGACGATTTTTTTTACGCCTCGCCACTGGTATACAATGTATTATATAAAATAATGTACATATGTATACATGGAAAACAATATCAAAGGCAATAACTACTGTGTCGTCTTTCGAAATAGGTTATATTATATATTTTTATTTTTACGACAAACAAGAAATTTGATACCCTCTATCATACAGTTTTGATAACATTTAAGTATATAAAGTTTTTTTTATTACCCGAATGACTGCTTCCTAGTCATAGCATAGATAAAGGAATAATAAAGTAATATATACATTTAATCAAGTCTTGCAATCCTGTCACGTATGTGCGACTTAGATTTATAAGTAGAGATTCATGCGATGTCATCTGATACTACCTACATGCATTTTGTATTAAACTTAGCTGTACCCACGACTGTCCTCGCTACATCATTATTATTCGCATAAATTCTTTCGTACGTTAATATATAATTAAAACATCAAAAATTTGAAGCGTAATGAACCCTATGTAATAAAATATCTATTAGAACCTGGACAGGACAGAACAATACATTTATAATTTTAAGAAAGAATTATTATTGTCTTAGGAAATAGTATTGTAGATCTAAGTAAAATGGCCATCGTTTTTTTTTTGCTTGAATGTTGAACTTGATCACTAACGCTGGCCATTTACACTGGTAGAATTTATTGCTGTTTTGAAATTAAAATATAGACAATAGATATATGCATTATTATTATGTACGCAGTGCATTTGGGATATTTATGATCGATAATAAATATTTTACAGTATAAATAATCAAAAATAATTTTTCTATTTGGAAATAATGGTAATAAATCGTGTGATGTGATATTTATGGCAACCCTAGACTAGCGCTTCACAGAGCTCCGTACGGACATCTTGCGTTCTGAATTACACGCGTAATAAATTCATCCTTGTCAGGTGTTTCAGGATATACATACAACCGGCTTATTAGCTACATGTTCATGGTCTTTTTTACATGAACTATGCAAAGATTTCATATTTTTGTAATTATTATTAACTTTAGATAATATCTACTTAAATGATTGTTGATATATTTTTGAACATTGACATTACAGTATTTTTGCTTAAATATTGTTCATATTATTTTTATACAATATACTCAAATTACTTTTAATACAATATTTAATACCTAAAAATAATATATCAAAGTTTTAAAACAGAATCATATAAATGGGTTCGGTGGTTTTCGAGTTATAAGCCAACACAACTACTGGGAAGACAAAGATTTATAACAATGATGATTTTTCTGAAGATTTAAGTCTTCTATTATTCTTATTATTTGCCTCATATTAAACTAATACGTAAGTTATTTAGTGTAATAAAATGTATACTGAATTCTCATCAGATGATAAATCTACGATTTAAAAAATAAATCATGTAGATCAGTTTAGTCGTTGTCGAGTTATAAGCCAACAAAACGGATAGGCAAAGAGACAGACTTTTAAACGATAACTACTGTTATCAATACTCGCAGAGTTCGTGAAATCTGTACCTACTGAGTCTCGAATGCACCGCATTCATCTCAAATCTCCCTTCACACACAGGTCACGTACATCGACCGAATTCCCTTGGTCTTGTTCACTTTCATTATTATGCGTTGACGGTAGCGACCAGGAATACCAGAACAACTGTTTCTATGGAACTTTACGACTTGTATTTTGTTTTTTTGTATGTGTTAGTTCGATTTTTTTTTTTGTTTCTTCTTATTACTAGTCTATTTTATCTCGACAAAAGCTCCAATGAGCACGGCTGGAAAAGTGTCACCATAAAATTATTTTAATGCTACAGATTATTTATTTTATTGTTTCTATTCTGAAATGAGATGTATATTTTTTTACGTTATATATGCTTAGTGCTTTGACCACAATCTCACTTGATGATAAGTGATGATGTGGTCCAGCATGGTAAACTCACTAAACCTAGGTACTGGTTTTCAAGTGATGCTGCCGGAACACACCTATTGGTCAAATACCAATAGGTTTCCAAACTTGAGGGTGGTTGCTACCCAGGCGGGCATTATTAGAAAATGACTTACCACCATGCTATGGTTTCCTCGCTATGTTTTCCTTCACCGAAAGCTCAGGCCGATTTAGAGTTGGATAATTGGGATGAAACCCGCGTCGATTGACGTGGAATCCGGCCACGCTACCCACTGCGCCCTCATGGCTTATCGTATATATATAAAATGATATATATGGCTACTTGATCATTATCTAAAAGAATATCACGATATCTTCACGCAGACGTGATGGAGCGTATCACCTAAGTGTATTATTGTTTGCAATCAGATCTATTTAGACCATAGATTAACATGTTTAGATAAGCCATACTGAACTGTCATACTATGACCGCATGAAAAGTCCCAATAGGCTCTAGCTAAAGATCGTAATATTGTAGTACCTTAGTTACTTTTTCCAAGTGGCTGGCTTTAACGCTGGCCACTCATCTGTAAAAAAAACTTGCAGGTCAACAGGGTAGTCTTTAAAAAAAGTATAGTCTTTATGGGCACACGAGTGACCTAATTCATTTGGTATGAATGAAAGAGGACATATGTAGATTCGTAATCTTGTTAAGAGTAAAAAAAATAGCAAGTGGCATCTCTCGATACAAGGGCGACGAGCGAAGTTGTTAAAATGTTTGTCAGATTTTTATCATCGAGGGCGAATCTAATGTTTACGATCTCGGGTGGGGGTTTTTTTTCTTGTCAATTAGCGACTCTTAAACATTTATTCGATAGGTGTTAATATTTTATTTATACACAGTAATGTTTTTTATTATTATTATGGGGTTGTAAACAGGCACGGATTCCTCTTGTTGAACAGCGAAATACTGGCCTATAAGATTACAGGAATATGTACTGAATATTGAGGACTATTGAGTATTTAACGTCACCTAAACTTACAATGCTAGAATAACGCTGGCTTGATAAGAAATTAACCTACAATTGTATACTTTTATAGATACAATTGTATATTTTTTAATTTTTTACTGTGTTTTAATTTTTATACGGAACCATCATTTTTTTTAGTACTAAGATAAAGTAAAAATATTTCTCATCATTTCAAGCACTTACCCGTAAAACTGTGTATTGGGTTGGATTTTATTCAATTTTTTATGAGTTTTAGTTTTTTTTTAAATGGAACCTAATTATTTTCGAAATTTATAAATATATAGTTACCCGGAGTACCTTCAGCTATCTACCAAAAAAGTCCCGTCAAAATCCGTGAAGCCGTTCCGGAGATTGTGTGCTTTTTGACGTATTACTCCGAATTAATTTCGTTTTTTTATAATAAGTAATCAAAACGAAAATCATATAAAGCTCCACTAATAATAGTGTTATAAATCAATTTAGAATAACATGCTATACAACAATATTCATTATTCAAATTCCCGCTAAAAATAACCCCTCAAGTGTGGTAAGGAAAAATTATTCTATGCAAAGGTACGTAAATCAAACAGCTTAATGATGCATTTTTTCATCTTATTTATGAATATATTAAATGGAATGGTATTAAATGGAACTAAAAGTCTTTATAAAAAAGCTCAAATTTGCTCATAGGGCAATGGAGAATGCTATGCTTGAAGTTTCACTGCGTGATCGAATCAGGAATGAGGAGATCCGCAAAAGAACTGAAGTAACCGACATTTTCCGAAGAATTGCTAAACTTAAGTGACAGTGGGCTGGACACATTTCTCGCAGAATCGATCCCCGATGGGGTCAACGAGTTCTCGAATGGTACAACGCACTGGAAGACGTAGCGTGTGTAGGCTCCCCCACACGGTGAACCGACGACCTGGTAAAGGTCGAGGGAGTCCGCTGGATGCGGGTGGCACAAGACCGGTCATCGTGGAGATCTTTGGAGGAGACTTATGTCCAGCAGTGGACGTCTTACGGTTGAATGTATTGATGGAAAAGTGTCTATTGCCGTCCCTCACTAAAATTATCACTGAAGAAAATCGGTTCTGATTTAAATTAAAAGAACAAAAGTACAAAGTGTAGAACTTTTCATTCTTTTAACCCATAAAAAGATCGTCCATGATGACATAATAAATATTACTTACAAACAATTGACCCGAATAACTGTTTGGTAGTGGCACTCCCATATAGTAAACGCGCTATCTTCCTAATTATGATTAATGTTATTTGCCCTGTGTATTTTACGGTAATATGTATTCTGTAAAAATTATTAAATAGGGTTAGTAGGTAAATAATTGCAATGTAATTTGCGATGTTTGTTTTTTTTTTTTTATTATGGTAACACTATAGTAATTCTGACGTTTAATCAAAGAAGACTCCAATAATATTCTTACTTCTCGTAGCCATAGGCGCGAATAATTAAGTAGATATATATGACTAGACTTGTTAAGGGATTATCCTAGCGGTCTTTATTCCATACAAAATTAGTCCCCTGTTTCCTCCTTGGATAATTATGGTAAACTACCATTATGTAATGTAGTATTACTATTATGGTAAATATTTTTATGCCAAATAATATATATCCACCACCGCTATACGTTTTGATTTTTTCCATATATTAGTTATTGTAGAAATTAGAAGCATTTGAAAATGATGAAAATGCTCGATTTTTACCGTCATTTCCAGACGTTCGTTAAACAAATTTGAAGGATAAAATTTAAAAAAAGCAACAAAAAAAAAAGTAAAATTCGGTTCAGTTTTGGAGGAGGAAACGGTTCTATGAAGTGATGTTTTCGTGTATTTTGCATAGTTAAATCAGCCCGTGTTGCAGTTGTCCCTTTCGCTTTCTTCGGGGTGCAACGCGATAGCAATTGATTTCTGAAATACCTACTTTTTCTGACCGTATGTCCTCTTAATAGCTCTGTGTTCTCGTCGTAGGCTGTTTCAAGACTTCATATATTAGAGTGCAGTTTTCCCCAGATACCATATAAATTGCATAGAGTAATAACTCAACAGACATGCCATTGACCTTTTGAGCGTATATAAAATAATATTCATAACGCAGCATCCCCAGCCGGGATGCGGTGGAGCACGGCCTGTTCAAACAAGCCCGTTCGGGGAACGGCTGTTTATTTGACTTTCATCATGTTCCGATTAAAGATGAGATCTTATGTGATGAAATTTTAGGCCTTCATGCGACGACAACTTAAATCTTTTGGTCAATTTTTTAAGTATTAAATACAACCGTACGGTTTAAACAATTAACGTAGTTTACAGACTATGTAAGTAATTCTATACTATTTTCTATAATTTTGTATTGTCTATCAGCCAGTTTCAATATTCATTTTTTTATCTGTTTTTAGCCTACTGAAATCCAAAATTTCAATCTTTTTTGTCTCTCTATAGTGTCAGTATTAGGTATTAATAATAAGTAATCACAAATTTTATATTGTTTTTGTTTTCTTATATTATGATAGCGTATATTATTTTATCCCACAGTATACTTCTATAATTCTAATTAACGAGTTTTGATAATCTTAACTTAGTAGACACAATTCTAACTAAAAGAGTTTTTTTGGAACCTTAGATTTTATTTCGCAGTTCAATCTATGTGCCACCAAAATTACATAATAGATGGTCCAATAACTCAAAGTAAAATAATAAAACAAATTAACGGATTCTTTCATATAAAGGAAAGCTAATTTGATAACCAATTTAAAGCACCAATGAGTCTACAAGAAATTAATATAGACATTAAATTCAAAATGGTTACCGCGATATTAGAATTATCTTTTACCTTTAAACCTCGCATAGTTCTTATTTTATAGATTTAGTTCTACATTAGAGACTACAAAATAATAATAATGAGAAGATATTTAAAAAAAACACACATGACTCTTAGCGTGTCTGTAAATATTAATAACAAAGCTGTGGTGAGTCACATTACTTATTGCTTGTCTAAAGACACGTCGCGTCTCGTTGTCCCTTGTTTAGGGGATGCAACATCTGAATGCGGTCCAAGTTATAAGATCAACTTTGTTAATTTTTTTATATCTGTATCATTTTATAACTGGTATATACTTCGGTATGTTTATGATAACCACGCTTTTTTAAATATATTTTTTATGGATATTTGAAGATGTAGTTGTTTGGTTTTTTACAATCTTAATTTTGACTACAACAGGAAATTGCTACGTATACTAGTCGTTCATACTGTGACTTTGTGCACTTTAAACGCAACATAAGTTACCTTTATATATGTCTATTAAAATTTTGGGCAAAATATTGTTCATTGAACTAATATAAAAACTGCAAAAATAACATAAATCAAATTATAACTTTGCAATTTACCCGCAAAACGTCCATCCTGTTTGTTATATAATATAAATAATGTACATTTATTGTCTCTTAGAATAATGTATTGTAGCATTCACAAGTGATGTAAGCAAATGTAAAAATACAAAATGCTAATAAGAAACCAGGCGATCCTGCACGTATTTTATAGCCGACCGATATTTTATAATACGATTCACATTTATTCAAAGAAATTTTCTTTTGTATCTCTCTTCGTTGTTACAGAAAGAAACCGTGAGCTAATAAAACCTTTCAAAAATTACATTATCCCTTTAGCAATTACTAAGTAGTTTTAATTTTAAAAAATATGTGTTTAGACTTATATTAAAAGACAGTATTCATTCGTTTCTGCGAATTTGCAAAAAATAAAAAATATAGAATGTAAATAATCATAGATGGTAGAAGATATTTCAATAGGGAGATCATTTCTATTAATAATTGTATATATAATAATATTACATCTACTAAAAATAAATTGTTTCCACGCAGCCGCATCGATACTTGTACCAAATTCTTGACATTCTTGATAATCTGTCCTACATTCCAATTTAACCTATAAAGCCTTGTCTATAAGACTTATATTCCCAAATAAAGCTTGCAATAACTGCGTATGTAAATGACGGTATCCTCTTAATCTCGGTGAAGTCATAGAAATCACGATTCGTATGATAGATTTATATTCGACACCGACGGTCTTATTACAAAAACAAAAATAAACTAGCGTTAAACACGCTATTTACTAAATAATGTCTAAAATTTTAAATTGTATAAAATATAATCTCTAAACAACCCTAAAACACTCTTTTGTAATTGAACTTTTTTTAAACATGTGTTCAACGGGAGTTTAACTTTTGTGTAATAACACCGCGAATGTTTATTAAGTAATAAATAAAATTGAAGTGTCTGTTTGTAAGGTCAAAATAAAAAAAAAAACAATGAATATACATTTGCGTATACGATATCTATACCAAATATGCAATTTTCTTCATTTTTGTCTGTCTGTTTGTTTTGGGGGTAATCTCTGGAACGGCTGGATTTTAACGGGACTTATTATACTTATATTACTAACTGTGTGCCCGCGGCTGCGCCCGCGTTTCATATGCTCTTCACTGTTTTTAATTTTTTTATACGGAACCCTATTTATTTTCCCTTTTTTTTTAGTATAGTATAAAGTAAAAATATTTCTTATAAATCCAAGCACTTGCCCGTAAAACTGTGCACTGAATTGTGAATTGTGAACTGTGAATTGATTTTATTCAATTTTTATGATTTTTAATTTTTTTACGTGGATCCCTAATTATTAAAAAAAATTAAAAGTACCCTAAGTTATCCTGAATAACTTCAGCTATCTACCAAAAAAAGCCCTGTCAAAATCCGTCCAGCCAGTCCGGAGATTACCCGGAAGACACAGACAGACAGACAAAAAATTTAAAAGTTGTATTTTACATAAGGTATCATAAATACATTCATATCTATTTAGCAACAAAATAATAATTTGGACATTACAAACAGACACTTCAATTTTATTTATAAGTATAGATAGATTATCAATGTCCTAGTAACGTTTCAAAACAGTCAAAATTATTAAAAAATAAGTATAACTCCATCTATGAATAATCGACAGAAATACATATATATTTTAAATTAAATGTAAATAAATTTTGTTGATTTAATTTAGTTTCAGTTTTGCTCGTTTCACTTTTAATTTTAAATACTATTAACCAAACACATATTTTTAATGATGTTTTAACATGAATATATATAAACGCTATTTACGCATTATATAAATGTATAAAAAAAATATTCTAAATGTTACTATAGAGTATATACTACAATCATACCAAATTCTATCCCAATTGGTCGAGTAGTTTTTTGCGTGATTGGCGAACAAATTAATAAACAGACAGACAAAAATTTTTAAAAAACCATCGAAATGTGTTCTGTTGTCTGTAAGATCGAGAGATTCCTATCCATACATAAAAGACTACAACCCTCTTTCTCTCTGTGTGTGTTTATCCGTGGGTTTTACCTCAGGAATAACTGAACCGAATTACATATCCTTTTTTAAAACTATTATACATATGCTTGTATTCTCTGATTTTAGTGTATATTCTCTTATATCGATATATAGGAAAAAAATATAAGGGTAAATTGAATAAGTACTAAGTTTTATAAGCAAGCCGAGCAGACAGAATATCCTGTGGCAACTTTATAAAACAGACGGAGAATAAATGAAAAATAAAAAAAAATTGGAATCTACATTTTAGTTTCGACTAAAGATGAATTCTATCGAACAGTTACCCAACCCCTGTTCTGTTAGTAATGCAATAAAGCCGATGGTATTGGACGGATGTTTAAACTTATTTTCGACCCCAACGCTTTGCTGCGGATCGATTGGACCCCTCACAGATAGGGGATCGTTGCTTCTGCCTATTTCCACTTCGAAGTTAAAGTTTGTTGAACGTAACATAGTCTTTGTCTGTCAGGTACAAGATAAATTTATATTTTGAAAATATTTCATTTACATGTCAATTAGTATTTAAACCATTAAATCTTCTTCCTTTGTCTATAGATGCAGATCAACTCTGCTTAAAGCCTGGATGCTGTGGTCCCAGCTCGAGACAGCGGCTGACGCAGCAAGCACGCACGCAGCTGGAATCAGCGCTGCGCAGTGAACTGAACAAGCTCGCCGATATGCTGTCGAACAGAGCGACTAAATTCGATGGTAAGAAGTTACATTTCTTATATACTATTTTTTACTGTATCAACACCAAACGCTTTTGTAATAGGGATATGTTAAATGTAGGATCTAAAAGTTAAATTTTTATGGAATATCTTATTATATTTTTTTTTCTGAAACTATACAGTTACTAGTTATTTTCTGCGACTTGGCGTTTTTAAATAATGTAAGATTCACAGAAACATTTCTTCCCTTCTTCATTTTTTTCCTCATTAAAATATTTATGATCAAAAGTAGTCTATCTCGTTCTCCATACAGGTTACCTACGGCCTTGCCAAATTTCATTGCGATTGAGTCGAGAGGTGTAGTCTTGTTAAGGTAGCAGACATACAGACAGAGTTATTCTCACATTTATAATATTACACTATGAATTATAATCGCGGTTGAGTTTCTTGCCGTATGTTTTTTTTATAACAAAAAGTATTTTTCAAAGATGTGGTAATTTCGTAATTCATAACTTATGTAAATTAAAAGAAGTCATATAACTGTAATAATTAGTTTAATGTTATGCCATTATATTTGACTGTTAAAAGATTTTTTCCTGTGTCGTAATTAATTCGAATTTAATTTAGTGAGACGACGAAAGACATAATTGCAAAAGCTATTAAAAAAAGTTCCCAATAATGATGTGAAGTATCCATTCCCCTTTCACTCCAAAGTGAGCTCTTACCTGGCAATATGTAAAAATGTTAATATTATTTCGTCTTTGTTTATTTCATTCTTCCTTATTTATCTAACAAATAATTTGGCAAATGAATCCCTAACAGTTACATAATTACTCTTAAAGTTCAATCGAAGTTAAGAGTAATTAATTACGGTTAACGCTTATTTCATACAAACGTAATCCCATATTCCCTTCCTGAATAATGACAATGTAGTAAATATGTTTATACATTTTTGTTTATATACATTTTTGTTTAACTGCCCTGCCCTTATGTTTTTTCCATAAAGTAATTATTATAGGAATCAGGAACCTTCAGAGTTGGAAGAAATGTCTGTTTCTACTGTCATTTTAAGACATTCGTCAAACGAATTGACGAGCCAAAACAAAAAAGCAAAACGTAGAGGCATAGATAGACTAAGTCTTTCTTATTATATAATTTATAATCAGTTCAACTTTAGAGAAATAAACATTGCAATACGCACTGACAATTTCGTCTATTTTGCATGGCAATATCTTACACGATTTACAACTCTTTCATTATAGCGCAATACGTTTCTGAAATACATCCTATCTTCAAATTTATTGCCGATCTCGTTTTCTCTTAAGGAGTGCCAACACGCCGACAACGTACAGAGCGTGTAGACGGCGTTATTAATAGGTTCGCATCGTAGGGTTATCGCTGACGAACGGTTCCAGTTAGCACACACTATAAACCGATAATACACTGAACGAACACTTTCAAGTGGATATATAACACTGTAAAAACACCTAGAAACTGTAGCAGACGTTTTTACATTGTATTTGTTACGAACACCAAACCAACCAAAACTTCGTTTGTTGGTATTTGTGAGAGTACATACAGTTTCTTATAATATATACATAAAACTAGCTTTTGCCCGCGATATTGTTCGCGTTGACGTTACAATTTAGATCAGTGAAACATCAGTAAAGAACGTTAGGAGATTTGCGATTTCGAGCAAACAAACATTAAACTTTTATATTTACCTACAGATTATAGATAAGAACCTTTAAATTATAGGCAAAACGTCAATGCATTTTAATTGTAATTAGTATAGTCTAGTAAGTTCTAGTTCATAAAGCCACGGGTACAAGATAGTATAGATATAATTATTAAATGATATGTAGATATCACAAGATCTGGATAATAGCATTTTTACTTAGAAAATGGACAAGGATTACAAACTACTAGACGCTGTCAGTAACCCCGATGCCACAGATTAGATTAAGTCAGAACTGTGGCCATAATGTTAAATGATCCTGGACATGATGTCTTTTAAATTGCTAAGTTGAATGTAAACTAATAAATAAAATTGAAGTGTCTGTATTGTAATGTCAAAATTATTTTTTTTACTAAATAGATATGAATGTATAAATGATACTTATACCAAAAATACATTGTTTAAATTTTTTGTCTATCTGTATGTCTGTTTCTTCCGGGTAATTTCCGGAACGGCTGGACGGATTTTAACGGGACTTTTTTAGGTAGATAGCTGAAGTTACTTCGGGTAACTTAGGGTACTTTTAATTATCGAAAATTATTACGGTTCCGCGTTAAAATTTGAATGAAATCCGATTCAATGCACAGTTTTACGGGCAAGTGCTATAATTTATAAGAAATATTTTATTATATATCTTACTTTTATATTAGTACTTATTTTTTTAATTAAAATAATTTAGGGTTCCGTATAAAAAAAAAATAAAACGTAGTGGAGAATATATGAAACGCGGCTTAGTCGCGGGTACACAGCTAGTTATTTAATAATATATTAATACAATATACCAGATACACAACATACCTTATTATAAAACATAATTAATTTTCTGTAGTTTTTTAGGGAGGGAGTATGTTAATATAAATTGTTACTATTTTGTTTATTACCAGTCTTATTGTTACTTTTTCATTTTCGATAATGACAACGTTACAAATACAATAATTCTGCAAATATCAGATGGTTAGAATATACAAAATATATTTAGAACGTGAGACATCTTGCTCTGATAGAATTTTCGTTTGTTGTATCTCATAATTCACGTTTCGTATTTTTTTAAATACTGTTGAGTACAGAATATAAAGTAAAATATTATCAACATTTCATAATATAAGGTCATCTTCTGCAATGAATTATAAACATGAGTTACTTACCTTTTTAGTTTCATTATTTATTCCTTTATAGGGAAAAGGTAAAGGTACCAGTATATGCAGCTTAGTTTGACGTTAAGAACACATTTCATACACAGCTGTAAAAAATGGCGGCCTTTTGTCTAAGTTATTCCAAGGGAGTTGTTGTGAGATCTCTTAATTCACGTTCCGTGTTATTATTTTCAATACACTTCACTAGCACACAATAACTAATTTATATCACGTAAAATCCTATCAAAATTAAATTAAGTATATGCAGTCATATACTGCAAGTTCATGAATTAAAAATTTGAACTACAAACTAAAACCAAACATACATACATAAAAATTAAAATTCCGCCAAAAACTATTTCTATGATTAGATATAGATGGCGATATTAAATTTATTTTTTAATTTGGAACCCAAATTACCACCATCACCGGAATAATGTTCGATACATACATACAAAACATCGCACCTCTCTCCCAGAAATCCTTATCCTACATCTTTCCACCTACTTTGATCCTGACGCACGTCTTTCGCTTTTTCTACTTTCATAAGCTCTTTTATACACGCTTTTCGATTACGAATACTTTTGATCGCGAATTTTCTTCAGAACGTCTTTAATCTGGTCGCCTAGGCGCAGTCACAATGATTTTATTGATTATGGTAAATCTAAACGGTTCTTTAATCTGTGTGCGATTTTATAAACCGTTCTGGCACAACCGAGTGTCTCGACAGCGCTTGTTAAATGTTTCATTATAGCTTATTGTATGCACTGTTTAGTCTTCGGATCGTTACGACGCGAACCGATAGAACGCAATTCTTGAGTACGATAAACAACTTGACCCCGTCGTGTACCACTCTTTGTTAAATATTTTCTATAAACATTAAATTTATTAAGGAAGTATCTACCTTTTATGGTAGGGTTTTTTTTTCTTATTCTCTGACTGCACATCATACGATGTTGAATGAGGTTCAAGATAGAGAATTTTTGATAGTCGGTAGCTTTAAGCCAGATTACATCTACTACGACTAAATCCTTTAGGTGACTTTCAGATATCAGAACGTAATGATAGCGTTCAGAAACATAAGCGAAAACATGAGTTCAGGTTTTATTTTGATATTTTATCTACATATTAACCTACAAATATCACAGTAAAACTTCTGTCTAGATATAATCTGGATTTGCTGTCTACATGTTAATTACCCACATACGGTCAGTTTAAATAATGTATTTATTTTCCTGCAAGTGCTTAAATATATTTATCACCTTTATCGACATACAGTTGGTTTCAATATTGAATCTTAGTTGTTAAGATTGAGAAAATATGTGTTCTTCTGACACCGATCTGACACATTAGAGAAAAAAAGGATTGAAATTTTGGAAAAAATAGATTGAGATCGCATATTGAATACGGTCGATAATATCTCACAGCTAATGTCTAGTGATGCTGCCGAACAGATGCTTGCTGATAGATTTTAAATTTAAGTGTGATTACTACCTTCTCCATGCGAAGGTACGATAGGATTTGAACTCACGCTGATCGATGCAGTGCCTGTCTACGTTACTAGTGTGCGAACGAATAAACTTTACATATTACACTCCATACTTAACTATACAAACCCACGCACAATTAACAAAACACGTCTAATGTTTTAGATCAAGACCTCTCAACAATAACAAAAAAATAAAAGTGGTCATAAAACGATCTATTATAGGTAAAAATCGTTAAATAAAGCGGGTTGTTGTACCGTGGGAGAACTATTGTACCACCATAGTCCATACCGCGACGTATTGAAACACAAGCCCTGAATGAAACGTTAGGAAAGTGTGTAAATATTTGTTGTTGACTGTTGCCGCCCGTCGACCGGCAACCGGACAGCCGAGTCCGTCTTAATTGGTCGTCAGTAGCCCCTACTATTGATCTATAACAGTTAACGTACCGCTCGTCTGTCGTCTACAACTAGCTAAGCCAAGTGGTTTCCTTCGCAGTTGTTATCTGTATTAAAATTAATAAATAATAATATGTTCAGTTAAATGCATATTGCGTATTGTACAGATATTTTTATCATTGATTTAAAAATACTTCGTCAATAGTGCTGAGCTATTGATACGGACTGAACAGGCTATATAGTAATAATAATATTTTTTTAACTAGCTGTGTGCTCGCGGATCCGCTCACGTGTACAAACGTTAGATTTTATATAAATTAACAATAAGTATGCAAGAAGGAACACGATAATTGTTATTTTTGTGTAGTTTTTCTTTTATTCAGATTATTTTTCTATATGTATACACATATATTCTATTTAACATTACATCAACAATTATTAGAGTGAAAATATGTCTCTGTAATATTTTTCACTGTTCTATATCTTAAGATTGTATAAATTACATTAATATACAAGTAAAATCCATTATCCAAATACTTAGTGATTGTTTTTTAATTTATTGCAAACGCAAAAAACATTTATTTCTAGATAGTTGAAATATGTCGTTGATTAGATTTAATCAAAACGTCTGCGATATATAAAAAGATATCAACTGCAATAAAATAAGGTTTCAAATTGCTTAGATTGTGGAATGCAATCGGAGAGTATTTAACCGCCTCGTGACATTTCTTTATCTATATTTGGAGCGAGTGCAATTGCTAGGGCGACTGTTTAATTATTTAGTGTCTGATAATGATAGAAAATAATTCGATCTATTTAGAAAATTATTAAATGAAATATTATAACGCTTTCTCTTGCTTGGTATATTTCGATGGAAGTAATTATTGGTTTTTATGCGACTGTTATCGATTTATTATTAACCAATCTTGATCATTACTACAACATTCCCTTATTTTGATTATTACAAGTAACTTTTAACTTTACGGTGTAAGTTCGTACCTTCTCCAGAAAACAAAGAAATGCTTGATAAACGCTAAAGTTTGGTATTTTCTTTAGCGCTATAGATGATAAATCGACAAATAACTGTCGCGCTTATCTAACACGACTACTTAAGGTCAATCTGCGCAGTCTATGCATGCTACATATAAATCACTTAAAAATCCCAACTTAAAAAGTCTTTGCTCTTTTCTTAATAAATATTTGTTTGTTTTAATAACATTATTTTTACTATAAATCTTTCTATAATTTATGCAAATCGAGTGATTCTAGAACATAAATATCCTATCAAAACATTTACTGTCCTTACTCTGATCGAATTCTAAAAAAAAATCTTGACTCCATTTTTGTTAATATTTTTGTAACATTATCTCTTTTTAACGACTTTATTAGAATTTTAAAACTTTATGCGTTTGCAAAGAGAGGAAGCTTCACACATGTCATTGACTTTTATAGTAAAAAATATGAAAACAAAATTTAACTACACTTATGGTCGTAAATTAATGGACTCCTTGGTAATACCGATATCTTATATGAGGAACGGACAAAAAGTAGCTCACGTTTTTTGTGTGGGAAAATCGAAATTCATTATAAAATGACAATTTTGTTTTGGTGTAAGATATGTCTAACATAATATTATTTAGTGATTAATGTGACTTTCCTATTGTTATTTGACAATATTTCTCGATTATAATTTCACTCCTGTTAAAAATTACTTTATTTATAATCGCTCCAAACTTAACGGAATTCAACATTACAGTTTCCTGCATATATGTCATTGATGTATATTCCCAACAAGGAAGTTAAAAACACGACATCTTCGTTTACTTCCTCCTTCACCTTGCCAGACCACATTCTGAACAACATTAGACTGATTGACTTATAATTCGAAAATTACATGATTAATTTTCATATGAATTATGTATTTTCACACCTTGGTAGTAATATCGACACATATACCTTGATGGCTTGATGCTCTCTTGTATTCTACCATGGCCTCCTCTATTTTACACACTTCCTTTTTTATGTTTGTTGTTTCTATCTCGCGACGGTCAACTGTTTTTAAAAATCATAGACAAGTATTCTCTGGCCAGGTTTAAATATATATTTTTTATCACAGTGGTATTATTAATGTATGAAACGAGTTTAAGGAATCCAGTCAACAAAAAATCATCGCTCATAGCTATTCTTTAAAACAGCTAACCAGTATCGATTAAAGAGATGTAATGCAATGAATAATTACATAGATCAAAAACTGATATGCAAAAGGAGACGATGGCGTATCTCGTTTATATAAAACTAGTTTGACCATATCAGTATTTATAACATTTAATTTCATGTTAATTGCATAATGCAATTAAATGTTTTTGCAAGAGCTTTAATACTTTGTATAAATTTCTGTTTATAATTATTATTCAGAACTAATGTACTCTGACGTCATGATACGGAATGATGGTACCCATAAGATGATGTTAATTGAAAAAATAAGGTCCCTTAATTCTATAAAAATTGGGTAATACCATAGATACAATGTTGCAAACTGTTTGTGTAAAATTAAACAAAAAAAACAGACAAGTTTAATTAATTGTATACGTAATTAAATAGTTGTTTTTATTGCACAAACCCTTGTGATTGCGCATTGAAGGCGACGTTATCTACTTTGTATGACCAACCAGTCAGCCATATTTGGTCTGACTGACCGCGCTTAGGGTTACCATGATTTTATTATTCGTTTCGATAAACATTTTGCCTTACGTTAAACCTTTTTATTTTATTCTATGAGCTTTATCTCTTAATTTCGTTATGAAATCAATGTCTTTCTTTTACTCAAATGAAATTTCGCAAATGTCCTTATTTTTTATCTTAATATTTGCAAGTAAACATGATGATGTGAATTCATTGCACCAAAACAGAAACCAAACCTTAAAGAAATGCGAAGGAATTGATTTTTATTTCTACTAATATGCAACAAAAAGACATATCAAAAAGGCAAACCCAAATTTCAGAAAACTTTATTGAATATAAAAAATATTCAGTAGTATCCAGATAATTAATCATTTATCAGTAAATTAATCAAAGCTAAATTTTCAATGCTATATAATCCTTAAAGTATTATAATCATATCTACAAAGTCTATCTATTGATTATTATATCTCATGAAATGCCATATGATAAGAGAATGCATTTCGTAGATTGTATTCTGCTATTGGAAAATATGATTACTGGGTATACTTCATTTCAGCCCCTTGCATAGCAGTGACATGTATTGTGCCCATTCAATATAATTAAATGGTTGTTGAAGCAGTAATGAACATCATTCTAAGAGAGAATAATTAATGCCACGACGGCAAGAATGGCCTAACAACGAAAATAAAAGTTTACAGTGTATGAAATATGACAGTAATAGACAAATACTGAATTCAAATGGCTGTAAATGAAAGTAAAAAAAATATTTATTTGTATGTAGCATATATTTATCAATTTATTTTATTTTTGTAGGGCACAACTATTTTTATTATTTACAACAAACTTGTTAAATTAAATCAGTATTGAAAACCAAACGCTGTTTTGCAAATCTTGTTCTCATTGTCTCAGTTAATAAAACAAATATAGAGACAACCTTTAATATTTCACGAAATGGAAGAATAGGTTCAAAATTATACTAAATTAGTATCAAAATTTTACAAATTTAATAATCAATTATATTTGTTTAAATACATTCATACATACATAACATCACGTCTCTCTTCTATGACGGTAGGCAGTGACTACATCCCTCCACTTGCTACGATCTTGTCATATACGTCTTTCGCTTCATCTACTTTCATGAGCGCTTTTATACACGCTCTTCGGTAACTGGTTCTTTTGACCGCGGCCTTTATTTTAAAACGTCTTTGATCTGATCTGGATACATTCACCTAGGTCGACTTACAAATTTGTTTCGTCAATCTTCCTTCATTCAACTTTTATCACACTGAAACGTTCTGTTGTCACACTATTTTCATTTGTTCCTTCATCTTCACTCCTTGTATACGTCTTAAGGCTTTTTATTTCTATAGCATTAATTTTACATTCATGCTTTTTCTGCCTCACTCCTATACATTTAAATCTTAGGTTCTCAACGTGGGTAATAACGCCCCCTTGTGGAAGTAGAAAACCCAGAGAAAATTAGGAGGCATTGAGATAGCACAGAGGCAGCAGTTTAGAAATGTAGTCTAAAAAGGCAAAAAGGTTTAGATTAAGTCCGCCCACTTAAATAAGGTTGAGAAATTGATTTAAATAGTTTAATTTTTTTTAACATAGCTAATGTGAACAACAGGAACCCTAAGGGTCTTAACATCTTCACCGTAACTTTGTGGGCGAGTGCTGAAGGAACTCGCCGCAAAAAGGTAGTTTAAAATAACTTCTGTTAAATAATATAAAAGTATTCATGGTCGCCTTAGTGGCGCGAACTCGTATTGCGTACACGCAATTAGAACCCGGCGCCGGCGACATGACGCGATGCGGCCGACGATCTCGCTACAAGAGTGTCGTGTTCAACTTTTATTTATTGTGATTTATCACGTCGATCAACATTAAAGGGGCATCTATTCATTTGTTGACGGATTTATTCATGCGATAATTTTTTTTTTTAGTAAGTATTAATACTACATTAAAATTATGCAAATTTATACTTTGCATACATTCCGAATGATGACAAAGTATCAAGTTTTATACGAGTCCAAACTGAATAATCAACATTTTTCACATTTTAAGTTTGATTTCTTGACCTGCTCATGTGTACTATTCGCAGTATTTTTTGTAAATATTCGAGATAAGCCTAAAAGAGTTTGTTTTTATTTGAGACCACAATGTGGGCATTTCAATTACGAATGGTAATATTGCTGGAAGTAATGATTAACAAGACACATAGCAAAGCAAAACTAGTTTAAAAAAAATGTTGAACTATTATACTATACAAGCTGTTTATTATGTTTAACATTGTTAAATTATTATTAAATGTCTCGTGTACATCACACGAACAAGCTTTAATGGTAGATTTTCGTTTACCAACACTATAGAATTAAAATAAGGAAAAACCTATCATTTTAAAATTAATCCCGAGACAATTCGTGAACAACGACGATCCATTGACGATAACAGACCCACAAATACTAACCGCAGTCCAATAAAAGAAAATTATAATAGATGTGATGAAAATGTAAAATAATCAAATTATACTCATTTTTAATGAGAGACGATTCCAGTGATTACTCGGAAAATCTTCAGTTTGTATTCGATGTAATTTCAATGTTATTTCTTTTACCTTTTTCTTTCGCCGCCTCAGTAGAAGGCGCTTATGAACTTCAAAACACTGCTAGTTAGGAAAACAACCCAATCATATAGAGAACCTAGCAGAAACTCAATCTGTCTGTTCTCTTTTATTTATTTAGGTAGGTAATTAGGTATATGTACTATTATTTTAAAAAAAAACTACAAATCATTTTAGCAAAAGAATAGATAGGGTGTGCCATTATCAAGAACCACTATCGTTCACGTAACGTTCTTGTCTATAATAAATTTTTAAATTAAAAGTTCCTCGACATAGTGCTTAAACTTATGATCAGGTAAATTAGTAATGCCCTTTGGAATCTTATTTTAGAACCTAATACTATTAACTAAACAGATTTTAATACATTTATTGAGTGTACTTTACGCTAATTTGTCTTTATTTCTGGTGTTAAAATTATGCCGATTTTACTAGATTAACATGTATATTTTTTGCGAATGTATATTAAAGTATTAAAGATATATTGGAAAGGCAAAATTTGGATACTACTATTCTTGAAACTTGGTTGAACTTTCCGTTTTTGTTGGATTTAGATATAGAAATTCTGATCAAGTATAATTTCTAGTCCAATGTGATATTAAAAAGAAAAGCTTTAGATAAATGAAATCAAAAGTACGTCAATTCTCTCACTTCTACATCTGGTGAGATTCAATTATCTATGAATTTTCCGCCACTGGGTTGATATTTCATACATGGTATAACGAGAATTGTTAACATACACGAAGTTATGAGTCGTCTATCATTGGCATCAATGCTCATCTGACTAACTACCACTCAACTGAGTTCTAAAATAGATCTCCAAGTACCAATAAGTGTGTTCCGGTAGCATCACTTAAAAGTGAATTCTTGTAGACGCCTGACACCTAAGTAATAGAGAGCAACTATTTGGAATGTGGGAATTGAACTTGGCCATGATGACGTTTAGTCTGGCCATGGTCAGGCTAATTCTATCGACCAGATTGTAAACATGACGTCCGGCGTGACCGCAATGTCCCGCGACAACTGCGTCTGGGTAATTAAATCATACTACTTCGATGGCTGTCAGTTGGTTTCATTTATTTTTATACAATAAATATGGGCATGTAATGCGCAGAGGAACAGGATGTTGTAGGAATGATATTGGATATGAATGTGGATGGTTATAAGGGAAGGAGGAGACGATAGAAAAGATGGATGGACTGTGTGAAAGATGATATGCTTAAAAAGGGAGTGAATGTAGTAGATATGCTCTCAAATAGATTGAAATGGAAGAGTAAGACATGTTACACCGACCTCAAATAAAAGTGGGATAAAGGCAAAAAGATGGTGATGAAATATATAAAAGGCAATGCCTGTCTGACTAGGTATGCATGAGCGAAGCCGCGGGCACGCTGTTGGTATATAATAGAAATAGTTAAAAAATTAAAAAAAAACAAAGCTTTTTAGACGGAGTATCATCAAATAATCATGTAGCTGAATAAGCGACCGCTGTTACACAAACTTGAAACTGTATTAAATGTTTGTGTTTTGGTGTTGTAACTGTTTGCTTATTTATATTTATACGACAATAAATTCTTTTTCCTTTTCATTAATTGCAATCCGAACTAAAAAGTGGGCATACTTTGTGGGATGTTCAATAAGGATGAATAAAGTCCACTGTTCTATTATAATAATTGAAAATTATAAAATGCGAATAATTAAATTAGCAAAATAATTAATATGATCGTAAAAAAAGTTTCTTGACGACAAATATAATAGTTACATTAAGATATATGTAAAAGTACCGTATTCTTTTTTGCAGTCAATCAATGATACAATGAAATTAATAAAAATATTCTACAGGTGTATATTGAAATTAAATTGTTTTATATAATAATTAAATATGTTTACTTTATTATATTGAGAAAATGTTAACCGTAACAAAACAGGCGACCAAAATTCATTACAAAGAGAACAACAGAGGTTAAAAGCTATGAATATTAATGCTTGATATGTTTTTTTATAAACTGTGTTGGTAGGTAAATAGGTGTACGTACTACGATCCTACCTGACGATGTGGTACAGAATGATAAACATCACCTTAGGCAACAGATTTACAAAATTGAGAGTGGTATTTGTGGTTGGTGCATATTTGCAAACTTTTCAAGATGCGTGTGTAACCGCGGCTTTAGGAGAGAGAAAGGTCGTTGCCAGCGAGGGAGAAGCACAAGGAACACTTCTAGTTCCGTAATTGTAGCGTACGACGGAAGTAGCGGTTCTTCAACCCCGTCCCTCGTACTGTCTTTTACTACGGCTGGTTATGTGGAATTTGTACGGGATATGATACTTTAATCTTTATAAGTACGTTTAAGTCACATTTTCCTTTGTACACTTAAAAGTCTATTAGCATTAACAATACATTTAGCGGCATGGAGTGATCCTCGGTAAGGGAAAAATTTATAGATTCGCGTTACCTATGCTATGACGTCAGCATGCTACAATATCGCAAGTATAAAATAGCGCTCAAATATGAATAATAAAATGATACACAGGCTAGTATGTTTTGATTATGAATAAACTATATGGAAATGTACACAATTATTACTCGAAGCGCCAATAGATATCAAAACCAGACAAATGATTTATATTATATAATTAGGTTGTGTTAATAATTTCAATTAAGAAATTATAAAATTAAAAAAAGTTACCAGCTTTGAGTTTTCACTTCTGTCGGCAGTCCTCATAGCTGTTATTTTTTTTAAATTGTGCATAGTATTTTGTAAACTTAACATTAAACTAGCTGCTATCCGTGGTTTTAACCGCGTAGTTCCCGTTCCCGTGGGATTTTCGGAATAACTTTCCTATGTCACTCCCTTGATTTCAAACATCTACATAGCAAATTTCATCCAAATCGGTGCAGTAGTTTGTAAGTTTATTCGTTACATACAAAAATACAAATCTTTTCTCTTTATAATATTAGGATAGATTAGTATTAGTATAGATAACGAAATAATCAATATCAGCAAGCTATTTTACAAATACTCTACATAAACTATATTATGCTATATCAACAGCAAACAATTCTCTAAATAAAATAAAAAAAGAAAATAAATCCAAAGTCGGGTATGTATTTAAAAATAATCTGTTCCTCGACACCGGAGCATGGTGTGAGGTCGTATGTCATTTGTAAAACGAAGATGACATGTTACGACCATCGATCTAAGAAAAGTCGAGACGTTTCTATGAGGGATGACGGCTGGTTTGCTCCTCGTAGGTCATCGTAACAAATTGATGCAAGTGGGAGTCGATTTCAAAATAATGTAGAGTGAAACAATATAATGTACACTATTTCTTATAATCAGAGGTATTTTAGTTCCGTATATTCAAAGGCGAAGGTTTTGGATTCCGCCAAGTTCGACGTTAAGAACTCTTTTCATACAACGCTCTATACTGTTATATAGAACTTTTCGAGAGTTTTTCTGACATCTCAAAAATCACCCTTCGTGCCAAGTTATTTAATATATACTTCACTTATATCACGTAAAACGCTCCTATACTGAGAGCTAATGAACTACGAAAAACGACTAAATACATGACAGTCCAAGATGCCGTCAAAACTACTTACTGATTAAGGAGTTTTACCTTACTTTTTATTTGCACGAAACACCATACAGAGAGTTAATAAAATAAAGGAATGTTTAAAAATTAACAGAGAAATAATAAATTATTCTGTAAAAAAGTAAAATCAATCATTATCAATATTTATTACAAACACAGAATACATTGTACACGATCGTTATTTAAAAAAAAATATATGTAAAAATATCGCGTGCCGCGTAAAAACGTTTTATTTCTATCAAATCGTTTATTTCTGTAGGGTTGCCAACATTAAATTGAAAATGGAGTTTGAGTGAAACTATGCATGTATAAACCCTAGTATTTGAATAAAGTAAAATTAGTATAGCTTAAAACTTGCTTCTAATTCGTGTTTTGTTATGCATAATTATATAAAACAATGCATAATTAGTTTAGACTCTCAAATACTTCTTTAATATGTTTAGATCTATTTGTGCAAAATTTACTTTTTTCCGTAACTTGTAATAGTATTAAAAAGTAACTTTACCTGGAAAACGCTTTTAAAATGTTAATTTAATTAATTTTATATATTTTTTAATATTTTCACATTGCATCATTAGCAGATGTAAAGTTGTATATGTATATTATATAATCTGTGGTCGTAAGGTCGCTCCGTTCAACTACGGAGTAATAAATATATCCTAAACGGATATAAATCATGTATCTCCGATTGAGAGATAAAAACGGACAGACTCTAATGACTAAAAAATATGCACAAAAGTATAATCAAATAAATACTGTTTAAATTTTTTCTATTGAGTCTGATTATTTAGTTCCTTATTCAGTACCTAATTCTAATGCGTTTGCGACGAATTTAGGAAATCGATATTAAGATGTATGGTATTCCCGATTTAAAGTGCTTCGATTTTTTGTAAATACTTTATGTTTATTGATTTGTAGTGTTAGAGATTGTACAGTAATTTATTTATATGTAATACGCGTGTGTTTGTGTATACGAGTATGTGCTATTCGTGTAAAAGAGGTATACATTACTTTTTTATCGTGGCACGTTTTAAAAGCGCGTGACTCTGTCCGCAAACATATTATGACTTGAGTAAAAAAAAAAACATTGACACCAAGTCGACGAACCCTGGTGCGATCGCGAGGCACATTTATAATCTCTTTTATTATACTAATAAATTGGTAAATTGACTATTGTACAATTTTAACATCTTTAGTTTTTGTATAGGTATATAGAGACGTATATCTCTTATAATGGTTTGAAGCGATGATGACGCAGGGGATAGTGCGGTCGTATTCCACGTCAATAGACGCGAGTTCGAACCTATCTATACAGCTCAAAAATTATCCTGAGTTTTCGGTGAAGGAAAACATAGTGGAGAAACCATAGCATGGTGGTAGAGCAGTTTCTAATAATGCCCGCCTGGGTAGCTACACCACCCTCAAGTTTGAGAACCTATCGCCAAATACCAATAGGCGTGTTCCGGCAGTATTACTTAATAACCAGTACCTCTAGGCTTAGTGTGTTTACCATCCTGAACCACATCGTCACTTAACATCAGCTGAGATTGTGGTCAAAGCACTGAGCCTATACCGTGTAAAAAAAAAGATTTGTTTTTTTATTATTAGACAAATTGTCATAAGTAAATAAGTGTATATTAATTAATAATACTATATTATACTTATTATAATATTCTTATTAATGTTCGTTTTTTTTGTTCAAAATTATGTTAATGCTTACGTATCACTGGGGGAGTGGAGAGAAGTTTGGGGGGAAGTCAAAATGACTGTGGCCCCTTGGGCTAGTTACCATTATGTACAAAGCGCTCTTCCCTAGGAACGGTAAAGCTGTGAAGGCTCTTCAAGTCAACAGATTTAGTACAGGTAAAACGATCGTAACATGAATATCTTCTTCATCAATATAGATGAATGTACTTATTTAGATTAAATGACATCACCAACGTCTGTATACACATACCTACTGATTTCTGAGAATACAATTCATTCAACCTCCTCGCTTCACGGAATACGTTCACGGTCCATTTCCTTTCGGAGATGCATTTAGAATAATATTGTAAACAAGAGTTGGTGATATTTTCCTGTTTGCATCAACTATTGAAGACATTGCACCGACAGCGTGTGAATTGAATTTAACATCTTCAATATTAAATAATATGGTTAATTTCATACTTTGCCAACTCTGCTTCAAATGTCACAAGTCACTTGAACCATATTTGAAGCGCAGTTAGCAAATTAAAAAATCAACCATATCATTTATGATGGATTTCCGCAAAGTATCACCTCCATAAATCGAATATCTTCACTATAGATTTCAAATAGTTTGGGCTACGATCTCATCTGATATTAGGTAACACAGTAAACCTAATAAAGTAAAGCTGACGTTTAAGTAAACATTTGTCGGTGTGTAGCTGCAGAATTTTAAATTATGGATGATATTAAAGGCGGTCATTTATATGCAATTTAAACGTCTTTTATGGTGTATCGACACAGGCAGAAGACTGTCTGTTATAAATTTTCTGTTGTAAATTAAATAAAAATGATATAGCAGACAGGAATAAGAGATAGTCCACAACCAGGGTCACATTAGTTCTAAAATTAAACGAATAACTTGTAAATACATTTATATGCCATTGATCTCTCGGAAACAATTCAATACGTTTGGGTGGAATGTTGTGTTTACATATTATCTGGCTTTCCAAGTTTACCTACATGAATGACAACTCTGAGTTGATTCGTTTTCACATAGACTTTATCGTTTAGAATTATGAAATTGAGATTATGATTTTTTTTTTGTCTAATGTTGTTCACCAGAAGGGCCTTTATGACGAGCGATCCAATTATATTTTTTATTCAATTTCATCTATCAACTATCTTCACAACACTCAAACCTTTCCTTACAACTCTTTATTATTTTCGTCTTCCTATGCCCTTTTTATTTATTGTTCTAGTTACGTGACTATCATTACTTGTGGTATAGGCACAATTAAGTTGGACTTATAAATACATTTTGTTACAGAGTTCTTCAGGAAACTACTGAAGCTATCTCGAGAGGAGTTCCACGCGATGTTCAAGAGAACATACGGCATGATTTACGAACAGCACTCTTACGTATTCGAACAGTTGTTTGAGCAGTTGGAAAGGTATGTTTAAAAAACAACGCTATTTTGTTCATAACACATAAAACAAATGTATTATCTCTGAGCGCTTTGACCAGAATTTCACTCCAGGTTAAAGGTTAAAGATTTGGTTCAGGGTGGTAAATACTCTGAGATTAAGAGCCTAGATTCTCAAGTAATACTGCTTAAAACACTAGGACAAACTATTACAAAATATCCTAACACTGATTTAATCACAATATTTTCATTCACCAACAATTAAGCTTTTGAGACTCGAATCTACGTCCATCATTGCTACAAGACTTACTTTTCAACATTTATGAATTCTTGTTGCTTCAAAGCTTTGTATGTTTGTGAATTCCTTTATAAATTTAGGCCCTAAATAGATGTGCTGTTATTGTTGGTGCTTTTGATACCGACTGTGTCATTTCTTATCATCTAGACTGGTTTAATTTATATTAAAGCTCCCAATTGCGTTCATATATTTTCAGATACTATTCTCGCGGCGATACGAACTTCGACGAAATGATGGACAGTTTCTTCGGCATTCTCTACAAGAAGATGTTCACAGTGCTCAATTCACAATACAACTTTGATGACAAGTAAGTTTCTCGGTATAATAATGCTTTATTTTTTTATTCTTATATTTTTAATGTAGCAGTGCCAACTTTCTTAACTCATTTAGAGTTAAGCTACACGACATTGCTGTCCAGAACACAAGAGAGTGCAGGTTCTGTAAATATGCAGACGAAACATAAAAGGGCATCTTGTGTGGATTTGATCCGTTAATACCCATACCTAATCGAATTCTGGGTTTACCCATCTATGCGTTTTTAGACGCGTTGCTCCCGGAGGAGGTAGGTAGGTATATAGGTAGGTATATGTATACTCTCTGCCAAAATATCCTACACTATATCGAGGTTGTAGGTCTAGGCAGTGAGGTTTAGCAATATAGAGCCAACCACAATAGATCTAACTAGATCGTTGTGATACAGTACTGCTTTAGCCTGCATAGCCCCTTTTCGACTAATAACAATAGAACATACCAAGGTTCTCGACTTTTTTCGTGCAAGATGAACATTTTTGTTGACATGGGGTACAAGGGTTCTGGATTGTGTTTACGTAAGCCACATTTGCTTATTAATCTTTGTTTTTTTTTAAATGTTTAAACTTATACCTTTGCTTACGTATTACTTGTACAACTTCTATGTAGTGATACACAAATCATTCTGACTAACAGAAGCCGCTAAAGACTATCATAATATATTACTCATACACATGTAAAGTAATCGTGCGATGCTTCCCAGCCGCTCTACTAGAAAAGAACAACATAAAAAAACACAAAATTTATTATAATAAAAAAATATTCAATGCAAACAGAATTCGTTCTAGGAAAAAAGCCACATTTAAATTAAATCTACGTAGGAATCCAACAGCGGTGTAATAAAATCGTCTATGTTGTTATAATTAGCGGTCAAGGCCTTTCGCTGAGAACACGACGGCGACTGTTCTTACGCAATCGTATCTCGATGGGTTCACATAATTTAATATGACTATGTAAATCGATCGAGTTAAAAGAACGCCGAAATATTTCTTGTGCTTTAATTTAAAAAAAAAAAAATTATGAGTGTAACCTTCATACGCAGTTGAAGTGAACTTCTTTGACGTTGATTTTTTTAAATAATCACTCTCATTCGATATTTTTATAAATCTATAAAAAATATTGAAAGTAAATGTTATATTATATAATTTATATTATAAATCACTTTCTAATTAAAGGTAGTTCCGTGATGTAACGTTTTTTCCGTTACAAATAATTTTTTCGTCATCAAAACGCCTGGTGTTAATGTTAAGTGGTTTTTGGCTTTCGAAGAATCCGAAAAGAATTACTTACGTGTGAATACAAAATACTATCAGAGTCAAGTGAGAAGACTGTTATTCCAATCGTATATTAATTCTCAAGCCAAACGCCAAAGCTTTCTAGAACTTTTCAGTGAATTTTTATGGCAGTTCACATAAGCCATATTTGGCAGCAGTAGGAATGTCATGAGAGAGAGAAGAGAATAGTCTGAATATGACCTGAATGATACGAACATAGAAAAATTCATAAGAATAGAGATCCGGAGTTACTTCATTAGAGCTACATTAGATATGTCTTAGAAATAACCCGATTAAGCAAGATCCGATTATTTGAGAGACGATCATTTAAGGCACAAAATTGTAACTTCTAGATGGGTCCCTTTTTTAGTTATGAATGTTGTAGTACATTAAATTATGATTCAAGACCTGGTAGCATTTATTTTGTTAAAGCCTTAGCTTAATCCGTGACGTAAACTGTAAAGAACTTTATACCATCTCGTAAACATCTTAGCGAAAAACAGTGATAGGTTTTCTTCGCCTTGACTCAATACGCCTACGAACAGTAGACAAATGGCATTTGGGTGTAAATACCACCTGCTATGAATACTGCAACAGTTGCCCGTCAAATTCGTAAATAAAATCATTTTTTTTCAACACAATATACCTGACTATAAATTTACTGTTTAACTTGAACAACTGTATTTGTTATTCTTTTATTTCAGTACGTCGTAAAATTATTATTAGATGAACCTCCATAACAGACAGAGAGATTATAAATGTATTATAATGCATTTAGATGGTATCTTTTATGTGATATCGATCGCACTCTTAAACATTTGTTTACATGTTCATAAAATTTAAGCTGATCAGTGTGTATATGATGGAACAAAAAGCTGTTTTCCAACTAAGACGACACCGTGCCGACAACCTGCCTCTCGATATTTATTTGTAATGAAATTTCGATAAATTGTAGTGGCGGTTACGCCAGGTCAGGTCTTCTGGCGTATTTTACCAGGAGTGTTGGGTTTGTATAACATTTAATTAATACAATTTTGCAACATTTTTCGTTTTAATTACCATTTAAGTCTCATATATAAACGCCTAACAAACATTGGAACAGAATCTAAAAATCACGTGTCTAAGATTAATTTGAAGTAGATGTCTGTCGTAACATAGCCATATTACTATTTATAAATGTTTGTAAGGTTTTGCAGTTCTTAACATCAGTCAAGAGAGATTGCGAAATCGCTAATGTTTTGCTTCCATAGAATCCTTGAGTCAGTTACTTTCGCGTCTGCCCACGTGGTCGGTTTTACGGACATGTTTGTTTATAACGGTGTATCTTTGCATTCGATATATGGACAGTAGAGCGTCGTACTTGGTCAGTTTTAAAAACACTTAAATTTAAAGTTACTTTTTTAAAAATTGCCGTTGATTGACCACAAGGAGTCGAGCCGAACCAAGACTCCATTTATTCTGTTAGCACATATAACCGATCCAGGCGCAAAAATGTGGAGGCATGTGTGTTGAGGTCAACAGGTTGCCAATGGTCAGATACATTTTAAAGCTTTCAAAATTTTACATCAACAGAAATAAAGCCTAAATTCTCGCCTTAAATACTCATCTCTGGTATTATATTTTAATCATATTTAACTTAAATTAGTTCAAGTTCAAGTTTTGGGATCAACAATTAAATTTTTTTACTATTTGAGTGTACTTCATATTAGTATCTTAATCTCTCGATACTTATATTTTGACCAGCGGCTACCAACCTGTTAGCCGCAACGTCTAGCAGAAAGAACAGAACTTTATAGCATATAAATACTAACATTTTTTTGAAATAAATTTTAAAGAGGTGTTACCAAAACATCGACATAAAAGAGAAACTTACCTATTTATTACAGGTATCTGAAATGCGTGAACGAGCACATGCGCGACATCCAGCCGTTCGAAGACGTGCCGAAACAAGCTGTCCGTGCAGCTTCGTAGAGCGGTGGTCGCCACGCGCACCTTCCACAAGGCGCTGCGATCCGGTGCCGAAGTCGTCAGGAATATGATACAGGTATGATGTGTTTCGTTGCAGCTACATCAATATATTTTGAGACGGTTTCTGTTACGTAAATGCATGGTTTCTATCCGAAGGACAGTCCCGCGTGCGTTCACAAATTGGATATTGCCGAGACGATCTACAATATTATCATAGACTGTCCCAGATTTGGCTAGCCCAAAATAAACCATGAGGCCCTTGAGCTTAACAGGGAAACAAAGGGTATCCTTGAAACTCTCGTCACTCTTATGCTTGACGAGCAAACTAGGTCGGCTCTCTTACAATTCTTAGAGATAATCACAAAACTGCCACAAAAAGAAATAAGTAAAAAAACACAACGACTATGTTAATATAATTTAAGAAAACAAAAACAAGAACCTAATGTTAAGGGATAACAGTTTTTTTTATCAGTAGAAAAAATGGAATCAAATTTGACAGGACATTTGCCTGTCACTGAAGAATTGCTATTTCGTCTTATTATCTTTATAATTCTGTATGCGTATAAATAAAATTGACGCACAGACTGTTTCGAAACATATATGTACGAGTATAATGGAAGACAACAGAACCATAGCGCGATGTAGAATCGTTCAAAGATAAACAAAAGTGTTTTTTTTTTTTTAATAAATACATATGAATGATGATACATACGATACCTACACCAAAACTGCAATTTTTAATAATTTTGTCAGTTTGTTTGTAACACCTAATCTCCGGAACGACTGGGCCGATTTGAACGAAACTTTTTTGTTTGATAGCTGAAGTTACTCCGCGTAACTAAAAATGAAAACTTTCAATACAATCCGATTCAATGCACAGTTTTACTGGCAGGTATTTGAATTTGTATTTCTCATCTTTGCTTAATGTGAGTAGCAAAAAAAATTGGAAATAAATTAGGATCCCGTTTAAAAAAAAAATACGAACTATATTACTCAGTGAAAAATATATGAAACGCGGGCGCAGACGCGTGCCCACAGTTAGTTTCTAATACGTTTAACCAAATTACATTTGTAAAGTGAAAACTTCTTAAGCGGTGTTGATTAATTCTCTGTAGGGAAAAAACTTATCGGTTCGTGTTACCAATGCTATGACGTCAGCCGTCAACATGTACAATAAGTATGTCAAATATATACATAAGTATAATGGTCTACCGTATGTTTTGATTACAATTGAAATATATGAAAGTGTACGTAAGTTTTTCTCGGAGTACCATATAGATGTTAAAACTAGACAATTATTATATTAATCAAATTATAAATTATGAAATTTAAAATAAAAAAAATTAGTTTTTCTACAGTTTCGAGTTTACGTTACGCGTTAACATGACACTAAAACAGTTCTTTAACGAATGTGCGGTTATCGTGACCCTTACGGATCCGCGTAAAATTCTACCACCAAACCTAACCAATAAGGGCTAAATATGTCACATAAGTTAATGATTTAGAAATAACACTACTGTCTGGTCGAACCGAAAACCGTGAGAAAACATAAGTAGGTATGCTTGACGATTTGTTATATTACGTAGTGATAGATAAATCGAAAAAGAATTAAAAAAAAACTGGTAATTAAATTGTAATGTCATAAAAACGATATAATTTTAATAAACATTCCTTTGCAGCTCATCTATACAAATTGGGTTATTTACATAATTAATGAATTATGTTTTTTTATGTTAAACATTTTTTAAAATGAATCAGTAATAAATATAGTACAAATGAAATGGACAGTCTTGTTGCTCAAAAAATACACGTTTTATCACCGACAACACACACACACACACACACTTACGTAATCGATTTTATATTAAACATAACCTATACACTAAACGTTCTTGTGAATCACTATGTAATAATATACACACTGTATTGTTTGAACGAATATTCACTTTCTTGGTAATTGGCCAAAAACTGAATATAGTTTTCTACAAATACGTTTTTGTGGCAAATTCTCAGAATGTGTTTTATTTGAAGTTTTAAAATAATATAATTTCAAAAGATCGTTGTTTTACTGAATTCGATCTTTTCCGCCACATAATTAAAATGTCTGTCCCAAACCGTGGTTTGTGGTAAAAAAAAGTCATACCTTTAGGTAGGCATGTAAAAAAGAATCTTTGGTAAACTGTAATTTGATAAAGAATTAAATTAAAAATAAATTGATAAAGAAAAGATTACTATATAAAACTCGAATTAAGATTCTATTTGACACTCTTTATGAAAATATTTATTTTTAGAAAATGCCTAGTAAGTAAGCTGAAAAAGTTTTGTGACGATGAGTGATATTTTCATCCGTACATTTGTTTAATTCATAGATTATGCTATTTTTTTAAAAATTGACACAAATTTATTTTAGGTTTAAAGATTAAATAAAAAATATTCTTATTTTTAAGCGTGTGGCTTTATGAAGATCCTGTTAGTATAATCCGGAACAATTGAGAAATTAATATCTTTTATCTAGGGGACTATATATTCACTTGATCTTTTAATTATTACGGATTAGCGTGATGTATTTAAATCACATGCTCGGTATGATCGGGTATTGATATATGCAAAATGAAAAAAAATATATGTTTTTATTATGTGATCTCTTTATACACGAATAAAATATCGCAGTTAATAATGATAATAAAAACGAAATAAATGTTGACATTCGTTGCTCATTATAAATTCATTCGTGATAAATCACATCGCGGCATCGTGTAGCTGCTGACTTCGGCAATGGTACTCGATCGTGTCTAGTCTTTAAATATCAGATCAAAGCCGCTGAATGCTAAATTGATTCTACTGTATATAATTATTTGCTTGATTATTATGAGGAACGAATATTGTCTCCCATTTGACACTCGTACGTTACCCAAACTGGTTATTTTAATTATGTTACCTTATAGATAGAAAACTAAATGAAGACGTAAATTTGCATTATTCTATAGAGGCGGTTGTCATTCTATGAAAACTTATAATATTGGTTGTGGTGACATGTGTAAGAGGATATGCAGGTGCTGTTTATTTTATATAAAAGTATTCCGGTGTTTTTTTTCTGAATCATTTAGTAAATTGAATATAGTAAGTGATCATTATAGTAATTTTTTATAACTATATGTCCACAACCACCATGCTCGTGGTTTTTTTCCATAAATTAATTACTATAGAAACTAGAAGGAAATATGCCAGATTTTTACCGCCGGTTTCAGACGTTCGTCAAACAAATTTGACGAATAAAAACAAAAAAATCAATACATAGAGACATAATTGTCTTTATTATTTTATAATTAAACGAAAAATTAAAATCGGTCCAATTTTGTATGGGTAAAGAGGGGAATACGAAGTGATGATTTCTTCATTTACTTTGTGTAAGTATAATCAGCCCGAGCTGCAACTATCCCTTTCGCGTTTTATAACTCTCAACGCGATAGCAGTAGACTTCTAAAACACCTATTCTTCAAATTTGTTGCCGACCGCGTATCCTCTTAAGTAGTCTTTATTTTCAAAAAAGTAGAAGCTCAATATGTTGAGAAATATTGATCTTAGATCTTTAAAATGCTTTTTTAGACGACTGGTCATCGTGGAGATCTTTGAGGGAGACGTATGTCCAGCAGTGGACGTATTTCGTGGAATTTTTTTTGTAGATAATTAATTTCCCACAAATGTCTCATTAACATTTTTCCTGTAGGTTCATCCATTAATAAAGTAACAACAAAAAATAAGAAATTTCTACCGGTGTGAGTTACAGTAAAACTGCAATAGGCACTGTTGCAGAGCTCTCAATCCTGAGTTCGAACCATATGATAGCACAATTTGCCGCCGAGTTACTAAAATTTTTAAAATATTTGCGACCGGAAAAAATAATTGCCGTTTTAAAAAAAGAAATCCCTATTAATTACATGATTAACTCAAGTCAGTTGTTTTCAATAAATCAAATGCCAGTCGTCGACTACTCTTATTCATGTGCTAGCCAGATCACAGTGGTAATTTTATTGTTACATAAATAAATAGTGTACTGTACAAGATGTGACACAGTCGCCGGTGAGAGATCAACGCTCGACAAACGATCTCTTATGAGTCATTATCTTGCTAAAAAACGAATGGTAACTGCGGCGGCACAAGTTGAAGGTTACGTCACTCGTGGAGTGATTGAGTGCATTACGGATATTATAACAGCGGGAACGAGGATTTGAAGCGAAAATTATTTATACAAATAAATAAAATTGAAGTCTGTTTGTAATGTCAAAAATGTTTTTACTAAATAGATATGAATGTGTTTACGATACCTATAACAATTTTTTTATTTTTAATTGTTGTTTGTTCCGGGTAATCTCCGGAACGGCGGCAGGTTTTGACGGAACTTTTTTTGGTAGACAGCTGACGTTACTCCTGATAACTTAGGGTACTTTTGATTTTCGAAAATAATTAGAGTCCGAGAAAAAAAAATAAAACTCCTGAAATTATGAATAAAATCCGTTCAATGGACAGTTTTAAGGCAATTGCTTGAAATTATGAGAAATATTTGTACTTTATATTAGTACTAAAAAAATTTTATGAAAATTATTAGGGTTCTGTATAAAAAAAAATTAAAACGCAGTGAAGAATATATGAAACACGGCAGCCGACGGGCACACAGCTAGTTGGTAATATTCGCGACTAGCTATGGGCCCGCATCTGCACCCGCGTTCCACATAAATTTTCACTGCGTAATATAGTTTTTAATTTTCTAATACGGAGCCCTAATTACTACCCAATTTTTTTTTGCTACCAACATTAAGCAAAGATATTTCTCACAAATTGAAACACCTGCCAGTAAAACTGTGCATTGAATCTGATTTTATTCAATTTTTTACGAGTTTAAATTTTTTTACGAGGTACTCTAATTATTTTCGAAAATTATGACGGAAAGGATGATATGGTCTATCACATAACACCCTCAATATACAATTAGAGCTAAGTATTGACATTATCAAAGGATAATTATGAATAACATTGTTTCCAGGTCGGTGTGACGCAGGAGTGTGTGACCGCTTGGGCACGGCTGCGTTTCTGCGGAGTGTGCAGCGGTTTACAACCGCCACCATGCTCGAGGTATTGCCACAACGTGATCAAGGGTTGCCTTCCCGCGCACGCAGATATCGGCGACCAATGGGATGCCTACGTCGGTGAGTGTAAAACTATATTTTTATAAAGTGTGTCTAAATTTTGAGCTTCCTTATTAGACCTAAATATACGATTTATTTATTATTTTTGATTGATTTTTTCACAATAAAACAGAAGTAATTCTTACTGCTCACATCTCTAAGGTTTTTGAATTAACGACGCTCATTAGTAAATGTATTTATCAACTTATATGGTTTCATCACGATGAAGGCTATCTTTAATAATAATTGTTTATTTTATTTTGTATATTTAATCTATGGTCATCTAGTATATTAAAAATCGGACGATGATATTCCAGACGCCGTAGATAAAGTGGCTGACCGACTCCTCGGCCCGTTTAACATAGCTATGGTAGTCGAACCAATAGACATCAAGATATCGGAAGCGATAATGAGCTTCCAGGAGCACAACCAGGAGATATCGCAGAGGATCTTCACTGGGTGCGGGAAACCGGTACTGGGGGGCGGAGGGGGGGCGGGACCGTTCTTCGCTCCCGACAGGAGCCGGAGATCACCGCGCTCGATATCAGACTTCGACTGGGATCAGAGAGCAAACGAAGTTGACGCAGACTTCGAAATAGAAGCAACGTTAGAAAGCCTTATGAACGACGATCCGCGGTGGCTTAGCTTAGGAACTCCCGAAGGTATCAGGAAAGTGACAGCGGAGATGGCTGAGCAAGCCAACGCTAGAGCAAGATTCCTCGAGTACATGCAGGGTAAGATTAAATTAGAAGAGTACGAGGAACACGAGAGGAGAAAACGCGACGCTGATCCAGACCCCGCGGCGGCCGGTGGTATGGATATTGACTTCAAATCGTATGAGTTCGATAAGAAAGGCCAGAAGAAGAAGAAACCGTCCGCTAAAAATGATGACAGTCATGGTGAGTGTGTATTTCCAAGGGTTTTATTTATCTCTTATTTATTTTCTTTTTTCTATTGTTCCTCTATAAAACGAAAAGAGAAATAAAAAAAATCAATTTAATCTTAAACGTGTAATTAATAAACTAAATAACTTTTCTTTACTCTTGTTCACTCACTCCTAAATAGGGTTTTTAAATGGCCTTCCAAAAAACTTTATTAAAAATAACATATTAAATGACAATAGAGCTACTATTTACGGCTGTTTGTGGCAATTAAATAAATGAAATATAATAAACAAATTCTTAACCAAATTAATATATGAAATACCGTTTAGGTTCTGAATGGGGTGGTCCCGCTTTAGAGAAGTTGGTTCGCGAGACTCGCACACGCATTCGCAGCAGCCGGCACTACTGGAACCACTTGCCAGCCTTGCTCTGCAACTCCGCCAGTATACCGAATTCACCTTGCTTCAACGGCACTGAAGTCGCCAGGTATACTATACACACTTTCGCTAAGGATTTCTCTTTAAAACCGTGCAATTAACTCAAGCATTAAGAAGTTCGAAGCTAGAGAAGCCAATAGCACGGCGGTAGATCATTTTCTGCCTGGGCTAGCTTACTACCATTGATTTTGAAATTAGTTCCGGCAGCATAATTTTAAAACCCACTAGCTTTAACAGGGTTACCATTTTAAGCCATCTGATGTGATGTGTAGTATTCATAATATCGAAATTAGTTAAATAATATTGTGTAATCGTCGCCTGAATAATCATGTTGCATCTTTTTGAGATGATTAGAAGCGGTATTTGCGCCATCTGGAATGCAATTTAGATAGCGCAGGTTATAGAATAAACTCGACTTAAACGACTAAATTTACAGGAAGTAATGAGTAGGTATATGATATGCACTTCGTTAGGTATCACTCTCAAATCTTACGACACCTAAAAATAAAACAGTATTGGATATATAGAGATAACCTAAACAGGAATCCCCGTTCTAAACACAGCTTGTCACCGACCTGAGGTTGCCAATTCCGCACTATAATTTTCACCAATAATTTGTAAGAAATTGAGGCAAAACGCATTATTATACTAATATTATATATAGGATATATAATATTATCGAAGTTTTTTTTTTTAAATCTGGTTAAATAGGTAGTAGTAAAAATGATCATTCCCGTTATTTTATTGTACGATTAGCTGTGTGCCCGCGGCTGCGCCCGCTTTTCATATATTCTTCACTCCATTTTATTTTTCTTATACGGAACCCTAATTATTTTTCTAAAAAAAATTTAGTACTAAAATAGAGTATAAATAATTCTCATAAATCCCCAAAAATTTTTGAGTTTCTTTTTTATGTGGTACCCTAATTATTTGCGAAAATTAAAAGTAAATTAAGTCAAAAAAAGTAAGTAAAAGTTACGCGGAGTTACTTCAGCTATCTACCACAAAAAGTTCCGTCGAATTCGGTCCAGCGGTTCCGGAGATTACCCAATACAAAACAGACGGACAGACAAAAAATTTAAAAATTGTATTTTTGGTATATGTATCATAAATACATTCCTATCTATTTAATAATAAAAAAATAGAAACTACAAAGAGACACTCCAATTTTATTCATTTGTAAAGATAATTATGTTTATTTTTGTTTTACGTGTAGGCAACACTGAATCGGGTACTTTAAATTCCAGTTACACGTTGAACGCAGCTGGTGAAGGTACTGCGGGTTTAGCTTCTAACCCTGAGGTGCGAGGCAATGTCAACCCTGCAGCGACCACTATAGCAGCCGGAGAGACGGAAACACTAAAAACCCTAACGGCGAGATTAAAAGACGCCTTCAACGGCGTCGAAGTTCAGTGGACTGATGCTCAGGACAGAAGTGTGTAACTCTCTCTGTCTCTAATTTTATATTTCCGTCTTTTTCTCGCATTTACAGATACGAACGCAAACTTCACTTACAAACGGTTTACACAAATGTTCTAAAATCGAAAATGCTTATTTGATTTTATCTTGTGTTGTCGCCCTACTTCCGGCGACGGCTCACGACGTGTTCACCCAGTCGTAGTTTGACTTCCGGCGAGACCGGACCGGATTGAACGTTATACTCGCACGTTCACACGATTCACATTTACCTCGCGGATAGTATATAAGATGCGGTAGACGAGCAAAAAAAAAACATTAGACGCTTTTTTATTTTGGTATTAGTTAATTAGTTATTAATAGTTGAAAAGAATACTGTTGGCCTTGCATTGGTCATAGGTTAACAGTGCGATAACACTTCAATTTTTTTTAGTAACCTAAGTGGACGAAGTTCAGAGCAGACAATAATACTAAGCGAACATCCATATAGTATTTCTTATATTTTTACCAAAATCTGTTCAAACCGATTTCATGTCTTCTAGAAAAATAAAGTATTTGACTTATATTTATTTATTCAAAATAAAAATTTATTATACATATAATATAATAAATATTTTGAAACAAATCATTCAAATCTTTCTCTTAAAATCGTTAAAAAAATTTCGGTAGAGATTCAAAACGGATACTTAGTCTTTTTTTCCTCAATAAGAGTGTTAGCATAGATAAATTGTTATTAGTCTTTGGTGTTAGTATAAAACTCAAATGACAAATAATAACTGTAGCACAGTCACTCATTCTGAAATACAAAAAATTAAATGTTTATAAATTTCCTATTTTTATCAGATTATAGTCTAGCTTTCACCAATCAATAAGACAGAGTAAAAATACACTCGAATTACCTGCCAACTATGTGTATCATTTACTTAAGACAACTCGTTAACCACAATTTATTGTATAGATGTTTTTTTTTAAACTTCTGTCTGTCCAAACAGTTGATCTCCCCGCGTCTGTATCCTCACAAGACTACTTGGACGGCGTCGAATCCGGGTCCGGATCTGGAGACTTCGGTAACGGAGATGACGGTCTACCGGACGACGATGAAGACCGAGATTATGAGACAGGTAAAACAACATCACTCATTCTTTATCATCACCCGACATTCACCTACTAAGTCTTTCTTTTTTTTTTAATCTTTTCATACTCCAATTTCTTTACTTATTACCTGATCGTATACAAATCCAAGGAGTAGCTCGATAAGTTAAGGATCAGCTTGCTGTTTTCGTCTTGTATTTAGAGATCAACAAACCTCAACAAAATTAGTTAGCTGACCGCGAGAAATAACTGTATATTTTTTAAAGCCTTGTAAGGAAACTATGGTTCGCCCATTGACTTTCGAAGTTAAACTTTTTAAACGAGGTTCTTACGCTCGCGTTACTATGTAGGGAGAAAGGAAAATAGTACAGAATACAAACTATATATATATATATATATGAAACTTGGTATAAAAAACTTTACCGTAGAGGTAGAAGTGAAAGAGGGAGCGATATAGCTAGCGAGTGAAAGGATAATTTTCATAATTAGCATTAAAGTGTTTATACTCCTGTTTGTGCGTACTCTTTTCTCAATAGGTTTAATTTAAATTTAGTGTAGAGGGGGAAGAGTGAGAGTTATAGCTGGTTAATGAAAGATTAATGTCTCGAGTACCCATAAAAATTAGACAATAGGAAAACAATGGAAAGCTGGCGTAAACGCCAGGTAAGTGCTCAAGGGGTTAATTACCGAAATTAGTACAAGAAGTTTCACTTCCTCAACTGCTACGTATCCTCTTGTTTCTAATCGCGTTACTTTCTAACTGAGGGGGGGAATTGTAAAAAGAAGGCTGAAAGATTAAAAGATATGCGGACTTGGTACGATAAATTTAACTTCTTACGCACGTAATATGTGTATTGCAATAATTATGTTCAGGCTCGGGTGAGAGAATACCACCTGACGACGACATCGGCTCGCCGACTGAAGTGGAGCCCGAGGAAGCTCCCGTACCGGTTTCCACTGAAGCGCCGTTCATACCGCAAATCATCGACACGCCCGGTACTAAGAACGTCGCGGTTAGGACGGGAGCGGTGGACGTATCGGCGACCAGCGATGTTGCGCCCCCCGTCGATACATACAGCGACAGAACCGTGGATCTGGATCCACCGGTCAAGGAGCAACCGGTGGCGGGTGCCGCGGACCGACCCTCGCTACAGAAAGCGCTGTTCACGTACGCGCTGCCCGTCGTCTGCGCTTGGTTCGGTACTGTACTGACTGACTTGTTTTAATTTCGACGGTTTCTCACGTTCTGATTATCGATTTTTTTAAGCCCCCCCCTCCCCCCTCTCCCCGCCCCTCACCTCACTGTAACTGACGTATCCGTAATTCATCTAACCAGTGTTGATTTCTACCTATAACTATATTAGTTCTGCAACGTCAAGTTTAAAAGCATTTGAAATAAACTGTCAATCGATACTTAGAATTGTCGATAGTTTTTGCCGCGATCACAGTCTGTTATCTTTAATTAATTAACTTTACGTTCTATTCTATGTATAAATTTGGTAGCCGTTTGCGTTAATATAAAACACGGAACATAAATTCCGATCTGCTAAAGAACTTGAAAAATTCTAACGAGAATTGGCAGTATGAATAAATCATTCGCCTCTCGTCTTGGGCGAATATTTCTATTACTAGCATCGATAAGGTTCTGACACGTGACTTTGCGAAATCGTAAATTTTGAGTGCTGATCGTGTCTCTCTTTTAACTTTGCTATACGTGTGAGTGAGATAGGTAATACAATATTTTTTTAAACATACGTCACTCTCATTCACACGTATTCAAGGTTAGATGAAAGCGAAAGAGATATAAAAGTTCACCGACTTTTTGCGTTTTATTTTACAACTTTACGAATGTTAAGAGAATAAATGAATATATCGAAAATCAGTAACGTTTTGAAATCGAATAATCGTTTTGTATATAGCCTAGTCAGTTCGAGTGACGGCCGTGAAGCGGGCGTGTTACAACGCATGCGCTACTGTGATATATATATTCTGTGGACTTTATACTTACTTGAAAATTATTAAAATAATCCACTATGAACTTCATAATACACCTTATGGTTCTGTACTTTATGTATAGGCAGTTTTTTTTCTAATTTAAATAAACATAAATAATCATTTTCACCTTATCGATTTTTATCGATTATCGACACTAAAGTTTTTTTTTTGTAATATTTAACATCAGTGTTGTTGTTTAAAAAAAACGATATGGTAAATAATTATCAGCCAAATTTTCACGTATATTTATTAAAGTAATGTACTTTGTAAATAAATTGTAAATTATGGTTGTTTAGATAGTGAATGTATGTTTTATTTGTTTTTTTTTTTACTTATATTCGTAACGGTATTTTTATAATCGTGATCTGGTCTGGCTTCCCGCCTTTTACTTTTTTAGAGTAGTGTTTTTTCAATCGCACTTCTTTAGTGAAACATTTTTGGAATATAGATAATAAAAAATCCTAGAAAAAAGTTTAAATATAAATTTGACAGATGATTTTTTAAATAAAATATTTATACACATTATTTTTAGTAATAATTAATATAACCAAAAGTCTACAATTTTTAGTTTGTTTTAAAACATTGACATTTATATAATACAATACAGAAAAGAAATATTTTCAAAGCGCTAGATCACTATAGATTCTCGAAAAAAAAATAATAATAAATGTTTGTTTTTTGTACATATAAATTCTTAGTCATAAATCTAAAAGTAAGTTAAGAGACTGATTTACTATTGGTTATGATATATATTTTTAATAAAACTTTTTGTTTGTTTGCAAGCACTAAATAATTATTATTAATTCAGTCAACATAAGTTTTTCGAAAATGCATTTGGCAAGATTGGAAAAATATCTGTTAAACTAACAAAGATGTACGATAAAGATAATAACTATTCTATAGCGTATTAACTTTTTTAGATTTTACTAAAGTAATGGTATTATAGGGTTGCCAGCTTCTTTAACATTTGTATATTAATCGTTTTTTTTTTTTTTTGTCGATAATGTCGAAATTTCTCAGAAACAATTAATGATACATTTTGCTATGCGTTTTCGAATAGCTATGTTAAAATAAACTTATAACAGCTAATATTTAATCGACTGAGATTTAATGATAGAACTGATGGATGGTATTCAATTTATTCTTTGTGTTATATATTCATCGAATTTGGCTTCAGCTTTACTTTGCTTGTAATTCTAATATTATCATTAGCGTTAATTACTTTATGTATATTGTATTAAGTGTGTTTAATCGTGTTCTGTACTCAAGATTTAGCTAAATTGTTAAATGACATGATTGCGGTTCAATATATTTGAACATGAATACCAAATTGGGCCATTAATTAATATTGGCAAAAAACAAAACAGAACATTTAAAATCTCAATCAAAACAAAAATATATGTTATATATAACGATGAGCATATAAATGACATATATTTTTAAGTTTTCATAAAGTTAGTGAAGGGTTTCCACATTTTTTTTGCAAATAATTAATAGGATTATCTATTTTAAAGATTAAATTGTTACACGTAATTGTTATTGACTAAGGTTCTATTTGTTTATTTTATTTACCTTGTACAATTCTGTAATTTTTGCGTAAAAAGAAATGACAAGACATGATTCATCTATTTACGTTTTGTAAACAACTGTGATGCTGAAAGAACGCACAATAAACTGAAAAAAAAAAAACTATAACTAATATTTGCATTTTACGAGGGATTTCCAAGATATTCATCTCCTTATTTTTAGAAGCACTTGATTAAATTTAAACAAAGGGAGATTAGATTTCGAACATCAATATATATATGGAGTTATATTTGTAAAAATATAATGAGAAATACATGCGCCTTTAATAATAACTACTAAAATAAAAAATACTAATCAAACTGCAAAGAGTTTAATATAATACATAACATCCAGTTATTAAGTTTTATTTTTATTATGTAATAATTATGTAGCATGATTTATATTATATTAAATAACATTTTATAATAATAATGTTTAATAACTTTACATTATTTTAATTATGAACATTAACTTCTAAATAATATACTTGCAGTCTTAGGTATTTAATAGATAAAAAGAAACAAATAATTATCTTGGCACCGCAATAATTTTCAAATTAAATTTATTCCACTTAAATAAAAAGGCGACTGGCAGGTGAGATACGATTTGCCATATGCAAGAAAAATTAAGACAACAAACAATAATCGGCAAATATGCAGCATTAACATCGATTTCAAGTATGCATTTTAAAACCCTTGTTTTTATTTATTTTGGATCAATACATCATACAATGGTATTCTCAATCGTGACTTAATATTACGTAAAAAAAATTTTTCTTGACTGATACTTAACGTCTACAGATAATCATAACATATATAGGGACCAAATAACAGCCGACATCACTTCTATGTGCCATTTTATTTAAGATTAATTTATGTGGATTCATTTTCAATAGCACAATAACGTAATCTGTGCCGTCTCGGTTCAAAAAATCTTGTGTTTTACATCTGTGACGAGTTTCAAGCGAATTGAACGAACAAGTGAATGATTGTACGTATCTATATATCTGTGTAATGTAAATAATCATGTTTAACATTTTTATTGTATCTATAATATAGTAAGAAGGTATTAAGATCTTTATTCAGGGTCAGTGAATCAAAATTCGATAAATAAAAAAAGTTATTTATATCGACTAAATTAATGAGAAAATATTTCTTGTTTTAAAAAATATTAGCGAAAGTTGCCAAGTGACTCGCTTTACAATTGTTCTTACGTAAAAAGAAACCGATTATAATATGATCTAAATAGACACACATCTACACATAAAATGCTTTGTCGTATTTCGAAATCTGCTTGCGTAAAAGAAATGTAGAACATCTAAACAGATTTTAAATATAATTCCGTTCGTATCTAACACTTATTAATTATAACAGTATCCTGTACTTAAAAAAAAAAATTACCTTGATAAAAAACCTAAATTCGCATTCATCAATTTTAGCTCAGTGAAAATTTTCAAATAATGAAATAGGCCTGTTCGTTGTCTTCGAACGTCGATAAACGATAGATATCCTAGGTACGTAATTGAAAGACAAGTACCGTTTTTTTTTTTGTCGGGGGGAAATGCATTTACGCACTCTACCCTTACCTATTGCATTAGTGAGACCGGAGTCCCCCAATGCAATAGGGACTCCGTGCCAGTGTGGGACTCACCCGGGCGAGAGCTGCCCGGAAATACCCACTAAAACCCCCCGGGGCCGTCCGCCGCATTTGGGATGGGGGCGATACGGGATTGCAATGCATGCCACCGCGTCGCCCCCTGCGGGAAAGACAAGTATCTAGTTGATAATTGGGAGCTGAAATTCGATTACGATTAGTCTTCCATGTTTCGTATTTAAACTTTACAACTAGGATTGCCATCCTCTAATTCCTAAGTTTAAAATGAGAATGTGAAATCATTTCGAAAAACATACGATCTTATCAGGACGTTTTACGAAATCAGAACGTTTCTTTTAAAACGATACATAAACAATGTAGGACGAATCTGAGAAAACATAACGACTTGTAGCCCTACTTTACATCAAAGTTCTATCATATAATGATTCGGAACTTTCAAAATGAAGTTAACAGTTTCCACTCAAACTGCCTGTTGGATTAGTTACGTAATGTTACCTTCTAGGAAGATAGATTTTATACGTACAGTGTTAATGTGTAACAGGGTACAGATTGAATGGCTAATAAGAAACCTATGTTCTTTGTTTGTTGGTCCACCTCATTTAATTTTCGCGCAAGTTCCAAAGAGATAATATTTCATTTACATAGAGACTAACGTGTTTAATAATTCATTCTAAACTTTATTTGTATATACAGAATCCAGCGTACTCACTGTACGAAGTGATTTAAAAATAAAATAATGGCGACATAGATTTTATATAATCCCATTAATGTATTTTATTATACCTAAAATTTCCAAGAATTATATAATTTTAATACAAGTTTATCGGTTTATCAAATTATTAGAAGCAAATAAAATACTTTCGTTTTTTATACAAACTGGCATGCGTTAGTTATGTTTCGTTTTAAATGAAAAGTAAAGTGAAAACATTTCAACACCTAGTTACTTAACTTATTTTATTAGGGATAACAATTTCTTTGTCTTATTTACATAGAATTAATCATCGCTTATAAACACATAATGCGTTTATTAGATTTTACTTATAAAATAAACATTCAGATTTTATGTCAGGGTGACCAACAAAATGTAAATTTCAATTTGTGGTTTGATGTATTTATTTATTATTAACCTTATTTATATCATATATATTGAAATAGATGACAGTAAGTAAACATATGCTCTTTTGGCACAAAATAATTTAAGAATTAAGATGAAAAAATGTTTAACTTTAGTATCTAAAACTATATTATTATCAAAATTGAAAAACGTCACACGTCTCGTGGGAAAAATTCTAGTCAGACTTTTTTTGTGTGTTTTTGGAGACATTCGTTTGTTTGTAAATTAATTTCGGGTGCTGCTGTATACGCGATTGAGCATAATAACGGCGACTTTTTCTCATATTCGTGTGACTTAGTGACATTTTATATACGTAAATATTTTAATAAATTGGCTTTCACAAACGTTGTTTCATATTTCATACTGTTAGTAATTTATGTCCGTCGATTACTGCATAAGACTGTATATTAAAAAACTTGACGTTATTAAGAATTTAAAATATATACATTTTTCAGAATCTCTGTTATGGTTGCTAGTTTTTCTTTTTTTTATAGTATAGTTAGTAGATTTTAAACTGTAACACCTCAATGTGTTTTAAAGTATATTAAACAAAAATGTACTTTAAGCAATACGTGACATCGAAGGACCTTTCAGTATTTATCTTGTTGCGTCTGAAAACTTTCGTCGATTAAAACAGCGTTTGTGAGCTTCGTTTATTAGAGAATCTTGTAAAATATCTGGACCGAGTGTAACTGTCCTTAGAATAATGGATTTTTTTATAAAGATTATATTATATTATTATGTAGGTATAAAATTTGTGTACATAAAAATAAAAAGATAACATGTGTATAAAATTTAATTGTTTTATTTTTAAAGTTTATAGTTGAAATTTATAAAACATTCCAGGTTTTTTTTTTAAATACTTGTGTACATTCTTTAACCTTAATTCTTAAAGTACAATATACAATTGACAGTTGTTTGCATCAATAGTCAGATTCGTCACTTTCCTCGTCGGATCCACTTTCAGAATCCCACTCTTCAGAATCGGAGCCGAGCCAATCCGGTAACGTCGGCTGTTCTATTATAGTTTTCCATTCGTTTAATTTATGTAGATCTAGAACAATTTACAAAAATTATTATTCTTAACCAAAAATTGTACAATTTTTTTACAAAAAAGATATTTCTAAATTATAAATAACTAATGTATTGAACGAAATGGAAAACAAAAAGTTAAACGAATGTTATTTAAAAAAAAAATGTTCATAAATTAAGTCATCATTAATCCCGAAGTCAAAGTTGTGTCCGATCGTTCAAAGTCAATGATTTAAAATTATACTTCCATAAATATATAGCATAAAATTATACGAAAGCATATTCTAATAAAGGGTCAACCGAACCATTGTTAATATAATATTCATAAGAGGGCGAGCTACTGAGGGTTTTTTTTAATCCGTTAAAATCCAAATGCGACTTTAAGAAATTTAGATCATTACGAATTCCCTTATTTTAAAATCTCAAAAATACTTACGTCAATTAAGACCCTGAGAAGATGCTGATGATGATGGTCAAAACACTACCACCGGTAAACAAACCAGTCGAGAAGAGTCAGCAAGAAACTTAACCGGGTCTTTTTTTTTATATATGTTTTTAGGGCACTCATAGATTCAAAGTATGCAGTAGATGGACAAAGCGGAGTGTCATTTCCAGACAACACCATAGTTAGAAATTAAAACTTTCTTGGACTCGGTGCCTGAACTCATTGTCCGGTAAATCGGTAATGTGCTTTGAGATTTTATTGCTAAACCTGACACTATTACCTAGAAAACTTTTAGTAGTTTTACTAAGTCTATAAACTGATACTGTAAATTATTTATGTATATTCCTCGCATTAAAATTGTGATAGTTGCTTTACAAGGTCAAGTTGGTCTAAAAGATATCAAGAATGTATTGGAATGAAAATGTTTCTAAAAGATTCGCATGTGATTTATTTCATATACCTTAAGTAAAATAATATAATAAACACTAGAGATGCAGGTAACAAACTAACCTAAGCTATACATATCGCCGAGATAGAACTGCTTATCGTCCTTCTCCAGAACTCCTCCGTACACGAACAACGTGGACCTGTGCACCGCCATCATGGCGGACATGCGACCCATCGGCCCTGACTTGTCACCGACAGTCGCCACCGTCGGTGACGCAGGAGTGGTCGCCGTCGGACCGTTACCTAACTTCATCGTGAACACGTCGTCTGTCATCACTAGTTCAATAAAATATTTATTTCGTTAACGTGTTAGGGCCCGTGTAATTGTTACATAAGCAAGATTTTGCTTATTTTTAACTCCCCCCCCCCCCCCCACATGGATACATAATCATCAGCAGACTAAACTGAACAACAAAATAAGTAGATATTACTCACGTAATCGCCTGTTAGACCCCCCGCCCCCCATATAAGCAATACAAAGCATAATAAAACCATCTCTCCGGGTCCGTTATAGTGAATTAGAGACGCGTAAATCCGATTCGGTCTTTAAAAAACTAGGCAGCCATAAGGGGCAAAACTCGAAACTTCAGACAAAACTTCTATTTACTGTTTCAATTTCATAATTTGTTAATTGGTCATTATTAACATAACCTAACATTTGTCCGTTTTTTACTATTTATTGAGGCTCCGAGCAATAATTATTTACATTTTCATAAAAAAGTTTATTCTTAATTAAAACATACGATAGGATGCGTAAGGACATTGTATTATTTATCTCTTAACGCTACCGTATACTTCACTTACTGTAGCATGTTTGATGGCTGACGTCATAGCATTGGTAACGCGAATCTATAATTTTTCCTCTACCGAGAATCGCTCAGTGCCGCTAAGTTAACACTTTTAAAAGATTTTTTTTTTAAATTTATTTTATAACTATTGTATTTCTAGCGGATCGATTTCATAACTAATCGGATCGTAAAAACCAAATGAATCATTAACTGTAAACAGCGTAATTATCACATTTACGTCCAGATTATCATCAACTATTATTTACTACCAAGTAATTATAATAACATATCCAGGCACTTTTCCTAATACGTTTTTATAAGCTGGCGAGTCACTTTAAACTGCAAATTGATATAAACGTGTACATTGTATTATACGAGCACGCAGTGTCTGGTGATAATTTTAGATATACATCGAAAATTGACGCCATTAACAACATTTTTATTGAATTCCCTATGTGATAGAATTGCCTGTTAAAAATAGCATACTAAATATTTTTTCAAGTTCAGTCTATTCAATCGATCTATAAAAAGGAAATATTTTGAGTGATTTTTTTATAGGATTTTTCTACAGTTAGTTGCCTCGCCGTCCGATCCTGTACGAATCAACTATTTTGATGGCCGCAACCGCTTTATAAAATATAAATATGATATAAATATTTTGTTCCTTTCACTATACTGTATAGGACACAGCGCTTTCACCACAATCTCATTTGGTGTTAAGCGATAATAAACATACAACTGTAAGCACACTAAGCCTAGAGGTATTGAAGGTGGTAGCTACTTAAAAATGACTGCACCCTTTTGTGTGTAGTTTTCAGATTAATGTAAGATTAAACCCTAAGAATGGAACTAGATTATAAATAACTTCCGTGTTCATATAGAGGCTAAGATAATAATAACAAACTGGTTGAAAGTAATCTTCTATCTATTAATATAATAACACTGTAACTAGGCCAAATCTGTACATTAAATATTTTTTGAAAATAATAAACGAGATGGACTTTGTTATATAGAAGCCAAAACAATTTTATTTACAATTTTTGTCTGTCTTTCCCTATGTACGCGTATCACTCTGAAAGTACTGAACCAATTTTGACAAAACTTGACACAGTGATAACTAATATTACAAAGTAACATATAGGATACTTTTTGGCCCATAAAACGCAAGGGTTTTTCCAGGATAACGGACCAAAGTCAAAAAAAATATTAACAGGTAATCTCGGGAACGGCTGGACAGAATTTGACGGGATTTTCTTTGGTAGATAGCTGAAGTTACTCCGCTTCCGCAGTAACTTAGGTTACTTTAAAATTTTCAAAAATTAATAGATATTCGAGTAAAGAAATTAAAGTTAATAAAAAATGGAATAAAATCCGATTCAATGCAGTTTTACAGGAAGGTATTTGAGTTTGTGAGAAATATTTTAACTTAATGTTAGTAGCTTAAAAATTAAAGACTACATTATGCAGTGAAAATTTATAAAAAACGCGATCGCAGCCGCGGGCACACAGCTAGTCATTAATAAAAAAACATTAGCCCGCATTAGCTAATCTTAAATAAAAATCAATATTTAATACAACAAAAATTGTATCAAAATTGTTCAAAACACAAACCTGTAAGAGTCTCTTTCGGTTTTTCTTCTTTTTCTCCCTTCATCTCCACATTGTCCTGTGCGCTTTGTTTCATGTCCCGGTGTCGGTCGGCGCGAACCAGAACGCTGTGCCATTTGCCCGTCTCTAAGTCCAGCAGTAGCAGCTCATCGCTCATCTCACCGCGGAGTTCTTCTTCGGTTTCCTCCACATCCTGTAAATATAGCATTCATAAATAATTCCCCTCTATCTATAGATAGTATAATTGTAATGTAGATAAACATGTGTAGATAATAGCGAGTACAATATGCAATGCAAATGTAGTCCCTACTCCCTGACTGAATAGATGATGGAAGAATACTGTGGGGTTTTATCTAGTAAAACTCTGGGATAATCGCATAACTCACCCTTCGCTGTTCTACGAGGGTGAGTATCTTATGTATAATTTACCAACGTTAAAAAAAGATATAGATAATACAATTGTAAATAAAATCTATGTAGATAGTACAATTGTAAATAAAATCAACGTAGATAGTAAAATTGTAAATAAAATCTAAGTAGACAGTACAATTGTAAATAAAATCAATGTAGATAGTAAAATTGTAGATAAAATAGATATAGGTAATGTAATTATAATACTCACACTAACTCCGCCGAAAACATAACCCTTGTTGGAGTGAACATTAAAGGCGGCGGCGAGAGAGGCGCGCGCTGGGGGAGAGTGCGGTCCCCCCGCGAGGGCGCGCCACGTCCAGCCCCCCGCGGGCATCTCACTCAGCCTGAACAGGTCCGTGTGAGTCTGCGTTCGCTCACTCCTACCCTCCCGGACACGTGAAAAGCCTCCGTATATGATCACCTAGACAACCGAAATTATTTCTGTCACATCCTTAAATAATAAAAATCAAAATCTCTCTGCTCATTTTCCCATTAGTTAGCTTTAGTTGAGGCGATGATGACTCAATAGATAGTATGGTCGTCTTACGCAGCTTCGAACCCACTGGTTCAACACCATAATGTGCTTGAGCTTTCGGTGAAGGAAAACATTGTTAGCAAACCATAGCATGGTTGTATGGTATTTCCTAATAATATTCGCCTGGGTAGCTACCACCCTCATGTTACAAAACCTGTCACCAAACACCAATAAGTGTGTTCCAACCGTATCACTAGGAAGTCATTAATAGTCAATTTTATTGCAAATTGCGATTAGTTTCAGAATTACTCGATATTTTAGTATGGAAGCAAATAGTATGACTTGGCATATTTTAACTAATATTCTCAGGATATCGTTAGAAATTGTGAGGTGACTGTGAGACAATGATATCTATTATCGAGAATTAAATTAACTTCCACACCAATTCAATGAATATTCTGAAATTTTTAAAGATTTTTTGTACCTAAAAATAAAACACGTGATTTTGGCTAAGGCTCGGCTTAAACTTAAAGCGCACTACGTATCACTAGGAGTTAGGTTGAGCTTAAAAAGTTGCTATTATAACGTGATTAATGAACGACTCCTAACGGTATATGGAATTCTGGTCAGATTCTGATACAATACGGGTAAATAAATGAGCATAAGAGACCAAAAAAGTCGAAGGAATCACACTCACAGAATCATTCCCGGCCGGTAACATAACACAAGCGGACCTCGCGCACGGCCCCCGACCCTGGACAGCCAGCTTGGTCCAAGTCCTCGTGTCCAGGCAGAGGAGTAGAGATCGTCGAAGTACCGGCACTCGCGGCCGTCGTCCGCGTACCCACCGAATACTAACAACTTACGACCGAGCAACACCATGCGGTGACCCGATCGCGGTGATGGGCCGTTCGGTGCTACCACCTATATGATAATAATTACCGAAAATATATTTATCTTATGGCCTGTTCAAATAACTATTACGTTAACAAAATTATTCTCCACTCCTCGCTCCTCCCCCTTGTAAGCAAGAGTAATAAAAGCTCTCACCAAGGAAACCATTTTAGGTAAGTACCATGATGACGTATACAGTATTTTGTATACGTAACCGACATTCGAACCTCCCCCCCCCCCACCCACCTACCGTTTAGAATGACAAAAAGGTTTTCTTCAAGCTATAAGACTATTTTATTATAAGGGGCCGTTTAGTATTCAAGCAGCTATGACGGTTGGGGAGAGGGGGGGGCATGCTTTACATATTTTTGAGTGACTAGGTATTTTATTAGTATTTATATAGTGGCCTATTTAACAATGCTTGCGTAATCATATCAAAGGAAGGTAAAGAGATTTGCTGACAAGACGGAGGCTTAAGTGTCAACAAGTTCGAAATTCTGGTTACATAATACTTGAACGACCCCTAATCTCTTTAAGGAACTAAACATAAAATATTTTTAAATAAAAATAATTCCTATAGTAGACATCTTGGTTCTAAAACAGTCTCTCAAAGATTAGGTTGGAATTTTTTATCCTATTTCTTAGTTAATTAGATTCTTATATGTTTTAATAAAACAGTTAAAAATGTCCATAGTTATAAATGCATACACAATTGGTACTACGCCAAAGGAAAAAAATTTAATTATTTTTCAACATTTCTGTTGTATTTATAACTTTATTTAATTATTATAACAATATTTAATTTTACAAGATCTTCTTTACGTAACAAATTTAGCTGATTAAATTGTGGCACATACCTTTTCCCATTTTTTCTCAGACAGTGAGAAACACCACAGATCCTTATAATGATAGAACTGTGTTTCAGAAGGGCTCGTGAATTCTCCCCCGAACACCCACAGTTCACCCCTGATGAGTTAAGAGTAATATCTCTTATTCACAGGATTTTAATGGAAACAAAATTCACTTAATATTATTTGAATTTTTATTAATGGTTTAAATGGTAAAAAAAAAACGACTTTAATTAGTCCGGGAAAGACAATATGATTATTTACACCAAAAAACCTGATGATTTTTTTTCCTGAATTCAAAATAGTTATTTAACATGACCAAACAACATTTATCAAAATTTAAAATATGATGTGACTAACTTGTTAGCAGGTGTAGCGACCGCCTGGTGAGCGCTGCGAGGTGGTGGAGCACCAGGCGCCTTCACTTTTCTCCAAGTTTGGTTAACAGGATTATAGAATAACAGTTCATTATATGTTTCTGTCTGAAAAAAAAATCTAATATTTGACATAAGTCAACTATGATCCAGGAAGTACTATCAGAATATTTGCTATTTGACCATATCCATATGACACTGACAAACAATAGCATCGACAGTAAAAATGACAGTTAAATATTTAGAACACCTTTTTTGTTTGTTTTTGAGGGTTGTATTGCACACTGTGTTACGTCACTTATATCACTGATTATTTCAAGTACGGAACATGAGCAGGGAACTCAATATAGTCAACAGACAGCTCAAAGTATGACATAACAATTATTTCATTTATTGTTTTTTTTTTTTCTAACTAGCTAATGCTGTTGACCAGGAGGGCCTTTACAATTTCACCGTGACTTTAAGGCCGAGTGCTGAAGGCACTCAACCGTAAAAAGATAACTAGCACAAGGGCACCAAAGTGATACAAACCTCAGCTTGGCAGCTACCTGAATGTAAAATTACTGCAGAACTTTGATCCAAGCTAATTCATTTATGGTACTTATACAAATGTATTAACTTATTGACTCTTTAAACTACTGTCCAAACAAACTGAAAGCTAAATTAATTTATAAATATTAATTTAAGTAGCATCAATTAGTGTGGAATATTATAACTTTATTTTTACTCAAAGGAGAATCTTTTTATACAAATCAAGAAAGGAAAAAAAACTTGCTTTACTAACTATGCTATTAGTTTTACTGACTTATTCACATTTATGGAATATCTAATAAAATGTTCATAATCGTATATGAAAAATAAATATGACAAATTATACCTTTTGTCCATTATGATATTCTCCACCGAACATTATAAGTTCATTATTCATTGGATGGGGTGTGAGAGATGCATATGCCCTGGCTGATGGTGGTCCTGTCAGAGCTTTCTCAGTAGCAGTTGATCTTTTTGCTTCATCCCTTTCAATCTCAGCTATAACTTTCGCTATATCTTCCTGTAATTATAAACAAAAAGAATTTTATTATACTCTCAACCAAATTTATTTTAGTAATTATATAGGTGAAAACGAAAGAGACAGATATGTTTGTATAATTATTAACAATGTAATGTGCCTATGAACAGAAGATGAGGGTAGATACTGTAATGGTTCTCTTGTGCAGATTGCAAAAGAACAAAAAAACCTGTATAAAATTTATTATATTTCATTAGCATTTGCCATCTTTTGTCTTTACCAACAGTTATTATTATTATTATTCAAAAAAGGCTTTACAGGCTTAAACATTCCTGTATCACTGCAACCTAGTCAGGTCTATTGTGATCGCCCCTATATTGCTAAAGTTCACTGCCTAGACCTACAACCTGAATATATATACAGTAGGATCTTTATGGCAGAGAGTGCCTGAGAGTGAGTTACCTCCTCCGGAAGCAAGGCATGCTTACCCAGAATTTGGTTACGTATGGGTATTAATGAATCACATTTACACAAGATGTGGTTTGGTGTTTCATCTGTGATTTCATCTGAACATCAGAGCTTATTCAGCTTTGCGCTGAGTGAATGCCCTCATGAGCTCTTTGGAATGAATTTGTCCTGGTGATTTATTCCAGGATTCTATAGCCATATAGGTGTATTGATTCTTTATGGTCAGTCCAACTAGGCTCTTTGGAACAAAATGGTTAAGGCCCAATTTGTGTTTACATAGCCCCTGCTCTTGCAAGCGCATCCGCAACTTCATTGCCGCAAACTCCTGCATGTCCTGGGACCCATCTTAAAATCAGCCTGTTATTCTTATCCAGGCTGTTTAACATTGCATACAATTGGTAACTAGTTTCGACTCAACTTTGTTCGTAGCACCAAGAGAGCAGCTTGACTCTCTAAATAGATATATATTGTATGGTTCATGTAGGCTTTCTGCAGATTTATACAGGAACATTCTAGAATGCTTTATACCTAGAAAATGGAAGCAAAACTACCAAGATTAGTTGTTTGACTAAACTTAGGTCGCTCTCCATATATTCCACAAGCCCCTATTAATCAGTTAATTGCTCAAATACCAATAAAATTGGCTCCAACCTGATGTTTACGCTAGCTTCCAATTGTGTTTTCATTGGTATTTGAGTGATTAATTAATTAACTCAAGTTTTTATTTGAAACTTTCAAGAAGCTGTATAAGTTGTGTTATGTGTACAAACTTGTTATAATGATGACTAATATTTTAGTAGGAAGTATCATTTTTGTACTTTAAAAAAAGTCAATAAGTTTACACAAGTTTGTACAAGATAAAAAACTCAGCAAGACAATGATTTGGCTATAGGAGTTTGAGATACCAGTTCATTTTGGAAAAGGAGTTTCTTGCTCTCAATAGTTTGGGATCCCTGTCTTAAAGTCTAATAATAATTAATGCACCATATTCATGGTTTATTAGACATTTTAGGACTATGCGGTTAATTGTAAAAAAAATTACTATTCAAAAATTAATAAAACAATTTAAGTGTAAGAAGTTATTGTCATTTACAAAAAAGTCCTAAAAGAAATCCAAAAATACTAACCTCTCCCAAATTTGCAAGTTCTTTTTTTAATTTATTTGCCAATTTCTTTTCAGTTTTCGTTGCAGTTTTGACCGCACCGCTAACTTTGTTTTTATTTTTCTTTTTACCCATTTTAATTATTTATGATATAAAAAGAAAATCTAAATGCACTATGGTTACAAATTACAAAATAAAAACAATACAATAATTAGAGGTTAGTACGTTCAAACTATATAATTGTAAAACATTTTACGTGCATATGTAGTATAAATATAAATAAGGGAATAAAAAAACACTATTATATTTCAATTACTATAAACTACTTTTTCTATGTACAAAATATATTTCATAGTCTATAGATATTTAAAGGAACGATTTAATAATTATTATTTGTTTGCAAGAAAAATTTAATTGGTTTTTGAATGCACACCTATTTTTCTATAATATACATGTTTTACATATGTTTTGTTTTCTATGTTCTAATTTTTCCTAAGTAATCGGCAAAGGTACTAAGATTATCAGCCAAGTCGGATGTTCATAGACTTTGTATTACATAATTATATAGAGTTAGTATAATTATAAGAGTGAGCAACATATCTTTATTTAATTCAATATCGCTACATACTTTTGATATATTTCATCCTATATAAATATATGGATAAATTAAAAATACACTATTTTGTATTAGTACACTTTAGGTATAAAAGTACTTTAATAAAAATAATGTTTATTTATAATAAATTTAAACAATAGATAATTGTAAAAAAAATGGCAAGATGAGGGGCTGGGTTAGCTGCTGTTAGACTTGAGTTGGGCATACGATATATCGAAATTATTGATATATTTTCTAGATGCACTCCATCATGAGCAAGATATTCAAACATTCAGCCTTAGAATTTTTAATAATTATCTCTGGTTATCATTAACGTAATATAACATAAGCTCACGTCAGTTATCCCCTAAGGGTTAGGCAGAGGTGAAATAGCAAACTATACCAACACCCACATTTCGCCGAGCATTGTTCCACCCCATATGGGACAGAAGGCGAGCTTGTCACCATATCGGGCACAAATTTCAGACTCAGGGATGATACTGAGTTAAAAAACCCAATATCACTTGACCCGACATGGAATCGAACTCGAGACCTCAAAACGACAGTCATAGCATAATACAACGGCACCACCGAGGTACCAATCATTTTATTATTTATATCTGATATTTAGCCAACAATAATGTTATTTTAATAAAATGGTAGTAATTTAGTAGTCTTTATAATAGTACTTAAGTTTGTAATTATTTGAGTGCATTGGATCATACAAATTATTTATAACTATTTATGTGGCTGCGCACCGCAACCGCATTTCATATCTTGTTTACTACGTTTTAATTTTTAATTTCGTATTATTTTCCTTAATTTTTTCTGTACAACTGTAAAACTATTTCTCACAAATTCAAATACTTGCCAGCGAAATTTTGCGTTAATCGGATTTTATTCGGTTAATTTCATGAGTTTTAATTATTTAACCTGGAACCCTTATTATTTTTGAAAAACAAAAGTATCCTAAGTTACGCGTAGTAAATTCAGCCATCAAACAAAAAAAAGTGGTCCAGCTGTTTCGGAGATTACCCGGAACAAACAGACAGAAAACAATTTTTTTTTGCATAAGCATCTTATATACCATATATATATGTATTCGTATCTATTTAGTAAAAAAAGTATTTGATATTACAAATAGGCTCTTCAATTTTTTCTTGTTTTTCCTTGTGCTTCTTTGTTTTTAATTCATTATTTTGCAGTATTTGACCATATATTATGTAATTTTGGTGGTATTTTATGTGATATAGTGTAGTTATGATATCCAAGTGTAATAATTCCCGTTGTGGTTGTAACAGAAGGCCACTATTTTGTTACTGCGAATCATTTATTTATAGTGTTCCTAACGTCTGATTAGGCTGCATGGTCTACTAGTACCTTTGCCTTTTCCTGAAAAAAATTGAACCGAAAAATATATTTTAAAAAAATTAAAAGATTATCATGTGTCATATCAAGAGGGATCTATTATCGATAAAATAATTATTTTAGTTGTTGATATTACGATTTAAAAATATAAACTGTTATGTTAATTTAATATAACGTAATTGTTGTTTGTTATACATATAATGATGACGACAAACACCTCCGTAAGCTATCATAATTTTCTTTTCTATGATCTATGTTGTAATAAAGAGTGCAGTGTGTTTAGTGTTTTTTTTAAGGTGAAAGAAAATTGTTGTAATTGTTTTTTCCTTATTATTCATTCAAGTTGGGAAACCCACCCCAGTCAGGAGCTTCAGTCCAAGAGTACAAGATTCGTGTACCGAAGAATGTGAAGAAGAAACACCATGTTATGAGGTTTAATGCAACGTTAAATGTGGACTTTGCAAATTGGACACATGTTAAAATGGAGAGGGAGAACAACATAAAAGAGTTCAAAGGAACTGAAGAGGATATGCCTAAGTATTCATCCATAGTTATTTTTAAAGTAACAAATAGCATTTTTAGGTTTCAGTTGAAAACTACGTATTACATTTTGCAGAATCTTCTTTTCTTCGTCATATATACAGAGTATTGAATCGATCAAAAATCAAATCAAAACAAGAATGCATGAATTATCACATTTGAAAATGGAGTATCATTAATTATTAAGATTTATAGCCTTTTTCCATTCATGCAAGTTATTAATCCCTTAAAAACACAGTTAAATTTGACAATAAGAAAACAATTGAAAGCTGGCATATAAAGACTAGGTTAGTGCTTGAGTGGTTAAAGGTGATGTGAGGAGATTTACAAGAAAAAAAATGAAAATTAACCAAATGTGATTCACAGTGGCTAAAAGCAGATAGTGGTAGGAATACTCTTATGCATTAAACTATACAATTATTGAATTTAGGTGTCTTTTTATCATTTTAAGTGTTGCTGTGAGTATCTCTAAATAGTCTCAACACTTATAAATCTTAATCTGTTAAATGTTGAAAATGGAGACTGCATGATGATGATTTATTCCTGCTTTACCATACCACACTTTTGATATGAAACTGATTCAAGTTCAAAATTGAAATATTGTAGTCATGAAATGAAACTTTGAATCTATAATAATATTTTGATGAGGAAAATGAAAAGGTCCCAGACTTAAAAACTTTAATGCGGCAGTATTATAAACTCAGGCAACTACTAATAATAGGCATGCCCATTACTCAATGTAAATAAAACTAAATTCTTGAAAATGTGTATAATGTGTTCACTATCTGGTACATTGTGGGAATGTTCTAATATTCTCAGATTTGGTGCTGGTTCAGAGTATGGTCGTGACGTACGTGAAGAAGCTCGACGTAAGAAATTTGGTATAATGTCACGAAAATACAAACCTGAGGATCAACCCTGGATCCTTAAAGTTGGTGGTAGCAAAACTGGTAAAAAGTATGTACAAATTTATTTATTTAGTAATGTACTAAGAGTTATGTATGTATGAAAATATGATTTTATTATTGTTATTCTTATTATCAACTCATAAAAAATAATGAGACCTATGTCTGATATTTGTTTTTAAGCTATAATGACAATAAGTATTTTTATTTTCAATTTTGTTATTCTAATGGAACCAGTTTAATTTTCTAATGCAATCTTTTTGTTAAGTGGTTAATCTGTTTATAATTGTGTTTCACTGTGAAATAACTATAAAATGTTTCAGAGCTATATTTAAATCGAACTGAACATTATTGTTCTTACCAATGTTACAGGTTTAAAGGTATCCGTGAAGGAGGAGTATCGGAGAATGCGGCTTACTATGTGTTCACTCACGCAGCTGATGGCGCTATAGACGCGTATCCCTTACAAGAATGGTAATTATATATGTAACATAAATAATTATGATGATTGAAAAAATTCTATAGGCTATTAAATTTTTCATACACTTTATTACTTAGTTTATTTTTGATGACAAAGGGGTCTAGGGGCATCTGAATGCTGATTTCGTAAGCATATGCCAATGTTTACATAATCATGACTGGGGGTATACTGAGGAGAGAATACTCAAAACTTTAATTTTATTTTATTTACTATTCCTGCATGAGGGCATGGGGTGGAGGGATCATCAAAAAAAAAATTATAAAGTTAAAAAAATTAACAAAATATATAACGTCAACTAACATACACCACTTGAATTTGTATTGTGTTTCTTTTGAATGAAGGTACAACTTCCAACCGATACAGAGGTATAAAGCTTTATCAGCGGAAGAAGCGGAGCAGGAGTTTGGACGGTAAGTTTTCTTTTATATTTAAAAAAGGGCACAATATTTATCCCTTCAATAGTGTAGATTTTTTTGTCCTTATTTAGTTTTAGGAATATTCTCTCATCAGTGAACCAGTTTTCTTGTTGACACTTCAATTAGTAAGGTCATTCCATTCTCCATTTAATTCTTATATTAATCGGACTATTAATCAATCTCTATTTTATTATGATATGGCTGAAATCCAAACGAACGTAATTGACGTTCGACTGAAATTTGGTTAGATCTCGAGCTGGGCGTAATACATTTAGTTGCACACCTAATTATATGTATTTATGAAGCATTAGGCCCATTGTAATGGGTCTAAGTAGAATGTTTAAAGGTATCTAAAGAGCAATGGTAAGGGCTATGCTCGGAGATTTACTGTATGATTGATTCAGAAATGAGGAAATCCACAGAAGAGCCAAAGTAACCGACATTGCCTAAAACTTAAGTGGCATTGAGCTGGGCACATTGCTCGCAGAACCGATGCTCGATGGTACCAACGGGTTCTCGAATGGCTACCAAGCACCGGAAGCCGTAGCGTGGGTAGAGGCCCCCCATAAGGTGGACCGATGACCTGATGTCGCAAGACCGGTCGTTGTGGAGATCTTTGGGGGAAACCTATGTCCAGCAGTGGACGTTATTCGATTGAATGGATGGACGTATGGAGCATTAAAAGATTACATAGATATAGAGCATTTCTCTTTGTTCGAAAAATTATTGCACAACTCATAACAATTCTCAGTGGCTTCGTTTTGAAAACTTATATCATTAAGATTTTTTTGTTGTTCAGTTGCATTTACGTCCGTGAGTTGACAGAAAACTCATTTTGCGTCGTCGTGTAAAACAAAACACAGTTTTATGTGAAATCCAGATTAAATAGCGCGACGCAATAAACGCGACTCACAACACAACTCACAAAATTACGCTCGTTCAGATTCACCCTATATGTAAAACTTTCCAAAGAATGGTTCACAGTAAAATCTAAATCCATATGAACGAAAAGACAAGATGTTATTTTTTTTTCCAGTCGTAATAAGGTTATAAATTATTTCTCCCTGATGTTTCGTAAGCGGATGCGCGGCGGTGACGACGCTGATGATATCGATGATCCTGATGAGAAGAAAACAAAGGGAAAAGCTAAGAAAGGTGCTTTATCAAGTTTTCTTCTACGCTTTCCATTAACGAAACTCTCTGATTTTTAGATTACCTAAGGATCGTTCATTAATTAATCACGTGATGTTCGTATGGGGAGGGAGTAAACAAAAATCACAAATCAAGAAGGGGAAGGGTTAGAGGAAGATATCATTTGTATTTTTTCCCCTGTTAAACGGCTAGTGATCTTTTGCCAGCCATCGATTACTAAAATTAATAATATTATAACTAATTTTATGATAGTTTATATCGAAAAAAAAAAAGTGTTTTCGTTTACAGGTTAGGGGGTTAGTCTAAAACCTCACCACGTACTACAAACGCGGAGGGGGACACAAAAAAAAAAATCTCGGGATTAATGGACAACCTTTAACCCCTTGAGCACTAACCCGGCGTTTACGCTAGCTTTCCATTGTTCTCTTATTATCTCATTTTTATCGACATATTAATTCAATGATGACAATTAACTATTAAATAAAAAAAAAAAACTTTTAGATGTGAGTTTTGTCTAATTCAATGGTTATTGTTAAATTTAACAGTTGTGAATAACATTTATAAAGAGTTTTTGTTTTAATTATTGTTTTTTTTTTAGATTTGAAGATATCTGAAATGGACGAATGGATAAACTCTGATGATGAATCGTCTGACTCTGAAGCGCAGGAAAAGGACAATGATAGTGATGCTGAGGCGAAGAAAAAAAAGAAAAAAGGTAATTTTTTAAAATTAATTCCCAGTAGTCAAAGTGTTTCTTTACTGTCAATATATCTTTATAACAGTGTCAATGATTTTGAGAATTATCCCATCTTCGATTGTGGTTATTACAATCACAATATATATATACCGTAGATATACCGACATAATATCAAATAAATATATTATCTATACTAATATATATGAATGTGTATACGATACCTGTACCAAAAATACTATTTATTTTAGCATATTGGCTGTCTGTTTATTTGCTAATCTCCAGAACGGCTTGACCCATTTTGATGATTCATTTTTTGGCAGATGAAGTTACTCCGCGTATCTTAGGCCATTTTGATTTGTCGATAATAATTAGGATTTCGTGTAAAAAAATAAAACAAGAAGTTGTGAAGGAAAAAAAAACAATTCAATGGTCAGTTATACAGGCAAATGCTTGAATTTATGAGAAATATATTTAATTTCTCTCAGTACGAAAAAATTGTTTTGGATAATTTAATTAACGTTCTTTTAAAAATAAATTAAAATTCATGTTATCGTGACCAAATACGATTCGTTGGACAGCACCATCAGAACATTACTTTTCAGTAACTATTTAAAAACGCGGGCGGGGCCGCGGGCACACAGCTAGTTTGTACTAATTTCCCTCTGTGGTATAATTTGAAGGCGCAGCTCCTAAAAAGAAGAAGAAAGTAGAAGACGAAGCCTTCGAGGAGAGCGACGACGGGGACGAGGAAGGCCGGGAACGGGACTATATATCAGATTCTTCTGACAGGTATAGCGTTATTTAATACTGCTTATATTTTGGGATCGTTCAGGTATTACGTAAGCATAATTTTAGATACTTCCCCGTCCCCTTCCTCCTTGTTAGTAACAGTAAGCAAATAGCTCACCTCTACTTCTATGACAATATAAGTATTGGGATAATTATGAAAGTAAAACAAAAGGTAAACAAGTAAACGTTGCTTACGTAATCACCGCCCATGTTATCAAAAATAAGCAAAGCATTGTCCGCTTTACCCCCATTGATGTAATAGTTAGATGATCCCTGAACTTACAGTTATTTTTATGCTTACTGTTTCAGCTACGCTTGCGGTTTTTAAGTTATGTTTATTGTTACGGCAACACTTGCGGCATACAACTATGTTTATGTTACGGTTACCTTTATACTTACCCTTATAATTATGTTTACATTTACTCCGACACATATGTAAACATTAAATAAATACGTATTATTCCAGTGATTCAGACCACGAAACTAAAGCGAATAAGGAACTGAAGGGCGTCGCTGAGGAAGATGCGCTCAGGTGAATATTCTTTGAAGTATCTAGAAAATATTAAAAAAAAAACGCTGCTATAACTAAAAAAAAAACTAAAAATAATAATTCGACTCGAGTGATAAAATTACACGTGCCAAAAAAAAATATATCTTATAATGCTTTCGTCGAATGTTTATTTAGGAAATTATTAACGTCCGACGAAGATTCGGAACAGGAGCAAGAGGAGAAGCAGGAGTCGGAGCAGGAAGACGAACCGACTAAAGAGGGTGAAGAGAGAGCGAGTAAACTCACCAAGAAGAAGAAGAAACCAGAAGACACGAAGAAAGGTAAGAATAGTAAAATAAACTCACACAGATAGATCGTCCATGAATGACGTGAGGATCGAAATTATCTGGAGCGGGGGGGAAAGGAGTAGAGCGCTTGTAATGGAATATCTCGTGCATTCACGAAAAGCGACTCGCCGTTGCCAGGTGACGATTTCCAAAATTGCCCAGAATTTAATTAGCATGTCTCATCTGTTCAGCTGAAAGACGTCCACTGCTGGGCATAGGTCTCCCTCAAAGATCTCCACGACGACCGGACTAACGCCCCTCGCGTCTTGCGGATTCCCGCGACCTTCACCGGTCGTCAGTCCACCTTGTCTACGTCTTCCGATGCTTGGTAGCCATTCGGGTATCCGTTGGCACCATCGGGCATCGATTCTGCGAGCAATGTGCCCGGCCCACTGCCACTTAAGTTTTAGCAATTCTCCTCATTCCTGATTCGATGACGCAGTGAAACTCCAAGCATAGCCTCCCCCCCCTTGCGCTTGCCCTTGCCCCTCCCCCGATTGCTCTTTGAGCAACTTCGAGCCTCCTTATTGAGCGCATTATTATCATGGCATTAACTCTACCTCTATTTGAAGATATTATTTACAAATTTCTATGATACTTTGTACAAATGTAAATACGATTTCTTTGGTTCTTCTACTTTTTTTTTTACACGAAATAGTCTCAATGCTTTGACCACAATCTCACCTGATGTTAAGTGACGATGTGGTCCAGGATGGTAAAAAATACTAAACCTAGGTGCTGGTTCTCAAGTGATGCTGCCGGAACACATCTGTTGGTATTTAGCGACAGGTTTTCGAACTTGAGGGTGGTAGCTACCCGGGCGCTACCATCATGTTACGTTTTCTTTCGCCGAAAGCTCAGGCCGATTTTACTATCGGATAGATGGAGATCGAACCCGTTATCGCCTACGCTGAGTACCTAGGCAGTCTATCTCTTTCACGCTAAACGTATTGTAACGTTAACACTTGTATGCAGCACGCATGATAGTACGACGTTATGTTTCAGCATAGTGCAGCTTTTTTCTCACAATCTGTTCTATGATCCTGTTCCCAATTTTTAGTTTCTTGGTGTCTTTTTCTTTTCCATTATCTTTATTGTACATTCTTTCTTTGTATAGGGATGAATTTAAAATGTCATTGAATTATATTTTTGATATAACAGCGGACTCCAGCAGCGACTTCAGCTCTGATTCGGACTCGGAGCCGGAGAGCGGCGCCGCTAAGAAACCGAAAAAGTCGAAGAGCAGCGCCGACAGGAGCGGCCCCGCCCCGAACACATCGGGTAAAACTATACACATAACTAACTGCGTGCCCGCGGCTTCGATCACTTGTAAAACCATAGAATTAAAATACTCAGAACGGCAGTACTCGCACGTTAACCGTTTGCTGTTACGTAATCTTTGACTTCAATGTTGAGTGATTTTTGGTATGCAACCCAAGGAAGTTTGTTTTTTTCTATTGTTCTTATTATCTAGTTATTTTTTTAAATTTACATACAAAACTTGCTGCATGGTTTGATGTTGAAGAAAAACTTAATTAAATAATTTATAGATAAACACGAAGAGGAACTGTTACCGTTTGGAATACCGTTCGATTGGTTTCAACTGTTGTTACTATGACTCTGTCGTAGTGTTTGTTTGTGTATAGTTATGTTGTGTGACGCACAGCGAGCGCGCCGGGCAGCGCCAGCACCTCGCGCGCGGGCACGCCGAGCCCGAGCGCGGCGGCGCAGGCGGCGGTCGCCGCGGCCAACGCGGCCGCCGCGCTCGCTCCCCCCTCCAAGAGGCCCAAACTCGATCTCTCATACACGTCAGTACACATTTTACCACTAATTTCCCCTTATTTACAATTGCATTACAAACTAGCTGTATGCCCGCGGCTGCGCCCGCGTCTCATATATCCTTCACCCAGTTTTAATTGTTTTATACGTAAAAACCCTAATTATTATTTTCCAAAAAAAAAATATCAGCACTATGAGACAGTAAAATTATTTCTCATTGATTATAGATAAACCGATAAGACGGTACATGGAATCGAATTTTTTTCCGGAATCGAAGTTTTGTTTTTTCCTTTTACTCGGAAGCTTAATTATTATCGAAAATTAAGAGTACACTACATTACCCGGAATAACTTCCGAACGTTCCGGAAATTACCCATTACAAAACAGACAGACATAAAAATTTTAATCGTATATACATTACAAGCAGACACTTCAATTTTATTTATTAGTATAGAACTAAAGAATCTTCGAAAATGTTTAAATGTCCTTGTAGCCATGAATAAAACTTGAAAAATTAACTGTTTTTTTGAAAAAAAAAAAAACTAAGCCATATGAATTAGTTTAACGAGTTCATATAAAAATGGATATCAAAAGTAAGGTAATTTCTAATACGCAGTATTTTAATACTGATGTTTATCACTTGAGAGCCAATATACCCTTTAGGTTTGCCTTATTTACCATCTTAAACTAAATCGTCGCTTAATATCAGGTGAGAATTTGGTCGAACACTAATACAATATAAAAAAAATATAGAAATTAAAACCGTTGCAAATTGTAGACTTTTTTTTTTCTCGATCGACATATACCTAATTGCTTGATGAATACGACGTGTCTTAAGAGGATATCCTAGCGGAATGTATTCCATACAAACGTAAGTCCCCTGTTTCCTCCCTGGATAATAGCATTATGGTAAATATTTTTATACCAAATAATATTTATCCACCACCGTCATGTTTTGAATGTTTCTATAAATTAGTTATTGTACAAACTAGACGCCTTTGTAAATGAAATAATAACTCTATTTTTACCGTCTTTTTCAGACTTTCGTCAAACAAATTTGATAGATAAAAATAAAAAAGCAAAGCTAAAGACTTTATTAATCTAAAACAGAAAGAAAGTTAAAAATCGGTTTAGTTTTTTGTAGGAGGAAACGGGGCACTACGAAGTGATGTTTTCTTCTATTTTGCATACGGTACAAAACAGCCCGAGCTGCAGTTGCCCCTTTCGTGTTTTATAATTATTTCTAATGAGGCGCAAAAACGCGATAGCAATAGATTTTTGATATACTTAAGTTTCTGACCGCATGTCCTCCTTATTTAGTTTTAAATGACTTTTTTTTCCTACTAAAATGAACGGTAAGAGGAGCGTGTAATATGTTTTGTTTCAGTGAGTGCGGCGTAACCGAGGAAGCCGTGCGAAGGTACTTGGCTCGGAAGCCGATGACGACGACGGAACTCCTCACCAAGTTCAAGTCGAAGCGCACCGGAGTCAGCAGCGAGCGCCTCGTCGAGACCATGACTCAGATACTGAAGCGCATCAACCCTTTCAAACAGAACATCAACGGGAAAATGTACTTGAGCATTAAACAGACGTAATCATATTACACGACTTATTCCTTCCAGAACCTTCTGTCGTCTACGCTCTGCTAGTCTGCGGTTACGGAAATAATTTTAAATGGAATAATCGAGATGAAACTACGAGAGTGATTTAAAAGGAAAAATCGGGAGCTACAAAGAAAAATGTGGAGCTATTGAAAAAAAACACACACACACGAGTTATAGAAAAACTAAAATCAAGTTTTGATTTTTATTATGTATAATTAATTATGCATAAATTACATAGTTTAAAAATGATTACAAATTATTTTTATTACGTTTCACTAGTTTTTACAATATTTTACAGTTCACTAGGGGTCGACGCAGTATGTTTTCTTCTTCCGTATGTCCTTATCAGCCGTCATCTCTTTATTTACACTTTTTTCTTTCATATCGTTTCTTACACACTCCATCTCCACTTTCTTTGACCTTCCACTACTTTTCCACCCTTCCACATTTATATTCATTACTATTTTGCCCGCATGCGCTTCCTCTCTTTACATAGTATGTCCATACCACGACAAATTCAATTTTTCTTTTAGTTCTATTATATGTTTTGTAACGTTATGACACGATGCCCTCAAAAAACAGCGTAAATTTCTTTTGCTTAATTTATTTTTTGAGGCCTACGTTGATTTTTATTTAATGGTTGTTATGTCGTCAGACTCTAGGCATAATTCCTCTGTTCTTGTCTATGAGAACTTTGCTCTCATGAAATCGAGAAGAATTCGAAAATTTTGGGTTTATGTTAATATACCTTACCTCATTCATATTTAATGCTCTTTTGTGAGAATTTTTTAAACTAAAATAAATAACATCAAGATAATAAAATTTGGAAGTTAATAATATATGATCAATAGGAACAAAAAATATTTTAAAATTCAAAACTGCTTTAGTCCCGTTGTTATTTGAAATTCTATGAAACGAAAAAGCGACATTGAAAAGAGACACGAGCGAGAGAATAAAATAGTTTACATTATTGTCCTGAAAACACTGCTTCGAATAACTGCGTTGATAGTGTCTTTTATTGAGATTGACTGAATCTAGACAATATAACTTGACGCTACCAAATACCACATTAAAGAGTGACGCAGTATATACTATAAACGAAAACAGACTTGGCAAACTGATAAGTATATCAGACATGAATAAAGTTAGGAAATAGCCATTTACAATCCAAATATAATGCGGGGAAACCACAAAATTCTTCTAGTGTTATAAAATACATAAAAACTTTTATTGCTGTCAATCTTTATTTAACATCAATAAAGTAACGAGGTAGGTAGTATTAAATAATAGTTTTAAAATATTTTTCAAAATGTCCGTCGACGAACAATCGCAGATACTTATTCATAAAACATTCAAATCATTTGATAATCTTTTCAAATGCCGCGAGGTCTTTCATCTCGTCAGCTTCCTCTGACTGTCGTCTGCGGAAATTAATATTGTCCATTATATAAAAGAAAAGTATGGGATATGAATGAGAATGGGGCATTTGGTTACCCTCTTCCAATGAGAGTATTACTAGATCATTTTAAACAGTTGCAGAATAATTACATGTATAGGGCATGTACTGTTTGTGTATCTACATAAAGTAGAATACAAGATTGCCTATTGACTCACGCACGCCCGTTGACCGATGCGCTGTCGATCTGTAGATTGCCGCCCGACACTAAGCTTGTCGGGGATAACAAGATGTACCTATTACCTACAATGCGTTTCAAATAAGAATGTGCATGGACCTGCGCCATATTGTGACGTCGTAGCTAACGAAAAAATTATATAGGTGTCCATGGTTCATTAAAACAACACATATTAATAGTTTTATAATTAGGCAAATAATTCATTAAAAAAAGAAAGACTACAAATTTTTTGATGCTTTTTCTTATTTGAAACGCATAGTAACACGATGGTGACTACAGGGCTGTATTACGAAACCAAATCAGCTTGACCCCCTCCTCTCCCTTGTCAGTAAAAATAAGCAGAGCTTATGTTAGCAAAATTAAGCAATTGTATATGTTTGAACAAAAAACGAGAATTTTTCCTTACGGAGCCCTCCGTCTTCCATGTCATCCAAAATAAGCAAAGCGTAAACTCCCCAATTGATGCTTACTGTACTTAATATGGTATTTGACCGGCTCAATGGATAAATTAATAACTAAATAGTCTTTGATATTAGTAAAACATTTACAGTTTTTATGTAACCGATTTTTGTATGTATAACAATATTGATTTTACAATTATCGGTTTCGCCAAAATCGATGACACTATTATCTCTCTCTATCGTAGTTATCTATATACAAAAATATGCATTGAATTCTTTATCTTTGAATAGATGCAAACTACGAGTATGATACCATAGATGTTTATTTGTAAAAATTATTATCTTACCTACAAAGCATGCCTTGTTTGACAAGCCGCTCGCCGTCAGCAATAGTTTGAGGCATCGCTTTACCTTTCGTCTCAGGTAAAAGTAGCGAGAGTCCGCTAGCGAACAGTGCTATTACTCCAAGGATTAACAGCGGCAGTGGTTTCCAGTATCTGCCCTGTTTGGGAGTTACAAAGGTTACCGGACATTCAAGTATAAAGTAAGCATCCAGTTATGCTTATTTTTGATGACATGAGGGAGTGGGGATCTGAATGATGGTTACATATTCAATTTTTACTTATTAGTCTACGTAAATTTTAAAAAAGTGCACATTTTTACTAAGCGGCCGAAAATTGCAGCAGTGGCTATTCTTAAAGAAGGTATAGATTTGATATAGGATAATAGTCAACCGATTCGTCTATCAAGACAGATTAATTGTGACATGTAGATTTTATGTCAGTAATTTTATGTATATTATTATTTTTATTTTATACTGTATAGGCTCAGTGCTTTGACCACAATCTCACCTGATATTAAGTGACGATGTGGTCCAGGATGGTAGATACACCAAGACTAGAGATACTAGTTCTCAAGTGATGCTGCCGGAACACATCTATTGGTATGTAGCGATAGGTTTTCAAACTTGAGGGTGGTAGTTACTCAGGCGGGCATTGTTAAAAAATACCACCAAAGCTATGGTATCCTCACGATGTTTTCCTTCAACGAAGATAGCGCAAGCTGATTTTAGAGTTGAATAGGTGGGCTCGAATCCGTGTCCATTGACGCGTCGCAATTCGGCCGCACTACCCACTGCGCCATCATCGCTTCAAGATATGTATGTAACATCAGCAACGTTTTCTATAAATTAAGACTTGAATGCGAATACTTCCAAAGTTTATCCATATATAAACCATATTCAGCCGTGTTACTTACCGAGTAAACAATGAAAGGTGACAAAGAGGTAGTAATAAATGCGGAGACATGTATGAGTGAGGTTCCAGTAGCGCGAACCCCAGTCGGAAGCAGTTCAGCGCTCAACTGCATTTGAACACTCAAGGACATGTTTACGAAAAACCTACATAAAACAGCCAGAATCATTTGCGGTACACCTGAAAATAAAGGTTAAAACCATTGAAATATTAAACAATTAGTGTAACAGAATTTTTGTAGATTTACTTCATTTCCCTTTACTAAGGCGAATATCGTGAGGAAACATGGACACTTGAGAAATGTATTCACAATGGCTAAAGTGTAGCGGAAAAATACAGAATAATTTATAGAGTAATAAGCATACATGATTTCTAGGCCACAATTAATGCTTTGTCAACAGTCATACCCACTAATAAAAATCAAAATTACCAAGGGAATATGTAAACATAATTATCAGAGATTTATTTTACAGTAACTTTCGAAATTGTAATTTTTTTAAATAGTAACTTGTCATACGAATAAGTTACCTGTTGGCACGAATGGACAAATCAGCGACGCAACACCTGTAAGTAGTAACGTTCCAGAAGTCATGAACCGGCGTCCCAACCTGTAAACCATGCAGGATTAAATCTCAAATAATGAAACACAGAGAATATGCGATTAAGTACATCTAAGCAGCAATGATTTTATTTTATTATTTTTCTTTTTTTGCTTAGTGCTTTGACCACAATTCTACCTGATATTAAATGACGATGTGGTCCTGAATGGTAAACACACTAAGCCTAAGTAATCGTTCCCGTATTTGGTGACAGGTTTTTCGAACTTGAGGGTGGTAGCTACCCAGGCGGGCATCATTAGATAATGCCCTACGATGGTTTCCTCGCGATGTTATCCTTCACCGAAAACTTAAGCTGATTTTAAAGTTGGATAGGTGGGCTCGAACCCGCGTCCGTTGACGCGGAATCCGGCATCACTACCCACTGCACCATCATCGCTTCAAAATATTCTCGGTAGCGGCATTATATTAAGATATTTTTTTTTATTTACCATCAATTTCACCTCATGATAATGGACGATAAGATTCAAAATAACGGTAGCCCTTTAAACTTAGAGGTACATAGCTTAAAGTGATACTGCCGAAACAGCCATAGGTACTTGGATATTGGGAAATACACTACCACCGAGCTATGGTTCTATCACGTTGTTTTCTTTCATCGAAAGCTCAGCCTCAGTGTGGGATTTGAATTCACGTATAAGATACGGTTTCCGAACATAAACATCAGCCATTATACATTTAACTGATATATTGGATGTCAATAGATACGAATAAATTAAGGAGTGATAGAAAGTCGTGTCCGATTTGGTTGCGACCACTATACACAGGATGGCGTTTTTCGATAGCTTCTTATTTTTATTAAACAGTCAATTTTACCTACCTCGTATAGGAAAATAAAATAGGAGATAAACTAATAAATCAATTTTCACCGACCTATCTAAAACCAGAGCGACTATGATAAGCGCTGGAACTTCGGCAACTGAAGACAGGGCGTATGTTACAAAGAAGTTGTTTCCAATTGTTTCCGACAGTCTGAGGACCGCGTCGAAGGTTACGCTACTGATCATCGACACCAAGTTGAGGGTGAGCACGCTGTTACGAAGCCTAGGGCTCTTTAGCAAAGCAAGTAGAGACTCATCCGTGACTTGCTTTTTACTTGACACCATCTATAATAATGAATTTTACAGCAGTATTAAACTATTTTTTTCTAACTAGCTATCGCTGTTGACCGGAACTTTACAAATTCACCTTGACTTTGTGGAGAGTGCTGAAAAAAATGTTGGTTAATTTGTGCCTTAATCAATTTTTATATGCTCCATCCTTGTCAAGAGAGTGCTAACTGACTTTCAATAGACACTATTAAACTACTCTTATTGTAATTTGGTAACTGCTCAGAAACATTTATTTATCAGGGACATGCATCGTGCGTAATCGCCACTGTCAGCACATTCACAAAACATTCACTTTTCTACTGACTCTGACACCGAGACGCCGAGCTCATGCGCTCTCTTATTATTTTGTTAATAACTTTAATTTGTACATGTACAAATGTAGAAGTGTACTGAAAAATGAACGTGTGAACTGGAACTCCTTTTACATAATATGACCGCAGACCAGGCCAGTCGGGGTCTGATTTGAATTTAACATCGAAGCGAAGAATGAAAAGAGAATTTCAAGCGATCTACTATGAATATAATTAGTGAATAGTTCTTCTGTATACTTCTTTACTAGTTTTGTATATACATGTCTGTATATTTGTATGTGTAACGAATAAACTCAAATATCGCGCCATGACGCCATTTTAGCTATTATACTCGTGAACGTAACAATAGGTATGTCAACAGATAATAAAGCGATGCATGCACTTATGTACGCCAGTTAAAAGCATTTACCGAGATAACTTACATAATTAGCTAATTTATTAGTCAAATTGGTTATATATGATAAGATAAGTAAAGTCTAAAAGGCTGTGAAAAATTATTTCACTTCCAGAGCCCACAATCAGAATTAAAATTGTAATAATAGTATATGACGCTATCAGATGTAAATAAGATGGTAAATAAATACAAGTAACGTTTGATATATGGGATAAAAATGTAACTATACTAGTACATTGTTTTTGACGGCCAAATTCACTGTCGGATTTTTTTGTAACGGTGATTCTTTGATGTTTGATTTATTAGTCACTTTTTGGGTTTTTTCTGTGTCGTTATTTTTATGGGACCTTCACAGACTTGAGCAATCAAACCACTGGCATAGATAAGTGGGGCCGGTAGGGGCGATCCGCTCCGGGTGTCAGTCGTTAAGGGGTGAAATCCGATCGTGAGTCCCAATAAAAGACAATATAAAACCTTAACGATACAAAAGTACATACAAACATTTACAATAATTTGGTAGACTGCACAAAAGACACTCGTTAAAATGTTGCAAGTCAATTGTAGATAATTAACAGTAAATATAAAACAGTCAGTTTGAGCGTGAGTTGAGTTTTATTTCTTGGGGTGACGGCACAATATCCGCGCCAGACGTCACCCATGCTAGCTGCGTCACTGAGTCCACCTCCCCAAAACTTCATCGTAATCGGATCACTGCTTTAGATACTCATATGGTATATATATACAAAGTATTAATTTTCATTCAAATTGTTTAGTAGGACTCTGTTCGGGCGTTTTTTTTTTATCATTCTTATGTGGGTAAACTGCGATACAGGGATTCGCAGCACGGAGCGTGGGTGAACAGTACAAGGTTCTCTCTCGGACGACGCCACGTTATTAATGGTGTATTTCAATAATTATATATTTAATTAATATAGACATTATTTCCACTTTTCTTTGGATCGCTATGTGTATGTGATTATGTCGGTGCAGCGCAAACAGGAGCTGCAGTGATTCAGGTTAGTAGTATTTACTACATAGGGTTTGGTGAAAACGTCTGGATTAGAGGGTGCGAATCAGGTCATCTTTGGTTATTATTTTTTGGAATTTCGCGTATACAGACTCTTATGAAAAACTAGTAGGTAGGTATATACTTGATGAACTCTCCTAATATGTTAAAAAATATATATTAAACATATTCAATACGTACGACAAATTCCTCTAACACATCATCAGAAATAGGTCTTTTGTTAATCTTCTCAAACTTTTTTAGCACGTCTACAGCTCTATTCACTTTACCAGACGATGTCAGCCATCTGAAAACATTATATGATTTCACAATCCGCGGTAGGGAGATAATTTTGACTTCTCACCATTAAATAATATAAAACTTCGAACGATAGGTAATCTCATTAATTTTTATTATCTAATTTAATCAGAAAGGCCAAATTTTAAATGATGGTGATCAAACAAAATTAAAATCCGCGTAAAAATAATGAACTTATTACAATTTTATACGAAAGTACGCACTATAGTTTCACGTAACAGTTTACAAATGTAATGATGAACAGTATCACCTCGCACTTTCCGGTAATATCCATGGCGCAGCGATTACAATTAACATCGGTAACGATGTAGCTAAAAGCAGCATTCTCCAGTCCAATAGCCACAGAGCCAAAACCGGTAGGAGCAGAGACCCAGCGCTTGCGAATATGCCTATAGACATATTCGATATCCACGTTCTGTGGCTCGGCCCGACGTATTCGAGTACTATATAGGAAATAAACATGACAAAAAGTTGTAAAGTATCTCAATAAGAAATACGAGGATTTGGAACTGCGGAACTAATTACGCTCCTGAAGGAGGTACAAACACTTCCTGCCATAGGTCTCGGCATCACTGTCACACTTTCCCATTGTGTGGCGATCACAATAGATCTAAATAAGTCGCAGTGATACAGAACTGTTCAAGACTGCTTAGCTTCCGTTCAGGAAAATAACAAGCAATGAGAATGGAGTAAGCATATATCCTTAATTTTATTTCTTCCAAAATTCTTACGTAATCGATATATTTATTGAAGGACACTACTTCATAACTTCCCCTTTAGTAGCAACACAAGGTCTGCTTCAATTTATTATTGGGAAAGCTCGCGCACCCATTTCCAACGAGACACATTTCATGCAATATCATAAGACCCAACACATTTTATATCACACACGAGAAATACACGTTCTCTAAGGGTCATTATTTCGTTTTTGAAAAACTGATAGCTTTAGCCAGGATTGATTCCACAGATCCCGAGGTTCATACTATTGATGTGACCAGCATAATTATTTTTTTCGGTTAAGTGTCCTAAGCGTTTACAATAAATCCCATAGAAGTTGTATACCTCAAAGCCTTCAGGACGAGAATGTAAATATTAAAAAACATTTTTGACATTTATTTTATATTTGAATATTAGCAACCATAAATTATAGTTTTAAATGTTAAATCTTACCTATAATATAGATCATCATGAAACAGCAATCGTATGCCAATCCGACTATAAATCTGCTGAGGGCGAAATCCCATAGGGTAGCTGTGAAAATACTGAGTACGCCTCCAATGCACGCAAGTATATTTGTCGCTGTGAAATATTCGTTTTATTTATACAAAATTCTATAATTTGTCAATTCTTGTCTGTGTGTTTTTAAGTTAATACTAAGTAAAGAACAATTACATTGAGTAACAAATTATTTACATAGTATAATCTAACCGCGGCTGCGATATATCTAAAATGTGACTTTGAAAACGATAACTCACCAACAAGTGCTGGAATTCTTCCATACGCGTCACCCATCCAACCAAAAAACGTACTACCCACGAGACTACCGACGAAGAAAAGAGCCTGGACCATTGGTGCATAGCTTGCTTTATCGCATACCCACTCTCGCTATAAAATACATTTTTTTTTTAAATATTTGTAAATTTCCGTATAAACCCAGAATTTGATGAAAATACATAAACATTACATTACATAAACAGGTCTCGAAGGACCAAAAAATTCTAAAAGTTTTTTCTTGTTACTATTTTCATTATTGCATCATGTTTGATGTTAAAAAATTAACAGTTTCCTATTATATTTAATTACTTTTTAGCATGCTAATTATCTCGAAGGTCCTTGTGGTATATGTATCAGAATATATTTATCACAGTATTTTACATACCTCGCTTACAACGGTAATGTAAGGTATATCATTATAAAGGAAGTCCCACCCCCATTTCGGCAGGGCATCGTTGGTGTACCAGGATCTGGTGGAGTGAGAGTCGCCAACACGGCCGTCCAGTTTGCGTCAAACATCATACATTGATCCCAGTCACCTGCTGGGCCTCTTGGTATCGATAGGTTTCTCCTAATGTAGAAAGTTTTTTTTCGTATAAATAACGGCTCTCGATTTGCCAATTTATTTATAAATAGTTTATAATGGAGGCTTGTTTGTAAATATCTTAACCTTAGCGAAGAAAGGCTATTAATTCAACGATCTATAAAACTTCTATTTTAATATAATTTTTATTTATGACTAGCCCTTATGTGCCCGCGACTTCGCCCGCGTTTTATATATTCTTCACTGCGTTTTCATTTTTTTTTTATACGGAACTTAATTTTTTTTTGTACTAAGATAAAGTAAAAATATTTCTCATAAATTTAAGCACTTGCCCGTAAAACTGTGCATTGAATAAGATATATTAATTTATTTTAGGAGTTTCTATTTTTTAAAGTGGAACCCTACTTATTTTCGAAAATTAAAAGTACCCTAAAGTTACCCGGAGTAACTTTAGCTATGTCCTCTAGCTTAGCTAAAAGTCCCGTCAAAATCCGTCCCGCCGTTCCTGAGATTATCCGCAACAAACAGACAGACAGACAAAAATTTGAAAAATTGTATTTTTGGTATAGGTATCGTATATACATTCATAAATATATAGAAAAAATAAAAAAATTGACATTACAAACAGACACTTCAATTTAATTTATTACTATAGATTATTCACCTGAGTGCTATGTCTAAATGTTCCAGCTCGGGAACTTTGCACCAATGGTCTTGAGGTGTCGCCGTTACAAACATTTGCACCGCATAGACAAAAGAGTAAAAGAGACCGAATGGGAGCATAGCGGCAAACAGAAGTCTTTGGTAAGTTCCCATCTCACCCACTTCTTTGATGACTTTCTCCATGACGTCGACATCTTGAGGATTATCGTTCAGTTGTTTCACTTCCTAGAAATTATTTTAATGCTAATAATGTAATTTTTATAAGTTTTTTCCATCCATCTGCCCCCGTTCAACCGAAAGCCATCCACTGATGGATGTAGGTCTCCCCCAAAGGTCTTGTAGAGATAAGGACCGGGCTCACGCGACTCGCATCCAGCGGATTCCAGTGACCTTCATCAAGTCGTCAGTCCACTTTGTGGAGCCTTTTTTTGACATGGAAAAATCTGGAAAAAACGTGCTTGCAACACGTTTAATAAAGAAGAACATACAAATTTAAGTACTAAGAAGCGATGATGGCTCATTTGGTCGCGTGGTCGGAATCCGCGAAACGTAGGCTTTAACCCATCTATTCATTTTTATTATAAGCCAGAGATTTGAAGGCGAAGGAAAACATCGTGAGAAACAATAGTGCATAAATACATTTTCAAGTTTGAAAACCTGTGGCCAAAACACAAATAGGTGTGTTTTGAGAACGGGTACCTCTAGTTTTAGTGTAAACACACACTAATCCTGGATTATATCGTTACTTAACATCTGATGAGATTGTGATCTAAGCGCTGCGAGTATATAAAAAATATCAATGAAAAACAAGTAACAAACCTCTGATAAAATATCCAATTTTTCTAACTTTGTAGTCATAATAAACTTATCACTGTAATTAGTTTAAAAAAAACACTTTAAAATCAAATATTAGAATGAATGAATTGAGTATTTATATGCACATATAGAATTTTAATGGCTTATATTTAAAACAAGCACCTATAATATATAAACAAATAAATGTTTATGTAATTTCCAATTTTTTAATTATTAAAAGGAAATAGTGAAGACCACGATACGCGTATATCACAAACCCAGTATTAGACTGTCATATTATCTAAAACCTTTAATCTCATATCGCTATATGACACTAGTACATCAGATAATATTACTATCGGATAGTGAGTTTTTATGTCAAAAATATACCAAAATAACACATGATTATTTATAATTTATTACTTTTTAATAAAATAATACATAATTTAATCGGCTAAGGCATCGCATAAGTAAAATATTACAATCTATCTAGCGACACGTCCCGGCTTCGCACAGTTTATATATATATATAAATCTCTAATTTAAAATATATAACCTATGTTAATCACTGATTGTGAAGCTTTCTATATATCATACATTTAATTATGATAAGACATGTAGACAAAGCCATGAGCACCTGCTAGTCTGTAAGTATAAAAATTCTCTTATTCTGTCCTTTTTCACGATAAACTACTGAGCCGAACGGGGTTTTACACTCAGGTACCGGTTAGGTCCGTACCACTTTTTGCCTCCTTCTGTGAGCAAGTAATGCTACAGAAGGAGGCAGCCGAGAGGGCCAGGGAGGAGGATCCGGGGGCGGATCCTCGAAGAAGGAAAAGGCCCAGGGGTAGATGGGCACGCTACGTGCGGAGTTTCTTCCTTTTTATGGGGGGCAGGAAGTACATCCTGCCCCCCGGACTGTCGACCAGTACGGTCGTGCCTCCTTCTGAGGCGGGCTAAGAGGTGGAGGGGAAGTATTCTCCTCCATCCCTACCGGGCCATTGCACGGACGAGGCCTGGTGGGTTCGCTGCAGGGGGCGACGCGGTGCTTGCGAAAGCCACCTCGTGTCGCCCCCATCCCAAATGCGGCGGACGGCCCCGGGGGGTTTTAGTGGGTATTTCCGGGTGCTTCACGCCCGGGTGAGTCCCACACAGAGGGACGAGCTCCGTGCCCCCTTACCTATTGCATTGGGGGACTCCGGTCTCACTAATGCAATAGGTAAGGGTAGTGCATAAATGCATTTCCCCCCGTCAAAAAAAAAAAAATGTCCGTACACGATTGGAAACCCTTGTGCTAGCTACCTCTTTGCGCCTGAGTGCTCTCAGCACTCGCCCCCAAAGTCACGGTGAAGTTATAAAGGCCCATCCTATCAACAGCAGTAGCTGGTTGGGAAAAAAAAATGTTCAGCCGATCTCAATGAAACTTTGCACACGGTCAGAGATTTGGCCTAACTTAAAATATAGGTTATTGGTTTTCTCGCGATTAATGACATCAATATTTTTACAGGATAAAGTGACCCAGCCAATGCCACATACGAGAGATAGTATTCTATTAAATATTTCTATATCCAATAATTATTAATATATTTACAGTTATCAGTTATAGTTATAAATGTACCTACATCTAAATTTTGTCGCCCTTGGCTCATTTTTTACAGGCTAACCTAACTGCGTCACATTCCTTAAATTGAAAATTTATCGCTAAATACTTATTGTCCATTATCTTCTGGTAACATTACATTAGAGAAACAGTTTTGTTATTATAAAATGTGATTGTATATAGCACATTTTAAGCGTTGTAACCTTCTTAAATAACTATGTAGGTACAATTTCTTAATAGCAATCCAAAATTAAGCATCAAATTATACATTCGTATTCAACTTGATATATTATACATATCTTTTATATAATGTCATTCGTGTTCAATAAAACCATCATCTTTATTTACAATTTTTAATAATTTTGCCAGTTACAATGAAATAGCATTTTATTTTATGTAAAAAATATATCATATCATTAGTTACTGCGGGCATAGATAAACAATACTACTAATACCTACATTTTTTTTTTTGATAAATCGGAACGATAACACGTTGTAAGCATCATTTTTGCACGAAAATTGTATTAATATGTAACTAGCATGGTCACTTTATATACTCGTATATTTGCCCCGTTTGGAGTCGAGACTCTGGGGCCGTAGGGACCGAGGGAACGCAGGCTGCACAGGGATCTCGTGGGTCGTTTGGTCGAGACGTCTCATGAGTCATAACCAAAAGGTCCAAATCAAAATTTCTCGTTCAAAGAATCAGCATTGCCATACAACGTGGTAATGCTGCCAGGCCTCTGAGTACGTTTCCTTGCGGCGGCGATTTGGACTACTTTGATCTTTTATACATATATTTTTTAATTAATTAGTATGTTAAAAAAAATTTATAGGTACAGAAAAAAAGTGTAATAAATGATAACTTAGATTACTGGTGAAATATACATATAAATACAAATGAAAAATAAATATAAATAAGAACTATTTATTTTAAATATCTGCAAACTTAATAAAAAAGATACGCGTTTCTATGCACACACTTCTCCCAGTTTTAAACATACCGACATACCGAGATTATTTAAAAGGGGTTTATATATTTATGTAATAGCTGTGCTCGCGACTTCGCTCGCGTGTAATTCAGATAATTATATTCTCATAGACAGCCTGTATTCTCCCTCTAGATGCAATCTATCTCATTATCAATAAATTCATTCATATACTAATAAATAAAATTGAAGTGTCTGTTTGTAATGTCAAAATACATTTTTTTTACTAAATAGATATCAATGTATATACAATCAACCTAAACCAAAAATAAAAGTTTGAAAATGTTTCGCTGTCTGTCTGTTTGTTCCGGGTAATCTCCGGAACGGACCTATTTTCACGGGACTTTATTTGTTATATAGCTGAAGTTACTCCGCGTAACTTATTCGAAAATAATTAGGTATCCGCGTAAAAATTCAATCTCATAAAAAAGTGCATACAATTCAATTCAATGCAAAGTTTTACGGGCAAGTGTTTGAATTTGTGAGAAATATTTTTACTTTATCTTAGTGCCAAAAAAGTTTACGAAAATAATAAAAGTTCCGTATAAAAAAATAAAGCCCATTGAAGAATATATGAAACGCGGGCGCAGCCGCGATAACGCAGTTAGTATGGTATATACTCTATCTATGTCCCGACCCGTAAAGGCCCCTACCGGCGGAGAAGGTCATCTTGGCCTTCCCAGTGCAATGGAAGGTCTATGTTCCTGGCCCTTACTCAATTGGTTTGGAAATGCCCGCAGAGTCCAGACCCCGCCGGTCCAGATGCATCCAGTTATTCTTCCCCTGATAGGCCTGAATGGCGATCTGAACAGCATACTACCCATGTGATGAAGAGTGCCACCTCTCGCCTCACCCCTACAATCAACGGTCTTATAGCTCTGCTACCCACACCTAAAACATTGGCCTCGCTTATCTACCTCCGAAGGATAGAGGGGCAAGTGTGACCTAGACCCAAACACCAGAAGCAACGCAGAGGCATTGATCAAATCGTTAAGGCAGTGCACACCATATTATAGAATTTTAGCTGACTTCAATTAACTTAATTTATCAATTAAATTGTTGAAAATATATGTTTACCAAAATAAAAAGTAGCCTATATGTAAATATACCTTTCTAACAGTGAAAAAACTTTTCGGATCAGTAGTACCGGATTTTACCCCAAACATACAAACTCACAAACTTTACATCTTTATAATATTAGTATAGACGTTATTACGCCTACACTTCATTATTATGATTTTTAATGAATCTAGATAAACGCTATTTATGCATTATATGAATACATAGATGTTACTATGGAGTATACACTACTACCATATGAAATTTCATCGAAATCGATTCAGTAGTTTTTAAATAAATTAATAAACAGACATACAACATTTTTAGCCTTACATTATTTTAGTATTATTTAGTATAGATTATCTATATCCTTGTAATGTTTGAAAACAGTCATAATATGAATATTCGTCATAATACATTTTTTTTTTAAATTAATGTGAATAAATTACTTTGATTTAATTTAGTTTAATTTCTGCTCGTCATTGTGATGTTTTAATGTGAATATAGATAAACGTTATTTCCGCATTATATAAGTGTGTATATGTATAAATATGTATTCTAAGTGTTACTACAGAGTATATACTATAATCATACCAAATTTCATCCAAAATGGGTTCAGTAGTTTCTACGTGATTTGCGAACATATTAAAAAACAAAGACAGACCGACAGACAGATAAAAAATTTAAAAACTATCGAATTGTGTTCTGTTGTCGATTCTGAATCACTAAATGGTTTTTTTTTTCAATATCTTCAATATACAGATTTGGTCCCTCTAACCTTTTATTATAAATATAGATTTTGCATTGATACTTTGATTAATTCTGTTATTATTATTTACACACTTTTCAACCTAATAAAAATCAATGTTTTTTGAACAAATTATATACAAAAATGATGTCTAAAAAAACTTACAGATAGTTCAGCAGAGCGATGCGACTCGTTTGATTTTCTTATCAAAAGTTATCATATTCATACCAGAGAATGTTAAGTGTTATATAAACGTTATTAATACGTTAAAAAAGTTATCAGTTATGAGGCAAAGAACGCGTAGTTTTTAATTAAAACAAAATTACGATTGAACTGTGTGTGTGCCCACGGCTCGTTTTGCGTACACTAACGGTAGGATAGACAAACAGACAATGTTTTTTTATATAATGTAAGATGGAACACGATAATGGTTATTTTTGTAGAGTTTTTTCTTATTATTTAAGATTACAAAATACTAAAACCTGACCAGATAATAATATATATCTAATTATCTATATATATAAACCTATATAAGCATAATAGGGTTTCTTTGACGCACCATCACCACAAAACTACTGAACATAATATCGGAATGTGCTACTACCATTCGACGAGGAATTTTTTGTAGATAGTTATAGACTGAAAGGTTAAGAGGCGGTCGTTTATCCTGGTATGGACATGTGATGCGCAGAGAGAAAGAGAATGTTGTAAGAAAGGTATTGGATATGAATGTGGACGGTTACATGGGAAAGGGAAGACCAAAGAAAAGATGGATGGACTGTGTGAAATGATATGTTTAGAAAAGGAGTGAATGCGGAGATGACAACAAATAGAGAGGAAGAGGAAGACATGTTGCGCCGAACCCAAATAAAAATGGGAAAAGGATAGGGAGGTGATGATGATGATGGTTATAGACTGAAATGTTATATGCACTTTTTTACTCACACCTAAAGAACATTTTAAACGCTGGCGGAATTAAATGAAATGAAACAAAGCTAATATATATACGATTAAAAAATAAACCTTGTAAAGTGATTCAATTAACCCAATTACCGGTCAGAAAGAAGTTGCCTTTTATACAATGTTAGGATAGGGTAAGGAAAAGAATGAACATATCCAAAAAGTTTTAAGTTAAAAGAGTTCGAACACATTATTCAAACGAGAAATTTTGTTCGAATACCGTTTGACCAGAGTCTGTGAACATACAATGGGAGGGTCTATGCTTTGGTTATTTTTGATGAGTTAGGTTACGGAGGTTCAAAATCTCCCCAAAGGAAGAGATCCTTGGACGTGCTAGACTGAAATGAGCATAAGACGACGACGACGACTGTGACGATGGCGCAGTTGTTGGTGTCCTTGGATTTCCCTGGACGCGCCTTCGAGCCTCGAGCTTCGAGCCATCGAGCCCACCTATCCAACTCTTAAAATGAACCTTCGAGGGGAATGCATTTACGCACTACCCTTACCTATTGCATTAGTGAGACGGCACGGAGGGACGACTCCGTGCCATTGTGGGACTCACCCGGACGTGAAGCGTCCGGAAATACCCACTAAACCGCCCGGGGCCGTCCGCCGCATTTGGGATGGGGGCGATACGGGATGGCTTTCGCAAGCACCGCGTCGCCCCCTGCGGCAGACCCACTGGGCCTCGTCCGTGCAATGATCCAGTAGGGATGGGGGGGAATTTCCCCACCCACCTCTTAGCCCACTTCTCGCAGGAGAAGGTTGACCATTGATCAACAGTCCAGAAAAAAATGTGTTAACCACCCTGGGTTCGAACCTCCGACCTTTCAGTCGTACCGTCTAAGAGACACGCGGATTAGTCCACCGGGTTAACCACGCTCTCTCTTAAAATGAACCTGAAATTTCGGTGAAGTGAAATATCGCGAAGAAGCATTCTGGTAGGGGATTTTCTAATAATGCCTGCCTGGGTAGCTGCCACACTCAAGTTTGAAAACCTGTTGTCAAATACTTATAGGTATGTCCCAACAGCATCACTTGAGAACCAGTACGTCTAGGCTTAGTGTGTTTACCATCCTAGACCAAAGCATCCCATAGGCCATAAAGTACTTAAAAAATGATCAAATTATAGCTCATCTAGCTGCGCCCACGGCACCAGTCGTTTTCAACAATTTATATTTTATAAAATTATTCAAGTACATCACCTAAATATTAATTAACAATTGATTTAATAGTTTATTTAGGACTAGCTGTATGACCTGCAGCTTCGCCCGCTTTACACGGAACCCTAATATTTGGTGCGAAGAGAAAGCAAGTATATTTATCACCAAATTAAATACTTGCTAGTAAGTTTAATTTTTTTTTTACAATTTCATGGGTTTTGATTTTTATAATAACCCTAGTAGTTTTTCTGAAACTGTTTATGGTACGAACTGAAAGCGAAGATACTTCTCACAAATTAAAACACCTGCCAGTAAAACTGTGCATTGAATCAGATTTTATTCACAATTTCATGAGTTTCAATTTTTTTTACGCAGAACCCTAATTATTTACGAAAAATAAAAATAATCCTTGGAACGGCTTGACCAATTTTGATTGGGCTTTTTTTGGCAGATAGCTGAATTACACCGCGTAACTTAGGATACCTTTTTTATTCTTCAAAAATAATTAGGGATCCACCTTCGTTCAACTATAGCAACTAGATAAAGGGTCACGTACAAAATCAAAGCTAAATGCTGTCCACGTCAATATGTAAGTATATATTCACGTGGACAGCATTTAACTATTTAGCTATATTTGTTTACTAAAAAAGTAGAGAAAAGTTTTAAAACAGATTTAAGTTCAATCTAATTACAACCATGGCACCTAGTAATAAAATCACAAATCTTCAAAATATTATCTAATCTTTACGATCATTTGTCACATAAAACGAGTAAAGCAATAAATTACTCCTGTCACATACAAATGAAAAGACATAAGTTAAAAAATGTTTAGTGTAAATTCGACCTTAGCGTTTAAAGAAATAAAGTACTTTTCCGCGTTAATGGCTTGAAAGCTACATCGTTTTGTTTCGTTTATTTTTGGTCTTCGCGAATTTTACTTCAGGAGGTATGGAGTCTCGTTGAACACTAAAATAATTTATAATATGAACGTAAAAGTTTAATTGTTTACTTTTTATGTTTTGGGCATCTATGTTTGTTAGTATCTATACATAATTTATTATTTTATGAGCGTTAAGTTTTAGTTTAATATGTATGTGTATTTACTTTATCAGTGTTTTATGTGTCGTACGCAAAAATGTAAGTACGCTTATTGTTTTCAAATGTATGTAATGTCGGTGTCTATTGCTGGATTTTCACAAATTAAAATCAAAAGTCATTTATTCAAACTTCCATTCTGTGTACCTGAATTAATTTCCTTTAAGTAAGTTGAGTTTGTTATACAATTGTCGTTTGATTTGTTTTTGATATATCCCGTTTCTTTTTTACATAATATGTAATGTAACCTTACGTTAATAAATTTTTCAAGTATAGATTTTAGTAAGAAAATTCGTGATTGTGCACATCTCCTCCAGGAAACACATTCTTATTAAAATATAATTTTAAAACAGTTGTACGCATAAAGTTGCTATCATCCTTTTTTATAAATATTTACCTCCACTCACGCAAATACAATTTCGGATAACGCTGGCCATTCAAATTTCACGCAAATAGTAAATATAGAGAGGCATAGAATAATCCTCCCATGTCTCTTAGGTCTATTCATTTGTAAAATAATTGTTTCTCTGTTGCACACAAGCTCTTCTTACACTGGTCACATATCAGTTTTTTTACCAATTTACTGACAACAAATCCCGAAATATACCCTAGTATTTGCGGTAGCCACTAGAAGATACACTTTCATCCAATGTATTTTTAACAGAACTTTATGAGATAGAGGGCCACTCTGGTTACTTTGGGTTCGGCGTTTGTGTAGAAATTAAACTTTAAATCAGAAGGTTGAATATGTAGTATATATTTCTTATTATTATTTTTTTCTAACCTAGCTAATGCTGTTGAACGGAAGGACCTTTACAGCTTCACCGAACTTTAAGAGCGAGTGCTGAAGGCACTCAACCGCAAAAGGTAACTAGCACAAGGGTTCGAACCTCGGCTTGGCCGCTACCTGAGTGTGAAAACTCCCGCTGAATTTTTATCCTAGCTAATCCCTACATTTTTTATTTAACATAAAAAAAAGGTTCCTTACAGGACCTATGTACCTGCGTGTTATGTGCAGGAGTGTGTATGCAGTGTTGTGCGTGTAATGCTTGATGCATGGGCAGTGTCACTGTATCGCGCTGGTGGCGACGTCAAGAGCCTCCCCAGTTGGGGAACGAGGCACGTCTTGGATCGCCGCCTGAGGGGGACCCGGAGAGTGTGCGGGAGCAAAATTAGCCGCTCGTCCCCAGCGGCGGGAACGGCGGTTACGTGGGCGTGGACGCTGACACGCATATGTACGAGGAACATGAGTTAAGAGCCTATTATCGCGCGTGACGTTATCGTCGCGGTCGATTAGTATGTTCCGCGGACGTCGCCGCTTTCGGTCGGCGAAACGGACTGGCGAGTACGAGACGGCTCGTACTATGAGTGGGTTCGGGTGTGTCTCTGCGCGTTCGAAGAAAGCGCGACACTGGGTTTTAAAAACGGACCTAATGGTGGGCAGGTTCAGATCTCTGAGTAAATCAACATTTTTCTGAAACCAATGGACATCTGCAGCTTTCCTTACAAGGCGATTCTGAATCCTTTGTAAGGCTAGCATCTGGTCACTAGTGATGTGATCGAAGCCAGGGGCGCAGTACATGATGATGGGTCTGACCACCATCTTGTACAGGGTAATTTTATGGCGGAGGGCCATTTTGCTCTTGCTGTTATAGAGCGGGTAGAGACGGCCTAGCACCATGGCGGTCTGGTGTCAGTTTGTCGTCTAATTGAACTCCTAAGTACCTGACTTCGGTGCTATAGGGAATGACATTACCTGCGTACTGGACGGGACTGGGTAAACATTTCTTTTTTTTTTTTTTTTCCTACCTAGCTAATGCTGTTGACCGGAAGGGCCTTTACAGCTTCACCGAACTTTGTGGGCGAGTGCTGAAGGCACTCAGCCGCATAAGGTAGCTAGCTCAAGTGTTCGAACCTCGGCTTGGCCGCTACCTGAGTATAAAAACTCCCGCGGAATTTTTATCCTAGCTAAACCCTACATTTTTTATTCTTTATTTACATAAAAAAAAAAGGTTCCTTACAGGCCTAAACATTTCTTAATAAGTGTGTCTATTTTATACCCTAAAATGTGGATCTGTACGAGTGAGAAAACCAATCGCTTGGTCTTCTCTTGCATTGCGTTAATGTGGTTTATGGTCAACAGATGTTGTTAAAGGTCAGCCCGTTTATCTTAGTGCCCCTCGCGGTGAGCTTCATCCGCTAGGGATATTATTGTTCTGCGCGACGATCCTTTGTGTTATTTATTGACTGCAGGTAGCAAAAACTGATGCCCCGGTGCCTTTCTGCCGGTTGCGTTTTGTGGAGAGCTTCCACCCTTTTTCGGGACGACAAGTATCTCTTTGTTTGTAGAAAATCTTGGTAATTACGTAATAATGATGGTATTTCCGTGAGTTTTAATATCTAATTATAGACCAGCTAGGTACATATTATTACAATTTGTTTGGTATTTTTGAAAACTTTGCTGTACGTACCTGTTATTTAAAATCTCTGTTTTACTTGAGTTTCTCTCTTAATTTACATCAAGGCGATATCATATCGAGGTATTATTAATCTTATTGATAGATGAAGCTCCAGATAGGATTGGTATATTGTCATGTCGAAGACAATTGCCAGTAAATTTTGAACTCAATTCCAAATGAGACAAAAGTGTTTAAAACTTACTTTGAATTGTCGGCTGTTCGGGTTATTACTATACCCACTTTGACTTCTAATAACGCCAAAAATCAATTCAACATGATCCTGAATGAATGCTTAGGCTAATAAAAATGAAAGGATCTCAGTTTCAACCAAAGTTTTAATTAAGTATGTCAAGCTACGTCAGAAGCCTCAGCAAACCAGTATTATTTTGTGTCTTAAATAACAGTACTAATTTATTCCAAAACACTGTTCTTGATTCATTACCTATTTTCACAGTTTTTTTGTATTGAACTTTAATAGACAACGATAATATCTAATCTTTTGCTTTTGACAAAAACGACAATCTTTGCGCATAATTACTATTACTAATAGGCTTTTTAAAACTATAGTATTTCAAATTTCATGTGTTAAAGATATCAAATAGATTTTTTAAATAGTTATGAATTTCGCAGTACTATCAGAGTCTTGAAATTTAGCAATTTTCAAAGTTTTGTATCAAAATTCTAATGCTTTTGAAACACTCCTGCTCAGTAACTGTTTCCGATTTATCAAAGTGATCCAAACATATAACCGAATTTTTAGCTGCTTTATAAATGTTATCTCTTCTTTTTCTGGCGAGAATCGAGATCTATTCTGCACATGTAAATGGATTGCTAGGAAAACTAAAATAAAAAAGGAAAGCTAAATATCTAATGAGCGTCCAACAAACAGACACAAAAGTAGCATTAACCAGTTTTAACTAACCGATTTTGATCTGATAAAAAAAAATATTACAATACAAATCTACTCCATGCATATACTGTTCTGTTAAACAAAAGTTTTTGCGTGTGATGGCGACCTTTGTAACGGTGGTTTAAAATCGGTAATATTGTTTAAATTTTAATATTATTTGTTACTTTAAAGCTTAAAATATAACTTATTCTTCACGTATATTACGAAAGTAACATACGCCGGTCGATAAATTGCTTTTTGGGCATCATTTTTGCAAATTTTGAATAGACATTGCGGCATTGTGAGACGTGTTTACATTGGCTGTGTTTTAAATAAACTAAACAAAAAAAGAGCTCACTTCTCAAGTGAGCTTTTATTTACCAAGTCGTGTTTATTGCGCCTAGCCGATATCAAGTCGCTGTTGTTGATCGCGGGGTGGTATATATAACTTAGTACAAAGTAGTCGTTTTATAATACGACCATTTTATGTACATTGGCTCGTTTATGTTGTTACCGTTTTGTATCGTTACTATTAATTTGGTCAGACAATAATCCTAGTCTCTTGATTTAGTTGTTAGATGGCGCTGTGTGCAGCATCTTCCGTCTAAAAATTATGAATTCATAAGTAATTTATATGTGTATATATTTTTTATATTAGATAAAAATAGGTAGAACTTTATTGTGTTTCAGCAGCGTCACTTGAGAACCTGTACCTCTAGGCTTAGTGTGTTTACCATCCTGAACCACATCTTCACTTAACGTCAGGTGAGATTGTGGTTAAATAAAGCACTGAGCCTATTCCAAGTGAAAAAATAAAATCTTATGTTTTCAATGATAACTGTAACAAAATTAAATGCATGAATATCTCTGTTTAATATGTAATAATTACATTTCTAAATGAAATGAAAGCTGTCAGTGTCAACTTAAGTTAGTATTCATTTCGTTAGTTTCGTTAGATGAGTACTGGAGTATTTTTATGATAGATAATTAGACAAATATATTTGGCTTTTTAAAATCTCATCTACATATATATAAATTTGTAAATGTTACATTATTAGAAATTCAGAGATTACAATCTCTTGTTTTCTAATTATGTTTTATGAATTCTAAAATAGGAATTTATATATAGGTCAAAAATATTTATATATACTACATATATATAAGTATATAATACAGAAAGTTGCTTGTAACATCCACAAGTTAGTGCCACTGAGACGAATTTGGCGAGCTTTATCTCTATATATATAGGGATCCACGTATAAAAATTAAATCCAAGGAAATTGTTAAAAAAATCCATTTAACCATCAGTTTTACTGAAAAGTGCTTGAATTAATGAGAAATACATATATTTTGCTTTCTTTTAGTACACAACATTTTGAGGAAAATAATTATGGTTCCTTGTAAAAAAAAAGTATAGATTACGTAGTGATGAATTTATGAAACGCGGGCGCAGCTGCAGGCACGCATCTAGTGAATAAATAAAAGTAAACCGTTGAATGGTTTTTAATAATTTCTTTATCTTATTTACATCAATATTAGTAAGGAAATACCTAATGAAAATACGGTCGATTGTTATTCAGCTATTTTATTATCAATAATCAATATAAAACAAATGTTACCTATTTTATATAATAATATGTTAATACTTGTCATTTTAGCAACACCAAGATGGCGACCGTACTCAAGGCAAATATAATATCAGGACATTCCTATGTACACAGGTAAGTTATAGGTAAAGGTAAATTGTAATAAAATTCCAAACACTTGAATCAAATTACAAATTAGATACCTAACGCGATAGCAGAAAATTGATTATTTGCAGATATAATCATAAGTAGATTAAAAAAAAAACTGTCAATCATTTATGAAGAATAATATCATCTAGACTTATAATAATTGACATCACTTACAAGATGGCGGATAAAGGGCATCTTTGATAGTACAATTTTTTTTTTTATTTATTTAAAACTAGCTGTATGGCCGCAGCTGCGCCCGCATTTTATATATTCTTCACTGCATTTTATTTGTTTTATGCGAAACTCTAATTACTTTCAAAAATTAAAAGTATCCTAAGTTACCCGGAGTAACTTCAGCTATCTACCAAAAAGGTCCTGTCAAAATTCCTCCAGCCGTTCCGGAGATTACCCAGAACAGACAGACAAAAAATTTAAAAATTGTATTGTTGGTATAGGTATCGCATATACACATCTATTTAGCAAAAAATAATTGGACATTACAAACAGACACTTCAATTTGATTTATTAGTATAGAGACATGTCATCACAACCTCCTTACCAAGCACTCTTTATTACAATAAAATTAAAGCTAAATTCTACGTTATTGATAAGTAATTAAGAGGATAAAAATAAAAAAGTATGGAAAATATTATAAGGGTGAAGTAAAGGTAAATTTAAAGAGTAAGGTAAAGTTTACAGTAATACATTTTGAGAATACTTTATCATCATTATTATACGATTACAATCTTTCCATCAAATAGATAAGGGACCATTCATTAATTACGTAAGGGTCCCCAGGGAGAGTGGGATGTTTAGGAAAATCTATATATGCCCTTATTTTAGAGGGGAAACTCATTCTTACGTAATATATTACAAGGCGAAATTTATTATTTAAAATCTATTTATATTTCGGATGCTAAATGATTTTCTTCATTCCATAATGTGCACTTCGATTTATATCTTACTTTACAAATATTTATTGTATATTAAAATCTTAAATATGTCCATTTTCATGTATTTTAAATGTCATACATAATATTATAGTGAATTCTGCCGGGTATTAATTTTATTTTGATCATTTGGAAAACAAAAAATGATTATTTTATTTTCAAAAATCGTCGAAATCATCCTTACGCAATTAAATAATGGCCCCCAATACTTATCCAAATCACTGTTCCATTCGACACTTTCAAATTTTAAAGTCAATATATTTCTATTATCCGATATTTCTTGAATACCTATTAAACAGAACTTGAATACTAAATAATGAGGGACTTTTCTTTTTCGTTTTTCCATTCTTCGACTTCGGATTTATCAGATTCCGGTTTCCTGAAACAATTATTTTTTTATTATAGATACTTACGTTAACAGTACAACTTGGAATTATTATTGACAGTTATTTTCTACATTATAGAAGCAGTGACATATATGTCCCTTGGCGACGAATGCTAAAAAATAAAAATAATTCACACATCTTTCTAATGATTTTACACAGAATGTCAATTTACATAGAAATATACAAAATGGTCAATAATTGTGTAGAAATAGAAACCAGAACAACGACAATCACAATATATTCTTCTTTATATTATAATTATAAAAATAAACGTCTGTCTGTCTGTACGTTAAATCATTTATAACTCGAGAACCATTAAACCGGTTTGCATGCCTATGTTTTTAAACCGTGCATATTAGTTTCTGATCATATTTTACTTTACATTTTATTACATACGTGACGTATTGAATAACAATTGAAGGAACAGGCAAATCAAATAATAAATAATAACCACCACTAGTATATTCTTCTATTTGAATATTTAAAGACTACAGGAGGTTGTGATTAAATGTGTAGAATAGAAAATATACACGAGTGGAGTCGCGGGCACTGATAGTATAATAGACAGACAATGTTCCTTACCCGCATAAAGAAAACTCCCTGATAGTCCGCTCTGCATCGTCCACAGTCTGCGGCATCGGCCGTCCTTTAGTCTCAGGTAGCACGACTCCAAAGGTGCTGCCGATCAGGGCGATCACGCCCAGTATTAATAGAGGCATTACACTCCATAACCTCTCCTGGGATAATTAATATAGAGTTCCTCAATATCACTGGAGTAAACAACACTATCGTCAATGTAAAAAAAAAACAAAGTTTTCAAATCATAATGATATTGAATCATGCTGACAAATAAATATTTAGTAGCATATCGTCTTAACTAAACCATTAGATATTTAGTCGATTTAAAACAGTTAATAATTGTGAAGAATAGAATAGAAATGTGAATGGAACAAACGAAAAATATTCTTAATATAGCTATTTAATCGGATAGAGATTTCCATGTGGTGCCGGTTAAGAATAGTATCATCCCATGTCTTGCCGTGGGTGTCACAAAAGGCGACTAAGAGATAAACCAGGGGATGGGCAACAAAATCCTCAGAGTACCACAAACATCTACTACGATAGTCAACCCGTCTGCCAAGCGTGACGATTTTGCCAATCATCCCTATTAGGGGAGACCTATTTCCAGAAGTGAACATCTTTCAGTTCAATGGAATCGATTAGAAACTAGAATATTGCTTACCGAATACACGATGAATGGTGAGAGTACAGTACTGACGTAACCGCTCATGTGTAACATGGAAGACCCTGATGCCCTTACTCCTGTCGGTAACAGTTCAGTCACCCACTGTACTGCTGTAGTGTATGACATGTTGATGAAAAACCGGGCCATTATCGCTAAACCGGCTTGAGCGACACCTGTTCAAGCAGAAATTTATTAATTTCACAAGGATCACCAGCAAAAACAAAAAATCAGCTACAAAAATTGGACATACCTTTCGGTACAACTGTAGCAACCATTATTAAAAACACCAGAGAGTGCCATCGGACCACACGTTAAAAATCTACGGCCCAACCTGAAAATATTGTTGAAATGATTTCTCAATTTGCATTGATCGAACTAAACCAGGTTGAAAGTAAAAATGAAAAATTACGCAAAAATTGTAAGCACATTTACATATTGTACACTTTTAATGTGATCGAAATTTTATATAACAATCCTGATGCAAAAATTCCAAGGAGAAACAATTTCAAAATACTTTTCTAAAAGAAACCATAAATATACATAATATACTGTACTTACATAAAGTCTCTTGATTGAAATCTTACCTGTCAAGAAGTATAGCTAAAAGTGTAACCGAAGGAATCTCCGTCGCCGAAGTAAGTGTGAATGCGATGAAGAAATCCAGGCCAAAAGCATCAGAGAGCCGGACCAGCCCGTCGAATATCACCGCGCAGGACATGTAGACCAGCATGATTAGAACCATGCTCATGCGCAACGGAGCGCTCTTGATCAGCGTTACCATTGATTCCTTCTCGTTTTTCGTTTGTTGCGATGACACCTGAATGAAAACCATTAAAGTGTACATCTCCTTCTGCTGTCTAATTTATAGTAATTATTGGTAACACTTTAGGACGATACTGTATATGATGTTGGTGCAAACATTCGAATCCACAATGCACTTGGATGAAAAAGGACACTGATGTTTTTGTCAGAATCTCAGTAGATCATATTCTTATCTTTAATTCATTAAATTAATTGTTTAACTTTACGTTGTGTAATTTTGATGGCATTTTGCGTGAAAGTAGGAAAAGTGATTTGAAATTATTAACAGAGAACATTTATTCTGAGGAGACATAAAACTCTCAGGATTGTTCTAGTAACATTGTCATATGGATGGTAAGTCATGATAGAGTGTTGGCATATTGATACAAGCCTGGAAAAATTTCTACATGACACTGACAGATTTGACAGATCACAGTTTGCTATTTATATACAAGGAGAAGAAAGATATTATGATGCAAAAGTTAGCAGAGTAGTAAGTCATTTATTAAACCTATCTGGATAATAGCTCTCAAGCATTAATCAAATACCTGGAAGTTACTTACTATATTCGAAAAAGTAATTATAGCTTTAGCTTTATCTTTTATCTTTTATCTTTACTATCCCAGTGTTGTTATTAGCTAGTTAGGTCTCAGTTTCATCAGCCATCCATTTTTAGGAAAGGAGATGAATTGAGCAAGAGCAGAGCTTATAGGAACAACTTAAATTTTGAGATTACCACTTAAAACTTTCCGAAAGAGATGAGTGCCTTGGTTGTTTTGAGTACTTACTCTAAAGCCGGCTTTGCATATACATTTAACTTAAGTTGTAAAAGGTACTTGTCCAAGACTTAGACTTACTATAAAGTCATCCATAACGTCTTCTGGGATTTTAGTGCCATTGATCTTTTCAAACTTTTTCAACACCTCGACTGCTCTGTTAACGCGACCCCTGGTCACTAACCATCTGCGGCAAAAAAGGATCAACTTTACAAGACAGCAATATTTTATTGTGTTTTTCACTTTTATCATTATTATTTTCATCGACATTTTGTGCATAATTAGAATTTGATAATATAATATAAATAAGTAAGATAATTAAAAGAGGTTTATTGAAATTGAAATAAATCCATGAAAAACAAAATAACAAAGGCACTTGAGAAAAGGCAAGCATAGCTAGTTTTATATGAACGAAATGTAAATAGTATTTTCTTAAACGTAACGTTGATAATAATAGGTAATAGTACTAGTGAAGTTTTGAAAAATCCGTAACTGGAGAAGGTCTCATCCGCTGGCCTTACATCCGTACATGTAACACACACATATTTTATTAATCAGGTAAGGCCGGCAGGTTTGCATCCCTGTAACAGTTCAAACCGACATTACCATTTGGATGAGTGCACACCATAAAAGCCAAGAAAGCTTTAGCTTTCTCGGGTGAATTTCGTTAATTAGTTCAAAATAAAATGATATGGAAATGTTTGTGTACCTGGCACTCTCAGGAACAACGATCGGAGCGAAGACAACGAAAAACATCGGCAGAGACGTGACACACAGCAACTTCCTCCAATCCGCTATCCACAGCGCCAACCAGGGCAGCGTGAGACAACCGGCGCCGAAGAACAACGCTATAGACATGTTCGCGACCCACGTTCGATGCTTCGGCCCGACGTATTCCAACACTGTGGGAGTAAATTTTAATAGCACATAAGAAAATTTTTGTTAGTTGTATATTTTACTAATAATTTTGGTATTCGTTCATTCATCCCTCTATTCAACCGAAAGACATCCACTGCTGGACATAGGTCTCCTCCAAAGATCTCCACGATGACCGGTCTTGCACCACCCGCATCCAGCGGATTCCCGCGACCTTCACCAAGTCGTTGATCCACCTTGTGGGGGGCCTACCCACGGTACGTCTTCCAGTGCGAGGCAGCCATTCGAGAAACCGTTAGCCCCATCGGACATCGGTTCTATGAGCAATGTAACCAGCCCACTGTCACTTTCGTTTAGCAACGCTTAGGGCAATGTCGGTTACTTTAGTATTTTGAGATTACTTGAACCCACAGGCTGAAATAAAAGCGACGTTTTAAAAATATTCATATATACACTTACCTAATATATACATCATCATGAATGTATTGTCATAGGCCATGCCAACGAGGAATCGACAAAACGTGAAATCCCACAGCCCGGTAGTGAAGATAGTTGCTATACCTCCTATACCGCCGATTAAATTAGTTCCTGGAAAGAAACAAGTCTCTAGTCGTTTCATAATCAGATAATTTGTGTCGTATCTTATATTGCTGCAATATTGTTGTCCCAACATTGCGTTACCTTTCTTTGGCAGATCTTTTGATGGTAACAAAAAATTGTTAAAAAAGCAGCACTGGCTATTTTTTACATTACCTCACAATTATATACAATACAATATGGGACCCCGCGAATCTCTAAAGAACAAGTTTCAAGAATATGATATCTTAACTTTGCTCTCCCAATACATCTTCGATAACTTAATGCATATTCGTAAAAATTTAGACAAGTTCGATCTAGTGAATGATCGTCATAATTTTAATATTATAAATAAAGACAAGTTGGTCGTCCCACGCTTTGGGCTAAGTAAGTGTAATAAAAGCTTTATAGGTAATAATATTCGGTTTTACAATAAGATCTCAAGTAACATTACCAATTTACCTGACAATAAGTTCAAGTATTATGTCAAGCAAGTCTTAATCTCAAAAGATTATTACAGGGTGGATCATTACGTGAACGATAGTGATGTCTGGAATTAACCCACATCTCTGTGCTTCCACTAACATTAGTTAAGAAGACTATGATTTGTATAGATTTTTAAAAAAAAAATGATATTTATTATATTTATTAAAAAAAAATGAACCAAATCGAGTTTCTTGCCGGCTCTTCTCGACTGGGTTGTTTTCCAAACATGTGGTAGTGTATTAGACGCTCATAAGCGCCTTCTTACCCTAAATCGAATAAAGATTTTTTTGATTTTGATTTACTACGTATAATTTTAACATAATAAAAGTGACTATAATGCAATGCTCATAACAAAAGTGCTGGTAATACATAATATCGCACAGAACTTTTGGATAGAGTTTAAGGTACAGTATTTTAGTAATCTCGAATAAGATGCTAATCAGCGTTGGCTGTCTTTAACCAATGATTGTAATGACTGTCTAAAATCTGTTTAGGTGTCTTTTAGCTATTTCAGCCACTTTAAAATATCAGCGAATTAGATTTATTAGGATTTATTAGGTGATTAAGGAAATACATAAATCCATGTTCAGATTATTACTGGTCTAAAATGAATTCAGAATGTGTACTTACCTACCAATGCCGGTACTCTTCCAAATCTATCAGCTAACCATCCGAAAAATAGTCCCCCGACAAAGGAACCGGCGAAAAAAAACCGCCTGAGCTGTTGGTGCATAACCAGATTTGTCGCAGACCCACTCTCTCTATAATTATTTACAATGTTAAATACATTATTATATTCGTAATATGAGACTATAAAAGAATCTCAAGCTCCATACACAAGTCTCTCCATACACATATGTCCATTTGAATATTTTATATTGTAAACAAATTCTCTTTACGTCCATTACAAAGCGGTCGAATAAATTTAAATCTGCCGATTCCCCAGATTTTATCTTGCCATAATTATTTGGTTACTTTAGCCGATCTCTAAGATACCTATATATGTTGTTTCACCGAAATCTAATTTTTGAAGTTTTAATATTACATTAAACTTTTTTTACAACTATTTGGTTTACTTTAGAGCCAATTTTTTGATTCGTAGTCAAAGTTACTATATCCATTTGTCAATTTTACTATTACTATTACACAAACCAATGGTTATAATCACAATGCGTTTTTTTTTTGATGACAAAATCTACTATGGTTAAATTTAGCAATAGTTATTTATGTTGCCAGTATAATGAACTGTATAATAGAATACTTTTGATTCCGGTAATTTTTTTTGTATGATCATTCCGAGTAAAATGTGTCATGGTTCATAATTCGAGTTGTCGAACAAACATTACAAAAAACAAAGGGTCGAGCTACTCTCGAACATCTGTGTCCATTATTATTTCTTGTGATAATTTTGTAATGATATTACCTTTTTTTTTTATTTCGCCTTGTATAAAATATTCTTTGGTTTTATAATTTAATTCTTGGATTTAATATATTTTACAAGCCAAATAAATATTTGTACGAACTTGATATACTATACATAATGGAATACTGAATTCTTATGAAAAACAAAATTCATAAACAAATATATTACGAAAAAGATAATAAATAGCAATTTATTAATACGTTGTAATTATTTAACAAAATATTTTATATAAATTAATGTTATAAGTTTCATCTTCAAATTATCTACTTCAAATGTTACACAAAAGCAATGAAACAGCTGTTCGCACTGGAGTTAACCATCCGCCATCTTGCTAACCCGGCTGAGTTGAATGGTTAAATTTTGTAACAAATAGTCACATTTTTGACAAATGGTTAGCTTAACTATGTTTCAAAAAACGCATTAGGGCATTATTTTAACCATTTGTTACAAATCTGACCATTTCTCGAGTTGACTACGGATCAAAAAATTGGCCCTTAGTGGTTTTTAGATTCATCTACTCATATTGTTGTTGACAAGCTTACTGAAAGATCTAGAGAGGAACAGAAAACTCTCGAATGCATTAAAGCAAAGAAAGCAATTTCTATGGGAATAGGACATGACTTCTTTTTCTCATTGTAATTTATGATCGTGTATAACAAGAATTGCAATTCTGTTAGTTATTTTGTGAACGGAGATTTTACCAAGCTAAGTCTGGGTTTAAAACTAGCCAAACCAAATATATTTTCCCAAATCTCAGGCCTATTGAAGCATTTAATCCTATGCATCCAGATTATAGCTAATCTTAAAATGTTAAATACACTTACCTCGCTGACGACGGTATGATACGGTATGTCGGTAAGTTCGAATTCCCATCCGTTCGGGCAAGCAATAGACCGCGTGTTCGGCGGAGGCGGTGTTAAAGTCTCCAGCACCTGGGTCCAGTTTACGTCGTACACTTGGCACTGATCCCAAACCACGCCGTAGGCAGCTCCTGGCGCCGAAAGATTACGTCTGTAATAGTTAACTGCACTTAAAGTGTTATTGTTCGACGTGAAATCTATCAACACACCTATTACCTAAATAAGATTGAAAAATCAGACCTGTAAAGAAACGGGTACGCATTCTTTATTTATTCATAAGGGTTTATTAAAGTATTACGTAACCAATGTTTACTTATTTACATAGTTTACAGACAATGTTTATAGATTTTCTCAAAATTATGCCATTGCTTACATTACTCCATAGTAGAATATATATCGAAAACAATTTCACAGTAAATATGGATATTGTATTGTAGCCATATTGAAATACATAACATGGCATAAGCTCACGCCTGTTATCCCCGAAGGGTTAGGCAGAGGTGAAATAGCGAACTACACCACCCAGATTTCACCGAGCTTAGTTCCGACCCAGATGTGACAGGGGGCGAGCCTTTCACCATATCGGGCACAAATTCCAGACTCCGGGATAATACTGAGTACAAAAACCCAATATCACTTGACCCGACCCGGGGATCGAACACAAGGCCACAGAACAACAGTCGTACCGTAATACAACTGCTCCACCGAGGCAGAGGCAATATTGGATTATTGTACGATAATTCGTTTAAAATTAGTAATTAGCTAAGAGAGTAAATCTTACGATGGTTTGTTTCCCGGTGCGTCGTGTCGATAGACGCAGATGAGACCGTAGCATTAAGTAATAAAATATGATTAAAAAAAACTTTAATCTGTTTAATTACATAAATAAATAATAAATATACCGCTTTGATTACTAAAGGATGTGCGATCAAATAATTAAATCACTATCTGATAATTGCTGTTTGTAACATATTAAATCAATATTATGACAATTTACGCAAAATCAAGCCTTGGGATGTTTGCAACAATTTTAAAATCTTATCTCAATATCATAAGGTATTTTTATTTTTATATTATTATCGCCATTATGAAAAGTAGGTTAGAATCTATTTGGAAGAATAGTAGGTATCTAATTCAAACCAAATAATGTTAATGTCCCATACATTCTTACAGTTCTGTTTTAAACCCGAGGCAGAACGGTGTCGGTGCAGATACACTCATGAACATTATCATAACAATAATTATGGTAAAACGTAGAGCGAACGAGATCTCAACACAAAGCAAACGTAAAGAAGTGACTGAGAAAACAAAGTGCATGCGCAATCCCGTTTTGGTCATAGATATATCCCTGGCCGATTTCGACTACAGTGACTGGATCCTGTCTAGAGCCTTTGGTGTTTGGTCTGCAGGTGTACCAATTTTTGCTCTGAATGTACGAGCGCAGTGAGAACACGTTAGGGTATACCATTTGGGAAATAGTATTTTAATATTTGAAGGGATCTTAAATTCGATCTTATTTTTCGAATTTTCACGTTTGGAATCATGAAATCATGTCTCCGTTGCTTCTTAAGCGCGTTCACTTTTTCTACTACAAGTTGCCTCCAATGATCTCATTTTTATGCAAAAGACTTTTAACAAGAAGGTTCAATGTTGCATCTGTTGAAATATCTTTTATGAAGGTCTTTAAAAAGTACACTTAAAAGTGATAATAGTCTACTGCGTACCAAAAGTCAGTGATTGCTATAGTAAGTATGAAAATAAACAAGTTTTTTTTTAAATATTCTCCTTAGTTAGTGTTAGTAGTATTTTTATATCAACAGGTAGGTACCTCAATTCCATGTCTAAGTGCTGTAGCTCTGGAACAAAGCACCAGTGCCGCTGCGGCGTGGCCGCTATGAACATCTGTACGAAATAGACGAACGCAAAGAAGAAACCGAACGGCATCATACCGACGAACAACAGTTTCTGGTAGCGGCCCATGTCGCCGACGTGGTACAATACAGACTCGAGTGCGTCCGTGTCTCCATCCTTCTGTTTATTCAGCTGCTCCTTTGCTTCCTAGAATAAACAAATGTATATTTTTCACATAATATGTTTATTTGATGATGCATCTTTTAATAAAAAAAATTGCTTACTTCTTTCTACACTCTTCACGATATCTATTTAAATATTATCAAATTCATTATATTTCATTAATCGTGAGAAAACCATAGCATATAGGTTACAAGTCATTTTCTAATAAAACTCGCCTGAGTAGCCACCACCCTCAAATTTGAAAACATCGTCAGGCTGTTTGAGAACCAGTGCCTAGGCTCATTGTGTTTACCATCTTGGACCGCATCGTCACTTAAAATAAGCTGAGCTAGCACAATGAAAAAACCGACTTGAGTCTTTAGTGAAACCTTAAACAATTTTACTAAAAACTTTACAAAATGGATTACAAAATTAGAAAAGCAATAACAAATTATCGGAAATAAAAAATAACAAATACAATAATAACTTCTACATTTTAAAATAAAAAAAGACAAAGTAGTAAAATAAACTAATAAAAATATGGTAACTATACCAATTTAGTAATATTGTTAACAGTAGATAAAATTCATTTTGTTAACGGTATAAATACGAATTTTCGCAAAAATACTAATAAATTACGCAATCCTTGCTAATATTATAATTACCAAAGTAACTGTCTGTCTCTCGTGCTTTCACGCCAAAAGTACTGAACTGATTTCAATGAAATTTGGTACACAGATAGTGTAGACCCTGAGAAAGGACATAGGCTACTTTTTAATGCCAAAAAAGGTTGTAAGGAATTGAAAGGGAGGATAAAATTTTGTATGGAAGGATCGTCATTCTTAGAGCTGATTCGATATAAATAAATATGACATTGAAGTTTGTAAAAGTGTTACCCGGAAGGGTGTAAAATAACAAATGGGGAAAAGGGGATTAAAGTTTGTATAGAAATATGTGAGTTTTATAAACTTGCGACAAGATACAAAATATTAGAGCTATTCTGATGTAACATTTGCGGTGGGGGGGGGGGCAAGCGCGACGGGGGGCGGAGCGAGCGCGGTGTGGTACGGCGCGGTGTAGGTGCCCACGACTTCTTTCACGTGGAATTAAGACAAATATATTCTAATAGACAGACTATATTCTCCGTCTAGATGCAATCAACCTTATTACCAATATATTATCTATCTATATCCCGTCCCGTTTCATCCCGTCACACGTGGTGGAGGTCACGCTGGCCAGACCAGGCCACCTGCCAGACAAATTCCCCATTGTAATGGAACGTCAGGGCCCCTGCCCCTTCCCCCTTGGTTTGGTAATGTGGCAGAGTCTAGATGCCACCAGTACGGTGTCCGGACTGAGTCGCCATTTGGTCTTAGACCTCGCGGGACACCTGGGTTGAAATTATGGGCCCAGCCATTCTTGCCCTAATAGGCTTGAATGCTATGCTAGACCTGAATGAAAGATATGCGAAAATGCTATAGATTTTGTTCCTTTATTTCAAACCACATTCAAGCAGAGCACACTATATTATATAATTATTACCTACTTCAATTACGATTACTATGATTAATTATTAAAAATATATATATTTACCAAAATAAAAAATAGCCTATATATAATATACTTTCTAACGGTAAAAGAATTTTCAAAATTGGATCAAGCTTTTGCTTGCTTGGCGAACAAATTAATAAACGGACAGAAAGAAAAAATATTTTAAAACTATCGAAATCTGTCCTGTAGTAGAATCTAAAGCTCTACATAGTTTGTTTCTCAAATTTCTTCATTGTACAGACTTCGTTCATTGTCCAGTATCTAATGTCCTTGTAATGTTTGAAAATAGTGCAATTTATTAAAAATAAGTAAAACGCCATCTATGAATAATCATCAGAATTACGTCAGTAAATGTAAATAATTTATGTCGGTTTCGTTTTGTTTCGTTTCAACTCATTTCACTATTCATTTATATTAGTACTATATTAAGCAAATATTCGCATAAATATTTTCAAGTCCATATACTCTCAAATAGGCAAATTGGGCAAATAGCGCCATATAATTAGTTTTTCGCATTATTAAGATTCGACGTCATTATAGATTATTCAATATGAAACATTAAATGATACCTTTCATTTTAATAGGTAGTCTTTTATCGTATTACGATTATGTTTATGACAGTCTGGAATAATTTTACACCTGTTTTCCAACTTTGTCGACATGGTATTATTATTGAAGTGAACTTTCTTTCGAATCATTGGCGGTTTAAAACTCGATGAAACGGAAATGCTTCATAACAAAGAGACAAACACATACATCAATAGGATTTAGTGTACTTATTAGATTTTATGCTTCTAATTTAACTGATTAATAATTTTGTATTAAAATGCAAAGTTGCTTTAGCTAAGTTGTAATATTTAGGTACTACACGGCCTAACGAGGTCGGTTCAAAACCTAGCGATGTAGTTTTTTTGTAGAAGAATAGAGTATAAAATATACCTTAAATTTTAGCTAATTTGTTTGCTATGGTACAAATAAAATTTCACCAAAATCTTTCAAGAATTTCATTAAGTACAATTTTTTTACTTTTGTCCGTTATCCTGGAGAACCCCTTGGGTTTTATGGGACAAAAAGTATACTAGATGTTACTCTATAATATTAGTTGTCACTGAGTCAAGTTTCGTCAAAATTGGTTCAGTACTTTCAGAGTGATACGTGTACACAGGGAAAGACAGTCAGACAGACACAAGAATTCTAAATAAAATGTTTTTGGTTTTTTTATCTATAACAAAGTCCACCCTGATTATAATTTTCAAAAAATATTTAATGTAAAGATTTGGCCTAGTTACAGTTATTACTTATATATAATAATAAAGATTATGTACTGATATGAATAAATCAAACGTGTGAATATTTGATATGGATAATCACGTGGGGTGTTCCAATGTATTTTAGATATATTCCAAGATAAAACGAGATAAACTTACTTATCATATGTTTGTTATCTTGTTATTAGTAAAGATGATTCGCATAACTGTGACTTTGTAGTTCTTTGGAGTAGATTGTAAGAGGAAAATAATACTTTTAAATGTATGGCAATTAGACTAGATAAAGATACAAATGAATACAAAAAAAAAGCTACTAATTACTGGATAAGTAAGTAAGGGTCGTGGCGAATCGAGGGTCGATAAATATAGAACGTATTAGTCAACGGCTAGATCCGGTCATGAGTTCGTAGATTGCTGGCAAAGCAAAAATTACCTTTAAAAGATCTGTTGCAGGGTTCAATAAAAACGCATAAATACAATTTAAAAAACACTGCCACCGGTTTAGAGAACAAACTAGTCGAGAAGCCGAAAAAAAAATTCGATACCTTTTTTTTTAAATGTATATATTTTTTTAAATTAAAAACTACACAATTCATAAACGATATAGTGAATTTGCGCTTCCTTTCATATAGAGGCAGGTGAATAAAAGATGTGAGATAATGAACCTGGAATGTCAGCTAGTAAGGGTAACAAATTTAAAACGGCTCTCCATTTATGATCATACGAGAATCATAATCAACTGGATAACTGCAGACATTCCCGCTAATCATGTTTAATGTAATTAAATATATTTATATGTTTATTATAATCTTAACTATATCAATATATAGTTAAGATTATAAAATATATATAAATATAAATACAATTATTAAATCCATTTGACACACTTGCGGTACAAGCTGTAGCGTAATCACTTACTGTAACTTTAGATTTGGATGATCTCGCGCGATAAAGAAATGATTTCCTACTGCGTGAATCTATAGACATGTATTTCTGTGTTAATTTGGAAAGATGTTTGTTTTTTTTATACACGGTTTTAGCGGAAGCACAAAGTGGGGTGTCATATCCAGACATCACTATCGTTCACCTAATCTTTCACCTATACCATATCATAACCTATTGAAGTTAAAATTTGAATAACAGTGAATTGTCCAGCCTTGGCCGTTTTTTTCTAGTCTTTAGGACTCTACGTTGTTGGTATATGTTACCTTATCGTCATGGTAAGGTATTTGCTAATAATCACCTGGCAAGCTAAACCTGAACTAATTGCCAAAGCTACAAGTAAGAGTTTCTACTTAATTCTTCAATAATTTTTACACTTAAGAACATTTAAAACCAGCTGTCCCGGTGAAATTAGCAGAAATAAAATTTAGTTCTTCTTCCAATATGTGAGGAGGAAACTTCTAGAGTCGGACGAACAAATGAAATTTCTTTATGAATTTTTCCACTGTTTTCATATTCAGCGTTTCTCAACCTTTTATATGTCGCAGCCCACAAAAAAAGCCAAAAAGTTAAATAAAAAGTCTCCCGACCCCGTACTATAAAATTATAATAATATTTTAATTGTTAGCTCATACGTTTAACGACTAATTTTTATTTTATTACGTCAATGAAGCTGCTTCATTGTTATTTACATTTTTAGTGAAATAGCATATGGATGAAAGTACATACAACAACTATCTTACCTCATTCCCGCAGTGTTTAATGTTTTTTTAAAAATAGATAACAGTAAAAAAATCGGTTAAAAAGTTAAATTAAAATAAAAAAAACAAATTTATCACAAAACGAAGTGTTCCTTCTACTTCTTGTGAAACGGTGAAGAAAATAAACCAGGTTATACAACGAAACATGTTTGAAATATGGATTTATTGACAGGTATTAGATGACAGACCACAATGTGTTGTTTGCTTTCAAGTCCTATCTGCCGAAAGCATGAAGCCTGCAAAATGACTCCGGCATCTAGAAAAAAGACACCCGTCTTTATAAGGCAAACCATTAAAATTCTTCAAGCGTAAGTCACTTGTTTTGAAAAAGCAACAAATTGTTATAAAAATCCAGCCGTAATGAAACTGCGGCACTTCCTGCGTCCTACTTAGTAGCACTCCGAGACGCACAGGAATCTAAGCCCCGTACTGTTGCGGAAAGGCTCATTTTACCTGCTGCCATTGAAATGGTCAATATAATAATAAGTCCAGAAGAAGCTACAAAATTAAAAACTATACCTCTTTCAAATGGTACAACATCGAGGCGTATTAATGAAATGGCTGTCGATATTCACAACCAAATAATTAAAAAAGTTAAATTAAGTGAATTTTTTGCCATTCAGTTTGACAAGTCAACAGACATATCGAACTTGGAGCAATTTTTATATTTTGTTTGATATGAATGTGAGGAGTCTATTAAAGAAAATATTCTTTTTTGCAAATCAATTCCTGGCCGAGCATCAGGTGAAGGACTTTATAACACATTTATTGAAGTAACACAAAACGAAAACTTGTAATGGAATAATTTAATTCAATGCAGTATGTAATGATGGCGCGAAAACGATAACAGGGAAGGACAGTGGCGTGATAGTAAACTTAGAAAACATTATGCTACAAAAGGAAAGGACGAACTGCTTTCTTCACAGACATGCGATTGCCACGAAATGGATGCCTAACAATTTACAAAATGTTTTATCACAAGCTGTTAAAATTGTTAATTTTATTAAAAGCCGACCGTTGCAAACTAGATTGCTTTCCACACTCTGCGAAGAAATGGGTGTCGATAACCATTCAGTGCTTTTTCATTCTGAAGTGAGATGTTTGTCGCGTGGAAAAGTTATTAGAAGGCTTTTTGGATTGCGAGATGAGTTAAAAATCTTTTTTACAGATATAAGTAGTTCATTTCTAGAATTTTTACTAGCTAAAGAATCTTTATTACTATTAGCTTGCTTGAGTGAAATATTTTCACATTTGAATGACTTAAATACGTTAACGTACGAGTTTACAAGGCCGTAACGAAAATATTTTACTTATGACAGATAAATTCAGTGCCTTTATCAAGTAGCTTAGTATTTGGATTATACGCCTTGAAAAACAAAGTCGTGATGCATTTACTGTAAATTCTGATTATATTACCAAAAATTCGAATTTACAAAATTCAGTTATCCATCGCCTGTTGGAGAGCATGAAAACCCATTTAGAGGCATTGAAGATTTTAGTTACTAGAATATTATCCAAATGACAATAATGATTTAACAAAAAGATGGGTTGTCAATCCGTTTGATGTTCATATTGTTGCAGCTGCCGAGTTACGAACTGAGATTCACAATCAACTCATTGAGATATCGGCTGATAAAACTTTAAAACTGAAATTTTTATCTCAAGATTTAGATAAGTTTTGGCTTGCACGACGACGTAAGTACGGAGACCTAGTAAATGAAGCTTTGAAAACATTGATTCCCTTCGCTACTTCTTAGTTATGCGAGAAAGGTTTCTCGTCTATGGTGGCTTTAAAAACTAAATACAGAAATCGTCTGTTATCACTCGAAAATAATTTACTTATGAGAGTTTGTAATGATGATCTACGTATCCACGTAAGTGAGAAACAATGCAAAACATCACATTAATTAATTAAATTTCATGGTTAATCATTTTAATTAAATAAAGTAAGCTATAAATTTGTTTATTTTGTTATTTATTACATCGTAATATTTAATTTTATAACACGACACTAACATTAATTCCTTTAATAAACGAATCTTTTGTATGTAGTTCGTATGACCCTAGGCGTCGCGACCCACCGATTGAGAAACGATGGTCTAGCTCTAGAGCATAGCAAGTCTCGGATTATATTCGAGGAGTTACGGGGGATTGATTATCTATATTTAAAAAATCATTCTGTTATTAGGGGCTGAGTCAGAGCCAACAGATCAAAGATCATTAAAACTGTCCAGCCATCATCGAATTCTAAATAGTGTAACTAACTCGTCTTGAAAAAGTAGGATAAAATACCATAATTCTTACCTCGGAAACTTGAATATCCAGAGCACTCATATTATCGAAAACACGTGCGAATTCTGATAAACAATACGCAGACACGTGCGCACCCTTTCACGTTCGGATACCGAGTGTTGATAAAGTTGGACAGCGTTTACATAAGTTCATTGATTTAGTAGGTATCTGATATGATATGAAACATGCAGTAGTACAACCGGACCTAACAGTGAACGGAGTCCAACTTGGGAAATCGATTTTTTTTCTACACCTACCTGTTAAGAAGATCACAACAAAGGTTTTCAAGTTAAATTATGTTAATATTGACATATTAATGTCCATTTAGCCCTTCATTTCTCTTACACTACGTGGGCTACGCCAACATATCGGTAGGTACGGCCAAATAATTTGGTTTAATATTTGAAGAAATATCGAGTTTCACGCATTTCTCAACATTATTTTGAATACCTACATATTTTTTATTCCATTGTTTATACATTTTAAGCAGGAAGTTAGTATTATTAATTTAAAGCTTTCTTAAATTGTCTATTTTTAAGAGATTCGTGTATTCAACATATACGATTTTGTGAGCGAGGAGTCTCTCTCGGACCTACCCTGCATATCAGTATGAAAATGGATGTTCGCAAACTTTTACCTTTGCCGTACCGTGTAGTGTAATTGGCTTCTTTGCCATCTCGTTCCCCCTTTCTATAGTAGGGGGTCTTTCAAACGAGACACGGAGAGGTATTTTAACACCCCGACAATAGAGTTACGACGGTTCAGGGTATCTGACAACACCGTTAGGAGCTATAGTTTGCGCAAAGTAGCTACAATACACTTGGAAAACCGTTAGTACCATTGCGTAATATTAATCATGCCCTTCAAAGCTACAATTAGCCAAACCTTATACTATCGAATCATTGAAGATTAGCTAATGAGACTGTCTGAGAAAGCCTGGCCTAAAGTATTTATATTCACGGCCGTAAATCATTATAAACTACAAAAACAAAAGAATGTTTCACACATGTGTTTTTCTTAATTCTACCATTTTATGTACAATTTCCGGAGTTATGACAAGGCTTTATTACTGCGTGAATAATGAAATTCGTCACCCAAACATAATTAGAAGGAAATGATTGTCTAATTTATGTGTTAATTTGTTTTGTCTTTTAAGTATTTTTGTGGTGTAACAAATCGAAAGATACGGTCTATGGTCTTTTGGTGGCAGTTTACAAAAACAAAAAAGTTACGAAGGTAAAAAATATTGTTAAATTTAGCCCAATTATTTATAGAGCAAAATCTAGTTTTATGTGTTATACCCGATTTCAAATTAAACTGGATTTTCCTGAATATATGTAATTTTGTGAGTAGAATTAATGGGAAAGTAATTCATACCATCTGGCTAAATTTGAGTAAAGGAACACAATAGGGTTTTATTCAGAAGAAATCAGCTATAACCCATCCTTCTCTACCCGTATGAGTGGGTAACTTATACAAGATTTTCAGCCATAAAAAACAAAATAAATATTTTTACACACCGGAACACTGGGTTAAAAGTAAATTGATATATTAGATGAATTTAGAGAAAGTATTTCAAAGTTACAAGTAGTCAGGGAAGCAATAAAAGATGCCATACCATATTACAATTTCTTAAAGCCTATATCTTAATGTCAGCTTTAACCGTCAGTTATTATCGCTTCAGAACTATCATAGAAATGTTTCCCGAGTTACTATGGACTATTCGTTTCGGTTCATTGATTCCTTTATCTTGGCACTAATTATTCTAAACAGGTACGTGACAAAAGACATTTATTACATAGTTTTAACATATACAAATGTACAAAGGTTTTTTATTATATACAGCAACAATTCTGTTTATTTTCAATTACGTTGTATGTATCTATGCTAACATTCTAATCATTTTATAAAAATCACGCTAAGCCTAGAGCTACTGGTGCTCAAATAATGTCACATCTATTAGTGCTTGGCGACAGGTTTTCAAACTTGAGGCTGGTAGCTAGTTACTCAGGCGAGCTATATTACAAAATGCCCTGCCACCATGCTATGATTTTCCTCACGATGTTTTCCTTCATCAAAAGATCAGGCTCATTATAGAATTGGCAAGGTGGGTTCGAACCATCAACAGTTCAGACCATGAACAGATCACAATATCAACTGAGCCATCATCATTCCATATAATTATAAGTACTTATATTCTTACAGAATTTTTGAACCTTTTAAGTGTAATCTTTATAATACTTATATAGTAAGTATACTAGCTGATCTTCGCGATTTTACCCGCGTAGTTCCCGTTCCCGTGTTTCAAACTATGTGGATTTCAAACTATCTCCATACTAAATTTCATCCAAATCGGTACAGTAGTTTTTAAGTTTATTCGTTACATACAAACATACAAATCTTTCCTCTTTATAATGTTAGTTTAGAAAAATGTATATTTGTTTATTGTGCTAATATTAATATTGGGCCGATTGCAGTGAAGTTTGGCATTAAAAATACATTTTGATAAGGAAATTAGGATATAAATCGTGACTACGTCATTTTTTTTATATACTCCAACTGAACCGTAGAGAAAGGAATAGACGAAAATAAAACCATCATCAAAAATCTAACAAAAACAAATAATGGGTGAAAATCGCTTGCCGCGGCCGTGGGCGTTCATTGCGTGGGCATTTGTTGCGTACCAGGTTGTCGTTAGCAACCTTATCAAAAAAAATCAACGACCACCTTTTTTAGTTCTAAAAATGTAGCTCCAACTCGAATCAATAATGAATGTGGTATTTTTTTAAAGAATACTGTGTAATTTAAATGACTGCTTCAGTTAATGCGATGATGCAGCCGGATTCCACCTCAACGGACGCGGGTTCAAGCCCACCTATCCAACTCTAAAATCAGCCTGAGCTTTCACTGAAGGCAAACATTGTGAGGAAATCATACCTTGGTGGTACCTAGGGCATTTTCTAATAATGTAGCTATCACCTTCAGGTTTGAAAACCTGTCGGCAAATACCAGTAGCACACCTATCCGGCGGCATCACTTGAGGATCAGTACCTCTAGGCTTAGCGTGCTTACCATGGATCATATCGTCACTTAACATCAGGTGAGATTGTGGTCAAAGCACTGAGTCTATAGTGTGTAAAAAAAGATAATTGCAGCTGTCATGAAAATTCTCATGTATCAAGTGACGTCATCGTTCTAGGACAATCTTTATTTAATAATATCTGTGTGCCCGCGGCTCCGGTCGCGTTTCATATATTCTTCACAGTGTAATGTAGTTTATAAACATTCTTTGAAAATAATAATAATTCCTCAATTGGAGATCGGAGTAAGTCCTAAACTGCTGTCCGAGGGTTTAAAACATGACGATATTCGTAACGACTGTGCAATCGATCGTGAGCAAATTTCTTCTCATTTTTTTGTCCACATAATTCAATCGCTTATAGTTCTATAACCTATAACGTAGGTATGCGAAGTGAGCAAGAATCCGCGTTGTCAGCAATAAATTCTACCGAGCATTAGTATAGGCATATATAAAATTTTGTATTAACAAATATCGCTGACGTGTACATATGAGGTGGTCTATAAGCAAATTGACTAGAAATTCTATTATTAGCAATCGCTTATGTACAAAGGTATTATTTCGAAGTCAGCAAACAATTGATAGTGTTTGTAAATATTTATCTTGTTCGAGTTCTTATGAGTACGTACTTTCAAATAATTGGACGTAGATCATTCGCAAGCGAAGATTCTTTATGAGTGGTTCCCAAGCTTTTCTTTGGTTTCTTAGATTTCGATTTGACCACGACGAACAAAAAAAACAAACTAAATTTAGTATGTTGGTAGTTTGTCATAACATTGTAATATTGTGTATTTAGAAATAAATCAGTTGTTATTACAATCTCAAGTGAGGATGTTTTATTTTCATATAATTATATCAATTAATATTTATATCACAGAATCAATACCAAAAATAACATTTTATGAAATCCACAATAGCAACAATAATTTAAAATACAATTTTTGCATCTTCTTCACAAGTTCGATAATTCTTATATTTATTTGCTCGAAGCTACCGAGTACCCTTTTAGGACCACCGCGAACCATATTTTGGCATCTGTGAACCACTGGTTGGGAATCATTATTTTATATCGTAATGCAGCCAGTTTGGCTGTGCATCGAGGAGTCCTGGTCCCTACACTTAGGTATATTAGTGAATGCTGAGTTTGGCAGAAGAAGCAATCAAGTAACATAACACATTAACACGGTGGAAATGAGAAGTCTGAGAAATATAGCTGGAGTGACAAAGTCAGGAATAGTATGATAAGGGAACGCTGTGGTGTGGTAGAGGATGTGGTGACCAAAATAGAGAAAGGTATGCTTAGTTGGTTTGGGCATGTAGAGAGGATGGATGAGAGAAGATTAACGAAATTAATTTATAAGGCGAGGGTGAATGGGCAAGTCGGTAAGGGTCGATCTAGGCGAACGTATCTAGACCAAATCAATCATGTGTTAAATAAAGGCCAGGTAAAAAGTACTCATAACCGACGAGCATGTACGAAAGCGCTCATGAAAGCAGAGGGAAGCGAAAGAGGTGTGTCAAGATCGTAGCAAGTGGAAGGACGTAATCTCTGCTTACCCCCACGGGAGAAAGGCGTGATGATATGTATGTACGTATGTACTTTTTTGATGTGGACACTTGAATACCTATGTAATTGTCTATATGCCTTTAGTATAGAGGGTATTTCCTGCTTAACCATGATAAGAATTTGAATTCGACTCACGGCTATCACCTGGATGTCACAACCCGGCTCAGCTAGGTATTAGTAGCCATTGGTGGGCTTTATTTTTATCAATAAAAACATTTTGGAAATAGTTTTTCTATCAAATTTTAAATTATGCCGGCAAAGGCCCAGAAAGTGTTTCCATGCTAAACTGGGGAGACTCTTGTAGCCGCCGACAGCGGAATACAATTATGAAACTTTCATGCAATAATGTTGTCATAAAATAAGAGTTGCCTTTTTGTCATCGTGATGTCATTAATGTTCAAAACAAACCGATTTATAAGAGAAACCGATTTAAAAAATTCAGTTGTCGTAATCATTTCCATTTTTACACTACAAATATAATGTTCCTGCAATTTTGCAAGTTTGGTTGTTTTTATTATTATTCTATTAACGTTATATCAATTTATCACACTAATCCGTGCACTGTAAATTACTTTAGTGAAATAATTCCAAATATAAATCTTTATTTTAAAGTCTATATATCTGTATTTTACTTGTATTATTGAAATATACCTAAACTAATAAAATAGTATCGATAATTTAAGGTTATTGAAAGGTTAATATGTTTTTGATTGGTTCAAAATAGTTTCGACACAATTAATGTTGTCTATTACTGCCATGCCATTCAAATACAAAATAGACCATTGTGCAATTGATTGCATAGTACACATGTTACGTAAGCTTAAGATCAGCCTTACCATAGACAAAGACGCAAAGTTTATGTTTTTATCCTCAAAATTACGCTCATCACTCATACAGCTATTAATTGATCCGAGAGGGTGTTAAGAGAACTACGTTTTTACCAAAAAAAACACCATGATGAAACCCGAGAAAGAGCACCGCGATTATGTTCTCCGTAGAGAAATCTGACCCTCCTCGTCCAGTCACATACCTAGGAGTAGAGATCCCATGGGCGACCGAGGTCAAGTACCTCGGTGTCACACTAGACGCCCACATAACTTTCAAACCTCACGTTTTGGAAGTCAGAAACCACGCCAACATGGTATGGGACGTCTCTTCCCTCTATATAACGCTCGGAGTAAGATGGCCATACGCCATAAATTTACTCTGTATAAAACGGTAGTTAGGCCCATTCTCACCTATTGCGCCCCCTGCCTTCGCTTACACAGATCTGGCCTCCTTCCAAGTGGTTCAGAACCGCTTCACCAGGAAAGCCGTAGGTGCCCGGTGGTATGAGAGGAATGTGGACGTCCACAAAGACCTCAACCTACCATCCATTCATTCCGTTATCAAGTCCCTGTGTCGCGCCTTTTTCGACCGCGCAGAGACACACCCGAATCCACTCATAGCGAGAGCCGTCGCGTACTCTTCCGACCCGCTAGTTCCGAAACTGTTTCAGAGACCGCGTAACGTTCTTACCGATCCCGATGATGATATCACGTGCGAAAATAGGATCTTTCCCTTTCAACCGATTCAGTATGCGTGCCAGCGCCCATGCCCGCGTAACTGCCGTTCCCGCCGTCGGGAACAGGCGGCTAATTTTGCTCCCGCACACTCTCCGGGTCCCCCTCAGGCGGCGACCCAAGACGTGTCTCGTTCCCCAACTGGGGGGGCTCTTGACGTCGCCGCCAGCGCGATACAGTGACACTGCCCATGCATTGAGTATTACACGCATAACACTGCATACACACTCCTGCACACAAGACGCAGGTACATGGGTCCTGTAAGGAAACTTTTTTTCTTTATGTTAAATAAAAAAATGTAGGGATAGCTAGGATACAACTCGCGAGAGAGTTTGCAGACTTAGGTGACGGCCAAGCCGAGGTTCGTACTATTTAGTAGCCCTTGTGCTAGTCAACTTTTGCGGTTGAGTGCCTTCTGAACTCGCCCACAAAGTCACGGTGAAGCTGTTAAGGCCCTTGTGGTCAACAGCGTTAGCTAGGTTAGAAAAAAAAAAACACCATGATAACATTTATAGTTTCGTTGAAACAAATAGGGATCATCTTATTTCCAGGGATAATCGCTCGTACACATTTTCCTTACATGGGTTCTGTAACAGCTTAGCGCGGGGTAAATTCCTCGTAATTTACGTCTTAGGTAGATCAAGTCAAGGGTTGCACCTTTTTAATGCTATTACGCTAGTTATCGTGTAGTGTGTTCTGGCAGCAACATTTGTGAACCAGCATTACCTACTCTACGTTAAGTGTGTTTAGTGTCCTGGTCGAAATAGTCAATTAACATCAGGATAGTTTTTGGTCAAAGCAGTGTAAACCTGTTTAACGCTGTTGACTACCTCTAAGCTTAGTGTCCGGATCGATATAGTCACTTACCACAAGGACAGTACCTGAATTACCTGAGTAAAAATGCCGCGGAATTTGCTATAACTAAATGTTACGATTTCTATAAAAAAATGTATCAAAATAAGTTTCCTTACAACTCGCGAGAGAGTTTACAAACTCAGGTGACGGCCAAGCCGAGGTTCATACCATTTTGGTAAGCCTTGTGCTAGTCACCTTTTGCGGCTGAGTGCCTTCAGCACTTGCCCACAAGGTTCGATGAAGCTGTTAAGGCCTTTCCGGTCAACAGCATTAGCTAGGTTAAAAAAAGACGTTACAGAACCTATGTGTAATGTTAAAATGCATGCATTGTCACTGTATTCCGCTAGCGACGGTCACAAGAGTCTCCCCAGTTGGCGATCGAAATACATCTTGGGACACAGTCGGAATAGCCCTGTAGTGTGGTTGGGGCCAACATTAGTTATATTAAGCTAGTAAACAGGATGAAGTCGGGAGCGATGCACGTTAACGGCTCACATCTAATAATACATAAACAGTTTGACAATTAAAACAATAATTGTTTTATTAAACAAACATCCGTTCGGTTTAATTTGAAACTGCGTACAAGTGAATTAAGTAGCAAACAAACAAATACTGTATGTATCATCAAAATAACAATGTGTGTGTGTTTGTGTGAATAGATGAAACTTAATTTATATAGATGACTTAATAGTCATTCAACAAGTATTGATGACGCGTTGAACAGTAGTTGATCTGAACTGAACTGAACTTGAATAAAAGTTAACGACTATCGGAATGTCTTTCAATTAGCGTGGTGGGGCAAGGTTTTCGCGACACCTTAGGCGGATTGTTTTCCGGTATCTGAAAGTGTGTATCCGTTAGTTCTTTTTCCGTGCATTAACATACAATGTTTTTAAAAGTTGTGCCAGATGAATATTACCTAGACTGGAACAGGACTGAAAACGTTGAAACAAACTGACTTTGACTCCCTATTAACATGAACAATCGTTTAATAATATGAGAAATCGTTAACATTAAGTTACGCATGAAAAACTCTGTATCCACTTCCAGTTCCATAATTGGTACTACAAAAATTGGGTTGCTGGAAATGTACCTTGCCCACATCAAATTATGGTCTTGCCCCGGCACTGCTGTGCAGCAATTTATTGAAAGATTAGAATTTTTAAAGATGCACTTGAAAGATAATTATTAACTTTAAGTATATGTAGAAATTTACGATGCCCGATGGGGCCAACGGGTTATCGAATGGGTACCACGCACCGGAAGACGTAGCGTGGGTAGGCCCCCTACAAGGTGGACCGACGACCTGGTGAAGGTCGTGGGAATCCGCTGGATGCGGGTGGCGCAAAACTGGTCGTTATAAAGATCTTTGGGGAAGACCTATGTCCAGTAGTGGACGTCTTTTGGCTGAATGGAAATCCAGAGAGCTTTGATAATTAAATCAAAATCAACAAATCTTTATTTTTCATATTGGGTCCTTGGAAAGGTGCTTATGAACATACCGCAACACAATAAACTACACCACCAGTTCGGAAAACAGCTAGGCAATAAACTCGATCTGGTTTTTTTTTAAATAAAAATATTAATAACGTATAAATTATACAGTTCATATTTACAGATGGTTTTTTTTCGGAAGAACAGAAATCACTATCGTTCAAGTAATGATTCACCAAATAATTGGCCAACCTTTGGACATTAAAATGTCCTTGACATAGAAATGTTCGGATCAGGAAAGAATATAAAGGAACTGATTTCTAAACTTAATATGGGTAATAATTTAAGCGACTAGATTATTGAATTTTGCGGGGTGGCAGGTCTTTTTTTCTCGATTGGGTCGCGACCACTATACACATTGTAAAAAAACCTAAATAATTAAGTTTAAAGCGTGTCTGAGATCTTGATTCCGAGCTACTTAGAAACACTGTAGCCCGGCTTGGCGATGGCGACTGTCAATAGCGACGGTTGTTATTAGACAGTGTACTTTATCTATACCAATAAATAAAATTGAAGTATTCATTTGTAATGTCAAAATATTTTTTATGCTAAACAAATATGAATGTATATACGATACCTACACCAAAAACACAATTTTTAAATTTTTTGTCTGTTTGTCATGGGTAATCTCCGGAACGGCTCGACCGATTTGGACAAGACTTTTTTGGTAGATAGCTGAAGTTACTTCGGGTAACGTACTTTTATTTTTTGAAAAGAATTAGGGTTAATAATAAAGAACTTTATTGATCATAAATATATACAAAATTCTGTAGCGGTCTGTTACCTAAACTCGACTATGCCTGTCTCTTAGGTTCCAGATTAAGCCTATAGGTACTAGTTCACAAGTGATGTTGCCGTAACACGCCTATTGTATTGTATTTAACGACAAGTTATCAAATTTGAGAGTGGTAGCTACACAGACGTGCCTTATTAGAAAATGCCCTAACGCCAAGCCTAAAAAGGCGTGTTTTACTAAAACCAAAACTTAACAAATCCAATGAACTGACTTACATCATATTTTTTTTAAATCATTTTTAGTTACATTATGTAGGTAATATTTAAATAGAAGTTTTACAGTTACTTTCAAATAACACTACTGATGATATCATAATTGTTCGTAAACACGTGTCAATGAATTATTTGCATGGAAAAAAAATTCGTTATCCGAGATTCACACTTTGTACAAATAAAATTAAAAAAAAATACAAAGCGTTGTCCTGATTGTTATCGTTGTTCATTTGTTTTTTTAATAGTAATTTTTATCGGAATCGTCTAAGTCCGGTTCAGGGGCTTTCCCATGCGGATAATCGATGTGTATTTTCATTCAATCGTAACATAAAGAACTTGATTCAGAGAATCATGATATTCAGAATGAACCGAAAAGAGATTTCGAACAATCTTGTTCGGATATATGGATATACGGTTATTCCAACTCTTGTTTGTTGAGCCAGTTGAACTTAAAAGATTGAAATTATATGTTAATTTCAATAGGATTTTCCGCCATATTTGTTTAAATTACAAAAGCTAACTTTGAATGAAAGCTTAGACAGACCGCTATACAGTTCATTCAAGTTTTTACGTTAACTTGCTAATAAAGAAAATAAGCGTTATTTACTAGTAACGTTATATGTTATAGACCAAAAATAGGACTCTATAACGTAGTACAAATACAGAAGTCACAATTACAGTGTTTTGTTTATAATTTATTAAGGTCATGAATACAAGTCCTTTAGGCTGAACTTTGTTTCATTTTTAAAATATTCAGATAAGGTTTCTAATATTTTACATCACATGTGGAAAATTACCATGAAAATATGGTTACACAATACAAATTAAAATAACTTAAAATGACGAATAAAAATTTAAAACTACTAAATGATAGATCAAGATCCTGCTAAAAACTCTTTATGTTACCATCAGTGTTACCAACTATATATGAAAACGTATTGTTGAATAATTGCTGAAATGTAGATTTTATTATCAGAATGTACTATCTGCGGCCATGTTCATATTAAAGAACACAATCAACAAAAATATTGTTACTAATTGAATGCTTATAACAGAATCCAATATAATGAAGAAATATCACAGTAAATATAACTCTTATAGCAGTAAATAAAATTATATTGGTAAATTATTATTTACAATCTTATCATGCATTTTATGGGTTTAAGAGGCCATTCATTAATTTCGTAAGGGTCGCCAGGGGAAGGAGAGTTAAGAAAATCTATACATGCCCACATCTTGGAGGGAGAGGGTAAAACCCATTCTTACGCAATATTTTACAAGTCGAAATTTATTATTAAAAATCTATTTCTATTTCGGATGCTGAATGATTTTTTTCATTCCATAATGTGCACTTCGATTTACATCTTTTTTTACAAATTTTTATTGTTTATTAAAATCTTAAATATGTTCTTTTCATCCACTTTAAATGTTATAAATAATAATTACATTAAAATGAGTTTGAACTTTACGTAAGAAGAGGAGAGGGGGTTTGTTCAAGAAATCTTATGTATCCTTACATTGGGCCAAAGAGGGGGGGTCAAGAATTGTCAATATCTTCTTTACGTAATAATTGATTGGCCCCTAACCATACCAATTAATTACGATTATTTTAATTAATATTATGCTCATAGATTTCTATACATTTATCCACGATATTCATAAAAGGATAATATTTAAGATGCTCTATGCGTAGGATTTATTTTCACGTAAGATTTCATTCATTTAATAATACAATACATATTAATTTAAAAGCTTAAAATAACAAGTAACTACGATAGCTCAGTTGCAATGTTATCGGATTCCGCGTCGATGGACGTACATACATTCGAATCCACCGGTGCAGCTATCCTATAAAGATTCTGAGCTTTTGGAGATGGCCAACATCGTGACCAAAGTAGGTACAGTCGCAGTCAAATACTTTGGAGGGGTCATATTTGGGGGAATCATCGAGTTTCACGAATTCATCAAAATTATTACCTACCTATATGACTACCTATTTTTGATTTCATTGTTTAGACGCTTTTAGTAGGAAGTTAGTTCAAGCTTGCATAAATTGTCTATTTTTAAGAGATTTATCAATTCGACGTGTAAGATTTTGAGGACGGGGGAGGAGCCCTACCCCTTCGGAACACCTCTGATATCACGACGGTAAGGCGTTCCTAATGCCCAACCTTTGCGGCGAGTGCCTTCAGCATTCGCCCCCAAAGTTACGGTGAAGCTGTAAAGGTCCTTCCCGACAACAGCATAAGCTAGGTTAGAAAAAAAAATTGCCCAACCTGTTAACTACCACTCTTAAGTTTCAAAAATGTATCACCAAGTACTTATAAGTCTGTTCTGGCAGCATCACTTGACTTAATAAATTAATTGTTGGTGACAGACTGTTTTGTTGTAGTGAAATTCCTTTGCAAGCATCACGATTTCGAATGTTAAAAGCGGATAGCAAGTACGTAGTGAGAAAGAAAGAGACAAAAATAATAAGCACACTATACTTTTTGACTGTAGAATAATTATTTTCTCCTCTTTGTGCTGTATATTCGTGTTTCGTGCTTTGTGTTCTTGAGGAAACGTGCGCATAACAATATTTGAGAAAATGGATATACATATTTTTCGCTTATATCTATGACTTACTAATTTAAATGTTACAGATTTAAACTAAATATCATCAAAGAAGTTTAACTTCTGACACGTTAACTCCGTACGTTAATCTGCGACATTCTCTCTGGCAGAGTTATTCTTACACGTGACTATTGCATATTATAAGCTTGTCTATTTACTATTGTCTATGTACCGAGACATCACATCAATTTCGGAACTGGTCTTCATATCATTATAGTTTCGTTATTAAATTTATCACGCAATTTTGCAACGAACACAGCGTCATTTGTGTAGAGTTATAAACGGCTCTTCATTATTCCTATACACACGTTACCTTGGCCTAGTGTGAGTCTAGTTTATTCTGCCTGTTTATGTATTTATACAAAACTATTTATACCAGCGACTTAGCTTGGACTTAAAACCTTTTATTTCTTCAAACTTATTAACTGCTTTATATATTTTAAAATTATATTTTCAAGTATTTGTAAGATTTTATTTTGTAGTATTTTTTTTATTTTTATTTATTTTGTCACAAATTTAAAAACTAGCTGTGTGCCCAGGACTACACCCGCGTTTCATATATTCTTTACTACGTTTTAACTTTTTTACGGAACCCCAATATTTTTTTAGTACTAAGATAAAGTAGAAATATTTCTCATAAATTCAAGCACTTGCCCGTAAAACGGTGCATTGAATCGGATTTTATTGAAATTTTTATGAGTTTTATTTTTTTTTTTACCGCGTAACCTTAATCATTTTTGAAAATTAAAAGTTACCCGGAGTAATTTCAGCTATTTATCAAAAAAAGTCCCGTCAAAAATGATTCCGCCGTTCCGGAGATTACCCATTACAAACAGACAAAAATTTTAGAAATCGTATTTCTAGTATAGATGTCGTTTATACATTCATATCTATTTAGTAAAAAAAAAAACAATTTTGACATTACAAACAGACACTTCAATTTTATTTATTAGTATAGATATACCCCGAAAAATTTTCGTCTACAATTTAAAAGAAATATGATGTACATCATGACACTATAGAGATATTAGCGTACAAAGAAAGACATGCGATATGTTGCTATTTATAATTGATACTGATAAATAAAATTGTAGTGTCTGTTTGTAATATTAAAATATCAAATGTTTAGTAAACGCGTATGAATGTATATAAAATACCTATGCTAAAAATACAATTTTTAAAAGTTTTGTCTGTTTGTCTATCTGTTTTTACCGGCTAATCTCCCTAACGGCTGGACGGATTTGTTACTATTAGTTGTACTTATTAGTTACTCCGCGTAATTTAGGCTACTTTTATTTTTCGAAAATAATTAGGATTCCGTGTAAAAACTAAAATTCATAAAACTGTAAATACGATTCAATGGACAGTACTATCAAAACCAATAATTGTCCAATGATTATTTCAAAACTATATTACGAAGTTTAATTCACGCAGCCGCAGTCACACAGTATGTAAATAAAATGTATATTTATAGTACATTTATAAAGTAATAGCACAATTAGGTCTTTAGACGGTAAGTTCTGCGCAGGCGTGTCCTCCATTTTAAAAATGGCCTGTATTTTTTTATCAGTTTCGGTCATTACGCGTAACTTCTAACGGAAATTACTGGATTAAAAGCAAGTTTTATCGGTGCAATTAAATGAAAAAAATATATTGATTGAGATTCGATTATGGAGATACATATTTGTGTTAAATTAACAACATTCGTTAAATGCCGTGACCGTTCTCACAGAGAAAATGAAGCTTTAGAGGTTATTTAAGATTAAAACATTTACATATAGCTATTTATGTCTTAATTATGTATGCTGTAATAATTCGTTTCACTAAAAGTTTAAAAATAGTAATTCACAATGAAATATACTATATATATCACATACAAACGTGCCAAAGAGTATTTTTTTAATATTAATCAAAAGATACAAGAGATGCCTCTCAATTATAAATACCAACATAATACCATTATAAATACGCGTCAACTTGCATTTTGTTTTATGTTATAATTTACGTGAAAATCGTTTGACTTTTCGTTTTTAAATTATAAAATGGAATACAGATAGTACGTAACAAAATTTAAAAAAAAAGTACTGGTAGACCAAAGACTAGTTATTATATAATATTTATCTATGCTGTAGACGAGGAAATGAATTGAAACCCATTTCACAATGCATTCAATTGGCTTGTGTCAAAGCCTTAAAGGATTATTTATATAACAAAATCGTGATTTAAATACAGATGTCTCTCATGTGTACATCGGCTTTATTGAGAAGTCAACGCTCATAAAATTCCTCCGTTTATGTTGACCGTCGACATATCATTTTGTATTTTTATTCTTTTTTTTATTTATGAAATACGTAAAAGTATACTACTATATAACTATATATATTATATTATATATTACTATATAACTGCACTATAAACACTTTCGTCAGTGCCATAACAATAGGGTAAAAAATTAAATACAATTAAAGTTAGACACGACTAAATATTTAAACGCTTTAGTGATCACCTTAGTGATTTATTAAAATCAAAATACAATGTGACGATTTTTACTGGGCCTCCATCCAATGAATTTGCCACGGGCACTTAGATGGTATACGCCACTAGATTTAGGACGACGAAAGATTTTTTTTTATAAAACCATATAATCTTTGCCTCTGTATATAGTATATTGACATACTAGTTGTGACCGCGGCTCCGCTAGCGTAATATAATTTCTATACCTCAGAATCATTCACTACATTAAATATCGCACTGAGAAACGCAGTATACTTGAAAACTAACATAAAAACTGAAGGATAGATCTTATGATGTACCTATCCAAATCCTAAAAATAGTTTTTAAAAAACATCCCAACTAATATTGGAATTAGCAACGTCTCTCACATTTCGTTGGATCATTATATCGGGGTAAAAAAATAAGTTTTAAAGAAACTATTTGATATAAAAGCTAGGTGGATGAGATTCAGTCACAAATAAGGGATCGCAAATTATTTATTACTGTGTCCGCGGCTTGACCCGCTTGGAATTCAGACAATTTTGCAATTTACTTATGTTCGGCCTAGATGCAATATATGTCATTACCAACTTTCATCGAATTCGGTTCAGTAGTTTTTGCGTGATTGGCGAACAAATTAATAAACATACAGACATTTTTTTTTATAACTATCGAAATGTGTTCTGTATTCGATTCTGAAGCTCCGGGTAGTATTGCTTCTTAAATATCTTCAATGTGCAGATTTGGTCTCTTTAATAAAATAAATATAAAATATGTTCAATAGATAAAACACAAGGCTTTTCATTTAATATTTTTAAGAGATAGATCCCCGAAATATCTGTCTGTACATTTATATAATAACAGATAACGCAGTAACAAACTAGTTGTAACTAAATTTATATAGTCCACGGACAACAAGTGTGCGTAGTACACTGTACACTTGAACCCCGTAATACAACCAACCAACTTACGATGCGTAAATAGTGACTATAATATGCGCGAATAAAAATAAATATACTGATTCGAAGTACGTAAATGGAATCTATTGCCAATATCTTATTTGTAACGACATATCAATTAATCTACTTAACTTACACAGCACCTTTAAACTACTTAATTTAAAATTTATAATAACATTTCATAATTTGTTGAAATTTATAATGCCCCCAAAAATATGTGAAGATGAATGAATGAATAATGATGAATGGTTTTGTCAATTAAAAGAGTTCTAGAATAATCATCAAAGTAGCGTTAACGTAGTCAGAAATTAAGTTAATTTTTTGTCGTGACCTCAGCCTGTCATGTTGTAGTTTTTTGTCTTTATAATTAATTTGTGGTATTTATGTATTTATCATTTAACGTTATTTAGTTTTCTTATTCTCTACAAGTGAAATGTCAATCAAATTAAAGCAAAACTCTCTGCAAAATATTAGCCGGATGGCCGTCGTTTTACTAGAGCGTTAAAGCATTGATACAATATTAAAATAACTTATCTACATCATACATGACACTGTCCGAAATGAGTGAAATGTATGAAAATAATTACATGGAACGTTGATTCTAAGGTGCCATGAAAATACCATTGAACGTTCTAAAAGGATTGCCATCATCTTACAGTGTTGATACAAGATCGATCTTCAGAATTCTATTATTTGCCATCGGAATGCAATCATGTCTAAACAGAAGGTTACTTTACAACAATTGTTCTCTTGCGTATATTTCTCAAACACTACCGCATCACAATCGTGTCCTCCACAGGATAATACAACGCTATTTACAATCCGATCGTATCGAAACAACCTATTAGTATTACAAATTTGATTTCATTTCACTTTCTATATAAACTAGCTTTTTTATAATGTAACATGAGGCTATCCATATTTTATTACTGATTTACGCTGTTGAACACAAGGGATGTAAGCGCTTCCGAATTTTAAGCCTCACTGGAAAGAGGTAATTAGGACAAGGACACCAAGCAACAAGCCTCGGCTTGAATTCAGGTAGCGACCTGAATGAAATATTCCTCCCAATTTGCCAGGAAAGAGCGAGCCTTACGATTTGTAAAAAAGAAAAAAAATCCTACAGAACCCATGTATCAGCGTGTGGCGTGTAGGAGTGTGTGTGCAGTGTGATGATTTTATTTTTCTAACTAGCTACCGTTGTTAACCGTAATGGCCTTTACAGCATCACCGTGACTTTGAGGGCGAGAGCTGAAGCCGCACTCAGCCGCAAAAACGAAAATAGCACAAGGGTTACCAAAGTGATACGGACTTCGGCTTGGCCGTTACCTGAGTATAAACCTGAGTATATACCAATGTGATGGCGTAAATCTAGAGTGAATCCAATGTTACTGTTTCACGCTATAAGTCTCTGTAGTTCATGATCGAAGAACGTCTTAGGCCGCTGCCGAAAGGAGATCCAGGGTGTAGTAGTCATTGTTGTGTCGACTTCATCCACCGTTGCAAAAATTAAAAAATATTTATTAAAATCCAGTTCAAAGACTATATTTATGATTTAAAAAATAACAATAATTTAATCGATTCTCGATTTATAAACAAACTAACCGACAGAGTTATGTCGCCTTTGTAATATAGGTCCTTTGTAATATAAATCCTTTCATATGTACCAACATATTTTTACTTTCTGGTCTCGAAATTTACAAATTCCTTTAATTTTTCCGCAAATACTAGAAATTTACTTAATAACTAGAAAAAATAATTACAAAAAAATGAAAATATACTATTAATCACGTCTTTCATTATATAAATAAACAAATTACAAAATTTAATGAATTATTACGCTTGACAGTGGAGAATATCAAGTTAATATCAATATGTTCTTATACTTGGTTAATGGCAATCTGCAATGTACATATACAATCTAGTGTCACGTGATAAGTTATATATTCAATCTTATGTTAACGCTTCTGAAGATCCAGCAGAATAGGTGGCTCCTCTTGCTAGAACTTTCCATGTGGTTTTCGTGGCACCTCAGAATAAACGTTTCGTGTCATTATTTCCAAAACACTTTACCTGTGCACAATAAACAAACTAGACCATATAAAACGTCATCAAAATTATACAATACAGGGTCAAATACGCAAGTTAATAGATAGCTTCTACACATATAACAGAATGAGACTCCACCAAAAATCTCAGCAATATGTTTATTACATCTGCTAGTGTCACGTAGATATTTTCAAATCATCTGTCAATCATGACTGCCATCTTCATATTTCTAATCACGCATAACGTCACTAATATGTGACAATACTTTATCAAATAACGCAAGTTAAAGAGATAAAAATAAACGCCTACATTGGTATTTGGTATAAATAACTTCACTTTGATAGTTTGACGATTACTACGTTAAACATTAAATAAAACGAAGGTCATATCATAAGGTTACGTGGCTATTAATTAACCTAAAAAAAAATTGATGGTTTTAAAAATAGAAGTATAATTGAGGGAATCGTTATAAACTGTAAAAAATATTTTTAATAAAAAACCCATGTATGGAATACTTAAAATATTCAAAGACAATAAAGTTACGGTATATTAAAATCCTTATTATCCTTAAGTTACTAATAATATATCATATTTGTTTTAATTTGAATAATTTTTATTCCTATATGATATATTTAATAAAATTTCGAATGCAAATATCAAAATCAATTTTTTTTGTCTGTGTTTGAAATATCTAAGCGTTCGGAATTTAATTACCAAATAATATAGAATTGAAAAGTTTTGACAGAATCTTAGATATCATTTAGTAGTTTGATCTTGTTATATTCTACCCCGTCTTGAGTAATTTTGGTGGCGTAATATAGTTCGATTGTTGTGCACAAGTATATTAGGAACGTTTTTTTCAGAGTTGCCACGAAAACTCCATGTATGGTTCTATTAAGGAGGCCATGATTTTGCTCGAGCTTCGACATAAAATTGAAGTTCAGAATTAGCAGTATGGATTAATTTTTTTCCTGTCCTAATGGACGAATTTTTTAACAGAACAACAACAACCTGTATTGTAATATACTTTCGGGCAAACTAGAAAACTATGACATAGTTGTATTGATGTGACATTTGAGGAAACAATAAAGAACTATCTGTGCTATAGCTGTGATTCTGACGGTTCCATTAGGCACGTTTTTTTCTGAGCGGATAGGCAATAGTGATAAAATTATTATGAATAAATGAACACATAAATGAACTAATATATATTTTTATTTTTAATTATTACACCAAAATACAAGTAATTTTAAAAGAATAAAGACCGTTGCCACTTGATTTAAGACTACCTGTATCTCAGGCGGCAGTGATATTTGTAACCAAGTTATATTTATAGGAACAATTAAAAACAACTACTTAAGTGTATTACATAAATAAATAAACTATAATAAATATGCAGTTAGTCATTATAAAGAACATGATTGTAGCCGGTCATGGTTGCAGACTAGGCCAACGCGACGTGCGTCTAGAAATAAAAATGCATACACAATCTTATTCACATATTTAAAAAACATAAAAACGAAGTTTAATATAACATTCAATTATTATCTCTCAGTCAATGTCGTTTTTATACTATATGATTCAGCGCTTTGACCACAATCTCACCTGATGGTAAGTGACAATGTGGTCCAAGATGTTTAGACTAAAAAAGCTTAGTGGTACTGACTCTCTAGTAATGCTGTTGGAACATACCTATTGGTGTTTACAAATTTGATGGTAGTACCTAACCAGAGAGACCACTTTTTCAAAATCCTTTACAACCATACATACTTCATTGATAATTCAGCCTCGTTGTAGAGTTGGATAAGCGGGTTCAACCCAGCGTTCATCGACATGGAATCCGAACGCACTAACAACTGCGCCATCGTGGCTTCGAAACGTGGTAAATAAATTTGACATCTCAAGTGCATTGTATAAATTACTAGTTTGCTGTGTTTTTAATCACTGCCAGTGCCTGTTTAATTTTATTCTATTTATATTTCTTGAGCTCAGTAAACTTAACTAATGCGACATCTACGTGCATCTCAATAACACATATGGAAATATATTTTTTTCGATATAAATGATAGATAAAGGGATTTTTTTTCAATATGTCAACTATAGGGTATGTATTTCGTATTGGCACCAGTATGCTGTCTTTGTAGCAATGTTACATGATTTTGAAATTTTATTGAACACTGGCTGCGTGCCCGCGACTCTGCCCGCATATCATATTTTCTATTCCGCACAATTCTTCACTGCGTGATATAGTTTTTTGAACAATTATTGGAAAAAATAATATTTTTACGGTCATTATTTTTGGACCAAAATTGTTATTGGTACTAACAGAAAGTAAGCACATTTGATAGAAATGCAAACATTTACCAGTAAAACTGAATCGTATTTCATGGGTTTTTATTTTTTTTTACGCGAAAAGTCCCGTCAAAATAGGTGCAGCCATTCCGGAGATTGGTTGGCAAAAAAAAAAAAATATCAAAAAGACAAACATTTTAAAAATTGTATATCACAGACACTTTAATTTTATTTATTGGTATAGAAATATAGGATTTAAGTGAAGCGTATATATCGTTATAAAAAAAAACCTTTGAGTGAAACCAAGAGTCTAGGTTTTCGTATATCATCTCGTTAACTAAAATGTTATGGTTAAACATAATCCAAATGCACCTAGTTAATACAAATTATCAAGAAAAAATGCTAATACGTTTCACATATTTTTATATAGATTTGATGTGTTTTCGCTTCCATCCACCCATTCAACTAAAAGACGTACGCTTCTGTACATAGGTCTCCCCCAAAGATCTCCACAACGACAGGTCTTGTGACACCCACATCCAGCGAAAACCTTTTTCGTCGATCCACCTTGTAACCACTCTGTCTTCCGGTACGCGGTAGCCATTCGAGAACCCGTTGGCTCCATCGGGCATCGGATCTAAGAGCAATGTGCCCAACCCATTACCACTTAAGTTTGGCAAATCTTTGGACAACGTCGGTTACTTTGGTTTTTCTGCGAAACTCCTCAAGTTTTCGCTTCAACAATTGTAATTTAAGAATACGCTAAATTCCTTGATTCAGGTTTTAAGCTTAAGTAATGTTATATTAATTCGTTGAATCTGTAGCATGTAAATGTGTTCAATAGAAACGTACGCTTTACAAGTGCATGTGCAGGTAGGCAGGTGATTATGTCGGCACTAGCCTCGCGCAGTCCCTCATAGAAGAATATTAAGAGTAGCCTTTCGAGACTCGTATTTGGAACCCGCGTCGCTTATTGTGAAACGTGTAAATATTATAAATAATCATTTAACATTAACGTAACACAAAAATCTAAACTAGTAAATAAAATTAATGAGTATGTTTGTAATGTCGATAAAAAAAAAATGTACTAAATATAAATGTATATACAATACCTATACCAATAATACCATTTTTTTCTAAATTTTTGTCTGTGTGTCTGTTTCTAGTGGGTAATTTCCGGAACGGCTGGACCGATTTTGACGGGATTTTTTTTTGGTTACTTTTAATTTACGAAATTAATTAGGGCTCCACGTTTGAATTCAACTTGACCACGTCCCATTTGAATAAAATTCGATTCATTGCAAAGATTGACGGGCAAGTGCTTTAATTTACGAGAAATATTTTGACTTTATCTTAGTACTAACATTTTTTTGAGCAAAATAATTAAAGTTTCGTATAAAAAAAGTAAAACGCAGTGAAGAATATATGAAACGCGGGCACACAGCTAGTATAAACTTTATCTGTATGTATCGGTTTCGAAAGTACTTGTAGTATACTTGTAACACAGGTTTAAGCAAATATTTAAAGATTCGAGTGATTGTTGATTTCGACTGATTGATTGATTGATTGAACGAGACCCTTGGTTACATTTTTATTTATTTTCAACGTAATTTTATGCATTTCCATTTTTATATTTATACTTCTTTACATTAACATACTGCAATAAAAAGTTAATCAAGAGTTCGATGGCATTGACTGCAGTACTTAAAGGTCTCGAAAAACGTGGAGAAAAGGCAAAAACATAATTATTTGAAATGTCGGCGTATCATTTTATTAAGCGTCAGATGTTTGAAACATTTCTGTTGTTATCACAAACTTACTAAGCACATTATTGAACGTGTAATTTTCGAAAGCAAGAATCGATTAAAAATGAACTATCGAGTACGTAGTCACTGTTTGACTATAACTTAGACATTAATTTGTTATTGTTTAAATATTAATTGCATATGTTTATTTGCTTTGCAAACATTAACTGTCTCTGCATACTTGTATAAACAACATACTTCATTGTACCTTTGAGAACAACAGCAAATGAGGTTAATGTTGTAAATATTAATACATGTTTAGTATTATACTGTGTAAAAACATCACATTCAAAAGATAAAAGTTATAAACCTTTCAGATTAGTCACGGTTAAGGCTTTAAAAATAAAGTAAATAGGTATTTTTTTCATTGATGATAGGTTTAATGCTGTTAATCCACGTACGGACCGGACCGCGGACATGGTATGTCGAGCGGCCGAGGTCATCAGCCGCCTAAGTAGGAATGGAGAATAAGATTTTTTTAAATCGACTCACCAACATTCGAGGTCCAAGAGATCAATCTTTTTTCTGTTTGTTTTATTTGACTTTTTATTCGTAAATAGTATTCTTCCGGTAGTCGAAATTAGACTATAATCATCATTTATTTCAAAAATTGATTCCAATTTTTTTTTCATTAACAGCACTAAAGGTCATCCTTAGCAACTAAACAAAAAAAAAAAAATGCCTAACCTACTAAGGTAAAATGACACTGAACTGTTTTATTTTTGCCTATTTACAGATAATCATCATATCATAGAAAGCAAAAAAGACACTTAATCGATACTTTATTAGTTTGAAAGATCGATCTTTTGGGCCTCGATGTTTTGTAAATTGAATAATCAAACGTAGACTCGAATCGATTCAAAAATCGATCTTTTTCGGAAAGGATTCCCATCCCTTCTTAGGGGGATGATAACATCGGCCGCCCACCGTACTATGTCAGCGGTCCGTCCCGTACGTGTGTTAACACCATAAGCGTTACAAACGCTGTAGGTACAATATATTAACAAAAATATTATGTTTATCTGAAGCTAGCGGGCATCCGCGGTTTCGTCTACGTATTTTATCTTGGTATATCCCAATATTGTTGTTTTTCATGCCACATTTATTACCGAACTGCTCATGCTTCCCGTACACAAAATTTCATTCTTTGTTTTTAATTTCTAAAAATTATATTGATTATTTTTATAGCATCTTTATTAATCCCTTGAGCACTAACCTGGCGTTTACGGCAGTTTTCCATTCAATCTACAAAATGCTTAATCTACATAAACTTTTATCAAAATCGGTGAACCTGTTTTTGAGTTAAATACGTACAGAATTTTTTCCTAATTATTTTTTTTTTTTACAAACTCTAAAAATAGTTTTTTAGACTATAAATTACTCCTTGATATATACTTCCCGTATACAAAAGCTTCATCAAAATCGGTAAAACCATTTTCACTTAAATCTGGGCACACAGACAGACAGACAATTTTTTGTTAATGTCTTATATTCAAGATTAGTTATGGCTAAAATAGAGATCTGTTTCAAATTTATATTAAATGTAGAGACAAAAGTAAAGTTTCATTATTAATATAGATTTACAATAATTATAATATAAATTTTGTTTAATATGTCGATTATCCATAAAAATGAGACGATAGGAAAACAATGGAAAGCTGGCGTCAACGCCAGGTTAGTGCTCAAGGGGTTAATAAAGTTTAGTTATTGTGCAACAAGTAAACAGGAGAAATTGATTAAAGAAAAAAGATAGGACGATGAATTTTTAGTTACAAAATGGTTTAATCCGACATGGCCATTAATAAAGAAGAACTCGATTCTTACTTAATATTCATAATGTTACATGTAAATTGACGTAATATACAAAAATAATAATTTTCTTATTACACTAAATTAAGTTGATTAATTAAGTTGTTAATTAGATAAATAATTAGTTAGCAGTAGTAGTTAGTTGATTAATTAATTTGTTATGTTGATTCCAATATTATTGGCGAATGTATCCGATTAGTCCTTTCTTTATAGTCGCGATGGCTATCGATGTAATGTAAACCGTATATTGAAAAAACCGGTTAAAGAAATAACTTTTTGCTTGGTGCCAAAGTCAAAATATTTTTTTAAACCATTTTAGGCCCTAGGAAGACGTGAAATAATTTCTATCCGTAATCACAGACAGTAATAGCTAAGGTTTTCTAACTGTGTGCTAAATTCTGATTCATAGGGTAAATATAATTTAAATATCAGACGATAATGAGCTTTGCCTATATTATATTTACTTATGTAAAAAATGATTAATTAATATTTTGAGGCTCTTTGAAGCCACCTATGAACGTCAAAACACTACCACCGGTTCGGAACTGTAAATGTCACCGAATCACTGTAAATGTCTTATTCATTTAACAACTGCACTTTTTTAAATTATAATATCAATGCATAATAAATAATAAATAAAATTGAAGTATCTGTTTGTAATATCCAAATAACATTTTTTTTACTAAATACATTACTTATGGACTTATGTACGATACCTATAACAACGACACAATTTTTACAATGTCAGTAAATTTGTCGGAGTGTGTGTTTGTTCCGGTTAATCTCTTGAACGGCTGGACCGATTCTAACGGGAGACTATTACTGGCAGATAACTGAAGTTACTCCACGTAACTTAGATTATTTTTATTTTTTGAGAATAATTAGGGTTCCGCGTAAGGTATTTGAACTGGGTTTCTATTTGTAACAAAAAAAAAATAGATCAATTATTAGGTTCCGTGCAATAAAAAATAAACATGAAACTTACGATTCAATGGACCATCAAAAGTATTATTTTTGAATAATTATTTAAAAACTATAAATAGATTTAATACGTTATTTATGGTTATTTATATTTAAAAACAATATCAACATATTTATCAACTTTTCAAATGATAATACTGATGTGAAATATGCTAGAAATAAAAATCATTTTTACTGAATAATCTGGGTAGGCAAATAAATTTCACAAAATATGTTTCAAACTTGGTCAAATCCAAGCGGTTTGGCAAATTTCTTTTATTATAGATTAAAATAGATAAACATTGACCTGAATTAGATATATAAATTTAAATACAGACAATAATATTTATCGATTTATGTGTAAGTGTAGAAAATAAAAAAAGTTTTTTTTTTCAATTTTCATAATCATGTAGAAACCGCATTTATTTTTTTTGTAATTAAATTATATATAAATAATACTTTTTCAATATACGGTTGGTATTTCTAACATTAATTAGGTATATTAAAAATAATTATTATAAAACAATGCAATAACTAATATCGTTGTATTCTTTTTTTCTTTTGGAAGATTTATTAGAAAAATTAAACGAATGAGAACATAGATCGATGTTTGAATAACAGATAAAATATACCGAAATGGGGGCATAACAACAACAGGAACATGCGCCAACTTACCATTTGAAAACATTTTTTTTTTAAAACAATTTGTTTAGTAATCGAAAACTTTTTACTATTATTTCAAAGTAAATGTTATAAATTAACACTATTAATAATAGTTATGTGTCCACTGGCATATAATAATTGCAAAATAAATACGATCGTGTTCGAAATGCAAATTTCAAACTAGACAACCGACGCGACCACTCATTACTATCACAAACGTGTACTGTTGTTGGCAATGTGAAACTTTGATGGTACGAAATTTACACACATGAGTATTGTACTACAAACTGTTGTCAAAGAAATCTAAACTTTCTGCTTAAGAGTGTGATGTTTGAAATTGAATATATACGGTCAGAGAAAAAAAGTGTTCAAAGCTTATACAAATGAAAGAAAGTTCGGAAGCAGTCAGCGCAGTGCGGCAAATTTTGTAGGATATATCGACCAATGAGGTTCGAATTTCTAACTGTATTACCGAATGAATTTTTAAGGTTTTCCAGAATTTATGTGAATAGACCAGACGACAAGAAAGTAATCGAAACGAAAAAGTTCGGTAACAATGAGTTTTTATAATAAATATAACACATACAAGGCCAAGTAGGGCAATAGATACATACAGCTTATAACAACTATTTTGGTGAAAGACAAAGAAAGTGCTTTGTGCCTAAATTATATAACAGTTTACCATTTACATTACAAAACAATAATCTTACAAAACGAATTTTTAAAACAAAACCAATCAGTTCCTGTTAGATAGTGTGTGTACACATTTAAGTTAATTATATTCATTTTTTTTTCTCTTGTATGTAAGTGTATTTCTCTATTTAAAATATATTTATTACTAAGTGTTTATATATATTGACAAATGTAATTAAAAACGGAGGTTACACCTGCCAATAAACTGCCATGCAGTTTGGCAGAAGTAATAAACTGTAATTTAAAATCTATATTTTTATTATACTTTATTATTATTATTATCCATGCAATAAAAATATATAAAAAAAAAAACATTATAAATTATTTACATTTTGTACAGTAGATTCTGTTTGAATAATAAATTAATTATAAGCGTAAAAATTGTTCTAAAAATATATTATATATTTAAATTACCCACTGAATAATTTCATTAAATATAAGTATTTATTAGTTACTTTATTCAACACACGCTCTAGAGGGCGGGAGGCAAGCCGAGCCTTTACCCAGAGCGCCAAAACATGGGGGCGGCGCAACGGCCGTTTGCTTATAAAAATTGGTATGGTAAATTCCAATAATGAGAAAATTTCGCATATCAATTGCTAAAACATTTGCTTTTTAGCTCTTCGTTTGCTAAAAATTTTCAGAAATCTTTTCATAGTAGATTATTACATCATGAAAGTATTGCCAATATTTCAAGTTTGTAGGTTCAGTGGTTTGAGATCTACTTTGAAAAATCAGTCAATCAGGACAACTAATTTTTATATTTAAACTTTATTAAACATGTTTTATATATTAAACAGCCTTTAAATGAAACTATTGTTTTTGTTTTAATAAAAAAGTTGTACCGTGTTTTTGAAAAAAAAAAATTCAAGAGGCGGCAATTTGTATTGCCCGGGGCGACATAACTGCTAGAGCGGACGCTGTTTTGTTCACCAAAAAATCTCCCGGTTTAGAGATACCAGGGGGGTATGTGGGACTTGCCCGGCGTGAAGCGTCAGGAAAGCCGAGGGAATACGACCATCGTGCACATCCGCCACTCCTCCCAACGTCGTAGTGCGGCCTCCCTTACTCTCCTCCTTTTCACCATCACCTCTGCCTGTTTAAAGTGGGTCCCACCACCATCCCTACCCGCCGCCATAAACCGGTACACGGTCAATGGACGTAGGTTCAAATCCTCCAATCCAACTCTAAAAATCAGCCTAAGCTTTCGTTGAAGGAAAACATCATAAGAAAACACCATAGCCTGGTGGTATGCAATTTTAAAATAATGCCCGTCTGGGTTAAGTACCATCCTCAAGTTAGAAACCCTGTCGGCAAATATCAGTAGGTGTGCTCCGGCAGCATCACTTGAGAACCAGTCTCTAGGCTTAGTGTGTTTACCATCCTGGACCACATCGTCACTTAACATCAGCTGAGATTGTATCAAAGCACAGAATCTATACCGTGTAAAAGTAATAATTGAACTAACTTTTTAAATATTTCCTAAAACTTTAACATTATTTTTGTACTTGTATAATTTAAAATCTCAACTATCTACCTACCTACTAGTCATTTTACTGTTTTTTTTTTGTGGAAAAGGGGGCAAACGAGCAAGCGGTTCACCTGATGGTAAGTTATCTCCGACTGACACCCACAACACCAGAGGAATCGCAGGTGCGTTGGCAGCCTTTAAGGTATGAGTAGGCTCCCTTAAACGTTCCCAAATCCCAAGTCGTAACGGTCCGGAAATACTGCCGACGCAAGTTGGTTACACAAAATAGTAGTGCTAGGCAAAAAATTCCGAGCGAAACGCACCGTCGTGGATCGCCATTCATCGAGATGGTGAGGGTGGAATTTAATCATAAGGCGCGTTGTGCGGTGGTGGAATCAGCAGCAGGTATTCCGAACGATTCCTCGGAACACTCCCCATGGTAAATTTTATATAAAATACAAAGAGATCCTACGTCTATTCGTAATGCCAGTGAATCAAGTCAATCGGAAAATACTTGGTTATTGACAATTCGAGACGCTCTGCGGACCATATGTGGTCGGACCTGAGCTTTATAGAGTTTAAAACAATGGTCCGACGTGAAATACTGTCTCGCTCTACTGAGCACACCGAGTTTTTTGGAGGCCAATTTGGCCTTACCTTCTAGATGGCCACGGAACTACACGTCACTCGAAATGTCAAATCCAAGAATTCCGATACTGGGCGAAGTATCTAAGGAAGCGTTTTTAAAGTGAAGAGACGCGAAAAAGGGATTCTTTTTAGCGGTAAACGCGCAAACTTCTTAGGGTTGAATTGAATTAAGTTTAGTCTGCCCCATTCCGAGACTTATTCCAATAAAGTCCCGACTTCAGACATAAGTTTTTATCGGGCACTCGTTGACTTATTCCCAAGAAATGTTGGCGCGGCTGGTGTACAGGGCATCCCTGGTGATAGATGATAGCATCTCTATACCAATGAATACTGTTATTAGTCCGCAGCATGTCTTTGATATGCAGAAGAAACAGGCTGGGGGAGATAGTACACAGCCTTGTGGGACACCAGCATTCACGGGCTTGGGGTCCGAGCATGAACCGTCGACAGCGACCTTAATGCTCCGCTGCGTATGAAAACTGGTCACACATTTGCAGTTTTCCGGGAAGCCCAAAGGAAGAGAGCTCCGAGAGTAGCGCCTGTTGCACTAACGCCGGCTTTTATAATATAGTAGATGGACACACATCTGCCCTCGTCTCATAAATTCTTTACTGCGTAATATGGTTTTTAAATCATCTTTGGAAAATAATATTTTGATGGGGCTGTTCATTGAATCATATTTTGTTCACAATTCCATGAGTTTAATTTTTTTTACCCTGAATCTCTAATAAGTTCTAAATATTAAGAAAAAAACAATAATATTTCTCATAAATTCAAGCACTTGCCAGTAAAACCGAATGGTGTTTCACTTCACAATTTTTTGTGTGTGTTTTTTTTTTTACGCGGAACCTCCACAGTTTTCCTGAAATTATTTTTAAAACTAACAGACTGTAAACACCTGCCAGCTAAAATTGTGCATTGAATCGGATTTAATTTACAATTTCATGACTTTTAATTGCTTTAGGTTTAATTGCAGAACCATAATTATTTGCAAAAATTAAAAGTAGCCTAAGTTACGCTGAGTAACTTCAGCTATCTGTAAAAAAAAAGTCCCTTAAAAACAGGTCCAGCCGTTCTAAAGTTTAGCCGGAACATACAGACAGATAGACAAAAATTTTGTGTTTGGTATAAGTACCGTATATACATTCATATGTATTTAGTGAGAAGTTGTTATTTTGAGATTACAAACATACACTTCAATTTTATTTATTAGTATAGATAATACTCGTCTTGTCTGAAAGCTATATTGCATCCCCTCTAGATTACCACCGATAACTTTAAACGCTTATATTTTCAAAGAATTAACTATTCTTAAAGATACCACCACTACAAGCTAATTTGCACCATAGACAGTCTTTGTTTGCACGTGTAGAATATAGTGCGAAAACAAGCGAAGAATTTTATTCCGTTATTTCTTTAACAATTCAAAGTTCAAACTCGGTAATACAGTTATGTTTGTACACTTCATTATATTATATTTTTAAACCCGTGGACGGAGTATACAAATATTTAGATAACATTTCTGATATTAATATTACTCTAATTGCACTATAATAAACTATTAATTGATTCTTTTGTTACCTACCTGTGGTAAAAATTCTGTATAATTTGCCCTCACCAACCCTTTTTTTTTCTCGTGGTTGATATCTGCTCATTGAACGCGCGGACGTATGCATAAATTGCGGTAATTGCGCTGTTCCGCGCGACAGACTGAATCTATCTCTCGAGACGATGGCTCTTGTGCCAGATTGACCTCCTATATTGAAGCCGACTGACTAAACACTCCACGATCTTCACTGGCGTGCAGTGCCAGGGCTTCTGGAGACACATACACATGCATTCTTCTGAAATCCTGACGCCCTCACCAACCGTAAGTAAAAATAGGAGATAAAAAGGTCCCTTATAGGACTCATATACCTTGCGTGTAGTGTGCAAGTATGTAATTATACAGTATGAAGTGTTTGATGCTAGTGCATGCGGTGTCACCACATCGCGCTGGCCGTGGCTACAAAAACTCCCCCAGATGGGGATCGGAGCATGTCTTGGGCCGCTATCTAGCTACTCGCTAGTTATTGGAACGAAGTTCCTTATAGGTCGTTGCGGAGGGGCAAAAAACATCTGTATCGTTAAAAAAAAGCGTAACATTTTTGTAGCTGCAACTAAATTTCCGTGGCGCAATTGTTTAGTGCGTTCGGCTGTTAACCGAAAGGTTGATGTTTTAATACAAACTTTCATGTATAAGTAATAAATAAGATTGAAGTGTCTGTTTGTAACGTCAACATAACATTTTTTTTACTAAAATACATACGAAAGTATATTCAATACCTATAACAAAATATAACTAAATACATTTTTTTTTATTTTCTCTGTCTGTCTGTTTGTACCGGCTAATCTCCGGAACGGCTGGAGGAATTTTGCCGGGACTTTTTTTTTGGTAGATAGCTGAAGTTACTGCATATAACTAATTTTGGCAAAATAATTAGGGTTCTGCGCAAAAAAATTAAACTCATAAACATATGAATAAAATTCGATTAAAAGTAGTAATAGATAAATAAAAAAAATGGAACTACATCGAGTTTCTTGCCGGCTCTTCTCAACTGGGTTGTTTTCCGAACGGGTGGTAGTGTTTTGACGTTCATAAGCGCCTTCTTATGGCCTAAATTGAATAAAGATTTGTGAAGTTATACTTCTTTTGGCACGTTAGCGAAAACTGATGAGAGTAAATTTTTACGATGCGCGCGCAACCATCACGAAAAAACGACAATCTGAAGTTAGCTAGTCAACATACGATGTGTGCGTACACCGTCACGAAAAACCAACATCCTGCAGTTAGCTGTCAACGTTTTAGTTTTTTCTATTATTAGGTCAAAGAAGTATAACCACAAATAGTATAACTTCTTACGTGCGTGCATAAGTATTCACACACTTTTTTTTTAAATGTTAGCTATACCCATAGCTATGTCCTACGTGTTATTGACACAACTTCACGCCGCTGCTGATCACGTCAATATTCAACCATTAACAAGTCCAAGGAAGCAGTTCACATTCATACCTTAGGTTTATTTATTCATACCAAGCTCGTTACGAATGAAGAACGAAACCATATTATTCTTAGATACCTACTCATTTATCATTTTTAATGCCGTTTAGATTAAATGATGGCATTGAAGCAATGACGGCTTAGTTCGTGGTGCGGTTGGAATTCGGAATCCTCCTATACAACTCTAAACGTTAGCCTAAGGTTTCGGTGAAGGAAAATATCGTAAACTATTGTTTTTGTTACATGAAAAGATATACCACTACTATTTAAGGTTTTGCTCCTATAATGGTTTTTCCAACATTTCACTTCACAACTGGGCATCGTTATTACGTAAAATATTATTTTATCAGAAAAACTAAACCAGTGAAACGAGCGAACCGACTGAAGGCGTCCGGGAAGCATACATGTAAAATCCATGTATGAGCGGTATGGCACGTGAGGCCGGTATGCTTGTTCTATTGATAATTTATAATTCTATTTGAATAACCCTATTACAGAACAATGGGCGATGGCATAACTATTCCACCTGTGGCCCGTTGCAAATTCGTTGAATGGGGCCCCAGTAAAAATTCGATTTTGATAAATCACTAAAGCAATAACGAAAGTATTTAAATGTTTAGGCATGGCTAACTTTAATTGTTTTTATAATTTTTACTTTTTAATAAATTTTGCTAAAAAATGTTAAGATACTTATAAGCTCGCGGCTTCACGGGCTGGGGCTCCTACGGACCGGGGTCCGTGGCATTTTACCAGCTCTGCCACTCTATAGTTTTGCCACCGACAACTGGTCAAATAACTTAAGTTGAATTAATAAAGAATAGATTTCTACATGAAAGTTTAAAATCCCGCCTGAAAGACCTATTTAAAGGCATGTCATAGATTCTGCCGTATTATCTGTAATGCAATAAAAAACAAAACAATACGTTCAAAAACTTGAAATAATGTACCAGTTATTTTTTTAAATTTCATTCTAAATGTAATAATTTTCTTAATTAAACTTCAGTATAATTGAATTTCTTTCAAAAAAATTTTGTTACAATAATATTTTTCATGTTAAACCTATGTTTAAACATAAATCAGGATTAACATTATAAACAATTTTCTTTTTGTAATCGAAAACGAACGCACCCCGTTTGACATTTCTTTAATTTACTTGCAGCAAAAGTGGAATGAATCAGTCGTAATTTATTTGTAAAAATTAGTTTTCCTCAATTTTTCTTTCATGACACAGTGTATATTATTTAAAGAATTTTTATTTTTTCAAATACTTAGTGGATACTTTTCTACTGGTCAACGTAAGTACATTTTCTTGTCTAACATAGCTTGTTATTAATAGTTTTTATTAACTTCAAATGTATGTTTATGAATTGTCTTTCGGGTCCCGAGGAAGTTAATGTTGTCGGTAAACACGTGATTCAAGGCCAACACTTGTATATCCAGATTTAAATCAATCTATTATTTTAAAGTCCCTTGTGGGTGAGAGTGATACACAATACAAAATTATGATTATGAAACAGTTGGTTATCAATAACTAAACTTACTTCCTTTGTCCATAAATACATATAATTATATGTTTAGTTGCATAGTGTTTCATACAATTGGTGAAGTTATTCATTTAATTCACATATCTCTGTACATCATTTTATAAGACTAAATGTATATTGGAGTTAATAAAAACATTAGATAATAGTTCTATAAATAAATATAGTATGATTTTAAGATATGTACATAAATGGATAAATTATGATGTCTATAATGTCCAAGAATTAACAAATTCAAATATCTATCAATGTATTGCAAGCATTTACATGTTATCTCTTACTCTCTTAATTGAATAACTACAACATGCGCCAAGTTATTCTATACTTAATTTGTAGTACATTTGTGTTAGAAAGAATAATTATGAATGGGAGAAATAGAGACTATAAAATAAATATTTCTGTTTTGAGTGGTGGTGGCTATGATTGATTTTCAGGTGTTAAATTTACTGGATTATTATTAAATTTTGACACAATCATTTACTGTTTCACCTACTCTGACCCATGACTTGTAATAATTATAACCATTCTAAGTCTTAGTCTTATTTGTGTATCTCTACTATGTGTTTTAGTAATTTTCAAATACAAGCAAATATTTCATTTTATATAACTATTAGATATTTACATCTAGTGAAGATATAGATAAACTAATATTGATATTAAGAAAGACAAAGTATTTGACGTAATTGTGATCTAGACTTTTAAATTTTAAACTTGCACAAATGTGGTGGTATTAATATAGAAATTTACTAAATTATTGTAACTGGTCAATGAATGATAAGCAAACAACATGTTATCAGTGGAGAATTTAAATTGCAAAACGTATTTTAAGAGTTTAAATGATGTTTGAATTTATATATGTTGTTAGAATTTGTATATATTCTTAGAGACCTATTGAATATGATTAACATCATATACTTAATGGATAAATAAAGATGATAAATGCCTCTATATGTTTGGTATATAATATTTTGTATATAAATACATATATGTGAGATACTATTTATACCATGACATTTTTTTAAATCATAAACATCTGTATTTTACTGGACACATGGTCATAATTATTGGAAATGAAGTGAGATCATATTTAAACACTCAAATACCAATAAAAATTTGACAATAGGAAAACAACTGGAAGCTGGCGTAACACCAGGTTGGTGCCTAACCGGTTAAAATGACGTAACTAAGTTTATCGGAGAGAATTTTATAATAATGTATTATATTTTATTTTACATTCATATTCAATAGTTCTGAAAAACCATCATAAATAATATGGTCCACATTAATTTATAACCTGCCTTATAATTTTTCCTGTCTAAAATCCTTTCTGAGTACATAATCACATTCTGTTTTTATATTAAGACTAGCTATTTGCTAGTGCCTCCACTCACATATATTAACAGACAGATTTTGCTTTTATATAATGTAAGGATAAGGATTTAAGAAGGAACATGATAAAGATAAATTTTGTGAAGCTATTTTTCTATGATTCTGATTACTTTTCCTATATACTCACACATAATATTTCACATATAAAAATATATAATAAAACCTGACCAGATAATATATCTATGATTGCAAAAAAAAGTATAAGTTGATTAGTCAGTCATTCTCGAGCCAACTAACAGAAACACGAACAGATGTTGTCTTTTATATAATGTAAGGATGAAAAATACAAAAACTATATTTTAATAACTTGGAGCTGTAATCATGCTCGGTTAGTAATATAAAACATAAATATGCCACATTTAAATAGCCTAGGATACAATGAATACAAATGCTAGAACTTAGAAATAATAATAATATATTTAAAAAAAAAAAACAGAGAAGCTTTGTTAATTAAATTATGTATGTTAATAGTTTTTTATGTTACACTGTAAATTATAAATATTGTTACTGTGTCCTTACCTTGTGGTTATATTAGTCTTTGATATTGATTGTATATAATTAGTATGAAATATGTTCATGGTTGTATGATACAATACTAAAAGAAATGGTCTGCTATGTTAGTACATAAATACTTGTCTTCAAGCTAAACATACAGTTTTTTTAAAATTAAAATATTTAAGTGTTGCTATAATCAAACATATTTCTTTATTTTTTCAATTCAACTGTTTGATATTGGACACAAAAACAGACAGACAGTTGAATGGAAATTGTATTTTTGTCACTGTAGTTATTCTGTGTGTATTGTTCTGTAAAATGTATTTATTATTAACATTTTTATTGGAACTCAAAAAACTAGATGTTAATCTAATCTGGGTGTTATTTCTTTTCTTCATTGATAATCATAAAAGTTATTGTCAATATCCTATAAATAAAATTACAATTGATTTTGATATCATTCAAATATTGTTCAAAAGTATTGTGGAAGTCTATTCTACATAGTAAAATCATATAATGGCAATTACATAGCTAGGTGTCTGTCTGAAACTATATTTTAAGATTTGCAGTCAACATGAAATTAATATTTCATTTTTATTTACTTTCTAATAAATATAATTATTGCAAAATATTATTACTATCACAACATGTCATGAATTATAAAATAAAAGTTTCTTAAATATTAAATTCAACCCTTGTTGACAGATAAAACCATGCAAACTCACCTCCCTACCTGCCAAGTAGGAGTGGCTGAGATGTGAAGAGATAAGTCAAAAGTATTTTATGTGTGCCCTTAGTCATTATGTGGGGTATCCTGTGCATCAGTCTGTTGGGCCTCTTGAGTATGGTGCATGGCATGGTCAATGTTTACACTTCTGATATTCCACATGCGGTAAGTTCAGATTATTAAATGTTTCTTAGTTTTTTGTACTAAATAATATAATGTGCAGAACATCATAGTTCACTGGTCGAGATACATTCACCAAGGATGACCCTTACTGGACGGCTACCGGAGCAACGTGGAGCGTCATTATCCGGTGTCGCTCCATGAATGGCAGCAGACAGCACCGTAGGGTTTTAGTGGGTATTCCTGGCGCTTTACGCTGGGCGAATACCAGTTCCTAAGATATTACTCCCTGATTAGCGCTGGTAGAGGTATGCGTAAATGCATTTCCCTACTTAAAAAAGGGCGACCCTTACCGGTGCCCAGTCACCCTCGCCTTGTAAATTTGTTTCGTCTATCTTTTTTCATCCATCCTCTCCACGTGCCCAAAACAATTAAGCATTCCTATCTCTGTCACTACATCCTCTACCACACCACAATGTTCCCTTATCACACTATTCCTTACTTTATTTATCATTCTCAAGCCAGCTCAAGTGTAGTGTAGTGTATAATTGCATAATTGTATTCTATATATTTTCTTATATACATTGTAGATAAGAAAAAAAACTTTTGTTGATTAAACAGTTGATTTTATTGTTATTAATAAATTTTAAAATCATGTCAGAAGTTAAGACCGGTCAGAGGTTGGCCATATTATCAGATATAGTTTTACTTATAGTCTTCATGGACTATTTTATTAATATCATTATTTCGAATTAATTACTTAGACGTTATTATTATACGAATATCAAAACTAGTCATACATAAAGCTATTTATTTTTAACTGATTGGAGCTTATGTCTGCATTCGCGTAAGAAAACTTTACGAATGTCTACTTTCTCTAGATTAAAATTGTTTTTCTTTATAACATTTAATTAATATTTTTATTATAACTATATAGAAATTGGCTCGATCGTTTTGAAACTGTATGGTTTTGATCCATTATAGACAGTGGAAAGCGAAAAATAATCTCAAAGTATTAGACAATTGAACGCAATTGGACATCCAGCAGATTGAAACGACGTGTATGTGTCACGCTCAATTTTAATTGCGCCAACTATGACTCGGTTTAATAATTAATATAGCAACAGTATATATAAAAACTAAACAGCATCACAGGAAGTTTTAATTACTGAAATCATTAAACGAAAAAAATGCATGCAATCTAAATAAACCCAACATGATATGGGGCCATCCATAAATTACGTCACACATTAAGAGAAGAGTAGGGCTTCCTCGAAGTTTCATGACGTGACACTAAAATTTATATCTAAGTATTAGAACTATTAAAGACTTAAAAATTCTGTATGATAGCTATTGCCCCGTGTCGATTGTTGACTTGATCGACTTGTTTAAGCGATCGTGTGACATATACTACTAACCAACACAAGCAATCACATAAGCATAAGGGGCAATAAGAAATTATTGCTAATAAAATTGTTTATTTGATAAACAATGCTGATGGTTGTTATTATATTCTAGGATGAAAAAGATGTTGACACAACGAATGTCCTTAACACTAAATAACTAAAACTAGAACGAAGGTACTTTTTTATACGTGAGAAAATCTTGGATAAGCTCCGGCTACTGAAAGATGGGTTAAGTCAGATTCCTACTGACTAAACTCGCATATATTTCTTTGTTCACTTTTTTTTTGCCTAGGGAATAGAAACTGCTTTCGCAAGCAAGGTCTACTCCCAAGCAGGTGCTCCTTATTGTACGGGGGGGAAAGGGGAGTGGTGGTCAAGTATGTCAGCTTAAGCTACTCCCCCCCCCCCCCCCCCCCCCCCCCCCCCCGGATGAATCTTCTCAGTAGAGAAGCTGGCGAGTAGGTGGGTGGGGTGTAAGCCTGTGGGTCAGGCAGCGGCGACTCCCCTCCATCCCCAACTGGGCTAAAAAGAGGACGAGACCCAGTTGGACCTGCCGGGGGGGGGGGGGGGGGCGACGCGGTGAATGCAACGGCGATCCCGGGCGGGCGGCTCCGGGGGGTTTAGTGAGTATTTCCGGCGCTTCTCACCGGGTGAGTCCCACACTGGTGTGGAGACGTCCCTCCACACCCCCTTACCATTTTAAATGGGGGACTTTGATCCTCCTTATGAATTTGGTAAGGGTAATGGGTAAATGCAATCCCCTCGTCAAAAAAAAAAAATAAAGGTGCTCCTTATTGAGGGGTTGAATATTGTAAGACCCCTTTGACTGTCTGGGAGAAGCATAGAACGCTACTGCACCTCAACCCGCCTGTGCATATACTTGCCTGGGACCATTTCACATAACATGTAAAGAAGTGGGTTTAAATTCCATGGACGAGAAATGACTTAATTTTGTAATTTTAATATAATTAATTGCTTTTGATTTTAGTAATTTTTTTCAAATGTTTGATTTGATGTTGTGGAGGTTATAAAATTGTAACGTACGATCTGATCGGAAATTGATAATAACATAAAGTGAACAATGGACCTACTGCCCTGAAATTCATACGATAAAGAGAACTAGGAAGGTCAATGAATCGTTATCGATTTTATCTTTAAAGCGATTATTTTGATACGAGTGTTGCACTGTTATCTTAATCTCTAGTTGCTTGTAAATCGTACTCTGTAGATGTAATGTCGAAAGACAATCGGATTCTCACAGATTATAGTGCCACCGGGAGCATGCGTTTTTGACATACATACATATGTCACTTGGACATGATTATTTATAGGTTATTGATAAAGCACTCTGTTTTTTTCGACGCGATTTTTGTTTTCTATCCTATTTAGGCTTTTGTTTAGGCTATTGCAAAATGACTACACCTATGATCGGTTTCAGTATGTGATCTCGAATCTGTTTTATCTACTGAAATCAGAATCTTTTTTTTGTCAAAAATGTCATCAAAACCTATATACTTTTGATTTGATCACAATCTTCACTTTTTATTCGATATTGAAACCAAACGTTAATTTGATCTATACTAATAAATAAAATAAAGTGTCTGTTTGTAATATCAATTTTTTTTTACCAAATACACATCGATGTATATACGAAACTTATAACAAAGACTCAATTTTTAAAATATTTGTCTGTCTGTCTGTTTGTTCCGGCTGATCCTCCGAATGGGTGGACTGATTTCAACAGTTTTTTTTTTCTGCCAGCTGAAGTTTTAGAACTCATAAATCCGATTGAATGGTCAATTGTACTGGCGTTTGAATTTGTGAGAAATATCTTTGCTTTCTCTAATTACAAAAAAATATTTAAGAAAATAATTAGGGTTCCGTGTAAAAAAATTAAAACTCATGCAATTGTGAACAAAATACTATTCAATGAGCTGCACTATCAAACTATTATTTTCCAATAATTATTTAAAATAAATAAATAAATATTACCCCAGTAAACCGCGGGCACACAGCTAGTATTAAATAAAATATAGGGTTGAATAATGGATACAGGTACACAAGCTAATCCCGGATCAGGCCGCGCATTAACGAGTTTTTCATAAGTATATGGTAGTCTCCATTCAGTTAGGCTCTATCCCCCCTACCACACCGCTAACTTCTGGATCCACACCAATACGCCTATTGCAGGGTTGTCACTACATGTAGGTTGGTCGCGAATAATTTCAAGCTTTCAATGTACGGAATGACCCTCTGGGTAGCTACTACTCTTACATTGAAGGGCTGTCGCCAGGCACATATATGTAAGTGTTTCGGTAGCATCACTTGAGACCATGTACCTTTAGATTTACCGTGTTTACTGTCTTGGACCACTTGATCATTTAATATCACTTGAGATTGTAATCTCCCTTTAATTTTAAACTACAATCCACGAAAGGCGGTATGTATTTTTTTTTTTAATCGTAATAAAGAAACAAATATAAATATATATATCACTATTAGCCAGAAGATGTACTCCACTTTTAATTTCAAACACCTATAAATAAATAGTTCTATCTCTTTCTAACTTCATAATGAACACCATTATTCTTCGTCACCAGCTAATAATGCACCTAAATTATTTATCTTCAAATAAGTTTATGAATTCCTGAAAGTTTCAAACCATCGCGGCTATAAGACATAACGTAAATATTCGTGTTATTAAAACTAGCCTGTCGATTTCGTCTGTTGTTTATGGACAGTACTTTTTTTTTACCGCAAATGAGATTTGAAATGTATAAACAATAAACATCTATACATAGATATTATTGATACACAATACAAAAGGAAAAAAAAAAAAACAATAGAATGACGTTTTTTTTCATGATTCATCAATCCATTGAATGTATTTTAGGATACTATATATTAAATTTATCGTAAATCAAATGTGAAATAAAGAAAACAATGTGTTTTTGAAATTCTGTACTCATCTATCACCCTTACCCGAGAATTAGTTTAATCCAATCAATAAACAATGTAATTTTAATATGGTAATCATCAAATTTAATACGATAAACTAATTTCAGAAACTTATTAGAGTTTATTTATAAATTTCAATATATAAAGTCTTCCATGTTTTAGCTCGCATGTTCCATTCTGGTGTTCGTGACGCCTCATTGACAATTGTTTATTTTCTTTGTAATAATGTGTACATTAATAAATAATGTGCAATATTTCTATTAATAGGTAATTAATCACTTTCACACATTTAGGTAAATACAAATAATTCCTAAGACACTAGGAAAACAATAGATTTGAATACAACGTTTTTTATGTTTTAGAATAAGAATGTATTAAGTGGACCATTGTTATTTCTCCCAATTTAATATGCATATAAGCCTTAGACTCATGTCATATTGTTCCAATATGGCGGTTATTTTGCTAGAACTATCTACATATTAGATTTTACGGCAACTCGGAATTCATTGTATTTTTTCCAACACACTCACTTGTTAGTAACCGATATCTATCATGTAAAAAGCAAAAAAAATCCTAAAATATAGGGCCAAAAAAAGTTAAAGATTAAAAGAAAGTAATACACGCCATACTAAGATCCCACCAACAATTCTATTACGTCTAATTCCAATTGTACCACCATTAAAAAAAACTAGTCTGTTGACTACAAAAATAATGATTCAAAACAAAGATCAGTAATTACGCATTCTATATTATTTATACAGCATGTATTTACACATTAGTTAATATTTCCTCCTATTTATAGTTAAACAAACGATTATAATAAACACTCGTGGATAATCTTATCGTAGACTCGGTCTGGTATTTGGTATATTTCCACACGGGAGGTTTTAGTACTGATTATACCGCGGTTATTGGTGGTAATTTATTTAGTGATATCCTTTTTATTTATCCATCAAAACTTCATTTTTAATTTTAATTGCTACATACAAGTTACTGTATTTAATTAAAGTGATTTAATGTGTTTATTGTGTGTAAATTTTGTTATGTTGGTAAAAGTGTCTCTCCCCTTTTATATCCATTCAGTTTATTGTGTGTTTTTTGAATACTTTCAATTTATATCAATAAAAAAATATGTAGAAGGATTATTAGTTACCTATTGGAAACGCTTTATTGTATCATTGAAAATTATTTTAGTAATATCATTGGATTAATCTCGTATATCTACTTAACGTGTCCATTTTTTTTTTACTCTCAGTTGAAAAGTTCTTTATTTCGAAAAAGTTAGTTAGTATTACAAACTAAAATTATTATGAAATATAAAATTTTAGTCACCTATTTATATTTATATTTTACAGAGGAAAAAAAAAAAATGTTTTAATACAGATGTTTTAATTAAGTTAGATTAAAATTCTTGGCACGTTTTCTTTTTATACACCTTAGTTATCAACATGAATCTTGAGATCTTCAAAAATTTTTTATCAAATAATTGAGACTCAATAATTTTCTTTTCTTTTTTTTTAAAACGGGATAATCTAGCGTCTCGGAACTGTTTTTAACCAAAAAAAGGGACGGTCCCGCTCAAAACGAGACGTATTGGTCACGTTAGGTATGTACTTAGTTACATTTCAAAAACGACTTTAACACTAGAAAGACGGAAGCAGTCATTTGACTGCAATTTGAATTTAATTTTTGAATAACTCAAAAACCACTTGACTTAATGTACTGAAACTTTGTGACTTTTATTAATATTGCTAGTTAAATGAAACTATGTATGAAAATAACTCACATCTCTTTTGTTTATTGTTTAAAATCTTGATATACCGACAAAGACGGCGGCAGTCATTTGACGGCTGGTATCCGATAAGTGGATTTATCAAGGAAAACGAAACAAGAACGTTTTATTGCTCAGCACGTTACATGAAAATGTTGATATAGATGCTAATCATCCTAAGAAAAAACCAGAAACTGTGATTTTTACAATGCTACCAAGTACGGCGTGGATGTGGCTGACCAGATGGCAAAAAAATATAGTGTCAAAGCGGCATCTCGAAGGTGGCCTGTACAGGTATTTTTCAATATCTTAGACCTCGCAGGTATAAATTCCTTCATTTTGTATAAAAAAATGTCAGGTACCAACATAAAACGAAGGAATTTCATACTAAATTTAGCAAGTGAACTTAGCGGCAAAGTAGAAATCGAACCGAGACCCTCTGAAACTGATCCCTTGCCCGAAGAGTCCACACCTTCTACTTCTCGATCTTCTCAAAATCCGGAAATTCGGAAAAGGCGAGTGTTATATACAAAAGTGCAAAAATAAAACAAATAAATTATGCGACACTTGCAAAAAGCCACTTTGCGGCTCTTGTAACAAAAACAAAATGTTAAAATGTAAAAATTGTACATAAATTAATATAATTATCATACATAATACCCTGTGTTATTACTATAGCTACCATTTTTAGCACTTAAATTAAAAAAAAGATTAAATAAATTGGGGCAGTCATTTGACCGGTCGCCGTCTTTGTAGGTAGATAGATTTTCCCGTCGTTCTAGTGTGTTAAACTGTATCACACTAAATATATACTCTATTAAAACCATCCTACTATAGAAGCATTATAATTATGGCCTTGTAAAAAGTCGTAAATACAATACAAGTGAACTTGATACTGAGTACACGTGTACCGATTAGATAGATATCTATCTGGTGGCATTGGGTATATAAATATTTTTCCATAACTTTGCATAGTGACAGTTCTATTTATATTTAGTACTTTTACCAATACTAATGAAATGATAAGATAAAATAAGAGAAAATAAGTGAAAAAAGTCGCCGATATACATGAACACTGCAAGAACGCTGCCCCGAGGCAGAAGTGGCATCGGATAAAATCCCCTGAATCTATGTGAATCCCCGTCGGGAGGAATCCGTACAGATCATTTATATTCGCTTTCTAATCACGTTGTTAAGCAATAATACGAATAACGTAGAATGTAAATAAGCGATTGGTGTGTTGTGGAAGTATCTGTATTGTAATCGATCCATTGGTGCGTTAAATATGACACCACATTCAGCAGCATATGCGGTGCGGGTGTTGTACATAGTTGGAATGCAGTATTTTGTTAGTATACGATACATAATATTATCTATAATTATCGTAATATTTTTTTTTCTTTTTTTTTTGATACCGTATAAGTGGAGTGTTTGGCCATTATCTCATGCGATGTTAAGAGACGGTTCTACCCGAAGGTAAGTTTTAGAGTAAATAGATTTCAAGTGATACTTCATGTACTAACAATACACTGCACATGACCTTATTTGATTTAAAACTAACTGTTTCCATGACTCCGCCCGCGTATCTTGTTTTCTATTAAGAGGACATGCAGTCGGAAACAGATTTGAAAAGTTGGTATTATAGAAATCTATTGCTATCGCGTTGCGCCCCAGTGAAAGAGTTATAAAATACAAAAGGGGGAAACGGCAGCTCGGGGTGATTTTATCTATGCAATTTCCCCCTCCAAAACTGATCCGATTTTTAATATTCATTCAGTTATAGAATTAGAAAGACTTTGGCTATCCCTCTACGATTTCCTTTTTTTATATTTATCAAACTTTTTTGACGAGCGTCTGAAAATGACGGTATAAATCGATCATTTTTTTTTTTTTTTCATTTTCAAAGGCTCCTAGTTTATATTCAAAATCCTACAACGTACGGACACAACGGTGGATCTACATTATTTGATATAAAAGTATTAACTATAATGACATTATCCAGGGAAGAAATAGGGGACTACGTTTGAATAGAATAAATGCCGCTAGCATACATATCCTCTTAATTGCGTAGTGTAGGTTTTTTGTATAATCATTGAAAAAGAATGGACCCTATTATTTGTACAGGCGCAAAATTATTTTTAATACTAATTTTTAATCAAAATTAAAAAAATCTTTATTTAATTTGGGCCCTGAGAAGGCGCTTATGAACGTCAAAAAATTACCACCGGTTCGGAAAACAACCCAGTCAAGAAAAGCCGGGCAAGAAACTCGATCTGATTTTCCATAATATTTGGTTTGGTTGGTTCATAATAACAATAAAAGGTTTAGCGAAGGGACAGAAGGGTGTCACTTCCAGACATCACTATCGTTCACGTAATGATCCACCCTTTGGACATTAAAACCTCTTTGACATAGTAATTAATATGTTGATTACCCATAAAAATAAGACAATAGGAAAACAATGGAAACCTAGCGTGAACGCCAGGTTAGTGCTCAAGGAGTTAAACTTATTGACAGGTAAATCGATAATGTGCTTTGGAACCATGTTGTAGTACCATACACTATTTACCATGTATTATAAAGTTATCCATTAAATTTGTTTTTATAGTTACATATAATCGGTGATGTAAACAAGGTTATTATCGCTGTAGTTTGCGCGTAACGCGTTAATTAAAATCGGTCCATAAACATTTTCATACAAACTAGAATAAAACAGTTTGCTTTATTAGTACATCAACGCTTATAACCGAGCGTTTAGGAACTGAATTAATAATTTTTTGCGGATCTCGGTCTGTCATGAAGCAATTCTTGTCTTTAATTCATTAACTTATAAAAAACTGAAATCCCACTCAAAACTCACTAGATTAGCTATTTAAATGAAAACATTCATCCATCCATCCATTCAACCGAAAGACGTCCACTGCTGGACATAGGTTTCCCCCAAAGATTTCCACAACGACCTGTCTAGCGCCACCCGCATCCAGCGGATTCCCGCAAGTTTCACCAGGTCGTGAGTCCACCTTGTGAGAGGCCTAACCACGCTACGACTTCCGGTGCTTGGTAGCCATTCAAAAACCCGTTGGCCCCATCAGGCATCAGTTCTGTGAGCAATGTGCCCAGCCCACTGCCAATTAAGATTAGCAATTCTTCGGGCAATATCGGTTACTTTGGTTCTTCTGCGTATCTCCTCATTCCTGATTCGATTCACGCAGTGAAACTCCAAACACGGCCCTCTCCATTGCTAATGAAAACATTATCGCAATTTATTTATCATACTAGCTGTGTCCGGCATGAGTTTCATTGCCTCGGAAAAAAATTATCAGTAACCTTCGCGAGAACAACCTACTCCAAAATTTCATCACAATGGGACCAATGGGTTAGGATAACATAAAAACAAATGATTAACATGTATTACCGTAACCAGGGGCCATTGTAAGGCAATGCAATACCTTAAAATACCGTTACCCTACTTTAATAGAATATTGCGAGGTAGTAAATTGCACTGTAGCTGGCCTGCATCGAGGCCACCCGTACACTTGTGAAAATTTTATCATAGTCAAAAATCAAAATCAAAATTTACCTAGAGGTTTTAGCCATACTAGATATAGGCCAGCATTATGGTGACGGCAGTCGATAGATTCCCATCTGTCGGCGGTTGACATCGTTCTTGGACTATATTTAAAACAGTGTTTCGCAAACCTTTTTTGACGAGGGACCGCTTTGATTTCTTTCTTGATAACCACGATGAACAACAAAAATAAACTGAATCAATACCTACCAAAATATATTTTTTTGATCTTCATACAAATTATTAAAGTTTTTACATAATTTTCACGATTTCAATAAATCGAGGAACAATTTGTTGAAAGATACTCACCTGAGAATAGCGCTATTGGATGCGCTGCGATGCACCGTTTGCGAAATTTGAAATCGTTGGCGGACTATATTTTGACTCCTGCGAACCACCGATGGTCCTCGGACCACTGGTTGGGAACCACTGATTTAAAATCAAATGGATTGAATCACTGAAGAACTGAATCATATCAGTGTAAAAATATTATAAAAATAAAGGTGTAAATTAAATTCTTACTACGGCCCTGTTATGGTCGTTGTCAGGAGGGAGGCATTATGACCCTACGTTTATAAAATATTGCTAGGTGATAAGCCTATTGAAACAAAGTGGGGTCGCGACCAGTATTTACCATACTTTAATACATTGAACAAATTATGAGGATAAAAATGAAATAAATCAAAAGAGTAATGCTACCAACATTTTCTCTATATTCGATTATTGGATTGCCTAACAATAATAATTTACTTTATCACTAGCGACCCGCCCCGGATTTGCATGGGTTTATAGAAATCTCTTATAAAAAAAAATAGTCTAAGTTACTCAATAGTAATGTAACCTATTAAAATCGGCTAAATAATTTTCGCTTAGTTTTAATTCCATAACAAACAAAAGTAAATTTTACCTCGTGATATAATAATTATTATGATTACAGATAATTGATGAGTTTCGGGACTTACCGGCGCGCTTCGGGCCCGATCTGCCGGCGGACGGGCTCCGAGGGCTGCTGGTGGCGGGGAGTACCATCAAACGGATGCGGCGACATGGAGAAACCACCGACCATTGACAATTTCACCGGGAAATGGATCGTTCTTGTTGCCAGGTCACCATTTATACCACATATTACCACTGTAATATTATAAATTAGGGGCCAAATAAGTATTACTTATGCATGATTGGGACGGAGTTTGATTTGCTTGTTTGTAATGGCACAGGGGAGGGAGGGCTCTGAATACTATTTATGTAAGCAATATTTACTTTTCGGGTTTTTACATTACGTAAGGGGTTGTAAGTACTTTGCTTATTAACATTGATATGAGGAAAGGTGCGTGTCAAAATTGTCTAAGATTTTATTTACCAAATACTCTAATGGCTCTTGATTAGTATTCATATTATAACACTTAAATTAAAAAGATGATAATACTGCTTCTAAAAAAAAGTGTGTGTGTGTGTGTGTGTGTGTGTGTGAAGTTATACTTCTTTGACGTAATAATAGAAAAAACTAAAACGTTGACAGGTAACCACAGCGTGTCGTTTTTTCGTGACGGTTGCGGACGCGCATCGTAACAATTTGCTCCCATAATTTTTCCCTAACTCGCCAAAAGAAGTATACCTTCAAAAAAAAACTGATAAAGTTCGTCAATGGTTACCAAACAAGTACCTCGGCTCGCTCCCGCAAAGCAATGGCGAAATAGACCGGACTGTAAAGCATAGAATTAACTGAAATGCCGGCAAGTCACGGCTACCACTTGTGATCCACAAATCTCCCTTAAATTAAAGAGGAAGATATACAAGCACATGATACGGCCTGTCGTCTTCTTTGGGTCACAATGTAGACCCATAAAGGTGACGTAAGAAAGAAGACTGAATGCAACTAGGATACGAATGTGGAGATGTATGTGTGGGTTACCCCATACATGAATGGACGAGATTAGAAATGCGCACTGTTGCACATATGTTTTCTATTAAAAAATATAATTTCGCGTGTTTCTAGTTACTTACACACACAAAAAGATAAAGCGGTAAATACCAATGAAACAGATATCGAACTGAAATGATAATTTTATGAACCAATTTTTTTAGAATCGGTTGGAGATTGTAATGTAATAGAAAAAGTTGCAAACCTAATATATAGAAAACAATGTTTTCAGGAGATAAATCTATAAAAGTTTCAACAGATTTTCATCACCTATCCTTATCCTATTTTTTATTTGAGGTCGGCGCAACGTGCCTGCCTCTTGCATTCATTTCTATTTAAATTCATCTCCGCATTCACTCTCTATCTAAGCATATCATCTTTCATACAGTCCATCCATCTTCTTTTTAGTCTTTCCCGTTTCCTTATAACAGTCCACAGAAATATCCGATACCTTACAACACCCTCGTTCCTCCCTCCGCATTACATACAGGACAGACGACTGCTCCTTAACTGCACTGTTACTGAAACTTACCCTTAAAACAAACCGTTAGAAGCCAGTCTGGAGTAAGAAAAATCTTATTGATTTTTTTTTATTTTCCACCAGATATAATTGCAGTTTCGAAATGAAGGTGAGGAACGCGCAGGCGGCCGGATACGATTGCGTCATCGTCCATAATGTTGATTCTAATGATTTAGGTAAACATAAATTACTACTTAATATTTTTTTTATAGTTGTTGTACACGCTAAACCTAGAGAAACTGAATCTCAAATAATACAGCCGGAATATACCTTAGTGGTGGCTTGTGAGAAATTTTCAAAAATAAAGTCATTTAAAAATGCCTAACCACCATGTTGTAGTGTTTTGTTGTAGTATCCTATGTATTTCTTTTTATCTCTATTTTAGGCTCTTTGACCACAATCTCAGCTGATTTTAAGTGATGATATGGTCCGGGATGTTAAACACCTATCGATGTAAATGCCCTACTACTATGCTATTGTTTCCTCACGATCTTTTACTTCACCCTAAGTTCAAGCTCATTATAGAATCGGATAGTTGAGTTCGAACCTGTGTTTATTGATGCAGAGTCCTACCGTACTACCAACTAAGCTTTGATCGAAAGCTGTATCGCATCGTGATATAAGATTCCAACCCTTAGTCATTATTGTTCTCTGTATTTCTCAAACTCTATTGGACTATGTAATATTGTATTTTCTGCGACATTTGTATTTTTCGGAAACGCAATATAATCATTACCGATTCAAGGAGATCCAATAATTTTACTTTATGGTCTCTGTATTATCTTTTGATTAATTATAAATTATAATTTTAATTAAGGTCCGACTGTCGAAAATTAAAAACGAAAAAAAAAAAAAAAAACAACTAACCGAAAAAATACCGATGTTCAAAACCGTAAACTCTTTACGATCGAACATTCATAGCATCCTACATGAATAAAATTAAACATAATTCACTATATGATGTGTAATTGATTTGGAAATACATTTTATCATTGTAATTATTATTTTTAAATACACCATTTGTATTTTGTACGAGAAACGACATCGTATATATATTAAAATATAGTAAACAAGACATTACACGCGAGAGAGCATGACCCACCGCTCGTAAGAAATCTCTCAGATATCACTGCCAGTTGTTGGCATATTAACTTTCTTTTAATTCCTTATTTATCACCCTAGCGTATCTTTTAATTCCGCAAATAGCTTTCTCATGTATATCATCTCGTCGTAGGGTTGTCCAACTTTAAGTATGGGGTCATTCAAGTCTTACGTATGAAAAATTTAGGACACTTTTTTTTTACCTCTTCCCCCGTCATTACTTATGCATTGACATATGTAACATAAAACGAAAATTAGTAAGTAAATATTGCTTAAACCCGTTGAGTACTAACCTGGCATTTACGCCAGCTTTCCATTGTTTTCCTATTGTCTTTATATAGCTTTATGGGTAATCGACATATTAGGTAATCACCATACATGGGGGCGCCATGTCATCACAAAAAACCAAAGCATAGACCTTATTGGTGCTTAGAGGCCATTCATTAATTGCGTAAAGATGATTTTGACGATTTTTGACCTCCCCTACCCTCATGTAAGGATACTTAAGATTTCTCGAACCCCCTTTTCTCTTCTTACGTAAGATTCAATCTCGTTTTTCTGAATAATAAAACGTTGTTAGAAAAGGATCAGTTACCTAAAAACTCACGATTTTTTTGAACATGGGAACTACGCGGTATTTTTACAGTTATAAAATAAATATTAGTTAAATGAAAGAATATGCTGTCGTACCCCAATTATGATTGATCAAAAAAATATATATAATCATTCAACGATATTGTTGCTTAAAAACAAAAGAATCATTTTTTATTTTCCAAATGATTAAAATTAATAATAAGAATCAACTATACCTAATGTAATTATTATTTATGTCATTTAAAATGGATGAAAATGAACATATTTAAGGTTTTAAAATTGTCATAAACAATAAAACCTTGTAAAATAAGATGTAAATCGAAGTGCACATTATGGTATGAAAAAAATCATTCAACATTCGAAATTGGATAGATTTTTAATAATAAATTTCGACTTGTAAAATTTTACCTAATAATGGGTTTACTCCCCCACCCCCGCAAGATAAGGGCATGTATAGATTTTCTTAAGCCCTCCTCCCCCTGGGGACCATTACGTAAAACTTGAATGATCCCTATTGACGTAATGCACAAAGCATTAGCAATAATTTCTCTTTTCGCCAACCCTATTAATATATTATGTTCATTGACATTTATCGGTAAAAGTACAATAACATTGATAAATATTGTCCGAGGTGCACATACAGTGTTGTGAGGACGGATAATGTATAACTTATTCACTATTCATTTCGTTAAATAAATTATTAAATAAAATATTTACTTTTGTCAAAACAATTATAATTAATATTATCTAGAAAGTGAACTAAATACAGTGGCTGAAGAATTTTTGTTGTTTAAAATGGCAATGAACACAGCAGCAAGATTATTTGTTTTCATTGTGAAAGTTAGTACTAATTACACTAGTTATTTCGTTTTAACCAATCCTAGTGGTTTGTTTTAACATAAAAATGCTAGGTTTTCTCCAGACTTGGTATGTTCTTTGGCAATAAGTTAAATTTCTAGATGCTTACATCTAGAAATGTATATCCATAAATCTTTTGTTTGTGTTTTACCTACTTATAATTATATTTACATAATTCTTATTTCTATTAAGACCAAGTGTAAGTCTAATAACCAATATTTACAAATTTACTCGTTTATCGGATGGAAACTGGAACGTAACTGAAAAAAAAAAAATCCCAAGCACTTTTGTTGCCAGTTTCAACAAGGCAGATTAGTAATTAAATCCGGTTTTCAGTACCACGCATTTTTGAACTGAAAACTTTTTAGCGGCGTTGAGCGATTCTCGGTAGGGGGAAAAACTTATAAATTGGCATTCCCAATGCTATGACGTCAACTGTCAATATGCTATAGATATCAAGTATGGCGCTCACACCCAAAGTCACGATGAAGCTGTAAAGGCTGTTCCCGTCAACAGCGTTAGCTAGTTAGAAAAAACTGGCGCTCAGAGATAAATAATAAAATTTATAATTACGCTCATATGTTTTGCTTTTAAATTAGTTATATGAAAATGTACATAATTATTTATTGAAGCACCAATATATGTAATAATTTTATTTAAAAAATTACTAAATTTAAAGATTAAAATTACAGTTTTTCGAGTTTACACTTCTGTCGGCAGCTCTCGTGGTTGTCAAGATTTATTTTTTTTTTTTTTTTTTGCACAGAGAATATGTCAGCACAGAACCAGACAGGTATAGAGATACCATCAGTGTTCGTAAGTGACCTCGCCGGCGGTGAATTAGCTGAAGCATATCTATATACATACGGGTGACTAACATTTCAATATACTAGTTTTGTTTTATATAGGCTCAAGACTTTAACCACAATCTTACTTAATTTTAAGTGACGATTTGGTCCAGGATGATAAACAAACTAGGACTAGAATGATGCTGCCAGAACATAACTGTTGATGCTCGGCGTCAGGTTTTGAGTGTGGTAGCTATCCAGGTAGGTATTTATTGCATATAAATACCCTATCATTATGATGTGGTTTCCTTACAATGTTTTCCTTCACCGAAAGGTTAGGCTCCGAGGCCTTCTGAAACCGAGGCAGAACAGCGGCGATGCACGTAAACTCATGAACAAAACACGTACAAAACTGACGTTTTACTTAGGGGGGGGGGGGAGTAAAAAATGACTAAAATCCACCCTACACAATACTTGACAAGACTATAAATATCTTATGAAAAAGTTGGCATTGATTTTTAATTTGCAGAACTAACAGGAAACGGGCCGTGTGGCGCCAGTTTAAAATAGTACCACCTCATATCGTTCTTGTGTGTGTCGTAAAATCTAAGGAATAAACCAGGGGATGGGCAGCACCATCCTCTGAGCATCACAAACACCTGACTGTAATCGCTAATCCGCCTACTAAACGTGCCGATTATGGCAATCCCCCCCCCCCCCCCCCCCCCCCCCCCCCCCCCTTTGGGGAGACCTATGTCCAGCAGTGGACGACTTCCAGTTACATAGATAGATAGAGAGATAGAACGGGAAAATAGATAAAAACCTCTTAGGCAATTCTAGAATGTATTAAAGCCTTATTTTTCATTTAGACTATACGCTATATATATCTAAGTTGACTGATTGATTAGTTAAAGAATAGTAAATTAATATTTGTCGTGTCTGTGTGTTACAGTTTTTATATAATGGTGAACGGGGATTTACCGTTTAATATCAACACGCACCTGCTGCTGCCGTTTGCGATAGTCGTGCTGCTCTGTCTCCTCGTTATACTCATCTTTATGGTAATTATATTTATTTTTCACTCTCTCTCTCTGTACATTTTTTCTCTCTCTCTCTCTCTCTCTCTCTCTGGCGTCATGTTAACGTAGATTTTGTTACATGAGAGAGAAAACGATGAACATAGAGGAAAGGTAGTATGCTTATTTTATATATATATCCAATAAATGGTTAACGAGGCGAAATCTTTACATTGTAGATATTTAAGAAAATAAAAGCATTATAAAAAGATACCATTCGGGGGCTTCAGAATCGACTACAGAAAACATTTCGATAGTTTAATTTTTTTTTATCTATATGTTTAATAATTTCTTCGCGAATTAAGAAATCGCAAAAACTACTGAACCGAATTCGCTGAAATTTGGTAATGACATGTATTGCATCCAGGGGAACATAGGATGCAAATTCTCTGAATTCCAAGCGGGTGAATCCGCAGGTACAGCTAATATTCAATAAACGTAATATAGCTATTTTGTATACATAGTTGTATATCTTTTGAGATGCTCTCCCTCTATTTTTCTCTCAAACTCACTCTTATTCTTTATTATATAGCTGATACCCGCTACTATGTCTGCGTTGTATATCATATATTAAATAACTGTATCATGATATTTTTAATCCTTACATTACATAAAAAGCAATGTCTATCTGTCTGTTTGTCGGCTTATAAGTCTAGAACCATTGAACCGATTTACATGATTATTTTTATTAATCACAGATATAATATCTGGTCAGGTTTTTACATTAAGTTAAGTTAAAGAATATGTTTCAGTATGTAGGAAAAGTAATTAGAATAATAGAAACAAAAAAACTCCACAGATATGATCATTATCTTGTCTTTTCTAACATTTTTTCTAATAATATAAGGTGAAAAGGTGACGTTTATCTGCCTGTGTGTGGTTTTCATCTAGTTTTAGATAAAAACCAAGTGTCTAAAAAGTATATTGATTTGGATTCGCTCACAAAGAGCCTAATAAAAAAGCTTAAAAATGCTCAAAAGGCAATGCAGAGGGCTATGTTCAGAGTTTCACTGTGTGATCGAATCAGGAATGAGGAGATCCGCAGAAGAACCAAAGTAAAAGACATTGCCCGAAGAATTGCTAAACTTAAGTGGGGAGGGCACATTGCTCGCAGAACCGATGCCCGATGGAACCAACGGGTCCTCGAATGGCTACCACGCACCGGAAGACGTAGCGTGGGTAGGCCCCCCACAAGGTGGACCGACGAGCTGGGGAAAGTTGGGGGATGCGGGTGGCGCAAGACTGGTCGTCGTGGAGATCTTTGGGGGAGGGCTAAATCCAGGAGTGGACGTCGTTAGGTTGAATGTATACATGGATGGATGGATCACTTTTCTTGAAATGTACATGTGTAAGTGTAAAGTACATGTGTAAATGTGAAGTACACGTATAAGTGTAATGTACACGTGTAAGTCTGATGTACACGTGTAAGTGTAATGTACACTGGTTAGTATGTGCTACATATGTATTTTGCTTTTTAACTTCCAGATAGTGAAATGCATAAAGGATCGGAATAGAGCTCGTCGACATCGATTGTCTAATCGTGCCCTTGATAAGATACCTACGTGTAAATTCAGCAAGGGTGACCCGTACGAGACCTGCGCCATATGTCTAGACGACTACCAGGAGGGGGAGAAGCTACGGGTATTACCCTGCGCTCACGGTATGAATACGGTATTTTTTTAATTTACTTTTATCCTAACGAAATCTATCCCAAATTTCATTCACAGTAAAAAAATACTGTAAATCTGTGATAAAAAATATATAATTGAAAGAACTTATCGATACTATTATTACTTAATATTAAAAATACGAATATTTGATAATAACTAAAAAGAGTCGCACCTCATAGTTGCTTCCTAAACCTGATATTGCACAATGATAGATAATCTTTGACAATATTGTATCACTTCAAACGAATGATTACTGCCGCATGAATCATTCAGTAGATCAGATAATTTGATTTTGATGAAACAGTTTCACATATAGAATATAGCCACCTCCGAAAACGATCACTCAGTGCAATCAACATTTACGGTGATACGTTCTGCCTATAAAAATATGCTATTTAAAGTATTAAAATACCTAATCTGGTCACGTTGAGAGCTATTGCGGGTAGAGTATGCCGAGTACGGTGTCGATGCCCTCCCTCCATGCCCAGCAACCGGGCTTGAAATGACCGTACCATGCTGCGACATCGCGACGCCGGAGTGACCGTACCATGCTGCGACATCGCGACTTCAGAGTGACCGTACCATGCTGCGACATCACGACGCGATGCTAAGCCCCCCCCCCCCCACGTTATGAGTGTTTCATTTAGCGCTCCGAATCCTTATGATAGTTTAACCTCTGTAAGATGTACGATAATAAATGTCTAAGTTATGATAAATATACTATAATTTTAATCAGCAACTAAATAAACATTAATGAGTAAAAAAAACACAGAACAAATTGATTTTTGTCAATAAAAAAAAAATATTAAGCGACTACATACAATCGCCCTCGCTAGTAACAGACGTATGAGTTTGTAAAAACATGAAAACCTCGAGTAGAAAATCTGGAAGTAGTAGGTACTCAAATTAATAAACATTAACACTATTTTTTTATTTGAAATCCACTAATTACGACAGCTTGAGTTTAAATAATCATTTTTGTATTTCAAGGTTGTGTTATAATTTTACCCTAAAAACGATAATTTGATCTCCAAGAGCTGGCAAGACTGGTGTTTCATATATGCATGTATGCGTGCAGCGTACCACACGTCGTGCATAGACCCTTGGCTGACGCAGAACAAGCGCGTCTGTCCAGTTTGCAAGCGCAAAGTGTTCGCGGCGGGGGCGAGCGACGACGCATCGACTCCGATTCTGATTCAGACACAGAGCCATTACTGCCGGCACAGCACGACAGACAGACGGTAACACTCCAATTTATTATTATGTGTCAAATCACGTCAAAGTTCTCGTTACATGGTCAAATGTTTGCACTAAATTTTAAATTCTCAAGTTATTTATTTTTTTCGAATGTATGGTGTTGGTCTAAGGGATCTTTACACCATCACTAAGCTTGGAATTAAGCGCCTACGGCACTTGGCTAGAAATGTCTCCTCCGGATCGATCTGCTTGCCTTTTAATAGTCTTAAGTGATTCTATAAAGATTGTTAACAGTTCGTCAATGATCTTATTTATTTTCACGATTCGGGACTTATTGGGAGCATTTTATTACTAAATCATCATGTCTACGCCACTACCCATTTTTGCCTGTGGTTTGTGGGCCTCACACATAATGCGCTTTCTCTTTTGTTTCCCTAATACATGCGACTTCAAGTATCATGATAAAAGGTTTATGTTTGAGTTACACACGACTGTAATCAAACGAATCGCGCTGGGCCCTAGTTTAAACGATTCGGGGTCGTGATTAACCCTGGTCGACCTGCGATTCGCAGTAGACCAAAATAATGTAAGATTGACACTTACCTCTCGAGTAACGCCCGTGTCCTGCTTCACCTTCCGTAGCCCGTGTGTAGTAAATAGTGTATAGTGTGAATGTGTGAATTGAGTAATAGCTAGGAAGGCTTAACAATCAACAAACAATCAATTTAACATTTACCGCTAATCACAAATAACTTTCATCTATAGCAACGTGTATTCTCGCGTCAAGTTATTTCCAAACACTGAACCCTGCGACAATTCTCGCGGGCACGAAAGAATTCAAGTGCCCCTTTTTTTATGATCAATACTTAACAACCCCCCGTCCCGGACAGAAGGATTATGTCCGCTAGTAAATTGGTAAACGAGCTAAGGTGGCAATTGCTCGCTTCACAACCGAATCTCCTACCATAACTTCGGCCACTCTGGGGACCCCATCCGACCCGTAAATTAATTTTACAATACGTCCTCGACGCCAATGTAACGGCAATGAATTTGGTTCCTTGACCAGTACAAGATCTCCCTCCTTGGCTGGATCCGTCTTGTCCGTCCACTTAACGCGCTGTTGTAAAGTGTGCAGATATTCAAGAGACCAACGATGCCAAAAATTCTGAGACATCTGCTGTAACAATTGGAAACGAGTCAATCGTGATAGCTTCACGTCCCTGAAGGGGTACTCGGGCAGGGCGTTAAGTGGTTGGCCAATTAAGAAGTGGCCGGGGGTCAAAACCTCTAAATCATTTGGATCGGACGAGAGTGGGCAGAGCGGACGTGAATTGAGAACGGCCTCAATTTTGCAAAATACGCTAGCAAGCTCTTCGTAGATTAAAATAGTTTCACCAATAACCCGGCGGAGATGCGTTTTTGCAACCTTTACGACTGCTTCAAAAATTCCACCCCAATGAGGACAAACCGGTGGATCAAACATCCAAGTTATCCCCATTTTTGACATTGCGTGATCTATACTATTCCTATTATTTGACAAAAAAACTCAACAATTTCCTTAAGATAACGATCTGCTCCCTTATAATTCGTACCGCAGTCAGATCGAATCAGCGAAGGTAGTCCACGGCGAGAAACAAATCTACCTAGCGCTGCAACAAACGCTTCAGTGCTGAGGGCACTTACAATTTCCAAATGAACCGCCTTGGTGGAGAGACATACAAACACACACAAATATCCCTTAAGTGATTTAGCATTACGTAAGTGTGATGATTTAATTGCGAATGGTCCAGCAAAATCTGTTCCCACTCCGGCAAAAGGCCGAGTTTCAGTGACTCGATCTGGAGGCAAATCACCCATAATCGGCTGAACTGGTTTGGCTTTTAGTCTGTAACACTTCATGCATCTAAATAATACACTTCGAATAACGCGCCTAGCGGATAAAATCCAAAACTCACGGTGCAGCGTAGCCAAAAGAGCGTTGAGGCCGGCATGGGCGTTTTGAATGTGACGTTGAGTCACCAATAAATTTACGAAAACTCCCCCCTTAGGCAGCAATAAAGGGTGACGAGCTTCACAAGAAAGATTGGAATTTTTAAGACGTCCTCCGACCCTTAGCAGACCCGCTTCATCTATGAAGGGGTTTAATCGGGCAATGGAACCCTTTAAACCTAAACCTCGTTTCAAGGTATCAATTATGTCTGCAAAATGCTCTATTTGTACTACGCGAACCCAAAACGCTAAAGCCTGTTGTCGTTCAAAAGAGGACAAAGTCGTAGTCTGTATTTTAATCTGGGGATTCCTTCCATTGTGTATGAATCGTCGAATCCAAGCAGTAACTCCAATCAACTTATCAAAAGAGCTGTATTTATTCAAAAGAGTGTTCAAATTATAAGGTGGCAAATTCTCTATGACTCCAATACGTAATCCGGGTAGAACATCTGGAGAGGAGAATTTATTTTGAGGCCAAGAATAATCAGGTTGTAACAACCACTGTGGGCTCCACCACAGAGTGTTATTTATCAGAGCAGAAGCCATACAGCCACGTGAAGCGCAGTCTGCAGGATTTATCTCTCCTGGTACATGTCTCCAAATTAAAGAGGCTTCAGAATTCTGAATTTGTGAAACTCGATTTGCAACAAAAACTTCCAAATTATGAACGTATGCTCGAAGCCAACAAAGCACAATTTCGCTGTCAGACCATGCAAAGATATCAGATATTTCAATAACAGTACCCAAACTAGAGCGAATGTGATTAAGAAGGCGAACAAGAAGAGCCGCTCCTGATAACTCTAACTTTGGAATGGTCAATCGGGATCGAATAGGTGCTACTTTACTCTTTGCCATCACCAATTGTACTGCAATTTGTCCGGAGACGCTGATAGTTCGAACAAAAACCGCTGCCGCATACCCTCGCTCGGATGCGTCACAAAATCCGTGGAGGCTTACTCGGCATCGTCCTACTGGAAGAAAACATCGGGGTATAGAAATGTTATTGACTTCGGGTAGTGAAGACACAATAGAAATCCACTCTCGCAACAAGTCTCCCTGCAGAGGCTCATCCCAGGTGACTTCCGATATCCAAAGTTTCTGAAGAAAACATTTAGCCAAAAAGATGACAGGCGCTATCCATCCGTTTGGATCGAAGGTGCGGGCAACAGTAGACAAAACTAAACGCTTAGTCCAGAGTTTAGGGGAATCCAACTTCACACGATACGTAAAAATATCTTGAACAGGTTGGTACTGTATGCCAAGAACTGCCACCAAATTTGGAGTATCAGGATTTTCAAACAGATGAGGATCTTGTTGATGTGCCTCTGGGAGATCGCTTAATAACTCAGGACAATTCGATAACCATTTCCTCAGCTCGTATCCACCCGACTTCAAAATCGCGATCAACTCATCTCTCAGGATTCGTGCATTCTTTACATTGGATTCTCCGGTACAAATATCGTCAACAAAGACAGAATTTTCCAAAATAGCGGCTGCACGGGGATACTTCAGTCGATCACGTTTAGCTAACTCTAACAACGTTCGTATAGCAATGTATGGACTGGATCTTAAACCATATGTGGTTGTGTTCAGTTCGTAAACTTTGATTGGTTCACAAGGTTGTTCACGCCACAAAATCAATTGATACCGCCTATCGTCCCTATGAACAATGGTTTGCCTGAACATCATCCGGATGTCAGCCACGAAAACAATTTGATGGCGGCGAAAATGTGTGAGAATATCCGATATATCTCGATGAAGCTTAGGGCCAGAGTGCAAGCACTGATTCAATGAAACTCCAGTCGACGTGGGGGCAGAGCCGTCAAACACCACTCGAATCTTACTATCGGGGTTCTTCAAAACGGCGTGATGGGGCAAAAAGTAGTGCTCGTGGGAACGCCAATCAAAATCAGATATCGACATATGTCCCAACTCTTCGTATTCACGCATAAAAGTAATATATTTATTTCTGAAGTCCGTATCTCTTCTCATACGGCGCTCCATGGACAAAAGCCTCCTTTCAGCTATAGGTCGTGACTGACCAAGCAGAGACCGTGAAGGTAGAAAAGGTAATCTAGTAACAAATCGGCCATCAACCCGGCGACCAGTGTTATTCTGGTAAAATAATTCACATTCTTGGGCAAGTGGGTCGATTCTAACTGCTTGGGGAGGCTCCTCAACTTCCCAGAAACGCTGTATTGCGTCATTAAGTGAGATTCCTACTTCTAAGAATTGATTTTCGTTTGAGGAAATAACCTCAGGCAAAACGGGACCAAAGAAACTAAAGCCAAAAATCGTTGGTATGGCTACTAAGCCATTCGGTTGCAAAATTTGAAGATTACCGGATAAAATTAATCCCAACACGTCAGCACCTAAAAGTAAATCTATAGTCCCAGGAACAAACCATTTACGATCAGCAGGAGGCAAACCTGCAGTCATTCTTATTGCAGTTTCCGGTATCGTAATCTGGGGATGTCTGCCCAAAATGTCATCTAAGATTACTGCCCTAGCCACTATACGGGGTTCACCCTTCAAAGGTGAAAATAAAACATCAACCCTTCCCTTAAGATCCGTGGCTTGAATTCCACCGATACCATATATCCGCCCATGATGAGCTTTCCATGGGAGGCCCAACTTTCCCACCAAATAGGAAGAAACAAGACAGCCTTGTGAACCCGAATCCAAAAGGGCGCGAACTATCGCAAACTTACCCTTCGGGCCCCACACCTTAACTGAAACTGTTGGCAGGAGAACAGTTTCAGGTGGGGTGGCTGTGGTGGGAGAGAGGGCAGCAGCTACCTAATGATGCCAATCGTAGTAAGGCTGAGGATCAGCCTGTGGGGGAAAATTGCGGGTGGAACTCTTAACTTTATTATTTATACGGCGTCCAAGCCGAGGAGAGCGCCGCTCGAGGGGTGGCCAGTCCTTTAGGGATTGCGAACATTTCGGTGAATGTTCAACCGCAAGATATCCGCTTCTCTGCTGATTGGTAGGGGAAGAGTCACCCCCGCCCCTGGGAAGGACTTTCTTAGAATAATCCCTATGTGGTTGAGTAGGTTCATCTGAGAACCGACAACGATCCACAGGGGATGATAGCTGACCATCCATGGGATGTTGGCCGGAGTAAACTCCCCCGCCCATGCGAGAAGTAGGTGAGTCATTCTCCAATCGTCGAGAGCCATGCATATTCATGCATAGGATTGGGTGGTGGCTACCTTGACAATGAGGGCAGGGACGAAATCCCCTACAGTCCCTCTGAAAGTGCTGCCCCAAGCAGGAATAGCACCACTTCCGTGCATTCGCGATCCCCCGCCTATCCTTAACACTTCGATCTAGGAACCTAGGGCAAATATGGACTCGATGTCCAGTTTCGCGACAAAAACTGCAACGTGAATCTTCCTCACATATGGCATAGCGATTAGCCGGGCGACGGGGATCACCAGTAAGTCGTTTATCCTTTCGGCGCTGTTCTGGTCGTTGCTCAGGAGTTTGAGATGAATAGGCAATACCGGAATTGTCAATCAACCGACACTCACCCTCTAAAAATTTTATTAGGTTTTCGAAAGATGGCAAGTATGTGGCACCATCACCACCGTATAACTGTTCGAATCTAACCTTGAGCTCGCAAGGTAACAAACCCAAAATAATATGTAGGAGCAAGAACGACCACTGGTCCACCAGCAAACCTAATCCTTTCAAAGCGTTGCACGCGGTGAGTACTGGATTCAGAATATCAACTCGTAAGTGGTCAACTCTAGTAACCCGAGGTAAGGTTAATAATCGCGTAACATGTGCATCCGCCAGGCATCGAACGTTTTGGTATCGCCTGGCGAGCAAATCCATAGCGGTATGGTAGCTGCCGTCAGTCATATCCAAATGCGCTACCAAATCCCAGGCCTCGCCACTGAGAGAGGCTCGAAGATACGCCAATTTTTGGCTGTCCGACAAATCCTTCCGAGCATCTACTAAGCTCGAAAACATCGCGAGGAACCCTGGGTACTTCTCTATAGTACTATTAAATTTGGGGAGGTCTAAAGTTGGAAGTTGCCCCAACAATTCCGGATGTGTGGGGGGTCGTGTTGCCCCCGATACATTTCCACCAGCTCCCATTCTCTCATTGAGAATAGTTCGTGCACCCTGTGTGATTGTATCGATCAACTCGTAAAACTGGGCCACGTCAGCCTCCACCGTGTCGGTCAATATTTGTTCCGGCGTCGAGTTTAAAAATGACTCATAGGCAGAGTCTACAGCCGCTTGTCGTTTTTCAATGCCTTTAAATCTCTCTAAGAGAGCCTCCTGCCTATCAACCCTGCCCACTAAGGCGGCAGCGGAAGTCGCCCAAACTAGTTCTGTTCGAATCCGCTTAGTATGCATTGATGCCATAGTTAAACAAAGAATAAAGAAAAACAACAAAAAAAAAATGAATAAACAAGTAACAAGATTAATTAAATTAACTAAACTACAAAATCAATTAAATTAAACAAAATATCTAGGAAAGCCAACCCAATTGCAAGCTCTAGTGCAAGAATATATTATATTCGACTACTCAGTATGAACAAACAGCCATACGAAATAAATGTAGGTATACAAAAACGCACCCCGTCCCGGAAACAAACCGCGTGAGCTTATTCTAAAATATTGTATATTACGGACTGGTAGGAGTGAATTATTGATCAATGTTTACAAAGTAACAAACAATGAAACATAAACAAAATTATTAGAAACAATCACACTAACACAAAACCAAACAAAAAAATGTTTACATTTATAATTATGAAGTGGACGACAAGCCTAAAGTGGTTATTGAGCAACAAAATTCCCAATTACAATTAAAATAAAACGCGAAATAACCACGCTCTGCTACCAAAATGTTCGAGTTACTCACGACTGTAATCAAACGAATCGCGCTGGGCCCTAGTTTAAACGATTCGGGGTCGTGATTAACCCTGGTCGACCTGCGATTCGCAGTAGACCAAAATAATGTAAGATTGACACTTACCTCTCGAGTAACGCCCGTGTCCTGCTTCACCTTCCGTAGCCCGTGTGTAGTAAATATTGTATAGTGTGAATGTGTGAATTGAGTAATAGCTAGGAAGGCTTAACAATCAACAAACAATCAATTTAACATTTACCGCTAATCACAAATAACTTTCATGTATATCAACGTGTATTCTCGCGTCAAGTTATTTCCAAACACTGAACCCTGCGACAATTCTCGCGGGCACGAAAGAATTCAAGTGCCCCTTTTTTTATGATCAATACTTAACAGTTTATTTAATTAATTAGTAATTATCTATACTAATAAATAAAATTGAAGTGTCTGTTTGTAATGTAAAAATTTTTGCCTGTATGTCGGCCTGTCTGTTTGTTCCGGGTAATCTCCGGAACAGCGGGACGGATTTTGACGGGACTTTTTTGGTAGATAGCTGAAGTTATTCCGGGTAACTTAGGGTACTTTTAATTTACGAAAATAGCGTTCCACGTAAAAATATTAAAACTCTTTAAAAATAATTCAAATCCTATTCAATGCACAGTTTTACGTACGTTTTACTTTATCTTTGTACTAAAAAAATAGGGTTCCGTATAAAAAAAAGAAAACGTATTGATGAAGAATATATGAAACGCGGGCGCAGCCGCGGGCACACAGCTAGTTATTCATAAAAACAATAGTCTAACCTTACACTGTTTTGCATTACCCCCCTGTCGTGCAATTTCCTCTCATAACCGCTATTACCATTTTCATTCAAACTCTTGGTATGTTCATAACATTCTTTTACATTTATTTATACTTTATACTCAATTAGTCTAAATGGCGGACTTAATGCCTGAGGCATTACCTGCCAGTCAACCTTAGGGCGGTTCAGAGATAAAATAAAATTACATTTCATAATGACATCAATATTTAAACCATGCAGAATAAAGTTAAGGAGAACCTTCTCTGTGTATAAAAAGTGTCCGTCGAAGAGTGTTGATATTAGGGTTGTACTACCGTAGCAAGGGGGTAAAATTTCAGAATGGTTTTTAAGGTTATAGATACTGTAAAAATATTTTGGATGACATGAATCTTTGAGATTTTCATACTGCGGTTTCATTGACTATTTCAGTCTCAGAAAATATTAGATTTTCAGCTTGGCTCACTTCAATCCTTCTACTGTTGCTACATATATAACAACATACATACGCTCTTACTGTGTTAGCGTTGAGTTTTTAAATCATAATTTGAATAGACACTTTTTCATCTTGCCCCCCGTATAACATGATTCTCCTTATCTTTATTCTCCATAGGTAAAACCTATCAAAGGGACATTATTTTAATAACAGAAATAAACAAAGGTCATCCTAACATACACGAATCTCTGCTCTTATCTATGGTGTGTGAACTAATGTCAATCATTTGTTGGCCCTGATTTCCTAAGACAAATCCATCCAAAGGTTGCCTGGAAGAAATTGCTGGCAGCAATAAGGCCGCCCTTTGTACTCTACATGCAATAGTTATATTATGTACAATATTTATTTAATTGGTGTACAATAAAGTATTAAATAAATAAATCCTGAAAACTTTATTCACGTTGTTACTATCCAATCTGTCAACTACATGCTTTTCTAAAGACATTTGCTTACCGCGGCTTTCTTTCTTTTAGTAATTATGATAAGATACATGAGTTTCAAAAAATAATAAGTTTATTAAAATAAACTATAGTAACAAAAATAACTAACCACATGACCATACATTATTTTTAAATTTCTAGTTGAAAGTAATATAATGACAGAGTTGGTGCTGTTTATTAGCAATCTTGAGGGTAAAGTGAAGATTCTAAACCTAGTTCGACTGTTCATAGCTACCTTCGTATTCCTTTTTCGTGAAAGATTTTTAAATGTTTTCCACTTTCCCCCCTGGCGATAATTACACTCCCCCTGACGGTAAAGACTTGGTATACTCCTCCCCGGTAGTAACTAAGCCGTATCGTTACAAGTTTTTGAGTGGAATGTTGATCGTCTGTGGGTTTATTTGTCGCAGGGCGTGGGTAATGCGGGCACGTTTGACGAGCAGCGTGAAAAAAACCCGTTCAGACGCGCGGCTCGATTCATGGCGCGCTTGCACGCCGCTAATAATTCACAGGTCAGTGCAAATTCCTATACCTTCCTATATAATTGAACGTCTTAATTAGCGTCACGATTTTGAACATTAGAGGACTGATAGAAGTATTAATAAGAAAGAGATTAATAAAAAAAAATGTACTCTATTCGTTCTTGGCGAAGCATGATTGTATTTTAGAAAGTGGGCACACATATTTTTATCTCTTTTTCGGCATCTGATGATATATATTATAGTTTGTCTTTTCGATTTGAACTAATAGTCGCCAAAGAGCACTTAACTTTAAACGTGAACCCATTTTAAATTTTTTTAAGACCGAACTCATCTTTGTATCATTCTTTTAATCTTCAGTGTTCCATCTAAATGACGGATTTTTGTTAGTACTCTCCAGCGAGTTTTTGTGACATTCCAGAATTCACGCACCATATCATTATCTGTAATTGCATAATAACAAAATTAAATAATATAGGGTAAATTAATGCAAATTAATTGATTACAAATACTAATTAAGGTTATAACAGCTCAAAATTCCGCCAAATACTAATCTAACTAGATCGTGACATGATTTTTATCACCTTTTAGCCATTATAATGATGGTGATGGACGCTTTATTTCTGATTTTCAATAAAATGGTGGCTTGGTATAAAAGTATGTTTATTTAATTATAAATTGTTGTTGATAATTGATGAATATCTTAAATATACGAGCATAGTGATGTATTGATACGCGATTTAATGATCAAACTGATAACTGCGCCTATATAATAAACGATATTTCTTTCTGATCTAAAAAAATAATTACTCTATTGTATTCGGGTGATTTTAATTAAATCTATTTAGTTACTTGACTTTGTGATTTTGTTTTTGAGTAATACCGTTTCCACTAAACGATAGATTTTTTATTGTATTTACTTCTATAATTTAACCAAAATATCACACAATATAATTAAAGTGTAATGTGTACGTTAACCAATACATACTGCTTGCTAAGTACTTGGCGATATTTATTAGATTAAGGTGGTATTAGAAGATGGCATGTGCTATGTTTTTGTCATGTTATGGATTTGAATTATACTTCCTAAGTATGCTAAATTGTTTCTTTTAAAAAATAAACATCTTACAGTCATTAAATTCACCATATTATTTACGCTACGTCGATGTTAAAAGGTATATCGATGTCGATGTCGATGTTAAGGCATTCGTTTATAGATTTATGTGAAATGCTTATAAAATGAAGAAAAAAAACATTGCAGGCATCGACTCCACCTCCTGAAGGGAACGACCAAGGGAATCAAAGTAATAATGAGAAGTAAGTACATACATAACAATATGAACTGTGCCTTGAATACTGTGAACTGTCTTTTAATATTATTGGCATAGTAAGTGGTCGCTAGCAGATCGATTCCCCCCTTTCGTACTTGGAGGCTCATTGGTGTTTTTCGGTATTCAAATGAAATGTACATTGTGTAAATAAATACCAATATTTGACGAGCCACTTAAATTACATTTTCTATTGAGAGTCGGTTTTTAGTTTAATTCCCCCAAAGTGGGGGAGTGAGTTTTCTATATTAGGAAAATGGGATAATTAAGAGTAGTCGTTACGATAACAGTGCAGTAGAAGGGGACAGACAGCCGCTGGTTTCTGTTCGGGGAGTAAACGAGAGGCATGCCGCGCGGCGGAGTGGAGGGGGCCGGGGGCAGGGGCGACGCGCTCGCCGCACGCGGTCCGCGGACACGCAGCGACGCGGGCGGCACTCGCCGTCCTCGCCTGTGTTACATCCGGACACGCACTCCATCAACGGGACCTCACGAGGGGAGATCGGTCAGTTTTCCCCCTTTCCTGTATCGTAACCATTATCGCATTAGAAACGTGGGCATGAACAAATGAAATTATTTTTGCACTATATTCTTGTGACGTGAGTAAAATCTGCCAACACGTTAAACGTAGAAATCTAGTTCTATAGTAATATACTATGTGTACTTGACGAGAGCTATTTCATTTAGGGGTAGTAATACCGAACCAGTCAGATATTGGGACATAAATATTCTGCCTTAACGATATTTACCTGCGCAATGTCCTGCCACACTATCACTATAATCGCTTAAATAACTACTAAATGTTACACAATTTGCTTTTTTGGTAGTTTAGTTTAATATATGTAAAATGCATTATAGTCTAGTGGAAAGTTCCGATTTGGGGGAATCCCGAGGGGGAGTGCATTTGCCACGATCCACATCGCTGTTAATACCGCCCGTTCAAATATTACGTAGCATCTGGGGGACTAAGAGCTTTGCTATTTCAGACTATTGCTGAGAAGAGGGGGGGAAGGGCAAAAAACCAAACATTTATTAACGTAACAACGGGCCCCCCTAACAAGTAAACAACTTTCCAGGTGTAGCCGCCCTGCCAGCGCCGCGGCAAACCCCAGACACACATCGTATCGATTTATGAACACGTCGTTTGTGACTCGTTTAATACACATAAAGCACTGTGTGCGTCTGTTTGTATGTCTGTCGATATAGAAAAAAACGGGAATAGAACTGTATTCAGGCCTTATTCAAGATAATTCCACGTTCTTGACACGTCGCTAGCACGCGACTCTATTTGGATTTTATTTTTCTAACTACCCGCACGTTGTGAATGTATGTCGCTTAATTTTGACCAATAATCGATTTTTATTTTCTCAGTGTTTTATTAAACTAAGTTTTCTTCGTAATATTATTAGTGTTTAAAAAATCATCGAAATTGCAATGTTTATCGATATATATTTGTTATTTCACTGGTTTATTTTGTTTGCGAATAAATTATACAAATAAATAAAAAAATAACTCCTTAAATATGATTAACAAGTGTGGATTTATGTATTTTAATGTACTTTTTTATCTACATACATAACGTCACGCCCCTCTCACGTTAGGGTAGGCAGAGACCACATCCTTCCACCTGCTACGATTCTGACACACATCTTTCGCTTCTTCTACTTTCATAAGCACCTCATTGGTAACGGGCACTTTTGACCGCTTTTTGTTTCGTCAATCTTCCGTCATACATCCTCTCTACATGTCCATACCAATTAAGCATTCGTTTCTCTATCTCCATCACTACATCCTCTACCACACCACAACGTTCTCTTATCACACTATTCCTTACTTTATCTATCATTCTCATGCCAGCTATGCTTTTTAGACTTAGGTACTTTTATATACCTGAGACTATATCGATAATTTATATCGTTCATTATCTTATATATTTTATTCGAGGGGCACATTAATTTTAATAAATACATTATCTATATACATCCACGACGTGTAGTACTTGAAATAAATCGAAATCCTTATTATCGACATTTTTTATCGATATTGCAATTCTTATAAAATTCTATTATTGTGAATTTATTAACATCATCAGTATGTTAAATACATAAAAATGCATGGCAAACAGTCTTAGGATATATGATATTAAAATTATTATAAAATAAAAAGAAATCTGTACATTTGCCTAACCAGAATTACTCATTTATATATAACATTTCAAACGAAATGCTCAAAAAAATTATTTTATTTCCCTTTGAAAATATTTAAGCTATTTTCAATCTTAATTTAGATCCAATTAACAAAAACTATTTTTTTAGCTATTAAATCTTATTATTCGATCACGCATAATGTAATCTACTTAGTTATTATTTTATTAAGACCTATAATATTAAATTGGAATGTTTCTATTTTATTTGGAACAAATATTATGTATTATAGTAGAAATATCTATTTTAAAAAAGAAAAAGATATTTAAAAATGAGACAAAATGTAATGTTTACGTGCAATAAAATTAGTTAATACAATTTTTGAATTTATCTTTAAATCAGGTTAATAAAATAAAAAGATATCTAATTCGAGTTTTTTACCAATAAATTTTTCATTGAAGATACAATATAGAAACAAATATATTAAATAAAATTAATCAGAAGTTGACAAATATAATTAAAATGGACGAAATGTCAATTATAAAAAAAATATTGTGCTAACTCAATTTTTTAAAATCTAAACCTCTTTGTATGAAACTGTCTCGAAATGAGAGGTTAACTTTTCGAACAGTAAACGATTGCTGTATAACTAATGTTATAAGAGTAAAGAGTTTATTTAAAAACATATAAGTTTGACATGAATTTTGAGATTGAACTTGTCCTATAAAGGAAAGTCCTTTTTTATCCCAAGATAAAATCATCGAAATTCAGGTAAGACTAAATATTATTTTATATAAACATTTTTATTTGTTTGGTGCAAATTAATTTTTGAAGACATTTTCAAACAAATTTTTGTGCCTATAATATAACAATTTAAATGATGCGTACATTAAATTTCTTACCTTACTATGACGTCATTAACCGGTTGATTTATGTCTTATTTTGATCCATTGAAATTTCATCCCTTGGGGAATTAACCATTAACTTTACCTTCAAGACACATATAGTCTAAAATTAGTGTACATTTAAACCTGTTTAAAAATTAATATATATATATATATTTTAATAAATGAAGCATATTCTTCCTATTCTAAAAACAGCTCCCTTCTCCTTGTTACTTAGTCTTGATTTTATGACTTTGATTCTATTATTAACAAAACACTGGGAACTACCATTTGTCTCTTATTCACTTTACAGAGTGAGTGTAAATCGAGTGAGTTGCACTGTTAGAGGCTGTACTGCATAAGAAATTATAAAATTGACAGATTATTTCGTCCATCGATTTGTATCGTTGATCAGTTTAAAAGCTCATATTATTGCATTCTTTGTTTTTAAGTCAAATGTTTTATTGGCTGGATTGGATTAATGTCATTTCATGTGGGTTTATTTTTTTGTAGACAGATTATATATTTTAGAAAATTGATAGATAAGAATATAAATTGAAATGTTATTAGTCGATAGTTGTATATTATTTGGACGGTTTATTTTTATTAAAAAGTTAGGTTATTATATAAACACAACTTGTTTTGACTAAACATGTAAGCTTCAACATTTTTACTAAATATTTATAATTGAACTTTTCTCTTTGATTTTCAATGTTGTCTTAACACTTGTCGCCTTTTTCTTATATTAGATCTATTCAGTAATCTTTTTTTTTCTATAGATAGATAAAATGGCATAAAATAAAAAACTGTTATTAAATTTATTAATTTTTGATCGAAACTAGAATTCCAGAATTCCAATGCAATTATAATTAAAACATTATGAAAACGAAAAATTATTACATATTATTAAAACTGTTTCGAATGATTGTTTTTTGTATTCAAATGTTCAGTTTTTTTTACAACTCGATACGTTTTTTTCTTTATTTTTGGTTTTATAATTTCAGAATGAAGGGATTAAGTTTTGATGTATAAGAGGTATAAATACAAAATATATGTATATTTATATATAAATTATTTTTTAAGTCTATAGGATTTTTTGAACAAAAGTCTTACGTGTATTAAAAATGGAAGCAGCATAACTTTTGGTCGCAATAGTCGAGTGTAGAAAAGTTAATCATACAATTTTATAATATTTATTTCAGTTTATTAGTTTAGTGTGAGTTTGTATACTATTGTTAATTTAAAATACATTTATATTCGCATTCTTAACTTTGAGCACCAATGTCCAAAAAAATAAAATGTGTAATTTGTTTCTTACGTTGATTTATGTGTGCGTGTGTGTGTTCGTGATGTGAAAATTCACAGAAATACTTTTTCAGATATTTTTCGAGTAAATTATAAAAAAGATTACCAGATTTTAAAAAGAACATAGTGTATGATAGAGTAAGTTAAATTTTTAGACAGTACGAAACTCAATGGTAGCGTAAAACAGAATAATATTCTAAGAACTGCCACTTTTTTGTTCTGAAACGAATTTAAAAAATTAAAACTGTCTAATTACTAATCGGATACCTGGCAACCCTGGTGATGTTTATTGAGTTATAAATTAAAAATATGTTTAATTATCTATACTGTATATATAATATAAAATTGGAAAAGCTTTATTCATATGCCATGTGATATATTTATATATAAAATAACAGATATAATGATGTGTGGTTTTTTTTTTTCTTTATTATATTATCGTGTATTATAAGTTGTTTTGGTCCAACACGGTGACAGTACTATGTAAGCGTTCGTTGTTATTTTCGATCAAAACATGAAAAAAATAAAATAAAAGAATTTGACAAAAACTAGATGTTTATTTTATTCCATCTTTTTAAGCACCTTTGTTTGTTGAATATTTTTGAAATTGAATTTTTTTTCTTTTAGTTCATATAAAATGAAAGCCTCCAATACTTTAGGATCTTGGAAATATGCGGAAGACGCGTGGTGAATATAGTTACTATATATAACTTATTAAATCTATATGTAATGTATTTTAATGTGGTCATTGAACCAAATTATAACATATCATAAGCTCACGCCAGTTGTCCCCGAAGGGTTAGGCAGAGGTGAAATAGCGAACTACACCACACACATTTCGCCGAGCTTAGTTCCGTCCCAGATGTGACAGGGGGCGAGCCTGTTGCCATATCGGGCATAAATTCCAAACTCCGGGATGATACTCAGTAGAAAACCCCAATATTACTTGACCCGACCCGGGGATCGAACCCAAGACCTCAAAAGGACAGTCGTACCGTAATACAACTGCGCCACCGAGGCTGAACCAATTTACATGACACTTTTTTATAACTGTTCTCTCTTCAAGTCTTAGTACATCCATAGCTAGTCATATGGCTTAAATTATATGAATAATATTAAATGAAGTATCTCGACAATGACCATTAACGGAATCATTGGAGTATATTAAAATACCAGCTGTGTGCCCGCGTTTCATATATTTCTCATTGAGTTTTAATTTTTTTTATACGGAACCCTAATTATTTTCCTAAAAAAACTTTAGTACTAAGATACAGTAAAAATATTTCTCATAAATTATAGCACTTGCCCGTAAAACTGCATTGAATCGGATTTTATCGTTTTTTTAGATTAATATATATACCATAGAATATTTAACAAAAAACTAAACGCTGGACTTACTCTTTGTAGTTATTTATTACCATTAAAAGGTATGTTCTATGTTCGTTTCTTTAACTAAATAGGTAACCTGTATGTAAAATATTATTTAAATCATTCAACATAAGTTCCCGCGCGACTTAATTTTCACATAAACTATAACTTGAATAAAAAATTAAGGAACAAGTTAATAAACACTTACCATTTATTCCATTACAAATGGATTATTTGTCTATTAGAATCTGTGTGATTACGTATTTTAGGTTAAATAACGGAAGGTTGAGATCATAAGTTATATCTTCTACATAAAGTAGATTCGATCCGTCTTAGTTGAGTTATTGTATGAGTGCCTCAGGCACTAAATTGAAATGATAGAATAGATAATAATTAAAAGATTACAACTTTTGAAGTGAAAACATCTTTAGCATCATTGTGATATGAAAGTCGATGAAACGAAAAAGCGGCAGTATGTGTTTGTGCGCGCATGCGTAGAACAAAGCTTTTCCCACGCACAACAACCGTGGTGTTTTGTGTACGTGTTTGTATCCACACTATTTTTTTTATCCATAAAAATAAACAAAGATAAATTATTCAAGACATTTTTTTCTTTGTTAATAAACTAAACAATATTATTATTTTATTTAGCTATTGATTTCCTTTAACGCTATCAATAAAAAACATTCACAAACCATTTCACTGGACGATCAATTAACAATAGAAAGACAACCAGAGATGTAATTGTATTTATTTTTATTATATCAATATTTTATCGTATAGAAGATTTTGGGTTTCATTTATTCCTTCTGGATCCATGAGCAGGCCAGACGTTGAGTGTCAGACACTGGTGCCTTGCGGAATTCGAGTCACTGTTACTCCGTACCGACGATTTATGAAGGTTCGTTCATTCAGTTAAACGTGCCTCCGCTATGATCGTTCTCGCTTGCTCTAACGCTTTCCTGTGGAAACAAAACACAATATAATTTTAGTTATGTATTGCTCTGGAAGCCGCCATTTTATTGACGTAAGACGGATGCAACAAAGAAACGGTACCGTTAGCAAAACCGTCTAGTTATTATTTTTTGTTCCAATATTTCATTGATTAGGGTCCGTTCAAGTATTACGTAAGCTTCAAAGTGTACAGATAACGTAGTGTCTATCTATTATACATTCCTTATTTTTGATGACAAGGGGGTCCGTGCGGTGATTTAGTAAGTAATATATTTTACCTATTAATTTCCGTTTTTCTTCACTTACTATTGCTGAGATAAATGTTTAAAATTATAATTAGGTAGTTACTTGAACGGATTCTAATTAACTGTGTTCAAGAACTTCATATACCTATAAGAATATTTACAATTATTTACTTTTAGAATAATAGCTTTTGGTGCAATAATAAACTACAAAATATTTTATTGAAACAGCAGCTAGATGTTTATTAAAAATGTGAAAAAAGTTTCTAGTTTTCTAGAAGATTTCTATAGCTATTAAGTTTTTTGTGGAAAGCTTCATCCGTATTATAGTATTATGTAACAATATACCACTGTGATAACGCTTAAAAACTTTTATTCGACTACTACAATGACAGGCATATTAGAAACTACATTGTTTTCAGATTGCATAAACATTTTTCTTTTTAAATACACCGGTGTTGCCGGTATATCAGATAATAGCTGTTAGGAAATGGTTGTGATGATAACATGTAGGGGTGTATATGTAAACACTAACAGATGCAGCGGGTTGTCTGTCTCGAGGCGCGTGAGTGCGAGCCGCGCGAGGCCCGCCACGCGGCGCAGCGCGCGCGCCCGCAGCGAGTCCGCGCGCGGCAGCGTCTCCGCGAGCGCGTGCGCGCACACGCACATGTACACGCCGGGCGCCGCGCCCGCGCCGCAGCACAGCGTCTCTGCACACACACACACACACACACAACACATACAGGAGCCTCCTTCACTTATTCGTATTCCAAGTTATACAAACATGTAAAACGAACAACGGACATCCTCAAAACATTCAGTTATAATCATACATACAAACACGAAACAACATTTACTTGTAGATGCGTCTTTACCTATTGAGTAGGGTGTACGTTAATAGGGGACGCAGGCCTCGGCACTTTCAATGAACCTGCGCCCGGTTTATAATGCCGGGCATTATAACTAAACCCCACGCAAAAAAAAAGTTCCGGTTTGCATACACTTAGTATGGCTTCTCCGGAGCTTCTCTTATATATGTTGAGTTATGCAGAGCAAGGCGCGCCACGAGCGGCTCTTACAATAGTAACTTTGCTTCAACATGAAATAAACTTTAAAACAGATAATTATAGCTTATATTGGCGTAGTAGTGAATATCGCATCACTACTAAAGGCGCGAGCCGGCATCTGATTCGTCTGAAAGGACGCCGACAATCATTGCGAATTCGGCTGTTTATAATAACGAATAAAGTTTAAATCGGCATGCATGCATGCATTCGTCATGCAGCATTTCTCTAAGGCATGTATGTACGTACACGTACCGCACTTTGAGTTCTACCGCTCCGCTAAACCGTAGTTTTGCGAAGTAAGTTTTGAAACAATGAATATTATCATTACGTAAACATGTAAAAATGAAGTAACCCGGCTTTTCTTATGATTTGATTTCCTGCCACAACTATTGCAATTAAGACTTTCACCAGGATCAGAGCTCGTCAAAAACAACCAAGCTAGTGAAATTTTAAGTTTGAAAATAATATTAAAGCGAGCTATTGAAAATAGGCAATTTGAATTTTTTTTTACTATTTATGCCAGTGCAGTGGCCAGTGCGGAACGAATGGTAAGTTAAAGTGGTCGCTTTAATATGTACCTACTAGTATAATTGTAATGAAACTCTGAACAATGAGGTTTAAAAAAACATGTAGGTTTGTGTGTCATCGAGTTTTTGTGGGATTTAATAACTGACTATACAGTGAGCGTCACACCGACCTACCCTTATATATCTAATCTGCAACTGAATTTCAACCTAATTTCGAAAGCATACAGTTCAATATCAGTTGAGATATTTTTAACAGATTTGTGTAAGTCCAAGGGATGCTGACTCCACTACCCCTACCTCCTCGGCCGAGTGGTTTACGCTCGGTACTACGAAGCTATGAGTCGAGGGTTCCAATCCCGGTCGGGTTTATTTCTTTATTGGTAAACTCCAAAACTACTGAACCGATTTTGAAAATTCCTAATTAGAATGAAGATATTTGATAGATGTAGAAAATTTGACACGAGGCCCTGTGTACCTACTGTATCCCGACACAATTTAAAATTGCACCCGGATCTCCGTTAACTGTTGTAAATATAAGGTGTTTGGTAAACACCTAAAAGGCGAAATCTTCTCATGTTAAACATGCCTATATAAATGTTATGACAATATGAAAATTGTAAAAAAAAAATCTAACTCTCTATACAAAACGAGCGTTCAGCTGATCGAGTTAGTATGAAAGTCGATTTTATTTACAATTTCCATTTTTGAACATTGATATAACATTTATATTTATTCCATGTTGACCGCGCGCGTACTAGAGGGCGCTCGAGTACTGATTGCAAACGGCCGCTAAATTTGCTAGAGACGCCTTTGTTATAATTTGTAGGTATTGTTTATTTATTTATGTTTATTAGTATACGCGCATTGCGGATGAGTCAACAGACGCGTGACGTCACGAGGACCACTCGACAAACGGTCCGACGAAGGGGGATCATTCATTTACTTATTATTAGGAGAAAAAATTACCTACATTAAAAATATCTGAAACCGACTCAGTAGTTGATTCTTAACAAATTACTTTCACAGTGTGCGTTTATTATGTTATCGAGGTTCTACTGTATTAAATGAGCATCCTAAAGGTGAGGGAGGGGGGGGGGGGGGTTATGCTTTTCTAATTTTTGGTTTGACATAAGAGACGGGGTCTAAGTGATTATTACTAAGGCAATATTTACTTATGAATTTTCTTTATTTCGTTCAAAATTACGCTAATGCTTATGTAATTATGAGAGGGGGTAAAAACTCTATGGAAGGTTAAACAGAAGAATTGTACTAGCAGTTGATGTGGGTGGTGGTTGGTTGGTTGGTTACCTATAAGTGATAGGACGAGAGGGTCGACTCTCAAGAGGGGCGGAGGCCCCGCGAGCGCCAGCAGCGCCCGCAGCAACCGCACGCCGCACCCCACACACCGCCGCCAGAACCCGCCCCCGCCGCCGTCCATTATACTGCACAACAACAACACTATATTACCACTTATTTATTTATTCTAACCACTGCTCGAAGTACAAAATAAGTAAAACTTCTTTCCTTGCGGTAAGAATAGGATTCCAAGTTCACATCACGCGTTGTCCATCAGCATATTAATAAAGGACGGAAGAACTGTGTAACGACGAGAGAGAGAGAGAGAGAGAGAAAGAGACAAAAATATAATAAAGTTTTCATGGAATAAGCATCACCACCGCGTTCTACCTCATCCCGCAGATACACTGCGATGGTGTTTTTCACATTGTCTCTCACGATGTTCCGAGCCACCATAAACTTTGAATCGGACTATGCATGCACACCTATATTTTTTTTTGTTAGTTATGACGTCACAATATAGCCTAGGTCCATGCGCATTCTTATTTGAAACGCGTTGTACGTGTGAGGTGGATATGTGAGGTGTTAGTACTTGGGTGGTAGCGCGGGCACGAACACGTCCGCGCTGAGTGCGGCGGCGGCTCGCGCGGCGACGGCGGTGCCGAGGCGGCGCAGCGCGGTCGCGGAGGCCGGCAGCGCCGCCGCCCGCACCACCAGCTGGCGCAGCCGTACGCCGGCGCGCACGCACATCGGGTCCCACGCGCACTCGACCAACTCTACACACGCACACATTAACCACAACGACATCATAATAGAAGCTCTCGAAAGTTCCTCGCAAGGCAGAAATTAAAACTCGAAAAAATGGGCTAAAACTGGTTTTATCGTATTCAAATTACCTCACGCTTCAATTTATCAAAAATGAAATAAAATTAATTTAGTATAAATTGACAAATATATTCGAAACAAAATAACATTAAAATAAATCTATACCAATAAATAAAATTGAAGTGTCTGTTTTTAATGTCAAAATTATTTTTGGATATGAATGTATATACGATACCTATACCAAAAATATAATTTTTTAAATTTTTGTCTGTTTTTCGGTCTGTCTATCTATTTGTGCGGAACGGCTGGACGGATTTTTTCGGAACTTTTTTTTGTTAGATAGCTGAAGTTACTCCGGGTAACTTAGAGTACTTTTCATTTTCGAAAATAATTAGGTCTCCGCGTAAAAAGTTTAAAACTCATAAAAAATTTAGTAAAATCCGATTCAATGCCCAATTTTACGGCCACTTGGCTTTACTTGAATTTATAAGAAATATTTTTACTGTACTAAAAAAAAATTAAGGTCCTGTATAAAAAAAAATTAAATGCAGTGGAAAATATATGAAAACGCGGGCACACAACTAGTAAGTTAAATAAATTAAAAATAGTATTAAAACATTAAAATAAACATGAAAGCATTTTAGATATCGCAACACAAAAGTGTCGGCACTTAAACGCCATCTTATACTTGACATTCCGTAGCATGTTGACGGCTGAAGTCATAGCGTTGGTGACGTGAATCTATAAACTTTTCCACTACCGAGAATAATAAAATCTATACTTATGCAGCCTATCGTATATTTGGACTATGAATAAACTATTTGAAAATTAACATAATTATTGTTCAGAGCGTCAATACATGTAAAAACCAGACAAATGTTAAATATTAGGTTATGTTAATAAAATTAACAAATTATGAAATTTAAAGGAAAAAAAAATAATTTTTCCAAAGTTTCGACTTTTTACTTCTGCCAGCAGTGCCCATGGCTGCCTAGTTTTTTTTTTCAGGATATAACGTTAATGTTCTTTATTACCAAGGTGATCAATTTATATGAATGAATACATACCCGTTAACTTGGGTAAGACGACGCCCCTAACGATTGCCGGTACTAGGAACAAATCCGGATCATCGCGGACACTCTGCTCCGACACTGGAGGATATTCCGACGTGTCCTCCCCCTCCTCCGAGGAGGAGGAGGTCCCGGAGGACTCGCCCGGGGACCGTTTCGACCTCACCCCGTACATCATCAGACATCTGAAAGGGTTATTTTTATTTAAACATGACACACATACATACATTCCATGTTGATAAAAACGGGCCATGTAGTTCCTACATAATCTACAATATAGAATCTTATTCTATGGAAATAAGGTATTTGACTGGTGTTTAATTTACTTAAAAAAATAAATTATATAGGATAAAATTAAAATACTAAAAGCCTGTTATATTAAATTATTGAGATGTAACAAGTAACTTATAATGTAGAAAGTAAATAATCGCTCACTTGTACCAATCCATTCTCTCGTAATCCTCGTTGTTCTCATCAGCTAACGGGTTCCATAGAATCAACTGGAACAACAATATTCTTTATATTAAATAAACAACGAAAACCTACAGATATCAATTATCAACATAATGTATGATAGTTGACATATATATGTATATATATACAGGCTGAAATCGAAATTAATGGCAATAATTAAATCGGAGCTAGTAATTACATTCAGAAATATTTTAAAATACGTTCACTGGAAAAAAAATAAAAATAAAAATGTAAAACATCCATTATAAATTAAATCAATCATGTGTTAAATAAAGGCCAGATAAAAAGTACTCATAACCGACGAGCATGTATGAAAGCGCTCATGAAAGTAGAGGAAGCGAAAGAGGTGTGTCATGATCGTAGCAAGTGGAAGTACGTAATCTCTGCCTACCCCCACGGGAGAAAGGCGTGATGATATGTATGTATGTAAATTCAATTAAGAATCAAAATCGCGTAGCCGTTTTACGGCGGTCGATGACCCGGCAAGCATGTAGGTACAATTATCAGCTGATGTGCACGAGCGCGAGTGACGTCATCGACTGACGAACACGCATCCGACGGTTTTGATACTTTAATTATATATTTTTAGTTTAGTTATTTTTTTTAGATATTATTTTGTTGCTATATACTTATTCAGAATCATAATAATAAGTTCCCATGTGCAGTGACTCCCAAGTGATGGTGCCGGAACACAATTATTGATCTTTGGCGACAGGTTTTCAAACTTGAAGAGTGATAAGAGAACCTGACTGGCATTATTAGAATTTGCCCAATCGACTATGGGGCTGTTTAAAATGACATAAGATTTTTTTTGTAAATTGATGTTGTCCATTGTTAATAATAATAACCATAGCTCTACAGCGGCCATGATTACGTAATCACCTATCAGACCCCTTGTGCCCTATGTTATTTACACTAATAAATAAAATTAAGTGTCTGTTTGTAATATGAAAATTATTTTCTTTTTCTTAATAGATATGAATGTATATACGGTTACCTATACCAAAAATACAATTTTTCAATTTTTGTTTGTCTGTCTATTTGTAATAGGTAATCTCCGAAACGGCTGGAAGGATTTTGATGGGAATTATGACGGATTTTGAAGCTGAAGTTACTCCGGGTAACTTAGAGGAGTGTTAATTTTCGAAAATAATTAGGGCACCACGTAAAAATAATAAAACATAAAAATTTGAATTAAATCCGATTTAATGCACAGTTTCACTGGCCGATATTTGAATTTGTGGAAAATATCTTTGCTTAAAGTTAGTAGCAACAAAAAGAGACATAATTAGGGTATCGTATAAAAACATTAAAACTATATTAGCTAGTGAAAAATATATGATACGCGGGCGCAGCCGCGGCCACACAGCCAACAATAATGTCAAGCTGTGTGCGCGCGGTATCTACTAAAAATAGTTCCGACCAAATCGGTCCAGCCGCTCCGGAGATTACCCAAAACAGACAAACAAGATTTCTAAAAATTGCATTTTTTGTATCGATTTTCGTATATACATTTCGTATATTCATTTGTATTTAGTAAAAAAACAGACATTTCAATTGTACATATTTATGACAACAAAAAATAATTTTCTTTCAACGATTCTACATCGCGCTATGGTTCTGTCGTATACATTATGCATATATGTTAGGAAACAGGCTCCGCTCGAATTTTGTTAATGAGTAAAAATATAGATGTGTGAAGGTGCGGCACCTGGTGGCGGACGTAGGGCGCTATGAGCCGCGGCAGACAGTGCGGCAGGTACGCCTCGCAGTAGAGCGCGGGGTGACGCCGGCGCCACGCCGCGAGCCGCGCGCAGACGCCGCGCACGCCGCGCCACGCGCGCAACGCGTCCGCGAACAGCACCGCCGACGCGCACCGTATCGCGTCTACGCAAACGAACAGCTTGCATTCAAACCAGACTCTACGCACGCTTCTAATATACCTCTTATGTCTACTCCTGGGAACTACTCTCTACAAATCTATATAATTATAAAGAAATTCGTTAGGCAATCACGCAAAAAACTACTCAACCGAATTATTCGATGAAATCCATTTTTTGAAGTTACACTTCTTTTGGCCCGTTAGGGAAAAATCATGAGAGTAAATTTTTACGACAGTCAAGAAAAAAACGACATCCTGAAGTTAGCTGTCAACGTTTTAGTTTTTTTTTTCTGTTATTACGTCAAAGAAGTGTAACTTCTTACGTGCGTACATAAGTACACACACACTTTTTATTTTGTGGTTCCTAAAGTTAAGTGACGATGTGGTCTAGGATGGTATACAAATTAAGTCTAAAGGTACTGGTTCTCAAGAAATACTGCCGTAACACATTGTCGGTATTTGACAACAGGTTTTATAACTTGAGGATGGCAGGTACCCAGACGGGCATCATCAGAATATACCCTACCACCGTGCTATGGTTTCCTCGCGATGTTTTCCTTTACCAAAATATTCAGGCTGATTTTCGAGTTGAATAAGTTTATATCCGCGTCCGTCGACACGAAATCCGACCGCACTACAAAGCACTACAAACTAAGTCATCATGTCAATAGTTTATACTATTTAGTAATATATAGGATAGTATGTATATATTGTTAGATACCCTCACTTCCCAATGGAAGTTTTAAAAATACCTTCTTGAGGATTTCGACGCGTACATGGAGGTACTGTCACCAGGCACCTTTTTAGTATTAGATTAATCCAAAACATAGTAAATTACTATACGCCGAATTTGATCATATATTTGCCCTTAAATCTAGCCCACATTCATTCTAATCAGCCAGTGCACAGGAACTGGATTCGATACTGACACACGTCCCGGTTATACATAAAACCGCTGACTAAACATCCCCCTTCCCCCTGGTCGAAGCGAAGCTCTCACCCCTCCACCTTGTGTAACGATAAACATTGGCATACTTTTGAGAATTTAAAGTAAACATTGCTAACGTAATCACCATTCAGACAACAAGAAACGAACGAGTATTAATCAGAGCACTAACTGGGCACTATAGTTTGGGCACAACAACATCGGTGTCCAGAACACAAGAGAGTGCAGGTTCTGTGAAATATGCAGACGAAACCCCAAAGCATGCCTTGTATGAATGTGTTGCTCCCGGAGGAAGTACAGACACTTTGTCAAAAAGATCCTACAGTCTATCCAGGTTGTAGACCACACCCCCTTATCAAATAATAATACAAGATAGTCACCCCTCTCCTGCACGTAGTGGTGCATTTCCTGCGGAGGCAGCTCGTCATCACTGGAGTCTCCGTCACGGTGTCGGACCATAGCCCCTACGGCGGCGGCGGCGCTCTCCCTCTTGAGTCGTCTCGCCCTCCGTCTCCCTTCCCTCTCGGCAGTCCGGCGGATCTTCTCCTCCGAGTCCGGGTGCTTCACTGACCCGGGACGAGCTGGTGCACCAATATTAAAACACGTTTATTCACGTTCTAATAATCAGCTTGACATTTTTTATAGAAGGAAAACGACATGACAAAACCATAGCTTATTAGCATACCATAGGTAATGTGCACTCGCAAAGAGTAGGGGCTTATTCGTGCCAAATAAAATAACAGTTCAATGAATAATTATTTTTACATTTTAAAATAAACATAAGAAATCTTTTTGATTATTATAAGTTATTATAATATATTTATATATGCGAATTTTACAATGTGACAATATATATATATTGTCACATTGTAAAATTCGCACGTCATACAACTTGACATTTATTTAAAATTTCGCCTTTTACACCAACCAACTTTAATCAAACTACATTGTTATATATTTAATTATGTAATATTTATTTGATAATAATCTTTTAATTTGTAACTTTTAAATTGTATCTGTCTTCTTTTTATGTTAAATAAATTTATTACTTGAATCACATAACATAACATACATTAATAACATAACATTGAAAATTAATTCATAATTTCTGCAACAGTCACATCATTAGATCGTAATCTAAGAACTCTTTCAATGATAGAGTATTTTTGAATTTGAATTTATCATATTTCGTTTACTTATAGGTAGTAAAAAAGAAGAAACATATTTCCTCCCGTATGAAGTCGCGATTGGAGGCTATGATATCACAAAACCTAACATGATCATCCCAAGATTCATATAAATTCTATGGCGTCCGTCAAATCCCCAATGTGGTTAATATTAGTAATAGGGAAGAAACATTATAAAGAGCCAAAAAATTGAGAATTCGAGTCAAATGAAATTGCACGGAAGTGTACTTCGTCGTAGTTAATATCAAAATAAAAAACTAAGTACATATGTATGTATAAACGATACCTATACCAAAAATACAATTTTTGCCTGTCTATTTGTTCCGGCTAATCTCCGGAAAGGCTGGACGTATTTTGACTTTTTAGCAGATAGCTGAAGTTACTGTGTAACTTAGGATGCTTTTAATTTTCGAAAAATAATTAGAGTTTCGCGTAAAAAATTCAAATTCACAAAATCCGATTCCACGGTCAGTTTTTACTGGCAAGTGCTTGAACTTACTTTACTTTACTTTATCTTAGTACCAAATTATTTTATGTAAGTATATGAAACGCGGGCGCAGCCGCGGGCACACAGCTAGTACCACACTATGGTAAGTAGATTTGAACTGCTCCCCTCTGAAACGGAGCCAAAACATCAGAGTTAGACCTAACGAGATAAAGATAAAAGAGTGACTGAGAAACAAGAACGCAAGCGCAATACTATTTTGGTCATATATAATATAGTCTACTGCACAGCCATTTGTTGCATACTTCAGACTGGCACAGTTAATATGTAAGTACTATAATACAATAGGATAATTTACTAGTATTTAATTTAAGTGAGTAATCATAATTTATCCAACGATAAATTATATAGGAAACAAACCAGCCATAGCGAGTACGTCTTGGGCTTGATCTCTAACATCGGCTCGTCTCTTTCGATGAGGAACTCACAGCGTCGCCTGTGCATCGCGAGGGCGCGAGCCTCCAACGCCTCCAACTGAGGCATCTGTAACAATATCCGATAAATTTTCAAAAACTAAACAATACGATTAATTTATATTGCTTGGCCTTCACTAATACGAGACAGGCAATTGCCATTTCCACCGAGGTATATATAGTGCTTTACTCAAAAGAATGCAGGGAAATAAAACATACTTTTTATATTATACATTTAATTTCATTAATATTTATATTTATTAAGTATTTAAATAACAAATCAAGACGAATTTTCAGCTTTGCCGCCAATTTTCTATTTATCATCTGTGCTGAAAGGCAAGCGCATTTATGGTCATACTGCCACGTACATTTTGTAAAAAATTGCGTATTATGTATCACATTTCACCCGAGTAAAGCTGGGTTTTCATCTAGTAACGTCATAAAATATGACAAGTTTTACCTTCTCATCGAGGCACTCTATGAGGTCAGTGAGGTATCCCCTAGCGGCCTGAGCGCGCTTGTAGGCCGCGTCCAGTTCACCACAGCGGGAGGACCTGCTCTCCCTCATGCGGGCAGCGCTCACCAGCCTCCCCTCCAGTTCCACTCTCTTCCTACCCGTGTCTTCGCGATCCGTTCTCAGTTCATGCAGCCTACAACAGTATGTTTTATGTTAAACTAGCCTTTGCCAGCATTACTATGTCCGTCTTGAATATAGGCATCACATCCAGAGAGAAAATGTGTTTTTTTTTATTATTATTTGTTTCTGTAATATGATTCAGCCAGTGTCAGGTAATAATTTGAAACTTATTTTCACCAGTCGACCGTAAAAATTAGACATGAATCATGGAGAAATTTGCCCATCATTATGATGTATCTCTAGTTTTAAACCTTTGTAAACCATGAAAGTTTTTTTTTTTTGCTAAAAAAAAATTACATATTTCTACTGCTTACACAAAAACTAGTTAGGATGTACAAATATACTATATAAAAGTCCATTGAAAAAAAAGAGAGAAATATGTGTGTGTAAATTATTTGTTTTAATGTGTTTGTTACTCTTTAACTCCAACTAAATGGTTAAGGCCAACTAAACAGCTAATCATAATTAAGTGTTGCACAAACTGTATATTTTACATACATACTTCATATGAATTTACATATTACTAAAGTAATTTCCAGTGGTTAGTTTATTTGAAGCCGTAACAGACGCACGGACCGGACCGCGTAAATGGTACAGCGGTCGACAGTAATTAATATATAATTATTAATTGATACCGTTTCCTGAGCGCATCGACGAGTTCCTGAGCAGTTGCTGCTGGCTGTGAGTTAGCACCTAACAACGGTCTCAGGTGTCCCGGAGTCTCCTGCAGCTGAGGCGGTGGGGGAGCCATTGCAAAAGGATTCATCTCTATCGTATTGTCACCTACGTGGAAACAATCCTTATCAGCAATATCGTAATTGGTAGAGCTTCAATTTTTTATTAATAAAAAATCTATAATAAGCGTAGAAGCCGTACATTAACCAAATTATTGCACATTTTAACCTTAAAAAAAAAAACAACCCGTTCCTTATTGATACATGTTATTTGAACAGCTCCTAAGATGTGATATCTAAAGGGGAAACGTAGAACAACTGAAAAACATGGCACATATGTAAATCGAAATTATATCTTAAGAATGACACAAGATTATACCGGTTATATCTATCAAAACAGGCATAGCTTTCTGCATCTGTTGCTCTTCCCACTCTTCCACGTCGCTGTTCAGCTCCTCGTCTGGAGAACCGGCAGCCGTACAACCTGAAATGTTAATTACTTATAAACGAAATGTAATTTATTCCCGAGACTTAGATCGAAGTAACATTTTTCTCTTAGAATTGACAAGATGCTATTGACTTAAGGGGCCTTAACAGCTTCACCGGACTTTTGGGAATGAGTGTCTGAGGCACTCAGCCGACAAATAGAAGAGACCAAAAATGGTACTGAACTAAATATACTTGGGCCACAACCCGTGAAGAACATTCCGCGGAAATTGCCCGAGCTAAATCTTATGGTGGTTAATGAAAAAATAACGAGGTCCCTTAGACATCATCGACATATAACGTGAAGCTCGAAAAAGTGGGAGGGTGGAAGAAGTTAAAAATATTTTGAAAATTTTTAATATGTGCCAAAATATACCACTAATTTGGGGAGAGTGAGTGATGTAATCTATAGATTACATATAGGTTAGTTTATAACCTCGCCACATATCATCCATCAAAGTGGAAGGGCGGATGAAAAAATTGCTAAAATACATTACATGATTGACTCCTTACAAAGTGCCTATGATGTAATGTGGAATATAATCCATATGGTATCACTGTATTACATTGGCAGCCAAACCCAGTCCCTAGTTCCCGGGTCACTGCCAGAGCAAGACCCAAGGTGATCGGAATAACAGTGCAAAATCAAATATTAACAGTAAGCAATCTGAGTGACAAGATCCACATATGAACAGGCTGAAATGTATATATTTCACAGAGAATAAACGCAAAAATATATTAATTTAAGAGGATATGCGATCAGCAACAAACTTGAAGAGGTATTTGAAAAATCTATTACTATTGTATTGCGCCACAAAGAAACAGTTATAAAATTCGAAAGAGATAACTGCACCTCAGGCTGATTATACATACATACATATACAAAATTGTCCTTTCCTGTCCTTTTCATTTTTTTTTCAATTATAAGCTAACAAAAACTTTGGCTATGCTTTTACATTTTTTGTTATTGACTGTGAAATTTGTTAGATGGACTTTGAAAATGGCAGTAAAAATTAGGCATTCTTTTTATTTTCGAAGGCTCCTCCTGGTTTCTATACCTAATAGTTATTTTAATGCAATGATAGATACATATAATAAAGTATAAAAATATTGCCTTTTATAATGCCTATATATTATTATAATGCCTTTATCCAGGGAAGAAAAACGTTTGTATGGGATAAATTCCGCATGCACATCTTCTTATATCTATATTATTATTATAATACTATTAATAATTATTGTTTTCCAATATACTTAAAGTCTATGTTATCAAAACTTACGTTTTGGCTTGTCACTTGGCAGGTCCAAGCCTCTGACATGCAGTCTACCTTCCTCTTCATCGTCAGCAGAGCCGTCGTCATCTCTGATAAGCCGCGAGCCGGACGTATTTTCAGTCTGTATCGGTATAAAATCACCGCCTAGCTCGCGAGCCTGCAAAATACATTTTCTGTTGGATTACAATTGTTTTGATTATTCCTGCACAGCAATAGGGACGATACAGACTATATCAATTCTACCATCCTGCAAAATTTCATTAAACATATCAAATTTCCATACAATGAATATTTATTTCCCTTATATTCTTTACTTTTCTAATATATTCATTATCAAAGCTTTCCGAGATTAATAAAGTTTAAACTTATTTTACTTCAGAACTGAATCTTTAAAATTGATAGCCATGTGTGTACATATTTTACGTAAAATTTAAATAAGCGTCCAATCAATTGCTGCACAGATGTATTCCAAATACATAATTATGAAGACGAGGGAAAACCAGTAATACCCAGTCAAATAATTCCAATGTAGGCCAAATAATTCAGTCGAAAATCCAAGCACAAAAAAAAACGGGGAAACGAACATAAGGGAAACTTGAAAATAATCAGAGGTTAGAATTAGATGTTAGAAATTTTAGGTTATCAAAGAGTGAAGTTTAAGGAGAAGAACAAAAGACAAGACATTCTAAATGATGTTATTAACATAACAATAATTGCAACATCTGTCTATGTAATATTGGAGGCATGTCTTTCATAACTAATTCTGCCCACAAGGTGACTGATAAGTTTGGTCATTTACCATACCGAATCCGTTGTACAGTCCGTACTGAATCTGAATGTCTGGTAACACTTATAAGGAGAACTAAAAGACAATACACATTAAATCGATGTATAAATGATCACTGATTAATAAATACGCAAAATAAGCGTAAACAAAAATGGATTTTCAAAAATTATCCAATCATAATATCTCGCATCAATTAAATGCTCAGAAGAACTTGATAGAAACGAACGATCCCATAGACGAAGTGTTCCAGCCACACTAGTCCCTCACCTCTCATACCTGCTGTCGCGTTTTGCGAGCCGCGTGGATCAGCGCCGCGTCTGGTATGTATCCGGGTGCGCCCGCGAGCGCAGCCCTCACCGACTCCGCGCGATACTGGTGGAACCCTCTGCTGTCTTCCTCTTCTCCACCTTCTTCATCATCATCGACGTCACCGGTTCCATCAGCGGCTAGAGCCTCCCTTCCAGATAGTATCAGCCCCTCTAATGTTACTTTCTTCTTAGCTTTTGGTTTGTCTTCATCCACATCCATGTGATTACCATTGTCCTATTTCATTTAATAACATGTCAAATAATTTGTAAAAAGAGAGGGCATTTTTGACAGCTTATGTTCATACTTCATTGTCAAAGATCAAAATCCATTGTTTCTGACATGTAATACTTAGATAACACTTGTGAAAACTAGTAGCAAATAGAATGATCATATATTGATTTTTAGATTTTTCCATTGGGCAGGTAAAAATAAATTGGATGTGTAAAGTATATACCAGTAAATATCAATTACACAAACATAAGAATCCGAATAAGAATGTATATTAGTCTATTGAAGAACAGAAAACTTTTTAATCTTTTTATAGTGAAACTAAAAAAAAAAAAACCCCGCAGAGTGATATTAGGAAATCTTTTGTGTAATATGATTTGTCTAGATTTATTCATTCATTAGAACAACAGAACAAGCACCATGTGTTGCAATGTATGTAAATTGGTCTATCCAATAGGAATAAAGTGTACAATCTACATTATATGCAAATGTGTAAATATAATAAATATACAAATACATAATAAATGTGAAAAATGCATCTATATTATAAATTATAAAACCATATTATAATGTTCATTTGAATTATACTAACAAATAAAATATGCATATCAATAAACTGTCATAAATGCCACACAATTAGAATAAAGTTTTAATATAATGTTATATTAAATCTAATAATATAATTATATTATATTTTTTGTAAAATAATAAACTAGACGTCTATCTGCATATGTTTATAATTTTTAAATATTTAATGAATTGTTTACCTGTCAATAACTATACCTTTTCACTTTTTGTGGTGCTTTCTTTTGTCAGAAATTACCTTTACTTTTCAACAATATTTTTACACAGGGCAGATATATCGTTAAAAAGATAATAAATTTCACAATTTAAAAAAACAATGTATCCTTAAATCTAAAACTGACAAGAGATCTACAGACAATTCATACTTTATACATTATAACATTTTATTCACACTATTATTCAGTTATTTTGATGAAGGAGTAAATACTAATAACTAATAAAACTTACCTTGCATATAATAGATATTAATACAGAATTCATACCATTTGATAAACCAAATGATATTAACCAAAAACCAACAGAAACTTGGTCACCATATCCATTACCATTCCTATTTAATGGTGGCAAAACTGATTTAGTACTGTCAGTAGAAATATATTGCAAATTTATCTATTTATACACCTCACCTCAAAGGAATTATTGTCATATTTGTTATTATCACCATCAGGGATTTGACGTTGCCTCTCCTTTTCTTTGCGTTTGGCGAGACGCTTGCTCTGTGAAGACTTCTTTACTTTAAATACTTCACCTTCTTCTTCTGCAACAGAGTAAAGGTTATTTTGTTTTCAGTATAGCATATATATTATTTTTTATTGTATAATGCTACTTTGTTCATGCCACTGATAGTCATTTCAGGTCACCACAGCATGAATGCATTTATCTATTAACCAGTTAATTCCAAACATTTTTTTTACAATAATTAAATTAAATATAAGCTGTAGATGTATATATGGAAACCAAAGCTCGATTAATTATCTTCGCCTTTACAGTATTATTAAATTTATAAACAAGCACAACAATTGAATCAAGTGAAGCTATGTCACATCACAGATTATGGTTTTATCATACCAACCTTCGTCTACAAAGCTCAGCATTGAAGTGGTCTTCACAGGTTTGATATCTTTTTTCTCCTGACTTATTATAGGAGGTGGTGGGACCTCCGGGTCACCGTCTTCGTCATCGTCAGCGCAAAACACGCGACGCTGAATTTTTTTTAGGTTTTCGAAACAACGACATTTTCCTAACACTTTTTAGAGCCTACAATATATTTTTCAAATTATCGTACAAGACATTTCTTAGAATAGTAAACTATTACAAAATACACCATCAATTTAATAAAACTTCTATTATTTTTTAGTTAGCTAGCTAATTTTTTTTGGTTGCATTTGATCCGTCCTATAGGGATGTTAGATATTTATCGGTGTTCTAAAAACATTTTGTGTTGATGTTGTGGTCGAATACATCGATGTTTTAACATTAAAGTTAATACCTCTGAACGCGTAGTTTTCAACCTTTTCTTGCCAAAGGACCGCTTTAATTTCTTTGTTGATTGTAAGGAACGGTGAACTAAAAATGAAAGTAATTATTTAATGAATTTGAATAGACCCTTGTATATTGATTGATTAATATTGGAAAACATTTTTATTAGAAAGTTATTTTTTTAATTATTGAGACTTTTGGGCTTGCTTCTTCTTCATAAGTTGGGTAATCCTAAGGCTAATATTATTACTCAAAACTAATCCATTGGCCCTCACATATTTTTATCAACCAAGTTATCCTCGCCGTCCATCGAAAATATTTGAAATAGATGATATTTGAATCACACTTTGGCACTTGCAGACCACTGATAGTTCGCGAACCACTAGTTGGGAACGATTGCTCTAAACCAAAGATCCACTGATGATTTGGTCGAAATATTCAATATTTTTTTCTAGTAAAAAAAAATTCAGGTACTTGTAAAAAACTTTCTTCATAAAATTAAATGTAAAACTTCAAAATCTAAATTATAATTTAAAAAAAAAATTAGACATATACGTTAGGAAGAAGGGTGTGTAGCGACACCGTGCCTCGTATGCCACGCTATTACAACATTGGCGAGAGTAAAATAATAGTGATCGCTTACTTATTCTTTGTTTCCTTTTTTCTAATAATATAGTTTACTTTGTATTTTATTGTTGTAAGACGCCTACAGGAAATAGTCTTTCATGCCTACATATGTGTATACAATAGTTTTAAAAAATGGCTTTTATGTTATAATATGTCATATACATAATTTGATTACATGATAGTAAAATAAAAAAAGGTGAACCAATCCACGTTTACTTTTCATTTTATCATTTCTTTTTACTAGTTGAGTCAAAAGTACATACATACATAGTATAACGCCTTTCTCCTGTGAGGGTAGTCAGATTACGTCCTTCCACTTGCTCCGGTCTTTACACACCTATTTCGTTTTTTCTACTTTCATAAGCGCTTTCATATATATATTTTTTTATTTTCCAAAAAATATGGTACCGTCCCTTGTATTTTATCCCATTAATCGCGTGTTTATTAATAAATACCTTTTTAAATGTTTGGTTTATACAATAAATAGCAGTGTTAGAAAACATTAATGTTTTTAATTTAATGTTAACTGAACATCGATGTTTACTCAACGATCTGGACATCAAAGTCAACATCGATATTTTTCTAAAAAACGAGTATCTCTACCGTCTGTTATTTGAAAAATTTATCTCTGGTTCATTTTTTTAAAGGAAAATGCAAAGGTATTTTCGTCATGCAGCTAAGTTTGACATTAGCACAGTTTTCATCAAAGATGGTTAACATACCTACTGGTAAAAATCCTTTGCTATAAATTACAAATATTAAAAGTAAGTCAAAATTTGAAAATACTGTATCATTTTTAATAAACTATACTAAATGTATTATGCCTTTATTTAATACTTTTCTGTTAATTCTGATTGTGTAAGGATAAATCCGAATAGTCGATTGATTGAAATATAAATCGATTTTAGAAATTAAGTTTCAAAATATTGACGTCACTACTTAAATCTGCCATTTTTGTCCCGCACAGAGGTCTGTGCGTATTTGTCTTGGTAAGTACCCGTGGATTCTAATCTTAATTTGTTATACGGATCATGCTATCAATTAATAATTCATTTAATTATATTCTGTCATTAATAGTAATATATATTCGATCCTTAATATTTTCTTTCAAAACTTGAAAAAACCGATGACACGATTTACTTAAATTGTTTCAGTCCTTAAATTTCTCCGAAGTCCCTACTTCACTCAATCCAAGATGGGTAGGGAGGACAAGGCTACCTGGAAGTCCAATTACTTCGTTAAAATCATCGTAAGTACTGATTTTTTTATTATTTTGTTTTACAACATGCGTGTAAAACTATTTTGAAATATTTAGGTTAGAAAGTTTTCGCAACCACTCATTCACCTCAATCTCAACTCTTTCTCAGCCATTATCATGTATTTATTTTAAAAAACTACGTGATTTTATGTCGCTATGTAAAGTAGCTCTACCCGTGAAGTTCGTGATTTTAGAATTGGGTCCAGAGAAAAACTTATGAATATCTAGAATTCTCTTTAGTACATCATATTGATTAAGCCTTACACATAATCCATGAAATTTGTACTTTAACTATAGCTTTACTAAAATATATAAAAAATTTTGAAATAATATCTAACAGGGTGAAAACTGCATCCTACTCAGCTTCATAGTATGTTATTTGATTTGGAAAACAATATTGTTTCTTTGCCATGTACTAGATATAATCATTGTTAAAGATTTTGTTTTCCTACAGCAACTGTTGGACGAATACCCAAAATGTTTCATAGTGGGTGCGGACAATGTAGGCTCGCAACAGATGCAACAGATCCGTATTTCATTGCGTGGTCACAGCATTGTGCTCATGGGCAAAAAACACCATGATGAGGAAAGCCATCAAGGACCATCTTGAAACAAATCCAGCTCTCGAAAAACTGCTTCCTCACATCAAGGGAAATGTTGGCTTTGTCTTCACCCGTGGAGATCTTGTTGATGTATGTTAAATTATAATTATTTTAACAATAGTCAGAATTATATAATTACCATCTATGTTTATCACAAATTCTCATTTTGTATTAATTTTTAACATTTTATAATTACTTCATATTTGAGCCTTTATTTTGTCAGCTTATATCCAAGTATCCTGCTCTTGAAATTCTCTGGATAATAAATTGATTAATATTATTAAAGCCATGAACAATATTTTAGTAGTTATAATTCTAATATTGGACATTGCATTTGCAGGTGCGTGATAAACTGTTGGAGAACAAAGTCCAAGCCCCGGCTCGTCCTGGAGCCATTGCTCCATTGTCTGTCGTCATTCCCGCTCATAACACTGGCCTTGGTCCTGAGAAGACTTCTTTCTTCCAGGCTCTTTCCATCCCCACTAAGATTTCAAAGGGTAAAGAATCTTTTGACACATTAACATAAGTTTATTGTATAGTTCCTAAGATAAATCTTCAACATGTATATATTTTATAACATGTAGCAAATAAACTTAAATCAAGAGCCTTTTAACCTTTTGCTACTAGCTCCCAAAAAGAATTATCCTGATTTTCTATATTACTGAGTTACTTTTTATGTTAATTAGAATTATTTATTATTACAATAAAAACTAGTTTTAAGTTATCCAGCAACTTCAAATGTCTGTTCTAAGTCCACAGGGTATAAATTTGATCTCTGTGGGTTCGCTTGCAGACTACATTGACTCTTTAAATTTATCCTAGTGTAATATGTTCTCTTGACTATTGCACTGGCATTTTAAAGATACAATTTTGTTTACCTACAGTTGGAAATATTTTTAAAATTTTATTGACATAATGATATTAATTTATATTATACAGAGAAATAATATGAAACTGATTTCAGGTACTATTGAAATTATCAATGATGTCCATATCCTGAAGCCTGGTGATAAGGTGGGAGCTTCTGAAGCTACTCTTCTCAACATGTTGAACATCTCTCCCTTTTCGTATGGTCTTGTTGTCAAACAGGTATGTATTATTTTTTTTTAAGCATAAAAAAAATGGCTGAATTTGGTTTGATTTTGTATGGAAAGTTACTGATTTGGGTGAAAAATGTTCAAAATAGTACAATGTTACTGTTAAATAAACTTATCCAAAGTGTTGAGTACAGATTGCATGAATTGACTGCATTCTGATAATTTACCTTTGGTAAATTGTATGGCTATCAAATAATGAAGTCCATGATATTTTATCTGGGATTAATATTCTTTATAGCTAACATAGTTATTAACCAACCAAGGTACCTACATATTATAAATTACATAGTTGATTTACTACTTTAGTTTATTTGATTTAATAAAGTCCAATTAAAATTAAGGACAATGTTTGAAATTCTAAACAACAGTGTACTGTATATCCATACTTATTGTATTTACAAGTTGCAGAGTATAAATTTTATCACTACAGTGGCTATGACTAAGATGTGTTTAATAGCTTAAAAATTTACTGATTCAATCATCATACTGTAAAATAGCAAAATACAATTTACACACACAGAGATTTCTTAATTAACTATTTTTTTATTAGACTTGTTATATAGGTATAATATCAGATATAATTTTGTTTGTAACTAATTACTAACATTACTATTCCCATAATATTGCCATTGTTATTTACATTAAACACTACATAGTCTTTAGTTTTCTAGCTCTATACCTAGGACTTACAGGCATGAGCCTTAATCTATCACTGTGGTGTTTGATAACAATATTTATATATCAAAACATGCAGATCTAGCCTTCATATGACAGTACTGATAGACTCACAGTACATAGGAGATATATTGCATATAATTTTTTTTATTATACATTCTTGTTGAAAACTACTGGAAAAGTAATATGGGGTTTTGCTCAACATTTTGAGAATATGTTGTTTTTTCTATAGTGTCTAATTTTTTTTTCTACTTTTTTTAGTCTATATTTTTAATCTGGGCATGCCCCCTTTGTGCAATCCCAAAGCACCCTAATTTTCTCTAGGTCTTCTACTGGCCCTGAAAGTCACAAATGTTATACAAGGGGGTGTTTTTTTGGCAATGTTGAAAACTTTAATCGGCCATTGAAGGTTATTAAACGAAATGTTGGTGATCAGGTGTACGACTCCGGTACCATCTTCGCGCCGGCAATTCTCGACATCAAGCCGGAGGACCTTCGCGAGAAGTTCCTTGCTGGAGTGGCCAACGTGGCCGCGCTCTCGTTGTCCATCGGGTACCCGACGGTCGCGTCTGCGCCTCATTCCATCGCGAACGGTTTCAAGAACCTGCTCGCCATCGCTGCCGTCACAGAAGTCGACTTCAAGGAAGCCACCACCATCAAGGAGTACATTAAGGTATGCTTTGAAATATTCCACTTCAAAGTATTCTGAAGGGACAAACTATGTATTACATTAAATTTAATTTACCTAAAGCTTTTATATTTATAATCTCTCCATTGGTATCTATTAATTCTTTTGTCAAAAACTATCTTTAGCTTTTTGTTTATACTTCATATCTGTTTTTTTATGGTGATGATGATGACCACCAATAGGCGAGAATGTACCTCACGCCTGTCGCCTATATGTACCACAAATTAAGCCCTCTAGATGTAGTTTAGGACACTTGCTAATTTTGAAACATGTTCTAATGTTACTACGAAGGGTTCTTCACAAGTGTACAGTGGTTCAATTACCCTAACACCCCACTTCAATTTAGTTTTCGTAGGTGAGAACTTAATTACTTTTAATTTGAAATACCCAAGTAGTTCCTGTGAAACGTCTATGTCTGTTCTAATTCCATAGTGTCCATTGACTCTCGTGGATTCGCTTTCAGACAATAGAAACTCTTCATGTCTATCCTAGTACAATATTAAAAGTATATATTTATTTTGTACTGGCATTATGAAGAAACAGTGATGTTCTGATTTGTACATATTATGAGGGACAATGAGAAAGTAGTTGATGTTTATATTGCTAATTGCACAGGATCCATCTAAGTTCGTCGCCGCCGCTGCTACAGCAGCCCCTGCAGCTGCCGCTCCTGCTGAAAAGAAGGCAGAAGAGAAGAAGGAAGAGAAAGAGGAGTCTGAGAGTGACGACGACATGGGCTTTGGTCTCTTTGACTAAGCACGTGTGCATCGTAATAGACATGTGGTCGCATCAACACCGCCGGGACGGACAAACCCATATGGCGGTCGATGCGACTTACAAACATTACGTTTCTATGTAATAAATACCACTAACTGAATTCGCTGCTTGGTTTTATTTATTACATACATACATATGCTCACGCCTGTTATCCCCGAAGGGTTAGGCAGAGGTGAAGTAGCGAACTACACCACACCACATTTCGCCGAGCTTAGTTCCGTCCCAGATGTGACAGGGGGCGAGCCTGTCGCCATATCGGGCACAAATTCCAAACTCCGGGATGATACTGAGTAGAAAAACCCAATATCACTTGACCCGACCCGGGGATCGACCCGAGACCTCAGAACGTATGTAATACAACTGCGCTACCGAGGCAGTTATTTAGTTTTTTTTTTTTTTATTAATGTAAATATAAAGTACCAATACGATAATAGGCTTTATAACTCGAGGGCAGTTTTTTTTTATCGTAGGGGTACACACATTGTATAGGGTGAAATTGAAATTAATTGCAATAATTAAATGGGAGCTTGTAATTATAATCAAAAACATTTTATAATAAATTTAGAGGCAATAACATGGATTATAAATACAATTAAGGTATCAATATAGCATAGCCGTAGTGCAGCGGTCGCTGTCTCCTCTCGCAGTTGCATACATCATCTGATGCTTTATACCTTCCAACTTTTCAAACTGATAAGTTTTAAATAAACTAATTTGTAAATAAGCTTGGCTTTTACTGGTATGTGAAATTCATCTTTTTGTGTGTCACCAAACTGAGACATCGCATTTTTAAATTAGTTATTAGTATTATTTTCGTAAAATAAATAAAGATCAGGATACTTATCTCGGAATTTTTAAGTAGCCTTGACTTGGCAAGTTGTCAGCATTGTTCATCCGACACTATCAAATTTTAAACTTATTTCCCACGAAAACCACTGGTGTTGCGAGGGTGACGGCCGTCCGGGGCGAAAGACAATTTTCACCCTTTTATTTCAATTGGTCCGAATTGTGAAATTATGCCGCTCCTACTACGCTACGCCACTGTTTAGCACTCTTTGTGATATCCTAGTTTTTAACACGCTCGAGTTGTGTACTAATTTGCAAGATCTTTCCAAATTTTTAATTTAATATTATCTAATTGTAAATATGACCACTTGCAAGCTGGTATATCCCGAAAATAATTTAAAAAAAATCATCTATTTAAACTAAAATTACAAATTTCTTTATGGATGGCGGCATTACTCAAACAACCGAGTTTCAAAACACCTTATACATGATAGGAAACTACATTTAGTTACAGTAATTTTATAAATATTATTGGTCAAATTTCTACTTTCATAAGTTTATAGCTACCATTACAAACGCAATGACCTTAAAACTGCATGATCTAATATTGTGGTACAATTCTCATCCGATAAAATCATCACCTTTTTGTCTTCAGTTCTTTTTTCATTTTTTTTATTTAATACTGCATAGAATTAGCGTTTGAAACACAATATCTCCTGATGGTAAGTAATGAATGATGATGTGCTCAAAAATACATGCCAATATATTGGACCAATGTTAATGGATTGCCTATAAGGATCACTATATCATTCCACATACTTAAATTTATTTAACGTAAATAAATACGATCTACAATAGCACATAATTTTAAAACTTGTCTTGATTTCAAGGATTATTTTAGAGTCAGTTTCTCTAGGCTTATCATGTTATGCCACCATCTTATGCCATATTTTCCTTAAAATCAGGTGAGATTGAGGTCAACCAGTAATTTTGTAAGGTATACAGCACACCTATTTAATATCAATACTTAAAAAGTGAACATAAAACTACTAAACTTGTTTTTTGTTTTTAATTTATATAGTTTGGTAATCCGGTAACTATGTAGGTAAAATTATCAGCTGATATACGTGAGCGCGAGTGGCTTCATCGTCCACCGAATACTTGTTGCATTGTTGTGATACTTCAATGATTTCATAATTGTTTTTGGCTTTATTATTTGTTGCTTTTTACTTGTTTAGAATCATAATTTTCAGATCCCATTTAATTATTGCTGTTGATGTCAAAATGCCCAAAATTTTGCTTACATAATATTTAACAGCCCCTAGCGTCCCATTGACCTTTGTTTTATATTCTCGTTATTTTACTGCATAGTTTTAATATTGTACAATCATAGAGAACTTAACCATATCTATTGTACCGTCACTAATTAAAAAATAAAAGTCAGTGTTAAATACTTTTAAATTTTTTATTATAGATAATGTATAATAGTAAGTACAATTTCTAAAACTTGATTATCTATGAATAATATTATGTATATCGGTGGATTTTACTTAAAATTTCTACATAGTAATAATATATAGACACTTATACGATAACATCGAAATTTTAACAGCTCTTATGGCTGTATCTGATATGAGATTATTTTTAGACATTTAAACTACAGATCTATGGGATTAACACTAAATTGAATATAGGTAGTATATTCACTGCAAAAGGGATACAAATTTAATCAGTTTTACATATTAAAGACTTCTTTGGAAACTATGAAAAAACACTTGTAACTTAAATATTCAGTATAGGTACAATAGTAAAGAGACAGTACGGTACAAGCGAAATAAAATTCCAAACAAATCCTTAATCAACGTGAATTAAAAATATATCATACATTTAAGAATCCTTTTTTGTATAAAATGAGTATAGTCGTACAGAATATATATATATATATATTTCTATAATAACATATAGTACAAAATATACTGAAAATAGCACAAACGCATCACAATTTTTTTCAACAACTAAATAATAATAATTTCTTTCAACTTAACAATAAAAAAACAATCATTATTGGAATCAATTTAACTCTAAGTTCGCCTGAAGGCTTCGTCACCCTGTCTAGTAATAATGAATACAATGGAGACTATAAAATATTACGCAAGCAAAATTTTTGTGATTTTGACCCCCTCTCTCCCCGCCCCTTCCCACCGAAATGAAGTAAGTATTATCATCATTTTGTTACTCAATATATTCACCTTATAGACTTCCCATCCCCCATGTCATCAAAAATCACCAAAGCGTAACTCCCATTGATGCTTACGTAATATTGGCCCCACGAGTCACGACTATGTTATTGAAATCTTAATGAAATAGGAAAACACGAAAAACATAATAAGTATAATAATAGCTCGTACTAATGTCAATCACGAGTAAGCGGGAGGGGTGCCGCATTCCAACGAGGTGTAAATTTATCTCGACCGTGATATAAATTCAATTTCCCCTTAGCACTATCTTCGTTTTGTGGAATGTAAACGAATGAAAATTGAAATCTACTTTGATGAAAAATTTAATTACATAATAAATGTTCAATTCGAGGATTACCGCGTCCTTTGTTACTTGGGGAGAGCGTAATAAGTTATCCATATCGATCGATTTGAGATCGGTACAACGGACGCTCTTCTGTTCATAGATACATTGGACTTTCATACGTCATAATATACATTATACTTGAGTTAGCCAGGCTTTCTGCTAAAAAGGTAAAAATATTTTTAACACGCCACGCCACCCGATGCAACGTGACGCGTGTCGAGTCACACAGCCCTTCATTTTAACATTAACCCTGCCCCCTTGGCAACCAAATTTTTAAACCGAAATGTTTAAAATGTTCCATCTTCCTGTGTAATTTATATAAAATGATTTTTCGCTTAACGTATCATTTCGAAACATATTAGGTCAAATTTCAACATATCATCAATTCTGTTGTATTACGGGATTTTACTAAAATTTAACCAACGTACTTGTTTTTAAGACGTAACTAGGAAATATTTCGCGATTTTTCAACTCAGCTCATTAAAGTAGGTTGAAACATCCATTTAGTTGGATGCTCAACTTAAGTGTGTACAAATAACACAAATGTAAACAATATAAAATGTACAAGTAACATAATCTAATATAATTGAATGCCCTAAGTTGGGTACAGTAAAGACTTCCGATAAATAAAGAAAGTCCGATAAGTAAAAAAGACCAAACCATATCACGCTTCTGAATTATTGACCCCGGTAAACAACAGAATCTTTGTTTATCTTTTTAAATACGTAGATGAATACGATCCAATCAAACGATTAAATTTTTAATACACACAAAAATAGGAAACATTAAGAAACCAAACATTTTTAAACATAGATTAATATACAATTTAAGTAGCTTCACCGTCCATCATTATCTTGAAAGATCCATCTGGATCAGTGCAACGTAGCAAATTAGTAACGTTTCCACTGAGAAAAGGCAACTTTTTGGTCAACATGAAAACTGATCCATCAATGTAGGCGTTCAACCTGTTTGTTGATAATTCATACATTTCTTCCATAAGTTCTATGTTATACCAACATAATATAGCATTAGCGGCGCCAGTGTGAACGATCGGGACATTTGTAACTTGAGATCGTGTCTCGCTGTCATAAGTACCAAACACAATGGGTTCCGTTAAAGCTGTATATTCCAAATGCTGGAAATCGATGTTAAAGTTTTGAGAAACGTGAAACTTATTTAAGTGCTTCGCCACTTCATAATTACCAATGTTTTCATCATAAACCCTGTTGTTAATATCCAGCCAACGACTACTTACAAGCTGTGCCACTACTTTAATATCTGATGGCATGAAGAGCCCTCCTTGCAACAAATGCGATTGTTTCAAACTATGTGCAATATCTTTGAGCCGTAAATCAATATCGCCAGACAATTCGAGAAAGTTGGAGAATACCGCGTGGTATTTTTCTTCCCCGAAAACTTCATGGGTCCAGTCATCACCGACTAAAATAGTTACTTTGGATGTGGAGATCTCATTGGCTTCGAGTATTTTTTTTATAAACAGATTGTCAGATGGTGCTTTTGCGTAACATGTCAAAGAATTAGCACCTCTCTTTAGCATCATTAGACCAAACACAGGGAAAGGACATAAATCCACTATATTGATTTGGGACATTTCTGCTATTTGCCCCAAATACACAGATGCCATACCAATGCACCCCGTTATCATCTTGACGTATTCTGTATCATTTAAAAATCTGAGTACTTCCGTAGAAATTCTATGAATTTTTGCATTACTATCTGAGACAATAGTCAATTTACCTCCATTCAGTAGAAAGTCTATACTGATCATCTCATCCTTAACCACGTTTCTTGGTATGTTATCAAAGAACACTGCCTGCTGCCAAGCTGTAGCTCGATTAACTGAACGAGGATCAGTAGTGATAGAAACTTTGTCACTCAAGTGTAAAGTGAACCAGCCAACTACATTATTGATTTCCCCATCCTCTGAGATCTTGAATTTCGTATTATATGGCGCAGTTCGAGTCAATTTTTCCTGGAGATCTTTAATTTTATTAAAGTCCACTTTTACAAGTAATTGCGGTTCAGCAAGATATTTTAGATCTTTGATGTTATATATATCTTCAGAATCATAAGGCTTATCACGTTTCAATACGTGGACATTACTATCAGGAATGTTAAGAAGGTTTTTTACAGATGACGATAACTGGTATCTCATATTTAAAATGTTACTCTGTATAGGAGCAATATAAAAGTCCGCTTTTCTTGGCAAAACTCTGCCTACATTATTGATTAAATGCTCCCAAGCATGTAATATGGTCGGTAAAATATGCTCGCCAAATAAACCAGCATCAAACATTTCTGTAATCACCAAAGACCTCTTACCACCAATGTCTCGGAAATTCAACACATTAGTATTTTTTATTCAAAATAATAATGTCTGTAATTCCATTGCCTTGTGTAATGTCTTGATTGACATGAGCCATAACTTCAGAGTTATCAATAGCTGTGGTAGCTATTGGACAGCTTTCGTATGTATACATAGATAGAATGCAGCTTCCTGAACCAAAAACAAGGAGTGAATCCTTGAATGGCTTAATAGTTTCATGTATACCATCGTGATAAGCAAAATTGCGCACTTTATCATTCATCATTCTGTAGTGCCTTCTGGGAACCAAGAGATTCTTAACAGAATTCAAGTTTTTTTTCTGCATTAACAAAACCACAGTCGAGTTGTAGAGCTTTCTGGAAGTGGGTCCAAGCTTCATTATAAAGGCCGGACTTGTAAAGGTATTTCCCGAGCTCATTTAACATGAGCATATTCCTTGGAAATAATTTCAAAGCTCGTCCAAAGTTTTTAAATATCTCCTCCATTTTTTTACTAGCGCTCAAAATCTCATTCAGCTTGTTTAGAACGTTACGGAACTCTGGTTCATGATGGTTTTTCATACCGGGACATTTTTCAAATGCCATAATATAAAGATCGAAAGCTTTACTGTACGAGTTATTAGATATGAATTGCCTGGCATAACTAATATATTCTCGTGCTATTTCTTCCATAGTTATTGATTTTCACTTTCCTACAAATAGGAATCTGTAAGTTGTGCACAATACAAAATTTAAAAAATACAATTACTTACGCCAATCAAACAGTTATTACCTTATAAAAGAAACAAATTTAAAATCACCACCCACACTAAAATTTTACGTCTTGCTAAGGACTAGCTCGAGACAATAGTGATCACAGAATAATAATACTCCTACTGGAGATAGTGATACATTTAGAATATGTATAATACAGTTGGCGTCTGCGTACTAATAAAATCGTTACCATAAATAAAAAAAACCTACAAAATACAAATTTGTATAGGAGTGAGCGAGACAATTAATACATATGAAGTTCGCACTACGTTCGCACGATCAATACTTTGAGAACGTTTAATTTCACACAGAATAATATTTATTGTTAAATAGATGCTAAGCTACTTTTATTATTTATATCTACTAAGTTACTATTGTTTGCAAAATTAAAATATTAATTTAAAATTTGTGTTGTTAATATATTTTCTAGTTATAGAACATTTCATGTATGATTCCAAGGGTTTACGATTTTGTCACACCACTATAACTGTAGTTTGCATCAGAGATAAATTTGGTTTGCATACTATCTTTAAATTTGGGAAACTCATATTACTAAGTCAGTAATTAAGTTTATATAACTATCATCATCTCCCTGCCATTATGACGGTTACGAAGTTTTTTAGTAAGCTTCGTAGCGAACGGACGTGTCTGTTGGCTACACTCGCTCGCACAAATACGTTTGCGCAATTCGTTCTCGCTGCCTTCAGTGTTCGTACACTTGCGTTGCACCGACCGTTGGAATTTTTCGACGGGTGAGGTGACGCAAGCGCGCGTTCCGCGTCGTGTACCCAGTGTGGGCCTCCCACACCACGGTATTTTTGCGACCGTCGGATATAAGTTATTATAAATTTTATTTAAACATCGAGTATTCTCGAAAACCGTACTTCTTAGTACGCTTACGTGTTACGTATATTCACCCGTAAGGTGAAGATATGTTTTAACTGTCTTTTTTTACTTTTGAAAATCCACTCTCGTAAGATTGTGGTCGCCACCAGAAACCTAACGGTGATAACCTAAGGTGGTGCGGGGTTCTCAGGTGTACCACGGGGACCCCTTCTGGGGGTTTCCCTATACCTGATTTAGATTCGGTTCGTAGTCGCGCCAAATATTCGTTTCACATCATCCCATCCCGCTTCATTCCATCCTCTGGGTGCTGTGTAATCTTGGTTTAGCTGAGTTTCGACCTCGGCCCTAGAGGTTGATAGTGATTTCTACCTAGGCGTCATAGGCTCCCAGTTAACTTGAGTCATTGCACTTGGGCTCAACGGTCTTTTGTGAGGTTCGCGTAGCCTCTTTAGTTTTTTGGTGCCCCCCTGCCCTTCAGGAAGAGAGGTAGTACTTCCTGCCCTCTCGTCGTCTCGGGATGGCCGATTCATCGTTTGCGGAGCGTCAGCTCCTTAGCTTTGTTAGGGTTATGCTAGCCTCTCGGGAGTTTGTTAACTTCAAAAATAGTACCCCAGGTCCGTCCGCCGCGCTCCCACCGCATGTCAGAAAGGCGGTTGCAAATATCAACACTCCGGAGCGTTCTCGCGCGCGTACCCCACCTGCGTCATGTTCAGGGAGAGACTCATCGTTTTCGGACTGCAGGTCTCGTTCGCGTTTCTGATCCCACTCGTGGTCGCCTTACCGTCCGCCCTCAGCGGAGGTTATTAATGTTAGTACGGAAAACCGATACTCTTCATTATCCCCACAAAACCAGGCTGACAGGCATCCGAGCCTGATGCCGAGGTTCACCGTTCCCTCCGTCCAGTCTTCCGGGTCTGACTCGGATGACATGGACATCGCATTCCCGCCGCTCGGTGAAGGTGAGTTCACCGTCGCCAGGCGGAAGGATAAGAGGAAGACGCTGTCTTCTCCGCCGGCCTACCAATCTGGCTCCAAAATCCTTGCTATACAGGATGCGTCGAGGCAGCCCATCGCAGCACCTACACCGCCCAAACTTGCGGCTAAACCTGCGCAGGTTCTGCCCAAGAAGGTCTGCCCTCCACCACCTTTCACGATCCAAGACAAGGCGCTCTGGACCAGGATTTCTGCGACTCTTACGAGCCGCAAAATCCATTACACCACCACTACCACAAATGTCTGCGACAGCATCATAATGAAGGTTCAAACTACCACCAGCTTCCTCCGCGAGTCCAAATACTCATTCTTCACATATGCGTTGAAGGAAGAGAAGTCGCTCCGAGTCGTCATGTGCAGAGTTCCGAAGGAAGCAGAACATCCCAATCGTTGAGGTGTACCAAATGCACTCTCAGTGAGACAGGAGACCATTTAACATGGTTCTCGAGTCACTCCTCGCCACTGAGAAGGGAAAGAAGCTCTTCGGACTGAAAACCCTCTGTGACCTGCCGGGGGTCTCCGTGGAGCCCCCCCGGAAGAAAACGTATCCCTCGCAGAGTCACTGCTGCCAAGTAGTATGTACATAGTTCTCGGAGCTGCTTTTTGGCTCCAAGAACACATCACTCCTGACTGCCCTCGTCCCAAGGACCGGAAAGGCCTTTACAGCTTCACCGAACTTTGAGGGCGAGTTCTGAAGGCACTCAGCCGTAAAAAGGTGACTAGCTCAAGGGCTCAATTTTTATTTACATAAAAAAAAAAGGTTCCTTGCAGGACCTATGTACCTGCGTATTATGTGCAAGAGTGTGTATGCAGTGTTGTGCGTGTAATGCTTGATGCATGGGCAGTATCACTGTATCGCGCTGGCGGCGACGTCAAGAGCCTCCCCAGTTGGGGAACGAGGCACGTCTTGGGTCGCCACCTGAGGGGGACCCGGAGAGTGTGCGGGAGCAAAATTAGCCGCTCGTCCCCGGCGGCGGCAACGGCGGTTACGCGAGCGTGGGCGCTGACACGCAAATGTAAGAGGAACATGAGGAAAGCGCCTTTTCGCGCGTGATGCTATTGTCGCGGTCGGTTAGTATGTTACGCGGACGTCGCCACTTTCGGGCGGCGGAACGGAGTGGCGTGTACGTGACGGCTCGTACTATGAGTGGGTTCGGGTGTGTCTCTGCGCGTTCGAAGAATGCGCGACACGGGCTTTTAAAAATGGTGGGCAGGTTCAGATCTCTGTGTAAGTCCACATTTCTCTGAAACCGATAGACATTTGCAGCTTTCCTTATAAAGCAAGTCTGAATCCTTTGTAAGGATAGCATCTGTTCGCTAGAGATGTGACCGAAGACATGTGTGCAGTACGTGATGATGGGTCTGATCACCATCTTGTACAGGGTAATTTTATGGCGGAGGGCCATTTTGCTTTTGCTGTTGTAGAGCGGGTAGAGACGGCCTAGCACCATGGAGGTCTGGCGCTTGACTTTCTTTAAGTGGACCTCATTCAGCTTCAACTGCCACCTATGACACTTTAGGCTTTCCCGTGCCTTCCAGGCATCCGTCCGTCTGCCCCCCGGCCCGCGAATGCCCCTCTGGCTCCGTGGGCCACAGTTCAATCACAGTTACTACATATTTATTGTTCTTACTTCCCACATTGTCAATTGTACCATCAAGTTCTTAGTATTTCCTTTGATGAAATTTCATTTGATATTGCGCGTCATACAGATGATTTTTGTTTAATCTTGGGAGATTCTAATATAACCAATGCAAATTGGACTGTGTGTGGTTCTTATAGTTAATTAGATTTTAAAATTGACAATGATTTAGTTGTATCAGCACTTCACACTTTTTTAAATTTGGCTAATATGAAACAATACAACTCTATTTTAAATGTTAATGGAAGAAAGCTTGATTTAGTCCTTGGGAATTTTGAATGTAACGTTAATTTATCATCCAGCACTGGAAATAGGCTTTGATATTTCGAATACATGTACCGCCCGTCCAGTTTCCCGCGTGGTTCAATTATTTAATGTGGATAGTTATTGTGAAATTAATGAGCTATCAAAAATAGATGGGAAAAGGAAATTATTAGACCATGACATCTCAGCGGCCGTGGCCAAATTTTATAAAACTTTATTAGGAATTATTGCCGCTTATGTACTTGTTAAAACTGTAAAGGAAAATTCTCGATACCCTGTTTGGTATACGAAATCTTTAATTAATATCATTTCTAAAAAAATTAATATTCATAAAAAGTGGAAAAATTATCTACGATTTAGTCATTATAATACTTTTTATGTTTTACGTGTTCGTCAAAAACGTGTCCAGCTTGAATGTTATGATCGGTAATACGTAAGTAACTGTGAGATGAGAATTAAATATAATAGTAAACATTTCTGGTCTTTTGTTAAGTCCAAAAAGTTGTATTACCAGATATATATACCAGATACTATGTATTTTGAAAATTCGTCTTCGTCCGATGTTAGAGAAATAAGCAACTTATTTAATAATTATTTTCATTCTTCTTTTATTACTGATCCATTGGGTGTCAGTGGTAGCACGAGTAATTTACAAATTAATAAGTCGAATACACAACCTTTTCTGAATACGATTGAATTTTCTAGTGATGTTGTCTTAAAGTACAGTCTTAAAGTAAAGTACGGTTACATACTAATAAAGGTTGTGAACCTGATGGACTACCTCCAATATTTCTTAACACGTTGCACGCCGTGGGGGTCACCGGTGACCTCATCGTTCCTCTATCATAGCGCCATGGGGGTCACCGGTGACCTCAAGCTATAGACACATTTAAATCGTTTTTTTCTCGCCGCCGGCCATACCTACTGTTGGTTTTTTGATACTATGTGACCGGCACGGCGCTGTAGGACAATACTTTGCTTTGGGACAAACGTACCTAGAAATGCATAGAAAAAAATCGAAAGATAGTAAAAAAAATACTAAAAATAGTAATTCAGGCAATTTAACTCAAATCTGTCTTTATTTTTAAAACGAAAATTAGCACAAACTATGTTATCAATCTTGCTGATAAATAAATTAATCTTTGGCAAAAGTAGAAAATTGCAGAGTGTAAAAAAACATATTATAATCGTGTTCATATCAGTGACCGTGATTTCAAACAACCCTTAGAAATATTAATATAAAAAATCGCGAAAACAAACTTAGTAGGAAAGTAATAAAAAGAGTAAATAAATAACATGCAATCGTTGCAAGCGCGAGCGCACCTCTGGTTTGAGCGTTGAGTAGCGGGTGGCCGGCAGGGTGGGGGCGGCGCGGCGCATGGTAACGGTTTTTTTTTTTTTTTTTTTTTTTTTTTTCTTTTTTCGAACCTAGCTAATGCTGTTGACCGGAAGGGCCTTTACAGCTTCACCGAACTTTGGGGGCGAGTGCTGAAGGCACTCAGCCGCAATAAGGTGACTAGCTCAAGGGTTACCAAAGTGGTACGAACCTCGGCTTGGCCGTCACCTGAGTGTAAAACTCTCTCGCGAGTTTGAACCTAGCTATTCCCTACATTTTTTATTAATAATAAAAAAAAAAAGGTTCCTTACAGGACCTATGTACCTGCATGTTATGTGCAAGAGTGTGTTTGCAGTGTTGTGCGTGTAATGCTCAATGCATGGGCAGTGTCACTGTATCGCGCTGGCGGCGACGTCAAGAGCCTCCCCAGTTGGGGAACGAAGCACGTCTTGGGCCGCCGCCTGAGGGGGACCCGGAGAGTGTGCGGGAGCAAAATTAGCCGCCTGTCCCCGGCGGCGGGAACGGCGGTTACGCGGGCGTGGGCGCTGGCACGCATACTGAATCGGTTGGAAAGGAAAGATCCTATTTTCGCACGTGATTTTATCATCGGGATCGGTGAGAACGTTACGCGGTCTCCGAAACGGTTTCGGAGCTAGCGGGTCGGAGGAGTACGCGACGGCTTTCGCTATGAGCGGATTCGGGTGTGTCTCTGCGCGATCGAAAAATGCGCGACACAGGGATTTGATAACAGAATGAATGGATGGTAGATTGAGGTCTCTGTGGATGTCCACATCCCTCTCGTACCATCGGGCACCTACGGCTCTCCTGGTGAAGCGGTTCTGAACCACTTGGAAGGAGGCCAGATCTGTATAAGCGAAGGCAGGGGCGCAATAAGTGAGAATGGGCCTAACTACCGTTTTATATAATGTAATTTTATGGCGGACGGCCATCTTACTACGAGCGTTGTAAAGAGGGAAAAGACGTCCCATAACCATGTTGGCACGGTTTCTGACTTTCAAAACGTGAGATTTGAAAGTCATGTGGGCGTCTAGTGTGACACCGAGGTACTTGACCTCGGTCGCCCATGGGATCTCTACTCCTAGATAAGTGACTGGACGAGGAGGGTCAGATTTCTCTACGGAGAACATAATCGTCAGTGCAGCGCACGGTGGCGTTGAGGGCGATACGCGGATACCGCACGGTGTCCGTAGAGGCGGCCTGCGTGCTCGCCGGCTCCCTGCCATGGGAGCGAGAAGCGGAGGTGCTCGCTGCCGTGTACCGGTACTTGGCAGCGAGGAGGGATGGTGGTGGGCTCCGCTTACATCCAGCAGAGATAAGGAGGGAGAGAATGGAGAGAAGAGAGGAGGAGATGGTGCGATGGGAGGAGGACCTGGCGGATGCGCGCTATGGGCGACCAACCATAGACGCCATTAGCCCGGTCCTCCGGGAGTGGGTAGGGAGGCGGCACGGCTCCCTCAGCTTTAGGCTTGTGCAGATACTATCCGGGCATGGTTGCTTCGGGTGGTATCTGCACAAGATAACCAGGAGGGAGCCGTCAGCGGTGTGCCACCACTGCGGCGCGGCGGAGGACACGGCGCACCACACATTTGCTGAGTGCGCCGCGTGGGAAGTGCCGCGCCGCGAAGTGGTGGCGGTGGTGGGGGAGGACATCTCGCTTCCGACAGTTGTCAGGGCAATCGTCGGCAGCGAGGAGGTCTGGAGGGTCGTCGCCTCCTTCTGCGAACGAGTCTTGTTGCAGAAGGAGGCTGACGAGAGGGTGAGGGAGGAGGAACCGCTTGCGGATCCTCGGAGGAGAAGGAGGCCGAGAGGGCGGTGGGCGCAGTATGTCCGGGGCTTCCTACGGATGTAGAAGCCCCGGGGGGTGTTGTGTGTTGGTGTTTTTGTTTGTGTGTTTTTGTTTTTGTGTGTTTTCTTCGTCTGTCTCTTTTTCTTCCTGGGTATCCCTCTCCTTCCTACGTCATGTCGATAGAGACACGATGAGTGAAGGAGAGGGACCCAAAATTTTTTCTTCTTCAGTGGCGGGCTTCTTCCCCTGTTTCTTTGCCCGCCACTGACCTATCCCTTATTTCCGTTTTATGGGGGCAGGAAGTATCTCCTGCCCCCCGGTTGTCTGACTTACCCAAGTCGTACCTCTTACGAGAGGTGGGCGAAGAGGTGGGGTGGAGAAGTATTCTCCCCCATCCCCACTGGGCCATTGCACGACGAGGCCCGGTGGGTTCGCTGCAGGGGACGACGCGGTGCCTGCGAAAGCCACCCCGTGTCGCCCCCATCCCAAATGCATGCGAAGCGAACGGCCCCGGGGGGTTTTAGTGGGTATTTCCGGGCGCTTCACGCCCGGGCGAGTCCCACACTGGCACGGAACTCGTCACTCCGTGCCCCCTTACCTATTGTATTGGGGGACTTTGGTCTCACTAATACAATAGGTAAGGGTAGTGCGTAAATGCATTTCCCCCCGTCAAAAAAAAAAAAACTCAGGGTTCACATCTTGGTCCTCTTCTATTTAATCTATTCATAAATGATATTCTTCCTGTATTTGTTAACTCTGATATTCTCTTATATGCAGATTTTTAGGATTGTCAAATTTCTTTCGGATTGCTTGTTACTTTAAAATTATCTTTCTTTTTATTGTAGCAGGAATTATTTATATCTTAACGTTGAGAAGTGTAGTATAATATCTTGTTCTAGAAAAATTATACCTTTTCTTTATTAATATTATCTCAATAACATAATTTTGAAACGAGTTACCGGGAGTGCGAGACCTGGGTATACATCTCGATAATAAATTAAACTTTAGTGATCATGTCAATGTTATAATTGGGAAAGCTTACAAAATTCTTGGCTTCATTCTTAGAACTGGGAGGGATTTTAAGAAACCAACCACTCTAATAATTGTTTATAATGCTTTTATTCGTTCTCTATTAGAATATGGATCAATAATTTGGAATCCATAATAAAAGAAATACATTAACCTTATTGAAAGTGTAAAAAATCGATATATTAGGCACTTAACGTTTAAATGTAAATTGTCAAATAAACCTTTGCCACATCTGCCTTCACTTACTTATTGTCGAATAGTGAGAGATCAAATTTATTTATTTAAACTTCCTAGAAATTTCATCAACTCCCAGTTTCTTGTTAGTGAAATTAATTTTTGGGTTCCTCGACCGAATGCCAGAAACCACAGAAATACGATATAAGATTTTTAATAAAATTGATATATTTACATGCTCCATCAGTTCCTTTAAAAAATTGCTGAAAACAGTTGTAAACTTCTAGTGTTTGTCATAATATTATAGGTCATTATGATAGAGATATTAGTATTGTTATATTTACTTTAATTCATTAGAATTTTAGTGGAAACCTGAATGGTTTATGTAATATTGTTATGCAATTTCATATGTGTATTTTATTAACTGTGTGTTTCCCAAATAAATAAATAAAAATAAATAAAACTATGTATTAAATAAATACACTATCCAGAAACAATATACTTAAGATAAAGGATTTGTGAAACAAAGAAAGAGCAAAGTTTATTCTCAGACTTTTTACTCAAATTATTATTTATACAAGACTAGTACAAAAAGTTTCACTTAGAACATATAACTGTGGTCCAAGGTCCACACTTCAAAGTAGAAGCTCTCTCACATTGATAAGTCTTATTAAAATTATTCATCAATGGATATTCTTCAGGGCAAAAACCCAATTGTCCATATTTATTCAAACCTGTGGTCCAAACAGAATTATCTTCAAGTAAGATGGCAGAATGTCTAGAACCACAAGCTATGTCTATTACATTTAAATGAACCTCTTCATTGTTATCAAATAGTTCAACTAAAGTTGGAAATGAAAAATTGTTAAAATTCTTTCCATTTTCTTCTATACCCAATTGGCCAGTGTCATTCCAGCCCCAGGCATACAAATCTCCAAATTCACTAAGAGCCAAGGAATGCCATCCACCAGCACTGATTTTTGTTATTTTTATACCAGCCAAAGCCTCCACTTCCGTAGGTGTATCTAAGTTAGTCACATCTCCATGTCCTAGCTGTAACCTCCTGTAACAAAAACAGATTTTCTTTTCTTAGTATTGTGTATTCTAATATTAAAAGGTTTAAATCAATTAACAGGTTTTTACCGTCCATTACCCCAAGTGTATACTCTACCAGCATCAGTTAACAGTAAAAAATGTTCATTACCACATTCAATATCACAAACATTACCCACACAGTGTTCGGTATTAATATAGCTAGGTAGAATACCCCTGTACACATTTCCAGCCTCAGTCAAATAAAGACTAGTATTATTTGCTGAAACTAGTTTTGAAATAGAACCAGGTCTCCTTTTCTTATCAGCGTGTTCTAACGGTGTTTCAGTATTTAGTGACAATTTTTTAAATTTAATCCTCGATTCAAATTTTGAAACCCAAACAAAGTTATCCTTTTTGCTAGCCAACACCAAATTGTATTCATTACCAACAATGGTCAGATCTTGAGGGTGGCAATCATTAGGTAGCATCACTTGTTTAACATTTTCAGCCCCATCCCAGGCTCCAGTTATGTAAAACACGTTTTTAATTTGAAATATATTGTATGACCAATTAATATCGATCAGTTCGGCATGTTTAAAATCAATATTGCAGTTTGGTTTTAATGGTATATTTCGAAATTCAGGAAAGAATGGATCATTCGAAAACCACTGGTTAAATAAATTCGACCCTGCAACAAGATACATGACTTTTGTTGTGGTTTGTAATTTTCATTAAAACCACAGTAAAAATGGTTATTTTTACTCTTTAGTCCATTTTCGCTTTTTAAGGTAACTTCACTTTAATGTGTCACATTACATAGCTTTAGAAAAAATCCAAAGTTATAAGAATTACTCGATATTGTTTGTTATTATAATTGAATTAACGCCATTCGAAGTTTTTTTGAAATGGAATAAAAATCGCAAAAGCGACAAAAGCAAATGAAAAATGACTTTCGACTAAGGAAGCACCGAACAATCGAAATATCGATATATATTTGAAAATAATTGCTTCATTTTTAATTTTGAATCATCGATAGTCAAAATGAGACTAATGAATTTTGATTTCTGAATATCGAATTAGATATTTTTTAAGTACTTTATTATATTTTATAACAATTATTATGTATTTCACTTCTGATTGTAATATATTCATTTCCTGTAAGTATAAGTTATTCATTTCTGGTACTGGCTCTATCTTCAAATGGATTTATTCTGAAAGTAATTATGCGTGGTATCTGTGGGCGCTATACATTTGTCATAACCAAATAGCGCCATCTAGTCTCAAGAACCTAATTTTATTCATTATTCTGTTAAATTTTATTTACAGAACCTGAGACCTAAGTGTAATTCAATAAATTGTTATAATTTATTTCAAGTAGAATTTTAATAAATTATTTTTTTCCAAAAATTAACATTCAAAGCAAATTAATAGATATTTCAGTAACTTTTTTATTGTAAATTTCTTACATATAGAATGCAAGGTAACAAATTGTGATTCATGGTTTACTAGCTGTATGCCCGCAACTGTGCCCGCGTTTCATATTTTCTTCACTGCGTTCAAATTTTTAACGGAAGCTTAATTATTTAAAAAAAATTGTACTAAGATAAAGAAAAAATATTTTTCATAAATTAAAGTACTTGTCCGTAAAATTGTGCATTGAACTGGATTTTATTCAAATTTGTATAAATTTTAATTTTTTTACGTGAAACATTTATTTTTAATAATTAAAAGCACCATAAGTTACTCGAAATAACTTCAGCTATCTGCCAAAAAATGTCCCGTCAATATCAGTACACCCGTTCCGTAGAATTACTCTTTACACACAGACAGACAGAGGCAAAAATTGTGTTTTTGGTATAGGTATCGTTTATGCATTCATATCTATGTAGTAAACAAAAATAATTTTGAAATTTCAAATTGTAATAACAAATAGACACTTCAATTTTACATATTTATTAGTATAAGTAATTGGTATTAGATTGATTGATTCTAAATTCAATGCTTTATTTACATTATTTCGTAATGTAGAAAAAAGAGTGCGCTATTATTGGTTTTATGCAGACACCTCTTGATTTCCGTTTTCATTTATTTCGAATCGAGAACTAATTAAGATAAATATATCAGGGATTTTCGGTATGGTATATTAATATTTTAAAATGTTTTTGTAATTCTAAAATATAGAAATAACTTTAATAAGGTTATAAATATGGTGTCTGTGCCTTATAAATTTTATTATTCTAAAGTCATCATGTCGTTAACCCCTGAAGAATGTGCCAGGATCCTGATAATGCTTGAAGATCTGTAGAGTCACCGAACTACAGCTAGAACTGTCTGTTTCTACAGTACTTCAGCGTGTCCATGAAACTGGATCCAATCTTCGAAAACTAGGAACAAGGTGCACGATGTCGCGGAAGGATCGCTATATGATGTCAACAATTTTGTGGAATCACTTTCTTACGGCTGTTGAAGTAAAAAATTATCATTTACAAGCAGGAGAAAACAATCTGAGTACGGATGGACAAAAGGGCGGCCTCTGGCTGGAAGAAATTTATAGCCATTAAGACCTGCAAATGTTCCAAAACTAGAAAGACACCACAGTAACTCGAGGTTGAGTTATGGTAGAGGATACGAGATTTGGACTCTGATCTGGTCAAGAGTTATATTTTCAGATAAGCCTAGATTTAGTTTATACATACATGACGGGAGGTAAAGAATTTACAGAAAACCGGAAGAGCGCTATAACTCTGTTCACGTTTGTTCTGGGATTTCTTTCGTAAGCCGCACTGAGCTAGTGTTGATAGAAAATGGAACTTTAATTGCAGTAAGATATGTCACTAAAATTCTAAATGACTTCGGTCCATTTTAGTGGAAATGGGGGAGAGTGTCGTTTTTATCCAAGACTATGCCCACCCACACACAGCTCCGCACATAGCTTGTTCGCCTATTTTCAGAAATCGGTATCAAATCGCATAACAGCAGTATTGCGAAATAGTGCAGTATTGTGAAAACGGCACATCTGTAACCAATCTATATTTACGAAATATTGGAGAAATCTATGAGATTACTTTTATTAACTTTACATTTATTAAAAATAAAAAGCATGAATTATTTTTTTATTTAAGCACATTAAAATATTTTTTACTTTAGTCTTTATTTCATAAAGCTAGGTTTTTTGAAGATATTAAAGATTTTCTAACCTAACCTTTTTCATGGTGGTCCAGTGTATATGTTAATATTTTCATGTTCGAATATTTCGACCTATTTTTTAAGTAATCTCGTCTTGAGGTAATATATCGATACATCGATATTTTTTACTCTGCATAAATCGATATTGTAAAAACATAGTGACATTTTATAGATTTGCTCATCCCTACTTAGAACACGATAATTTGACACAGAGGTTTCACATCGCTCATTTGACACTTGTCCTGAGCTCCCATTACTAAAACAAAATTGATTGCCGTAATTTGGATGATCGAATTACTATATTTGGGGTAAAAATTGGAAAATTGCCGTGTCTCATTCATACTTATTCGGTAATAATTATAGTTACAAGTAACTATCTTATTGCAATAGAAATTTAACACCTAGTAACAGTATCTTGATTAATCGATTTATAAAACAATTGTTTGCTTAGGATCGGTTTTTATTAAAACCTATCCCTCGAGTTTTTCATTAAGAGATAAACTTACATACATTTACTTGCACATTTTATGGTTAATACTGAAAAAGAAGAAAGGTAAGCTCTATTTGTTTGCTTAACCGATTCAGTGTTAGAAATGGATATAAAAATCTATCTTTTGGTTTTAAAGATCAATTCTTCCTTTAATCGATTTCTAATCGCCAACCAGGGTTGCCAATTGTTGTGGTATACGCTAATTTGGCTCGTCTAGCGAAAAAAACATGGTACACGGCAGAATAATTGTTGCCGTATCCTAAAACGCAGCAATCAGAGTTCAAGCCCAATCCAGGTGCATTAAGTCGCGAGTAACTGATAGTCCACGATGAAGTCACATATAAACAATAATACAGTCCGCTAATTGACTTCAGTCTTTATACTTATTCGATTAATGTAAGTAATATGGATCGAAATTTGTAAAATGCAAAACAAAAACAGTGGAATCGAGAAGTTCTCCGGTGTTATACGATATTGTCGAAAGACACTTCATGCTACTTCACTTCAGGAGACTTCTGATTATTGCCTTTTTTTTACGACCTAGTCAAAGGACTTGAAATTTCCCGTAGGATGTAGGACACATGAAGCGCGACTACACTACTCTGCCCCTTTGGTTAATGTCGAGATATACAAAGTACGCACCCCCGTACATACTCCAGGTACACCTCGGGTGGTGGCCCAAGACATGCTTCGTTCTCCAACTGAGGAGGCTTTTGATGCCTTTGCCAGCGCGACACAGTGACACTAAACATGCATTTAGCATGACATGCACAACACTGTACACACATTACTGCACATAATACGCAGGTACATACGTCCTGTAAGGAATCTTTTTTCAAATTATTATTATTAAATAAAATATCTATGGCTTAGCTAGGTTTAAAATTCCCCGTAATTTTTTACACGCAGGTAACGGCCTATCCGAGCTTCATACCACTGTGTTAACCCTTATGCTAGTTACCTTTTGCGGCCGAGTGCTTTCTGCACTCACCCAGAAAGACACGGTGAAGATATAAAGGCCGTTCCGGTGAAAAGCATTAATGTTAGATAAAAAATACAAACTTATAATTTCAATTTTTACTTTTTTAAAGTTATTTTATGAATATTGTACTGTGGACTTGTCCAATTTATTTTTTCTCGCTGTAGAACTATAAAACAATTACATAAAACTGTATTGGTATAAACAATAGCGAAAGTTTTAGTTTTTGCTAAAAAATTTGTACCAGACATGGCAATTTTTCAACTTTTACCCCAAAACACGGCAATTTGGCATTTCAAAAGACGACAATCAATTTTTTTTTTTAATGCCAACGCTATTGCAACCCTACTTCAGTGATGGCAATTCTTTCGAATTGAAGATTTATGAATTGATTTCCATATAAACCGAATTCTAAAAGACCGATCTCTAAGAATTCTTTTTTCGACTTGTTTTTTTTTATGCGGTAGTAGTATTCTTTTATTGGTCGAAATTAGAACATATTGTAGAGACCTCATCAACATCTAACGGCACACTAGCGCGAGCCGCGGGCGCACGAGTTACATATATTTAATACCTCGTATGAGAGAAGTCCGTGTGTCCCGTCTCGCTCGCACTCTGCATGTTTCTGATTGACCACCGTAATCTTTGTAAGCCCTACGACTAACGAGGGATCTTTTAGAATTTAAGTTTCACTATATGTCCTCAGAATAAGCATCAGCCCCCTCCTCCTCCAACCTCAAGTGCCGCCTATGACACTGAGGTCTTTCCCGTGCCTCCCAGGCACGTCGGCGTCGCCTTCCGCGGTGCCGACCCGTCCCGCCGCCCCCCGCCCCGCAGCCCCTCTGGCTCCGTGGGCACCTAGGCCCCAAGCCAAGGCGCAGCCGCGCCTGGCTACCCCCCCCCAGGCCCCTCAGGCCAACTCCACCGGCTTAGACCGGGTTTTATTTCTCCTGCGCATCCATGATGTGCAGGAAGTAGTCGCGTTCAACGCAATGTTGAACAGCGGCTCGGGAAACGCCGAGCTCGAGGCTATCGCGCGTTTCCCTGCCATCGCCATGACCCTTCAAGGTCTGGCACGCGTCTCTCTTAACCCGTAATCGATGGCTAAGTTCAAGCCTCGCGGTCTCTCCCTCTCATTCTTTAACGCGCGGAAATTAGCTCCGCAGCGTGAATTAGTCGCTAACTTTCTCCGCGATCGTCAAATAGACGTATTTCTCGTCCAGGAAACCTTTTTGAAGCCAAGTGATCGCAATCCCGGGATTGCGAATTATAATATAGTACGTAATGATAGGACCCCTGAAAGGGGCGGTGGTACCCTTATTTATTATAAACGGTCACTGTATTGCTCGCCGTTACAAGCTCCGGAGCTTACCAATATGGAAGTTTCGGTATGCAGAATAGGTATGACTGGCCATCCGTCAATCGTACTCGTGTCTGCATACCTCCCCCCCAGTAAACGACCCTTAAGGTCAGATCTAGAGAAGCTTTTCGCATTAGGCGACTCTGTCATTATCGCCGGCGATCTCAATTGCGGGCATACCTTCTGGAACAGCTCGTGCGTTACGCCCAATGGGGCGGAACTCATGCGCTTAGTACGGAAGCTCGATTTTTGAGGTCGTCGCGCCCTTAGAGCCCACCCATTTTCAACCAAACTGTCGCCCGTCGGTTCTAGATTTCGCTGTTCTGAAAGGAGTCTCGCTTCCTGTGCGTCTTATACAAGTCGTACACGAACTCGACTCCGACCACCGCCCAGTAGTTTTGATGTTAGGTCACACGGATGACTCTAATTCTAGCCCGCCAGTTGTAAAAGTCGCGGACTATTACAAGCTCGGCCGTTATTTAAAGGACCATCCGTCCACCCCCTCTCTCGATAGGATCCCAGGTGTACTGGATACGTCTGCGGACGCGGACCTCGCGATCGATGCTCTGGTTGAGCACCTCAAGATCGGCATCGAGGAGACCTCGAAAGAGGTGCAAGCGGCGAACGATCGCCGCTTTGTACTCCCCGATGACGTGAGAGCTCTGCTCACCCAGAAAAACGCCGCGACCCGCGCCCACGACACGTATCCGACTGAGGAGAATCGTGCGCGCTTGCGTTCTTTGCGTAGAGCGGTGAAAAGCCGCATAGATCAGATCCGTAATGAAAGGTGGGACAGCCTCTTAGGAGAGCTGAAACCTTCCCACCTCGCGTACTGGAAGCTCGCACGATCTATGAAGATGGACCGTACCATCGTTAACATGCCCCCCCTGGACAGAAATACGCAGGGTCTTCAACCCGCATTTGACGATATCGAAAAAGCCGAGTGCTTAGCCGATAGCCTCGAGCATCAATGCGCTCCCGTCACCGACAACATTGATATCGAACACATCTCTGTTGTCGAATCCTCTGTGAAGGACTCCCTCGCTCTTACTCCGGTTGTCCCCCTCTCACCTGTCACCTGTGACGAGGTTACGACTGCCATCAAGGGCCTTAAGCCCAGAAAGTCCCCCGGTCCCGACGGAATCAGGAACGAAGTCATCAAACTTCTTCCTCCGCCTCTGGTCGCGTTGCTGGTCTGCATCTTCAATGCGGCCATCAAAAACAACCACTTTCCAGCCGCCTGGAAAGCAGCTATAGTTATAGGGATACACAAACCTGGCAAAGACGCCAGGCAACCCGATAGCTACCGTCCAATTAGCCTGCTTAACACCTTAGGCAAACTCTATGAGCGGATCCTTATGAACCGTCTCATAGAGGTGATAGAGGACAAAAATCTCTTGCCTCCCCAACAGTTTGGTTTCCGAGCCAGACACTCCTGTGCGCATCAGGTGCTCCGCCTCACGGAGTACGTACTCACCAATATTAATCACCCTGAATTTAATAAATCCTGGCATACGCTCGCAGTCTTCTTCGATGTTGCCAAAGCATTCGACAAGGTCTGGCACACGGGCCTCGTCTACAAATTCACTAGATTAGGTATCCCCGACACTCTGGTTAGAATCATACACGATTACCTCACCGATCGTAGTTTTCCGCTATAGAGTAGAGAGCGCTCTCTCTATAGCCCACCCCATACGCGCAGGAGTCCCCCAAGGTTCCATTCTGGCGCCTGTCCTCTTTAACCTCTACTTAGCGGACCTCCCTGATCTCGGAAGAGTTCAGCTAGGTCTATACGCGGACGACACTGTCATATATTTCGCTTTTCGTAAGAAAACGATCTTACGCAAATACGTCCAAGGCGCTGTCGACCAACTCAGCGCTTGGTATTTCAAATGGCGTCTCGCGATAAACCCGAGTAAGAGCGCCGCGTTATTATTCACTAGAAGTAGTAAACTCCGAAAAGACCCCCCCAAGCCCATACAGTACGCGGGTACTGAAATCCCATACTGCTCCGAAGTCAGGTACCTAGGAGTTCAATTAGATGACAGACTCTCTTTCAAATCTCACATAAAGAAAGTGAAGCGCCAGACCTTCATGGTGCTAGGTCGTCTCTATCCGCTCTACAACAGCAAGAGCAAAATGGCACTCCGCCATAAGATTACCCTATACAAGATGGTGGTCAGACCCATCATCACGTATTGCGCACCTGTCTTCGGTCACATCACTCGTTCACGCATGCACGCCTTACAAAGGATTCAGAATCGCTTTGTAAGGAAGGCAGTAGGTGCCCAATGGTTCGAGAGAACTGTGGATTTACACAGGGATCTCAACCTGCCCTCCATTAGGTCCGTTTTCAAGACCCAGTGTCGCGCATTCTTCGAACGCGCAGAGACACACTCGAACCCCCTCATCGTGCGAGCCGTCTCGTACTTGCCAGGACGTAAGCCGCGTCGTATACGTCGGCCGCAAAGAATCTTATCGTGCCGCGACGATACCATAACTCGTAGTAATAGGATCTTCCCTCCTTTACCTCGTACAAATGCGTGCCAGCGCCCACGCCCGCGAAACCGCCGTTTCCCGCCGCCGGGGACAGGCGGCTAACTTTGCTCCCGCACACACTCCGGGTCCCCCTCAGGCGGCGACCCAAGACGTGTCTCGTTCCCCAACTGGGGAGGCTCTTGACGTCGCCGCCAGCGCGATACAGTAACACTGCCCATGCATTGAGCAATTACACGCACAACACTCCATACACACTCATGCATAACATGCAAGGTACATAGGTCCTGTAAGGAACCTTTTTTTTTTTTTTTTTTTATATTAATATAAAAAATGTAGGGATAGCTAGGATACAACTCGCGAGTGAGTCTTGAGTACTCAGGTGACGGCCAAGCCGAGGTTCGTACCACTTTGGTAGCCCTTGAGCTAGTCACCTTTTTGCGGCTGAGTGCCTTCAGCACTCGCCCCCAAAGTTCGGTGAAGCTGTAAAGGCCCTTCCGGTCAACAGCATTAGCTAGGTCAAAAAAAAAAAAAAAAAAAGAATAAGCATCAGAATTAATCAGAAAGCATCAAATAATCGGAATCATAATCAATTAATTAATCATATAAGAATCAACTAAGAATCAGTTAATAAATAACTTTCAACGTGTACCACGACTTTCCCTCCAGTCATCCTTCAACTAGCGAGAAGCAACTAAAATATTATCATTTATTGAAAATATGAGCTAAAAACTTTTTCGAAATAATAAATAATCTTTTATTATTTTAAAATAGTGATTTTATGGTTGGCAGTACACTCGAAACTCTTGATGTAGTAAGCATCCAACTAATATTGTAAGTGTTTAATAACTATCAAGCAAGATATTTGTCTCCCATCTTAATAGTATACAAAAAAACATTTTGAATCTCACAAAGAAGCGAAAGAAACTGACCAAAAACCATCACATGAGTTTTTAATTAATTTAGTGAAAATCTTTTGTGTTGGGTACAATATTAATTGTAAATTATTTTATAGTTTTAACAGAACCAGAAATAAATAAACCTCGATTTTGTAGGTTCTGAGATCGATTTACTGGGTCAATGTAGTGATATATATCAATTATATAATGTTGATTTTTTGCTCTTAAAGATTGATGCTTCGCTCTCAGAACATCATCCCTAATAGAGCACACAAGTTTTTGATTAAGGGAAAATTTTCGTACCTTTGCATTTGTTTTAGTACATTTGTATTTTATACAAATTTGTGACTTTAATCGAGGCAGAAAAATAAACCTCAATTTTCTGTGTTAAAAGATTGATTCACTGAATCACTCTATGGCTAGAAATCGATTCAAAAAGATTTCTTTTAGTAAAAAAAAATCGATTCTTCAATTAATCAATCTCAGATCGCCATCCCTAGCTTAGTTACCGTCTTTAGCATCTCTAGTAAGTCTGTACTTACCGTTGTGCCGGTAATTGAGGCATGTATATATCAGCTCGTTTTTTATTTACAATATTTAATATTTTGTATTGTGTTATTTTATGCTAGCGAGACTGCAGCGCAAGAAAATGTAATTTTTGTATTTGGTTTTCAACATGTAATAAATACAATCTACTTTCTTCGAGAATGACGAACTCACTGACATGATAATTGTAAAAAGAAATCAATATGGCTCTCAAACTCGGAAAATGCAGGCTCTGCCTAAAGCTAGGCGATTTCTACTCCATTTTTACAGTAGACAATGCAGTCCAGTTGGCGGATATGGTGATGGAATGCTCTCGGGTGAAGGTGAGCGAGTTATTTTTTAAATCACAATATACATGTATGAATTAGAAATACGACACCCAAACTTTGAATCTTCTTGTTTTGTGAATAATGTAAAGCTTTGCATTATTTCTAAATTTTAAGTATATTTGCCATTCTAATAATCCTATGTATTAAATAGAATATTTATACATTAATTAATGTTTTAAACTGGCCAATAGTGTGGAGTAAATAAAAATTGTATATACCAGTGGTTCTCAAAGTTAACTAGTTCGAGACCCATTGATATTAGAAACTCATCTCTTAGTTGTCATAATAAATGAAAAATATATAATTATGTGTATGTTCCTGCATGCATTCATATTCGAATAAGAAAAAAAACAATTAGTTTCAGTCTAAAATTTTATACTTTAAACACATGTAGTGTTTCATCCTTTTTTCCAAAGCACACTTAATATTTGGAGGCCACCTAGTAGTGGGTCCCGACCCATACTTTGGGAAATACTGGTATATAGGGTTTAAGTGGTTCTCAAATTGTATAGAATCAAACAAATATTTAGACTGAATTATAGTATTTTGTAATAATTATGTATATGAAACAATATGATTATGATAAAGGTCATAATCAGCTTATTTCTATTCTTTGTTGGAGCAGTGATCTTTGTTTTATACACAAACTTATAGCTTTTGTTCACTTCCAATTAATTTACTGTGATAATAAATGGTTTTAGTTTTAAAAGTATGTACCTGGCAGTATTAATAAATTCAAGTTAAATCTAGATATATTAAAAAGAGAAGATGGAGATCTATTTGTTAATGCCCATAAATACCATTCATAAAGTTTAATTTCTCCTAATTACTATTCATTGCAGTAGGAAGGAGAAAGGGATGGTCTAAATTTAATTCAAGTATAAAACTATTATTGGGCTATGAGTAACTAAATTTATATGTTGGAAGACAAGCTGTGGCTAGAGTTAGAAAATGTGGAACTCATATTTAAAATTAAAATTAGGGGTGGATATTAACATGTTTATTATTATGTTGTTCCAGAGTATTAGAACTAATTCTGGTTTGTGGCTTTTTTCATCTTCATTCTCCTTAATACAGACTCAGATTTTACACCAACTACATAATATACGTTGACAACACTCTTATAAAATGGTGGGCCTTTATTAGAAATTTCCAGGGAGTTTTTGTGACATCTCAGAGTCTACTACCCTTGAACTATGATTCAAAGACATTGGTGACAACCAAACATAGAACTCACATTAAATCAAAGGTTACTTCTTAACTTCTTCTTACTGAACCAATCACAGGCTTCACTTATTTGTATTTTCATGACAAATTTCATTTTAATGTTTTTTTATTCTTAGAACATTAATGTGACTATATAAATGGTTTAAGTCATTAAGTAATTACGATTTCTAATAATTATTTGTATTACGTTAAGAATTAGAGATGATTATGAATCCTTTCTATCATTGTCCTTCTCTAATTTTTATTTATTTAGGCTTATGACAGCAAAATGTGTTTGAGCTGCTGTATTGTATGTTATCAGTGTAGCTATCAGTTTACGTTATCTGTCGATGAATGCTGCTTACAGGGATTCTTTTTTCTTCTACAGTTAAACCTATCTTTGTTTTGTATGTACACAGTAATTTATGTTGTCCCCATATTCTGTGTGGTAGTTTCCTGAGATTAACATTTATATTTTTTTTATTATTTTAATAACTCACTAGCTGCTCTCTGCAGTTTTACCCACGTAGTTCCCATGGGTTATACGGAAAAAAACTATCTTATGTCACTCCTTTGCATTTCAAACTATCTTCATACCAAAATTGTATCCAAATTGGTCCAGTGGTTTTTATGTTTATTTGTTACATACAAAAATACAAATCTTTCCTCTTTATAATGTTAGTTTATAGAACTTAATTTGATTGGTTAAATGTATATAAAATTTTGGGAAAAAAAAACGTTTCAATGGTCAGATTTACCAGTTTAGATTTCTTTTTTTTACTGTATTTTAGTACAAAAAAAAATAGGAAAATAATTAGTGTTCCCCTTATAAAAAAGAAAATTGTGAACAAAATATAATTCAATAAATTGTGCGGCCTATACGCGGGCACGCGGCTAATCTATACATTTAATTAAATTGTAAATTTCACACGTCTGTCGTTACCGCACTATAAACAGCTCGTCACCATCGGTAAAACCGTGGGACCCATGATCTTGTAAATTCATACCTTAGGAAGTGAATTCGCTATTTCGCAGGGATCCATCATTAATTAATTTGTTAATTCAGTCTTGTTCAATACTTCGAAATATTGTAATTTAAATTAAATAAATCTTTTTTTATTAAACTGTCGTAGGTAACGCTTATCATAAATCTGTACATTACCGATTTTTGTGAAAAAAATATTGCAAGGGATAATAAATGTTGTCAACTGTATACTGTCAGATCTTTTGCTAAATATTGCGTTTTCTATATATGAAGAATTCATATCATCATTGAATTGGAATAATTGATGCAGGTATATGAAGGTGATGGGCTGCCAGATAAAGTGTGCTCAGAATGCATACAAAAATTGAGTAGCGCATATATATTCAAGCAACAGTGTGAGAGAGCAGACCAAGAGTTGAGACGGAATTATATTCCACCTCCAGGTATTCCAGTTATACATATGCATATAGTGATTTATGTTTGCTTATTCAAATTTTAAACTCAAATAGGTCTTATTTTAAAACTAGCTCTAATAAGCTCTAGATATAGAGGATGTATTATTGAGCATTTAATTTTATTCCAGAGAAAGAGCATGTTATGCTATATATATATATATATATATATATATAGGAAGTTAAGATATAAGATCACACTTTACATAACACATACAAGTTCTATACTAAGATTTGTTTTATGGAAATGGAAATGAAATGAATATAGTGAGTCTTCGTAATTCCCAACAAAAAATTTAAATACTTATCTCAGAATTTGATTACTTGAATAAAATAATGTTTTCACTATAGTATTCATTATATCTATGCTATTAACTTTGTGGTTTTCCATAAATTCAACACAAGTTCATTATTATTAATGAAAATATTTTTTGGTGCCGGGTAAGGGCTGGGGTGGTACACCCCATATCGTTCCCGTGGGTGTCGTAAAAGGCGACTAAGGGATAATCCAGCGGATGGTCAGCAGCATCCTCTGAGTACCACAAACATCTACTGAGATCATCGAAGCGCGGCGATTATGGCAATACTCACTTTTCAAAATCAAAATCAAAATTTATTTATTCAATTTAGGCCCTAAGAAGGCGCTTATGAACGTCTAAAACACTACCACCGGTTCGGAAAACAACCTAGTCGAGAAGAGCCGGCAAGAAACTCGATGTGGTTCTTTTTTTTCATAAATATAATATATATCATTTTTTTTGTCATATAAAAAACTATACAAATAGTAGTTTTAATAATGTTAGTGGAAGCACAGAGATGTGGGTTATTTCCAGACATCACTATCGTTCACGTAATGATCCACCCTGTAATAACCTTTTGAGATTAAAACTTGCTTGACATAATACTTTGGTCAAAACATATCCAGAACTTCTATCGGTTAAATGGCAATAAAACAATTTTTTGCATACTTTTTGCAAGATTCCTTTTCTTTTTAATAAAAGAAGAGAGGGAATTATGTGTTATTACATGGTCAGTCTTTTTTATGCATTATACAGATAATCAATTGGCTATTCAGTCTATCCCCGAGAGAATCGTGAATCGTAACGGTATTAATTAGACATCTAGATTTCTAAATCATGAATGTGATATCGATAAAATTATTATGTATACCTTGTTCCTTGAGCCTTGGTTCTGTTAGATGTTTTAGTTATATACTATATAGATGCTATAAATACTATATATTTTTTAATTTTATCATCATCTGATCGAAAATTCCAGGCTTCAGTATCAGTCCACCACCACCGAACCGCCAGAGTAGCGATTCTGCCTTTTCCAATCACACTGACAGCTCCAATTTGACTAAGCCTCCATCCACCGAAGGAAAGGTGACACCAATAAGAAGCACTCGTAAACGTAGCATCGAAAGCGATAACGCTTCAGTAAGCAGTCGAAATAACTATACCCCAAGCACTTCCAAGCGTATCGAAGAACTTAAAAGATCTAGTAAGAGACCTCGATTTCAATCTGGGAATAAGTCCCAACAAGATTCCGATTATGATGATATAGGATCAGTATATTTACCGGAAAGCACAGGGACTGACTCGGATGAGCCACTATTGAAAAATACATTCAAATGTAAGGAATGCCCTAGAGAATTCCAGTCTGTCAAGAGTTTGAGTGCGCACTGCAAAGTCCATAAAAGGACTAGTTTGGGACATAATGCAGTAGTAAACATCCCGACTCGAAGTAAAGAGGATTCTGCAGAATCATCAGAGTTAAATTGTGAAAAATGTGATAAAACCTTTAAATTAAAGATAATGCTTAAACGCCATCAGGAGACTTGCGGAAAAACACCTCAGATATCACCAAAAAAGGAACTGTTAGTTTCCTTGGAGCCAATCGACGCGGGCAGTGCCGCCGTCAAAATTGAATGCGAAATTTGCTCGACCAAATTTAAAGAAGTCGAATATCTGAGAAAGCACATGAGATTAATTCACGGCGCTGTGCCTAAACGAATCTCTGATGGCGTAACGGAGAATGTTCCGTGCCTTTATTGTCCCGAGAAGTTCATTGACTACTATACCCATAATAATCATTTCTCGACTTGTTTAAAAAAAGACAAAAATATCCCACTCAAGTGTCCAGTGTGTGATAAGGTCGCTACAAAGAGAAGTGCGTATATCCTTCATGTGAAATGTCACTTCATGGCGCGTGCAAAGGAAGAGACTGAAGTTGAAGAAAATCTGCATGAGTGTAGAATTTGCGGAAAGAAATTAGTGTCACAAGAAAAACTGATTAAGCATTTAGCTGCGCATGTCTCCAACATTGATGACAGCTTGGATGATGACGAGTCCAGGTATGCATACTATTTATTATTCGATACATAATATGACTTATTTTTAAATTATTCATACTTGTAAGTTGGAAATAATATATGTACATAAAAGTTTGTTATTTGAAAAAAATGTTTTGCATCTTCTTACTAAGTTAAAAAAATAGGATTTTTCTTCTCAATAATCCTGATTTTTTTAATTATACATATCCGATTTTCAACAAAGCAAGCTTAGTAGGAGCCATATTAAAATATTTCAGAGTGAGTCCGGTAGACGAGATGGTAGCTACCAAGTCCTCGGGTCAGAGTACACCCGGTAGTTTGAACTGCGATATTTGTGACAAACAGTTCACTTATAAAAAAGCCTTACTGACGCATAGGCAGAAGCACACCGATGACGCAGTGAAGATGGAACCACCGGACAAGGACACTAGTCTACCGAACGAAACGTTTAGGGAATACGATTCGGAATCAAGTGTCGACGGTGAAGATAACACGTGTGATATCTGTGAGAAGGAGTTCTCGTACAAACGGCTTCTGGTCCAACACAAACGGACAAAGCATAACATGTGTTCAGGGACGAAACGGTCGAAGATAACCCTGAAGGAGTGCCCGGTGAGGTGTCTCATATGCGATCTGGAGATGAAAGTTAGCAATATAAATGAACACAACCAGAAACATATAGCGATGAACATGAAGCCGAGAAACATTTACACTTGTAAGGAGTGCGGGAATAACTTCAAGAGTTGCAGCGCTCTGGCTAATCATATAAAGTTTATACACAGGTGAGTAAACCTTTATAATTAATGCTGTTTTTTGTGTAACAATGTAGTACCAATTATGTCTTATATATAGGTGTTGCTAACATTAAAAATAATAGTAACGAGCCTTCTTACATACAGTAAGTTAGGCAAATCGAAACGACGCAAGTGGAGGATCTGTTTATGTCTTTCTTCTCTAATGTGCTATGGCTTCTTTAGGTACCATAGTAAAAATTAAATTCCAATATATCTCGAAACACGTCAAAAAAATAACGAAACAACTGGCGCATCTTTGAGGGCCGGTACCAAAAAATTATCTATCGTATCCCGGGGGCTGCCTTTAAAAGTTTTAACGAAATAAAATACATTGTCGTTTGTTATTAATAAAACAAGGTTTTGTTTTGTAAATCAAAGTTTATAAGCAAATGATCCGAATCTCCCAGAATGCGAAACGTGGAACATTATAGCAGTTTCAAAATCTATTTGTCCCACAACTTATGTTTTTACATGAGATTGGTCAAATAACATCACCTGGTGATAAACCAAGTACAGTCCAAGAAGGATGAGTGTCGCCGACAAATGAGAATCTATCTACAGTTGGCATAATTGTGTCGGACTACATCTAACACGGGTAAAGCCTCCATAGTATAAGTTCCCAACATGACCGATAATGCCCCCTTGTACAGGTACAAGGCCCAGAGAAAATTAGCGGGTATTGAGACAGCACAGATGGGGCGTGGGCAGATTAAAAACATAGTCTAAAAATAGGCAAAAACATTAAGATGTGGGACTCTAGATTAAACATATTCTCAAAGTGGGCAGTGAGCAAAATAAGGTTGAAATACTGCTCTGGAATCTAGATCACGGACTACCGACGTGCCTTAGCGTGTTGTTACTATGGAGGGTTTTTTTAACGAAAGGTCTACAATTCTACAAAACGATTGAAAATCTGTAAAAGCAAAGCATAGCATATAATATGATTGGTGTATTAGGTTGAAACAGCAAATACCGAACGAGGTAAAGACGAGGGATGTCGTCAGTACACCGGACTTGGCGGATTTTTGTGAGGTCGTTGTGACAAAAGCGGAACCTCTGGATTGGATCCAGAGTCACAACGACTTTGGAGAGGTTCCGATAGACGCTGAGAGTGGGGTTGGCGGGGGGGGGACGACCCCGTCGTGAACATGGCCGGGTTCACTTGCCCCATATGCGGTAAGCAGATGCCGACGCTCATATCGCTCAAGCGGCACGTCAACTGGCACACGTACGTCGGGAACAATGTTCAGAAGGTCTACGAATGCTTCGTCTGCAAAGAGGTAAGTTTTTACTACTATGCTCTATTCATGTTATTACTCATCCATTCAACCTAAAGACGTCCACTGCTGGACATAGGTCTCCCCCAAAGATCTCCCCACAGCAACAGGAGCACAAGACGCCACCCGCATCCAGCGGATTCCCGTAAGCTTCACCATGTGATCGGTCGTCGTCATCTTGTGTGGGACCTGAGCACATAAATTAACGCAGTAATTAAATTTAAGATATTCTTATTATTTAATTTCTTTTACTTTTTTTAGAATTTTTGTTATTATTTCTGTTATTTGAAGAATTTTTATTCTTCAATCTCATTTACTTTATACCCTTTTTTCAATTTATTCTTATGTGCTTGCATAATCTGTTCTAACTGTGGATCATCATCTCTTTCAGAAATTTAGATTCCAATGTCATTACAAAATCCACATGCGCGAGCATTACCATGACAAGAATCTGGACCCGAAGTTTCTGACTTGCGCAATCTGCAACCGGAGGAGTAAGCACTTGCGCGCCGCCGTAGCGCACATGAACTACCACAAGCAGACACGTTTCCAGAACAAGGATTACCAGTGTTCCATCTGCAAAAGGGTTTTCCAATTCAGAAAAGTCTATCTCTCGCATATGGCCATCCATTACAAGAGAGGCGACAGCATCCAGAACACTGTAGTTGGCTGCGTCGGTACAAATGTCGAAAACAACGTCAACGACGGTACACACACGTGTAATATTTGTGGTAAAGTGTGTGATTCTGAGAACTCTTTAAAACACCATACAATATGGCATAAGTCTAAAACATCCCTATACGGTGCTAGGCATGAGTGCGATCTGTGCAATCTCCAATTCACGGGCAAGAAATGGCTAGAAATGCACCGGAGGACGCATTACGAAGACGATAACGGCCCATTCAAATGCAATATTTGCGGCAAAGGGTATACGTCTGAGGAGTACCACCGCAGGCATATGAAGTCACATAATTTCGATCATGTGTCTCATAAGAAGCGTATTGAGAAACTCAGAAAGGATAAAGTCAAATGTCCAATTTGCAATCGTTACTATCCTGACCTTGTGAAACTTATCCGACACCTGAGAAGGACTCACCCGGAGAGTAAGATGATCAAGGAGGACCCGGATGCGCCTCCGCAGAAATACTACGCTTGTAAATTATGCGCGAAAGTGTTTCTTGATGAGAGAAGGCTCCAACATCACGAAGAAGCTCACCTCAGGAAGCCGGAATTCTTCAAATGCAAATTTTGCGGCAAGAAAACGATATCATTGAAGAACCATAGAGTTCACATTAAAGCGCATTTGACAATGAAGCACGTAGAGAATCCTCTGAAGTGTCCTCACTGTGAGGAATTATTCGTCAGAGGTTACGATCTGCATCATCATTTACGCGACGTCCACGATATCAACGAAACCTGGATAGCAGAACGTACTGAAGGTCTTGAACGGACCTCTGCAAGATCTGCAGTGCTCTGTCTGCTTCAAGGTTTTGGCAAGTCAGGGTAACTTTCAGCGTCACATTGATTATCACAATTCTCTGAGATGCAACTACTGCTTCGATTATTTTAGCGGTTTGAGATTTTTGGAAGGACACTTGGCGTTTGCCTGTGAGAAGAAACAGTTGATAGGCGACACAGAGATATACCCCAAGAAAGTGAAATGTCACATCTGCTACAAAGCGTTCCACCTGCAAGTCAAGTTAGATTGTCACCTGAGAACCCAACACGACATAAGTGTGCATCGCGAAGCCTCATCCGGAAAGAAAGAAAGCACTTGCGATTATTGTTTCAAAGTGTTTGAAAACGAATACGCACTGACAAACCATAAGATATATCACAGGACTGTTGGATATTATGGATGTACTTATTGCAAAAAGAAATTCAACACATTGACACTTTATAGGAAACACAAGAATGCGCACCTTGCACAACTGAACGTCGATAATCCTACGAAATGCGAGCATTGCGATGAGACGTTTGTCGCTTTCAGAGAATTTATATACCACATGCGGGACGTCCACGGCGACAATAAGGAATGGGTTGTCATGCCCAAAGATGCCATTGAGGAAACTTGTCCCATCTGTAACAAAGTGTTTCTCAATTTACACAAACACCTCGGCTATCACGAGGAGAATAAGTGTAAGAAGTGTGGGGAATACTTTTACTCGACCGTCGACTGCGACAACCACTTGTGCGCCATCGAGAGTGATGACGAAGCGACTACGAACTCTGTCGAAACAAAAGAACAGAAATACGAGGAATGTCGTTTTTGCTTCAAACCTATAACAAAGAAGAATTCCAAGAAGTTACACGATCAAATACACAAAGGTTCCGGATCAATATCCTGTCGGTTCTGTTCACTTAAATTTAAAACTATGGACGCCTTCAATATACACGCTTTCTCGCATCGAAGTAGGAAGTACAACAAGAGACCGATAAAGTGCAGGAAATGCGGCGAGAAATTCGTACAGTACGGGCCATTTATGAGACACATGAAACAAGTTCATAAGATCACCAAGAAAGTACACTACAGAAGGACAGTGAAACCGGAAAAATGTCGGGTGTGCGGTGATGCCTTCCCGAACCTTCATAACCACTACCGAGCGCACTTGCTTAACCAGTGTCAACTATGTCAGAAGTATTTCACATCTTGCAAATTATATTCGAAGCACGAATGTGATAAAGAAGATGCTGATCCCACCAAAGTGTTTATGTGTGATGAAAGTTTAACGCATCTCATAAATACTTACATACCTAAAGACGAGAAAGACGATGAGAAATTCTACGGTTACAGCGACGAGGAGGATGAAGAAACTGCCCCTAAACCACCCCCATTGAAGCAGGAGGTAGATCCTGAAGAGAAAGTGCTTCATGAAATGGTCCAATCTCCGATTATATCTGACGTTTTATCGCTTTTCCATAAAGAGGAGACGAAGAGTCAAGACGGGGATTGTATCAGCCAAGATGGTGAATGTATTAGCCAGAATAGTGACGTGGACGTGGTGAATCTGACCGAGGATGATTCGGTGGATATTAACGACGAGATCCCTATTGTTGTCATTGATGATGACTAGTAATATGATGCGTTACATGCGTCTGTCATAAACAATTATTTCGGTTGTTCGATTATTGAAATAATATCGATAGTTCTCGTTTGTTCACTGGAGTTAGTTTGATACGAAATATCGAAATAAATAGTCCCGTTCTAACCGATTCTCTCGATTCGAATTAATTGAAAAATAATCTCGCTTGTTTAGTTGCGAAACGATTTTAGATTAACTGCAATACATCTATATGAATGTAAAGTAAACTAAATATTCTATTTACAATAGGTATAACATATTCTCGCCGTTTCACTCCGGTTTATGATCTACGTAACGAAATTAACGATAAATTGTGATAAGTAAAAATATGTGTAGGTAGTGTAGTAGCTAAAATTTATTAACGTACATTTTTAGCCCACTGTAGGCAAACGATAATTTCAAGAAAGTACTTTATCTATAATCTGCACTATTTTGATGAAAATGTTCGTATCGATATCGATACATTTACATTTGTATTTTTAGTACAAAGTAACGTACAGTTAGCAAAAACATACAAATTGTTAATAACAAATAAACATTGTTTAATTATTTTTAATAATTGGTTAATTGGAGGTATAGTCTGCAAAAAAAAATTGATTTTGGTATGATTGTAATTTATTATAGAAATTGACTTATAAGTGGGTGTATGGTTGGATTTTGTTTTTTATTTTATATACGAGTTGCCATATAAGTGCAGTTAGTGACCTGCATTAGAGTGTTAGTAACATTACGTCACCAGGCATATGTCTCTGATATATCCAATCATTTACACATATAAATATTATAAAAATAAGTAAATTCTATTTATAGAATATTATGTATATAATTCGTCTTTGATATTGACTTAATGATAATTTTTATTTTACTAGGTTTATAGTGAATTGTCTTAATAACTGTAAGGGTTAACACCAGCTACTGAACAGCCAAACTTTGTAATATATGCCGTAGTCTTATTTACGTGATTGGTCGTAGATTATGCCAGTATGTATAATAAAACGTTTGTGTATTTATTTTGTGAGGGTATACAAAAAAAAATCTTACTTGAATGTCGTCTTCAGTTTAGGAGTTGAACGAGTAATATATTCAATAATTATATATTGTAGTTTAGTAATAAACGGAATAGAAATTCGTAATCTGTATTCGCGCTCTTGATTATGAACGGACATATGTGTAAGTATGCACTAAAAAAAAATCCATAATTATTTTCGTATACATATAAAATAAATCTTAAATTCGGACACTAAAGAATGGAAGTATATTAAATCAAAATTTTATTCCTTTCAACTACTTCCCTATTTATTTTTATTTTGAAAATATGTTTCAAATATAAGATATGAAATCCAATTAGAGTTGCCATTTTTTATTAAACTTTTTAAACATTGTTTTTAAAATTTTCAAAGTAAAGGGAGTAAAGCGTTTGATGGGTACGTCAAAGGTAAACCATTAGACATTGGATTTCTCTAATTTGATTAAACTCGTCCATAAATGCTTTCCTTAGTATTTTAACCCATGACTAAATTTGAAACTACTAAGCGCGAAATAAAATTAGAAAATAAAGTCATTACTATTACCTAAAAAAGTTTTATAGTTCTTTGTTTAACGTTTTAAATATTGCAGATTATAAGAGCAAAACTAAGTTATCCAAAGAAACATACAAATTCAAGTTAATATAATTAGATCCTATTACCAAACTTTTTACGAACACACTGTTTCTTTTTCTGGACTTAAAATGTATAAGAAACAGATTATATCTCACTTTGTTCTCTTTTTCATTGTATTTATTTTTCAACTGGCAACTCCCATCTTTATTCCTGAAAAAATATTAAACTTCTTAATCATAGCATTAATGTTCATTTCAGTCAAATGATGAAAACTAGCAATATACAGTTTTAAACTAGTGTTTTTTTTTTATATGCACGATACCTACCTATTTTGTTAGTTTCGACTGAACTGAAAAGTAAATCATATTTTTTATCTGGATCTAACCGTGAATTTTTTTTGTGCGTAATTATGGGAACATATTTTATTTATTGATAATTGTGAGAATATATGGCGAAATAATCAATCTTGTAAATATATGGTAGATTATAAATGTTTATATCCAAAAATTAGAAGATGATAATGTGACCCTTAGTGTTTTTTATGTTTAGTAAATAATTCTTTCCACTGAAATTTATCATTAGCATTTGTGATGTAGAACGTGATTTATATTAGTTAAATAATTATAGTCAATGTATATATTAGTTTTATAAGTTACCGAATAATTTTTTCGTAGTTTGTACGTATTAAGGAGGGGTTACCACACACTGATCAGGAAATATAGTATTTTAAATTTGGGTATGTATATTACAATATTAACATTGGTAAAACTACCATTAAAGTTTTTTCTTCAATTTTAGTAGATATATTAGTTTTTCACGAAGTCATTTTCTTCGATCTGAGGTATTCAGGCGTTAATAAGGCTGTTTACTTTGGTGGTGTCTAAAAGTATAGTATAATTGTAATGTACAAATTTGTGGTAACCCTGTTATACCTATGTAGATTACAATAGTAAGTCTAATAATAACTAGTTATTTGTAGGAATTTATCTATTCGTAAAAAAATGGTTCTCTTTAATATTTTTTTGCATTACGCATTGTTAATCATGTACTTACACATTCGTTGGAATTTAAATGTACGTTTTACAAAAGAAGGTAAGTTCAAAAGTTACGAAAGATTTGTAACATTTTTATTTGCTTTAAAATTTTCATATTTCTTTTAGAACTTTTAGAGTCATTTAATTTTTTATCCTTATTTAGTTTTTTCTATATCAGTGGTTGTCAAACCGGGAGCCGTATGCGCCCCCATGGCCAGTATTTGTGCGGTCTGCGACATAAAAAACATTTTAGTATACAATGATTATTAAACCTGAGTTATTAAGTTAGCAAAACAGAAATACGCGGAATGGGAACACGAGTATAAGGAGAATAGGTGAGCTGGTTGTGTGGGGCAGTAATCCGAGACACGCGTAACCACCCGACCCGCTGTCCTTGCTCCCGCCATTATTAACCGCTCACTGCGGCAAGAATTTCATTTTGGTATCCATTCGTTGTTTGCTGCATCAAAAAACTTTAGCATATCGAATTTCAAATGATAAATGAAAGGTTACAATTAATTCCGCTATAAAATACCGCAATAAAATTAATTCACTCGTGTGAATTAACCATCAACAATTTTAAGAGCTTAAAGAATTTACTATCAAACTCTAAAATCGGCCTCAGCTTTCGGTGAGGAAAACATCGTGAGGAAACCATGGCATGGTGGTGGGGCATTCTCTCAATGATGCCCGCCTGAGTAGCCACCACCCTCAAGTTCGAAAACCTGTCGCCAAATACCTTTAGTTGTGTTCCGGCAGCATCACTTGAGAACCAGTACCTAGGTTTAGTGTGTTTACCATCGTGGACAACATCATCACTTAAAATCAGGTGAGATTGTGGCCAAAGAACTAAGCCTATATTGTGTAAAAAAAATAATGCAAGTTTATGATGACGTAGCCCTATACACTGCCGTTAGATGGTAGACCAGCCGAAAAGTTCAAAACGAACTAAAATACGACACAGAGCTCAAAGCTCTTCATGGAATATCTTGAAAAGCATTGAACAACACATTGAATTATAGAAGAATGTGCCTAACAACTAGAACTTTATCAAGACTGCGCACAATTTGTTTTGCGCATAATTACTAAGAATTGCATTTTAAAGTCTAATAAATAAAATTGAAGTGTCTGTAATGTCATTTTTTTTTATTAAATAAATATGAATGTAATATATACGATACCTATAACAAAAATACAATTTTAAATTTTTTGTCATCTGTTTATAACGGGTAATCTCCGGAACGGCTGGAACGATTTTGACGGAACTTTTTTTGGTAGATAGCCGGAGGTACTTAGGGTACTTTTCATTTTCATAATTTTTTACGAGAAAGTGCTTAAATTTATGAAAAATATTTTTACTTAAACTTAGTACTAAAAAAATTAGGATTCCGTGTAAAAAATAAAATGCAGTGAAGATTAAATGCAACACGGGCACACAGCTAGTAACACGTTCCAGTTAAAATCTCATTAAAATTTTAGCGAAATCAATGATTAGTTGATTCAGTAGACAAATAAAGGAGAGTGCACAAATTGCTATTTCCATAAAAACTGAGAAAATTTGAGAAACAGAAAACGTTTTGACAACATATAATTTTATCGTTTGATTGTTAGTTTTAACTATATGCGGCTCGCAGAGATGCCTTACATTGTCCTGTGTGGCCCTTGACCAAAAAAGTGTGACGACCACTGTTCTATATCGACCAAAGCGATTTTGAAGATATGAATTTATTTCATTTCTTGTGTTATTATCTTTAATTTATAAAACTAGTTACTTAGTTTTCTACTTGATGAGACCTAACATTTTATATAGTGATTCTTTTCATAATGACTATGTTTTTTTTTTTTTCGGTCAATTTGTAATTTATGTGACATAATTATGTGTTATGGTAATTTAATTTTATACAGCTAAGATAATAAACAATTTAAAATTACTTCTGTGTTTTTATTTACTTCGATATAACAGTGAAATAAAAAATGTTAAAACATAAATCGTAGGAAATTTTCTCTATTTAATTATATATTTCTGCTATCTGCAAAATTATATCCAAATCAGTACAGCATTTGCGAAGATTAAAACAAACAAAAAAGGCCCTTTCGTTCAAAAGCATTAGCTAGATTAGAAAAACAATGATTTCTCATAGCGTCGTTGTAGAAAATAAACAACAAAAGACCAAACAGTCTGAGGAGAAAAAGATACTAAACTCGCATATTTATAGGTAAATTGATATCGGACAAAACAGAAGGGGCACTATGTCATGTCATTTTATCAAGGGACTATCTTTTATCATTATAAAATAATTAGAGTTGTTTTTACATGTAAATCAAAGGTATAGAGTGATTTTATGGTTGGCTCGAAATACTCTTGATGTAGTGTCCAACTAATACTGTAAGTGTATACTAACTATCAGGTAAGACTAATAATCAGGTAATCTGTCTCTCATCTTAATAGTAATCAAAAAGACATTTTGAATCTCTTAAAGAAGCGAAAGAAACTGCCCGCCCACAAAGCCATCTCTTGAGTTTTTAATTAATTTAGTGAACATACATTCATACTTTTACTTCTGTTTGGGTAAATCTTAATTGTAAGTAATTTTATCGTTCTCATAGAACCATAGAATTGCACCGGTAATGTTATCCGCGCCGGGTGCCTTCCTGGGCTTCAGTTTCCCGATCACGCGATTTACTTCGGCCGGGTCAAAGAACAAGGCGTCTGCCGGGCTGCCACCGACTGCAGGCTCTGCCCAGTATCTGTCTAGGTGTCGGTTTACTTTGAAGACGTGCTGAAGGTCCGCTTCGTCGTTCGGGGAGAACTGTTTCTCCAAACACGTAGCAAAGATCTCCGCCGATCACATGGATCACAACCTACGTGGCAGCTACAGGAGATAATTTGAAGCTAACAATATTTAAGCGTGATTTAAATCTACAGCGATGCCATCTCTTGACGACAACTGCTTTTTTACGATAGTTACGAATTATCTAGTAAAAAAAGTAGATTATTAAGATATATTTTATACTAATATTAAGTGTTTTTATTTCAAATAATACCAATGAAAATTAAAAGTGTATCTACAGATTATAATAGGTGCACGAGTTAGAAGTGAAATGTTACTTTAGATATAGTTGTTCTTTTTTAAGATTATTGTTTTTTTTCTTCTATATCTTAACTAAAAAACTATTATATTAAAGGTACAAAGTATAAGTAAAAGCCTTTTACGATAAATGTTCAGTTTTCATTTGTACATATTAAAAAACGATACTTCGACATTTCACGAGTCGTATAAAAACATCCAATTTCAATTTGAATATAAAATCTATGCATGCTCAAAGTACATACATATCATCACGCCTTTCTCCCTTGGGGGTAGGCAGAGATTACGTCCTTCTACTTGCTACGATCTTGACACACCTCTTTCGCTTCCTCTACTTTCATGAGCGCTTTCATACATGCTCGTCGGTTATGAGTACTTTTTACCTGTCCTTTATTTAAACTCAAAGTATTGTTTCGAAATAATCTCAAACGAAATGAAACAATCTCAAATTATGAATTGTCAAAAATAAACACCTCCCTTGATTAATTCAATTTATTATAATGAAATTATTTTACAAGGACACGCGTGAATAAAAGAAATGAATAATTGAACAATAAAGTAAGTAAATATGGTTATTTATTATTATTATCATCATCATCATCTATTAATTATACATTAGATTGTTACACATTACTTATAATCACCAATGTTTTTGTTCAGTCATTTATTTAACTCGCGAACAACTATATACAAATAATATTTATTAAATCACAATAAACCCAAAGAAGAAAAAAACAATCACAAGAAGAAACATCCAGAAATATTTTTTTTCCCTTATGATTGTAGTTTTCATGTAATGTTAACAACGTCGCTAAGCTTTCGACATAAGCATAATAATACAGACATTATATATTTTAACAACTTTATTAAAATAAATATAATATTATAACGTTAAAAGCCCCGGATGTAGAATTTTTCCGATCCGGGGGAAAATGTACCATAAAACGCTCCACACCTATGGGATATTAAATTAAACTATCGATTTCATGAAGCAGCTTGGATGCTACTCGTTATATAGTTTTTTTTCTAACATGCCAATTTAGCGGCCCGTATAATCGAACTTCCGTTTGCGTCCCCTATTTAAGATGCGGTGCTGAATAAGGGTTTATTTGAACACATTTTTTAGGTGATATTTTAAAAGATTTAAATTACTTTTTCGTCAGCGCTTTTCCTTAACACATTTTATATATTTCCTATGTATGTCAATACAATTTTCGGTAAATATTGACTATTAAAGTTATTACAGACTTACGGAGTTAAAACTTGATTCAAAATCCTCATACCGTACCATACAAGCATATTTTGTTAGTATTCTTTCTGTCCATGGATATATGTAAAAAGCTAAATTTTCACCATTATATGTATGTGGAACAAATTAATTTTAAAGTTATGAAGTAAAAAATTAATAAATAAATAACTGACTTTATCAAAAACTAATAATATTTTTATAGTCTTCTTAGTTACATACGTACTTAAATTAAAATTTTAACGTATAATATATTGCTTAACGCAATTTATTGAAATATAATACATACTTATATCAAGGATAATTTACATTAAGTAGATTATAAGCCATGTAACAAATCAAAACCGGCAATGTATGTAGCTCTGACCTTATTAACGTTGTTTTTTATGATTATGGCTTTTATTAGTAGTTCGATTGTTAGTTAGTTAGTTCACTTTAAATTTCTATATTGGGAACATTCAAATATTACATATGCATCACCAAACATTTTGGAAAACATGGTTTGTTTATTTTTGATGACATGGGGGACGGGTCTGAATGTTGATTACTTATTAATGTTATAGTAAGTAATACTTATTAATGTTTGTTTTTTGAAGTGAAACCTTCTTTAGCGGGATTGAGCGATTGTAGGTAGGGGAAAATGTTATAGATCACGTCACCAATGCAATGACGTCATCCATCACATGCTACAGTATGTCGAGTATACGATGGCATTTAAGTGCTGGCGTTCAGATATCTATACTTAAATAAAGGCTAGAGGGACAAAATCTGTACATTGAAGATATTACAGAAAAAAAATACCACGAGGGATTCAGAATCGACAACAGAACACATTTCGATGGTTTTTTTTAATGTTTGTCTGTCTGTCGGTCTGTTTATTATTTTGTTCGCCAATCAGACAAAAACTACTAGACCTAATTGGATGAAATTTGGTTGGTATGGTTGTAGTATATACTCTGTAGTTACATTTAGAATTTTATACATTTACTGACAAACATACTTTTTATACATATATACATTTATATAATGCGTAAATAGCATTTATTTATATTCATATTAAAACTTCATAATAAATAGTGTTTGTTTAATAGTATTATACATAAATGGTGAAATGAGCAGAAATAAAGCTAAATTAAATCAACATAATTTATTTACATTTAATTAAAAAAATATATATATTTCTCACAATTATTCATAGATGGCATATTTTTTAATAATTTAGACTGTTTTGAAACATTACAAAGGTATAGATAAAATCCTAATCCTATAATAATAAAAGGCCAAAATTGTGTTGTCTGTCTGTTTATTAATTTGTTCAAACTACTGAACCGATTTCGATGAATTTTGGTATGGTATTACATCTATACTAATATTATAAAGATGTAAAGTTTGTGATTTTGGATATGCGGGGTAATCTCCCGTACCACTGATGCACATCACGGACGGGACTATCATCATCTGAACCCCATTCGAGCGAAGTAGCGGGCACAGCTAATTCTATAATATAGCGTGCCCTGCCTGAACGGTTCGATATATGCCCCTGCGTAGCTTTCGGTGTTTGGGCCTGGATCACACTCGCCCAGTCTGTCCTTCAGGGGGTAGAACGGGAAGGCCAATGTTTTAGGTGCGGGGAGCAGGGCTATAAAGCCGTTGATTGTAGGGCTGAGGCGAGAGGTGATACTCATCGCCACATGAGCAGTATACTGTGCAGGCCGCCATTTATGCCTAATAGAGCAAGAATGGCTGGGTGCATAGTTTCGAGGTGGCCTGGTCTGACTAGGGAGACCTCCGCGGTTAAGAGCCTGGCTGGGACTGGACAAGACGGGACATAGATAGAGTATATATATATATATATACATATATATATATATATATATATATATATATATATATATATATATATACATGTATTGGTAATGAGATAGATTGCATTTAGAGGGATAATATAGACGGTCTATTAAAATATTATTAAACTGAATTCCACGCGAGCGAAGTCGCGGACACAGCTAGTAAGTAACAAAATGTATACTTACGTAGCCTATTGTATGTCTTGTTTTTTTTTCTAACTAGCTAACGCTGTTGACCGGCAGGGCCTTTACAGCTTCACCGTGACTTTGGGGTGAGTACTGAAGGTATTCAGGCGCAAAAAGGTAACTAGCACAAGGGTTAGCAAAGTGGTACGGACTTCGGCTTGGCCGTTACCTGAGTGTAAAAAAATCAGCGGAATTTTGAACCTAGCTAAACCCTACATTTTTTATTTCATAATAATACGAATACACTATATGTACGTGTACATAATTATTGCTCAGAGCGCCAATAGACGTAAAAAACCAGAGAAATTTATAACAAATGTTAGGTTATGTTAAAAATTTCCATTAACTAACTATACCAGTATAATTTAAATATAAAAAAAAAAACAGTTTTTCTAATAATTCGAGTTTTCACTTCTCTGGGCCGTTCCCGTGGCTGCCTAGTTTTTTTTTTTTTCAATCTATGTTAATGCTTAAGTAATCATGTTTTGGGGGGGGGGGGGGGGGGGTAAGAGGTTACTATTGCTGACAAGGAGGGGATAATGATCAAAATTTTGCAAACGTGATACTTGAACGACCCCGTATACATGGTAATAGTGACCGTCAAAGTGACTCGGTTACTCGTCTCACTTTTCTACATTAGAAACTTTATATTGGATATACTGGAAACTGTGCTGTACTTACCGCACCCACAGTGCAGTCACTTTGACGGGTTTCAGGTCTAAAAATGTATCGATAGACATTTTTTATCGATATTTCCACCGTATATCAATCGATTTTATTTATCGATAAAAAAGCAGTTATATTATTTACTTAAAATTTTCGAAATAATAGTGCAAGTATTAATAATTTTTATAATAATAATGACAAAAATAAAACAATTATCAATAATAACGACTTCATAGACAACATATAGATAGATACACTGAAATAGTTTTCAATTGAAGCGACTCCTTCCTGACTAGTACATATGAAGAGGACAAGAGGCACATTATACATACATATATTTATAGTACACGTTGGCACAAACAATCACACAGCGAATACAAATAGAATTACAAGGCATATGTATGTGCAAATGTTGGACCCCCAACATTGTTCGTTTCACAAACAATACAACACTTTCATCACAATATAAATTATATCCCATAGTTTAAGACAACGACTTGAACTAAATAATACTTGAAAAACTTGCACCTTCACAATGAATAGTGATTACTTAGGCAATATTTACCTAATAATTTTCCTTCTTACTATTGGGGCGGTATGTCAAAAAACTCTAAAATATTGTTTAAGCTCTTATTCGTCAATATTTTCAAATTGAGTAATAAAAAAAAAATTTTGAACTTATTTTTTAAAACATAATAAAGTCAATATAACATACGAGTAGATGATATATTTATTTAATTTGGAGTCATTTTAACGACTCCGAGTCGATATCTCGATATTTTACTTAAGTCAGTTTCATTCTGAATTAGCGAAATCCATTTACCTAATATAGTAATTTTTGTTTCATATAACTGTAAATATTATAAATAAACAACGTCTCTCTGTCTGTATATTAAATGACTTATAAATCATCCATATTCAGTTCAAGACATACTCGAGTTATAACTCGAAAAAGCATAAACAAATTTAGATGTTTACTGTTAAAAATTATATGATATATTCTATGGTCAGTGAGGGTTTTAGCATATATTTTGTTAAATTATATGATGTTTAGTATGGAATGATTATAGACAACGAAGTTGACAAAAAACTAGCCATTGTTCTATTTCTATCAATATTTGAACTATACAGTTGAATTTTTTTATATGTAATAATGCAGTGACACCGCTGGCATATCTATTACAATTATTTATATTATACATGTAAAAATATATTACCATTTTTGATAAATTTTATTCTATTATTATTATAATTTAACCTCAACCTTATACTCATCAATCTTAGTCAATATCAATACTTTCTCTTGAGATAGTATCGGAAAACTGTTTCTATTCAATTTAGATAATATTAACATTGACTGAACAGACCCTGTCAATTCTATCCTTTATTTAAAAAAAAAAAAATGTGTATATATATATGATTAGTAAAGTATCAATCGGATATCAATATTGTAGGGAGATTTATAAAGTATAGACTGGGTCAATAGTTTCTCGAATAAGACTCAGCGTCTCTCCCAACAAGGTGAACCAACGGACTAGTGAAGATGGACGTGGGTGCCCAACTTCAGCAGTAGACGTCTGATGTCCATAGGACTTTGTCTTTGGATGTGGTAGGGACTGTATTATATTCTGAGATATTTGTATGGAAGGGAATTGTTTATGAATGTGTATGTACTTGTGTGGATGTGTTCAGTCGTCCCATTCGCCGTCGCTGGTGTTGTCGTCTGTATCGTCATCCGTGTCGGAGTGTATGGCGCGGCTCCGCTCCTGCAGCGCGCGCGCTAGGGCTCCGGCGAGTCCGCATGCGGGCGCCGCCGCCGCCGCCGGCTTGCGCTCGCTACCAGAGTTGCTATCCGACCGAGATACCTGATAACACAAACACACATTTATATCTTTAAAGCTTTGCTTATTATTTATTGCTGACCCTAATTTTGCTTACGCAATACTTTAATGTAAAGGATATATTAATACTAACATAACAAATATCAACCCTTTTCACAGACTTCAAAAAGGAGGAGTTATCAATTCGTCTGTATTTTTTGTATGTTTGCTGTGTGATTTCTCTGTCATTTGTGGACCGATTTGCAATTTTCTTTTATTTTTGTGCCAAAAACTACTATTGTAAAAACTAAAGTTCTTGAAAATACTATAATAGCACAGGTCAAATTGTACCTAGAAATGTACTATAAAACTGAAAAAAAAAATAGAATTATAAAAAAATAAATTTTCATTGTTTTTCTTATAGCCGTTAGGAAAGAGTTAATAAAAAAAATGTTAATTTCAATTATGTTAAAAATCAGTCTATAAGTAGTTAATTATAGAGTCTATAAGGGATCGAAAGTAATAAAGGTATCAAGTAGATTTATCGATAATTGTTATCGATTTGGATACTACCCTAATAATTACCCAACAATATCTATTATTGTTATTACCTGAGTACTATTCGATTTGTTAATAGCTACATTGATAGTTTATACAAAAAAAGGTATAAGTAAAGAATGAATATAGATTAGCACTTACCGATTTAAGTTCGATGCCCTGCCGGATCTCGCTGAGCAAGTTGCTTCTACTGTCCGTCTCGACTGTTGGTGATTTGTTCACTTCGACGCGCTGGTGATGCGAATACAATAACATTAGTGGCGTTATATCGTATTATGCAGACATCGATAAATTATGTCAATCGACAGTTTGTGTTTGTGTGCGTGTTATGTTTGATCCCAATACGGATGCAGTTATAAGTCACGAGAGTGCATATTACAATGACACCTATCACATGAACATTATCTAGTATGCATAGCGAATATAAGTTGCTCGCTAGGTCGCACAAGTGTATGGTTACATTCGGTCAACTTGGCAAGTATTTCAAGAGTAGTGTAGTCGAACTATTGGAAAACAAAAGATAGGAAATTATTATTACCTTTAATGTCTTGGTACCGCTGCGTATGCTTTCCATGAGTGCGGCCCTCGGGTCGACACCGCCGGCGTCGGCGGCCTCCGTCGGCATCGGCGGCGCTGGGGGCGGTGCGGGCGCGGCTGGCATTGCGGCGGGGGGCGCCGGTGGCGGGGGGGGGTGGTGGCGGCGGAGCCAGACCCGGCGGGGGTGGAGGTGGCACTGACGGTGGTGCAGACGACGGAGCTACAAACATCGATCATTTGATTTACTACCTGTTTTTTTTAGCGGGATCTTAATCTGTCATATTGCAATTATTAACTTGTGTATTTAACTATATTTTGTATAATTTTGGTGGAGATATAGTTTGGTTATTGTACACAGGTGATGTGTATTAGAAATTATGAGATGAAACGTTTTATCCGAGGTGCCACCAAAAGGTTTTAGTGGAGCTTAGAAAAGTTAATAAAGAGTTGAAAACAATTTATTACATGACACTGCCAGAATTGTGTATGTAAATCGCAGACTGCTATGAAACTAAGAAGGCGTTTTTAGACTTGTTTATTTATTTATAGACTTACGCATTAGCGGTCTCGGCGGCGGTGGGTTCTTGGGGGCGGACGCTGGTGGCGGCGGTGGCGGGGGCACAGCTCGCGACGGCGGGGGCGGAGGTGCCCGTGACGCTGTACAACACACACATATTAAAATGTTACATACATTATATTAAGAGTTGAAATTACGCATCTGAGTTTAAATGATATATTCCTGTGTTGTAAGATATAAGTGTGTTGTAATGTCACAACATTAAATAAATTTATTGCAACGCTATTTTATTCTGTAGTAAATTTATAAAATAATTTAGTTTATTTTTCGTTTGGTTATTATTCAAATATACAATACAATTGTAATATACGTACGTGGTGCGGGCGGGTGTGCGGGCGCGGGGCTCCGCTGCGGCACCGGCGGTGCCGGCGTCGAGGGCGGCGCGGGCATCGCGGGCACCGGCGGTGCCGGCGGACTCGTCGTCGGCGCCGGCGGAGGTCCGTTACGATTGCCGCCTGTAATTGGAAATCACATTGGAGATCATGTAAAGTGCCCTACATTCAACTCCGTGCTTTAATATAACCAACCAATCCGGCTCTTAATTTTTTTGATTGATTATCGTGTCTACTTTAAATATGTTTTTTGAAGATAAATCTCAAAAATTGATCTAATGGATTTGAATAAAATTTTGTGTACGAGAAGCATGTACCGCTTAGTAATAGATAAACTATGAATAAAAAAAACAAAGAGGACATTTTCTAATAAACAAAACAAAACATTTTTTAGTAATACCCACCTGGAAGCTCAAATTACCTTCAAATCAGAACAGATTGTGTCAAATATTAAACATAGATATAGTCCAAAAGAAATTATAACAGTCATGACCATAGATAATATCGACCTTTTGAAACGATTCTAACCAACCTATCGAACTCTATAATGGGCATAAACTTGTAAAGAAAAACATCGTGAGGATACCATAGATAGCATGGCACGCCCCCCCCTCGATAGCTACCACCCCCCAAGATGTGAGTTCTGGCGGCATCACTTGAGAACCAGTATTACTTTTACTCTAGTCATATTGCGGTTACCATCCTGGACCACATCGTCACTTGACATCAAGTGAGATTGCGGTGAGATTTATAGCCAAAGGGCCTGAGGCTATAGGAGCATTAAAAAAAAAGAATCAAAAAGACTACTTACTTCGTACAGGTTTAACGTTGCTTATATGCAAGTCTTCCTTGACGGCGTCGATCCCACCGTTCTTTTCAATAAAGCTATATATAAACTCCCGGGTCTCATCGTCTTCCAATTGCTTCTCGGAAACGCCGGCCATCGTGAAAAATGATAACAACTCCTCGGTGGGTTGCGTCGTTTCCACGTCGAAACCTATAGGGGGAATTAAAAAAAAAGTAGAATTGGGGTCATTATGTAAACACCTACAGCGTGTGCGGAGAGGTGTGTATTAGCAACATTTAACTTCTCCCCCGACCCCCTTAGTGATACGTGGTACATTTTTGGACTGCCCCCTACCCCCTGTTCCGCTCCCTAAAATTTAACACAATTTAAAACTGTGAAAATAGCTACAGAGAGTCAAAGTCACGCGCCAATTTTCTGTTTAGACATCGCGTGTTCAACGAAAAAATATATACACAATGCACATATTTCACTAAATTAACCCCCCATACCCCCCCCCCCCCCCTCAAATGACCATTATACTGTTTCGTGAGTTCTTCTGAAACCCCGCCTCCTCTTTTGAGCCTCAAGTATTTAATAGACGATCCCTAAGCAATATTTACTTAATTGCTTAAAATCTTGCAAATCTTGTAATAATTATGCCAATGTCTTAAGTTACCTTGCCTTACCTTTGCTTACACTATTCCTCAGAGAGAAACGAAAGTGTCCAAAATTAACCTCTAAAGAGCTGGGCAATGCCAAGGCCTGAGCCCACTTGCACACAACAATCATAAGCTTGATCACAGTTTCTCAATCTTATTTTGCTTACCGCCCGCTTTGAGAATGTGTTTTTTTCTAGAGCTCCATCTTAATCATTTTGCCTTTTATGACTATGACTAAATCTGCCCACGCCCCTTCTGCGCTATCTCAATGTCTCCTAATTTTCTGTCGGTCTTCTACTGCCACCCCCCCCCCCCCTCTTCCAAAAACGTGCACAAGGGGACGCCCGTTGAGAACCTAGGCTTCTAGATCGTAAACTCGAGCCAGTGAAATATCCCACACGCGCTGCTCATAACAAAGGACGATCGGCCACAAACTTGCCCCACTTGAGCGTTAATGAGAACAGGTGGTCACCTTTATGAGCGTCCCAGCCGACGTGGGAGATATGCTTGAAGTCCTGAGGCATGCCGATATCCGCTTTGGTCAACTTCCGAGTCTTCTGTTTCTTGCTGGAACTCTTCAGGGTATTATATGTGCCTGGAAAATATTTTCTTTTTTATATTATGTCGTCTTTTGGAAATTAATAAATTCTCTTTTTAATTTTCCAACAGGTCTGTTCCGACAGAACCAAAATTAAAACAGTAAAATTAATCCTCGAGTAAAATTCCCTAAATTTATCTTAAAGAATATTCTACAATTTCAATTCAATAGGACACGTGCTAATTCAAGATGATCATGATCTTGCGAATTGGGACTTCCATTCACTGTATGGCTTCTTTCTCATTCATTGGAATGTACTTTATTTAACATCAGACGAAGAAGTACAGTTATTTTTCCGTGTTAGAATAAGAAAAGCTGTTAATTAGAGATGGGCCGAATATTCATTACATATTCTGTATTCGGCATATTCAGGAACTTTGCCGAACATTCGTATTCGCCCGAACAATCTGCAAAGTAGGACTCAAAGATTTCAATGTAATAAGCAATATAATTGAGCATGATTTTTATGAAGTAGGTATTTACTTGTATTGTAAAACAAAAGCCGCGGCGTGGCTAATTTTTCTATGTACTATTTTGATGCAATGATAATTTGAGTAAGCAGACAAGAAGGTTCAACGTTAATCCACGCGTTTATCGTGAACAAGGGACAGTTTCAGTATCACAATCAAGTACGGCGAATATTCGGCCGAATATCCGATTCGATTAAAGTTTTGCCGAACATTCGGGCGAATATTCATATTCGATGAAACCTATTTCCGGCCCATATCTACTGTTAATACCTGGCAGTGTTGATTTAGGCGGTAAAACCGGCGCCGGTTCTGGTTCTGGTTCTGGGGCTGGCGGCGGCGGTAGCACACCATTCTGCCTGCTAACTCCGCTGGAGTTACTTAACCGGGTGGCGGTCAGGGCGCGTTGTCGTCGCTCTAAAACACAATAAATACTTGCTGTATCGCCCTCTGACTTCGATTTCTCTCTATTGTCAAATATGTATGTATATCAAAAGGCAAAGTTCATTTTTGTTATTTGTATTTTAAGGTCATATTTAAAGCGACAATAACTCCGTGATAGTTAGTATAGACCTCTAGTAGGCTTATAATATTTATCATCTGGAACCACATTGTCACTTAAAATCAGGTGAGATTGTGGGTCAAAGCGCTGAACCTATGCACTATACAGTGTTTAAAAAAATTATGACCGGATTGAAAGTGATATACGAATAAGTGTATAAATATTGTTATATATCGCATCCGTCAATTATATTACGTAAGCAAAATTTTGACCATTTTTTTTTTTATCCCTCTCTCCTCTTTGTCAGCAATAGTAATCAAAGCTTAAAACCACCACGCCATGGATGCTTAATAGTGGTATGCGAATATAGTTCGAATCGAATCGATATTCGATACGGAACGAATAATTCGTAAGTTCGTATTATTCTCACATCCCTAAATGCTAAAGTAACTCGATAAGTCATATTGGCTTTATGATACCAGAAGGCTTGAAAAGTGGTAAATGTTTTAAGGTTATACTAGCCGTCATTTTCTCGTGCTTAAAAAATGAAATAATAAAAACTGAAAAATATGAAATGTTGTTTTTAGATTTTTCTGATATTATAATAATGCACATTTTATTATTATTATGAATTGTATATATTATGTTTATATGTATTGAAAAATATCACACAGTCGATATGAATGCGCAACGAGATCTCTTGTTTAGTCAACAATTGAATATAGGATACGGAATCTACAAACATGTCTCTTGTTGTGATATTTCATATCAATAACAATTTCCTTTTTAATCTACACTAATAAATAAAATTGTCTGTTTGTATTGCCAAAATATTTTTGGGACGAAGTTCTTTAACGCGGCTTACGGGTAGTGCGATTTAGTAGAAATCGTAAAGTAACGAAATGCCGTTTGCTGTGTATGTGTGTATTCATCTCAACTGTCAGTTTTATAGAATACTATTTTTGCCAGCGACTTCACTCGTGTGGAATTTAGATAATTATATTCTCCCGTCCCGTCCCGTAAAAAGGACCCTATATATATAATATATAGCTTTCTAACAGTGGAAGAATTTCCAAAATCGGATCAGTGGTACCGGAGATTACCCTGAACATCCAAACTTACAAACTTTACCTCATTATAATAATGTTATAGATGTTCTTACGCATATACTTCATTATTATGGTAATTATTATATCATCCATGTCATTAAAAATAAACAAAACATGAACCGTCTAATTATAATTACAATTAAATAATATTATGTTCCGCGCCATGTTTACGTATTGATTTTATAATTTAATTTCAGTTCACTACTTCCATAAAATGACTCCTTAACACAACGGCTAAAAATATTGTATAAAAATATCAAAATGCTGTTTTCTCATTTACTATGTCTTAGAAGATATTTATTATTTATTTACTATATATATCATTTTGTTCAATTTTAATCAAACCATCAATTTTTTGTTGTCGAATAAGACTAAAAGACATTTATTTACAAACTCTTCTTTCATACTAAAGACGCCGCGCGTCATTCAAATTACTATAACTTTAGATAGAGTAGATCGATTGTAATTAAATAAAGTTTTGATGTTACCCCGAAATATGCTTTACAATTACATTTTTGATTTTTTAAAATCCTTAGTACTTTCTAATTGACACCTCCACAGACAAACATACAGACGGACAGACAGACATTTTATAAAAATGATAGAAATGTGTTTAATTACCTATTTTTAGCCCCTTGCAATAATTCTTTTCACAAAAATTGAATATGCACAGACACGTGACATTTACAATTTTATTATTAGTATAGATATATATCTTTCCGTGTTCGCTTGTTTTTTACTATTTTTTAAAATATATATGAAGTATATACGAGAGGTAAACGAAAAATTTAATTTTTAAATGTTTTGTCTGGCTGTCTCTTTTTCTGTCAGTAAGTTCCGGGTAATCTCTGGAACGGCTACACCGATTTTGACGGGGTTTTTTTTGTATATTTCTACGTTATTTAGCAAGTTTAGAAAAAACAGAACAAAAAATAGGTACTTTTTTTATTTATTTGTTTGTTGGAAGACCAACAGCTATATCTTAGATTAGTTAGTTAACAGCCACATTAGAAACAAAAAGCCATTAACAGGTCCTCGCCGTTAAGTAGCAAATTAAAAATCAAGTGGTTTGTTATTACATTACAACATATTACCACATGAACCTAAAATAAAAATTAAAAAAAGACTGAAAGATTAAAATTAATTACAACTACTTACAACCGCCATCATTAAAGAAGAGGCTACTTAAGGATGTTGACGCCTTATTTGTGTTAGTATTAAATAAATCTAAATCACTAATCTCACTCAGGCTATTGAAGGAGTGACTAGATCGCCATAAAAATGAATTTTGTCGGGTAATTAGTAGGAACAGTGGGAAGCGATAGGGGGACATTCATACGTAAATACTTGGTTGGAACGGTTAACCGTAATTTATGTATAATCGATTTATGTATAAATTATATCTAGGATTCCAGATCTGGATGCGTATTCCAAGTTACTACGAAGATAAGCACAATATAGTATCTTTAAAGTTTTTATCTTACTAAAGTATTTAGCGTTGCGCATCACAAATCCAAGCGCCTTGAAAGCTTTTTTTACTATATTGTCAATATTGTCAATTTACTAACCTTCTCTTCGACTTTTCCTAAGCTCGATCTTCTCGATGAGTATTTTCCTTAGGATGTGGGCTTCATCTTCATTTGCGAAGTTAAACGCAGTCATGTACTCCTGGATAATGTATTTCATTTTTAAATTTATTTACGTCATCAGAATATTCAATTATTCACAACAGTTAACACCTGTAATTTTTTTTATAAAAGCTCGTCAAAGTGACGGCTTTGTGCCTGATGGTAAGTAAAATGCAATCCAAAAACAGTGGCGACCGTCGAGAGATTGACTATCTATCGTCTGTCATCCCTGTAATGCCAGCCTACATAGATATCTCTTCACGCCACGTTGGAAGGAGAGTCAACATCATTTGTTTATCTTTCTAGACATTGTTGTCACTTAACATCAGGTAAGATTGCAATTGAAACAATGCGCCCTATTATATACTATAAAAAATAATTTACTATAAAAAAAAAATCTACAATTAATCTTCATAACTTATCAATTACAAATAATTGTATATTATTCATTTACGGGAAAAGCCGACGGTAAAATCGAGTGTATAGCTAAAATCGAAATGTCGAGACACCTCGTGACTGTTTCGCGGACACAAGGGCATTATTGTATCGGTTCAGGACTCGATCTATGACGTTTCGTGCCCATTCTCTTCGTTGCACAATGTAAAATCTGTATGTGTATTGAATATTAAAACGACAAACAAAACAAAACTAAAAACACCCCTTCTTGTTCTTGCTCCGCACGAGAAAAATGACGTAATCCTATTTATGTAAACTAATGTTCGAAAGACAAAACTTTTTTTTTTAATATATTGATAACGTAACAGCTCATCAATTCCGTTCAATTCTGACCCTTAAAGAAAGCATAGACCCCTACTTATGCTAACGGCCCCCAGGTACTACAACTAACGCAAAAAAAATAATTAAATTAAAAATAAACCGACTTCAAAATAACAAACTATAAAAATGCACTAAAAAGTCAATAATTCCTTTTTTAATCTGCTTCGTTAATTTTGATAACGGTGCTAGCTTATACGTCGCTAATTATATTCAATTTTGATTAAGTGTTCTTTAAAATCATCCTAGTCCTTTATTTAGATTATGTGTAAATGTTATCAAGTTATTTCCATTTGTTAATGAGTACACTGGTTAATTCTAGCTGGCACCGACTCCAAAATTAACGAAGCATATTAATAAAGATATTATTTATTGACTTTTTAGTGCATTTTTATAGTTTATTCTTTTGAAGTCGGTTTTGTTTTTAATTTCAAAAGTTTTTTTTCTATTTTTTAGTTTAAGTATGTACTTTTAGGTATAGCTGTGAAGTCTACTACATAGATTTGGAAACGAATATATGATAGTGATATGAAAGTGTAAGTGTTTATAATATTCGAAGTTTTTTCTCAATTTCCCTGAGTTCCACTGATCAGATCCTTATTTGGTGGAAATGGAACCAACCCGAAAGTGTAATCTTTCGAATTAAAAAAAATGATAATCGGTGCATAAATAACGGAGAAATAGAGTAACTTACAAACAAAACAGACGAATTGATAATCCCCTCCTTTTGGAAGTCGGTTAAAAAGAAATAAAGCTAAATCGATTCATAAACATAAGAGGAAAAGGCACTAAACTATTTGTATATAGCTACTAGATATGACAGCAGTTTCGCTCAAATATGAAAATGTCTATTCTATAGCTATTATCTACTGCATTATATCTTTTAAACGTTTAATGGTTCAGATAAAAATTGTAAGAGAATGGAATAGTTGGAACTTAAACAGCTATTATCCTCATTACTATATACTATGTAACAAACAATATACGTAATACAATTAGACCAGGTAAATGTATATATATAATATACATGTTTTCAAATGATTTGATCGGTTTGAAATCGGTATGGTGTTTCTCGAGCTACAAACCAACTAACGGCTAGCTAGAGTGATATGTATGTATGTGATATATAGCTAGACCAATGTACTCATTTACAAATGGAAATAACTGCCTAAACTTTATCACAATTACATATAAGCTAAATAAAGGACTAGCGTGATTTTAAAGAACAATTAATCAAAATTTGAATATAATTAGCGACGTACATTTACATCACTTTGTTATCCGTAAGCTGACACCGATTTCAAAATTAACGAAGCAGATTAATAAAGTAATTTTATATTATTGACTTTTTAGTGCGTTTTTATAGTTTATTCTTTTGAAGAGGGTTTTGTTTTTAATTACAAAGTTTTTATAATTTAAAGTCATATGTATGTAACAAATATAAATAAAAAATTCTCTACTCCTCTTACTCCTTTTCACTTCGATATTAAATCAACCAATTTTATTTTACATTGTGATTGTCAACAGTGATCTCAATTATTCTTACTGACCGCATGCATTTTCGTAATTGTATTTCAGTAATAACTATTTTATTTGTTTATTTCATAATTATTGAGTCATTTCTATATAGTATGTAGAAAATCCCTTCCGGATACCGGGTTTATACTAAATAAATACAAAATTTTCTTAATTTAATTTCTGTTTGTTCATTAGTGTTAGACATTTTTCCATATGTATTATTATATTTATTTACTAGCAGAGTGCCCGCGGCTGCGCCCACTTTTCATATTCTTCAAGGCGTTTTAATTTTTTTATACGGTACCCTAATTTTTTTGTATTATAAGATAAAGTAAAAATATTTCTCATAAATTCAAGTAATTGCCCGTAAGTTTTACGCATTGATTTTTTTAAACTTTTAATTTTTTACGCGGAACCCTAATTATTTTCGAAAATTAAAAGTACCCTAAGTAACCCGGAGTAATTACAGCTATCTACCAAAAAAGTCCCGTCAAAATCCGTCCAGCCATTTTGGAGATTACCCGGAACAAACGGACAGACAGAGAGACAAAAGAATTTTCAAATTGTACATTTGGTACAGGAGTCGTATATACATATCTCTTCAGATAAAAAAGATTATTTCACATTCAAAACAGACACTTCAATTTTATTTATTAGTGTAGGTATAGATTTGTTAAGTGATGGTGGCGGAACACACATTTGTGCTTGGTGTTGCAGCTAACCCAGGCGGGCATTATTAGAAAATGCCCCCTATCAACATCCTATGGATTCATCACGGTGGTTTTTTCTTTCAGCGAAAGCTCAGGTTCAAAGAGTCAACATCGTTTCAATTTTTTTTCAAATTTAAACAAATTTCAAATTCAATTTTACGGTCGTTAGCTAGTATATAAAGAATACTAGGTACCTACCTATTATTTTTTAAACCATAATTGAAACCATATAATTTTATCTATAGATCAAAGGCGCAGGTCTAGCGAGTAGTATATAATGCACGAACTGTATAAAAAGCCCATTAACCCGTATAATTTTAATGTGGGTCACTTGAAAATCGATATATATAACCTATTCTCGGACGATTACATAATGTTACCAAGCGGTGGAATAATCCTAACGCGTTATAAGCAAGGGGTTGACAGGTTACACTTACAGGCAGCCATTACAGACATTATTCTGACTGAGAAAGTTGTATATAAACTATACCTATTGGCAGACGAGCGGTCCCAAACCAGTGCCTGTTAAACGAGTGAAAGGCCTTAGCAAACAGTGCTGTCCAGTTTGCTTTCAGTTATATATGAGTCGTCTGAAATCAACATTGACTTATGGAAAAAAAATAAGGTTTTGATGTCAATTAACTTCGTTTTTAACCCATGAAACTTTGTTTACAAACAGCTAACTGAGTAATCTATCTGTGTAATTTGAGCATAAAAACAAAATTACGTTTCAAAATCTACTACAATTTCAAGTAATCAATAATATCAGTCCTCCGTCATATCTGCATTGGATCTCACAGGGTTTGATTTTTGACGACTCATATCTATCTGAACATATAATAAAACTGTAACAAGGCCAAATCTGTAGATTAAATGTTTTTTGAAAATTATAATCGGGGTAGACTTTGATATCGATATAGAAGCCAAAATAAAATATTATTTAGAATTTTTTTGTCTGTCTGTTTTTCCCTGTGGACATAAATACTCTGAAAGTACTGAACCAATTTTGACGAAACCTGACACAGTGATAACTAATATTATAGAATAACATCTAGGATACTTTTTGTCTCATAAAACCCAAGGGGTTCTCCAGGATAACGGACAATAGTAAATATAAATGTAGTAAATGAAATTCTTGACGGATTTTGATAAAATTTTATTTGTGCAATAGCAAACCAATTAGGTAAAATTTAACAGAACAAAAAATACTCAATCGCTAGATTTTGAACCGCCGTCGTTAATCCGTGTAGTACCTAAACGTTACAACTTAGTTAAAGCAACTTAGCATTTAATTACGAAATTATCAATTAGTTAAATTAGAAGCATAAAATCTAATAAGTAGACTAAATCCTATTGATGTATGTGTTTGTCTCTTTGTCATGAATAATTTCCGTTTAATCGAGTTTCAAGCCCCCAATAATTCTAAAGAAAGTTCACTTTAGTAATAAATACCGACAAAGTTAAAAATTAGGTGTAAAATTATTCGGGTAGTGCATAAATGCATTTCCGGGTAGTGCGTAAATGCATTTCCCCCCGTCAAAATGTTTTCGTATATTGATGTGAAAATATTTATGCGAATGTTTGCTTAATATAGTATTTATAAATGAATAGTGAAATGAGCAAAAATAAAACTAAATCAAAACCAACATAAATTATTTACATTTATATATGTGTGTTGTGTAATTCTGACGATTATTCATAAAAGGCGCTTTACTTATTTTTTAATAAATTGGACTGTTTTCAATCATTACAAGAACATAGATATTAGACAATGAATGAAATCTGTACACTAAAGAAATTTGACAAAAAAAAAATGTAGAGCTTTAGATTTTTTTATACTAGCATGGCAAAATTACGGCTCTGTGCCTGATCATAAGCTCAGAACAGTCCAAAAACAGCAACGACCATAGAAAGATCATCAATTGATCGCCGTTCGTTGCTGCTATGCCGGCCTGCGGAAGTCTCTTCACGTTGTTTGTTTGTTACGCTTTCACGGCCTAACTAATCAACTGATCATCATTAAATTTTGCATACACGTTGCCAGTACATAATAGAATCGTGACAGTCTCCGTGTTAGAGCGCGCATTTTTATAAAATTATCGATACGAGCTAAAAGAAATTTTCATAACAGCGTACACGAATCAACATAAGGAAAGATTAATGCTACATATCATTACGTTTTTTCATTAATAACAATAAAAATGAAAGAAGTAAAAGACAATCAAATATTAATTAACTTACAAAAGACACATTAACAACAATTTTTTTGCGGACTGACTAACGTAAGTCAACACTTAAAGAATCTGGATAATTTCATCGGACTTTGTGGCGAGGGCCTAAGGCAACTCAGCTGGACAGTGATAATTAGCACAATCATACGAACCTTGGCTTTTAGATGTTACTTGCAGGTAAATTTTGCAAAAAAGAATGAAAAGGTCTTTTACAAAACCCATGTGTACTTTCACAACACATGAATTCATTAAGATATTAAGATATCTTCAAACATATTCGCATCTCATGAGAACCAATAAACCAATTGCTAGGCTAAGATATAAATAAATGTTAAGATGCATGCCTGATGGATTAACATAGTGTGGACATATCATGAGGAGAAATGAAAGCCATGTAACTAAAATAGAGTTTAGTGTAAAATGTGTATAAGAGACATTAAGGAAGACCGAAAAGTTAAGATAGATAGATATTGAGAAGAAAAGTGATAGAGAAAAATAGAAGAAAAAAAACATTTTATGCTCGACCCTACTTAGTGTAGGATAAGGCTGAGTAATTTATATTACAATATTTATCGATCATTTTAAATTTAGACAGCGTAACAAAACAATCGAATTGATTATTCATCAATAGATTTGTGTGTTTGTGTGACGCATCCATGGCATTCGTTTGATTGTGTCATGTCACTCATGTCTCGTACATTAACTTCCCGCTTTTCGTCGTGATTTGTGACAACTGACTCAACAACTCGTAAAAACACCAGTAATAATGCCGGATTCTCTCTATACTTTGATAATAATTTTTTTTACATTATTTAAACATTAATTGTGTAATAATAAATTATGAGTAAATAACAATAAGAAAGGACATGAAGGTTTATTATGCACTGCCCATATAGTTCGGGAATAATTTGAGATACAGTTTAAATTAGCACTGAAAATGTAGTAAATCCGTAACCAAAAAGTATGTATTAAAACGCTCATGATAGTAGATGATTTGTCAGGATCGTGCCAAGTGGAAAGATGTACTCTTCGTATCCTGGGAGATAAGCGTGATGTTGTTTATGTGGAAATATATTAGACGCGACATTGGAGTTTTAAATTACAAACCAGAAAAATTTATAAGCATATATCATGCTCTGCAAGGTTTTACAAATTGTGTAAAAAGGAGTTTTTATTTAAATTACAAAAAAGCATGTTCATTCATTCATGCAACCATAAGACGTCTACGACTGGACATAAGTCTCCACCATTAAATGTGGGATTGGCATAATCACAACCCTTGGGTAGCGGGTTGGCGATCGCAGTTAAGGAGTTTTTGGTGCCCAGAGGATGCTGCTGCCCATCCCCTGGTACATATGCCTTAGTCACCTTTTACGTCATGCACGGGAAGATATGGGGTGATACTATTCTTAAGCTGGCAACACACGGCTGTGTATAAAAAGGATGCATATAAACATAACTAACCTCAGCTTCGAACGTGTGTAAATACGGCCTCGGGCTTTTATATTCAATTTGTAGGTAAACCTCGTGCTCCCATATCATTGACCTACGATATAAACAATATATTCTAAAGAAGTAGGATCGCTTCCCGTTGTCTTTGACTAGGCAGAGGACGCCTGTGTCCTTTTTCTTCCATTCGGAATGCGCCGGTCCTTCCGTGGTGAACAGTTGTACGACCGCCGTTGCCAGACTCTGTAAACAAACGTTATTTATTTATATTTCTAACTCTACAAATAGTTTTATTTTGAATGACTTCACTTTAATATCTCAACAAACGACTAAATTCTCCAAACATAGGAAATGTTGACTTTAATATTTGTATTTGAATTTGGAGTTAAAAATATTCAAAATAAAAGCAATACGAATTTTGAAAGCTTTTTGATGATATTGTCCTTTTCTTTCATGCAATTTAATGTGGGATATATAATAATATAAGCGAAAATAAAATAGTTAAAGATATTTTTCTTCCTTTGTTTATTAAAAGTCTATTTATATATAGACTAGTGGTTCATCAGGTTATCGAAATTCGATTATAATAATTATTGAGAAAAAAAAACCTACAAAATTTTTTTATTGATGAAAAAATGATGCCAAGCGCACATAGATGAGTTCCGGTATCATCAATTGAGAGCCAACAGTTCTAGATCATTTAGCTAAAGTCTAAAAAAAGATGAATTAATCGCATCCATCTTACAAAATCCTATACGAATAAACGCAATAAATATTGCGTCGAACAATAATAAATCTATAGCTGACATTCAATGCAACGATCGACAATTTATTTTTATTAAGACACGCCTGTTATCAAATTACTTAGAAGCGGAGAAATACACGCGAAATTTAACTGTGTTATTTTATTTCTTGTCTTGCGTAAACAAAGAAAAAATCGACTCTTGCTTAACACAATATTACATGTGGTAATAATTAATATATTGTCTTTCCCATCGAAGTTTTGAACACAAAAACTAAATAGGTCATTGTATCTAATGTAAATACAATAGCTTGAGAATTCGCGATTACGGTGTCCGATTGTCACTAATGAAATTGGTGGTTCAATTCTCAGTAACTAACTGGATAATTTTATTTAAAGAAGAAACTTTAGAGTACAAGAGATTACAAGTTTGCGAATGAAACGGCAAAGCACATCTTGTGTGACTGTTATTGATTAATACCAACAAACAGCCGAATTATACAGGCGCTCTCTGCCAGAAATATATTAATAGTACATTCAGGCTATAGGTCTAAGCAGTGAACTATAGCAGTGTGGAGTTATTACAATAGATCTAACTAGGTCACAGTGATAAAGGACAGTTGAAGCCTACATAGCACCCTTTATTAAAAATACAAAATAAATAGGGATCCAACTTTGGCTTAATCTTATAATAATAACCGTCCCTCTTCGTGAAGTGAGGATTGACGCAGCCTGCGTGACGAGGTGTCTAAAAGAATGCGAAACTTCTTTAAGTGTTACTATCCAAGTTTCCCAGTTCCGTAATGACTTGTACAAAGACTTAATTCTACAGAAAAAAGGGGAAAGGAATAACTACTATATATATATATATATCTTGAACGGTGAATTTTTAAATAGAAAAAGTAGTAATCAAAAATTGGAGTTATTTTCTCGTTAGTTAGTAGCTCGAAGAATGACGGATCTATCGTGAAAGATAAAAATAAATTGAAATAAATATAACAGATAATTACATTGAGTGTGGGTTTGAACCTTAAACTGAACTTTCCGGTGAAGGAAAAAAAACCTGATAAAAACAATTTTGGTAGAGCATTCATTGGATTAAGTTTTCATAACTTTCAAGTTGAGTAACTTGTTTATTATCATCCACTTGTTAAATGAGATTGTAATCAACAATAAGAAACAACATGAAATCTTATTATCAGAAGTGGCTGAAGCAAACGGTGTCAGTAGAATAGCGTTATAGCGTGTCTACCTCCGCGGGTATAACGAAACACTAAGATGGATTAAGTCACGCGATTTTATACTGTGATAATAGATTACAAAGGCCTGTATGAACGACTTTAATACAATTGAATACTAGCCTCGGTGATGTCATTTAGTTAAGTTATTATAACCTTTTGATTTTGCCTTTTATTAAACTTTGATTTTTTTAAATCTTCATATAAAAATCTAGATACATAAAGTCCAGATTCGCCAAGCAGGTTGTTTGGGGATTTTGATTTCCTACCTAGAGTAGCGGTTTACAACCTTCATTTTACTACACCTTAAGAACATACCGCAGTCGGCAACAAATTTAAAGAATAAGTATTTCAGAAAAGTTGCGCTCTCACGAAAAAGTTATAAAACGCGAAAGGGACAACTGCAACTCGGGCTGGTTGCTTGTACCTATACCAAAATAGACGAAATAATCACTTCGTATTGCCCACTTTCCTCCACCAAAACTGGACCGATTTCGTTCAATTATAAAATAAAAAGCTTGGATTTCTGTACTTTTTCCTTTTTTTTTAATTGATCGAAATCAACGTTAAAAACCAGGTATTGTTTTCTCATTTTCGAAGAAACTCTCCTAGTTTCTATAATAATTAATTTATGTTAAAATCAAATATACATGTGTATATTAAGTATATGGTATAAAAATATTTACTACTAGTTCTTCACTATCTTTTATTTTTTTTATACGGAACCTTTATTATTTTCTTAATTTTTTAGGTACTAACATATAATTATTTCACAAAAATTTCCCCTAAAACTGATCATTAAATCGTCTTTTGTTTCTAAACATTTTGTTTTTTTTAATGCGGACCCTACTGATTTTCCTTGATTTATTTTTGGTACTAAACAAAAACCAAAGATACTTCTCACAAATTGAAACACTTGCCAGTGAAACTGTGCTTTGAATCGGATTTTATACGAAATTTTACGAAGTTTAAATTTGTTTATTCGGACACCTAATTATTTTCGAATCACAAAAGTACCCTAAGTTACGCGGAGTAGCTTTAGCTATCTAATAAAAAAGTCCCGTTTAAATCAGTTCAGCCGTTCCGAAGATTACCCAGAACAAACAGACAGACAATTTTTTTTTAAACAGGATAATACATTGTGTGAAATAAAAACACCGCCCGCATATCCTCTTAAAAGCAGAAAGTTTTGTTTTCTACAGTCTGTACCAGCATAACTATTAAAATATATGTACATTACAAAATTAACTGGTTTTTAATAATAATAATTTGTTTTAAAAATAAAACTAATAATAGATTTTTTAATAAATATTGGCGCCTACCGTGGGAGTCGAAATCGTAGTTGAAAATATAGCAAACGTATTCGAAATTCGTCCATTTTGATAATCTATTTAAATGGATGTCAAGTTAATACGTGATAATATGCGTGCAGATTTGAAAGTGTACCACCATCGAGCGGTTGTAAAGCGACAATCATCGAAATCAGGTGACAATGTCTGCATACTTATGAGTTGTTCAGATTTAGAGATGAGATAATCTTATCGACATTATACCATAGTATAGTGCCCGATAATTCCTATCGATCATAAGATCGGTGATGCATCCGATTTCACATGTAACTCAACAATCTATCTTGTATACATTGCTTTATTGCATTATTTGTGCTTATTTAAAATTCAATGGTTCAGGAGTTATTACACGATTTAGTATACGTTCATAATTTTAAACCATATCCCCTGAAATAAAGGTTCGTGGTGCAAAGCAGTGTTAGGGCGAGAAACGCCCACGAGGAAGACCACACATACGTTAGTACGACGATATCAAAAGAATGGGCAAAACAAAATGGATCGAAACTGCCAAAGACCGAAGAAAATGGGATAATATGAAGGAGGCCTACACTCTAGGGGTCGAGAAAGGCTAAAGAAGAAAAGTATACGTGACGGTGTCTTTCTATTTTTTTCGACGTGATGGGAGTGATTCTTAGAAAAATAAATTTAAAACAGATTTAGTTGTGTGAGAGACAATGAGACAGAAAGCATTTCAAAACGAATACAAAATTTACATTTTTTTTTAAATATTTACATGTTTCTTTTCACTTCTTGAAATTTCACTCTTAATAAGGTATTAGACTGGTGTTTAATTTATTGAAAACAACAAATTAAGTGAATAATATAATTACAAAGAATAATTATCCTGAAAAAAAACTATTTTATATAGTTAAGACGGGATGGGCTATCCCTTTCCTGCAAAATTTAAAAATTGCACCAAATACGTTAGCATGTGGTCGTATTAAAGTATGGTACGCTGTCTCTCTTTTCAGATTTTACTCGTAAATTCATTTTTAGTGATCAGCCCTATTTATGGTATGTTTCTCTATGAGACAATAAAAATAAATCAATCGACCTCCCTATTCTCGTACCGCCGCCTAAGAAGTTTCATTGGAAAATAAATCATGTAAATCGATTTTGTCCACACAGTAGTTACCAGAGTTGCAACAATAAACTTTTTTTTTAATTTTATAAAACAAACGGTTCAAATTTTTTAAACAAGTGCTTTTTTTTTTGTTTTTAGTTTACGACTTCAATTTCAAATCAAATAGACATATATAAATTAATTTCTAGACTAGGCATTTTCAATTTCATTATAGTAAATTAAATATTTACAAAAATCGATAAATGGATAAACATTAATTTTATGTTACGTGCGTACCTATCTCTAATCCTTTACATTCATTCTGTATATTCTAACTAATGTTCATTTTTTTGATTATCATTATAACTTTGATTAATTTAAACTGAATATTACAATGTATGTTTTAAAAATACGAGTTATCTGTCCCATAAATGCATGCACCAAATATTGCTTATTAATTAATAGTACTTTGATCTTTGTTTGATTGAATAAATTACTTGTCATAAAAGTAATATGTTTTACTTAATTACAATGGCAAAAGAAATACATAAGTACAATAAAATAAATAGCATAGACTCAACTGGTTCTATGTCAAGATATTTTGAGTCCTTAATATTAATTTATTTCTATTTCTTTCGATTCATTTTCAGTGGAAAGTAGTTTTAAAGTTTGCTTTTTTTTCTTAATGTTTTATACATTGTTTAAAACTTGTTTTAATCTTTGTTTTTAATCACGTGATAACAAACACGATTTTAATTCAAACTGTTTTAAAAACTGGTTTAAACATGTGTTTTAAAATAACTTTTTTAAATCATGCCAAAAATGGTAGTTACCTTTACCTTGTACAAAATCTATGTAAGGATAATTACGTAAATATCGCATGTTGTATAGTTATAAACATCTTTCGAGGAATGGTAGGTCCTGTATGAACGACATTCCCAAATTGACAACACTTCAAGAGTGTGAACAACACTAACTGAAAGCTGACTTCACCAGAGTTACAGACAGTTACAAACAGATAAATTAAAAGAGATAACCCAGTATCGATTTCTTACAACACAATGACTCCGTGTGTGTTTGTGTCATTACAGCAAATAGTTCCCATTGTCGATGCGATCGCACCTGCTGTTTACGTGTCTTTGTATCATTTGTATGCTGCATATAGATTACATATCATCGTGTGAGGAATTTATTGGTTTTTAGGTTGACGGTATTATTTTCCGTGAGAATCAGAGGAATAAGTGGCATATGTCCACCGAGGAATGTGAAGCGGGTGGAAAGAAACACCTAGTAAATGTGTTGCTATAGAATATCTGATATAGACATCATACCGTTAGAAAGAAAGGCAGTGGATGTTTCTAATCATGTAATATGTTGTACAGACAAACAAAAAACTCAGCTGAAGCTATGCAAAAATATTTCAATACAATATATATCATTATATAAAAGGCAACGTCTATCCGTAAGGATACGCGAGTGGAGCCACGGCACACAGCTAATATAGTCTAAAGCAGTCGCTTTTAGCGGCTTTAGATCTGTTTATATGCTAATTCCTTCTAAACATTCCTCAATTACTTAGGTATGTTTCAAGGAATATTTATAAGTATGTATGTAATATATCTTAACCTTTTTTAAATAAAAAAAAATATATGTTTTGTAACCGAGTCGTGTATGACATACGTAGGGTTAAGATACATAAAATGTTATGCAAGAGAATTGTAGTTCTTCAAAAATCCTAGACTAAACACTAACCATTACACAATTTCTCTCTGGACTCAATTCTAAAGTCAACGTGGACTAATTTGGGGGCAGAAGCAAGAATGTCATATAAATTTATACTTAAATGTTATGTTATCGTGATATTTCGATTCGAGTTTTTTATAAATCAAAATACCGAAACGACAATAGCCTGTGGTAGCAAGTTGAAAGCTCTCCCTCGAAGGACGTGGTTAAAAAATTATAAAATGAATCCGAGTTTATTTAGTAAACGAAAATATTGTTATGGGACCACAGAATCAAAATAATTGCTATAATTATTTATGAGTAAAACAAACCGAAGGTACACCGGGAAGACTTTCCCGTTCAATATTAAAGCTTCTATATATATAAAACAAAGCCGGGTTAGTTATAACTGGAGAACGGCTGGACTGATTTTTATGTATGATATTTTATTTATTTGATTATTTTTTTTCCGGCCCGTATAGCAGAATAACTATGAAAACAACGGAACGGAACTAAAATATAATTTGCCAAATTTCATTGAAACATAAATTTCTTCATAATTGTAGGTTTACTGTAGTGATGGCTGGTAGTTTGATCGTATATATAGATATAGATAGATGTATACGATACTAAAATACAAATACTAAAATAAAAAAAAGAGCAACATATATGGCAGAGTTTATGGCATGTTGTATATAACAGTAAACAGGCTTACATCTTATTATGGGATTCACTACACTTATCAAGATATACTTACCCACTTTCACCCCATAAATGTTTCAAATGGAGAAAATGTCACATAACAACAGGCTTGGTGAAGAGGCTTTTCTATTTCGAATTTCGAACTTTATAATGTACTTCTAGTTTTGTTAAGTTGAATTTATTGGACAATAAATTAAGTAAACTCTCAATAAAAAACAATAGTATAGTGAAACCTGGATAACTTAAAGACCAGGGGAAGTGATAAAAATATTAAGTTATCGAGATTTTTAAATACCAAGGGTTTGAGTTAGATTGACAAGTTTCTTTTCTTTGTTTCGTGAATGTATATACACATATGTGCATGGTTAGACGGTCTAAATTAAAAAAAAAACTATTTTCAAATGTAACAAATGTACTGTATTTATCATTTTTATTGAATAAAATTCGGTGATTTTGTTTTGTTAAACTTTCTGTTTTTATGTGACTCATAAACAAGCCCCAAAATAAAAACAAACAGACTTTTTAGTGCCACAAAGCTGTAAAGGGCCTTTGCGGTCAACAGCGTTTAGCTAGTTCAGAAAAAATAAAACATTAAGTTAAAGTTCTCTGCGGTCATCAAAATATAACTTTAAGTTACAAAGGTCCAATACGCAAATTCATATAAGTTTTCAAGGTTTTGTATATTAAGTTATGGAGGTTACTAGCTCTGGAGGGGGAAGAAAATAAGAAATTTTTTAAACTTATAGAGGTTTTTAAGTTATCAGGGTTTAAGTTACGAGGTACTACAGTATACAGTATAGATCATACAACTTGAGGTCCCACAGTATAATGTTTTAAAGCAGCATTCAGAGACACATGCAACTTGAATAGAGGATAATAAAATGTAATTCTTAATAAGTTAAGTATTATATTTGTTTTCAGAGTTTACTATTGCAAATACAATTATTCAAACTGTGCATTGAATCGAATTTTATTAATTTTTTTATGAATTTTAATTTTTTATGTGGATTTTTTATTTACGAAAATTAAAAGTACCCTAAGTTACCCAGAGTAACTACAGCTATCTACCAAAAAAGTCCTGTCAAAATCCGTCCATACGTTCCGGAGATTACCTGAAAAAGACAGACAAATATTTTAAAAATTGCATTTTTGGTATACATATCTTGTATACATTCATATCTTTTTAGTAAAAAAAAATATATTTTGACATTACAAACAGACACTTCAATTTTATTTATTGGTAGTATAGATGTTAACTGAGAAAAACTATATAAGACGAATTTTGTTTCACTTTAGTACAGGATAATTCTACTTATAATTGAATTAATCTTATTAAATATTTGTTGTTATTATTATATTATTAAACATCAATAAATAAATATAACAATTTTTGTTATATTATTAAACATTAAATACTACATTTTATTTCAAATTGAAATAATGGTCATATTCAACTGTTGTCAAAATTTCTTATTACAGTCTGTTCACTATTAAAAGTCCTCCTATTCAGGAGTTAGTAGTAGCTGCATATTTTCCCATTTTGTGCCTCCCAAAAATTAGGGTAGATGGAGAAGGTTGGATAAATTATGACAAAAGATTAATTATGAGTGACTAAAATTACTTATTTAATTTAAGTGAATTATACTTTGATGTTCAAGTATTAAAACGAAACATAAATAACAATATTATTGACGGATATTTGATTAGTGGTGACTAAACTAAGGAAAGCTCTCAAGGCTTATATTACATAGGAAACAACATTAAATAAATGTCTGCAAATCATCATAACAACTGAAGAGCAAACATAAAGATTTTCATTAATATTACTTTAGTGTTTGTTCGTCAAAGAAAATGTCATTTTGTATGAATGATGTGAGAAAATTTTACCTTGACAATTAAATAGGGTAAATTTCATTCGAACACATTGTGATCTGCTGTAATAAAGTAATGCAACACATAAAAAAATCTAACAATCTGAATGATCAAAAGGACCATCACTGTCACTAGTCAAGTTCAAGCATGTTACCTTCATTTTTTATGCATTTGTGTCTCCAAAGTACAATATACAATTTCACGTCTCTACATTAATAACTTCAATTTTGAACTACATTTTTTCTATTTGAATTCAATGAATCTTTCTCGAGATTTTGTTTCTCGAATTTATCCAATTTTAGTCTTTCTCTTGGTGCATATTTTTCCCAGGGTTCTAATTTTATTGGAAAGTAGCTGCAGCTGCGACCTCTACCTTCATGATTCTAATAACGGTTTTATAGGAAATATCTACCACACACAAAATAAATTAAATAAACATTAGCAGGTAACAATAATTACATAGTGTAACGATTGCACAGATGGCGAAAAGTAGCATATTAATTGAAATATGGTCAGTATTGTTTGGAAGAATACAATCACCTCTAAAGTTTCTTTTCCCCTCCCGCACCTCTTACTTTTTTTCTTACTACTTTCTGGATACATAGTGATTATCATACTTATATCCCTAATACAAATTATATACTAGAAAAACAAAACATATTTGTCAAATTATATGGAGTTCAATATACTGTTTATTTACTTCCTCAACCTGACAAGCATGTAAAGAGGATAGTAAGTAATTGCAATATTAATTTGTTTCAATTTTAATAGTTTATTAATATGCCAATTATATATATTTTATAAGTTCTTACAAATGATTTCATGAATTTTGTTCATAAAATCTTGTGAATTAATTTGGTTAAATTTAGTTATGAACACAATTCATTTTGATTTGTTACTTTATTCTACGAATTTTGGAATAACAAACCTTATCACCTTATATCGGTTGATAATCCGCCGATATACAGATATGTGTAATCAGAGTACATTGAATCACGCGGATCAAATCTGCAGTTTTTAACATACCTGGCATTTTGGCCCTATGAGACTGAACACCTGCTCATTCTCGTCCCTGGAGAGCAGGATGCTCGGCCTGTTTTCACCCCTCGGCATCCTGCCCGTTATATCACTGAATCACACATAAAAAATCCACTTCAAACACACGAGAACTGATGTGTCAAACACAACGACTAGCCAACATAATTACAGCACTATTGTGACTAAATGTCCGAAATGTATATTTGACAAAAATAAAAGCATTTCCCCTCAACGCGGAAATGTTCATTTCACTGTTAAGTTTAATATAAAGTTGGGAAACTTTATCTTGGCAATTCACTTTCTCTCTCCGTAACTGACCGAAATGAAGTTCTTCTATGAAGTAATTTTTTTTTTGTGCTGCCATACTATATGTCAAAATCTACCATAAAAATGTTACTATAATTCGATTCTTTAATCAAATTTTACTGTCATTTTTGATATCTCAAAAAGGAATTTAATAAACAATTAAGTAATTTAAAATATAATGTAAGCTTATTATATATAACAATTTATGAAATAATCACCGTAACATAGTCTTCTTTTTACTTAACATAGTGATGCACCGTATAAATTCGTAATAACAGAAAATGTATACAAATGTGAAGAAACGTGAATTGTGAGATTTAAACAACATTACAAAATGTACACTATTACAAATAATAATATACACTATTCAAAATATTATTGGTAGGTAATTCGGTTTCTCTTAGATCAGTACAAAGAATTTAATTTTACTATCGATGTATATCATGATCTCAGATAAAACCACTTAGATTCTTAGAATTAATTTCCAGAAAACTAACACATCGTCGTTTTATCACTTGGATTTCGATCTTTTGAGAACCCAAAAATTAAAATTGGCCCAGTTTTATAGGAGGAAAAAGGAGAATACAAAGTAATGTTTTTGTATATTTTGCAAAGGTAAACTCAGCCTGAGCTGAAGTAGTCCTTTTCGTATTTTATAACTCTTTCTTTGGGTCGCAACGCGATAGTAATACATTTCTGAAATACTTATTTTTCAAAGTTACAAAGTTGTCGTCGACCCCTCTTAACACGCAGGTAGACAGGAAACATTTTCATACAAAGTCATTTGTATTGAATATTGAAGCAAACAGGGTACAAGGGTACTTTAGTTGCAGTGTTTAGCTGTGTTATAGACCTAAGATTGAATCCAGACGTCACAGGTTTAATTGTTGCCCAGGAAATTCCCGCCATTTGTGTGATCACTGATGAGCTTGATTGTTGTTTCTGTACATGCCTTAAAAATCCTATACATATGTTATCAACTTTTAGGTAGCAAGTACCAATTGCGAGCTTAGAATGACTTCTTATATTTTTTAACAAACACACCGAGATGCAAATGCGTTGGGTATTTCCTAAAGATAAAATAGGGTTGAAACCACTTTACAGTTTTTGAAACGGCCATTTATGAACAACTAGCTGTGCCTGCGTGGAATAGTGTCTTTGGGTAGCATTTTAAATTATTTAGGCTAATTATTTTACAAATAAGACATATGTATAAATAGTTTATTATTTAAGTACATAAGGTATAAAGTATTAATATGAGTTTATTTAAGTACATTTTTATAAACTACGTTTTTTGTTATACCATCTTTTGCCATTTTACCATCTACCGGCTCGGGTAAGCACACTTAGGCATATTTCCCCACCTACACCGCGCCGCGCTTGCACTAGCCCCCCCCCCCCCCCTTTTTCGCATTAAAAAGTAGTGTCTTTTCTCAGGTTCTAGACTGTACCAAATTTCATTTAAATCGGTTCAGTAGTTTTGGCGTGAAAGCGCGACAGACGGACAAAGTTACTTTCGCATTTATAATATTAGTAAGGATTGTAATTGAAAGCGAAACCTTGTTCTAGTTATAATCACATATACGTACAAAGGCTTATTTAAAAACTGCAGCGATGCATACACTTAGTGCTGTTTTATAGCTCAAGCGTCCTGTATTACGGTCTACGATTTCTATTACTGATCGTCATCAACGAGAATATAACGAACCTGCCCAGCTAGACCCTCACTATAAGAACGCGCAGTATTCAGCATTGAAAGGTTTATGAAGTAGGTAATGAAAAAGAAAACAAAAGAACTATTTTTAAAACTTTTATTTTTTAATCTGTTCGTATCACAACAAACCAGATACAAAACGATACAAAATCGTTAAATCTAAATATCCCGCTAAATAACTAAGTTGATCATATTCGCACCATTATTATATTAAAACACAGAATATTAATTTTATTTTAGGCTCGTTTTAATAACATTTTTCTTTATTAATTGCGTAACATATGGAAATAAAATAAATAATAAACACAAATTCCTGTGTGCGCTATTAAAATAAAAAAAATACGAGAATAGCATTCAAACAAATGGCATTTGACTCGTGGATGATAAACCAACATTTTTTTTAATTACCACAAAATTATAATATAAAAAAGAAATCTCTAAACAGTGATTTCAACATTTCATTAGGATCGTAGTTTTGTAATAAAAAAAATAGTAACCAAGAAACATACAATTTGCCCTAACCTCAAATAATCAATTATAAACTAACCGACAAGAAAGGTCTACTTCCTTTGTGATCATAATTTGCAATTACTATGTTGATTTAATTGAATATGATCATCGGCATTATTTGAAATGTCAAAGTTGTCAAAATAATCTGTAGTGTTTCTGAGAAAAAAACTTTAGATGTAGGTATGTCAATATTAGATCCGAAAATGCCGTTTGTGGCGCTACATTTATGTCTTTTAGGTTTTATGCTTTGTCAGAATCAACGTTCTTTTTACTTTTGGTAAAGATATTTATTTTTCATAGTTCATAGTTTCCATATTAATTTCACTTGATGGATAAAAGAACAGTATTAGTGACCAGGAGATAATCAGCAAAATTCAAGTAGAACTTGATATAATTTACAAAATCTTATTGCTTAGTAGTACATTATGATAACTTTTTTTTTCACGGTATAGACTCAATGCTTTGACCACAATCTCACCTGATGTTAAGTAAGGATGTGGTCTAGGATAACTATTAGGTATACACACTAAACCTAGAGTTACTGGTTCTAAAGTGATGATGCCGGAACACACCTATTTGGCGACAGGTTTTCAGACTTGAGGGTGATAGCGATCCAGGCGGGCATTATTAGAAAATGCACTACCACCATGATGTTTTCCTTCAACGAAAACACAAGCTGATTTTTAATGTTGAATTGGTGGGTTTGAAACCGCGTCCATTGACGCGGAATCCGACCGCAGTGTCTACTTCACCAGCATTGCTCCTTCATCATATTAGTTTACTAATATCAACCCGATAATTTTTACCTGATAAATTTACGCAAAGTAACGCCTTTAATAACAATAAAAAAATTTTATTTATCTTTCTAGTCAATTTTACAGAATTTTTATGGGTGATATAATTTTTTTTTTCTAATTAATTGTTATTGTAAACGTCATTAGCATTCTTAATTCATATCTTTCTAGCTTATTCTTTACTAGAGATACATTAGGACGAAAAGTGCCAACAAGTATCAGTTTACATTATGTTCGCGTATAGAGCTTTATACAAGCCAGTCAATTTGAATTGTAACAAGAGTTTTTTATCCAAATCACATCTCTAGTGAACATATATATTCTATGGAATAATTTTAACTTTAAACGTACTAACAAAAAAAAACATATATATAATTTTAAATGCCTGGCATTGATGAGATGTGTAATTTTTAATTGAATAGAAAACGCCCAAGCAAGAGTCTTCGTTTAACTTTAATGTAATAATATAGGTGGCTGTACCTACTTCAAAATTATCATTCTTTTATAAATTGTTTTTTAAGTATTTTTTATTGTATTAAATTAATAAGTATTAACTTGTAAAATATATTTTTTTAAATTATAAAACTTATGATCTTTATCAAGTATGCGATATATATTTAATGATACAATAATTTAATAGCAGTAGGAGAAATTATTTTAGATGTAATTTAATGAATGCTAAATACCATCAGAGTCCGCTAATAGGAAAAAAAACCATTAAAATTAAAATAAATATGTAACACAGCCTGGTGAACGAAAAGCTATACATACAACATGACCAACTGAACGCCGGTCTAAATCTAATAAATAATTAGAATAATTATTATGAGATCTAAAAAGATTTCACGAGTCCATTCTGTATCTCAAAGCATAACAAGCAATTTACGCATTCTAAGAAACAGATTCTTAATATAATATATAGATAAATAGATAACTTTAAAAGGGGGTTTAAACGCGATTTTGGTAGGATTATATTTTTTCCTCTCGCCATTTCGGTTAAGGTACAACAAGGTGTTGTAAATTTTAAATCCCTTTACATGGAATCCGATTTTAAGAAAATCTCAGATTCGCGTTTCTTCGTCCCAAGCATCGATCGCTAGTAGTTTTCTTTTCTGCATCGTGTAGTGACTAAGAAAAATAGAGAGATCAAATGGGGATAGTCCAACCGAAAAGTCGGGATCAAAAAAAGGTAGGTAATCTTACCAAAAAAAAAGTCATCTTAAGATCCGGTTAAAACCTTACGCGATAATTAAGTATAGAGATATAAATATTTTAAAAATGTTTCAAAAGAATGTACGTCTATGTACTTTTCAAATTATTCAATACTTTATTACTTACATACATACATATGTATGAATGTATGTATATATATATATATACATACATACATACATATGTCTATGTACTTTTCAAATTATTCAATACTTTATTAAGCCCTTGTTATTATGCAGGCAACATACCAGTGTCAAACAGACTAAAAAAAAACGCCTGACTCTCGTTGGAGGGGCCTTATAACTAGTATGTGTTTTAGATCTTTTAGACAAACTCATTGGGCACATATTTTAAAATTCCTTAATAATCTGTTTTTACACAGTAGTACCGTAGAATGCCTTTGTTCGTTAAATGAGCAATTTATTGTTATCTATAAAACCCCCCTTAAAACTTCTCAAAGGAAGGCATCATAATCCATTGATGTAAATAATTAGATACACCACTGTCATGCCTCTCGGTGTGCGTAAAAGAGATCAGAAGTGTTTTTAATAGTGGAAGGTGGCCTCGGCAAAATGTACTTCGCCCACATCAAATTATAGTCGTGCAACGCCATTACAAATGTTAATTATCTAGGAAGCATCTAAGGATGTCTAACATGTTCTCAGAAAAATAATATGAATCAAATTTTATAACAAAGAACTAATAATACGTAGAGTTATTCTATTTACGTCTATTTCTTTTACAGACGAATATTTTTACAGTAAATTATATTATATCCTGTATGTTTTTAAATATAATTCACGAAATCTGACCTATTAACTGTACTCTTAGTAAAATTGAATTAATTAACAAAAAATACGCCTGTATGTTCAGAGGCGGCTCTAGCCCTTGTAACGTCCGTACATGCAACCAATATCCTGGTGCCCTCTAGTAGGCGCGCTCTCAAAATAGAATACTTACAATTATATTTTCAAATACGAACGAATACAAACTTGTATACAGATCGTTTTACTTTCCATCGATCGTATCGAGAGGTCATTTTATTTAATCGATTAAATACACATAATAAGATGGTATTGTAGGTATACCATACCATAAGGCAATATTATTTTTGTGCGTTCAATTGTTTTATTGTTTTGATTTAAGATTTTAATAAATATAAGAATAAATATCAATAATTAAGGAAGGTATATAGAGGCGCGATCGCAGCCAAAGATTTTAAGGGCGTCATGTTGGGGGTGAGAGGGGATAAATTATCGTGATAATTTGTTTAAAGCTTTCGTGAATTGTCTATTTTTGAGAGGTTTGTCAACTTGACGTGTACAAATTTAGGAGGAGTCATGACCCCTACGACCCCCCTCCCCAAACCCTCGATCCGTCATGGGAATATAGATGTAACAATTAATGAAGTATTAAATAGTTTTAATTGACAATACATTAAGTAGTGTGTCTCATAAACGAGATAAGAATGTTTTAATTAACAAGGACAATTATTTTTTACATATCTTCCACACCATGCATATGCCGTAAGTTGCCAACTTCCTATTTACTTTTTTAAGGACGGCTATTGAAGCCTAATTTTACACCCGACATTAAGGTCTTAAGATACGACTTATTAATTATATTATCTAACGTTAAGATTATAAGAGAAATTCACTCTTAGGTAAGAGTAATAAACAATACACTAACATATCTATAATGTTAGAGATAATCAAGAAAAAATAGTAATCGATTCAGGTTTTTTAATTTTCATTTTTTTTTTAATATCACCGATAATTTTATTTTTATAAACATAAGTTTTTTTAATAGTTCCTAACTGTATAAATAAAACGACTTTCTAGAAATAATTGAAAACTAATTTTATAAAATCAAATTTATTCGGACAGTTTTTTTTTTATTGTGGCATAGATAAAATATTAAAATAGATACCTATATCGTTACAACAAATCGTCACACGCGAAAGGTTCAAAATGCCGTCATATTTCTAGAAGGCGCTCATTCAAAGCCTGCAAACTTAATACAAGTAATTGAGACTAACATATTTAAATTACGTTGTCGTTAACATTTACCGAAAAGTCTTTACTATTTTTTATAATTGTAATATTTTAAAAAGAAGAGCGGCAACGTCGCATGCAATAAGCCTTGAGCTGGCAACGTGGCAATTATAATTTTGCTCCATAGGGAAATTATTTTTTGCGTATTATTAAAATTCTGACGTCATTATAGATAGACTTATATTCAATTTGAAACACTTAGCGACCGTCTCATCCTAATAGGTACTTATTTATCGTTTATGATTCTTTGGTGGTTAGAATATTTGTTTACCTTTACAATAGACGTATCAAATAATTTGAAATTTCTAATCATAATTTGATAACAGTTATACAATTTAAACTTAGTATTTATACTTTAGATAAAACCGCAAAATCGCCACTACATTGGTTCGATGTTTTATATAGGAAAATAATTATTATCAAGGCAGTTTAAGACAGTTCAGTGTTATTTCAATATATGCATTTTTAATATTCATGTTGTGTAATGTACGTAAATAGTGGATTCTATTTTACATCAAGAGGTAAGTGAACAGTACTGAAGTTATTCTTAAACGTCATTTACTTCAGTACGTCACTGGTCATAGTATTATGAAATTTTAAAAAAGAAAACGTAAATTGTTTAAAGATTACAATACAGAATAATAAACAAAAACTTTGATCGTAGATCCATAAATTACTTTCTATAGTATTTATATCATACAGAATTTGATCGATATAGAAATTTCGATTCTATAATCTAAACGAAAATCTACCGTCTTCGGTATAAATCAAATAAAAGCCAATAACAAGACAAGACCTCGAAGGAAAAATATGAGAAATTATTAAAGATAAAAAAATAACTTAGGTAACAAAACATTTTGATCTTACGAAAACAAATAATACGAGATTCAAACTCTTATTAATGCATCTAATTTGTTCAATTAATTAAATTTTAATATAATAATTAAGAGTTATATTCCAATTATAGACGAAACAACGTTGAAAGTAATGTCTCAATTATCTGTAGGAATTTCGAAAGATTTATTATGAGTAAGAAAAATATTGAATTCAATTTTTCTTCAGTACAAAAAAAAACAAAACTTCATAGAATACTTTTGTATTTTAACTAAAATTTCATGTTCTTTTTTTCTGTTATTAATAAAAATCTTATTAAATTTTACAGTTTCATATGGTTTGTTAGTATAATGTCTCGTAAAGCCGAGTCTGGTTATATTTGCGCTTTACTATTTGTAAACTGTGCGCACAATTGAATATATATGCCATTAAAAAAAAAAACAAAATCAAATAGATTTTTTTTTCAATATACTTGTGTATCTTGACGAACTACAATATCGAATTAATCTATAATATGTAAAATAGATAAATAAATAAATAAGAGTGCTTAATCAAACTAAAAACTTTTACCAGCCGACAATTTGATTCTAAATAATTCCGATTATCAGCTGCCTTTTTTATAATTGTAATACAAAATAATAAAGATATTTTGTAAAGCAATAAAAAAAAACCATTACTGTCTTATTAAAGCCTAATTTGAGTAGGAAACTTTATTGATAATTTATTTGTCAATTTCATTTGGTATTCGAGACAATTAAAGCACAATTTGTGAAATACCTCGTTCTAAATACACTGTACTGTTCGGTTGCGCTTTCGCAGATTAAAAGTAAACATTGGAAACAATAGCTTTCATAATAATGAATACCAAACGACGGATACTTTTGAAATAAATTAGTTTACAACAAATTATAAACCTCAACTGTTCCTAAATATAAATAATTATGTAATTTCTAAACAATATTGGAATTTTCTGAATAATATATTATATCCGGAAATAAGAAAAAAACCTGTTAAGACAAACTCGAAGCGTCTAGGTGCTCCTAAGAAAATAATTTCGTACATGTTTATTTTAATCTTCTAGCTTTATTCTTATAAAATTACTGTTCTACAAATAAGAACCGTTGAAATTTAGTGAAACTGTTTCAAAATCATAGAAATATATAATTTCCATGGTACAAATCTAAGCTTTTTAAAACCAAAACTGTTCTTTGACAAAATAAAACATGACAAATTTTTACATTCAAAATGAAATTGTGGTTCATATTGATATTTTGAAACAAAATTTAAGAAATATGTTTCATAATATATTAACATGTCTATATGTAATATATTTTGTAAAATACTAAACATTTATTATAAACAGTTGATTAAATAATATTTCAAAACACATTCGGCTTTAGATAATCAAAAAAAAAATTTACTACACTTAAATATTCACATGTATACAATATTAAATAACACAGGTAATCTTGACAGATAAGCACGTGTCTATCACATATTATAAACATCTACGTGCGTACTAACTATCAATCAGCTGCCCGAAAAAAATTAAAACTAAAGAATTTTCTACCGGATAATGTTGCCATACTGAACACTTACATACATTTACAATGTTTATATCAACTTTCACATGATTTATCTTATCCAGTTAAATTGATCAAACGTTGTTATAAATGTAGGGTTGCATCATAAATAAAACTTATAAAGAACCATAGACGTTTAAACGATCAAACAAATTTAATTTGGAAGACAATAAATATCATATATTATGCGGATATAATCGATAAAACCCAATTTTATAACTTTACATCCCTGATGAAGAAATATCAAAAACATAATTATAATTTTTATTCCTATATAATTTTAAATAATATAACATAATGTACTCATGAACATAATTTAAAAAAACGACTCGAAGTATTGAGATCGGTATAATATTTTCTACGAATACTATTTTGTATAATCGTATAAATGATAAAAACAAACGAAAGCATCATTAAATAATATGGTTGATTTTTTTACTTTGCTAATAATAATTTATAACAATAATAATTGTTGTACATTACTATAAACAGATTAGTTTCCAAGAAACGTGATAGCTGAAAATCATTTGAAGCGAAGTTAGCAAAGTAAAAATCAACCATATAATTTGAGATGGATTTCTGCAAGTATCGCCTTCAACAATCGAAAGCATTATTAATTATTTACATCGTATCAAACGCTACCTTTTATTACAAAAACTTAGCTGCTTTTCAATCTATTGTTTACTTAATTTTCTAATCTATAATTATCGACTTCTAAAAAAAACAAAACCCCTAATATTCTTTAATCCATTATTATGGCTGTTTGTTCGTATTGTCATTGACAAATAAAAAAATTACCGTAGACAAAAAAGTATAGATATTTTAAAAACGCGCATCCAATATTATAGAACATAATTCAAATTTTAGCAACCGTCATCATTTTACGTCAAGTTATACCGGTGAATGTGCAAGTCATATGAATAAACAATTCAAATTCGACACGCGGCGGCCATTACAAAAACCTCTTATATTTATAACTATACTATAAATATGAACTACATATTATGTACACTATATACCTCGCCTATATTAAAGGTGGGGCTACGACTCAGTGCTTCTTAGTACGTAATATACAATACCTGAATGAGATTACTTCAACTTTGGGCAAGTCCAGTAAAGTCCACTTCGGGACTGTGAGTGACAGAGATAGCTCAACTGCAGCTATCCTTCTTTGACGGCGGCTCGTCGGCTTTCTTCGGGTCGAGATCGGTCTTCGAAGAACCCGGTTGCGGATTGTCCGGATCTGGAAATATTTTTTAAATACTTTCTAGTAAATTAAAATAAAACGGTCTGTTTATCCGCTATTTCCTCCTAAATCACATGATAGATTTTGATACGGTTTTCACCATCCGTTAGACATTTTTTCAAGGAAGGTTTATCTATATATACCCTAATTTAGCTGTCATGGCTTTAAAAAACAAATTGAAAGACTTACATTGGCTAAATATTAAGAGATATATAAATAATGTGCATTAGTGAACTGTAATTCTTCAAAAATACCAGAGCAAAAATTTCGCAATAACATATCCCTATGTCTTTAACATAATTTTGAACTCAATGCGGGGTACAAAGTCGAGGGCCGAAACAATTAAAATATCTATTCTATTTCACAATAAGGCGTTTATATTGGTAAATAGGAACATAGTGGCATAACATAGTGATATGCCATTCTCTGATATCCATCTGGTTTGATTTTAAAAAGCTCAAGTTAAAAAACTACCACCAAGCACATGTAGGTGTTCCAATGCCATCACTTCAGAGCCATTTGCTTCTAGCCTTAGTGTGTTAATATCTTGAATCACATAGTCATTTAAAATCAGGTGAGATTGTTTGAAGTTTTTTGGTAATGTCTCGCGGGGAAGCCATGAGTCGTTAGACCGCTTGGTTTTACAACGGAACCCATGCGATGGAACAAACATATTAATAGTTTCGACGCACAGTGGGCGGGTTGGGACGCCTGTGTGCTTTTACTATAGAAAAAGTAACGTTCGGATCGCGTCGATGCGTTATCTTCTATTAAAAAAATAATCGCACTGGCGTCCAGAGTCGCCCAATGTGTGCAGAAATCATAAGTTTGCTCTGTGCGACTAGTTGTATGAGTGCAGTGCACTAGATTAACAGATGACCGAGGCGTTTGGCGAAATATCGCGAGTCTGTCATCAACAGCCCCTGATTACGTTTCCTGACCACAATTCTGTCATTGTGGTAAACGTTAGACTTATTTAAAAGTTTAAAAAAAGTGACATTAAAAATCACATGATTATTTTACGAGCATTAAGACATGTAAAGTGACGTCACATACGTTTTTAGAGTTACACGACTATTGGTGTAGTAAAACGCACAATAAAATTAACATAAATTAAGTATGTTTTATGTACCTTGCAACAATATAAAAGAGTGTGTGTACTTATGTGCACACGAAAGAAGTTATACTTCGTTGACGTAAAATAATAGAAAAAAACTAAAACGTTGACAGCTAACTTAAGGGTGTTAGTTTTTCGTGACGCTATGTGCGCGCAACGTGTGTTGACTAGCTAACTTCAGGGTGTCGATTTTTCGTGACGGTCGCGTGTACCGGAAGACGTAGCGTGGATAGGCCCCCCCACAAGTTAGACCGACGACCTGGTGAAGGTCACGGGAATCCGCTGGATACGGGTGGCGCAAGACCGGTCGTCGTAGAGATCTTTGGGGAGACCTATGTCCAGCAGTGGACGTCTTTCGGTTAAATGGATAGATGGATGGACGGAATGAATTATTCAAGAAATATTATAAAATACATACATGGGACTTTGTTTTCACACTTACAATTTTCTTTGTTTTGCCTGATTTATGTTTTTATCGTGTATTTGAAAAGAGCCTCACTGATAAAACAAACGTAAAAAAGACACCTTTTCTGCAGAATCCCCCACAATCTAATTTTCTTTACAATATTACTTTTTATTTAATACTGAATATACTCAGCGCTTTGACCACAATCTCACCTGATGGTTAGTGACTACGTGAGCTAAAATAATAACACTCTAAATCTAAAGGAACCGCTGGAACTCACCTATATGGGTCGTTCAGGTATGAAGCAAGCAAGCATGAATGAGGACAAGGAAATCTATGCTTTGTTTATTTTTGGCTAGCTGTGTGCCGCAGCTGCACCCGCGTTTCATGTTCTTTACTGCATTTAATTTTTTTTATATGGAACCCTAATTATTTTCCTAGAACCTTTTTAGTACTAAGATAAAGTAAAAATATTTCTGAAAAATTCAAACACTTGCCCGTAAAACTGTGCATTGAATCGGATTTTGTTCATTTTTTTATGAGTTTTTTCTGTTTTTTTTACGCGGAACAAACAGAACTTCAATTTTATTTATTAATATAAATATTGTATAGTATAGATTAAAGTCGATATAGAGTCTATATCATAGACCAAACCTGGTAATTGATGTCAATTCAACTATTACGGCAGGATACATAAGTATCGTGTATGCTATGCTGTATATAACATTGATATATAGGTCGTATGCTAATTATGTGGTATTATTCCACACTACACATTTGTATCGACCCATCGAAAGGTGAAACCGCGTCACTCGCACTGACCTTGTTAAAGCGGCTCAAGTTCCTCTCAAGTCTTGATACATTACAGAATAATTATGTGTTTTACACACATATAAACTAACGGTCGTCTGCGAGTTCGTCTACGTCAGGATCGTAGCAAGTGAAAGGATGTGGTCTCTACCTACCATTATGGGAGAGAGACGTGTCGTTATGTATGTATATAAATATAGTCGTGGAATGGCCATAGTCCCATCTCGATATGTTCAATACTTTTGAGGTGATGGTGCGTCAAAGAAACCCCATTTTCCTTATGACACCTACAGAACATATGAAGCGCGGGCGGAGCCGCGGCCATCAGCTCGTATATATTTATATTTTTTTAATTTCAAAAATGTTATCGATAATATCTATAACCTATAATTAATTGTTAATCATCCTAACATATACTTTATTCGCATTTTTCAGAAAATAACTTTTTTCTTAATTTTTTTTAAATACAAATTCTAAAAATGATTACGAAAATCTATATAATACAGCACCTTGACGCAGGCCGTGAAACAGACAGTTCCGGTAGCGTCAGTTGAGAGACAATAACTTTGGATTTAGTATGTTTTTACCACCTCGGACCATATCGTCATTTAACATCATCTGAGATAGTGGTCAAAGAGCTGAGTCTGTGGTACAGTATTAAAAAAAATATAACAAGATAACATACATACCACAACCCGACCAGAGAATGAATTACATTAACATTTTCTATGAACTGCTATTTGAAAATTTTGTTTACATATTTTTAATTCTGTGGAACGCAGCCCTTTTTGCTAATAATGTGGTGGTGGGCGCTATTGTCTGCGACACAGTTATACTAATGTAGCCAATACTTTTGTTTTTTGTAAAATTGTTATGGTTCCAATAAATATATTTTATTTGTGATTTCTAAGGATAGAAGCTCCTCAACAGTAAAGTTTTGGTAAGAAATTTGATAAATTCGTAATCTATCATTTGCTAATATTTTTAGTCTATTGGTTAAGTGCTTATGGATGCCATTATCTATAACCTTTCTCATCACATAGATTCAGGTCAATGAGTCATTGACCGTCAATAATCCGTTTATTCTGGAATATTCTCAATACATTATTATTATTTTATATTGTATATTTTACACGGTTTTTGTTATAATTACTGTATGAATTCAGAGCTTTGACCATAATCTTTGACCTGGAGGTTAATAATGATATGGTTCAGGATGTTAAGCACACTAAACCTAGAGGTACTGGCCCTCGAGTGATGCTACCGGAATACACCTATTGGTGTTTGGCGACAGGTTTACAAACTTCAAGGTGGTGGAGCTATTCAGACGAGCATTATTAGAAAATATCCTACCAACATGCTATAATTTCCTCACGATATTTGCCTTTACCGAAAGTCGGATAGGTGGGTTCAAACCTACGTTCATCGACTTGAAATGCGACCGTAATACCAACAATGTCATCATTGTCTCCGGTGGCGGTCCAAGACGTGCTTTCTTCCCCAACTGGGGAGGAACTTGGCGCCGCTGCCAGCGCGATACAGTGACACTGAACAAGCATTAAGTATTACACGCACAACACTGCACACACATTCCTGCACATAACACGCAAGTACATAGGTCTTGTAAAGAACCCTTTTTTATTTTGTTATTAAATAAAAAATGTAGGCTTCAAAATTCCGCGAAATATTTTACACTCAGGTAACTGCCAAGCCAAGGTTCGTACCACTTTGATAACCCTTGTGAGTTGTTGTAACCCTTGTAAGTTACCTTTTTGCAGCTGAGTGCCTTCCGCGCTGGTCCTCGAAGTCACGGTGAAGCTGTAAAGGCCCTTCCGGTCAATAGCGTTAGCTAGTTATAAAAAAAGTCAAATAATTTGAATTGCCAGAATTTAGACTTATTTATCATTATCATCATTCGGCACTACGTCAATGCTATCAACCTCCATGACAGATCGTGCATCATTCGGAGAATCAAATGCGTGATCTCTATCAGAGTGTATCTGATATACATCATACTTCGTGACCGCCCCCGCAAGTTTAGGCCTAAGGAGTGCTCAAGTCCATCGCATCGCGATACAGTGATACCAACAATCAGTAATACAACACATATCACATTGCAACTCCTCACACATATACATACACCTATCATTTAATAGCAACAAAGCTTCGGAGAGTTGTTTCTGTATTTACTAGTTTCTACCCGCGACTCCGTCGTATATAATGAATCTAGAGAGAAATAAATACGAATAACGTAGTTTTGTCATTCGTTCGTATGAGATATAAATACCCTATCGCAAAGTTTCCTTTAAGATATTTAAACGTCAAAAATACTCTGGTAGGTGGTATGGCATATAAATCTATTTGATGCACCTTTTAAAATTGTATTCTACGTAATTAAAAACAATTAAAGTTGTCTTTTTGCGACTTGTTTACAAAACATTGATTAGTTAAAAAACGCTTAATAGTTAAACGTTATTAGATAAACAATAGACAAACGCGAAAATGCGCATTCGTTTATATAGGTACTACAAATAGATATATTTGAAATTGATGCGGTACGGACGGTAAAAAAAATTCGTCCCGCAACACACGGAAATTACAAAAAATAAGAACAAAGATATTTATCGAGCAACAGAAAAACGATTAAAACAGAATGTCGATAATAATTCTAGTGTCATGATCATACTATCGCGCGTGTCAACAACAGATAAGCGCGCATTATCGGCGCATTACCGCTGAAACGACGTCATCGCGCGTACCTCTCAATAACAGAATAGTGTGACAGGTGGATATGTTCCGATAGCAAAACTCCTAGTACAACCACGATCCGGTAGCTAATCCCGCTCTAAGCTCTAATTTAATGGAATATGGTTTAAAATTATATAAATACAACTATTGCCGACTGAGTGACTAATATCCACGTAGTCGTCGTCAAATTGCTAATTTCATTGTTTTGCGTAAAGGCCGTTCGTTAGTGGTAAAGTTAACCATGGTTTTAATTAGTCTCAAATTATAAAAAATAATAACTGTAATTTGATTATACTGTTTTTTAATTACATATCTTTTAATGCGTAAAAACGTATCCAGGTCACCAAGATTCTGACGGCAAGGTTAATAAGCTAGTAATTAATTTAGACAAAACTCAAATCAAATATTATGAGAGAAAAGAAAAATATAATGTAATCCTTATCTCTCTACATGTATAAAAATGCATATTTGTATATATGTACATATAATATATGCTATAGATAAACTATTTCAACCGATTACCACAAAATGTATCCATAATGTATGTATTTTTACGGAGTAAATTTTTTATATCATTTTACTTTTAATTCGCCACAAGATGGCGCTGCACCATTCTAATAAATTTTGTATACAGTTATATTTTGTGAAGGGAATAAACATGGGATGGATACTTTTTTCAATAGCTCCACGGAGTTACAATTTCGATCAGCGCCCGTAATTTGTATTCGGTTCTGTTCGTATGCCTGTAATGGTTCAACACACAGTTGGCGGCGTGGGACGCCAGCGCGATTTTTATTATAGAAGTCGCGCTCAGCTCGCCTTGACGATCGCGCTGGCGTTCAATTCCGCTCGCTATATGTTGAAACCATTAGGGGTTTTACAGATTTCTACCGTGGCAAACGATGACATTGCGGCTCGGCAGGGATCCTTCTTCGAATTAACTTTATAAATTGTTCTTATATGCTATTTGTAATTAATTTTCGTATATTAATTAATAATATTAAATTTTCGTTTTTCATCATTTTGTTTTACTAACTGACGTATCACTTTCATATTTTTTTCCAGGCTTTATTAAAAAACCACACACGTACTAGTCCATCCGTAACACACGTATTTGTATATTAGACGTAAATATGATTGCGATGGATTACCGTAATAATGTACATTCGTTTAGATATTAATAAAGATAAAAAATGAACTTGCGTCAATTGCAATTTTAAGATAATCAATACTCATACATTTTTTTATTTGTTAATAATTAATACTTTAGGTACATAAAGGGTGAAATTTGTACTGTAAATATATGTTTGTAAAATCATTTTTTACTAAATATATATTAATGTATATATGATATGATACCTATAGTAAAAATACAATCTTTAAAATTTTGGTCCGTCTGTCTGTCTGCTTGTTCCAGCTAATCTCCGGAACGGCTGGACGGATTTTGACGGGACTTTTTTTGGTCCATAGCTGAAATTACTCCGCGTAACTTTTAATGTGTCGAGTACCCATAAAATGAGACAATAGGAAAATAATCGAAAGCTGGCGTAAACGCCAGGTTAGCGCTCAAGGGGTTAATATTCTAAAATAATTAGGGTTCCACGTAAACAAAATTAAAATTCATACAAATTGAAATAAATTCCGAGTCAATGCGCAGTTTTATAGGCAACTGGATGAATTTATGAGAAATATTTTTACTTTATCTTAGTACCAAAAAATATTTACGATAATAATTAGGGTTTCGTATAAAAAAATTTAAACGCAGTGAAGAATATAAGTAACGCGGGTGCAGGCGCGGGCACACATATAACGCAACTTTAGACATAATGTGATAATATAATGAATGCTTACCAAAGTCGAACAATTCAAAGGTACTCAAGGGTCCGCTGATGTTATTCAGTATTCTTATCAAACGAAGATTGTCGACTGTGAAGTGTAAGTCGTTGACACGTACATAAGTAATTATTGTAAGGCAAATAATTGAGTCATACATCTCGTGATGCAATTCACCAGATATCAAATGCAACGGGATGCGTTTTACATAAACTTTTGATACAATTTAATAAGTAGTCATAATTTCTGAGAAATTTATATGACAAACAGTCTGTAATTTTTTTAAGGGGTCAAGGAACTCTTTAGTTTATTTATAACGTTAAATAAACCTTTAAGGCAGACGTCTACATATCTTACGTATCGGATGCATCGTATCAAACGGATTATTTTTTACAATGTGTTCACAGTATCACAGCGATCAGATTTAGCGACGCAACTCCCAGCAATCGGATTGCCGACGCCACTTGCATTCGGATTTTCGTAGTGTTCGGTGAAATGTGTAATATAATGGAGGATACGAAGAAGAAGAATGTGTTGTAATTGCTTGCTTGTTTCGTAATATGAATAATTAGGGTATTTTAAATCATATATCACTTTATACTTTTGCATAATTGCAATTGGTTGTGCCAAGTCCATACTGGAATAACACGTGTGAAAAAGACGATAATCATAGGTAAATGGCGGACGACGAGAAGCGAGCGACGTCATCGGCACGCATCGCAAAGTTGCCCCTGGGAGCGTCGACTTCGGCATTCGTACGATGCGGATCAGTGGACGCACTTGTACGACTTCCTATATAAAGAATACTGCGATCTGTTTGATCCGATGCGTCCGATACGTATGATGCGGATATGTGGACGCCTACCTTTATAAACATCTTGATTTGTCATTTATTTTATTACCCTTATTCTGTAGGTCTCGTGACGTAAGAAATGGTATTATATCTAGCATTGAATTATGTATAATGTCTTTACTTCCCTCCTTATAGGGGACTTTTTTGAGATCAATTTTATAACTATTTAATATACTTATAAACTAGGTTTACTCAGTTTTAATTGCATATGAAAATCTCTACCTATCAGAAAAAATCGTAGTTTTAAATATTAATAAAGTGCAGTTGAATACTGAAAAATAACGCCATATTTGTCGCAACAATTTTAAACCGATTTCGGATTATTACAATTTCGACTCTCATCCATCTACGATAAGTAACCGTTGCAATAATACAGTAACGTGAATGAAGTTGCAGGAGCAAGCTAGTAAGTAGTCTAACATAAACAATATTAAAAACCTGAACACAATATACGTGATCTAATTTCTTATTTTAACGGACAGAACAACGATGGCTGTTGCCAAGACGTGCTCCGCTCCCCAACAGGTGTGGCTATTGTACCCTACGTCATCTCGATACGGTGACACTGCATGCCTATGCATAACATGGATTACACTGCACCTCATAACGCTACACATTAAATGCAGGGGTTTAAATAAATAAAAAAATCCGTATGAATTTTTGTCACACATAGCCGAGCCCTAAGCTGAGGTTTGTACCATTGTGGTACCCTTGTGTTAGTTACCACTCTCCCAAAGAAGCCCGGGGAAGCTAACAAAAACAATCAGGTCGACAGCGTTTTAATCGAACTAAGAGCTGATTTTTTGATCCGTAGTCAACTCAAGAAATGGTCAGATTTGTATTAAATGGTTAAAATAATGCTCAGATGCGTTTTTTTGAAACATAATTAAGCTAACCAATTGTAACTAATTGTTGAAAAATTTAACCACTCAGCCTAGTCGGGTTAGCAAGATGGCGGATGGATGGACATTTGAAGTAGATAATTTGTAGTTTCATTATAAAATTAATTTATATAATATATTTTTTTAGATAATTACATAGTAAACATTTAAGTCATCATCATCATCTCCCTACCCTTTCCCATTTTTATTTGGGGTCGGCGCAACATGTCTTCCTCTTCCATTCCTCTCTATTTGTTGTCATCTCCGCATTCACTCCTTTCCTAAGCATATCATCTTTCACACAGTCCATCCATTTTTTCTTTGGTCCTCCCCTTCCCATGTAACCGTCCACATTCATATCCAATACCTTTCTTACAACATCCTCTGTCTCCCTGCGCATCACATGTCCATACCAGGACAAACGACCGCCTCTTAACTTGTCTGTTATTGGCGCCACTTTCTAATCCTGTCCATTCTTGTTACCCCACACATCCATCTCAACATTCGCATCTCAGCTGCATGTAATCTTCTTTCGTCCGTCACCTTTATGGGGTAACATTCTGATCCATACAAGACGACAGGTCGCATTATGTTCTTGTAAATCTTCCCCTTTCATTTAAAGGGGATTTGCGGATCACACGTAGTAGCCATAACCTGTTACCATTTCATCCATGCTGCGTTAATACTATGCTTTACCGTCCGGTCTATTCCGCCATTGCTTTGCAGGAGTGAGCCGAGGTACTTGAACTCGGGGGAGATTGGTATTGGAGTGCCATCTAGTGTTATAACAGTTGAGCTAAAGGTGCCGTCGAAATCACACAAAAACATATATTCCGTCTTGGATCTGCTCACTTTTAGGCCGACACTCTCCAGCTTCTGTTGCGATCACACGATCACAAGAAATAATAATGCACACAAATGTTCGAGAGACCCTTTGTTTTTTGTAATGTTTATTTAACAACTCGAATTATGGACCCTGGCACATTTTACTCGTAATGATCATACAAAAAAATATTACCGGAATCAAAAGTATTCTATTACACAGTTCATTTTACTGGCAACATAAATAACTATTGCTAAATTTAACCATAGTAGATTTTGTTATCAAAAAACGTATTGCGATTATAACCATTGGTTTGTGTAATAGTAATAGTAAAATTGACAAATGGATATAGTAACTTTGACTACGGATCAAAAAATCCGCCCTAAAAGTATCCCAGCAAAAAAATGGGCCTGTACAAGCTGTTACTTGTCGACCCATTAGATAAATGATATTCATAGGTTGCTAGCGTACATTGGCAAGCTTCCAATTTTTACATCAGTTTAATTTTTATGAGAATTTACGATTGGTTAGTCGTGAATGGGTATATAATTAATTCTACAGCATGCAGTAAGTCTGGCCAGTTTTTATTATATTTTAATAATTCCATTTTATTAGAAATAAAACTTGTAACGATATCATGAACTAAATCGATGTTTTCTTCCAATATTTAAGGAATATAAATTTGAAAGATGTACTGGTCACAGCAAAAAAAAACTTTTAGATTATATCTACTTTATATGAGACAGTTATTACAAGTTACTTTGTTAGTTGCTTTTAAATTACTATTATTCTTTAATGTGTCGAGTACCCATAAAAATAAGACAATAGGAAAACAATGGAAAGCTGGCGTAAACGCCAGGTAAGTGCTCAAGGGGTTAACAAGAATAAACTATAATTGTTGAGGACAAATAAGACTCACACCAACCCTCACAACTAGCTATTACAAATACAGATATCAGATACGTATAGAAAGAGATTGATGTACAGTAATATTAAGTACCCTTTCACAGTACATGTAAAAACAATTAAGATTATCTTAATTTTCTAATAACAGGGATATACTAAATTTAAGTGTAAAAATGTAACATGATACTGGCCTAACGTAAGGTGTACCGGCGCAAAAATATTGTGAATAAATGAATAAATCAGTGTAAAGGAAAGCCCTGTCATAATAGTGTATCTCGAAATAGTGAGAATTAATACTGAAAGTGGAGTTTTCATTTACGGGTGTTAAACCCCAACGAACCCGACAATAATAATTATGTCAAGTAGATGACACGCTTCATTTTAAGACATCCACTTAGCAGTGAGAACAAATAACGCATTACAGTAATCATACTAACATTGGCGATTAAACAAATTATCTACCTAACGATTGAAAAAACTCCAAACTTTACATCTAGGTTACAGATGTAAGAAATCGTCCAAAACAGCAAACGTTTCATCTTACTACACAACTCTGGCCTACACTTACTTAATTTATACTAATAAATAAAATTGAAGTGTCTATTTGTAATGTCAAAATTATTTTTTTTACTAAATAGACATGAATGTATATACGATACCTATACAAAAATACAATTTAATTTTTTGTTCCGGGTAATCTCCGGAACGGCTGGACAGGACTGTACATTTTGACAGGACTTTCTTTAGTAGATAGCTGAAGTTACTCCGGGTAACTTAGGGTAGGTACTTTTAATTTTCGAAAATAATTAGGGTTCCACGTAAAAAAATTAATAAAATCCTATTCAATGCACAGTTTTACGGGCAAGTGCTTGAATTTATGAGAAATATTTTTACTTTATCTTAGTACTAAAAAAAATTAGGGTGCCACATTAAAAAATTAAAACGCAGTGAAGAGCATTAGAAACGCGGGCGCAGCCGTGGGCACACAGTTAATAGTAAATATTGAAATAGGCCCAGTACCGGCCAAGATGTGGTGAGAGATGTCACTGCTGAAAGATCTATTCAGAATTATCAACAAACAATACGACAGCAGATATTTTTTTAGATAATTAGATCTAATCCCTAAAACGCAAGATATTATTGACAGACCTCTCGTTAGTCGTTTGGATGTTTTTATCTGAAAAGTTATAGTAATGACCATCCAGAAAATAACGAAGACAAAACAAAAATAAATCTTTTATGCTATTCTTCCAATCGTCACATGCAATAGTTTCATGACGTAAGTTGATTAATGATGAGTCTATCTAAATAAGATGATGTCAATGTTAATTTAGATAACAATGACTCTACACTTCACCGAGACTGCTTAAAGATGATGATGATGATGTTTGTCAGGTTTAAGTGATTTAAGTCGTTTAAGAATTAATATCAATAAGTGAACAAGTCGTTCTTAGAATATCAAATTACTTCACAACTTATAAACTGCTTTCAAATTTATTTGAAAATATGAAATCTGTAACGTGTTTTGCTTAAAAACCTCTCTCTATTTTTCAAATATCATGATGTCATTTGGAGCTACATCATAAAGAAAAAAACGTATTAGTAGATCCAGGATTTTCTTTAACTGTCTATTTTATAACCTAAACTATGTTATGTACGTTAGTCGATACATATAGATTTTTTTATGATAAGAATAAAAACAAAGGACTTGTGTTAACAATAAAAGCTAATAATATTTTAAATGATAACTGGCTGGAGCTTTCTCTTTTTGCATTTCATAAATGGAAAGTCAGTTACTACAAGATGTTACTATTTATAATTATACAAAAAATCTACATCCATTCCAAAGTTCCATCAATAGAATAGAATAGTATATAGTACAGAATACAGCGTCATTTGACCGGACCAACTTTTCTCCTCTGCTTGTTAACTAATTTTCTTTATTTTACTTAGTTGCGTTTGATGAGCTATATGAAAGAAACATTTTCGAAACAGGCTTTTACTTCAATAATAATCACAATCGAATTTCGACAAACAAGCGAAAAAAAATCTCAGGAAATTTGTTCACAATTTGTTCAGTTGTGAACGGCTGGACCGATTTTTATGATGTAAGATTTATTGGATTGGTTTTCACCCCGAGTAGAAGAATAAGTATAAAAACATAATAATAAGATAATTTATTTTCTCATAAATTTTGTATGAAACGGCTTTATTGATTATTGAGGCAGTACGAAGTTTGGCCGAATAGTTAATTGTTTATAAATGTATAAAGAGCTTACCGGTGGTGACCATTTGCTGTAACCTCGACGGCAGGTCAGCCGTAGTGACTTCGGAACCCTGAGGATGCAGTATATCAGGCATCGCGTTCCTCCTCCCCGTCCGACCAGTCTCGAGAAATTCCTTCGGCACTTCCTCGCTATTTCTGTCCTGCATTATTGCCATCATTCTTAACACTGAAAACGTTTACATAGTTAATTTTAAAAGACTAATCTTGTTAGTTAGTAATCGGCCTTATGATGTCTCTCTGGTTAATCAGTTTCGGACTTGAAAAATAGTCCAGTCAACAAGTGCCTTATAGATCAAATTTTTTCGCCGGCTCCTAAAAATATTGGAGGTGTCATTCGATTCGGAATGGCATGTAGAAAGTTTTTGAAAAAATTCAAGGTGCGCTTGCATAAATTACAAAAGTTATAATCAATTACCAGAAAAAAAGAAGGTGTTTGGTTTTATGCTTTTATCTCAAAAACTATTTGAGATATTTCAAATCTATAAAAAGATTGAAAAAGAGAAGGAAATGTCGTCTATTTTCCATAGGTAAAATCATCCAGAGTTGCAGTTGTCCCTTTCGTGTTTTACAACACTTTCTTCGGGGCACAACGCGATAGCAATATATTTCTGGAATACCTAGTTTTTAAATCTATCGCTAACCGCATGTTCTCTTAACTTCCTGGTTAAAACGTCTTAACAATGCAGTTCTATATAAATATAATTTTGAAAAATGCATGAAACTCGAAAATTTCCCTAATTGTGAACCACATGTAAAGAATAATGTTATACTATATGCCTCTGACGTAACTAGAAGCCTAGACGATATATCGTACATCAGTAACGGCCGGATACTAAAGAAACGTAAAACCTGCTGGCGAAAATTGAAATGAATAGTACATCATTAGGTTACGCACTTTTTTATTTATAATACGCGTAAATAATAATTTCGCTTCAAGATCCTCAGGATAGAGCGAACCGAAAATAGAAATTTCATGAACTTTGTTTTGCCTATCCATTATTATGAACAAATTTGTTTATCATATTTTTTGGGTGTCTTGAGAGCAAGTAGTATATTATATATTTTAGTATTTCATGGTCGTCATCCTTATTTATATAAATAAATATGAATAAATGTAGTTAATTTAAACGGGTTTTCACGCGTTACATTTGCTTTTTTCTATCCCGACGTTTCGGTTGGGTTTCACCAACCGTGGTCACGGGCTGACTGACGGTGCGCGGCGTCGGGATAGAAAAAAAGCAAAGATAACGCGTAAAAACCCGTTTAAATTAACTGCATTTAAATATGGAACGCGAAAACTTAAAAAAATACAATAAATATGAATGTTTTCTTGTGTTTATCCTTTATGCGTTCCTAAACCGGAATGATTTATGATTTTGAACTAAAACTTTACCACGTATCACTAAGGTGGGTAGGAGCTCACAATGTTGCCAAAAAACATCACGTGATTAACGGACGACCCCTTATGTACCAGTCTATCTGTTTACAATTCAAGTACACCTTAACCGATCTATATGGTTTGAATTTTGAATATATTTGCAAATTCGATTTTACATTATTATATATTTTATCACTTTATAGACCCTAGGTCTGGGACTTTAGGCCGTCTAAGACTTTCATGGGGTAGTAGAAGACCCAGAGAAAATTAGGGGGCATTGAGATAGCGTTACACGAATTTAGACTTTGGAAATTGTGATGTGTAGTTCAGATTATTTCAGTGTTTTAAAGATTTTTTTCTTATTAGTGTAATTGTGGGACATGAGAATCAGATGACTGTTACCCGTAACTGTGCATGTTGAATTAAGTCATTTTTATTTCTTTCTAGATGCCGAAAGTACGAGTCAGTACAACTGAAAAGGTTTCTTGATCTTCTGATAGCCTGGAAAAAGCTATAAAGCTTGTTAAAAGAAGTTCTTCTATAAGACATACTGCTAAGATAATGGAGATCTCATTTTCAAGCCTCTAAAAGAGGTTAAAAAGGATTCACTGCATTTTGTGCTGAGACAGAAGCCGAGCTAGCATACCGTCTGCAGATAAACCCATCCTTTTAATACTAGACAACCATGATAGTCATATTTCTCTTTCCGTCTACGAATATTGCGAGTCCAATCACATTTATATGTTGTCTATGACACATATAATGGAAACCCTGGATGTTTCTTTGTTTGACCTACTCAAAATGGCCTATAAAAAAAAAGAATGAATTGTTATTGAAAAGTCATTTTGCAGAAAACCTATGACCTAGCATCTTTGTTGAGGAAAGCATTTAATAATATTGCTTTTATTAGTAAAGGAGAATGGGGGGTATAGAGCGGAATAGTTCCACTAAATCCGGAAGTATTCACAAAAGAAGATTTCATCGCTGCAGAAATTCTCCAATCTGAGACTATTGCAATCCAAGACTGCAATGTATCTCTCTCAGCTCCCAACATGATTCACTGCACATCAAAAGAAGTTCACTCATCAGTTCCGAGCACTTCAAAACAAATTGATCCACTGGTTCTTAGGATATCTAAACAAGTAGGCATACTTGATTCTGAACCAGATATTGTATCACCAATAGCTGGCAGGTCGAACCAAATTAGTGCAAAAATAAAGTTGCCAGAGAAAACACCTGTTATAAATAGAAGAAAGGACCGAAAGAAGCAACGCGCTACAATTTTAATTTTTACGCCAATCAAAGAAAACCTGACAGAAAAAGACAGCAACAAATCGAAAAATACAGGGGATAAAGAGAAAAGAGATAGAAAGGTAAAAATCAGTGAAAAAGACAATACAGATGAAGGGTCGTGAAATGGCAAAGCGGCAAGTACTACAAGAAACGAACGAAACTTCTGTATCAGATGTTGGCACTGACGACTTATGCCAGGACGATGAGGTTGACGACGAAGAAGACACTGGAACAACAGATGCCTAGTATGGAACGATTTCGGAAAAAACAACGAGATGTGGTTCAGATGCACCTCATGTGGGCTCACGGGAAATGCACTGGGTGGACCTGAGCTGAAGGTTATGTCTGCGATATGTTCTAGATTTTGTTTGACTCCGGTTGCCCCTAGGTTGCCCACCATTACCCCCATGTTGGTTTAATGGAAGTCAAATCTGTTTTTTCTTCAAACTTTTATAATATCCAAATTTAATTGCCCAAGTGGCTGATAATTATTTCTAATGATAGTTAATTAAGTCAATATGTTTAAAGGCGGATGCAATAAATAGTTTGAGGTTAAAATTTTATTTGAGTTATCTTATTAAGTGACCCTATTTCACTCTTTTACCCTATTTTACACATAAAGTAAGAATATCAATTAGTATAATTTTGCCAATAGATCAACTGCCATAGAGAAAATTGCCATACGATACAGAGAAAATTCTACTTGAATAAATATTAGTCATGTTTGCAAGTATAAATTATAATAAATATATACAGTCGAGCTAACGGAATGAATACAATATCGATCAGTCAAGGACACTTGACAAAGATAGTGATCTGAATCCAATCAGTTCTCAGAGTACTTCTATTATATGGTATTATATAGAATACTTCTACATAGTTATTTATTCCATTATTATTAGAGATGGGCCGAACATCGGTCTCACCAAATACGAATATTCGGCGGAATGTTAAGTAACACTTTTACCTAACCTAACATTCAGCTAAATATTCGGCATACATGGTTCCAATACTAAAACAATACAGACCTGTATTTGTTTACAGAAAGCGCGTATATTAGTTTTAAACGTTCCCGCTCGTTATCGAGATACACCTCAAATTATCATTACATCATCTAGTACGAAGCAAAACTTAGCCACGTGCGTTTTTTTTTTTGTTAATTTTTATTTGCAAAGTATTGAGGTTTTTGTGCTAGTTTAATATGTTGGTTACCCATAAAAATAAGACAATAGGAAAATAATGGAAAGCTGGCGCAAACATCAGGTTAGTGCTCAAGGGGTTAATTGCCGTATCTGAAGAAATGTGAGTAAGGAGATCGCATATATGGGCATATTTTCTAGAACAGACAGCGAAGAAATATATTCAAGGAAGCGAAACGCTTCATCTTTATCCCAAAATGACAAAACGACGAACCAATCCAATCCAGCTGCACAGGCATCTAACACTGATTCAGCGGTGCTGAATTTCCTAGTTTAAGTTATAAAATTATTTTTCTAGTCCTAAAAATATTTGTAACCACTCAAACCACACTAGAATATTAATTTATGTCAGAAAATTGACGATATCAGATCGGTTCATCTTACAAATTCAAATGCTAAAATAATAACTGTAGGAAACCCACCAAGTTCATGTTCTTAAAAATAAAGGCTTTAATTGCCTTATGAAGTTGGCAAGCCCGAATACCTAATACCGAATCGATCACACGTATGTGAGACTGTAATTCCAAAACTTTAATAAAAGCTGCAAAATCTGTCCAAAATAAAGACTCAATCGGTTACATCTGGTATAAATAATTTATTTTCCTTCTTAGTTTTCACCATCCACTGGTTGGATGATTGGTTAAACTTCATTTGTCACACAAGAAAAAAAGATTATAATTTAAATGAATTTTGTTTCAAGAGAGCCATAATATTTTCATAAGTTTCTCCGTTATCTAATATTAATGGAAACAAAGCTTCAATGTCACAAATACATAAACTCCACATTTAATTAAATAGCTTATTATACATTTTATAAAGCCATTGAATTTATTTAATAGAGGTCAATGATATACAGCTTAGTAGGTACACTGAAATTTTGATTAATAACCTCACCGAATATTCGGCCAACGATGAATATTCTGTACAGCTGACGAATGTAGCGAATACCGAATATGAAACCAATATTTGACCTATCTCTAATTATTACACGTAGGTAAACCAAAAACACGAAATTTCGGGTTAGTAGGTTTTAGGCATTAGGCTGCATGCTCATGCTATACATTAAAAATTCTCTAAGTACTAACTTAGAAAGTAAAAGAAAAAAACGCAATCTGCTCCTACTATATGAAACTAAAAACTTAAATATTATCATAGTAACTTCACATTAAATACAATTAATATATCTTATTATTACCGTTGACTTCAAAAATAACTTACAGTGAGAAATGAAAATGTAACAAAGAAACAAAGTGCGCTTATCAAAAGCAAAAACTTTTCCACTGTCCATCTCAAATAGCTATATAACGTCGAGTAAACAAACGCTCGGAATGAATTCCACATCCACTCCATTTTATTCCAGTGTCGTGTTATGAATAAAGAGGATCGCTACGCTAGATTGTTGGACAACTAATTCATATGGAAGTTTTACGAGATTATGTCGTGGAGACAGACGAATTGGAAATAATTGGCTTTCATGTACCAATTCTTTATATTACTTATTTGTCAACAACGTCTGGAAGTCTGAACAAGATTTAAATATAAAACTGTAAATAGGTCAGTCTGAATTTCATTTATAAATGTAAAATCAATCGTACCGGCTCTAAAAATACTCATATCACTACTACAACACTGAAATCATCATCTATAAATTAAAATATAAAACCGTTAACCGAAAGAAGAGTAATTTTTACGATTCTTAGATACGATGATGACGTCGATGCGTTTATGTTTGACGATATCCGTTGTTCTTTATACACAATTTATTCTGCATATCGGTCAGTTACAAGTGTTGGAAAAACTATTAAGAATGTCAATTATAAAATTTTCCCATGTATTCAAAACAAAACTATGTATTTTCATCAGACGAGGTGCCGCGGACTCTTACGTCATAGACAATACGTTTTTCTTTATTGAAACCCTGAATTGTAACGTGCAGCAATTCTATTGAGCGAATTAATCTAAAATAGATTTTGTACGGGCATCACGTAAAATTAAGTAAAGTATTATTTCTCCGTAGTGTTTTTAAAAGGTGTGACGCCACATTGCTGAAGTCACAAATGTTGGTTCCATGATGATAACTCGTGTTTGGGTCTTCAAAAGAAAACTTCACGAGCTACTGGCAAGCTGCGTATATTCCACGAACAGAGTAACAATGTTCTAGAGAGGTCCGTACTGTACGACGGCTCATGCCAGAATTAATCGTGTATTTTTTTTCTAACCTATCTAATGCTGTTGACCGAAAGGGCCTTTACAGGTTCACCTTACCTTTGGGGACGAGTGCTGAAGGCACTCGCCGTAAAACGTAACTAGCACAAGGACACCAAAGTGGTACGAACCTCGACTTGGCTGTTACCTAAGTGTATAAACTCCCGCGGAATTTTAATCCTAGCTAATCCCTACATTTTTTATTTAATATAAAAAAGGTTCTTTACAGGACCTATGTACCTGCGTGTTATGTGCAGGAGCGTGTATGCAGTGTTGTGCGTGTAATGCATGATCCATGCTCATTGTAACTGTACCGCGCTGGTAGCGGCGTCAAGAGCATCCCCAGTTGGGGAACGGAGCACGTCTTGGGCCGCCACCGTAGGGGGACCCGGTGTGTGTAGGGGAAATTAAACGTGTAATGACCACCACTCGTATTTATAACAAAGCTCGAGAAGAGGAAGTTTTACAAAACCATTTTTAACTGTTAATTGAACCTATTATTAATAATTATTTAATTATAATTGAACTGTAACTAAATTTAATTTAAATTAACAATTTAAGATTATTAATCAAAAAACAACTTTTGTGAAAACGCGATTTGAAAGCGTAATTGATATCTTTCGTTTCTTTAAATAATTGAACTGGTTTTAAGAGTCACAATATCTTAAGTAATGATATTGCGCCGATATATATATATCGGATATATATATATATTATCATTGATTATGGCCATGTTTACTTTTTTCGGTACGGATTGCTTTATTTGGTCCAAGAAATGAAATACAAAAGTAACAATTATTAAAAAAAAAAAACAATAATATACACGGCAACAGCTACGTGTTTATTATATATGCAACTTGCGGGCAAAGCCACCGGCTAAAGCAAATATGTTAATACGTTATAACAAACCATCGTAGAATTTTACATTCAATAAATCAGGTGATAACTGTGGTAAAACGTATACAAAAGTTATAGACAACGTCACATATCAAGTACGACGTGGTCAGATGACGCAAAACGGATGTTTGGATTGCCAAACGTTAAGGGTATTTTTTACGGTAAGGTAAATTTGGCACGCGTACCCATTTTTGTCTGCAATTTGATGAATCGTAATACCATTTTGCATTTAAATGTTACATTTATTACATGAATATTTTTTGTAACTTTAACTACCTTTCGCGTATAGGATTTCATGGGGCTGACATGTACAAAAACTCTTTTATAAAATAAATTTATTAATCTAATATTTATAGACAGTTATTTTTGTGAATATCTTTCTTTTAACGCCATCCGGTCTTCTAACTTTAGGTCTGCCTCGACTTCTGCATTCGTTAATTTCTCTCTCTCTCTTATTGTATTTTAGGTATCCTCATATCTCTCATCTTCTAACACATATGCCATTCATATGTGTCCAGTTTCTATGATTCAATCTACATTTCATTCGTTATATACTTCCTAATTCTGGATTATACCATATTCGCCATTCATCTGTTTCCAACATGGCGCCCAAAATACTTGTTAGTATTTTGTATTCGACCACCAAAAAGGAACTATCGTCTTTATTACTTTTAACTCTTACTTCTTGAATTTTCAAATTAACTTAGTAGATTAAAACTGTATTACTGTTCACTGTGATTATTCTCCTCCTTATTTCTGAAAATATTTCGTTCTTATCTCTTACTTATGAACTTCGCTTACTAAAGGTAAGAATTTATTCTTAATATAATGTCAAATAAAAGCTTGCCTCATTCGCTGTTTGTAAATTATGTCTGTATCAAAAAGATCCATCAATGTTTCAAGGAAAACCAATTTCTAGTACATTCAGCGATTGCGGAAAACAACAGTAATTTTCCTCGAGTACCTTTGATCTGACCCTGCGAAGCCGGGTACGCCAATTTAATAAGTAATTTAGTCCAAACGATAACAGCATAGATAAATCAAAAACCTATAACCACAAGAAAAATGACGTGTCTTATTTTTACTATTTCTGTTTACTTTCAGACTTTTTTTTTTATTTTTAAGCTTCAACTTTCAGTTTTTAGCTTTTTTTTCTGACTTTTTAAATATCCTTATACTGAAATTTAATTATTTATTTGTAATATTCTTCTAAATAGTTTAATATGTTTTTCAGTAATATATTGGCTTAACTATACCATCTGAAGCCCGTGTCAAATTCGTTGGATGTAGCCCGAGTAAAAATTGTCAAATTTTAATAAATCACTAAAGCTTTTAAATATTTAGTCGTATAGAACTTTAATTGTATTTATAATTTTTATTAAATTTTGTTAAAAATTGTAGGATACTTGCGAGCTCGCGGCTTCGAGAGCCGGGACCACATCAGACCGGGGCGCGTGGCATTTTGCCAGCTCTGCGACCCTATAGTTTCGCCACTGCACTGGTAGTAAATGTGGAATTTACTCTTCAACCATTCTAATATAGTTACTAACTTTTTCACCACATCCTACATAAGTTTGCAATATTTTTAGTCTAATATTGCACATTTTTAACCGACTTCAAAAAGGAGGAGATTATCAATTCGTCTGTGTGTTTTTTTTTTGTATGTTTTTTGTTACGCGATTTCTCAGTCATTTGTGGACCGATTTGCAAATTTTTGAATCGAAGGAGTACACTTCCGGTGTGTTCCCATTTCCAACAGATCAAAATCTGATAAGTGGAACTCAGGAAAATTGAGAAAAACCCTCGAATATTATAGACAATTATACGTGTTTCATATATTCGTTTCCAAAGCTATGAAGTAGGCTTCACAGATATAGCTTAAAGTGCATACTTAAACTAAAAAGTAGAAATAAATCTTTTTTAATGAAAAACAAAACCGACTTCAAAAAAATAAACTATAAAAATGCACTAAAAAGCGAATAAATAATATCTTTATTAAACTGCTTCGTTAATTTTGGAGTCGGTGCCAGCTAGAATTAACCAGTGTACTAATTAACAAATGGAAATAACTTGATAACATTTACACATAATCTAAATAAAGTACTAGAGTGATTTTAAAGCAAAATTAATCAAAATTGAATATAATTAGCGACGTACATTTACACCACTTTGTTATCCATAAGCTGGCACCGATTTCAAAATTCACGAACCAGATAAATAAAGTAATTATTTATTGACTTTTTAGTGCATTTTTATAGTTTATTCTTATGTAGTTGGTTTTGTTTCTAATTTTTGTATCTATAAACAATTTACATTCTAACGTAATATACATTCTCCGGTGCTGAGGTGGGACGAATAGGACTAGTGAAAGATAGTTACTTCTATTTAGAAATAATTATACATTTCCGAAATACCGAATAACTTAGACCACTTAATAAAATTAACCTAACCAAATCGTTTAGTAGCTAAACTGTAACTATTTAGAGTTCTGCACCATATTTCTCCGCCAAGATAATAACTTATTCATCAAACGATACCATTATCACCTTGAATAATAAAAGTATGTATTAAAACCCATATAATTCACCGTGACTTACGTCATCACGTACATCCTATGGTTTAATAGATACAATTGTGCGGAGCTCAATTGTTATGTTAATTAAAAACTGGCTAAAAGTGCGACACAATCTTTCATCGAATGTCATTATAATCTGCCTCAACAGAGCCGCGTTATGATGTCAAAATATCATAGAAACGTGAATTTACATTCTCAAGAAGCAATTGGCATATAAAATTACAAGAACACTGCCCTAAAATCATCAACTCAGAAAGTATTACAGTGTTCTAAGTAAAGTTAAACTGTCTTAATTTGTGGTGGCGATATGTATCTCTGTAGAACTGGCGGAGAACATTGCAAAGTCTCTAGGCTTAACTTGTCTACATAGATTATTTCTTTTTTTGTAACAATACCTATCCTAGTTATGTAAACTGTTGTGAAGTTCCCAAATATAATAAGTGTTATGTGGGGGTCTCTGTAATTATGACTAGTAATAAAAAACAGTACCCTCAAACAGTCAAAATTGGGTAGTGTGGCCGGATTCCGCGTCAATGTACGCGGGTTCGAGCCCACCTATCCAACTGTAAAATCAGCCTGAGCTTTCGGTAAAGGAAAACATCGTGAGGAAACCATAGCATGGTGGTAGAGCATTTTCTAATAACGTCCGCCTGGGTAGCTAGCTACCTCTCTCAAGTTTCAAATTTAAATTTAAAAATTCTTATTCAATTTAGGCCCTGATAATGCGCTTATGAACGTCAAAACACTGCCACCGGTTCGGAAATAAAATCCAGTCATCAAGAAGAACAGGCAAGAAACTCGATCTGTTTTTTTTTTCTGCATGTTTTTTTTTGGAACTCTACAACTAACTAATAGTTACAAAGAAAACCTGTCGCCAAATATCAATAGGTACGTTCCGGGCTCCGGCAGCATCACTTGAGAACCAGTACCTCTAGGCTTAGTGTGTTTACCATCCTAAACCACATCGTCACTTAACATCAGGTGACATGTGGTCAAAGCACTGAGTCTATACTGTATAAAAAAAGAACATAAAACGAAGCTCAACCAGTAAATATTGCTTATGTAATCACCTTCTTACCTCCCTGTTCCCCATGTTATCAAAATTAGCAAAACATAAACCCCCCTTTGATGCTTAAGTAATATTTGAACAACTCCTAATAACCACATCATCTTTCCAACTAAAATATTCATGCTGACTACTTTTTTTCATGCTAGCACGTTATAATGACGGCTTTATGCCTCATGTAAGCACAGAAAGTTCCAAAAACGGCGACGACCCCCGAAAGATCGACTATCGATCGCCGCTATTTGCCTGCACAACAATTTACTTTTGTTTTCCTTACTAACTATCTTTGGTTTCCTTGTTTTTTTTAACTCAGTCTGAAATCAAGCAATGTTGTATTCCCAAAACTTGGTTACAGTGATTAGCAGTCAAACAACATACAAATTATTTCATTTACACTCTCTCATATACTATGTATACAATCTACAATCCCTATATTGTGTTGGTTTGTTTTTTAAATAAAACGGATACATAGAGACATCACTAGGCTTAAATATATTTTTATCACTTCATTTCTTTTCTATCAATTTATTATACCTTTATAAGTACATATACAGTAAAATATACCCAACCATATTTAACATGCAATTTAAACAGAAATACCAAATATATACCTTACCCATGCATATGAATAAAACCAATCTAACATTAATATGTAACTAGATAATATGTAACTAGTTCAACAAATTCTACAGAAATGTACTTTAAGTTAACCCCATAATTACCTAACATGTAAAAATAGAATTTAAAAACAAATATTCATAAAAATTGCATATGATAACTATTCAGGTTTTATATTATTTACCTTATAAACAAAAAACTCCTTTCAATAGGGGGTGAAACAATTTACATAAGCAGTGCATTCAAGTTCAAAGTACAACTTACCTTTGTAACAACAATGTTCAAAACTAAAATTATATTGTTGAAACTTTAACTTCATAAAAACTTAAAATATCATTTCAATATATTCAGTTTTTGTAATATAACTAACTATGTAAACTTTTTCATTGTTGACTTCATTTACAGTTAAAATCTCAACAGTGCATGTTAATTTTTTTTGTAAAATAACTTGTGATGATAAGTGAAGAGTACCATTTCATCCCAAAGTCAAACTCCTGCAGCAGACAGGTTGATGTGTTGTTTGTTGCAGGTAAAGCTTATGTCACTGTACACACATCATGCTCCTCACAGTCCTGAATCAATGCAGAAGTGTTAGTATTGAAAAATAACTACTGTTATACAAACTAAACCTCATTTGTAAACTACTAACTCTATATGCAAGGTGGAAAATAAGATTATAATGTTTAATGATCATCTAGTTTTTATTTTTCAGTTAGACTTTAAATTAAAAAGGAATGGTATGTGTACCATTTTTTTTTAATGAAGTTTTGGCAAATTACTACTAAATTTGTCTTTGTGGTAATTATAGTTTAAGCACAATGACAACCAGCATAATTACAGTATAATAGAAATGAACCTAAGTGAGACGCTATGATAGGTATTTTATCAGAGGTGTAGCTACAGCCATATCAAGGTCATGGGGCTCCCAGGCCAAAATTTGAATAATATTATTGATGCATTCATTACTCTCTACTTAAGCTACAGTTAGGTAGAAGGGCCCATGGACAATTTTTATACAGAATCTATCTACAGCAAGCTACTCTTCTGTTTTTATTAGATATTTGGTGGTTGGAAGTGAATTTGAAACGAATGAACACAATGTATTGTAATCTAGTTACTAGTGACCCAAGTCATTAGTATAACTTTATAATAAAAAAAAATATACAAGTAAACATATAAATAAGTTTCCTACACTTATGAACTTTTGCAAAACACTACTTTATAAAAAGGAAAGATCGGTTCTAGATATTTCTTGAACACATTTGTATGCTATATTGAACATTATGAAGAAAACAGAAAAAAAAACACAGAAATAAGATTAATGTCAAAATTAAGATTTAGTCACATCACCTAAAACAAATTTTAGATATATATGTATTTTTTGTAAGTTATTTTACACCTTAAATATATTGTAGTAAAACATTATTTGGTGTTTATACAAGTTTTATCTCTATTCTTTTATTTATAAAAAAATAAATTTCTAGGAGTTTATTTGAAATTTATTACTTACAGTCTTATGACCAGTTTCAATGCACATTATCAGTCTGTTTTTACTTAATAAAATCTGAAGTTTCAAGTTTTATATCTTTGAAAGAAAAACCAATTTACTATTGGTTAATTTGATATTGAAACTGGCCATTAGTTCTACCACAAATTAGAAATATTGGCTGATGTTTAAAGACTGTAATTTTTTATTTATTTCATTAAATGATTAAAATATATCTGGAGAAGGTTTTCTACTGAGTATTCTATATAGCACCACTTATGAAGCTTATTTTTTTTTTAAAATTATTTTTAGTTTTTGAAGTAACTCAAGCAAAGAAAATGAACATTTCCTAAACTTATTTTACTTTGTAGTTTTATAATCATGTAACAATAACATAATTTTCTATTTTATATTTATTCTTGTTATTTGTATATAAAGTTTTATTTAATAAGCTTGTATAAATAAAAATCCTATTTAGTTCATCTGTTATCATAAATAGCTTTCAGTTAACAAATTAAGTTATAAAGTCCTTACGGAAAAAAAAACATTCATAAAATAAACTATAGCTGAATTAAAATAATCAAATAATAAAGCGAGAGTGATGATAAACAAACTAAATGAGAAAATTATTATGAGAAAGCAAATTTCCAATTAATAACTTCCATGCGTAAACCAAACTCTTTGTTTAGAGCTGCACCACCAAGCTTCAAGCCTACCTGAACGACTTTTAATGCGACGGCCTCTCCTATGCTTTGATACGTGGCCAGAGAGAACCCCAGACATACTTTATAATTACTTATTTATTACACAGACTGAAGCCAAATATTACACAACGATTCTATTACTTTAGAATCATTAAATCCGTACTCACAAATTCACGATCACCATAACTTAAAATTCCTTCAACAGTCACGAGTTTAACAAATTCTAAATCTACTAAAAAAATTGAAAGGTCGTTGTAGTCGAAGAATAAATTTACGGTTTTTTTTTTTTTTTTTCAATTATCAAGTAACTTCTAATTTTCTTTACACTACAATTAGAGCGTGCACAAAAATCACAGTGGTACACAATAAAAAGTGGAAAGAAAATCCTGGCACTCGAGGTCAGTTTTGACATTCTTGACAGCATTTTTTTTTCTACTGACAATGCAAAAGAATTAACCAGCATCAATATAACATATCATTAAATCATCAGATTTTTAATATCATCAGATATTAAGAAAAACAAAATTTTCTATTAATAACAGTAGCTAAATAACATAAATTAAATCAAATAAAATAAAAAAATATATTGAAAATATTCAAATTAGGCCCTAATAAGGCTCTTATGAACGTTAAAATAATAGCACCGATTCGGAAAACTCAATCTGGTTCCTTTTTTTATGAATTCAAAATATCAATATTGTTTTTAAATAAAATCTATACAAATCATAATTAATACCATTATAGCGCAAGCACAGAGAGGGGTGTAAATTGCAGATATCACTATCGTTCATATCCAACCTTTAATAATCTTTTAAAAATAAAACATACTTGACATGATGCTTAAACTTATTGTCAGGTAAATTGGTAATGTTCTTTGGGATCTTTCTGGGAACAAATTCTTTTAGATGACAATGTTTGTAGCGTTTGGAGAAAGTAGACGTAGCAGCAGCTAGATTGTGTGCACCAGAGATTAATAACAATAGTTTAATGTGCAAACTTTGTATCAAAGGCAAATAGGTAATAGCAGTGATAAATAAAAAACATCGTACCTACACAATAACAGTAATTATAAGTTGGTAACATTATGTGACTATCAACAACCAGCTGATTCGATAGAACCGTTCAAAGAAATATGACAATAAGACCTATTCATTCATTCGTTCTCTTATTGTAAAATTTGACTTGTATTTATGTAATTATTTCTACAGCGCGATATTTCAGTAGAGGTAATAAGGTTTTATTATCTATTTCATTATTGTTAGTAGTAACGTTCCTTTACTTATCGTAGACATTGTTTTCATAAAGGATGCTGCGTAGAGTAGTGTTAAGCTCGGTCGGAGCAGCAGCCTTGGTACCTACTATTCGCGCTGCTACCCCATTGTCAGAAGAATCCAATGAACCAACGAAACCGGCTCTAATAAGACCGTCGGAACTTCCAATATACGAAGCACCACACGCTGACTACGGGGAGTGAGTGTTTTCTTTCTTTATGTTCTTGAATTAGACGTTTCACAATTCACATACCTGTTACCTGTCATGTCATGTACTTTTTTTTTTTTTTTTTTTTTTTTGACGGGGGAAATGCATTTACGCTCTACCCTTATCTATTGTATTTGAGTGATCAAAGTCCCCCAATACAATAGATAAGGGGGCACGGAGTGACGAGTTCCGTGCCAGTGTGGGACTCACCCGGGCCAGAGTCCACCCGGAAATACCCACTAAAACCCCCCGGGGCCGTCTGCTGCATTTGGGATGGGGGCGATACGGGGTTGCCAAGGCATGTCGCCGCGTCGCCCCTGCAGCAAACCCACCGGGCCTCGTCGTGCAATGGCCCATCATGTCATGTACCTAGCTTAAAAGTTTCTTTACTTTTGCCATGGCATACCACTTTTCTAGATCAACACAATCCTCTTTCAGTTGTTTCAATCAATTTAATTTCATCTTTTCTGTGTTTGCATGTCTCAAGTGTTTTTTTCTTTACAGCCTAGTTACTGAAGTTTCACATTTTGTGAAAAATAATATTTCTAACTTACTCATAATTATTAGTAAATATTTTATTATTTATCCTTAATTATTTTGGTCTATTAGGCATTATGTCATTATTGAAGAGTTCTTGTTATGAAATTAAATTATTCAACTATCAATGATTTACAGGTATACAAAATTGAAGGGTAAAGAGGAAAGTAATAGTTATGTCAGGTCAGCTCTTCTCACTCCAGTAAGCGCAGTCCGTGAACAGGTCCAGAATGTGTGGGAACAGACTGAATCAATAAAATACACTGCTCAAGATCATTATCATGTGCTTCAAGATAAAACGGATTGTAAGACATAGGTTTTAAAATATATTTGTTTTCTTTGGTATGTTAATGATGTGCCTACAGATTGGAATATGCCAAACTTAAAATGGGCATGGATGTTAGAACACATATCCATCAGAATTGCACTTTGATGATTACTATCTTGATAAATGAACTCTAGAAAATGCTTTAACAGCAAAGTAATAACAATTTGCCTTTTCATGTCTGATCATATTGGTGTATGCTATAATCTATATGCAGAGATATAATATATGATATAGATATATGATAAGTTCAAAACTACTGAACAAATTTTCATATGATTTTTACCACTGGATTGTGTCATTCATGAGGAAGACAGGTATAATTTATTAAGGTTTTGTGAAATTTTGTTAAAATATAATGAAGACTATTTTATTAATTACTTAAGACTATTTAAGCTTAAGCTGGGGAGGGAGTCTCTGAAGTGGTACATAAAATCATATCTTTTTAAAATAATAATGAGGAAGTATAGAATTGAGTTTATTTGCAGGGATTTTTAAGTATCTGCGTGAAGAAGAAAACAAAGATGTGCGGTACGGGGCTGTAGCTATGGGAGGTCTCACAGGTTTTATATTTGGATTGAGAGGTGGAATAATAAGAGTAAGTCAAATTTCACAAAGATTAAATAGAAAATCTAATAAAAGTTATTAAACTTTAAATTCCAAATAGAATTTAATTTTACTATACTCATTGCTAATAAAAATTATTTACTTACTATAGAATGTCTAGGTATGTAAGTTCATTGAGCAGTATTACATTAGTTGAATTAATTTTAAAATTATTGTTATGAAAATTATTATTAGAATTCAGTTGCTTCTTAAATGCAAATTTTTCTTAAATTGAAAATTTCACATCACTCATGTTTTATCCTAACAGAGGTTATTTTATGCTGGAGTCGGCACAACAACAATGGGTCTGGTATGCTTTCCTGAAGAGACCAAAGATGTCTTTAAAAATAATTCAACTTTGGCCAAGAAGTACATAAATATTGCATACAACTTTTTATATGGAGGTAAAGAACTTTTTAATAATCTCTGTAAGATGTACCATACAGTTCCAATTTACTACTACTACAATTAATAAAGGAAACTAAGGATATAATGGTAAGGAATTTAGAATTTGTGGTTGACCGTTGATTACAGTCAACCCTTAATGGATAATATGTATTAATTCAATTATTATTTGTGATAAATCAAGTATTAAAGTGACTGTTCACAAACATAAATTTTAAATCCATATTCAGGTATAATAAATATATATTTCTTTCAACTTATAGTGAAACCGGGTGATCCTCAACTGGAAGTGAAATTCCCTGAGCTGTCTTTCCCCAAAGACTTCTCAGAATTCCTCGATATGACTATTTCCCTAGCTTCTACTATTAAACAAGCAGCTATGCCTCCACCGAAAGAAGCAACTCCGGCTGTACTGTTAACCGATTCTAAACCATCAGACAAGCAGGATTAGGTAGAAGTTTGATTGAGTTTAGTGCATGCTGTGTTGTGTCTCTGCTTATCCCTGCTTTTATTTGGCTTATTTTTAACACATTCATTTTTTATACAGCATTTATACATATTAACCACTAGCTGCTCTCCGCGGTTTTACCCGCCTAGTTCCTGTTCCCGTGGGATTTTCGGAATAAAACTATCCTACATATGAAATATATCTCTGGATATCAAACTATGTCCATACCAAATTTCATCCAAATCATTCCAGTTTTTAAGTTTATTCGTTACATACAAAAATACAAATCTTTGTATATAACAAATATTAGTATAGATTCTATACTAATATTATAAAGAGGAATGATTTGTCTATACTATAGATAAAGATCAATTGTTTGTCAGTGATTAGAATTTTAACTTATAGTGATTTGGTCAGTTTTGTATCAAGGGTAATTTTCCAGGTGAATCCCAAAGAAGCAATTAGTGATGAAGTCAACTTACAATTTATGCAATAAAATAATTTCAACTTGGGAGTTTTGATCCATATTTCAGCTGAAGGTTTTCAAAATCTTTCTTATTTAAATATTAGGTTGGCCCCTATTTATATAACAAAGTCTATATGATCAGATATTTTTGTTTAACATTTTAATATATTGACCTATAATAAGATATGATTTCAAATTGTTACACAAAATATGAACTTTCTGAAGAATAATTAATTCGATTGAAGGATTTTAATTCATCAATCAATTGAAATTAAATAATCTTTGAAGTCATATTTTTCCCCTATGTTTGAATATCGTTTAGAAATCCAAAAAATATTTTCATATGAAATTGGTAACAAAAGCATGCTTTTAACAAATCAGCAATGTTTGTAACGTGGCTCTATGCATATTGTTGAAGGTTTCATATAATTGATAAATATTAAATTTATAGATCGCGTACTAGCTGATGTAAATTATAATGCATTGCTTGGTAAGTTTATTTTTATTTAAGGAAAATTTTATCAAGGTCCAAAAGTCCATGAACAAACGAGTGTTTTACCGTCTGTATCATGGCGAGTGCTCTGAAGAGCTCTTTAATCTGATTCCTACTTCTCCCTTCCATAGCAAAACCACACGCGCTGGGCTTTGGATGTACAGTATCACAATAACTTCCATCCAGGCACTAACCAAACATTTCGATTCGTTTTATTTTTGCCGTACTGTGAAGCTGTGAAACAATCTTCCGGCCGATGTATTCCCCCTTCCTATTGCATCACGTTCTTCCAACGTAGCGTAAAAAGATATCTGTGCAGGCCGGTATGACAGGGAAGACTGACGATGGATAACCGATCTCTCGCCCGTCGCCACTGTTTCAGTATTGCATTGTGCTTACCATCAGGCAAAATGCTGTCACTGCCGAAATACTGTAAAAAAAGTGTTGCTTGAAAAATATAATTGTACTTAATACTTTTACAAGAAAATAATAGTGAATTGTCTAATTTTATTTATGATAATATTATTTTATAACAATTAGTTATAGCCTAAAATAAAGTTTCAGTTATGTACAAGATTGTACATTTTAAATAAAAACGTTTTATAATTATAAAAATGTTTATTTTTATGTTATACTGTAATGCGACATATATTGCATAGCGTTGAACTTGATTAGATTCAGCCACCCACTCAGATTTCATAGATCTGCATCTCTGCTGGGGGTGCCACCTCAGTTACATAGGGCATTGGTTTTATATCTGAGGCCACATATAATCATGTTACCAACTGACCCATGGTAGTTTATATCTAAGTGTTAACTCATCTAAAGCTTTTCCTCGGCTTGATAGCTTAGCTATCTAATATTCTTTTAAACATACAATAAAGATATTGTATTTTGTCACTTATTACATTTTTTGTTGTAAATACTTACATCTCTTGTTTTTATTTCAGCACCCTGGCTACGAAACTGCAAACAGTAATTTAATAGGATGGCGTTTTAATGAAATATAGTTATTTATTATCTAGTGTAGTACTATAGTACAATAATCTACGTGCATAATGATTACCGAATAAATGAATTAATGGCGCTTTTGCCTTGTGTTTATTATTATACCTATCTATACATATAATAAAAATGTAACGGATCGCTGTCTGTACATGGAAGATATATGAGAAAAAATATTATTAGGACCTTTATAAACGCAAATAGGACCCAAAACTATAATTTTTAAAATTTTTGTCTGTTTGTCTGTGCGTTTGTGCACGCTAATCTCAGAAACGGCTTATCCGATTTAGATGTAGTTTTCACTAATATATTTTAGTAAGCTTCACTTAACATTTAGTGTTTGTTTCATGTCAATCGGTACATAAATAAAAAAGTTATGTCAATTTAAAGAATCACGTTGAACATTTATTCTATCTAAATTCTTTCTCTGTTCAGATGCATTGTATGAAACTTTACTAAACTCCATAATGGTCTATATAAAAGTATGATTATACAATAATAATAATAATATGATAATAAATAGAAGTTAAAAATGATCAGTTTCGGAAATGTTATTATTCCAATTTAAGTTGACCTCAGACATATATCATCATTAATATGAAATAGGGTTCAGGTTAGACTGCCAATTCAGGTTGTTTATATATGTATAGATAAAGCACGTCGAGAGCCGAGCCGCTTTCGGAGGCGCATGGCGTAACAGTTGCATTCGATAACACTGACTGTTTGCTTATTTTATTTATTTATATTTTAGGGTCTGTATACAAATACATATTGTATGTATATAGTATAGGTTAATTAGTTTTCAAATTAGGTAAACATGTCTTATTAGTTAAACTGTAAATACAAGTTTATACAAGTTCTTAATTTTTATGTTTAAAAAACAATTTAGTAATTTGAGATTAATTAATACATAAATGTATATATTGGACATTTCTTTTATTTTCGATAATTAATAGGTTAGGTTAATACGTCTTAATAGTTATTAAACTGTAATAAAGTTAAACTGTGTAATAATCTGTAAGTATTTAATTTTTTGTTTATGATGAGTATGTGTTCACTGAATAACGCTGAGTTAGTACTAATTACTACTTCTTATAAGAATTCCTCGAAAAAGATCCAACCTCCCCCGGAGCAGCAGAAATGCATTAAGGATGAGATTAGTTCTCATTAGTTCACTGCATTTCAGTAACGTCAGGCCAGGTTTCATATTACAGAAACTTCAGCTCAGCGAAAATCTCGATTGAGTTCACATCGTTCTCGAATGATGGCTACTTGAGTTAGGATGAACAGGGAACAGCGTGAAGCACGTTTGTCCACCGATCGCAAGGCTCATGCAATATCGCGTGAGTGTGAGACCTTTACTGATAGGGAAACTCGGCTGAGCTCTCAAAAAGCACGAACTTTGCAGTCTAGAAAGCTGGAAAGTAGCTTAGATTGTGAATCTCGATTAACAGCTGATCGAGAAGAAGAAAGAAACTGCAGAACAACGTCAGTCACGACTAAATGCCGATCGACTTCGGCATATACTCAATAAAATGTTATCAAGTTTGATAGAAGACCCAGAAACTGGAGCGGAAATTGATATCCTTCCATGGATTACCAAAGAGAAAACAGGTTATTTGTATTCGCCCAGAATTGATTACTTTGAATTCGAATCTATAGTAGGTATGGTGGTATGTTGTCAGTTTTGTAATGCTCAAAAATGGAGAAAAGAACCAAATGGAATATGCTATTCAGGTGGCAAAGTGCTCTTTTAAACTTATCATGAGCCCCTTTATAAAAGTTTTACTAAATAGTTAGCATCCTCAGTGTAAACATTTTTAGACTATGTTCGTTTATAGTGTATTCCAAATGACATCTTTTGGGGTCAAACATATCATATCCAACTTTTAAGGTGCAGGGCCAATTTATCACTTGATTGGATCTTTGCTTCTCCAAAATGAACCAAAATTTCTTTAAATTTATTTTGTATCAAATTACATTGAACAAGCCCATATACGACATCATAACTTTCCTCAGCTGAACATCAACTTTATATTTCAACTTGAGAATATGTTACATCAAGTAAATCCGTATGTCAGAAGTTTCAAAGCCGCAATAGATTCCATCCCACAAGGCCAAAATAACAATTATAAAGTTATAAATAAGGCTGATAGACGTCCTGCGGAAGAACATCGTGAAAAGTACACTGTCCCCGTTACAGACGAAGTTGCAGTAATATTAGTCAATTAGGAATGTGATAGACGTGACATCGTGCAGCGCACTCATGATGATCGCTTACAACGTATTTATGAAACACACCGAGCATATGATGCCCTGCAGTATCCTTTGATATATTTCCATGGTCAGGATGGGTACAATTTCAGACTCTACCAAGTAAATCCAAGCACTAGCATAACAAATTATAATAAAAAATATCAGCCTTACAGTTTTATTCATACCAGATACAAATTAGATGAAATTGTTGTATCTATTGCTACTATATTTTCTCTATAGTAACTTGAGATCGGTAACGGTGTGTATCCGCAGGAACAAGCAAAATTTGTTCTAAACGCAAACCTATGCTGCAAAGTTTCATGAATGCGAGACCTCATATCATCCGTGTATGGAAACGCAACGCAAATACCAACTTGCGAAAATTTATGGCTTTGCGAAAGAGCTATTTTAAGTCCACGAAACGACCAAGCAGCAGCAATAAATGCTGAAGTTTTGAGCTTTGTTTCGGAGGATAGTGTAGAGTATATCATTAACAGAGTTATGAAAGATGAAGAATCTACCAATTACCCAGTAGAATTTTTAGAATCCCTCAGTGCTCCTGGACTACCATCTCATAAAATAAATTTAAAGTCGGCGTACCCATAATGCTGCTAAGAAATTTAACACCGCCAAAACTTTGCAACAATACTAGATTAAAAGTGAATTTTTCTCTTTTAAATTTCTGATTCTGCGAAACCTGATAGAAGCAGAGATTTTAACAGGTGGTAGTGTTTTTATGCCTCGGGTTCCGGGTTTAAACGAGTTCAGTTTCCAGTGAGCTTATGACCAGTTTTGCGATGACAATTAATAAAGCCTATGGTCAGACGCTAAAAGTTGTGGATGTGGATCTAAGTATTAGCTGTTTTTCGCACGGTCAGCTTTATGTGGCTTTATCACGTGTTAATAATTCTAGCAGCCTGTATGCTTTGTTCCCCGATGGCTATACGATGTAACGACGGTGATTATAATTCAGAATAAACCAAAATCCGAAAAATGCTGCCTAACGTCACTGTTCCACGCAGACGAAGTTGCGGGCACAGCTAGTTTATTGTATAAATTTCGCTCCAAGCCTTTTTATAGAACAGTCCAGTAAACTAATTCCATGTTCTACATTTATAATCAGCCGAATTTTATTTATCACTTTTTTAGGTACACTTGTATGTACGTTTATCATATAGTTTATAGCTCAAAAAACTACATTTTTAGAAATATTTTTTTTTAAACTTCATTAGGACCTCTGAAATGGCTAAAATAATATTATTACTAATTTAGGAATTATACAACTCATCACTATTGAATATAAATGCACTAAAAAGTAAATAAATAATTAAGTACTCTATAATTGTGCTTCGTTAATTTTGAAATCGGTGCTAGATTATGGATATCAAAGTGGTGTAAATGTCGCTAATTATGTTTAATTTTGATTAATTGTTCTTTAAAATCAGCCTTTAGTCCTTTATTAAGCTTATATGTAAATGTAATAGCTAGCTGGCATCGACTCCAAAATTTAACGACGGAGATTAATAAAGTAATTATTTATTGACTTGTTAGTACATTATAAAGTGTATTCTTTTGAAGTCGGTTTTGTTGTTAATTAAAGTTTTTTTCTACCTTTTTAGTTTAATCCTTTGAGCACCTGACGTTTACGACAGCTTTCCATTATTTTTCTTTTGTCTCATTTTTATGGGTAATCGACATATTAAGTATGTACTTTTAGGTATAGCTGTGAAGCCTACTTCATAGCTTTGGTAAGGAATATATGAAACACGTGTAAGTGACTAATATATGAGGGTGTTTTCTCAATTTCCCCGAGTTCCACTGATCAGATCCCGATCTGGTGGAAATGAGATTACCTAGAATACACACTTTTTCTATTATAAAAAAAGTTTTGCGAATCGGTCCACAAATGAAGGAAAATTCGAGTAACAAACATAAAACAAAAAAATAGATGCATTGATAACCTCCTGTTGGAAGTAGGTTAAAAAATATATTATGACTTATTTTTGTAACATATAGTACAGAATATTAGAAGAACATGGATACAAACAAAACAACTTCAACATATCACAAATTACAGAGGACAAACATAACAGCAAAAGATACTTGAGCAATAAACCTATATTGAAAAAAATGAGGAAACCTATATCATATTTGTAATGCATCTAACAAAGAAATAGTTGTTTTGTAAATAAAATCAAAATTACTTCAAAAAAAAATTTATTTAAAAAAAAAATTATGCAAATATCATTTCTTCTCTCCTCTTCTTTGTTACTACTGTACCAGGTTTGTGCTGAGCTTCAGGATGGTTCATCAGTTCCGGTGGGCATGTTGATACAGAACTAGCAAGAAGTACTTGTTTCAGGTCATAGAACAAAGCAGAATCTTCCTTTGTAACAAATGATATGGCTTTACCAGTCTTACCAGCACGACCCGTACGACCTATACGATGCGTATAATCTTCTATAGTTTTAGCCATATCATAGTTAATTACAATACTTACATCTTTGATATCAATACCACGACCAGCGACATCAGTTGCCACCAGTATGTCTTTGGAACCGTTTTTAAGGCTGGCTAATGCAAAGTCACGCTGCTCCTGACCTTTACCACCGTGTAATGTACAAGCATTGAATCCCAGCTTCTCCAATCCTTTTGCAAGCACATCGGCACCCTTCTTTTGATTGACGAAAATTATTATTGGAGGTTCAACATTACGCTGAAGTGTTTCTGTAAGCTTCCTTCGTTTCTCATTTTCACCTATCATGTACACAATTTGTTCTGTTCTGTCTACAGGTTTGCCAACAGATCCAATATATACTATCGCTGGTCTTCTTAGATAACTCCTTGCTAAACGCTCTACTGCAGGAGGCATAGTTGCGGTGAACATCACAGTTTGTCGGTATTTCTTTTTTGTGTTATAATTAGCAAGCAAAACAGAAGCATCTTCAGCTGCATCTGTATCAGGTTTGACATTAGATACAGGCATATATTCTAGGATTTTCTGCACATCGGGTTCAAAACCCATATCAATCATTCTATCAGCTTCATCAAGTACAACATAGGTGCAACGATTAAGAACTAAATATCTGTTATCTAAGACATCTATGAGACGACCAGGGGTAGCAATTACAATTTCACAACCCAACCTCAATTTGAAACCTTGCTCTTCTCTAGAAAGACCACCAACAACTACAACTGAAGTTATCCCTAAAGGAATACCAAATTTATTTGTTTCCTCTTCAATTTGCTGGGCCAATTCACGTGTTGGAGCCAATATTATAGCATAGGGGCCTTGATCAATATCTTCCATTCTCTCACTTTTTGGTAATGACTGAATCCAAGTCAACAAAGGTATAAGAAAAGCTAATGTCTTACCAGATCCAGTTTCAGCTACACCAATTATATCTCTATTCTGTAGTCCAATAGGTATAGCTTGTCTTTGGATTGGAGTTGGACTTTTATAACCAACTTTATTAATGATTTCCATTATATCCTGATGAAAGGCAGCTTCCTTCCATGAACGTATAGGATTTGGTATCTTTCCCCCCTTGATTGTAATATTATAATCTTCTCGGAAAATTCTCCAATCTCTTTCAGTCATCTCATCCATATCCTTTTCAGACCAATGACGGTCATCCCATTTTTGCTTGTCTTCCTTTCTTTTAACTTTCTTCAAACGTAATTTCTCTTGTTCCTTTTCTAATTCAGTTCTACGTTTTTCTAGAAGGTTCCCATAGAATTTGCTATGATCTTTTTTCTGTGCTTTGATGTCTATTCCTGCAATGTGACCACGACCAAAGAATTGAACTTGGTGTCTATCTTTGTATAGAACATTATAGTCATTTGACGTATCTTCAGATGCATCCCAATCAAAAACAAATTTTCTATCATTCAATCTTCTTACTCTTCGTTTTTTTTTCACAATCCCAAGGTACCTAGCTTTAATTGCTTCTTCTTCTCTCTCTTTATCTTTAGTTTTTGAAGAGTCCTCATTATTATCCTTTTTGTTTTCTCTTCGATCTGAGTTGGCCTTTCTCTCTTCATATTTACGATCTCTTTCTTCACGCCTTTCCCGTTCTTTTTCTCTTTCGCGATCTTCTCTATATCTCTTATCTTCATCCCTTTTGGAGGGTCCTGTTAGATCTATGGTAGGTATACTAGGTCTTTCGACATTAGCTCTCATAGCCTCCACCTGTTCCTTACGCCTTTCTAAAGCTAAAGCTGCTCTCTGTTCTTTTGTCAAAAAGACAGGTTTACTTCTTGCTTCTTCTTCGGCTTTTTTTTCTTTGCCAGTAACTCTTCCAAGGATAAAGGTTCTTTTTTTACTGGTTTTTTTTTCCATATTATCTGTCTTCTCTTGCTCATCTTCGTCAGCCTTAATATCCTCTTCTTTCTTGCTTCTATTCCTGTCTTTATCGTCATTACGTCGATCTTTGTCTTTGACGTCGCGTTTTTTCGGACTCCGAGATCTAGCGCGATCTTTACGTAATGGACTTTTTGAACGTTCTTTTTCCTTTTTAGAAGGGCTGCGAGACCGGTCTCTTTCTTTTCTGGGGCTTCTTGACCGCTCTCTACGTTTTAATTTTTCCCGGTGGGATTCACGGTCATCGTAACGATCTCTATCGCGTCTTTCTCTGGATCGTGATCGCCTTCTCTCAGGGCTTCTGTCTCGAGCCATAGTACTTAAAAAACACTTTACAATTGTTTCTTCTAATTCACAAACATAAATTAAATCATCTTTACATGCAATGTACATATAAAAATAAATGTCACATTCGCAATGTCAATTAGGGATGAGATCTGAAATCAAGAATCGATTTATTAGAAAAAAAAATTGATGTTTAGTTATTGATATGTAGCACTTTATCACTTTTAAAATCTAGGAAGTCGAGGTTCAATTTTTCCAGGTTATATAAGAACCACAAAATATTTTACAATAAAGAAGTTACCCAAACACAAGTAAATGTATGAAAGGTTCTCACTTAGTTAATTAAAAACTTAAAAGATGGCTTATGTACAGTTTCTTTCGCTTCTTTGTGGGATTAAAAATATGTTTTTGTAAACTATTAAGATGACACACAAATATCTTGCCTGGTGGTCAGTAAACATTTACAATGTTAATGGAACGCTTACTACATCAAGAGTATTTAAGGTGTATTGCCAAGCATAAACTTTCTTCACTTTATACTTTTAACTTTGATATACTTGTAAAAACAAATATAATTATTAAAAAAAAAAATTAAAGATTGATTATTATAGTGGCCCTTTTGTTTTGTCTGATATGGATTTACCTATAAATATGCAAAGGTAAAAGAGTTTAGCATCTTATTCTCCTGAATCTGTTTGTTGTTGTTTTTTAGAAATTGATTTTTTTTTTTTTGAATCGATTCAAAAACATACTTTTTCGGAAAGAATCCCCATCCCTAACATCAATACAACAAGAGTGTTCATTTCGTAGACGGACATACGACGACATACATAGGTCGGAATACTTCTGTCTACGGTTAATTTGTTCAATTTGTAATAAAGTGTCGTTCATACTAACGATATATCAATCAACCCGACACAATCAGTTTATATCGATATTTTTCATTTCATATATAATGTTTCAAATAAAACTTCTACTTTATTTTGATGGTGGAAATTACTTTCATTAGTATAATTTAGAAAACCCAAATGAAAACATTATTAAAAAAGCGTGTGTACAGAGTACACATGTCAAAAGTACAACTTCTTTCAAAATATTCAGTTTAAATCTATAAATTATAATATTAATAATCAATAAATTATTAGTAAAACAAATCAAAACAAAAAAACTCTTTATCCAATTTGGGCTCTGAGAAGGCAATTATGAATATCAAGAAAACACCACAGTTCAGAAATAGACCAGCTGCGAAGAGCCGGTAAGAAAATCTGTTTTTCTTTTGATGTAAAACATCTATAGCCGCACGTAAAACCGATTTCTGGCGTGGCGACGCATGCCGTGGCGACGCATGCCGTGGCGGAGCATGCCGTGGCGACGCGTTGCCACGCTATATACATATATACAGTCTATATGCAGTAGTGTGTACGGTGTGGCGACGCATTGTGTACATTTCTCCTAATAAAAAAATTAATGTCATCATTTCATTTTTACACGAGAGATTATTTCCGTACAGTCACAGAAGTTCAATAACTTTCAAAACCAATAAAGACAAACTACCATTGATTTTAGCTGGGGATTTCAATGTAAATTTTGCAAAAGATGAATCAACGCTATTAATTTTTTTCTCCAAGAAGAATTTCAATTGCAAATTAATAACAATCCAAGAGAACCTACCACCAGATACGGAACAATAATAGATGCTGCACTTATTAGATATCTTGATAATGTTATGTCCAATACTTTTGTAACATACTTCATTTACCATCGACCAATTGTCACAGTAATACCGTCCTTAGAGGCAACATCGAATATAACTATTACTGAAGTCACTGATTAAACGAATTAAGTAGTCACGATTTGAAATAAATTCGTAAATTTTTGTATTCAATGAAAATAAATGTTTATTTAATAAATAGTCATCGTTATCTGGAAAAAAAGTCGTAATATTTTATTTTATCATTATGACATATTTAGTTCCTATCACAATCTGTTCTTTTCTGTATATTACTTTTATAAAATAATGTCGATGTTTCACATCTGCCAGGCGTCCCGTGACGGCTCACATTTTTTTATTTTTTTATCTGTTTAAATGTTTTTATCAAAATATAATTTAGCGAAAGCACCAAAGAAGGGTGTCACTTCCAGCAACCACTATCGTTCATATAATAATCCATCCTTTAATCTAAAGGTTTTTGAACTTTAAAACCTGCACGACAAACTGCTAAAACTCTTAAACTTATTGTTAAATTAGTATTGGGCTGTGGAACCATATTGTAGAATCTGACACTATTAACTAAAAATTTTTTATTAATCTTACTAAACCTAAAGCATGGAACAGCTAATTTGTGACTATGTCTGCTATTAAAATTATCTTAGATGTTTGCTATGTCACACTTGTTTAAATTTTTGTAAACGTACATTAAATTATTATCCATCAAATTATCATCAATTACATTCAAAATTAACGATTCGAAACAATTGATGAACACTAATTATCTCGAGCCAACCTCTCTAGTATTAGTGTATTATCTATGCCAATACCTGTTTTTACTGTGCCTTTAAAAGCTTTTTGTGTGTGTTCTTGATTTACATTACATTTTATGAAATAAAACTTGCTGATAGTAACGTTGACCCCGTTTTAATCTTTGATATATGTATTCGTGCTATGGAAACAAATGATAAATATAAGATTTACTTTACAACAGCCGCTGTGGCAGTTGGTTGTGCGTGTGTAACATATTTTGTGAGAAAACATAAATACGCAAGTCGTAATGCAGTGGATGTTTTCAATTATTTAAATATTAAAACAGTACAAACAGAAAAGGCTTGCGATGATGTTGTTGCTGAATTACGAAGGTACGCTCTTTTTACAACCTCAAAAGTTGTTTACAAACACCAAAGAAGCAACAGGGGATATAACAAGATTGTCGTCTATTTCTTTTTTACATATAATTTACTTGATTGAAGCTTATATTTGTCTGTGTCTGATTAAACACAAAAAATTAACATTGTCGGTAAGCTTTTGATATCGATACGAACAATATGAAGTAATTCAAAAAATATAATTCACAAAAATATAACATCCATAAAAAAAAACAAATTACAGATTTTAGACCTCAAAATTAGTTATGTTTTGGAAAAAGAGATGAAATTAATACTATTTTTGTATGCAACAAAAGTAAAAAGTAATCCCTTTTTTTTTTTTTTGTACTCTTTTATAGCTTTATACAGTTTTTAGTAACAACAAAATCAGGATTACTTCTCTATCTTATTTATTTTAAGAGATTATCACCCCTAAAACAACAAAATACTAAATTATGTTAATTGTGTAAAATGACCTTTTCAATGAATAAGAAGCAAAATTTTCAGAAGAAGTAGAGTATTGAACACCAAGCCCTTGGGTTTGACTGTGAGTGGGTAACGGAAAATGGCAGGCGTAAACCTGTGGCTTTGGTGCAACTGTCTTCTCTAGATGGTCTCTGTGGACTGTTCAGACTGGCTGACTTGAAGACATTGCCTAATTCTCTGAAAGTGAGTTACATTTTTCTGTTATTATTTTACAATTATCTTTTAGATTTAACCCATTCCATGTTAATTGATGTTTTTAGCTTAATTTAAGTGGTTTGTCAGATTCAAATATAGCTGGGGAAATGTGCCTTTTTAGTGCTTTTGACTATATGTATTTTATGATTCTATCTCATTCTCCCAAGCAACTTCCTTTTCAACTACTGGATACAACTACAGGTGGTTAGAGATAAATATTAATCTTGAGGGTTGTAGCTATTGTAATTATATTGAAAATGTTTGTTTTGACTCAAAGCTGGAGTCGTATTATTAACCCCTTTGGCACTAACCTGGCGTTTACACCAGATTTCCATTGTGGTTTTCCTATTGTCTTATTTTTATGGGTAATCAACAAATTAACTAGTGGGCACTCGCAACTTCATCTGTATGTTTTATTTTGATTAAGTGTATCCTAAATGTCACAATTTTCTTTTGTTTTTTATAGTCTGTGTTACTGAATGACACATGCTTCCTGTACACCAAATTTCAATGAAATATTTATTTATACCTATTCAATTATATATTTTTTAACAATTATGTTGAGAGCTAAGTAATAGCTAAGTATCATATAATTATTGCATACAAAATTTTATCAAAGTAGGTCAACCTTTTTGAGTTAAAGACTAACATTTTTTTAAAGTTAAATTAACTTTTTTACGAATTATAAAAATAATTTTATTTATTGAATTTATAATTCAATTGAAACACCTGCCAGTAAAACATTCCATTGAATCAGATTTTATTCACAGATACATGAGCTACTTTATTATGTGGAACCCTAATTATTTTCGAAAAATAAAGTAGCCTAAGTTACACCATATGGGTTCAGGTATTTACCAGCAAAGTCTCGTTAAAATCGGTCCAGCCGTTCCGGAGATGAGCTGGAACAAACAGATGGACAGACAGACGAACATTTTAAAAGTTACAGACACTTCAATTTTTTTTTGTATAGAAGTAGATAACGGCTAACCTTTTTTTTGTTTTTTGGGGGGAAATGCATTTACGCACTATCCTTACCTATTGCATTAGTGAGACCGGAGTCCCCCAATGCAATAGGTAAGGGGGCACGGAGGGACGAACTCCGTGCCAGTGGGGGACTCACCCGGGCGAGAGCCGCTCAGAAATACCCACTAAAACCCCCCGGGGCCGTCCGCCGCATTTGGGATGGGGGCGATACGGGATTGCAATGCATGCCACCGCGTCGCAGATAACGGCTAACCTAAGGAATTTGTTTATGTTTTCCTCGCATGTCAATCTAAATAAATAACTAAAAAATCAAGTAGTACTTAATCGCTTAAATTCCAATAAAAAATGAGAAAACAATTGGAAGCTGGCGTAAACGCCAGGTTAGCGCTTAACACATCATTACTACTACTATGGTATTCTAGTAACTCACTTGAACAATATGGCACCTTTGCTATGACTGATATGTTTTTTTTTTTCATATATTGTTCTATTTTCCTGTTTCCGTCATTTATTTATTAACAAACCGACGTTTTTCTAACAACGAACTATTTTTGCTATCCTACGATTCTAGTGACTTTTCGAGTGGTCGGTAATTAAATTTGTCTAGGTACGTAAAAGGTAAACACCCTTTACTGATAATACTAAAAGATTAAGCAATTTCATCATACATTTTAACACGCTTCAGGAATGAGCTGTCTCATTCAAAGTAAAGAAACCCGTTTTTATTTTTTAAAAAAGCTTATCAAATATACATTTAATATAAGTACGACATAAACTATAGATTTATATTAATACTAGGTGTGTGCCCGCGGCTGCGCTCAGGTTTCATAAATTCTTCACTGCTTTTTTAAAATATGGAACCCTAATATTTTTAGTACTAAGATAAAGTAATAATATTTCTCATAAATTCAAGCACTTGCCCTTATAGCTGTGCACTAAATCGGATTTTATTGAATTTTGTATGAGTTTTATTTTTTTTTTTACGCGGATACCTAATTATTTTCGTAAATAAAAGTTCTATGTTCCACTGAGTAACTTCTGCTATCTACCAAAAAAAGTCCCGTCAAAATCCGCCCGGCCGTTCCAGAGAGAATCGGGAACAAACAACAAACAAAAATTTAAAAAAACATATTTTTGGTATAGGTGTCATATATACATTTATATTTATTATGTAAAAAAAATTGACATTACCAACAGACACTTCAATTTTATTTATTAGTATCGATTTGTTATTATTACAAAAAATACAACTGAGAGTCAAGGAAGAAGTAATAATTGAACCCGTCTCTGTTATTACGTTTGGTAGTGTAATAATGAGAGATGTGAAACCCCCAATAATGAGTGACTTAACCGCACATGTTTGTTTTGAGTCAATGTTATTCCTTACATGTCTTCACCGGCGTAGCCCGGGATACATTATGTAAAAAACCTTTGAAAAAAGGTATATTAAGTAATATAAATACATACATCATTCCAGATTTTTTTAAGTAATAGACTCAACCCCTACTTGCTGTTCACGAGGTTAGCGTTCACTCATTTTTTCAATTAATAAAAATATTGGTAGTACCGGTGAAAAGCGGTTATAGGAAATATTTATAGCGCATTTACATTTGTCACTATTGCTTCTTATTATATCACCTAACGCATAGAGTAATAACGATGAGAGCGATAGTTACATACAAAAACTCTCTAAATATTGAGAACAAAAAAGTGTATTATGTGTATGTGTAAGCGACACAGATTTACGTAATTACCCACCGAAACGTAACGAAAGATACACGAGGCCTTTTAAGACCAACTTGAAATGGCTTTTCTCCACTTCCGTTCTGAGTGTTTTAATTCTATGACCTAACATTATAAAATATGCACTAAAGTTCAGTGAATTAAAGAAAAGTCACGTGGTTTATTATGTCTAATATGGTATTTAGAGGGATAGACATAGAGAGAGAAAACTATTGCTTTACTATTTTCCATTACCAGTGCCCTGTGGTTTTATTTTTAGCTGACTCATGATGCATTGCATTCCTAGATATCTCTTTTATTGTCATCGCTTATCAAACTGGTTGATGCTTTGATTACTGTTTTGCTCCTTGTGGTCTAACCGTGATATTAAATAACCTTTTTTTTTCTTTTTTTTTTTGACGGGGGGAAATGCATTTACGCACTACCCTTACCTATTACATTAGTGAGACCGGAGTCCCCCAATGCAATAGGTAAGGGGGCACGGAGGGACGAACTCGGTGCCAGTGTGGGACTCACCCGGGCGTGGAGCGCCCGGAAATACCCACTAAAACCCCCGGGGCCGTCCGCCGCATTTGGGATGGGGGCGACACGGGGTGGCTTTCGCAAGCACCGCGTCGCCCCCTGCGATATTAAATAACCTAACGCTTTCCACAATATCCTAACTATTTTGTGTAAAAAGAATTTGTCACATCGGACTGGTTAAGGAAGATCAAACAAACACTCGGTATAACATAGATAAGGAATACATTATGACGTGTTATTACTGACATACCATTTACGTTATGTTGTCACCAATATGTAGATTTCATCATGCTGTTACAAATTGTTTGTATGGGATAATTTATGTACTAAACGTATAATATTGTGGTTCGTTATGTCACCACAATTGACATAGTTGTGTTAATGAAAACTTTTTTTATTTTCTTTGATCGTTAGATTTGTTTTTTCGCCTCTAAGAGCTGAATAATAACTATTAAAAGAACGGGAAAAAATACGCAGATAATCTTTTTATTTTCATACAGTTTGTATGGAACGGGTTTTTTGATGATGACTCGTAAACGGGTTAACTGATTTCGATTAACTTTTTCGTACGCCTCGGACTATTTTCTATAACTATTCTATAATAAGAATATTAACAGCTATTACCACATTTATTGTTTACATAACACAACACAAACTCACGCCTGTTATCCCCAAGGGGTTAGGCAGAGGTGAAATAGCGAACTACACCATCCACATTTCGTCGAGCTTAGTTCCGTCCCAGGTGTGACAGGGGGCGAGCCTGTCGCCATATCGGGCACAAATTCCAGACTCCGGGATGATACTGAATAGAAAAACCCAATATCATTTGACCCGAACCGGAGATCGAACCCGAGACCTCAGAACGACAGTCGTACCGTAACACAACTGCGCCACCGAGGCAGTTCTTTATTGTTTCTGAGGTGGTACAAAGTTCGCAGAGACAGATAGTAGTGATTCATAAATTCAAGTTCTAGTTTTCGTTGTCAGATATTAAAGTAAATACTAAAACTTGTCCAAAAACTTATATCAAGTCGCCAGAAAAAGGTTGTGAGAGGACAATATGAACTATCGACTTGACAGCATTGCCGGGTTTATTGGCGAGCGCACCCAGCCGGCAATAGTGGTTACATAATCATTATTCACACCGACCGATGCATACTTGACCGGTTAAATATATCCTAATCCTTACGTCATCATCATTCCCATGCCTTTTGCCGACTCACTTGGGGTCGGGCGCAGTATGTTTTCTTCTTTCATACGTCCCATTCAGCCGTCACCCCTTCATTCACTCCTTTTTCTTTCATTTCATTTCTTACACTCTCCATCCACACTTTCTTTGGCCTTCCTCTACTTTTCAATCCTTCCACATTCATATTCATTACTATTTTACCTACATGCTCTTTCTCTCTTCTCATAATGCCCAATCAATATCCCAATCCTTACGTAATCATGATAAAAGCATTGCTTTACTATAACTGACAAGAGGAGGAGGGGGAGGTTTTCAAAAATTACCAAAATATTATGCAATGTGCTGTGTCCCGGCTAGCTGGGTTCCGATAGCAAATATCTGTTTCAGTCTTCCTTCCTCCCACTACAGTTCCACCGGTGTAATTTAAGGAAGAACACTGGCCTGGAATAAGAATTCCTTCCGTCCTTGGCGGTTCACTCCAAGGGTTCTTAAGTTGGTAGCTAGGCACGGCTGGCTTTCCTTCTGCCGACGGTGTTTAGAAGTAACTAGTTACACGTAGATAAATTAGGTTATGTTAAGAACGTAGGTAGGTGATCCTGGTAGCCCAAGATGTAGGCAAGCATTATAACTACGCACTGAAAACACAAGACAAGCACAGCGCCTCCCTAAATAAATAAATAAAAGAGAACATAATAATTAGGTAATGGTTATTCACCCTATCGGGATATAGATATTTGCAGATTATAGAAACTAACAAAATAATACTTAAAAGCCCCCCTTACTGTCGTGACGTATTCTAAATGGACTAAATACAATATACGTTTTTTCCCCTAGGAGTTACTTGAAGACGAGACAATTTATAAAGTCGGTGTAGCCGCTGCCGACGATGCGAAGTATCTATATAAGGACTACTCCGTCGTACTAAGATCCACGTTGGATGTGAGGTTTATTGCTGAGCATTGTGGATGCGAAGCGGCCGGGTTGGCATCCCTGTCGAAAACGTTGTTGGGCGTTGAACTGGACAAGAGTTGGAGGGTGAGTTTGGTTTAGATATTTTTTATTCTTATCGCACCTTCTTAGTTAATGTGAGTTAATGTATTTAGTTAGGTATTGTTGTAGTTGACCATGTCATGGTTTGCAAATGGTGGAATCAAGTTATATTTCTTCGTCGAAAACCTAAAGCATGTTATAGAATTTCAAAATTAATGAACACAATCGATCATTAGTTTGAAAATTATAGTATATGTAATATCAAATAGTTTTATGTAAAACTGTATGAATACTTATATAATCTATACTAATAAATAAAATTGAAGTGTCTGTTTGTAATTGCGCATATAATTATAAATAAATGAAAAAACCTAGGCAGCCATGGGGACTACCGCCAGGAGTGACAATTCTAAACTTTAGAAAAAACTCTTCTTTTATGTTTAAATTTCATAATATACTTGATAATTTCATAATTATTGGAATTATTAACATAACCTGTCATTTAACATATATAACATTTGTCTGATTTCTACATCTAGTGGCGCCCCGAACAATAATTATGTAAATTTTCATATAGTTTATTCATAATCAAAATTGCGTAAATAAACATTTTTAATTATTTGCTTCCGAGTGTCAGTATTTAAACGCCATCTTATTTTTATTTACATACTTGTAGCATGTTGACGGCTGACGTCATAGTTTTGGTAACGCGAATCTATAAGTTATTTCCCCTTAATAACGTCGCTAAGAAGTTTTGACTTCAAACAAGATATTCACAAAATATATGAACAGCAGCTTACGGTACGTGCAGGTGCGTTGTAGTGATTGGGAAGCGAAGGAACTAACTCCTCGGCAAACCCAGTACGCGGCCGCTGATGCCCACGTCGCTGTTAAGATTTCTACACCGTCTCCGGAGTCTATACGACCGGAAGAGGACGCTAGCTTGGTTGTTTAGGACCAACGGAGAATGCAGCTCGTTTGATTTTAAACACGTCTGTCGGAGATACGCCGATCTAGCCTACAAGAAGCATATCAAGCAAAAGGAAATTGTGTAAGTTTGCCATTATCACCGAGAGATTTATTTATCAATGTGGTAGATCGTATATTTAGAAGAATTCGATTGAATAATATTGTCATCATCATCATTCTAATGTGGGTAAAATAGTAATGAATATGAATGTGGAAGGGTAGAGAAAAGCAGAGGAAGGCCAAAGAAAGTGTGGATAGAGTGTGTAAGAAATGATATGAAATAAAAAGGAGAAAGAAAAATGAAGAGATGGCGGCTGATAGGGACGCATGGGAAGAAGAAAACATACTGCGCCGCCCCAAGTGACTTGGGAAAAGGCATGAGAATTAAATGAAATTAATAGACAAATTCTACAATTATATTCGTTGCCCATCTTTAATTTATTTTCAAAACTGAAAAAAAAATTCCAATTTTTTTTAAATTTTAGACTGAACTTCCGATATTACCAACATAGTATTTAAAAAGTTTTATTTTCAACTTTGCTCCTCGTATTTCTCATCGATTTTTCTCTCTTTTTCTTCGAACTCTCTATTCCATTAACCTAAAAGGTATTTGTAGCTTCGCCTGGTTTGCTGGCGAGAACCTTTTGCTTATTCTACTGTCTGAAGAGAAAATGCTTGGAACTCCAGATAAAAAATTATTAACCTTATTTGTTAAAATAATTACTGTTACGGTTTTGTTACTTTCATTGTCATCATCATCAGTTAACGGATAGACTACTGTCTACTGTTAAACATAAGTCTCCCCCATTAAAGGGGGGAATGGTCCTTAATCGACGCGCTTGGCAGGCGGATGGGCAGTAGTAGGTATTTGTGGCACTCAGAGGATGCTGCTGCCCATCCCCTGGTTTATCCCTTAGTCGCCTTTTATGACACCCACGGGAACGATATGGGGTGGTACTATTCTTAGCTGGCACCTTACGGCCGCTTTTTCTATTGTTTTCGATTAAATAACAGATTTATCGAATAGTCAACTAGAAAAAAATGTGTCTACAGTACTTCAATCCGGATCACCGTCACAGTTTTTAATGGCAGATTTATTTATTTTCCAGACCGAAGGAGCCGAGAGCAATCAAAGAGTCAGTGCCCATTGTAACAAAAAAGTATCCGAATGCTACAAGAAGTAAACCCCTATACCACAATTGCTTCCTGGAAGCACCCGACGGCGAGCTACTATGTACCTGCGATAATAAGAAAGCTTTATGGTTATTATTAATTGTTATTTCAATTCAGTCTAAATGAATGACTAGAGTGAATGAGCTTTGCAAGGAGTGGTAGATATTACTCTCCAGGATTTTAGTTTTTTTTTTTCGAATGCAGCCTAACCATTGCCGATAGTACTTAAAAAAATATATATATATATATATATAATATATGTATTATCTCGTAGGTTTTAGTGTATATTTTATTACATGAGATTAGTATATGGAAGAAGTTAATAGTTACAAAAAAATGTCCACCAAACATCTCTGAGATTTGACGAAATCGTTATATACCCACCCATAGGCAAAAAAATAACTGTTTGAAAAAACAAATTTATGATTAAAAGTTAGTTTAATTTTTCTTCTATGTTTATCAATCACAATTTTTACCAACTTCAGAGTGTTTTCAACTAAAACGGACATTTTCAAACTAATACACAAGATTAGGCAAAAATACGTTCATCCTAAAGGTCTCTCAATATTTCTGTCTAATTATCAGTATAAAAATGAACTAGGTATGTGGAAAAGGAGCTAGCCGACGTCACGGTCGAGGAACCATTGACCGTCCGGCTGAGGTTCGAGCCGGCCGGCCGGTCGGTCGGTGACGTCGGCCGGTACTATCAGCTCGTCAAGGAGAACAAGTGTGTCGTCTGCGGCGGTAACAACTCGTACATACGAAAGAACGTCGTGCCCAGAGAGTACAGGAAATATTTCCCAGGTATCATCATAATTTTTTTTGACATATATTAGCATAATTTCCCAGGTATCATCATAATTTTTGACATATATTAGCATAATTTCTAATGTATCATCGTAATTTCCCAGGTATCATCGTAATTTCCGAGGTATCATCTTAATTTCCGAGGTATCATCGTGATTTCCGAGGTATTATAGTGATTTCTGAGGTATCCATATAATTTTTCCAAGAATGCTCATCATCATGCTCATCCCAGAGCAGTTTTTAATGCAGTCGAACTTGGAGGGTAGTGATGAATATGATGATCAGTTAACAGCGATAGATATTTTTTGAGTATTTTTTTTTTATGTTTGGAAATCTGCTATTTGTCTTTTGTTAATTTGCCATAGCTTATGAAACAATGACTATAAATGCGATCTATCTATGATAGATTATTTGGTTTATTTTTAGCTTTGGAAATAGGCCTGAAATTTAACTCTAGTTAAGTTTTAGACTAACACAGTATCTTCAGAATGTTCAGGGTATTACCTTTAAATACAGGTATAATCCAATTTAATTCTGGAAAATTGTGAAATGCATTCTCTGCTGTTTTAATGAAAATAAAAACACGTGGTATCTCACTGCACCCCTCTCTCAACCCTCGCTTTTGAGATACACATGATTAATTGACGATCCTTAATAAGGTAAACGTTTGTAGAGATAATGAAGGACCACTCATCTCACGACGTGTTACTGCTGTGCGGTGAGTGCCATCAGCTGAGCAACATGCGCGACCAAGCTGTGCGCGACTACCTCGCCAACATGTGCGACGCGCCGCTCGCCGCGCACACCAACGGCAAGAACAAAGAGGACGCTACATGCAAGTTAGTTTTCTTTTTAAATCCTTCTAAATTAATTCCTTGGTTATGTGGTTGTACTGGTATGGGTCCGAATCCTACAATTAGGGCTCCTTCGAGTATTACGTAAACACTAAGGAGGGTTTGTTTGTTTTTTAATTATATGTAGGTATATCGGGGGTTTTAAATGTTGATTATGTAATTAATGTTTACTAATTTATTTTTAATTACTTCAAATTATTTTTTAATTATGCGTATGTTACCATGAGATGGAAGGAGGACGCTTACACCATTGTAAGCTTAAGCGACCATGTCTCGGTGTCATAAGTCATCACTGGCTGTAAGCGACCATGTCTCGGTGTCATAAGTCATCACTGGCTGTAAGCGACTATGTCTCAATGTCATAAGTCATCACTGGCTGTAAGCGACTATGTCTCAATGTCATAAGTCATCACTGGCTGTAAGCGACCATGTCTCGGTGTCATAAGTCATCACTGGCTGTAAGCTACCATGTCTCAATGTCATAAGTCATCACTGGCTGTAAGCGACCGTGTCTCGGTGTTATAAGTCATCACTGGATGTAAGCGACCATGTCTCGGTGTCATAAGTCATCACTGGATGTAAGCGACCATGTCTCAATGTCATAAGTCATCACTGGCTGTAAGCGACCATGTCTCAATGTCATAAGTCATCACTGGCTGTAAGCGACCATGTCTCAATGTCATAAGTCATCACTGGCTGTAAGCGCCCATGTCTCAATGTCATAAGTCATCACTGGCTGTAAGCGACCATGTCTCGGTGTTATAAGTCATCACTGGCTGTAAGCGACCATGTCTCGGTGTCATATGTCATCACTGGCTGTAAGCGACCATGTCTCGGTGTCATATGTCATCACTGGCTGTAAGCGACCATGTCTCGGTGTCATAAGTCATCACTGGCAACACAAACTCGTCGAAAACGTTTGTATTACGAGACTGCGATATTTCGGACGAGAAGAATCTGCGTAGCTTCCCAAACGCGGCCTAGACGAGTTGGGTTCGACAATTTACATTTTTTTTACGAAGTTAGACTTAATTGCAACAGTTCTTCATTAATTCTAGGAAGATAAGGTCAGCGGCACGCGCGTTACTCTACCAATCACAGAAACACGTACTTCCAGAAGAGAGACGCAAAGAGCTGGAGGATACACTCCTGCAGTACTATCCTCTGCACAGTGAGATCACGGAGGAACTGCTCCAGGAAGCTGCACACGTGCAGGTCGTGTATGTATCGCCTTTTATACCATTGTAAAAATGTATTTTTAACAGGATTTGAAATTATATTTCAACATTAATCTATGTAAGTATGAATAGGCAAAAATAAGACTGTTCAAAACTTTTTTACTCTGTTTATCAAACTTTTTCTTGTTTGTTTAGTGACGTAATGTTTTTTTTATTATCGAGCTTTAAAATTATCAATTAAAAAAAAACAAGGCAGCCATGGGGTCCGCTGTAAAAATTATAATGTATGAGTAAAGATAATTTTTTTAAATTAACATAATCTAACATTAAACATTTGTCTGGTTTTTACATCTATTCACGTCCCGATCAATAATTATGTACATTTACATATAGTTTATGCATAATCAAAATATACTATAGGCTGCATAAATATATGCAGTTTATTATTAACATCTGAGCCCAGCACTAAAGCGCCATCTTATACTTGACATACTATGGCATGTTGACGGCTGACGTCATAGCATTGGTAACGTAATCCATAAGTGTTTCCTCTACCGAATATCGCTAAACGTCAATAATGAAGTTTTCATTTCAAAAATTGGAAACTAATTTTGATTATTGACGAATTTTGATTGTCGGAGACAAGTTTAAATAAAAATGCAAATTAGAACTACAATTAGATACATCTTAAATACTTTTACCGTGTATATAAATAAAAATGTATATTATGAACCTTATATAAGTGGTTTATAATTATTCTATTATTATTAGTAATAATCTTTGATTTTTTTTTTTTAGTTACGACAATGAAAACTTCGAATCTCACGGTGTGAAGGTGGTCGAGTATTTTTTGAAACGTGAAGTCGGCGGCTTGCTCCGGCTCGAGGAGGTTTGGAGGGAACACTTCCTTGACGTGATGCGACCGCAGTACATGCCGGAACTCTGGTCGGTCAAGCACAGCGAAGAAAGGTTACTCATACTCACTTAGTTTATATCGATACTAGCTGTGTGCCCGCAGCTGCGCGCCCGCGTCTCTTATATTCTTCACGGAACCCTAATTATTTTTCTAAAATAATTTTTACTGCTATAAACTAGTAAATTCATTCAAGCACACATGCCCATAAAACTGTCCATTGAATCGGATTTTATTCAAGTTTTTGTTTTTTTAAGCGGAACCATAATTATTTTTGAAAATTAAAAGTTACGCGGAGTCATTTCACCTATCTAGAGATTAGCTGAACCAAACAGATAGACAAACAAAAAAATATATTTTCGTATAGGTATCGTCATATACAATTCTATTTATTAAGCAAAAAAAAAAAAAATAATATTCAAAATTACAAACAGACACTTAAATTTTATTTATTAGTATAGATATTTAAAAATACCTTAGTCACTTGATGATTCTAGACATGACAGTATAAGAGTTTGAGACATCATTGTTATTGGAAATCTAATTTTATTTTGAATAATTTGTCAAAATACGTAATTTTGTTTAATTTGTATGCGAAACTTTTGAAATTCTAATTTATTGTAATTTTTCAGGTTACGGGTCAAATGGAAGGAGGGTCGCTTGACTTCTGAAGATCTAAAGACATTTGGTGTACACTGGACTTAAATACGATGAACAAATAATGAATTTTATTGTTTTATAATAATGAATGAACTATACTAATAATAATAATAATATAATAATAGATATACTAATGTTTCATCCCTAAATTGATATCCCCCCCACTACTTCTTTTCCTGTTTGATGTACGTATTTATTCGACGCTAATTTGATTTCGTCGATGGTTCTCGTAAACTCGTGCACACGTACATATTACCTAATTTAAGTGTATTTTGTATACCTAATATAATGTGAACACAATCTTGATCCGTGGAAGAACCCTTCAACAGCATCATCTCACATAAATACATATCTTTCCTATTCCAAAAAATTGTCGTCTCCATTACAGTCCCCTATTTCGCTATGACAACGATTATTCTAAGGCTTTCGATAAAATATCCCATTTGTAAACTCGAATACTTTGGTATACATTGTTCGATGGTTAACTTGTAGAATGAAGCCAAGCTGTAGCAATTAAAGGTTACTTCTCTTCATTTGCACTTTGCTCCTCTTCTGTGTTTAATTTATTCATGAATGATATTCCTATCACCCCCTGTATTTTTTAATTCTGATATTCTCTTATATGAAGACAATATGAAAATTTTTAAGATTGTTAAATCTCTATCGGATTTGTTGTTACTTCAAAATGATCTGGATGTTCCTTCTTTTTATTGTAGCAGGAATTATTTATGTCTTAACGTTAAGAAGTGAAGTACAATATCTTTTTGTAGAAATGTTAATCGTATTGTTGTGAATATAAACTGAATGACGTCATTTCGAAATAAGTGACGGGGTGCTAATGCCAGAAAGTATTTACTTTTTGAAATCCCTCTTGCATGAACAAGGTATGTGGAGAACACATTTTTATTTCGTTCATGCGATATGTATAATAAGATTTATGTATTTACGTGTCCCACCAGTTCTAAAAAAATGTTGAGTTAAGTTTTATACTTCTAGTGTTTTTTGCCATAATATTATATTGCTTGTTATATTTACTTTTGATTAATTATAATTTTAATGGAAACGAATGGTTTATGTTAGTATTGTTATGCTATTTTAGATATGTATTTTATTACCTGTGTGTTTCACAAATAAATAAATAAAACTTATTAATGAAATATACAATGAAATTGGAAGTATGATTGTTGTTCCATTCCTATCCCTACTTAATATGAATGCGAAATCTGTCAACAAAACCGATATTTATCATGTATATCACTTAAATAGTCCCTGTATACAAGAGTAACGAAATCTTCGATTACGTTACCCACATAATAAAAACATTCCAAAGGGCAGTGGAGAGGTTATGCTTGGTGTAGTATAATAATATATAAAACCTATTTGTAATATTAGATTTAACCTTATTTGTTTAGTAGTAAATAATAGAATATTTTTTCAGTTTTGACATCTTGTCAATAATTTATCTTAAAATATAAACTATGTTTGGATATTAATATTTTATTTACAACACTTGGAGTATCACTTTGTGGTCTTATCGGGAGTAAGGATATTCGCAGGACTAAAGTAACTAGAAATTGCCTGAAGAATTGCCAAACTTAAGTGCCAATGGACTGGACACACTGTTCTTAGAACCGATGCACGATGGTGCCAACGAGTTTTCGAGTGACTGCCGCATACCGGAAGACGCACTATGCGTGGGCTCCCCACAAATTGGTCTGATGACCTGGTGAAGGTCGCGGGATGCGGCTGGTGCAAAATCAGTCGTTATAAAGACCTATGTCCAACACTGGACGTCTTTCAGTTGAATGGGTGCATCAGCGCAATCATAATATCTGTTTTCAAGACGAGGTGATAAACACGTAAACATCATTTTGAAAATATTTGTAATCATTTTAAACATAAATCACCTCTTTGGACTTTTTCCTGTGGAAATTAATAATCTCTGTATAAAACAACGCTCAGTATTTTTTTTTTCTAACCTATCTAATGCTGTTGATCGGAATGGCCTTTACAGCTTCACCGTAACTTTACGGTAGGGGCTGTACAGCTTCACCGTAACTTTGGGGGCGAGTGCTGAAGGCACTCGCCGATATCAGTCATTGTTTTTTTTCTAACCAATCTAATGCTGTTGACTGGAAGGGGCTTTACAGCTTCACCGTAACTTTGGGGGCGAGTTTTGAATACACTCGCCGCAAAAGGTAACTAGCACAAAGGCACCAAAGTGTACGAACCTCAGCTTGTCCGTTACCTGTGTGTAATTCCCGAAGAATTTGCATCCTAGCGTTAGTAATAAACGAATTGATTTGCATTTTACATTTATTCATTATGGAAGGTAGAGGCACAGAACAATATTACTCCTACCGGAGAAGAATGTCAGCTTCATACTTTAAAAATGAAAACGCAAACAGAGTATTGGCGCTCCACGTTGTCCACACAAACTATTGTATAGGGAGGGAAATTCAAATGGATATATGATTTCTTTTCCGTAGGTAATTTTGACGCATACCATTGACCTTTTCCGATAAAGTACCCAAATTTTCTAAGGAATTGACACAAATCGAATCACATCCATAGAAAATTTGATAACTTTATCCGAAAAAGGCCAATATGTATGCGTAAAAATTACCTACTTCTTACTGTTTAACATATAATGGTATAAACTGCTTTTAACAATCAAAAGAATAAAATAAAACAATATTTTAATACCTATCTAATTTATTTTAAATTATCTAATAGCATTTTGCACAAAACAGTCTTAAACAATGTTTTAAATTAATCATTTCTTTACGGTCTTTAAGCAAGGTAATTTTTGAAAATGCTATATAATATTATGTTTAGGAAAAAAATAATGAAATTACGACTATACGGAAGATTTAGTAGTATCCAAGTACCTAATTTACTCTACGAATATAAATGTTGATTTAATTGTTGTTAAGGAATAGTTTTAGTTGGCTTTACAACAGCTAACACATAGAGTGACTAAATTTACTATTAATCATTTCATTTATAAAGTCATTAGAAATTAAAATATTAAAAGTAGATTTCTCTTCTTAAACTTTTTTTAATATGGCGGTCCGCTGGTCCGCACGACAGTCTAACCCATTTCCCCGAGAGGTGACGGATCTACTGTCAGGTTGGCTTCAGGTCGAGGCTTCCACGTATGTCACTAAAAACCACGAAAACCCATCCGACGTAACGGAGTCAGGGCTTTAGGTATATTCGAAAGATGTCCTCTGTTTGACTCTCTTATAGTTTCTTTTTCCTGTGTTCATTATTCTTTTCTTTCTGCTGAGATCCTAGAAAATACATATACAATTAATAAAAAGACACAATTATATATTTATAATATGTATAACTACTACAAAAAGTTGTTGTGACCTAATTTAACAGTGAACCAATATCAACAGTCATTTCATAATCAAGTAGAGAATTTTGTTAACGGTAAGATATGTTAAAATGTATAGGGATCCTGTATAAAAATTGTAAAACTTCTGAAATTAAATAAGACTAATATGAAATTGGATAGCAGACCCTTTTTCTTCTATAAAGACATGTTAACAAAGGATTTATTTTTCAAGCAATACTTAAATGAAAATCAAATCATTAGGCAGAAAGAAAAAGTTTAATAGAAGTTGTCAGTTTTTATGAAGAACTTTATAAATAAAAAAAAGAAAAGTTTCAACATTTTCGAAAAGTAATCATATAGAAATTGTTAAACTACCTTAATAATATTGTGGCTTCTGGGAAGTTGTACTTGGCATGCATTCTCTTCTGCTTGAAGTTTCCGGACACTGAAACAAGCATACAATATACATATCTATCTTAAGATTTGTTATTCGTAAATGCAATATATTTCATAATAACAGTACTTTCGTATTTCTGTGTGGTATAAATTTATGCTAATATACACATTAAAAACTAGTTGTGCTCGCGACTTCCTCCACATAGAATTTATAGCCACTTTTCAATCAATTTAGGGTAAGCTTAAAAAAAAAACCTTATGTTACTGTAGGACCACTTTTTTCATAATTAAGTACATATACAAAGTTCCAAGTCCCTAAAACGGAATTATTTCCCATACACATTTTAATTCTCTTTTTCAAAATTTTGTAGTAGTATATTTAACTTAAGATAAAGGCTATACTTTTCTTACATACTAATTTTCAGCACTTAATTTAAAATTGACTTAGAAGTCCCATATAAATTTCAAAAAAAATTTGGGGTTTTAAAATTGTTTGTTATACTATATGTTTGTTGGAGGCATAAACTACTTCTATAATATTCATAAAAGTACTGACTGAAATCATTGTTCTGTTCCTTGTGGTTCTGGTTCATGATGATACCAGGAGGGCATCAGGAGACCAGTAACAATTGCAAATGTGTTCAGGCCAGTCCTATCGCTGCTTGTATTACAGGAATTTTCAGTGTTCTATTATATATAGAATATATATGTGATGACTATAATATTTTCAATGACCCATTAGAAGTATAATTGTCATGTAGCTTTAATTCTGAAAGGATATATAGATAAAATTAACATATATTTATTAATAATTAATCCTAAAATTATTAAATAATTTTAAGAAATGAACTTCATTAACTTTCTTTTTTCGTACCTATTATTATTTTATTTTAGCTATAGTACTGATTAATTAATTCACGGTACTTATATAAAATAAAAATTGTGAATTTATTGTAAACATAATTAGGACATTAGAATGTATATATTAATTAGTTAGATTATTAACAAAAAAGATTATTTAAAAGTAATATTAGATACAAAATTAATCATTATTTGCGAAAATATAAACAAAAAATTACTTAAAAGATGTCGGGAGGATTTCTAAATGAATTATCATTAAAAAAACGACGTAATACCTATTCGCTTGAAACAATTTTGCTTTGAAAATTTGTCGGATATGTTTATTTATAAAAGCAATAGATAAGAAATTAATTTATAAATAATATAAAAGTTTACACATTTTTTAAAATGTTTATTTTCCTATTCATTGATTTTTTTTTGACGCTTCGTCAATAAACTGTAAATTCTTTATTTTGCAAAACCGTTTCAGACAAATAGCTATTACATTATTAATTATTGTTTGATAATTCATTTCAACATGCTCCTCACATCCCTTCAGCCAATCCTTATTTATATTTTCGCAAATAATTATCAAATTAGATCTAATATTTCTTTTATGTGAACTTTCTTTTAAATAATTATTTATTAAAATTGCTGAAGTTTCAACCATTTCACAGAAACTATTCTGGATGTATTTCAACCTGTTTTTGATGTCGTCATATTCTTTAAATGATGTAAATAAATGGAATGCTTCAGTGTTCGGATTGGTAAGCATAATATGTCTACATTTATTACAATTAATAGCCATTTTTTTTTTGCTAAAACCCACAAACATAGGCACATGCTTGCATTTCTCCAGAACATTGAGGCATTTCTATATCCGTAAAACAAAATTCGTCTAGATTGTCTACAACTTCGTCTAGTGAGCTAACAGCAGAAGGCGTAACTGAAAGTTTATGATTTAGAAAATTTTTAAAATTATTTAATAAATCATTGTCATCATCTAAACAATTTCTCGTTTTATTGCTATTAATTAAATTTGTTATTATGCTAGTTTTTAATGCTGCTATGAACTGAACTGACGTGGGGTTTGGATTACACCCACAATAACTTCTTATACATCCAAAACAGTTTTTAAGTGGATCTTGGGTTAGCCTCCTAACTGATAATGTATGATTTTTTTTTAAATTATAAAAAAAAACCGCTCATTAGCATTTAGAGTCCTTAACCAGCCCTCTTGAGAGGGGATTTGTTCCTTGCTCCTGAAAACTTCATTACCTAGAAAAAAGACTTCATTTTTTTTAAATACTCCATATGAGTGCTAGTTGAAGATATATTAGTCAAAAACGTTTTTCCTCTTTTTTTCTCTGGTGTGTTTCCATTCATACAGTCAAATAATTTATCCATGTTTGAAATAACTGTCGCCGTTCCGATTGCTTCTTGCGGTAATTCATCTGTAACACAAATACATCCAAATGTTAGTTGATATTATAAAACTTCATGTATCTATACAACTATGACTTTTCTGAAATAGAAATATTGCAGGAGACTAAAAATAGGTTAATTACATATTTACATACTAGATAAATTTCTATCATTTTTTTTAAATGTATGTCTGTCTGTCTGTTTGTTTAACCTGGCATCACTGTTGGCTAATCTAATCACAGGGGTGATTATAGTACTAAGTATACTTATAGATAATTAAAAAGTATATTCTTGAGTAACATTATATTTATATTTCATTAAAATTGGTTCAATCTTTAAAAGAAGTGTCACTAAGTAAATGCGTTTTATTCAAGAAAAAAAAAGGAATTTATTAAAATTGAACAAAATCACATAATATGAAATAATGTTTATAGTATATAAAAAACAATATTTTAATATTCGATTTTCACATAATGATCTAGGCGTTGTATGAAGAACTGAATAATATCAATAGGTATAGTGTATGGAGCGGAGGATAATAAAATGTTATTCTAACCCTAAATGTATTATTATTCTGTGATCTGAACTTTATATATATGTTTATGTGCCCATTCAAGTATTACTTAAGCATAATTGGTGGGGGATCGTTTATGTTTTGCTTATATATGATGACATAGCCGAGCCTACGCGAGCCGAAGGGGAGGTGGTGGCCAAGTCGTCCGACGTGGGTAGGGTCCTCTCCTTGCCGTCGCTCGTGAGGGCGATGGTCGGGAGCTCTAGGGCTTGGGCGGTTGTCTCTTCCTGTTGCGAAGCCGTCATGCTCGCAAAGGAGGAGGCAGAGCGGGAGAGGGAGCGGGCAGCGCACCCCAACCGAGCGAGGCGTGTCTCACGCCGGGGCACCGGACGCAGCCGTCCGGGCGCCCGTCGAGGTCGCCAAGCCTCGTAAAATAATTTGACGTCGGACCTCCCGCGAGGTATAGCGTTGCCAGGGCCTCTGCAGAATACATGTATAATGTGCCTCCGGAGGCCCTGGCATCTTTGCGCCGGTTAGGGACGTGGAGTGTTTAGTCAGTCGGCTGCGGCCAACCTGACACACGGACACCTAAGTCAATTGACTCGGTGTCTATGGTCTGTCGCGAGGATCACACGTGTGCGAAAAACTGGGTTTTTCGGCGCACGTCCGAGCGTTCAACGAGCAGATTTAAACCACGTAAAAAAAAAAAAAAAAAGGTGGTGGCCAAGTGGTTTCAATGGTTATTAAGTACACAATATTAAGGAGGAATTAAGAGCTTTATTTACGTGATACTTGAACGTCCTCTAATTATATATATAAGTGTTACTGTGTACATCTGTTTAAGGTGTTAAATAAATAATTCATGAAAGTTTGGAGTTTTTTTTAAGTTACTTTGTAACTTTTTTTCCACATGAATAAAAATTAAAAAGGCCCATTGAACAATGGTTTGAAATTGAAATAACAGCACGGGCTGTTAATAATGCTAGTTTAAAATTTAAAACAATATCCATAACTTTAAAACTTACTTTGGCAAATATTCCGGCTGCAACTGAATGGCTTAACACTTGAGCAGCCAAACGTACTTTCATTTTCTGTTTGCCATTTGGCTGCAAGTGTTACTGGGTTAATGCTGGAGCAAATACAAAGTTTGGATTTTCTTTGTCTTTGATATAAAACTCTTCTATATGACTCCATTTTGCTATACCTATAATGAATTCCAAAATTAATGAATTATGTGCTGAAGTATTGATTGTAAACTTAGAATATATTATTATTTATTTCATGTTCCTGGTTCCACATTTACTAGAAGCCAACCATTTGTAATTCGTCTACAATTGATATTAAGTATCTAATGTAGTTACAACTGAACTGGTGGTTAATGTCAGACTTTTTAGATAACTCTAATCCAGGAGATTTTACTACCGAATTAGAGATGGCAGGGACGATGCGTAAATGAATTTCCCACGTAAAAATATATTCTTTTATAGAAAGTGGTTTTGATCTGTTTATTAGTATATCTTTAATAATGTGGTGGGCGTATAACTATATTGTTTAAAAATTAAAACAACTCATTTGATGTGCATATTGTTTCCGACACATAAAGAAAGATTTACTTTTTATAAAGTAAAAAAGTAAATTAATTTCATATTTATATTTGCATAACTAATAACAATATTAATGTAGTCATGCAATGTAAAATATTGTATTTCACCAACCTTTGCCTGGTTTGCCATTTATATGGACATCAGACATGAATTCTATATTGTATTTTAAAAAGTTATTATAAAACATTTTAATAGATGGGTTGGATCCAAGATTGTAAAAATCTCCTGTCCCTCGTGTTCAAAATATGTTCGATCCCTGATCCCAACGAATTTATGGCACGTATATTGACATCATCTAAATCACATATTGTGCCAAGAACTTTCAGGCCGGCAGAGTAACAAGCACTCAGGACCTTTAAACATATACACATTTCATTAAACCATTTTAATACTATAACGGATTCCATAATAAATACTAAATAATTATAATAACACTATGATTGTAAATAATGTATCTATAAATTGTAATGCTGTAGAGTTCGCACATTTGAACGCGTCAATTAGGATATTTCAATTTGCGTATAAATGAACTTCTTAGAATAGGAAGATTCCACACTATATTACTTTACACCAGTATTCTGAGATGCAGAGCATTAACTATGAACGGCAACCAACCTGATGAGCTATAGCAGATGTCTCATCGTGTGTATTACTTTTATTAAACAGGGTTGTTTAATGCTATCTAGTACAAGTAGCACTGCGGCTTACAAATGATAATAGATGCAAATCAGACAATATAGAAGAACTCCAGATTTGAACAGGGGCACTGCTTTACTTATTTTTAACAAAATTGGGGAAGGTGCTGTTGCTATGCATTGATTAAATATATTAGCTAGATATGGTGCAATATTAACAATTATTGACTGTAGAACTATTACTGACATTCTCTAACTATCTCCGGTATGTTTTAGTTTCAACTGTTTGAAAGATTTTATTGTTTCTCCTACATAAATGGATATAAAAGTACATTTTGAATTTATATTCAATTTTTTCATAAGTAAAGAGGCACCACTGGGTGGACAATGTCACACATTTGGTTACATTTAGAGGTGAAGTAATCTTGAAATCAGTTACTACTTCTTAACTGTTTGAAATATGTACTCCGTTGACATTCAGATTAAAGTGAATTCACATTTTTTTTTTTTTTTTCTGTTTTCTTATTTATCATATATCATACAGTCTTAGCCTTATTTTTAGACTCTCAAATTTTATTTCCTAAAAAATTTGCTTTAGCGGTTACATAAATACGTTTAAAAACTTTACCTGGTAGTTAATTCCAAAAACCATTGGTATTTTGTTGAGGAGTCCTTTAAGAGAGTTTATATTAGGTAAACAAAACAATCGACAGATATATTTTTAGGGACATTTCTCAGCTGACTCTGCAACAGAAAACACATTGAACTACTTAATTTATTGCTAATCATATCATTTACAAAATCATTAGAAGTTAAACTATTCAACATTGATCTCCTGGATTTCTTGGTATTTTGACTTTTTTTCCTGAGTCTTTATTTCGGAAAGTTGTATTCTGCATTTCGTATATGGTTTCTTTTTCCTGGGTGTGAGCTCTGAACATTGCTTTAAATCAAGATCTTATAACATTCCTTTTTTCTTATTAAAAACCTATATAATTCTGACGATTATTCGTAGATGGCGCTATACTTCTTTTAATGATTTGGACTCTTTTGAAATATTACAAGGACATAGATAAACTATACTAAATAATCTTTACTAATAATATAAATGCGAAAGTAACTCTGTCTGTCTGTAGCACTGTCACGCCAAAACCACTAAACCGATTCAAATGAAATTTGCTAGACAGATAGTTTAGAGCCTTAGAAAGAACATACTTTTTAATGCGAAAAAAGGGCTGTAAGGGATGAAAAGTTGAATGGAAGTATCGTCATTTTTAAAGCTAAAAGCTTGAAGCTTATTTTTTAGTCTGTTGATTCGATATAAATACATTCAAAGTTTGTACATGTTTTACATTCAAGGGTGTAAAATAACAATAGGGAATAGGGGATGAAAGTTTATATGGAAATATGTAAGGTTTATGTGGCTGTTTTATAAGTTTGCGACCAGATACAAAATATTAAAGTTATTCTGTTAAAAAAATCATGTAAATCGGTTCAGTAGTTCTCCAATTATTAACCAATTAACGAACAGAAAGAGAGATAAACATTGTGTTTTATATAATGTAAGAATATGAATATAACCAAAAATAATCTGAATACTACTATACATATATACAGTATGCTATATTTTTAACGCTCTTATTATTGGTATTAGATAATTTGTATTTCAAGGGAACCCAATGAATATAAACTTTACCATTTTAATTTAGAAAATTATAGTCAAACTATTATTTTATTTTAGCTTTTTATGTAGTGGTAGAGTCAAATAACATATATTTGATGGTATTTATCAGTTCATAATTTATCTAACTGAACATACCAAAATTTATAACTAATTATTATGCTTTAAGTAGTTTAAGAATTCAGCATTAAAGTATATCTTACTGAAAACTTACAAACAATGAAATGTGCTTATTGGATTTTATTTATAATTCACTTTCATTTTATTATATTAGTTACTTATATTATTTGAGTGTCAGTACTACTAAGCTAACGTGTTTACAATCTCACATCATACCATCATTTACAATCAAATGTTATATATGTCTATATTTTAATTTAGTTAAACATTAATATTTAAGGTAACTCTTTATCTGTCATCTGTCTGTCTGTTAGGTAGGTTATAACTGCAGGGGGCGACGCGGTGCTTGCGAAAGCAACCCCGTGTCTCCCCCATCCCAAATGCGCCGCACGGCCCCGGGGGGTTTTAGTAGGTATTTCCGGGCACTTCACGCCCGGGTGAGTCCCACACTGGCACGGAGTTCGTCCCTCCGTGCCCCCTTAGCTATTGCATTGGGGGACTCCGGTCTCACTAATGCAATAGGTAAGGGCAGTGCGTAAATGCATTTCCCCCAGTCAAAAAAAAATAAAGGTGGGTTATAACTGGAGAACCGCTATACTAATTTAAATGATTGTTTTAAATCGTAGGTATGTTATTATCTGGTAAAGTATATTTATTACGAGGTTAACAGAAAATATTAAGATAATAGTGAATGAAGTCGACACAAAACTGTCAACCATTGTATTCTTTGCAATATTTTAATGAAACCAAGGACTATTTAAGAGATTTAATACAGTAAATAATTACGAATAAAATATATTTTATTAAAATCTTCTTTTATATAATACAGGAACTGTATCATCTGATATTAAGTGATGATGTGACCTAATATGGTAACATGTTAAGCTTAAGTAAGTAGTGGCTCTCAAGTTATACTTTCGGAACACACCTATGTATGTGTGCTCGACAACGTATGTTTAATGTGATAGTGGCTACTAGAAGTTTTTTGATTAAAAACAAAATGAAAAAGAAAGAAAACCGACTTTAAAAGAATATACTATAAAAATGCACTGAAAAGTAAATAAATAATTATTTTATCAATCTTCATCTGTTTATAGTATATGCTTTTAAAATTGGTTTTGTTCTTAATTCAAAGTTTTATTTTCTACTTTTTAGTTAAAAATTTTCTTATGTTTCGAAGTTAGTGTGAATAGTTTTGAAGTCAGTTGTTAGTTTTTTTTATTTCTGAAAAATAACTTTATTATCTCATTAAAATTTTCTTCTTCCTAATCTTTAGTTTCTTATAATACACATATAAAGTACATTTACAAGAAAATAGCCTACAACTCCTAACCGTGAATTGAGTAGGAAATAACAAATTAATACATAAGGTTATATACCTTTTGTAGCATCTTAGTTGATGTTACCACTATTTCTTCATGTGGTGTTTGTTTTTTATATAAAGGAGAACCAGTACATTCTGCAGAAGTCCCAGCACATTCTTCCTTAGATGGATGAGTTAATTCATTTGATTGCGACACATACATTATTTCATTTCTCAAGATTTTAAATATATTTTGGGCTTCAAAGGATATTGCAAAAGAGTTTAATCTAGTTCTAGCACTACTTGAATATGAAGAATCATCAAAGTGCTTGCTGCAAAGAGTTTTATGCTGGTTATATAAGTGTTTCAGTGACTCTTAAGGTGACCAATCTCTATCAGGATAACAATACTGGGCCCATACACGTGCCCTAAAATTCAGAAAAGATGTGTAAAAACCTTATAAGCACAAAAGTATGAAATAAGTAAATATACTGCAGTATTGAATACACCTACTCAATAGCTAACACAAGTCAACAAAGTGTACTTTTTTAAATGGCGTATATTTTGTATTAATTGTCAATAGAACTCGTTATAACTTGTTGTAAAATTTAACATAAATAATGCATATATAATTTAGAATAAAGAAGCGTTTGGTTTGAGAATTCCTTTTCACAATTAGCTTATAGGTTATGCATAAAAGTTTTTGAACGTTTGGGTTTGTTGAAACTTGAAAATTTAGAACTCCAACATAACGATTGGTTTCACAATGTTCAGATAAATAAACTTACAAATAATGAAACTAAAAAATTAAGCATTTTACTTACTTTAAAAACCCACGTTTTGAAGGCATAGGAAAACTATGAAAAGACAAACTCGGGTGTTCTATAGCCGTAATACCACATTTCGCACATTTTCGTTGTAATTCTTTTTGGCTAATATTACTGAAAATCACAGGTTTTATCGCCAAATTATTTAAAACACACAACATCAACTACGCATATTTTTCTACTATGCGCGTCCTTTTTTTTATCAAACTATTGTATTGTATTGTCAGAGCTAGTAAAAAAAACTTCTATCAAATCTTATTGATTTATAAAAAAAATACTACTAGTTATGATATGCAATGTACAAATCCTAATAACTATAAAATATTTGTTTTTTATTAAAATCGAACTTTTGAAATTAATAAATCTTCATAGTCGTAGTAAATGTATTTGCACATATAACTTCTAGTATGGAAGACTTTTTTTTCTGATGACGTTTACAACCCTACTATTTCTTTACTTGTTTTTTATAGAGTCCTATCTCATTCTTGCATATGTGTGCCCATGCTGGCATTGGCCCCAAGGAAAGCTGACCAACTGTGGGTAGAGGTGAGGAGAACCATCTCATGGTAGAAAAGTTAAAAAAAACCTGCCCAGCTGTCTACTATAAATAGTTCAGAAATCTACAATTGCGCTGATGTAGACAAAGAGTATGATATGAATGTAGCAATTGTAGATAAATTGAAGAATGCAGAGTTAAAATATTTAAAATTGTATCATTGTCGAGTAAAGTAGTTAATTATTGAAAAATTCAACAACTTACGTTGTATAAAATAATGTACAAAATTATTAGAAGAAATCGTGCACCTAGAGTAATCTTATTTGGTGAATTGTAAATAATATACTTAAATAATACGCTAATGTTGGTTGAACATCAATTTGGTACTCAGCACATTTTTTATATTACTACGCGCGCAAATCATAGATTTAATTGATGACTCTGCAACAGGTAATTTCAAATAGATAGGTACACAGAAAATGTAACTTTAATTAGTATAAGTAGAATTTTCATCCCTAATTCTGCGATTTTATTGGGCAAATTCGAACATTAACATTGACAACATAGTAATTAAAAAAAAAGAATATCACGATTCAGGACGAAGGTAAACAAAACTACAAAATACAGTTGTTACTTTGCGTGTAAAGATGTGCCTCTTAATATGGATAGAAAAAATAAATCATCTGCGTGGAAGTTTTCAAAAAAGTGAACAATAATAGTAAATATGTAAAGTATCAGTTTTGTAATTAAGAATATAAACATTCAGGAAATACGACTAATTTAAAAGATCATCTGAAAAGAAAGCATAATGAGAAGATATTTAAAAGTGAAGGTGAGACATCTGCTATTGGATCGTGGACGTGAGAGATCAACTTTTATTCAGAACCAGTTCCATCAAAAATATCTAGAAATGCTATTAAAAACTATTTTAATAAAAACCACTATTATGGTCCCAACTCAAAAATCAAAATGGATCTAGATTGTATTTATGCAGAGATGATCACTATCACTATATGTTACCTAAACGACCTCTCAACACAAAGATTTAAAAAAAATTGTTAATACCTTAAACAGCAAATTTGAGTTGCCAGATAGAGAGACCCTGAAACGTTCACTAATTCCTAAGGTATATGAAGAATAAAAAAAAATTAGAAGTGGCTCTTTCAAGATGTAATTGTATGAATATTTTCCCTGGTTGACCGGGAAGAATGTCGAATTCTTAAAATTTCGGCCGTTATTTTCATAGCTGCAGCGTTGTTCGTAACCATTGCATTTTCCCACTACATCAAGTTAACCGTTCAAGATTGTTTTAAACCGAAAGCATTTTCCGAGATATGATCGAAAGCGAAAGCCATTATGACTTTTTTCCTCAGCAGCACATTAAGTAGTGATAAATTGCGTATGGCACAGAAAACAGCAAATAAAGTAGAACTGAAACTGATGGGAGAGGTGTCCACTCGTTAAAATAGTTCATACTATATGTTGAAATGAATTTTGAAGGTGCTAAGAGAACTAGCGACTGCGATTAATGAATGCCCTAAGGCACCTCCTCCACTCACAGTAGAAAATTACACAGTTATGGAGGAGATAATAAGGCTCCTAGAATCTTTTGAAGTGGCAACAACCACAATCTCAGCAGAGTCAGACGATTTGCTCTTTTTACCCAATCAGGTACATCATTCAACACCAGTGGTTGAATCAGTCACTGATGATCGTCAGTATTTAGAAAAATCGGTTATAACCGATCTATAGATATGTGTGGTTGTTTTTCAAAATATGTAAACAAAATTGTTTTTTTTTTAATTTTAACCTTTAAAATTCTCAAAAACAGTCGATGTATCAATTGTTTTTAAAACTATCGATACTATCGGAATTTCAAACAATCCATGTTTAACCAACACTGTAGTAAGTTTATTAATTTGGCGCTTCCTTTAAAATTTACCCTGTTGATAATGTGGCGCCATTCTATTTAAAGCATTTCGACCAGAGATGAATAATAATGATTTCAACCGTATCCGTCAACGATTTCGATGGACTCTTCATATACACACATGATTCTCCTATCTCTATCCTCCATATTACAAATCTATGGCAACAGTAACGAACGTTTCTGTCACAAATTATTTAAATTTTGTTTTCTCCATAGATTAATAATAAATATTTTCCCGTCATTAGTTTATGAAAAGTTTTGTAATTTTTTTAATAAATTGGATTTTATTATTTATTGATATGACCTATCTGAGCAACATAATTCTCCTACGGTCTATCTGGTTTTAATTAGTAGCGTATTTATCTTTCGCAAAGAAAACACATCCTTTTTTTGCCGGGGGTAATGCATTTACGCACTACCCTTACCTATTGCATTAGTGAGACCAAAGAACACATCCTAGCCACTACTCATAACGGAGTTGGTAAAGTTACAATTAATCAATAAAAAAATCTCAAAAATGTTTTGGAAAGGTGTGTATAAAGGTAATAAAGAACTATTTGGCTATTTTTTTTCTAACTGCTGGAAATGTTTAGTGATTGGTGCGATGGTAACCAGAAAAATTTGATAGCGCATTCTGTGGCGTTAATATCAAAAATACACTGTTTACAGTTCTCTTCAGTATTGAACAGTAACACAACTTGTATAAAACGGTACTTACTTTATTATTAAAAGAAATATCAGATTCATGTTTTTTCTAGCAAAGAAACTTCCTGAAGATTGTGAAGATCTTCAAAAAGAGGTGCATGAGTTAGAACAAAAGCTCAAAAAAAAGAAAGAAGAATTTTTTCAGCTTCAAAGAAACAGTTTGAGAAGCAAAAGTTCACCACCCCAACAAAAGATTGAGCCATTTATTAAACCTGAGGTACCTACAATAGCTACCTTGTGTATATATTGTACCATTAACACATATAATGGCTTCTTTTGTTTTAGCCACATAATAGTACATTACAATAGATTTAATATAATAAATAAGTGTACATTGCCCTTACATATTATATGCCTTATAAATCAAGAAACACTACTTATTGGACATGGTCAGTTTTTAAATCAAAATCAAAATTTATTTATTCAATTTAGGCCCTAAGAAGGCGCTTATGAATGTCTAAAACACTACCACCGATTTGGAAAAGTACCCAGTCGAGAAGAGCCAGCAAGAAACCCGATCTGGTTCTTTTTTTGAATAAATATAATATATATCATTTTTTTTGTCATATAAAAAACCTATACAAATCGTAGTCTTAATAATGTTATCGGAAGCAGAGATGTGGGTTCATTCCAGACATCACTATCGTTCACGTAATGATCCACCCTGTAATAACCTTTTGATATTAAAACTTGCTTGACATAATACTTCAACTTATTGTCAGGTAAAATCATAAAATATGGTAAAATCATATAGGTGTTCTTTATTGTGGTTTATTAAATTTGGTGATACATTTACTTATACTTTTTTAAACTTTATTTCACATACCTGATGCAAAAATAATAACAAACAAAAACAATGTATGAAAACAGAAGTGGGAAAGGGGTATGGTTGTATATGTTTTTTCTATCCATCTTAAAATTTAAATATATCTAAATGAAAATATATTTAAATGAAATTCAGGGCAAAAAGGATATCTGCCCTTTTTGCATGCTTGCATTTTGTACAAGTTATGATTTAATCTATACATAGTTGCTTACCTGACTGATTCATAAACACAAAGCCTAAACTGCTGGACTAACAGACTTGAAATTTTAACAGTGGATATTTTTTTAATGATGTAAGTAGCGACTAAGAAAGGATTCTTGGAAATTTCACTTCTAAGGGGTAAACCATTGTATAAAAGTCCCTCACAGGTTGAGACAGGCTTAAGAAATAGATAATTAGTTAATTAATGTGAAGAATATAGATATCATAATTTTTTTCCACAGAAAATCATATTATCTAATGATGTAGAACGACTGAAAAATGACTTAAAGCTGATGTCTATGCTGAGCGGCATAGAAGTGAAATCATATGTAGCAGGAGAACATTGCTCTATAATATTCCACATGCAGAATGATTCTGAGCATGCAGTGAAGCATGGATTGCGGATAGAAATGCAATCTGGTTGGTTTAATATTATTTTCTGTTATTATATTTAATAATACCTAATTATTTTTAAGTAACCTAACAAGCTATGCATGAAGATTCTGTTTTTAGTTGACATTTATTACAGAAAATTAATTAAGCCCTGGATGGTAAATTACTTTAAAATTATCTAAAATTTTGATTACTTACTTAATAACTGATTTAAAGTATTTAATTTTTATTGCCAATTTGAAGGAAAAAAAAAAAACTATTTCCAATATTTTTATTTAGGACATTAACTCAACAAAATCTTTTAAAAAACTGAAAAGAATGTTCTCTTCTGCATATAGATCTCTTCTATTATACAGACATTTCATGTTTTGTATCAAAAACAATTATATTGCTCTCTGTAAAGTTGTGTAAATGTGAATTTAACATCTTGAGTTTTTTTTAAATTGCATATAGTTTGATTGACCTATCTAGAAAATGCAAATACTTTATGTAATCACATCATCTGATTTAAGTTGATTAGAAATGAAATAAATTATTTTTTAGGAAAAAAGGTAGTGTCAAAGTCATCCTTCCCACTAGGTTTCAACATGCAAGCTGTAATTGATGATTATGATAATATCATGATGCCGGAATGTCTCAATTCCATATGGAGGGCTTTGGTTGTTTACTATGACAGATTGGATCAATTCGAAAAACTCAAAGTAAGATAAACATGACCTAAATAGTTTTAGACTTTTTTTTTTACATTTGCTAATACAGTATCTCACCACATTATAAATTCGCTTGAACAATATGAAAATAAAACATAACAAAGTTAATTACATGAGTATTTAGATACGTATTTGGAATGTGACGTCACGAAACATATGAACCCCTCCCTATGCCCTAACTTGTGATGTAATTTATAGATCTTTTAACATGGCAATTGTCAATAAACCCTCATATTATATTATATGCCATGCGAAGACTTCAATCTATAACATTGCCCGTTGTTACAGAGATTGTTAAAAATGGACTCTCAGCTGTTCAAAGTATTGGATGGTTCTCACATTGAAATGTCATTTACAGCTTGCAGTGATATGGATCCGGAATCAGAAAATATTGAATTAGTAATGGTGTTAGACTATGGGGTCTATGATATAAGACCTAAACAGTACTTTTTTAAGGAACTTGGTAATTTTTGTTAAATTATTTTTTTAATTTGTGATCAACGCTTTGACCACAATCTCACCTGATGTTAAGTCACAATGTGGGTCAGGATAGTAAACACACTAAGCTGAAACATCATTTAACATCAGGTCAGATTGTTGAGGCGATGCTGTATAAAGGAAAGCATTATTCATACAAATATCATAGATAATATTCTAGTGGATAACTCCCTAGTACATTTTTTGTTATATCATAAACAGCTATCCACAATGTTTTTTCTGGTATGTGGCAGCCTATCAAGAAACGCTTGGCTCCATCAAGTATTGATTCTATGAGCAATGTCCTCGTTGGTCCTTTTGTGGACATGCTCATTCCTGAGTCGAGGATGTAGTGTACTCCAAGCATAGCTCTCTCCATTGTCTCAGTGCCATAAATCTTAACTGGCAACACATACTGGTTGAAGAATTTTGTCTTGAGACATTGCAGTATTCCCGACGAGTATTTTGTTATATTAGAATTAATTATGAGGATAAATAATAATAACTTTATATTTATATACTTTACCAAATACATCGAATATTCAAAATTCATAACACTAATAAAAATCATATTGCATAAGGCAGAGGTTCTACTATTGCATAGGATAAATATCTCTTTTCAGAACTTCAAGAAGATGCTGCTGGAGCTCTCAAGGAACAGTGCCTAGTATTTAGAAGGAAACCTCTAAATAAAGCTTTCAAAGAAGCTTTTATTACTGGCATAGGACCCTATAAGTTAGTTCAAGAGGTAAGTTTTTATTTTAATCAAGATTTTGCAATAGTAGATGCAGTAGTTTTACGAAATAGACGATACCTAAATAATATGCTTAGAGAGTACAGAAGAAACGTATCTACTTGTCTGTTAAATAATAAAATTTAAGCCTGCTGTATTGTGATTATAAAACATGTTTTTCCAGTTGAGCACTGCAGAAACTGAGGTTCGCAAACGTAAGACATTTAGACCACCTAAAAGACATGATTACAACAACGATGATACTTTCCGTCCAGAAGATTGTTCAGATGATAGTGATGATGATGATGAAATGGATGGAAATAGATTATAGCGTTAGCTTTATGCTCGCTATGAAAATACTCAGTTTGTAGATAGTATATGTGCTTTTTGTATTAAGATAACTTAATTCTTCGATAAATAAAGGTTTATAATTAATAGTTTGTTTGCTTTACCTTTACTTGAGACTTCATTGCAGAAATGATGTAGGGATATTTTCACTAATAGTTATTACAAATTCTTAACATGTTTGTATTATTGTGAAACAAACTATGGAGTAAATAAAACGTTAAAATATTTTTTTTTTATATCACTAATTTTTCATCCCACATATAAGAGAAGTAATAAATTAATAAAGAAATCGTAATAGACTAATAAAAATCAAATTATTAATTTCCCTTACAGACACAAAGATGTAGTAGCGTAAATGAATACTTTACATTTTCACATTGCTCAAAATGGCTACATATTTACTGTCACTTTTAAATAAATGAATACAATACAAAACGATTATAATAGAATTTATTTGATCACGTGACATTTATCTTAATGTAAAAATAGCTCAAATTCCCGCATTTCATCTTTCTCATGCATTTAGCCTCATCCCGCTCTAACATTTGTATCCCCTCACCGTTCACCAAAAAGAAACAGTTCCATAACTCTCTTTTTTTTATATGGATAACTCGTTTTTTTAAAATATTTGTGGATTGCACTAAATTTTTGATGTGTAACACAAGTCAAAGAAAAAAGTGGCACTATAATAGATGTCAAAGTTAAAGGAATGTTTTTTATAAAAAGAAATTGTAAAATAAATACACAGTTTATATTAACAAAATTTATTAGAATTTTCTAAAAAACGTTTTTTTTAGATATATATATATTCATTGTTTTCATTCAATTAAAACAGATCCAAATCATTTATACAAACAAAAATAATTTGTACTTATAATTACTCCCATATAAATTGTAACCACTTAGTTAATAAGGCTATGATTTGTTTGTGCGATGCTTGTCAAGTTTACATAGAAATTTTCTGACGTAATTAATTATTATCTTAAAACAGTAACACGAACTAAAGAAAACAGTATATCGATTTAATAGCCACTTCATTTAAAATATTTATAAATTACTAGTTTTTATCAATTTCAAAAATAAATATTCAAACCAGCTCATGGTAACTACTCAAATATAAATATATATATATATTTGAATTGTAATTGGTAATACATATAGGGTAAGCACAATGGGTTATTATTCATACATTTCGAGTTTATAAATAAACAATAAAAAAAATATGGGATCATGTTTATTGACAAACAATAAAATATATTTGTTAATCTTAACAAAAACCATTTTATAAGCAATTAATAATTCAATTTTATACAAATATCATTTGGAACTTAATTAAAAAAATATATCTATCTCTAATGAAACACACTATATATTTCCTATTTGACAATAAGAAATTTTGAAAGATACTTGAGCCTTACCAACTTGTCGAATTTGTTTCCTACACATCCTTTTTACTGGGTATTTTCAAGCGGAAATTGTCACATACATACATCCTTTTGTTTATAAAAAATTAGAATAAAAAAAGTCTTCACAGCATACACGCAACAATAATTGTTCCATAAATTGTTTTAGTTGGTAAAAAGTTTTACCGGAAAAGAGACTTGACATAATTAATTATAATAATGAAAATATACTATTAACTAATAAAAATTCCCTGTGTTGTCGATAATGCTCGCATATATAATTAAATAATGCGGGTTAAATCATCATAAATAGGTGTGTAAAATAAGTAATGTTAAAGAATACACTTTTTAACAAAAAATATTTTTAATATTAAAACTTGAGTTGATATAAACATTCAATGAAGATAAAATCATGTGATACATACCTCACAAGGCATCCGGTGACAAAACTTTCATGATTATTACAATGAACAAAATGTTCCAAGAAATAAGAACTCATACTGTTACTGTTATTTAAATAAAAAAAGGTGGTAAACTTAACGACTGCACAGATTTGGTCATGGTAAGACAAAAAACACTTGCCGCGCGACACTACTTATTCAGTCACACATGCACTCAGACGCCCCGGTTGGGCAGCGGTTTCACTTTGTATATGCGTACAAGCCAGTGCTCCGTCGTGTACGCCTCTTCCAGTACATCGAGGTTGAAATCCTTGTTGCCGATCTCGGCGCCTCGCACGCGGTCGAAGCCCGGCGGCCGGCCTAGTGAATAATAACAAATCATTAATATTTCTATAGAAAATATTTGCAAACAATTTGTAAATGTTAATTTTTTCTAATAAATTAATTGTTTTGACGAGTTAAATAAAATATTTCAAAAATGTATTATTCCAGATTTTTTTTTGTGATCTGATCCTTCTAAGGACTCAGGTTGTTTGTATGTATTATTTCAATTTTACAAAAAATTTAATGCAAAATAATTAGCCCATATCCTTTTCAACATTATAAGAAACATAACAACAAAAAGTCTGATCTAATCTGATTTGCTGAAACAGATACATTTTATATATATACTATTTATGAACTAATCTTTTTTTAAATCATCAATTGCATTATATATTTTTTTCTTTTACACAGTATAGGCTCAGTGCTTTGACCACAATTTCACCTGATGTTAAATCACAATGTGGCCTAGGATGGTAAACTCACTAAACTAGTGGTACTGGTTCGCAAGTGATGCTGCTAGAACACAGGTATATGGCGACAGGTTTATAGGGTGATAGTTATCCAAACTGGCATTATTTTTAAAATGCCCTACCACCATGCTGTTGGTTTCCTTACGATGTTGTCCTTCATTGAAAGCTCAGGCTGTGATTAGATTTGGACATGTGGGATTGAACCGACGACCATTGAAGCGGAATCCGCCCGTACTATGCACTAAGCCATCATTGCTTCTTAAAGTTTTTTAAAAAGTAGCACTCTTTCATCACGAAACCATATCCAACTGCTGTCATATGTGCCAGATCGAGTTCCTTGCCGGTTCTTCTCGACTCGGTTGTTGTTCCGAAACGGTGGTAGATTTTTAACGTTCATAAGCGCCTTCTCAGAGCCCAAATTTAATTTTAAAAAAATGATTTTGATTGCCTTTTTTACATTTGACAAGTGATATATTGTTAGATTTGCGTTTACAAGAGACAGACCTCCCTCTGTGTAGACGAGACCGAACTTGTAGTAGCTCATCTTGTACATGAGGCAGTTGAGGAGGGTGGAGGACCCGTCTGCGTCGACGCGGAACTCCCCGGAGGGCGTGTAGTAGTCCGCCTCGCGTATGTGCGCGCCGCGCTCCGTGCTGCCGCCGATACGGACCATCCATAGGAACTTGTTTATATCTAAAACGTTACAATATGCACCATATATTTTTAGTTACCCGGCTAAATTTTTTAAAATTTCATGTGTTCTCGGACTGTAATTAATTTTAACACTGTTTGCCTGGAGTTCTGCTCGATAGACATTGCCTTTTCATATAAGTTAAGGTTAAGGATGTAAGAAGAAACATAGTAAGGATGATGGTCATTTTCATGAGTTCCTTCTTTTATATAATTGAGGTTAAATTATTCCTAAATACTATTTAACGAAACAATATATATAATATTAAAACTTAACCAGATAATATATTTATGTCTAATATAGTTAAAAAGTTAGGTAATATGATTAAAAAGAATGTATGTCGGTATAATCGAGAGTTATAAACCGACTAATGAGAAGAGAGATGTTGTGTTTTATGTATGAGATAAGTGCAGTCACTTTACCAAGCTTATAAAAATCCTCGCTGACACATTGGCAAAAAGGTTGCGACGTTTTATCGAAAAAAAAAAAGTGTGCGTCTCGGGACGTCCGACAGAAGTGATAACTAATCTAAGTTGAACTATTTAATATTGAAATTGTTTAATTTTAGAAAAGTTTAATTCATTTAAAGGTTATTCATTTAAAAGTCTTTTATTGATGATAAAATATATTTTATTCTTAGTTACAATTCTTGAATATGTACATTATTAGTATCAACAGTCTATCGCATATTAAACACTGAGTAGAGAAAGAGAGGGGAATATGGCTAGCGCTGTGGGTCAGAGTGAGAGAGGAGGAGTCTGCCAACCGTATGCGTGAGAGAGAGAGAGGGAAGCCAGGCAGACTGGCTTTGTATCTGGAGTTGTATTATACTGACCGTCGGAGGAGTATCCAACTAGTCCACCGAATATGACCAGCACGTAGTCGACGTCGAGCTCGCGCATGATCTCGTAGGCGCGGTCCTCGGTGGAGGCCATCGCTTGCCCGACGCGCGATATGTGCGTGTTGTTCCACGTGTTATTGTCGACGATCACCGTCCGATTCGCCATCGCCGTTATCTGATACCCGTAGTCCCACCACGACATCACTTTCGCATCCTAGTTTTTACATAAAGTATTTTATTACGTGGCAACACAGACAAAGTGTCAGTTTTTTTTTTTCTTGTTACTCACCGATGGTCGACGCCGGTAAGTGTATTATAAATTTAGCATTAAGTTAAAGTTAAATAAACAAAGTTACGGCCACATGCGGTTTTATTTATTAAGCAATTTTATATGTTACACAAAAACGGAATACCGTTTTTTTTTTTCTTTACCGGCGTTGAGCGACTATCTGTTGGCGAAAAACTTATAGATTCGCGTTACTAAAACTATGACGTCAGCCGTCAACACGCTACAATATGTCAAGCGTGAGATGACGTTTATGTGCTGGCATTTTTGTGTTGCCACAAAAAAAAATATTTTTGCATAAATGCTGATTTTAAATGTTTTATTTTATTTTTGAAAAATTTAATTGTGTTTAAAACATGAATAGGTAAATACACAGAGTTAATTTAAATATTAAAAAAAAAACAGTTTTTCTAACGTTTTCTCTTCTATCGGCAGTCCTCATGGCTGCCTAATTTTTTATTGTCATACTGACTAAATCGTTATTTAACCGAAAGAACCTTGTGACAGCTTCATTGAACTTTTAGGGCGAGTGCTTATGGCACTCATTCGGGACAGTGGTAGAAGCGCAAGAGCAACAGAATGGTACAAATCTCGGCTTAGAACTACCTACAAGTACACGCTACTAAAGGTAAACTCAGATATATATTTTTTACTGTTTAACTCAACTTTTCAATAATGCACAATCATCGAATTTCGAATATCAAGTGAACACTAGTTTATGATAAATATGCTTAACTTTCCTATGCGTAACAGACATACAGACGATACGTAAATTACTAATTTAACTATACATTATATAATAACCTGTGGAGTGTTCATCTTGAGCCAGGTGTAGGCTTCACGGAAGTCATCGAATATGATCCTGGCGCCGTCGTGTGCTCGAGCCGACAGCACTATAGAGGGTGAAGAGTACGCCTCGGACGTGACCCACGTGCAGTGGAACACGTAAGACAGCAGCAGGCAACCGAGCACGCAGACGAACAACGCACCGACCTGTGCACGTATAGAACAGTAAATAGGAAAGAAAGATTAGTAAGAAGGAAAGAAAGTAAGTAGGAAAGAAAGAAAACACTTATTCAATGATATACAAACGGACATCAAAATAAAACATAAGACATTGTATCTATAGTAATAATAGAACAGAAGTTTTGTCTGTGCATGATTTTTTTTTACAAATTTTGTAACTGATTTTAGCCAATACTAATATGACTAAAAATTATCTGCTTGTAAGTTTGTACACAGGAAATATATGTCACAGAGTAATTATTGATAGGCTATAAAGATATTAAAAACTATCATGTAAATTCGTCGAAAATAAATAATTAATAAACAGTAAACCTTCAACTTAAAAACACCGTAACTCAAGACTGATTTTGATAACATCTTGTGTGCATATAGTATATGTAATTAACGTTTAATAAAAATATCAATATTGGCAGGCAGCGATTACGTCCTTCCACTTGCTACGATTATGATACACCTCATTCGTTTCCTCTACTTACATGACTTTTATACATGCTCGCCGTTTATGTCCTTTTCACCTGGCTTTTATTTAAGACTTGCTCGACTTGGTCAAAATACGAGGTCGACCCTTACCGACGTGCCCATTCACACTTCAACTAAGCATACCTTTCCCTATCTTCCTCACTACATCCTCTAACACATCACAGCGTTCTTTTATCACATTACTCCTGACTTTGTCAATTATCTTTACTCCAGCTATACTTTCTCAGACTTCTCATCTCCACAGAGGCACTTAATGCCATACCCACGTGTAGGGACCAGGACTCTTCGATGCAGAGCCAAACGCGCCTTTTCAGTTAATTTCTGGCTGCGCGTGAAGTTCTCACTCATTCAATCACTTACTCACTCACTCACCTCTGAACGAAACACCAAATTGTTCTCGTTTTTCTTCTTCTTCTCTTGCTTTTCAACTTTCGGCTCTATATCCTTCACGTGTAGACTCAAAAGGCTCGAAGCGGCTACGCCTGACACGATGCACATTACCGGAGCCAGGACCAGCATAAGACGAACCATGACACCCTGTTAGGGACATTTACCGAGGGGTCAGTGTATTTTACATAATAACAGTAAATTGGTGGGGTAAAGTGAATTAGTCAGCGATCAAAGTGTAAAAAGTCATAGAGCGGAGTCAATGGAGTATCACTCAACATGTCTCAACACCCTCAAGCTTTACTTATCATCATTCTTGTACTGTGTGTTTAAAAGTTTCCTGAACCCAATTTGTTACTTGGGTTTGGCCAATGGTCAGTTAATGTTCATTGAAGTAAAGTAGATATATTACCGTAATGAACAAAAATCAAATTGCCCCTAAAATTACATAGCAATATAATTTCACCATTTTTAGTTGAAGTAATAAATATAACAACTTGTTTTTTAAGAATTCTATAAGAATGGATTAGATTCAAAAGTTAGCCTAAACACGATCTCTAGATATGAATAATATGACTAGTATATGAATTCCACTCACAGCGAAATAAAAACTGACTGAGCACTCCGTAGAGTATGATGAATATATTGGCATCAGTGAGCTTGCTGAAGCAGAAGTAGAGACCAGCGGGGAACAGGAACACCAACACTTGCAGGTCGAAGTAGAACGAGGACCATGATGTAGGCTGGTGCTCTGACACCGATGCTGTTGGAACAACGAATATTTTATATTTGCTTCCTCATCGGCTTCGATTTCACTATAGCTAAGATTTTCTATAGAAACCCTATCGCCCTTTATGTGTTGCAAACATTAAGTAATTTTTGAGTTAATTCATAAAAAACAAAAACCAAATTTTACTTCGTTATATGCTAAAAATAACTTTGAAGTTTTGTCTGTTTGTTAAATATTTTTTAACCCCTTGAACACTAACCTGGCGTTTACGCCAGCTTTCCATTGTCTTCCTATTGTCTCATTTTTATGAGTAATCGACATATTAAGGAATTTTGTAACAGATGTCTATTTCACGTAATCACGAACCTGACATTGAAAAAAAAAAAATCAGTTTACGTTCCAATTTAACTCGAAAACGGCTTGTCATGATGCAAAGGATAGGCTATAAAGATTTTTAATCTTAATTTTAGAAATAAAAATATATGTTCGACTTTAACTCAAGAACAGGTTGACCGTTATTTGTAAAATTCTGTACCTATACAAGAAGCATATGTTAATAAGCAATTGATGGGCTACAGAAATTATTAATTTTTTAACAAATATACAAAGCATGCAGACTTTTTTTTTACCGACAGACGCAGGTGCGGCCGCACCAAAACAATTGCAAAAACCGATATCGATGCCCATGTTTATTATATTTATATCGATAATTACATTTCCCGGTACTAAGATAATGCTTCTGTTTAATAAGTAAATTAATTACAAGGAAAAATTAAGGAATTACTTAATTAGCGTTATCAGAAAGCGGTTTGATTTTTGTCATAAAGTAGATGATTATTTATAATAAATTAATATTATATAGATAAGTAGAAATTGCACTATACAGTATTCAAGTTTAAATTTTTCAAATGATCACTTACCAATAATAGGAATGTGGTTTTTAGCATAAGACGGGTCTAATAGAGAGTAGAATCTGCCGGTCCATGGGGAAATTTTACCTGCAATCATTGCAACCTTTTAATATATCGTCAGTAATAGTCGTACAATGTCCGTCCGATAGTACACTTAGAGCCAATTTCTTGATCCGTAGTCAAAGTTACTATATCCATTTGTCAATTTTACTATTACTATTACACAAACCAATGGTAATAATCACAATGCGTTTTTTGATGACAAAATCTACTATGGTTAAATTTAGCAATAGTTATTTATGTTGCCAGTAAAACGAACTGTATAATAGAATACTTTTGATTCCGGTAATTTTTTTTGTATGATCATTCCGAGTAACATGTGTCAGGGTCCATAATTCGAGTTGTAGAACAAACATTACAAAAAACAAAGGGTCGAGCTACTCTCGAACATCTGTGTCCATTATTATGTCTTGTGATAGTTTTGTAATGATATTAGGTTTTTTTTTATTTCGTCTTGTCTAAAATATTCTTTGATTTTATAATTTAATTCTTGAATTTAATATATTTTACAAGCCAAATAAATATTTGTACGAACTTGATATACTATACATAATGGATACTGAATTCTTATGAAAAACAAAATTCATAAACAAAAATATTACGAAAAAATAATAAATAGCAATATGTTGTAATTATTTGACAAATTATTTTATATAAAGTAATGTTATATAATGAAACTTCAAATTATCTACTTCAAATGTTACACAAAAGCAATGTAACAGCTGTTCGCACTAGAGTTAACCATTCGCCATATTTCTAACCCGACTGGGCTGAATGGTTAAATTTTTTAACAAATGGTTAGCTTAACTATGTTTCAAAAAACGCATCAGGGCATTATTTTAACCATTTGTTACAAATTTGACCATTTCTCGAGTTGACTACGGATCAAAAAATTGGCCCTTAGAGAAGCTTATAGGTTTGCGTTGCTAATACTATGACCTCAGCCGGGGACATGCTACACTGCATCAAGCACAAGATGGCTTTTAAGTGCTGGCGCTTAGAGATTAATAACTAGATTTATACCTTAGGTTTTGATTATGAAAATAACCACAATAGATGTAAAAACCAGACAAATATGATATGTTAAATGTTAGGTTATATCGATAATTACAATTAATACATTGTGAAAATTAAACGTTAAAAAACAGTCAAGGGGACTGCCTTTTTTAAATGTAAGATGTATTCCTTATATAAACTGTTGAAAGTTTAAGAGAAATAAATGCTGTTGGATTACACCTTCGGAATGCCCAATTACCATGTCATGGTTTGCATGACTATGTTTTTCCTCACTAAAGGCACGGTCTCACTCAAATATTGATGCGAGTACTTAAGGAGAGTGGTAGTTAGCGCAAGGACAACAAAATTATATGAACCTTGGCTTGAGCTGCTATCTAAGACTTAAAATCCGTGAAAATTATTACCTTGCATTAAACCTACGCTTACAATAATATAGTTAAACTTTATACGGAGAAAGAGCTTATAGAGTAAATATTTAGTAAATAGTTTTATAACATGCTTACAAAATACATTAAATTCATTTTAATAAATTAGGCAGCCATGAAAGCCTGTTTCTTTAAATGTCTAAATTATAGTAGCTATGTATAGTAATAATGAGTCCGCACTAAACCTACACTTACAATAATATACTGACCGGTGATAGACAGTGCGAGAATGGCAGTACCGAGGGTCGCTAGTAAAACGGTCAGTAGAGCCCTGAACAGCAGTTCAAAGTTCGCTGGTGAGAGCCGTTCCCGGAGGTACTGCGCGAACGCGTACAACTGGCATAACCCGAACGTGCCGAGAGCCTGCCGACATCATGGCATCCGTTAAAACAGTTCAAATTTACACTCAATACATTTTTCATTCATTCTCTCACATACGTCATACATTCAGTCATACACCTCACACATCTATCACTCATTCGTTTTCATACTTTTATTAGATTTTTTTCCATTTCCTAGCTAGTTATCACAATACATCAAGGAGTATAAAGTTTTAAAAACTATTTTCATTACAGTACAATTTTTCCATGATAGGCCAAAAGGAATAAAAAATTGTTCTGTTTTTAAAAACAGAACCAACTAGGTGTTAACACATCAATACTAGTTTGAACAATTCTTTACATATTCCATATATATGTTTTGTTCAGATGTACTCTATTTTCACACAATTATAACCATTGTAATAATTTTATTTTTCATTTGCAATGCTTCATATCAACTTTTGCAAGGCCATTTTATTTTTTTCAGTACAAATGAGACAGTGCCCGTGAGAAACTGACTTTAATGTCAATATGTATAGGTTAAGGTTAATACATCAAGTAATTTAATAAATACTCACCAACATATGTTCGGAGCTCTGGACAGGTTGGAATCCGACGAAAGATATCTGCATCGAGAGTATCGTGCCAACGCAATACAGTGTACTGTATGCGACGTAAACACGTGCAGAGAACCGACCGAGCATCATCAAAGCGAGCACGTGCAGCGGTATCAAGTTGATCAGGAATACATACCCGCCCCATGACGATACCTGTTATTTATAATATAACATGTAGGATTAAATAACTAGGAGCATGTGCCCTAAGTTTTTTTAATAAAAATTATGTGGAGTGGGAGAAGGTCTGTGGGTCTGTGTCATGTCGATCGAGAGTGTAATGTATTGTATTAAAAATGCCGATTGTAACGAATAAAATAAACTTGTGAAAGTCAAGCTAACCTTTCATTTGCCATAAAATCCCATATACATATTAATATGTAAGAATCCCAAAGCACATTACCGATTTACCGGACAAGTTCAAGCCCCATGTCAAACGTGTTTTAATATGCAAGTGTTTTTATAGGATGGATCGTTATGTGAACATTGGTGATGTCTGGAAGTGACAGAATGCTCTCATCTACTAATAAACTTTGTAACTATTAGTTGTAAATTGTAAGTGGAAAAAAAAAAAAACACTGAAAAAAAAGATCGAGTTTCTTGCTGGTTCTTCTCGAGGACTGGATTGTTTTCCGAACAGGTGGTCATAAGCGCCTTATCAGCGCCTAAATTTAATAAAGTATTTTTTAATTTGAACCGAAAACTTTTGATCCCTTTTTAAGGGCACTGCCCGCACAGATATGTGTAAAATTTGGCATAGTTAAACATAATATGGAGGAGCTTATAAAGTAAATATTTTTTACAATATGGTTAAAAATTAATTAAAAAAAAAAAAAAATAGGCAGCCGCCATGAGGACTACCGACGGAAATGAAAACTGTTTTTTTTTTATGTCTAAATTATAGTATGAACAATATAAATGTTATAATTTGTTCATCGAAATTATTAACATTACCTAACATTTCAAATAATATGTAAATATTATAACATTATATTATAACATTTGTCTTATTTTTACACCCATCGGCGCTCCGAACACTAATTATTAAAAAAAAAATTCATACAATTTATTCATAATCAGAACGTACGATAATTTATTATTTATCTCTTAATGCCAGCACTTAAACCTTATTTTATATTTGACATACTGTATCATATTGACTGCTGACGTTATAGCGTTGGTAACACAAAACTATAAGTTTTCCAATACCGAGAAATACCGCTAAAATTGCACACTTTCCATGTGTTTGACACATACACATATATAGATAGATATAGGCCATTATCTTTTACAATTACCCATGCATTACACATTTATTTACCGCGTGGACATAATGTTTACATTTGAGTAGGTTTTACTTTAAGCAATTTAAAGGGAAAAAAAAAACAAAATCGTTAGCATTTCTGAAATTAATTATTTACTATTTTATGAAATAAATTAAATTGTCGATGGATTGTGGTCGAATTGGGATCACAGACAAGCACTAGTAAAATCAAAATACTCTGTTGTTTATATTATTTTTGATAGGCGAAAAATGTATAGTTTCCAAAACAATCCTAGGTAAATATTATCAAGTCCTAGGTAAATATTATTTAAGCATCTTGTTTATCTCACCTTATTATTGATACAAATGAAATAAGTTAATAGACTCCGGAAATTTTGATAAATGAAAACTGTTTTCGATTTCTTATTATTTATAACATTAAAGTTCGTTAATGTCTACTGAACAGAGAAAAGAAGAAATTTATTTGATAAACAAAGGAGAAAAAATAACTTTACCTATTTATAGTATTTAGATGAGAAAAGTTTCGAAATGGAAGAAAATTTTATAGAAATATCAACAAGTTCTGTTATTTAGACCAAAGTGAAATACAATCAAGCTTTTATTAGATTTCTTTATGAATTTTAAATATACTATAATAATTTTGCAAATTCTACAGTGTAGCCAATAATACTGTGTCATTTTAAAACCTACATATTTAATGTTAATTACATACAATAAAATGTATGAAAGCGCAAAAACAAACAAGCTATTTTAACTTGAGAGTGTGAAACTTTCATTTTTTTATCTTTGATTGATTTCTAAGACAATTAGTCATTTACCATAAATATTTAAATGTATGATGAACATACCATCTTAATGATGAAATCAATCAGATGTTAAAAAAATAATAATTTACGAATTTACTCATTATTTAATTTGAATACATTTTTACATTTTTAGTATTATAACTTTTAATACTAAATTGTAATCTACATATATAAAAGGAAAATCATGGTCCTTTGGAGGCACCATCACCTCAAAACTACTGAACACATCGGGATGGGACTACTGCCATTCGATGCGGAATTTTTCGTAGATGGTTATAGGTTATTTATTTTTTGGTTTTCATTTCCCATTCTCATTTTTTTTTACTCCTATGTAAATTTTTTCCGCACTAATGAAAACCAAAGAATCATTTTACTTCATTTATTTGTTTTAGGTATGCGGTTAAGAATATAATAATATTTATATTACGATTACTGTACATAAGTATATTGATTTGTCCTTATTTATGAATTATTTATAAAAATGAGAAATCATGATTCAGAATGAACAAAAATATATAATATTTACATAAATGCCATTTATAAAAAGGAAGTAATTTAAAAATAATAATATTATAATTAACTAACATACCATGTAAAAGTAGGCGAGCGCTGTTAATGTGGCCCATAGTATGGTTCCAGTATTGACAGCTTTAATCCAGAAATAGTAAGTGAGGAGCATGCAAAATATAGCAATGCCTTCGTTATCATAACTGCCGGCCACTGAGCGACTTATGTATCCAGGCACTATGGCTATCATGGCAGCAGCCACCAGACCAGCTCCTTCATCCTGTGAATACAGATTTCCATTTAACGGCAACTTCACCTGATAATTAACATCATAAACATTGACCTTAGAATGCTTTAAATGAAGTAGGTCTAAAGATTCGACTCTCAAGTAGGGAATCAAAACTATTTATTAATATTCAATATTGAATTATAAGCATATGCGTAAATGTTCTCGAATCTCTAAACTGTTATTTTTACTTTATCTTAATAGATAATAAAAAAAATGAAGAAAATAATTAGGGTTCTGTATAAAAAAAAATTAAATGCATATATGAAACTGCGACACATGGCTGGTTTATAATATGTTTCAATTCTAAAGCCTAGATCATAAATATTACAATATATATATTAAAAAACATTCCTTTACTTTTAGGTTGGCTATGTTCTGCATTATTTTTATGTCTTGAATGTTTAAAATACCAATATAGATCTACTATAGGAATGAATTTACATAAATCTTTGTCAAAATATTAACATATTATGTTATTTCTGTATGGTATGTCTGGTGACACCTGGACAAATTAATAAATGTTTGGTGACAGAATAATTAACAATAGTACAATAATAATGTGTAATAAAATGGACATAATAAAAAACAAAGTTTTATTTATATTTTGCATGACCTTAGAACAAGAAGCAGCCTGATTTGTTATGTATCAATTAGCTTGCATCTCACACCACTAAGTATTTTGTTTTCAATAAAAGAAAAATCTGGTAATGATATGATACCTACAGCATAATGCTGTTAATTCACATACGGACTGGATCACGGACATGGTATGGCAGGCAGCCGAAGTCAGCAGTCACCTAAATAGGGATGGGGAACAAGATTTTTGAAATAGATTGATTTTTTTATTAGATTCACAAAACATCAAAGGTTTAAGTGATCAATCTTTTTTTATTTGACTTTTTATTCGAAAATTTGATTCTTTCATTGGTCGAAATTAGACGATAATCATCATTTATTGCAAAAAGTGTATCCAATTTTTTTTATTAACACACTGACATCTTCAATAGCAAACTAAAAAAAAAAAAAGAAAAAAAAGCCCAATGCCCAATCTACTACTACCTCTTTACAGATAATCATGATATTACAGAAAACAATAAGGATACTCTAATAAATGATTGGAGTTAAATGTTAATATACTATAAACAATGAAATCTTTTCGAAGAGGAAAATATTGATTAGGGGCACAAGACTGGTCGTCATGGAGATCTTTTAAGGGATACCTATGTCCAGCAGTGGACATCTTTTTGTTGAATGGATGAATGATTGACCATTAAATATCTAACCTTACTCCATACTTAGTTTCGCATCTTTAAATACACTAACTATCATACACAATTTTCATTATAATTTAGTATTTATGTATGTATTTTATTATTCTTATTTATAATCTGATATTAAATTCAATTAAGTGATTTGAATTTAAAAAAATGTAACTGTCCTGCAAAAATACCACATTTATTACCAACAATCAGTAAACCTGAAAATAAAAAATTATAAACTTAACCCCTAAATAAAAACTGACCTTAAGTTCCTTTGTAAGGAGATATGTAACAATTGTTGTTAGAGATGAGAAGAATGGTGCCAAAAATACACAAACATTTCTAATGTCTATAGTGATGTTCAGGAACTGCATGACATTGTATAATGTTGCAGAGGTCACCATCAAACCAGGATATATAGTACCTAGAATATAGTAAAATTGTTGGATATTCTATGAGGTTACAGATTATGTACATTTTAATAGTTTATTGCATCCTATTCCTATATTGTGCTATATCATGTTTTATGTACATTATCCTTAGTATTTATTTTAGTATAGAAGAACAGTAACAGCTAATTTATTCTTTTTTACATTTACTTATGTACTTAAGAGTAAACCGTAATCTATACTGAAACTTGAAATAAAAAGATTATAACTGACTCATAATAATAATAACTTACTTTTAAGGTGAGGGATTATGTTATGTAAGTCCTCTTAAAAAGTGAATTTTGTAGACAAATATTGGATATTTCAATTGAAATAAATGTATATGCATTTACTTGGAAAAAACTTTTATTTAAGAGAAATAATTACAAACAACTTCTAAATTATCATACATACAAAGATTGGACTTAAAAAAAAAATCATTATTTGTTTTATTTATTGATATATTCTAAATTTCAATATTAAACAACTTTATGCTATTCTTTTTATTATTTAAATCAAATGAATGAACTAGTTTTCATCTCACCTCCAATAATACGTCCAAGCGGATACCATGCTCTATCATCAAACCAATTATGAAAGTTGTAGAATCCCTCTTCAGTAAGATACCTAGTCGTTCTGTAGTTAAAGTAAGGGTCAAACTCGTGGATAACACTTTCAAATCGCAACACGGAGAAAAGACGTGTCGCAAATGCTGAAATTAATTTATAGATTTTTTTTCAACAATTAAAAAATAAAGTAATAATCAAGTCAATGTTTTTGAATTATTTCTCGTACAATCGATTAATTTTAATGATATTTTATATTACAACTTATGTTGTGCTTATAAATACAGATATTTTAGCTTTAAGTTATTTCAAATATTAGAAGAACCGCGATGAATGGTAATTTATTTTGACCACGCTTACTAAATTAAGACCACGTAAGTCAATAGAAAACAAATAACAGCAGATTTGTAAACTCATATAACTTAAGTAATCTAGTATAAAAATAGTGTAAAATTAAAAATTGAAGCCAAATAACTCACATAAAATTGCTGCCATTGATAAAACAGCCAATTTTATAAATGTTAGTTGTTTATCTGAAGTCAGGTGGAGCAGCTTCCCCCTGCTCTGAAGTTCAGCAGTCATGTTGGTTTTGTATATTTTCACGTGTTTATAATAACTTTACATCAATCTTAGGTTTAAATTACTTGTACAAAATATAAAATACAAGGCACCGGCAACCTCTCAATTTTGGTCGGCGACGTGATTTGACAGTTCATGATCGGCGTGGCAAAACTTTATTACCATCTACAAAAATAGTTAAAAATTGTGTTAAGCTTTTGAAACATTTTACAGGTATTATTATATCCTTGAGTAAGTTCATTGTGCTTGTTGCATGTATTTGAACCGTCAAGCAGATAAATGAAAGTTATTCCAGCATTAAATAATCTCTGAAAAATATAATTAGCTCAAACATTACAAAAAAATAAAAAATGTGTGGCGTTCCGCCTTTCTTGTATTAATATTATTAAGTTTCATATTTTAACTCTTTAACGTTAATAGTGTATTAGATACTCTTTGCTGCAGGACGCTATGATAGACGCCGAAAAAACATTATGCTTATAAAACAATACGTCTGGTCATTGACATTGATTTATATTGTAAAATATATATACTCATTCTGTATTTTTGATATTAATTAAAAGCAGTGAGTCAATCTACGGTGTTATATTTTAACTCCTCCGTCGACCAACTACACGGTACCTCCGGGTAATAAATCGCCAAAGTGGTGACCCTCGACTTACGACACCTAAGTCAACGCATCGAAGAAGGCATCTATCCCTGCACCGCACCTGGATTCTTCTCTTCCTGCAGCGTGCATTGAGTGCATATCACTCATCTCCGATTGCGGCTTCGGCATCTGGCGGCCGATAAACACCTCGAGGTCAACGTGTTCATTCGACCGGCATTTCAACACCACGTTAAAAACAGCGTTATGTTAAGAGTGATATCGTGTCATATGTGCGTGCTTTTTTTCTAAGTGCGGTCATAATAACTTCGAACATAATTCTGTTTCATGATTTTCTCATCGAACTTTTAGATTAGGTTTTTGTTTTTTGTTAAAAACCAGCGTACGTCATCAATCGACAACTCGCCTAAATGTCGATTAGATACACTATGGGCAGAAACGTTTTATATTAATTAATATTAATTTTGTATATTACAAACCATCATTTCGACAGGAATTCCTGAACACAAGGAAAAAGTAAAAACTTTTTTTTTGCATTGGAGTTTGGAACATTAAGTTACTAACAAAACATAATTTGTTAAATGTAATCTTTTTTGGTAGCTGAACAAAACCTTATATTTTATTTTTTTTTGTGTTTCTCAAAACATTTTTGACCATTAGTTAATTTTAAGTGTGCATAGAACTTGCAAACTATTTAATAACCACCTCTATTTTATTTTGAGTAACATTAATTATTATTTACATTAATTGTTTGGTTTTGTGCATTTAACAGTTTCAATTGCTATTATTTTTTGTTTGTCTGCTTTTATTCTCCTGTGTACGATTGTAAATTGTATTATTTGTTTATTTATATTATTATAATTAAGTATTGCTTTATATAATTATTCACAACTGACGGAAAAGGGTAAGCCTACCAATATATTGTGAGCACATCTAAGGTTGTCATAATGAACGAAGACCTGCGTGCAGAGCTCGAACACCTGCGGACACAAAATGCCGCACTCGAGGCACGCCTTCAGACACAGCCAGTACAGCACCAGGTTAATTCAGTATCCGTCAAGCTTCCTCCCTTCTGGGCAGACAGACCTGCAGTCTGGTTTGCCCAGGCGGAGGCTCAATTTCACCTAGCAGGAATTAAAAATGATACCACAATGTTCAGCCACGTTATCAGCACAATAAACCAAAGGTTAATTGGGGAAATTGAGGATATTGTCTTGGATCCGCCACCTGAAAACAAAATATCATATATTAAAACAGGAACTCATTCGCAGACTATCGGCATCAGAACAACAGCGGGTGGAACGCTTGGTTAGTGACGAAGAACTAGGAGACCGGAAGCCTACAGCTTTTCTTCGGCATCTGCAGTCACTTGCCGGAACATCTAAAGACGATAGTATCATTAGACAGCATTGGATGCGTCGATTGCCCACCCAGGTCCAAGCGATTCTGGCTCCACAGGAGGATCTCAGCTTACAAAAACTAGCTGAGCTAGCAGACAAAATTATTGAAGTGACCGTACCTAGTTCTTCAAAGGTATACGCTGTAAACAGCGAACCTAACGAAGATCCATCAATCAAAGACCTCCTGATTCAATTAAATAAACATTTCACGGATTATACTGCTTTGCAGCCACGTGGCAGATTTAGGAATCGACCTGCCTCACGGAACAACAGCCGAAGTGGCACTCCGGTAACCAAACGGTGTTGGTATCATAAAAAGTATGGTACCAATGCTACCAAGTGCACAAAGCCCTGCGATTGGAAGCCGGAAAACCCGACCAGCAATCAGTAAGGGCGGAAACTGATTGCTGCTTAGTGGACCACGGCCGCCGTCTATTTGTTACAGATAAGGAGACCAAACACCAGTTCCTAGTTGATACCGGGTCTGACTTATGCTGCTACCCTTATCGCTGGGTTCGAGATCAGAGACAACCTTCTGACTGGGAACTCAGTGCTGCCAACGGTAGCACTATCAAGACCTTTGGAACTGTGAACCTTAAATTTAATCTTGGACTGCGCCGTACCTTTGTTTGGCAGTTTGTGGTTGCTGACGTCAGCACTGCCATTATAGGATCAGATTTCCTAGCATACTACCACCTCCTGCCAGACTGCCGTACCAAGAGATTAGTTGACGGCACTACTGGTTTAGCCATCATTGCTTCTGATGCCACCAGCGAACAGTCCAGCATCAAGACTATTAATATTCAGAGCTCTGTTTTTGCACAAGTGCTGGCCGAGTTCCCTGACGTCACTAAACCACCTGGACTACCACGGGAAATAAAGCATAACACTGTGCATCATATTCGGACCACAGATGGACCTCCAACTTCCTGCCGTCCTCGACGTTTGGCGCCACATAAATTGACTGCTGCCAGAAAGGAATTCGAGGATATGCTGCGGAATGGCACAGCGCGACCTTCGCAAAGTGCTTGGTCCTCTCCGTTGCATATGACCCGTAAAAAAGACCAGTCATGGCGTCCATGCGGCGACTTTCGTGCCCTGAACGCCAGGACCATACCAGACCGTTACCCGGTACGACACATCAATGATTTTACCCATAATCTTTCTGGGGCTAAAATATTTAGTACTATTGACCTTGTGAAGGCCTATCATCAGATACCTGTTGCTGAGGAGGATATCCCTAAGACCGCCATCAAAGAGAGCTGTTCGAGCAATATATAATATGGAACCTCGCGAATCTCTAAAGAACAAGTTTCAAGAATATGATATCTTAACTTTGCCCTCCCAATACATCTTCGATAACTTAATGCATATTCGTAAAAATTTAGACAAGCTAGATCTAGTGAATGATCGTCATAATTTTAATACTAGAAGTAAAGACAAGTTGGCCGTCCCACGCTTTAGGTTAAGTAAGTGTAATAAAAGCTTTATAGGTAATAGTATTCGGTTTTACAATAAGATCCCAAGTAAAATTACCGATTTACCTGACAATAAGTTCAAGTATTATGTCAAGCAAGTTTTAATCTCAAAAGGTTATTACAGGGTGGATCATTACGTGAACGATAGTGATGTCTGGAAATAACCCACATCTCTGTGCTTCCACTAAAAACTACGATTTGTATAGTTTTTTTATATGACATAAAAAAATTATATATATTATATTTATGAAAAAAAAAAAACCAGATCGAGTTTCTTGCCGGCTCTTCTCGACTGGGTTGTTTTCCGAACCGGTGGTAGTGTTTTAGACGTTCATAAGCGCCTTCTTAGGGCCTAAATTGATAAATGAATTTTGATTTTGATTTTGATTACCCCGTTTGGCCTTTTCGAATTCCCTTACATGACTTTTGGGTTGCGAAATGCAGGGCAAACTTTTCAACGGTTCATCGATGAGGTCACTCGGGGTCTTGATTTTGTTTTTCCTTACATCGATGACATCCTCATATATTCAGCAAATGAGGCTCTTCACAAGGAACATTTAAGAATCCTTTTTAAGCGCTTGAATGATTATGGGGTTGTAATTAATCCGTCAAAGTGTGTATTCGGAGCCACAGAGGTTGTGTTCCTGGGCTTTAATATTAGCGGGGAAGGCACGCGTCCTCCTCAAGATCGCATTCAAGCCCTTCTGGATTTTTCCCCTCCGAAGACTGTTCAAGGTGTGCGTCGTTTTCTCGGTATGTTAAATTACTACCGCCGTTTTGTGCCCCACGCTGCTCAGTTTCAGGCTCCCCTAATCGAAGCTGTTGTTGCTACCAATGGCAAAGGTGCTAAGCCATTTGTGGTCACCTGAGCTTCTGGTACAGTTTGAAAATTGCAAATCGAGCTTATCTAACGCGACTCTGTTACAGCACCCAGTCAACGGCGTACCCCTTGGCCTGTATACGGACGCATCAAGTGTCCATATTGGATCCTGTCTTCAGCAGCAAGTGAACGGCCAATGGTGCCCGCTGGCCTTCTTCAGCAAAAAGCTGACTCCTCAACAGACACAGTGGCCAGCTTATTATCGGGAATTATTGGCGGTGTACGAGAGCGTTCAACATTTCCGACACATACTCGAAGTCCAGCACGTTACGATTTACACGGATCACAAACCGTTGCTGTACGCTTTCGTACAGCGCAGAGAAAAACTTCCGCCTGCGCAGTTGAACCAGTTATCGTTCATAGGCCAGTTTACGACAGACATCCGCTATATCAAAGGTGAGGACAACATTGTCGCTGATGCCATGTCCCGGATAGAGGCCATTTCTTTAGAAGAAGATTACGAGGCCCTCTCAAAATCACAGGAGGAGGATCAAGAACTCGCAAGCCTACGTCAAGGAAATTGTAGCCTTAAATTTGATCAGGTTATCATTCCAGGGACTAAGGTTTCTGTCCTATGTGACTTGTCCACAGGCAAGCCTCGTCCTTACTTGACCCCTTCATTTCGCCGTGCGGTGTTCGACAAGATTCATAACTTGAGCCACCCTGGCGTGCGAGCAACCACTCGCCTTCTGGTCGAACGCTACGTTTGGCCCTCGATCAGAAAGGACTCTCGCCAATGGGCTCAGGCTTGTATGGCTTGTCAACGCGCTAAAGTATCAAGACACATTTCTGCTCCTCTCGGTACCATCGATCAACCATCTGGTCGTTTCATGCATATCCATATCGACATCGTGGGACCTCTGCCAGTCTGCAACGACTATCGTTATTGCCTAACCGCGGTTGACAGAGTTTCACGATGGCCTGAGGCGTGGCCCATGAGATCCATTACAGCTGAAGAAGTGGCTGACACTCTCATTCGAAGATCCGAGAATGGATATCGCGTTTTGGCGTACCCGCAGTAATTACAACAGACCAAGGCACTCAATTTGAGTCTGATCTGTTTCGTCGACTCATGGCAACGTTCGCCATAAAACGTACTAGGACGACCGCCTATCACCCCTGCGCAAACGGGATGATCGAGCGAGTACATCGCCAAATGAAGGCAGCTTTTATGTGCCACACAGAATCATGGGTTCGGGCTCTTCCGCTCGTACTTCTCGGAATGCGAACGGCATACAAAGAAGACCTTAAGTCTACAGCAGCAGAAATGCTGTATGGTGAAACGCTTCGTTTGCCAGGAGAAATGTTGGCTCATCCACCTGGCGCAGACCGTCCATACGACCCTGTTGATTTTGTAGGTCAACTACGACGTAAGATGGCAGCTTTACGGCCAATACCTGCCTCACGTCACGCAAATCCAGCTGCTTTTGTATTTCAATCATTATCTTCGGCCTCCCACGTTTTCCTACGAGACGACACAGTACGACACCCACTACAACCTCCTTACACCGGTCCGTTCGCTATATTAGAGCGTTCTACTGATGTAAAGACCCTGACCTTGGATATCAAGGGCAGACAGATTGTGGTGAGCGTAAACCGCGTCAAACCAGCTTTTTCTGAGTCTGACAACTGGGAACGTCCTACGACTAAAGACACAACTGCAGGTAACTTACCTCCTTCAGACATACCTCAGGATCCTGAACCCTCAACCGCAGATTCCGTCACCCCTAACTCACAACCTAGTGCAACAAGATCAGGTCGTCGTGTAAAATTTCGGAAAGCTGAGGATTATTTCTATTATTAGGCATTTATCCTTCTCCGTGGGGGGGTGGTGTGGCGTTCCGCCTTTCTTGTATTAATATTATTAAGTTTCATATTTTAACTCTTTAACGTTAATAGTGTATTAGATACTCTTTGCTGCAGGACGCTATGATAGACGCCGAAAAAACATTATGCTTATAAAACAATACGTCTGGTCATTGACATTGATTTATATTGTAAAATATATATACTCATTCTGTATTTTTGATATTAATTAAAAGCAGTGAGTCAATCTACGGTGTTATATTTTAACTCCTCCGTCGACCAACTACACGGTACCTCCGGGTAATAAATCGCCAAAAATGTGTCATGGGACATCAGATAGGAACCAAGCTCCTTCGGATAATATGAAAGAAACACAATTTTCAAAAAAAATATTGCTTAATTTAATAAATACTAATTTGATTTTTTTATTATTTTACTATTTAATTTTTATTTAAGCATATAAATGTATTTAAGAAATAACAAACAACGTAAAATATAATAAATCAAACAAAAAAAATATTAATTCAAATTGTTAAGAAAATAAAAAGCATTTTTCTTTTATTTATTTTTTAATTAAATTATTTAAGGTCGCTTTTTAATATCTCTGGTTATTAACGACTACAGTTAACAATACGCTATAATAACATTTACTGTAGATTACACTAATTTATAAACATTTATCGTTTTCGAAAAGCTTAAAGTATGAATGTATCCATCCTGATTTAAACAATCTTTTAAGGTGTTGGAAGCCCCACACAATCGTTTTTCATTGTTAAATGCAACACACTACTAAGAAGTGTAACACAATTAGGTCTTGTCTACGCTTGCGTTTGTTTCTGTCGGTTTTATTGATTAGGTGAATGTGTGTCATGTTTGTTGTTATAAAACCTTAATAGTACATCATCTTAATATATATATATATATATATATATATATATATATATATATATATATATATATATATATATATATATATATATATATATATCTATTATTAAAGAAACATCTGTCATATTTTAGCACTTCATAATTAGTCTACTATTGTGTAAACATGAAATATATTAACTTGTAGTTTATAAATGTTTTTTTTATAATATTGGCGACGAGAAAAAGAGAAATGGACCAAAAAACAAATCAACGAAATATTACGGATGCAACAAATCCAACAAAAACAAATTTCCGAACTATTGATGATAATTCAACAACAGTTGGTTCACGGGGGACAACAAAGATCATCTTCATCTAACGACGACTCATCAAGTAAGAGTAACATTATCAATAGTTTTAAATGTGACAGATTTAATCCGGAAACAATAACGATAGAAAATTTTATTGGTTACTTTGAACAACGTTGTCAAATTTTGGGAAAATAATATATAAATGTACAAAAAGACTTACTTGTAACTGTTCTTACACCTGAAGTATATCATGAATTGAAGACTGCTTTCATAACAGATTTTGAAACAAAACAAAATGAGGAAATAAAAAGTATGTTACTAGATTTACATAGAACAAAGAAAACTAGATTTAAAGCATTATCAGAATTTTGGAATTCTACTCAAGAATTCAATGAATCAATGGAACACTACGCACTTAGATTGAAATCGCTTAGTAAAGTTTGCGGCTATGAAGGTTCTTTACTTGAAAGACAATTACGTGACAGATTTGCAACAGGTATTAATCACCAACAGCTAGAAATTGACCTAAAACAACGATGGCCAGATTTAAAAACAGAGACTGAAGATGGTAAACTGAGAGAAATAACATTTGCTGAAGTTTTTTGCAGTTTCACAATCAAGGCAAGTTGTTGAAAAGGATGTTGATGAATTAAAAATGAACGTAAAAGGAATACATCAAACCGATCAAAAGAAACAGTATGTAAACCAATAAACTTAACACATACCAACCTCGTAAACTAAATGGACGTCAACAATGTTGTCCTTGCGGAAAACATGCGAGGCATAATTTAAACGATTGTATAGCTAAAAATCACATTTGTGAAGAATGTGGAACGAAAGGTCATTTCGGCTGTTGCTGTAACAAGATAGGCCGACCTTACATCGTGCACCAAAGACACACCAAAGACAACATAAGAACAACAGTAAAACATCAAACATCACAAAAAGTAAAAAATGTCAATCATGAATTGATTGGGACAGAAGATTGAGAATCTGACAACACTTTTGATAGCGACAAAACAGATAGCAACGTGTACAAAATAAATAAATCTACAAGATGCAAAAAGATAGATTTATCCATCAATAGCGTTAAATGTACGATGGATTGGGATCCAGGGTCAAATTCAAGGTATAAAGAAGATACTCCCTGTGGTAGTTATGAAAACTGCAGATTCGATGCTTTTTAGATTAGATTGGAGTGAAATGTTCAATATGAAATTTTCAAAACCAGTATATTCTGTAAAAACTTTTACACCGACGTCACTCGAACAAGTCCTCAACACACATCAAGAGTTATTTAACAATAAACTAGGTAAAGTTAAAAATTATCACGTCAACATACACATTAAATCAAACACATAACCCAAACATGTACCCGCAAGACCCATTTAATTTAACATGAAAAAGAATATAGAACTGGAATTAGAACGTCTAGTTAAGGAAGAAATTCTAACAAAAATAGATCCAAACGTAACACCTGTAGAATGGGCAACACCTACTGTGAATGTTGTTGTAAAACCTAATGGACAAATTCGCATCTGTGGTGATTATCGTACTACTATAAACACGGTATTGATTACTCACACTCACCCAGTACCATTATTCGACCAATTAAGACAACGATTAGCTAATGGAGAGAAATACAGTAAAATTGACCTAAAGGACGTCTATCTACAATTTTAAATAGCTCCAGACTCAAAAAAATATTTAATTGTATCTACACATAAAGGGTATCAATACAATAGATTGATAGACAGAACTGCACGTCGCCGGGCTAGACGAATCGGTGACTGCGGAGGAGTTAATCTCCGCCGTCGCAGAGGCGACGAATTGTCCACCGGACAACATCAGGACGGCCGGTATACGCCCCGGTTTACGTGGGCTGTACTCGGCCGTCATATAGTGTCCGGTGGACACGGCGACGAAGCTGGCCGACGGTCGGCGCTTGTTGGTGGGATGGGTGAGTGCGAGGGTGCAAGCCCTGCCACCCAGGCCCAGGAGGTGCCACAGGTGCCTTCGCGAGGGGCACCTGGGGGTCACCTGTACCTCCAAGGACGACTGCAGCACGTCCTGCTTCAAATGCAGTCGTCCGGGCCACAGGGCGGGTGAGTGCGATAGCGAGGCGGCCTTCTGCCGCCTCTGCAACGCCGAGTGCAAGCCCGCCTTGCACAGGTTGGGTTGCAGGGCTTGTCCCACAATCAAGCCCGTGCCACCGCCTCCCAAGGGAGCAAGGAAGAAGCGGCCTCCAGCGGCGATGCCTGCCGCCAGCGCACCGGCGCCGCAAGAGGTGCAAATGGAGGTGGAGCCAACTCCATCGTGCTCCACCCCATCGCCGGCAAGATCTAAGGGTGGCCCAAGGCTGTTTCCCCCCCGGCCATCCTTAAGAAGGCCTAGTTTCAAGGCCAAGGAGGTTGAGGCGCACCGTGGTATCCCGGTGCGCCTCCCAATGGATGTCGCCAGGGAGACCTCATCTTCCCCCCAGGCCTGAAGGACGATAGCCGCAAGGCCTTGCGCATGCCAGGGGAGCGGTAGTAGTACTGATAAGCAATTCCCGCACCCCTGGCTGCAATGCGAGTTGAGGATACCTTGGAGTTTTAGTGGGTATTCCCGATCGCCCATCCAGGCCGGGCGAGTCCCACATACCCCCTCGCCGTTATCGTACGTTGAGAGGGAGATGCCTAAAAGCATTTCTCCAAGTAAAAAAAAAAAAAGAAAAGATGGTTGTGGAAAATCTTGTACTTTTGATATGGGGCACGATAATAAAATGGCGCGTGCCTTTGGAAATTATAAAATGTTTTTACCAGATAATGTATATTTAACAAAGCGACACGCTTCACCATAATTACTTATTTGCACTTTCATCGCCTTAATCGTTGAATTTATGGTCTAAAATTCAAATAACATATGCAATGTATTCCAATAAATCGCGCCAATTCAACAAATCGCACATGCTGTCTCACAATGCTTCGTTTTTACCTCACTAACGCGATCGGTCGAATTCGGAATCACTTCGGATTATTTCGTTTTACCGGTCACGTGATCTGGTGGAGTATATCGTCCAATCACAGCGATAGCGGGTTTGCAATCCTACCATATAATAATCGTTACATCTTATAGTAGTGATTTGTACTCATTACCTAACATCCATATTTAGTCACCATATAACCTGTTACTCAAAATAACTAGTTTCATTTGAAACGTGAAACGTATAACCTGCTACTGATACGATAAACAGTTTCAAAAACTAGCTATCGTATAAAACGCCCACGACTAGTTTTGAGACGCGCGTTTTGTTGATCAATAATTTGACGCATTTTGACGATAAAAATGCCATCGACGAAGTTGTCTAAATAACTTTCTAGATTCTCGTGACAATCATATTCATACAATTAATTATTGTGGAGTTACGAATTCTATAAAAATAATAAGACATCTATAGTTTGTAGTAGACATGGCGGATCATAGAATAATATTAGTGGCGAATCCACTCAGCTTACTTCGTGAATACAACGTAAATAAAAAAAAAATTATAGAACGAAAAAATCAAATAATATTTGGTGATTTTTCGTGGCCTAAAAATGTTAAAACAAACTATCCTATAGGGAGGCAAGTTGCTCTTTTTGTACGAAATCTATGTCATAATAAAATAATTTCAAAATATGTAGATATAAATATACTTTTCATAATTTTTTTTTTTTAGATCTGGGAAGGAAAGCAGTGTTGAAGAGTATTATACACTGGAGTGTCTATTATTTATACTCAAACACACTCATTTGACACATCTTGAATATGTAAAACGTGCAGCTGTAAGTAAAAGTATCCCATAATAAGTCAGTTTTATTTAGAAATATGGCTAGTAATGATGTAAATTTACTTTCATATAGGCTGCCAACATTCCACATGTTCGTCGGCCGGATCGCAAAAAACTGTTAGCATATTTGAATGGCGAAATTGATGATGAACTGAAGATGCCATTTGTTTTATACCGTTAACCAACTATTGTTGAATTATCATCATCAATAGTCCAGAAACTTGTTTTTGTTGGATTTGTTGCATCCGTAATATTTAGATTATTTCTTTTTCATCCATTTCTCTTTTTCTCATCGCCAATATTATAAATAAAACATTTCAAAATTAAAAGTTTATGTATTTCTTGTTTACACAATCATGGAAAAATTATAAAGTGAAAAAGTATGACAAATGTTTTTAATAATAGGTAAATATATATTTTAAATAAAAAATATTAAAATGATTATCTACAATAAAGATTTTATAACATTTGTGATGTGCCATATTTATTTTTACACAACAAACACCTAAGGAAAGTTTATAAGTTGATCGAAAATTATTTAATTATCATAAGAAAATCTTCTTTGAGTGACCATATACACAAGAGTTTCAACTTAGAGTTTATTTTGCCCCTGCAGGCCATTTAAAGTTGTAAGTGGGCCACATTATGTCCCATGGCCATAGGATTGAGCTGCCTTGTTCTTAAATATTGAATCCAAAAAGTAAAGAATACTGAACCATAAGACAAAATATGAACTGTTTTATTTTTTGGTTATTTATATATAAATCCATATCACAGAAAATAAAAAGGACACTAAAATTATGAATCTTGTATAATTTTAAAACAATTAAAGTTAAGGAGTTACAAGTACAATAAAGTTAAAGGTAAATTTGTTTTATTTTTTATCTTGGGTATAAAGTGAAGACATTTTAGTTTTAGCAGCAAAGATGAATAATAAAATAGCAATATACTCGAAATACTCCTGATGTAAATGGTGTCCATGGGTTGCATTGCCTACTTTCAATCAGGCAGAGCCAAATTAACACTCACTTGGACCCCGAAGGAAAAAGGAATCTGAGGTCCCGTAATGACAAATTATAATGCATTAATACTTATCTAAATTGAAGTCTAGGAATTATTGGTAAATTTAAGGTCAAAACTTGGGTTTTGGAACCGGCAGCAAAAAAGACATAACAGTGAATGAATATTAATGTTTTTATTTAACAATTCATAAGTAAACTATATAGATCCATAGCATTGAATATTCAAATATGTAAGTTCAAGCAATATCACAAAATATGTTTGTTTGTTATCTTAGTGGTGTGAAAAAGACATTTTTAATCACACACAGAGGTGAAGGAGGCCATCAGTGTTGCCAAGAAAATAAGAAATTAAAAGACAATAGTTTACCAATAAAAAACAGGAGAAAATAGAAGGTAAAATATTTGCATTCTGTAATAGGTGGCGCTGAACCAAAATTGAAAAACAGTAAAAATTAGGAATGAAAACATGGGCAACAATGTAAAAACAGCAAATCTACTGTTAAAAAAACAAACAACAAACTTAATTTTTATTTTGGTAAATTTAAAGAAAAGAATACTTTTAACTAATTCATTATTGAAGATGTTAAACAATTACCGATTAAGAAATAGCAAACTAAGATCAAATTTATAAGCTATAAAGGTTTCAAAGACAGTGAGTATTTTGAGCTTTATACTTTTGTTAGTCAACTTTATTTTTATGTAATAATTAATTAACTGACTATGTGAAAAGCCAATATGTATTAAAAATTATAGAGCGAGAGAAATTTTGTAAGATAATAAAATTTAAAAAAACATTGTTTATTTTAGCTTTTACAGGAAATTTAGTTTTTATTAACCTGAGTTTGAATAAAATAATAGTAAATTAACTAATCACTTTAGAGGTGGAGCAAATAAGAATTTAGAAGGAGAATTTTTAGGAGAAATTTATTAGCATATACTTTATTAATTAAAAATTGTCTTGTTACATTAATTTTCTTTCGTTATAACGAAATTGTTATGTTTCTAATACCATCGATCTCTAACACTATTATTATCCCTTATTAACCTGTACCCTAGAGAATTGATTTTCAATTTTCTTTTGTTTTGCATCGATAGAATTATTTATAATTAACAATGTATCCAAACACATATATTCACTTAATTAATCAAAAAATCAAGAGGTGGCCTCCTTCAGCTCATTGTGAGATTTTTGCTCTTAAAAATTGAATCTTCAATTAATCGAGCTCAAAACATCATCCCTAATAGAGGCATTTCAAAAGAATTCATTAATTGAGTGAAGATTTTTCTACCTTTGTATTTGTTTTGGAATATTTCTAATTTATAGACATTTTAATCGAAGCAGATATTGAACCACGATATTTTAGAATAAAAGGTCTATTCAATGGTAAATATTGATTCAAAAACATTGATCTTTTGATCAAAAGATTGATTATTCGATATCAGATTGCCGTCCCTAACCAGTGTCTCCAGATTGGGGGTTTTTTTCGCGATTTTGGGGAAAAAATCTTGGGCCTTCATAATTATAGGAAATTACTACTTCCATAATCATTGTAATTATAATATTAAATTATACGTAAATAAAGATTTCTAAATGAAGACTAAAAAAAAATAATTAATTAATTAAAATTGTGGTTACTTTTTGAATAAATAATCATCACATCCATCTCAGCTACATGCAATCGTTTCTCATTGTTGAAAAAATAAACTATATTTCATGACGATACAATACTCAATGTTTTATTATTATCAATTACACGTATTTATACCAAAAATGAATACTTCTAGAACATGTATATTATTTATATATATTTAAATATTCTTAGATTTGTTCTTTACGGCCGGTATGTCGCCGTGCCAATGAGGTTTCATGTTTCTTATCCGACACTCATCCATCTTTTTTTACCATCGCAGTATTCTAATCCATACAATATGACAGATCTTATGATAGACTTATATGTCCTGCCTTTCAATTTAAGGGACATCCTGGAATCAAAAATCACACCAGGGATCTGTCGCCATTTCATCCAACCTGATTTGATTATTTGTCTTATTTCCCGTTCGATTTACTATACTATCTTGTTGTGGGTATTGTGTATCATATAAATAAATTTGTCATGTATAAGCCATTTCCTTTCTTTTTACTCATTGTTTGTTTATTTATTATAAAGAAACAAATAGTCATATCAACTTCATTGTGTTATCTTAAAAATAAAACGATGTTATGAAATAATATATTATTTACAACATTTATAAGGACACTTTTGGCGGGATTTTGATTTGTAGTGAACCTTTTTTTTTAATTCATTATCTTGCAGTATTCGGCTCTATCTTATGTAATTTTGTTGGCATGTTGCGTGTGTAGTTTGGTTATTGTATTCAAGAGACGTGTGTTTAAAATAACGAATGAAATCCGTTATGTAAAAAAACTCTTTAAATAGTTGTAAAAATATCCCCCATTTCATTAGGACACTGAAGATTTAATAAAGGGAATCTGGTACAAAACCATTCAAACCTTTGGGTTCTGTCACTTGGTTCGAAGAGTCCGATATGAGATGGTACACGATTGTACTGGCTTTAAGAATTCGTTTTGGGCATATTCCGTTAAATAATTTTTATTTATGAATAACGAAGAATCTCCGAATTGTAATATTTGTAATATACAGGAAGATCTATATCATATAATAATGGAATGTACCCAGAATGAAACTCAAAGACGTCTAATATTTAGAATTAATTGTGACGTTGGCTTGTTTAATGTATTGTTGGCTCGCCCAATATCTAATAGAGGTGTAAAAGTAACGAAAAATATAGCGTACCCGTATGTATTCGTTACTGTAACAATCAGTACGTGTTACTTTTGATACCGCATCGAGACATACTGCGTACGGTATGACGTTAACGTCGCGTTGTTCGTACTTTGTAGAAAACTTACGTGTACTTTATATTCCTCGCTGTGTAAGGTACATTTTTAATCAGACTTGTATTTAGACTTTTTTTATTTATTTTTTTGTTTAAATTTTGTTCTCAAATATTATATATATATGTTCTATGTTATAGCATTGTTATATTCGTATAATTGAACATTTTATTTTGTACGAAAATATTTTAACAGTTGTAATGGATAGTAACAATCAATTATTGTTAGAGGAAAATACTTTGCTGGGCCAGCAAAAGGCTTTATTACTTGCTGAATTACAAAAAATTAAAAACTCAGCCTACGGAGAACCCTAACATACCTCTTTCCCAACCTTAACTGTTTGCAAGGTAGGTGTCAAACTTCCACCTTTTTGCCCTGTCAGGCCTGCTATATGGTTTGCACAGGTGGAGGCACAGTTTAATATATCAGGCATCTCTGCTGATTTAACAAAATTTAATTATGTCGTGGCTCAGTTAGATACTTGGGTTATTGGGGAAGTTGAGGACATGATTCTTCGACCCCCTTTTGAAGACAAATATATAAAGTTAAAAACAGAGCTTATCCTTAGATTGTCCACTTCTGAGGGGCAAAGATTCAGATAGTTTGTAAGGGACGAGGAGCTAGGTGACCCTCGTTTCTCACAATTTTTGAGATATTTAATGTGTCGAGGACCCATAAAAATAAGACAATAGGAAAACAATGGAAAGCTGGCGTAAACGTCAGGTAAGTGCTCTAGGGTTAAAGTCTTTAGCTGGGATTACTTTCACAGATGAAAATCTATTTCGTCAGCTTAGGATGCGACACCTTCCTCAACATCCTTGTTCCTGAAAAGTTGCTGAACTTGCAGAAAAATTTTGGAAGTTTCACCTAGTATTGATGAATCACTTTCGTCACTTTCGTCACGTACTCAGCTAGCACTTCTTCTGGTTTGTCTTCTACGCTTGGAGATATTATTCGGCGCTTAGATGAACTCACTCGTCAAGTTAGTGAACTTAAAACTGAACACGGCAAAGAAAGGTCGCGAGGATGTCTAAGTTATCGAGAACGCACACGCACACCCGGTAAGCCAAAAATATGTTTTTACCATAGGAAGTTTTTTACAAAAGCAGCAAAATTTGTTAAACCTTGCTCCTGGATCCTACTTGGTTCAGACCTCTCCTGTTACCATACATTTGGTTGGCAAATAGGCCACTACGGTCAAACTACACATTAGCTGCTGCAAATGGTAGTGATATTCGTACTTATGGTGATATTCAAATGACACTAAATCTAGGACTACGTAGAACTTTTCGATGGCAATTTATCGTCGCTGATATTAACACCGCCATTATCGGGTCTGATATTTTGGTGCATTATCAGCTAATGCATTAGTAGCATAGGCCTATCATATAGCCTCCATTCCAACATTAGGTCATTCTAGCATTAAAGTAGTCTCTGCTCCGCTGTCAGAGTTTAGTAAAAGTAAACTAAACATAACACGGTCCATCACATTCTGACCACTGAAGACGCCCCCGTCTCTTGTCCTAGGCGCCTGGCACCTCAGAATTTTCAAGAAGCTAATAAAGTTTTTGAAGAATTGGTACAATGTGACACAGCTAGACCGTCAGGAAGTTTATTTTCTTCGCCACTTCATATGGTCCCTAAACGCGATGGCATCTAGCGGCCCTGCGGAGATTATCGAGCTCTTCACGCACAATACCTGATAGGTATCCGGTCCGCCCTAACGTCAGGGGGCCGAACACGGCCTGTCGGAAGCTGTACCTAGGGGTCGTTCGATCTATGGCTCTTTACGGGGCTCCGGTCTGGGCGGACAATCTGTCCAGACGGAACATCGCCGCTCTGCGGGCTCCGCAGAGGGTGATGTCGATTAGGTCGATACGGGGGTACTGTACGGTGTCGTTCGAGGCCGCGACCCTGCTTGCCGGCTCCCCTCCGTGGGACCTGGAGGCTAGGGCTCTCGCCGCCTTGTATAGGTGGTGCAGGGATCGTTCGGATAGGATGCAACGCCCGACGCCTCGAGAGATCGAGGCGCGGCGGGCGGAGCTCAGTATCTCGATCGTCCTAGAAGGGTGGGAAAGGCGGTTGGAGAATCCAAGCGCCGGGGTCGCTACAGTGGAGGCCGTTCGGCCCCACCTTAGGGACTGGTTAGGGAGGACTCACGGAGTTCTGAGTTACCGCCTTACGCAGGTGCTGACGGGGCACGGGTGCTTCGGCAGTTACCTGAATCGTATAGGAAGGGAACTCTCTCCGTGTTGTCATCACTGTGCCAGCGGAGTCGTCGACGACGTCGAGCACACGTTGGTCGTGTGTCCCGCGTGGAGGGAGTCTTTCAGAGACTTGGCGTCCGACGTGGGTACGGTCCTCTCCTTGCCGTCGCTCGTGAGGGCGATGGTCGGGAGCTCTAGGGCTTGGGCGGTTGTCTCTTCCTGTTGCGAAGCCATCATGCTCGCAAAGGAGGAGGCAGAGCGGGAGAGGGAGCGGGCAGCGCACCCGAACCGAGTGAGGCGTGTCTCACGCCGGGGCACCGGACGCAGCCGTCCGGGCGCCCGTCGAGGTCGCCAAGCCTCGTAAAACAATTTGACGTTGGACCTCCCGTGAGGTATGGCGTTGCCAGGGCCTCTGCAGAATACATGTATAATGTGCTCCGGAGGCCCTGGCATCTTTGCGCCGGTTAGGGACGTGGAGTGTTTAGTCAGTCGGCTGCGGCCAACCTGACACACGGACACCTAAGTCAATTGACTCGGTGTCTATGGTCTGTCGCGAGGATCACACGTGTGCGAAAAACTGGGTTTTTCGGCGCACGTCCGAGCGTTCAACGAGCAGATTTAAACCACGTTAAAAAAAAAAAAAAAAAAAAAAGGTATCCGGTCCGCCATATTGGTGATGTCGGTCACAACATACATGGCTGAAATATATTTACTAAAATCGAGCTCGTTAAGGCTTACCAACAAATACCAGTTGCGCCTGAGGATATTTGTAAAACGGTCATCATCACATCCTTCGAACTTTATGAATTTAATTAAATGACTTTTGTTTTGCCTACATCGATGACATTCTACATTCTGACAGTGTACTTCCGTGATGGTGGTGAGCACGCTGAACACCTCCGTTTTCTCTTCAGGCGACTTGAAGAATACAGAATTGTCATCAATCCAGCAAAATGTGTTTGGTGTTTATGAAGTTACTTTTCTTGGGAATTGTATTTCTGCGGAAGGAACTCGAGCACCAACAAACGCATACAGGCTCTGCAAGATTTTCCCTCTCCCAAAACTATAAGCGAACTCCGCCGTTTTCTGGGAATGGTGAATTATTATCGCCATTTTCTACGGAATGCTGCATTATTGCAAGCACCGCTTGTCTAGGCGATTGTGGATTCCAAAAGTAAAGGTGATACACCGGTCATTTGGACACCTGAGCTGCAGAAAAATTTTAAGGCTGCAAAGATAGTTTTTCATCAGTTGTTCTTTTAGCGCACCCTTTGCCTAATGCTCAATTAGGACTTTTACTGATGCTTCAAGCACTCATGTTGGTGCTTGCCTTCAACAGAAAGTTGATAAGGCTTGGGAACCTTTGGGTTTCTTTAGTAAAAAGCTGAATACCTGTCAGTCCCAATGGCCAGCTTACTATAGGGAGTTGCTAGCGATATATGAGAGCATGCAACTTTATCACTTTCTAGCTGCCGAGCACGTCAGCATATACAGACCACAAACTGTTAGTGTATGCTTTCTCACAACGTCGAGAGAAGCTTCCACCGGTTCAGTTAAATCAACTCTCTTTTATATCACAGTTTACCACGGACATTGCCCATATTAAAGGAGTAGACAATACTGTGGCTGATACCATGTCTCGCATCGAGCATGAGATGAGGCAGATCATTCAGCCTTCGCTTCTTGCCAAGATTGCGATGACGAATTGAAGAGATACCGTAACGATGCCAATGCTTCTTTGAAATTAGAAGATGTTTTAACACCCGGTACAAATATCACTTTGATCTGTGATATATCCACTGTTCGACAGCGACCATTTATCCCAGAGCCTATGCGAAAAAAGATTTTTGCACAGTTACATAATTTAAGTCGTCCCGGTGTTAAGTCTACCATTCGGTTGGTCTCCGACCAATGTTGACTCCATGAGACATCTTGATTAAGCGCTTTGCCATGGGTTCTTTTAGGGATGCGCTCTTCTTTCAAAGAAGATATGCGAACTACATCTGCAGAATTACTGTATGGTGAAACGATGAAAAATTAAGACAGCAAATGTCCAAGTTGCGTCCCCCTATATGAAGTTCTCGACATTTTAAGCTATCTCCGTTTGTTTTTAAGAATTTGAGCACGGCCACGGATGTTATGCTTAGAGATGATACCGTAAGACGTTCATTACAGCTACCCTACACTGGTCCTTATAGAGTAATTTCAAGATCTAAAGGCGGGAAGACTTTCTCGATAGAAGTCAAAGGGAAACCAATAACGGTGAGTGTCGAAAGGCTCAAGCCTGCCTTCGTAGAAGACTTGTTAGTTCATCCTACTCACACTCCTTCAACCGTACCCTCTATTTCTCTGCAGCCTTTGACTCCGGTTCATTGAACAAACTACACTACACGATCAGGTCGTTTAGTTCATTTCTCCAAACCTTTATATCCTTAAATGTTTCTTTTTCCTAGGGTTCTTGTACTCCGTAGGGGGTGTGATGTGCCGTTAAATTTTATACAGAACGCATTGGTTTAGAACTCGATGGTTATTAATGGCCAGCTAAAGTTTTTCCTGACAGATAGACAGATTGTCAAGGAATCAGTTTGTGAAAAGAATCGAGGTGTGTTGTTTAACTTTAAAATCAATGTATTTCCTTTATGTACAGTTTATTATACTAAATTATTATACCTCAATAAAAACCAATGTGATCGATTGGAAGAAGTTGTTAATATTATTACTCTTCAAGTATTTGAAATAATATCATTTTGGGGAAAATTTTGTCTGTAATGGGGAAATTTCGAAATACCAATCTGGAGACCCTGACCCTGAGCAAAAGTCATTATAGTCCACAGAGTAATAATACTCCTACCAGATTATAGTCAATCATCTGATTTCTTTTTTCTCTCATTTCTGTATTTTATTCTTACGTTTTGATTTGTTTCAATTTTTCTTTCTTCACAATAAAAACTAAATATTATTTGATAATCAAAATATTGTTACTAATATCGGAGTAAAGCTTAGCCACAACGGCAGCTTCCGTTTTGCTGTAATTAGTACGCGAACCAAGGAGATAAATCTTAGCATTGTTACGTGGTGACTAATCTCAAAGCGAAGACCGTCTAAGAAATTACTAGCCTTTCATCTGGCTGGATTTTATGTGATGTCTGACGGAGATCCATCGCTCGAAGAAGATGTACCGAAGCCATTGCTAGAGAAAACCGAAGAGAATGTTTTTACTCCTAAGATAACAACACCGATATATGCAGGCGGTGTAAAATTGCAGCACAAGAGGTCGGACATTGCAGAGAGCGAGGCCTTTCTGTCGGATTCTCAATGCAATGAACTTGCGTTCCAACAGTTATTTGAGGATGGAACTGCATTTCACGAAGTGAGTATATTTCCCATTTGTTTTTGATATGACGCTTGAATTTTTTAAACTAACTTTATATATGGCCTAACATTTATTCAAGATATTGTCTGTCTTCTCATTAAGCTATATATTTTAGTTTGGTTATTAGAATTATGCTGGGTGATTTTTTTCAAACTTATGACTCTTTATTGCTTACATTCTCAATTGATACTTAAATTTAAACATTTTTATTTGCATGGTGAGGTCATTTCATGTGTTAGTCATAATAAATATTCAAATATAACTACTTAGTTACATGTACAAAGGTCATCAGTTCCTGTAACTAGCTCAAGTTTATAAACATCTTAGATTAATTTACTTTTTTTTTAACTTAAAGATGTAGTAAGTACTTTTCATGCAATCTGATGTTTGATAGGTGAGTGAGGCCCCACCGAATGTAAACAGATAATATTTTAGGGCACCACTAGAAGTGTAGCAAAAATATTCATAAATTTTTTTTAGCATTCTATTTTAGGAAAATAAATAAATATGATATATTTTAAATTGTGGAATTTAAAATAAGTGAGATAAAGGAGCTCCATAATAATTTAAGTTATCTCTACTGTGTGGCCAATGAATGGCAACCAATAATAGGATTTATTAGTATTCTCTAAGTCTCTGCTAATGCTCTGATAAAGCAATAATAAGATTTTGATTAATCCACAGAAGTCTCGAAAATAAAATGTCTTCAAATGTTAAAGAAAATGAACACACAGTTATGAAAATTTGTCAGTAAATTATGATATATTATGATACAGTGAGGTTACTGCTTAAGGCCCCTAACTATAAAATATAATTAAGGAAATAATATAAAGTGAATAGATAACTGAAATGGTTTGTTATGACTTCAATCATGATATAATGAGTTGTTAATAGCATTAAGCATAAATTGTTTTATATAATTTAGCATGTTATTCTGTAATTTACGTTACAATGCCAATCATTAAATTAATACTTTACCTTTCTCAAGTTGGAGAGGAACAAAAAAGTTTACCCAAATTAGTCTATAGTCATGAGATATCATCACAAAAGCCGTTTTATACTAACTATGGAATAAATGTTTATATTTAATAAAACAGATTTGAGACAGATATAAATCCCACAAAGGTCATAAAATCGGTTCAGCTGTTTTTGAGTTTAAATAATCTGACTTGGTTTTGTAGATGCATGGAAAGAAGAGAATTTGAGTTCAACATGATAGGTGACAGTATCGCTAGTCTTGTGGAAACAAGCAAAGCGGAAGTCACTTCATTTTTTGAAATTATGTTTTTTGCCCCAGAACATAGTTAAAACAAAATGTGCTAAAAACAAGTAAGGTTAAATAATAGATAATATGTATAATAGTTAATAATGTTGAAAAAAACACTTGATTTTATAAAGTTAATAAAATTTTATATTATTTTCCTTGGCCTGATTAAAAGTCGAGTGTTGTATACGGTATAAAGCATAGTATATTATACTGTTGTATATATATATAATAGTTATAGTGTTATTAATTAAATTGTATTTCACTAAATTAACGTAATCGGTTTTCGATTTTTTTGAGGAAAAAGTGGGCTCATGTGTCACCAATTAGGATGCCGAATTTTTTTTTTTGACGAAAGTAATCTACAAAAAAATTATTCTGAAAATTTGAGCCCGATAGAGCTAATATAGTGTTAACAAATTTTCGCCACACATTCGGCGGCGCTATAAGATATTATCCGTCTACATCCGGTGGGGCCGTCTCTCATCTGCCGTGTCAGATCGCATGGAATGACTTAAGTCCTAAATCTCTGTAGAGCCAACACAGAAACACTTGAGTTCTATCTGCTAAAGTGAATGTTCCTGATATTGCAATATAATAAAGTGGTGACGTGGGAATAATACATAGCGAGTGTTTAATGACAATAGCGAGAGCGTTTTAACAATAGTCCGTTTGATTAACAAATTTGTAACAAAAAAAAACGATTTCTCGCCAGTTTTCAAATTTCAGATTCTATATAACTCACGCGATTCGATTAAGTCTGAATTTTGAACTCGATACTTTCAATAAAAAATATTCAAAATTATTATAGTCCGTTTGGTTCTCAATTGTACCACTGATTAAGCAAAAATTTATCTATTTTGAAAATGTTTTGAAAATTTATCTAGAGTTTTTGGAGAAGACAGATGATCAAATTTTTCGATAACTCCAGAACCACTTAATCTATTAACATGATTTTTCTGTTGTATGATAGAAATATTTTTTGCTCATGTTTTAGTATATTATTTAGACAATAGTTTTATTTAGATATTAGTTTTATTTAGGATTAGTTGCATTAATAAAATATACGACCACTGTCGTGTCATCTTGCAATTAACCATTCAAAATTGAAAGACTTATCACATCAAATTATAATTCATTTTTAATTTTGCTAAGCGTGTCGATTCCCTGGGGTATTTTACATAATTAAGATAAGTGTTAATTGTTACAAACGTTAAGACTTGATCACACGTACCGATAATGCAATGGAAATAAATAAAACTTAAAAGATCCTAATATTTTCAACATATCTATCTGAATAATATGTAGAGATCAATCATTGAGACTACTCTCGATGGATTTCGATATTTTTTTTTAGTTGTACTTCTTAGATAGTGGGTCCTTACCTGAAAAAAAGCACGATATTTTCTTTTGTAACAACAAAATAGAGGAAATCGCGGGTAATAAGCTATATAAAAATAGTAAACAATACAATAATATAGCATTATGGTGTTAACACACTTGCGGACCGGACCGCGGACATGGTATGGCAGGGATTGAATCCTTTCTTAAAAAGATTGATTTTGGAATCGATTCGAATCTAAGTTTGATGAATCGATTTACAAAACAACGAGGCCTAAAAGAAGTGATAATCATCTGTAAATAGACGAAAATAAAACAGTCGTGTCATTTTTCGACCACTGGAAGAATACTATTTACAAATAACAAGCCAAATAAAACAAATAGAAAAAAGATTGATCTCTTGGTCCTCGATGTTTTGTAAATCGTTTAAAAAAAATCGAATTTTTTGAAAAATCTTATTCCCTTCCCTACTTATGCGACTGATGACCTCGGCCACTCGACATACCATGTTCGCGGTCTGGTCCGTACGTGTATTAACAATATTTACAAGGTAATAGGCATATAATATTTATAAGGATTTTAGTTGCTTCTCGCTAGTTGAAGGATGACTGGAGGGAAAGTCGTGGTACACGTTTGAAAGTTATTTATTAACTGATTCTTATTTGATTCTTATTCTGATTATTTGATGCTTTCTGATTAATTCTGAGGACATATAGTGAAACTTAAATTCTAAAAGATCCCTCGTTAGTCGTAGGGCTTACAAAGATTACGGTGGTCAATCAGAAACATGCAGAGTGCGAGCGAGACGGGACACACGGACTTCTCTCATACGAGGTATTAAATATATGTAACCCGTGCGCCCGCGGCTCGCGCTAGTGTGCCGTTATATGTTGATGAGGTCTCTACAGGATTGTAATTTGCATATATAAAAGAATATATTTCATTTAAGTATATAATTTTAGTGTACACCAAAAATATCGCACAGTGTGAACTTATCTTTTAAAGTATTTATGTATGAGGAATACCCTCATTTGCACAAATTAACATTGAGCACCGAACGCTCAAACACTACGGTCGTTATCGATTTAAAAACAACGCGTTTTGTGCAATAGAAGCGCCAAAATTCTGTAGAAAGTTCGTCTTGACAAGCTATACGTATTATATAATCGAAATCCAAGATGTGCTCTATCTTGCGTGATAGTCGCCTTATCTAAAATACTAACGAATCTAAGGTTATAATAATCGTAGGAAACAGCAATGATTCAGTACGTGTACGGAGTGATCTAGTCAAGGTCAGTTACGTTTCTCTTTTTAGTTTAGTGCGGTTATTTTTTCTGGTATATTTTCGTAATGTACAATTATTTTATAGAAGCATTGTGTTATTTGACATACGATGCGTCGTTGTTTTTGAGGGTTAAAAAAAACAATGTACGCTGTGACCGACGTAAAGTATGTTATCTAATCTTTTAACGTTAAACATATTTAGCGTTTTCAAATAACCATTTCTATCACATCTCGCTCCGTTTAAATCTATATTGTATTTTCATTGTAATTCAGTTAAGAAATAAATACGATTTTCCGTTTTATTTATGTATACAATCAGTGTTGAGATATAGTGTATTTGTTATCAAAGACAGGCTGTTAAGTTGCATATTGCTCTTTGGATCAGGCGGAGAAAGCGGAGCAGGGAAGGATCGGTGACATCCAGGCTATGTCAGTCCTCAGCACGTATCAAGATAATTTATCCCAGGAAATGAACACCGAACGGTGAGTTATAGTTACTTGCCAACTGAACTGTGGTTATCGCATCATATAATAACAGTGTCTTTGTGTCCCTCGGTAATGTATGTAAAATGATGCGACTCAGCGACAATTTTGTTATGACACTTGGTTTTAAAATTTTACTCATGTAGTATAAAAAAATGTTGTTTTTTTTTTGTAAAATAAAATGTATATAAAAGCTCTGAGAAGAATTAAAAAACAATCTCAACTTTCATAAATTAATTCTACAGATATTTATCTTTTAAATTTGGAAAATTATTTGAATTAAAATAAAGTAAGGTATGTTGGGATGCAGACGTATTGGTAAAGAAATGTTGTGTGTCTGTGTAATGATAATGATAATTTCAAATGACATTTGAAAATGTCTTTGATACCATTATATTAGGATTATATTTTATACTGGCTGTTCCCGTGGTTCCGCCTGCGGGTAATTTTTTCTATTCCTCACAATTATTCAGTGCGTAAATAGTTTTTAAATAATCATTGAAATAAATAATGAACTCTATTGTACCTGTACAAAATTATTTTTGGTAATAACAAAAAGCAAAAATATTTCTCAAAAATTACATCCCAAAACTGTCTATTGAATTGTAGTTTGTTCACAATTTGATGAATATTTTTTTTTTTACTCGGACCCTATTTTTTTATTCAATGGAAAACACACGAAGCCTGGGTACTCGTTCTCAAGTGATGCTGCCGGAACACATCTATTGGTATTTGGCGACAGGTTTTCAAACTTGAGGGTGGTAGCTATCCTGGCGGGCATCATTAGAAAATGCCCTACCACCATGCTATGGTTCCCTCACGATGTTTTCCTTCAACGAAAGCTCAAGCCGATTTTAGAGTTGGATAGGTTGGATCGAACCCGCGTCAATTGACGCGGGTTCCGGCCGCACTACCCGCTGCGCCATTATCGCTTTTAGTAGACTAAACTATCTGCCAGAAAATGTGCCGCCAAAATCGGTCCCGCCATTCTGTATTAGGTATAAGGCATATATAATCACAATAATAAGTAAAATTGAAGTGTCTGTTTGTAATATCAATTTTTTTTACTAAATAGATATGAATGTATATACGATACCAATACCGAAATAAATTTTTGTCTGTCTGTCTGCGTGTTCCGGGTAATCTCCGGAACGCGTGTTTCGGGTAATCTCCGGAACGGTGGGACGGATTTTGACGGCACTTTTTTGGTAGATAGCTGAAGTTACTCCGGGTAACTTAGGGTACGTTTAATTTTCGAAAATAATTAGGTTTCTGCGTAAAAAAATTAAAACTAAAAAAATAATGAAATCCTATTCATTGCAAAGTTTTACTGCCAAGTGCTTGAATTTATGAGAATTATTTTTATCTTAGTACCAAAATATTATTAGGAAAATAATTAAGGTTCCGTATAAAAAAATTAAAACATCGTGAAAAACATATGAAACGCGAGCGCAGCCGCGGGCACATAGCAAGTGTTCTATATAATTTAAACTATTTTCATCGAATTCGATGTGTTAAACTGAAGTTATTATAAAAATTACAATTATATTCCAATTCGATTTTACAATCTACTTCCTTCTGTTCTAATATTAACTTCGGTAAATAAGATTGGGGTAATCTGTATTTAATTTATTAAAAGGTGCAAGTGTTGAATTAATTTGTCTTAAATGTGCATGTTTGTTATTTTATTTTTATTTATTTCTGCTTATTGTATTATTGTTTAACATTGGATGTGGTTAATGAAGTCTAAAACCCTGGGGATTAACCGTAAAATACTACTTACGCTAACCTTGTGGGATTTAGTTACGCCCGTATATACAGTACATGTGAAGTATCGTTTAATTTGGTTATGTTCTATATATATAAACTTGAAAGTTACGTAAATAGTTTCGTTTGATTTTGTTCTGTTGTATATTTATTGTGATTGCAAGATATTTGATTAGGATATTTTATTGTGCAATTAATTGAATAATTAATTATTATAATTTTGTAGATATATCTGAATTTAAATTATTATTATTTTGTTTATGTTATATAAAAATAAGTACAAGTTAGCAGTTACCCTTTTTTAATTCCTACAGTTTCAAAAAAAAAAAATAATATATGTTTTTTTTTCTAAAAAAAGTAAAAATAAGGATTAGTAAGATTAGTAAGGAGTTATAAAAAATATTTTTCAGTGCTGATTTAAATATATAGGTTTTAAATATGTAATGTAGATCAGTATCTTTCCTCGTTCCGTAATATTTAAATCGTATGGTATCCACTGCCCACGGTTTGTTATGTTCACAATTTTTAACAAATTGATACGTTGCCAACATTGTAATGCTTAGTGTGCACTGTTAATAAAAAAAATAACCTGGAAAACCAAACGTTTTTCAGGTAGTCTGTACCCCCAAATGTTGATGCAATATATTGGCAACACTGTACTACCCGAGCGAGTTGAGATACACCCCCTTGATTTTTCATCTGGAAATAGTTTGTTTGCAAAGATGAAATTGTAAGTTAGTATTTGTGGCGTCTGTGGGATTGTCATTAGAACGAAAAAAAAAATTCTGACACATGTTATTGTTTAAGTGTGGTTGATTAATGTTGACTTTTAAATTTCAAATAAGAACGTCACATGACGTTTCCAAAATGTACATAAAAATTCATTTAGGTCTGCATTTTCGTATTGATATTTTTTTAATGTGGCATGCTTGTGTCGTCACATGTGGACATGGGTTTTTATTTTTAAATTGCTTTAGAAATGAATATTAATATTTGCGAAATCTCGTGATGATATTACGGTCGTAGAAAAAACAACCGTTTAAATATTAACAAATTTTAACTGTGCTGCCCGGAAGTATACAAATGGCTACGTTTTTGTTTCTCAGTACACTGAACACTACGTTTGATATAATGTGCACATCTCGATCACGCTACGTTTTACGGTAGCTTTTGTTACGCTGATGTTGTCGTCGTGAGTGTACCTGCTCCGCCGCCGTTCTGCCTCGGTTTCAGAGCGGCACAGTTAAAATGCGCGTTCTATACAGCTGTCCCAAAGTGAAGAATAATTACAGGGACAATGGTAGCGAAACGTCGACGCGTGCTGCCGAGGAGTGTGGTTGCGGCGTTTCGTCACCAACCCAACCGATTGGGTCCAATGGCGATGCCAAACCCAAGACCAACCACTGCTCGTGAGTAAACCGTATCTAAGATATGACCAATCATCGTAGAGTAGGTGCACCGTTTACGTTGACCACACGGTTAACTCATTTGAACATTCAACCGGATTCAGTACGGATATGAGTGAAAAAGACAGATAATGTTATTTAGTTCCTTTAAAATTTTATTACATGAGTGAGTAATGTGTGAACGTATTTATGTTTGTTTGTTCGTTGATATGCATCACACCTTTGCTGTCTTTATCAATGTTGTATTACATGCAAGTTTGGGATTGCATGCAATTTTAATTACCTAAAAGTGGTCCTATTAATATTATTAACCTGACACTGACATAGAGCATAAATAATTTTTCTTTTTGAAGGTTTCTCTTTAGTATGTTTTTTAGAGCTACACAGAGACCAGTATTTTAGGTAGAACAATGTAAAAAAAAATAGAAATAAGGGAAATTTATTTTTCATATTTTCACACAGGCAATACAATCACTATGCTTTTCATAATACTAAATGTCGAGAGTCTTTATAGACTTTATGAAATGTAATGTGAAGTTAAATGGGAACGTTTTTATTATCTCAAATGTTGGATGAAAACTAAAAACAAATGCGAGTTGGTTTTCTAAATGATAAACAGACTACTGTATAATTAATATTGTTAGTTTAATAGCTATTGACGATTTTTAGTGTTATCGAGTTTTAACAAAATGGAAATAGTTTATGGTCGACTTTCGACCGCTAGATGAACTCTGATATGCTTATATTAGTGCTCGATTATTTCATACTTTTCACGTAGTTCATAATACTGCCAATTAAAAATGCATCGTAAAATTGTATACTTCCTAATTCGTTTCCTTTTTTTTATGTTTAACTGTTCATTTCATTTTAACAGGATTATAATGGGCGGTGTATTGAACAATCCGTCTCTTACCTTCAACGATGGTGTACGTTCGATAGACTACGTCCTCGTATGGGAATCGGAGAAAGAAGACACGAACAACCCCGAAGCTCATGAGAGGAGACGTGTCTTCGAAGAGAATCTCAAAATTGACGGGCTACAATTAGAGCTGGACCAGCCCAAAGGCCTGTATGGATTGAATTTTGTTAAGGTGACGTTTATTACTCTTCTTCTAAGTTTATTGCAATCTGTGAGTTACACAATTCTGTCAGTGTCATGTGGACGTTCCTAATCTATTAAAATCGGTGGCACATCTTGACAGAGAACTTTTCATTGAGTTTTCGTGGCACCTGAGAATAAACGTTTCGTCTAATTATTTCCAACACATTTACTTCACTTCTGCACAAGACCTATATCACGAAAAACGTCACCAAAATTACATAATTTAAATATGCAATTTAATGAATAAAAGACAATAGAAAATATATTTATAGAAATATAAGAGTAACAGCGAAACAATACCATTCAATATAACTAGTATTATTTAAGAAGAATAGAACTAGATATCCATCCATTCAACCGAAAGACGTCCACTGCTGGACATAGGTCTCCCTCAAAGATCTCCACGACGACCGGTCTTGCGCCGCCCGCATCCAGCGGACTCCCGCGACATCCACCAAGTCGTCGATCCACCTTGTGGAGGGCGCAAATCCACGCTACGTCTTCCGGTACTTGGTAGTCATTTGGGAACCCGTTGGCGCCAACGGGCATCGGTTCTTTTCTGCGAGCAATGTGCCCAGCCAACTGCCACTCAAGTTTAGCAATGTTTCGGGCAATGTCGGTTACTTTGGTTCTTATTCAGTTCTCCTCATCCCTTATTCGATCACACAGAGAAACTCCAAGCATAGCCCTCTCCATTGCAACTATAACTACAACTATACCAACTTGAACTAAATGTGACATTTATCAATTAATGCTCATAACACTCTCAGGGCGTGAAATCCTCTCAGATGAGTGTAAAGATATGTAGTAATCTTTATCTATGGGTTTTTTTCGTCCAAAATTTACCCGCAGTTTCTATGATTTCATCCGCTCATCTGGTTTTAGGTCCACTCCTTTTTTTATTACCTGTGGGCCCTGGCCTTGTTAGCCAAGTTCTGTAGTTAGAAAAGTTATAAAACTTTTCATTCATCGTCTTCAACAGACGCAGATAGATCGATAAAAAAAAAAAATGCGAATTTGAATTCGACCTTATAGTTCTTGAGATAAGCGTATAATTACAAATTCTTCAGATTTTTAATATTAGTATAGATGTCTATTGTAATCGACCCGGCTAACAACTAAATCTATAAAAAATGTGGTCACGGAAATATCATAGTTTTAAAATAATACTGCTATATAGTTCGCTGAAGTGTCTGTGTGACTGTAGATGCTAAGCACGCTGAAGTTAGGGGTGCTGGCTCTTAAGTGATGCGGCCAGAATACACCTATGGGTATTTTGTGACAGATTTTCAAACATTGGAAAATGCCCTACCCTTCTATGGTTTTTTTTTTTTTCACGATGTTTTCGTGCAACGAAAGCTCAAGTTGGATAGGTGAGTTCGAATTCGCGTCCATTGACACGATATCCAACCTAAATGACTAAGCCATAATCGCTTTATATAATAAACGTTATTGTACTAGATTTTATGTGTATATCGTGTACGTTATTGTGGATTAAGATAAAAATTGTAGTCGTCGAAATAATTTATTTGTTAATTACGAGAGGCTCAGTTGAGGGTAGAAAGATAAAAACTTATTTCAATTAGGTTATAATTATGTGATTATTGTTTTTTTTTATTATTTATAGTCTTATTTGTTAATTAAATTAATAATGATAACCTCGAAATCATGCAACGAACTTAGGACATCAGGAAACGTTATTGAAAAAAACATGTTTTTGTTAGTTTATTACAAATAAATGTAAAGGAATACTTTGAAATCAACATTAGGAAGCTTAGTTTTACCGTTTATGGTAAGGTTTCCCTGCTTGATGTCCGCAGAGATATTTGGGGGCTCTTTAACTGATTTTAAAGGGGTCTTAAGGGGTCAAAGGGGGTTATGAACAATATAAGTAAAAAAATTAGAAAGGGTAGATGGAATCCCTAAAATATATATATATAGATTGGTATTTATGATATTAACTCTGATATTTTTTCTTGTTCATCGTTGACCCTGATATGAATAAAGAAATCAAAGTGGTTCCTCGTCATGAATAGGTTGGCAACCACTGCTTTAAAATAAATAAAACAATATGGCAAATTGTTTAAATGAAAATTAAATCAGTGATTTTAACTAATTATAAATTTACTATAACTTTTATCTAATAATTGCAGATACACGCTCCGTTCCAAGTTTTAAGGGATTACAGCGAGATATTAAAATTAAGGATGCCTATGAAGGTAAGTTAAAAAAAAAATTAGTGTACTAATAGACTAATAGTTCTCCCTTATGCAGGACCCTTGTTATGGCTTTGTTAGTTGGTCTCATGTAAATCCCAGGGGCTTTTCGCTTATACAATATACGTATATAATTTATTTGATTTAATTAACCTATACCTCCTTTGTATGGTTAAGGGAAAATTAGTTTACCTCGTTTGAAATATGGTTGAATTAATGAATAAAAAAAAAATGAAAATCCTAGATATATCATGTTAAAAAGCTATTTATTCTGTTACAAAAAAAAAAAAATATTTTCTTGTATAAAACATAATTAATACCTTTTCGATTTAAATTATTATTACTGCGTTTAAAATAGCGGAAAGTATTTTTCCGTTGATTCGTTTGATTTCATATATAAAGACATTTGTAAGGTTTAAATATACGTTTTATTACGTTAGGTAGTAGGTATATTAAAACGTGTTGTGAATGAAGTCTACAGAAATGACTTCTAATGCGTTCCGTGAAATATTTTCACCGTGACATAACAACGGAATTACTGGAATAGGTAGTAAATATTATACATTTGAATGTTTCAATCAATCAAAAAAAAAAAAAATATTTTCTTGTATAAAACATAATTAATACCTTTTCGATTTAAATTATTATTACTGCGTTTAAAATAGCGGAAAGTATTTTCGTTTGATTGTAGTAAAAATAAAATACCGTGCAGTTTTTTTTTTTTCAGTTTAGACCAACTTATTTATATATACTGTATAAAAAAAAAAATGAAATGGACACATTAAAACTTGTATTTTAAAATTTATATAAAAGTCACAAAGTGTTATTTATATTGCACTTGCACTGTTATTTATACACCACGCTCACAGTCTATGTATGTTTGTCCGTCTTTCACCTCCTATCAAGTGATAATCAGAAAATATAATGTCATGTTTCGTGAACTACTTTTTTTTGTATTAATTTGAATACCATTATAAAGAAGATGCAATTTATTTACAGTATTTTTGACTTTTTCTTTATTCTTAGCAATATGGTCCCTAAATTATAAAAGCATTAAGAGGTATATTATTTACAGTGTAATTTTTTTAATATTAAAAATAGGATATCAGTCGATTCTTTTTTTTTTTATTTTCACTGTTTCTTTTATGATTTAATTTTTTTTTAAATGGAGGTGTACTAAATGAAATTACTTTCCTATTATTATTATATACAATTTTTTTAAATATTCCCACCTACAATCTTTTGGGCTATAAAATTTTTAAAGTGATTTGGAAGCATACAAAAGGAAATTACCGATATTTTTTTTAAATATATTATATACTCATTTGTTATGTTTCGATCATCATATAATTTGTTGTTTGTGCCTGTTAAGTGTTGTATAAACATTAAAAAAAAAAACAAAACATTTGTGCATCGTCCACGAAGCACACCAGAATATATATAACATTTGTGTGTACGTTCGTAGGAATGCAGTAAGATAAGGAAAAGCGGTCGGACGAATGCGATACTGAATGCTGCGTTTTATATGTCTAAGGTATGGTGATGTTCGTAGATCATGGCTGCGCATATTGTCCACCTCGCTTGGCTAATGTATTTGCCGCTTTATCTCCCACATATCCCCCATCTTTGTTTTGTTTTATGTCTGTTTTTTGGTAATGGAGTAACTTAGTAATGAGTTTGTTAGAGGTCGTTTGTTCAACGGACAAATCTTTCTTAATTGTGTCACTCTGCATTAAATCGATGGTAGAACAAGTAGATGACCTAAATAGGTTCTTTTATACCCTGTATGTGACCCCGTTAGTACAGACGGTGTGCTTACGCCGCGGTGACAATATTGTCAACGCAAAGCTCTTTGTCCGTCTGTCCGTTTGATAGTTTATAATGCAAAAACTATGGAGCCGATTTCAATTTTGTTTTAAACATACATATATTCTCTGGTCAATTTTTTGTGTGTATTTAATCAAATCATGTTTTTTTTATAATACATAAACTAAATGATTGAATGATTTTAACATATAATATAGTTATATATGAGCGGAGTCGCTGGCACATCTGAGTATTATAAATACAACAACTTAAATAGAAATTTAAAAACGCCTAGAAGGATCTTCAAGCAATTTAGGTTAGTTAAAACACCAACGAGAAACTAGTACCAATAGAGAAAGATAAACAGTCTGATGCATAAGTAGTAATAATTTATTTATGGATGTCATGTGTGGGAATTATCTAATATATTATACATATATAATTTTGTTATAGATACTAACTTGTTGATAACCCTGAGACACCTCATTGTTTTTGAGCTTCGCATACTAACTCTACTGAATGAAATGTTTATCATAAAATAATCTTATTCGTTTGGATATATATTATGACATAGTTAATATACATTCATCGCATTTATAGATAGATATAGGTTTGTCGGTTTGATTCTTTTAGGGATAGACCAGAGTAATGAAACAATTTACACTGTTTCTAATAACGTATTCAGTCATAACTGTCCTTATATACTATTTTAAAAGCCAGCATGTCTGTCTGTCCGTTACTTTGTCGATAACTCGAGAACCGCTGAACTGATTTTCATGTTTTTTTTTTAAATCATATATAAAGACATTTGTAAGGTTTAAATATACGTTTTATTACGTTAGGTAGTAGGTATATTAAAACGTGTTGTGAATGAAGTCTACAGAAATGACTTCTAATGCGTTCCGTGAAATATTTTCACCGTGACATAACAACGGAATTACTGGAATAGGTAGTAAATATTATACATTTGAATGTTTCAATCACAAATATGTAATCAAGTAAATGAGGATATGGTATCTTTTATAATTTTGAAATAACTCTGCTGAATTTCATAAAGGTTTTAATTTACACCATGCGAAGCGGGCGTTCGCCAGCTATTATATATAAATACGTTGAAACGCCTCGCAAGCTCTGAATCTAATCAATTATAACATTATTACAAAGTATACGGAACTGTGTAAATAATTTAAAGTACTTTATTATAAATTTCATTTCTAATAATTTTGTAGATAATATGGTAAATAAAACACGCAAAACCTAGAATAACTAGTTTTTAAGTGACAGTGCCGTTTTGATGAACGCATAGCGTTGACCATCATTCTAATATTGTCTATTAATGGAAATTTGCGACACTCTTCGTTCAATTGAGCGCCTTCTGATGTCTCATAGTATCGTTTGTGAATACTGACATGAGTTATTGGCGCTTTCTTTACATAAACGCCTTTTATAAATAAATAACATTTAACCGCAGTCTTATCTGGTGTTAAAAGACCACGTGTGTTACTATAGAAAAACTAAAAGTCTAGAATGTTCTGGTCGTAATATATAGTTTACGTGATCAGCCCATTTAATGTTACCTAATTTTGTTATGATAAATTAATTAATATGCCGATTACCCATAAAAATAAGACAATAGGAAAACAATGGAAAGCTGGCGTAAACGCCAGGTTAGTGTTCAAAGGGTTAAATAGCTTGTATTATATCGATAGTAGTAAACTATTCACGACAAATTACGTCTCTACCGTCCTCATGCAGTTTCCAGGTTAATAAACTTTCTGATGTGATACGAATTTGCCTTCTATATTTACTATGAATCATTCGATAATGAGAGTCGGCCTGGTGCTAAGTAGCTGGATAAATTATTTGTCTGTCGGTTCGTGTAATAATACCATGTACACATCGGGTACAGTCACGTTATTGGTTCAATGATCATTCATTATTCCGATGGCCATATTCATTTTTTCTTTCTGATTGTAAATTACCATCTATCAATGGTTTAAAAAATTATAAAATTACCATATACGTACACACTTTCATACAGATTTTTATAATGTTCATAATAGTTATTTTTAAAGTTACTTTAATAAGTAAAAAACTATATGTTAAGTTATGCTTGCATGTCAAAAGTTATCGGTTCCGGCAGGTAGCCTCATTTGTGAGCCATCACATCTAGGGTTAGCATATCTACGATTTTAGATCACATCGTCACTTATCAGTTGTAATTGGGTTCAATTGTATTAAAACTTAATTGAAAAAAAAAGAATTTGATGCTCCAAAATATATTAAATATTGTAAGAAAAACAATGTTTACTATATACATCTACTAGTTTCAAAAACTGCTATGTCCACTTTTAGGAAATAAGCGTAATCGATAGCGGCATTCTGGTTATATGCTACGTATAATGCTGAATTTGTTAAAGGGACTATAGTCAATTATAGAAGAATGCTGGTTTTCATTATGAATATTTGATTTAAATGGGACTGTTTCATTTATTACCGTTTCATAATAAGTAGGTTTTAAACTTTTAGTTTTTAAGTAGGTGTTAAACTCCTTTATTCTATGGTTGAGATTAGTTTAAATCTACTGTCGATTGTTCTTCTATTATATGTGGTCTTATTCGATTAAAAAGTACTGTTCGCTTGGTTGGTTCAGTTCTCAGCTCTGAAGGATGTCCAAGAGAAGACCGATGGACTAATAGCCCGTCTGGAGGCGTGTTGGGAACGATTGATGTCGAAGATTCGAATCGATCAGAATCTTTTCCCGGAGAGAAAACATCGACTGACGGCCATTTATTCAAAAGACAAAGAATACTTGTAAGTTAATCGAATATTATTTGGTATTATATATATATATATATATATATATATATATATATATATATATATCTGCTAACCGGTATACCCGGCGTTGCTCGGGTTACTTTGTACTATAAAATATTTCATTTACAAAAAAAATGAGGTTATTAATCGGGGTAAAAATATTCTATCTATATGAGTTGGACCAAGTCACTTAATGTGTGCAAAATTTCGTTACGATCGGTTAAGTATTTTCGATACATTAGTAGGCAAACAGTTCAATACGTTTTGCTCCTCTTATATTTATTTAGAAGCTATTGATGTGTGGATCCATAAAAAAAAAAAAATAATTAAATATTTTCTTTCAATTACCAGTAATTATTAGGTATGGTAGAATCTGAACAAATGGACGAACGATAGTTTGAATCAATCGTTGATTTGGGCTGTTAAAAATAGTAAAGTTTAGTGAATCCTTAGGACATTAAAGTGATGAACTTTGATAAAGTCATTATTACAATTAAATAATTGTTGTAATTTTTTAAATATAAGGAAAATGGGGTTCTTTTGGCGCACAATCACCTCAAACTACTGAACATATCAGGATGTGATTACTACCATTTGACGTGGAATTTTTTAAGTATAAATGAAATGTTATGTGCACTTTTTCACTCACACGTAAAGAACATATGAAACGCAGGCGGAGCCGCGGGCACCAGCTAGTTTATATATAAAGGTAAAGTGAGACAGAGAGGTTCTAAACTTTGCCCTGTCTCTGTCGTGTTAGATTCGATACGACAGCGGAATGTTTCTGGACGCCGTCGATCCGCTCGAGGATCGTCCAGTTCATCCTGGACAGGAAGAAGTTCTCCGAGGGGAACAAGGACGACTTCGCGTTCGGCATCACCAGGCTCATATCGAACAACACTTACAGCGCGGCGTATCCCTTACACGATGTCAGTATGTTCAAATAAAACGTCTATTTTCCTAATCACATAGGGATTTGAACTTTATTTCTAAAAGCATTTGGTATATTATTGCTTCAAAGAATTCGTTTGTATATAATATGAATAATTATCAAAAATTCTACAGATATCATATCTATATTATTTATATTTAATAGCCAAAATCAAATAAAAAAAATCAAAATAAAAAAATCTTTATTCAATTTAGGCCTTAAGAAGGCGCTTATGAACGTCTAAAACGCTACAACCGGTTCGGAAAACAACCCAATCGAGAAGAGCCGGCAAGAAACTCGAACTGGTTCTTTTTTTTTTAATTTAATATATATCATTTTTTTTTCGTTCGCTCATATATATGGAACTATAAAAAAATACATGAATACTGAATGTATGGACTCAAATAATATTAAGTAATTTAATTTTGTGGATTAATTTATTGACGCATTAATATCTTTTTTTTTTTAATGTAATACAGTGCTGAACTGTCATGTGTACATGCTTGAGTACACGTGCGCGTGATTGCGTGCACGTGCGCGTGATTGCGTGCACAAGTGCACGTACTTGCGCGCGCGCTTTGCGTCTTTGATTGTGCGTGTGCATGCTGTTTGATTTTAAATTTATCATTATTTTATTATCGATTTTTTTTTGCAGGGTGATCTCAAAACTCCAGGGTCGATGCGCCATCTACTTTACACAGAGTGGGCGGCGGTATCGAAGTGTCTCAAATATCAACCCTTGGATTACGTTAAAGATTATTTCGGAGTTAAAATAGGTGAGAATTATTTCTAATATTTATATGCATGTATATATTATCTATGTGTTTTGTTTTTATGTATTGATCATGTCGGTGTTTGTGATGAGAAGCGATGGTGATTCAAAGGTTGTATATACGAATTTCGTGTCTAAAAAGATTATCTAGTTCTTTCTATGAAGGACAACAATGTGTGTGTGTCGGCGAATACATATACTTGTATGACGTCAGCAACATTTCAGATCCGGTTTCTTTAAAGATTTGTGTGTTAATTAGTATATTAAGGAAAAGTGTGGTGATTATAACTACAGGCTGTCCTCGAGTTGCGTTTGTTTTGAAATACACACGAAGCAAAGCAAAAATATATACAGCGTGGTCCATCATCCAGTGACCGCGCTATAAATTATGAATATATAAAATTATAGGAAAAAAATCACAAAATAGGGGGTCTTATCTGCTATAGTTTTTTTCATTGATATTTACTTTTTGTAAAAAATAATTCCTCCCTTTTCACATAGTTCGACAAAATCTTTAACAAATATCGACCTTTCTGGTGTTTTTTTTAAATTCATTTAATACATAACTAATTTATAAGTAATTTACGTATAATTACAACATAAAAAGTAAACTATTTTTTTTATTAAAACTGCTAAAATACAAAATATCCCCTATAACCTACGTTATTTATTTTATTATTCTACCAGATATTTGCTAAATAAATTTCAAACATTATGTTCTGGTTCCGCCACACAGCGGACGGGTCCGGACGCCAGCGCTATTTGACTATAGAAGAGGGCGGGCACGACTTGCGCCGGCGCTATGTTTTCTATAGAAACATCGCGCTGGCGTCCCGACCCGTCCGCTGTGTGGCGAAACCATTATTGTAGCGAAATCATATATAAACTTCATTGAAATTTATTTACTACTGTAGCAAATAAACTGCGATAGTGAAAGTACAAAATAACAAGGAAAATAACTCTTTATAAGAATAAATCGGTAACAACTTAAGTTTTATTTACGTAAAGTCCTCTTATAACTTCATAATTCCTCGACTTTCACCGCGTATTTAGAGTAGCTAAAATACCCTTAGTACTAGGACTGCCTGTATATATATAGTTAAAACATTTTTTTTTAAAGTATTCTACTATAATAATGTTTTATCTTTAGGTTTATATTTTGCCTGGCTCGGCTTCTATACACATATGTTGATACCAGCATCTGTGGTCGGTCTTATCTGTGTCATATACTCTGCGGCGACTGTTTATTCGAACACACCCAGGTACAATATCTTATATTTATTTTAATCTATGTCTTATATTATTATATATTTAGTAAAATATCGATATATCTTATTTGGTAAACACATTGAAGTCTACATAACAGTGGCGACCCCTTAAAGATTGAAAATTCGATTGCCAATCGCCGCATCATATGACATGCGAATCATTAACGGCCGGTTTTAATATGTTTTTTTTTTTTTTGTTTTACACGGAATAGGCTCAGTGCTTTGACCACAATCTCACCTGATGTTAAGTGATGATGTGGTCCGGGATGGTAAGCACACTAAGCCTAGGTACTAGTTCTCGCGGCGGGTTCGCTGCAGGGGGCGACGCGGTGCTTGCGAAAGCCACCCCGTGTCGCCCCCATCCCAAATGCAGCGGACGGCCCCGGGGGGTTTTAGTGGGTATTTCCGGGCGACTCTCGCCCGGGTGAGTCCCACACTGCACGGAGCTCGTCACTCCGTGCCCCTTATCTAGTGTACTGGGGGACTTAGATCCCCTAAGTACAATAGATAAGGGTAGTGCGTAAATGCATTTCCCCCCGTCAAAAAAAAAAAAAAAAAAAGTACTAGTTCTCGAGTGATGCTGCCGGAACACACCCATTGGTATCTGGCGACAGGTTTCGAACTTGAGGGTGGTAGCTACCCAGGCGGACATGCCCTACCATCATGCTATGGTTTCCTTCACCGAAAGCTCAGGGCGATTTTATAGTCGGATAGGTGGGTATCGAACCCGTGTCGATTGACGCGGAATCCGGCCGCACTACACGATGCGCCGTCATCGCTTAGAAATGTGATCTCAATCTGTTTATACCTACAGAAATCCGTAATTCCAATCCTTTTTTCACTCAAGTGTCAGATCAGTGTCTGTGATCAGTCAGACAAACCGATTTATTTTTGGTATGATCTCAATATAAAAGTTAAAATTAGACATTGTAGCCGGCTATAATAAACTATTAACTAAGGTTTGTCAACAAGAGTGTGATGGTGTAGGTCGTTACCCAACGAAGCACGGGAATTTATCGTCTTGCTTGATTAAGATCTTTGTTTTAATTTATTGTTTTTTTTAAGTTAGTGACGAGCTGTTACCTCCAATTATAATGTTTTTTTTTTGCAAGATTTTAGTGTTTCAAGTGTCATTTTTTGTTAAATATAATATATTTATTGATATATGATATGATAATATTGGTGCCATTTTACTTGATATTGTTGTTGTGTTATTGTACACAAGTGAAATGTATTGCAAATAATGACACGATATAGATATTCTGAAATGTTACAATAACTCCCTGGGAAGTTCTAACAAAAAAGGGCAATATACTGTTTAACTAATAGAAAAATAAAACAAAGTGAGACTTAAAGAACTAATATTCATGAGCCATAGTAAATAATAAGCAATAACTTGTACAGTTACCTGCGAGCGTTTATTAACCGCGAAGCCTTGTAATCCACATGTTTTCGTACAAGAATGTCATGTTTAGGGGTTTAATAATCGCTCGTAGGGTTCTTTATAGATACCCTGGACTAGTTTTAATTAGGATATCTATTTCTAGTGAGGATATATGTAACTATACGTCGTCGATAAAGATGTGCCCGCAATGCGATTACTTCTGCGACTACTGGGACTTGCGGGCCACCTGCCTCCAGTCGAGGATCACCTATCTCTTCGATAACTCGACTACGGTCTTCTTCGCTATTTTCATGAGCTTCTGGGGTATGTTTAATGTCTATGGATAGCACAAATTTTCATACACATAAATGCATAGACAAACATTTTAGGGAGCGTTCAAATATTACGAGACTAAATTTTTGGATATTTTTTGAACTCCTCCCCTCCCATGTAACGCGCCGTAACGTTTATCTTTTACCCCCCCCCCCCTGCCCCAAAAATTTAATAAAATCAGATTCAATGCACAGTTTTACGGGCAAGTGCTACAATTTATGAGATATATTTATACTTTATTTTATTACTAAAAAAAATGTACGACACAGCTAGTAAATAATATTAACCTAATAAGTGTTCTTCTCAATGTTCTTTGCATTTTTATATGAATGTTATTGAAATATCCCAACGTGAAGAATGGTGGCGAAAACAAGATATTTTTTTTACATAAAAATTATCTCGATTATAACATTAGGTTTTATGGAACTGGTCTACAAATGACGATCACCTGTTTTATGTTGTTTTATAAGATATTATTATCGGGTTTTGTGCCAATCTGTTTATGAACTTGAAGAAAAACATAATTTTATGGGGTTTACTACACGCACGATTGATTCGACAGGGGCATGTTTCTTGGAGCTATGGAAACGCTACTCGGCAGAGATGACCCACCGTTGGGACCTCACCGGTTTCGACGTTTACGAAGAGCACCCTCGTCCTCAGTATCTCGCTCGGCTCGCTCATGTCAAACGGACTCAAGTAAGTTCATACTAAATTCCCTTCAATTCCCCCAAATTAACCAAAATCGACTGTATCGTTTTTAAATCCCCCGAAACTCCACGATATTGTTGATGAGTGTAGTTAACGTTTTATTCGCATAAGTTACCAGCAGCCTCTTATTTGCCTCTTTTATTTGGTCTAGATTCCAGCATGGCAACACGGTTACGTCATTTTCCTTGCGCTGTGTCATTCATTGAGCACCTATACTATTTTTTATTTATTTAGTCCCTTACGTCTCGGACATAATCCGAGTTTTTATTTACTTTTTTTGTGGCTTATAATTGTTTTGAATTTGATAATTCTAAAGCACCTATACTATTAACACATATTAAACTATGCTATTGGCCATCTTGATAACACATCGACTACCTCGACTATACTAATGACCATCTCTAACAAGTACATGATTAGTTCAGTTATCGCTTAATGTCAACATCTCTAGCAATAACTTCGTGTCTCCCTTTTTCTAGGTTCTTGGTTCAATTGTACTTGATTATCAGTTAAATAACTATCGAAAAACAAATATCTTCTTCGACACTCCAATTATCATCGTTTTCTTTTGACTAAATTCTTGCCTGAATTGCACTATATCATCCCTAGAGTCTATAAATCCTAAGTTCTTTAAGTTGGTGATAACACACTTTGTGCGTCCCAGAGAGCCAGTGAAACTTAGGAGGTATTAAGATAGCGGAAAGGGGGCGGGGGCTTATTAAAAATATAGTGTGAAAAAGGCAATAATATTAGAATGGGGGGACTTTAGACAAAACATATTCTCAAAGACTGCGAGCAAAATAGAGCTGTAAAGCTCTCCTATAAGCAAACGTCTTTCCTCTCTCCCTTTATTTATGTTCTTGTTTGGATTGTACGGATGTGTTGTATGTGGTGCAGTTGAACGTGGTGACCGGTGAACGTGAGCCGATGGTGCCGTTCTGGCGAATGCGTCTCCCGGCGACCCTCATGTCGTTCAGCGTGGTGACGCTGCTCGTTCTGCTCGCGCTCGCGACCGTGCTCGGCGTCGTGCTCTACCGCATGTCGCTGCTCGGGGCGAGCATACTCAGGCAGAACAACAACGTGCTCATCACCTACAACCCGATCATGTTCACGACAGCGACAGCAGCCTGTATCAACTTGGTCTTCATTTGCATATTTAATTATGTGAGTTGTGTTCGCTTGCGCTTCTCATTTCTAAAGGTCGTTAAAAAAAGTTCTTTTTCTATATCATTATAAATTTTACCATGTGGTATCAGTTATTTCTCACAGATTATTTTCTAAAATCATATGAAATTATGCGTTTTTTTTTAATTATTAAATAAAATAATTAATCGTTTATTAATATGTCGGATTACCCATAAAAATGAGACAATAGGAAAACAATGGAAAGCTAGCATAAACGCCAGGTTAGTGCTCAAGGGGTTAAAATAAGTTTTTATTTCGTTATCTCTATTAATATCTCTATTAATTAATATTAGAATCAACTTTCTACCGTTATACATATAACTTGCTCTTTTGTAATATAGCGAATGTGTGTAAAGTAAAACTTTTTTAGGAGCGATATGACAAGTAATCTTTTTAGAACGGAAGTAACGATTTCAAACGGAAACGATTTTACTGATTTCAATAAATTTGTATTTCTTAAAATTTGCCTGTAAATTATCATAACAAGAATGCTACTGTGTACTTTAATATGACATATTTATTTTATTTTTACTTTATTTATTTAGTAATACTTGTCACAGCGGTTTTATTTCAACTGTGTGTAAGTAAAGGTTACACGTATAATTTTTTTTGTTAACGGTACTTAAAGTACGCACTCAGTACGGACAGTTAAAACTGGGTTTGTTTTGAGATATCGATTTTTAGACAAGGTTTTATCTATTCCATGATAAATTCAAGGGTTCGGTATTTATTGATTTCCTGCTTTTTTGGTTTATTTTACGAACTATTTGTATGTATTTTCGTCTGCAGATATATCAGTACTTAGCGGAATGGTTGACGGAGAAAGAACTCTTGCGTACGCAAACAGAGTTCGACGACTCTCTCACGTTGAAGATCTATCTGCTGCAGTTCGTTAACTATTACGCGTCTATATTCTATATAGCGTTCTTCAAGGGCAAGTATGTGGGCAGACCGGGGGCGTACGTGAGGTTAGCGGGACACAGGCAGGAGGAGGTAAATATATACTTTTTTTGACGTTTTATATATAATTTATTTAGGTCATGAATACAAGTGTTTTAGGACAAACTTTGTACTATTTTTTAAATCTTCAGTGTTCCAACAAATTGGAGACCCTTATTAGAAACCTTGAGGGAGTATTGTGACATCTCAGAAGTTTCGCGCCCGTATTAATATTTAATATACTCATATAAATTACCACAAAAGTTACACAATATAAGATCAAATACTGCAAAATAAGGAATTACGAACAAGGACTACCATATGATAAACAAAATTGTGTGAAACGTTTTTTTATCTTTGATTATTTGTTAATGTCCCAACTAAAATCTTCCACGATATTCACTTATAAAGTAAATTTGAAACAAAAGAGTTTATTTGAAATCCAAAGTTGCAAGAAAATATCTATATATATTACATGTTTTTTAATTTTAGGGAAATAGCTAACCGGATGATTACTTCAAAATGGCTGTGCTTTTATCGATAGTGTTTCTTTTTAAGACAGTTCAGGTTCGAATTTACTTATTTCAAAATGTAGCTGAGCTTTCAGCGAAGAAAATCATTGTCATAAAATTATAGCATAGGTGATAGAGCATTTTCCAATCATCCTCTGTAAATGGACCAATTTAAAGTAAGATAAATTGTCGCCCAGTAACTAATATCACTGTGATTATGTAATAATTATTTATTGTGATTATGTAATGTGGATTCTAGTAAAGGCATATCAATATCGATTGTTGATAGATTGTTAAAACATTCGATTCTGTATGTAATGGAATAATTATATGGTCCTCTAGTGTGCCCCCGGAGGCTGCCTGCTGGAACTGTCCATACAACTGGCCATTATAATGGTCGGCAAACAATTCATTAACACCATAGTCGAGATGTTAATGCCGTATTTACTCAAATGGTGGAACATTATACGGACTATTGGGAGGAAAAATAAGTGAGTATATTGTTAAGTTCCAACTGAACTGACCGGGTTGATCCGCGGTCCCCTCGTTTAGTTAAACATAAGGATTCTAGAATGGCCTAAAAAGATCAATGAATGTAGAAAATCGGGCTGTTTACAACAATACCATTCGGTTTTTCTAGTTTATCACCATATACATAGTGATTTCGACAAGACTATAAATCCTATCAACCTTAGTTAGTTATTATATAAATGTCAATGTCTCTCTGTTTGTCCGTTAGTGGGATTATAATATGAGAAGCATATAACTGATTTACACGATTATTTTTGTAAATTGTAGGCTTGTTATCCGGCTAGGTATTAGTATTTAAATATGCATTTTAAAACAAAGGGTTCTGAATAACAAAAAAAAACTTATTAAATTACCTGTATCAAATTCCTTCTTTACACCCTTATCCTTACATTATATAAAAGATATATAAAATATTGGTTATAATTATATAAGAGCGGAGCTGCGAGCGCAGCTAGTATTTATATACATTTATATATTCCATTATTTCAGGATAAAGAGTTCTCTCCAGTGGGTGAAGGATTTCAAGCTCGTCGATTTCGGTCATATGGGTCTGTTCCCTGAATATTTAGAAATGGGTGAGACAATTTTTTTTTATTATTTTGATGTTGCTTGTAAATTGCTATGAACGAATAAATTCAACCCACACTACATGAATATAAATATGTAGTCATTACTTAAAATGTATTAACCTCACCCCTTTATAATATCTCAAACAGTAAAAATAATAATAAAATTTCTTCAAAATCACGATTTCTTAAAAAATATAATCTTTAATATCGTACACACTTTGAAATCTAATATTATTGTATCTAGACATTCTTGGTTATTTATGCAATTTGTTTCTGGGGTAAACAGCTGCTTCGTTTTGGAAGATCATTTATAAATTTTGGTGTTTGCAATCGATAGGTACTTAATTAAACTTATTATGCTGTAATGTATTAGTTGTATTAAATAGTATTAGTATTTTTCAAAGTTCAATTTTTTGAAAGTCATTCTCTGCGTACTGAAATTTATTTTCCAGTTTTTAAATTATAGTCTGATTATAATGATCGCTGGCAAACTAATGTGATTAATGGTGAAAAAATCTTTATCATTTCCAAATAATATGAGACTATTATTAACAGAAGTACAGATATCGTATGACTTTTATAGATCCGCAAATATATAACAATGTAACCAATTTAGATTACTTACAAAAGCATTATCATCTATTGTTAAGCCGTCTGCAAATACATCACTGTTAGTGTATACTGATAAAGGATGACGTTGTCGCGGCTAAAAAAAAAAAACATAATTTGAGCTATAAAGTCACGCAATACACCGGACAGGACTACATTACAGCAGACCTATCGGTAATGCTCGGTCGCTTCGTACTGTGTGCTTTAAAGCAGACACGATAATATCGATATCGATAGATTTAGACGTGTGTATAGGTTTGTCCATTAATTACGCGAGACTCGCGGAAAACATCACAAGGTTTTTTTGTTGGTAGATATTACGTGTCTTTTTTGTTGGATGCTGGATGTCTAAACCTAAAAGCAAAGCGAGACTTAACTTATCGTCCAAAATTGCCCATAACTAAACTAGAATATTCCTGTGGTTAAACTAAAAAAATACGTGCGATTTTTGGCGGGTGGGCGTCGGGAGTTTTGGTCTAAAAGTTCATCAAGTATCTCCAAGGGACCAACGTTGCTGAAAAAAAACGTCTCGGGACGCCCGACAGAAATGATATATTTAAACTAATCTAAGTTGAACTATTTAATATTGAAATTGTTTAACTTCATAAAAGCTTAGGTTATTACTTAAATTAATAAAAAAACTTATTGATGAGAAAATATATTTTATTCTTAGTTATAATTCTTGATTATGTACATTAGAATTTTGTGTATTTACATTATTAGTATCAACATTATATGTTCTATCGCACACTAAACACTGAGTAGAGAGAGAGGGGGGGAGGGGGGGGAGTAGTAGGAGATAGGGGAGGGAGTGAGAGAGGGGGAGCCTGCCTACTGTATGCATAAGAGTGAGGAAAGCCAGACAGAGTGGCCGCACGCCGTAACGCGTTACATGAGAAAGCGGTTCACTCTCCCATAACCAGTTATCAATTCAAAACATGCCGTGATTAATGGAGGGGAGGGCGTATGGGTGGTTAGTGCTGCAGTACGGGTTCGTGACGATATTCGTGGCGGCGTTCCCCCTGGCGCCGCTGTTCGCGCTCATCAACAACGTGCTGGAGATGCGGCTCGACGCGAAGAAGTTCCTCGCGTGCTACCGGCGCCCGGTGCCGCAGCGCGTCAACGACATCGGCGTCTGGTATCGCATACTCGACTCCATCGGGAAGCTCAGCATCATCACCAACGTTAGTTCAACATACATATTATTTTTTTATTAAAAGTATTGCGGGTTGACGGCGCAGTCATTCCGCGTCAATAATAGAAACGGGTTCAAACAATTATCTAACTCTAAAATCAGCCTGAGCTTTCGGTAAAGGAAAACATCGCGAGGATACATTATAGCATGGTGGTAGCGCCTGTCGCCAAACACCAATAGGTGTTAGGACCACATCGTCACTTAACATCAGGTGATATTGTGTTCAAGCACTAAGCCAATATCGTATAAAAAAACCTGCATCAATGGAAGTACATAGGTATAGATCGACTTTGGGGGGGGCTTACCCACGGTGCGTCTTCCGGCAGCCATATGAGAACCCATTGACCCCGTCGGGCATTGGTTCTACAAGCAATGTGCCAAGTTCACTCGCACTTAAGTTAAACGATTAGATAACACAAAGTTACCCAAAAGTGAAGTTACTGTGTAATCGAATAAGAAACGGGGAGATCCGCAGAAGAACAAAAAAATGAAATTATAACATACTGCGTAGCGCCTGACTAAATATCCACCCTCAACAAAGATTCAGAACTTAGCGTATTTATTAACCTGGAATATAATGTCATTTAATATTAGACGATCTTAGGAACTAAAGTTCATCATATTCAGCCAACCGATAGATGTCTACTGTTGGACCATAAGTCTTAGGGGGAAAATTGCCATAATCGCCACGCTTGGCAGGCTGGTTGGCGATCGCAGTACGTGTCTGTGGTACTCAGGAGATGCTGCTGCCCATCCCCTGGTTTATATACAGTTAAACTTGACAATAGGAAAACAATAGAAACAGGCGTAAATGTCAGGTTTCGTAGTTGACTGTTTAACTAAAATTAATTTAAAACTATAATACCGTCACCATTTACTCCGAAGTTGTTATTTTTTTTTCACTCGGTCACTAAGAGATGGCGTTACTTGTCATTGAGATAGCGGTATCATTGTTTTTATCTTTTTTATCTTTTATTGTTTATTTGCAAGTTACAGGTGCCCAAACAACTTACGATTATAAGTTTTATTCATATCTAGATATTATAAAAGTTAATGTCTGTCCGTCCGCTAGTGTGGGCTTATTACTTGGTAACATTAAAAATCATAGATGTAATAATGTGTTTTAATGATGGTAGACTAAGCGAATCGGGAGATAAAATTGATCATTGTTATTTTTTTTATTCTTGTTTCCAGGGTTTTATAATAGCGTTTACTTCGGAATTCATACCGAGACTCGTGTATCAGGTAGCGAACGGTTCGCTCGAACAGTATGTGAACCAGACGCTGACGGATTTCGATATAACCGTCTTGGAACATCGACCCATACGGACAGAGTACAACGAAACCAAGTGCAGGTAACTTAAAAAAAAATACATTTAAAAAAAGCTTAAAAGGATGTAAAAAAAACTTTAAAAAATATTGTAGACAAAAATCCAAATAAAAAAAAGATATATATCTGAAAAGTACGGGAAAAAAAAAACAATTTCGATTTTTAATAAGGGCAACACTTTATTGAGGGGCTGTAATATAAATGAGACACGTTTGTTTCATTAATAATTGTTTTTTTATTAACATATCTGGATTTTAAATATTTAGTAACATTTACTTTAAACAATGTTTTTGATTTAATTTGAAAAAAAAAAAACCGTTAATATTAATATCGTTTGTTAATTCCAGTTTCCCTGGATATTGGTACAGCGAGGGCGAGAAATATGAACGCAGCGATTGGTATTGGCACGTGATGGGCGCCAGACTAGCTTTCGTCGTGGTCTTCGAGGTGAGGCATTTTTTTTTTAAATCAATGAAGATTGAAAATCTATTGTACTCGTATGAAAGTTACTTTATGCCTACTTGCGTTATTCTGTAACAAATTGTCAGGATTATATCAAACTCATACAAACGCAACTATATACACATTCAATGCACAACACTCACACAAATCACGCATTCACATACACATACCGTCACCCATACACACACACACACACATATGTATTATTTGGTAACCCATCTCTAATATGCTTTAAAAAACGTTTATATTTATAAATGAGTTATTACCACTATCGGTAATTATGGGAACAATTTACTCTTGACGATGATTATGGCTGAATGACGACTATTGTGCGAATTCTAATTAGTTTAAAATGATTGTCAGAGTAAAACATAAAGTATCGTGTTCCCGTGATACAGAACGTGGTGGCGCTAGTGATGATAATAGTCCGGTGGGCGATACCGGACATGTCCGGCGAGCTGCGCGACCGGATCCGTCGCGAGGCGTACGTCATCAACTCGTTCATACTGGAGGAGACGCGGGCGCGGTCCGTCGCCGAGCGGACCCCCCGCGACCCCCCCGATACGAGTACCCCGCGACCCCCGCAGGTCAAGCCCCCCACAAGCTCACGACCCCCGTCTAGTTAACATTCGGTTACGGTATGCTGGCACCATACGCTTCTCTATATCTGTGTTCCTTTTATAACTAACAGCGTTTATCACATTCACTTGTCGATAAAAAAAAATCATATCGATATTTTTTTTCGTATCTAAACAAATTATAGATTATCGCAAAAAATATAGTAATCAATTGTGAATTAAAAAACAATAATTCTGTTATATTTTTTGTCGACAGTGAATAAGATGAAAACGTTATGAAGATTGTGTTTTCGCGTGTTTGATATTTTTTTTTACAGGTATTCGTTTGAGTTTTAAAATAATAAAAGTATGAATAATGTTTGAAAAATTTGAACTTGATATATACATTTTTTTGATATTCACAGACCAGTAAATCATCGTGTTTTGTATAATTAAAAATATACATGTAAATAATATTAATTGTATGATATTTTTGACAGGCTGCGGGACATAGTTGCTTCAAGTAGATGCGATGCTTTTAAAAAATATATTTTCGATCAATATTTGAGATTATTTAATAGATTTGCAACAAATACAATTTATGTTACGTGACAACAATGAAATTCAATTAATATCATACACCTTTGATGCAGTCTTTTGGATAAAATTTTGCAAAAACTTTAAATCTTTGTTGTGAGTGATAAATTTGATATTTTGATTTTTTAGTCTTGATACTTTAGACATACATTTGTTTTGGGTTAGTTTTGACGTTTGGATTTTTGCGAGTACTTGTAATTTAGTTATATTTTATGCAATATGTTATCGTATTATATGTTATACATGTTTTCGCTTTGTATGTGGTGGTTGTAAATTGTTGTCCGGTACTGATTGTATTTTATTGTGCACTATTATCTCCTCGAATTAGGTTCACTTAACGCAAGTCGAGATTGTGGTAATGTCTTAAAAATGATTTAAAAAATTAAAGTTATGGTTTACACTCTTGTATTCTATTCGATGACACTTAAAAAGTAACGATTTTTTTTTGATGCAAAGGTTTAAAGTTTATGCAAAAAGTATTGTTTTTTTTAAACTAAAGCTAATAAGGCTTATTACTAAATATTTTAAGTTGTCCAGCGAGCCGCTGTTCACTAGCAGGGTATGTCAGTGATTTTATATCATATATTTTATACTAAACGTTAGCATGTTCCGTGATTGGTGATGGAATTCATTATCATTTATTTATATAGGTAATAATTATAATTTTAAGAAATTCAATATATTCTGTGCAAAACCAGTATATAAATCTTTTGAATTAATTTAGAATTTAGAAACAAATTTAGAATTTAACATTTTTAAATGATTTAAAATTATCTTGTTACTAATGTATTGAACTTCTTATGTAAAATCGATTGGTTTTGTGTTTTTTTTTTAATAATGAAAACAAGTTAATTTGAAACTATATTCGATTGTTTTGCCATTTAATTACTAGATTTTCATGAACATCATCACACACAAAAATAACGAAATAATCTACACAGTAAATATAAATTAAAAAATATATTCGCGTACAGTCGTTTCGGGTATGTTTTGACTATTTTTTGGGATATATTCTGTGAGCCGTTTTTTGCCATAAATCGACTTAAAAAACATGTTTAAAAATATCTAGAATACGAAGAAATTTTCCGCTTAATGTATTTTAACAAACGGGCTTATGTAAACACATCTACTAAAGTATTATTTATGAATTGGTTAAAATAAAAAAAGCAACAGGTATTTCAGTTTATCGTTTGACGTTCGTTTGACAACTGACAACTGTGACATTAATTTTTTACCGCTATGAATCTCAGTCTTTTAGTCTACATTTCGTTTTACATTGGAAGTGTTTTTTTAACAATTAAATTAATCGGTTTATAACATCAAATCGTACTATAATGATCAAATATTACTCAAATCGACTGTGACGTACTCGAATTTCATATTAAATATTGAATTCATGGTACGCACTACATACAGTACGGCTTAAATACACGCTCATAGAAATGTTCTATTTTGATCAATTGCTTAACAGATTTAACGCTCAAAATAACTTTAATGAGATTTACAACAGCATCGGATTTGACTAACACGTGCATGACCTATTAGTATATTTAAAATTTAATTCTATCAATAATAAAAGTATCGATAAAAAACATAAAATATTTTTATAACACAAATATACACGAATATTAAGAAATTAATTAAGCATGTTATTTCATAACATAAGCAAATATTTATTAAATACCAGCCATTAACTTACATAGAGTGCCTTTTGCAGCTTTTAAAAACATATATCGCTTTACAGTGAACTAGTGTTGGTTTTGGGAGCATGGAATTAGTTTTGTGTTTAGTATAAGCATCTATTACTTTAAATAGAGATGCATACGTACGTACGTCATTATCAATTTTGTAATGGCAATTTCTTTTGACACATTTAATATTCTACACGTGATTAAATAGTTCGAGACATTTTCTCTTCTGTTTATGAACCGTTTTTTTGTTTAGTAGTTATTGACGAGTTTTTTGTTATCAATGAAGAAATTAAAATTAGTTTTGTTTTTACTCAAGTTTGCAATAATGATCACTAAAACTAGTGAACTTAAAACGATTTACGTAATTGTAGGTTTTAAAAATATAGCTGGATTAGAATGACAGAATGAATTAGAATGAATCAACCACCATTGACATGAGTATCTACGTACTTTCGTTTTGATTTGTTATATGTGCAATTACCATTATCCGTGATTATAATATAAAATAATTTACTACGTCAATAAAGTTTGAGGTTATTTTACGGCAAAAAAACACAATCTTATTTACGTGATCTCGATTACATCTATCATTGTAATCGTGCTATATCGTGCTAAAGACTGAAATAAATGTAATTAAATCAAAAATAGGGACATATCTGAAAAATTAATGTAGTCAATAACGGTTATTCTGATGCTGAATTTTTTGTATACACTCAAGGACAATATTTTTGTAGAATAAATTTTTCTTCTTTGATTCCCATTTCATAATAAGTAACAAAACATGATTTTTGTCCATAGTTTTATACCACAAATGTATAATATTTTTTTGTGTACTTTGTAATTTTTGAAACTTATAGACTCATATATATATTGATTGATTTGTATAGGTGATCAGGCGGAACCGAGTTGGAATCATATAGCGTCGCTATCGGGGTCTGATTTCGACCTCGCGGCACACGGCGACCACCAGGACATTAGGGACATCACGAAGCACGTGGTCGTCGAGCGCACACCAGATGAGGAGCCGGGACCCGCACACGTATAGTGTTGTGCCGTTACGTGTTAAAAAACAATTGATAAATTCGATTGGTTGATATAATATTTTTTTTTTTACATTCTCGTGGTAATTGCGATTTAATTCGTTGTTGTTGTTAACGTTTAGAATTAATGATATCTAACAATGCCAGCCCTAGACTAATTTTTAGCTGCCGTGAGATGTTTTTGTCTATTTGATTCTATATTGGAATGGAATTTTGGTGGCATTTTACGTGTTTATATTATAGTATGTTCGTTGGGCACAAGTGATTTATATATGAAAAAAAAAAAGATTAAACGCAGCGTGAATTCTAAGATCTCACAACAAATGCCTTAGAAAGAAAGCTTTAACAAAAAGTCGCCATTTTGTTAGAGCAATGCATGAAAAGTGTTCCTAACGCCAATTTTGGCTGCAAGGTCATAGTATCTTTGCCTGTCCTTTAAAAAGGAATAAATATAACCAAAATAAGGTTGAGTGAGTTTCAATAATGAGGAATCTCACCTTTTTTGTATTCTCTAAGTAAAAGTTTTTTTTTTACCAATGAGGGAGTTTAGCGTTTAAAGCGACTCCCCCGTTCCGCTATAATAGGGCTGACCCTGTTAAGATTATATTGTATCGATTTTTTGTTTTGTCCTATTTTTTGAAGTTTTTTTAAATATCCTTTTAATATAAAATAATTTACCTCGACAAACGAATCTTGTTGTATCCAGAATCTTGTACTTAAAGTTCATCGACTTTAATAGTGTAATTAATAAATTAATGTTTTTTTTAAATTAATTTATTATTTGGTTAATTAAATATTCGCTTACGTTTTGTTATTAAATCGAACTGATGGTGAATTTTGCAGTGAAAAAAATATGTATTCTTGAAGTAAATTTTTTTAACACACTTTTATTTTGTATGTTTAAAATAATATGCAATTATTTGAATAATTAATTTTTGGAAATATAAAATTTATTGTAAAATTAATTTTCCTCAGTGACGGATTTAGGTTTTAGCTTTCGGAGGGGTAAGGAGAGAGGAGCAGTTACAATTTAAGGTAATTGAATTTTTATAGTTTCTATTATTAAAGAACAATAAAGTCATATCGTTAGTTAGGGGTTGGGGGGTCTAGGCCGCAGTCTAAATAAACTAAATCCGACACTGATCCTTGTGCAATGTATAACTTAAATGAATCTCATATCGCTTTTTGCATTAAAAAATTAAATATTTATATATGTACCTTAATATGTTAAGTAATAAATATAATAATGTGGTTATTTGATTAATTATTATATTATTCGTTTGCTGTGAGTCTATTATATAGATATTTAGGGAAGTAGTCTGTTTTTATCCAAAGAAATATCCTTTTATTTGGTATAAAATATTTAATAAATATACTTATTTGTTTTTTACATCTATATGCTAACAATGCGTAAATAGAGTTTTTGTGAACCACAATTCCGATAAATTAGACTTTTTGAGGATTTCCACGAATTGATTTCCTATTGAGTCTTTTTTAAGGTCTAAGATATAAACTGGAGAACCACTAACATCAAGTGGATTCTATGTACGGTTATTTCCCTACATGAAGAAAATAATTATATCAAAATGTACATAGGTCTGAGGAATAGTTACAACGCATTTAGCATAGTAGTTGTCCATAGATGAGGGTACAAATTTACCATCAGGTGGCTCGTCTCCCTGTCGTCTGTTTACTGTCATTTGTCATGTAAAATGTTTTGGCTTATAGATAGTAATTTACGCATTGTTATATCTAAGTGTAATTGACGGATTCATGTGATTGTAAATGTACTGTAAAAGGGGAGAAAGGGCTAGGTAGAGGAGAAGGGAGCTCTGTAGAATATTGGTAGACTATGCTTATTCGATGTCCTATTAAGTGGCTAACTCAGAATGCGCTTTTTGGGAAAGTATGTTTATTGGGATTTTACAAAATTATAATACTAACTTATTTACTTATAATATTTATTTTTTATGCATAGAATATAGTCGTCATAGATCAAGTAACTTCGGTCATGTATCTAGTCTGCGACCTGAGCGTAATGATACACACATTAAAAATCTCCGAATGGAGTACAGGGCCGGACTCAAGGGAGTGTATAAGGTCTTCAAACCCTGGGACCCCTACTATTTTTATTTTTTATTTTTGAACAATGAATTTCTATCATAAAAAAATTTGTTCGTATTCACAAAGTTAATTAGATATGTTTCTTTTATTGTATAAATAAATGGTCTCATTGCAATTGAATTTTGAAATAAACACTAACTTACTTCATTTTTGTAATGACTATTTAACAACTTCAGCCAGCTTAGTGACACCGTATATGAGATTATAGTGTATATTATAAACACTTCTATAATAATATATAACTAAAAAAAAAATATGGAGTTAAACTACTTTTACAATGAAAGATACGTATCGAAATATGTCAAAGCATTTTCATATTCAAATTATTCGAGACTCGTCATTGTTTTGTTCATCCAAGGTCAATCAATATTTGAATCCGGCCCTGATAATACAAAGCTGCCTTATACTCTTTATATATAATTTAAAAACCTGGTTTTTATGATAAACTTCGGTTTTCATCATAAACTTTTTTTTTTTTCTTTTAAATATAATAATATAGAAATCAAACTTCTGTAATACGTAAAACTGCTTTTGTTTATCGGGTAACGATTTTTTCCCCGTGAATCCTAGTCCCATTTATATAAGTAATGAAAATAAACTATAAAGCAACATAATACAAGGGTTTTTAAAAATATGAGTGATGGTATATTCTCATATTAGGCCACTCGTGTTATCGGTAACACTGGTAGACACAACTACTCGTAAAATTAAAATAAAAATCGATATATTAAAAAAAAAAACTATATTTATTCCTTTTTTACAAGATCCATTTATTCAGAAAACATTTATTTTTCTAAAAAGTGAACTACACTTTTGGATCAATTTCAAGATATAAAATTACAAAAATTTGAGAATTAAGTTTCAAAAGTTGAACTAGGTATCATATATTAACGATTTGTAAGTTCGAAAAAGAAGACTCATTGTGCTAAATCATCGTTCTAATGGTATTGTAAACCTCGTTTTATATACAATTATAATACATAATTGTTATAGTTTTTCTTATACCACATAAATTGTTTTATTTTTCTGTGTTGATTTATCTGAGGATATAATTTTATATTTAATGTAGGGAAAATGTTATAATGCGATAGAGTAAAGTATAGTACGCGCATTTTATCTGTGACGCTCTGAAAACAAGGCAGAACGGTAGCGATGCAGGTACACTCATGAAGGAAACAGCGTAACAAAAACTGTCGGATACGTAGTGCGAACGAGATGTGGACATATAATAAATATAAAGGAGCGACTGAGAAAGCAAAACGCATGCGTAATACTGTTCAGATCACACATAATAATTTGTAGTCATTTTCAGAGTGGTATAGTTAAAATGCACGTAATAAAACTTTATAATAGTCGAGTGCTTGGTTAAGTGATTTAAATATGTCGCTTAAAACTTCCGACTAGTTTCCGTGGATGTATCATAGGTATTTCACATCAGATTCAAACTATATAAAAAGGTATATCACTAATAATTTTTGGTGCTGTTAACTAATCGATGTTAAGTTTTAAAAATGTTGATCGATTTGCTCGTGCTTTGGCTGTTTCTTTAGTAACGTAAGGATGTTGTTTTGTGAACAAAAAAGATTATGTGCGCTTTATGTATGCATGTGTGGAGTTATACTTCTGTGGCGTGAATTTATAAAATACACTTTTTTACACATTTTATAACAGTTTTTAATAGACCCCCGAAAGTTCGAATTAAATACTACCGTTAAACTTTAAATAAGTAACATCTAAAAGTTAAATAAAATAAATATTAATTTTTGAATATTTATTTCAAAATAAACTGTCAAGAAATATACAAACCACAGTGTCAACTAACTTCATGAAATGCGTCACTTCCGTCTTAAGCTTCTAGTTATAACCATCTTCATATTACATAACGCGCCGAAAGAAGTATAATTTAAAATAAATAATTGTGATTAAATAATATATTGATTTTTTTATATTAATGACTGTTTTTATTTTGATAGTAATATTGCACAATTTGCTGTTAAGGATTATTTTCTTTACTCTTATAATACCTAATAAAAATACAGTATAAGCAACGCTTATGTCAGGTGGATTTAATAGAAAACAAAATGTTAATCAGAATTATGTTGACAGTAGTTATGCTTTTAAATTTCGATTATTGTTTTGTAATAGACAAATTTACAATTCCTAGTTTTATTTATCCTTTTGTTAATTCCTATTGACATAAGATATATAAAACCTAGTTTTAAACTTGTACCGCTCAAAAGTCACATACCTTATTATCGTTTCTGTTATTGCCATTTGAATAATTTTTATGACCTTGAATAGTATTAACTTTTTATGTCCTAGTTCCAAAAATGTGTGTAGGTTTGGGACTTCAAAAAAAATTGAAATTTTAGGTTATTTATTATTAAATTACGTAATAGTTTCCATAAAGTTATTTGACAAATGGCGCAGAATACAAAATATTCGTTTGTAATTGTAAAATCAATCTAAATCATCTGTGATTTTTTTATAATCTGCACTGATATACTGTTATTTATATTTGATGGTTAATTAGTTACAATTTATTATTTCAATGTCAATTTCGTAACCCATTTCCACTCTTTCTTAGACCAGAGTAAAGGCCTCGGTCTGAAAAAATATTTTAAATTGTAGTGCTACCAGTTTAAGGTATGCTTTGCGTGTCTGTAAACAATGAAGTCTGTAAGAGATGCTTTTTGAATAAAAGTTTATATGGAAAGGTTAATTACTTACGTTGTTTTATTTGAACACTAGCTGTATCCGCGGCTTCACTCAGATTTTTTATTTTGGAGACTCACAATATATTTTAAATATCTATGCTATATATTTGCAATATATTTGAAATGCTATGGTTCTGTGTATTGCTGTGTCATGAGCTAAACTTTCGAAGCTAAAATTCTAGGATATCCTACAACGTTTTTTTTTCCTAAATTATTTAATGCAGTTGACCAAAGGGCCTTTACAACTTCACCGAACTTTAAATCTATCCTACAACGTCCTTGGATTCTGCGTATTCTAATGCCTGCCTGATTACCGATCACTTTCAACTTTGTTCAACCTTACACTCCCATGAAAATCTACCGATAAACACAAATTCAAGTAAAAAAATTCTTCATTCGATTCTTGTCCTTATAAGGTGTTTACGAACGTCAAAACACTACCACCGGTTCGGAAAACAGCCCAGTCATCGAGAAGAACCGGCAACAAAACTCGATGTTTTTTATAGAACTACACAACTCATTGTTACAATTTTTATTAGTAGATGCACAGAGAAAGGTGTCACCATATAGGTGTATTCCGGCAGAACTAGTTTCTCTAGGCCTCACCGAGATCATATTCAGCCACATTGTTACTTAACGGGTCGTCCATTAATTACGTGATTTTTTTTATGCTAATTTGTGACCCCCGCTTCTAGTGATAATTGCTTGTAGAGTTGCAAAAAAATCATTTATTTCTTTGATACAAATAATTATAAAAAAAAAATCTTAACACATTAACTATAACCTAATTTACTTTAGGAAATCGTGACCTGACAACAGCGAGACATGGCCACGCATCGCTTTTCGGTTTGTAACAACAAAAATAATACACTTGTAATCTCACCTACATCCCTACGGAACTCTTGTGAAGTTCTATGATTTTTCCAAACCCTTTCCCTTCCTTTGAGCCTCACGTGATTAATGGCCAATACCTAATGAGATTCATTCATTTTCCGAACGCTCGTAAGTTATCCCTTATTCGTATTATGTGGAATGTACCTGCAGGATTATTTTTGTACTTTATATTATATTCTAAGAAGCAATACAGTTTGGCGAAAAAAAAAAACATCGTGCAGTTCACGAAACTGCATTCCGTTGCGTACAAAAGATATTCGGTATTCAATATAGGCCTATTTTTTTGTTTTCTGTTATATCGTACTTATGAGTTATTCAAAGTATTTTAGCACTATATGTACCATGGAAGGTTTCGATTATTTTGAAGGAAATGAAAAGGAATTGAAAGAATTTAGAAAAATGTTGTATTTTCTTTATCTCTTCTCGACTGTGTTGTTTTCCGAAACGGTGGTAGTGTTTTAGACGTTCATAAGCGCCTTCTTAGGGCTTAAATTGAATAAAGATTTTTTTATTTTGATTTTAAAACTCAGTGTTAACGCGAATACAATATAAATACATGGATGCCCAGACCTTTTTTTTTTGACGGGGGGAAATGCATTTACGCACTACCCTTATCTATTGTATTTGGAGGATCAAAGTCCCCCAAATACAATAGATAAGGGGGCACGGAGTGACGAGTTCCGTGCCAGTGTGGGACTCACCCGGGCGAGAGTCGCCCGGAAATACCCACTAAAACCCCCCGGGGCCGTCCGCTGCATTTGGGATGGGGGCGACACGGGGTGGCTTTCGCAAGCACCGCGTCGCAGACCTGACCAGACAACTATTCTCTGGACCTAATCAGCTGGGTCCACGGGATGACATGACTTGACTTGACTTTAAGTGAAAACTTGTTTAGTGGCTTTGAGCGATTCTCGGTAAGGGAAAAACTTATAGATTCGCGTTACCAATGCGTGTCAGCGTATGACGTCAGCGGTCAACATGCTACAATATGTCATGTATTGAATGGCGTTTAAGTGCTGGCTCTCAGAGATAAATAATAAAAATATACTCACACAGCCTATCGTATGTTTTTATTATGATTAACTATATGAAATTTTACATAATTATTGCTCGGGGGCCAATAGATGTAAGAACCAGACAAATGTTATGATAATAAGTTCAATTAAGAAATTATTAAATTTAAACATGGAAACAGTTTTTTTCATTTTTCAGTTTTCACTTTTTCGGTTGTTCTTATGGCTATTTAACGGTTTAATACATAATTATAAGTAAAGTAGATTATTGTAAATAGACTGGAAGTCGCGAAGATCTCTCAGGGTATCAGCTTTCAATCGTTCCTTTGTGTAAAAATACACCCACTGCCTGAAACGTTTTTAATAAATTCAAGTAGCTAACAACGTCTTTGATTTGAATTGTATTGTACTTTTATTTATATTATTACTAGAATATACTCGCTTTATTTATTATATTATTTACTAAATTATTTATTCGGTTTCTATTTCTTTTGTTAAACTAAATATACAATCTATTTTTCACCTCAGTTTGGAAGAAGACATTACTATTATGTCTTATATGTAAAATGTTTTTACCGTTTTCCGGGCCTCGGTCATTTTTGAAAGAAGTTTATTTTTTTTAAATTTTATTGCTGTTTTGTTTTTTTAAGTGGCCCACAAATTAGCTCCTTCAGGGTAATATTTTATAGAGTTTGTCTTCCTCGCGGACCAAGCGATGAAGCCCAGGCCTTCGGCCTCAGTCTGTGCGGACGGACGAAATAATTGATGTTGGTAGGAAAAACAAGTTTCATCCCATCTGCCCGTCTGACAACAGGGTGAGCACAAGTCGAGGTTGACCTCGCAACATCGCGTGCCCAGTTTTAAACTAGAAGGCAAGGGGGTAGGGGTTTTAGTGGGTTGGTTTTAGTTTTACTTTTTACGCGCCGGAGGAGTCCCGCATATCCATTACTAACTTAACCAGGGAGTATTTACACCTCGCTTAAATTGGTAGGGGGATGTATAAAAAATTTCCCCACGTTCAAAAAAAGGGTAGAGTCACTGGCCAAACAAGCCAAGCTTGTACAGGGTACTCCACGATAAGGTTACCAGACTTCGTAACCGAAATGAATTTATCTTTGTCATGAATATTTATCTATGATTTTATTTTCTTTAAAATTCAAAACGACCGGGAAACCAAACGCGATGGGACATGAAACGTTTAATTTTAATAATTGTTGTTTTATTACATTCCAACATGTTTATTTATATTTATAATAACGTGACTAATTCAAGAAGAATCATAAGTGTCCATTATTTATTTAGTGTCGTGTTGATAACGCGCTTTGATGGTCGCGTGTCACCATTATGTTGTGACAGCGAGTTTCGGCATAAGAACCTTTAGCATGTTACCCACAAGAGTGATTGATTGAAAATGTGTAATCACTTATAATAAATTTGTTATTAATTAAAATTGTATCTTATGTGAATGGAATTAGGTATAAATTCGTTGTATTCTGGCTGAGTTCAATGGTTTGGAGTTCAGATTGTAGTGAGTATAGTGTGGTTTTATATGTAATTAAAAAATAATAGCGTACTAATTACCATTAGCCATTATTATTTCGAATTCATTCATTATTCATTATATTATAACTTATTATATACGTATATTTTATAATGCAATAAAAAGTTCAGAGGACATAACTATTATTTACAAAAATAAAGAAAATGATGTAAATGAGCTCAGTTTTTCTGAAGTTATAAGCCAACAAAGAAACAGAAACAGAAAGAAATGTTGCTCTTTATAATTTGCAAAAGGTTCTAAAATATGTGTACCTATATATATTTGCATATTATATACACGTACAAAACATCACACTTCTCTCCCACGAGGATATACGGAGACTACATCCTTACGAGGTCCTTCAAGAATTACGTAAGTTAAATTTTGGTCATTTTGATACTCCAACCAGTGGGGGTCACCAATAGTAAGCAAAACTCTTAACGCCCTGATTACTTAAGTATTAGCTAGGTTGAAAATAAAAAACGAAAATTCGTAAATATTATTTAGGTACGTAATCACCATTCGTATTTCCGTATCCCGTCTCATCAAAAATAAGAAAAGCATAAACCCTCACTCTATTGATGCTTACGTAATAAATGAATGACCCTTAACAATACATTGCAAAGCTCTTACTTTTCCTACCATGAGGACGTAAGCATTGGCATAATTTTAAACAAAAAAAATATATTTGAACGGTTACGATCCTGATATACCTCGTTCGCTTCTTTTATAAGAGCGAGAAACTTATCTGACCCGGCGGACAAAAGGGGATGTAGCGAACGCCATCTTTAAATGTCAAGTCTACCTTTCGTTGAATATTCTTCTGTTGGATCACAGCAGCGTGTGTTTATTGTGTTTCTTAGCTTTTTTAATATCATGACTTATCATTTAAATTAATTAATCATGTCCAAGCACTATAATATGTATATTGTATATATGTATACCTAATTTTATTCTAAAAAATATTTACTGGGAACACTAAAGTGATTACAGCGACGCCACCACCGGTCCAGATAAGTTTGTAGGACTTTACGTTCATGAGAGCTTTCAAACATCCTCGTCGGTTATGGCTATATGAATTTAGTTACGTCTGATTTTTGGAGTTAAGACTTCTTTAGCGGCTTCAGCGATTCTCGGGTGTGGAAAACTCATAGATTCGCGTTACCATTTTTATGACGTCAATTTATGACGTCAATTGTCAACATGCTAAATTATGTTAAGTATAACAAGATAAAGTGATGGCACTCAGAGATAATGTGATCAGAGATTAGAGATGATGTTAAATCTTAATAATTTCAACAAAAAAACAAACAGTTTTTCCAAAGTTTCGAGTTTTCACTTCTGTCGGCAGTCTTTATGTCTGTCTAGTTTTTTTATCTACGTCTAATTTGTAATAATCAAGCTGAAAAGAAGAAAAGGAGTTATCTTTATTATGGGCGTGAAACAACGTGGGTAAAATGGCTGGCTTCTTTTATATTGGACATAAAACCACAGTTGAAGTCGTCTGCCATTTATCTATCTCAAGTAGGTAGAATAGTTACTTATATCTATGATTGATTGCGTTAATATCCAACTGTTCTGTCCGGGAATACATGCTCGACTCAGCGGGCGGTAATTAGAAGCTCTGTAACCAACGACGACCAGACGACGGTTTTGTTCATCTTAGTGTCGTAATAAAACTATTTTTGAATTATTTATAAATGAAATCTATACAAATCGTAATTACAACTATTGTTAGCGGAAGCACAGAGAAGGGTGTGAATTCCAGACATCACTATCGTCCACGTAATGATCCACCCTGTAATAACATTTTGAAATTAAGACATGTTTGACATGGCGCTTGAACTTATTGTTCTTATCTTATTATAAAACCGAATACTATAATATTACCTATATAAAACTTTTATTGGATTTACTTAGCCTAAAGCGTGGGACGGCCAACTTATCTTTACTTCTAATATTAAAATTATGACGATCATTCACCAGATCAAGCTGGTCCAATTTTACTTGAAGCTACTGGCACATATCTTCTTATTTAAACTTGAGGGTGGTAGCTAGCCAGTTGGGTTATTACAAAATGATCCAATATAAAGTATTGTAACAAAAGAAAGCGATTATTTATGTACCTCATAACTTATACATAAATTTATGTTGGTACAGGAAGAGATGTACCTACGGGCAAGCAAAAATAGAAAGCACCTAAAATGTACAACGGATATAATCAAGTGCCAATCTCAATATCATGACTGGACCTATTAAACCGACGTTAAAATGATAAATAAATAACATACCTATTAATTATACTAAATACTGAGTAATACACTAAAGAAAGGGGGTTGCTTGGCGCGATTTTCGTCTGTGATGTAGTCGTCCTTATTTTTAATTTTGCAGTACTTGACTATATATTATGTAAATTTGGTGGCATTTTACGTGATATAGTGTAGTTATGATGCACAATTGTAGTGAAAAGAAAATAATGAGACAGATCGTGAATTCTGAAATGCCCCGATTATTCCCGTTGTGGTTGTAACAGAAGGCCGCCATTTTGTTACCACCATTTATTGATCACTATCAATCACACTATCAGTTCCTATGTTCCTAACCTCTGACTTGGCTGCATCATCATACTACTACCATTGCTTTTTTCCTTAAAAATGAATAAATAGAACCAAAAAAAAAAATTAAAGGTTGGAAAAGAATTCTTTCATAATACGATTTACCTACTTATTGGTGGACTCCTGTTTCCGCAAGTTTACACATTTGCGGTCCGTTGTGCGTGCTAGATTAGCCAGCTACTCGAGCCAGCCCAGCTCCTTCCAGAAGCGCAGAAGCCTCTCGGGGGTGTCACAGGCTTCCTGGAGCGACTTCGTTTTCTTGAGGGGTTTTGCCCATTGGTTGACTACTCCCGTGCATTCCAGGACCACGTGGGCAGTACTCTCTTTTTCTTTCAGACATCCTCTACACCTGGGGCTATCTGTCAGACCTAAAGTAATTAAATGTTTATTAATGTCCCGTCATTACACCCACTACTAGGTGAAGATCAGTGTGAGATAAGATGAGCTGTCTCCGGGCCAAACTCCGTGATATTTCCGGAACAGCTTGTTTAGACTGTCTACAGCCAGGAGTGTTAGCCCATCTTTCACTGAGAGTGCTGTGGATCTATTTTCGCAACTATGATAAAAAGTACTGTATGTAAGAAGATATGGCACAGAACCTTGGCACTGTTGTCGTCGATCCCCTTCTTGCCAGTTCATCTGCTGCATCGCTACCCATTGATCCAACATTCGTAAATGATGATGGAAGTATTCTCAAGCGCTTGAAGTACAGCCTTACTATCAGAGAGAATTCGGATACCAAAGTCCTTTATCTCCCTTTTGAAGACTGCATTTTCTGCTTGGATGATAGCGACACATTCATATTGGAATATGGTGCTATGCTCACTCAACCCGGTATAAAGCTTGATACTGAGATCTTGCGTGAATACTCCCGCAGCTGTTCCATATTTATCTTCGATCCATCTGTGTAGAAGTGGTGCTCAAGGGTAATTTGTTTATCTTTTATATCTTCCCTAACCTGTATTTTATATATTCTGTCGAATATTAATTAATATCTTAGGGATCTTGTCGCAGGGGGCTCGAGAAGGGGTTGTACACCTACCAGTCTGTATCATATTGTAGTATCAGACTCACTTGTTTTTTGTCATAGGCTTAGGTGGGTGAGGCATAGAACTGCCATGCTCGCTTCCTGGTGTATGAAGAGATCAAGAGGCGGTAAGTTGATAAAGACCTCTGTGGCTGCTGTTGGAGCTGTTCGCATGCAGTCTGTTAGGGCCACACGGGCTATTTTTTGAAACCTCTGTAAACGAGCTTTCGTGATGCTTTGTTCTATCCTGGGCTACCTACCAGACCACTGCACCATAGATAATTAATGGTCTTATAATGTATGTGTAAAGCCATAGTGTGATGTTTAGCGAGATCTACAGGTTTTTCCTAGAAGTTTTTTACACTACCAAAAGATTATGCAAACTTTTTCAAGCTTTTGGTCTAGGCGCTTGTTCCATAAAAGTTTGCTGTCAAGAATAACGCCCAGGTACTTGACTTCACTTGATAGTGACAAGTGTCTATTAAAGAGTTTCGGTAATATCATAATTCCTTGACTTCTATGTTTAGTAAACAGTACTAGTTCCGTCTTAGCCGGGTTAACTGGCAGTTCATGTTTAGAGCCCCATTCTTCTACAATCCTAAAAGCAAGCACCATGCGATCGCAGAGTATGTTCTGGAATGGTCCACTAATTGTGAAGTCGTTGTATCAGTTCGTCGACTACAATGTTCCATAGTAAAGGCGACAGGACAGGTCCCCCTTGGGGACAACCCCTGCATACTACCGCCCTCGTGGTTGAAATTCCCAGTATATTAAATTCTTTGAGGAAGAGACAGTTGACATGTGCCCACCGTATGATACATCTCATGCGGAAACACGTCCAAAGAGCGGTCGACGATCTCAGCTCTTGGTACTCCAAGTGGCGTATCGCGATCAACCCGAGTAAGAGTACCGCGATACTATTCACTAGAGACCGCGATGTTAGGAAAGATCCTCCTAGGCCCGTCCAGTACGCAGGTACTGATATCCCCTACAGCACCGAAGTCAGGTACTTAGGAGTCCAATTAGACGATCAACTGTATTTCAAAGCCCACATAGAGAAAATCAGGCGCCAGACCTCCAAGGTGCTAGGCCCTCTCTACCCGCTCTACAACAGCAAGAGTAAAATGTCCCTCCGCCATAAAGTTACCCTGTACAAGATGGTGATCAGACCCATCATCACGTACTGCGCACCTGTCTTCGGTCACATCACTAGCGAGCAGATGCTAACCTTACAAAGGATTCAGAATCGCTTTATAAGGATAGCTGCAGATGTCTATCGGTTTCAGAGAAATGTGGACTTACACAGAGATCTGAACCTGCCCTCCATTAAGTCCGTCTTTAAAACCCAGTGTCGCGCTTTCTTCGAACGCGCAGACTCGAACCCACTCACAGCACGAGCCGTCTCGTACACGCCACGCCGTTCCGCCGACCGAAAGCGGCGACGTCCGCGTAACATATTAACCGACCGCGACGATAGCATCACGCGCGCGAATAGGCGGTTTCCTCATGTTCCTCGTACATTTGCGTGTCAGCGCCCACGCCCGCGGAACCGCCGTTCCCGCCGCCGGGGACGAGCGGCTAATTTTGCTCCCGCACACTCTCCGGGTCCCCCTCAGGCGGCGGCCCAAGACGTGCTCCGTTCCCCAAATGGGGAAGCTCTTGACGTCGCCGCCAGCGCGATACAGTAACACTGCCCATGCATCAAGCATCATCCATTACACGCACAACACTGCAAACACACTCTTGCACATAACACGCAGGTACATAGGTCCTGTAAGGAACCTTTTTTTTTTCTATGTAAATAAAGATAAAAATGTAGGGATTTAGCTAGGATAAAAATTCCGCGGGAGTTTTCATACTAAGGTAGCGGCCAAGCCGAGGTTCGAACACTTGAGCTAGCTACCTTATGCGGCTGAGTGCCTTCAGCACTCGCCCTCAAAGTTCGGTGAAGCTGTAAAGGTCCTTCCGGTCAACAGCATTAGCTAGGTTAGAAAAAAAAAAAAACAGTTGACATGGCATCCCTCAGAGGTCCAGAGCTAGTGTGCTTTTCGACGCACTTTGCGGCGTCAATGGCGTGCTTTGCAGCGCTGCCTCTTTCGAGATCGTGCCTTGGGGCGCAGTCATAACTGATGCCGTAATGAGGTTTGGCTCTTCCGAGGATGCAGCCTGACCAAGTTGGATGGTACATAAAGGTTTGTCCTATGTACACGTCTCTGGATGAAAATAGAGTAAGCACATTACACCTATTACGCGTCAATGATACAAAAAACGGTAGGAAAACTACAAAGTTGTTAAATATACCTGCGTACGTATCTCATCTATTCATGTATTATATCGCAGGCTACATATATAAAGCTTTCAAAGCGGCATGTATTTATTATCTCATCGCGCCGTGATAACGTTCTCGTACTTGATAATACTTTGTTATTTGACACACCAGATATAAAAAAAATAACACTAGTATATACGTAACGTAATTTATCACTTGTTAATTTTCATGTCACATCTTTGTTAAACTGAAATGGTTAAATCTATTTTGTTCATTTATTTTAAGAACTTAGAAAGCTTTATGATGCTAAATTTAAAACTGACTTCGGTTTTCAACATATTTGCCAGTCCTTTATCATTCACTTTCGGGGTAATTTTCAATTTTTTTTTAATCTTTATGTTCTTTGGAATATAAATTACTTTCATATTGAATTTCATCAAAATTCATTCAGTAGTTTTTGTGTGATATGTCCATAAACAGGCGACAAAAATCCCAAAAATCATACTAATATGTTCTGTCATTAATAAATGTCAATAGTAAATACTAGATGGCGGTAAGTGATGCTCACAGTTCAATATCTTATAAGTAGCCTGTAAGCGACGCGTGACAGTGGCCAAAATACGTGCGGGTCTATTATTATTATTCTAGGCGGGACTATGGACGTTAGAACAGACCTGTATCACTGCGACCTAAGATCTATTGTGGTCGCGCTACATTACTAAAGCCCACTTACAGCTTATTTTGATGTCATGGGGGCCGGGTGGGCTGTGAATGTGAATTACGCCAGTAAAATTTACTTATTAATTTTCGTTTTTTCTTCTTCAAAATTAAGCCAATGCTTACGTAATCATGGGAAGGGGGTTAAAAGCTTTGTTTAATATTGCTGACAAAAGGAGGGTGTGGGAGGGGGTGTGGGTTTGATTTTAAAAACTCCACAATTTTACTTACGTAATTCCTGAACGGCCCCTAATATGAGCGATTTCAAATAACAGAGTCGTGTCATCCCCCGGGACGCATAAAAAGGAGTGAGTTCTAAGCGAATTTATGATAAAAAACGAAAAGCTTCGGACCTTTCATAAACCTATCTTTATATGATGTTAAAAGTCTCTTTATTTCTTTGGTGTAATATTGTTTTGTAGTTATTTTGCTAAGTAGTACCTAGCGCATTCTTCATAAACTTTACCTCACATTTTATAGTTATATATTATACCTTATATATTAATTTACGTAATTTAGTACATATATTTTAAATGTTGGCGTAATATACTATGTAACAAGATATAAAGTCTATGGAGTTGACAAATAATAAAACACTTAAGTACCTATTAATTTCTTGGTATAATTGAGACTTTTAAACAAGAGAAAAATGCGCGGAGACAGTACTACTATTAATTTGGTTCTTTCTTGCTTAACGATACAACACTGCGAGAGAAGGAGTAGGCAATAATCAATTATCTTTAAGTGTATAAATAATGTCAGGCAATTACCTAACTGTTATTTTTCCAAAATAAATCGTCGGTGATTTGAGAAGTAAAATTACAGTAAACCATTATGAAGAGTAGAAGTTGCTATATACGGGAGAAGTCACGGGGTACAGCTAGTATAAGAATAAAGGGTCATAGTAGTTCTGCGAGTTAACGGCACGTGGCCATGTTACCACATTACTGTCGTCTGCGACCGGACAATGGGGTCAGGTGAGACGTGTAGGCGTCTGATTTTTATCGTTCGTCTTAGACAAATAATGTATCTATAATATCCAGACATACAAGGCAAATTGTCTAAAAGTTTATGGGCATTAACTTTTTTGAACGTGAAAGTTAGATATTTCTATATACAAATAAATTTATATACAATTGTTAACACTAACTTCACCATCAATATTTGTTTTCAATGATGACGAATTGAAAGAAAACTTTGTATCGATGTTTTTTTTCTTAAATTACATTTGTAACAAGACACAGTGTGATCAGATATCCAAGCAGATGCCTTTAGAGTTGTTACACGTAAAAAACTATACATTTATAGAAATAGGTGTAGCTTTTAAAAAAAAAAGGAATTATATAAACATCAAATATAAACAGTATAAAAATACGTTAAATGTTCCTATAACTCAAACTGAAAAATGTATGACATGAAGACCTCGGAATAAGAACACAATTGAATTAATCTCGAATTACAGAATATTTCCATGAAATCAACTTAAGTTAAAAATCTAAGTATACAGTGTGGAATTTGGAACAGCGCCAACTGTATGTTAGTTGCGATATAATTCACTTGGTCATTTTTAGGGTTGTGTCAACCTTTTTACTTAGGGTGGTTCATCTTGTTTCCAGGACCCTGGGAAGATTCTCACTTAGTGCCTCGTTATGTTCATTAGATATGACTTGTGAATTCGACATTACAGTTTAACAAAAAATATATAATTAGACTAAATACATATTTATTTTTCTATGTTATTGTCAATACGCTATGGTACCCGAGGCGTTTCAATCCTGTAATGAAGAATTGCTACCTCCACGTGATATATTCGGAGCAACGGCGTCAATTTTTCGTAGCGACTAAGCAATTACTAATGATATCTGACTGATGTGAGCCGTCACCAGAGGTTGACGACGGCGAATGCTTGTCTGGCAGGACTTTTCGTCTGGCATACTTCTGCTTTATTAAAAGTAATGAAAAACGTGCAATACACGGATACTATGCGCATTTATCCTGCCGTCAGGCAGACGCGACGGATCTTTTATCTTTTGCCACTGCCGGCAACTTGTAATCCCAAGAGCGTGGTCGTCTAACTAATAATATGAGCCGGGGAGAAAATAAACTTTTACAAAATTGCCGGAGGAGGCATAAGGAAGTAGCATCGTTTGAACTAGGAATAAATTTACTGAGGAAGTATACTCAAATAATGACTGAGGCTGAGGTTGCGATATGAGGTATCACCCACTGCAGAGGTGACGGATAAGAGTTTCGTCAACTAAAAAAAAGTATTTTTTCAAGTCGACAATGAATAGCTGAAAGCTCCAGTTACCACACAAAATAACTTCTACTCCATGTATTTATAAGTAGTACATTTGTATTTAAAATAAAAAATATAATAAAATAATAATAGATGCTAAGTAACTTTCCTTTTTCATTCCACTATTATTATTACCCGATCCAATAATACAATATTAGGTTCTATCTACATTTAACACGCGTGAGAATTTAATTAAATCAGAGCCTATACTGATTCTATAAAGAAAAGAAATTTCAAGGAACACTTTTCTACTTAAACGGGCATGCTGTCAGCAAAGTAGGTATTTCAGAAAACTATTGCTATCGCGTTGCACCGTTACAATAACTAATTTATGGAAATAATCAAAACGTACGGGCATGGTGGCGGTGGATATATATATATTTTTTATTTTATTTATTTATACACTAAATCTCTAATGTGTAAGCCCCACAAAACCATATTATCGGTTTGTCTGTGGGATCTAGTCTCCGTACATAAATAACAAACATCACGAACCATATATTTACTAAATATAATTAATGAAATACTTTATTCCTATTTTTGAAAGCTTTTTTTACTTTTATGTCTCATGTCATCGGGCAGTCTATTTAATAAATAAGGTAGCTGTTTTTTTAAGTTCTGTCACCGTAATTGTTTAGAATTTTTGGTATTTGGAACTTCCCAACGACATCAAGCGGGTACAATATTTATTATTTATATTCGTGAGGTTATGATCTCGATTGCCATGATTATTTATAGCCAGCCAATATTTGTGTTTTAAACTAATAGGTAAGATTTTACATATTTTAAATAATTTTGTGTAGTCGTTTTTACATTGAGATTTAATTATTTGGTATAAAAATATTTACCATAATGCTATTATACAGGGAGAAGCGATGATGGTGGAGTGAATAATGCTGCCAGATTCCGCGTCAATGGACGCGGGTTCAAACGCACCTATCTAACTCTAAAATCGGCCTGAGCTTCCGGTGAAGGGAAAGCAAAGTGTGGTGGTAGGGCATTTTTTAATAATGCCCGTCTGGGTAGCTACCACCCTCAAGTTCGAAAACCTGTCACCAAATACCAATAGGTGTTTTCCGGCATCACTTGGGCACCAGTAACTAAAGTTAGTGTGTTTACCATCTTGGACCACATTATCACTTTACATAAGGTGAGATTGTGGTCAAAGCACTGAGCCTATATCGTGTAAAAAAGGAGAAAACCGGGGACTACGTTTGTATGGAATAAAGGTCGCTAGGAAATCCTCTTAATATATTAATTCCGTCTCGCGTTATAATTTTCCCTAACATTCGAGTTACGCTGGCAACCCTCACTACTAACTAACTACTTACATCCGTTATTAATGTCACACTTATTCTTAGACGATTTGGTCTTAACGTTAAATTTAACCAAGTAAACAGAAGGTAAGGATCGGGGCACATTACGTTTGCGATCGTAAAACACGAAATGGCGCTTATAAGTGATGCGCATAATTTTCCAAGAGATTTCATTGCGGCGGCCGTAAAGCGTAGTACCTAGATCTATAAATGGCGAAACTGTTGCCATGGAGAGAATAACACGTTGTGTCAGCAAGAATTGTTATCAATCGTAATAAGGCGTTGTTCAAATATTACTTAAGCAACATTTAAGGCAATTTTGTTACTATGATCCCGCTTCGCCCCGAACCAAACAGTGGTTGGTACACGGTGGGGGTACACTGAGTAAGAGTTTCACATAATCCTATTGTTCCCATGAGGGTTTTCTCACGTTAAAGAAAAACGAAAAAATAAGGCATTTTTTACTACTTCCTTGGTCGGCAATAGTATATTGAGCTCTTATCTCCTTTTTTTTCTTTTTTTTTAATGGAGAAAAGCATTTATGCATCGCCATACCAACTTAAGGGGGGAATAAATTCTCCTCAATAAAACCCCACAGTGCTATCCACCGCCTTCGTGGGATGATGCGGAGCATACATGCATGATCCTGGTATCAGGTAGAGTCAATTACTTTATCTTCCACTTGGCGTCCTCCTTCACCGCCCACCGACCAGGAAAGATTCAGCCCCTACCTTCTTCTCGTCCTTGTCTGTCGACAAGAAACTGGGAGGTGAGGGAGCGAGGGGAGAAAAAGCAAGAGGTAGAAGTCGGCTGAAGGGGGCTATAGAGTGCGGGCGTACCTCACCCTTCTGCACCCTACTCTACTGCGGCGAGCTCTCCCATGTTAACGTAAGCATTGCCATAATTAAAGAAAGGCAAGAAGTAAACAAGTGAACTTTGTTTACGTTAATCAACATTAAGACCTCCCCTACTCCACGTCATCAAAAATAAGCAAAGCATAGACTCCCCTTCCCACATTCATAACGTAGAGTAATATTTGAGCGACTCAAAACTGATATTTTTTCGTATAAATATTATTGAAGAATAATACTTTTTCATAGTTTATTAAATACTGAATATAAGTTATTTAGGCCTTATGTTATATTGCTTTTGTTCAATGGTGGTCTTTTGTTAGCACTTTTCATAGAGTTTTTGTGATATCTCTAAATTGATGTTTCATGTTTAATTAAATTCTAATACACTTTACTTCTATGCAACAATCATATTATATCAAGTAAACTCATAAGAGTAAAATAAAATATAGCAACTTTATGATTAAAAAATGTAAAGCACTACGATTAAAAACCTGCCATAACACTCAGTGACGATAAACATGTAAGTTAAACACGATTAACTTAGAGGTACTAGCTCTGAAGTAATGCTGCCGGAACACATCTGCAATAGGTGTTTGGCCACAGATTTCCAAACTTGATTGTTACAAATGTTTCACCGTAATGTTTTCCATCACTAAAATCGCTAATAATTTATTATTGAACAGGGTTATTGGATTCGAACCCAAGTCCATCGGTACTATATTTAACCGCGTTAGCACTTAGTCATCATCGCGTCTACATACTTATTTCACATAACCCTTAAAAAATATATATAGAGAAAATTCTATTGAGCTGGGCACATTGTTTACAGAACCGATGCCCGATGGGGCCTACAGGTTCTCGAATGGCTACCGCGCACCGGAAGACGTAGCGTGGGTGCGGCACAACGTGGTAACGACGACCTGATGCAGGTCGCGGGAATCCGCTGGTTGAGGGTGGCGCAAGACCGGTCGTCGTGGAGATCTTTGAGGGAGACCTATGCCCAGCAGTGGACGTCTTTCAATTTGTGCTCAATTAACTGAAAAATCATAAAATAAACTTTAGGATAACGAACTAAACTTTTTTTTAAGAGTATTGTAATAATTTAACTTTAGAAAATCAATTTCAAAACACACACTCACACACATACCCAATATAAACATATTGATGTTTTATAGTTTATTTATTCAGTTGAATTTTATATGAAGCTATCGAACGTGACAGGTGAAAAGCAGACGGTCCCGTGAGATTTGTATTGAAAGTGTTTTTACGTCCTTATAATATAAACAACTGCGTGTCTGTCTTATAACTGTCGCTTTACATGGTTCTTCTGTTTAATCCATAGAAAAAATATTTGTTTGGGTTTTATTATATACTAACTGTACACGCAACTTCGCTTGCGTGGAATTTATATAATTATATTCTAGTAGACAACCTATATTCTCCCTCTAGATGCAATCTATCTAATTACCAACATATTCATATGTATACTCTATTCCTCCCGTCCCGTTCAGGTCCCTACCCACGGAGAAGGTCACCCAGCCAGACCAGGCCACCTCCCAAAAAGCCGTCTCAGTGCAATGAAAGGTTTTGGCCCGTGGGGGCCCTTCCCCACTCGGCTTGATAATACGACTAAGTCTAGACCCCGGCAGAACTATACATTCAGACATTCTTGCCCTAATAGGCCTAAATGGTGGCCTGCAAACATACCCATTAGCCTTACAAAACCCATTAGCTTAGCCTTACAATCAACGGCCTTATAGCACTGCTCCACACACCTAAACATTGGCCTCCCGTTCTACCCCCGAAGAACACAATGGGCGAGTGTGACCCAGACCCAAACACCGGAAGTAGCGGAAGCCCCATAGATCAAACCGTTCAGACAGCGCACGCCATATTATTTGCCATAATTTTTGCCGACTTCAAATACATTTATTGTTAACTAGCTTTTTATTTTTATTTATTTATTTATTCTCTTGTTTATATCTTATAATATAGATTACTGACCCACAAAACTGAACATTCAGTTTGACTGCAGGTATTAAAATTGCTTATATAATTATATACCTTTTAGAGTATCTCAATCAATATCTCAAAAAACAAACAATCAAATACTATTTTTATGGAAAATATATATAAAATAATTTTTCAATTTAATTTCAAACTTAACTATGTTCTTTTCTTCTCTGATGTCTTCGGGTAAACTATTCAAAATATATGGAATTCTCTTCTTCAGAGTTCTGCCTCCATACATATTGGCAAACTCTCGGTACCACATATTTACCCGCAGCCATCGCTCTTGTATTATATATTCATAACATTTTCCATTGGTATATACTCCTTACTACTATGGTTTTAAACGAGTACAAGGTATTTACGCTTAATACTAACCTGTAGTATATTACTAATTTTAAATAATTTACGTTAATCGTGTTTAAATTTTACTTTTTTTATCCACATGTAATTTTATAAACCTCATTTGAATATTTTCTAGTTTATAGGTATAAGTTTTAAATGTTAGCCCATAGCAGTCGAGAGCATAGTCCAAAATAGAATCTACCAAAGAGTTGTACAGTAATTTTAGTGTGGCAGTGGGAACCGATAACTGAGATGATAAAATTTCCCTAGTAACACCCTCAGTTTATTATATATAAAGTCTATATGCTCCGTCCAAGAAAAATGTTCATCAACTTTCATACCCAAATACGTTGCGCACTTATCGGTTTGTAGCTACAATTACTTAGGTTATCATGAAAACAATCAAAAGAATGAGCTGTGCCCGTAACTTCGTTCACGTGGAGTTCAGACAATTATATTCTAATAGACAGACTATATTATCCATCACATGCCGTGGAGGTCACGCTAGCTAGACCAGGCCACCTCCCAGACAACTTTACCAGAGCAATGGAAGGTCAGGGGCACGCCCTTTCCCTCCTTGGCTTTACCATGCGGCAGAGTCTAGAACCCACCGGTAGCCTATATAATAATATACCTTTCTAACAGTGAAAAGATTTCAAAATCAGATCAGCAGTACCGGAGATTACCCCAAACATCCATACTCATAAACTTTACATCTTTACAATGTTAGTGGAGACCCCTGAAGAGAGTCAAGTCACCCGATAGTTACCGTCCAATCCGCTTATTAAGCTCAATAAGTAAACTCTACGAGTGGATCCTTCTGAACCGGCTCTTAATAATGATGGAGCACAAAAATCTTTTGCCCCTGAGCAGTTTGGTTTTAGAGCCGCTCACGCTTGTGCGCATCAAGTGCAACGCCTTACGGAGCACATCCTTTCACAATTTTATCGCACTCCTGACTCACCTTGGCGTACGCTCGCTGTATTCTTCGATGTCAGCAAAGTATTCGACGAGGTCTGCCGGCTTTGTATTTAAACTTAAAATCAATATAATAGAAAAAGAAATCTTCACAAAAATTATAATTGTTCTTTTTATATTCATTTCATGCATTAGAATAATTAAATAAAACATTGTTAGAGTTTATAATCTAAAATATAGATAGCTAAGTAAACTAAATGTATCAAATGAACATGATATAAAGAAGAGACAATATCGACTGCAATAAACTTAAGTGAACCGACCGGACCATTGAACCTTTTATGAGATTACAAACGTGTCTACCGTATATATCACCGCTACCAATGACATCACTTATAAAAAAAACATCTTATGTCGCTACTGATAACATAAGAAACTCTATAGATACGTAATCAGAATCCGTGACACAGAAAACTATAGTTATAGGTAACTAAAAAAAATATCAGACGAAGCTCGCTAATTATGAAAAATCCCAATTCAGTTATGGTCTGAGGTGGTCCTCCCATTTCTGTCATAATTACATGACATTCAACTAACGGACATACAGACAGATAGATGTTGCCTTTTATGATATGTATGATTTTTTATGGCGGCGTTAACGTTGCCGCTACAGGAGTAGCATTATTTTCTCGCTTCGACAATAACGCCTTTGCCTGACTGTGTCCACAAAGTGACTGATAACTTCGGTCAGTGCGGTCGTCCGCCGTGCTATCTATACGGTTCGGTCCGTGCGCCTGTTACCGATTTTATATTTATTTAAGGTTTCGCCACACAGCGGGCGGTTGTAGACGGCGGCGGGAAACTGACGCGATGTGAGCCAATTTATTAGTAGAGATTTATTAGTATAAAACAAGTCACACTGAGCCGTCACGCTCGGCTAGCATATTTTGTAGTAGCATTGCGCTGGCGTCTTTCCACCGTCCTGATCCGCCTGCTGTTTGACGTAACATTTTGTTAATAATTGTAGCATATAATATGTTTTGGTTTATCTGTTAATATTATATGTATGTATGAATTAAATAAATAAATAAATTTAAGAAGATATGCGGTCGGCAACACATTTGTCGAATTTACAAATTTACTAAGCAAAATTGCTAGTTACGTTTGTATTTAATTACTTAATTCGGTGAAGCTGTAAAGGTCCTCCCGGTCAACAACGTTAGCTAGTTAGAAAGAAAATCTTAAACTTAAACATAGCTATAGTTCGGGGTGTTACATGCAAACAAAATAGACGAAATCATCACTTCGTACTTCCCTCTTTTCTCCTCCAAATCTGGGCCGACATTAATTTTCTTTTTAATTATAAGACAGGAAAAACTTTAGCTATACTTTGTATTTATTCCTCAAACTTGTTTGACTGACGTCTGAAAACGACAATAAAAATTGGATTTTTTTTTGTAATTTTCTTAAGTTCTAGATTAATTTATAGAAAATCGTACGGGCATGTTTGTGGTATATATTGTGTATACGGTGGTAAAATATTTACTATAATGTTATCCATGCAATCTAGATAGAAAACAGGGGAATATGTTTGTATGGAATAAACGCCGCTTGCATGTCCTGTTAACGAACAGGGTTAGTTCGGATGAGTTTTGCGAAATTTGCATAATAGTAATAGCTAAAGTTTAAGTTCGTAGCACTGTGGTGCCCTTGTTAGCGTTATCCCTTTTCCATTCGAATGGTTATCTGTTTGAAGCGACGCCGGCTCAGTTGGTAGTGTGGTCGGATTACGAGTCGATATACCAAAGTTCGAATTCTCTGAGCCTGATCTTTTAGTACTTATTATAAACTATTAATTATTACATTTATACTATGATATGAGTGATATCACATTGTTATATCGAAAATCTTTTAATAACGACATTGTACAATTTAATTTTATTACCCGATCAAAGAGTACATTCAAACAGACAATGTAACATTAATAGTAATATGCTCCTATATATAAAAATAACTAAACGAATGAAATACACGATAAAGTATACGATTAGTGCAATGGAACCTGTATTACCGAATATTGAATAGGGATTGCAATACGTAATACATAATATGTAATATGTAATACATAATGTCTAGGTTAAGTAAGTTAAGTTTAAGTTAAACATAAGTTTGTATAAAAGATAGGAAAGACAAAAGAAAGGATAAAAAGAAAGACAAAAAATAGAGACAAAAGAAATAAAGAAAAAAGGGAAGACATAAGAGGTTAAAGAACCAGTCTAACAAAGAAAAAAAGGGGATTTTGGGGGGGAATTGTTGTATTTTATTTAAAACCGTTGATGCCAAAGTCCCTGATAATGTCAGGGGGGCCTTTTTATAAAAAAAAAATACACGATAAAGCCAATATCCTCGTTAAGTTTTAATTAATACTCCAGTGACTCGCATTTTCACTAAAGGCGTAGAGTTCCGTAGTAAAAACAGTGCACAGAATAACATCAAGAGACAGTTTGTTTTAACTTGAAATACTCTGTGGCGTATTGAAAAGTTCATTGTTATCTTTTTCATTACACGTGTCAAATGCATAAAAGATATCTCTCAGCAGTTGGATAGTTTTCTATGGCAAAAAGGCGCATACATTTTTTTAGTCTGTGAAAAATACGAATGATGATTTAAAAAAATGCGCTATCAATGCATTTGACACATGATATATTATTAGTTTTATTCAAATTCATAAGTAGGTAAATTTTAAAATGAACCTTTCGCATTATACATGTAACAAAATATATACAAGTAAATATTGAGTAGATAATACAAAATAAAAACGAAATAATTCAATTTAGCCCTCGAGAAGGCGCGTATGAACGTCAAAATACTACCACCGGTTCGAAAAACAGCCCTGTCGATAGGAGCCAGTAGGAAACTATCAGGTTTCTTTTTTATATAAAAAAGGTGGAAATACATGTATTTCATATTCATATAGTTGAATAATAACTATACAAATTATAGTTATAACCGTTGTTAACGGTAACATAGGCAGGGATGTCATTTCCACACATCACTATCGTTCACGTAATGATCCACAGTGTAATAACTTTTTTAAATTAAGAATTGTTAGATATAATCCTCGAATTTATTGTCAGGTAAATCGGAAATGTTCTTAGGAACTTGTTGTGAAACTTTACACTATTAAATAAAAAGTTTTAATAGACTTAATTAGCCTGATGTTAATTATTATTTCAAAAAATAATTTGCAAATAGTTACCGACGATCTCGAGTTATAAACCAATTAACCGACAGATAGAAAGATGTTGTCTTTTGAAAAATTACTCGGTGATTTCAAATACAAAAGTTGTCGGTACTTTCGAATTTTCTCGAGGCCGAGTTTTTGTTTCAAATTACAAAACTATTACAATATATTATGTTATATAAGTAAACTGGAGAAGAGTCGTTTAGTTCAACTTACTCGGCACACGTAACTTTCTAGATTGTTTTCTCACTTATTTACCCTTTAACAGGTATGGATTTCGGATTTACAATTCTGAATGGCCGAATGGTAATTATGTAAGCAATATTTACTTAATAACTTTTTGTTTCTTTAAATTAATTTTACATGCTAATGCTTATATGCTCATGGTGGGGAGAAGAGCTTGCCTTACTCTTGTTACCAAGGGAGTGGAGGTTATACGTATATCTAAAATTTATCTTATTTTATACTTTAACGAACTCTTATTGAAAACATGTCTGCCAATGCGATGATGTGATACAATTCACAAATTTATTAAAAGAAATAACCATATTGAATAGGTACATGAAACGTCACTAACTATTGTATTTTTCTTTTGTACATAAAGTCCAAAATGTACAAAAAAGATGTAAACTGGATCGGAGTTTTTGATGGCTTCCCTCAATGACTGGTTTGTTTTATTTTCTTTTCACATTCATAAGCACCATTTCATGGGCTAAATTTAATCAAGCATCACTATTTTTATTCGAAACATTTATGTCAAAAAAAAAATTTAAACGTGAGGTCAAACTATTAATATTCTCCTGGATTACGTCCCAATAGTAATCTACGTTGTATACATTAGACGCACATAATATTATATTTATTACGTAAATAGACTTTATAAATTACTGTTGCTTGGTTTTAGTTATGTTTAATTTGTATGTTTTCTATTTTTACTATATATATTAGGTTTAGATTTTACCGCAATATGACCTGACATTAAATAACGAAGTGCCTGCTATTAACCTATACTAAACTTAGAGGTACTGGCTCTGAAGGGTTTTATAATTGGAGTGTAAAGTTTATTTAGAGTATTTTGTGTATTATATTATATAATATAAGCAAAATGCAAACGCAATACAAACAGCAGCGCTGGGGTCATCTATAATAGTGGCAGATAGCTTATGCTGAGTTGTGTTAAAGACACAAGAATTGATTTTTAATTTTTTTATTTTACTCTCTGTATTTTATATATTAGTGTGCTCGATGGAATATAAAATATTTCCATTTTTTTTTAAATTTGTCTGTATATGTTCCTTAAAATTTATACTTATAATAAAAGGCTAACGAGTCGAAATCTTTACATTGATGATGTTTAAGAATAAACACTATGCGGAGCTTGAAAATAAACTACAGAACGCGTTTCGATAGTTTAATTTTTTTTATCTGTCTGTCTGTTTATTAATATATTCACCGATCACGTAAAAACAACAGAATCGAAATCGATGAAATTGGGTAATTACATACATATGTATATGCATAGGATGTAAACTGTTTGAATTCCAAGCGGGTGAAGCCACGTGCACAGCTAATAAATAAATAATATAATATAATAAAATCTGAAAATTAAAACAATCATATAAATAGGTTTTCATATTATAAACCAACATATGAACAAATAGATGTTGCCTTTTATATTATAACTAGCGACCAGCCCCGGCTTCGTACGGGTATTTAGAAATCTCTAATTAAGAAAGTAGTCACTATCCCTATTTTAATCACTGATAATGTAGATTTCCACACGTGAAAGAACTTTTTAAAACGGTTAAGTAGTTTTTGAGTTTATCCATAACAAATACAAAAAAAAAATTACGTCTTTATATAAAAAAATAGAATATGTACAGAAATATGTACAGATGTACATATTACTGAAACTGTCTGATAAACGACAATAATTTACAAGGGTTAACCAGCAACTGAGCGTTAATTCCAACGAACGTGGCATTTTAGACGAAATCTTGATAATTTCCAAACAGTTACTTTAGCGAAAATACAAAAAGTTTGTCCCGGATAACAACTGGCTCACTGTATCTATAATAGCTTGAAATTGCCTCCCGAGTTCTTATTGTCTTTAGATAATCCCTTAGGATAAACGAATTCGACCGACTACAGGCCTATTCAGTAATTAACTGTCTTGAACTTTTTAAGAAATTTATTGGAATTAAATTTAAAGAAAATAGGTAGTCATGGGGATTACCGATAGAAGAAAAAACTGTTATAGAATTCTGAAATCCACTATAAAATACTATCAAACAACTAGAAATCTATTTACCCCGCTGGTAAGATAACCTAAAGACCATGGACGTTTTTAAGTCAGTCCATATTGGGTGATTTTAATAAAAAAGGGTTTAGACTCTTGGGTAATGTCCTGTTGTTTCATCATTATTTTTTTTGCTTCTTCGATATCTCCTGATCGTTCTAGAATAATTAATATAATGCATGTTGTCGAAGAATTGTAATTCGCTGACACTGATTTTTCTTCGTTTTCTTTAAACGTTTCTATTTAGTGATGACTTACGGCACTGAGACGTGGTGATTTACAATAGGGCTAATTAGAAAGCTCAAAATCATCCAAAAGCCAATGAAGTCTCACTGCGTAATCGAATCAGAAATGAGGATATTCACAGAAGAACCAAAGGAACCCACATCACCCGAAGAATTGCCAAACTTAAGTGGCAGTAGGCTGGGTACATTGGTTGTAGAACCGATGCCTAAAGAAAATCGAAGCGTGAGTAGGCCCCCACAAGGTGAACCACAACAACCTGCCGAAGGTCCCGGGAATCTACTGGATTCGGGTGGTGCCAGAGAGGTCGCTGTGGAGATCTTTGGTTGAGACCTATGTCTAGCAGTGGAGTCTTTCGGTTAAAAGTATTGATTGTTTAGTTAATAATAACCGGCTTTAAAAAGCTTAATGAAAAAATATGTAAGCCCTCGAAATGATTTATCGAGGATTGCCATAACAAAATGACCGAACAGGGTCATATAAATAAATAAGGAACTTTGGAAATTGCTTCGCATCGCTGCATCTCCGCCGCGTTGTCCACTAGTCTGAAGCACAGTTTTAATATTGTGCAGTGCTCGCTTGGGACATTATATAAACCGGTGAGTAAACAAACGTAATGGGTTTCCATAAAACTTCATATAAAAGCTTTCAATGGTACCTACTATTTAAGAGTATTATGAAAATTGTGTTGCAAATAGCAAAACAAGTCGAAACACATAAAATAGTCGTAATACAAAGAGGGTTGAATTGAATATTGTTTTAGTTTTAATTCGTTTAATCCGTACATTATATAAGCGGCGATGTCTCTCTGTCTGTCTAACCGTTAGTTGGCTTATAACTCGAGAACCACTGTACCGATTTAGGTGATTCTTTTTTTTAATATTATCTCTTGAATAAGAACTTGTTGAAATAAAATATCTCGCTATTCCTCCATATTTTCTCATCGTATAAACCTACTCTGGACTTTCCCAGATATTTCAAAACCAAAATGGCCCAGCCGTTCTCGAGTTTAGCGAGACTAACGAATTCATTATATATATATATACTTATACTTTATATATATTTTTTTATATATATATATATGTATATATATACTTTTCAACTGGATATACATCATTACTAATAAATAGATAGATTTGGTTACTTTAAGTAGTTTATAAGACTCGCCGCCATATACAGATTCACGGCGGCGAGGAGGGATGGTGGCGAACACCGCTTCAGCCTTTCGGAGATTAGAGCTGAGAGGCAGAGGATGAGAGAGGTGGCTTTTTGGCGGTGAGAGGAGGACTTGGCGAACGTGCGCTACGGTAGCTGTACCATAGACGCCTTCCGTCTATTATAATTATAATATATTATAATAACTAAATATTATTTGTAGATGGTATAGCTTGAGTATGTTATATATACATATATAGTTTTCGGTCACTAGATCGTTGAGTTTTCCATTAAGCTTGTTAGATATTACTCACTAGTTTCATATACCATCCATCGAACCGTAAATGCGTCCACTGTTGGACTTGGTCTCCCCCAAAGATGAGGAGGGAATTGCCATCATCGCCACGCTTGACAGGCGGGTTGGCGATCGCAATAAGTGTTTGTGGTCCTCAGAGGATGCTGCTGCCCATCTTCAGGTTTATCCCTTAGTCGCAACTTAACTTTGTTAACTTAGTGCTAAAGGCACTCGCCGCAAAAGGTAACTAGCACAATGATTCGATCCTCGGCTTGGCCGCTACCTGTGTTTATAAATACCCACAGATTAGATTTTAAAATTAGCTAAACCCTACTATTTTTATTTCTTAACCCTTTGAGCACTAACCTGCCGTTAACGCCACCTTTCCATTGTTTTCCTATTGTCTCATTTTTATGGATAATCGACATATTAATAATAAAAAAATTGGTTCCTTACAGGACTTATATACTTGCGTGTTATGTGCAGGAGTGTGTATGCAGTGTTGTGCGTGTAATGCTTGATGCATGAGCAATATCACTGTATCGCGCTGGTAGCGGTGTCAAGAGACTCCCCAGTTAGGGAACGGAACATGTGTTGGGCCAGCACCGGAGGGGGACCTGGAGAGTGTGCGGGAGTTTCGTCATTAGAAAGTTACAACAAGTTACAGCTAGTAACATAATCCTATTTTACATAAGCTTATTATATTATAAATTAGATATTTCTGTATATCCGTGCGAAGCCGGGACAGGTCGTTAGTACGTGATATAGTTTATTTATTGTGTCAAAGTAAAATGTTTTGAATATAAATTACACACGGAACGTGAATTCTGACATCTCACGACAGCTCCCTTGGAACCATAGATAAGCGAACTTATTCACTTATCTGTGCTTGGAACGCTTTCAAAGAAAGGCTGGCATTTTATTGAGCACTGAAGATTATTAAAACAAGTGGGGATTAAAAAACAGTTATTCACCGTATTTAATCTCAAATGAAATAAATTGTTTAATCTTTAATTAAAATTAAAAATTCATTCATATTGAAAGAAAACGTATTCTTCTGTTAACTTATCCTCATAGATTGTTTTAAATATTACTCAGTATAATAAAATACTCGTATATACGAAAATATAACCACACATATGATTTCAAATATAGTATAAATAACAAAAATAGATTCAGTGGTTTTCTAGTTACAAGCGCATTATCAGCCAAATATACAGTCGGAGTGATGTTATTTTCTATAAGGCTACCTGTATCCTCGACTCCGTCCGAATGTGATTTTTGTAATTTATATAATTATTTACTGTATTACATATCTTAAATATTCGTTAGTTTTATTATTGCAAGGACACAATAGTCGATAATTTTGTGTCGACTTCATTCACTATTATCCTCATACATTTTCTTATAAACTACCTTTTTATCTATTTTTTTAACGTTGGGAATGTATTTACGCATACCCCTACCAGCTCTTATCCGAGAGTAGTCCTGGATTAGAGCTGGTATTTGGGACTCGCTCGTCGTGAAGCACAGCAAATACCCACTAAACCCCACGGTGCTGTCTACTGGCATTCACTGGTCGATACGGGATTGAATCCATGGTCCGCGTCGCCCCGGCAGCCGGCCCAGCTAAACTGCCAGGCCCCGTCACTTATCTTATACACAGATGTGTTAGCGACAACTCACTTCCCTCCCACGTGTGGCTCATATTCTCATACAATTGTAATACAATAGGAACCGGAGAGGGGAAGAGCATCGTTGACATATTATGGAGGTAGAAGAACACGGACAAACCACGCTCTCCTCCCTGCTCGCTTCTGGCGCCTCATTGGCATCGCTACAGGGTTTCACTCCCGTTCTCTCTCCAAGGCCTCCCTTCTGCAGCTGGCCCAACACATGTTCCGTTCCCTAACTGGGGAGTCTCTTGACACCGCTACAAGCGCGATACAGTGATATTGCTCATGCATCAAGCATTACACGCACAACACTGCATACACACTCCTGCACATAACACGCAAGTATATAAGTCCTGTAAGGAACCAATTTTTTTATTATTAATATGTCGATTATCCATAAAAATGAGACAATAGGAAAATAATGGAAAGGTGGCGTTAACGGCAGGTTAGTGCTCAAAGGGTTAAGAAATAAAAATAGTAGGGTTTAGCTAATTTTAAAATCTGTGGGTATTTATAAACACAGGTAGCGGCCAAGCCGAGGATCGAATCATTGTGCTAGTTACCTTTTGCGGCGAGTGCCTTTAGCACTAAGTTAACAAAGTTAAGTTGCGACTAAGGGATAAACCTGAAGATGGGCAGCAGCATCCTCTGAGGACCACAAACACTTATTGCGATCGCCAACCCGCCTGTCAAGCGTGGCGATGATGGCAATTCCCTTCTCATCTTAGGGGGAGACCAAGTCCAACAGTGGACGCATTTACGGTTCGATGGATGGTATATGAAACTAGTGAGTAATATCTAACAAGCTTAATGGAAAACTCAACGATCTAGTGACCGAAAACTATATATGTATATATAACATACTCAAGCTATACCATCTACAAATAATATTTAGTTATTATAATATATTTCTCATTGGTTTATCTATACTAAAAAATAAAATTGAAGTGTCTGTTTGTAATGTCAAAATTAATTATTTTTTTACTAAATAGATATGAATGTATACACGATACCTATAACAAAAATACAATTTTTAAAATTTTTGTCTGTCTGTCTGTTTGTTCCGGGTAATCTCCGGTACGGCTAGACGGATTTTGACGGGACTTTTTTTGTTAAATAGCTGAAGTTACTCCGTTTAGGAACTTAGGGTACGAAAATAATTAGGGCACCTCATAAAGGAATTAAAACTCATAAAAATTGGAATAAAATCGGATTCAATACACACTTTTACTGGCTGATATTTGAATTTGTAATTAATATCTTTGTTTATTGTATTGCAGAAAAAATAAAAGTAGAAAATAACTAGGGTCTTGTATAAAAAATTAAAAGCTACATTACGCAGTAAAAAAATACAGGAAACACGGGTGCAGCCGCGGACACACAGCTAGTATATACATATACGTATACAATAAAATCGGGTTAGTTACACAACTTATAACTAAAGAATGATTGGACAGATTTGTCTGAATTTTTATTTGTTAAACGGCGCTCGGAAAACAATGGAAAATTCACGATAAAAATTATGAAAATGCGGTTTTTAATAGTTTCAATGGAACAAGTTTTTTAGTGATATTTCAATAATGGATTGACTTAATTTGATGAATTATTTTACGTTCGTTTCGGATTAAGATATTTCCTCGAGTATTAGAAGAAAAAGTGAATGTAATAAATTATAGTGTTTTACGCATTTTTCACAATTATTTTAGCTACCTATCAATTTTATATTTCTTTGTTTAGCCGTTTTAAGCAGGAACTTTGTAATTTATGTAAAACTAATGTGAATTGTCTATTTTTAAGAGATTTGTCAATTCGACGTGTTTTAATCAGTAAAGAGACCAGATTCTGTCTAATTAAATAACATAGACCACGTCTGCGTGATCGAATCAAAAATGAGGAGATTCACAGAAGAACTAAAGTAACCGACATTGTTTGAAGAATTGCCAAACTTAAGTGGCAGTGGGCTGGACGCATTGCTCTCTTAGAACCGATGCCCGAAGGGGATAGCGAGTTCTCGAATGGCTGCCACGTACTGGAGGACGCAGCGTGAGTAGGCCCTCAAAAGGGAGACCGGCGACCTGGTGAAGGTCGATAGATTCCGCTGGATGCTGGTGGCGCAAGACCGATCGTTGTGAATATTTTTAGGGGAGACCTATACTCAGTAGTGGACATCTTTCGGTTGAATGAATGGATGGATGATATAAAATAGGTCTAATAGTTTTTTGTGGAAGAAGAGAAAGCGCATGTATTGAGGTACAGACGCATAAAAAGCAGCCCGGTGTAACGAGAATGACAGTCAATGTCACTTGTTACCCCAACGGTCACCTTTGTTCTTGAACGGATTCTTCATCTTACTATGGTTATTATTTTCTATGGAATACAAATTGATTAGAAACAAAACAACAAATTAAATGGCCTTGAACTTAGGTATTTTAATAACTAGGAAGTTGTGAAAAAATACACATGTTCACCATCTGCACTCAACGATTCATGTGAATCTCAAATTTATAATTCAAACAATAACACCATATATCTACAACTAGCTGTGCCCGCAGCTCCATTCGAATGATTAAAAAATTATGCCTAATGCTTATATAACGCTGACAAACAGACATACCTACGTTGCTTTATACATAATCTAAGAATAAGGATGTATGGAAGGATTACGATAATGATAAGATATTTTTATTCCAATTACTTTTCTTATGTAGGTACCTACTCGTACAAACTATTTAATGTAACAAAGTAGGTTTATAACTAAAATTTGACCAAATAACATGCTTACGATTTAAAAAAAGAATCATGGTTATCGGATTAGTAGTCTTGGAATTATAAACCAACTAACGGACAGACAGCGAGAAGTTGTATTTAAATAATGTTAAGGATTGTAATATTGTTAATAAGTCGGCCATTTATATCGCCATAAGATGGCGCCTATATTTATTTTATTTAGACGATGTAAATCGCAACAAATCTTGTGAATTGTGAACGTACAAAGACGTCTAACGTTGTTTTCGGGTCATTGAGCTAGCCAGAAAGTCCATCGAAGTTTTTAAGAAGTTTAATAGAATTGCTATAACTTTACGAAGAGAACTATGAAGTGAAAAAAACATTTCTGAATTTCATAATCGCAATAGTTATAAATTATTATCACGAGGATTAACGGGCTAAAAATATTTTTTTTTTCTGAAAAAAGATAGATCATTCTAAAGATTAGTAGATAATTTTATGTGAGAAAGCAACATATTTCATATTAGATGTGCCCGCGATTTCACTCGCGTGGAAATCTGATAATTATTTTCTTATTAGACATTATATTAGACAGCCTATATTCTCCCTCTAGATGCAATCTATCTAATTATCAATTTATTCATATATTTATATACTCTCTCTATGACCCGTCCCGTCCCTACCCGTGGAGAACGTCACCTCGGCCAGATTAGGCCACCTCCCTGTGCATTGGAAGGTCTAGAACCACGCCTCTTCCCCCCTATATTTGATAATACGACGACAAAGTCCAGAGACCGCCGAAACTATGCACCCAGATATTCTTAAGATATTCAGGCCTAAATGGCGGCCTAAATACCCATGTGGTGATGAGTGTCCACCTCCCGCCTCATCCTTAAAACATTTACCACCCCGTTTTACCCCTGATGTACAGACTGGGGGAGTGTTACCCAGGTCCCAGCACCGGAAGCAACGCAGGTGCATAGATCAAACCGTTCAGGCAGAGCACGCTGTATTAAATAATTTTTACCGACTTCAATCACATTTACTGTGATTAACTATTAAAAATACATTTTTGGTAGAATAAAAGTAGCCTATATATATATTATAATATACCTTTATAACATTGAAAATTTTTTTTTAAATCGGATCAGTAGTACCGGAACATCCAAATTCACAAACTTTACATCTTTATAATATTGGTATAGATGTTATTATGCAACACTTCATTATTACAGGTATTTAACCCCTTGAGCCTTACCTGGCGTTTAAGCCAGCCTTCCATTGTTTTCCTATTGTCTTATTTTTATGGGTACTCGACACATTAATGAATCTACATAAACGTTATTCATACAATATATAAATATATAGATGTTACTATAGAGTATAAACTATAACCATTTGAACACATTAATAAACAAACGTACTATTTTTCTTGCCTTTTATTATATTAATATTATTTAGTATAGATTATAATGTTGAACTGTTTCAAAGCTGTCCAAATTAAAAAAAAATAAGTATAGCACCATCTATGAGTACTGGACAGAAATACATGATACACATTTAAAAAAAACTAAATGTAAATAAATTATGTTGATTTAATTTACATTTATTTCTGTTCATTTCACTATTCATTTATAATACTATTAAGTAAACACATATTTATTATGATGTTTTAATATTAATATAGATAAACGCTATTTACCCATTATATAAATGTGTATATATATAAAAAGATCATTCTAAATGTTACTACAGAGTATATACTACAATCGTACCAAATTTTATTTAATTCGGTCCAGTAGCTTTTGCGTGATTGGCGAACAAATTAATCAACAGACAGACAGACCGACATACAAACATTTTTTTTTATACCATCGAAATGTGTTCTGTTGTCGATTCTGAACTCCGTCATGATATTTTTTCGGAAATATCTTCAATTTACATATTTCGTCCCTCTAGCTTTTTATTATAAGTATAGATTGGAATACACGCGTAATCATAGCCACCACACTGGATCGTTCATAACGTCATCATATAGCAAACATTAATTGCATCTTTTTTGTATGTCATAGTTGATGTTGCTTACGTTTAATACGTACTTATTATTATACGTGAAATATTATTTGCTGATATCACGAAACAAAGAAGCACGGCGAGTGGCGTTTTCTCAAGGATTAAAACAATATATTTAAGTCTTTTTAGGGAATTTTTTAGGGAATTTTAGAAAAAAAAGCAAAACTATATATCATGCTAAATACAATGTTATTGGAGTGAAAACTTCTTTACCCCGTTGTGATTTGAAACTCGATGAAACGAAAAAGCGTCATTAAAAAGAGACAGACTTATACTATAGAATGTAACATGCGATCGAATATATTATACAGTGTTTCTTATTCGCGGTTGTATAGTGATTATATTAATATGTTTATATTAAATAAGCAGATTCAAAGTCGCTAGTATTAAAACAAATAAAAGAAAACAGCGCATTACGTGTAGCACGGAAAAATGAATGAACGTACATAAATTTTACAGTGACGTCATGGACGTATAAAACGCAGGTGATCTTTACACAGGAATTACGATAAGCACTGTAAGCTCGTGATATCCCCCCGATCGAATAAACGTCCGATACGAGATTCCACGCTTTACGTAATAGGATAACAATGTAATGTTTATTATTACATAGTTTGCGTCATTCGAATCGATAGGTACGCGTAGGTTTATTACTGTGCCATAAGTTTAAATAATCGAGGACCGAGAAGGTCTCGTATTTGATTCTCGCTGAGTAAATTTCTAGACGGCTAGATGTGTTGGAAATTGAATATTCTTCATTCATAATAAAAAAGTTGATCTTATGGCTCTTTTCTAAGTGGGTACATAGATTACTTCTTACCTTATCATTATTCCAACACATTATTAAAAATGAACGTAGTTATTAGTTCGTACAATTTTAACAATTCAAAATGAAAAACTACCTGTGGAAGAAAACGAATAATATTTTATGAATAATAATAACCAATATAATGTTATTTTTATTAGTGGTATTAAAATTAAAAATTAAAGAAAAAAAACATTAGTGGAACATGTAGAATATGCGTTTGCGTACTGTTAGTGCTACCTTTGTAACGAAATGAAAGGAACCTACAATAGGATGTTCAAAAGTTAATTAAAACTTTTTTCCGAACGAAACAAAACTTGATATCTGATAGGTACTACTTCCATCTGAAATATATTTATAGGTATTTCTATCGCAGCTTACTAATTCTGTGGAAGAAATATTTTTCTATGATACTATATAGCGTTTATTGAACAAGGCTTTTAATCTAGATCATCCTGGTTTAAATCAATATATTTCAGGGTAACTAATATTAAATAATATCAGAATTAAGACATTTTAGATCTAAAAATCATAATAAAAGAAAAGAATAGTAATCGCTTATTCTTATATATGGTGGAAACATCACCACATTTGATGTGGTGTGGCTAACATTTGATTTTTAATTTCCAGGAAATTTAATTTATTATTTTAATTTTGATTCCTACATTTTTGCCCTTAAATATAGTACTACAAAATGATTACAGAATCATTTGAATATTTAAAAAAAAAAAAAACAAACTAAAACCTACTTAAATACTCTATTTTGATATTTAAAATTCATCGTTAGTTAAATTAATAAATGCGGGAAATTATCCTTACTGCACGCCGTACATACTCTTGTCTTTACTATAGAATACTATAGAAAATACGTGTGCACGCGCTACGATTGGCAACCCTATTTCAAGGAAGGAAGGAAACTACAATTTTATTGTTCACTCTCTCAAGATTGAGAATATCATGATGAATGTGTGAAATACTTATTGTTGTTTGCGGTCAACAAAAATTTATGTATTTATTTTGTTTACTCCTGCTTCTTATTATATAGGTCTCTTTGTAACACGTAATAAAGACATATTTATAAGATACACGTCAACGAGTAGCTGTTATAAAATAAATCAAGGCTATAAACTAATTTACGGGCAAGTGTCGCAAATCTTAAAATATTCGCATTACGTACCTACGCGTATTTCGGGGGAATTATCGTGGTCAGGCGTGCACTCAGAGCGCAAAATTGGGGCCCATTAAAAGTTAAACGTCAATATACTACTCTGTCAAAAAAGTACCGGGAAAAGATCAATAATATAAATAATACACAAAATATTAATTATTCATCAAAATTTATTTTATCGCCTTCAAAGTATACTCCTTAAGAATCGATACACTTACGCCAACGAATAATCCAATCATCAATACATTTTTTAAACGCTTTTTCCGAAATGTAGTTTAGTTCTCGTCCTGAATTCTCCTTTATGTCTTCTCCCGAATGAAAACGGGTACTACGAAGTGGTAATTTGAGTTTAAGAAAAAGAAATAACTCGGCTGGAGTCATATCTGGTGAATAAGATGGTTGCTCGATGGTATTTGTTGAGTTTATGGTCAAAATTTGTTCACAATAATGACTTTGCGTGAAAGTGCATTATCATGGTGGGACTGACCGAGTGGCAACATGTTTCATACCCAAGTGATTATTTAAAATGATACGGATCAACTAGTGAGACACAGAAACTTCAATGGCTATCTCTCTTAAACTTAAATGAGGATTTTACGTCACTATTTCATTCACTTAGTTTTTCAGTTGATGACATACCAGGACGCGGCAAATCTTTCAGACTATCTCGACCGCTTTTGAACGCTTTGTACCACTCATAACCACGTGTTTTTGACAAAGTCGATTCACCGTAAGCCTTCTGTAACAATTTCAGTGACTTCGGACACGAAATTCCATTGGCGATGCAAATTTTAGACAAACTCTTTGTTCGATGTTTTTGCCCATTATGAATTTCGCAATACACACTAGATATGATGTAACTACGATAAAAACGGCACTGTATTTAATCTAAATGACAGATGCAACTCAAACTCTAATCTATGCCGATGTGTGAATCTGAAACCATAAGCAAATCATCCATTACCGATACTGTTTTGTCTGAATGTACATATTTGTACACACCAAATAATAGCGCATCAAATCAAACGAATATCTATAGATAAATAAAAAATTATAAATAATTAAATATATATAACAGTTAAGTGTCTCCTCTGTTTGTCAACCGATTTTTAAAGTGAATACTTCTTTAGTGCCGCCGAGCGATCCTCGCTAGAGGAAAACCTTATAGATTTTCGTTTCCAATGCTATGACGTCGTTCTCAACATGCTACTGTATGTTAAGTATAAGATGGTGTAAGTGCTTGCGCTCGGAGATAAATGATAAAATTTAAACCTACGCAGCCTGTCGTATGTTGTGATTATTAATAAACTGTATAAAATTGTCATGAAATTGTTCAAATCATTAAGTACTTGTCGACAACGGAAATGTACGACGTTCAGTCATCATTTAAGCCGTAATTACTGTCACGTTCGCTTTGTCAATAATGCCAGACGCAACAGAAAAATAAGGAAAAAAATACTGTGATTTATCGTTTAATAGTCGCTCGGCTTAGATTGCAGTGCTTTTCATTCACAAAAACACTTCGATTTTTAACAAAGACAATTAGTGAATTCAATTTTTAAAAATGAGAGCATTAATTCACGAAGTGTTCGGTTCCTCTTTAGGAATGAATAAATGGAAAAAAGTGTGGTTCGACAGTAAATAATATTTCCGTGTACAATTTTCCACGTCATCTCAATCTAGACTATTTTCTATTAGAAAAGTCATGCAAAATCATTTAAGAGTATTTCATATGATGCGAAATGGCTTTCAAACGCCAATAAAACGTAATGTAATGTAATGTATACGTAAAACGCATATGATTAAATAACTTGTCTCAATTTATTTATTTATTTATTTATTATACCAACAAAGTGAACATCAACATAATTTATAAGTTACATTAGCATTACAGGCGCGCTAGATGCCACCTCAATTATAGGCACAAATAACAAGCTCAAAACATCAGCTCATGTAAACAATTTTTTATATAAATTACATGGTAAAAAAAGAAATTACATAACAAAAAAAAATAGTAGGTATAGTGCTATAAGTTACGTCATGCATATAATAGTTGAGTAAATAAATCACCAATAAAATAAAATAAAAAATATAACATCGAGAGCAAAACAGTACAAATATATAATAATTAACAGTAAGGAGCGACTAAGTCATAGCTGCTATTTTCAATTTAAGATTTAACTTAAAACTATGAAGACTATTTGAAAATATATCTAAATGATGTAATTTATGATGTCCATCAGAGCCGTTTCTCTCTTTTCGGTTAAACTCAGTGTGACTAAATGCATTGTAACTATTGATCATCCTATTAATAGGCGAGTACAATCCCAGATTCGTTCGGGCATCGATCCTCACAAACGTAGTGAGTTTTTTACATTGTCTCGGGCACCTACTAGGTATACGAAAGTTTAATTTACTTAAAAGATAGGGAGTGTCCGATAAGTTGTTAATTAATTTAAACAAAAACATACCGTCTAGTAATTTTCTACGATGATGGAGAGATGATAACTGAAAACGGCGTAGGCGATCATCATAAGACGGCAGTTTTTTTGCCAAGTTATGACTATATGACAAGTGCCACAAGAAACGTTTCTGGACACTCTCTAGGCGTTTGATATAAATTTCGTAGTGAGGGTTCCACACAGTGCTACAATATTCAAGGGTGCTGCGTACAAGGGCAATGTAAATTGCGATCGTTGTACTGGGTTCTTTAAAACTTTTACAGTTGCGTAGCACGAATCCCAAAGTTCTAAAGCTTTTCTTAACGATGTTATCAATGTGTAAATAAAAGCGCAGTTTATTGTCAAGTATGATTCCCAGGTCGCGAATGTGTTCAACTTCTGCCAGTGGTTCCGAATCAATGTTATAAGTCCTATTTAGGGTATGTTCTTTCCTTCTCGTGAAGCGGATTACTTGGCATTTATGAGAATTTAGTGTCATTCCATTTAAACAACACCACCTACTTAAATTGTTTAAATCATTTTGAAGTAACTGCGCTTCCTCAACTGTATTCACCTGCCTAAAGAGTTTTAAATCGTCCGCAAACATATAGAATCTAGAGTTTGGAAAACAATACTTTATGTCATTAACAAATAAATTAAAGAATAAGGGACCCAGGTGGGAACCCTGAGGCACACCAGATATTGAGGTAAAAGGTTTAGATGCATGACCTCCCAGTACAATCATAGATTTTCTATTTGTTATATAAGACCGGCACCAATCCAGAAACATTCCGTCTATACCAGACAGATAAAGTTTATGGACAAGTAAACTGTGATTTACTTTGTCGAAGGCCTTGCTGAAGTCCGTGTATATTACGTCTAACGATTGTCCTTGATCTACTCCTTCAGCAAGATCCCCGACAAAGGAAACCAGGTTGGTGGCAGTGGATCTCGTCCCTTTTTTTTTTTTTTTTTGAGGGGTGAAATGCATTTACGCACTCACCTTACCTATAGGGGGCTTATATATACGTAAGAGGGCACGGAGTGACGAGTTCCGTACCAGTGTGGGACTCAAACCCGGGCGAGAAGCGCCCGGGAATACCCACTAAAACCCCCCGGGGCCGTCCGCCGCATTTGAAGTGGGGGCGATACGGGGTTGCCAGGCATGTCGCCGCGTCGCCCCCTGCGGCAAACCCACCAGGCCCGTCAGTGCAATGGCCCGGCGGGAGTGGATCTCGCCCTGACAAATCCATGCTGTTCTTCTGTTATAATTTGCCTGAAATGCTAAGACAGGACTGGGCATATCAACATTTCAAACACTTTAGCAAATACAGGTATCAGACTTATCGGCCTATAATTATCTGCCATAGTGGTATCCCCACTCTTTAATAATGGCAAAACGAGAGACTCCTTCCACGCCTCTGGGAAGACACCCGTCTTAAGAGACCTGTTAATAATAAGTAATAAAGGCTTTGTGAGTGCCTTAGCGCATTTGACGACAAATATACTAGGAATCCCATCAGAGCCGGCTCCCTTCCTACAATCAAGTCTTTTTAAAACTCTGTAAATTTGAGAGCTGGTCACTGAAAGAGTCGTTAAGATGTTGCTAACATTAAGGTTATGAGACACGACCGGTACTGAAATACTATCCCTGTTGTAAACAGATGCGAACTGTTCCGCAAATAACTCGCAAATATTGACACCACCAGTCACAACCCCCCTCGTAGAGGACAATTTTGCGGGGCAATTGCAAGTGGAACCTCTTTTCTGCTTAACGTAGGTCCATAATAGTTTTGGATTTGACTTTAAAGACGACTCTAGGGACATCAAGTATTTGTTATAATTACGATCTAAAATCAAAGAACAGCGATCACGCAATAACTCGAAAGTAATCTGGTCCCGAGGGTTCCCATATTTACGATATTTTTCTATATTTAAGTTTCTCTTTAATCGATCTAATTAACGCAAGTGAGAACCAGATAGGGTATTTATTGTTATTACGCGATTTATATTTAGGAACATATTTACTTATTAATGACCGTAGTATGTTATAGAAAACTGTGACCATTTCATTAACAGAGACACTAGCTCGAAATTCCTTTTCCCACTGAGTATTACTTAGATCGCTTATAATTTTCACGTAATCTGCCTTATAGAAATGAAACCTTGCCACAGACTTGGGTTCCAAATTTTCAGGACATTCAAGGGACATACAGAATTGTAACGGAGGGTGCAGCGAATCTATCAAAGAAAGCGGGTTTGGGCTAACACTTAGTTCTGCGATATGCAGTCTGCAAGTCGATATTTCTTTCACAGTTGGGTTGGTTGGTTGATAACGCAGTGGATAGTACAGCCGGATTCCACGTCACTGGACACGGGTTCGAGCTCAGCTATCCAACTCTATAATCAGCCTTAGAAATCGGTGAAGAAAAACAACTATTGTGAGGAAATCATAGCATGGTTGTAGGGCATTTTCTAACATCTAATGCTCGCCTTACCCAGCAAATGCAACTACCATACTCAAGTTTGAAAACCTGTCGCCAAATAACAATAGGTGTGTTCCGGCAGCATCACTTGAGAACCAGTACTTCTAGGCTTAGTGTATTTATCTTATCATCCTTGACACATCGTCACTTAACATCAGTGAAATGGTCAACGCACTGAGCCAAAACGTGTATAAGTAATAATTGAAAAAGAATGGAGTCTATTTTTTGTAAAGGCTATAAATCATTTTTGCTATTAATAAAAAGGAAAGATATTCCTCATAAATTCAAACATTTGGTAGTAAAAATAGTTATTGCCGGCTAAGAATAGTACCACCCGATTCTTTTCGTGTGTGTCGTAAAAGGCGACAGGCGATAAACCAGGGGATGGCTAGAAGCATACTTTGAGCACCACAAACACCTACAGCGATTGCCAATCCGCTTGCCAAGCATACCGATTATGACAATTCCCCACTTTTTGAGGGAAACCTATGTAAAGTAGCGGACGTCTTTCGGTTGAATCAAAATGTGAATATATCTTTCGGTGTATCGTTTCAAGTGAATTTGAATCTCATTTTTTTTTTTCATCATTTTACCTACATGCGTGGAAACAAATAATACTGAAAATCGGCCACCAACAGGATTATAGTCACTGTATGGTGTTATCGTTCCTCTCTGGATTTACCGCATGGTTTCAGCACAAGGAAAATAAATTCAGGAAACCCCCACGTCATTTACAAAATGCTCTCATATGATGAGTAAGTGTATATTACGACATAACTGGCGCCTATGACACTTCGTCTGCATGGAATGCACTTTATCAGCAACTTGAACGTACATCCAAAAGATAGATTAAAAAAGAGATGTTTTGTAGTATTTCTAATGTTTTTTTTTAAATATTACTTAGATTCTATATAAAGGTATGATTATCTGTAGGTTATTCTTTCTTCGACTTTAGGTTTACCTTCCAGCGAAGCGCGTTCCGACGTTGAGTTTTTTTTAATGTTCTACAGACTGTTATATTTTATTATATTCAAGTAGCTATGAAACTGTCTGAAGCTCTTTGTTTACTATTACTTAATTATTTAAGTTACTAAAAAGATAGCTAATAGATATTTAGAATCGATATTGATGACCAAATTATCACAAAAAATTCAGGTTATTTTGCTAATCATTTTAAATATGTACATGTTATAAGAAAAAGATTCTAAAACATTCTGGATTTGATTTCCATGTAATTTATGTATAGAAAACTGATTAAGAATGTACTAAACTCAAATATCTTTTCTGTACTTTATTACTACTATATATACTGTAATGAATATAAAAAGGGGCATTTGGCGGTATCTAAGTTCTAGGTTTAGTAACATTTATCATTTTTAATACATTAACATGCAGTATCCTTTAATCCATGATACTGATGGCATTTTACATGATAAAGTTTGGTTATTTTGCATCAGTGAAGTATTTTTAAAATAAAGATAGATATCACAAAAACTCACTAAAAACTTCTAACAAAAAGTGTTCCTAACGACAGACATGGATGCACGTTTTAGATACCTTTGCCTTTTCATCGTAAAAGAATAAAGTAAAGGAAAAGATTTTTTTAAATGTTTTTTCTTCAATATTGTGTTACGAAGGTACTTGGCATTAAACTTTGTATTTCACAACCGCGTCATAAAAAAATTAAAATACGTACTTAAATGAGTAACATCTTACGAAATTAGCTCGAGATATTAATTTGACGACACTGTTCGTCGACACGAGCGGATTAACCTCGAAAACAATTCATTAAACTTTTTATGACAACTGCGAAGCGTAACAATTTATACAAAATAAACTTATTTCACGAAGAAGATATATGATGTACGCTATTCAAAGTTCGCTTTAGCGTCTAGAATTAAAGTTCTGAACGTATTGCTTTGAACTTAATGACGTGTAAGCGAAACTCTGCAAAGTAAACAGAGTTGACAGTCTCACATCATGGCATTTTGTTTATATGCTTTGTACTAGCTGTGCCCGCGATTACGCCTGCTTATCATATTTAAAATTGCTTTTGGTACATATAGATTCAATTCTATTACACTTGACAGTAAGTGTCTATTGAATCGTATTTTGTTTACAATTTCATGAGTTTTTTTGAAACGGAACCCTAATAATTTTCCTGAAATAATTTTTGGTACTAAAAAAAGCAAAGATTTTTGTCACAAATTCAAACACCAGCCAGTAAAAGTGTGAATTGATGCTAATACAGTTTAGAAATAGTCATTGGAAAATAATGTTTTCATAGTATGAATGGGATTTTGTTCACAATTTCATACGTTTTAATTTTTTTTAACGAGGAATCCTAATAACATTCGAAAAATAAAAGTAGCCTTAGTTACCTGGAGTAACTTCAATTTCTAATAATGTCACCTTGGGTAGCTACCACCCTCAAGATTTAAAACCTGTGGCCTGCGTGTTTCACTAGCAATACTTGGAAACCAGTACATCTTTAGGGTTAGCATGTTTTCTATGCTGGAGAACATGGTTACATAATATTGAGATTGTGGACCGGCGCGACTGCATAAAAAACTTTATCTAAATACATAATTTTATAAAAATCGATACAACCAATGTATTTATATTTATCGTGTGTTACATTTGGGATCCTTTAATGAATTTATAGCTTTGTATCATTTTATTATTTTTTCTATTAAATTGTTTTTTTTTACGAGAAATAAAATGTGAATTAAAAAAAATAAGATTTATAAATAAAATTAAAACGCGTGTCTCAAAAAGAAACGCAAGGGTTTCTAGAATTAGGAGTACAAAGTAATTAATTGTAAAAAAAAAAATCATTACAAACAAGACCAAAACCACGGGCCGTAGCCTGTTTAAAATAAATTTAAATTTTCTATTTTGATAGATTACTTGAAACTTTGATCAGTAATCCTTTTTTTTGTCCATTATGTTACTTTTTCTCTTGATTTAGATATCTGTATTTAAAATTGAAATTGGAAAAAAGACAAATTTAAAAAGAGAACGCTTTGAAGTTTCACATAAATCCTTTTATGGTTTGGAGCAAACAGTTTGTATAGGGTTCGAGATTGTTCCTAGCGGCAGCGTCAGACACTTCATGTTTGGCGGCATTCGTCCCTATTTAGTATTTACCAATGAAACTGGTTTCCAAATCGTTTCACGGAAATTGTTTTCCCCTCTCTCACGCGCGTGAGTTTACTACGAATTTCCTCGTTTTTAAATCAATTTCGGTACCTACGCGCTAACCTCGTTACTGTTTTATTGAGTTTTTTTCTTCCCTGCGTAGGTTAATGTTTAGGGTTTGACCTTTTGAATATAAATTATTTACGAGTTTGGAGTTTTTTATATTAAATTTACAGTGTAGTTGACGTATGAGAATATAAAAAAAAATACATTACGTATTTAAAAAAATATGTATTACTTAGTAAATAAATGTTGTTCAATTTAGACACTGTGGAAGTTTTTAAGAACTTTAAACGAAAAAAAAACCCGGTTAGAAATACTTTTTTTTATTACAAGAAAGAAACTTGATTATTAAACATATAATTTTTTTTTCAAATGTAATTAACATGGATTTGTATGTCGTGGGTATAACGAGTGTAAGTAACGAGGATGAAGTTTACCTGAGGGTTAGTGGTTAATTGATTATTAACAAGTTGTGCCTTCGTCTTTGCTCGTAGTCAAGGATATTTATGTATGAAAATTATTCGATGCATTTAAAGGAATTTTTTGATTTGCTACCTTCGTCGCTATTCCAAACCGGCATCTTCCCTCGTTGGATGGCTGCTCATCCCTATAACCTTAAACTTCGTCTAAGCATGACCTTGAGGTATTCTGGAGCCCTTTTATAGCGTACGATAACTTTATGGAATGGGTTACCCGGTATAGTCTTTCCCCAAGGCTATGGTAACTCTTCAAGCAGGGACTGAGATATGTCGATACAGCTCAAAGTCGGCAATCCATCAGTAATACCCCCGGATGCTGCAATTGTCTATAAGCGAGGGTAACCATATACCATCAGATGGTTCGCCTGCCTGTGTGCTGCCTTTTGACATTTATATAAAACTTATTAACTTTTACTGTAATTCAAGTGGTGATGATGATTTAACTATAGTGTGGTTGGAATCCGCGTCGAACGACGTAGATTAGAATTCTTCTTTCCTACTCTACAATGAGCTTAAGAATTCCCTTCTTTAACGAAATCCTTATAAAAGCGAGCAGCAACGGCGGTCGTGATTTCCGTCTCGTACACCTCCGACGAAGCCGTTGCGAAGGCCGCATAACGTTTTTAACCTACGGCGACGATGACATCACTTGCATGAATCGCACTCGCACCCCTTCAATCGAGGAAAATTGCGTGTCAGCGCCGACGCCCACGTAACTGCCGTTCCCAGCACCAGGGACGGGCGGCTAACTTTCCTCATGCACAAACTCCGGGTCCCCCTCCGGTGGCGGGCCAAGACGTGCATCGTTCCCCAAATGTAGAGGCTCTTGAAGTCACCACCTGCTCGATGCAGTGACTCTGACCATGTTTTAGGCATTACACACACAACACTGCACACACACAGTCCTCCTCACAACACTAAGGTACATAGATCTTGTAAGTAAATAAAAAAAATAGGGTTTAGTTAGGATGAAAATTCCGTGGTATATTAACACATAGGTAACGCTCAAGCCGAGGTTCGTACCACTTTTTTGGCCTTGTGCTAGTTAGTACTGCTGAAGGTCAACAATAGCGTTAGTTAAAAAGTTAGAAAAAAAAACAATCGTAATTCAGTGTTGTATCGACCATCGTCGCCTATGGATGTGGGCTGTCAAGCCAAACGGTACTGATGACTGAACGTCATGGCTGAGCATCATGGCGTAGCATCATTGCGTATCACATGTGCGGCTTTACATCGTTCACTTGGTTTTTATTAGTTGTAATGGATCAGTTCGTGTTGATTTCAATTAATTCAAGATTGTTGTTGTTTTTTAAATTGAAATTTCACTTCTGATCTAACAATATATTTTTGTCTATAAACTCCGCATAGTTTTAATCATTTTTAGCCAATGAGAAGGGTGTCATTTCCAGCATCACTATCGTTAACGTAATGATCCACCTATATAAAACCTTATCAAATTAAAATATGCTTGACATAGTGCTTGAACTCAAATTTTAGGTAACACGGTAATGTGCTTTAGAATCTTATTGTAGTACCTTACAAGCAATATGGTGCCAACCTACGCGATCACCTTTCTAATAAAATTAATGAAGTTAAATATTTAGATTTTTTTTATTTTGTTGTAAACTTAGCACGGTAAAGTGAGTGCACTGGTCCTGAAGGTAAGCCTAGTACAATCCAAGATCATCGAGAAATCGAAAGTCCATCGTGGATCGGAGCTGTCATACCGACCTGCATAAGTGCCTCTTTATGACACACTTCTTGAAGGGTTCCTTAAGTTGAAACACTCGCTGGGAGGCGATTACACAGTTTCACGGCACGGCAAAAATAAGAGGTGGCGTCATTTTTGGTTCGTGGCTGCAAAGACCTGAGCGTGTTGATCTGTTAACGAAGGGAGAAGACTCCAGAACATTCGCCATGGAATATAAAATAGATTATAAATTACTATAGACATTTTATGTAAATCGAAATAGTCTTTGATTGAAAACTGATTTCATTTTTGCATTATGTAAATAGAAATATTATATTATGTCACACATCATTATTTTGTAAATATACCTAAGTTATTAGGTATGTTTGCGTTTGAAACCGGCATGGTGCCAGAGCATCATGACTGATGCTGATCAATAATCGGTTCCTGTTGAACTCAACTAATCTAAGATTGGCTTACTTATTTACTTTTTTAATTTAAATCTAACTTCGTATCTAACAATATATGTATATACCTTTTTTTTTAATTGACAGTCATCAACACCTACATAAAAAGCTTCGATATAAAATCGATTAAATAAACAGGAATTAAAAATGTCTTGAATGTGTTTTACCTTTGCCTATTTATAGATAGTATTTATAGAACACTTATATACAATTTTATTAGCGTTAACAATATTACTGCCAGATCTGATAAAATGTAACATAAATATGCATGTAATTAACTAACCATTAAGTATTTTTCTCTGTTTCTTTTATGTTTTTATGTATTAAAAAAAGTACGTCGAGTTTGTAAAGGCAATATTATTCTTTCATCTAACAATATTTTATCGTTTGCGTAGAGAGTTCATCCGACCGGCTCTCTGCTCACGTAAAATATAAGTTTTTCTGAGTACTTCTACCTATTCTAACAGTAATGTTAGAATAACAATTCTTTCATAATAATTCTTAAACAAAGATCAGATGCTTGTTGAAATATTTAACGATGTACTTCGATTACAAAGAATATTATTATACATTTATATTCTTACTTTGAAATAACTTTATTTTGTCTTTGTTTTGTTTTCAATTACCTACTGTATTTGTTCTCATTGTTATATTTTAAATTAATAGCAACTCTATAGTTATAATACGACCAATGGCAGTTAATGGCGGTCTGTAATGTAATGGTTATTGTAGAACCCTCTTGGTACTTTGTTAGAGCGCTCAAGAATAGTAAAAAAATACGAAGTTGGTCCTAAACATCTTGTATTACGGACAATGATACAGGGATTTGTAATAATACATTATTTTGTCTAGTTTTCAATATCACTCTAGCAACATTTTGACTAAAAGATGAAAAGCACCGCTAATTATAGGTTTTTTAAATTTATTTACTGTAAAGTATGAGTAAACAGAGCAGTTAAATGCGCTTTTATATAAGAACTTTTCATTATATTAATACCTATTTACTAAGTAGTTATTTGTAGGTACTACTTGACCCGACATTCTAACTAAAAGTAAAGCTTTAGAACCGATTCTCAGGTCTTCAACATTTGTCGAAATAGGCAAAGATAAAATAATTCACGACATATCTTTCCTCTGCTTATTTTCTTTATTATTATTTTTGTTTAGTATTATTCGAAAAGGGCTTATGCAGGCTAGAACTGTATACCTGTATCAATACGACCTAGTTAGATTTATTGCGATCGCCCTTACATTGCTAAGGCTCATTGGCTAACCTACAACCCGGATAATTATACTGTAGAATCTTTTTCGCAGAGAGCGTCTTTACCTTTTAGCTTAGTAACTATCGAAGGGCTTTAAATGCGTGATATATTGGTTATATGAGGGATGTCCGAGAGAAGTAAAATAAATTACAAATTAATATAATTTTCATGATTAGTATTATTAGTTACAAGATCACAAATAAAACATATTCTTTATACACGTGAATACTGATCGAAGTATGTATGATCAACTAGTGACTCGAATTAGGTCTTTTCTGGCAGCGGCCCGGAAAAGTTCTGATCACCAACTAGAGAAGTTCCTATACCTGCTATCGACGCGATAGAGTAGAGTGACGATGTTTATGCACACATTGCTCTGCACCCCACACCCCTTCATACTACACGCAGGTTCTGTAAAGATCTTGCGATCGGCAGTTTTCTTCTTGCCCTAGTTCCTAATGCTCTAGCTACCACTCTCCCAGCTGAGTGCCTTAAGTGCTTACCGTAATAGTTGACCAAAGCTATCAAGGCTCTTCCTGATAACGACATTTATTTAGCTCGAAGAAATTAGACCTAGACTCGAAAAGTTCTAGACAACGAGGCAATTCTGACAATGCAAAGCGATTTACACGGTTCCGTAGAACGCGATTCCTTTGTATCACACTGTGCTGCTGGCGTTTTCCAATAATTTAAAAAATTCAGAGATAACTATAAAAGTGTAACTGATATTTACACTAATTATAATTTTATGATTTAGACGGAAGTATATGTCTATGAGCAATTTACAAGCCACAAATATTTTCTATAAAAAAATCTGCTCTACTTAAGCTCGAAAACGAGTTGACTGATTTAAATGAAAACAGACTTGATCGATTTGAATAAAATTTAGTGTACGAGATGCCTGTATCTTTCGGTAGGCTATAAAATAAAAGAAAATCGCAGACACCTTCTACAATACTATAATAATATAAGTCTTCACTTATTTACCGAAGGAACTGAAATAGTTAAATATTCTTTATAAAATTGAAGTTACACAAACAATATGTTCCACAATTTTATGATGAATGTCATAAATGTCGAGGCTTTCAAAATAATCGCCCCCACTACAACGTAAGGAGCTTAACGCGTGCTTTGACTCTCACCAATTCCACTTTGTATTTCAAGATAACTCAGTTAATGCAGAGTGACTAAAGTAACCTGGATAGGTCAAAGAAAGTCTATACTTTTATAATACTGTATAGTTTACAGAATTAATATCATGAACATACTTCTGGATTCAAGAATTTGTGATACAAGAAAAACATAATTCTTTGAATTTACATATAAATCTATTTACTAATTTCCTTTTAAACCCTAACCTCTCTCATACAGTATGTCTCAATATATCTTTTAGATATAATCATAATTAAACCAATGTTATGTTGATAAATTTATATCGAATTTATTCAGGTTTCATACAACAACACTCTAACAAAATGGCTGCTTTTCCCTAGAACTCAGCCATGAGTTTTTGTAGTGCTACAGAATTCATATTCCATCTTATTATTTTCCAACACCCTTGTGCAATATATCGTGTTAAATACCACCAAAATTCAGTAGTAATATAGAGTCAAGGTAATGAATAAAAAAATAAAATTGCTACCTGAGAGACTTCAAGATCCAATAGCAAGTTTCATTTACATTTTTAACCATTTAAGCTTGATTTATGGACAAAACAAAATATTAAATAACAACCAATTTGAATGTAAACTTTACAACAAAATTATATTTTCAACATTTTACAGTAATGTGAAAACAGACTGGAATTTAAAAGTTATAACGTATTTAGATTATACTTGATTAAATGTACTATATTTAAACACAAAGTTAACAAAACCCTTTAGCAAATATTTAACCAAGGAGTTTTTATTATAATTATGTTTCTTCACAAAACAGAGCGCTTAAATAAGGTTGTATTTTGACAAATTATGTTATCATAAGGAATTTCATGAAGAAAAGATTTATAACGGAAGAAGTGTATGTAGTAGTATCGGTGTAGTAAAATTTGATCGTGTTATTTTTCCTTCTTCGTTTGTTGTCGAAGAATATAAAATTTAGATCTGTCAGTATTGAGCTCTGTTTGCATGGTGAGTGCATGTCACAGACCTATCACTGGGAGACCGTAGCTTATTCACGTACGGCTACAAGATATTCGTTTCAGTACTTAGCTGCAGTGTGCCGTTCAGTCGAGATGAGAATGCGCGTGTGCGTCCACGGACGTTCTTTATTCAAAGTTTTCGTACATCGCTTTTTCGGGAGAATAGCCAATCTTATTAACTCGGAACTCATTTTATTTTTGGCGCCTAAATTAGTGATGTGTTGTAATTATTAATTGTTAATTGATTTATTAATTAATTTTTGTTGTGTACATTACTATTTTTCTGCAATGCTGATCTTTATACTGAAATAGAGGTAAATAAAAGTATTTATTTTTTATTAAAGATTATATAATAAGGTTAAAAAACATATTATAGAATTAATGTTAGCCGTACCTATTTGTAATGTTATTTTAAGATGCATATGATTTTAATTTATTTGTTAATTTGAGGATATACTGCTATTAGGTACAGGAAAAGTGTAAATAATAGTATTTAATGTAACAAATACATAACAGTGACTTATAATAAATATCCGTCATGTACTTCTAAAATTACCTAATATTGATTTTATAAAATTAAAAATAACTCCGATTTTAATAAAAATAATTGAACCAGATTTTATGATCATGATTTTACGATACATTTAATTATACCGTTTTTTTATAAGGTGCGATTATTAGGGTCAATTAAGATATATATCGAGACTATCGGTATGTTCTGATTATTTGAATATCAGGATATCCGCATTGTATGTTTGAGCCAGGTTGAGAATTTTTTTATTTTATTATTAATTATTCGCCTTATCAAATGCAACGTTTGTCTACCCGTTAGTGTTTTTGTAACTCGAAAACTACTGAAACGATTTACATCATTATTATTTTTTAATTATTGATTTTGTTACGTTCTATGACAAATGTAACAAGTTATAAAAAATAATACTAACTTAAGTCGAAAAAAATATTATATTACCACACGATTTCTTGCAATTATTATCTAAGCGATTTTGTTAATACATTCACAACTTGTGAAATATTTGTGAAAACAGTCAAATGTCCTTCAGTATTGTTCATTGTTTTATTGTTGTGTTTAGCTGTAGGTTTTCCAGAACGAAATAAAATAAAAAATGAATAAAACAATGTATAATCTACAATATGAAAATACATCAAATGTGTAATAGAATTACATTATCATTATTATTAAAAAAAGATATATGCAGCCATGGGTACTGCTGACAGAAGTGACAACACGAAACTTTGAGAAAACATTTTTTTAATGTTCAAATTTCATAACTTATAAATTGAAATTATTAACATAACCTAATATATAACATTTGTCTGTTTTTGACATCTATTGGCGCTCCGAGCAATAATTAAGTACTCTTTCATGTAGTTTAATTATAATCAAAACAAACGATAGGCTGCGTGAGTATGAACTTTATTATTTATCTCAGAGCGCCAGCACTTAAACGCGATCTTATATTTGACATACTGTAGCGTGTTGACGGCCGACGTCGTAACATTGGTAACGCAGATCCATATGTTTTCCCCTACCGAGAATCGTTCAACGCAGCTAAAGAAGTTTTCACTTCAATAATTACCATAAATAATAATAAATGCCGTCTTAGTTAATGGCAATTTGTGTACACACAATTTGTGGCAGTGTCTGTGGATAATATGTATTTTCTATCTTTTATCAGTATTACTAAGCTCCAGTGGCTAAAAACAAGCTAAAAACAGTGGACCATCCTGCTCGAAATTTCCATGGAGCTTTATCGGAACCTCAGAATATATGTTAAGCGTTATCTTCTATAAGAAACTTAACACAATAACCAAACTATACCACACAAAACACCACCAAGATTACATAATATAGAGCCAAATACACAAGTTTAATGAATTTAAAAAAATGACTGCTACATGACAGACTGCTATTAAGCCAAAAACTCCAACTAAAATCATCGATGGTGCCAACCCTAGGAGTGAAAGATTATGAGTGTTTTGTTTTCTTACTTGTCAGAATTATTGTAGGTGCAGTTAGCGTCTAATAGAAAGTATCAAACAGTCCGAAAAGAAAAGCAAAAAAAAAAACGTTGATTCCTTTCACTACATTCGCTTCTTTACGTCAAATCTATTTGAATATGAATCAAGCGAAATAACAACAAAACATAATTTATGTTCTGGTAAATAAAACTAATTGTTGGCAAAATAAAATTATTGTGACTAGCTACCGCCCGCGACTACGTTCATTTTAAACTGCTATTTCTGTTCCGCTGCAGCGACTCCAAAATTATTAATGATATTAAAACAATGATAATTGAAGTAAACAGAAGCAAATTAAAAAATAATTATTTATTTGCTTTTTAGTGGATTTTTATTGCTTACTCTTTTGAAGTCGGTTTTGTTTTTAATTTAAAAAGTTTTTTTTCTACTTTTTAGAAACTATAGTAAGTATATACATTTAGGTATAGCTGTAAAGCTTACTTAATAACTTTGGAAACAAATATATAAAACATATGTGTGTCTATAATATTCGAGGTTATTTTCGATTTCCCTGAGTTCCACCGATTAGATCCTGATTTGAAAAATACAAAAAAAAATGCAAATCGATCCTCAAATGACGGAGAAATTGCGTAACAAAAAAAAAAAAACAACATAGAGACGAATTGGTAAACCTCCTCCTTTTTTAAGTCGGTTGAAAATAACTTTAATTCGACATGGGAAAGTTTCCACTTCTCTCGAGAGACTCCCACGTCGAAAATTGCAGGTTCAGAAGTACATTATTCTACATTTCATACGAATAACGTATACCAAGCCTCGGATAGAGAATCTAATACAAGTCTCTAGTGTATTATTTCATAGTCGTTCCAATGCATACCAATTTCATCAATAGAGTATTTTATTTAAATCGGAAATATTCGTAAACTTTTTTTTATTGAAGTTATTATGCTTCGTGGTGAATATTGTATAATCAAATAATAACAACATTGCTAGTTGCTGCTGTAGGGTCGGCCTTCGAAGCCTTTAGATATTTGGATATACACCTGTTCATTTGAAAAGCCAAGCCACAAGCCGAAAAGAGCCTCATTCACGAGGTTTTCCACACGTGCATATGGTTATAACAATTAGAGGTTCATAATTATTATGTTTTTTTTTATATTGTATAGGCTCAGTACTTTGACCACGATTTCACCTTATATTAAGTAACGATGTGGTCCATGATGGTTCATGACTCAGCCTAGAGGTGCTGGTTCTCAAGTGATGTTGCTAACACCTATTGCTATTTGGCGACAGGTTTTCAAACTTGAAGGAGCTACTCAGACAGTAGAAAATGCCCTACCACCATGCCATGGTTTGCTCGCGATGTTTTCCTGCACCGAAAGCTCAGGCTGATTTTAGAGTTGGAAAGGTGGGCTTGAACCCACGACCATTGACTCGGAATCCGGCCAAACTATTCATTGTGCTATCATCGCTTCAATTAATACATACATTTTACAAAGTTGTAATCTAAAAAAATGTTATTTCCTCTGCGACAAAATATTTTTCTTTTGTCCGCGACATTCTCAGCAAGTCTTCATAATGTTGATTCAAAAAAAAAATATTTAAGGTAACCATCAGAAGTGGTATGTTTGGTCTTAAAATCTAATAGATAAAAAATATCTACGCAGTAAAGGTAAGAAAATATATGTGGCTCAATTGATAGTGCGGTTGGATTCTGCGTTGATGGACGTAAGTTCGAACCCACCGATCTAACTCTATAATAAGCATGAGCTTATGGCAAAGGAAAACATGAAATGGTGGTAGAGGTTTTACTAGTGCCTACTGAATAGCTAACCAAACTTAAGTTTGAAAATCTATCATCAAACACTAATAAAGTATGTTCCGGCAGCATCACTTTTGACCCAGTACACTCTGGGATTATACAGTATTAAAAAAATTGATAAGAGCTTTTTCTACTACCCTCCTGCTTCTCTTCAAGTTGTTTAACTTAGGCCTGCACTGTATGATCCCCTAAATACAATAGATAAGGGTAGTGTGTAAATGCATTTCCCCCCGTCAAAAAAAAAAAAAAAAAGGCCTGCACTGTATGCAATCTTCGCTTTTCTGCATTCAATCACTCCATCTAACTTGAGGTTGCTTTATACCACCTTTGCCATAAAGCTGTGTCATCTGCCCTAACGATAGCTGTTTACATACATTTTCATTATGAATTTACAGTATAAAATACAACCCTAATACAGCTGACAATACAACGACCGGTCTTACGACACCCTCGTCCAGCGGATCCCTACGACCTACACTAGGTCGTCGGTCCACCTTGTGGACGTACCCGCGCTCTTTCTTCCGGTCCGCGGTTACCATTCGAAAACCCGTAACAGCCCAATCTGATATTTAAATAATTGTGATTGCTATGTGCTAATAATTACTGTTTGTAATTTCTGCTGATTCAGGCTGAGTGGCATAGCGTTCACCACAAAGTCTAATGAAGTTGTCAATGCCCTTCAAGTGAACAGCTTTAGTTTGATTGAAGAGTAAAATTACAAGCGATATAAAACTTTAAAATACCATGTTCTGTAATACGCATCAAAATAGACAAAAAAAAGTGTTAGGTTACCAAAAAAATACCTATTCAAAAACTGTTTGTTATACAAGTAAAACACTCGACGTTATTATCGTTCAAACAAATTTATCGTGTAAATGTAAACGATATGGTATCGCTCAGGTGACGTACACCAATCGATATAGGAGTTGGAAGTTTCGCGAAATGGGAAAATATTTTGACAACATTGCTACATTTACGGGTGACCTTTTTTAGATAAACCAAATACATATTCTACGTATAGCAAGTAGATACTAGATTGATTGGATATGTTTACTAAGGACTTTCCCACAGATTTCCATACACGATAATAACTTAAGATATTTATACCATTGTGGTGCTTTGCACTTCTTGGCTGATTTTCTTCAATGCTCATCACGTAAGCACAAAGCCGCTGTTAATACTCCTGAGGCCATCGTTAATTAGAAAATGTCTTACCTCCATGCTATGGTTTTATTACATTGCTTACATTCACCGAAAGCATATGTTTATTGTAATTCGAACCGACATTATTCGACGCAATGCCCTACAGCTTTACCACTGAAGGTTTTGTTATCTGATATAAAATTGTGTTTTTTTTTTTCTTCTTTTTTAATAATACAAATATTTATTCAAATCAAAAAGTACATTAATTTATATACTTTATAAATAAATAAAAAAAAACTAAATAAAAGTACCTAATTATTACTATTACCTCTAAAAATTATGAATGCCGTCCAGCTCGCCGCCAGATGGAAAGGTTCCCAGAAGGCTGGCCATGTTGCCACGTTGGATGGCAATGCTAATTCGCTGTGCCAAATATTGGCTCTCCCTCTGGTCACGAGACGTGTCAACTAAACAACTCGCGAGCCCCTTAAATTAATAAATAAAAAAATTATAAATAAATAAATTGTGTTTGAAAAAGTTATAATGTATGAAAATGATAGAAAAATGACCACCACAGCTTTTATTGTAATATTTGATGGGCTTCTGTGGCGAGCGCTTAAAAAGGGACTCACCTGAGAGAGTGGTAGCTAGCGCAAGATTACAGGCGTATTCCGCAGATTAGCTTTGCGCTAAACGAACTATAGTTAAGAGAAACTGCAGATCTGAAAGTTACTTGCACATACCATGTATCTGCGTGTAGTGTGCAGGGGTGTAGGGTGCAGTTTAATGCGTGTTATGCTAGTGTACGAAGGTGACACTGTATAGCGCTGGCGGCGGATACAGAAGCCTTCACATTGGGAGATCGGAGCACGTCCGCTAGTGTTTAATAAGACATACGGTCGGAAAAGTATGTATTTTAGTAATCTATTGCTATCGCGTTGTGCCTCAATGAAAACGAAAGGGACAACTGCAGCACGGGCTGATTTAACTATGCAAAATAGACGGAAACATCACTTTGTAATACTGTTTCCTCCTCTAAAACTGAATCGATTTTTAATTTTCTTTCACTTTTACAACAATAAAGACTTTGGCTTAGCCTTTACGTTTTTTACTTTTTTTTTTATTTTAACCATCAAATGTGTTTGACGAATGTCTGAAAATGACGGTAAAAATCGAGTATTTAATTCGTTTTCAAAGGCTAGTAGTTTCTATAATAACTAATTTATGAAAAAAATCACAACCTACAGGCATGGCGGTGGTAGATATATATTATTTGGTATAAAAATATTTACTATAATAGCATTATACAGAGAGAAAACAGGGATTACTTTGTATGGAATAAACGCCGCTCGCATAGCCTCTTAATTAGTTTGGCGCGTCATGTGCTGATAATAATTTCAACAACTAAAAACTTGTCTTTGATGTATAAATATATTTAACGGATTGAGTAATTTTAGATAGTCTAATAATAGTAATCATAGTTGTTTACCACAGAACTAGACGGTTTGACGCAAACAGGAAGGATAATTTACCTATGTAAATATGAAACTATAAACTTTTTTCATTGCGGTTTATTGTAATTATTATTACCTAGAAAATTTAAAGAGAGAAATATCATTACATATTTTTTTTTACAATTATACTTTACTTTTTATTATAGATTACTCATCAATTTTATAATGAAGTAGTATATTACTATGTACTATATAGAATGTTGTAATCATAGTGCAATAATGCTAAGAGCGCTAGTCTCAAACAAAAAATCGCTTAACATTGAGCTAGTAAAAAAAAAATAAATTTATGTACACGTAACTACGTAATCAACCATTATTCCCTTCATTTTTTCGATATTAACTTCAGTTAAAGACGTTGATGGGCGACCAGGTCGAAGCAAAATCTTCCATCATATCTTGACCGCTTTTGAACGCTTTGTACCACTCTTAAACACGTGTTTTAGATAAATTCGATTCACCGTAAGCCTTCTTCTGATATTTTCAGTGTCTCGAACACGAAATTCCATTGGTGATGCAAAATTTACGACTCCTTTTTCGATATTTTTGTCCATAATGGAATTCAGAATACACACTAGATATGATGTAACTAAGAACATCACTCTATTTAATGTAAATGACAGATGGGACTCAAACTCTGCAACAAAATGAAAAACAGTTCTGCCAATCTAACAAAAAAATTGAATTGGAACCTATAAACAAATCATCCATTCCCGATACTTTTTGACTAAATGTATACAATATCACTCCTCCTAACATTAATATTTATTAACATAAAAGTATTTTATCGTTTTAATTTAATCTTGTTTTCTATACTATAAAATAATACAGTTTTTTTTAAATTTTACCACCCTAGACTCAGGATTCACCGGATGAAACCCTAAATCCGTCACGTCACGGTTAATTCACCGCCCGCCTTTTCAAGTCTCGAGTTTCGCTCAGGATATTAACATAATTTAGCTTTTCCGTTTTGTCGTAAATTAAGTTAGCACTGTAAACTCGTGATAAAAGCACCGACCGTTTGAAAGTTAATGTAAAACGATTACATTATGTATTTTACATTTTAAACATAAAGTTACTATTTAAATAATTAGTATTCTTTAACAATGTATGTATAATAAAATTATAAACCAAGTCCCTTGGTTATGATCGCACACACAATTTCATAGTTAAATTGACTTGAAATATATCATTGACCACCTGTGTGACCGCGGCTGCGCCCGCGTTTCATATGTCCTTCACTGCGTTTTATTTTTTTTTTGCGGATTTATTTTCACAACATTTTTTTAGTACTAAGATAAAAGTATAACACTTGGCTGTAAAACTGAGCACTGAACCAGATTTTATTCCATGTTTTTATGAGTTTTAATTTTTTTACACGTAACCCTTATTAGTGCGGTCGGCTTCCGTGTCCAATGGACGTAAAGGAAAACATCGTGAGCAAAACCATATCATGATGGTAGTGTACGACATTTTCTAGTGCTCACCTAGCTAGCTACCACCCTCAAGTTTCAAAACCTGTCGTCACTTAACAGCAGGTGAGATAGTGGTCAAAGCCTACAATGTGTATTATATTCCTTATATTTGTGAAAAATGTCTTAACTTTCTGTTAGTAAAAAAAAAATTAGAACCAAAAAAATAGTGACAATCCAAAACATTATTTTCGAATGATTATTTTAAAAACTATATATACGAGTATTACGCAGTGAAGAGTTGTGCGGAATAGAAAATATATAACACGGGCGGAGCCACGGGCACACAGCTAGTAGAATATTATAAATGTTACACATGTCGTTGCACCTCGGATAGGTAGGGGGTTGGGGGGAAGGGAGGTGGGGAGGTAATAAATCCAATCTATTTCAGAGGTAACCGATGAAAATTCCCTTTGACTGAGAACGTGTGACGAGCTTCCATATAGAGTAGGGAACATATTACTCACACCTGATTAACAAACCATTGAAAGTAATACATTAGTTTACTGATGTGAATTATTATATTCACGTGGTAGGTATGTGATGTTATACGATATTATATTACGCATTTCAAACAATGTGTCTCGAATAATAATAAATATTTATGTGTGTTATAACTAATCTCAGTGTGCGTGTGTTCCTAATTATAATCCTCCTAAACGGCTTGATTGATATGGATAATAATAAATCTGCAGGTTTTGCCTGTACGAGTTTCTAAAGACGTTTAGTTGAAAATATTTTGTTCTTGCCCTTGAGCTGGCCAGAGGCAGCCGCGGGCGAAGGGTTGTTTCGTGTATTGAGGGTTTTTTTCGTTGCTGGGGGTGTTGGGGTTAATATGGAGAGTGACTCTGAGGATGAGAATGGGATGAGGGAGAGTGAGATAAAGAAGAGTAGGGGGTTGCATGATGAAACGAAGTATGGGGATCTTGAGGACCGGGATTTTCCGTGGAGGAAATACACGGAGTTTTTTGAGAAGCAAGGGATGTCCGTGAAGGAGGTGATATCTAAGGTGGAGGGGATAAAGAAGGTGAGGGAGCAGCATCCGATGATTGGTGCTATGGAGCCGAGGGATGTCTTTGATAAGGCTGATGGGATGATTGGGTGGTTAGTGGAGCTGGAGGGAAAGGTGAATGCCGCTACGAACAAGAGGTTGAGACGCGTGGCGGTGTATTTGTGGAGGGCGGCGGCATATGCTATGGATATGTCGGAGCACGCTAGGGAGGTGTATTGGGAGAAGGAGGAGTTGGATAAGAAGGTGGAGGAGCTTGAAAAGGAGGTTGAGAGGCTGAAGATGGAGAGTCTTGAGAAGGAGGTTCAAATGCTGAAGGAAGAGGGGCGGCCTGGAAGGGACATGGCTGCGGAAGTTGTGACGGCGGTCATGGGAAAGCTGGAGGGGGTTTTGAAGGGAGTGAATAAGAAGTTGGAGATTTTCGAGGGTCAGGTAGCGGGGGTGGTTGGTCGGCTGCCGGAAAGAGTGGAAGCTGGGAAGGAGGTTGTTTGTGTGAGGGAGGGGCCTCAGAGGAGGAAGAAAGTGGTGGAGAAGGGTGGCCCTGCTCTGTCCCCTCTGGGGATGGACTGGGCTCCACTTCCCGGTGGAGGGAGAGATGAGGGAGAGGGAGATAGGGTCAGTGGGGATAATGTGGTGGAGGAATGGTCCGTTGTTGAGGGAAGTGGGAAAAGGAGGAAGGTGATGAGGAAGGGTGCAGCAGCGGCCCCTTCTGAGCCTCAGGGTACGGGGTTGGAGAAGAGGGTGGTGAGGTCAAGGCCGAGGGTCCCGTCGCCGCCGCGAACGGCAGCGGGTTGTTTTTACGCTGCGGCCGGACGCGGTGGCGAGGGGGCTCACGTATGGGCAGGTGTTGGCGGAGGCGAGAAATAAGGTGTGTCGCCCCACTGCTGCGGGCTCAAGGATGTTGGAGGTGGCGGGTCCCGAGGGGAAGGAAAAGGCGGACATTCTGGCGGCGAGGTTGCACAGGGTGGTTGAGGAGATGGCGGTGGTCTCCAGACCAATGAAGCGGGCAGATGTCCGCCTTGTTGGTTTGGAGGACTCGGTGGGGAGGGAGGAGGCTGTAGCTAGGGTTGCGCAGGAGGGAAGCTGTGGAGTGGAGGAGGTGAAGGTGGGTCAGATCCGGGTGTCGGAGAGGGGGGTGAGGAGTCTTTTCGTGTCGCTTCCTGTTGAGGCGGCACGAAGGGTGGTTGAAAAGGGGAGCCTGAAGATTGGGTGGTGCGTGACCCAGGTGCATGCACTTGAAGTGAAGCCGCTCAGGTGCTACAAGTGCATGGGCCTGGGGCACACGAGGTCGAGGTGTGTGGAGGAAATTGATATGGCGGCCCAGTGCTTCCGTTGTGGGGCACTGGGGCACAAGGCTGCGGAATGTGTGGCGGTCCGGCCAAAGTGCGCACGGTGTGCGGACAAAGGTAGGGAGGATGGACACCTTATGGGGGGGGGGCCTTTTGCCTTCCCTAGGGTGTAGGTGGTGGTGGGTAATAAGGCGAGTACAGGGGAGGGACCTATCTCTTTCTCTCTTCTATAGCGGAGGCGGGTTCCTTCCTCTTTCTTCTTTGCCCGCCTCCGCTCTGTCTTTCTTTTTTCCTGTTTATGGGGGGCAGGAAGTACGTCCTGTCCCCCCGGTTTGATGACCTGACCAGCAGGTCATGCCTCCCCTCGGGGGGTGGGGCGGGCGAGGAGGTGGGGTAGAGAAGTTCTCCCCCACCCCCGCTGGGTCATTGCACAGACGAGGCCTGGTGGGTTCGCCGCAGGGGGCGACGCGGCGGCATGCCTTGCAATCCCGTATCGCCCCCATCCCAAATGCGGCGGACGGCCCCGGGGGGTTTTAGTGGCGAGAAGCGCCCGGGTTTGAGTACCGCACTGGCACGGAACTCGTCACTCCGTGCCCCCTTACTTACTGTATTGGAGGGACTTCGGTCTCACTAATACAATAGGTAAGGTGAGTGAGTAAATGCATTTCCCCCCGTCAAAAAAAAAAAAAAAAAAGGTTTTGCCTGTACATTTTTTCAACCATTCAACCGAAAGACGTCAATTGCTGACCATAGGTCTTTCCCAAAGATCTCCGAAACGACTGGTCTTGCGCTACCCCCATCCAGAGCACTTCTGAGACTTAAACCAGGTCGTCGATCCGGCTTGCTGACGCTGCTTCTTCTGGTACGTGGCAGCCATTCGAGTACCCGTTGGATTTATCGGGAATTGTTTCTACGAGCAATGTGCCCAGTCCATTGCCACTTAAGTTTGGCAATTCTTCGGGCAATGTCGGTCACTTTAGTTCTTCTTCGGATCTCCTCATTCAGTATATTTTAGTCATTACTTGCCTCGAATCTGACTTTATTGTTCTGTTTATACGTCCGGATTTAACACGATAACGGCTTGACCGATTTTTATGTAACTTTGTATATTTAAAGGAGCAATTGATATTGATCATCTATCGACTGTCGTTACTCTTCTTAAACTGTAATTTATATTATTACATCAGATGAACTAACAAAAATTAAAAAAAATTCCGAGCTTGCATAAAATAATAATAATGATAAAACATGTTACATGGTGTATTTTTGTATGTTTTTTTTAATAAATATGAAGATCTAAAATAATGTGTCATTTATAGTAAACAATCTGATCATACTCATAGAGAGAGAGAGTAGTTTGTAAGGGAATGGTGTACGTTTGATTCAAAACTTCGGCAAGAATATTAAACAGTTTTCCTCAACAGACTCCTCCTCAGAGAGGAACGTGCCTTTTATATAAAAATGGTAATAAATAATTTATAACCATGTTATATCTTTATTTGTTAGTATGAACCGACCACGTTTAGAAAAACTCCACGATTTTTGATGTAACATTTTAGGTTGTGATCTCTTTAGCTGGGTTTATGGTTCTCCGGCCTGTAAATTGGCCACTTCTGAATAAAGTTATTTTTATAATTTATGCATATGCTTATTTCCCACGCTAACCCACGATATAGCGATTTCAAGTATCGAGCAATCGATATTTCAGTTTTTATCCATCAATGACCCACTGTGCGTTTGTTTTGGAAGTGTTCCTTCATCATCATCTTACCATTATCCTGTATTAAGTCTGGTTGACATGATAAGTTTTTTATGTTACCACTTTTTTCTGCCAGCTTTTATTTATCTTTTTTCGGTCCTCCTAGATCTATATATTAATCTGCTTTTTTTTTTCCATATTTAACTGCTTTTACTGATAAAATTTATAAATGACTAAGATGTCCTAAAAATTTTGTTGATGCCTAGGTTTAATTTAACGAACATCGGAACGAATTTCCAAAGGTCCTAACCACGATTGGGAAGGTGTATTCTAGAATAGTAAAAACGCTAAATATTTGAGGGTTTGGCTCTTAATTGATACAGCTGCTTTTTACTAAATATTTTTTATGCGGGCAGAGAATAATGTCTTTTCCTGTCTGGTAGCTAAAGTTACTTTTATTGTTCGCAAATAATTAGTTCCGCGTGAAAACATAAACAAACTAATGAAATTGTGATAAAATTCGAATCAATGCACAATTTTACTGGCAGGTATTTGAATCTGTGAGAAACATCTCTGCTTTCTTTTAGTAGGTACAATTTTTTTTTAAAGAATTTGGATTACGCGTAAAAAATAAAAATTATAAATAAAATACGATTCAATAATGAACAGCGCCATTGAAACTTTATTTTCCAATGATTGTTTGAAAACTATATTACGCAGTGAAAAACACATGAAACGCGGTAGGAGCCGTGGGCAGTCAAATAATAAAATAATAGTAAATCTCAGCAACAAATGTAATATTTTTTGCGCTGTTAAATCTACTGCTAAATTGGCTAAAATGTTACTTATTTAGGGGCTAAATACCCTTGTCTGGTCCAAGTCTAATCGCTGTAGCGTAAATGGGTTAGGAGGATTATTATATTGAAAGTGATGACTATGGAAGTTGAATGATGGAGGGGGGGGGGAGAGGAAGCCTAAAAAGTGAGTAAGGGAGGATATGAAGTTAAAAGGGGTTAATTAAGGTATGGTGGTTGATAGAGATGTATGAAAAAAGAAGAAATACTGCATCGACCCGAAATAACAAATTGGGAGCAGGACAATGATGATATTGAATTCTAAGATCCATTTATAAAATCTTTTGCCAATAGACAGTTATTTATTGAATTAAAATGAACAATCCCAGTGATTAATCCGATACAATTAACCAATTACATCACAACTTCCTAGATTCGTGCGTCTACTAGACTCTTGGGATTTACCAAACCCGCGGAATCTCTACAGTACCATTAAAAACATAAGGATGTATTCAACTTTTAATGTTATTATTAGTCAGTTGTTATTATAAATTTTATAAGTGTACGCATTACGCAATGTTCTGTTAATGCGCTCCTTGTACATGATGTAAAATTTTGTGGTTTTATAACATAAACATAGACAGTTCCATAACTGAACTCTTATAATAGATTGTCAATCTTTATTTTTCAACCATTTTTATTAAACTAAAGACATGGGTTAAGATATCGACATAAGAAAGTGGGTTCAATAGTGGAGTACAAAAAGTGAGGTTAGGAAAAAAAAAAAAAAATGTTGGAAAATAAACTATTTTTTTGAAACTGTTAGAACTTTAACCACAATCTAACTGATGACTGTTATCCAAGTTTAGTCCTATACCTAGAGATACTAGGTCTCAATTGTTGCTGCCAGAAAACACCTATGGGTGCTTTATGACAGGTTTCAAAGTTATTGTGTATATACAGGTTAGATTATTACGTTAACGATAGTGATGTCTGGAACTTACACCCCTCTCTGTGTGTTTCCGTTAACAATGGCTGTAACCAGTGATGAATGATAATAGTTTATAATAGACTATATATTATATATATAGTTTTTATTTCAAAATAATATGTCTAATTATATTTTGAATTTATATAAAACATAAGAACCAGATCGAGTTTCTTGTCGGCTCTTCTCGACTGTGTTATTTTCTTAACCGGTGGTAGAGTTTTTGACGTTCATAAGCGCCTTATTAGGGGCTAACTTGAATCAAGCATTTTTTGACTTTTGAGTTTGAAATTGTTTTAAAACTTAAGGGTGGTTGCTAGCTGGTTTGGTGTGCTACAGAAAATGTCTTCCCACTATGCTATGATTTTCTTACAATGTTTTCTATCACTTAAAATTGAGGTTCATATAGAATGGAGTACGTAGGTGGATTCAAACCTTAACCGATACTTTATCGGTATAAAGTAAAGTTTATCGATACTGTATGACAGACTTCAAAACCCTTTCTAGGTGTTAATTTCATCATAATTTCATCATCATAAACTTTATCTTTGAACGATTAATTAAACTGAACGCAAACCTCCCAAAGCTGCGTAACGGAAACTTAATCATACACCATCTTATCAAAACGCACATGTTTTCTATTATTGAAAAATCTCCATCCATTTAACCAAAAAGATGTCTACTGCTGGACATGGGTTTCCCCCAAAGATCTCACCAACGGCAGATCTTGCGTCGCCAAAGCTTACCCGGCGGAAACCTTGATCGCTACCACTATGACCAGGAATAGCAAGGCCGCCGGGGATTAGGGGGCGGTCTATTAGTGTGCCGTTCATAAGGGATGGGATTGCCATAATCATGCGGCTTGGTAGACGGGTTGGCGATCCCAGTCAGGTGTTTGTGGAGGATGGACTCAGAGGATGCTGCAGCCCATCCTCTTGTTAATCCCTTAGTCGCCTTTTACTATACCAACGGGAAGAAATTCTCACTCACTATTCTTAGTCGCAACCACACGGCAAAAAAAATGAAATCTAAAAAATTAAAAATTGAATATTTTAGCGGTGATATTAGAATTTTGAAGCGATGATGGCGCAGGGAGTAGTGCGGCTGGATTCCGCGTCAATCGACGCGGGTTCGATCTTCACCTATCAGACTCTAAAATCGGACTGAGCTTCCGTTGGAGGAAAACATTGTGAGGAAACCATAGCATGATGGTAGGCCTCGTGGGTACAACACTAGATGCCACTCCTATAACAATCTGCCCTGAGTTCAAGTACCTCGGCTCACTCCTGTAAAGTAATAGCGAAAGGTGTGAACTGGCAGCATCACTTGAGAACCAGTACCTCTAGGCTTAGTGTGCTTACCATCCTGGACCACATCATCACTTAACATCAGGTGAAATTGTGGTCAAAGCATTGAGCCTATTCCGTGTAACAAAAAAAATACTATTACTAGAAATTAGAATTAGATCTGAGACTATGAGACTAACTCAGAACCGAAATGTGTGACGTATGAGAACAAGGGCTTATCTACAGCAGTGGATGAAGATCATCTGACTTTTTGACAAGATTTCCTTCACCTTGTCAGCCGGATTAGTGTTAACAAATTAACTTATGCCAGTGACACGGAATACTTTGAGACTGTAGGCATATTACACTCCTATCTATAATGTAATAACAACAATTATTGTCCTTAATTATAATTGGCGGGGTCTAATCGTCTTTAATTAATTCCCCTCGATAACTACAGCCCACGTTATGTGTCAATTATAGTATCTTACGTACTTCGATCTATACTTGTTTTCCTTTCTGTTTGTTGCTTTATGTCAAATATAAAGCAACCATTGAACAGGCGTACATATGTTTTATTTTTAAATAATGGATATTTATGAATATGCATTTTAATTATGAAGAAAATAAATAGTTAATTAAATCGACATGAAAATGACATTCAGAATTGAATTATATATAATATTATTAAAAGGAAGGCAGCGTTTCGGCGTTGGGAGAAGGACCTGGTGGATGTGCGCTACGGTCGTAGCACCGTAGACGCTATCCGCCCGGTCCTCCTGGAATGGATGAGTAGGATGGGTAGGAGGCACGGCTCCCTCAGCTTCCGTCTTGTGCAGATACTATCCGGACACCGGATGGTATCTGCACAATATAGCCAGGAGGGAGCCGACAGCAGCGTGCCATCACTGCGGCGCTGCAGAGGATACCGCACAGCACACTTTGGCAGTGTGTGCTGCGTGGGTCGAGCAGCGTCGTAATGTGGTGGCAGAAACGGGACCGGACCTGTCGCTACCGAGTGTGGTGAGAGCCATGCTCGGCAGTGAGAGGCTCTGGCACACTGTGGCCTCCTTCTGTGAGCAAGTTTTACTTCAGAAGGAGGCCGCAGAGAAGGAGCGGGAGGAGGATCCCTTGGCGGATCTTCTTCGCCGCAGGAGGGTGGGTGGCAGAAAGGCACGGTTCGCCCGTGCAATTCTGCAACCTTGAGCTGGTCATCCGTCCCAAGTCCTTCTCCTCTGGAGTTCTTGTTCATACAAGAACCCAAGGAGGAGAGGGAAGGGACATTTTTGCTGGCGACAGGAAAGAGGGGGTTGCTTTGTACCGAGCTCCCCCCTGAGCGGATAATAGGAAGGGGCTCTACTCGGCATGGCAGGTTGTTTACCTGTCATGTACCTTGGTTGGGCCAGCCGCTGGGGCGATGCGGAGCATGTCACCCTATCCCGTGTCACCCCCTGAAAGGCGGCAGATGGTACCGTGGGTTTTAGTAGGTATTCCTGGCACCACACGCCAGTCGAGCCCCACATACCCCCTGGCATCTCTAATCCGTGAGATTTTTCTACCGGTTTAGAGATGTGAGGGAGGATGTGTAAATGAATTTACTACGTAAAAAAAAAGAAAAAAAATAGGTGACAGGATTCTTAAAATTGTGCTAATATGATTGTAATAATGACGGATCTATACTAATAAATAAAATTGAAGTGTCCATTTGTAGTATCAAAATAACAATTTTTTAGTTTTTACTAAATACACATATAAATGTATATACGGGACCAATGCCAAAAACACAAATTAAAATATTTGTCTGTCTGTCTGTTTGTTCCGGCTAATTTCCAGAATGCCAATTCGGACGGGATTTTAATTGGACTACTTTTATTTTATTTGTATTTTATTATTAGTGTTCCGTGTAGAAAAAAAAAAAACTCATGACAGGTGTGTGCATTTGTGAGAAATGTCTTTGCTTTCTGTTAGTACCCAAAATAATTTGTGACAAACATTAGGCTTCCGTAAAAAAAAATAAACTTATTTTGTGAACAAAATACGATTAAATGGACGACATCATGAAAACGAATGAAACGCGGTGAAGCTTCCGGGACGCAGCTAGTGTAAACTAAACACAATAACATAATTTTATTTTCTGTTATTCTAGAGTTAACTAACGAATTCCCAGCCAGAGAGATTATGCCTTTTACAATTTGTCCCTACGGGTTAGTTAAAACTTAACTTAGCCTTACTTATTCGAAATTATGCCTAGTGGTTTAAACACATAACAGAATTTGAACCGGCTTTAACTAAACGTTTATCCCAGGATTCGTCAATTAGTTTTATTGGGGATCCTTATCAAATCTAAATCATATTTACACTGTCCAGTCGAAAGATGATAGAAAAACACTGGATGTATTCAAAAAATATCATTATAATAAAATACATACATATACGTGCCTATAGCTAATGCGATTAATTGGATTTGAATTATCCGAAGTCTGGTATCATTTTGACGTAACTTATGGTTTCGACACACAGCAGGCGGTTCAAGGTTCGAAGAGGTCGCGCTCGGATCGCGTCGACGCGATGTTTACTATAGAAACATGTTACAATGTTAAACGTAATTAAAAAAAGAAAAAATCAATTAATGTAAGAAATAACAATTATGAAAAACCTTAATTTTTACTTTAGAAAAATATACATATGTTGATAACTATTTTCATAACATCAAAAAGGGTGTCATATCAAATAATAAGGTTTAGGGCCTTTTTTGTATATCGTGGGGAATGCATTTACGCATCACCCGTTTTTTTTGTAGCGTACATCCGCTTAATTATATCCAAGCTTACTAAATATTACATTAAAAACATTCGTATCCACGTACTTTCACATAGAAATGGTCTTTTACTCATAATTAACGTTGAGAATCATGGTTGTTCTTTTGGAATAAATCTTCACTAACACGTGTTAATTTTAACGTTAACTTAAGAATGATAAAGTGTAATATTTATTATTTATAATATTTTACTGAAAACAAACACAATTTTAAGATTTGACAAAATCTGTAAATAAATGATATATGTATAAAGACAGAACCTATATTACATTTATTGGGATAGATATAATTTTTAAATAATTTCATTTATAACGTTGGTATATCTGTCTACTAGTACATAGTAATATCTAGTCAGATACCTATATGTAGTCTGTAGTATAAGCTATACGAGTTATAAATGTCACTATGCGCACCGGTGAATACCGGCTGATGACTACATGGAATAGTTCGACGCGAATGAAGTTATGTTGGTATGAGTTTATCAACATTCCGTTGTAATGTGAAATGAAATCGACTCGTCTAGAATCACACGCATTCATATCCAATGTATATGTTACGGAGAATCATATATTGATTAATTTAAAATGTATTAGATGTAAATAGTATTTGAAACAGAAGAAAGTATGACAGATTGCACAATTTCGATGGAAGGAGAAAGAACGGAACAGAAGAAAGAGTTTATTCGCGATCAAGAGTTACAATAGATGGCAAGTGTGACGGTGATATTGAGTGTAAAGTTTTTTTAGGGAATAGGGTGAATGAGTGAGCACGGCGTACATGTGCAGCCAGAAAGTAACCAAAATGGTGCGTTTAACTTTTTATCGGGGAGTGCTGGTCCCTACACTTAGGTATCGTAGTAAGTGCTGGGTTTGCCACAAGAAGCATGAATGTAGGGTTAATGATGTGGAGACGAGAAGTCTTTGAAGCTGGAGTGAAGATGATTGACAAAGTGGATGTAGTGGCTAAGATAGAGAAAGCTTGCAGTTGGTTCGGGACTTGGAGAGAATGGATGAGAGAAGATTGACGGAACAAATTTATAAGGCGAGGTTGACTGGATACATCGGTATGGGTCGACCTAGGCAAACGTATTTGATAAGATCGAAGACGCCTTAAACAAAAGCCTGGTGAAAAGTAACCATAACCGACGAGCATGTAAGAAAGAGCTCATGAGAGTAGAAGAAGTGAAAGAGATCTCTCAAGATCGTAGCAAGTGGAAGGATGTAGTCTCTGCCTATCCCACTAGGTAGAGGCGTGATGCTATGTATGTATGTTAAAATGTAGCGGATTTTGAAACGAATTCCTATTTTTAATCTAAAAACACTCAGGTAGCGGGTTAGTAAACTGAGAGTTTTTGAGTTTCAGATAGATTAAAAAATGAAGTTCTATGATATCATCAAAACCTAATTAACAGTATTGGTTTGAAATTTATTTCTAGCTTGCTTCGCTAGATTTCAGGGCATTTTAATGTGTCAAAAACAAAAAAATGTCAGCATACGAATACTGTGTGCACTGGTATAAATTTTAATTATAACATAAAATAGAATATTTGTGTCGGTAAAAATATCCATCCATTCACGCTGCTGTCCACTGCTGGACATAGGTCTCCCCCAAAGGTCTCCACGACGACTGGTCTTGCGCCACCCGCATCAAGCGTATACCAGCGCCCTTCACCAGGTCGTCGGTCCACCTTGTGAGGGGCCTAGCCACGCTACGTCTTCCGGTGCGTGTTACCCATTCGAGAACCCGTTGACCCCCGTCGGTAAATATGAAAATCGGTAAAATCCATTTTGGGTGAAAATGTACTATATTTAATGCAATTTAATTGTAATTTTACTAAGGACTAATTTTTAACAGTGGTAAATTAATGGTTTTGCCATAGAAACTTAAGTTTAAACTTTGACTGTGTATTAAAATTGGCAATAAACCAGACCATACATTTTTTAATTGTCAGCGAAATCATAAAACCGAAAACAATTACATTCTACAAGTAAAACTAGTTGCAATCATCTGTTTTCGAAACATTATTAGGCCACGATAAAAGCGATACTTGAGATATCATAACTTTTGAAATTTACCTACACATTTGTAAAAGCGAACACAACGAAATCATATCTAAATAAAGAAAAACGTTAAGGGCACATAAAATTTCTCGTTTTCTTTGTTTACTCAGTGTCTCCGTTCACAGGAGAATACTGTTTTTCTGAATAAAATACCAATATAAAAGCTATATACCCTTTCGAGCGGACGCACGCTTAACAAAATAAGCAATCCTTTACAAATGCAAATCGCTAGAACAATAATATTTTACGGTTGGTCGAAGCGTATGAACTGTTTACGGGCAGTTGGTTTCATACTTTTAATAATAATAGTAATAAAATTTGAGAGGTTTTTCTAATCTACTCGTCTGCGTAAAGGATTAGGACAACTAACGACGTCTGTTTCTTTGTTCATTAGTAAACTACTTAAATGTAGCAAATTTTATCTCGATATGTCGGATGGCTCCGTTCCCCAACTGGGGAGGAACTTGACGCCGCTACCAACGTGATACATTGACACTGACCATGCATCAAGTATTACACGCACAATCCTGCACATAACACGTAGGTACATAGGTCCTGTAAGGAACCTTGTAGGGATTAGCTAGGATTAATTTCCGCGGGAATTTTGAAATACAGGTAGCGGCCAAGCCGATGTTCGAACCCCTGTGCTAGTTACCTTTTGCGGCGAGTGCCTTCAGCACTCGCCCACAAAGATACGGTGAATCTGTTAAGGCCCTTCCGGTCAATAGGATTAGCTAGGTTAAAAAAAAAAAAAAAAACGATATGTGGTACCTGAATATTTTTTAATTGCAAATGATATCTTTATAGGATAAAGTATCTCTGGCTACGCCGGGCAAGGCAGTTAGTAATATTAAGTGAAAAAATGATTACGTGCGATGTTATTTTACATTTGTTCTACATAAAAAAAATAGAACTTATAAAAGCCTGGCCAGCAAAGAAATCCTTTTAATCTAGTACTGCAGTACGTTTACCAGAACTTGTTGAACAGTATGCCAGTATCTGTAATAGCAGTTTTCCGATCGACTATGTCCTTCCTTGCCACATCCAAAAGTCTGAACGGTATAATATATAGTACAGGGTTGCTGGATCTTTTATTGTCCATCAATTCACTACATGCAATAAATTGCACGTCGAGTGCCATTTAATCTTCATCACCCACAGTATGTCTGATTACATTATTTAATATCAATAGTCTTCTCAAAAATTGGTTCAGAGTTCGATTTTATCTTTCTTTCCGTCATCTCACCCTCGATCCCGTTGTTTTTAATTAATCCAAATTTTCTCCACGTTCCAAATATTCAAATTTTAAATGTTCTTTTTTTAAACGGTCTCCTCAATGAATCCAATAAAAACTCGTTACATTAGCAGAACGCACGGGAAAGATATACTAACAGTTGACATGAACAAACTAATAGAAAACCTTCGGGTTTTCTTAATGAATTTAAATAAATAAATAAAATGAAGGTATATAAAATAATAATATAATAAATAATAATACAAAAATAAATTATTTTAAAACGAATACATATACAATATATCAATATATATATATATATATATATATATATATATATATATATATATATATATATATATATATATATATATAATAATAATATATATATATAAAAAATATTTCGAGGTAGTCGTAAAATATGAAAATCGGTGATGAAGCGACGATGACTTATTATTGGTGGTGGTTCAATATTGCTCCTATCGGTGTAGGTTCGAAGTCATCTGTCCTATTATAATAGGCATGATGACAGCGTAGGCACGACTCATATAGGCCTATTATTGCCTCATCGAGCTACTACTGCGACTCTCTTCATAATAAACTACTATATGTCGATATCCCGTTATTTATTTTCACACAAATCTAATTGCGCGTTCATTCCGATCGACCAGAGTGGAGTAACTGGCATATATAAACCACTAAAATTGGTAACTGGCGTAGATACTCACATACGCCTGATATGTCTCGCTTACACATAAAATCGCTGACAAAACATCTCTTTCATGCATACAAAGTCCTTATACTACACCCCCAAAATTTTACAAAAATTTTCATAAATCATAAATAAAATAAACATACACTACAATGTAATTACATCATAAAAAATCACTAAAATTATAGATTTACCTAATTAAATAGTATTTATGATTTATTAAAAAAACGTATTTGTTATACAAACAACAATTTAGAGTAAAAAATAGTGACTATTATTTATTCCAATGACTATTTTAAAACGATATTACACAGTGAAGATTTGTGAGGAATAGAAAATAAGCACACGGGCGGAGCAGCGGGCAAACTGTTTACTCCTTCAAAACTCGACGGATATTAATTATAAAAGATTACTTTTGTTATGTAACTACGTTTTTCTTTTTTTTTTTTATACGTTAAATTTGTTTGACAGGCAGAAATCTGAAATAGACGGTAAAAATCGGGCAAATGTTTCTCATATATATATATATATATATATATATATTAATATATATATATTAATATATATATAATAATACATTGTCATATTAGTTTGTTACACTTTCACGCCTTAACTAAGCAACCGATCATCATGAAACTTTGCATACACATAGTCAGGTGTACAAAAACGACATAGGGTATACCTTTGTTTTACACTTTATAGGCTCAGTGCTTTGTCACAATCTCACCTGATGTTAGGTGACGATGTAGTCTAGGATGGTGAACACACCAAGCCTAGAGTTACTGGTTCTCAAGTGATTTTTGAGTTGGACAGTTAGCTCGATCCTGGGTCCATTAACGCAGAATCAGGCCGCACTACCAATTGAGTCATCATCGCTTTCATACCTAAATCGATTGACAAACATTACACGCGAGTAAAGCCGTGTTCAAAAATATATTATTATATTAAATTATTCGGAATATATAACGAAATCATATTATTTTAAATACGATTAGACATTGCATTTTACGCGTAAGCAATTGAAACTTTAATAACATGCGTACATATATTAAATTTAGTCACCTCAAGATCACTCAAAAAATCACTGAATCAGTGTGATAAAGTTAATTTCAACTAAATGTTATTTCCTGGAAAACGGTATGTTATCATAATAAATAATAATATATGATCAAGGCTGTCTGTGATAACGGTTTATCTTTACGCCCACTCGCTTAATGTAGGTATAGTCAGATTTGGTGATTGGTTTGCTAATAAACGGTAGAGTTGTATTTAAATTCGATCTGTTAAAATACCGCAACTAAGAACCTAATAACTTAATAACTTTCAGCCGGGTAAAGAATATATTTTCAAATTACTACAAATATCGATAGTTACATTTGTTTATTTTATCAGATATATAGCAGATACTACCGGGATCTTGATTTTCCGTGGCCCCTGAGCTTAATGCTATAAACCAATGTAATTCGTGTGGTGCGTCACTAGGGTAGCGATTTTGTGGTTTAAAATAAATCTCAAAAACTTATTGAAGTTTCTTCACTACCTTAATTTGCATCCACTTTAGCTGATTTATAAGTAAATATAAATTAGGATAACAGGCCGGACCTGCCGCCGGGGAGACGCGGTTCTTCCAGGTATTATCCCGTGTCGCCCCAGGAAGGCGGCGAACGGCACCGTGGTTTTAGTGAGTGTTTCCGGCGCTCCACGCCGGACGAGTACCACATACCCCCCTCCAAATTAAGCGGGGAGAATTTACTCCCTGCTTAAGTTGGTAGGGGGACCGCGTAAATGGATTTCCCACGGAAAAAAGGCAAAGAAAAACTGTTTAGTAAATTTTAAAGAAAGAAAGAAGATATTTATTTATTTCAGAGTTAAAAAAAAATAAGATCATTCATTTTCTTGTGTCTGTTTGTCTATAATTTCTATTCACAGAATCAGCTGTGAGAGATAGAGAAAGGGTTAGAAATGAAGATAGGCATTTATACACATAGGCAAGAATAAACAGGACGGGATATGTCGCCTTGTATTTCAGCGCTCACCTATTCGTCAATTGAGCCAAAACAGTTATATAACTTAATACAAAAACCATATTTATATTATTCTATAGTCAGGCGCATATTTTCTTACTTTAGTATGCATTAAATTGACGAGAAAGTATCCATTGGCACGTTATTTTGTAATTCTTTTCTTTAACTTATCCTGCGCTAAACTTAAGGTGGTTAAAGGAAATCACGGATATCCAGGTCCTTTACAGAACCCATGTACGAGTACCTGTGTGTAGTGTATAGGTGCAGTGTAATGCGTGTTACACTAGTCATGAAAGTGTAGTCCCTGGGATTTGTTCGGAGCATGTCCTGAGCCTTGCCGAATGCTTTACTTAAACCATTGAATATATAAGAGTTATAATTCAGTAATAACAAACAATATATATCCATATGAAGCCTCAGGCGTAGCTTGCTAAAATCTAAGCTATGGAAATGAATCGTACAGACAACTTACATCGACGTTTTATACTATATTTTATAGTTAACATTATTTATTAATAGTATTGTTCTTCGTTACGGTTTTAATATTATCAAAACATAAAGAAGTGGACAATTTTATTAGTACTTTAATATACTATACAACCATTAGTCTCTTTTCTGAGGTTGTTCAACTTCTTCTTTGCTTAAGCGACGACTAGCCGCTATGCACCTGAATATACGATTATTTTCATTTTGCGATCCTGTCGAAGCATTTATTGGATAAACCGAAATACACCGTAAATATATATGGATACAGCGCTCTGCCAATATTATTTCGATTCGGAAGCCGATAGCGGGATTTATGTGAGGCATTATTTGCGTGGTCGTTTGCATAAGTACATTTGTATCGTAAACATTCAAGAAATAGGACATGGATAGACGATATTACTTTTAAAAATGTGTAAACATAGTGATTTCTAAATATTGCTCTTCAATGTTATTAAAATTAATTACAAATGAACCTAATTGTATTTAATAAACATCACATTATATTGTTTTCGTGTTAATGTTTATTTTTATTGCATAACTTAAAATAATTGCAAGATGAAAACGATCTGTTTGTAAATATATTTTGATTTGAGAATTTTCAAGTTATGTTTTTCACAAAAAGGTTTTAACATTAATGAGGTTACTTTTCCAAGCAAAGGCGGTTCGTTATACAGCCAAATTGTTTTCACTATCAATTAAAAATGTTGCCTTGTCCTATTTATTAAAATAAATCATACAATAATCTAAAATCGGATTGAAGAGTAAAAACAATATTCTAGTTCATAGTTACTATTGAATATAATAGAAGAAATATCATAACTCTTAGGAACGGACATGCATGTAGGGCATAAGAGCTTTCAGTTTTCATGTATATCTCGTATCTCGTTCGTTGTATTTCACCCACATCGATGTGAGAGCTTCTATATAAATCAACAATAGATGACCGTCAGCCAACGTCTATTGACTTTCAGAAAGTGTCTCTCTCTATTAGTATGTATATGAAGTCTCTCTTGAATGAGCGCAAGGTGTTTTTGATGAAAAAAAGAAAGAAAAAATTTATTTAACTGTTGAGATACACACAAAATACATATAAAACTACAAACAAAACATATTTTATTTAATGATACGTAAAATCACACATAAATGAGGATAGCTATTACCCTACAGCGCATCTTGTCAGATAAAAAGGTGTCAAGCTTAGTATATGCTGAAGTATCAGAAGCTACTCAGCGCTAATTCTCACCTGGAGCCCGGAACGAGTCACGGGACGTTAATATACAAACCTTTTAAACCTTAGCTTTACCGGTTAGGAAGATGGCGAATGCTTAACTGTTGTAAATCGATTATGTGGCTAAGTTCTCTATGCAGTAGTACAAACAGCTGTTTAGTTAATTTTGTGTAGCATTGTTAAAAGTTTCATAATAAAATGAATTTATATTATAAGACTTTGTAAGACAGTTATAGCTTAAAAAAATGAGTATAGCTACTTCTAATGTTCTTATGTTCGTTAATTTCGTCTGTTTTGTTTTTGTTTATAATAATTGAGTACCTATTCCAAAAGGACAGTCGTAAATTTCTTAACCATAGTTATCAAAAAATTAATAGCAACTATAACCAATTCGGTGGCTATAGTCAATTTAACAAATGGTTATCGAATTTTTGACAACGGATCAAAAAACTGGACCTTATTCGTCAAAACTTTAATCATCGCTAACAACACTCGGTTGAAACAACTCGGTAACAAGCGCTAGGAAATCACAATGGTATAAACTTAGGTTTGGGTTTCATACCATACAATTAATTTTGCGAACTTTTATAGCCAACTAACTATACATATATATATTTATTAGTTATTAAATAAAACTCCATAATATTTTGTTATCCATATGTTTATTATATTTCAAATAAATATAACCTATACTAGACCTAGGGAGTGGACATTTAAAGGTAAATAACACAATTAAATATTTCCGTATGTATTTATTTATGGAATAAGTTTTAAGGATAATAGCGATAATAAAAGTATAGAAAAAATTAACCGCCATAGCATTTTTCTCATTACTTCAATTAAACAGTTCAAATTAAATTATACAAAACAGTAAATTTAATGGACTTTTACAATTTTGGAATATATAATTTGTTTGCCCACCAGATCAGTAACTGCGTAGACCATGGCGGAAGGGCCACCAGGAACTGGTGATGAAGACATCGAAAAGTGGAGCAGTGATAACGTGAGTACAATATTGGTATCTTTTATATTACGAATAATTATTACGTTCCATTTTCCTACCTATATATACAAAGTTTTTTTATCAGAGTCTTAGTTAGTGACGTCATACTGCAAATAATGAAATTAAATAAATAAACAAAATCTAAAATAAATTTAATTAACTATATTTATTATTTGTATACTGATTTACCTTCCTTTATATTTCTATACATAAAATAGATGAGTAAATGTACATGACATGCACTTTTATATTTTTGGTCAATCTCAAGAAATTTCATTTCAAATAGTGTTCAAAATTATTTCAAATATTTTTTATTGTACCCTAAGATAACGTAATATGATATACAAAGTTAACGTATACACCAAGTAAATAAATTTTAAGTATAACTGTGCCTATGGAAACAAAATTATCAATGCATCCAAGAGATAAGTAAGTAAGTAATCCATCATCCAAAAACACACGATTGATATGTGCGTGCATATGGCATACTGACAAGTGATATGCGTATAAATTCTTTCTCTGGATGATTTACGACCAGTCCCTTGTGAATTTTATTAAATGGGCACGTAAGACTCGGCTAGCTTTAATAGATATAAAAAAAATCCAAATTACTTAACAATCACTGGAATAACATGTTTGTACATTTATAGAAAATCTAAAATTATTTAAACTAAGATATAGTGCAATTTGTTTTCTGATAGTTTTAAAAATATATATGAAACTAGCTGTGTATATTCTTCACTGCATGTTTTGCCCGTAAAATAAGATTTTATTCGATTTTTTATGAGATTTAATGTTTTTACGCTGAACCCTGATTATTTTCAAAAATCAAATACTTTTACTCCTTAATTTAGGGGTACTCTCTAAGTTACCCGGAGTTCCGGAGATTATCCATTACAAACAGACAGACAAAAAAAATTAAAAAAAATATTTTTGGTATAGTTAAAATTAATTTTGACATTACAAATAGAAACTTCGATTTCATTAGTATAGATTATATGAGTTTTAATATTTTTACGCGGAACCCTAATTATTTTCGTTAAACAAAAGTACCTTAAGTTACGCTGAGTAACTTAAGCTATCTATAAAAAAACACCCGTCAAAATTGGTCCAACCTTCCAAAGATTAACCGGAACAAATAGACAGACAAACAAAAATTTTAAAAATTGTATTTTTTTTTTATGTTTTGTAAATACATTCATATCTATTTAGTAATAAAAAATATTCTGATATTACAAACAGACACTTCAATTTTATTTATTAGTATAGATAAAAATTTTCAATAGCGGGAAAAGAACGTGTTAATATTCTGGGTAAAATGTGACGTATTATACATGCGGTCGTTCAAATCGCTGGGTCCATGTTAGTCCTAATCTCGGTAACTTTTAGGGTTAATGGTGTTTATAATACTCTCCAGGTAACCATTCCTAATACTTACATAAGCAAGGATTACATTAACCCATTATATATGTACACGTTTCTGTACTAAATTTGGAGGATTATTTCATGCTTAAAATGAAATTCTCTCTTTAAAAAACAGCGAAGGTCAAAGCGTGAGCTACTGTGTTTTGCCATAATCGATATGTTATATTGAATAATGAGGTGATTGAACGTAATATCGAGCTAAGTTTACATGAAAGTGCAGACGAATGTTCAACTTGTCGGTCGTAGCTAGTTATACGAGTAACTTAAAATGCATTCCTGTATAATTTTTACTGATTGAAGAACTTCATAAAATATTTTTTTTATAATTTAATGCCACATGATATTTATTATCTTCCAGTTAATATGTAGTTTGTGATGGTTCTAATTTAATTTTTGTGCACAAAATCAATGTATTGTAACAATAGAACTCACGACGCACAACGATTCATAGTAAATACTAGCGAGCCATAACACATCAAAATAATTAAATACAATAATTTTTCTAATATGTAGATATGAAAATTTGCATATAAACATTTAGAAATAAACAAAAAGATGAAAGTCTTTTATCTTGTTTTAAAATCAATTGTTTAGGTAATTCCGCCATTTTAAAATAAATATAGGCTAAGAAACTTAATGTGCAGCCATTCGTTTATTGTTAAAAATTAAAAAAAAAAAATTTTCGGCGGTCGAAGTCAGTGGTCCTAGCTAGTAAAATTTTGTATTTACATTTAGGAAACGAATTAACAAAATAGTTCTGTAATAATATTAGGCTGTTTTTAATTAAAACGAGGTTGAATGTACGACGCCACGCTATACAGAGCGAGCCAGGAGGGCACGTGGGACGTTGTCCAAATCGACGCGACGTCCTTGCTTATTTACTTCACGAAGCACTTAGACATTATTGGAAAAATAGAAGATCGATACATTCATTGACCACATTATTTGCCGTCGGTGGTTAATTCGGAACACTAAATTTTTTGCTGTCTAACAAATAACCGTTCGATTTTTTTAATATTCGTTTAGGAATTTGGTCAGGATCATGTTTATGGTCAGGGCTACTTCACTTAGTTGGTACACGGTTAAGCGACCCCGGCCTCCCGAGCTACCGCGGTCTCCTCCTAATCCCTCCGAGACAATGGTATCAGTTACCCTATATTTTCCTTTTTAATCTACGTTTCTTATACCTACACTCAACACATTTCCTGCCTAAGCCATTTTGCCTTTCACCTCCGCCTAGCCAATGGTTGCCATACCGATGGCTGCATGGCTAGGGGCGAGCTTAATCGCTAGCGCACCAAAATATCCTGGGACCGGGCGAACCTAGAATTAGGTGTAGCCTTACCCAAATAAGCGGGGTTCTACTTGGGTGGACAGTATCTTCCTTTACTACTCGTGGGACCGTGGAGGTGTGCTTAGAGTGGAATCTTGTGGTTACCACAAGATTGATATAATACAATATGAAATATGAAAGAATACAATGTTTGATCATAAAAAGATCCATTCGTACACTAGAGAGGAAGGTGGTTTTCAAAGTATGATCGATTTTGCTATTGTAGGCGCAAGGTTAAGAAAGAATGTGATAGGCACTCCATCATATCGTGGAAAACAGAACATTTTCTGGTGCTAAGACGAATAAGAGGTTTGTTTAAGCGGTGGCGGTACTGTGTGAATGACCCCATTACTCTACTAGAACGTATAAAGGTTGAGAAACTGCAAGTGAAAGAGGTAAGAGAGGAGTTTGTAAGTAAATTGAGTGAGAGACTCGGTACTTTAGATGAAGCAGGCAAAGTTGAAGAATTATGGAAGCTATTTAGAGGAGTTGTGGAAGTCGCTATTGAGGTGAAGCTAGGAAAAAAATGCAAATTAAAGACTATGAGTGAAAAAGTAAAAATGGCCGTGACTGAGAAGAAGAAAGCTTGGTTGAAAGCTAATCAAAAAGTACAAAAAGAAACGCATGAGGATGCAAACGAGACAAGAAAAGAGTATAATAGGCTAAATAGTGTGGTAAAATCTGTAAGGAAAAGAAAAGAGAATGATAGAAATGAATTTGATAGGTTATCTGACAACTTTCAGAACAATATTAAGTTGTTCTGGAAGTCCATAAGGTTGGCTAGAGGTGGGAAATATAATCTCGTAGCTAGACAAAATCAGAAACCAGGATAGAAGTATTGTGAGAGGGAGGAATTTATTCTAAAGAGATTGAAGGAATATTTTGAAAGTTTGTTTGAAAAGGATAATGGACAAAGTCAGTCCGGATCATCCGTTGATAAAAACCAGAGATGGGATGGAGTTGATATTGATATGGAAGAGATTGTGGAAGCGTTCAAGTGTATGAAGTTTGGTAAGGCTACAGGGTATGACAGAGTTACGGTCGAAATGCTGAAGGCTGGACAGAGCGTAGTTGATAGCCTTCTGTACTGACTTTTCAATCTGTGTTTGAGGAGCGGCAATGTACTAGAAGACTGATGCAAGGCTGTTATCGCTTTATAATGGAAAAGTGTTGCAGCAAGACTGTTAAAACTACAGGGTATCAGCCTATTCAGCACCGTCGGCATACTGTATGCAAAAGTTTTGGTTAAAAGATTGATGAATGAGACGGAAGAGAAGATGTGGAATATACAAGCGGGATTCAGGAGAGGAATGGGATGTATGGATCAAACCTTTACCCTACGAACCATAGTCGAAATTTTTTTGACTTACAGTAAAAAGGTCTATTGTGATTTCGTGGACTTGGAAAAGGCTTATGATAGTATGGTGAGGAATGATTTGTAGGTGACGTTGTTTATGTACGGGGTGAGTGGCAACTTGATACGAGCACTGAAGTCACTCTACGAGAGTTCTAATGCTTGTGTCAGGATTAACGGAGCAGACTGGTTTAGCAACGATAAATGTGTTAGACAGGGATGTGTAGCGTCGCCATGGCTGTTTAATCTGTATATAAACAATTACTTGAAAGAGAGTGATCATGGACTTAAAATGAATGGTCTGACTGTCAAATGCCTCCTATACGCTGATGACCTGGTTATACTGGCATCATCAATGGAGGATTTGCAGGCGATGGTCAGTATTTTGGAAAGAGCTGTAACATAGAAAGGAATGAAAGTGAATGTTAGTAAAACAAAAGTAATGGTTTTTCAAAAGGAAGAAAGTGTGACAGAATGTGGAGATTTGATTGATAGAGAACAAGTGGAAGAGTTGGTATACATGGGGTACCATTGGATACCAGAGATAGAAAGTGATATCAAGCGAATAGTTGTGTTAGGAAATCAAGCGAAGGGGCCCTGCGTAACTTTATGTGCAGCCAAAATGTCTATAAAAAGGCACGATAGGGTGTGTATCGGGGTGTGCTGGTGCACTTATGTATGGTAGTGAGTGCTGGATCTGGCAGAAGAAACATGGAAGTACGATTAATGCAGTAGAGATGAGAAGTCTAAGAAGTATATCTGACATGTGGAATGATAGATAAAGTAAGGAATGGTGTGATAAGGAAACGTTGTGGTCTGGTAGAGGATGTAGTGACAAAAACAGAGAAAGATGCTTAATTCGTATGGACATGTAGAGAGGATGGATGAAAGAAGATTGACGAAACAAATTTACAAGGCAAGTGTGAGTGGTCAAGCTGGTAAGGGTCGTCCTAGGCGAACGTATCTCGACCAGATTGAGGACGTTCTGGAGAAAGGCCAGGTTAAAAGTACCCGTAACCAAAGAGCATGTATGAAGGTGCTTATAAAAGTAGAAGAAGCGAAAGACGTGTGTCAGGATTGTGGTTTGGTTGTGTGTCAGCAAGTGGAAGGATGTGATCTCTGCCTACCCTTATGGGAGAGATGTGTGACGTTAGTATGTTTGTATGTTTAGGAGTTTTCTTGTAATTTTTAATTCGATTACTTATAGTATTTGACTCTATTTTACATAATTTAATGACATTTTATGTGATATATATATATAATTTGGTTATTGTGCACAAGGCAAGGCAAAAATCTCGCAACTCCATTGGAAGGAAAACTTTAGCATACGGCCGCCATTTTGTTAGAATGTTATGTGAAGTGTTCCAAATGTCAGACCTGGCAGCGTGGTCTAATACCTTTACCTTTTCCTTAGAAAGGAATAAGTAGACCAAAAAAACAAAATATTTGAGGTTATACGGGGGTTTTCTTACGTACGAGTTTTGTTACGATATTCTTCTTCATAACTAATCATGTCCCCGTTTAAAAATGAATAATATTAATGGTAGGTATTAATCCATGACATAACATAGATGTACGTGCAAAAAACGGATGGCATTCAGATTAACTCAAAATCAAAATCAAAATTTATTTATTCAATTTAGGCCCTAAGAAGGCGCTTTTGAACGTCTAAAACACTACCACCGGTTCGGAAAACAACCCAGTCGAGAAGAGCCGGCAAGAAACTCGATCTGGTTCTTTTTTTTTATAAATATCATTTTTTTGTCATATTTAAAACTATACAAATCGTAGTCTTAATAATATTAGTGGAAGCACAGAGATGTTGGTTAATTCCAGACATCACTATCGTTCACGTAATGATCCACCCTGTAATAACCTTTTGAGATTAAAACTTGCTTGACATAATATTTGAACTTATTGTCAGGTAAATAGGTAATGTTACTTGGGATCTTATTGTAAAACCGAATACTATTACCTATAAAGCTTTTATTACACTTACTTAACCTAAAGCGTGGGACGGCCAACTTGTCTTTACTTCTAATATTAAAATTATGACGATCATTCACTAGATCTAGCTTGTCTAAATTTTTACGTATATGCATTAAGTTATCGAAGATGTATTGGGAGGGCAAAGTTAAGATATCATATTCTTGTAACTTGTTCTTTAGAGATTCGCGAGGTCCCATATTATATATTGCTCGAACAGCTCTCTTTTGTAACTTAAAAATGGTTATAAAGTTTTCTATAAAATATTGTCATCAACATTTCGTCTGAATCAATTTAGCTGATAACTTTATACCTAGTCTATTTCGTCGAATGATGTCAAGAATGTTTTATACTCCTTAATTGAACGCAGACATTAATTACACTTAGAAACATAAGAACTTGAGTGTATATTCATCTAGACTAAGTGCTTTAGTCAACTGTTTAATAGTAAATGTAGTTGACAAACACGATTCTACTAAATACGTTACATAAATGCATTATTAAAAGTTATGAACAAAGCGATTAAAACCTTAAACTGAAAATATTTTTGTATTATTCCGTTCCCTTATCTATACTAATAGTAAAACTGAGATTATGTTTGTATATATTTTTAGAAATGTCGCAAATTATTTTAGAGTTCGTAAAAAAAACTTGTCTAACTAGTTGACCAATTATTAATTAAATTAAAAAAAGATAAAATATTTAGTGGTGTACGGGAATCATGGATCGTTTGATAACAAATAGGCTATGAAAAACAAAACAAAATCAGGTCGAAGTCACGGGTGGCCGCAATTATATACATATAAAAAAATTGTCTTCTGATATTTGATTCATAGTATGAACTCTCTGTGTACCCATGGCTGCCCTCGCGTTTCATATAAATTTTCACTTTGTAATATAATTTTTAATTTTTTTACACGGAATCCTAATTATTTTCCAAAAAAATTTTCCTATAAATAATTATTATATATTATACAAATATATTTCTCATAAATTCGAATACGTGCCAGTAAAACTGTGCATTGAATTGGATTTTATTTAAATGTTTAAAGAGTTTGAATTGTTTGTACCCGGAACCCTAATAATTTATGAAAAAATTAAGTAGCCTAAGTTACGCGGAGTAACTTCAGCTATCTACCGAAAAAAAGTCCCGGTATAATCCCTCCAGCCCTTCCGGAGATTACTCGGAACAAACATACACACGGACAAACAGATAGAAAAAATTTAAAAATTGTATTCTTAGTATAGGTATCGTATACACATTCATACCTATTTAGCATAACAATTTAATTTTGACAATACAAACAGACACTTCAATTTTATTTATCAGTATAGATTAACTCGAGAAGCAGTCAATGGATATACAAGGTTCATTTTAAAAATCGAAGATACTATATAAGTCTGGTTGTAATAAACTTTTTGTTACAATATAATAAGGCAAAATGACTCGTTACGCCGCGTGGTGTTTCGGTATCTATCGGTAGTCGTCAACGTTCTCGAAGCTCACTTAAAAAGATTTATTTATTCTCTTATTTACATTTTATATTATAGGTTACTGACCCATAAAACTGAACATTCAATTTGACTGCAGGTCATGGTAATTTTAACATGGTAACTGCGACTTTTATTCTACACAAATGTAGTCCCCTGTTTCCTCTCTATATAATAGTATTATTGTAAATATTTTTATTCCAATTAATATATACCCACCACTGACATGCCCGTACGTTTTGATTTTTTCCATAAATTAGTTATTGTAGAAACTAGAAGCCTTTGTTAATGAAATAAATGCTCGATTTTTACCGTAATTTTCAGACATTCGTCAAACAAATTTGATGGATGAAGGGGATAAAAAGCAAAACGTGCAGACGTAGCTAAAGTCTTTATTATTCTAAAATTGAAAGAAAAATAAATATCGATTCAGTTTTGAAGGAGGAAACAGGGTACTACGAAGTGATGTTTTCGTCTATTTTGCATTGTTAAATCAGCCCGCGCTGCAGTTGTCACTTTCGCATTATTTGAGGCGCAACGCTACAGGAATAGTTTTCTGAAATAGCTATTTTTCTGCCCGCATGACCTCTTAAAGTTTCACATAAAGTGGAGTCTTTTTTTGAGCTTATATAATACCATCTTTAAACGCACCATCATTCATCATCAAATCATATTATATAAAATGAATATAGTCCAAGTTAAAAAAAAAAAACCTATCAATAATATAAATAATAAGAAAATAAACAAACTCAAGCTGGAAGAGACAAGTGATTTAAAAAAAAAAACGAAAATTGGTTTAATTTCATTATATATAGGTTGAATAAGACATCACGGAAATTAATTACGTAAATTAAATAAGGATACAAATACGAGCATATTAATTAGAAAGAAACATGTGCCAATATGTTGACAATTAAAAGCAATTAACATTTTTTTTTGTATGTTTAAACATCCTACGATAAAAAGGACATCAATTGGAATATTATGTGTTTAATTAAGTCTATAGCATAAAATAAAATTCTCATAAAACAAAACGTATACGTACATTTGGAAGAAATTATCTACATTTCTATCTATTTTCTCCACTGTTTACTAAAAGATTTTATTTATTTTTGTTTAGTATCCATTTATGAATTGTTCACTTTTTATTTGGTAAATTTATATTTATCCAGACTAGCATGCCATCAACAACAGAATAATCACATTGATACAAAAAATATTACATCTCTATTTCTAATTCAATAAGTTCGTATCCATCATTCAAAGAAATCACACTCTATTTACCATAATATCCAATTTGCCTAGTTGTATACCGTACGGAATATTAAACAGAGATGCTTCGAAATTCTGAATTGAGCTCCTACGCTCAATAGAAATATTTCGACACACCGAGCAATTTGCTTCTTCATATTCATGACAATTTGTTTGATTTCATTTTATTCTTTAAGACGTTATTATTAAATGTAGTTGGCTGAAATGGCAATCTCTCGAGAATCTGATAGAGTTTCGAATTATTGAAAATTTAAAATTCAATATACCACTCCAATTAGGAATGTCATAAATTCAATACAGACTACTGGCCAGATTTTACGAAAATATTTCTGATATAGATGGGTAGAAGTTTATCTTCCAAAGGAAACAAAGTGAAAAAAAAGAAATGACAAAAGAAGAGTACGGAGAATTCGCAAAAATAATTTATATCGGTGTTTGATTTAAAATAATTATTTTAGCAAAAGACAATGGTACAAGGCGTGATTCAATTAAATATATGTGAGGTATGCGTGAAATAAGGTAAATAGGGATCAGGAAATTTAACTTTTGTTTTATGTTTCCTGAGAATTTCCGAGAGGTGGGTGATTGTGTTCGGCCTCATTCTGTCGCTAAACCAAAGGGTCAACAATATTACGGGCGCACCTATTTACCTTTCTATATAATACCGTGTCGGCATGAAATCGATTGATTGTTTTTGTTTGAAATAAAAGGTTAATATAAATGACATAGAGACAATATATAGAATTCGATTATATTTTTAAATATACATTCTTATGGTTGTTTAATTTTGCTATTACGTTTGTTTGATTTTTCTTTTTTCAAAATTATATCATTTGTATTTTAATTATTTATAATAATGTAAACTTAATTAAGCCCAAAAATAGCAGAGATCTGCTAAATTACTGCTAATCAGAGATAAAGATGGCGTTCATCACTGGTCCACTGCAAGTAATTTTAGTATTGTATAAAGTAATCGATAAATATGACCTAAGAAATTCCAAAAAAATACCATAAAAGAAGTTACTAGGATGAGCTTTTAACATTTATAATGAACGTGATCCAAGTATATTATATAGTCCTATTAATATATTAGATAAGTTAAAAAAAAAAACAATCAATTTTAGAGCGAAGATACGTAGTAGTGTGGGAAGCTGAAATGGGACGTGTGAGATCAATTCAGATATACGATGAGAAAATAATGGGGAAGTACAATGGACAACATGGGATCATGTCGACACACTGCATACTGCTAGGAAATTAATTCTCTGTTACGTTACGAAGAAAACTATTTTGACCCATATTTTATGAAACCAATTTCATTATCAATACAAAAAGGAGAACTACGATTACTAAGATGTGAACACATACCTTAATTATAAAAACACAAATTGGTAACCCGTCTCTTTCAAAATAACAGGAGATGAATGTCGCCTAACCTAAAAAATTATATTTTGAAATCAATGGTATAATACACCGTGTTGATCGCTATTGGTTCGAATATTACCCTAAAATGATCTGGAGTTTTTTGGTAGAGAAGATTATAATGTCCATTTGGTGAAACAAAATACCATTTGTAAAAAAATTGCCAAGCATTTACAGCCGGTAGTATCTTTTGGAAATCCCTCAAGCTGAACAGGTATCTTCCTCTACATCGTCACTTCAGATCTGGTGAGAATGAGGTGAAAAATTAAACCTATATTGTCTTAAAAAATAAAAAGAAATTGATCTTTAGATCACTATTACTTGACACATATAACATTTTAGATGAATGAAATAGGAATAATTAATTGTTTGGTAAAATGGAAATTTGATTAATTTAATTAATTAACCATTTTTCGTATTATTTGTACTGATTCACAATTATCAAATGAAGCACGTAAACACTTACTAACCAAATTATATTTACTTGTGAGAGTATAATAGAGGGATTCATTTTCCTCGGGGAAATCAGAAGACCGTACCCTTTTAACAATTTGATCAATGCAAAGTTGTTCGGAGTTATGGTAAACAAATTAAGGAACGTCGAGCGAGCTGGTGGAATATGAATGAAGTACGAACCGTCAAAGTTGATAACTAGAATTATTACAACCGAGATTGGTACCATTATATAAACGTACAATTAAGATTTTACAATAATTTAAAATAATAATCACATCATCTTATCTAAATATCAATGTATTTGCTAGTTTTAGGTTGGAATGCGTTTTCTCATATATTTTAGATTTTGCCGTTGAAGAATACTTTTAATTCATTTACTTCGAGAGCATGACAAATAACCTAAGAAACAAACAATTAAATAAATAAACTTTCTTCACTATCGATTGATTATTTTTGGTAAATAACTTCTTCAGATCATAACGAAAAAAATAAAATAAATATATTATGTAAATCTGTCGTTGAAGTTGTAAAGTTTGGTCGCAATGTTATCTAAAAATCTGTAAAATCTCTTTAAGTTTTACCTTATTTTCTATGCAATTTTGTCGATTTTCGTTCTCCCGAAGTCCTTACTTGAACTATTATGAACATAAAAAATATAATTCAAATAGGTCCAAACATTTTCATCAATATATAACACGCAATTTTTATTTAAATAATAATAATAATAAATCTTTATTCATGAAATGCAAATACAAATCAGAGGGTGCAATGGACCCGAAAAAAAAATATTTTGTGCCCCGGGATCCAGTGTAAATATGTAACTATATAGATTATTCCGAATTAAAAATATCTCAAAATATATTAACAAAACAAGCAATGAAATGAAAATCAGCAAATAAATATAAATTTGTTTGACCGGTTTCGAGTTACTTATAGCCTATAAAATTACATTCATATCGATTTCCCAATATTTACTACATAATTATTTAGACACGTGATTGAGGATAAATTATGTAATATTGGTAAATATCGAAGCAAATTTACGTATATAGATAAAAGTTGTTTCCTGTGATACATATACAGACACTATAACTGTGAAACCTTGTGCAATGTTAGGTTTAATAACTATTTGTGAAATATCATTTTAAAAATATATATTATTGAAAAAATTAGGTTTGTACACAGTACGAAGCGAGGAGATAATTTCACATATAATAGGCACGCGTAGAGAATGGACGAAAGAAATTTAAAAATGCATTTACACATCGCTCGTGTCCCGCCTTAAGTTGTGTTCACTCACGCCTGGCGTAAAGCGTCAGAAATACCCACACCACTCCGGTAAAATTCGACTTAGACAAACTTATCTTGACCAGATCGAAGACGTACTGAAGAAAGGCCGCGGTCAAAAGTTATCGTAACCGAAGAACGTTTATGAAAACACGCATAACAGTAGAAGAAGCGAGAGACGTGTCAGGATCGATCCAGGTGTAAAACTTATATAGAGTTAATTGTACCAGGATAACTTGACTTTCAAACGGATACATAATTGAAAGCAAAAAGTGTAATTTCTCGTGTTAGCCATCTACAGCCACATTCCAATGCAGTTCATTTCAATATAGTCGTAGCTATTTTAATTATGGATTTAAAGTAATTTCATTATTTTTGGGAGACATACTAGATAATTTGTGTTATAATATAATTTGACATAACAATTATACTTACGCTTGCAATCCTACAAATAACATTGAATATTTTGAATGAAGAAATATTGAGTATAGAAATCTGAGGGAAACCACCAAACAAAATAATAACTAACGTGTTGATTCACTCTGGGCATTCGGGAAATGAAAGGGCCGATGAACTGGCGAAATCTGCGGCTCTAAAACTAAAAACCAAGGCAAGCTACGACCGATGCCCGGTTTCCTTTATAAGGAAGGAGATAAGACATCGTACGGTGGCGGTATGTCAGGAGCGCTATTTCCATGGAAGCGCCGCAAGGACTACAAAGGCATTTTGGTCAAATGCGTCGGAGGTATATAAGGAAATCAAGAAACTCTCAGTAACACCCGAAATGACCCAGATGCTTACCGGCCATGCAGCCTTTGCGGCGTTTCTATGGAAATACAAACAGAAAGATAGCCCGGAATGTATATGCGATGGACAGAGTGAGCAAACATCACTACACGTTCTCATTGAATGCCCCATATTCGATCGAGCACGCTGGGACTTTGAAATGGAAACAGAAATAACAATAAATTTAGAAAATATAAACAAAATTTTAACAAAGGAAACGCAATTAGAAATTAAAGAAAAATTTATACAAATGTGCACTAAAATGGTCAAAACATGTTTTTACATTATTTTTAATTAAAGGCAGTAACAGATAACAGGAATATAATATAAACCCACATATGACAAAATAAAACATGAGCTCTATCTCTAAATATGAACTAACAGAGTCTCTGACCCGAGTCAGAGGAAACCCGTTTTATTTTAAAAAAAAAAAGTGTTGATTCAATCGGTGTATCGCCTAAAAATTAAGAATTTGTCCAGTAAAAGATGATTCATACGCTTAGGCAAGAATATAATCCTGTCATTGCTTTGTGAATTAATAAAGGCTTTAATCTAGCTGCTAGTAGCGTTTATGTGTCTCGTAGCATTTATGTACATTTCACACGTGAGTGAACCGTGAGAGGGAAGTGACCGGAAATTACCTCCGAAACTGTGAGGGGAGACGAAACTCTACCTCCACTTCCAGACTTTGTGTCCACTCTGTGTTAGAAAACAACATATATACTGTTAACCGAGAGAAATAATTCGTATTTTATTTATAACAAAAAAATCTCGTTTCATTTTAAATTACTTAAAAAGTTATTTTAAAATTTTACTGTCTATTCTCGCAGCTCTACATTTTGTATATAGTTTCATTAAAAAAATTCATAGCAATATACTTTTTTTAAATATGCTATGATTAGTTAACCTTTTTCCAAATAAACTTTATGGCGATACTATTTATTGCTTACGCAACTTTATTTTAAATGCTAATTATACGTTAAAAATATCTTTTACAACTTAGAATAGAAATTCACTTTTGACAATACGATTTTAATAGCCGTAATAAATTTCCTATAATAGAATCTATTAGTAAGTTTTTTTTAGAAATATTACGGTGTACGAATTTTTAGTAAATAACTTTTTTAATGGAATTTATCTTTGTACACGATAAGAAATAATTGTTTATTGTGTTTTATCGAATACATAGCTTATTATCCTTTATAACGATTCTATCGTTGGTAATTCAAAGAAAAAATATTGTGAAAATATTTTCATCTAAATGTACTCGTAAGTCAACCTCGTTATTTTAAAATATATGGCATATTTATATGTAAATTTAAGCATTTTATAGCCATTTAGGGTAACTGATAAACTCTAGCGCTGAGCGTAAATTTCCATTGTCAGCGAAAAATGTAAATAACTTCATTTATTCCGAAGGGCTCTTTCGAGGTTGACGATATAATCCACTACGACGAAACATTACTTATTTTACAAAAATTGTTAATATTTTTTTTACATTGTACAGGCTCCGTGGTTTGACTACAGATTTCGTCTCGTTAGCCTTTTATTATAAGTATAGATATCAAGCAATATGAGCATACAATGAAATGTACATAAAAATCCCTATCACCACTGAGCCCATGTAATGTAAAAATACAACATAACACACTTTTCGAATTTACGAATTTCGATTTACGCTACATTATCATCATCTCAGCTGAAAGACTGCTGGATACCACACTACCACAAAAAACTACACCATCACCAGGTCGTAGGTCTACCTTTTTAGGCTTGCCCATGCTGCGTCTTCCGGTACATGGTCGCATTCGAGAACTCGTTGACTCCATCGGACATCGATTCTACAAACAATGTGCCACGCCCACCTCCACTTAAGTTCGGTAATTCTTCAGGATATCATTACGATTTTTCATATGGGTTAAGCAGTAATCGAGTTGTTTTTTATATGTAAATAAACATTGATATTTCATTGCTCATTTATAATCTAATTAATGTCTTTGGTTTCGACGACATAAAGATAAACATTTAGCTCTAGGAATGTCAAACAATAGGAATGAAATAAATACATTAATTTTGAAAGTAAATATAGATTTAATACTCTATCTACTTCTCATCATCTATTATGAAAACTTTATTCGATTATGTTTAAGATGTGGTTATAATATTAAATGGCTTACAATAATGTGAATATAGAATAGAAATGTATATTTTTATAGCCATACTCACTTATTATGTCCAATTTTGTATTTTTCTTAAAATATTAATAACTCTTTAATATGTCGATTACCCATATAAATGAGACAATAGGGAGACAATAGAAAAACAATGGAAAACTGGCGTAAACGCCAGATTAGTGCTCAAGGGGTTAAAATGAAAAGTCGAGTATACACAATAATTATACAAATTTCTTAACGTTATTGTTTAAATAGTTTTAAGAAGAACTTCAGAGAAGTTAAGAAGCAGTCGCCTGTTCTGGTATGGACATGTGATGCGCAGAGAGGAAGAGGCTGTTGTAAGAAAGGTATTGGATATGAAAGTGGACGGTTATAGGGGAAAGGGAAAACCAAAGAAAAGATGGATGGACTGTGTGAAAGTTGATATGTTTTGGAAGGGAGTGAATACGGAGATGACTGCAAATAGAAAGGAATGAAAGAGAAAGACATGGTGCGCCGACCCCAAATGAAAATGGGAAAAGGGTAGGGAGATGATGATGGTGATGATTTAAATAGTTTTTAATAATTAAGTATGTTTTTTTTATTTTTAGTTATTGCATAGATTAACACTTAAAACCTTTTTCCTTACAACACCCATGTACCTACGTGTAGTGTACAGAAAGGTGGCGTGCAGTCCAATACGTGTTATGCTAGTGCATGTAAGTCTCAGTGTCGTTGCGGCGGATACAGAAGCCACCCCTTTTGGGGATGTCAATTTGACGTCGCAGGGAGAAACTTATAATAAGAATTCGCATAACACGGTTTGTTAATTTAGAATTGCCAAACTTAAGTGGTAATAGGCTCCCGACAAGTTGGACCGACGACCTAGTAAAAGTCTTGCGAATCCGCTGAATACGGGTGACGTAATTCCGGTTGTTATGGAGATCTTTGAGGGAAATCTATGTACAGCAGTGGAAGTATTTGGATGGATTGGATGGAAGATGGTATTTCTACTATTTACGTGTGTTTTTCTACAAGTTACTATTTCTACTATTTCAATGCTCCACAGTTAAGACAGTAGAAGGCTATAGCGAAATATGAAGATATTTTTGCTATATTTATCTCTACCGACTTGGATTTGTCCTCCTCTATGGACATTTGTGACCGTTCCAGGGACATATCGAGGGTTTTACACGGGCTTCTGAGCCTTTCATTTTACGCCTTTTTACTGGTACAATTTTTTCTTAGTGACACCGATTATGATATATTACGATTAGAGATTTTACCCATTAATATATCTATCTGTCATTGATTTATCTATGTATATATCAAGTTGGTAAAATATACTACTATATTCCCATATAGGGGATATACTTATTATTGATTTATTACTAACTATGCCCGCGACTTCACCCGTCTTGTCCCCTCCGAGATATTTTTTTTTACTATCAAAACTTAGAAGACATACATACATTGAATTTACAGATATCTTGAATGTACTAATTTCATCCAGTATAGATTATTTATGTCGTTGTAATGTTTCAGAAGAGCCCGAGTTAGTAAAAAAAAAAAAAAAAAAGTATAGAGCCATCTATGAATAATCATCACAAATACATGTATTATTTGCATACGTAATCACCATTCATAACACTTCGTCCCCCAAGTCATCAAAAATGAACAACACATGACTTTCCAATATGCGCCATATTTATAACTATTGACATTATAATTGAATTCAGTTCACTCCTTCCAAAAAATGACTCCTTAATACAACCCCCAAAATGCCTAGATGATTGTATAAAAACTGAACATAAAACTATTGTTTTCTTATTTACTATGTTTTAGACATTTATATACTATATACATTTTATACTATGTCATTTTGTTCAATTTCAATCACTTTAACAATTTTTTTGTTCTCGAATAAGACTAAAACGCATTTACTTACCAACTCTTCCTTTATATTAAGGTCGCCGTGTGTCATTCAAACTCTAACTTTTGATTGAGTGGACTGATTTTAAAGAAATAAAGTTTTGATGTTACTCCGAAATATGCTTTATAATTACTTTTTTGAATTTTTAAAATATACTTAGTTCTTTGTTATTGATATCTGCACAAACAAACACACAGACAGATAGGCAGACAGACATTTCTTTAAATGATAGAAATGTGTTTAATTACCTATTTTTAGCCTCATGCAATAATTGTTTTCACAAAAATAGAAAATGTACAGACACGTGAAAAATACACTTTTATTATTAGTGTAGATATATCATTTCACAGTACATTTAACATATTAAAATTTGTTTAGTTTAACATTTATGTGGTGCTAATAATATGGTGAATAAACCGTTATTACATTCTGTTTGTATGTAATACTACTTAGTGCTCTACATATCGGTACCAGAATATCATTTTAAGATTAGGTACGTATTTATGTGTCTATTCCAATTAGAAATTGTATGGTACTTAATTCCTTTTCTATCTTACCCTACGTTTTAATGTAATGGGATTTTATGTTTTAAGTTATTTATGAAAATATATTTGTTTGGTTTTAAATTTTGGTCATTTATACAACCTTTCCTCCCTTTGTCAGCAATTATTATCAAATCTTTCACACCTCCCCCCATATAGTTACTTAAACTTAATTTAGAACAAAAATTAACAGAGATTAATAATTAAATATTCCTTAGGTAATTAACTACAGACTCCTCCATTCCCCATGTCAGCAAATCCAACCAAAACCCTCACCCGCCCCCTACCCCATTGATACTCACGTAGTATCTGAGTAATTAGGGGAATAATGTTTAACTTATTTCAATTACAAGGTGTCACAAGGTGAAACGAGAGAAATGTACAGAATATGGTTGATATTATTATGTTGGTGGAGAGAAACGCAAATGCGTAATATCATTAGGCCGATGTGAATTGAACGTATATTTCAGCATTCGCGATTCGATTATTGATTTTCAATAACACAAGGAGTAACGGAATGTCGATCGTTAAATGCCATGTCACAAATCGACAATCAAACGCACGCTCCGATATCGAAGGTTTCTTGATGCTTATCGTTCATATAACACTGACCTCTGATGCGAATGATAGTTAAGCGATACTATGTTAGGATTATTATCCCAGAGACACGAGCACGGGCTAGTAATGTACAAGTACAGACGCGAATCTCGTAGGCGTGGGATATAACGTTAGGGTTGAGGAATAGGAAAAGGGCTGATACACTAAGCAGCGCCATATTTATTGATACTAAGCGGAAAAAAGTATTTTATAAGCTGGCAACATTATTATTACGACCTAGGGACGAACCCACTTCAACGTAAATCGATAAATAGTAACTTATTGAAGTCTAGCCACGATAGCTTTGGTGTAATAAAAAATGGGTGTAATTTAAATGTTTTCCTATATGGAATTGTGTTCTCATGTATGTACAAATACTAAAATAATCCAATTTTAATTACTGCACAGACTATATAAAACAAAAATAAAATATATTGAAAAATTAGGAATTTTAGCTTTGGTAAAAGTATCCAGCGAATTGATAAGTAAATGTTATTTGAAATATTATATTAACATATATTACAAATTGAATTAATCAACAAGTAACATTATTTTTACATACCGACACCACCTTTTGTGGAATTAAAATAATTTCGTCAGGGCTTTATTCAACTAGTAAATTGTACAATGCTCGTGCAGACAACACTTTAACAACACTGACATTATCTTGAAGTTTTGATGACAAGGATGGATGAGATGTCTCTCATCTCTAAGGTGGCGATTTCTAGTGTATTATGTCGTTTCGTAGCGTTATTTCGATTTCTATGAAGATTCTATAGTATGGACGCGAGCTTGAATAAATAGAAAATCTGAAAACACATTGTATTGTAATTTTCGTTTGCTTTCAAGACGCCCAATTTTGGTTGCAGTTTCATTTGTGAAACCTATTTTAAGGCTAAAAATAATTAAAAGTACAAGTTTTAGCGACCTCAGTCCGTCAAATAGTAGATTTAATTAATTAACTCATTAATTCATTAATTTTTTTTATTTGACACCATATAATTTTAATTTTGGTTACATCTCACTTGATTATATAATTTGATATTTAGTTACTTAATAGAGTGTACAAGAAAGGAATTCTGGAGTGGTGCAAACATTTTTTGCCCATTTTTAGCAAAACAACAGCTTTTTTAAATCGATTGATGGTAAAATTCTATCAAAGCGACATTAACAGAAATAACACTCACCGTTACCATTAATTGAGAACAAGACGACAAAGAAAACGTATCTACCGATTGTGATTCTATGTATAAAATACATGAAAAATTAACTGGCATTTCATCAATAATATGGACTCATAAAAAACAGTATCGTGCGCAATTAATTGCTTTCCATATAACTTATATGTATCGTATGTTTTCTATGTTACTGAGTCGAAGGCTGATGTATTGTATCATAGGCGTGTAGGGCTGTCGCATTTTTTTTTTTATTATACTTAAATTATTTTTAACTATAAAACATGCTCGCTGTGGCATATGATAATTTTATATTCACCGCTTTATAATTTTGGAATAGCTAATATTTTGTTAATTAAATAAACTATTGTTACAAAGGCGACGCGATTGTGGCAATTTTATGTCACACTTCATTTACTAATAATATTCATAATTTTGGAGGGTGGAGGCTCCTGCTTCCTGCTCGATCTACCTTTCATCCAGCCACAGTACGCGTCTTCTCGGTAAACTTCCCAACGGTTGTCAGGGATCCTACTTTCCTCTTTGAATTTTCCACTTACTTCATCCGCCCCCCGGTGAAGGTCGACTAATTGTCTTTGCCTTGTTGCTACTTCTTCATCATCCCGTTTCCAGTATTTAACGCTTCCAGCTCTAGCTTCTTCAAACTTCCTTCGTAGCTCATCATTTTCAGCAACTCCTTCCAAGTCCCCTTATGCTAGCATTTCTCAAATGAGATCTTTAGGGCGTGAGCCCCTTTACGGTAGCAAAGAATCTCATCCCCCGCAATCGGACTTGCATCCGGTTCTGTCTGCTATCCTAGCAAACCGCTTCACTCGTATCTTTTCGGAGCACTCCTCCAAGTCTGTCTCCAAATTATCAACATCTCCTTCCCACGCTTCCCTTTCCACTACAACGCTCGAAGTTGCGCTGACTTTTTTATCTGGCCGCTTCTTCAGCATCATACGACAGGGAAGAGGAACATCAGGGAGGAGGATAGCCGTGTGCCCACGAACCATCTATGCCCAACTGAACCTTCAAAATAACAACCGATAAATAACAAGCAATAATAAAACCAGGCAATAACAAACTCCTCCAACAAAACACATTGTAAATCCCATAAAACACACCAAAGAATAAGCCTCAACTTTATTAAATCCTAGCTAGATTTACTTTCACACACACATTTGTATTGTATATATTTGCTAAGCAAAAAGAAATATAGAAAAGCGAGTGTAGACAACCCTTAGCTACAGGTAGAGAGTATCGGAAAGCTCTTCCGATAACATAATGTCGGTACAATGCTAATGCGTTTACACAGCGATACCATTAGACGCGACGACACATCGCAACATTTTAGGTACCCACGTAACAAATCAGCAGCCAATGGAAATATACGCTCACCTATCTCAAATACATACGATATGAAACTAGGCGGAATACACAATTTTATTTTGAACAATATAGGCTGACCAATGAGATAAATTTTTAAAACCTTTTGCGTTACCCGAATGCTGAATAAAAAGAATTGAAAAAATATATTAAATAATAAATGCATAAAATAAATATTATTCCAGATTTTTTTTCTACATAGCCAGTTCTGAACATACAGTAGTTAAAGAAATTCCTTTAAGATCTTAATAAACAAAAATACCAAAACGTTTTTTCCTCATTGTCAAAAGTGCATATCAATATTTAAATAATTTTGTTTCTCTACTAAGAGATACGACAACTGAGAAATATTATAAATATTATCTCTGTAATTAATGTTAAATTAACGCTGAATGACGCGGAATACCGCCGGCTAATGTTTAATAAAATCAGAACGTAGATTTCCTATTTAAGTCAACATTTAAAGCATTAAAAATTGGTGAAATGCTACCTTTCAATACATTAACTTATGAAAATTACGTTTCAAATTAAAACACAAGTCTATTTTTAACGGTATAAAATTTTACAAACATCGACATAATTAATTTGTTACTCTTTCAATAATATTTTATTACTTACCCGGCTGGGTTCATAGCGTGATGAAATTAATTCTCTAAAGGTCATCTGCAAAATCGGTAATTTATATTGTTATATTACAGTTTTATGGCGGCGGCGAGGTGAATAAAGGTTATGAACAGGAGCGGGTGAATTCTCCCGAAGGCGAGCGACAGCCGGGCGATGGCGCAAGCTGCTCAGCCCCGGATGACCAGGTATTATATATAAAAGTACTGCAATTTTAGAGATGCCTTTGAAGTACTTTTTAAACCTTTTATTTAATTATAATGTCTATATAAAAAAGTTTTAGAAGTTATATCAAAGAATCTCACCTGATGTTAAAGGCAGGCCCCATTGGGCGCTCCGGGCACGAGCCCAGGGCCCCGCGAACGTTAGAGGCCCCCTAGTTCCTGCCAGATAACCAAACGATAACAGACATTTATTACCGAAAGACATATTTATTTTACGTGGGGAAATAAATTTACGCATCCTCCCTACCATCTCTAACCCAAATGACTACAATACCTACTTGCTTATTAGCTTTTGTACGCGCGAAGCTACTATACTAACAAGAATCAAGGATAAATGTGAATTTGCCATCTTTGCATCATGTGCGGGACATTCACTAAACTTAATTAACTTTAAACCTCCATCCATCTAAGCAATATCGTTCTATACCACTACCGTTCTACCACTGAGCCATCATCGCTTTTGATGGCTTTTGTTATTTGCTGGACACACATCCTAAGCTCAAGCGTGAGTTATCGACCCCTTCTTAAAATTAGAATAATAAAGAAATACTTTCATGACACGACACTTAGTTTTGGTTTACGCCGAAACTTAAACTGTGAGAAGCCGCGATACCCGTAAGATATATATTATATTGGTGAAGATTGTGCCGGATAACTTGAACTGCCATGAAAACCAACTAGTTCATACTTAAACAGATTTGAATTATCACACGGTTGTCCACAGTTTGTCGACAAATTGTCATCAGCTTCTTCAGAAACATAATGCGGTCTTCAAAGCAATGTGTGGAGAAGCAGATTATTTTGAGCTCAAGGAAGGGCTACAAGATTAGCTGACACAATAATGGATGCGGTGGGAGGCCGAATCCACCGTGCGATCCACGCTTTTTATGACCATATTATATGGAGACTGTTTGCGTGTGGCCGCAATGCTCAGTAATGTGGAAGACGTAGCGTAGGTAGGCCTTCCACAAGGTGGATCGAAGACCTGGTGAAGGTCGCAGAAATCCACTGAATACGGGTGGAGCAAGACGGTTCGTCGTGGAGATCTATGATCAGCAGTGGACATCTTTCGGTTGAATTGATAGACGAAGAAACGAAAAAGAAAACATTTAGAATGACATAGGTACTAAAACAAATTTGATGCTTCGCACTGACATACAATTTTCTTTACAGAAACGTATCAGCATTGATGGCCGTTCAACTGGTAACATTCCGCCATTCGTGCCAACTGACGACTCGGGTACTTTATATTTTTTTCTTAAGTTATAGCACAGCAACTAAGTTCCAAGGCATTCCTCTACAAATTTCAATAAGAATCGGGATCCTTAGTATCAACATATCAGATCAGTTCCTGAGTGATTTGGAAAGTAAATTCAAATTGGAAGATAAAAGGCAAGGCATTCTTAACTGGTACTTCACACCAAAACAACGACTTTTGCTGTTTACGCAGTGAGAAAAAACTAAAAAAAACGCGCTTTTGACTGTAAATTTCTTAATTATCTTTATTCAGTAAAACTTTATTCAAAAGAAATACATATTAAGTTAGTATTTTTGACTCATTAAAAAAAAACTATGAGGTAGTCTGTTGTTAGTAATAATTATTGTTCAATTTGTACAAACGTGAAATTTGAAATTTCTATTTTATTTTCTTATCGTAAAAGTTCGTCTATTTATGGATCAGAATGTTACCTCATAAAGGTGACGGACGAAAGAAGATTACATGTTGCTGAGATGCAAATATTGAGGTGGATGTGTGGGGTAACAAGATGGACAGGATTAGGAATATGTATATTAGAGGAAGTTTGAAAGTGGCGCCAATAACAGAGAAGTTAAGAGGCGGTCGTTTATACTGGTATGGACATGTAATGCGCAGAAAGGAAGAGGATGTTGTAAAATAGGTATGAGATATGAATGTGGACGGTTATATGGGAAGGGGAAGACCAAAGAAAAGATGGATGGACTGTGTGAAAGATGATATGCTAAGGAAAGGAGTGAATGCGGAGATGACAACAAACAGATAGGAATAGAAGAGGAAGATATGTTGTGCCGACCCCAAATGAAAATGGGAAAAGTGTAAGGAGATGATATTGACTATAAAAGTTCGTTTTAGGACTTAAAAATTAAAGCAAAATATTTATAAAATACTTTAAATCTAATTCACTGTTTTAGAAATTGTATATTTTGACATATAGTCGAAAAATCCATATATTAAATTGTTAGTAGCAATAAGTTGTTTTAAAGTGTATATATTTTATGAAATATAAAAAAAAATATTTTATATTTTGGATTATCTTAATAATAAATAAATAAAAATCATCCATACATAATACTTACAATTATTATTGTTTTTTATTTTACTGCATCATAAAAATAAGAAGTTACACTTCTGATATGTGCACAGACGCTTCTTTTAAATATAATATCCAATATATGAACGCTACAGATTTCTTACAAAATAGTTTTAGTAAAACACTTGTACAACAAAAGATTTTTTTTTCCGAAGATAGCAGTTGAATTTATTAGGTAGCTAAAATTTGTAGAATACTTTTGAACATTGGTTCTTATTCTGGTCATTACTGATGCAACTTGCAAACCATCTATGGTGCGCCATAATATCATAGCAGCCCTAAGAGTATCCTAATGGTATTGTTGTGTTACAAACATTGTTTGGCTTTTGCGAAGACAATCAATCCACAGTCACGTTTATTTGTCATGGAGCTTCGTCTGTTGCATCTATGCATATTCAATATAAAAAATGATCATCAACTTATGCTAAATAGGTCGCGTTTATGACTCATTACTTGTTGAGTATATGAATAAACATGAATTACATGTCATCGATGAACGTTGTTTCTCATTGAATAAAAAGCCAATGTAGTCATTAAAATACGATATATATTTTTATTATGCCTTTATTTACTGAAAAATAGGATTTACAAACTCTTATAGCTAAAAACATATATATTTTTCTTATTAATTTGTCCAATACGTTATTAGCTTTCTAAAGAGGCGAAGGCCTGCGCCAGTTTTTTCCACTTCGAGCGGAACTGTGCTAGTCTTGTCCAAACAGGACCGCCTATTTTTTTTATGTCACTTATGCACCTCTTTTCCACTATTGGTCTATTCTTGGTCTTCATTTAGTTATAGTCCTTTTGTCCCTCATCATATGATCAGTCCAATTCCATTTTATTTTTTTCAATCTTAGTAGCTCGAATTTTACCCAATAACTTAATACCTTCTTTCCATATTTCTATGGCATATAATACGTGTTACATTTAATTTCAGAAGCGACTGAAGGAATGTTAAGGGAACCGACATACTTTATGGGAATTTATTGCCCATCGATAACAAATAGTTTTAAGGTGAGTTAGTAATAAGTTACAATAATTATACTTAATGAGTTATCTTCTCAAAATTGAGTTTGTAACCGGTGTATGTTGGTAGTCAGTTACTTGTATCCAATTTTATATAAAAAACAACCTAATTTTTTTCCAAAATAAAGTTTAGGGAACAAATTTCAGTGTGTAATGTGACGTATGGTTTCATTGATATACTAGAAATTTTAGTAGATATGTAGTTATTTTATTTCAATATCTTATAAAGATTCATCCAAACCGCTTGTACGTGTTGAATCCAATTAAGGTTAACTTTATATGTCAAAAAATCTGCATTTTACAATAAAATAATGTTATTCGTAATGCTTCAATTAGATAATTGTACATTAATTATAGTAACCAAATAAAGTAAGAGATTAATTTTTGTGAAAATGTTAACATACAATAAAAGGAAAACGAAACATCTTTATTAAAAATCTATTTATGTATATTTGGAATTCTCCTATTTTATAAATAAATAATACTCTCGTAATCTCCAATAATTTTTACATTCGTCTTCTAGATTTTAGGGATGAAATTAAAATTATATATGAAATCGGCTAATGTCACTCGACAAGTGACTTCCATAAATATTGCTATGGATTCCTATGTTCCATTATGTTTCAGGATGAAAAAGTAGAGGCCTCTTATCAAGGTTACTCGAGACGGCAGCGACAGAAGTCACTTATTGTTGTTAATATAGTCGATTTAATACTTAAGGCAAGTAAGTCCGATCATGCGAAATTAATTCGAAGCCAAATGAACGTAATCGTTTAAAGTTTTGCTTTGAATACAAAATGATAATAGTTTTATTTTTATTTTCTAGGTGTGTTTAGCGCTTATATACACATTCAGTGAAAGGGAGAACAGTAAGTATGTTACTAATTATATATTAACCCCTTGAGCACTAACCTGGCGTTGACGCCAACTTTCCATTATTTTCCTATTGTCTCATTTTTATGGGTAATCGACATATTAATTAATTATTTCCACCGATCCATTCAACCAAAAGACGTTCACTGTTGGGAATAAGTCTCCCCTAAAGATCTCTACGACGAGCGGTCTTGCGCCACCCGCATCCAACGGACTCCCGCGACCTTCATGAGATCATTAGTCTACCTTTTGGAGGGCCTACGAGAACCCGTTGGCCCCATCGGGCATCGGTTCTACGAGCAATAAGCCAACTGCCATTTAAGTTTAGTAATACTTCGGGCAATGTCGGTTACTTTGGTTCTTCTGCAGATCTCCTCATATCTGATTCGATCACGTAGGGAAACTCCGAGCATAGCCCTCTCCCTTTGGTTACTTTTGAGCTTACGGATTAGGCACATTGTAAGCAACCACGTCTCAGTGCCACAAGTCATCACTGGCAACAGACACTGATCGAATTATCTATACTAATAAATAAAATTGGAGTGTCTGTTTGTTATGTCAAAATATATTTTTTTACTAAATAGATATGAATATACGATATATATACCAAAAATACAATTATTAAAATTTTTGTGTCTGTTTGTCTGTCTGTTTGTTCCGGGTAATCTCTGGAACGACTGAACGGATTTTGACAGGACTTTTTTGGTAGATAGCAGAAGTTATTCCGAGTAACTTACGGTACTTTTAACTTTCGAAAATAATTAGGGGTCCGTGTAAAAAAATTAATACTCATAAAAAAATATTAATTAAATCCGATTGCACAGTTGTACGGGCAAGTGCTGAAATTTATGGGAAATACTCGCTATGGGAAACAATAAGCAGTCTCACCCATAGACATTCCCATTAACTCGTGAATAAGGATGCTGATTAATCATTTTCTATTATCTTATTTAAAAAAAATAGACTATAAATGTAAAAAAAATAGGCTGATCACTGAGAATAAAATAAATTTCATTATGATGTGGCACTAACGTATTTTGTACAATTTCTATAGTAATATTCGCTTTGCGAGAAAGGGTTATAGCATCCTCCCACGATCCCCAGCAAAAACTTTAAACGTTTATACCTCAGAATTTAATTAGCCGATTGAAATATTTTTTTCACTATAACTATTAAATTTATGAAGTTAATTTGTTTTGTTCAGTTATTGAAACACTATTTAATCACTCTATTTTCGCAAATAAAATCATAAAGTACTGAACTCATTTTAACCCAAATTATCTTCTCAGTATAATTAATGCACAGATATTAAAATTAGGTTCTAGGAGTAAGTAGATAAATTAAATGATCAATGTTATTTTTCTATATCCATTTATTAATTATCAAAGTAATGGATTTCCACAAAGTAACACCTTCTTTAATACAATAAGTTATAGTAGAAATTGAATATTAATTTGTTTCATTACACCAGTGGATGACCCAATAGACGCTTATAAAATCTCTTGGACGGTTGCGTTTTGCGCACTGAATATCGGTGTATGCTTGTTGGGACTCTGGAGGTGCTTTGCCAACGATTACTTGCACTGGGCGGCCGCTTCCACCTGGCTATTGCTCATTGCCCAAGGTAAATACTGTATATAAAGCTATTTTGCTTGATAAAATAGAAAATTTTAATTAATAAGGATGTTAAAAATAGAGGTAAATCAAAGTTTTTTTATGTTTTCAATCTCCAATAAATAAAGTTATTACTTGGAGTATTTATTTGTTATTTCTTTTCGGAAGACATCATTATCGTCTATAATGGTGTCTTTTATATGATGTTCTAGAATAGGAACCGCTCAATTACGTGTAATATTTTGTAACCCTCAGTGGGAGGTGTTTAATGCTTTGTTTATTTTTTTAGGAAGGTCTTAATGCTGATACCGTAAGCAAAATTTACATATTAATATTGTTTATATTTTGAATCAAACTAGTACTTAATTAAGAAACCTATGCAACGTGCGTGCGAACATACCACAATATTGTATGGATTATCAGTAGGTACACCTCCCCGATAACTAATTTTGAACTTAATCCTTAATGTTATTTAGGTAGAAAGTTTAGGATATCTATTGCGTTTTAGTAATAGATGGATGGTAGTTAATGTATACAATTTCAGGTCTAAGCGGTGAGGGGATAGGGTTTCGGGAACCCCAGAACCAGGTTTGGTACATGTTGTTTATTGTTTTCGTACCTTACGCCATGTTACCGCTTTCGCTGATATGGTGCATCTTCATTGGAACGCTCTCGTTCCTGTCCCACATTCTCGCCACCGCCATCGGTACAGGACCCGATGTGGATACTACAGACCTCATAGTGAGTAAATTTCACCTATAAACCACAAAGTTTGCCGAGTAACTCCATACACGCCGTACTATATGTCGAATCTAAATATAAGAAATGACTGAGTTTCTTACTATTGATAACACTCAAAAATAGGTAGGAAACAGTTTTTTTTTTTCTTAAAAAAATTATTTGAACCACCGTACGTATATACTTATGTACGTTACGTTACGTTATTAATATTTACTTAAGTTAATGTTAAATTTACTTAAATATATAAAATATAATACCAATTTTCACAGACGACATTTTGCGACGGTTTCAAACGTTCGGCGCGTTTTCAAATAGCAAACGCTTTGTTATACATAGCGGTTAACTTTGCCGGGATGTACGCAAAGTCGCTCACCGACTGGGGACAGAGGAAGGCGTTTCTGGAAACCCGCCGGTCTATGGTCACCTGGAAGAAAACCAAAAGCGAAAGCGATAAACAATGGGACCTCATACGAAGCGGTAACCCGAGTTTATTTTATACTAGTAGCTTTGTGCTCGCGCCTCCGCAAGCGTTTCATATATTCTTCATTGCGTAGTATAATTTTTAAATATTCTTGAAAAATTATGTTTAGAGGACCATCAGTCCATTAAATCGTATTTTATTCATAATTTATAATTCCCTTATAATTTTTTAATATTGCTATCCGTATACAAACACATTAGGACGTTTCAAATAAAATTTGCTTTCTTTCTTAGAACTATGCTTTACGGAATGCTATTCGATCTAGCTGCAAACATTACGGGCAAATATGTAATCGTGTCGAAAATAATTAGGGAAATCACTTTCAGTATTATTAATTTAAAAAATAATGACAAATCTCTTGATTTAAATATTAAATTGTTTTTTGTGTTTATAAATTAATGATTCTTTATAAAAGTATTGATTGAACAGTTCTTCCGGACTTCATTGCTAAAGACCTGTGGAGTCATTTGTCCAAAGTTAAGGGCGAATTCCAAGAGCAACAGTTCAAAAATCTTTTTATACAGAGATACCAAGATGTATCTATACTGTACGCGGATATCAAAGGGTTTACAGGTGAGACTATAGTTCTTATACTTAACTGGTATATTCAAAGTAACAGATTTACTGAATAATATAATGAAATATCATACGTTCATATATTGAAAAAAATATTTTGAGAAGTACAAGTGCTTAAAATGTTGGTGGGATGGAGTGGGGATGCTCTACCGCTTTTCCGTAAAACGATTATTAATATAAAACTTGAATGAGGCACTTAAAGCATGACGTCAAATTTCATTATAGGACGCTCTCCTAGGCTCTAGGAAATCCGCGTCAATGAATGTTACGAACCTACTTTTCCAACTCTATAAACTAAGAAAAACATCGTGAGGAAACCATAGGATTCATAGGTTTTACTAAAAGTGCCCGCCTGGCAGCTACCACCCTCGAGTTTGAAAACCGGTCGACAAACACCAATAGGTGTGTTCCGACAGCATCAATTGAGAACCAGTACCTCTAAATGTAGTATGTTTACCGTCCTGGACCACATCGTCACTTGACATAAATATTAAACAACATAGAAGTAAATGTCTCCAGAAGAAATTATGAAAGTATTATATTATACTACACTCCTGTTCATGATACGTCACATACAGTTATGCAAATGGTTATCGTGCTTCTCGGTGACGACTCGCAGCGAATGTTTCTTCAGTTATCTAGTGGTATTTAATTTACTAGGAAGTTTAAACCATGTGTTAACCACAAGGAATGCCGATAATATTGTCACTGCTCTTGGACGTAATTTTACCTTTGAAAATACGAGTAAATATCTAATTAGCTCTATGTTAGTAAAATGACTGTCATAATAATAATTGGGAATACATTTTGCTTTGTTTTACATCAACAGAGCTGTCAACGAAATGCAGCGCACAAGAACTGGTAAATGTTCTTAACGAACTGTTCGCAAGGTTCGACAAATTGGCATCGGTAAGATTTACATATTTACGTGGTTTTTAGATTATAAAGCAGAGCAATATTTACATATCAACAAGATCTTTGCGGGGAAAATAGGTTCATTGTGGGTTTACTCGAATATCGCATTTATCAACATTGATTGATAGTAACGAATATGCTGGATTAGCTGAATAGAATTCTCTTAAATAGAAAATCTGTCTGTATATTCTGATAGCAAGTTCTGAGGTGGATCTGGAGGATAAACTTTATCTACTTTAGTATACAAACCCATGTGAGTTTTGTATTCGGACCTGAAGGATGCGGTCGGCAACAGGCACTACCAATTCAGACCTTTTATTTCAGTTCTCAGCGGTAGTAATCTATGACGCATTTAGGCCTGGCGATTCATATTGAGGCTTAAGATAATCGGCACATATTGATAGCGTAAGACTGGTCATTCTGGAGATTTTCTGAAGAGACCTATGTCCAGCAGTGGACGTCTTTCGGTTGAATAGTTCTTGCGTTTAATCCATTCAGTAGAATTTTGTAAGAGAAATAACTCGTAAATTTACTCGTTACATGTGAAACGTGCTTGAAATCTACTAAGAGCTTGAGCTCGTTGTAAAGTAAAACATTGTTAATAGTGGTGGGATACCTTATAGAGGTCAAACTGAAAATTCAACCGTAAATTGCATTTGAGTCATAGCAATAGTTTTAGGATAAGCGTGTTAAGCCATATTATTAACTCACTTTCTAATTTAATAAGATAAGCGTTACAAAGCCCAGTGAAACTATAAAGGCCCTTAAGTTTAGATGAACAACTTTAGTCCGTTACAAAACAATTTGTAATCGAAATAATAATAACTCAGTTGAAAGTGTGGCTGGATTCCGGGTCGATAGACGTAAATTCGAACTCTATAATGAGTCTGATCTTTCGGTAGAGGAAAAAAATTGTTAGGAAATCATGCCATATTGGTTGGGCATTTTCTAATAATCCCCATTAGGATAGCCAATTGGAAAACTTCTCGCCTACGGTAGCATCCTGTACAGAATGTTTACATCAAATAGTCAAAGCGCTGAGCCTATGTAGTATAAAAAATAGTTGAAAACCCAGTCCTCTTACATAATTAAACAAAATCGTTAAAATAGTAATTGAAGTAATAATATTGCGTTAGGAAAATCATTGTCTCCGCATCAAGCTGCTCGGCGACTGCTACTTCTGCGTCAGCGGTCTGCCGGAGAGTCGCGAGGACCACGCCCAGTGCTGCGTCAACATGGGCCTGCATATGATACGCGCCATAAGAGACGTACGGCAAAAACTCAAGGTACGACGCATTATAGTCTTATAACATTCTATCTATATGTAACGAAAACTTTTAATCCCTTTTAAGGATACTGCGCAGACTCTTCCGTGCGAGTCTGAGATTTGGCATAATTGATTTTTACATGGAGAGGTAATACAGAAAGCTGAAAGTTAAATTTAATATGAAGTTACAAATATTTACTTAATTAATTTTTAAATATACCTTCTAATAATTAATTGTGTATTTTAAAAACTTAAATAGTTACTAATATTATTATTAGATTTAAAGTAATTGCATGTCCGGAACGTAAGAGAACACAAACTGATTTAAAAAAAATAATATGCCTGCAGGTGAACTTGGATATGCGGATCGGTATTCACAGCGGGAAAGTGTTGTGCGGAGTTCTCGGACAGCTGAAGTGGCAGTTCGATCTCTGGTCGCAAGACGTCACCATTGCTAATTACATAGAAAGCGGTGGACTGCCCGGGTATCCAAGTTTTCATGTTTATCCTTCCAATCGACTTCTTTATAGCTCTATAGGGGAACCAAGAACTACCTTGAGACAGCACATTTTCATTGAAATCTTATCTGCAGCTTCCTTGTTATATCACAAATTAAAGCAAAACTTGCATGACAGATAAAGCAAAATTTATTGCGTTTATTCATTTATTATTTTTAATAATTGAAATGTATCTTTTCAAAATTTAGTTCACTTTACCATTTTTAAATAAATTTCTATATACTGATCAAAATTAACAAAGACTTCATAGGAAACTGTCAAATTCATAAAAAAACTAAAAACCATTTAAAAACTTTGAAGAGTCACAAACAACAACAATTTTACAAAATGCAATGCAGTTTTCTTAATAATAAGCATTCTCTTTGTGACGTCTACATCAATGCTGATGATAAACAAGAAACTATTAAATATTCAAGGCGAGTTCACATATCGTCCGCGACTTACGAATACTTAAACGGTGCATTTGAAGTAGAACCCGGGGAAGGTGGTTCACGTGACCCATACATTAAGGAACAAGAGATCACGACATACCTCATAAAGACAACGGAACAGCCGCGCTGGACGAGACATCGTTCTAAGGTTATGTACGTTAACTTCTTTTTAAATAATTTTAGATCAGCTTTATTCTCTTAAGCCCTTCAATTCACTATATTCAGTTAATTTGAAATAAAACAGTGTTAATGAAATTATATTTCTAAATTTGTTTAAAGTGATACATTTTATGAACATGGAAATGGCCTGGTCAATTTCACCAAAAATCTAATAACCTTTAGAGTAAAAGAGTTGTTATAAGATTTGTGGGAATTAAAACACTGGACCTGCTTTCTTTAATTGACTTGTACCATTTATTATAATTTTGATATGTTCCAAGTGATTTTCTTTCATTTGTGTTCATTTTTTCTCTAGTTCCGCAAAATTAAGAGCACTGAATTCTTCTTATTTGATGCAAATATAAAAGGACTCACTTAAATAAACAAAAATTAGTAACAAATGAATTAAGTTTATTGTTTATTTATAGGGACCAGGTGACGTGTCAACAAATATGGAAGGCGATACAACGCCGACCAAGTAGTACCATAGAGGATGATATTACCACGGACTGGACACCGGAGCTGCCTTTTCAGAATGTAAGGTTACACAACGATTGCATGCATCAAATCATATCAATTCCATCCATTCATTCAACCGAAAGACATCCCCTGCTGGGCATAGGTCTCCCCCAAATATCTCCAACGGTCTTACCCCACCCGCATCTCGTGGACTACTGCGACCTTCACCAGGTCGTTGTCTCCATTGCCCTTTTGGTAACTTTGAACTTTTTAATTCGATCCATTGTAAGCAACCACGTCTCAGTATCCCATATCATCACGGGTAACACACGCTGGTCGAAAACTTTTGTCTTGAGATACGCGATATTTCGAATAAGAAGATTCTGCGTAGCTCTCCGATTAATATCTATTGCAGCGATATTATTAAAATTAAACAATTTGGTTTAGTACTACCTAAGCGGTGCAGGACGTCGACGTGATCTCTTTATGGCAGAGTGTGAACAAGAAATCGATGACATCACGCCTCTCTCTGATGATGAGGTAAACTGTTTCTACTTGAACTTAACCGTCAATATTATTACTCACCTCTTCTTTATCATTGTTGACTCGAATTGACTTAATTAATATTTTATAAAATATCATGTTTCACTTACAATACCATGAAAACAATAAAATTCTAATTTAAGCCAAAGTTCTTATGGTTCGAGCTAGAATTATTTTCTCTAATAAATTTCTATTTCAATCAAATTACTTGTTTTATTTGATGTCAGTAAAATTAATGCAGTAGATTATAGGCTATAAACTATAACGTCTACAGATAATTCATATGTTGATAGTTAGCATCATCTTGTCAACCTATAGTTGCTAGGTAGGTCTGGAAATATACATACATAGCAATCTCGGAACGCGATGTGCTTTGACTTATATAAACCAAATTTAATTTTCAGAATAGTCGAATGATTTCTCATTTGCCCTACTTGAATCCCACATTAATCCTTAGATAATAGTTGTCTTGGAGTATTGCACATACATGTACCTGTATCCTACGTGTTCTTATTGTGTATTGCGATACCCACCGTGCTAGTAGCGCCCGAGTCGCGTCTCTTACGAGTATTCACAAAATATCTTTCTATAAATAAAAACTGCTATTTTATTTTCTTTACTATCACAATATGTTGTCACAATTGATAAAAAAATCGTGCATTTTGTGTATCCAAATATATGGCCAGAGTGTCGTCACCTACGTGTATCATAAAATAAGAAGTGCTTTATTGTAACAGCAGCAATAAAGCAATAATTCTAAACGAAAGCCTTGCTACGTTCTCATGGTGTTTACTAGTTGGTCCTTATTCTATATCTTCAGTATTTTGTATAGGAAGACATAATAAACCACGCGATAGAAGTGAAGAGCAATCGACAAATGCGTGTGAACAAGATGAGTATGTTAACGTTGCGATTCAAGCAGAACGAAATAGAGCAGTCGTTCGAGCAGGTCGACGAGCGAACCTTCAAGTCAAACGTGATGTGTTGCCTCGTACTCTGGTACTTTATTGTCGCAGTTCAGCTCGTCGTACACTACAAGTAAGTATCCATATACTTAAAGCACGTTATCTATTCAAATTTATACAAAATATTGCCTTTGTCAAAAGAAATTTAAAGCTATTATGGCACAGCGGGTAGAGCGGCTGGATTCCGCGTCAATCGACGCAGTTTCGATCCACAACTGTCCGACTCTAAAATTGGACTGAGCTTTCGGTGAAGAAAAACATCGTGAGCAAAACCATTACATGGTGGTAGGGCATTTTCTAACGATGCCTGCCTGGGTAGCTACCACCCTCAAGTTTGAAAACCTGTCGCCAAATAGCAATAGGTTGCATTCGGCATTCGGCATCAAAGTTTTCGTATAGCACAAGGAAGTAATGTGTTTTCATATGTTAATTTCTTTATAAAAATTAAACCCAATTTTAAAAGATGAAATAATAGTTATTGCAAAGATAATTCAGTTATTAGAATAGGTAGATGTAAAACAAAATATAATCAATATTCCAAATGAGATGACGAACACAATTTATTACATGTTTCTTATATAAAGTATCATCGAATCGTTTTTGACATTTTCATAGGTAGAGTGAGCGTTGATTTTTTTATCGGGCTGACTAAACATTGCTGAAATGTTTTGTCGGCTTTACCATTGCTTTTAGGGCGAGCACTCAGGTGCAAATTATGACTACCGCATGGACAATAAATCGAACAAAGTCCAGCTTGTTAAAAAGTTACTCCAGCTGAAACAGCTTGCAGAAAAAGTATCTTACAGAACTTATATACCTTTGTGTAGTGTGCGCGGACTTTTAGCTGGGTATGATTTCTTAAAAGCTTCCGTTCTTTCTTTACGTAGTTGCAAATACTGCTTGATAGATAAGAATGGGACGGTTTTATATTTCCTTGGAGTAAATAAAAGCCTCCTTAATAAAATATTATGATGTCCATAAGTTTTTTATAATGTATTGTACCTAGAGGTACAACTATATTTTTTACTAGATTTACCTAGATTTCATTTAAATGCTTATCTACATATTAAACGTGCTCGTATATTCAACCCTTGTTAATGATTTATCTGATAATAATTAACTATAATTACAGTTGCTGGAAGCTGATAATAGTTCTGTCAGTGATGTCTATCCCATTGACGCTCTTTTTCATCTTAGTGATGATGGATGTGTTCCATAAAACTCTGCCTAGACTAGCTAGGTTCTCAGCGTCGCTAAGCAGGACATGCTTCAGGAAAAACGTGCACATCTGTTGTTTCATCACAATCATGTCAATATCCAGGTGAATGATCAATTTATTTTTTACATATTAAATTAAAAACAATCTTATCGCTCATGCAATCACCAAATAGCTTTTTAAAATTTTGAAGGACTTTAATATTACTAAGTTTTTCGATAATTTTATAAACTAATAACCACAGTAAAAAAATACATTGTTTAAAGAAAAGTATTTATACGCATCCATCGATATAGTGAAATTTTTTGCAGTACTATGAAACTGTACGTGTGCTCCGTATATGACATCAGCTCTGACAACAGCACCAGTAACAGTTCAGATCCGTCAAGTGTCGAATGCTACAGACTCGAGTACGTCGTATTCACTTGGGTCTTGTGTCTCGTCGCTCTCACTTCAGTACTCAAACTATATTACCTCATCAAGACCTTTCTTGCAGTTATCAACTTTGCTATGTACTGCATCTTACTTTTCAGGGATTATTACAGAAACCCTGTGGAGAATCAGTGAGTCCTTATTCCATATTTTACCATAACAATCAAATCTATTACCATCCAAAAGAATGAAACTAACTAGATGGATCTTCATTACTTCTGAAGCTACTTTGAAATTTGTCTGCAACCATTGTTGATAATTGAAAAAAAAAAAAAAACTGTTTCTCAGTTCTTTTATTGATAACAGTAAAGCTCATCAATAGCTGCTACACAAAACAAGAGAATTGAACTATAAAAATAGTTGCCTATACTATGCCTGTTATTTGTAGATAACTAAATTAAGCTTAACAAGCTTAATTTAAAAATTATGCTATTTTGATGAAAACAAATTACAAGCGAAAGATAAATTATTATTTTACAGGAAGTTCACCGCCCACATACAGATGTTAATAATGATGACAATGTTCCTGGTGGTGGTGATATACCACGGACGGTTAGTGGAGGTGACGTCACGGTTGGACTTCCTGTGGAAGCAGCAAGCAGTCTCAGATCTTGGAGAGATGAAGAACAACCAGCGTTTGAACCGTCATCTCTTGGAGCATATCCTGCCTGATCACGTTGTCGACCATTTCCTCAGCAAGGACCGGTGTCCGGATGTAATTAACTACTAATTATTACAAAATATTATAATCTAATAGTACTATGATATATCCTTAGGTATTACTAAATGTAGAAGAATTTAAACCGATACTAAACTTTGATTTAAAAATCCTATTTTTTATAATTTTAGACAAATATTTCAGTGATAGAAATTGTTGGAGTAAGGCATCAAATGCTCACTCGACTTCACCTTCAAGTTTATAATATGTGGCCAAGTTTTTATCAAAGCGCTCCAACCATTATACTTTAAGACTTTAAAAGAAGCTTAACTGGCAACGAGATGAGTTATGCTATAATTTTCACCTAAGATCCAGTACCATTTCTAGGTTGAACTTTAGCGAAAATTGTAATTTTGGTGGTAATAATTTCTTTTGGTCTACAGAAACTGTATTCGCAGCAGAGAGAAGCTGTAGGCGTTATGTTTGCTCGGATCTCGAATTTCCACGAGTTCTATTCAGAGGAGAGAGACGTCGAGTGCATGCGCTTGCTCAACGATATCTTTAGTAATGTATCATAATTGTTCATTTCCAATTCTTGCGACAAAGGAATTATGCTATACGATGATAATAATATTATATTTTGATGTATTGAAAAAGATGTTAGTAGATTCATTAGGTATGAGTTGAGTACTATGTTACGTGTTGTTTAATATATTTTACCTTTGAAAAATGACAATTTTGATTTTGGCAAGGATCTAAATGCAAAAGCAGATAAAAGTAAAAAAAATATCAGCCTTAAGGACGTTAAATTGTCAATTGATTAAAATGGTTAAATAAGTTATAATTGTATGAAATAGTAAGTGACTGCGAATAACGTTTTTATGCATTAAGGAGCTCAGTTTAAAACTTAACTACAGTTGAAATTCGCAGCTGATTTCGACAATTTGCTGACGGAGCAAAGATTCAACAGCATTGAGAAGATCAAAACTATCGGCGCCATTTACATGGCTGCTTCCGGACTCGATCCTGATCATAATGTAAGTACTATTTACGCATTTGTTTTCGACGTATTGATTTGTATAATTGGTTCGATCAGATTTTTACAACATACCCTATTTTTATCACTTCCTAATAGTTAACATTTCATCTGTGATTAGTCAAAGATATATAAATAGACTTGATACCCCTAAATTTCTCACGTACCTGTACTAATCAAATCTGAATGTTTGCTTAGACACTTTCATATGAAATTAAATTATAGCTTCTGCCTCCACTTTAAACATTTAACTTATGCTAGAATTTGTTAATGTTTATCACACACAATCGTTTTTAAAAGTTACCTTAAACTACAGATATGAAGAAAAGGGATGCAAGGTGTATAAAACAATAAAATGGACTTCATAGTTCATACTCTAACTCAGTCATTTCTGCTTGAGGTCAGCAAATTGCTTGAGATTCTGCACTTTGATTTAATGATGATGTATGTTGACAGCAATCAGGTGAAAGTTGCGAACACTTGTGCGCTCTCGTCGACTACGCGTTCGCTCTGCGCGATGCGCTCGACAAGATCAACGAGCACAGCTTCAACAAATTCCGATTGAGAATAGGTCAGTCATATTATTACTTCTTTACATTTTACACTTACGAATTCATTCATAATACACCTTTTTAAAACAATCATTTGCTGATGGATTACAAACCATTTAAGTCTAATTTTACCTCATTTTTATCTTCTGTTTCACACCAAAATGGTGGCCCTTTGTTAAAGCTTTTCAGGGGAGTTGTTGTGAATTTATTTTCAATATTCCTCATTTGTGCATAAGTAAAATATATGCTGCTAGTTAATGAAAACTAAAAACTAGCTACTAGATGACATAGGTACCAAAATCATGTCAAAAACTGTTTCAGAATAATATATCATACTTACATTATCAGACAGACTTTGATCAAAATATTTTCTAATTTAAAATAGTTGAAGTAAGGAAGCATTACTTTATTAATCCGCTTTGATTGCTACAATTACAGTGTTAAACTGAGTTGTCAATTAATCACAGAAATCTAACTATACACGTTATAGCTTGTAATGTACTGTCAGGGTTTTGAAAGAATTTCCTACGTGAAAGACATATCCATCCGAATATTGTTTAACAGGGATAAGCCTGGGCCCTCTGGTAGGGGGGGTCATTGGTGCGCGTAAGCCAGTTTACGACATCTGGGGGGACACGGTGAACGAAGCGTCGCGTATGGAGACCACGGGGGACTTGGATCGTATACAAGTCGCAACTCGCACGAAACAGGTGAACATAAGGGGACTGTCCAAGTATTACGTAAACATCAAAAGGGGGAGTTTATGTTTTGCTTATTTTTGAAGATATTGGGAACGGGATAAGTGAATGGTGATTACGTAAGCAATATTTACTATAATTTTTTTCTTAATTTGGCAATGCTTATGTAATCATGGGGAGGGGGAGTAATAAGTTATACTTGAACGACCTCTAACTAGATGTGTTTCACTCGCATATTAACATAACAATTAATATGTGAAATTATTGTTGCATTGCATTTTAAAACGATAATTCCTCTGCGGTTATGTGGTGTAGGATCGATGGATGCTTGTTCAAATCCACCCATACGTATTCTATACGAGATACGTATAGAATCTTGTATTTATGTCTATATATCTTCCGAGAGCATTTGAGAGCCGATAAAAACTTCTAAACTTAATGAGTTTTGAAATCAAAATGCTTTAGTTATTTTTTTGTAGATTTATTTCACTATCACATACTATTAGTCGGTTAATTATAATAGTGAACTTGCCCTTTGCTACTGGATTTAGGAAGATTTAACTAATTCTTGTTCTCCAATTATATACTAGTGGGCTGATAAACAAACAGAAAGATATTATAATATGCCTAAAGATTTTGATAGATAAATAATCACTATAGAATTATAGAATCACACAAGTATAGAATTTGTTTTTACTTTTTTCTGTAAGTAATAAACAGTAAAGCGGGGGTTCCCAATCCTTTTCAGTCTGCGGCGCACATACATGCTTACTACTTTGTCTCGGCGCCCTAATCTATCTAGCTAGTCGAAATATATAGGTACAATGATACTAGTTAGGTAGATAGGCACACAAAATTAAAATATCTAAGTATATAAAATGAATATTAACAAGAATGTTTATTTTGTACCCGGGAACACTTAAGTTTAGGTTTCGGAGAATGGCAAAGAGAATCACTTTACGGTGCCCTTATTCACATTATACAGAGCGCCGCGGCGCATACTTTGAAAACCTCTGCTGTAAAGGGTTTCGTACTTCGATCCTGAACAAAACTGGTATTTCTGTTGGAGGTCGTTTCTGTTCTGTTCGGTGTTCGAACTTAGTAGAGCTAATTTCAAAACACTAATTTCATCGAAGGTTATGTCAACGTACATGGTCTCTTACATATATCAGTGTGAGCATAGTAATTGTTCCACTTGAAAATCTCTGTATACATCATAAAATATTTGTTTGCCCTAACATAACTGTCAAACTATTTGCCCGATTTAAATGAAATTTATATAGTACTTTTGATCCAGTAAATGAACATAGGATAGAATTCTTAATAGCTCTGAATGACTCCGTAGAGTTATAACAAATATATTTGGTATAATCAGATCGTATATCTTATACCGTTTAAAATATAGGTGTTGGAAAGTAAAGGGTACGGTGTGGAGTATCGCGGTGTGGTCGATGTCAAGGGCAAAGGTCCGATGGAGACGTGGTGGGTGGTCGCACGGCGGGGGGTCGCCAAACCCCTCGCGACCCCCGCCGCGGCCCCCGCGCGATCCCTCGCCGCTATCGTGTACACCATGCTGCAAGCCAGGAACCGCATCAACACGCACCCACTCGACGCGGCCGCTATGTGTGAGTCTACATTTGCAGACTGTCGATTTAAGCCGTGACAGCGAATGGCATGACGACATGCGTTTATTATTACTATTAAGTTTGATGATCCAAATTTGCTGATCTCAACAGTTTCAGAGGACGCCAAAATCATAATATGTTATGGGTAGTCCTGTATTGGTTACAAATATATTTTAAAAAAATCGTGCCCCATGCAGTCCTTAATTTTAAAATTATCCAGAGGTCGAAATTAGACTCATCAATCATCATTTATTACAAAAACTGTTTCCAATTTTTTTTATTGACAACAATAAAGAACACCAAAGATCGTCAATAGAAACCAAACAAAAAAAGAAGAACGCTTTTTTAATCCTCTTTCACTCCTTAGGCGTGTCCCGTCTCGGGACACGCCTAAGGAATTTTATTTTATTTTTTTATATTTATTTTTATTTAATTATTTACACTACCTACCTACTTTTATTATTTTATTTTCTCTTTTTTCTAATATTCTCTTTTTTTCTTGATTTAGTACGGTTTCTATCTTATGATACATCTACACATTTAGGACTATTTATTCATATTTCATTTTCTTCCTTATTTCTATTACAGGTTTTCATAACTATTACAGTCTCAATTTACTTTACTATTTCTGATTCTTTTACTTTACAAACTCCATTTTTGCGGCAGAAGAACCTTTAATCTACTAAGGAAAAAATGACACTGAACTGTTTTTTCTTTGCCTATTTACTAATATATCATTATATCATAGAAAACAAAAAGGATACTCTAAAAAGCGATACTTTGTTAGTTTGAAAGATAGATTTTTTGAACATCAATTCATCAAGCTTAGATTCGAATCGATTCAAAAACTAATATTTTTGGAAAGGATACTCATTCTTACTTAGGCGACTGGTAACATCGGTCGCCCGCCGTACCATGTCCGCAGTCCGTTCAGTACGTCTGTTAGGGCCTTAAGTTTAATAATTCTAGAACATGTTGTCAGCAGTACGTGGCGGTGAAAGCGGCAGCGTGCGCACTGTCCGCGCGGACACAGCGCCCACGGGGTCGCAGCGCACGCGCACGCGCTCCGAACTGCGACGCACGGCGCGGTACACCGCCGACAAGTACGTACAAACACCACATCTATACTACTAAATAACATTGAAGTATCTGTTTGCAATGTCATAATAACAACTTTTTACTCAATACATATCAACGTATATACGGTACCTATAACAAAACTATAATTTTACTGTTTCTTTCTTCTGGGTTACCTCCGGAACAGCTGGACCGATTTTGACGGAACTTTTTTTGACAGATAGCTGATGTTACTCCGCGTAACTTAGGCTATTTTTGTTTTTCGATAATAATTAGGGTTCCAGATAAAAACAAAAAAAAAAAATCATGAACTTGTAAAGAAAATCTGATTTAATGTACAGTTTTACTGCCAGGTGTTTGTATTTGTGAGAAATATCTTTGTTTTCTGTTAGTACCGAAGATAATGTCATTAAAATTAAAATTAGGGGTTCCGCGTAAAAAAATAAAACACAAACAATTTAAATGGTCAATTTTACGGGCAAGTGTTCAAATTTATAAGAAATAATGTTACTTTACTTTAGTAACTTTAAGTACCTTAGTACCATAAATGTTTTAATAAAATAATTAGAGTTCTATATAAAAATATATAACTCATGAAATTGTAAACAAAAAACGATTCAATAGACAGCACCATTCATTTAGCACACAATAAATTACACAACTTTGTTCTACCTGTTTTTTTTTTCTAACCTACCTAATGCTGTTGGCCGGAATGGCCTTTACAGCTTCATCGAACTTTGTGGGCAAGTGCTGAGGGCACTCAGCCGCAAAAGGTAACTAGTTAAAGGGTTCGAACCTCGGGTTAGCCGTTACCTAAGAGTAAGAATTCCCACGAAATTTTAATCCTAGTTAATCCCTACATTCAATTTTTTATACCTCTATACTAGAATTCATTTAAATCGCAATCGTAATTACAGCGGGAAGCGTAATTACAAAATTGCATATTTCAAAAATAAACGTTCACCTTATTTTATACAAATATAGATTCCTAAATTATTTTGTACGTAGAGATGAAACATGTTGGCTTAAGAGTGTTAACAGACGTTTGGACACGTACAACGGACATGGTACGGCGGACTATCGAACTTATTAGGAGACTTGTGTGCACGGTCAGTTACAGACGCCATGACTCCAATATTATCGGAGCGCGAAATATTTATCACAGCAACCAAAGCCGAGGCTAGTATCATTTTGATGCCCTTGCGACAGAACTTACAACGGAGTCTATATGGGTCAATTTAGCGCTAAAATATCAACACAAGGGCTCTCTATTGTCGCCATTCTTTATGCTGACGACATCGTTTGTTGGCTATTGATTTGCAAAATTCTTTGAAGCATCTTTGAAGACAACTAGTCTTGCCATCGGTTTGGGTTTCAAGATTCAAATGGTTAAACAATATGCACGCGACACGTCGCCAGAACCAATACAGATACTATTAAATGGTAAAACATTAGAGGAAGTAACATCTTTTCAGTTTCTCAGTATTTTTTTTTAAATGATAATCGCTTTGAAACCGAAACATCCCCAGTGGATTGCAAAAGCTCCAACGTATTTTCGAATGCTACGTATAAGAATTTGGGACTTACATTAAATTCGGATACACACTAAGGTCGCTAATATATCAATAATACCACCGAGACTTTTGTGATCAGGATGGTATCAAGAGTCTCTATATTTTGCACATGAAGACCTTAAGATTAATCCTTTGTATAAGGTGATAAACCAGTATTTCAAACTCTTAGTTACTAAAAAAAAAAAGATATTTGGCACATAATCTCTGCTTATAAAAGGGCAACAGATATGTTGCGGATATTTTGTGCGTATGGAGGATTCCCGGTTGACGGATACGTCAAGAAGCTTTACGCTCGCTTCAAATAGGAGGAAGATGTTAAAGCCTCTTATGTCAGCAGTATTCAGTCACTTCGAAACATATTGTGTTACACTGTACTGTAAAGCGTGAGTTACATTTGACAGCGGACGAGTTGAGTTATTCCCGGGGCGGAGTGGTCACGCGAGCAGCCTGGTCGTGCGGCGCGCTAACTTTGTCGAGCTGAGTGCCGCACCCTCCTCCAGCAGCATGTCCGCGCCACACACGCCCACCGGCGCGCACGGGACCCGCGGCCCCCTGCCTCCCGCACTACTCGCCGCGTACTCAGCGCGAACTTCCCCCGCCCCCGCACACACACCAGCGCCACTCTCACCCGACACCATGCCTCCACGACAGTCCACCATCACCAGGCTAGGTGAGTACATCACTTACACATTTGAAGGTAACAAAGCAAAACCACTACTGTCCATTTTCACCCATATAATATATACTCATAATGCCATCTGTTAGATCTTAGTTTTATAAAGTTCATTCTTGGTTTACAACATTGGGAATAAAAGTAAGGAATACCTCTGTGTACAAAAAGTGTCTGTTGAAAAATGTTAAATTAAAGTTACAGGCGCTATTGTAGCAAGATGGTAAATTTCACAATAGTTAGGTTATCTGGTATATATTCACACCAAATATTTTTTTTTTCGGACCTAGCTAACGCTATTGACCGGTAGGGCCTTTACAGCTTCACCGTGACTTTGGGGGCGAGTGCAGAGGGCACTCAACCGCAAAAGGGTTACCAAAATGGTACGAAGTGGCCGTCACCTGAGTCTTCAAACTCTCTCGCGAGTTGTATCCTAGCTAATCCCTACATTTTTTATTTAACATAAAAAAGGTTACTTACAGGACCTATGTACCTGCGTGTTGTGTGCAGGAGTGTGTGTATTCATCTCTGATTCACAACATACTCTCAGCCTACACTAGCGCCATTTTGGTATCAATTCGTTTCATACAGTAAATATAAGTAACTTTTATCTACACTAATGTCATTTTTGAACGGTTATGTACAGCTTACAACTGATCACTTGTCCAACTTTCCTTCCCTATTTGACGTTTCTACCTTTATTCTCCATGGTTTACAAGTAATATTAGAACTTATTTTTATTTTATTTCTATTTTATTATTATAGAATATTATTTATTCAAAAAAACTGCTTGTCTTGATATGTTTAAAAGATACAAGCCATCCCTCAATTGTATTCATGTCAAAAAGATACCCAAATTATGCTACAGATTTTGAAATAAAAAAATTAGGAAATATTGAAATAAATAAATTAAAAATTAATTAGATTATTAAATTAGGAAACAAGTAGATCAACTGAATATCATATGGTCCATGTAGTCTCTTAATTCTTGGAAAGTGGCGTTTTTGTCTCTTTGAATATCGTTGATCAATTTAAACTCAGGGGCACGTTTAAAAGCGAACAGTTTCACGTCCCGGTCCCGGCCCAAGGACCGGTCCCCGAAGATTCACGAGCAAACGCAGGCCGGGTCCGGTAACTCCATAGCGAACGGGACGGCCGGCTCGTTCCGCATCCGGTCCGTCACCACCGCATCCTTCTTCAGGAGTAGGAACAAGGACAAGCGGAGCAAAGAACAACTCGACACTGACAACACGAAGGGGAACGGTGATGGCGTCGTCACCACGCGGATGTGAACTTCGCATCCGCACATAATTACAAATTACAACCCCTCACAGATTTGACTACTTGTATATTGTAGGAAAAAATAACGGAAGAAAAAAATTAATTCCATTTGAGATTCTATATATTTTAAGAGAACAACATTATTATGACTAAGTGAATACCTAGTTAAATCTCTATAGTTTAATTTATTTGTTTATTTATGTTTCGATGTGTCGATATACGAAGTAATATTATACAATAATAATGACATCAAAAATGTTGTCGTAATATTTTTTAAATATTTTTAGAATACTAGGCTGCGTTAATGTCGTTAATTTATTGTACTCTGTTTTAATATTTTTGTAATCACTCTGTACCTACGAGTTAACAATTTTTATAAAATATATATTAAACTAAAGTACATAATACAGTATAAACCAGATATACTTTTACGAACAATTGTAAAAAGTACCTATGCTGCTGCCATCTTTGGTGGAAATTGTTTTCTTGGTTTCTTTAGTTTAGAAGTCGCAATGTTAGTTTGTATACTTATTGGTATATCGATGTATGAAAGAAAACAATACTACAAATACATGCTTTATTATTTTATAGCATATACCTTTATATTTTAAGTTTAACAAAGCAGACATATTTGAATCACATGACAAATTATTAGGGACATCGTTTTATGTATGCAAAAAAATATACGGGTTAATTAGGCGCATATATTCAAATATAATTATGGAGGATAGAGGCTAAGGAGAACATTCTCATATGGGAGGAAAGTTGAAAGTGTCCAGCTACAGGCAGTAAATAATATTTTAAAGTCTCCAAAATGGCACTAGTGTATGACATGATCATAGCAATTATTAATGGAATGAAGTATGCCGAGTATTATTATTACTTTACTTTTGAATAATTTTTATTCTGTTATTTTTGTACATGTAATCCAATTCAAATTTTTGTATTTTTTTTTTATGTTATAGTTTTTAAAAATCTATTTCTTATTAAAAAAAATCCGCCAAAACAATAAATTTTAGTGCTCTTTGTTAATTAACCCTGTAGCATTATTATAGCGCCACTCTTATTTAATACATTTTAACGAATATTTTTTCAAACGAAGAGACGGTTCTCCTTACCTCTACCCTTCATAAATTTAATGTACAATCTCCTCGAAAAATAGCTGATTAAAAAGCCAGTTGTCAAACTTATGTGAATAGTGCCGAAGAAGTACTGAATAATCTAATCAGTATATAACGTGAAAATCGGTACTTACAGTAACTATTGACAGCAGATATATAAAAATATACGTAAGGCTTTTCTAAATAGTAATATAAAAACAACTGTAACAACTCATTTAGATATATCAAATTTACAACATCGATATTTTTATTGTCTATGGTTAAGACGACCTACAAAATGTACTTGAAATTTACGGCAAAAAAATACAAGACCCATGCACTTGACCTCGATGACAGGTGTCATTTTAAACGGACTATAATAATTCAAGGACTTAATGAATAAATTTATTTCTCAACCAACATTTTTTTTTTTATATTGTAATTAGCAAATTACACATTTATCCTATATTTCTGTTATGTAGTTTTGTTTCATAATGTGCCATATTACATATAGGTATACGAGAAAATACGTTTTTGTACACAGATTATCTAATATAGATTAAATATAAAACATATGTATACATAGATAGTCGTTACAATTTTATCGCAATCAATACTTTAGACATGTTTTCACAATACTACACCACTTTTTGTTGGAAAATAAATACGTCTGAACTTCTAAAGTGCTCAATCCCGTTCCTCTAACTTCGGAAGAGTCTTTGCCCAGAAGTGGGAAGGAAATGTTGTAATAAAATGTATGTTATTTCTTTATTTTAATCCCTTTAAAAAGTCTTGGTTGCAAGATTTAATAACTGTAATTTATGAATCATTTTAGTTTAGTTCAAATTACATTACTAAGGTCTACTAACTGGCCACAATCTCACATGATGTTAAAGTGATAATGTGGTTTAGGATGGTAAACTAAGCCTAACGGTACTGGTTCTCGTTCTCAAGTGATGCTGCCGGAATACACGAATTGGTATTTGGCAACAGGTTTTCAAGCTTGAGTGTGGTAGAGCTACCCAGTCGGGCATTATTAGAAAATCCCCTAACACCATCCTAATTTCAAATAAAATTAAATGTAATTAAAATGACATCACCACCGTTAAGTTCCTAAAATTTCTTTTAATTTTGTGCTAATTAATACTATACTTTATCTTGACATAAGTGCTATTATCTTTCAAATCATGTAATTCCTATATGTATGCATTTTAGAAATACTATTTCAGCTGAATAATCCATCTGAATCTCTATACTCCTTATCTCTACACTACATATTATATAGACTAGATCTAGAATCTTTTATCAATGTGCCACAGATAACGCCAAAAAGCTTTGATCTCAAAAAGCATTTTTAAGCGACATATTTTTAATAATAATCATTTAGTCATTATTAAATAACTATGAAATTTCGATATTTATATCTCTTAGATCTGTGTTGTGACTCATAAGTACTGTTATATAGAGTTAATATATCTTTACCAAGTTTTCAAAGCCAAATATTTATATACATCTCTGGAGACATAATTCATTAATGTAATTTTTTTAATATTTAAATACTTAATTAGGTAATAAATATGTTGTTTGTATATACATACTTTTCTGTATCAACTCGTGTTTTCGTTTCTACTTTGTAATTCTTTGTTAGAATGTGTTCGAACAGTTAATTATTAATAAAAAGTTTGTAAGACGTGGGATACGAGGTTATGAAATAAAACAATTATTCGTTTAAAATGTATTATTGTGTTTTATTGCCAAAAATGTTCATATATAATAATAACTTTTCAATAAATATCTCTAAATAATCGCTTTGGAAAATACACCACTCGCTAATAAATAGCACTTTCAAAGCATTATAGCTTATAAGGTCCTTATGACATACAAAAAAAAGTATATTATTATAAGTATATAAAAGAATGGTAATTGTTTTTTTTTTAATGTATAAATTATGCGTTAATCACATCTTTTTGAGTCCATCTCTCACTCTAATCGCTAACTACACCATCCAAAACATCTGAGAATACTATTTTCAAATAATTACGTATGTGAAAATGTTAAAATAATAAGCTATAATATTTTTAGCATGTAAGGTATTTTATATAAAATATGAAAAACGAGACACAAAAAACTTTGCGTTCGCGTTGAACTATTATTAGTTTACATACATTTTGTGTAAAAAAAAAGCAATATAATATCGAGATTATGCAGGTAAGAATAAAAAAATATTGGTCTGGGTAAATATTGTACATTGATCGCGTATTTCAGAAGCTCACGATACACTTTATACTCGCACGAATATATCTAATGCTGTTAATACACGTATGCACCGGACCCGTGGGCACGGTATGGCAAATAACATTCTTCTAAAAGACCGATTTTTTTATTCGAATTACAAAACATCGATGTCCAAAAGATCAATCTTTCTTCTATTTGTTCTATTTGACTGTTTTTCGTAAATAGTATTCTTCCAGTGGTCAAAATTAGACTATATTTATCATTTATAGCAAAAACGGTTTCCAATTGTTTTTTAATTGACTAAGGGTCATCAACAGCAACTAAACAAAAAAAAAAAAGAAGAATGCCTAACCTAGTAAGGAAAAATGACACTGAACTGTTTTATTTTTGCCTATTTACAGATGATCATCATATCATAGAAAAAAGGGCACTAATAATCGATACTTAATTAGTTTGAAAGATCAATGTTTTGTGCCTGGATGTTATAAGCATCGTTTCATCAAACTTAAATTCGAATCGATTCAAAAATCGATCTTTTTCGGAAAGGATTCCATCTCTAATTAGGGGACTCATAACATAGCCTATGTCCGCGCTCCGCTCCGTATGTGTGTTAACACCATTATATAGACATGAAATTTAAATAAATTAATACTTTTGTGGAAAGAGGAAATACTGCACAAATGTTTTAAAGGTGAATTGTTATTTTTTTGTCATGATTTTATAGACGATAAATTCGGAAAGTGTTTTTTTTTAAACGCACGAAGTGATTATGAAGTTAGGCGTCAATGATAAATCCCTAAATAACTTTTGGGAGCGAGTGCTGAAGGCAAATATTATTTTCATTATTCTATTTTCCGATTTTAATATAACTCTTGTCAATTATATTTTTATAGAGACGGTGTATTAAATATAAAATTCGTTATAATGTTTTTGGTTACGCCAATGAAATATGACTTCTTATATGTACACACACGACTGTATTTGTTTATAATTGTGATTCGTCTCATAAAATTATAAAACGAAATAATATAGTTAGATCAATTTACTAAATGTTTTAATTTTTCATGTAATATCTATGAATACATTCAAAAAATCGGGTAACATAAATCTACCGATAAATAAAAATAATTATCGATAAAATTATTCAATAGAGTTGCTACTGTAAAAGCGGTATTTGTAGATCTACATATTACAAACTTATTTATCGACTTGATAAACGTAAATAAAAACCGGTTTACTTAATTCGTATAGATTTTTAAAATACATAACAATATTCTCACATTTCTCATAGCAAATATAAACTATGGCACCGATACAGCAAATTATTAACACATATATCATCCAGTTTCGATATCATAAGACAAAAATAAATTAACTATCATTAATAATAATTTCACATTAATCATCATGATCGGAGCGCACCATGGTGGTCTGGAGAACTTCCGTCCATCTGTCGATACAACAACGAAAAAATTCTTTCAACCCAATAATTAACAACTTTTTAACTTAAAATAATCATTTCATAAATATTGAATTATTTTCAAAATTAAACAGATTTATAAGTATTAAGAGTTCAAATATGACCTAACTTGGAAATATTACGAACGCCCGTTGCTATGACAACCGAAATTTTATAAACAAAGCTGTTTCTGTTATCTACAGCCTAAAACACCTTTATTTAAATTTAATAAATTATTTCAGTCTCTATTTGTAAAAAAAAATTACAGATCGACAACAAATCAAAAATACATGTACATATAACTAGCTGTGCGTCCGCGGCTCTGCTCACGTATACCAACGGACTGGCAGACAAATGACTTTGCTTCTAATATAAGGACAAGGGGATGTAACATGGGAGATGATAATGGCCATTTATGTGAAGTTTTTTTTTTTTTCTATTATCCTGCTTTATTTTAACGTAACAAACTTCTCCCATGTGTTCTAAGCCAACAAGCAGACAGACGGGCAAATAGATATTGCCATTTTACATAATGCAAGGATGTAAAATATAATATATATACCTGTTGTACGTGTAGTGGCTGTCTGCTCTGAAGAAATACACGTGGTTCTTAAACTGTAATTTGAATACGAAATCCTTGTCGATGCCCTCACCCGCCTCCGGGGGACCCACCGAGTACCTGACCATTTACAATATTTATTTATTTATTTAGGTAACAAACAACCATTACATAAATATGATTACATAAGAAGATACACTAAAAGGCCTAAAGTACCATAACTTATAATATAGAATAAGAATAATGGCGGCTGTACGGCGCACGGCCTAATGGACTGTAACCCGAAGGTGGCGGTGTCCCTACTTAATCGAGTTCGTTGAGGACAACAGAATGCCTAGTACCTGGTCTTGGTGCCCTTCCTCCCAACGTCAAGATGGCGATGAGGGCGAGGGTCCTGCCAATCCCGAGACGAGAGAAACTTCTTCCACCAGCCTGTGCTATATGTATGCGGGTGCGGGTTTACGTGCGACGCGTAAGGCGTTTTAGCTTGACTGAATGTCGCGGTTCGAAGAAAGGGGGAGTAGGAGGGGTAGGGTTACCGTGTCGAGCCAGTATAATTTCGACCTATCTCGACATACATTCTATTCTCCGCAGCGAACTCGATATTAAATTAAATATAACAAATTGAACTGGTATAACCGGATACATTGACAGTGATCTTTGTCAAAACATAAGAAAATATAACATACATATAATCGGTTAAGGATTGATGTACGTTTCTTTAATAAATATATACATATATACACAGTTAGATGCTAGAACTGAGACTATGTATCGATATTTTTTGATTATTTCAAATATAACCCATATTTTATTTAAAAAATTCCAAGAATTTTATTTTATAATTTGAAGTTATATCTCTAGTTAATAATCCATAAGATATTATCCAGTACCTACGTGTCAACATATTGTAATACTTGATATTGAGAGACTCACTTTTGCACCGTGTTTATAATCGAGTTTGCGCTCAAGTTTTCAAACATGTATAAACTTGTCAGCATTAGTGGAGAAAGCATTTTTGCTTTGTTTGTTTCTCAGTGTAAGTCTACATCGCGCAGGGAACAATTCAACGTCATACTTTTTTTTAAATATAATCACGAAACCAACTTCGAAGACTGTTGTAGAATCTGCTAAACATTTACTTAAAAATAGAAATTCGACAAGATTTATCGCTCAAAAATTAAACATAATTATAAAGTATATATATAACATATAATTATTATTGAACATATTAGTAAGGAAAAAAACTGTCATGAGCGTATGCGAGCGGCGTTTATTCCATACAAACATAATCCCCTGTTTCCTCCCTGGTTAATAGCATTATGGTAAATATTTTTGTAGCATATAACATATACTACCGCCATGGCCGCAAGTTTGTTTTTACCATAAATTAATTATTATACTAAAATAGGAGCTTTTGAAAATGAGAGAAGATGCTAAATTTTTACCGTTGATTTCAAACCTCTATAATTGAAAGAAAAAGAACAATCGTTTATGTTTTGGAAGAGGAAACAGGGGAACATGAAGTGATATTTTAGTCTATTTTGCATACGGTAAAATCAGCCCGAACCGGAGTTGTCTCTTTCGTGTTTTATAACTGTTTCATTGGGGCGTAACTCGATAGCAAAATAGATCTGTGAAAATACATACTTTTCAAATATATCGCCGTCCGCATATCCTCGTAAGATTTTTTTAAAAATACGATTGACGCTAAAAAAAATATGCTTCGTTTTTGGATTTATAACATACGATGTATTTACCCTAATAGTGGTAGTGAAGCGAGCGGCGTCTCGTCCTGCCAGCTCTTGTAGAAGAACAGTGTGAACATAGCGAAGACGACCCACAGCTTCTGCCACCCCGGGGACTTCTTGAACTTGCGCAGCAGGTAACCGGATAACTGACTCTGTATCGACGATATCATTCACATTGTTATACCAACACCCGCACCACACGACTCGCGAACTTGTTATGGCACGAGTATCGAGTTTACTCGCCAGCGCCTGTCCGCTACGTATCGTGGATAATGTTCAAGCGATAGCTGTTATTGCAATGTGCACTCTCGCTTCGTATAATTACGTGAGTATTTCGTACGTCTCGACGCCAAACGAACTGCTATTTCACACTACAGTTTTAGTTTTACTTAGCCAGTAGTACAAATTGTAAGATTTTAAAGTGTATCAACTTTTATGAGAATTCTAGAGATAAGTAAGTCTTCCAAGTGACATATTATTTTTCAAAAATCCGCTTTGAAAATACTAAAAGGAATGGTTTTTTTTCCAAACGATGTTATTAATTAAATAATTAGATATAGAAAATTATTACAGCATTAACTCTTGCCACGTATATGTTCCAGAGTATTCCACGTAAATTTTCTGCATGGTGGTCGGGCTTTTTCTAATGATGCCCGCCTGGGTAGCTACCACCCTCAAGTTTGAAAACCTGTCGCCAAATACCAATAGGTGTGTTCCGGTAGCATCATTTAAGAACCAATACCTCTAGGCTTAATGTGTTTACCATCCTGGACCACCTCGCCACCAAACATCAGGTGAAATTGTGGTCAAAGCACTAGCCTATTCCGGGTAAAAAAAATAAGAGTTTACCACCACCTTTATTTCTTTATTTTAATGGCATTATTCCGCGTTTGTATAAAAATTGCTGATCATTCTTTGGACACCATATAAGAAAACGCTCAGTAAATGCCAAGTCATTATTAATGGTCAACTTCACAAGGAAATTCTAAGTGGTACACTTTATATAAAAGAATGGAGAGTGCGTGTGCTTTGGGGGTGAAAGGAAGGGAGGAGGGGGATAAGGAGAGAGAGTGAAGTTAAGTATAACACACCACACTATCAGAATTATAAAGTACCGTGATGGCGCGATGCAGCATGCCAGTGTCGAGCGAGGCGGCGCGGTGCCAGCACACGTGCCAGAGCGCACCGCCGCAACCCCCACTACCACCCCCACTGCTCACACTCGGTGACGAATCTAAACGACCAATAAATAATATCGATAACTCAGCATCGTAAACCCACATCACTACTACTATACAAATGAAATTTCACGTACAGGTACTACTTACTCAAAAAGAAATTAAACATGGGATACCTCTTAGGTTACCAATGCTATGCTATCCTGTCAACATTCTACAGTATATAAATCCCCTTGAGCACTTACCTGGCGTTTACGCCAGCTTTCCATTATGTTCTTATTGTCTTATTATTATGAGTACTCGACACATTAAGTATATGATGGCGGTTTAAGTGAATGCACTCAGAGATAAATAATAAAATTGTGTAAGTAAAGCCGCCTATCGTATGTTTTGATTATGAATAAACTATATGGAAATGTACATAATTATTACTCAATAGCGCCAATAGATGTAAATACTAGACAGATGTGAGGTTATGTTAATAATTTCAATCGACAACTCTATAATAATTAAAACTATTAAAAAAAGAACTTTTTGCAGTTTCGATTTTTCACTTCTGCCAGCAGCAATCACTTACGGCTGCCTATTATTTTATTCTATAATTTTCAGGTAAACAATAACCCACCAATTTCGTGTTCGTATGGCGTTAGTTCAGTGTCGAGGTCTGTACAGTTGCTGTTGTTTGCGTTGTGAATGGCGCGCTCCAACGCGTTGCACCAGCCCTCGAACTCGATCTGATTACTCGCATTCACCATAACATCCACCCCTTCACCTGACATATTTATCAATAAAGACTCCATTATAGTATTGATGTAAACGTTTTCAAATTGTTATTTGCCAATTACTTGATTCTCATTAACTGGTATAACCTCGTTATAACGTTTATCAATACAATTAGGTATTATGTATATGAATTGTTATATTTCTGACGGGTTAAAACAATATCTAATTACTATTATGTGCAATTATTTTATTTCATTAGATTTATAACAATAAATAAAAGGAATAGGCACGTTAGGTACGTTAATGCGGACCAAATTGGTAGCAGTATATTAAGGACCCCTGTTTTGAACTATTTAACCCCGTGAGCATTTACTTGGCGTTTCCGCCAGTTTTCCTAATGTCTTATTTTTATGGGTACTCGACACATTAATAATATTAGCATTAATATTGATGTTTTATTGCAAATTAAGAGGTTTAAAACGGTTTGTCTAATGTCACCGCACTATTTCAGTTATGATATATGAAGTCTAGCAGTGGTAGAATCATTCGTACGATAGTACAAGTTGAAAGACATTAGTTCATACTGCCTAACTTGCATCAACACCCTAGTAAGACGATAGCAATCCCTCTAGAATGTTCCTTGAAATTTTACCTCACACTAAACGTTTCGTGTCATTATTTTCAATACATTTAACCGAACTATATTACGTAAGACGGTACAGAAATCGTACAATATAGCATCTGGATAACACAAAGTTAAAGATAACAGCTGCTACATGAAAGACTGAGGAGCCGCCAAAATCTCTATTTATTTTATATTTGAAAATAAGTTCGAGGTAGGATTGTACAAGTAAGAGTAACATATCAACGCTAATATTATAAAGAATTTGTATTTTTGTATGTAATGAATAAACTTAAAAACTACTGGACCGATTTGGATGAAATCTGGTATGGAGATATTTTGAAATCCAGGGTGTAACATAGGATAGTTTTTATTCCGAAAATCCCACGGGAACGGAAACTACACGGGTAAAACCGCCAAGAGCAGCTAGTACACTATAAAGTAAAACAGTAACAAATAAATAAAAACGCAAGCTGTACAATATGTATTGATTATTTAAATTGGCGCGTGATATGTGTATGTGTGTGTATGTATGTCTGTGTGTGAAATTTGTGTTTATGATTTAGAGTCCCCGTTGTAGTTTTAGAAATTCGGTGTTAAATGCGTTTCTGGTATACTGGATGATATCTATTATTATTGTAAGTGCGAGCAAGGTGACACAGTACCGAGTTTTGAGCATAATTAAGTATGTATTTGCGAGTGGAACATCAAAAAGTTGTGTGTGTTATGCGTGTGTGACATTGGTGTGTGTCTATACGATATTTATAGAGTATAGATATAAATGAACCGGTAAGTGTAAAGGCGTGCGGCAGTTCGGCCGGCTTCACATGCAGCCGGTGGAGGGGCAGGGCGGAGTGCGCGCGGAACACAGAGTTGCCACTCTTCGACGCAATTATTAACACGTCATTAAACTGAAACAATATTATATTCTATACAATATTATCATAAATACACACTTCAAACAAATTAGGAACATCATCCAGTTACAATGTTCTTTATGAAAGAAACGGTTAAAATATCCGTGTGTTAGTAAATATGTAAAAAGAATAATGTTGGTAAAGATATACGTAAAATTAACCACCATCGCGTTCTTTGCTTTAACTGACTAAACCATTGAGTATTTTATTAAGTATAAATCAATGAATTGAATAGAAACGATTAAATCCAAGCGAGATCCTTATATAGGAGAATTTATTTGTTTATCAGAGTGGTATCGTAAATTGGTACAATAATGTTGGTTAAACTCTAAGAGAAATCAACGAATCGATTGTCAACACTAGAATATTAGTTGCGTATTAAAAAAAAAAAACATGACGTCAAATAATAGAAAAATGGTTTAATCTCAAATAGTGAGTACACAGATATCCCTTCAAACATTATTTAATAAAAGTCTTAAATTATGTTCGAGGGGTATTAGGGAAACTATATATTAGTGTTTAAAAAAAACAGTTTTTTTAATGGTATTAAAAAGTTGGAAGTACATATAAAACAAAAATTGTGGCGCCTATTAGAGCCATTAATATTAAGGTTTGCCTCTATTCATTCGTATTTTCCATTTAAATAACACGAGATTATTTTTTGGAATGGAATGGCTTGTGTGCGCAATATCCCAGAGAGAGTATTTATAGGAAATTTCACGCTCTACAAAAACCGTCTGACGGACAAAGTTCCTCCTCAGATCAACCGTTTTAAAGATATTTGCGATCAAAAACTAACACTGATCAAAAATTTAAATAATTTAAATAGTCGCCAAAATTTTTGTCCTTATATGTACTTGCAACTTTTCAACACCATTTAAAAAAAAACAAATGTTTTTTTTTACTTATACTTATGTACTTTTTAACAAATACTTATGTTTATCTAAAAAAATAACCATCTTTCGTTTTCGATAACTCGATGTTCGGTCACTTGAATAATTACTGAAATAACTAATTTTAATATAACCCGTTAAGTGAAATGCATTCCAGAAATGAAAATTTACGAAGGGTAATAATATCAAGATGAATTACTTGATTTCCTAACTTTTCAGTCTCATATTATTTTATATGAAAAATTGAGACGCGCGCCTTAATATGAAACTCGAGAAGCAATACTGATAAGCTGACTGGCTTGCCCTCGAGTTAGTTACCAAACTATCCTATTAGTTGGTAGGAAAGAGATATGAGTGGGGGATCCAGAACCATTTCACGTTTTTAATTGATTTTTTGTAAGTATCTGGAATTGTCTTTTTGATGAGGCATTAAAAATAAATAAGTTATCATTTCTATTGATATCTAACCAGAAACAGCATCTTCTGTTGCAGTCCTCTTGTTGAGTGCTTGTAAACGCATCCGAGTCTTATGAACTCCCTTTCAGCTACTAATAACTTGTCGTAACCTGTGATAATATTATATTCAAGTCATTTATACTAGACAAGTAATACGTTTATCTATTTATTTCATTATGTATTTCAAACTAGCTATGTGCCCGCTGCTCTGCCCGCGTATCATTATTTCTTCACTGCGTAAAATAGTTAATTTATCGTTTTGATGGTCACTATTTTTTTTTTATCTTAAATTATTTTTGGTACTAACAGAAACCAAATGAATTTACAAAAAAATTAAAATACTTGCCAGTAAAACTTGCAGTAAAATCATAATTTGGATCACAATTCCACGAATTATATAGTATAATTTAGGCGGAACCCTAATTATTTTTGAAAAATTAAAGTAATCTAAATTACGCGGAATACCGTCAGCTATCTGTGACAAAAAGTCCCGTCAAAAATCGGTCCAACCGTTCCGGAGATTAGCCGGAACAAACAGACAGAGGGCAAAATTTTTAAATATTGTGTATTTTATTTATGTAACCGTATATACATCGATGTGACACTTCAATTTTGTTTATTAATATAGATAATAAATATTAAATGAGGATGTGTTTCAAGGTGGAGAAGAAGCAACCTTAAAGCTATTGGTTTTCCAGTTGACATTGGGGGATCACATTTATAGTAGTTTGGTGATAGATATTATGGTGCCTCTACACCATGAGCCATGATGGACAATCACAAGCGATAGTGTACGTGTAGAGGGCATAATCGTCTGCAATTGATTGCCCATGTTCGGCGACGGTTGAACGTAATATAAAGGAAGTTCGGCTATGATTGTAAGGATGTCCATACGAAATAACCCAAGGATCTCGTTCTATTTCGATGTATAGTCAGCATCCACCGTTGACTTCGGCTCCATTTTTTTTCACGACTCTTTTATAGTGAACATTTATATAGAGGTGGTGGTGGTCAATATACACTAAATGAATAAATTGCGACTGTTCCTACTGTTTCGTCGTCCATGGCTGGATGACAATCAACAAATGTAGTATGCTCGATCGTGTGGACAGATCCGCGATCGTGGCGCGTTCTGTGATTGGCTACCATGGGCAATGGTGTAAAGGCGCTATTAAAGGTGTGTGAGTGAGAGGAGTCTGCGGGTGGGTGTTGACCTTTTTTTTTTTTTTTTTTTGACGAGGAAAAATGCATTTTTTGACGGGGGGAAATGCATTTTTCGACGGGGGGAAATGCATGGGTGGGTATTGACCTGCGATATCCCTCTGCAGTTGACAGAGTGCCGCGTGGTTCTGAACGTGGTGCAGGTGCAGCTCCGCCTCCCGCGCGCCCCGCGCCCCACGGCCGCACGCCTCCGCCGCGTTCGCCACGTACTCCTCCGCCGCGCTCGCCCCGCACTCACCCGCACTACGCTTTAGCTCTAGTAACAAATTACGTACACGGAAACTGTGATAATACTATCGCTTAGATAAAACAGTATGTCAGCTAGATGAGTCGTATAGAATCAAAAGCGCCTATCCACACTTCAACACATTTTTGACAAAGTGAAAAATTGTTTTTTTTCTCTAAAGTATAGCAGTGATGATTAACGTATAAACTGTATTTTAATCTATAGGTAGTTCACTTATATGTCAACATGAAGTTAGCAGCGCAAGTTTAAAAATAAACCAATATTAACGTTATTTTATTGGCGATTGTATATAGCTAAATTGTAGTCTATGATCCTATACGACTCATATGTTAACCCTAACGGACTATAGCTAAACAACTGAGCATTAATCATTTTTTATCATAATTAATAAATCTTAAAGGAGAAGCTCTAAAGAAAACTGAAGACAGTTTCTTTTATAGACTCTTTATAGGATTACCTAATAACTACCTTTAGGCATATTATATATGACAATATTCATAATTAGTTACTTTTTACAACAATAGTTTTTGGTACAATAATAAAAGTAAACTGCAAAATATTTAAAAACAGTTTTTCTTTTCACTGTGGCATAAAGAAAAATACATCATAATAGGAACATATGGTATTCAGTTAGTACCAATTAATGCAATCAGTTAGAAAAGGATTAATGACGGCACAATGCAATTCGGGACAAAGAGAAATGATTTAAACAATTGTCGATATGTAATACAGTTATCGATGTTGATATGTTATTGATATCGATATGGTTTACCATTGGCGAGTGCCCGGTAGTGCAGCAGCCGGTGCAGCGGGCGCAGCAGCAGGCAGGCGAGCGGCAGCGGGGCGCAGGACTCGAAGGCGCAGGCCGCGCGTGCCGCCGCCGCGTCGTGCCGCGCGCGCTCTCCACGAGACCGACCAGCGCGCCGCACTCGCGCACGTACCGCGAGTACGCCTGAAACAACACATTAATAGCTATAAGTTATTTGCAGTGAATTATGGCGTAGTTAGTTTTGAGGTCGAATTCCGCAGGTTCGAACACACTTATCTAACTCTACACGGTATTAGGGAATTATCTAATAATGCCTGCCTGGGTAGCTAGACACCACACTTAAATTTGAAAACATGTCAACAATCACCAATATCGGTGTACCGGGAACACCGCTTGAGAGCCGGTACCTATTTAGGTTTAATGTATATGTTATCCTGGACCACATCGTCACATAACATCAGGCAAGATTGTGGTTAAGGACAAAAAAAAATTAAACCAATCCACAATTCCAGAGAAGACTTTTGGAGTTCAATCATGCGCTATTTATTACCACGCGCAACGAATTATATTGCCCTCAACTATGCAACAACACTATCTGGTAATTATAGGACTCTTGTATTTATAAAAAATCAGTAATATCAAAAATAACATATTAAGGGTTGATTATAGTTTGCATATCTTATGTACAATTATCATAAGACCAACTGTGTCCCGTCACTCCGCTTGTATATAATACAAATTAAATAAAGTATTAATTTGAATAGACGTGCAAAATTTACATTATAACGTGAGTGAGGTCCCAAGTAAAAAATAATATGCTATGTAAAAATTAACAAACAAGTATTAAACAGTCATTACATCACAATAATTTACTTCCAAACAACTTTGAAATGTCAGCAGTTTTAAAAGTGTCGATTAGTATTAGGTGATTAAAACATTCATAATACGGCATATTTTTGATACTAAATTTAATTTAAACTCTTATACGGAAAATTATACTGACAAAGACTTAAATCGCAAATAAAAGTAGGTAAATCATTTTACTGAAATTGACATATAGATACGTTTTCATTTCGCTCACCTCACTAGTACTTGACAAATGATCGTACAGAAAGTCCGCTATCCTTCTATATTCAGGTTCTTCTGTCTCTGCAAAAACGATAGATCAGCAATTTTTTTTACAATGTTATATTATTAGCTATAAAATTAGTACACAAGAAACTTAAATAATATGGTATAAAGAAAGACAATACATATTATAAATTTATCTATTATTTATTAACACCGGCTTGAACCACGATTTTCATATTTTATGCTTAATTATAATATGTTTCTCTAATATGTCTGATTCTGTATTAGTGTTAATCTGATATTAATGGAATTAATAAAATCTGATGTTATAAGATGTATCTAATAGTTACGAATATAGAATTTGTCTATAGTAGTAACATTAGTCCGAAAGGAAAATGTTTTTCTATAAGTTGCACTATTTTTGTTTGTGTTGTGTTTTATTATTTATGACCAATTGAATTTATAATAATTAAGATAGTTGGATTATACAATTTTTCTATAGTATAATAATGGACTGATTTAGTTTCAAATACCTAATATTATTGATAAATCAGTACAAAAATTAACTTTGAAAATTCACTATACGGATGTAAAAAGCAGTGATTTATGTTTAATATAAAACAAATGTTATTTTATTATTTAAAAATAAATAATGCGAACGCCCAGACTTTTATAGAGACCGCTACTACCCATAAAGAAATCGTAACACGATAAATGATTACCTATTAGTATGAGAGGTTTCGCTGAATGTTTCAAATTAAATATAAGCCTATCTATAATGACGTCAGAATATTAATAATACACAAAAAATTAGATGGCGCTATTCCCTTATATCCCTATGGAGCTAATATATAATTATTACGTTGCCAGCTTACGCATCGTTTCATGCGACGTTGCCGTTCTTCGTCTTCCACTCTCTATTTGTATTTGAAAATATTTATGCCAATTTTTATTCAGTGTTACCAGATTAGATAGGATACCCTCAAAATAGTTTTTTTTTTTTTTAAGTCTGTCTTTGATGTACTGTTATTACTATTACATCAATAATCCGACTTTTATGATGATTGTAATCTATTTACACCTATTTCTACAAATTAAATTAGATAATAATTCGAAACAAAGGAATAATTTGTCACAACATAAATGTCCTTTTGAACTGATGAAGGTGTCAAATAAATCATCCTATTCTTAAAATATCCTTTTTTTTCGCCAATGCTTATATTTTTTTCTTATTTTTATTTTGTTTTTACTTATGGAGAAGATCTTTTAAAATGAAATTTGTTACTTTTATATCTAAAAAGTGATTTCGCCAACTGCAGTTTTATTAATATCGGTTGAGTCCCATTGAGTTAAGTCCGGATAGACAAACAGAACGCCAAGTTTTTTTTGTGGCAGATTTGATTCTAAAATATACAGCTAAAATTAAAAATATTATTTAAACGGCATCTCATAACAAAACAATGTGTTTCTTTCAAAGTCACCATCAAGTTATCTGTCACAAAGCGCATAAATAGTGGTCAATCATCGATGTTTTCCAATGAAAATAAACATTCCTAAAACATAATATTCATATAATATTACAAGTTCAAACATTAGTACACACTTTTTGATAAATTTTAATGAAAACATAATTGAAATACCAAGGTATCAATTACTTTTGTTGGAAAATAGGAACGCAACCTAATATTATATTTAATGTCTTATGTTGGCAACTTTCTCTCTCTGTGCAATATATGAATGTCATTGTGTCAAGTGTGCAATAATATACGTCTTATGCATTTATTGTGTTCTATTTTTCTATATTAATCAACCAAATATCAACATGGTAGCAGAGCGTGGTTAATTAAAGTGAAAATCAGTAAGAACTATAATAAACCGGCCGGCGTATTTGTTGTCATACATTTTGAGGTTACCGCATAACCTTACTGAAGCGGCGTGCTTAGTATTCATAATACATCATCGAAAACTTCATATTAAAAGAAGATGTCCAACAACACAAGTCATAATTCGTTTCATATAGACAGACTCGTTGGAAGAGAGAATTACGCGAGTTGGAAATTCGCAGTTGAAGCCTATTTTAAGCTTGAAGAGCTATGGAGTTGTGTTGACGGAACTAATAAAGATGAAAAGAAAGAAATAAAGGCAAAATCAAAGCTTATTCTGCTGCTAGATCCTATCAACTATGTACATGTACAGAGCGCGACAACATGTAAAGAAGTCTGGAATAGTTTACAACAAGCTTTTGATGACAGCGGTCTATACAGAAGAGTAGCCTTATTGAGAGACCTGATCACAACTACACTTGACAGCTCACGAAATGTGGATGAGTATGTGAATAAGATTATGTCGACTGCACACAAGCTCAGAAATATTAAATTTGACATCAATGATGAGTGGCTCGGGACACTGATGTTGGCCGGATTACCTGAAACTTATAAGCCAATGATAATGGGCTTGGAGAGCTCAGGGATCAAGATCAGTGCAGATTCAATTAAAACAAAACTCCTGCAGGAAGTTCAATGCTCAGAAAGTACAGCATTCTTCACTAGGAAATCAGCCATTCACAGGAATAAAAATACAGCTAAAGTTCAAAATTATAAAGGACCCCGTTGTTTCAACTGTAACAATTATGGGCATCTGGCCAAGAATTGCCGTATTCTATGGAAGAAGAAGAATATAGATAAAGCAGAAGTAAATAAAGGTTTCATTGCAGCGTTTTCAGCATCATCACAGACAATGAATCCGGACCTTTGGTATGTGGACTCAGGTGCCTCAATGCACATGACTAATAGATGTGACTGGATGTACAATATAACAAGTCCACCAATATCCACAATAACTGTTGCCAGTAAGACACCGTTATCTGTGGAAAATATGGGAAAGGTTATTATTTATTGATAAACGGTAATGAACAAATGAAAATTCAGGTAAGAGATGTTTTATACATACCTAAACTTGCTGCCAATCTATTATCAGTAAGCGCTATGGTGAAAAATGGTTGTAAAATAAAGTTTACAGACAAATGTTGTGATATTTATAATCAAGATAACAAATTCCTGTGTTCAGCCACACTTGTAAATAATTTGTACCAGTTAAATACTCATAGAGAAGTTGTTTCAAACCTAACATGCTCAAATAACTTAAGTGATGTTGTGCTTTGGCACAGGCGCATGGGACACTTAAACTTTTCAGATGTTAATAAGTTACCGGAGTGTGTAGAGGGAGTCAACCAATTTCCTGAGCAAAGTAAAGATTCTATCACATGTACCACTTGTCTCCAAGGTAAACAGAGCAAACTACCTTTTAATAATATTGGTTCAAGAGCGTTACAACCACTGCAGCTTATCCACACTGACATGTGTGGACCAATGGAACAAGTTTCACTGGGAGGGGTATGAAGTATTTTATAACTTTTATTGATGATTTTACTAGAAAAGTACATGTTTATCTTTTGAAAGACAAATTAAATGTTCTTGAAGTATTCAAAGACTATAAATGCAAAGTTGAGAATGAACTTAGTAGAAAGATAAAAATTGTTCGGTCAGATAATGGAAAAGAATATTGCAACAGAGAATTTGACAGTTTTTTAAGTAGAAATGGAATTGAGCACCAAACAAGTGCCCCATACTCACCCCAGCAGAATGGCTTTGCAGAAAGGATGAACAGGACCCTAGTGGAAAGAGCTAAGTGCATGTTATTTGATGCTCATTTGTCAAAAGAATTTTGGGGAGAGGCGCTAGCCACAGCTGCCTATATAATTAATAGGTCACCCACAAAATCAATTGATAGCAAAACTCCTATGGAAATGTGGTATGGTAAGAAACCTGATTTATCAAATATAAAAATTTTTGGCTCCGAAGTTATGGTACAAGTACCCAAAGAAAAACGTCAAAAAATGGGATTCTAAATCGAAGAAATATATCTTTGTTGGTTATTGTGAATCTACCAAGGGATACAGAGTTCTTGATCCTAAAACGAATAAAATCATCAAAAGTAGAGATGTCATATTTTTAGAAAATGTACAAAAATATGATAATGCTGTATACTTACCTTGTTTACCTAACAGTGATCCTAAATTACAGTTACCTGAAGATCCCATTATAGAGAAACTTAACATCTCAGTTCATTCTTCAAGTGATAATTACCAGTCTGATGATAATGATGATTCTTCCTACGTACCAGAGAAAGCTGTTGATTTTTCGACACCAGTACGTAATATAAATTTACGTCCACGTAGATGTGTCCGGTATGCAGAGAGTGTTGACCAGGATGTAAGTTATTTTTGTCCTATATTTGATTTAAATGATCCTCAGACACTTGATGAAGCTCTTTTATTTATCTCCACATGCTGATCAGTGGAAAAAGGCCATGCAGGATGAATATGACTCCTTAGTAAAGAATAAAACTTGGTCACTGGTAGATCTACCATCAGGTAAAAGAGCCTTGCCATGTAAATGGGTGTTCAAAAGTAAGACTAATGAGGAAGGAAAAATTGTTCGTTTTAAAGCAAGATTGGTAATCAAGGGGTGTGCTCAAAGAAAAGGTAATGACTATGATGAAGTATATGCCCCTGTGGTAAGATATACCTCAGTTCGTTTTTTTTGCTTGCTCTAGCTGCTAAATATAACCTGGAGATGATTCAGATGGATGCTATAAGTGCCTTTCTACAAGGAGATATAGATACAGAGATCTATATGTCTCAACCAGATTGTTATATAGAGAATGCACAGGTATGTCACTTACATAAATCAATCTATGGGCTCAAGCAAGCTAGCCGTCAGTGGAATTTGAAATTAAATAATGTCCTACTTAAAATTGGATTAGAAAGGTCAAAGATTGACCCATGTATCTATTATTCAAGAGATGCATCAAAAATGATATTTATTGCAGTATGGGTGACGATTTCTTGATTTTTACTAATGATAAGAAAACAGCAACAGATATCAAAGATAAATTAAAAGTAGAATTTTGTATGAAAGATCTAGGTGAGATACAGCAGTGTATCGGCATGAATATAAAAAGGAATCGTGACGCAGGTATGATTATGATAGATCAAGAGAAATATATTAACCTGGTGTTAGAACGCTTTGGCATGTCTGAGTGCAAACCAGTACACACTCCAATAGAGTTAAATAGAAAATTTGATAAGAAATCTGAGAATGAGGATAGCAATTTTCCATACAGGGAAGCGGTTGGCTGTCTTATATATCTGGCACAAGTCACTCGACCTGATATCACCTATGCAGTCAATAAATTAAGTCAGTACTGTAATGATCCAGGGATGCAACATTGGCTTGCAATAAAAAGATTAATGAGATATCTTCAAGGAACAAAGAATCTACACTTATGCTATGTCAAGGAAGACTCTAATAAAATAACTGGATATTGTGATTCAGATTGGGCTAGTGATCCATTGGATCGGAGATCATGCACTGGTTATGCCTTTATTTTTCAGAACGCTTGCATTTGTTGGAATTCTTGCAAACAGCAAACTGTAGCTCTCTCTACAGCAGAGGCTGAGTATATGGCAATGGCGTCAGCGACCCAGGAGGCCTTGTGGCTTCGCCAACTCCAAAAGGAACTTGGTCTAGGTTTAGACAGTGCTTTAGTGATCTATAGTGACAATCAAAGTGCAATAAGACTGGCATCAACAGACTGTTATAAATCTAAGACTAAACATATAGATATAAGATTACATTTTCTCAGAGATAATGTTATTAAATCTAAAGTTAAATTTTTATTTGTTAATGGTTGTAACATGGTAGCTGATAACTTAACCAAGGGTGTGACTCATGAAAAACATTTATATTGTATTGAAAAAATGGGTTTGCGTTCAGGAGGGAGTGTTGGAAAATAGGAACGCAACCTAATATTATATTTAATGTCTTATGTTGGCAACTTTCTCTCTCTGTGCAATATATGAATGTCATTGTGTCAAGTGTGCAATAATATACGTCTTATGCATTTATTGTGTTCTATTTTTCTATATTAATCAACCAAATATCAACAACTTTTAGTAAGTTTGCAGGCTGAATGAATGAATAAGTTCCATCAAGAAATAAGACGGGATTTTGAACTCTTCGCGTGTTACGATTGTACGGCAAGAGCTACCTATATATATTTTGTCTATGGCAAGACTCAGAGATTAAATGAATGAGAGCGATTCGAGACTCAAAGCTATGTAAGCATAGTTACTTCAACAATTTCTTACCTAACCAAACCTATCGCCAAATACCGATGTGTTCCGGCACCATCACTTCAGAACCAGTATATATCTAAGCTGGGTGTGTTTACCATCCTAGACCACATCGTCGCTTAACATTAGGTGAGATTGTGGTCGAAGCACTAAGCCTATACAATTTTTAAAAGGTAGTTACCGTCGTGCCTGGAGGGCGAGGCGGCGGCTAGTATCCTCTCCAGCCTGGCGAGGAACGCGCCCGCGGGCAGCGCGAGCGGCTCCAGCGCGAGGCAGGCGCGCGCCACGCCCGCCACCTCCGCCCCGCCCGCCGCCAGCTCCGACACGCGCCGGGACCAAGTCTGTGTAACACACACACACACATACACATTCTTATATATCAACAGTTCAGAAATAGAAAAAAAAATCCATTTTTTTTTCTAATATCGAATAAAATAAATTACTACTATTTTTTTTACAAACACTATCCAATATTATTTTATAACGCCATGTATAGGAAAGAAAAAATAAGATCGTCGTAAAAAGATAAGTCGTTTGTGCGTTTGACACTCGTTAAAAGAGCGCTATAAAAACCCGAATCTATATAAACGGTGCCATTTCTGGAACCACATTGTTTCGCTATAGGTATAAGAGGACCGTTGATCAACCCAGACAGTTCAGTTTGAATTGCATGTCGAACTGAAAGACAAGAAGAACAGAACCGCAAGCGATCTAGAAACGCTAGAAGTGAAATGTGTATTAAAGGCGTGTTTAAATTTGCATATAAGTTCTTATTGTAAATTACTACTACAGAGAAAACAATATGGCCGCCAAGAACATTTCACGATTCTTATAAAAAATTAAGATTGAAAGTAAGGTTTTTTGCACTCACGACGGTGATAAGCTCCAAATCACGTTTGTATGTACGTTCGGTCATCAAAAGTTCCTTAGCAACATAGTACGTGACATCCGCGTTTCGCCGCCGCGGCAGCTCGCCGCTACCGGCACCTGCGCCGGCGCACTCGCGCACCGTACCGAGCAAGTTCGATGATACGCTGTCAGACAATATCAACTTTTCATTTCGTGAGAATCCATCAAAATTCACAATCAATTAAACATTCCCATAACGTTTTATAAAAAAAATTCTCTTGCTATTCTTTCTTTTGTTCAGCAAGTTCACAAATAACAAAATCGAACCTTTTTTTTTTTTTGGCGGGGGGAATGCATTTACGCACTACCCTTATCTATTGTATTTGTGGGATCAAAGTCCCCGTGTGGGATCAAAGTCCCCCAACAAAATCGAACCTAAGCAAGTGAAATAGATTATCCATACTAATAAATAAAATTGGAGTGTCTGTTTGTAACATGAAATTATCATTTTTTTACGTTTCATTTTCGAAAATAATTAAGGTACCGCGTAAAAAATTTTAAAAACTCATAAAAATTTGAATAAAATCAGACCCACTGCACAGTTTTACGGGCAAGTACTTCAATTTATGAGAAAAAAAAATACTTTATCTTATCACTAAATTTTTTTTAGGAAAATAATTAAGGTTCCCGTATAAAAAAAATTAAAAACGCAGTGAAGAATGTATGACACGCGGGCGCAGCCGCGGACTCACAGCTAGTATACACATATATAGAGACCTGTTGTTGTTTCGCCTGGAGAGTGTATCGCCCGCGTCACTCTCGCCTCCACTCAGCACGTCCATACTGGTCGTCGACTCTGACACTATGTTCACTGTAACAAAACTATACATTTATACAACAGATTATACCCGCGATTACGCTCGTAAATTATAATCACCAGTCTAACTCTTCAATATAAATGTATAATGTAAATATAATGAAAAATAATTTTCAATTAAGTCAACAATAAATTGACTACCATCACGTTTCATTAGGTATCGTCCATTAATCACATAAAACTCATGTAAAATATCGCTAAACTATCAGGTGATTTAATTCAATTTATCGCCGAGATGTTCGACGGCACTATCACTTATACAAATAAAAAGACATTATATTGATTATTAACCGGTAACGTTTCCGTTGATAACGTCAGATGTGGCGAGCTTGTTGTCGATGTGCCCGTTCGTAAGTGCGCGTTTCGCATTCGCGTGCGTGTTCGCATTCGCGTGCGCGTACGGCGTCGACGAACACAATGGCGGTGGTGCACTCCGCTCGTACGTCGACGACGGCGACATACACAGACTGGCAGATGACACAGTAGCGTCTTCTTCGACCGTCGCCTCTTCATCGCCCGATGTATCGCCTATCAAACATAAATCAACTGTTGTTACATTCGTTTACATAGAGTAATGTTAATGAATATAAAAATCAAAAAATGTATTTAATAGATCGCTTATTTATATATACAATAGCTACTAAAAATATATAGAAAATAGGCTGATAACGAGAAAATAAACGTTTTGAACTGTTTTTATCTTTTACAAGGTAAATAATCACAAGCTTTCGAATGTATAGAATTCCGTTGGAATGTTAACAGCTTTCAAATGGGCGCTTATTATTTGAAAATATACTTTTGTGTCCACGGGACAACCAACAAAATTAACGTATAACTCGATATGTTATTTATTTGTAATGTACTTATAAATAATAAGAAGAATGTATAAAATATTATCCACGACTATGTTTTTACTTTTAATTCCTATTCGATACATTTATCAACGTATTAAAATAAATATTATACAAATGAGCGTCAATTTAACATAGAAGTCATTCATAAAGAAAGTAAAACTATAGAGAAGAAAAAATTAAATTATAAAAGAAAAACAATATCTGAAAAATAAAATAAATAACAAAAATTCCAATGACGACGGAACCTGCAAAATAACTTCTTTTTTACATTGAACATACTTAACCAATAATAAAAAGCGAAAACTAAAAAACACAGTCCAAATAAAAAATACATCCACTTATCATGCTTATAAGATAACAGTTTTCAACTTACGGATCACATCCATGCCGCTTTAATATAGAATCGAGGTGAACAGAAATGACAATAATTATTTAAAAAAAAAACAACAATATTAAAAGAGAAATTTCGTTAATTTTATTCATTTTATTGGTTAACTAACCCCCAAACTAGGGGTGCGTGGGTGTATTGCAGGGGCACAAGTACACACTCACACACATAATATAAATTCAAAAAGGTTTCAATAATCGAAACAATATAATTACGTGACAATTTAAAAAATAAAAAAAAATCCTGTCATACAGAAATCAGTGGCGAAATCATTCAAAATGGTTTATTGTATTTTATGTTTGTTTTATCAAGTAACTCTATTTTGTTTACATCGATATAATTGTGATAAATAAAGAAAAAAGTCTACCGTCACAGAAGGTCCGAAAGATGAAATTTGTCGTCAAGGCATTCGCGAGTCGGTAAACCGATTAAAAATGCCAAGATATTTAACATCAAAATAAATTGATTTTTTTATTGAAATTATCAAAGTTATTTTAATCTATTGCTAATTAATCTAACCATAGTATATTAAAAATAATTTAATAGTTAACATATAACACTAACTGTGGTCCGCGGCTCTGCTCTCTCTGCCTATATTTTATAAAAAGTTATTTACTTATATAAAATTTAGTCGTTTAGTGTGGGAGATTATTTATCAAATTAACTCACTATTATTAGGTAATTTTTTTCCGAATAATATACACAGCGGTAAACATCTTGGAAATTGACCTTGACTTTAGAGATATCAATTTTTAGATTTGATTGGTCGCCGTGTTTTATTGATCCTGTGATTGGTGGATCAGTACCGCGAAATACTATCTCAGTACGTCGATTTATGTCACAGATGTTTGTCGGGATTCGTTAATAATATACCAAAATAATATCTGTCCAAAAGTTTAATTTATGATTTCTCGAATTATACACTAATTAAACACATGGGACACACATCAGGCGGACAGAGAATCTGACAAATTTTAATTATTTTTTAGCATTTTGAATGGCAGTTCGTATAGAATTATATATTTTTGTATTGATTAATTGATATATTTTTGGTAAACGATCGCAAGCCACGATTTCTGTTTGACAAGAAACCTTAACCATTCCGTGAACATTAACAGTCTATTCGGATCGTAAACGCCACAATCGAAACATCGAAATACTTAAAACGCTAAGATTTTTATTATTTATTTATTATTATTATTAATCGATCGTTATTGCGCTAACTATTGAAGTCGACGACCTCTTACAGCTAATAGTCTAAAAATTGCTTCGTGCCTCCATCACGTTGTTGAAGTGAAACTTCTTATAACTATAACGTACTTTCTCACTCAGCCGTGAAAAGGGAAAAGAGAGAGAGAGAGAGATAATCAGTGACCCGAAAGGAAACATGCGTAACTAGTAAAATATGTATATGGTTAAAAATTATATGAAGTGTGATAAGCGATATTTCTAAAACTTCAGAAGAAATGTCGTGATTTATAATAATTTACTGTTTGATTTTTTTTGTAGTTTAAATATTGAAGTTTTTCCACCTTGTTCCTCATTATTACTACTCTTTCTCATTTCTTCTCGCTCTATCTACACATATATATTACTTATTCAGTATAAGAAGTTGCATTTCATACTCGCGTACGTATCACGCACCGTTTTTTATATTTCAAATTGTAATTGAACACTATTCAGCGGTTATTATTAATTTTTATTGAATTACCATTTTCCATTACACATAATTGTTGTTTTTTTTTGTCGCGGTTCTATTAATTACAAATTATTAATACTGATACATTTGCTATTTTTAAAATAAACAACAAACTATACAAGAATAAAAATAGAAAGAGTTCGTTTTCTTTTACCGATAAATTATTAAATCTATCAGAAACTTCGATGATAATATAAGTCAATACTTATTATAATAATTATAATTCCAGAAACATCATATCATTTAATGTTGTGCAATGGAAGTACAGAAATCTCTAGAATAAAAAAAAAATTACCATTCACACAATCTTAAATAACGGATCCTAAAAACATACAGTAAGATATGATGTGCGCGCATTGGGAATAATTTTAAATCACGCCAAAATGACTCTACGGAGCACGATATTAACGACGATATAAAATTGATAAAATTAAATCTTAAGGGTAAATTTCTTTGGCAGAACCGAATTGAGCCATACGACGTGAGTAGAGTAAACGACACGGAACATACGTATTAAGTGACGAAATGATTACCTTAAATTTTTTGGTTAACTTTAAGTAGACGACGAGCATCCACATTTATTTCACTGAATTTTAACTAAATTCACTCATATGAACCTCTCAAAATGTTTAATTAATAAGCCACGCGGTGCGGAAAGAGAGGTCAGTCAACGAAAAAATAGATTCGCGATTGACTAAATCACAATTTAGTCAACTGGCAACTTATGACTAAATAGCTTTTCAGTGATCGTTTACACGCATCTTTATTGACTTTGTCCCTTAATACGTGTGAACAGTGTCATAGAGCGGAAAAACAATTTACACGTCTCTCCCTATTGGTTAATCTTTCTCTTAGTGATAACCTAAGGTCTAGCATTTGTTACTCACCCGGTATTGGCTTAATCCGCTACTGATCTTTGGCACGCTCAAACGCTTACACTAATACACACAAACTCATACCAGATGATTACATTAAGAAAAATCTTCAACATCGAATTAGACACTAGAATAAACTCTATATTGCCAACAAATCTTATATTTGAAAACTGAAATACACATTTTAAAAATAAGCAAATATCTCGCGGCTATAAAACTTATTGAAATAATACTAATTAATAACTAATTATAACGTGACGATTATTGTGGTATAAAAAAAAAAGCCTTTATATATGTAAGTTAGTTCACCAGTTGTTTGCTACATAAATTTGAATAAACATAATGACAATATATTCTAGATCTAGACGACTCTGGTCAACGTTCGTTTTTCGGTGGTGGTTTATGAATGTAAACTAAAACTATAAGACATACAATTGTAAATAACAGTAAATGAGATACAATTGTAAAACACAGGAAAAAGATACCGTTGTTAACTTCAGAAAAAATATACAATTGTAAATGACAGGCACAAAGAAACAATAGTAAATAACAGCAAAAGGATATGCTGGTAATGCCAACTACTATCGTTACAATTTACGGATTGTCAATATTACTATGTTCAGCCGCCAGACTAAAGCTTACAACTGATTTATTAATCAGGTACATGGCTGTTGTCAACAAAAATGTTGGCTTGTTGTTTAATTATAATTGTGTATGTGGACATATTGTCATTGGTTTATTAACATTAGCTAGCATAAGTTTTATTCATTGCAAACTACAAATATGTTGATTATAACATTTATGTTGGAATCAAACGATACAAAAATAACAAGTGGCAAAAAAAATTAACATGTGAGACATTTTCCAATTCATCTTTAACAAATTAAACATAAGTAGATTGAAATAATTTTAAGATTATAACAAGTAGATATTATAACCAAAACAGTTTTTTTGATACGAAGTTGAAATGGCAATAAAAATTTTGAGCATTTTCTCATATGAATGCCAATTCATCGTAATAATGATTAATTAATATATAATAAAATAAAATAATAATAAAAACGTTTTAAGGGAATATTGTGTCGTAAAAGACAATTTTCAGCACACATAAACATACAAACTCAGATCTTGGATCTCAACACACAAAAGTAAATCACAGCCTTTATACATAACGACTAGAATATAATATGTAATAGAGTCTAGAATAATTATATATTTAAAAATTCCAAGTAAAATCGTTACAATAGTTGACTGTAGAAGAATTTGGCACAAAAATGTTTACGTCACCTGTATTGCGTAGCGATGAAGCTGTCTATAAATTACCATTATAAATATGTATAAATTATTAAGGATAACATTAATTCATTTTAGAATATTCAATCAGGATTCTTTGAGATCAAAGATGTATAGAATTAGGACCAATACAATATAATACGTAACTACATCTAAATTATTTAAAAGCTACATGTATAAGTCCGCATACATACGATAGGCGAAGGGAATGAGCTACCTGGGAATTTGGCACTATATTATAGTAAAGTTCATTTTTTTTGCTAACTATCCAAAGTGATATTGTAAATATTTCATACATAGTGTGTACATATACCTAATATGAAATATCAATTAATTAACAAGTTAATTTCAGTTAATTATAAATTTAATTTTTTAAAACACCCAATAAACAGAACGTACATATGCCGTAATATAAATATTCAACCGATAAACAAAGGGATAAATGTACGAGTATAGTAAAGTTAAACTGCCGACCAATGAAGAAACACCGAAAATCTTCTAAGTTATTGTGAAATATTTTATAAAAGAACGTTAACAAACAATTTACTGTAATTTGACTGTTTAATTTTTAATTGTACTGTTAACACATAGACTAATTCTTTATTAGTCGGCAATATATGCAAAGCAAGATTTGTTTACTCGTTTTCATCGTCAGAGCAAAGTGGCGGTGGCAAAGTGGATACATCGAACTTTTGCTCCGGGCTGTCACTAGAAGCCTGCGAGTCGACATAATGACTGGAATAGAACCGCTCAACATTATTTAAACTGAACCGCTGGTCGAGATCTCTAGTGTAACGTTCCTCCTCGTTCTTGTCTCTGCTCTCATCTATATCCTTATCATACTGCGGGTAACACTCTTGCGTTTGAAACATTTCCACTTCCTCGTAATGTTCCGGATACGGGCTACTCCTGTATTGCTCATAGTCATTCTTATTGTGCGATAGTTCTGTATCAGAGTAAGCAATAGATTCTCCACGCTCGAAAACGTAGCTTGGTGATTTAATCATTTTTGGAGCCCTTTTAATTGTGTCTATGGGGTAAGCATAGTCATCAGAATCATCCCTATCACTTTGCTCCTCATAGTAAACCCTTTGCTGATGTTGACCAGAAGATTCTCCTATAGACTTATCATCCGATTGCCGAAAACTGGCAGAAGATTTAACCCTCTTTAAAGAAGACTGCCGACTACTCTTATTCGAATAAGATACGCGTGGTGGGCTATCTTCAGACACATAAGGCGGCTCCTGTGTATCGAGATATGGATGACGCAAACGACCTAATCTATCAAAACGTGGAAAACCCATTTCGTCCTCGTCAGCCGATGAACCGAACCCTTGAAACTGAACTGGTGTTATGCTAACAGGAAATTTCTTTGTCTCATGATTATCATTTTTGTACATTATATGGTCTTCCAAACCTTCGTCCTCCGAATAGCTGGCCTCCTCTTGAATGTCGTAGTGTTTGCAATCTCCCTTTGATACTTCAGACGAACCGGACTCGACTTCTGGTACATAGCTGTCGGAGCACTCCGAGCTCTCCATGCGACGCACAGACTCATCGACTACCAAATATTTAACACCGTGAGGCTTATCACTTTCGGATGAGTATTGACTTTTTGTCGAGTCTTCCTCTAAGACGTCTTGTATTTTTTCTTGCCTTTTTCGGGTACCGGTTACTTGTTTCTTTCGTCTAAACGTCTTCATACGTTCGCGTGGATCTCTTATAACATCCAAAGAGCTATCAGTGTCATTGCCACTAGGAGGGCTCTTAAGTGATATATTTCTTACTAGTAATGATTTTTTTACAGATGCTTTCAAAGGTTGTATTGGCGGTGATTCCGAACTCAAGCTACTAGAATAATAAGGTGAACAACGTGACAGTGGAGTCTTGGGCGATCTCTCTACTTGTTTCTTCTCTTGTAATTCTCTGTGTACAGAAGGTATATCGGGAACAGAAATAATTGGTAAATCTGAAGAAGCTAAATAGTGCTCATGAAACGACCAACTTTTCGGTTTTTACTGCGATACTGATGTGATATTTTATATTCTTTTATCTGATTCTTAGATAATGTTTTGTCATCGTAGCTTGCGTGTTTTGCCAGGGGTTTGTAATCGGATCTAATGAATTGGCCACCAGTGTTTTCACGTAAGATACTGGAGAACTCTTGACTCTGATATCGCTCACTATGTTTCTCTTCTTGACTATAAAGTTGTGAAGGCATATCGATATCTAACTCGGGTTGTGGTCCCACAAAATAAGGTTTAAATCCACTATCTTCGCTTTGACAACGTAGATTCGGCTTTATAATTTTTTGACCTTGTTCTTCGTAACTCAAACTTTTAGGTGGTACTTTTTGGTACCTGTCACGAGTGAAGTTCTGTGGGTGAAATCCTTTAAGCCTTTGATCAAATCTCAATACTCCATTGGAATGTTTTTGGAGACTACTTAACGAACTGGAACTGGATTTATCCGATTTATCACTAAAACTTATCGAAGATGACTTATCATTTTTCCCAGCAAGACATTGATTCATAGTAAAAATAGATTCTTTCATCTCCTGACAATCAATTTCCTGTACAGGGGACACATTTTTTTCTGTATCACGTTCTTCTTTTTCCTCCATAACAGAGGTTGGATCTACGACGATGGTATCTTCAGATTTGGTCTTATCACACAGTGAGTCAACGCGTGCAGTTCCTACCAGTGTGTGACTAGTACTGGCTGACCATTCAGATATCGACTGTGCTAGTGTTAAAGTACTATCACTTTTAGTACCTGAACTACTATCAATCCCCTTTCGGGATACTGTTGTTTCTGAGCTACACAACTTATCATACTTTATAATATCTGAACTTTTATCTATGCTGCTACTTTTCGAACTCATTTCAGTTTGAGAACTGATTTTAATTTTTTGCTCACCTTTTTTATTTGCATGTGACGAAGAATACAGTTTACCAGATGTATTTTCTGATTTCTCACTTTTTGGAATAGAGACAGCCGATATACTTTCTGATGCTGAAAGATTTGCATACTGACGAACCGTATTCGTCCCCGTAGACCACTCAGAAATACTTAGACAAATAGATGTATCCTCGGAATGGGAACTGTGGGTACATTTCTTTTGAGGCAACCCAATTTTAACTGTACCGTCTAAATCAGTGCCGAATGAGCTAGTTTCTTCTTCCGAATGACTACTGTGACTACATCTTTTGCAGGTACCTGTGCTACCAGTACTCAACTTAGTTGCAGCGCGAACTGTGTCTTCAGCATTTGTATGGGAGAGAAGATCATCAATAGACGTATCAGAATTGTTAGAACCTATAGAATATTTCTGAGAACCTAATTGGGAAAAGCCTTTATCAAAGTCTGGCGATAATGATTTGCTATCTCCACCAAATACGTCATCGACATAAATATTTTCATCTTCAAAAATTGGGCTACGGTTAGTAGGTGACTTTTGAGGTTGACTAATTATAACTTTATCTTCCAAATTACTTTTAATGCTAAACGATTTATGGTCCGAACGTGAACAACATGATCCCATATCACCCATAAGACATGTCGCTTTACTAAGAGTTCCACTAAGACAAGATTTTTCATAGTTCGGCACAGTATTTTTATTGAGACACGCATATTCACCATGTTTTTCTAAGGGCTCCACCATGTAACCGGACTGTTCATATGGTATAGCTTTAATATTTTTCTTTTCAGTGTCATCGCTTTTATCTATCGACTTTTCTGATTTCATCTCCTGTACATCTTTTTCTAAATCATCATCATTGTTCAGAGTATCACTGTCATCATCTGATCCATCTATTTGTTCTTTTGAACTATCAGACTGAAGAGTTACTTGCATGGCTTGTTCAGGTTCGTTACTCATGTAATAAATATGAACTTTCTCAATTATTGGCGTTTCTAGCAAATTAGATGAAATAGCCTGCTGTTCAAGTTCAATGGCATTCCTTTTACCATTATCAGTATCAAGAATTCTAGGGGGTACTTTTGTCGGTAATTCCGGTAGCGGCCAGTCTTCAGATTCTTGACTTTCGCTTGCTGAGGACTGCTTTGATGGAGCTTGAAGTGTGATTCTTGTCATTCTATTTGGACTTTCATCAGATTTTTTAAGTTCCAACGTATCATCGGTCAACTTTCCTTGATCAGCGTACATTTCGCATATTTTAGTCTGATCTATTGGTATATCAGGCATTTCTGCTGACGTTCTTCTATCAGTGTCCGAAATGTATGCAACATTAGCATTACTAGGCGGATCTGAACTCAAACTAGCTTGATGATCGCTCGAGTTCATTGATTCTTCATTCAAACTTTCAGATCGCGAACAGGCTTTGGTAGAATCTTCATCAGCACTTGTTTTCTCAGATGTGGTGCTTCGCTCAGATATACGAGATAAAGTACGACCAAAATTTTGGCCGTATCCTATTACAACATCAGTTGTTGAAGAAGTAGACGGATATAAGAAATTAACAGGAAAATCATTTAGATCGTCAGTGAAATCGGCTTCAGTTGAATCCTTAGATGTGTTAGATGATAATGGTGGATTTTTTTGAGAAAGTTTGAAAATCATCAAGTAACCTTTGATTATTGTATTCGAAAATATCTTTACTATTAGATAAACTTTCATAACCCTCATGATCTTGTGGAATCCAGGCTTCTTCAATACTCGTACTATTTTCACTACCAGAAGCACCAAAAAATGGCCTCCAAGTGGGCTTTAATTCTTCTCCTCTGCGATAAGCCTCGCCTAATGACCCGGAAGTAGATTCGGTTGTTTCAAATGAGCCCCTAGATTCTACACTAAGCGATCCTCTAGAATCCATGCTAGATTTAGAAGAACTTTTCTGTTCGTCAAGCCTCCCTTTTTACTACGTGAAGATGAATCATCAACACTAAGTGAACCTTTCGAAGGTGTAGTTGTTGTATCCATACTGGACTTAGATGAACTTTTTTGATCTGTATCTTTGAGAGCTCTCTTTTTCATATGTTCTCTCTCGAAAGAGGATGTTATAACATTCCCGTCGTCATCAAAATCTATAGTAGTATTTTGATCTTCTTGTGATATGGTGATAGCAATTTTAGTTTTTTTTACAGTCCTTTGTAGTTCTTTGGCAATATCCGAAGTTTTTGATGCTGCCGATTGACTAGATTCTGATTCTTCAATAAAATATTTCCCCATTTTCTCTAAACCACTTTTTCTTGCACTTGGCTTTTTGAGTTTTTCGACAGTTTTGTCAATACTTTCGGAACTAGATTCTGAATCAGTAGGAGCCTTTTGTGAATCAACTTGACCTTGTTTTTCTAGTATTGGTGTAGGAGATTTTCTTGTTCCGTATTTACTTGGACTTCTCGGACTTTCGATTCGAGTCATTTCGGGTACTGGTGACGGTGATTTAGAATTAGACTTTGAATGTTCGCTAGATAAAGTGTGTTGAGATAATAAATGTTCTTCGCCATACTCCATGGCTTGTTTCAACTCCTCCAGACAGTCCCTATCTTTTTTGTTGAGTTTTTCAATATCTTGTGATATTCCTAACGGTCTAGCAATAGAACAACTCACACTAGATTCATCGTCGATAGAACTCCCTTTAATATTGCTTGAAGGGCTGACATCTTTTTCTATACTAGTCCAAGATGTCGATTCTGAACTACGGGACCGTTCTGCACTCAGTTTTAGTAAATCGCTACGCCTGGATTTAGCGCCTAATAACGTTTTTGAATCCGGTTTCGGTTCCGTAGGTGATTTGTCACTTCCGGAACTACCTGTATGTTCGCCCCCATCCGATTTGTTAGACTTTGAAGTACTTGAATCAATAAAAGCAATATTTTCAATCGTAGGACTGTTTTCCTGCGGTGGTGTCACAATTATTTTATTTTTATTTTTCCACTTCAGACTCAAATCGACAGTCTTAGATGGATCTCTTGAAAATTTTGTTTCACGATCTACCTCCGTATCAGATATTTGCGACATAGATTCTTGTTTTAAGAATTCGACTAAACTAGCAGAAGATTCATCAAAAGTTCCCTGAGGATCTAATATTTTCTTTCCTTTGGTTGTTTTACTACTTATATCGGAAAATGGTAGTTCAGTATCAACTGTATAATCGCAAGTTACACATGACCCAGTATCATCACTCTCCCCACGTGGTAGTTTAGTTATTTTCTTCGATGTTTGATCTTGATCTGATGAACTATCCGCATCAATATATGGCAATGAAAGCCCCAATAAATGGCTTTCATCTGATACTTTCAATTCACTGACGTCGGTTAATGATTCTTCTTCACTAGTCAGTCGTGTCACAGATTCGGATTTCTTCTCTATTCGCAACATTTCATATACGTCCTGACAGCTCTTGCTTTCCTGTAACTCATTTTGTCTTTGCTTATTATAAATATCAATCTTTCTTCGTTCCAAAATAATCGTTTGTGTATCGCTTTCTATCACAGTATGTTGAGAACTTGTTAGCCATTCCATTGAGGAATCATCTTCAGTTTTTTCTTTATAACTATTTGAAGGTGAAGTTTCCTTCGTTTCTTGCACTGTTGAACTAATTTCTTGTATATTATCAGGTTCTTCTTCTACGCTCGGATGTATGTCAACTTTAACGATTTCTTGTTTAAAATGTTTTTCATTAGTTTCCGTCGGTAACACTGATGAGGGAGTGATATAGTTTCGGTCAAGACTTTTGGATTTTGCTTTCGTGTCAAGATGCACATCTACTTTACGTTCCAAACTTTTTGATTTAACATTTTGATTGATTTTTTGATATACAACTTTACCTTCTATTTGTTGTTTTATTTCTTGCTTTTTAGATAATGTTTTAGGTGATTTTTGCAAAGCAGCAAGATCATCAAATCTATCTTCCAAAGATTGACTAGATTTATCATCCATGCTTTTATTCATTTTTATATTAGATTTAGGAGATTTTTGATCTTCAAAACTTCTACTAATTTTCCCACCTAATTTATTATCAAGCTTTTTAGGAGACTTTGCAATAAACACATGATCTTCTGCTTTACTTGTTATTTTTGTCTCAATAATAATTTTATCTCCTTCAGTCTTCACCATTATCTTATCTTCAGGTGGAGGAAATGGTGGCATAGTATCCTTAACCGGACTAATAAGGGTTTTTGTTTGTTTTAAAGCAGCTTCAAATAGCATTTGCTGTTTTTCTTTACGCTTAGCGATTTCTGTATCACTGTCTTCTTGAGATTTTGTTCTCTCTTTACTCCCTGAGCGTTTTACTTCCATCTTCTCTAAGGATTTTGATTTTTCTCGTGCCATTTTCTTTGAAGATTGATCAAATTCTTGACTCTTTGCTCGTGTTATGTCCAATGGCGGCACAGTAAGAAAATCTGGTCTATCTTTTAATGAAGATGGCAAAGACTTTTGCGTTTGTAATCCTTTCACTTTAGTAGCATTGGTATCAAGTGATCCACCTTTGTTTAACTTGTTACTTACTTTTTTTGTTTATCATCTGGTTTGGTCTTTAAAGTCAATTTTTTCTTTTCTTTGCGTTTAATTCTCTCTATATCAGGCACTATTTGATCTTCACTCAAATCTGACAGTTTCCTAATACTACCTCTGGGTGAGTTCAGGGAAGAAGTCGGTGACCTCGACGGTGATTTTGATAAAGGAGAACGAGATATTGGCGATTTACTCATAGGAGACCGAGTTGGGGACTTAGTTTGAGATTTTAATTTCGTCAAATCGTACCTACGCTTAAATGACCGCGGTCGTCTTTGTTCGATTAGATTTTCTAATAATTGTAATTCCTCGTTATCAATTACAACATGTTTTATTTCTTCTAAGGGTTCTGTAGTGACATCTTCTTCAACCTCTTCTATTTTTTCAATCGTTTCTTTCTAGATAGATACTAATGCATTAACACTTTTATCTTCTAATAAAGGTTTTTCCTCCAATATTTCACCTTCCTCATTAATATCTTCAACAGTATCGTCTTTTGAAGAAAATGCATTCATAGGAGGTAACCTGTGAAGTTGAATAACAGGTGTATCTAAACTTTTAGCTCTTCGGCTCGCTGTTGGAGAATCTTTGTGTTGCTTTTTGGCGTTGTAGTGAAAATACAGACCCTTCTGATAAATTCAATCTAGCGTGAGCAAACAATATTGGCGTCCCACCGGGTTTACGTAACATAGGAGAAATTAATTCATCACGTAACCTCTTTTTGACATCTAGTTTCGTATAATCTTTTTTCTCTTCTTTTGACACTTCACTTTGTTCTTCAGACTGTGTACGTTCACCTGTTACTTTCTGTATTTCCATATCAGCTAAATACTCGTCTTCAGATTTAAGAAACTCTGTGCTCTCTAGTATCGGTGAAGGAATGTTTTCATTATACTCCCATGTAGAACTCTCTTTACTAACTTGTTTTATTTCAGGCATTTTCATTGCCACTACATCATCTTCAGAGCTCGGAATAGAAATTGACCGTTCAGAAATTCTTCTAAGTTCTGTAGCATTACCACTAATACCTTCAAGTATTTGAGGGTTATATTTTGCTTCGAGTTCAAGTAATTTACGACACTGTGGTGGAGAACCCTCGATTTCTGTAGAACTCATTGTTTGTCCTCTATGCCAAGCCCCGGAAGTGATTTTATCGTATTCTAGCTGCAGAATTGGTTCTAAATCTTTACGTGATTGAGGTGGAGAAAATTCTAGCTTAGGTGCTGCTTCAGTTGTACCAAAAACATCATCAGAGTCAACGCTTTCATCGTCTGACGAAAAGGACGTTATTCTAATTTTATTGTTATTTTTTGTTTTTATTTTACTACCGGTGCCTTTTTTAGCAGTACCTCTATTCTTTGGAGCTCTTTTTGGTGGTAGTTTCTCTGACTTAGATTTGATATCGGCCCGTAATATCTCAGCAGCAGACATAGGTTTTGAATCTTTACATATTGAAGCTTGTTGCATATTACGACCGTTTATAGTAAATTTAATATCGTGAGGGAACTGAGGTTCTTGCATGATGCTGTCAGTTTTAGAACTAGTAGCAGAATCGCTTTCAATTTGGCTAAGTTTCGAATTTAACGTCTCAAGCAATAATGGGTCTAAGTTTTTAGTAATATCTCGCTTTGGGCTTGGCATATGTTGCAATTTTCCACTTTTGTTAATTTCTAAGGTGACGGGGTCTACTTTAGATAGATCTATATTTTGAGTAAACAAAAAATCTCGATTTTCTACTTCTAAGAACTTCGAACTATGATCAAGTTGAATACTTGTCCTCGGTGACTTTGGTGATTTAGGAGATTTAGGTGATTTGGGTGATTTAGGAGATTTTGGAGATTTCGGCGATTTCGGTGATTTAGGTGATCTCGGAGATTTGGGATGGTCATGGTATTTGCATCGCGGGGTGAGCACTGACTACGTGACGACCATTTTGCGGTGGCAGCATTACTATATCTGGAGGCTGTCTCTTATTATCTAAAGGAGAAGGAGCAGTTCCATTCATAACATGTCTCTTATGTAATACATACGGAATGTCATATCCGTCATCTACCGTTTTCTTTGTATCTTTAAATCCTGCTTGAAAGTCATCAAATTCTTTAAAATAATTTTTAGGTAAATCAAAGGGAGACCTAACATGGTCCATATGTCTAGATGGCAACTCGAAATGAGACCTTTTTGTTGCAATAGGAGGTGCGCTCGGTATCTGACGGAATATATAGTCCTCATCACTGGAATCAGCGGGTGTTAAATCTATAGATTTTTGATGCATTAAAACATGCCTTCGTGAATTTACACTACTGAATCGGGGCCTATTAGCTAAACTATTTGGATCACTTTTCGTTCTTTCAACTGTGGGATGAGTGTAGGATACAGTGGTATCTGCGAGACGACTACTCGAACTGGGTCTCCAAAATAAGTTTTGGATTGTATTCATCAAAATGAGTTTTAGCCATCAATTCTTCTTTCAAACTATCTTTTCTAACCATATGGGTGTGAACTTTTCCGCGTTTATCAAATTCCGACTGAAGAATCGAAGCGGTTCCAGATTGCATTGCAGCGGCTTTTGCTTTATTTTTGGCATACTCGATACTATCCATTGCGGGTAAAACACGTACGTTAACATCGGATTCGTTAGATGACTCCTTAACTAGATGCGAAGTTGCGTTCTCTTTACTAATCGATCGAGTCAAAGATTCTATCTTCTCCTTGTCAAAGCTAAAAACGGTTTCAGAGGAACGCCGTCGTTGATAGCTATTTATTTTTGCAACTCTGCTGCTTTCGATTTCCGTGTCGAGACCCATAATCTTTTCTGGCCATATATGAGTTGTTTGTGGATGTATGTCTTCCTCTTCAGTAGAGAGTTCCTCTAACTTTTTCGGTGGACTCTCATCCGAGTATAGAACGTATTGTTCGAGTTCCACATTTTGCAAGCTCGAAGAATGTATAGGACCGGGATCCTTATGTTTGTTGTTGCTCGGAAATGTCGAATAGGGTGTTGGTATATGGTAATAGTTGGGGGAATTGGCTAAGTTCGCTATCAAGTCTTCATGTGATTTATCAAACAGGGTTTTTTCTCGATACTCGGGTTTCTCCATGCTAATAAACGTACCTTGTGTGTCATAGAAATCTTTTGTCGAGTCTGGACTCGACGAAGGTGATACTGGCTCGAAAGGGTCTATATAGACTTGTTGCATGCTTGTAACGCTTCGCCGACGGATATCATCAGGATCATACAGATTTCTCCTACAATCATAGTAGTCCGATTTAGAATCCTGACTAGAAGTACGTGAGCCGGAACGGTCAGAACTTTTACTTTTGAGCGTTTCTCGAGACTTCTTACTGTCCGTGTGGTAAACGCTATCCCTCGATTTCTTACTTGATTCAGCGCTACTCTTGGAAAGTTTTGAATCGTATATTTCACTCCTAGACTCTTGGCTGGAGGTGCGTGAACCGAGTACGCGCTTGATTTCTCGGTAAAAGGCACCATCGGAGCGCACAGAAAGTTTTTCACGAGGAAGGATGCGCGGGTCGTCCACCAGAAACGGATCGAGTCGCAGTTCTGGATCACTCCCAAAGAGAGCCGGCGGCGCATCCGACTCCCGCCCGTCTACTTCCGACAGAGAGTGGTCGTCGTCAGACAGCAGCTCGTTACCGGAATCGAGCGAACAAGATCGGGTGCGCGGGTGAGCGCGACGACCCTCAGACTCTTCATCGGAGCGCTCGATGAGCTCATAGCTGTCGTGCGATACGTCGTCCTGCGAACCGCTGCGCACGAACGCAGAGACCTCGAGCCGCGGCTCCCCGATGGCGCCCGGGAAACTTGCGGAGTACGCGCGCGGCAACAGCGAACGCTGCGAGTCCACCGAAGCGGTCCGGGACCACGGCGCGACCATCGACCGAACTTCCCCGTATCGCGTGACAGAATCTATATCGCGAGAACGATATGCGTCCAGATCGGCGAGAGCACTGCGCGCGTCGCGGCGCCGCTTCGCGCGTCCGGCTTCGTCGAAGCTGTAGTCGCGTAGGTTGCGACAGCTCGCACTACGACGCCAGAGTAGGCGGAGTGGCGCTTGAGACGGGAGCGGAAGCGGGTCCAGGGAGTCGCGCGCGGGCTCACCGCCCGACCGGCTGGAGCGCGTCGACGGGCAAGCGGAATAAATGTTGCTCTGGCTAAGCTCGTACTCGAGTCGTTCGGAAGACTTCCTGAAGCTGGAAGAGTGTTTAGGCAGTACGAAGTCGGGGTAGAGACTAGGGCCCGGGGAAACGACGGCAGGGCGCGTGACAGTGCGCGCGGTGCGCGTGTGCGTGCCCGTGGGAGTAGGACTCTGACCTGTGTGTGGGTGGTGGTGCTGCGGCGCCGGCTGTTGGTGCTGGTGCTGGTGCTGGTGCTGGTGGTGCGAGTGCGGCCGCGGGGCACGAGGCGGCGGAGTGGGTGCGCGCCCGCGCCCACTGTCGCGACCCATACTCCCCTGGCTCCATGTATTCTCCAGAGAAACCTGTCACAGTACGTAATTCTTTTAACCGGAACTAATTCGGTATGTAGGAATCGTTATAATCGTTCCGAGTTGCTAACCAATGGTGTCGTCGTCCGATGAGGCAGAGGCGAATCCTCCGTGGCATGATGATTGACCTCGGCACGTGTCACCAGTTCGGGACCCGCCTGGACGATTACAATCAGTTCAGTACATTTAGTTATTACACTAAGTTGTAAATGAATGTTGAACATCGATGCCGAGTGAATGCGTGTTATTGAAAATGTGCAATGTAAATAAACGTGTGCAAATAAAAACATTTTTATGAATCCTCCCCAATAGGTTATGTGACAGTAACCTATATAACAGTGATCCTGAGTAAAATGATTATTTGAAATAGCATATGAATAATTAATTGAATATTTTTAAAAATATATATTCAGATTGCTGTTATGTTTTTGTTAATAAAGAAACATCACTATTATGAAGTAGAAAGGTTTGATATTGTGCAGAATATATAATCATTTCAAAGTGGAAATATTAAATTTATTATTATGACATACATATACTGTAATCGGGTCTTTGTTTATGTATTCGTTTGTTGATAGTCTTTGAAAGCTTAAAAACATTTAATCAATTGATTAATCGACTACATTAATAATAATATACTTTGTTTTTTCCTATATATTATATTTATACGAAATAGAAGTCAATCAGCAAACGGACACACATACACGATTTGCATCAAAAAATGATCAGTTAAAAATGACTTTACAATATAAAGAGTAACAGATACATAAAAAGCGAATTTACTGAGGCCCTTACGATTTGATTGCAGTACAGTTTTGTCAGCTGAAAGAAACAAACAAAAATAATATTTTCTATTTGAAATAGCAAAAAAAAAAAAGTAAATATCTTGTACACATATAACTACATCATACATTAGTTAAACCCGCTTAAAATTAATAAATCAGAAAAATATTATCCAGGGCTAGTGTGAAATTTATAGTCAAAGCTTTATCTAATAAAAATATTTAAAGGTAAAAAAAATATATATACTGAAAAAAGAAGGAGCAATTGTTTGGCCACTTTCAATTGCTTTACGTTTAAATTTGTTTGATATAAACTTTGCATAATTTATATTAAATGATCATTTCACTTTGATATAATAGACCTTTTTTTTAATTGGACATCTTAACCAGACTCTGTAATAAGCGCTTAGAGCACTCAGCGGATAATAGAAACTAGCACAAGGGCACCACAACGGTACGAACCTTGGTCTAGGATGTTACCGGCATGCAAATACCCACAATTGAGCCCGGTTAAACTCTTTGATTTGTAAATTAATGTTGCGTATAGTGATTTATATAATTCGATGTAAACTTTATGGCGGCTCAGAAGTTAGCCGAAAGCGCCGGTACCGCAGGTACAGTTATGCGGAAAAAATTTGAGCCTCTTTTGATTTTTTGTTCCTTTGAAAAAAGTATTCATAAAATTGTATTACAAACATTTTTTTCTTATATCGTAATTCGACTGGAGAATTTAATGTATTTTATGAAATAATGCTTATTTATTTGAATTGAAAATATTTGTCTTACTAGCTGTGTGCCCGCGTTTCATATGTTTCATATTGCGTTTTAATTTTTTATGTGGAACCCTAATATTTTTTGATATAAAATAAAGTAAAAATATTTCTAATATACTCAAGCACTTGCCCGTAAAACTGTGCATTGAATCGAATTTTATTTAACTTTTCATGAGTTTTAATTATTTTACACAGAACCCCAATTATTTTCAAAAATTAAAAGTTCTCTAAGCTACCCAGAATAACTTCGCTATCTACTAAAAAAAGTCCCTTCAAAATCCGACCAGCCGTTCCGGAGTTTACCCGTAACAAACACCAGACAACATTTTAAAAAATTGTATTTTTGCATTAGGTATCGTATTTATATTCATATATAATTAGTAAAAAAAATAATAATTTTGACATTACAAATCACACAGCAGACACTTGCAATTTTATTTACTAGTATAAATGTTGAGCATCCAAATAACGAAGCAAAAAAAAGATAAAAAGTTATAGTAAATAATTAAAAAAAATAAAACAAATAATAAAAAGTTAACAAAAAAACTTGAGAAAAGCAAGAAAAAATAATAATAAAGTATTAAGTTGTTGACTGTACGTAGACAGGAACGCGGGCGTGAATACACAACACGTGGGGCGACTGCGGGTGAGAGAGCGCGCGCGCGGGGAGTACACCCCACTCTCGCCAAGTCGTATAATCTGCTATTGGGTTCTGCGCATCGTCTCGCACGAAATTCCGAGCCGCCATTAAGTTTGAACCGGACTTTATGTGATGTACAAGGAATGCCAGAGTTTAGGCATTAGAGACCGCTGTCGTAGGGTTGTGAGTACTGACCTTGTCCCTCGTGGTGGCATAGGCGGTAGCTAGTAAAGGCGGGCGAGCGGCGACCGGCGCCGGGTGCGCCTGGGCCCGCTGAGCCGCCGCACGCGCCTCCTCCGCTGAGTAACCCTTCATCATCAGAGAAGCCTCCAGGTAGTGAGGTTGTTTGTCCCACTCCAGGGAAATCGCTGTGCAGGACGATACACACTTTAATCAACGCTTTTTTTTTTACCAAACAGCGACCGCTATAAAAACTTTACAGATTGTTGTAACGTGATATCAAACAATCTAGTAATCATCTCATATCCTAGGTTATCCTAATATCGGAGTTGCAATGTTTTAATAAAAAATCTAAATACATTGGAACTGGTAATACAACGCTTCTTTCAACTGAATAACACAAGTAAGCATGATAATGAGAGCACAAAAAAACTTAATTAATAATAATGTTTATGAGAAACGAAAATTAATGGAATAATTTATTTTTTATGATTAGCAAAAGCCTTATAGGTATGGGAGCGAAGGTGGCTATGATCAGATTCATATTATTCGGATTGAGGTATAGGATAGAAATGAGGTATATGTAATACAGAGAAAGTTAAAGTGTGTATATAATGAGTAGTGACGGTAGGACACATAGAGACAGTGAGCGAGCTGGTCGGGTGCGCACGTACCGTCGGAGCCAGGCGGCAGCGGCAGCAGCGGGTGCGCGGACACGCTGGGGGCGAGCCCGTGTCCGTGCCCGTGCGAGTGCGAGTGCGCCGCACCCGACACGTTGCCGCGCGACCCGCCCACCGACCGCGACGCACGGAACGACCCCGACCTGCCGACAGTCCGCCAGAGGATGGTGACACACACGCAACACACACACGCGCAGACGCACGCACGCACGCATGCTCACACACACGCACGCACACCGGCTTTTGGTTTCACGAGTGGAGCCGGGCCTGCGCTCCACGCTCATTACATTCACGGCATTACATATTCTGTAAACTCCACGCGAAACTAATCAACATCGCTCGTCGCTTGATAACTTCACTTCGATAAACTATCTTTTTAAAACTATTTAAAAATGTACATTGTTCTTAATACGAACAAATAATATTTTATATTCCGAATTAAATTTTCTCGTATAGTGAATTTATTCAGTGCAAGAAGCTTTTCTAAGGCGGTGGCTGTAGGGAGCCACGTCCGAGTGTGAAGTACCGACAGTACGCGAGATGAAGGAACGCAGACCCGCAGTTGAGTATAATACCTACAAACCTACAAAGTGACAAAGCACACCATCCTCGGACCGAATGTCGCAGTGACGTTGCAACGCAACACACTTTGTCTCTCGTCTCCTTGTTTTGATAGAAGCGAAAGTGTCAATGTAATACAGCGCATGCTCGAGAATCTAGTCACCATCGACAAGTACAACTATTCGAAGCATCTGTCTCTCTCTTTCACACAAACACACACGTACTCACTTTCTCTCTCTCTCTCATTGTACGTAATATATTTTAGTCGTTTTTAAAAACTTGATTGTTTTTACGTAACATCATGCAGTCACCCGTCACTTAATCATGATAATATTATTATTATATTGTATTTATTTTCGTCCACACAAACGCCCACAAGACAAAACCAAAAGCCAGTGTGCCCATGCTGACCACTCACCTTTTCTCTTATACTCTACTATATAATCTATCATTATATTACGGTTTAATAACTAATAACCGAGTCCACATAATCGATACTAAAATACAATCAAAAGCGTATATCAAACTACTCATATAATTAACGTTTAAGATAATGAAGCTATGTTTTATTTAATCAGCTATAGCGGGATGAAGCCGTTAAATTTTATCATACATGCATGTGTAACGTGACACAAAATAAAAACATCATCCAATTTGCAACAGCCACACACCTTATTAAATAATAGCGTTGATGGGAATTGAAGTTTTCATTTCGTGTCTTAGAATCATAGTAGTGTTGAAATGTGTATACTGTATCGATATCAATATAGGCGTACCTCTGGAATGTTTGCCGCTTCACGTAGTTGTCTCGGACGAATTCGACGATTTGCTTTTGAGTTTTACCACTATATCTGTAAAGGTTAGAATATGATAACAAATTAAAACCTACTTGAAAAAAAACTGTTTGAATATTCTATTATTGACCGCGTGACAATAAAAAATCTTTTAATTTTAATTGAAAATATCAGATATTGTTAAAACGAATAAGATTATAAATATAAGGCAATTTTCCTGTAACTTTTCTTCTTTACGTGTCGAGTACCCATAAAAATAAGACAATAGGAAAACAATGGAAAGCTGGCGCAAACGCCAGGTAAGTGCTCAAGAGGTTAAGAGGGGGTTGAGAATATAAAAATAAAAGTTGTTTCTCTAACTTCATTTTCTAAAGTGTTCACTGTAAATAAATAAACTTTTATGACTAGAAGGGACATCCTGACATTTTGGGGGCATTCTGTTTATATATATATATATATATATATATATCTATCTATATAGATTAGCAAAAACGTTAGAACAATTTTGTTTTTACCTAAACGAGGATCCTCGGGATATGACTCTAGTCTTGTGCCTCGGCAGCCGCGGTACAGTCGTGCACCGGAAGAACCCGTGATTCTCGACGCACTTCTTCCAAAAGTTTTTACATTCGTTCCGCCCCTCGAAAAAGAACTCCACCACATCCCTATAGTAACCCTGTGTGGGGCAATAAACGTTCAACGAATTATTTTACCACTTAAAATGTTATCACGTTATTACATTATTCATGATTGCTTTTGAATTTGTGTGTTACAAGTGTATTTGTTTGCGTTTGCTCGTGTGTTTGTCAGTGCGTTTTCGTGTATATTTACGAGTGCGTTTATGTGTATTTGCAAATGCATTTGCGTGTATATTTAAGAGTGCGTTTATGTGTACTTGCAAATGCGTTTGCGCGTATATATACGAGTGCGTTTATGTGTATTTGCAAATGCATTTGCGTGTATATTTAAGAGTACGTTTATGTGTACTTGCAAATGCGTTTGCGCGTATATATACGAGTGCGTTTATGTGTATTTGCAAATGCATTTGCGTGTATATTTAAGAGTGCGTTTATGTGTATTTGCAAGTGCATTTGCGTGTATATTTAAGAGTGCGTTTATGTGTATTTGCAAATGCGTTTGCGCGTATATTTACGAGTGCGTTTATGTGTATTTGCAAATGTGTTTGCGCGTATATTTACGAGTGCGTTTATGTGTACTTGCAAATGCGTTTGCGCGTATATTTACGAGTGCGTTTATGTGTATTTGCAAATGCGTTTGCGCGTATATATACGAGTGCGTTTATGTGTATTTGCAAATGCGTTTGCGTGTATATTTGCGAGTGCGTTTATGTGTACTTGCAAATGCGTTTGCGTGTATATTTACGAGTGCGTTTATGTGTACTTGCAAATGCGTTTGCGCGTATATTTACGAGTGCGTTTATGTATATTTTCAAATGCGTTTGCGCGTATATTTACGAGTGCGTTTATGTGTATTTGCAAGTGCGTTTGCGCGTATATTTACGAGTGCGTTTATGTGTATTTGCAAATGCGTTTGCGCGTATATTTACGAGTGCGTTTATGTGTATTTGCAAGTGCGTTTGCGCGTATATTTACGAGTGCGTTTATGTGTATTTGCAAGTGCGTTTGCGCGTATATTTACGAGTGCGTTTATGTGTATTTGCAAATGCGTTTGCGCATATATTTACGAGTGCGTTTATGTGTATTTGCAAGTGCGTTTGCGCGTATATTTACGAGTGCGTTTATGCATATTTGCTAGTGCATTTGCGTGTATTTGCGTGTCTATTTACGGAATATGTTTGTGTTTATTTGCAAGTACGTTTGCAGGTTTATTTGCGGGTACGTTTGGGAATGCGTGCATGTGCACGTATAATTACATTTGCACTGTTGTACTTTCATATTTTAATATGATTTCTTAATACCCTATGGAGCGATAAAAAAGCAACTTTAACCATTCACACAGTGATAATTTAAATCGACTTTCCGTCATTATTAGGATCTGTATTTATACCACTCCTCGTCTTTCCGAGGCAGACTACACACTAGAGCCAATGCGACTACTTTTTCAATATATAAATAGTAGTCGCAATATGATTATATTAGATACAAATACTATACGAATTCTCTATTCAAGTATTACTAATCGCTCAAATACCAAAAAAAATTAAAAAATAGGAAAACAATTGGAACTGGTGTAAATGCCAGATTGGTACTTTAACGGTTAATTAATTCGAAATAACGTACATTTAAAATAGACCATCTCATAACTTTCAACTTTAAAAAAAAAACAAACCGACTCACATAACCCTCAGGATGTAATTTGATAAGGAACTTTTTCCTCTTGAACGATATCTTCCTGATCTTGGCCCAGCTGAAGGTGTTTATTTTCGTATAGCTCTGGAAGACGACGATGCCCATGTGCGCTACGGCGAGATTCAACGGAACACCCTCGTGATCCTTCGCCGGGTGCATTTTTATACCTGCACAAATAACAAGACAAGCCACGATGGGGAGCGTTAATATATTACGTAAACATTAACGCTGATAGCTGATTACGTAAGCAATATATACTTATTTATTAATATCAATGCTTACGTAATTATGAGGGAAGTGGAGAGGCAAGCTTACTATTACTCACAAAATGGTGAGGGGTCATAAATATCCAAAAAAATTCTTAGGTATTACCTAAGCCGCCTTAGGTAATTATCTAATATGAGGCCGCATATAGACAGTAGTATATTTGTTTATTTACTAAGTTATAAATTTTAAAACGTTTAGCCTAAAGAACAGGACTTGGCAAAAAAATTTAAACATGTGTTTTGAGTTAACCAAACCAATTTAATTTCGCCATATTATGATTTCGTCATGATTTCGCTTAACATGAAGTCAGTATTACTGTATCGCTGCAAATTGACCGATATTGTGTACTTCAGAAACGACCCCCGAAATATCGGGAATCCGTCATCAGATCCCAGTGTCATACAAGCCATTGCGAGTCACTTAAGGCATGTGTATGGTCGTCGCGTTTAGGTCAAACACTGAAATCCTATCACCCCTTGAACTTTATACAAAAGTAGATAATTTACATGGAAAGATGCACATGCAGACTTTATAAAATGTATTTGGCAAAATAGCAATTACATAGTAATGATAAGGTATTTAAAAAAACATACCGTATAATTCACATCGTCGCGCTGTCTCTAATAAATTTAAATCAGCTTCCGCTGGACTTTGGCAGCTGAAAAAAAAATAAAACAATAGCATAAAATTATTATACTAATCCTCAAAAAATTACAACATTTATTCTCTCAATTAATAATCCAAACTAACCTCTACACATTAATTTTGCAAATATAAATTAAATATATAAGATTTAAATTGAATAGGCTAATAATAATTAGGAGATAAGCTAATTGATGTTAGGTTATTTAATTAATAAAAGAAGTTAACTATATTGGGATGTAGTTAGATGAATCAACACTACGTAAGAAAATGGGCGTGTCTGTGCACACATGCGTGCGTGGGTGCGTGTGAGTCTGCATGGGTGTTTATTCAAAATTTTAATAACACTATTCAAATACATATCATCCTAACAGAAAACGCATTAATTGTTCGAAAAACTATTTCAAAACAGGAACGATCAAGTTCATCTAGTTACATCATAAAGATATTTCAGAAATCAGGAAAATTACGAATTCATTCAACCATATTTATGGATTTATTTTCTCTTAAAGCACTTAATTCTAAAAACAATCATTACTTATCATTATCGGAAATACCTTTACCTAGATACGACAGTCAGTAATTGTTTAATTTTTATCGAATTTTTGTCCTGAGCTATACTGTTGCGTCATTTTTTGAATTTAATTATAATAAAATATTTGGTGGCATTTAATATAATAATAATTAAATATAACAGTTTGGTTAATGTGCACAAGTGAAATGACCGTGAAAATAATGACACGTGAATTCTGAGTTGTCACAAAAACTTACTGGAAAGTTCTAAGAAAGAGGAAACACCATTTTGTTGAAAAATACACAAAAGAGAGCCGCCTAATTGACTTGTTTCATAACAACATAAATTTAGACATTAAATCCTGTTTGTAATCCTATTGAAAATGTTATTTCTTACATGTGTTTTTTGTGATTCTCCATGATCCTCCGCTCGGATTCCGAATCCTGACTGGGGAAGAACTTGTACCCGCTCAGGTACGTATGGTCCGGGTAATCTTCGGGGACAAAGTCGCCGCACTCCGCTGCGAAATGTTAATAAACGCATTATAATGAGGTCTCCACCCCCGACAAATAGGGGTCACGCATCATTTAATATTCATTTATAATTACCACTATATATGATACATACAATGTCTCAAACGAAATTATGTTTCGTATTTTAATATTTAAATTCCATTACTAACCAGAAAACAAGGATTATTGAATAGGTCCTAGATATAATATACTTGGTCTTAACTTGTTTTGAAAACTGTCTTGAAAATACCTTTTGTGATATGCTAAAGCAATTTTTTTGTATAAATTCTTTGTTTTCAATAATAATTATTATCGCCTTTATAATCAAAGTACCATTATACAATTTACTACAAAAAAAAATGCCTTTAAAACTAAGATTTGACATCCAAACAACTATTATTTGCAATTAAGACCATTTTACCAACTTTGTTCAAATTTTTGTCTGAAAAATCTAAAAAATTCCATAAAGTAATTTATCCTTTCGTTCAACTACTATTTAAGCAAAATTTTGGTTATTATTGACTCCCATGATTACGTAAGTTTTGGCATAATATTGAACAAAAAAAAACGAATATTATGTAAGTAGATTGTTTACGTAATCACCATTCATACCCACCGAATCCCCATATCATCAAAAATTAGCAAAAGGTAAGCCCTCCATTGATGCTTATGTAACACTAGCTGCTGCTCACGGCTCCGTCCGCGTTTCATATATTCTTTAGGTGTGAGTGAAAAATTATCAGAAAATGCCATACTATGGCTTCACTCATGGCTAAGTATAGAGTTGATTAGGTGGATTCGAACCTGCGTCCATTGACTGTGAATCCGAGCGCACTACCGCTACAAAAGCAATCACGAACCTTGTACAATATAGCTGGCCATCAACGCCGCCGTGTTCTCGTTACACTGTATGCAACCGTGAGCGAGGTCTCGCTTCACTTGCAAACAGAACAGGTACCGTGTGAACTCCTCCTCCAGCCGGGCCGGGTCGGGCGTGTAGAATTTCACGCAGAACCGTAACGTCGGCTCCAGCATGGACAGCCCGACTTGCCGGCACATAGGTTTCTCCAAATCTAACCAATACTGGCGAAACGATACACCGGTATTAAATATGTACTTATAATCGTCTGGTGCTCGAGATTCGACCGTTATAATCATTGTTAACAATTTTGGTAAATAATAAAAAATTAGGCGCCCGTAGAGATTGCCTTTGTTTTTTATTTATTGCTTATTTGTTAATTGAAATTATTAACATTTATTATATAAACATCTGTCCAATTTTTACATGTATTGACACTCCGAGCAATAGTTATGTACATTTCCATACAGTTTATTCATAATCTAAACGTACGATAGGCTGCGTAAGTATAAATTTCATTATTTACCTCTGAGTGCCAATATTATCTTATATTTGACATACTGCAGCATGCTGATGTCTGACATCATAGCATTGGTAACGTGATTCTATAAGGTTTTCCCCTACCGAAAATCGCTCAATGCCGCTAAAGAAATGTTTACTTTAAAAAAATATTATTCCCATTTCTACTTCATCAATGGTCACTAAAAATAATAAATTAATAAAGAAAATCGATCAACCATGTGATCCTACCAATGGGGTTCGGAGAAAAACACGAAATATCACAAGAAGGAAAAGGGGTGCAGAGATATATCAAGTGTATTTATTTTTGCATTAAACATGACATGTGTAAACCGAAAAGCGACAGTGAAAGTGAAGGTCACACCTTCACTAGCCTTTGCCAGGAAACAATTTCCAAAATTTTCGAGAATTAAATTAGGTATTTTACGATACTTTGTACTAATAAAGTAACACACGTGATTAGGGCATACGTAGGGCGTAGGGCGATAGGTTGTCTAAAGCACGTATCATAAAGTATGATTGGATCACAAATTTGAAAAAAAAAACATCACCTGATTAATGGACGACCTCTTAAACAGAGGAGAAAATTTTCTTAATCTGTTTTATTTTTGCCTGTTTACATTTTCTCCTATGTTTATCTACTAATTTTAGTTTATATTTACATTGTGGTAGTTATTTATAACCTTTAGTGTTATCAATAAAAATATTTTCTTCAAATTGTCAATAATAATTTACGTCGAATTTCGACCACAGAGCAAACATTACCATAAACAAGGTAAAATCAGGCTAGATAATATATCTACAGTTTAGAAATTCCTGTAAATAATTCTAGTTCTCAAATTACAAGTCAACTAACTATAAATATACAATAGAAAAACACTAACCATCATAATTGGATTGAGTGTATGCACTTGCAATCTTGGATAAGGTTTCATGAAGTACCACTTATAAATGTTACCACACCACATTAAAGATATTAATATTATTATACTTGTTATGTATTATTTTATTATATATGTATTGTAAACGATTATTTGTTAACCATGTAATGTATTAATATAATGCACATCCATGGAACAATGAAAAAAAAAACGGCATATTATGTAAAACAGACTCTGCATTCGGGAAATGGCAATTTTAAATAGATAAGAACGACTGTTATACTTTGAAATTAATCGTTAATGAAAACAAAATATAATATTATGATATCATAGTATTTATTTTTATTTATTACGCATAGACGTAAGGAAGAAGGACTCCATGCTGAAAAGTATTCTCTACTAGATTTCCAAGGACAAGCATACAAGATTGTTCATGTTTTTTTAAATGTTTAAATGCTCCAAATATCGATTTATACTATAACACTATAACTATACGTTATAACACTCACTTTGTCTTTCCACCTTTTATTCTTAGAATCATGTTTAACCAGTCCCTACTGTAATTTTATCATTAAAGTATGCAATATAACGCTCAGTCAAGATAAAGGTAAAATTTATCACAATAAAACAATTTTATTATTAAAAAAAAAAACTGTAAAAGAAAACAACCACAACTGGCCGAGGGAAAAAAGTATAATTGTGAATGGCGGCGGACTTCATTTATAAACTTAAAAATGGTTATACTTACTAAAAATTAATCCTTAGTTATGACAACAACTTCGTCGTAAAAGTAGTTTACATTTGTTACTGAATATGTGATAATTGTTTAAATGATAACATTTAAAGACAACGTACCCATACCTTCGTCCCGTTGCTATCCTGGTACTCGAGGCCGAAATAGTCCGCTTCGAGCAAGTGAAGTTGCCTGCATACTTGATCAAATAGTACACGGCCTAGCGCTTTTGACTGAAACAATACATTAATGAGAGTATTATTTTAAATGCATATTTTACGAGAACCCGTTTTAGAATACATCTTTTCTTTTTTCCCATTCACCAGAAGGTATTTGACAGCTTCAAAGAACTTAGAGCCAGTGCTTAAAGACCTGCAGCCGAGAAAAGTAATCAGCATAAGGGTACTAAAAAATCAAAATTCAAAAATACTATGTTCAAAATAGGTCCTGATAAAGCGCCAGTGGACGTCAAAAATACTACCGCCGGTTCGGAAAACAACCCAGTCAAAGTGATACGTACCTCGGATAGAGCTACTAACCATTACAACATTAAACATTACAGTTTGAAAAAAGACTTATGATATTACTGTATCGCGTTACAAAATACCCTACACAGTTGAGGATCCGTAACAAATTTTGAATCGTACTAATAATAATAATATTGAACGAATTCGGCCACGGCGACAAGTATTCGACTGTCGATGACATCGTTGGTGAGCCCTCAGGTGACTAATATAGTCTATTTTTGCATTAAACTTAACCACATTTGATGCAAGTTGCACCTTTCCAACATAATTGTAATTGATAGCCACAGATGGTTACGCCTTGAGCTCATCACGGATTGCATCAAGGTCTATTATACGCTGTTTCTCACACTCAATCACCACAATCATACCATTCAGTCTATAGAGAAACATATCTTTATAAGGTATAGTTTTGTATATAAATGAAACAAAAGAGAAACGACGTCTGTCTGCAACACTTATGGAAAAGCTATTCATTGTTACCCAAAAACTAGAGACAATAAGAGCAGAAGTCGACAGCAATAAAAGAAACACCTCGATAACAATTAAAGAATTGACGTAAATAAATCCTTTTTTTATTAGACTTTTCTAAGTTATTCTGGCACAATTTTAAACCGCTATATAAAACACAATACAGACCGCGGACCGACCCAGACAGTACAGCTCGAGTTTTAACATCGTAGCAAAGAACAAGAAAACAACTAATTACAAGCGATCTACAAGTGCTAGAAGTCAATAATCACATATTTTCTTATTATGCAAGAGTGGCGGCGTGTATACTGGATTCGTGAAATAAAGTCTTAAGTCATACAACAAGGCATTTAAGTTACCTACGAGCATCATATAAAGTAATTGAGAATCGTGAAGAGATGCAAAAAATATACTCAATTTTTATCTATGATCGTTTATTATTTTTATATTGGCACCTCCGCGCTTTCTTTGTGTGATGTCATTTTATCACCTCTGCGTGGCGAAGTGGGATCCTCGTGTTTAATCTTGTATTCATTAGAAACTACACGCAAATCAATTCAGTAGTTATCAAGTATAAATTGTCACTATGTCACTCCCTGGATTTCAAACTATCCCCATACCAAATTTCATTCAAATCGGTCCAGTAGTTTCTAAGTTTGTTAGTTACATAGAAAAATACCAATTTTTCCTCCGAATAATATTAGTGTGGACTAAGCCTATTTCGCGTGCCCGCTTGCATAATATAACGGTTTCTATTCCTCACGATTGTTTGCTGTGATTTTTTTTTTTTTCAAATTCGGCAAAATGACAAGTATTGCATTAAAAAAAATATCAAAATCCTCCAGAAAATAATACATCAATTATTTAAAAAAACAGAATCCAGTAAATGTCATCAGTTGTCTTCGGTTTATATAAGTAAACTAATGATTATACAAATAGACGGACAGAGCGACGTCGCCTTTTATGTTAATAACTAAGGAAAACATGAACTTTATACTGAAAAGTAAATATGTATTAAAAATTATCACTTTAAATACTACTTTTTTTTTAAAGTTAATTGAAATACAATAAATATTATTTTTAGAATGAAACACATTGTTCTAGAATCTAAAGTGAAGAAATAACCAACAGGGATTTTCAATCGGCTACTGTCTGTCATACAGTAGCCTTATCGCATTACTAAGGTAATATATATTTCATATATAAAATTACCACACAAACTACTGTTACGTAAGTAACCACAACACTTGATAGAACTCCACAGGGTTGTAATAACCTATCTTAACTTTATTAATTGCAACTATGACGGTAAAATAAACAATAATTACAATAAAAAACGAAGAAATACTTGCAAATAGTTATAATACAAAAAAAAATGTTTCACAAAATATAAAATATATGAAAGGAAGTTGCGCATCAGAATTATAAAAACATATATTCAAATCATTGCATGTAAAAGCATAATTAACATAACAGAAGTTTAAAAAAGAAACCAAAGAAAGTATTATTACATGACATAATAGATGTTGTGACAACAATAAATAATACGTATAGATAAAAAATTGCAGCGATGCGGCAAAATAGTAAATATAAATAGTAGCTATTTATACATGATAGCATCTATAATTTGAATAATAACAAAAGAAAAAGAAATCAAATAGCTATCGCGGTATTAACGATAATAAACCAATTTTGTTATACAAATAATAGATCATAACGTATTCAAATTCATAGTAATATCGCAAAAACTAAATGGTCTAGAATTCATTTATAATCCAAATTTGTGAATGATGTGTTAAAATAATAAAGTAAACTTATTAAAAACCAGATGTGTGCCCGCGGCTGCGGCTTAAAACTGTGAATTGAATTGGATTTTATTCAATGTTTCATGAGTTTTAATTTTTTACGCGGAATCCAAATTATTTTCGAAAACAAAAGTACCCTAAATTACGCGGAGTAACTTCAGCTATCTACCAATCAGACAGACAAAAACTTTAAAAATTGTATTTTTGTTATAGGTATCGTATATACATAATAAAAAATATATAACATAAAAAACATATCTATTGAATAAAAAAAAAATATTTTGACATTACGAACAGACACTTCAATTTTATTTATTATTATAGATCAATCTACTCACTAAGGATTGTTTTTAGTTCTTTTTAATTTTTATTAAATCTAAAAAGTAACGAAAACAGTGGATCTTATATATCAACAAAAGAAAAATAAGGCAAATTTTTAACGACTGATAAAATACATTTAAAAAACTTAAATCTTAGCAGAGTAAATATTATACGACAATCTGTTTAATATCCGAACAAACTAACCGGACTGATAGGTGTCTTACTATTAAAGAGGAGACAGGTGGAATGCGATAAGAGTTCTTCAAAAGAAAAAACCTGCTCCAAAAGTGTTCACAATATCATTGTAAAATACTGAAGAAAAAGTGTATTAAATATTATAAATAAAGACGCTTTAAAAGTTTGCAATGTTAATAAAAATGACCGAGTGCCTGACGGCATGAGGGAGAAACGTTCACGGGGCAATCATACATAAATAAACATGTCACCGCCAAACTGGATAATGACCCTAAATATTACAGAGGTGGACATCTTGTTTAACAATCGGAGAGGGGGAAATAATAAAGGATATTTAAAGTAAGCATTTACAGCAAACACCTTGTCCAATATGAATTCGTCATGATTTTAGTACCTTTAGACATGCCTCTTGCAAATATTACAATGCCAATAACCATAAATTATTTTAAAAATTGCGTAATAACGCAATAAATGACGCAGTTTTCCCGATGATCTAATTTTTTTAAAAATATTGATGATATTCACCCACCACTTATAGATGAAACCTGGGATGTAAGATAACGCTGCAGTGTGGTAGAAGATTTAGTGACAAAAATGGAGAAAGGAATGCTTAGTTGCTTCGAGCAAGTGAAGAATGGAGAATGAACGACAGAAGATTGACGAAATCAATCTATTAGTCAAGGGTAACTGGCCATGTCGGTAAGGGTGAACCTGGGCGAACGTATCTCGACCAGATCGATGACGTCCTAAAGAAAGGCCAAACAAAAGAAACCTTAACGAGCAAGCATGTATGAAAGCGCTCATGAAAGTAGAAGCAGCGAACAAGGTGTGTCACGATCGTAGCAAATGGAAGTCCCTACATCCAAATATTGTTTTACTCTTAATTTATTTTTAGTAATTAATTGTTGGTTACTATGTGGTGGTAGTAGATATCCTTTTAGATTAAATACTTATTTTAAATCTGTAATGAACTTTGATTGAGATATCTACAAAGTTGAAATTAGTACAGGAGAAAACAAAATTAATAGACTTCCAAGGAGTGTGTCTTTAAAAAAATTATTAAAATAAATATAAATTAACAAGTTATATTATCAACCCAGTTTAGCATTTATTCTTAAAAATAATTTAAATACAAATTATAAACTTATATTTAATGTGTTAAGTACCCATAAAAATAAGACAATAGTAAAACAATGGAAAGCTGGCGTAAACGCCGGGTAAATGCTCAAGGGATTAAAATTCATACGCATTAACAATTATTTAATATAAACATCTTCATTGTATGAAATTAAATGACAAGCGTGTTCAGATTCCTTCATCCTTTCTATCATCCGCATATCTATGACGAACTAAAGTAATTAAATTAAAACTAAAATTCTAAGGCTTAATAGTAATTAAGGTCTAGTTAATTCGTGTAATGCTCTCGGAAGGGTATCAAATAGCAATGGTTATCTTTACGAAACGGTAAGACAAAAGGTCATAGTGACCACATAAAAGGATGCGATCCAACCATTTACCAACTTATGTTTATTTAAAGAACTATTTGCATATGACCTTGCTTTCAATTCTTACTTCATTTATTCTGTTTATTGTAAAGTACTGGATAATAACAAATGAGTTTAAATAAGCAAACAAAAAGACTATCGATTGTTTTTAATTGGTACCAAGTCGAAACATTATTTGACACAGAGATTATAAATAGAGAGAAAATTATCTCAAAAATTTAAAAAAAAACGTATGTGGCGCGCCGTCGAATGCTAACGGTATCGGGCTGCGCATGCGCACCCCGAGACTCGCCGCCCGCATACCGCGCCGTCCGGCACACCGTATCCAACTAGCCACGGAGAAACACGTATCGCTCGCTCGGACCACCGACGCACTTATTTATTACGATCATACCTACATTGGTGACCCCTCAATTGTGAACACTGTGTTTTTTCAACAAAACCTGATTTTTAGTGCTTGTTAGTGTCCAATAATGGCTTTCGACATAAAAACAAATAAAGTGCACGATCTGGCACCAAGATCTTCACATCAGGCGGCATCAGCTGACGTCATTCTTAGATCTACACTTGATGTGTTTGCAAAACAGATAGAGGATCTAACTCGTCAAGTGCAATCGCTTTCTACAGGAGTCTCAGCAAGAACTCGTTCGAGAAATCGAGACAAACAAGAACGAAACCACCGCGAACGAAGCAAAAGTAATATACGTTCACAAGCTTGCTATAAGAAGTTTCCTATGTGCTATTTTCATCATAGATACGGTGATAAAGCTCGAAAGTGTCTAAAACCGTGCGACCATCAGCCGGGAAATGCCAGGGGCGGTCGTTAATAGCGACGAATGATTGCCTCAGTTCAAAAGGTCGCGTATTCGTAACGGATAAGTATTCAAAAACGCAATTTTTAGTCGACACTGGGAGCGACCTTTGTGTTTTTCACGTTCCGCTCTCAAACAAAGACGACCACGAACTGCATACGAACTCACTGCCGCAAATGAATCAACAATTGTTACCTACGGATTTATACATTTGGAATTAAATCTAGGTCTTCGCCGTTCTTTTTCATGGCGTTTTCGTAGTAGCTGATATTACCAAACCAATCATCGGCATCGATTTTTTATCACATTATGGTCTCATAGTCGACCGTCGTAATCAACGTCTCATCGATACCGTCACGACCTTGAAGACTACAACGGTACCAGTAAAATCAGTAAACGCTATTTCTTCTGTGAAGACATTCATCGGTGATACCACTTATCATCAATTGCTACGTGAGTACCCGGAAATAACACGTCCAGCTGGAACCGACCGCATCTTGAACCATGGCACGGTCCACCATATAAGGACTACACCGGGACCACCAGTCTCCTGTTCACCGCGTCGCCTAGCTCCAGATAAACTGCGCATTGCTAAGCAAGAGTTCGAAGCTATGATAAAGGCAGGAACCGCAAGACCATCTGAGAGTCCTTGGTCATCACCTCTTCACCTAGCGCCTAAAAAAGAAAACGGATGGAGACCCTGCGGCGATTACAGAATGCTTAATGCGAGGACCATCCCTGACCGATACCCAATCCCTCACATCCAAGACTTCACTCATAACATTTCTGGCTGTAAATTCTTCTCCACCATCGATTTAGTGAGAGCCTACAATCAGATTCCAGTAAATAATGAGGATATAGCCAAAACCGCTATTACTACACCTTTCGGACTATATGAGTTTCCCTATATGACCTTCGGCCTAAGAAACGCAGATCAAACTTTCCAGCGATTCGTCGATGAAATCACCAGAGGCCTGGATTTTACATACGCGTTTCTCGACGATTTTTTAATTTTTTCAAAAGACGAAACTACCCACAAAGATCACCTACGTCAAATTTTTGAAAAACTTCGCGACTACGGTATGGTGATAAACACATCAAAGTGTGTATTCGGATCTCCAGAAGTTACCTTCCTAGGTTATACCGTTTCTTCTGCCGGAATCAAACCTCTGGAATCCAAAGTGGAAGCAATTAAAGAATTTCCTTTACCAAAAACAGTGAAGGAACTACGACGCTTCCTAGGCATGATAAACTTCTACCGCAAGTTTCTCCCTGGAGCAGCAAAAATTCAAGCACCACTCCACGCATTGCTTACCGACAAAACAAAAGGCTCACATCCAGTGAACATTACCGGTGAGGCATTGATCGCATTTGATGAATGCAAGAACAACTTGTGCCAAGCCACACTACTTGCGCATCCAGACTTAGATGCAAAGATAGCAATGGTCACAGACGCATCGGATACTGCAATAGGCGCCGCCCTTCATCAATTCAAGGACGGCACTTGGAATCCCCTTGCCTTTTTCTCTCGTAAGCTCAGCCCATCGCAAGTAAAATATTCTCCATACGACAGAGAACTACTTGCGATCTATGAAGGAATACGATATTTTAGACACATGCTAGAAGCGCGCCATTTTGTGATCTACACTGACCATAAACCTATTTGTTATGCTTTCGCTACACGTCGAGACAAATGCTCACCACGACAATTCCGTCACTTGGACTACATTTCCCAATTCAGCACAGACATACGCCATATATCGGGAAAAGAAAATGTCGTGGCCGACACCTTATCGAGAATTGAGGAAATAACAAAACCTGTTGACTTAGTACTCCTAGCGAAATCACAAGAGAGCGACATTGAGTTAAAAAAAATTATCGATGGAGAAACTTCGCTTACTCTACGTAAAATTACTATACCGGGAACGCAGGTAGAACTCTATTGTAATGACAACAATGAAACACTCAGACCCTTCGTCCCAACGCCATTTCGACGCCAAGTGTTTGAAAGTTTACATTCCTTGAGTCATCCGGGGGCGAATGCTACCTTAAAATTAATAGCTCAGCGCTTTGTATGGCCCAGTATGAACAAAGATTGTCGCGAGTGGTCAAAACTATGTCATGCTTGTCAACGTACGAAGATCTCTAGGCATGTTACAGCACCCTGGGGAACATTCAAACTACCGAACTCCAGATTCCAGTTTATCCATATAGACTTGATTGGTCCACTACCTCCTTCTGACGGATATCGTTACTGCCTTACCGCCATCGACAGATTCACACGTTGGCCTGAGGCAATACCATTGCAAGACGTAAAGGCCGAAACTGTCGCCAAAGCCTTTGTATCCAACTGGATAGCACGCTACGGTTGTCCATCTGAAATTGTTACCGATCGCGGAAAGCAGTTCGAATCCGCGCTGATGAAAAAAAACTATCCGAACTAGCTGGATTTCAACGCAATCGGACAACTGCTTATCATCCCACAAGCAATGGCATGGTCGAACGAATGCACAGACAGCTGAAAACAGCCATAATTTGCCACGGAGGACAAAACTGGACTGAAACCTTGCCTTTAGTACTACTGGGAATTAGAAGCGCTTTCAAAGAGGACTTACAAGCTTCACCGGCCGAACTCCTCTATGGCGAGACTCTCAGATTACCTGGAGAATTTTTCCACCCAAGTACTACCTCTCATACTAGTGACATCACAGAATTTACCACACGCCTTCGTAACAATTTGAAAAATATTCGACCACAACCAGCATCCAGACACAGCAAACCTAACGTTTTTATATTTAAAGACTTAACTTCCACCACTCATGTTTACGTCAGAGATGATACCATCAGAGGTTCTCTTCAACCAGCATATTCAGGACCATATAAGGTGGTACAGCGAACCAGAAAATACTATAAGCTTTTGATAAAGGGAAAGGAACAAACAGTATCAATAGACAGATTAAAACCAGCATATATATCAAACCCAGATACTACCAAAGATACGCACCAAGATTCCTGTTCGCGGAAAAATGAAGAGACAGAACCTACAACTACGCGCTCTGGGAGGATAGTTAGATTTCCAAATTACTATCGCCCATCCTAAGATGGTCTCTCGAGGGGGAGTATTGTGGCGCGCCGTCGAATGCTAACGGTATCGGGCTGCGCATGCGCACCCCGAGACTCGCCGCCCGCATACCGCGCCGTCCGGCACACCGTATCCAACTAGCCACGGAGAAACACGTATCGCTCGCTCGGACCACCGACGCACTTATTTATTACGATCATACCTACACGTACAAGCAGAATTAACCCCTTGAACACTAACCTGGCGTTTACGCCAGCTTTCCATTGATTTTCTATTATCTCATTTTTATGGATAATCGACATATTAATAGCATTATTGAATTTATTCACTCCTACGTTAGAACAATAAGATTTCTTTATTGCGTGGATTCCCCCATAATTGTTTTGCTTACCTAACCTATTAAACTTGTCTTGATTAGTTTTAGACTATTAATTAAAAGTGCGACTTAAATATACAAGAAGGTAGATAAATTATATATATACTTTAAATGTGTTGAGAACAATTCAATATTTCAACTCAATAACAGCATACAAGTCGCATTTCGTTTCGTATGTAATTCATGATATTAAAACGTGAGAGACAAACTTCTAGTCTCTCCACAATGCTGTATTAAAAACAGATCGTCGACACGTAAAATTTGCATAACTATAATAATTAAATGCTTTAAGGAAATTTTCAGCATAATATCCGTGTACGTCTCTGTAGAAAACCGTCTGCATTTTAGTTCGATACCTTCATTTTTGTCAGTAGTATAAATAATATTATAGTATGGTTTATACCATCGAACAGCTCTTTATTACGATCACGCTGTCTATAAACTTACTCTTTAGTTTAAGCACAGTATCAGAAGGAAACATTTACTTGTAGTGAGCGTTAATCGATTTGATATTAACTTGAGCAACTAATCTGGCGTTTACGCCAGCTTTCCATTGTTTTCCTATTGTCTCATTTTATGGGTAATCGACATATTCAACACATCTTCATTACGTTTCTATATAAATTATTTCTATATAATTTTTCCTGTAAGGAACCTTTTTTTTTATGCTAAATAAAAAAATGTAGGGTTTAGATAGGATTCAATTCGTGACGGCGGCTACGAGTACAACTGCCGGAAGGGGACCCGGAGTGTGTGCAGGAGCAAAGTTAGCCGTCCGTCCCTGGCTAAATGAGAGGACCTGCTACTGTACTAAAAACCTAAAATCATCTCTCCGTGAAGAAAAACCGTTTGAAATCATATGTAACAAAAAATTCCATAAATTTATAAGCCTTACAGTATAAAGTAGACATTAGCATATACAATAACCTATAATTATTTATAAAAATCGAAGCATAAACAATTAGGCCAGACCGTTTTATTTTTACATCAATTTTATATACAGACCGCTAAGGTTCTCCCGCTTGGCGTCAAAATAGATTGACAGTTGGCTTTTGCAAAGTAAACCTTATCGTTAGCAGATAAAAATATACTTTATAAATAAACGCCAAGAATGGATAATAATTATTATTCCATATAATTTTATTACTAGGTCATATAATACTGACCTATGATGATGAGAATCCGTCACTATGTATAGGTACTTTTTATGATGTGATACTGTTTTTATATTCTGAACTAATCCAATAGAGTTTTAGTAAAAAAAAAAACTTTTATGCTCAAAAGGGGCTGTTTAAATATTACGTAAGCTTCAATGGAGAGGGGATTTCAAACTTTGCTTATTTTTGATAACATGGGGGTGGGGGTCGGAATGGTAATTACATAAGCAATTCTTACTAATTAAAGTACTTTTTTTTGCTCAAAATTATTCTAGTGCTTACATAGCATACATAGAAGTACGTATGCCTTTTGAGTCGAGGTAAACAGGATTAGAGGCCAAGCCGAAACCTAAATTTGTACGCAGACAAACCATGCTATTCAAAAGGTACCTCGCAAAAATCCATAAAGCATTTAAATCCGGAAACAAATTTCTTTCATTTTACATCTAAACTACAAATAAATGCTTAGTTATTCCATATGAACAATATATAAAATACATTACAATAAATTAGAAAGAAATAAACATTGAGAAAAAGTTGCCAATTATAATTTCTTACAATTCGTATACAGCGAAATAAAAAAATGTCTCCTGTAATAAAAAAAAAAATTCAATGCTATTTTTAGATACGGTAAGAATAGTATACCCCGTGTCAAGTCTTCTTGACACTTTTATTTCGAGCGTGATACGCAATGCCTTCCTATTTACTTTGATACTTGTAACGTCACACGTGACATCATTCAGTATTATCGTCAAAATTTCGCCCATAATATACTGTCTAACAGAATATAATCTATACTTAACTGTAAAGAAACAAAATCTGTACATCAAATATATGAAAAAACCCCGTCCATTAGAATCAATGACAGAACACATTTCTAAGATATTCGAAAGTACTAAGTCAAAAACGGGATGCATAAATAAATCGTAAGAGTGTTTAGTTTAATATCAAAACTGCGAATATATATATATATATATCTCTATTTTATATTGAAAAAGTCGTTTTACAAAAATGGAATTCCACAAGAACGGAGTCACGGTCACTGCTAATAAAAACTAAAGCTGTAGAAAAAGAATCATGCAAATCATGAGAGTCGGGTTGGAGTTATAAGCATATTAACAGATAGGCAGATAAACGTCGCCTTTTACAATATACGAAGCCAATATAATTAACTTATTAAAATAATTTCATAAAATTGGTTAAAATGCAGCCACAAAACCATATATAGAGCACAACAAAACAAAACAAAGCTATAATTACCGAAGATTTAATAAATCAATGAGTTTAATTAACATAAAAGATGGTACTATCTCGGCGATACTGCATTAAATCGAATCGAGTGGGAGTAGGAGAGAGAACAATAGCTTCATTGGGAGGCAATCGAAACCGCCTCGGTAGGGTCAGGCTTTCGCTTGACAAGTCCTGGCCGAATGCCAACCATGAACGCCGATAAGGGTTGGCTCGAAACGCGCTTAAAACCAGAGCGGGGCGCAGAATTTTCTTCTTTCTTTTTGTTTTTGAGCGACGTATGTGCCAGATAAGGCAAGATTGATAAATTGCCGAAATTTGGCCGCGTTTGTCCAGAATAAATATTGGCGTGACGACCATGCGGTTACAACGATATAAGTACTATCGACTTAGAAAATTCTAGAAACGTATATACGTACTTCTTCGCACTTATGTAAATTTTAATGTTCGCTAATTATTTATTTTTTTATCTGCCAAAAATCCCTTGGATTTTTTAAAGAAAAGTATTGCATAAATAAATCATGTATTTAGTCATATTAGTTGAGTATTCTTATCAAATATTTTTATGTAAACGAGGTAAAATTGTTTTTTTTTTGTTTTTATGAATAAACTCAAAAACTACTAATACGATTTTAAAAATTCTTTCACCTGTAGCAAGCTACATTATCAGTGAGTATAATTATCCTTTTTTTTTAAATTATGGTATATATTTCAATATACCAGTGCCAAGGCGGGACGGGACTCTAGTCACATGTTGATTCATTTTTTATATTGTCTCATCAGAAAATAGATCACAAATAAGGATATACCCACTGTAAATAAAATTAAAAACTGAACAAATATAAGGAACTTATAAGTTATTTGGGAGTAACAAAACGTTACTGAATTTAGAATAATGAAACGTTAGGTTTGACAGATGTCAAATATATTAAGACTTGTTACGAGTACGGCAGGCCATCAACAGTGTTTTACTAATATTAATAATAAGGACAAGTGTAAATATACTAAGAAATATATTGTTCCATTTAAAAAAAAACCAGACTTTTATATAATATAATCATCAATACAATACGTATTCTAATTTATCCTAGAGATAGTGAGAGGGAGCGTGGTTATAGTGAGATACGACTTCACACTTTATGTATTTAGTCAAGGTCTATATTAGCCTTGGATTTACGGAACAGAAATAAAGCATACGCTAATGATCTCCGCTAAAAATGAAAAGCAAAATTTTCCTATCTGAATGAAATATTTTTTTAAACTATAAATATGTTCTTCAATAAATAAAATACAAGTCAACTACTCTTTTATCTAATGTAACAAAATACATAGACGACGTTGGGAATCGACGAATTCGTCTATGACTTCGAGTCATGTAAATCTGTTTTTGCTTTTTAAATTATAATCACACTAACTGGATAGACAGACAGACAGACATAAAACGGTTGCATTTGTATTTAAGGACATAACAAAATCCTAAAATTTCCTGTATTCATTTCCATTAATCGAATTTCACATATACATTTCACTAATTTCGACTTACTCAGTAGAATATATAATACGGTAGCAACCCTATCAAATTCACATTGTATCTGTTCCGACGTTTACACGAATTGGATGACGTAATATCTTCTCGCAGGGTTGTTCACACCAGACCAGCTGGTTCCGATCGCGATGGTGGGCATTTTATATACCAATTTCATTCACTATTCATCCACATAACTACCTTCATATAAAATAAATATACATTTAAAAAATACACAAGTGCTATACACTCGTTTTCGAGTTATCAGACAACGGACGGTCAGACAGGCAGACAGCGAAACATACATACATAGATAGCGTCACGCCTCCCTCCCATAAGGGTAGGCCTTAATTCAGAACGTGTTCGATCTGGTCAATATACGTTCGCCTAGGACGACCCTTACTGGCTTGAGCAGTCGTCCGCGCCTTGTAAATTTGTTAAGTCAATCTTATTTCAGCAAGCATTAACTTATATAATAGATTAATTTAAAAAAAAAACTCAAGTAATGTCCAAATGATAATAACAGGTCGGGGAAAAAGTTTTTTCGCGTATAGTGTGTATAAACTAGGCAAAGAAAAATGTCTGGAGTTTTTATATAAAATGCGAAGAAATTTTTCCATCAAGCTAATATAAGCATTAAACCAGCTGTATAGTGATCGCGATCAAATCAGAATAACTGTCGTATCCTTGCACCTCGCCTATTTTCCTAATAACACAAAACAGTTTGCGTTATAATATTCTCCTCCCTGGCAGACGTCGGCCGAGTGCATCGGCAAAAGGTAACTGGATCAAAACAATTTAAAATGCCGCATAGAGTCGCAGCATCGCAAAGACGTGAACTGGGTCTTTCGCCGGGTCACAGTTTCCGATTGCGTAAACAAAAAAAACTTGATCCAATAGAAAATTACACATTAACAGTAACGTTTTTATTTTTCTATATAGAACCATATTCTCAATACCTCTCGAGGATAGTGACATATATTTATTGTGTTTATTTTTAATTATTTGCGAGTCTAACAAATCAAAATAAATTTCTCACAAATTCAAATACCTGTCAGTAAAACTGTGCATTGAATCGGATTTTATTCAATTTTTCATGAGTTTTAATTCTTTTACACGGAAGCCAAATTATTTTCGAAATCAAAAGTACCCTTAATTACCCGGAGTAACTTCAGTTTTCTACCAAAAAAAAGTCCCATCAAAATCGGTTAAGCCGGAGATTACCCGGAAAAAACAGACAGACAGACCAATAAGTTTTAAAATTGTATTTTTGGTATAGGTATCGTGTATAAATTCATATGTATTTAGTAAAAAAAATAGTATTTGGACATTAGGTTAAATTTATTTATTAGTGTATATAGATAAGTACACTTCTATCTAAATCTACTATCTATCTAAACATATAGATAAAATATACTATTTATCTAAATAGATATACAAAACATAATAAAGTATGCAAGTATACATAGAATACTCATGGACCTTGCATTTCGCAATAACAAACAATGAACGATAGACATCAAACGGTCAACTAGTACAAATAATATTTCTGTTTCTAATTTCATTAAAAGCATAGAAAATATCAACGCTCTTCCTAAACCTATTTTAGGCCATTACCCGGGTGATGTTTATTATGTACGTATGCACAATAATACTCTACTACGTACATAATTTGTTACACAGTTAGACAATAAACAAACGAATAACATAACATTAGCTTCTACATATATATAGGAATAATATCGGGGCTATCTATGGTTTTAAAAGTTCTATAAAATTTTATACATGCCCGAATCACGAAACTAAACGAATATTTTAAATAAAACTTCTTTTCTAATCAATCTAATGCTTTTTACCGGAAGGGCCTTAACAGCTTCACCGAACTTTGGGGGCGAGTGCAGAAGGCACTCAGCCGCAAACCTTTAAATAAAACTTGGCACAATGTTGGTATATATCTTAGACAACATATAAGATACACGATGCGATACACTTCTCACTAGACTTCTGGAAAGCGATGGATACTAGTAAACCTTTACATGCGGATCAAATTTAAGCTCAAAGGAATTCTAGATACATGTAAAAATTACAGCATACATTAAAGATAAGAAGGCGCCAAATAAATTAAAACCGCGCGCGAGCCCAACTAATTTCTTAGCTAAACATAATAACTCAAACGGCATATTTGTTAGTCATTTCGCTAACGAGGTCGCACCATAGTTAATAGGCGTTCGTCGTGGGAATTTTAATAAGACCTAAACACCTATTACAGTACGTACCACTGAAAAAACGCTTGCTCTTTTAAGCGATCTCAATTCAAAATTATCATAATTAATCCAATTTGGGAAAATAACTATTAGTACCTAACTTCAGGAGCAATGGTTTTGATAACATAATTAACTTGTTATTTATAAAATTGACTTCTAATTATATAAAATGTGTCCAAACATATATAATGTGTTTGGAATGTCTTTATGTTTTATAGCTTGAACTTCTGGACTTCTAAAATTCGGAATAAAATCGTGCACAGTTTGATCTATTCAGACACACACCTATAGATAAAACATTAATACGGTTAAAAAAAAGATGAATGTTGTTTTAATATATCAGTTTTGTTTGGTTATCTCGTAGTAACTAAACCTATCAAAGAAATAGTAAAATATTAGACACGCTTTCTATTCTTTACTTTTATTCACTTGAACCTGACCAGAGAATATATCTTTAATTTAAGACAAGAATCCTGCAATGGTTCTAGAATTATAATACAACTACTAAACAAGTTAGTAACCTATTATATAATGTAAGGTTATCAAACAAAAGGAAAACTAAAATATATAGGTAAGTAAAAAGCATAAAATTAATAAGATATCTGCGAAATCGCAATGTACCATAACTCCGTAGTTACACAACTACGAAGTGTTAAATGACTCTCAAACAAGGTTTTCTAAACACGCGAGACCAAGCTCCAGGGACATGCACGCCTGAATTATATAAATTACAATTTACGTTCTAATATGCAAGATGCATTCAATTTTGGACTGAAGCCAAGCGAGTCTCTTGCTCTCATGACAGCGTAATATCCAATCATATGGTATTCTGATAACTTCCGATACAGATCGTAACAAAATTCAATTTGATTAAAATAACTCTGCTAACAAATATGGCTGGATAAGTAAAAATACGATCATAATTTATGTTTTTATTCGATATGTAAAATCCATTAATTCCGAAACGATAAATTTTCCCTATCAAGTCATCAATCTTCACGGGTATTAAAGTAATTCGACCTTCACGTGCGCCTGTTTTGCTTGACGCTTTCGGAAGTTACTTGATATAACGTGGGATAAGTCAACTTCTTTGAATTCAGATGTACGAAGTTAGGTTAACTTCTGGTGGTGTGGTAACATCAGCATCTTTGGCTGGGAGCTAATAACCTTTTAGGCGGTGCTCGTCCCAGTATCTCTCAAGTTTCAAAAAGGACACGAGCAAGGTCGAGATCAGCCATATACTCATGCTGACGTCGGGCAGATAGGATGGCACTTTTTACCGTCCATTATCTCGCAATCTCAGAAACGTGTTCATCCGTTTAACCACCTGGGACGCGTGCAAGACAACCTCTATAGCAGAACTACCTCAGAGGATCTCTGTTATGAATCGCGTAGAAGAATACCACCTTTATACTATACACAATAACACCACAGTAACAGTAACACAATAGCTACTTTCAGAACACGACTGCGAATATTTCTTTTGGATGCACAACGAAAACTTAGCGATATTGACAGGGATCTCTCTCTTAAATTACGTAGTTGACCGTCAGTAGGAGGTTTTAAAAAAGGCAATTTTTGTCCTTTATAAATTTATTACAAACTAATTACAATATAATACTTAAACCTAAAATGCAACCTGCTAGCTCAGGCGATCGAGCGAGATTGTCAATTTCCCAACGTTTCACTGTCCCACGATACGTTGTTTTACGTTGTCAGCATTTTGGTATTTCGCGTGGGAACTTCTGCTGTAACTTGAGTGCGGAATGTGGTGGTGTGTTATGTACTAAGTACAGTAGGTACTAGGTAACACTTATATAAATAGCCTATTATTATTTATTTACTCATTCTTGCGTTTTTACACACAAAATACTTTATAAAAACAACTTTCCTTTTTAGCTATTTGTTTATATGTATGTATCTATATGTATGTACATTCGTGTAATTCGTGTTTTAATTTAATATTTATCCCCTATATCTAAATGTATGTACTATTGTGTTATCTGTAATAATAATCCATATATGGCGTATCACACTCCGTGACATAATGATGATGGATCATGACAAGTCCAGGCTGAAAACCAGCGCTTTTGCAACCTTCGTTGCGAGAGCAATTAGCTGAGTCTGGGGTCTTTTTTCCAGCGTAGTACAGCACTTACAGTAAAATTATGGTTTGTAATGTATATATACTAATAAAATATGTGCTGTGTATATGGTGGAAATAAACAAATTCTTTCTTTTTTCTTTTTCTTTCTTCTTTCTTTCTTTAAAAAAAATTTTGGGCAGATTCAGGAAAGGGTAAGTCCGAAAGCAGCCTAAAAAAGCCTCGTAAAAATAATAACAACGGAGACCGAAGGGAGCGAAGTTGCGGTCGATTGCGCTCGTCGAGGATCAAGTACAAATATGCGAGCGACACCTGTGGCCCTAAACAATAGGCTTCCAGAATGCACGTTGAGGTTTTTGTGGATACAGTTTCATCGTCTACTATCCACTGTGGCGACTGAGTACTCATTATAGATTTCCCCCATTTAAACGAATTGTCGTTGCACTCAAAGAGTACATGTTTGACTTTGCCTTTCTCGACATATTTAAATTAAAATTATGTTATTTTATGCTCGTTTCTTTATCCGAATTGTTAACAATATTTTTGCCACAAATCCGGGGGCGCCTTAGGATATATCCACCTACGTCCGGTAGGACCGTCTCTCACCTGCCACATGTCACATTGCATGGAATGACTATATAAGGCTCTGTACAGCCAACACAGGGACAATTGAGTTCTATCTGCTAAAGTGAATGTTCCTGATATTATAAAGTGGTGACGTGGAAATAATATATAGTGAGAGTTTTTTAACAGAATATATGCGAAACTCTTTTATTTATTTCTATGACTAATAATAAAAGTTTCCTAATTATATTCATCAAACACAAACTGAGATTACCATATCGTAGAGAGACATAACTCTATTTGAGATGGGAGTACCCTTGGAAATATTTCTGGCCGGGGAAATTTCATCGCCCGCAACGATAACAACAGGCAATTCTGATTCATGAATAATAATGTAATCCATGTTATTATCAGCCAATGGACGAACAAACTCGGTCGGTGTAATCACCGTAGTAGAATTTTGCTTTTGTTTGTTTACACATACTGGCATACTTGGACTCAAAAAATGGCAATTGGGAACCTGCACAAGGACACCCAAACGAAATATATTTCACTGTAGTTAAGTAGTTTTTGACAGGATATGCACAGATGTTTTGATGCTAGGATACGAGTTGAAATAAAATACACAGGGTCTATCGGGAAATACAATCTCATACAAAGACTGAGATAGCGGTCGTTTCAGATGTGTGATCCCTCCCTCTTGCATACATATCTTAGCTTGGACTGCTGCCGTGCCGTGCAAAATAGTCTTAGCTAAATTTCCCTATCCAATATACGGATACCACTAATGCACATACACCAAATTTAAAGGTATACTCAAAATACGTATTGTGTTTATCTGACAATTCATATTTATTCCCATTGCTTAGAGCTTAAGTTCTTAAGGGAACTTAATGTCAAAGCCTCATACAATAATTACCTAGGAAACCATTGTCTAAATCCTTTGTGTAACGCGCGATGAGGTAAATATTATATTAAATACTTACCTACTTGTGTACTACTTATCCGTGACAGTTAAATCTATAAATTTATAATCGATTTCTTTGAAACATTGACAACAACATTAAATATAATTTAGATTACTTAGAACAGAAAACATTACTATTTTTTTCCTTCTTAGTATAGTCAACGTGTGATATAACAGAAAGTTACATATCCAATTCTGCCAGTGCCTTTTTAAAATATAAAAAAGCACCTAGAGTCAAAGAGAAACTTTTTGCATGAGAAAACTTTTGAACGAGAATATTAAAAAAAAATCTTGTAATGTTCAAATGATAATAAATAAATTCACAATACAGTGCATTAATTCTTTGTTTTCAAAGAATGATTCACATTTTGATACGAGATAATAATTATTATTGAAAACAAATTGGGACATGAATATTTAAATTATATACTCCCACGATTCATTACTAAAGATAAGGCTCGATGTATTTAGATGAAAATATTGAAAGATTTTTCTTAAAAAAAATATTTTTAACGTTCGCTCGCTGACGAAAATACTCCTTCATATTTGACCGTTCGTTCGATATGGATGACCGGAGAAGGGGTTAATTATTGGAAAAGCTAAATTCTTTACAAATTATTAGTGGTCGAGAGATAGGGCAAATTCAAAACGGTTGAAGGGGGTAAACACTTTCACGTGATGATCACGCTTTCCTGTAGCGTAATAAACAATAATTATAAAATATTTTTACGTAAATAAAGTAATGTAAACAAAATAAACTCTATTTATGAAACCTTCCTTTTGTGAAACTACTCAGGCTTAAAGTTAAAAATCGTAAAGTTGTAAAATAAAAGCTGTAGAGTACTGGTTTAAGGGGGTAAACTTTAAGGAACAGCAGAGCGAAAGAGGGTTCTAATTAAAAATCCCGCCGTCACTTGTTCGGACTTAGGAAGGGAGATTCCTACAAGAAAACATTCCTCTTTTACCCATTTCTCCTTTACTTTTCCTCGCTTGAATACGTGTAGAATGGAATCTTTAAAATTAAAACAATTCTATTTATTCATTAATCAACATCAAAGAAACAGTACTCTTATAGAAATTGCATAATTTGTTCGGCAACGTATCATAATTTACCGATCTCTCTAAAACCTATATATTATCATTTTCGACAACTAGCATTGATGTTTTAAACTATATCGGTAGATCACAACCTCATCTGGATGTTATGTCTCGATGTGACCTAAGGTGGTAACACTCTCAAGCCTAGTGAAATTGGCAGGTAAGTAGTAGCTTGGCAAACGAGTAATAAAATCGCCACTAACTACTAGAACTCGATCAACCCGCGATATTCGCACACATTACGTCAGTCATCATCGTTTTTTTTATTTCGATCGAACGGAAGTACACCCCGAACCGTATGACGGTGGTAGATGCCGCATCTTATACCACCGATTCGAACGCCCCGCGAAAGAAATGACTACCGCGTAATATCCTCATCGACCCCGAGGATGAAATAACGCTCGCAAACACGAAACCATTATTCCCGCCAACGGGTCAATTTTGCACCGATACACTCCCCGAGCTCTCTACGGCTGTAGCCCCAGGCGTTTACCGATCCCCGGCTCGGGAGGCTCCTATACCCGTCTCCAGTATGTATTATACTGCTCCCTACATTCCTGTAAACTTACAAACAGGTAACGCGGAGTATCAAGTTATTCAGCGCGTATTACTTTAGTCTCCTTGCGCTCACTCTAAAATTTCTGTGAAGCTGTCATTCTTTCCAGTAAAAATAGAGTATTGAGACAGAATAGTATGGTAACTTACCTGTATCTGGAACATGGATATAGTGTCGTCCAGCATCTGTACTCGGACGGCTAACATCTTGCCGCCTTTTTTCGGTGTGGTTGGTGGCGTGCGAGACCCGCCACCGGCCCCGTCTACACCCGCCGGGGTGCTAGCCGAATGGTGCATGCGGCCTGCACGAAACACAACATGCATTAGAGAAAAGGAGTTCGGAAATATCACAACGGACGCAATGCGATATCACGTGTATATATTGTTTTTATCGAACACGTAATGCTTAAATGCGTTACTTGAATCACTGTTACCCGGCAAAGATTTCCAATATTCTCCAGGATTAACTTAGATTATATACCTGTATTTAAAGACAATATTCAAAATTGATTTTTATTTATTTATTTAATCTTTATTGTACACCATTATACACATTAATATTATGCATTTGAGAACGTGAAATTACAAAGGGCGGCCTTATTGCTAATAGCAATCTCTTCCAGGCAGCCTTTGGATGGATATGTTCCATGGAAAAGAATCAGCGGTGTTTTGGGCATATAGATAAATTTTACCTAATAAATACGACTTAAATTGAAATAATGTGAACTATAACATACAAATGAAATATACTATAAAATACAGATAATTTATCATTTATACACAACATTGTAGTAATACATGAATCTCGCAAGCTGACGAGTACAATTTTATTAATAATATCAACTAACTTGTTTGTACACGGCAACAAGGTAATAGGTAATTAGGAAATGGTAGGCAACCTAACTGTTACATATTGTGTATATTTATATACTTTTCATTGGAATTTAGTTCGTTTGACAAGCAATTCAGTAAAATTAAAAACAAAAAAAATTAATTAATCATACCAATGGATATATTTTTACGGAAACGCTATTTCGTATATGTTCAGAAACATTTTTTATATGAATAAATATAATTTTCATCCGATAAGCAGGTTGGGTTAGGTTAGGTTACTTTGTCACCACTGTGACGAGGGTGTGTTAGATTCCTCTAAGCACACTTTGGAGGAATGCTCGGCTTGGGATGCAGAGCGAGGACAACTCGTTGCCGAGGTCGGTAGTGATCTCTCCCTGCCGGCTGTCGTTCGCTCAATGGTCGGTGGAGAGAGGTGTTGGAACGCAGTCGTCTCTTTCTGCGAGAGCGTCCTCACGCAGAAAGAGGAGGCCGAAAGGCAAAGAGAGAGGGAAGCTCTGGCAGTTAGTCGCAGGAGCACGGGTCGGGGAAGGCGGAGAGCAGACTTCCACCAAATGCCTCCGTGACGATAGTCTAGGTAACGGATACAGGGGTGTCCGTTACCGAGGAAGAACAAACCCGTGAAGGAGAAGCTGGGTTAACAGCCGCCGCTTCATACACAAAGAAGCATGGGGAGAAAATAACAATCTCTCTCCCCGAGACGAGGGTTGCCCGCACGCCGTGCACGGGTGACCCAAGCGCGTGGACAGGGTAGCGGCGCATGCTAATCGTTATCCCGAGACCCTGCCCAAATGCGCGCCGATGCGGCCGTGGGGTTTTAGCCGGTAAGAGTCCGGCACTGTTCCTCTCTCCCGGGCACAGGATGTTCTTTCCCTGTGCCCGGGAGAGGGGTTCGTCCACGAGGATTTCCCCACGTTAAAAAAAAAAAAAAAAAAAAAAAAAAAAAAAAAAAAAAAAAAAAAAAAAAAAAAAAAAAAAAAAAGGTTAGGTTACTTGGGATCCTACACTATTATATTATATTTTCACCATGCTTTGTTTTTAATATTCTCTAATAAGTAGAAAAAATACGGAATCTCATGTAATAAATTTAAAAACAAAACTTTTGTAAAAGAATTTGTATTTTTTTTTAAATGGTGCACAATACGTTTGGCTTACCTCAAATTAAAAGATTGTTGTAAATCTGTAGAACTATGGTCATTTCCTTGAAAATATGGTCATTAATAACGCCAAGAAAAAATGTAATGAAACTGTTAAGGCACGATTTGACCAATTAAGAAGTATATTAACACGATCAGTTTTTATTTTATAATTAGGTGACCGCCCGCGGCTGTACCCGCGTTTCATATATTTTTAGTTTTTTTTTTTATCCAGGGTAGGGTCCTATTTTCCTTTTTTTTGCTACTAACATTAAGTAAAGATATTGCTTACAAATTCAAATACCTGCCAGTAAAACTGTACATTGAATCTGGTTTTATTCCTATTTTGATGAGTTTTCATTATTTTATGCGGAACCCTAATTATTAAAAAATAAATAAAGTAGCCTAGGTCCCGTCCAAATCGGCCCAACCGTTCCGGAGATTAGCCGGAACAAACAGAGAGACAAAAATTATAAAAATTGCATTTTGGTATAGGTAACATATACACATTTATATGTATTTAGTAAAAAAACAAACACTTTAATTTTATATATTAACGACGATAAAAAATAATTTTCTTTGTACGATTCTAAATCGCGCTATGGTTCTGTTGTCTTCCATTATACATATATGTTTCGAAACAGTCTAAACTTCAATTTTATTTATTATTATAGACTTGTCAGTGGTTCCGCATATCGACTTTATTCACTAATACTTCATAAATTTATGCCAATAAAACTTGACTAAAGACTTATCTTATTAGAAAAACGTTAACCGTCACTGGACGCTCGAAAGTTTAAGAGGATATCCTACCGGCATTTATTCTATACTAAACGTAGTCCGATGTATCCTCCCTGGATAATAGCGTTATGGTAAATATTTTTATACCAAATAACATATCCACCACCGCCATGCCCGTAGGTTTTGATTTATCCATAAATTAGTTATTGTAGAAACTAGTACATAATAAACATAACATAAGCTCACGCCTGTTATCCCCGAAGGGTTAGGCAGAGGTGAAATAGCGAACTACACCACCCACATTTCGCCGAGCTTAGTTCCGACCCAGATGTGACAGGGGGGCGAGCCTGTCGCCATATCGGGCACAAATTCCAAACTCCGGGATGATAATGAGTAGAAAACCCCAATACCACTTGACCCGACCCGGGGATCGAACCCGAGACCTCAGAATGGGAGTCGCACCGTAATACAACTGCGCCACCGAGGCACCTAGAGAAACTAGGAGCATTTGAAAATGAAAAAACAACGCTTGGTTTTACAGTCATTTTCAGACGTTCGTCAAACAAATTTGATGAATAAAATTTTAATAAAGCAACGTACAGGCATAGCCAAAGTCTTTATTATTCTAAAACTGAAAGAAAATTAAAAATCGGTTCCGTTTTGGAGGAAACGGTACTACTAAGTGATGTTTTCGTCTATTTGTAAAATCAGCCCGAGCTGCAGTTGTCCCTTTCGGTTTTTTATAATAGTCTAGTCAACAAGTTCAAAAACGTGAAAAATAGAGATAAAGGTCCAAAAATATGAGCGACGGCTCATTCGATTCGGATTTACCTCTAGAAAATGTTTTTGAAGGATTTTGGTGCAGGTTAAAAATTGCAATTGTTATTAACAAAATAAGATGAAAAAAAATATGATATTTAGTTTTTCGTTAATAACTCAAAAAATATTAACATTTAAGCAATTTTGAAAAAAGTTCGTTAAATTTCCGATAAAAAAGTTTTAACTCCCGAAACTCTATCTCCATTATTTATAATTATAATTTGACGTTGAAAATAGGGCTTCGCGCTGCTGTTACGACATGCGCGCGCTGCCGCTAAAGAGAGTTTATCAAAAGAAATAATTTTTTTCTAACATAAAATTTCATTTTAAAAATTTGAAAAAATTCTAGTAGCTTCTGAACACTTGAAAGAATCGAGCCCCGTAGAAAAAAAAGTTTTATCACCATTTTTCAAAAAGTAATTCAATTGTTAATTAACAAATTCTTTCCCAATCTCCGTTGGCATAAATAATGGGATAAAAGGTATAAATAATTGGCCTATAAATTTTAAACTTCGTGGAGCCCTTGCGGTATATATACTTCATAAGATCCTGCGATAAAAGTTCATAAACGTTTATTAATTTGTTAATTATGATTTTTATAACTATTGCAAAATGAAATATGTAAAAATTTAACGAGCTTTTTTCAAAATTGCTTAAATGTTAATATTTTTCAAGTTATTAACAAAAAACGAAATATCATTTTTTTTTTCATCTTATTTTGTTAATAACAATTGCAATTTTTAACCTGGACCAAAATCCTTCAAAAACATTTTTCTAGAGGTGATTCCGAATCGAATGAGCCATCGCTCATATTTTTAGGACCTTTATCTCTATTTTTCACGTTTTGAACTTGTTGACTAGACTATAATTCTTTCTTTGGGGCGCAACGCTTTAGCAATAGATTTCTGAAATATCTACATTTACGACCGCATGTCTTCTTAACTAGCTAAGCGCATAAATGTTTCTCGTCAAAAATAATGTTAATCGATTCGGTGTTTGTCGAGATATAATCCGACCAACGGTTAGACAGACATAACCACACTGTACGAAAGCATAAAAGAAATGGTTTATAATTTCTATGAAAACAATACCCGACCAACCGACACTTCATGCTGTCCGTTACGAAACTGCTTTTATATTGTGTTATATTGCCGATTTGTCACATTCACAGCGAGATAAATGTCAAGGGACGCTCGTGAAAACCCCAATTCCAGTTGCGGTGTAAGAATACAAAAGTCGATTATAAAACGTTTTATGTATTGGAATTCTGATTGTTCAGTGTTAACAAAATCTGACACCTCATTTATAGACGTAACTTTGGTAACAGAGATTGGGAATATAATGAATTCTAAAGACTTCATAGCTAACAGTAGTCACCATTTTGTACAAGTGATCTACGAAAGATATAAAATGGACCAGTTCGTTCACTTCTGACAAAACGACAGTAGAAAACTACCAATCGGTTTATCGCTTTACATCCTAAATCATTACAATTTCTTTAACACCAATTATTACAAATATAACTTATCAGTGAAAGTTGAATAACCTGCCTTTTACTGATAGTAAAACGAAAAAAGTAAGTTTGAGATACTAACATGATTTCACTACATAATTTACTTTTTGAATTTCATGAACGGCTTGATTTACTTTTAGCAAAAAAAAAAAAATTTTCAAAGTAGGTTTTACAGGCGCAATGAAAAAGGTTTTAAACCTTTTAATAGTATTTTATTGTTGTTGCTTCCGGTGAACAAACTTACTCGTAAGCCATACATGAGTTAGGAATTATAATGATAAAACTATATGAGTAACTTAGCTCTGGCGCATGTCGTCGTTTTTGGATGTTTTTCTTTCAAGGAAGCTGTAGTTTATTATATTACCTAACGATGAAGAAAAACCTTGTTAAAAATTATGCATCCGATACAGGTCGCCATATCTTTGAAACTACCAAAAACGTACCTCTCTAAGTAGGTGGATGATGTCATAACTTCGTGGCATATAAGGACCGCATATTAGGCACACATATATAATTATCTACCAAAGCATTTTGTAGTCATTAAGAGGATATCCTAGCGGCATTTATTCCATACAAAACTAGTCCCATGTTTACTCCCTGGTAAATGGTAAATATTTTTATACCAAAAATAAATACATATATCCACCACCGCCATGCCCGTATGTTTTGTTTTTTTTCATAAATTAGTTACTATAGAAATAAGCCTTTAAAAAAGAAAAAAATGCTCGATTTTTAACGTCATTTTCAGACGTTTGTCAAACAAATTTGATGAATAAAATTTAAAAAAGCAACGTATAGGCATATCCAAAGTCTTTATTATTCTAAAATTGAAAGAAAATGAAAAATCGGTTCAGTTTTGGAGAAGGAAACATGGTACTACGAAGTAAGGTTTTTATGCATAGGTAAAATCAGCCCGAGCTGCAGTTGTCCCTTTCGTTCTTTGGGGCGTAACGCGATAGCAATAAATTTCTGAAATACCTTCTTTTCCGACCGCATCTCCTCTTAAAAACAGACATACAACATGTTTCATCCATAAACTATTTCAGAGAATACTCATTAATCATGCTATTGTTTGCGGTAAACCGCAAGAATACATAAAGGTATTCTCTTGCGTGTGGCAAAGATACTGTTGGCTCCTTATAGTCTTAATTAAAATAAGTAGTTTTTTTATCATTTTTTACTGTTGTTTTGTTTCGTTTTATAATTAAAGTATCAATGAAAGATTAAGTATGTAATGGATTTAATGTATCATGTAAAATAGCTAGATAGATCAAGAGATAAAGAAAGAAAAACGATCATAATCATTTAACTAAGTTGTACTAAAGTACCACTTACCACGAGAATACTCAATTTAAAAGATACATTATGAATAAAATCTGATGAAATAACAATGTTTGAAATAATTACTATATACGCAAGAATATATTTACTCAGTGTTTAATTTTTTTTTTATTGTGTTTTTGTTATTACATCCGTCCATCCATTCAACTGAAAGACATCCACTTCTGGTCATAGGTCTTCCCCAAAGATGTCAATGACGAACGGTCTTGCGCCACTCACATCCAGCAGACCCTCAATAGGTCGTCGATCCGGCTCACCTACGCTGCGTCTTACGGTACGCGGTAACCATTCTAGAATCCGTTTACCCTATCAGGCAGTAGTTCTTCTTGGAGCAATGTGCTCAGCCCATTGGCACTTCAATTTGGCAATTCTTTAGGCAATGTTGGTTATTTTGGTTCATCTGCGGATCTGCTATCATTCAAAGCCATGCCATTCTGCGAGCAAGTAATGCTGTAGAAGGAGGCTGCAGAGGGGGAACGGGAGGCGGATCCCTTAGGGAATCCGCTTCCCCGAAAAAGGATGGCACTGTTTGTCTGCGCCCTCGCGCCGTCCTAAGCCAACCACCTGATCCACATAGCCGCTTCGCTCCCTTCAGTTTTTATCCGTATATAAGGATCGTAGGGGAGGGACAGTGCTTTTAAAGCAGTGGCGGGTTGTTTCATCTCTTTCTTTGCCCGCAACTGCTCTATCCATTCTTCGTTTTTCTCTTTTATGGGGGGCAGGAAGTATATCCCCCTGACTTTCGATCAATTTGGTCGTGCCTCTTTGTGAGAGGCGGGCTAAGAGGTGGGGGGGAAATATTCTCCTCCATCCCTACCGGGCCATTGTACGGACGAGGCCTGGTGGGTTCGCCTCAGGGGGCGACGCGGTGCTTGCGAAAGCTATCCCGTGACGCCCTCATTCCAAATGCGGCGGACGGCCCCGGGGGGTTTTAGTGGGTATTTCCGGGCGCTTCACGCCCGAGTGAGTCCCACACTGGCACGGAGCTCGTCCCTCCATGCCCCCTTACCTATTGCATTGGGGGACTTCGGTCTCACTAATGCAATAGGTAAGGGTAGTGCGTAAATGCATTTCCCCCCGTCAAAAAAAAAAAAAAGGGGGGGGAGGGACAGTGGCTGGTCCAATCACTCTGGTTGGAGGCCGGCGAGGGGGGCTACTTCGTACCGATCTCCCCTGGAGGACAGAAAAAGAGTTGCCCTGCCCGGTATGACGCAGTTATGCCTGACATGCGTTTTGGTTGGGCCTGTCGTAGGAGTGACAAAGAACAATCCTCAAGTTGCTCAATCCCATTACGTACCTTCGAAGCGGCGGATGGTACCGTGGTTTTAGTGGGTATTCCTGGTGCTTCGCGTCGGGTGAGTTCCATATACCCCTCTTGCATCTCTAATTCCGGAGGCTTCACTCTCGGATTAGAGATAGCAGATCCTGCTCTCATTTCTTTCATTCATTCAACTATACAGGGAAACTCCAAGCATAGCAATAGGTAACTTTGACCTTTCTAATTAGGCCCATTGTAAGAGACCACGTCTCAGTGCCATAAGAGATCACTGGCAACACACACTGATCGCAAACTGTTATCTTGAGAAACTGTATTTCAAATGATATTACTCTGCATTGCTTCCTGAACACAGTTGTTATTACATATGTATATGAAAATAATACTCAATGTGAAATAAACTATTAATTTGAAATTCTGAATAACATTCATGAACTATTTCATTTTCATTTATTTTAGATAACAAATTAGTTTTTGTAGGCATTATATTGTACAAATTTTTTTTATATACTACTAATTCATATTTCTTAATAATGAATGCATAAAATTAAACAACAACTTTAAATGAAAAATAAACCAAAAATATTTTTTTTATAAAGGCTTCCTTATGCACACATCCAAACACATGACTGCGGAAAAACATATATAAGTACAAAAATAGTTTAGGTAACCTCACTCACCTGGTAGAGTGTGATATCCAATTGTGGACAGATGTCCAGTGGAGTTGCAACTACCGGGCGGCAGGTCCGAGTCCATCATATTAAGGTATTTTTATCCCGTTTCAAACCTGACCCACGGATTGGTACCATTGGTGACATTTTACCAATATCACTACACATTTACACCAAGTTCTCACTATGTTCTTCAAATTCTGGGAAAGAAATTAAATAATCTATGTAAAAAATTTAAACATTTATATTTCCTTATGAAAAAATAAAACATTAAATAGATATGTATAAAATTGAAACTAGCATATTTAATAAATTACAAAGAAAAAATTCTTTGAAGTGATAAAAACTTTCATTAATTTTGTTATGAATTCATAAAAAAGTAAAATCCATGATCTTAGACTACCATTTTCATTCCACAATTTTACACTTCGTCCATCCTGAACATTTCACAATACTTTATTCACAAATTACTTTACATTTTATTATGAAATCACAGCAATATGTTAAAAGATAAATTAAAATCACGATAACTAGCAATCAAATTTCATCAAAGCAAGAGACGATGCAAACCGGCGTCGCCCTACTTTACACCCTTACACATTAATAGTTAGGTTGGATGCAATAACCAGAAAATAGGTCAACAGAGGTGTGCCCGGTCACCCCGACGGCTGACACAGACGCACTGACTCCTACAGTAACGGCGCATCACTTTAACAAGCGTCTGCAAAATTAATTATTTCGCGAAAACTTCAACGTACAGAACATAAATTATTCATAACGGCGCTAGTTCCTTTACAAATAAACATTTACACGTCTTACATTCTGACAAACGCAATGAATCTATAGCGTAGCTCCTACACCCATCCCGAATCGCCAAACGAAAAATCATTGATTTAAAGGGTTTTATATATAACTTTACGTAGTACAACTCTCACACATAACACACTTTCACGAACTTTAATAGCACTTTTAATTAATACTATACTCCTATGTTTTGAGAATGTTCCAAATGTTTGATTTTTTAGTAGGGCTCATCAGCGTTCTTTCGCCATATTTATTTACCTATTTAATGTTGCCACAACAAACACGTATAATTTTTCCTGCAGAAATGTATCTTAATGACTAAACCTACTAATAGTTCGAAAAATCGAAAACAGGTATTCTATCTCTACATTAAGAAAAAGCCTCTGTTATTGTCAGTTACACGCATGTTTTTTTTTACATTCAAAGCACGTATATCAAGCTTTATAAAAGTTTAAATCGAACGCAGTATCCTTTTAAAATTTGCGCCTACTACAGTTAATAAAAACCAATGTTAATATATGAACAAAAACTCCCTTTATCAAAATAGCTGCCATTTTGCATGAAAAGTAGTATTCTTAGCTTTGCCAAAGGACATCTTTGCGTTTTCTACAGAATAAAACAAAAATCAAACAAAGTTTCTTTATAGCTAGTATGATAAATTCCATAAAGGTGGCAGATACTGCAACGCATAATTTTCATTTTCAAATTAAATTAAATTAGTAACATTTATAATATATCTGGCCTCTAAAAATTAGTCTTTAGTCCATAAAAATGAAGAAATCAATTTTGAATGCGTGTCAACCACACGTTTATATCACTGCTGTACGAAATAACCATGATGCTGTTTAGCGAATAAGAAAAAGAACCGTCATACTCATCTCTACTAATCTGGTCTAATATCAATTAGCCTATTGCTGTCAAAATGTCACTTTCAAAAGATTCCTTTTATGCGTGGTTTGTTGTTTTGAGCGTTTTTGTTAGCAAACAATTTGTAGATGTAGTTCGTATTTTATAAAATGTGAAAAGAAAGTTGAGAGTATTTTTTAAATAAAAATATTACAATCATGGAAACTACACCTTTACTCACGAGACCAAAAAACAAATCCTTATGGTCAAGGTAATGTACTGTTTCTTTTTTATTGTTTGATAATAATTATTATCAGAGCAAATCTATATTTGTTTCATTTATAGGCTGCCATTTCTAAGACTCCGTAAAAAGATTCCGACCTCAAGATCTATTTATTTGGGATATCTTCCAGACGAAGAGTTTCCGCTTAATTATGTGTGTAACCAAGTGAGTTGATCTATAATTACATATTAATTAGTCACATCGCGTAAACATAAGCATAAAGCCGTAAAAAACAAAGGCTAACTAAAATTTATGATGTGGTATTATTTATTATGTTAGTTTGCTTCTGAAACATTAATTATTTTTTATAATAATCAAAGAAACTTTTAAATAAAATTTCATTTGTGTTTGCAATTTTATCTCATCCAGGTTAATGGTTAAACATTAAACCACAGTGTTTCTGTAACAGTGTTATCTCATTATGTTATTCTAAGGAATAGAGTATGAATAGTAATAAAGATGAATTGGTGGTCTTATTACTTCTGTCCTCTGCCTACTTTATGTCTAATTATATTTTAATTGTATAATTCATTTTCAGAAATATAATCTCATCACATTCCTTCCTGTAGTTTTATATGAACAATTCCGATTCTTCTTAAACTTGTATTTTCTAATTATGGCACTCAGTCAATTCATACCGAGTATAAGGATTGGATATTTGTATACATACTGGGGACCATTATGTTTTGTACTGGCTGTGACTCTTTTCAGGGAAGCTGTTGATGATTTTAGAAGATATAGGTCAGAATTTTTTTATTGTGTTTTTTATTGTATCAGTATTTTAGAAATAATGTGTAGTATATAACTTTAATTACACAATTTTAATGTCATCAAATACATCTTGTTGTTTTGTCAAATATAATCTTGTACTTGCAATTAGGGATAGTAAATTTCTTTTAACCCCTTCAGTACTATCATGGCGTTTATGCCAGCTTTCCATTGTTTTCCTATTGTCTTTCTATTGTCTCATTTGTATGGGTAATCAACATATTAAGAAACAACTAATATTAGAGCTTTGACTTTAAGTTTATACATTTTTAGGAGAGATAAAGAAGTGAATAAACAAAGCTATGAACGTATTGTACTGGATACTCCAGTAGATGGCTACCGTCCTTTTGTCATGGAGCATGTCCCTGGCTCAGAGCTAAGGGTAGGTGATATTGTTGTGCTTCACAAAGGTCAAAGAGTGCCTGCCGATATGATTCTGTTAAGAACAAATGAAACTATGGGAACAGTATTCATTAGGACCGATCAGCTGGATGGAGAAATTGATTGGAAGCTCAGGTATATAATATTTTCACTTTTAAGAATTACATTTTTTTCTTATAATCATTGCCATTACATTTTATAAAAGGTGAGATTTCACTGCCTGTCTCTCTTTTTGTTTATTTTAAAACTCAAAAACTGCTGAATATACTTATATGATTTTTGTTAAGTTTAAAATTACTGAAACAATGAAAATGACTAATATTAGTATGTTAGAAAAAGGTGTAATTTGATTGCTGGTACTTCTGGTGGTTCTATTTATTCTATGATGATTTTTGGCTCCCACCTCCCTCTTGTCAGTAATAAAAAGGAAAGCGCTTACCTGATAATAGGCCAAGATAAAACAGTTCAGTGTCATTTTTCCATAGTGACATTCCATAGACTGCCTCGGTGGCGCAGTTGTATTATGGTGCGACTGCCGTTCTGAGGTCTCGGGTTCGATCCCCGGGTTGGGTCAAGTGGTATTGTGTTTTTCTACTCAATATCATCCCGGGGTTTGGAATTTGTGCCCGATATGGCGACAGGCTCGCCCCCTGTCACATCTGGGATGGAACTAAGCTCGGCGAAATGTGGGTGGTGTCAATCACTATTTCACCTCTGCCTAACCCTTCAGAAAAAACAGGCGTGAGCTTATGTTATGAGCATAGTAGGTTCAGTACCTATCCTTCTATTTTTGTTTAGTTGCTATTGACAACCTTAAGTGCTTTTAATAAAAAATATTGGAAACAATTTCTGCAATAAATGATGATTATAGTCTAATTTCGACCATGAATAAAAAGTCAAATGAAACAAGTTAAAAAAAAATTGATCTGTGGGACTTTGATATTTTGTGAATTGAATCAAAAATCGATCTTTTTCAAAAAATTCTTTCCCATCCTTACTTAGGCGACTGATGACCTCCGCGCGTGTGTTAAGCTAATCAGAGACATGATATGGCGAGACTTTTTATTTGTAAATATTATTCTTCAAATGAACAAAATTAGACTATAATCATCATTTATTGCAGAAAACTATTTCCATTTCTTTTTATTAACAGCTCTAAAAGTCTTTAATAGCAATTAAACAAAAAAAAGAAGAATTCCTAACCTAGTATGGAAAAATGACACAGAACTGTTTTATTTTTGCCTATTTACAGGTAATCAATCACAATATAATAGAAAACAAAAAGGATGCTCTAATAAGCGATACTTTATTAGTTTGAAAGATTGATCTGTTAAACCTTGATGTTTTGTGAATCGATTCATCAAGCTTCAATTCGAATCGATTCAAAAATCAATCTTTTTCGCAAATGATTCCATCCCTAATTAGGTAATTGATAACTTCGGCTGCCCGTCGTACCATGTCCGCAGTCAGGTCCGTATTGCTCCAACTAGGTGGCGGGAGGTACCGGGGATTTTAGTGGGTAGTGGTCAACGGCGCTTCTCGCCGCGAGTCCCACACTAATCCTGTGTGACAGCCTCTCGCGCTTTCGTGCGAGAGACTGTCACACATCTTCTGACGTGTTTCAGCCAGATTTGGAAGGGGGGGGCCCTATCAGATCTGGCTGGACAACTAGTGCGTAAATGCATTCCCCTCGAAAAAAAAAAAAAAAAAAGGTCCGTATGTGTGTGTTAACAATAAAACTAAACATAATTATGATCGAAATTATTATGATTGAACTTATCTTACTTATTCTAATTATCTTATTCTGCCGTTCCGAAGATTAGCCAGAACAAACAGACAGACATTACAATATATACATTCATATGCATTTAGTAACAAGTTGTTATTTTAATACTACAAACAGTCACTTCAATCTAAATAAATTAGGATAAATTTCATGAATTAAATTTTTTACGCGCAACCCTAATTATTTTCGAAAAATAAAAGTACCCTAAATGCCAAACAGAAGTCCCGATAAAAATCTAGAGATTAGCCTGACAAACAGACAGACAAAAATTTTCAAAATTGGTGTTTTGGTGTAGTCACCGTATTTACTTTAATTGTATTTATTAGTAAGCATAGATAAAACAAAAATACATTTGTTTTCTAACACTGTGTACCAATTATCTACAAAGTGGACATATTGTATGAGGAATAGAAACTTGTTTGAACTAAATCTATAAATTGGTTTTTAGATGACCTAATGTTTTATGAATTTCACTTATCGAATAGGTTATCAGTTGTAATAACAATAACTACTACTATTCTAACTTTATTGAATGTGAAGTGATAGTGTAGACAGATATCGCGCCTGCCGTTGTGATTTCGAATCATATCCCACAATGTTTAAGATTTCAATGGAGATAAAAATTGTAATGAAACCTTAGCTACTAACCTGAACTTGAAACTTTGCGTGTTTACCATCTAAAGGTCATATTCAATTACGATGCTACAATTTAAGGGACCGATCAAGTATTTTACTTAAGCAGAGTAAAACATTTTCGGCTCCTACCTCCCTCTTGTCAGCAATAAAAAGTAAAGCGCTTACCTTCATCACCTCCATGCGCATCACATGTCAGGATAGATTATTGCTCCTTACCTTCTTTGTTACTGGTGCCAGAGTCAAACTTCCTCTAATGTGCTTATTCCTAAGTCTGTCCATTCTTGCACACAGTCTTCTTTCATCTGTCACCTTTATGGGCCAACATTCTAATCACTACAAGACGACAGGCCGTATCGTGCTCTTGTAAATCCTTCTCTTAAATTTTAATTAAAAATTCAATTATGAATTTACAATCAATCAACTCAAAGACATACACTGTTGGACATAGGCCTCCTCCAATAAGGGAGGGATTGCCATGATCGTTACACTTAGCGGCCGGTTGGCTATCGCAGTAGGTGTTTGTGATGCTCAGAGAATGCTACTGCCCATCCCATGGTTACTCCTTAGTCGTCTTTTACGACACCCATAGGAAGATATGGGGATACGCTTACGTAATACGGATACGATCCCCAATGAGATAAAATGATGATTAAACCTTAATAATTTTTTTTTCTTTAAAATACACAAAAAAAAAAGTATAAATTCAAACAAAAGAACAAAACATTAAGCATTTGTGGTACACTACCAACACAAAAATCTGTAAAAAAAAAAACACTAGGGACTCAGGGAAACTTCCGACAGAAGTGAAAACTTCAAACTTTGTAAAAAAAAAATTGTATGTTAAAATTTCATAATTATTTAACTAAACTATTGGCATAACCTTTTTTTTCTTTTTTGTTTCCCTTGGAGAAAATGCATTTACGCATACCCTCCCCGATGGGCTGGGAGGGTTATGTGGGACTCACCCGTGCGTGAAGCGCCGGGAATACCCACTAAAACCCCACGACTTCTTGCACCGTATTGTTGCCGGGGAGCGGGAAATTGCGATGTGCAGTACTACCGCTCAACCCAGCCGGTGTCAACCCACTATAGGGGCCTCGCCTTAGAGAGGACTCATGACCTGAGAGACCTGGTTTTTTTTTTTTATGTTTAAGGCATAACCTAACCTAACCTAAAACTTTTACATCTATTAGCGCCCCGAGCAATAATTACGTACATTTTCATATAGTTTATTCACAATGAAAATATACAAGAACATAATATACATTTTATTATTCATCTTTGAGCGTCAGTACTTAAACGCCGTGTTATAGTTGACATACTGTAGCATGTTGACGGTTGACGGCATAGCATTAGTCACATCTATAAGTTTTTCCCCTGTCGAGAGTCGAACAACGCCGTTAAAAAGTTTTTACTACAAAAACCTAATGCAGATTTCATTTAATACATTCTCAGAATGATAAAAATTGTTAAAAAAAATATTTTTTTTACTTTTACTCATTAATCGATACCAAGAACGTACGAGTCTGTATATAGAACATAGAAACAATCTCATTAGAGTTTTACTGTACTCGTTTAGATAAGATTAAATTACTCATTGATCTAAATTCTATATACATAGGAAGTAAGCCATACTAATATTTCATAATTATACAACCACAATAATAACGTGCAGATATAATAACCATCTGCTATACATAAAGTAGAACTGTATAGTACTTTTTTTTTCTGTAATAAAAGTTAATTGTGATCTTAACTGTCTCTTAGAAGAAGAAACCTTATGTTAGTTCCTTCATAATCTGCTGATAGAATATTTATTCGAACTCTTTGAGACATTAAAGCCCAACAGTACCTAAATCTAATAGTTAAAAATTGTGTTAGAAAACCAAAATACAAAATATATGTTGTCTTACATTTACATTTAGTTATAAGTAAATTACGTCCTGGGATGAATTGAAAAGGAAAAATATTTGTGAAACTGTTTATTGCCTCTCTAGTTGCATGCAATGATCGATTCATCTCCGTGATTACATTATTGAATATTTAAAACAATTCCTTAGTTTAAAGCAGTTTAAAGTTGTCACATTCAACATACATAAGTCATCAATAGAGTTTAACTTAATGTTTTTGGGCTTTAAGGCTGGCGTCAACTACAAATTATTACGTATAAAATGTTTTTAGATATAGGGGATGCACCCGGATATCAAGTACAAAGCGATAATCAGACGTGTTAAATTTATTATCGACTTTATTGTACAATGTAAAAGTCATATTATTAATTGCACTGGAACAGTAAGAGATAAGCACTCGGCGCTCATTCATCCGTTCGCTCTTGTTTGTTTTATATTTTGTTTTATTCACGGGTTAGTACTTTCCAGAAGTCGGTTCGTTTCTGTTGAAATTTTATGAGGATACTTGATTTGGCACAGATCATGAAAAGTTGTCTGAACCACTGTCCGTCTTAGCCATATAACAGAAGGTAGCAAATGCTACAGGCCCCGTGCTTAGAGCAAACAAAATATAAATAGAGAGGATTTACGATTTGAAACTCGATGAAACGAAAAACGACATTAAAAAAAAACATACACTGTAGGATAGGATTTGAACCTATGATACTATATGGTGTTTTAAGCTTAATATTGAATACCCATCAAATTCTAGAATACCGCTCCCATCAACGCAAAAGCTGCCAACCGATGCCCATCTGTTAGATATAAATGCAAAGATATTCGTGGAGAAACCAGAAAAAGACATTCATTCGTTCATTGGCACCTGCATACGGTTGGATGAGGAGGAAACCGACTCGCTCGATATAGAAAACACACTGTGGAGCGGATGCGTCGTCGCTTCAGGACAGGCCACTGGTTTGGTCATTTATACTGGTGAGTTTTCAACTCAAACCTTCGAATCTTCAAATCTCAAATCCTCAATCCTCAAATCTTCTACGAGCATATGTAAATAAGCAAATGTAAAACTGTTCTATTTGTCAATCGATTTTAAAAACGTTACTATTGACGAGTCCTAGGATTATAAATAAAAATTGAAAACATTTTTTTTATTCAAATTATCAATATTGATTATGAATTTTGATCACTAATCGGACACTAGAAAATTGAATTGATTTTAGCTAAATAATCCACCTATTGATATGAAAAGCGAGAATCATCATCAACCTACCTACCCTTTTCCCATTTTCATTTGGGGTCGGCGCAACATGTTCTCCTCTTCTATTACTCTCTATTTGTTATCATCTCCGCATTCACTCCTTTACTAAGCATATCATCTTTCACACAGTCCATCCATCTGTTCTTTGGTGTTCCCCTTCCTATATAACACATTCATATCCCATACCTTACTTACAACATCGTCTTTTTCCTTGCGCATCACATGCCCATACCAGGACAAACGACCGCCTCTCAACTTCTCTGTTATTGGGGCCACTTTCAAACTTCCTGTAATATACTCATTCCTAATCCTGTCCATTCTTGTTCCCCCACACATCCACCTCAACATTCGCATCTCAGCTGCATGCAATCTTCTTACTTCCGTCACGTTTACGGGGTAACATTCTGATCCATACAAAACGACAGGTCGTATTATGTTCTTGTAAATCTTCCCCTTTCATCCATGCTGCGTTAATTCTATGCTATATGAAAAGCGAGAACTAAGCTATAAAATAAATTATATGGTATCGCATACATATATGTATATTAATAATTTCATAGAAACATCTTATCAATAAGAATTTTTAGATTGTAGTATTTTAGGAATTTTCCTTATGCATCTCAATGCTCTTGGAATTGAGGTTTTCTCGTATTATTAATACATCCTATATAGCTGTAGCCATGCACCCAATAATGTTATAAGTTGATCTTATTTATTTAAAAAGAAAATACATATTTGTGCAATTTACACGCGGTAGAAGTGAAAGCTTCAAGGAAATTAACTTGTAGATATCATATTTACTTTACAAACGCCTTTTCTCTCTATAAATAAGATTGTGGAGGCTATGAAGCACCGCACGAGAAGAGATCGCAAATATACGAAACGCTTTCTATCTTAATCTCTCACACGTTAAACCCTATAGCATACATAACATAAGCTCACGCCTAACCCTTGGGGGATGGGTTAGGCAGAGTTGAAATAGCGAACTACACCACGCACATTTCGCCGAGCTTAGTTCCGTTCCAGATGTGACAGGCGGCAAGCCTGTAGGTGTATCCTATAATAGTTGTATGTGTTTGTCTCTTTTTTATGTCGCCTTTGCGTTTCATCGAGTTTCAAATCACAACGTGCAGTATGTCTTTTTCTATACATCTCAATCAGCCACCATGTCTTCATTCAACACTTTTGCTTCCGTATCTTCGCTCACATAGTCCATCCACCTTTTCTTCGGGCGTTCTCTCTCTTTACATCCCTCAAGTATCATATTCATCGCTTTTTTAGATTCATAAATGTTACTTTAAACATGTTTCCCTTTTTCTTAGGCAGTGAAACACGCAGCGTTATGAACAACGACACGCCCCGCTCTAAAGTGGGTCGGCTCGATCTGCAAGTCAACAATTTGACTAAAGTGCTTTTTGTCGCGACCATATTTATATCGCTGCTATTGATAGTGCTAAAGGGCTTTACAGGACCCTGGTACGGGTTCCTCTTTCGTTTCATCTTGTTGTTCTCCTATATTATTCCAATAAGGTGAGTTCTATTAAAATGGTTCACAGTTGAATTAAGTATTAGCAACTAGGATACAAGGACACACATACTCTATATTTCTAATTGCATCAGCATACATCCACCAGCATACATGTTGTTAGGGGCACAGAAATTAATATAAAATGCCTTTCATACAATACTTTCAATACAGGGGTATTGATTGGCAAAATACACATGATTGCGATTGATGCCGGTATTATTATAAATGTGATTTTAACTCTGTTCCTTAATAACCTCTCGTACGATTACCTAAGGAAATAAATATGCGATACCTATTGTAACACAGAATTTTCACTTCCTTCAACCAGTGACAGTTATGAATACCTACTTTTTTAAATTAAGATTAACGATAGTAAATTATATTTGACAGCTTAAGAGTGAACTTAGATATGGGTAAAGCTTTCTACTCGTGGGCGATCCAGCGTGATAAAATGATCGAGGGCACCGTGATGCGGTCCACCACGATACCCGAGGAGTTGGGGAGGATCCAGTACTTATTGGCCGACAAGACGGGAACGTTGACCAAGAACGAAATGGTGTTCCAGAAACTACATTTAGGAAATGCTATGTTCAACAGTAACAATTTTCATGAGGTCAGTATAATATATTGCTTGTGACTGTTGCATTTACAAAATCACATAAATATGTTAATATACCTACTTCTTAACAATTAGTATTTTCTGAAAATATTGCGATATAATATATGAGATGGAGGCTCATGTAAAAAAAAATACAAGTCCTTAAGTCTGAACACTAGAATGTAACGATTTAAGTTAGGCTAAGTTTACTAACTTGAGAATAGGTTTTGGCAAGCCAATATTTAGAAAACGTCATATCACCACAGTGTGGTATTACCACAAAGTTGCCTCTTCAAAGGAAAACATTTGAAATTAAATCCATCGCCATCATATCCAAAGGATATGATGAAATGTCGCTTCACACTTATTTCAGAGGACTTGATATTAAACATACATAACATCACCCCTCTGCCATAAGGGTAGGCAGATACCATATCCTTCCACTTGCTACGATCCTGATATACGTTTTTTTTTTGCTTCTACTTTTATAACCACCTTGATATTATAATGGAGGGGGGGGGGGGGACGTTAACAGGGCAATGGAATACGGTGCATGCGTTTGTGAGATATAACAATAGCAAAGTAATCTAGGTCTATTATTCTCCCTCCCCCCGTTCTTCAAGGTGGAAGCTCTACTGACGCAGTACGTAACGAACGAGGGTTCGTCGGGCGGGAGTTCCCCGACGTGTTCGAGTGGGGAGAGTACCTCCCCCTCCCCGCGGCAGGTGTGGGAGGCCGTGCTCGCTGTAGCTCTCTGCCACAACGTCACCCCAGTCTACGATAACGTCGACCAGACCGATGAAATACAGTCCGGTAAGCACTTTCATATTACTAATACAATCTATCTATACTTATAATAAAATTGTAAGTTTCACGTGTCTGTACATTTACGACTTTTGTGAAAATAATTATTGCACGGGACTAAAAATAGGTAATTAAAACACATTTCTATCATTGTTAGAAATGTCTGTCTGTCTGTTTGGTTGTGCTGGTATCAATTGGAATGTACCAAGTATATTTAAAAAATTCAAAAATATAATAATAAAGCATATTCCGGGGTAGCATCAAAACTTTATTTCTATAAAATCGGTCCACTCTATCAAAACTTATAGTAATTTGAATGGCACGCGGCGACTTTAATATTAAAGAGGAGTTTGTAAGTAAATACGTCTTACTAGAGAACAAATTTTTTTTGCATTGATTTAAATTGAAGAAAATGACATTTTTTTTATTATTTGTAGTCACGCAAAATCTACTGACTCGATGACCGGGACGGGATGGGGGAGGACTTAGGTTGGTCTTTAAAATTTAATTGTCTGAATTTCACGCGAACGAAGTCGTGGGCACAGTTAGTCTGACATAAATATGTAAATGTTGCTTCCTTAGTGGTCAGTACAGTAATACAATGTAATGATAAAGGGAGACGAAGTTAGAATTAAAATGTCACTCAATAAATTAAAATGAAATTTGGCAGCTTGATGGGTCGCACAACCAATACTAGTCAACTTAATGTTTGTTTTTAACAGTCCTTAGACATTAACCTCGATATCATTAACCTCTTGCAGAGAGCAGTGTTCTTGTCTATGATTGATACTAAGAAGGGTTGAAGTAACTTCTAGAAATAATTGTCTCATAACGCAAAAAGATTATTCGGTGATAGAGAATTTCTAGGGAGGAAACGATCACCACAATCGGTTTTTTACTACGTTATAGATATGGGCAGTTCCGTGGTATCGGAGAGCTGTGGTGGCGCGGTGCCACAGCAGCAGCTCTGCGAGTACCAGGCTTCCAGTCCTGATGAGGTCGCGCTCGTCAAATGGACAGATATGGTACATTATATCTCATCACCATAACATATCTCCATGTTTACAAAATAATGACCTATTTCCTTATATCAATCTAGCTAGTTAAGAGGATATCCTAGCAGCTTTTATTCCATACAAACGTAATCCCATGTTTCCTCCCGGGATAATAGCATTATGGTAAATATTTTACTACCAAATAATATATATCCACCACCGTCATGTTTTGAATGTTTCTATAAATTAGTTATTGTAGAAACTAGACGCCTTTGTAAATGAAATCAATGCTCGATTTTTACCGTCATTTTCAGACGTTCCTCAAACAAATTTGATGGATAAAATTTAAAAAAGCAAAACGCAAAGGCTTAGCCGAAGTCTTTATTATTCTAAAACTGAAAGAAAATGAAAAATCGGTTCAGTTTTGGAGGAGGAAACAGGATACTATGAAGAGATGTTTTCGACTATTTTGTTTAGTTAAATCAGCCCGAGCTGGAGTTGTCCCTTTCGCTTTCATTGAGGCGAAACGCGATAGCAATAGATTTCTGAAATACGTACTTTTCTGACCGCATGTCCTCTTATATACAAAACTAAAATAACCTATATTTCTTACACTAACTCCCTTAGAGATCCCAGTTTAGGGATCGAATTTTCCGAACCTGTGGTAGTTTTACGATGTTCATAAGCGTCTTCTCAGGGCCTAAATTAAATAACGATTTTTTTTTTATTTTGATTTCACAGTATTTTACATCTAATTAATGTATACTAATGAACGGCGTGTGCATAATAAAACGGTATCAATATTCACAGATGGGGTGTGTCGTTATTCAGCAGAGACTTGCACAGTATATCGTTGAAATTACGAGCCGCTAATGAAATCATCAACTATAATATATTGCAAATATTCCCGTTCAAGAGTGAATGTAAAATGATGGGCATCATTGTACAGGTCAGTGTTTTAATATAGACCGAAATATGACTATAATCGTTATTAACCCCTTGGGCACTAACCTGGCGTTTACGCCAGCTTTCCATTGTTTTCTATTGCCTTCCTATTGTCTCCTTTTTATGGGTAATCGACATATTAATCCTGGAGAATTTTGAGAATCTTTGCCGGGTAACAGTGATTCAAGTTACGCATTTAGGCATTACGTGTTCGATAAAAACAATATATACACGTGATATCGCATTGCGTCCGTTGTGATCATTCCGAACTTTTCCGAATTTGTAGGTAATCGATATATTAAAAATAGGAAATTTTTTTTTATTGATAACACTAAATCCCTAAAATTAATCAATAAGTTCCAAATGTGGGTAAACAATTTTGTTAGATTATAAGGTGTTATTCCTACAGGAGGAAAATTCAGATGAAATCACATACTACGTGAAAGGTGCAGATGTCGCCTTAGCCGGACTGTTGGATTCGAATTGGTTAAGCGTTGAGTGCGGGAAACTCGCCGTCGATGGACTTCGAACACTAGTCGTCGCCAAGAAAACTATGACAAAGGCGGAATATTTACAATTTGAGGTAGGTAGTAACTTTATTCAGCTAACGTGCCCCTATAATTTTTGTTAATGATATATGCAGACATCGGGTACCCCCATTCAGGTATGGCTTGATAACCGATTAACAATTTGAGGGTAGTCAGAAAAAAAATTGTAGCAGTGCTTTGTGTAATTGTATTTAGGAAGAATTCGTTTAACATAATGCGGGTGTTACTGATTTTTTTTTATCGCCTCATCAAAAATAAATCATAATGTTGCCAACTGAAAACATAAGTAAAAACTGATAAAAAAAAACCGACTCAAAAAAAGAATAAACTATAAAAATGCACTAAAGATTTTAAGATTAAGAAGTGCATCTTATTTACGAATTAAAAGTTATTTATTATCCAGGCGGAGTATAAAGAAGCCATAACGAGCGTAGCGAATCGAAGCGAACGCACGCTGTCCGCTTTAGCGCAGTTGCAGCGAGGCTTACAACTGCTAGGATTAACTGGAGTCGAGGACAGACTCGCTGACGATGTTCCTAGAACTTTGGACATGCTAAGACTAGCTGGTATTAAGGTATCTCAACTGTTAATTGATATATCAGTTTATACTAGAGCCGTTTGTTAAAAACAACAAATCCTAAAAATAATTGCTGAGTCATCCGAAGGGTGAACAAACATGTTCAGGTTTAGATTACTTATTAAATCTTCACGGGCTAACTAATTCTGTCATTCCAGGTCCTCCTTTCTTAGTTCCTTCTGTAATTATGTTGAATCTTTTGGGTACTTTAAACCCTGGCTAATTTTATACACAAATGGGGAAACTGTTTGAAATGTAAAACGAGTAAAAAAGATAGGGGGTAAATCATTTTTTTTATGGCACGGGGGATTAACGTATTATCGGTGATTACGTAAGTTATATTTACTTATTAATTATCGTTTTTTTGAAGTGAAAACTTTTTTAGCCTCTTTGACCGATTTTCGGTAGGGGAAAATCTTGGTAGTTTCGCGTCATCATTGTGACGTCACCTTTCAGCGACATGTATCATGACTATGTCTGTCAAATATAAGATGACGTATATAAGTGGACACTTTTGTGTTGTCACATCTAAAATATTTCCCCATAAATAGAATAAAACATTCGAACCTTACTACTAAAATATTCCGTTCGTTGTGTAAATAAGGTCATAATCTAAATCAGACTCAGAACTCTAGTCCGTGTATTAATAATATTATGTAAAAAAAACAGTTTTCTTTTGCCAGTGTGTTCAATTCTATCGGCAGTCCCATAAGGCTGCCGAGATTTTTAAAAAATAATATATCAATTTTTACGTAATCATGGGGGAGGAAGAGCTTCACTTATAAAGGGAAAGAGGGGGAGCTGAAAAATTACTAAAATATTTGAAGGAAGCTTGTTCCTTAGGTGTGGATGCTGACGGGGGATAAGCTGGAGACGGCGCTGTGCATAGCGCGGTCCCTGCAGCTGGGCGGCGGCGACGGCTGGCACACCGCCGCGCGCTGCGAGACGCGTCGCGACGCTCACGCGCTCTTGCAGGCCTTGCAGGCCGCTAACCGCCAGATGAACATCATCATTGAAGGCGTAACTCTAGAGGTTATATTAAAAAAAAACAAGCAACATTTTAAGATATGTGTTTAACTAGCTTTGCATTGATACAAAATATACGCCAAATTAACAATATAGAAAACCCTAATAAATATAAGCTGGTGTATTTTTATATTTATTATAGCTGGTGAATTTGCATGCATTTGCTCAATTTGTGGCATATCGCAAAATGTGTCTCGGGCATAAATTTGACCTTATGCCCAAAAGGGTTAGTAAACTAGAGTGTATGTTATGCGAACGTTGTGGTGTGGCGGAGGAATGTGGTCAGAAGGATAGAGAAAGGGATTCTTAATTAATTTGGATACACGGAGAGGATGGCGAAAAAAATGATTGACGAAACTAATTTACTAGGCGGGGCTGAATGATTGAGGTCGACCTGATCAAAAGTACTCGTAACCGAAGAGCGCGTGTAAAAGGGCTCATGGAAGTAGAAGGAGCGAAGCAGGTGGAAGGATGTAGTCTCCGCCTAACCTATTGCGAGGTTATGTATGTATGCTGTAGGTGTGCCTGCAATGGTATGAGGAGGAGACGGTGTCGGTGCTGAGGGCGTGCAGTGGGGTGGTGGTGGCGCGGTGCTCCCCCACGCAGAAGGCGCGGGTCGCGAGCCTGCTGCGGGCGCGGGGGGTGGTCGTCGCTGCGGTGGGGGACGGGGGAAACGACGTCGCCATGATACAGGAGGCAGATATCGGTCAGTACTATTGCATGCTCTATCTATATACATTTTTATAACTCTTGTTGAATTCAGTACAAAACTAAATAACCGTGCCCACTATCTAGTCACGAGACATTTAAATCATCGCGGACTAAAATTTTAACCAATTGTAAAAATGAGCTAATCCTAATTTGAAATATGCGGCTTGTTGCTATAACAACTACGACAATTTTTCTACTAGTCTGTACCTACTTTTAGGTTTAGTATATCAGACCGGCAAGTGGATATTTATTTATTTATAATTTATTATTACGGTACCGAATACAAGTTCTTTAGGCATGACTATGTATTATTTCACTAATCCTCTATGCTCCAATAAAATGGTGGCCATTTGTAAAAGCGTTTCAAGAAGGTAGTTGGGAGATGTCAAAATTCATGATTCGTGCCGTTTATCGAGTTTGTCGCCTGTGCCCTTGTCGAGTGGGTTGTTTTTACAAACCGATTGTAGGGTTTTGACGTTCATAAGCTCCTTCTCTGGTCCTAGAATGAATAAAGATTTTTATTTGCACCCATTTTGATGGTATAGGTATAGGTATAGAGGGTGCTGAGGGTCGGGCTGCGTCGCTGGCTGGTGACGTCAGTGTGAAGAGGTTCTCCCAGCTGGGTCGGTTGGCGCTCGTGCACGGTCGCCGCGCTATTATGCGCTCAGCCGCACTCTGCCTCTTCATCGTGCACCGAGGACTCATCGTCTCCACTATGCAGGTATAGGGGGCACTGCATACACTTACCCCTCAAAATTGGGGGATTTGAGGAAAAATTTAATATTAAAGATTAAAAACAATATGTGTTTATAACCTTTCAGGGGAAGCAAACCGAACGTCATTTTATTAGTTTTACAATTCACGTACGACTAAATTTCGGGTGTATTTCATTCTTCTTTAAAAAGAATACTTATTAGGCACTAGCTGTGTGCCCGCGGCTGCGCCCGCGTTTCATATATTCTTCGCTGCGTTTTAATTTTTTTAAACGGAACACTAATTATTTTTTTCGAAAATTTAAAGTACCCTAAGTTACCCGGAGTAACTACAGCTTTCTACAAAAAAAAAGTGCCCTTCAAAATCGGTCCATCAATTCCAGAGATTACAAACAGACATAGAGACAGATAACATTTTAAAAATTTCATTTTAGGTTTAGGTATCGTATATACACGTATCTATTTAGTAAAGAAAAAACAAACTTAATTTTGACATTACAAACAGACAATTCAAATTTATTTATTAGTATAGATGAAGTACTAGAAGATGATGTTAAAAAGAGTTATATTTCAACTCAATATAAGTTAAGTAGTAGTTTTTGAGGTTAATGCAATGAATTTTATTCACAGTACTTTTCTTCAGGATTTTAATATTAATTTGTCGTATTTTACTCAACAGGCTGTTTTCTCTGTGGTTTTCTACTTTTCATCGGTTTCCCTGTACCCTGGTTTCTTGATGGTCGGCTATGGTACTGTTTACACGGTGTTACCAGTGTTCTCATTGGTAAGTTAATATTCCGAGATATGTTTCAGGGACCGTTTGAGTATTACTTAACCCCTTGAGCACTAACCTGGCGTTTACGCCAGATTTCCATTGTTTTCGTATTGTTTCATTTTTATGGGTAATCGACGTATCAAACATCAATGGTGTTAGAGAAGGTCTACGCTTTGCTTAATTTTGATGGTCTGAATGGTGATTACGTAATCAATATTTATTTGTTGATTTTCATTTTTTTTTCTCAAAATGTTATCAATGCTAAACATACGGGGTAGGGGAGCTTTGATTATTATCGTTAACAGTGTTGGGGGGGGGGAGGGTGTCAAAATAATCAAAATTGTATTGCCTTGATACTGGAACGGTCCCTTATTTCTTTATCATTTTCAATAAGAGAACCTGTAACCATATACCTGTAGGGCGTAATTCAATGACTACACCTCAGATGTAATGCCGTTAACATTTTCGTGTCTTAGATCAAATAAAGTAGTGTGTTTACCTCCTGGACCACGTCGTCATTTAACATGAGTCGAGATTATAGTCAAAGCACTGAATCTAAAATAAAAAAATATTACGCAAACGCTGGCCTATTTATTTGCTTCTAGAATAATGATATTTAATATTGACCTATCATGTTATACTTTGGAAAAATATAAATATTATCATTGCAGTACTGTGTCGTATTACTCGCTCATATAATAAACAATACGATACGATAGGCATATTTCGACATACAAAACAATCATTTAAAAACAAAATCATAAATTAAATCTCTGAAATATATCAATTAATTATTAACATATGTCATATAACATAAAACAAGTCTACATATTCAACCACACGATACTCACACACACAACGCATACAAGCGTCACAGCGTCAGACAATAGTGCTTTTTTTTGCTTTTATTTCTCTAACTCGTATTAATATTATAATTATATACCACTATGAAGTAATTGTGGAATCCTGTTTTGGCTTTAATTACCAAACAATGTGTGTTATAGCAATAAATAAGTATATGTTACGGGCAGGTGCTTGATAAAGATATACCGAGTGCCGTAGCGCTCAGATACCCGCAACTCTACAAACAACTCACAAAAGGGAGGCAGCTCTCCTACAAAACATTCTACATTTGGACCGGAATATCAATTTATCAAGGTACGACAATCGTACATTATTAATTACTACTTTATTACAATAATTAATAAATACTAAATTTTGACTTTGCCGGTTAAGAATAGTACCACACCATGTAGTTATAAATCAGTGAATGGGTCGCAGCATCTTCCGGGTAAAAGAAAACACCTTACTGGAATTGCCAACCCGCCTGCCAAGCGTGGCGATTATGGCAATCCCTTCCTTATGACCTGGGGGAGACCTATGTGTAGTAGTGGACGTCTTTCAGTTGAATGGAAAGCCAAAAGGGTGCATAAATTCAATGAGACTGTTAAAGTACTACGTATCCGTCAATAGGGGGCTATGCTTTGCCTATTCTTGATCACATGGGGGACGGTTGGTTTTTTAAATTGTGATTACTTAAAAAATATTTAAGTGTATTTTCGTATTTTTTTATATTATGTCAATCCTTACGTAATCATGAAGGAGGGTGGTGAGAGCTTTATTTACTGCATAATTATTACTGAGAAGGTAAAAATGGTTGCTACGAACTGTATGGATCAGTAATGCCGGGTTAGTAAGAAGACGGATGAGAAACGATTGCGTGTTACTAAGATGCGAATGCTGAGATGGATGTGTCATGTCTATACAGAGCGAAATTTAAATTAATGCCAATAATTAAATGGGAGCTTGTAATTATATTCAAAAACATTTTAAAATAAGTTACAATCGAAAAAAAATATTACCTATATAAAACTATAAACATGCATTATAAATTCAAATAAAGTATCAAAATTGCGTAATCGTTTCACAGCGGTCGATAACCCGGTAACTATGTAGGTAAAATTATCACAGCTGATAAGCGCGAGTTGGGTTATTGCCCGCCAAATACTTATCGCACGGTTTTTTGATACTTTCAATTACATTTTTTAACTAGCTGTGTGCCGGCGGCAGCGCCCTCGTTTTAAATAAATTTGCACTAAATAATTTTATTTTTTGTTTTTTATACGGAACCCTCATTATTGTTCAAAATTTTTTTTGTTACTAACATTAAGTAAAGGTATTTATTTCTCACAAATTCAAATACTTTTTGACGGGGGGAAGTGCATTTACGCACTACCCTTACCTATTGTATTAGTGAGACCGAAGTCCCCCAATACAATAGGTAAGAGGGCACGGAGGGACGAGCTCCGTGCCAGTGTGGGACTCGCCCGGGCGTGAAGCGCCTGGAAATACCCACTAAAACCCCCCGGGGCCGTCCACTGCATTTGGGATGGGGGCGACACGGGGTGGCTTTCGCAAGCACCGCGTCGCCCCCTGCAGCGAACCCACCAGGCCTCGTCCGTGCAATGGCCCGGTAGGGATGAAGGAGAATAGTTCCCCTCCACCACTTAGCCCGCCTCATAAGCAGTTTTTACCCGGAGTAACTTCAGCTATCTACCAAAAAAAGTCCCGTCAAAATCTGTCCAGCCGTTCCGGAGATTACCCGTTACAAACAGAAGAACAGACAAAAAATTTAAAAATTGTATTTTTGATATAGGTATCGTATACATATACATTCATATCTATTTGGGAAAAAAAATATCTTGTCATTGCAAACAGACGCTTCAATTTTATTTACTAGTATAGTTTTTTTTAACAACTTTTTTGCTTTGTACTTATTCATAAGCTTAAATTATAAGCTGTCATTTAATTATTGTCATTGATTTCAAAGTCACATGTATAAAAGTGACTATAGTGACTATAGAGTAAAGAGGAAAATTGTAAGTTGCGCTAGTAGTAGAAAAGATAAAAGGGAATCGTTTGTGGAATTATGAATGAGAAGCGGAGAAAATATCTATCAATATGAAATTAGAAGGTTGGAAAACTAGAGGAAGGTTAATGAATGTGTGGATGGAGTATGTAAGGAATTAATATTAAAGAAAAAGGAGTAACAGATGAGAGTTGAAAGAGACGTATGCAAGAAGGAAATGTACTGCTGCTAGTGAGTTGAGAACATGGCATGAGAATGACGTTGAAACAGCTCCTGTACGCCCTTTTAATATTTGTCACGCGATATCGCGTGCCTCATTAACGTGACTTGAAGAATGTAACGGTTACCAGGTGGTGTGATAATGTATGGCGCGTTACTGCTGTTCGAGGATCAATTGATCCACATAGTGGAGATCAGCTACACGGCTCTGATACTGACCGAGCTGATAATGGTCGCCCTGACCGTCTCCACGTGGCACTGGCTGATGGCGGTCGCAGAGCTCGTCAGCTTACTCATGTACATTGCGACTCTGCTTATATTCACTACATACTTCGGTGAGACCACTATATATATATATATATATATATATATATATACACTTGTTGTGTTCGACTGACAGATAGACGATGCCTTTTCTATAACGGAGGTATGAATATAAGAGAGCGAACACGATAAGGGGCCGTCTAAATATTACGTATGCATCCATGGATAAGCGTAACTTCATGGTTTGCTTATTTTTGATGACATGGGCTGAAGAGCGGGTCCGAATGGTGATTACGTAAGCAATATTGACTTATATCTTCGTTATTATTTGTTCGAATTGTGTCAATGATTACGTTACTAGAGGGTAGAGGGGGGGGGGGGGGGGGGTAAGAACTTTGCTTACTATTGCTGACAAAGCCGAGTCGAGTAAAAAAGTTGCCTACGTAATACTTAACGGCCTCTAATGGTCTTTTTTCTATTATTCTGATTTCTTTTCCTATATAGATAATTTAACGTAACAAAATATATAGTAAAAACTTACCAGATAATATATAAACGATTTAAAAAAAAATAAAATAATTCTGTAAATTGGTTCTCGAGTTATATAACCAAGTAACCAAGTAAGTAACCAAGCCACGGACAGACAGACAGATAGACGTTGCCTTTTATATAATGGAAGGGTAGGAATACTGTATAGTATGGTGTATGGGGGGGGGGGGGGGGGGTCCGTATATCACTTTAAAATGTCTAATCACAAAAAATACGTTTTTACATTGATTTTTTTATAAAGTAAAACTATTACGAGCTGGTACGAAAATAAATATACTATATGAGTTTAATATTTATCTCCGTTCTAAAGTTCAGTTAAGTTAAAGTACGTCGGGTAATGAAATGGCTTGAGACATTTTGTCCCTTATTTATTTTTTTATTTTTTTGTTCAGTATCTAATCAGTTTAAATGTTATCAATATTTTTTTAAAATAGTGTTTTCCCTTCTTCAAATTTTCAATAATAATAACGCTGAAATTTCGTAACACTAGTAACATTGAAATGTCAATTTTAAAAATACAATATCCTGTTAACACAACAGACGCTGATTTCATACAACACTGGGGTTTCTGGTGGAAGGTGATCAGTATAACGCTGGTGTCTTGTCTACCGCTTTACATTGTAAAGCACATGCACCGGAGGTGGACAGCACGACAGTACAAAAACATGAGGACTTAATATCTATATATTTGATATTTATAACACTCGCAAATTGCCAATGTGCCTCCCCGCCATATTGCTGACGTAATCTCATGACATTAAATAACTACCTGTAGTTATATTTTAAAAGGAATACATTTATGAAATTGCTATTATTTACTTGACTCGGTATATCTTATTTACAATAATAATTAATATATTATACTTGCGGATGACGTCACATAGACTTGAATGTGACAAAGTTCAGCGCATTAGCAATTTGCGAGTTACTATACATGTAACAAATTAGCTATATTTTACATTGGCATTATTAATCAGCCATATACAAATTTACACTATTATTAACTTTAACCACTGTTTATATAATCCTATATAAACGTTTAGTTGTAAAACTATGTATATAGAAAGTAGTGAACGTTTTTTTTTTGTGTATTTTCTAACAAATATATAACGAGTTACTTGTTTATTAAGATCACTTCTTATACGTGTCGAGTTGAACGATTAATATTATTTAGATATATTTTAGTATTTACTTAAAGAATGTTCGGAATGTATGTTAAAGTTGAATAAAAATATATTAATTAATAATTACACGTAGGAAATAATCAAGGCAAAAACATATATATGCACTTTTAACACTGGTGTTTCTGTAAACCGGTTTATTTCTATTCGATAATCTATTTTCAAGGGTAGTCTATCGCTCGGTTTCAATATGCTATCTCAATCTGTTTTCACCTACTGAAATTCGAAATTTCCTCCTTCAATCCTTATTTTTTCTCAGAGTCATTAATTAGTCAGAAAAATTGATTTATTTTTAGTTTGATTTCAGTCTAAAAGTTAATATTCAATATTGAGACCGGCCCTAAGACATTTAGCTAAAATCTACTTCTCTTGTGCTCTATTCACTGGACGATTCAAAAAGCAAATATTTTGCTATGAAAGTTCAAGTTACGTATATGTTGCTAGCTATATAGATAACTGTCAACTACAGTTGCCAAAATAAAATGTGATTAGAATGACAGCTGTCAGATTGATGTAAATAGAGTTGTGAAAGTAATCATAGTGTCGATATAAGTAATTAAATATATATTACATACAGTGTGTAGTCAGTATTTTATTGTAAAGTAAATTAAGAAATCAGGAATCATCGGCAAATTAACCACATTAACATACAATATGACTTTTATCATTGGTAAAATCAAACTAGAGAAATCACTTGTTTCGATTTGTTTTACTTATAAAAATCAATATTTTTGGTTACTGCCATTAAGGCGACGCAAGCACATCACTATTCACGTACCACTCCAACGTCCATAAAATGTGATGTTAATTCACTTGCATTTTACGGAAAAAAAAACTCCAAACTTCATGCACGTGGTCTCGATGACAGCTGTCAGTTTAATCAAACTATATTTTAAAAGCTGTATACAGGAATTTTTGGAGCACTCTGTGTATTTTCAGTATATATATGCACAAATGTTATAAAATAAGAACATAAAGTGTAAATAACTATAGTCAAAATTCATTCTTGCGATCCACCACCGGATTAATTCACAATTGAAGGGTATAAATGCTAAAGCGCCATTGTCCATAGAGTAGCCAATCGTATGATATTCCGTAAAATAGGAAGTATTTCCTAATTAATCATCAAATAAAGCTTATTGTAGTTTATTACATTTTTTTATATCTAACCTTATAGCATTATTTGTTTCTAGAGTGCTGTTACTGCAAAAGATGCTAAAAACGTACTGACCTCACTGTCAAAAAATGACACTTCTTAAGACGAGTCATGTATGTCCGATTTTAGTCACGTCCCAAAAGATCCATGTCGTACGTATACGTTATATCTTGCTGAAAACCGAATTTAACAATGAAGGCAGGTTTTTGCAATTTTAAAGACGTTTTAAACTCTAAAGTTTGGGACGGTAGTGTTTTTACATTTAAAAGCAGTTTTAAAACTAGTTGTCCTTCGCGACATTTTTAATTTTGATAGCAAGATATTGAAGTTTAAAAAAAATCTATCTAATATATGGTATTATTATTTTTTTTGAAATATAATCCCCTTCCACTCCTCATGTGTAACCCGAGACCTTCTTAATTTAGTTAAATAATTTATGTACACCCTACTTTTATTATTTTCTTTATTCTAATATTCTCCTTTTTTAACATTTTATCCTCTCTTTTTTTCTTAATCATTTAGTTTGTATTATTAGTTATATATAGGTGAAAAATGGACACTAGTAATTTTGCTTGTATAGCCCCTCAAAACATATATCGTCACAACAGGAGTATGGAGTGACGGAGTTTAGTATCGATTTCCGTCACACGCGTACTCTCTAAATTTTTCTCTTTTTTATATATATGACTTTAATGATGTAATTAATTTTACACATAATAAATTTTATTGACTTCGAAACAATCAGTCATTAATACTATTATAATCATTTTTATAATTCAAAGCATGTATATTTATTATTTAAGCATCTCAGAAAGACACTTCTAGTTTACTATTAACTCATATTCTAAAAAAATTACTAGTATAGAGTCAGCACTTAAAACGAAAGGAACTTAAAATATAAGTCAAACTAAACGTTTTAATTCTGAAAGCGATAGGTGATATTGCCCTACTCATGGGACACCCATTAATGTAATGAAATAAAGAAAAAATGAGTATATTTTATATAAATCAGATGGTACAATCAAAATTATAAAATCTGTATATAAATAAGCAAATATTAAACTTAATTTTTATTTTGTTTAGTAGCTTTTAATGAACAATTAGTGTAACCAATAAGAAAAAAACAGTTTGTTTTTTCAATTTCAATAATGATTTTGGCTGTGATAAAAGAATACAGGTCGCTTATGCAAGGCTACTCATTTTTACCATATCTAACAAAAATACTATTTTAGTATAAATTCTAAAAATTGGTTTTAGGTATACGAAATACTTAAATGTTTACCTTTTTTTTTTTTTTACGACTTAAATGTTTACCTAACACGTAATTAAAAACGACAATGAGAAATTTAAATATAACTCTATGGGCTAATAAAATAAATTACCTTATTAACCTCGAAGCTTACAATTTAATCCTATGTTGGAAAAATTGTCCAAATCGTGATAAAAGTATGTATATACTTTGGACACTATCGTAATGGACAACTCATTTTACTTTTTTCAAAGCTCGCTTAATGTTTATCTTAATAATATTAAAAAAAACCTCAATAAGATTAAAATACACAGTAAATTATTACAAAATAAGTCGAATACTAAAATTTAGTTTATGTATTAATTCATTCCAACATTGATATGTATGTATGATAAATCAGTTTAAAATTATTAGTGTTTGTAATTGTCCATAATACAAACGAAACATGCACTGCCATTTTTAGTTTACTTAAATTAAATTTGTTCAAACAAAATATTTTTATTCTAATGTTTATATATTAAGTCACGATTAATATTGTGAATAATAATTCGAAGTTTCCAATAATGTAACTTTTCGATTGGTTTAGAATGTTTTCAAGATGTCACAACACTAATGGTGACATATTATGCCGACTGATGCAACTTTGTAAGTACGCACTGCTGTATTATTTATTTCATTCACATTAAATTGCTATTTATGTGCATACTACTTGTACTGAACTAGAAAAAAGCCTTTTTGTGTGTGTTTTTTTTAAATAAATATTCATCACATACTTTATTTTTCTTATTATAACTGCACATACTATGTATACTTGTGGGTGTATTGAAACTTTTTTTGAGATGGATTTTTAATTTAGTTTTTTTATATTGTAGTGGTGCACTTTGAAGGCGATTTATAGAAAATTAGAGGAATCGATATTAATTAAATGCATTAATCTAATATCTCAGTATTGGCTTCGCAATCGATACATAAAGTGTTTCTGTGATTACTGTTATATAATAACATTAACAATAAGGGGTCGTTCAAGTGTTACGAGTATGAATAAATGGGGTCTATGATTTTCTTATTTTTGGTCCCAGGGGGACAGGGTGTTGAATAGTGTCTAAGTGAGCAATATTTACTTATCATCGTTTTGAAATTTTCAAAGTTATGCCAATACTTACCTGATCATGGGTGGTAAGAGATTTGCTTACGGAAGGGAGTTCAGAAATTTATTTACGATATACTTCAACGGCCCCTAACTTAGAGTATTATTTGATTTATAAAACAAAAGTGGTTTAATACATTAAATTTAATTTAATTTTATATGAAATTACCTAATCTATTGTGTATCTAAAAAAATCTTTAAAAAATGTTGTTTTGTATTTTAATTATCACATAAACTTTGGGCCCCTTGGTAACATCGCAGTCTTAGACCCATGTTTATTTCTAAAGAACATTTACATTGTCTTAACACGTACCTTAAGTATGTTTTTTAACTCTTTGAATATCTATTATTCAATAAGTTTTAAATATTGGTACAAATAATATTACATGTGATATAAATTAATATTTATTTATGATATTATTATATAAGATTATTTGCGTTATGAAATTGTGTAATGTTTAAAACATCATTGGTTACGACGTAACAATTATGTATTGAAGTTATTCAAACGTAATTAGTAATTCAATTATTTTGTAAATAAACATATAAATATAATGTGTTTGTTTTTTTTTTATTTTCTTATTTTGTTTCTTACTAGAAATATAGTTATATTGTTTTAAAAATAAGTTGTAATGTTATATCTGCAATGTCACAAATAAAGTACAAATGCACTAAACAATTCGACTTTGAATATGAAAAGTGATGGTGATAATATACCTGATAGTATATTACAATTCAAAATCAAAATTTATTTATTCAATTCAGGCCCTAAGAAGGCGCTTATGAACGTCTAAAACACTACCACCGGTTCGGAAAACAACCCAGACGAGAAGAGCGCAGGCAAGAAACTCGATCTGGTTCTTTTTTTTAATAAATATAATATATATCATTTTTTTTGTCATATAAAAAAACTGTACAAATCGTAGTCTTAATAATGTTAGCGGAAGCACAGAGATGTGGGTTAATTCCCGACATCACTATCGTTCACGTAATGATCCACCCTGTAATATCCTTTTGAGATTAAAACTTGCTTGACATAATACTTGAACTTATTGTCAGGTAAATCGGTAATGTTATTTGGGATCTTATTGTAAAACCGAATACTATTACCTATAAAGCTTTTATTACACTTACTTAACCTAAAGCGTGGGATGGCCAACTTGTCTTTACTTCTAATATTAAAATTATGACGATCATTCACTAGATCTAGCCTGTCTAAATTTTGAAAAATTGAGAAATAAATCGGTATTTTCTTAGGAATCATAACATGAGAGCCTCTCAAAAATGTTATCATTTACATGCATGGATTGAGTTCTAAGCAAAGTATGGTACAAACTATGAAACTATATATGTGGTAACATAGAATCATGACACTTGATGTTCTGTGTCCTCTACAGACTATTCAGTATAGACATTTCACAGTAGTAATTAATAGCAATTATACATAAAATTAAAACACTCAGGACGCCAATAATCGCACGCGGAGTGAACCCGTTAAAAAACCTTAAAACCCACGTACGTCTTTCGTTACGTGCCGGTGATAGGTAACTCCGTGTCGCTTACACACATACATATCTATGTAGATATAGATATTATTTAGCCTTCAAGGTTAAGCGAGTTTTTGTACGAAACTATCGATCTTACCGTTATTATTCTGTGAGAAATTTAAAAAATATCGCAATCATAACAGGCTCGTTGATTGCATGTTTTAACACTTCATGATTACAGATTACATTGTAACGTCTCATGTTTAGTCCATATAACCACGTCATTTAGATCTGAAAACGGTAGGTACCACAAGATGCAGCAGCGGCTCTAGCACTTGTAGCGCTCGAATGCTACCAATATTCTGGCGCCCTTTGAGAGTGTTGGTGCACCGAGCTACGCATCTCTATATAAGTGTCGCGAGCGTCGCGCGGCGCCCCCTAAAACCCAACGCCTGTGTGCGCTGTACACCCTTTTTTTTTTTTTTTGACGGGGGAAATGCATTTACGTACTCACCTTACCTATTGTATTAGTGGGACCTGAGTCCCTCCAATACAATAGGTAAGGGGGCACGGAGTGACGAGTTCCATGCCAGTGTGGGACTCAAACCCGGGCGAGAAGCGCCCGGGAATACCCACTAAAACCCCCCGGGGCCGTCCGCCGCATTTGAGATAGGGGCGATACGGGGTTGCAAGGCATGTCGCCGCGTCACCTCCTGCGGTGCGCTGTACACCCTGCACTATAGCTAAAGCCGACTGTAATAAGATGTCTATAAATCCGTTACCCCAATAATTCACACCTGCATTTATTTAATATCTTTGGAGATTATATTTTTTATTGTAAGCTTATTTTTATTTTAACCTACAAAGCGTTACAAATATTTTTCGTTACAAATAAAAATAATATAAAATTAAATGTATATTCTTAAAAACAAACTCTTAAAATATACAACATGTCTTAAATAATACTAAGAACCCTAAAAATAAAACTACTTATAAAAAAATCATCTTTTTGATGGCGGAGTCGTGAATGAGTTAACATCTAATTCGGTAACTGAGGTAGACTGCAGACCATGGCAAGACTGTTTGGAGACAACACGACGAGCCCATGCTAAGTCACGAGAATTCCGTGACCTTCTCGTGCGTGTCTTCGAGGTGGTCGAACTGGCCGATGTAACAGATGTCGTGCTCCCGGATTCAGACCAAGATTCACTATAGATCTCTCGCTCTTGGCAATAAGTAACATCAGACCGAGATATCGTACTTGTCGAATACATCGGTTTTGCTGCTTGATCTGCACGTGGTGTCTTCTCAATCTTCAACTGAGACATCGATGCGTCCAGTTGTGGAGGACTTTTCGGTGAGGTTTTAGTGATTTTACTCCCTTTACAACAATCATCGCTTTGAGGACTAACTGTATCTCTATCGCTCAGTATAACAGCCATCAATTTTTCAGAGTTTTCATTTAAATCGTACACTTTCTGTGTGTGAACAGAGCCAAGAGACGTCGTCTTAGTTTTCGATCCTGGACGCTTCATGCGTTTTATATCGCTATAATAAACAGCGCTCTGGTGGGGCAACACTGCCGGTATATTAGACTCTACGTTAGTGTATGCAATATCTTTGCATTCATATTTCTCCGGACTGTCTCTGCATTTACAGCCACCCATATCACCAAATGCGTAGTTACAACAGATCTGCAATAAATAAATAGCTAATGCAATTAATACAACTGCAAACACGTAAGCTTTCGATGACCAATTATTGTTTATATAAACGTAAGAATGCGTAAGTGCGTTCCACGGATGCCATTTTGTTGACCCGAAGTCTTGGGATTCGAAGAGATTGCGCCTAGTTAAGCCTTTCCCATAGTATTGTACGGACGCGGCTATTCGTAAAACTCCGCCATATGCCGCACACAGCTTTTCATCAAGTAAGTGTGGAGCGACGTCGCGCTTCATCCAATGCCACATATCAGTATTGAAATGTGTAAAATCTGTGTGACGACAACTTTCAGGTGAACTGCGTAAGATACATCTAGATGCAGTCGTATAATATTTGAGTAATACATTTTCAGAAGACGGAGAGAATAAATTTACAAGACCTCCCGTTTTAAAAGGTATAGCTATCGCTGAAGGATTACTCTCATCGTCCAACTTTGGTATTGATAAATGGATACATGTTTTCGTATCCCTTTTCATAACTAGATTCGAACAAGGATTGAAAATTGTACCCGTTCCTATTAAAATTTTTGCCACGGTCAAGTTTGACCAATGAAGAATACTTCTCGGTCGCTTCCATCCCAATCCTTGCGTATTTAGGTCGGCTTTTATAGCATCAAAGAAATCTTCTATTTCTCGAGCATTTCTATATGGTACGTATCCTGCGTAATAAGCAAGTCGAACCGAAGGAAGGAATTCACTTCGAAAATGTGCTCCGACAGTATCTAAGAAAGCTTCTTTCAACAATCTACCAATCTGAATATCAGACTCCTTCTGTATAAACTGTAATGCCCTTTTATAATATCGAATTGTATTTTGAATGTACCTACTATTTATTTTAGCAGGGCTAACTTGAGGTAGTATTAATCTCTCGTATGTTCTTCGAGCTCGAAGTTTAGCTATGTCGTTTTCATTCCAACATTCAGATCTAGAAAATCTATTGTAAAAAACGGCAGTACCACCCCCATTTAAATTACTGGAGCACGTGAGTTTCATAAACATCAGTAAAATAATAAGAAATAACATTGTATTTAAATTCAAAACAGTTTCAAAAAAATGTTGTAGGTATGTCATTGTATGATATAGGCACAGACAGGTGACAACATTGCAAAACCAACAAATCGGTAAGGTCGACTACATTGTGAAGCATAAAGCAAATTGGTCGATAAGCAAGGAACTTGTACCTAGAAATATTAAATTATACAAATTATGCAACAAATTTCAAATCGTATGACAAATATTCAAATGATTGATAAGCAGTTTAGATATAGTGAAAAGTATCTATAATTCTACTACGAATATAAAAAAAAATCTAAACTATCAAACTTTAATAACGATTAAAACTATTTATATTAATTATACCAAGCTCCAGTAAAACGGTGGCCCATCCTGGTCAAAGTGCTGAGATTTATTTTGGTTAATGAGCACAAAGAAGTGTATGAAAATGTTAAGAGTTAAAATATGAAACATAAATTATGAGGTAAAAACTCTCGGGGATATTCTAATAAAATGCTACCTACCATCATAGAAAAATAATAGAATGAATAGCATTTTAACATTATTACACTCAAGATTGTTATCTATAAGATAAGATCTATAATATAAAAAAAATATTTTACTATTAAACATAAAATAATACCAGAACTTAAAAAACTTGTATTTAATAACATACTAAAGAACAACTGTCAATGTCACTGTCAAGTTATTAGGCAATAGTCACAGAGGTTACGAATTTCGGAGCGGCGGTTACATTTTCCGCGAATATCATAATACAACAACCTTCTGTGGCGCCAATAAATAAATTATGATTTGAAATTCTTAGCTGTCGAAACTCACAGTGATAACATAGGTAACATGTCGAAGGTAACTAGAATCTGTTTATTCTCGAAATCAGAATAATAACAGCATATTACATGAACTGCGTACCTTATATTTATGTTTTGTATTATAGCTAATACTTTTATATCTTTTGAAAATATACATAACTTTTTAATCTAAGACCTATACAACTATGTTTCATATAATAATATTATAAACACGATATTCCCTATTCTTATATTTGTAATTTAAGCTAGGGTTTTGTATTACTTGACTATCTCATTTGAACAAAATTTTCACAAATCAAAATATTTTAGGATATAAGATCGTTCTTTCAAGTAAAAAAACAAAAACCGACAGTTGACCAAGATGAAGATATAATACCTGAGTCACCAGATGTTAAAATAAAAAATAAGGTAATATCATTCATTTATTTATTTATTACTATTAGGATTTTTGTTTGTTCTAAATTCTTTTTTTTTAGAAAAAGGAATCCAGAAAAAAAACGAGTCATACAAGATGATTCAGATGAGGATACTAAATCAAAAAAGAAGAACACTAATAGTCTTGATAAATCGTATGAGAAAAGTGGTACATCTAAGATTAAGTTAAAAGAAGTTAATGCTTCTGATATGTTTGGTAATGGACCCCTAAAACGGACTGAACCTTTAATCAAGAAAGAAAAAAAGCAAACAGAAAGTGGTATACATTCAGATGAGGAGTTTGAAAAAAGCCTTTTAGAAATAGATAATATTGAAGAAATGCACACAAAACAAATGGAGATAGAAAATGCTGATAATAAATTAAGTATAAAAGATAATGCAAATCTTGTAGGAAAAATAAAGAAACAAAGTGAATGGAAAGAGTTATCTCTTGTAAATGATTCATTATCAAAAGAACCAACTAATACAGTAAATAAAATAGAAAATACAAAGATGACTTACAGTAAAAGAAAATTCGCTGATTTTACTGAATCTCAAGTAAAACATGATAATGAAAATGTTATCACTAAAAGGGTGAAATGTGATAATGATGAAAAATGTACTACTATGATAAAGACTGAAGATATAAAAGATCATAGTATGGTTAATGATGATGAGTACAGTAAAAGTAATAAGAAAAATCATAATAAGAGCCTCAATAAATCAAGTAAATATATTCATATTAAATTTATGTTTACTATAACAACTAAAGAAACTTGCAATTTTTTTGTACGCTAAACTGGTTGTTTTCATTGCCATAAAACAAATAACTTTCTATTTCAGTATTAACAGATGAGGAAAGACATGAAAGGAAAATCCAATCAGCAGCTCTCTACAAGAAATATGTTAACAGATCTGGACCAAAGCACTTGGGAGCTAAAGAAATACCTGAGGTACATTAATGTTTTATTGCTTAAAAATAAACTAACAGCTTTTTACTAACTACATATGAATCATATACCAAATAACAAATTTGAAATTGTTTTGTGCTGCTGGACAGATTTTAACCAGAATGTTTCTATTAGATAGCTAAAGGTTTTAAGAGTAACTTAGGCCACTATTATTTTAGAAAAACAATTAGGATTCCATGTAAAAAAATTCGTATAAAATCTGATGGATCAATGGTCTGTTTTACTGGCAAATGTTTCAATTTGTAACTCATATCTTTGCTTTCTATTAGTACCTTTTTTTTTTTTTTTTTGACGGGGGGAAATGCATTTACGTACTACCCTTATCTATTGTATTTAAGGGATCGAAGTCCCCCAATACAATAGATAAGGGGGCACGGTTTCTATTAGTACCTAAAATAATTTAGAGCCTGTAATGTAAAAATGGGGGTCAATTTTTTTTCTTCTCATTTGTGTGCAAGCAATTCTCTACTTTAGTAGAATGTATCTGCTTTTTATTATGTGCCACTTTTTTGTTTTTTCTCTTAGATATGAGGATAAAAATAAATTAAGCCAAAATCAATGACCATCAAACCAATACTTTCCATTGAAAATTTCAAAACGATTAAGCTGTAAAAATTGTACAGATAATTTTGTTATAAGTAGCTCTTAGCCACAATGATCATGTAAAATCTGATATACATAGTGTCTGTTTGCAATAGAGACACTGATAAAAAAAATTCAGTACATGTGTAGAAGTTACAGTATATTTTATCTTTGCTGAATGAATTATTGTAGGGCCTTCCTGATTGTCTAAAAGATTATGCATTTTTACTAACTGGAGTCCTGGATTCATTTGAAAGGGAAGAAATAGTTGATGCTATAAATAAATATGGTGGATGTATTAAAAATGGAGTGAGTAAGAAGGTAAACAATTTTATTATTCAATTAAAAAGTGGTTTGTCTTCAATTATATAATTTAAATAGAATCAATTTGCTTAAGGTTGTTATGGTTAATGTTAAATCTGTTGGTTGTTTAAAATGTTATATATTAATTCTTCAATTTGAAGTGATATCTTATGTAGTAGAGATTTATAAAGTTTTCACCATCTTTACAGTATTAATGAAGAAAAGGAAATTCTAAACTGTATTTGAACATAATTTAAAATAAGTTACTGTTGTAGGTAACACATGTACTAGCTGGAGAAGACGGAGGTCCAGCGAAAATTGCAAAAGCTCAAGAATTAGGTATTCCAATTATAAACGAAGATCAATTTTTAGATATGATCAAGAATTCTCAGAAAAAAACGAAAATAAAATCAGAAAGTGAAACAGAAAAAACTGAACAGTAAATCCAGTAATGATAAGAAGGTTTCTAAGAACAAAGATATGCTAAATAAATCACATGAAAGTAAAAATATATCTAAAGTTAAAAAGATAAAAAGTGAAAATGATGTAACGAAAAATAAAAGTCCAAAAAAAGATAAACACTCTGACAAAGATTCTGGTGAAAAAAAAAAATAAATGGAGATCACAGTTCAGATAATCTAAACAGATTACAATCCAATAGTGATAATTCTTCAACATCATCTCTATCAATAAACAGTTAGTGTATTATTAACACATTAATCTTATGATACATATAACTCACATTTTCAAATTTAGCTATTCATTAGGTTTAAACTGCCTTTTTGCCTTACTTTTCCATTTAAAATATTTTAGTAAATTTAATTTAAGTTTTCTAAATTCAGATTTATTTAAATTATAAATTATTAAAATAAAACAACAACAAATATGACCTATAAGTTTATAAAAGTTAAGTACCTAATAATATTTTCAATTTCAAGTGATATACATTTAATGGTTTCAAACATGTCTGTTGAATGCAATTCTTTTTTTTCTTTTAATTTAAATAATGAATGATAAAGAAAAACAAATGCTTTGTATACCTTGGGTTTTAACCGACTTTAAAAAGGAGAAGGTAATCAATTCTTCTGTTGGTTTTTTTTACTCAATTTCCTGTCATATGTGTACCTTTTTTTTCAATCGAAGGAGTACACTTCCGACGTGTTTTTCAAATCAGGATCAGTGGAACTCAGGGAAATTTAGAAAAACCCTCGAATATTATAGACATATTTGTTTCCAAAGCTATGATGTAGGCTTCACAGCTATACCTAAAATTATAAAAACTTACTTAAACTAAAAAGTAAAACAAAACCCTTTTTAATTAAAAATAAAACCGACTTCAAAAGAATAAACTATAAGAATTTCCTCTAAAGTCAATAAATAATTACTGTATTAATCTGGTTTGTAAATTGTAGAGTCGATGCTAGCTAAAGTTAACCAATGTATTCATTTACAAATGGCATAACTGCCTAAACTTTATCACAATTACACATAAGATCAATAAAAGACTAGGGTGATTTTAAAGAACAATTAATTGAATATAATTAGCGACGTATATTCACACCACTTTGTTTTCCATAAGCTGGCACCGATTTCAAAATTAACGATCCAGATTAATAAAGTAATTATTTATTGACTTTAGTAGGTGTAGTTTGGTATTTCACCTCTGCCTAACCCTTCGGGAATAACAGGCGTAAGCTTATGTTATGTTAATTGTCTAATGTATACTCAATCTTATATAAGCACTATTTTCATCTATCAATGTCTAGATTTAAAATATATATTTTCAGGTAATAATAATAATGATATAAAAAGTCGAGAACAACTCGGCGAGTCATCAATGTGGGTCGAAAAGTACAAACCACAGAACGTGAAACAAATTATAGGTCAACATGGCGATGCCAGCAATGCCAAGAAGTATAACCATCTATTGTTTAAATCTATTCAATTATTCTTGTAAAATAAATAAAAATACCCAAAACCCACATAGTAGGCAGGAGTTTAATGAGGAATCTGAATTTATGATTAATATTCAACAAAATATTTTTTTTATTTTTTTATTAATGTTTATCGAAATAAGAATTTTTAAATTATCCTACAAAATAACTAAAGTTCTCTGGTGGTTAATATACCATAGTCCAGCAACTGTAGTGACATCTGAGAGATTAATGGTTGCGCTACACAGAAGGCGGGGCGGGACGCCAGTGTGCTTTTACTATAGAAGAGGTCGCACTTGCCTCGCGTCGACGCTATGGCTTCTATAGAAATATCGCGCTGGCGTCCCGGCCCGCCTGCTGTGTGGCGAAACTATAAAATTTATTGACACACCGAAATAAAGAAAGTGTGTAAGAAAAAGTTTATATTTGCTGCAATGCAAGTTACTATCGTGGAAATTAAATTTATTTACACTACATGGATTCATTAAGTTATTCTTTCAATATAGATTAATAAACTGGCTCACAAAGTGGTATACGAACAGAAAAGCTAAACTACCGAAGCCGAACCCCTGGGCTAAGAATGACGATGGTGGTTATTACAAGGCAGCGTTGCTTTCTGGACCTCCCGGAGTTGGTGAGCTACGTTTTAATCTACTTTAATTTCTTGAGCATAATCAGCCTGATGTTATTCATCATCGTCTTTAACCCCTTGAGCACTAACTTGGGGTTTACGCCACCTTTCCATTGTTTTTCTATTGCCTCATTTCGACGTGTTAAGCCTATAAAAATAGATTAATTTCAATTAAATAAGAAATATATTATTTTATTCGCGGATCATGGTTGAAGGGATTCTGAAATAAATAGGTACCCTAGAATTTATTTTTAGTAATCAGAAATGAGGAGATCAGAAGAATCAAAGTTGCCAACATTGCCAAACTGAAGTGGTAGTGGGCCGGGCACATTGCTTGTGGAACCGATGCCAAATAGTGGCAATGGATTCTTGATTGGCTGCTACGCACCGGAAGACTTATCGTGGGTAGGCTCCCCACAAGATGGACCGACGACCTGGTAAAGGTGGGCGTCCGTGGGGTGCACCAGTTCTTGTGGAGTTTTTTGGGGGAGACCTATGTTCAGCAGTGGACATCTTTCGGTTGAATGGATGGATGGAATGTTAATAATTATTATTATATTTTTAAAGGTAAAACGACTACAGTAGGTCTAGTGTGCAAAGAATTAGGATTTGATATAGTCGAGTTTAACGCATCCGATACTAGAAATAAGACACTGATAAAAGAACAAATTGGTGAACTGTTGACTACAACTTCCTTATCAGGATATGCTAAAGGTGAGCCCTTGGTATTATTTACATTGATGTTTTTTTTATGGTTAATACTGTTTTTTAATAGATTTTTCTTTAATAAAGAAATTTCTTGTATATTGTTCTCTTTAACAAAGAATTATTAATAGATTCGGGAGAAAATAATTTTGTATGTTATTTTTTAAATTATAATTTCCTTTTATTACACGGAATACGCTCTGTGCTTTGACCACAATCTCACCTGATGTTAAGTGACGTTGTGGTCCAGGATGGTAAACACTAAGCCTCAAGTGATGATGCCGGAACACACCTATTGGTATTTGGCGATAGGTTATCAAACTTGAGGGTGGTAGCTACCCAGATGCTACCACCACGCTATGATTTCCTCGCGATGTTTTCCTTCACCGATAGCTCAGGCCGATTTTATAGTCGAATAGGTGGGATCGAACCCGCGTCGGTTAACCCGGAATCCGGCCGCAAAATTATTTGTAGTAGTTAAACATTTTTAGTATAATTGCAAATGGAATATCAATAATTTTAGGTGATACAAGTAAACAAGCTGTCAGTAAAAAGCACGTGTTGGTTATGGACGAAGTGGACGGAATGGCGGGGAACGAAGACAGAGGTAACAAATTGTTACTTATAAATGTTTTTTAGTATTGTAATTTATAATTTCATGTTATAATTTGAACATTTAGCAAACTATAAATACATCTAACGCCCTACTTTTTGTATTAAAATATGCGCAATTTTATGGTAATATAAAGGTCGAAATAATTGGTCCTTAAATTTGTCTTTAATATATGAGTTTAATATTTTGCCTCGGTGGCGCAGTTGTATTACGGTGCGACTGCCGTTCTGATGTCTCGGGTTCGATACCCGGGTCGGGTCAAGTGGTATTGGGTTTTTCTACTCAGTATCATCTCGAAGTTTGGAATTTGTACCCGATATGGCGACAGGCTCGGCCCCTGTCACATCTGGGACGGAACTAAGCTCGCCGGAATGTGGGTGGTGTAGTTCGCTATTTCACCTCTGCCTAACCCTTCGGGGATAACAGGCGTGAGCTTATGTTATGTTAATATTTTATTTTATAACATAACTAGAGATAACTACAAATAGCAAACTATAAATAATGTATAATATTTCAAAACCCCCCAAATTGACACTAATGCGTAATGTGTAAAGTCAGCAGTATAATATTGAAATGTGTACCAATTGTTTCGCAGGGGGTTTACAGGAATTAATAAATCTGATTAAGATAACCGCAGTGCCCATCATATGTATGTGCAATGACAGGAATAGTCAAAAGATGCGGTCCCTAGTCAACTATTGTTACGATTTACGATTTAGCCGGCCTAGAGTCGATCAGATAAAGGTATGGTAGAAATACTAGTGTAAGTTACATTGAGCGTAAATAACCCTTTATCAAAAGCTTCCATTGAACCGAAAGACGTCCACTGCTGGACATAGGTCTCCCCAAAAAATCCCCCACAACAAATAGTGTCGTTTTTTTGATTATTTTTTTTTATATTTTTTTGTACATCACCTAATAAGCTACCAAAGAAATAATAATTATATAAATGGCGCCTGATAAACTAATTCGCGAAGATCTTCAGTTCACACGCAAAGATTATAATAACACCCTCGTAAACATACTTTGTTCATAATTTACTGATGTTTTTTTACATTTAAATCTTGAAATAGGGGTAGGAAATCATGAAACATCACGTGGGAGAGGAGGGAGCTGTGAGATATCACTTATCACATGCATTCATATTTTCATTGACCGCGCTATGTGTTAACCGAAATGCGATACGTGACCTTGACTCGCCGTTACCGGGTATCGATTTTTGGAATTTACCAGAATTCAATTAGGTTATACATGTATTTTAGAAATGGGAGGCATATCGTAAAATCCTTTTGCCACATAGAAAATAGTTATACATGTATTAAAAGATAATATTCTAAAAAAATTATGATACTTTGTGCAAAAAAAAAACACGTGTATTTGGTCAAGGTAGAGTGATAAGTAAGCTAAGTATAAAGACTTCCAAGGAGAGAGTGATCACAGATTTAATAAAACTTTACGTGAATTACCGACGACCCCTAAATTATTGGTTGAGCTTTTGTCAACAAAAAAAATATCTCCAGCTTTATGATACATAATTATTACATACTATAAATATCCATCAAAAGCTTGCGCAATATCTTTATTATATATAAATTATCTCTTTAAATTTACTTGGATAGCACTCATTATTCTAGGGTTCTTTGTTGATAACCTTTTAATTCATAGGACATTTAGACCTGTGGTCTACTTATATAGATGGTTAAAGGGATTCTAAGATAATCTGGAAAGGTCTATGGTGTCTTTTTACGTTATTACTTCGCAATTATTTTATTATGGTGTAACATTTGAATTGCAATTTATTAGCTGATAAATTTTGTTACGACAAATATTTTTATGACGATCGGCTCTTTTAAACGATATACCTCCTTTCGCCTTTTTTTTGTTGGTTTATATACAGGACTTTACTATAATATTTTCAGTCAGCGATTATGTCAATATGCTTCAAAGAAGGCATCAAAATGCCGCCTGATGCCCTCTCTCAGCTCATAGTGTCCGCCAATCAGGACGTACGGCAAACTTTAAATCTCCTATCCATGTGGTCCGTCGATTCGAATTTGACAGATTCTGATCGATTGAAGAGAGAGGCGAACAACTTTAAAAAGGACGTCAAATTGGTACCTATGTTATATATTTTTTTCATATCTCCATGTTTTGATATTCTTCTAAAAAACGTAAGCAGTACAGTTAAATTATAAACGTCTAAATACTACCACAGTCATCGAGAAGAACCGGCAAGAAACTCGATCGTTTTTTTTTCATTTTCTTTAAAACTATACAACTAATAATCAAAAAAGGCTGTAGTTTTAGATAACACCATCGTTCACATAATCATCCACCTTATAATAAACCTTTGCAAATTAAAACTTGCTTGACACGATCTCTGAACTTATCGTCCTGTAAATCGATAATGGACTTTTGAACTTTATTGTATAACTTGGCACTATTACCTAGAAAACATTTACTAGTTTTATTAAGTCTGAAACATGGAACTGTTCCAAAATTCAAATTAAAAATATATATTTTTTTTAAATAATTATATTCGTCTTAATGAAATGTTTGACCGCAATGAAACCTGATGTTAAATGTGTTCAAATCTTCTCACGTTATGATCCAAATTTTTTTTATTTCGAAAGCGAAAATCCGTCGCCAATCATTCATAAATGTTGCACGTGATCGTCACTTAACAGTTCCAGTTGTTGTGTTTAATCTTTTTAGCCTAATATCGTCATGTATTGTCATAACCAGTTGGGATTATGATTATATAATGTTATAAACAATTAATATGAAAAGTAGCCAGCTATATTGGATTTAACATACCCCAGGGTCCGTGGGAAGCCATCCGCAAGGTGTTCTCAGCCGAGGACCATAAAACAATGACGATAAACAACAAAAGCGATTTGTTCTTCTACGACTACAGCCTCGCACCGTTGTTTGTGCAAGAGAATTACTTGCAAGTAGCACCTCATTGTCCTAAGTAAGTCCTCACTAAATAATATATTAAATTTAGCTGGACTATAATTATTTTAAGCTTATACAGGTGTCTTATATTAATTTACATGATGAAATTTACGTCTATCAAGGATTACGTACCAAAGCAAAATTTTAGTTATTTGTGACGCTTTCTTTTCTTTGTAAGCAAAGTTCTTATCCTCTCCCTTTCCCTTCATGATTCTGTAAGTGTTAGCACATTTTCAACAACAATACAAAAAATTAAAAGTAAACTTTGGATACTTAATCCCGTCCATCCCATGTCATCATAAATAAGCAATCGTAAACCTCACAGTACTCTGACAACGGCTGAGTAGTTGTGATGTGAAATCGTAATAAACAAACTAAACTATAGTCGACGCATTTGAAACTACAAAATACATTCGACGGCAATAAATGTGACGTGGGAGTAGGAATGTGCTCGCAATGCATTATGCAACCCGTTATCGATACTTAGGTACCCTCACATTCGGGGTCGATGCGTCATCGTGACCTTCATTACCACTCTGACTCCTGATTGCTCGTTACGAGTAAGGGTTGTTGTTTTTCTAAAAAAAATTTTTTTTTTTACTTACGCTTTGTTACGCAATACGCACAATGGAGAATTTATTTTCAAACGTGGTTATGAAGAAATTAAATGGTGACCTCAACGCTTAAGCTCGACCTCGGCATATTTTCAGATAGCGAAAAATTATTCCTATTAATACTTAACATAATTTAGCATATCGATCGTTCCTATCCTGTTATCGATATGCACCTCTACAATTCTTACGCACATCACTACACCTCTCCATAAGACCTGTAAGTGCGAGCGAGACAGACAGATAAATATGATTTATGACCTGAAGTCTCAGTTCGTAATGCCTCCACTATAAGAGCTAAGGTAATGTCTGTTGTCACAGACATGAAGTACTGCAGCGTGTGAGCAACGCGGCCGACAGTATCTGTTTAGGAGACATTATCGAAGCGAGGATCCGACGCAGCCAAGCCTGGAGTCTACTTCCTGTGCAGGTACAACGTTCTGGAATAATCTATAATATATAAATGAAAAAAGAAGATGAAGAAGCGATGATGGTGCAGTGGGTATTTTATCCGGATTTCGCGTCAAAGGATGCGGGTTCGAGCCCGCATATCCAACTCTAAAATCAGCCTGAGCTTTCGGTGAAGGAAAGCATCGTGAGCAAACGCTTTTTTTTTTTTTTTTTGACGGGGGGAAATGCTTTTACGCACTACCCTTACCTATTGTATTAGTGAGACCGAAGTCCCCCAATAGGTAAGGGGGCACGGAGGGACGAACTCCGTGCCTATGTGGGACTCGCCCGGGCGTGAAGCGCCCGAAAATACCCACTAAAACCCCCCGGGGCCGTCCGCTGCATTTGGGATGGGGGCGACACGGGGTGGCTTTCGCAAGCACCGCGTCGCCCCCTGCACCGTGAGCAAACCCTAGTATTCCCGCCTGGGTAGAGCTACCACCTTCAAGTTTGAAAACCTGTCGCTAAATACCAATAGATTTGTTTCCGCAGCATCACTTGAAAACCAGTATGCCTAGGCTTAGTGTGTTTACCATCTTGGAATACATCGCCACTTAACATCAGATGAGATTCAGGTCAAAGCAAATAAGCAAAAAAAAAGTAAAGTTATACATAAATTAATAGGTATTTATTGTTAAAGCACTAATAAAACGATCCATTTTTACTCCTCTACTTATCAACCGATTTTCTTTCTTTTTATTTTATTCAGTAGCAGACGAGCTTTACAATAATATTTTATCAAGAAAACAATTTGGAAGCAGTTTCTTTTCCTCAAATATTCAATAATGGCAATGGTCGTAATTTGTTTTTTATGCAAACACTAATAATCATATAATATAGTTATACTGTAATAAACTTGAGCTTCGACATTTGATCATAAAAATGAGACAATAGGAATTTGACAGTTCTTCAAACTACTGGCAGCATCTCTAGTGAAAACGCGAAGAAACTAAATCTGACGATAGGTACAGACAACGAATCAAAACAATAAAACAACAAGAATTTGATCGATTAAAACAATATTAACCATAGACTGTAAAGGTTCAACTGCTTCGGTGGCACAGTTGTATTAAATACGACTGTCGTGAGGGCTCGGGTTCGATCCCCGGGTCGGGTCGAGTGATATTGGGGTTTTCTACTCAGTATCATCCCGGAGTCTGGAATTTGTGCCCGATATGGCGACAGGCTCGCCCCCCTGTCACATCTGGGATGGAACTAAGCTCGCCGGAATATGAGTGGTGTAGTTCGCTATTTCACCTCTGCCTAACTCTTCGGGAATAACAGGCGTGAGCATATGTATGTATGTGTATTGTAAAGGTTAAGATATCATTTAACTTTAATTGACTTGTTGCGGTGAACAGGCTATGTATAGTTCTGTGATACCGGGACACGAGTTGTCAGGACACATGACAGGTCAGATTCAGTTCCCCGGCTGGCTCGGGAAGAACTCTAGAGCGAATAAGATGCACAGGCTCTGTCAGGAAATACACTCGCATACGAGACTGTGGTAACTATTCATTCACATAATTAGTTTAGTTTTATTTATTTATTTTATATATAATCCTCTTAATATTATTATAATTTCCAAAGTGTATCTTCATGAGATTGTTGAAGGAACACTATGAAATTATGACCTTGATTAAGAATAGAACACCTTTACCACGTGTTTTCTTCTCAACTTTCATCTATTTTGAGACGCCATTCATGTATACAACATTTTTGATCTTTTTGTCAGCAATAGTATAAGCAAAGCTCTTAACCCACCATGACTATGTAAGCATTTGTGTAATTTTGAGGAAAAAATATATAATTATTGAAATATATAATAATTTATAATATTTTGTTTTCGTAATCACCATTCAGAACCTTATAATTTGTTTATAATGAACATGCCACCCTCATCCATTACATACATATATAAAACCTATATTATAATACAACAACTAAAATAGTGACTGAGAAAAAAAATAAGTAATCAATTCCTCGCCCTAATACCGACGTCCACCAAATCATAAATCGATTTGGCTTCTTTCGATATTGGGTGAGGCAAGAATACATTACACAAACCAACGTCATAATTAATTCCAAATATTAGACGTCTTTGAGTTTCATTCTGGGTACATTACATAATTATATTATATATATCTTCTTGCACATTACAAATACTACAATTCGGTATCAAAATTACAAAATTCGGTTCTCTTTTATCCATTGATACTTGACGGCGACTTTGTAAAAGTAAAAAAAAATATTGCTTGTAAAACACATGTAAGAGTGAAACTTCTTAAAAATAAATAATAAGAGTGTGTGTCTGTGTGTGTAATTGAAAGAGATAGAGAAAAGAAGTATCTCAGAATAAGTTGAACATTACAATATTTCCATACAAATATTCTGTTGGTTAAATAGATTACAGATAGTCTGAACTGTGTATTAGACATACAATATACAGCTATAGAGATTTACAATATTTCTTCACGCATTTTTGAAATTTCACTTTCAATTATCAAATTACCACTTAAAAAGCCTAACTACAATAACGTTCCAGCACATCAGGCAGCAAGTCTTCCATCTTCCTGGACTACTGTACACACCTCAGAGATGCTATAGTCAATCCGTTGATCAAGGATAAAAATGATGGCATATCTGAATCATTGGGGATCCTCGAATCTTATCATCTCTTGAGAGAAGACCTGGATTCCTTGGTGGAATTGTCACTGTGGCCCGGCCAGAGGAATCCAACTATATTAATTGATTCCAAGGTACTTTAGTAAAGTTACATGTCCAAATATGATAGCACAATGTAATTCGATTGTCAGTTGCCACCATGTTTTATGGGTTTATTTCTATGTGTATGGGAAATGCAAGGTACAGAATCCTTACCACCCCACTCACTAAAGGAATATGCACTGGCTAATCCTGGAATCTGACCAGGTTAATTCATGACACACCTTAACATGTTACTATGGCTACGGGTATGATGATTGCTTTCCGGTCCATTAAAATTGTCTTTTTCTAATAACTCTGGTAATATGAATATATAAATTGTTGGTAAATATAAAGGTTAAGGCGGCCATGACGCGCACGTATAATAAAACAGCGAGCGCGCTCCCGTACGCACCGGGCGCCGTGAGACGCGCTCGCGGCGCCGCTGACGAGGACATGGACGTAGACGAAGACAATGTCCCAGAGCAATCAGAAGACAGTGACCTGAGAATGATGGATTAATAAAGGTTTCTTATTAATTTTAATTATATTTATAAGCTTCTTAATATGTCGATTACCCATAAAAATGAGACAATAGGAAAACAATGGAAAGCTGGCGTAAACGCCAGGTTAGTGCTCGAGGGGTTAAATTCTTTTTCCTTATACATATTGGAAATGAAATATTAATAAAATAAAACATTTCTTGTTTAAAAAGGCGATATTAACACATTTTTCGCTAAGCTATAGATCAATATCATGTCGATTTTATATCAATATTCAGTGATTGACTTGACAGTCTACCTTCTTTAGTTGGTGGCACAGGTTTGATTTTTTTATAAGAGCAACTACATCACTATCTGCAATGTCAACATTTTGTGTTTTTTTTATAATATCAATTTAAACCAAACATTAATGAATAGGTTAACAATAATATCGAGATTCTAATCAATGTAATCTAATTCAAAAATCGTTGTTACAAAAACAGAAGAATGTAACCTCTACTTTTTTGAATAAATGATTGATTCTCGTACTCAAATCGCCATCCCTTATTTTATGTACAAGCTGTGCCCGCGACTTCGTTCGCGTGAATTTCAGACATATTAATCAACCCCATCCTCCCACATCCGCCCCGTCCCGTCTATCACACCAAAATCGGGTAAGTAGTTTTTGAGTGATTTGGAACAGACAAAATGTGTCCTGTAATAGATTCTAAATCACTTCATCCCCCGTGTCGTCAAAAATAAACAAAACTTGAACTTTCCAACTAGTTAGAATGAAATAATATTGTTCCGCGCCATATTTTTACCATTGAAATTATATAATTGAAAATAAGTTCACTACTTTCATAAAATGACCCCTTAATACAACGCCTAGAATTCCTAGATATTATATCAAAATATTATTTTCTCATTTACTATGCCTTAGAGATTAATTATTTATATACTATAAATACATTTTATATTATTTTATTTTGTTCAATTTCTTCAATCAATCCATAATTTTTTTGTTGTCGAATAAGACTAAAACGCATTTACTTACAAACTTTTATTTCATACTAAATTCACCGCATGTCATTCAAATTACTATAACTTTTGATAGAGTGGACCGATTTTAATGAAATAAAGTTTTGATGCTACCCCGGAATATGTTTTATAATTATCTTTTATTTCCAGAATTTTTGAAAATACTTAGTACTCTCATATACCTCACAACCAAACAGACAGACATTTCTAGAAATGAGAAATGTGTTTAATTACTTTTTTTTAATCCCTTGCTACTTCACTTAAATCGAAAATGTACAGACCATGAAATTTACAATTTTAAAATTAGTATAGAAATCGAGTCATTTTAGTCCATAAACATAAAAGTTATTAATAATTACGATAATGTCAACTATCACAGGCATTCAAAACTACTAAAGATTGTCTTGATAAAACTAATGTGGCCTCTATCACAATTGGTAATAATTGTAATTTCTTTACATATATTTAAAATTTGTTATAAATAATCATCTTAACAAATTCTTTTAGGTTCAGAAAAAGAAATCCAGTGAAACAAGGAAAACTGATTTAAGTAAAGATAAACCAAGTACAAGCAAAACAAAAATAAACAAAGAAAAACGTAAGAAGAAATGAAAACTTGTCAGATTTAAGACTATAATTTTACCATAAAATTGTTTGAGTTCAAATTCTATTCCTGCATGGTGTTTGTATAAATTATGTATACTATAAAAATAGTCAGTTTCATCAGTATTTTATAATCTCATAGGAAACTATTACAACTAATAACATTGTATGTATAACATTACATTTATACATACATGTACAGTATTAAATTATCTTGATTATAACATAACTTTTATACAAATGAATATTGGTTAGAAAAAATTACACTACTTTTGACTAATTTTCCAACAAATTCAGATCATAATGTGTATTTATTTAGTTGAATGATATATAGTAACACATTGTTTAAAAAAGAAATAAGTGGCAAATCAGGAATAATAAATATTCATTTAAATAAGGTTTTCATTTTGAAATGACACTCAAGGTAAATCAAAAACTTTAAATTACGTGACTATTTTCCTAATCATATTCTGTTCTATTAAATTTTGAATAAAATCAATGTCTTTTATTTTTTATTGTTAAGTAATGACTTTTTTTTAATTTGATTGGAGTGAATTTTTACAAATAAAATGGAAAATCATATTTTGTTTTTTCAATGCTGTTTGCAGGTAGTGTTTTTTATAAATATAGATTTTTTTTCAATCAAGTGTTTATATAAATCTGAAAATAATAGATAGAAAGCAAATGAAATTATTGCGAGTTCAGGTAGCTTGTTGATCAATATTGGTTGTTAATCTGAGGTGAGCTCCAGTGAACAGCCCCACCAAGCACTTTAAAACTAGGCAAATTATTGTGAGCTACAGGCTCTTGAGTGATGTTGCCTCCTGAACTGCTGATGGTGTTTCATTACAGATTTTCCAACTAGTAACTAGCCAGTCAGTAAAAAATGCTACAGCATCATACTGTGGTTTCATGATATTTTACTTTTTTGTTCTACATTAATTGATACTATATTCAACTACACAACCTCTGATCTGACATCACTTCAATTTTATCATAAGGAAAAACTGGGGTATTTAAGAATCACATCTGTAAAATTTTCTTCTTACACTTATCTGCTTAAAATGGTTCTCCTAATTTAATTTTCTTCAAATGTTTTTCTTTTTTTTATGTATACTACAGGTTACTATTGATTATAAGACAATGAGTTTCAATTTTTTTTTTATAATTTGATTTTTGTCATTACTAAGAGAAACTTGCATTAATTAGTACACAACAAAATGTTTACAAGATTATTTATAATTCACAGACTGCATAACTTGAGTTTACACTTGATTATAATTGTAACCTGTAAAGATATGTAAGAATATGTTATCTAAAAAAGTGATGAGAAAAGTATGCTATGTTTTCATTTTAAAGTGAACTGTTTTTATTTTCTTATTATGAATCAAAACTACCAAGAAAATAAAAAATACCCAAAAACTATAAACGTTAAGCTTTATTACATAATAGTTTAAACTAAATTGAATTCCAACATTTAAATATATTTTTAAACTAATCTTTGCGTATGCGTTGAACTTTTGGGTCGTCAGGCCTCATGATCACATAAGTCATCTTGTATCGCCTGTTGTCTCCGTCTTGCTTAGCATAATTATAACATCCAACTACAGCCAGGCCTATTCCGACAAAAGCCAAGCCTGTACTTGCTAGGATCTCAGGAATTTCGTTCCATCCACGCTGGAGTAACTGGCCCAAAGTACGTCTTGGGACAGCAGCCATTGTAAGTAATATTCCTTGTAATTTCCAGTAGTTTTGTACAAAAAATACTTTTACACCTGTAGATAAGTAGTTCGCGTTTTGACATTGACGACCAAATTATTTTGACAGTTGACATTTCTTTTTTGCAGTTGCAAGCCTATTTCCATTGCTTACAGATAAAAATGGATGGTGAATTATTTTGAGCCAGCTATGTGCCCACATTTTACATATTCTTCCTTTTTTATTATTTCTCTCTGTTCTTCACTACGTAACGTAGTTTTTAATTTTTTTTACACAGAACTAATTATTTAAATTGTATTAGTTATAAAAAGAAATTACTAAGAGAGTGCAAATATATTTCTCACAAATTTCAACTTCTTGGGTTTTAATTTTTTATCCATCCATTCAACCGAAAGACGTTCACTGCTGGACATAGGTCTACCCCAACAATCTCCACGACGACTGGTCTTGCGTCACCCGCATTCAGCAGATTTCTGCGACCTTCACCAGATTTCCGCGACCTTTACCATGTCGTCGGTCCCTCTTGTGCGAGCAATGTAGCTAGCCAACTGCCACTTAACTTTAGCAATTTTTCGAGCAATGGGGGTTATTTTGTATGCCACGCTTGACAGGTGAGTTGGCGAACGCAATCAGATATTGGTTGTACTCAGAGGATGCTGCTGCCCATCCCTTGTTTTATTCCTTAGTCGCCTTTTACGACACCCACAGGAAGATATAGGGTGGTGCTAGTCTTGGCCAGCACCACACAGTCCAATCTTTTTATACGTGACTCTATTTACTTTTGAAAAATAAAAATAGCCAACGTTACGCGGAGTAATTACACCTATCTGCCAAAAAAAAATCCCTTCAAAATTGGTCCAGCCGTTCCCGACATTGCCCGGAGCAAAGTGACAGACACACTGACAAAAAATATAAAAATTGTATTTTTGGTTCCGGTATTGTATATACATTCATATTATTAAGTAAAAAAAATTGTTTTGACATTGTCTAATAGTATACAAACGTGCACCTATGTTTATATAGATTTATAAATAATGTTTCTTTATTCATGCGTAACACTTGCTTTAACATAAACTCTTAGTTTTTACAGTAAGTTGCCAATTAAACCATAGATTAAAATGTATATCTAGTTATTAAACGTCAAGAAGTAAACTCGTCTTTTAATTTGTGTGAGAACCTAGTGTAAAGCAATCGACACCTTAACACCCTAAACAGACATTACAAACAGACACTTCAATGTTATTAATTACTATAGATACGCTTCACTTGTACAAAATAACTAAACTGTAACACGTATAACAAAAGTCACTTGGAGTCAGTGCTGTCTATTTTCTTCTTACATTCATCCCTATCAGCCGTCATTTCTTCACTTACTCTTTTAGCTTTCATATCTTTCTTCACACATATAATATAGGGTCAAAGGGTTAATGAGTATGTAGCTGCTCTATAGCTACATATTAATAATTATGTAATACCATCATTATTACGTAATTACCTAGATCGTCTACAAACAAAGAGGCTATTGTCGTCCTGAAAAAGGGCGGAAGCTTTCTACAAAACGCGACCGGCAGAAAGGCACCCGTTTTTGCTACCTGCAGTCAATAAATAACACAAAGGATCATCACGCAGAACAATAATACTGTAATAATAATGAACAGTATTAATGATGATATTACGTAATTATTAATATGTAGCTATAGGCCAGGTACAAGTTAAAGACAATAAGTGCTACATTACAGACTAAAATCCCGCCAAAAACTCGTAAACATTATTTAGTATAATAAAATATGATGCGCTGTAATATGTCAAGGATTTGTCCGTGCAATTATAATGAGACTCAGATGGCTGCCAGTTCTACACGTGCATGGTAATTCATTATATAACCACTGTTTCAGTATGCCTTGTGTAGTATAATATATAAAACCTATTTGTAATATTAGATTTAACCTTATTTGTTTAATAGTTAATAATAGAACATTTATTTTATTTTGACATGTATATACTTCTATCTTTTGTCTTGTCAATAATTTATCTATAAAAATATAAACTTTGTTTGGAAATTAATATTTTATTTACAACATTAATTGGCGACGAGATGAACTCAGAACAATTTGCAGAATTTTTGAAAATACAACAAAACCAACAACAGCAAATTACAGACCTTTTACAACTGTTAGTACGACAACAATTATTAGCTTCCACACCCGCAACAAACAATGGGACCGAAGCAGAATTGCAACATTCACAAGAAACAAAAATAGGTATAATAAATAAATTTAAATGTGACAAATTTGATCCTACCACAACATCAGTAGAGAATTTTATAGATTTATTTGAAGAAAAATGTAAAATATGGGGTGATGACTGCATAAACATACAAAAAGATTTACTTATTAACTGTTTATCTCCAGAAATTTTTCATGCACTAAAAGTTGCTCTCACACCACATTTTTTTAGTTAGTACATTTGACGACATGAAAAATAAACTTTTAGATTTATATCGTACAAAGAAAACAAGATATAAAGCTCTTACTGATTTTTGGGGTTGCATTAGAAAACAAGAAGAAACAATGGAACATTACGCTAATAGATTGAAGGAAATTAGCAAAGACTGTGGTTACAATGACATTTTGTTAGAGCGACAGCTACGCGATCGCTTTGCAACTGGTCTCAACCACGAACAACTTCAGATAGATTTAAAACAGAAATGGCCTGATCTATTACAAATACATGATAATCAAACTGAAGAGGTTACGTTTGCTCAAATATTTGCAATCGCACAATCTCGAGAGATAGCGGAGAGTGACGCTTACACGGAATCACCTACTTACAAGGTGAAACAAAGAAAAAAATTCACAGATCAATACAAATACAAACAGTATACAACGTAAACTACGATTTAATCAATGCCGGAGATGCGGTAAGAATGAGAGGCATAGAATAGATAATTGTGCAGCTAGAAAACATATATGCAAGGAATGTAGTATTGTGGGTCATTTTGAGAGCTGTTGCATTAAATCAGGAAAAGCGTATCTGGCATACGAAAGAAAAGTACAGAAACATCAACCGAGATTAAGAAATAATCTACATAGGATCAGTAATCAAACAAAACGTCGATTAACTTCTTCATCAACAGAAATAAATAATAGTTTTTCTAATAGTGACCAAGTTTGTACAATTAAAAAATCAACACAGAAAGACAGTAAAAAAATAGATACGATAATCAACGGCATTTCGTGTACTATGGACTGGGACCCGGGATCACTCTATTCCATTATTAGCACCAAACTTTGGAAGCAAATCGGGACACCACATCTTACACAAGCACCACGACTACGTGCATATGGTAATGTTAAACTGACACCAAAAGGTATAACTGATGTCACTGTAGAAATTGAAGGGAAAAGTAAGATTTTACCAGTTGTTGTAATGGAAGATGCAGATCCAATACTTTTCGGTTTACAGTGGAGTGAAATGTTTGAACTACAATTTCCTAAACCTGTTTATTCAATCAAACCCTTACATCCCCTGAATACACTTAAACAATTACTAAATCGTCACAAAATACTATTTAACAATCAGCTTGGAAAAGTCCAGAATTATGAAGTAAACATTCATGTCAAGCCCGACGCTGTGTCAAAACACCTTCCACCAAGATCAATTAAATTGCAATGAGGAAGAATATTGAGATGGAACTGGAAAGATTAGTGGCAGAAGGTATAATAAGTAAAATAGATCCTAATATAACACCTGTAGAATGGGCCACGCCAACAGTCAACGTAATTAAACCGAACGGGAAAATCAGAATTTGTGGAGATTTTCGCAGTACGATCAACTCGGTTCTTATCAAACACGCACATCCAGTTCCCCTTTTTGATCAATTACGACAGAATTTAGCAAATGGAGAAAAATTCACAAAAATAGATTTGAAAGATGCCTATTTACAATTTGTTATAGCGCCTGAATCAAAAAAATATTTGATAATCTCTACACATAAAGGATATTTCCAATATAACAGAATGCCTTTTGGAATTTCTACAGCACCTTCCATATTTCAACATTATCTTGATAAACTTCTCGAAGGTATACCAAACGTGGCTGTCTACTTTGATGACATTGCTGTAACCGGAAAAAATGATACAGATCATCTTCAAACTCTTAATACAGTTCTTCATAAGTTAGAACTTGCAGGTTTAAAGGTTAATTTAAAAAAGTGCTCTTTCCTACAAAGTGAGATTGAATACTTAGGTCATGTATTCGACAAAAATGGAGTGCGGCCTACATCATCTAAGATTGAGGCCATTACCAAAGCTTCCCCACCTTTAAACTCAAAGGAATTAAGGTCTTTTCTCGGCCTAGTTAATTTCTATGAACGATTTATTCCTCATTTACATAGCAAATGTGCAGATCTCCATGCATTAACAGGTAGTAGACAGAGATGGAGGTGGACTAAGCATGAAAATACAATTTTCGAGAAAGTCAAATCACTTATTACATGTTCGAAACCACTTATAGCGTTCAATGAAAAGCGTCCATTATTTCTGGCCTGTGACGCTTCTGAAAAAGGTGTCGGTGCTGTGCTATACCATAAATATGAAGACGTTATGCAACCTATAGTTTTTTGCTTCACGGAAATTAAAATCCGCAGAGAGAAAGTACTCTGTAATCGATCGTGAGGCTTTGGCTATTTTTTTTTTTCGGCATTAAAAAATTTGATCAGTACCTGCGAGGTTCAAAATTCACTTTAGTGACCGATCATAAACCTTTGATACATCTCTTGGGTACACGACGTAATTTACCAAAGCTTGTTAACAACCGTCTCGTAAGATGGTCTTTATTAATTGGTAGTTACGATTATGACATAACTTATACAAAAGGAAACAATAACATAATGGCAGACTACTTTTCTAGGATGCCTAACCCTGACGAACAACCCTCAGAAGCTGAACTTTCTGTTTGTAAAATAGAAACTCGTCTACAAACTGACAGAGTTAGTGATCTTCCTATAACAGAAGACTGCATAAAAGAGTATACAAAAAAAGATCCTGTTCTAAAAAACGTAGTACAATATATTCGATTTGGATGGCGTGAGCAACATTACTCAGACGAAATAAAACCATATGCCCGGAAGCGCAACGAACTCTCTGTAGAAAATAAGATTATTTTATGGCAAAGTAGACTGGTGATACCACATGCACTAAGATATGCAATTTTGAAATTTCTACATTCAGGACATCCGGGCACATCAGCTATGAGAGCTCTTGCGCGCTACTATGTTTGGTGGCCGTCTATTGAAGAAGACATTGATTTATATATTAAACGGTGTAGTAAGTGTCAAGAAAATAGACCAAATATTACTGAATTACCTATTTATTCTTGGTCTATACCTGATAAAATTTGGGAACGGATCCACGTGGACTTTGCAGGTCCTTTTGAAGACAAATATTGGCTCGTTCTTGCTGATGCACTATCTAAATGGATAGAAATCAAACCGATGGTTAACACTACTTCACTTAAGCTTTGTGAAGAATTAGATACCATTTTTACTACTTTTGGTTTACCACAATTTATAGTTTCGGATAATGGTCCACAATTCACTTCGCAAGAGTTCCATTTATATTGCAAGACTAGAGGCATTAAACATATAAAATCCTCTCCTTATCATCCCGAACGAATGGATTAGCTGAACGTCTTGTGCGCACATTTAAGACCAGAATGTCATCGAGTACCAATGACAAGTTAAGTCTTAAACAACGGCTTGAGAAATTTTTGTTCTCATATAGAAACACGCCTCATAGTACCACCGGTAAAATGCCGTCCGAAGTCATGTTTGGACGTCGTCTGGCTTGCGTGTTGGATAATGTAAAACCGGATGCAAAGCGAGCACGGGTATATGCTGAAATACAAGCAAACATTGACAACGATAAGTATATACCTAATTACGAACATGGTGATAACGTATACATTCGCTCCAGGAACAATTCACATTGGATACCGGCAGTAGTAAACCAACGCACCCATAAATATTCTTACGTGGTTACCACTCCTTATGGTGAGAAGAGGTATCATGCTGATCAGATACGTAGTCGTTGTGAATCTGTTGATAAACAACCACCGATTGTCGAGCAGTCATCAGTGCCTACCGGATCAGTGCCTTTTACGGAAATAGCCACATCTGAAGGAAACTCTAATGGGCAATTGGAGGAAACACTACCACTACAGACAGAGACGCCAGTCACAAACTCATTGCATACATACTTGCGCCGAAGCAAGAGAAACGTTCACCCTCCACGGCGTTTGATCGAGGAATTAGGATAGCGGTGGACGAATGTAGTATAATATATAAAACCTATTTGTAATATTAGATTTAACCTTATTTGTTTAATAGTTAATAATAGAACATTTATTTTATTTTGACATGTATATACTTCTATCTTTTGTCTTGTCAATAATTTATCTATAAAATATAAACTTTGTTTGGAAATTAATATTTTATTTACAACACCTTGTTCAGTCCAGAACAGTTTATATGCTTAATAAACGTGTGCACTTTTCCAGAGCATGACCAATCGTTCAGGTTTTAAAAGTTTTAAAACTTAGCTTTTAAACGTTCTTTTCTTGTACGTGGACATAAAAACCTGTAATTATAACTGGCCGTTAGGTAATACTTTTTGGATTTATAAAACTTAACTTCCAAATATATGTCACACACAGTAAAGTAAAATACGCCATTCGTGGTTGTGTTATCAACAAAGTTAAAAAATTAGAATTTTTTTATTTTGACAATAAAGCTCCAGCGATAAAAATGACTCCAGAACCTAAAGAAATTGGGCATCAAGTAAAATTTCCTAAAACTCTGATAGGCCTGTTCAAGAGAGGTTGCTGGGAAATACCTGACATAATGGGATCGTCGTTTTTGGCGATCATAGGAATAGGCTTAGCTGGAATTGGTGTATATAGATATTATAAAGCTGATGGTGATAATCGAGAATACAAGAGTGTTTATCTCGTTGTTAGACCAGAGGACCCACGGGCATGCCGGATTAGAAATCCTGTTTATACACAATACAAATAAAATAGTTTACTGAAGATTTAAATGACTCCCTCATTAATATGAAGTCTGTAATTGTTCAAACTTATTTTTAGAATATAATTTATCTTATTATCATAATGTTCAGGTTTACATACAATTGGTGTTAAAATTGTTGTTAATTGTACATTAGTAAAGACAAATATTTTTTATAATGCATATAATTATACATTGTAAATTAGCCCTTTAAAAAATTTTTACGTCAGCCGCGGTTGTAGCCAAAGACTGGAACTCTCAAATTTGAAGGCAGAGGGTGACTTGTTGTTTTGGGTTTGGTTGTTTAGATTGGGTAATTGCTACTTTTATTATTTATCTCTGATTGATACCATCTGCCAATTGACATATTTTTATGAGCTACATCCGTTAAACAAGAAGACTTCTACTACTGGAAATAGGTCTCTCCCAAAGATCTACACTACGACTGAATTTGCGCCATCCGAATCCAGCGGATTCCCGTGACCTTTACCAGGTCGTCGGTTCACGTTGTAGCAGGCCTACCCACGCTACGACTTCCGGTGGGTGGTAGTCATTTTGAGAGCCCGTTGGCCCAATCAGGCATGTGTTCTAAGTTTACAAAAACGCCAATTTCCCATTGTTTTTGTATGGTAATAACAACCTTTGAAGTCATGTTTTCATAACCTAATGCGAAAATTTTTTAGTAGTAACGTAGGTAGCATAGTCAGAAACGATGATGGTGCAGTGGATGGTGCGGCCGGATTCCGCGTTAATAGGTGTGGGTTTAAATTCACCTATCCAACTCTAAAATCAGCCTGAGCTTTCGGTGAAGGAAAACAATCGTGAGGAAATCATAGCATGGTGGTAGGGCATTTCCTAATAATGCCCGCCTGGGTAGCTACCACCCTCAAGTTTGAAAACCTGTCACCAAATACCAATAGGTGTGTTCCGGCAGCATCACTTGAGAACCAGTACCTCTAGGCTTAGTGTGTTTACCATCCTGGGCCACATCTTCACTTAAAATTAGGTGAGATTATCAAATTATAATCAAAGCACTGACTATATCGTGTAAAAAAAAAGAATGAATGTGAATACATAATGTATATTGAAAAAAGATAAAGATAAATATAAGATAAGAAATAGGAGAGAAGAGCGGGGAAAAAAAAAGTTCCGGCCGTTCATTAACTTTGTTAACCTCATAGTATGTGAACTCTATTTTGATCCATTGTCTACCAAAATTGTTTGCTAAGTCGCAGGCCACACAAACATCGGCAAAGGGCCGCAGTTTGACGACCACTGCAGTAGAAGATTCAAAGAATATTAGGGGCATTGAAATAGCGAAAAGGAGGCGTTAGCAGATGAATAAATATTGTGGGGGCTTTGGGAACGTTTATTATTTAAATATTTACGGTCATTTTACATTATAAATAAAAAGTTTCTTATAATTTAATTGTATACATTTTATTACTTCTTTTATTTTTAGATTGACATAGTATGTACTATTTTTAAAATTAGAAGTTACACATATTAACATATCAAGTAAAACCTTGGTCTTTTTGGAACATCCTCCAAACCAGACACGAAACAACAAACATACACATAAATGAAATTAAAATTATTTGCGATAATTTCTCTGCCATATCTCCAAATAAAACCGTATGAAATAAATTATATATAAACATCGTATTTACTCAGCATTTTTTACCTTTCTACTACTGCAAGTAAATTGTTCAGGTCTAACATTCTGCTCTGGTGTTTGCTTTATATGAAAACATGTATAAAATAATTAAAAATTACAGTTTCTCCAACAATAAACCAATACAAAAACATACATATTAATACATTTCAATTCAGTTATTATACATTATTATTAATTATCCTAATTTCATTTTGTAATTCAGTTCAAAAAATCTCTTACATAATTTTATGAATCTACCATATTTGATACTAGTAGAGGACAGCTATGGATAGTCTGACAATATTTGTGCTAGGATCATATTCACCATTATTAGTTTCAGACGCGTCTTATGTATCTGTACCTGTCAATCATTATTTTATAATAGCTCAACACTCCATAGACCAGAAAGATTTATTATTTATTTATTTATTTAGATTCAAATCTCTCAACTTCTTTAATAACTAGTCATTCTTAACTTTTGGTAGGTGCCCAACATCATAAATCAGACTGTTCTGATGCTCTGATACGGGAATATCACAGCATTTAATACTTTACCACAGACTGTTTTACACCTCCAAAATAATATATATACGACCTTTTTATTTCCCCTGTGCCACTCTGCTGCAGCCCCCAACACCGTAGTGAGTGCAGCTTTTACTGCGATCTTTAAATACCGCTGTCTAAAAAAAAACTTTCACGTACCTACTTAATCTTATATTTGTAGGTGACATTAAGAATCAGCGTCTGTAACAAAGTAGCAGTATATATTCTGACACAGAGGACACATTTCATTTCAGATTATCCCATTATATTCATTATCATGGATATCTGAATGAAGAATCACATTACTTACATGTTTCTTACATGAAGGTACAAAAAAAGTAATTCTATATTTATGTGCCCTTTTCTTAAATATATGTAGCAAAAACCACGTTTTTCTTTATTCTCTCTATTTTCTAGAAGAGACATCTTGTTGGCTTTGCTACACCCAAGGGTTGAGTCTATTTTACAGAATTGACATATGGTCTACCAAGCTACGTCTGTTTACAGTTAGTATCCCTGTGAATCATATTAATAATACTTTTGTTACACATAAGTCAGACTTGCCATACCAATACGGTCCTCTGTGTCTACCTTACAATTTAATAACTCTGATAGCCAAGTCTACTTCAACGGAAAATATTTCTTCTTTGAACTCTTTATCTTTTATATTTTCTTTTAATAGGGAATTATATTTCTCAACTAAGAGGAACCATCTACACTCATATTTTTCAATTTCGTTAAATTCTTTTTCAATTAAACTCTCGTCTTCTTCGAGTAATGTTTTGTTTTTAATTTCCTCATCTAATTTATCAATTATTCTTTAATTTAACTGCTTCGGTAGCGCAGTTGTATTACATACGACTGCCGTTCTGAGGTCTCGGGTTCGATTCTCGGGTCGGGTCAAGTGATATTGGGTTTTTTCTACTCAGTATCATCTCGGAGTTTGGAATTTGTGCCCGATATGGCGGCAGGCTCGCCCCCTGTCACATCTGGGACGGAACTAAGCTCGGCGAAATGTGGGTGGTGTAGTTCGCTACTTCACCTCTGCCTAACCCTTCGGGGATAACAGGCGTGAGCATATGTATGTATGTATGTATGTGTGAGTCCTTTATATGTTGATTTAATTCAATTTCAGTTGGAGAATTCTGTTCTGCGTTTAATGTCTCCAATATATTTACTTTCTTTGTAAACTGACCTCTTAAAACTGACCTGTGTTTTTCCATATTTATTATTTTCAGAAACTTTTATTATCACGGTCGCCACGTTGTGGGGCTTTGGGAAAGTTTATTATTTAAATATTTACGGCCATTTTACATTATAAATAAAAAGCCTCTTATAATTAAATTGTATATATTTTATTACTTCTTTTATTTTTAGATTGACATAGAATGTACTATTTTTAAAATTAGAAGTTACATATATTAACATATCAAGTAAAACCTTGGTCTTGTTGCAACAAATATAGTATAAAAGAGGCAAAAAAAAAGTAAAGTAAAAATTAAGTAGATTGCTATATAGATGATAGCAGATTAATGTAAATTACATGTATGAATTAAATTGCCATGAATTCGATTGACACAAGATTTGACGTCTGACAGCAATCGTGAAATATTACTAGTCTGTGCGTGAAATGACTTTGACATCACCGGTTATTGTCTGTGATCATACCCAATCACCGTTTTTGACAAAGGTCACCTTGAGTATTAGAGAACTACGAAAACTTTTAAAAATTATAATAATTATTTATCGGGATTTGACGTCGACGTCTGATCCAGCGAAGAGTCACCCAGTTGGCAATTATATTTCATTGCGATCGGACATACGTGCTAATATAGAAAAATGGTTTCTCGTTTCGAAGGTGTTGAGCAAGGACCTCCGATTGAAGTTTTCTTACTGAACAAACTGTTTACAGACGATACATTTAAAAATAAAGTTAATTTGGGTGTTGGTGGTGAGTAAATAATATAGTATTATTGTGTTACCCTGTTTTACATGTAGGAGATATTATGTAACTTATTTATCTATTAGTAATTAATAAATTACCTTATGGAATAATATAGTTTAAATAGAACATATTAAAAGTGATTACGAAGATTACATTCATTACGAACATTTTAATAAAAATAATTTACTAAATTATTGTTTTGTTTTTATATTGTATAACTTAAATGATGTATCAGTTTCCACTAATAAATAATATCATTTTAAACAATCTAAATATGGATAAATTAGAAAGTTTAATTATTAATAATTTATTATAATAATAATGATATTTTATATTATTAAGTTTTTAGTTAATAAAATATTTTTAAATGTAAAATATTATTTTACAGCATATAGAGATGAGAATGGAAAGCCATGGGTGTTGCCTGTCGTCCGTAAGATGGAGAAACAGATGGCAGCTGATGAAACATTACTGCACGAATACTTACCAGTACTTGGTAATCATTCCTTCAAATTAATTTTTCCAGGCACATTTAATTACTGGTCCTTTTAATTTATATGGAGATAAATTACAGTTGCAAAGTTAAAGCTAATTTATCATAGGAAGCTAAATTATCTTTAATTTTATATATGCTGTGAGTTATTATGAAAATGGAATGGGAACTGAGTACATATAATACTATTTACCTTATACCTTAGTATTTTGATCATGATCTCACCTGATGTCAAGTGATGATGTGGTCCAGGATGGTAAGTACATTCAAGTTGGAGGTATTGGCTCTCAAGTGAAGCTGCCAAAATGCACCTATTGGTATTTGGCAAGAGGGTTTTAAAATTTATAATGTTGTCTACCCAGGCTGCATTGTTAGAAAATACTTAACCACCATGCTATGGTTTCCTCACATTTTTATCTTCACCAAAAAATTCAAATCTATGTCCATTGATATGGAATCCAACCACACTACCATCTGAGCCATCACTACTTCAAATAATAAGTTTTATATTTTAAACTGACAAGATAATAGTATTTCTTTTTGGGCATACCTTCTTGTAAGGATACTAACTTGTTATATAAAAGATATAAGTATTGTAAGAAAACATGGTTGTTATTATATTGATAAGAATGAACATTATCCATGGCCTGAGTTTAATAGGTAATAATAATAAACTATGACAGTTATTATCTCTGTTCATATCAACATTGGACTTAATATCATTATATTATGTGATTAAAATGATAATTATTGTCTATTTGCAATTTCAATATAGTAGTATATATAGTAGAAAAAAATCGTTGGTAAAGCTTAAGCACTAAAAAAAATTCATTTTTAATTGTAAATATATAGAAAAAATTAGATTATAAAAATAAAGAGTTACCAAGTTTTACCCAATTAAACATTTAAATGTTTTCGTTCACGAAATTGACATTCGAGAATAATCGACCAATCACAATACCTCATGTTTCCATTTACAAAATACTGCAATTGAAAGTTTCAAATTTCAACACAGTGAAAAAAATATAGCCAAATTGTTAAAAATGTGACATCAAATGGATCTCTATTAGGACTTTTATAAATTTGCTTAAGATTTTTTACGTATGTCACTAGACGACTCTATGTTCAAATATTTTATCCGACATCGAATAGTTAAAAAAATAAAATAAATTGTAAATCACATAACAATAATTGTAAAGTAATGTATTAACCACCATTAATTGCGATCACACAATTTATAAACATGAGTGCCGTCATTACAAAATTTAGCAATTAAATGTCATTTCGCAAAATATCTGTAAGAGCATTGGAATAAGGTTCAAAATTAAATGGAATAAGCCGAGACAAAGCGATATATTAGCTGCATAAACGCGCGCTTTATTTACAGAACTGATTCCCTGTTTTTTTTTTGTAGCGTGTTTACGAGCGTCTGGTTATTATGATGGTACATTTGGTGTGTGCGAAGTGTTTTGTGATTTTTTTAGTAAGCCTATAAGGAATCGGGTTATATGAGCCCTTCGCCACTGATAGTTATTAAATTTAAAAAATGTTATACATATTAGAATGTAAATATCTCGTATAGTACTCAAGAAATCGATTTAATTCATGACATTGAAAAAGTATTCAGAACATTTCCAATATGAAAAGGTTAATTATAATTAATTTCTTAGTAAAAGTATAGATAACAGTTTGATAAGAATTAAATATAGTTGTGTTGGAAGATGCAATTGGTCAATAGTAGAAATGATGTTTATAAAATGATGTAACAATTGTGATAGGACTAAGCATAATTACATCAATACCTAGCAATTTATTGTAAAATATCTTTAATGAAAAGTACCTTTATTTTAAATAAGTAATTATTATATTATCTTGATATTTTAAAATAAATATTATAAAATTTTGTACCAGTGTTTATAATGTAATGTTTATCCTTCAATCTGCAATAAAAATTGTCATATTTTATGTGTTCCAACTTGGTCCTTGGAAGCCAATGTTCGCAATCAACCAATACCTATTGTTGAGTGGTTTTAGTTTTTAGTGTTGGGCGACTAGGGACAGATGAAAAAAGAGTGCATGTAGTGGAGCTGCAAATGTTAAAGTGGATGTGTGGTATAACTAGAATCGATAAGATTAGAAATGAGTATATACAAGGAAGCTTGAAATTAGCACCAGTGGCAGAAAAGTTACGGATTAATAGGTTGGCATGGCATGAGGATATGAAAGTCACATAACTATAAGTATGAAGAAGTATTTGATTTACAGGTATGGAACAGTTCTCAGCGGCGTCAGTGTCAATGTTGCTAGGTGAAGATAATCCAGCGATTGCTACAGGACGTGTAAGTATCAGCATCATTATGTCTATCTGAAGCCAAGTCAGTACAATAGATGTAATACTTACACTTTCCTATATCCGCTACCATTTCAATTTATTATACCTCTATAACCGTCTATTTTCACATTTAACACTTTTCTTGTTTAGAGTCACATAGTAGTCTTTTATACGAAAATTTGGCTAGGTTAGTGGATATAGTTCAAAAAACTTCAAAAAGTGGATGTAGGAGATATTGGTTTAAGAAAATAACGATATGTTAATTTCTAAAGGGAAGTTTTGCGGGTGATGAGAGTTAAACTTCAAGGTTGCGACACGCAATGACTCTCAGAGTTATGTGACGATTTCTAATGTTAAAGGATGGATAGAGAAAGGACAAAAATATAAGCACGCCATGCCTTTTGACTGCATAATTATTATTTCTCCTGTTTTTGTGCTATATTCGTTCTTGAGGAAGTGTGCTCATGACTACATTTTAGAAATTGGACATACATATTTTTTATCTCCTTCTCGCCTTATAATTTCTATCCTTTATTTTATATATGGTAATGACAGGGGCTTGGCAGGCAGCTGAATTGTCCATAATATGCCTTCTGATTCGTAACCGAAGTCTTCTAACCCACAGATATTATCTACATTTAAAACTCAATGATTTGAGGGTGATGGAATTACATTACATTACGAAATAAGTTGTAAGGGGTTGAGAAATGTATTCATAGCAGCTTCCTCACGAAAAAATATACGAAGATATGATTATCTGTTATTTTCCAAGAGACAATATTATAAGCGTGGTTAGGAAGCCCCCCACAAGATGGACCGACGACCTGGTGAAGGTCGCGGGAGTCCGCTGGATGCGGGTGGGGCAAAACCGGTCGTCGTGTAGTTCTTTGGGGGAGACCTATGTCCAGTTATGACCGACTATCGGTTGAATGGATGGATGGATATTATAAGTATGTTATAGGCATTCGGTGTACAAACTCTATCCGGCACTGGAAGTCTCAGGGTGGGAGCGGAATTTCTCAACAAACATTTAAAATACGACACCTTCTATTACTCCAGTCCAACTTGGGGTGAGTTATTCCTATTAATTCATTTTTAAACCCGAAGAATATATAGATTAACCCCGGTATTTTTCTGGAAGATTTAACTAACAAGGTTATTCCCTATTTATTATATTGTATAGTTAAGTACTGCCTCGGTGGCGCAGTTGTATTACGGTACGACTGCCGCTCTGAGGTCTCGGGTTCGATCCCCGGGTCCGGGTCTAGTGGTATTGGGTTTTTCTACTCAGTATCATCCCGGAGTCTGGAATTTGTGCCCGATATGGCGACAGGCTCGCCCCCTGTCACATCTGGGACGGAACTAAGCTCGGCGAAATGTGGGTGGTGTAGTTCGCTATTTCACCTCTGCCTAACCCTTCGGGGATAACAGGCGTGAGCTTATATTATGTTATGTGTTGTTAAGGGATTTATATTTTTGTAAAAACATGTCACGAAATCTATTCATCACCACAAAATTACTTCCAGTAAATTAAATTGTCGAGCTCAATTTCCTCAACAACTTCTTCGCCTGTTTCCTATTTGCAGTTTATTTCATTCTAAAATTCTACCAACACCACCTTTAGCCTTTGTAGTTTGTATTATCTAATGATAGATATTGTAAAAAAAATTACACAATTTATGCTTCTATCGCAGTTATATGTAGATTAAGTATTTTGTAAGTTTTGTATTAAAACAATCACTAGATATAATAACATACGTGTAATGTATAAAAGCGGACGCGAGTGCCGTGCGAAATTTGTTTTCAAGTCAAAAGTTAACTAAGCATATTTATCTTTATAAAAACAACCTTGGTAGATATTTAGAGCGATAATGAGGAAATTTTGTTAAACGTTGCCATTAAAGTTTATTTATGGTGGTATACTAATGACGATATCCTCTGATATTAAATCATTTAATTGGATGTTTTTTTTTTTCAAATACATAATCATATTCTTATGATGTTATAATGTGGCGTTTTATGTGATATACGTAACATGTGTTTGGCGACAATATATTTGTTAGTTTTTTTTATAATTAGATGACTAGAAATTTGTTTTATGATTAACGTTTATTAGCCTTTCCCCGAATCTTTTTAGGACTCGGTGCATTCTCCGACTATAGGTACTATTCTGAATCGACTTCGATACGGAGAAGCTTCACATATGCTTTTACGATTTATTTTCTTTGTCATTACATATGTCATATAGTTTATCACTTCCAATTTCTCAGTCTAATATCCCTATTTTCAAAAATTCGGAAGGGGCCGTTCAAGAATTACGTCAGGAAAATTTTGAACATTTTTGACCTCTCCAAAGTTCTTACCCTCCTTATGATGACATTAGCATTGACATATCTTTGATTTAAAAAAAAAAACGAAAATTAATAAGCCAATGTTGCTTAACATCTGTCAGATCCCCATCCCGTGGGTCATCAGACATAATTAAAGCACAGACCCCCGCCCTCCATTTATACTTTCGTAATATTTGAAAGGCCCCTAATAAAGGTGGTTGAGATTAGCAATCCAGCAGACAACGAACCCACTGGCCAGCTCGTAAGTTTAAGATTGGAATGATATTATCTTTCTAGAAAATCATCACTTGGTCTTTTGTGAACTCCGGTTTCACGAAGCCTCGCACCTACCGCTATTGGAATGCGAAGACTAGGTCTATTGATTTTAACGGTCTCATCGAGGATCTGAAGAACGCGCCGGAGAACGCTGTAGTGATCCTGCACGCTTGTGCGCACAATCCCACTGGAATTGACCCAACACAAGAGCAATGGGAGAAAATAGCCGATGTCATGGAGGTGAGTATCATATACACTTTAATACAATTCATAATTTTTTCTCTTTTGCAGCTTAATTACTGTTAGTCACTAGTCAATTACTATGCCATCAGGCTAGCATTCGATTATAATCAGAATGCGATCATATATAGAAAATGCGCTGAGTATAAAAAAAGTACAGACTCTAATTTAGCGGCCATTAGTAAATTATCTACAGTCCTATCTAGCCCAAATTAAACATATAGCCCATGCCAAAATAGCTAAGTATCTTCTTTATGTACATAAAAAAAAGTGTATTTACCTCCCAAAATGGACGACTTTTTATTCCCTTTAGTGTTGTCTTTAAATTTGCACATGTGAAGCTAAAAATAGCTTAGGAGAGTTGTGTTCCATTACATTATCATACCAAACCTTTGGAGTGCTTGACAACATTTACTACAGACTCTGTTATAAGTAGATTTTAATGTAATCTTATTTTATCACGTTGTGGTCTTTATGTTTTATTCATGAACTTGCATTATTGAACCCTATAATTAGGTTATTTTAGTGACAATTTATTTGATATGTTTAATTATTACGCACAAATGTAAGTAAGTGTATTGAGAATAATAACAGAACATGGATCCTGAAATTCTGTTAGAACTTTAAAGATTAGATTAATAAATTGGGGTCAAAGTACTGGTTCGTATATCTGGCCTAAAGTTCATACACGTAATAAGTTATCTTAGTCAAATGGATGCTATGGATTCCTCACGATGGTTTCCTTCAGCGGAAGCTTAGATTCATTATTAGGTTCGAGGGGTCGCCATTTTTCAAATTGGTAACCAAACTTCAGAGACCTAAGTATATCATGGTTGGTGATTAGGAACGCAAGCTGTTCCCGTTCTTCGACAGTGCGTACCAGGGTTTCGCGTCAGGTGATCTCGACCGGGACGCGTGGGCGGTCCGATACTTCGTTAAACGCGGCTTCGAACTAGTCTGTGCGCAATCCTACGCGAAGAACTTTGGACTTTACAGTCAGTATTTACCTTATTTGTATCATCTTACAGAACTGGATCAAGCATTTACTTTAGTATATCAATGGTTTGTACTTGAAGAGTCTTGCGGATGCGTTGTATTCAGCTCTTTATAGGTTGTAAAATTATTTTAATGTAAATGAATATATATAAACAACTTATGTCCATACTAAGGAGACTTTGTCGCTTACTTTAATAATTGAGGGGTATGAATAGAAACTACTAATATCCATTTTCCACCAATATATAACTGATTTCCCTGTGTGTTCGAATCAGAAATGAGGATCCGCAGAAGAACCAAAGTAACCTACATTACCCGAAGAATTGCCAAATTTAAGTGTTAATGGGATGGGCACATTGGTCGTAGAACTGACTCCCGATGGGTTCAACGGGTTCTGGCTGTTGGTGGCGCCTTGGGTGTGCGCCCACTACAAGGTGGATCGTAGTGGAAATCTTTGGGGGAGACCTATGTCCAGCAGTGGAGGTCTTTCAGTTGAATGGATGGTTTCAGTTATATCCAAAAACTGATAATGTAATCTGTTAGAATTTTTTAAAGGCTTCCATATAGCTATTTTCATCTGCAAGTAATGTCAAAACTGTCTCATAGAAAACAGTTATAGAACTGATATCAAGTTCAATAATGCTGCAGTTCCGAAATGTTTACAATAAATAATCTTTTGATTATTATAATTCGATTTGAAAATGATATTGCATGAAGATATAAAATCTGTTGTAGAGTCACATAGCAAAAAATCGAACAAACCAAATTAAGCCCTATTTTTTAGGAAATAAGAAGAGCAACTGAATATAACTGGATTGGCGCACTCCTACTCCAAGGACAGTGACACTTTGGCTTATATACTTTGGATATACCCCCATCAATGAAAGAATATTATTTTGAATTTAAATATTAACTGTTAAATTAAAGACTGATTGTGCACAAAAATTTTACGGAAAAAAAAATATTCCGACAATTCGGTGTTGCCAACAATAATTTTCAAATTTACCCCTAATATTTTATGAAATAATCTCTTTCAAATATTCTTACACGTCATAGTACTTTTTTTGCGGATCGAAATGTGAATATCGTACGTGTGTTGTGTTCGTAGACGAGCGTGTCGGTAACTTGACGCTAGTGTTGTCCGAGCCGAAGCAAGTCCCGGCTATAAAGTCCCAGGTGACGTGGATAGTGCGCGGGATGTACTCGAACCCGCCGGCGCACGGGGCGCGCGTCGTCGCCTCCGTGCTCGCTAACAAACAACTATTCGACGAATGGTACGGTTCAACGACACACTTTCCTAAACACATCTATACTATAATTTTTTAAGATTTCGCGTTCCATATTTAAAATCAGTTAATTTTAACGGGTTTTTACGCGTTACCTTTGGTTTTTTTCTTCCTTTCCCGACGTTTCCACGGGCGTGACCACGGTTGGTGAAACCCAGCCGAAACGTCGGGATAGGAAGAAAAAAACCAAAGGTAACGCGTAAAAACCCGTTAAAATTAACTGACATCTATACTAATAAATAAAATTGAAGTGTCTGTTTGTAATATTAAAATAACAACTGTTTACTATGTACGGTACCTATAACAAAAAACAACTTTTATGTTTGTCTGTCTGTCTATTTGTTGCGGCTAAATTCCGGAACGGCGGGACCGATTTTGAGGGGAATTTTTCTGGTAGATAGCTGAAATTAATTCGCGTAATTTAGACTACTTTTATATTTCGAAAATAATTTGGGTTCCGTATAAAAAAATAATAAATTCATGAAATAAACAAAAGACGATTCAATGGACGGACGCTTTAGTGGTAATTGTTTGAATTTGTGAAATAGTCTTTGCTTTCTGTTAGTACTAAAAATAATTTAGGGCCAAAAAAATAGTGGGCCTCGAAACATTATTTTACAATGATTATTGATGTTTTTTTTTTCAATATAAGAAATATATTATATTTCTTGTAGGAGAGAGAACATCAAGTTCATGTCGGCCAGAGTCATTCAAATGAGAGAAGCGCTCAGAGCTGAACTTATCAAGTAAGTATTTTAGATTCTCTATACTAATAAATAAAATTGACGTGTCTATTTGTAATGTCAAAATTAATAAATTAATTACTAAACAGATATGAATGTATGCACGATACTTATACAAAAAATGCGATTTTTAAAATTTTTGTCTGTCTATCTGTCTGTTTGTTCCTGGTAATCTCCGGAACGGCTGGACAGATTTTGACGTGACTTTTTTTGGTAGATAGCTAAAGTTACTCCGGATAACTTAGGATACTTTTAATTTTCATAAATAATTAGGGTTCCGCATAAAAAAATTGAAAGTCATAAATAATGAAATAAAATCTGATTCCAATGCACAGCTTTTACGGGCAAGTGCTTAAATTTATGAGAAATATTTTTATTTTATCTTAGTAGTAAACAAAAATTAGGGTTCCGTATAAGAAATAAATAGAGTGAAGAATATATGAAACGCGGGTGCAGCCGCGGGGGCACAGCTAGTTAGAAATATTATGTTCTATAATACCCATAATAATGTATTAGTATGTGGTTTGTATTGTAATCGGTTGGTTAACCCGGACGAGATAATAAAAAAAATAAAAACAGATGCGGCGTCGTGACCACCATATACACATGGAAAAAACCGTTATAGTGTTACGCTTCGGGATAAGTGTGGATTAGCGGAGTGGTAGAACAACGGCACGACTTGATTCTGAAATATCTGCAGACGTCATCGTTTTCCGGCTGTACTTTAATTAATATAAAACTTCTAAAAAAAAAAAGTTACGTCGCCAGCATTCTTAATAAAACTTTTTTTTTGTAGTATATAGACCCAGCACTTTGACAAGTATCTCACCTGATGTTAAGAAATGACGTGGTGCCAGAGAGATAAACACATAAGCCTAGATGTAGTGACTCTCATGTGATGCTGCCGGAACACACATATTGGTGTTTGGCGACAGGTTCTCAATCTTAAGGGTGATACCTACCCCGGGTGGGCATAATTAGAAGTAGTTTTAGTATCTTATTTTTATTTAATTAAGTAGTTTTTCAACAATGCACCAACAACGTTCGACCAGAATTTTCCGCTACTCTGACACTTGAAGTTTCGTTGCAGCAATCAAGCTCAGGTTGAACCTTGTGTGCATAAGCGCAACACTTTGTATTATATTGTAATAGAAATGTGTTTTCTGTACATTTAAATTTGTGTTATATGCAAATAAAAAAAAATATCGATTCTATTATAATTTTCTATATATAGACTCGGTACACCCGGCAACTGGGATCATATCGTCAAGCAAATCGGTCTTTTTCTCGTACACCGGTCTCAATCAGCGTCAGTCCGAGTTCTTGATCCAGGAGTATCACATATACTTGCTAAAGTCGGGCAGGATTAACATTTGCGGTCTCAACCCTGGCAACGTGCAGTACGTAGCGAGCGCCATACACGACGCCGTCACCAAGTTCCCGGACGATGAAGAGTAAACAACAGTTTTATTGCTTATCAATCGACACTGATAAGCGATACAGTGTTAACACACGCCGATCACTATTTTGAGAAAATGCATGAATAGTTAATGTTGAAATATTTTTTTAAATAATAGATACTAAAGTTATTATAGACATTATAGCTGGTTTTGATTTTTAACATTGATATTTATTTTTTGCATTTTTTAAAATTATATGTCAAACAATACTATTTTGTAAAATGTACAAACACCAAAATATCCAATTGTTTTTGTTTGTTTTTGAGGGTTGACACTGTGTTCATTATCAGAGTCGAAATAAGATTTCATTAGAAAGGTTAAAGTGTTCAAAAATGTAAGAAAAGTTGATTCAACGATTTTTTTTTTGTGGTCAACTTCTTTTAATACTACCCTTTAAACTTTTCACATATAACTAGATTTCTTAAAACTTGACCAGACATTATTTTATGATTTCAAAAATGATTATGTACATTGTTTCTAGAGTTATAAACCAATAATTAACGAATAAAATGACAGAAAAGACCTTTTACAATATGTAGAGTTAAAACATTTTATTCAGGTCATATTGCTCCAACTTAAATGACCAACATTTGAGCAAAATAATTCAAACATTTGTCGCACACTTAACCCTTCTAGTTATATAGTGTGAGAATATATTAAAAAAATTGTTCGCATTTAATTAAACATCACATGTTGATAAAATTAATGGCAGTTATTACAACATACATTAATATACACTTTATATTCACATAGACCCCCTAATAAGAGGTTGTATCTAAATAATAAGACATTCAGCGGAGTTAACCCCTTGAACACTAACCTGGCGTTTACGCCAGCTTTCCATTGTTTTCCTATTGTCTTATTTTTGTAGGTACTCGACACATTAATAATTAAATTAATATTTTTTTTTAAATTCAATAACTAACAGTATGATTATTCATAATGTGAGTACAGTTATTGGACATATGACACTAATATATAAAAATCACAGAAATTAGGTTATAAATTTGTATTTCAGTAAAAAGCAAAAACCTTAGGTGATTATTTATTATCTTGTAATTCACTTGTTTCAGTTCTCGCTTGAAGGTTTCAATAATAACTGGCTAATAATGTTATTATTAAAAAATGAGAGATTTTGTGTCCAAAATTGTTTATACTCATTAGTAAATAAATAAAAACTTGTAGAGTTAAAAAATATATATACTTTATAATTATTTATTTTAATAAATTGCATTTTTACTATTGATCAGTTAAAACTTTATTTATAATTTATGTTTTGTTTTTTCTTCTTTATTATTATATCATCTAAAACATGCCCTTTACATTTGTTGATATATTTTACTGACAAATTTATTTCGGCTGTGATGTATGAGATTCTAAATATCAGATGAAAACTTTAGATTCATGTTGATTGTATTTTAAGTTAAGTATTAAATACTTACATAAATGATAAAATACTATATTTTGTTATACTTTATACAATTTTTTTTCATTACATTTTCACTTAATTTCATATTGAAAATCTCAGAGAATAAGCGTTATACAAAGTAATAAACGCTTCATGGACTGCAAAATATCTAACGGATGCATTATATTATTATTTGCCTTTATATTCATTTGTTATGTTATAATTGTATTCGCACATGTTTGTAGCAATTACAGAATATGTATATATTTGTTGATATAGGATGCATTATATTATTATTTGCCTTTATATTCATTTGTTATGTTAAAATTGTATTCGCACATGTTTGTAGCAATTACAGAATATGTATATATTTGTTGATATAGGATGCATTATATTATTATTTGCCTTTATATTCATTTGTTTATGTTATAATTGTATTCGCACATGTTTGTAGCAATTACAGAATATGTATATATTTGTTGATATAGGATGCATTATATTATTATTTGCCTTTATATTCATTTGTTATGTTAAAATTGTATTCGCACATGTTTGTAGCAATTACAGAATATGTATATATTTGTTGATATAGGATGCATTATATTATTATTTGCCTTTATATTCATTTGTTATGTTAAAATTGTATTCGCACATGTTTGTAGCAATTACAGAATATGTATATATTTGTTGATATAGGATGCATTATATTATTATTTGCCTTTATATTCATTTGTTATGTTAAAATTGTATTCGCACATGTTTGTAGCAATTACAGAATATGTATATATTTGTTGATATAGGATGCATTATATTATTATTTGCCTTTATATTCATTTGTTATGTTAAAATTGTATTCGCACATGTTTGTAGCAATTACAGAATATGTATATATTTGTTGATATATTGTTTTATTAAATACTAGCAATGCACGCGGTTCTACTTGCCATTATATATTTTTTTACCTTCACAATCAGTTGTCGCCAAACTGCGGCCCTTGGGCGGTATTTGTGCGGCCCGCGATTTCGCAAACAATTTTGATAGACAATGACTCAAAGCCGAGTTTACATATCAGTAGTTAGGTAAAATGATCAATGTGTCGAGTGTACCCATAAAAATGAAACAATAGAAAGACAATAGGAAAACAATGGAAAGTTGGCGTAAACGCCGGGAAGGTGCTCAAGGGGTTAAATAAGTTGTTATTAGAATAGAAAATCTATGGGGGAATGGTGTTTCAAAACTTATAAAATATGTCAATTAATACATGGTCACCTTTTTTTTTTTTTTTTTTTGACGGGGGGAAATGCATTTACGCACTACCCTTACCTATTGTATTAGTGAGACCGAAGTCCCCCAATACAATAGGTAAGGGGGCACGGAGTGACGAGTTCAGTGCCAGTGTGAGACTCGCCCGGGCGTGAAGCACCCGGAAATACCCACTAAAACACCCCGGGGCCGTCCGCTGCATTTGGGATGGGGGCGACACGGGGTGGCTTTCGCAAGCACCGCGTCGCCCCCTGCAGTGAATCCGCCGGGCCTCGTCGTGCAATGGCCCAGTGGGGATGGGGGAGAATACTTCTCCACCCCACCTCTTCGCCCACCTCTCGTAAGAGGTATGACTTAGTTAAGTCAGCCAGCCGGGGGGATGGTATCAACTACCCATTCCGTAAAGTGTGGCCCGCAGTGGTACCTCATATTAACCTATCCACCCTTGACTAGAAAACTGTGACGACCACTGCTTTACATATATTGAGTCAGATACGTCTTATTTTTAATTATTTAACCACGAGAATCTACTGATGGTAATTTTTTATCGATTTAATTCTCCGTTATTTTTACATAATGTTACAAACTACATTCTACATTACGAGTATACATAAGAGAATAGTAATTATCTAGCAATGATTTTACATGAGAATAATTTAAACTCGTTAACCAGTTTTTGAGTTTTAAACCAATTAACATATTACGTTTTATGATGGGTCCTTTTCTTTATTTAGGAACTTTTGATAAGAGTAATTCCAACCCAATTACTAAAATTAATAGTTTCCATACAAATTATACATCTCTTTGCATTTTAGCAACTTTATCAGGATAGAACATTTCCATATCTAATTTATTTAAATTAAATTTATTCTACTGTTATAAAAAACAATCATATCTTTTTTCCCATTTCAGTGACACTCGTGCAAAGTTGTAAAAGTGCAAAATCTCCAATCCAGATATAAATGGTATGTCATGATATTACTGGTGGTGGGGAAACAAATAAATGGCTTATTCAAAAATATCACAATTAATTATATATTACATGGTAATTAATTAAAATTACCCCATTAATATCAACACACACCATTTTCTAAAATCGAATCGGATATTAACCCCTTGAGCACTTACCTGGCGTTTACGCCAGCTTTCCATTGTTTTCCTATTGTCTTATTTTTATGGGTACACTCGACACATTAAATAAATAAATAAAAGTCTAAAATAAATGATATATTTTATTATTTGAACAATTATATATTTTTTATGATATAATAAACACTATGTCTCCATAGAATCGTTGTTAGTATTGGAGTTAGCAGCAACAAGAGGGCGCGAACAGAAACAATTTGAAACTGAAATAAAAAAAAACATAGTTACACAATAGACAAACGAAATCATTCAAATAGTAGTAATAATTATTTATTAACTGTAGTATTATATATTTGATATGATTAAACTTATTCCGTCAAATATTAACAATAACTTCTACCCAAGAGGAGAATGACAAATAATTTTGTCCTAAATTTGTCATATCTTTAATACAAATTTAAAAAAGACCTTTACAAAACGTTATTTGATAAATTACTTGTTACTAGGATTGTTCGCTTTAACATATAGAAGTCAAGTGTTGGCGTGTCGGCTTTACAGAGTACTTCCATGCGATCTGACGTTTGACAGGTGAGCGATGCCCGACCGGAAGTACATTTTTGATACTACAGGAAGTAGACAGATAACATCGTAGGAGCCACCGGATGTATGGCAAAAATATTTTAAACTGCTTATCTGGTACTTACACTGTTCACTATCGGTGAGGTGTACGATTTCGATGTGGTTCTCCTTGTTGTCTCCGCCGACGGCGAGTGTGTACGGCGCGTCGGGGCAGAGCGCCGCGCACAGAGCCTGTCCCACTCGTCCTACACGCTCGCTCGTCTGTACTGCTGACCCGCTGCAATAAGTACAAAAGCAGAATATAAATATTAAAAAAAAAAACAATACTAGGTAACCATGGGGACTGCCGACAGAAGTGAAAACAAGATTTTTTTTTAATGTTTCAATTTCATAATTTGTTAATTGAAACTATTAACATAACCTTTTCATAAATTTTATTCATAATCAAAACTTATATCAGGCTGCGTAAGTATACACGAATCTATAAGTTTTTCCCCTACCAGAGAGAGAATAGTTCATCATTGCTATTATAAATAAGTTATGAATTGCAAAAAGAAATAGGCTGTTAAGGGGATTGTCTATAGAAATGAGCACATTGCTTTTGAAATTAATTATAATACGAATAACTAACATTTTCATATAGTTTATTTATAAAACCTATGATGGGCGACATAAACCCAGTACCAAAAACATGTATAAAGTTTTTGTTTTTTTCCGCGTACGATCGAGGACCTAAACAAATATCGTAAATAGATAAGTGGAATCATTATTTATTAATTAAATAAATATATCAAAATCCTTTTTTTTAAATCTCTAATGGTGAAATTGAATGATATAAGTTTATAAATAATCGTTTTGAAAAAAAAAACGGACCATAAATAAAAGTCGACAACTGATTTGATGAAAAATAAGGCGAGTTTAGAAGTACCGTAGAGACTGTGCTGCCATCTAGTGTATACGGTTCATACATAATAAAATGATACGACATCTATCGTATGAGTGGCACAGAAAGTAATAAGAAAAACTCCATTTAAAAAATATTTTTAGGGGCGATAAACTACGTTTATAGTTTATAATTTGTTTTACATATATTTATGTATTTACGTTTGTTTTTCATACAGAAAATAGATTAAGTATTTGATAATAAGTTTTATTATTTTGATCATTTTATGCTTGTATTTATTAAAATTAGTGACTGAGATAGTTAGTGCATATCGTTCGTGGGTTATTTGTTGTGATGAATTGATATTTTAAAGTATATAATAGTTATATTTGAGTTCGAACAGTTTTAATTTATGGATTTTGTGTAAAATTACGGTCTGGCTCCGAAACAAACTAACATTAGTTTTGCGGGAAAGGGACGGAACACACCCCCTTAATCCCCGACAAACACTTTAATTTTATTAGTATATCATTTTTCAGTGTTCATATTACACTTAAATATTATTATTTACTTAGCCTTATGTTTTCAACAAATTAAACAGTTAACTTACTATATTCGAATCAGAAGCAGAAATGAATAGTTTCTAGAATGAATAAAATACCTTGATATATCCCAGGTCTTCATTTTACCGTCTGTACTGGTTGTCACCATTAGTCCCGGTACACGATCGCTTAATATTAAACCTATGAAATCAAATAAAGGGTGATAATAATAATTATTATAAAAAAATTAATATAGACCACAATTAGTATGTAGAAATGTATTGTATACTAGCTGTGTGCCCGCGGTTCTTATCTCATTCTTCACTGCGTGACACAGTTTTTTTAATGGTGGATAGCATGGGAAGCCATGCTATCATGAATAGGATTTTATTTAAAACTTCATGAGTTTTAACTTTTCTACGCGGAACTGTAATTATTTTCGAAAAATAAAAGTAACCAAGTTCCGCGGGAATCTTCAGCTGTCTACCGTAAAAAAAAAAAAAATCCCGTAAAAATCGGTCCAGCCGTTCCGGAGACTACCCGAACAAACAGACAGACAAAAATTTAAAACAATGTAGTTTTGGTATAGGTGCTGTAAATACATTCGGTATGGACTCGATAAAAAAATGTTATTTTAATATCACAAACAGACACTTCAAATTTTATTTATTATATATATAAAAATAGTATCGTAATACCAATTGATCATTATTTTGCACAGATTTATCAATAAAGCTGTATTTTCTTTCAGAAAAGAATTTTATGCACTTTAAAAAAAAAAAATTACAGTCCCCCTCCAAGATTACGTAAACATAAGCAGAAGCATAACCTATATTAATAATTAGGGTTCCGCATAAAAAAAATTAAAACTTACGAAATGTTAAAGCACAGTTTCACTGGTAAGTGTTTGAATTTGCGGGAAATAGTTTTACTTTATGTTAGTTTGTACCGAAATAAATTAAGGAAAATAATTAGAGTTTCGTATAAAAAAATACAAACGCAGCGAAGAACATACGAACTGCGGGCGCAGTCGTGGGCGCACAGCTAGTGTATATTATACAGATGAATAAGAAACCACATTCATACCGGTGACCGGTCCTTCCTTCTCGTGCGCGTCTAGAGTCCAAAGCGGGTCGGCGCGCCTGCAGTCCACGTAGCCCACTTTACCTTCATTATTGCTCATCTAAAAACATTATTAATTCACATATCATTTACAGGTTTCACCTTTAGGGGCCGGCCAGGTATTACGTAAACATCCCCTGGGACGGGGATCCGTGTTTTCCTTATTTGAGACAGAAGCGGATTCTGCATATTGATTAGAAAAGCAACAGTTATTTATTCATTTTCAGTCAAAAATGTCCAAAGTTTTGAAAGACTCGTTAATATCAAATATTGTAACATTGATTATCATCATGGACCGAAGACCGGGCTTTTTTTTTAATTAACTAAATACTGTTGACTGGACAGGCCATGATAGCTACACCGAACTATTGGGACTTTTAATTCTCAGCCCAGAAAGTGGTAACTAGCACAAGATTAATAAAGAGTAGTACGGACCTTGGCTCGATCTACTATCCTGGACACGTAAATTCCGCGCGGAATCTCCTTCCCCCCCCCCCCCCCACGAGACCCCAAGTCAAAGGTAACTACGTAAGATCTCTTACAGGATCCACTTAATTGCGTGTAGTGTGCAAAACTATGGGATACAGTGTAATGATTATGTTGATGGTTTCGCCACACAGTGGGCGGCGCGGGAAGCCAGCGTCGGCGCGATGCCTCCTAGAGAAAGATCGCGCTGGTGTACCGATCCGCCCGCTGTGTGGCGAAACATTAATGCATGCTGGTAGTCCTGGAAAGACCGATCTGGAGATGTTTGGGGGAGCCGTACGTCCAGTAGTGGACGTCGTTCGAGCTGATAAATGTATATGAGAGAGTGGTGTGCGTGTATATACTGACTGCGTAACAGTAGGGGTTGATGGCGTCCCAGACGACGCGCTCGATCTCGCCGGCGAGCTGCCAGCTGCGGTGCGCGTCCGCCGCGCGGCAGTCGGTGACGCGCGCGAGGCCGTCGCACGCGCCCGACAGCAGCGTCTGCGCTTCGAGCGGGTGGAACGACAACGACTGCACCTGTCTCAGACAGTGCCAGGGGAACACTATAGCTTGATGTGTACAAAGTAGATTTTGCTAGGCCGCCAGTTATTTTTAGAATTTGTAAAAAAAAAACATTCAATACATCAAAAACGATTTGTATAAAATTTTGTGTGACTAAAATATTTACTAACTAGCTTTGTGCCCGCGGATGCGCCCACGTTTCATATATTCTTCACAGCTCTCTAAATTTTTTATACGGAATCATAATTATTACTTATTTATTACTATGGACGACTAACAGTAAAGAAATTTAACAGTAGCAGTTGATAATATAATAACATATTTACCAATAACAAGTCATCGCATATATAAATCAGTTACATTATAAAGAAAATGTGGGTATGTGTGACGTTGCTAACACTACTACAAAAATCAATGCGGACTCAAAAATTCACTATAGAATAAGAAAAGAGAACAATTTAAGTATTAAAAAAGGTAAGACTTAAGCACCTTCTAGCCGAAGTAACACTTTATTCGGAAAGGATCAAGGTTATACCGCTCACACAAATCATTGAAACTTTTACTAGCCCGAATTAGATAAGAGTTTTTCCTATAATTAGATGAAGCAAATGGAACTTTCAATAGGTAACTATGACGAGTTAGCTTACACAGAACATTAAAATAAATTTTGGAAAGGAGATCCGCGCTATTAATATCATTACTCAAAATTTTAAATAACAATACGTAGTCATAAATTTCACGCCGAGTTGACAATGGTAATAGATGGTATCTTTTACAAAGTTCAAGGTAGTTATTGGATTGGTAAGGTACTTTTTGATGGAAACAGATATTTGATAAATTTTTTATCCTAAAAAAAAAATTGTACTAAGATAAAGTAAATATATTTCACATAAATTCAAGCACTTTTCCGTGAAACTCTGTGCATTAAATCGGATTTTATAAAAAAAATATGAGTGTTTACGCGGAATCATAATTATTTTCGAAAATTATAAATACCCTAAGATGCACGGAGTAACTGCAGCTATGTACTATGTAAAAAAAATCCTGTCAAAGTCCGTCCTGCCATACCGGAGATTACACGGAACAAATAGATAGTCAAAAATTTTACAAATTGCATTTTTGGTATAGGTATCGTGTATACATTCATATCTATTTAGTAAAAAATAATAATTTTGACATTACAAACGGATACTTCAATTTTATTAATTAGTATAGATTAACGGTTGATAACTATAAAAATTAAAGCATTATTTATATAAAAAAGCCAAAAAGAACTTTATTAATTTGAATAAAAATTAGTATCTGGGAAGCATGTTTCACTCGGTACTAAAATATAAAATAAAATCAGGACATCCCACATTCAATCAAGATAAGACACGTAGACGAAGTCTCGGGGACTCGCTAGAACAAATATACGTTCAGTGCTAATACTTAAAACTTTAGGCCCACAAACTCAATAATATCAATATTACAAATGACCTTATAATATTTTTATATATATAATTTTTAATTCTTGGTCTATGAACGACACATACCAAACTGATCATTTTAGTTTGAGACAACTATAATTTTTATTCTATATAGGGGGATTGTCCATTAATCACGTGGAAGGTCGAACGAGGGGAAAAGAGGAAGGAGGAGATTCGTAAAAGATCAATTGTTTTTCTCTGAACGCGCCACGTATGTATCGAAAAGTGGCGCGTGGTTTGACTGACTGACAGGTAACGATTTCGAAAATTAAATTGGGATATACCACGTGTATTCAAAGATATCTCTCTAAAACAAATTATATAAAAAAACACGTAATTGTGGGTATGGAACTAATTTAAAACCTCACCATGTATCACTGAGTGGGAGCTAATTTGCAAAAATATTTCACGTGATTAATAGACGACTCCTAGATACATACAATATTCATAGATGTTCATTTATTTTTTTTGGTTCCATTTATTCCCTTTTTAAGGAAAAGGTACTAGTAGACCATGCCAAGTCAGACATTAGGAACATAATAAAATGGTGGCCTTCTATTACGACCACAAGGGGAATGATTGGGGCATTTCAGACTTCACGCTCCCTGTCAATATTTTCACTTCATTACACTTGTGCATCATAACTACACTAAATATCATAACATCATGTAAAATGCCACCAAAATTACACAATATATAGTCAAAATACTGCAAAATAATGAATTAAAAACAATGGCGACAATATGACAGACCGAAATCGCGCTAAGCACCCCCGTATGGATGTTCAAATGTATCCTTTTTTTTAACGACACATGGCGAATCTTCTCATTGAAACTAGTGCTATAAAATGATTCAAGGCACAAATGCCAATAAACTATCAAGTTGACTCATTCACTCACTCACTCACCGTGAGCAACATCCACTCGCCACAAACAAACTCACCTTATCCTGGAAGTAGTCCAGTTTCGTATGCGGTGTACCCTGATCTAAATCCCAAAGCAACACCGTATTATCCGCTGAACCACTCGCTAATATATGTCTGAAAACAATACAAACTATTTACAATTCGGTGTTACTGTTAATTCAATTATTCCAAACGTTTATATAAAGCACTTGAATAGCCTGTAAGGTGTCATTGTTGACGACTCAAGACAATAAATATATTTAGTCATAGACTATATAATATACTAATTTATCTATGATTTAGTGAAGTTTAAAAGTGTTTGACAGAAATTATAGTTTTTTCTAATTCCCCATCACCCTCAAGTTTGAAAAATCAATGTCTGATCCGGTAGAGAGAGGTGCTTTGTGGTCAAAAAGCTGAACGTATATATTGTAAAAAAAAAACTAGGCAGTAAATCTTTGGAAAAGCTGTATTTTATGTTGTGAATTTCATAATTTTTAACATATCCTAATATTGACCATCAAAACCAAGCAATGTTTTTACATATATTGGCGCTTCGGACAATAATTATGTACATTTTTATATACTTTATTCATAATCCGCGTGGTGCGTGTAAGGTGTGTGCGTCAATGTGCGTGCGTGCGCGTGTGTGTCTATGACCTTCAATAACTGTACAGCTCATTATTGTTACATAATGCCATAAAGAAATAGTGAACTCACGTAAAATTCCTATTCCACGACAGATCGAGCACAGCGTCCTTGTGTCCGACTCGTTTAGTTTTTTTCTTTTTATTTGGTTTCTTGCCCAATTTGAATGCTGGTTCCAAGCAGTTCTCTATATCTAAATCCCAGACTTGAATGACGGGGTCCATACCACCGAGAGCACAAAGGTTTCCTGGAGGGAAAAAAAAGCTACAAAATGTGAGATATTTTATAAGAAATATGAGGTAAATGTAGATATTTTCATATAGAGGTTATTAGAACAACTGATAGATTTATAAGAAAAAAATGCGATCGGAATCAACTCTAAAATGACCTTCAGCTATCAGTTTAGGAAAACATTATGTAGAAACCATCTGGGTAGCTACTACCATTTTTTTTACCCAAAATAGGCTCAGTGCTTTGACCACAATCTCACCTAATGTTAAGTGACAATGTAGTCCCGTATGATAAACACACTGAGCCTCCACTAATCCGGCCTCACTACCCGCTGCGCTATCATCGCTTCCCAAACCTTTATGTTTGAAAACCTGTCATCAAGCACCAACAGATCTGATCAGACTGCAAAATCACTTAAGGTTGTTAACAAACCAAACCCAATACCCCCCGTATTAGAATATGCCCTAAATATAAATAAAATGGATTCATTAAAAAAAATCCTTCACCGAATGCTCATAAGAATGGAATAGATTTGAACCTTGGTCCAAGAAAAAGATATCTAGCCATATTGCTACTGCACCATTCTTGCTTCTAAAGTCAGTGATGGTCTGAGGGGTTACTAAATTTTGCAAAGTACAAAATCTGTGATTAGGTCCAACTTAAATGATTGGATAGTTTTGATGACCTCAATATTTTTGAATTTAATTACGTATAGGATCAAGTAACACAGGTTACGCCGGGTAACGCAGCTAATAGCAGCTAATAAGGGTAAGCAGTTATATTATAAAATAAATATTACTCACCAGGATTTGGATCCGATGGATCATGACTGAGCCATTCTATGCATAGTGGAAACCACGGCAGGATTATATCATGATGGACGTAAAATGAACCTTCTTCTTTATTAAAAACTGTAAAAATACATTAATTTTATTAAAAAAAAATAACTTCATTGACGCATTATCTACATCTCCTTTAATTTCCGTTACCATTGGCTGTTAATGGTGTTAATACACGTACGGACCGGACCGCGGACATGTTATGTCGAGCGGCCGGGATCATCAGCCGGCTAAGTAGGTATGAGGAATTAAAAAGATCAATTTTTTTAATCGATTCATAAAACATCTAGTTCCAAGAAATCAATCTTTATTCTATTTGTTTTATTTGACTTTTTATTCCAGTGGTCGAAATTAGACTACAATCATCATTTATTGCAAAAACTTTTCCAATTTTTTTAATAGCAGTACTAAAGACCATTAGTAGCAACTAAACAAAAAACGTAGAATGCCTAAACTACTAAGGAAAAATGACACTGAACTGTTTTATTTTTGCCTATTTACAGATGATCATCATATCATAGAAAACAAAAACGACACTCGAATAATCGATACTTTATTAGTTTTAATGATCGATCTTTTGGGCCTCTATGTTTTGTGAATCGATTCATCAAACTTACATTAGAATCGATTCAAAAAACTTCTGTTTTTCTGGAAAGGATTTCGTCCCTACTTAGGGTACTGACAACATCGGCCTCCCGCCGTACTATGTCCGCGGTCTGGTCCGTACGTGTGTTAACACCATAATAAAGGACTGGAGGTCTGAATGTTGTATATGTATAAGCAAGGTTTACTTATTTTTATGTTTATAAGCAGATTTTGTAAAAATTATGCCAATACTGCTTACTACAAGGAAATTATAAAATCCTCTTTTTTAACCTAATCAATTGTCACAAAGGAAATTAATATTACTTTAATTCAGTACTCACTGTAAACTTCGAGTACACTGGCATCACTTTCCACATGACCAACGAGCAGAAGATTATCATCAGGTTTTATAATATCATCTTCTTCATCGCTGTCCGCTCCTTCAGTCTGTTGAAATATATTCATGAAATTTTTTTTAAGAAACATTTAAGTTTACATAAGAAAATTCATATAAATCCACAAAAAAAAAAAAACCGCATTCGCATGCTTGCACATGATACATGCATGCATGTAAACATACATAAGAAACAAGCACACAGATATAGATAAGCTCAATTCAAGCTCAAAAACATACTAATGCACAAGCATGCACCACCCTCTTCCACAAAGCCATACTATAATATATTTTTACTTTAATATATTTTTAACGTTTAATGTCAATTAAATCAATTAAAAAAAACTTGAAGATTTAATATCATCAAGTTATAATAATCACATTTGGGCTTACCCTAATCTGTACATTTTCACTGAGATCTCCTAAAAATTTGGTACTGTAGCAACTGAACCAATTCCAATAGGATTTATATCTGAAATTAAATTAACAAATAAGGTACTATTTCCAACTGAACTGAATTATGTATCAATTTGCATGATATTGCTAATATGAATTTACTGCATTTAAATGAAATAATAAAAATTGGACAGCCAAAAGCAGACGTAATAATAAATTAGTCTACTTTGCTTACTTTCATAGCCTAATGTCTTACAGTATTTTGCTGTGGGATACAGCAGCAGAGGTAGACACCATTTTTACATTACAAAAGAGAGCTGTTTCAGCAAATATAAAATATGGGACCTCGCAAATCTCAAACAATATGTTTCAAGAATATATCTTAACTTTACCTTCCAATACATCTTCGATAACCTAATGTATGTTTGTAAACAAGCTTGACCTGGTAAATGATCGTCATAATTTTAATATTAGAATTAAAGATAAGATGGCCGTCCCACACTTTAGGCTAAGTAAATCTATTAAAAGTTTATAGGTATAATAGTATTCAGTTTTATAATAAGATCCCAAAGAACATTACCGATTTACCTGACAATAAGTTCAAGAAGCATGTCTTAATTTCAAAAGGTTATTACAGGGTGGATCATTACGTGAACGATAGTGATGTCTGGAATTTACACCACTCTCTGTGCTTCGGCTAACAATGGTTGTAATTATGATTTGTATAGATTTTATTTGATAAATAATATTTATATTCTGAATTTATAAAAAAAAGGAACCAGATCGAGTTTCTTGCCGGCTCTTCTCGACTGTGTTGTTTTTTCCGAAACTGTGGTAGTGATTTGACGTTCATAAGCGCCTGATTAGGGCCTAAATTGAATAAAAAAATTTTTGATTAGATTTGAAATAGAATCAGATACAATTACTAAATAGCAAGGGATTTAGAAGAATAATGACAGAAATAAATTTTTTCTTTAATATTACTAAAAATGACCAATATAGTGCCTCTAGTTATATAGTTTCTTCAATTTTGTTATAATTTCAATTTTTGGAAGCGAGGAAAACGCAACGGTTTTTGTAAGGCTGGATTCTGCGTCAATCGACGCGGGTTCGATCCCCACCTATCCGACTTTAAAATCGTCTTGAGCTTTCGGTGAAGGAAAATATCGCAAGGAAACCATAGCATGATGGCAGGGCATTTTCTAATGATCCCCGCCTGGGTAGCTACCGCCCTCAAGTTTGAAAACCTGTCGCCAAATACCGACAGGTACTCACTTGAGAACCAGTACCTAGGTTTAGTGTGTTTACCATTCTGGACCACATCATTACTTAACATCAGGTGAGATTGTGGTCAAAGCATTGAGCCTGTTCTGTGTAAAGAACAATGTATATGACATAAAAATTCTATAGTCCACAGTAACTTTTGTATAGTAAATATATTGTACGAATTAGAATGCTGGGTTAGTAAGAAGATGGATGAGAAAAGATTAGATGTAACTGAGATGCGAATGTTGAAATGGATGTGTGGTGTCACAAGAATGGATAAAATAAGGAATGAATATGTTAGAGGGAGTTTGAAAGTTGCGCCAAAGAAAAATCGAAAGTCGAAAGGTTCTTGTTTGTCGTGGTATGAACATGTTACGAGAAGAGAGGAAGCGCATGTGGGTAATATAGAAATAATATGAATGTGGAAGAATGGAAAGGTAGAAGAAGAAGGTGTGAAGGAAAGAAGGTGTGGATGGAGTGTGCAAGAAATAATATGAAAGAAAATGGAGTAAATGAAGACATGACAGCTTATAGGGACATATGGAAGAAGAAAACAAACTATGCCAACCCCAAGTTAGCTGAGAACAGTGCATGAGAATGATGAGCCTACAGTAAATTTTGTTAAGGATATTAAATTAAAAATTAGGAATAAACCTGATTATACATTACTTACTTGAATCTTCTTCATCATATTTTTCAAAATCAAATTCATCATTAGGATCTGCTGGTGGGACTCTCGGTGCACTGGCACTAGCTTCATCTTCATCGCTAACATCATCACCTGCCTCACTTAGTCTGTCAAATATATGATTGCTTACAATTTTCAATTTAGATATAATTTCATTTATACTTTGTATTTCAAGCAGCTGGTGAAACAGATAGAATGAAGATTTACTATAGCCATTTTAGAGACAGGGTTAAGAGTGGGAATCTGTATGTAAGTATTGCACTGGCAAAATGTAGACCAATGCCTCCCAACCCGTGATCTGCAGGAGCCAAAATATTGTAAGAGAATGATTTCAAATTTTGCTAAAAGTGCATCGACACAGTTGAGTAGCTTTGAGCAAAATTATTCCTAGGATTATCGCTTGTCCACCCTACTTAATGTATGATAAGGTAAAAATGATGATGATGATGAAGATAAAATAATTCTATTTTAAATTACTGTTACTATTAAGATTGTAGTTTATGTTTGGTATTAATTTAGTTTGTTTTTTTTTTTAATCATGATCCCTTGTCAAGAAAAGTTTGGGAACCACTGATGTAGATGAAGCTAATAGTTTGGAATTTTACCAGCTTCTGCTTATGACTGTTCATGTTGACTTTAGAACTGGTTCTAAAAAATAAATCACAGCAGACAGAGTTATGCTAACACAATGTTTGCTCTAGGATTCTTCAAGAACCACAATTCTCTAGTTAATTTTCATCTATCTCTTAAAATGTAGTCTACATAAAACATTTTTTTTTTTTTGTTATCTTACACCAAAGCTTAATTACAGTTGAAAAAATCTGTCAATGAAAATAGCTTCAATCTGTTGGTTAAATAAACAGACAGACACAGAAAGCAACTTGTTTTGTGATATTATGTATAGATTAGGAAGTATTAAAGCACTATCTCTTTATTATTTAACACTCACTATATATTTTTCCCACTTCAATACTTTATTATATTGCAATATCAAGTACATTTACTTTAACAGATCGAACTCACATGTTTATGTGTTGGCTCTACAGAGTCCTTCTATGCAATCTGACATTTGGTACATGAGAGAGAGTCAGGCAGATCTTAAAGCGCCGCCAGATGTGTGGTGAAAATGTTGTTAACAGAAGTTATACCACAATCATAACCCATAAAAAAGTGGTTGCATACTAAGTCATTTAAAGGTATTTTGCGAAATACTTTGCAAGGTTTTTAAAGTTTTGGTAGGTATGTAAAAAATTAAAAGACTCATGATTTAACAGATTATCTTAGATAAAACTAATTGTTTCCATGATTATAATGTAGAAACTCATTCTTTGTCATTTTTTATGCATCTGTAAATATTATGAGTTTAACATAAAATAAGCCACTGAACTCAAATAGTTACCGCAAATCATTAGCTGTTTGCTGAATAATTTTCTCCAATTCTCTTTCAGTCAGCTCTATCTAAAACAAAAAGGTACATTACATTACACATAAACATACATAAAAACACCGACGAGTTATGAGATGATAAATTTCTTAACCATATTGGTATGTGATATGTAAATTTCAAAATAATGTGATGTTGTTTATTTTCAAAAATATACAGAATTCCTCTTAAAATACTAATAAACTACATAAACCATTGATTTACAAATTTGCTCATTATTACATACTTATTTAATGTTATTTTTGCTAAGATTAATGATTAAACAACCATAAAAAAAACTTGTTATTTTTAAATTGGGAAATTGTGCATTACTTTATAAGGTTATTTTTTCCATAATGTTTCTGTCGTCACCAGTTAAAACGCTGAAAAATGAACCTGGACTTAAAGGTTTAGGAATTTTATCAACTCTTTATAAACATAGATGGCAAAATATTATACTTTTTCAGGAACTGCTTTGGCAACTCCACGACGAACAAAATGCATACACGACACTAAACTAACAGTTGGAGTATTTTTTCTTCCATTATTTATACGTTATTTTCTTAGTTTGTTACTAAAAATTTGAAAATTACAACAAACACGTGCTGTACGAACACACTTTTTTGACATTTACATTATCTATTTACTATTCTTCTTCTTCTTCTTAGTTAATGGCAATCTGTGTGTACACACAATTTGTGCCAATGTCATGTGGGTTAGATTTTCAATTTTGTATCAGCGTTATCAAGCTCCAACAAAACGGTGGCCCATCCTGCTCGAACTTTCCATGGAGCTTTGTCGGCACCTCAGAATGTATGCTACACGTTGTCTTCTATAATAAACTTAACTTGAACACAATAACTAAACTATTTCACACAAAACGCCACCAAGATTACATGATATAGCGTCAAGTACACAAGTTTAATGAATTAAAGAAAACAATTGCTACATGTCAGACTGAGATCCCGCCAAAAACTCCTATTTACTATTACTATTTACTATTTTTATATAATTTATTACGATCCTGCAAACAAGTCTTTTTAAACCTAACTTCGTGTTTCGTTAAAATTTAGTGATAAGAAATAAGGTGTCACCTTTTGAGTTCTGCTTTATTTTGATCCTCCGATGAAAATAAGCTATAATTTATGTTACTACGTTGGGAAAATTCCTCATATTGGATAAACGTGTAAATTGAATAAAAATTTATATTCAAGTGGGTAAACGTTAATACTAGTAAAATTTTATCTGTAGTTGTATACCTGGAACATGGTTTCGATTTTAATGAAGTTATACTTCTTTTGGCGCGTTAGACAAAAATGATGAAAGTAAATTTATATGATGCGTGCGCAACCGTCACAAAAAACGACACTATGAAGTTGGCTGTCTACATTTTAGTTTTTTCTATTATTACGTCAAAGAAGCATAACTTCTTAATTGCTTATATAGTACACACACACACTTTTTTGACGTGAGTACGTCTTTAAATTTGCTACCATACAAGGTCAATCCAAAAAACCTAATGATAACAAAAGCGGAGGAAAAGTTCGGGAATGTAGCTTCGATTCTATTCTCTACATCCAAAATCAAATTATACCTCTGGCTAAAGAATTTATTATACTAAGTCAGAACTGAAAACATTACGCGCGGCGTGATATGAGCACCGCCATTTTGAGATAATTCAGCTGCGTTTTGAGGTGTCCATTTACTATAACTTTCGACTCGGTGAAGCTACGACGTTTGTACAAGTTTCAATCATCAGCTCGTATCGAAGTATATCGTTTATAGATTATAGATAACATGAGCTTAAAATCGTGACTGTGGATATAATGTGTTAAAATAAAAAAAATATATCTTAAAAAATATAAATAATATTAGCCTATACGCGTCAAAAATCCAAGTACAAATACATAAATCGTATAGGGATGGAAAGATCATCTCAAAGCCAATCGAATAATACGAATAAAACACCATATTATGACTGAGTCAAGCAGTGCCGGCAACGTGAAAAAGTGAATGCGGCTGAGACGATCAATGATGTGCCAGTACATCACAAACCAGTAATTATTAAAGTTATAACACAGTAACTATTTGTTTAGTTTATTTATTTCCTGAACCCGTTAAATGGAACAGTTGCTATCAGGAACAATACATGAAAACCTGGATGACTTCTTATGATTATGACATACACAAATTGTTATAAAACCTTAATTGTTAATCTTAAATTTTCTTTATTTAAAATGTATATATTTATCTATTATTAAAACAACATCTGTCATATTTTTGCACTTCATAATTTGTCTACTATTGTGTAACATGAAATATATTAACTTGTAGTTTATAAATGTTTTATTTATAATACAAATAATAATAAAACATAGAAAATATTACCCGTTACGAGACGTTTTCACGTCCAATAAACGGTCGTGTTCATGACACAGCCATACCTCGTTTTAACATGAAGGACACACTCGTTTCTGAATTTGACTAATATACTGTTAAATGACGCCAAATTACGTTTCGAAAGGGATTAGAAAATCGTTTTTGTATTTTAATAATATATTCCGGGCTGTACGATAAATTTGTCTCAAAAACTATAATTTTTTAAATGAAATATGATTCAAGAAATAGCAACACTGCCATAGCCGAGTTCTATTGTAGGTTCAAAGGCCTTGAACGCAGGGCCGTTAAGCAAGTTATTAAAAAACGGTTTTAGTTGTTACTTGTTTGTCAAGTATGAAGCTGTGACAAACAATATGAGTGTTTGGTTTTTACATTGTGTTTCTGAGTAAAAGTGCGTTTGGAGACATTAATTTGCTGATATTTTTTTCAATAAATGTTAGTGCGATGGTGGGTTGTAGTATATTAGGCTGCAACAGCCGAAGTGAAAGAAAACTTGATAAACTGACGTTCCATTCGTAAGTATATAGACGCTATTTTTTTCATTTATATTTGCTATATTATGGTATTCTACAGTGATATACAAAACTTTCAATTTAATATATTACATATTTTCGTTAAAATAATTGTAAATAACCTAAAACTTCATTTTGTTGCTTATAATTTATTATAGGTCTGAATACAAGTTCTTTGGGCCTAACTTTGTATTATTCTACTGATTTACGATGTCCAACAAAATGAAAGCGATTTCTTAGGCATTCCATTTGGTGGGAAATTCAAATAATTTCATTATTTTTTAATATACTTGTAACTATGCCACGTAAAATGACACCAAAATTACATAATATAAAGTTATATAGTGAAAGTTATGAATTAAAAACAAGGACTACTAACCTGCAAGTTCTAAATCGGGCGAAGAACTAGTTTAACAAAAGTTTATTAATGTTAGTGTGACCATATAGTGAATTATAAGTAACATAAGTTTACATTACACATTACATATGAAGGTGTATTATATGTTGTGTGTGTCAAATGGTAAGGACTGTAAAATAGAAATAAGATGAAAACAATAAAGCCAAAAAAAAAGCAAACAAAACTCGGATCATGTCTGATATGTAAGGGGACTAAATAAAAAAAAAGTTTATATTACTTAACCAATGTTCATCTTATGCACGGTCCGCGCAACCGTCTAAAATGTGAATGCCCTTTTAACCTATGTATTTTACATCTTAGGTTTCCCTCTAATACTGAGATAAAAATGAAATGGTTGGATGCTACTGGACGAAAACATTGGGAACCAAGTCAATACTCGAAGATTTGCTCAAATCACTTTGATATACATTCATTTATCTACAAAAATAAAATAGTACAACTAAAACCATTTTCATTCCCAACAAAACATATACACGTATGTATTATACTGCTGATTTTTTCAGTTTATTTTGTGAATATTAGTGTAAATAAATCAAAACATTGCTGTTTATTATTGGTATTATAACAAAAATGTGTTTATATGTACATCTCATCTGATCCTTTTCATTTTAAGTACAATAGTTTTAGCTTAAGCCCCACCCTAAATCAAGTGTACTGTTTTGGTAGAAACTCTTTAAAAATTTTTATAATGTTAATTTAACTGGATTACGTCAGGAAATCCTTGCCTGCCAACGGCGAGTCAAAGAAACGCATCGTTTTTTTACTTATACATCGCGCTTTTAACGAAAATATTAACGCACGTGATATCTCACTGCACCCTATCGCCTCCTTGTGATACTTCGTGATTTTATGTATAGGTATTTCATAAAATATTTCTAACAGATATTTCTTATAATTTTAAATGCTTGCCAGAAAAACTGTCTATTGAATCGGATTTTGTTTACAATTTCAATACAATTACAATTTCATGAGCTTTAATTTTTTACACGAAACCCTTATTATTTTCCTAAAATAATCTTGGCACTAACAGAAAGCAAAGGTATTTCTTGTAAATTCAAGCACTTACCAGTAAAACTGTGCATAGAGTCGGATTTTGTTTCATGAGATTTAAAATTACGATAAAAAACTTGAATAATTGTGTTTTTGGTATAAGTACCGTAATATATATTTATATTTATTGATGACAAAGCTGTTATTTTGATATTATGAACAGGTGCGTTAATTTTTATTTGTGTGGATAGATAAGTATTTTTATTTATTTCAGGCATCTTCCAGTACTGTAAACGTCAATACTCCATTAAAACAACCTGCCTCTCAAGAAGTATTCAAGTCTACAAGTAAGAAAAGGCACTTTGGAAAACTTTTATTGAAAGAGAAATTTAAATCGGGTAAAAGATTTTACAAATTACGTGCTCTTTGTGAGCTTTAAGGAGCTTTAAGGTTCTTAGTCTTCGTTCAGAATCCTAAACGAAAATTTTATATTTTATAATGAAAATTAAATTTGAAAAAAAAAAAAGATATTTTTTATCCAGTTTATTCATTCATTTGTAGTGTAATTTGCGTTTGCGAAGCTACGCAGAATATTCTCTTCCGAAATACCGCATGTCTCAAGACAAAAATTTTCGACCGGCGTGTGTTATCATTGGTGACTTATGGCACTGAGACATGGTCGCTTACAATCGTCTTAATTAGAAAGCTCAAAGTTACCCAAAGAACAATAGAGAATGCTATGCTTGATGTTTACCTGCGTGATCGAATTAGAAATAAGGAGATCCGTAGTATAACCAAAGTAACCGACATTACCCGAAGAATTGGCAAACTGAAGTGCCAATGGGCTGGGCACATTGCTCGTAGAATCAATGTCGGATGGAGCTAACGGCTTCTCAAATGGTTGCCGGGTACCGGAAGACCACAAGTTGGGCCGACGACCTGGTGAAGGTCGCGGGAGTCCGCTGAATGTGGGTGGCGCAACACCGGTCGTCGGTGGAGATCTTTGGGAGAGATCTATGTCCAGCAGTGGATGTCTTTCGGTTGAATTGATGGATGGATGAATGGAAGTGTATCGAACCAAATATAACTGTTGAAGGTCAAAATATTATTATATCAGATGCCTGATATATATTATTTTACAACTTCTTAGAAATACTAGCCGAAAAAAAGAAATTCAAAATGCTGTTAACGAAAACAATTCCTGGGATTATATTGACAAGTTATATAAACTGCATTATAATTAGCCGTTTTACTGCACAGACCTTGAGTTACTCCATTGCTAAGACTCTTTTGTTTTGTAAATACAGTAGGCAATAAAGCTGATTACCCTAGGGTCAAGGGTATCATCGTCCGGATCTCTAGGTTCAAACAATATTTTTTTTGTATGCATATTCCTATTACTATTTAATCTTCTGTATCTAAGCACTTTTGTCGATTTAGATTGCGGGAACTGACCTAACTGATTTTTTTAAACCAATTAAATGAAATTTTAAACCATCGTGAAAAAAGTGAATTATGAATAAGTGGTGTTAGAATGCATATTTTATTAGGTAATATTATTGTGTCTAGAACGTGCACTTATTTGAGTAATTTCTCAACGTTTCGGCCTGGTTACACAGGCCTTTTATTGTTAATTGATTTTTATTTTTTGTCTTTTGTGGAGCGACGAACCTTATTGACCCACAATGCTAAATCTTAAAATATGCTGCTCGAAGTAGATCTAACAAATAGAGTATTTCCAATAATAAGTGAAATTGATGGCTTTTCATGACATGCCTATAAATCGCTAGCCTATTACTCTCAACTTGAACTTGAGAACCTTTCTTGGTTATCCCCAAGACCTATCGCTATATTACTTACCTTGCTTTAACCGGCTCCATGCATATCAGATAATATCCATCATTATTGGTTAATAAATAGAAATATCGAAAGTCGGAGGAAGTTAGTAGGGATTTATTTCTAAAGAGTTAACTAAAATCTTAATATTTAAAATCTTAATAAGAAAAAAAAAAATTGGTCTAAATCGATCTTTTTGTTTTATGGTGATATGAAACAGCACTTTTTCGGTATGGATCATAGTCTGTAACCGACATTTATGAACAGAATTCAACTGGTGACAGTTATAAATAACATTTTATGTGATCATGATTAAACGTGCTTTCAATGTTGTTTTTACCCAACATGGGGGAATTTTCCTTACGTAGCAACAAGACCAAACATTATTTGTTTCTCGTGCGGCCACACTTTTATTCTTACCAACATTATCTCTTGGCTACAATATCTATGTTTCTGGGGGTGCTTGGCGCGATTTCGGTTTGTTTTGTAGTCGTCCTTGTTTTAATTAATTATTTCGTAGTATTTGACTACATATTATGTAATTTAGGTGATATAATTTAGTTACAATGTGTTAAAGTTACAAGTGTAGTGAAGTGAAAATTATGACACGGAACGTGATTACTGAAATGTGCCAATGACTTCCGTTGTGGTTGAAACAGAAGGCTGCCATTTATTGATAGTGTTCCTAACGTCTGACTTGGCTGCATGGTCTAATAGTACCTTTACCTTTTCCTTAAAAAGGTATAAATGGAACAAAAAAAAATCTATGTTTCTACTAGAGTTTCTATAGTTGTTGCATGATCACTGTCTATCTGTGATCTCTATACTGCTGACATCAGAGATAAATAATAAAAGCTGACATACCATGAATGTGTTATAGATACTATTGTACATTCGAAAGTTTTTGGAAATTCAGTTTATGAAGTGTTGTTCCCTATTAACTGATACATTTTACGAAGTAACGTTTCCAGGATACCTCAGTGATTCGAAGTGTCATAAGTTCGAAGTCTAGATAAGAATTTTAATAATAAATTACATTTTATTTGAATATGTTAAATGTCATGAAACTGAAGAACTTATTAAAATCAAACACCTAATTTTGACATTTCTATCAATTGAAGTTTCTACACGACCACGACCCTATGCTCATTATGACTTTTGACAGTTTGTTTTTATCTTATAAGTATGTTTGTGCATTTTGATTTTACGCGATGCGGGTTTTGTATATGTTCTTCGTTGAAATGAAATGAAATGAATATTTATTATGTGAATAACAGAAATACCATATTCGTTTTTATAGATGGAAAATGTGAAAGTTCAATTAAAAAAAAAGTAAAGTACGAGTGCGGGCAAAATTACCAAAAAATGATATTACAAATGAATGGTAATATTGTTAGAAACATACATTTTACTTTTCTTTTGTGTGTAAAAGTCATCATAAATGTTTCAAATTTTATTATTAATTTACTGCTTACTATAATAAATGAGAAAGCTTATCAAATAATCAGAACAGCTTCAATAGCATTTTATATACAGGTTATCAAAATGACACTGAAAATAATAAAAAAAGGGTAAAAATCTCATTCTAATGCGTAAATACTAAATGATTTAATAAGATGAACATTTGTCACTATTGTGTCCAGTAGAGATAAAGTATTTTTTTTTCTTTTGTATTACTGTCATATAGAAATATTTTACAAATAATATGCTAAATTTCTATTATGTTTATTATTCAACAAATATTACAACTATATTATTCTTTTTAACCAACTTCAAAAAAGAGGAGGTTTTCAATTCGTCTATGTTTTTTTTTTTTAAATGTTTGTTACTTGATTTCTCCATCATTTGTAAAACAATTGAAAATATTTTGTTTTTTAATCAAAGGAGTGAGTGAGTGAGATCGAGTTCTGAGGTGGTCCCATTTTCACCAGATATGGATTTGATCTGTGGAACTCAAGGAAATTGAGAAAAACTATCGAATATTATAGACACATGTGTTTCATATATTTGTTTCCAAAGCTATAAAGTAGACTTCACAGCTATATCTAAAAGTACATACCTAAACTAAAAAGTATAAAGAAGACTTCAAAAGAATAAACTATGAAAGTGCACTAAAAGTCAATAAATAATTTCTTTATTAATCTGCTTCATTAATTTTGTAGTCTGTGCCAGCTAGAGTTAACCAATGTACAATGGAAATAACTGCCTAAACTTTATCACAATTACAAATAAGCTAAATAAAGAACTAGTGTGATTTCAAAGAAAAATTAATCAAGATTGAATATAATTTGTGATGTATAAGCTGGCACCGATTTCAAAATTAATGAAGCAGATTAAGAAATAAATTATTTATTTACTTGTTAATGCATTTTTAAAGTTTATTCATTTGAAGTCGGTTTTTTGTTTTTAATTAAAGAAGTGTTTTTAATATTAAATATACTGTAGCTAATTGATATATTTTTTTTTTGCATGTACTTTATCAGAGAGGAAACAAACAATACGAGGAAAATCACAGTCATCTTCACACGAGACTTTTCAAATTCCAGTGAAGATTTTATAGGGTATGTGTCTTTTATTGAACATGATTATTACCTTAAATCAGTTTGCAGTGTTTGGAATATGAAAAAAGCATAAATTAACTTCCTGAAACTAGCTTGTTTTGAAACCAGCTGGTCATATGACCAGCTTTCTTCAATCATATATATGATTGAAGAAAAAAAAATAACTTTCTTGCTTTACTTGAAACCGTAGGTTATTATTTATTATTTTTAAATTATCTAAATATGCATGTTATTTCTTTATATGTAACTAGCTTCTCTTAGCGAGTTTACCCGCGTAGTTCCTGTTCCTATGGGATTTGCTGAATAAAAACTATCCTGTTATTGCCTAGATTTCAAACCAACTCCACAGCAAATTTCATCCAAATCTGTCCAGTAGTTATTAAGTTTACTAGTTACATACAAAAATGTAAATCTTTCCTCTTTATTATAATGGTATAGATGGATACAAATCTATTATTTTTTGTATTACCATTTGATAGGCTCTAGGAAAATTCTTTGAGTGTTTTAATTTCATTGAAATTTGCCAATATAGTCTTAGTAGTTATCTTGGAACCTAGGAGATTATACTAAATAGTAATAAAAATTAAATTAGTGAATTTTATATGATAAAGTTACTGGCCTGAACTGTGATATAGGAAAACTATTTATGTTGGAATGATATTTACCAATAACTGTTAAATATACAGTACTTTAATTCATATTAAATTTATATCAATATATTCATATTAAATCCAGAATGTTTTTTGAAAATGTTTAGTAATTTACCTTTTATTTATATAAAACTTTGATTGATTTATTTTATTGATATAATTAATTATTTTAAATACTTTTATTTATTATGTTTATGTAAGCATCACATTAAAGGGTTTAGTGTAGACTGCATATTTAGATTTTAACAATAATATACTATTTTTTTAATTTGTCTCGTCTTATACCGAGCTTAAATTTTGCAAATATGTGCCTTCCTAGATAAAAAGGACAGATTCTTATATATTTTTAAAATATTAGTTGTTATTAATTCTATTTGTTATCCCTTTTGAGAGATAGAGGTAGATTAAATGCAGACTATGTAAGAATATGAATATCATTTATAACTAGATATTGTGAATATTGGAATGTCTAAATCAAAATAGAATTTTATACTAGTGTTCTATTTATATTATCCTTTTTTTTTTTTTGTTTAAAGAATTTTACATGTAAATATTACAAAAAATGATGTGGCTATATTTCCAGGTAATACTTATTGATAGGCAGATTTTTTAATAATAATATTTAGTTATGATATTTTCTTTTATAAATGTTTTTTGGTGAAGTCTGAAAGACTAATCCAATATTTTGTCCTGTTTTATACATTATAGGTTCAGTGCTTTGATAACAATCTTAGCTGATGTTAAGTTACAATGTGCTTGAGGCTAGGAAAATCACCAAGCCTAGAGGTACTGGTGATGCTGCTGGAACACACCTATTGGTATTTGATGACAGGTTTTCAAACTTGAGAGTGGTATGCTACCCAGGCAGGCATTTAAACTATTTTAATAGTCAATTATTTTTTAGCACAATGAAAGAGTTAATCACTTCAACTAATGAGTCAAACACATTACTACAAGATGATCTCACACTGGAGTGTCGTGCATGTTACCAGAAATTTGACTACGATGGTGGTTTAATAAATTTGTTTCAATCATGGAATCCACCTTGGAATGGTATGGCGGACACGATAGCTGAGGATTTAATCAATCTTACTTCTATTGAGGTAACACTACAATTATTTACTTGACCATTGAGAAATTGATTTTAACAAAACTTGTCATACTTAGCAGACATATTTACATATCTTATACAGTTAAATATTTTAATATTTGAACTCATAAGAGTTGATAGATATATAACTTAAAGTTGAAGATTTAGTAAATAAACTTCGAATTTTGTTACTTGACCTAAAATGAGTGTATTTATGTCATGAGTCTTGAGGGAGGGAGGAAGACAGTGTTCATGAGGTTATTATTAGGTAGATCATTATGTAAAGGAAAGTGATATCTGGAAATTACAATAATATCTTTCAAACTGATAAAAACGTTTATAATATGTATAGTTTTTAAATGTATAAAAAAAGTCCATTGAATTCTTGTCTTCTTCTCAAGGATTGAGTTATAAATTATTTATTTTACACAGTGACACACTATGTGGGATATCTTGTAACATTCCCCTTAGTATCTCTAAAAGTTATCAGCGAAAAATAATATTTATGATTATAAAGGGAAGTTGGGACAAACCGCAGAAGTGGGCAATTATTTAAATTACAAACAGGGTAACAAACAACATCAGTGGGATCAGATATGCTAGTGAAATAAACTTTGAATATTTTCCCCCTAGATATCCACAACTGATGCGTTCTCGAAGCATATATGTTTAATGTGTCATCAAAAGCTTTTAGACGCTTGTAACTTCGTCGCAAATGTTCGTCTCAACGATAGAGTGTTTAGAGAGAAAGCGGAACAATTTTCCCGACAAGAAACCATATGGCCCAAACCGATACAAGTTGATAAGGATGTGAACAGTTTGATACGTGATAATTCCATGGTGGTGGAAGTGAAGCAGGAGGTTTTGTCTGAAGAAGAGCCCGATGTCAACAGTACTGATGATATTTACAAAGATTCAGACTTTAACAATTTGGACATAAAGGTGGAGCCTGAAGAAATTGTTGAACAACCCCCCATTCAGATAACCGTTAATGGTAAGCATGACGTATATATAATATTTATTCTAATTTGAGTAGATTTATAATTTAAATACTTAATACAAATCAATTTATATTTTAGACTTATTTTATATTTAAAAAAATATCAATAATTTGGTATTGCCAATGAATGTGATTGTGGTCATTTTGTGTTTATTTCTATCTATGATGATGTCAGTGAGTTCTTCCATTGGCATGGATATAAAACAAAATAAAAAAATATCCTTGTTTTTTTTTTGCATATATTAATGGCAAATATATTAATGCCTCGGTGGCGCAGTTGTATTACGGTGCGACTGCCGTTCTGAGGTCTCGGGTTCGATCCCCGGGTTGGGTCAAGTGGTATTGGGTTTTTCTACTCAGTATCATCCCGGAGTATGGAATTTGTGCCCGATATGGCGACAGGCTCGTCCCCTGTCACATCTGGGACGGAACTAAGCTCGGCGAAATGTGGGTGGTGTAGTTCGCTATTTCACCTCTACCTAACCCTTCGGGGATAACAGGCGTGAGCTTATGTATGTATGTATGTAAATATTGTAGTAGGATTTTAAGAATTGGTATTATGTCCATTTTCAGGAACAATCACACATGATCAGTTTGCACAGAACTCGATGTTGGCAAATGGTGATTGTAAACCAGACGATAAGAATGTGAGTAATCTATTTAAATTTAATGATTGTAATGCCCTATATGTATTTTTATTTAAACATGTACATTTTTTGCTATCAAATAATTATTTTTGACATTTGATAGTTTTACCAAGAGTGCTAACTGACGTTCGGAGCGTACCACAGATATGGTACGGCGGACGTACCATGTCGGTGGTACTCTCGAGCGTCTGTTACTACGTTAAACTTTTTTTGTGTTCATTGTTACTGTTTAATAAATGTAGATATAAAAATTAAATCTAAACCCAATTTCAATTTGCAAGGGCCTGGAGTCCAGCTATTCAGTTTGTCTAGATTTTGGGATATGTTTATCGTTTGTATAGATTTTCTTTTCTGTGTATATTTTGAAATGCAGATATCTTTTGAGAAATGATGATCTATTGGCAGTCTCTGTGTGGTGGGAATAATTAGGCGCTAAGATAAATACCCTCGGACGGTTTTCAGTCATAATTTCATTTATCACTATAACTATGTGCGATTTAAGTTAAAACTAGTGTTATATCTGAGTCTGCCTATGAACTTGAGTATCTCAGACGTCACTGCTTATACTTTTTTTTTTACACGATATAGGTTTAATGCTTTGACCACAATCTCAGCTGATGTTAATTAATGACGATGTGGTCCAGGATGGTAGACACACTAAGCCTAGAGGTTTTGGTGCCCAAGTGATGCCGAAATACACCTATTGGTATTTGGCGACAGGTTTTCAAACTTGAGGGTGGTAGCTACCCAGGCGGGGATCATTAAAAAATGCCCTACCACTATGCTATGGTTTCCTCGCGATGTTTTCCTTCACCGTAAGATCAGGTTAATTTTAGAGTTGAGTAGGTGGATTCGAACCCCCTTCTATTGACGCGGAATCCGGCCGCATTATTCACTGCGCCATCATCGCTTCAAAACTTTGTACTGTAACGTTACAGTTTGATATTGCGAATGATGGTGTGAAGGTGAAGGAGGAACCACAAAGCGAAGATGAGGATACAGAGCTGGTGCCCGACTTGCCTTTAGAGTGTATGCTCTGTACAAAGAAATTCAACAGCGTCTCTGGGCTTAAAGTGAGTGTTGATTTTTTTATTATTTCAGTTCCTTATTTTTCTATGCCGCACCGTTAAAATCTGATGTTGTTTGTCTCGCTAGTTCGAGCAAGTACCCATTATGATCGGGAGCGACGTCGATTTGTTCGTAGAACTCGAGAGAAGGTTCTAGATGCCGAGGCAATATATAAGATATTGTTGTATCTTTTCAGGCGCACGTCGTGTCGCAACATTCTTACGTATCTGTGAAAAGAAAGAACGATGGCGGCGGTTCCTCGCCTAAGAAAAAGGACAAGCATGTATGTGCCACGTGTAGATGTAGTGAGTAAAGATTTAATATAAAATCTGGAAATTATCCTAGGATCGTTTGTGAATGATCCTAGTAAAGGATCACTTGGAATGTGGATAAATTATAAACGACTAACTGTGCCAAAGGCTACAATTGAATATACCTATGTCTTTTATTTATAATAATTAACTGCATTTTAAGTTATTAACAGAACTGTATTATTTTGTATCAAAAGGGCGCGTAATTTTTCTTTGCTATTAATCTTAAAACCAGTCGAAATTTAAAGGTTTATCTATAATAAAAAATAATGCATTGCATATTCGTAAAAGTTTTGATAAAGTATAAGCGATCAGCATAATTTTACTATCAGATGCAGCCATCCCATGCATTAGGCTAAGCTAGTCTAATTAAAGCTTTTGTAGGTAATTGTAGTATGTTCTACAATAAGATACTAAAAATATTTGCCTGACAATACGTTCAAGCACTATGTTTAGCAAGTTTTATGGTTTCGCCACACAGCGAGTGTGTCGCGAACCCACCGCGTTGTCTATAGAAAACGTCAAGGCCCGCCCGCTGTTTGACGAAACCATTAATTTCAAAAGTGAAAATTACGTGAACGATAGTGTTGTCTGGATATGACACCCCTCTCTGTCTTTCCACCAATAACGATTATGACTATAATTTGTATAAAGTTTATATATAAATAATAATACAAAAAAAGATAAACCGGACCGAGGTTTTTTCCCGTTCTTGTTGATTGAATTGCTTTTTCCGAACCGGCAGTAGTGTTTTGATAGTCCAAGATCCCAGCGGCATCAAATTGGGACGGTCTGGCTGCTTGTAAAATGTTTTAAAATAGTTGTCTGGCCAACATATTAAAAAAATTGAGCATCAGACTGGAAGGAAGATTAAACAATGTTCTTGAGAGCTTCAAAGCGTTTATTAAGCAATACTGCCCATGGAGAGTCTGGGAATATTCTTGGTGATTGCTTTTTAACGATGTTGTGTATCATATAAGTAAAGAATTATCAGAATTTAAGTGAGGTCAGAAGTCATTTTACGTATCCTGGTTACCTGATAGCTGTAATATGGCCGTTTGGACAAAGTAACAAGTATGCATACGATAATAGTATATACTCACTATTCATTCTTATTGTGTTAACACGCGTATAGACCGGACCGCGGAGATAGTACGGCTGGCGACGGATGTTATCAGTCCTCTAAGTAGGAATGGCAAACCTTTCAGAAAAAAAAGATTTTTGAATCGATTCGATCTAAGTTTGATGGATCGATTCACAAAATCTAGGTCCAAAAGATCGATCTTTCAAACGAATTAATTATTGATTATTAAAGTGTCTTCAGTTTTCTATAATATGATGATAATCTGTAAATAGATAAAAATAAAACAGTTAAATGTCATTTTTCCTTAGTAGGTTAGGCATTCTTCGTTTTTTTTTAGTTGCTATTGATGACCTTTAATAAAAAAAAGAGCTAACAGTTTTTGCAACAAATGATGATTATAGTCTAATTTCGACCACTGAAAGAATACTATTTACGAATAAAAAGTCAAATTAAAAAAAAATATTGATCTCTTATTTTGTGAACCAATTCATAAAATCGGATATTTTTGAAAAATCTTATTCCCCATCATACTTAGGCGACTGATGACCACGGTCGCTCGCCATACCTTGTCCGCGGTCCGATCGGTACGTGTATTAACAGCATTACATATTTCGTTCATCAGAAGATAAGTGTCGTCTGGCGGCCGCACATCGGGTCTTAAATTGAATAAAGTTTATTTTTATTTTGACTTTCAATTATTTCCAGGTTTCGAGACTTCCACGGATTTAATGGTACACGAGACGCGTCACAACGCTTATGCATGTTACGTCTGCAACGCTAAGTTCGACACGTTCGAACTACTCACCAAGCACAGGAAGAAGTGTAAACAATCCGACAGGAAGACCTTACAGAGACCCAAAACTCTAGAAGACGTCCAAAGGTAGGCGCTGTTAGTATTTTTAAATTTTATTTTATTTGCTTACAGACTAATATTTACAATGCATAAAAGTATATAATTGTTGACTATTGCTAATAAAAACTTATGTTAGAGAAGAGTTCATGTTTGGTTTTGCAATACAAGTAAATGTTAATGCTAATTTTTATAATAAGAAATTACGTAATAACATATTACATAAATTATGTCCCCCTCTAAATCTAATTTTGATTCAATTGATTCATGTTTTTTTTATGGATTTTTTTTTATTTGGGTTAAGTTATAAATAATACAATCAAGTAGGTAACAAAAGTAAACCAATCTAGATAATGATACTTGTTTTTTAATATTTATGTTAAATTTTGAATTTATATGTTATTACATAACAATGACTAATTTATGCGAGTGGCTCTGCACTTACATACAACAATTTAATTTAAAATATTTTAATTAGTTTTCTTTTAAGTATAGTAAGTAAGGAACAGATATATTTTAAATTCCTTCAAAAGTGACATATTGATTTTGTATTTTTTTTGTATCTTAATAATAAGCAATTATTGTTACAGGCCACAAGTGTCTTCCCCCCGGCTATCGGGGAAGTCAACACCGGAATGCATGAATGACAAGCAGAACGAGAAACTGAGAACCTCATCCAGTGTTGAAGTGCATCTTAAAATACATTCACTTAGTGAACAAACCAATATCGCGGGCAGTGAGAATGGTATCGAAATGAAAGTGGAACCACTGGATAGTAGTAATAGTAGTGTCAGTGAAGATGAAGTGACAAGCTAGTAGCTTATATTATCATTAACTGTGATTTGGTGTTTTTATTTTTGTGTAAAAATGATTGTTAATTTTTGTCAGTGTTTCTAACATCAACAAACGAAGACAGATCACTTATGAATAGAAGTTAATATCGAACAAACCTTAGGAGTGAAGTTGTGTATAAATATGATAATATAATTATTCAATTGTGAACTAGTAATCGGTCGAGAGCAAATTTATGATCTAGGAGAGGTAAGTGTCCACACACAGATGCTCACACAAGCAAGTGTTAATATGTATACACATGCAGAGCATATATACACACACACCCACTGCCCTGAAATGAATAAGTGTATGTAAGCACACATACATACATGTAAACACACATATGTGCACGCTAATACATGCATATGAGCTAAGAGCTCAATTGCGTTTTCACAGCTCCAAGATCATAAATTTGGTCCTGTCCAATGATTATATTTCATTACTTTGAGCGAGTGATCTTATTACAACATTGTAATATATAATTTGATATAAAGTTAATTAACATCTAGTAATAAGTGGTCTGTGCAAATAATAAAACTACATAATTTGATGTGCTGCCATATTTAATGTTATTCAGATATATAAACAGGAAATGTAGCATACATTTATTCTCTTTAGCAAATCTTAATATGATCAATTAATCTTAGCTTTCATGTAAATATCTTATGTGTAATTTATAGATTACAAATTCAAACAGAGAGCCTCATTATAATTCAAATGTTTTTAAACTTTTTTATTTTTAAACTTTTAAATACCCATGGGGTTTTTGTAATAAAATGTCATATAGTTTTGTAATATAAGTGAGTATCTATTGAATATTACTTTATATACAATACTGATTTTATTCTCATGAAGTGGTTTTTGTCCAACAATGGGCTCAAAAGTTTCACTCAAATATATTTAGTTTACTAATACCATAGGACAAATAAGATGGGGTTTTGAATTAAAAAAAAGTAAATCTTACCAAACATTACTCAATTTCTTACTAGCAAATTTAGACATTATGGTCATAAAGTTTGTCCACCCTGGATACCCATATGTTGATTTTAACCAAATGGCTAACCCGGCCATACCCAAAATAATAACATTGTATCAAATGTATTTATTATTGTATTTGTAAACGATGTATGAATCGTCAGCCAATTTATGTTACATAATCATGATTTACTTGTGTACACTATGGAATTATTTAAATAAAATAATATACAATTCTTAACTTTTTTGACTTAAATTGCACTTTTTACAGTTATATCACTTTTTGCATAAACAATATATTTATTCATTCTAAGGTTTATAACTCCCGGAAATTAACATGGCACCTGCGAGGAATGTGCGTTCCCCCTCCCTTCACTCATTCCGCTTACTGCTCTCGCCAGCCAAGTTCACTATGGATAGTAACATAATAATAACCGTTAGACTTACGCGATTGTTATATTGTTTTTAATATGTAAGTTTTTTACGCAAATATGGCCAAAACGATTCATAGTAGAGAAAGAAATATTATTTTCAAATTGATGGACTTTTGTTATTCATGTATGTTCAAAATGTTGACATAATAAATTTTTTCAGTTAATATTTGATAATTTTTTTAAAATATATATTTATAAAATACATATATTTACTTATAAAATACAAATATAATTTGTACTTGAACAAATATGTCACCTATTAATTTGTTTTATTGGTCAGCATGTATTGTTCGTAATAATTACGTACCATAGTTTATTTATGCACTTAGTAGTTCATTATAACGTCATCACAGCGTGGTGCCTAGTTAACTTCTGGGAGTCTCTAGTATTAGTGTATTATCTATGTCTGGGAGTATTCATTTGTGACTGTATTTTAAATTTTCCGGTACAGGATATTTTAGAATAATTATTCCTAATTTTCCAATAGAATCGTTAATTTTCATAAATAAATACCTATTTGAAAATAGTTTAGGTTTTGTCGGTTATAACTTTGAATCGAATCGATCTTATGTATAAACGTGAAAAATGTGTAAATAAATGATTTTTTTGCGATTGCAATTTGAATTTTGTTTTTTTTTGTTCTAATATTTTCTTAAATCAGCGTGAATTGGTTTCATAAATATTTACCCAATCTTTTACATTTGACTCAGTATCTATATAGTTTATCTTGTTTTCAATATTTTATTACAGAAAATATTTTCGCTGTGAGAATATTCAAGGTCGTAGACGTTTTTGACACAATTTTCAATTGCTTCATTGTCACTTGAATAATTCATTTACACAAGTCCTATAAAGGAATAGTTTTATGGTATGTGTCAAAACTGGTTTATTATGTAGCAAAGTCATACACAAACATTGTTTTCCAAACCATTTATTTTATATTACATTTACATTGATGACAACAAATATAACACCAAAGTATTGTTTTTAAAAAGAAAAAAAAAGTGGATCACATATAGAAATTTCATAAATAGCTGATTGATTGTCAAATAAAAATTGCAAAAAGATAAAATTATCAAATATTTTTTAAAAGAGAGTGATAAAATAAACACATTCCGACTGTCGAAGTCTTTAGTTACTTTATAATTTATGAAATTCATACATATTTTATTTAACAATTTTTATTTATTTAATAATATGTGTAGAGTGAAATTTATAAGAATAATTTATTTGAAAACACTTCGACCAGAACCTCTTTGTGCTGTTTTGTGCTGAAAAAGAACCTTTAAAACACTTTTATTTAATTCCTATTCAATTCATTCAAGATGCGCAGAATGTATAAGAATAAGTTAAGAATGTCCATGTAGAGGTTGATAGTGGCTAGAATGTATTCTTCTGGCGAGAGAACGGTCATCATTTGCTGCGTGTCGAATATGAGGAATAAACTGAAGAAGACCGCGCCGGTGAATGAGAGGGCGATTTCGAACGCAGAGCTCTGGATAAAGATTTGCAGCAAACCGCCAATTATAAGCACCGACAATCCCGCAACAATTCTGTAAATTACATTTATAACAATATTGGCGCTATTCATTGTTTTTTATAAAAATAAAATGGTAATACGCAAAAGATTGTAACAGAGATAAAATATAAAGAGTAGAATAATTATACGCTTTAGGGATGATAATGGTTTCAACATATCGTGAGCGTATCTGGACGCGAGCGCGATGCCATTATAGAATATGTCGCGAACGCAACGGCTCTGTGTGACGTGTTCTATATTAAGGAGCTTCATACACTACGATGTAGCAAACGATACTCTGAACAAATATCAGTAACATACGTGTTTTCTACTGGATGTTAGTATATTAGGCGAAATGAACAAACTCTTCGTTTTTTTTAAATTTTCGCGTTCCATATTTACATATTTTTATTTAATGGAACTAAAAGACGCAAGAGGAAAAAAAATACTGGCTTCATCCATATATAGAAAAAAAAATCATTGTAGAAGTTTTGTTGCTGCTCAAAAACTAAAAGACGATTCGAAATTTACTTTTCAAGTTTTTGTATAAATTTACTGTTTTTTTTCTTGCTGAAAGGCTGTTTTGGTAATACATATAATACTTGTATACAGCGGCAACTAGCGAGGTTCATATCGCGATATATGTTGCAAACACGTAGGATACCGGTAGCGTAGTGTACGAGTCCCGTACAAATGTATATGCAATACTAGGTGGCAACTAGTCTCCGAGACTCGTGTGGGCCACACGCTTGTGAGTATCGTAATGTAAGAAGGGCCTTAGACCAAAGGTCCGCAACAGGCGGACCGCGAAAGGTCGAACCTCGGACCGCCAAATATTGTAATGTCTTGTATACCAAGTATAAATTAATACGTAGATAACTTATCTAGCCAGTGTGTATGTGCGAATCATTTATAACTATAACTGATGTGTTTTAAAATATATATAGTTGTTTTTTTCCTGGACCTCGTAAAAATTTTGCCACAGAATTCGAAACCCCATCGAAAACTACTTGCCTACCTCTTCTACCTCTACCTTAGACCATTAGTAAATAACTTAAACCAGAACATTACAACTGCTCACATCGCGCTAGAGTCCCGTCCCGCCCGCTGTTAGATGAAACTTTTAATGTTTATTTATCTGTATTGTCTTATCTAAAAATAGATCATAAATAAGGCCCGGCCAATGAACACATTTTATTGTTATCTTAGAGATAGAGCGTACCTACTAAACTAAACACGATATTTTGTAATGCCTGAACTTACTTCGCGTTTAGTAATATAAATGAGGTTATAATTGCAATGTTGCCAAGAATTTTTATTAAAAGGAAAAAAAAAAATTGTATACTCACCCATAACCGACGAAAGAGAAATCACGTTTGGTGTTCAGCGTGTAGAGTGTGAGCGAGAAAACAACAGCGAACGTAAGAGCGAGCGCTTGCAGTACGACTGCAGTATTGTAATAGGAAACGACAACGCCTATTGTGTAGGCTTGCACGGCCGTCTGAGAATATCAACGAATACTATTTATTACAAGAGAATCATCGACTTATAATGTATGACGTGCATGTGACGTCAAAAAAGATAAAATGAATCACATATTAAGATTTAAATATTTTAATGAATTGGAAAAGACACTGATCCTGTTTTGTTTTCATATATAATTACAATAATTTATTTTCTTCAAGCCGTAACAGACACCTGGACCGGGCCGCGTATATGGTACGGTAGATGATCGAAGTTATCAGTTGCTTTGTAGACAGAGTCACAGGTAAGGGCGTCATGCTTCCGAAATTGTCGAGAGAAAAAAAATAGAAAATGCAGTTTACGTAAGTAACATACATACAGATAGATGCTACCTTTTATAATATATATACTAATAAATAAAATTGAAGTGTCTGCTTGTAATGTAAAATTTTTTTTTACTTAGTAAATATGAATGTATATTATAATAACGATACCTATAACAAGAACACAATTTTTAAATTTTTGTCCGTCTGTCTGTCTGTTTGTTCCGGGTAATCTCCGGAACGGCTGGACCGATTTTGACGGTACTTTTTTTGGTAGATAGCTGAAGTTACACCGCGTAACTTAGGGTACTTTTAATTTTCGAAAACAATTACGGTTCCATGTAAAAAAATTAAAACTTAAAAAAAATTGAATAAAATCCGTTTCAATGGACAGTCTTACGGGCAACTGCTTGTTGAATATATGAGAAATATTTTTACTTTATCTGAGTACTAAAAAAAGTAAGAGTTCCGTATTAAAAAAAATTGCAGTGAAGAATATTCGAAACGCAGACGCAGCCGCGGGTACACAGCTAGTATTATATATATTTCCGTAACGTTAGTAGCAATTATTTGTACAGCATGGTTTAAAAATCGTATAAAAACTAGTATAGTAATGTGTAAATCAGTTGAGCTGTACTCAAGTTGAGACAGACAGACACATTGTTTGTATTCTAGTATGTAAGGTTGTTCTATACTCACGAAGGCAGCTAGCAGATACAAGTTGGCAGGCGAGTCTCGTCTCTTGGCAATGAGTGCGAACATTGTAACCAAACTCAGAATGAAAGCTATGAATATCATCCAATCACTGAAATAAATAATTATCATTACATTATAAAATAATTAAAATAAATATAATCTGTCATCCCAACATCAAACAACCCAGTAATGGACAAGAGCCACATTATATTCACACAAGATATTCAATAGTTTGTTTAAAATATAACAAGAGAATATAACATGGGTTATTATTCTGACAACTTCATAATTAACTTGATCCTTCCTTATACTGAAACTGTCAGGTAATATATCTATGATTTTAAACTGAATCATCTAATTTAGAGTAGTAAATTTCGAGTTATAATAAACCAAAACTTATGGGCATACAGAAAAAAGGTTATTACCTTTTTTACTACATAAATATTGATATTTAGTAAAAAAAATTAAGACATAATTTGTGACATAAAACGTGACTATAACAATACATGTTATAAGACAGACAGATTAGCAATATATTCTGGTGTAATGTTATTTCTCACATAATAATGCTTAGGTGTACCTAGCACCATGATAACTTTCCGGTTAAACATATATTAGCACTTTTATTTAGTAAGTTAATTCATTATGTATACTAAAAGAAATTATGGAAACTATTCAAACATACTGTATACTGTAGCCATATAAGAATGTTTTACTTTTAAATTTTATATTGCAATATTTTTATGTTATATTTACTTTTTATGTATGAAAGTTTGCACTGGTTCCACAAGCAGAAACACTGCAGCTATTGCTACAGTTGCTAGCAGTTGCACCGTCAGGAGACCATAGACCTTACGTATGAAACCCAAACGGATTTCTTTGTTTGCATTCATCACATTATTCCGGTATGCAAAATCATCCTGAAAACATAGAAAAACTTATATAAAAGCACACAGGTTAGAAAACAACAAATAATTATAAAACTAATCTTGAAAATAAAATTGTGAAGGTGTTCCAAAAATGACAACAAACAGGTAGTAGATATTTAGTTATAGCTAGCTGTTGCCTCGGTTCTCCTCACATGTCATATTTTCTACTATCCTCCTAGGATATACACCCCCGCGACGCGGTGCTTGCGAAAGCCACTCCGTGTCGCCCCCATCCCAAATGCAGCGGACGGCCCCGGGGGGTTTTAGTGGGTATTTCCGGGCGACTCTCGCCCGGGTGAGTCCTACACTGCACGGAGCTCGTCACTCCGTGCCCCTTATCTATTGTATTGGGGAACTTTGATCCCCTAAATACAATAGATAAGGGTAGTGCGTAAATGCATTTCCCCCCGTCAAAAAAAAAAAAAAAAGGATATACACCTCCATCGGGCAACGGTGGGTGGGTTATGCGGACTTCTACTGACTAATACCCCACTGTATTCTCAAGCCCTGTTACTGGGCACACTGAAGAGTGTATTCGTCGCTCCAATCTCAGTAGGGTCTGGCCTTCAGAGTGGAGCCCCACAAAGTTTAAGCCGTTCACCCTATCCAAAATCATGTGTTATTTTAACGGAATAAATTAAAAATTTTGTTCACAATTTCATGAGTTTTAATTTTTTTATGCAGAACCCTATTTATGTTCCGAAAAGAAAAGTAGCCTTAGTAATACCATATAATTTAAGCTATTTACCAGAAAAGTCCCGTCTAAATCGGTTCAGCCGTTCAGAGATTAGCCAGAATAAACACACAAAAAAAATATGTTTATGGTATAGGTACCATAATTATATACGTTAATATGTATTGAGTAAAAAGCTATTATTTTTATATTAAAACAGGCACTTAATTTTATTGATTTGTATAGATTTTTAATTTTCTATGCATCAAACTACTTCAAATATTAAAGTAAATATGCAAAAATTGTGATATACTATATTGTAGTCTAGCGTAAGGCAAACTATATGACTAACACGACCAATATTATTGTTTAGGTTTTCCATTTTCCTTATTTACTATTTTAATGTTAGTTTATTGTTGTAAACTTTGTTAAACTAAAAGATAGTATAACTACTTCTCAATATTTCAACTTTCAGTCTAATATGAACATATTAGAATGTTTGAATAAAAAGTAGAAGAAACAAGTATATGCATATCAAATGATATTATTGAAATTGCTTCAATGGGTATTCAAATATCGATTAAATAAAAAATGTATTGAAGATTTAATAAAAACCACATGATTATAATGCTTCTGACTCTGATACAGTAAATATTAAAGGCTATTATCTTGAAACTGTATTTTTAAAAACTGCTCATGTTGCAACTCAGTAAGTTATTGCTACAATTAGCTTTACATGTTTTATGGAATTTACGGTTTAACATAGGTCTAGATGTCTTATCTTCTAAAAGTAAAGTATGCATATTTAAAACGGGTTATAAAAGGGAATTAGTTACTATTAGACATAACACTCCATTACAATTGGTGGATAATGTGAAATACTTGGGTGCATGATTGGACCGATCTCTCCAATGAGCTAACCATATAGATATTCTTAAGAATCGGACTTCACAATTGTTCAATATTTTAAAAATTTTAATTGGGCCAGGATGGGGTGTTCATACAATGCATTTAAGACGTCTATATCTCTCATTTGTAGTAGAATGGACTATGGATGTTTTCTGTATAATGACAGTTGTAAAACACATTTGAAGAAACTAGACCTAATACAGAATCAGGGCATGCGATTAATGGGAGGATCCATAAAGAGTACGCCAATACATGGCATGAAGTCAGAACTTCACATACAACCTCTACATATTCTGTGATATGTGAACTCCCAGGAGTTTGACAACTTTTACAAAATATTTACCGATAGCTCTAAAAATGATAATGGCAACTCTGTTGGATACACAATCGAAAGTTTTTATAAAATTTAAACTAAATTCTAATATATCTATTCTTTCTGCAGAACTCATAGCTATTGCAGAAGCTTTATTTTACGTGGTTTCTTTTTAGTTCCGTAATTATGTAATATTAATCGATTCGATAAGTGTCCTTCAGCATCTAATTCTCTGTACATCTAGTTAAGGAGCGATACCTATAGCATACAATATTTTAGAAAATCTACTAAAACTGCCCACTAATGGGAAAAATATAGTTTTACAATGGGTGCCTTCTCATATTGGATTTAGGGGTAATGAAGAGGTAGATCGGTTGGCAAGAGAATATCTCTGTTGATATTCCTTTCGATTGTCCTCTTTTTGTTTTTCGGTGGTATTTCATATTGTAAAAAGGCGCTGTATGGATCTGTGGAAAATACACTTTGACCGAAAGATCTCTCAGCAAAAGAATTTGGTATAGAACTATACAGCCTAGCACTCTTTGTGCCTCTTGGCTTGATAAAGCGGACTGGACAAGAAATGAAACAGTCATTGCTTTGATGTTTTGATCCGGACATATTCTTCTTAATAAGTTCGCATTTTTATTGAAGAAAATACAATCACCTTCTTACACTGAGTGCAAAAACATTGAGGATGTTAACCATATTATGGTAGATTGTGTCTGGAATGAGCAAGAACGGATAAACTTTTGCTTGATCATTAACAAAAATGTACATATTGTTGGGGTTTGTTACAGCATTTTGGCTTCACCATTTAACCCACATCTCTGTACTTCCGCTAACATTATTAAGACTATGATTTGTATAGTTTTTTATATGACAAAAAAATGATATATATTGTATTTATAAAAAAAAAGAACCAGATCGAGTTTCTTGCCGGCTCTTCTCGACTAGGTTGTTTTCCGAACCGGTGGTAGTGTTTTAGACGTTCGTAAGCGCCTTCTTAGGGCCTAAATTGAATAAATAAATTTTGATTTTGATTTTGACATATCAGACGAAGCCAGAATGCTGTATAAGCTAATCAATATATGCCTAAAGAGGAGGTGAAGTATTATGTATGTTTATTATATTTGTACATTTTTTATGTCACATCCTGACCAAACCCTTTAATAAAGAGAAAAAAGGAAAAGTTATTGACCGATTTGTCTGAAATTTGGTGAGGCCTTTCGCTACATTACTATCAGAAAATTGTATATATTTCGCATTGATAAAATACTTCTTTGGGGTCAAAAATGTTTAAAAAAACCCTAAATTTTGACTTATTTTTCAAAGGCTAATCTTATATTAAATTTTTATCCTTTTTTTTTTAATTTTATAGGTTTATCCTTTCCATTAATATGTCCCAAAAAGAATGTATTTTAATTTTTTGTATCAGATCAATGGTTGATTAGTGATAAATAGAGCAGTATGAAAAAATTATTCTGAGCCTCCATTATGAAAGGAAAAAAAAATAATTTCCTACTCTAGAAAGGTTCAATAAAGTTGTGGTAAAGTAAAAAAACCTTATAACCTTTAAAAAATATTTTTTTTAATGACCGATTTTGAGGCTTTTACATGGAATTCCCTCATTAATTTGAGTAATATACAATAAGAAGTTGTATTGTAGAGAAAATCTAACAGTATCTACAGGCTACAAGTTATTATTTGTTATGTTCTCAGTGGCCTTTGTTTGTACAGCTTTTACAGCTTATTTATTCAGTTTACACTAGAATTTTCTCTGTTGATTTATATTTCTCATTTTACTAGCTCACTTGTTTGCTGCCTGTGATTTTATATAACTCAGTTTATTACGTTTAATATTCTTATATTATAATCCTTCTTTTAACAATAAAAAAACATTTTATTCAATATTATATCAGAAAATTTACTATTACAAATTTAATACTGAGCACATAACAATAAAACATAGCGCCTGATGAGATATTAAATCATGAATAGTCATGTAATAAACTCATTACTAATTTCGTTAATTTAACATTATTAATATTCTGCAAATAAAATAATACATGTGTTATATAATTTGCGAGGTTTTAGTAAATGTAGGTTTAGAAACAGCGTTATAATCAATTTCTTAGAATTATGAGAATTTCAACATGTGATGATCATTATCTTATCAATTGCAAAATAGGGTATGTACATACATATATGACATCAGATAAATTAATATTCGACTGTTTGAAAACTACTGAAAGAGTTGAATGCTTATATTATGCAAATTTATATGCTCAGAATGGAGTATGCCTACGTTCACAACTATGGAAACAATGTTTTTGTAAACATTGAAGGCCATAGTGATATATTTCAACATTTACTTGGAAGTAAATAAACTAAGATCATACCTCAATAGTTTCCTTTCCACCGAGTTCGCAGTCTTCCTGCGCGTACATCAAAGGTATAGTAGCCATTTTACAGACACTTATTTGTTAATACGCTATTTTATTATAATACTGCGTCGGTAAACTAAATTATTCTTGATTAACCAGGTTTTCCCGTTTACGTGTTTCTTTTTCAATGTCAATATTCAATGACGTTTGTCACAGATGTCAAAATTTTCGTTTGAAAGCCATAAATGTTACCACATAAAAAAACTTATCTACTTTTGAAAAATAGCTTGTAACTCTTATGATACCTAGATATAGTTAGGCTCAAAGGAGCTTCATCTAGGATCGTTAAACAAGTTATAATTGTTACAAAATAATCATAACTTAGACTTAGAAATAGTAAATAATAAAAGACTTTTTGGCGAGAAGTTGAACAAAGCGCGCCCTTTTCAAGTACTGCTGAGAGTTATTTTTCTTTAATTGTGATATTTACATTTGATATTTTTTTGTATTTATTTCGTTTTAAATAGACTATAATTTTAGCAAATTTAAGTCTTTGTACTTTAGTAATCTGTGACATATAATTAGGATATCTCTGATTAGGAGAAGAGATATTAAGGGATTCTTAATTTGACTGTCAGTGCTATGATTTTTACGCGATTTCTCCAACGGAGAAGCACAGGCAAAGCTAATCTGAGATGATGCTGGTTCTTGTTAATTATCAGTAAGTTGTCATTAACTTCATTTTTGATATTTAATTTTTTTAATTAATTGATTATTGTTATGAATATAGAGTACCTATATAAAAATGTAGAACTGTTCACCAAAATAAAGTAATCAATAGACGAGATTACAACTGAAGGCATTTTAATCTCATGCTTAGGTATATAACTAATGATACAGGACAGGGCAAGAATTTTTATTGGCCCTAAAACTTAGTGTCATTGGGAATTAAAGAGGCTTATTCCTTGCAGGTAATGTCTAGATGTCGTGGATTCAAAATATGATAGAAATTGGATCGTTTAAGACAGGGGCTTCCAAAGTTTAAAACTACGGTAATTGAGAGTGGACCACCGAAGGCCGAAATGGAGACGTCTAAAATAAAACGTCATCGCATCCAATTTTGTAAAAAAATGAATTAGGTTTTGATGTCTATGAATCCGGGATGCTTGGCGCGCTTTTGGTATGTCATGTTGTCGTCCTCGTTTTTAATTCATTATTTTGGAGTATTTGATTATTTATTATGTAATTTTGGTGGAATTTTACGTGATATAGTGTAGTTATGATACGCAAGTGCAGTGAAGTGAAAATAATGACACAGCGTGAATTCTGAAGTAGACCAAGCATTCCCGTTATCGTCGTAACAGAAGGCCACCATTTTGTTACCGTCATTCATTTATTAATAGTGTTCCTAACGTCTGACTTGGTTGCATGGTCTACTAGTACCTTTTCCTTAAAAAGGAATAAATGGAACCAAAGAAAAATATGCCTATGACTTCATTTTTAAACGGGTAAATTGGGTTTTTTGGCAGAACCTCGGTTTGTAGTAGCTTTTATCTTTAATTCTACATTGTGTGATTTTGGTGGTATTTTGCGTAATATAGTTTGGTTATTTTGTATAAGTGAAGTGTATTGAAAAAAAATGTCACGCAACGGTTATTCTGAAGTATCACTAAAATTTCATGGAACGTTTGTAGAAAGTTTGCAATCGTCTTACTATAGTGTGGATACAAGATTGAATAACTTTTTGTAACTACAGGTTAAATATTATAAAACTATTTTTTATTCATTTTGGTTGATAAAAAACCACTATTGTTTTTGTTTTAACAGATATCGTACCGGCAGGATTTAAATCTATACTTCAACTGGAAGTAAATGATAGACAATATCATATAAATAAAGACATTGTAAACTCTAAATAGTACTTTTCATTTATTTTAATCCATGATATCGGATTCAATGGTCCCATAGATAATGTAACCCTAACAATGGACAACAGTGTACATCAGTTTTAAAAACAATTAATTGTTTTAATAAAATAATGTTAACAATTTGAGTATAAGGACAGTTAGACTGATAAATTTGCTATCATTTAATGCTTTTAAAAACATTTAAAGTTTAAAGTCTAATATCGTTTATGCTACAATCGTTCTCCATAAAGGGGACCATCTTGTACACCTTTTCCCTTTGTTTGAGGTTTAATAATAAATACCTTAATGTGATATTAAAATTTTAATAATAAACCTAGCTAAAGCTGTTGGCTGGAAGGACCTTAACAGCTTTACGATAACTTCTCTGGAAGAATCAAGGCGATAAACCCAACTATAGGTTCTACCTACTGCAATTTTCGAAGTATTTTATTTTAATGAAACGATTCCAGTGATCATATAATAAAACAAAATATTCGATGCGTATCGAATTGAAAATGTCTGAAATTTAATTTATTAATATCGATATTACCTATTAGCAGTAGTGCCCGACTGAAACTGGATTTTAAGCCGAAACCGAACCTTCGGTCTGGGTCTCAGTTTCGGCCGAAACTAAACCTTTTAAGACTTGTACAATTTTGTAATTTATTCTCAAATTAAATATATTTATTATTCACATAAATATAGATAAGTATCTAGGATGAATGAACAACAGTTACTGTTATGTTAAATTACGTAACAAGAGGGTTTATTTATAAGGGTGTTTACATACTAGCTGTGTGTCCACGGTTCCACCTGCGTTTCATATATTCTTCACTGCGAAATCTATACTTGTAATAAAAGGCTAAGGAGACGAAATCTGTACATTAAAGATATTTAAGAAAAAATACTATGCAGGGCTTTTATAGTTTTAAACTTTTTTTTATTTGTGTGTTTATCAATTTATTCGCCAATCCCGCGAAAACTACTGAACCGATTTCAATAAAATTTGGCATGGTAGTAGTTTATACTCTATATAGTAACATATATTCACACACCTATATGTATTTATATAATATATGAATAGCGTTTATCTAGGTTAATTTTGTGTTTAGTTCATTCAGTTTAGTGTATGCATAATAACATTTCTCAAGTGTGTATTACACGGTCATATTAGGTCAAAAAATTCTCATCTATCTACACTAATAAATAAAATTGAAGTGTCTGTTTGTAAGTCAAAATAACGATTTTTTTTACTAAATACTATGAATACGATACCAATATTAAAAATACAATTTAAAAAAAAATGTCTATCATTTTGTTTGTTCCGGGTAATCTTCGGAGCATCTGGACCGATTTAAACGAGACTTTTTTTTGGTAAATAGCTGAAGTTACTCCGCGTAACTAAGGGTACTTTTAAATTCCGCGTAAAAATATTAATATTCATAAAAAATTGAACTGATTCTATGTACAGTTTTACGTGCAGATATTTGAATTTGTGAGAGATTTGCTTGATTAATGTTAGTAACAAAAAAATATTTGGAAAATAATTAGGCTACAGTATAAAAAAAAACTATATTACGCAGTGAAAAATATAAGAAACGCGGGCGCAGCCGCGGGCATACAGCTAGTCTTCTCTAATAAATATGTAAATTCTGTGTGTTTGAATATGTGTTGTATTATGTGCAAATGAAAAGTATTCTCTTCTCTTCTCGTCTCTACTCTTCATTATATTCATTTGAATTCGGTTTTGTATATAATTATTTTTTTGTTGGAATCCAAAATTGTCCATTTTATAGTCACATCCGCTGGAATTTTTTGTTAAGTTTTTCGTAAAATACTGATGATAATTAAATACTGATCACACATTTCACGTTCTTAATGTACTGTAATATGCACGTAGGTTTGATAATACGTCTTCTTATTCGCAGTTGATTATGTGACTCTATTATTATGTTCCTATAGTGACCTAATACGTGGGCGTACTAAGTTTTTGGAATTCGTTAGAAAAAAGCTATGACTGATCAACAATGAATGTATATATGTACAACATATTCACCCTTAGCTTAAATACACTTTTTTATACGAAACATGCTTTATCAACCTCTTCTTGTATTGAAAATCGTTGACTGTCGACAATTCTTGATTTTTGAAAATAGGATGAAGTCGCATGGTCCCATGTAGGGATTGTATGCAGGTTGAGCCTTAAATTATTACTACGCTTTCGCGTTTACAAATTGGGTTTGTCTGTATGGATGTTTGAGATCTAGGAATGTCATGATGCAAAATGGAACGACGTTTTTGATCAATTTTACAAAGTTAACCTTTAACTTACGGCAATTAAATGGTCGTATACCAATCGCTATTCATTGTACGACGATCTACTGAGGCGCAAACTATACTTAAGATCATAGTAAATCATATTGCGAAAATTTTTTACGAGTTAAGTCCATGGTAACAAAGACACTCTGTATCTAAAATAGCAAATAGTTCATCTATAAACTGCATTTTAGTTATACGTAGTCAACCTCTTTCAATTGACATAAGTAATTCGTTTTAGATTTTATTAATGTAAGTAACCAGTTCCAAAAACTTTTAGTGCATTCTTTGGGATCTTTGAGATGCACTATCTTCTGGTACAATATTGTTTTCCAAATCACTGCAATTTGATTGAGAATCACTTCAGCAATCAGATAAAAACTAATATAACATGGCTACTAACACGCGAGTCACAATCTCACCCGAACGATGTTTGATAGTTTCGAAGATTCCGGCCGAAACCGAAACTCGATTTTTTGGCCGAAACTTAACCTTCAGTTGGACACTCATTAGAGACGAATCATTATAATTTTTACCTTAATAATTTAACTTTACACATTTAGGGCCTATTTTTTGATCCGTAGACAAAGTTACTGTATCCATTTGTCAATTTTACTATTTCTATTACACAAACCAAAGGTTATAATCGCAATGCGTTTTTTTGATGACAAAATCATGGTTAAATTTAGCAATAGTTATTTATGTTGCCACTAAAATGAACTGTATAATAGAATACTTTTGATACCGGGATTTTTTTTTTTTTTTGTGTCAGGGTCCATAATTCCAGTTGTTAAACAAACATTACAAAATACAAATGATCGAGCTACTCTCGAACATCTGTGTCCATTATTATTTCTTGTGATCGTTTTGTAATGATATTAGCTTTTTTTATTTCGTATTGTCTAAAATATTATTTGACTTTATAATTTAATTCTTCAATATAATATATTTTACAAGCCATAGAAATATTTGTACGAACTTGATATACCATATATATTTATATATATATATATATATATATATATATATATATATATATATATATATATATATATATATATATATATATATATATATATATATATATATATATATATATGATGGAATACAATTCTTATGAAAAAACAAAATGCATAAACAAAAATATTACGAATAAGGTAATAAATAACAAAACTTACTTTATAATTATGTAAAAAATATATTATATAACTTATTTTTTTAATAAAACTTCAAATTATCTATTTCAAAAGTTACCCAAAAGCAATGAAACAGTTGTTCGCAATAGAGTTAACCATCCGCCATCTTGATAACGCGACTAGGCTGAGTGGTTAAATTTTCCAAGAAATAGTTACATTTAAGACAATTGGTTAGCTTAACTATGTTTCAAAGAACGCATCAGGGCATTATTTTAACCATTTGGTACAAATCTGACCATTTCTCGAGTTGACTACGGATAAAAAAATCGGCCCTAACCATTGATATATAATGATTTTATATATCAATGGCCCTAACTGATTTTTATGTTTTTTAAATCACTCATGTAGGTATTATGTACTCTATGACCAATATTTTTAGCTTTCATTTTGTATCAAATAATGTATGAGGACTAAGGTGACCCGCTTGCCCTATTCCATAAAAAAGTGAATAAAATTAAAGTTTCTTTTCATATTTTATTATCACACAATTTAATATTAGACATAACGCATTAAACAATTGGAAATATTTAATACAAATTTTAAATCGAGCAAAACCGCGGATATAACTCGTTTCATATACACAATAGTCACAGTTATATAAAATTTGTATTAATTAATTACACGTACTAAAATGATAATGGACATTAAGACTTATTCACTTGGAACTTGGTGACTGCCTTGGTACCCTCGCTGACTGCATGCTTGGCTAGCTCTCCGGGAAGGAGCAGCCTAACCGATGTCTGCATCTCTCTCGAGGTGATAGTTGAACGCTTGTTGCGATGCGCCAAACGAGAAGCTTCCGCAGCCATTCGTTCAAATATATCGTTCAAGAAGGAATTCATTATAGACATGGCCTTACTCGATATACCGATGTCGGGATGAACCTGCTTCAGCACTCTATTAATGTAGATGGAGTAACTCTGCTTGTGCTGAAGGCACTCGCCGCAATAAGGTGACTAGCTCAAGGGCTACCAAAGTGGTACGAACCTCGGCTTGGCCGTCACCTGAGTACTCAAGACTCACTCGCGAGTTGTATCCTAGCTAATCTTTATTTTTATTTACATAAAAAAAAAAAAAAGGTTCCTTACAGGACCTATGTACCTTGCATGTTATGCATGAGTGTGTATGGAGTGTTGTGCGTGTAATTGCTCAATGCGTGGGCAGTGTTACTGTATCGCGCTGGCGGCGACGTCAAGAGCCTCCCCAGTTGGGGAACGAGACACGTCTTGGGTCGCCGCCTGAGGGGGACCCGGGTGTGTGTGCGGGAGCAAAGTTAGCCGCCTGTCCCCGGCGGCGGGAACGGCGGTTTCGCGGGCGTGGGCGCTGGCACGCATTCGTACGAGGTAAAGGAGGAAAGATCCTATTACTACGGGTTATGGTATCGTCGCGGCACGATAAGATTCTCTGCGGCCGACGTATACGACGCGGCTTGCGACCTGGCAAGTACGAGACGGCTCGCACGATGAGGGGGTTCGAGTGTGTCTCTGCGCGTTCGAAGAAAGCGCGACACTGGGTCTTGAAAACGGACCTAATGGAGGGCAGGTTGAGATCCCTGTGTAAATCCACAGTTCTCTCGAACCATTGGGCACCTACTGCCTTCCTTACAAAGCGATTCTGAATCCTTTGTAAGGCGTGCATGCGGGAACGAGTGATGTGTCCGAAGACAGGTGCGCAATACGTGATGATGGGTCTGACCACCATCTTGTATAGGGTAATCTTATGGCGGAGTGCCATTTTGCTCTTGCTGTTGTAGAGCGGATAGAGACGACCTAGCACCATGGAGGTCTGGCGCTTCACTTTCTTTATGTGAGATTTGAAAGAGAGTCTGTCATCTAATTGAACTCCTAGGTACCTGACTTCGGAGGAGTATGGGATTTCAGTACCCGCGTACTGTATGGGCTTGGGAGGGTCTTCCCTAAGTTTACGGCTTCTAGTGAATAATAACGCGGCGCTCTTACTCGGGTTTATCGCGAGACGCCATTTGAAATACCAAGCGCTGAGTTGGTCGACAGCGTCTTGGACGTATTTACGTAAAACTCTTTTCTTACGAAAAGCGAAATATATGACGGTGTCGTCCGCGTATAGACCTAACTGAACTCTTCCGAGATCAGGGAGGTCCGCTAAGTATAGGTTAAAGAGGACAGGCGCCAGAATGGAACCTTGGGGGACTCCTGCGCGTATGGGGTGGGCTATAGAGAGAGCGCTCTCTACTCTATAGCGGAAACTACGATCGGTGAGGTAATCGTGTATGATTCTAACTAGGGTGTCGGGGATACCTAATCTAGTGAGCTTGTAGACGAGGCCCGTGTGCCAGACCTTGTCGAATGCTTTGGCAACGTCGAAGAAAACTGCGAGCGTATGCCAGGATTTATTAAACTGAGGGTGATTAATATTGGTGAGTACGTACTCCGTGAGGCGGAGCACCTGATGCGCACAGGAGTGTCTGGCTCGGAAACCAAACTGTTGGGGAGGCAAGAGATTTTTGTCCTCTATCACCTCTATGAGACGGTTCATAAGGATCCGCTCATAGAGTTTGCCTAAGGTGTTAAGAAGGCTAATTGGACGGTAGCTATCGGGTTGCCTGGCGTCTTTGCCAGGTTTGTGTATCCCTATAACTATAGCTGCTTTCCAGGCGGCTGGAAAGGGGTTGTTTTTGATGGCCGCATTGAAGATGCAGACCAGCAACGCGACCAGAGGCGGAGGAAGAAGTTTGATGACTTCGTTCCTGATTCCGTCGGGACCGGGGGACTTTCTGGGCTTAAGGCCCTTGATGGCAGTCGTAACCTCGTCACAGGTGACAGGTGAGAGGGGGACAACCGGAGTAAGAGCGAGGGAGTCCTTCACAGAGGATTCGACAACAGAGAAGTGTTCGATATCAATGTTGTCGGTGACGGGAGCGCATTGATGCTCGAGGCTATCGGCTAAGCACTCGGCTTTTTCGATATCGTCAAATGCGGGTTGAAGACCCTGCGTATTTCTGTCCAGGGGGGGCATGTTAACGATGGTACGGTCCATCTTCATAGATCGTGCGAGCTTCCAGTACGCGAGGTGGGAAGGTTTCAGCTCTCCTAAGAGGCTGTCCCACCTTTCATTACGGATCTGATCTATGCGGCTTTTCACCGCTCTACGCAAAGAACGCAAGCGCGCACGATTCTCCTCAGTCGGATACGTGTCGTGGGCGCGGGTCGCGGCGTTTTTCTGGGTGAGCAGAGCTCTCACGTCATCGGGGAGTACAAAGCGGCGATCGTTCGCCGCTTGCACCTCTTTCGAGGTCTCCTCGATGCCGATCTTGAGGTGCTCAACCAGAGCATCGATCGCGAGGTCCGCGTCCGCAGACGTATCCAGTACATCTGGGATTCTATCGAGAGAGGGGGTGGACGGATGGTCCTTTAAATAACGGCCGAGCTTGTAGTAGTCCGCGACTTTTACAACTGGCGGGCTAGAATTAGAGTCATCCGTGTGACCTAACAACAAAACTACTGGGCGGTGGTCGGAGTCGAGTTCGTGTACGACTTGTATAAGACGCACAGGAAGCGAGACTCCTTTTAAAACAGCGAAATCTAGAACCGACGGGCGACAGTTCGGTTGAAAATGGGTGGGCTCTAACGGCGCGACGACCTCAAAATCGAGCTTCCGTACTAAGCGCATGAGTTCCGCCCCATTGGGCGTAACGCACGAGCTGTTCCAGAAGGTATGCCCGCAATTGAGATCGCCGGCGATAATGACAGAGTCGCCTAATGCGAAAAGCTTCTCTAGATCTGACCTTAAGGGTCGTTTATTGGGGGGGAGGTATGCAGACACGAGTACGATTGACGGATGGCCAGTCATACCTATTCTACATACCGAAACTTCCATATTGGTAAGCTCCGGAGCTTGTAACGGCGAGCAATAGAGTGACCGTTTATAATAAATAAGGGTACCACCGCCCCTTTCAGGGGTCCTATCATTTCGTACTATGTTATAATTCGCAATCCCGGGATTGCGATCACTAGGCTTCAAAAAGGTTTCCTGGACGAGAAATACGTCTATTTGACGATCGCGGAGAAAGTTAGCGACTAATTCACGCTGCGGAGCTAATTTCCGCGCGTTAAAGAATGAAAGGGAGAGACCGCGAGGCTTGAACTTAGCCATCGATTACGGGTTAAGAGAGACGCGTGCCAGACCTTGAAGGGTCATGGCGATGGCAGGGAAACGCGCGATAGCCTCGAGCTCGGCGTTTCCTGAGCCGCTGTTCAACATTGCGTTGAACGCGACTACTTCCTGCACATCATGGATGCGCAGGAGAAATAAAACCCGGTCTAAGCCGGTGGAGTTGGCCTGAGGGGCCTGGGGGGGGGTAGCCAGGCGCGGCTGCGCCTTGGCTTGGGGCCTAGGTGCCCACGGAGCCAGAGGGGCTGCGGGGGCGGGGGGGGGGCGGGGCGGCGGGACGGGTCGGCACCGCGGAAGGCGACGCCGACGTGCCTGGGAGGCACGGGAAAGACCTCAGTGTCATAGGCGGCACTTGAGGTTGGAGGAGGAGGGGGGCAGCGTTCCTCTGAGGAACGCGTCTACCGCCTTTGTTAGGCTGGTTGCGTCTTACCTTGGGCGCACACGGGCACCCTCGGTAATTGGCGGGATGACCCTCCTGCCTGCACAAAACGCAGCTCGGAGGGGTCGGTAGTGTCCTTGGGACGGGGACAGTCGGGGGTGAGGTGATCCCCGAGACACTTGACACATCTCGGAGCCATGTAACAGCTCCGAGAACTGTGTCCGTACCCCTGGCAACGGTGACATTGCGAGGGGTAAGACTGTTTGTGTGGGACTTCCACAGATATCCGGGAGAGGCCGCAGAGGGTCTTCAGACCGAAGACCTTCTTTCCCTCTTCCGTGGCGGACAAAGAAACTAAAACCATGTTAAATGGCTTCATCCTATCTCTTTGAGAGTGCATCCGATGCACCTCAATCACGGGGAAGTTCTGCTCCTTAAGGGAGGCAGCTATCTCGTCACACGAGAGTTCCTTGGGAACTCCTCGCATGACGACCCGAAGGGACTTTTCCTCCTCAAGTGCGTGTGTATAAAACGCGAACTTGGCCTCACGGAGGAAACTCGTGAGGGCACGGAAGGTGTCTGTATTAGCTACTTTGACCATAATGCCCTCTCGGACATTGGTCGCCGTGGTAAAATGTATATGGCGGCTCGAGAGAGCCGCCGAGATCTTCGTCCAGGACGCCTTGTCCTGGATCGTGACCGGTGGTGGAGGACGTGCCTTCCTGGGCTGCACCTGAGACGGCGCAGCCGCAGGTTTGGGGGCGGCTGGTTTAGCGACGGGCAGCGGAGTGGGCTGCCGCGACGCGTCCTCTACGGCGAGGACCTTTGGGACTGACACGGAGGGCGGCGGAGAGGCCGGCGCCTTCCTCTTATTTTTCCGCTTAGGGGTGGTGAACTCACCCCCCCCTAGCGGGGGATACGCGATGTCCATCTCGTCCGAGTCTGACCCGGACGACGATTGGACTGCGGGAGCGGTGAACCTGGGCATCAGGCTCGGATGCCTATCAGCCTGGCTCTGGGGAGACAGAGGGGAAAAGCTATTTCCCGTGCTAATGTTAATCTGTTCCGCCGAGTGCGGACGACGGTAAGGCGAATGCGAGCGCGACCGCGAACGCGATCGGCAGTCCGAGAAGGACGAATCGCGTCTATTCCTAACTATAGGCGGTGTGGGCACGCGAGAACGCTCCGGTGCGTTGATGTTAGGAACCGGCTTCCTAACTCGAATTGAGGGCACGGCCGGCGATGGGGAATCCGCGCTAAAGTTTTTAAACTCCCTGGCAAGAATGGGAGATTTTTCTAGCAATAATCTGGCAAATTTAAGGAGCTTTTGCTCCACAACAACTGATTCGGCCATCCCGCGATGGCAAGAGGGCAGGGGGGGGTGAACTACCTCCCTGCCTGAGGGGCAGGGGGGCGCGCCAAAAATTTACTGAGACTTCGCGAGTCTCGCAAAAGACCGTTGAGTCGAAGTGCAATGACTCACGGAATTTGGATCCTACGGAGCCTAGGGGGAAGCCCTAACAAGCCCTAGGGCCGAGGACGTGGGTCAGACGCCCAAACAGCACCCAGGGGATGGATGTGACGCAGGAGCGGAAGTCGGGTAAGAAAAAAGGAAACCCGGTGATCACACACCAGATTCCGGTATTTGGAGACCCCAGAAGGGGGTCCCCAGGGAACCTGCTAAACCCTACACCACCTTAAGTTGGCACCGTTAGGTTTCCGGTGATGACCACAATCAAGAGAGAGTGGGTTTTAATAATGTCGAGAAGCGACACGTATCCTCACCTTAAGGGTGAGTATACGTTAAACGCGCGCGTACTGAAAAGTACGTTTTACGAGAATACTCGAAGTTATAATTAAATTATAAAAACGAGTATTCAATCGCTCGCAGAAATACCTCAGCGCGGGAAACCCACACCGGGTAAACGACGCGGCGCGCGCGCTTGCGTCACCTCAACCGTTAAATAAATTTAACGGCTGTTGCCACGCAAGCGAACGAACTCTGACGGCGGCGAAACGAAATCGAGCACGAAAATCGTATTTATGCGAGCGAGCGTAGCGAAATGAAGAATCCTAACCTTTTTTTTGAGGTGAAACCAAATTTCAAGTACTGTTGAAATTTTGAGGTCACAAATAGTAGTAAGGTGGCGATTGTATAAAGCACGATTCGACCAATCGTAAACCGGCTACCACTATGTGCGTCATCACATCTGTCCAGAGAACGAGGCAATGTATATTTTAATCAGTGTTGCCAAGTTGGAATCAGGTTTTTTTACAGTTAAAATTACAGTCACTATGGATTTATATTGTTTTACATTCATTTTACAGTAAATACGTTTTGTTCTAAATCCACACATCTTGATAAACTAAGTAATGTAATAAAATTATTTTTGTAATCAATCGATTTTAACAAAATCAGCAACATATAATAAATATTAAATGTATTATAATTACTTTGATCGTAAAGTGTTTGATATCTCTAAGTAATATTTAATTTATAACATTTATTTTATTACAGCAATATTTTATACAGTATATTTTTGTAATTCAGGAAAAAGTTAACGGTAAAATTGAAAGTAAAATTACAGTAATCTACTGTAATTACAGTGTAGTTGGCACCACTGGTTTAAATGATGAATAATTTACATATTATGCGCTTAAAATACAACTAATGTTTTTTTTTACTATTTAATTTTAATTAATGATTAATGAAATTACAATTAAATCTTAATCACTCACTGTGTTACCATTTTTATTTGATTAAATTTACTCTTGTTCAAAGATTGTTTCATTTGATCTTTATGAAGTTCTAACCATATTATTACACGAATACTCTTATCAAATAATCTAGTCTAGAATGCTATAATGTAAGTGCTTAATATTAACAAGTTTGTTATAGCTCAGTGATTCGAATAATTCTGATTAACATGCATATTTGCTTCAATGAGAAATGTAGAATTCTATTAATCTTTCCAATTATTAACTTATAGTTATTTTTACTGGTGATACTAAAATAAAAAGAATTCTTAAAAACTAATCTTCTGTTCGTAGATACGAGGTACTTATTGATAATATTTACTCTTTGATGGTACAAATATGGAACGATTACAAATATTGTTTTAGAGGTTTTAGTTTTTTGAGAGAGGAATCATTTAAACTTATGTTGCATATATTTATGTGCCTTAGTGTTTATTTTAAATATGATTTAAAATTATTTTTGTATAATTGTTTGTCATAAAATGAACACAATTAGGCAAAATTCAATAATAACTAAGATTTTTTGGCTTTTATTAATTATGTTAGTGTTGTTTTAGTCTTTCATAATCATTTTTTTTAAAATCAATTTAAAATTATTTATCTCTGGTTACAACCATTGTTAACGGAAGCATATAGAGGGATGTAAGTTCCTGACATCACTATCGTTCACGTAATGATCCACCCTGTAATAACCTTTTGAAATTAAGACATGCTTGAACTTATTATAAGGTGCAAATGTTCTTTGGGACCTTATTATAAAACTGAATACTATTACCTATAAAACTTTTATTAGATTTACTTAGCCTAAAGCGTGGGACAGCCATCTTATCTTTATTTTTAATATTAAAATTATGACGATCATTTACCAGATCAAGCTTGTCCAAATTTTTACGATAATACATTAGGATATCGAAGATGTAATGGGAGGGCAAAGTTAAGATATTAAATTCTTGAAACATGTTCTTTAGAGATTCGCGAGGTCCCATATTGTATATTGCTGTATATCGCTGTTCGAGTTAATCACTTTATTGTGCTCGCTAATGTAAGGTCACCTTCATATTCGTTTACTTGTCTCGGCTCACTCTATTTATCTATACTAACTTTCTTGCTACCGCACAGCATAATTGACTTTAAATATTTATATCGTACATTTTATTATATGCTTTTAATTTTACATTGTATTACAACCCATTTAATATTATTTTTGCTCGGTATTTCTACTCAATTTTTATTAAAATACCTTCAAAAATAATTTCGATATTTTATCAAAAGGTACATGGACTTCGTACAAAAACAGCTATTTTCCTCGGAAAAATTTGTATGGAATCATATGACGTCATATGTTTAACTGAAACTTGATTAACAGATTTCTTTGATAATAGTGAATTATTCGACAATCGATATATAGTATGGCGGCGCGATCGAGACTACTTAAATACAAATTAGTAGTTGGGAGGCGGTGTTCTGATAGCTATTAAGCGTGATCTAGCTGCTGACCTACGCTCCGAGTGGTTCTCGTCAGCAGAGGACGTTTGGGTGACCCATAAAAGCACAAAATAGGAAACCGAAGTTTTATTGGAATATACATCTATGTGTATTGTATACTTGTAACCAAAACCTAGGTAATTCAATACCAACGCAATTAACTAATTTCTCTGCTAGTTTAACTAAACTTGTACGTCAGTATCCCAACGATGCACATATTATCTTAGATTTTAATATGCCGCATTTAAAATGCTCTCTAGCTGATGATGGGGTGTTTTACTTTCCTTCCAATATTCAGGGTGTCGCCAATCAAACTTAGATAATCTTACTACAAATCACTTGCTACAATACAATCCATTTACTAATATAAATAATCGAATCTTAGATTTAACTATTTCTAATACTAGCATCTCAGTTACAGATTGTATAGAACCCTTGGTACCAGAGGATCCACATCATAAAGCTTTAATTATATCTGTAGATTACACTGAATTTCCCAGCTCACCAAAATGTCCACATGTTAAATTTGTATAACACTTGGGTGATTTCGACTCGATATCAACAGAGATCAGTCGAATAAATTGGCATCATGAATTTACCCCAAAATCTATCAAAGATGCGGTTTTTTTCTTTTTCTACCAAACCAAACAACACCAAACCAGTACCAAATTTACACTGCACGCCAAAATACTCACCGCATGTAAATACTGTTGAGCGCTATAATAAGACTATAATGACTGCTGTATCATCATATTTAAAAAATCATCACCGAACGTGGGATAAAATAATACCTCAAATTCAATTTGCAATTAACAGCGCAGTCAATGACGTTACAGGATATTCTCCCTCCTTCCGTGTATATAAGCGAGAGTTCCGTTCCTTGTGTTCCGTGCAGTTCACATCATATCGATGCTGAGTCCGATAATGTTATTTATCAACCCCAGATTCTTACGCAGAAAAATTGTCCTGTCTGCCTTGTATCTTTGATAAAGTACAGCCCCTGCTTCTACTGGCACACTTTAGAAATTGTCAGAGTTATAATTTGCGTCGTCGACCAGCAGAATTTAATATAGGTGACATAGTATGGGAAATTACATTTTACCAAATTGATACGACAAATATTTTAATAAAAATTTGGCTCCGAAATTTATAAAATGTAAAGTAGTGGCTAAGAAATCCCCTCTTGTTTATGAACTAGTGGATATGAACGGTGTTTTCTTAGGTGTTTGGCATATTAAAGACCTAAAGTTAATTAATTATGCTGAGTAGTATTTTAGTAGGAACAGAGGTAGACGAATTTAGCTTGTCAGTGTTTATGCAAAATTCTTTTTCTTGCAGCGGGGTATTGTAACGTTGTAACTTCGCGCGCATAACGGGACTGGTTCAGCCTCTCTCGGTCACAGAATAATATTACGGAGCTCTCGGTAGACGCGTCGTAACGCTATAACGAGACCGTCGCGTTATTATTGTATAATTTTAATTTACCTATTACTTCCGATTATAATTGTACTGGCTAAAATAAAAAATTGAATATCTATATATCGCTAGGGATCACCTATCTGCTACCAAGGACTGAATACCAAGGGCAGAAGGAGGACTTGGCTGCCACCTTTAGACCCCTAGAGGAAATACCGAGGGCGGAAGGAAACCTTTTGCAGGCCAGTGTTCTTCCTCATACTGCACCGATAGAACTGTAGTAGGCGGATAAAGACTATTACTACCAGAACCCAGCTAGCCGGGATAAAGCCATTACAATCTAAATCAGTGATACAGGTCATGACAAGTCAAAAACTGATATAAACAGTCGCGCAACAACATTGTGATTGTATATGGATCATAATGTTTCCCCATTAGGTTATGGGCGAAAGGAGACTACGTACAGCTGAGATGCGAATGTTGAGATGGATGTGTGGGGTAACAATAATGCTCTCCATTACTCATGAGTATATAAGAGGAAGTTTGAAAGTGGCGTCAGTGATAAAAGTTAAGGAGCAGCCGTCTGTCTTGGTATGGGCATGTGATGTGCAGGGAGGAAGAGTATGTTGTAAGAAATGTATTGAATACTTGATGTATGTGGATGATTATAGGGGAGGGGGAAGATCAAAGAAAAGGGTGGATGGATTTTCTGTAATAAGGGAGTGAATATTATCTCAGAGATGAATGGAATTGGACTTTCTACGAAAAATAGTGATGTGATTGTACTTCTCAAAAGTATAGTCACTCCAAGGAGTAAAGAAATAAACAAAGAAAAAAGAAGAATTTATTAATAAATTGGTGAGATTTATGCCTGAACCAAAAAAAAAATTAGAATAATTTACCCGTCAATGACTTGTCTGTTGATTTGACAAATGAGGAACTAAACTGCAACTGAATAGCTCTTTTTATAAAATAATTCATGTATATTCAATAAATCGATATTTAGATGCGTATAGAACAGTAGTTACTAGAATTTGGTTACAGAGATGTTGTTAAGTATTGATCATAAGTGAAAAAAAGGGGCACTTGAATTCTTTCCTGCCCGCGAGAATTGTCGCAGGGTTCAGTTTGGAAATAACTTGACACGAGAATACACGTTGTTATAGATGAAAGTTATTTGTGATTAGCGTTAAATGTTAAATTGATTGTTTGTTGATTGTTAAGCCTTCCTAGCTATTACTCAATTCACACATTCACACTATACACTGTTTACTACACACAGGCTACGGAAGGTGAAGCAGGACACCGGCGTTACTCGAGAGGTAAGTGTCGATCTTACATTATTTTGGTCTACTGCGAATCGCAGGTCGACCAGGGTTAATCACGACCCCGAATTGTTTAGACTAGGGCCCAGCGCGATTCGTTTGATTACAGTCGTGACTAACTCGAACAGAGATGTGTTGAGTAAAATGTTTCATAAACCATAACAAAACGTAGTAAGTGCACTTACTATGTTATGAAACTGGTTTCTGCATGAACCTGTCTCGTGTCTATTATCATAGTTACTAAGGGATATACAAATATATTCAAATATTGTTTATTATTTAGTTTTTTTTATATATAACCAGTAGCATTTCTAGTACTTAACATAAATAATTTTCAAAGGCTTAACCTATTTTACGTTTTTTCGTTCTCCTGTAAAATTTAGTTTTAAGTTTACTAGGTTTTGAAATTGGGACAGCCAAGTAGGTAAGATAAAAAAAATGCAGATTTCATGCTTTCTTGATAAATAACTGAATTTAATAATATTCTATAAGGTTAGATTGTAAGCTTTTAAATTGCACCGAAAATATTAGAGGTCTCGCTCAGTTTCCCATTGTCGCGGGCCATGGCGTGCTCTTGAGAAATTTAATTAGACTTCCCGAGAAATTTTCCTCAATAAAGATGTTCAAGATAGAACAGTATTAAAAAACTGAGCTTTAGAGGCTTTATTTTGTTATTTAAATTTCGTTTTCCATGACATTAAATTAAGGTGTTCGAGATTAATTTTATTATTTACGTAGACGTATTTTATTATTTGTTAGGTTTTTTTGTGTTGTCGACTCGATCTGTAATATTGAGGTCTTCATTAATCGTACGGTACTGTACGTTGTATTTATTGATGTCCTTATTTACTGTACAAGATAAGCTCGTGCCTCTGCTCGAATTAATAGCTTGGATTCTATTAAATATGCGATATTGTTAATTTTTGTGTTGTTGTCAGTTACTAACCTTTGGGATGCGGGGTATTAACACTTCTTCCCCCTTATATTTTCCTCTTGGAATTGTTCCTTCGACAACATTGTTAAGTAAATTTTTCACTGATACCCGTATGCCGTTACAAGGACGCGGTGGGTTAATATTTCGTAACATTATAACTACCGATCCTATTTTCAATTGAAGATTATGGGGTGGCAATCCTGGAAAATCCAGTGAAATTAAAAATTCTGATGGATAGTTGACGACATCATCTTGATTAGTTGCACAATCAACTAATTTGTATGTCTTTAATTCACCGGCATTTTCTTTTTGAATTTTGAAGTTTACTTCATCTACATCCGTGTTTTTGGCAGCTAATATAGCAAGTTCGCTTGTGCGACGTTTGGGAACACCTTTTGTATGAGCTCGGTTGTTGTTTCAGTAAACTGACAAAAATCTACAGGAAATGTAATGCAGCCAGTTGAATCCATCAACATGGATTTTGCCATTACCAAGGTCAATGAGTTGTTTATCCGCTGGCGTTGACCGAGGAATCACTGGTAATGTTAAACAGAAATCTCCTGCTAATAAAATCATCGCTCAACCAAATCGGTTTATATTGATAAACTAAGTTCATAGGTTCAATAGCAACATATTCATAGAGACGGTAGTCAATTGAAACTTCGTAACTACAAGCCGCTCGTGATTTATTCAAAAAAAGCAGTACAAAGACGACGCATTGCACGTAACCTTATCATTTCAATTTCATTTCGCTCTTCACGTTGCTCTGTAGTCCAATTAAATTGAAAATTTGCTTGGTTTGTAGCATTTTGAGATCTTTGACCCACATTACTGCACCCACGTTTTAGCGGCATAGGTCTAAACGTAATCACACGAAATACAGTATTGCTTTTCAAAAGAAGTAAAAATATAAAAAAGACCAAGAACCGCCACACACAGAAGAATTAATTTTAAATTACACTATAACTATAATATTATTATAGTATACTAAATTACAATATTACTGTAATTTTGTTTTTGATTTTTTTTTTTTTACAGGTACTAATAAACTTGTATGTATACCATAAATAATTCTAACGCGTATTTGTTTTGTTTAGACTGACGTTGATAATTTAAGTCAACTGTTTGACATCTAATATTTATGTGAAAAGAAAAGTGTTGATTTTACTATTGGCCACGCAATTTTCATTTTTATTTTATTAATATTAGAACCTTCCGTGTGTCTTAAGGAACATACGAAAAAAAAAAAAAATTGCCGAATTGGTCGAGCTATTCTCGAGTTTGGGCTTAGCAACATTAATTTTTAGATTAGATGAAGTGCTGTAGTTCTGATGAGCCTGTATTAAAAAAAAATCCACTGCTGGGTAAATTGCTCTTCCTAGGTGAAGGAATGAGTTTAACAACCAAATTACCGCATGACATATTAGCGGTTCCAAACACCTAAAAAAAACATATAGTTCTGGATTTTTCACACTAAACTGCGCTTTTATAAAAATATTTCACAAGGCGTTTCAATTTCTGTACATTTTATGTTATTTTTTCAGAAATTTTGTAACAGAATAAATATTTTGTTGTTGTTCATCTCGAAACATATTTTTGTCACGAAAATGTATCCTTCTGTCTATGTGTATGTCCGGATTTAAATCAGAAACGGCTCAACTGATTTTGACAAAACTTTTTACGCAGGAAGTTTCTGTCATGGAGCTGGTGATAGGCTGGTAGATGTATATAAATTTTCGAAAATTCTAGAATTCTTTAAAAGAAAAAATATTTTAGACTCTTACTCAAAATCGGGTTGACAGATTTTGTTTTCTTTTTTTTAATAGTGCATAAAGTGTATGTTCAGTAGTTTATAAAATCTATCAATATACTTTTTGGAAATTATTTTAAAAATATTAAAAACTTTAAGTAAAATGTGGCGTAAAGGAAGCATGTGTCGTATAGTAACTGGTAAGCTATGAAAAAAAAAACAAAATCTGGATATATCAGATTTAGTTAAGATAAAGATATAAAAGTCGGCCGCTAGTTCACTAATAAAACTATAATAAATTAGTGAATTTACAAAAAGCTCCAAATATTCGTCTGTACATATCGAGACTCGAAACTACGGACAACGGATGTATAATCCATTGTTTTAACTATTTGGCTAGTAAGGTGCTATTAAATATATATTAAATGTAAAATTATATTAATTTAGATTTCTCGCATACTAGATATGCTTCCGACTCCACTAACATTTAATCGTTTCTATTCCCTAAAATTATTTTGTTATTTATTTAATTACTTTTAAAGTGGTAATATATATGGTTTATATACACCTATACTAACTTCTTTATATAGATATATACCACAAAAGTACTGAATATATCGGAATGGGACTACTACCTTTCGAAGCGTAGATGGTTATAGGCTATTTTATTTTTTGGATTCCATCGACCCTTTTTAATTTTTTTTCCAATGTACTCTTATGCTCAATTTTTCCACTTATAAAAAAAAAGATTTCATTTGTTTTGTTAGGTACGCAGTGAAGAATATATATCTATCTATACCTTTATATATAATATCGTAAGAATTTGGTGGTGATTTTCATTTCTTTTTTCCATATAATCTAATTTTAAAACAATGAAATATCTACTACTTCCTTGCCCGCGATTATATTTTCAATTTAAAAAGAATCATGTAAATCTGTACAGTGGTTCTGTGACATTTTGTGGTTTGTGTGAACGCGCCGTAACCCGTACAGCGGCACGTGCCCTCGCCCTCCTACTCCGCGCCCCACCCCACTGCATTGCAGTCAGATGTTACATTAACATTAATGGACCTGTTTCAACTGCGTCAATTATTTTTTAAGTATACCTATATCTAAAGTTATAAATTTTACTTAACTAAGTCTTGAATGGATATTCGAAATTCAAACAAAAGAAATAATGATGAAAATAAGTCGATAAAGAGAAAGATAAAAAATATATGTATGATATATAAAAATCTAGGTGAACTGTTTTATCTTTTTGCCTATTTACCTTGTTTGTTTATTGCCTAACGAGCTCAGAGCCGGGCTACATAGCTGAAGGAAAACTTCGCGAAGAAAGCATAGAATGTTAGATGATTTTCTAATAATGCCTGGGTAGCTACCACCATCATGTTTTAAAATTTGTTGCCAAGCATCAAAAGATTTATTCCGGCAGCGTCACTTGGTAGACAATACTTTTAGACTTGGTGTGTTTACGATCCTGGACCTCATCATTACTTATCATCGGGTGAAATTATGATTAAAGTATTGAGCCTATAGTATAAAAAAATAAAACAGTCGATAGTGATCTTCCAATATGACAATCAGCAAACTATACAGCCAAAGACTTTGAATATTGGTTAGCATTGATGTGGTCATATATAACATTATATAGAGGTACGATAGCTTTTTTCTTTGTTTTGTATTAACTCAATAACGAATTAACCGATTAAAAAAAAAATCACCTGTAGAAATTTACACTGTCAGTTTGTAAAATGGACTATATACATATATTTTTAGTTATTATACATATTTCTATATACCCGTGTGAAGGTTCAATGTAACCGTATTAAAAAAAATAGATGAAATTTAATTTAAAGATTCTAATAAATATTCCGAGAAGTTGGTACGGTACAGTCACCCCATCAACTTTGCTAAGCGCACGCCTACAGTAACAAATCAAGCTGTTGTAGAAACTAATTTATATATGTACTAATAAACGAAAATGTTTTTAAAATATTTAATTAAAAGGATAAATATGAGTTGTTTACAAATTTAACTAAATCTATAAAGATATAACATGCGCTAAACGAATACTTTTTATTTTTCTGATGACACTTTCGTTCATCAATGCTTAAGTGGTTTCTCAAAATTTCTTGACATTTCAAACAACTTGCCACGTAAAAACAAGGGTACAACAGTTTGCGGAATGAATAAATATCGTAAATTCTCTGAATCGCTGAGCGCTGTTCTGAAGCTTCTTGTATTACTCGGTTCACATATAATGTGTTGAATTTAAGTCACATTTTTTTTTTTAAATATTATTAGCTGTGATTTCAATCGAATTAATGAAATGTTTTCTAATTTTAGTTTAAAGTGTATGCTTAGTTGGTTTGGGCACGTGGATAGTATGGATGACATATGTTTTATGAACCAAATTTATAAGGCGAAGGCGGGCTACTAGACACGTCGGTAGATGTCGATCAAGGCGAACATATCTCGACCAGATCGAAGACGTTCTAAATAAAAGCCAAGGAAAAAGTACCGATAACCAAGGAGTATGTATAAAAGTAATCATGCGAAAGAGGTGTGTCAAGATCGTAGCAAGTAGTAAGTAGGAGTAGTCTCTACCTACTACCTACCCCCAAAGAGACGTGCATCACATGTATGTCAAACTAGATTTGTGGACTAGATGGAGCTCACACCTTTTGAATTGGCATCAGGCGAAGAACAGTTTAATCTGAGAGATCGACTTTTAGAGTGAAAGTCGAAGTAAAATCCGAATGGCGTAGCGACATGCCACTGTGTAGTATCGCTTCGGTTATATTACTTATGTACTGTATGCATCAGTTCGTGACCATAATTTCATCTGAATCTAAGAGATGTAGTCTAGACTGGTAAAGTCACTAATTTTAGAGGTACTAGCTCTCAAATTATTCTGCCCAAACATACCTATTGATGCTTGGCGATAACTTTTCAAACTTGAGGGCAGTATTATTAGAAAACGCCTTACTCTATTATGGCATTATTTACTCATGATATTATCCTTCACCGAAAGCTCAGGCTCATTATAGAGTTAGTTGAAACAGAATCTGACCACACTATCAACTGAGCCATTACCGATTCATCAATTTCAACTAATTTTTTAAAATGAAATAGGTATAATCCAAGTATTGACAATTTATATATAACACACAATATTATAGCACACTAAATTTGACTCGACATTTACCTGCAAGTTTCATAACACATTTTAATAAGGATATGTTCTTAATCGATTAGTATATGGTATTATATTGTACATTAATAAATGTACATATTGTAAACTAATATTGTATAAAACATATTGTAATAAATGTACATACTATAAAATGTACATAATTGATGTTCAAACTACAATCTACATTGGGAGTAGTGATTTCTTAAATCTATTTATACCATCGTAGAATATGTCTTGGTGAACACAGATCTTGTTATACGTAACGTAAAACGTAAAACGTACACATTGAAGGCAACGGGTTATTTTTGAATGATTAAATATAATTAAATTTGTTAAAAACAACATTCGTGTACCGTGCTATCGATCCGAGGAATACAAATAGAGAGCTGGTTCCTCTGAATACATTTTTTAATTCTTTAGAACGAACGTGTTCTAGAAAGATTCTGAGGTAACATTGCACTTTATCAAGTTAACATCGTATTTTGTTTTTATTTTGTTTTATTTAGTTGTCGTTTTAAAAATGTTAATGCAGGGATTATTTTATCAGTGGTTAAATGTGATAGATTTATAGATAAAAGTAATAAATATAAAAGTAACAAAACGAATAAGATATGCAATATATTTATTTTTATTCTTAAGAGATTTTCTTTATTTTTTTTTTGTGTGTCATTTTATATTTATTAATAGCTTTATCAATAAATATAAAAACTGGAAATAGATTTTTGTCTTTAAATTGATTAATTGATTAATTGAATGATTATGGATGAATTTCGACAACGGGCGTACTTTGGTATTAATAATTACTCCAAGTTTTTTTTTCAATTTAGGCTCTGAGAAGAAACTAACGATTAATGTAAAAGTTATCGTTGATTCGGAAAGCATGCCGTCTCGGGGTGTGATGACAGGGGATGACAGTAATCTTCTCATGGTGGCGTCCATTAATGGCCTAAAGTTTTGTTAAAGGCTGACAGCACTCCTAACTATCCCAGTCCAATTAGGACTTGTGTCCATCGTCTATAAATGTTGTCGACGGCGCTCCTTCCAATATACCTCTGATCATTAGAGGGAACTCCGTACAAAGTAAGGACGTGGTCGGCGTGCAATCATGCTGTCATCGGGCAAGCTATATGCGAATGTTTATCATGCCATCGTTGATTATTTCTTAATTCCTGGAGCGTGTACGTCAGCTTGGACTTGGATAGTGGACCTGGACTTCACCACCTGAGCAGCGAGAGAGACAGTATCTATAAAATACCTCAGATGGGTTCACTTGTGTGCCACATTCAGAAATAAAACCTCTTTAAAAATAAGAGTATCGCAAAATAAAATAAAATACAAAGGATGAACTCGTTAAAAAATTACAAGGAAGCCTGAGGTTGTGTGGACACGAAGGACACTTCAGGCTTCTTTCGGGCGACAATGGCTACTACGGCAGGCTACATTGAAGTTTTGATAAGTATATTCTCATATAACCACTCTGCTCTCATTTAATTATCTTCTATTGTTTTCATTGTCTTAAAAGTTCAGTGATGATATAAAACTCCACACAGAACAACAGAATAATAAATTCGAAAATCAAAAATCTTTTGAGTAAAGGTTAAGTCAGTTACTGTGAAAAAAAATAGTCTATATTGACATTGGATTGGGTCACATTCCAGGCGTCGTTCTCAAAGGAAATAAAGTCCGGGAATAATGTCCAAAGTTATGCCCAGCTACATTACAAGAAAAGAAGCTCGCCTCTATTGATTGTCGTAGCGTCGGTGTAGATGTGAATATGACTAAGCAAAATCGATTTAAATAAAAAGTGTCTTTATTTGAATTAAAAATAACTACCTTCTTGGAGTTTTGATTTATTTATAAAATACACTTCTATTACATGTGTTTTTATTAATTGTACTTTGTGATTAAGTGATGATACAAAAATTAGTTTAATTTGAAGTTTTTGGGTGATTGATAAAAAGTTAGATTTCACTTAGTCCGTTATTCAATTTATAAGACTCTACCTCTTGCTCTTTTGGTATTTAGCAGAAACCACTCCTTTGGATGTGAAACTGATTAGCTTAGGGTAGATATTATTTATCCCGTATTATCTGAAATAATAGCCATTTACAAATAGCATGGCATGGCTCTTCGAAGCGATAGAACATAACTTTGAGTTCATTGTAAAGAAAACTCCAAAGATATATTTTTAGGAACTGATAAAATAAAAGTACATAAACGTTTTCAATCATTTTGATTATTTTTCCATTATATTTTCTATTACAATTAACATACTCGTCGTTAGAAGAAATTCCTTGAGTTATTATATAGCTAAATGAAAAATAATGGTCTTTTCTGATTAAAAAAAAGTTTAATCTTTTTTTTACACGGTATAGGCTCAGTGCTTTGACCACAATCTCACCTGCTGTTAAGTGAGGACGTGGACCAGGATGGTAAAAACACACTAAACCTAGAGGTACTGGTACTCAAGTGATGCTCCCGGAACACACCTTGGTATTTGGCGACATGTTTTCAAACTTGAGGGTGGTGGCTAGCTAGCTAGTTAGGCGAGCATTAGAAAATGCCCTAACACTATACTATAGTTTCCTCGTAATGTTTTTCATTGCCGAAAGCTCAGGCTGTTTTTAGAGTTGGATAGGTGGGCTCGAACTCGCGTCCATTGACGCGGAATCCGTCCAAGCTATCCACAGCGCCATCATCGCATCAAATTATTCAACTAACAGCTATAACAAAAACAGTCTGGCAAATTACAACAAATATTTGGTAAGTTTCCTTCCATCGGTATGTTTATTTTCCTTTCATTAATGGTTTAAATTTTATTAAAGAAACTTGCTCCGCCATTGCGCATAAACTTTTGTTTTCGATTCGCACGGAAAGATCTCTTAGAGTTATGCATGAGGAGCGTTACCTGACTGGAACTGGTGATGGGGCACGGGAAACCATTGCCATTTGGCTCGCATTTATAAAACGAATACGCTAAAATTTCGGTCACACGACATATAAGAAGGTACGACTGGTTCAAGTTGCAACGTCACGTTGATTCTATAATTGACTAAATATTTTTGGACATTTTCACAGTGTCAAGAATCAATTTAAGAACCACGGATTTTGTTTATGAATTGAGTAATAAAATGGTAGTATTTGGACGTTTATAAGCGCTTCATCAGGCCCTAAATTGAATAAAGTATTTTTGATTTAGATTTTGAAAAGATAAGCTTCAAAGCAAAATAATAGGTGACGATTTAATAACTTAATTCGTTATAAGCACAGTCGTTAGGGCTACAAGCCCAATGAATTAGGATGGTAAGAAAGTCAATAAGAGAGTGAATCTAATGCTCGCTTTGTTATCTACCAACCTTAAGTTTAACTTACTTGGCGTCACTTGAGAGTCAGTACTTCTAGGCTTATTATCTAGACTACTTAATACCAGGCTAGATTATGGTCTAAGCTTAGTATTTATAAAAAAACGTGTTATTAACGGAACAAATATTTATTACCGTGTCTGTACATCGATCATTGCCGGCCCGTCGGTTTGAGCTTCAACGTAAATAAACACATTTTTCAGTTAAAAATTAAAATGAAATGTCGTAAAACTACATGATAAAACTACCTTTCGATAAAATAAAAAAATAAAAACTAGGTAGCCAAAAAACTATTTTTTTAACGTTTAAATTTCAGTTTGTTAATTGAAATTGTTAACATTTTACTAGTTTTTTTACACCTATTGGTGGCGCTCCGAGCATTAATTATTTACATTTTCATATGGTAGTTTATTCATAATTAAAAAATACGATAGGCGGATATGTAACATTTTCACATCTAATTTATTAAATTGAAATTTATCAATAAAATCTATCCTAATTCCGTCAAAACGCATGATTTACAACACGGCGATCTAACATTCTCCATAAGAAATTTAAATTGTTCTGATGGAACGTTTCCTTATATTAAACCTATGCTATATTACTATAAAACGTCTATTCAATTCAACATCACAAAACTAAGATTTTCGAAGCGGCTGACATTGTAAGGTCTTATACTATATACCCCTTTCTTGAGACCTTTCGTCAAAATACTCATTCCATGTATATCATATGTTTGACGTTTCAAACGATTCAGACGATCAAATTATTGTTTTTGAAATAGGTCTAACTCTTCTGAATAATTATTATTGTAAACATATACATACTTCTATTCCATTCAGTACTGCTAATTTTGCTAGTTACCTATCTCTTCATTATCTCTTAGTTCTAGAGCTAAATGCGTTTGTGACTATTTAGGCTCTAAGGTGTAAGGATAAACACATAGTTAATAACGAGTAGTTCGATGGTAGAAAGTAGAGGATAAAGGATAAATTCAACTGTTGGAATTCACATATCTCTTCTCAATTAAAAACTCAAAATATGCATCGAAATCCTAATTATTATTGATGTATATAAATTTAATTATAAATCAAAGTGAGATTCGAGATGAACACACTCACTTTACAGCAGCGAGATTGTTTAAAACATTCTTACACTATTGCTAGATAAATATATCAATGACAAAACAATGGTATACAGAAAATACTTGCTTGATGTTTGGTTAATGATTTTGATTAAACGAAAGATCGTCAATTTATTGTCATTTATCACTATCATGCCGGCCAAAGTGAAGCCCTTCGGTATTTGAACATACACTAACAAATCCTAGTACGCGCATTGCTCATGCAAGTCACTTAGAAAACATATTTGATTTTGAAATAATCAAATGTGTTGATAGAATATTAGTGGTACCTCAGAACTTTGTACTCTGAAGCTTTAATCCAAAATCTATATCGCTAGACAACTATATTTGCGGAAAATTTATTTGATACCCGACGTCGAACCGATGGCAACTGATCGTATTTTATTTTAAAAAAACAAACGATTACATCGATGTACATGTTAAGAAAGTGATCTTTGGATTCTAAACTGATAGAGCGTTGGAAAGGTAATGTTACTAATGTGTCGGAGGGTGTACGTGTGTATAATTGAGAAGGAGCACAGATCGAGCCCACAATGCACGTTGTTTATCCGCTAGGGCGCGGGGGTGTGGCACGGTTAGCGGGAGGCGGGGCTCACGGCCGGGCTCGGTTAGTCAGTTGCCGCCGCCCGCCGTAGCTGTTCGCGTCTCCCCTGTGCTTACAAACACTGACACACACCGACCTTCAATCCGTGCGAACGAGACGTCTATATCAGGTAAGTTCTTTTTTATCTTTTTTACAAATCAAAAATAAATTGTCAAAGTCTCTCTCTCTCTATAAACGGCTGTTACGAAGAATATTTAAAATTGTGAAAACATTCGTTGTCGAAAGATGAAAATTTCACCTGCTACATTTGCTACGAAATCTCGTAGCAGCGTAGATCCGTTGTCTACGGTGCACATCTTAATTTTGTTTTTGGCGATTATTTCTTTGATTCGTATATTTTAAGCAAACTTCGTTCGGGATAATTTTGAATTGCTTTTTATTTCACGGTCAAGGCAAGGTCTTTTGTGCGTATTGGAGTAATATCGGTGCGGACGGGGTAAGCGGCAATTCCCGTCCGTTTTGGTGCGATGTCACTTTACTATAATCGTCCTGAAAACCTCGACCTTGTTGCTAACGCGGATCTAGAGGTCTTTGTTTCTGTTTGATACGGTTTATTTTCATATCGTGAATAACAATTAACGTTGTGCACTTTGACCGATGAAATAATGACTTATATAGTATGTATTCTTATTTGTAAAGATTTTTATTAAAACAATGCCATTATATGTTGACAAAAATTGACTTATGTAAGTTTTTTTTTTCTATTTCTATGGTTCTGAATTTCTCTATTACGTTCAAGATTCTGAGTTCGAGTCATGTTTCGTTTTTTGACCACATGTATTGTAATAATGGAAATGATTTTTTTTTTAATTTTTGAATGTTGTATTAAATTGTACAAACTAAATAATGGAATTCGTTATAAGCAATAACATGGTACAAGTTACATTAAGTGCAGTGTTAATAAATAAAATTGAGGAAATTTACTCTTAAAATTGTTTGAGAATGTCTTGACTCAATAGTAAAGCCCCGGGACTCATTTCGTGAAACGTGACTTGAATATAAGGTAAAGGGAATTGCCATTGCTCAACAGCACTCCGGTGAAATGTTAAATTCTAAGGGATTCGTTGAATTAGTATCGTGAATTAAACGAGATTCCTACAATTTGTTTCGTTATTTGTTCATTTTTAATGAAAATTTATTATTATTTAACGTTATTACGGATTTATTCGGTTCGAAAAAGATATTTTTTTATATAATTCTTCTTATTTTATTTTTCAATACTTCTGAATAATATACATTTATTACAGATGTGCGTATACGTTGTTTCTATCTTTTTAATGTATAATTCGTAATCTATCTCCTTGTTTTGAACTCTTTGCAGGATATCCGTATTAACATAGGTGCAACTGAAAACCAGGGCTATGTCTGTGTGTTGCATAAGCTTATCTATTTTCTTAAGTTAAATGCGATATATTTTGTATCTGTATTACAATTTATAGTAACGATTGTTTTTTTTTTAGTTTGCTTTTTATTATCTATGTTGCCAGTGATTTAATATCGTAAGCATGTGTGTTTTTATATTGGTTTTCGTTTGTTTATTTCTATGTATCTTATTCATAATTTAATATTTTTTGATTAACGCATAACATAATAATGTTTAAGTTGTTTTTACTTCTTAGGGCTTCTTTATTAGTTATAATTGATGGATTTGTTTTCTTAAGCTCCACGTAGTATTTAGAGAAAAACTTTGGGAATATTTTTTCAAGGCACTAAGATTACTCACGGAATTATTAAATTAACATATTAACGTGTAAATCTATATTTAATATCAATTGTTATGTTCGGACATAGAGTAATGGCGGCTATAAACAGCAATGATTTATCGTAATATTATTACATTATTATTTATCTGTATTAGCGAAATGACCAAAGATCGTAGACAGTACGTCTCCTTATTTAACTTTAAAGATTTATATCAAATTGTTCGTGCGAATTTTAAATCGTATATTACAATTATTACGCTCGTCTACTAGCCGCTCAGGAGCGGGAGTCAAGCCTCTGGCTAAAGGTATTACCGTCCCCAAATATTAACACTAAATTAAAAAAACACCTCTATCAGGCTGTCCATCTACTTACGTTTAGGGGTATCATGGGTATCATCACGGGTGACATCGCTGTCATTGTGGTATTATAGTCGACTCGCTCGGGCATCACGGTCTGGCTTTGTAGTAAAAGCGCAAGTCGTATTGCGCGTCATGCCACACTCAATGGCGTTTTACGTCGGGCTTTTGACAGTGTTAATGTACCAACTAGCTTAGAACTTATTGGGGGATTACGTTTATGCCTTGGAAGATGAGGCCGTCTTTGGTAAGGGATGTTACTTGCGTCGATATTTTTGTTTAAATACTACATGGAGCTTGTGAAAATAAATTAATCAACTATAATGAATAAAGTTGCCTTAATATGTCGATTAACCATAAAAATGAGACAATAGGAAGACATTAAGAAAACAATGGAAAACTGGCGTAAACGTCAGGTTAGTGCTCAAGGGGTTAAGAATAAAAAAATGTTTTACTTCACCAAAAGCTCAGGTTTATTGTACAATTTCACTAAGAGGATTGTCGTTTCAAAGTGACGCTTAAATTTGTCATATTAATTAAACCGCGGTTTCAGTGCTTTGACCAAAATGTCACCTAATCTTAAGTGATGATGTGGGCCGGGATTGTAAACACACTAGACATAGAGCTACTGAGAACCTGAACCTAACGATAGATTTTAAAAGGCGTTCATTATTAGAAAATGCCACCGCACACTGTTTTTTTCTTCACTGAAAGCTTAGGCTCATAATAGTTGGGTTTGAAGTTCGTACCTACTTCCATTGACGCGGATTCCGATCGCGCTACCAACTGAGCTGTATAACCATGAACCATGATATAAAAGCTACCTACTGGCCTACTTATATTTGCATTACATCTTGGCCGAAGCCTTGAACTACGCCCGCCCACGATATAGTCGGTTTTATTTAAGTATCCACCCACGCTATACACACTAACAGCTGATTACGAATACGTAGTAACTGTTTATTATTATAAACCCGTAGTCACACACATGCACACATATCAATATCATTACTAGTAAATAAAATTCAAGTGTCTAAATAACGTTTTTTTTTACTAAATATATATGAATGTATATACATTCCACTATAACAAAAACACGATTTAAATATCTTTTGTCTGCATATCCGCATGTCTGTTTGGACCAGTACATCTTTGCAACGTTAGGACCGATTATGATCAGGGTGAGATGAGGGGGGGGGGCCCGCGCCACAGATGTCGGGAGGGGAGAGTGCTCGGGGAGGGGGGTGAGAGGAGACACTCTCTACCCTCTCCCAGGTGTTTAGGATGTTTCTCTTGGCGGCCACTGGAGTATTCGCGGTGCATGCATTACCCGATCCCGTGTTGCTCCAATTAGGTGGCGGGAGGTACCGGGGGGTTTAGTGGGTAGTGGTCAACGGCGCTTCTCGCCGCGAGTCCCACACTAATCCTGTGTGACAGCCCCTTGTACTTACGTGCGAGAGACTGTCACACATCTTCAGTCGCGCTTCAGCCAGACCTGGAAGGGGTTCCCTATCAGATCTGGCTGGACAGCAAGTGGGTAAATGCATTCCCCTCGAAAAAAAAAAAGGACCGATTATGATGAAATCTCTCCTGGCAGATAGCTGAAGTTATAAGGCGTGAATTAGGCTACTTTTATTTTTGGAAAATAATTAGGGTTCCATGTAAAAATATGAAAGCTCAAGATTTTTTACAAAGAAAACTTATCAATGGTCAGTTTTTCTACCAAGTGTTTGGTTTTGTGAGATATATTTTTGCTTTTTTTTACAACTTAAAAATTACGGGTCCTTGTAAAAAAAATTAAAACTCATGAAATTGTGAACAAAATACGATTCAATGGATAACACCATCAAAACATTATATTCCAATGATTATTTTAAAATGAATAGGTATATAAGATGCGGGTGGAGCCGCAGGCAAGCAGCTAGTACTAACAATAAAATTGACTTTTTATGTGTACAAAAAATAATTTTGACCTTAACTCATAAACGGGTTAACTGATTGAGATCAAATTTGATATGCATAAAGTATTTTATGTTAACTAGTGGTTAATAGGTTCTAAAAATTAAAAAGCGGGATTTATTGATTTGAATATATATTGGTGTACGGGAAGTATGTGTCGTTTTATAGCTGATAACGGCTATGAAAAAAAAACAAAACATCTCTCATTTAATTAAGTACGTCTACGTACGAAGTTGCGGGCTCCCGTTAGTATAATATGAATTTACTTTTACACGATAATTATTGAAGCTAGTGCATCAATTGAGAGTTTTTTGTTAAGACTTGTTAATTTCGTACAAGTAATTTTGTTAATTGGTAAGTAAGCAACATTTTAGACATTTCTGACTCCCTTGTTGTCAGCAATAGTAAGTAACTTTTCATCCAAAAACAAATATCAAAAATACTTTATTCAATTTAGGCCTTAATGAAGGCGCTTTTGAACGTCAAAATACTACCACCCGGTTTGTAAAACAAATTCAGTCATCGAGAAGAACTCCTCCCCCTATGATGATGTCAGTGACATAATTAAAAAAAAAATGAAAGTAAATAAAGAGGCATAGTTTATGTAATCACCATCTATTCAACCGGAAGTCGTCCATTGTTGGACACAGGTCTCCCCCAGGGGGGGGGGGGGGGTTGCCCTAAACGCCACGCTTGGCAGGCGGTTTGGCGAACGCAGTAGGTGTTTATGGTACTCAGAGGATGCTGCTGCCCATCCCTTGGTTTAACCCTTAGTTGCCTTTTACGACACCCACGCGAATATATGGGGTGGTACTATTAGTCGGCAGTATTTACTTATTTCTATAAAATTATAATACTTACATAGATGTTCCCACATAACTTTAAAGATTTAAAGACTCAAATGAGCTTCAATGATCTATAATGCGATATATTTCAGCGATATTTCCTTTTACACTATTACAAAAAAAAGCTTTCAGCTCTGTTATATCAACATCGCTTAAATTCAAACAGTATTTTGTTTACTGCATAGCCTCAGTGATAACGGTATCACGAACAAAAGTGTAGTTTATATTTGTTTATGTAACAGAAATATAGTTTCATTTCCACAGTGGAAAAAATTTAAATACACAACTCATGTATATTTCGTGTTGTCGCGTGGAATATTTAAAATGAATATAAAAGTTTTCACAAAACTAATAAATAAGCCTCGGTATATGCTAGTGTACTCGTTGTTGCAGTATTAATGCGGGACCTATTTCTTTAACGCGACGATTTATCCGTTCTAGAATGTTGAAACTTATGCCGTTAACTTTCTTAAGAAAGACTTGACTTGACCTTTTGGGTTTCGTGAGCCACAGCAATATATCATCGCTCCGGCCACAATTCACAGATAGTGAACGTTGAGATTTGCGTTTTTATACACGAAATCCCGAAGGTCACGGACTTTTTCGCTTTTACACGATAGATTAAATACGTGATTATAAGTGTTTATTTATAGGTGATATAGATAATTCAAGTTATTCGTTCTTTTTTTTTTTTTTCGATATTAGTCTCTAGAAACTAGAGTGTAAATTTATGAGTGTATGTAGAATGTACAATAAGTAGGGTAAGTATTGATGTCAAATCGGTGTAGAAATTATCAGGCAAATTTTTAGGATTCCGCATAGAAAACTCAGAACATAAAATTGTCAATAAAATACGAATCTATTGCACGCAGTGAAGAATATATGAAACGCGAGCGCAGCCGCGGGGACACGGCTAGTAGCTAATAAAGTAAAAAGAAGGGAATCGGCTGATAAGCAAAGGAGTTAAATATCTGGAAATGTTTTATTTTTTTCGTGTTTTTATATAGATGTCGAATTTTGGTTAAAAGTACTTTTAAAGTACGTACAACCAAAATTCATATAGGTACCTAACACTTAAAGTATTCTTACATTGTACAACCTTGTACTTGATATATGTATAACTAGCTGTGTGTCCGCGGCTTCACCCGCGTTTCACTGCCTAATTAATTTTTTTTTCGGAGACACTAATTATTTTCCAAATTTTCTTGCTGCTAACATTAAACAAAGATATTTCTTACAAATTCTAATACCTGCTAGTAAAACTGTGCATTAAGTCGGATTCTATTCACAATTTCATGTGTTTTAATTTTTTTATGCGGAATTGTTTTCGAAAAATAAAAGAACCCTAAGTTACGAGGAGTAATATTGAAGTTTAGTGATATTCAATTGATGATCGGTTAGCGATATTGTGGCCGTAGGTTTGAATTCGCTTATCCGTATTCTATAATGAGCCTGAAGTTGCCGTGAAGAAATCGTGAGAAAACAATAGGAGCATGGTGAAAAATTCATCTCGTTAGCTACTATCCAGAAGTTTAAGAGCAGTGAGTTCAGGCAGCATCATTTGAGACCCAGTACTTTTAGGCTTAGCGCGATTACCATTTTCATTGTAAATCAGATGAGGTTGTGGTCACAGCGCTGAGCCTATGCGGTGAAAAATAATGGTTTTGATACAGTGAATAATATGTGCAAACGGAGACACGGTCAAAACTAGTTTTAAATGTCCGTCCATTTTTATTAATACAAGTAGATTGTTAAATCCGTCTCGTTTAAGTTATTTCGCCCAATCTCGGTTACTATTTTCAGTACCTACCATCCTCTATACGCCCTCCATCTATAGGTTAATTTTAAATACTTCATTATATATTTCTTCTTTAATTATTTATTACCTATGTTATGTGATTGTTTTCCAAAATTTTATTAGGACCGCTAAAGTGTGACGTAAGCTTCAAGGGGGCGGTGTACCTATTTTTTGAGTTATGTTTACTTAATTACTTAAAGTTTTGAAGTGAAAATTTCTTTATTTAGCGTTGGAAATTCTCAGTAGGTGAACAACTTATAGGTCCGCGTTACCAATACTATGACGTCAGCCGTCAACATGCTGCAGTATGTGAAGTATAAAATGGCGTTTAGTGCGGGAATAAATAAAAAAAATTACATTTACACACCCTATCGTATGTTTTGACGACTGTCGACTGCGTCGGTGGCGCAGTTGTATTACGGTACGACTGTCGTTCTAAGGTCTCGGATTCGATCCCCGGGTCGGGTTAAGTGATATTTGGTTTTTTCCACTCAGTATCATCCCAGAGTTTGGAATTTGTACCCGATATGGCGACAGGCTCGCCCCCTGTCACATCTGGGACGGAACTAAGCTCGGAAAAATATGGGCGGCGTAGTTCGCCATTTCACCTCTGCCTGACCCTTCGGGGATAACAGGCGTGAGCTTGTTATGTTATCGCATGTTTTGATTATGAATAAACCAACTGTATGAAAATGTACGTAATTATTGTTCGAAACGCCAATGACTGTAAAAACTAGACAAATGTTTTATATCAAATGTTAGGTAATGTTAATAGTTTCAATTAAAAATTATGAAAAACAGTGTCTTCCAAAGTTTCGAGGTTTCACTTCTATCGGCAGAACCCGTGACTGCCTAGTTTTTTTTTTTTTTTTTTTTAATTTTGACAATGTCACTATACTTACGTACAAAGACCTTTTCTTACAGTTTCTGATAAGGACTACCTCCGTGACAATAATTGTGTGCGGTTGTGTTTTACACCATGCATTACATCAGTCATAGTGACTCATTTAGACATTTCGCGTTTTGGGATTAGTTCGTTTATAATATCCAGACGCTGACAGGCTTGTCAGATTTGTTTGACAGCGGCTTCTGAAGATTGACTGTCAATGCAAAATAAAAATATGAACTCAATTCAAAAGGTTTCATATTGTCGCTTCTCTGTTTGCTAAAACGTTATTCGTGCATCTGCCAATGTCAATTGATTGATTGAATTGTTACAATTATCAACATTACATGACTTTTTATTGTATGTGTTAATTAACTTCAGTAAATTCTGTTTTTAGTTAATTACTGGTTTATATTGTCATTTTGTACTGAGATTTTCAGCCAAATTTTCACTTTAATCCTCCATCCATCCATTCCGAAAGACGTCCACTGCTGGACACAGGACTCCCTTAAGAATCTCCACGACGATCGGTCTTGCGCCACCCGCATCCATGAGATTCCTGCTACTTTCACCAGGTCGTCGGTTCACCTTGTGGGTGGCCTACTCACACTATGTCTTCCGGTGCGTGGTAGCCATTCGATAACCCGTTGGCCTCATCGGGCATTGGTTCTGCGAGCAATGTTCCCAGCCCACTGGCACTTAAGTAAAGCAATTCTTCGGCCAATATCGGTTATTTTGGTTCTTCTGCGGATCTCCTCATTCCTGATGCGATCATGCAGTGAAACTCCATGCATAGCCCTCTCCATTGCCCTTTAAGCAACTTTGAGTTTTTTATTATACCTATTGTGAGTAACCACGTCTCTTTGTGGCCGTGTAGTGCCGGCCAAGAATAGTACTATCCCACATCTTCCTGTGGGTGTCGTAAAAGGTGACTTAGGGATAAACCAGGGGATGGGCAGCAGCATGCTTGGAGTACTACGGACACCTGACTGTGATCGCCAACCCGCCTGCCAAGCGTGGCGATTATATCAATCACCCCTCCAACGAGACGAGGTCGCTTTAATCCTCATGTAATTATATGATTCATCGTGTAAAGTGTCATAATATTAAGTGTAAAAGTATAGAATAAATTGAGTTTATGAGTTTGAGTTTTGGCGGGATTTTAATTTTTGATGTAGTAGTTTTTATTCCCTGTTCATTAATTTACGGTATTTGATCCAACGTTGTGTAATATTGATGGTATTTATTAGTTCACCTACGTTGACGCGTATTGATAGTAATAACATGGAAGTGTCTCGAAAAATCCCTGATTAACTTTAGCAAAATAGTAGCCATTTTACTAGGTTGTTGGAACTGTGATATAATTCTATGCAGGTGACATTGGCAGAATTGTGTATATGTGCTCATAGTTGCCAAGAATATAAATAAATTTAAAATACGAACATGTACTCAAGTTCGTCCAATCAAGTTCCCGCGTAAAAATTCCTCAGTATTTCGAATTCAGAATCAAAAGTTTAGGCCGCAACGAGCGCATGACGCAGGCCGCCGCACTGCGGTATACAAGTATCGTCTTGTCCGTATACCAGGCGGTTATTCGACACGTCCTATAACCTTGAACTAGCTCGTCTGTGATCGTACGAGAATACCTTTGATTAAGATCGGCGCCTTTTACACTGTGTATAAACATTACATGTTAAAACTTACAAGAATTAAAGGTATGATTTTTTTTACACCGTCGATCGTTGTGTATTTATATAGCTTTCTGTATTTCATTGCAGCCCCTTAAAACCTCCATAGGTAGAAAAAGAGACGCATCAACGGATGTTTAGAGCAAGAACACGCTTAAAATTAATTTTTGTAATTTTGCAACGTTTTATTAGTTTATTTGCAATTTCTTCTGTATTGTTTTAATGGTTTATTGTATATATTATTGTATGACATCTATGTATGTATGCATGTAAACAATCAAAGACGAACAGTTTACTATTATTTTCTCTTTTTCTTGTCAACTAATTTTGTTTTGTAGCAATCTATGAGCAACAATATTTTTTTCCTGAAATTTTTTATAATGTTGTATGTTCGAATTTGGCACACTGACCGAACTCGAATTCAACATTCATTGTAAATGGATTTCTCAAGAAACATAGTTATAAAATATATGGAGCTTTTATGTTCATGTTTAAAGATTCTATCAGATAAACTGTACATATCTTTGCTTCTCTATAATGTCGCAGGATAGGTACGTAATGTGTCTTCAAGTTGGATCAGATACGAGTAATCGTATTTGTAAGACATACGTGCACTAAATAGGTCCCAACAATTGATTTTAATAAAAAAGTAAATTTAAGTTTATCGGTAAAAATTTAAAAAACAAAACACGTTTTTTGTTTAGTAGAAGCGTTTGCATTTTTAAAACAATATTATGTCAAATTTTATAAAGAATTTTCAAATTTGAAGTGCTTTTAAGTTGCAAACCACTACATATTTTAAAAGACAATGAAGGTATACGTGTGTATTGCATGCACCTATGTGTTAGTTGTTTGAAATTTCTATTATTGCCTACTTCTTTTTTTTTTTTCTCTCGGGAAAAATGCATTATGGGTAGCAGCCCGTCACAAAAGACAGCAGATGGGTTTTGTAGAACTTCACCCATTAAAAACGGGAATTTACATTTTTGCCAAGGGCTACGGATATCGCTTTCGCATTTATCCATGAACCTTGACGAGCACAACCATTCAATGCACAGTTTTACGGAAAAGTGCTGTAATTTATACGAAATATTTTTTTTATCTTAGTAGTAAACATTTTTAAGTATAATTATTAGGGTGAATATATGAAACGCGGGCGCAGCCGCGGGCACACAGCTAGCCTACTGCCTATCTATATAACGTACTATATCTAGACCAGATTGAAAAGGTTCTAAAAAAAGACTGGGTAGGTAGGTAACCTTCATGATAGTAGATGAAGCGATAGACCTGTATTAGGATCGTAGCAAGTGGAAGGATGTAGTTTCTGGCGCACCTCATTGGAGAGAGGAGTGATATGTAATTATACGAGTATATATAACGAAGCTTATTTATTTAATATAAATTTAATGATGAACTAGTTTACATTAAATTATGGCAACGACTGTGATATACCTAACTGTATCAAAATATAAGCAATAAAATAGTTTAGTAAACCTATAAAGATAGGAGAAGCTTTGAAAAAGTAAATTCACATCGTAGGTATATATTGTTACGACGAAAGCGGAGATTTAAGCAATAAACGTGGATTAGAATCGGCCTATTGTCCTTGACCCGAGTCGTTAATTTCAACTAATGGACGTTTTGATGTATTTACGCTATTAAGGGATAGGTAGCTAAGGTTAAATGCAGATAATAATACTAAATCTACGAAACAAAATATTATGAATAGTCTGTAAATATCTCGTTTATCTGTTAGTTTATTGTTCATAACTTATCTCCTTGACTTTATCTTCTCCGATGTTACCAATTTTAGGTTTGTTCCTGACAAAAATTGAGATAAGCACTTTTTGGCTTGTTTTGTTCCTGCCGTAGTATTTGGATTATCATCTCTAGTTTTTTATTTTGCTTCTTCCTATTAAGGAATAATTATCTCTTTTCATTTAACCATAAGATGTCTACTGCTGGACGTAGGTCTCTCCCAATAAGGCGGGGATTGCCATAATCGCCACGCTTAGTAGACGGGTTGGCGATCGCAGTCAGGTGTTTGTGGTACTCAAAGGATGTTGCACATCCTCTTATATCCGTTATTCGTATTTTACGACACCCACTTTACTTTACTTTATTTTATACTTTACACTTTACTTTACAAGAGAAATAAAAAATCGCTGGAGAAGCCGTCAAATTATGTACACTTGAAAAATTTTCAAGAATGTTTCTGTAGGATGGATGTCTGCTGACAGTGTGTGACAAATGAGCTCAATTTGTATGTAACACGAGTGGCGTGCGTGTTTCTTCGATAACATAGCTTGAAGTACCTACACGGAGCTAGAGAATTCGAGATTAATTCACCATGTATTTATAGTTTAAAAATGTCACAGTAAAATAGAGTACGTATATTTTTTATTTCAATATTTTTCCTTTTATTTAAATCTTATAACGACAACTGATTATTCGCTTTCGGTAATTCATTCATGTTAATACTGTTTTGAACCATCGGACATCTTGCGTCTTCTAGAATAATTGCAATGTGCGATCTTTTTAAATTGCATATTTACAGAAAATAATAACTACATATGTCTTTCGTATGTAGAAACTATTATACATTAAAATTGATTTTGTAAATTTTTAGCTATGCACCTTCTAAAACATAGATTTGTATTTTAAATGTAAAATTGTAACACAGATTATGTAAAAAGATCTCATTTTTTATTAATTCCTAACTGATACATTAGACATCTTTGTCTGATTTTGATCAAAACAACCGACAAATTTCCTTTTATTTATTTTTTAATTGTAATTATATAAAATTCTGCCAATGTCACGTCGATAGGATTATTTAATATTTTTCTAATTTTTATAAGACGCAAAATAGTTGCCATTTTACTAAATCTATTAAGAAAGATATGTGGTACCTCAGAATTCATGATCCGTGTTATTATTTCCAGACATTTCACTTACTATACACAATAACGAAACTACTACATCGCATAAAATGCTACAAAAAATTACAAAATTTGTGGTTAAATAACACAAGATAGAAATAGAAAAACAAAACTACAACATCTAAGAACGCGCCAAAAACTCCATCACATTTCTTATCTGTCCTATTTCTTTTGATTTAAGCAAGGAGGGTTCATGCTAATTTAATTATTATTTTTCTTCACACAATATAATTTCCGTATTCACACAATTTCGTATTAGCTTCGAATAGAGTCATAAAAATGTCACTTAACAAAAAAGGATGTCGCATCGAATGAACAGGGGCCCTGATTGCTTGACACATTTGAATCCAAATGGCGAACGCAAATTGTTTTTTATAAAGGAGACTCCCGAACGTTCCCAAATTGGATTTAAACTGATATCCAGAACCGAATATAACTGGATTATTTAAAAACAATGTCCCGTTCACGTTCTGTTTTTTGGAGGGTGTGCAAAATTTAAAAGCGTTCAATTTAAAATCAATTCATTTTAGTAGTTTGTGACAAATTTAGGGGAAATCTAAATAAGGGTATATTTTTTATGATAGTACTGTTTACTTATTGGCCAGTTATATTAATTTATTTTAGATAATAACATAATTATAATCATTTTATCCGATTTTAAGCTAATTGTAAACATAACAGAAATTACAGATATTCAAGTAAAATGCGATTTTATTTGAAATTACACATTTATTGGTATAGTTCAATATTATTTATTAACTGAAAGAAACATATTCCTCGGAAGAATATTTTTTTTGGATCTAAGCTAAACACAATAAAAAATTAACGTTGCTCATTTTATTTTACTCACAAACTACATGTAGGCAGGTGCTGGATAAACGGCTATTTTCCAATTATAATGTCAAATGCACTTGAGGTTTTGGAATTAATCGGCTCAGTGATTCGGGTTTTGGCATTAAGCCATTATTTTAATGTGGCTTCGATTCTCTGAACTTCAGTTTTGGTTAATTTGTTTAATTTATATATTCGTTGGAATATATTCTAGTTTTTGTATGTTTCTTATTAAATTATTTTTAAAATTATGTCTTTACTTTTATTATTTTAAATTTGTTGATGATAATTGATTTGAGAGTACAGATTTTTGTATGTAATTATTTATTTTTTTGTATTATGTATGTTTTACAAAACTGACGTTATCAAGCGTTCGGTTCAAACTATCTGTACTTATAATAAAGGGCTAACGAGACGAAATTTGTGCATTGATGATATTTAAGAAGAAAATAATATGCGGGGTTTCCGAATCGACTACAGAACACATTTAGATAGTTTTAAATTTTTTTTTGTTTATTTGACTGTTTATTAATTTATTTGCCAATCACGCAAAAACTACTGAACCGAGTTCGATTAAAGTTGGTAATGACATATATTGCATTCAGGCCGAGAACATAGGCAGATTGCAAATCGTATGAATTCGAAGCGGGTAAAGCCGTGGATACAGCTAGTAATAGGCAAGCCTAGTAATAGGTAAAGAGGTACTGGTTACCAAGTGATACTACCGGAACACACCTTTTGTTATTTGGGGACATGTTTTCAAACTTGAGGGTAGCATTCAAATGGTAAAAATCCGCCATACTGAGTGGTTTCGGCGCGTTCCGTCCCGTGATCAGCAAATGTAGATACAGCGATCAGCCAATGTAAATACAGCGATCAGCCAATGTAATTACAACGATCAGCCAATGTAGATACAGCGATTAGCCAATGCAGATCCAGTAGTTAGCGTTGTGGTAGGGTAACTAAACCTCGAACTGAGACTCGTGGTTACAGTCGTGTTTCGAGATTAGTAAGTGTGTATCGATAGCTACCTATAACTATTAGCCCTGATATATGTAGCCCAGTATGATGTCGCCAATGATCTTGAACTGTACTTTATTTAACATGAGATGATGTACAGTTATTTTAGCGTGCCAGTATTTGAAATAGTTAATGAAGTCGACTGCCGGCACGTGCCTGACACAGCTTTGAACAATTAATATTATGAATAATTTTGAAAAATAAAAACTGTAAAGCAGGCGGAGTCTTCGGTAGAACAAGTATATTATTACTATTAATAGGCTTCAGACTGTCGTTCTGAGGTCTCGGGTTCGATCCTCAGGTCGGGTTAAGTGATATTGGGTTTTTTCTACTCAGTATCATCCCGGAATCTGGAATTTGTGCTCGATATGGCGACAAGTTCGCCCCATGTCAAATCTGGGACGGAACTAAGCTCGGCGAAATGTGGATGGTATAGTTCGCTATCTCACCTCTGCCTAACCCTTCGGAGATAACAGGCGTGAGCTTATGTTATGTTATGTTATTATATATATATATATATAAAACAATAAAGTCAAATATTGTTCATGTGGTAAATTGAAGAAAGTTATCGCCTGAATGCGACATGCATGACCCAAAAATCAGCCTGTTTGTTCCGACCTAACCCACTTAGCGTTTGCGAGGTCGCCGTTCATAATATTCTGACGAAACTGGCTAATATAAACTTTATTAGAGCGATGTTATGCGGATGTTCTGTGTTGCTTGTTTTTATGTTTACTGTGCAGTATAAACGACATCGAATAATAATTAATTCATGTTTGAATTAAGTACGTATGTTTTTATGATAATATTTGATTTCGATAATTTTCTGACTTCCTGGTTTTTTCCCTTCTCCGGATAGCAGAAAAACTATTAAAACAACCAAAGGTTTAAAAAAAATAAATCTTTTTTCGTACATGTTGTATGGAAAGGCTTTTGAATGGATTGACTGAATTCATTTTTTTTTTGTTCGTCATCTAGGATCTTTTAAGTCACAGTGTTACAAATATGTTCTAACCTGCGTAACCTCTTTCGGAAGAATAATGACTTCATAATAAAACATTTTTAATTCCATATTACAAGATATTCTCTAGTGAAAATCTTGATCGACATTCTGATAAATCGTCATATATTTAAGCAGGTAATTAATGAAGATATAAACAGTATAATCACGCTCTACCAATAAATATCTTTAAGAAAAATACATCTATCCATTACTTCTAGCGAGTTTGACATCGTGGACCATATCGTCACTTAATATCTGTTGAGATTGTGGTCAAAGCACTGAGCCTATACAGCGTACAGAAATGTATTAAAAGTTTTGTCTTTGATCATTTGGTTAAACAATTTTCAACTTTAATACAATTCAATTGGGGTAAATCTCGCGTGTGTTTTATAATAGCGGAACGTTGCGTCCCTAAAATTCGTAGTTATAGTTCTTAATGAGAAGTCACGCGATATTTTGAAGGCGCGATTTGTGTAAACTATGAATAATATCTTCACTTTAATTCGTCCATTACTGGCTTTTATTGTGGCAAATTACACGTTATTATAAGTGAATTGTTGTCACTTATAATGCTTTGTTTTGATTATTGAAGTAAATCTCCTTGCAGCGTAATAATAATCACAGGTAACTTAAACATTTTTCAAACGGAAATTGTGTTTTATAAATTTACACATTTATGTATTACATTACTATGAGTCATACATTATACTTACATTTAATATTAATAATAATTTTATATGAACGTTTTGTCAATTTGAATACATTATGTAAAGATACATAAAATAACCATACATTTTCTATTTAAACATAAATAATTTTGGTAATCGATACCTATGAAGTCAACTTCGAAAAAGAGGTTAATAGTCGAATCGAACTCGGCTGGAACGCATTTGGATATTCTCGTCCGAGACAATGTCTCAAGAAAAAGTCTTCGACCAGTGTGTGTTGCCAGTGATGACTTATGGCACTGGGAAGTGGTCGCTAAAAAATGGGCCTAATTAGAAAGCCCAAAATTACTCAAAGGGCAATGGAGCGGGCTATGCTCGGAGTTTTTCTGCCTGATTAAATCAGAAATGAGGAGATCCGCAGAAGAACCAAAGTAACTGACATTGGCTGAAGAATTGCCAAACTGAAGGGACAATAGGCTGTGCACATTGCTCGTAGAACCGATGCCCGATGGCGCCAACGGGTTCTCGAATGACTGCCGCGTACTGAAAAACGCAGCGTGGATAGGCCTCCCCACAAGGTGGTCCGAGGATCTGGTGAAGGTTGCGGGAGTCCGCTGGATGCGGGTGGCGCAAGACCGGTCGTCGTGGAGATCTTTGAGGGAGACCTATGTCCAGCAGTCTTTCGGTTGAATGAAATGAATGAAGTCATGAAATATTTCATTTAGTAGTACATATTTTTGTATATATAAAAATTGTATAACCCTATTTTTTTAAATTAAATATTATTTTTAACATACATAAAATAATTAATGCAATGATTTATTTTATTTTGTTTTTATTAAAAGTTCTTTAAGCGTGATATGACCAGTAAATCATGTTTTTTTTGTAATATCATTTTTCTAACTTTAATTATTAATATTAAAACAAACTTTAATTTGCTAAATAAGTTGATGTGGAGTCTTTTCAAGTCGATATTCAGTACCGAACTTCCCACAACGCAAAGCTGGCCTACATTGTAGTAGGTAGCGTTGGAGCAGCGAGGCCAAGTTCCGGTGTCCGACCGACGTCCGGGCTATATCGTTTACGCTACTTCCTTCAATCGCAGTGTTTAACTATCGAATAATTTTATTTGTATGGCCCCGTATGAGTTGTATCGTTTAATATTGTTTACCACCATTCAATAGATCCAATTGTTTGTTTGTAATAGATATTACACTCTTTATCATTGTTTATGACTTAAAATCATACAGATATCAACCCTACATTCAGGCGGAAGATTAAAAAATTAAGACATGCGTCTTAATTAGGAATACGAGTAGTTAACTTTATTTAATTCTGTTTGTTCTATTTCTGCAGATTCTTTCTTAATAATTTCTGGAAGCTTACAGCAATTAGAAGTTCTAACAATTGTGATGAAACCATTTCAAGGTAGTTGAGGATTTTCTAATGTCTGTCGTGTGATAGAAGTTGAAGTAAAAGTAAAATCTGTCGTCAAGCTCCCACGCTTGTATTCTTGCAGTTTTATTTGAGAACTGGTTCCCCTAGGCTTACCATTGTTTTTATCTTCTGCCACATCATTGTTAATTCTACAGAAACAATAAATAAAATAATTAATATTACTCTTCTAAATCTACTTCAGAAAACTGAACAGGATTAGCAAAGTAATGTCAATCATATTATTTAAGATGGATTTCTGCAAAGTAGATATTATATCAAACAACGGACCGATAAAATAATGTTGAAAAGTCATCAGATGAAGTAATATCCGAGTTTAAAGTGCCCCTTACTAACCAGTCCGTTCTTCCATTAGTAACCTCAATAGGCTTTCAGTTAACGAGCGCAGTTTAATATCCGGACCGAATAAAAAAAAAAACACTCTTCGAGAACTTCCATTTCATTTTCTTGCAGATTACTTCAGTGATTGCATATTTAGGTAGAAATTGCATTTTGTTCACAGATCGTAGAACTTTCGAGAGAGTTTTTGTGATTTACATTCCATTAATTTTTAAAGCATCTAATTGGCACGTGATAACGTAAAATATATCATATAGAATGGCACCAACATTACCTAAAATAGAGCCAAATACTGGATACCTGTGAGTAACAAATATAAACCATTACTAGACAGACCAAGAGGTTGCTAAAAACTGAAAATAATAATATATAAGTCGTTAAAAATGAATTTAATATTGTTCTAAATTTTCCCTCAGCTTCAATGCACTTTTTCATATAAGTAAATATATTTTAATAAAATTTTATCGCTTATTATCTGCTAAGCTGCTCTTCGCGGTTTTACCCGCGTAGTTCCCGTTCTCGTGAAATTTTCGGAATAAAAACTATCTCCATACCAAATTTTATGCAAATCGGTCCAGTAGTTTTTAAGTTTATTTATTTGTTACATACAAAAACACAAATCTCTTCTCTTTATAATATTAGTCTAGATAACGTTTTTCCCATTCAAATAATTCGTTTGTCTGTTTGCCCGTGTGAGATTTGGCCTTGAATTAAATATCGAATTGGCGTTGTCACGTTGTAAAACGATACGGCGTTTTTGGTTATTTTTAGGGATTTTTAGGATTCGTCATATCGTTCATTGCAGTAGACGGACGACCATAATGAAATTTGTCACTGAGTTTAACAAGACTGCGTTATAATCCTGTAAATAGTCGACTTGCGTGATACTTCATTGTCAAATTGGTTTGAAGGCGAGACACACTTTGTTAAGGGTCACACTACATTTAGAATCTTAGTATATCATTTTCGTGACATAAGTTGTTTAATATTAAAAAAAAACTGCATTTCACAGCCAAAGTGGTTGAAAACGTTCACATGTCCTAATTAGTTTTTAAATATTCTTTAATGTAATCTCTTTTCGACTGGGTTGCTGTTCCGGACCGGTGTTAGTGTTTCATTCATAAGCGCCTTCTTAGGGTCTAAACTAAGTACAGTATGTTTTGATTGATTAATAAAATATGTTTGTATGGAATAAACGCTTCCCGCATTTCCCCTTAAGTGATTACGTCTTTCACGGAACGTGACGTGAAATGTATCGCTCGTTTGAAACTAAGTTGTGTGCAGTTTGAAACTTTGTTATACATTTTAAGTTACGGCTTCCAAGTCTCATAAAACTGTAAACGGTTTTGCGACACTAAAAGATTGAAATTTCATTTCGCAGTATAGCAACAAACGTTGTGTTGATTTGTAACTGATAGCTGTATGTAGGTATTTTAAATATAACAAAATTATATTTAATCGTTTTATGTAATCTGAAAATAGGTAATAAATAATTTTCTGTATTGATGAGCTTTATGATTGTTATCGCACAAGAAAAATTGGAAAAATTTTATGTACCACAATTTTTCAATAATAATTTTCACCTATTTTTTTTAACTGATTACCATCTATTCAACAAGGTGAGGTAGATTAGCGATCACAGTAAGGTGTGTAAGTACTCAGAGAATACTGCTGCCCGTACCCTGGTTTATATCCCTTAGTCGCCTTTTACGACACCGACGAGAAGTTATGGGATGGTACTATTATACACCACAAGTAATTACTCGTCATGTTTATATTAAGTTGAAACTATAGGTAAAACTCATTTATTAACTAAGATATTTTCCATTCCGGAAAATTCCGATTGTCATCTCGGAAAATCATTGTCGTTACTCGTGTGTAAACAATTGGGATCATTAATTACGCGTTGTCTCTCCTCGATACGTTACAGTGATTGATTACCGACCGTTAATGTTCTGCCACTAAATAATATTAATGATAAATGATTTAGAACTTAGAAGCGGTCGTTTTGTTTTATTTGTTAATAATGTTTTGATAAAATTCTCCATTGTTATTGAATTTTTTATTAATATGCTTGTATTTTTTATATTAAATGTAAAATCTTGTCAATATTTAAATATGGACTAATATAGTGTGTTTAATAATTCTATTTAAAAACTTCCTGTCTGCCAGCGGATGCGCCCGTGTTTCATAGATTTTTAACGGCATTAAAATTATTTATACGGAACCTTAATTATTTTTCTAAAAAGTTTTTAGTGTCTACAAAAGTAAAGTAAAAATATTTCTAATAAACTCCAGCACTTGAACGTAAAACTGACCATTGAATCGGATTTCATTCACAATTTCATGAGTTTGATTATTTATACGCGGGACGCAAATTATTTTAGAAAATCAAAAGTGCCCTAGGTTACGCATAGCAACTTCATCTATCTATAAAAAAAATCCCATCAAAATCAATCCAGCCGTTCTGGAGATTAGCCGGAACAAACAAAAGATACAAAAATTTCAAAAATTGTATTTTTGGTGTAGGTATCGTATATACATTCATATCTATTTAGTAAAAAAAAAAATATTTTGACATTACAAACAAACATTTCAATTTTATTTATTAGTGTTGCACGCAGTAATGTTCGGTCTTTGTCTGGCCAATATAATGAACTGTTTATATATCTATATTTTTTTCCCTTTTTGATAACATAACTAACTCGTGCCCGCGGTTCCGCCAACGTTTCATATTTTTTTTAGATGTGAGTGAAAAAGTCCAAATAACATTTTATTTATACCTAACCTTAAAAACACAAATGAAAAAAGAAAAATGAGAGTCTTTTGTTTTTATTAGCGGAAATAATGTAAATGAAAGTTAAACGAAAAAAAAAAAAATAATGAGAAAAATTTGAATGATATGTTGGTAGTTGGATGAGACATCCATCCAAAACTACTGCATAGCATAGAACATAGCGAACGGCTCCGGCTTCGCATAGGTATATAGAAATTTCTAATTAACATAGCCTACGATGCTCGGTGAGAGTGAAACTTTCTACAGATGAAAAAATTTGGCGGTGATGGCGCAGTTGGTATTGCAGTCGGATTTCGCGTCAATGGAGGCGAGATCGAGCCTACCAATCCAACTCTAAAATGAGCCTGAATTTTCGGTGAAGGAAAACATCGTGAGGAAACCATAGCATGGTGGTAGGAGATTTTCTAATAATGCCCTCCTGGGTGGCTACCACGCTCCAGTTTGAAAACTTGTCGTCAAATACAATAGGTGTGCTTCGGCAGCATCACTTGATAACCAGTACCTCCAGGCTTAGTGTGATTACCATCCTGGGTTAGATCGTCACTTAACATTACATGAGATTGTAGTCAAAGCACAGAGCTTATACAGTTTTAAAAAAAAGCAATAGTACAAGAAATACGTAGAAGTTTTCAATTTTATTCCACTCCTTTTCTAGGCATATTTATTTTAAATTAAAATGATTTCAAATGAGCTTAATAGGCATTACTTTGGAAACTACAACAGAAGAATTTTGTTCGTTGGAATATTATGTAGGTATGTGAAATTCATCAAACATACAAATATTCATATATGAGGAAATTTTGGGGACGAACTATTTCCAAAAAAAAAATATTGCTTAAAGCTCATCAACATTTACTAAAGAAAAAAGTAAATCGGCATACATGTTAATAATCTAATATATATGAATAATAAATGTTTATTGTAGTGTTAGCAACAGTAGAAATTTCCACGGCTCAATTCCAAAAGTAGTTTTAGTAGAAAAAAATTAGGCGAAAAAAAAACAAACATCCGTTTATTCACGAACAAAACTACATGTTCAGTTTAGTTTCACCGTTGAGGGCACTTGACAACGTAGCTTGGACAAATTGCACTCAAGTGGTCTATATGAACACACGGGTTAATTTTACATCACAAACTGCGGCGGGTTTTCTGTCATAGTAAAAAATTGGAGCCAGCGTTTTTTTTTTCACTTTTTAGAATAAAAAATGGACGCCGTAAGAATGTTCTTTTGAAATATTCTGTTCTGCGAAGGATATTGTTTCCAAATAAAACTCATGTGCATCAATCAGCGTATCCATTTGTCATGTTATTAGTATATCAGACAGATTCGGCTACACTTCTAGTCGCGCTGGGCAAAGATATTCGTGTCTGATTTACAGGTTATCAAAATCATACCACTGATATTGGACCTAATATATTAGTTTTCATAAAGGATAACAGATTACTTCCACTATAATACGGATGGGGAGGTATCTGAAAATTAATTCCAGGTAATCCAGAAAGATATAGTGCTTAAAGACATATATAAATACATACACACATTTTCGGAAATTATACGACGATCTTAAACAAAAATATGCCTACTCGTTAATCAAGCTCCAAAGAATATGTATTATTCTTTGAATATGTATTATGAAGCCACAAAATAAAAAAAAATCTTAAAGAAGTAAAAAAACATACTATAAAAATATCAGTAGCAAACCTTAACATCTGCTAAGTGATTTATAAATGTGTTAATTCCGGCAGGCGCGGGCATAATAAAACAACCTATGTTTCCATTCTAAGCCCCATTTTCCGTATTTCCTGCTCTAAATTCTAAATGCTGCGCTAACTCTCTAAGGATTTAACCGTTATATTTTCCTCTTTTCTAGAATTCATAGGTTTTTTTATTTCGTGTATTTATAAAGTACAACCTTGGCGTTATTTCGACTGCGTCCCTTGGAATTCTATTAATTATTTACTATAATAAATACTATTGAAATGATAAGAAACTCTGTGTTTTAATATTGTTTTTTATGAAACTTTTTGTTTTATATCTAACTACCAGTCTTCATTATTCAGTTCATTATTATTTTCGTTAAAATCGAATATATTTTTTGTTAAAATAGTAGATTTTTGAAAATTAAAATTAAGGAGAACTTTAATCAATTTCGAAGCTATTGTTATAAAGATAGTTATAAATATAACAGAAATATGAAGATTTTTATTATTTTCCTGGTATGGACATGTGATGCGCAGGGAGGAAGAGCATGTTGTGAGAAAGGTATTGAATATGAATGTGGACGATTATAGAGGAAGGGGAAGACCAAAGAAAAAATGGATGGACTGTGTAAAAGATGATAATTGTTTTAGGAAGAGAGTGAAGGTGGAGATGACTGCAAATAGAGAGGAGTGGAAGAGGAAGCCATGTTGTGTCGACCCCAAATGAAAATGGGATAAGGGCGGGGAGATGATGAAGATTTTTATTTTAATCTTTCTGTTTTATGATTATTAATAAGCTGTTTTCAAGTGTAACATGAAATTAAATTGCATTCGACAGTCAAAAGAAACTATATGTCGTTACTATGATAAGGGAGAATAATTTATTTAGATCGTATTTTTTTTTCTTCATGATCTCAAATAGCTAAATTCATCTATACGAGATGTCAACTCACAAGCAGATTGTGGCAACGTAGGGGCCTGTAGCGAACGAAATGCTCCATATTTTTTTTATGATAATACAATGAATAATGGTTGCATATCTATACATATAATAAAACTGTAACTAGATCAAATCTGTGCATTAAATTTTTTTTTTAAATTATAATCGGGGTGGATTTTTTATCAAAAAATCTTCCTAAGAAGGCGCTTATGAACGTCTAAAACACTACCACCGGTTCGGAAATAAACCCAGTCGAGAAGAGCCGGTAAGAAATTCGATCTGGTTCTTTTTTTTAATAAATATAATATATATCTTTTTTTTTGTCATATAAAAAAACTATACAAATCATAGTCTTAATAATGTTAGCGGAAGCACAGAGATGTGGGTTAATTCCAGACATCACTATCGCTCACGTAATGATGCACCCTGTAATAACCTTTTGAGATTAAAACTTGCTTGACATAATACTTAAACTTATTGTCAGGTAAATCGGTAATGTTACTTGTGATCTTATTGTAAAACCGAATACTATTACCTATAAAGCTTTTATTAGACTTACTTAACCTAGAGCGTGGGACGGACAACTTGTCTTTACTTCTAATATTAAAATTATGACGATCATTCACTAGATCTAGTCTATCGATATATATAAACATAAAATATTTCATTTAGAATTGAATCCATGTATTTCCCTGTGTAAGCGTATCATTCTGATAGTACTGAACCAATTTGGACGAAAGTTTACACAATACTCAACTAATATGTTAAAGTAAGGATACTTTTTGTCCCATAAAACGGAAGGGATTTTCCAGGATAACAGACAAAAGTCAAAATTTGTACTAAATGAAATTCTCGACGGGTTTTGATGAAATTGTGCTATAGTAGATAAACTAGCTACATTTTAGTCTATGCTTCTTAAACAAAGTGAATAAAAGAAAACATCGCTTGGTTTTGAACGAACGTCTTTGGCCCGTATAATGAACGTCATAATTTAGTTACAACAACTTAGGGTTTCTTTGCGAAATTGTCAATCAGTTGATTTAGAAGGATAAAATCTAATAAGTACGGGACGGGACATATATAAAGAATTTATTGGTAATGAGATAGATTGTATGCAGATAAAGAATATAGGCTGTCTATTAGAATATAATTGTTTGAAGTCCAAGTGAGCGAAGTCGCAGACACAGATAGTTTGGAGATAAGGCAAATAAAAAAAATAGCGTTGCCCAAGTGGAAGTCTGATACATACATTTATTGCTCTTTCTTAGAGCAAGGCCCGTAGTATTCAGTTTTTTAATTACTAAATACTGTATAAGCCTTGGACCTTGCTTATTATATCAATTGGCGATAAGTGTACACTGAAGAAATTGACTTTCAAGTAAACAACTACATATATAAGTATTTTCATTTCCAAAATACCATTACTCTGAAGTAGTAAGTTGGCTCAGAATTTATGAGCGCGTATAAAATATTTTTCAACTCCGTATTGTTCAGTAATTGCGACCAAAACGTATGCGGTATCGTATACGCCTCTCATTACCCGACGCTTGTGTGCTTGTTGACGTTAATATCAGTCACAAAAGTGCTGGAATACAACAGAAACATTGCTTTCAACGCTGCCAAAGCTTTTACCCACTTTTAACCCCTTTCAAATGTTCGACGTACTACATTATGTTCTATATGCATATTTGCTAGTATCGTCATATAAGTCAATGGTGGAATTTGACCGTAATCTATTAAATTTATGAAAAAATAATTATTATTTAGATAATGCTAACAACCAATTTTATTTATCTTAAGTTTTAAATTGTTTGACTTTAGGGACCTTCTCGATAATAAGCATTTTATATACGCGGTAAATGGATGTCACTCTGATGATGACATGTGATTGAAAATGCATTGATAGTCGTAAGATATAGTGACATTATCATTGGCAGTATGAATTTAAGTTTTGTATTATTTGAGATTTTATCTATTTATTACTTATTGTACCTATTTGTAACAAGTAATATATATATTGTGTTCCAATTATGTATAATAAAATACACAATATGTATATATAATTGTTATGCATATAGGTCTTTTTTCCTAACGTTTTTGTTGGTTTTATCTGTTGATGTGATTGTTTGTTTCTTTATAATAAATAACCAAAAAAAAAAAATTCTGCCCCTCTTCTTTCCTATGGCAAATCTCACAGTCCTCCTTGTATAAAATAATCTTAAAATTGATCCAAATTTTACGTTTAACGAAGAATTTAATAAAAAACGAAAATGAAGTAACGGGAATACCTATAGTATTTACGATAAATCTATCCCATAATATAAAACCATTACATATTTACCGTCTACCTTTTTCATAAGAATAGTAGACATAAATGTTCCTACAAACTAGGACAAAAAAAAAGTAAAAACACTCCAATATCTATCAGAGTGATTCGTAAAAAGTGTGTGGTTACACCTGAACAACTCTAGCTATCTCCAATCTCGGCGAGCACTTAGCTGATTGCTTGAAAACTGGACATCGTGGAAAGATTTACCCGTTCAACATAAAAATAATACAGAAAGTTTACCGTACTAATAAATTAAATTGAAATGTTTGTTTGTTTTGTCAAAATGATAATTTTTTACTAAATACATATGAATGTACACAAGATACCTATACCAAAAATACTTTTTTTTTTTTTATTTTTGTCTGTCTGTCTTTCTGTTTGCTCTGGGTAATCTCCGGAACGGCTAAACCGATTTTGACGTGACTTTTTTTTTGGTAGATAGCTAAAGTTACTCCGCGTAACTTAGGGTGCTTTTGTTTGTCAAAATAATTAGGGTTCCGTGTAAAAAATTAATACTCATAAATACTTGAATAAAAACCGATTCAATGCAGAGTTTTACGGGGAAGTGTAATTTTTGGGAAAATAATTAGGGTTCCGTAATAAATAAATAAAACGCAGTGAATAATATAAGTAACGCGGGCGCAGCTCCGGGCACACAGCTAGTGTATCTATAAAAAAGGACCTCGATTTTTACATGAACATCATTTAGTTGTATTTATGTCACATGTAAATCATAAAAATATATATTTTCCTCAATTCTTCAAATCGAATATTTCGCAATAGTTTTTTAACGGATCGATCCATTATGGTATTTGAAATCACATGTTTCATTGTAAAATATTTTTATTAAATTCCTTTTTTTAAAGCCCGTAAATAAAAAAGAAATGCCTTTTTTATTTTGATTGGTGTGTAGTACAAAGGTTTTTACAGGGACGACTGTTTGCAAAAATACATTTCACGTAGAAATGGGTTACTCGTGAGGTAAACATAAATAGGATCAAACAAAGATTATTACGGGATTTGTCAATCGTTATCATGACAGAAATAGGGCAAATATTTACCAGGTTTCTATTGTTGTATCTTACGGTGAAATGATTGAAAATAAAAACAATTCTTTTGTATACTGTGTAGGATCAGTGCTTTGAAAACAATTTTAACTGATGTTAAGTGATAATATGTTCCAGCATGGTAAACACACTAAACCTAGACGCCTAGACTGGCTCTCTAGATGCATTCGGAAAACACTTATAGTTTTTTGGCGATTACGAAACTTGAAGCTGAATACCAACCAGTATTAGATTTTATTTCTCACCATGCGTTGGTTTTATCACTTTATTTTTATGGCTCACTAAACTACTATGGGTGGATTCAAATCTAAGTCAATCCATGTGGGAATCCGATCGTACTATCACAAAGACTAGATATTGTATAAACTAGATATTGAAAAATGACACGTTGTTTAAACTTTAATCTAACAAGGTCAAGATGGCATCCATAAAGATGTGCTGGATAGAGCGAAGCGATATTTCACATCGGAGCAAAGACTGCAGCTGTACTAGTCCCAAGTCCGGCCCCATATGGAGTACTACTGTCACCTCTGAGCGGGAGCACCTGGATGCAAGCTCAAGCTACTTGGCTCGGTTAAAGACGTGCTGCGAGAATCATTGTTGATCCAAATCTCGTCAGCGATTTAGAACCCTTAAGTCTAAGGAGGGACTTTGCCTTCTTACGTATGTTCTTCAGTTTTTAAATGGCTTGTGTTCCGATGAATTGTTCGACATAATGCTGACACCTAATCGTCATAGACAGTGCGGTTCCAGAGGAGTTTCCTCCCGCGAACTATCCGGATGTGGAATGAGTTCCCAGTGGCCATGTTTCCTGCGGAATACGCTATGGGGTTCTTCAAAAGGGGTGTTAGAAAGTTTTTTTTTAAGAGTTTGCAACAGTGACGTGATATCTCTGTTGTTGCAGGTGTCCATATTCTATGGTGACCGCTTACCACCAGGCGGATCGTATGTCTGTTTGCCACTTTAGTGGTATACACCATTTTTTTTCCATATCTAATACATGAAACTTATTATCAACTAGCTAGTATTTACTAATACGTTTATGTCAAATCGTATTTCAACGTTAACTGTGCCAAATTTTATAACTATTAAAGTGAGCAGTTTATTTTAAATATAATTTTTAATCGTACGTAATAATATGTAGTATTCACAGGTGACGTAGCGAGGGTAGGCTCCCCACGAGGTGGACCGACGACCTGGTGAATGTCGCGGAAGTCCGATGGATGCGGTGGCGAAAGACCAGTCGTCGTGGAGATCTTGAGGGAGACCTATGTCTATCAGTGGACGTCTTTCGGTTGAATGGATGGATTGATTCACAAGTTTACTCCTTTATTGCTTTCCAAATTATATATTTCATAATAGTCCAGTATTCAAGTGATGCTCTCTCTTTATACCACTTAGTCGGCTCATAACCCGAAAATTAGTGATTTATATGATATACGTAGCATATTTCACATTATGTATCTACTATTAATTAACCATATGAAATAAATTAGGAAGCGTATACTGAAAAAAAATACAAAAAAAAACACTATAGAATATTTTATTAAATATTGTGGTGTAAATAATAAATTGTAAACAAGTTGAGTCGGTTTTTGCATTTAGTACACGTATAGAATAAATAAATAATGTATATTTATTTATGTAAATGAAAAAAAAAAATATATCTATGTAAAATTTAACAGTATTTTCTCTTTTCCCAATGATATTATTCTATTCCCAATCGTTTCTCGTACGGTTATTAGTATTATTGTTTCGTGTAGGTACTTAATTTTTGTTTTTAAAATTTAAATAAATAACAAACTGAATAAATAAAAGTAATAATGACAAAGAAACATTGGCTCGATGCACTAGTATGTTGTAAAGAATTGTTAAAATTGTACGTTTATCGTTTTAAACAGAAAATTATTTCTCGTTTGTTTAAAATACACTACATAATTCCTACCAATTTAAAATAATTATCCGAGTGTTTAAAAAAATAATCTTTATTTATTCCAAATAGGTATAGTTATATAGTTTATAATTTTATTATATGCAGAAACATTAAGATTGATTTTACACATTTTAGTTCCTGAAGTAAAGTATTGTGACTAAAGGAAATACGATTTCTTCGCATAGCTGTAGTAACTAGCTCCAATTCGCGACCACAATTTGCAGGTAATATATATAATAGACTAGCTGTGTGCCCGCGGCTGCGTCCGCGTTACCTATATCCTTAATTGGGTTTTATTTTTTATACGGAACCTTAATTATTTTACCATCCTGGAACAGATTTCACTTAAAATCAGTTAAAGTTGTTCTCTTTGCACTGAGCATAAAAAGTATACAAAACAATTACTTTTATTTTTTACATTTTTAACCACTTTACAGAAAGGTACTGACAATAGGGATGTTAACGCCATCTATTATCATATATATTTTCTTCTTATTTTAAGTTATTTCTAGTCTATATTGTCTATACGCCTCCGCTCTATTTAGTCTATGTACGCATTATCCTTTCCTCTTCCTATTCAAAAAACGGAACGCCAACACGCAACCGCCGCCGCTGTTTCTCGTAATAATATTTAAAAGTGCACATTAATTATCCGATTATATTACTAAATTACGAGAATATAGAACATTCATAAAGTGAAGTGAGATAGAAAGTAAACTCTGAACCAGATCGAACCAGATAGATCGAAGGTAAGTTCCGTTTGCTCCTTTCAACATCATCCTTCTAGATATTTCCACCAAGGGATCTGGTAAATTTATACCTTAATTCTGTTATGATAACGATTGACAAATCGCGTACTAATCTCTATTTAATCCAATGTATGTTTCCCTCACGAGTGATTCATTTTTACGAGAAATCAAATTTTTATAGTCGTTCCTCTAAAAACCTTTTTATTAATAAACTGTATTTTGATATAGTTTTACGATACCTATATCGTAATTAGTAAAAAACAATGTTATTTTGATATTACAAAAAGACACTTCAACTTTATTTATTAGTATAGATTGAGTAAGTACGGTAATTACAAGCTTTATATTTTAATTGCATACATACAGATCGTATCTATTTCCGTACATACATATTTGTAACGGAAATCTACAAACTCAATTTTCATTGACTTTATAACGTCAGATGAAATTATAACTTAGCATACTTGTCAAAGACCGATAGCAATACAATCATTTAAAAGTTTGCCTTTTTATCTTTATCAGGATTTTTTTTTACACGGCTCAGTGCTTTGACCACAACCTCACCTGATGTTAAGTGACAATGTGGTCCAGTATGGTAAGCACACTAAGCCTAGAGGAAATGGTTCTTAAATGATGCTGCCGGAACATACCTATTTAGAGACAGGTTTTCAACCTTGAGGGTGGTAGCCTGGGTAGCCCAGGCGGGCATCATTAGAAAATGCCCTACCACCATGTTATGGTTTCCTCACGATGTTTTCCTTCATCGTAAGCTTACGCCGATTTTAGAGTCGGATAGGTGGGGATCGAACTCGTGTCGATTGACGCGGAATCCGGCAACACTACCCGCTACACCACCATCGCTTCATTTTCGGATTTAGATATTTTTACCCAGGAAACAGGCTTGTGTAGTTCTGCTGTCGCAAAAGATTTCATCCATTCAATCGAAAGATGTTCACTGCTGCACGTAGTTCTCCCACAAAGATCTTCATAACGATTGGTCTTGCACCACCCGCATCCAGCGGATTCCCGCGACCTTCATCGGGTCTTCAGGTTGTGTGCCTGCCCACGCTGCGTCTTCACTACTCGAAAGTCATTCGAGAACTCGTTGGTCCCAACGGGCATCCATCCTACAAACAATGGGCTCAGCCCACTTCCACTTAAGTTTGGGAATTCTTCGAACAAAATCGGTCGGTTAGTTTGGTTCTTCTATGGATCTCCTTATTTCTGATTCGATTACGTAGTGAAACTCTGAGCATAGCTCTCTCCATTGCCCTTTGGGCTCTGAGCTTTATTATTAGACCGTTTATAAGCATCTACGTCTTAATCTTGAGACACTACGGTATTTCGGACGAAAAAATTTTGCGTAGCTAACCGAATGCGGCGAAAGATGACATTCTAATAAAAAAAATTGAATCCTTAAAGTTAACAAGAAGAATTCCATAAAATGGAGATGCATTGGCTTAAATGGCAAGCTTACGAGCATATACATGAAATCATCTATATAATATCGTTACATTAACATATACGATAAAGAAATGGGGTCTTTTAAATATAAACACTATTTTGTGACTAAAAAAATATGTACAGCTTATAAAATAACAAAAAATCAATTATAATAAATCAGTGAAGTTTAAATCGCCGTAGAACGAACTCTCCATATTTAAAACTTAACTTCTAAGAGTGAATTATCGAGTTACACATTTTGAATATCTGGCTATTATTAATCTCATTGTTTAAACGTTTTTTTTTTTTTTTTGCAAAAAGTTAGTAGTTCATTTAAAACTTTTGTAAATAGTATATTTTTAAGAGATTTGTCAATTCGACGTGTACGATGTGGGTCATGACCGGGGGTCATGATCCCGGACCGCCACTGGTAAGAATTATTGAATTTATTTATTATTTAATTGCAGGTGTACACGTATAGGATGTGAATTGGGCGTCAAATACGCAGCGCTTGCGCCACGGTTGCCCGTCATGGCGCTTCGGAGATAGTGCCAGGTGATGTACCAGTTTATTTTATTTACATAGTATAATCATTCATTTTATTTTTGAATAATCTGGAAATCAACATACGTATGCTGCGACGACAGTTGTCTTCACATTGTCGGCTTTCGCTAATGTAACTCTCTTCAAGCTTAATATTGGTCAGATTTAAATATCTATTAGAAAAAATAAGAGACACAACAAAGTGTTAGAGTGAAAAGACATTTTTGAATATTTATGGTAGGCAGTCTAAACTGAATTAATTGAAGTGAATAACCTGAAGTGTTTGAACTGAATGAACTTAAGTGTTTTAACTGAATTAACTTACGAGTATTTCATTTTAATAGGTGAATTCGATAATGAAATAAAATATAAATTAAAAGCGATGACGGCGTACTTGTATTGAGGTCAGATATCGCTTTTTGTAGTCTTAGAGAAACTAGTATACAAACTAAAGCACGGTGGTAGAATATTTTTAACGCCAGCCTGGTAAGGTACAAAATGAATAAATATAGTATAAGCATACAAATTGAAAATATGTCGTGAAGTGCTTAATAAAGTTTTTCGGAAGCTCTCATGTGAAGCTTGTCGTGTTCTCTACACTTAGACCATATCGTCATTTAACGTCAGATGAAATTGTGTATAATAAACTGAAAATACTTACAACACTGTAGTCTAGAATAACACGACACATGCCGTAAACATATACGAAAGTACTTACAAGAAAAGTAAACTCATTACTCGCTATCATAACGTACTATATCATAATGACATCGGCAAAAACTGCGGCGGCGCTCCGGCGAGTCGAGAGAAAAATATAATTAAGTCGTATGTATGAACGGGCACGAGCCGGGAACGTGCGGGGACTTTATAGGGCGGTGCTTGTGCTGCGAAATCGCGTTGTCGATCTTTGTTATTCGTACAGTCGGCAGTTTTATATTTATATTCTTTACATTTACAAATTTTATTTCAAAATATAAAAATTTAGCTCGCTTAATATTGCAACAACGTTTATTTTATGTGTACACAGTACACGTGTCAGAAGTGACAATTCTTTGGCAATATTTAGTCTACATTTGTAAGACAAATTATCAATAAAGGATTGAAAAATTATCAATATATATATCAGAGACAGAGAAAGAGATTAAAAATATGTATGCATGCTATCCATCATGCGCACGCTTCCTCGACAACGAGTAATAATTCTAATTTAAAACACAGGAAATAATAATTAATATACAGTCAAATATGGGTTGGTTATTATTTTTCTTTATTTATCTCACACTAGTTAACCTATATGTCCTTTAATATTCATAATCGCGATGTCAATTGTGACGCTTATCGCGTCAAAGAAGTTTCACTTAAAAACACAGCATTTGTACGTGTAATTTTACACTTCTATGACTTTACTATTAACTATCTACATTGAAAACTTCCATAACGTAACTCAATTTCCGTTAGAAAGATTGTTATATATCGTGACCACAGAGATTGTACCTCAAAAATTACTTAAAAAAAAATCGATTGTACCGGGAGACATTTCAGGTTTAAATGAATAAATCTAACGTGAAATTAAAATAAGCCTGAGTAATAGGCACTCAATGTACCAGAATCTTATGAGTTATCCTTATTGGTTAGCAAATCCAATCGAATCGGAGATTTCGCCTTTATACGAAGCTATTTTCCTTCAAATTCTTCTTGATTACAATGCAGTATGATGTTTGATAAACGATTCCTTACGATGGAAGAATTAATGAACATATTATTGCTTATATATCATCTGATGATCCTTGATAATAAATTTCATACAGATCTAGACATGCGTATACTCTCTCATCACATCATATCATATTTATTAATACCTCATTAAAGTTTGAGAGCTATTTGCATTAGAATTTACCCTAAAGTGACCTAACAGTGATGGTTGACACGTTAATATTGGTAGACAAACAAATCTTATAATTTGTACTGGTTTCATCAAATTTCCATTCCAATTTTAATTGATTTTTAATGTAGTCGGTCTGTCTTCCTTAAATATTATAAAAGGCAACAGGGTCTGTCCGTAGTCTTATAACGTCAAAATAAAGACATTTATCTTTTTTATTAATTTAAAAGGATATTTTCTGGGTCATTATTAACATATATTTTTAATGTATATTGTTACGTAATACACTTGGTAAGTATTAATAACTAATAAATTAAATTTACGAAAAAACTACTACCATATAGCCCTAGCGATAAATTATTTGAATCCAATAAAATGCAAATAAAATACTGTTTAATAAAACAAAAATAATAAAAAAAATTGTACTATAAATAGATTTTTTTTTATAATTAAACCGGATCTATCACTTTTATTAAATCAGTTAAGAGGCCGAGTTATAAATAATTATATAAGCAAATATAATATCGAACTACATTAAAAAGAATGCTTTAACAATATTATGGAATTTACTTGAGCGGAGGTGCGAGCGCAGCTAGTCTAACAGGAAACAAACTAATTTTTATTATAATCTTACGAATTATTTATCGACGGTAAAATTGTTATATTCTGTAATATCGATAAAATTAGACGAACACTAGTTTAATAGCGCTTCCTTCCGCCATTGCTAACATACTGGCTGTATGAAAATATTTCAGTGAATAGCTACTCCAACTTTAATACGGGAATTATGAAACGAGGCAAACAATACGCTTTGTGCATCCTTCACAGAAATAAATTGCTATATTTTTTGTTTTTTTGTGACGTATCTTTCACGTGATTAAAGTGGCTATTTTACAGATAAAATTGCCATTTATACGTTCTGCCAAGGTAAAAAAATCATTGTCTCTCGTAAAATACATTTTAAATAAAAAGGTTTACAGAGTGATAGTAAAACTTGATTGGGTCGCAACCATCACGGCGATAAAGCTGTCATAGTGGCTTATTTCAGATTGTGACCTTTCGGAATTAACCAGTCTATATGTAGAAGTAGCAAAAAATTTAATACATTGATATCATTCTGTTTAATATTGAGTCAAGTTTTGGATTGTATTGTGTTTATACCACTTACCATCAGTCATATCTCACTTACAATAAAATAAAAAACAACACGGGGTGATTATAAGATATATTTGTATGGTTATTTTGTTTAGGCTCTAAAAGTTAAATTACAAATACTTTCCTATAGAGCCAAAAACAAATAAATTATGATACAATCCTGATACCCCTAATTGTAATTTAGTATTCACAGGCAGATAGATATCCATTAAATTATATCATGTTCGGCTTCTAATATTGTTTTATTTCCTTCGAATATTTGTATACAGATTTTTATAATTGATACTTTTGTTTCGTTAATAACATTTGTATAATAAGTAAATCTTATACGAATAATGAAGTATGTAAAACAAACTCTAGACAATAAAAACTATGCTATTTTATTGTAAAAAAAAAGTTTACTTATTTACTATGACTAAAAATAATAATGAAAACGATTATTATAATTTTTTTAACGGTATATTTAATGAATAATTTTTGAAACTCTGATACGTGTAGGTACTGATTGTTAAGGTGAAGTAATGAACTCAACTGTAGTCGGAAGCGGAAATAATTATGAATGTGCGTTATTAGCGTTAAGGGCGGATGTCGCGACAGTGCATATTTACCATGTTCTGAAGAAATATTTAATCGTCGTCTTTTTTTAGTGGCGTTGAGCGATTCTCGGTAAGGGAAAAAAACTTGTAGATTTTCGTTACCAATACTACGACGTATTGGTATTATGATGTAATCAACACGCTATACAGTATGTCAAGTATAAGATGGCATTTAAGTGATAGCGCTCAGACATAAATAATACTTTTTTATTTAGGCAGACATTCGTATCTACCTGAAAATATACATAATTATTGCTCGGAGTGCCAGTAGATCTAAAAGCAGACAAATGTTATGTTAGGTTGTGTTAATAATCTTAATTAACAAATTATGAAATTTACATAAATACATACATAGCATCACACCTTGCTCTCGTGGGGGGTAGGCAGAGACTACGTCCTTCCACTTGCTACGATCTTGACACACCTCTTTTGCTTGTTCTACTTTCATGAGCGTTTTCATACATGCTCATCGGTTATGAGTAATTTTCACCTGGCCTTTATTTAAGATGTTTTTGATTTGGGCGAGATACGTTCGTCTAGGTCGACCCTTATTTGGACGACGGCCGCCGGAGGAGGGCATCGATGCGTTTTATCCTCCGCTTCCGCCGATCATTAGCTGAATTGTGTCACTCCAGGAAGACGGCGGTAGGTATAATGGGTATTCCCGGCGCTTCACGCCGGGCGTGTCCCATATAACACAAGTGAACTTCCGCATTAGAGATGCCAGGAGGAATGCGCAAAGGCATTTCCCACTATAAAAAAAATCAACCCTTATCAACATGTTCAGTCACCCTCGCCTTGTTTATTCATTTTGTCAATCTACTGTCGTGTATCCACTCCACAGGGCCAAACTTAATGTGCCATATGAAATTTCAACGTTAAAAAAAACAGTTCTCCCAAAGTTTCGAGTTTTAACTTCTGTCAGTAGAACCCATGGCTGCATAATTTTTTTTTTACACGGTATAGACTCAGTGCTTTGACCACAATCTCACCTGATGTTAAGTGACGATGTGGCTTGGGATGGTAAACACACTAAGTCTAGGTTCTCAAGTGATGTGCCGCAGCCACATCTATTGGTATTTGGGTTTCAAACTTGAGGGTAATAGCTACCCAGAAGGGCATTACTAGGAACTACCCTACAACCATCTTATGATTTCCTCACGATATTTTCCTTTACCGAAAGCTCAGACTGAGTTGGATAGGTGGGTTTGAACCTGCGTCCATTGACACAGATATCCGACCAACTAAACCAACATCGCTTCATACATCAAAAAAACATAATTTGTATTTTTTTTACACTGCGAATTTTATCAACTATTATTTAGAATCTCTTGGATAAACTTTTACCAGGATATGTCATATATTGTGAATTACGTGTCTAATTCACTTGTGATATCCAGTGATATCCAACTTTCGGGCCTTACTGTATGAACAGAAACTATGTATCCGACCTATCTAGATGAAGATCTATTTATTTTATAAAATAGATTTTAAAAACGATTAGGTACTTAAATTCGGTCAACATTTTTTATTTTATGCGTTTTGTAAAACGCCACTACATACTTATTTCATAGAGAAATTATGAGTAGTAGACTAGTAACCATAGAGTATTAGCGCTAAGATCGATACTCTATACAAACTCTTGATTAACATTGAAGGCAAAAATGTGTGTGCGTGAAAGCGACACGAAGTTACGTAATCACCAGCATGTAACGAAACAAGTACTTAGCTTTTTAAAGCCAACCTGAAATGGCTTGACTTCGGGTGCTCCTACTGCAGCTCTGTTTTAATTCTATCGTTCACTCGATATCCGCTCGCCTCTATTGCTTACTTTGTTTAAAGCAATATTAATCCAGTTGATTTCAAATATTTATATAACGTCCGTTCTGTCTACATTTCTCGATCCGTTTGTTTGTTTTCTTTTGAATTGAAATTCTACATTGTTTGTATTTCGATATTGGATAGTTGACCGCATTTCTTGTTGACCGTATATGGATAGAGAGAAAGCAGTTATAGAGCTGTCATAAGTTATATGGCTATAGGTACACTGGATTGATCGATGTTGCTCTGAATTTTATTCGACAATTGTCTTGTAATTATGGTTAAATAAAATATTAAGTTGCATGGTGATAGGGTATTTTTAATGTCCATATGACTACCACTTCTTCTTTGGGTAACATCATTTAAAAGCTTTTTCTACAGACTTAGTATTATGTCACGTAATATCAACTAGGATAGTGGTCAAAGTCTAAACACAAAGTATTAAAAAAATTGACAGCCATGGAAACTGCCGAAAGAAGTGAAAAATGTGAAAAAAATGTTATTTTGTAATGTTTAAATTTCAAAATTTGTTAATTTGCATTTTTAACATAGCATAACATGTGTCAGGTTTTTACATCTATTGGCGCTTCAAGGAATAACTATGTCATGTAGCTTATTCATAATCAAAACATACGATAGGATAAATCTTTTCGTTTAACTCTGAGCGCTAGTACTTAACGCCATCTCATACTTGACAGTAGCATGTTGACAGCTAACGTCGTTGCATTGGTAATGCGAATCTATAGGTTTTTCTCCTACCATGAATCGCTCAACGTCGCTAAAGAAATTTTCGCTTTAAACAATCCCTTTCACATATTCCCAGTTTGAATATACGACAGTCAACGATTTCTAAAGGCGCAGTGGAAGGTATTTTATGAATTTATAGATCGGCCGATTGCCTTTCGTCACCCGGCGGTAATTTCCTTCGGAGAAAATATCTTTCAAGTTCCGAGCGGTTGCCCTTGGGGTGTGTCCGTTTGAAGAAAACATCTTCATAGAGTGTAGGGTGACCGTTTGGTATTGACAAAAAGTTAGAATCAGTTTTTTTTAAATCGTGTAATGCTGTTGACCACAATAGCCTTGAAAGCTTCGAAAGTAGTAAGAACCTCGTTTTGGCGTACTGGTAATGGTTTCGCCACACAGCGAGCGAGTCGCGATACCAGCGCGAGGATACTATATAAATGGTTACAGTTACAGTTACAGTTCGCGTTCGGCTCGCGTCAGGACGATATCTTCTATAAAAACATTGTGCTGGTGTTCCGACCTGCTCGGTGTGTGGCGAAACCCTAAATTACAAACTCGCCAAAATTTGTCCTTGCTAATCTCTGCGATATGCAATTTTTGTCGTGAGATGTGCTGAAGTGTGTGTACATTGTGATGCGTGTAGTGCATGCAGTCTTTCCAAGCAGCCGGATCTATCCACTGCTAGACATAGGTCTCCCCCAAAGATCTCCACGACGACCGGCCTTGCACCACCCGCATCCAGCGGATTCCCGCGACCTTCATCAGGTCATCGGTCCACCTTCTAGAGGGCCTATCCACGCTACGTCTTCCGGTGCGTGGTAGCCATTCGAGAACCCGTTGGCCCCATCGAGGATCGATTCTGCAAGCAATGTGCCCAGCCCATTGCCATTTAAGTGTATTTAGTTCACTTCATATGTATTTAGTAAAAAGTTGTCATTTTCATATTACAAACAGATACTTCAATTTTATTTATGTATATATATAGAAAAATTATTTACATTAAAATTGTATAGTAATGGAATGTTACGTCCGTTATTCGTGGAGAACCTACCCTAAAAGTAGAGTTCAACTTAGAGTGGACGTTTGGGGTACTCCCGCAGCGGTAATAAGCTCCCGCGGGATATAAAATCGCCCATAAATTTCGTTTTCGAGACTCCGTTCGCCTGGAAATGGATATTGAGTATATGGCGGTCGTAACTTGACTTGAGCTCATTTAGTTGCATTTTGTTAGAAGTGTTTTCTTCGAAATGATATTTCGTTACAAGCGACAATGGTTCTGCGGTAATGTTGCAATCGACGTTTTTTTGACTACTAAACTGGCAAACAGGCATACGATCTGGCTGACGGTAAAGGGTTACCGTAACCTATGAACGCCTGTAACACCAGAGGTAGGAATAATATGCGCGTTGCCAACTCTTTAAAATTAAAGCTTTGAGGAATGGAAGCCATAACATGGTTGTAGGACATTTTTCCAAAATATAAACTTTTCGGTATTCACCTATATATGTCGCTTTCGTACTCGCCTGAGGCACGACTACCATACACATGGTAAATATTTAAATTCGATTCAATTATTTCTCTTCAAATGATTATATGTGAAAATTTTCAGCGAAAAGTCCACCGTTGTACTTAGGAATAAAAAATGAATAAAAAAGAGTGATTTTAAAGATTTTTTGCGGACAAAGTATTAGAAAAATATATTAAAAATAGTTATTCAATACGCGCGAACGGGATCGCGGGCGTTGTTTAGTTTAAGAATACGTTATAAATAAAAATAATAAATAAAATAAAATAAGGTATACAAAAATACGCAACATCACAAAAGCAACAGACGGTTTAGCACATACCACGCCTGCAAGATCAAAGGTGGACAAAAAGAGTGACAGAATGGAGGGGGCCAGTGGGCAAAAGAAAGGGAGACCTTCCATCAGATGGGAGGACGAGATCAAACGCATAGCGGGTCCAAACTATACACAAATAAAACAATCCAGAGAAAACTGGCTCAATTTGGAGGAGGCTTTTACCTGCAGAGCGGTTCTTACAGAATAATTTTATTAAAAGTATGTGTATATTATACTATATCCATGAAAATAACGTATCTAAAATTCGCTATATAAAACTGAAACTACTAACCATCAAATATTAAAAAAAAACAACTTATCATTTCTGGAAGAAATAAAAGGCTTTCTTATTTTATTTTATTATCAGTAAAAAGACAATTCCACTAGAAGACAAACGAAATTTTTGAAAACTACGCCTTGAATTTTATCTTCGATCTCTATAAGTAATTCTCTTTATTAATTAATCAATATATTTACGTTTAATTAAATTAATACTATGTCATTGAAAAATATAAAGTGCGATGTTTAATGATAATTGTACTGTATCATTGATAAATATAAAATAAAACGTAATTATACTGCTTATCAACTTCCAATTCCTTAACTGAATTTCATTAAGCTACAAGTATCCGCCTACCGCCTCATAATCAATAAACAATGTGTTAGTAGCTGATTTTGCGAAGATGCAATGTGCTATGAAACTTCTCGAACCCGAGACAATAAATAAATCTTCGAAATTGGTCAATTTGTTCTTATCAAAAAAGCCGTTTTATTGATTATTGCGTTTCATATATTCTTTAATGCGCTTTATTTTTTTATCCATCTATCCATTCAACTGAAATACGTCCACTGCTGGACATAGGTCTCCCCTAAAAATCTCCACGATGATCGGTCTTGCGCCACCCGCATCCAGTGGACTCCCGCGACCTTCACCAGGTCTTCGGCCCACCTTGTAGAAAGCCTACCCACACTGCGTCTCCCAGAACACGGCAGCCTTTTGAGAATCCGTTGGCCCTATCGGGAATCAGTTCTACGAGCATTGTGCCCAGCCCACTGCCACTTAAGTTTAGCAATACTTCGGGCAATATCGGTTACTTTGGTTCTTCTGCGTATCTCCTCATTTTTATTCAATCACGCAGGGAAACTCCGAGAATAGCCATTTTATTACCCTTTGGGTAAGTTTGACTTTTCTGATTAGGCCCATTGTAAGCGACCACGTCTCAGTACCATAACTCATTACTGGTAACAAACACTGGTCGAAGACTTTTCTCTGGTGACACTGCGGTATCTCGGACGATAATATTCTGCGTAGCTTCCCAACCGCGGCCCAGCCGAGTTGAATTCGACGATTGACCTCTTTCTCGAAGTTAGACCACCTAACTGGATAGTTTGTCCCAGATATATATTACTGTCAACAACGGTCAGTAACTTCAGCTATCTAACAAAAGTCCCGTCTAAATTGGTCCAGCCATTCCGGAGATTAGCCAGAACAAATAGACAGACAGTCAGACAAAAATTTAAAAAATTGTAATTTTGTTACAGATATGATGATATAATTAATGTGTATTTAGTCAAAAATTGTTATTGTGACATTACAAACAGACACTTCAATTTTATTTATTAGTATAGATGTTCGAGAAAATGATTTTTCTTAATAGTTTTTTTTTTCGATGTCTTAAATAATTATTATGTTATTGGGGATGGAGACCAATTTAACAAATAAAACATCACAGAAATTGGTTCAGCCGTTCTTAAGTTATAAATGGTGAAACTATCCCGACTTTATTTTTTACATTATAAAATATTATGTAAATTAATATAAATAAATAAATGAATGTTTGAATAAATGAATGTATGAACGAAAGAACGAATAAATAAATAAATGAACCCCTTGAGCACTTACCTGGCGTTCAAGCCAGCTTTCCATTGTTTTTCTATTGTCTTATTTAATGGGTAATTGACATATTAATGAATGAATTAATTAATAAATTTGGGGCCGTGGGGACCGAGTACTCGTAGCCTGTACAGGGAGCTCGTGGTCCGTTTGGTTGAGACGTCTCATTACTACAGGTCTGGCCTATTTCTGGGTTACAAAATCAGCATTGGCATACAACGTAGCAATCTGATGTTTAACATCAGATGGGATTGTCCTCAAAGTACTGAGCTTATACAGAAAAAAAACAAAATTTGCTCAAAACTATTATACTAGCCCTCCTGTACTTCTATCAATTCGTGGATAACCGCATAAGCGTAAGAAATTTGAAATCGTTCGTGGATCCATATTTTGGACCCTACGGGCCACTAGTGGTTATTAAAACACAGGTTGGGAACGACTGCTTTATATTGAAGCTGGTTCATATGTTTAAAAGAAATTCTTTTAAGGCAGTGGAATAACATCATCATCATCTCCCTACCCTTTTCCCATTTTTATTTGGGGTCGGCGCAACATGTCTTCCTCTTCCATTCCTCTCTATTTGTTGTCATCTCCGCATTCACTCCTTTTCTAAACATATCATCTTTCACACAGTCCATCCATCTTTTCTTTGGTCTTCCCCTTCCTATGTAACCGTCCACATTCATATCCAATTCCTTTTATACAACATTCTCTTTCTCCCTGCGCATCACATGCCCATACCAGGATAAACGACCGCCTCTTATTGTCTGTTATTGGCGCCGCTTTCAAACTTCCTCTAATATATTCATTCCTAATCCTGTCCATTCTTGTTACCCCACACATCCATCTCAACATTCGCATCTCAGCTGCATGTAATCTTCTTTCGTCCGTCACCTTTATGGGGTAACATTCTGATCCATACAAATATTTTCAAAGGTCTGATCAAATCATAACTTTAATTATAACTTAATTGCGCATTCAGTAAACACAAACCAATTATATTTATAAAAAAAGTATCAATTTTTTTTATTACAACATTTCTAACTAAACATTGCAAAAAGAAAATCTTATAACCTAAAAAAAAAAAAACTATAACCTAGTAAAGCCGCAGGGTGTTAAAAATGAATAACAAAATAAGATAAAAAACACTCGGGGGTACATTGGAGCGATATCGCCGCAGGCTCGCGTGTCAGAAGGTCAAAGATGCAGATAGGTTGGCCATTTGCAATTCAAGTAGATATGAGCGGGTCGGTTAAAACGTCAGCCGCTGATAAAACTGTCAGTTTGTATTCGCTGTGACCCAGTCAAGAACTATATGTAGGTACAATATATAATATATTTAGACATATCGCTGTATCAACATATTTTGAAGTGAAATTTCTTTCGGTGGCGCAGTTGTATTGTGGTTGTATTACGGTACGACTGTCGTTCTGAGGTCTCGCGTTCGATCCCCGGTTCCGGTCAAGTGATATTGGGTTTTCTACTCAGTATCACCCCGTAGTCTGGAATTTGTGCCCGATGTGGCGACAGGCTTGAACGGAAACGGATCTTGAACGGAACTAAGCTCGGCGAAATGTGGGTGGTTCGATATTTCACCTCTGCCTAACCCTTCGGGAATAACAGGCGTGAGCTTATGTTATATTGTGAAAACTTATTTAGCTGCGTTGAGCAATTCTGGGTAGGGGGAAAACATTAGCTGTCAATCTGCTGTCAACAGAAAGTTCTTCTTAGATTATGGCAATCTGTGTACACACAATTTGTGCCAGTGTCATGTGGATAAGATGTATTTTCAATCTTTTATCAGCGTTACCATGCTCCAGCAAAACGGTGGCCCACCCTGCTCGAACTTTTCAAGGAGCTTTGTCGGCACGTCAGAATAAATATTACGCGTTATTTTGTATAATAATCATGACTTGAACACAGTAACCAAACTATATCAACAAAACGCCACAAAGATTACATGATATAGAGTCAAATACACAAGTTAAATGAATTAAAGTAAATAACTGCTACATGGCAGACTGAGATCCCTCCAAAACTACAAACGATTTTTTTTTTTCTATTCTTGGTGTCGCAGAAGCATTTGCCAGAGTTTTATTAGTTATCTCTGATGGAAAGAAATGTTATGTATGATAGCAGAATCCTAAGCTTTTGTGTTGCCACATCTAAAATATCATTTAAGCAACATAAAAACAGTCTTCTTCAAAGTTTTCACTTTTATCGGCAGTCCGCATGGCTGCCTAGTTTTTTTTTTTCGTACAGTTATACTCTCAGCGCCTTGATCGCAATCTTACCTGATTTTGAATAACGATGTGGTCTAATCGTCTTAAGCCTAGACACCTTAAACCTAGAGGTAGTGCCTCTTAAGTTATATTACCGAAGTATAGCTATTTTAATGGTGAAGAGATCTATTAAATGAATTGTTTATTATAAAGTGCACGTCATTCTGCCCGTTAAGTTATTAAACCTTTTTTTTACACCGTGTAGGCTTTGACCACAATTTCGCCTGATGTTAAGTGACGAATTTTTTTTTATAGTAGCTCGGCAAAGTGACGGCATTGTGCCTGATGGTAAGCATAATGCAATTCTGAAACAGTGGCGACTGGCGAGACATCGGTTATCCATCGTCAGTCGTCCCTGTCATGCCGGCCTGCACAGATATCTTTTCACGCTACGTTGGAAGGGCGTGATACTATAGGAAGCGGGAATACATCGGTCGGAAGGCTGTTCTACAGCTTCACAGTACGTCAAAGATAAGACGAATCGAAATGTTTGGTTCGTGCCTGGATGGAAGTTACTGTAAAACTGTGGCTCCGAAGCCCAGCGCGTGTGGTTCTGCTATGGAAGGAAACGCGGTCCAGAATGGTAAATACACTAAGGCTTGAGGTACTGATTCTCAAGTGATTATGCCAGGACACAATTATTAGTATTTGGCAATAGGTTTTTAAACTTGAGGACGGGCACCGCCCTACTCAGATGGGCATTATTAAAAAAATCCCTAATAGCATTCGAGCCGATTTCTTTCTTTTTTCTAAACTCAAATTACCACTTCGTGGCACCTGTTTTCATTCGGTAGAAGACATAAAGGAAAACTCGCGACGAGAACTTAACTCAATTCCGGAAAAAGCGTTTAAAAAATGTTTTGAATGATTGGATTATTCGTTGGCGTAAGTATATCTTTTCTGAAGAAGCATACTTTAAAGGCGATGAAATAAATTTGGATGACTAACTTACATTTTGTGTATTATTGATATTTTCCCGGTAGATTTTTGTTAGAGTAGTATGTAAAAAAAAATTAAATCGTGGATTTTCAAATACTAGGATTTCTATGTGAACGTAGTCGCGGGCGCATCTAGTTTTAATACAAAACATTCATTTAGTTCCAAGGTCGTACTAGTTATCACTGCGCGTTTTCAATTGTTTAAAGCTGTATTGATTTTATATTATGGCATTTTATCTACTCAACTATAACTATCATACCTTTTTTTTTTTTTTTTTCGAGGGGAATGCATTTACGCACTTGCTGTCCAGCCAGACCTGATAGGGACGTACCCTTCCAGGACTGGCTGAAACGCGTCTGAAGATGTGTGACAGTCTCTCGCACGTAAGTGCAAGGGGCTGTCACACAGGATTAGTGTGGGACTCGCGGCGAGAAGCGCCGTTGACCACTACCCACTAAACCCCCCGGTACCTCCCGCCACTTAGTTGGAGCAAACACGGGATCGGACTAAAGCATGCACCGCGAAATAACTATCATACCTACTTTATCACATTTTAAATGTTATACAAATATGGCCAAAGAGATTTTAATGTTGTGTTAGAAAACGTAAATAAAATATTAACCGTATAAAGTCCTGTAAGGAACCATTTTTTATGTTAAATAAGAAATGTAGGGCTTAGCCAGGATCAAAATTTTCACACTCAGGTAACGGCCAAGCCGTACCACAAGTACCGTACACCGTAAAAGTTCGTACCATTTTGGTAAATCTCCTGCTAGTTACCTTTTGTGGCTGAGTGCCTTCAGTACTCGCCTCCAAACTCACGGTGAAGCTGTAAAGGTCCTTCCGGTCAACAGCGCTAGCTTGTTTAAAAAAAAAAAGAAGAAAAAAAAGTGTTTATTCAATTTAGTCTATGATAAAAGAAATAATAATAAAAAAAGTATATTATTTTCGTGGTAAATATACATAGTCATAATTAAGCATTACACACGTTTTGTATTTTTATATATTTCTATAGCTGCTCTCCGTGATTTTATACGCGTAATTCCCGTTCCCGGATTTTCGGAATAAAAACTATCCTATATCACTCCCTGGATTTCAAACTATCTCCATACCAAATTACATCCAAATCGGTCGAGTAGCTTTTTAAGTTTATTCGTTACATACAAAAATACAAACCTTTCCTCTTCATAATATTAGTGTAGATGTAGATTACGGAGTGATTGGTAACAGAAAAGTTTCTGAATTATTGGGTTTGTTTCCCTTTGATCTGTACAAAGTGAGGGTTTTGTCCAAAAAAAATCTGAACATTCTTTACTGAATATACTTTCTTTTTTTCTATTACTTTTATATAAAATTCGATCGTAACTCCATTTCTGACTGGACATCGCTGCCTTGGATTTATGACTACGGTCCACTATTTTGTAAGATGCCTGACCTCTAGATTTACCTGTGATAGCTTACTACGGAGACAGTGTGAACTCAATATGGGGACATTGAAGGGTCCGGGTGTTTTATTGCTTTATAAAGAGCTATGGTTAAATGGATAATTATATATTAGGATATATTAAGCATAATATAATTTTTCAAAAATCTAGTTTTAATTTAATTAAATAAACAAAAAAATTTTTTTTATAAAAGAATTATTATTTGGTAAGCTTTCATCTTTTACTATGGCAATTTGAAATGTTTTTTTAATTTTATTAAACGTTAATTTGTAGTAGAATCTGGCTTCGTTATCATTCAAATTTCTATTCAAGCATATTTTTTATATCGATTGCAGCCACATATTTTTAATCCAGGCGTAAATGACATTTCTATCGACGTATCCTGCTTTCTCGTTCATTTTCGCGTAATTGATATGTTTACGTTATTTAATCTTTCCAATCAGTGCTTTGAAATGATTTATACTAAGTTGTTCATACATTTTCTCTGTATTAATTTTTACAATCGACCCGAATTCTGGCTTACTCGCATTTATTCTGACGCTGTTTATAAAACTGTGACAACGTCGCTCGATTTAAGTCTTCTTAACTTCTTAGAAGGCTCTCCTTTCTTCCTCTCTTTTTTGTTTCTTTCTGTTGTCCTTCCAAATGTGCAGATCCAGCAGACGGATTGAATCCAAAGCGTTTCGCAACTAAATTTCTTTGACAGAAGAAGTATGAATGAGTAACATGAATGTTGTAGAGATGAGAAGTCTAAGAAGTGTAGCGGATGTGAAGATGCTGGACAAGGTAAGAAAGAGTGTGATGTTGTGTAAATATTTTGGGTATAGTAAAGCATTTAGTGACAAAGAGAAAGGGATGCTTAGATGGTTTTGGCACGTGTGGGGGATGAATTAAAGAAGATGACGAAACAAAGTTATGAGGCGAAATAGAGTGGGTAGGTGTGGGTTGACCTTTTTTTTAACGTGCGAAATTTTACTTCCGGATTTTAGATGCCAGGAGGGTATGTGGGATTCGCCCGGCATGAATCGCCAGGAATAAGGTAAGGGTCAACCTAAGCGATCGTATCTCGACAGTATCTTATTAAAGTAGAAGAAGCGAAAGACGTTTGTCATGTTCATTGCAAGTGAAATTATGTATGTAGTTTCTAAGTTACAGGTTACAGGCATAATGTTGTGTATCGTGCGAATTAATGACAATGTTGAAGACAAATGAACCTCTTACATCTAATACATTCAATTACGAGAATAACATCGCGATTCGCAAGCCTTAAAACACACACACACACTTAGAAACACGAGAGAGAGATATAAGATATGTACCACATGTGTGTAAAAGTAATAGATAATAAGTTTTTAAACTAAGAGTAACTATGTGCTAGTTGTAAGTATTAAAAATGTATAAGAGTTCGTGCCGACCGCCGGCAAAGCTGTAGCTAGGTTCATACTCGCGAGAGAGTGTAAAACTCAGGTGACGGCCAAGCCGAGGTTCGTACCACTTTGGTAGCCCTTGTGCTAGTCACCTTATTGCGGCTGAGTGCCTTCAGTAATCGCCCCCAAAGTTCGGTGAAGCTGTAAAGGCCCTTCCGGTCAACAGCATTAGCTAGGTCAAAAAAAGGCAAAGTTGTACCGGCAAGATATAGTTTCTAAATACGTGTAATTCCAAGATAAATAAATACAGTCCACATTATATAGAGAAGTTGTGGTTTCATTGCTGAAGAAAGGCGTCCCCTTCAGACACTATTTTGTGTTCTTTCTTTTACGTGTCATGTTTAAAGTTGAAAAGTTAGAATGTAACTAAGAATATATAGTTTACGCGGTATAGGCTTAGTACTTTGGCCACAATCTCGACTGATGATAAGTGACGATATAGTCTAGGATGGTAAATACACTAAGCTTAAATGTACTGGTTTTCAAGTCATGCTGCCGGAACACACTTATTGGTAGATGGCGACAGTTTTTTTTTATTTGAGAGCTGGTAGAAAATACCCTACCACCATGCTATGGTTTCTTCACGATGTTTTCCTTCACCGACAGCTAAGGCTGATTTTAGAGTTCGGTAAGTGGGTCCGAAACCACGGCCATTGATGCGAAATCGGCAGCACTACCAACTGCGTCATCATCGCTTTAATATGATAATGTAAAGACAATCCATAGCAATAAGATGATAGTAAAAAAGGCAAGGAAGGTCAAATACGTTCTAGACAACTACAATAAAAAATCAACACGCATTTCTAAGAATCAATTATTCGTAGGAAACATCGAGTCGTAACTTAATAACAGTATTGTGTTTGAAGGTCAGTGTGAAATTAATGTTTATTCGAGTGTCTAAATAATGACGTACTGTTTAGATATTGAGAGTGTCTGGTACGCTATAAATATAGTATTCCAATACACGGGTAATATTAACTAAACAAACATAGGCATTATCTACGTTTTAAAGAGTTTTTCGTTAAAAAGAACTTTGCTGTGTAGAGAGTAACCAGATAAATTGTAATGAGTCAAAAAAATATCTTTATTCAATTTAGGCCCTAAGAAGGCGCTTATGAACGTCTAAAACACTACCACCGGTTCGGAAAATAACCTAGCCGAGAAGAGCTGGCAAGAAACTCGATCTGGTTCTTTTTTTTTAAATAAAAGTGTAGAAGAGTTAAAATAAAAGAGTAAAAGTGAAATGAAAAAAAAGATTAATTTGTAGTATAAAAACTATTGAGATGTTATTTTAATAGGAAATCTTATCTTTGTAACGCCACCTAGCTTTATCCAATCGCACTCATGCAATGAAAGATACAGATTGCTAAGGACATTTTTTTTGCAAAAAATAATGGATTTCTTTTTACTACACCTAATATAAAGATATTTGTCGCATCCCCTTTCACGAAAAGCTCATGAAAACTGTAGTAGATAAAAAAAGTTCCATCTTGTTCACGACATAACGACAATCTAGTGGTAACAACAACGGAAATAGTATATAAGTCAAAGGGCTAATTTGAGCTAACCTAGGAGAATATTCAAGGAGGAGGGGAATACTTGGAAGACCGATAATGGCAAGGTTTCACTGTTTCTGTCCGTACCACATTAAACTCTAGTCGATTGATAATTTTTTAGCTCTCTCATCATCATTGCTCTTGCTTTCTTTTGCGACCTGGCAAGAAAACCAACGTGTTACGAGTCTAGGTTTTGGCTGCTAGGTGATGCGTAAATTTCGCGGAATTTGCACTAGCTAAACATATGGTCGTGGCCGTGTGGTATCGGCTAAAAATAGTAACACCCCATATCTCACCCCGTGGGTGTCGTAAAAGGCGACTAAGAGATAAACTAGAGGATGGGCAGCAGTATTCTCAAAGTACCACAAACACCTGACTGTGATCGCTAACCCGCTTGCCAAGCGTGGCGATTATAGTCATTCCCCCCTTCTTGGAGGAAACCTATGTCCAAAAGTGGATGTGTTTCGGTTGAATGGTGGATAAGGGGAAGTATGGGTGTCAGGAGTCTTTACAGAACCCATATGCCTGCATGCTGTGTGCAGGTGTGTGTGATGCAGTGTAAGGCAAGTTATACTAGTGCATGAAAGTGTCGCTGTATCACTCTCCCCAGGTGGGAATTGATGTACGTCCTGGGCCGCTACCGGAGAAAAAAAAGCCTGCACGTTCTCGGGTGGTAGGTAAAAAGAAGCCTCAATTTAAGCCTCAGTGTTTTGAAGCGATGATGGCGCAGGTGTGGTAGTGAGCTCGGTTTCCGCGTCCATAGACGCGGGTTCAAACACACCTATCTGACTCTAAAATCAGCCTGAGCTTTCGGTGAAGGAAAAAATCGCGAAGAAACTGTAGCAAGGTGGTAGGGCATTTTCAAACAATACCCGCCTGCGTAGCTACCACCCTTAAGTTTGAAAAGCTGTCGCCAAATACCAGTTCGTGTGTTCCGACAGCATCACTTCAGAACCATTACCTATAGGCTTAGTGTGTTTACCATCCTTGACCACATCGTCACTTACCATTGGGAGAGATTGTGGTCAAAGAACAGATCCTATACAGTATTTGAAAAAAAAAACTAAGTGATAAAGTTAGCATACTTTATACCCATTAGCATAATAACCATAGTGAATAATAAAATTTAATTAAACCCGAATATTTAATTTCTATTATCCGCCGGTTAACGTGATTAACCCGCCACGGCGCTTTGAGTTATTAATAAAACAATATTCAAATTAAATATTATGTTATTATTATTATTAAAGAGAAGACGACCGTCAGCGACTGGATGAACCGTTTATGCAAATTGTAAAAGCTTAATTATTATTCAGGTTTACGTTCGCGCTCTGTATTCAAATGTCGTTAAAATTGATAACTTTGTTATTTAAATATATACATCAGGTTAAATGTTTTATTTCTTGTTCGGGTATTTTTTAAGTGAAAACTTCTTTAGGCGCATTGTGAACTTTTTTGGGTGAACAAAAAACATGGAATTCGCGTCATCGTCACAGAACGCTTTCCGTTTATGTAAAGAGTGTATGCAGATTGTTAATTATGAACTTGTCATATATGAACGTTTGGTCGATCGGTTTGATGTGCGACTTAATATAATCACGCTTAAGCAAGATCGTAACCTGAAGATATGGATATGAGTTTCACTTTTTAAATATTATTTTGAGAAATGTAATTCTCACTTCTGCTGGAAGTCCTCATGACTGTTTTTTTTGTGTATTACATATTCACAGCATATTTGACTAGAACGAAATTTGTTAAATTTTATTATGATTAAATTTTGTACTGCAATTATCATTGTGTATATAATATTTCTTATCGTTTTAAGTGTTAACGTGACCTCAGTACCAGAAATCGGTTGTAAGTTTAGGTGCTTAAGTGAGTACTATCCGGACCTGGATGTTTCGGATGGTACATGAATAAGATCGCCAGAAGGGAGCTGACGGCGGTCTGTCATCACTGCGGCGTTGCGGAAGACACCACGCAGCACATTCTGTTGAAGTGTGCTGCGTGGGTCGAGCAGCGTAGCGCGGTGATGGCAGAGGTGGCCAGACCTCTCGTTGCCGAGTGTCGTGAGAGCTATGCTCGGCAGCGACAGAGTCTGGATTACGGCAGCCTCAGTTATTCCAGGGTTCCGAGGTTTCAATTTTGTAGGTGGCTTTCCCTCATGACTGCCTATTGTTTTTTTTTTGGTATAATTTTGATTAATTTCTTTTGTTACTACATACCTATATTGGGATATCCTATTTTATTAAAATGTAGGTTTAAGCGTAAAAAGTATTTACTCATGAATATGTCGATTAACCATAAAAATGAGACAATAGGTAGACAATAGAAAAACGATGGAAAGCTGGCGTAAACGCCAGGTTAGTGCTCAAGGGGTTAAACGAATTAGTCGTATTTTAGATGCCGTTTACAGCGTTGTTTTGTTAAAAAAATTTAATCGTGTGCAATAGTCTTGTAATAGAAAACAGCATAAATGTAATATAGTTAATTGAATAGTAGATGTACAATGTGTTAGCAAGAATACGATACAAAAAACATGGGTAGGCAATTATTAACAAATTAATAAAACAATACAATATTTTATTTTAAGTTGTAAATTTATTTTCATTATATTCAAACAAAGTACATAGTTTCACAAAAATTTGAATATTAAAAATATTTAGACATCCAGTTTGTATTAGTTTATTGGTATTAGGTGATTATAAAATAGTTTATAGCTTTTCAGTTTGTACTTTTATCTATCTTTTCATATTCAAATATTTTATAAGCTTTCCTATCGGAACAGCTGGTTTGGACGGCCTTACTGCCCAACATTTAAGAGATCTAATCAGAGTAAGCGATGCTGGCGTTTCATTACTGGGTGCAATTGTGGATTTATGTAACTTTTTGTTATCTGGTAATATTTGTCCAGATATTGTAGATATATTACATGAAGCAAAACTATTCGTCTTAACCAAAAAATATGGTGGTATCAGGCCTATTGCTGTTGGTTTAACAATCGCCGTCTGATTACTAAGTTGTGTTGCCGTTCAATTACCAACACTTTATGTCAATATTTTAGACCCTTGCTTTTGGTATTAAAGATGGCTGCGAGGCAGCTGTACATTCTATAGAAAAATAAACGACCGCGTCATCGGTGTACATACCTAAATTAACCTTATTGAACTTTCGGCCTCGGTCCGACTGTTCTTTCAGGTTCGGGTTTAGGTCGCTGTGACTGACATTACAAAGAGTACATTTCATTATTTTGATTATAATCGATGTCAAACGTTAATTATAAGAAGTGAACTAAAGGATTGTAATGTATTATTTGTCGCGCGGTTACGAATAATAACGTTTTGACTCACTGAGCGATCAAACTCAACATAATTTTGTAGAAAATAATTCGATTATTCGATAAATATTTGAGCGAAACAATTTATGTATATTTATTGTGCACAAATAAGATTAATAATTATACGCAACATAAATTCTGATATGTCATAAAAACTCCTCTTAAAAACGTCGTAACAAAATGGCTGCCATTTTGTATTAGAACACTCTTTGAATATTAAAAAATTCTAGAATATCTGGTCAGAACACAGCGACAGTAATAAATTATCAAACAAACAAGACCGTTTCCATTGTCATTCTGTTATAATTAATAACAATCTGCCCTAAGGTTATCGAAACATTTCCGTTCCATTCAATTCACGGAGACAAAGTGCGCTCCAGATTCCACTTCCGGAACAAATGGTTATTGTGAAACTTAGTCTACGCTTCATGTAGTAGCGTAGCGTCGGTACAATCGAAATATTTCAAACTCTTGGTATAATAACTTCGCTCTTTCACAAATGTACCTTTTTTTAATTAATTACCATTACTGATCTAAATTATCTATGACTGGGCCAGTAAGAAGATGGATGAGAAACGATTGCATGTAGCTGAGATGCGAATGTTGAAATGGTTGTGACGTGTAACAAGAATTTACAAAGTCAGGAATAAATATATTAGAGAGAGTTTGAAAGTGGCGCCAGTAATAGAACAGTTGAAAGGGAATCGTTTGCCGTTATTTGGGCACGTTAAGAGAAGATATTAAAAATGGGCAATACATATTATGGTCTTAGGTATCAACTCACTAATTCTATCTGGTATTGTACTCCAAGTTTTTTTAAATGCTGGTAGCTGTTTATTTCATTTAAGAAGCGTTGTTCGATCGAAACGCCGTAAATAGAGCTTATGTTGAATCAGCAAACTAAAACCTAGGTGTCGATGCGTGATAAAGCAAATAAATAAAATTTTGTGTTATGAAACGCGATTATTTGAAATCCAACGTAATTATCGTTATTTAAGTTAGATTTTATAAACGTGCAACTATGTAGGTCGTTTATGACGCACGAGTGAACAAACACCCTTGACGTACACTAAATAGACTTATTTATAAAGTTCATGAATGGAACACTTCCATATTTAGATTTAAGTTTGTTTATATTTATAACCGTGGGTAAGTGTTATTTTTAACTTACCAGTGTTAAAATCGATTCGACATCCACAGAAGGTTGAAACTAATAAAATACTTTTAATTGTTAGCTTTACACATTGAGCTTCGAGAAGGTGCGTTCATAAATATTTAACGATTTATTCGAGGGTGATAGCTAACAAGGAACCTTAGAAAACAATCTACCGCCAAAACATATCCACAGAAAGCTTAATGTGTCGAGTACCCATAAAAATAAGACAATTCTATAATAGGTTAATGAAGGATTCAAAAATATGTCTTCTGACGTGATGGTTCAATATGTCAACATAGGGCGTCATTACTGTGGTGTTATTATCATAAAAATAATAGAATTTTATGTACTTTGAAACAACTTTTAGCAATCCAACTCAACTTTTGCTTATTTGGAAGCGTATTAGGCTACGCGAAAAATATTTTTAAAGTTGGTAAAGCAACTTTTCTCTTTAGTTATTTTTTTTTTTTATAAAATTCCAGGTGGTGATTATCGGAGCGGGTGTATTAGTCATGCGCTTGGTGCTAGCAGCATTTACTGCGCTGGTGGCGCGTGTCCTTGCCGGTCCCCATGAACACCGCGCAAGGCACCATGCGCCTGACCATCCAAGTTACTTTCCTGGGCCCGCTCCACCCCAACCTTACAGAGGTCACGGTGAAGCCGTGCGATATAATCCTGAATTGGACACAATTCTACCTAGAATAGAAGACCACGAAACATCGTCCAAGCGCGCGAACGATGGGGAGACCTCATCCAAGAGATCCAAGTATGAAGAGTTCTATTCCAATCATGAACGGGCTGAATTCATGGCAGACGAGGCTATAGCACAAGAAAGCGAGGATCTTTTAGTGGTTCGCACAAATAAGGGAAGAGTGAGAGGAATCACCCTCACAGCAGCGACCGGTAAAGAAGTTGATGCTTGGTTCGGTATTCCCTACGCACATAAACCGGTAGGAGATTTGAGGTTTCGGCATCCGAGGCCTATTGAAAGTTGGGGTGAGGAGATTCTAAATACGACAACACTGCCACACTCATGCGTCCAAATAGTAGATACTGTATTCGGCGATTTCTCTGGTGCAACGATGTGGAATCCAAATACAGATATGCATGAAGACTGTCTCTACATTAATATAGTTACACCAAGACCTCGGCCAAAGAACGCGGCTGTGATGCTATGGGTTTTCGGTGGTGGATTTTATTCTGGTACAGCCACATTAGATGTTTACGATCCTAAAATTCTTGTTTCAGAAGAGAAAGTGGTTTATGTGACAATGCAATATCGAGTTGCATCTCTTGGTTTCTTATTTTTTGACACTCCTGATGTACCAGGGAATGCTGGACTATTCGATCAGATAATGGCGTTACAATGGGTAAAGGATAACATAGCACATTTTGGAGGCAATCCACACAATATCACTTTATTCGGTGAATCAGCGGGTGCAGTATCAGTTTCATTACATTTGCTGTCTCCACTTTCAAGGAACTTATTTTCCCAAGCCATTATGCAGTCTGGAGCTGCGACGGCTCCATGGGCTATTATATCGAGAGAAGAGAGTATTTTACGAGGTATAAGATTGGCTGAAGCTGTTCATTGTCCTCATTCTAGAACTGATGTGGGCCCCATGATTGAATGCCTTAGGAAAAAAAGTGCCGATGAACTTGTGAACAACGAATGGGGCACTTTAGGAATATGTGAATTCCCTTTTGTGCCCATCATCGACGGGTCATATCTAGACGAGATGCCTATCAGATCCTTAGCTCATCAGAATTTCAAGAAGACAAATATACTTCTTGGCTCGAATACAGAAGAAGGATATTATTTCATATTGTATTACTTAACAGAACTTTTTCCAAAAGAGGAAGACGTGGGGATAACGAGAGAACAATATCTTCAGGCCGTTAGAGAACTGAATCCCTATGTCAATGATGTAGTTAGACAAGCGATAGTTTTTGAATATACAGATTGGTTGAATCCAGATGATCCGGTTAAAAACCGGAATGCTCTTGATAAAATGGTAGGTGATTACCATTTCACATGTGGTGTTAATGAATTCGCTCATAGGTATGCAGAGACTGGTAACAATGTTTATACCTACCGTTATAAACATCGTAGTAAGAACAGTCCATGGCCATCTTGGACAGGTGTGTTGCACGGCGACGAAATTAATTACGCGTTCGGGGAACCTTTGAATCCTGGAAAGAATTACTCCCCTGAAGAAGTTGAATTTAGCAAACGCATGATGAGATATTGGGCTAACTTTGCTAGAACTGGGTAAGTCAACGATTCATTAAATAAAATTGCGTTGTACAATTATTTTAGAATAAAACAAATTTCCTTATAGCTCAGATATCGATTTTTTTAATATTCGTGATTTAAAGAAAACTTAAAATATTCAGGTCATGTCAGGTCAATAAAAAATGAGAAATTACAAAAATATTTTTTTTTAACATTTATTGGTCTAAAAATCTGTTATCATACTATGAATGTATAAACAGTGGATAACTTTATTACAAAATTTGCATCGTCATTTTGATCTCTTATACAGTTACCATACTATATATTATGTAATAATGATAGTTTTTTCTTTATATACTTTGGTCAATGTGACTATGTGAAGTGCATTAGAAATAACAGCCTAAAACGTAAATTCTGAGGTGCCATTAAAACGACCTGTGGTTTGTTATAGCATGATAAAATTAGATGAATAATGTACCAATTTAAAAAGTTCATGTTCATGTTTAAAATCTTTATTGCGAATTTTCTTATTCCCAGAAATCCATCGCTGAATCCAAACGGAGAAATGACAAAAGTATATTGGCCGCTTTACACAGCACATGGTCGAGAGTATCTCTCGCTCGCTGTTAATTCCAGTTCTGTAGGGCACGGGCTTCGGGTAAAACAGTGCGCCTTCTGGCAGAAGTACTTGCCGCAGTTGATGGCTGTTACTAGTAAGTTATTATTTTGGTTTTAGTTTCATAGTTGATAAGTCCTCCTCCTATTATTTAACAGTCCCAATTAAATATTGGAAATAGATCTAAATTTCAAAGTAATTCGTGTAAGGATGATAATAATGATGGTAAAAGGTCCACACTCAACTACTATGGCTTGTTTGCATTACCGAAAGCTGGAAAATCTGCTGTTATATATTTTCCCATATGTATGTTGATGTATGTATATGTATGAACAACTTTTAAGTCCAAGTTTTCACACGACATCTTTCTTTACCGTCAACCGTGTTACAAAAATATTACTTAAAATATTTCGTTCATCCATGCATACATTCAACCGAAAAACGTCCGCTGCAGGACATAGGTGGGAGACCAAAGATCTCCACCACGACCGGTTAGCGGTCAGAGGACTCCCGCGACCTTGATAGGCGATCATTTGTAATAGTATTTCGGAACATTTGTAATATATACGGAAATTCAAACTTGCATACATCCAAGCGATTTCTCCAATAGCCAAGGCAAATATCGTGGAATTTCATTCAGGTAACGGCCACGCTGTAGTTTGTCCACTTTATGTCCTTGTGCCAGTTACCATATTCGGCTGAGTGCCTTAAGACCTCGCTCCAAAGTTCGGTGAAGTTGTCAAGGACCTTCCGGTCCGGAGGGTTGGGCAGAAAATAAAAGCGATTTCACAACCACAACCACTTCACAACCACAATCAGAATAATATACACATGACACATATCGGTATATAATATAGAAGTATTTACTAATGTTAATTCATTTTAAGTTCATATGGTTTTTTTTAAACATACTCGTATTACAATTGAAGATATTAGTGGATTATATCCTGTGTATGTAAAATTTTAAGGTTTTATTACGATATATTATTAAAGTGTGTTATGGTTTAATAGACATATTAAGACTTTAAAAGAATGTGTTATAAGCAAAGTTAATGATATAACAAGTGATGAAGAAAATACCCACAAACGTTTTTCATTTATTTAAAGTTAATTTTGTAGAATTAATAAATTATGGAGAAAATAAGAAGTTATCTATTATTTTTTCAAATTTCCGTACAATACTTGTATTTATTTTTTTCTTTTAGTGTTAATACAACCATTTGCCATAGGTTAACAATCCACGAAGTGTTTTATGTCAAAAATAAGTAACATTCTTTTGTTGTTACCTTTCTCAACTTTTAAAAGTTATGAATGACCTTAATGGACGTCTTAAGGTGGGCAAATATTTCGTTGATGAATCAGCAAGAAGAACAGTAATTGGATTGACAAGCGATCCCGCCAGACACATACTTTCACTGCACGTGCAAATCCTGATATCTTATAAGCTCCTTTTAATTGAATAGTAGTTAATTATGATTACATTAAAGATAATCGTTTAGTAGACCTGCCTACTTATTTAGGAATACTATACCTTGTAGGTATAACTATAAATAACAATTTTAATCTAATTTTAAACATTTTGGACTGCTTCTTAGTATATGGTGGTACATTAAAGTGAATGGAAAAAGTTCAACAATAAATGTACCTAGCAATAAATAAGTGTAACCTTTTATACAGAAAGTTCTGACAAACTGTAGTCAATCGAAATAAGCTTAATTGTCAGCCATTTTCAGTCAGTAGTAAGCACACACTACTAGTACAATTAATTAGAAAAGTAGTCTACTGATGAATGATGAAAATATCTGAATAATATGAAATATTAATGAAATAAATGTACATTTAATTTTTAATAAAGCTAACAATAATTATTAGAATTATCCGTAACGATAACAAACAAAAAAAGAAGAAAGTAATACTGTTTCAAGGAATTTACAATTAACAGGCTACCTGTATCATATTAAACAAATAATTTTTATTTCAGGTAAACCGGAACTTCCGAGAAACTGTACTAATTCAGCGACAACGCAATGGATCCTTCGAGAATATTCCGGCCTTAGTGTCCTCATCGCAATCGGCTTAACTAGTACCACGTTGTTCAAATATATTATATGAATCTAACATGTATGTAGGGAATGCATATCTGCATGTTTAAAATGATATTTTTAAATATAATGTTATTATAATTTTTGTACGGGTAAAAATTTGCATTTTTTAGTAAAATTCAAATGATTCTTTATAGTTGTTTAATTAATAAATCAAATAATGTTTATTTAAATGATTACCTCAATTTTTTTTTTTTTTTTTTTGATACTTGTTTATTATTTCTTTGTTATGAAATGAAATATGAATCTCTAGATATATTTATTATTAATTAATTTAATACAAAAGTCTATTGCTTCGGATTAAGTTATCTGTTATAATACTCTTTAGTCTTTAGAACAATATAAGCGAATTAGGTGAGAAAACATAATATTGTATTTAATATGAGAGATGTCTCTACCAACATATCACTTGTTAATTATGGAATGATAGTAGCTGTAATTTCTTCATAGTCTATAAGTCTTTACATATCTTGAGGGGGAAAAAATGTACGATTAAATAAGCCAGCCTGGAATGAAGTATGAAACGTGAAATTTTGTCTTTTAAGAACACATACCAAAGACGTGAATGATGAAGGAAGTGATGGAGTTGTTTTAGAAATAGAAATGTATAGAAGAGATGATAATGTTAGCTTTAACGCGCCTATTATGCAATACATATCACGCATGGCATAGGTATCTTTTATGTCTAAGTTCGTTCTAGCCTAAGAACGGTAATATTAACTATAATAATAATAAGCTAGATCATTTCGCAACTCTGTAGCGGACCAATATTAGAAAGTCGTATTATGATGAGTCTGGTTTCGGAAATCGGAAATAACTAGGAACAGATGACGATCTAATAACAAACGAATGATGTAAAGCGATCCTTTACTAAGTATATGGTTGTTAGTTGAAATTGAAACTGGTATATTTCGATGCAAACTTTATGGCGGCTCGGAAGTTAGCCGCGAGCGTGGTTCGTGCGGGTACAGTTAAGCCGAAAATAAGAGTCGAAAGTAACAAATAAATAAACGAAAAACAAATAAAATGTTGAAAGCTCGACTGTACCGTAAACTGCGGGTGATAGAACGTCCTACTTCGTCTTGCAGATACCTAAAATCGTGTTCTGTGTATCGTCTTGCACGATGTTCCCAGCCGCCATAAAGTTTGAATCTGACTATATTTCACGCATACTTCAACGTTTACGTATCTATACAAAGTAGGTCAAAGCGTAATAGATAAAAAGAAAAGAAGAAAGAAACAACGTAAATGTTTTGAAATAAAAAAAATTAAAAAAATTTGAGACGATGTACAGAGTTTGTATACTGAATGTATAAATTTTTAATACATATTTAGTATTTTTAAATTTAAAATTGATGGTTACATTATAGTTTAGGGGCTGTAGTTTGTATTCGGCGGTCCAGCTTTCGAATATTGGTGTTTGTCTTGGATAGGAACAAAAAGAAAACCAATAGATTAATAACAAAAATTTAAATTCTTTTCTGTATTTTAATAAATACCATAGATTCCTCTGGAGGTGTACTAATAATTCGTTATTCTCAAGCTAAAATATAATTATTTTTTTCTTTCTATATACACATAACTGCCAGTAAGTCGATATACTCTCGCAGAAAAATATTTTCATTAATGTAAATAAATATTATGTGTGTTTTTAGGTATTAAATTTAGTAAATTATTGTGCCCGTTGTGTACTCATTTTTAATTAGAAGGGCATACAGGAGATCGCGCATAAACAATTTTAATACTAGAAAATTATATTATTGAATTAATATAAATAATATAATCTGTTGTGAAAGACGATACATAATGAGATAGAAGACGTTAATAACTTAGAGAAAAAAAATTTTTTGTTGCTAAATGATGCAATTTTTGTGGTAGTTTTGTGAGCTTTGATTTATTTTAAGAACAAAGTTTGATGTTTTTTTAGTATTATTATTATATTATATAAGCACGTGTCGGCCCGAATGTAACGTTTACTCGCTGTTAGTAATAATAATAATAAAATAGTGAATCAATGTTCGTGTTTTTATAACAAAACGTTCGATGTTTGACGGACAACTAAGCTTTATTTAAATTTATAAAAAAAAAAAACCTGCGTATTTAAACCTATAGAGTGCCTCTTGTTCACTTTTATATGATATAATACACGTAATTTAGGTGATATTTGTAGATGTAGTAAGCATCATCTAAATGCACTGTCCTTTAATTTTTTTGTATTTAATATGCGATGAGGCCAACTATTGTCGCGTGGTGCCAAATGTGTCTATGAAGTTATAACCGACGTTAATCAACAGCTTCCATTTATTATATATTACTATGCAATACATTAATATTACCCATTTACGAGCTTACCCTCTATCCTAATAGTGATTTAATATTACATAATCTTTTTCATATATATACCGACTTCCTAAACATAGTTTTAATCATTAATTTGTTTTAAATAACACCCCATATAAACTTAATTTATCAATATTTCTTGTGATAATAAGATTATAATATAATATATTATATATAATATAATATTACACATATAATATGTGTAAAAATTATAATATATTATATATTTTTTTGGACCAAACAATCCGTTTTTTTTTTTTTTTTAAATATGTGTGTGTACCATAACAGTTAATTTTCAGTAAATTATAGTGTATTTCTTTAATATTGCAAAATCAATTTCTGTAAAGATTCCGCATATTTGACTTCATTTTTTTTAAAGTTTTTGAAATAATTTAACCATTAACATATTTATTTTAATTTGAAAAAAAAACTTACTTTCAATTATTTAACTATCTCGAATGAATAATATAATTTTCGACTTCATATAAAAATTTATTTGAGTTAAACTCCCTTATATATATGATCTGGATTATCTACGAAAGATGCTTTAGGCAGAAACACTTTCTAGTGGTTTGCCAAGCCGATACGGGAGTAACATAGACCAGGTTTTCTCAAACTTTTGGCTCAGCGAACCCCTGCTAATGTTCTCACATAACAGGGAACTCCTCAAGTAACTAAATAAATCCCCCCCCCCCCCAAGAAAATAATGAAATTGTCTGTTGAAGTAAATATAGTTTTTATTTCAATAAAAGATAACAAATACAGTGCCAAAACAAATATTTTTTTAATATTACGTGTTGTTACAAACCCCCTACAATCGAATGGCGAACCACTAAGGGTTCAGGTACCCCACTTTGAGAAACTCTGACATAGACGATCACACTGACCACATCCAAATAGATTAATATATCCCGTTGACACGTATTTTCACTTTAATATAATTTTTTTGAAATATTCTTTACTGGTTGGTTAGTCGAAACGAATAGCTCTCTGAAAAACAGTATGAGATTTTATTGTCTTTTCTTCTTTTTTTTATTTATGTTAAAAATAATATTGTTTCTTATTTATTTTACTAATACACAAATCAAAAATTATATTTTATGTTTTACATAATTTTAATACAAATACTATTAAAATATGTATCGATTGGCCTAAAAATAAAACAATATCGTTTGGATGCACGACGTTGGGAGGCCTACATGCATTGTGCATTATTGAATTTCTATGTTATGTTAAGTGTCTTATAAATTTTAATAGAAAGGTTTAAAAAAAAAACTAAATATAATAAATATATGATTACCATTTTTGAATGTTTGCAAATATTTTTTTTTTGTGTTTCGATTATATGAAAATAAAATGCTTGTACATAAAATTTGAGTGGTGTTTTTTTTAATATTGTATACACAATATTAAGCTATGTTACTTTTATTATAAGCTATTATATAATTATAAGCCATTATTACAATATTATGCTTAGCGCTTTCGTATCAATCACGTTTGATGTTAATGGATGATATGGTCCAAAATGGAAAACAATGTAAACTTATATTATATTAGAAAATCCTTTTCGATACAGGACGATCGACTACTGAACCATCGTGCTTCAAAATTACTTATGTGTGTGTGTGTATCCTTATATTTAAGTTAATTCGACTAATCTCCTTAACGGTTGGACTGATTTTGACGGTAATTTTTTGGCAAGTATCTGAAGTTACGTCGCATGACTTAGGCTTGTTTTATTTTTCGAAAATAACTAGGGTTCCGCGTAAAAAAATAAAACAAGAAATTGTCCAAAAAAACAACGACTCGAGGATCAGCTTTACTGCCAAGAGCTTGAATTAGTGAGAAATATCTTGGTTTCCTCTTGGTTAAAAACAACTAATATAATTAGGGTTCCATATACATTCTTTGAAATTGTAAACAAAATACGATCTAATTGACAGTTTTACGCTTGCGGAACAACCGCGGGCACGCAGTATATTTTTATAATGATTAACCTAAAAATATGAATATACAACGTAGTGTAATAACATATATAATACATTTAATATATAATAAGTTAATATATGCTTTACAAAAAAACCATTAATTAAATCAGCACAATGGTTATCGTTTTATAAGCCAACTAACGGACAGACAGAGGCAGAGACCGTTGCCATTTGTAATAAATTTTAACAATTTAATAAGTATGAAGGCGCCTCTTTACCTTTTTTAGCCTTATTATAGCAGGCATCGTCGATAGACACTGTTAGTGTCGTGTGTTTTGACTATAATAAATATAAAGACCAAATGGGGGTAGATCATCAAAATACCTCTCAACGCAGCAGGTGACGCCGCGCACCGCCAGTCAGCCCGTGACCACGGATGGTGAAACCCAGCCGAAACGTCGAGATAGGAAATAGAAAAGGTAACGCGTGAAAACCCGTTTTAAATAACTGCATTTAAATATGGAACGCGAAAATTTAAAAAATTACAAAGATTTGGTTATTTTTGATACATCCTCCTCCATGTCAGCAATAGTTATAACTTAAGAATGAGTGAATGGAGTTGACATAAAAATACGAACTTGTCATAAATCAATTACTGAATATGTGAACTGTAAAGAACATAGAGTCTTAATACTCTTATTTGAAGGCGGAACGGCGGACACATTTAGTATAATACAGTGTACCTAATAGGTTTTTTATTGTACTGATTTATTGATAACAAATATCTATACATTGTATTTATATTATCTGTTATCTCTATCGTAGCATAACTCTATTAACATAAATAATAATATACCTATATCTTTTGTAATGATTTGATTGTAAATGTAGGCATTGAAATGGTGCATGCCTTTCAAGGTTTATGATGTAAATTTAATATCTTAATTATCGTCCCGAATTCGTTTTGTTTATATATTGAAACGAACAGAATACTTGCTTGCATTTCCACTCGACAAAAAAAAAAAAGGTCTACTATGCTTGGAATTTCACTAGGTGGTCGAATCAGGAATGAGGAGATCCGCAGATGTCTTTATAAAGTTTAGAGTTTAACGTGCAGCCTAAAGATTAAAAAAAATGTAACAGATATTAATTTTTGCTAACACACATCGTTGCCCTACGTATAGCCTGAGGGTGGTAGCTGCACCTATGTACATGACCATAGAATCAGATTAATTCTAGGTTATCACACCCTCACGGCATCCCGTGCGCATTTGGCCTCGATGTTGATATAAAATTATCGTTTATCGTAATTGTACCATATAAATTATCGTGAGGTTACGTGATTTTTATTATCGCTCCTATCAACCTCGACTCTAAAGAAAATACGATACTTGTTATTATAAATTATAATATTCATTGTTTTATAATAAACTTTGAAAATTATATAGAACTAGCTGTGTACCCGCGGCTCTGCTCGTGTATAATATTTTTTATTCCACAAAATTATCCACTGCGTAACATAGTTCTAAAATTATCTTTGTAAGATAACGGACTCTATTTTTATAAGACTCTGTATTATTTTCGGTAATCAGAAAGTAAAGGTAGTTCTCACAAATTGAATCATTCGCCGGTCAAGCTGTCTATTGATTCAGATATTGTTTACAACTTCAAGTGTTTTAATTTTTTTTTTTTTTTTTAAAGAACAATGTTACTAGAATATAAATGTATATTGTCCAGTGGTAAATTAACAGATTGAATAGATTCATAGAAGGTAATTTGTTTATATACTGTTTGTATACCTTATTGCGTTGACCACAATATTACCTAATGTTAAGTGACGATGTGGTCCGGGATGATAAACACGCACTAGAGGTACTGGTTCTCAAAACATGCTGTCGGAATACACCTGTGTTTTTGGCGACAGGTTTTGAAATTTGATGGTGATAACTACTTAGGCGGGCATTGTTAGTAAATGGCGTATCACCAAGATATGGATTCCTTACCATGTTTTCTTTCACTGAAAGCTCAGGATCATTTGGAAAGTTGGGCTCGAGCTTACGTCCATTGAAGCGGATACGACTACAATACCAACTGGGCCTTCATCTCTTTATTTTTATTAATATTAATAGTACGTTTAGCTTCTTATTTTAATTTCCGAACTATTTATTTACGTTGAACTTGAAAGGCCTTTACAGCTTCACCGAACTTGTGGGCGAGGGCAGAAGGTATTCAGCCGTAAATGGTAACTTGCACAAGTTCACCAAAGTGGCTTGGTGTAAAAATTCCCAACATTTTCTATTTAGTATTTTGAAACAAAGCTCCTTAAAGGACCTGCGTGCTGTGTGTGGGAGTGTTTATGCATTATAATTTCATTTAATATATTTGTTTATTTATTCTGCTTTGTAAGTTAATAGAGTGAGTAACTGCGTAACTTTATGTGCAGCTAGAAAGTAACTGAAAAGGCGCGTTTGACTGTGCATCGAGGAGTCTGGTCCCTACACTTAGTTATGGTAGTGAATTCTGGGCTTGCCAGAAGAAGCATGAAAGTAAGATTAACACTGTGGAAATGAGAAGTCTGAGAAGTATAGCTGGAGTGAAGATAATTGACAAAGTCAGGAATAGTATGATAAGGGAACGCTGTGGTATGGTAGAGGATGTGGTGAACAAAATTGAAAAAGGTATGTTTAGTGGTTTGGGCATGTGGAAAGCATGGATGACGGAAGATTAACGAAACGAATTTATAAGGCGAGAGTGAATGGGCAAGTCGGTACGGGTCGACCTAGGCGAACATATCTAGACCAAATAGATCACGTCTTAAACTAAGGCCAGGTGAAAAGTAATCATGCGACGCGGTGCTTGCGAAAGCCATCCCGTATCGCCCCCATCCCAAATGCGGCGGACGGTCCCGGGGGGCTTACTGGGTATTTCCGGACGCTTCACGTCCGGGTGAGTCCCACACTGGTGCGGAGACGTCCCTCCGCACCCCATTACCCATTGCATTGGGGGGCTTCAGTCTCACTAAAGCAATGGGTAAGGGTAGTGCGTAAATGCATTCCTCTCGTCAAAAAAAAAAAGGTGAAAAGTAATCATAACCGATGTGTATGTATGAAAGCGCTCATGAAAGTAGAAGAAGCGAAAGAGGTGTGTCAAGATCCGTAGCAAGTGGAAGGACGTAGTCTCTGCCTACCCCCACGGGAGAAAGGCGTAATGATATGTATGTAATGTAAAAATGAGGATAGGATAGGCCATTTAAAATTAATTTTGTTACGGTAAATAAGATGATTAACAATTTTTTTCGTCCTTTCTGAATATAATCGGTTTTATTTATTTATTTATAACTGCCTCGGTAGCGCAGTTGTATTATATACGACTGCCGTTCTGAGGTCTCGGGTTCGATCCCCGGGTCGGGTCAAGTGATATTGGGTTTTTTCTACTCAGTATCATCCCGGAGTTTGGAATTTGTGCCCGATATGGCGACAGGCTCGCCCCCTGTCACATCTGGGACGGAACTAAGCTCGGCGAAATGTGGGTGGTTGTAGTTCGCTACTTCACCTCTGCCTAACCCTTCGGGGATACAGGCGTGAGCATATGTATGTATGTATGTATGTATTTATTTGATTTTTTTTACACGCAGCCGGCAATCATTGAGAGATCGTTTCCCCTTATATTAAGTCCCAAGACGGTTAGCACGCTAAATAATTAAATACTTGTGTAAGACCGGTGATAATTTTAATATTATCACATTATATAAGTAATAGTGAAATACCGAAGGAAATTTTGAGAATTGGTAGCCTCTCGCTACTAGCGCTTATCGTACAAGTACACAAATTGCAATCTGATAATTAAAATTAAGTAAATCATTCACTTTTAAATGATTACCTGTGATTAGAGTAGATTTAGATTAGTGTTTATCGATTATTATTTAAACGTCATAAATAGATATTTAGCACCTGTGTGATGTTAATAAAAACATTTTTGTTGTTAATGCCAGGGTATTATTATTTATGTTGTGAGTTAGATTTTAAGGTTATGTACGAGGGACAGGCGGCGAATAGACATAATGTTAATTTGAAGCGATGATGGCTTAGTTGGTAGTGAGGTCGGGTAACGCGTCAATGTACGCGAGTTCGAGCCCATCTGTCCGACTCTAAAATCAGCCTGAGTTTTCGATGAAGGAAAACATTGTTAGGAAACCTTAGTATGGTGGTATATATTAACAATGCCCGCCTGGGTATCTACCATCGTCAAGTTTGTAAACATGTCGCTAAATACAAATAGGCGTGTTCCGGAAGCATCGACTTGGAACCAGGCTTAGTGTGTTCACCATTCTGGAGTACATCGTCAAATAAAAACTGATGAGATTGTGTACAAAACACAAAGCCTATGAGAATCTATTTAGTGTATCTATTAGTTGAACAGTTCCAAGAAACATGCAGTAAAAAAGACAGATCAAGTTTCTTACCGATTCTTCTCGATGACTGGATTGTTTTCCGAACCGGCGTTAGTATTTTGACGTTCATAAAAACCATATCAGAGCATTTGATAACAATGAAATAAATAAAATAACATTTGATTTATTTTTTTTAATTTTGATCTCTCATTAAAACCTATTTTGGTACCCGGTGGGAATGGGTATTTCATACAAGACTACACCACGTCAAAACCAGTATACAAAAATAATTAATAAAACATAAACATAACAACAAGATAAGACGTAAAATTACTTGGAGGATTGACGTCATTGGCATTTACTATATAGTTAGTAATAATATAATTAGTGACTGCTTTAGCCATTGCGTGGTTTCAGGCGATAGGTCTTTGCGAGGATCTTGTCGTTGGTAGAATTAATGTGAATTAAACGTATTTTTAACTAGCTGCGTTCACTGCGTTTTATTTTTTTACGCGGAACCCTAATTATTTTCGACAATCAAAAGCACCCTAAGTTACGCGGAGTAACTTTAGCTATCTACTAAAGAAGTCCCGTTAAAATCAGTCCCGCCGTTCCGGAGATTACCCGGAACAAACAGACAGACATACAAAAATTAAAAAACTGTATTTTTGTATATGTAGATATATATATCTACATCATATATACATTTACATCTATTTAGTAAAGAAAAATATTTTCACATTACAAACAGACACTTCAATTTTATTTTTTAGTATAGATGATGATGCTTGAAGAGAAATCCAAAAGTTATGTATGTGAAGTTTTTGTTTCATACACTTATGTATTTTTTTTTTAATTTTTGACATATGTCTATTTTTGTCGTTTCTAATCTCGAATCTGATATTAAAATATTTTACTAGATCTCATTATGCGATCAAAATCTGTTTTTACCAGCTAGAGTCGGAAATGTTAATTCTTTTTTTTTGTCTAAAGTGTCCGAGGATGGTGATAGGGCATTTTATAACCACCTTCAAGTTTGAAAACCAGTCGTCAAAGACAAATAGGTGTATTGCGGCTGCATCATTTGAGAGCCTCTAAGCTTACCCTCATCCACGTCATCACTTAATATCAGGCGAGATTGTTGTCAAAGCACTGAATCTATATAGTGTAAAAAAAATAGACCAATCTCAGTGATCAGTAAGAAAAGACCGATACATTTTTGGTTTGATCTCAATCTAAAATTTCGATATTGTAACCGACCGCCGGCACAAGGGGACCGAGTCGCGGGAATCTGTTGGATGCGGGTGGTGTAAGACCGGTCGTTGTGAAGATCTTTGGGAAAGACCTATGCCCAGGAATGGACGTCTTGGATGGATGGAAGATCGCTATTGAACACCATTTTTTAATTATATTAGAAATTAATTACTAATCTATTGTTAGTTTACGGTCCTGATGAATCTCTTAGTGCATCAATATGTGCTAAGCTGGACACCATTTCATCTGATAAGATGTGTTATCATTTGTATAAATGTGTTTTGTGTATCATTCTGTCTGCACGAGTATCTAGTTGGTAAATAAATATTTTTTCTCTTTCTTCTTCCTTTCGATAAGCTAATAATCAATAGCAAACAAATTATATATAGTTAAATCTCAGCTTTGAGAGACACATTCAACATTTAGCGTTGTAATGTCAATTGTTATGCAAAGTAATTTGTAGTAAAGGCAAAACATAGACGAGCGTAATCCATACGTTTTTATAAAAGTAAATGAACTCTGTCGTGTCTGATGTCTTATAATTTAGGAAACACTGACCTGATTAATATAAATTTCATTTTTTTTTTCTCAAATGAATATTGATAGGACAGGTTTTAGTATAAATTAATTACATCAAGTAGTTTATAGAAAAAGAAATGATTTAACTGAATAATGAAAAATAATGCTACTGTGTTAGTTCATAAAAAAATTTTTTATACTGATATACTGTATTTTTTATACTGCTCAGCGTTTATTCATAATCTCATTTGATGCTGCGTGACCATATAGTCTAGGATAGTAAAATGGTATTTGGCTATACGCTAGTGGAAGCTACTCTTGCAGGCATTGGAGAAAGCCTTACCATCATCTACGGCTTTAACTCAATGTTTTCCTCCACCGAGAGTTCAGGCAGATTGACGCAGAACCCGACCACACTATCAACTAAGCCATCATCGCTTCAATAAGAAACTGCTACGCGTTGTTATAAATGTGCGCAAGTAAGTGCAAATGATCCAATAATAATTGAATCTTCAATGCCAAGAAAAATGTTTTCGCTAATTCAACAAATAATGTAGGTGGTAATGTACTGCAAAACAAGTACATACTTCTCATGTAAATGATTGTTTATCAAATGTATTATTATTATCTAAACATTTTTTTTCAATATTTCAAAGGCGATAATATTTGACTAATTATTACGTATCTTTATAATTCTAATCAAAGTGATATTTTCTATATAAACCTCTGTAAATATTATAAAAATTTCATTTTAATTATATATTTCGTGGAAGGTAAGCATAATTATAAATAATATTTACATTTATGTTTATAATATGTTTTGTGTCATTTTGAATTTAGAACTCTAGATTTGTGGAGGGCGAGGACTTCTATTCAAGAAAATAGTCATTCTATACAATAAATTCAGTTCCGCTAGTATTTTGATTACTCTGCCTAATATATACATAGTTGTCCACTTTTGTATAATTTTATACCTAATTTGTGAAACTATTAGAGCACTTTAGTTGTATAATTAATAGAGAAGTTAATAAAATAAATATGCATCTAATTTATGAAATTGTATGTCTGATTACGATTATAATAAAAATGAAAAAAAAAAATATTAGAAATGTTATCACGTTTTTATGTTACAGTGCGAATAGTTGTTTAAAAAAAAAATTACATAAACATAAATTATAATTAATTAAAATATGAATTTGAACAAAATAAAAGTGGAATATAAACAATGTTTTATAGTTCTTAATAAAAAAAACAATTTAATCAATATTATTAATAGACTTTTTAGTTATTAGTTTCTTAATAAGTGTGAAATAGCTAGACCGATTTAATGAAATTAAAGTTGAAAATGTTATAACTCTAAATAGCTCCAGTGAGTTACACCAACCATTAATTTATACCAACCGAAATATCATTTATGTTTAAATTATAATTTATCTTTTCAGATTGACAATTACTTAACAGTATGAAAGGATACGCAGTGATCTTTGCCGCGCTGTTTGTAAGCGTTGTTGGAAACAAACTCCGTATTTTCGACGAGGAATCAGGTATCTATCTACTACACACACGGATAATAAATAGATCACCTATGTAATAACACAAAATATCGTGGTATTCGGGCTGATAAGTCCTTTCATATACTACTAACAAACGAATTATTCGAAATTCCGATACATTTAATAACTTTAACTGTTAATATACATTGTATACAGTTTAGCGATTCATTTTTGTTTAATCTGACTAATGCTGTTGACCGGAAAGAGCCTTAACAGCTCCACCGAACTTTGGAGCGAGCTCATAAGACACTCACCCGAAAGAGTTAACTAGCGCAAGGTCACCAAAGTGGTACGAACTTCGGCTTGGTCGTTATCAGAGTAGAAAAGACAGTGCCACTTTGTATTAAGTTACAACTCAAGTGCTGTTGCCCGAACGCATTCTTTTTTTTGGTGATACATTTCATCAAACATGAGAATGAAAGCTAACCAGCCGGGTACATCGAACACGCCTGATTATCAATATATATGCATCTAGATGTTTCTCTTCACCAAAAGCAGAGGCTCATCCTACCCTCCTATTCGATGGACTCTATGTCTGATCAATACCATGGACTTCCTAGTTCCCAGAAAAGCCTTAAGAGGAATCACGGTTGGTCGCAAATCTGAAGAATTGGTGTTTCAGAAATCTATTGATATAGCGTCACGCCCCAATGAATATAGACGAAATTATCACTTCGTATTCCCCTGTACCCTCTTTCAAAAATGGATCAATTCTAACTATTCTTCCAATTATAAAATAAGAAAGACTTTGGCTCTGCTTTTAGGTTTTAGATTTTTTTTTTGTTTTTATTCGACAATTTCATTTGACGTACGACGGATTTTGTTTGAAAACGACGGTAAAACCAAGCATTTCTTCTTTGCATACAAATGTTTTCTTTACATTTGTAAAGCCTACTCATTTCTCTAATAATTAATTTATTGATAAGATCAAAATGTAAGAGCATGGCCGTGGTGTATGTATTATATGGTATAAAATATTTACTGTAGTTTATACATTATCTAGGAAGGAAACAGGGGAATACGTTTTTTATGGAAATAAACGTCGCTCGCATTTCCACTTAATTTTTCAACTAACGGATCGATGATTCGTATTTGACTTTTCAAGTGTTTTACAAGGATTCAAGTTTGACGATGTTGTTACCTATTAAGTTTAAATAAAATAATATTAAATTCAGTTTATTTAATAGATTTTTTAAATTTAACAATTGTATTAAGTTACAGAATTATCAGATCGGCAACAAAGAATAGTTACTGACGCGATCTCTAGCGTTATCAATGACTTACGCTTGGCTATCGTAGAAGCTGGCCTCGATCCTTTAGATATACCTCGCGCCGAAGCAGGATACTCTTTTCCAGAAGAGGGGTGAGTTTCGATACTATACCAATAAATCAAATTGAAGTATCTGTTTGTAATAACAACTTTGTCCTTAATAAATATCAATGCAATATATACGAAACCTATTCCAAAAATAATAATTGTTAAATTTTTTGTCTGTTAGTCCGTTAAATTCTTAATATTTGTGAGATCTTTGCTTATTCTTAGTAACACAAAAATTTAATGAAAATTATTAGGGTTCCGTACAAAAAAAATTAAAAATTATATTACGCAGTGAAAACTATATTAAACGCGGGCGCAATCGCGGGCACACAGCTAGTTAAAAATAAAGGTAACTACATGATAGACAACAATCGCACCAAGCGCTCTAAATATACGTTTTATGTCAAGTTTCTTGTTTACACAGGCTTTGGCTTTACGTTACTTTAAGATACTTTACCGTAAGATCCTTAGGATTCTCCCTGGCTAGGCGCTCATCCGAGAGCGGGCCCCCCTCGCTGCTGGTCACATTCCTGGCAAGCCTTCCTTTCATCATTTTCCACCCTTAATGATACCATGGGTACAGCGTCGTTCCTTGACATTCGGGATATAAATATATTAAAGTAATAAATCTAATAAAATATCTTGTGTATCATATTATAGATCGACGTTTTTCTTTATTTTACGTCCTCTCACTTTCGACCACTTTTTCTAATTTGGATGTCACAAATTCTATTCAGTCACGAAGTTCGAAAAATCCAATTTTAAAATGTTCCTTCTTAAACGGCCTCCTCAATGTATGCATTAAAGGCTCATATTACATTACAGAGCGCACGCGTGAGATATACTATACAACTGATAGTTGATATAAATTAACTAATAGAAAACCTTCGTGTTTTCTTATTGAATTTAATTAATATATAATGAAAATATAGATCTAATAATAATAATATAATAAATATTACAAAAACAAATTGTATCAAAACCAATCAGTACAAAATGTTTACGGATTCATTTACAACAATATATTAATTTTCATTCCAGAATTCTTGAGGCCTATGCGTATGCCGAAGATGTTCGGAGCACTGGTCTGAGCAACATCGTCATCAACAGGCTCAACTTTGCCGTCCTCACCACAAGACTTACGTTCGAATTCGAACTGCCCAGGGTCGAAGCTTCTGTTGGTAAGTATTATTTTTTTGAATTTTTAACATAGAATGGGGCTGATGGTCCAATGGGTGTCAAGATGCAGCGTGGGTCAGGTATATAGGTACTGAAAAAAAACTTTTTTTTGTTATTTATTATTAAATATTATAGTTTAGCAAGGTTCAAAATTTCGCGGTATTTTTTACACTCAGGTAATGGTCAAGCCGACGTCTGTACACTTCGGTAACCCTTGTGCTAGTTACCTTTTTGCGGCTGAGTGCATTTAGCACCCGCCCCCATAGTTACGGCGAAGCTGTAAAGGCCCTATACCGGTCAACAGCGACAGCTAGTTAGGAAAAAGAAAGCAGCGTGAGTAGACTGACGACCTGGTGAAGGTCGCGGGAATCCTCTGGATGGGGGTAGCGGGAGACCGGTAAACTGCTCAGCTTATGGCTTGCGACTTATGAAATGCTATTATCGACGAAGGATATTTTGTATTTTTTTTTATTCTGTATAGGCTCAGTGCTTTGACCATATTCTCACCTGATGTTAAGTGACGATGTAGTCCAGGATGGCAAACACACCAAGCCTAGAGGTATTGTTTCTCAAATGATGTTGCCGGAAAACACCTATTGGTATTTGGCGACCAGTTTTCAAACTTGAGGGTGGTAGCTACCCAGGCGGGAATTATTAGAAAATGCCCTACCACTATGCTATGGTTTTCTCACGATGTTTTTCTTCACCGAAAGCTCAGGCTGATTTTTAGAGTTAAATAGGTGGGTTCGAACCCGAGTCTATTAACGCGGAATCTGGCGCCGCACACTATCTACAGCGCCATCGTCGCTTCAAAATTCATAATTAAACCTATATTTACAAACAGGTTCGCACATCATATTCACTTTTATATTTTGTGTATTAAATTATTTATTATAAAAAAAAAATACCTTAATTTATAAATGTTTTATTTTGATAAATAGGGGATGCTGAAGCCAGCGCTGTCGTCTTTAAAGATTTCAACTTACGCGCTACCGGTTCTGGCAAGTGAGTATATAAAGCTTTGTGTAAAGACTAAAAAACTACACTTATTTAGTATTATTATTAGTATTATTCAAGAGAGGGGCTATGCAGGCTAAAACAGTCCTGTGTCACTGCGACCTAGATAGATCTATTGTGATCGCCCCCATATTCCTAAAGCTCACTGCCTAGACCTACAACCTGGATATACTGTAGGATCTTTTTGGCAGAGAGCGTCTGTACCTCCTCTGGGAACAATGCATGTTTGCCCAGAACTCGGTTGCGTATGGGTATTAGTGGGTCACAATCACACAAGATGTGCTTTGGTGTTTCATCTGCGACTTCACAGAATCTGCACTCTCTTGTGTTCTGGGCACTCATGTTGTACATATGCTTGCGCAAACAACAGTGCCCAGTTAGCGCTCTCACTAATACCCGCAACTGATTCCTACTGAGCATCAGGGCTTCCTCAGCTTTTCGCTGATTATATCCCCTGATGAGCTCTTTGGAATGAATTTGTCCTGGCAAATTATTCCAGAATTCTTTAGCCTTATGGGTGTATTGGTCCCTTATGGTCAGTCGAGCTAGGCTTTTTGAAATACCACAAAATGGTTCAGGCCCAAGTTGTGTTTCCATAGCCCCTGCTCGTGCAAGCGCATCCGCAGCTTCATTGCCGGGAACTCCTGCATGCCCGGGGGACCCATCTTAAAATCAGCCTGTTATTCTTACCCAGGCTGTTTAGCATTGCCACACAATTGGCAACTAACTTCGAGTCAACTGTGTTCGAAGCCAGTGCCAAGAGAGCGGCTTGACTATCCGAATGAATATATATTATATGGTTAACGTAGGCTTTCTGCAGATTTATATAGGAGCATTCCAGAATGCCGTATATTTCTGCTTGGAAGATGGAGGCGAAACTACCAAGGTTAGTTGTTTTACTAAACTTGGGTCGCTCTCCATATATTCCACAGCCTACGTTGAGTCCTATTTTGGACCCGTCAGTATACCATATTAAGCTGCCTTCCCTCCACGTTATCTCACTGTTTAGCCAGGAGTCCCGTGGAGGGATTTCGACATCATAAAATTTTTGAAAATTGGTTTCAGGTATCGTCATATCCGATATCATACTTAAAACTGGTGTTTCTATCACTGAGTCTATGGCAGATCTCATGAACTGGGATATCCATTGTGTCCTCCCGAGGGCGTACATTCTGTGCATCGTTAACCTCGCCACCTTTTCTACGTGTAGATGAAGGGGCGTCAGATTTAACAGAGCATCCAGAGCCGCACCAGGGGCGGTTGACATGGCTCCCGTCACTAAGATAGAAGCCATCCTTTGTACTGCATCTAATCGGGTGCAAACCGACTGCTGCTGTACCTTTTTGAACCAGACCACGCAGGCGTATGTTATTATGGGCCTGACAATGGCCGTATAAAGCCTTATGGTCAGTCTGGGATTTAAACCCCAGCGCTTTCCGGCCATTCGACTACAGATCCCCATTGCTATTTTAGCCTTTTGAATTATATATCCAAGTTGACTATTCCAGGTCAGTTTCTGGTCGAAAATAACTCCCAGGTATTTGACCTCTGGTGAGAAGTTAATTGTCTTGCCATTTAGTGAGGGTTGGACTAATTGGTCAAGACGCCTTTTCTTGGTGAATGGTACCAGGACAGTTTTGTCTGAATTTACCTTCAGTTCGTTGTCCTTGCACCATTTGTTAATGACACTTAATGCTTCCTGCATAAGGTACGAAATTGTACTTTGAGAGAAACCTCGGACAACTATCACCAGGTCATCAGCGTAGCCCTGGGCGTCGATCCTTAGTTCCTCCATCTTGTGCAGGAGTTGGTCCACTGTTAGAGTCCACAAAAGGGGCGATAGAACGCCTCCTTGTGGACAACCTCTTGTGGTTACCACCTCATGATTAGTGCCATGCAATGATAACTTGACTGTACGGTTTGAGAGCATTGATTCGATCCACTTTACAGTGGTCAAATCTACCTTTTTAACACTTAGCCCCTGAACTAATGTTCTAGTGGGTGTGCTATCAAAGGCGCCCTCAATATCTAAAAATGCACATAGTGCAATTTCCTTATCTTCAAATGCCTTCTCTACTCTATCTACAAGGTAGAGCAGGGCAGTTTCAGTGGATCTTCCTCTGCTATAGGCATGTTGTTTAGAACTTATAGGATTTTTGGTTAATACCACTTCCCTAATATTTCTATCAATTATCTTCTCCATCGTCTTGAGAAGGAAGGACGTAAGGCTTATAGGTCTGAAGGACTTAGGCATAGCGTAATCCTTTTTACCAGCCTTAGGTATAAAAAGTACTCGTACTTTTGTCCACAGTTCAGGTATATATCCCCATGCAAGGCTTGCCCTGAAAATCTTAACTATTACAGGTGTCAGGATATTAAGGCCTTGCTGTAATAGTACCGGCTGAATTCTATCCTCTCCGCCAGTTTTGTAGGGTTTAAATGACTTTATAGCCCATTTCACGCTCTGTGGTCTAATAATGCTTGCCGCTCTTTGCCAGTCCTCTATCTTAGGTCTTATTGGAGAGGGCAGTCTTCTCAAGCTAAGACTCTCAGAACCTGGGAAATGAACTGATGTGAGGAGCTCCATGGTTTCCTTTTCACTGTTCGTGAAGGTCCCATCTTGTTTTTTAAGGAGTCCTATTTGTTTAGGTTTGTCTTTTGCAAGCACCTTGTGAATTCTTGCTCCATGAGGCGTATCATTGATTTCCTCACAGAACTTTCTCCAGGATGCCCGCTTGGCTTTCCTAATTTCTTTATTGTATTTAGTAAGGGCCATTTGGTATATATCCCACTCCTTTGTGTTTTTGGCCCTATTAAAAAGCCGCCTAGTTTTTTCCCTAAGCTTTTTGAGCTTAGAGTTCCACCAGGGTACTCGTCTTGTTGAGGTCTTTTGTTTTACAGGGCAACTTTGCTCATAAGCATCACTAATGGACGCCGTGAGAGCATTAGTTGCCAACTCTAGACTCTCAATTGTTTTAATATTTTTAGGGAGAGTTTCCAGGTTAGACCTTAGGGTTTCCCTGTAGGTATCCCATAAGGTATTCCTGGGATCCCTATATATAATATTCTGACTCTGTATTGAGAATAAGAGTTCGAAATTAATATGTCTGTGATCAGACATAGAGTTTTCGTCACTTACACACCAGTTTATAATGTGCCTAGCTACATTGTTAGTGGCGAATGTTATGTCTAAGACTTCTTGTCTAGCACGTGTAATAAAGGTCGGTTTACATCCTTTATTTAAAAGTGTTAGGTTACTAGTTGCAATAAAAAAAAAAGTAACTCACCTCTTTCGTTGACGTCGCTGCTACCCCAAGATGTATGGTGAGCATTGGCGTCACACCCCACCAGCAGCTCAGCGTTGTGTTTCTTTGCATAGTCCACTACCCGCATAAGCTCTTCTGATGGATTACAATTCTCACCGGGTAGATAGGCTGAACAAACTAATAGCTTGGAGCCCTTCCACCCGTCAAGATTAATGTACGCTGCAACCAGATCATCTGAACTAAGCTCTGGAACAGGAAGAAAGTTAGTTCTTTTGCTAAAAACTATACCAGCTCTGGGCTTAGTCCCGCAGTTGTGCGCCAAGACGCTCCCTGCGGTCTTTAATCCCATAATCGTATTATTACGCAGCCAGGGTTCTTGTATTAGAGCGAGGTCCACAATGCCCCCTGAGAAGCATTTCTCCAGTACCGCCGTTGCTGCAATAGCATGATGGAGGTTAATCTGGAGGAACCTCGCATGACCACTGGTTTGCGCTATTGTTTTGCGTACAGGTTTTCGACCGGCGGTCATCCTGCCTGTCTGGGGACTAGCAAGTCCACCTCGAGGTTGGATTCCGCCTGTCTTCCTGGTCCTGCCTCCTCTGTGCCCCCCTCTACCTGAGGGCTTCGGATGAAGGTTACGATGCGCCTGTGGCGCCGACCCTTCTAGCCCAAAGGTAGTGGAGGTAGAGGGAACAGGATCGCCTGTATCCACAATGGTCTCCAGTGGGGGTTTTGTCCCTGTAAGGGTTCCACCCTCCCCACTTTTGGTGGTACTAGAGGAAGAAGCTGCCAGTGGTTTGTCCTCCTGGGGTCCTTCATTCCCAGTTTTGACTTTAAATATAACCCATCTAAAGCCAAACATTACCTTGTAATTATTTTTCTGAAGAGTCTGCACCGAGGGATCGTCAAGGGCGAAAGCAACAATTCTTCCTTCCTCCCTTTCTTCCCTGGAGTGCAGTACCCTCCAGTATTCTGGATTTAGCTCAGGGTTCTGTATCCGTATCAATTCCAGGGCATTCTCAAGAGATGCAGCCTCGTTGTCCGGTAGGAACACAGAGCCAATTGCTGGTTTCGGAAGATCTTTTTCCGAAATGATTGTTAATTCAGCCTCGGGCCAGGGCTTTATTTTAGATGTTGTCTCTGCTAACCACTTCCTGCTCATCTCATCCATGCAGGTGATTAGCAGCCAGCCCGGCCTATGGCTAAGTCCTAAGAAACGAGGTCCAGCTCCCTTAGTTCCTATTTTAAGGATTTCTTGAGTAAGAGCGCTGTGGACCAGTTTCATCTGTTCTACACTCATGGGATTCACGTTGCGAATTCCCACGCGTGTAGAACCAGCAACCTCACCAAAGCTATGTTTCACCTTGCTATCAAGGGAAGTTTTCAGAGCTTTTTTGGGTTGCGCAGTAGGAGATTCCTCCTCTGACCGAATTCGTTTTACCGCCTTCGGTCTGTCGGGCTTTTCTAAAGGAATTTCATTCCAGGGCTTTTGGCACAGCTTAAGCGCCTCAGCAGGGCTCATGTTAGCCTGCACCAGCCTCCGGAATCTTTTCCTAGCAGCTCCTGACATTTTCCGTTTCTTACCTCTTTTTTCCTCAGAGTTAGTCTCCGTAGGCGTTACAGTCACCGAAGCAACTTCCGCCTTGGGATCCATCCTCTGGGTTGTTGAGGTACTTGGTCCGGGCGTTGGGGAGGGTGTTATCTGCCCCCGTCCCAGAAGAACTGACGTCACTAGAATTCTCTAGGGCGTCAACAAGGGAATTTAAATCCAGGAGTATGTCGTTTTCTAATTTATCATCCATACTGTTCCCACGAGAAGCTAGGGAAATAAGAGGTCACCACCGACAGAGCCCCGCTTGTCGGTGGAAGAGCAAAAATTACTCTCTGAGGTGCTCTGGTATCAGAGAGGTACCGTTAACGACTGGGCTCCCCCCCAGCCACGCATCCCTCGGCACGGTTCACTTAACACCTTGGATTGGGCTTGGTCCTCTTCGCCAATGTTCAGCAGCGGTCTCATATAAACACTGCTGAACATTGCCCAGGGTGCACCACGTGGAGGTGGGACCAAATTCGCAACCCCACTTATTTAGTAACGATATCTTAAAATGTGATTACGTTTTATAATTTGCGGATACACTCGAGCACTTTCGGACAAACGACTCAGTTAAGCGAGTTATTTAATTCACGTATCTCTAAACACGTTGGTACATAATTTATAACCATATATAATATACTAGTGACACGCCCCGGGTTCGAACACGTATATAGAAATGTCTAATTTAAAAAAAATACGTATAAGTTAAACACTGATAATGTAGCTTACTTACAGGCGAAATAATAATTAAAATCATTTTTTTGTTTTCCCCCTAAAAAAACAGAAAAATCAATTTTACCTCTTTATATTATATAGATAAATAATTAAAATGAGTTTACTGCAAACTGTCATGTTTTCTTTCAATTACACTCTTTTGTGTTATAATTTCATTTATCTTAATATCAGCGCTTCGTAAAAGTAGCTAAGTAACCCTAACATCCTATTGGAATACATCATTCTCCTGCCTTTGCCCAACTCACTTGGGGTCGGCGCAGTATGTTTTTTTTTTCCATACGTCCCTATCAGCCGTCATCTCTTCATTCGCTCGTTTTTCTTTCATATTATTTCTTACACACTTCATCCACACTTTCTTTGGCCTTCCTCTACTTTTCCATCCTTCCACATTCATATTCATTACTATTTTACTCACATGCTCTTCCTCTCTTCTCATAACATGTCCATACCACGACAAACGGGAACCTTTGATCTTTTCCACCACTGGCGCCACTTTCAAACTCCCTCTAATATATTCATTTCTTATTTTATCCATTCTTGTGACATCACACATCCATCTCAACATTTTCAGCTACAAGCAATCGCTTCTCATTCATATTCTTACTAGCCCAGCATTCTGATCTATGTGTGTTAAACAAACATTATCTTCCGAAATGGAGATCCTAAGGATGGTTGACGTTAGGCAGGCGACCGGTCATAAAAACACTAATGGTTTTGAGAATCAGCGGTCGCTTCAGGACGCCAGCGCGCTTTTACTAGAGAAGAGGCTCGGTTCAGTGGCGAAACCATAAGTCAAATAGCATTTTACAACATAAAAAAATTTAATGCCGACCGTGCTTATTGTAGGTCAAGAAGATTATAATGTTTTAAAACTTTGCCTAATATTTTATTACTTTAATATTTAATTCCAATCTTGAAATATAATTTAAAATATTAATTTTCTTGTTAACCCAATATTGGATAAAGTAAGCATGTTTATTTAATATACGAGTAATTTAAAAGTATTATTGACGTTGAGAGTTACAAAATCAAAGACGTATAGGTGACTTATAAATAGAAGAAGTAAAAGATACATTTTAATTGTATTTCACGTAATATTTGTAGATGTTATTAACATTCTTTGGTTATAAAGTTGCAACAAACTTGGTTAACACTTGAATTCTCTGTACTGATTTATATTTCTTATCTTAACACCTACTTCGTCGCCTTTGATCCACTACGTTTTATACGATGACATTTCTTCTAGGATTTTATGTAATTACAATATTATTTTATGTTCCAGCATTGCATTACGTAGAGTACGCTTGTCTGGTGACGTCCGTGTCAGCGTTGGAATCATCTCGGGCATCTCTATCCGCAGCCTCAGCCTTGATTTCTCCTTGGGCGGCATTGATGTAATTTCTTTTATATATAAATCAATCTAGATATCATACACGCGGTGAACCTTGGTGAAGAGAAGCAAATAATTGATAATAGGTTTCTTGTGCTCTTTATAGTAAGCAATTTTTGGAGTCTTTCATTAATACTAGGATTGTGATCGAGAGTGATACATTGGATTGGTACAATGAAGATTGGGATTGATATTAGGCCTGCATGATGGCAGTAACTGTTCATTAAAAATGGCTGTCGATATCAAAGCATTGATACTCTATTATTATTAAAAATAAGTGTATTGTTTAGATATTATTTATTCGAGCTGGCCAAAATGGTTTGAATGTTTTTGAAACTGTCTAATCGCTGTTCACCCAGATCCTATGACAGCTTCACCGTAATTTGGAGCGAGCACAAAAGGCATTCAGGCGAAAACGACACAACAATCTATTGATGAGAATCTATTGCTAATTGTCGTGACCATACCCGGCTATATCTACCACGGGTAAAACCTAGGCATTTTCTAGATAGCTCTGAGTATAAATGAGACTTATTTTTTTTCCACTTGTTTATCATTTGCAAAGGAAATATTAATGTCTAAATCGTTATCAGCTTCCGATGGTTTTTACCTCGAACCTCATTAATTTAATTTGTATCATAATTATGTTTTTTTTAAACATTGATAACATTATTATTAATGCGATTATAACCTGATATATTATTGTTGATAAACTTGACTTCATGTACATTAATAACCTTTTAACCTACTTTTAATTACAATATTACGTATCAATATTTAATATAAAATATTGACAAAATTATGCTCGAATTTTCTTGTTGATCGTAAGTAAAACAGAAACAATTAGTTGTTTGTGTATATTTTTTATTCTTTTCTTACTGATACGTTCCATCCGTCATGTGTTAATGCTACATCGTTCGATGGGATAGATTGTTAGTTGATATTTGATTCGAATAATATGATCAGCTTCAGATCTTGATGCGGTATGGCTTTTTATAATGCCCACCTAGAGAACAGCATTTTTTAGTGGAAGTTTGTAGCAAAACAAGTTATCTCCTCTTCATATCAAATGGTATAAATTTCATTTTCTTCTTATCCACAAGAGTAAGCATTAACATAAACATTGCCATATTTTTTACCGTTTAAAGCTGCTTTACGACTCCCATATCAGTCAAAAAAAAACAAAGGATAGATCCCTGTGCCCCAATTACTGCTTTCGCAATACTTTTACCGACTCCTATGTATGTTCACGCAGGTAATTTAAGAATGCTATTTAAGAATAGCATGTACTCATTTTAGACCTATGGAGTAAAATATAATAAAAAGGCAATGTTTTTCTTTTTTTTTCTAGTCGGACTTGAAAGTGGTGATTTTAGACCATGACGTCTCTGACGGACTGAACAATTTCCTCGGCACCAGCCTTCCGGCCAGCCTGGAGAGCCACAGGGTGAGCTAGATATCTTATTTCTATTGATTATATTTTACCTAATATACATTATGCTTGTATGGTTCAGCTTTAATTTACGTTTCATGACCAAACTTTGTATTTATTAACGTTAAGAATATTTATTACTTTAAAAAAGGAAGGCTTGTGACGCATGGTGAGATATCACATCGAAGGACGTAGGTTTGAGTCCCATAAAGGACGAAGTTTAGCATACTAAAAGTAAATCTTAATAATTGCTGTTAAATCTATAAAAAAATTTAAAATATAAGTAATATTATTTATACGTGAATATATTTTTTTCAGGCACAAATCAATCAGTTACTTGAAATTATCGCTTTGAGGATTATCGAAGAGTTCTTGTAAATTATAATCTACAGCGCTGACCACACTCACTCTTTGTAAATAATAAATGTTATTGTTGAAAAAATAAAATACTGACTTATTCTTTATTTATATTGTTTTCACCTATCCATCCATCCAACCGAAAGACGTCCATTGTTGGAGACAGATCTCACCCAAATGTCTATACAAAGAACGGTCTTGCGCCACCCGCAATCAGCGGACTCCCGCGACCATTACCAGGTCGTCGGTCCGCCTTATAGGGGACCTACCAACGCCGGGTCTTCCAGTACGCGGCAACCATTTGAGAACCTGTTGGCCCATCGGCTAATGGAATATGGCCATCGGCCAATGGAATGTGCCCATCGTACAATGGAATGTGCCTAGCCCACTCCCACTTAAGTTTAACAATTCTTTGGTTCTTCTACAGATCTCCTCACTTCTAATTCAATCACTCGGTGAAACTCTAAGAATAGCATATATTTCTAATTATGCCATGCCTCTGTACTGTATGTCATCACTAATATCCGTAAAATATTAATCCAATAATGCAGTTCCTGGGATTGACATTTATTTTAATTCAGCAAGTATTGTTTTAGAATTCATATAGATTAATACATTTAAAATATGTAATCTTTATACATATGTGTATGTGACTAAATTCCTAAAAGATTTTAATGAAATTTTTTGTGCCTATTGCTGAGGATTTAAGACTGGTTTAGATTCACAATTTGGTCCAATTTAAGTCTTTATGTATGAGACCCGGACGAAGTCGCGGACATAGCTAGTATTACATGAAATTTGAAATATTGTAAAAAAATTAAACGAGAGAAATGAAATACAGGATAAAAAAGAAAGGTAAAAACAAAACTGTATCATAAAAAATTAACCATCAAAAATTTCTTTTTTTTTTCAGTTTCAACGCTAGCTTTTTTAATTAAATTGTTGACAACAATCTAACCTAATATTAAGTGACGTTGTAGTCCAGAATGTTAAACACACTAAGCCTAGCGGTACTGGTTCTCAAGTGTTGCTGCCGGAACACATCCATTGTTATTTGGTGACAGGTTTTCAACCACTTGAAGGTGGTAGCTACCCAGGCGAGTATTATTATAAAATGCCCTACCCCTATGCTATGGTTTTTTCACAATGTTTCACTTCACCGGAAGCTCGGATGATGTTAGAGTTGGATAGGTGGGTTTAAACCCGCGTCCATTGACGTCCATTATTATAATTTTTTTGCCTTCAGAACTTACATGCAGAGCATAGGTTTTATGTTATCGATGCGTGTACGATTATGTGAACGATGGTGATGTTTGGCATCTACTAAGCCTTCTCTGTGCATCTACTAATAAACTTTCGAACTATTAGTTGTAAAGTTCTATAAAAAACATGGAAAAAACCAGATTAAGTTTTTTGGTAGTTCTGCTCGATGATGGGTTGTTTTGCGAACCGGTAGTAGACTTTCATAATGCTCATAAGCGCCTTATCAGGGCCTAAATTGAATAAAAAATATTTATGAATTTGAATGAGGCTTTCTCTGGTATCTGTTTGTTTCTTCTTACCGCAGCCTAATTACAGTCGGCACCTTTTGGCTTCTGCTTCCATTTTTCTCTAGCCTCTGAATACTTACACTTTTTATACACTTTATACATACTTTTTTTCATGATATAAACTGAAATTTGGCTTAGTTTTTTTTTTTACTACTGGCCATCTACCTAACATCAACCCTCCTTGAGATTTTTTAGCTCAGGTCTAGCGGACGATAGCTAAATGAGTCCTATAGTCAGCTTTTAGGCCTTGCAAATAAATATGAAATCTTATATTATAAAATATATGTGTATATGACATAGTAAGTTATCAAATTAACATGATATCTCTGCAGTAAAATTGAAAAGTATAATAAAATTCATTGGTAGGTTACTTGGTTGGTACTTTTAAGTTTTATATATTCCTTAGTAAAATAGTTTTAGTTGTAATTTGACACTGTAATCTCGAACTATTATTTTTATAATTACACGTTAATTGTAACGTCACGTCGATATGTTTCAATTTTATTATCCCTTATAATAATTGCTTCATCATTTAAATTCATTCACGAATATTTCTAACGATAATCTAATCTTATATAATAATGTAATGTTGTGTACACAACGAGTAATAAATGTAAATCTCATTCTTCGATAAATTCGTAAGGTTAGTTCAGTAAACGATAACTAAACGTTGGTAGGTACTGTGTACATATTGATATAACATTAAAGTGTTATAATACTCGTAGCTTTGGCATAGACCTTGATATATATGTCATAATGTTCTGATATATAATAGAACGATATATTTTTCATGAATAATCTAGTTTAAGCATGCGTCGATAAATGTAATTTTGTATAATTCGTTAGTTACAGTTTCATAGCAGCCAATCGTAGTGTATTGAAAGAATACAAAGATCATTTGGATGCTGATAACACAGCTCTACAATAAAAAAATTGTTTTTGTTACCCTGGATATCTTTGCAAATTTTTATATATTTTAAGTGCCCAAATTATGAATATGTTCATGAAATTACTGAATGTGTTTCTTGTTTTTATAATTTTTACATTTCTTATATTTTGAAAAGTTGAAAGGAATATTTGATAACATAAACATAACTCAAGCTCACGCCTGTTATCCTCGAAAGTTTAGGCAGAGGTGAAATAGCGAACTAGACCACCCAAATTTTGCCGAGCTTAGTTCCGTCCCAGATGTGACAGGGGGCGAGCCTGTCGCCATATCGGGCACAAATTCCAGACTCTGGGATGATACTGAATAGAAAAAAACCCAATATCACTTGACCCAACCCGGAGATCGAGAACCCGAGACCTAAGAATGATAGTCGTACCGTAATACAACTGCGCCACCGAGGCAGTCTGACACCGAGGCAATATTTGATGCTCCTCAAAAACGGCAATTGATGAAAGTTTCGGAAAGTAAATCTTGGAAATGTTTTTTGTTGGTAGTCCAAAATAAAGCATCAAATTATGAAGAAATTGTACAAAATATGCAGACAAACTTTCAGACGCTAGGATCAAATATGAGTATCAAATTACAGTATTTTCGCAATCAACTGGATAAATTTCCGGATAATTTAGGAAATTATAGTGAGGTACAGGGAGAGCGCTTCCATCAGGATCTAAAAGTGATCGAGAAAAGGTACCAGGGTCGATGGGATTGTCAGATGATGGCAGATTACTGCTGATCTGTAAAAAGAGATTGTTCCCTGAAAAATTATAAAAGAAAAGCTAATAAAAGGCCTTATATAACATATGTTTTCGTCATTTTCCTCTCTATTTACATCGATGTATCCTAATTTTAAAAAACAAAACTGACATTATACGAAAATCTGTTCTTTTGTTTCTTGTTTTTCAATTTTTGTAGTGTAAAACGAAAATAAACAATTAAAAGAAAACGATAGCAAACCTTACAAAATCATTGATAGTATATCTAAATACATGCAGGTGTTAATATGCTCGATTGTTGCTTGTAGAGGTATAGATAAGTGGCAGTCTCATTTATGAAGGTACAAGCAAAGATATCTTACTTTCGACTTCTTCTGAAAATGACGGACCCAGACTTTTAATTAGGTTTATCCATTTTTCAAATAAGGTTAGAAAAATAACTCTTACTACGTTCTTTGGCTTTTTTATTTTACAATGAATAATTATTAAGATAGGAATGATTATACGCAAGTAGAGCTGCGAGCACGTTTTGTTATATATGATATAGGTTCTAGAAATATTCTTGTAATTTTAATGTAGAGACTGTTTATATCTTTAATTAACTAATTTGTCTATCATCGGGATGAAGCCGTGATTAATTAACTAGCCGCCAGAAAATACTCGAATGGCCCGCAACCAATGCGGATACCGCGTCACATTTTGCCAGACTCCGATGATAGTATAATGTAGTGAAAACCGTATCTTCCCTTATAATTCGAGCCTATTTGGGTATCAGCGCCCATGCCCACGCATTTAACGTTCCTCCCGCCGGAGAAGGTCGGCTAACTTTACTCCCCCACACATACTCCGTTTCTCTTTCCGGCAGTCTGGTAGTCACCACCAACACGATATAGTGACACAGAACGCAGCCACATTAGTTCTATAAGGGACTTTTTTTTTACAAATCTTAGAATTTTTAACTCTAGTAACTGCCGAGCCGAGTTGAGTACCACTTTTGATGCCTTTGTGTTAGTTACACTTTTCGACTGAATGACTTAAGAATTTGACCGAAAGTCCGGTGAAGCTGTAAAGGCCTTTCCGGTCAATAGCGTTAGTCAGTTCGAAAAAAAAAAAATGTCCCTTGAACACGTTTTTTTTTTTACACAGCATAGGCTCAGTGCTTTGACCACAATCTCTCCTGATGTTAAGTGACAATGTGTTCCTGTATGGTAAACACGCTAAGCCTAGATGCACTAGTTCTCAAGTGACGCTGCCGTAACACACTTATTTGGTGACAGGTTTATCATATTCATAGGCGATTTGGTTTGCTTGTTTGACTAAAAAATATATTTAATCGTATAGGTCCATATCTGTTTTATGATACCTATTCGAGAGGTTAGCAGTAGGCATTAGAAGAATGACTATTCCGATGTTTGATGAAATCCAGTTTAAGGTTTCGTCATGAGGAAAAATGAGTGCATTGAAAAATTCTTTTGATCCATTATCGATTAGGAGAAATTGAGATTTAATATTATCGCCTTGTTCCAAATCATTAATATTTCGTTGAATTGTCCAAATCTACAATTTTAGTGACATTGACAGATTGATTTTATGTCTGTATCTTTAAGTGAGTAGTTCTTGAATGTATAAATGTGGGTGTATGTTCTTGGTAAAGACTCTATAGATTTACTGTTGTATTTGATAAAAAATTTGTCTAAATTTATGTAGATAGGTGATTTTTATAGGTAGGTGCATACATAGGTCATTTTTATAGATAAGTGATTTTTACAGATAGGTGATTTTTATGTATAGCAAATTTTTATATGTAGGTGATTTTTATAGATAGGTGATTTTTTACAGATAGGTGATTTTTATAGATAGGTGATTTTTACAGATAGGTGATTTTTACAGATAGGTGATTTTTATAGATAGGTGATTTTTACAGATAGGTGATTTTTACAGATAGGTGATTTTTTTATAGATAGGTGATTTTTACAGATAGGTGATTTTTATAGATAGGTGATTTTTACAGATAGGTGATTTTTATAGATAGGTGATTTTTACAGATAGGTGATTTTTATAGATAGGTGATTTTTACAGATAGGTGATTTTTACAGATAGGTGATTTTTATAGATAGGTGATTTTTACAGATAGGTGATTTTTACAGATAGGTGATTTTTATAGATAGGTGATTTTTACAGATAGGTGATTTTTATAGATAGGTGATTTTTTACAGATAGGTGATTTTTATAGATAGGTGATTTTTACAGATAGGTGATTTTTATAGATAGGTGATTTTTACAGATAGGTGATTTTTACAGATAGGTGATTTTTATATAGATAGGTGATTTTTACAGATAGGTGATTTTTACAGATAGGTGATTTTTTATAGATAGGTGATTTTTACAGATAGGTGATTTTTATAGATAGGTGATTTTTACAGATAGGTGATTTTTATAGATAGGTGATTTTTACAGATAGGTGATTTTTATAGATAGGTGATTTTTACAGATAGGTGATTTTTACAGATAGGTGATTTTTATAGATAGGTGATTTTTACAGATAGGTGATTTTTACAGATAGGTGATTTTTATAGATAGGTGATTTTTACAGATAGGTAATTTTTACAGATAGGTGATTTTTATAGATAGGTGATTTTTACAGATAGGTGATTTTTATAGATAGGTGATTTTTACAGATAGGTGATTTTTATAGATAGGTGATTTTTACAGATAGGTGATTTTTTTTTCAATTGCTAATTAAAACAACATATTTCAATGAAAATTCTCCATCTTTATTACGCATGGTATTATGCTACATCATTATCGATTTTTCTTATCAATTCTTGTAAATATGTTGTTGTAGTTTTAGCTATTCGATAGCAGATGGCACTTAACTCGGAAAACTTTGTAAAATACGATTTATAACGATATTTACGAATAAATGGAACTTCGGATATTTTGTTATGAAACTTCCTGTCTGGATATAATTATATCATATATTTGTACTTATTTTATTAGTAGTAATGATAGTCGAACACTAGATTGAAGACAAAGCAGACTTTATGATATTCTTTAGAAATTGTTGCGGATTGGAAAAACATAACCTTAATTGTAACCAATTTGAGACTAATCTACAATTTAAATCTAGTTGCTATGCTGATGTGTTGTTGATAGATATAACATTGATAAAATATAAATATTTTGCTGTTATTAACCATTTTAAAATTTCAATTTAATTCCAAGAGAGTAAACCTTGTTCGAAGGCGAATATCGAATGCAAAGTGACGGGCAACTAATTTTTTTCCTGCGCGGGAAGCTTCATTTCTCATCATAATTGGGTTTTAGCTTTCGGCAAATTCCGCGGAATTTTGCAGCACAAGTCGTGGTCTGTGCTATTTTGGTTGCCCTATATATTACCCTTGCGTTAACTACTATTTTTCAACTGAATGCCTTAGGAGATCGCTCCAAAGTTTCTGTAAAGCTGTCATGGCCACACACGTCAAAAGCATTAAGTCACTTACAAAAAAGAATGAACATACCAGCTGTGTATCATATACTCTATTCCGCTCAATTCTTATCTGCGTAATATAGTTCTTAACTAATTATTGTAAAATAATGTTTTTATGGTCACTTTAGTCCTAAATTGTTTTTCGTTACAGAAAGCAAAGATATTCCTCACAAATTCAAACACTTACACTTCAAATATACGTTTACTTTATTTTTTTAGGTGACCATTTTAAAGGGTTGCTACAGCTTAGTGAAACTGTAAAGGTTTTTTAGGATAACAGCGTAATCAATTTAAAAAAAAATGCTAGGATCAAGACGACTTTAAAAAGTAGCACACATACTAATGTTCTATGCCATAATATGTTCATTCATTTAGAATAGGAATTTTAATATTCATGATTCGTATCAGATAACAAATTACTATTTACTACTCTCTTAAATCTAAACTCTCTAAAAATAACTTATTAATTTCATAATTTCAAATTTGCCAAGATTTTGATAGGTTATCTTAATATGATTGCCAGGTGTTTCGAGAAGCCATATGGGCAACTAATAAACGTTACTTTACACGATATTGCCGCCATCCATTCAACCGAAAGACGTCCACTACTGTACATAAGTCTCCCTCACAGATCTCCACAACAACCGGTCTTGTGCCACTCTTATACAGCGAATTTTGATGAACTTCACCAGGTCGTCGGTCCACCTTGTAGAGCGCGTTTCCACGCTGCATCTTTTAGAAACATTATAGCTATTCGTGAACCCGATGGCCCCATTGACCATCGTTTATGCGTACAATGTGCCCAGCCTACTGCCACTTAATTGAAGCAATTCTACAGTTTTTGTTGTACTTATTAAATTCAAATTATAAGGGCAGAAATAATATTGTTCATGTAAACTCGTCGAAGGATTTATTATTGTAAATAATTGTAAATAAAAAAAAACTCTAGTACTTTATAAAACACCATATTGATAATGATGCATTATGAATATCAATATATAAATTATTGAAATAAAAAGAAACTTTAAATTTATCTCGATATGTATATATAATGCTACACAAACATATTGCACATATCACTATGTGCATAATATAATTGAGTTGCATTTTTATCATTGATTAGCGACAATATTATGTAAGTAACATTGATTATGTGTTCATATAACCTTGGAACACTTAGTAATAATAATATTAAGATAACTTATCAGAATTTAAAATCTTCAAAAATCTACAAATATCAGATGTTTTTTACATATTAATAATTTCCTTTTTTTGTAATAGCGGTCGTGAACTATCATTATAAATGTTGAAATAAATTAATATGTTAAATTTTAAATTAAAACGAAAAAAAAGTGTGGTACATAATTTTAAATTTCGAATCGACTACTACAGTTGATATGAAAGGCCTTAACTTGATTAGTTTTAGTAATAAACACTCTATAGTGCGTATGCCTATGCATTCGGCTAGAAATCTAAGCAAAATTCGCAAGGTTACTGAAGTGATCAAATCTCGGTCTTTGTTATTACAATATTGTGCATACCCAATTCCACGGCATCATCTTGCATCCACTACTACTGTAATCATATGAAAAAGGTTCACTTGCACTTGCAGATGCACATCGTGTGATGTGCATACGTGTTTACACTTTGAAGCATCTGTTGATAATCCATGAAGTTTCAATGTCGAATAGGGATTTTAAGATTAGGAACAGATTTCTATATTTTTGTCGCTTTCATGACCATAGTAATGTATTACCTTTGTCTTTGTCACTAAGCCTAGAAACATTCCCTTATTTTACGCACGTCTAAAAATTAATACGTTGGACATGTTATAAGTAACAATTATTAAAGGTGCCATCACAGAGCTATGGTTTCATCGCGATGTTTACTAATTATAGTATGTGATTCAAACGGCTTGCATCTTTTTTCTTTTTTTTTTTACACGCAAGAAGCTAAGTGGTTTGACACAATCTCATCTGATGTTAAATAACGATGTGGTCCAGGATGGTAAACACACTAAGCCTCTGCTACTGGTTCTCAAATGATGTTGTTGGAAAACACCTATTGGTATTTGGCGACTGGTTTTCACACTTGAGGGTGGTAGCTACCCAGGCAGACATTATAAAAAATGCTCTACCACCATGCTACGGTTTCCTCACGATGTTTTCCTTCAGCGAAAGCTCAGGCTGATTTTAGAGTTAGATAGGTGGGTTCGTCCATTGACGCGGTATCCGGCCACACTATCCACTGCACCGTCATCGCTTCGAAACTGCGCCATCATCGCGCATCATTTGCATTTCTGACCATAATAACACTAAGCCGAACAATAGAGTTAGCAACAGAAGAAAGCTATGTAATAAATAAATAGAGGTAAATCTTGTTTTTTTTTTTTTCGATTTAAGATTAAATATAATCAGGGAATGACCGATGGCCCTATTACTTATCGCGTTATCAGTTAATTAGGACATTGTCACTATATAAATAATCTGCTGATATATGCACATATTCTTAATATATATATGTATATATTTTTAAGTCACGTGATGAATTCATGGTTTAAATTCGGACTTCCGTTTTAATATAGCTACGCGAGGATAAAGAATTAAGCCTTATATAGGCGTCTATATAAATTGTTAATTCTTATAGAAATACTAGCTGTGTGGCCGCGGGTTTTGCCCGTGATTCATATATTCTTCACTGCAAAATATAGTTTATAAATAATCTTTGGAAAATAATGTTTTAGTGGTTCTGTTCATCGAATCGTATTTTATTCACAATTTCATGAGTTTTAATTTTTGTACACAGAACCCTACTTATGTTCCTAAAAATTTCTTCGTAATTAACTAAAAATATTTCTGATAAATTCAAGCACTTGTTCATAAAACTGACCATTGATTGGTCTTTGGACCTTTGGCAATTTGGAAAGTTTGGCATTTTTTTGTGTTTTTTTATTATTTTTATGCGGAACCCTAATAATTTTCTTGAAACTATTTTTGGTACTAGGTAAATCAAAGATACTTTTCACAAATTCGAATTTATTGAGTATTTTTTTTTTTAACGGACCCCTTATTGTATTCTTACAATTTTTTTTTGTGCTACGAGAAAGCAAATAAATGTCTCACAAATTTAAGCACTTGTTAGTAAAACTAACCGTTAATTGTTTTTTTTACAATTTTTCGGGTTTCAATTTTTTTATACGGAACCCTAATTATTTTCCAATACATGTTTTGGTACTAAGAGAAAGCGAAGATATTTCTTACAAATTCAAATACCTTACCAGTAAAACTATGCATTGAATAGGATTTTAGTCATAATTCATGAGTATTTTGATTTTTTCGGGAAACCCTAATAATTTCGAAAAATATAAGTAGTCTGAGTTACGCGGAGTATCTACTGCAAAAAAAAATGCCATCAAAATAAGTCCAGCCGTTTCGGAGATTAGTCGGAACAAACATACTGACAGAGAGACAACAATTTAAAAGTTGCGTTTTCGTTATCGTATACGCCTTCATATATATGTATTTAGTAAAAAGTTCTTATTCTGATATTACCAAACAGACGTTTCAATTTTATTTTTTAGTATAAGTTGGACATATCAGGATTCAAGAACTTATGTACATTAAAACAAAAAAATTGGCCTTAATTGAGGAGCTACGCGATAGTGCTTATAATTCTACAACCACTAAAAATTATGTTTAGCCTTTATATTTATTTACTTCGGAAACATACAGTTAGTAAAATACATATACATATGAAATTGCATAACAATATTACATAAACCATTCAAGTTTACACTAAAATTATAATTAATAAAAGTAAACATAACAATAACCTTTACCTTTATAACCTATAATTTTATGGCAAACACTAGAAGTTTGAAACTTTTCTCAGCAATTTTTTAAAGGAACTGTTGGGGCATGCAAATTTAACAATTTGATTAAAAAACTTATTATACATTACTTGACTAGATATTTTATTATATTTATTGCTTATAGTGTTCATTTATCCTTAGCACATTATATAAAAGCCAATGTCTATCTGTTAATCAACGGATATAAACTAACTAGCTTATAGTTTGAGAAACATGAGTTTTTTTGTATGGTATTATGAAACTAAAAAACTAAGTTAAAAAAAATCTTGCAATATTTTCCTCTAAGCAAATGAATATTTAAAGAATGCACAATTCTGGGAATAATGTTATTAGCTAGGATCAAAATTCCGCGGGAGTTTTCACACTCAGGTAGCGGCCTAGCCGAGGTTCGAACCCTTGTGCTAGTTACCTTTTGCGGCTGAGTGCCTTCAGCTCTCGCCCACAAAGTTTAGTGAAGCTGTAAAGGCCCTTCCGGTCAACAGCATTAGCTAGGTTAGAAAAATAGGGAATAATGTTGAAGAATAATTAAAATATCATGCAACACGTACGAGAAAAGCCGTTGGCAATGCCAGTTTGTTTATAAAAGGGTAAATAAAAAACCGTTCGTCTCTTTTTATTTTTCTGTTTGTCAACCTATTTTCATGTTGCTAATTACCTTGTTACTGACGAGCTTTAGTGAATTTAGAACTGAATTTACTGACAATTAAAACAGATTGGAAACAGGTTTTTAAAATGTAGGGCGATGAGCCGGATTGAATGGGAAATTAGACAATCCTGTATAAATATATGATTTAGACATGAGATAAAGATAAAACTATTTCGCGGCCGAAAAACGCTTACTCAAAGCAGTGCTGAATAAACCGCTACTGAGTCAGACCAAAAATCACTCCGGGAGAGTCCCTCTGTAACGATCAGTCCGGTCAGTACACCTGGAGCTTCGTCCGAGTCGCGTGTCTCCATTCATATACCGGTTTGAAGACACTTCTGGTTAGTCCACGGGTCGTTTTGCCGAGGTCAGGTATAAGAGTCAGGTATCATAAGAACCAGCCCCCTACTCACCTATAAAGGTAAAGTGAGGCATCCCATGGACTTCGCGAAAAATAAAAATTCTTGAAAATACAATATTTATTTATTTATTTATATGTAAAGATATACTTGAATCGATTTTCTTTATTTTTTTATTAGTAGTTATTTGATGAACATTGTGTGTTTGTCTTATTATTTAAAAAAAAGTGGATTTCTTTTCGAATTTTTAATAACGATTAGGTATGGTTCGAATATAATTTTTTAAATTTTCAAATTCCATATTTAAATGCAATTATTTAACAACGGGTTTTCACATGTTACCTTTCCTTTTTCCTATCGCGATATTTCGGCTGGATTTCACTAACTGTGGTCACGGGCTGACTGGCGGTGTACGGCGTCGCTTGCTGCGTTGAGGGGTATTTTGATGAACTACCTTCGTTGATCTTTATATTTATTATAGTCACAACACACAACACTAACAGTGTCCATCGACGATGCCTGTAATGATAAATCGCGAACCTTGACATTTTCTAACACCGGATTCCACTCAGAGGAAAGCATGGATGTAATTCCGTATCAGATACCAGGTGTCTACAAAATCGTTTGCAGTTGTGGAAGTTCCTATATTGGGCAGACTAAGCGCACTATCGCGCAAAAAGTCAAAGAACATATCGCGGCTGTAAAGAATCTTCAGACAACGAAATCAGCGATAGCAGAACATCTGCTCAACGCCAATACCAGCCATTAGATCGAATTCCACCGTCCGAAAGTTTTATCCACTGATCACCAATACTATCGCAGAATGGCTCTCGAAGCGATTGAAATTAAAAAAATATAAAAATTTCAATCGCGAGGATGGATATGCCTATATCCATTTCCTCTGCGTGGAATCCGATGTTAGAAAATGTCAAAGTTCACGATTTATCGTCACAGGCATCGTCGATGGACACTGTTAGTGTTGTGACTATAATAAATATAAAGACCAAATGGAGGTAGTTCATCAAAATACCCATCAACGGAGCAGGCGACGCCGCGCACCGCCAGTCAGCCCGTGATCACGGTTGGTGAAACCCAGCCGAAACGTTGGGATAGGAAAAAGGAAAAGTAACACGTGAAAACCCGTTGTTAAATAATTGCATTTAAATATGGTTCGAATTTCAATCAATAGGTGAATATAACGGATTTATATAAATTGATAGCCGTTTCCTATCTCATCAATCGTTGACGTCACACTGGCCTAAAAATATTGATAATTACTAGGTATTTACTTTATTATATACGGATTTATTTATTGAAATTATGCTCCTTTGCGTACGATGAGAACAAAGTTTAAAGACCGCGTTAAAATATAAGCGTCACATACTAATTAGCGTTGTGATTTTTATATTATTTGGCCGTAGAAATAGTAATTTCTCCTCTTTTCTGTGTCCGAAAAGGCACGTTTGGTTATGCTAATCTTACACTTATGAATGGTACTGAGTGGCGGGTTTGGTAGTAGAAGCATGAAAGCAAGATTAATGGAGTAGAGATGAGAAGTCGAAGAACTATAGCCTGGCCTGAGAATGATAGATAAATTAAGGAATATTTTGTTAAGGGAACGTTGTGATGTGATAGAGTGACAAAGACAGAGAAAGGAAGCATTCCTAATTGGTTTGGGCACATGTAGAAGATGGATCAAAGAAGATTGATAAAACAAATTTACAAGGCGAGGGTGACTGGGCAAGCCGGTAAGGGTCGTCATAGGCAAACGTATCTCAACCAGATTCAAAACGTTTTGGAGAAATACAAGGTCAAACGTGGCCGTAACCGAAGAGCATGTGTTAAACCACTTATGAAAGTAGAAGAAGTGAAAGATGTGTGTCAGGATCGTAGCAGGTGGAAGGATGTAGTCATAGCGTACCCTAATGTCTTTGTATGCACACGTGTTAACAAATATGGACGTCGTAAAGCTGTTAATGCGAATACGAATTGCTGTATAATTTTCAACACCCGAAATATATGGATTCCCTGAAAATAGAAATGGCTTATAAGGAAATTTCAAATTTTGGAACTAATGAAACAACCTGGTTTATTTATTAAGTTGTCGTTTATTTGAAATGAGTAGTAGGCTTCAAGTCGTCCACGCAACACTGATACGTATGCAAAAATAACATATCACGTTATTGAATATATTCCGAAAAGGCATAATAGTTACGCGTAGCAAATGGGAATGAAACCCATTACAAACGGATATGATAAGGGCGGTCGATCCATTGCAGTGAACATGAACATGGCCTGTCTCGTTATTTGACGTGCTTGATACATTCATAGCACCGCCATGGTATGATCCGGTTACGAAGGCAGAGTTCTTAAATGTTAATAATGGCACATTTTATTATGAGGTATTTAACCGATTTCAAAAAGCAGGAGATTCTCAATTCGATTGGTTTTTTTAAACGTATGTACGCCGATTACGCTGAGATTTATGATCCGATTTATGTGATTTTTATTTAGTTTATGCGGAATATTTGCCATTTAGACCCATCAAAATTTAACATAGTTTGACCAACTAGTTTTCTTTTTATGAACATTTTATGAAATTTTTTGTTTCGTGGACGATGTTATTTTAGTTTGTGTATGGCTTTTTTGGGAGTTTCTTGGGTTATATATTGTTTAAGGTGCGCGGCCCCTTTCGTGGCCCTACCCATAGCTACTTAAAAAAATTCCATCCATCCATACAAATGAAAGACGTCCACTGCTGGATATACTCGTAGGTCTCCCCAAAATATCTTCACGACGACCGGTCTAGCGCCACCCGTATCCAGTGGATTTCCGCGTCCTACACCAGGTCGTCGGTACACCATGTGCCTACCCACGCTATGTTTTCCGGTGCGTAGTAGGCTTTCGAGAACCCGTTGGCACCATCGAGCATCGGTTCTGCGAGCAATGTGCCCAGCCCACTGCCACTTAAGTTTAGCAATTCTTCGGGCAATGTCGGTTACTTTGGTTCTTCTGCGGATCTTGCGTTTGTGAATTAATTCCGTAGTCAAATTCCAAGCATAGCCCTTTCCATTGCCTTTTGAGCAACGTTGAGCTTTTTTATTAGGCCTATTGTGAGCGACCACGTCTCACTGCTGTGTCATCACTGGTAAGACACACTGGTCGAAGACTTTCTTCTTGAGACACTGCGGTATTTCGGACGAGAAGATTCTGTGTAGCTTCCCGAACGCGGCCCAGCTGAGTTGGATTCGATGATTAACTTGTTTTTTGAAGTTGGATCTACCTAACTGGACTGTTTGCCTCAGATATACATAACTGTCAACAACTTCGAGCGTAGAGTCACCAATTTTTATAGGAGTTGGCACAACATGGACATTAGACATGACTAGTGAAAAATTATTATTTAATATATGCAAAAGTAACGAAAAGTTGTAGTCTACCTGATGTGATCTAGAAAAATCTTACTGTAATTTACAAGACAATGCACCGAATCTACTTCACGTGTAATGGAGACCCCATAAGGGCATGGAACTAAGTCGAGAAAATAAAATCGTGTTGGAGCGAGAGAACCAGGCATGTGTGCGCACACCAAGGCTTACCGAACAAGACTCTAACCTCCGGTTCCTCACAGGACCTATGTACCTGCGTGTTACGTGCAGGAGTGTGTATGCAGTGCTGTGCGTGTAATGCTTTATGCAAGGACAGAATCACTGTATCGCGCTGGTAGCGGCGTCAAGGGCCTCCCCAGTTTGGGAACTGAGCACGTGTTGGGCCGCCACCGGAGAGGGACCCGGAGTGTGTTTGTGAGCAAAGTTACCCGCCTGTCCCCGTCGGCGGGAACGGCGGTTTCGCGGGCGTGGGCGGTCCAAGATGTTTACGCGGGCGTCGCATCGGGCGGTTGGGCGAGTACGAGACGACTTGTACTATAAGGGAGTTCGGGTATGTCTTTGCGCGTTCGAAGAAGGTGTGACACTGGGTTTAGAAAACGGACTTCATGGTGGGCAGATCCAGATCCCTGTGTAAATCCACATTTCTTTGGTACCATCTAGCGCCTACGGCTTCCCTTACGAGACGATTTTGAATCTTTAGTAAGCTGTACATCTGGGAACTCCTAATATGAGCGAACACGGGTGAGCAGTACGTATTGATGTGTCTAACCACAATTTTGTATAAGGTGACTTTATGGCGGAGGGCCATTTTACTGTCAGAGTTATAAAGGAGGTAGAGACGGCCTAAGCACCATGGCGGTCTGGCGCTTGACTTTCTTGAGATGAGCGTTGAAAGTCATTTTGGTGTCTAGCTGAACACCTGCGTACGTAATAGGACGAGGGGGCTTATTTAGGCGAGTTCTATCGAACATGATCGCGGTGTTCTTACTCGGGTTTATCGCGATACGCCACTTGAAGTAGCAAGAGCTGAGATAGTAGCATCATCCCAAATATGTATCATGATCATGTATCATAATATTACATCACGTGGTATCATAGTACAATCATTGATTGATTTTTTTAAATAAATTATTATACATGAATATATATTATTTGTAAAAACATTTAATATACTTTAAGGTACTTTACCATTATTACCTTAGTTTTAGTTATGAACCCTCGTTGTTTTCAATTAAATTATATAATGGTGAAATACCCCCCAAAACATGTTCAAGGTAACGTAAAGTTTTGTAATCAATTCGATAAAAAAAACATACTCTGTAATATTATCCGATAAGATTACGCGCTCAATTTCTTCAATGATTATTTCAATTATGTTAATTATTAATCTTTACAAACCAGATAGTATAAATAATGCTGTAAGTGAACATTTGTTATTTACTTTACTGAGAAAAAAAAGCAACAGGTAAGAGGCACCTTTTTTAAAATAAATTAATAAAAATCTAGAAACAAATGTAGAGTGGAATGCCCATTAGACAGTTTGAATAATCGATTTACGTTTCTATTACGAATCGATTCCTAGTTTGCGAGTTCTTCAGAAATTTTGAATTTGCTATAGAATATGTCGATGTTTAAATTTGTCGGTGGTTATTTTGTAAATAATATTTTTCAGAACAAATATCAAAATGAGGGCTGTTGTTCTTGCTTTGGCTGTGATGTTCGCCAGCGTTAGCGCTTGGCCGCAAAACAACTACGGAGGTATCAACCACTTTGATTAAATATTTATTTAGCCTTATCTAAGAATAAATAAAGATTTTTCTTTAAATCGTTTGCATAACAGACATATTACATATAATCGATGTAACTTTATACATACATTCAATTGACTTTAAAAAAAAGTTTTTGTTTACATATTAGTCGGTCCAACTTAAAGTATAACATACATACATATTTATTATATAATGCTAATTGTTATAATGCTATACCGTTATATTTTCATTTGGACGGTTGTTCAAAATACTCGATATAAAAATATTTTCGTCCCGTCATACAAACTTTTTACGACTGAAACAAATTTTTTTCACATTACCAAATTGTTAATGTTGTATTTTTCACGTAAATTATTATTTAAATTGTTGTCCAACAGTTGTCAAATCGGAGAGCAGACATTTTATCGTTGGTATCATCATCACTCTCATTGAGGAGTACAGCCGTTTGGTCAGAGATAGAGGTCTTGACCCCTATTCCCTTGACCACATTGAGGGCTCATACGCTCTTCCTGTACCCGGGTGAGTTTTTAATATATGTGAATATTATTCAAAATTATTGCGAATGTGAGATGTTAACTGGTACATGGTGAATTCCCACAACAAGATCTTTTATTGTTCCAGCCTTTTCAGTGCATCAGGATCAGTTACTGACGTTGCTCTCGAAGGTATTTCAGAGGTAGCAATCCACGAACTCGGCTTCGATGACCAGAGCGATACTATCTCGTTCAGTCTGTCTTACCCCCGTGTCTATGGTTCCGTCGGTAAGGAATTTAAGAAATTCACGCAAATATTCCTTATTTCTTTAGTGGGATTATTTCAATATTTTTTTTGTTTATTCATGAAATAGGATTACCTAATACAATTTAATAACAGTTTTGTTCGTTATCCTTGTTTAAGTACAAAACATTGTCAATATAAAAAACATACCAAATTTATTTCGTGAGTAATTTATAAATATTAATTTAATTTCAATGCAAAAAAGGCCTTTTAATTTCAAAAATATACAATATATTTATGTGAGGCAAAATACTATTGTCAAATATAAAAAAGTAACATCATAGAATTATTAAAAGGGATACAGAATGAATAATTATGGATAATTTGTTTAACGTGTTTCAGGTGATGCATCAGGTAAGGTGAACATTTTAGACTACCAATTGGACGGCGCTGGTTACGGAAGGTTAATATACTTTTAAATTGTTTATCGTATTCGAGTTTTTATAAAATAATCATTGCTTTGTCGATATTCAAAAGTAAACTTTATTCGAATTTTAAAGAAAAGGTAGAACTTTTCCTAAAATATTTTATTGAAAAACTAAAGGTGCTAAAATAATTGATAAACAGCGAAGAAAAATGTCTCGAACTGTTTTATGTTTACATATTTATTATTAGATTACTATCTTTGTGCCCGCGGCTTCGCCTGCGTTTCATATATTCTTCACTGGATAATATAGTTTTGAAATAATTTAATTTAAATATAGTTTTGAATTAATAATTAAATCCAGAAAAATGACAGTAATTTGATTTTATTAGGAGAATAAATGTACATAAAAGTAAATCGAAAAAAAATGAGAAAAGGTTGACGTAATCAAAAAAATAAATAGCCTATAACCATCTACGACGAATTCCGCATCGAATGGTAGTAGTCCCATTAGTAGCTTTGAGGTGATGGTGTGTCTAAGTAACCCCATTTTGCTTTTATATGTATAGATAACAAGACTTATGAAATGTCTTCTGTTTTATAACAGCATATATATCGAGGAATTGGGTTTCACGGGAACGGTGAAGTTGTCCTTAAGCCTTGAAAGTGGCATAAATATTGAACGTTTGGACGTGGCCATCTCACTTGTTAGCATTAAGGTATGAAATCTTTAATTCTTTAACTTGCATTATTTGTATGTGTATTATGATTCTGGTATTGTATTGAGTAATTGTATAATTTGAAAACAGTATCACGGAACTTTCTGGAAACCATAAAAACTAACAAGAAATTTCCAGTAAAACGACAATTGTCTTGGTAGAACGTTGAAGCACTCTGCCTGGATGTCTTATGCACACGAAATTGTCAGAATTGTGTATATAATTCGTCACACAACGCTATTAACAGTCAAGAAAAAGAATCATATTTGGTCTGTTATATAGACTAACACGATTTAATACTGAAGCGATGTTTACCTTTCATACACCAGGTATATTTGGTTACAATCAACCTTAGAAAGACTCTAAATCCATGAATCAATCACCTCTGAAGATTGTGCTAATGCGCATCACTTATCATATTCTTTTGATAGGAGCACGACAGCTTGTGGACTGGTGGTTTATTTTTAAGCAGTAAATTTTTACACAGATTTTACAACTCTTACTAATAGAGATAGACATGCTAAATATTGCTTTAATTTATAAATGATATCGTTTGTTTATAGTCCGACATTAATCTGGTCCTGCTTGGCAACGATGTGTCTGATGCAGTAAACAATTTCATAAATGAAACCCTTCCTCAATTTGTCGGAACTTACCAGGTATTTATTTTCGTATCCTTTAATATATTTCTTTAATTTTTACTCTTCATAATGACTGGACTACATGTAATTATAAATTAAGTACAATCCAAGAAGATGACCACTAGATGAGAATGTATTGAAAGTCGATATTATCATATTGGATATATGCTTGCTAAATCTGAAACGCGACATGCCAAAAGGTCGCACGCACTATGGCGGAATTTTCACAAGCTTACGATGGTCATGACCCATTCAAAATTCAACTGCCCGATTTGTACTTACATAAAACAATATAATGTCACTAGACGAAAACTCGGCTTCGCTCGGGTGAAATGTGCCTTATAATACAAAATCTTTTACAAAATGTAGGAATGTTAGAACTGTAACTTCACTGATACTTGTGAATCGGCCGCAATGAACTCAAGATGGCATCCAAGTGGCCAAGATGGCGACTGCCATTTGCACCATTTAAATTTAACAAAATACCTACTCGACGATCCGAATTTTGCGGATATATTTTATTGACTCGAAATCATTATTTTTTTATGTTTTATTATTCAGGTAATGTTTCATTCGAGTCAACCTTCCCCCATGAACGAATTATTAATATAGATTATAAATGTTGTTTCAGATAAATAACCTCTTCTATCTCTTTCTCCTTTCTTCTAATTTGTTCTTTTTCTGTCTCACAGGAAGAAATCAGCACGGTCATCGATTACGTAGTTCGCCACTTCGTTAACCATCTCCTGTAAGACGATCACTCTCCACGAAGATTTCACATTTGAATGTTTTTGAAAACATTTGTTTTGTTAATTTTTTTATTAAATAAATATATTTATTTTCGTTAAAAAAATCTTTCAGTTCATTGAATTTATTGCCTACTGTATATACTATATGCGCTTTTAGATATTGTTCACTTTAGAATTAGTAATGTAATTTTAGTAAGATTATAATAACTGTATGACTTAACCACGTAGTTACAGTAAAGTCAAAACTAAAGGATGTAACGAAGTACATTGCCTAATTCTACTGAACACCAGATAAAATAAAAATAACTAACTGTATTATATTAAAAAACGTTATATTTGTCTATGAATAATAATTAAAAAAAAATACTTTGGGTAAAAACATTTTTATATCAAGTGACGTATTATTTAATTAATCTAATCTTACATAATCTTTTAAGTCTCGTTATCATTTTTCAATCAATGTTAATAGAGGATTTGACGTCATAAACTTTTATATTAATGTTTATACGACGTATATATTTATCAATGTGAAGCGAATATTATTTATTGTCTACAGTTTTAAATTTATACTAATAAATAAAATAGAAGTGTCTATCCATGTATCATATCCAAATAACATTTTTTACTAAATATATGTGAATGTATATACGAACCCTATACCATAAATATATTTTTTTTAATTTTTTGTCTGTCTGCTTATTGCGGCTAATCTCCGGAACGGCTAAACGGATTTTTAACGGTACTTAATTTACTTAAGAAAAATTAATTCGAAAAAAAATGAGTTCCGTTTAAAATGAAAAAAAAAAAAAAAATCCGATTCAATCTACAGTTTTACGGAGAAGTGCTAGAATTTATGAGAGACATTTTTACTTGATGATAGTACTAAAAATTTCTAGGAAAATAATTAGGGTTCTATACAAAAAAAATAAAAAATGTGAAGAATATAAGAAATGCGGACGCAGTCCCGGGCAGACAGTTAGTAGATGTTGTAGGAGTAGTCGTAGATTGATACATTAATTTATAACATTCTGTGTATATATTTTTTAAATTTTCGGTTTTATATGTACATTATTAATATGATAGAGAAAATAATTGACATCATTGTTTTCTTTTTCGGCGAATACCTATGTCAAAAGTCCTTTAAAGTGCCTAAAAGAACAGAATAAATGTTCTTCATTGTATTGGCTGAATACAGCGTGCAACGCCAACTTTTTTATTTTTCCGAACTGACTAAGATGCTGTTGATCTGAACGGCCTTGACAGCTTTATTGGGCTTTTGAACTGTCAAGGTACTTAGCCAAAAGAATGGTTGCTAGGCACCAGAGTAATGCGGCCTTGGTTTGGTCTGCTACCTGTGACGTAGATTCTGCGAAGGTTACCCGTTACGCGTTAAACCTATGGAGCTTAAGGGAAAACACGGATCTCATGGTCCCTTGTAAAATCCATGTAGGGTGCAATGTAATTTGAACTCAATATTCAAATGCAAAAATACATCATTCAACGAAGCCGCTTATGAACGTTATAATATTACCAGGTCGGAAAACAACCTAATCATCGAGAAGAATAGGCACAAAAGTCGACCTGGTTTTTTTCATATGTTTGTTTTATAGAACTATACAACTCCTAGTTACAAAATGTATACAGAGAAGGTTGCAATTTTCAGGAGCATCGTTCACATAATGATCCACCGTATAATAAATTTAACCTTTGCAAATTATAACTTACTTGATATGGTGCCTGAACTTATTTTCCGGTAAATCGGTAATGTGCTTTGGAATATTATTGTACTCGTAAAACCTAACTCTATTTCCTAGAGAATAAAGTCTGAATTATGAAACTGGTAATTTATATTTATTCCTTGTTTAAAATTATGGTGGTCGTTTACAGGTTTGTTTAAATTTTTGTGGACATACAGTAAGTTATTAAGAATATATTGCTAGGGAAAAGTGAAGATAATATATTCCGGTGACTTTTGTAAGTGATTCGCGAGAGCTCATAAAAAAAATTTCTTGAACTTTTTGTAAAGTTAATAAAGTGTTTACTACGGCTGCTGTTCCCCGTAGCAAAATACCAAAAGACATCCAGCTACAAAAGTAACCGAAGCAGACTAATCTAGTAGTGGCAATATTAGTTAACTGACGAATCTTCGGCACTGCCAATACATCATAACTTAACCTACCTGCCAAAGTATTTATGTGTGGACCCCATTCTAATTTATCATCAACTAAGAACACAGTACTATTAACTAAGCTTACTAAGTTTCTGTGATATCCTTATTTGGAGATCGGAACACGTTTAGGGCCACTACAGAAGAGGGTCCCAATTATCCCAACTGGTGCCTAGCTTTTTGGGCATGATGTTTGAATGATAGTTGTCTAGGATGACACTTAGGTACCTGACTTGGGTGGTCCAGCGAATATTGTTATCTAAGTAAATAAGGGAACGGAAGCTTATTGCTACATTTATTTAAATTAAACAGTATGTCTTTGGTTTTTACCGGGTTGATATCTGTTCGCGATTTGTTATATCGAGAGCCGAAAATGTTAATGGCTGTTTGAATGCGAGATTTGAGGTGGCTTTCTGTGACAGAGAGACCATAAAATTGTGTTTAGAAGGCGAAGAAGGTTAGGAATATAAAAAATGAACGAGACAGGTGCCAAAATGGAACCTTGAAGGAATTCTACGCAAATTGGATGGGTTCAATAGAACATGTTCTTTAGTCTAAAGTGGAAACTATGATCGGTTAGATTACATACAACGGATTACATATACTAAAGTGTCGGGGATGCCTAACTGTATGAGTTTGTGTACTTGACCGGAGTGATAGAAATTGTTGAAGGCTTAGGCGACGTCGTAGAGGTATTGCCATGCGAGGGATAACACCGTGTCGACCCATATTCTCGCATAAAATTTATAGAGACCCCTCCCCTCTATCCTCACCTTTGCCGCTTTCAAGTGACGCAAATTTATACCGATGACGCGCCAATGAGAGTTCTCGAAAAATCCAAGCGAAGGTGACGTCAAAATATGAACGCTCCCTAAGTAAGATAGATGATGATTGATTTGTATGTTTTTGTATGCGATTAATAACTTATTGTTCTTATCGTCCGTTTCGTTATATATTTTTCGTTGAAAATTTTTAATTTAGTAACTTGTCGTACTTGTGTTACAACATTCTGCATAGGTAAATATTGCAAAGTCAATTTCCCAATAAATGTTTATAATTGTAGCAACTATAAACAAGACATATCATTTTTATGGGATTTTACGCTGTGTAAGTTCAGCTTCTAGCTCTTGATCTCACGTTATGTTAAGTGGCGATGTGGGACAAGAAGGTAAATACGCTAGAGATACTGACTCTCAAGCGATGCTGCCCGAAAATATCTATAGATGATTGGCGACTGATTTTCAAACTTGGAACTTGGTAGGGTAGGACTAAGAAAATTCTCTACCACCATACTATAGTTTCATCATGATCGTTTCTTTCACCGAACGCTACTGCAGTTACCTTATAGAATAAGATAGGTGGGTTCGAAACTTTTCGCGGTAACCGGAAACATTAACACTAAACTATCGTCAATCATAACGAATCAACGAAGTATGAAATTGCAAACCAACACTTTATATGATGTTAATAGGGCAGCTTACAGTTAATTATAAGTAACCAATAAGAGGTCCGTTCTCTTAAGGATTCATACTTTCGTAAAACCAACGTAAATAGTACATAAGTAGGTAATTTCTTCGCTAATTCTCCGTGACAAGATTTCCAGTTGTAAGGAATATCCAAATTAGTATCTACCATATTATTTAGTAGAAGTGTTTTTCAGACCACACCTTTAAAAATCAACATCATTGATAAGATACGTAAATAGATATGTTTTCACTATCTATTTAGTGGTTTTTCTTTACGTTGTCACTTGGTCATGTAATACCAGTGGTAATTAAATGTCTTTGGATTAAATTCAATAGATACCATAATAATAATAAAAAAATATAGGTGTATATTACAACATGCCACTATTCCGTAAAAAGATCCGTATTATCTTTCTGACAAAATCCACAAGATCACAAGTATACCTAGAACCTGTTATTGCTTGTTCACAGCCTTGCGAAACAGTGTAGCGTAGTTAAAATTCAAAGAATCCTGATAGGGCTAACTATTGAGTAGCCACGTGAGGATCTGTTGTATAGAGACCTAGAAATCATAATCGAATGGGACCAGTATTGCGGACAACTACTGAACCTCAATCCAAATTACAAACATAACTTCCAGGAATTTTTAATAATTTAAGATTTATACCAGAAATAAATCCAAGTGAAAATAAGAGCTTATCGTGTTGCTCATCAACACCTCAATTATCCATTGCTCTCTTCAAAAATACCAAATGAACGAAAATTAAGCGTCAACTTTCCAATATATAAAAGAAATGTTGTAAATACGAATGTAAAAGTTATTGTGAAATAAAGCTTTTAAGTCAAACTATGAAGTTATGTGAGAGTCATTGACAATCGTTTAATAACCTAAACTTTTTGTCTCAAAATCACTAAGGCTGCATAGATATGCAAGCAGATAAAGAAATTGCTTATTGACCACTGATTCAATGTTCGCTTAAGCACAATCCGATTTATAAACACAATCATAGGAAAATCAAAATATGCAGTGCCTCGACAAGGAAGACTGTTGATAGACTATCTCACTTTAATTGTTCTAACAGTGTACCTATTAAAAATAGTTGTGCCTGCATCTTAAATATAACATCTATCCTTAACAATAACTTTTCACGGTATTATATCTTCCACATATTCCATGGTTTAGTTAAAATATTACTACGAAGTACATACTGATGGTCGTTTTTTGGTAGTCTCGGTGGCGCAGTTGTATTACGGTACGACTTTCGTTATGAGGAATTGGGTTCGAACCCAGGGTCGGGACAAGTGATATTGGTTTGGGTTTTTCTACTCAGTATCATCCCGGAGTCTGGAACTTGTGCCCGATATGGCAACAGGCTCGCCCCTTGTCACATCCGGGACGGAACTAAGCTCGGCGAAATGTGGGTGCTGTAGTTCGCTACTTCACCTCTGCCTAACCCTTCGGGGATAACAGGCGTGAGCTTATGTTATGTTATGTTAATTTACTATTATCGTTGCAACCTGGTCTATTATATATGTTTTATAACGTAACGTAAATATGCGCGCAAAATTTGTCTATAATATAAAAAAGGACATGTGAATTAGCTTAATAGTTCTTAAGTTTAAGATAAAGAGTGAATGAACATGAACAAGATGATAATTATGTCTAATATCTATGTTATGCCAACTCTTATAGAAATCGGTGATTCTACGCACGAATTTATGTATACCTGGGACAAATCGTCTAGTTAGGTAGATTCAACTTCGAGCAAGAAATTAATCGTCGAATCCAACTCGGATAGGCCGTGTTCGGGAAGCTATGCAGAATCTTCTAGTTCGAAATACCGCAGCGTTTCAAGACAAAAGTATTCAACCAGTGTTACTAGCACACCACTGAGACGCTATACGGTACTGAGATTGCACTGAGATGTGATCGCTCACAAAGGGCCTAATAAGAAATGTCAGAGTTGTTTAAAGGGCAATGGAGGGGACTACGCTTGGAGTTTCATTGCGTATCTAATCAGCAGAACAAGAATCCGCAAAAAAACTAAAGTAACCGACATTGCCTAAAGAATTGCTAAACTTAAGTGGCAGTGGGCTAGACACATTGCCCGTAGAACCGAATGGCTACCACGTATCGGAAGATGTAGCTCGGGTAGCCCCTTCCTCCTCCCTCCATAAAGTGGACCTATAACCTGGTGAAGGTCGCAGTATTCCACTGGATGCAGGTGGTGCAAGACCGGTGGTTATGGAAATCTTTGGGGGAGACCTCTGTTCAGTATTTGACGTGTTTTGGTTGAATGGATGGAAGATAAAGAGTGGTTTGCCCTTTATACTACTCAAGGATATTCAGCATGCACCTATAATGTTGTCATGTGAACAGTAGGTAATTTGGAAAGAGGGCTTTAAGTTTGAATCCAATTGCAAGCCTTAGTAACGATAAACAATGATAAGGAGCTCTGTGAAAAACAATGATAATGATAATTAAATACGCCATAATTGTTGTTATTTATCAGCACTTCCCATCAACAAGATTGGATAATTAGATTTGAGTCGTTTCGATTAACTTTTTATTACGCAAGATTTAGTAAGTTATAAAAAAAAATTGAAGATTAAGATTATAATAAGTGGTGTACCTATGGAAGATAATAGGAATCGAAAGTAAGCTACCACTTTTAGATCAAGATTTTCGTAAGATTACAAATCTTTGAATGCCACATAAATCCAAACATGTTTACACAAACACTACATAATAAGAAATTTCAAAAATATACTCAAATTATTTCTTATTAAAACGGCAATAATGACTAAAATATTTTTTTCCACAAGCAGTTGAATGTTGATATCGAAATAAGATATCACTGCAAACAAAATAGGCTTCCACACAATTACTAAAAAAGGTAGGCCATCTATAATAACATTATTTTGGGACTATGTAATGACATATTTTATCACAAGAAAAAAAAAACAGTCTTTTTTTCTAACTGCACAAAAATTGTTCACAAAAACGAGTTTCTTGTCGGTTCATCTCGACTGGGTTCTTTTCCAAACCGGTGTTAGTGTTTTTACCATCATTCGTTCAGAGCCTAAATTATTTAAAAAGTTATTGTTTTGATTAGGTTTAAATCCATACTTTATTATATGACGTCGATCATCTATACGAGTATATGGTCCAAAGGTCCTTTTTAAATGATTTTATTTAGAGGCTTTTGATGAAAATCAAACTAGCTCCCTTTCTAAAAGTTGTTGACGGTTGATAGGTAGGAGAGGCCCTTCCTCTTTTCTGCTCATCAGATGGGGCATGGAACGGAGAAAAGGCCGTGTACACTCACCCAGACATCAGGCTACCGGAAGAGAGTGAGACTGGAACCGAGGGCTTGGATTTTATCGTCAGGGTCGCGAAGAAGACAAACTCTACAAAAAATTACAGCGAAGAGGCTCACTTATGAGCCGCCCTGAGGGTTAAATTTCATGTAAAAAATGAGATAAGTAACAACTCTTATAATATTTACAGGAAGGAAACTTTTTGAAATAATAAGAATAGAAAATTGAAAAGAAAAAAAAACCTCTTTAAAAAGTCTGAGTGAAGTTTCTAAAACGGACGAGTTCTGAAAAGGAGGAAGAAAGAACACCGTCGGAGCTGGAAACCGCAATGGGGATCTTTAAGAGGGTTGTTTATATATGTATATGTATATATATATATAAATATATATATATATATATGTATATTTTTAGTATTTACAACACCAGTCTATAAATGTAAACATATATGCTTTCTAACGAATTCGATCTGGTTTTTTAAAATGCATTTTAAAGTATAATATTAATTATACAATGCGTATATATTAATAATAAACAGTTATAGAGGAAGCACAGAGAGGGAAGCCATTTCCAGACACCACCATCGTTCACGTAATTATCTATTCTATAATAACTTTTGGACATTAAAACCTGCTTGAAATAGTGCTGAAATTTAGTACCAGGCAAATCAGTAATGTACTTTGGAGCTATGTTGTAGTACTTGACACTGTTTCCTAAAAAGCTTTTATTGGACTTACTTCTGCTGGACTGGACTGCCTCGGTGGCGCAGTTGTATTACGGTACGATTTGACGTTCTGAGGTCTCGGGTTCGATCCCCGGGTCGGGTCTAGTGATATTGGGTTTTTTCTACTCAGTTTTATCCCGGAGTCTGGAATTTGTGCCCGATATGGCGACAGGCTCGCCCCCTGTCACATCTGGGACGGTACTAAGCTCGGCGAAATGTGGGTGGTGTAGTTCGCTACTTCACTTCTGCCTAACCTTTAGGGGATAGCAGATGTGAGCTTAAGTTATGTTATGTAATCCTAAAGCATGGGACGGTTGTACTACGACGACTGTATCGTAGAGCAAGGTTAATTAAATACATTATGCTATAGATATTTAATACTCTCCGCTTATAATATCACAGAAGGTGTCTAAATAATTATCCCTTCACAAGCAGAGGTCATAATTTTAATTCTAAGAGGTCCATTATCCAAGACAAAGTTTACCCAAAAAATAACACTGAAAAGTTTATTTCTTTTCATATCTATTATTAATGGATGATACTTGTTTAATGGATATAAATTTCGAACAAAAAATTACATCGTATCAAATTTCCATCACCATCGCTTGGTTTTCTATAGAGCGCTTATACATATTAAAAAAAACCTGTGTTTTTCACAAAACAAAGATACAAAAAAGCAATCCTATTAGGATTAAAAAGAGTTAAATTGCAATTAATATTTACAGAGTTGCAGACCCTTAAGGTTCAATATTATTGACTTTTACTATGTCAACCCTTGGTACTAGGACCAATAATTTTTAATTAAAAAAGTATATATTTATAAAGTAATAGAGATATATCTATTAAAAATACAAGAAATCAACATGAGAACTAAATCTATTATTGTATTACAATTAACTTTTGTTTCTTTACTCTAAGTTGTGTCGGGAAAATAATATTGCCAAAATACATTAAAAAAAAGCCCAATAGAGAGCTCTTCAAATATATCTACATTTTTATTTTTATGATTTTCCGTTCCATGTAATTTTTAATATGTCGATAACCCATAAAAATGAGACAATAGTAGGTCAATAGGAAAACAATGGAAAGCTTGCGTAAATGCCAGGTTAGTGCTCAAGGGCTATTCATATTTTTCAAAATATTTTTCTTTCGTACAAAAAGTTACAAATCTCTCTAAAAACAGTTAATACGGTAAATGTTAATAATTTATAAATAGCTTATCGCGACAGATTTCTTTGATACTTTAAATGATGTACTTGATGTACTTTAAATGTTAGTATTAGCAGTGCCCGCGTCTCCGCTCATAGTTTTTTTTTTAATATTAAACTGAACAGTATATTAATGTTGTTTTTGTATCAACATCTTTATTCTTAACTTTTGTAAACGTTATTCGGGTATTTAATTTATATTAAGGTATAAGTACCTAATTGTCATGACAAAATTATTTTTATCAGGTTCTTTTAAATATACAGTATTTGTTTTAAATAATTAACAATAATTACCTTACATAATACTAACACTTATTTATACTAAAAATAAAAACACTAACACAGATCGGGAAAAAAAAAGTACTATTCGTCGAAAATAACCGCCAACAAACTCAATGTGGTTTGTCTCTTTTACTTTTGCATAGAATTATTCATCTCTTTATGTGTTTCTTAATATTATAAATCTATACAAATGCATAGTTACAAAGCGTTTACCCGGATACACGGATAGGGATGTTAGTTTGAGATGTAACTAACGTTTAAATATTGATCCACCCGATAATAAATAACAGCCTTTTGAAATTAAAACTTCTTTGGCATGGTGGCTAATATTATTCTCTGGTAAATTGGTAACATTGGTAACACGCTTTGGGACATAATGACAGAATATAACACAATTATATGCTTAAAAAACTTTTATTCCACTTAATCATAAAAATGGAACTTCTGCGTTGTGTTTATTTATTATATTAATATCTTGTCGATTGTTGACAAGATTAATTTCGTTTAAGTTTTACCGACATGCCTGTATTTTTTTTATTATTTCAATTACCAACAAGGTGTACAATGTGTTTAGCTTATTAAAAATTAAATTACTATTACATTATATCTCAAATGTAACCTTATTTATAGGTGAGTACGGCATTATTTATGTGAGCAAAAATTATTTATGCGACAATGAACTTGTTTTTTTTTAGTAGATCTAATCTGGTCTAATCCAATCTAATATGGTAATCAAAATTAACAAGAATATCGGAATTAAATATACACTAAAACTTGGTCCGAGAACACATCTATGGTTAAAAAAAAGAATTGCGTAAATCCGTTTAAAGTTTCTACTCACCAATAAACGGACAGACAGGAAAGCTTGCGTTTTTTATAATACGTCAGGATTTATGGAAATAATTATCAGTGACAACATCGGAGATATCTATTTTTTAACCAATCACGGTCAAGTTTTCAATGTACGTCATATTTATTATTATCTTTTCTCGAACTTACTGTTACGACGACTAGTTTAATTCAGCGGCTTTGCCCAGGTCAAAAACAAATGAGTACGAATTAAGTTTCATTCGTCAATGGAAAAAAAAAACATTGACCGGTATATACCGGTTCTTGCCTGAGCCCGCTACTTTGTTTTTGCGTTGCATTTGAGTTGAATATGATGTGATTTATTTATTTATCAATTAAGAATTTTTAGCTCTAATAATATAAAACGGTTAAGGCCAATTCCGAAGTTACAAAATTATTGAGTCCCTTATATAGTCAACCACAGCATGCGCCAAAATAAATGTATTTTTTTTTTTTAAGTTAACATAAAACTATGAAATAATACTAATATTAAGCGATTAATAAAATGTATCGTATAGAAGTGTGAACATATTTTATGAAGAATTTTAGTATCATTTTCAATTATTTTAATGTCTTTTAAAAAAATAATCATATTATATTATATAACATTTTATCATATTAATTCTCCATTTTCAAGAATAACTGAGATTCACATTTACACTTTTTTAATTCGCTGTGTTAAAAGACTGATCAAGGGAAACCGTTTAAAATCTCATGAAGTCACAAAATATATCCTAAATTAATATTTGTAAATTTATAATAGTATTTCGCGTTTTTGTCTTCATTTTCTAGGACACATATTTTATGTGTATATATGTTATGTAACAAAAGTATTTTGTCAATATTTTCTTAGATAAGATTTGGCACTCGCCTGTTGTAATATGTAATTATTATCAATAGGTAAGAAATTAATAAATCATTTAGGTATTTATCTTTTCCCTTTTGATTACTATAAAAAGGCTCACTTGGGGTTAACACATCTATTCGTGACCGTAAACGGTAAGAATTATATTGCCATAATTAAATATTGGTCATTTGAAAAATAAAAAAAAAATACTATAACAGCTTTTTGTATCATTTCAGTAATGATTATAATTTAATGACTTGTGATGTTTCTGGAAACACAAATAATTACTTTCATGTTTTTTTAAATCTTTATAATAATTATTGACTTATTCAATTCAATTTTTATTAGTTTTTTTATGCTGTTTTCAGATCAAATCGAATCGGAAAAATGAAATTCGTCTTTTTGTCTTTGGCTGTGCTCGCCGCTAGCGTTACCGCTTGGCCACAAACAAAACAAACTGGTAAGCATAATATATTATTATAGTAATTTTGTTTAGTTTTTCTTTATTTGAATGGTTCATAATCATAGAACGATATAATCGAGCATTTTTTAAAGTAATTAGACTTACATAGAAGTAAATTAATAAAGTTACTGCGAGCAAAGATATTGCTATTCACGAAATAAGACATCTGTTTCTATTTTCAAACTAAAGTTAGTTTCAAAGTAACATGGCGATATACAGCGAATATAGCTCCTAATTTCCTAGAATTACAACATCAACTAAAAACTTTTTCATTTAATTAAAGTAGATCAATTAACCCAACTGATCAATACAGCTAAGATTTCTTTTACAGATGTCGATCTAAAAACACAACGTGTTATTGACGATATCCTCGTTGCTCTCATTGAAGCCCTCTCTCAGTTGATCAAAGACAGAAATCTTGATCCATACTACCTCGAGAGCGCTGAAGCTACATACGTTTTGCCTGATGCCGAGTAAGATTAAATATATTATATACAACATTCCACTGTCATTATTATCACCTACCAATGGTGCATTGAAGAATTTAATCCTATTTCATTGTTAAAATTTTGTAAAATAAGTTTCTGCTGCACAAAAATATAAAGATGAACGTTTTGCTCGGAGACATTCTTTGACTCGCGCACCATCAATAATGTACATCGTAGTTCAACAATACATATAATGTCAAATAATACAAACAACCCTAAGAAAATTCAGTTTTTTCTAATTGCAACACAACAGTCCCCACTGTCCTTGAATTTAGCGTAAGGAACACATGGTCCAAAAATCGAATCTCCTATCACTGTCACTATCGCTCCTAACGCTCCACATTCACCGTCTCTTTTTGTCTTTATTATGTTACTTAACCATCCACGATTGTTTGTTTACGTAGTTTCTTCAGTGCAACCGGTTCTGCTCAAAGTGTAGCGCTTAATGGCTTGAGCGACATCCGCGTAAGGCACGTCTCCTACAATATATTATCGGGTGATTTGTCATTCGATATAGTGCTCCCACATCTCGCTGGATCCGTCGGTAAGTATTTTAGTCGAAGTCCAAATTTAATCTAAGGTGCGTAATTAGAAATAGTAGATACACTTAATAGCTCATGATCGTTAGAAAATAGGTCATTTGTGAAAACTAAACATTGTCTATTGTATCTAACGTGTGGCATCCAACCATTCAACCATAAAACGTCCACTGTTGGACATAGGTCTCCACGAATAAGAAAGGGATTGCCCCCCCCCGTGTGGCATATATTACGTTGAACATATATCTCAATTGGAAACAGATAAAACTTAAATTAAAATAATATGTGCATATAAATATTATAATAATGAAATAGGAAATTGATATTGCTGAATCGCATGATTGTGAAGATTTTAATCCATTAGAATCTTGACTTTTGCTAGCCACCACAGACTTCGTTTTATTCTGTAATCAAACAAGTGTCATCATTCATTTTCTAGTTTCAATAAACGTAATTTTTTATCCTGAAACGTGTAGATAATATATCATTTGGTAAGGATAATATCACATCGGATGATATAAGAATCAAAGTAAAAAAAAACAATCAAAATATTTCCAACTGTAACAAATTCCATTTTCAACACCTGTGAATTTTTACAAAGTTCATTTATAATTATTACTGGACGGAAATAAAAAAATCTTAATCCCTTTATCAGCTTCAGCGCAAATATAATAAATATGATGACATACTTTTTTTGGTATTAGTTATCAATACGTCATACAAACCAGTTCGTTACTATGAAGATTCTGATAAATAACAATGATGCATAATGATGAATAATGCTGATGTATATTTGAATTATTACAGGAGCCGCTGCTGGTGAGGTTAGATTTTTCACACGCACAGTGTCCGGTGAAGGCAGTGGAAGGTAAATAAACTTTTCAGACGTAGCGTGGGTAGGTTCCCCCACAAATAATAAGTAATAAATTGTAATTAGAAATTCTCATCAAATATAGAAATGTATGTAAAGATATATTCTCAAACAAACCGTATAAACATTTATCAATAAAAACGATGTAGCTATTGGAGTTATTTAAGCTATGGCGGAGTCGGATCCCACGTATTTATGTGTGTACGGAAAGATCCATGCCTTTATAAAGATCAATGTCATAACATACATGTAGCTGTAGATAGAACATTTCTTATTTCATGAAATTTACGTATATATTACTTTTAGATTACATTGTAGATATTGACATTTTAAATTCTCTTTGAGGTTATTTTCAGTCTATAGGAGGACGGTCAGTAACTTGTAGAGATATCTTTTCTTAAAAAACCTATCAGGCTAGTAGGACATATATGAGGCACAATAGCTAGAAAATGTAAATGCTTATTTGCTTTTGAATTTAACTATCCTATACCTGATTTTATGCTCATTACTCCGTATTTCGCTTCCGACTGCAGTATGTAAACAACACTCAGTGTAAGGATTTAAACCATATCTTTTACAGCCTCGATCTCTGGAACGTCAATCTGTATGGTAAATTTTCTGTCCATATTGACTTTTCTGGTGTTACCGTGGATCCAACCCATCTCGCCCTCAAAGTCGCACAAATCGATGTAAGCTTCTTTATTTTTAATTATTATATTATAGATAATAACATTTTCCCTGGTGTATACACAGCTTGGCGGTATATGGCGGCAGGTTACAGCTACCATTTGTGATCCGCAAATACCCCTTAAATTAAAGGGGAAGATATACAAGGGCATGATCCAGCCTATCGTCTTGTATGGATCAGGATCTTGGCCCATAAAGATGATGGATGAATGGAGACTGCATGCAGGCGAGATGAGAATGCTGATATGGAACAAGAATGGACAGAATTAGGAATGAATACATTAGAGAAAGCCTGAAAGTGGTACTAGTGAAAGGGAAGATTAGGAGCAGGCGTCTGGCTTGGTATGGGGGGCATGTAATGCGTACAGAGGAAGAGGAAGTTGTAACGGGTATGTGTAATGTGGATATGACGGATATAGGGGAAGAGGAAGACCAAAGAAAAGATGGATGGACTGTGTGAAAGAGAGTTAATGTACGTATGAACTCAAATAGAGATGAATGGAAGAGGAAGACATGTTGCGCCGACCCAAATAACAATGGGATAAGGGCAGGGCAGATGATGATATACACAGTTTGGTTCCACAACATCATTCTACTGGATCGTTCAATTTTACCTTAAAATTGTATTACCTATTATAAGTAACTGTAAAAATTGTATCATGACACATAAATAACGCAAATATCATAAATATTGGCTTAGGTTTTGCAACTATACAGGATGCCAGTGTATCATTAAAATACTTTCATTTTTTGGATATTTATTTATATAATTTCATGACGTTCGATGTAGAAATTGATGTTCCATAGTGCAATCTGTTGACAAGTTCAATTCAAACACATAGGACAATATCACGAAAAGCTTCTGTATAAAAATAAATATTCATGGTTATCGGTAGAATGATGTTGGAGCTTAGGGATATAAAATATACAAGCGTTCGTTTGATACAAGTTGATACAAGTTGAGCTGTGCAATGAGCGTCTAAATATTAGCGTCACGATTTTGAATGTTAAACAAGAGAGAAAGGAGAAAGAAACTAAAATAATAAGCAATAAGCCAACTTTATAACTGCATAATCCATATTTTCTCTTTTTTCTTCTCTGATATATACCCCTTACAGATTTCACTTCTGACACGTGTACTCTGTACAGGGGCACTTTTTATGTTTATTTTTAAATCGCTATATTATATTCTATGTATTATTTTTCTTGCTATTTTTTCAGTCTAACATCTACCTAAACCTCTTCGGCCGCGACGTATCTGACAGTCTTAACAACTTCTTAGGGAACACCCTCGTGGCTGCCCTTGAAACACACGAGGTTTGTTTTATTTTCAAGTGATAATATTAATATGAATATCATGAACCAAGTAATAATATAATATTATACATAGTATTTGACATCGCATACTTATTTTGTATCTATAGAGTAAGCTCTCAGTTTTATATTAAAAATACATACACGAATAAATCCTTTACAATAATAGATGTATTTATAAATTATTATTTTTAAGATATTTTACCATTTGACATTTTTTAAGTTTTTTCATTTCTCAAGTATCCATATATATTTATATATACATGTGGAAACATGAAATAAAATTCTTGATACAATTCAAAATAAAACGGAAATTATTTTCGGTGAACCTACTACATACGTTGTAAGTTTTTGTTAATTTAAGTTGTTTTTTTTTTAAAGGAACCAATAAGCGGACTTCTTGTTCTCATTGCCCAACGACTTATCGACAGACTCCTGTAAACGGCGAAAGCATGCGAATATCAAACAGTTTGACGTTGTTTGTAATAATTTAATTGAATTGTTATTGTTTATATAAATAAATATTTATTTTTCTTTAATCGTTTCATAAATCCTTTAAATATTATTTCCTGTTTTTTTTAATGATAACATAATAGCTCGTTAGGAAAAATAATAAAATCGGTTGACAAACTCAGGAGAAATTGGTACTATTTTATTTTTGGTTATTTATATACAGGGCGTACTGAAAGTTTCTGGAACTGGCCACTTACATTAAAAATGTTTACAAACTAATTTCATCATTGAAAATGGAACCCTTTGGTTTTAACAAGGAAGTTTGTTTCATATATTTGTCAGTTGTCACTATAGAGTGAAGAAATGTCCTGGAAATACAGTGGTGGCATATCGTAGATTTCTGAAATCACCTGAAATTCTCATTTCGAGCTTAATGCTAAGTGTGTTATTATAGATTTATTTATTTATTAAACATTTAAACAGCTCAACCGTATTAAACTTATAGTTACGTAAACCATACTTTTACTTGATAATAATGTTACCATTTATTATTTATTTTATACTAGCTTTTTGGCTGCAGCTACGCTACCCCCTCATTTCATATGTTCTTCTCTGTATTTTTTTAATACGAACTCTATTTATTTTCCTTTAGTAAAAATGTAAAATAAAAAAAAATTACTTATAGCACTGGCCCATAAAACTGTGCATTAACTTGGATTTTATTCAATCTTTTATGACCTTTTTTTTTTACGCGGAACCTTATTTATTTTGAAGATTGATACCCTAAGTACCCTGAGTAGCATCAGCTATCTATCAAAAAAAGTCCCGTCAAAATCGGTCCAGCTTTCTGGAGATTATCGATTACAAACACACAAACAAAAATTTAAAAAATGGTACTTTTGGTATAGGTATCGTATATACATTCATACCTACTTAGTAAAAAAAAATTGCCATTATAAACAGACACTTCAGTTTTATTTATTAGTTTAACTTATACTATGCTATCCTCTCGCAATGCACCTTCAACAATAAACGTTCCAATCATCGGCATTCCAATATAACTAATTCCAATCATCAGCAAATAAATCCACTACAAGGAACTGGACTAGTAAGCGATTAAGATTTCGGAGTACTCGTATGAGAGGGGAGTTACTATGCGCTACAGTAAGACAGACCGACCTGTACACTCAACAAGTCGTGCCTGCATGCCGCTATATACTTGTGCGGCACAAAGAGTCGACATACTTCAGAAATAAGGTATAAAAATTCAGAGTTATGACTTTTCCTATGTCCTCGTAATTACGTCTGGAAGCAAGTGAGTTGAACACTAATATGCCTAGCAAAAACTTTGTTGGATATAAGAACGGGATATAGCTAATTAGCTACCCGCACACATACGTAGAATATGCATATACTTTACATACTATATAAGTTTATTAAATAGATAAATTAAAACCATATGGACCATTCCACTGTTTCAGGTGTACGAAGAAGTGGGCTCGACGTATTTGCAACGAAAGTGACAATACAGTGAAAGTAATAACCTGTAATGGGAATATAACAATAACAAACATGAAACATCAGACGCAACCGACCATTTGCTGTTTAATATTTGACCGTCAAAATTTTTATTTTTAATGATGTATATTAGATGTCATGTCGTGTGATGCCGACCAAGAATTGTATCACCCCATATCTTCCCGTGGGTGTCGTAAAAGGCGGCTAAGGGAAAAAAACCAGAGGATGGGGTGCAGCACACTCTGAGTACCACAAACCCCTACTGCGATCGCTAATCCGCCTGGCGAGCGTGGCGATTATGGCAACCCCCCCCCCCTTATTGAGGGAGACCGATGTCTAACAGTGGACGCCTCATTGTTGAATGGATGTATGGATGGATATTAGATGTCGACTGGATGTAACTAAACTGTCGGTAAATGTAGTTACCAGCCTCTGCTTGTCACAAAGCAATAATCGACCGTTTGCGTCTTTGCAGGTAAGCCTAAACCAACCAAAGTGTACGGTCTAAGCGAATGATTTTCCTAAATAAAACTGGAATCGTGGCTACTGTCGCTTTTATCAACGTGCGATCGATTTGAATAGCGATTGGTACACGAACATTTTTTTGCCGGAAGTTATTGAAGAATGCCGTAAAAATAACCAAACATGCCATATTATCTTGCTCCATGCATTGGCATTGGCCTGCTCTCAAACCGCCAGACAGATAGACGAATATTGGAATGGGAAAATTATATATAATAATAATAAAAGTATTTATTCAATATCAAATATACATTTTGAATTACAATTTATTATAATACTTCTGCCAAACTGCATGGCAGTTTATTGGCAGATGCGACCTCCGTTTTTAATTAGATTTGTCTATAGATATATAAACACTTAATAATAAATGTATTTTAAAAAGAGAAATATATGCATACATGCATACAAATACATACATGCAATACATACATTTACAGTAAAATATATAAAAGAAGAAAAAAAAAGAACATAATTAACTTAAACATTTACACACACTATCTAACAGGAACTGATTGGTTTTGTTTTTAAAAATTCGTTTTGTAAGATTATTGTTTTGTAATGATAATGGTAAATTGTTATATAATTTATATATTTATATTATTTATAATAGTTGTTATATGCGAGTACTTTGAATATATCTATTGCCCTAGTTGGCCCTGCATACAATTCCCATCTGGGATATGCACTTTAAATACTGAAATCAAAGATGCGTTGCATACGGTACTTACGGTAGTTACCGGACGTATTTATAGGTATGTAAGATATTTATAGAAACGTCCAAACAGATAAAAACTATTATACCATTATCTTTTGTTCAACATTAATCTTTTCCATTTAGTATTGATAGAATTAGATATCGCCGGAGGTGGTAAAAATAACACACCGTCTAAAACAGTGGTTTCCAACCTTTCCTTGATGAAGGACCAATTTTTTTTTTTGTTTATTGACGGCACGACCTATGACGAAGAAAAAAAACTAGGCAGCCATGTGGACTGGCCACAGAAATGAAAACTTTCAACATTGGAAAAAAACAACAACATACAAGATGATTCCAAAGAACATTACCGATTTACTTGACAATAAGTTTAAGCACCTTGTCAAACAGGTTTTAATGTTCAAAGGGCTAAATTTTACGGTAGATCATTACGTGAACGATAGTGATGTCTGGATATAATAGCCCTTTTTGTGCTTCCGCTAAATTTATTTTGTGTTTATAATAATGAAAGAATTGTCGAATTCATATTATACAAAAAAAAAAACAAAACATTAAAAAAACCTGATCGCTTTTCTTGCCGGCTCTTCTCGACTGGATTGTTTTCCGAACTGGTGGTAATTTTTTGACGTTCATAAGTGCCTTCTCAAGGCCCTAATTAAATGAAGAATTTTTGATTTGAAAATATAACATTTGTGTCGATTAATTTTCTTTCCCTACCGAGAATCGCTCAATGCAGCTAAAGAAATTTTCTCTTCAATAAACCGAGCCAATATCATATACATTTACAACTCAAATTCGCTATTAATTTAATAAAAAAAACTTTTTTATATAGAAAGTTATATCCTGAATTAATGTAATTTCTGAGCTTGCATCTGTTTCATAACTAAGGTAGCTCAAAGCTACTCCATTAGCTTCATGTATGGACCACTGGTCTTCCACGGACTACAGGTTGGGAACCACTGGTCTAAAGTATTAACAAACATGTACAGGCACGAATCTAAACTTCAGATAAGGCCAGTCATGATTGATTATGTGTGTGAATCTACCATTACTCACATAGTCTCTTCACAACATGAATGAACAGTATTTAAAAAGACCTCTGTCATCGCTTGTGTGTGGGGGGAGCATGATAATGTTCTTCCGTTGTCACTAATGCCTCACTAAATTTACAAAAAAAAAAAAAAATGTCGAAAAATTTGTTCATCTTCTATAGTAATAAATAAAAATTGAAGTGACTGTTTTTAATGTCAAAATTGTTCTATTATAAGGGTGGCCAAGCTCCTCAAGAGACCGAGCCATTTTTCAAAATGAAAAATTTTTCGTGAGCCGCAATTAAATACTTATTAAAAAGGTATTCAAAAAAGTTTACAAATTCGAAATCGGTCTGGACCTGGAGTTGGTCGATTACATCACTGCTCATATTCGTACGCGCAGTTTTCGATGAGTCATATAATTCTTAACTTGGACAGAAATGAATTTTATTACAACGATGCACTTAGTCTTTCATATCTGTTGTCAGTAATTTAAAAGACATTTTGAAACACATATAGAACGATAATAATTTGATACGATATAATAACACAAAAATGAAAAGGGAATTCGGGTACATTCATTGAGAACCACAAATAATCCTACAAAGAGCCGGAGGTTGGCCCCTGTTCTACTATAGAAGTGAAAACCTATTAGGTTGATTAATATTTAGTTAGCTAAATTTATAATTTCAACTTCCGCCTCTGCTGCTTTTATATTTCGACTTCACCCAGAGTGGAAGTCGCATAGACGGTTTTGAGGTACAAAGGACAACATAGATCGAGTCGTCAGAGAGGCGACAACAGAGAATTCTTTGTTTGGTGAATGTCGGTTTTGGCTGTGGTACTGTGATTAATTATCAAATAAATCTTGCTAAAAACCCTAAGCTGTGTTTGAACTTAGCTAACAACGCCTGCACTATGATGGGTTTGTGTGTGGTGGTTCCGATCCGCCCGGGTTTAATTGCCCTAATAGACCGTTAACTACTTGATTTATACTAGCTAATACCGGAACTTGTCACTATGGGATTTTTGACTTAGTATGTGATCGTCGCTACCAATCGGGCCTCGAAGTCTACCAGCCTAAATGGATTAAAAGGTGATTCGATTTAAGCGAGTTTTTTTCGCTCTTCCAGCCTTATACTATTCTATATATCTAATGAAAAAAAAACCTGAAAATTTTTGCCTTTAATTTTAATTCTAATGACTTAAATGACTTAATGTACATTTTCATTTAAAGCGCATAGGATATTTTATATATAACTAGCGGCATTTAATCCTACTGAAATGGGGTAAAGTGCTATTTGTACATAATATGAGACTCGTTGAAAGTAGGTATTTATTTTAAACTGACGTATATTATAATAGACATATTACATAATTTACACGAGACTTACTTTTGTTAAAAATATATGTTATTATAACATAAATACTTAGTATACCATAAGATTCAGATGAACTTTATATAACCTATCTCGAGTAAAATTGTATACAATAAAAAATATATATACACAACTTTAAAAATCAAATAATTTATATTAACTAATCCTTGTATTAAGTTATAGATAATAGAAAGTTAGCAATAAAGGATTTGTTGTTCATACAACTAACTGGTACCATGATTGATAACAGCCTCGTTCGATATTCAAGATAATATTTTATTATACAGGTGATATTATAAAAACCGATTTTTATAATGCGATTATAGATAATCTTATATACCTATTTACAGAAAAAAAAATATTTTTTTTTAATTATTCTGTTAAAAAAGATAATTAGAATGATAAAAAATAAATTAAAGTCATTTTAGAACCATGGTAATATATGATAATATATTTGTTACTAAATAGAAATATCGCTTGAATATAAGAACTACATTCTACTATAGCTTTTAGATTAGTAGAAAATTTTAGGCAATATTTAGGATTTATCATAATGCTTTTTTTGCTATATACCTAAACTAAGGAAGCTATATATACAGATAGGAAAGCAGTTTATTTTCCCCTTTTGTTTGTCAACTGAATTTCTTTTGTTTTATTCATTTAGTTTTATACATTACAAATAAATATACTTTCAATTTTTCCTATTTAATTTAACATATTAAATGAGCGGCAAAGATATGTATGGCAAAGTGCAAATTCCATAAGAGCACATCTAAACCTATAATATTACCTATCCTCAAAACTCCCGGTAAATTTTCAAGGTAACCCCTTTTATTAACCAAATGATTTTATTAATAACATAGCAAAATACTACAATCATACTTAATGTTAAGTGACGTAGTAAGTGGTCTAGGATGGTAAACACACTAAACTTAGAGGTACTGGGATCGAACCCGCGTCCATTGACGCCGTACCATCAATTGTGCCGACATCGCTTCTTATCGCTCTTAGGATACCCAGCCCTGTCGGCGAACAAGGGGTGAGTTATGTCTAACTTCTAATGAATAAAACCCCACTGTACTCTCAAACCCTGTTTTGGGATGGATTGGAGCACACGTTAGTGCATTCATTGCTCCACTCCCAGTAGGGTCTGGCTGTTCAGTGCGGGGATACGGTTAGAGTTAAAGCTCTGGAGACGAATTTGCAGACGCGCGTGCAGAGTACGCACGCTGCGTTTCGTCCAACGCTATCAAGACTTTTTTTTTAACTTGAGGAAATTCATTTATGCATCCCTCTTCCAAATAAAGCAGAGAGCGGTCCCCCCTTAATTTAGGAAGGGATATTAAGAACTCACCTGGCGTGAAACGCCTATAATACACACTAAACCCCACATAAAGAACGCCACCTTCACGGGACTACACTGGATCAGTCAAGCAAGCAAGTAAAAAAAAATTATAATCCAAAATCTACCCAAAATGGGTGAATAAGGATGAAAATTTGTCTGAAAGTCATGTATGTTTAGTTTAATATCGAAGCAATAAATATGTATTTATATTTTATGAAAGGAACATGGAATTCCATGCGGACGGAGTCGTGGGTACAGGTAGTTCTGTTATAATTCCAGTGGTAAAATCTGTACCAAATTAAGGAAAACAATTTCTCTACGTGTAATCGTTAATCTATTGCACCTGTATTTAGTATGTTTTATCAGTTAAAAAATTAGATGATTAACTTCAGGTGTCTGTTATCTGTTTATAGAAAATCAGTATAAATAGGCTCGTGTGAGGCATACTATTTAATTCGTTCACGCTTTTGAGAAGAAAAAATCAAGGTACAGTGGATTATATTTTATAAAATATATTTTTATATATGTGTTATGCATAGTACGGTGGAAGGGTATTTTTAATGCCAGCCTTGATCTACCACCAACAGCTTATAGAGCCAGTTACTTTTGATTTCGCACGTTTTTCTATATTCCTCTGACGCTAGTCAGAGACGTAAGTAGACCAGTTATTTCTTAGTTAAATGTTGTTTAGTTGCTTTTTAGGCTTTAATCACGTTTTATAGATTTCCAAATGTTTATTATTTTATTTGTTGTAAATTTTTGCACTGACGTACTTATCTTCCGACAAAAATTTTCCAATCTCTCACTAGTTTACTGGTTTTCCATTAATTTCGATTTATTGTCCTTTACTAGCTTTGTGGCAGTTTCTATCTCTAGTTTACTTAGAACGTTTACCGTTCTGGATCACAACGTCAATTGCCACCAAGTTGAGGTTGTGGGTAAACTTCGAAGTTTAGTGGTGGGATCGAACCGCGTTATTAGTCGCGTGTATTAGTTTTAAGTCCAAGGGCGTATTACTATAAATTAATTTAAAATTGGGTGTTTAAAAAAACGGTAAAAAATGTACGATTTTCATAATTATCGTTCTTGATATGGCACCCTTTAATGCAACAGTATACAAAATGTTAATTATTGGCTCTATTTGAATTTTTTTTCGAACTGGCAAATAGGACCTTTATAACTTCACTGGGCTTTATGAAAAAAATGTAGGGCACTCAACCAGAAAATGTATCAAAAGCAGCTTGCGATGTTAACCAGCATATAAATGAAACGAAATGTATGTATATATGTGCTTGGAAAATGGGGGTTTGTAGTAAATCTTTACCCTAAAGGTAATCGTGGGTTACGATTTTATGTTCGCATGATATTTTTAAATGATTTCGTAAAAGGGACTAAAGCTTCTTTAGAACGGAGTAATATACGGTGACGATAATATTTTATCACAAACCTTAACTTGCCTATTAGAGCTGCTTTTAATATACATCCATATATCTTTTTTTTTAGGTTTTTGTGAGCACAGCGTACCTTTCTTCACAATTATTAATAATTTATTTCTGTTTAAATAAATTAATTAAATCGGAAATAATTATTGTTTCTTTTATTATCACTGTTCAGTAACTAGCTCACTAGCTTTTATCAAATCAAAAACTTATTAGCGATTTTAACATGAGAAATGACAATCATCATTACGAAAAAAAATTTATTTGATATAAAAATGTTTTTTACAATTTTAGTAGGTACTTATTATTTGCCGTACCTTATTTTTATATGATATGAATGAAGAAATTATTCTAATGTGGTCGCTTCTACAATTTTATTTTCATGTTTGACAGATAATTTGAAAATAGTTTTACACGGAATAGGCTCAGTGCTTTGACCACAATCTCACCTGATGTTAAGTGACGATGTGGTTCCAGGATGGTAAACACACTAAGCCTACAGGAGTTTGTGAGGATTCAGTTTAACAGTTCATTAAAAGATGGCGTTAAAACATTTATTTTACTTGAAACTATTTTTAGACCGTCCATTTCAATCTTATATTGAAACTGTTATAATTTTTCAGGTAAACCACAAACTACACCATGAAAGCTGCAGTTTTTGCTTTGGTTATGCTCGTTGCGAGTATCAACGCTTTGCCACAAAATAAAAATGCAGGTAATTTGAACTATTGCGTTCATTATTACAAGCCAAATAGCCTTAAAAAAATATTTACATATTGTGTATTTTTCTAATATTAATTAGATTAAAAATAAATTGATGTAATATCATTTTTTTTTAATGTTACACGTTGTTACTATTTTTTAATATTGTATTATATACGACTACCGTACAGCAGGTGTGACCAATTTCTACAGATTATTCATTGTATATCTTGTTTTCAAACGAAGTAGTAGGGCTTCCATGTTGGTCTAGATACCACCAAAATAGAATAGTCATAGTGACTCGCTTCAGTTTGTCACGTTTCGAGATTAGCCAGTGTATGTATAGGTAGATAGAGAAAGACTTCAGAAGCTGGCAGGATTATATCAGAAAGAGGCATACGTTTCGATTGATAGTAAGGGGTGACAAGATGCATGTTACGGATGCTTCAAAAATGCCTTCACTCATCTCTTCAAGATATCTATAGTGTATTTCTATATGAGTTATTTTATAACATTTCCTTTTGCATAACGAAACAACTCCAAAATTCACAATCAGTTACGTTCATTGTACATTCCAGTCACTTTGCCATACTATAAAAATAGTATAGGGTACTTATAAAGTGTTTCCTATTTTATCCTAGAGAGAGAGTACCTACTATACTGACATGTGAGTAGTATAGAATCATAGGCCGCAATCTACAGTTTAGCTATCTACAATCGCCAACAAAAAAAACGTTATTATTGGTTTATTTTTAAACTTGCGCTGCTAACTTCATGTTGCCATATAAGTGAACAACCTATAGATTAAAATACAGTTTATAGATCAATCATCACTGCTGTACTTTTAAAAAAATATTTTTTTTTTCCACTTTTCCAAAAATGAGTTGAAGTGTAGATAGCCACTTTTGATTCTATACGACTCAAGTGACGTCACACTGGATGTCTTTTTTAAAAATTTTATACAAACATTTAACACTCGTGTAACCAGCCGTTAGTTTATTGTTTTCAATAAGTCACGCACTGGTCAATTGACCTATGATCTGATCTTGGTAGCAGATTCGCGGAAGACCTAAAGTAACCGACACTGCCCGAAAAATTGCTAAACTTAAGTGGCTGTGGGCTGGACACATTGCATTGGCTCATGTGCCAACGGGTTCTCGAATGGCTACCACACACCGGAACACGCAGCCTGGGTAGGCCCCCCATAAGGTGGACCTGGTGAAAGTCGCGAGAATCCGTTGGATGCGGGTGGTGCAAGATCGGTCTTTGCGAAAATCTTTGGGGGAGACCTATGCCCAGCAGTGGACATATTTCAATTGAATGGTAGTAGTAAACGTCTTTAACTATTTATTTTAACAGGTGTTCAACCTAAGAGCCAGCGTCTTATCGCTGAGATCATAGTAACACTCATCGAAGAATTGTCCCAGGTGATTAAGGATAGAAATCTTGACCCATACTACCTCGAGAGCGCTGAGGGTACCTTCGATTTACCCATTCCAGGGTAAGTTTTAGATAATTTCTAAATTATATTCTTTACTAGCAGTTTTATATATTCTTCACTGCGTTTTAATTTTTTTACACGAAACCGTAATTATTTTCCTAAAAAATTGTAGTGCTAAGACATAGTAAAAATATTTCTCATAAATTATAGCACTTGCCCGTAAAGCTGTGCAATGAATCGGAATTTTATGAGTTTTATTTTTTTTACGCGGAACCTTAATTATTTTCGAAAATTAAAACTGGTAACTTAGGGTAAGTTACCCGCAGGTATTTCAGCTATCTACCAATAAAATTGCCGTCAAAATCCGTTCAGCCGTTCCGAATTCTACCCGGAACAAACAAACAGACAGAAATACAGACAGATAGAGAGATAAAAATTTTAAAAATTGTTTTTTTGGTATTGGTGTCGTACATACATTCATATCTATTTAGTAAAAAAAAATAATTTTGACACTACAAACAGACACTACAATTTTATTTATTAGTAGTATAGATGATCTGTCCATTACCGATTTACCTAACAATAAGTTTTAAGCACTATGTCAAGCGGGTTTTAATGTTCAAAGGGTGGATCATTACGTGAACGATAGTTGGAAATGACACCCCTCTATGTGCTTTCGCTAAAACCGTTTATTATTATGAATTGTATAAAAAAAACATTTAAGAAAACCAGATCGAGTTTCTTGCCTGCGCTCTTTTCACCTCGGTAGTTGTTCCGAACCGGTGGTAGTTTTTTACGTTCATAAGCGCCTTCTCAGGGCCCGAATTGAATAAAGATTTTTTAATTCATTTAGCATATTGTCTGGCGCTGGATCCGCTGAAAGCGTCTCACTCCACGGTTTAAGTGATATCATAATCAACTCTGTTGATTTTGACATTGGCAGTGGTAAACTGCTCATTGATATCACCTTCCCGCGAGTCGACGGTTCAGTTGGTATGTGTTTTCATTTAACTAGGCAACTAAAAAAAAAACTAGGCAGCCATGGGGACTGCTGACAGAAGTGACAACTAGAAGCTTTAGTAAAACTGTCTTTAATGTTTAAATTTCTCATAGTTTGTTAATAAAAATTATTAACATAACCAAACATTAAAATGTATAAAGTTTATCTGCTTTTTACATTTATTGGCGCTCCATGCGATGATTATGTACATTTTCATTTAGTTTATTCATAATCAAAACATACGATAGGCTACGTAAGTATAACTTTTACTATTTCACTTCTGACACGTGTACCTACTCTGTATAAAGGTTATTTTTTATTATAATTGTTTGATTGATAATTTCTGTAGTGAAAGAAAAAGAAAAAGGAGTGAGTGAAGAGATGACGGCTGATAGGGACGTATTGAAGAAGAAAACATACTGCGCCAACCCCAAATGAGTTGGGAAAAGGCCGGAGAATGAATGTAGGCTGCGTAATATAAACCATATGAAAATGTACTTAATTATTACTCGGAGCACCAACAAATGTAACATTCAGACAAATGTTATAGAATGTTAGGTTATGTTAATAATTTTAATTTACAAATTTAAACATTAGACAAACAGTTTATCCTAAGTTTCGAGTTTTAACATCTCTCGGCAGTCCCCAATAGTTGTTTTTTTTTTGTAACCGTGAAAATAACTTGGCGATGTTTGTTAAATAAATAATTACTATTTCTAGGCCATACAGATGGGGAGCTTGTAGTTCTTGATAACTCTCTTGTCGGCGGAGGTAACGGAAGGTAAGCCAATATTTTACGTATAAACCAATTTATTTACTGTCAAAAGCACGGTTGGTTAGTTGATATAAGTTTAGGCAGTATATATCTAGATTTGTTACGACATTGGCACTAGAGAATCACTCCACAACTACATTATTTATGTACATTGTAATTATATTCAAAGTTAATGTTAAATTTAAATATTTAAACTATATCATATTATTTAAACTTACATTATATTTAAAAAATGTTATAATTAACGATGTATAGTACAGTAATGCATAAAAACTATTTTCTTTACAATTTGTCTGTACTTTTGTTTGAAAATTATGATATTAGTTTGCTGTAACTTGCTTACATTTTATACAAAAAATACTTTATGGTTAATTATGGTTCTCTATAGAGTAGTCCAGCGGTTCTCAACCTTTTTCACTCAGCGACGCATTAACATAGTCTGTACAAATACGCTACACCCTTACACTCTTATATGCAAAATATGATATTTGTAAATCACGGTGGTTGAGAACCGCTGGGCCTTTCCATCAGCTACGAACGTATTGGTTTTCAGGGCTGACATCCGTTGCTCGCTACCGACTATATTATAATTATAAAGTACGTTATTTAATAGTTTTGAGTTTTCATTTTTATTGGCAGTCCCCACTGATGCCAATTATTTTATTTTTATTACAGACTCGTCCTCAACAACGTCCGCTTGACCGCTGAAGCTGTAGTCGGTCTTGGCGCCTCTGGTATTGCCTTCGACAATATCTTGATCACTCTGTCAGTTGACAGGATCGATGTAAGCAATATTTATTTATTACTGTTGTAATAATTTTATTAATATTTGTATATTTTTTTATACTGTTATACCACTATCTCACCTGATGTTTAAGTAGTGATGTGGTCCAGGATGTTCAGCACACTAAACCTAGAGGTACAGGTTTTCAAATATGAAGGTAGTAATTACTAGCTACTCTTGCAGGCATTTTTGAAGCTATGATGGCGCAGTGGATAGCGCGGCCGGATTCCGAGTCAAAGGAAAGGTGAAGTGAAGGTAAAGGAAAACATCGTGAAGAAATTATTATGGCATGGTCGTAGGGTATTTTTTAATAATGCCCGCCAGGGTAGCTACCACCCTTGAGTTTGAAAACCCACCGCCAAATACCAATAGATGTGTTCCGGTAGCATCTTTTGAAAAGTATCTCTAGGCTTAGCGTGTTTACCATCCTAGACCACATCGTCACTTAACATTAGATGAGATTGTGGTCAAAGCGCTGAGTCTACATCGTGTAAAAAAATTACAATTGTCAAGTCTCTACCATCGTGATATGGTTTTGAAACTTTTTCAATACACAGCATTGTTCATTAATTATTGGCAGCATTTGTAGATCATTTGCGATTGTCTTCTTGTTCATCGCTTTGATGTTCGACTGTATCTGAACTGACTATTGCAGCCTGTTTCAGTATGCGGTCTGAATTTGTCTTTCCGAAATTTCAATACTTTATTTCTCTCTAAAATGTCAGATTAGTGCCAGTGATCATTCAGAAAAATATATAATATATATTTTGGATTGATCTCACCAACCTTAACTTTTAAGATTCGATATTGAATCCCGCTATAAGTTAATAAAGTCAAGCTTACATGTAGCTCTCCACACGTATGTGAATTTTACAATTAACAGTGCTCTGATATTTACTAACGGTAATAATAAAGGTATACGTGTGTAGAATTTCAGGCAATATTGTACTGAATCTAACAGTTGAAAGTTCTTGGCGCGGTTTTGATTTGTCATGTAGTATTCCTTGATTTTATTTCAATAACTATATATTATGTAGTTTTGTTGGCGTTCAACGTGATATAGTTTGGTTCAAGTTTGGCACAAGTGAAGTGTGTTGAGAATAATGACACGAAGCATGAATTCTAAGATATCACCAAAACTTCCATAAAACGCTCTATAACAAATGACCGCCACTTTGTTGTAGCATTGAAGATTAGTGCAATTATACGAAGTTGGGCCTAAAGAACTTGCATTCGGTACTATAATAGTTTATTTAAAAAAAATCTAACAGTTGTTAAATTGTATCTGTTTGCAAATAATTTCAAAATCTAAACAAGTCGTAGTTTATATGGATAATGGAATAATAATAGATTTGAATTAATAGAAGCTTTATTTCTATTTTCCAGTCTGACATTCACGTGATCATCTTCGACCAGGATTACTCTGATGAGTTTAACAACTTCTTCGAGAACACTCTCCCTAATGCTCTTGAGACCTACAATGTGAGTATATTGTTATATTCTTCTTTTTAAGCCATCTCTGCAGTCAACGATCACCTATGATTTAGACAGGACTGGACTCACCTCTATACCACGTATAGATAGCCCCGGATCTACGATTTTTTGGACCAGGGCAGAAACTTTATAGTGGCGTCCCTTACTCCAGCGTTTGAGATATATTACAAAAAACAAACACTCATAAATATATAATGGTTGACATTATTCGAGAACCCGTTGGCACCTTCGGGCATCGGTTTTACGAGCAAACGGCCAACGGGTTGTCAAATGGCTGCCGCGTACCGAAAGACGCGGCGTGGGTAGACCTCCACAAGCCAGGCCGACAACCTGGTGAAGGTCTGTACCGCTGGATGCGGTTGTTGTGGAGATCTTTAGGGGAGACCTATGTCCAGAAGTGGACGTCTTTCGGTTGAATGGATTGGTGGATGGATAACATTATTCGTGAATGGGACAATAAGAAGCCTTTAATAAATTTGTAGTCTTTATTATCTATTACCTAATAACTTTTTCATTTGTGTGATATCAAATTATATACCCGGGACAAATAGACTACATTCAAAAGATATATTAACATCTAAATTTTTAACCAGGCGTACGTATGCTAGGCGTTTGTGAATCCAGTTTTTATTTTTAATCATATTATATGATGATTTTGGCACCCTCTGAAACTGCCTCCTGAGTGAGTGAGGCCCTGAGTGCTCCGCCTTGTCCCCCACCTCTTAGATCCAGGGCTCTGTATGGATTATATACTAGATTTCAGTGAAAAGTTTTTGTGGCCATCTGTTGATAGATAAATTTTATAGTCGGGCTAAATCGCTCTACTTACAACCCCGCAACCATTAATTATACATTTTTTTTTTCAGGAACAAGTCTCCGCAGTCCTAGGATTTATTGCAAATTATCTTATCGATAGATTCCTGTGAACTATGAAAATAAAAGTTTTATAAAAAAATACAATCTATGTGCATTAAAATACGAAAGAACGTGAGTTGAAAAAAAAAATTGTTTATAAATTATTCTGTTTTATTTTTTCCATTAATTTACAATACCATATATGGTAAGTGAAAAGGAACTAAGCACACTTGTTGTCTAAATGCAACACACGAACACACACACAGACTTTAGATATGCGCATCTATATTTAATATTCTAGTACCTAGACATAAATACTTATGGTTTCGGCACACTGCGCGCGGAGCGGGGCTCCAGCGGCGTCGCGTTCTGCTCGCATCGACACTATGTCTTCTATAGAAACATCGAGCTGGCGTCCCATCCCGCCCGCTGTGTGTTGCAACTATTAGAGTAATAATATCTACTATAAACTTGACCCTATCATCACAAAATTTAAAAATAACTGTTTTACAATTGGTACCACTCGAATGTTTAACTAACAAATTATATTACATGTATTGCGATTACAATCAATAAATTACTGTGTATCAAGTATACTTGTACTTAATATAGAGGTATCATTACCTAGTATTTACAGTACTTTACGTTCACGGGAGATCCATAAAAAATCTTGGTAAATTTTCGTAATTAGTTTCATACTTATTCTTAATTTATGGCAATTGTGAGTAAATACATCTCTGCCAGGAGTTTTTGAGATAATTTGTGATTTCTCATGTTGTAATTCTTGTTTTTAAGTAATTAAATGTCAATATTTGACCTTGTATTATGTAATATTACATGCATTTTAAGTAATTGTTTGTTTTGTATAACTGAAGTATAATCCAAATTATCAAACGATCAATAAAAGGCTGCCATTTTTGGAGCAAATAAGATTATGAAAGTAATATAAAGTTGTGGGCTTAAAAAACTTCCCGTAAAGAAGTGCCCGATATGGTGACAGGCTTCCTCCCAGTCACATCTGGGACGGAACTAAGTTTGGCAAAATGTGGGTGGTATAGTTCGCTATTTCACCTCTGCCTAACCCTTCAGGGATAACAGGCGTGCGCTTATGTTATGTTATGGGAAAGAATTTGTATTCACGCTCGTAACAAATTATGTACAGGAAGTGCATTATAAAAAGTCCCTTCGTTCAGGAGTTGGTAGCTCTGACTACCCGGGTTTCATGTTTTCACGTTTTGTGCTTCCCAAAAATTAAGGTCGATGGCGAAGGTTGGATAATTTGTGACATAAGATTAATAGCCATGTTAATTTAAGTGAATGGCAGTTTGGTGTTCGAGTATTGAAACGAAATATAAATAGTGATAGTATTGACTGACATTTCTCACAGTGCTAAACTAAGGAAAGCTGTCTAAGTTTATTTTAGATACGAAACAACATTCATAAGTCAGTTTTAAGTGTCCAGTCGTTATTCACGTAACGTTTATAGTATACCACTGAAAGGGATACCTCCTTTGACGAACATTTTCGTTTACACTATGTTAATGTTCGTTAAAAAAATGTCACTTTGTATTATGAACGTTAGCGGAAATGTTCGTGCTCCCTCCTTTCAACATCTTTACGATGGATTAACTATGCGAGAAGTTTTTATCTTAACTAATAAATAGGCTAGCAATACATTAGCCGAACTGTCATAATAAAGCAATGGAACACGTATCAAGAACATCTATTCAAAAAATACATTATTTTTACTGTAAAAAAAATCTTACAATATGAAAGATCTAAAGGACCGTCACTGTCACTAGTCACTTTGCCAACATTTGCTAATTGAATACAAAGCATGAATATACCGTTTTTCATAATTTTATGGACTTGTCTCTCCAAAGTACTATAATATCATGTCTCTCTATAATTGTCTGTCAGCCTTTAATTCCGCGAGCAATTTATTTAGGGTCAGAACTTGTTTCTCACAGTTTTTCTTACGATGCGTAATTTTACAGGGGTACTATTTTTTTTTAGGAAGTAGCTGCAGCAAAGACCCCTTTTTTTTTTTTTTGACGGGGGGAAATGCATTTATGCACTACCCTTATCTATTGTATTTGAGGGATCAGAGTCCCCCAATACAATAGATAAGGGGGCACGGAGTGACGAGCTCCGTGCCAGTGTGGAACTCACCCGGGCGAGAGTCGCCCGGAAATACCCACTAAAACCCCCCAGGGCCGTCCGCTGCATTTGGGATGGGGGCGATATGGGGTTGCCAAGGCATGTCGCCGCGTCGCCCCCTGCAGCGAACCCACCGGGCCTCGTCGTGCAATGGCCCAATGGGGATGGGGGGGGAGAATATTCTCGACCCCACCTCTTCGCCTGCCCCCCGAAGGGAGGCATGACCAGCTGGTCAGACATCCAGGGGCAGGATATACTCCTGCCCCCAATAAAATTGAAGGAAGAAGGGATAGTGCAGTGGCGGGCAAAGACAAAGAGGAAGGAGCCCGCCACTGCTATCGAAGGGAAAGATAGGTCCCTCTCCTGTACTCACCTTGTTATCACTAACAAGGCGTGCAGCAACGACCCCTGCCTTTATGATTCTGCTAACAATTTCATCGAATACCACACACAAAATAAATAAAAATACATTAGCAGTTAAGAATACCTACATAATATAATGATTGCAGAGTAATCGAGATGTAGCAAATGAATTTGAAATATTTTAAGTATCGTCCGGTGTTATGTAACCATCGTTAATTTTTTTCCCCTCCTGTAACTATTGCTTTATTTTTTCTACTTTATGGATAGATAGTAATTATATCCCTATATATATATATATATATATATATATATATATATATATATATATATATATATATATATATATATATATATATATATATGAAGTGATGATGTCACATTGGATAGTGTGACCGGATTCCGCGTCAATAGACGCGGGTTCAAACCCACCTATCCAACTCTAAAATCAGCCTGAGCTCTCGATAAAGGAAATCATCGTGAGAAAACCATTGCATGGTGGTTTGGCATTTCCTAATAATGCCACCTACCACCTAAGCTACCACCCTCAAGTTTGAAAACCTGTCGCCAAATACCAATAGGTGTGTTCCGGCAGCATCACTTGAGAACCAGTATCTAGGCTTAGTGTGTTTACCATCCTGTTACTTAACATCAGGTGAGATTGTGATCAAAGCAATGTGCCTATACAATGTAAAAAAAAAATTGCTTACCTAACTGACTCATCAACGAAGATTCTAAACCGCCGGACCTACAAATTTAAAATTTTAACGGTAGATACCTTTTATGAAGTAACCATCCACTAAGAAAATTTAATATACAAACTTCTAGTTAGAACGTTCGACATTTTAGAAGTAAGAAGCATGAAATTCATATGTCTGCTTTTTGGTTAGAAATAAATGAACATGTATATCACCGTTTTTTCAAAATATTACCCCTTAGAAGGTGAATTAGGGGTTGTAAGTTTGTTTGAAAAATCCTAAATTTTTGAAGTAAGAAGCTTACAATTTCATATTCTTCTGGTTAGAAATAAATGAACACGTTTACTCCTAAAAGTGTGAATTAGAGGTTTATATGGCAAAGTCGTTCTATTTAAGCATGAACCGTGACATTTTAACCTTAAGAATATTAATTAGACAAAACCATCAGATGGTAAGAATCGATCAACTATTGTGTCATTGTTAGATCTAAATTACAAAGTTAACTTGAAAACAGGCGATTTTTTGTAGATACTTAATTGGTATGTAGACTAATTAAAGCTAAAAGTGTAAAAAGGTTTTCCAGTACTAATTCTACATACACGAAGTCGCGGGCACCACCTAGTTCTGACTGTCTACGTGTTACCTTTTCAATTCACTGAATAAATTTCGATAAAATTTGACAATGAGATAGATTGCACCGAGAGAAAAAAATATAGAATAGAAAAATATAAATTATCTAAATTCCACGCAGGCGAAGCCGCAGGCACAGCTATACTATGAAATTAAAACATATTTATCAAATTATACGGAATTTAAATATTATGGTATGGCAACTCGATTTTACTTACTTGTCATGGCACCATAAAATACCGTACTTGGCCTAATGTCATAATAAATCAACATAATTTCTCTGGTATTACTTTTAAAAATCTCTGGCATTATGAAAGCAATAAAAACATTTATGTCCACTATAACGTTACAGCGCTTGAATTTCACAGAATGGATTGATTCTCCAATAACAGTCAGTAGTACCAACACATAGGAAAGGGAAATATTTTAGTGAACAGACTATACCATACAAAAATCTCTGCTAATGCCACCTTAATAGAATTATATTTTTATAATTTATATATATCGGTCTAATCAAATTGCATATATTTTATGTAACTTTGTCGTCGGTTTACGTCATGTACTTTGGTATTTATGTACATGTCAAGTGTATTGAAAATAATGACACGGATCATAAATTCTAAAGATCTAATAGCAACTCCCGTGGAATGCTTTAACAAATGGCCGCCATTATGATGGTGCACTGAACTTTTGTGTAGTAATACTAAGTTTGACCTAAAGAACTTGTGTTAAGGACCGTAATAAATTTTTTAAATGTCATTTTGGGTTTAGTACCCGTAGCGTTAGCCACTAAGCTCCGTGAATATGTAAAGACGAGGAATATCAACAACAAATTTCAAAAAGATAAAACATAACCTACCTTTTTGATTTACACTTTTATTTTACTGCCTTTGTTAATATCGCCTAAATCTTGCAATCTTGAATTTTAAAGTAATTATCTCTAATCGATTGGGCTAAAATTGTGCATATATGTTTATTAAGGATGACAATTCATGATTAACTGAATGAAGTCATACTAAATTTAGTATGACGGACTCCCAAAGACTCAAACTAAAGTTTTTGCCGAGAAGAAATTGAAATAAAATCACATACAAAAGTTCAACATGCCGGGCAAAATGGTCAATTTTAAAGTTAAAAAGCTTTTGTAAAAGTGTTTATGTTCATAAATTATGAACTTTATAATGAAAATTCAACGCTGGTAGATTTACTAAAAGAAATAAAGTGTTTCCGGAAGGTCTTCAACTACATAAAAAGATAATTTGGTACGGTGAAATCTGATATTCGCAACACAGTTCAAAATATTCAGGATCCGAATAATAAAAATGGAATGATTTGGAATCTCGTTTAAATGATATCGAGGGTAGAATAATATCTGTTGAAGAAAAAATAATAATTACAAAAAGATCTAAATTATGCCAAAGATGCTGTTCATTAACAAAAATACATTAACAACACCCAAGATCAACTATCTCGACAAAATAATTTGGAACTATCTGGTGTGCCCCTTCATAATGGGTAGAATCTGAACACGATCCTAATTAATTTATGCAAAATAGTAGGTTTCACAAAGCTGGATACAGTCGTTGACACAATATATCGAATCCGCCCATATAATAACCCGAGGTCCAAGAAAAGTACGCAAGTCCCGCGTCATCCCTCCATAATCGTGCGTTTTACCCAGCGATGAAGCTAGGATCAGCTGATTGCAGCTGTTCGTTCTAGACGTTCACGACAACAGACATTGGAGTGGCCAGTCCCGTTTCTAATCTCTACTTAAATGATCACCTTACACCCGCTAACAAATTGTTATGAAAGCGCGTCCGAGAACTCAAAATTAAATATAATTACTCTTATCTTTGGGTTAGAGACTCCAAGACTCTACTGAAAAAAAAGAGATAAAGCAGGTATTATTCGTATTTTTAATGAATCTGACCTCAAAAAGTTAAAATGGCTTTGTTATTATTATTCATTGCATAACATTCTATGGGATAAGTTGTTAATAATTTATAAGCGAATTCTTGTAATCACTATTTACTGTATTTATGGAATCGGTAATAATCTTTTTCAGCTTAATTCTATCATTACTAACCTAAGTTCTGGGGAGCAAGTAACTCTGGGGAGCAAGTAACTTGGTTGAGTTCAATGCCAAGGAAACGCAGGTATGTGCCTTTACTCAAAAAAATCCCCCTTTTCACCCAACCCTACTCTTCAGAACACCCAGCTTGCAATGCGTGATAGACTAAATATCCTGGGAATGGATATTTGGAGCGACTTAAACCTCAAGGACCACATCGAACATGTCATCTCCACAACATCTCGGAGACTCGGAATCATAAACAGAGTGCGACGGTTTTTCCTGCCCGACCAGCTGTACCTTCTTTATAAGGCCCAGGTTCGGCCATGCATGGAATACTGCTCGCACCTCTGGGATGGATCCGCTAAATATCTCATCGATGCCTTAGACAAGTTGCAGAGGCGGGCTGTCCGTATTGTAAATGATACAGACATCACCAACTCCATAGAACCGCTTCAATTGCGCAGGGACATAGCCTCTCTAAGCGTATTTTACCGCTTGTATCATGGCGAGTGTTCTGAAGAGCTCTTTGACCTGATCCCTCCTCTCCATTCCATAACAGAACCACGCAGGCGGGACTTCGGTGTCACGGTTTCACGGTGACACCCATAACTTCAAGAACCAAAAAGTTTGCTGACTCTTACTTTTGTCGCACTGTGAGGTTATGGAACCGTCTTCCTGTCAGCGTGTTCCCTCCTTCATATGATATTGGGTCCTTCAAAAGAGGCGTGAAGAGGTACTTAAGCAGGCATTGAACTCTGTTCAGTGTCAGTCGCCGCTGTTTTAGATTGTACTATACTTACCATCAGGTCCAGTACAGACACTGTGCTGTGCATTATAAAAAAAAAAAAACATAAATAAATATATAAATTTCTTTTAAGAGATATATCAACACAGGTTCTCTCAATTCTCTCAATACATACATCTATGAATAACATAGATTTTTTTAAAGGGGTGATCATTACAGTCAACACCAAATATTATTTAATCAGTGTAATCGTTTGGAGTTATTATAATAAGCTAAACGTTTATATATTTTGTGAAATTTCCTTACTAAATAGTGCTTGAATAAAAAAATATTATCAGAATGTAAGAGGGCTCTGCACAAAGTCGCACACATTTCACTCTAGTGCTTTACAATGTAATTATGATTTGATTTGTCTGACAGAATGCTGGCTAACATCGGCTTTCGACAGTGTACAGTATTTTTATAACAATTATATTGTATATAGACAAGATCGTTGTAATGTAAGGCGCGGTGCGAGAGGTGGCGCAGTTTTGATCGCGGTTCGTTGCAGGCTTGTTGCTCGGTGGCGTGACGAGTGGCGCTCCACGTTTAACTCTGAAGAGCTTTGGCTGTGCATCGAGTTAGGCACCTAACCCCACTTCCACCACTGTGACCGCACCCGCCCTTCTCTATCCCCGAACAACTGATCCTTGCGTTCCCTGTATGTTACATGTTGTTATTTCCCTCACAATGATAACCATTTGGTGTCACTACAATTTTTTTTTGGTAAATCTTATGAGATAATGGATAACTGCAGAAGTGATGACACTTTTCTATTACTGGATGATTTTAATATATCTCAAGCGGAATGGGTTTATAATAAATTTTCTAATTTAAAATTGTTAAATATAATTAACTGTAACACAGTAAAAATTCTATCCGATTTTATGAATTTAAGTTATATTTAACAATACAACAGTTGCCACATTATAAACAGGCGTATTCTCGAACTAGTATTTTTTTTTTATTTTTATAAAAAGGCCCCCCTGACATGATCAGGGACTTTGGCATCAACGGTTTTAAATAAAATACAACAATTCCCCCCAAATCCCCTTTTTTTCTTTGTTAGACTGGTTCTTTAACCTCTTATGTCTTCCCTTTTTTCTTTATTTCTTTTGTCTCTATTTTTTGTCTTTCTTTTTATCCTTTCTTATGTCTTTCCTATCTTTTATACAAACTTATGTTTAACTTAAACTTAACTTACTTAACCTAGACATTATGTATTACATATTACATATATGTATTACGTATTGCAATCCCTATTCAATATTCGGTAATACAGGTTCCATTGCACTAATCGTATGGGCTTTTTACCACACCCTCTTGTCCTACCCTAGCTCTAGCGAAGCGCAGTATCCCACCAGTCACGAGTCCGGCCTCACCACCACACCAGATTGACCACCGCTATTTATTACGTATCCCGGCACCTCTTGCAACACTGTCCATGTACTGCAAGAGGGCGGGGCGGTGGTCATCGTCCAGCAGCAGGGCCGCCAAGGTGTCCGCTCTCATCCTCACTCCCGTCCTGCGCTCGAGATCGTACCTGGACGAGCCGAACCTAGGACAGTCTGCGATAAGATGCAAGACTGTCTCGGCAGTATCCGGATCACAGGCACACGCGGGGCTATCTTTAATTTTGAATCTATGCAGGTACGCTGCGAAGCCTCCGTTAGGATCTGCACGTGGGCTGGTGACAGACGGGTCTTCTTCAACACCCGATGGGCCTCCTCTACCTTTGGGAAGAAGACCCGCGTCACCGCTTCCGTGTCGGAGGCCTCGTAGCGTGCCTGCCAAAGCCTAATGGTTTCCCCGCGTATGACCTGTTTTGCATAGGATCTCGGATACTGATCGTAGTCGGCCGCGGTCTTCTTGTGTGCGGCTCGCTCGTTGCCAGCGGTGCCGACGTGTGCTCTCACCCAGTGTAGGCGAACCGAGCGTCCCTCTGCACGCATTTCCCGGAGCATCTGCTGCGCTCCCAGGGCCAGGCAGTGTGGGGGTGCCGGGTTTGCCAGCATCTCCAGCGACGATTTAGAGTCGCTGAAGATGCCGACTTCCCGGTCCCGTGATTTTTGAACCGCCTGTACCGCCCTATAGAGCGCAAACAGTTTAGCCTGGAATACCGTACAGAAGGGCTCTAGGCGAAACGTAGAGTACCTGAATTCCTTGCCCCCCTTCAACCATGTTAAAGCGGCTCCCATTCCACCGTCGATCTTCGATCCATCAGTGAAGATTTGGGAGCCGCCCTGTTCCAGGGGGGCTTCTAGGCTCTCATACGTCTCGCCCTCGCATAGCGCTGGGTGAGGATACTGGCCAAACGAAACGGGCCGCTCCAACCCACGGTCAACCACGATCTCGTCCAGTTGCTCACCACGTTTTGCACGGTACAGTCTCTCCACCTCCCGTGCCCGGAGGTCCAGCGGGAGCAAGTCTGCTAGCACAATTCCCGCCGTCAGAGAGACCGTGCGGTACGCCCTACAAATCTTCTGGGCAAAACCCCTCTGCAGCGAGTCTAGCTTCTTACGAAGCAAAAGCTTCGTCGCAGAGGGGCCCCAGACATTTGCGGCGTACAGCACGATTGGCTCGATGACGGCGACGTATATCGTTCTGATGATATCCGAGTTCAAGCCCCAGCTCACTCTCGCAGCACATGCCAGTTGTTTGTAGATATCCGCAGCCCTTTTACAGGCTGCGGTGACATGTGCCTTGAAAGTGAGCTTGCTATCGAGGGTCAGACCAAGCAGGCGAATCTCACTTTCCAGCGAAATCCGGACTCCGCCCATGATAAGGACTGGTGTGTCAAACTTAAGCTTCCTCGTCAGCACCATCGCCTTTGTTTTGCGTTGTGCGAAAGAAAGCTTAAACCTGACACCCCAGTCCATCACGGTCTGCAGAGTCCGGTTCGCGAACTCCTGCATTGGTCCGACCACCTTCCCGGAGAACACCAGAACGACATCGTCGGCAAAAGCCTGGCAGTACACTCCCGCGGATTCGAGCTCCACCAAAAGGGAGTCTAGGATAACGTTCCAAAAGGACGGTCCAGCTATGGAACCCTGGACACATCCCTTGGAACTTTCCCGACTCACCTTTATCCCGGCATAGCTGAGCTCTACTCTTCGGTCTTCCAGGTATGAAGAGACTATACTGAACAAATTCCTCGGGCACCCTTTTGCCACGAGTTGGGACTTCAAGCCCGGCCACCAGGCGTTATTGTCTACCTATTCGCTCTGTTATTCTCCAAGGATCTCATCTCAGTCCTTTTCTATTTACGCTTTATATTAATGATATAAAAATTTGTTTTCATTATTCTTATCATCTACTTTACGCAGATGACACCAAAATTTACAAAATTATCCGTTCAGAAGATGACTGGAAGCAGTTACAAACAGATCATTAATTAATATTGCTAGTCAAATCAACTATTTATTAACACTGAAATATGTCATACTATTTCTTTTACGAGAAAAGATAATCCTATAAATTATAACTACTCACTTTCTAATGATTTCATTAAGCGTGTTAGTGATATTCGGAATTTAGGAGTTATTCTGGACTCCAAACTGAACTTCAATCTTCACATAGATGCTATCGTTTCAAAAGCTTTAAATAAACTCGGTTAAACCTGCGTTTAGGAAAACCATTAAAAAAACCGGAAACTTTAAAAACGTTATATTTTACCTATGCCCACAGCATATTGGAGTTTGCAAGTGTTATTTGGAATTAGCAATATAAGATACACATTATCAGAATCGAAAAAAGACTTCATAGATTTTTAAAAGACCTGGATTATAGAACAGGTAACACCTTTACTGATTACAAAACAAGCGCTTCGAAGCATAATATGATATATTTAAAAGATTACCTTGACGCAGTTTTCCTTTATAAATTAATCAATAACAAAGGTTGATCCATCCCCACTCTTAGAACAAATTTATTTTAAAATCCCACTTACGAGTACACACGTTCTGATGACACTTTTCATATCCCTTTCTGTCGAACGAATTATCTGAGGAATTCGTTCTTTCAACGGTCCTGTTATAATTATAACAAATGTTCAACGGCCCTGTTATAACTAGAACAAATGTCTAAATGATGTCGACATATTCTCAAATGCTTTGTCATCTTACAAAATGAAGTTGGCTGATATTTATTATAAAAAATAACTGTAACATACGATTTTAGCGTACTAATGTTTGTTTTACAATTTCTATTTATTATTTGAACTTCATGATTGTAACCTATTTCTTTTTATTGAACGTTCGTTACGATAAGTTATGGTACTGTAGGCCTTTTAGTGTATCTTCTTGTGTAATCACTTTGTTTTACACAGTTTTATTCCTAATATATATATAAGCAATTATATTCGAATATTATTTTATCTAATTATTTTTTGTTCGATGAAATGTCATATGCAGGTGTTTGTTTTATCGTTTGCGTCAATATTCTGATAGAAATATATGCTGACAAAGTCTTGATAACGCCTTAGTTAAAACAGCACAAGACCGAGACTTGCACTTCGTAAAATATACACTTAAGGGCCGATTTTTTGGTATGTAGTTAACTCGAGAAATGGTCAGATTTGCACCAAATGCGTTTTTTTGAAACATAGTTAAGCTAACCAATTGTAAAAATGTAACTATTTTTAAAAAAATTAACCACTCAGTCTTCTTTAGCAAGATGGCGGATGGTTAACTATAATGCGAACAGCTGTTTCATTGCTTTTGTGTAACATTTGAAGTTTCATTATAAAATTAATTTATATTATATAATTCTTTAAATAATTACAATGTTAACAAATTTAGTATTTCTTATATGTATTTTTCATAATATTTTCGTTTATTCTTAATTTTGTTTATGGTAAGAATCTATAAGGAGAGTTTTTAATTTGTTTGTTTCTTGATAAATAATAGTTCGTACTAATATTTTTTTAACGAAATAAGTTTTCACATCATCATCACTATCATCACAAAACGATCCTGAGAAATAATAATGCACACAGATGTTCTAGTTTTGGTCGATCCTTTGTTTTTTGTAATGTTTGTTTAATAATTCGAATCATATACCTAACAAATTTTACTAAGAATGGTTATACGAAAAAAAAAAAATACCGGAATCAAATAAATTCTATTATGCACTTCATTTTGCGCAACTTAAATACTATTGTTTACACTGTTCATAACAAACGTAACATATGCTCACGCCTGTTATTTTCGAAGGGTTAGGCAGAGGTGAAATAGCGAACTACACCACCAACATTTCGCCGAGCTTATTTCCGTCCCAGATGTGACAGGCGGCGAGCTTGTCGCCATATCGGGCACAAATTCCAGACTCCGGGGATGATACTGAGTAGAAAAACCCAATAACACTTGACACGACCCGGGGATCGAACCCGAGACCTCAGAACGACAGTCGTACTGTAATATAACTGCGCCACCGGGACAGTCGAGAGTTACACTGTTCACTTGTAAATTATGTAATTGTTTTTAGTATAGATAACCGTATATATACATTCATATGTATTTAGTAAACAGTCGTTATTTTAATGTTACAAACAGAGAATTCAATTTCATTTATTAATGTAGATGAGTTTTAGTATTGAAAATTGCTATTACAATATATATATATATATATATATTAACCATCAGATAAAGTCTACTCACTTTGCTAGGCTCGTATAAAAAAATAGATTAAATTTAGATAATCTTTTATCCTTATCAATGTAAAAATGTGGAAACATGTAAGTGTATTTAAGACTGAAGTGATTTTATAATTAGTGATTAATTGTCATAGATCAGGTGAGCACTGACTCAAGTTACTCGAATTATCAATAATTTTATTATGAAAAAGACATATAATATACAGATTAATATATAACTATATTTTGTGAGAATATTTTGTTAAATAATCAATGATTTAGAGTTAAATTAAACAACAGAATACGCTTCTTTGTTGATTTAGTTTATTGCCAACGTCATAACATTTTTCATGGTCCATATACGATTTATAAAAACATACTTTTTATTTATTGTTCGGGCAAGTCTTAAAATTTACTGAACTGATTTTGATCACATTTTTTTTTGTATTTCTGTTATGTATATAATATTGTGAATGACATAGACCAACTTTATTGTAATTATATTTTTTTATAAAATTATTTAAAAAACAATTACAAAGTCGTAGTGAGTAGTGCGTATATAATTATTTTTTATACAAACGCCACTTGCGCAACGCCCGGTGGAACAGATAGTTTTATATTTTTTTCTAATATGGGATAAATAAACACATGGAAAAATTTAGTGGAACACTAAAAAAAGGGTTTATAAAGGTTATGTTTACGTAGTTATGCGGTCGCCAGGACGAATAATTATTACGGGTTCACACGAAAACGCTGTGTATGCACAGCGTTTCTCCGTAGCGTCGTATAACTCATGGGAACCAACGAATAAGGTTTACTTGTTAAGTTCAATAGAATAAGCGGGCAGTCGTGCTGAACATCTCACTTTGATCACACGCTCCAATATAATTAATTAGTTTAATACTTTAACTTTTTATGTATTTTTTAATCAATCAAGTTTTTTTTTAAACTATAAACGCTTCCATAAACTTGATTACGTATAATTTTCAATACTAGCTGTGTGCCCGCGGCTGCACCCGCGTTTCATATATTCATCACTGCGTTTTATTTTTTTTTTACAGAACCCTAATTTTTTTTTAGTACTAAGATAAAGTAAAAATATTTCTCATAAATTCAAGCACTTGCCCAGAAAATTGAGTTGGATTTTATTAAAATTTTTATGAGTTTTAATTTTATTACGCGGTACCTGAATAATTTTCGAAAATTAAAAGTACTGTTAGTTACCAGGAGTAACTTCAGCTATTTACCAAAAAAGTCCCGTCAAAATCCGTTTAGCCGTTCCGGAGGTTACCCGGAAAAGACTGACTGACAGACAAGAATTTTATAAATTGCATCATTGGTGTAAGGTTTCGTGTATACATTCATATCTACTTATTAAAAAAAAATCTGACATTACTAACAAACACTTCAATTTTATTGATTAGTACACAGCATAGATATTAAATTTGAAAATATCATGTCTGTAATAATATTATCCGATTTTCAAGCTTATTTTATATAACATAACAGGTATTAAATTTTTTATATTATATCGTTTTGTATCTGCTTTTTAATCGTTCCCTTAAATTTGTCCAGCGGTGTCAAAATATACACGAATGCTTAAATTAAATCCTGTTAAGTCGGTTTTCGAGTTATAAACCCAAGGAGATACTTCTATCTCCTGTCAAATGATAATATTGTTAATTGTGTATGCTTATTATTTTAGCGTAGAAGATGCGATTCACATTGATCTTGCTAGCAGCCGTCGTGGCCATGGCGAGTGCATTGCCTCGGCCAGAAACAAATGCTAACAGACTTCGATATTTATTAACCGATCCGAGTAAGTATTTATTGTTAAAAAGTGGGCGCATGTGACTTGATTAAATGTGGGATGTACTGATTTCGTTTTTCATAGTCTATCTGTTACCGAACGTCACATGCTTCCCGTACGCTAAATTTCATTCAAATATTTATTAGGTATTTTTTTAAATAATTTCTAAAATTATATTGATTAGAGATGCCATGAATAGTTATTTGACTGAATACCGAAGCACCGAATATTCGGCTGCCGAATAAATGGCAACATTTAGTATTTTTCTCGGAGTGACAGCTAAAGCAAACCCGCATCACCAAAATACATCTGATAACGACCCGCCGTGGGAGCTCTTGTTTCTTTCGTTATTGTTCGTCTAAATATGACAGCAGATTTTTACAAGCGGTGGTCCGCAAACGTAAAACAATATAAGCATAACCTAGCAAAATTTTCTGAGATTTATTTACCATCTCCTGGTAGCAGTGTATACAGTGAGTGGATATTTTTAAAAACCGGTATAATTTATGAGGAAAGGCGTAATTGTTTGATATCAACAAAACAGCTGAAAAAAATATTTTTGCCGATCATAACTTACCACTGCTAGATTTTAAGTATATATCAACGTTAAGTTAATAGTAAAATAAAATCTATTTGAGTAATATTATGCATTTTTTTCGTGATAGTTCGAATAGTTCACATTACACGGCCGATTTACGAATAGTGGGAAAATAATTGCCGAATAGCCGAATACCAAATAGTTGCCGAATATTCGTGGCATCTCTAATATTGATATTTTTATAGTCTATCTATAAATAATTAACATATGCTCTACTTTTTATTTTATCAAAGTCAGTCAACCCGTTTTCGAATTAAAGATGAATGTAATTTTTTTCTTAATTTTTATAATTTAATGAATTCGAAAAATAAATTGACATTTCACGTCACTATTATTTTATGATAAAAAAAAATAGGTACATATGGCGTAAACGTTAGGAAGGTTGAAAAATTTTATACACTATTTTTCTGAGATAAATACTATTTTTTTTCTACTTATATAAATTGCTAATAATTATAATTTATAGGTACAACGATAATGGAACTTATCTGTTCCAATTTGAATGATAATGACATGGATTTTATAAATTCTGATAATGACTTTGTGTTGTTTCAGTACGTGTAGATATACGAAGTACATATGTATGTAGATGTGTGTATGATGTCGAGGATCATAGTACTACATGATTATGGCTATTACACGTCAGTTAGGAAAATATCTGAATATTAATTATATTCATTTATAAATGTACATAATTATGTTTTTTTTTTCAAAACCAATAGTTAATTTTAAAGTTATTACAGTAAAAAATGACCTTATTAAGAACTAGTTGTGTACCAGCGGGCTGCTCTCGCATTTCATATATTCTTCGCTGCGTTTTTAATTATTTTTTTTACAGAATCCTAAAAATTTTTTGGTACTAAGGTAAAGTAAAAATATTTGTCTTAAATGCAAGCACTTGCTCGTAAAACTGACCATTGAATCGAATTTTATTCACAATTAGTTATTTTTTTTAACGCGGAACCCTAACTCTTTTTGAAAATCGAATGTACCCTATGTTACCCGGAGTAACTTCTGCTGTCTACCAAAAGAAGTTACCGAAGATTAACCGGAGCAAACAGACAGACAAAAACTTTTGATATAGGTATCGCATATAGTATCATATCTATTTAGTAAAAAAACTATATTTTGACATCACAGACAGACATTTATTTACTAGTATAGATTTAGATATATACATTGTATTATAATCGAAACACCACGAAACAGCCATTTACGTTACCATAGCAACTGTTACCGTGTCAATGGTTACTTAGCCTAGTATGCATTTGAATGACGAAAAATCAACTATGATAAGGTCTCCCGTAAAATCCGACCGTCTACATCGCAAAAGGTGTAACTGTATTAAATATATAAATCAGTTGATTTATCTTGAGTACAGTATTGAATAGACAGACAGAGACGGAGAGAGAGAGAAAGACGTATTTTATCTGTAAATTTACTTTATGAATTTTGTAACAGATTTCTATTTTAGCCATTATTTAACTCGAAGCTGACATATAAAAGAATCTGCTGTGTATCCGGATTTTATTAAAAAACGACTTAAGGGATTTCGATGAAACTTTGTGCACGAAAAGTATATGGTAAAGAGCAATAAATAATTAATAGCCTATAAAGAGTTTATTAATAATGCTTAGAATTAGTGAACAAATAATTTAGAAAAAACTTTGGTAGTGTTTAACTCAAAAACTGGTTGACCGATTTTAATGAAATATGAAGTAAAGCATATGTTAATTAGTTATTGATAGACTATATAAAATATCAATACCATTTTCATGAATAAATTATGTAAAAAAATGGTGTACGCAAACATCGGTCACTCGGCTATGAAAAATAAAACATAATCTGGACATGTGAAAGTGTTATTACCACAATAAAACACGTAGAGGTCGCGGGCACCCGCTAGCTGACTATAAAGCTTCACAATGTAATAGTTTTCGAGTGGATAACACGAAATAAATAATTTTTACACGAGCAATACATGTTGCGGTATTTAACAATTGATAATCAATGTACATTGACTGCGATACATAATTTGATAACAAACATACTAGTCTGTATGTATCATTTAGTGCCCACGTGTGATTAACAAAACTGACAACATATAACAATCGCTTCACTTAGCTAATATCCATAACATACAACGTTATTATAACCACCATATACTCGACAAAACCAGTCATAGTGACGCGATAATGCATGTTCAGGAATCAGCAAGAGTATATACAAACCTATCGAGAGGTAAAGATGAGAATTATTGCAATATTTATTAAGCACGATAAGTGTAGAATGTTATTTACAGTTGCAAACGCTAAATTTTACTATAATTCTAATAACCAAATGAATCGTTAATAACCTATTTCACTATTTTTGTTATGCTAGATTACAGCTATTAAATGTTAATAAAACGACGCAAAATAATGCATAAAATAATACTGACTTATTTTGACTGTTTGAATTTCGAGATAAAAAGTAGCCTATGTGTTAATCCAGAGTGTCAGCGACGTCCATAGCAAAATTTCATTAAACTTAGTTGAAGAAGTGAAGAAGTAACAAACATATAAACATACAAACTTTTGCCTTTATAGTATTAGTAGGATAGTAGGACCGTTTGAGTTTGAAAGAGATATAAGTCATACCAAATTTCATTAAAATTGGTCTAGCCGTTTGAGCGTGAAGTAGTAACAAATATAAAAAAAACAAAAAAACTTTCACCATTTTAATATTAAGTAGGGAGGATTTATTTAATTAGCAGATGGTATATATGGGTAAAAAATGGACCGATTTTGACGAGAATTTTTTTGGCAGATACTAAAACGACTCCGTGTAACTTAGACTACATTTATTTCTTCAAAATAAGTGTTCCTCGTAAAATAATCAAGCTAATGAAATCGTGTATAAACTCCGCTTCAATGCACCACAGTTTCATTGGCAGATGTTTTAACTCGTTAGAAATATTTTAGCTTTGTTTTAGTACCCAAAAAAAAAGAATAACGAGTTTTACGCGGGCGGAGCTGCGGGCAAATATCTGGTTATCTATAAATTTTAAATATTTATTACAGATGTATCAAATAGGAATAGCGCACTGGAGGAAATGATTCTTGCTATGTTAGAGGATCTAAGGGAAACTATGATAAACGGATCTGATGATATTCCCGTGCTTGACCCACTGCATATAGAGCATATTCACGTCGACGATACGCTTCTACCATTACCGGGGTGAGTTACGAAGAGAGAGAAAGATAGACGATAGTAAGATATTTCATTTGTTACATTCTGAACATTGTCCTTGATTAAATGTTTTGTTTTTCATAGTTACCAAATAACACATGCTTCCCGTACGCCATAATTTTATTCATTTTTTTTTATTTGTTTTTTTAATGATGTAGATAATTTTTATGGCCTTTCAGTCATTAATTATCATTTACTTTACACACACAACATTTTATATTAATTGGTCAACCCGTTTTTTTTGTGCTAAAGACGAACAGAAGATTATCATAATTTTTTTTTTGCACAAATTCTAGTAATAATTTTTGAACTCATTACATCCTATCAATTGCTCCTTGGCAAATATTTTCCGAGTACAAAGTTCCATCGAAATCGATCAACCCGTAAAATCCAGACATACACACAGACAGACGTACAGACAAAAAAAAATAATGTCAGATTCGTAATTAGTATCCGCTAAAATTGGCATCTATAACAAAATTTCTTTACAAAACATTTCTAGAAAATCTGTTGGAAATAATATTGAAAACGATTAATTTCAGAGCGCACGTGACCCTTAATGATATGAAGATAAGTGATCTTAGTACATTTGAAATCGATTCGTTGAATTTGACGATGACGTCACTGATTCTCCAACGGTACCGACTGCAGATTGACGGCTACATACCAGTTTTAAACGTTGATACCAGTAAGTTGTCTAAAGTCTCCGTTTCAGAAGCAACTAACAATTAAGACTATTTAAGACAATTGAGACTATTGCTGGCTACGAGGAGGAGAGATCAAAAATAACCTTACTACGAGCCATTTGATGGATTAACTTTTGTCCTATACATTTTTATTTGTCAAAAATGTATAAATTATATAAAATGTCAGCTCATTGGTAGTGTGGTTGCATTCTGTATCAATGTCGTAGATTCAAAGCCATTTATGTTGTTCCATAATTAGCTTCCTTTGAAGAAAAATATCTTTATTTCATGCATTTTCTAATAATGCTCCCTCAAGTTTGAAAATCTATCGCCAAACACATTTTAGGGTGTATTCCAGAAGCAGTATTGGAAGTCAGTACCTCTATGCTTAGTACGTGTATCGTATTGCCACTTAACACACGGTGAGATTGTGTTCAAAGAGCTGCAGGGGAACAAATCATGAGAGATGATAACAACGCGACAACAAGTAATTCTACAATACGCGAAAAGATCTCTTATAAACACATTCTCAACCTTGTATTTATTGACTATCAACACATCTTAATTGTTTTTAATATGAACCACATAACGTTGTAGTGTGATAGAGGATGTAGTGATAAAGCGATGCTTAATTAGTTTGGACACGTGAAGAGGATAAATGAAAGAAGATTGACGAAGCAAATTTACAAGGTAAGGCCTGTGCAAGCCGATAAAGGTCTTCCTAGGCGGCGATGGCAGCGGTCAAAAGTGTCTATAATCGAAGAGCGTGTAAGAAGGCGCTTATGAAAGTAAAAGACGTGTGTCAGGATCGTACCAGGTCGTAGGGTGTAGTATCTGCCTGCTCGCATGGGAGAGAGCCGTGATCTTATGTAAAGGTCGTTCATTCACTTCAATTATATTGGAATCTCGAATAAATAGAAACTTTGTTAATATCTCACAGTATTAATTATTACTTCGACAACAATTTAAAGTGTTTGCAAGGTATAAATAAATAATATACTGATAAGATCATATAATATGTTTATATTATATACATTTAAGATACTTGTCCTTGTCCGTGGATCTGTCTGAATATTTTTTTCTTTTCATTTAATTTATTATACATTTACTATCCGCCGGGTGATACAAGCCCAAGAATGTTCGCACTCAAATTTGCAAAATCAGGTTTCCAGCGGTTCATTTTTATATTGTTGCATAAGTTATATGTTTAATTTTGTTTTTTAATTTGGGCGGAATTGCATCCAGATAATCGCTCAAGCAGTGCCGTGTTTTTATGATAGAACCACTCGCTAGTTTGTTTGATTATATTAAAATGTTTAGTTTGATTTTAAATCATGACAATAGTAAATGATTTGTATCCAATTCTATTGAAATTAAAAACAAGCATTCTTTATTCAATTTGGTCCATGTAAGAGCGCTTATTAACTTCAGAAAACGCCACCGGTTCGGAAAACAATCCAGTCGAGAAAGGCCAGCAACAAACTTGATTTGTTTGTTTGTCGTTTTATGTAAAAATGGTTTTATGTATAAATTATACAAACCGTAGTTACAAACGGGTTAAGCGAAAGCACAGAGAAGGGCGTCATAATCGTTCACGTAGTGATTCACCCTAAAATAAAATAAAAACACATAAAAACCTGCATGACACAGTGCTTGAACTTTTTGTCAGGTAAATCGGTAATGTGTTTTAGGACCATTAGCTATGAACTAAACACCTCTTATCGGTTGATTTAAAATCTCACCTCGTTTTACCAAGGGAGAGGAGGCGGGTCGCAATGTTGATATCACGGGATTAATGGCCTAACTTTAATGTAGACATTTAAAAAATAACTGCTTATTAATATTGTCTTGGAAGTAAGAGAATGTTTTTTTTTCCAGAAAACTATGATCTATTTCTAAATGTGTTTGGTCTAAATATATTCGGTAACGGTGAAGCTAAGTAAGTATATATTTTTTTAGATTTAGTATATACATTTTTATTTTTCCGTCTTGTGAAAAAAGATTTTAAAACTTAAGTTTGTAGTAAACATAAATAACCATTATTAAAAATGGCTTTTTGTATGGTATTACTTTAACCCTGTTTATATGGAGTATGATTATTTATTACTAATTTAATACCATTAAAAACGTTTAAATATTTTGAACGTTGTCCTATTTGTTAGGCGATTTTTAGACTGGTGTTGTAAATACTAAAAATATGTGTATGTATATATTTATAATATATTTTTGATCATTTATGATTATGTATGATTTAAAAGAAAATTCATGTTAAGAGGAAAAAAAATTTGAAGGTAAGTAGGTTTTTCAGAAATCTTTTGCTATTGCGTTGCGCTACGATGAAAAAATAATAAAGCGCGAAAAGGACAACTGTAGTTCGAGCTGATTATATCCACACAAAAAACACTTTGGCTAAGCCTTAACGTTTTTTATTTTTTTTTTTATTCTTCCGATTTGTTCGACGGTCTGAAAACGTCGGTAATGTAGATATTTTTTATTTTTTGACGGCTCGTTATCTATTTCGTATCGTTATATATCTTGCTCGTTATCTCGTATAACTAATAATAATATTTTATAGTACACAAATGTTTACTATAATGTCATTATCCAGGAACGAAACAGGGGAACTCTTGTATGGAATAAACGTTGCCGCATCGGTTCAGAGGTTCTCGATTTATTATTCAACTAACAGACAGATAAATTGCTTTTTAACATACGGATATATCTACATATAATAAGCAAAAGATAAAACAGTTTAATATATTTTTTTTTCTCCTCTGTTTATAAACTGTTTTTTTTTTTTTCATTTTTTCTGCCTATTTACTTTATATGATCTTTTTTAGTAAAAAACTATTGGTGTTATGTCTTAAAGATCCTAGAGGTAATAAGTATAGCGAAATTTCCTTTGGATACGATGGAATTTTTAAATGATTTAACCTATCTGCGTATTTATTTTTTAAGCTTTAAGAAACACACATTTTATACGAAAAATTGGATAAGGTTTTACAAAAATATTGTACCGAAATTGTATCATGGTTAAAAAGATAAATTACAAAAAGCACCTTCTTCTTTCAAAGATTTTATCAACTGATTTAGCTTAACATTTTGCTCCGAAGCTACAATCAGCCGTTAAACATTTAAAAAAATTACCTTAATCAATTCACGGGTTCTTGATAAAATATCTGATTTTTACATGTTTTCCGGTTTTTCAAAAACTGTCTGGGATTTGAAACCGTCTGGATCTTATTATATCATTAGTACCTATAAACTGGGTGGTGGGCCCCTCACAAGGACAATTGACGACTTGGCGAAGATCGAGGGAATACACAGGATAAGGGTGGTGCAAGACCGGTCGTTATGGAGATCTTTCAGGGAGACCTATGACCAGCAGTGGATGTCTTTCGGTTGAATGAATGGACCAATAAATATTTTCCAAGAGCAAATTCACCATATGTATACCAATAGCGCCTTTTCGAACATGTCAAATTTTGAACCAATATGCGATCATTAAAATTATGTATATATTAATATTTTTTTAGACTGGCAATCGTTCGACCGAGAATCATATTGAATACGTTAGCTGGTATCAGATTGTCGGGTGGTGGAATTTACCTTAATCTCATTGACTTCAATATCGCCTTCAGCCTTAAGGATTTTATAGTGAGTTTTAAAATTTAAGGAATATCAAACGCGTATCTTCTTATCGGATATTCGTCTTCATAAATTTGAGACGTCAAACCTTGAAACACTTCCATTATACTTTTCTCGGAGTTAAGTGTACATAATAATTACTAGCGGGTCTACGTGTCTTATCTCTCTACTAATAAATAAAATTGAAGTGTCTGTTTGTAAAGTCCAAATAACAATTTTTTAACTAAATAGATATGAATGTAGTATACCTAATACCTCTACCAAAAATTCATTTTTTTTATTTTTGTCTGTGTCTGTCTGTTTGTTCCGAGTAATCTCCGGAACGAAAATAATTAGGGTTTCGCATAAAAAAATTAAAATGCAGTAAAGAATATATAAGACACAGGCGAAACCACGGGTACATAGCAAGTCTTTATTAAATGTGGAATAACCAGATTTTGTTTTGTTTTTCCATAACCTCTCAGTTACTGTACGACACATGCTTTCCTTACACCAAATTTCATTCAAATCGATCAAGCCTTTTTAATTATTTGTTTTTTTTCTTATTACATTGAAAAAATGATATGAATAATGTTTGTAAATCAATCGCATATTAACATATACTTTGGTTTATGTTATTACTTTTGTTCCTCCATATTTCTTTTTTTTTTTTTCAGCCCCAAATAACTGGTCTTTTTAACGATCAAGCAACGAGCGATTTTGTATCACTGTTTCTTCAAAATTTAGTCACGGAACTGTTGGAATTCTACGAGGTGAGTTAGAAATATTGTTATTTTTAAAATTAATACTCCTTTAGTGACGTTGAGCGATTCTCAGTAAGGAAAAACTTTTAGATTTGCATTACCAATGCTATGACGTCAGCCGTCAAAATAATATACATAATTATCGCTCGGAACGCAAATAGATGTAATAACCAGACAAATGTTACATGTTAGTTTATGTTAATAATTTCAATGCCTAGTTTTTTGTAAATATTAGTCAGGCAAAACGAGTGTACTTACAGCAAATGATGGTGAAGGGGACGCTTTCTTCACCAATGAACCCTCAACTTCTTCTATATAATAAGGACTGAATTTATTAATCTTGGAATTACACGTATTAGAAACTATATTTTGCCGGTACAACTTTGCCGGCGGTCGGCACGGGTTCTTATACATTTTTAATACTTACAACTAGCACATATTTACTCTTAGTCTAAAAATTTATTATCTATTTCTTTTACACACATGAGGTACACATGTTATATATCTCTCTCGTGTTTCTAGCTAGTGTGTGTGTGTGTGTTGTAAGGCTTCTGAATCGCGATGTTATTCTCGTAATTGAATGTCAATGTTAAAGATTTAAGGAAGGAGGTTCATTTGCCCTCAACAGATGGTAAGTGCAATATAAACCGAAAGTAAGAGCGACTCTTTTTGATAAGATTTCATAGAAGTTTGTAGTAGTCATTCCAGCTTGCTAAGATTGACATCACGCCTCTATTGTAGAATTACATCATAGTTACAGTATATGCTCAGAGATTCGTACCGCTTGATTTTATGTGAGGATGGGTGTTAGGATAGTAAACAAAATAGGTTTAGAGGGATGTTGCCGGAAAATACATATTTGGCGCTGGTTGACTGGTTTTCAAGCTTGAAGGTGGTAACTACTCGGGGGAGTGTTATTAGAAAATACCATACCACCATGCTATGATTTTCTCGTTTTTTTTCCTTCATCGAAAGCTCATTATGGTGTTGAATAGGTGGGTAAGAACCTATATCTATCGACGCGGAATCTGACCTCGTAATCAACTGAGCTACAATTGTTACCATGTATCTGTGGTTACGTCAACTACCCCTAGTGGTTCTGTTATAAAACCTTCAACAAAAAGTGCTCAACGATGCAAAACTCATCGTTGCTGAAGCGATTCTAAGTTCTTAGCGACGGGTTTATAATTTCGCCAACTTGAAATTTTGCTAAATTTTTCTATAAATATACTGTATAACTAATTTCGCCTCGTTGTGCCGGCTAAGAATCACTCAAACTCACATTTGGCAAGTACCATATCTTCCAGTGGGTGTCATAAAAGGCGACTAAAGGGATAAATTAGAGGATAGGCAACAGCATCCTCTGTGCACCACAAATAGTTGATTGCGATTGACAATCTGCCTGCCAAGCGTGGCGATTAAAGCAATTCCCCCCCCCCCCTCCCACCCCCTTTTGGAGAAGACTTATGTCCAGCAGTGGACTTTTTACGGTTGAATCAATCAATTTCGAAAATCTTGTGATTTTTTCTTATATCATGCATGAAATTAAATATTTTCAGGTGGAAATAAACGAATTCCTAAGCGTGACCATACATGAAGCCGCCAACGAGTTTTTGGCCGATTTCAACCTCATCGATATCCTTGGATAAATTTCGGACTATACTCATAAAGGAAGAACATAGACATGTATTTAAAAAAAAACCTGAAATTTCATAAAATAAATACTGTTATTAAAAAAAATGTTTTTACATTATTTTTATAGTTCTATTACATTTTCGATGGATTAAATGAACTAAGCATAAATCCTCATATATCTGATTCACTATACTCGTATTATTGTTTTATAACACTGTTCTGGCTTAGTGCATTGTACACAATTGCATCTGAATTTAAATGAAGATATGGGCAACACACTAAGCCTAGAATAGAGGAATTATTACGTATTTAGCTCTATCTATTGGCATATACGTGAACGATATATTTGAAATTTATATGATGGCTTCAGTAGACATTAAACAGCTTATGTACTGAAGTCGACAGATGGCAGTAATATGGATTCCGTTAACTTTGATACAATATAATCTACACACAAATAGACAAAGCTGAGATACCCAATAAAAAAAAATAACATTGTTAACCTATGCTTATAAACCGATCTTCTTTTTCTTTGTTAGTAGCCATTAGGGGCCTTTCAGTTTTTTTTTTAGTCTTAAGAAATTTAGTCATTTTTACCTCATTTGATTTCTTATGCAATCTTTATGTTAATTAATTGTAAAAATAAACAAGGCAAAAAGGTGAGTTAATTATCAATTGTATAAACATTAAGAAAAATCGAGATATCTAAAAAAAATAGTTTTAGTCTTTCAAATGTTCTGATTATACCATATTTTGTTAACCAAATGTTTAAATTAATATTTAAAATACAATATAAAAAAAATGCGATAAACTGCTTTTAGTTGCGACACGCGTTTGCCGTAAAGGCCGCACGCAGACCTATTTTCGGCATTAATTAAAAAATATAAAAATGAATATTAATAATAATAAATCTTTATTCATAAAATACAAATCAGAGGGTGCAATGGACCCGAAAAAAAAAATAATTTTGTGACCCGGGATCCATTGCCTTCCTGTATAACATTACAGCTTTATAATAAAAAATATGCTCGTGTTGTGTATGTATGAGGTGCGAGTCTGCGTGGGTATAATCAGTTGTGTGATTGGATTTGTATTTGTGTGTTTAAGCTATTGTTAAATAAATTTGATATCAGGACTAAAACAGCTTACTTTATTCGAATGTAAGAAAACAGAATGTCATTCCAAAATTACAAAAAACTTTACCTTGTAGATTAAATTTAAAACCAGAAGAAATACCTATATATTATATAATAATGTGGAGTAAAGCTTCTGTATCCTCATAGTTAAGACTAAATAACCAGTTTTTAAGTTTTAATTTCAAGATATGCGAGTTGAGTGAGTATATATATAATTCTTTATTTATTCTATTATATAAATGTGGTGCTAGAAAAAGAGATTGCTGATTTATGAAATTTGTTCGGAACTATTGGATTTTGAAAACTAAATCATTTCTTCGTTTAAGTGTAATTAGTTCCGGATCAAACACGACCCTGGAGTGTTGTCTAATAATTGAATTTGTTATAAAAAGTTGACGTACACTGAGGACTTTGGCACAAGAATAAAGTTCATGAGTTGGGTAGCGAAATGTTTTAAAATACACTACCTTTAAAACTGATCTCTGAGTTCTTTCTAAATATAACAAATGTGATTTATGAGCCCCTCCCCAAACAGAAATACAATAAGTCATTATAGACTGACATATGGCAACATAAATTAGTTTCAATAAATCAGGATAAGTTGCACGCCGAAGTTTTCTAAAAACCCATATCAATTTCCTCACTCTGGAGGTAAGAAGATTGATGTGTGATGACCATGTCATACGTTCATCCAGAGTTATGCCCAGATATTTGAGTTGACATACTTTTTCAATATATGGGCATGTATTACATTGGACTGTATGGAAGAGATCACAGTTATGGACCTTATTAAATGACGAAGGAGGTGGAGTACCTGAATGGCGTAGTGAAAAGGCTATGTATTTAGTCTTCTCGATGTTCAAAGTAAGTAAGTTATTCTGTAACCAATTGGATACTTGATATAATCCAGCCTCGGCTACCGAATATATGTCAGTCCAGGTGTGTCCATAATGGAAATAGAGTTCCGGAGTTTTTGGAATATTTATCCTCTTTAAGAATGTATTTTTAATCCCGTAAATATTATACGACAAAATTTATTAACGAGAAAAGAAATACCATTTTTCCATATTTAGATAATAAAAATTGCAATTTTTATATGTGTTTAATATTTTTTTTAGATACATTTTTTTAGACCTCGTTCCGAATCGAATAAGCTATGGCACGTATGTTCAGGAGCTTTATTAAGAATTAACACGTTTTTGAACTTGTTAACTAGACTAATAAAGCGGTATCATGCATCATGCAGTCCACACTGCAGGTTACCGCACCCTAGGGTGAGTATTTTTTACCTGGTCGCAATTCTCAATAGTGAGCATAAAAAGCCACATGCACAAGGTGTGTGCTGTATGTATTTATTTATATATTATTCTATTTAATGTTAAAATAGTCGTCACCAGACTTTTTGTAAATCAAACTTTTTTTTACACGGTAGAGGCTCAGTGTTTTGACCACAATCTCACCTGATGTTAAGTGACGATGTGGTTCAAGATAGTAGGCACACTAAGCCTAGAGGTACTTGTTCTCAAGTCATACTGCCGGAACAGACCTATTGGTATTTGGGGACAGATTTTCAAACTTGAGGGTAGTAGCTACCCAGGCGGGCATTGTTAGAAAATGCCCTACCACTATGCTATGGTTTCCTCACAATGTTTTACTTTACCGAAAGGTTAATTGACGCGGAATCCGGCCGCAATATCCACTGCGCCATCATTGCAATAATAATCCTTTGCCGTCATGGAATACGACTAACATTAGCTGCATTGGCACGACTATAGATTTACGTCAATATTTTAACTTTTTTCACTGAAAAATAATTCAAATTTAATAGATTAAATTACATCTGACCGCGTTAAATTTACTTGATTTGTTAAAAATTTTATTCCTGAACAAACTAATAACTGACATAGGTAGGTACATATTATCAATTACAAAGCCTATTTAGGTCTTGGAAAATTCAAAACATACGAATAATATTGTCTTACTCGTTATAGGGACCCGCTTTAAGTATTCTAACTTCATTAGGAAGGAAAAGATCTCGGCTTAATTAAATCTTGGAGAATCCGTGTTTGCACGCGAACTTTATAGGCGGAGTGTGCCTACTTGATGCGAGGGTTATTTTGTCCTAGTAAAGGATTCATACCGCATTTTGTAAGTTATGTCGGAATTGCTGAATATTTGTTCTCTTATTTCGTTATTCTTTTAATTAATACTTAACAAAATAACGAACTATAATATTTCGTTCATTTCATTTAATTAAGTCTATCAGAAATACTATACCTATTCTATAATCAGCCTGAGTATCGGTTATGGGAAACATCGTGAGAAAACCATGGCATGGTGGCAAGGCATTTTTTAATAATCCTCGCCTGGGTAGCTACCACTCTTAAGTTTGAAAACCTGTTCAAATAATTGATATTTGGTTTTTCGGCGGCATCACTCGAGAACTAATACTTCTAGGCTTAATGTGTTTGCCATCCTGGACTACATTGCCACTTAACACCAGGTGAGATTGTGGTAAAAGCCCTGAGCCTATACAGTGTAAAAAAACAAAAAACTTAAATTTTAATTGTAAATTTTGTTAGTATTTTTAATAAGTGATAAAACGGAATAATTGTCTCTAAATCTTTCCGTAAATTATGTTTATTCGAATACGATTTATCTAATATTAATAGGTTTATTACTTAAAGTACTTTACTTACAGCAGACAAGCAATAGGTCTATGGTAATTTTCTGCTTAGTTTGATTTTAAAATTTACAGTTTATAAAATCGAGATAATCGCGTTTAATTTATGTTCGTATAAAGCCTTGGATTTTCTGGTAATAGTCGCTTCAAACCACGCGTTGGTAATGTGAAAGGAATTTATATCGTGGGGTTTTAATTAGTAATAATCTATTATAACCTCTCATGTAAGATTTTCCCACCTCGTGAAATAGCCAACTCATTAGCTTACTTCAATTCTGATGACAAGTCTTGTTTGAACGTTAGTTACAGATAATCATAGGCTGCATGTAGTATAGTAGTATAGCTGGAGTGAAGATGATTGACAAAGTCAGGAATAGTATGTATAATATAGTATGGTAGGTAGGTATAGTATAGTATATAGGAATATTATAGTAATATAAAAAAATACTTTGATGGTCTTCTTACATTTCCTTTTACGTTTTAAGAATTCATAATTTGTAATTTATATGCTCAACTGTTCATAATAAGACAGTAGAGTCTAAGATGATGCCCTAAGGGAGATAAGGATATAAGTCCTCCTATCCCCAGGGTCCTAACGTTCATACGGTAATAGCGTTTTTCATATTACGATCTTAATTCTGATAAAATTTAGGCGTTCTCTTATGTACAGTACTAAGGGAAAAAGCGCGTCTACGGTATACATTACTGTTTTTATTTACGATAATACGCCAACCATTCTGTTATTTCGAGTAAGGGACATGGTCCCATGATAATATCTTTCAAGAAATTAATGTCTTTTATGAAGATTGAGACGCGCAATGTGGTAATCCGCGATCACATATGAAATACTCAAATGGTTGACAGTGCTTGGCTTATCTATATGAACTCTGAGAGGGCATGAGCATTTGTTTATCCATTGACTATAATTGTATATTCTGTGTCTACAGTAATGAAAAAGGAATAGTGAGAAAAAAAAACAACAAAATACAACTTTTATGACATACTATTCTGTACATCTTGATCGATAGTTTATTTTATTTTACTAAACTGATATGATTCTTTTTTATTTAAACTCTGTCTGTCGTCTGTTTCTTTGTTTTGGGTAATCTGCGGAACGGCTAGATCGTTTTCGACGAGACGTTTTTTTGGTAGATAGCTGAAGATACTCCACTTAACTTAAAGTACTTTGGATTTTGGAATATAATTAGGGTTCCGCGTAAAAAATGAAAACCCCTGTAATTGTGAATAAAACCCGATTCAACGCGCAGTTTTACTGGCAGGTATTTGAATATGTCACAAATATCTTTGCTTAATGCAAGTAGCATAAAAATATGGGAAATAATTAGGGTTCCGTATACAAAAAAATTAACACTCATGAAATTGTCAAGAAAATACTATTGACAGCACTATCAAAACGCAGTGTGAAAAAATTTATGAAGTACGGATGCAGCCGCCGGCACATAGCTAGTATTGTTAAAATTTATTTATTTGTTTAATATGACAAGTGTAAAATCTATATTATTATCTCTAACTATATCTCTATTATATATCTTTAACTTCACTGTGTGTTTAGCTTATATCATAATATAGCTTTGTATTTTTTAGTTTCGTGCTGTGGGACATATGGGAATAATAATGCTGGGATCGAGTTACGTAAATGTACGTACAAATTGTGGTAAATTTACTGTCCAAGCGTTAGTGTCGGATGTTGTTGCCAACTCTAGCGACGGAAGGGGAATTTATGGAATGTCGTGTGTTTGTGACTAAATTTATTCCAAAAATTTGCAACATTTCTATTGCTACTTTTATTTCTCTATATTAAATACACTATTAATCCTATTTTAATCATAGTTTTAGGTCCAGAACGTGGTGCGCTTTTTATTAATAGATGAGTACAAAATGCGAAAGTTTGAAAAAATGCTATTAGTCCTATTTACTATTTCAATTATAAAAATCAATGTTTATTATATAAGTGATTGTCTTTTGATGTCCTTCGTCATCTTAGATAATGGCAATCTGTATACACACAATTTGTGCCAGTGTCATGTGGGTAAGATGTATTTTCAATCTTGTATCAGCGTTACCAAGCTCCAGCAAAATAGAGGCCCATCCTGCTCGAGTTTTCCGTGGAGCTTTATCGGCATATCAGAATAAATGTATGCTTCATCTTCTATAATAAACTTGACTTGAATACAATAACCAAACTATATCACACACAAGGCCACCAAGATTAAATGATATAGAGTCAAGTACAGAAGTTTAATGAATTAAAGAAAATAACTGCTACGTGATTGACAGAGATCCCGCCAAAAAACTTTTTTTAATGTTTCATTTATTTATTTATTTACGCACTGCAGATTCTTGGTCTGCACTCTTTATTAGACATGTTTATCAACAAAATTTTGTACAATAATTTCTTTTAAAATATAAAGATATAAAAAACAAAAATGACTTACATCTATGTGAGCTTTATAACCTTTTTTATATTACTATATTATTATTATTTTCTTAACTATATGGGTTAATCTATCTTATTAGATATTTTATTGTTGTTTTTCTTTCCCCTCCTCCCTACATATTTTTTCTCTACAAACCCTACACACATCCTCGGGACTACGTGACTTTAACTTTTGGGTTATGGTGTTTATCACTCTATCATCTCGCATCTTTATGGCCATTTTGAGGGGGTGTCTACGATGTTTATCCGTCGCCGTCGCCGTTGACGCCTTACGGACGAACCTATCTATCGCTTCGTCTCCGTCATCGGTGTAGTAGAGACAGGTGTCAGTGTGTTTAGACACAGCCACCACGGCATGCGGGGCGCTGTCATGGATTTGCAGCCTCTTGCCTTTTGTTTGTAAGATTACTACCGATGGAAACGTTAGTCCCTGAGCCTGAGAATGATCAGGATGCGTGATCCCTCACCGGAGCCGAAATTTCTACTTGAAAGATTTTTTTTCTCTTCCTCGGTGCCTGGAATACCAAGAATAGGGTGTTCGGGGTACTTCAGTGGAAGTGTGTGTTCAGGAGTGCCTGTGGGTAACTTGGATCTTGAACTCTACTCTGGGTCTTGATGAGTAGATTCGATCATAGATTTCACACTGGGCGTAAGCTGTATCCATCGGATTAGGCTGAGTACACAGCCTATGCTCTGTTACTTTGGCAACTGATATTGGCAGGCAGTAATCCATTCTGAAAAGGTTCTCCCTATCGATGAACGGCAGCTGGTTATCATCTCCGACGAGAATAATCTCATTTGCTTCCGCCAATCTTACGGCTACCAGATGGGCCCCGAATTGTTTCATAAGAGCCTCATCCTCTATTAGCCGTGTACGTTTATCCGGTTCCTTGAATCCATTTACTTATATCGAGATCATTGTACGTACTCTTTGCTCAACGTCGCTGCCGGTTTCCAATCAAAGAGATTTTGTACTTTCATGGTACCTATATACGAGTATGTAGGCTTTAACATTTTTATTTCATTCTATCTATGAGTGTTTGAAATAAGTTGAAACGTCAATCGCGTTTATAAAAAAAACAAAATCAGTTTAAATGTCTATAGTAAGACTTTTTGGCGGGACCTAATCTGTTTGTAGTAGCCGTTATATTTAATTCATTAGCCTGTGTTATTGAATTATATATTGTGTGATTTTGGTGGCGTTTTAAGTACCTAATATAGTTTGGTTATTGTGTACAAGTGTACAAAATGAATAGAACATAATGGCACAAAGTGTTTATTCTGAGATGCCACGAGCATCCCATGAAACGTTCTAGAGGGATTGCCATCATCTTGCTAGGTTGTTGATACAAGTATGAACTTCAGAATAGGCGATATGGACAAACGTCTCTTAGCCTGTCCAACCGCATGAATAATGACACTGCATACTTTGTTGGAACTGGATACTATACCGTTATTCTAATCATACAGTATTATTTTTTTTTGATAAAAGTAAAAGATATATATATTTTATATAAAAAATGTACATAACGCAAATGCTAACATTGCGTGTATAAACAGAAACAAAAGGAACTTATATGTTTTCCCGGGGGACTGAACATTTTTTGTTGAATTCGTTTTATCTTGTATTATATTGTATTTGTTCTTAGAGAGATAAATTATTACAACGTGTTTTTTATCTGAGTATTGTAACAGCTTTTGTTTTTAAACTATATAAGAGAGAAATTGTAGGTGATTTATTGAAATTAAAATAAATCCTTTACGATCATATTTAAGTTAGTCGTTACAAATAGTTATTTCTATTAAAACGTACTAAAAAATGAAACATACTAATAGATTTATCAGCAATTAATTTGTTGAAAATTTATTTACTGCAATTTATCTTTAATATACATTAAAACTTGACCAGATAACGTATCAATGCTTTAAAGTAAAAATTATCGTGCGATTTTATTCTATATTTTACGAATCCTAAACGAATTGACAGACAGCTAGACAGAAATATGTTAACTATGTGACTGTTCAACCATTTTATAAATGGTGCCGCGTATTCAAGATCTCTGATGGAGACACCGGTACGATTTAAATAAATAATCATTTACAAGGCATGCAGCGCGTGATAGAGATTCTCTCAGTGATAATAATAAAATGTCGCAGGCATTGTATTGAATACTTCAGCTAAAAAATATAATGTAAATGTTTATTCACTCCCAACGCTTTTACCATTTTATTGTGTTGATACTTTAGATATGAAATGTAAAGTTCCGAAAAATGAAATGTTTCTAGAAAGATAGCAAATGGATCTTAATATTAATATTTACTTGCCATGTCTGGGTAAAAAAAAAAAAAAAAAAAAACCGTAAATACATAACATAAACATATTATTGTGTAATTTTGAAGATATACTTCTGTTGGCGCGTTAGGGAAAAATGATGAGAGTAAATTTTTATGATGTGCGCGCAACTGTCACGAAAAAACGACACCCTGAAGTTAGCTGTCAACGTTTTAGTATTTTCTATTATAACGTCAAAGAAGTATAACTTATTACGTGCGTACATAAGTACACACACACACACATACACACACACTTACTTTTTTTTACTAAATAGTAAAAAATTGTGTGCCCGCAGCTGCGCAAGCGTTACATATATTCTTCAATGTGTTTTAAACGGAACCCTAATTATTTTCGCAAATTAGAAGTACCTTAAGTTATCCGGGGTAACTTCAGCTATCTAACGAAAAAAGTCACGTCAAAATCCGTCAAGCCGGTCCAGAGATTAGCCGATACAAACAGACAGATAGATAGCTTATAGGGAGACACTATAACACTGTTTGTTTTTACTTTTTTTGTACCGGGCCTCATAACAATATTGTATAGTATAAACCAATAAAATTATAACGGTATATATATTATTTATGTCTATAGACTCCTAAAAGAAAACTCAATTCCGTACGTATATACGTTGATTACAATACTTAAGTATTAGACAAAGAGCTCTTTTAACGTTTATTTAGGACCGACGTGTGTCTTCGTCTTATTTTATCAAGGTAAAATATTCCGCTCATCCTTAATTTTACAGTGTGTTTTTTCTGTGATAGTTCTTATCCGCCTACTTTTATTGCGTCGATATTATCTAAAAAAATACTCCACATTTTAAGTTCACACTATTCCTTTATTTACAACAACAGGATGTTTCCACCAAGATGTTTATTTTTAATTTCCCGTCCTATATATTTCAGTTTGTCGGTAGTGTGTTTATTGAAGTGTTTATATTATTATCATGTGGGGCTCAACGTGAAATGAAGGGGTAGGTGTAAAGTAAAATGCTTCTTTAGCCCCTTTGTAATTTAAGACTCGATGAAACGAAAAAAAAAAGCGACATTAAAAAGAGACAAATAATACATCTATAGGATTAAACGTGCGAGAGGATGTGATAGAATGTCATTAGATAATGTGTCTTATACTCGCGGCCTCCTTTTTATGCGGTGCTTTTGTGCCCGGCTAGATCGCAACACCCACACATGGTTAGTTAGCCAGACCGTTATTAGAAAAGTACATAAAATTATTACGATATTTATCTTTACCGAATATGTAAACTTATATAATCTAAATTAGCAGTATAAAGACAAAGACAATTTTTTTATGTATGTTTGTTTATAATGGATAAACTGAAAAACGACCTACTTAACTCATTTTAAAACATACCTATTTCACCTTTAGAATTTATAAAAGTCAGTATTTGATTCGAAGGAGTCCTATTGCCACCAAGTCAGGATCTGATCAGTGCATCTTAGGGAAATCGAAAGCAACCCTCGAATATTATAGACTAATAAATTGACTTCAAACCTATACCTTAAAGTACATACATAACTAAAAACTAGGAAATAAAACTTGATTTAATTAAAAAGAACCCGAGATTAAAATAATACACTATAAAATGTACTAAAAAGTAGTAAATAATTACTTCATTAATCGAGTTCGGTTCCCTTTGTTTTAATATCATTAATAATTTGGAGTCGTTGCCAGCTAACTAGAGTTAACCAATGTACTCATTTACAAATATTCATAGCTGCCTAAAGTTCATCACAATTACATATAAACGGTGATTTTAAGGAACAATTAATCAGAATCGAATATAATTAGCGACGTACATTTCCACCACTTTGTTATCGTTAAGCTGGATTTCAAAAGAATTAATGATATTAAAACAAAGCATATATTGAAGTAAAGAGAAGTAGATTAATAAAGTAATTATTGATTTAATTTTTAGCACATTTTAATGGTATATACTTTTGAAGTAGGTTTCGTTTTTAATTAAACATTTTTTTTAAACTACCTTAATTCTCTTAGTATGTATTTCTAACAAGAATAAGGAATTGTTGTTATGTTCTATTCGTCAAAATAAATTTCTTATTTATCTTTTTATCTATTTACGTGAAGACGGGATTGGAGGCTAGTCGTAGGAGTTAAACATTCGAACCTATGTCGATCAAGCCGTCATCTCTCTAATTACTCCCTTATTGAATCTAACATTATACTGAATAAATTATTATTTTATTTGGGTAATACAAGGCATATTTACAGTTACTTTTGCGGATCAAGATACAAATTAAATATACTTTCTGTATATTAAAAATTAATCTTCGTAAAATTCATAATGAATATTTATCTAATCTCCACTGATAAAGCCTCTGGTATTCGATTAATTAAAATTTACCCGAAAATTAATAAAGTCGAGACGATCGTGCGTGAGCTTTGACCCGCTTCAATAAGAATTCCCATGGTAATATAATATATTATCTATCTTAATAGATACGAAGTATATAAACCAGAGATCAATTTTTTTTGTAATAGAGCTGATCAATAAAATACACTTTTTTTTACTATTCGTAATTACAATAGACATGTTTACTGATTATTTTTGTTGTCCCATAAAACAAAAAATATTTTCATACATTTCAAATAGTATTTTGTAGTAATCATTAAACAATTAATGATGCTCTAGTAAACAATTAAAATGAAATAGATTTATTTTCAAATTCATTGTATGTATTTAAAAATAAAATAACTTGAATATTTGCGTAATAACTTTTTCTGTTTAAAAATTATAATAATTTTATTGTAAGCAATTTTTTTATTTTTCAAATATTATTTCATTATTTATACATTTCAATAACGATTTAATTTGTGGAACTTTAAGTTCATTCATTATATATATAATTTATATATGACCGTTTTATTACCTTAATCTATACTAATAAATAAAAATGAAGTGTCTGTTTGCAATACCAACATACCATCTTTTTACTAAATACATATAAATACACAATTTTTTAATTTTTTGTCTGTCTATCTGTCTGTTTGTAATGGGTAATCCACGGAACGGCTAGACCGATTTTGACGGGACTTTTTTTGGTAGATAGCTGCAGTTACTACGGGTATCTTAGGGTACTTTTAATTTTCGAAAATAATTAGGCTTACACGTAAAAAAAACTCACAAAAATTCAAATAAAATCCTATTTAATGCACAGTTATACGGGTCTAACCGTTCCGGAGATTACAAACAGACAATTTTTTTTAAATTGTGTTTTTGGTATAGGTTTCGTATATACATTCACGTATGGTATTTTATATAAAAATTTAATTTCGATCTTACAAACAGACACCTCAATTTAATTTATTAGTATAGATTTGTAACTAATTGTTCCATATTACAAAGTTCCTACCACAGTTGGTACCACGCGAACTTATCTCTACAAAACTAAGTACTCTCTTTATTGTATTCATTAGGGTTGCTCCAAATTTAACTAGATGTCATTTGCATACACTTTAAAATGAATGCTATCATGCTGTGTTGGAAGATCGCCTTGGAATCTTCAGTAAAAACACTTTTTTTGTTCTCTCTTTGACAGTCGTTATAATGAGTCTCCAAGTTCTTTGTGCATCTATTTGTTTTCACATTTTATTTTATTTATTTTGGTATTTTGTATTTATTCTACCTCTGTGAAATTAATAATCATTATGAGCGTTTCTGTAACTAAGAAAACTTGAAACCGAATATTCTTTGTTCATAATTAATCTGGCAACAATAGCGTAATTTACGAAGGCTCTTGTCGTTTCATAATACTGTGCACACTTTTGTTCTTATCGGCTTTTTAATTTATGAACAGATTCTATTTTTAATAAAGCTATAAGATTCGTCTGCAATGTGTTCCATGAAAAATGAATATAACGAATTTATGATGTGTTGTATGTACGTCGAATAATTTTTTTTTCTTTCTTTCTTTCTTGGAATGTCGATTTTACCCATAAAAAATGAGACAAGAGGAAGACAATGGAAAGCTGACGTAAACGCCAGGTTAGTGCTCAAAGGGTTAATGTTATATCATATTTGACCTTTACATATATATGCATTATTCAATTGGAAAAAACATTTTTTTTATGCTGAATAGACTCAGTACTACGACCACATTCGCAGCTAAGTGATGATGGGTTCCAGGGTGGTAAACATACTGAGGTTAGAGGTACTGGCTCTCAAGTAATACAACCGTAACACACATATTGATGCTTGGCGACTGGTTTTTGATATTGACGGTATTAGCTAATCCAAATGGACATCCTTAGAAAATGCCTGACTACTTTCGTATGGTTTCCTCACGATGTATGCCTTCAGTTAAAGTTCAGGATCATTATAGGTGAATTCGAACTTACGTTCATCGACAAGAACTCGGACCATACTACCAAATCGTAATCACACTGTCGAACTAAGGATAAACAGTAGCTATTAAGCTACTCGTTGAATAAATTAAGGAATGGGGGGTGTATATTGGGGGGGGGGACAATAAAAAGTCTCGAATTGAGGTTCGAGGGATTTTGAGGACCATATTAAAGAAAAATAGTCTGGACTCCATCAAATACATTTCCCAAAATTAATAAAGACTAATTTTATTTTAATAATAATCTCGAATAATGGTTTTTAAATGTGTTTGGTAGTCGCATCCTCGTCCCGTGCGAATATCGTCCACAAGGAGATGCTGCAGTAAGTAACTGAATGAGGGACTGTTGTTAGATAACCTCGAAAATACTTCTAATATTTGTTTCTGTAATTTATTATCCGACAATAAATTTCTTTCTTTCTTTCTTATTACTATATCACTTCTCAAAGGTTTTAAATAGGGTTCTTTGGAAAAAATTCTTACAATCTAACTTAAGAATTGGTTAATTTCCATACTTCTTCATCAGGCTGGTATAAAAAAATTTAAATCACAAATTCACTTCAGACCGCGTTATAATTAAGAAGGAAAATCCTCATGAATCACGTTACCCCGCGAACTTTGAGTAACTTTACCGTTTTATTAAGGGGAAAAAAATGAGAAAATTAAGCCGGTAAAATTATTCCGGGATTTGTTGAGCGCACCGATTTATTTGAGGGCGACTTCTATTAATCAATTTTAACACTTCCGTATCGCGGACGGCTGATGAATTACGTAAAGTAATTTTTAAAGATCCAACACACATTACAAAAATGGTCAGATAAAATTTAAGATTAAAGATAAAACCTACCACACTTTCTAATAATTATTGAAATTAGTTTCGGGTTCATCCATATATTCAATTGAAAGACATCCACTGCTGGACCTATGTCACTCGCAAAAATCTTGATAACGTCTGGCCTTGCGCCACCCGCATCCAGCGGATTCTCGTGACCTTCCTACCAGATCGTCGGTCCATCTTATTCCTACCTATACCTAGTCGGGCCTACTTTCTCGTTCATAAGGATGTCATAGCCATTATCACCACGCTTGGCAGTCGGGTTGGCCAGAGAAAATTAGGGAGCGTTGAGAAAAAATTAAGATGGGACTCTAGAAAAGAACACATTGTCAAAAAGGACGGTGAGCAAAATAAGGTTGAAAATCTGTGAGAAAAACTGATATCTTTTTGGCTTGATCTCAATCTTAATCTTCAAAATTCCAAATTGAAACATGCCGTTGAAACCCGGCATGATAATGTCGGCTGGGAATAGGTGACGTCATTGTTCGTGGACTAAACTTTATTTAGCATTAAATCTATAAATAATCTTAAATAAAAAAACTGTCTGTATTTAATTCACAAACCGCATAAATTAAAATAGTCGTGGTATTCTCTTGCATACTCTCGTCCAATTAAGTTATTTAATTAACTAACAATTCGTGTTTGGCTCAAATAATATCCAGCTTATTATAGTATCACTGGTATTAATCAAGTTTAGGAATATGATACATACATCTAGATTAAATACTTTTTGTAAGAATGTTTGTGGTAATTTAGTTTTTATGGCAACCATTTGCATTAGGGTGATTATGTATCGTTTATATTTTGTTTTATCACAAAAAAGAATTGAATACAATTAATTTAATTATTTATTTAGTTAAAATCTGACTATTGTTTTCATGTATAGTATTACATTATTTCATAATTAAAATGACATTTCAGTAGGATTTTGTTTGGATTGTTAAATCAGATTGTAAATTTTAAATATTCTTTCATACTCTGTACCTATTGAATATTAGATTAAATACAAAAACTCGTCAATTTGACTATTTATTGACTTATTTATTGCTAAGAAACCAAACAGTATACATAAATATTCTACATAACACAGTAATTAAAGCCAAGACAGGGTTCCACAATTACTTCATAGTGGTATATAATTATAATATTAATTCGAGTTAAAAAAAGGCACTATTGTCTGACGCTGTCGTGTGTTTGAACGTCTAAGCAAGTGATTGAGTGTGAATACTTGTCTTATGTTATACGACATATGTTAATAATTAATTATTAATAATAGTTAATAGTTAAACTGTATTAAATTGTTAATTATTTTGAATTACATATCGTGTCAGAAAAAACATCAGTTTACAGGCAAATCCTATAAAAGGAGATCGTAGGATGGTTAAGGTTATAAGTTAGACATTGATAGTTTTCTTTTGACTGTAATTTATATTAAGCAAAAAAAAAAAATAACGTAATATTTTCATGGGAATTGTATTTCTATTAAAAGTCCATTAGTACATTGATAGTATACGAGAAATGTGAGAAAACTGTACAGGACAAAATAAAAACATTTAATAGAATTACTTACACAATAAAACTCTTAAACGTTGTTCTTTTGTTATAGTGACTTAAATACTAATTTTTAAAAGAATAATTAAATATATCGCAGAGTAAATGGACCAATGAATTCAAAAATCAACATAAAAAAAAAACCTGACTGAAACAAATTATTTTAATTTTGAAAAAGGAGTTGTAAAAAATTCTCTGTTAACTTAATAATTATGAATTTTTTTGGTAGAAACTTAAATTTAGTTAATAACGAAAAACAATATTGTGCTTAATATTATAATATAAGATGTGGATCTATTGAACTTTTTGTCGATTTGATATAACATGTCAAGTTTTCTTTTTGTTTCCACAAAATTATTAGTATTTTACCGCACCGATAAACAATTTTATTTTTCTTTATTATAAAGACAAGTAAAACCGCGTCCGAGTCGAGTATTCAATAAACAGATTATAGTTTATCCAATAATCTAACTCAATTTCACAATCGTACGTTTGTTCAGGTGCCAGTTTGCGGATCGCAAGCCAGGCGGTTCTTGTGGTTAGGGTAATATATTATTATTATGTGCGGTATGAATTACTTAAGATATTAATTATCGTTGCCGCATTTATATTGTATATTATTGTAAACTAGCTGGTGCCCGCGGCTGCGGCTGCATCCGCGTTTTATATGTTTTTCACTTGGTTTTAATTTTTTTATAAGGAACCCTAATTATTTTTCTAAAAAAAATATTTTACTACGATAAAGTAAATATATTTTTTATAAATTCAAGCACTTGCCCGTAAAACTGTGGGTTCAAATCCTCCTATCCAACTCTAAAATCAGCCTGAGCTTTCGGTGAAGGAAAACATCGTAAGAAAACCATAGCATGATGGTATGGCATTTTCTAATAATGCCCCCCTGAATAGCTACCACCTTTAAGTTTGAAAACCTGTCGACAAATACCAATAGGTATGTTCCGGCGGCATCATTTGAGAACCAGTACCTCTAGGCTTAGTGTGTTTACCATCCTGTACCACATCTTCACTTAACATTCGATGAGATTGTGTTCAAAGCACTGAGCCTAGTATATTTAGTTTTCACTATCAGTAATAGCCCTATGTTCAGAATTGAACTGCGTGATCGAATTAAGAATAAGGAGATCCGCAGCAGAACTAAACTAAACGACATTGCCCGAAGACTTTCTCAACTAAAGTGGCAGTAGACAGAGCATATTGCTCCTAGAACTGATGTGCGATGGAGTTAATGGTTTCTCGAATGGTGAACTCGTACCAGAAGACGATAGGTCCCAATAACGTAAGCCGACGTTGAAGCTAAGTGCAGGTGGCGTAAGACCGACCATTGTAGATTTATGGGTGAAACCTATGCCCAGCAGTGGACGTCTTTCAGCTAACATGACAATAATAAGAGTCTAATGAATATTAAACATAATTTGACAAGTTCTGTTAATCTGATATTAATTAAAAACATCATTTTATAGACCTTCCTTAAACAGTACAGTTTTACATATCATTTCTTCTTTAAAACCAATAAATAGTACACATAAACTTGATTCAAAATTAGTTATAATCCACAAAAGGAAAATCAGATTTAAAAACGAGAACAAAAACTTACTGAGATTTCCCAGTGCGGAAGTATCCATCAAAATTTTCTCATTATCTTATCTGAATTCATGTCTCATCTTCTGATTTTCATTTCATGAATGAATTCTTTCTAGGATCGTAACTATTTTTTTTATTCGATTCATTTCGAAAGTAATAAAAACAATTTAAAATTTTATTCACTATTTAGATTACATTTTATTTGCCCTTTACTTCTTTGAGCCTAAGATTTTGCTTAGTAGTAGTAATTAATTTTAAAAATTATATAGCCATAGAGTAATAACGCTAAGAGCTAAAGTTATATATAAATCTGACTTAATATTGATGCCAAAATTTTTTTATGGATGTGCGTGTGTTCGAGTGTGTGTTATTGCGTGTGTATGTTTGTGTTGAAATTAAACGATATACCACTTAAAATAAAATTTAATGTCTGTTTACATAGAAAATTAACTCAATATTTCGTAGCAAAAAGATCTTATTCTGAAAGTCTGAAAAATATTCATTGAGGATTATTATGATGTATTTAGAATATAATTTATTATGATTGTTGTGTTTAATCGTTAATAGATGGTAATATGTTTTTTTTCTATTCAAAAAAGATGTATCTATAAATTGAGTCATTGTTTTAAAATTAAAATGTGTTGGATTTTGGTATTGGCAAAATCTAAATTTAAGTTTAGTCCAAATAAAAGGACTTACGAGATTTTTTTTTACAATGTAAACTTTTTTTTTTCATTCTACATAAATGTAAAGCACAACGTAATTTCTCGAACGACTGCTTTCGTAAAAGAAACTGAAACTCCCACCATTTCGATTTATCCCATTTCTATTATGGGCCCAATAAGCTTTTGTTTTGAAGAACAACATGGTATGCGAATAACTTTTCTTCAGCTAAATGCGTTAGACGAATTTCTATGAGATTAAAATAAAAAAAAAATGTGTGCAATTCATACGTGGTAAAAGTTAAACCTTCAAAAAATCGTATAATCTATACACGTATACAAAACACCACGCTTGTTGTGATGCCTTTTCCCACGCTTTGTACTACGCATGTGCGCACAGAGACGTACTGTTGCTTTTTCGTTTCATCGACTTGCAAATCACTACGACGTTAAAGAATTTTTCCCTTCAAAAATCAGGTTGTTTGTGCATCCTTTTTTGTTCTTTTTTTCGATCCGCGTCTGACACAGTCGACAACAAAGGTTTTGACAAGTTCCCCCGGGATTTTCTAGGGAAGTAATACCTCTACGTTACTATGAACCTTCGATCAAATGTTGTAATGAATGATAATTTTTTAAAATTCATCCTAGCTTAATTTATCCATCAAGAAAGCATAGATTATATAAAAAAGAAAAAGGTTCCTTATATAATCTATGCAGATTTTGTATAGTGTACTGCTAGAGCTTGAAGTGTAACTTTTATAGCCTGGGCAGCGCTGCAAGAGCTTCTTTATTTGGGAATCGAAGCACGTGAGTTTTGGGCATCCTGTTGAGGTACATTAGCTCAAAGTAAATTGGATTTCATTTACATTATGATTCGTTGGTTACTTATTTATAGTAGTTTTTTATAATTCTGAGATTTTAAAATGTTGATTTTAATACAATTTAGATTTATGTATGTACGCAGATTAGATGTTAAATTAAAGATGTGTTTAATAAATTTTCATACAAATTTGTATAAGATTGTGTGCTGATAAATGTTGGCCCGTCTTTAATTCTAAAGATTCTAAAGAAGCATATAGATTTTGTTACTTTATAGTTTATGTTGTAAGTATCATCTATACTTAGATTATTTGTTACAGATGACTCCCATTTTCATAGTAATTATATAAATATACATACTTGATATTTGGAATTTATTACATGTTATTATAGGTTTATATATTTATTATATACTGGTAAAACCAGTCTATTTAATCGAACAATTCATAGGCGACAAACATCACCAAGAACTACATTTAGAAAATATGAATGAAAAATTGTTTTCAATAGTAATTTATTTTCAATAACATATGACGCATTAATAAATTAATGGTAATAAATAAAATTAAGATACGAACCTATATTAAAAAACAAATACATAATTTTTAGTTTAATATTTGTATATAATAATATTATATAATTAAAAAAATGGTTACTTAGATAAATTTGCTTATTATTCTCATAATTTTTTTAATAACTTTTTTTACAAGTTTTTCTGAGAGTAATGAATGTTAAACAAATTTGTTATTTATTTGTAAATAAAAAAAAATTGAGCTACCTACCCTGTTCTAAAACTATGCATGCGAAAACTTTGCCGAATTCACTCCTTGTACATCAATTCGTGAAACGGAGTTGGCAGTCAGTTTTGTCTCTGCCAGTATCGTTTTGTATACCTTTTTTAATGTTAGGATTTGCATGCTGGATTTACTGAATAAAAAATACATTCGAGGTTGTTAGGAGAAAAGATTTTCGTCTGTTTTTTTTTCAATAACTGTACAATAAAGAGTGAAGTTTATTTTTTAGTTTTAACTGTTCTGTAATTTTGTTAATATTACATACATTATTTGATGACTTATTGCAAACTTGAGGATTTTTTTTGGCTTCTTAAAATGTCACAATATTATTATAAGATATTGTGATTATTTAAATACGGACGTTGAATAAGCAACCTGTTTACAAAGTGAGGGTCACGTAATAAACGTATTGCGTTTAATCATTATGTTTATAATATAAAAGGAAGCGTCTGTATGTATGTCTTGTCTCTTTACGAGAGGCATTCATTCGTCGAATTTAATTTCTATTCTTTCAACATTAATTCATTTTCTGACTAGCTTCTAGTATATATATTTTTTACGTTTGATAAGATAGGAAACAATACAAATCTCTTGCAGTAGGTACCTTTGTAAATTATACCACAGTGAATGAGTAAGTCGATTGAAATTGATTTATAACTTAATGTAGAGGTTAAAATAGCGAAATAAAAAAAAACATACAGACGAATTGAGAAACTACCCCCTTTTTAAGTCTTTTAATAATTAGCAAAGGATAGATAACAGAGACTGAGAAAGAGGTTAAAAATGTTCATAGCAACTTTTTAAAATACAGCGATGGACACATTTTCTCATGGCACATAAAGAAAATAATAAGTCTGTCAAAAAGTATATCATGTTTGTTGGTCTGTTTTTCTCTCTCACTACTATATACTTATGTCCTTTAATATTTGAAATAGTAACGCTTCAAATTTGACTCACATAAAGCGCAAAGAGGATTCACGTCAAAAAAAAGGATTATTTTCGTGCGCAATCAATTTACTCTGTGACTCTGTAATCGACTTCCTAAATATTATGATCGAGTCATTTCTATTCCCGCGTGAACGGGATGCTCTCGACACCTCATTACTTACGTCAGGTGGCTCTGGTGAGGCGTTCAGTAATATTCGCCGACGTGCTCGATGACTTTCCCACTGGTGTATTCCGGGCGCGTCTTTGCATAGATGTAAGAACAACGGATTAATTTGTAGTGAGCGTCAAAAACGAAAAATAACCGTTGTTTTCAACTCATATGCTTATAACGATTATTTTTTTTTAAAACCCACTTCAAAAAAGGATGAGGTTCTCAATTCGATCGTATTTTTTTTTTTATGTGTGTGTTCGCGGATAACTCCTTCCTTTATGAACCGATTTTAATGATTCTTTTTTTTTTTGTTAAAAAGGACACCGAGATCTGATGATGGTAAACTAGAGAAATCGAGGGGAACCTTTGAAAATCGTAGTTCATTCGAAAATCGTATAAAAATGCTAGCTGCTCTCCGCGATTTTAACCGCATAGTTCGGAAAAAAAAAACTTTCCTATGTCACTCCCTGGATTTCAAACTGGCGATAGAAAAGCGATGGTCACGATCTTCTTGACTTTCGTTAGTTAATAGTTACTATATGTCTAAGTCGTATTCAGTGTTCTTTCATAATGTAAGGTAAGGTTGTTGTCAACCTTAAATATGAAACGTCTATCGTAAGGTTTAATAAACTAATCATGTAATAATTTCTGATTAAGTAAATCAAAATACCTATTACTTTGTGGTAAGTAAATTTATTTTTTACTATTCAGTTTACTGTTTAAAATTGTTTTTTTTTGTTAAAAAATATATAGCATTAAGTTCGATTTGTCGGGTAAAAGAGTGAGTATCTAAGTGTGTGTCTAAATCGATCACAAACATTTTACGCAGGGATCTAAAATTAGACATACTTAGTTCCTGTAAATCAAATTTCTATATGAAATTAGTTAGAATTTAATTTAGTGAGAAAGTTATTATTTATTGTAAACATGAAGATAGTTTTTTCGAAATTTGACATTAAACTGATTAAAAAAAACGTTAGCTCGCGTTATCCAGCACTCTGTTATTTTCACATTAGTCTGTTTTATATTTCTTGTAAAAGAATAAGTGTTTACTAGAGTTCGTTTATAATTATGCTAGTTTCAAGTAAAAACTTAATTGGTATGATACATTTAGATAAAACAGTACATCGTTTAATTAAACAGTTAAAATGAAATTAACGTAACCGTAAAAATATGTTATAGCATATCCAATTGTCGTCCATTATTAGATCCTTGTCCGAATTACTTACTAACATTAGCTTAAATATGTGTGGACCCTTTCGTGTGAGTTTATTACTATATAAAAGATATTGATAGATGGTCTTTCGGTTGATAGCTGTAGCTATTTTTTTTGGACGTGACTTATTTATTAAGCGGTTTATTGGTTGGCACAAAGTATTATAAATATTTATTAATTCTTTATCAATTTGAAGCCATTTAATATGTTTATCGCGTACTTTTAGATTTAAAACATGTGATCTCCATCATCTGTAAATACCGTATTTTTATACCGTACCGTATCATTTTAAGCATTTGTTTTTCATTTGTTAGTTTTTTCTACTTATGGGCTTATGTTTATTCATGGGATTTTCTTTAAAAAAATGTGTACGTGTCAACAAGTTTTTTGTTGTTGTTTTTTTTCTGTGGTTTAACGATTTTATTATTATTAGTAGAATTATTAAAAATGTTTTCTTTGTTTATGAAAATTTCCCGTTTAATTTTTTGCAAGGGTGTAAGGGTGTAGTATAGGTATCCCACATACCCAAGTAATTGTTATAAAGATATGATAAATAATGAAAGAATTGCATTAGTAAGACTCTAAAGCAAGTAGGCTCTAAATCTCCTATAGATAGCAACTATGGTAGTAAACTATGCAGTGAGTAGACCAAACACACAAAAAGTAACGTGATTCTTTGATGATTATGAGATCGTATCCTAATGTAAGTCATTACTCTGTTAATAATACTTTATATCCTTTTTGTCATATTATTAGTAAAAAATAAGACGCACGTCTTAACAGGGAACTCAAGGAGATAAATATATTCATATATAATGTCGTATAGAAAAGTTGTAAGAGTTAAGGATGAATGATAACGGGATCGATATCAGATTATTACAATCCGCTTATCGCTAATCCTAAATCTGAACGGAATACGAAGAAGCTTTAAGAGTTCGAAGCTGCGAGAACATTCGAGAATTTCTCAACGGATCAATGAATAGTTTAATAACTTTTGTAATTCTTTTCGAAGTTATACTTCTTTTGGCGCGTTAGGGAAAAATTATGAGAGTAAATTTTTACGATGCGTGCGCAACCGCCACGAAAAAACGACACCCTGAAGTTAGCTAGTCAACATACGGTGCGCGCGCACACCATCACGAAAGACCAACATCCTGAAGTTAGCTGTCAAAGTTTTAGTTTCTTTCTATTATTACGTCAAACAAGTATAACTTCTTACATGCGTACGTAAGTACACATACACGCTAGTTTTTTAACATAGAAATATTACATTATGTAATACGTACGTCATTATGTGATCTTGCGTTTAACATGAAAAAACTCGATTTTTCAAGTGAACACTTTTTTAGGGGCGTTGAACAATTCTTGGTCTGGAGAAAACTTATAACCCTAATTATTTGCCTCAAAACTCTTTGGTGTTAAGATAAAGTAAACATATTTCTCATAAATTCAAGCACTTGCCCGTAAACCATTGAACCGGATTTTATCCCATTTTTTGTGAGTTTTAATTTTTTTACGCGGTACCATAAATATTTTCGAAAATTAAAAGTACCCTTAGTTATCCAGAGTAACTCCAGCTATCTACCAAAAAAAGTCCCGTCAAAATCCGTCCAGTCGTTCTGAAGATTACCCGGAACAAACAGACAGATAGACAGACAGACATTCATATCTATTTAGTAAAAAATAATAATTTTGACATTACAAACAAATACTCCAATTTTATTCATTAGTGTAGATAAATTTTAAAGTCCGACCTACTCTAGATACATCTCGGCTACCACTGTTTCATAAGACATACAATTTAGCATAAGTAAGTCGTTACTAGTCCCACAAGGTTTCGAGAGAAAAAAAAACCATCACGAAGCGACTTTCATTTCAGCTCGCAGCTGACGCACTTAAAAAAAATCTTTTTAAAATCTTATAAAGCAAAAAAGTTTTATCAACTAAGAAATATATAAACAATATTAGGGACGTGACTCAAGTACGCGTGTAGGGTTGGTAAATTATAGAACTGAATGTCTATCTGTCTGTTTGTAGTAACATGAAAATAAATTATTTAATACCTCTTATTCTTTTTATTAGTACATACATTTCTAATACCTCGTTAGACTTTAATATTATTAAGGTTGTGAGTTATTGAAATATTGTTGTGATATAATGAACATAAATTATTCGTCACAATACGAACACAAGCGTTGATGGCGCAGTGGGTAGTGCGGTCTGATTCAATGCCAAAGGACTCGATTTCGAGCCCACCTACCCAACTCTATAATTACCCTGAAATTTCGGTGAAGGAATACATTGTTAGGAAACCATAGCATGGTGGTAGGGCATCTTAAAGCAATGTCTGTATGTTAGCATCAAGTCCTACCATCCTCAAGTTTGACAACTTGCCGCCAAGTACCAATAGGTGTATTCTTACAGCATTACTTGAGAATCAGTACTTAGGCTTAGTGTGTTTACCACCCTAGGCCACATCGTCACTTAACATCAGGTGAGAATGGGATCAAAGCCGAAGCACAAATAAATATCTACCTGGTCATCATACTTCACCATCTCAAAATGAGTACAGTGTTGAATGATGAATGTTTTTGCTAAGATCTAGATAGATTTAGCGTTAACCACCTTTACCATTTGCGACTTTGAAAACAACCGTTTGGATTTCGTTTAAAGTTGAGAATTATTGCTATATTTAGTTGGTACGCTAAGTACGAAATGCCAAATTAATTTCGCTCGTAATAAATATACCTATAGATAATTATAATAATGTAATAAATCGTGAAATAGGTTAATTTTCGTGATCGTAGATTGAAATTATTTAATTGCAACTGAACAACGCGAGATAACAAAAACGATACGTTTACAGGACGGATTCACTAATGCTTTCTTTGTGTGCGTGTTAATTATAGTGAAATGTGGATGGATGTTTGAATTAAATTCAGACATTTTCTGCTGGATTGTATGGCAGGTTCTTTGTATGCGTGTTTTTGTCCTTACGAGTGTGTGGTTGTTATTATGGTATATTTGGTTTGTGCCAAGTGTTATGCGATTCTTTAGTAAGGCTTTTATAAGGAATCGGGCTATATGAGCGCTTCGCCAATGGTACCTATCCAAGCAGACATTATTAGAAAGTACCCTACCACTATTTAAAATACATTCATCCAGTGTACCATTTTGAAGGCTGACGTCATAGCATTGGTAACGCGAATCTATAAGTTGTTCCCCTACCGATAATAGCTTAACGCCGCTAAAGAAGTATTGCAAGCATGAGATAATTGTTTCAGTATACGTTTTATATTTAATTATATTATTCACTCCGTTTGATATTTTCAATTAATTGTGCCACTCCACCAGTCAAGTAGGTACTCTATTGTCGATTCTCAAGAGAATGTTCGAGGCGAACCAAACCAATGTTCGCATATTATTATTGACATTGTTGCGGCTGGATCGGTTGAGTTCATTGGTTTAATTAAGTTCTATCTATTATGAAGATATGTCTCGCGTGAAATTATGTTTGTTCGAGGTTAAACCGACATGTATTGAAGACAATGGCCATTCAGATGTTGTTACCTGCTGTGCCATTGTTGCTTGATTAAATTTATTATTCATGTGTGTTATGTGGTCGCTTTGACGTTTTAACGAACTATTATTAGGACATACATGAAGCAATTTTGATTTGCATTTAGTATTTGTGAGAATATTTATAAATTGGTAAAAAAAAACAATTATTTCGGGTTTTATTCTTTTCGGTATTTTGGAAATAACATTAGCGGCTTTGAGCGATTCTCGGTAGGGGAACACTTATAAATTCGCATTACCAATTCTAAGACGTCAGCCGTCAACATGGTACAGTATATCAAGTATAATAATGCGTTCAAGTGCTCACGCTCAGAGATAAATAATACGCAGCCTTTCGTATGTTTTGATTGTGAATAAACTGTATATTGATGGATTGATTGTATTGATCTACATGGTTATTGCTCGGAGTGTCAATAGATTTAAAAACCAGACAAATGTTGAACATTAGGTTATGTTAATAATTTCTGCCGTCAGCCCCCGTGGATGCCAATTTTTTTTTTTCGTTTGTAGGATAGAAAAAAAGTTTCTAACAAGATGTAATGTTACTTTTAATTTTCGAAAATGATTAGATTTCCGCGTAATAAAATTAATTCTCATAATAAATGGAATAAAATCCGATTCAATGCACAGGCTGCTGTGCAAAATGCTGTGAAAATAATAAGGGTTCCGTATAAAAAAATATAACAGTGAAAAACATATAAAACACGGGCGCAGCCGCGAGCTCACAACTAGTATAAAATAAATAAAGACTGTAGGGACGTTCAAGTATTAAACGCAAAAAATAAAAAAACATTGTCAGTATAAGTGAGCAAAACTCTTATCCATCCGTCCTCCTTGTGATTACGTAACTACTGGGATAATTTATGTGAACAAAAACCAAATACTAATAAGTTAATATTGTTTACCTAATCTCCATTCAGCTCCTCCACTAAGGGGCTGGTCGTTGGATTGTACATTAAAAACTTTCAAATGTCCTTTTTGACTTCAAATGAATTACTGTTGTGGATCATGAGCATGTCTGTAATTAATTTACTCAGTCTGTATTGGAAATAATGATACGAGTCATTCCCTGTTGCTATTGTTTTGCAAAAAAAAAACACTATTAAAACTTTAATAATACCCCTGAAATGACTAATACCGAATAGTTTCGCTACAAGAGTCCCGTCCCGTGTCTGTTTTTAGTGGACTTGTCAACTTACTACTCCATTCGTTTTTGACCGTCATTAATATTCGGCCCACGTCTCCGGACCGGACCCGTCACGTCCTGCCCGCGGCATCCATCCCCAATGTACTGAGATCGTCTATATAAAACTATACGGGTGCTGTTTAATTTAAAAATAAATTTGTTTATCTAGCCTTCTAGTCCATGTGGTGCCGGATAAGAATATTACGATTTCGTATCTTTTCGTTGGTGTCATAAAAGGGGACTAAATGATAAATCAGGGGATAGGCAGCAGGATCCTCTGAGCACCTGTGCTGAGCAGTGGACGTCTTTCGGTTTAATGGATGTATAGATGGATTTACCCTTGTTGCATACGAGACAAGAGTACAAAGGCGAACTTAATGTTTTAGGCATTGTCTCCAAGGCAAACTTAGAGTAAAGAGATAAGATTAAGGGGATTTATGCCGTATGACAACCGGTTCTTTGATAACAAATAGTAATAGCTTTGAAGTTTTTGTAAAACACCTATTTATAATTTAAGTGTTAAAAAGATTCCTTAGAAGTTGAGTTGAATAAACATGATTTCTACCACTCCGAAGTTTGTTGAAGGAGAAAAAGTTTGTGAATAGTTTCCATGATTCCGGCTAATCGACTTATCTGAAATCAACAAATCAAACAGCATTTTAATGCAAGGAAGTAAGCATGGAAAATGTTAGGATATGTACATTTAGAAATTTATAACATATCCCATTGACCTGCTACATAAAATACATACATATTATATAATTTATATATGTACCTATGTAAAACAAAGAATAGTTACACCATTTATAATTCAAGAATGGCTGAACGGATTTTTATGATGATAACGGAACATGGCTTAATTATAGAAGTAGCTTAATCATAAACAAATATAATGTTATGTATTGTTATAACGTTATTACTTTTACGAGTCCGAAATTCTCCCGTCCGCCATTAATATTCGCTGCGTGCCAAAATGTCATATTTATGCCGAGTCATTCACGTCTTGACCGCGTTGTCCATACTCTGTGGATTTTTACTAAATCTGCATCCGGTTTTTGTTATGTTTCAAACAGTTATAAAAGTTTTATAAAATAAAATTGCTTATTGGTTAATATTATAATTATCTAATATGTGTTTAGTTATTTTTTAAGTGCCAAAATATTAAAAAATTTACACATCTTACATATATCTTCTACATCTGATGCGTATGGAAGGGTCGGTCATGCCAGATTCTTTCTGATGTAAACTCCACGGTGTTCTTCCATTTCTTATTTGGCCAGGGTCTAGAGTTTACATTCATATTATCTCTACTCTCTCGTGACGTCTCAATTTGCTACCAACCGCTGTCGTAATGTTAGTTTAAACGTATTTACACTGTTGATTATATCTATATATCCTGAAACGCGTTTTACATTACATTTCAAGAGCCTTCTTACTGACAGGTCATTTTCCGTTACTGCTTGTCCTGTATTTGTTTGGACGTTTGGATTACTATTTAGTATATCGTTCTGTATGACCCTGCATTATTGTGAGGTTCGCCGCGGGTGGTGGAGCTAGCTCGTCGAGCACGTGAAACTAGGTGACAATTAAGGTTTAGATGTTAATAAATAAAATAAAAATTATGTTACAATTTTTGAAGACTTAAATTCTGACATTTTTTTTTTTTTTTCCGTCACCGAAAGCTCAATGTCCTTACATAATTGGTTAGCAGGGTTCGAACCTACACCCATCGGAATCCGAACACATTACCAACTGAGCCATCATTGTTTGAAATAATAGTGACCGCTTGTTTAATAAATAATAGAATATAAAAAATTGCAATGACGGTGCAGTTGGTAGTATGGTTAGATTCTGCGTATCTACCTACCTGCTTTCAATCTACCTATATAATGCGTATAGTACAATGTACCTGAGCCCTTGGTGAAAGAAACCATCGCGAGGAAATGCATGGTTGTACAGTTTTTTTTTTTAATAATGCCCATCTGTGTAGCTATCACGATCAAGTATGAAAAACTATCACCAAACACAAATGGGTGTGTTCCGGCTGTAACATTTGAGTAGCAGTACCTCTAGGCTTAGTTTGTTACCAGCCTGGATCAAATCACTTAACATGACATTGTGATCAAAGGGCTGAGCCTATATATTAAAAAAAAAAAACTAAAAAAGCGGAACCGCGGACGAGGCTAGTATACCGGAGATTATATTTGAATTTGTATCAATCCTAAAGCGTACAGTCGGAGTGAATACAAAATACGTAAATTAATTTAAAACCGCTCCGGCCGCGGCATCTTCTTCAATTAAAGCGATTCCTGTAAACAATAGAATAGAGTACAATGAATTCCCGTAGAATCTACCTCAAATTCAAATCCGTAATACAATAAAATATAGTAAGTATTAATTATTCTATTTGTTATATTCTCAGTCTGTTCTGGTTATGAAAACAATATTATTATTAAATATACGAATACTAACATTTAGAAGCGATGATGGCGCAGTGGTTAGTACAGCCGGATTCCGCCAAAATCGATGCGGGTTCGACCTCACCTATCCAACTCTAAAATCGTCCTGAGCTTTCGGTGAAGTAAAAACATCGTGAGGATACCATAGCATGGTGGTAGGGCATTTTCTAATGATGCCCGTCTGGGTAGCTACCACCCTTAAGTTTGAAAACCTGTCGCCAAATACCAATAGGTGTGATCCGGCAGCGTCACTTGAGAACTAAACTAGATTTAGTGTGTTAATCATCCTGGACCACATCGTCACTTAACATCAGGTAAGATAGTATTCAAAGCACTGAATGTATATCGTGTAAAAAAAAAAAAAAAATGGCATAATAAATGTTTATTATTAGCTTCGTCCGCTTTGACATTAGAAAGACAGTTTGTATATTTTTTTATAAGTACGAAATAATACGTATCAGTAAACTACAGTCAGGAAGATTACATATAATAAAGTAACAATAAAATAAAACACAACTATTTACAAGTAAGCGTTTTTCGGCAACAAACAGGACCAATCTAAGCATAATTATTTCACTTATATCACAAGATTAAACAGTGCAGTGTTAATATTCTGACTGCGCCTGCTTACCAGACGTCACAGACAGAAATAATATATATCTACACTAATAAATTAAATTTAAGTGTCTATTTGTAATGTGAAAATATCTTTTTTACTAAATAGACATGAAGGCATACGCGAATCCCATAACAAAAATACAATTTTTTTAATTTTTGTCCGTCTGTCTGTTTGTTATGGGTAATCTCCAGAATGGCTAGACTGATTTTGACTGGCCTTTTAGACAGCTGAAGTTACTCGGGTAACTTAGGTTACTTTTGATTTTCGACAACAATTCGGGTTCCGCGTAAAAAAAATAAAAGTAATGAAAATTGTGCATAAAATTCAATTCAATGGTAAGTTTTACGGGCAAGTTTTACTTGAATTTATGAAAAATATTTTTACTTTATCTTAGTACCAATAAAATATAGGAAAACAATTAGGGGTCCGTATAAATAATTAAAACGCAGTGAAGCATATATCAAAGGCGGGCTCAGCCGCGGACACACAAATAGTATGTACTAAAAATATAAACACATAAGAAAACATGATGTAAGGATTATTACCATACAAACAGTATACATACCATTGTGAAGATTTCAATTGAATTTTAAATAATCACAATTATCTGATAATTAAAATTACTTTATTTTGTGACTTTCTTATAAAATATTGTCTTTATTTTGAACATCATTTTAACATAAATGACAATTCTTATAAAAAAAAAAAACAATTTTAAAATTACAGACAAAATAAACTGTACGTAAAAAGTCAAAGGCATAGCTTTGTATATAATCTGTTCAAATGGAACCCACGCGTTTTCTGTCAAACTCTCACAATATTAAGTACCGTAAATAGAATCGAGATATTTTTTAGTTTTAGAAAAATCTACGTCAATTATTAATTTACATATAAAATAATTCTTATTTCAGACATAGGTTAAAAATAAATAAAGACAGAGAGAGAGAGAGAGAGAGAATATATGCTTATTGTTTCGTTTTTAATATATTATACATTGTTTTTTTATTAATGATATTAGTCGAAGAGGTAGATACGGTAAAATCTATAAAACCATTATGAGCCCTAACGTTATAATATTAAAGAAGACTGTATATAGTACAGAAAGTGTTGCCACTTCTTAAGTCGAAATCGTAGTAATCTCGCGTTAAATGAATACTATCATAAATAAATTTATATATCATTTTGAAATACACCAATAAAATATTATCACTAAAGGCATATATTCCTTTATATTTCGATAATTAATTCAGGACATTTCATTCGATTATCTGTAAAAAAATAATTCGATATAAAGCAATCGTTCCTACCACAAAATAGTCGAATCGAAATCTAGTGAAAGATACCAAAATGTTTATTTTAATTCGATTTTAAAAACGATAACAGTATGAGTATAACGCTTCTTCTATTTTTTAAGCATGGATACTTAATTATTTATCCTATGTTTAAATAATCGTATTATCGTGAATCGTACCAATCTCAATTATCGTAAGTCCCCATAACCATCATACGTATTTGCGACGTTGGTCAGAGATCCAAATGTTAAGGTGTTGTAATTAAAATGGAAGTGGTTAATTAATAACACTTGTTATTAATTGTTATTGTTATTAATGGATATTAGGGACACAAATCCTTATAGCGTTTGTCAAAGTTTTATAATTGAATAAAAATAAATATTGAAATTAGTTACCTGCAAAATATTTAGTTCTGATCTCTGGATGGTGCGAATGGTGATCTTTTTATTATCTTAAACTATATTTTATATGTAAATTATCTAATTCAGAGTCCTTTGCACGAGAAAGCGATTGAGGTATAATAGTTTAATGTGTGGGCGATTGTTCAAAGCCGTTCAAATATTTTGGATTGGTTTTCTACCACCTACGTAATTCCCCTGTCTCTCATAATATATGCAGCCAAAATATGCTCTCTATATTTGTTTTAGTTTTATACCTAATACCTAATATTTAGAAAAAAAGGATGAAGTTTAATAGTTTTTAAAAAATAGATATGTATTTATTATAATAGCAACACAGCAATACTTACATTTAAATCTTACCCATATATTATCGTACGTGTATATATATATAGAAAGAAAATGGGATTGATTTGAGGCACCATCCTCTCAAAACTATTGAACATATCGGGATGGGACTACTACCATTCGATGCGGAATTTTTTGTAGATGGTTATAGGTGTTTTTTGGATTCTATCGACCCTTTCTCATTTCTTCTTTCGATTTGCTCTTATGTAAATTTATTCCGCGCTAATAAAAACCGAAATACTCTCAATTTCCTTTATTCATTTGTTTTTTAGGTCGCAGTAAAGAATATGTGAAACGCGGGCGGAGCCACGGATACACAGCTGGTGTATATATATATATTAGTTTGAATATAAAAAGATTCGAGAATTAGTTACATTTGCACAAAAATAAATTTTGGCCTTAATTTTTTTGTTTTGATCCAGGGCGTTTTGGATACCTAGCAACGACTACTGGCGATACGCAGAAATGTATCGCTTTGACAGTTTTGACAGGCGATCCGTTCTTTTATCATAAATGTACGGGTCTCTTTTATTATAGAACGTTGTCCGCTTGATGATCAATTTGTTTTGTTTCTAGACTCTTTTTATGAAGACGTCCATGATTATTAATTAGCGTCTGAAAATATTTGAAAAGAGTTTTTTTCGAAGATTTATTTAGGTCTGTCTACTGAAAATATTTTTAACAGATAGAAAAAAAACCGAGTTATTTAAAAGATTTTTAAAATATTTCATTCATTGGGGTCGACGCTTCGTGGATTTAATTATGAATGTTTTAAATTTGTAATTCTTTTCAATGTTGTCCTCTACTCGATCTACATTTGGGTTGTTTTTATTTATTTAATAGAAGTTAACTAGTTTTTAGAATTTCGCACCCATTAATTAAAATCATCGTAAAATATTGATTAAGTTTTGAGTGGATTTTTTTTTTGTAAATCGAGTATATTAAGCTTGTAATTTAATTATTTGTGACGTATACTTTATAAAATGGCGATATTATTATACCGATAAATTGACAAAATATCTTTTTTTGCGAGGGGTGTGCGTTCACGTTGACTTCTGGTTAATGTGGATTTTACGAGCAAACAAATTTGAAGAATAGTTATTTCAGAAAGCTATTCCTATCACCTTTCATCTTAATGAAAGAGCTATAAAGCGCGAAAGGGACAGCTGCATCTCGGGCCGATATACATATGCAAAATATGCGAAATCATCATAATTTATTCCCTGGTAACGACCTCTTTTAAAACTGGGTGGGTTTTAATTTTTCATTCAACTAAAGATTAAGAAATACTTTCGCTATGACCCTACGTATTTATGAAAACGACTGAAAACGACGGTAAAGTTAAAGAAGAATTGTTAGTTCTTATTTTTCTAATTTTCGCAGGCTCCTTGATTCTAAAATAATTAATTTATGAAAAAAAAAATAGATGGTAGATACATATTCTATGGTATAAAATATTCACTATAATGCCATTATCAATGGAAGCTACAGGGGAATACTTTTGCATGGAAAAAACGCGACCCGTATTTCCTCTTAATAAGTTGAATTAAACATTATACAGTTTTCTGACATCGCATTTGTCGCGTGTATTTTGATTCTGTCTTCCTCACGCTTAAGGTTATTTGTAATAGAGCATCTCTTTTTATTCTGTTGCGCATAGAAAAACTTAATAAATAATTAATTTAGTTCGGATATTATAACTAAGGTATAACATATAAAATAAAGAATATGAACGTGTTAGTTTTAATAAAAATTTAATATATAAATTAATTTTACATATCGTTCAAATATTTTTATCTATGATTAAAAATAATTTGACGGTATTACTGAAATTTGTTGATAAAAATAAGCATATAACCCAAGTGTATATCAAGTGGAGGACAATATTAAGACTATTTATAAAATTAAAACATTCATAATTAAATCAATGAAGCCGTCGACTCTCAATATTTTTTTTAAAACATCTCTTGACAATAGAAAAACTTCTATTGCAAACTAATAGAAAAACTTCTTGACTTTTAGTAGGATCATTTGACAGGCTTCTTCGTTAGGTGTAGTATGTTACCATTTTAGTTGATACCATAATTTAACATCACATGAGATGATGGTTGTATCGGCAACACTTTTATGCCGTTATATTCACGGATGCAACTAATTTCCTTAATTTTTTCCTAATGTGTATATTAGTTTCTCGTAACCGAAGATGGATTACTGTTCCCGATAATATCTTATAACTACACTATGTTTAACTAACAATTAATTTATTGAAACCGAAAAGAAGGTCTAAAAAACATAATAACAAAGAAAAAAAAACTTAATTAATCAATAAAGTCAATAAACGACCACTCATAATAATAATATAATTAGCGTCCTTTGAGATTTGACTATAAATGAAACTCATCGTTGGCTTTAGGGAAAATCTTAATTAACAAAAACTATTTTCTTATTATTTATTATTTTAGACATTGCTTACTGCATTCGGAGTGACTAGCGAAAACTGAGTTTTGATTGTTAATAATTTGTTTTAGTAAAATATGTTATAAAAGTATTGCATAAAAAAGTCAAAGAATGTAAGTTTCACTGAGGAATGTACAATCATTTTGTTATTGGATACATTTTACACGTATAGACTAAAATAGGTATTCGATACTATTTACACTTCTACAGAACGTATACTGAAATTGGAACTATGCAGATAATATTATTATGACAACTTCATAAGAAGGGCCGTCGTAGAAAGAGTTTGCGGGACGATGGATGGTGGAATGTTCAACCAGGCTGGCTTAAAATATTATTCTATATTTGAAATATATAATAATGTACTTACATTATTTAGAATAATATTAAAGCCATAAGCCGTAAAATCGAAAACGTTACCTTTGCTCTTTATTGATAACTAGCTGGTGCTCGCGTATCCTCCCGCGTTTCATATATTATTCACTGAGCACCTAAACAATAAATGAATTAAGTAAAATCAGAGTCTTTTGTTTTTACTAGTGCGGAAAATGTACATAAGTGTAAATCGAAACGAAAAAAATGTACATAAGGGTGAACTTATCGTCTAAATAAATAAATAAATTAAAAAAAAAAAACATAGTAATTGAACTCAGAAATCAAAAAGTAATAATAAACCTATAAACACCTACGAAAAATTCCGCTTCGAATGGTAGTAGTCCCATCCCGATACGTTCAGTAGGTAGTTTTGAAGTGATGGTGCCTCAAAGGACCACCATTTTCCTTCTATATATATAACTATAGATATCTATAAAGATAACCACATTCCATACACCAAAAAAATTCTTACAAATAGTAAAGATGACTTTAACTTCTGTTCATATAAATTAAATGATATAATAAAATCCACGTACTACATATATAATACCACTAGCTGTATGCCCGCGGCTGCGCTCGCGTTTTATATATTATTCTCTGTATTTTCTTACACGGAACCTGATTTTTGTTTAGTACTAAGATAAAGTAACAATGATTTCTCATAAATTTAAGAACTTGCCCGTAAAATCGAATTTCTTCAATTTTTGGTGAGATTTAATTTTTTTACGCGGAACCCTAATTATTTACGAAAATTAAAAATACGTGTAGCCGTTTCGGAGTTTACCCGGAACAAACAGACAGACAGACAAAAATTAAAAAAAAAAAAACTATTTTTGGTATAGGTATCGTGTATACATTCATATCTATTTAGTAAAAAAAATTAATTTTGACATTACAAACGCATACTTCAATTTTATTTATTAGTATATATAAAGATTATTAAACTCGAAGTAGAGAACGGAAGGACAAACGTTTTCAAAGAAAATTTTATATTAAAACTTAAAAGTTTCCACGTAACTATGGCAAGGATTTTCCACTTTTATACGGTTCGGTGGAATAGGCGAGCGCTTTTGTAACCCTAAGCTGTACTATTTCTTTCATAAGACGCTCATTGTTGTATATATGAAAGCCTAATTCTGATATACCATTTTAATTAATCTAGTTTAAATGTCTACCATACGCTCGATAACGAAATCTCTATAACAGAGTGCTGCAACGAGGGTCGTAATTCATTGCTACGTCGGCCGTCGACGCGTGCGGACCTGTGTACGCAATCTATTGGTGGTCATAAGTGTGTTCGGACCTAATGCTTTCTAGCAGTCTTTTATCACATTAATTATTATGACTTATACACCCATGTAAATTTTACTTTTTTTATTTATTTTTTCAGTTTTCTGTCATCTGTATTTATAATACCTTTGAACATTAATGAGTCTGGACTCTCAGCTTAGGAAAATATCGTGAGGAAATTTTAACACTGTGTTAGAGAATTTTCTAGCTCCCTATCGTTTCATTTTTCATGCTGTGTAGGCTCAGTGCTTTGACCATAATGACATCTGATGTTGAGTGACGATCTGGGCCAAGATGGTTAACATACTAATTCTTGAAGTACAACAGGTTCTGAAGTGATGCTGCCGGACTTATTTATTGGTGTTTGGTGAAAGATTTTCAAACTTGAGGTTAGTGGCTACCCAGACGGGCATTAATAGAAAATGGTCTACCAGCAGACTACAGTTTCTTCACGATGTTTTGCTTCGCTGAAAGCTCAGGCTTATAACAGAATTGAATAGGTGGGTTCAGTCCCATTCACTGACGGAGAATCCTGACCACACTACCAATTGCGTTTCTGGTTGGATACTACTGAACATCAGTCAATCTGAGCTTTTTTTGCCATTTCAGATGAAATTGTAGTCGAAAGATAAATTTATACACTGGATAAATAACAACTGTGAGCAGAATAACAAATATAATGGTTTTACATAGATCAAAGACAGATGTCTGCTAACTTGGAGATACTTTTAGAGTTGTTTTATACTTTACATACATTATAACTGATGTCTTTGTGCAATGACTTGAAATTATCTTTCATATTTTAAGATTAATATTATATGTCTTATTGGCGTTGGAATGTGGGATGCTTTTGTATAATTTTATCATTTGTAAAAGCGTTTAAATATGAAGTTTAGATTCATTCCAGGGCTCAATATTATAGTAATTTAAAAATGATATATAAATAGATTCGATAGTTTTAAAATGAGGCTGTTCAAACACAGAAATTTTATCATTCCATAGATATGTAAAAATTGGCCATCTCAATAGAAATAAGTACAATAAAATTTTTGGTAAATTTATAATTTCATTTTAATTTGATTGAAATTATTTAATCATTTTAATTAATTTAATTATTATTTATTTATTTATGTGAAAAAAGCCACTATTATATGTTGGTTTATAAATAATATAAGTCAAAGATGAAGTCAGTTCTGTACAGTTCAATTTTCTCCTCTGATCGTCAATCAATCTCTTTGTCAAATCAATTTTATTTTTGTTTATTGTCTATTGACGAGGTTGAATATTATTAATAAAACAATTTGAAGTAGTTTTTGTCCCCTCAAATTTTCATTGATATTCAACGAACAATAGTAGTAATAAAGATCCAGAATATCACCGTAGCGAACTAACACTGTAATATCTATAAAAGTAGCAGACATTATATTTTACGAGTCGCCATTTGATGTCACCTCGGAGCTATTTGTTGGTGGATAAATAAAATTATGTTTATGACGTCACTATTATAGTAACGTATTTATATCATTCGTGACAGATCAAAACGTAGTAGTGAACATACGATAATGGATTTAAAAAATCATAAAAAGTTAAAGTGGCTTGTAAGAATATTAAAGTGGCTCTGGAGTATGTCTAGCCAGCGTAGTAGACATAGGGTATGATGGTAAAGAAATATTTAAAACTAGATATGTGCCCGCGGCTGCACCCGCGTTTCATATATTCTTCACTGCATTGAAATTTGTTTATACGGAACCCTACTATTTTTAGTACCAAGATAAAGTTAAAATATTTCAAGCACTTGTCTGTAAAACTGTGCATTGTATCGGATTTTATTCCATTTTTTATGAGTTTTATTTTTTTTTTGAAGCAGAATCCTAATTATTTTCTAAAATTGAAAGTAACTTCAGCTATCCACCAAAAAAATTTCGTCAAAATCCATCCTGCCGTTCCGGAGATTACCCGGCACAACACAGACAGACAAAAGTTTTAGAAATTGTATTTTTGTTATATGTATCGTATATTGTACATTCATATATAATAAGTAAAAAAAAATTGCCATTACAAACATACCCTTCAATTTTATTTATTAGTATAGATATAGAAAAATGCATGCGGAATTTGTTTTGGAAAGCATTGAATTTTTTTTTTAAATATTCAGAGTTGTTTTTTTTTTTCGAATTGACCAGATGCTCTTGGTCGAATGGCCTTTCAAATCTTCACCGAACTTGTTAGCGTAAAGGAAACAAAAAGGTACGTATCTCCGATTCGTCTGCTACTCGAGGTGTAAATTTCGCGGAATTGGACCCACGCTAAGCCGCCGATGTGTAACTGATTTTAAAGCCCCTTTCAGAACCCAAGTATTTGCGTGTAGTGTGCTAGTATCACAAAAGTGCCGCTGTACAGAAACATCCCAAGTTGGGGATCGGAACACATCCTAGGCCGCTGCCAGAGGGTTCCTTGGGGTTTGTATTGGTACAGAGTTGGACGTGCGTCTCCAGCGTAGTTTTTTTTAAGCACCATTTATTCGCGTAATGACTTTTACACATTAGTATATGCAAGCCCTATAGGAGCATACCCAATATGTGTCGGTACAATATATGAAATACAAGAACAATAATAAACTAGATAAATTACAACATTGCCTACTACTTACCATAGCCTACGCCTAATAGCACAATCGGATGTCGGTTCCACTAGTATACGATGTAACATGCCTATATCTATAAGGCCAACACCAAACAACTTCTAGGCCATGCATTTCTGTTACGTTCCACTAACAAGCCGGCCGTCGTTTCTTTAGCGAAATTGGAACTGGAACGTTTGTTTAGAAATTTATCTGATATGCGTTTGCTAAACTATAAAATATCTTCTGTAAAAATTTGCATATCGTATGAAGTTTATAAACCAAACGTAAAATGTATAAAATAACCTATATAACAACTTTAAAACAGATGTAAAACTTTAACAGCTTTAATCATAACAATATGTCGACGTCGTCGTTTACGGGCAGAAACTTCTGCCACAATAGACGCTACTAAGGTTAACATAATGTTTAATGATAATACCTTCTTTATGTCATAGTAAAAGTTTACGGTCTCAGTTTATACTACGCTAAGCGTGCGAGTTTCGTTTATTGGTGACCAGTTTCAAATGAAATTCTGATTATCTATACTAATAAATAAAATTGAAGTGTCTGTTTATATTGTTAACATTATTTTTTTTACTAAAAAGATGTGAACGTATGATACTTATACCAAAAATGTAAATTTTATCTGTATGTCTGTTTGTAATGGTTAAACTCCGGAAAGGCTAAAACTGATTTTGATGGGACTTTTTACTAGGTAGCTGAAGTTATTCCAGGTAACTTGGATACTTTTAATTTTCGAAAATGATTAGGGTTCCGCGTAAAAAATTAAAACTCATAAAAATTTGAATAAAATCCGAAACAATGCAGTTTTACGGACAAGTACCATTTTTTGTAACTTGTTGTTATAACCATAACTTGTTTGTCTGGTACTTCTTAATAAGTTGTAAATTTTGACTGTCTTTTAGCTTAAAGTCTTATTCCTTTAGTATATATCGTTACTCAATATCAAATGAAATATATAGAAAAATATGTTAAAGATACTTCATCATCATCATCATCATCTCCCTACCCTTTTCCCATTTTCATTTGGGGTCGGCGCAACATGTCTTCCTCTTTGTTGTCATCTCCGCATTCACTCCTTTCCTAAGCATATCATCTTTCACACAGTCTATCCATCTTTTCTTTGGTTTTCCCCTTCCTATGTAACCGTCCACATTCATATCCAATACCTTTCTTACAACATTCTCTTTCTCCCTGCGCATCACATGTCCATACCAGGACAAAAGACCGCCTCTTAACTTGTTTGTTATTGGCGCCACTTTCAAACTTCCTCTAATATACTCATTCCTAATGCTGTCCATTCTTGTTACCCCACACATCCACCTCAAGATTAGCATCTCAGCTGCATGTAATCTTCTTTCGTCCGTCACCTTTATGGGGTAACATTACATATAATAAATATACATATAATTATAAAATTAGCTTCTTTTTAAATGACTTTTTTTTCAATATTCAGATTACTTCTCTTAAATAGATACTATTTTTAATCTAATATACTAAAACCTGACCACGTAACATACCTTTTTTTTTTTTTTGACGGGGGGAAATGCATTTACGCACTACCCTTACCTATTGCATTAGTGAGACCGAAGTCCCCCAATGTAATAGGTAAGGGGGCACGGAGGGACGAACTCCGTGCCAGTGTGGGAACCACGTAACATACCTACGATTTAAAAAATAATCATATATATCGGCTCATTAGTACTCGAGTTATAAGCCAATGAACTGACAGACATACCGAGAGACGTTGACTTTTATAAAATTTAAGAACTTATAATCGTTTGTTTTTTTATTTGTCTTATTGCGTTCTATAGAATTATTTTGATTTCATGCAAAATAGAATAGTTAATTATAAATGATATATGTATTTTAATTATCTATTTTAAGTTTTAAGTGCACTGTAATTACGTATTCAAGCTGTAAGTGAATTTTGAAATCTTTGAATAATATAAAACTGTCTGGGCAAAGTATTTTACTACGTTTTCGAACGATAACCAAGATATCATTTAGTGCTTTAATATTAAATGTAAATCATTTTAAGTTAATTCAAATTAAATATATCAAAAATAAATAATAAATCAAATCTGGCAGCGAAGTAAATAAATAATACCTAAATATTAAACGCTATATATAATTCATTAAAAATTAAATATTCTTAATATAAAAAAATCAAATTGCATGATATACCAGATTATGACAATGATATCTTCTCGGAAATAGATGTAATTTTGAAAATTATTATATATAGAATATAAAGGATATAAATGGGAAAAGATAAAACAGTATATCAAACCACCCCACATTTCTCATCGTAACGTAAGGATTAATATTTTTTTTTTACAAAATCCATAACCATTTATTTGCCCCTTTCGCCTCTCCCATTGATTCCTACGTAATACTTGCATCAACCCTTATGCTCAGTTTCGAATATTGGACGAGTACTAGTTAGTTTTAATAGAATCCATCTGAGTTCAACCAAGGTGAAGTTAGACAAAGTCGCGGAGGGTAATCGCATTTAATCATCCGAAAACGTACCTTTGTCCATTACGTCTATTGTGATCGGTTTTCGCCGTAAAGCGTTTACAGACAAACATTTCATATTTTTTAGCTCTGAACTATTGATGCAAATTATAGACGATATCATAATTTTCTTTAGCTTGTCTTACATTGAGACAACACTGAGATCACAGTTCCCAAGCTTTATTGTCATCCATTTTTTCGTACATTCAAATTAAACTCCAAGAGCACGGCGCAAGCATTTTTAACAACTTAAAAGTAAAACGTGTTAAAAGCAAAAATATCAAATCTAGTGATACTTTTGGAAAACCAGTCACAGTTAATCACATCACGTTCCGGGATCATTGGGTTTATATACATAGACCTACTTACCATATTGATATACAATCTCAATCTGTTTCCTACTCACCTCAATTACCTACTCAAACCTTAATTTCAATCCTTTTTTTCCTGAAGTGACGATCGGTCAGAGAGACCGATATATTTTGGTTTGATTTAACTCTCAATTTTTAGGATTCGATATTAAAACCCGCCGTTAGAGGTTACGTTTATGTTTCGACACACAGCGGGTGGGTTGGGGCACCAGCCTGAGTTTACTATAGAAAATTTCGCGCTCGGCTCGCCTCGACGTGATTTATTCTATAAAACATCGCGCTGGCTTCCCGACTCGCCTGCTGTGTGTCGAACCCATTAGCCGTGACAGATATAAGACAGCATGGTTATGGCGACTGACGATAGATTCTCATATGTCGTCGTCGTTCTTATACTGTACTTTACTTAACGCCAGACGAAGTCATTTTACTGAGTCTTAATATAAAAAGAGATAATATTAACTATTTTCAATAAGATAGTATGCGACTGGACTCATATTTTATATCGTACATAGGTCAAACAAAGCGTACAATCCCAACAAGGGTCAAGGAACACCAGCTGTAGTAAAAAACCAACAAACAAACAAGTCGATCATCGCAAAACACCTACTGGAAGAGGGCTCCAATCACTGGATCGAACTACATCAGCCAAAAATCTTCTCCACAGAGAGCTTCTAATATCCTACAAAAGAGGATAAATAAATATCCTTATTCATAGATATTTAAAAAAAATGAATCTGGTAGACAGATTAAAAATATCTTCGACGTGAAATTCAATGATTGAAAAACTAATGCCTCGTACGAGATTGACAAAGTTTAAAATGGGTACAGTAAGCATAGTGCGCTAAAATATCGTAAATGAGAACAAATAGACAAGAGTAGTCGCCAATAATTACCTCGGTGACGAAGACACCACAACACCTCAGTCGTCTCATGACCACGGTCTGGGCAACCAGGCTGATACGTTAAAAAATTAAACAAGTAAATGCGCATTGTAATAAAATAATTTTGGTACAAATAAAATGTGAATACGCATCTGCTACCTCAGGTTGAATCTGTAAACTACCTAAAGCCTTAGTAAGTAAATAATTCACGATATTACATTGATCTCTGATTTCGAATCTAAGACGATCAAGTGTAACAAGTTAACGAAGGCTTTACAGACGAGAAACGCTTATTCTACGTTATAATTTGACGTTTCTTTGGAGAACGTCCTTGTATTAGTTTGGCAAATAATATTACTTACATTATAGGGGTATTTATTTGAGTGGTAAGAGAGATATTAAAATATAATCGATTTATACTTGATATAGAAAAAACTGAGATATAGAATAAACCTTTTCAGATTTCAGTAGAATATAAACCAGTTGAGCACCTTCCTGGCGTTTACGCCAGCTTTCCATTGTTTTCCTATTGTCTTTCTATTATTTCATTTTTATGGGTACTCGACACATTAGTATGCAATAAATATCTCAATATTACTTTAAATAGGTGACTTAATTGCTGAGGATTGTAACGCAATATATTGCTTTTAAATAGTTATCTACATCGATTTCGATCTAGAATTAGATGTAGAATTGTGCATGGTAGCTTCGCTTGTTAAGATGCTTGTACCAAACTCTCTTTTCACTATGCACATAAATAAATTAAAACATTCCTTTAACCTCTCCTGTCAATAACTGCATTTTCAGACTAACAGACTCTGTTATTGCAACATAATGAAAATAATCAGTGTTCGGACTAAATGAATTGTTGACCATCTAAGTATTATTGCATTTGTCTGAAATACCAAATACATCCGGGTATTCCATCTTTTTAAAATGGAGAAAGTGGAGAAACTTGTGCTAGGTCTATTTGTATATTCTTCTTGCTAAAAAAAATAGGTAATGTCTCCAGTTGGAATCCTTTTACGATTGATAGGTTGATGCGAAAGGACGGTCATAAAATTCCAAACATTTGATCCCAGCATCAAATCTCGAAGACGTCGATTCGTAGTTTCTATGTAGCTTTGATGGGCCGCGATTTTAAGCCATAAAATACTATAGAGAACTTAAGGTATAAGTCAGAGTGTAATTATAATAATAAATATGATATTTGTGATTATATAATAGTCTTAAAATAAGCTAATCTATTCACGCGGATGGATCTAAAAGAAGTAACTAACTGTTACTGGGAAACTATAATTACTGGAAACACTTATAAAAAAAAAAAAACGAAAGTGAAAGATGTTGGTACCATTATGCCTCGACTTCAACGACATTGGACAGACCACTTAACACATGCGGTCGGTAGGTGAAATAGATTCCTAACGAAATGTTGACCAGGTAGTTAGCGGCGTGTAAACTGATCGGTGATGAGATGAGACAATGACGTTACAATTCTTATCGAAAAATTTAATCAAGGCTAGCACAAAACAAATATCAATGGCGTACAAGTAAGATACCTAGGTAAAGGAATGAAAAAAAAAAAACTATTCATTATAATGATGAATTTTGGTAGCAGTTATAAATTTTATATATGTCTATGAATGAAAATATGGATGAATTTTTGATAATCCTTTGGATCTTTTAGAATAATAGTTAATAATCTAATAATAGTAATAAACTGCATAAGGTAAGAAGCAAATTACATTCATAATAACTATGACCTATACAATTTTTCCCTCTCAGCACAAATAGCATTCCGTACCGTTGTTTGTTATGTGACCATTGTTTTAATAAATACTTAAAAAGTATTTAATAATATTAGCAATATTGAGAATTGAAAATATAGCGAGTGAAAATTGTATTGTTCCCTAAACCAACAATTGGAAATGTATTTTTAGATGATTTCTAAAATATTAGACTCATAGTATAATATATATAGAAATATGCAAACGAAATAGTTCGAAATGTTTTTCACATCTTTTAATTAACCGATTTTTTTTTTACTTTTTCTTGGTTTAGTAGTTGTTGATGAGTTTTAGTGTTAGTCATAAAAACAGGGTTTGTCGTAATGACACATTACAGAATTAAAAGTTTTGCAAACATTTGAATAATTTGTCAATCACTTTTGAATAGCATAGATTGTGTTTGTCATTTCATTTAAAAGTAATGAAAAGTCTCGACTCTAAATGTTAGTGTCCACCACTTTTCGTCACACAGAAAGGTTGTGTATAAGCATTTCAAAATCCTCCTGTAATAAGTTTTACTTCAAAAATTAGTGACGGGTGTATTTCTTTCTATTTTCAATTATGATTTCGCCTACCGGGCGAACACTAGTTATTCATTCAATATTGTTTAAATAAATTACTAGATTTAAAAAAAAGAAACTTAATAATTATTTTCTGAGCTATATAAACCTATTCATTCATCCATTCAACCGTAAAGACCTCCACTACTGGACATAGGTCTCCCCCAAAGATAAGGGGAGGATTTGCCATTATCGCCACGCTTGGCAGCCGGGTTGGCTATTACAGTAGATGTTTGTGGTGCTCAGAGAATGCTGCTGCCCATCCCCTGGTTTATCCCTTAGTTATACTTTTACTTTTTTACTTTTACTTTTAGTTTTTAAAGGTATACTTTTACGAAACCCATGGGAACGATATGGAGTGGTACTATTCTTAAGCCGGCACCACACGGCAACCTATTCATACTCTATAGTAATATATTAATATGCGTTCGAGCGAATACATTAAAAACTAACATACACAATTAATTATTTCATATTAAAACATAGTACATAGGTGAGACTTTACTGACTGTATTATGTACGATAATTATGAAAATGCAATATAGTTTTAATATTTTCAATATATATATTGTTTACAACTGTAAGTATTTATTATAACTAATCTATTTCTTTACTCGAACTTACTGTAGTTTATATGATATTAAATAAACAACTATCCAGATTTTGTGTCAATCGTCGATAGATTAGAATCAATAGATATTTGGCATCATCATGCTGATCTATATCTGCTACGATTAATGCTTCTAGGAAGCTCTTGATATAACTTGCTGAATCCCGGAACGAGATGCACCTTAATTTGTCACTATGACGTGTTTTTCACAAGTGGTCATGATCTAGTATAGCTTCATTTTCTTCCAACTCCGCTAACTATCTATGTTAGCTGCAAGAATAGAAATGAAAATTAATAAAAAATATTTCTTCAGCCAAAGAAAACATTGTCACCCTTCGTATACTAGCTACAAAGTAATTGCTCGTAGATTGCTCGGCCACGGAAAGTGCACAAAAATTAAATTATTCTGTAATTTTGTAAAAAAAAAGATCCATGCCGCTACCGGAATAATCTTGCAACATAATTTTCATTCTGTTGAATTTAAAGATAGTGGTATGATTAAATAATATGTGCGTGTATACAATTTGTTATAAAAATGCAATCAATCAAATTTATTACATTCTACTTCAGTTAATGGCTGAAAATAATGAAATAATGAAATATTAAATTCATTTGGATTTGGAAAAATAAGCTTAAAAAAATCGCATGACTTCTTTTAAAAGAAGTGACAATGACTTTCTAAATTGAATCTTATCTAAAAATCAATTCACTTTTACTTTTGTGTCTTAAAAGCAACGTGTATTTAAATAGAAAAAGGGACTTAATGAAGGCTCAAAATAGACTGGGGGGAGACCGTACGGCAATTAAATAGATTTACGGATATTTCCCTTTCGTTCTTAGAACCCTTCTAAGCATTTTTTTAACGTACATTTTAATCGGAGATTCTTTACTCAATTAACCTTTGTTTTCGAAAGAAGCCGTTGAGATTGTGTTTAGAAATAATTTTAGTAGACAAAAGATTGGAAGTTTTTTAAACAAGAAAAGGTGAAATCTAAGCTCTTGGTTTGGATATGAACAACATTTTCCTCAGTATTTTTGCGTGATTTGTTTATGACAGTAGAGAGTTTTGAAAACTGTGACAATTGACGGATATTGTCGATGTCATTGTGATAGGACTGATCTTACTATCAGGTTCAGTTAAGTTTATTAGATCTACTATCTATTAACTATAGTGTAAAAACTTTAAATTAGTAAAGGTTATTTATGTAGAAATACCTCTGACATCTTAAATGTAACTGTTAACAACAGTTTATCACAACAAATAAACAGGATATGCCTTAACTGCCTCAATTCTTTACTTGTTTCAATATATACCGGTGGATATCTACGAGTGTCAAATAATAACATTTATTAGCAAGCACTTAGTATATTTTGCTTAAATAAATAACGTAAATGTATTTGTAAAAATAAGTTATGAACTGTAATAAAATGTATCGTCCTATGGTTATTTTATTTTCTAAACAGTTTTTTTTTTTTTTAATTATTCAATTGTGAGCTAAATGTAGCTACTTTAAATTAAGAATTCTATATAAACATCATAATTGCTGCGCAGATATATATATATTCCCGCTATACTATCCTGCTAAAGACAAGCGAAGTTTTTAGAAAAACAAGGAATGCAAAATGTCTTGTTTGCTACACTATACTTATAATAAACATTCACTATACTAATGGCAGATAAACTTATCAAATTTCAATATTTATTATATATATGTTTCATCGTTAGAATATTGACCTCGTTACTGACAGTTAGTAAATCCGCAACACAATCAAAAATCAAACCGAAAAAAAACATCGACACGACCGGACGAGTCCATCCTAGGAGTTTTTTAGCGGAATCTCAGTCTGTCTGTCATGTAGCAGTTATTTACACCCACATTTGTAAATTCATCGCTCCTGCTGATTGGAGAGGAGCAATTACGTTTGCTCCCACATGGATTCTCAGTTTATTTCTGGCAGTAACCTTTTTAAGTTTTATACTCTAATAAAAAAAAATTGAATCCACTGTAAACGTGATACAGTGACATTACACCCACTAGCAACATATAAAATATATTGCACATTACACACTACACTAAAAATACATGGATCCTGTGCTCTTTGTTTTTGCGAAGACTTTAGTAAGATCCAATTTAACGGAGTTTGCATCCAGACCAAATCAAAGTTCGTATCATTATGTTGCTCATGTGTCAGTTACCACTTTCCGCTACTACTAGCAATCATCTCGCGTCCTCTTGCAACTCAAGCAGTTTAGCAGCCGTGTGTCGTGTGTTTCCCCAACTTTTTTTTTTTTTTTTGTAGTTCTTTATTTATAAAAAATTATTACAGATGCAGTTTACACAAATAAAATACATTTTATAATAAACTTAAAAAATAAAAATACAAAATAAAAATAGAAAAAAAAAAGTAAACAAAGCTAGAAAAACTACACACTACACTTACTGACTAAACTACGAACTAATAGGGGACACGGGGAAACCGCATCAGGGCTATTCCCTTCGACGGTGGCCTCTCCTTTGTCCGCGCCTACGGACAAGTCTGCTGGGTGAGGCACACAGGTGCGTCCCTCGTGGAGTAATCTTCTGAGTTCTGGGAGCTAATCCTGCTATCGATCGGACTCTGAGGGGTCAGGGAGATGCACCCGATCTATACGGGTCATAGACACTACCTACTCAGCTAGGCGAGGCCCGGCGTATGAGATCGCGCGCCTGAGGCCTATGTATTAATGACAAGCGATCACCTCTTCCTCTCCGACTGTCGGGAGGTCTGGCGTGCAACGGCGCGATGTTCTGGAGGTGAACGTGCGCCGACGTGTCCGCTCGGCGGAACATGTTGGTTGCAAGGCTGCTTATGAACGCATCCAGGCTTTCTACACGTAAGTCACGCGCAATTACGTGGTTGCTAACATATCGCGGTGCCCCCGCGATCATGCGAAGCGTGATGCTTTGTTGGGTTCTAAGCCGTTTCTTGTTCGTATCCGATAAGCGACTGAACCATGCAGGGGCGGCATAGATAAATCGTGACCTCAAATAGGTTTTATATAAACCAAGCCTCGTTCTCAAGGGTAGCCTTGAGGTGAGCACTGGACGCAGCATTCTCCTCGCGATCTATAGTGACTCCCAGGTATTGGACTTTATCCTTCCACGGTGTAGTCTTTCCCTGGAGCGTCAAGCAAGGTGGTAATCTACTCATCATCACTCTAGTCATGAGTGCCTGTGTCTTCCCTACGTTGGCCCGCAGCCTCCATCTCCGTAGCCATTCAGGAATGGTGTCAAGTAAAAACGCTGGGTTTCAATTTGCGCATCTAGTGGCGTATTATCTACGTGAAAGTACGCGGCGTCATCAGCAAATAATGCGAGTTCTGTCCACCCGCGCACGGGCATATCGTTGGTATAGACGGCGTATAGGCTCGGAGAGAGGCAGCTACCCTGCGGGACTCCGGCTCTCATAGGGAACTCCCGAGACACTTGGCCTTCGACCACTACTTGGACGCGGCGGTCTTCCAGAAAAGACTTCAGGACATGGAGAATCTTCCTAGGGATCGTGGTGGTCGTTAACAATTTGTATAGCATCCCCTGGTGCCATACTTTGTCGAACGCCTTCTCCATGTCCAGCAGTACAACTGGGACGTATTGTTTATTTTTCCTTGCGGTATCTATTATATCAATGACCCTCGTGAGTTGGAGAACAGTAGAGTGATGCTCTCTAAACCCGAACTGTTCGGCTCTCAGGTTCATGTGCGGCAGCATCTTGGCCAGCACGAGCCTCTCGAACACCTTAGACAGCGTGCTGAGCAAAGTGATTGACCTGTAGTTTTCTGGTCTTTGCAGGTTCTTCCTGGGCTTCGGTAACATGCGGACCAGTCCGAGCTTCCAGTCGTTCGGGAAGTGCCCCGAGCGGATAATACCATTGAATAACCGCGTCACCGCCGCGAGTGATCTCAGCGGCAGGTGACGCAGCATTGCAACGGTAATGTTATCCGCACCGGGGGCCTTCCTGGGCTTTAGTTTCCCGATCGCGCGATTTACTTCGGCCGGGGTAAAGAACAGGGCGTCTGCCGGGCTGCCGCCGACTACAGGCTCGGCCCAGTATCTGTCTAGGTGTCGATTTACATTGAAGACGTGCTGAAGGTCCGCTTCGTCGTTCGGGGAGAACTGTTCCTCCAAACACGTAGCAAAGATCTCCGCCCGATCAGTTGCTGTGAAGCGTGGGTAGCCATCTTCGCCCAATAAGGGGCGGACCGGCTCCGGTGTGCTCGATAGCTGCTTACATAGACGGTGTACTGAGGGGACCGAGCTGTCCGTGATGATCTCGTCTATATGGTTCTCCCACGCTTCGGCTGCATGGTCATCTAGGGCAATTTTAACTCGTGTCACCATCGAGTTAAGTATAGTCTTCGTGAAGGGGCAACGGGTATTCTGCCACTCCCTCCGCAGCGCTCGTTTCTCTTTTATGAGATCCTGAATCCGTCGGGGAAGAGGTTTGAGCCTCGACCCCGTCGGAATGGTGCGAGTAGATTTTTCTCGGGCGCTGCGGATGCAATGGGTGAGTTCACCCGTCATCCGTTCCACATCTTCCGGCGTGGACATCTTACGCGTCGGGTGTGGTGCTCTCTAGTTCCTTCACGAATATTGCCCAATCAATCCGCGTACGTGATGCTGGGAGTGATACTCGCGTAGGTGACTCGGAGACTTCGAGAAGGACAGGTCCGAGGGTAGATCCGGCAGTGCTGTCTGCCTCGGTGGATTCAAGCGCCCTTTCGTTAACGTTATGTCCAAAACGTCTTGCGACCTCGGGCTATGATGTGTTGGCTCATCTGGGCCGTGGATATCAAAGCTATAGTCTTCAGCAAGCTTCAAGAGTTGTCGACCAGGTTGCGTATTACATGAGGAGTTCCAGGAGGTGTGCTTCGCATTAAAATCTCCTGCCATGATCGTTGGCGTACCTCCTGCCATTAATTCCTCAAGTTCTCTTTCCAGCATCTGTGTGGGCTGGTTATTTGGTCGGTATATGGCGTAAGCCTTCAAGTCCCGACCATCGACGTGCAACAATACCCCCAGAGCGTAGAGTGACTGGTACTCTTTAAAGGGTATTGGCTGATGTACGACATTCCTCTTGACGAGGACTAAAAGTCCTCGGTACGGGCGGCCACTCGTCGGACTCCTCTCGTCTTTCCTGTATGCGAAGTAGTTAGGGACCCGAAACTCTTCGCCCTGACGCAGGAAAGTCTCCGATATCAGCATCACGTCAATCTTTTGCTCACGGAGGAAGGCTATGAGTAGCCTTCTCTTCCCCGTGAGCGCCTGGGCATTCCAATGGCACACCCTTAACTCAAGCATTGGGATTTAGGAGCTTCAGTAATCCCAATAGGGTGGCCTTCTGACCTTTCTCACCCTCCTTTACGGCCGACAAGATCTCCTGCAGGACACTGAGGGTCGCGGTCAAAGTGTCCAGCTGCTGAGCCGGGGGGGGGGGATGGAGGTACCAGAGGGGCAGGTCTATCTCTCGACGCACCCGCGGTACGATCCTGAACCACGGGTTTCTTTTTCTGGCGTCGGCGTCTTTTCCCAGGACCAGTCGTCGCACCGCGACTAGTGGGTTCATTGGCCGGCGCCATCAGCGACGCTGACGCCGTCTCCCCTACTGTTGTCTGCGGAGGTAGTGCTGACCCTTTCTTCGCGCGTCCTGAGATGTGGTCGCCAGTGCGCGTGATAACGCCAGCCGTCCGGTACCTGGCTTCCCTACGGAAGACCGGACACTGCCTATAATTGGCAGGGTGAGGTCCTCCGCAGTTGGCGCAGGTCGGTGGCTCTTCAACTGAGCGACCACAGTCACGTGCAGCGTGTGGTTCTCCACACCGGACACAAGCGAGTGCTCTATGACACTGCATCGAGCTGTGCCGGAATTGTTGGCATCTATGGCACTGGGCGGGACCAGTCTTACCGCGCCAGGCTTCTATCTTAATCCCCCTCATACACAGTAATTCATTTACTGTGTAGATATCCTGGGATATCGGTGTCCGCTTCAGAACGACGTGGAATACGGAACCAGGGCGACCTCCACGCGCCATGATGTTCTTAACGAACTCGGGTTCGAAGCCTCGCTTCTGTAAGGCGGCAATGATATCAGCGGGGTCCGTGTCTGAGGGTAGTCCCCTCAGAGCCACCTTGAGGCTTCGCTCGGCAGGCAAGGAGTACGAGAACCAGGCTATACCTTCCTCGCACTCCGCCTTGGTGAGGTAGCGTTGTACCATACGGTACTCGTCTACACTCTCCGGCACGAACTTCACCCCTGCACTTTCCGCTTGAATGTCAAAAGCGCTCGCCACAAAACTTGGTGAAACTATTAAAGCTCTCCAGATCACATTTCTTTGGACGGTTATTACACCGTCAGAGTAAGATGATGTTCTTTGAAATGATTATTTACCCTGTTTTGTTTAAAACCTGCATGATTTCCATACTCTGAATTATCTAATTTAATATTATAAATATCACAAAAATAAATACAATCTAAATATTAAATGTTTACCGAATTACCATAGCGGCCTCGTTTTACGTTATTTACTGTTTCGCAAACCGTTCCTTGTGATGGTATAATTTGAATATTTGAATATTATCATTTGAATAAAATATTACTCTTATTTTATCAGGAATAATGAGACAGTTGGCGTACTACGGTAATTTTACGTAGTTACTTGTACATAAGAGACTAGTACTTTTTTATTACCAGATTTTCAAAACTATACACCCGATTGGCTTGAAATTATATATCATTATTCTTTGAGCGATGTCGCTGTATTACACGGTAATCCTACACAAAACAGATTTTTCATCCACAAACACGTGCATTACCTGAACTGGCCATATCGGCGCATGGTAAGAAAGTATTAGTGTATTATCTATGACTGCTGCAATCGTATAGGCTTCTATAGCAACCGTTGGCAAGATAGCGTTTACTATGGTAACCGTTGTTATGGTTACAGTGCTAAGGTAATGTTATTTTTTATACACAGATAGGACAGTAGACAGTTTACATTGTTATGCAATATTTATTTTAACTGGCAACACCACTTCATAACACTGTCTGAACCCAACGAAATGTGTTCTGTTGCCGGTTTTGAACCCTCTCATGGTATTTTAAGTATAGATTTTATAGAAATCTTTGTTTTATAAACACGAAATTCCATGCTGAGTAAAAAAACAAGGAGATTAGTTGGACCTAACCTTTATAAGAATTATTTATGTCACAATTTTCTAGTCAATAATTAAATATATAACACTACTCTCTCTAACATTGTTTCTTCGTTATGCACAAAATAATCTAGACGGGACTATGTCGTAATGTAAACTAGGTCAGGTTTGCACAGCGGCCATTTCAAAGTGCATTCTCCAAACACTGCTTACGTACACAATTTTGTTTAGCGACCTTTTTAATAATAATAACGATACTCGCAAAGAAAGAAGGTTTTAATAGGTTTTGCAACTCGGCTTGAAAGTGTCGGATTTGGAAAATTTAATAAAAAAAAAATGAAAATGTAGTGTTGTAATTCAAATTAATTAATTAACTTTTATTTATCTATTATTCATAGATAATATTTATAAATTTAAAGTTAATTTAAATATAGCTGTGTGGTGCCCGTTAAGAATAGTATCACCCCATATCTTCCCGTGGGTGTCGTAAAAGGCGACCAAGGGATAAAAACCAAGGCATGGACAGCACCATCCTCCTCTGAATACCAAAAACACCTAACTGCGATCGCCAACCCGCCTGCCAAGCGTAGCTATTATTACAATCCCTCCCTTATTAGGGGATACCTATCTCCAGTAGTGGACGTCTTATGGTTGAATGGATGGAATTTAAATAACAACTTTCTCAGTCTTCATTTGGGTTATTAGTAATATTAGAAAGTTTTTAGTTTTACATGACTATGGTTTAAATAATGCGAACAAGTTGATTAAAATAAATAGAGTGGTTATTGAAGATGTCTGTATAGAAACGCATTTATAGCTTTCGGAACGAAAGCGTTCCAATGAAGTTTTATTTTATTACTAGCTGTGTGCTCGCGGCTTCGCCTGGATTTCATATATTCTTCACTGCACTTTTTTTATTACGGTATCCTAACTTTTGTTTATTACTGAGATAAAGTAAAACTATTTCTCATAAATTTAAACACTTCCCTCTAAAACTGTCCATTGAGTCGAATTTTATTCAATTTTGTATTAGTTTTAATTAATTATGAGTAATCTGAATTATTTTCGAAAATTAAAAGTTAACCGGAGTAACTCCAGATATCTATCAAAAAAGTACCTTCAAAATGCGTCCAGCCGTCCCGGAGATTACCCGGAATAAACAGACAGACAGAGAAAATGTAAAAAAAATGGTATTTTTGGTATAGGTATCGTATTTCCATTCATATATATTTAGAAAAAAAAATGACATTAAAACAGACAATCCAATTTTATTTATTAGTATAGATAACATGATATTTAATATGCCGATTACCCATAAAATGAGACAATACGAAAACAATGGAAAGATGGCGTAAACGCCAGCTTAGTGCTCTAGGGGTTAAAAAGTGGTTAGTGATAACTAAAACCACTTTAAATTATTTCAGCTAATCAATATTTTTAATAATAATTTAATACGATAGTCGACAAGTATTTCATGTTTCTAATGTTTTACGAAATGAAACGAAAAATGACTTAATAATTAATAAAATGACTTAATAAAAGACTTAATAACTAAATTCAATTGTTTTTACGATTATTTAACTGTAAAGTGTTCGTGTTGAATTCTTCCAATTATCCTAATGAGTATGGTTGATTTTTAACCACTACGTGAACATTAGTTAGTATACCTACTTAAAATGTAAAAAAAAAACGTTTTTGGTACGCACCAGTTACAATGTCTATTTATTTACAACTTTTATGTAACGGGTTATTTAAAAATAGAAGCGCATCTCTACTCTTCACCTGCAGCGGCTCATGAATAATGTACGAGATGTATACAAACGGGACACTATTCCCGAGGGTATTATTTCGCGCGTTCGAACTTTGCCTAGACAAAATAATATCCGATCGCTCCTTTACTTTTATTTCAGTTTCTGCTTTGTATTAGGTTATTATTGTAAATATATTTATGAAGTGGATAGTGCGGTTGTGGTTTCTGTGATATTTATGGTTTCAGAACGTTATAAATGTGTGTATAATTTAATAACATTTCATAAAATTACCGTTTGGATGAATTTATAGGTATTAAGTAACATATATCCGACGACGACGACGCATTGCACAACTTAAGTGGTAATGGGTTGGGGACATTTCTCGTAAAACCGATGTCCGACGGGGCCTACTGGTTCTCGAATGGCTACCACATACCAGAAGACAGTGAACACACGACGTAGTAAAGGATGCGAGTGGAGCAATGGCTGTAGAGATCTTTGGGGGAGACCTATGCCCAGCAGTGGACGCCTTTCGATTGAATAGATGGATGGATATATACATTTAACTGACATGATATAATAACACTGACTGGATATTGTAAGAAGTTTAAATATGTTACTCATTATAATTGATTTGTACATTGGCATCTTAGTTAATAGCAATCTACGTGTTACATACACCATTCTGCCAGTGTAATATGGATAATATATATATATATAATATATATACTTAGTTTGTATCAACGCTTTAGTAATCTACAAAAACGCCATCTTGTTAGATCTGTTCATGAAGTTATATGGCTCCCCAGAATTCATGCCCAATGCTATTCACACGTGCACGATAAATATAATCCGAATATGGCAAAATAATGCAAATTAAAACAATAAATAACTACTATACAAGAGAAGGACATTTATTAAATACAATTGTATTTAATAAGACTTAATAACTAGGATAAAAAATGTTATTAATAGCTTTAACTAGAAAAAGAAATTTAAAATAAAATTAAGCTAACTATAAGTAACGCAAACGAGATCTCGGATCTATGTATATATGAGGATAGGGGTTTAAATTAAAAAAAAAATAGAGTGAGATGCCACTAAAAACGTAACAATTTCTTTTTTAAATAATATTGTTTTAAATAGGTGAATGTACTATGTCACAAAATAATCGAATGTTACCTATATTTTTCAAAACGTTTTTTTTTATTTCATCCTATAAATTCTAGTTTCGTTCATCTCACGTAGTCATCAGTTCCCACTATCAGATCCGGGTGGAACGTATTTGTCTGGAAAATTGCCGGCCGTCCGGCGCAACCTGATAAATGAGCGCTGTCCTGATTGGCCGGTTTTGGTTTAATGCGTCAGCTTTTGTTTCTGCTCGACTCGTCCGGTGTAATTTGAAGATGTTTTTTTTTCACGATGTCAGCCAAGCTAGGTCATTGACCCAGAAATATGGCACGCAAAGAGGAGTAAACTTTTAAGGATATTTTACTAGTTATTTGTGATTACATGTTGCATATGAGTCATCTAAGATCAAACGTCGTTCCATCAGGCAGTCAGTCAGTCTCAAATGACTAAGATAGATTACTCAGTTAGCGCTGTTAGTAAAGGTAGTGACTTTTGGGTTTCATATAAATAAAACATTGAAGCCATAGACATCAAAAACTTATTTTTTTTCCAAAATTGGGGTGTGACTTAACTGGTCTGCTTCACTGCTACTTAATTTTCAAGTTAATGTTGTCTCTAGAAGACAAAAATAAAATAAATGTGAATAAAAAAACTTAATAAAAAAAAACGTGAAAAAACGTCCTCATCCTGTTCCATTTTATTTTTCTGTTTGTGTTTGTTCAAGTGAACAAGAAACCCAAGTACAAACAACATTACTAATCATGATAAATAGCTAGATCGACGGCTGATTGATTAGCCGCATTTGTATTTGGCAATGTATGTCATTTATCATACGAACTAATCTACAGCCTGAGTTTTATTTTTTAAAATAGTTTTATTAATTTAAAGCAAAATTTGTAACGAAAACTTGGGAACAGTGATCGATGTTATAAATAGTGAAAAACCATGAACAGACGTTATTATCGCTCTTCATTTATTCGGTAACGCGTATTTTTATCTATCCTAATTAACGAGACATATTAACAAATACATAAAGAGTGCAACTGCAATGGAGAGGGGATTATAAAAATCTTGTGGTGCCATTGGGCTAGACCTTGATATTTACTTACAGCTTTCATTTTGTAAACCAAACCTAGCTCTGAATAATGATTTTAATTTCAATTAATGAAAAAAATTTGATAATTGGTTTCCTTCTCATTTCACAGCTGACGCGATGTGGTAAAATTTTCAGGTAATATTTAAATACCGTTTCCAATATTATAAAATAATGTAAGATATCGATTGCCTGGTGAACTACGATGTCGAAACTAGAAATCTCTCATCAAACATCGAACGACACATGTATGGTTTCGCACACACAGCGCACGGTTCAGGTCACCAGTGTAATTTAACTATAGAAGAGGTAGCGTTCTGTTTGCGTCGATGTGATGTATTCTATAGAAACATCGCACTGGCATCCAGATTCATCCGCTGTCTGGCGAAGCAATTAGCCAATTACACTTGAAATAAATTATAAACATTTACCATTCGATTACACAGGACTTCCATTCTTATACACAACAGAAAAGAGGTGATATCGTGTTTTAAATTTAAATAAGTTAACATACAATGATTAAATGTATTGACATTTTTATTTGTCTAATAATTTTAATAACTATGATTTTTTTTACATGGCCTAGTCCATGATCTGATCAGGATCTCACCTGATGTTAAGTGATGATATGGTCCAGGATGGTAAGCACACTAAGCCTACAGGTACTGGTACTTAAATGATGCTGCCGGAATGCACCTAGTGGTATTTGGCGACAGGTTTTCAAACTTGTGATGTGTGGGTGGTAGATACTCAGGCGGGCATCATTAGAAAAAACCCTACCACCATGCTATGGTTTCATTACGATGTTTTCCTTCACCAAAAGCTCAGACCGATTTTAGAGTCGGATAGGTGGCGATCGAACCCGCGTCGATTGACGCGGAATCCGGGCGTATATTAACATTTTTATAGTCATTCGCGTTCAGTATTCCTGTTTTTTATATACAAAATGTATGACTATAGTTTTACACCTTTAATTTAGTTTATTTCAAAACTGAACAATTGTAGATTCCATCGAATCAATATGCATTATATGTAAAGAGACTAGAATAAAAATAATATACTTCCTCCCTCCATCAGCCTGAATAGTAAGTTCATGCCCTTTGTTGCGTTCTGTTTGTGACGACAAGATATTTAAAATGATTAATTCGTTTTTAGTTAAATCTCATTCTATCAAAATTAATAATGATCTCACGGATTTTTGTATACATTTCTATGTCCGTCTGTTTGTTCGTTATTGTTATAAGCACACTAGAATTATGGAGTAAATTTAAACGATTCCGTTTTAAAATCATCATAAATGTATTGTCTGGCCAATATTTATAATAAGTGAGTATAGCTACAGGACGTCGGGCTGCTGATTGGCCGCTATCAGCAACTAAATTCGTTGTTATTCATTCATTTGACCGAGTTTCTATATGTTGTCAATATTATATACGATTTTGCAATTATACGATTTTTTTTTTAATTTGTTACGGCCACTGGACAAACTTCCTTTAAGCCTAACTTTTTACAGAATTTTCATATGACAATATACAATATGACATAAAATATACATTTTTTTTTATTTTACTATATAGATATCAATGTACATATATTATAATATGTATAGGTTATACATGCCAAAAAATATATTTTATTTGTATTTTTTCTGTCTGTTAGTTCCGTGTAATCTCCGGAACGGCTGGACAGATTCTGGCGGGATTTCTTTAAAAGGTAGCTGAAGTTACTCCGAGTAACTTACGGTACTTTTAATTTTCGAAAATAATTTGGGTTCCGTATAAAAAAATTAAACGCAATGAAGAATATATAAAGCCTGGTCTCACCCGCGAGCACTCAACTAGTTTCCTAATAATACTCATCTCGATCGCATCGTATTAACACCAAAAATATAAAACATCTACTACTATAAGTCGTAGCCGATATTATTACGATTAAAAAAAAAACTTAATTCAAAAAACAACCCTAAGACAATTACGCAGCAAGTAAAGTATAACATACTGTAGAAAATAATATAGACAGATTTAAGTGAGTAGATAAAAGTTTCAGCGCGTGAAACAACGGAAAAATATTTGTAGTTGTGAGAAACGGAGTGCTCGGAAAATATATGAGAAAAGTGTACAACTTTATTTGGAGAAAATTCGTTTCGCCATTATCTCTTCTTACGTTTGATTGTTTTTTAAGAAGGTCAAAAATGTGTATTTTTTGAATTGTGTTTTCAATATTAAGTTATTCAACAATTGTTTAATGTGTTTTTATTTTATTTTAAGTAACTAAAATTCTACATGAAAATTGAAATTATATTTTTATTATCATTTACTGACCATCAAATCGGTTTTTTTTTTACAATTTCTTGGATTTTAATATTTTTCTACGCGATCCTAATAATCCAAATCGGCCCAGCCGGCCTTTTTTTTTTTTTTTTTTGACGGGGGAAAATGCATTTACGCTCTACCCTTACCTACCGGCCTGGAAATTAGCCAGAACAAATAGACAAACAAAATTAAAAAAAATTTGTTTTTGGTAAGGTGTCGTATATACATTTATATGTATTCAGTAAAAAGTTGTGATTTGATATTACATACAGACACTACAATTTTATTTATTAGTATAGAATAATGACGACGATTAATGAAAATAAATTATAAAGTGATTTTATTGTTTATTTTGTATTAACAGACAGTTCAAATGTAGCAAAAAAAAATAACGAACCTGCCCACAGATAAAACGTTTGACCAAAAAGAAATTAATAAAGGTATCTTGACCTTCAAAAGTTCACTCTTTGTGATTTCAAGTAATCTCTATTAATAATTATATTCTTGATAAACCCTTTAATGAATGCCCTTGAATTTACGATGAGCTCGAACCGTTTACTAATGTACATAAAGCAATAGCGACTTAACAAAATTTAAATAAAATTACAATTAACAATTTCTATCAACGTTCATCGACTTCTTTGAATGTTGTTTCTAAGCACGTCCTTATATTATTAATATAAAAGTTATTTAATATAACTTTATCTCCGGACTTTCACAGTTTAGTGATCGTGACGTGATCATTTCCTTATTATAACTTCTCCATCATATTCCAAAACTTATTGAAGATTTCCTTTCACTTCAAAAGTTAACTTCGTTATACTTTATACAATCGTCGACGCAAATAGACAAACAAATTTGGTGTCTTTTTAATAAATAATAATGCAAAAGTCATCTACCCGAGGTAGGTTATATAATATTCCAGTTTAAAAAAAAAATATAATACTGTCCGATGTGGTAACCAAACCTCAAGTTTGAAAACATGTCAAGCGCCAAAAGGTGTGTTCCGACATCACCAATTGGTATTGTTACATAACCGAACGCACATGTGTTTACATAACATGTGTTTGAAAGTGATCGTGCCGAGCCGCCGCCTTTGGATGTCAGGTGGTATCACACTTACACATTCCTCACATCTCCTACACACAACCTACACACCCGAACCACCATCCAACTATGCGTGCTGGGCCCGGTGATACAAGTTATGTGATAGTCGGATGGCGGAACGATGCGTCCGTGTAACAGAGCACCCGGCATGCGTTACCACAGCGCTAAATTAATTGTACTCACCTATACCAGTCGACACCGATGCTCTGGAGACAGGTGGAAGTAGGGTGTGTAGGTTGTGTGTAGGAGATGTGAGGAATGTGTAAGTGTGATACCACCTGACATCCAAAGGCGGCGGCTCGGCACGATCACTTTCAAACACTCGGTTATTAACGTTTACATCAAAGGGCAATACAATACAATGGTTATCCACAAAACACTATTATAATTTGTTTATAGTTAAAGTCACAAGCAACCAAAAACAACAAATACACAATCTCTCTACAAAAAAACGTCGACAGTCGCACGCCCTCAACGCGACTGCTTGTCGTACGTCAATCAAAAAACAAAAAAAGAAAGAAATGACACAAAATATTAAAAACTATTACTACCTGCCTATACTAAACAAACCCCCGCTCCGGGCAGAGATATCTGCACGTTAATCTATTGGGAAACGGGAGAGAGTAGCGACAGCTCGCTTCAAAACCGAATCCCTCGTCAGGATTTCGGCAAACCGTGGTACTCCATCAGCACCAGGGAAAAGTTTAATAATGCGCCCCTTGCGCCAACATAAAGGCGGTAGGTTAGCATCCTTCAACAATACTAAATCTCCAACTTTAGGTGGAGTGCTTTTCTCAGTCCACTTAAGGCGCTGCTGCAAAATGTGTAGGTATTCCAGAGACCATCGACGCCAAAAGCTCTGGGTTAACTGTTGTAAATAATTCAAAGCGCGATAATCTATTTGAAGTAATCCCTTCGAAAGGCAATTCTGGCAGCGCGTTAAGTGGCTGTCCGATCAAAAAATGACCTGGGGTCAATACCTCGAGGTCGTTCGGGTCTGAAGAGAGTGGACATAATGGCCGTGAGTTTAGGACAGCTTCAATTTTACAAAATACGGTGGCCAGTTCTTCAAAAGTTAAAATACTCTCTCCAATCACCCGTTGTAGATGTGTCTTAGTAATTTTAACACAAGCTTCAAAAATACCTCCCCAGTGGGGGCACCCAGGAGGGTCAAACTTCCACTTGATGCCACGACGAGAGAGGTCAGTATCAATTTCAGAGTGATTATCAATCAAAAATTTATGTACATCGTTCAAATAATTATCGGCACCCTTATAATTAGTTCCACAATCTGATCTGAGCAACGTTGGTAGTCCTCTACGCGAGACGAAACGAGAAAAGGCAGCAACAAAGGCTTCAGTGCTAAGTGCAGAAACGAGCTCAAGATGAACGGCCTTGGTTGATAAGCAGACAAATACACACAAATATGCTTTCAAGGTCTTTGCATTACGAAGGCGCGAAGATTTTACTATAAATGGGCCAGCAAAGTCTGTACCCACCCCGAGAGAAGGTCGTGCTGACTGCACACGGTCAGCAGGCAAATCTCCCATAATCGGCTGCATCAATGGAGCCCTAAGTCTATAGCAAGAAATACATCTAAAGATGACTCCACGAATAGCACGCCTAGCAGACAAAATCCATAAATCGCGCTGTAAAATTGCTAGTAATGCATTACACCCAGCATGAGCATTAGTGATGTGCCGATCATGCACTAATAGGCGTACAAAGTTCCCCGACTTTGGCAACAAAAGAGGGTGACGAGCCCCAAAAGGTAGTTGGGCATTCCGCAATCTACCACCAACTCGAAGAAGGCCTGACTGATCTAGGAACGGATTGAGTTTGGCGACGGCTCCTTTCAATCGGGAACGTTCACCGACAATAATCTCAATCTCGTTAGCAAAATGGGTTTGTTGTACAATGCGTACACAATTCAACAAAGCGTTATGACGTTCTTCTGGCGAAAGAAGTCCAGTTATCTTTCGTTTTGGGTGTTTACAATTGTGGATAAATCGACGCATCCAACCAACTACACCAATCAATTTTGGAAACGAGCTATAACGCTCGATAATAAATTTGCCATCAATATCAAGGTCTTTGGCAACAATATGCACCCGCAAGCCAGGTAAGATACCAATGGTCGACTGATATCGAGGCCAATTTGCCTCCTGATTCAACAACCAGGGTGGTCCCCACCAGAGATGATGATGCCGTAAGGTAGATGCTTCACATCCACGTGAAGCAATATCTCCGGCATTCATCTCGCCAGGTACATGTCTCCAAGTCAAGTGTGTCTCAGAATTTTGAATCTGAGACACCCGATTGGCCACGAAAACCTCCAGAGTGTGAACTGATGTCTTTAACCAACACAAGACAATTTGACTATCTGTCCAAGCAAAGACTTCATCTAAGTCTATATTCCGCCCTAAAGTGCGGTGCACGTGATTCAATAGGCGCATCAAAAGAGCAGCTCCACACAACTCTAACTTTGGAATAGTGAGGTGTGTTCTCAAGGGAGCAACTTTGCTCTTGGCCATAATCAACGACAACTTAATCATTCCGTGCTCACCAACAACACGGAGATATACGACTGCTGCGTACCCACGTTCTGAAGCATCACAGAACCCGTGGAGAGATGCCTTATACTTCCCCACTGGAAGAAAGCATCGAGGCAATGTAATGTCATTGAGGTCAATAAGTGACTGATAAAACGACCTCCAATCTAAAAGTAAATCCTGAGGGAGAGGTTCATCCCAGGATACCTCTGCCTTCCAAAGTCGCTGCAGGAAACATTTGGCCAAAAATATTACAGGACTGACCCAACCACAGGGATCAAATGTCCTGGCCACAGTCGACAGTACCGAACGCTTAGTCCAAGTCTTCGGGCTATCCAAAGTTACTCGGTAAGTGAAAACATCTTGGACTGGGTTATACTGAATTCCAAGCACAGCCAACAAATTTGGCGTCTCAACATTTTCAAAGAGGTGAGGATCTTGCTGGTGATCCTCAGGAAGATCGCGAAGGACGGCAGGAGAGTTTGACAACCACTTTCGTAACTCGTAACCGCCGGTTTTTAATAATTCAGTCAGCTCAATCCTTAGCTGAATGGCTTCCTCTTCGCTGGAAGCTCCGGTACAAATGTCATCAACATAGGAATCTTCCCTCAGAACAGCGGCAGCACGGGGAAACCTCAAGTGTTCCCGCTCCGCAAGTTCCAATAACGAGCGAATAGCCACATATGGGCTTGATTTTAACCCATAGGTATTAGTATTTAACTCGTAAACAACAATAGGGTCCTTCGGGTTCTCTCTCCACAAAATCAATTGGAATTTCCTATCGTCCGGATGGATCACGGTCTGGCGAAACATCATCCGTATATCAGTAACAAAGACAACTTGATGTCGACGAAAAGCTGTTAGCAGATCACAAATGTCCCGTTGCAATTTGGGACCCGAGTGTAAAATCTGGTTGAGAGAAACTCCGTTGGACGTGGGAGCTGAGCCATCGAATACGACTCTAATTTTTCCCTGAGGAGATTTTAGCACCGCATGGTGTGGCAAGAAATAATGCTCTTCCTCAGAACGCCAATCAAATTTAGACACCGACATGTGCCCCAAATGTTCATACTCGCGCATGAAATCAATATACTTCTCACGGAGAACAGGATTGCGAGCCATTCGTCTTTCCATGGAGATCAATCTCTTCTCCGCAAAATCTCGAGACGTATCCAAATTGGGTCGCACCGCAAGAAAAGGCAACCGCGTAAGCAAACGACCAGAAGGGAGTCGAATCGTGTTGCTCCGATAAAACACCTCACACTCCTTCTGTTCAGGGCTTATGCGCAATGCAGTGGGCGGTTCTTCAACTTCCCAGAATTTCGAACAGCATCAGAAAGCGCAGATCCTACCAATAAAGAATTTTCAATAACAAAGGAATCTGATCTTCCAACAATTGGACCCATAACTACTGATCCCAAAGAAGTTGGTAAGGCTACAAGACCGCCTGGTACCAAAACCTTCTTGTTCCCAATGAGCAGCTGTCCTAACACATCTGCACCAAGCAACAAATCTACTGGACCAGGCATATGGAACTTAGGATCTGCTAAGTCCAAACCAGTTGTCAAACCCGTTACCTCAGGTGGCAACGCTATCTGTGGCAAATCCCCAACTACCCGGTCCAGGACAATAGCGACGCTGCGCAAAGCAGTTCCGTACTGCTGCAGCGATGTGAAGTTTATCTTCACTTGACCAATAGGGTGACCAATCATAGCGTCACCCACCCCACGAATACCCTCTGAGTAGGGTTCCATGGGCAATCCTAACTCTTGTACCAACCACATAGAGACAAGGCAACCTTGGGCGCCTGAATCTAATAAGGCGCGCACAATCAAATGTCGCTTAGGACCCCGTACACAAACTAAGGCTGTAGGTAGCAACACAAATGGGGTCTTGGTGGTGGTTGGGGAAGGTGTTCTTAATTGCTATTGTGAGCCCCGAGATTGATCGGGGTACTCACAATGAGCCAATGGATCAAAATCGGCATAGGATTGACGCGCTTTGTCACGTCTTGCCGGAGGCTCATAAGAGCCATCATTGCGGCGATCAAATCGACCTGAACCTGAGTTCAGTCGTGGCCGCTTCAACAATTCATCACAGGAAGCCGCTACACGGTCCCGATTGGTGGCTCGCGTTGCCATCACTATAGTGCGCTCATTGCAATTTGCGCGCGGGTGGGATTCATTCCCCCCGCCCGTGCCAGCCGAATGCGGCACCTGTCCTGAATAGGTACGCGGATAATAGCGTGGTTGAGGAGGATTCACATGCCCCTCTCTTGCAGGGGAAGTAACTCTTTCCTCCTGAGGAGAGGTACCATGACCTCTTGACCCGTTTCGCACGGGTGAAAACGGTTTTCGAGGAAGGGGACGCCTTGCCCTACGACTACCTCTTTGACCGGATCCCCGAGATCTCGGTCCAACATTAATATGCCCAAAAGCAGGCTCCGGTGGTTGCGGGCTTCGACTACCGGTACGATTAGCGCACAAAATAGCATGATGCGCACCGGAGCAAAATTTGCACGGACCAATGCGTGCTGTACAAGAACGTTGATAATGATCTCCAAGGCAGGCGTAACACCATTGGCTCCTATGAGCACAACGCCTGCGATCATCAACTGACAATGCCAAAAAATCCTGGCATGAGGTCACACGATGACCTTCACAATTACAATACATGCAACGTACAGAGTTGCGTATCATTGGCGCATACCTAGGGGAGCGCTTGCGAAACGGCTGAGAAGGACGGTCACGAGGCTGACCTCCCTGTGCAACCGCAGGAGTGGAATTGTCTGCTAGACGACATTCGTCTTCTAAGAACTTCAACAAGTCTGTAAAAGGTGGTACGTACGTAGTGCTGTCACCACCATATTTGTGCTCAAAGCGCGACCGAAGTTCTGGAGACAATTTCGTTAGCACAATATGCAGCAACAAGAAAGAATCCTTTTCTAGGTTTATTTTAAGTTTATTAAGCGTATTATATGCTAACAACAAAGGATTAAGTAGGTCGCTTCTTAAACGTAAAGTACTACCTATCTTTGGGAGACCCAAAATAATAGCCGCATGGGTGTCGGCTAAACAGCGAATGTTTTGGTAGCGACCAAACAAAATGTCGCGTGCTATTGGGTATCCCTCATTATCAACAGCAATGTGTTGTACAAGTTGAGCTGCCTCACCGGAAAGGGAGGAGCGCATGTAAGCCAATTTTTGACTAGCCGTGAGGTCAGCCCTACTATCAACCAAACTATCAAATAAATTTATATAGCCGATCCAAGTTTCCAATGAACCGTCAAATTTTGGCAAATCTAAATTTGGGAGTCGATTCAACAAAGCCGTGGGAGTCGGTGTGATATCAGCCTTGTCAACCGATCGATCAATATTAACAAGGGATCTTGCCCGCTGAACAATTGTGTCATACATTTCATACACCTGATCAATATCATTAGCAACCTGGTTACGGACATCTTCTGATACCCCGGCGCTGGCGGCTATGAACGCGGAATACAACTGCTCGACAGTTTTCAATCTATCATCAACAGTTTCATATCGGCGTAAGAGTGCATCGACTCTGTCTGACCTATCCACCAAAGCGTAGGCAGTTGACCACCAACGTAACTCAGAAAGAATAAGAGTTCTTGGATCTGGAGCCATAATTTAACAAAAATAAAATTACAAACTATTTGTTTAACGAAATCAAATCAAATCAAAGCAAAACAAAATTCAAATTAAATTAATACCAATTGTTTTAATTAATCAATGCAAACAATGTAATAAAATAAGCAAAGTTACAATAAGAAACAAAAATATTATTTCAAATATTGAATCAAAACATGTAGGTAGACTTGACAAATTACCAAATTACAATACCTACAAATCATACAAATTTTATGGTGACCTACTACCATCAAGGCGTCTTGTGGTAACCACGCTCTGCTACCATCGAGGCGAACTATGTTACATAACCGAACGCACCCGAACCACCATCCAACTATGCGTGCTGGGCCCGGTGATACAAGTTATGTGATAGTCGGATGGCGGAACGATGCGTCCGTGTAACAGAGCACCCGGCATGCGTTACCACAGCGCTAAATTAATTGTACTCACCTATACCAGTCGACACCGATGCTCTGGAGACAGGTGGAAGTAGGGTGTGTAGGTTGTGTGTAGGAGATGTGAGGAATGTGTAAGTGTGATACCACCTGACATCCAAAGGCGGCGGCTCGGCACGATCACTTTCAAACACTCGGTTATTAACGTTTACATCAAAGGGCAATACAATACAATGGTTATCCACAACACTATTATAATTTGTTTATAGTTAAAGTCACAAGCAACCAAAAACAACAAATACACAATCTCTCTACAAAAAAACGTCGACAGTCGCACGCCCTCAACGCGACTGCTTGTCGTACGTCAATCAAAAAACAAAAAAAGAAAGAAATGACACAAAATATTAAAAACTATTACTACCTGCCTATACTAAACAGGTATCCTGTACCTCTAGGCTTAATGAGTCTACTATCATGAACCACACCGTCACTTACAAACAAAATATTTAAATAAAATCATTAAACCAACATAAATATTAATTAACTGAAATCATGCAAATAATCAAAAAGTATTACAATACCTAGTGGTATTTTTTTGTCATCTTAATTCAGTATTTGTCTCATTACCTATTTTTATTTTTGGTGATTGCGTTTAATGAAACTGGTAATAATCGTATAAGTTCGTATAATAGGAACTTTTTGGCGGGAAGTCAAACGAAGCGCGCGCTTTTTGTAGTACTGCAAAGAATTATTTTTCTTTAATCGTAATATTAACGCTTTTTTTTTCGTATAAAATAAATTTATTTATTTATTTTCTATTTATATAACTATTTCTACTCCACAATCTTAGTGTGTGTGCTCCTGAGCTACCTCGTCATATAACGTCAGGTGAATGTTAGGTCAAAATATTAAAAATATACAGAAAAAAGGAAGAAAAAGTGATGTATATTCCGTATTTCAAAAGGAGCTACTGATGTAATATTCTGGCTGCTCGATTATCATCTGTGCAAGTACTCGGTGTTAACAAGCATGGAACAACCATATGTTATGTGTCTGAGGGTTTCCCCCGGGCGGTGGTATAGTCGACAGATGTCAGTGGTTCCATCCGTAAGTATATATATATATATCTGCGATGGTTGTTCGTCTTGATAACCTGATCCTGGGTTGCACAGACAAAACCCTTTGTTTCACCAAATAAGTCTCCAAACCGCAGCCAGTGTTCGGAGCCTTTTTCGTCGTGTTGTTTATGAAGAGCCTTGAAACAGCGCCCGTGTAATTCCCGTGTAACAAATTCCCCAGACGTGAAGCATTTGGAGCCAATAGCTTTAGATCGTCCATACAAAGGAGGTGGGAAACGTAATTACCACCTCTCTGAAATTGAAAGCCTGTTTCGGATTTCTCCAGTAATGTAATTAGAGGATTTAATGCCAGACGTAACCAAAGTGGGCTAAGACAATCTCCCTGAAAAATACCTCTATTCATTAACAGTCGGTCTTCCGCTTCCATCATCATTCGTCCAGATAGAGACAGGATTGTACTCCATTGTCCCATACAAGTTGCGTTGGTTTTACCAAGTCAAAAGCTTCTTTACAGTCTATCCAAGATGCGGAGAAATTACAACGACAGCATTTAACAAGTAGCCCTATGACCGCGTCAATTAGAATAAGCTCCTTGGTACCGCGGCTGCCCCTCTACATCCGTTCTGTGATGGTGATAATATGTGATTTTTATTACATGTATATTTAATTTCACTTTCAAAACGGATGTCATCGTCTTATAGATGGTTCAAAGACATGTAAAATGACGATAATCAGAAGGACTTGCGGTGTTGGTGGATTTTGGAGTTAAATTAGTGATCCCAGAAGTCATGTAGGATGGTAAGCTATACGTCTCAAGGCCCACTTTGAATTGATGAGTCAGAATAGCCTGGCAGGTAATGAACCCCTCAAGCGAGTAATGGTGTAGCCCGTCGTAACTCGGTGTTTTCCAGTTAGGGGCTTTATTCAAGACATGGGTCACGTTATCTGCATTTATAGCTATGGCATCCATTGCGACAATATATATCTCATGCATCTTCAATTGTCGTTATTATTGTTACTATTGTAGTGTTTGAAAGTCGATTAAGTGATTTGGATGCCTTAGTGTTGATTAGTCCTCCTTAATATTTGTGTTTGGAAACTCTTTTATATCTAGATAGTGCATTAAACATTTTACATGGTAATTATTTTTGTCTTATATCTTATTTTGATATTAGTTAATCTAGCTAATTAATATTTTCATTATGGTTATCGTTCATCTAATGCCACTGAAAAAGAATATATATGCAGGTAGAGCCGCTAACATATCCAGTAATATAATTAAAAATAAACAAAACATGTCTAAATAGTTAGTCAAGATAAATAAATAAGTAATAAAAACAAAATTAAATAAATGGAAACAAATAAAAATATTATTAAGGCACGCAATTAAATATTTATTTACAGAATCAAATACGAACACATTAAACAAAGGTTCAGGATTAAGTGTGGTCGGTCTTCAATCTTCAGTTCAGAGCCTAGTTTTTTGCTGAAATAAAACATTGTAATAGTAAGCTATAGTATAATAGTTGGTATATTTCCAATGCCCACTGATTCTGCTACCATTCTCAAGTTAAAAATCTTTGAGGGTGTTCCGGTAGAATTAATATTTTCGAAAAGATTTTTAAAAATACAATAAAGATATAAACTATTTTCCTAACGACACATTCCAATGCAATGTTTTTAAACAATGCACCGTTGTAAAACATGCCTCAAAGTCCTAACGAGCCAACGCCTGGAATTTAATATGCAAGCAAAAGTTTTGTGTGTGTCAGAAAAAAACCATTGTGCTAAGCGTTTCAACATGATAACATGACGTCAAATTCATACGAATGTGAGAAATTAATACATTTGCTTCAATGGTTAAGAAACGATATTGTAAAAGTATATTTACTTTGAGAACAGCAAACCCAAGCAGTTCTGGTCGCAAATAGTAATTTCTGTTCATTCCTAATTGTTTACTACATTATACCTCTTTATTAAATACAAAAGACGTAAAGCACCCGAATAGAATTATTAAGAAACCATTTGGAAAAAGATTAAAATATTTGTCAAAATAAGTAGAAGATGAAACGACGACTTGAAAGAAAATTAATTATATCTATAGAAGAAGAAGAATAAAATGAGAAGAACTGTGTAAAAATGAAGATCTAGAAAATTCTAGGAAGAAGACGAGGAAGTTTCTTTAAAGAAGATGAAAAAGATCAAAATATATGATTCATCATAAGACAATCAAATTAGGCGATAAGGTATAAGGTGCATAAGGTGATAAGTTTAAGGGAATAAAGCCTGAAGAGCCATACGCCTAAATATTGAATCTTGATAAATTAAAGCTTACAACTATCTTATAGATAAAGTCCTGCCATAATGGATACAATCACTATGGATATTAGTCAAAACAAACGCACAGACTGACAAGAATTTTAATAAGTGTTTTGTGGTATAACTACAGTATACACATTAACAATATGTATTTAGTAAAAAGTTGTTAGTTTGATGCTACACACATATATGCACATACACATATTTATTACTGTTTGAATTCTAAATAATTGAGTCAATATTAGATAAATTCCACAGTAATATGTATGATGGTCCTTATCAGGTCACGTACTAGTCTCTAAGGAACGCGTAAATGTTCCTAAAATTTGTATTAGCCCGTTAAGATCTATAAATATATCTGAATAAATTGGAATATATAAATATTATTTACATAGAAACGAACGAACGTTCGAGGCAATAATTCGCACCTGATATTAATGTCGAGGGAGTGAAAAATACGGTCGAATTCCCGACCTTATTGGGAAATCCATTAGTTTATCCGATTGAGGCTCAATTATTGGTAATAACTCACAGCACACAGGCGGCTACTGACACTCGTAATTAGTTCACTTAGGAAACGGGGACATAGAGAGAGCATTACCAAACCCCTTCAACTGTCAATGCAATGTATTAAAAATATCTCGTATATTAATTGATTACATTTAATTGATCTAAAAGTATCAACTTAATAGAAAACATAATAACAGATCGTCACTTCTTAGTATCTTGTAATGATTAGCGAGTACTGCATTATATCTGTCCGCGACATACTATTGGCTTGTTTGTTGACGTCAGCGTTCTGCTTGTGTTCATATTTCTCTTGCTCCCAAAATAAATCACGCACGAAACTTTCTTTGCACGATGTTACTATATACAATGAAAATCAGTTTTAGTTTTAGTTTCAGTATTATTTTTAATGTTTTTCTTTAACAGAGAGCAAATATATATTTATACCTTACCAAATATATGTGTTTGGAGTATTTTTAATAAAACTTATTAACTGTTGTAATACTGAAATCTTATATCATTGATGTCATCTAAACAAAGACCGCTTCTATCACTCTCATATGGTTCACATTAGTTTGTATGTTTCTAGCAGTTACGTTTCGAAGCGTTTGTTTAGATTGGCGAACGCTAGCATTTTCGTGCGCGACATTACCCATGCGCAGACCCATCGGAACGATTATCGCTCAGCGATCTTTTTACGAAACGAGATACATAGGATAAGATTTTACTTTCATGTGATTATTTGTAGTACTTTTATGTGACAAAAATAATTAACTGGAAACAATATTTGATCAATTCGAACCCCTAGATTCAATATCCATAGAATGTAATATAATTATCAACGGGTTCGATCGTTTATATGTTTTACTTATTCCATTGCTGGTTATGATATCCCTATCCTAAGGATCTCCAAAACGACCGGTCTTGCGCCACTGGTATCCAGCGGAATCCCGCGACTTTACCAGGTTGTCGATTCATCTCGTCGGGGGCTAGCCCACGCTGCGTCGTCAAATAAGTGTTCGTTATTCGAGAACCCATTGGTGCTCTCGGACGATTCTACAAGTAATGTATCACGCCCACTGCCACTTAAGCTAGGCGATTCTTCAGGAAATATCGCTTACTTTGGTTCACCTCATTTCATTATCTATTTCATTTCATTACTTTTGTAACAAGCTTATTGCTTAGTTTAGATTTAATTGTTTCATGTTTACTTCAAACGTGGTCTAAACTTTGAATAATACTATGTATATTCAATATTACCAAACGCGAAAGCAAAGAAAAAGTAAATAAGTCATTTACACGTCCTATATGTTTGAATTCAATACACGTTGTTCGCACACCTTACGAGAGATTCCCGGGCACCTCACGAAACACATTTAGCGAAATAAAATTATTTAATGGACTGCCGCACGGCCGTAGTACCGCGGAGCTCGTTTTTAGCCCGCAGGTTAGATTGAAAATGTGGATTTGGCGAATCATGCCGTTTGTGACATAGAGATTTATCCATCGTCGAACATTTTTAACAAACATATACGGCGTATATTATAAGTTGAAATTTGTTACTTAATTGGTTTTTAACTCTAAAACGATATAAAAACTATTCGGTTGAAACTTCTGCAGCCCCGATGTAATTTTTTAAGTCTATGAAACGAAGAAGTCGCATATATGAGACAAACACATACATCTACATTTAACATGTGAGTTAGGAAATCATAATACAGCGTACAATACAATGAAGGGTAAAGTCACTCATTTCCAAAAAAATATATAACTACCCTGCACCCGCGTTTCACATATTTTGCACTGCAAAATAATTTTTTTAGGAGCCTTACGTTTTTTATACCATTTTTTTGCTACTAACATAAGGCAATTTAAGCAATTTCTCACAAATTCAAATATTTACTAGTAAAACATTAAATTGAATCGGATTTTAATCACTATTTCATGAGTTTTAATTTATATTTTACGCGGGACATTCATTATTGTCAAAAAATAAAAGTAGTCTAATAAATTATGCGGAGCATCTTCAGCTATCTGTCCAAAAAGTACTGTCAAAATCGGTTACGTTTGGAGTTAAACCATTAATATTAAAATTTCTGTATGCTATAATATTTTATAATAGCAAACAATTTTTATTTGACAAACATTTCGCATATGTGCCACTGCACTGACATTCAGAAAATTCGGTTCTCACCGCGTTCCGTCGCTTCGTTTAGATTGAGTTCGTTTTAAAAATATTCCTTTCATACGATTAGATCCATTAACAGTTTTCAAATTGAAAATCTCTTACAAAATGTAAATACGTGGCAAATAATTTACAATGTAACGATAGCATATTAAAAGTTAAGTAAAAAAAGTCAACCTACTGTTAATAATTAATCTACTGTTAATAATATTGTTACCTTAAATATATGTGATTTTTGTATCTGAAAATTTCTCTGAGACATTCTCGTCTAAAAGTCTTTTATTTATCTATACGTATAATAAAAGGCTAACGAGAGGAAATCTGTACATTGAAGGTATTTAGGAAAAAATACTATGCGGTGCTTCAGAATTTAATACAGAACACTTTTGGATAGTTTAAAATTTTTTTGTCGTTTTTTTTTTTGTTCATTTGTTCGCCAATCTCGCAAAAACTACTGAATCGAACTGAAATTTGGTAATGATTTACCCCCTACCATTCAGGGGGAGAACATAGGCTGCAAATTGTCTGAATTCCTAGCGAGTAAAGTCACGGGCACAGGTAGTGAATAAATAAAATTGAAGTGTATGTTTATAATTTGAAAGTAATTTTTTTTTACTAAATAGATTTGAATGTATACATGATACCTATACCAAAAATGCAAATTTAAATTTTTGTCTGTCTGTCTGTTTGTACTGGGTAATCTCCGGAAAGGACAGACAGATTTTGATGGTATTTTTTTTGGTACAAAGCTGAAGTAACTCCGGGTAACTTAGGGTACTTTTAATTTTCGAAAATAATTAGGGTTCCGCGTAATAAAAAATAAAACTCATAAAAAGTTGAATAAAACCCTATTCAATGCACAGTTTTACGGGCAAGTGCTTGAATTTATGAGAAATAAATTTACTATATCTTAATACAATTTTTTTTTAGGAAAATAATTGAGGTTCCGTATAAAAAAATTAAAACGCAGTGAAGAACATATAAAACGCGGGTGTAGCCGCGGGCTCACGGCTAGTTATTCATATACAAAAAACTCAAAAACTGACTGTTTGTTCCGGCTATAATCCGGGACGGCTGGACCGATTTTGACGGGACTTATTCTACGTTACACGGCGTAACTAAGGCTACTAAGTAACAGTGTAACAGTTCTAGTGTTGTCTTTTTGAAAAAAAATTACTTTCTTTTTTGTTAGTACCATCAAAACATTATATTCCAATTATTATTTAAAAACTATAGTACGCATTGAAATATTGTGGAGAATATAAAAACAATATACGGGGTGGAGCCGCAGGAACTCGTCTAGTCGGTCTATATAAGTATGTATACAATTATTTATCGTATATTAAAACGGTCACTGTTGAAGTTGTTTCGACTGTATCAACTATTGGGTAAGCGGACATGAATGTCTGAAAAGGAAGCTACCGTCGCGTGACGTCACAGGAAATTAATCGTTGCGATTGAAAGCGCTCGATTCCTCTCTTTCTGTTTATAGCTATTATAGTGAATAATAATAACAAATACTAATGAATGTAAAATAGTTATTTTTGAACTAAAAAATGGTCATTTTTCTATACGTACATGTTTTCAATTTAAGGAATTAAGAAAAACTGTAAAATTTGCTCCCCTAGTATTATCGAGCACTTCGTCAATCAACAACAAGTGAATTGTAGTCAGAACGTAATTCTACGTACTTCTTTCTCAACGAACCGTTTTTTGGTTAAATTTCAAATTTAATTTTAAATATTATTCAGTAAAATATTAATATAAAATACCTTTTAGAATATAATAAATGTTTCACATTTGAATTTCTAAAGTTACGATACAAATTAAATTTAATTTAAGAAGAATAAAAATTAAGAAAATTCTCGAACAGACGTTATGTAGGTACGTAATGTAATCATAATTTCTTTTTTAGCTATTTAAATTATGATATTATTTTTCATTCTCAAGCGTTTATTGAGTTACATTGAATTGAATTTTTGATTCTTGTTATTCTATTTTTTATGACTAAACGCTGTTTACTTTTAAGGCTTTGACAGCATTGCCGGACCTTAGGACGAGCTCGAAAGGTACTCAGTCGAAAAATGGTAGCTAACCCAATGACACCAAAATTGCACGAACGGCGGCTCTGTTTTAAATATTCCGCGGAATTTGCCTTAACTTATCCTTTTTTTTTATTTGGGAGGGGAGGATAAGTCTCTTCATGGTTATTTTTATAGTGCATGTCTTCCTCGCAGTTTAGGATAAACAAACACTTTTACGAGAACAAGATAATCGACGGTGACTGTTATATCGAGGGCGAGACAAGTAAAACGTCACATAGCTAGTTACACACTGTTTATGAGACAGGTGTCGCTCGGTGTCGAGCGGCACGTATAATATTCATACATATATAACATTTCTCCCCCTTTAAATCACGGTTAGATTTATGAACAAACACATTATTGAAAGAATTGTCTATAGTTCACTGGTGGAATGTTACGCAGTAGTCTATTGCTGCTTCTAGACGTAATTTCGGTTGATGGTTGCGAACTCGGTGACGTTACTCCCCGTACCACTTGTTGAATGTATCTTTACCTCATCGCCAATGTTGTATCGAGGGTAAGACAAGTAAAACGTCACGTAGCTAATTACACACTGTTTATTTGATAGGTGTGGCTCGGTGTCGAGCGGCACGTATAATATACATACATTTATAACAGTGACCGGAGAGAGGAGAAACGAGTTCGACCCTTCTAACAGCAGGGTGAGTACAAAATGCTCCGTCCTTCTTCACACTCGAGAAACTAAATGAATACTAGGAGTATTGCCATGCCAAGTATCAGCTGCCGCCACTCTTCGGAGCTGGCCGCTACCAAGTTCTGATTGGTGGTGAGTCGGTTACTGCGATCCTTAGTTAAAGAGCTGAATCTTCTATAAAAGTAGTTGTGACATTTACTTGTTTTAAATCTCCAGCTAATCCAGCTCTTATGAGAAAAAAAATGTGTGTTATATAGTAAGAATTAAAAGTTTCCAATAATATTTATATTCCTAGCGTAATAAATTTTATTCAACGTTCACAGAGAAGTGTTCCAAAAGGTTGTCGTTAAAACAGCTCCAACAAAAGCGCGAATATCTCTTGCAAATGTTGGTAAAATAAATATTTGTTATCCGCGAAATCCGTCCCTCACAAAGGGTGTATTGTAAGAATGGAGATTGTACGTTCTGAATTTGCTTGCGTGAATTGAAAATTTTACTTTTTGTAGGTTCGGAACAAATGAATAATAGGAGTTCTGAAGGTAGAGTGTTTTTGAAATGAACAATAAATTATACTTGTATGAATTACGTACTTTATTTTTAAACGATGCCGTGTAATTATAGAGTCGATGACTTATGTTATATTTTGTAAATTGGCAGTCTTCTGAGCATAAGTATGTTTGAAAGCTTTGAACAATCCACTAAACGGATGAAAGGGACTCTTATTGAAGTTACTATTTAAGTTACTTGAACCATGATTATGGGAGTAAGGCCGTACCATTGATCCATACAAGTGTAAATTTTGCAAAAAGATTTTTGCCTTCGGTGAAGATGAAATAACATTTTATTTAACGGTATCGTAAAGTATCTGTTTAGTAAGTGTTTATTTATCGAACTACAGAAATTATTGGTATTTTCTGGCAGTCGCAATTAAGATAATATGTTGGCGGCGTTTACGTCATACAAATATATTTTCTCCTATTTCCTCCCTGGGAGGAATGACATAATAGTAAATAATTGTATACCATATAATATAAATCGAACACTATCGTGTTCGTATATTTTCTTTTTTTCTATAAACTATTCATTATGTAAACTTGAAAAATAAGAAAAAATACTGATTTATATCGACGTTTTCTGGCGTCTGTGAAGCAAGTTTAACGAATAAGCACAAAAATTACAAAACATAGATATAGCCAGTCTTTTTTATTTTATATTTGATAGAAAAATTAAAATCGACCCAGTTTTGGAGCAGATAACGGAGAATACGGAGTGATGATTTCGTCTATTTTGCATAGGTATCTTCAGTTTGAGCCGCAGTTGTCCCTTTCGAGTTTTATAACACTTTCGATCGACATATCAATCCCATTTCTTAGCCAATTGCCTTAAAGATCGTCATTTTAGATTATCAGGTTGAAATTAAGCACTAAAATATGAAAAAGAAGAATTATATAACAAAATGAGTTTCACTATGTTCAGATCATCTAACTTGTAAGTTATGGTTTTTTACAACCAATCAGAAATCAGACTAAAGAACTAAGTCCAGGTACATTATTGACCGAATCTTATACAGTTCATTTATCTATATTCTATACTAATAAATAAAATTGTTGATAGTCTGTTTGTAATGTTAAAATTATTTTTTTTGCTAAATAGATATGAATGTATGAAACCAATACCAAGAATACAATTTTTAAAAATTTTTACTGTTTGTCTATCTGTATGTTCTGGGTAATCTTCGGAACGCCTGGACGGGACATTTTTTGGTAGATGGCTGAAGTAACTTCGGATAACTTAGGGTACTTTTAATTTTTGAAAATAAATAGGGTTCCGCGTAAAAAATTCAAACTCATAAAAATTGAATAAAATCCGATTCAATGGACAGTCTTACGGGCAACTGCTTGAATTTATGAGAAATATATTTACTTTATCTTAACACTAAATAATTTTTAGGAAAATATTTAGGGTTTGGTAGAAAAAAAAATTAAAACGCAGTGAAAAATATAAGAAACCCGGCGCAGCCGCGGGCACACAGCTAGTTAACAAGAAACTTAAAAACATCAGTATATTTAATTGTTTCCTATAACATGTAATAAAAAAATAAACGAAATCTTCGGTTTTTTTATAACGAAAGGCAACAAAACAGTTTCGTGTATCCCAAAACAACTTGAATTCTGTCCGACCGTATCTTTTCGAGAGATGGTTGGCGCTCAAGGGACGAATTTCTTTGGACTTCACTCTATGGTATAAGTCATAAGTAAAAACGAACTTAATAAAAACTGGAAATTCATTAACTCGTTGCGAAATAGGTAACACAAAATATTAAATATAGAGTGACATTATGCAAATTATTTTGATAGGCAATTACTAAAATTCTTTTGAGTAATTTAGTTATTATTTTGATTCTAGTCTGGATGTCAATATGTTTTTTATAATTCTCGTGATGATTCCTATACGACCAATTTCAATATATCGTATATCGTATATCAATCGGTTTTTCCAAATTTCTTTGAAAATCTTTTTTCTTCTTTTTTTAAATGGCAGTCAGTACAACGCCAGTGATCAGTCCTAAAATATTTTTAGTTTGATCTCAATATTAACTTTTAATATTTAAAATTTAAACCCGCCGTTAGTAAATAAAAATTAAAAACCTGTTGTAATATTTTGTTATCTAAATTTGATATTTGTGAATACCGCAGTAAATTGTGCAATCTGAAATGCGGATCTATTTATCGAGTGTGACAATAATATAATGATGGTCTTAGGCTTATAGCGTTCTTGGATCAACTGATGCGTATCCAATTATCAAACGGTGTCGTAGTTTCCGTGCCTGATTTGATTCTAACTGCAAGGTGATAAACCTATCATAGAGACTCGCTTTGACTTATCACGTTGAGGTTTGCCCTCAAGCTGTAAGATTTCGTAGGAACATAGCTGTAAATGGCAATGCATTGTCTATTGTTGGCCACTGGTATTTATAATTACATTCTGTTTTTGGTATTTTCAAATTTCGTTACGTTGCCGTACTGAAATATTGAGCTCGGTGAAATAACTGTACTTCATCTGATGTTAATTAAGTACAGTATAAGAACGATGATAACTGGCGATAGATGTCAATAGCTACAATCATCAGCCTACATCTGCCATGATTAAATGTAGGGCTGAATATACGTTTGCTGATCCCAAAATACGACGTACTTTAACATGTCACCATGACAATATATTTTTCACTATTGTATGATGATCGCGATCCGGCCGGGTTAATTTACCCTAACAGCCTTCTAGCTGCTGGAACTACTATGGATGTTACCACGGCGGGTTCTTCACTGTGTTTACGACCACAGTTAAACACGTAATTTCTGCCACCTTCCATTTGTATACAGTCGTTGATATATCTATCGAAAATAAAAATATTTCACGTAATGGCCTGCTTACACGTAAATAATTAACAAGTGATTAACTTAATTTTAATCAAAACGACGCGTGTAAACAACCACTTAAATGCTCATAAGTTACCAGTTGTCTAAATTGTGATTTAGAGAACAAGTGATGATGATATTCTCCCAGACGTATCCGTCGATGGCGACATCCTGTCAGTTTATGACATTCGCCTTTTTCGACTTGCAAAGCTGAATTTGGTTTTAAAAATAAAAATGATTTAGTTTGAATGTAGTAAAATACGTGTGGATGGTCGTTATTATAACTAGTCAGTTATTTACGCGTGAACTAACCATAAGCTGTAACTCAGACAGAGTACAAAAAAAACACCAGTTTTACAAAATAAGTCGATGAAATAAATATATTTTACTTCGCAGTTTTCATTTGTGTTGTTATATTTATTTGAATATATAATAATACTACGACATTTTTCGGTATAGTTTATATTTCTTTTTTTTTAACGCCTAAACTTATAATTTGGCACATACAACAATAATACAAGAGTGAAGAAAAGGACACATTTGATCCGACGCTGTGGCATTACAAAGAGTACAGAAACCGGACACATTGATCCGAACGCTGTGGCCTTTAGATTTATATCACTTTTTTTGTATTTGCCACCAGTTATTTTGATTTAGGGTATTGCAATATAAAATACAGTTTAGCGTTTGAATATCAGTGATAACGTGGTTGATACATAGAATTAATGGTTCTCAATTCGGAACGCATTTACTGATTCTTGGTGAGAGATTTCCTAAACAAAGAACTAGTTATTGAGCTTTTAAAAATATTCTACTACTAATTTTTAAAATGGACGGCAAAGGAGTGATTAAAATTTTTAGTGTATGCAAGTAAAATTAGTTGTCACAATGTTTCTTTTTTCTCTATAATATCGTAATGTCTCGGTATTAGATATCACATGAAAGAAACATGGTACATAAAGTATAAATGTACATTTATTACTTCCTAAATACCGTTCGCTAATGTTAGTGATCGTTCTCTCTTGGGAATGTTCTCTTTCACTTATACTTTCTTTATCTAGTTACTTGCTTTTGCTTATATTTATAAAGCATTTTATGGTTCTTCTATATCACTGAATGAAATCAAGAAAAAAAAACATAGTTTAACTACTTAAATATTTGGTAATAGGGCACTACATAAATATTACTTATATAATAATATGAGACGTCAAGTTGTGAGTGTAATTTGTGAGAATATATGTAAAGAAGTGTCTTATTCACAGGAACGATAAATTACCGTACCTACTGGTATTATTGTTTATCGTTATATGTATTATTTGTACGGTGAAAAGAGCTCAAGATAAAGTTAAGACGTCATTTATTAATATTATTAAAAAAAGAAACGTATAGTTTATCACATTTGACCTTTTTTTTTTTTTTTTTTTTTTTTTTTTTTTTTTTTTTTTTTTTTTTTTTTTTTTTTTTTTTTGACGGGGGGAAATGCATTTACGCACTACCCTTATCTATTGTATTTGGAAGATCAAAGTCCTCCAAATACAATAGATAAGGGGCACGGAGTGACGAGCTCCGTGCCAGTGTGGGACTCACCCGGGCGAGAGTCGCCCGGAAATACCCACTAAAACCCCCCGGGGCCGTCCACTGCATTTGGGATGGGGGCGACACGGGGTGGCTTTCGCAAGCACCGCGTCGCCCCCTGCTTATCACATTTGACCTTTCCTTAAATATTATTCAGTATAGAATAAAAATTCAAACAACCAAAACCAAAATTAAGTTAACCTTTTACGTTTGTAGAATACGCCACGAAAGTTGAGAAATAGATGCAAAAAAAAAAAAAACTGACAAAGATTGTCTGTAAACGAATGACAAGGGTCGAACTTGAGACGAGTTAGCGGTTTATTTATACCTTTATTAAGTTCTTTTGATGAAATTATCTTATGGAGGCAATGTTAAAATTATTCAAGTACAATTAGTAATTTCATTGTAAGTACTCTGAAATTATTTTATGCAATATATTATACAGTATTTAATTCGGGAGATAACAGTAAAAATAGGCATTTAGAACTGTTTACTATTATAAAAATATTATAATAAATGTAAAAGACGTAGGAACTGTAAATATATCTCTAGAAGATGTACAATTTTTTGTTATATTTGCACGTCGCAGTGATTGCAGTGTAGCTGATGGATAACATAATTATCTGTTTATCGAAAATCGACAAACGGAACCTTTAAGTGACTGATGTCGAAACGAAAAAGCTGAAGCTGGTAACTAAGTCCGGTTTATCTGCATATGCATAGTGCCCGAGGTCTATTTGATAACGTAAACCTCATAGCTACAAATTCACGAATTACCCATATAAGATATAAGAAATAGTTATATACATTCTCTCACAAATCTCTTCGATAAGGATTATTTGGTCATAAATTTTAACTTTTTGCGGAGATTTCATGGAATACCAACATCTAAATGTAGAGCCGCCAGTCGATAATTAATAAATCGATCCATTTTCATATCGTTTGACGTAATTAGACCACATAACAAGTTTCACTTTGATTTGAATTTATTACAGGCATATTTTTTTTTTTTTTTTTTTTTTTGGAGAATGCCCCGCGGGGCCATTTGAGCGTTCTTGTAAACTTCTGAGGTTTCAAATCTTGCCATTCCGAGTGGGAAGTGACTAATGATGCCTCTTATCTTTAAAATAGTACGTTTTGTTAGACATTTATACAGACGAACAGATTTTATGTAATGTAATTTTGTTCCAAATATCAGAATAAGCAATATGAAACGTGACGTCTTTTGAAAATGTCATCTTACTCTAGGACTTGAACACTGATGAGCATTAGTCATATATTTTAGCTTCAGATATAGCTATGGCATTTTCTATGCATTTTAAACGATATATTAACTTTATATATTTTATTAGAAATTAAAAAAAAGATATAGGTAATATATTTCGTATTTTTTCGATACAGTCATATATTATTATATGTATTTTTTTTATTTATTTATTATGACAAACAAAACAGGATACAGTCAAATATTAATACAAAACAATGTAAAAGAAGATAAAACAATCTTGAAGCTAGGCTGAATCCCAATAAAAATGTTTACATATATAAACCACAGAATCAAAAACACGCTTACGCTATAGTTATATATATGCCCACACACATCCACCTCAACATTCGCATCTCAGCTCATATAATCTTCTTTCGTCCGTCACCTTTATGGGGTAACATTCTGATCCATACAAGATAGATAGGTAGATCTGATAGAAAACAGGATTCTAATACTTAAATGCACTTGTATTATAAATTATAAATTGTCTATTCATTAAGGAATATGTCTTTTAATGAAGCCAAATAAATGTAATGTATTCAAAAAACGTACAACAATCCCACAGGACGTAACGCGCCGAAACATCAACCCAAAAATGTAGATCGTTCTCTTGCAAAATAAATAGGCATAATGAAGGGATTATTAGTATGCCCATATTTTATACAAATTTCTCTTGGGATTTAAAATGTGACTTTTAAATAAATTATGTTTAATTATCTCATTGAAGGTTTATTAGAAGGCTACGTTTGATTTACGTAATCACGATTCTTATAGGACCTGTTTATATATTATTTTTTTAAATTAATTTCTACGATTTTTAATGTATTTTATGCTAGATATTATAATTGTGAGATATGATACTAGAATTTATGTTCAGAGTAAAAAGCACAGTCACATCTTTGAGATACGACAAGGGTTAACCGGGCCTTTGCACAAATGCTGTGTCGCAGACTTTACAGTTTAGTAAGTCGGCCCATTATAAGGTAGGTTTGAAACATGCGTTATCGCCCTTTTTAAACTTTCTTGATTACTGTCAATATATAATCTAAAAATTTACTATCTCTAAAAAAAATATAGCCTATTGCGTCGTTATAGATACTTTTCACTTACAACGTTTCATAGAAATCGGTAAAATTGTTTCTATCTGTGTCCAATCCGGTCGAAATAGCAGATTCGAGATAATAGATATCCATCATAAAAGTGATTTCAAGATTAAGGGTCAACCTCGCCTCACAAACTTTAGACCACACTATGAAAAATGTGTGAGTCTTTTTTATTATACTGTCTTAACTCAGTGTTTTGACCAAAATTTCATCTGATGTTATAAGACACTGTGGTCCTAGATGGTAAGCATACTAAGCCTAGAGGTACTGGTTCTCAAATGATTCCACCGGAACACACCTATTGGGGCTTGGTGATATATTTTTAAACTTGAGTGTGGTAGCTATCCAGGCGGGCATCATTAGAAAATGATCTACTACCATGCTATGGTTTCCTCACTATGTTTTCCTTCACCTAAAGCTATAGCCGGATAGGTGTGGATCGAACACGCGTCGATTAACGCGGAATCCGGCCGCACTACCCGCTGCGCCATCATCGTTTAAATAAAAAAAAATCTCTGAATAAATGAAAAAGTCCGCAATCTCTAATGTTTGCCGTACCTTGTAGCTTTACCTTACCAGCATGTTCTCTCCTCCCTGTAATAAATAACAACAATACAAACAAACATAGGCCGTTACTTTTTATAATATTTAAGAAAATATTTATTTTAAGTTGGATATTTAAGTAACTACTAGTGTATATTTATTATATTCTATAAACAAATATTAGTATAAATATTCATTAATCATCAGTTAATAATGACGGCGGCTTGTCTATCTAATTAATAACGATAACTTTAGAATAGTAAAGTATCTTTGACACGGTAAAGATAGTAACAGTTAGAGATATTATTTGAGAATAAATGCAGGCTTAGTGGTAAAATGATAAATTTAACACCATTAAGTGCGTCATTTGGATATATGGCTGCATCGATTTGGATGAAATTATATTTGTATAAAAAGATTTAATTTACTTGGTGTGATTAGATATTTTTAAATTCGTCGGCTTTAACTTGATCTGTTTACTCAGTAATAGATATCATTGTGCTCTATTGTAAATGATGTCTTTTCTTGTTTTTTTTTAATAGATATTTTGTTAAAAATGTAATAAATACATCGTAAATTTGTTAGTTACTCATCAACAAATGCTGATACCCCGCTATTAGGTTGCGGCCTAATAACGGGGTTTTAAAATATCGAGCGATGTTCAGTCGTTTATATTTCTACGTACCTAACGTATCATGTTAAAAATATTCATCAATAACAAACTGCGTCTGTTATTATTATTATTACAAAAAATATCTCAAATACTCAATGGGTTAGAAAAATATATGGCACACTAAAATCTGGACTTAGGATTAACTTATAATATAAAAGTAATTTTCTCAATCGGTTCAGTAGCTCTTAAGTCATAATGCAACTAACTTACTAATTCGTTCAGTTTACTTATAAGCGAACAAATAGATAGACAGATAAATAAATATTGCATTTGATGATGTTCAAGGGTAGTAATTAAATATAAATTGCTGCTTCTAATACACAATGCAGAAAACCACCTGATAGTTTTTTTTTTGCTTAATGGCCTCAATGTGTTTACTTCTTGTTGGTTTTTCCAAATTTTTTATTCGAAATTGTACCATTTTTAACTCAGGCTAGATTTTATATGATGCGATATAAGTAATGTTTAATAATCAAACGCAAATACTTAAAACGAGAAATTAATGATAATATTAACATACTGAAGTTATCATATTAGTGTTTATGTTAACATAATCAAGTTTGGGTGAAGCCACATTATCGGGTTACATGCTCAACGTCCATTAAACAGTTAACAATCTGTATAATGAGATTGTTTGTTTATTTGCCTTTACACCTCCGATTATTGGAACAAATATTTACTTGAGTATTACTAGTTTTATCTTCTTTTGGTAAAAGGTAAAAGCTTTTTCTTCGATATTTGTTACCAATATTGTCGCCACGCAATTGTGTTGTTCTTATAACGTTGGCCAAATATTATCAAAATGTAATCACAAGAAAATTATCTATAGACGTACACATAACATTACCTGCATTTATGTATTTATTAAATGAAAATTGTACATTTTTCCGTGTTCGAACCCGCAACACTAGTAATTTATTGATCCAATTTAACTATAGTTATGAGATTCCCATTTGTGTAAATTCAGAGTTTGTTAAAATGTGAAAGCTTCCTCACACATTGTTGCAAAACTCCTCCAGTAAATGCAGGGAAATTATTGATTTTTTGGATTGCTTTTTTTGTCAGTTTAAATTAATTTTAGGATTATTTATTCGTAGGGAGTTTGGTAAGTCTTGTTGAAGATTGTTCATCAAAAGAATTTACTTAAGAATTAAGCCTGGACTTTATTTACAGTGGTAATAAGTAGTATTAAAGTTCTTTGTACTATATAAAATTGGCATTTCAAGATGGTAGCTCTCTAAGTTTAGAGAGAAACTGCGAAATGATTCTATCAGTACAAATCTATAGGCGAAGGTATGACGGCGCAGTTGCCATTGTGGTCGAATTCCGCGTCATTAGACGCAGAGTTGTACCCAACTATCCTACATACTAATAACGAGGTTGCACTTTCGGCGAAGGACAACATTGTGAGGAAAACGTAGCATAGTGATAGCGAATTTTCTAATAATGTCCGCTTAATAGCTTCACCACTCTCAAGTTTGAAAACTTATAATCAAACACCAAAAGGTATGTTCTGCCAGCATTACTTGAGAGCCGGCATCTCTAGGAATAGTATGTTTACCATGCTCCACCATATAGTCGCTTAACATCAGGTTAGATTGTGGCTAAAGCGCAGTATCCATACATTTAAAAAAGGGTGGGTCGGTATCAGATTTTCAACTTAACTCGTGAGTAATGCTCAAGTTGGTTTTAGAACTTGGACTCTTCGCGTACTTTGACAATATGACCACTGAAAGTTAGCTTAATAGACAAGGTATTCTTTCCACTTAGCTTCGTTAATTAATGTTGAATGAACAAAACGCTCGTAGTGTTAGTTAGTATATACTAATTGAATATATCATATCATTAGGGCAACACACTCTCACTAAAGTTAATCTAAGTGAGTTTGAAATGCAAAGTAAGCGAATGAAGCTAGACAATCGAGTTGAAAACAACTGAAACATCGTAAAGCGCGCGGGTGAACATTAAACTTTATAACGAAATTGTCACCATGTGAATATATAGTAATGGAACGTAGGATGAATAGTTCACTCGTAATAAGCAATTTTCTTCTATTACTGTATCTTTAATTAAGGGTTTAATAACTACCACTTTTATCTCGTGGAAAACGTAATTTAATATTAATTAATTCAAGAATTTTTTTTACTGTAAACTGAAGTAATAACTTCAGCAGTTGTATATCAAAGTTGTATTAGATTGGACTTGTTTTTCAAAACAGAAAATTATTTCGCATATCCTGGGTAATGTCGGCCTGCCTGCCTGCCGGCGGCTAATAACATTAATGCCGGGGCTTATATCCTTCGATTTCAAAGGGGGCATGGGACGAAACATGGGTGGGTTTAGTTTGTTACCTCACCTCACCTCTTATTGAGTAGGCAAGGGGGAACTTGTTCTTCATACATCTGTAGATTATTTAATACAATAATTATTCTACAGTGAAAAAATATAGTGTGCTTATTATTTTTGTGTTTTTCTCTTTCACTGGGTATGTCTAATTCTATCAGTCCAATTGAAATCGTGAAGCGAATATCTGACGTTTATTTTCTGACAATCATCACGTGACGTGGCCTTGAAATCTTACTGTTATTTTACTAATTCTGTGCAAAGAAGTTTCACTACAAAACGATTTAATCGAATTACGGTTTGAAAAGAGAAATTGGTGAAAACGTGTTTTTCCAAACTAATTATATTCTTTCGCTGTAATAATTGTATTTATGTAAAAATAAATTTACTTAAAGTTAATTGAAATATACGTATGGAACTTTGACTCTAAAAAAGTAAAAAAAGTTAAGTCAAAATAATAAACATTATTGTTTGGAAATTATTTATAAATTCACATTAGACTAAGGACCCGAATAAATATTCTAAAATAGAAAGTTTGATCGAAACGTGGATCGCAAGTTGAACGGACGCCATAATGTAAGTAATTGGCGGTACTATTCGCACTAAAACAATTTTATTAAGGAGATAAGCGAGACAGAAAAAGTCAAATAAAAAAGTATTCTAAGAAAGATTGCAATACTTATATTATTAAACTCGGAACTGCTACGAATACATGGAAAGAGTAGGCAATGAAGCTGAGAGAAATGTGAGAATTCTTAAATGGTACATAATTAATAATGACCTACCCAGTAGAAACATGGCGTGATCATAAACAGACATAATATATTATATGTGTACTATAAAATATAAAAATTGTAATTATAAATGAAACATTAAAGCTATTGAAAATAATAGGTTTATTTTAATTAATTATATCAATTAGTTACCACATGATCCTGTAATATACCGTAAGAATGCTATTCCAAAACCTCACGACGTAGAGCAGAAAATTTATTCTCCTGAATACTTGGGAAAATAGACTATAAAGTAAAAAGATAAGGTCCAAACTCAACTGTAGAATGTAACGTGATTTTATTTAATTCTTTCCGTTACCTAATATTTGGTTACGTAAGGAAGGTATTTACGGGGTTGATTTGCTGTCTGCATTGCAGGGCTAGAGCAATCTCTTAAGCCAACGATTCCATTTGTTTCTTATTCAGATTGTTATTATTTACTTTTCTTTATTTTACCTTTTTTTTCGGATTATTTTTTTATTGATCTAATCATAATTTAATTACTGTCATCATTGTATAAGGTTAGAGCAAACAAACGACTGGCATAATTTTAATACCAGAAATAAACACAAATTAGCCATTTCATGCTTTAGACCAATGGTATTATAATAAGGCTTGGGTATAATAATACGCTTCCAAAGCACATTAACGATTTACTATGTCAAGGAACTTTTAATTTCAAATATTATTTTATAGGATATCCATCCTTAAATAAGGAATTAAAAAATTTGACAACTCTTCGTCATCGACTGTCGTTTCAAGAACCGGTGATAGTGTTTTGACAGAAATAAGCACTTTCTCGGGATCTAAATTGAATAAACCAATTTTATTTTCATAACTTTTTATTTATTTGTTTTGATCTTGGTAAACTTATTTTTTTGATATAACTTTAAAATGTTGCCAATGCATTAAAATAAATAACTTTTTAGCAAAACGAAAAAAAAATGCGTACAATTAGGGTGCACACCGATTGTTCTATGACCAAAATTCTTCAGTTATTTTGTTTAGTGGGCATAAAAAAGGAACATGAAGAAACATACCACTAATCTTTATAAGTAGCACTATATAGGTATTTATGTAAATAAGAAGTGGAAAATGGAACAATAAAGTTGGCTACTGTCAGGCCATTAACGTGGTCTATTAGCCCACCACAGATGCTGCACACTGCGTAAAATAGATTTTTTTTTTACAAGCAACTCTAATTATTTACGCAAACTTTTTTGTACTAAGAGAAAGTAAATATATTTTCCACAAATTCAAGCATTTGTCAGTAAAACTGACGGCTAAATGGTTTTTTTTTTGTATAATTTATTGAGTTTTTTTAGTCTCTCCAACCTTTCTGGAGAATAGCAAGAACAAACAGGGAGACAAAAAATTGTTAAAATGGTATTTTTGTTATAGATGTTGTATATACATTCATATATGTTCAGTAATTTATCAAAAAAATATTTTGATATTATAAATAGACGCATCAATTTTATTTATTAGTGTAGATAGTATAAGTCGTAAATTATAAAATATTGTGAATAGAATAAATACAAGAAAATATTAAATAGCATAGATAAAGAAACTTTATATTGATTCTGCTACAGTAATATATTTTAGTGTTACAACCAACTTGAAATTCAATATCGTTCAATAATGAAGAAATCTCAGTATCACTTCGGGTTGTCTTTCGATTGCGAGATACTATGAAAGTTGGATGCAAATAAATTTATTCTGTAGTGGAATAGGATTTTATTGAGAATATTCATTTGTTTTAATTTAATTTGTTGTGTCGCAGTGGGTAGTGCGGCAATCGACGCGGGTTCGAGGTCACTTTTTCAACTCTTAAATCGGCCTGAGCTTCCGGTGAAGGAAAACATCGGGATCGATCGATTTTCTAATGATGCCCACCTGAGTAGCTACCACCCTGAAGTTTGCAAACATGTCTCCAAATACCAATAGGTGTGTTCCGGCAGCATCACTTGAGAACCAGTACCTACGTTTAGTGTCGTCACTTAACATCAGGTGAGATTTTGGTCAAAGCACTGAGCGTATATCGTGTAAAAAAAAAATGTATTATAATCCATTTTCTTCAAATATTTGGGCTTTCAAAATTAAATATTAATATCAAAAATAAACAGTTGAATACAATTAAACTATTTCTTCAGGCACTGTCATAAAGGTAGTAAAATAAATAAAAAAATCTTAATTTGTTGCATAGCCTATATCTACGTTTAGAATAATTTTGTCTGTATGCATTCAAAGGATTTATATAATATAAAAAAAAATACCTATACTCTTTAATTTATTTATTGTAATTATTCAATAAATTATTATCTTTTCTCTGGTTTGTACGCATTATTATGCATGTGCATTATAGCATTAACCATGCTATTTAATTAACCTGCAGATCTAAGCCTATAAGCCTCTTTGTTGAGTCTAATACCAGGAATATTCGAATGTAAATTTTCACATGTAATATCAGCACAATTTCTCAATCATTTTAGACCTTCCGATTTGCATTGCGTTTTAGCTTCTTTTGAAAACACTTTTTGTTTTCATTTATTAATTATTTGTTTCATCAATTTTGAACATAACATAAATGTAATATACCAAGATTTTTGAGTTTTAAGTTATGTAAATTTATTTTTTTATAGTTTACTTTGGGAATAACTTACATAATATTTTTATTGTACGTGGAAACTCCATAGGATTTTTATTCTAATAGAAAATGTGCCGTGTAATATTACTTCGTTGGAGGCTTTTAAGCAAATGCATTCCGTCTGCCAGTGGCATTGTCAATAGGCACCTGGTTTCAATGGAAATTGTAATTTTCTCTTTCCTTTCAATGTATTTTGCAAATGAATATTCCTGCTACTGTATGTTACGTTTTAAAATAACTATTTGGAAAGCATACATATATCAGATATACATATTACATATCTACATTAAATTTAAGTATTGTTAGCTTTAATAAAAACAAAATTTATATTAATAAAGATAATTACAATACTTTTCGATTCAAGGTGGGATTCAGATATTAGTTGCCGCAATTATGAACTGACTGCAAAACGTATCCGTCACAAGGTAATTGCAATTTGACCATAGGTACGAAAGGGCTCCATCAAACACTTTGCTGTAATTTGACTATAAAAAAATAAATAATATCAAACTGATTGTTAGAATTCGAGAAAGCGTTCTGTCAAACGCGCTGTTACAATTTGACTATTTCGCAGAGGTCACATTACTATCTTTGAACTGTACTATACAAATTATCATGTAAATCTCTGTCATGTTGTAAATATTGTAAAATAAAATCGAAAGTTATTAAACTACATTTTTTGGAAATAAATGTATAGGAAATCATATAAGGAGGCAACAATATTGTAATAACAAAGTAGATAAGATCATACTTGAAGTTTTTTTTTCGTGAAATAACGAAAGATATGATAAAAGTTCTCGTAAAAATGTAAGCAGGACTATATGCCCTGGATTTAGCATAGATTGCCCCTTAAACCCGCACGTTACCTGCTTCAGAATATTCGTGTTTGTTTGGAGTCTCACTCAAAGCGACTACTTATTTACTGTTATATAACTCGTGAAATATAAATTTAAAAAAGACGTCATATTTAAGGCAGGCGTCCTCATATCCGCATCGGACGCATCGCATCAAACGGATCGCAGTATTCTTTCTATAGGAATTCTTAGAAGTGCGTCTTTTGTTCTGTATCGTACGGATAGCTCGACTCTACCCGTCAGTAATGTTGATGCTGAGGCTCCGAGGGAGAACTTTTGCGATGCGTGCCGATAACGTCATACGGAATGCCGGTCAGTAGACGAATTCCATGCGCTCGCTCGCTCGGCGTCGTCCTCTTTCGATTATCGTACTGTTCACACGTGTTATTCCAGCATGGACTCGGCACAACTAATATCATTGCAGTTGTGCAAGAGTATAAACAGATATATGATTTAATACACCCTAATTATTCATTTTCCTCTATTATCTTGCACATTCCACCGTACACTACGCTACGTCTCGCTACGAAAATCCACATAAAATTGGCTCCGGCAATCCGATTGCTGGTAGTTGCGTCGGCAAATCCGATCGCTGCGAATATAGTGGACGTCTTGTAAAAAAATAATCCATTTGATGCGATGCGTCCGATACTTACGATGCGGAGATGTGGACGCCTACCTTTACACGGGCTAATTAGTAAGTCCTTAAAAGCAATATTTACTGCTAAAACGTCTTATGTTCATATACTATAATGACCAACATCGGAGTGACTTGCATACATAGATTCGCACGCGTCACGGGCCGATGCAGAATTAATTACGATCACCGTTGCAGCGCTATTTTATAGTCTTTTGTTAGCGAGTGTAGATGCTTTAAAATTGTTTAAAAATATATTTTTCAACGCATTTTTAAACTTATATTATTTTGATTTTTTAATTTTATTAATTTGGAGCTGTTATACAAATTTAAGTACAATGTAAACTCTTTATAGTGACATTTGAGGGATTATTCATTTTATGGGGTTATTGAGAGTTGGTGTTAAATGGTGAGAAGAAAAACCTAAACCTATTGTTTTTTTATTATATATCAGCTTTACCATCGTCGCCACGTTTGGCAGGCCGGTTGGCGATTGCAATCAGGTGTTTATGGTACTCAGAGGACGCTGCTACCCGTCCCTGGTTTATATCCTTTAGTCGCTTTTTACGACATCCACGAGAAGATATGGAGTTGTACTATTCTTAGCCGGTACCACGCGGCACACAATAATATTAATAATGTTTTATTAAAAAAAAAATCAAAGAGAATGGTTTATTAAAAATAATAATAAATTACATCACTGCGTTTTAATTTTTGCGGAACACTACTTATTTTCCTTAATTTTTTTTCTGATAAGATAAATTAAAAATATTTACCTTAAATTTAAGCACTTACTTAGCTTTGATTTTTTTTACGCAAACCTCTAATTATTTTCGAAAATCGAAAGTACCCTAAGTTACCCGGAGTAACTTCAGGTATTATTTCTATAAAAAAGTCCTGTCAAAATCGGCTCGGCAATTCCGGAGATTACCCGGAACAAACAAACAGACATACAGACAGACAACAATTTCAAAATTTTTATTTTTGCTATAGCTGTCGTATTTAGTATAAAAATGTTATTTTGACATTACAAACAGACACTTTAAATTTATTTATTAGTATAGATTATAACAGACAGGCATATTATTCTGGCGCTGTCTGTTAAAAACACGATTTCTTGATCTAAATATTCGTATTATGTTTCTTTAATTTCTTAAAAAAAAATTAATCCTTCTCTCCTTCTAGAATTTTATCATTGTTCGTGTACGAGTATGTGTACCGCTTTGAATGTTGGAGTAAATACTACGAAGAAAATGGTTCTAGGCTTTCATATATGAAGTTTTGGAGGTTAATGCCATTGATTAAAATTAGATCAAAGATTAAAGATAATGGCGCATTGGGTAGTGTGGCCGGATTCCGTGTCAATCGACATGGGTTTGATCCCATCTATCCAACTCTAAAATCGACCTGAGCTTTCGGTGATGGAAAACACCGTGAGTAAACCATAGCATGGTGGTCGAGCAATTTCTAATGATGCCCGCCTGAGTAGCTACTACCCTCAAGCTTAACAACCTGTCGTCAAATACCAATAGGTGTGCTCCGGCAGCATCACTTGAGCACCAGTACCTAGGTTTAGTGTGTTTACCATCCCGGACCACATCGGCACTTAACATCAGGTGAGATAGTGGTCAAAGCAATGAGCATATATCGTGTAAAAAAAAATTAAAATGTTTCCTCCTTTACCCGCTTGTATTGAGACCATAGTCACGTGCCGGCTTGTTTCAGAGCTGGAGGTCAAACAATCGATTTCACCGATGGATGGAGAGGCTTTGAGATTTTACAGACCTGTACCAACTGGGTTTACCGGTTTCAGTTTGTTGACTACATAGCTTTATTATAATGCATATTATGTACATGTACATTGATATGTATCCTAGCATATACTACGATACGATAAATAAATATTCAAATGAAAACTGTGCATTGAATTGTATTTTATTCGCAACTAGCTGTGTGCCTGCGGCTCCATTCACGTTCCATATCTTCTTGGGTTCTAATTTTTTTACATGGAACTCTAATTAATTTCCTAAAACTATTTAGGTACTAAGATAACGTAAAAGTCTTTCTCATAAATTCATGCACTCCCTTGTGAAACTGACCATTGAATCGTCTTTTTTCCAATATTTTCTGGTTTTTTTTTTGCAGGGAATCCTACTAATTTTCTTGATGTTTTTTTGTACTAACAGAAAGCAAAGCAACTTATTAACAAATTGAACGTTAACAAAATATTATAAGATTATTGTATATATACTTATTAACCATACATCTTAGTACATTATTTAATACATTAGGATTTTTTAGAATATAAAAAAATGATTTAAGAAAGATCTATCTAACAGATCTTAATAGAGTTTACAAAAAAATGTGGTTTGAAGTTTAATATTAGTAAATAGTAAATATTAGTAAACATAGCGTCATTATCATTTATGTGAAGATAATTGACAACAATGAAAAAAAGTTGGTCGTCACGGGATATTAGGCAGATAAAAAACGTCAAACGTCATTTACCGTTATGGCATATGAGATCCATTAGATTTTTTTTTTCATAAAAATCCATTGAAAAAATTTTACATTCTCGAATGGTTTGTTAATTTTACAAAACAGAATAAGCCACTCGAGTGAATGATAGTTTTAGTAATAATTTAAATTTATAAATCTCATTTAAAATGTATGAACATCGCTACGTTGGATATTAAAATATGATCGCAAACAACTCTTTACTTATTTTGAAACTTTGCTAAGAATCTCTCGTGGCCATCAGTTCTTCGATACTTCAAAAGTTAACTTCTATGTTAGTGGTCGCGAGGGGCTTGCTTGTTGGGCTTACTTGATTCTGTACGTAACTCAAGATTCATAAGGTTTTACAAGTTACCCGCTTCGAGTAAGTAATAAAGGAGCAGTTAGATTGGCGTGTATTCCTTGAAATGGAATTTATTTTTGAGAACAGTGGTTATTATGGCTTCTATTGTAAATTACTTATTTACTCACAATTGTTAAGCATGTAAAACTTTAACATTAATATTCTTAATCGTAATTACTTTTTCATAACCCCTTTTATAAAAGCAACATCTCTTTCAAGAATCCAATATTTAACATATTGTGTCGCTTGTACAACAACCTCTCATCATCATGTAACGATCCTAATGTAGAGTCCACCATTGACATATTTCAATTAAATTTGTTTAGGTTTAAATATATAACTAAAAATATATTGTTTTATTATAATGTTTAAAACTTTGAAATTAGTATTCGCTAAGAAATTTAGTTACAGTTAGAATTTAGAATTTCCTATAATCTGTATTATATGCCATAACAAATAAATAAATAAATTTAGCAGTTTTATTTTTTAAGTGTAAAATATTTTATGATTATTAGTAAAGACAAGTAAAGGCGCAATATAAAGTAACAGAATTCTTCATTAGGCTTAATGGTAAAGTGCAAAACAAGAAAATTTCGAACGACTATCTGGCTGGCTATCTACCAAATTCCAGTTCGAAATCTGTTGCCAACTAACTATATATCTGTTTTGGCAACACTTGATTGCCAATTCTTGTAAGTTAAAAACGTTGTCATAATTATATAGCTACGTTATATTATAATTAATATAAGATGAAATCGAGGCGAAGCTTTCACACTTATAGATGCAAGGACTTTGTGAGTTGATAGGGCTTATGTGCCCGACTGGGTTGACCATCATGCACAGTGAAAAACTTGCTATAGTGTGATGTTTTGATGCGTTGTTATCCATGATCAGCTGGTATAGAGAGCAGGAGTTAGCAGCGTGGTAGTGCAACTGTTTCCGACGAAATCGCGACATCTTGCACGTGGGAAAAGATCATTTACTCAGCAAGAGTAAATTTTCATTCTTTTCTTGAATTCTACTTTATTTAAAACTACCTGTGTAACCGCGGCAGCGTCCGCGTTTCATATATTATTCACTGCGTTTGTGTTTTTTTATACGGAGCCCTAATTTTTTTTCTAAAAAATTTTAGTGCTAAGATAAAGTAAAAATATTTCTCATAAATTATAGAACTTGCCTGTAGAGAACTGTACATTGAATCTGATATTATTCAAGTTTTATTTTTTTTACGCGAATCCCTAATTATTTTCGAAAACTAAAAATACCCTAAGTTACCTGATGTAACTTCAGCTATCTACCAAATAAAATCCCGTTGAAATCGGTATAGCCGTTACGGAGATTGCCTATTACAAACAGACAGACAACATTTTTAAAAATTCAATTTGTTGTACAGGTATACATTTCTAAAAGGAACAAAAAAAATGTGCGATCGGGACCCCCGTCAAGAACGAAGTTCTTAGGATGAAGTGAAGACATTTTGCATTTTGAATAAAAAAAAGAACTAATTCTTGCTATGAAAATGAGAGAAGGCAAATTTTGTGCATAATTTTTTCATTGATAGAAACCCAAAATTAGGACCCACCCACTCCAGAGAGCCAGTCTAACGAGTTTTATGGTACGGACCCATAAAAGAATACACCATAGCTTTCTATACACTTATTTGAAAAAAAAAAATGTGGGAATTACTATCCCGTTTTTCCGCAACCTACTTATACGCAATCCCCTGAAAGAGGCCTCTCAATGCTTAGCTTTCGTTATAATGTTTTAGCGAGATTTTCTAACTTGGTTATTTTTAACGAGGTAATTTTTTAAGAAGCTTACGTGTTTGCGGACTTACTTGAATCCTGTGAGATACTATACGCGAACTTATGATTCTAATGAATAATTAATTAATACGAACTATTTACTTCCATATTACATACCTATACAAAGATAAAGGAAAAGAGTTTTTAAGACAGAGACGTTTTTAATAGAATTTAGGCATAGCATCCGCAGTTAGTTTGAAGGATAATAAAATGAAACAACAAAATAATAGAGGCAGTTGTTGGGAGATGAGAATCGATTGACAGTCTATTGCTATGTCGGCTATTCGTAATCGCGATATATATGGTATTTCATCGAGTCACTATAAATGAAATTGCCCCATGTGTATGTTGTTCATACCTCTATTAAGTATAAGTAATTTACCAATTGGCTAGACTGAGTTTGATGTCAACGACCTTCGAGAAAAAACCTGCCAACTAATCAGATTGCAAAGGACGATTAAGTGTCTCATAAATATATACCGTTTATGATGTCTCCCTTAAGACATTACAAATGACTCAATTAGATCTAATCTTTTAAACTGTGAGTTATATCTCGCATTTAGACGTGAAAACCACGATTTTTTTTTTTTTTTAACATAAAAATTTAATTTATTTTTATAAAATACATTACATTTTTGATGCTGTTACAGTTTTATTTGTATTAAGTAAAATTATTATATTAGTAGTATTTAAGATAGTTTAATTAGATTTTTGAAAAGAAATTGTTTTGCTCGCAATGGGACTATAACTTCAAGGTTGCATCACTTGATGTGCAATATTATGATGTCACAATATTAAATAATAACGATAGGATAGAAGTAGGTGTTTAGATAGGAAGCTACAAAAGTACACCATATTCGTGCTTAACCCCTTGAGCACTAACCTGGCGTTTACGCCACCTTTCAATTTTTTTCCTATTGTCTTCCTGTTGTCTCATTTTTATAGGTACTGGACACATTAAGGAAGTTTACACATGACTGGATTTTTGAAAGTACATTTTGTACAGTATAGCGTCCGATATTTGTCTTTTACAAATTTAAACTAAATATTGCCAAAGTAGTTTCACTTCTGACACGTGTACTTTTCAGACATGCTTTTTCTTCTAATATTAATCATTAAGCAGTATTCTTATTTCATAATATATTAATTTAGCAATAAACAAGTCTTAAAGAAAACTGCGTCGTTTGAGATTAGAATCCGATGTCGCCCCGCAAGAAGTAAAAATATCTTTATTTGACCATCAACCTCAATAAGTGCCACTAATGGCCTACTGCTGTCTTACGATGGGACAAGGGTCCTTGGTAAGGGCACGGTTATACTGCGAGCGGACGTGTTTGTAAACGAAAATCATCATAGATATTTTTTTAGATGATTTTCTCATTGAAATTATATCAATTTTACATATGAATTCGACACTCAAAAATCAGAGAAACTACCAAAGCAACTGATGTACTAGTTCAAGCTTTAAATTTAAAATGGTAATGGGCTGGGCATGTAGCATGCCTTCAGGACCAGAGATGGATAAAAAAAATTACAAAGTGGAAGGGTCCACTAGGAAAAAGAAGAAGGGAAAGAAGTAGTAGTAGTAGTATACTCGTATACTAGATGGGAAGAAGATATAAAGAAAGTAGTAACTACAAGTTCGGTAACAATAGCCCAATCTAGAAAAGATTGGCTATCTTTGGAGGAAGCCTTTACCCGAGGAGGGGTTCTTGCAAGTAGAAACATCACTTTAAATTATCTAACAAATATTACTTGTTAGACTCAAATTTTGTTTTGTATTGAGACTTGAAGACAATATAAGGTTTTTTTAATTTATTTTAATTTAATTTATTTATTTATTTACATATGAATCTGTGAAATTTAGTAGCTGAAAAACTAAATTAATGCCTGCAAAATGTATTATTTTCAGCTTTGTTCATTTTTTTTAAGTTTTATTGTTATAGGGTTCGGTTTAGGATTACCATATATACATTTTGAAAACAGGAGTTTTAGGTTATTTCGATTTAAAACAAGACACTAGTGGGGATGAAGATTATAATGATTCGTCAATTTTAAAATATCAGACCACGTACTATGACGATTTGAAAGATTTAAGGTGTAACTTGAAAACTATTTGGGTCGTCACAAAAAAATAGGACAAGTCCTGTAAAAACAGGATGACTGCTAATATTTACAAAACAATCTAAAGCAGTTAACACACGTATCGACAGGACCGCGGACATTGTACGGTAGGTGGCCGAAGTCATCAGTCGCCTAAGAATAGGGTTGAGGATCCTTATTTTACCCAATTTTTGCTCTGATTGTTTCAGCACCATTTACAACGTTGTATATAATATTTGTAGGCGGTTTATTTTTCGAATGATGCAAAGAAAAATGTAGTAGAATTGCTGCCTCGCAAATAATAAAAACGTATCTTTACGGCTGCTCAGACAGTTTGAAGAGGACAAGTCAAGTGAAAACTTGGTAAATTGTAATCTTGTTTTCGAGTAGCGAAACTTGACTGGACTCTCGTTATTTCGGTTTTAATCAATAGCCCTTTGCTCGCGTCTTGAGAACGTGGAATATTCAAAATGAGAGTTGTTGCGAACAATAAATTTCATTACATTTTTTTATTATAACTATTAAAGTGACTAAAAAAGCTCGAAGTAGCTAAAGGGGCAATGAAGCGTGCTATGCTTGGAGTTTCACCGCGTGATCGAATCAGGAATAAAAAGATCTGCAGACGAACCAAAGTAACCGACATTGCCCAAAAATTTCCAAAATTAAGGGGCTGGGTACATTGCTCGTAGAACCGATGCTCGATGGGGCCAACGGGTTCTCGAATGGCTGTCACGCACCGAAAGACGTAGCGTGCCCCTACAAGGTGGATCGAGGACCTGGTGAAGGTCGCAGGAATCCGCTGGATGTGGGTGGCGTAATACCTTTCGTCGTGGAAATCTTTGTGGGAGACCTATGTCATTCGGTGGAATAGATGGATGGATTAAAGTGACTGTAAAACGAATTTTATATTTTGAAAGACTGCTAAAATGGTAATTATAAATCTTAGAATACAATTATTGTTTCTGTCATGTTTATTAATTCTGAGATCTGTTGAGATAAAGTTTATACGTAATAATACATTTACTTCTAAGGTTTTAATAATTTCATTTATATTCTTAAACTTATAATAAAAATGTATTTAAGGAGAAATATTATAAGAAATAAAATTTGTGCATTAAATTTATTGGAGAAACACACATTTACAAACAACAACAAAATCGACTTTTATAATTTTCAAAAATAAGTGAAAAAGATGTATGCATATTTGCATGTATGATAGTAAGTCATTTGTATGTTTAGCTTTTTGTCGGAACTGTGATTGTATATCTATTTTTTATCGAAATTATCATTTAGTTTTTGGATATATACTGGATTATACCAAAGGGATATAAGCGAAAGCGAGTTATTATAATAGATTTATTACCCTGTAACACATTTTGTTTGAGTATCCACACCCAACGATGTATGATACGCATATTTTAAAATGATAATATATCATTATACCTTGCGCTAGAATTAGCATTTTACCTAACTAGATAGCGACACAAAAGCGGATACATCCTTGAGAATCTAAAATCCTTGGTAAATCTGTTGTTCTCGGGAGCGCGACGAATGGATACGCGCACATCGTGCGAATCTATCGCTGCATTAAGGATTGCACCTCGTCATCCCTTCCTCGGGAACGATCCGCTGTGACTAGGACTCTTAGTAGTCTCGTGTATGAGAAAGATAAGACATTTACGTTTTATTTAGTACCTATTGATTAACTCTAGTGTAATCAATAAAACAATATTCAGTAACATTTTTTTTTAAATAATATCTCCAAAGTTTGAATATTGTTTATAGTCAAATTATGATCACGGGGGAACACTAGTACCTATATAGTATGTATGTAACAATATGTGTTGTAAAATATATTTCCGTTAGGCCGTAGTCACACCCAACATTAAAAAACTATGCGACCGAAAAGTGTAACACAAGCCTAAAAATTGTTCTGACACCAAACTATATTTAAAGGCGCTTCCTCGCCTCCAACATGGTGGAACAGCCGTCTTCCTTTTTGTGTATATTAACAAATAACAGCAAAGTAAATGATTGGATCATATTCAAGGCAGTATATCAATTAAATGAATAGCCTATAAATTACAGAGTAGTTCAATGTAACAGTTCTAATTATTGTGAACACGAAAATGAATAAGAACCGTTGACTCCGTTGACGTTCCTCAAGAAGTGAAGTCTGTCACGGCTGCACCGAGCATCGATACGACGCTCTGCCAGATTGTCAGCTTTTTAAGGTTCATTCCGACGTAATTCAAAAGAAGGTTATAATGACGCGCCGTCATATGAATACCTGCTTAGTTACTATTCATAATTTTCAGGGCGTAGTTAGCTTTTTAAACGCAGGATGGCCTCCTGACGTTTTGATTTCTTTGCGATGTTTTATCTCTTATCGAAAGTGAAACATTATAAAAAGAAAATAACATAATAGAACAGTTATGTAATTTCACAAAGCGCATGTTGATGGAATAATAATGGTGTACGCTCACGGTTGTTATACTGTTCGGCACGTTTGACCCCAATAGGTAATCCAATTTCGTTTGACGTCGAGCTTCCTATTAAGTGTAAACTAGCGCCTTGTATGAAGGTATTTTATTGGAACGATCGACTTAATTGCACTGTTTTGTCTTGATTTTAATAAAATAATTAGCTTCTAATTTTTTTAGATCTTGTATAATTTACCACTTTACTATGTTATTATTATGGTACGAAAAGGGGCTATGCAAGCTAAAACAGTGCCGTATCACTACGACCTAGTTAGATCTATAATTATCAACCCTATATTGCTATTGCTAAAGCTCACTAAAATCTGAATATACTGTAGGAGCTTTTTAGCATAGAGTTTTTACCTACTCCGGGAGCAACACATGCTTACTGGTGGCTACTGGTTATGGTTACATATGGGTATTAATGGATCACATTCACACAAGATGTGTTTAGGTGTTTTGTCTACATATGTACATAACCTACACTCTGGACATCAATGTTGACATCAAATTCCTATTGAGCCCCAGGGATTTTTCAGCTTTGCGCTGAGTGAATACCCTGATGAGCTGGAGGAATCACTTTATCCTGGCAATTTATTCCAGAATTCAATAGTTTTATAGGTGTATTGGTCCCGTATGGTCAGTCGTCAGTTTGGTAAGGCTTACCTTACCATATTTGTTACCGTGTAAACTTAATTATGTAATTTATTACAAATAAAAAACCTAATAAGATTTAGCTATGGATTAAATTTGGAGTAAAGTACGGTCGTTGGTCGGGAATAGTTTAATAAATATTTGAATCTGCTAAATGATGCATTCCACTTTCTTTTTACTCTAGTATCAATTTATTTTACGAGGTTTTAGAAGTGTAGTAATAGGATAATTAAATAGAAAGTTTAGATTTTGATATTTGATTTGTATAAGGATACACGCGAAACGCTATGAAAAAATACTTCCACTCTGAGTCGGCCACCAAAATTCTTACAAAACTCAATATATTTTAAATTAGCTATTTTACATGACACATTTGCTGTTTATTGAATATTTTCTTTTTCTTAAAAGTAACCTAAACGAGTAAAAATGACATTAAAAGTTTTAGGACCAAAATAAACAAGATAGACTATGAATGATGTTTTTCTCTATATTATTAATTTTATGGAATCTTTGTTAAATAAACATGAGACAATTATTAATACTTAAATTCAATTCCAATTGTATGTACATAAATAAGTTCTGACGCAAGCTAATGTATTTACTATAAACTCTTGCAAAGTCAATTCTGTTGTACTACGATGAATGAGCCTATTTAGTTTAACATCTTGAATTTTATTATCTTCATTATTATTATTTTGTCAAGTTTTGTAGTGTTATTGTAAATCAAATGTATCAACAGAAGAGCTGTTAAAACTTCTTCAATCTAATAGCGCATCATAACGATACACAATACAATACGCAATGTGCAAATGACAATGTCAGACAGACTAGGGTTTTACGATTATAATTGGATTCTTCGAAGGGCCTAGTTCAATTAGAGTACGGCTTAACTAGCCCCTTTGGAGTGAGATATTAAACCTGAATGTATGAGGCAGAGCCGTGTTACAATAATATCTGGATTAGGTAGTTATCATATTAGATTTATATTGGATATCTTTTCTAGGAATTAATTAAAAATAACCTTAATCATTACATAATTGATTAGCAAAAATAGCCCTAATCGATTTTTCATAAATCCTGTATATCTAATTACCAACGACAGGTAAAATTTTTGCTATTTGAATATAAAATTGGGCGCTTAATGAGTTTTTTACATTATCTATTTTGTTCTACGTAACAATGAGTAGTTTTGCGTACTCAGTCAATTCTAAATTAGCAGTTATAAATCAGCTTGTTTTTTTACTTATATGGTTATCAAATTTATGTAATTTCCATTACTTATGAAATAATTTTAAAATTCTTACGAATATATTAAGATTAATAAGATATTAATATGTCGATTACCCATAAAAATGAGACAATAGGAAGACAATATTTAAACAATGGAAAGCTGGCGTAAACGCCAGGTTAGTGCTCAAGGGGTTAAGATTATTTCCCTTCTATCAAAATCAAAAAATGTTTATCTAAATTGGGCTCTGAAAAGTCGTTTATGAAAGTCAAAAAATTACCACCGCTTCGGAAAGCAACCCAGTCGAGAAGAGCTGGCAACAAACACGATATGGTTTTTGTTACATGTTTTTTTTAAAGTATGACAAAAATTATACAAATCATAATAACCATAGACAGTTTTAGCGAAAACACAGAGGGGTTGTCACTTCCAGACATCACCATCGTTTACATAATGATCTACCGTATAGACCTTTGGACATTAAAACCTGTTTGACATAGTCCTTAAACTTATTGTCAGGTAAATCGGTAATGTGCTTTGACCTATACTATTACCTAAAAAGCTTTTATTGAATTTACTAAGCCTAAAGCAAGGGGCGGGGTAATTTGTGATTACTTCTGGTATTAAAATTATGACGGCAGGTTATATATAATTTTTGCGGACGTACATTCAATTATATAATGAGAGGGCAAAGTTAATATAATATATACCTTAACATATTCTTAAGTGATTCGCGAGGTCCCAAATTGTAAATGGCTCGAACTGCACGTTTTTGTATTGTAAATATGGTATCTATCTCTACATACAGCACATTATATATTGTAGTTCGCATCTGATTAACCGTTGTAATAGAAGCATTACTAAGCAATTTGTTTTCAGTCCATATCTGACTAGAACTTATAACTCCTTTAATCGTATACTTATAATATTAATTTCTTCATAATGTGTTTGACATTTATCCAACTATATTGGGTTATTGAAAAAATTTTTTAGTAATAAACATGAACACGCCTCTCTCCCGTGAGGGTAAGCAGGGACTATGTCCTTCCACTTGCTACGATCATAATACACCTCTTTCGTTTCTTCTACTTTTATGAGCGCTTTGATACATGTTCGTCGGTTACGATTACTTTTCACCTGGTCTTAGTTTAACTCCTTGAGCACTGACCTGGCGTGTACGCCAGCTTTCCATTGTCTTCCTTTTGTCTCATTTTTATGAGTAATCGACATATTAAGACGTACTCGATTCGGTGCTCTCACCTTGTAAATTCGTTTCGAGAATCGTCGATCATCCATCCTCGCCACGTGCCCGAACCAACTAAGCATTCCTTGCTCTAGTTTCTTTTTAGAAATTAGTTCATTTTAAGAATATCAATCATCACCCACTAATAAAAATCATTTATACTCATATATGCAAACTAAATAAGTGTAAAGTTTTCTGTTTGAAATATGTAAGTAGATATTGTATAGGCAAGTTAAATATTTTATAGACCTTTTCAATAATGTATGTATCATGCTGCCATGTATTTAATAAATATTATGTACAGTACACGCTCTCTTAGTTTCTCGTACATCTCTGTAACTCTGATAAATATTTTAGTAACATTTAAATCTTTACTTTATACATTTATGTGGCATTGAGAAGCGATGATGGCACAGTGGATAATGCGGCTGGATCTCGCGTCTATAGACGCGGGTTCCAGCCAACCTATCCAACTCTAAAATCAGTTTAAACTTTAGGTGAATTAACATCAGGCGAGATTGTGGCCAAAGCTCAGTACAGGCTCAGTGCCTATACCGTCTAAAAAAAGAAATAAAATAGATTAACACTTGGAGGTTTATCTACTGTAATAAATAATACCTCCATCCATTCAACAGAAGTACCACTGCTGGAAGTAGGTCTCCCCCAAATATCTCCTCGACGACCGGTCTTGCGTCACTCACATCCAGCACATTTCCGCGACGTCCAGCAGGTCGTCGGTCCACCTTGGGGGCTACCCACGATACGTCTTTCGGTGGGTGGTAGCCATTCGAGAACCAGTTGGCCTCAATACCCGGGTATAATACCTGTGCGCCTTACTTTAAGATTATCTAGAATATAACTATATACATAGATAACTCTGAATATTCTAGAATTTTCTAAATGTTTAGGCTTCTTCATACATAAAATGTTGAAGTTAATTAACATCATAAACAGTGAACTAAATATATTATATTACGTTATATATAACATTTTAAATAACAAACAAATTTCATTTAATTAAATTATAGTCTACATCGTGAAAAGTGTATGAGAGAAAAAAAGTTGTTTGAGTTTTTTTGCTACAAAGAGTAATCTACGTTGGGTACTCGTAAAATAAGCGAACGGTGAAATTCGCTTTTACCAAGGACTTCACCGTAATTTTGAAAAAAAAAAAAATATATATACAACTTGTATAATTTCATTGCATATTTTAACAGTTTCCAGATAAATACGGATAAATGAAAAAACAAAGCGTATGTTAACACTGGATAGGAAACGTTTCATATATTTCACTTTAAAAATATTTGACTCATTTTTTAACAGCGATATTTGTCTACAAGTCATAAAAAAATATCGTTAAAACCTAAACGGTTTAAATATTTTTTTTCTTCATAAATTTATTGTAATTTCTATAGCTGAATATCTCAAAATGGCTTAGCAAAAAACAGTACTTACCTAAATCCAAATACAGTTCGGAATATAACATTTATAAGAATCTATTCCACCGCAAACAGAACTCATATCCGAGAGCTCGGCAAAGATCCAATTCAGCGGATCGACTCGCAAAAACCGACATCTATCATTGATATAGCGAAGGCTGTCACCGCAGATATGACAAGGGAGGCATTTGGTATTAAATTTTAATTTATTTAACTTATTTAGCGGCATTGAACGATTCTCGGTAGATGAAAATCTTATAGATTCACGTGACATGCTATGTCGTCAGCCGTCAACATGCTACAGTATGTCAATATAAAATGGCGTTCAAGTGCTGGCGCTCAGTAATAAATAATTAAATGTATACTTACGCAGCCTATCCTGTTTTAATACTGAAGAAACTACATGGAAACGAACATAATTATTACCAATAAATGTAAAGACACCAGACAAATATTATATTATAAATGTTAGGTTAGGTTAATAATTTCAAGGATGGGCATCATATGGGGGGGGCCTTTTGCCTTCCTTAGGGGGTGTTGATAGGGTGGGAGTTGTGTGGAGTGGTTTGAGAGGTTGGAATAGAGGGGTGTTGTGAAGTGGGTATTACTGTGTGGGTGACTTCTTCCTTTCTTGTCTTCAGGTATCCCTCTCCTTACTACGTCTTGTTGTTTAAACAAGACGAGTACAGGAGAGGGACCTAGCTCTCTCTTCTATAGCGGAGACGGGTTCTTTCTCCTTTGCTTCTTGGCCCGTCTCCGCTCTATCCCTTCTTCCCTTTTCTGTTTATGGGGGGGGCAGGAAATATATCCTGTCCCCCGGAATGTTGGCCGATGGGTCATGCCTCCCTTCGGGGGGGTGGGTTAAGAGGTGGGGTCGAGAAATATTCTCCCCCATCCCCATTGGGCCATTGCACGACGAGGCCCGGTGTGTTCGCTGCAGGGGGCGACGCGGTGGCATGCTGTGCAATCCCGTATCGCCTCCATTCCAAATGCAGCGGACGGCCCCGGGGGGTTTTAGCGGGTATTTCCGGGCGCTTAGCGCCCGGGCGAGTCCCACATTGGCACGGAACTCGTCACTCCGTGCCCCCTTACCCATTGCATTGGGGGACTCCGGTCTCACTAATGCAATGGGTAAGGGTAGTGCGTAAATGTATTTCCCCCCGACAAAAAAAAAAAAAAAGGTTAATAATTTCAATTAACCAATTACGAAATTTAAATAGTTTTCCAAAGTTTCGAGTTTTTACTTCTATCGTTAGTCCCCATGACAACCTACTTTTTTTAGTTTATTTTCTCTTATATATTGTGTTTAAATGTGTGTAAAAATATCAAAAATGTTTTTAAATCAGAAAAGCCATCTGTGAGTTTTTAGAGCTAGTTCTGTTTAGTCCAATTCATGATACAGTTTAGTAAATAATTATGCCTTTAGGAATATATGATTAACAAGTTACAAACTTCGATATCATCGCAAAATGTTAAATCTGTAAAGTTGTTACACAAATGTACTCTATTGTATTCAGTGATCGATGTACTTTACAATGACATTCAACTTCTAAAAGGGGAGAGGCTCCGTAGCTACTACCGTCTCAGGTGTTGTCAGGCAATCGATGTCAATATGAAATTGCCAAGTAAAGAGATATTCCGGATTTAAGTATTATATGCAGTCCCGACTGAGTATTGACTTGGAACGCCATGAACCTATGCATAGTACCGACTACACACAAAAGATTAATTTATTAGTTGTGTTATGAAAAAAAGTTATTATTTTATGATAATGCTTTCTTCTATAGTACAATTATTATATTACAAGTACAATTCCAAAGACTTTCATAAATCTTGTATATAAATTATTATAGTATTATTTAATACATAATACTTCGGTTTCGGAATAATCTTACTTTTTAAGAAATCACGTTTTTAGTCATGCTTTTTGCATCAACCCTCGTTAATCTTTACATCACCCTAAGGTTGACTGCGAGAATGTGCCTAAGGCATTAGGTCTGCAATAGAGCTTCAATGTGTGCAAAAAAAATACATTAAGGACTATAACAAACAAAAGTTGATTAACCGTTGCTAATAATCAATTTCTCCCAGAAATATATTCATTTATTTCAATAATAACGTTGAGTTATTATAAACATGGGTTAAAGTATCAACTTCTTTTTAAATTGAAAGCCCAGAAAGCATTCTCTACTTAAATACGATTAACTTTTTACTAAAACCATACCAACTCCCAATGGAGTTTAATCGTGACTGGCCCGTAGTGGTCCGAAACATAATTTTCGTACATTGCCGGAAATCGAGTTTGAGCTACTTACAGATTGATATTAATAAAACGAATAGCGAAAAATCAAAACTTATTGGTAAAAATAAAATGATAGGTTGTAAATTATTTATTATTTTATTTGTTAGAATCAACAAGTCATATTGTATTATTGACAAATTATTTATAGTCAGTAATTGAAATATCTAAGCAATGACCAATGAGCATATGAATTTTAAAGAAGCTAAAACAAGGATTATAATAAAAAAAGGCATCTAATCCGAGGTACAAATCAAGAATAACAACGTAACGAATAACGCAGGGTTCGCTCTCCGCAACATACACTGCGCAAAACTAAGCCTCCGTTACCTCGCTCATTGTTAATTAGTTCATACACGTCGTAATATCTTGACACAGTAATCTTGCTTTGACATCGAATTAAGGCTTAGAAATGTCATCTGGGACCCCGGGGACCTTTAATACAAATAATTCACACGCTACCTACGCTTGGGACGTTTTATTAGGTGAGGGTAATTTATAGTTCGCGTCTGATATTGTTAACGTTTAGAATTGCTTACAATGCCTACGAAATTTTTATAACGAAACTAATAGATATTGTCTATCTTTTTCTTTTCCATTATTATTCCTATATTATGTTGTTGAATAAGATGTAACTTGAATGTTTCGCATGCAAGTTCGATCCTGGGTTACGACAAAAAATCGCATTAGAAATAATATCAGTGGAAAGGTTTCTTCGTAGCGCAGACCAATATAGAAGGAAACCAATTAATATGAAAGTCATTTGTATGACAGAACTTTCTTCAGCAAAAAGTTTTTAGATCAGGATAATAATAAATGTAAGGGTTTTTCCACTTGATATTTACCTTCAACTGGTTTCAGATCTATATTCTAGGAATGTATTTCTTTATTAATGTCTATTCAAAATGTGTTGGATCTGCGCATTGCTAACACTTCTAAAGCTGTAGAAGGAATTCCGAAATTTGAACAGATCATTCCTTTAAGATTATGAACGTAGGATAATTAAAATAAAATGTAAAATATGTCAAAAGTAGGAATCGTAGTTAACAGAAGATTAATATCGAGGGATGTATGTAGTATAGATTAGAGCGAAGAAGAACAATTAATTCACAAGTGCTAGGAGTGAATAGCGCCGTATATTTAACCAACAGTGTGTGTTATGTTCGTGTTTATGATGAATACATTTTTTACGTGCAGTTCGATATTTTGGTTACTCAGTTTTTAAAGAGATTTCAAACAGTGATCGGCGGTGGTACAAATTTACAGCAATTGGATTTAGAGATTTTATTTCTCGAATTGTTTGAATGCTATTGATCGGAAGGACCTTGACAGTTTAACCGGAATGTCGAACTGACCACTTAGGGCACTTAGCTAAGAGATTGGTAGCTAGCACAAGGGTACTAAAGTGGTACAGACCTTGGCTTGGACTGAGACGTAAATTCCGTAAAGTTTATGCTAGCAAACCCTTTGGTAAGTAAAATTAAGTAAGAAATAAATCCCTTACAAAACCCAGGAACTTGCGTATAGGGTGCAGTGCAATGCGTGTTTTGCTAGTGCATGAAATTGTCACTATACCAGCTTGGCAGTGGGTATCGAAACCAACTCAATTGGGATCGGACCACATCCTGGGCCGTTTTCAATGGTGACTCAGGGAGAGGTTTATAAAGCACAATCTATATAATAAATTTTAAGTACATTTTATTAATTGAATCGATAATAACTTACAAAATCTACCAAAGAGTGATTATAAAGTTTTCTTGTTTGGAAACTTTGTAATTTGTTCGACGAATTGTTAAATCTCAAATAAGATTTTATTAGATAATCCTGTTAAGGTATTTCACGATGTTGAACGATTTCAAAGGGTTATAATGATCATTCTTTAATTTACACAAAAAAAAAGTAAGGAAAAATGGACCCACCGATCTTTTGATAACGTGGTGGAATTTTACGTAAGACCACTTACTACCACTAATTCTGTTAAATCATTAACAGATTAATTATAATTACACATTAATAGTGTCTCAAAATAAATTCAGTTACATTTTCACAAACTTCTTACGAAGCTCATATTTATTTATAGTGATCGAGGAGTTAATTTTCTCTATTGAAGTTTTGTAGTTTCTCCGCATTTTCATGCGGATATAGTGTTCAATTTATAAAGAATTGGAAACATTTGGTTTTAAATGATATGATTAAGATCAGTATTGATAGCCGATGCTAATATGCACTTCCATCCAATCTATCGAAAGCTACTGGACATAGGTTACCCCCATAGATCTCCAAAACGACCGGTCTTGCGCCACCCGTATCTAGCGGATTCTCGCTACCATACCAGGTCGTCGGTCCACCGTGTGGAGGGCCTATCCACGCTGCGTCTTTCGGTGCGTGGTAATCATTGCCCGTTGGCCCTATGGGGCGTTGGTTCTGCGAGTAATTAATCTAGCCCACTGCCACTTAAGTTTAGCAATTCTTCAGGAAATATCGGTTACTTTGGTTCTTCTACGGATCCCCTCCTTTCTGATACGATGAAGCAATGAAACCCCAAGCGTAGTCCCCTCCGTATGCACTTATCGACATGTATGTACGACAATGTAATTACATTTTAATTATAATTTTAGTGGAAACTTGACTGGTTTATGTATTATTGTTATGTAATTTCATATGTGTATATTATTAACTGTGTGTTTCCCAAATAAATAAATAATATGCATAGAACGTAGGTTAACAATAAATCAAAAAGCCAGTTGTTTGGTAGGATTTCACGTTGATGAATGTAGAATTCAATCTACCTGATACCACTGTTCTATTGAGCCTGAGTTTTAAGCGAAGGAAATATTGTAACAGAACTATATAATTCTCTAAATTTCTGCCTAAGTACCATCCACGCTCAAGTTTAACCATCTATAAGTGCACTTATTGCACCATTATCCATCACATTATCTCTTAACCGCAAGTGAAATTGTTGTCGCTAAGTCTTTTGCAGTATAAAAAAACTGGGCAGCCATGGAGACTGCCGATAGAAGTGTAAATTTTAAAAAGGCCTGTTTTCTTTTTGTTGTTTAAATGATATTTTAGGTGTGGCTACACAAAAGCTTAGGAATCTGCCACCATACTTATTAACATTCCTTTCCATTAGAGATAAATAATAAAACGCTGGTAAATGCTTTTGTGACACCAAGAAAAGAAAAAAAAGCTTTCCATGTCGTTTACAGCAGGTTGACAGTTATCACATTTTATTAGTAACGCGAATCTATTAGATTTGCCCTACCAAGAATTGCTCAACGCGGTTAAACAAGTTTAAACTTCAAAAAGGAAGTAAGGACTTAGTTATTAATTAACCTTTATTCATGTATGTAATATAATATAATATTTATTTACGTTGAACAATTTATAATTTTTTTGAATAAAGATTTCTCTATAGAGAATGCGCAGTAATATCTCATTTCAACCCTTCCAGTTTCGTAACCAGCAAAAAGTGAACTAAATGGAACGAAATAAAAAAAACCGTAGATAGAACTTCAAATTTAGTAAACAAACGACCGGAATTCAATTCGGGGGCGACATATTTGCCGCTTTATTGAGCGGAAACAGGGATAACAAAATAATAGGATATGTTTTTTATTTATTTGTTACCGCGTTTACTTCGATTTTTCACAGGAAATTTGTAAATCTGATTACTTTTATATTTCTAACGGATGTTTTCCCTTATCGTACTTTAAAAAGTTTTTGTTTGGATTAAAATGATATTTTAGCGTGGCCTTATATCAGTTCTTATATTAAAATCGCTACGTGATGAATAAATAGCTGTAGTATATGCACCTTGATTTCTTCTTGTTATCTTCTTTTAAAGCCTTACATATATATTTTTAAAGAAATTATTTTCTGAAATCCATCACAAAATAGTACTATTGATCTCTCAGTTACTTGTTTTAAAAGGTGTAATAATATATAATAAGACACTCTGTAAAGCAAAAAGAGTGATAAAGCACGTTGTTTATAATCCAATCAATGTAAAAAGGCTCATTGACCTTTGATCTTCTGGAATCCTTTTGCTTCACAATATTAGGTGACCACGGATCGACCCGTTCAGGTCTGTTTGAATTTATTCAATTGAGTACATCGACGTGAAGACCAAGAAAACAACAACAACGATCTTAAGCACTACAAGTAAATAGTGCCGATATACGAAGTTGTATTTGTAATTAACCGTTAAAATACCAACCAGGCGTTTACACCAGTTCCAATTTTTTGCCTATTGTTAAATTTTTGTGGGTAATTGAGCGATTAAGAATTTTCATCGTTTTTCAATTTCTCAAATTTATATATTACTAACGAGCGGCCCCAGCTTTACACGGCTATGTTCTAATCTGAATATGAGTAATGAACTAAAATAATATAGCCTATATTACTCACTGATAAGGAGTAACATTCTACAGATGAGAGAACTTTTAAAAATCGGTTAAGTTTTTTTGTAGTTTTATATATCAGAAACGAAAATCAATGTTACCTTCTCTTATTTATATAATTGTATGGATAGATCAACCAGGTTTAAGTATAATGATAAATAATAAGCAGAAAGTTTTATAAAAACAGTTTTACAAATAACATTTCTTTTTAGTTTAGTTTCTTGTACCATCTGTTGTTTTATTTGTAACTTATTTCTTACATTACCTAACAAAATATCTATTTAAATCTAGTTAGAACATATATCTAAAACGTCCAAAAGAAGAATCATTTATAATCATGTTCAGTTAAAGAAGTTGCGTAGAATTATACAATTTTTTTTTAAATATTTGTTACTTATTTCATTTTATATTTATTCATAAAATATTTACTTTTAAATACTTACTCACGTTATTTATATTATTCTCTTATTCTATTGTACGTACTGGATTTAATGGTATATATTCGAATATTGAAATGAAATAACACAATGATTCGATCGTTTTATTATTTGGAACAACATCGTTAATTTTAATAATATATTTACACGATAAAACAAACATTTTTATTTGAACTAACAAACTAATAATTATTTATAACAAATTATAACTTTTTAAGAACATTTACATTATATATAACTTTTATGTACTTATTATATATTATGTTATTTTTTTTAAATGCACATGACATTAAAAATAAAGAAATTCTTGAAATCTCTCAAATATAAATACTACACACACATTTTAGCATTTATATATGTAGGTATTTAAATGACTCACTGGCACGGAGCTCGTCACTCCGTGCCCCCTTACCCATTGTATTGGGGGACTTCGGTCTCACTAATACAATGGGTAAGGGTAGTGCGTAAATGCATTTCCTCCCGTCAAAAAAAAAAAAAAAAGGTATTTAAATGACTACTATATACACATTTTTAATACTAGCTATATACTTATCACTGAGTCATATAGTTTTTAATTTTTTTTAACCCTAATTATTTTCAATTTTATTTATTTTTATAGTTTTACGGTTATAAATAAATACTTTACCTATGATCACGGCATATGAAAGTGGAAAGTATATCCGAGAACGTTTCTCGAAATTGGAGGCAAAATAATATAATATTTATACATGTTCACTCCCAACTCACGACAGTTTGGGTTCCTTCCGATTACCCGTAAATAAATTAATATTTATTATTTTACCTTATAAATAACAGTCAACACGTATGAGAACTATATATGATTTAGCACCTAATTATATTTAAAATGATATACTTAAATCTAAACATCACATATATAGGTTTTAATTAGTTTTATTTTTAAATTCAAATATCCAGTAAACGCGTGACCATAATTTGTAATCATTAATGCACGGAATTTCCTGCGAAAATTAATTTTCTTTGTCACTTACGTGATGTCAGATTCTAGCAGTAGAAATATTAGTCCGATGGACAGGCTAAGAACGATTTTGTCCATTTTACCAATTCTGAAGTTCTAACTTGTATCAACACCCCAGTGAGACGATGACAATCCCGCTAGAATGTTCCATGGTTCTCGTGGCACCTCAGAATAAACGCTTCGTACCCATTATCTTCAACTCACTTCACTTGTGTACAATAACAGAATAAAAACCTGTACTACATACAATGTCACCAAAATCACGCAATATAGGGCAGTATAACATAAGTTATTGAATTAAAGATAACAACTACTGCATGACAGACTGAGGTGCCGCCAAAAAGTCTGTCAAATTCTAGATTCAATGATGTCATAATAAATTCGAAACTTATTTTATATGAAATTCGTGGCATTGACCGACGTCGTGCTGAGGTAAAATTACATTAATCGTGTTTACAAGGTATCCATATTATTTATCTAGAAGTAGGTTTTCTAACTCCCGTCTAAAGTTCATAATTTAGTTCTTCAATTAACCGTTAGTTAACAGCTAACTGTAGCTAACTGGTACTTTAAGGGTTTCCGCAAATTTTGTACATTTAGCAATTATTTATTTTTATCTGATATATAATTAAATAATATTAAATAAATCATCTTTAATAAAACAGGGAATTTATTCTTTCTTTTCTTCCCAATAAATAAGATATGTAATTATTACACAAAAAATTAATTTTGATATTTTACTTTTTTTTAATACAGTAATCATTGGAAGAAAATCATAGAGAGGAAACTTAAATACCTTACTGAAAACAATCGTATAAATTTACATAATTTTTACATAATATATATAATTTAATTTTCATAATCAACCGCGACTCCTTGTTAACTTATAAATCCTATTTTTTTTTACACAGATAAGTTACATAGCATTATTTTAAATGATTTCAAATCAGCTATGCGTTTAGTTTTAAATCTATATTTTTTTAATTTCATAATAAGCTGTATAAATTACACTTATTAATATGAAAATTTTTAAATATTAGAATCTCGGATTTAGTTAAAATATTATATATTTAAAAAGTATTTATCGTTGTTTTTATTACATGACAAATAAAACACATAATTTAAGTAACTTTTACTCGGATGGCGTCCTATATATGAAGTTTCTTTTCATTATCGTCACAGAGTATTTATTACATTGTTTTCCTAGTAATATATATGAGAGTCGAGTATTTGAAAGATAAAATCCTACTAGTCCAACGTAAAGGTTAAATGGAAAAGGTCAAACAAACATTATTGTTGATCAAAGAATATCGCGGTTTATATTTTATTTACATTATCAGTAACCATTACATATATATATACATTAATTAAATCTATTATTTATATTAAAATCTGTCTAAACTGGAAAATACTGTATTGAGATGAATACAGAATTGATAATATTACAAAGAAAGATAGATCCAGGTTACATATTGCAACACTATTTGATAGTAATTGAACATGAACGACATAATAATTTCAATTGAATGAAATTAACGGTATCAGCTGATCCAAATTAATATTAATATTCAACTTTATATGTAATGATTAAATTGAATTCCTTATTGTTCAGGCTAAGACTTGTGTATTGTTAGATATAATTAGTAAACGGTAAGATTTCCTAAAAAATAGGTAGTTGATTCTCCCAAAGTTAGCTTTAGCTTAGAATCCTCTCTAAGTCCTTCGAATTGGTTTTCTTACCCTTATCGCTATTTTATTTAACTTAAAATGGATGCAAGAATTCGAATTAAACCTTAACATCTGATGATGTTCCAAATCCCTATGTCCCTATTCCAAATTTGTTATTCGGGCATTGTTATAGCGTAGTTTGTCTTTGTCTCTATCAAACATCATGTCTTCATTCACCCCATTTGTTTTCATAGGTTCCTTCACACACTTCATCCATCTTTTTATTTGTGAGTCTTCTCCCTTTTCATCAATCAACCTTCATAGTATCACTTTTTTCTTCACGAAACGTCTCTTCTCTAAACATGTCCATACCATGACTAAAGATTCCCTTTCAGATTTTCTATCACACGCGCCACTTTCAAACTTTGTGTAGCATACTGATTCCTGACAAGCCATTTTTGTCACGCCACACATCCATCTCAAAATTCGTATCTCTGCTGCATGTAGTTGTTTCTCATTATTCTTCTTAATACTCCAAAAACTCTGATCCATACTGTATGACAGGTGTTGTAACGGACCTGTCGCTACATCATTCAACCTGAGTTAAAACTTCTATTATCAATATCTATAGGACTGTGTTAAATGTTAAAAACTAAACGATCAGTCTTAAAATACAGTACAGTTATATATATGAAATAGTAACAAATTTTCCGAATAAGTATGAAAACTCTCGTCAAAATTCATACATAAAAAACAAGTTTCAGAATTTTTCATACGTCTCCTGATGTAAATTTCATTATCTTGTAAACACCGGAGAATCTTGCAACAAAATTTTAAACCTACGCTAATACATAGTTTCTAACCTAATTTTAAGTATACCATGCAATACTTCATATATCTTCAACGTACTCGTATATATTAGTTAACCTTATGTACGTATAATACAATTTAAATTTACTTGCATGTGACGCTACAAAAACTAGTTTAAAAAGTAAAGATTGTCTACCGCATTAATACAAAATTATTATTGACACAGCATAAAAATATGACTAGTATAAGGAACATAAATGCATAAAAAATTCTACAAGCATTTGTTTTAAAGCTCCTTTAAACGTATTTCGTTTATACAAACTGTGACCGGACATTCCTATTCACTGAGAGCGCACCTATGCCTGGATCTGAGGTCGGACGGACGCGCTCCCAGGGTGCTGGCTACCTCCTCGACCTACAATACTGACATCTCAGCACCTTCTTAAAAGCCTGCCTGAAAACTTTATTAAATATCGTGTAGAATATTGGGTTCACCATCGAACTTGCGTACCCTAGCCAAAGTGCGAAGTCAAAAACCCAATGCGCAATCTTCCCTTCGCAATCAGGGCATATTGCGGGCACCATATTCAAAATGAAAAATGGTGCCCAGAGCACAACAAAAGTGAAGAAAACTACGCCTAATACTTTAGTAGCTTTTTGCTCCAATCGAAGTATTCTTCCATGCCGCGATGAATTTCTAGAAATAACGCTTGAATTTCTTGAGTGATGTGTTCTCGGTGTTTGCCGTTGAGGTGTAGACGTGTTCGGTTGTGACCTTGCTAAAGTTCTCTGTGTACGAATGCTTCGGACCGGAGTAGATAGGGTTGTTCTAGCTCCTCCGAAACTTGAGCCTCTTCGGAACCTCCTTGCTTCTTCCCATGTAACCATTGAAGCTGCACCGCGACTGGGTCTCCTAAACAAAGGCGTAGACGGTTCATCTTTCATGTTACCATTTCTAGAGTATCCATTGCAACCGTTTATGTCTCCTCCAGGGACGATAATAACTTCTGTCGTGCGCCGTGGTGGAGTGGAATCCGTACCGAAATAAGGACAGGTGCATGGAGGTGGTAAAAGAAGACCGTCTTCGGAACTCCTTGATTTGGCAGTCAAAACGGCAGGTGCTAACAGTCCATCGTTACTTTCATCGTCGGATACACTTCTTGGTCTTTGAGCTGGAGCGTTTTGATCACAAGCATATGAAGGACGACGTCGGTCTTGAAGCATCGATGATGGTGAGCTGGAAGAAATACTCAACGATCCTGGAGTCAGCATTCCTCCTCTCTCCGATACATTCGTTCTGTAAAAGAAGGAATCTTTTTATTTCCCTAAAAATCATATATAAGAATGCTAAATTATGAGTCTATTCAACTAGAATTTTAACAACTTATGAATATGAATGATGTTTATGATGGTTTTCAAAACAAGTACTTATTTGATACTTGTATGATACAAACCCAAAATGTAAAATTACCTTGACAAACCTTGATCGCAGTTGTTTTTGTAAGTTTTCTAAATTTACACTTTCCGTAATCATATAAATTATTTGACAACGGGTCTGAACGCTAGTCAGCTTGTGCCTACGGTTGGTGCGACCGAGGCGAAACGCCGGGATCAAATAGGTGATTATATAATAACGCGTTAAGATCCGTTGTCAAATGATTTATATGACTCAGTTATTTTTTGTAGGAGGCATGCGTTTTTTTTTCAAAACAGTACATATAAGCAAACGAATAATTGCCAGTTTGTTTATAATACCCTCTGTATTGTGGTTTTGTCGCAGCGGAAGCTTCCAAGCCGCGAGATAGACGCAACATCTCTGCCCCAAACTGATGCAGTGCCGTCATAGCTGACGGAGTGGGCTCGCTGTGCAACGACAACACATTTATAAGGACTACACAATGACGTACAAACAATATTCACAATGTATCGCTTTCTATTCGATATTTGTATATATTTATTGACCTTTCATATCTGTTTTAAACCAACTGAGTGATGAGATAATTATATCTAATTAAATAAATAATTATTTAAATTTTATCTTTTTAGTAAATTTATTGTAAGATTGTTCACAGGTTAGTTTAAGTAGGTACTAAAAAATGATATTCAAAAATACTTTAACGTCAAAACATTACCACCGGTTTAGCAAACAGCCCAATCATCGAGAAGAATAGGCAAGAAACTAGATCTGGTTTTTTTCTTATGTTTTTTTTTTCATTTTTTATATGTTTACATATGCTTTGTGACATTAATATAAGCATTGTAATACATTGTGAATCAAACATTAATTGGCACATTAAATTTTGTTCGCAAATTAAGTACATAACAAAAAAAAGTATATATATAGGCAGATCAACAGGTATATAAATAAATATATCTAGGCTACAAGCTAACAATAACATGCATTTAACAAATTAATAAGATTTCAAGCATTCTACGGTTGATTATAATTTTGAATTATTTACGAACTCGTTATTTTATTTTACTATTAAAACCGGGGGGGGTTTTCCAGAATTAACGTTTATATACAGCCATAATATCATGCTAGCCTGTAACTGCAACCACGAAATACCAAATAACTAGACACTACAAGATATCATATGTATAAAAAATAACACATTTGAATAAAAAAATATTAGGCTACACTACACACCTATAATCGTTATTAAACATTTATATGCAAATAAAAAAAAAACTCCAAAATATTCATGATAATACTAAATCTCACCAATAGCTACTAAAATGAAAAACAAAAAGAAAATCAACTGATGATCAAATGATAAACACAGGAGAAAATGTCTAGAGCTGTTTGATATTTACAGACATGTGAGTTTAGTAAATCGAATATCTCTATGAATCACCGTAGTTTCCACGTTAATGGAAATGGGTCTATTGCGTGCAGGTGAGACTTAAATGTTTTTTTATAAATGTTACAATGTAAACGTTATAATAACATAATTATGAATCCCGGGCCTGAGGTAACGATGCTATGCAGTGGAAGTTTCCTACTAATTTTATTATATATGCACGAATTCTTGAAATTGCTATTTCTTTTTTAGTGTTGAATGATTTATTATGTTGTGTAATAATCGTTGTGTGAAAATTAATTCAAGATTTTTTTTAATACTGTAAAGGTTCTTTGACTAAATTGACGATGGAATAATAATAAAAAAGTGACGATGTGGTCCAGGATGGTTAGCACACTAAGCCGTCTAACACATTTATTGTTGTTTGGCGAAAAGCTTTTTGGTTACAAATATGTGAACGACCCTCAACATTATATAAAAAGCAACGTCTATGTGTCTCGCTGTTCATTAGTTGGCTTATAAAATCGAAAATAATAGGCCCGATATACATGATTCTTTTTTAAAATCATAGAGATCTGGTTAAATTTCAGCATATATTTGGTTCCATGAAATAACTTTGTTTGAATGTATAAGAAAAGTAGTTATATTAATTAAAGAAAAAAAATAGGCAAATTTATCATTATCGTATTCCAAGGAACAACCTTATCCTTAAAATATATACAAGGCTACATCTATATATATGTCTGCCTTTTAGTTTACGTGAGCAGAGCCGCAGACACACAGCTAGTTTGTACATATCGATGCAAAACTCATTCCATCTAACTGACGTTAATTGATCACCATGACATACGGAAAATCTATACACAACTACAGACTGAATTGCCTCCTTAAGTCAGTCAACAACTTAAATGGATCAATAGGGAATATTTTAGAACATTTTTTGTGTCGATTCATCAAATGCCTAACGCATTAAACTCCGTTCGAAAAAAAGGTGTATGACTCGATACATAAGATGGGATAGTAGATAGGCTATGTATAAATGTGATATATGAAACTTTTGTGTACTACATCAGAACTTTATATGAAACATGCTTTTTTTTTAACCGATGAAATCGATTTGACATGTGATCTAAAGATTTAATGATTGTAATTGACACTACATACATTCGTTGCAATTTCAAGTTTGATACTATTGTTAAAACTGTAATTGACACGTGCGAATTTTTTGTATTATGATTTGTTATATTGCAATTGACATTTTATGACATATTAGGTACATTTATTTTTTCATTCAATTTCACAAACTGAAGTTTCACTATCTAGTTATTTTTTTTTGTTACCTACTACAAAATTTCGCAATTCATACGTTATTGTTATTTGATGATCGAGCATGTAATAAAGCACAATTCTGTAGTTGTTTATGTTTTGCTGTGGTTTCTGTAGAATGTCTCTGAACCTGATCTTAAATTACGGGCCGTTCTGTATTTATTTTGGTCATTTCCTTAACTTAGATTACTTTATTTTTCGAAAATAATTAGGGATCCGCGTAAAAAAAAAAAAACTCATAAAAATTGGAATAAAATCCGATTTAATGTTAGTTTTAATGGCAGATATTTGAATTTGTGAGAAATGCCATTACTTATTGTTAGTAGAAAATAAAAAACAAAAAACTATATACGCAGTGAAAATTGTATGAAACACGGGTGCAGCCGCGGGCACACAGCTAGTCTGAAAATAAATTCGAGAATGAGTTTTATTACCTTTTTTTTTTTGACGTGGGGAATGCATTTAGCACTACCCTTACCCATTGCATTAGTGAAACCGAAGTTCCCCAATGCAATATGAGTGTTATTACCTGGAAAACCCTGGGGTATAAAGAAAACAAACACAGGGGTTCAAGTAATAAATTTATTTAACATACAAAAAAAACGAAGACAAACTTGAAGAGTTTCTAAATAAAAAGACCTCACCCGGCTAGGTTGGCTAAGTAAAGACGGTGAAAATATCTGTGTGGGATATCAAGGCTTGTAAATATATATAGAAAAGGAAAAGAAAAGAAAAGTTCATACAGGGAGTTGGACGACCAAGCAACTAAATTATAAAATTAAAACAAAAAAAGAAAAGGAGTGAAGGGTTCTTAGCTCCTGAGGTCAAAGACAACGCGAGGAGCTCCTCAGAACTCCACGCTGTAATTAAGGGCCTTCCAAAGGAGGTGATGAGCAGCTGACGGAAGCGGCGAGCGATCAGGTGCACCGGTCAGAGCACCACACTCAGAGGGACTTTGGCTTAAAACTCCTTTAAGTCAGGGAATGAGTTATTCAAACAATCCAACAATTCAACACAAAACCCCGAACATCGGGGTTTGTCAAAATATCCGGCAGACAAACTGAATCCGGAGCTGCAATCAACTAGCCGTTGCCAAGTTGACGAATACTAGCATCATGTGGTATATTCTGATATTTCAAAAAAATACGTGACTTTCCACGTTCAAGTTCCACGTCGAAAAGGAAGCAGCAAATCACGCTCCCGTATTATATGTTTTAGTTTTTTTTTTTTCTAAACTAGCTAATGCTGTTGACCAAAATGGCCTTTATAGCTTTACCGAACTTTGGGGGCGAGTGCTGAAGGCACTCAGCCGCATAAAGGTAACTAGCACAAGGGTTCGAACCTCGGCTTGGCTGCTACCTAACAAAAAATTCCCGAGGAATTTAAACCTAGCTAAACCCTACATTTTTTAGTTCTTAAATATATTAAAAAAAAAAGGTTCCTTACAGGACCTATGTACCAGCGTGTTATGTGCAGGAGTGTGTATGCAGTGTTGTGCGTGTAATGCTTGATACATGGGCAGTGTCACTGTATCGCGCTGGCGGCGACCTCAAGAGCCTCCCCTGTTGGGGAACGAGGCACGTCTTGGGTCGCCGCCATATGTTTTAGAAATGACAGATCGAGCCCTTTGCGCCAAACCTGCTGTAGTCGTATGACAGCTCGAATGATTTGAAAATATTATATAATTATTAGACTTTAATAAATTGGGGTAAAATAAAATAAAATAAATACTACATAATTAAATATATAACAATGACTGACAATGTAGTTTTATCAAAGTTGGTTGGTGTAAAAGCCGGAATTTTAAATAAATGTCAAGTTGTATGACGTGTGAATTTTACAACGTGACAGTCTTTAACTATATTATTTAATTACAAAATTATTATGAACAATAAGCCCCACAATAAAAGCACAAATAAAGCTACGAAATACAAAGCGTAACCTATGAGGTAATTCACTCTCAAACCTAGAGTCTTGAAGCCAGAGATCCCTCGTGTCTATTGGAGGTAGTTCAGTTTCTGTGGATGCCGCCGAATGCTGAGGGGTTCCGCTTCTGTTCCCGATGAGTCTTTTCCAAGTGCAGCGTCGACCTGTTTAAAAAAGACTGAAATCTTTGACCGGAATCTCTCAGAATAATAATCACACTAACCCTAGGGTACCTCTAGGGTGCCTCTAGGGTACTAGCTCTCAACTGATGCTGCTGAAACACACCTACTGGTGTTTGGCGACAGGTTTTCAAACTTGTGGGTGGTTGGCTACCCGGGTAGGCATTATATGAAAATGTCCTACCACCACAATATGTTTTCCTTCACCCAAAGGTCAGGTTGATTTTAGAGTTGGTTTCTTCCTCTTTTACTTTGCCCGCCTCTGTTCTGTCCTTCTTCTTTCCTATTTATGGGGGGCAGGAAGTATTTCCTCCCCCCGGTTGATGACCAACAGGTCATGCCTCCCCATTGGGGGGGCGGGCTAAGAGGTGGGGGGGTAGAAGTTTATTCTCCCCCCCATCCCCGCTGGGCCATTGCACTGACGGGCCTGGTGGGTTTGCCGCAGGGGGCGACGCGGCGACATGCCTAGCAACCCCGTATCGCCCCCACTCCAAATGCGGCGGACGGCCCCGGGGGGTTTTAGTGGGTATTCCCGGGCGCTTCTTGCCCGGGTTTGAGTCCCACAATGGCACGGAACTCGTCACTCGAGACTCAGGTCTCACTAATACAATAGGTAAGGTGAGTGCGTAAATGCATTTCCCCCCGCCAAAAAAAAAAAAAAGGTTGATTTTAGAGTTAGATAGAGAACATAGAGACGAATTCATATCCTCCTCCTTTTTGAAGTCGGTTTAAAAATACTATGCGGGGCTCCAGAATCAACTACATAACAAGTTATGTTTCATCCATCCATTCAACCGAAAGACTTCCACTGCTGAGCATTGGTCTCCCCCAAAGATCTCCCCGACAACCGGACTTGCGCCACCCGCATCCAGCGGATACTCGCGATTTTCACCAGGTCGTCGGTCCATCTTCAATAGTTTTAACCGAATCCGATAAAATTTGGTAATGTCATTTATTACCTCCAGACCGAGAACGAATTCCAAGCGGGTAAAGCCGTGGGTACAGCTATTATTATAATATCGCGATAAAATTTTCTTTTCCTGCATTTCATATACTGAATATGTAGAGATATGGAGATTTTAGATGGTTTAATATTTACCCTTCCTTACCGCTATTAAAAAATAATTTATAGACGATAATCTAAGTGCATCATGTGAAATATAATAATGAAATAGACTAAATACCAGTGGCGAGGCCTTATAAAGATCGACGGTAAAGCTGAAAGATGAAAACTATTTACCACGCTAAATACGAAATGTCAAATCCATTTCGTTTGTGATAAATGTTCCTACAATTATAACAACCTATTAAATTGTAAAATTGGTTAACTTTCGTGATCGTGGATTTTAAATATTTAATTTTACAGGATGCCGCGAAATGACGACTTACGCGAAACGAAAAATAACGATTAGTTACGTTATACATAAAATAATACTGATTAGTTTTTTTCCCATCATACTAGATACAATTAATACAAAGTCCTAACTTCTTCGGCTAAAAAATTGACACGTAATAATCGAACAAATCAAAATAGGAAGTAAATCCATTATTTTGTTATAGCGAAATAGTGACATCTAATGAGATTAATTAGCATATTATCCCTTCAGATGAAGTAGCTTAGAAGACATTTTTCTAGTATGTCAGTAGATGGCGCTTTCTTCAAATATTTGTATTGATAAACCGTATACGGATCAAAATTAAATTAATAATTCGGAATGAAGAGTCTTATTTTCAGCCTAAATTTGCTATACGTTTACATAATAGGTACACACTAATGCTTTCATTGTGTGGATGATAATTAAATTGAAATGTCCATGGATGCTTGAAGTCAATTCCGACATTTTGCTACCGGCTTGTATGAGCAAGTTCTTAGTATGAGTGTTTCGCGTTTAATACTGTGTGGTTGTTATAGTACGATTATATTTGATGCATGATTGGATGTGTGCGCAGTGAGTGTTGTGTTTTGATTTTTTTGTAAGGCTATATATAAGTAATCGGGTTATATGAGCGTTTCGCCACTGCTAAATACCTACGTAAACAAATTAAACATTCAAAAGGTATGTACAAAATCATATTTAACATAAATATTATACGGAATTCACACTTGATTCGAATCGAAATGTAATCATTTAAAAACTACTATACGTGAATACGAAACGAAATTTTCGCCCCGTGAGAGGAAAATAATTGAATCAATTCCCGATGGATTACTGACATTTCGATTATAACAGATTAAAGTTGGCCGTATTCGCGTTGCTTGCTTTCAGCACTCAGAATACCTATGCTGCGATTTTTATTTACAGCTGTGCGCTTGCGACTTCGCCCGCGTTTCATATATTCTTCACTGCGTTCGAATTTTTTTATACGAAACCCTAATTATTTTTCTAAAACGTTTTCAGTACTAAGATAAAGTAAAAATAATTCTAATAAATTCAAACACTTGTAAAACTGTGCATTAAATCGGATTTTGTTCAATTACTTATGAGTGTTAATCGTTTGTACGTGGAACCCAATTATTTTCGAAAATGAAAAGTTACCCGGAGATTAACCGGAACAAACAGACAGATAAAAATTGTATTTTTGGTATAGGTCTAATTCATATGTACGTAGTAAAAATTGTTATTTTGACATTACAAACAGACACTTCAATTTTATTTATTAGTATAGATACAGTTTACGAAATTTTAATGAATATTTACAAAGTTACTAATGCCTTTTTAAATAACCTTCAATAAGGGTTAAGCTTTTTGTTTCGCTTCTATATTTGATGTACGTGCGCGTTTTTTTTTCGGAGACTATACAATGTTTTTATATAATTGTTTTACAGGAATCATAAATTGTACATATTAGTTTTAGTTTATAATTGGATTAGTTGAGTTTTTTTTTTTCGAAAGGTCTCAAGTGACCACTATAGAGGACGATTAAAATTTATTTTTGTTAGTTAAATTATAAGAAGAGATTGATTTACTTTAAAGTCAATCTAAGTAAGGTCTGGTGATTTATTAATATATCAGATATTGAGACATTTAGTAACTTTTAAATGAACTATAATATTGTAATTAAAAGGTCTTATAAAAATTGTCGCCTTTCAATGTCGATTGCCGTAAAATGTCTGATTCTCTCTACAATACTTGTAGAGTAGCCTATTCTATTTCACAGGTCAGCATCCTCACAATCTATTTCGTATATTTCTATTTCTAAACTAAAGATAAAAAGTCCAATAATAACATAACCAAAATAAAATATATATTCTGTTTTTTTTTTTTATTTTTGTGCAGAAAAATTAAATTTGAATCGAATATTAACAATGTTTTATATTAACCGAATAGTATAGGTACAAATTTAATTTTTTGTCGAACTGATTCTTAAATTATCTAAACTACTACAATACAATTTTTAAACAAGAAACTATGGTGCAATGCTTGCATGCTATTTAATATGAAAAGAAGTAAGTCGCGTAAAATAGAATTAAAAAAAAAAAAACTCCTTTAATATATTCGTCCAATTAAAAATACTGAAATGTAATAAATACGGAAAAATAATAGGTGTGGAACGTAATGATGAATGAAATTATATGACCTATGGTTTTGAAGTGAAAACGTCTCTAGTAGCGTTGAGCGATTCTTGGTCCCCTACCAAGCAAACCAATTCGCGTTGACAATGCTATTACGTCAGGCGTCAATTTGCAACAGTATGTCAAGATGGCGTGTAACTGGTGGCACTTTTGTATTGCCACATCTAAAATATTTTCCTATAAATGCTTATTTTAAATTGATACTATTTTAAGTATTTTTATTTTATAAATTTTATCATATGGAAACATTTAAAAAATGGTTGCCTAATTTTTTTAAAAAGCATATTTTACTTTTTAAATTATGCCTATTCTTACGTAATCATGTGATAAGGGATGGGGGGGGGTGTGGAGGGATGGTGGTTCAAACATTTTTAGCAACGTAATACTTGACAGGCCTCAATCCAAATATGAGAATGTAAACACTTATTTATGTATTAATTATCTAATTAACTATAGCTTTCATCTAATGTCTAGTTTCTCTGCATCGACCATCGTTATTTATTCGGCATAATGTCAGTCGTAATTGAAATGTACAACATCGCTTGGGAATAATTATGCTGTTGGATGTCAAAACGGGGTTACATGCAAAGTGACAGTTCAATCAGTTTTAAACAGATCAAATTGTAAACTAATATAATTATCGTATCATTTATCAAAACTAGGGATTACCCTATGATCGAAATAAGTCATTACTTTCTTTTGAAAATGCTAAGATTTTAACTAGATTGCTTAAAGTAAAATCTTTTTAAAAGTAAACATTCTGTATTCGCGGTAAATAAATAATGTCAAACCTGATAATGATACATCATTGATAATGCATTCGAAGTGGTATCATCATCTGATCGAAATGAATTTAATGAAACTTTATAGGTATCTTATTTTTTCATTGTTTGATTATTATTCGTTGACCTATACTGTAAATTACTGATTTTTTTTTAAATGAAAATTATAATGTTTAATATGTTTTGAAAATATTTTTTGTTGGAGTGCTAGAAAGGAGCGTGGCTTACGGAAACTCGAGTAATCATTTTCGGACGTATTTTCAGCCCTTGGTAAAAATTATTAAAGTATATTTGTCCTAATGTTTCTGGAGTTGAAACTATTTTTTAGGAAATTTTCTTCTTTTTTTGAATATTTTTATAGATTTGAATTATCTCAAATAGTTTTTTGATATATAAGCAAAAAAAACCGAATTCCTTCTTTTTTCACGTAATTGTTTTATAACTTTTGTAATTTTTGCGAGCGAATCTTGAATTTTTTCAAAAACTTTCTATATTCAATTCCAAATCGAATGACACCTCAACTATATTTTTAGGAGCCGGCGAAAAATTTTTGACCTAAAAGGCACTTGTTGACTAGACTAATAATCCAATAATTCTTAATATCGCTTATAGTAAAATGTGAGACGGCACCGTATTGTCAAAGCGAGAAGACGGTCTTTAGTCTTGAGAACCATTAAACAAAGTGTACCACTTAGTTAAATGACAGAACATTACAGAAATGGCAGCAATGAGAGATATTAATCAGTGTTTTTATAAGGATAAAATAAATACTTTATCTGTGAACATTTTTGTAATGCCTTAGAATTCGTTACTTTTTAAAAAAAGCTTTGATTATTTAAGAAACATTTTTTTTTCCTACAAATCACGTGATATTAGTACATAAGATATTTAAAAAACTGTACACAACAATATTTATTGGTCTAAACAGATCGCCTAGTTTATATGCGGTTGGAACTAGCTGTGTAAATATTAATAAAATGTACCTTTTCATTTCGTTCAGAGGATAACACATCGCCTGGTTCCACATATCAAATAAAAAGCCTTTCAGTGAATTAACATTTGACCTTGACGCAGGTATCTATCCCTTTGATCTATCTTTTTTTCAATTTTCGAATTTTTTTTACGTACAAAATTTTTAGAGCCAATTTTATCTTCAAATTTAAGGTTGTAGAAATCATTTATAAAGTGCTTATCATAAGTCAAACATTTTCAGAAATTACACTGTGTTCTTCGGCTAACCTGAATGTAAATTTTTAGAATTATTTTTAACTTAATTAATTGTAACTTAAGTCGACAGGGTTATAGGTGATCGCTTGATGAAAACACACAAGTGTTAGGATAATCTTAGGATAATATTCATATTTTTTGTTTATATACATAAATAAGTAGTAAGATTGATTAATATGAAACTGTAATAGAATTTACGTATACATTTCTAAACTGGAACCGGAAAATAGATAACCGGAAGTGGAGTTAATTTTAGATTTAGTCGATAAGCAATGTAAGAATTAATCAATAATCAATGTTAGAATTTTCTATATTTTTAAAGACTTATTTTAGAATATTTACATATTTTATTTGTTAAGAATATTATTAAAAGGTATTGCATGCGTTACAATATAAATTAGTCGCCCATCGGGTATTTAGGGGAGTCGTTATTGAGAAGTGGCACGGATAACACATAGAGTGTTATTTATCATTGTAAAATACATGGCCAAATATACGTTTCAAACAGATTGATATACGCGTAATTACTGCACCCTGACCTGTCCCTACACAAGTGAGTGTACGAGTATGGAGAATAACGTCACAGCGTTACCTTTCACCAAGTCTAAAAGAATGTAAAAAAACAAGGTACAGACTAAAGGAAATATCTGCTACTAGTTGTCATAAAGGCAACGACATTAGAAACCGCCTTACGCAGCCTTTGCCTATAGTTCTGGGTGTCCAGCACACTCGGGCGCAGGATTGTAGGAGGCGCCGAGCGACGCTCGCGACACTTGCATGCGTCATTCAAGGCGCCAACGCTCTCAAAGATCTTGCGCCTGTGTTATGGCCAAAACCGAGCGCGTTAATGGTTAAAATTTCTTCCCGACATCAAAAATTGCATCCGAATTGTCGTATGAAAATATAACTGTGAGTATTCCATTTTGACCACGCGCCTACTAGAGGGCTCCAGAATATTGGTTGCACACGGGCGCTACAAGAGCTAGACGAGCCTCTCTGGCCATACGAGTTGGTTTTATCAACGCCAAATAACTTCATAATAAAACGTGATTCGTCATTTGTCATCTGGTGGCAATTACTATTTTATTTATATATTTAATATCTAACATATAATCTTCACAATGAAGGGTTGTGCTGTTTAGATAGACATGTCTATGGTATACTGGAGGGATCTAATTCTGCCAGTATGCTATGAAACTTCAGTATTATTACTTGTTACTACTAGTGATGTAATAATTTTATTTTATAGATTACTAGCCGTGCACTCCGCACTTTCATATATTCTTCACTTCGTTTTTTTAACTCGTAACCCTAATTTCTTAGTACTAAGATAATATAAAAAAAAAATCTCATACATTCAAGAACTTGCCCGTAAAACCCTGCACTGAATCGGATTTTATTCATTTTTTTATATGACTATTAATTTTTTTAAGCGGACCCCTAATTATTTTCAAAAATTAAAAGTACCCTAAGTTACCCGGAGTAACTTCAGCTATCTACCAAAAAAAGTCCCGTCAAAATATCTATTTAGTAAAAAAATAATAATTTTAACATTACAAACAGCCACTCCATTTTATTTATTATTATAGAAGTATATATAGATAACTTGTATATATAGTGTATGCTCCGATAGGGCTGTTATATACTATCATGTAAAAGTCTTATTTAATTAAATGGTGAATAAAAAATTAAAAATGTGTAACCTTTAAAATGTGTTAAAATAGTGGCGATTAAAGTATTTAAAAGAATATTCGTTAATATTTTCTTGTATATTTATAATTTTAAATGTAAATAATTATTAAACATATTCGTAATTAAGTTATTATAACATAGTTAAAATCTACACTAATAAATAAAATTGAAGTGTCTGTGTGTAAAGTCAGAATTTTTTTTTACTATATAGATATATGAAAGTATACCTAAAATGTTTTTTTTTTTTTTAATTTTTGTCTGTTTATTCCGGGTAATCTTCGGAACGGCTGGACGGATTTTGACGGGAGTTTCTTTGGTAGATAGCTGAAGTTATTCCAGGTAACTTAAGGTACTTTTGATTTTCAAAAATATATAGGGTCCCGCGTAAAAAAAAGACTAAAATCCGATTCAATGCACAGTTTTATGGGCAAGTACTTGAATTTACAAGAAACATTTTTGATTTTCATATGATTTTAGAAACATTCAAACAAGGAATAATTTGCTAGGGAATATTTAAAATTCATGTCTATAACATGGATTGATTTAATTTAGGCTTAAGTTGAATGTATCTCTAAATAAATATAAATTATTATTTATCTGTAAGTCTATAAGAAAGAATGAAAACATCTATTCACTAACGAGATACACACGGTAATACAAAATACATAAAGACACATATGATATGAGGATAACTAGATGTTACCCAACAGGGGATCTCATCAGAATTACCAAGAAATGCTCAGGGTTGCTTTCAGCTGGATCCCAAAGCGAGTCGCGGAACGAGTAACTTTGATACGTTTTATAATTGTAGCAATAACTTCTTAATTAACTTATAACATATAAATATATATATACTAATAAATAAATTTGAAGTGGCTGTTTATAGAATCAAATTAACATCTTTGTACTAATTATATATGTATATTCGGTACTTATACCAAAGACTCAAAGATATTTTGTTTTGTCTGTCTGTTTGTGCCGGATAATCTCCGGAACGGCTGGACTGATTAGGACGGGTCTTTTAGGGGAGATAGCTGAAGTTATTTCGCGTAACATACAGCACTTAATTTTTCTAAAATAGGGTTCGCCTTAAAAAATGTAAACTCAAGTAAATTTAAACTATTCAGAGGACAGTACCAACAAAATATTATTTTATAATGATTATTTAAAAACTTTACTACGCATTGAAAAACATATCAAACGTGGGCGGAGCTGCATGCACACACCTAGTATATATAGTATCCAAGTGGTTCCACAACAACTATTTCCGTAGTTATTGCAACTCATATTATAATTATTGATCATTTTTTAATTATTTGGACCGATTTGACACAGAGGTAGAACTTGTCAAGTAATTGAATATCAGATACCTTTTATAACTTTAAATAGCTTCGTCGAGTATTATTAACCTTTCATTTATTTTCTGCGAAGCGAGCGATTAACAGCTCCTATTTTAAAATCTAATTTATTATGCTGTCATTTAAACAGGCTTTGAATAATAGAAACGCATTTTCTAGAATACCTGCTTAAAATTCAATCATTAAAATACATTTTAGATTCTAATGTCCATGTTGTGCCAACTCCTATAAAAGTCGGTGACTCTACGCTCGAAGTTGTTGACGGTTATGTTTACGTGGGAAAAAAACCGTCCAGTTAGGTAGATCCAACTTCGAGAAAGAGGTTGATTGTCGAATCCAACTCGGCTGGGCCTCGTTCGGGAAGCTACGCAGAATCTTTTATTCGAATATACCGCAGTATCTCAGGACAAAAGTCTTCGACCAGTGTGTATTGCCAGTGATGATATACGGCACCGAGAAGTGGTCGCTCACAATGGGAATAAAAAAGCTCAAAGTTGCTCAAAGGGCAATGGAGAGGGCTATGCTTGGAGTTTCATCGCGTGATCGAATTAAGAATGAGGAGATCCACAGAAGAGCCAAAGTAAACGACATTGCCCGAAGAGTTGCTAAACTTAAGTGGCAGTAGTCTGGGCACATTGCTCGCAGAACCGATGCCTGATGGGGTACAGGCAACAGGAACCCACAAGGTAGACCGACAACCTGCTGAAGGTCACGGGAATCCGCTGGATGCGGGTGGCGTAAGACAGGTCGTCATGGAGATCTTTGGGGGAGTCCTATGCCCAGCAGTGGACGTCTTTCGGTTGGATGGATGGGTTTTAGATTCCAATATATAATTATGTTTATTAGAATATATGAATAAGAGGCTCCTTAAGTAGATATATGGTCAGTTTCAATATGTTTTCGATCTCAATCTTTTTTTTTACTTTCTGAAATTCAATTCCTTTTTCTCTAAAGTGTCAGAGATCAATAAGAAAAACCTATTTATTTTTGGTTAAATTTCAATCCTAAAGTTTAGACTCAATATTAAAGCCGGTTTTTAGAAAAAACCAACATTGATGAACCAATTTTACCTTAATCTTTTACATTCTTTTGTAATCCATTATCGTATATTAAACTTTCTTCTCATATTACTAAGATGGCATTTTATAATGAAACGGGTAAAATATATATCTTAGACGGATGTATGATTGTTGTTACCTTTTTTTTTTTTTTTTTTTGACGGGGGAAATGCATTTAAGCACTACCCTTATCTATTGTATTTGAAGGATCAGAGTCCCCCAAATACAATAGATAAGGGGGCACGGAGTGACGAGTTCCGTGCCAGGTTGGGACTCACCCGGGCGAGAGTCATGATTGTTGTTACCTACCAGTAAATGAGTTTTGAACCTTCAGGTAAAATCGATCTGAAGGCAAAGTTTGTCACCTCAAGTGGAAACGAGTGATTAACAAGCCCTTTGGTCGATTAGATTAATTATAAGGATTCTGTCACACTTAAGGTGTACCAAAAAAAACAAATCGACTTTGCGAAAAATTATCTGAAACCTTTTTTAGATTATTTGATTTCCTATATTTGAATATGTATTACTGATTAGTTAGTAAATAATAAAATTACAAATTTAAAAAATCCTTTGTTTTTTTTAATGGGCAGTAGAATTTTTTTTTTTTTTATTTATCGATAATAATAAGAAATCAAACTTTGTTAAAAAAAATTAAATAAATTCTTAAACAATATTATCGTGGTAACCAAAGAAGGAAGAATAGTCGTTTTTTGATCCACTAATGTGTGATCACAATAATGAAGATTTCTAAGATACGTCAGCCTATTTGTCACAGACAGTAGAAATAATAACAGCGATCATGGTTGACAGGCGCCATTGGTAACTATCACTAACCTATCGATGATAAAAATAGATTATCACATGCAATAAATACCGATAGTTGGACCACCGAGCCAGCCGGGAGCCAAGCCAGAACCGAGACCTTTCCTCTGCCGCGCCAGAAGTTGAACTGTCAATGCGTATGTCAGTAACATCACGCCCAGTGGGATATAGAATGAGATTATAGAACCGATCGCCTTGTAAAGTGGATCCGGGACTTGGCAGGAACCTCCTATGAGCACCGATTCTGCATTCTGAAAAGTAATTATTCTATTAATTTAATCTTAAAAGGAATATTTGTTGATTAAGACATTGTAACATTAGGAAAGGCTTCCTCAGTTGACCAAAAATACTTATTTGTTATTCGGTCCAAGTGATAGTAAATTGTAAGCATCAAATCATAATTAATGACGAACTATTGTCAAAAAGCAAAATTTATTTGATAATTTGCAGAATTCTATAATTCTTCTAGATATAACTTTGAAGAATTAACGATTAGTGTAGATTTTTTTTACACTGATTACTCTTCATGGATTAAATTGCATATCCATTTTACTAAAAGACGTCTACTGCATTACATAGGTCTTTTCCAAAGATTTACACAACGACCGGTCTTGCGCCATGATGCATTCCCCACCTTCATTAGGCGGTCGATCCACCTTGTGGGGACCTACCCACGCTGCGTTTTCTGGTGCGTGTAAGCCATTTGAGAACCCGTTGGCCCTATGGCATCAGTTCTGCGAGTAATATGCCCAACTCATTGCTATTTAAGTTTAGCAATTCTTCCTGCAATGTCGGTTAGTTTGGTTTTTTTTGTGGATCTCAACATTTCTGATTCGACCACGGAATTAAACTCCAAGCATAGTCTTCTCCATTACCCTTTGAGCAACTTTTATTTAGCAGTTTTTTTATTAGGCCCGTTGTGGCCGACCACGTCTCAGTATCGCATGTCAGTACTGGTAACAACCACTGTTCGAAAATTTTCGTCTTGAGACACTACATTTTTTTGAACGAGAAGATTCTGCGTGATTACTCAACATTATATGCAATTGCATCTATTAGCTTAATCAACCGATTATTTCACTTTCAACATAAATATTAAATAAACGAATTAGGCTACAGAAGCCTGCTACTAAATCTGATGATCAAATAATTTAGACATTAACTCTACAAACAAAGTTAAAATATATACACGAATAGCAAAATGACACAAAATAACATCGACAAAACATATCCGTTCATCATTTGAAACATAATTAACACTTGAAACAAACGCTATATTAATACCCTTTCCAATCTGTTAAACACAAATGGAATCTGATTTTACAATAATATTATTAAGAGCACTTAAATGATTAATATCAGGCAATGTTATTATTCCAATAATATTATCGCGGTTCGACTATGAGCTTTGTTCATTCGTTATCGATCAAGACTGGTTGTTGTTTGTGAGGAGGCAATTTAATTATTTAAAGGCTTCTCGCATTCCTTTGGTAATTTATTAAGGTAACCCATTAATTGAATTTAGTTGCTTCTGTCGCTTCCATTGTGCAATTTACATTTGAACGTCAGAGGGTTGACGAGGTATACTTGAAATATTTTCATCAATTTACCTAATCGTTTTATTATCTGTCTTGTTAAGTGACATTTCGAATCGCAATTGATTAGATGAGATATAATATTATAGTTACATCAGTGCTTCAGACAGCTTTATCAATAATTGTTCAATCATCTGAATCAGTAATCTTTACGCAATATAAATGAGAAAAATAAATTGTTGTGAAGGAAAGTGACCAAATAAATAAACTCACTATAACTTTTTGACTTTAGACTTATTATTTTATAAACTTTAAATGATAATAATAAAAACGTGCATATTTTATAATTATTATTCGTTTTCTAATAATAAAAAAGAAATTTCACTTCTGACACGTGTGCTCAGTACACACGCTGAGTTATTTTATTTAAGTATATTTATAACAAATACGTATATAATTTACGGTGGTAAGACATTTTTTAACGCTTCTAACTTGAAAATCCGTTGGTGAAAATAGGTGCATTCTAGAAGCATAAATTGATATCCTCTCGTTTTAATGTGGTTATCATCCTGACCACGTCATCACTTAACATTAGTTGAGATTGTGATCATAGTATTGAGCCTTTATAGCGTAAATGTTTATAGAAGTAATTAGGTACGTAAAAAGAAGCAAACAAATATCAGTTAATGATATGAAATATAAAATTAAAGTGAGAAAACAAATTTCGGAGATAATAGTTTGTTTTCACATATCGAACAATGCAGAATGTATATGCGACATTTCCATAAATTCTAGATAAACGCCATTTCCACTTATTTTGCGATTCTGACAGACATATTTCATTCGCAGTCACCGCATTCGAAACTCTGTTACGTTACACCAGAGACAAATTGAAATAATCAGAGTTACTATAGCGTCTTAGAAGGAATCGTAATTTGATAATTGAGATCTATTAAAACGAGATATGTCGATAAGTGCTCCAATTTGATCTAAAAATTACGTAATATTTTTATGACTTTGTTATGATTCTCAATAATTCGCAAAAATATTTACATGGCGCTATTTTCTATTTAGTTAAAAGATAATTGCCTTGTTGCCAGCTCGTGCTTCTTCGTTGCATGCGACTTTGCCGCTCTTTGTTTTACGATTTTTGTAGAGATATTGACGTTCTGTTTATTATTTATCTATAGTTATATTAATGATATGAGCATCGCTAAAATGTTTATCTTTAAAGAACGTAACAATTTTAAATTATTTTTGGTCTTCTATCATAGAAAAAAGAGTGCGTGTAGGTGTACTTATGTACGCACGTAAGAAGTTATATCTCTTTGCCGTAATCATAGAAAAAACTAAAACTTTGACAGCCAACTTCAGGTTGGTTTTCGTAATGGTGTGCGCGCGTATCGTATGTGAATATGCATGCAAACTAATTTTAAACGATGAAAGTGATCTTATTTAAAAAATAACATTTTGAGATAATGACGATTAAGATTTTTTAAAGTCTGCATGCACCTTTAAGTTTATTAGTCAATATTTTCTCATATATTCATAAAAAATGATTTAAACTTATTTTTTAAACATAATTAAATTAATATCATCATAGTTTAATAGTTTAGACATACAGCGGGCGGATCGGATCTCGATTTGAGTATAAAAGAGGTCACGACCCGCCCGCTTTGTATTGGAACCATAAATGTATCACTTAGAGTCATTTTACAACACTAGCTCAGTACATCGATTTTTGACTAGAGTCAGTTTCACTCTTAAAGTGTGATATATTTAGTCGTAAAATTAAATATATTAAATTTAATTTCAATAAATTATAACTGTATGTCATAAAACATAAGTTTAAAAAAAACTTCAGAGCAACCAATCCCAGATCCCATAAAATGTCGAACGAAGGCAACGTTATGAAACACTTTTGGATTTATAACGAATCTCTGATCTTGACGTGAAAGCAATCACAGATTACTGACCGTGAAATTAAAATATTTTCTTCATCTTTTATGACTAGTAAATTATAAAAGAACGGGCGAGTTCAAAACCTTAGATACTTGACCGTGCCTATTTTTAGTAGAAACTCATTCGGTATCGTTTGAAGGTAATTATAACTGAGGGGATATTATAATAGTAGTTACAATGATTTTTAATTAGACACTAGTTGCTCTCGCGACTCTGATCGCTTATAATATTTTCTATTCAACACAATTATTTGCTTCGTAATGATTGAAAAAGAAGTCTAACATTTTGTACATGCCATAATTGCTTTTAAATTGACAGAATGAAAAGATATTTCGCACAAACTCAAAGAATTGCCAGTAAAACTGTGCACTGAATCGGATTTTGATCAATATTTTTATGCAGTTACCCCAAATAATTTTCCAAATATATAAGTGGCCTAAATTACGTGGAGTAACTTAAGCTATCTACCAAAAAATCGGTCCGGCCGTTCCGAAGATTATCCGGAATAAACAGAGAGACAGACAATAATGAACATGTTTTTGGTATAGATATCGTCGTATATATATTAATATGTATTTAGTAAAAAGTTGTTATATTAATAATATTACAAACAGACATATCAATTTTGTCATTTTTCAATTAGTATAGATTATATTTAAAAAGGGGGAAAGTAACAGTAATCGTTTTTCTTTGGCTTTCATATAAATATAAATCACCACACAAAATGTAACTGGAAAATTCTTTCGAATATCTTCTTAACTAAATGTAGACGGAGCCGAGTCAATTAGTTCTTTTTATCTTGTTGATTAATAATTAATAACAAGCAACGACTTATAATCTTATTTTCTCATTAGATTTATCCTGTTAAATACTTTATTTTATTATTAACTTTTGATTAAATACACTTCGAGTTTATTTTGATTAAGTTAGGTGATGTTTTTTTTTTTTGGGTTGTTCATTATTCGAAAATCTCCAAAGTATTATAATATACTGTCTGGAGGATTACGTTACATGGACAGGTTCTTTTAAGAATTTTAACAGATATTCAAGGTAAATCTATTTGGGACAATCAGAGCTAGAATACATAGTTTTTTTACATTGTCTAGGCTCAGTGTTTTGACCACGATAACACCTGATGTTAAGTGACGCTGTGGTCCAGGATGGTATACACTAAGCCTACAGGTACTGGTTTTTAAGTGATGCTGCCGTAACTCACATATTGGTATTTGGCGACAGGTTTTCAAACTTGAGGATGGTAGCTACCCAGGTGGCCATTATTAGAAAATGCTGTACCACCATGCTATCATCATCATCGCGACGTTTTCCTTCGGCGAAAGCTGAGGCTGATTTTAGAGTTGGATAGGAGGATTTGAATCCGTATACATTGTTGCGGAATCCGGCAGCACTATCCACTGCACCATGATCGCTTTTAAGCAGAGGTTGGTCTACAACAGCTAATGTTTTTAGCTAGGTCTGAATAGAAACTTGCTGATTCCGGAACATGAAACAACTTTACATTACATTATGACATTTTTTATCTCTCGTTTAAGCGTTCGCATAAATTTGTCCCCGAGTTTATTTTGTTACATGAGGCAACATACGAAATAAGTAATAATGATAATAATAAATCAAGTCAACAAATAAATAAGTATAATGTAGGTAGTATACAGAGGAATCCTCAGGCCGTTTAAGCGATAAAGAATTACGAACATACGCACATCGAAATTTTATATACATTAAGATTACCTTTGAATACTTCAAGCTCAATGGTAGACTCATGGCTGAGGACAGAATCCAAACGAAAACTATCTTAACTGTCACCCTCTTTCTTGTCTTATTCCTGCCGAATCGCATCGGGTACCTTAGAGACAGGTATCTGAAACGTAAACAGCTCTCAGTGATCTGAATTAACAATTTATGAAGCTATTTATTCGCAGGTAGGAAGAGAATGTTGTGAGAAAAGTATCGGATATAAATGTTGAAGACCATTATGGAAGGGGAGGACCAAAGAAAAAATGGATGAAATATGTGAAAGATGTTTAGGTAAGGAGTTAATAGGAGATAACTGAAAATAGACAGGAATGTATGAGGAAGATATTTTTTTCTTAACACGGAATAGGCACAGTACTTTGATCACAATCTCACCTGATGTTAAGTGACGATGTGGTCCAAGATGGTAAATACACTAAGCTAGAGGTACTGGTTCTCAAGTGATGCTGCCGGAACAGACCTATTGGTATTTGTCAACAGGTTTTCAAACTTGAGGGTGGTAGCTACCCAGGCGGACATAATTAGAAAATGCCCTATCACCATCTTATGGTTACCTCACGATGATTTCCTTCACCGAAAGCTCAGACCGATTTTAGAGTTAGATAGGTGGGGAACGAACCCGCGCCGATTGACGCGGAATCCGTCTGTGCTACTCGCTGCGCCTTCATCGCTTCATGTTGCACCGACTCCAAATAAAAATAGAATAAGGGTAGAGAGATGATGAATGTGGTTCAGGAGTCAGTTAGATAGCATTTCGATGAATGTTGGTTCGAATTCACTCATCCTTTTTTATAATTAAACTAAATCTTCAGTGAAGGCAGACATTGTGATTGCGTGTAAAAATCTGTCATCAAGCACCTTCTATGTGTGTTCTGCCAGCGTAACTTGAGGCGAAGTACGTTTACTATCTTGGATTACATCGACATTGTAATCAAATCGCAGAAACTAAACGATCACACTATACTCACACATAACGAAGATAAGTTGGATGATGGAAGGAAGTTAAAATTGTGTTTTTTTTTTCACCTCTAAGGTTGAAATTATACGGTATCAGACTAATAAACAAATGTATGATATATTCTTCATAACAGCTTAATACCACAATCTCACCTTGTTAAACAGGCTAGTAAGAAGGCGTTTGTTGAAGACCTGATTATTTACCAACTTATGTGAACTGATCACATAAGTTTACCGATTAGTTGATTCAATAAGAAATATCGTCAGGAATCATTAAGACCAGAAAAATATATTCATACAGAATTATGGATGTGTTGGATTTTAAAATTCCAAACATGTCATGTAGAGGTATTCATAGGCATGCGTCTAACTTCAGAGATAAACTTTAGTGCAGTACTCAATATTTTATAGACTGATATTATTATTATTACTTACCTATCAACGCTGATAGTACAAAGATGCATTATAGAGGCTGTGCAGAGGAGAACGTCCAAGCAAATCCAGGTTAGACAGTAGACAGCCGGTAGTGGAAAATAACCTGTAATTAAAAAAAGTCGTCAAATATACACGACCCTTTACGGTAGGTACACTTTGGTTGCATAAATAAGTTAATGTCAACAGTATCGCTGTGATTCCGTCCGTCATAAATTAAGTCGATGACAGAATATACTCGTAGAAGTGAAATAATAGTTGCAAAATAGATAAACGAAGGAACACGATAATATTTCTCTACGTAAAAAAGGGTGAGACACGAGATCATGTCGCTCTACGCAGACTAATACTACCAACCCACTAACTGAAAAATCGATCAAATATAAGATTGCAGATATTGTTATATATTAAAATACTTCATTTTTAGGAAGACTTACGATTTACGAGAACTTATGATATGAGGATACAAGGAAATAAAATAAGAAAGTTATTTATAACACAAAACTGAAGCTCATTGACAAATATCCGTTTATTTTACATGAAACAGAATATACATAAGATTTTGATCCTTTTAAAGGGGAATTAAAAAAAAACTTTATTTTTACACTAAGCATTTATTTGTACTATTACTTCCTCGAAATAGGTATGAATTTTGCCTGTACTTAGCTCTGACTACTGGATTATAAATAATGTTATATTATTCTATATACCATGGAAGTTTTACATGTATTTGTTTTTTATGTCTCCTTAAATATAATTATTTAAAGCGATGATGGCGCAGTGGGTAGTCCGGCCGGATTCCGAGTCAATCGACGCGGGTTCGATCCCCACCTATCCAACTCTAAAAATCGGCTTGAGCATTCGGTGAAGGAAAACATTGTGAGGAAACCATAGCATGGTGGTAGGGCGTTTTCCAATTATGCCCTTCTGGGTAGCTACCACCCCCTCAAGGTTGAAAACCTGTCGCTAAATACCAATAGGTGTGTTCCGGCAGCATCACTTGAGAACCATTACCTAGGTTTAATGTGTTTACCATCCTGTGGACCACGCCATCACTTAATATTAGCTGAGGTTGTGGTCAAAGCACTGAGCCTATGCCCTATATATAATAAAAAAAATTAAGCTACTTGTATAATAAACAATCAAAACATTAAAATAAAACCTTTCATATAAGATACTTTTTCTATAGATGGCAATGCATACTTTTCGATATATTTATAGTATAAGCAATGTAGTGGAGCGATGGTACCACCTATTTCTGAGCCGAAAGGTTGTTAATAATAATATCTTTAAACACAATAAAATTATCTTTGATAACCATGATATTGTTTTTTTTCTTTTTTGTTAACCATACACTCTTTATTTTTTTCAAACAAGCAAACGCTGTTGATCTTGAAGTCCCTGACAGGTTCATCGGTCTTTGTGGTAAACGCTTATGGCACTCAGCAGGAACATTTTAAGTAACTGACACCCTACAATAGTACGAACTTTAGCTTTATATGCTTGATATTAAAAATGTCTCTTGTAGTAACTAATGAATCCTGCTTTCTATATGAATGAATGAATGAATGAATGTATGAAGTGTCTCTGGCTGCGGGTGCAAAGCCTTCCCTAGTTGGGGATCATGGGCACTTCATGGATCGCTGTAACAAGGCTTCATACAAACTCATACATATACACACCACACATATGGACGATTAATATTATTTCGTTTTCAGTTTTTAGTTTGAGATTTCATTCTATTAACTAACGTAATATAGTACTAATAGACACATTTTATTACAGAACATTTAAAGGAAAGAGGGAAGGAAGCATAACATTAAATTAACTCATAATATAACGCATATGCATGTATGACTTTAAATGTTGTGAAAGTTCCAGTAGGTACAATGGAAATTTATTTATAAATAATAACCAAAAAAAAAAAACAAAAACAAAATAAGTATAAAAGATAACAAAATTAATTTAACGCATAACGCACCCACATTAGGGCAATAATACAACAACACTAATAAACGTCGCCGTCTGCAATAATCCACGCCTTATTCCGTTCGTCTACCTACCCACACATTTATAAACATTCCCTTTGCCTCGATCTAAATTCTAAATATAATCACATTAGTGGCCAATATATTTTTTGCTAGGATTACGATATCATTTAGTAAAGGAACTAAATTAATTCTTATTTCAATTTCTTTTAGTTTTGAAATAAAGAAATCGTAGTAACAACGGCTCAGTGATAATTCTACTGGTGCGCCAGTTGACGTAAATTCGAATAATCAGTAATATTCACCATCATTCTCATGCCTTCTTCCCAATTCACTTGGGGTTGGCGCAGTATGTTTTCTTTTTCCATACGTTCCTATTAGCTGTCATCTCTTCATTACCTCTTCCTTTGGCCTTCTTCTACTATTCCATACTTCCACATTTACATTCATTAATATTTTACCCACATGCGCTTCCTTTTTTCTCATAACATGCCATTACCATGACTTATGTATGTTTTGCCCTTCAATTTAAGATGCATCCTGGAGTCACACATCACAACATGATCTGGTGTGATCAATAATGTTTAATAAATAATAATGTTAAGCTTTCGATAAGGAAAAAAATAGTAAGCACGGTGATGAGGTATTTTCTATTGCCAACCTGGTTAGCTTCAACCCTCGAGACGCAAATCTATCGCAGAGCAGCTATAAGAACGTAGGATTAAATACCTAGTAGCGTGTCCTCTAAATTTTATTAGAAAAAGGGGTGAAATGCCAACGGGGAGTTTACGGGAGGCTTTTTAACGAGATGCCGTTGTGCATGCGGTGTAAGTAATAAATATTTTAAGGTTGTGATTGTGTTTTGTTTTCCCAAAAATAAAATCCCACAGGTACATATCGTAAGCATCACACGATAGTCAGTTTAATGTGTTTACCATCTTGTTTACCAGCGTCACCTAATATAAGATAAGATAAGATAATATTATACAACTAGCTGTGTGCCCACGGCTGCGCCTGCGTTCCTTATATCCTTCACTGTCTAATATATGTAGTTTTTAATGTTTTACACGGAACTTCAATTATTATCAAAAATAAAAGTAGCTTATGTTACGCAGAGTAACTTTAGTTATCTCACTCTTCCTTAAGCTCTCGTCCCAAAGTACCAGTTCAGTAAAGCTGAAAAGGCCCTATCGATCAACTGCATTCTTTGGTTAAAAAAAATTAAATTAATAAAAATAGATAATCTAAAATAAAATCAGCTTGCACTTTCGGTGAAAGAAAACATCGCGAGTAAACCATATCACGGTGGTAGGTCACTGTATAAAAATGCCCGACTGGGTAGCTACCACCCCTCAAGTTTTAAAACCTGTCGCTGAATATCAATAGCTGTATTCCGGCAGCATCACTTGAGAACCTTTAGGCTTAGCGTATTTACCATCCCGGACCATATCGTCACTTAACATCGTACGAGATTGTGGTACGTATTTAAAAAATCATATTAGGTCACCAATACAAATAATACAATGAAAAATAATTTCAATTGAATATAGAGCTGCTAAAGTAAAACAAGAATCAATTTAAAACTGATTAGTACGTTGTACCTTGTCTAGACTTACTCGTCTGTAAAAAAGGGCGAATAGAAGTACTGTTTAACTCAACTATTACAATTAAAATGATTAGAACTTTACTTTGAATTTAAAGGGAGTGAAGTGTACGTACATACGTACATAAGTACATTAAAAGTATTAGATTTAAACGGTAAATCATTATTACTATAAATTTGATTCATAGTTTATGACATTTACATCATAGACTTGTATGTTTTTTTTTGCCGAAAAAAAAACAATAATTTAAGAGGATATCCTAGCAGCATTTATTCTATACAAACGTAGCCCCCTGTTTCCTCTCTGAATAATAACATTATGGTAAATATTTTAATACCAAATAATATATATCCATCACCGCCATGCCTGAACGTTTTGATTTTTTCATAAATTTGTTATTGTAGAAACTAGAAGCCTATGAAAATGAAAAATAAGCTCGATTTTTACCGACATTTTCAGACGTTCGTCAAACAAATTTGATGGATAAAATTTAAAGAAATCATAGCACACCAAAGCAATTGAAAATTGGTTCAGTTTTGCAGGAGGAAACAGGGTACTACGAAGTGATGTTTTCGACTATTATTCGACATACGGTAAAATCAGCCTACGCTGCAGTTGTCCCTTTCGTGTTTCATAACTCTTTCTTTGGGGCGTAACGCGATAGCAATAGATTTCTGAAATACCTACTTTTCCGATCGCATGCCTTCTTAATCGTCCGTTTTACTCTATGATAGCCGTATAAATACAGGTTGCCTGTGGGTTTTATTACGATGTTATTGATAGTTAAAACTTCGTCTGGAACACCATGTACATATAAACCCTAACCTTCTTTTATTATTTCTATTTATATTCCTGTTTATATATATTTTATTCCTAAAAGAAGGAATTATCTTTTTTCAATAAAAAAAAAAAAAAAAACAATATTGTTGTTGACATTCCTCTTTTTATGTACCTACGTCGGAAATGGCGAATAAAAACGTAAAATATAAAATACGTGCAATCTAACGTAAAATATTTTATTATAAAATTGTATTTTTATGAATATAATGCTCTGAGTGACTGGGCAAGTCGGTAAAGGTCGATCTGAGTGACCACATCTCGACCAAATCGAAAACGTTCTCAAGCAAGGCCACGGTCAAAAGTACTCGTAAATGAAGCGTTCCTGAAAGTAGAATAAGCGATAGAAATTTGTCATCTAACAGGTGGAAGGATGTAGGCTCTGCCTAAATTTATGGAAGACAAGCGTGATTTTATGTATATTTATGTATTGCTCAAATTTTTCGTAATCTTTTTTTGTAATTTAACCTCCCGGTAGCTTTTGGTTTCCGACCTTATGACTAAATAGTGTTTTCCAACAAATAAAATGACATTGCTGCGTGATTGAGCTACGAAGAGAGTTGGTTATATAAAGTAGAAGGTATGTCCAACTGTACATGTCTAAAGATATTTGATACAGAACAATTTTGGATTTTACATACCTATTAAATGTTTCGACAATTGATATTATAGCTAAACGTTAGACAGTTAGACACGCCTTATATTATATGTACGAATAATCCGATGAAATGATATAGTTTCCTGAGTAAAAACATATGGCCACAAGAATAAATAAATACAATAAAACCAAATGACTCCATTTCTCTCGACATATATTTTCAGCAATTTCATGACTTTTACGGCCTCCCTTATCCCGACGCCTCTGTTATATTTCACCATTAGTATTTATATTTACGCCATTTGTTCTAGCGCTAAATGTACTATAATATGGCGGGGTTGTTAGTAATAACTCAAGCTGTCAAGTTACAAAGCGGCTTTATTGTCTCTTATTCAGAGATACGAGCCGAGTTAAATTGTTCTTGGTACACTAAAATAGGTACTTTTAGTTCATTTTATGTTTTCGATGGTTCGGCGGTTGTATGCACGCATACAATGTATATGTTTCAGTGTTAAATCAAATACAATAGAAACAGATGTATGAGCAAAACAACCCACAGTTAATCTATACATATAATAAAAATGTAACGGATCGCTGTCTGTACATGGAAGATATGTGAGAAAAAATATTATTAGGACCTTTATAAACGCAAATAGCACCCAAAACAATGATTCTTAAATTTTTTGTCTGTTTGTCTGTGCGTTTGTGCACGCTAATCTCAGAAACGACTTATCCAATTTAGATGTAGTTTTCACTAATATATTGTAGTAAGCTTCACTTAACATTTAGTGTTTGTTTCATGTCAATCGGTACATAAATAAAAAAGTTATGTCAATTTAAAGAATCACGTCGAACATTTATTCTATCTAAATTCTTTCTCTGTACAGATGCATTGACTGAAACTTTAGTAAACTCCATAATAATGGTCTAAATAAAAGTATGATTGTATAATAATAATAATATGATAATAAATAGAAGTTCAAAATGATCAGTTTCGGAAATTTTAAAATTCCAATTTAAAGTGACCTCAGATTTATACCGTTATTCATATGAAATAGGGTTCAGGTTAGGCTGGCAAAGTGGATTGTTTATATATGTATATATAAAGTACGCCGAGAGCCGGGCCACTTTTCGTTGCATTCGATAACACTGACTGTTTACATATTTCATTTATTTATATTTTAGGGTTTGTAAATACATATTGTATGTATATAGTATAGGTTAATTTGTTTTCATGTTAGTCGCCGTGTTTACGTCTTATTAGTTAAACTGTAAATATAAGTTTATACAAGTTCTTAATTTTTATATTTAAATTTTATGTTTAAGAAACAATTTGGTAATTTGCGATTAATTAATACATGAGTGAAACATACATACATACATACATACAGGAGTGAAACATACATTAAGTGAAATTTTCACTTTTAAATTTCTGATCCTGCGAAACCTGATAGAATCAGAGATTTTAACAAGTGATAGTGTATTTATTCCTCGGGTTCCTCTCATTCGAAATAATTTTCCGTTTAGTTTTAAACGAGTCCAGTTTCCAGTGAGCTTATGACCAGTTTCGCAATGACAATTAATAAAGCCCATGGTCAGACGCTAAAAGTTGTGGATGTAAGTATTAGCTGTTTTTTGCACGGTCAGCTTTATGTGGCTTTGTCACATGTTAATTATCCTAGCAGCCTGTATGCTATGTTCCCCAGTGGCTATACGATGTAACGACGGTGATTATAATCCAAAATAAACCAAAAGATACATCCAAAAAATGCTGCCCAAAGTCACTATTCCACGCGGACGAAGTTGTGGGCACAGCTAGTGTTTAATAATTTACGTGTTTAAAAAACGATTCTATTTATTTTTCGTTAAACCGGTCATACTAGTTCAATATATGTATATACTTTATGTTTACACTAAGACTTACACGATTGTTTAAACATTGTAATAGTAGGGCTTTCAGTAAGTCTAGTAAAACAATTGAATGTCTAATAATAATAATAATGCAAAAAAAAATCCATTATTTTCACAATCGTGTCTGAGAATCCGAACGCGAGAGAGATATCGATCTTTCCATTACATCTGTATTCCATTCGGAGTTCCTTCGTATCTGCGAACGGTCTTATCGAATAATTTAATTCGGTGTCACGTTGTTAGGTAGCGATTTAACGTGAAAGAGCTTTTGGCGTTGATGGATGATCACGCCTTGCACGAAGGTCAACGAGCCACCGCGTTGACGTCATCGGACCTATACTGATAGTGTGCAAAGAAAGGTGGCTTCTTTATACGAAGAGACTAAATAATATAGAGCGGTTGTCTAAATTAAACTACTTATAAAATATAGCCATTAGAAAATACCTTTGAAAAAATTCACAGTCTAGTCTTTTTTGTACTTTGTGTTTCCAAGATGGTAGAACGCCAACGATACATTCTCAGTTGATGTTGTCGAAACAAACTTATGTATGTGTTTGATAATAAGTTTTTAAAGTCGAGAGTAGTAGCTACATAGGTGGTTTTTAGGAAGTGTCCTACCATCATATTACAGTTTAATTACGCAATTTTCAGTGGAAGTTAAAATAGCATTGGTGAATTTATTTATCCTGTGTCAAAAGTCGGAGTCTCTAACTACACAAAACATTGAAACAACTTTATAAATTACTTCGTCTACGCGTCTTATCTGTCTTATGTGTGAGATCCTGATTTTATTTTGTTTTTCAAAGCCTATCAGTTACCGAACGACACGCCATATTTCCCGTACACCAAATTGTATTCAAACCGATATAACCTTTTTAAAGTTTTGAATGATTTTTTTTTTGTAATTTCCAAGAATAATGTTGATAATTTTTATAGCCTTTCAATCGCTAATTAATACGTACTTTATGTACACAAAATTTTAATAAAAATCAGTCAACCTGCTTTTGACTTAAACCCTATATTTTTTTTACAATTTATTTTTTTAATAATTGCGTAAATTTATATAGTCTACCAACTGGTTCTTGACATAGACATTCTTTTAGTATTGTAAAACGTATTTTAGTGTATCCTTTTAGCCATCACAGTAATACAAGAGTAGTACAAATGCCATTGCCTTTTTTTTAATTATATTGTACCATCATTTTATAGTATTATTTTATTTTAAAAAAACTTTTACCATGATGATATTGACACAAACAGTTGGTCTATTTCTCATACTAATTTAATATCTTTGGCTGTATATAACCTCTTTGCACTCACTAAAAAGGTTAAATATAAACATAAATACCGAAGCTATTTAGGAAAGGCCTTTCCTATGATATTAATCATACTTAATTACACAAATATACTATTTTTTCGTGTGGTTTTTGTAATGATGTAAATCTGTCATGTTGGTGGTAGTTTTTTTTTTTTGATACCTTGATCTTGAACATTAACTGCAATTAATCCGGTGTTGTTTAATTTTGGTTGGTGGTCTTACATTAATGTAGTTTTAATTTTATAATCGGCAGTATGAATTAATTCTTTTTTTTGTATAGTGGTACAGCATAGTGATGGTCTTATTGTAAGCACAGTACAATGCAAAAACAGTTGCGACCGTTGACAGATCGGCTATTCATTGTCGATCATCACTGTCCTGCCGGCCTTGACAGATATCTTCACGTTACGTTGGAAGGACGTGATATAGGGAGGGGGGAACACAACGACCGGAAGAAGTTCCACAGCTTTACAGTACGGTAAATTTATGACGATTCGTAAGGATTGGTTCGTCCCTGGATAGAAGTTACTAAGATTGTGGGTTCGACTATAGAAGAAAACAATCAGTTCCTTGTAGCATTTGCTATGACACTGACGGTAAAATACTGTACGAATGTCACTACATGATACTACTTGTATATGTGAAAGATATTTTTGTAGTAAAAACTTATTTAGTTGCGTTGAGCGATTCTCGGTAGAGGAAGCACTTATATAGATTTACGTTACCCATGCTATGACGTCAGTCATCGTTCATCATCAACATTCTATATGAAAATGTACATAATTATTGGCCGGAGCGCCAATGTATGTACAAATTTAGACAATAAATAAAGAAAAATATAAAATTTTAATTATTCATACTATAGTTTAAACATAAAAAAAACAGTTTTCCCCAAAGTTTCTTGTGTTCGCTTCTGTCGGGAGTCCATGTGGCTGCCTAGTTTTATATAAATAAAAAGGAGAAGTAATAAATAAGGTCGCCTTGTAAAAAGTCCATCAAACACGTCATATAAACGTTAGAATAGATCACACGAAATTGCAAACGGCGTGACGGCGATAAAATCGTAATTTCAGACAACAATAAAAACTAAATTGAAATTTATTCCTTCATTTTGTCGACATATTGCTTTCCTATGAAACGTTCGCTCGACCCGGGCTTATATTCAATGGGGTGTTGTAAAAAGTTGGAATTCAAGTCAATAAGGCCTAGTCCATAGGGGTTAGGTAGGGATCTCAATGTAGCTAAAGGTTTTGTCGATTTCATATCTGATTAAAAATAAAATGTTTTTTTTTAATATATAGAACTGATGGTTATAAAAAGAGCCTTGTAAAATATTTGAGAAAAACAATAATTGAGCCATTAACCATTATATTTAACACGAGTCTTACTACGGGTATGTTTTCTGAAGTATGGAAGACCGCGCTTGACAGCCAAATACATAAAGATTGTTTCAATGAAATACTAGATAATTACCACCCCATTTCTTTGCTTGGTGTTTTTTTCAAAGTAATTTTGAAAAAGATAGTTAATAAATGAATACGTAAATTTATTGTAAAACACTAACTATTGTCGCACAATCAATATGGTTTCCAAAGGAGCAAAACGACAGAGGATGCCGTATTTTTATTAACATCATCAGTGGCTGGATACTGTGATAAAAGACGTGGCTGTAATGGTGTATTTCTTGACTTGGCCAAAGTCTTCGACACTGTATCCGTCTCTATAAAGCTTGAATGTATAGAAATTAGAAGCATCCCTTTGTAATGGTTTTCTACATACCTTTCTGATCGAAAACAGCGTGTTAAAATTGGCCAATATACTAGTGACTTGCAGAGCATACCTTTTCGTGTCCCGCACGGTAGTATTCTTGGATCGACTTTATTTATTCTTTATATAAACTTTTTGTTGTGTAATAAATATAGCGGACAAACATCTTTATATATAGCGATCATTAATAGACGTCAAAATGTAGGTATGTCGCGAATTGTGTGCGGTGCTTACCTACAACGAAATTCAGTTGGTATTTTAATAAAGAATGGATACAACTCGATCCAGTCTTTTCTTAAATATGAACCACTTTTATAGGATTATAACTAATTACCTGATGTATGTATTTATGTTTTTATATTTCTTTGTTATATAGCATGTTAAATGAATCTATAAAAACTGTGAATTGGACCGATATTGTTGTTAAATAAAACTTGAAGATTTCAAGATACAGGCATTGCATTGTTTGTGGTCTGCGGGCAAAACTATATGTGTGTAATCAATTTGTCAACAAACACATTTTTGTTTTTTTTTTATATACTACAAAAGTCTCAGCACTTTCATCAGAATTTCACCTGATGTTAAGTAACAGCTCAACAGTAACACCTGATGTTAGGATGTTAAACACACTAAAGGTAAAAACCGTGAAGATTATGAATTTAGAATTACCAGAACGATCCAATAAGATCGATACATTGTTTAAAACCTGACTAAAGAACCTGGGCAAAAATCTAGGCCCGCAATAAAGATGAGGTGAATGATATAAAGAAGTTAGCTGATGAAGAAGAAATAAGCATTACAAAAAATAAGATGCTTGCGAAAATCCTACGAAAATACCTATGTTATAAAAGGTAGCCTATAATTAAATTAACAAATCTAGTTACATTTATGAATGTAATAAGATGTAATTGATTTCTCTTTAATGAAATAATATCGAGTTATACATTCAGTGTAAATTCACCAATCGGAGATCCGTTTTATATTAACCCGCCATTGACATACGAATAAAATGATTATAACAAATTATTTCCCATTTTAGTTTAATAATGATTTATTCAAAATATCCACCAACAGTCGAACAATAAATATACGTAACATCGATTCTATGAAACAAACAATCCCTTCCACAAACGGTTGAAAACCAATTAATTGTAGACCCTGAATTGTTGTGCGAATGGTAACTGACACCCCAATTAGCGGACGCGCGCACTATCAATTAATAGGGGTATAGATTTCACCTGCGTACAGACGATGAGTCACGACTGATTTAAATCTAAAATTTAGATACATATTATAAGCAAAATTCAGAAGAGAATTCATTTTAACAAAGGCCCTAATGCTCCTTGCAAATAAATGTTTTTGCGACTTCAATAAGATCGTACATTAGGGGTATTCGATTTAGTACATATTGGTAACGATTCTATTTATGCGTCGTTAATTGTACTAGTGAATTGTTTACTTTGGGATACTCCGTTGATTTTTACTTATAACTACCAGGCGCTCGTGACGTCGTCTACGTATTTTATCTTGATTAAATGTGGGATTTTGTTTGATTTTTTTTTGTAGCCGAGTTACCTAACAACCAAAATGTTTCCCGTACATAGAATATCTACATATTACCAACCTTAAGAAAACCAAAAAAAAAACATTGAATTTCCGTGCTGGTTTTTTTTTCATACGAACATTAAAACTCAGACTTTACAATTTAGATATAAATATTGAGACGTCATTTTCCTATAAACAATTATATAAATTCCCCTTTGAAATTACATATATAATTAAGCAAATCGCCTATTTTTTACTATTCTCTTTCTTTTTCAGTAAACCAGTAAAGTCTAAAACGATCACTTTAAACGTTTTGAACTTTAAACGTCTATTCAATTAACAAAGTCGAGGAAACTACTATTAGAATAAAACTATAAATAAAAGTCTAATAATATAACGCGGACCACTCAGGACCGGAGTAATAATAACAAAACAGGAGTAGGGGGACCCGCGTTTATGGGGGATACATCCTTGGAGCAAAACAGTAATTCATGTTAGGACTCCAGATGCTTGATCTTCTCTTTAGACTGTTGTTGTAATCTCTAATTGTCTAATTCGTAGTTTCGTTTGGTGTCTTTGAACGCTCACGTATTTAGGACAGGGCAAGTGGCAATGTTTTTTAATGCAGGATATTCTCTACGAAACCTGCTAGAAATTATTAAATAATATTTATTTTATTGCCATTTTATCCGTAACTTGGAGTATATATAACAATACTTCTATACTTCGCAGTTACTATATCATATAACGTAGATATTCAATGACTTAAATAAATTATTGCAAGAGAATGATATTTTTTATCGAATACATTCACTCTATTCTGCTAATATGCTTGATATATTGCGTAATGTTTTTTTTTATACAATATAGGCTCAGTGCTTTGTCTACTATCTCACCTGATGTTAAATGACGATGTGGTCCAGGATGGTAAACACACTAAACCTAGATACTGGTTCTCAAGTGATGCTGGCGGAACACACCTATTGGTATTTGGCGACAGGTTTTCAAACTTGAGAGTGGTAGCTACCCAGGCGAGCATCATTAGAAAATACCCTACCACCATGCTACGGTTTCCTCACTATGTTTTCTTTGACTGAAAGCTCAGACTAATTTTAGAGTCGGATAGGTGGGTATCGAACCCGCGTCGATTGACGCGGAATCCGGTCGCACTACCCGGTGCGCCATCATCGCTTCATATCGCTTTGCATACAACACGAACTAAAAGCTAACAAGAGGAAACATCTAGGACTTAAAAAAATAATTAAGTATGTAATTAGAATCCATGGTATTGGAATTTTAAATCCACTAATTGATGTAAAGTATGTATAATTTTGCGTGTCGGTAGGGCTTTCACGTCTTTCACGATGATAAAAAAAACACGACCCCCGGCAAAATTTATTTTGAGTCTCGCTATAACTTAATCCGTCTCTGGAACTATTCTACCCGGTAATTATCGAAAAGGTCATTGTTAATAATAGATGAATATTTCAAGTTACATTTAAATGTATAGTCAGGCAACATTTAAATAAACTAGAAAGTATCATATTGGCTTAGTGGAAAGGTGTAAATAGTACCCACCACTCGGTGGCAAGCCTCGATTAAGGGTTTTGGGATATTGGATCACAAAATTACATTAATATAGATGTGCGCACAAAAGCGTTGAAAATTAATATTTAGACGAAAATACATATAGAAATTGGACCTGATAAGGTTAAAAATAAAATTAAAGATTACTTAGAGTTAGATAAAATAAAAATGTCCACACAATATCTAGCGCTGATTGAAAAAGTATAGCAAATAAATAATTTACTAGTATTTTCTACTGGTTTGAATTACTAATTTTAACCATTGACGTTGCAAATATACGTTTACCGTGAGGAAATACTATGCTACTCATATGTGAGTAAATTGACACATGTCAGTACAATACATAACAGACTCAATGTAAATTACCATTATATAGCTTGCATGTTACGTTTATTTAGTATAATTTTTTATTGTACAATGCAAGTTCATACATTCATTCATGTAAATTCATACTTAATCAAAAATAATTTATTATAGTTATTTCAGATTTCCATTTTCCGTCCGTTTTGTCTGTAACAATCTTAACCTCTTCATCTTAAGAGTCATTCAAAAGGGATTTTTAAAAAAGGGGGTTATTTAAGAGGCCAGTGTAGCAGCGACGGTAGTAAAATCTGTCACTGACGATCACCGTTAGTTTTAGACACCTCTACCATTAAATGCTGTACATTTAATATGTCACGTTAAGATGAGAAAGAAACATAGTCACTCAACATAAATGCAAAAATATCATATAAGTATATTTTACTAAAATCGTCACATTTTCTATTATGATTATATCCCGGTATAGTTTAAATATAATTACCCGCTCCTGTATTTTCCTTTCACTTAGTGATCTTTGGTTGAATTTTGATTTTAATCGTTAAAAATAGTTATAAAGTATCATAGATAATTTTAAAGAATAAAATGTTGAGCCTAGACCTAGGCTTTCCTTTGTTTCCTACAATATTTATTTGAATTCAAATAACAAAATATAATATATTGTATTCATATGAATTTTTTGAAGTTCTCAATATTCAGATTAGGTTGTCTATAGTAAATACTGTCAATAATTTATGTAATGTGTCCATTTGGTGAACATATAAATTAAATAAAAATAAAACGTCTTTTATTTCTTGAATAGACACAAGTAATCTTGTATCTAGAATGTATTTAAGTATAAATTATTACAGTTATTTCTATTTCTTGCATGGTTAATGGCAAGAACCCCAGGTTGGGAATAAGTGTCCTTCAAAGATGCCCATTTCTCTCTGGTAAACATATATGTAATCTAAATAGGTTTAATACAATTATATTTTACATAATATCTAAATAAATCACATCTGGGTATTTATTCGATTTTATATCATCTCATCACAGATAAAGCGATCAAATAATACATGTTCCTGTGGGAATATAAGTTTTCCCTTTTACTGTTATATTTTATTTTAGTTTTAACCTATATTCATTCATTAAATTATCAAATAAGATGTTGATAGTCAAGGAAAGTGCGGCAGATGTGAGATATTAAGTTTTATGGTAGAGTTTATAATTTAATTTAATTATATCAAAAAATGCATACACAATGAAGTTAAGAGTGGTGACATAGAAGATGCGTGACGGTGTAAGAGAGTGACGATGACGGTTTGTCGTCACGGCATACGTTCTGTTTTACTAGTAAGGCACTTGAATTGATATTACTGATAAAAAAAACAACACAATCTACACACCTGTATGTGTACGGTTTTTGCTCACATAAACACTCATTAATGTGATGTCACATAATAATAATTGTGTACGACTGCACAGCAATCACCACGCATGTAGTCCAGTTTAAGAAACATTTATAGATGAACGATTTCGCATGCACCCATTAGTAATAAATATATGTATTGAAAACATGAATCTATTTTCACATAAGCCTCGATTATTTATTTCTCATAAGTAAATATTTCTTTGTAAAAATTTTCTGTTTATAAAAATGCGACTTTACTGTTATTTCTTTTATTAAGTTAGAAAACGTTCATCTTGAATGAATGAATCAATGAGTTTGTACATTCATTGACGTAAACACGATTATTAATTCAAATGTTATATTACTATGCATTACATTGTTTCTTAATAAAACGAAACCCGAAATTTCAATCTATTTTATCTTTCAAATGTGATTAATGTCAAGAAAAACCGATTGATTACTGCTTTGATCTCAATCTAATAGATAAGATTCAATATCCGAAATCGATCGTTGATCAATTCGAAAATGGTAAAAATTATAAGGAATGAAAACGAAATGAGAAATATGAAAATAAATGTTATAATGCTAAAAAGATATACTAGCCGTGAACGCGTCGAGTATACTATAGTTAAATAGAAGAAACACACACTCGCACAGATAAGAATTAAAGTGTACGCTCACGCACATACAAGGATGTCGAAAGCGGTAGCATACAGGGGGTGTACATGATGGCATAAGATAGCGTCCAATCTTTTGATGTCTTGACAAAAAACTCGGTTTACTTCCAAAGCGCGCTAAAAACATATTGAAAAAACTATGTAGCCATGGGGACTGCTGACAGAATTAGAACTCGAAACTCGAGAAAACTTTTTTTTTTTTTGTTTAAATTTTATAATTTGCCAAATAAACTTTTTAGCATATAATATTTGTCTGGTTTTTCTTAAATGTATTAGCGTTACCGCCTATAGTCATGTAAATTTTCATATACTATATTCATAGTCAAAACATAAGTTGCGTAAATGTGGATTTTATTATTCATCTATGGCACTTAAACGCCGTCTTATACTTGACATGCTGTAGCATGTCGATGGCTGACATCATAGCATTGGTAACGTCAATCTGTAAGTTTTCTCCTACAGAGAATCACTCAACATCGCTAAAAAAGTTATAACTACAAAATTTTAAATCGATTCAGTGATGCTTGCGTTATAATCTCACTAAAGAACAGACGACAGATAGATATTGCCTTTTATATACTAACTGATTGTAATACGAATATTGTTTAGTATTTTAAAAATCAGTAATTGTTTTTTATATACATCATGAAAACTTTAAAATGAAGAGGTAATAATAATAAGAGTTAATTTGACTAAGGATGATAAGTATAAATTGAAACTAGTACTTTAATATCCAAGTTGTTGTAGCTCACGTAGCATGCGCTACGAAGCGTAGCAAGATTCATGACTAGTAGTCGCTACGTTACGTAGCGAAACTTAGAACTTAGAACAAAGAAAATGCGATTTCTAGTACATTAATGTAAATCTGCACCATGAATAGGAGCATAAATTCCACATTCAAGAGTATAAATTTACATTTAACATTTTTAAAATATTGCAAGTACAATAAATAGGTAAAATAGAAAAAATGTAGTTATAGACCGATCTCGGGGTTAATATAAAAAAGGAGGAATAAATGCATTTTTCTAATGTTATTTCTGAATTGAAGTAATATATTTGAGTTATTTACATATTGGGAACTTCGTAAACAAAACAAAGCAATGAATCTTTCGAATCGTCAGAAAAGAAAAATCGCAATGAAAAACAAATTCAGTTATTTGAAATATGTCGAATTACATTTTCTTCGTCTTTTTTTTGTAAAAACTGTATTGGTTTTATTAACATTTTAAATTGCACTGTACCAGAAACCAGTATTAAAATTTTAAACATCTATAACATTATAAAACCTCAACATTCTCTCATAAACTTAACGCATCAAAATTCCTTAACTGTTTCAGCGTTGACAGTAAAAATAACTTGTAATGTATTACTCTGATAAATTGCTCTAAATTTGTTTTAATTAGTTTTCGATGTGGTATGTTACAGCGGAAACAACTTCGTAGGCGTCTGTAAAATTCTCTAAGAGTTATTAGATGATAAAATTAATATGTAGGCTTCTATAAACAGTTCATAATACACAGTATATAGTGAAGCAATGACGCCTCAGTAATGGTGGGTACGTACACATCGACATGATTTTAAATTTGAACAACCAGGTTGAGATTTCTATGAAATAAACGAACCGGTGAACCTCTACCGATGTATTGAAGTGTTTTTACTATGACTAGCTATAGATTTTTGCCGTAGTGGATGTAAACTAACATGATGGGGGTATAACTGTTCACATATTTTAATTTGTTGGTGGTCATCATTCTTGGATTATACTTTATTTAAAATAACAGATAAAATGCAGCTATTATGTCAAAACTATTATTGAAATGTAATGCCCATTGTTTTCTTATCTAGGTTTTCTACACTTCATTACAGGTTCATAATATTGAATTAATGTCATTTTCCCCTAATCTGAGGTGCTAGTTTGCTACAGTTAGTGTCTACCTGACAGGTGGAACTACTCTGACAGGATGTTATGTTTTTGTCGCTAAATTTTACGTCACCGAAAGTTCAGGATAATTATGGTATAGACTATATCAGTAGTTTATGCTTAACATATATAATAGGATAGATGGTTTTGCAAACTACATCGACACGAAATCAGATAACACTGAGCCATCACTTTCTCGAAGTAAAAATTTCGTTAGCGGCGTTGAGCGATGCTCGGTAGGGAAAAAATCTTCAATGGTTCAATAACGTTACTAATAATATGACGTCAACCGTCAACATGCTACAATACACATGTCAAATATATGATAACTTTTAAGTACTAGAGCTCAGTATATAAATAATAACATTTATACTTACGCAGCCTATCGGATGTTTTGATTACGAATAAAATGTATAAAAATGTACAGAATTATTTCTCGAATCGTCAATAGATGTAACACAATCCAGATAAATGTTAAATGTTAGGTAATGTTAATAATTTATGAAATATAAATATATTTAAAAAAAAAATAGTTTTGTCAGCTGTTTTTTCAAAAGTTTCATAATTTTTGTTTCTAAACATCATGCTACATAGGTACATTTAGTACCGATAATTAAAATACGTTTAATGTCGTACAAATACGAATTACTATAAATGTATTGTAAAAAAGTGTTTCATAATATTAGTTAAGAATCATTAATTATATGATGATACCAAAACTCGTCAATATAATTTGTATCCAGAAGAAAAGTTAATTGACAAACAGAGAAGTAAGATGCACCTCAAGATTTTACGTTTGCCTGTCTATGTATAGATTTAAAAAAAAAACTTACCTCTAACCAAAGTCAGTATCCCCAGCGGCATCACCAATATGGCAACCAATAGATCAGTAATCGCCAATGACATCAGAAAGTAGTTGGTAACATTCTGCAACCTCCTTTCTAGGTATATTGCCAAACAAACCAGCACATTACCGGCAGCCGTACCCACGACCAACATTAAAGCGACCAACGCCCACCAGTTGTTTACACCCTCTGTGTTTATATCTGTTATATTATGTGGGGTGCCATTGAATTCAACTGTGAAGTTAAATTCGTACACGTCAGCGAATTCCGGTACGATATCAGTCGGGAAATCGAACTCTATTTCGTTCATTGTTATATTGTTTTTCGCTTGTCATTCATTTTCGATGTCACGCTCATCTTATTTCGTACGTGTACCATTTATTTGTTGCGTCCATTTTTATTATAGAGCGATCAATACATCTGTAACAATGAAAGTATAAAAATTAAAAAAAATTGTACTTATTTATTTATTTGTTGGAAGACCAAGAGCTATATCTTACATTAGTTAGTTAACAGCCACATTAGAAACAAAAAACCATTTACAAGTTTAAACCAAGTGGTTTGTTATTACATTACAACATATTACTACATGTACCTAAAATAAAATAAAAAAAAAAATTGAAAAATTATAATTAATTACAACTACTTACAACCGCCATCATTAAAGAAGAGATCAGGCTACTTAAGGATGTTGACGTCTTATCTGTGTTAGTATTAAATAAATCTAAATCACTAATCTCACTCAGACTATTGAAGGAGTGACTAGATCACCATAAAAATGAGTTTTGTCGGTAATTAGTAGGAAAAATGGGAAGCGATAGGGGGAAATTCGTACGTAAATACTTGGTTGGAACGGTTAACCAAAATTTGGAAAGAAGTTCGGGACAATGAACGTTATTGGATGCAATTTTGAGCAGATTTGTAATGTCAGCAATTTCTCGTCGTTTGACAAGAGGCAACAAAATCTAATAAAAAAACAAAATGAAAAATATTACGAGCTTCTTATTATTATGACATTTTATTTAAAGATTCGTAATACGGCCAAAATATTCCAGTAAAGAACGGCGGAATCAAACTATACCTACAAACTATAAACGTCCATGTCTCTCGCTCACTCTCATACGCAAATCAAACTACTCATCTCGCTTATACGTTTCATGGTGATAATACAATGGAATAAAATAAAACAAAATAACATTGTCTTGTTATTTAAAAAATAAACTGTAGGTACTTACACGTAAAAATAAACGTTTTCCTTTCCCTTAGAGGAACAGTGTAAATAATAATCATTTTTTTTGAAGCATAAAAATTACAATTAAGATTTGAAATGTACTTCTACAATTTGTGTGTACGAGATATAGATTATTTAACAATGCTCGCATTAGAGCATTCGGTCTGTGTCGCGGGAATCTCATAAACAATACATGTTGTTAATTAAATTAATAATGGGTACTGAAAACACCCACTACCATCTTTAGTGCAATATTTTATTCTGTAAAAAGAGCCTACAACACGCCCGAAGCCAAAGTGTGGGCACGCGTCGCTTCAAATCATGTCTCAATTCCTAACCATGTACATGTCTACTTGTTTTAATAATTTTTCGTTTTCTATGTAATCTTAGCCTTCTAGCCAACTTATCAACTTTTTCGTCACTACATATCTATTTAGATAACATTAGGTTAGACAGTGAAAAAAAAGAAAGTTGTATGAATTTTATTCAAGAATTATTGACAATTAAGGGTACATGACTAAGTGAATGTCGGGCAATTACCTTTCTTTTATGTTGCTAAAATAGATCGACAGTAAATAATTTATAATTATTAAAAAACATTTTAGTCGCCTTCTCTATACTTTGATAGGAGTATTTTTATCAAAGATAATTAATCCTTGTTGTTCCTTTATGTAACATCAACATAAATATATGTTCGTGCATAGACACGATGTGCAAATGAGTCTGCTCATACTAGGTTCTATTCCTTGTTATTTAATTATTTCCCCAATTGATTTCCATAACTTTTTGTATTATTTTTTTTTTACACGGTATAGGCTCAGTGCTTTGACCTCAATCTCACCTGATGTTATGTGACAATGTGGTCCAGGATGGTATACACACTAAGCCTAGATACTGGTTCTCAAGTGATGCTGTCTGAACACACCTAATGGTATTTGGCGACAGGTTTTTCGAACTTAAGGGTGGTAGCTACCCAGCCGGGCATTGTTAGAAAATGCCCTACTACCATGCAAAACCAACCAATGTATTTCCTACCTAGCATATAAAATCAATAAATAAATCAATAAACATCAATAAATGTAAATAAGTTTTATGGCTACAAGTTAGTTAAAAGCCAACGAATAAACCGACCGGCAGAGAATTTTTTATACATATTATAAGTTAATGCAAATATAACATGTGTGGATAACTTCTTGATTTATTATCATAGTTCATAAATAAAACATGTCAATTTAAGACAAATCACAGTCATAATGAGGTCCTTCAAATAAATCATTCATAACAAATTAAGTATTGACAGGTCAATTTGTAGTAAATTGCTAAAAGGTCATAGAGTTTGTGTTCTACAGGCTCTACTAAGTTCCAAGGAAATAACATACCATAAATCATTTTTATACTATATAAAAAAGGAATCAGGTTTTAGACACCGAAACGGGACGAACCATGGTTTGAACTCTATTTCAAATTTCCGTGGAATTAAACTTACGAAAATAATTAATAATAAATTAAAGCGCAGGTCGTATTTCGCGCCATGCCACCCTCAATGACGTTTTACGTTGGGTTTTGCCAGTGTTAATGTACCATCCAGGTTAGAACCTATTGGTTTTTGGTGCGTGACGATGGCTAAAGACCCGATGGGATTACACTTATGCCTTGGAAGATAGGGCGGTCTTTGGTATGGGATACTACTTGCGTCGATACTTTAGCACCGTCACAACTTCCAGTTATCTCTTTGAAGGCCGGCACAGCAGCTACATCAGCGGATGATCTCAAGCGGCGCAAATATGCTACCCTTGATGAGGGTTACATATTTGTCCCGTTTGGGATCGAAACACTGGGGCCGTGGGTCCGAGTGCTCATAGCCTTTTTAAGGAACCTGCGAGTCGTCTAGTCGACACGTCTCGCCACCAGAGGGCGGGCCAATATTTAGCACAGCGAATATGCATTGCCATCCAATGTGGCCAGCCTTCTGGAAATCTTCCCGTCTGGCGGCGAGCTGGACGGCATTCATTATTTGTAGAGGTAATAGTAATAATTAGGCACCTTTATTTACTTTTTTGTTATAATGAATTTTAATCTATACTCAGGATTAGAGTTGTCTTAAATTAATCATTTTCTCGAAATAAATCAATAATAGTTTAACATTAACAATATATTTAATTCAAAAATAGCAATATTTTTATATATTACCTCATGTTATTATTATAATATCTTACAATATTAAATCGGTAAATAGATATTAGACATATGAATTCTTTATTAAATTTATCTTTATGAAAATGTTTGCTAAATAATATATTACATTACTTATATGTTTTTTTCTTAGAAATATAAATATTTCTGTGAAAGCTATTTGAGAAAGAAACTAGTGGATAGGCAAAATCACGAGATTTCGTCTCCATTTTAATACGTAATGTGAGATGTCCTAATTTAGTTCTGTCATCTATCCTATCAGAAACCTTTCAGTTACCAAACGACAATGCTTACCGTACACCAAATTTTCTAGAGATTTTAAACGGTAATAATTAAATTTTACTTTTTTTTAAAATAGAAATAACGAAATCGTTTCTATGTAATAACAATTCTTACAAACACCTTGGACAAAAAGGTCAGCTATTTTTCTCTATCATCAGTGTGACCATTAATATTAAAGAAATAAATAAAATTTTGTCCTATAGGCAATGGTAACAGTCTGATTTATAACTTACGTAGCATTTATATTTTATGACGGCTTTAAATGGATTTCCAATAAATGAATAGTACTGTCCAGTTCATTGCAGATTTTTTTTCTCTTTCTCTCGTAACAAAAGTATAGATAGATTTTTTTAAGTTTTCTCCGAATCTCCAAAACGGTTCTTTAAAAATAGAAAAATATTTATAAAGATATTTTCTAGTAATATACGACAGAATTGAATGAAGTACTTAATAGGAAAATACGAAACATAGTAAATTTATCGGATTATTTTTTTTTTTAATTCTTATTACTTCCTTTAGATTGTATCACAGTCTTATTTTGTGATAGTTTTTATTTTTTATTCCAATGCCAGTTAGTCTATTTTTTTTATACTTTTTAGAAAAAGAAATCTGAAACTAGGTACCTTAATTAAGAAAGTAAATGAAATATGAAATAATAATTTATGAAAATAAACGTATAAATCAATATTAAAAATATATTTGAAATTACTATATAGGTACTTTATATTTAAACCTGTTAAAAAAATAATAGTAAAGTAATAAAGTTTCGTTCGCAATGCTAAATTAGACTTGTAGATTATCTCTTTTACCAAACTTTCGGAGAATATTGTTAATTTAAATTATTGGGTAAAAATTAAGAATAATATTTACATTCCTATTATAAATCAAAGGTTATTATTCCAAGTGAACAATTGCACAGATAAGTTTTTTAAATTAAACAATCGAAACATCTTTTATTAATATAAAACATTTTATTCATTACATTACATGATATTACACTATATTATCGTGTGATCAAATGGCAATTATGTAAAGAAATGGTTCAAGTTTCAGGAGAGATTAAAGTACAAGGTAAATATAATATGCCACACATACTTCTGTCGTCAATACCTCCTCCCCTATTAAACCTTTACATAATGCGTAGGTTTACCGTTATGCGAAACATTTCAATATTGGAATAGTATTCTGTTTTTTTTTTTTTCCTTTTTTGCTACCTATATATTGCATAAATTTGAAATAAAAAGAAATGTATTTGAAATTCTACGATTATTTTTCGTGGATGTTTTTGTTTATGCATCTAATAATAATCCCAATCAACGTAATACCCTTTTCTCTTTGCATGTGTGTGTGTGTGCGTGATCATCGATCAATCGATAATTAGTGACCGTTATTATAGCGGTCAATGCAATGCCTTTCTGTAACTGAATATACGCCGATTATTTCCGAAAACACCACAATCCGAAGCGAGTTCCTATGACATATTTTTTTTACACGGAATAGGCTCACTGCTTTGACCACAATCTCACTTGACGTTAAGCGACGATGTGATCCGAGATGGTTAACACACTATGCCTAGAGGTACTGGTACTCGAGTGATGATGCCGGAACACGCATATTGGTATTTGGCAACAGGTTTTCAAACTTGAGGGTGGTATCTACCCAGGCGGTCATAATTAGACAATGCCCTACTACCACGCTATAGTTTTCTCACGATATTTTCCTTCACCGAAAGCTCAGGCCGATTTAAGAGTCGGATAGGTGGGGATGGAATCCGCGTCGATTAAAGCGGAATCCGGCCACACTACCCGTTGCGTCATCATGGCTTCGGACAGAAGCAGTTATAGTAACCAAATGAGTGTCCGTTTCAAGTCTTCGATTCAATCAATAATAAAGGGTGTCGCATATAACAGGCACTGGATTAAGGCGAAATATTTTTCGATTAACACTAGAAGCGCCACTGTCCCATTTTTGTCCCATACGCGCAAGTATACGCATGTAACCTTTATTATTTGTTCATTTATGTCGATGAGACTTTTTGACTTCAATTAATCTTATAAATGTATTTAATTTAAATATTTATATTAACCTAGAACTGCCGCTGGGTTAATTTGTCTTGATGACTTGGTCGTGAAGAAATTGATGGGTCCTTACACCAATAAGGGAAAAAAATTTATTTGTGACAATTTTTCACATCACTTTTACAAGCGGAATATTTGAAATCTATAAATACTAGTATCGTGGGCACTGTATAATTCAATTACTTATTTTCATTTTTTTTTGCGACAAGTATACATTTTTTTTTTAAATCTAGTTACGAAATATTTTTGTTAATTTAAAGTAATTTCAAGGCATAATTATGATTTCAAACTAGGCTATATCGTTGACAAATAATGGAATAAATAAAATAATGGAAGAATGGAAGGTATGTATGTAATATGGAAAAACATTGACAGTGGTGTCATACACAATTGAAAATATATTTTAAAATAGTAATATACTAGAAAAAAACTGTTTAAAAACTATTTATTTATTTTCGATTCAGTTATTTTCTATCTAATCAAAATTAAATCTAATAATAATGTATCTATATTTTTTTATAAACGAACTCTAAACGTATCCAAGGTACATTACGTAGGTATAAATTTCAACACTTATGTATTTTATCTACATTGTAACGTCTGTGGAATGTTCAATAATGAAGATAGTTCATATGATATTGTGTAAATAATCTTTCTTCACGTTTGCGAGGTCGTGACATGATTTTTTGTTTTGCTGTCTACGAAACAAAGTTAATATTAACTGCTCCCTATATGATTTATTTGACATTTACGAACAAGTTATTGTATTTCTCTTTCTGAGAAATAAAATTTTAGCATTGCTATTATTAGATAGGACGTTTTATAGCCTCTACTAAAACTAGTTTGTTAAAAGCAGCTATTAAACTAAACTAGTTTAGTTTAGCTAGTAAGGCGGGTATTAGAAGTGCTCAACCACCATTTTATAGTTTTGTGATGATGTATTATTCCTTTTACAGAAAGCGCATCTTCATCATAGAACAGGATTCGAATATGTTTTGGTATATATTATCCCTTGTTGTGGAGTGTATACACAATTATAATTAAAATATCCAGTATGTACTAATATGCATTACATCACGATGCGATGATTCATTATACGATTACATCAGATGTTTTGTTTTATGGATTTTTTTTGTTTTTGTGTAAAACTTACAGCCGCGCTCCGTGTGTATACATAAGAGTTTACGTCAGATTCCTACCTTCACCTATTTGAGCAGAGAGTAAGAAATATTTTTTACTTCCCAAAGGATACGTTCTGCAGTCTGAGTGGTTGTTTATTACAGAATCTCTTTGTAAAAACGTTAGGGGATAGGGAGACGCATCGAACACTAATGCACTTCAACTAGCTTGTTCATTAATTGCAAGGGCTTTAGATGTGTCTCCGTCTATCGCTCACAGACGCTATCTACTGTGGCTGTAATTCGTCTATTATGAATCTACATTGCCGTCTGGTGGTCATGTTCATAACTTTGAAGCGATGATGGCGCAGTGAATAGTGCGGCCGGATTCTACGTCAATGGACGCGTGTTCAAACCCACCTATCCAATTCTAACAAACCAGCCTAAGCATTCGGTAAAGGAAAACATCGTAAGGAAACCATAGCATGATGATAGGGCATTTTCTAACAATGTCCACCTAGGTAGCTACCACCCTCAAGTGCGAAAACCTGTCTCCAAATACTAATAGGTGTGTCGGCAGCATTACATTGGAATCAGTATCTAGGCTTAGTGTGCTTACATCCTGGACTACTTCGTCACTTAACATCAGGTGAGATTGTGCTCAAAGCGTCAGTAGGCATTATAGGCCCAGGCCAAAAAACATCTTAAACTTTCATCTCATATCACATCATAACAATGTGCCCGGGTTTCATATATTATTTAGGTGTGTGTGAAAAAGTGGATATAATATTTCATTTATACCTAACCTAAAAACAAACTACAAACAAATGAATGAAGAAAAATGAGTCTTTTGTTTTTATTTGCTCAAAAAAAAAAAAAAGAGTGAAACGAAAAAAATGAGATAAGGTGAATGAAATTAAAAAAATAAATAAATAGCCTATAACCATCTACGGAACATTCCGCACCGAATGGTAGTCCTATCCCGAAATGTTTAGTAGTTTTGAGGTAATGGTGGTTCAAAGGATCTTCATTTTCCTTATATATATGTGTGTATTTTGTACTAATCCCTGAAAATTATAAATTGTTGGGTTGTATTTGGTAACTTGTGTCCTAAATTACAAGTAACACAATCCAAAGTAGTTACCTCGTTTAGCCTACCATTTATACGGTACATTTATTACCATCGTTCGTAACTTAAAGTCGTTGTCCATTGGGACTTATTCGTTATTTTCGGGGGAAAAAAAAAACCTTTTAAGTAGTAATTTTTAACAGTCGGTTTTATCTTGGGCACGTCCGCAGATCTCGGGTAAAGAAACGTTTGCGGAAAAGTCAACATAAATTATTTAGATTCCTGGTTACGGACGGTCGCCTTTCAGGATTTGCGTGTTAAATGCGCTGAATGTTTTTTTAATCAACTTTTAACATTAAATATATGTACGATATTTAAATCTTTGCAAATTTATACATTATTGTAACTCCCATTCGAGGTTTTGTTTTAAACAAATTCTCTTAAGAAGATATCATTTTTATACCATATTATTCTGTCTATTTAAAAAGGTACGTTACACAGCGTACATTTTTTGTGTTTTGTAATTTTTTTCGGGTCGCTTTTTAATTATTATTTTAGTGTTTATTTATAAGATATAAAAGTGCATTCTGTGTCAACCTTTAAAGGACAATGCACTTGAAAAGCTGTACATTGATTATATAAAAATTACATTTTTCAGTATAATAGCCACTGACTGTCCTAATAAAATAAATAAATATACAATGATTACTAGTTTTTTTTTTTTTTTTATCAAGTTTTAGTTCTGCAGTTTTTTTTTTACAAAACAATCGTTGCTTTTTCGAAAAATAAAAATTTATAATTTTACTAGTCTTGTAATAATGCAATTAATAACTACTAGGTTTTGGAGAAAGAAATAAGGTACGACAAAGTGATCCATTTAACCATAAGACGTCCATTGTTGGGCATATGTCTCCCCGTATAAGGGAGGGAATTGTAAAGTGATGTTTTCGTCTATTTTCCATAGGTAAAATCAGCGCGAGTTGCAGTTATCCCTTTTACATTTGTAACTCTTTCTTTGGGGCGTGACGCGATAGTAATATTTTTTTTAAATACCTACTTATCAAATCAGTCATCGCCACATGTCCTCTTACGGAATACCTATTGAAATTGGTACTACGTAAGTTCAAATAGGAGTAAAAATATCTCATGTTATATATACGCGCTTTAGACGCAATCTGTGAATGTTCTGAGTGATATAGTAATTAAATGCTTGCCGAGAATCCACTCGAGATCACGAACACGCTCGTCGAAGTGGAAAATGATAATATAATTTGTACCGACTATCGGTTACCGATTGTAACCGATGCATATTGCGCAGTGGTTCCTAATGTTTTATTGACTAGGTATCTCTATGATTTCTATGTTAATAGCAGCAGGGATCTCAATGGACAATAAATTTTATTAAGAAATTCAATCTTAAATTTATAAAATGTATTTTAAATTATTTTTTTTTTACACTGGCATCTCCTGCACAAGTTCGATAACCCTAGGACAATTATTTAGGTTAACTACAAACAAGGTTTAACTATAGATTGAGACTTGAAAAATAAATAAAATAGTTTTTTTTATTTAAAAATGATTCGTATATTCCAATTTATAAAAAAAGTAACTAGATCGAGTTTCGTGTTGGCTCTTCTCGACTAGATAATAAGCTTTAAGCCAAATCAAAAGAGGTCGGGGTCAAAAGTGGTCGATTTGGTATGGAATGCCCCAATATAATGCAACTACATGACATTTATTGCGTTGACGCCAAAACTCACTGCAACGTAACGCCAGGATAGGTCCCTACACTAAATAAAAACAAATTTGATTTGATGTGAATTAAATTACTTCATCATTTTATTACGAGTAAATATTTTTATTCACGTTCATGGCTTTTGAGTAATGGTATTATATGTATATATATGTAGGCGGTCGCCCACATCGCCCACACCTTACAAGCCTCTGTATCCAGAGGGAAAATATAGGCTGCAAATTGTCTGAATTCCAAGTGGGTAAAGCCGCGGAGACAGCCATTTATTAATATTTATTTAAAAGTAAACTTTGTAAACAATTGATATATATTTCGCATATAAAATGTAATAAATGCTGAAAATTAATATATAATACGGACAAATATATTTTGTATATAAATTACCATTCGAGGATTACGAGCTAGCTTGTCAAAAGCATAAGTTACTATCACTGCGTAATGGGCTAATCCTTCAAGACATGTTACTATTATATATGTTGTATGCTCAGGCGGACTCGATTGTTTTACACTCGTCAACAAAATGTTGCGACTACATGCGCCGAGCACACGTACTCGACAGACACAACTATTTAATATTCCCAAGCACCGAACAAACTATGGGTTCAATAACTTGACGAGCAGAATTCCGCGTACTTATAATAAACAATTCAGTGATATAGATCTATTTAACTTCAAATTTCATAACAAAAATATATATAAAAACAGTTTTAGAAATCAAATGAAAATCTCTATACTAAACAAATACACAAAATTTATCCACATTTGTCCATATATACACATTACATACACTCGCACCCACACATGTAAACATTGTTTTATAATTCGTTTTTCAATAGTTACAATTTCATTATTGGAAATATTAAAAAGAAATTATAAGCTCAAAAAGAACTTCTTTGGTTTAAATAAAATTTGATGTACATGAGGCATGTATCGCTTGGTAACTGATAGACTAGAAAAACAAAACAAAATCAGGACATCCCACATCAGGCAAAATAAAATCAGCCTGAGTTTTCGGTGAAGGAAAACATCGTAACGAAACCATACCATGGAGGTAGGGCATTTTCTAATAATGTCCACCTGGGTAGCTACCACCCTCAAGTTTGAAAACCTGTCGCCAAATACCAATTGGTGTGTTCCGGCAGCGTCACTTGAGAACCAGAACCTCTGAGCTTAGTATGTTTACCATCCTGGACCACATTGTCATTTAACATTAGGTGAGATTGTGGTATAATCGAACCGTTGGTAGTGTTTTTGACGTTCATAAGCGCCTTCTTAGAGCCTAAATTGAATAAAGATTTTTTTTATTTTGATTGTGGTTAAAGCACTGAGCTTATATCGTGTAAAAAAATACAACATTATGGCAACAAGTTCATTTTAAATCTTTCTTTCAAACCCCCTACCTATTCTGTATAATTTCTTCACGAAAAATAAACTGTGTAGTTTATTTGATTTACATTTATGGCTAAGTAAAGTTAATAATAATATTTTGTCACGTTCCTAATTTGACATCGCGACATTACACCTACGACAGTTTACGGTTTAATTTTTGTTGCGTGATTTATCCTAATTATCTATATGTAACTAATTATCTACATGTAGATTATAAATTAGGCGCAGTAAAACTTGAAGGTTGGGCGAGTCAGGCCAATAACCATATACATTTATTTACTAGCGGTCACCCGCGACTTCGTCCACGTACCTTTCTTTGACTGAATGTGGGATGTCCTATACAGAAAAATAGCGATGGTAGTTGTTCACTCCTTCCTATACAGAAGAGACTAAAATTACTCATATCTACTGCTATAGTAAAGAGAAACAACCTTAACCTCTTGAGCACTAACCTGGCGTTTACGCCAGCTTTCCATTGTTTTCATATTGTCTTCCTATTGTCTCATTTTTATGGGTAATCGATATATTAATAATAATTCCGCAGTATATCAAACTCAAGTAAATCGTAACATTACTAAATTAAAGTTTAAGCTAACTCGACCGAAGCTATGGATTTTAACGAAAATTGAAAATTAATCATTTATTCTTGAAGGGTACTTATAGAAAATTTTATCAGTTCTAAAGTTTAGAAATTTAAATTACACACATTTTATTTTTCAACAATCGAAATTTAATTTGTATTAGGTTAAGTTTCTTGCCAGTTATTTTAAATAGAAGTAACTTATTCTTTTCGAAAATATTAAATTTTATATGTTTTTCCAAAACTCTAAACATTAAACACAAAATTATATTATATATTTTAAAGGACTTATTAAAACTTTTTTCTCATTCTGAAGAGAGTCATTAATTATACTCCTTTCTTTTTTAATGATTATTTATATAACAAAGCAAATTGCTAGTTTATAATATAAAATAGAGCTGAGATATTTTGAGAATATTCGTGCATATTCTGCATGATTTGAAACAGCAATATTATTGGATTGTTTGTTAGAATCTTAGTCTATCGTGTAGTGGTTTTGAATTTTAAATTATTAATAATAAAACAAAGTAGGATTAAAAATAAAAAAAGGATCATAGTTTGTAACACCTGTTATATATAAACAACAGAATGGTAATTCTTATAAAGAGTTTTCAATGAGACATGTTTTTTACACTGTATAGGTTCAGTGCTTTGGTCACAATCTCATCTGCTAAGTGACAATGTGGTCCAGGTCCAACACACTAAGCCTAGGTACTGGTTCTCAAGTGATGTTGTCGGGATACACCTGTTGATATTTGGCGACAGGCTTTCAACCTTGAGTGTGGTAGCTGCCCAGGCGAGCATTATTAGAAAATGCCCTAACACCATGCTATGGTTTCCTCACGATATTTTCCTTCACCGAAAGCTTAGGCTGATTTTAGAGTCAGATAGGAGGGACCGAACTCGCGTCTATTGACTCTGAATCCGGCAGGACCACCCGCTGCGCTATCATCGCTTCAGTAATCAAAACGAAACAACTACGATTCATTTAATACAATATCAATAATATAATCTATTTTGAAAAAAAAAAAAACAACTACATAAAAGGTTAGTTGTCATCATCACCATCTCCCTACCCTTTTCCCACTTTCATTTGGGGTCGGCGCAACATGTCTTCCTCTTCCATTCCTCTCTATTTGTTGTCATCTCCTTTCCTGAGCATATCATCTCATCATAAAAGGTTAGTTGTATTGTTTAAAAAAAAAAATTGCATTTTTTCTCTTTAATTAGCATAAATAGTGCTTCAAATAAAATAGTATAATTAGTAACATAAATTTGTACATAAAACATTTATTCTTAAAGCTTACAATGATGATCTTGTATTATTTTCTATGATTAAAACTGCACTTAATAATAAATTAACCATTTTGTATACACGCTGTATATACCATATTAATTATATCCGTAACTCTGCTTGCATATAATTATATTTTTTCTTACAAATAATAGCTATAATTATCTCTAAAATATTCAATGATTTAGTAAAAGTATTTCAGGGTGATAATAATAATATGTCAGTAATTTTATTTTGCGACTTAATTAATATTAATTCATGTTTTGCCCACTCCTGAAAGTCTTACAGTGGAAATGGTAATGGGAAATACTTTAAAAAAAATTTAATTCCCTAGGTAATGCTATTATTTAGTTGAGTCTGATGTAGTTCAGAATTATTCAGGTTGTTTCTATTTACTATCCACTACCAGATGTGAGTAATTTTATTCCTTTCTAGGATGGGATTTATAAGTAACTAGCTGTACCTGCGACTTCGTTAGTAAAAATTAATTCAATACGCATTACCCATTGGACGAAATTGTGAATCTAAACGATTTTCGAAACCTCAGAAATAAACGCAAAAAATTCATTTAATTCGGTCCAGCCGTTTAGGAAGAGTTTAGCCACATACACACACACAGAAGATTTATAAATATAAGGATATCTCTTGTTTCTTGAGTATCTCATTCTTGAATGTGTTTGAGAATCTATTATTATGTAATGACAATACCTGATTAGAGACTGTATGGTAAAAAATCAATTGTGCCAATCTGTCCATTGGTTCTTGCGTTATGAAACCAACTATCAGACACATAGACATATACATATATATATATATATATATATATATATATAATAAAGAAAGAAGAAGTAATGTGAAAAATTTAACAGCCAATTTGCATTAAATCTGAATGAAAACAAATATGCACAACTCTTAGATTTTACACCGAGAGAGAAGAATAAGGACATAATTATTATGGTATACAGTTTTATTAGGTCTATAATAATTTATAATTCATATGTAATATCGAATTCTATTAACTCCGCCCTTCAAATCTGGAGCCCTGTGAGCAAAAGGAATTGGATCTTTACAAATTCAGATACAAAGCTATCTTTGTTATCTTAGATGAAATGCCCGCATTCCGTAGCGTAAACGTTACGAAAAGGACATAATTAACTGTAATCCGGATGGTCTTCAAATTCTTTTGATATCAAAAAATCTAAAGCTATATTATATTGTTACATTCAACGAGAAATTGTTTCAAATTGTCTCATTTTCTTCCACGACTTTTTTAGATAATCAATTAAATTACGCGATTATTAGACACTTTTTACTACCACAAGGTTTGTTGTAGGTTTACACGATAGCGGTAACTGCCTAAAGTACTTAATGTTTCAGCCAAAAGCACTGTTCTGAAAGTTTACTTTTTTTAATGATTTTATAAAAGTTTTTCATAACCATAATTAACATCATTAGACCATCTTAATTTAGAGAGTCAAGTCGTGGTCAATGCGTAGAAGACCTAACGAAGTGAAGCGATGATGCCACAGTGGGTAGTGCGACCGGATTCCGCGTCAATCGACGCGGGTTCGATCCCACCTATCCAACTCTAAAATCGGCCTGAGCTTTCGGCGAAGAAAAACATCGTGAGGAAACCATAGCATGGTGGTAGGGCATTTTCTAATGATGCCCGCCTGGGTAGCTACCACATTCAAGTTTGAAAAACTGTCGCCAAATACCAATAGGTGTGATCAATCAGCATCACTTGAGAACCAGTAACTCTAGGCTTGTTGTGTGCTTTATCATCCTAGAGCTCATCGTCACTTAACATCAGGTGAGGTTGTGGTCAAAGCATTGAGTCTATAACGCGTAAAAAAAAAAGTTAGCAGGATTGAGTACGCCACTGAAACCGACCGAATCGCGACAATTAGGCACTCGAAAAAAAATCATAATTATGACATATAAGACTGTGTAATTCAATTTAAAGCCTATATTTTTCTTTAAAAAAATAATTTTAAATGACACCAGAAAATAGGTATTCTAAAGAGGTTCGATTTTTTTTATGATTTAGTTTAGCACTTATGTTATTTTTATTCAAGTCAGGGTACGTAAAGGGATACAATATAAAATCCATTGACAATTTTCTCTTAGAAGGGCTCTCGACTTAACAAGGAAGCCTTTATCGACTAGAAGTTTGAATGGAATTTTGTACAACTGAAGTGATACTGCAGTGCCTTTGAAATTTTGCAGTATTAATCTACTTATTTATCGCAAGGAAACATTTAATGGCGTAGAAGCTTCGAGTAACCTTTCAGATGACAACTTTTAATGACACGAAGCATTTCTTTGTTCATCCTTATCGCTGATACTTTATACCCTGAACGTATATTTTTTTAAATAAATTTACATATTACAATTTTGTAATAGATCCGAAGATATTCCAGTCCAAATTAAACAATTCGGTATTCGCTTACCGTAATATTATTTGCGTGACAGATTTTTTAAATAGAAAGTATATAACAGTAAAAAGAACGTTTTTATTATTGATGCTATTACAAATAACACAATAAAAATATGAAACTTAGTTATTACGAAGTCAATCACATTAATGTTTTAATAAATTATTCAAAGACGATTGTAAGGAACTAAGTAACCAGCGTCACGCCCACTCTGATTACAAACATTGCACTACAGTAGTTTCAACTACTTGTGAAACTACATTCAGAAATTTGTTTATTCTTTCACTTTTAGAAGAAATGTAGGCGTAAAGTGTAATACCATCTGCGATATTATCGTCACTTGACATTAAATGAGGTTATGGAGAAATAATGCTCCTTATTATGTTACTTCTGAATGTCGGAGCATTTACCTTCACATTATCATAAGAGTTATTCCAAGTCAGATTGACCAATAGTTGGAATCAACCCCTTCCGATTTGGACAAATTTTGGTCAGAAGTTTTCTTTTATCATATAGCGAAGTTCTGCGAAAGGAAAATTACTTTCTTCGTTTCAAATATTATGCAAAATTGAAAATTTCGATAATGTTGGTTTTTTTCAATCTTATCTTTTAAATATCTCAAAAACTATTATAGATAAATAAATGAACACAATTAACTTCTTTGAGATTGTGAAGAAGAAGTGAGACACCAATGAGATAAAAGAGTTAAAAAACACCGACTTACATAATAAAATATAAATTAATATTACGCTTGAAAGCTTTATCAAATAAATGAAACTACAAATGTTGGCGATGCTTATTAAATTATTTTAAATAATAATTCTAAATAATAAAGTATTTAAACGTATGTATCTTATTTGTAAAATAATTAGCCTAAATAATTTAAAATCAAAGACACTAATCGACTTCGCGACCCAAAGACACTTCGCGGACGAAGTCGCGGTCACAACAAGTAATAAATAAATAACGATAACATTTTAATAATATCATAATCTCAGCAAATTATTTCGAATCACATTGAATGTGTAACAACCGTTCGAATAAGAATATAGGACGTGAATGATCACAGAATTGAGCTTCCGGGATATTCTCCGAAATAATACGAGCGTTGAATTTACTACATCAGTCATGACGTCACAACCGGCAGAATCAACCGAGTATCTTTTAATGTTTAAATTATGATTATTGTTTACCATATGGTGTATGGGTTTTTTTTTATACTGTTAGTAACTCAACACCTTTGCGGTATGTGGTACCTACTTCTGAGTCGTAATAACTTCAATTTGGGTTTGTATTATAATAAATAAAATGGCCACAAATACTTATTTATTAAAAACTGTAATAATACATTGATTGCATTAGCTAACTAAAGAAATTGAAAAAAAAAAACAAATATACATTCAAGTGGATGGTTATTACTCAGATGAAATGAAATGGTTTGAGTAAAATATGCATGAAAAATGTTAAATTATGTGATTATCCAATAGTAAATTTCCTTAAGGCTACCCAAACTGTAATTAAATGGTTTGACTCATTCCTAGAACTCATGTAATTTGTTATTGCGTGAATGTAATTATATTAATAACGATATGAGATTACAAAGTTTTAAAACATGTGAGTTAGTTTTATCATGACCTATAAGGCTTTTGTATTCTGATTATAATTATATCCACGTTACAAAAACAACTGTTATATAAAAAAAATCAAAATGTCATTAGTAATTTTTAATTTTCTAAGTCATTTAAAAAAATTGCAAATGTTGTTTCAAAATATTTACTTATCCTGTTTGTAAAAACCCTAACTACCTTATACATTTGTAATCGATTTTTTTTAAATTATAAGTCCTACAGGCAAACCTTGAAGGTTTAAGTGGCATTATATAGATGTATATTTTTTGTAATATGTTTTATTGGTAATTTAAAAAAAAAGGTTTTATCGTCTTTTTGTCAAAATCAGTGTGCAAGTTGTCATTTTGTTTACAAATGCCTTCAAATTTCTAGCTAGCTTACACTTGATCTTTGAAGCGATTAATTGACGCGGATTCGAATCATAAAGTAAGTCTTTGTTATAAGCGAAAGAATGTAGTGTGGTTCAACCATAGCACGGTTATTAGCAACATTTCGATAGGCCTTATTGCTAATAACTACAGTCTAGTTAGAACTGGGTCAAGAACCATCTATATATAAGTGTGTTTCGGAAGTATGATTTGAGTATCACTACCTCTAGGCTTTTTATCTTTTTTTTATTTAGTCCCCTTACATCTCAGACATAATCCGAGTTTTGTTTACTTTTTTTGTGGCTTTATTGTTTTCATTATATTTCTATTTTACAATCTTAGTCTGTTTCTTATCGATGTGTTCCCATTGCATTGTGGTTTTGATGAATCTTTATATTTACTTAAATCCCATTTTCAATTTACAATCCTTAGCATTTGCAATGGCTGCAATTGCAAATACCTCTAGGCTTAGGGTGTAACCAACTTCGATCACATTGCCACTTAACATCATGAGAGTAGATAATTAATACTTTGAGTTTGTTTGTTAAATGTGTCGAGTACCCATAAAAATGAAACAATAAAAAGATAATAAGAACACAATGGAAAGTTGGCGTAATCGCCAGGAAGGTGCTCAAGGGGTTAATATTAGCTTCGATAATATTATTTTGATTTAATTGTGTTTCGATATCATATATTTTATCAGTGTTTTTATTTGCCAAAAGCATACTATGCCGCTTCTAATTTATATAACTCATAGATACGACATAAATCATTTTGACGTTACAAAGATAGCAGTGACCAGATGACTTTAAATATTTCAAAATCAATACGTTTGCCTCAGCGTTATTTATAGCCAGTACTTTTCTCAGTAGAACAATATTTTAGACAAATTTCTAAACGTATCAGTCGAACGCTGGTCGACGGAAACAATAACAAAAGTTAAAGTAAATTAAAGCGATGTAGCAAGCAATGAATATTAAACACGTTATAACCCACAACAAAGTTATACGCGTAATGTAATTTCAAGGTAAATTATTATTAAATCGATTAGCTGATAAAGTTGTAGCCGAGAGCCGCGGAACTGATAAATTGTATTAACAACGTAACCGAATCTGAAACGCGGTGGAACTTCCGCAATCAAAATAATCAAAGCGACAGAGTTTCAAACGACTTTAACCGTGAAATATTTAAGCTCATTTTGTATCCTCTTTTGATTTTATTAAATTAAATGTTTTAATTTATGAATACTCTACATGTTATGGTTTGATTTATACATACATACATACGCCTTTTCCCATACATAGTCCTTCTACTTGCTAATATCCTGACACACGTCTTTCGCTTTTTCAACTTACATGATTGATATACATGCTCATTGGTTACGGATGGATAACCTTTGATCTTGTCTTTCTTTAGACCGTCTTCGATCTGGTCGAGATACGTTTGCCATCTCTCTTACCCTCTTGTCTAGTCACCTTCATTTTGTAAATTTATACATATTACATATTATTGTATTACATACAGTATATTAAAATGAGTATGAGAATAATAAATTATAATTCAATAATTACTAGCGAATCTATCACTAGTAAAGATAAATACAAAAACGTTTGTTTCTTAATAACTGTCTAACAATTAGATATAAGTATAGTATAGAGGTTAATTTCATTAAGAAAACGAATATAGAATTCCTTTTAATAAAACTCAAATTATATGAACGTTCCATTTATGATCAGTGATGTAGAGGGATCGGTAACAGCCGTGTATTTTCATAAATTTGTCTCGAATCACACTAGAATATCGACTATTGATTTCTCACCTAAATAGAATGTAATTTACAGAGACGGAGCGGTCGCTCCCTTAAATTTTTTCTATTTATAAAAGTAATTGTTAGAAATGTTACAAATATGATTTCTGTAAAAATAGTAATTGTTAATGTTATCTGTGTGTAATTATTCACTGCAATGTACCGACTTTGAAGCGATGATGTCTCAAAGTAGTGCAGTTGAAATTCGCGTTCTTCTCATCTCTACAGCATTATTCTTACTTTCATGTTTCTTCTGCCAGACCCAGCACTCACTACATACTGTACATAAGTGTAGGGACTACTAGCATACACGATCCATTTTTTTTATCTAAACTAGCTAATGTGTTGATCGGAAGTGTCTTTACAACTTCACCGTAACTTTGGGGTGAGTACTGAAGGCACTAGCCGCAAAACGTTCAATGCCGTAGCACAAGGGTTCAATCCTCGGCTTGGACGCTACCTATATCATCTAATTCCCGCGGAATTTGAACGTAGCTAAATCCTACTTTTTTTATTTCTTAATAATAATAAAAAAGGGTTCCTTACAGGACCTATATACCTGCGTATTATGTGCAGGAGTGTGTATGCAGTGTTGTGCGAGTAATGCTTGATGCATGGGTAGTGTCACTATCTCGCGCTGGTAGCGGTGTCAAGAGCCTCCTCAGTAGGGGAACGTAGCAAGTCTTGGGCCGCCACCGGAGGGGGACCCGGAGAGTGTGCGGGAGCAAAGTTAGCCGCCTGTCCCTGACGTCGGGAACGGCGGTTTCGCGGGCGTGGGAACTGACACGCAAATGAACGCGGTTCATAAGGAAAGATCCTATTACTGCGAGTGATTTTATCGTTGCGGTCGATTAAAATGTTACGCGGACGCCACCGCTTGTGGACGGCGTGTCGGATTGGCGAGTACGAGACGGCACACCCTTATCCAAAGCCAAACGTGTCTTTTTAGATACATTCTTGCTGCACATAAAGTTAAAGTTACAACAATATCGTCTCTAGAACGAAGCCCATTAAATCAGATTTTGATTTTAAGATAATAGTTAACACAATTGTTGAAATCAACGTTAACTTCATTCAATTATGGCATTAGTTGAACATACACAGACTTTTTAGACTAGGAGTAGAGAAAACCTCATAAAGAATCTTGAGAAATATTATCCTAATAAAATACAGAAATGTAATATTTTAAATATACTAAAATATTGTAAATCTTTACAAAATTCGACCTTAACATATATACTTTAGTTATTCTAATTTATTAATGATACATTAGCCTAGTATTAAATTCGAAAGTTATATTTTTAAGTCATTCAATAATTCTTAAGTTTCAGGTAATTGTAGATCAGTCCATTAATACAATGAGATATCAACTTTATACTTATTTGCTAACGGTTAAGATTGGAATGCTTATTCAAAGTTGCAACGCCACACAGCGTCGTACGCTCAAACAAATGCACAAATCTGTACATGTGTCACCATGCATATTGATGAGGCGACGCCTTTGAGGCTATAAATGCAAAATAGTGATGCTCTATACATTCTACACCTTAATTGGAAAGCTTTAGGCAAACGTATGAGTCTAAAATAAAATGCATAATTAGCACTATCATCTTATGGACGCTAGATGTACAAATTTAAGTTACGTTTAGATGTTAAATTTAAACGGACATATTTTTAATATTAAATTACAGAAATAATTATTTAGTAATATGGTTGATTTTTTACTATGCTAACATCGTTTTTGAAACGGATTTTGCGCAAAGTATCGCCTTCATCAATCGAATATTTAATGTAATAGCTCATTTTACTGGTATTTGTTTATGCTATTCCTTCATGAATACTAAATGATATACTCATTAGGTATTATTTAATTATTACTAGTAGAATAAATAGCTACAAGACCATATAGAAACTGTCTCGTTGTAGTTTATAATAAAAACACACGGGTGACTTGACAAGAATAAACTATATTCAAAGACTATAATAATTTGTTTTTTAAACCATAGACATAAACCATAAATATAAGTCATAGTCAAAATGAACAATCTAATTATTTTGTTACTTATTCTAATAATTATAACAGTTGAAAGATAAACAAGGTGAATATTCTCTAATATAATACGTTGTTAGAAGCTTGAAAATATTTTCGCTGCTGAAACGCGGTTTTTCTCGACTTAGCCTGTTGACGTCTTAGGCGGTGCTTTGTCGCTACATTATATATTAAACGAAGATTGACATATTATTAAGCATTTTTTCTATCAAACGTAGTAGCTTTATTTCAATATGTATTTTTGTCTTTAATTTAATATTGAATAAAATCTGTGCATTTGAAATAATAAAATCTTCCATTTGTTAAAATATTAGGATGTTAAATTAGCAAAGAAATTTAATATGTTATTTTTATTTATCTAGAATTATACAGATTAATTTATAGTTCCGAGTAAATTTATTAATTCATATTTTTACATAATAAAGCATTTTTTTTTTGTATACAAACAGTGTTTTTAATTTCAATATGAAATTCAAACGTCTTGTAATTGCATCGTACCCGAAGCGTATAACAAGTTTCCGGGCGATTAAACTACATAAACTAGATAACGGCCACGTTGATTTGAATATACAAATCCCGAGGCTATTTTCGTTTGAGGTCGAACCTCCCTATAATGAAATAAGCACTTAACTGTTTCAGAAAACCGCAGTCCTAATCCAATTAATGTTAACCTTGTCGTAGTCCAGCGGCGATCACGTGTACTAAAATGTGAACAGTTTTATTGAATGGCGAACATTCGGGATATGTTAACGTCGTATTGCGAATTTATAGGACATTCAGGTTTTGGTGATGTAAGATATATGACGTGTTTCCGAACTATTTAATGCTTTAGAGCAAGCGCTTTTGGGGACTTAGCCGAAAGGTGTAACTAGGATTAGGCCACCAAAGTGGAATGCACTTCGGATTGGGTGTTACTAGAGTTAAAAAAATCCGCGGATATTGTCCTACGATTTGTGAAAAAAGGAAAGGTCCCTTACAGAATCCATGCACGAAAATATTTTCCCAAACGATGCTCGATATTTATTTAAAATCTACAGTAGAAAATATATGAAGTTAACACAAATATGGTAATAAGAAATGACTGAAGTTAGACACACACATACGCACGGGGCAAATTTATTTTCTAATATAATGAATAAACGTTAATATAATTTTTCATTTCAGTCTTGTCTAGTCAAATCGAATTATATGCTCGAGTCTCAAAGGAGATTCAAGTTTGGTTAATGTGACTAGGAGTGTGTTTGTAGAGTGATGCTAGTGCATGCACTGTCACTGGATTGTGCTGGCGGCGGCTGCAAGAGCCTTCCCAGTTGGAGATCGAAGCATGTCCTGGGCCGCTGCCTCAGGGGGATTTGGTCTGTTTTATGCGTATTATGTTTTTAACACCTGATTGGAAGTCTGTCCTTTTTACCCATTTTTTTTATAAATAATGTCTTTCTCTAGGTTAGTTTTTTTAACTGAAGCAATGTCAGCACATACAATTTTAGATTTAAAACAAATCCGTATATTTTTAAATATTTTTGATTGTCGACAGTGGTTATACCTAACGAAATTGATCCTTTTTGTATCTCTGATTTATATATTTGCGCTGGCTGTCATTTTTGATCCGATTCTAAACTTTGATGCCATGATTTATTGACTTTTCTTGTATTTTTCACCTTTTTTCCCGATGAAAAAAAAATTACTCGATGACAATTTTTTTTGACCCCGGGACTCGGAATCAACAGTTTGAGAACCATAAGAAATGATGTACAAAGTGTCTGGACAGTTCCACTTTTTTTTTGTATGTCTGTGTAATTATGGCCTAGGATGTTAAACATACTAACTGTTGAAACACAAAAATTAGTAATGGTTAAAAAATACCCAACCACCATGTTATGGTATTCACCTACGATCTCCACTGTATCTACAAGAACGGCTTAGGTACCTGAGTACCAGTCGCCGCACCCTACGTCCTACCTATAGCAGAACACAGTACGATATTACATTTAACTCATTTACTATAACAGCTACACGATTGTGGAACTCTTTACCACTTCACCTACAAGATGCTAAGAAAATCACCAATTTGAAATCCCAACTCCACCTTATTTACTTTAATGAACGGGAATAAGAAACTGTATGAGTATTTCCCAAAAAAATGAATTTTTAACTGTTGTTTTATTTATACCATGGCTATTTGTTTAATATTTATATATCTAATTTATGTTCATTTATGTTATAATCTTTGACTTTTTAGTACATAAAAAATTGTAAAATTATATTAAAACGCACTGCCCACTGTATCAACAAAATTACCGCAGGTTAGCTGGAAGAAAATGCCAAATGGCATTAAGCTCGCTTGTGTACAAATTTTATGTTGAATAAAGTTTTTTGCTATCTATCTATGGTTTCCTTACGATGTTTTCCTTCATCAAAAGCGTAGGCTCATTTTAGAGTTGGATAGGTGGGTTCGAACCTGCGTCCATTGACGCCATAATCGCTTTCGCATCTCGCATCTCTTGTTGCCGATTCACATTAACACAGTTTCTCTTTGGTCCCAGTTCAAAAACGTCAGGGCGAACGAAATTACCAGTACAATGTAGTCTGTAAATAATTGTAAATTTTGTAATGAAGCGGTCACACGACGACATGGTTACATTTTACCGTCAAATTAAACCGAACCAGAGATGAGGGTTACCTTAATTTGAATACTGAAACCACTCGGAGACTATCTCGCTTGAGGTTCTACTGTCCGTAATAAAATCAGCGCTTTAATGTGGTCATAGGACCGCGTCCCAAGTTCAATTACCTTCCACTAACATTTGTCGGTTAAGCCGGCGGTACGTTCACATTAACCAGACTTGATTCTCCTTTGAGACTCGAGCATATAATTCGATTAGACTAGACAAGACTGAAATGAAAAATTGTATTAATGTTTTATTCATTATACTAGATATTAAATTTGCCCCGTGCGTATGTGTGTGTCTAACTTCAGTGATTTCTTATTACCATATTTGTGTTAACTTTACATACTTTATACTGTAGATTTTAAATAAATTTCGAGCGTCGTTTGGGAAAATATTTACACCGGAGCTAATTATAACTATTAAAATAAAATATTTGTGAAATCGATCATAAAATTGGCAATTATATTTTTTTTGTTATTTTTTTTTATAACTTATTTATTTAATTTAAATTTGGCCAATATTTGGCTCAGCGCATAAGCATTGCCACCCAACTTGGCAATGTGGCCAGCCTTCTGGAAACCTTCTCGTCTGGGGGCGAGCTGGACGCCATTCATTATTTATAAAAAAAATCATATAATAGTAATAATTGTTACTTTAATGTGTCGAGTACCCATAAAAATGAAACAATAGAAAGACAATAGGAAAACAATGGACAGTTGGCGTAAACGCCGGGAAGGTGGTCAAGCGGTTAATGTAGTTTTGTATTATTTTGTAACTGTAAGAAAATGTAACATATATATCTAAATACATTTTATTTATACAAACTTTGAGACACAGGTCCAGTTGTAATTTTAACATCAGAATTATTATTCTAAAAATATACTTACGTGGACGAAGTCGCGGGAGTCGACTAGTTCTGTAATAATTCCTAGTAATTTCTGATTTCACAATCCTAAAATTAATTCGGTTCGAGGTAAACATCAAAGTGAGTAAACGCTGTATGTAATTTGTTTTAGGTTATGAAAAGGATAATTGAGTAATCCACCCCTAATATCTGTTTACCCGCATAATTCGTAAGTAAATTTTATTAATTTAAAGCCAAATGAATCTTTTTATTCTATTATACAGGGTAGCTTTTGACCACAGTCTCTTTTGATTTTAAATGCTATTGCTTTGTAAATAATGACATGATAATCTCTAAAATTGGGTTAGCTTTCAAGTATTAGACCAGGCAGCAAATAGCTCGACGAGGTTTTTTTTTTTCCGCTAGAGTATTTAATTAGCCAGCTATGCACTAAATAAATATATGTATGAAAATATATTTTATACATTTATTTGATTGTCATACTTTTTAATACACAATAATTGCAATTAAAGAGGTTTAAGGTAACCCAAAAGGCAATGGAGAATACTATGCTCAAAGTTTCGTTGAATCATCGAATCAGTAATGAGGAGATCTGCAGAAGGACATCAGTAATCGACATTACCTAAGCGGCAGTAGGCTAAGTACATTGCTCGTAGAACTTATGCCAGATGAAACCAACAGATTCTCGAATGACGATCACTTACAGAAGGATGTAACGTGGGCAGACCCCTAATCACATGAATCGAGCCTGGTGAAAGTCTCAAGAATCCGCTGGATGCGGGTGGTGCAAGACCAGTCCTTCTGAAGTTCATTGGAGGAGACTTATGCCCAGCAGTGGACGTCTTTAGGTTGAAGATCACATGAAATATTTTAGCAATGTTCATTCCATTATACAAATAATAGAAGGTAATTAATTAACAAATTATCGCCGTAAGTGACAGATCCGTAAACATAGAGGTGGAAACGATCGCGCTCGGAACTGCAGTAATTATGATAATTGCCCACAGTTTATCGATCTACTCTACTCTGAGAGCCTTTGTAATTTACTCTTCGGCATCTATGCGCTATCTCATTTAATTCGTGTAAATTTTTATCCAACGAAATGTTGACGTTTTATTGTTTGAACCACGATCAAACTTGGTTTTATTTTGCTCCTACTATTATTTTTGTATGCCCTGTGTGTATATATATATATTTACACGGAATAGGCTCAGTGCTTTGACCTGATGTTAAGTGACGATGTGGTCCAGGATGATAAACGCACAAAGCCTAGAGGTACTGGTTCTCAAGTGATGCTGCCGGAATATACCTATTGGTATTTGGCAAGAGGTTTTTCAAACTTGAGAGTGGTAGCTACCCAGGCAGGCTTCATTAGAAAGTGCCCTACCTCCATGCTTTGGTTTCCTTACGATGTTTTCCTTCACCGAAAGCTCAGGCCGATTTTAGATTCGGATAGGTGGTGATCGAACCCGCGTCGTTTGACGCGGAATCCAGCTACACTACGCGCTGCGTCATCATCGCTTCAATCTGCCAAGAATTCTGTGACGGGAAATTTTCTAAATTCTAATATAATTACTTACTTACTATATAATTTTATACTTTTTGAATATTCTCATGCACGTATAATTAAAATAAACTATGTACGTAATTAGGGATTATTTTGTATATAAAACGGCATTAAAAATGTATTTTTTGCATCTCATACTTTTTCTGATAATTTAACAAATTCTATTCCATAATTTAAATAAATAATCTGACATTGATGCCAGAATCTTCCTATCAATAAATACTAAATTGTCCTAACCTACAGAATGAAAATAAAACAATAAAGTTTATATTTACATTTTACGTGTCTATATAGTTCCAAGCATATATTTTACTATGTCACCTAAGAAGGACGATATTAAATTACGGGGTCATCTTAGTTGATTCATTATGTTTTATATAGTTTACAATAATCTCACCACCGCAGAGAGATACCGCAGTGTCTCAAGACGAAAGTCTTCGACCAGTGTGTGTTGCCAGTGATGACATACGGCACTGAGATGTGGTTGCTTATAATGGGCCCAATAAGGAAGCTCAAAGTTGCTCAAAGGGTAATGGAGAGGGCTATGCTTGGAGTTTCACTGCGTGATCGAATCAGGAATGAGGAGATCCGCAGAAGAACCAAAGTAACCGACATTGCCAAAGAATTGCTAAACTTAAGTTGCAGTGGTCTGGGCACATTGCTCGCAGAACCGATGCCCGATGGGGATAACAGATTCTCGAATGGGTACCACGCACCAGAAGACGTAGCGTGGGTAGGCCCCCACAAGGTGGACCGACGACCTGGTGAAGGTCGCGGGAATCCGCTGGATGCGGGTGGCGCAAGACCTGTCGTCGTGGGGATCTTTTGGGGGAGACCTGTGTCCAGCAAAGGACGTCTTTCGGTTGAATAGATAGGTAGATAGATAGAATCTCATCAGTCTTATAAATTTGATGTCACAGTAGGTTGAATACCGCTGTGCTATAAAGATTTACTCACAATTACCATACATAAAACAACTATACCATACATACATAAAAATAATAGCAATGTTACACATAATATAAAAGCAAGTATTGTAACTTTATGAATAACGAATAATAACCCCTAAATAACCCACGAAAATGCCATCAGAAACTCTCCATTTCATAAGAATAATCTGTTAACAAAAATGGCGCGTGGATATCTCCCGCGCTTTTGCGTAATACACGCGTATTTATAAGAAAAACACAAATATAATATGAAAACAATGTTTGTGTTGCATTTCTTGACCGAAATTAAAATAAAATAAAACCGTGAATTGAAATATAAAATGAAATAAAACAATTTACTTGTTTTAATGTTAATAAATAATTTGTTGAGATTAAAATTTTAAACTAAAGAGGATATGTTTAAAAAAATTAATCCACCCACAATCCGAGACAAAGTTATTAAATTTTAATATACTTACTCATAACTACGCAGCATTAGAACGCACCTGCTGTTGTCTTTTAATAATAAATTCGAAGTGAAGAGAGTACGAAAGATAAATAATTACCATCTCCTCGAAGTTAATTGAAAGTCTGGAGGAAGCTTTCATTTCCCTCATCTCGAGGAGAAACACTACAAACGGGTTTGCAAAGCTTCTCCTACCTTTATCTCTCAGTGAATGTCTTGTTTCGTTTTTTTATTATAATTTTTACCTATTGAAGCTGTTTCTATCCTATCAATAAAGTCACATTTTATTGTAAGTAATATCGATTTTTTTTACATATATTTTTCTACTAGCTGTTAGTCTGTGGCTGCGCCTTCGTTTCATATGTTCTTCACTATGTTTTATTTTTTTTATACGGAACCCTATTTATTTTCCTATAAAATATTTAGTACTAAGATAAAGTAAAAATATGTCCCATAAATAACACCACTTGTCCGTAACTGTGCATTGAATTAGATTTTAGTCAATTTTTTATGACTTTTATTTGTTATTTACACGAAACCCTAATAATTCTGTAAAATTAAAAGTACCTTAAGTTACCCGGAGTAACTTCATCTATCTACCAAAAAGATCTCACTAAAATCGGTAAAGCCGTTCCGGAGATTACCTGATACAAACAAACAGATAACCGACAAAAAGGTTTAAAATTGTATTTTTGGTATAGGTATCGCATGTACATTCATATCTATTTAGTAAAAAATAGTAATTTTGACATTACAAACAGACACTTCAATTTTATTTATTAGTATAGACAGTATGAATTTGAAATGATATTTTCAATTTATCTATTTCTACTACTAGATGCTTATTTTAAAGTAACACTTCTTTAGACACAATATGATCAGTAACTCGAGATCTTTTTCAGAAGGAAGTAAAGTGTTGAAACGGAAATGACGTTCAATAAATACGGATTTTTTATCACACATACTGTAAACTCTCTGTAGGACCTTTTCGTCGCACATGATATAGGGATGGGTTACCCAGTACAGACTTTCCCCAAGACTAAAACTCTTTAAAAGGGACTTTAAAACGCTGTCCAATCTAGCAACACATCAGTAATTCTCATGGTGTCGCAGTTGTCTATAGATGAACATTTCCCATCAGATAGGTCATCTGCCTGTTCGCTGTACTTGGACAAAAGAAAAGATTTTATTTTACACGGTACAGGCTCAATGCTTTGACCACAATCTCACCTGTTTGATACTGTACGGTTTGTAATATTTGACCAATATATATAAATGATTAATAGATTATTATCAATAAATGTTACGCTAAGCTTTAATATCACATATTTCCTTTAGAATGGAATAAATAAGAAATGAATATATTAGAGGGAGTGTGAAAGTTGCCCCAGTGGTAGAAAAGTTAAAAGGTTGCCGCTTGTCATGGTATGGATATGTTATGAGAAAAGAGGAAGAGCATATGGATAAAATAATAATGAATATGAATGTGGAAGGATTGAAAAGTAGAGGAAGGCCAAAGAAATGGCCAAAGTGTGGATGGAGTGTGTAAGAAATGATATGAAAGAAAAAGATGTGAATGAAGAGTTGACGGCTGATAGGGACGTATGGGAGGAGAAAACATACTGCGCCGACCCGAAGTGAGTTGGAAAAAGGAATGAGAAAGAAGATCACATAATTCTTTTATATTTATTCTTTTTAATTTTTTTTAGTAAACCTGCCACAATATTCGAAGTTGTACTTTAACCGGACGAAGGATTAAAAGCACTTATTTTTTGTGTAAATTTCTTTTGAGTAAGATTACTTTAACGTTGTAACTTTAAAACTGCCTATAGTATAAGCAAGTCGTTCATATATGAGAGAAGAATATACTAAAACAGCCGTCGGATTTATAAACGCCCACCATTGAGGAAATTTTCAATTAAAGCTTACAAATTATATTTATGAAAAAAGTACTATCGCTTGTAACAAAAGATCTTACCAATCGTGCTCGCTCGATTGGCCATAAAGAAAGCGTATTAAGACGTCAATACTCCAGGTAACAGAGTAAAAGAACCGTTCAAGTAATTGTCTCAGAAATGGTAGTAGAGAACGGGGCACGAAATGAAAACGGCCCGTAATTGGCATCGTCACGTCGCACGGGCCATAAAACAAGCGAACAAGGGCGACGGTCGATCGATATGTTCAACAGCATTGCAGTTTATTTCATAATTAACTTTTACGCCTGCATCAAGTTCTATAAATACTCATATAATGATATGAGTGTATACAAATTTCAGGTAATATGGCTTGTATTTTTTCGGATATGAAAACTACTTAGAAAATAATGTACCATTGGCTTTCATCCTTCATAACTAACCATATTAGACCATTCCTTTATATATATTTCGATGCGAGGTACATTTTAGCTTGACTATCTTTAATGCTATTTAAAATTATTCACATAACATTTATCATTAGTCAGGTTTTTATATCCATTGACGCTCCGAGCAATTATTATGTTAATAATCATTAAAACATACGATAGGCTGCGTAAGTATAAATGTTATGATTTATCTCTGAGCGCCAGCACTTAAACGACTTTTTATGCTTGACATAACGTAGCATATTGACGGCTGACGTCATAGCATTAGTAATACAAATCTATTACCTTTTCCACTACCTAGAATCGCTCTATGCCGCTAAAAAATGTTTTCACTTAAAAACAAGTTCGTACTTTCGAGCTTTTGAAATTTAAATAAACTTTTTAATGGGTTTTAAAATTATTAACAAGATAACATGATTCCAGTTTCGGGGCCACACGACGACAAGATAGAATTAGAAGGTCAGCCTAACCTTAAACCCTTTCAGTACCCGTAGCGTTAAGTCGCGGTCGAGCACCTCGTTGCGATGAGAGCATCCTTTTGTATAACAGTACAATAGTAACATTTGCTTCTTAAAGCCGTTTCCTATAGAATATATTCACAATAAAGGTTCTTCAATTTTAAAAAAAAAAAAAAAAAATGGAAATTGAGGCATTATGATTTCTCATAGAATCGTAATTTTTTTTTGTACACGATATAGGCTCAGTCTTTTGACTACTATGTCACCTGATGTTAAGTGACGATGTGGTCCAGAATGGTAGAAACACACTAAACCTAGGTACTGGTTCTCAAGTGATGCTGTCGGAACACACTTATTGGTATTTGGCGACAGGTTTTCAAACTAGCTACCCAGGCGTGCATTATTAAAAAATGCCCTACCACTATGCTATGGTTACCTGACTATGTTTTCCTTCACCGAAAGCTCAGACCGATTTTAGAGTGGGATAGGTGGGATCGAATCCGCCGGAATCCGGAAGCAATACCCACTGCGCTGTCATCGCTTCAAATTTGACAGACTTATATTTTTATCAAGATCATAACTGAAGTAACGTGAACATGCATGCAATGGTTAAAAATATACTAAAATTAATGGCACTCAAATAATGATTTCAGAACACACTTGAACAAGCTTAGTGACATATTTCGTTTGACATATGTAGCTCGTCATATAAAAAGTGATCTAATGTAAATCGGTAATATAGTGAAAACAGTATTATCATATTTAAATAGTAGTGATGTCACATTTAACGAACCGGTAAATATTTAGCGTAATAATATCTACGGTATTGTGCATAATTCTTTCTTTTTTTTAATTAAGTGACACTTCTTTTTATACGATGTTTTTTTTATAATGCACAGCACAGTGCCTGCACTGGACCTGATGGTAAGTACAGTACAATCCAAAACAGCGGCGACTGACACTGAACAGAATTCACTGCCAGTCACCGCTGTCATGCTGGCCTGCTTAAATACCTCTTCACGCTTCTTTTGAAGGACCCAATATCATATGAAGGAGAGAAGACGCTGACAGGAAGACGGAACCATAACCTCACAGTGAGACAAAAGTAAGAGTCAGCAAACTTTTTGGTTCTTGAAGTTATGGGTCTGGATGTGGGAATTATTATTGATTTATATTTATGTCGGTGTTAGCTAGAGTTAACAAATGTACTCATTCATAAATGAAAATAACTGCCTCAACTTCATCACAATTACAAATAAGCTTAAATAGTTAGCGACGTGCATTTACACCGCTTTGTTATCAGTTAGCTGGCACCGATTTCAAAATGATTAAAATAATTAAACAGAGGATATATCGAAGTTAGCAGAAGTAGATTAATACAGTATTTATTTATTTACTTATAAGTGCATTTTTATAGTATATTATTATGAAGTCGATTTTGTTTTTAATATAAAAAGTTTTATATGTAGTGGCACTACTAGCAATAATTATGTTATATAGTTTATTCATAATCTAAACATACGATATACTGTGTAAGTATAAATGTTATTATTTATCTCTGAACTTAAACGCTACTTTATACTTGACATACTGTAACATGTTGACGGCTGACTTCGTAGCATTGGTAACGCGAATCTATAAATTTTTCCCCTGCCGAGATTCGCTCAACGCCGCTAAAGAAATTATTACTTCTAAAATAAATAATATAAACATAGTTCCAAATCCTAGTAGCTTATTTATCTTGTGTTTACATTTCTACACTCACTTACATTTATAATGTGCACTCATTTATAACTATGTTACGTAGTACGATTTTACATTACTTAATATAAGCCAAGTGCTCAGAGAGTTCGAAAATACATCGCTTCAACGTAACGTTAGTAGCGATCTCACCATTAAATATTTAACACGTGAAACTTAGAAAACCGCAAATCCCCTTTCAGTTTCTGAAACGAGCGCGCCTCAAACAGACGATTTCAAACCAAACTAGGTGGTACATCGTATCTGAGCACTCAAAAATAGAGTCCATTAAAGTTTCCAGCTAAGGTTTTAAGAGGTAAGCTCTTTAGGTTGAAACTTTTCAAATCAAGTTCGTGGAAGCAGGTTTCGTATTAAGAGGAGTGTTTTTTTTCGGTTGGATTTTTTGTTCTTGCATTTCTAAAGTTATTAATTAAAAGAAACTTTAATATTGATTTACTACCACGACTAATATTGATTTATTTTACATTTTATTGTGCCTCGGTGGCGTAGTTGTATTAAGATACGACTTTCGTTCTGAGGTTACAGGTTCGATCCCTGGGCTGGGTTAAGTGATATTGGGTTTTTCTACTCAGTATCATCTCGGAGTCTGGAATTTGTGCCCAATATGGGGGCAGGCTCACCCCCTGTCACATCTGGGACGGAACTAAGCTCAGCGTAATGTGGGTGGTATAGTTCGCTATTTCACCTCTGCCTAACCCTTCGGGGATAACAGGCGTGAGATTATGTATGTTTTATGTTTTATTTTACACTAATGGGATTGTAAATTAAAATTATTTTTTTATTTTTTATTTTATTTATTGTAAATTTGATAAATGTATTTGTGTGAAGTGAAGTATATATTGAAATAAACATACGTATGTACATAAATTCAACACGAAATGCATAAAACAATACAAATAAAAATGCATTTAATATTAAAGCAATAAATTAATTAGATTTAGCAAACGTGCGCTTCTTATAGAAATCCAAAGAGAGTTCCATAGACACTCTGGATGTAACTGTGAAGGATTTATTAAGACATTTGGTGTGGGTATGGAATTGTCATTGACGGTAATTCAGTTCGAAGTTTCGAAAATTCGAAATAGATTTCTAATGGGTTCAGATCATAAAGAAATCTCAAAAAAAAATGTATTTCGGTATTTAAACTGTGGCATTATAGAGTATAGTATCTTTTATATCTCAATATAGGGCTAGAAGATGACAGTCTATCATGTAGTAGATCTTATTAAAATGAATTAACTTGCCTATTAGACTGTATAATATGTAATTTTGGTAGCATTTGCACGACATCGTTTTTTATAGTGCAAAAGTGATGTGTATTAGAAATAAAAACGCAGGTCTCTTAGTCCGAGTCGCCATTTTACTACAGCGTTGAACCTTTGAATACTTTTTATAAGATACGTAAAATTTCCACATGCCTCAGTCAGAACTATGTGTGTAACTCACAGATTGAAATTAATTCGCAAAATTTCAATGTAAATGATTTCTTTCTCCAGTAACATTTACTTTTGTTCACACGGTGGGTGTAATGCGGTCATAGTCAATATAAAAGATTTAAAAAAAAAAACAAGTAACTGTGTTCAAAGTTTTTTTTTATTGATATAACACTAAATGCCATCAATCTAATATACGTTAAAAATAAAAAAAAATCGCTTGATAAACAGAGAAAAATTTCTTGAATTGTTTCGGTTCAGCTTTGCGCGGATAACAGAGAATACACGCCGAATTAATTTATATAAATCTTATAAAATTTTATACTTAAACCTTCCTCATGAAATTCTCTGTCTGTTGGTAAAAACCGTATGAAAATCCATTCATTCGTTTTTTTAGTTTATCAGGTCAAACAGATGCTGCAAAGGCAAACAAGATTTATTTGGAAGATAGATAAATTAAATTGCATTCTACAGAGGATAATCTTAATTTAATTAGTATATAATAGTATCTCATTAGTAGGTAATAAGGATTTTTATCTCATAACATCAGTTATAACTATTATTAATTAAATAACATCTTTGATAACTTAATGCATATTCGTAAAAATTTAGACAAGCTCGATCTAGTGAATGATCGTCATAATTTTAATATTAGAAATGAAGACAAGTTGGCCGTCCCACGCTTTAGGCTAAGTAAGTCTAATAAAAGCTTTATAGGTAATAGTATTCGGTTTTACAGTAAGATTCCAAGTAACATTACCGATTTACCTGACAATAAGTTCAAGTATTATGTCAAGCAAGTCTTAATCTCAAAAGGTTATTACAGGGTGGATCATTACGTGAACGATAGTGATGTCTGGAATTAACCCATATCTCTGTGCTTCCGCTAACATTAGCTAAGACTATGATTTGTATAGTTTTTATATTAAAAAAAAAGAACCAGATCAAGTTTATTGCCGGCTCTTCTCGACTGGGTTGTTTTCCGAACCGGTGATAGTGTTTTAGACGTTCATAAGCGCATCCTAAATTGAATAAAGATTTTTTTTTTTAATTTTAAAACACCACTTTACACTTCGAAAATATTATAAAGAATGTGTCCACTTCGCCTAAGCGAGGTTATTTATACTGCAACTTCATGATTATTTGACTTACAAATGTAGTGCTTCTGTGAGTAATTTTTAATTATAGAAATATTTTCATCACAACAAATAACATTAATTACCTAAACACGTCACCTATTTTAATAAAAATAGGCGGATATCAACAAATATCAAATTACTAAAACTTACTATCAAATCTATCTCATATCTAATAATTATTATAAACTGTAAAACATAATTTTATTGTACTACAGTCTTCTGTTACTCTGTTTTTCAAGTGAATTGATAAAATTATTTCTCTTATTACTTTATTTGCCACTTATCGCTGCGCCGACACATTATTTTAAACTATGTTAACTCCGTTGAAACTAAATTAATTGACAGTAATAAATAATATTGTCAATGTTTGACTAAGGTTATGTGCTCCCTGTGATCGATTGGTCGTGTTTCTCTAGGTCAAGAGAGCCGATAACGAGACGGTTACAATATCACCTGTAATTTATCGTGTAGTAAAGAAATATTATATATCACATTTGCCCATAATCATAATTGAACAATTGAAGAAAAAACTATATCTATTACTTTTAGTCAAATTCATCAATAACCTATATTTTTATAATATTATCCGTTTTGTCAACTTTACTCGCGTATCATTAATAATTTCAAATAATAATTGGAAAATAATTTAAGTAATTTTATTTTGTTCAGGTCCTAAATCAGGAAGCAAAGACATTTCTGACTAATTTAAATACTTGCCACTAAAACTAATCGAATTGTAATCACAATTTATGAGTTTTCATTATTTTTCTTAAATAAGAAGCCTAATTTACACGCCTTATAAAAACTGCCAAAATAAAGTTCCGTCCAAATCTGTAAAGCTCTTCCGGAGATTAGCGGAAACAAACAAATAGACAAACCGATGAGACAAAAAATGTATTTTTAGTATGAGTAACGTATATAAATTCATATGTACTTAGTAAGAAGCTGTTATTAGCTGATATTACAAATAGGTACTTTAATTTTATTTACATGTATATATCTCTTAGGAACTGAACAACTGTAAATATTGTAGAGGAGACTTTGAAATACGAAATCAAATGTGTCGACACAATTCGTAGTCATGCACAAATATAGACTACATTTTCGAAGACGGCAAACGACAATATTGTAGATTTTATTATATTTTCATATTGTTTTCTGGATTTATTTGAAGTAATTTTAAGTTTGAAGTTTTTGAAATATTTTATATATTATATATCTGCAGTATATGTATTGATAATTAATACAGATTTAACATTCGTTTTTTTCTTTTTATTTTAAGCACCTTCTATAATTAACGTGTCGAGTACCCATAAAAATAAGACAATAGGAAAACAATGGAAAGCTGGCGTAAACGCCTGGTAAGTGTTCAAGGGGTTAATATAATAATTTAAAGATTATTTTATTATTATCTTAAACGACATTTTGATTGTTTTGAAATTATTTAATGAATTAAAATTTTAGCAAAATAAAAATAAAATGTAGAGTTAAATTATTATTACTGATTGAAACTTAACAATTAAAAAAAAAACCCCTAATCTATATAACATTATATAAAATGAGATAGGATTTGATGTGCTCGAATTACGAGATGCCTTCTGGATAAACATTGTATGGGTCTAGTTAGTATATTTCAGCGTCTAGAAACATTCTTCAGCAGTAGGTTCGCAGATTAAAGTTGTGCCGTATAATATCGCTTTACGAACGCTCACAAATCGAACTGCCGTGATGTCATTACCCTCTGACTGAGATATCCGATATAATTCGTAGATTTTATACTTCGCAATGTATTGCGAATTACTTTCAGTTGCGCAGTAGTCTCTAACCAATCTCAAACATAAGTATGCATTGTTTTTTTTTGTAGTAAACTCCTTCTTGAAATAATTATATTATTTTTTTTTATATATAAAAACAAGTATTCAAGTAAAACTGTGCATTGAATAGGATTTTATTAACCCCTTGAGCACTTACCTGGCGTTTACGCCAGCTTTCTATTGTTTTCCTATTGTCTTCCTATTATTGTATTTTTATGGTTACTCGACACATTAAATATCTTAGGAGTTTTAATTTTTTACGCGAAACCCTAATTATTTTCGAAAATTAAAAGTACCCTAAGTTATGCGGAATAACTTCAGCTATCTACCAAAAAAAAAGTCCCGTAAAAATACGGAGTTTCCGGAGATTACCCGGAACAAACAGACAAACAGTCAGACAAACAAAAATTTTAATAATTGTATTTTGGTATAGGTATCGTATATATGTACATTCAAACCTATTTAGTAAAAAAAAAAATTGGCATTACAAGTAGACACTCCAATTTTATTTATTAGTATAGATTATTTTATTCACTTACGCTTTATCTCTTCTCATAACATATTCATGCTGCAACAAACGATTCCCTTTCAATTTTTCTTCCCCTTACAACTACCTCTAATATATTGAATTTAATTACAAGCAATTTATAAAGGTCAACTAAGAAGTACAAGCAATTTCAATTTTATAAATTTGACTTTAAAGTTCTTGCAAAAGCCAAGTATCAACTTTATCAGCGTGGTGGAATCAATAAGCACGAAATCTATCATGTGACTCATGTGAATATTAGACACTTAGGCAAGTTTCACAAGTTGAGATGTTGCTTAATATTAATGGTAACTTCAAAGTTGCGGTTACTTAACCCGGAGGGTGCTTGATAAGGCAACCGAACTCCCTTTCCGGTTACGTTAGCAGCCTAGTATCCGGTGTTGACAAATTGAATATATACATACACTTGTATCGTGTGCCATATAACACTTTAGCAGTAATTGCATTCCATTTATATTACGATTTATTAAAATTTTAATAACTTAAATAAACTTTGGTGGTTTAAAAAATTATGTATAAGTACTATAATCATAATCTCACCTGATGTTAAGTGATAATGTTGAGCAACGATGGTAAATACACTAAGTCTAGTGACCTAAAGCGATATTGCCGGAACAGCTATTAGTGCTTGGTGGAGGGTTTTTGAAATTGAAGGTAGAAGATAGGTAGGGTAGGGCCAGATCTCACGGACGGGCAGTTCGGCTTCCGGGTTGGACGCTCCCAAGGTAACAGGTTATTGGCGATGTCACTGGACATCGCGCCTTCCGCATAGTGTGATACTGGAGGCACTCCCAATATTTCGGCGTGCGCCTCATCTGTTATGCAGACGATATCTTAGTCGTAGCCCAGGGTGTGCAATGGAGAGAGGTGAAGTGCTTGACAACAGAGGGAGTAGCTCTGGTGGTCAGGTGGATCGAGATGTTTGCCCTCAGGGTTGCGGTGGCGAAGACCCTGCTGTTTCACGGGCTTTGCGTTCTACACACCACACGGTGGCGCTAAGCGCAATACGCGGTTACCGCACGGTGTCCGCGGCGGCAGCATTTATGATCGCAGGATCCCTGCCGTGGGAGCTTGAAACCGTGTACCGGCACGCGGGGACAAGGAGGGCTGGTGGTGGGATGCGATTTAATCATTGGGAGATTCTTCCCGAAAGAAACAGGGCAAGGAATGAGGCGTACAGGCGATGGCAGAAGGACCTGGCCGACGTGTACTACGGTCGCTATACCGTAGACGCTGTCCGTCCGGTCCTTCGGGAGTGGAAGACAAGGGAGTTTGGCTCCCTGACGCTCCGACTTGTGCAGATACTATCCGGTGATGGATGCTTTGGATGGTATCTGCACAAGATCGCCAGGAGGGAGCTGTCCTATGCCTGCCACCACTGCGGTGCGGCGGAGTACACCGCCCGGCACACTCATACGGAGTGTTCTGCGTTGGTCCAGTTGCGCAATGTGGTGGCAATGACAATGGGTCAAGGCCTCTCGTTATCAAGTGTGGTGAGGGCCATGCTCGGGAGCGAGAGGGTCTGGGACGGTGTTACCTCCTTCTGCGAGCAGGACATGCTACAGAAGGAGGCCACGAAAAGAGATCAGGAGGAGGATCCCTTAGCGGATCTTCTTCGCCGTAGGAGGTTAGGGCGCAGGAGGGCGATGTATGTCTGCGCTTTTCAGCCCCCTTAAGCTGACTTCTTCCTCCTTCTTCTTTACTCCTCGCTCTCTCTTCTCCTAGTTTCTTGTATATAGATAAGGACGAGAGGAGGAGAGATACCAATTATTTCCTAGTCGGCGGGCGGTAAAGGCAGCTTTTGCCGGAGAGAATTTACTCCCCGCTTAAGTTGGTACGGCGATGCGTAAATGCATTTCCCCACGGAAAAAAAGGTCGGCGGATATTATAAGAAAATGCTCTACTATCATGCTTTGGTTTCCACACGATGTTTTCCTTAACCGAAAAAATCAGGCACGTTTGGAATTGAATAGGGTTCGAACCTACGCCAATCGACGCGAAATCCGATCATACTACCAACTGAGCCATCGTTGCTTTAATTTTTTTTTTAATTTTACGCTTTTACTTCTTTTTTATAGTAACATCTTTAGAAAATAGAGTGATTTTTTGTTAAGTAAAATAACAAAGAAGGATTACTATTAAAATAAAATTGTAGAACTATTTAACGGTAACTTGATTAGTCGTATGTTTTGAATTTTATTTACAAATTAAAATTAAACAGAGGAATTAATGATGAGATATTCAATTTTTAAAAAAATAGCTAAAGTAGTGATATAACTTTTTTTGAATATTACTTTTAATATTCAACAGTAAAGCGACAGGACGCTATCACGAAAGTGACGTCACAAAGAAACATGTCTATATTTTGATAAAAAAAGGCAATTTGAAAGTTAACCTTGAATAGTATAGAAGAATATGAAATATGAATTAAATCTTAATAATAAATAAAGTGTGAAATAAAAACAAAACATGGTAACTCGACCTGGATAGGATCCACGGCAAAACATTGGATCACTCTTTGTTTTCTAAATAAAATACAAACAACAAACAAACCGTGCACATACATGTTTTGCGAAATTTAAACAAAAACTTCAAAACAAAAAACCCAAATGAAACCTCATTTATTAAAATAAAAGTTATCGCTTCAAAAAATAGAGTACAGAATATTATTGTTTGTTCATTTTATAAAACACTCACGGTAACAATCAACCGAACGCCATCTTGCCTCAGTTTCACCTATAATTTACCTCACCTTTTCTTAGACGATCAAATTCTGACACACGTGTTAAACCTTAAATGCCGTTCGTTCATTTTCCACTTACTGGAATTTATTACATGACTATTTTTCTATGTTGTTATTTATATGAATAGTTATTTTTCATTACATAAAAACAGCATAGCGCTACTACATGCTTACTGTTAATGTGAATATTTAAATAAATAAGAGAAAAATAATTAAATAATTTATTTACATAATTGTGTTATTATTTGATATTGTAAATGCGTTTCATAGAGAGTTATTTTAATCATTTTTTTACGTGGTATAGACTCAGTGGTTTGACCACAATCTCACATGGTGTTCCGTCACGAAGTGATCCCGGATGGTAAACGTACTAAGCCTAGAAGTACTGGTTCTTAAGTGACGATGCCGGAACACACCTATTGGTATTTGGCGACAGGTTTTACAAACATGAGGCTGGAACCCAGGCGGGCATTATTAGAAAATGCTATGGTTTCTTCACCATGTTTTGTTTCACCGAAATCTCAGGTTGATTTTAGAGTTGGATAAGTGGGCTTGAACTCACGCCCATTGACGCAAAATCCGATCGCACTACCAATTGCACCATTATTACTTCAAACCATAGACACCAATTAGTTACTAATAACCTAGATTAATTTATCCTATAATAACATTTCATTTTCAATTAAAATCTGAATCGAAATTTAAGGTCATATATCGGAATAAAAAGAATTCTAACTTTTACATTGGACTAAGTCGCATAGGGTGTGCAAAATTTGATTAAAATTGGTTAAGTGGTTTCGGAGCTTATCATGAACAAACTGTGAAAAGGCATATTTTAAGAAGTATCAAGATTCTAAAATAAATATAACCGATACTAAAATATAGCGCGTGATCGTTAATGAAATTGTTTAACGAGATTAATTAATTTAAAAAATACGCTAAGACAGTTTACATTCTTTTATCTGCGAATCGTTGTGGACTTATAAACTTTTTAATTAAAACATTGTTCGATTAAGTTATTTCGTTGTTGATCATTATTTTTATCCTATTTCTAATTACGACGAGCTATTTACTTCAAGGAGTTTTTGTTTCATTTATGATTGTTATTTCAATGTTAGATAATCGACGATATAAATCATAATGTAACATTTATTCATTGAATAAAAAGGTTTATGTCTAGATATTATCTTTGTCTTATATAAAATTTTGGTTAATAGACGAAACAAATAAAAGTAATTGGTTCTTTTATTATTACTATACAATATTTTTATTTATTAGAAAAGTTTTGTATTTTTATTGTATGGCTTTGAAATAAATTACTAAATTATATTGTTTATCAAATAAATAAATGAGTATCGGAAGTAATAAGTAACAAATATGACTCAATTCTATTTCAAATTATGACGTATACCAAATTACATCATACAAAACTAATGAGAACGCCTGTCAAGCGCAGAAAACGAAGTCAAATTACAGGAATAAAAGTAAATTAATTTTTTATTCTTGTGTTTTGCAGAGACCTATTAAAAAAATAGGAACTTGCTATCAAGTGTAATAATGCAGACAAGCGAAACGAACAAATGTTTTTTTCTAATCTATTTAATATAATGACGTAGTTATTATATGTAGATGAAATTAATAGAAAATGACAAGTTCTGTCGAGTCAACAAACCTAAAAAAAAAAAAAAACACTTGAATACGATATCTGTTACAGTAGAATACAAGTTTTGTCAGTTTGTTCCCTCTAACCTCCAGAACGGCTAAACCGATTGTATTTGGACCTTTTCTGGCAAATAGCTGAAGTTAAGAGACGTAACTTAGGCTTAACGTAACTTTTATTTTTAGAAACTACATAGGGTTTCGCGTATAAAAATAGAACTCACAATTTTGTCACCAAAATCTTGTCAATATAGCTGACAAGTGTTTGAATTAGTGAGAAATATCTTTGCTTTCTGTCTTACGGCCGAATCCTTTAGAAAATTTATTAAAACTCATGAAGTAGTGAAAATAAGAATTGTAAAGAAGTATCTTCGCGTGTTCGAATAAAAACTAAATATAGGTAATTGCCAATAACACAAACATTTATTGATTCTGAGGCGGTATGAAGTTCGCCGGAACAGCTACTTCTAAATAATTTATAAAAAAAAAACACTTGTTTCGAATTTATCTGTTACTTACTAAGGCAAAATAAATATTTTCCTTTTTGATGCCATAAAAGGCTAGCCCTTTGACCACAATCTCGCTTCATGTTAAGTAGGGATTTGATTTATGATCGTAAACACGATAAACATGGTTTTACTGGCTATTAAGTGACACTACAGGACTACTACCAGCCTTTAAAGTCAGCTCGCCAGAACATACATATATCTCATTTATTAACTTGAATATATTAATAAGATTTCAACATGTAACAATAAAGAAACCGGTTGATAAATAGAGGAGAAAAATGATGAAATGAATTGTTTTATATCTTTGTCCATTTTGAGATGTATAGATGAAAAATATGATTGAAGTAAGAATAACCGATAGAATAACCGAAAGCTTTTAATGTATACTTACTAAATATATGACGGATTAAATTAAACTCAGGTTTCAACAGAAATCCAGAAACGATTTTTGGATAGATGAACTGTTTTTCGTATAGAATTATTTTAATTACATGCACAAATTACTTAATGCATGTATTTGGATTAATATAAACCTGGATTAATTTATCATATTATAACATTTAATTTCCAGTTAAAATCCGAATCGGATAACGTATTTCTGAATTACGGGCAGTAGCAATGTATTGGCGAAAAAACAAAAAAAACTCTCTTCAACCCAGCTATATTTTTACTCACAATATTTCGTTTATAGCTTGTTTAGGTTCATTGTAAGATTTAAATTTACACCCATCCACATAGTTTCGATTGTAAGGTAATCTCTAATTTTCATACTAAATGAATTTGGTTGAAATCCAAATTTAAAATATAAAAAAGACGATAAAGTACATACAATCCGAAAATATTTTAATGGTATTTTAGTATCTAATTTACAAACCTTTCTAGCCTATACGTAAGAAGAATATTCTTAACGGTAAGATTACAATGAAAGGAGGTTGAAATGTTATGTAATATTATAATTTGTAACCTGCAGCTTTAGATATAAAAATGAAAATTATACTTTACTTTTAAGTAAAATAATTAAATTAAAATGGAAAGACAAATACCTGAAATATATTCATTTAATGTTTTTTTTTTTCTATAGCATTTTACTCGACTTTTTTATTTGTCTGCACTACAAGTGTGAAAATATTTTTCCAGGTTTAATTAGAGAATTAATTTAAAAAAATCGAAAAGCTTTAAAAATAATGATGTAAACTCTTCGTGTAGTGAAAAACTCACATTGTTAAATGTGCAATAATTTTATTATTATTTTAAGTCCGTATATTTAGCTTACGCGGTATATCTTTTTAGCGTGTATAAATTATAATAAGTTTCCCAATACGCTTCTGTGCAAAATAAAAATAAAACGGCAAATTTTACTTTAAAAAAGGTTCTCACTAATAAAAAAGAAAAAGTAATTTTTATTTACTTTTAGATAAAAAAATGGACACTAATGCTTACCATTTACAAAAAAGTTACATTATATTTACACGAGTCTAAAAATAAATATCAAAAAGCGTATTCACGAGTAAAACTTTTTTTTTATCTATTAATTTTATAATTTGAATTATATATAAAATAATCAAGATTTTAAAATTAAACGAAGACACCACAACAAAAACGTTTTGATATATTCACATAAAGAGCACTGGCTCAAAATTTATTTCAATACCGTAATTTCAGCGAAGTTACACTTATGGTCGATCGGGTAGAGAGGTTACAGTCGTCCGGCAGCACCGACGTTCGCCGCCGAATGGCGTATACAGCTAAAGAGGCACCTGTTGTATTAGAAAAGCCTTATTTGTAGAAAAGAAAAACACAAAAAAATACTTTCTCTATTAAATTCAAAATTATAAAATCTTCATAAAGTAACTTATTATAAAAAAATATATATTTATACGATCAAAAAGGTTGTATAGTATATTTTTAAATTGGTTGTAAAATAATTTTGCCTCCGCACGACTTCGGAATTTAAACCTACTAATATATTTATTACTAGCTGTACGCCCGGGGCTCTGCCCGGGTTTCATATACTCTTTCTTCACTGCGTTTTAATTTTTTTATAAGGAAGCCTAAATTTATTTTGGTAAGATAAAATAAACATATTTCTCATAAAATCAATGCACTTTCCCGTAATACTGACCGTTGAATACTATTTTTTTCAAACCTTTTATGTTTTTTATTATGCAGAACCCTAATAATATTCAAGAAATACGGTTGTAAGTTACGGGGGGTACCTTCAACTATCTACGAAAAAGAGTCCCGTTAAATCGGTCCAGCCGATTATAGTTCTAGCTGGAACAAACAGACAGACAAACAACATTAAAAAAATTGTATGTTTGGTATAGGTAACGCTATACATATATATTAAGTAATAAATACATATTTTGATATTACAAAGAAACACTTCAATTTTATTTATTATGACTTCAATTATAATACTTAATTTTCGGTTTGGAACATTTTAGAACTAATAATTACAGTACACAGTATAAATACTAATAAATGTTTATCAGTCACAATCCAAAGCAATTAATTGAAGCTTAAGTAAATACTAAAATCACTTATCCTTATTTTAGATTCGCGTAGGCGTTCTATATATTAATACTTGGATTCGAACGTGGGTTTGTATCATTTTTTATTAGTATGTTTATGATTTACGCAGTTCATGTCTAAAAACAGACTGTCACGCAAATTTAAACAGCTCAAAAAATCACTCAATATAAAATGTGGTTCCAATGAACCAATGAACAATAAATGTCAATCATTTATCCAATTTTTCCCGGGGGTTTTACTGACTGAAACACCATGTAAACTTGTTCATCTATCTGATCAGGCAGTAGAAACAGCTTTTGTACCTCTGATGAAGCGATGATGGCTTAATTGGTGGTGCGGTCGGATTTCGCGTCAATGCACGTGGGTTCAAACCCACCTATCCCAACTTACTAAAATCAGCTTGAGCTTTCGGTGAAGGAAAACATCGTGATGAAACAGTATCATGGTGGTAGAGAATTTTCTAATAATGTCCGCCTGGGTAGCTACTACCCTCAAGTTTGAAAACCTGTTGCCAAATACCAATAGGTGTGTTCCAGCACCAATTCATGAAAACCAGTACATTAGCTGAGATTGTGTTCAAAGCACTGAACATATACCGTGTAAAAAAAAAACCTTTACTCCTCGGCAGGTACGCAATTTCCATATTGAGGGCCTCTTTCTGCGATCTAAGGGGTCGGTTGTTGAAAGACGACTTTGAAAAACCAATGGAAAGGAACTTTGAAAAAACGCGTCAACTTGCCCAGTGGATTTAAACCAAGGCCGCATACACGCACATCCATCACCCGCAGGTGGTATCTAGGACGCCCGTAGATCATTCTACAATACCTTACGCCGACGTGCGGTACGTTTGTTCTCTAGGAAAGCTCCGTCTTCCGTTTCCTAAGATGAGGATCTTTCAGTTCCACTTTTGTTGATCACCCTAATGATTGTTGGGAGCGATAGTTCGGGCGCGATCGCTGCAATGAGAATTTTTTTATTTGATTCCGGAATTTATTTACACTCTATATATATAGGTTCTGCGCTTTGAACACAATATCAATAGATATTAAGTGACGATGTGGTCCAGGATAGTAAGCACGCTATGCCTAAAGATACTCACTATCTATAATTATCGCTTGATGTAAAGACCAGACAAATATTAGGTTCCGTTAATAATTCAAATTAGGTAATAAATTATGAAATTTGTTATGAAATTTCAAAAAAAACCGTTCTTTCAAAGTTTCGAGTATTTACTTTTGTCGGCAGTCTCCATGGCCGACTAGTTTTTTAATATTACATTATATTTATTAATTAATTTTCTTGAAACATTATTATAGTCATGGACTGTATTTGTTTACTATCTAATATTAATTATTTTACTGTTATACTAGTTGTGTGCCCGCAACTGTAGCCGCGTTTCATATATTCTTCACTAAGTTTTAATTTTTTTTAACGTAGCCTTATAATTATCGTAAAAAAAAATTACTTCTAAGATAAAGCAAAAACATTTCTTACAAATTATGCATTTACCCGTAAAACCTTGCATTTAATCGGATTTTATTCTAATTTTTATGAGTTTTTTTTACGCAGAACCCTAGTTTTTTTTTAAAATTAAAAGTAACCTGAGTTACCCGAAACTTCAGCTATCTACTATCGAAATTGGTCCCGTCGTTCCGTAGATTACCCGATACAAACAGACAGATAGAAAGACAAAAATTGTAATAATTGTATTTTGGTTTAGGTATCGTATATATGTACATTCATATCTGTTTAGTTAAAAAATAATTTTGACATTACAAACAGACACTTCAATTTTATTTATTAGTATAGATATGCATAAATGCATAACTTACATTTGTAAAGATGTTTTCAACTTTAAATTCGCCACGTTATCACTTTTGGTAGCGCTACGCTGCTACGTATATCGTCCGCTACGGAAACCGTGTAGTAGCATTTTGGATGACTGCCAAAACACGAAGCAATAGTATATTTTCGTTTTCTATTCGAAGTTATTCCTCTGTTATATGATACTATTGTCACCTTAGATTTACGACTGTTAACATCATTATATGGTAATGTATCTTCGTACGAACGACGTATGTTTTTACTCTATGAACAAATATATATACATTTGATTTGAAATTCTATGAAGTCTTCATGCTTTATATTAAAGCAATGATGGCATAGTTGATAGTGTGATTGGATTCGGCGTCAATGGACGCGGGTTCGAGCCCACATATCCAAGTCCAAAAAATCAGCCAGAGCTTTAGATGAAGGAAAAACATCGTGAGGAAACAATAGAATGGTGGTAGGGCATTTTCTAATAATGCCCGTCTGGGTAGCTACCGCCTCACAAGTTTGAAAAACGGTCGCACAAATACCAATAGGTATTTTCCGGCAGCATCACTTGAAAACCAGGACCTTACAGTACCAGACTTAGTGTGCTTACTGGACCACATCGTCACTTAACATCAGGTGAGATTGTGGTCAAAACACTGAGCCTATAACGAGTTAAAAACAAAACAATCTGTTATAGAAAATTAAATCTAAATTTCTATGAAAATTCTTTAGGTTCAAAATTACGAGTAACTTCTTCAGATCTTTTTCGGACGGTAGTAACGTTTTCAAACAAAAAGAACATTCAGTAAATACGGATCTTTTTTGTTACTCGAAACTGTAAATTATATTGTCAATAAATGCTGACTCTAATGTTTCATAGTTTTTTAAATAACATTTGTCATAATAGTCGAAATAAGTTAAAACTTATTGTATTAAAGTACGACCACATGTAAAGGTTACACGCATTCATTTTTTGTTATCTCTATTACTCATTATTTCTAAAATTGAAATTTAAAACAAAAATATCTATTACAATATGCTTGTGATATATATTTATTACATTAAAGTACTTAGAAAAAAATACTTATTATATTTTTATTACTTTGCGGTTTGTTGAATGGTTGTTTCTTTTTTAGTTTATTTAACTCTGAATTTTAAACATAAACACAAAAACTTAAGTATTTATTTATATTTTAGTGTATATATTTAGTAATATAATGGCTTTAACCGCTTTTTAGCGGTTCTAACGTTTTATAAGTATAATATAAATTGTTTGAATCTAATTTAATACATTGATGATTAAATTTATATCAAATTTTTTATCATCTTAATAAATAAGATGTTATTAAGAAGAAGTCGCGTAATTATTAGTCCAGAAACGTGTTGATTCTAGGTAAGACTCCTAAAAATATGTGGGATTATTCATTCGATTTGGAATAATGCCCGGAAAAATGCACTTGAGGATTTATTAGCATATCAAAAATTGCATTTTTTATTATCAAAATAGGATTTAAAAAAGGCATGTCGTTTTTTGTGAATAACTCACATACTTTAAATATGAATATTTGTAGAATTTTATATTATATTTAATTTAATACTATTTGTGAAACAAAAAAAAAACGAAATTTTCAATGAAAAAGATTCAACTATGGAATTGTAATCCCACAATTAACCGTCGAAAATAGGTTCAAAAATAGCTCAGCTAAATTCAATTATTTAAAATATATTTTCATAGTTTTAAATATTATTTTGAATAATTTAAGAAATTAAGGTATAATCAGAACACTTCACAACAAAATACACGAAGCACGTCTTAGGCTTACCAGAACCAAACTTTGAAAAAAAAACTATAATTATAAATCAAAATTTTATTCAAACTGCATGTTATTTGACGGTCTTATGATTAACTAATGCTCTTCTTTCTATATAGAATAAATAAATAAACGTAATATATATATGTGTGTGTGTGCTTATTTCAAGTAGTGAAGCAAATAACTCGTGCGTCACACTGACCAAGGTCAGTGTATCTGGTGACAGTATGTGGTTTGACAAACTTAGTACTGAGTTACTGAGTAATATATACTTTGATATTCTACTTTCATTTTAAATTTATTATGATACTAGTTTTTACCCGCGACTTAGTCTACGTTAGGGGTGCGAATTTGGTCCCACCTCCACGTGGTGCACCCTGGGCAATGATCGACAGTGTTCTCTTAGGATTACTGCTGATCATTGGCGAGGAGGACCAACCCAATCCAAGGTGTTAAGTGAACCGTGCCGAGGGATGCGTGGCTGGAGGGGAGGCCAGTCGTGAACGGTACCTCTCTGATACCGGAGCACCTCAGAGAGTAATTTTTGCTCTTCCACCGACATGCGGGGCTCTGTCGGTGGTGACCTGTTATTTCCCTAGCTTATCGTGGGAACAGTATGGATGAAAACATCATACCGTTGAATTTTAATTCCCTCGTTGACGCCCTAGAGAAATCTAGTGACGTCAGTTCTTCTGGGACGGAGGGAGATAACATCTTCCCAACGCCCAGACTAAGTACCTCAAAAGCCCAGAGGATAGATCCTAAGGCGGAAGTTGCTTCGGCGACCTCAGCGCCCACGGAGACTGACTCTGAGGTAAGTAAAGGTAAAACAGTTGCGGTTACAGGCGGTCCTGTTTCCTCTACCTTTACAGCCTCTGGGCTGGAAGGGTCAGCGCCCCTGGCGCAGCATATCCTTCCAAAGCCCTTAGGTAGAGGAGGTTACAGAGGAGGCAGGACTAGGAAGACAGGCGGAATCCAACCTCGAGGTGGACTTACTAGTCCCCAGACAGGCAGGAAGACCGCCGGTTGGAAACCTTTACGCAAAAACCAATAGCACACATCAGTGGTCATGCGAGGTTCCTCCAGGTTAACCTCCATCATGCTGTTGCAGCGACGGCGGTACTGGAGAAATGCTTCTCAGGGGGCATTGTGGACCTCGCTCTTATACAAGAACCCTGGGTGCGCAATAATGCAATTTTGGGATTGAAAACCGCAGGGAGTGTTTTTGCACAAAACTGCGGGACTAAGCCCAGAGCTGGTATAGTTTTTAGCAAAAGAACTAACTTTCTACCTGTTCCAGAGCTTTGTTCAGATGACCTGGTTGCGGCGTATATTAATTTTGACGGGTGGAAGGGCTCCAAACTATTAGTTTGTTCAGCCTATCTACCTGGAGAGAACAGTAATCCCTCAGAAGAGCTTATGCGGATTGTGGACTATGCGAAGAAACACAACGCTGAGCTGCTGGTGGGGTGTGACGCCAATGCTCACCATACTACTTGGGGTAGCAGTGACGTTAACGCAAGAGGAGAGTTACTTTTTGATTTTATTACAACTAGTAACCTAACTATTTTAAACAAAGGATGTAAACCAACCTTTGTTACACGTGCTAGACAAGAAGTCTTAGACGTAACATTCGCCACTAACAATGTAGCTAGGCATATTATAAACTGGTGTGTAAGTGACGAAAACTCTATGTCTGATCACAGGCATATTAATTTCGAGCTCTTATTTTCAATAAAGAGTCAGAATGTTCTATATAGGGATCCCAGGAATACCTCATGGGATACCTACAGGGATACCCTAAGGTCTAACCTGGAAACGCTCCCTAAAAATATTAAGACAATTGAGAGTCTAGAGTTGGCAACTAATGCTCTCACGGCATCTATTACTGATGCTTATGAGCAGAGTTGTCCTCTAAAACAAAAGACCTCAATAAGACAAGTTCCCTGGTGGAACTCTAAGCTTAAAAAGCTTAGGGAAAAAACTAGGCGGCTTTTCAATAGGGCCAAAAACACAAAGGAGTGGGAGCCATACCAACTGGCCCTAACCAAATACAATAAAGAAATTAGGAAAGCGAAGCGGGCTTCCTGGAGAAAGTTCTGTGAGGAAATCAATGATACGCCTCATGGAGCAAGAATTCACAGGGTGCTCGCTAAGGACAAACCTAAACAAATAGGACTCCTTAAAAAACAAGATGGGACCTTCACTTACAGTGAAAAGGAAACCATGGAGCTCCTTACGTCAGTTCATTTCCCAGGTTCTGAGAGACCTACTTCTAGAAGACTGCCCTCTTCAATAAGGCCTCAATTAGAGGACTGGCGTAGAGCGGCAAGCTTTATAAGACCACAGAGTGTGAAATGGGCTATAAAGTCATTCAAACCATATAAAAAACAGGTGGAGAGGATGGAATTCAGCCTGTGCTATTACAGCGAGGTCTTGACATCCTCACACCTGTAATTATTAAGATTTTCAGGGCAAGCCTTGCTTGGGGATATATACCTGAACTATGGAGAAAAGTACGACTACTTTTTATACCCAAGGCCGGTAAAAAGGATTACGCTATGCCAAAGTCCTTTAGACCAATAAGCCTTACATCTTTTCTTCTGAAAACTATGGAGAAGATAATTGATAGAAATATTAGGGAAGTGGTACTAACCACAAACCCTATAAGTTCTAAACAACATGCCTATAGCAGAGGAAGATCCACTGAGACTGCCCTGCTCTATCTTGTAGATAGAGTGGAGAAGGCATTAGAAGATAAGGAAATTGCACTATGTGCATTTTTGGATATTGAGGGCGCTTTTGATAACACACCCATTAGAACACTAGTTCATGGGTTAAGTGTTAAAAAGGTAGATTCAACCACTATAAAGTGGATTGAATCAATGCTCTCAAACCGTATAGTTAAATTAACATTGCATGGCACTAATCATGAGGTGGTAACCACAAGAGGTTGTCCACAAGGAGGCGTTTTATCGCCCCTGTTGTGGACCCTAACAGTGGACCAACTCCTGCATAAGATGGAGGAATTAAGGATTGACGCCCAGGGCTACGCTGATGACCTGGTGGTAGTTGTCCGAGGTTTCTCTCAAAGTACAATTTCGTACCTTATGCAGAAAGCACTAAGTGTCATTGACAAATGGTGCAAGGACAATGAACTGAGAATCAATGCAGACAAAACTGTCCTAGTACCATTTACCAAGAAAAGGCGTCTTGACCAATTGGTACAACCTTCACTAATTGGCAAGACAATAAACTTCTCACCAGAGGTCAAATACTTGAGTGTTATTCTCGACCAGAAACTGACCTGGAATAGCCAAATTGGATATATAATTCAAAAGGCTAAAATAGCAATGGGGATCTGTAGTCGAATGGCCGGAAAGCGCTGGGGTTTACACCCCAGGCTAACCATATGGCTTTATACGGCAGTTGTCAGACCCATAATAACATACGCCTGTGTGGCTTGGTCCAAAAAGGCACAACAGCAGTCTGTTTGTACCCGATTAGCTTCAGTACAAAGAATAGCTTCTATCTTAGTGACAGGAGCCATGTCGACAGCCCCTGGAGCGGCTCTGGATGCTCTGTTAAATCTGACGCCCCTTCATCTACATGTAGAGAAGGTGGCGAGGTTGACGATGCACAGAATATACGCCCTCGGGAGGAGACAATGGATATCCCAGTCCATGAGATCTTTCTTAGACTCAGTGATAGAAACACCAATTTTAGGGATGGTATCAGATATGATGATTCCTGAAAGTAATCTTAAAAAATTGTATGATGTCGAAATCCCTCCACGGGACTCCTGGTTAAACAGTGAGATAACGTGGAAGGAAGGCAGCTTACTGTGGTTTACCGACGGGTCCAAAATAGGACTTAACGTAGGCTGTGGGAATATATGGAGAGCGACCTAAGTTTAGTCAAACAACTAATCTTGGTAGTTTTGCCTCCATTTTCCAGGTAGAGGTATACGGGATTCTAGAATGTTCCTGTATAAATCTGCAGAAAGCCTACGTGAACCATACAATATATATCCATTCGGATAGTCAAGCCGCTCTCTTGGCGCTGGCTTCGGACGTAGTTGAGTCGAAGCTAGTTGCAAATTGTGTGGCAATGCTAAACAGCCTGGGTAAGAATAACAGGCTGATTTTAAGATGGGTCCCAGGCCATGCAGGAGTTCTCGGCAATGAAGCTGCGGATGCGCTTGCAAGAGCAGGGGCTATGGAAACACAAATTGGGCCTGAACAATTTTGTGGCATTCCAAAAAGCCTAGTTCGACTGACCATAAGGGACCAATATACCTATAAGGCTATAGAATTCTGGAATAAATTGCCAGGACAAATTCATTCCAAAGAGCTCATCAGAGCATTCACTCAGCGCAAAGCTGAAGAAGCCCTGATGCTCAGTAGGAATCAGCTACGAGTATTAGTGAGAGCACTAACTGGGCACTGTTGTTTGGGCAAGCATATGCACAACATCGGTGTCCAGAACACAAGAGAGTGCAGGTTCTGTGAAATAGCAGACGAAACACCAAAGCACATCTTGTGTGAATGTGATCCATTAATACCCATTCGTAACCGAATTCTGGGTAAGCATGTGTTGCTTCCGGAGGAGGTACAGACGCTCTCTGCCAAAAAGATACTACAGTATATTCAAGTTGTAGGTCTAGGCAGTGAGCTTTAGCAATATAGGGGCGATCACAATAGATCTGACTAGGTCGCAGTGATACAGGACTGTTTAAGCCTGCATAGCCCCTTTTTGAATAATAATAATAATAGTCTACGTTAACTCACGAATTTTTGTTAGTATCGGGAGTCATAAGTGATAACTAACTGAGAATGAAAAAGGCGTCAAAATCTAATGCGTAGTTTAGAAGGAGTCAGCGAATGAATTAGAAAAAGCGACTTTGTAATGAATATATGAAAATATTTTATCGAAATTTTTACAAATTAAATTTCCATACCGCCCATGTGCTCAAAATGTTTTATGACGTAGATTTAAAATAAACGTTTATAAATTTACTAAATTATACATAGATCAATAGATAACTTTATAACCGAATATTTTTATTAAGAAACCAAACAGATGGGATATTTTAAAAAGAAACTAAAAAAAATTATTGATTTATTTTTCAACAACACATTCTAATAAATGTAAATAGAGATTCTAAAAACAAGTCTAAAATTAGAATGAATATTTTAATTTTGAAGTAACAACGTCTTATGGATTGTCGTCATTGTTTGAACAATCGATAACGAGCTATTTTTGTTCGTCTTTCAATAAAACAATCCATCTATGTAGTTTAAAATATACCATGTAATTATTGTACCAAGTCACAACAGTGGGGGTCAAAGTTAAACGTGATGGCTCTGTTGGTAGTGCAGTAGAGTTCCGCGTCAATAGATGCAGATTCGAACCCACCTATCTGACTTCATAATTAACATGAGCTTTCGGTGCAGGAAAAAACATAGTGCAGAAATCATAGCATAGTAGCAGGATATTTATTTTTTTATTTAGATTAAAAATTTACAGCTCGTATAAAATAGACATGTAAACTAAACCGATACAAAAAACAAAGAGCCAAAATTGATTTTATAATTATTTAAAACAAATTATAAGACTATGTTTACATGTGTGCATTTATATTTTTTAATAATATCGGATAGCTGCCACCAACCTCAAACATAGCACGCGTATTATGACTTGACAACCAATATTACTTAGTTTGTTTATCATCTTGTGTTATATCATCACTTAACATCAGGTGAGATAGTGGTCAAACCTACCTACGTGTTATAAAAATGGTCAAGTTGAAACATGTTAATTTTTGTATTGAATACTTCTTTAGCGGCGTTAAGCGATTCTCGGTAGAAGAAAAACCTATAGATTTGCGTTACTAATGCTATGACGTCAGTCTTCAAAATGCTACACTGTGTCAAGTATAAGACGACGTTTAAGTGCTTGTACTATTGAGATAAATATTTAAAATGTATACAACTATGTTAAAATGTACGTAATTATTGCTCGGTGCGCCAATAGATGTAAAAACCAGACAAATGTTAAATGTTAGGGTATGTTAATCGATTCATTTTACAAATTATGTAATCATATATTATTTAAAGATTTATTTCCGAAGCTTCGAGTTTTTACTTCTGTTGGCAGCGCCCACAAGTGCCTAGTTTTTTATAGTAAAAGTTGTATTGTAAACTTACTAGGTGATAGGAGTTTTGTGCCCGATCGGCTCGCGATCACTATTGTTAACAATATTTTCGTCACACATACGGCGGCGCCTAAAGATATTATCCGCCTACATCCGGTGGAACCGTCTCTTACCTGCCACATGTCAGATCGCATGGAATGACTATATAAGGCTCTATAGAGCCAATACAGACACACTTGCATTCTATCTCTGTTAAAGTGAACGTTTATGATATTGCAATACAATAAAGTGGTGACGTGGGAGTAATACATAGAGAGTGTTTAATAATATAGCGAGAGTGTTTTAACACTATACACGTTGTGGAAAAAATTGCATTATTGACTCATTTCAATGTGTCAGGTTCAGCAGTTAGCGGGGTAGTGGGTCAATTCAGTTTAACTCTACCAAGGCTACCATACACTTGTAAAAATCCCTGTAAGTTCCTATAGGCGCGTCGCGTTCCACGATTAGTATTTTTTTTTACTCAGTACGCTGACCATAATCTCACCTGATGCTAAATAACGAAATGGTACAGGATGGTAGTACCATAGAGGTACCATAGTATCTAGAGGTACCTAGTTATCTAGCAATGCTGCCGGAATACACCTATCGGTATTTGGCGACATTTTTTCTAATTTAAGGGCTACCCAGGCGGGCATTATTTTCAAATACTCTACCACCATTCTATGGTTTCCTCACGATGATTTCCTTCACCGAAAGCTCAGTTTTTGATTTTATAGTTGGATAGGTGAGTTTAAACGCGCAACCATTGAAGTGATTCCCGGGTGCACAATTCACTGCACCAATCATCGCTTGTATTGTTATTGTATATGAAAATTGTTTGCTACGTCGTGGGACGAACAAACACCGGCCTGGGGCTGCAGTTTGACGATTGCTTTACGTAAATGTTAGCCGGTAAAATAATAATAATAATGACTTTCGAGAGATTCTTATGTATATGACGGTTATCATCATTGTCGAACTTATATTTTATTAACCATCAAATGAATTGGAATATAAAAAAAAAAACATTTCACTGATAATTTAAATTTCTGTACCTAAACTTGTCTAGGCTTTTTTTTCTACAATTTAATAAAACCGCACCCTTAGTAACGAGTAAAGCGGACTTCGCAATTTAGACTTATTGTACAAAACTCTGAAAGTTTTTAAAATATTTATGTATAAAATTACTAAAGTGAATAAAAAAAAGTCGTCAACTGAAAAGTTTATAACTCTATTCGATATAGAAGTACCTATTTTTCATTTTTTTCTATCTGTATCGTAAAAAATATGTAGTTAATATTTTGATTACTCATGAAAATGAGACAACAGGAAAACAATGGTAAACTGGCATAAACGCCAGGTGTGCAACGAGTTAAAGAGGTTTCTGGTTTCTTAAAATGTGACTCTATCGAAGTGTTGACTTTCCTGAGTAGTTTTATTACTAAACTAGCTATGTACCCACAGCTGCACCTGCGTTACATATATTATTCACTGCGTTTTTTTATTTTTTTTTATACGGAACCCTAAAATTATTTTTCAATTTTTTTCTTAATAGAAAGATAAAGTGAAAAGATTTCTCATTAATACAAACACTTGCATTGAATCAAATTTTATTCAATTTTTTATAAGTTTTAATTTTTTTATCTGGAAACCTAATTGTTTTCGAAAATCAAAAGTCAAAGGATGCGGAGTAACTTCAGCTGTCTACTAAAAAGTCCCGTCAAAATCGATCCAGCCGTTCCGTATATTACTCGGAATAAAAAGACAGACAAAAAGTTTAGTTTAGTAAAAAGCGTATTTAACGCTAGTTTATTCTTGTTTTTGTAATAAGACCGTGACAGTTTAACCGAACTTTTAGGGCGAGCGCTTCAGGTACGCAGCCGAAGAAAGTAACTAGCACAAAGGCATCAAAGTGATACCCGCAGTATCTGCACTAGGTAAACCCTACAGTTTGTAGATAAAGTTCCCGTACAGCCATAGCATTTTAAGCCTGGCTTGCAACCATTTTTCAGTTTAAAATTTTGTTTCCAAAATCTTCTATACATATAATAAAAATGTAACGGATCGCTGTCTGTACATGGAAGATGTATGACAAAAAATATTATTAGGACCTTTATAAACGCAAATAGCACCCAAAACAATGATTCTTAAAATTTTTGTCTGTTTGTCTGTTTGTCTATGCGTTTGTGCACGCTAATCTCAGAAACGGCTAATACGATTTAGATGTAGTTTTCACTAATATATTATAGTAAGCTTCACTTAACATTTAGTGTTTGTTTTATGTCAATCGGTACATAAATAAAAAAGTTATGTCAATTTAAAGAATCATGTCGAACATTTATTCTATCTAAATTCTTTATCTGTTCAAATGCATTAACTGAAACTTTACTAAACTCCATAATAATGGTCTATATAAAAGTATGTTTATATAATAATATGATAATAAATAGAAGTTAAAAATGATCAGTTTCCTAAATTTTGAATTCCAATTTAAGTTGACCTCAGATTTATATAATGATTCATATGAAATAGGGTTCAGGTTAGGCTGTCAAATGTGGGTTGTTTATATATGTATATATAAAGTACGCCGAGAGCCGGGCCGCTTTTCGTTGCATTCGATAACACTGACTGTTTACATATTTCATTTATTTATATTTTAGGGTTTGTAAATACATATTATATGTATATATAGTATAGGTTAATTTGTTTTCAAGTTAGGTAAACACGTCTTATTAGTTAAACTGTAAATACAAGTTTATACAAGTTCTTAATTTTTATATTTAAATTTTATGTTTAAAAAACAATTTAGTAATTTGAGATTAATTAATACATGAGTGAAACGTACATACATACATGAGTGAAACATACATTAAGTGAAATTTTGACTTTTAAATTTCTGATCCTGCGAAACCTGATAGAAGCAGAGATATTAACAGGTGATATTGTATTTATTCCTCGGGTTCCTCTCATTCCAAACAATTTTCCGTTTAGTTTTAAACGAGTCCAGTTTCCAGTGAGCTTATGACCAGTTTCGCGATGACAATTAATAAAACCCATGGTCAGACGCTAAAAGTTGTGGATGTGGATCTAATTATTAGCTGTTTTCCGCACGGTCCGCTATATGTGGCTTTGTCACATGTTAATAATCCTAGCAGCCTGTATGCTATGTTCCCCAATGGCTATACGATGTATCGACGGTGATTATAATCCAAAATAAACCAAAAGATACATCCAAAAAATGCTGCCCAAAGTTACTATTCCACGCGGACGAAATGCGGGCACAGCTAGTTATAAACTATAATAGCAGACTTAGAAATCTAGGCCATATTAAGCTATACCGTCACAAAGATCAGGGTATGATTAATAGATACATTATATAAAATATAAGATGTATAAAATACAATAATAAAATGACAGCCTTGTTTTCCACGTTCAAGTTCAAGTTTCAGATCAATAATATTGTTTATATTCATGTATATTTAATGTGTTTACCATTGACACATCCGATGTAGCTTTTATCTAAGGTGTACTATGTTTAAAAAAAATCAATCTCAGGTTTTCAACGCTTGCTCATTCCTATTATAAAGTATCATCATAATCATCACCTCAGCTGAAAAATGCCCACTGTTGGACACAGGCCTCCCACGAGATGTTCCACAATGATCGATTTTACGCCATCCACATACAACGTATTACCATTGCCTTTACTAGGTTGTCAGTTCACATTATTGAAGGTCTACCCACGCTGCCCCTTCCTTAAAGTTTAAAAAAATACTAAAGAAATAGACTGTGACTATAGATCAGTGAAATAACATGAAAAGGTAACAGATTCGGAGCTCACTCTGTAACGAAGAATTTACTCCTAAATTTACTCATTTTAATTTACTTCGTAAAACTGTTTAATCAATGTATTCAATAAAACAAAACATCTATTATTATAAAACTTCAAAACATTAAATTCTCATTTTATTTAAAATCGAGCTATTATTATGACTACGTTTCTAATCTACTAATCTACTGCGGGACACTTAAGTATGATTGATAGAATCCAAAAAGGCCTCTAAACTTCTCCGATAATGGCGTAACCCCGTGACCCAATAGGATCCCGGGCGATATTCTACCCGCAACGTTAACTCCCCGACTATCGTATTATTGAAAAGCCGTAAATCTGTAATCCCAGAACGCCCTTCGTGTCCCATAAATATGAACGTTGTCAAGGCTAGCAGCGGAGATGAACAAATCGGTGCTTAAAATGGGTGTTAAAAATATGACGCTATAAAAAAATCACGAAGGCTCACGTTTCGTTTATGACGTATTTGGTTTCAGCGAAGGAAGTTTTATTTAATGATTCAACGAGCAGAGCGAAAGTATTATTCATAGTGCTCTTGAAATCTCTTGCAAATTTAAATAGTGTTTTTATTATAAACTAGCACCCGCCGTTCATATGTTCTTCACTGCGTTTTAATTTTGTCTACGGAATCTTAATTATTTTTCAAAAAAAAAATTTTACCTCTAAGATAAATTAAAAATATTTCTCATAATTTCAAATACTTGCCCGTAAAACTGTGCATTCAATTAGATTTTATTCAATTTTTTATGAGTTTTAATTTTTTTACTCGGATGGACGGAGTTTCGAAAATTTAAAGTACCCTAAGTTACCCGTAGTAACTTCTGCTATGTACCAAAAAAAGACCCACCAAATCGGTCCAGCTGATGCGGAGATTACCCGGAACATACAACAAACATACAAAAATTTTAAAAATTATATTTTGTCACATATACATTCAGATGTATTTAGTAAAAAATTGTTGTTTTGGCATTACAAATAGACATTTCAATTTTATTTATTAGTATAGATACGGGCGCTTTTACATGAAAACATACAATTAATTGTATGCTGTTTCTAAAATTTAACTGTGTTATAACTGTGTAATATGAAAGCCTGTGATACACGTACTTATTGCTTGCATAAAATCATGCTAGGTACTGGTATAAACGAGTTAGTGCCACGTGCCAGCGGTCTTGTCCATAGTTGCTAGTATGAAGAATGTGAGTAGATCGAAAGCCATTTGATTTTGCCCCTTGATGGGGGAAGTGAACAGGAGTACTCGTACGTACGTATAAAATTATCACAAAAACTTGCATACCAGATAAAGCTAATAATTTATAGACAATAAAAAAGTATATCTCTAGAAACAATACTTGAAAATCATTTAAGAGTTTGCTTGAATCACTCTGAATACTTCAAAGTACCTAGATAGACTATAGACAGCCTATATTGTCTGATTGTAAAATATGTAAATACAGATTTTAATTTCACTGAAATTTAGACTTTCTTAATAGAATTGTATCTATTGTTCCATATAAATTACAAACAATATACACACTTTTTGCGATTATATTTTTGCAAAATATTAAGAAAAGTTTTAATTGTGATGCAATCGTATGAAAGAAGATTGTTTCTACATGTACTAGGAACGCAGCGATGTCAGGAAGATATTAAAATATACTACGTACTTACTTGGATTCTATATAACACGCCTCAAGCGATTCTGCCAGATTCGTACAATTTCAATATTGAATACTGAAGTTTAGAACTGTCCCGAAGCAAATATGATGGATGAACTTGTAAAACATGGAGTACTTCATATTTCAATGTCATTTAAATCGCATAGAAATTTCAATATAGTTTTTGTACTTTTACTTTGTTATTTTATTTTTAAATTCATATGCGATTTAGTTAATTTTGAAATTAAATTTTCAGAATTTTAGCGACATGATTTTGAAAATCAAAGAACGATTTTTTTTTTTTCCTTTTTATTGAGAACACAAACCAAGTCTAGCGAAACATATTATGTTTATGCTTGATAATCTAATCTAAGGGTTACTTAGAGATAGATTTAATATTAGTTATGTCATAGTTTGGAACAGATAAAAATAGATTAGGTTAGTTTTTACTTTACACGTGTAAGTATCGATAATTTTATCTCTTTCTTACTTACTGAATATGTCGATTACCCAAAAAAATGAGACAATAGGAAAACAAATGAAAGCTGGCGTAAACGCCAGGTTAGTGCTCCAGGGGTTAATAATTTGTCTTACGTGTTTTTCCCCTCATATTTTTGACTAACCGTAATGGTATTTAATAATAGGCTATCAATTATATTTCCTATTTAGTGTAGTTGTTTAGGCTGATAGGCGATCTCGTGTTGCCCTCTTATGTAGCGGTAGATACGGTCACTCATAGGGTTTTAGTGGGTAGTGGCTAAGGTCTCCTTCCTTAGTGTTAGTCCTCCCTGCCCCCGTATGGGAGAACGGTGCTTAAACGCAATTCCTTATGTAACAAAAAAGGCTGATAGTATGAGTAGATATGGATATTGAAACGCATTACGGTACATTCCATCGGCTTTATTCTTATATAAATGCATATTGCTATAACTACCTTTTTTTTTCTCTCACTTCAATATTAATCAAACGAAGTTGAAATTTTAATGACGCTCATAAAAACTTTTCTCAAGGTATCTAATCATAATCGGCGTAACATTGCTCTCTTCCATTCCTATCTATCTCCTGTCATCTTTCTTTTCTAAAAAAACATTTTTTACACAAGCCATCCATCTTTTCTGTGGTCTTTCCCTTCGCATATAACCGTCCACGATCATATCCAATACTTTTCTGAAAGTATTCTCTTAGTCTCTGCGCATGGCATGCCCATGCCAGGATAGACAATTTAATAATTATTCATAACATAATAACGTGATTAAATATTACGTAATAGTTTGTATTGTGATCGCTCTGTGCTTAGTAATGTTTGAAGAAACGGAAGACCTCCTAATAAAAGATTGCAGGAACAAATCTGATGAATCCTATTTCCGTACACCTTGCGCTGGCGCTACGCACAATATTGTCAGAACGGAAACTTCGGTACCAACGAAAGCTGACTAACATTTTATCTAAAGACAACCAAATCGAACGCATTAAAATTACCTATCTCTATAACCATTTAATGGTTAAGCAAAAAATATACAAGATTATTTTTATTAAACTGCAAAAATTGCAAAATATATATATTATAATGCTATTAGATGAAAATATTCTCCAATTAACTGGCAATGAGACATTTGAATAACTACATTGGTGGTAACTTACTCTAATGTTCACTTAATATTAAGCGATTTACTCAGTAATTTCGTTTTTCATAAATAAAACGAGTTTTCAAGGAACATGTAGATTGAAATCCGAGATTACTATGAAAAATTCCAATTTAAAACTAGAAGTTATTTAAGAGGTCGTGTTAGTTGTAAAATAGATTGACTTGGCAATCGGACTAAACAATCTTATTTAATTTATGTATTACTTGTGAAATGCATTGTATATTTATGCGATGACCAAGTCAATCTGTTTTTATTTAAAACGTTAAAGATTTTTATTACTGATATGGTCAGTATAATATATTGTTAGGTTAGCTAACTACGTAATACGTAAACTACGCAGGGACATAGCCTCTCTAAGCATTTTCTACCGCTCGCAGGGACATAGCCTCTCTAAGCATTTTCTACCGCTTGTATCATGGCGAGTGTTCTGAAGAGCTCTTTGATCTGATCCCCTCCTCTCCATTCCATAACAGAACCACGCGGGCAGGACTTCGGTGTCACGGTTTCACGGTGACACCCATAACTTCAAGAACCAAAAAGTTTGCTGACTCCTACTTTTGTCGCACTGTGAGGTTATGGAACCGTCTTCCTGTCAGCGTGTTCCCTCCTTCATATGATACTGGGTCCTTCAAAAGAGGCGTGAAGAGGTATTTAAGCAGGCCAGCATGACAGCGGTGACTGGCAGTGAACTCTGTTCAGTGTCAATCATCGCTGTTTTGGATTGCACTGTGCTTACCATCAGGTCCAGTGCAGTCACTGTGCTGTCCATTATAAAAAAAAAAAAAAGTAATAACTTAAGATAGAAGGTCCCTTAAGGAGGAACTTAATAAAGTAACCGACTTGGTATTACATGGATCTCACAACGTTTTACGGTAGAAGAACTGAGTTCCGAGACTTGTTTTTTTTACATGTTTTTTATGGCATAAGTTATTTTGTTACATATTGTAAATTATCTAAATTATTTTATACTCGAGAGTTACTAAACCAATTGACCGAATTTTTATACTTACAACTACCATAGCCCACCCCCTTAGTCGAACCGATTCCGTCATTATAACTTCTTTCGATGCGATAAACGTCAACATGCATTTCAGTACACGTTTAGCTTTAGGATTTTACTTTTGTATTCGTTGTCTAGAATTGCAATTACAAATGGCAAAATATTACTCCAGTGGCAAAAGATATCATTATGTTTCTTTGATTATAACATACTTATTGTAAATTGTTATATTTGGAGCCTAAGCCGAGATCCGTACCATTTTAGTGCTCTTGCTAACACTCTAACCGGCTGAGCGCCCTAAAAGTTTGGTGAAGCTGTAAAAGCCCTTCTATACGACTCATCTGTTCAACAGAATTTACTTAATTCGAAAAGAAAAATATTAAAAGTAAGACAACAATTTGGATTAAAAATGGAAACGACATTTATGGCAGAAAGTAAAGAAACTTCGCTGGACGAATGATCAGATTATCTTAATCACGACGGTCATTGCTTCAGTTATTATTGGCTCACATAAACTTTGTTAATCTATTTTTTATAGTATTATTGGCATTACCCTGACTCTTTTTATTAACACTATGATCGATCTCCATTTTTTTTAGTTTACGTAACGTTACACAGAAAATGTTCATAAAATAGCATGATTTAGCATTACTATGAATGATAAGTACTACAAAAAACGCTGTCTAAGTGTAAATCGTATTCATGGACTATGAATTGTAATGGAAAAACCCATCAATCCATTCAACCGAAAGACGTCCATTGCTGGACATAGGTCTCCACTAAAGATCTCCACGACGACCGGTCTTGCGTCACCCGCAACCAGCGGATTCCCGCGACTTTCAACAGGTCGTCAGCCCACCTTGTGAGGGTCCTACCCACGCTATGTCTTCGGGTGCGTGGTAGGCAATGGAAAAATACTCCATAAATTTCAACAAAAAGTTATTTACGTAAGAAGAAGCATGCAAGAAATGTGATTAATTTAAATTAGTTTTAATTTTATTTAATTAACTATTAACTAATAGTCTAATAATAAATAAAAAATTATATTTAAAAAAGCATTTTATTTCTTGTTACATAAACATATAGTTCTAAAAATAACAAGATAATTTAGTGTAAGTAATATTAACAGATAAATAATTTTTGGCTATCATCATCCATGTTTCTCCCATTATTTTTTTAATATCGCCTTCCCATCGTGTTTTGGGTCTTCCTCTACTTCTTGTGCCCACTGGACCAGACCATAATATAATTACTTAAATAAGTTTCTTATTGTAGGTATAATAGTAGCGAGTAAATAAATCCTCGGAACAAGTCACTAGTGCTTATGATCCTAGGGATATAAGCTGGAGCCTAAGTCTAGAAGTTTAAGTACTGTCATATTAAAGGGCAACTGTTATAATTCGTAATGTTTGTACTATTCTGTTGCTTTCCAATTGTAGTTGAATACTTTAATCGCTTACCACAAAAGCCTACTGAAGTTGTAGTAGCCCCCGGGGCATTAGTATTATTCGTTCGAAAAGCACCATTTAGACAATACGAATTGTATTTATTGCAAAACGCATTCAGAGGTAAAAAGACTTTGAATAAACTAGAAAAACCCCGGCGAACTTCGTACCGACTCAGGATTGTGTTATTTGTAATGAACTTTTTTGTGATTTACTATATTGTGCTTTGGCTAGTATAATTTTTGACTTGCTTTGGGTGGGTTATTAATAAATACTTCTAATATTTTTTAACAATTCTGTTTTGAAATTCACTTTTATTTACATGCTAGGTGCTATTCGCGGGTTTACTTGCGTAATTCCCGTTCCGATTGGATTTTTGAAATAAAAACTGTTGTTACTTCCTGGATTTCAAACTATTTCTATACCAAATTTCATCCAAATCGGTACAGTAGTTTTTAAGTTTATTCGTTACATACAAAAATACAAATATTTTCTCTTTATAATATTAGTATAGATATATATATATATATATTTGACATCAATTAACTATAGCGTGAGCGTGTTTTGATTCTGTGGTTTTTATGTCTAAATATTTTCATTGGGATTTAGTCTAGCTTTAAGATTGTTTTGTATTTCTTTTTGACTATACCCTGTTTAATTTGCCAAATTAAGTAAATAAATTATCTAAATGAAATTTAGTTTTATTTCGCGAGGAAACTTCACGAATCCGAGACAAAGAAAAACAAATAATCGAAATCAGCCAGTCTGTTCTCGATATATCATAAAAAAGCCGTCTCGTTTTAATATTTTTTCGAAGTGAAGACAAAGTCAATAGATTATAGATCATAAGAATCCTTCCAGCTGTTTTTGAGTTAAAAATGGTATGGTGCATAACTATGAGTCCACCATTCCAAATTTTACATCCTTTTGCGGTATATTCGTCAGATGCCCTTGTCTTCGAATATACGACCTAGAAGGTTTGTAATAGAGAAAGTAAAGTAGACATCTGAAAATAATTTACATTATCACATATTCAAAATATATTTTGTAAATGGAACAATCAGTACACAAAATGTGTATGGCATGCCTCGGCGGTGTGCTCGTGACCCAATTTATTACCAATTTAGAGAACCACATCTGCTCGTTATGCGAACATATTTTATCATGGTTCGACCTAGCCTTTATGGCTTTGTTATTATTTAAGTTTTTAATAAACGATCACATCATTATTATTATTAAGTCTTTGTTAACCAAAAAAATCTAATTTACAAACTCTTGCTATTAAAAAAACACATCGGACAATATTTTAATTTTCGTTTTCCAGTAAGTATGAGTACGCGAAGCAATCCTTAAAAGTCAATATTCTGTCAACACGGTAAATAAATGTCATGTCTGACATTGACATGACATTTATTTTGTCTGTGCGAAGTAATGGTAGTGTGTGAACTGTAGTGTTTTATTAATTTAATGTATTTTTATGCATAATTAAAAATATATATATACTAGCATTCTGCACTCCTTCTCCATATAAACTATTTTTGTAAAACGGGGTACAAAGTTTTTGCTTCACGTATTAATATTATGATGACCATAGCATAAGTAATAACAGAGTAGAACAAGAAAATATTATGCGAATTATTTATAAAATTTTCTGTGGACGATGTTAATTGCTAAATATTATTTTACCTTTGAATGTTTTCGTTATTTGAAATCCAATAATTGCATTTCTCATCCAACTCTCAGTTTCAAAGTAAACCGTTTCTATATCGTTTATTTTGCACTTCAATAATTATTTTAAATAACTACCAGCTTTTTCGAGTTTAACCGCTCGGTTAAGTGTTCTTATAGCTTGAACAACGTTATAACTAGATTTTACTGGCCTCTCTAATAATCTCCTTTGAGATATTAAATATGATTTTATTCGTTACGTTCGTGAAATGATTTTATAAACTATTGTTATTGTTTTTTTTTTTCAAAATGAATGTTAACCCCTTGATCACTAACCTGGCGTTTACGCCAGCTTTCCATTGTTTTCCTATTGTCTTATTTTTATGGGTAATCGACATGTTAAGGGTTATTAAAATGTAATTGATATTAACTGACAATTTGGCCCTTTTATATACTGAAATAGACTCAATGTTTTGACCACAATTTCATCTGATACTAAGTGACGATTTCAGATCTTAATACATAAAGCCTAGAGGTATGGGCTCTTAAGTTATGCTCCCGGAACACATCTATTTATATGTAAACAAAACTACTGATGCTTGGCGACAGGTTTTCAAACTTGAAGGTGGTGGCTACGCAGGCGAGCAATATTAGAAAACACGCTGTCACCATGTTATGGTTTCCTCACGATGTTTTCCTTTACTGAGAGCTCACGCTTATTATAGAATTTGGTATGTGGGTTCAAATCAACGCGAAATTCTACCGTAATACCAACTACGCCATAATCGCTTTTAAATAAATTAAAAACCATAGCATGGTGGTAGCGCATTTTCTAATACTCATTATTAAGTAAGCTAATTAATACGTAAATGTTGCTTACAAAATCACCCCTTCGCCCCTTGACCTTTACCTTACCCTCAGGGAAGAATAATAAAGCGATATTATGTCCTTCGACAATAGTCTCATTGGGGTTTTAGTAAGTACAGTCCTACATAACCCGAACGCTTTATATATATTGAAAAAACTAAGCTTAATAAATATGATCGAATTATATCTCTCATAAAATACTTGCCTAAATTATTTTCGTTTTTTTTTTAATACCAACTCTCCATAATAAAAAATGGAAAAAAACGGGTATTGCAGAGGTTTTGACCGGATTGAATACAAATGAATCACTTCAGACAGTTTTGGATGAGGCTGTTTGAATTTATGTTTACGTTATAAAAAAAAATTATAAACAAATCAGACACTCTCGGATTTTATGTAATACTGGCTGCACTCATGGCTTCACTTATGAAATAAAAAATATATATTTATCATAACTTTTAATTGGGGTATATCTATTTACAAAATTTGACTCTGTGTTATATGATAATTATCAGAGAGATTTTAATTATATTTTGATGTAATGATGGCTGGAAGTTCAAATCCGTCTAACAAACTCAATAATAAGTCTGAGATTTCGGTGAAGGTAAATGTGAGAAAACCATAGCGCATTGTTTAATAATACGTGCTTGGGTAACTACCACCCCAAGTTTAAAAAACTGTTGCTAAACACCAATAGATGCGTTTTGGTACCATCACTTTAAAGTCATCACAAGGTGAGGCTTTGGTACAGCTTGCAGTATAAAAAGAACATCATATTTCTCTTCTATGCGTTCCTAAACAGTGCATCCTATTGTGATGACACTTTGATGAGTTATTCTGTTCTTAGCCAAAAAAAAGCCGTAGCATTCCAAGGTATGCCGGAACACAGCTAGTTATATAATAAATATTGCCGTATCCAAAAAGATCATACATTAAGAAAAAATGGAACCTAATCTGTCCACCTGCGCCCACCGATCTCTAAAGCACCGCTGAGCAAGTTGTTTTTTTACCCGCCCATATGAACAAGGATTATCTTTTATTTTTGCTGATATTGAATTCACTTTAAAAGGTCTTCTCTCTCTCCCCGTATTAAAGATAAACTGTGTACAGTTAATTTTTTTTTATAAGTAAATACATGAAATACATATTTATATTTGAAAGGATTTAACATGAATTTGGATTTGCTCCGGTAGGTATACAATACAATTTAAACTCTATAGAGCGAAACTAAAGAGACTGCGTGCGCATTTTATCGCGTTATAGAGAGTTGTCGTTGAATGGAGTAAAGAAACAATAATATTTATTTTACTGTAATGTTGAGATATGTATTTACTAATAAAGTGTAAAATGTAGTCATTTTTATTAATACGTTTATTCACGTGGACAGCTGTCTTATGACTAATTTATTCTACCCTTAAAACTACTGACATGATACCAGAACACCTGCTTGTGGACGTTCTTAAAAAATAGACCACCGACTTCCAATTACAAAAAGATAAAAAAAGGAATTTCTTATTTAGAATATTTGGTAACAATCTACAGATAGCTAGCAGAGAGCTACAGATTGCTAAATTGCAAATTAAAATCAAATAAGTTCGATGTTTTAGGAAATTTATTGTTAAAATCAAACTACCCACTGTTAATGAAAAATATTTACGCAAATCGATTTTCGCTTCAAGGGATAAGTTTCAGTACTATTGACTGACAGACAGACAGACAGACTGATAAAAATAAATGAACAATACGAATCATTAATTTAAAAATGTTCAAATGTGTTACAATAAAGCTCACATACTTTCGTAAATGGAATTTCTTAACGCGCCTTTTATCTTTTTTAAAACGCTTTTATTAGTTTCATACGTATGTGCCTATGTAACGTAAACTTTGAACATAATTTTGACCCTCTTCAAAACGTCGGATTGACTTGAAATTTGGCATACTTATCCGGGACCGATGACAATTCAATATTTTAAACATTTAGTCTTGTTACCACACCAGGATTTTCGGGATTAGAGATTTTTTAGTACCTGATATCCGAAAACTAAAAAAAAAATACGTATTCCAAAAATCCAAATGAAAAATAAATACTAGTTAAAAAAAACTAGAAAACAGGCTTTTGTAGAAAATCCAACTAAAAAAATAGATAATAAATAAATTTTAATAAATAAGAATTAAGATTTTTTTTACACTATTATTAGTTTATATTTATTAAAAAAAATACACTATTCTTAATTTTTATTCATTAAAAAATATTGTCTATTTTTTTAGTTGGATTTGCTATAAAAGCATGTTTTTTTAGTTAATTTAAACATTTTTGTTTTTAAAATATATATTATATTACAAAGTAACACACGTTGATACTTTGCGTCAATTTTACGAAATGTGATAGCGTCGCGACCTCTACTATCAAATCGTCACAACTTTACTATTAAACTAAATTATCGATAGATTTTCGATATGTAGGTATCTCTTGTTTATCGTCTTCCGTGAACCCCTCACATTTGATACGAGGCGACTGTTTGTATTTCGGAAAAAAGATTAAAAGACTTATTTATCTATATGCACGTATCTATCGGGGTCAACGGTCCATTGCGGGCCTCGACAAAGCAACCGGCTATAAATCACCGCCGGGGTAATTTCCGACCATTACCAACGTTCTAACGACCGGTATTCTCTAGTCGTGCTGTATGTGTGTATGCAGTCACAACCTACTGAACTTTATATCGTCTGTATTTATTAATATACCTCCACCTACCTACCGTCTATACTAATAAATAAAATTGAAGTGTATGTTTGTAATGTTATTTTTTTTACAAAAAAACATAAGTATGTATTTACGATGATACGTATACCAAAAATTCAATTTTTAACAGTTTTGTCTGTCTATTTATTCCGGGTAATCTACAGAATGGTTTTTTTTTGTATATAGCTAAAGTTACTCCGCGTAACTTAGGGTGCTTTTGTTTTTCAAAAATAATTATGTTTCCGTAAAAAACAATTAAAACGCCGTTAAGAACATATTATGAAATAGGTGTCGTATTTACATTCATCATATTTATTTATTAAAAAAAAAATTATATTACAAACAGACACTTCAATTTTATTTATTAGTTTTGATTATGTAGTCCATTTCAAGTAAAAGTCTTAATGTACACGTGGGCCGATTCACGTAAACGGTACGGTGGACAACTGAATTTACAAGTAGCCTTGTGGGTACAGTCAGTTACGGATGTCATGCTTCTGAAGTTATCGAAGAATATAAATTGTTATTTATACGGTAACACAAGTAACGGACACACAGACAAATAAATATATCATTTTATAATATATAAGAGTCTTCATAACGGCGATAAAATTGTCGCATAAGCAATAGCCATTCTTTCGCGCTTTGTTAATGATGTCCGTATCTGATTGTGTTCACAAGGCAACTGATAATTGCGGTCGTCCGCCGTACCAATTTCGCGGACCAGTCTCCGTGTCTATTACGGCTTTAAAAATGCAATGGTAAAAACTGCACTGTCACAACAAATGTAAACTGTCTATTTCATTCATTACATATCAGTATGGTGTTTCATTTACAGTCGTTTAAAATCGTGCATCACCTGTCGATTCAAGCAAGCAATTGTTAAAATAGCATCACCCTATAAATCACATTAAGACCCATAATAAAGGTGAAATCCTTAAATTGGTATTAACTATTACAAACATTGTATCCGAATATCCATTAATCTTTTCGTTAAATGTCGGTCTCTCTTGTCATTGTTAATTGGAAAAATAGATCATGGGCGCATACTGCATAAAATTTTACGTTAGAGTTGCTTCAATTTTAAATTTGTAGTCCAAATCAGGTAATCAGTACTATATTTAGGTTATAACCAGTAATTCAGTAGTTTGATTCCTATAGAAAACTTGAATGCAGGTTGCTCTATGTATGCCAAAAAGAACATTTACGTTGCATCAGACATTTGTAGAACCATTTCTTTTAATTTGCAGTTTCTTTCTTTAATTAAACCTTCTTTGTTTCTATTTAAAATGAATATTTAACGAAAAGCTAATGGATTTTGTAAATTTACGTACCGTTATCTTGTAAGATTTAAAATATAAACTTGCATAAGTTTTCCGTTTAAAAGACAGGAAGAATATTTGTGACTTTACGTTAAAAAAATTCCAGGAAGGAAAATCAAATCTTAACATAAATGATAAGTAAGTATGCAGAAACATTATTTCAACCGAGATCCATGAACTTGGCAAATAAAAAAAAACAAAAATATATTCAATATTTCTAAAGCAGGTTGCTTCCTCAAAAAACATTTCATTTTTTTTTATTCGTAGAGCGCCAACCGATTCCTTTGTTAGGAACTCTTTGTTGCGTGATAATCGTTTATATTCGCCAATCTAACTCTGCATACATACACTTGTATATAATACTAGCTGTGTGCCCGCGGCTGCGCCCGCATTTCAAATATTTTTCACTGCGTTTTCTTTTTTTTATATGGAACCCTAATAATTGTTTTAGTACTAAGATAAAGTAGAAATATTTCTCATAAACTCGAGCACTTGCCTGTAAACTGTGCATTAAATCGGGTATTATTAAATTTTTAAGAGTTTTAATTTTTTACGAGGAACCCTAATTATTTTCGAAAATTAAAAGTACCCTAAGTTTCCCGGAAAAACTTTAGCTATCTACCAAAAAAATAAAATATAAATATATAAATAAATAAATAAAATCCGTCCAGCCGTTCCGGAGATTACTTGGAATAAACAGACATGCGGACAGACAAAAATTTTAAAAATTGTGTTTTTGATATAGGTATCGTATACACTCGTACATATCGATTTAGTAAAAAAATAATAATTTTGACATTCCAAACAGACCCTTCAATTTTTTGTATTAGTATAGATAATATCAAACAAAACCTTTTCAATACATCCTTTTTCATTAAAAATAATATTTATGTTTTTTGGACTTCTTGCTAATGAGAGAATTGTACCTTTTAACTTTCTCGTCCAGTAAAAGTATATTCCAAAAAGTCCATATTTTTAAGTTCTCTTTGAAGTTAAGTTTGTTCGTTCTATAATATTTTTCTTTTATATTCTTTAGTAGCTGTGCCCACGACTCCGTCTGCGTAGGATACAACTTTTGTAAAATGTCGATTTTTACTAATACTTACTGTATTAAATCTCTTAAAAATTCGTTAAATGGCCTGGAATACAATGGTGGCGATTTTTTGTCGACTTCATTCACTATTCCTCATAACTTTTTATATACTATATGAGGCAACAAAGCATATACTGAAACCTGAATAGATTATTTATCTACGTACCAATAAGTCATGTAAATTGGTTTACTGGTTCTCGAGTTATTAGCCAACTAACGGACAGGCACACAGACAGAGAGACATTGCCTTTCATAAAATCTATACTTATAATAAAAGGCCAACGAGATAATATCTGTACATTGAAGATATTTAAGGAAAAATACTATGCGGGGCTTTAGAATGGACTACAGAACACATTTCGATACTTTTAAAAAATTATATCGGTCTGTTTATTCGATCAAATTTGGTAATGACATATATTCCATCCAAGGAGCGAACATACGATGCAAATTATCTGAATTCCAAGCGGTGGAAGCCGCGGGTAGATATTTTATTAAGGAAGTATATACTATTCCGTTTGTAAGTCAATGTGTTTTTAAATATTTTTGGTTAATTGGTCCAATAACGAAACGAAATGTATCTGAAAAACATTTTACTTTTAAATTAAAATCAATATCACCACCTCTGGATATTTAATTTTAAATTTTACTCGTTTAAACAATAGAGCTGATATTTAATTAACATCCTGAAAAATGGTTCTAACAATAGCGGTAGTTAAGTAAAATTGATATATCGCGGCTCGTGGTTCAAAGGCGCGCAAGATGGTCATTATTCCTTGATGGAAACGAAATTGCTTGCACCGGATTATTTAAGCGCTATATTGTTGAGAACCTTCGCTGTAGTTTGCATTCTAATAACATAGATTCTACGAAGTAAATTGGATTTTAAAAACGATTGGATGTTTAGTGGCATATGTCCTAACAAGTTAAGCTTCTCTCCCGAGGGGTCAACCGGGTATTACGTGAGTTAAATTTTGGACATTATCGACACTCATATCCAAGGTCAACATTTTTTTAAACTGTATGGGCTCAGTGCTTTGACTACAATCTCACATGATGTTAAGTGATGACGTAGTCCATGATGGTAAATCTACTAAGGCTAGAAGTACCTAGTACTTTGAAGGTAGAAGTAGCCTTTTTATTGGGAAATGATCTTCATACAACAATGCCATCTTTCATATGGGTATTCGGAATCTAGTCGTACTAACTAAACTAACAAGATCTTTTTGATATGCTTTTGCGACGGTTTTGGGAACTCTTTCGCATTTGAAAGTGGTTACAAGCTAGACGATCATCAAAATATAACCTCATCACAATGCTACGGATTCACCACGATATGCACTTTGCTAAAAGCTTGTGTTCATTTAAGATACGCTTAACTGCAGTTGTTATAGTTTTTTATAAATTCTCATTCTCAATCTTGATATAATAAGTGAATTATAACATTATCAATGTTTTAAAACACATAATATTTTAATATTAATATCAAAGTTATCTCTTCTTTAGAAAATCATAAAATCGCATCAAAATATCTTGAAAGCCGATCAAAGCCGAGGCGCTCTATCGCTTTGTTCAGTTTTATTTCTCAACTAATGAATAAAGCATTATACTCAATGTGAAAATGAAACGAACCGCCCTACGTACGAAAATAAAGAAAAAAAAAAAACTTAACTACTTCATTACCATTTCATTTATTTCTTTTATTTACATAAAATGACATTCATTTCAATAGAACCACATCTGGTAATGGGTATAATATTCTCAGGCTTTCGAATTGACGTTTTATTGTATGGCCATGAAATAAAAATGTAGGAACTTAGACGACACAAACTTATTTATTAAGGATATATCTATACAGAAATAATAATAATATAATAATAATAAAGCAATTTAATCCAGATCTCATTTTTTGTTTGTTAGTAAGTTGTTGCTTAAATTTAAGAGAGGTTACTTATATTCATGTTAGTATTATTTATGAGATTTGAATCCCTGTTTGGGTCAAAAATCAAAATCAAAATTAAAAATATCTTTATTGAATTCAGGCGCTAAGAAGGCGCTTATGAACGTCTAAAACACTACCACCGATTCGGAAAACAACCCAGCCGAGAAGAGCTGGCAAGAAAATCGATCTGGTTCTTTTTTTTTATAAATGTAATACATATCATTATTTTTTTTTCATATAAAAAACTATACAAATCATAGTCTTAACTAATGTTAGCGGAAGCATAGAGATGTGGGTTAATTCCAGACATCACTATCGTTCACGTAATTATCCACCCTGTAATAACCTTTTGAAATTAAAACTTGCTTGACATAATACTTGAACATATTGTCAGGTAAATCGGTAATGTGAAGGGTGAAGGCCTCCTCCACCCTTTTCCAGAACTCTCTGTCCTTGCCTGACTTTATCCAGTCGTTTCTTGCTACGTGTATTAAGTCATCAGCCCACCGTCTTAATTGTCGACCAACATTCCTTTTCTCCATTGGTCCTTTCCATCGTGTGGCTTCAATGGTCCATCTTTCAATTCAATGCTCTTTTCTCGTTTTTTGATCTTCTTTTTAGAGTGATCCTTCTCTGCGTGCAATGAGAGAAAAAAATCAAGGTTGCGTCACACCATGAGCGTCAGAATATAAACATTACAATTTTGAATATAAAAAAAAACTGATAATGTAAAGAACTATTATGACTGTAGAATTATATTTCTCTCCTTTTTGTTCTACGTTTTTAAATATTTTGTTCTTGAAGATGCGTCTGATTTTAGAAAATGGGCGTATATATTGTACACTCAACATTAATGCTCGGGTCCAGAGCGTTGCGTTTCGGAATCAGCTGGTGGGACAATTGAGCCTGATTGTGTCGCTACTACCATACACGCGGTAATAATTTTAATGTTTTAACTAAACGTTGAAAAATTTAGCTATACTTATGAAAGTAATGTTACACACTCATATATTTTTCACGTAACGGAACATTATTATTTTATCATATTTAATTCATTTTTACTCTCATGAAGCGTTTAAGAATGTTTCACTCTAATGAAAGAAATCGCGCAGCGTTATTCTATAATACATGTATGTAGAAGTTATTGTTTCACCATAATGTTTTTATTTACCGGATGGTTCATGATAGAATGCGATAGAAAGCTCATCAACGTTATATCTGATACCAATCAACTATCACTTAACCAACATTGTTTCAAATTTTTATCGTCAGTTAGCTACTCAAGAATGGTCGCAGCCAAAGAATTTGGGGATGGAGGTCATATTTTCAAGCAGAAACATTTTTTAGCGGCGTTGAGCGAATCTCGGTAAGGGAAAACTTATAGATTCGCGTTACCAATGCTATGAAGTAAGCAGTCAACATATTACAGTACGTCAAGTATAAAGTAGCGTTTAAGTGCAGAGATAAATAATAACATGTATACTTTTACAGTCTATCGTATGTTTAGATTATGAATAAACTATATGAAAATGTACATAATTATTGCCCGGATCACTAACATAACATAAGCTCACGCCTGTTATCCCCGAAGGGTTAGGCAGAGGTGAAATAGCGAACTACACCACCCACATTTCGCCGAGCTTAGTTCCGTCCCAGATGTAACAGGGGGCGAGCCTGTCGCCATATCGGGCACAAATTCCAAACTCCGGGATGATACTGAGTAGAAAAACCCAATACCACTTGACCCAACCCGGGGATCGAACCCGAGACCTTAGAACGGCAGTCGCACCGTAATACAACTGCGCCACCGAGGCAGTTGCGGATCACTAATAGATGTAAAAACCAGACAAATGCTATATGTTGAATGTTAGGTTATGTTAATAATTTTAATTAACAAATTATTAAATTCGAATTTTCACTTCTGTCGGCAGTCCCCATGTCTGTCTATTTTTCTTTTTTTATGATCGTTTTTCACGCATATTTAAAAATTATTTTGAATATACTTTTTAAACAGGAAGTTCGAAAGCGTTCGATGTGTACGATTTTGGGGCGGGTCATGATCTTTAGGACCGCCTTCCTTCGAACCGCCACTTAGGTACTTAAAACCAGAAAAAAGTTCGCTTGAATTCATGACACAAAAGTGAACATTGTACAAAATTATTTCTTTAATTTTCATGGCCTAGAGATAATGGTGTTCCGATCGATTTGAAGAGCCCTCTCCTCCGTGACCTTGGATCGTATAAAATATTTAAAGCAATCCCGTGAACTCGTTTCGAGTGCGGCGAATCCATAAATATCGATGTCAAGATGAAACGCGAAATAGCTTAGTAACAAACGACAGGCGACAGAATCAAGATCGAAGGAAATTATTTTTAAGTGTCAACCAACAACATTCTGCCGGGTTACGCGCGGAAGCGTTCCCTTGGTAACTTATTATCTATATAAAAGCATTAGAGTATATATTTTCATCGTATTTACACTGAACATTTATTTACACTCTAAATACCAAAGGGAAATTTCATTCAGTAATTGACTGACGTCACATCACTAAAACTATGCACTCGATTGATTTCAAAATTTAGCATATTCACATTTTGGATAGAAAATACAATTAACAATTATCATTTTATAAATGTCGAGCTGTGTGCCAGCGGCTGCGCCCGCGTTCAATGTATTCTTCACTGCGTTTTATTTATTTTTATACGTACACCTAATACTATTTTTAGTACTAAGATAAAGTAAAAATATTTGTCATAAATTCAACCCTCTACCCTATAAAACTGTAAAATTTGTATGTTTTAAGTATTTTACACGGAACGGTAATTATTTTCGAAAATTAAAAGTACCCTAAGTTACGCACAGTAACTTCAGTTATAAACCAAGAAAAGTCCCGTCAATTCGTCCGTCGTTCCGGAGATTACCCGGAACAAACAGACAAACGGATAGACAGACAGACAAAAGATTTAAAAATTGTATTTTAGTAAGTATAGGTTTTGTAAATACATTGATATCTATTTAGTAATCTCAAGTTACGCCACTTTAGTAAACATAGCATTTTTTTTTTTATAACCTAGCTAATGCTGTTGACCGGAAGGGCCTTTACAGCTTCACCGTGACTTTGAGAGTGAGTGCTGAAGGCACTCAGCCGCAAAAGATAACTAGCCCAAGGGTTCGAACCTCGGCTTGGCCGCTACCTGAGTGTGAAAACTCCCGCGGAATTTTGATCCTAGCTAATCCCTACATTTTTTATTTATTAATAATAAAAAAAGGTTCCTTACAGGACCTATGTACATGCGTGTTATGTCCAGGAGTATGTGTGCAGTGTTGTGCGTGTAATGCTTTATGTATGAGCAGTGTCACTGTATCGCGCTGGCGGCGACGTCAAGAGCCTCCCCAATTGGGGAACGAGGCACGTCTTGGATCGGCGCCTGAGGGGGGCCCGGAGAATGTGCTGGAACAAAGTTAGTCGCCAGTCCCCAGCGGCGGGAACGGCGGTTTCGCAGGCGTGGGCGCTGACACGCAAGTGAACGAGGTTTATATGGAAAGATCCTATTCATACGAGTGATGTTATCGTCGCAGTCGGTCAAGATGTCACGCGGTCGTCGCATCTTGGGGAGGGCATTCGGGTCGGGCGTGTACGAGACGGCTCGCAATATGAGGGTGCTCGGGTGTGTCTCTGCGCGTTCAAAGAAGGCGCGACACTGGGTTTTGAAAACGGACTTGATGGTGGGTAGATCCAGATCCCTGTGTAAATCCACATTTATCTGGTACCTACGACTTTCCTTACAAAACGATTCTGGATCTTTTGTAAGATGTACAAGGGAACTCCTAATGTGAGCGAAAGCGGGTGCACTGTACGTAATCATGGGTCTAACCACCATTTTGTACAGTATGACTTTATGGCGGAGGGCCATTTTGCTGTCGGAGTGGTACAAGGGGATAGAGACGGCCTAGCACCATGGCGGTCTAGCGCTTGACTTTCTTGCGGTGAGCGTTGAAAGTCATTTGGCGTCTTGTTGAATACCTAAGTACCTAACTTCGATGCTGTAGGGGATTTCCGTACCTGCGTACGTGATGGGACGTGATGGCGATACGCCACTTGAAGGACCAAGAGCTGAGTTCGTCGACGGCTCTTTGGAAGTATTTTCGGAGGACTACTTTGTTACGGAAAGCATAATAGATGACTGTGTCGTCCGCGTAAAGGCCTAACTGTACTTTTTCGAGTGCAGGGAGGTTTGCCAGATAAAGATAAAGGACAGGCGCCAGAATGAAACCTTGGGAGACTCCTACGCGTATAAGGTGGGCTATAGAGAGAGCGTTCTCTACTCTATAGCGGAACCTACGATCTTTGCGATAATTGTATATAATGTGGACTAGAGTGTCGGGGATACCTAGCTCAGTGAGTTTGTAGACAAGGCCTGTGTGCCAGACCTTATTGAATGCTGTGGCGACGTCGAAGAATACAGCGAGCGTACCGCAAGGTTTATTGAACTTCGGATGGTTAAAGTTAGAGAGAATGTACTCCGTGAGGCGGTGTACAGTAAACAACTCATAGAAATTCCATATGAAAATACCTAAAAATATATATTTTTTACGAAACAAACTCAATGTTTAATTCATTTAAGTTAATTATCTAGGATTTATAAAACATTTCCAGTTCTTAACATGATGTATATAAAATCATATGTTTCATTAATTACATCATGCTCGAAATATTGTAATTGTAAAACCGAACCGCATTTTGTATTCTTTTTAGTAAGAAAAATACACTCACGCTTTCATGAATTTTACGCTGTAATATGAGTATTTTCAAATGAAAATTTACGCTTAACTTGAGTAATCTCAATTTCCATTTACGACCTTACAACATACAGAAACATATACTTGCGCATCTACGAGAGTTCCTCAAAATTCTCAAACGTTTATGACCCGAAGATTATTTAGATGATAAAACGGTTACTGCTACGTCTGTCCCTGTCTAACTTGTGGTTTATTACATCCGTCCCTGTCTGTCATGGCATGCCGACGCACTTTTATGCGATACGTCCGCGTGAGTTGTGTGATTGAACAAATTCGATTTCGTCATACTTGGTATAATATTTAGTTTTATATTTAATTTATATATTTATTCCTTACATTAGTTCACTGGATTATGTATTTTAATATTTTATAGTTTAAGCAAATTATTTTTCGCAATACCGCAATATTGCAAAACGAAACTCTTCGACCAATGTATGCTACCACTGATGAGCGGTAAATTATTAAAATATATTATATTATTTTTAAACATATCGTCGTTTAATTGAATACAAATTAGCGGGAAGTTTATCTGTAATACAATCCACTGATAATCCGCAATCACATTTATTATTAGAATCTATAGAGATTTTATCGTAAAATTAATGTAACCATGTACAGGTTGTGAGGACATGCCAACATTATACGGTATTGTGACGTGCTTGCTCTCAATGGTCCTAATCATAGAGTTAGGTAATCTACTGGAAATTGGGTATATATATCACAAAATTTTAACGTCCCTGAAATTCCGCTGTGAGCTTCACGCCATCTGAGAATATTTTCCCACTACTGTGTTTATACGTGTGTAACTATATATCTACCTACACATATAGTAGAATATACATATACTTTACATACATGCTATATACGTATATTAGATAAGTAGACTAAGACCAAATGGACCGTTCTACTTTTTTGGGTTAACGAAGTAGTGTACTCGACGCATTTGTAATGAAATTAACCAATTGTGAAAATGAAAAAATTGTAGTTGTAATATCTCAATAACTAACAGGAAACATCAATCGTTACCGACAACTTGCTATTCGCCATAAGATTGATATTTGACAGTCAAACTCTTATACTTTTGTTTTAGGAAATTCATGATAGACTAGCTCTTTGCCCGGGGCTGCGCCCGCGTTTCGTGTATTCTTCACTGCGTTTTAATTTTTTTTAAACGAAACCGTAATTATTTTCCTAAAAACAATTAGTACTTAGATAAAGTAAAAATATTTCTCATAAATAAGAGCACTTGCCTGTAAAACTGTGAATAGGGTTTTATTCAAATCTTTATGAGTTTTATGTTATTACGTGAAATCCTAATTATTTAAGCAAAATAAAAGTACCCTAATTTACCTGGAGTAACTTCAGGTATCTACCAATAAAAGTTCAGTCAATATAGGTCCAGCCGTTCTGGAGATTACCCAATACAAACGGACAGACAAACATTTTACAAAATACATTTTTCTTATAGGTATCGGATATACACTCATATCTATTTCGTAAAAAAAAAATGACATTAGAAACAGACACTCCAATTTTATTTATTAGTATAGATAAATTGAAACAAATATAATGTCGATCACTGTTAATGACGGGATTCACAACGCAGCCACTGACATTTTATCATTATCTACATAAACAAAAATAAACTCGCCGGACTCTCGATGTCAAACTGTTTATTTATTAATTATGAGGACTGACTTCATAAATGCGCGGCAATATCAAATTTAAGAAATAGTATGTTTCTTTACATATGTATACTAAAATATGGCCAGAGAATACTCCAATAATTAAAAAAAAGAATAGCCTAAAACGGTTTTTTAATTATCATTTTATTTGTCAGCTAACAACCAGAAAAACATGTAGACGCTACCTTTAAAAATAAAAAAGGGTTATACATAAAATATGAATACTTAAATGTGACAAATAATTCCTAATAATTACGTTTCAAAAGTTCCCTTGTCTGGCTGCTGATTCCCACACCCTTAAACCTAGCCCATACACGACAACACTAAAGTAATATCTCTGACATGAAAAAATATGAATATTTATTTTAATGAAGTGATGATACCTGAATACCATTATTATAATAAATAAGAATTCTGTAACTGATTAAAAAGTACGTTATATTTTGTTAACATCACTTGAGAGACAATACCTCTAGCCTTAAGGATCTTCAACCACATCGGCATTTAACAGCAAATAATACTGTGGTTAAAATCATGTTGTTATCCCGTTATCATTTTGATCTACAATTCAGTTCAGAATCACTCACACATCGTATAAACGTCATATTCGCAATATCATTCTGTTTTAGGATTATTGATTATACCTGAAAATATATGCCTGACTGTATACTTTCTCTGAAATTTCCTTGTGACCCTGATAATAATGTACGTTATCAGTATTTGTTAGACACTTCAATGATAAAGTGAAAACTGGATATGTAAAAAAAATATAAAATATTTCGAGCGTTGTGTTAGTAATACGAAGTGGTTTCGTCAAATAAAATATATATTGTTTTCCTTTTTATGTATCTATACTAATAAATAAAATTGAAGTGTATATTTGTAATGTCAAAATTAATATTTTTTACTAAATGGATATGAATGTGTATACTAAATATACCTATAGCAAAGTTACAATTTTTAAATTTTTTGTCTATTTCTCTGTCTGTTTGTAATGGGTAATCTCCAGAACGGCTTTACCGATTTAGACGGGACTTCTTTGGTAGAAAGCTGAAGCTACTCCGGGTAATTTAGAGTACTTTTAATTATGGAAAATAATTAGGGTTTCGCGTAAAAAAAAACTCATAAAAATTTAACAAAATCCGATTCAATGCAGTTTTACGGGCATTTGCTATAATTTATGAGAAATATTTTAACTTTATCTTAGTACTAAAAATTTTAAGGAAAATAATTACGGTTCCGTATAAAAAAATTAAAACGCAGTGAAGAATACATGAAACGCGGGCGCAGCCTCGGGCGGACTGCTAGTTGAACTATAAAATTGGAAATGTACCTGACAATTTTTTTTACCACCAGATTACGATATTTCTGGTACATAACTGGCGCCATGATTAAAGATAATATAAAATGTTAGTTGGTAGCATTTAGTGGTAAGATTAGTAAGGAATTGAACCAGTGGTCCGCCACAACCAAAATATAAACCATTAATGATTTTCTTCTTTGCCTTTTTTTAGTCAAGGACAATGTGGGTATTGCATACACAATTCTGACAGCTCCAGCAAAACGGGTGGTGTATTTTGCAAGAACATGAAGTTCTCGTGGCACCTCAGAATAAACGTTTCGCGTCATTATTTGTGCACAATAATCAAACTCATCAATCTTACAAAACGCCCCCAAAATTAAAAAAATATTGAGTCAAATATGCAATTTGATGGATTAAAGGCAATAACTACTACATGACAGATGGAGAGATCTCTCCAAAAACTATAAATGATTTCAAATTTCGCGAACGATGTATTGCTGCACGTCAATTAGTGTGCTCATTTCAGTAGCATTTGAGTGGAGTAAAACTATTCTTTGGAATATCGAACTTGTGAAAAAAACGCAAACTCAAGAATCACATTAATTCAATTTAAAACTTTTTACTAAAAGTATTTTCTATTTAACATAGTAATTTTAACGTACGCTAGTATTCAGATTTTAAAATAATTTTAACTTTGATATTAATTCAATTGATTTTTCTTGTCTAGCCACCATTCTTGCTAACAACAAAATAAAATCAAAGTGTTCGTCGGTCATTAAAATTATGGAAAACACTGGCATAGAGAGTATAAATACAGATATGACTTGTTAATTATATATCAAAATAAAAAAAAATCATTATACAATTTAGGCCCTAAGAAGACGTTTATGAACGTCAAAACACTACCATCGGTTCGAAAAACAACCCATTTAGTTAAGTATACACCCAGATATTCATTTGATCTCTACTGTTTATTTTTCAACACAACAAACCAAATAAATGAGAGCGCAAAGGCAGGGCAGAGTTAAACAATTAAGTTTGAATTCGTATCTTATTAAAAAACACACCATGACGTTCGAACTTAAAGATTTTTCTCATGGCATAATAAATTCTTTCACTTATCTTCTTTGTGTACATAGTGCTGTCATGTACCCCCACTAATTTTGAAATACGCTTGACATATTCGCGATTAACTTTTGGCCCAAGTTACAAAAGGATAGCGAATTGTAAACGGTATTACTCTTATTTATTTATTGTTATAAAGTTATAAACCTCAGATATTTAGAGATTATCTAGGGAAATAAAATTTTATTTATAGAAATTAATGTTTTTACAAATTTTGTCTAACTCAAAAGGAAAAACGAATATTTTTATGAATCACAACTTTATATACTTCCAAAAAACTGTTTTTAGATATTTAGACTCGTTTTATAGTTAATAGTTGTTACTTACATTATCAGTACAGAAAATAAAAAATAATAATTAAAAAATCATTTTGAAACTTAACATCGTCTCATTTATCTATAATATATTTTACACTATAATAAGTTTTTAATTGTATGCCATAGACGACTTCGTATTTAATATTACTATGATCAAAACGATCTGTATATACGACAAATTATTACTATTAAAAAATAATGATATTTAAGTAAATCATAAAATTATAATGAATAAAAGCAAAAAAAAAACGATACAACGTAAGGAGTCGCTTGTTCAATAACTTTTCTTACATCAATGGACGGTGAATAGGTAGACGGCCCATCTGATGGTAAATAGTTACCGTCGCCTATGGACAATTGCAATACTCCTGGTATTACCAATGCGAAAATACAAGAAGTCAATAGTAATTACTCGGAATAATTATCGAGGTAAAGTTTAATTTAATCTATCGTTTCATATTAATTTTTATTAATATAATTTTAATTCAATTTCAATTTCAAATTCAAAATTCGTCCAATAGGACAGGCGAGAAGACATTTATTTCTCCATACTCCCTATTCTGAAGTTCAATAATCTCGTAACAACACTATAGTAAAACGATGGTAATCGTTCTAGTACGTTTCATGGAACTTTCGTGGCACCTCATAACGAACGTTCCGTTTCAAGACACTTCACTTGTATTTAATAACTCAATTAAATTACGTAAAAAGCCACCAAAACCTCAAAATATAGGGTTCAATAACACAAGTTATTAAATTAAAGATGACAAGTACATTACAGAGTGTGGCGCCGCCAAAAAAACTCCATAAAGCATTATTTTAAAAAGGTAAAAATAAAAATGCGCAATGTATTTTATCTTTATCTTATAAACTTATTTATAAGAATATAAGAAGCAATATTTTTTTATTGTGTTGAACACCATAAATTACCGTTTTAAAAATTCCTTCTACAACTCGTGCCTTGTACCGATGTCTCCGCGTCACTTATCTCCAAAATATCGGTCGCTATCTACATGTACGCGGTTGTATTGCAGTGTAATTTTAATCGAGAGGAAGCCATCTTATATGTAGATTATAGTGATATATATTTATATAAATTAACAATAACTATTTTTTGTATTTTTACGTGATTAATTCTTGTGAAATGAAGATCCCGTGCATATTACCTGGATGTTCTAAAATTGTAAGTAAACGATTTTGTTAAACTCATAAATGTTTGCAATATGTATCCTACCTATTTTATTTAGTTAGGTTATGTTTACAAAGATTACGCTAATATTGTAAATGATATAAGTTATTATACAGACTATGTAAATACAAGTGTTTTAATAATGATCATAATATATTTTGTTAATTTATTCTATTAATCCAAAATGAAATTAACGAAACTCGATTAATTTTAATATAAACTAGTAAAATATATTTGTATATTAACCTAATGTAATAAAATATTTATGTAAAATATTTACATATTAATATAACATTATAAAACGCTTATGTAATATTAAAATAATCAAAGATGATCAAAATATTTGAAAAGAATGTTCAAAAAGGTGAAATATAGTTATTTTAAAAATCAAAAATGTATATCTTATAATTTATACGAAATACTGACACTAAAAACCGAACAGTGATTCATAAATGAACTATAACCAACGACTTTACCTCCAATTACTGTAAAAATTAATGAAATTTCTCTATAAAAAAATAAAAGTTTAAATTAAGAACTGTTATATTTATTCTGTTACCTCTATTGGTGAAACAATAACATAAAAACAATATCCAAATAATGTTTTTTGTCTACATTAAATTTAACTTAATTTATAGCAATAACAGATTGCTTATGTGCAAACCAATAAAATAATTAAAAAATAAACACCAGTTCGTTTCAAATTCAATATATTTACATAAGCGCCATCTTTTGGCGTAATTGGAAAACTGCGTTAATATCTATGTACATGCGGTAGGTAGAATATCAATTACCTGCAACACGTAATCATAGCATATCTGCAACAGGTAGTTATCGTTTCTGATAAAATTGTAATATTACGAAACATGAATACAAGTGTGTATTTTTTCATATTAAAAACTCTTTACACTAAAATATTTTTAGCAATAGGAAGATAAAATAATTAGGAGATACCGCGAACTATGTTATTTAATAAAGTTGAAATAAACAATAATAGTCTGTCTCTATTCAATAAAATAAATTAGAAAGGGAGATAAAAGGAAACTGTGAAAGGAATTATGATATTATTTTACTTACATTAGACATTAATTTACTAATTAGTTTTAACTCGCTTTATAAAGCAATCATAACATAAATCTGTTTTTTTTAATCAAAAAGACTTAGGAACTGATGATGATGATGATTGTAGAATGGTTATAAAACATCATCTACGTTAAATAATATGAAAGGAAATGATAAAAGAAAAAAGTATTATAATCATAAATAACAAAACATGAAATATTTAAAAAAAGTCTTTGACCGTGGAGTTCAAGGAAAACATCAAAAGGAATACCGCACTGGTCTTGTAAAACGTGTGACCCTTACTAATAGCGACCTTCAGGTCATATTTGTCCCCGTGGAGGTAATAAATAATCTATATGCGGACTAATAATAGGTTACGTTGATGTGCGAGCGGTGAATTTTAAAGATTGTCGTATTAGTCACTAATTAATAAAGAGTTCTTAACATGAGCGATTTTTTTTTTAACCTAGTTAATGCTGTTGACCAAAAGGGCCTTTACAGCTTCACCGAACTTTGTGGGCGAGTGCAGAAGGCACTCAGCCGCAAAAGGTAACTAGCAGCACAACTGTTCGAACCTCGGCTTGGCTGGTACCTGAGTTTGAAAATTCCTCCGGAATTTTAATCTTAAGTAATCTAGGGATTACTTAGGATTAAAATTTAGGAATTTTTTATTGAATATATAAAAAAAAAGGTTCCTTACAGGACCTGTATACCTGTGTGTAGTGTGCAGGAGTGTGTGTGCAGTGTTGTGCGTGTGATGCTCAGTGCATGGTCAGTGTTACTGTGTCGCGCTGGCTGGCGGTGACATCAAGAGCTTCCCCAGTTGGGGAATGAGACACGTCTCGGGTCGCCCCCGGAGGGGTACCCGAAGAGTGTGTGGGGGTAAAATTTGCCGCCGGTCCCCAACGACGAGAACAGCGGTTTCGCGGGGGTACTGCGCTGGGGTACTGTACTGGGGGCTGGCACGCATATTTTTCGGTTGACGAGCGAAATTTTAATGAATTCTAGTTTAATAATACCAATATGTGTATTCCGGCAGCATCACATGAGAACCTCTAGGCTTAGTGTGTTTACCACCCTTGGACAACATTGTCACTTAACATCAGGTGAGATTGTGGTAAAAGCACTTAGCCTATAGCTGCCGGAACAATCTTGTTGGTATTTGGCGACAGGTTTTCTAACTTGAAGGTGGTAGCTACCCAGGCGGGTAACATTAGAAAATGCCCTACCACCAGGCTATAGTTTCCTTAAGATCTTTTCATGGCACATGGCATGGGCCTCTATAACTGAGACTCCTGCTTATCTAAAATTCTATCTGCGACAGTCGAGAATGTACTTACACTTGTAGTTGCTCTTTATTTATGTTTATGACACATTGTTTAATTTCAATGAGTCATAAATAGCAGCTGTACTGTTTTATGTTTTTTTTTTTATTTCGGGGAACGTAGAAACACTCTTTGCCCACTTTATTTTTTATCTGTGTTACTACCTGACTAATAGCGTTTAAAAGTTCGTTCCTACGTGATGTCTAATAGAAACTCCAAGTTTTATCTCTAAGTGAGAACCTTAATATATCCTATTATAAAATTATCAAAATACTCTGTAAGTTCTCAGTGCCCTAAAGGACACGGGAACATTAAGAGTAGTCGAGTTTTCGAGTTTTCCGATATTGATAACCCAGAAACTCGAGTTAGTGAGAAACCTCCATAAGCGAGAAAGAGATTGCGGTCCATTGAACTCACACTAATCCAGGTTCGAATAAAGTTTACATGCTTTAATGGTAATTATATAAGCAATATGTTTCCTTCTTTATGTTCGTTTTTTTTTAATTTTACACAGTTTAGGATCAGTGCTTTCACCAAAATCTCACCTGATGTTAAGTGACGATGTGGCCCAGGATTGACACTAAGCCTAGAAATGGTTTTCAAGTGATGCTGCCGTCACACACCTATTCTTATTTGACGACAGGTATTCAAACTTGAGGGCGGTAGCTACACAGGCGGGAGTTATTAGAAAATGTCGCACTACTATGATATGATTAACCTCACGATGTGTTCCTTTACCGAAAGCTCAGAATATATTTTTTTAGTTGGATAGATGGGTTCGAACCCGCTTCCATTGACGCGGAATCAGTTCACACTATCCACCGTTCCATCATAGCTTCTGTAAATGCTTCTCTAATTACGAGGGGAGAGGAGTGAGCTTTGCTTACTACTACTGACTCTTGGGAGATGGTCAAAAATGTCCTAAATGTTGACTACGTAATACTTGTATGGACCCTAATTTGTTACATTTATGTGCGAACGGGGAATTTCAAAGATTATTGTGTTAATCATAAACTTAATAAGTTCTTATCGGTAGCGAAATTTAAAAAAAAAAAAATAAACGAATGGCTATTTAATGTAATAAAAAATCAATGCTAAATTGTAATTGCCCGAAGAAAGACCAAATTAAAGCGGCAGCAGGCTGGGAATATTGCCCATAGAAGCGTTGGGGCCAATGGGTTCTCGAATGTCTACTACGCGAGGGAAGGCACAGCGTGGACAGGCCCCTAATATAGTGGACTAACGACCAGGAAAGGTTGCAGGAATCCGATGGATACGGGTGGCACAAGACCAGTCGTTGTGGGGTATCTTTGGAGGCATTTGCCCAGCAGTGGACATCTTTCGGTTAACTATGATGAGATATGAATTGTATTGTACAATGCGAGTAGAGTCGCTGATATATATTGCCTCTTATACATTAAATTCAATTACATTGTATAATAGTAAATCAGGATCAAAATAAAAGCATTTAACTAAAGGAAAGTCATTGCAGTTTGTCCGTTAATTTTTAAGACTTTGTTTTTTATATTCCCTATAATTAGTTACTTAGCTATGACAGTTCAGAGTTTTAAAATGAATCGCACAATTTTTTTCCCACAATAATTACTTCAGAGGTTACTGACCATAATACGAGTTTTGATGGACGCAACAACGCGTTAGTAACTTAATAGCATAGCGGAGTTCAACACAGTCGAGTAAATTCGTCACTTCCTTACGTGTCGTATCAGTTGCAATACCATGTTATTTCAAATACCCGATTTACTGTATCCTTTGTTTGCGAAACATTGTAAATGGACGTGCAAAGTGTTCGTACCCTGTGTATTATTTTGTTGCGTATTTAAAATTAAAGCTTAGATACCAGAAGATGTTTGTAAGTAAAAAATAATTGTTGTTTTGTATTTTTTTTGTTCGAAGGAAAAATGCAAAGGTATCGAAACCATACAGCCAAGTCAGAGGTTATTTTATAATCAGTGTTCAAGTTTCAACACTCTTGTGAAAATATAGTTCTGGAAGTTTATGTCGTACGTCAGAACTCACGATCTATATTAATATTTCTTGAGTACAGTAACAAAACTATAGGCCGTAAATTGCCACCAACATTGAATAACATGTGGTTTAATACTACAAGTTAATAAGTAACAAATATTACCCATTAAATGGCACACCAAGATACCGCCGAAAAGCCTTTATATAATACTTACGATGTTTGTGATACAGTCTATCAATTCCATTAAGGCGTATAAATGTGACTATGACAAAATTGGCATTTTTATAGGTTAATAGGTTAAACCAGAGTAAACGATTTTCATACTAAGCAACACAAGATATCAATTCTGATTAATAAGACTCAAATTTTAAACAGCGAATGGTTATAAAGCCTATTTAAAAAAATTAACAAAGTTTTCGTCTTTTCTCTGTAAACCCTCTTAAATATCATACCTACTTACTGAAATCTTTTGACGTCAAAACCACGACCTCGTCATTAGCAAACAGAATTCTGTTATCGATAAAAAAAATATAAAGTATACAATATCTATTTATCATGATTTTCTTCTACAAAAATGTATCGTTAATCCGTTCCCGTACTATTGGTTTGTTCGTGAAGTTTCATGAAATATTTGTGTGAAATTATTGTTTCAGTGAATCACAAAAATATACTATATACTATTAAAGTAAAGTTATATTATTTATGAATAATCTTTTATAGCTATAACTTTTTAACGTTTACCATTTTTGAGATAATTCTGTATTTAAGTTTTGATTCAAGCAATAATCAAACTGTTATTTGATTACCAATGTTTGATTTACTATTTTGTATACATTCTTATGTATTTTGTTGGAGAGATACTTAAAATAATAGGTAAGTTACAAACGTAATATCCTAAGATATCATATAATCCGTTGTCAGAATCAAAACGTGACTAGAAAAGTACATTTAATTATTAGTAAAAGAAAAAATTAAAATTTAAAAAACTATTGGTTAAACGTGATTGAATAGAATAAAAAAGGACCATAATTGTTTGTTTTTTTTTGTTTAATTTTATTCCTATAAAAAGGTTAACAATACATAAAATCATCTGAATCACGAACACAATTAAGTCAGATTCGTCCGTATACTAGTGATTACGAACGATTAAAACACCAACCAACGCGGTAGCGACAAAGCAATTATCAGCATGCAATTCTCTTTTATTCCTTCGCATAGTTTATAATTAATTATTACACACACACACATACACACACACGCAAAAAAAAAAATAAAGTCAGAAATACAATATGTCATTAATGAACGTGATATCGATCGAGTTACACTAGTATCAGTGCTGTTATCGCGATAACGTTGGCTTCAATGTAGTCACATTCGTACACGCGATAGGAAGGATAAACTGGGACACATAAATTGGACAGGATCTTGAATGTGTTGACGCGTATGTCATATTTCGACTTTCGTGTTGTCAAACCGAGTGACAGTGTCGTGAGAAACGATGGTATTTACTTTTGTTTTTATTTATTTATTTTATTCGTATGTTTATTTATTTTTTAATTTTATTTATGCTGCATTATGGATACTGTTTAATAAGCATAGGTTTTGTTTACTTAATAATTGGAAGTATTATTAATTTATTTAAGTCAATTAATAATGAAAAAGTAAAAAAATGATACGATGTTTGAAAATATTTAATACTTTATGTCAATCCATATTAGTAGTTGAGGATTTTTGTGGTTGATATTTATTTAGAAATATATTACTGTAGATAAATAATAAATAATCATAATCTAAATCCATATGTGTGTGTGCTCATAATATTATTCAGATACGACACATCCGTTGTTATTATCAATGTGCACAATAATTGAAAACTTATGTTCTATAAATAAGTACTTTATTAATTGGGAATAATATGTTTATTTTTATATTTACAAGATTATTTTTATTTAGTTTTTATATGTGTAATTTCGTTTAAGTGAGTTTCCAGGGGTTATCTTTGACATAAATATTTTTAGAAGTTAGATTTAGGTTGTCGCTAGAAATGTCACTCCTGTAGTGTGTTTAAAGAGATATTGTAGCTATTTTAATAACTTAAAATAAATAAAAAATTGATATTTTTTTTAGTGCTTTGAACAAAATCTCACCTGATGTTAAGTGACGATGTGGTCCAGTATGGTAAACAGACTAAGCTTAGAGGTGCTGGTTCTTAAGTGATGATGCCAGAACACACCTATTAGTATTTTTTGGCAGGTTTTTCAAACTTGAAGGTGGTAGCTACTCAGGCGGGCATCATTAGAAAATGCCCTACCACCATGCTAAGGTTTCCTCACGATGTTTTCCTTCACCGAAAGCTCAGGCCGATTTTAGAGATATGTGGGGATCAAACCCGCATCTATTGACACGGAATCAGGCCGCACTAACCGCTGTGCCATCATCGCTTCGATCAATATCCATAATTACAAATTACTAAGGTGTTAAATAAACTACTAAATATACCAGATATAAATATCGCATAAGTGTTATTCAATTGATAAGGTTCATAATAATTAATAGCATTATACTCGAATGAAGATAAGAAAAGGAAGACATTAAATAATATATGAAGTATATATAACATTAACAATGTGTGTACGTGATATATAAGGAATCCACCATTATATTTTTTTATTTGTTTATTTGTAAAAGACACAGTTAATAAAATATATATCTGAAATTACATAACAATGTTACATAAACCATTCAAGGTATCACCAAAATTAAGATTATATTATATTTGTTTTGAATTTTTTCAATTAAATTTAAAATTATTATTAAAGAGATTAATTGTTTATTTATATTATGGTTTTTAATATTTGACATAATAATAACAAAGGCTGATAGTTTTAAATGATTATTTTTTTTTGTTAAAATTTAAAAAACGAACAATTAGTTGATTCATCTTTAGTACAACGTATTTCTTCTTATTGATGTGTTGTGATCTAATACACAGTTGGATTTATGTGTTCAAATAATTATTTATTTTAATAACAAAAATAACTATTTATGTTAACTTCAAAAATAACTTTTTTTGTATATTTTTTTACCACAATCTCACTTGATGTTATGTGATTATATGGTCCAGGATGGCACACATACTAAGCCTAAATGTACTGGTTTTCAAGTGATGCTAACGGAACACACCTATTGGTGTTTGTCAACAGGTTTTGAGGGTGGTAGCCACTCAGGTACGCATTAGAAAATTCCCTTCCACCATGGTATTTATGGTTTTCTCACAATGTTTTCCTCGACCAAAAGCTCAGGCTCATTGTAGAGTTGGAGTGGAGTTGGGGGTGGGTTTGAATCTACGTCCATCAAGGTTGAATTCAACCGCACTACCAACTTCAGTAGTACCCGATAATAGTTAGATATAATAAATACTAACTTTATTTGCATAGACTTTATCTAAAGCACAGTTACGTATTTTTTAATCAGGATAATGTCACGTTACGAGTGATAGTTTGATCAAATACCTCATCAATGGTAGTAGATTACAATTAATCTATTCTAGCCTACAATGAACCAGAGCAACAGGGTAGAGTATAATGCCTGCCCGATTAACTACCATTCTCAAGTTTGAAAATCTGTCACTAAACATCTGTTGGTATGTTCCGCCAGCATCACTTGAGAGCCCACGCGCTTAACGTGCTACCATCTTGAGACACATCGTCACTTAACATTAGATGAGAGATTGTGGTCAAAAGCACATAGCCTACATACACCAAAATATTCCTATGGGAACAAAGACTTTATTAAAGCGTGTAGATTATGTCAGCTTCTTAATATTATTGTCAATCATGTAAAGAATTGCATGGAACACGTCATGCCTTATGTCACAACCAATTAAACACTTTAAGGATCTTGGCAATCTATTTCATACGAGTCATTAAGTGTAAGCGTTATTTTTGTTCCTAATTACTCCAGAGTTCGGAGTTCATAATTTAAAACAAGCTACTATTATATATAATTTTAAATACATCATGTTTGAGTCCACTACAAAAGGATATTCTAAAAAATCGTTAGGTAATATAGATACAGCGGACGGCCCCGGCGGGTTTTAGTGGATATTACCGGGCGCCTCACGCCCGGGTGAGTCCCACACTGGCACGGAGTTCGTCCCTCCGTGCCCCCTTACCTATTGCATTGGGGGACTCCGGTCTCACACACACAGTAGGGTAGTGCGTAAATGCATTTCCCCGGACAAAAAAAAAACCCAGGTAATATAGATAGAACTATTTTACACAATGAATTTGGAACGGTTTTTAAATGTGTGTCTTTGAGGATATTTTTTGTTAGCAGAACATGTACTCTACATGTTATGACATTGATATTTCTTAACATTTTTCTCCTCAATTCATTAACCCATTTTCTTTTTTATTTAGTAACTATTAACATGCTTCAGTGTTATAATAAAAAAATATGGAAAAGTAATTATTTTTCCTCAAAACATTCCATAATTATTCTGATCGAACTTCGATTGTTCCCCACATTCGTATAAGTAATTTAATATTTACCTTTATTCAAAATAACCAAGGCGTGAAGATGACATGAATTGAACAATTCATTCAATTGAACGATATCAAATTTCTACTTTAAAACCGGATAGACTAGTAGTAGGTAATCCGGGGAGAAAGCGCAAATAAGCGAATGAATACATCAATGAGTAATACGTTATTCATAATAAGTGCCGGTTTATCAGTGAGTGAGTTTAGAGGAAATCAAACAAACGATTAAATATTACGACCGTAACGACCATGAATTCGTAATGATTCACACACCGGCGGAAATCACAACTGATAAAGAATAAACAGTTTAAATAGAGGAACTAAAAAATTGGTAACACATTCGTTAGGCTTGACTGTCTAGGAAGTAATTATGTATAAGTAATTAATAATTATGTAAAATAAGGTAATTATATATAAGTAATCATGTTTATAATATAAGTGGCAAAATATTTTAATAAAATGCAAATTATAACATAGACGTATTTAAAAACATCATACATAATTAAGAACGACGATATAAAAGTAGGATCTAGTTGTTTATAAAAACTAAATTTTAAATACAAAAATTCTAGAAATAATATGACATAGAGAAGACTTTATAAGTTGACAGGTTGCACTAAAAAATTAGTAAAATTTAAAGGGTAAAGTAAATGAAACAATTTGACATAATCTTTTATTTTTTATTTTTACAGAGTAAATTATTCGGGTCCAAAAGCAGTGACTTCGAAAACGAAGCTTTAGATGTTCATAACGAATATAGACGAGAACATGGAGTACCACCGTTAGTCATAAATAAAGACATAAACAAGGTGTGCCAAAAATGGGCAGATGAATTGGCAAAGAAAGACGGTTTAGCGTATAGTTTAAATCAAAATTACGGAGAAAACGTTTACTGTGGTTGGTCAGCAGATCCAAATATAAAGATTAAAGCAAGAGATTGTGTTGAAAAATGGTATAGCGAAATTAATGAATTCTCATTCGGCAAAGAACCTGAAGTTTTAAACTGTGGTCACTTCACTCAAATCGTCTGGAAGAATACCAAAGAATTAGGAATTGGTAGCGCTAAAAGTAAAACTGGAAAGCTTTACGTAGTAGCTAACTATTACCCTCCCGGTAATTACAGTGGACAGTTTGTTAAAAATGTTCTGCCACCTGGCGCTATGCAATTTAGGACCAGTTACACTAATTCTTCACGAAGCTCCAATTACAGTTTAGCACCACCATCTCCCAATAGAATTTCACCGAGAGGATCATATAACAGCTCCGGACCACCGTCACCGAATCAAAGGAATAGTAAAAATTTGGGAGATATTGCTTCCGGGCTAGTTAGTAAATTTAAATCTACTTCAATTTCTACAGAGAAATTCGAAGAAGATTTTTTGGCAGCCCACAACGAATATCGACGGAGTCACGGCGTTCCACTTCTTGAATTGAACAAGAAGATGTGTAAATACGCTGAAGAGTGGGCTAAGACGCTAGCTAAAAAAGGAGAAACTGAACACAGGGACCAAAATGATTATGGAGAGAACATATTTTACGCTTGGTCTTCTGATCCGACCTTCACAGTGACCGGGAGAGATCCAGTAGAGAAATGGTACAGTGAAATCAATAACCACAAATTTGGTAATGAACCTTCGAATTTAGATTCGGGACACTTTTCACAAGTTGTTTGGGAGGATACGAGGGAAATTGGTGTTGGTGTTGCGAGATCAAAAGAAGGGAAAATATATGTCGTCGCCTATTATTCTCCACCTGGAAATGTAATGGGAAGTTTTAGTAAGAAAGTGAAACCGCCTATCAATTAAGCATTTGACTTTAATTATAATGTCGCCAAAGATGTCACTTACATTCCTATATTATTATTATTATTAAGTATATTATAGTTTTTTTAACTGTCTTGTAGATTATGCGTATTATTTTGATTTTTTTAATAAGAAAAATAAATACAAATTAGTATAGTTTTCAAAATGAATTTGATAATGATTACCTATCAAACCAGAACCTTATTATTCAAACTAGTATTATACTAGAAGGAAATACTTTAACAAATTAATGTTAATAATATTGGTTAATATTATAATTACAGCCGTTTGTAAACCATGTTTATTCCAGTGTAATTGGTAATGAAGATAATTATTTTATACTGATATTTTTTCAAATAATAAATTTCCAAATTATTACGACAAAAATTACAGATTTGTGAGAGCGAATGTGGCATATAATTCTACAAAATCTGTATGTTTACCTGTTAATTACCGATTTTTTATTGAAATGTGTGTCAAATTTATTACATAGTTTGAAAGAGATTCTTACCAAATATAGTAAAAGTACAATTCGATTACTCGTTTATCATTTGCAACGCATACCGGATTCTAAATTAAAATTTTATTAAAACATCTAGCGTAGTGTTTATATTTACTCGATATATTTGAAATCCATTCCTTCATCATAAGAAAAAGAGAAAGGTTACGAAAGACTTATACAGGCTGAAAAGGCCAAGTGATGCGGACTACTAGAGACCTTGAACTGCCCAGTATTAAGTCGCTCCAACGATGTAGATAAAGCACGAACATATCCAAGAGAGTACCAAAGTAAAAAACTTAACTTTTTCTGACTTATTGTAAATATTTTATCATTCTATCATATGATTATTAGGGTACATTTATTATTAATTATTATTTTTATTTATTATTATTATTATTAGTATTATGATTAGTAGGGCACTACCAACTAACCCATCACCGCTTCAAAATCCGACCACACTATCAACTAAGCTATCATCACTTCAAATCGCACAACCATTGTTTCATATTTTGAAAGAAAAAAAACGATTGAAATTTTTTTATTGATATTAATCGATTGTTTAATCACGTTCATCATATTACCATTGGTGTGGAAATATCTAGAAGGATTATGTTGAAAGGAGCAAACGGAACTTACCTTTATTAAACCTTCGATTAAGCTGGTTCAGAGTTTCCACCTCACTTCACTTTACAATTAATGTTCTATATTCTCGTAAGTAATAATTGAATAATTAATGTGCACTTTTAAATATACGAGAGACAGCGGCGGCGGTTGCGTGTTGGCGTTCCGTTTTTGAATAGGAAGAGGAAGGGATAATGCATACATAGACTAAATAGAGCGGGGGCGAAAAGATAATATAGACAAGAAATATCTTAGAAAAAGAAGAAGAAAATATATATGATAATAGATGGCGTTAACAACCATAGTGGAAGTTCAAAGGCCAGTCTGGTCATGATACTTGCGTCATATCTTCACTGGACTTGAACTGATCTAAAGAATCGTAAGATACATTTCGGGTCTCCACAGGAGCCACCAATGCTATTCCGGCGGTACACATGCGTATGTATAAGACTTAACGGTTTCTTTTTGTTCGAGAAACTTTTTTAAATCTACGGAAACGAATATGTTCGGTTTTTTTTTTTTTCGTGATGTTTCTTATAACATTGCGAAGGAAATAGGCTAATTTTATTCATAATTAAATATAAGCTAATTACTGGGATCGTACTGAAGCTTCAGAATATAACAGAAAAAATCGGGAATAATATTTTTTTTTTTAGTTTATTATTTAATATACTTTTTTTGCAATGTATATAATTGCTTTACATATATCTACCCCGGACGATGGCAGGTAAGACCGCTAGTTTATATATAAGTATGTAATATAGACGTGTTAATTATCTAACTATAACAAAACAAGATTAATCTCGCAATTTTATTTAAGAAACACCGAAACGATGTAACTGGACTTTTAATGAACCATTATTTTCTCTTATTACATAGGTAATAAGGTTAACCTAGGTTAGTTACCTTAATTATGAAGGATAAGTAGTAAGAATATTACATATAATGGTTGAAGATTAGTCGCCGTGCGATATAATTTCATTTTAATATTGTAATAATAATATAAGAATATTGATATTCTCCAAAGTATGTGTAACGATCCACTGGATTCTGAAAAATGAAACCATACTCTACATTTACTTAATATTGTTCAAGTTTTTTTATTGGAATTGAATGTTTATTTTTTTTAATTAAAACATATTTCACTTATATTATCACGCACCTTTTCATTTATGGCAAACATTAGGTTAATTCCAAAATTTTAATTTTTTTTTCTATATGGTTCAGTCAATGTAATAAATACCAAATGTAAACTACTAAAGAATCATTTCAGTCTATGATATTTTGTATATACAGACAAATCAGGCGTATGAAATATTCTACTAAAAAGCTGGCAACACTAAACTACCTAGTACAAACTAACCAACCGCTCTCATCGAAATGCTTATCGCGTTATTTTAATGTTCTCTTTTTCACTCTTACACGCAAATCCGTTTGATCATCTCGCTCTTACGTTTCGTGGTGATAATAAAATAAAACCTAATAACATTTTATTTTATGTAGTAAAAACAAAACAGTACTTACGTATTAAAAAGATCGCATTAAACAAGACGTGTGAGTTATTTTAAAGAATTAATTTTTTTTGTAGTAACTTACAACTGCGACAATAGATAGTATGTAGATATGATTATAAGTCGGGCAATTACCTTATTTTTACGTTGAAAAAATAGATGGCGGGCAACGCACCTATCTATATTTAAAGAAAAAAAAATCGTGCCGGTTTCGACTTATAAGCGCACAAACATATAGACATCATATGCCATTTATAATACGTAAAGAAAATTAGAATACGTAAAGCGATATGCTTTCAATACAAACATTCTAATTCTCTACAGAGATACTTCAAGTTAATTCATCGAGGTCCGCATACGTGTGAAAGTGGAAAGAGCTGCCAAGGAAAATGTAAATATAAGTACACTTAAGTTATTCTCGTATTGAGCTACTTCATTTCACGGTTTGCGTTCAAATTGAAATCCGAATGAAGCTGTAACTAATATTATCAAACCTTATTTGATAATTTCACATTTCGTATTCAACGTTTTCGTTGTTGTTGTTGTTTTTCAAATTAAATAAAAATGAAATCGTTTTTTTAATATTTTTTATTTTATACGTAAGTGTTTGTTAAATTGTTTTTATGTCTATATCTCACCCATAAGCGTAGGCAGAGGCTACATCCTTTCACTTGATACGATCCTGAAAGACGTTCACTTCTTTTTTCTAAGCTAACTAACTGGCTAAGACTAGTTAATAAACTGGAAACATTTTGGGGACAATTTATTTTCCACACCTTCGCAAGAAAAATTGTTTTGTGAAATAAATTACATACCATCAAATTGTATACTATCTGATATTTAATGAACGAATGTAAAAATAGAAAGAAAAATGATTTTTTTTTTTTTTGTTTTAAATAAGCATATCATATTTTTTTTTTCAATTTTCAATAGGAATTGAATTTCTAACACTGGGCAAATAATGTTTTTTTTTAGTGAAACATAATTATATGAAATTTGTTATATGTTTTTTGACAGAACGCTCTTGGTGTGAAATCTCGACAGGAGCCGCCAATGAGAATAAACCGAATCATTAGTTTGATACAGGTAAGTAAATATGCATCCTTTTAGAAATTAGAAGAAATACATTACATGTAAACATCCATATACACGTTTTTCTAATAATAGGTATATACTTTTTGCGTCTGACCAGAGCCTCATCTGATGTTAAGTGACGATGTCTCATATTTACTTTCCATAATACGATGAAAAGTTGTTGTAGATAGATTTTTATTTGAGGATTTTAATTAACACAGTAAACATTAGAAGATGCTATAACTTGGATTGGTTTAGCTGGCTGACGGTGGCTTAGCTTGGCTAGTTAGTGATGATTTGGTTTGGCTGGCTATGCCTTCGTTACGAAGTTTTCCATCACCGAAAGATTCTTGGATTAGAATTGACTTTGTTCGACGAGATATTCAAACACTTTACCACTTTTATTTTTATCGTGGGGAAACCCTCATGGGTTAACTGTCTGGGAGAACAGTAAGGTTATATGAGACTCTTACTCACTAAAACCCCACGGTGTACCGTTTACCACTGAGGGATCCTCCCTTATACTTGCTACTTCCAGAATATTCTTTACCAACTTCTCACTTAGACAAACGTCCCACCTACATATATACGTACTTACGAATACATTGCGAACCTATTACCGTTTATGAGGTAGTTAGTTATGATGGAAAGCCTCTAACTTCGGACGTGACAAAACTTTTCGTTCCCTTTCACGGGCAGTTTATTCTCGTCCGAGAGAATAAATTTATTTATAGCCATATGCGCCTTATTTTTATTGGTTGTTCGTTTTAACTGTACTAGTTTTCGCCTTTGTAGACGAAATTATACCGAAATTATTATTGACATTTTTTTTAACAATCTTTTTTTTGTTAACTCTAACGTTCATCAGTAGCTACTGAATATCTATACAAATGATCTTTTCTAAACTTTGTAAAAAAAAACATTGTAAAGGACAAACAATAGGCAATTAAATAGATCTCTATCATTTTTAGAAATGTCTGTCTGTCTGTTTGCTTGATCAGGCATTACCGTGAAAGTAATTAGCATATTAAAGTAACACTTTTTATATATTTTATATATCTCGATCTGCTGTGTTTAGTTAAATGTTAATTATTTCAAATTTTGTGGAGTTTTACGTGATATACATAGTTTGGTTATTGTGCACAATTTTTTTTTTAATGGAATACGCTCATTGCTTTGACCACAATCTCACCTTATGTTAAGTGATGATGTGCATGAAGCACCCTAAGCCTAGAGGCACTGGTTCTCAAGTGATGCTACCGGAACACACTTATTGGTATTTGCCGACAGATTTTAAAACTTGAGGGTGATAGCTACCCAGGCGGGCATCATTAGAAAATGCCCTACCATCATGCTATGGTTCCCCACGTATGGTAACTCTCGTCGATTGACGCGGAATCCGGCCGCACTACCCGTTGTACCGTCAGCGCCATTGACCGCCATTTTGTATGCAAATTATACAAAGATGAGCCTGAATGACTTGCATTCATGGTCGTAGTAAATTGTATTTAAAAAATTAAAAGTTTTTCTAATTATCTAAGCCAAAATTATAAACAAGTTGATGATACTTAAACCAACTTTAAAATGTAATACACTTGTAAATGATAAGATTTTAAAATAATGCACTTACGTCTCGGAAAGGTCAACATAAAATGTCTAATGCAAATGAACAGAGCGTTTCTACATAATAGCTGGAGTCGACGCTTATCGATTTTCCACTAAACTTGTTATGTGCCTGCCCCCGCCTAGTAAGATACACGACTAACATTGTTTACGCTGAAAATTAGACCTGCTATGGTATCAGTTAACAAACAAGTGTTATAAGATAACGTATAACATCTTATTACATACTAGATAGTCCGATGAACTTCGCATCTCTTTTTGGCACGCCAGGAAATATCCAATCATTGTGTTACAGATACTTATGTCAGAAATAAGTCTAGCTATAATCATTTCGGTCAGTACTGGTTAAATCACATCACTATTTATGAGATGTAAAAAGCAGACAACATATGCAATGTAATGCCATTTCTATCGTTGGAATAATTATGAGGTATTTTTAAGTCACGAAATAAATTTCCGATGTAAAATAAAGAACAACCAACAGAAATGTCAATCCTTTCTGACAGTGCCATTGTTTAGTTTGATAGTTAGAATCAGTTCGTATCGGAAAATAAAAATTGTAAAAAATAAATTCTCGCATTTTTTCCATTTTTTCTCAACACATAAACTTCATAAACCCTGGATTTCCCGAAATATTTCGAAACCAAATTTAGCCAAATCGGTCCAGCCGTTCTCGAATTTTAGTTAGACTAACTAACAGGAATTCATTTATTATATATATGTATGTATTATAAAAAAGTAACCTCTTTTTGACCATTATATTTTATTACTCGAGAACCGATAAGCCGATTTACATTACATTCTTTTGTTAAAACACAGATATATACAGTACAATATACAGAATATATTGTGTTTAATTTTTAATACAATTAAGGAATTACTTTAGATAATGTACAAAGATTTGGCATGATAATGGTACATGAAGTTGACAAGAATTATTTATTTATTTATACGAGCTGATCAAAATTACTGCACTTTATCTTATGAGAATCTATTCACAGTTGTCATCATCATGCCGATCTACATCTACCGCCGCTAAGGTTTCTAGGTTGGTAGGCTTTTGGATATGGACTTGCTCTGTCGGAATGTGGTACGCCTTAATGTATTACTATGGTGAATTTTCACGGCGAGAACGAAAGGCCTACCATGTCGTAATCAGCAACACTTTTCCTTTGAATATTGTATGTAAGTCATTTAATAATTTAGAGTGAATTATCCAGAGAATAAAATAAATTACAATTTAGAAACCATAATTCGAATAAAGACGCTAATATATCTAACTTCATTAATAATACAAAACTTTTTTAGTTAAAAACAAAACCGACTTCAAAAGAATATACTATAAAAGTGCACTAAAAAGTAAATAAATAATTACTTTATTAATCTACTTCTGCTAATTTCGATATATCTTTGTTTTAATACAATGCATAACTTTGAAATCGGTGCCAGCTTGCGGATAACAAAGTGGTGTAAAGTACGTCGCTAATTAATTAAGCTTATATGTAATTCTGATTAAGTTTAGGCAGTTATTTTCATTATCGAAAGAATACACTCCTATTTCCACCAGGTCAGGATCTGATCAGTGAAGCTGAGAAAAACCCTCGAATATTATAGACACTTACACCTGTTTCATATATTTATTTCCAAAGCTATGAAGTAGGCTTCACAGCTATACCTAAAAATACATACTTCAACTAAAAAGTAGAAAAAAAAACTTTATTAATTATTGTGTCGAGTACCCAAAAAATAAAACAATAGAAAGATAATAGGAAAACAATGGAAAGCTGGCAGAAACGCCAGGTAAGTGCTCAAGGGCTTAAAAACAAAACCGACTTTAAAAGAATAAACTATAAAAATGCACTCAAAAGTCAATAAATAATTACTTTATTATCTGGTTAATTAATATTGCAGTCAGTGCTAGCTAGAGTTAACCGATGTACTCATCTACAAATGGAAATAATTGTATAAAGTTTATCACATTCAATTAAAATAACATACGTAGACGAAATAGCGGGCCCGTTTATAACAAAAATAAGATTTACCATATTATCGCTTTACCCTAACTACTAAAAAAAAACATAATTACAAGTTTAATTTTAAGTTATGATAAATTCTATATAATAAGCTGTTAAGAGCTTAGTAAAAATTATATGTAAGTTAGTGAAAACCAATAATATTTAAAATTTACTTTTTTCCTCTTAATACGAAAATACTTCTCTCAAAGTGGATGTTAGTTCAATATACTAGTAATCATAAATAAACATGAAATAGTTCCAAAGCGACACAAACCGGTGAGTTCCTTTGACGCTATATCCAAGTTTAAGTGGTTGAGTGGTGTATAATTTTGAAACGTGTACTTACGGGCTGTGAATGCAGGATTCTGAAATTACTTAGTTTAGAGACATCTGACTTTATAATCTCTTGTTGGAATAATCGGTATTTAACTACAGGAAATTTCACTCAATTATTATTACATCCACTCATGCATTCACTCAACAGAAAGACTTTTACTGCTAGACAATGATCTCACTCAAAGATCTACCATTCCCGGGACATTGGTCTACCATATGCTCCCGTGGGTATCATAAAAATGACTAAGAGATAAATCACGCGATGGGCATCCTCTGAGTACTACATACACCTTATAGAGAAATGCATTTACGCATCCCCATACCAACTTAGTCGGGAAGAATTTACTCCCCGCTTAAGTTGGTAGGGGCACGTGAGATTCGCATAACAAAACACCTGACTGCGAACGCCAATCCGCTTGCCAAGAGTGGCGATTATGGCAATCCCCCTTATGAACAATACAAAAATATTATATGCATACTCAAAAAAATCATACTTATTGATGCAAAATCACATTTTAGAGTGTATAAAATTTTAATATATGCGTCGATCTGTGTATACGTTTGTAATAAATAAATACGTTAATAAAAATACCATTTTGAACACCATAAAGAATAATTTATGAACCTGATCGCGTTTATTGGCTTTTCTTCTAGAGGAATATAAATAGTTGTTGTTTTTACCAAGTTAAGTACCAACACGTGACACGCATTGAATAATTTCCATTAAATTTCATTCACATTATATCTGAGTACTAAATTATTCCAGACTGATGGTAGAATTTTGCAATTTTTATTATCGTCTTACTATACTGTATTTTGGATGAAATTTATTTGTGATAACATATTTACAACAATAATACAAATCTAAAGTAGTTCTTATTTCCCATCCGTTCGTGTCACAAATCGTATTCCATACTTTTTCCACTATGAGATATTTTTTTTTAGTATTTATACATATCAGATTCTTTTTAAATGGAACTCGTAATATACATTATTGATTTGCATATTATTATATAAATAATTATTTTTAACGGTCATTTATAAAGTTGTTTATTAATTATAAATAAATCATGGGTGACAATTTATACCAGTTTGGCAGGCAGTTATTAAGTTTCAAGTTCATAAGTCGCTTGCTTATTCCTCCGGATTCCCCTCCGGCAGTGTTCCAAGACGTACCTATTCCTGTCTCCAAATAGGGAAGTTTTTGTATTCACTGTCATCGCGATACATTGACGGTGTAAGCATAAGTAGCACAAACACACAAAGTACAATAATTCTGTAAGAAACTCAGTTCTTATTTATCTTTGTGTTAGTTATCATTTTCTAGGTGAGTATTTTTTTTTGAACTGACTTAATATTATTGACCACAAGGGTCTTAATATCTTCACCGACTTTTTGAGGCGGGTGCTCAGTCGGGAGATCAGTGACTAGTACAAGGGCACCAAAGTGGTACGGACTTTGGCTAAGGTATGGCTTTGGCTGAGTCATAAGTTTCTCAGAATCAACCTTAGCTTAACGTATGATGGTGGTTAAAAGGAACTACGGTTCTTAAAGTATCTTATAGATGCACCTTCGTGTAGTGTACAGGTGTGAGTGCTAAAGTGTAATACGTGTATGCTAGTGTATGGAAGTGTTACTGGATAGCACTTTTAGCGGGTACAGGAGCCTACCCAGTGGGAATCGTAACGCATTTTGAGCTCCTGCCGGCGCAGTGCTTGAAGCGATCACCACGAAGCTGGCGTGAATCTGTCAAATTTCTTCACGCCGACAGTGTTATGTAATTAACTGAAATCAACCCACAATTCGAGAAAGAACTTTTGGAATTCCAGTCGTGTTGTTACCACGCTCAATGCTATTCACAAATTGGTACATTTGCGAAAAGCGATGATGGCGCAGTGGGTAGTGCGGCTGGATTCCACGTCAATGGACGTGGGTTCGAGCCCACCTATCCTACTCTAAAATCAGCCTGAGCTTCCGGTGAAGTGAGGAAACCATAGAATAGTGATAGGGCATTTTTTAATCATGCCTGCCTACCCAGGCGGATAGATACCACCCTCAAGTTTGGAATAACCTGTTACTAAATACCAATAGGTGTGCTCCGGCAGTATCACTTGCGAACCAGTATCTATAGGCTTAGCCTTGTGTGTTTACCCATCCTGGACCACATTGTCATTTAACATCAGGTGAGATTGTGGTCAAAGCACTTAAACTTACACCGTGTATATAAAATAATAAGTCTAAATCAAATTATCTAGTTATTATCGCACATGAATTCATTGCAAACATTGAATCATCTCAAAATTAACTTATTCATTTGGTTTTGGGTTCTAGTTTGCATAACTTTGTTCAATTTAGTCAATTGGTATAAAAAGTGTTTTCTCGTCTTTCAACAGATCGTTAATATAACACCATAAATATATAGTAGATGGAATTAGTAAACAGTAGGGTATAGTGTAACCCCCGTAGGACACCATAATAAATTAGAACTGAATCACTAACGTTATGTTCTATTTTAATCACACTTGGAGTTACTTCCGTTAATAATCTTCAAAGAGGTTAAAGCCAGTTCCTCGAGTTAATTGTCTTGTGCCTAGTGGTCAAAATCCGACTATCATCATTATTATAAACTTGTGGACAAGAAAGTAACCGTTTCTAGTTTTTTTTATTAATAACAAAAACTATTTCAAGAATAGCTATTTGACAAATAATAGGTTAGCAGACAAAGGAAAAAATTAACTGAAATATTTTATCTTCGCACGTGTTACTCGCTAATAATTATGCCTCTTTCTACAGATGAAAGTATTTTTAAATACGGTTAAATAGTTTTAGAGTTGATTAATAACAAACAAAAAATCAATTTCACCTCTTTATATAGATATAATCAATTTCAAGTTTATGTAATTACATACAATAAACGTCGTTTGTTTTTGATACGTTTTATTATTATCGAAAATTTTAAAAGAACATTTTTAGAGTTTTTAAAACTAGTCGGTATAACAAAACACAACTAGTAAAATATATTCTAAAACTCAGTTACTGACAAAGCGAATGTTTCCGTAGAACTGTTAAATCCTCTTATCTGGTAGGCAAATCACTAGTGACTACGGTGTACACTGCGTGCCGTGATAAACTACCGAGCGGTAATTTGTCACGTTCAGAAGCTTCCTATGTAAAGAGTACGCTTTATAAAATATTGGAACAACAGACCAAATGCGACAATATTCTACGGTGAGTTATTTAAAATAAATTTATCTTAGCAAGGATAGATTCGTTTTGTTAACATACTATATTTTATAGACGATAGAAAAAAAGTTTGCAATAGGCATAAGAGTCAAAGACAATATACTCAGTTCTGTGTTAGTCTCTTATCTCTTACTGCATACCATTTTAGGGTGGTGCTACATAATCATCTCTCACAAAACTAGAACGAGTACATTGAGCTGTTATAAAATTGATGATGATTTTACCACCTACATTTCCAACAACAAATCTTTACAAACGTATTGGTTTACTGTAATATAGCTATTTGTGCTCAAAATTATAGTTAAGAAATACAGACAAACATTACCCCTAAGAATACTAGTCGCAGCACTAAAAAAGTATACCACGTAGATAGATATCGTAGCATGTTTGCATCAAGACACTTCAATATTTTAAATTATCTTCTATATAACAAAATATACAAAAAAATATTTATTTAATTGACATGAAGTGAAGAAAAAGTGGATAAGTTAGCTAAGGCTTAGATTACATAGAAACTATAAAATTAATATAAAAAGTGGTTAGATGGTTAGAGATGGAGAAATGCTTTGAAGCGACGCGACACTGGGGCTGTGGGCGTGTTGTAAGCTCTTCATACACAATACATTATTGTACTAAACAGGCTGTTTTCAGTATCCATGTTTATTTGAATAACCTGCATGTATAGCTTATGAGACGTAACACAGAGCGAATGCTATAGTGCATGGGTTGTCAATAAACTATATTTGTAATATATTAGTTGTATAAGTATATTTAGAATCTTAGTTTAATTGTTATTATTATTTTATAATTTAATAATTATGTGTAATTTTTTTTAATTCATTCATTCGACCAAAATTCGTCCACTGCCAGACACAGGTAGGGGGGAGGGAGATTGCCATAATCACCACGCTTAGTAGTCAGATTGGTAATCGTAGTAGGTGTTTGTGGTGCACAGAGGATTCTGCTGCCCATCCCCTGTTTTATATCCCTTAGTTGACTTTTACGACACCCAAGGGCAGATCGGCAGTAAGAACAATTCATATAGAATTTCACCTAACGGGAGTCTACCTGTATTAAATTTGCATGGAAAAATATTATTCTGAATAAATTATAATTATATAAGTGGAAAAATTAATATTCATAATGCCATTATATTAATAAAGTTATAAATTGTTACTATAAGTAGAAATATAACATGAAATTAGATTTTAAAAACATGATAATGATATTTAACATGTCAATATTTTATAGTGTGAACTATTTTTATGGCCGCTACTGTAAACAGGCGAATAGAGTTCAGTGTTGCAAAAGTTTGACTGAGTGGGTAGTTCCTTTGTTTCATTATTTGGTCGGGAAAGTCTATTGTCTGTACAAGTCACGAAATGTTACTAAGTTTGCCCGAATTAACTTGAAATCGCATAAAATATATTAATTTATCAAACTTTGTCAAAGTTTCCCCTCAAATAGCATTATTAGTCACTGGGGATATGAAACAATTAACAGAAACATATAAGTTAAAATACAAACGAAGTAAAAGTAGATTAATTTCAACGAATTAAAGCTAACATATAACATAAAATGTTAATAAATTTATTTTTTGTGACATAATTATTTGCTTAAATCTTATTATTTAAATGTAATATCGAATTTAAATTAAAGTTTCATACATGTGCTGTTAGTTTATAATGGTATCGGATTTTTTTTATTGAAGTATAATTGTAATGTATGTAATAGGCATCCATTCATCTATCTATCCATTAAACCGCAAGACCACTGCTGGACATAGGACTCCCCCAAAGATGTCTACAACGACCGGTCTTGCGCCATCCGCATCCAACAAACTCCCGCGACTTTCATCAAGTTGTCGGCCCACCTCGTGTGGGGCATACCCACGCTACATCTCCCGGCACGCGGCAGCCATCCGAGAACCAGTTGGCCATTACGGGCAACGGTTCTACGAGCAATGTGCTCAGCCCATGGTTAATTAAGTTTCGCAATTTTTTGGGCAATGTCAGTTACTTTGATTCTTCTACGGATCTCCTTATTTCTTTCCTTGGCCAATGCGACGCATGCTCGATCGATCTCGCATCCGGCAGACGGCACCGTGGGGTTTTAGTGAGTATTCCTGTTACTTTGCGTCGGGCGAGTCCTGCATATCCTCCTAACTTTTTGGCAGGGGATACGTAAATGCATTTTGTTACATAAATAAACAAGGGTAATAAATGAGCTACTACTTTACGCTTTACTAATCTATCTTTTCACCAAGTTACGGTTTCCTCACACTGATAATTATTTCAGGGTTTACACAGACGTTTGGTTCGCTAGCCGAGCGTGTAATCACTAAACTATCATAGCATCAATCGGAATATATTTTTAGCAAGCGCTTAAATTTCATAGCATTTTAATTGTTTTAGTATACTTACCAAAAGTTATTTAATTTAATGAGGTTTATTGATCACTCTAGTCATCAGAAATATTACGTTGTTCAACTCTGCACACTTCAATCCATCTACAATTGCTACATTCATACCATCATACCCTTTACCTACGTAAGCGCCTTTTTGAACTGCTAGTTACTAGTTACCCACATTTTCATCTTGTGTCAAATATAAGATAGTTCTTCTTACCTCTACCCTCCATAATAGAATTTTACGAAAAACATAATTATTAAACTTCAACAGAGAAGACATAATCCGATATTGGGGATGCCGGAATTTCCCGAAGAATTGCCAGAAGCAGAGCCCATCATACCCGGTCATACGTTGATAAGACCAGCCAGAGGGATGCTAAAATCTGCAGTCAAGTTCCCACATAAGGATTACGGGAATACTGCCGTTTATGGGAATTTGGATAATTTAGGGATAACGTAAGTATGATTTGGTATTATTTGTTTCTCAACATAAATACTTCTAAAAAGATCACGACCCATCATTAAAAGTATGTCCAAAAATAGATTACATTATTTAGTGAGGCCGTGTTGCCAGTTTATAAACCCAACACGAGGGCTCTATATTTCATAGTAATTAGTTCATTGTAACATCGCACCGGCGTCAAACCGCCACTCTGACCCATCCGCTGTTTAGCGAAACCTTAAGCCATATTTCTTTCCTATAAGTCAACAAACCTGCGACAACGAATTAACAGCCTTACTCGCTACAAACTTGACTACTAAAATGCTTTTGATGGATATTTTTTTGTTTAAATAAATTTGTAAGCCAAAGAAAATAAAACGGACAAAATATTTCACGTTTCTTTTCAGTTATGATAAAACGAACCAACGAATATTATACACAGACTTCAGAAAGGCGAATAATTTTTTGGTATGTCATTTGGGTTATATGGCACATTAGTCAGATTAAATTCTGAATTTTTCTCAATAAGTTCTCGACCTTGGGTAGTTCTAACAACATAGCCGCCATTTTATTAGAGTGGTTTATGAAAACTAGACAAATATTAAATCATCCACCTGATATTAACAATTTGCTTATTTTTTTCAATAAGTACGGCTTAGAATACAAGTCCAGTTCATGCTCCGTGTCTTTATTTTCTCAGAATTGTGTATAGTTAAAGTTGCTATTAATTTAGAAAAAGAACAAATATGTACCAGTATGTTTTTATAAACAAATCGTTTCACGGGTTCTCTATTAATAAACAAACATTTACATCGTTCTCAGCATAGGTAAGTCAAACAGTGCCAGTAGCGAAAAATTAATAAATGAATATTATTATATTTACAGACAGCATTATTAAACAGGGCAGGGAGTAGAAGGTAATAATATATAAAAGGGTTATACATTTTAACAAATTTCTTAATTAAATCTAATGTACTATATATTACAGATATCCACCGGTCGTAAGTAAAAAATTGATATCTAGGGTTTTCGTGACCGACTGGGTCGCGACCCCTATATACTTCATGAAAAACCAGCTTTAGTGACAAGTTTAAGATCGTCACGTTCAGTATCACCCCAGTAGTTAAAGGAGGAGTGATAGTTAAGGCATTCAATCCGACCGGATAGCGATCCCTGTACACATGTGAAAAAATCATAAAAGTGTTGCATTAAGGCTCTTGGCGTTCTAAGATTAGCAATTTCATATCTAGACTTAATTATGTTTAAATCCTTATTTTTTAATGCGAGTTTGTTACGTTACCAAAGATCTTTATTAACCACTGAAATAATAACCAAAAAAGAAATAATCTAAAAAATCCTTAATGTTAACTTATTGTTTACTTAAGTTTTAAGTTAAGTACGTGTTAAGTTTAAGCAATTTTCCACGTTATGAAATCGAAACAAAGTTTGAGTAATTTTCTATTTAGTCCTTCTTGCTTCGACAGTGCACATACTAAAATAGGAACGATACAGAGAAGTTTAGCAAGGAGCAAGGATGACACGCAAAAGCGTAAAGCGTTCCACATTTTTTATAGTCTAGTGGCCAGGATACCTGGTTCTCACTCAGGAGGCTTGGGTTCGATTTTATGTTCGGATATTTTATTCAATTTTTTTCATCGTATCGGTATTGTTTTAGTAAATATTAATTAAGCTTGTTCAAGCCGCCGCACTACCGCTGTTTTGTGTCTAAACATATAAACTTGTTTACGCAATGACCACGTAAACAAATACATGTACACATTATTGTATAAAGCGGTTTTGATATTAAAATCATGCATTATTTTAAGGAATTATATTTACAATGATAAATCTATGTATAGTTCCTAAGAACAGTAGACACCTAGTTTAAACCTAAGCTTAGGAAGTAGGCTAAGTCTTCTTACTTCACTTAGTGGTTGACATACAACCATAATCATTATGTGAGGGTAAAAAAATTGTTCCTAATTTTTATTGATAACAATAAAGCACACCAAGAACTACTGACAAAAAAGTAAATCGCTTTACAAATAGAACAGAAAAAGGTATAGAGTTATCTTATCTCTTGTTCATTTTTATGTAGCTTAAACTGGATAAGACAATTTACACACAATTTTTCAATTATACATGATCTTTAATAAAAATCAATACAAGTAATGATGGCTCAGTTGGTAGTACATTAGGATTCCGGAACCTACTTATATCTAAATCCCTTTCTCACGTAACTCTAAAATCGGCCCGAGCTTTGAGTGAAGGAAACATAGCAAGGAAACCATAGCATCGTGGGCATTTTCTAATGATGCCCGCTTGGGTAGCTACCACCCTCAAGTTTAAAAAAACCAGTCGTCAAATACCAATACGTGTGTTCCGGCAGCATCACTTGCGAACCAGTAACTCTAAGCTTAGCATGTTTAGCATTTTGGACCACATTGTCACTTAACATCAAGTGAAGTTGTGGTCAAAGTCTATATATAGTATTAAAGAAAATGAACAATTTAGAATTAATTTAATTTTTTTAAAACTACTACCACCTTAGATTTTTCATCAATTTTTAGCATTAAATTTGTTTTTTAAAGATTATATTAGAAATTGACACCCGAAGACCAATAGGACTGTAAGTGTATTATTAAAGTCAATTTAAATACGTATAACTATTCTATTTATAATTATCTATCTATAATCGATATCTATAATTTATAAAAATGATTCGTATCTTGCAAAAGAAGATAAAATTTTGCAACAAGATGATTATACCTTTTTTTATTGTTATGTATAAAACAATATAAATTATGTAATTTTAAATAAAATGTTTTTTTTTGTTAATATATCTTTATTTAAACCAAATACATAATTTTTGATTTGAATATTTATGCACAATAATTTTTTTTAAGTCCTTTGTAAGAAAAAACTAAATATCGTTTTGTAGCAATAATCATTATTACATACCACTTAATACACGAGACATTGTAAACGTAATAACATTTAAATTTTTCAAGTTAACTAGCTTCTCTGTGTTAAAATTGATTTGTTTAATTGCAATTACTAATGATTTTTTACCTACTTAATTCACATAAAAAACGTAACGATGTTTAAACTGAATCTTTCTACGAGTCTAGTTAATATGTTAATCTGAAAACCGCATTCAAATCGGTTTTACAGAGATACTGATTCGAATGTTTTCTTGCAAGTTATCTTATTGTATATAAACAAATTAAAATTAACTAAAAAATAAATTAGTTTGTAAACTTAAAAACCAAATATGGTATTTCAGTATTAATAAAAATCGGATTAAGGCATCAAATAAGGTAAGTAGCTAGAAAATTATAAAAATAAAAATAACTCATCAATTTAGACGTGGTCAATAGCTCTAATTCGTGAGAATAAGAAATAAGTAAATACAACCATATCTTAGTTGATCGGTTCCGGTTAAATTTGAGCATAAAAAGATTTTATTGAAGAAACTGATTACTAATAACAAGAAATTAGAGAGGTAGCAGAAGAATATTTGTAAATAATAGGATAGGATACCTTTTGTAGTGTCTTTATAAAGGAAATCATGTGTAAAACAAATTTACTAAGTTCGCTATACTCAGAGTCAGCCTAAGCTGAAAATCAATGAGCAAATGCGGTTACTGAAAGAGCTGTTGACAGACTAAACGCAAGATGTCTTGTCGATATAGTCAAGAGTATGGGTACGACCTAGATGCGACCTACATACCAGAGCAAAGGATGAAATGCATGATCAATTTAATACGAAAACTTCTATCTAACAACTAGTTTATAATAACGATAAAATAAAGTACTAATTTGATTTGCGAATGAGATAATTATAGGTTATTATTACAGTGTATTAGTTATTAGTACATACAGTGAGCCATTTAATAAGCCTTCATATGCCATTTTTCTGCGCCTATTACTAATCTGTACTGTTACAATATAAAGCAACACATTCCAAAGATAATCCTTTTATAGTTATTATATTGATTTTTTACATTTGAACATTATGTTATTATTTCAAATCGGTGGCTACAAAAAATTTAATGTAATTTATATGTACCAACCAGTTCAGAGAATTTAAATAGGTCAACGAAGTTATTGTATTGTTTTATGGTTCATATAAAACTTACTCGTGCCTGACTGAAAATGCTAGCTACAACGGAAACGTTTGCCACTCGTTTACCTCAAATAAGGAAAATACGAGAATAAGTTAAACTGCATTTATGGAGGAAATATATAATCTATAAAAAATATAGATAATAAAGAGGGGAGAAAAAATAAAACAATTATTGAAACATGGATAAACCAAACCAGGAAATCAAATGAAAACAGGAAAGCTACACAAATATCACAACCGAGGGATTTTTCGCTGTCCTTGAGAATATGACCGATAGAATTATTTTTACCGCTAAATTTATTTGTTCATTTTTTTTTCTCAGGAAAGAGATTATAGAAGAAGAAAGACCAGCAAAAAAACAAAATTTAGAGACCGCAGTAAATTATATTCAAGTAGTAGTGAAATGTCAGACGATGATGATACAGATTATGAAAAGAATCCTGGAAATCCTTACACCATTCATAAAAATAAGTACAAATTAAATTGGCTATGGAATCATGCCGTAAGTTTACCGGTTATCATTTGTCTAAACTAAGCCCTCACGGTTAAGCAACCTATACCGTAAGTGATATTTTATTAATTAACGCTCTTTGTTTTTGATAGTCATAAATCGAAAAAAAAAACATAAACATATAACAATATGGGAAAACACCTTGAAAGCATCGTAGTATAATTATGTTAGCATTCTTTACTCTTAGTTCAGCTACTTCATTTTAGTCAGTCCAATAAACTTATTAGAATTTATTTAATTAATTAGTAATTATGTCTTTCAACATAAAAAATGTATTCAAACAAACATACATATATAACAAACATATATTCAAAAAAATTGTAAACAATAATAATGGTAGTGTGGACGGATGCAGCGCTGCGCCGGCAGCCGTGTGGTGCGGTCGCGTTTCGATCGCTCTATGGTTAAAATAAATCCAAAAAGTTCGGAGCGGATTTTCTTGGTAATGGTATTTGTGATTGCGTGACGGTGATGCGCGTCGAATGGTGCTTCTCCCGTCGCCGCAGGTTGTGTGTGCGACAATTTATCGCGAAAAACTGGATTGAATTTACTTTATAGTGCGTGTGTCGCCCGAACACGATTGGGGGCGTGGTGCGTGGTGCTTTTTTTGTGTTTCATTGTGCGGGCTATTACGAGTTCATTTTGAGACCTCTCTTGGATTTTTGTTTTGTGTCATTGACGAGAAATTTGAATACTACGAAATTTTCAATAACACGTGGTGGGGAAAGGAGTTGGCCTGGAAGACTGAAATTGGAACTGCAGGTAGGGGGCGCCGCTGCCGTTCTAACGATGCCTGTGGTTTATCCGTGGGACATCTGTGAAGCACAAATAGTGTATGGACAAATTTTTGTAATTTTTGAACTGTTCTTTGTACTTTTTTAGGTAAGATCAGTGAGGTGTGTTGCGCTAAGGGGGGGGAGATAGTTGCATCCTGCCACACAATGGCTGAGAGGCCTAAAAGCCTAGATAAGAAGAAGGAGGAGAAGACCATGTGGCTTAGTCTTGCTGAGGCCAGCAAACGTAAGTCGGAGGAAAACCTGGCAGAAGCCGGGGGAGTGAAGGAGGTGGAAGAAGAAATGAAGGAGATGGAGGTGGTGAGTTAACTGTGATGTCGGAAGAGTCGCACTACGAGTTCATAAGGAATCTTCCCGGAAGCATACCAGCTTCCCGGAGTGGGATTTTATCCTCCGAGAAGGCGAATTTGGCGGTATGGATCAATACCAGATGGGCTTGAGGGACTCTCGTATCAAGAAGATCCCATCACTGAGGGTGATGGAGCACGCGATAGACAGTGTTGAGATCTTATAATTTGTGGCGAAGCATTTAAAAGGACCGGGCTTTGCAGCCCACCTTAGGATTGTGGGGCTGTACGTCTAGGACTTGGCCAAGTACACCGTTGAGGTGTTGGAGTACACCAGAAAGCTACTAAGGAAGTACAATGAGATGGAGACTGAGATACAGGATCTGCGGGCGGATATTGCGAGCCGAATACGAGCAAATAATTAAAAAGAAGGACGTGGACAAGCATGTGTTAGTAGACACTGTGGCGAGCGCGGTAGCGGCTGCCATGTCTGAGATAGAAGGAAAATTGAGCAAGGCGATGCGGGCGATGAACGCCCGATTGGCGGCAAATGAGGGACGGCTGCCCGTAGTTTCGGTCCTGGCTGCCCCACCTCCTTAGCAGAGGAAAAGGTCGGCAGTCAGGAGGAGTAAAAGATGTCAGTGGCGGGACTCCTCTCGGAATGGAGTGGCCACCGCTGCCCGGTGCTTCAGTAGCATCATCAGCGGCTGAGAGTGTGAAGGTAGTTGAAGTGGGTGGTTCTTCAGACTGGTCGGTGGTGGCACGGAGAAAGAAGGGGGAGCTCAAACAGCCTCAGCAAGTGGCGGCGGTTGCGACCCAGGTTTCGATGTGTACTAGCACAACGGTCCGGAAGGCAACGCGGAAGCCGAAGGTCCCGGAGCTGCCGCAGTCAGCCGCGGTCGTTATTTCGCTGCGGCCGGAGGCGGTAGCTCAAGGAGTGAATTATAAGGATGTACTAGGGAGAACGAGGGGCGAGGTAGAAATTATTGACCTGGGCATCAAGGACATCTCGATGCACCCCACTGTCACGGGATCCCGGATCATCGAGAATTAAATAATAATACAAATATGTATATCTGCAATGCATTTTTTTTATAAATACTTTATAATAAAACTCACAAAACCTTATTTACGAGTGGTGATATTTTAGAGGTAGCTAACTGGCATATTGTCGATTAAAATTATAATAGTTCTACCCACTTCATTTTTCTTTTACCCATTTGAAAATTTCGCAGATGGATGGTGATCACATGAACGTGAACCCTTATGCACCAAAAATGAATGTCTTAGGTCCTTCTGGTTCAGAATTATTCTTTGGAAGAAAATGGTGGTACTTTAATCAAGTAAGATTTTCTATTTTAAATATGTAATAATAAAAAAATAATAAAAACGATTTCCAATAGTTAAATAGCCCTAAGCAAGAATATGGGCATATGTTTTCAGTATATTTAATATATTCATGTAGCCAACAAGGTTATGCGCATCGATAACCTCTTTAGTGGCAAAAAAAAAAAAAAACAATCACAGATTTCACAATAATGAAACTTTATCATTACTAAAACATTGCACATTTACCATTTGCAATATAAGATTAGGTGAATATTATAACTGTCCTGATCTGTAATGCATTTACGAGTTTTTTTTTTAAATTTGAGCTTCTATATAACTCTGCAAACTTCACCGAACTTTGAGGCGAGCACTAAAAGTACTTAGCCGAAAATTTAGCTAGCGCAACGGCATCAAAATGGTACGAATTGAGCTGCTATTTGTATTAAAAAAAATCCACGAAATTTGATTTTCATGCTTGACGGAGGCTACGCAAGCAGAGATTAGTAAATGCTGTCCTATGAATTCATGTTTTCCTTTACTGAAAGTTTAGCCTTATTCGTACCTTCGTCAATCAACACGATATCCAGTTTCATTAGCGCTAAAGCTAATCGCTTCAAAATCGTGTCATCGTCTCTGCTAGGTAATGATAGTCTTAAAAAAAGGCTTTCAAAACTATTGTAATCGTTTAATAAACAAGAAAAATGAATTAACTTTAGAATAATTATTAATTTCAGGATGACTACAAACCGATGGGATAATTTATCAAATACATAATTGAAGAAAAGAAAAACATAAAGGACAATAAATCTGGTTTTTTTTGCTACTTGTGTTTTTAATTATGTATATAGCATCTTGTACAGCTAGTAACTCCCATTTGCAGCAATATTTACATAGGCAGAGGTACTGTTTATTCTTGATGAGGTTGCGGCTAAGTACACAGCAGCAACCATAGTTTTTGAAGTTATTTGAATGTATTTCTATGTAGTGGGATAGATTTGATACATTATTTTTCTAAAATATAAAAAGTATAAATAAACTCATAACACATATACGAAAAAAAAAATTGTTTCTCTTCAAAATTTATACGCTCGTCATTTCGATATCCCGTCCGATGGAATAGGCAACAAAGAAAACGTTATGTATTTCATCTGCTTCAGACATAACAGGAAATCGATCAGAGATATTTCTTTCGTGAACATTTTATCAAATAGTGGACATTGATTTCAATTTTCACATCATTCTACATTTAAATTCACTTCGACCATGTTCGATTGAAATCTCTTTACATTTATTTGATCATAGCACCTTTACTTTTAAATTATTTAGATAAATAATAAAAATCAAATACCCCTTCTCAACTCGTAATAACACGAAGACAAAAGAATATTACTATTAAAAATATACTCCATTTTGAAACTGTTAATAGTAATGTTCTACGATGCTTGAATTATTTTTAATTCCCTCCGAAAGTAGTAATTTATATGAAATTTATGAAGTTTCACAGAAATAAAACAACAACGTTAAATTTCAGTTGAGATTATTTAAAATGACACTTTGAAATATCACAGTATTATATTAATTCAAACTAGCTATGCCCTAACTTCGTAAGGGCAATTAGAATTGAACAAACTATTGTTCATTATACATAGCATCACCTGCAACTTAAAACTTTGCTAGATGATTCGATAAAAAAATAACGTAAATCACTCTTTGAAAATCCTTTACCTGCCAATCAAAATTCTGTCTATGTCGTCTCAACCGCTTTGGAAACTCACCAAGACTAATAAATAAACAGACTCATTTTTTAAGCACGCTTCCTTTAATAAACATTAATAAGTTTAAGAAAAATCTTTAATCCCTCTCAATTTTATTCATCTTTATAAGATATATCGTTTGACTTGAGTTTCGATGAATGTCTATGATTTACATTACAAAGGTGTAAGAATGACAGTAATCTCTAAAAAAAAGTTTTCATAAAAACTAATAAAAACTTGGATTATCAAACAGCCACCAGACAAGAAACGGTAGAGATTTTACAATGTAATTAATACGTGACTCAAGTTACAATTACCACAAGATGTTCTTATTAGCATAGTTTACGATCAAATAATTTACTTTAAAGTAGGCACGAAGATAAAACCTTTTTAAGAAAAAAAAGCTTAATTAAAAATTGTAATTCTTATATGTTAAAAATAGTAACATAATCTTCATTGTAAAGAAAGTTTGCTACATTCATCATTCCTGGACCACATCTTCACTTAACATAGTGCATCTTTTTGCATGCTATACCTATATATATATAATAAAAGAATCAACTGTGTCTCTGTCTTTCTATTTGTTAATTTATCTACGAGTATGTGAGAAAAGTAAACTGAGTATTAAACAACACTTCATAAAATGAACATCATCGAGTTACTTTACATCCTTACCCTTAAATAGTATACAAGTTTTTAGAAAAAAAAACGATAACCATATAATTTTTATAATTCATGCAAGCTGAACCGTGGGCACTGCTGATAACCATTAAGACGTAGAACAATTTTGACAGAAAAACTAAATACAAATAAACGAATAATTTACATAAGTATAGTTAGATTAAACAGATAGCCAGAATTTTTTAGTCGAATTGCGTATACAGTAACAGTTTAAGCCGAAGTCTATGTCTCTTTGAACTTGCTTTTTATTCTAGGCTGAATGCCTGCAGCTCTTGTCACGCAAACTAGAAAAGCCCTTTATAAGTATACCCGTGCAATGATTTATTTTTACTGTAATATAAACCTCTACACATTTTCACTCTGAGCCCATTCGATATTCAAAAGTTTCAAATGTATTTTATTATTCAGATAACTCTGAAGTCGCTTCTCTGTCACCGCTGGTTCTTGGTTTAAAAAAAAAAAAAACAAAGTAAGTCTCTGGCATTGGAAACTTTTAATAAATTCTAATTTTATTCAAATCGACCTCTTTGTAGGTGATATTTTTATTATACGAGATCGTATAATTTATTTATGAAAAATTCCTTGAGTTAAATTTATTCGCAAAATAAATTTAATAAACCATAAATAATAAAATAAGGCGCTTGATTTATACAATCTATATTATTGGCAGTAGTATGTTTTAATGATGGAAGTAGTAAGTCCATGCTACATTTTACATTTAGTTATAGCTGCATGCAGATAATAATAAGTTACCAAAAATAATAATAAGTCTTCTGCAAAACTTATTGTGTTAGAATCTATTGCAAACAAAACACTAGTAATCAGGTTGAGTGAACATTACTTGCTTGTTTGGTAGTGCCGGCTTTACCTATCATGCAGTGTATGTGACGCATAGTTTAAAAGTTCTAACAGTTTATGTCATTAGTGGCGCTCACAAAGTATATGCGTTCATGTTACACTAGACATCGGCGGTGAAGCAAGATCCCATGGGCAATTTAAAAATATATAAATAATCAGTCTCTACCTACAGTACAATGGGTACAGTGGACCCGAACACGAAACCGGAAGGAATGACACACCCTAAGAATTGCCAGGATACAGTTTGCATTTTTATGCTTGTGGGACTGGAGACGATGATATGGTTTCGAGCAGAAAATTTGTGTCGCTGGTGATTCTAAGATCATATGAAAGCCTAAATCGTTTTATGTTCTTAATGATAGGAACGCGAAATAGGATATTATTTTTTTCATGACCTTTTTATAACTTTTTTTTTATAGCTTCAAAAAGTTTTGTAATAAGAACATTTTGTAAGAACTTTACGGGTAATTTATATTACGTCTCAGAACTTATTTTCTGAATTATTAATATGTCGATTAACCATAAAAATGAGATAATTGGAAAACAATGGAAAGCTGGCGTAAATGCCAGGTTAGTGCTCAAGGGGTCAATAATATAATGTATGATTAAATACAGCAAATTTATTAAGAGTACATAAAAACAACTACTGGATGGACTAAAATCTTTCCAAAATTACCTATCCCAGTACAATACTTTAAGTGTTGCCAACTTTGAAATTTATTTAAAAACAAATCTCTCAACAAATACTTTATTAAATAACATTACTCTCGAAAGAAAGAATAAAAAGGTTATTTAAGGGTATAATTAACTTGGAGATTTAACAGAATTTTTGCACCGTAACGGCTTTATAGCAGAAATTAATCGAGAAACTTCGTAACGTCCGTTCAGATAAGAAAAAAAACTTTTCCCTAAAGAAATAATTATGGATTTTTTTAAGTTTCGATGGGCTTACATTAGAATTTTTAAAGTGACTGGATTTTCAATTTTTTTAGTTTTTTATAAATAGATTGTACTGTACTGTATACAAAGAAAAGGAAGAGACAGCAAGGTTCCGACGTACATGTATAAAAACAATAATAGATTCGAAGTAAAAATCGATGAAACAAACCGTTGTAAATAAATATAATTACATAATTAAGACAGCACACATAGGTCATTCTGAAACTACTTTGATCTTCTATATTTCATGGGTCAGTCGAGTCAATCCACTTAGAATTAAACATCGGAGCGTAGAATTTAAAAAAAAAAGATACACAAGTGATATTAGCAAACAGTGTGGTTTCATAAAAGGCTAAAAGTACAGTTACACGTGCTTGTAAAGTATCTTTTGTATTCGTCTTCGTTTGTAATAAAATCTTTCCTCGTGTAACACATAGCTAACACAATACCATGCCATATAATTTCCATGTTACGTATTTTTATTCTGAATAAGTAGGTGCTGGCGTTTGGCTACAATCTCAGTCGATGTTAAGTATCGTTGTAAATGAAGATGATACTTATGCGCCTATATCGCCTGTGGCCTACGTCTCTGGTGTCGTGCCTGGAATTTAGAGAGAGGCTAATATGCAATCGATTCCCAAATAGGGAATCGAAGGGAAATAGGGATCGACCAGATTCTTACAACTACCGTCCAATCAACGAAACCTCTGTGTTGTGGAAGATCATCAAAACTTACCTCGTCCACTATTTGGTTAATCATCGCCAATATAGCTTTCGGCATAATCGATCAACAAATGATCTTCTAACGTATGTGGTATTGCATCACTAGACTTTTTTTTTTTTGTCGGGGGGAAATGCATTTACGCACTACCCTTACCTATTGCATTAGTGAGACCGGAGTCCCCCAATGCAATAGGTAAGGGGGCACGGAGGGACGAGCTCCATGCCTGTGTGGGACTCACCCGGGCGTGAAGCGCCCGGAAATACCCACTAAAACCCCCCGGGGCCGTCCGCCGCATTTGGAATGGGGGCGACACGGGATTGCAAGGCATGCCACCGCGTCGCCCCCTGCGGCGAACCCACCGGGCCTCGTCCGTGCAATGGCCCAATGGGGATGGGGGAGGAATACTTCCCCACCCACCTCTTCGCCCGCCCCTCCGAAGAGAGGTTGCATCACTAGACCTGCTTATATCTTATATAATTACGACATATACAAGGCTTTCGATGCGGTCTAGTACTATAAAGTTCGCTCCAAACTTCCAGCGTATGAACTTCCCAACAGCTTGTGGAAATGACACTATAACTTTCTGCATGGATGAAGAATTCGTGTCATTATTATTATTTCGAAAGAAAACTATGCAGCCTTGAACAATTATATATCATGTAAACCTATAAGATACAGATACTTAAGTAATTTGAAGCGATCATGGTTCAGTTGCTAGTGCGGTCGGATTCGACACCGATGGGTAGGTTCAAACGTACTTATTCAATTCTATAATGAGGCTGAGCTTTCACAGAAGGAAAACATCGTGAGAAATCCATAGCATGGTGATAGGCCCTCTTTCTAGTAATACCTGCCTGGGTAACTAACACTCTTAAGTTCGGTCACCAAAAAGCAAGGTGTATGAGGTGTATCAAGATCACTTGAACGCCAGTGTTTACTACGCTCTACCAAATCGTCACTTATTACCAAATTAGATTTTGCTCAGAGCGTTGACTCTATCAATGTAAAATACCACGTTCAGATAAAGCTGCCGTTTCGTTTTCTATCTATGATGTTATTTATATCACCTTTCGCAAATAATTTCAGTTGAATAAGACAGTAATTACTTGGTACGGCACAACACAATTCAATTTTACTAACTGCTGTTGGTTCTTGTTACGTATTAATAGCAACATCCATAATAATTAATTAACATCGTAACTTTTACGATTTCACGGACTTTACGTTTCTTAACAAATTTTACAGATGAAATTGATTTTAACAAAATAACTTATCAAGGTGAGATTTGTTGTTTTTTTACAAGATTGTATAAAAGAAAAATGGAAAAGTTTTTCAAAGTTTTAATTATGTCGCACGTAAGGTCATCTTTCTTAATTTTTATATTTTTTGTTTATTTAAAAAGTATATGTTTTGATTTTTTTGTTTTGGAATATAAGATTTGTAATATTGTTTCCTAATGTGTGTTCTAATTTCGTGATGTAAGCTGGCGTAAACGCCAGGTTAGTGCACAAAGGGTTAATTGGCTTCCCTTTTACATATTAGCATAATACACGAAATACACACGTTTCGTGACCTTTATTTATTATTTCGACTCTTATATGCTATACAGTGACAAAAAATTCTAGATTTTGTTGTCTTGTTTGCCATAATGCAATCGAGCTTCGTACAATTCTGACGGTCTCGTGTTACATAACTTTTTTTGTATGCCCTAACACTTCACCGGAAACTATTAAGATTAAAAGCCCTTGAAGAAGATCATTTTAGGAAAAAAATCTAATTATCGACAAACCTTCAAGTCTGAAGCTATTAGCTCTAGCTAGACGACCATAGCTATGTACAAGCAGCAGTGCCGGCCCGTCCATAGGGTGAACAAGATGGCCACTCTAGGTGCCAAGGATCAGGGGGCATCGAAGGGACTCCTTGCACCAGAGTGCGCCTCAGTTTCGGGTACACTCGTGCTTAGGTACTTGAAGTGCCATGTAAAGGGGCGCCAAAATTTGATACTGCTCTGACCAAAACCTGGCCTCGGCTCAGGACTATTACTCTATTTAACAGTTCTATATATATTTCACCAAAAATCGAAGCTCATTAGAAATTATAGATGGCATATAAGTTGCTGTCGAAGTATTACATAAGCGAAATGTGTTAGACTTTTTGAGCCTCTCCTCCCCTCCTTGTAGGTAATAGTATGCAGAGCTCTTCCCCCCGCTCTTCTATTTAGGTTGTTAAGGTGTTACTTGCTTTTGAACTTGGCTTACATTAAAAAACGTGTTTGTTTCTTAAGGATTAATTGGCAACTTACTGTCAAAAGTAACTTCATGTTAAAGCGTGTATTTCGCATGAATATAGAAGCATATGATGTTATATATCTATAGAAACATAGATGGATACTTGGATATCCAATATGATAACGTAAGCGTTGACATAACTGACAAAAATTAAAAAAAAAAAAACGAAATAAGTAAACGCTTACTTACGTGTTCAAAATTAAGACCCCGCTTCGCTTTTGTTAACAAAAATAAACAAGACGTAGGCGTTGACACCACTGTCTCCACTGATGCTTATGTAATTCATGGATTGGCCCTCTCCCGGCAGTTGCACAAGACGTGCTCCGATCCCCATCTGGGAAAGTTCTTGTAGCCGCTGTCAGCGCGATACAGTGACACTGCATGCACTAGCATCTCACGCATCATACTGCACACACATACTTGCACACTACACGCAAGGTACATAGGTTCTACAAGGGACCTTTTTTACTGTACAGGTTTACTAACCGTTCAGTTAGCGCGGGGCAAATTCCGCGAAATTTTTATCAGGGGTAGCGCTCAAGCCGAGGTTCGAACCATTTTGGTGCCCTTGCGATGGGTACCATTTATAGGCTCATTAAGCGCTCGCCTCCCAGTCCGGTGAAGCTGTCAAGGCCCTTCTGGTCAACAGCGTTTCGCCAGTTAATAAAAAGAACTTGGATTTGTGAGGTCAAATGTTTTAAAATAAACAACAATTCATCATAATTAAAACACATTGGGAAATGAACGTAATTATGTAAACAAACATAAAATGAACTTGCATAAATTGCAAAATATTCATATTATTGAATCGGCAACCGATTCATTATAAAATGAAACAAAAGAACGATATAATATGAAACATGCCGCGTGAAATACGATTATCATAAAGAATTTAAAACGGCATTAAATTATTTCATTCGTGTATTCGGACATATTGTGTTAAATGCTACAATTACAAACTTTAAACTATTGTTATCAGGAATTGTTTATTTACAGTTTATATTTAACTGCGATGGAGTTAGTCTACGGGAACAGTTAGAGCACATTGTTGTAAGTTGTTTTGTCATTATGGTAAACCGGGTGTGTCTGTGACTCGCAAATAACTTCTTCTTTAAATGACCTACTGTAACACATTGTATACTAAACATTTGCCAAAGATCTGTTATTGTAAAACGGACAGACAGGGAGTTCTTATTTTATTAAATACTAGCTGTGTGTTCGTATTATAGTTTTTAAATAACCGTTGGAAGATAATGTTTTGATCGCCACTATTTTTTGGCCTTAAATTGTTTTTTTTGTTACTAACAGAAAGCATTTCTCACTAATTCAAAGACATGCCAGTAAAACTGACCATTTAATCTATTTTGTTCATTCAGTCAAATCAGCCGAGTCGTTCCGGAACAAACAGACAGACAAAAAAAATTAAATTGTGTTTTTGTTAAATGTACCGTAATTCATATGTGTTTAGTAAAAAGTTAATATTTTGATATTAAAAAACAGACAGACTTTATTTATTTGTAACAGATTTGATTTATTTGTGTAGTTTGGTAATAAAATTCAGTCGAGATTCAGGAATTTTCGAGATGATTTCTTAAAATACGGGTATTAGATATAAATAAATTTGTAGCAGCTGTTATGGTATTTTTTAAATCGAATTTAAAGTGCCTAAATAGTTTTTCAAGATTAAACCTAAAATACTATTAATAACTGTTTTTATCTTATAATATTTCGATTAAATTACTCGCGTATTTCGCTACATAATTTAATTACTTTTTATAGGTAGTTTTATCGTTTTTCCTTTTTCAGAAAAGGCGGAAAGAAAGCCGCGGCATTAAACATGTATCGGTATATAATAAATTCTTACTTTGTTAATGTCATACATTACCCGTATACTACGCCCTTATTAACTTATAATGGAGGGTAACAAACATTTACTGAGATAATATTTTACACGGGCACAATTCTCGACGATCTTATTCGAAGAAAACGATATTACATTTTATTATTCGTTTCTGTAGAATTTAATTTTGATCCCACAGCAGTCTAATAAAAACATCTTTTGTCAAAAGCTTAAAGATATAAATTTTTATATTATAATAGAAACTTACAAAATCCACGAAGTTATTGTTATTTTGAAAATATGTGTTGTGTTTATGTGACAATGATAATTGGAAAACTATTGAATCGGCCGGATACCGCATCAAGCGACGCCCCACCTATCCGACTCTAAAATCGGCCTGAGTTTTCAGTGAGGAAAGTATATCATGTTGGCATGGCATTTTCCAATGATGCTCGCCTGAAGGTAGCTACCACCCTCAAGTTTGAAAAGCCTGTCGGAAAATACCAATAAGGTGTGTTCCGGCAGCATCACTTGAGAACCAGTACCTCTAGGCTTAGTGTGTTTACCATCCTGGGCCACATCGTCACTTAACATCAGGTGAGATTGTTGTCAAAGCAATAAGTCTATTCCGTGTAAAAAAATGTTAGAGAATTCATAATTTTTACTTTAGTTACGCAACATTTACATAAAAATTATGTAATTTTTTTTTTCAAAATATGCTACCTAATCTTAGGAATTCACTTTGAGTAAATGAGTATGATTATTAGAGTAAAACTTGAGGCTGGTACCTACACAGGCGGGCATTATTACAAACCCAGCAGGTTATGGTTTCCTCGCGATGTTTTCTTTAAAGCAAACGACTTTAAAAAAACCTTAAAAAAGTAACTAGCTAAAAACTATGATAAAACGGACAGTATGCAACCAAATACACTTCTCAAAACAAATAGAATCCGGCTACTCAAATCGTAGCAATTTGCTTACATAAAAACATTTTAGTAATAAATAGCAATGTTGACTGATTATTTTTTAGCGAAGATTCGAAGCAGATCCAAGTCGCACGTCGGTGATTCTTGGCGCTCCATCGTTACCTAGCCATTTGCCAGAGGCTGAGCCGATACTGCCTGGACACACCCTTATCAGGCCGGCGCGTGGTATGCTTAAATCTTCAGTCAAATTCCCTCATAGAGATTTGGACAACGGCGCTGGAGTTTACGGGAATGTTAACCATTTGGGAATCAGGTAATATGGAAAATCTATTTAATTTTTTTTGTAAAATATAATCTATTTATATGTATTTTAGGTAGTCGTTGTTCCTCTTTGAATGCGGATCTCTGGAAAACTAAATCCTAAAGAATATACGATTAGTACATGTATTGTGTGTGTAGTTTGAAAATATAATAAAACATAGAACGTTGTCTCTTTCAGTTATGATGGGAAACAAGATAAAGTTTTATACACTGGATTTCGGAGAATGCTTCCGAAGAAATATGTTATGGTATTACGGACTATTTATTACATATATTATTAATACATATATATATAATTAATGAGCAAATTGTGTCCTAAGTTATTGCTGAGATTAAATCTATTTATTCCTTAGATAAGTAGTATTTATCCAACAGTAAGGTATTTAGCATTATATCTACCATGATGGATAAATAATCCTTTTGGCAATAATCACATGGAAATAACATTTATTACTCAGCTTTTATATACATTTAAAAACATATCAAAACTGTTTTTCAATATAAAATCTAATTATCTTTACGTTTATTCTTACGTATTTAATGAGAAATGCATTTTTCGCCAAATATTTATATATGAAATAAGTGGTAGAAATAAGTATATGAAAGTGTGGTCTTAGAATGATAGATTATTATAAATATTTACTCCTTTTTTTCTTCTAAAATATTGTATACATTTTTAAAGTTTTTGTGTGTGTATTTTTTAATTGAAGTTATTAGATTTTTTGATAATATTTATGCCTTTTTTCCAAAAGCCTCAAATCAACGTTGTCGAATCCCCCGGTAAGAATATATTTCTATTTTAAGTGTCCATTAGTTAACATGATATAAATATATTAATTAGGATGAACTTTTTTACAATTAATTCTATTATGAAACCTTAGGCGATTCTTATAGTGTACTTTTATTACTTATTATTTTTCTACTTATATTTTTAAGGGAGAGTTACATGGATGTTTTTTAAAAATAAAAGACACGGAGTTAGAAATTTTGTGCCCGTAAGTATCGGTGTCCTTGTAATATATATTATATGTATGTAAACATTCTTTTGTTTCATCATTATCTATACTAATAAATAAAATTCAAGTGTCTGTTTGTATTGTCAAAGTTTTTTTTACTAAATACATATAAATGTATTTACGATATCTATACCAAAAATACAATTTTTGAAAGTTTTCTGTCTGTCTAACTGTCTGATTGTTCCGTGTAATTCCGGAACGACTGGACTGATTTTAATTTTTTTGGTAGATAGTTGTCGTCACTCCACGACACTTAAAGTACTTTTGATTTTCGAAAATAATTAGAATTCCGCGTAAAAAACTAAAACACAAGAAAAATTTAATAAAATCCGAACCAATGCGACAAATTACGGCGTTTGAATTTATGAGAAATATTTTTACTTTGTACTAAAAAAAACTTTGTACTGTATTAGTACTAAAGAAAAAATTAAGAAAATAATTAGAGTTCTGTATAAAACAATTGAAATGCAGTGAAGAATATATGAAACACGGGCGTAACCGCGGTTACATCGCTGCTAACTTAAATAAATTCATCTTTTAAGGACATAATTTATTTAACCCCTTGAGCACTAACCTGGCGTTTACGCCAACTTTCCATTGTTTTCCTATTATCTTCCTATTTTCTCATTTTTGTGGGTAATCAACATATTAAGGTACTAATTTATATTAATTATGGGTAAATTTCAGATCATTGGGTTCAGGACAAATGATGTCTTGAACTATATATTGTAAGTATGTATACACACGTTTATGATAATGTATAAATGACAGGTTATTTATTTCAGTCACCTGTGAATTACAAAATAAAAGTGTTTTTTTAAAAACAGTTAATTATAGGAATTTTGTAGATTATACTAAAATAAAATATTTATAATAAAGTAATAATACACTTCTTTATTACTTTTCAGTCGAATCCATAAAGTTCTGAAGCTACTGGTAAGGAAAAGTTACAATATAACGTACTAGCTGGCACTCACAAATTCTTCCACGTGAAACAATTTTAATATTACTTTTTGACCCGTAATAGAAAAGTTAAATGATATGTAACATAGACCCTCACACGTGTTCTCTTTTGTATTATTTTGCATACATATTAATATCGATCCATTACTTTAAATATGATGCATTTTCAAATGCGGGAAATGTAATATTTTTACCTATTTATTATTTAAGGTGTTCCATATAACAAATAATATTTAGTATGTAATTTTTTTCAAAATATATTGAATATCTAGCTGTTCCCGCGTCTGCGTCTGTATCATTTTTCTATCATCATCCAACATATCTATTCAGTGCGTAATAAATAATATTAATAATCGTAAAAGTTTTTAAATAATCATTGGAAAAGAATGGACCCTATTTTTTGTACATTCCCTAAATTATTTTGGTACCAGCAAAAAGGAAAGATCTTTCTCACATATTCAAAAACACTTACGAGTAAAATTGAATATTGAGTCGGATTATGTTTACGATTCATTGAGTATAATTTTTTACGCGAACCCTAATTTTTTTCTTTTTTTTATAGTAACAGATAGCAAAGACATGTTTCTCATAAATTCAAACATTTGCCAATAAGCAAAGTTTTAAATCAATTTTTTTTTTCAATATTTTGTGAGTTGTAATTTTTTTCCCCGTTAAAAATGATTCAACTGTTCCGAAGATTAGCCGAAACAAACAGACAGGCAGACAGTCAAAAAATTTAGTAAAAAGTTGTTATTTTGATATTACTGATTCTGATAAGCAATGATGGCGTAGCGGGTAGTGCGGCGGGATTCCGCATCAATTGACGCGGGTTCGATCCCCACCTGTCCGACTCTAAAATCCGCCTGAGCTTTGGGTGAAGAAAACATCGCAAGGAAACCATAGCATCGTGGTAGGGCATTTTCTAATGATGCCCGCCGGAGTAGCTACCTTCCTCAAGTTTGAAAACCTGTCGCCAAATACCAATAGGTGTGTTTCGACAGCATCACTAGAGAACCAGTACCTCTAGGCTTAATGTGTTTACCATCCTGGACCACATCGTCTCTTAACATCAGGTGAGATTTTGGTCAAAGCACTGAGCCTATTCCGTGCTAAAAAAAAATAATAGCCACTTCAATTGTATTCATTTGTGTAGACATTTAGAACAACTATTTATTGGGTTTCTTTGGATACCTTGTTATTATATACCAATAAATACAGTTAATGTACCTATCTACCTATTTGATGGTTAAAAATAGTAAAGACAAACATTTAAGAATTGTAAAAAATGATGTAAAATACGTCTTAACTTTCAGGTGTTAGCTGAATTAAAATAATAGTTCGTATAATAATAACACCTATAACAAAATTTTAAAGCAACCAATCGGGATTTGCAGCTAACTCCATACTTAACAATATCTCCTTTATTTCATTTCGTAAAAGAGATCTCAGTCACGAAGTTTAAAAATTTAAAAAAGTCTAAGTATTCTTTACAGAATAATGCCATACATTATAATAAAAGCAATCTCGTTAGAGATGAAACAATGAGAAGACAACTAACTCCTCTTGGATTCATTATAATGGAGTCTCCTGACGAAGGTGTAAGAGACGTAACAGGGACAACTTCCAATGAAAGCGCGAGCGAAGAGTTACAGACTATTGAAGATAAACTTCGGGGGAGATCTAGTGAAATGGTAGATAAGAAAATATTGTTTTGGAAAACTAAGGTACGTTTGTCTTCTTGGCGTCTCTTCTCGATTGGGTTGTTTTGCGAACCGGTGATAGTATTTTGAGGTGACTTATCAGCCGCCTTACTCTTGAAAGTGATTCTAATTTGAGTTCGTCCAGGGCCTGAATTGATTAATTAATCAAAGTATTGTAAGTTTTGATTTTGAATAATTTCGGCTAAGATTTATTAAATTGTTAAGTACTAAAACAGGAACCATTTCTTTTTTTTGTCGCCGTAAATTTTCTATTTTTAATAGATTTATCAATTCGAGGTGTGCCAGTTTAGATGGTTGGGGACATGTAACCTACACTTTTCTATAGCTAGAAGTTTTCGGATTATACAAATAAGTCCTTATACTGTGATGACCTACTGAGTTGTTACTTACCGCAAATCAATTTTTTTTCATTTTCGATCGCCCCCTAATAGGATATTAAATTATAATTTCAGGATGCATTCAACCACATTAAAATAAATCCTGACGCTCCAGAAATAACGGACCTTATACCGAAAAATTTTGAGGTCGAAACAAAGGATTGGTCGTATTATAATCAGGTAGATGAATGGCAAAGTATACATAGTATAAAACAGACCTGTTTCCACGAACGGTTTCATTGTTATTTTATTCTTTACAGGAAGACTTCAACCGTAGAAAATGATTTGAGGATATGGTAATATTATATAGTTTACTTATATAGATGATATTTGAATTTTGGTTATAAAAATTATTAATTTATTTTTTGTAATTATCTATTAAACATTCATCTTTAGTAAAAAGTAATATAGCGGCATCTATTAGATGTGTTTAAAACCAAATAGAAATTGTAATAGAGAGAGACTATGTTTTTATGTCATGGTAAATATTATATCAAGTAGTTCAGTAAATGTAGTACAGATGGCGCTGAAATAAATATCTTTATAAAATTAATTTTGTCTTTATTGAATACTGTATACTAATTATATACTTACATATAGAAATTAATACAACATTGAAATACCGCAGTCAGAAATTATTTTACTTAGTAAAAAAAAAGTTATTTATTTTTAACAAGCTTTTATTTAATTTTATGACAGATTGGAAAAAAAAATTTATACCTTAGTAGTTGAAACATATTAGGGCGTGAATTTATATAAAATTTGTTCAAATTTACTCTTTTATTCTTCTTATATAGTCAGATACAGAACCATATCTACTACAAACGTCGACACGAAAGAAGATTTAAAATGTTCGCACAAACTTTCTGTTACAATTACATTGTTTTAATTATTATAAACACCTGAAACTATATCCAAAAATAATAAATTACTTTTGAAATACAAAATAAATTTATTAGATATTATTTATAACAAGTTGTTCAAACATATTCACAGTTTCAAATGATAAAGCGCCCAGTTTCTTAAATTCATGTGATGTAATTTAATTTCTTAAAACTATGGCGAATAATATCAAAAATGGTAGCACAATATTCAGAACGATAACTTAACGCCTAGAGGTAAAATAACTGTAAAATACATACATACATTTAAATGCCACGTATCAAAATATACGTGGTCAGACAATTTATCTGTGATTTAAAAACAATAATTAGGTTCAACGGTTATCGAGTTACGGTATGTAACCAACGAACAGACAGACAATAAGAAGCGATGCGATTTTTATGTTGACTTAATTCACTAATTAGCCTTTAAACTTTTTATTCTATGAACTACTAATAGAACACACCTATTGTAGATTGGCGATAAATTTTCAAACCTGAGGTTGGTAACTACCCTAGACGTAAATTGTCTATCGGCTACCACCATTACTAGCGCTGTTTACCTTCGTTGCTAGCTCAAGCATATTATTTGATAGGCGGGTTCGAACTACCAATTGAGTAATTATCGCTTCAAACTCGTTAAATTTAATACTTTTATCAATAGAACTCAGCTAATAATACTGCCGTTCTGCGTAACAATATAATGTCAAGATAAATAAATTCGTTCTTCACTTCTGTGGAATAATTATTCGCATAAAGATGAATATCAAAAAAGTGCTGTTTATTAAGATAAAAGATAAATAAATTACAGCAATAAGCAATTAACTTTATCTAAATATATTCTTTATCATTTTAATTAGAATTTTAGTGTAAAATTTGGTGATTAGAAATTAAACATTCCTTCAACTATACTAATAAATAATATTTAAGTGTCTCTTTGTAATGTAATTTTTTTTTACTAAATAGATATCAATCTGTATACGTTATCTATAACAACAAAAAATTTTTTTAATTTTTGTATGTCTGTCTGTTTGTATCTCGGGAACGGCTGTACCGATTTTGACAGGACCTTTTTTGGTAGATAGCTGAAGTTACTCCGGGTAACTTAGGGTACTTTTAATTTTCGACAATAATTAGGGTTCTGCGTAAAAAAAACTCATAAAATTTGAATAAAATGCGATTCAATGCACAGTTATACGGGTAATATTTTAAGTGCAACAATTAATGAGAAATATTTTAATGTGTATTTTAATGTAATTTTAATTTTAGTATTAAAATATTATTAGGAAAATAATTAGGGTTCCGTATAAAAAAATAAAACGCAGTGAAGAAAACATGAAACGCGGGCGCAGCCGCGGACACACAGCGAGGTAAAGAATGATATACTAAGTAACGAATTAGCATTTTTGTTTTTGCAAAATCATGTTAATGTAATGTGCGCGCGATTAAAGCGTCTGAAGCCACCAACAGTTGTAACTCCTGCACTGATTATAATATATAATATAACATTTTATTTGCAAGTAAATGTAAGATTTTCTCGGTCTAACAAATATACACAAACTGAACAATGTACGGAGAGAGGCCATTTATGCACGAAGCGCGTCCCGATAATCGAACATTTCCGACAATTCCCAAGGTACGCTACCACCATAACTGTGCAACAGGAGAAAATACTGATTTTGATTGAATGATTGACTGAAAATATTTCTTATAATCACCGTATTTTTAATAAATAGTCAGGAAACAGCAATAGTACTTCACTAACGGCGGGTTTGAATATCGAACTTTAAAAGTCAAGATTGCGATCACACCTAAAATATATCGGTTTTTCTGACTTATCACATAAACTGATTTGACACTTTAAGGGACAAAATTAAAAGAAATGTCGGATTTCAGTAGTTACAAGAGATCGAGATCGTATATCTGATCCGATGTAACTGATAAAGATATCGACAGATGTATGTTTGAACGTAATAGCAATTGTTATCGAATTGTAATAAACAGTAAGTTGTCAGTAGATAATAATAAGAGAGAATCTTTTAACATCAATAGCGCTATGTAATTATTTACACATAAAACGTGTCATGTTGTAATCATTAGTTTGTTATCTCAAAACATTAACAGAATTAGTTCAGTGATGTAGAATCTACATAAATAATGATTGTTTGTATTCTGTGGTATTTTTATTGTGAAATTATAATTGACAGTAATTCGTTTTTTTGTGTTTCTGTGTGTAGATATTAATTTAGAGGTATTTAGAGATTATTTTTGATAAAGAACAGTGGTATTTTTATAGTTATAAATAAAAAATCTGACTAAATAAGTAATGCGTATTTATTGTTTCTTAAATATTTAAAAAGTCCCATCAGGACTGTGTTAAAACTGACTAATGTCGTATCGTACTATAGGATATTTCACGAAATCATTTCTCATTCTTTAAGAAATTTTGAATTATTATGATATAATTTATAAAAAAAGTAATAATAATACACTTTTACTATAAAAACATTATAACTGCGTGATTCCTACTGCAAAGCGTGTTACAATGTTAACATTCAGTGTTTTCTTTGGTATTTCTTTAACTTTAAATATTATTCTTATCACTTCTATGGTGGTAATATTTACGCAGCAAAATGGTGGGTGAGTACTCATTTAATTTTTTTTTTCCGGTAAACCAAAAATTATAAGGCGATCCGTACCTTTACAATTGGAGTATAAACACAATGAGAAGTAATAAACACCGATAAACAATATCGTCGGATTTCATTATCGAATCTTAAAAGTAAAGATTGAGAACAAACCAAAAATGTGTCGGTTTTCTGACTGATTGCTGACACAGATCTAGACACAGTTTAGAGAAAAAAAAAGGATTGAAATTTCAGTAGATAAAACAGATTGTGATCGCATATGGAAACCGGCCGTATAACGTCACGCACAGAGATACTTTGAATCCTATTATAAGCCTAAGGTATAGGTGATTAAAAATAATTTTTAAATAATAATAAATCTTTATCTATCTATATACTAGTAAATAAAATTGAAGTGTCTGTTTTTAATATCAACATCTTTTTTTCACTAAATAGATATGAATATATATACGATACCAAAACCAAAAATACAATTTTTACAATTTTTGTCTGTTTGTCTATCTGTCTGTTTCTTCCGGGTAATCTGCGGAACGGCTGGACGGATTTTGAGGGCCTTTTTTGTAGATATCTGAAGTTACTCCGGATAGCGTAGGGTACTTTTAATATTCGAAAACAACTACGGTTCCGTGTAAAAAAAAAACATACAAAATTGAATAAAATCCGATTTCATGCACAGTTTTACGGGCAAGGATTGAATTTATGAGAAATATATTTATTTACTTTATAATAAAATTTAGTTTAGTTGTTCTTGAGTTATAAGCCAACTATAAGACAGACAGACATAGGGACATTGCCTTTTATGGTATATAATGTAAGGACAACAAAACTTTTGGCATTCACTACACAACATCAATTTAAGTCAGCCATTTTAGATGTCCACAAGTATCCTGAGGTAGATATGAAATAAAACAAAATAGGTACTATAAAACTAAAACGACTGAGCTTATGATAAAGTATAACATTGAAAATTATCTACATCTAATATTTTAAATTAATCAATCATAATATCTTCCATAAAAATCAGTTTTTCATCAATACATATACAATACCTAGCAAGTCATATGAATAATTATGTTGCAGTTAATATTATTTTTCAGAATTTTGATCGAATGACTAAATAAAATAACATTATTTACACTTTGTTATAATATAATATACCGTCTTAATTCTAATATGCCACTTTTTTTAAACACTAATGAAAAAAAAAACGAAAATGTATGAAACGTATTTGTGAGCATTCTTTTGTTTGATAACAAAATAATAGTCATTTTGAAAATGCTACTGAGTCAAATTAAAATTAATCTTGCGGAGAAAATAGCCCGTTACTATTTATACAAAAACACTATACCACGGAATCCAGTCCGTCAGCGGTCCAAGACTTGCTTCGACCCCCAACTGAGGAAACTCTTATAGCCGCCACCAACGCAATATAGTGACACACACTGCACATACATTCCTGCACATCACACGCAAATACATAGTTTATATAAGAAAACTTTTTTTTCTTTTGTTACAAATCGTATGGATTTGCTTTCTAGCAGGGCCAAGCCGAGGTTCGTATCACCTTGGTGCGCTTGTTTTAGTTACCGCTTCCGGCTCAGTCCTCTATGCGCTAGTTCCAAAGTTTAAAAAAAATTACAAAGTTATAGAAAATAAAATAATTTCACCTATATCTTTTATTATCTGCAACAGTACACTTAATATTTAAATGATATCACATGCCTATATCTTATATAAAATATATGTTTTTTTTTTTAAATGACACCAGTGTATAGTTGGCTGGCTTCGGCTGAATAACGCAGACGGCCATATTTAAGTTTGTATGGATCACATAAAAATAATAATGATTAAATTTCTAATGATATTAATGTTATTTCAATTATTCGACGGGTAAGAATTTTTTCTTTTATAATGTCTATTATTTATATCGGCACAAGTCTAAAAAAAAAATATTTTAGAGTAATGATTGAAATTAAAGAAATGATATTATAAAAAACGTTAACTTTATTTCTTATATTTATTTTATGTATTTTAATAAGCGTATATTATGTTAGTTTACTTTAGTGATGGATAAATAAATAATTACAGGATTTTATAAAGAACTGATTTGTGCAATCGCTTAGTAAAAAAAAACTCTTCACCGGAGAATTATGCGTCTTAAATCAACGATCCATACTTCAAACAACTTTTTTTTTAATTTAGTATATTTAAATAAACACGCAATATATCAAAGAAACAAATTATGAAATAAAACCAACAAATTGGAATGGTTTTTTGGCGACAATAAACATTAATAAAAAATATGATCCGTTGAAAACTCAGTTGTTTTTGATAATTGTTTGCATGGAATATATCTTTAAAATACAATTTAATTGTTTGTGAATCATGACTTTCTTTTTAATTCATTGTTGTTTAGTGGACAAATATTTTTGGAGTTAATATTTAATTCGCCATTATGTTTTGTGATATACTTAAAATTTATCCTTCCTTTAAATATTACTTAATTTATTTTGTGTTAAATTTTATTATGTATTAGCAATGAAGCGGCAAAATTGGGATATAGTCTCCATGCTAAATCAGGCCCAAAGTTGGTGATAGACCATGATGGCGGTGCTGATGATGCGATGGCTATATTTATGTCGTTGCTTTTTGAGAAATATTTTGGAGGGTAAGTGTTTATTTATTACGTACTTTTCGTATGTTTTTTTTTTTTACCTCGGCTTGTTCTTTTTTACAACACACTAATATACTGGTTCTCAAGTTATACTGCCAGAAAACACGTATGGGTATTTAGGGATAGGTTTTCAAACTTGAGGGTGGTAGCTACCTAGGCGGCATTATTAGAAAATGTCCCACCACCATGATATGGTTTTCCTCACAATCTTTTTCTTCACAGAAAGCTCAAGCTCATTTTTAAAGAGGTCTCGAACCCGCGTCCGTTGATGTGAAATCCGACCGCACTATCAATTATGCCAACATAGATTTAACTTTTACTGTAATATGAATAATGTTTTATTGACGGGGTGTATTAAAAATGGTAGTGAACGCTTAGCCATGGTCGCTTGGTAATTTGTCATTTTATAAGGTTTTTAATAGAATTATATCAGGAAAACAATTTTGAATGCTATATCATATAATTCCCTAAAAATATGAAACGTGGCTCATGTCAAGTAAAAAAAAAATTGCATAAAGATTATTTCGTAAATAATATATAAGTACCTACTTATATGTAGGTAAAAGATATGAAAATTGATAAGAAGCTACTTCGATTATGGATAAACTTAGTTCTGTACTGAAACTGAATTCATTTGCTAATAACTTTTAAGAATACTTTTAAAAACTTTTTAATTTTCTTTATTATTTGATTTGGTTGATTTTTTTTTTTGCATAATTAAAGTATAAATATTCAATCAAGTTATAATCATAAATATTGCAGACCCAGTATCATTGGTTTAATGACAGTAAATGGAAACGTGAACGAAACTCAAGTTTTTGAAAATAGTCAAAGACTATTGGACATTGCTGGAAGGAGAGATGTAAGTTTAATACATTCGAATTTGTTTTTACTTAAAACAAAAAAAAAACGAGCTTAAACTTCACCATTAAAACTAAAAAGCTGTATACGTGTCTTTTGTTATTTCTGTCATGATCAAATTTATGTAATAAATGCTATTTTATTATATAAGCAAAATCAAACATTCTAAAAGTCTATAGTTGCAAAATAGCGCTATCGTTTAGGCTAAAAATGTAAAAAGTAGATCTGGGGTTCACAACATCTTTCCATCCTATTTTGTTGTATTAATCTATCTCATTTCTAACCTTTTCCATCTCACTAATGTAATTAAAGTTGATAAAAATATTCAATTCAATTTAGACTTACTCAATTTAAGTGCTTATGTAGGCAAAAGCATGAACTTTTGTTCGGTAACAAACCCAGCGTATTTGTGATACTAAGCCTCAGTATGAGGCCTTCAGATCAACGGTAAGAAATAAAACCTGAGTGAGTTAATGGTAACTTAAACCATCTACGAACATTGTTTATAGCTATTTCAGGATATTTTACATTGAATAAGGCAGTTAATAGTTCGATCAACAAGGCATCGTCACCAATAATAATATAAACTAAATTACTTCAAATATTTCAAATTAAAACATCGTTTTATAGATTCCAATCTACAGAGGTAGTGTTCGCTCTTTAGTTAAGACAGTTGAAAGCGACTTCTATTATGGTTATGATGGATTAGGTGATAACGAAAACGTAGTTTACGAACAAATTCAAGCCCAGGACAAACACGCTGCTGTGGCTCTCATTGAAATGTCAAAACAATTTCCAGGTAACAAAATATTAGATCTATAAAGATTTCTGGCAATTTATATTTGAAATATAATAAAAATTCAAGCCCAATGTAAATGGCGTTAGCAATAAAATAGGCCAGCTTCACGTTCTGTTTCAAAACCTTAATACTGTTAAGAAAGAAATTGCAATAGCTACTAGCTATTCTAATATATACTTCAAATTGTGTTACACGTCATTATGTAAAATAACTAGAATTAGGAACGAAGAATAATATTGTTAGAAGTCAAAAATAAAAAAATCGATTTTACTTATCTTTTATTTTATACAGATTCATTCATTAGATGATACCTCAAAAAAATTTCTGATTGTAATATCATATAACATTATAGTTTATCACCGTTTTTAGGTGAACTGATAGTGATGTCAATAGGACCCGTGACAAATATAGCTCTTGCCATCAGACTGGACTCTGAATTCATAAGCAGATTAGCGCAGCTGTATATCGGGGCTGGAAATATTTATAGTGAGTGTATTTGATTTTATTATATTGCATATTTAGAGTTAAGTGGAGCGTAATAATTTCATTAAGAACTTTAGCTGCGAAAAGCAAGAAAAAGTTTTCTTAATTTAATTAATGTAAACTTAAAACGAATGGGTTACGAATCGATAGTGGCTGAGTGCCGACTCTGTGTGATCTATTCTATAATGAACCTGAGCCTTTGGTAAAGGAAAACCTCACTATGAAAGTATAGCATGGTGATTAAACAATTTTTAGGTCCATCTGATTAACTACCATACTCGAGTTTGTAAATTTGTTGTCAAGCCTTTAAGTATGTTCTGGCATCATCACTTGAAAGCCAATACTGGTTCTCAGGTGATGCTGCCAGAACACAGGCAATAGTGCTTAGCGAGGGGTATAAACTATAAACGGGCCCACCAAGCTATGCTTTTCCTGATGTTTTCCCTTACCGAAAGCTCGTTATAGTGTTGTATACATAGGTTTGAACCTACGTCCATCGACGGGAAAACCGATCACATTGCTAAGTGATCCATCATCGCTTTTAAATATACAATGCATATAAGTTTTAATGAGTAATATTTGAATGATTAAATTACAGATGAAAAAATAATAACACACCAGAGTTTAACGCAGATCTTGACGCAGAAGCGTATCGTGTTGTAGCGGACAATGCTAATAAAAACAAAGTGACCGTAATTCCATTTTCTGAAATAAAAAAATCGTTGAATATCAGTAACGTAAGTATTTTTGCTATTAAAAATGTTTGCAACTAAGCTAAAGTATAAAAATGTTGCAGGTCCCATATACACTTGTTAATTATGATCATAAACGAATGTTGAAATTTCCATATTAAGACCGTAAGCGTAATCACAATAAATGTCGCATTCCTGAGCTTCCACATTCTGTACGTTGTTAACAGTTATGGTTATGGACAGTTTCTTTGAATTCTATTGTTCTTTGGAATGTAGATAAACTTATTTGCTTCATAAAAATGTGAAATCGGGAATATTGAATGTATGTACATACCTTAATTACTCTAATTTTGTCAGGTAAATTAGAAACAAACGTATTACATTATATTTTTAACCAACGTCAAAACGGAGAAGGTTATCAATTCGTCTGTATGTTTTTTTTTTTGTTACGCGATTTCTCCGTCATTTGTGGATCGATTTGCAGATTTTTTTTATAATCGAAGGTGTACACTTCAGGTGGTCAGTTCAGGATCTGATCAGTGGAACTCAGGGAAATTGAGAAAAACCCTCGAATATTATAGACACACGCGTATATTTGTTTCCAAAGTTAAGAAGTAGGCTTCACAGCTATACCTACAAGTACATACTTAAACTAAAAACTAAAAAAAAAAAACTTTTTTAATTAATAACAAATCCGACTTCAAAAGAATAAATTATAAAAATCGTTTAAAAAGTCAATAAAGAATTACTTTATTAATCAGCTTCGTTAATTTTGGAGTCGGTGCCAGTTAGAGTTAACCAATGTACTCATTTACAAATGGAAATAACTGCCTCAACTTTATCACTATTAGATATAACCTAAATAAAGGACTAGGGTGATTTTAAAGAACAATTAATCAAAATTGAATATAATTAGCGACGTACATTTACACCACTTTGTTATCCATAAGCTGGCACCGATTTCGAAATTAACACACCAGATTAATAAACTTTTTTTTTTGTGCAGTTTTTTATAGTTTATTTTTTATTAGTTTAGTTTATTTATATATTTTTCATTATAAAAGTTTTGTACAATAACATACTCTGATATAGCTAAAACATTTTAAATATCAAAAAAGGATACCTTTCCATATATTTATGATATTAATTAGTTAATATTAGTGCTGTGACTTACGCTTTACATGTTGGTTTCATCACATTATATTTGCATGTATTTCGATCATATAATCTCAAGCTCTGAAATTCATTCATAGTATACTATCATTATATATCTCGGCTCTTCCTGCGTTTCAATGATTCACTACGTAATATAGTTTTGAAATATTCATTGGAACAGAATGAACTATATTTTCTGTGTAGATCCTAAATTGTTTTGGTACTAACAGAAATCAAAAATATTTCTCACATATTAAAACACTTGATACAAAAATCGTATAAGAATAAGATTTCGGTTACATGAGCTTTAATTTTTTTAAGCTTAAACCTAATTATTTTCTTAAAACAATCAGTAATCCAAGTTACTCCTTATAAATTCTTCTATCTGCCAGAAAAAATCCAGACGAAATCCAACCAGCGGTTGGTGTATTCCTACCGGCCTACTCATATTATAACGTCTTCTCTTCAGAGAAGGTACACAAGCTTAAAGTACAATCGAGCCATTATATAATTTGTAATCTTTCAATTTACAGGAATGGCGCATTGATGTTTTAGGTGCAATCCCGACCAAGACAATGAAATCCCAGAATAGTTTCGAGAGATTATCCTTAGCCAGTAGTGACTCTTGGCAACAATTAGATCCGGCAGTTGCAGCCATAGTTTTGGACAAACGTGTCGTAAACGAAGTGAAATATTCCAAAAATGATATTCTTCTCTGCGGTAAGGTTCATTTAGATTGTTCTTTGTTTTTAGTTGTGCTCGATTTTTTCAGAAGCTCCGTCATTATTATTTCTGACTTTAATTTAACTAGGGTAATCACAGTGGAAATGTTTCAGTTTATAATTATGTTTTTGTGAACCTTCGTTTCATTTGTATGAAGATACAAAAGTACGTAGAATGGACGGACAGTGAAACGAAATTATAAAAAAGAATGAACTAACGTCAACACAAAAATAAAATATTTAAAATAATTTACAATGAAGTCTATTTAAAAGACCAAACTACAATAAGTAGTTATTAACATAAATTGAGATGCATGATGTTATAATATTCATTATATTAGAACTTTTTGTATTATTTCCATGAATTATTTGAAAATATTTCATCCTTTTTTTATGTAAAACAGCTGTTGACTCGCCTTGGTAGTAAATCCAATTATATATAATGCCAATAATAATGCCGTGACGGAATATAACCTGATGTTTGATATTTCATATAGACCGGTCGGTCCGTGACGGCAGACATATTTTCATATCGATTTACTTGAAACTTATTTATTTACGAAGTTTACATTTCACTTACTAGCATACAAATTGTTGTTAAACTATGTAGTATGCAAATTGTACGAATCTATTGAATTTTTATAAGTTGTACATTTGATGTAAATAGGATATGTCTGTCATATTGTATGGATCGAAATGCTGGGATGATTAGAAGATAGATGACAAATAATAACATGTAGCTGAGATGCGAATGTTGAGACGAATATTTCGTGTCACAAGGCTGGATAAAGTCAGGAATAAATGTGTCAGAGGATGTGTAAAAGTTGCCCCAGTGGTAGAAAAGTTGAAAGGAAATCGTTTGTCGTGGCATGAACATTTTTTAAAGAAGCGCGTGTGGATAAAATAGTAATGAATATGAAAAAGGAAGGATTTAAAATTAGAGGAAGGCAGAAGATAGTGGATAGAGTGTGTAAGAAATGATATGAAAAAAGGAGTAAATAAAGAGATGACGGCTGATAAGGGACGTATGAGAAAAGAAAGCATACTGTACCGACCCCAAGTGAATTGGGAACAGGGTATGAGAATGATAATAATGTAAAATATTTAGCAAATAATGTAAAACTAAGGATCAATCACTTCCAGCAGTCATATTATTGATACATTCCAAAAACTGCCTCTGTGGCGCAGTTGTATTACGGTGCGACTGCCGTTCTGAGATCTCGGGTTCGATTCCCGGGTCTGATCAAGTGGTATTGGGTTTTTCTACTCAATATCATCCCGGAGTTTGGAATTTGTGTCCGATATGGTGACAGGCTCGCCGCCCCATGTCACATCTGGGACGGAACTAAGCTCGGCGAAATGTGGGTGGTGTAGTTCGCTACTTCACCTCTGCCTGGGTTAGGCATAACAGGCAGGTCAGGGATAACAGGCGTGAGCTTATGTTATGTTATTCTAAAAATGTAACCAAACATTCGAATACTGTACTACTATTTTACATGTTGTATTAATTTTTTTTTTACAGGACAGGAAAGGGGAATAAACACAAATGATTTCGAAACTGAAGATGCTAACGTTAAACTAATTTACTCGGCGAATAAAGAATTTTACAAAGATTTCTTGCTGCATGTATTTTCAAAAGAAATTCATTGTTAATGATCGAATGTTATTTATTCAAATACAATTATTAATATTTTATTAAAACCCAATCCTGTCAAATATTTTATGGTCAATCTTTTTAACAGTTTTATTTTGAGATGACGTGTTATTGTATTTGATTTGTTTACTTAAATAGTATTATATATAAATAGTTCTGTGGTTTGTGTTTGTTGCATATGCAAATAAAATAGTATAGTTGAGGTTGAGGCGATTGAGGTTTCTTTAGAATGTTACTTCACTTACTATGACTACATCTAGTTCTTATGTATTTATGTTTATCTATACACTTTCAATTAAACACATACTATTGATCCATTTAATATCCACATCGTGCGTGTCGCATTATTGTACTAATTGTCAAAGAATCTTTGTGCGCGCCACCTAGCACCTAGGAAAAGTAATCTCATTAAATACCTAAACAAAAAAGAATCGCCTGACGGTCTCTAAATCTATACTAATAAATAAAATTGGAGTGTCTGTTTGTAATGTCAAAATTAGTTTTTTTACTAAATAGATTTGAATGTATATACGATACCAATACCAAACATACCATTTTTTAAATTTTTGTCTGTCTGTCTGTTCCGGCTAATCTTTCGAACGGCAGGGCAGATTTTGACGTGTTTTTTTTTTTTTGGTAGTTAGCTGAAGCTACTCCGGGTAACTTAGGGTAATTTTAATTTTCTAAAATAATTAGGACTCCGCGTAAACAAATTAAAATTCATAAAAAAATTGAATAGAATCCGAATCAATGCACAGTTTTACGGGCAAGTGCTTGAATTTATGAGAAATATATTTACTTTATCTTAATACTAAAGAATATTTAGTAGCAGCTAGTATTTTAATAAAGATATATTAATAGCGGCAATAAGTCTTGTTGTATGATTTAGATTATTTCAACAGTTGTACAAATTTATTTAAGATTATTCAAGTAAATAATGTATAGATGTCGATACATAAATTTTAGTATCTTTATTTGTTAGTAGAAGTACTTTTTTCTTTCAATTAAGTGACAAACAGCACTTCGAAAAGTAATGGATTATATTATCCTTTTTTGTCACATCGTGTAGATCCTAGCTTCTCAAAGTGGGTGCTAACTCCCCCTTGTGAAAGTAGAAGATCCAAGGAAAATTAAGGAGTATTGAAATAGCGCAGAGGGGGACGTAGTCAGATCAAAAATATTGTATAATAAAATAATTTTTAACAAAAAAAAAGGAGCAAACTTCGAACAAGAAACCAAAAAGTAAAAAATAAATTTACTTATCACAAAGTAATAGATATTTTTATTTAGTTAATCAGAAATTATTAAATAATTATTTTGTAATTTTGAAGTCGGTGCCAAGTAAACGGTACAACAATCTTACCAAATTATGAAAGAACACTTAATACAACTTAGACATATAGTAACTATTAACATAACAAATGCACTCAAGATATGAAATGTTGAAATAAAATCCTAGTTTTCTTATTATGGGTGGTACCCTTGAAATATTTCCTTTCCAAGAAAAAAATAATCATCAAAATCGGTTTATAAAAGGACGGAGATATCCGCGAACACAAATTTAAAAAATGTACAGTCGAATTGAGGAACCTCCTACTTTTTTGAAGTCGTTTAAAAAAAGAAAAAACATTAAGATGTAGGACTCTAGAAAATAACATATTCTCAAAATGGGCGGTGAGCAAAATAAGGTTGAGAAACTGCGGTGTAACTGACGCTTACTAATCGTGATATTTAGTTTTAATTATAAACTTCATTTAAGAAATTTTGTTTTGGTACTTAAATTACTTCTTTTCAAAAAGTGATTAAGAATATTATTATTTTTTTGGTTTGATAATAAAACAAATTCTACTGTGTAACAAAATGGAGATAAATATACCATCTATATATTGCCAAAAAAATAGCCTCCTGTCACTCATGGGTATTTTCTGGTTAAAAATCATAGGAAAAAATACTTCAATATTTTCAATATGATGTTCAACCTACATGATGTTTTACCTTTTATTTTCCGAAATAGTAAATTTAATTTACATCATACTGTATACCCCACGCCTGAATAGTATACAGAATAATTTAAATTGAAAATCACATCAGTAGACAGTGAATCGCTTTGGCTGAATAACGTAGACTGGCCGTCTAGATTTAGATTTAAACGATAGCAAGAAAAATAACAATGGTCAAATTTGTACTGATTTTAATGTTATTACAATTGTTTGAAAGGTGAGATTTTTTTTTTGCATATTGACAAATTCGAATTCTGCTAAGATCTACAGAGATATCATCTATAGAATTATAAGTATCGCAACTTTATGTATTGTGGTTTTTTCTTTAAATTTATTTTTTGTGTGTTTTTATCTCGTACCGCTTAAATAAATAGTTTCTGGAGTTATATGGATTAATAAATGATTTATATGTATCATTATATGATAAAACATCTTCAGCTGTACAACTATACTAACGAGATCAAACGATAATTTGTTATTAGATAATAAATAAATATGCTTAAACTGATTCTCATTGAAACATTAATGTAATTGCATAAATGTGAGATGAATAAATGTCGGATGCAAACTCACTGGGGCGGTTCAATGGTGGTGTTGGCTAACATTGGAAATAAGCAATTTATTTTTAATTATAGAATCGTTTAAATATTCCATATTTAAATTTAAATATTTGTTATCAAATCATGACTCCTTAATTTACTCAATTATCGTATATTTGAATATTAGTTTTTGCACTTTATAATATTTATCTTTTAGGAGATTTTGATAAACTTAAATAACATTCTTATTTTATATGTGTTTTATAATTTCCTTTATGATTGTTTTAGTTTATTTTATGTAAACACGTTTCTAAATGTATTTTATTTTAGAAATGAAATGGCAAAATTAGAACCTAAACGACATGCGAAATCAGGCTCAAAGTTGGTGATAGACCATGATGGCGGTGCTGATGATGCGATGGCTATATTGTTATCACTGCTCTTTGAGAAATATTATGGCGGGTAAATTTTACTTCTATTTCTTCCATATATTTTACACTAATTTTTAATACTGATTAAGTTTAGTTTTATGCTATAATGTGATCGAAAATCGTAAGTACTTACTATAATCTAAGAAGAATTGACTTTTAAAGACATCCCCATACATATGTTCCAAAATGCCCTGATTCCAAATAGACAAATTGACAAAATGGCTTGATTCCAAATTACTACCTACTGAATAATAAAATATTTTCTTGTTTTAAAAATATCTTTAAAATTATGATATCTCCTAAAAACTAGAATTGATTATATTTATCTATTTGTATTGTTCATAAATCATTGTTCGAAATTACTTACATTATAAAAAAGCTTTTTTTTTTCATTCCCTGAATTCAAATTACGTTGATTTTGAATATTTTCAAATAATGTTATTTTTATTTTTGTTTACGTTATTAATATTGAAAGTAATATTTTAGACCCAGTGTTATTGGTATAACTACAGTTAATGGAAATGTGAATGAAACGCAAGTCTTTGAGAACAGTCAAAGGGTATTGGACATCGCTGGAAGAAGAGATGTAAGTTTAATTACAATTACAAATTCAATTTAATACATTCATAAGGTTGTTTGTTAATATTAGTTGAGGTAAGCGGAATAATTCGTTCTAAATGCTGCCTTAAGCCAGACTAAAAATCTTCAATCGATTTTCACTAGAAGCAAATTATTTCAAAATACTGCTAGGTTAGTACAAAATATAGATGAAAAGTTACATTTTTTTTAGATACCAATCTACAGAGGTAGTGTACGCTCTTTAGTTACAACAGTTGAAACTGACAACTACTTTGGTTATGACGGATTAGGTGATAATAAAAATGTAGTGTATGAATATATTAAAGCACAGGATACACATGCAGCTGTGGCTCTCATTGAATTATCTAAAAAGTTTCCAGGTGATATGACATTTTTTATTAATTTGTTTGTAATCTAGTTATTCTATTACTTTGCTAAATATGGATGCCCCATATTTGAAAGGCAAAAGAATGTTTATATCCAAATATATTTTATGTAATATATGTTTTTTGCTAACAGTGAGACTATAAAACTCGACATTTGTTGCTCTTTGAAACAAAATCACCAATTATATTTTGATGAACGAACGAAGATGATGAATGAACGATTTTTTATATCATTAATATCACTCATAATCACACCTTATTTTACGTTCACATTTAGGTGAATTGACAGTAATGTCGATAGGACCTCAGACGAATATAGCTCTTGCTATCAGACTTGATCCTGAATTTATAAGCCGATTAGCACAACTGTATGTCGGGGCTGGAAATATTTATAGTAAGTGTAACTAATTTCATAATATTATACATTTAAAAACAAGTGAAGTCTAAGAAGATTATTCAAAAAGAGACAAAATATACCTTATAATTAAATAAAGGGGTATTGCCATAATCGCCATTCTTGGCAGACGGGTAGGCGATTGCAGTTAGGTGTTTGTGGTACTCAGAGGATACTGATGCTCATCCCCTGGTTAATCTCTTAATCGCCTTTTACGACACCCACTGGAAGATATGAGGCGATGCTATTCTTAGCCGACACCACACGGCTTCAATGTGGACAAAATTGGCAAAAATGGACATATGTCCAGCAGTGGACGTCTTTCAGTTAAATGGACGCAATAGTTAAATATTTATATCTGAATTACAGGTGAAAAATATAATACACCAGAATTCAACGCAAAACTTGACGTAGAAGCATACCATGTCATAGCAGATAGTGCATACAGAAATAAAGTAACCGTGGTCCCATTTTCACAAATCAAACAATCCTTGAATATCAGTACTGTAAGTTTAATTATTTACATTCCACACTATTTAATATTAGCCTGAGTAAAGACGATTAATGTTTAAAATATGTAGTAATATCTATATAGTTCAAGGTTTTATGTTATTTTCTGACTCAACATTTTTTGTAACCTTTTCTCCTAAAATATTATATATTTTTTTTTTTTGTCAAATTGTAGGAATGGCGCGTTGATATTTTAGGGGCAATCCCGACCAAGATAATAAAGGCTATTAATAGTTTCGAAAGGATTTCACTAAATAAAAGTAACTCTTGGAAACCATTGGATCTAGCTGTTGCAGCAATAGTTTTAGATAGACGTGTTGTAAATGAAGTAAAATATTCCGAAAATGACATCCTTCTCTACGGTGAGTTATATTTCGAGCACTCTTTTTTCATAAAATTAATTATTACATTTTAGTAATAAAGTTTATTACTACATTGACCTAAGCAACCTATCCAAACGCGTTGGAGCTTAATAGATTATCTGTTATATCATCAAGTATGACATTGGAAGATCTAGATATAGCAGCACACGCATTTTCTATACTTATGGTTTCTTCCTTAAGTTTAATGCAAATAATCGAATTTCATAATCACCATAAATATTACAAAAAATTAAAGTCTAATGAATGTTTTTCGTTTCAGGTGACAATAGGGGAATAAACACAAATTACATCGACTCTGAAGAAGCCAACGTTAGACTAATTTACTCTGCGAATATAACATTTTATCAAGATTTTTTGCTAGATGTATTTTCAAACGATGTTCATTGTCAATGTAATTAAAAAAAACAACAGCTATCTGGCTGTCTGTCTAACCGTTAGTTAGCTTGTAACTCGGAAACTACTGAACTTTTATGAAACCGGATATTTTATCTGACTGGGTATATATATTATACTATATATTATGCTATGTTAAAATTAAAAAGGTGTGCGTGACTCTCTGTTGCCAGGTCACGATTTCCAAAAATTTTATAAGTAAATAAGATTCTATTATAGTATTTAAAGAAAATAATCTGAAAATTTGGATAATACTCTGCACCATATAATTATTTAATGATTTAACGTGGGGGGATGATTAATTACTCTGGAATTTCACCACGTGTCACCAGGATAACTGAGAACGAAGAATAGATATATTTAGATTACTTTAATTTTTTTTGTTAACTTCTATGTTATGGTTCATATTGTTAGGTAAAGTTAACAAATAAATATTTAATCTTTGTAATATTGCCCATTAAATGTATATTTAATTTGATATCAAAGTTGCCAAATGAAGAATGTTTAAGAGGTCTTGATCCTAGATCAAATAAATAAAACAATAATACCATTGTTTGAATATGTATATCAAAAAAAATATATTCCGCTAACAAATAACGATGCGGTAAAGCATTGCTAATCATAACAATATTATTTAGTTTCTTTGCACGTTGTCAGACACCACGCCGCCGTCGCCGCAAGTTTTTTGGGATTGTCCATTAGTCGCGTGAATTTTTTAGGAAATTTTTGACCACCTCTACCTCCTGGTGATACTTAATGAAATTTAAGACTAACAAATCCTCTTCCCCACTCCAAAAAAACGTATAATTTTTTGGTACACAGTATTTATTATCTTTAAATGTTATAATTTATTTAATTATGGACAATTTTGGAAATCGTAACCTGGCAAGTTAAGGTCACGCGCACCTTTTTGGAATCGCATATTGCGCATGCAATGAATTAATAAGTACACGTTATATGTGACCACAGCCTTTTAAGCCTTACGTAATTAATGGACGATTCCTTACGTATGTTAATTGAATAAAATTGGTACATACAAAACATTTAACCAAATAGCAAAGAATCAATCGTTTCAGTGGTTGTCTAGTTACAAGTTAAGTAACGAATAAACAGACACATTGCCTTTATAGAATGTAAGAATAATTTGCTAAATAATAATAACTAATTATGGTATAGTTTTTTTCTATTATTCAGATTCATTTAAAACACTTCACCTATCTCTCTTTCTGTTCGTTAGTTGGATTATAAATCGAGAATCGAGAATATATTTTGTTACGTTAAATATAGTATATACAGGATTATCTATTGTTAAATATTCATAAACAAACTATATGTGTAATAACATAATATATGATAAAATAAAAGAATTATGTAAATCGGTTCAGTAGTTCTCGAGTTATAAGCCAACGAACTGACAGACAGACGTTTGTGTTTTATATAATGTAAGATTAGGGATTATACGCACTGAAGAGTTGTGCGAAATAGAAACTAAGACACATGAGCGGAGCCGTGGGCACAGCTAGTATTCAATATTTTACGTTTAAATTTTTATCGTAGGACTAGCTGTTTGCCCGCGGCTGCACCTCTTTTTTTTTTAGACTGGGGGAATTACATTTATGCACTACTCTTACCCATTGCATTAGTGAGACCGGAGTCCCCCAATGCAACAGGTAAGGGGGGCACGGAGGGACGACTCCGTGCCAGTGTGGGACTCGCCCGGACGTGAAGCGTCCGGAAATACCCACTAAAACCCCCCAGGGCCATCCGCCGCATTTGGCATGGGGGCGATACGGGATAGCTTTCGCAAGTACCGCGTCGCCCCCTGCGGCGAACCCACCAAGCCTCATCCGTGCAATGGCCCAGTAGGGATGGGGGGGGGGAATACTTCCCCAACCACCTCTTAGCCCACCTCTCAAAAGAGGTACGACCATTGGTCGAAAGTCCGGGGGGCAGGATATACTTCCTGCCCCTCCTAAAAAGGAAAACACAAGATTAGGACAGAGCAGTGGCGGGCATAGAGAAAAGATGAAGAAACCCGCCACTGCTATAAAAGAGAAATAGGTCCCTCTCCTGCACTCATCTTGTCCTAATCTACAAGACGTAGGAAGGAGAGGGATACCTGGAAGAACAGAAGAAGAAGGGAAGAAGAAACAAGAATACCCACACAAACGCATGACCCCTGCATGGAGCCGGCGCCACCTCTGGCCAGGCCCCCCCACATTAGGGAGGAGCCGCCCCAGTGTCGCCGCGGTACCGGCGATGCGCGGTCCGAGTCCCTTGAAGTGGGTCTCGAACCGCCATCTGCCGTCCAGGATGAGGCCCAGGTACTTCATCTGGGCCTTCACCCGTATCCGGTGCCCCCCCGCAGAGATGCTCGCCCCAGGGGGCGGCCCATGCCGAGGCCCATGAAACAGCAGGGCCTCGGTCTTTTCGGCCGCAACCCTCAGGCTGAGCATCTCTATGCGCTTGACCACCAGGGCTACTCCCATCGTGGCCAAGCGCTCCACCTCCCCCCCGGGTTACGACAAGCGTGTCGTCCGCGTAAAAGATCAGGTGCACCCCACTCGGAAGTGCGCCCCGGACGACCCATAGTAGCCTACGTTCCACAGGAGCGGCCCGAGCACCGACCCCTGCGGAACCTCGCAGTCCGCCAAACGCTCGACGGTGACGCCCTGACCGTCGCTGAAGACTATCTCCCTCTGCCGCAGATAGTCCTCCAACAAACAAAGTCCTCCAACAGCCCGCGGCTGCACCTGCGTTTAATATATTCTTCACTGCGTTTTATTTTTACGTTTTATTTATACGGAACCCTAATTATTTTCGTCAAATAAAAATAGTACTAAGATAAAGTAAAAATTTATTTGATAAATCATACCACTTGGCCGTAAAACTGTGCATTGAATAGGATTTTATGAAAATTTTCACGAGTTTTATTTTTTTACGCTGACCCAAATAATTTTTTGATATTAAAAGTACCCTAAGTTACCCGGAGTAACTTCAGTTATCCACACAAAAAAAATTCCCATCAAAATTGGTCCAGCCGTTTCGGAGATTACCCATTACAAACAGACAGATAGACAAAAATTTAAAAAATTGTATTTCTGGTATAGGTATCGTATATACATTCGTATTTATTTAGTAAAAAAAAATCGATATTACAAACAGACAATTCAATTTTATTTATTAGTATAGAATGATAGGAGGATGACTCTTATATCTGGTTACATTATTTAAAAAATAATCTAACCTGTTTAGTCACTTTATCTTTTCTATTTTTACAATAATGCGTGTAATTCTTTTTTTTTACTTGTATTTTGTTATATAATGATACCCTTTTTTTACATGATATAGCCCCAGTGCTTTGACCACAATCTCACCTTATGTTGTGATGTGATGTGATGATGTGGTCCAGGATGGTAAATACACTAAGTCTAGAGATAATGCTTGTCAAAAAAATATCCATTATTCATTAACTAGTTGAAAATTCCACTTCGTAAATAGTGTCGCCATGTGAATAAATAAAAAATATATTAACAAAATCAATAAGTGTTCGAAACATGATTTACATTTACTGGCAGTTGTACAAATGCAATCAAAAGAAATAAATATACCTTAAATTAACTAAACCCCAGCATATAGGCATGTACTTGATTGCCTTGGATTACTATTTTTAGTAAAATGAGATCATGTAGTTTTAGCGCAATGTAAAAATAAATGGATGCTTTTTTATTATTATTATTTTTCTATTTTTTGCATACAGTTTTAGCGTTTGGCCACAGTTTCCAATATTAAGTGATGACGTGGCTAAACGGCTAGAGGCCTAGAAATTTCTATTTCTCAACCAAAACTGCCGAAATATAAATTGGTATTATATTTTTCTACGTGAGGACCACTTTAAAATATACAGGCGAGTTATACAAGATACCTCAATATATCGATAATCGAAACGCTTGATAAAAATTAAAATTGTTAAAAAAATACTTACATAAGAACTAAGATGGCGTGTTATTATAGCCTTCATCTGAATTACGTCGGAACGAGACTTAACAGGCTGACGGAGCATCATCTCGATGGTCGATGCAGCCGTGACATATTTAACTTCTTGATAAACGTCAACTCGTAATTTTATTCCTTGTCGTGCTCAAAATAATTAGAACTGTTACATTGAGTCATTCTGTATTTATTAAACTATTGATTTTATGGATAATCAGCTTTGATTTTGAGTCAACCAATTATTTTGCTATCATAACTATATAAGACGATATGGCTGATCCTGACTGTGGGGAGGAGGCGCCTTTTAAATATAAAGCTATTGCCATTTTGTTCGGAAGTCGGTACCATATTGTTGCCAGTTATATATTTAACAAGCCATAATTGTACGAACGTAACGATCAAAATATTTATAATTAAAACAAAACCGACTTCAAAAAAATAAGTAATAAAAATGCACTAAAAAGTAAATAAATAATTACCATTTTAATCTGCTTGTGTTTACTACAAAATATCCTTTGTTTTAATATCATAATTAATTTTGAAATCGGTCCCAGCTTACAGATAAATCAGTAGTGTGTGTAAATGTTCGTGGCTATTTATATTCAACTTTTGTTAATATTTCTTTAAAATTACCCTAGTTATTTATTTAGCTTATATGTAATTGTGATAAAATTTAGGCAGCTATTTCCATTTATAAATGAGTACATTGGTTAACTCTAGCTGGCACCGGCTCCAAAATTATGAATGATTTTAAAACAAAGTAATGTTGAAGTAAACAGAAGCAGTTTAAAATAGTAATTAATTATTTACTTTTTAGTGCATTTTTATGGCTTATGGCTTTTGAAGTCGGTTTTGTTTTTATTTAAAAAAATCTACTTTTTAGTTTAAGTATACACTTTTAGGTATAGCTGTGAAGCTTACTTAATAGGTTTGGAAACACATTTATGAAACAGGTGAACTGTCTATAATGTTTGAAGGTTTTTCTCGATTTCCCTGATCAGATCCTGATTTGGCGGAAATGAAACAACATGGGGAGTGTACTCCATCGATTTAAAAAAACTTGAAAATTTGTTCGCAATTGACGGAGAAATCAGGTAACAAACTTAAAAAAAAATATAGATGAATTGAAACCTCCTCCTTTTTCGAAGTCGGTTAAAAAACAAACATTTCTTGGATTGTCATTTCGGATTTGGTTTATGGTTATAATTTTATTGAAGCAGTTACAGACAAAAACTTGACCAATAGCTGCGGTAAATTAAATAGAAAATACGCAAATTCTACAACTCGGAATAGATAAAAATTACGTAAAGTTATTGGTACCTACTCAACATTACTGGTTATGTTTGATCTTTTATCTGACTCCCGCACGTTCGATATAGATAAGTGTTTCTCTCTATATTATTTTATGTCAAGATAAATAAATAATGTATGTATTCTAAATTTAAATTGCGATGGCCTTTGTCCCAATTTGATGCTTCGTTCAAACGTTGTTGATGAATTAATTAATGTCACTTTCCAGTCGCACTAAATCTTTTCAAAGTATATTTATTTTAAAGATTGCTTGCACTTGAACAATATAAAAATGTTGAGGAGTCAAATTTAACTAGTAATGGTTTTCAATTCCAGTGTGTTATTCATTTTCCACATTTATGTATGTGTAAATATGAGTCGTGTAGAATCAAAAGTGGCTATCCACACTTCAACTCATTTTTGGCAACGTGGAATAAATGTTTGTTTTTCTAAAGTATAGCAGTGATGATTGATCTATAAACTGTATTTAATCTATAGGTAGTTCACTTATATGGGAATATGAAGTTAGTAGTGCAAAGTTTAAAAATAAACCAATATTAACGTTTTTTTGTTGGCGACTGTATATAGCTAAATTGTAGATAGCCCCCTATGATTCTATACAACTCGTATATGCGTTTATTTAAATATTAACGATTGTTACGAATTACTTGCTTAAATATAATTAAAATTTAAAATTTCATTTGTTAATTAGTAACAGATGAGTTTGTTGAAATTTAAAACAAATTTATGTAACAAAAACATACAAATCGTATAAATTAATGGGTACTTCAATGCGTGTTTTCTTATTTGGTGATTTGTCTAAGCTATTTGCGTGATTTGCAGTATTTAATGTCCATATCCAGTATCGTAATTTAACTGAACGTATCTAGAAGCTTATATAACCCAGACACCACGAGCTGTTTTGTTTACTGAATATAATCCAGCAGTACTATTTTTATCTTTTCATTTATAGAGTCTAGCAGGCGGCAGAAGGCACTTGTCTACGGCGGTCGGTTGCTTGTTCTACTTCGGAAAGTCTTTAATATTTCGATTACCCATACAAATAAGACTATAGAAAGACAATAGGAAAACAATGGAAAGCTAGCGTAAACGCCAGGTTAGTGCTCAAGGGATTAACTATCTCGTCTTTAAGGATTCTCTGTGTTTTAGCTGACATAAATCAATTTATAATCATATACGAATACGGAGAAATGAAAACCTCGGATTGTATTAAATGTGATTTCGTTGTTACTGATATTTTTTTTGTTTACGAGGTAAATATTTTGGCTAGAAGTATTAGACAATAATTAAGAGTCATTATTATTTCTTCTATTGTAAGTGTTAATAAAAAAACTAAAAGATAAACGTTTAATCAGTTGTTGCACTCATGCCTGTAAACATAAGGCTAAAATTATTTGCACTTTTGTTTATAATGACAATTATTATTTTTATTATTATATGCCTATTGCTTAACGTGAACGTTTAATAATTACGAACAAAAGTTATTTTCTAATAATACTTACCTTTCTTAGCCGGTCATCACTAAAATGGAAAGTGCTCGCTAAGTTTGATATCGAGTGTAAACAGACCAAATTCAAACGATGAGTGGATTACGTAGCAATGATAAATTTAGTTGGACACGATCTTTGTTCCAAACAGCATGTGTTTAAGAATGAATAAAACATGTATTGTCTTAGTGTTTATATCTGTGTTGTGTTTATGCGTGAGGTGTGTTTAGAAACAAAGTTTTCATTTTTAATTCTTTTGTACCCGGAGATATTACGTTTGTTTTATTTTATTTTCACTGTTAACCTCTACGCCCTGGAATTTGACGAGTATATTACTTATTCTGTAACACTATTTGACTAATTTCACTTATTTGTATCATTTAAGTTCTCTAAATAAAACCATAATTTAATGCTAATTCCAGTTCTAGTCTAGTTAATTGAAAATAGTTGTGTGATGCATGTAATAAAGATATAAATCTATATTAATTGTTTTAAAATCGTGCTTCGTATATCGTGCTTTTGGTTTTTTTTTTAATTGGCTACATTTTTTTATATCGCTTGATTTATTAATCGATCATTTTAAGTGAACGAAAGACTATTATTTATTTAATGTCGAATGTACTATGACAAAAAATACTTTTAGTATGACCGGAATGAAGCGAACAGTATAATTTACTTTTGTAGCATAGTCGATGGAATGTATTAAAAATTATAATGTTAGGATAGATTTTATTGATAAGTTTAAGTTAAATAAATTAGATGTAGGAATGTTCCATAGTATTTTAGTAAGTCCAACTAAGGAGATTGCTAAAATGTTATGTGAATTGACTGAAAGATGATGTATGTAATGAAATAAACCTTTAAAATTAGTAATATTAGGTTATGATGGGGCTGCTATGACTTATGTCAAAAGCCCTTAATAAATTTAAAAAATGCATACTCGAATACTATGCTTAACCCCTTGAGCACTAACCTGGCGTATACGCCAGCTTTCTATTGTTTTCCTATTTTCTCATTTTTATGGGTAATCGACATATTAATGTCACACGCCCGCTGTTTCCCAATATTCATTTTTTGCACTACCCACTGGTATTACATATCTAGTCTAGTTCAATGGCGCAAATTATACAGTACATACTTCGCTATAAAATGGCGTTAACTCAGTAACTTCTTTTCTATTACACATTGGATTTATCATCCCATATATATGATAGATAATTTACTTCTTTTTTTTTATTTTTCAGTATGAAGGGAACCAAGTCCAGATTCGTAATAGATAATGATGCAGGCGGCGACGATGCGATGGCCATATTTATGTCACTATTGTATGAGGAATACTTTGACGGGTACGTTATTTTTAAGACGTTTCGGGATGATACTGAGTAGAAAAACCCAATATCATTTGACCCGACCCGGGGATCGAACCCGAGACCTCAGCAGGACAGTCGTACCATAATACAACTGCACCACTGAGGCAGTCATCTATAACTATCTTCATATGTATTACTTTAATCATGATACACACTACACAGTCAATGGGCGGATGAATAGAAGCTTGATGGAAAGGCTGGATTGTTAGATAACAGTGCCTAATGAAGAGATTACTCATAATGCTTAAAAGAAGCTATAGATGCTTATCTCTTAGCGGTATTAGGTTTTCTTAACTTAACAGCTTTAACTTGAGTTGACACACAAAAAAAATAAATAAACCAAAAGTGAACTATTGATAAAGAAAGTACAATATAAATAGACTAGAACCTAAAAAACTATAAAATCTTAAAGAGTATCTGTTATTCTGACATTTTATCATAATAAAATTACATGTTTTTTTTTTAAATGTTCAACAAAATGATTGCATAATTACTATTGGTATATAAGATGCAATCATACAGCAATCGACGACAGATTCTACCAGCAAATATTACAGCTTTTTACGTCGGTTACAATGTCTAAATGTCAATGTCTTGCCTGTTACTCCTCATTTCAAAAATTCTGCGATGATGGTGCTCGTGTAGTAGGGCCGGATTCCGCATCAATCGACGTGGGTTCGATCCCATCTATCCGACTCTAAAATTGGCCTGAGCTTTCGGAGAAGGAAAACATCGTGAGGAAACCATGGGATTGTGGTAGGCACCAACAGGTGTGTTCCGGCAGCGTTACCAGTACCTCAAGGCTTAGTGTTTTTACCATCCCGAATCACATCATCACTTGACATCAGGTGAGATTGTGGTCAAAGCACTGAGCCTATACCGTGTAAAAAAAAAATATGAATAAACACGCTTACCAAGAAAGCATTTAACTCAATGTATATTATGTTAATAATTTCAGGCCTAAATTGATAGGTCTAACGACTGGCAATGGCAATACAAATGAAGACTACGTGTGTGTCAATAATGAAAAGATTTTGAAAGTGGCTGGAAGGCAAGATGTAAGTATCATATTATAGCTATATTACTAATTATTTATGAAAATAATGGCGTTTGACTTACTTACTCTGAAATGTAGGTTCCTATATACAGAGGAGCGAAGGTTTCCCTGGTGACAACACCCATAGCTGACGATTATTACGGTAAAGATGGATTAGGAGATAGTGGAGATGTCTATACAGATTTGGTATCAGCACAAAACGATAGTGCTGTTAATGCTCTTATCACTCTTTCTAAAAAATATCAAGGTATGGAATTCAATTTATCTATACTAATAAATAAAATTGAAGTGCAGACTATTTCGAAACAAATATGTATAATGGAATGCAACAGAACGTAAAATCGTTCAAAGAAAATTAGTTTTTATGAAGTGTCTCTTTTTTTTACTAAATGCATATGAATGTATGTACGACACCTATACCAAAAATACAATTTAATTTTATTTGGTCTTTCTGTTTGTTCCGTCTAACCTCCGCAACGCCTGAGCCGATTTGGACGGGACTTTTTTATTATTAGATAGCTGATGTTACTCCGCGTAACTTAAGCTGCTTTATTTTTTCGAAAATTGTTAAGAATTCCGCGTAAAAAAATTAAAACTCATAAAAATTGGAATAAAATCCAATTGAATGCACTGTTTTACTGGCAAGTATTTGAATTTGTGGGAAATATCTTTACTTTTACCACAAAATAAATTAGTAAATAATAGGGTCCCGTATAAAAAAAAATATATATTACGCTGTGAAAAATATATGAAACGCCGGTGCAGCCGCGAACACACAGCTAGTTAATCTAATAAATGTTTAATAAAAACTATTATAAATTAACACTGGCAGAAAAACTATATCTTCTGTAAGATTCCGAAATCGAATGAAATGATTCCGAATGAAAGTCGGACTTCTATCAAGTGAAGATTTCTTAATAAGACATAATAATGTATCTATGATAAGACTTAAATATAAAATCATATACTTATATTTGTCCTTATGAAACATATCTCACAGTTATATCAGAGAAATTTATCAACAAGAGAAAATGTAAAACATTTTGTATTAAATATATTAATAGCTGATTATGAGTGCCTAAAGTAATCAGAAATATCAACTAATGTTATCAATAATTTGCTTTTGCCGAACTAGCACGAAAACAAATTTACAAAGTTAATCAGTTAATTGTTAATGTTTTCACGCAAAAAGCAACAATTCTAAAAAAAATAAATAAAAATACATTGTAAGTATATGGTATAAATTATTTTAGGATCTCTATCTGTGATCACTATTGGACCATTGACCAACGTAGCATTAGCAATTAAGTATGACTCGGATTTCTTGAATCGGCTGGAACATCTTTATATTGGAGCTGGACACATTCACAGTAAGTTTAATAGACACCTAATATGTGGTAATTCGTTTCTTTTTAAATTATATTTACTGTAAACGCGTGTCATAATTCAATGTGAAAGGTCGGATAATGTGAATAAGGCAAACTATTAAAACGTGTTTTAGCTACAAAAGAAATTGATTTTGTTTTTTTGTTATCTATCACCATCAACTGCATCGTTGATATGTTTTATTTACTTTATTAGCGAATTCAATGCTATCACAGCTTGTATCACTTTACTAACTTGATAAAATGAAATTTTTCATTCTTCTTTTCACACGTGGTAAAAATTTGAAAAAATGTTAGTGTAAGAACCGTTTCAACAGCACTTATTTGAAGAATTTGAACATAGGTGTTTATCACAAGCGGATCCAATACCTTAAATGTATATTTTATCTTCATATATTCTACGATTACTTATTTGATACAGTGTAGGTTAGCAGTAAAAGCTTATTATCACATCTTCTTGATAACCCAAATTGATTGATTGAATTTATGAGATCAATCAAATTCATCTAACTCGTTGAACTTAGAACTACTTATTAGAACTTCAATGGTGATAGCTTACATTTCATGCTTGCAATTCGAGTGCGATTCGCGATTGCGATTCGAAATTATTGATGCGATTTAGTAATCTGCCTCGGTGGCGCAGTTGTATTACGGTGCGACTGCCGTTCTGAGGTCTCGGGTTCGATCCCCGGGTCGGGTCAAGTGGTATTGGGTTTTTCTACTCAGTATCATCCCGGAGTTTGGAATTTGTGCCCGATATGGCGACAAGCTCGCTCCCTGTCACATCTGGGACGGAACTAAGCTCGGCGAAATGTGGGGTGGTGTAGTTCGCTATGTCACCTCTGCCTAACCCTTCGGGGATAACAGGTGTGAGCTTATGTTATGTTATGTTTAAGCAAATGTAACTTTTATATAATTTCGATTATACTTTCATATTATAGATGAACAGTTTTCTCAGCCAGAATTTAATGCACATATGGATGTTGAGGCGTACCGAATTATTGCACAAAACGCAAGTCCAGACAAAGTCACAATATTTCCTTTCTCGCAAACTGTAATTTATTGTAATTTTAGTAAGGTAAGTAAACATATTAAATTTTAAATTGGTATTAAATAATTTTTTTAATTTATTTGCATTAATTGTATCAATAATTAAAAATTCTGCATTTTTAAAGTTAAAATTCTTATATGGGGATTGTAAAGCTAATCAATATTGTGAAACCTTAATATATGGAAATAATGAATATATTTTATACTAGCTGTTTGCCCGCGGCTGCGCCCGCGTATTATATATTTTTCACTGCATAATATAGTTTTTAATTTTTTTTACTCGGGCCCTAATTATTTTCGAAATATTAAGTTTACCTACGACTAACTTACGCGGAGTAACTTAAACTATCTAACAAAAAAAGTCTTGCCCAAATTGGTACAGCCGTTCCGGCGATTAGGCGGAATAAAGAGACAGAGAGACAAAAATTGTATTTTTGGTATAGGTATTGTATAGTTATTAACCCCTTGAGCACTAACCTGGCGTTTAGGCCAGCTTTCCACTGTTTTCCTATTGTCTTCCTGTTGTCTCATTTTATGGATACTCGACACATTAAAGAAAAAGCAGACACTTCAATTTTAGTATTTTAGGCTTAAAATTTTTCTTAATCCATAAAATGTCACGTTTACATCCAAACCTGATAAGAATGATAAGCCTGTTTTAATCCATACTAATATAAAACCGACTTCAAAAGAATAACCTATAAAAATACAATGCTCTAAAAAGACAATAAATAATTACTTTATTAACGTGCTTCGTTAATTTTGAAATCGGTGCCAGCTTATACGTTGCTAATCATATTCAATTTTGATTAATTTTTATTTAAAATCACCTAGTCTTTTGTTTAGCTTACGTTTAATTGTGATAAAGTTAGGCATTTATTTCCATTTATACATGAGTATATTCGTTAACTGTAGCTGGCACCCGACTCGAAAATTAACGAAGCAGATAAATAAAGACATTATTTATTGACTTTTTAATGCATTTTTACAGTTTATTCTTTTCAAGTCGGTTTTGTTTGAATTAAAATTTACTGAATAGATATGAATGTATATACAATACCTATACTAATAATAAAAATTCTAAAACTTTTGTCTGTCTGTTTGTTCCGAGTAATCTCCAGAAAGGTGGGACGAATTTTGACAGGACTTTTTTTGGTAGATAGCAGAAATTACTCCGGGTACCTAAGTTAAGTTTAATTTTCGAAAATAATTTCAGGTCAGCATAAAAAAAAATTAAAACTCATAAAAAATTGAATAAATAAATCAAAAATAGGGTTCCGTAAAAAAAAAAAAAAACGCAGTGAAGAATACATGAAACGCGGGCGCATCCGTGGGCACACAACTAGTTATAATTTATATGGCGTGATTGCTAAATATCAAATGATCGTGCATATTACCTGATGTAAAATGGTAATTGCAACTAACCAATCAATCAATCACTAAACTCAAATGAAATAGTATTGAGTTGGAATAAATACTCTATGTGCTAACGTAAAAGTACTATTTTGCGATTCAGTTATCGTAGCTCTAGTCCTGCCGTAATCGAATTCTGGTCAGGTCTAAAACATTAATTCTACAGTATTTTATTTATAATTTTTTATTTCTTAACTATAGTTTTGCATTATTATCGTAGGAATGGAGAGAGAATGTACTAGGCGGCATAAATACCGATATCATAAAAGCCCAAAATAAATTCGAGAAGGTGTCGCTCTCGAGTCAAAACAGTTGGCCGGCTCTCGATCCTGCTACCGTAGCGATGTTTGTGAACCCGCACTTGGTTGATGAGTATAAATACTCTAAGAACGACATCGTTTCTTGCGGTAAGATTCCTTTTCTGATTTTGTCCTACTACCAAATATTTTTTTACTCGGTAAATTCTCAATGCTTTGACCATAATGTCACCTGATGTTAAGGACGATGTGGTCCAGGATGCTAAACACACTAAGCCTAGGGTTACTGGTTCTCAAATAATACTGCCAGAAAACAGCTATTGGTATCTGGCGACAGTTTTCAAACTTACGGGTGGTGGTAAGCTCTACACACGAAAGCATCATTAGAAAATGCCCTACCACCATGCTATGGTTTCCCTCACGATATTTTCCTTCGCCGAAGGCTCAGGCCGATTTTAGAGTTGTATAGGAGGGATCGAACCCGCGTCGCTTGACGCGTAATCCGGCTGCACTACCCACTGCGCCATCATCGCTTTACTTACCGAGCTAAATATACAAATAATAACTATTGTAGTAAAGCTTGGTAGCGTTCCATTTCAAAATCAGCCGGTTAATATTTAGGTTGTAATAACTTGTTGTGTAAATAGTAAGTCAATCTTAATTATTAAGTCTATATGAGTCTCTATTTATTTACTTTTATCAACTAATTGTACTATGGTGGTGATTAAGTTCTGATTTCATCTCGAGTTATATCTTTTTCTTATTTCAGGTGACAAAAGGGGTATCGTCAGCAATGACTTCGTTGATAAAAGTGAAGCTAACGTCAGGGTTATCTACTCGGTGAAAACTGATGAATATAAACAATTTCTGTTAGATGTGTTCTCTTCTAATATGTTAAAGAATGACAGTGTTGCAGAATACCAGTCATAAAGAATCGCTTTAGCGTATCACGTTTATGTATTAAACTGTGTAAAACAAATAAAACTATTTTATTTTAATAATTTAAATTATTGCCATTTACAGTTTTTTGTAATGTTAAGTCGATGACGATGTCAGGATATAGCGTAAGTACTCATAAAAACTATATAATGTTACCAAATTCCCTTTAAAAATCGAAATCGAAACCTTACTATTAACTTAACGGGATCACACACATTTTACAAAGTAGCATCCAGCGCGGCCATTTTTTTGTCTGCAAGTACTATTGGCGAAAACTACTGAAATTTACTAACACATTTTATAATCTTATGTAGTTTCTACATCTCAGGCAGATGGTGTTTCATACAACATAAAAGTCAAATGCTTAAATACAATAGTTTATTTATTGAAAGTTTATAATATTCTCATTCTAAACGTTAATATCGAATTTTATTTTTTTACGTTTTTGAAGAGAAACTTCTTTATGCCCGATGATAGTAAAATGCCAAAGTTGTATCACGCAATTCTGAATTTGAATTTTAAAGAACGAATGGTAGAAGTACGTAGTGAAAGAGGTAGAGCCAAAAACAAAGACAGATTGACAGACAGATCGGCAGACCGATCACCAGACAGATCGACTGAATACACTCAAAACAAAACTTAAATTCTTAATAAATTAGGTATATCGAAATTCTGTCAGATATTGCTTAACATTATTATTACACCATCGATGTAACTTGTCAATTGTATTTTTCTAATAATAAAAGTTTTACAATATACATACACTTGTATACAAATTTGTAATTGTTATCAAAGGTCAAAAGGTTAGGCACAATTACATGTTTTTCTATTAAATTATCTTAGTTGAATTTGAAAACGATATATACTCCTTCTGTTTATTAAAATTTGTTTGGTGATTAATATATTATTAAACGTATAACGATAACAACATTGGCATATCTTAAGATTTATTTTAGTAAATTTCGCAGTACATCTCAGTGTATCGCAGACGACAGAGAGATTGAGACATCGCATCTTTTAAAATGTATAAAACACTTTTAATTCTACCCCTATGTATTTCTTTGTGTTATGGAAGGTTAGTATATATTTATTTTAAATTATATACAACAATTACATTAAACACTTAATGTATAGGGGACAGCAGAAACATACACGGATGTTATAATGATAGACATGGGCTCCTAATCTCGTTATGTTTTAAGTTATGTTCAGGTTTCAGGTACTGGGAATTGACCACAAAGCAGTTTTGACCCATTTGAAAACAGCTGGGTACACAAAAAAGCTCGATCTTATAAAAGATTATGTAGTGATATTATATAATGTTTCTTTATTGTGTCTTGTTATCTGTGTTGCGTTGTGTGGTACAAATAAATACTTTATTTCTTTCTTTAATTTGTATGCTACATGAGCTCACTGAAAGAAACCTAATGAACCGTGTACTCATTTGCGATTTTTTATTGAGACGTAAAGAAACCGAACCGTTTTTGAAGAGATTGGTAACTTGCGATGAAAAGTGGATCATGTATGACAAGAACGTGCGAAAATGTCATGGTCAAAGGTCGGTCAGGCTTTACAGATTGTGACAAAATCTGGGTTACTTCGCAATAAGGTGATGCTATGTGTATAGTGTGATTTGGAGGGCATTATTCATTATAAGTTAGTGCCGCAGGGCAGAACCATGGATTCAGATCTCTACCGCCAACAACTAATGAGACTAAAGCAAGCAGTTGAGAGGAAGCGGCTGGAATTGATGAATAGAAAGGGTGTGGTATTTCATCATAATAACGCTAGACCACACATACATTTAGTCACTCAGCAAAAATTAAGAGAATTTAGCTGGGGGATGGTTCAGATTTCCAAATGTTTTGGTCTCTTTAAAATTAATTAGGCTGTGTCAGGTCAACATCAAGAGAATACTGCCAAAACTACTTGTCGCATTTTTTTGACGAGATAATGGCACTAACTACAAGTTGGCTGAAAGTCATCGAACAAAATGGCATATACACGTATTGTTATTAAATGTAAATAAACTTTTGATAAAAATTATTGAGTTTTCATATAAAATGTAAAGAAACTTTTTCCCCGACCTAATATGTAATGCATACTATAACTACTTACAGTTTTTGCATGTCAAATACATTTAAGTTTATTAATAGCCAATTAGGCAGATAGTGTGAACTATTAGATTATTCCAATAACGTTGTTCATTTAAATAACAGTTATTGTACAAGATGCGTCATATTACATCATTACTATAATATATGATAATGGCTATATAATATTAATTAGCAAGTAGAGACGGCGAAGTGTTATTATTGAGTTATGAGAAAATAAAATTACTTTCGATAATATAAGAATGATTATTATGGTTTGTATTATACGTAAAAGTATCAAGAATAATAAAAATAATAATCCGATTATAATTTACATTAAAATTTGTAATTATAGATGCTTTGAGACAGATTTACAAACCTGCTGGGGCATTACAGTAAAGCTTTCGATTTAAAATTCGACAATGTAAAATCTCATTGTGTTTTCATCACTATAATCAATTGCAAATTTAACATCACCATTAACAATTATATTTTTTATTTGTTTTTAGCGATAAGGGATACAAACCTAGATATATTATAGACAATGATGCTGGAGGCGACGATGCCATGGCAATATTCTTAGGATTATTATACGAGAAATACTTTGACGGGTAAGATTTATTGGTATATTTTTTTGTGGTAGATATTTATACAAAAATTGTTACAAATATAGTGTACATAAAATTTGTATTTGTCTAATAAATAAATATATATAGAAGTCAACTATCACCATCCTTATAAAAAAAATTACTGGATGTGGAAACCTCGGGCTTCACTCGCGAAAGCAATTCTACGCAATTATTAAATTTGATATTTCTTCAAATTTTATATATGCATGCTTATGTATTTGCTGACATGAGGGGGGGGGGGGGGTGAATGATAATTACGTATAGAATATCCACTTATAAATATTCGGCTTTTTTTACATCTACTGGAAGAGAGTTACGTCAGCCGAAAATTCTATCTACAGATCGCTTCTACTATCCTAGAATAATAAGAGAAGCGATTAAAATTTAAAAAATAAATAATCAAGCTAGAAGACGGATTAAATCTATCTTCGGCATGGAACACATTGTTTGAAAAACTAACACCTCGCTCTAACTAATAACTATGATGATTGATAAAATTGAAACTGGATTGTACACTGTGAGTGTAGTGTGCCAAAATATCATTAATTACCATAAACAGACGAGGGTAGTTTCTTATATTTACCTACCTTATGAAGACACCGCAAAACACCTCAGTGGTTTCGTGACCATGGTCTGTGTAACCAGCCCGAAATGGTGAGAAATTAAAGAAGTAAATGCGCGTTCTAGACTCGAAGATATTAATGAAATTCGGCTTTTTTGTTCAAAACTATGGTAATTCTGATATTAAGATTTGATTTGATCGATGTACAATTTTAAATTAATGTTTCTCATTGATCAGTCAACAGTTTTTGTAATTCGTTTTACTAGTAGTGGGTAGTTAGATTTTCACTGTTGACAGTATTATAAAATGGCTTTTGAAACGCACGTGACGTGGTCTGTAATTATAGTCATGCCCAACTGACTAGAACTAACAATGAAACGTATTTGGATAGAGAACGATTTCTGATTTTTTTAAATAAAAGAATTTTACAATGTTTTATCTAACATAATAAAATATATACTAATACCTAAGACTATTATACTAATACCTATAGCGTGGGTAGACCCTCACAAGGTGAACCGACGATTTGGTGAAGACCGGTCGTCGTCGTGAAGATCTTTGGGGAGACCTATGTCCAGCAGTGGACATCTTTCAGTTGAATGGACGAATGGATATTGCCTAATATTCTATATCAAAAATTTTAACCTTCATTTACAAAAATACATTTTAACTATCTTGATATTTATTGAATTATTCTAGTCCCGAGTTAACAGCTTTAACCACTGGCAATGGTAATACATACGAGGATAACGTTTGCCTTAATAATCAACAAATACTCAAAATCGCTGGAAGACAAGACGTAAGTAAACATTTACAATAATCATTTTAACAATCACTTCCATTTGTACGTTATAAATAAATTATCATTAGTAAGTAGTTACGCAATGTACGTAAATTTGTGTTATATTATAATAAAAGTTGATGTTATCGAAACTAATTAGTTTGCGAGTAATTATTACGATATAGAATTTGTATTAAATAAACGTAAGATAATTGTGTACCGTTTGGTTTTGAAGATCATCCATGCCAACTGATACGTCGTCAATGTTAATAATAACACACAATAATATTATTTCATGAGTAAGTACCTATTTAATCATCTGACAACAAATTTTTATGAAGGGCTATTATTTATCCGATAAAATTAACTAAAATATAGACGTATATCAAATACCACGTTCTCATTGTCCTCTATTAAGTTATGTACAAGAAGATTATATGTCAAAGCATAAGATTTATTGAAAATGAAATAGGCAGCTATGGAGACGGCCGACAAAAGAGAAACGTCGAAAATTTGGTATAACTGTTTTTTTAACCCTTTGAACACAATCTCACTTGATGTTAAGTGACTATGTGGTTAAGGACGGTAAACACACATTAAGCTTAGTAATACTGACTTTCAAGTTATACTGCCAGAACGTAGCTATTGATGATTGGCAACAGGTTTTCAAATTTGAGAGCGGTAGCTATCCAGGGAGTTTTATTGGAGAATTACTTTTTCCTTCACCGAAAACATTATAAAATTGGGTAGATGGACTCAAACCTACTACACAACCCATTGACGCGGTATCCGACCACAATAGTGACTGGCTCGGTTAAATTCAGGCATGATCGCTTCAAATTTACGTATACATTTTTTATTTTATATTCCAGGTACCGATATACAGAGGTTCCAAGTCATCATTAGTAAATACACCAGAATCCGTATACTATTATGGTGTCGATGGTATGGGAGATAACAAAGAAATCTACACTAACCTACACCCACCTCGAGACAGGAGTGCCATTAATGCCCTTCTTGAATTATCCAAGAATTATGAAGGTATAAAAATATGTTTGCAAAAAAAAAAAAAACGGAATTAGTTTATACACCAAATCACAGATGGTAATGTTTTAAAATTGTTAAGTATTAATAAAAACACAGAAATATATAATTTAAATAATCCTAAATCGCACTTATAAAAATTATCATAAAACTTTTTAATGTGTTTAAAGTAATTCATATAACCGATAGAATAAAGTAAACTTTCATGCAATTTTGTAATACAAAACAGTGTGGAAATCAATAGTTTATAAATAACTTGTCAACTGGATTATTTGTTTTACAATAATTATCTGAATATATGTTAATAGATATTATTACTTATAATAAATCTTAACACAGACATATACTAGTAAAACAGAGAGTTATGGCACCCAAGTTGGTTGATAAGCTACAGGTCAAAGGGTAGTAATGCAGTTTTTCAAATCTTTCACTATATTAACCCCTTGACCACTAACCTGGCGTTTACGCCAGCTTTCTATTGTTTTCCTATTGTCTCATTTTTATGGGTAATTGACATATTATACTGTGAAAATTAGATGTAGTAAACGGTCGTATAGTCTATATGTTATCTACTGCACCTAATATTTAAACAACCTCAGTTTTGAGGCCAATAGGAATAATATTTTATTCACAAACATTTTCAAACAAATACGAAAGTTTACATTTATGCAATTCTTCGATTACTTTGGTTCTTCTGCAGATCTTCTCATTTGTGATTCGATCACGCAGTTAAACTCCGAGCAATTTAAATGTCAATGGGCTGGGCCCATTGCTCGAAGAACCGATGCCCGATGGGCCCAACGGGTTCTCGAATGGCTACCGCGTACCGGGAGATGCAGCGTGTGTCGACCTCATATGATACACGGTCATCAGACCTGGTCAAGGTCGATGAAATCCGCTGGATGCAAGTGGCGCAAGACCGGTCGTTGTGGCGTTCTTTGGGGGAGACCTATGTCGAGCAGTGAACGACTTTCGGTTGAATGGATGGATGGATTTATACAAGTTATGTGTATAAGTATTTTTATTCTATAGCAGGTTTTCTTCTATTGTATTCCTGAAGACGAATAGAACAGTGCGAGTATTTATTTACTTTGTGGTAGTAATAGGTGTGGCAATAGAGCGTTACATCGCAGACGAATCTCACTCAGACTCTACGACTCTTTCAAATTCAAAACAAAATCCAAAAATAGATCGAATTTTATGTTTTAGGAGAGTTGTCAGTGGTAACAATAGGCACTTTAACGAACATAGCATTGGCAATCAAACATGATCCGGAGTTTTTGAATCGTTTGGATCACTTGTACATCGGTGCGGGACATATTTACAGTAAGTTTGGTTTAGAAATCTTTGTTATAATATTTAAACGATACATATTTATTTTACGTACCTATAATTATATACAAATAAGAAATGATAAAACAGTTCTTCTGTACCTATTTCTGCTGTTTGTTTTTTTTCTTTGTTTTAGTAGCTATTGGCAAATTTTAGTGTTATAAAAAAAACTAGACTGCCATGGGGACTGCTGGAAACTCGAAAATGTTTCTTTAGTGTTTAGATTTCATAATAAGTTAATTGAAATTATTAACATAACCTAACATTGTACATTTTTTTCTGGTTTTTTACATCCATCGGCTCTTCTAGCAATAATTACATTTTCATGTATTATAGTTTATTTATAATCAGAACAAATGATAAGCTGCGTAAGTATATATTTTATTATTTATATCTGATCGCTTGCACTTAAACGCCATCTTACACTAGACACACTGTAACATATTGACGGCTAACTTCATAGCATTGGTAAGGCAAATCTTTTAATTTTTAACGCCAACCGAAAATCGCTCAACGCCACTAAAGTATATTACACTTCAAAACTTAGAAAACTGTAGGTTATTTTCTTGAATTTTCAAAATAATGGTAGTCGAATTCCACCCCCTAGGCGAATATAATACGTACATATTTAAATAAAATGTTTATATGTTATAAATTCTCAAATAGTTTTTTTTTGTTCTAAATATCGTAGTCTGTAATACTCTGCACAGTTTAATTTTTTATTAATTTATAGTTTAGTAAAAGAAAATATATGTTTCATATAGGTAAGGAAGATCCGCTTCCGGAATTTAACGCTTTGATGGATGTTGAAGCTTACCACGTCGTAATGCAGAACGCAAACCCGGACAAAGTGACCGCTTTTTTTTTTTTTTCCCCTTTTCCCAGACGAGAGCCTCTTGTAACTTCAGTAGAGTAAGTGTAATTCATTTCTTTTCTAATTACATTAGTAAATAATATTATACTATATTTAAATTACAAGGTAAGAAGTAATAATTTGAACGCACCGTTTTCTATTGACGTGCCAGTTATTATATTTTATCTTGCACATAACAATTTACTTTACCTACAGAAAATTACAAAATCGTCACTGATATTCATAAACCTAAATGTACAAACAAATTACTTATTTGGACGTGAAATTAATTCATTAAATCCCAGTTGTGTGCCCGCGGCTTCCCCCGCGTATCATGTTTTCTCTTCTGCACAATTCTTCACTGCGTAATACAAGTAAATAAACGTTGCAGAATAACTTTTGATGTTCACTTTTTTTTGGGACTAATTTGTTTTTAGTGCTTACTAACAGAAAGCAAAGGCATTTCTCATGGAAAGCTGGCGTAAACGCCAGGTAAGTGCTCAAGGTGTTAAACAAAATATTGTCTAAATTAACTTTTCCCGAACAGGATTGGAGAGAAAATGTATTAGGATCGATCGACACTGAAATAATTAAAGCTCAGAACTTACACGAAAGAGTTTCTCTACCGAAAAACAAGAGGTGGATGTCTCTCGACCCGTCTGTTGTCGCTACATTCCTCAATCCCGATCTGGTACAAGAATACAAATATTCGAAGAACGATATCATAATGTGTGGTATGTATTTGTGTTATTCGAATAATTATTTTATAATGAAACTGTATTTCAAAAACATACTACAAATAATTAAATCCTCTAACAATATTTATTCAATTTATAGACACTTCGAATGTTTGAAATCTTATTTTGCATAATAAATTTTGATCATGTAATATTACTAGGTGTGTGCCCGCGGCTCCGTCCACGTATCATGTCGTTAATTCCTCACAATTCTTCACTGTGAAATATAGTCTTTAATGAATAATTAGAAAGTAATGCAAGACTGTTCTTTTTATGCCTAATTATTTTCCTAATTTTTCTTTTACTTAGAGAAAGTAAAAATATTACTCAAAAATTGAATCGAACTATCTTATTCTATAATGAGCAAAAGCAATAATGCAAAATACCGTACTGAAACCATGTCATGGCGGTAAGACATGTGAACTCAAAAACAAAACAATTCATAACCCTCAAGTTTAAAAATTTCTCGTCAAAGACCTAAAATTATGTTCTGGCAGCATCACTTGAGACCCAGTATCTCCATGCTCAGTGTGCTCATTATCATAATGTTAAGCTTATATAGTAAGAAAAATAATAAATACAGATAAAATTGATGTTTTTATTTATTTAGGTGAGCAAAGGGGCATCAACACTAATGAATTTGTAAGCAAACAAGAAGCCAACGTTAGGATGGTTTATTCTGTAAAGACTGATGAGTACAGACAATTCTTATTAGATGTGTTAAGGACCGGTAAATAATTCTAATTTAAATATGTTGTAAATATTTAAAAAATTCTAAATTAAATACATCGTTATTTATTACAATAATAGTATTTTCTTTATCCCCCCATTAATTATTAAGAATTATTATCAAATTTAAGGTAATAAAATTAAGTGTTTTGCTTCGAAACATACGTGTAAATGATGTCCTCATTTGCTTATTTAAATATACCTAGTGACGTTAATATACTCTATGGTCGAAATTAGATTATCATAATAATTTTTTTGAGGGAAAACGACTGTTTCCAAAATATTTTTATGGAAAACACTAAACCTTATCAAGAGTTATTAAACAAAGATTATCAGTTGATAAAACATCTGTAGACATTGTTCTGCTAATACTTTTTCCTATTTAAATAATACAACCTTGCAGTAACTATCTCGCTATTCTATTGAAATTCACGTTTATTTTTGTGTCGATTCACAACGTTAATGCAATCTCTGAAGTACTGTTAATTTTGGAATGTCATACAGATGATTATCGTATCAGATTTAGTGTCTTTTTTATTATTAAATATTACTTGTGAAATATATGTATTTCGAAAATGTTTCGTTAATTCGGTGCATCGAACATTCGTTTTGGGCTACAGCGTCAAAACGATACAAATTCTTATTCAATATGAGCCCTAAAAAGGCGTTTATAAACGTCAAAAATCTACCAGTGGTTCGGAAAACAGCCCATTCAAAAAGAGCCGGCAAGAAACTCGGTCTTAATAAATTAAAAAAATCATAGTTACAGACGGTTTTATCGGAAACCATGATCCCCAACATAACCTTTGAACATTAAAACCGGTTTGACACAGTATTTAAACTTATTGTTAGGTAAATCGGTAATGTACTTTGGAACCATGATGTAAAACCTGACAATATTACCTAAATAGCTTTTTTATTATTCTTACCAAATACTAGAAGGGTCTTACTAAGTCTAAAGCTAAGTGTGGTTTGGCTAAGTTATAATTGTTTCTGGTATTAAATCTACCGGCCATTTCTATAATACCAACTTATAAGTTTATGGTAAATACTTGCCAATCCTACACTCTATCGTTTTGGTCATAGCAGCACCTGATACTTTTAATTTTTTATTCCTTCCGACCACTTGCGACATCTTTTGATTATTCCTCCAACTAACAGAAGCGTTGGTTTATTATTGACTAATAAGTTTGGCATAACTTATAAGAGATTGCTCTTGACTGGTTTTATTCACAATACGAGAAAAAATTATAAATAAGAATATATAAATAAACAATATTAAGCTTAGTTAAAGTCTAGAATAAATTATTTGTGTAACAGAAATAATGGAGAGGTAGCATCTATGTTACTAGCAGTATCAGCCGCTTACAATATGTAATTGGCCAAAACATAATTGGAATTCTTAGGACAAATTACACGATCTCTAGAGTACAAAAGTAGAAATTTATAAACATTGGACAGATGGAAAATAAACATGCCAAAATAAGAATACTGACGACATAGTTAAATATGATTAAAAATACCGATATGGCCAATTTATTCATGCAATCGTACGAATTAGAGGCGTATGAAATTCGCAAACCTAGACATTGCAGTAACAAGAAAGAAGACTTTAACCAACCGGACACTTTTAAATATTTGTTATTAATAAACGCAAAAGCATTAGATGACATAAAATTAGGCCTAAAACAATATAATATCAATTACAAGATACATTTACGGTGTTATAACAGAATTTCTACTTGAAGCTAGCCTAGCCTAGTAAACAGTTTTTTTACAATTTTTTACAACTTTTTATACTAATTTCCTGGATTTTCTCTATAAAATATTGTGATATGTCTCCAGACGCCATTCAATGTGTTATCATATCGCGAAATAATGAACAATAGTCGCGTCAATTCGCTTCAGTTTGGAATATTTTTTTAATGCTTCGGTGTGAATAAAAGGCAAAATATAAAAGCTTTTTATATCTTTTAATAAATCAACATTTCCAATCCGGCTGTGGAACGCAAAAATATCCTATGAAGCAGTAAAAATATTTTTATGTTGACCATAAAAATAAGTGTTAAAATGGACAGTGCTTTTATGGATTAATTTTTTTTTATGACTAGAAATACTTCAGGACATTAGTTTTATGTGTTCACTGTAATTTTAAAGATAATACATATATAATGATAGAAGCTTCTCCATGGTTCTGCTCGTATACAACAAAGGCTCAGAACGTGTGTCGATGCCCTTATATCGATGCTTCGATAGGTAGACCTATGCCGGTCCTGTAAAAGATCCATACTCTTCTTAAACGCTGTTGGTTTAGAGTGGGTTAAATTCCTCAATATTCCTCGGTACTGAGGGTCGTACCACTTTGATAACCTTATGCTATCAAACATCCTTTAGGTTGAGCGCTTTAAGTCTCCTCAGTTGAGGATCGGTGCACGCCTTTAGTTACTACCGGGGAAAAATGTATCAAAAACAATCATTAATATCGGTAAAGTGGACTTCTTATTTTTAATTAACAAATAGGCAGACAAACTAATAAACAAGACATAACCTTTTACAATGTGTTTTAGCAAACTATACATAGGGTTAGGGACTTAAAATCAAGTATTCTAGATTTATAACTTTGTTATGAAGAATGACCTGGTAATTAAAGATTAAGTTCTTATTATAACAGAAACTTGTTACTAAGCAACAAATAAACTAACAACCACACTACAAGGTTATGAAATGAAAGAAGATTATCCCAAAACATAATTACAAAGTAAACAAAATTTGAAACATTTGAAAGGATAAAGTTTCCTGACGAGCACACGTTAACCACATTTCTACCAGGCTTAGTAATTTCTAAGTCATGCAGACCGCAATTAACCTATCTTATTGCAAGCATTATAAACTTTGTCTTTCGTCCGACGTCATACAACCGGCTTACCTAAATTATGTTAAAAGTAAGTTACTCCGTTCATAATATACAAACTTATGATTAATACACATTTATCTGACTAATATTCAAGCATAATTATTATGCTGGTTTCTTTAAAATATTCTTTGGATGTAGCAAGATTACGTTTAGAAAGGCGGATGTTTGTATCCACAAAAGAAAGCGAAGTTGATATTGTGAAACGAGGGTGATAGGCTGATAGTATGGTCGGATACAACTAATATTTATAATACACATTTTTGAAGCACGCACGTTTTGATGCGATGATGGCGCAGCGGTTATTGCGGCCTGATTCCGCGTCAAATGACGCGGGTTCGATCCCCACCTATCCGCCTCTAAAATCAGCCTGAGCTTTCGGTGAAGGAAAACATCCTGAGGAAACCATAGCATGGTGGTAGGGCTTTTTCTAATGATGCCCGCCTAGGTAGCTACCACCCACAAGTTCGAAAACCTGTCGCCAAATACCAATAGGTGTGTTCCGGCAGCATCACTTGAGAATCAGTACCTAGTGTCTAGGCTTACTGTGTCCCCGGAGCACATCGTCACTTAACATCAGGTGAGATTGTGGTCAAAGCACTGAGCCTATTCCGTGTATAAAAACAAAAAAAAACTTAATACTGTGTCTCAAAGTGGATACTACCAAAATTCCAATAGATTTTATAAATGAAAATTTTAATTATACATGTAATAATTATTCCGTCTCAAATTTAAATGAACCTAAGAAATTTCTCCTTTTCAATAAGTAGGTATCAGGTGTTGGAATCTAAATTGCATTTTAAATTACCGTCTCTAGAAAGCGATCGTTGAAACTGAACAAATGAATTTCTGCTTGAGCGTTTCAAATTACATTTTATCACATTACGAAAATAATAATGTTCAAGCATATTACGGTAATAATAAAATAAGCTTATACAAAGGGATAAAAATACCTGTTAAAAGTAAAAGCACCGTATATAAACGAGCTGTTAGAACAATAATGCTACATTGACCCAAGTACCTAGGAGATAAGAATTTAAAAATAACGAAGAATGCAAGTAATTGAGATCGATATATTGCGATGGGTAAGTAGTATTACGACTCTGCGCACAATCCAAAACGAGTACACCCGAGATAAGGTAATTAAAACACATTAAATAAATAAGAGAAAATTGTGGAGGTTTGGTCAAATAATACGTCGAGGTCAAGATCATATGGATCGACAGGTATTAACCATAAAGAAAGACTAATGAGGCTCAGGCAGCCCATCAATTACCTGGATGCAAACAATACAAAACGATGACGATGGACTTAACGCCAAAAATAACGTAGAATCGTCCATAAAACAAATATTTTTAGTAGTCATCTCACGAAACTCAAACAAATCAGTTGCTTAAATTTTAAATTAAAATTAATAATAGTGACTGTTTTATCCAAATAACATGATTTAATAATCTAGCTGTTAATATTCTATATTATTTGTAAGAAATAAATAAAACAGTCTCGTAAAAGAGTCAGGAAGACTGACTGCATATAGTGAAAAAGTCAGGAGATTTATTGATTGCAAAGACTGCAAGATCCAAATACAGTCTTGTTAAGGATTTGATGAGTTGATGTGTATCATGACTATATGGCTAGTCAATATCTTGTTTAACGGAGAAACATTGCTATACAACGTGGCAATGCGACTACTGTTCTGTATTTTATGTAGCAATCTCTTAGTTAAGTAGAACAAATAATACTCGATAAACGTTAATGAATTACATATGAATATTTTATTATTTCCCGACGCACTCTTGATAGTTACACCCTTCGCAATTAATTTATCGTTTTTAAAAGATGGTAGATTTTACAACTGTCAAAATGAATGAAATCAACGGATTGATATTTCTAAACATGAAAAAGTGCGTCGAGAAGAGAATACGGCCGTGCCGCTATTTTGTTGCTTTTGCTCGATTTGGCGGGGGCACTGCCCTCAGATACGAGAATATCATAAAACATTTCTTTATTAATAAATAACATATTCAAATTTGCTATGAGAAACAGTCCATCATCATAATATTAAAACGTGAAGCAAAAATTTTGTAGCCAAAATTTCGCGGTAGGAGGATTATGAAATTTCGCAAACTTATAGTTTATATAGAGAAGGAGATTTAAAATTATGCATAAAAATACATTAGATTAAAAAAAAGAATACAGTTCACACACTACTTGTAGTTGGACACAGACACACATCTATCATTATATTCTTTACGATTACCAATGCATTATCAATCACATGTGAATGTCAAACTTGACATTTATTTACCATGTAGACAGAATATTGAGGTTTTACTTTAAGCAATTGACAATGAAAAACAGACAAAATTGTTAGCGTTTTTATGAATTATGGTCGAATTTCGATCACAGGCGAGCACTATTTTAATTAATTTTATCAATTCGTTATGTTACTATTTTTTTGAAGTTATACTTCTTTTGACGCGTTAGGGAAAAATGATGCGAGTAAATTTTTACGATGCGCGTGCAACCGTCAAGAAAAAAAACGGCACCCGGAAGTTAACTAGTTAACATACGATGCGCGCGCACACCGTCACTAAAAACCGACACCCTGAAGAAGTACACACACACTTTTTTAAATTAAAAATTATTTGTGAGTTATCGACAATTTATAAAGAATATCCATTACTAGTTTTTCATAAGATTAATCTGGTATCAAAACGTATTTTATAAGATGTTTTATTCAATTAATTCTTCCGTAGAAATTATTTCAACATTTTTACATCTTTTTGGTAACTGACTCTCTAATTAGTATATTAAATATTCATTGGAAATCATACTAAAACGATTTCAAATATTTTACTTATTATTTATTGTTAATATAATTTGGTAAATTTGTCATAGAAATTGCGAGCTGAACAATCTTGAATTATGTAACAATAATGTAACTTGTATGTTAAAATATAACAAAATATATAAAGGAGGACGAAGTCAATATCAAATTACATACGTCGATGGATCAACAACAAACTTATACGTTTATAAGTGGAGTGTTCATTAGAAACGATTTTGATGTTAGTGTATCAAATTTCGGAGGTACAGAAGGATACGTTAATATGATACTACCAAGGGTTTTGTAAATATTTTTGTTTCCCGATTTAAGCCTTTTCGCTCGTCTTTGGTGAAATCATCTGGTCTACTTAATGATTGTTCATAATACAACTTAAGAGTTAACTTGGAATTAAGAGCAGTATTTAAAAATTAAAAAATTGCGCCAGTGGTAGAAAAGTTGAAAGGTTGTCGTCTGTCGTGGTATGGAGATATTGTGAGAAGAGAGGAAGAGCATATGGGTAAAATAGTAATGAATATTAATGTGAAAGGATGGAAAAGTAGAGGAAGGCCAAAGAAAGTGTGGATGGAGTGTGTAAGAAATGATATGAAAGAAAAAGGAGAAAATGAAGAGATGACTGCTGATAAGGACGTATGGAAGAAGAAGAAAACATACTGCGCCGACCCCAAGTGCACTGGGAAAAGGCATGAGAATGACGACAAGTTTTAAAATTAAAATAGAATGTCTTTTAAAATCAAACTCCGTCACGTCTAATTCAGATGGTGGCGTATAATGATTATTGCTTAGTTTATAATGTAATGGGTTTTAAAACAATTTTACCTTTATAAGCTAAAATTAGTTAGTAAACGGAGCGTTGTTTAGATTTCATATAGGGTTAAAAACGAAATCGAAGACATCAAAACCTCATTTTTTTCCCAAAAATTGATGGATATATATTTTAGACTACTTATGTATGAATAGACTAATAAAATATCTTATGTTTAAACATCTGAAAGATGTGAAACAAAAGGAAACAAATTCTATTTTTAGTACAAATCTAAATTCAATACCTATAAATACAATGCAATTCTAGATTTCCAATATTTTGATTGATTTTTTTTTCTACTAACTCTGCATTGCGCTGTTGGGTTTAATTTTTCACATCACTGCAGCCTAACCGAAAGCAAACACCATGACGCAAAGCCCGTTATGTTCGCGTTTTATTTTTTCAATAGGTTTTGTTTTATTTTCCCTGATTCAATTTCTCTACTGAATACATAAAATTCTTTGCAACAGTCCACAGGATCGATGCGGATATAAGTGCTCTACAATAAAAATCACTGTTACGTTTATTGGTAATTAAAAAACCTAAGTCCTGATGGGACCTTAGTCGTAGCGTTATTTGATTCTTTATTATATAATTTTGGATGCATTTTGCACAGAATAGTTCGTTTATTATAAACAGGTGTGTAGTCAATAATAACAAGCAAAAATTACACAAATATTCTCTGGAAGGTTCTAGAAAGATGGATGATGTTTTGATTTCAAGCGTTGGTATTAGATAGAAAAGTATTATATTCACAGGATACTGACAGAATTGTGTGTATAACTCACAGTACGAAATAAACTAAAAAGAAAAAAAAACGAAAGTTTCCTGTTATTGACATATAATCAGTTTTTTAATCACATTACTCACTCGTAGATCGTTCTTATTCTACGCCTCACTGTATAATGATTATGGTAGTGTATGGAGTGCAGTGTAATCCATGTTATGCTAGTGAATGAAAGTGTCATAGTATCGCACTGGCGGCGGGTACAGAAGCCTCTCCAGTTGGGGATTAAACCACGTCTTGACCCGCTACCGAAGGGAACCTACGAAAATCTAATGGCACTGTTTAAGTTATTTCTCTTAATTGTTGCAACAAGTTGTCTATGACGGTTCATTCTACAAATATAATTATCGTTCATGTAGGCTCCTTACGATTCTAGTATTTTTACAACTATAAATTGTTTTTATATTTATTGATCTTTCTATATAATCCTAGTGAACGATGTGCTTTCTCTTTTTTTACTATACAGGTCGTTCCAAAATTTGCATTACTATCAATACAAAACTAACTATTATTAAGTGCTGAACTTGTCTAAATGTAATCTTAACTAACCAGCCCCTGTCCCTAAAGTATATTCCCTGTATAGTTACCCCAATTTGACTCAATAATACCTTTAGACCTCCAGACACTGTACTGTACCTTTGGGTGTCGGAACTCGATTTAACAAAACTTAAATTATTGCTTTCAACATAACAATAAATTATATCTTCTATTTGTCTTTCTATTTGGACTTAAGTAATTATGTATTTGTAATGTTCGTATCAGTCCGAATAAAGTTTTTAGTCTAAGAAAAACGAAATAAGTTATCCGGAAATTTTATAATATGAATGATTTTTTTTACTCTTACAAACACTGCATCAGTTTATTAATTAGCTGAATATTTACATATAAAATAAAACCATTCATTCGTCAATGGTAATGGTAATGGATACTTTTAAAGATCCAAGGTTATTCTTATATTAAAGGTAACATTATATTTATTTCAATCAGTAAATTCACAAATGTAGGTACTAATGTAGTCAATTCTATACTACTATCTGATCAGAGAACACGCCTAAGATTAGTAAAAAGAATCAAGTGAACCGGATATAGAGTTCTCTAGTTATATATTTGCTTATTACAATATACTATCGCAGCGTGCGTTGCAATACGATGGTTTTTTTTGGGGGAGAAATCCTTTCAACGTACTCAGAACAACTTTCACAGTTTCTTCACAATCTGATTAATTAGGAACGCATAAAAGAAAGCACATTTAAATTTTTTTTTGACATAATTTATTACGACCATGAATATATGTTTTATAGAACCAAAGTTATATTATTTTACTGTTTTTCAACGTTCCTACAAAATGGTGGGTCTTTGCTAGAAATTTTGAAGAAATTCTTGTGAGATCTTAGAAATCATGCTCTGTATCATTGTTTAACAATTCACATTTCAACTAATAACCAAATTATATCATTCAAAATAGCACCAAAATGATATAATATACGGCCTTATCACACATATAATACCATAATCATTATATTATGAGAACTTGAAAATTTAAAGCCAAAGAAACTTTTTAAAATTTTATTTAATTGATAACACTGAAGTTACTGAGTAGCTTCTAAAAATATAATGACAAAAAGTACTGAAATATTCCGTCTTTTTCTCTTTATATACAGATGAGCATTACATAAATATAAAGATCCAGTATATGGCGTACTAATATTTTAATACCTGTACTAAATTGGTCAACATGAATTAATAACAATATATTTATGCTTTTATGCAGTAAAATATAAGGGCCTATGTAGAAAACCACAGACAGGTCAGGTGCTAACGACTGACGTACCTAGGGAGCAATTTACTAAATGTCCCCTACCCCGGTATGGCACTCTATGCTCTTTTAATCTAAGGAATACAGATGAACACTCTATATATAATAAACTTGGGGGTCAATATTTGAATTAAATTTATTTTTTCACACTAGTTTGGCAATATGTTAAATAAAGTATAGTCCAAGAATGATGATGATCGCTGAGAGACGAGAACATTCCGGCAATCGGTATCAACATGGCGGTCTACATCTACGGTTAAAGCCACAATAGATAAATAACTGCTGGTCCTGGAACGCGACCCACCATAATGTCACTATGGGAGGTTTATCGCCATGAGCATGGTGACATCGCGTGTGCATCGTAACCAGCCCTTGCACATTCGTACGAAAGAATATACGTGAGCTAATTTCTGGTTAACGCTATTAAATCTAACGGATAAATGGGATTAATATATCAAGCTACAGTTAATATTATTGTATCAGTGTGTTAGTGATACCTTTTGTTAACAGAAACAGTTGGCGCCTTATTCACTGCATGCCAATTTTACAGTTAATCTTATTCACGATTTTAATTTTACGCTCGCGATATATAACTTTATACCATCTTTATTGTGAATAGTAAAATTTTATTAACACAGAAAAAAAAAACCATCATTGGTATAACGACCCAATCTTAAAGCTATAAATGCGTACCTGTATAAGTCAGTTTCATCATTTGTATGTCAAGATGATTGCGATAGACGTTTCTATCCAAGATGTTAGTTCAATATCACCATCTCAGTCTAAAAACGTCCACTGTTGGGCATAGGTCTCTATCAAGTTGATCTAGTGAATTCCCGCCACCTACACTAAATCGTCAGGCCACCTTTTTGGAGGCCTAACCATGCTGCGTCTTCCAATACGTAGCTACTATTCGAGAACCATTTGGCCCTATCGAACGACATTCGGCAATTTGGCAATTCTGCTAGCAATGTTATACTTTGGTTCTTCCGCTGATCTCCTTATTTCTCATTTAACCGGACTATCAACTGCGCTATCATCACTTTTAACTATTTCACATGGTGATTATAAACCGGAATCAGAAGATACTAAGTAACCGACATTATCAAGTTTAAGTGACAGTGGACTGGGCACATTGCTCGTAGAACCAATGCTCGACGCAACGTGGATAAGGTGAACCGACGACCTGGTGGCACAAGGCCGGTCGTTGAGGAGATCTTTGGATTAAACCTATATCCTGCATAGGACGTCTTACAGTTGAATGGATGGATGAATGGAACAATTAAATTCTGTGTACCTACAAATTTTCCTGCTTTTCTGACCCCATCAGACATGAAATCAATACTAAGGCAAAAGTAAAACTAAGTTTAGAGAGATACATTGCTACTTGTTCATTTCACACAACTTATTTTAGCCGGTAAAGAAATAACAACGTTATTGATGTACAAACCAATCTAGTTAATGGCTCTTCATGCGGCTCCGCTTGCGCTTTATTTTTTCTATTCTATTATTTCTATTCTATTATCTATATATTTGGTATTAACATTTTAAAAAATATTTCTCACAAATTCAGACATTTGAAAGTGATACTGTGCTTTGTAACGGATTTTGTTCAAAATTGTACCCGGAGTAACTTCAACTATTTACAGATAGGACTTAAAAATATCAATTTAATTTTTAAACATTATAAGAAATTAACTTGAATAAAAGTGCATTAAATTGATGTACGGGAAGCATGTGTCGTTGGTTGTCAACATTAACACGTTTGTATATACAATCAAAAATACATACAAGTGTTATGAAGAAGAAAAATTACGACAAGTCTACATGTCAGCTTTGTGATTTATTTTATTCGCCTTAAGAATTTTAAATTACATCCAACCTACTTATCTTCTGGATACAGTTGACACCACCTTTATTATGTAAGGTCTCTGGGGCACGTAGTTACAATAAATAAATGTAACACGATGATGAGGCTTATGTAAAACTGTATATATCTATATCTATACTATTTAATAAGTAAAATAGAAGTGTCTGTTTGTGATGTCAATTTTTTTTACTGTGTAGATATTAATGTATATACGATACCTATACCAAAAACATTGTTAAATATCGTCTGTCTGTGTGTTCCGTTTAATCTGCGGAATGACTGGACCGATTTGGACGGTACTTTTTTGGTTAGATAGCTGAAGTTACTCTGCATAACTTAGGCTACTCTATTTTTTTCGAAAATAATTAGGGTTCCGCGTAAAAACATGAAAACTCATAAAAGTTGGAATACAATCCATAGATCCATATCCATAGAAAATATTCAATGCATAGTTTTACTGGCAGGTATTTTAACTTGTGAAAATATACTTAATGTTAGTAGCAAAAAAGAATTGAAAAATAGTTATGGTCCCGTATAAAAAAAATTAAAAACTATATGACGTAATAAAAAATTTACGAAACGCGGGCGCAGCCGCAGGTACACAGGAAACTCGATTTGTAATTACAGTAGGTAAGTAAATTTTTTACCACTATTACTGTGTCATAAATAAATAAAAAAGATCGAATATCCAACGCAAAAACTCTCTTAAATTCGATAATATGATGGGGGGCAATGTTATATTAGTTTCCTTAGACCAGTTGTTACAACTTTGCCCACCAAAATATAACCGTTAGGGTTGTTACTTCGATGTTAAATTAGATCTAGTAGGTATTTTGTTTTACATTTGCTTTGGAACTACCTAAGTTATACTGATCTGTAGAACGAGAGAACACATAGTATTACGATAAATAATTAATACATATCTGACGAAAAACAACTTTTGTGGTGCATTTAATGTATTTGCAAAATAATTAAAGTGACTAAAAATGAGCAAAAAAGTTAATTTCTATTTATTTTTACATTATTTATCTGTTTATTCATTTCTTTGTATTTTTGCACATAGATCTTGATCAATGTTTGGTTTTAGTGTTACTAAGAAACAATTTCAATAAGTACCATTACCTCTTAAAGGTACTGAGTTATGTTAACAAACCTGAAAATTATCACATGTATGTGTGAATTTTTTTAGGTTTAATAGCATCAGCGTAATTTTTTAGGAGCTCAATAAATTTATTTTGTTTGCAAGTATTTACTGGGGTAATTTTTTTTTCGTATTTATTTCAGGATGAATAATACTAAATCTAGAAACACAGGGGAAAAAAGAAGAATATTAGGGTCTAGAGCATACAGAAATTATTCAGAGAAAATGTTAGAGTTAGCAGTGGACATGGTGGAAAATAAGATGATGTCAAGTCGGAAGGCAGAAAAAGATTTGGGATCCCTCGACGGACGATATTAAACAAAGTAAAAAAAAATCACTTTAAACCAGCTGGAAGATAAAAAAAACTCAGTGGCGAAGAGGAACAAAAACTGGCAAACGTACTATTAGCTTCAGCAGATTACGGCAGCCCCATGACGAAAATGTATGTAAGGCCAAATAATGTTTGATATTATATTTAATATTTCCTACAACATCCAATAAGAAAATGTTTTAATTTATATAAAGGAATCGCCAAAACTCGAAGCCAAAATTTTGCTGCAATTATGTGATCTCAGGAAATAATGTTCCTATTTTGTTTAAGATTACCTCAGTGATTATTGTTGATTTTTTACTAGTTTGTTTTATTCTTGGGATAAGTAAAATATTGATTTATTTCATTTCGATGAGCATTATTTTTTTTTTCTATTAAGTACTTAGGTATGGTAATAATTTATGATAATCTATAGTATTATACAGTTTGTTTTGGAAAGCTTTATCTTGAATATAGATTTCTTTCACTTGTATTAGTAGGTATTTAAAGTCAGTGTTCCTATTATGTTAATTTAGAGTTGATATTTATTTTAATATTATATTGTTTGTTTTAAAGCTCATGGACATTTACTTTATGGCTAGTTTTATAATTGTTTAATTTTTTAGAGTAATGTTTAAGAGCACACTACATTATTGTAACGTACCTACCTGCGTACACCGTACTGATTAACATTAAAAAGTGACAACCCTGATTCATTGTTTTATTTGTATGAAAAATTACAAAAAATATTTTGCAACTTTGCCCACTCTAATTTGACTGGTAATACCAACATTTAAACGTTTTGTATAAAGGTCTTATGTTATATTGACTATTTTTCTATAATGGTCCCTTATTGTGATGTTCATAAAGTAGAAAATACGAAAGTTACGGAGGTTTCTGCAAACTTGTAAAAAGTACTACATATTTGGCCCGCTGTATAAATTGAGGTTTTTAACACATTGTATTTCATTTTCTTGATATTATAATATATTCTAGGCAAAAAACATTACATTTATCAATGATGTAGCACAATCACAATATGAAGATAATAGTATTCATGAAAATATTTAAAGTGGAATAAAAATTAGCAAGAAATCTGGGCAAAGTTGTACTGTTGTACGGTACCACCTCATATCTACCCGTAGGTGTCGTAAAAGGCAACTAAGGGATACACCAGGGGATAGGCAGCAGCATTCTCTGAGCACCACAAACATCTACTGCGATCGCCAACCCGCCTGCCAAGCATGGTGATTATGGCAATTCCCCCTTATCTTTGGGAGAGACCTATGCCCAGTAGTAGACACCTTTATGGTTGAATGGACGGATGGATGGAAAGTGACCATTATCTATAATAATAAATAAGATTGAAGTGTCTGCTTGTAATGTAATTATTTTTACTAAATAGATATGAATGTATATACGAAACCAATACCAAAAAAATAATTTATTAAATTTTTGTCTGCCTGTTTGTTCCGGGTAATCTCCGGAATAGCGGGGCGGATTTTGATGGGACTTTTTTTGGTTAACTAAAGTTACTCCGGGTAACTTAGGGTATTTTAAATTTTCGAAAATAAATAGGGTTTCGTGTAAAAAAAATATAAATTCAAAAATTGAATAAAATCTGATTCAACGCACAGTTCTGAAATTACGAGAAATATTTTTACTTTATCTTAGTATCGAAAAAAATTAAAGAATATAATTGGGATCAGGATAAAAATAATTAAAACACAGTGACGGACGTATGAAACGCGGGCACAGCCGCGGGCACACAGCTAGTTTTATTATATTTATGAGTAAATATAAGAGAATATCGCGAAAATAATAACAATTATAGTAAAGTATGACCTAAAACCATCGACATAATGTTTTATATAATGAGGTATTACATCAATTCTTAATCATAAAGTAGGAGGTTATTCGGAGGCAATTTACAAAGTGATTTTATATATATTCTTTATTTTTTACAATCTCGCTGTTTTTTATGTAATGCTTTTTTATGTTAAAGCTTAGCTAAGATAAATAATTTTGGTACAATATCGAAACCAAATTATTTAAGGCTGCCCTTACTATTTGGTAGCAAAAAGATCAATAAAAGATTTAGCAAAGACATGTTATTTTATGTCATAGGAATGAATCATATGCAGTCTCAGAGTTATAATTTCACCTTATTTTCTATTGCTAATGTAATTTAAAAAAAATAGCATATACTAAAAATTGCTAGTCGAAAGTAGTAAACAAATATCAGGTAAACTGTTGATAATGAATTATCAAAAAGTAATATTTTGAATAATTAAATATTTATAAGCAGTATAAATTTTAAGGCAGTCTTTCAAATGAACGAATTGGGTAAAAGAACCTTTTCTTTCGAATGACTAAAAAATATACATATCGTCTTGTGACCAGAACAGCCTGGGCGGCTTCACTGAACATTTGAAACGTGCGCTTAGGTCGCTGAGCCGGAAAGTCTAACCAACGCAAAGGTCCCAAAGTGGTAAGGACCTCGGCTTTGGTTACTAGCAAAGACGTAAATTCTGCGGGTTTTGCTCCACTCTAAATCTAAGTTAAAAAAAACGAAGGATCTTTATGTCCATCACAGAACCCATGTACCTGCGTGTAGTGTAGAGATTTGTGTAATGTTGATTATGCTAGCGTATGAAAGTTTCACTGTTCTGGATACAGAAGCCACTTGAGGATCGGAACTAAAACAAAACTAGGCAGCCATGGGGACTGCCAACAGAGGTGAAAACTTGAAACTTTAGATAAAGTGTTTTTTTATGTTTGATTTATAGTTTGAGTAATTAAACTTTCATAACTTGTTAATTGAAATTATTAACGTAAACTAACATTTAATGACATTAATTTAACATTTAATGACATTAGTTTTGTTTTTACATCTATTGGCGCTTCGAGCAATAATTACTTACTCTTACGTACATTTTCATATAATTTATCCATAATCAAAACATACGATAGGCTACGTAAGTATACATTTTATTTCTTATCTCTGAGCGCCAGCACTTAAACGCCATCTTATATTTGACATACTGCAGCATGTTACCGGCTGACGTCATAGTATTTGTAACGCGAATTTATAAGTTTTCCCCTACCGAAAATCGCACGACGACGTTAATGAGGCTTTAATTTAAAAAAAAGCAGAAATAAAAAGGTTGCATTTATTTGATTTACAAATAATAACATCGTCTATCAAATAACAAGTAATGTCTCTGTCTTCATTTTGTTTATTTTCACCTCATACAAGTCGAAACGTTATTTGATTTGTTATTGTTTATTTAATTTCCTACCGCCGAGGCCTCTGACTAAACATAATATATTTTTTTATTATAGATCAAACCGCGTTATTAAATTCAATCTAGTATTCACATTTATACTAAAGAACATGATTTAGAATCTATAAAGAGTTTATGAAAATTGTAACCATTCTTTTTTCGTTTGATAATTTGAGATAACAAATATGACCAACTATTTATTAAAATGTAAACGAGGTGTGGAGAGAAAACTTAAATTTATGAGCAACGAAAATAGCGGTATATATAAAAGTATTAGGTGCACTTTATTATGTAGTCGATATATGGGATTGCTTCCTATATCTGGATTAAAATTATTGCACTAGCGAGAAACTCCGGTGAGTTCGTTTTTTTATTATTACGTAGCCCCCTAATCGCTAGAAAAGTTCAGTGAAGCTCTCAAGACCCTTCTGATCAACATTTAGTCAGTTGAAAAACAAAATATGAAGAGAACTTACAAAAAACTATTGCACTTGAGCGAAATTGCGAACATCGCAAATGTGAAATGAAGCCTCTATAACGATTTTAATATAATTTCCCATTTAGCATATTCAAGATGTACCAATTTTAATAAAGCTCCGGAATGTTAATTACTTGAATTTATTATCTACTCAGCAGCATTTGTTATAACATAGCGTCTCTGATAATTATTATTCGTGCAAGAATAATACATTACTTTCATTAATTAAAATCATTGTTACATTATTCGAATGTATTTTTATTCCGACTTATGGTCGCTATTACGTCGGATATGCAGAAAGAGGTACCCTGGTGCATGATTTTCGCCAATGACATCTTGCTGGTCGGTGAGAGTGGCTAATAAGTGTAAAAAAGACTCGATGAGTGGCAGCAGAGACTGGAGAATTTAGCCCTAAAAGTTAGTAGAACAAAAACAGAATTCTTGTTCTGTGACTTTGTCGGTATCTTCAGTCTAAAGCCAATAACACTCGGAGGAACACCAGTACCAGTTTGTTCTGAATTCCGCTACCTCGGGTCACTCTTGCGGCGTGACGGAGAAATCCACCGCGAAATAAGAATCATCTCAGGTCAATCAATCATCAGATGAAAATGCGACAGGACTCTGGTGTGATTTGTGACTCCCCTTAAACTAAAAGGCAGGATATATAAATCCATCATAAGACCTAATATATTATATGGATCAAAATGCTAGGCCACTAGGCTAGTAACAAGATGACTGAGAAGCGATAGCATGGAGCTGAGAAGCGAATGTTGAGATGGATATGTGGTGTCACAAGAACGGATAAAATAAGGAATTAATATTAAAGAGGGAGTTTGAAAGTTGTGCCAGTGGTTCCCGTTTGTCGTGATATGGACATATTATGAGAAGAGAGGAAGCGCTTGTGGGTAAAATAGTAATGAATATGAATGTGGAAGTATGGAAAAGTAGAGGAAGGTCAAAGAAAGTGTGGATGGAGTGTGTAAGAAAGCATATGAAATAAAAAGGAATAAATGAAGAGATGACGGATAATAGGGACGTATAGAAAAAGAAAACATACTGCACCGACCCCAAGCGCGTTGGGAAAAAGGCGTGAGAATGTTAAAACTGATTTTAATTCCGAATTAGTGAAATTTCTACATAGAATTTAATACAAGCACAATTGAGGCTGAGTGAAAAAACCTATCACGTAGAGGCTTTAAATGTGATAAATTCGGCCATCATTATTCTTGGACTGTCCTTTATATAATAACAAATGAAGCGCAGTCATTTTACTGCGCTCAAATAATAAAAAAAAACATTTTCGTTTGCATGTATTTATTTGTTGTTTAATTTCTCTGCCATCTTAACACAGCATTTTGTACTTGCCAAAAAAAAATCAATGGATTTTTTGTTGTTGTTGTTGTTTTGTTTAGTGTTTATTACGATGTTGTTTTGTTTGTTTATTAATTATGAAAGAAGTGTTGAACCTTCTAGGAAAGTATTAAAAGTGAGTAATGTAGGTTATTTGGAAAAAACTCATGATGATTTTTGAAAAACTGATTCTGGATTTCTATTCGTGATTAAATAATAAAGTACATCGTAAAAATATGACGAAAAATATAGTGTTTCTAGACTTTTCTTTTTACTACTAATCATAAAAAATATTAAAGATATAAATAAGTATGTATGACAACTTTTTAATTGTCACAGTACAAGTTTAAATTCGTTTGGAATAAAATGGCGTCTGAGATTGTGGTAGAGAGAGATTTTATATAGAGACTAGCTGTGTGCCCGCGGTTGCGCCCGCGTTTCATATATTCTTCACTGCATTTTTTTTATAGGGAACCCTAAGTTTTGTTTAGTACTAAGATAAAGTAAAAATATTTCTCATAAATTCAAACACTTGCCCGTAAAATCGGATTTTATTCAATTTTTATGACTTTTAATTTTTTGATGCGGTACTCTAATTATTTTAGATAATTAAACGTACGCTAAGTTGCCCGGATTAACTTCAGCTATCTACCAAAAAAAGTCCCGTCAAAATCAGTCCAGCCGTTCCGGTGATTACCTGGAACAAACAGACAGAAGGACTGTAAATTAGAATTAGAAATTAGAAAATTAGAAATAGGATATAAGTAAATATAAAGATTCGTCATAACCACAATGCAATAGGAACACATAAATATAAAATAGAATAAGATTGTAAAATAGAAATAATATGAAAATAATAAAGCCACAAAAAAAGTAAACAAAACTCGGATTATGTCTGAGATGTAAGGGGACTAAATAAAAAAAAACAAACAGACAAATAAAATTTTTAAAAATTACATTTTTGTTATCGTGTATAAATTAATATCTATTTAGTAAAAAATAATAATTTTGACATTACAAACAGACACTCCAATTTTATCTATTAGTATAGATATATTGTACAACAGAGCTGTTTTAATGTTTTCATTTGGGGAAATGGCGTCACGGTTTGATATATGCCGGCACATTGTGTCAAAAGCATCCATTCGTCAACCTTATACCGTTTCATTAATATAATTACATCATTTTACACGCTTACTGAAATATTTATTTGTTTAAATTAAATAAAATAAATTGTATTTTACGGGTATTTGATTTTGATATAGTGTGAGAGTTTGTTTTGTTTTATAATCTATCTATACATATAATAAAAATGTAACGGATTGCTGTCTGTACATGGAAGGTATATGAGAAAAAAAAAATATTATTAGGACCTTTATAAACGCAAATAGCACCCAAAACAATGATTCTTAAAATTTTTGTCTGTTTGTCTGTGCGTTTGTGCACGCTAATCTCAGAAACGGCTGATCCGATTTAGATGCAGTTTTCACTAATATATTGTAGTAAGCTTCATTTAACATTTAGTGTTTGTTTCATGTCAATCAGTACATAAATAAAAAAGTTATGTCAATTTAAAGAATCACGTCGAACATTTATTCTATCTAAATACTTTCTCTGTTCAGATGCATTGACTGAAACTTTACTAAACTCCACAATAATGGTCTATATAAAGTATGATTATATAATAATAATAATATGATAATAAATAGAATATAAAATTGATCAGTTTCGGAAATTTTCTATACATATAATAAAAATGTAACGGATCGCTGTCTGTACATGGAAGGTATATGAGAAAAAATATTATTAGGACCTTTACAAACGCAAATAGCACCCAAAACAATGATTCTTAAAATTTTTGTCTGTATGTCTGTGCGTTTGTGCACGCTAATCTCAGAAACGGCTTATCCAATTTAGATGTAGTTTTCACTAATATATTGTAGTAAGCTTCACTTAAAATTTAGTGTTTGTTTCATGTCAATCGGTACATAAATAAAAAAGTTATGTCAATTTAAAGAATCACGTCGAACATTTATTCTATCTAAATTCTTTCTCTGTTCAGATGCATTAACTGAAACTTTACTAAACTCCATAATAATGAGACCATTATTATCATCATATAAAGTATGATTATATAATAATAATATGATAATAAATAGAATATAAAATTGATCAGTTTTGGAAATTTTAAATTACCAATTTAAGTTGACCTCAGATTTATATGATCATTGATATGAAATAGGGTTCAGGTTAGGCTGGAAGTTTGGGTTGTTTATATATGTATATAAAGTACGCCGAGAGCCGGGCCGCTTTTCGTTGCATTCGATAATATGGTATGTTTGCATATTTCATTTATTTATATTTTAGTGTTTGTAAATACATATTGTATGTATATAGTATAGGTTAATTTGTTTTCAAGTTAGGTAAACACGTCTTATTAGTTGAACTTTACAGTTTATATACAAGTTTATACAAGTTCTAAATTTTTATATTTAAATTTTATGTTTAAAAAACAATTTAGTAATTTGCGATTAATTAATACATGAGTGAAACATACATACATACGTGAAACATAGATTAAGTGAAATTTCCACTTTTAAATTTCTGATCCTGCGAAACCTGATAGAAGCAGAGATTTTAACAGGTGATAGTGTATTTATCGGGTTCCTCTCATTCCAAACAATTTTCCGTTTAGTTTTAAACGAGTCCAGTTTCCAGTGAGCTTATGATCAGTTTCGCGATGACAATTAATAAAGCCAAACGCTCAGACGCTAAAAATTGTGGATGTGGATGTAGGTCTAAGTATTAGCTGTTTTCCGCACGGTCAGCTTTATGTAGCTTTGTCACATGTTAATAATCCTAGCAGCCTGTATGCTATGTTCCCCAGTGGCTATACGATGTTATGACGGTGATTATAATCCAAAATAAACCAAAAGATACATCCAAAAAATGCTGCTCAAAGTCACTATTCCACGCGAAAGAAGTTGCGGGCACAGCTAGTTTCAAAATTTTTTCTTCTTTATCACTTCATATTTTGACATGATCTCTATCAAAATTTAGAGCTACTTCAATATTTAGTCATGTTCTACATTCGATCGCCTCAATCAATGTAGTGTCCCTTCTTATTAAAAAGGAGTTTTCTGAATATTATATGATCATAGCATAGGCATAGTGCATATGTACTCTTTACACGATAAAATATATTTAAAAAAAGATTCTCATGAATTGGTCCAATTCACATAAATACATCACACATTTGTGTTATCCTATATTAAATAATTTAAACTAATTAATAAAAGACAATTATATTTTATCGATTTATTTACCATCATTTGGCCCAACAATATGAAGTAACTACGTCATCATTTATCTATACTAATAAATGAAATTGAAGTGTCTGTCTGGATGTCTGTTTGTTCCGGGTAATCTCCGGAATGGCTTGACGGATTATGACGGGACTTTTTTCGGTAGATAGCTGAAGTTACTTCGGGTAACTTAGGTTACTTTTAATTTTCGAATATGATTAGGGGACCACAGAAAAAAATTAAAACTCATAAAAATTGAATAAATTCCGATTCAGTGCACAGTTTTACGAACAAATGCTTGAATTTATGAGAAATATTTATACTTTTAGTACTAAGATACTAAACAAAAATCAGGGTTTCGTATTAAAAAATAAAATGCAGTGAAAAATATATGTAACGCGGGCGCAGCCGCGGGCATACACCTAGTAGGTCAAAAAATTCAAAATATCTAGTTTACAATTTTGGATGTCAAAAAGACTCGGTTCAGTGATAGGAAATGTCTTTACATTTATGCATATAATTAGTTGACAAAAAAATCTACTTAGTCCTAATCGCATCCATGTGTTTTTTTTAAAGAGATGTTTCAACTAATCTCGATCTTGAATTCATCTTCAGTTCCATGGAGCTTTGTCCTATTGGAGGTTAGTTTCAGTAGCTTGAAGACTTGACCCGACTACTGTTTATCGTATCTTTATCTCTGTGTTTTTTTTATCAACAATACCTATTAACACTTAAAATATATATTGACCAAAATAAAAGCACGACATCTTTTCAGCCCCTAAATGTCAATACTTTAGCATGTCCTACATAGCTGTATATCATGAAAGGTCTACGTTGCAGTTTCCTAGTAACAATTGGAACATCGGACCACCAACACTACATTCCACCTGTTATTATACGGAACCTAAGCTCATCGTCAACATGGGAACTGGGAATCGCCCCACTAGTCCCCCTGACAAGTACTCCGTAGAAGCTACTATTCGGTCATACCTCAATCGTTACTCATGTCTCTTTGGGTTAACGACTATTCGATGTAATATCGGTCGATAGACATGTTTAATCAATATTAATAATTTGCACTGGGTTTTTTACGCCTTTTAGGCGCGTCTCACGTAATTCGTACATTATAAACGGAGCTAGGGTTAACAAGGATAAATCAGAAAGGATGGATTATCATATTTTTCTTCTGCATATTATAATAACTAATTGTTGATACAAGACCATTTTCTGTGCAGGTTCTCTTTATGGACATCGTATTCTGTACTCTACGTGGGATCGTTATTCGGACAAGTTTTGATGTTTTTAATGACTTGCTACTGGTTATCTCAATATGGAATATCTTTACAGAGCATGAGTAAGTTATAATTATACCTACGTATGACTTTGAATTGATTTTTTTTTTTGTATCTTCTGTAGCTACGTTCGTATTAATTATAGAATTTTTATAAGCTTGATATTTTCAATCATTTTATGTAATCTAAATCTAAAATCAAAACCATGTAATACTTTACCCGCATTTCTTTTCTTTTCTAAATATTTTCCTTTCTCTTAAAATCATATTATTCTTCAATATACCCAAATACGATATTAAAATAATATTGTTGTAATTTAAACTTACCTTTATAATTGTGATCAAATAAATCAGTGTAGGTCATGCTCTGGATGAATTCGGTTGTTTATTAATTTTAATAATCGTCGATTTTCAAAATATTATGGATTCACTCTGATCAAAATCGAACAAATTAATATCTAATTTTCTTAAATACTTTAATATTTCTCGAACTTTGTGATCAACGTTGAATGCATTGTTTTGATTAAGATTTGTTTTGAGAGCCGGATATCGTTCATAATCCCAAAGACCTCGCTTCAACGTCAAACAAAAGAGTTTATATGCCTGAGACAATTTTACACGAGGTCGAATGAATTTATTTTAATATCGACGCCTTCCTTTCCGGATTTTATTAAAAACAAATAAACAATTGACTTATAGTCCAGTGTGAGCGTAGAGATTGCAAAATAATAATAAAGTTTCGTTTCGATTTTCATAAATGTCTAAGCTGCAAAAAAAGGTTATAGATTATTCTACGATGTAAAGCTAGTGATATGTTTAGTTGATTAATTTGATATTTCCATAGTTTTTTTTTTCATTTTTATTATGCACTCAAAAATGTGAACTGAATGATATCACAACAACTAAACTAAACAGTAACTAAACCAACGTGCATGTAGTTTTTAAATTAATATAGAATAAACTTGATAAAGAATTTAGTTTACACACAAAAAAACAGTCCACATTTAATCGAGATAAGTCACGCAATTTTTTATCCATAAATTTACTTTCCCGTATAATATAATTATTTTATCTTAGGCACAATTATAATGGATCATGAAGTGAGAAATAAATTCTAGGTTTTACCATTTGATGGTTTGACAAATGAAGATACCAACGTATTTTTTTTTCACAGCCAATTTCCTCTTCTACACTGCAAGCCTTCTGAGCTCTTTGATCTTATTATACTTAGCGCGACGCTGGCCCAAACTGATAAAGACGGTGGAAGCGATAGAATTAAAATTACCGCCGTTTGACAGAAACGTTTCATTTATTTGCGAGTTTACTAACTTCTCGATGCTCGCAGCGGCTTTGGGTAATTTTTTTTTACTAAATATCTAAAGTGTGCTTTAAAATTTTTACGTAAGCAAAAATAAGAATAGGTACGATGCTTTACTTATATATGAAGGCACGATTACGTAAGCAATATGTACGTTTTAATTTTCGATTTTAAAATGAAAACTTCTTTAACTGCATTGAGTGATGATTCTCAGTAGGCGAAAAACTGCGCGTTACCAATGTGTTGTTGCCCTACTTCCGGGCGGCAGCACACGATGCCTTCACCCAGTTTCGCGCGGCGGGGCTACAAGTGTTCGCGAGTTGTTATTTCCGGTGGCGTTTCGCTCACATGTGAACGTCAGATTGTACCACCCCAACCGTATTCATGCGATTTGGTTATAAAACGCGGTATAGCCGATACAGGGATTATTGAGTTCTAACTGCCTAAGTTAATAGTAAGGGTGTTACAGTATATAAGTTATATATAGCGTACATGGTATATACTCTTTAGTAAGAGTGTGGATAATAAGTGCTATGACGTCAGCCGTTAAAATTCTACAGTATGTCAAGTATAAGATGGCGTTTAAGTGCTAGCGCTCAGAGGTAAGGCGCTTTTGTCGCCAGTCCCCTTAACTGCTTAGGTTTTTTTTTAATTATGCTAATGCTAACGTAATCACTGTGGGTAGATGCTAGGTGATGTGCTTCGATAGCTCCTTTACGCAGTAAAAATGCGGTTTAGTATCAATAGTTTTAATTACTTATTGTAAAGAATACAAATAGAAGGCGTGAGACGTTCCAAGCGACGATAATGAATGAATGATTGCACGGACCAGCTGATACGCGCTTGAGCGACGGGGTACAGGTGCGGGGGCGGGTGACCGGGGTAATGAATGTCCTTGGATCCCGTCCGCACCCCGCTCCTCATCACTACGTTAACAGTAGATGTAAGTCTTGTTTATTATTGCCGACAACAGGGACGGGGCGAAGGAGATCAAAATGTCATAAATTTTGCTTGGGGCAAGTACACTACTTGGGTGTTTTCTATTTAGAAAAACTCATCAGAAATAATAATTTTCAGTTGAACATCTACTATCTATATTTTACGGACTTACAGTGGCTTATTCATGTGATAGTAAAAACGTATGCGAAACGTTCTTCCGGTTTAACATGCCATGGATTTTTGACTACACCCCGTATACTCTGTGGAAAGGAATTTTAATAGAGGTACCTACACGCTTGGAGTGAAAATTTCTGTAGATATTATAAATAATTAAAATTTTTAAATTAATAATTTTGTAATAACGGGTGACTATAAATAATGATATTGTTTCAGATATTTAACATTCAATCGACATTTTTGTGGAGTTATATAGATGTATTAATTATGTCTATAAGTATACATTTGACAGAACATTTCGTTTTACATAATCATTTATTAGAACGTGCCGTGAAACAGGTAAGATTATCGAAGTATGTTTTATATTCACTTAAACATTATATAAATTAAATTTGAGTTCTATTGATCGATAGAAAAAGTTTAATATGGTTTTTGTTAGCATCCAAAAAAATGGCGACGTCATCGTTAACAGTTGACATTATTTTTATAAGCTACCAAACTTGAATCATTTCAATACATTCAAGACACAATAACAAAGAGTATCTATTAATTTAACAATAAAAATTGTTTTAAAAAAATGTTTAAGAGGAAATAAAATATAATCAAATTACAAAAAGAGACCATTTAAATAATAAATAATTACTTTTGCAATCCATTCTTAACAATATCACTCTTAGAATAATTCCAACTTATGTACTATTTCTAGAAACATTTCGACTGCTCAGTTTTCCGTGTTCAGTATTTAAAAATTGTACGTTTGGTGAACCTTATTAATAAACATGTCGGAACTTATATTTTGACGTCGTTTGGAATCAATCTCTATTGGATTTGTATTCAATTATTTTATTGTGTCAAGTAAGTATATACATAAGTAATACGGAAGTAAATAATGTTTGTTTTGTAAAGTATTTATATTATATAATCAGGGAAATGTTTACATATTTTGTATTTCTGCCTAATATAATAATTTTTCGTTTTAGTAAAACCTATACTGGACATTTCGTCGCTTGTCAATTTAAACATCCTGATAACTACTTGTAAGTAATCTTTATAAAAGTTAAAATCATAAATATTTTTTTTGGTTTATGAATTAGGCTCTGTTTCACGAATGTAATGTTTTTAATTGTCATTAATTAATGTGGAAATTTCGAGTTAAGAACGAGTTCACTTGATATTGTGTATTACATACCAGCAGTGCCATTAGTAAAAATATGAAGTAACTATAAACAGTAACGTAAGTAACAGTAAAAATTTATATGGATTTTGAAGTGAAACTTCTTTGCGCAGCAGGAGAATAAAATCTCAAAATTAGGTCGCGCAATGAACGTAAAAAGTAACATCTTGAGAGAGAATGATACAATAGTAATAAATGTGCTATGCTATCTGACTGAAGAATTATTATTTTCGTTCTTGTCCTAGCGTCATTTATTCCAGACAAACGTTCTCATCTGTTTTCTCCCTGGATAATAGCACTATGGTAAATTTTTTTTATACCAAATATATCCAATACCGCCGTTTTGATTTTTTCCATAAAATAGTTATTGAGGATCCTTTGAGAACGAAAAAAAATGACGAATTCAGACGTTCGTCAAACAAATTTCATAGATAAAATTAAAAAAAACATATCTTACAGGTATATATCCATAGTCTTTATTTTTCTAAAACTGAACAAAAAATTAATCATAAGTTTAGTTTTGGAGGAGAAAACAGGGTACTACGTAGTGATGTTTTCGTCTATTTTGCATGGGTAAAATCAGCCCAAGATGCAAGTGTCCCTTTCGTGTTTTATAATTATTTTTTTGGGGCGCAACGCGATAGCAATAGATGTCTGAAATACCTACTTTTCCGCCGCATGTCCTCTTAATGTGAGGTCTTAGTGAGCATACGTATTTTTAACTTTATCTCAGTCTATGATATTAGTTCCTTACTAATAATCTGTCTTACAGATTTAAACTAAATATTGCCTAAGGAATGTTACTTCTGACACTTGTAGTCTGTAAGTAAGTACTCTTTGAAACGAGTTATGAGGACAATGAAAATTACATTGACTATTGAGAAATATATTATTAGTAAATACCAAATATTTTTTACACGGTCTTTTATATATATTACACGCTTCAGTCAATATTATTGTTTTACCTATAATATTTCTCATATATTTATTACAGAACGCTTCATGGAATTGAACATTCAATATACTTCATGTTTTCTCTATCATTTTTATTATTAAGAACTCTATTAGTTTTATTATTGGCTGCGAGAATAAATTCAACTTCAGTCGATCCTCTTGTAATCCTTTACAATATACCGAGTTCTAAATTCAATACAGAGGTGAGTAGAAAATAGTATAAAACTTTACAAAATACCTACGAATAAACACCAACCACACCTCGAACACAAACTAACGTAAGTTCTTCGAACTGATTAACCAATAATACGATCGATACGACACTTCTCCACGCTGTAATGACCAATCATATTTTATCATCAATAATCGTCCTGTCATGGTCAATCGTGACTGTGTTTGCCAGTATTTATATATAACATTATATCAACTAGTGATTGATATACTTAGTAATTTATTATTGGTATTCGAAGCTTTAATTTCTAATTTATTAATAAATATTGGAAATTAAAAAAAAAAACGAACTGGTTCAAACGAACGAACACATTATTTTAATGATAACATTAAAACTCGCCAGTACCTTCTAAATTCACCGGAAATCGGTTGATAAATAGAAAGGACATATTACTGACGGAGTGGCTTAAGATGACGGTTACTACCATTGCGAAAATTAGCCATAAAAAGTAAAAAAGTGGTTCATATAATTAACCTTATATCAAGAAAAGCCGGCCAGAATTAGATTTATATCTATTTACTATTACCCTCAATTTTTGAAATTGTCTTAAAGCACTAATAAATGTATATTGGCACAAAGCACCTGGGAGCCAGTTCCTACAGAATAATTGGCCATAAGAACTTAGAGGATTGTGGAGAAAAGTATCAGGTTTAAAAAAAAATATGGTTTAAGTTTTGTTCTGTACTTTTATATTTTACATGAATATTATAACGTTTCATGTATTTGCTGTAGGTCGAAAGATATATAGCACAAATAAAGACCATAAAGGTGGCGCTGAGCGGCTTAGATTTCTTTTACGTGACTAGAAGAATGATATTAACCGTGAGTATTTTATTAATGTCAGCTTTAAACAGAGTCATGTGGAGATAATTATAAGAGTAAAGCAATAAAAAATAACAAAAAAAACCAGTCGATAAAATAACATTACGCTAGAATCTCCAATAACAACATTCATCCTGTCTACCATCCTTACGATTTTTCTTTGTAATTTTCTAATAATTTCGAATGAACGGACGGTAAAATCGAGGCTTACGTGGTAAAATTGCTTCAATATTAAATTAACTAAGGAGATTTACTACGGGCTGTATCATAATAAAAAAATACGCCATGAATTTAATATACGAAAGATGGATTTACTAGTAAAGGAAAAAAAATACTTTAGCATTTGGATATACAAAGCTCATCTATATTTTTTTTTTCATATTACCTACTACTAACTTCGGTAAACTAATATGACTACTTTCAATAATTTAAAATCACCGGATCGGATATTAAGCGTATTAAAATAAATTATATTGGTTGATTTTTTAATTCTCTTTAAAAAGCGTTACTAAGCTACATATTTAAAAGCCTCAGAGTTTTTTTTACACGGAATGGGCTCAGTACTTTGACCACAATCTCACCTGATGTTAAGTGACATGTAGTCCAGAATGGTAAACACACTAAGCCTAGAGGTACTGGTTCTCAAGTGATGATGGCGAAACACACCTATTGGTATTTGGCGACAGGTTTTCAAACTTGAGGGTGGTAGCTACCCAGGCGGGAATCATTAGAAAATGCCCTACCACCATGCTATAGTTTTCCTCACGATCTTTTCCTTCACCGAAAGCTCAGACTGATTTTAGAGTCGGATAGGTCAAATCCGTCAATAGATCAAACCCGCGTCGATTGACGCGGAATTCGGCAGCACTACCCGCTGCGCCATCATCGCTTCAAATTCGACCATAATGATATTAAGTAATAATAAACACGCTATATATAGATTTACTGATTTTCAAGCGATGGTGCCGGAACTATTCTTTTGGTGTCTGGCGACAGATTTTCAAACTTGAAGATTGTAGCAAACCAGGCAAACATTAAAGAATACCTACCACCAGACTATGGTTTTTTTTTTTACAATGTCTTCCTTCACCGAAAGCTATGGCTCACTATAGAGTTGTATAGGTAAATTCGAACCTCCATCCTGCGACGCAGTATCCGACTACTAAGATATTCTAGATATTGACCTAGACATAAATAGAATATCGAGTTTAGTGTTTAGACAATATTTACTTCTATCGATAATTCGCGTAAAAGTTTTTGTTGCGAAATATCAATTATAGTACGTTATTATCTTTGTATTAGAAATAGTTTATCGTTACGTATTTAAAAAAACAGATTTCACTAAATAGCTAAAGTCGGTTGATTATTAAATAAAAATAAAAAAATAAAAACTCTTTATACATTTGAGCCCTGAAAAAGCGTTTATGAATTTCAAGAAACTACCTCTGGTTCGGAAAACATCCCAGTCGAAAAGATTCGGCATGAAACGTGAACTGTACTTTTTAATAACATTCTTTTTTATGTATAAATGATACAGTTTATAGTAATAACAAACGGTTTTATTGGAAGAACAGGGAGGGGCATCATTTCCAGACATCACTATCGTTCACGTAATGATCCACCATATAAATAACTTTTGGACATTAAAACCTGCTTGACATAGTACTTGAACTCACTGTCAAGTAAATCGGTAATATGGTTTCGAATCATATTGTAATATCTGATACTATTAGGTACCTAAAAAGCTTTTATAACAGTTACTAAGCCTAAAGCATGGGACTGCTAATTTGTAATATTTCTGATATTAAAATTATGCCGATTGTTTGTTGAGTCAAACTGGTTTAAATTTTTGCGAATGTAGTACATTAAAATGATAAATGATGTATTGGGAGGGGTTGTCACTTAAAATACTACATTTTTTTTAAATTTATTCTTTATTGATTAAGTATATGTATCTACCTACATTTATATCTATATTAATAAATCGGTCAAAGGTACGGTAGACTCGATTGAAACTTTACCTTAATAATAAAACATAAAAAATAATGATTTCGAGTCGACAACATGTATCCGCAAAATTTGGATTGCAGAGTATTTTGTTAAATTCTAATAGTACAAATGGCAGTCGCCATATTGGCCACTCGGATGCCATCTTGAGTTCGTTAAGGCCGATTCACAGTTGTCAGTGCCGATTCACACGTATCAGTGAAGTTACAGTTCCTATCTACCTACATTTTGTAAAAGATTGTGTATAATGAGTCACATTTCACCCGAGCGAAGCCGGGTTTTCATCTAGTTAATTATTAGAATATGCTACGTTACGTTGTTACATTACATTTATTGAAGTAATCAAAACGTTTTTTTTTTTGTTTGTTTCAGCTCTTAGGGACCATAGTTACCTACGAGTTGGTGCTTCTTCAGTTTAACAAATAAACTAAGAATTACGTCTTAAAGTCAAATTATAAAATAATTTAATCTTCAAAATATATAACACATTAATTATTATAGTTTTTATAACTTAATTATTCAAAACAGTGTTCTGAACAAAAAATACGTTTCGTTTTAAAACTTTGAACTAAAACTAATACAACTAATCCAAAGAAAACTGTAAAATAATATTTTAATTTCGCTGTTTATTAATTAATAAAATTAACTATAATATGTCGCCCATATTTTTGACATGACAAATATCGCAGATGAAATTATAATGAAAAGACTAGCGAATAATAATAATTGAGGTCGGCGGTACACCGGCTATGGAGCCGTTTTTTTTCTGTGCTTATATAGAGTTACGATATCAATTCGAAATTATATTAAAACGATATGATCGAAAGAGTTTCATAATTCCTCAGTATTAATTTTTACCAACAAATAATACTTAGATATGATATATGATGAAACTACTTCAAATAGAGTACAAATTGTTCACGGTTATAACTTCCAAGTGTATGTATGTATACATAGTATAATATCCACCTCCTTCCCGTCGGTCTTGGGAGAGACTACGTCCTTTCTATTACTACGATCTTGACACACCTCTTTCGCTTCTTCTAGTTTTATGTACACTTTCATACATGCTTGTCGGTTATCGGTACTTTTGACGTGATCTCTCTTTAAAGAGACCTTTTCGATCTGGTCGAGATACGTTCGCCTATGTCGACCCTTATCGAATACCTAGTGACTCTCGCCTTGAAAACTTACAAATTTCTATTTTTTTTAAAAGGAAACATATTGTAATCTTTTCTCATCAATAATTTAAATTGACAGGAATTTTCCTTTTAGCGTAGGCACATACTGATTAATTATTTAAAAAAAATCTCTTTTTGTGCGCGATGAATAATTTATTGTAACGGAAAATTTCGCTTGCGTTATGGAAGATACAATAATGGTATAAAATGTTAATGCTATATACATGTAATAAACAGTAATATGATGTTTAATAAAAGCTTAATCAAATACAATATTATTTAAAAGTATATAATTGGAGAGTGCCTATTTTAATAAATTATGAGTCAACGTAATTTTTTCATAATGTAGAAAAATGTTTGATTTCAACCGCTTTGCGTACCTGCACATCTATTAAAACACGTTTTTAGGAATAACTTATGCTAAATTGCATTGAATAGTATTCCACTTAAATGTATTAGTTATTATTTGAACTACATCGATAGCGATCATAACTCAGAATCAGCGCACGTTACTTTCACCCATTATATACCTCGATTCATTTCCCAGAAGGTTTAATAAGGTGAGAACTCGACAATAGTGCATTTATAATTGGACAGTATATTTGCACACATGTATTTTACTAAAAAATAATAATTGTTGGACTATTATGTCACATTTTTGAAGTGAAATCTTTTTTAGTGGCGTTAAGCGATTCGCGCTTGGGGAAAAAAACTTATAAATTCGCATTACCAATGCTATAATGTTAGCCGTCAACATACTGCAGTATGTCAAGTATAAGATGGCGTATGAGTGTTGGTGCTCAGATATAAATGCTAAAATGTATACTTACGCAGTCTATGTTATTATAGCTACTAATGTTATATTGTTATTTGTATATTATGTTGTTATAATATGTACTAATAATTATTGCACGGAGTGCCGACAAATGTAAAAAAAAACAGTCAAATGTTATATGTTGGTAATGTTATTAATTTGAAATTAATGAAATTTAAATTACAGATTTTACAAAGTTTCGAGTTTTAATGTGTCGACAGTCCTCATGGTTGCCTAGTTTTTTTCCCATATTAATCTAACAAATTTAAATTTTGATAAATGTATGATTTTTGAAACGATGATGGCGTAATTGATAGTGCTAGCGGATTCCACGTCAATAGACGCGAGTTTAAGGTCACCTATCCAAATCCAAAATTAGCCTGAGTTTTCGGTGAAGGAAAACATCGTGAGGCATAGTCGTAGGTGATTTTCTAATAATGCCTGGGTAGTTACCACCCGCAAGTTTGAAAACCTGTCGCCAAACACCAACCGGTGTGTTCCAGCAGCATACCTTGAGAACCAGTACCTCTAGGCTTAGTGTGTTCACCATCCTGGACCACATCGCCTCTTAACATTAGGTGAGATTGTGGTCAAAGCACTGAGCCTATACAGTTAAGGATTAGGATAAAACTGCTTAGAATATTGATTGAAAAAAAAGTAGACGTAGAATGAAGCACACCTGATCAAATCACGAAGTTAATAAAATTAAAGTAAATCCACTTTAAATTACTTCCAGTAGGTATCCGTGGCCCTGAAATATTTTCTACGTTACAAAATGTAAAAAGGGCAATTTATTTGCGGGACTCTTTTAAACAAATGGACGACTTCATGCCTCCACGTATTGTATTAGGGGCATTGGTTCTCAAACGTTATCCCGGGAACTAAATGCAATGGGATTTCGAAAGGATTTCCTGTTTATTTTATTATTATCCAAAGAGAAATTTAAATTGAATAAAAATACAAGCGTCTTCAAAAGCAATGAAACGAATTATGTGTATAAGATAAGACTCTTCCGTTTTACTCTTATCCTTACATATATTTCGTAATGCTGCCTTCTCTCTGTTTCTTAAAACTCAAAAATGACAAACCCGAAATGCAAGAAGTTTTTTTTTTAAGTAAAACAACGTTAGGCGCGATACTCGTATAACGAATAACTCAGACCTTTTTCAGACGAAAGTAGAGTTTCCAAATGGAAATTACCTTCAGAAAATATGGGTAGCATTTTTGAAGTGAAGTCTTCTATAGTGACGTTGAGCGATTCTTGGCAGGAGAAGACTTCTAGATTCGCGTCAGCAATACTATGACGTCAGCCGTCGTCATGCTACAGTGTGTCAATTATAAGAATATTATTAAAGTGGTAGCACTCAGGTATAAATAATAAAATGTATACTTGCGCAGCATATAGTTTGCTTTGATTATGTGTAAGATATATGCAAATGTATATAATTATTATTAGATGCGACAATATATGTAAAAACCAGACAAATGTTAGGTTATGTTAATAATTTTAGTGAACGAATTATGAAATTTAAACCTTAAATATCATAGTTTTCCCATAATTTCGGTTTTTAGCTATTGGTGACAGCACCCGTGGTTGTCTAGTTTTTCTACTTATACTGTAAATTGTAAATTATCAATAAATACTTCTCTGAACTTTAATATGACATATTTATTTTATGTATAATCTTTTTTTTTTATTAATATCTGCCACAACAGTCCGAGAATTTTTATTTATTTAAACCATAGATAGATCTACAGCCAGGATTTAGTATATATTTTGCTCCACGAAATGATACGTACAATCCGCTATTCAGCAATGACACTGCAAATATTATTCATTACTAGCTGTGCCCACGACTCCCCTCGCTTGGAATTCAGATAATTATATTCTCCCATCCTGTCCTGAAGGTCGCGAACTCGCGGGCACAGCTAGTAGGATATATAATCACAACAAATATAAACCAAATAGCTTATATGTAATGTTAAATGTAAAACTTTGAGAATTGTTGCCTTAGTAAATTAATTCCAAATTTAGAAATGTAATTATCATTTTAATCTTTTTAATTTACGAAACGCCTTAAAAATTTTAGATACCTTTATCGTCGATTCAGTGAATAAAAGTAAGTACTTACTTACAAATAATTCTGTGTATTTATCTAAGATTTATTACTTATATTTGCACCAACTTGCCGTATTATAAATACAACTATTAAGGTAATATTCACATAACCGTATTGCGTATTTATTATAAGAATAGTCAGGTCAACTAAATCCTTATTTTTAAATATCTATATATATTATAAAAAAAGATATTTTACTCATTCGAGTTTCTTCTGCCTTTTTTTTCACGCGAGGAAATGCGTCTGTGCATTTTACTTTTACGTAAACAGAAAAAAAAAAAACCACTAACAAGTACTTTTCTAAATTCTATACCAAAATCATTCGAGAATAAAAATTATTATATACAAACAGAATTGGAGGTAAAGCTAGTTTTTTTAAAAAGGTAACATTATGAAATAACTGATATACTGTATACTTGAAAAAGTGCGCTAATTATTTACAATATTTATTCCAAATACATGTACCTACATTATAATAAGTTCATAGTATTAATGCATTCGATCCTTTGCTACTTAATAGCAAGTTTAATTTAATGAAAGAGCACTTTTGTTGGCACTCGACAGTGTAAAACACTTTGGACACAGATAAGAGAAACTAGCTGGTTCACTGCGTACAAGTTAACGACAGTGCTAACTACAAAACGTCACCTAATAATCAAATTGTTTTCGTGTTGCTACGTTTATGTATTCTGATATCCCGGTCCTGCTCTTTTGTTAGTAAGTCTCTGGCCTAGATTATATATCTGGATGTTAGTGGCATTTATACTTCAAGAATCATTGTATCGATAACATTGTTATTTTTATTTTTCTATTTTCTGTTCGGTTTTGCCATACTTAAGTTTTTGCCATAGTTAACTGAATACGCTAAATATAAATCCAGTGAATAAGTGAATAATTGAAATAACCGAATAATTGCGATAGTTAATCCAACTTTCAGACTAATAGTAAGTAATGCTTAATTTCACAACAAAAGCGAATTAAAAAGTATCTAACATGAACAACGATGTATTACTTATATTTACGGACATAAAAACATGTCATCATAATTACAGTATACGTAGGTTTTGTTGCTAACTTTAGCGAATAAGTCGTATATATACAATAAATATGTTTTCGTTTATCGCAAAAAAAACCTATATATTTTATCGTTATAAAAAAATGAAACTATAATTTATAAATTTAAAGTCCGAACCTTTTTTAAACTGTACTTTTCGGAATTCATTAGTTCTGATTATCTGTTGTGACTTATTTGTGACTTCAGTCGGTATTAATGCAATGTAGCTAGCAATAACGTAAGCGTAGTGACACAGCTTTGTCTGCGTCATCCATTTTTATTTAAAAGTTCATCACCTCAGAATAACGTCTCTAAGTGAATCTTTCTTGAAAAATAATTCACTGCTCTGTAGCTACTGTGGAATTTATCAGTCTATTTAGAAATAATAACGGCTTTTTTTACCACCTTTTACTTAACTTGGCCTTTTAGTATGAGTCTGATCGGAGTGCAGCTGGCTTTTTAAAACGGTTATCCCAAATCGATTGAGCTGAAATTTTGCGTACACATTTATGTTTGTGTAACAATACATTGTTAGGCAGCTAAATGGCATCATTCTAAATCTAGTATCGCAATAATAATCACATACCAGTTATTTTTAAGCCTCAGCATGATATGGATTTCCTGCGAAAAATGACGTCAAACTATATTCAAAACGGCGAAGTAAATTACTAATTTCAGCCAAATTGAACTGTATAATTATGTAATTTTAATATACCTAAAAACTATATTTTGTTATTTTTTTAGTTCCATTTTGTTAATACCTACATTTTCGGTACAATTATCTAAACTAATAAATAAAATTGTAGTGTATGTTTTAAAATATTTTTTTTTACTGAGTCTGTCTGACTGTCCGTCTGTCTGTTTGTTCGGGGTAATTTCTGGAACAACTGGACGGCTTTTTAATTATCGAAAAAAAAATAGGTCTCCGAGTAAAAAAATCAATACAATGCACAGTTTACGGACAAGTGTTTGAATTTATGAGAACGATTTTTACTTTATCTTATTATAAAATAATCAGGGTTCCGTATCAATAATTAAAACGCAGTGAGAAATATATGAAACGCGGGCGCAGCCGCGGGCACACGGCTAATTTAAAATTATATTTTATTGAAACTTTAAATAAATAAAAAATACATCATTTTAAAATTAAAATCTTAATAATTCATATATGACACAACCAGAATAACTTTAAAATACCAATAGCCTGAGAAACACTTTCAAAAGATTATGTTAAATTTAAAACCCTTTCCATTATCGTATGATAACAATGCCGTATGAAAATCAAAAACAAAACCCTTCGATGGACGTCGAAGTTAATTCCAAAAGCCACAGCTTAGCGATGATACATTTGTGATATTATTATTATAAATTGATTCATATCCACTTGACACGAACAAAACAACGCTTAGCTAAATTACTACACATTAAAATAAACACAGTGTAAGTTGTACGAATGTGCCTTTTCTACGATTCCATTAACGATACAACCTACACCATTGTGTCCTTCTATATTAAACATTGGCTGTGTGTACGCGGCTCGCCCGCGTTTTATATATTCTTCACTGCACTTTTATTTTATAGTAAAAATATTTCTCATAAATACAAGGAGCACTTGCCCGTAAAATTGTGTTTTGAATCGGATTTTATTCATTTTTTAATGAGTTTTAAAAATATTTTTTTAGGCAGAACCCTAATTATTTTTGAAAACTAAAAGTCCCGTCAAACTCCGTGCAGCCGTTCCGGAGATTACCCGGAACAAACAGACAGACAGATAAAAACTTAACAAATTTTATCTTTGGTATAGGTATCGTATATACATTAATATCTATTTAGTTTTAAAAAAAAATAAGATTACAAACACACACCAATTTTATTTATTAGTATAGATTTGAGTAAAGTATTATAAATTAATTTTATAAAAATATAGTGGTCATTGTGTGAATATCCATTTGATAGAAAACAAAACGCAGAAGCTCTTGTAACCGCTACCAGCGCAATACAGTGACGTCTTCATGTACTAGCAACATATACACACACTGCACATGAATACTTGCTTAGTACACGCAAGGTACATAAGTCGTGTAAGGCACCTTATCATTTTTCTGTGACACACGATTGAAGTTAATTTCTCTTATATACTGTAGATGATGGTTAACATTTAATATTTCCTGAATGTCCTACAACCGCCAATTATTTTTATTAGGATTGCTTAAGATACAGTTTTAGCTAGCAATGAATTTAGCAGAATTTTTAATCGGGTAACAGCACAAGCCGAGATTCATATATTGTGATAGAAATCATTTTCCGTCTTAAATACGCACCTTAAAGTCAAATAAAACTTGCTAACATTAGACAGTTTGAAAAAAATCTTTGACATATAGTGAAACTTAATTACATTTGGAAAATGTTTTGAACAGAATACTATATATATCCTAGTAGTCGCGAGTACGTTAACGTGATATAGGCATATCATGAGGAAGAATAGAAGTCGCGTAACAGGAAGACCGTATATAAAGTGAATGAAAACCGCAGAAGGTGTCAAATGCTCGTGTAAAGAATGATATGTGTATTAAGGATGTGAGTGATCGGACGGCAACTGATAAACGAGACTAAACATAAGTATCGTGAAAATGTAATCACTAAGCTGCTGTACATGCAGAAAGTAGACTAGTAGAAGGGGTAGAAAAAAGAAGATAGTGCAATAAAGTGCTTCATTTAAACCAAAATACGTATATTTTTATAAAATATTTAAGTTTGTTAGGTGAATTACTCGTTGCTATAAATTTCCCAGTCCAAGTTGCAATGCAAGATGGTCCCTAACCAATTTTAAATTTTTACTAGCGAGTTCGAGTAACAAAGAGAAAGCTTCTTAACTAATTAATGTCAGCACGTATAGTAAATAGAATGCACAGATTTCGATTAATTATTTCTTACAATTTATAAAATCTTTATTTAGCTCGCCGTCTCTTTGTTAGTGTTGTTTATAGTTGATAATAATGGAATTTATTTGCTTTTTTTTAATCATTCATATATCTTCGAGCTTGATTTTAATATGTATTTCATTACTTTAGATAGTATATATAAAATTTGTAAAGATGATTAGAATTTTAAATTGACAAAAAAACTATCGCCAGTACGTTTCTTTGCAATAATCACGGAATATTTACGGTACAGTGACTAATAACAAAAATCGTTGCTTGCCTCATTTACTTCTAAATGCCGAAAGGTCATGCATCGCTTCACCAAACTTTCATTCGATCTTTTCCGGTGCTCAATGTCCGAAGAATTGGTAATGCAAGAGTTGACCTTGGCTTGCGCTACTAAATTAATATAATACGTGAAGTCCTTGGAATTTGTTCCATGCTAAACCTACGATGATTAACCCCTTGAGCACTAACCTGGCGTTTACGCCAGCTTTCCATTGTTTTCCTGTTGTCGTTCTATTATTATCTCATTTTTATGGGTAATCGACATATTAAGGGACAATACGTATCACAAGGTTTTTTACAGAGCCCATGTATCTGCGTGTAATGTGCAGGTGTGTGTGAGGTGCATTGCGTGTTATGTTTGTGCATGCACGTCTTCGATCGCTACCAGTGAAGCCCCAAGGTGTTCGCTATTAGTAAACTGATGTGACAATCTTAAAATAAAGTAAGGTTTTTTTAACTTAATATTTAAAAATATTTAAATATTATTCTATGGATTCTTTCGGTAATAAGGAGTAATAATAATTACATTTAACAATAAACTCATAAAATATCAATAAATATAAAAAACTAGAGGATGTGCAGCAGCATCCTTTGAGTATCACAAGCGTCTACTACTATCGCCAACCTGCCTGCCAAGCGTGGCGATTATGGCAAGCCCCCCCTTAATGGGGGAGACCTATGTCCAACAGAGGACTTCTTATGGTTGGATAGATAGATAGATAGAATAAGCCTATCTATATCGGTTAATAATACTGCCAACATCTATATTATTACTATAGAAGCTCCGCGATCACGCACGACATCAGTCCTTGGAATTTGTTTTCAAAAAGATTATAACCAGCATTTATATTGACTAGTATCAGTTTTTATACAGTAATTTACTATCACAAGATCAATGAAATTATCCCTTAATTAGTTTTTTCGCGATAAAAATCTACACACTTCGTTTACGACATTGTGATTATTAAGTGAACTTGAAAAATAATAAGCGGGTTTTTGTAAACAACTTTGTAAAATAAATACTTCTATCATAAGAGTAGTGCAGTTCTCAATTTCCGTTGTCACAACAAGAATGTTCACACTGAGGTAAGTTCATTTCAATTCTAAATTTAAAATAAAACCACTTTTAATTCAAAACACGATAGGTACTTTTTCCATCAACTCCTTTGTTGATTATTTTAAAATTTGTTGTATTTTGTTTTTAAATGCGATCATATTTTTTGCAACTGCCTCGGTGGCGCAGTTGTATTACGGTGCGACTGCCGTTCCGAGGTCTCGGGTTCGATCCCCTGGTGGGGTCAAGTAGTATTGCGTTCTTCTACTCAGTATCATCCCGGAGTTTGGAATTTGTGCCCGATACGGCGACAGGCTCGTCCCCTGTCAAAGTTGGGACGGAATTAAGCTCGGCGAAATGTGGCTGGTACTAATTAATTAAGCTATTTCACCTCTGCCTAACCCTTCGGGGATAATAGGAGTGAGCTTATGTGTATTTTTTAATTTTCATTTTAAACAGTAATTTTTTTAATGATTGTTTGAAAAAACATTATCAATAAATTTAATTATTACAAACTGAAAGTCTTTCCAAAGAGACAATGCCACAATAAAAGTTATTTCAAAATCATCGTTTTCTTCTTTCATAAAAATGGAAATATTTAATTAAGTTTCTTTTTTTTCAAAACTCAATAATAATATGTGATATTAATATAATTACTATTCTGGCAGTTTTAATTTATCACCAAAAATAATATTAAAATCTACAATGAAGTTGTTTTCAAAGAAGACATCTGAGACATATGATGTAAGTATTTCTTCAATAAAGTATATAGACAGATAAGCTGAATTTAATATTTGAAGCATCCATTAAAATGTGCAATTTCTTTCACTGCATGTGGTAGAGTACACATAATGTAGAAAATCTCGTAAATAATTTTTTTCCTGTGTATTTTATATGTTTAATATTGATGATTCACGTTATTGGAAACCGCATCACTCGACGTAGGTTCGAAGTTTACAATAATCCAGAGCGTTCGGTAAAAAAAAAAATAGTTTAAATAATTACAAAAAATACACATTTTAACAGATAATCAAACTATAACGTATTTTTTTACACAGAATAGGCTCAGTGCTTTCACCACAGTCTCACTTGATGTTAAGTGACATGTTGTCCAGGATGGTAAGCACACTAAGCCTAGAGGTACTGGTTCTCAAGTGATGCTGCCGGAACACACCTATTGGTATTTGGAGAAAGGTTTTCAAACTTGAGGGTGGTAGCATTAGAAAATGCCCTACTACCACCATGCTATGGCTTCCTCACGATGTTTTCCTTGACCGAAAGCTCAGGCCGATTTTGGGGTCAGATAGATCGAACCCGCGTCGTTTGATGCGGAATCCGGCCGCACTACCCGCTGCGCCATCATCGCTTCTTATACGTATACAAACACACCTTCACAATATCATTTTTGTTTATCAATCTATTTGTATTCTAAACTTGTTGAAGATTATTTATTAGATTTCAGTTTGTATTTCTATAAAACGTGTTTTAATTTTTATTTTTAGTGATATTTATTTTTGAGTTTGTTTGTTATGAAGAGCTACTCTTTTACTCTTCGAACGTACATAGGATTTTATTATTATTAACTCCCAATGATAACAAATCTTCTACAATAATAATAAATTTAAATAAAATGCTGATATTTGCAAGAATCACAGACCAAACTTATGAAATTATTATATTGCCATCAGTCTTTGATAAGGATAGTAACAGTTTCTGGTTAATCCGATGTTTTGAAGAGCTTGAAAATCGTTTTCAAGTGTTTTATTATCAGTAAATAATACACAGATTCAGTTGAAAATCTGTCGTCAAACAATTATGAGCTTTCCGACGTCATCAGTTGAGATTCAGCGACTGTGATTTAGCATCTGATGAGATACAGTCAGGTTTGAGTACAAAAGTAATATAGTTATACAACGTTTCTTCTAGAACTTTCTACCAACTCTCGGATCTATACTGGCAGCTGCCCGTATCTTTGGAATTTCGACTTTCGGCCTGAGCATAGCTTTTGTTTGGACTGTCATTGTTCTGGTCATGTTAATTTTAATAGAAATTGGTGCTGTATGGAAAATCATCAGGGTGTCAAATGGAGTAGCTATAGATTCCTCGGACGGACGTAAGTGTAATTTTAATAAAAATGAAAAGTTTTCTATTCAACAAAACTGTGTTTAATTCCAACGTCCTATATTTTAACATTTAACAAAATAAAATCAAGTAAAACAATTAAATATTACGATTTTTTATCCATGAACTACGTATAAACTTTATAAATCTGTTCATCTTTCTAGACATTTAAGTTTTTCAAAAACAAAATTTACAGAGCATTTAAACAATCCCTTATTTCTAAAGCAATCGTCAATATTTAAAGCAATATCGTTTAAACCCCGTATTTTACTCAGGCGTATAATTCCGATTGGGCGTGCGTCGTTTTTCGTTCCTCAATGAATAAGTATGAACTTCCCTCGTTCTAAAAACTGAAATGTAGTTACGCCTTATTAAGTTAAAGCTTAACAAATTACAAATCTGATTACAGTTTTTTCCTAATTGGGCCAACTTGAAACTCGAAGTGATCCTTAATCAAAATAAAAGTATGGTAAATTATGGTAAATTTGTAAATTATTTATAGATGATGTATTTTCAGGTGGTTTTGCAGCACGTTTGTCTGGATCTATATTCTATGGGAACGCATTATTATCCCTATTACTTTCACTGAGGTTTATTTCTTCGTGGAAACGATTATCGGTTTATTGGATGAAAGTTGAAAACAAAAGAAGGATTGCGATTTCCTACCGATTCCAGGATACGATTCAAAATGATTTTTGTTTGCATTGTTGTAGCTATTTGTGCTTTTGGTTTGTATATCTTTATCTATTTCTTCTTATTTATTTAATACAGTTTTAAAATAATTTTAAGGTAGTTTATGTTAAGCCAATAATAGAATACACCGTGATTTAATAAAATATTCTTAGATCGATAGAGGATATATTTACTTTAGAGTGACGTAAAACCCTTTCCTATCCCTTTCTAGAATATCTTAAAATGGCTGTTATCCCTCAGTATATTATTTAAGTATAACAGTTTAATCACTAGACACATCTAATTTGTTGTTTAATATAGAAGTTCAATTAGATTAATTTTAGACTTTTATCTTCTTTTCAGTTGAACATATGCTGAGCATGATGTCTGCTACTAGCTTTAACTGCCCTCCTGGGGAATACATATACCGATATATTTTAAATTCTCACAGTTTTGTTTTGCAATCTTGTACGTAATAAATAATTTATATTTTTAACCCCTTGAGCACTAATCTGGCGTTTACGCCATCTTTCCATTGTTTTCTTATTGACTCATTTTTATGGGTAATCGACATATTAAAGAAAAGTTGATAATACAAGGCCTAGGTATATTATTGAGTGGAAGAATACTCTCAACCTATTCTATGTCTCTTTAAAATTTAAATTCTCTGTGTATACTATTAAAATTCCCAACAATCTCTGTTAATTGAGTGATATTTTTATTATTTGTGACGTGGCGTATTAATTGACTTGTTTCATCCAGTAACAAATCTTATTTTGCATTTTAATTTACAGATGAATACAATTTATGGTTTGCTGTACCGATATTCATTTTTAGTAAAATAGCAACAATGTTATGGAATTTTCAAGATTTGATAATAATTTTAATAAGTATGGGATTAACATCGAGGTATCACAGACTAAATTTATACGTTAAACATATAATTACCCACGAAATGAAACTAAAATATGCTACGAAGGTATGATTTTTTTTTATATTAATAGATTATTTATCTCTTCAAGGCATATAAAGATATTAACTGATGATTATATAAAACGTAAATATAACAATTTAGTGAAAATTATTCATTGTTTTCTTCTGTTGTTTTCTTAGATACGTTACTATAAACAGTCAACTCTTCATTTACTCCTTTTTCTTTCATATCATTTCTTACACACTCTATCCACACTTTCTTTGTTTTTCTGTTACTTTTTCATCTTTCCACATTGATAATCATTACTATTTTACCCACATGCATTTCTAATCTTCCCATAACAGTTCATACCACGGCAAATGGTTCCAACTTTTCTACCACTGGCGAAAATTTTAAACTTCATCTAATATATTAATTTAATTAATATATATTTAAAGCTGGAAACAGACAATTACATACAAAATCAAATGTGGCGACGTGTGAGAGAGGCTTACGTCCGTCAAGCGGCACTCGTACGCATAGTCGACCAAGAGCTTGGCGCTTTGATGCTGTTGTCTAACACAAATAACCTATTCTTCATCTGCCTACAACTATTCCTTGGAATCAAGTAATGTATAAACAATATTTACTTACGTATTATATAGAAAGCGATCACATTTCAATGACAGCACTGTTAGTAGTGCGCTCGGATTTCCCGTCGGTAGACATTCTCCGAAGAATTGCTTTACTTAAGTTGCAGTGAGTTGGGCATATTGCACGCAGAACTGATGCCCGATGGGGTCAATGGATTTTCGAATGGCTACTATACACCGGAAGGCGTAGCGTAGGTAGGCCCTTCCACAAGGTGGACCGACGACCTGGTGAAGGTCACGGGAATCCGTTGGATGCGGATGGTTAAAGACCGGTCGGCGTGGAGATCATTGGGTGAGACCTATGTCCAGGAGTGGATGTCTTTCGTTTGAATGGATGGATGGACGTTGATTTGAACCCACCTATCCAGTACTGTAACATCGTGAGTAAACCATAGCAAGTATGTACAATATTTTCCAATAATGCCTGCCTGGGAAGCTGTCACCCTCAAGTTTGAAAACCTGTTACCTAGCACATTGGTGCTTACCATACTTATTGAGGTATGTTCCAACAGTATCTCTAGGGTTATTGTGTTTACTATCGTGGACCACATCTTCACTTAACTTTAACACCTGGTAAGATTGTGGTTAAAGCGCTACATAGTATAAAAAGACATCTAATTCTGTAATTTACTAAGTTACGCTTTGGTCTCATTAGCGAGCTTCGACTACTCAATGGCGAAGATTCTCGAAATCACAATAGGAATAGCAAAAATACTTGTAATTTATTTAAAAAAAATACCGAACATAAATACAGTGGTACCTCGATAACTTAAAGACCAAAAGAAATAAGTTACCAAGTTTTTACCGAGGATTTGAGTTAAGAGAAATTTTGATAGATCATAATTTAAATTTCCGAGGTTCATTTCTGTGCTTTGTTTCGGTATTATCATATATATGTTATATATACATACATGCATAGTTAGATAGACTAAATTAAATTCAAAAACTATTTTCAAATCACAAAAGCATTATATTTTCAGTATCAAAAACCATGAAGCACTTATTAATAAGGTGTACTACTTCATCTCTCTCGGTTGGTTGCTGTTTAGAGCCAGTAGCGTGGTTCTAGCTGCATCAGATGTGCATATTTATTCCAGACAGGCGTTGGTATATTTATATTCGTGTCCATCAAACGCTTATAATATTGAGGTATCTATGATACTACCTATATTGCTGATTTCATTTATTTTGCCATTCCTATTTATTAATCGAATCCATAATAAATTAAAAACGGGGCACTAATCTGCTTCGATCCCCATCTTACACCAACAACCAGCAAGATACAATGATATTACAATAGCAACACATTACACATCACATAATGGAGATGCCAAGAGCTGCCGCGGTAGGCCGAAATGGTAAGGAGAAGCGCGGTAGATACGGGAACAAGGAAATTGTGAACTGACTTGTTCCTCAGCAGTGGCAAGCGCCTTCGATAATGTAAATCTGCTCACAGCCGCCCGAAAGCACCCTCAAATAACACACGTGGGAAACCGACACCTCAAACACTTCATCCAACACTTGAACGTGACCACAGTAATTAACAGTTAATTTTATAAGCGGTTTAGCGGCGATAAAGGGTCCAAAGACTATTGTGATATCTAATATAATATGCAGTATTAAGTATAAGCGGGTTGCGGATTCGTACATAGCCACCACGGTTAACGTGGCGGCGCGGGCGCGGTTGACACAAGAAGTGCACGACAGGGAATGGGGTGGGAGGTTTTAGGAAACCACACAAGGTGGCGTTACCACATACTTCCGTACTGCACACAAAAAAACTTAGTACATAATTATGTAAATGAGTTTTTTCTTTTACTTTTGGTTTATTTATTTTATACGTACCGGAAAACGCAGCGAGATTAGACCCCCAAAAATGAGATCAAAGACCTGGGGACGGTCGTGGGATTACGCTTAATGCGTCGTTGTGGAGATCTTTGGGAGATATGTATTTTCAGCCTTGAATGTCTTACAGTTGTCCTGATAATAAATATTTAGCGGGTAGGTTTCGCTAAGATGAATTCCGCATAATTTGATTGAAACCGACGTTTATAACATTACGATTCTCTTGTGTTAATTAATATTTTTTGATTAAGCCCAAGTGCTCACCAAAAATCCCCTACATAGCTAGTCCCTTAAGATCAGCAGTATCTTCCATAATGGCAACCAGTACCTAATGCAGTTTTATTATTACACAATACTACTGGCCTGTTTTTATCAAAGTGTTCATAAGTAAAATACTCTGTAAAGCATCAAAGGTAGATATTTATTTAAATTTAGCAAATAATTGTAAGTAAAATATGACTTTGATATTAAAGAATTTTTGTTATAAATGGCTGGAGTTACAAAATAAAAAAGATTTAATATAAGTTTCTTACGCGTTGATTTCATGCTAATAAATAAATTCGTAATTTTTAGGGTATGATAATAAACTTTAGGAACGTTGGGTTATTTAAATCGGGTGGTTGAATTGTTTTTAAACTTACGTATTTACAGGTAATTAGATTGAAGTATCAATTAACAAATGATGTTGTCGCTTTAAGTGGAATGGGATTCTTTTCTTTGAAACGTCAGTTACTTTTGCAGGTTTGTACTCTTGTATTTATATAGAAATACTAGTTATGTGCCCGCGGCTGCGTCCGCGTTTTAAATGTTCTTTACTGCGTTTTAAATATATACCTAACCTAAAAAACAAATTAATGAAGAAAAATGAAAGTCTTTTCTTATTAGCGGAGAAAATGTACATAAGAGTAAATCGAAAAAAAAGAGAAATAGTCGATGGAATTTAAAAAAATAATAGCCGCCTATAACCATCTACGAAATGCGAAATGAAATTCCGTGTCGAATGGTAGTAGTCCCATTCCGATATGGTCCGTAGTTTTGAGGTGATGGCGCATCAAAGGGACCCCATTTGCCTTTTATCTATAGAAGATAGATAAAAATGTTAAAAAACATATTATTAATTTCCATCTTTGAATTAATCTAAATCGAAATTAAAATATATTCTCTCGATTTAAATAAAATATTTATTTAACCATAATATTTTCAAAAATAGTCAAGTTTGTTTCTAAATCAATCACATTTTTTTTTTCATTTAGCAGAAATATTGAAAATAATTTTGTAATCCATCACGCATACTTTTTAATTTAGGTTTTTAGGCAGAGTATTTTCAAAAATTAATATAAACTTGTTTGTTGCGACTATATTAAAAGTTTTTTCTATTCTATTCACTTTAATACTACACGTTTTGTGATCAATACTAAATTACTTGTTTAAATAAGTATTTGGAAAAATACATTTGCTTAAAGATTTTTTATATTTTAAGAATTTAAAGAAGAAACAACAATGACTGTTGTCTGTCAATTATTGCAATAAATTTCTAAGAACGGACTTTTTAAATAATAAAAATAGCTTCTTCGTTTACTAACAAACTTGATTTAAATTAAAACCGGGTTATTCTAAAAATGTTTATAGTCTTATAAAATACCTTGATTTCCTTTTTGTGTTCAATAATATTTTCAGGTTGGCGCGACAATATTGAAATATGAACTTGTGATGATACAGTACGACATCTAATGTTTTAAACATATTTATTTACTATTGCATGCACTCTTTTACTAAAATATTAATTAAAAATTATTTTTAATCACTGTCCTAGTGTTTTATTTTCGAAACAATGTGCAGTAAAATAAGAGAGAGCAGACGAGAGAGCTTCACATCTGCGGGCGACGTACGGTCGCTGTCGTAAAGACCTACGGGCGATGAACGCGGACCCTTCTAACACCTTGGCAATCAATCCGCAGATATTAATGCATTAGGTTTTTACATTCAACTTCACAGGCAGTGCCAGCCTCCTAAACCTTGGACCGAGATCAAATTTTGGTGATCCCTCCCTTTGGCACTCTTCACTCTTAGCGCCTGATGCGGCTGCTCCGTTTGTCATATGGACGGACAACAGAAACAGGCCCTCAAAAGACTGCCTGCACTAACCCGGGATTAGAAATAATGCGCGAGTTGTTTCTACTTTTATAAATAAGTGAATGAAGGAATACCGTGAGATTTTAACGAATAAAAATCTGATGCAGAATTTACCGCTATAAAAAATGTTCAAAGCTAAATTATATGGCGACAATTTTTGTTTTTTCTGTTGCTGCGTGGCTAGTTACCATCCTAAAGTTTGAAAATCTATAACTAGACACTATAGGATAAACATTAGGGTTTGAGATTCAATTACTTGTAACTTAAAATTTTAGGATTTTCGATGACATCACAAATTAACATTAGACGAAATTTTGGTCAAACGGAAAAATTAATATAAATTAATTAAAATCGGCCAAAACATCTAAAAGTTCATAGGTTCGAACCCATCGGTCCAATTCTATAATGAGCCTTACCTTTAGGATCTTAAAAAAAGGCCACATGAAAATTAGCCATAAACGATAAGTTATATGAAAGTAGAGGAAGCGAAAGTGGTGTGTCAAGATCACAGGAAGTAGAAGGGCGTAGTTTATTCCTACCCCCACGGGAGAGAGCCATGATCCTATGTATATCTCTTTATTAATAGTTCTCGAGGAGAGATAGCGAAATCATATATCTACCTCGGTACTTAATATTTCACATGTCAGAACAGAAAGGATTAGTTACATTGTCCCAACGGAGGTATCGCATTCTCAGTACAATATTATTTGGAATACATGTAAACACTTACATACTTTATCGTATGAAACTGGCTGAAATAAAAAAAAAAAACAAATATTTGTATTTTTCTTTATATTTTGTATAATGTATAGGGTTCAGAGTTTTTACTACAATCTCACACGGTGTTAAGTTACGTTATGGTCCTGGATGGTAAACACACTAAACCTAGTGGCTCCTAAACCTAACTGGCTCACAAGCGATGCTGCCAGAACACAACTTTTCGTGTTTGTCGGCAGGTCTTCAAACTTGAGGGTGGGTGGTAGCGACCAGACTCGCATTATTATAAAATGCCCTATAACCATGCTATGAGATCCTGATGATGTTTTCCTTCACCGAAAGCTGATTGATCATTTATAGATGGGCTTCATCCTATGTCCATCGACTTGAAATCTTGAAGCGATAATGGCATCTGAGTCTCGTCTATTCAAAACCTGTTTGGCATAGTGCTTGAACTTGTTGTCATGTGAATCGGTAATGTGCTTTGCAACCATATTGTAAAACTTGATACTATTACCTAAAACACTTTTATTACACTAACTAACCCTAAAAGCATGGGACAACTAATATGTAATTATTTGTGTTATTAAATTTTGTCGACATATTTAATAAGTTAGTCCCTGTTGTCTTCGGTATCTTTTCAACCATATAAAGTAAACTCGAGATAGATTCTGATCAAATGTTAAAACTATAAATAGGTAAAGACACAATAGTTGTTGTATCTTTCTCTCCTCTATTTTTCAATCGATTTTGTTTCTTGCTGTTTAGTAGCTAGTTATGCATGGCCATACCCACCAACGTACAATATTAGCACACTAAGATCACGCCATGCCACCTTTGAGTTCCCAGTGATTAGTATGAAGTCATTTTCACCACACATATTTTCACATATAACTTAGTGTAAATACAAGTGTAAGTTAGTACAAGTCAGATTAAGATTCATTCCATTCTTCGGTGTTCATAATTGTACTAGCTGTTTCATTAAATAAAGTATTTTTAAATCAAAGTGCGCGTTTACATTTAACTATAGTCGATGCATTTTAAACTGAGGCGTCGGGCAATAAATGTCACTGCCAGTAGGAATGTGCACGCAATGAAACCCGTAGTCGATACTTAACTACCTGCGCACGCCGGGTCGATGCGTCATCGTGACCTTCATTTGCACTCTGACTCCTGATTGATCGTTACGAGTAAGGGTTGTTGTTTTTCTACAAACATAAGATTTTTTATTATGACATATATACATTACTCACGCTTCGTTCCGCAATACGCACAATGGAGAATTTATTTTCGCTTAATTATTTCGAAACTAACATTATATCTTAGTAATTAAAAACTTTTGTTTTCAGATAGCAAAAAATTATTCCTATTAATACTTAACATAATTATCATTTCGATCGTACCTATCCCGTTATCGATATGCACCTCTAGAATTCTTACGCACATCACTACACCTCTCCATAAGACTTGTAAGTGCAAACGAGACAGACAGTTAAATATGATTTATGAACCCGAAGTCTCAGTTCATAAAGCGTCGACTATAGCTATTGACGAACTTTGGTATTATCAGCAACAATTTTTTTTTTGGAAACTGTTCTTTTTCCTCAAATGTTATTACGAAATATTTAATGAAAACTCATGTTTGTTTCCCGGACGCCAACAAAAAATGTTCGAAATTATTATTATGTAAAGCTATATAAGTAAGAACAAATAAGTATCTACCTTCAAATCTAGCGGCTACGTATCCTTTGAAATAATACGATTTTTTTTAATTCTTTTGTTTATATCTTATAATATAAATTACTGACCCACAAAACTGAACATTCAGTTGGACTGCAGGTCATGGTATTAAAATTTCTTATATAATTATATACCTTTAAAGTACCTTAAGAGTATCACAAACAATACTATTTTTATGGTAAAATATGTATTAAATAATTTTTCAACTTAATTTTAAAGTTTACTATGTTTTTTCTTCTCTGATCTCTGCGGGTAAATTATTCAATATATATGGGATTCTCGTTTTGAGAGTTATTTCTCCATACACTTTGGTAATTCTCGGTACCACATATTTACCCGCAGCCATCGCTCTTGTACTATATTTATTAATAATATTTTCCATTGGTATATACACTCCTTATTACTATTATGTACTTATAATTATCTCAAATGATTTTCAACAGTCGATGTAAAGTTACAATAGAAATTATGTGTTATTACTACTGATAGAAAATGATTTTCCTTCATTATCCTCCGGAGGACGAAACCAATATACAGAATAGATAAGTCCCTTTTCACAATAATGAATTTTCTATATAATAATATATGACAAAGCTGAATATCCCGATGGGATAAGGGAAAACTGGTGATTGGTTTTCGATCGCTTCTGTCATGAATTAGTCATAAATAGTTAACCCGAAAGGATTAAATGCAAATAGAATTAAAACCAATCAATAATTTCAACGCGAAATCAAAATTGGGATATCGACATTTACATTTATGCCGGGAGATCTTTCAAGAATGCCCTTCCTATGGAAAACGGTTATATGTGACTTCTGACTAACTAAAATCCAGCAGTTGTACCATCCACTATCAAAAAAACAAATGATTACGCTCGCATGTTTTTTTAATTGACTTAATGTTATTAACCGGAAGGGACTTGATAGTTTCAATAAACTTTTATGCCAAGCACTTAGGGCGCTCGACAAAGTGTACCAACTTTGACTAGAACTGCTAACTCGAAACGTAAATCCCGCAGAATTTCCCTTAGCTAAACTTACACTGATTAAGAAAAACTATGGATCTCAGGGTACCTTACTTTTTTTTCTAATTAGCTAACGCTGTTTACCGGAAGGGTTACAGCTTCACCGTGTCTTTGGGGGCGAGTGCTGAAGGCACTCAGCCGCAAGAAGGTAACTAACCAAAGGGATACCAACGTGGTATGAACCATGGCTAGGCCGTTACCCGAGTGTAAAAAATTCCGCAGAATTTTGAACTTAGCAAAGCTCTACGTTTTGTAAATAATATTAATAAAAGGTTCCTATGTATCTGCGTGTTATGTGCAGGAGTGTGTATGCAGTGTTGTGCGTGTAATGCTTAATGCATGTTCAGTGCCACTGTACCGCGCTGGCAACAGTGTCAAGAGCCACCGCAGTTGGGGATGTACCTTATAAAACCCAGGTACGTGCAGTAGCGTGCAGGATTGTGGAATGCAGAATAATGCGTGCTATGCTGGCGCATTATTATTTTATGGCGTATTAGAAAGGGCAGTTTGAGTACCATGATATGATTTCATTACAATATTTTTTTGCCCGTAAAAACTCTAACTCATTTTATAATTCAAACCCACAGCAATTGGTACAGTCGACCGCAATATCACAGGATAATCTAAAATCGCTTCTAAAATTAAAAGCAATTTGAAATTATTCTAAATGATTGTTAACAGTAAAACGTTTGGCTGATTCAAAACCCAGCTTGGTTCACCATTAACTGTTTATTAGGGCTTCATCCAATTCAACTAGAAAGTAACTCATTACTAATGCGACATTAATATTCAAGTTATCATATACGTAATCACTTATCCGCCTACAAAAGAAACCGTAACAATATTTTAAAGAATGAAAGAAGAAAAAAATATTCGCAAAAGCCTACATCATTCTTGAAAGTCGGTCACGGTTTTTTTTTTTTTTTCATTAAGACTACATTTATTTAAAAATGACATCGCCCTATTGTCCGACTTTCTCAGTGATCGCACGTACCTTAGAATTTTCTCGTGAAAATGAGCGACGTTATTTTTTAATTTCATCACGAAGCGACGGTATGAAAATTGGCTTTGATTCATAATAACAATGGATGTTGTTTGGTTTGATATCAAATTCTCAGACAATTTTCAAGCTTGTTTACAATATAAATTAAAATAAGATATTTCAAAGTCTAAGATTTTAATATTTTACATAAGCAATGTTAAACAGAAATACCTAATGTTAAGATTAGTTACTAGACACTGATTTATGTAATAATTATTAAGTTTAAGTTGCACTTTTGAACAACAAGAGGAACATCTGACCTCTCTAAGATAACTCCGCTTAGAAAATTAACTTTTGTTTTAAATTCCACTATCTAAGGCAAGCGAAATTTCATATAAAAATACTGAATAAAAATAATTTTAGCTCAACAATATAAGTTAACAAAAACTGGATGCAGAAATAATACATTTTCATCTATTTCGTTTTACTAATGCATCTTCGGATTTAAAAAAAAAAATCGTCTCAGTAAGCAGCACAGACCGAGGTTCGTACCACTTTAGTCTTCTTGCACTCTTGTGTACTTGTTTTCCAATCCCAAACTAAGGGAGCCTACATACTCACCGCCAGCATGATACAGTGACACTTTCTTGTGCTACCATAATACGTATTAGCTGCACCATACGCACTCCTGCATACTACTCGCAGGTACATTATTAATATAAGGGACCTAGAGATTCGTAATTTTCCTTAACCACCTTAGGTTTAGCGCAGGACAAATTCTCCCGAATTTGTTGGATAGTAGCCCAAGCCCAGCTCCGTGCCACTTAGCTATCCTTGTGCTAGCTACTACTCTCATGGTTAAGCGCCTTAAGCGCTAACCTCGAAAGTTCGTTGGAGCTGTCAATGAAGAGATGATAGTGCAGTTGATAGAGCGGTTGGATTCCACGTCGATAAACACAGGTTCAAACCCACCCATTTAGCTGTATAATGAATCTGAGCTTACGGTGAACGAAAACATTGTGAGGAAAACCATAGCATGATAGTAGGGCATTTTCTAATAATGCCGCCTAGGTAGCTACCACCCTCAAGTTTGAAAACCTGTCCCCAAACATCAATAGGTTTATCCCGGCAGCATTACTTAAGAACCAGTATCTCTAGGCTTATTGTGTTTACGATTCTGGTACGATTACTTAACAACAGGTGAGATTATTTTCAAACCAGTGCATTTGTAGATTATAAAACATAATTCTATATAAGTTACAGAAAACAAAAACCTTATTTCTAAAATAATAATATCATGATAAATAAATATCAATAAAAGGAAATAATTGAAATGTTCCGTCAACTCAACAAAGAAAACAAACGGTTAACAAGAAATTCCTGAAATCCACAAAGCTCGGTAACATTCTTTACTCCACTTGAACAATGCTTATATTAGATACGCGAATGATAAATTATAATTCCACAAACAGAGGCAGGGAGACTAATATAATAATTGTAGATTTAACAATATCATCACACATTATATCATCAGTACATTTCCACGTACCTACCATTTGCGGTAAATAATGGAAATATTATGTAAAATGTTATCCTACGTATTTTAAAAGGTCTCTGTCTTGAGGGCGATATAATTTGACATGTAGTAGGTAGTCTTTATTTATAATTCAATAGTTGGTGGCCGCGGCTCCGCCCGCTTTTCATATGTTCTTTAGGCATGAGTGAAAAAGTGTATATAATGTTTAATTTATACCTATCCTATAAAGTAAATGAATAAAAAAATATGAGTATTTTGTTTTATTAGCGTAAAAAATGTACATAAAAGTAAACGAAATGATGAAAAAAAGAGATTAATAGGATCAATAGAATCCAAAAAATAAAAAGCCTAATAAAAATAACCTCATGTCACAACTCTGATGGCTTGAATTTTTTCTACTGACTCTACCTCATCGGTCAGCGTTTTAGCGTAAAATGGAAAAATAAAAATAAGTTTATGTATTCAATCGGTATAGCTTAGTAAAAAACCCTATTAGAAAGTGTTAAACTTTGCGAAGCTTACTATGCCTTCTAAAGGATAAGTAATAAAACACATTTACTGTCAGAGCTAAGCCAGGCGTGACGTAAAAGGACCTAAGGCAACTGTAAGCGGCCTTGCTACCGCGGATTTGATACAGAGATATATATATCTGCAATGAGATTAGTTGAAAAAATATTAGATACTAGGTAGGCATATGGTTTAGGCAAGTTTGACTTTGACTAGGAGAACTATTTATTGTCTTCGATTTCACAAGGCGAGATTTGTATGTCGGCCAACATCAATGTTTTATTTGGATTCATAATTCTTGTCAACATATCACTATGAGGACTTTATTGACAATATTTTTTATTTAGTCCTTATAATGTGAACTCTTATAATCTACATAAATGTTTTATGGATACATATTCCTCAGAATTCATACTAGCGAAATTCAATCAGATATTAAAAAGTAAAATAGATCCTTTTTTAACGTGAGGAAACGCATTTACACATCCCCTCTTATAAAGTTGCAATCTGCTCTAATAAAAGTATGTGGGATTCGCTTGATGTGAAGTGCCGGGAATACCCGCTAAAACTTAAAGGTGCCATCAGCCGCTTTCATGGGCGACGCGGGATCGAGCTAGCATGATCCGCGTTACTAAATAATAAAAAAGATTCCTTGTTTAACCCATGTCTCGTCAACAACCTTGCGTGTAGTATCACGCATGCAGTGTAATACATGCGTTGTCAGTGCCATAAAGTGTGACTGTGTCGCAATAGTACCAGGTGCAAGAGATTCCTCAGTTGGGGATTGAACACGACTGCAGCCGCTACCTGAAAGGGACCAGGAATTTATTTATACAGAACCAAAATCAACCGCCCATCACCAACGGCGGGAACACTTACAGCCATTTGATCACAATCTTAAGTAACACTATTGTCGATAATGGCTACAATAATTCTTAGGTTTAGCTCTCAAGTTAACATGCGCATGAGATACACAGGCTAATGCTTAGCATCACAATTTCAACTTAGTAGTTTACCAAGCGAATTACCATATTCGTAATTCATTTTTTTTTTTTTTTCATTTTCCATTCGAGAATTTAAATGCGCCATTCGATTCAATATCTATGGGTATTTTTATTATAACTGAACTATCAATGCAATTATATGTACCTAGATATGTGGAATATATTAAAATATCTCCTTTTAAAAATTCAATTTTCTTATGAAACTAAAATTTTGTCTTCGGTGATATGTTTTACAAGCCATATTGCGAGTATAACAATGTATTTTCTCTCCAATAGAATTTCTATAACTATCTTAAGCATTTAGCTTACGCATGTACGGACTAAAGACGATTTATCCACGACACATTACACTTTCTCATTAACTTCGTCGTCCTTTTGTGTTCAAAGCCTTTGTTGCAGAAATCTACGTATAAAAATTAGAACTATATCAGTATCTAACATATCAGTATTTTATGTATTTTTAGATGTATTATTTACTTTAAAATAAAGTACGCTATAAAAAAGTATTTAGTGGATATAATGGTAGCTGTATCAATACATTATTCATTTGCTTATGAAAATTCAAAACCCGATGCAGATGACGCGCGAGAAGCGGGTGCTGTGTGTGACAGTTCTCATAGATGAACAAATCAGAAGCGACATTTATTCGTTTGCATACTTTTAAAAATTTATTAAAGTCATAAATAAATACAAGTTCATTATACTTGACTGTTTTTTTATTATAGTTCACATTCAGTGGTGTAACAAAATGGCGGGGCTTTACTAAAGCTTCCAAGGCGGTTGTTGTAAGGTAACAAAATTCACGCTCCGTGTTCAATACACTTCACATGTGGTCAATAACCACACTATGTCAAATCAAACGACACTAAAATTACATAATATAGTGTATTATATTGCACGCTAATAATCGATATGCCATAAAATATATTACGAATAACAAGTATCCAATGTCGTATCTATTATTTTTAAATATTAAGTTAAAATTTTTAAAATATGTTTTAGGGCAAAGTAAATAAATTTCACAGAAATAAAGGAGACAGACTTCGAAAAATATTTTATGGTTTTTAACAATACGATTTAAAAGTTACCTACCACAAAGCTTTACAAATAAGAACAAAAAGCCTAACTGAAAAACAAAAAAAAAATAGGGAAATAAATTCATTTGTTAAAAAAAAGTAAAATTACAATCTATACTAATAATATAATTGTACATTTCACGTGTCTGTACAGTTTCGATTTTTGTGAAAAGAATTTTTGCAAGGGACTAAAAATAGGTAATTAAATACATTTCTATCATTTTCAAAAATGTATGTTTGGTTGTACAGGTATCATTTAGAAAGTACTAAGCATATTTTAAAAGACAATTATAGAGAATATTCCGCAGTAGCATCATTCTTTATTTCATTAAAATCAATCCACTCTATCGAAAGTTATAGTAATTTGAAAGACAGGCGGTGACTTTAGTATGAAGGAAGAGTTGGTAAGTAAATGCGTTTTAGTCTTATTCGAGAACAAAGAAAATATTGATTGATTGAAATTGAACAAAATGTCATAATATACAATAAAATGTATGTATAATATATAAATAATTAATCTCTAATAGTAAACGAGAAAACAATATTTTGGTATTCAATTTTCACAGAATCGTCTAGGAACGCATTATTGAAAGTAATGTAGGTACTGAATTTGAATTATTATATAAAATCAATATCTATAAATATGGCGCGGAACATAATATTATTTCATTCTAATTAATTGGACGACTCATGATTTGTTTATTTGTGGTGATATGGGGGACGTAATGTTATAAATGTGATTATTTTGTTAGCACATTACTCGTATATATGTATTTCTGACGATTATTCATAGATGACGCTAATAACTTGGACAAATATGAAACATTACAAGGACATAGATAATTTATACTTATAATAAAAGGCGGGAAGGGATGGGACGGGGCGGGGTGGTGTGTGATGCTTGAATTCCACGCGAGCGAATTCGCGGACACAGCTAGTGGTTAATACGTTGCATTTTAAAACAAGTAATTCATTAGGTATTTATCTTAGAAGATGTAATAAATAAATAAATTCAATAAATACCAGAATAAAATCAAAATAAAAAAAATCTTTATTCAATTTAGGCGCTTATGAACGTCTAAAACACTATCATCGGATCGGAAAACAATCCAGTCGAGAAATGCCGGCAAGAAACTCGATCTGGTTCTTTTTTTTTTAGAAATAATATACCATTTTTTTAACCTTTGAGCACTTACCTGGCGTTTACACCAGCTTTCCATTGTTTTCCTATTGTCTTATGTTTATGGGTACTCGACACATTAATATAAAAAACTATAGAAATCATAGTCTTAAGCAATGTAAGCGGAAGCACATAGATGTGGGTTAATTCCAAACATCACTATTGTTACGAGAAAACTGCACGGCGACAATGAAGTATGGAAAAATAGGACTCACCACTGTTATGCTGTTCTCCGTCGTTAGGAGGCCTCTTATTTGTGTAAATAAATCATGTACATTCGATGACACTGTAAAAACTCTTATATCCGACAAACGGGCAATTACAAGTATTTTTATATAATAATCTATTGTTCTCGAAATGTGTCGTTCAAATTCAAAAACACTCGACTCATTCAGCAGCGGCGAGAGGGAAAGGAGTAAGAAAAGAGAACGCATATAAAAGGAAAAGGGATGGGATTTATCGCCGTGCATTTTAGCGCACTTTTAGCTTTAACAACTATCATTCACGTAATGATCCATCCTGTAATAATATAGTTATGTAAACAAAGCTTTCAAATCTAATTAATGACTTAATAATTATGTATATTTTTACACTTATCAGTATTTTCTTAAATATTGATTAAGTGTTTACGCATAATAAAAGTGCTTACTATATTTTCTTAGTGATTTATTTTACACGAGGAAATACTTTGGTAAAATATTACACTTTGCCTTTTTCTCGCTATGAAAAAGATTAAATCGTAATTCATCGATGATTCACGTAAGTCGAGCCTGTCGGTAATATTTTATTACTCTATGACCAGTGTTAGTGTAAAATTTATAACATATAAATACATATAAATAGGCATATATAAAACGATTCAAGTCATTTTTTCCTATGTTTATGAGATGTTGTAGTTTTATTAATAAAAAAAAGTTGGTAACAGATTTCCCTCAAATTACAATTATTTAAAATTTAAATTTTAAAATTTCTTTAAAAAAAATTCAAGTTGTCTCTATAATCTGATGTTGAAATATAAAACTCCTTTGTTTCGTTGCAAAGGGGACCGTAGGTCGACCCAATCAGTTCATTTTAATCCAACATCGTATCAAAGAGCAAGATCAATTTGATAGTTGATAGTTCGCAAAAAATTAATGGAAAACATTCTGTCTCTAGTCGCGGTACGAACATCTCTAGAAAACACTATTTCTAGTACTTTTTGTCGTATGAAGAATCATGACACATGGGGACTGTTCTCCGTCGGCAAAAACTGCATCAGTGGCATCCAGACGATACTTCAGCTCGGATGATGCTCACGCCTGTTATCCCTGAAGGGTTAGGCAGAGGTGAAATAGCGAACTACACCACCCACATTTCGCCGAGCTTAGTTCCGTCTCAGATGTGACAGGGGCGAGCCTGTCGCCATATCGGGCACAAATTCCAGACTCCGGGATGACACTGAGTAGAAAAACAAAATATCACTTGACCTGACCCGGGGACCGAACCCGAGACCTCAGAACGACAGTCGTATGTAATACAACAAATGATGCAGCTGATAAAAACTATCACTCTAACCGACTGTTTGATGACGATGATTCATCTGGATTGAAAGCATCCTCATCCTGCTTCATGTGAGCGCTGAAGCATGTTTTTCATATTTTCTAATGTCTTAAATGATGATCATCCTGATAAGGCTTAGTTCTCTATGTCCCGATATATACGTGTTTCTATAGTGTGTATTATATTTTTGTTTGTGACGAATAATATTTATTCCATTGCAACGGCATTTCAATTAACCGCAACCTTGCCGAAACGCGACAACTCTAAGGTACTTTAGTATCTTTTTGTCGCGTACGCTAGTGTTGTGGAATAGGTTACCCAGCTCGGTTGTTTTCCTCAGGGCTAGGACATAGACCTCGTCAAGAAGGGACTAAAAGATCGTCATCGCAACAGTAACACCCATGACATTGTAGTTCGCCGTAGGCGACCATAACCATTTCCCATTATATGGATCTTTTACCTATTTGCTGCCCTTTTAAATTAAAATTAAGACGTAAATACACGTAAAAATTACAAATCATGTTAAGTTATATTACATACATAATAACCGGCTAAGAATAGTACCACCCCATATCTTCTCGTAGGTATTATAAAAGGCGATTAAGGAATGAACCAGGGGATAGGATCCTCAGAGTATCACAAACATCCACTGCGTTCGCCTACTCGCCTTCCAAGAAAAATCACCTCCTTTTTGGGGAAGACCTATATCCAGTACTGGACCCCTTTCGGTTGAATGAATAGACCCATATGAATGGAATAACATAATCATAACATACCCAAAAATGTAGGCATAGACTATCCAGACATCCTTTCACCTGGAACGACCCTGTACACGTCTTTCGCTTCTTCATTTACTAAGAACTACTACTATTAAGAAATATTGTATAATATCTAAAATAAACAAATACAGAGACATATGGAAACTTTAATAGAAAACACTCCCAAAATCTCATCCATCATCGCGTAAAGTTTCGATATCAGATATTTATAGCGACAGTATACTTTCCATCTGCAATGAATGTTGGATCCGGTGATAAAATAGTATCGTATTTCCGGATATCTGTGGCGGTTCGCCCGCGCTCTTGAAATATCGACGGTCTTATAATAGGATCGGTAGAAGTTTCAACCGATTTGCCTTGTGAGTGGCAAATTGAATTTTTTGACAATTTATTACTCTTGGTATTTTATGTAATTCGAATTACGAGTTCGCGACGTCTATCTTGAAAGTTAATTTGGTACAGTGTTTACAGCAATTTAAAGCTGTTTTTGACTCTGTACCTGTCGTGGATTAATCGAAATTAAAATTTAGTTAGTGGTAAGTTCCAAGCTTTCAATAATAAAGGGTTAAAAAGTGAAAAATGTAAAACAATATTTACAGGTTAGTAATACCTAATTTGTCAGGTCTCGCTGTATTCTGATGATATTTAAAGTATCCGTGACAAGCAATGCTTTCTAATAGAATAGAATAAATTATAGCCTATAATTTATTCGAATATTTCGTTTATAATTTATTACAATCATGAATATTAGTTGCATAGGCCCAAATGAATTTTATAATCTGTTTTCTAATCGATTGATTCTAATAAAATGGCGGCCTTTTGTTAGAAATTTCTAAGGAGTTTTTTGTAACAACTTAGAAATCAGCCTCCGCGTTATTGGTTTAAAACACTTCACTTATGCCCAAATAACCGAAATATATCCCGAAGAAAACACTACCAACATTACATAATGTAGGGTCCAATATCGCTAATCGTACGAATGCCCCCTTATCGCTTCCCACAGTTCCTACTAATTACCGACAAAATTCATTTTTATGGCGATCTAGTTACTCCTTCAATAGTCTGAGTGAGATTAGTGATTTAGATTTATTTAATACCACCACAAATACGGCGTCAACGTCCTTAAGTAGCCTGTTCTTAATGGTGGCGGTTGTAAGTAGTTGTAATTAATTATAATCTTTCAGTTTTTAATTTTTTTTTTTTTTTTTTTTTTTAATTTTTAATTTTAGGTTCATGTAGTAATATGTTGTAATGTAATAGCAAACCACTTGATTCTTTAATTTGTTACTTAACGGCGAGGACCTGTAAATGGCTTTTTGTTTCTAATGTAGCTGTTAACTAACTAATGTAAGATATAGCTGTTGGTCTTCCAATAAATAAATAAATAAATAAAATTATGCTAAAACTCCTTTTAATTTCCAAGAACTGTTTATAAAATTAGATAATGTCAATTATGTTGGAACTTAATTACTTTCCTTCCTAGTTCATTATAAGAAGGAACTTTGAATACCTGCAAATAAATCTGTTCTCCAGATCGACTTTAAAAGAAAACTAATCAAATCGTTGAGTTCATTAGAAGTCGCCCACCTTGTCCAATATTCGCTGATCACGAGCGATATTGCTCTTAATAAGTTTGTCGCACTCATTTGTAAACATAAGTAACATTATTAAAGACGCTACCGTTGCGTCGTCGAGAAAGCGATGAGGGCTCACTAGTAGTGTGTTCGATCGTCATGTCTGTCGATGTGAGCTTGAATCTTTCAATGTGCAAGAGATCCATATTATGATAGTATATAATTTACTAATGGCTGCTTCGTTAGCTATGACATTAAAGTTGAAAATCTGTCACCAAGAAACTAAAGTTGCTAGATATTAGTTGATAGATGCGTATCGTTTTTTTTAACTGACTAAAAGCTGTTGACTCAAAGGGGCATGACAGCTTCACCGGAGTTTGGGGTGAGCTCTTAGAGACTCAGTCTAAAATAATAGCCAGCAAAAGGGGACCAAAATGATTTGAACTTCGGCTTAAGCTGCTACCTGTGTTAAAAATACCTCGGAATTTGCCCTATATGAGCTAATGGTTAGTAAACTAGGTGAAAAATAATAACACATCTTTTTTTTCAATTGGAGCGCGGCAAAATTACTCATAAACTTCTTAAACTATCCTCCTTATAACTTTTATCATACATTACCTAACTATATTAAAACGAATCATGAGAATACGCTTTTGAGGTAACAAAAGGCAAACTTCACACAAAATGAAGAGGAATATTATATCTAAATTGTATATCATAAATAGATCGCTTTTGTTAACAATAAACGTGCGAGGTATATTTGCGAGTACACGTCGTATATTTACAGTCGTGTGTTTTAAATATTCTGAAGTAGTGTAGAGAAGAAGTATTTGAACTGCTAAACGTGTTTGGCATACATTAGTAAACGAGTTTCCCCGCATAAAGAAACTGCTTATTTATGAACATTATATTATATTCGTTTTCGAAATCCCCTTATATCCCCCGGATTTCGATACCCCCTGGTTTCGAAATATTACGGTTCAGTTAACTTCTTTAGTGAAGTTTAAAGTTTGAAACTTAATAATATTGTGCAATGCAAATTGTATGATCGGATATGCGTTCAATAAACATAAGTTTCTATCAAAGTATTTAATTTATATATAGTATACTAATACTTAATAATAAAAAATTGGATTTTATTGGAACCATAACAATTTTACAAAAAAAAAACACGTTAAAAGCTACATTAGTATAACTATGTCGCAGCCTATTGGCGCCACATTATTAACAAAAAGGGTTACGTTCCACAGAATTAAAAATATGTAAAATAAAATTAAACAAATTGTAAAATAGCAGTTTCTTTTAAGTAGTGCTAAGAACGTATGTATGTGTATTTATTATTTATGTAGGTGTGCGTGTTTTGTGGGTAAATCTGAAGGTCTGTTTGTACGCTTAATATTTTTTTCAAATTTTGTGACTGTTTTAGCAGTTACTAATTTCAATAAAATAGTATAAAAATGTCTGTCTGTCACTTTGTATGTTCAGGTTTATTAACGTAAAACGCCTTGACTTTTTTTGATGAAACTTGATGAAGTACATTTTGTAGATAAAAAAAAATTATATGAAGCAAAATTCAGTTTGAGTTTAATATAAAACGGCTTGATCGAATCTTTATAAAAATCATGTACATGATGTAGGCATATATTAGTAAACGATTAGTAAGATATAAAATAAAAAAAGATAATTAAAAACTTGAAAAGGCTTGACCGATTTAATTGACATCTTATATCTTTAAATGATAGAATCTGAAAAACAAAACAAAATCAGGAAATCCCACATTTAATCAAGTTAAGACACATAGACGATGTCGCGAGCATCCGATAGTATTAAAAGTATATATATACAAATTCGGAGTAGTCCAATTTGTCATGGCCGGTAGCACTCAATCAATCGAGCCTGTCTAAAAACGTATGACATTCAAAATGAATGGTGTTTTTTTTAATGAAACAAAAATCAAATATGTACGCCCGAGAAACATATTGTACGTTTCGTTTTATCGACAGATGTCATTTGGATTGTTATTCTGTCCTCATATGGAGTATGTATTATAAACAACTTTATTGGTGTCGTGGTGTTTCGGGGTACGATTCGTGTTGATGCCAACTAACGGCGGGAATTGAAATATCGAATCTAAAAAGTTAAGATTGAGCTCAAACCAAAAATATATCGTTTCTTTTACTGATTACTGACACTTTAGAGAAAAAAAACGATTGAAATTTCGGAAAAAAAACACATTGAGATGTTCTCAGATTAAAAACGGGCGTAAATCGACAATAAAGAACTTAAAATAAGAACCGTTTGCAACGGTTGATTTTTTGGTAAATGTTTTTCATTATGTTTCTTATTATCATAAACTTTATACGCATTATATGCATATAAATCAAATTGAAGTGTTTGTTTGTGATATCAATTTTTTTTTTACTAAATACATATGTAATTACATGTAAAAAATTACACAGTGTTTTGTCTGTCTGTTTGTACCAGCTAATCACCGACATGGCTGAACCGATTTTGAGGAGTTTTTTTTTTGCAGATAGCTGAATTTATAAAGACCAACTTAGGATACTTTTATATTAATTAGGTTACGCATAAAAAAATTACAACTAATAAAATTGTGAACAATATGCAATTCGATTGTCAGTTTTGCTGGCAACTATCATAATTAATTTAGGGCCTATAAAAACGGGTCCAATCATTTCCAATGATTATTTAAAATTTATATGATGCAGTCAAGATTTGTGCGGAATAGAAAATACGCAGGCGAAGCCGCGGAAACAGCTAGTTTATAGAAACGCGAACTTTATCGGCCAACTACTGCCGCCAGATAACAAAAGGTGGATTATGTTAGATGCTGACTAAATCGTACTACACCGTAGTATTTCTTTGTCAAATGTCGGGTAAGTATGTATTACTTGAACATTACTGCTATTCCAAGACAGGTGCTGGACCTCCTCTGAGAGCCCTTTTTAGCAGTCTAAGAAAGGCTTAATTTGTTATGAATTAAATTTTACAATAATGTAAGATATTGTTATTGGTAACACTATCTAAGATCTCCCGAAACTCTTTTACTAATAATTATAGGAGATACGTTTGGAGATGCGACAAATAAAAAAGTGTAATTATTTCCAGTTCAATCATGAAGATCCACGACAGAAATTCTATAGTGAAAGACTGTGAGTTACAGGCGTGTCTTAGACCGCTGATACGACTATGTCGTTGGTTCGGCTACTTCCCAGTTGAAGGTCTCTCTCAATCGAATCCTAGTCTAATTAGGTATGTGAATAATATTTTTTTCAATAAATATCTACATTAAAATATAAGACGTAAAAGATTTAAGTACTTTTTTATATGTTGCAGATATAACATAAAATCAGTGTATGGATTTTATTACTCGATGTCGTGCCTGGGGCAATTATTGTTAACATTACTATCTTTCGTTTGGTTCGTTGAAAGTAATTGACATTGCAAGGGCTATGTGAGTTATTAATTTTTTTTATGTTGTTATTCCGCCCGTTGCGCCGTGTAAAAATTAACTTTTATTAATAAATAATAAAAAGTACTTACATAATATATAGTATATGAAAATATTTTAGCCGAACGAGTGGAATTTTAACGTTCATAACCACCTTCTGAGGGTCAAAATTATTGAAAATGTTTTTGATTATAATTCCACGAAATAATTTGTTTAGTTATTGAACGACCAATATTGAAACAAATGCTCTTGTATTTATGATTAAATAATAGATCCCGCTCCTCATTGCTGGGCGTACATTAAACTTTCCTTTAATAATCGGCTATTAAGTCAAGTTTCTATATAATCTATCCAACCGATTGAGTTTAATTAATGGGCAAACATTCGTATTTACAATATATTCGATGAGAAGACAATTTAATCTATACTAATAAATAAAATTGGAGTATCTGTTTGTAATGTCAAAATATTTTTTTTTACTGAATGTATATCCGATACCTATACCAAAAATGTAATTTTTAAAATTTTCGTCTGTCTGTCTGTCTGATTGTTCCGGATAATCTACGGAACTGCTGGACTATTTTCGGTTGATATCCGAAGTTACTCCGGGTAACTTAGGGTACTTTTAATTTTCGAAAATAATTAGGAATCCGCGTAAAAAAGTTAAAACTCATAAAAAATGTAATAAAATCTGATTAAATGCACAGTTTTACGGACAAGTGATTGAATTTATGAGAAATATTTTTACTTAATCTTAACACAAAAAAAAATAGGGTTCCGTATAAAAAAAAAACTAATACGCAGTGAAGAATACATGAGACACGGGTGCAACCGCGGGCACACAGCTAGTTTTTTATAAAGTACAACTTATTCCTAGATTAAATAGAACGTAGCTACAATAAAATAAGACACATTTACGTATTTAACTTCTACTTGATATGTTCATAGTTTCATATTGAAATTTATAAAAAAATACAGAAAGTATATTTCGCGACAAAAACTACCTAATTTGAAAATACATTTGTACGCGCTATGATTTATAAATTTCTTCTATTAATTTATTGTGGCGATACAATATTTGTGAAGTGACAACTTACTTAGCGGCATTGAGCTATCCTCGGAAGGTAAGGAAAATCTTATAGATTCGCGTTGCTAATATAAGCGTAACTAAATAATTTTTGAAATACTTTAATGAACGTTTAGTTTATAAAGAAATCGGGTATAAAACTTTAAAACAAACCCTATTGCATTTTGCTCAGTTTAAAGGATGCTGCCAAAAACCAATAGGTGTGTTCCGGGCAGCATCACTTGAGAACCAATGTCTAGACTCAGTTTGTTTACCATCCTGGGCCACGTCGATACTTAACATCAGGTGAGATTGTAGTCAAAGCACTGAGCCTATACTGTGTATTATAAAAAAAAGGATTTGAAATTGGTCGGCCTGAGTCGGTTAGAACTTTAGACTTCGAACAAGGCATGTGCCATTTAATAGTTCGTTTACATTTGCTGGTACATTTTATAGTGGTAATAAGAAATCGGTGCAATTTGTGGTGTCAAAATACGGTCTTCACGGAGGTGACCTGGTCAATATCAGACCAAACCCGGTAAACTACAGAAAAAAAAAATTGTGTAGACCATATCAAAGTATATAACCATTCTAATGCTAAGTAATATTTTAAAGGCAAATGTGTTTAATGGTATGATTACATATTTTTTTACGCGTTTACGCCCTAACTCCCTTAAATGATAATCATAAAATTATGCCTAAACGTTGTCATGGATACACGAATGAATATCGGGTACATTTCACATTTTGGGCTAAATACTAGTTTGACTATAAAATAAATATTTATATTTTCTCAGCTAACTTCTTGTTCTACATGAATGGAGTTGCCGGTGTTATATTTTTATTTAGAACAGCAAAACAATGGCCCGGGTTACTCAAGAAAGCGACGGAAATAGAACAAACTTTGGACGAAATACGAGTATCCAAGAAGGCTTCGTTGAAAACAAATGTCGTCATCTATTTTGTTATGATTTTAGCTTTAGGTTAGTTGAGAGAAGTGAATCAATTTTGTGTGCGGTAAATAAATCATTAATAAGTTTTTATTTTCTTTTAAAGAAAAAGAATTAACACACAGGTATTTAATATATTTATAATTAAAAGCAACGATTTATATTTCAACCAGTTGAGCAATCACATATGCTCTAAAAGTATTGTACTGTTTTTAAACTAACTTCAATCATATTCACTTGGCTATATTTTGATAATTTTTCAGAAGTTTTTCTTTTTTCAGTTGAACACATCCTTTCGAAAACGTTCAATATAAAACTTGTAATGTATTGTACGGGACGAAGGAATGTAAATTTTCGAGTGATCGAAACATTTTTTATGACAAGACATTCTTTTGTTTTTAATTATGTACAATATAATGCAGTAACTGCTGCCTTGTGTACGGTAAGTTTAGAGTGTTTTTTTACAGACTTTTTAAATATATTTTATATATTTGAAGCGCTGGCGGGTTACTTGGTAGTGCGATCGGATATCGCGTCAATGGACGCGGGTATAAGCCCATCAACTCTAAAATCAGCGTGAGCTTTCGGTGAGAAAACCGTAGTATGGTGGTTGGGATTTTCTAAAAAATGCCCGCCTGAGTGACTACTACCCTCAAGTTTGAAAATATCTCGCCAAATACCTTTAGGTGTGTTCCGACAGCATCACTAGAAAAACAGTACCTCTAGACTTGTGTTTACCATCCTAGACTAAATCGTCATTTACATCAGGTAAGATTGTGGTCAAAGCACTGAGCCCTATACGGAGTAAAAATAATAGGTACACAATCAAAACAAATCAATGTGGTAGATTATTAATTTCACGGGTTGCACTGCTACCGGAGACCTAATTTGTGGCACTGTTTATGCTCAGCGCTTTGGCGACAACCCCACCTTTTTTTTTTTTTTTAGACGGGTGGAAATGCATTTACGCACTACCCTTACCCATTGCATTATTGAGACCGAGGTCCCCCAATGCAATGGGTAAGGGAGTACGGAGGGACGAGTTACGTGCCAGTGTGGGACTCAAACCCGGGCGAGAGTCGCCCTGGAATACCCACTAAAACCCCCTGGGGCCGTCCACCGCATTTGGGTTGGGGGCGACACGGGGTGGCTTTCGCAGTCACCGCGTCGAAACAACAACCCCACCTGACGTTAAGTGACGATGTGGATCAGGACTGGAAAACACATTAACCCTAGAGATACTGGTTCTCAAGTGATGCTGCCGAAACACATCTCTTGGTACTTGGCGACAGGTTTTCAAACTTGAGGGTGGTTGCTACTCAAATGGGCCATGCAAAGATGTCACCATGATGGTTTTCTTCACCGAAATCTCAGACTCATTTATAGTTGGATAGGTGACTACGAACCAGCGTTCATTGACGTGAAATCCGGCCGCACAACTAACTAACTAACTTCAACGTTGAACTTACAACTAGACAATAAACTATTTAGACTGATTTAACTACATATAATAGTAACAATGTACTCTGTTTATTACTTTGCAAGTTAAAGAAGATTACTATTAATTAAAAAGATGGTAGGATCTAAAGAACTAAAAATAAATAAAACCTCCTACGTATGACCGTCATTTGATTGAGCTTTATTAGAACGAATAAACAACGTCCCGTTAAAATGATCACTCAAATATTGTACCAGTTTGTTGCAGTCGTCTTAAACATTATTACATTTTATTTAAATCATTAAATGTTTTTAGGTAATACAAAGGGATACGCGTTACGCCTATACGCCTTTTAAATTCAACCGAAACAACAGGTCCAATTTAGGATGAAATCATAATAATCAACAAACTATAATTTTTGTAACAAAAAGAATGTGTACTTAAATCGAAATGTTTTTAATTTAATAAACTTTTTAAAATAAAAAAAATTATAAGAAAGTTTCAATTGGCTATTTTACTTTCGCACGATCTCATTTTTATTAAAACATAATTCTACATACCTTGTTTCCAGATCCTAATATTTCAGGCTACATTTCTATGGAGCTTTATCGATGTCACGATCATATCTTTCAGCATCTACCTAACATCATACTTTCAGGATCTGAATCGAGCTATCAACACCTATAAGAAAAAGGTAAGGTTTGTTATCTTTCTCTACCTTTAGTTCCGAATGTATTTCTTATTTTACTTTTGATTCATCAATATTTTATATTCGACCAGTGTGTGATAACTTACCGCACTGAAACATGGTTAATCTAAAAGTTATGATTGAGATCAAACCAAAAATATATAGATTTCTCTGGCGGATCACTGACACTTGAACGAAAAAAAGGATTAAAATTTCTGTAAAATACATTGAAATTGCATATTGAAAGCGGTCGATATATTGTTACGAACAAAATAAATCAAAGAATGGTGTAACTAAGCACACTTTCCTTTAAAGCTTTATTTAACGCTGTAAATGTGTCCAAATTTGTATTTTTACTAACCAGACATTTAATAATTATTGTTATGTGTATTTTATAAATGATGAAATTTTTCAAATAAGATGTCATTCAGGTGCACAAATTTTATTACTTAAAAAGTAAGATTTAATCTCCGTAGTTGTAGGACGATAATAATTCTTATTATTCCAGGAAGAGATACCATGGAGCAAATTTCGCTTACATTACGCTAATATTGTGCTATTGGTGAAGCAAATTGATTCACATCTAAGCTGTTTTGTATTACTGTCATTTTTCATCAACCTATTCTATATATGTTATCAACTGTTCAATATTCTACAGTAAGTGAATTTAGTTTATTGCAAAAAGCTATTGAAAAACTAAATAAGTTGGCTAACATTTTAAATAGAAGAAAGAAGTTTTTCGCATAATAGTCGCGGAAATATTTCTAAACTAGCTTTGTGCCCGCGGCTGCGCTCGCGTTTTATATATATTCCTCGCTACGTTTTAATTTTTTTACGCGGAACCCTAATTATTTTCGAAAAATTAAAAGTACCCGGAGTAACTTCAGCTCTCTACCGCAAAAGTCCCATCAAAATCCATCCAGCCGTTCCGTAGATTACCCGGAATAAACAAACAGACAAACATTTTAAAAATTATATTTTTGGTATAGTTGTCGAATATACATTTAAATCTATTTAGTATAGACATTTCCATTTTATTTATTAGTATAGACAATGGTCACTTTTGTAAAGTTTTTTCTATTATTTTGATATCTTCTCTTATACACTTATCGCTTATAACAAACAGACAGACAGACAAAAATTTTAAAAATTGTTTTCTTTTGTATAGGTATCGTGTATATAATACATTGATATCTATTTGGCTAAAAAAATAATATTTTGACATTACAAACAGACACTTCACTTTTATCTATTAGTATGGAATAATTATCGGCTCATTTAAGCCAATTCAAATACAAAATAATTTCAGTTGACTCTTCAAGAGGTTGGCACTAATGCAACATTGAATTCACTAAACATTTATCAAAAATTTCACGTTGAATAATAAATTAGCATTACAAAATATTATAAACATTGGTCATTTCACCAATCATTGCCCTATTTATGTTAAATGTTTGACGATGTCATCCAGAATGGTAAACAAATTAAGCGTAGAGGTACTGGCTCTCAAGTGATGCTGCCGGAGTACACCTATTTATGTTTGGCGACAGGTTTTCAAATTTGCGGGTGGTAGCTACACAGCCAGACATTATCAGATAATGCCCTACCACCATGCTATGGTTTCCTCACGATGTTTTTCATCACCGAAGACTCAAGCTGATTTTAGAGTTGAATAGTTGGGATCGAACCCGCGTCGGTTGACGCGGAATCCGACTACACTACCCACTTCGCCATCATCGCTTCAATACGTGAAGCATAATTTAGATAAATTAGGAATCGCTTATCCGTACGTAAATAGGAATTCGAACACAATTGTCGAGTAAAATTGACATTATATCCTTAACTAGCCGATGGAGTACCTAATTATAATCATAATGTAAATAAAATTAAGTAGAAGTCATTTGTATGAAGAAATCTAAACTATAATAGAAAATTTTGAAGCAAAAATAACGCTTAAACACAACATTAACTCTAAAAGGCACGAATAAGCATATTTTTATAATAAGAAAATCATTGTTATTACAATATTTAATTAAATAAACCCCATTATTTACAGCCGTGGTTATTTTGAAGACAAAAATTGTGATAAAGCCGATCTCGAATAGTAAGTTGTTTATGTAATAAGCTATCTTAAGATATTGATTTTCCATAGTGTTCAGGTATTTAAAACGGATTGCTTATAGAACTTCGTAAATTTGAAAATAAACTACCAAACACCTCTATTCTGGATTCTGAAGAAGCAATCGTTTATTCGGCCAACCAATCAATCAAGGTTTTCATAAATAACAAATTAGATTTATGTTTTACTTGACATAGACGAATAAATTCATTTTAACTTTTGTATATAACTATAACTAGATAAAAAAATATTTATTGATATAATAACTAAATAATACAAATCTATTTCGAAGTACCTAATTATTGCTATTACATGAAAACTATAAATAAATAAATGACGTCAATATCACCGCCAGACGGGAAGGTTCCCACAAGGCGCTAAACCCAATGGAAAGTGGTAAAAAAGTGATGCGATCGAAATATATGATCGCAGATTTTCAACCTGTGGTTGGTAGTTAGCCACGCGCGCAACATAAAATACCCTATCATTATGATACTTATAGCAAAGTTTATGGCGAGAACAAAGTCCTTTAGATAGTTCAAACATCTATCTGCATCATCTCTTTGAAGTAATTAGTACAGTTAATTTAAACGGGTTTTCAAGCGTTACCTCACCTTTTTTCTATCCCGACGTTTAGGCTGGGTTTCACCAACCGTGGTCACGGGCTGACTGGCGGTGCGCGGCGTCGCCTGCTGCGTTGAGGGGTATTTTGATGAACTACCCCCCCGTTTGGTCTTTATATTTATTATAGTCACAACACATAACACTAACAGTGTCCATCGACGATGTCTGTGACGATAAATCGCGAACCTCGACATTTTCTAGCACCGGATTCCACACTGAGGAAAGCCTATATCCATCCTCGCGATTGAAATTTGATATTTTTTAATTTCAATCGCTTCGAGAGCCATTCTGCGATAGTATTGGCGATCAGTGGATAAAACTTTTCTCGGATTCGAATTCCACCGGCCGAAAGGTAACGCGTGAAAACCGGTTTAAATTAACTGCATTTCAATATGGAACGCGAAAAAAAAAAAAAACAATATTAGTACGACTGATGAAGTTACTCTATTAATTACGGTGTATTTTTTCAGTCTCGTGAGATCATCATTTTATCTGACATATTACCTGTTTTCATTTATGTTCCTGGTATTTAGAGCAGCGATTCTATCAATATTAGCGGCTAATGTGAATTCAGCAGCTCAACAACCACTTCTAGCTTTATACGAAGTACCGTCGTCAATTTACAATACAGAAGTTAGTAACTAAATCATTTTATATTACAGAGTAATTTTTTAGTTACAATTCAAATTGTATTTCTTTCTAAATAAAAATATCGATTTTATTAATGACTGTTAATTTATTTAATATTAGTATTAATTAATCTCTTGAAAATTGTTTTTCCGAATTCCGCATAATTCTCTACATTTAATTTGCACTTTAATATAATTCATGTATCAATATTGTTATTTGACACTCCTTCATTTGTCTATTCTATGAACTGTCTTGATTTTATTAATCAGGTAACATTATAAATCTTAGTTCGAATTCTATAATTTCCTAATCTTTTTGTTACATGTGGACTCAAATTAATATTTACTACATAATGTTTATTATTATATTTGCAATATCTATTTGATAATTATGTTTCGGATTTAAGCCGTCAGGCTTTTTCATTTATAGCACTTTCAAATGCAGTGCAGTTACTCCATAAATCTTATTAGACTATGAGAATATAGTCTTGAAATATTTATTCTTAGATTCATTAGAAATTTACAATTAGATAAACTTCATTGTTTTCTTAGGTTCGTCGGTTTCAACTCCAACTACGTTACACTACCATAGGATTAAGCGGAATATTCTTCTACGTGACTAGAAAAATGATACTTAGGGTGAGATGGATGTTGTTTAATATAAATGGTACAAAATTGTAATTTTTTAATAAGACAAATATTTCGACTATTGCCAATAAAATAAATATGGCAGTCACCACGATTTTGTTACTACCAATATATTTGATTGCATTTCATATTTTTTAATCATAAACAAAATAAAACCTTAGATAACCTAAATACCTTGCATGTTGTAAGAAATCATATGTTTCTTTTAATAATTTATTACGGCAACTCACAGGAATTCAAGTTCGTATTATTTTACTTATATTCTCATTCAAAAATACTCCAGCAAAATTAACAAAAAGGGGGGTCGGGGTGACCCGTATTTTAATGAAGTTCTTGTGATATTTGAGAATTCACTCATCGTGTCATTATTTGCAAAACTCTTTTCACCAAAATTACACAATATAGAGTTCATTAACTGCAAGTTAATCACAAAAAAGTCTAATATATGACAAATCCAAATCACGCCAAAAGTATGCAATGTGCAATGCGCAGCATTTTGCATTAAATAATACCTATTTTTTCATTCATTTCACATATTGATTTGATATTATATTATTGTTTTAGGTATTGGGCACTATAATCACTTACGAATTGGTCCTACTTCAGTTCAGTTCGAGTGGCATTGATCGGATAGCACACGATGGGCATAACGTCACGTCTTATCCTGATTTTATAAACGACATTGAATAAGTGAAATTTGGGAAAGGGGTGCTTGTATAGCGGATTCTATCAGTTTCCGTTGAAGATCATTACTCGTGTGTACATTTATTTTTGCTAAAACAAGACTCTGATTTAAAATAGTATATAGATCGGTTAAGCATATTAAAATAATGAAGCGATGATGTGTGTGTAGTCGCATTACTTATGGTTAGACGTAAATTCTATTCTATATGGCCCTGAAATCGATGAAGTATTTGGTATCCTAGATTTTATTATTTATTTATATTAGACTGGATTGTAAACAAAGTACTGAGCCTAATAACTCAGTATAAAAGAGAATAAATTTTTTTTATGAAATACGTCTACTTTAAAAACATTTATTATTATGAATGCAACAATAATTATGTTAAATTATTTTAATAACATTAATAAATTGTAATATAAATTTAAAAAGTTTAACAAATAAAATAGAGCATATATAATTAATGTTAATAAGGAGAATTATGAAACGATACGATATTTTGTATTTATTTTCCTTAAAATTAATTGCCAAACTTGGGCAAATGCGAATCCCAATTTCACTGGGCTGGGCTCAATGCTCGTAGATACGATGCCCGATGAGGCCAACGGATTCTCGAATGGCTGTCATGTACCGAAAGATACAGCATGGGTTAGGACCCATCTTCAAGGTGGACCGACGACCTGATGACGGTCGCTTGAAATCGCTGGATGCGGGTAGCATAAGACCGGCCGTTGTGGAGATCTTTGGAGGACCTATATCCGACAGCAGACGTCTTTCGGTTGCTTGGATGGATGTTTTTAAACTGGATAAATACATCCTAATATTTTATTCCCAACATTATTGAATGTTATTATTTCACATTAGCTTTATTAAACTAGCATGTCTACCGAAAAAGTAAAATTCGTTTACAGTTTCCTAGATAGCTTATAATAATATGGTTGATAACTTCTTAGCTATTAAATTAGTGGAATTAGTAAAGGAATATCAACCATGATATTGCCGTATTATTGTCTAAGGATATTGGTAGGTGTGATGCGTCACTTACGTTTTGTATCATGCCTTACCACCTTAAAATGTGTCTATTATGCTCTGTGTCAATCGATAATTATGTACTGCATCACAAGTTGAGGAAGTGCTGCTAAATCTCATATGATTATAGGTGAAAGAGCACAACGCTCAATACTCAAGGTCATGCTAAACAAGCCCTACAGGTACCCAAATTCTGAATTATATAAGGAAAGTCAAGTAAATAGTATCCGACAGTTGTTTCTGTTGAAGATAACTATTAGCCTACATAATGATGTAATTGCCTCATCTGATTACGTTGCCATGTTAAACCGGCAAGTGTTCAAATTGCCTATTCAGCAGTTGGCACAACCTTTGCACAAAGATTTGGTCAGTTCGTCAAGAGCTATGTGTATAACAAGGTCCAAAGACTGCCCTATTAAGGATTGCTCAGCTTACAAAATGAAGATGATTATTAGTAAATGGTTGAGGGGTTTGAATTACAATGAATCAGAAGAGATACTAAGAGTCGAAAAATAACTGTTCTAAACTTAACATTTATAAGATCAATTTATATGTATATAATACAATTAATGGAGAGTATAACTAATTGCCTGGTTTTATGTTTTTATATTTCTTTGTTATATAGCATGTTAGATGAATCTATCAAAACTGTGAATTGGATCATTATTGTTCTTAAATAAAACTGTTTACATTTGTGTGTACATTTGAAAACACCAAGATAGTTCGCATCGCCTAGTTTGTGGTCTGCGGGCAAAACTACACGTATGTAATCAGTTTGTCAATAAAAATTTGATTATATACACCAGGTGTCTGTAAAATAACGCCATCGAATAGCCAGAAGGACATTAGGCTGTTTTCTTTCACCGAAAGCTCTGGTTCATTAAACAATAAAATAGATTAATTTTAACCAACGTCCGTCGACGCAATATCCGACCATAACATCACTAAGTCTGTTTAAGATATGTATGTTCTTGTTTGCAAATTATTATCGTTTAAATATTGGAGATATAGTTATAAATGAAAATAAAAAAAAGTGTTTGGTTTTTCCATTTGATAACTTTATTACAGTAAATCTATTGATAGGTTAATATTTTTATAGTTCGTATAAAAAATGTACTATAAACAAAATAACCGTGTGGCGCTGGCGAAGAATAGTACCACCCTATATCTTGCCGTGGGTGTCGTAAAAGGCGACTAAAGGGTTTACACCAGGGGATGGGCAGCAGCATACTCTGAGCACCACAAACACTTACTGCGATCGCTAACCCGCCTGCCAAGCGTGCCGATTATATCAATCCCTTCCTTATTGAGGGAGACCTATGTCCAACAGTGAACGTTTTTTATGGATAAGTGGATGAAAATAAAATTAACTCAAAAACGGCTTTACGTCTTTAACTCAAAAAACGGGTTGACTTATTCTAATAAAATTTTATGTGCATAGAGTATATGAGCGATTGACAGGTTATGTAAATTATCAACACACTTTTTGAAAATTATGAAAAGAAGAATACCTAAAAACTCATAAATTGACTCATCAATTTGAATTAAATTAGATGTAAGGGAAGCATAATCTGTCGTTCGTTAACTGGTAGGTTATGAAAAACAAAACAAAATCAGGACATCAATCAAATTAACATATGTAGACAAAGTCGCAGGCGTTTGCTAGTTTTTAAGATGAATCTTAAATGTTAAAGTATTTGGGGTTTAATTACTTGAGTAATACAGAAATTGTTCATGCAATGTTAATAGTGTATACTAAGCCAAGATTAGAAATGACTGTGGTTGAAATAAAGCCACTAGAAAGGACATGAGCGCATTTATTAATCATTTAAAAGTTTGTAGGTTACAAAAAATAATTTGTGTTTGGTACGTTTTTATTTCACGCAAGTTTGAGAATCCTCAATATCATAAGCAGAGTTAATAAAATCGTTTGGGTGATTACTATAGTAAACCTTATACATAAAACATATATATTAAATAGTTTACATGCTAACATCAAAGAAAAAACGAACAAAGTTATGGTTAAATTTATATTAAAAACAATATTTTATGGGTACTTTACCATAATATTATTACTTGAGATTACGGTACTCTATATGGTATAAGAGCATGTTATTACATAAAGGGGAAGGGAAGGGGGGGGGAGGAAGGGAAGGGGGGGGGGGGGGGAAGGGAAGGGAAGGGAAGGGAAAGGGAAGGGGAAGGGAGAAAAGGGGGAAGGGGGAGGGGGGAAAAAAAGGGAAAAGGGAAGGGAAAAGGGGGGAGGGAAGGGAAGGGGGGAGGGGGGGGAAAGGGAAGGGAAAGGGAAGGGAAGGGAAGGGAAGGGGGGGGGGGGGGGGGGGGGGGGGGAAGGGAAGGGAAAGGGAAGGGAAGGGGGGGGGGGGGGGGGAAAGGGAAGGAAGAGAGGGGAAAAAGGGGGGGGGAAGGGGGGGGAAGGGGGAGAAGGGGGGGGAAGGGGGGGGGGGGGGAGGGGGGAAGGGGGGGGGGGGGAGGGGAAGGGGGGGGGGGGGAAGGGGGGGGGGAAGGGGGGGGGAGGGGGTTTCCTTTCCTTTCCTTTCCTTTCCTTTAATTTCCTTTCCTTTAATTTCCTTTAATTTAATTTCCTTTCCTTTCCTTTCCTTTCCTTTAATTTAATTTCCTTTCCTTAATTTAATTTTAATTTAATTTTCCTTTAATTTCCTTTAATTTCCTTTTAATTTCCTTTAATTTAATTAATTTAATTTAATTTAATTTAATTTAATTTAATTTAATTTAATTTAATTTAATTTAATTTTTTAACAATTGTGTTAATATAAATTTGCCGTTAATAGCACCTATTTTGAAGCATTTATAATATTTTCCTGAAGATTATGATATTTATTTTCGTAACTGAATAGCTAATTTATAATACATAAGAGGTAAAATTTGACTGCCTTTATATTCTCTGTTTGTCAAACGATTTTATTTATTTTTTTGTTTAGTAGCTACTGAAGAAATTGAGCGTTATTAAAAAAATAGAAACAACTACTTTATTTTACGGCTAGACGAACAATAATCATAGATAATGGTCACCAGTGCGGTTAATAAGGGAAGGCTTAATATAAAATAGATATAGGAAAAAAATACTTACACAGCTTTATTATCCTATCTAGTAATACTATAGTTTATGTCTAATAATGGTTAAATACGGGTAACTACTTTCCCTTTGATACGTTACTATCAAAGGGTACATTTTTGCTTTGTAACAAATTACGTTGAGTACTTTTTTCTTGTCTTCTATTTAATTTTGGACAAAACAATTACAGCTAAAATTCGTGTCAATAGAAAAGCAAATGTGACTGAGATAAAAACAAAAATATTTTCTGTCATAACATAGAACTGGCATGCAATACAATACTAAATTACTGTATATACTAAATGCCTATAGCACGAATCTTAGTAATATAGAATTCCTTGTTTTCTTCACCCATATTCTAAATTTGCAGAAGAACTAATTCATAAGTCATTAACGTAGCCACCATCTGAAAGAATTATCAAAATCACAAGTTTAAAGTTAGTTTCAATTGTTAAATACAGTACAGGATTATGCAATAATAATAACACAGGCTTACTCCTAAATAAAGCCACTAAAAAACTTGTTGGCTGGTTACCATACCTTAATCTATATAACCTACTTAATAATAACGAGTCGAGTTTCCATGTTTATTTTTAATAATTTTTGTAAATTTTGACTGTAATGGTTACATAAGCCTATGTATTCATTTGAAGTTATTTTGAGATAACTAGTAACTAGGTTCTATACCATAAGGGCAACAACGCTGGTTGATTTTTGTACATATCCTATTACCACGTATGTACGCCTCTACTATGGCTATTATTTACCATTGGAAGCTACTGCAACATTCTTCAAATAAATTACGATATGGAGAATTTGTTTATTAGTTTTCCATTATTTTATAATCAATTAATTTCCGATGTGTTCCGATCGACCAGTGCACAGTTTATGTCGTCGATACTCACATACGTCCTGCTTACACTTAAACCGCTGACAAAGATCTGGTTTATGCATACAAAGTGTTACAACTTTAACATACCTTTTGTTCACTTTTTAACTTGTCGCCTTTATAACTGCTTATCATCTGATGAATTTACATTAAGATAAAGGTAAACTAAAGTTTACTTTTTGCGTCATTACTTTCCTTTATGTAGTTTTTAATATACTGCTTAAAATCTTACCATTAAAAGATATATTAAGTTTAGCACATGCCATGTCATTTTCTCACAGTACGTAATTTCATTCTTTTTACATCCCAACTATAATACGCAAATACTTACACTCATGAAAGTACCGCGAGTTACATGAAAAAACTTCAACCCAGTTAAAGCGAGTTTGGAATGATAAACTTGTTTCATAAGCCTGTACATCTGTAAATAGAAAACATACATTGTGTAGCCCGAACCAGTCTAGTTTTAAATTGTGACATAATATTTGTTTAATATAGGATATAGACTAAATTAAAACGTTATAATTCGGACCTGATCATATAAACTGCTCCATTGCTAATCACTATTGTCAGTCGATTTTCAATTAGGTACCATGATACTCGAATGAAAAATTAATTTATATACCATACAGTTTATAAAATTATCCTCAGTAAATTACCAAATTTTTTTACGAAAACATATATTGTTAATACATGCAATTAAATAGGCAGCGAAGAAATTTAAAATTACCACACTTTTTAATGTGAACTGCAGCTTCGCAAATAAATATACTAGGATTTAATGATGCTAACATAGGTTGTAAGCGCAATACTATTATATATTTTTTTTATTTAGACTTGTAGAACTTAATGTAATATATTAATAAAATAATTCATGACTTCTGGTCAACTCAAATATAAATTAAATAAAATATAAAACGCAATTACTTGGGAAATGTCGATAATTCTTTTAAAACTGTTAAAGATTAAAAGACTGAAATTGATATTTTTATAAATCTTCATAACTTACTCCAGTGTTATACGCTGAAGAAGGGACTACATAAAGAGCATTCAATGGTTCACGACTTGCAGTATGCATTTCAGCACTCAGGAATGATAAAATCATCATTCTAATAATTGTAAATACGAAGGAAATTGGCAAGAATAATACTGTCTCCAAGTCGTACCTAAAACATAAATATTATTAAAAATAATTCTAATGATAAGGATCGAAATTCTTAAATAGATTTCGTCTAGGATAAAAGCCATAATAACCTCAAAGCCCTTATCCTATTTTAATTTAGGGTCAGCCCAAATTTGTTCATATTCCATTCCTCTATATAATCTTTCACACAATCTTTTCTTTGGTCGTACACTTCCCCTATAACTGTTCACAATAAAAGGCAACCTGTACGCGCGTCCACAAGAAAACATTTTGATCCGGCAATTGACGTTATTATTTTAGGCAACCTTCGATAGGTTTCGATTAGTCAGTCGAACAATCTTATCATAAATCTTGCAAAGAAAGTCAAAGAAATGATAGCTCTCACACGAATTCCCCGAGCTCAGTTTAAGGCGCTCAATAATTAATGATTAAAACTATATCTTTCGATTATCCATTAAATTACTGTATAAAACAAATTACACTGGTTAATATAAATAAATACGTACTTGTGCTTTTCGAAATAATTGTCGGTATTCAAGTTACTTTTTGTCAGTTTACTGAAATTAGAATAAATAAAATTAACAATTTTTTTTTATTATATTTGTGTATACGTTTATAATATACACTATCTTGTGGTTAAAACAAACAAAAGGCAGTCAAAGTTTCAGGGCACCATCCCTATTAGAATAACAGTTTAATAGCCTAATTTACTTCTGAAATATATTGATCGATGTTAATGTCAAGAACACTAACATGTTAAATTAAGAAAAAAATCTTAAAGTTATTAAAATTCCACAGTAGTTATTTTTTATTTCACCATTCTCGTTTTTGATTTTTGCAGTTATTTGACCACAGCAGAACTTCATCTAAAGTTAAATAAAGTACAGTCCAAGAAAGAAGAAGACCGCCGAAAGATGAGTATATTGGCAATCGCTGTCAATTATCACCATGCAGAGCTATATAAATTACGGCTTAAGCCTTTCGATAATCTTGATATATACTTCAGATACCTGATCAGATTCAGACTTTGATATCAGAACGCGTGACACTTTTACGTGTCACTAAGATTGCTTTTTCACGCTCTTTGCCCTTCACTCCGAAAGACATCAGTCCCATCCCATCAGTACCAGATCCTTGAGCATTAGAAATATTTTACACAAATTTAATTCCCTAGAGGGCTCATTAGTTAACATAAATTGTTATAATCTCAGACTTACTTTAATATATAATATAGTTGTTGAGCGATGTAAAGTAGATTTGCAAAAAATGTTACGAAAACCATTGGATTTAAAATGTCATCTATAACCATCACTAGGCGAGATAGACGAGTGTAATGGATTTGAAGTTCGCACCATGTAGGTCTGTTATCCTGTGACTGTCAATAAAAGACTTAATATTTAATTATTGCATTACCTTAACTCTTACATATCGCACTACTGAGTATGTACCTACTTCATTTAGGGAGCTGAGTAAATAGAAATACTTTGAGTACCATGCATAAACCAATAGTTTTCATTGTAATAGAATTGGATCTTTGGGATGGAGTCTTACATTCACCTCCTAAATATATTTGCTTTAGATCACTTGATATTCCCAAATCTAGTATTTTAGCAAAAATACATTTCATAGATTACGTATCAATACGTTTGTAACTAACTTTTAATAATGACATGAATCTTATAGTAACCAGCACTTTATTGTTAACTTTATAAGCCTCTGACCATAGTGAAACCACCAAAGAATAGAAAATAACGTCTAAAATTAATTCCCTTAAACTTTCCTTCAGTTAGTTTATAGTCCTTTATTTATTTATTTACTGCCTCGGTGACGCAGTTGCATTACTGTACGACTGTTGTTTTGAGGTTTCGGGTTCGATCCCCGAGTCGATTCTAGTGATATTGGGTTTTTCTACTCAGTATCATCCCGGAGTCTGGAATTTGTACCCGATATGGCGACAAGCTCGCCCCCTGTCACATCTGGGACGGAACTAAGCTCGGCGAAATGTGGGTGGTGTAGTTCGCTATTTCACCTCTCCCTAACCCATCGGTGATAACTGGCGTGAGCTTATATATTGTGTATTTATTTATTTATACAGATAAAAATGCAGGCTTAAGAAAATCTTTTTGTTTATACAGAATTTGGCATTTTTAAATCTTAAATCATCTCTGAGGTCGTATTTATTAGTAATTGCTACTTACTTTAGATTGCTTGTCATTTAAGATACTATTGAATTGATCAAATCTTTTCTTCAAATATATACTGATAATCATAACTAATCCAACAACAAAGTTCGCCAAAAAACACCATATGCAATTCAAGGACCTGTAAAAATGTATTTTTAAATTTATTTGTGTTTATATTAAGTTATTTCAAATACTTTACTCCTATTATAGTTATATGTTTATTTAATGATTGTTTTGAAATTGATAAGTTAAAAATATATTAAATGGGGAAATGTAATTATAGCATAAACTGTATTGACGAATATATAATTGCAATAAACATATATTTATTGCAAAAATATAGGAATAGCCTGAATAAAATTAGAATACTAAACAATATTAATACTTTAAAAAACCTTAAAAAACAACAAACGTCACGAAAAACTAAATTATTTCACCTGAAAAAGAATCCCGGCCGCATAGTTAAATGGTAAATATTGATAAAACCATGGATATTTGCTTATAAAATATAATTTCACACTTGGCTCATCGTGAGAGGAATTTGAGCAATTTCCCATCATTTTTATTGTGAACGGCATGTACAGCGTATACTCAACTGAAAGTTTAATTATGATTGAAGTTTCTTCTTTATTTCTTTGAATTTAGACCTGATGATAATTGTCTAACTGAATGCATCCCTTATATCATCGGTATTATGGTTTTAAAAACTTCTACCGTAACAACTTCGTACCGTGCAAATGTGTCAATGTTATGATGCATACAAAGTTCTCAACCGAATGGCATAATGGTGACTTTGGGATTTTCTTTTACTAAAATTGATTACAACGAGCTGAAATACATTTATTCATTTGGCACTAATAATAATAATAATTAATATTTCCAACGATTAATGTCTATATTATTTTAATTATTAAGGGGAAAAACATACACACGCCAACTGCGTACAGAACGACCATTATAATCATATTTATATTACAAGCATTCCGGAAAAGTTTCATGTGTGGGAGCGATCTCTCTATAACTTCAATTTCAGTTAATAAAACTTTCCACTTCTTTGATAAACGTAGTAAGAATATCTTTAACAGTAGCATATTGAAGTAGTTTAAAAACTCATCTGAAACAAAAAAACTAATTTCATATTAACATTAATTATAGGTGATTTCTATGAAGCCACGCCAGAAATTTCGTGTTGTTTATATTTCCCATAAACTTTTTCAAAGTATGCTAGTCTTATAAGTATTTATTATTTCAAACATTAGAATGCTAACAAGTAGATTACATATAATTTACAAACCATGTTTAAGTTCCTAATTAAGTTAATGATGAAACCCAGGATATTTTAAAATTGTGGCATCTTACATATCATAAAAAGCAACATCTTGCTATCGGTTATAAACCTGTCCGTATATTCGGAACTTATACGGTATTTATATTCTTACCAATCTGCTTGGATTTTTGGTTTATTGATCCTAAATGATGGGGAAATTGACCTAGAGGTAAGGAACAGTTAATACATGCAGGGTAGATAAAATGGCGTCAGATCTTAGGAGTTACATGTGACACACATATTATAGCTCACGAGAAAACCATATAAGACCATAATAAGTTTTTTTTCTAACTAGCTAATGCTATTGAACGGAAGGGCCTTCACAGCTTCACCTTGGCTTGGTGAACGCACTCAGCCGCAAAAAAGTAACTAGTAAAACCGATTATCTAAGTGTAAAAAATTACTACATTCTTTATTTAATACCAAAAAAAAAGGTTCCTTACAGGACCTATGCACCTGCGTGTTATGTACAGGAGTGTGTGTTCAGTTTAATACTTAATGTATGTTCAGTGTCACAGTATCGCGCTGTCAGCGGCGTCAAGAGCCTCACCAGCAGGAGAACAAAGCACGTCTTGGGACGCCACCGGAGGGGGACAGGGAGTGTGTCCGGGAGCAAAGTTAGCCGCCTATCCCCGGCGGCGGTTACGCGACCATAATAAGACCTGTCGTGTTTTATGGATCTAAATATTTAGCAAATAGAGAGACGGATGAAAAAAAGACACATAGTGGAAATGTGAATGTTAAAATGGGCGTTTGGTATAATTAAAATGGATAAGATTAGGAATAAGTATATCAGAGGTATCTTGAAAGTAGCACCAGAGTTAGAAGTCAATGATTAATAGGTTAGCGTCGCGTCGTATGGACATGTTAAGTATGGAGGAGGATGGATTTAGAGGTAGAGGAAGACCAAAGTAGATAAGAATGGATTGTCTGAAGTATGAAATCCGTATAAAAGGTGTGAATGTTGAGCTGAAATGACAGAGGAGAGTGATTTAATTAGAGAACTGATTAAGTTACAGGATCTTTTTTCAAATCATGGCAGTACTTTCTAGTTCTACTTCAAGTATTGGTGTACTTTTTGTTTTTTGTTAGTGCATGTATTGTTTGTATATTTTACGTTAAAACATTTAAAAGATATCGTTCAATAAATTATTGTAAAGAATAGAAATGTTATGAAAACAGTACTGCGGGAGCAAAACTAGTTTTAAAAATTATGCAAATCTTAGCCGACGGCATTAATATGATATTAGGTTAACTAAGTTGAAACAGGTCTTATGCCTACGGGTGCTACTACTTCGCCACTGGAATGTAATATGAGATATGCGACGATATTGTAAGCTCACGAATAAATCATCTTAATACTTACTTGAATAATTTATGCTAAATCCATTCTTAAAAATATAATATAAGTAGAAGAAGTTTATCGATATGTGAATAACGTAAATAGAATAGTAAAATAAAACGCATAGTAAATGCCATGTGTACCTGAAATATGAAAAAAAATTGACAACTAATAATTCATATATTTATATATCTGATTAACTGTTCCCGCGGCTCCACTCGCGTATCATATTTTTTACTCCAAACAATTATTCACTTCATAATATAAATTATTATAAATAATAATTGGAAAATAATGTACAGGCCTTAAATTATTTTTGGAATTTATTAACAGAAAATTAAATATTTCTGACAAATGCAAATACTTGCCAGTAAAGCCATATTGAATTATGTTCACAATTTAATGAGTTTTAAGTTTTTACGCGGGAATCTAATAATTTTCAAAAAATAAAAGTAACCTAAGTTTCGCCTTCCTTCCATCCATCCATTCAACAAAAAGACGTCCACTGTTGGAGGTCTTACCCTAAGATCTCCACAAAGACTGGTCTTGCGCCACCCGCATCCAACGGATTCCCTAGATCTTCACCAGGTCGTCAGTCCACCGTGTGGGAGTCTACCCACGCTACGTCTTCCGGTGTGTGGTAGTCATTCGAGAACCCATTGGCCTCATTGGGCATCGGTTCTGCGACGAATGTGCTCAGCCCACTGCCACATAAGCTTAATAATTCTTCAGGCAATATCGGTTACTTTGGTTCATCTGCGGATCTCCCCATTCCTGATTCGATCACGCCGTGAAACTCTAAGCCGACCCCTTTCCATTGGCATTTGAGCAACTTTGGGCTTTCCTGTTAGGCCCATTATAAGTCACTACGCCTTGATTTTCAAAGTCTTGTCAAAATTAATATTTGTCTTTTTGGTATAAATAAGCGTATATAATACATTCATGCGTAAACAGTTGTTATTTTAATATTACAAACAGACAATTTAAATTATTTTTATTTATTTATCTTAATCATACTGCAAACGAACGCAGCTTCAATTGACGCAGGCAGATTTAAGTATTCCTACAAAGAACATGAACTTTTGATGAAAGAAAACAGTGCGATAAAAACACAGATTGATTGTAATACATACATAGATAGTGTCACGCTTTTCTCCCGTGGGGGTAGGCAGAGATTATGTCCTTCCACACTTCTTTCGCTTCCTCTACTTTGATGAACGTTTTCATACAAGCTTGCAGGTTTTTTTATAGTAGCGCGGCAAAATGACGGCTCTTTACCTGATGGTAAGCACAGAACAATTCAAAAACAGCGACGTTCGCCGAGAGATCAACTATCGATCGCCAGTCGCCGCTGCTATGCCGGCCTACACAAGTGGGTCTTAACATTGCATGTGAAGAACCCAATGTTGTACGAAGGAGGGAACACAGCGGCCGGGAGAATATTCCACAGTTTTATGGTACGACAGAGGTAAACTGAATCGAACTTTTTGTTTCGTGCTGGGATGAGGAACCATATATCTGTGGTTGAAAAGCCTAACGCTTGTAGTCTTGTTGTGGAAAGAAGAGGATGGAATTAAATGAAACAGCACTTCAGAGCACTCACCATGATATAAACGGTTATGGGTACTTTTCACCTGGTCCTTAGTTAAGACGTGTTCGATTTGGTCAAAACACATTCGCTTAGATCGACTTTTACTGACATGTCTAGTCACCCATGTTTTATAAATTCGTCAATCTTCTGTTATCCATACTCCCCACATGCCTGAACCAACTAAACATAACTTTCTCTATCTTGGTCGCTATATCTTCTACCACACCACAGCGTTCTCTTATCACGCTATTCCTGACTTTGTCAATTATCTTTACTCCAGCTATACTTCTCATAGATGATTGTAGTGTATTGTCTAATATCCGCCTAACAAACTTTCACCCATTCTCAAGTTGGAAATTCACCATTTTTTTACACGATATAGGTCCAGTGCTTTGACAACCATATCACCTGATGTTAAGTGTAGAAGTACTAGCTCTCAGATCTATTAGTGCTTGGATATTTAATGGTGATTGCTATCCAAGAGAACTTCAACTTTTCAAGAGAGAAAGCTCAGGCTCATTATAGTGTTGGATAGGTAGGTTCGAAAACGCTTTTCTATTGTCGTAAAATCCCAACGCGTTGCTAACTGAGAGACCATCTCTTCAAAATTCATGACATAATAAATAGGTCTAAGACTTCCTAGCGTTTATTGTTGCTAGATAGAAAATTGATAGAATGAAAAATAGATCGAAAAAGGTATTACAAGTTTTATATTATTTACCTTTTTGACTGTGTAGATGTTTTATTTCCTGCAATGAGTAAAAAACCACAAAATTTACCGATTACTAGGGGCCATTTAATAGATGTATAAAAATCGCCTTTGATGGGAATATCATTGCGCTTTTGAATACTTTTAGTTTGGCTCCAAGCGGCTCGAGGTATCATGTCTGCGGTTCAAATAATACTACAAATCGGGGGACACCATGATTATTGAAGATTAAGTTAGACGTAGAAGTGACATTTGATTATCAGATTCAAAAATATATGATTAAGTACGGTTTTTGTCATCCTTGTTTAATAATTTTAAGGCGATTTTTCGATTTCATTATTGTTATACACATCAATAACCCACGCCTTGGTTATTGTGGTCCCCTTGTCCTGGTTTTTCATAACCAAACTTGCTCAGTGATTTCCTTTTTGCTTCTTTATTTTAATTATAATCTCTGTTGTTATTTTGAATCGATGTGGTCGGATCCGCCCTTTCCAATCTATATGAGCCTCAGCAAGAAAAACTAGCATGGTGGTAGCTATTTTTCTAATAACAGCCTTGCTAACCCTACCCATAAGTTTCACAAACTATATTCCGGCAGTATCATTTGAGAGTCAATACATCCAGGGTTAGCGTATTTAGTCCTCCATGCTCCACATCGTCACTAAAAACAGAGTATAACCATGATTTGAAAAAAATCTTGTATATCCATCCAGTTACTTTGAGTTACAAAGGGCATAAAGGAACAAAGAGAAACTGCCATTTGAGAGACTTTTTCTTGTATACAAACTATGCGTTACTTTGCGCTTCGATTAGTGTAAGTGAAAGATTGATATAACTCTGTGGAGCTATTTAGAGCTATAAAAGATATACCATGTTAATTTTTATTAAAAATCTATCCATATGCAGTATATCGCAGAGCCATCTGGTGACTAGTTACAGTAAAAGAGATAAAAACCTTATCCATAAAAAAATACATATATGTGCAAATATGATCATATATATATATATATATATATATAAATATAAAATAAACTATTCCAATAGTTGTAAATGACCAGTCTGCGAAATATTTAATCTTTGACGTATTATTCTAACCACAGAATTTGACTGACAATACTTTTATACGAACATCGTTCGTGAAACAGCATGTACTTATAATTATATGACGACGACTTGATTGATCGATTTGTTTATCTTCAGTTTCATGTGAGAATCATAAATGATTTGTACATATTTGAAGGTAAAACAAGTTGTTTTCTTTGTACCTATAATAAATATTATTTGAATGTATTGTAATAAATGAATGATGGATAAAAACGTTCAGTACATTAATTACACGTATTATACTTATGAATGGTATATCTATAGATTTACTAGCTGCAACATTTATAACGTTCTGCTTTATTTTTTGTACCTACACTTTTACTGTGAGTTGACATGTATTTGAGACAATTCGCTTTGTTTTTAGATTTTTTTGCCTGTCTGTCTGTGCTCACATCACACAAAAACTACTAATGGAGTTTCATGAAAGTTGACATAGCGAGTAGTAATCTTCATCACGGAGTAACTTCAAATTTAATCAAAAAAGTGTGCATCCCGGGACGCCCGACAGAAGTGATAACTTAAAGTAATCTAAGTTGAACTATTTAATATTGAAATCCTTTAACTTCAGAAAAGATTAGGTTATTACTTAGATTTTATGTACATTAATATGATAATGTAAGGAACTATACATATACCAACTATGAATGTTAAGTTTATGTTGAAAGTTGAATAACGATGAACGAACCCGAACCCAAACAAAAGAAACACACGAAATATTATTGATCATTACATAAAACAAGATCAAACAAACTGAATACTATATGTAGTCCCGTCTGACCCTGAATTTCTCGCAGAAGGTGCAAAATATCTAAGGTCACACAGCTTTGGGATCTTTACTTGCCTTTGTTTCTTTATACAGAAATCGTCAACTGACATTCGTTGGGATCCCTCTATATTGGTGTAAGATATTGAACTGCTTCGAAAGAAAAAGATACCTACAAATTTCGCCGATACGAGCAAAGTGACTCGTTCACGTCCCAGGCCGCTCTAGGTCCGATTCACATTTACATTTCAATATCAAACGGCACAGTTTATGCAAATGAGAACTCCTTGTCTGCTAGGGTTGCTTGTGCCGGTTATTCAAAAATATTATTATCATTTTAGGCAATTTAACCTCTTTCAAACGATATTTGGTATCCCCATTCTCTAGTGATGTTGATTGCAATATTACGTCCCTCTCAACTCTCTTGTAAATGCGTGCGCGCGTCTACTATACACTACGGTGTTTCTATATGCTCCATGTGTCTATAGTTTGAAAATAGTACGTAAACTTGATGCATATATTTGCTCCACCTTTCTTAATTGGTTTACATTAAACACTAGCTATGCCTGCGGCTCTGCTCACGTATAAAATCGTCTATTCAGTACAATAATTAACTACATACTATGAAAACTGCAAAATTATTAAACAACTCTTTAGTCAATGAATATGCTGGTTGTTATTGTTTTTGACTTAATGTAATTTTTAACTCTCATATTTCACTATATTAATTTTGTAACAAAATATAGAAAACCTGGCCAGATCGAATAGAAAAATCATGTAAGTCGGTTCATTAATTAGGAGTTATAAGCCAAGTAACTAAAAAACAGACAGACATACACACTGATAATGTGAACCTACCATCATCGTTAATGTTCGGATATTCCGTGATGGTTAACTTATTTTTTCTTACGGAACAGTAACATACATTGATTGTAAATAAAAACATCCTTCAAAGTGGAGTTCGAGTCTTACAATGAACCTAAAACTTTCTATAAACAAAGGCATTGTAATAAATACAGTGGATAGCCCTTAGGCATTTTATAGCGCTCGTCTATTAGCTATTACTCTCGGATTAGTAAATAGCACAATATATCAGTGAATGCTATTAGCTGTAAAAAAGAACCAGCCTTATTTCTAGCCATTACGTATGATAATTTTTGAAAAGACTTTTGCTTAAACTCTCTCAGAGTTTGTCATCATTTAATAAAATAGAACAGAGTTTTACAATTACTCTTATATTATTCGTGCAGCTAAAGATGTTATTTTTTGAAAATAAATTTACAAGAGAATTTTTTAAACAAAACAAGATTCGTATCGAAATGAATTAGCGGCCCTATTCACGTAAAATGTTCCAAGAGATTATGTTTAAGCTTCTTTAGAAATGTTATAATATAATTTATGAAATGAGCTAAAGGAATTAGAGTTTGCCTTACACGTATGTTGTTTGGTGTAGATAACGTAGTATTACATACATTTATTAACAGGTTATAATATTTGACGATTAAAAATACAGAAAGAAATAAATGACTACTGATAAAGTATTGATATGAAGTTATCTCCCAAAATGCAATAATTTTTCCAAAAACATAAATAAATATATACTAAAATAGAAAAAATATATAGTAAGCCATGGGGGCTGCCAAAAGAAGCTCGAACTTTGGGAAAAACTGTTTTTTTTTTGTTTATACATTTCATAATATATTTAATAAAATTGTCAACATAACCTAAAATTGTAACATGTAACATTTATCGGTTTTTTTTTACATCTATTGGCGCACATTTTCATATACTTTATTCATAATCAAAATATACGATAGGCTGCGTAAGTATGTAATTATTTATCTCTGAGCGCCAGCACTTAAACGCCATCTTATACTTGGCATGGGTAGAAAGTTGACGGTTGACGTCATTGGTAACGCAAAATCTATTCGTTTTTCCCTGCCGAGAATCACTCAATGCCGCTAAAGAAGTTATCACTTCAAAAAATAATAATCCAATATCTACAAGGATTCTTAAAATATGAATTGCTTCTTATTTGAATTTTGATAGCTTGCAGCCATCGATTGGGCAGCTACTAAAACATAAGTAACGCTAGATATAGTTTCCTCAGCGCCCCGACAAGATTCAACTAGGATACCAGATCGACACTTTTGAAGTTTTCAGTGCAGCAATTAGGTGAAGTTGTTTGCGTAAGCGCAACACTTTATTCTATAACACATAAATATATTTGTTTCTGTGTTTAAATTTGTGTTCTGTAAAATTATTCTATTATATTCTATATATTTGTTAACCATTTTACATATTATCTGGCTCTACAAAAATATATGGCAAATACAAATAATGATCAAATCAATTAATTTTTTATTCAGTTTAGGCCCTGATAAGGCGCTTATTAACGTGAAAAACACTGCCAACCGGTTCAGATAACAACACACAGTCGAGAAGAGCCGGCGAGAAACTCGATCTGGTTCCTTTTTTTGTATAACTTCAAAATATAAATATCATTTTTAAAGAAAATCTATACAAATCATCATTACAGCTATTGTTAGAGGAAGCACAGAGAAGGGTGTAAATTCTAGACATCACTATCGTCCACATAATTACCCACCCTGTAATAACCTTTTTAAATTAAGACATGCTTGACATGGTGCTTGAACTTATTGTCAGGTAAATCGGTAATAATAAATAATAATAAACATTATAATCTCATTATTATTTAATGACAGAAATCGTAAAATAACTAAAACAATATAAATAATTGTTGTAAGTAACGTATGTTGAAATAAATTATTCACAATAAACGAACAAAAACATTTCTACTTCATAATTCATAACGACCATTATCTTGTTATATTCGTGAACAAGTTGTCTATGTATAAATAATAATTTAATATTTATTATTCTTATAATGACAGTAAATGGTTTACACTTAACGTTAATGTGAGTTTTACCACTATTGGCATGTACATCATCATAATTTTATTAGTTTTATACATATTTCTAAAGTACGCGTTTCAGTTTTATTTCACTTTAATGGAGCAGAAACTCACCTCAACACTTGATGGTAGTCACCGCATCATATACTTTGGACCCAAACCCCGACTAAGAGCCAAATGTGGGCTGCGTAACATTTGAATCAATCTCGACGACAAAATAAAGCTTGCAAAATGCATCTAGCCTTCTAAGCTAAGAACACACAAGCATGCACGGGCTCACACATGCAAAACCATCGTTCCCACCGCCAGGTGGCAAATTTTACTTCCAGATACACCTTGGCTCCCTCTCTGGCAGCGTTCTAAGACATGCTTCGACCTCTTACCAAGGAGCAAGCTCCAAGCTCTTCGACTCTCTGTTAATAAGCAATATACTGTCAAATTACTATCAAATTCATGATACATAAGTGAACTTTTGGAAAATACATGGGGTTAGCTTGGATTAATTACGCGGACTTTGTATATCTATAACCATAGAGACCATAGAGACCTTATCTTAGTTACCATTTTGTAGCAAGTGTCCTTGAGATCGCTGCAAAATCCGATAAAGCTGTAAAGGATCCTCAGATCAACAGCGTCAGTTAATTAGAAAAATAAAGCAGTTTTTATTCTAATACAAAAAACTTATATTTTAATTAATGGTAAATTAAATTGCAAAAATTCTAGCAATTATTAATTTATTTTATTTTAAGTCGTATGTATACATTTAAAAAAATAAACTCCCATGTGATCTACAAACGTAAGAGTTCTCAACCAAATATTTTGTTTCCATTATTGACGGTTGACAACAAACACTTCTTCATTTCGAAACATGGCGATGACTGTGAAAAGGTCATTGGGTGAGTTGTTTTAATTTAATTGTACCAAATTATCAAAACCACAAAATTTATAGAAATGTACATATTTCTAATATATCGCGTAGTCAAGAGATACCTATAGGATAATGTATAGTTTAGATATTTTGTTTATATTTATTTTTAGTAAATTTTTAAATGTTACTATAATACTAAATTCTGTACTTATAATGAAATTGCAAGGAATCAAATCCTTTAACATTAAAAAATAAATTTAAACACGACTTTTTTATTAAAAGAAAAACGATTTCAAAAGAATATACTACAAAAATGCACTAAAAAGTAATAAAAAAATTACTTTAGGTTAATCTACTTCTGCTATCTTCGATATATCCTTTGTTTTAATACTATTAATAATTTTAAAATCTGTGCCAGCTTACGGATAACAAAGTTATGTACATTTGTACGTCGCTAATTATTTAAGCTTATATATAATTGTGATGAAGTTTAGGCAGTTATTTTCATTTATAAATGAGCACATTGGTAAACTCTAGCTGGGGTCGGCCCAATATTATAAATGGTATTAAAACAAAGGATATATCCAAGTTAGCAGAAGCAGATTAATAAAGATTTATTTACTTTTAAGTTAAACTTTTTATTATATTCTTTTGAAATCGGTTTTTTTTTTTTAATAAAAAAAGTTTTGTTTTTTACTTTTAGTTTAGGCATGTATTTTTAGCCTTTTAGTTATAGTTTTGAAGCCGATTTTTTATTTGTCTCTAAAAATAATTTTATTTCCGCATTAATTTGTTCTTTTTCCTCTTTTTTAACCGCCTTAAAAAACGATGAGGTTATCAATTCGTCTGTATATTTTTTTTGTATGTTTGTAACGCGATTTCTCCGTCATTTGGGGACTGATTTGTAAATATATTTTTAAATCGAAGGAGTACACTCCCGTGTTGGTCCCATTTCCAGCAGATCAGGATTTGATCAGTGGAACTCAGGGAAGTTTCATACACTACATATGTAATACTGTGGGGATGGAAATTTTTATAAAAACTAGTTGAATGTGGGTTTCTTTTAATATTGAAGTTACAACAATCTATTTAATTTTATTGAAATGTTTGTGTTTTACAAACAAGAACTTTCACGCAAACGGCATCGTGGTTACAGCTAGTATATAATAAAATTGAATATTCTTTACTACAGTAAGTTAGAAACTCCTTAATTCAGTAAATGTCATGTGTAATTGATTGCCTAAAGTGCCTGGTGGCGCAGTTACGGTACGACTGTCGTTCTGAGGTCTCGGGTTTGATCCCCGAGTCGAGTCTAGTGATATTGGGGTTTACTACTCAGTATTATCCCAGAATTTGTGCCCGATATGGCGACAGGCTCGCCCCCTGTCACATCTGGGACGAAACTAAGCTCGGCGAAATGTGACTGGTGTAGTTCGCTACTTCACCTCTGCCTAACCTTTCGGAGATAACAGGCGTGAGCTTGTGTTATGTTATATTAAAATTCCAAGTATCGATTACCTTGGTTGTTAATTACATCGAGTTTTTTAAAAAAATATATTCTATAGATTTAGCACTTAACAACAATCTCACTTAATGTCAAGTGACGATGTGAGCTAATACGATAACACACTAATCTTAGAGGAACTAGCACTAAAGTGATTCTCCGGAAATGCATTTATATATGCTTGGTGATAGGTTTTCAACTGAGTGGTATCTAGCAAGGCGGCTATTAAAAAAAAATCGATATTCTGCTTTGTAGCAAATATAATAAATGCTTTAAAACAGCCATGGTGTTTGAACACATGCTTTAAAAAAAAGTAAACCCTTATATCAATTAATTTTCAGAACTATCGAAGGAGCTTGAAAACGTTGCTTTCGAGTCGATTCTGAGAGAAAATCCTTCTCTTTTTAAGAGGTAATTCTATTCATAATAAATTTTCAATTTTTTTACTTTCTGGCAGTAGTATTGCTATTTCAAGTCTCTGCATAATAAACGTACAAGATAATCTTCTTCCATAGAACTTATTAGTGCATATACCACTGTTAACCATTTTTGTTTTTTTTTACACGGAATAGATTCAGTGCTTTGACTACATTCTCACTTGATGTTAAGTGATGATTTGGTCCAGGATGGTAAGCACACTAAGCCTAGAGGTAATGGTTGTCAAGTGATGCTGCCTGGTAGCTACCCAGGCGGGCATCATTAGAAACCCTACTGCCATGCTATGGTTTCCTCGCGATGTTTTCCTTCACCGAAAGCTAAGGCCGATTTTAGAGTCGAATAGGTGGGGATCGAACGCGCGTCGATTGCCGCGGAATCCGGCCCTACTACTCGCTGCCCCATCATCGCTTCATATTTATTGTTATATACCTATATATAAATATTTATGCTAGTATAATATTTTTAAATACCTATTTATTATTAATAGTATTATATTTTCATCTAGGATTTATATCACGACTATCAATCAGTATAATTAAAATAAAAGTTTATGTCATTTGTATTCTTATGAAGTATATCGGTGTTATAGAGATATTATTTTTCAATTAAATATTACAACAACTACTATAGAATTTGTATATCGATGTGTATAAATACCGATAAACATATTGAAAATTAACTTTGACTGCATAGATGTTGATTTTTAGGTCCGATTGGTCGTCGTAGTGCGGCAAACTGTCGTGTCGATCGTTTGATTGGTAGGTCATTTCATCAAACTTTCATCTACTCTGCAAGTTTATGTTCAAGATGTTTGTCGGTAGAGTTACAATGTCACCGACTTCCTTGGAATTAGCTCTTTTTTCTAATAAATTGTCGAAGTTTTAATAACAAAAAAACACTTTGTGTATTTCGAATAATGTAACACAAATTCTATTATTTACGTAAAAAACTTTAATCATCTTATATCGTTATATACTTTATGATAATCAATGTTGAATTAAGAAATATTGCAGTGTATAATTTTTTTTACAGCCAGGAGAATAATAAATCAAATAATGTAGTGAAAAGTATATTCTCGAGTGAGTATTTCAACTTGGTTAACCTTGATATATAAATTAAATAGATTTATCTTTAAATAGAAAATAAATAATAATTCTTAAAATATAATAAATTATAATATCTGTAATTGATTAATATGTTTGTTTTTTTTTCTTCTTATGTTTTCCAGTATGGATATCCATATTACAAAAGTGATGTATGCTCTATAAATAAATATGAAACTTTTGCTTTATTCCCTACCAAATTTATAAACACAAATAGGTACAAATAAAGATTCCGTTTAAACCGATGAAAAGATTGGACAACAATTGTTAATAATTTTATTTATAGAAGTAATAAAATCACAAGAACAGAAAGTCAATAAAATGGTTGAGAATAAACAATTCATAGTGTTTCAAAGAGCTATGAAAGTAATACTTGTATGCGGACAAATAATCGGACTGCAACCGGTCATTGGGATTCTGGAGAAAAATCTTACTAAAATCAGGTAACAACTCTATCAACAAGCAAAGATGGTAATTGTCTTTCTGATAAAACGCAAAATTTTAAACCAAAAAGCGTTTTAATGAGGAACCAGACGAAAGTGTTGGATATTATCCAAAAGTTTAATTGAAATCTTTTTTGCGTATTCTATCCCGAAGCAATAAAAGCGAGACCGTAACGATTTTCTAAAGTTTCAAAAATAAAAACTTACTTCTTTTACGATAATTTAATCAGATACTGACCATTTAATTTTAGTAATTAAAACAAAACATACATTCTAAAAAATACATACGTCAACTGGAAATTAACTAAGACATGATGTTTATTGTAAAAAAAACAATTACGCTTAGAATCATTACGCAAAAAAGCATAAAAATTGTTCCTATGCTAATTTAAACAAAATTGACTCTTCGAAATAAAAACAAATATGCTTAGTTAATACATTATTTTCACAGAATGCTTAGTACAGTGCTTTATTTATATATGAAGCTGCTTATCTCTGGATAATTAAGTTAGTCAATCTTTGTCTTTTGCCGTGTAAATAAACCTGTTGTATTTCGGTTGTTATAAAAATATGTGTACATATAAGTTTTTTTGTTTAAAAAAAGGGACCAACCTAATAGTACTTTGTTCTTCAACAGATTTATACATTAATGTTTGATTAAATTTTATAATACATCATAAATCATTTTCATTTCTTTTCATACGGTACCTACTTATTTCGACCTTGGGTCAGTCTCATTCGGATGTTACCCGCGATTTTGACTAATCCAATTGAATAATTCAAATTCAAAAATACTTCATTCAATTTAGACCCTAATGAAGTGCTTATGCCATGTGGTGCCAGCTAATAAGAGTACCACCCCATATCTTCCCATGGGTGTCGTAAAAGGCCATTAAGGGATATAACAGGGGATGGGCAGCAGCCTCCCCTGAGTAACACAAACACCTACTGTGATCGCCAATCCGCATGTCAAACGTGCCCATTATGGCAATCCCCTCCCCCCATTTTATGGGAAACCTATGTCCAGCAATGAATCTTTCAGTTTAATCAACCAATCAAGGCGCTTATTAACGTCAAAATACTACCACTGGTTTGGAAAACAACTCGGTCATCGACAAGAACTGGCAAGAAACTCGATCTGGTATTTTTTGCATATGTTTTGTAACTTTGCAATTAGTCGTTTTTTTTTTTACCTTTGCAACTAATATTTACGAAGGTTATTAGGAGATGCGCTGAGAAGGCTGTCACTTCCAGACATCGCCATCGTTCACATAATGATTCACCCTATAATAACCTTTGCAAATTAAAATTTGCTTGATATGGTACCTGAACTTATTGTCCGGTAAATCGGTAATTTCGTCAAACGACCTGGTGGATGTCTGTCTTTTCGTTTATGCCACCACCCCACTTTATTGCGACGTTGGATCTTGACATTTTTCACTCGATCTTTTAATTTAATGACTCTCTGTGCTATTTGTATTTTGTGTCCATTCTTAACTGTGAGTATTAATCTCTCGAAATTATATGTCGTGGTCTTGCCCACGTTGACTGTAAAGGCAAATCTTCAGTACAATCAAACCAATTATAAATAAATATTACACAAAGATCATGTATCCTCAAGGTTTGTTGAGTTTAGTATACTTACGTTCTCAATCCGTGAAAATACGGACCAAGTATTTCAAACAATCCCACTTCTGAAGTATTACTGTCGATTACCCAATTCAAACACTCAATGCACTTAATATATTTAAGATGAGATGTATCTCTTACAGCGTAATATTTTAGAATGACTCTTATGACTCGTATGCTACACTTTAACACTATTACTATTACTTTTACACTTTAATACTATTTTCATGAATACACCATATTTATCATTAAATTTTATAATAACGATGATTATGATATTAATATTTAAATTAGTACGCTGATATTTAACCATTTGACAGAGAGATAAATCATGCACGCCTAACCTTTAATATTTGTCTCTTCCTACTTGTTGATATTATTGGATGTGAACATAATATTGTGTGTATTTTATTGCAGATTTAGTTTTCTGTCTTGGAGATTCATTTACAGCAGTATAATCGGTATAGCGCAAATATTATCAACCGTGTTGTATTTATATAGACTACTGGGTAAAGACATGACTCTACGAGCACTTGGTAAGATCAATATATTATTTAAAAACATTTATTTTTATTATATGGAATATACCTAATAATAACTATGCTAAATATCAGATATTGATTTTTATTGTGTTTTGTCAAGGATAACCCGCATATAATTACAAATGCTCATGAAAATTTACAAGAGCATATTTTTTTTGGTTGATGAATGGTCTGGATTTGGTCTAGAATGGTCTCAGTGCTTTGACCACACTCTCGCTTGGTGTTAAGTGCAGATGTGATCCAGGATGGTAAATACATTCAGCCTAAGAAGTATTGGTTTTCAAGTGATACTACTGAAATACACTTATTGGTATTTGGTAACAGGCTTTCAAACTTGAGGGTGGTGGTAGCTACCCAGACGGGCATTTTTAGAAAATGCTATAACCGCATGCTATAGTTTTCTCATTACGATTTCCTTCACTAGAAGCTCAGACTGATTTTAATGTTGTATAGGTTGGCTGGAAGGCGCGTCGATTTACGCGAAATTCGACTATACTACTAATTACGCCATCATCACTGTCAATCATGTTTGATTGTTTTTAAAATGATTTTTTTTTGTTAATTACAATAATGAGAGCTTGTACAGGGCAAAGGGCTATAGGGAAGTAAGAACTAATAACGATAATATGATAACAAGTATATAAGACTACGATGCAAGAGCAGTGGAAAAACCAAGAATCTTGGAAATTTGGCCTAATGGGTGTAATTAAAAAGCTCTATAGCTATATTGAGAGTTTTACTGCGTGATTGAATCAAAAATGAGGTGATCCGCAGAAGAACCAAACTAACCGACATCGCCTGAAGAATTGCCAAACTTAAGTGGCAATGGGCTAGGCACATTGTTCACAGAACCGATGCCCGATGTGGTCAACGGGTTTCGAATGGCTGCCGCATACCGGAAGACGCAGCGTGGGTAGACCCTTTCAAAATGGCCCTACGGCCTAGTAAGGGTCACGAGAGGGTGGCGCAAGACTGGTCGTCGTGGAGATCTTTGGAGGAGACCTATGTCCAGCAGTGGACGTCTTTCTTTTGAATGAATGGATATATGGATGGAGTTTCACTGATTTATGACGGTCCTACGAAAAGAAGCGACCAACTCACACAGAGGATGTTTGTTCTACATTGTAAGCCGGTAATAATATATAAATCTAAATCCAAATTAATAAACGTAAGCGAATTCCGATAGAACTTAACTTCGAAACTATTAAATCAGGTAGACATTCCAGGTTTAGGGCACTAACATTTATAAATAAATAAATTATAAAATACTGTAATTATTTCATTTTCAGCGTATTTTGCTTTTTATTTGACCACTGCCAGTACGACATTCATTTTTCAACGTATCGCTGTTAAATGGCCAAAATTATTAAAGGAAATATACTATTCTGGTTTGGATGAATATATCGATACGAAGATTATTTTTAAAGTGAATTGTGTTTTTATTACTCTCATGTCACTGGCTATTTGTAAGTAAAATGAAAATATTGTAATTAAATCTCCAAGGAGTAATTGATGTAATTAATATCTTTTCCTTACTATATTTACACTTGGCACAATTTATTTCTACGGAAGATAGTAAACATTTTATTTCATTTCTTTACATTTCATTTTTAATTAGTTGAATTTTGTAATGTAATTAGGCAGATGCAATATAAGCAAGGCATATGGAATGCGAAATTCAATTTTATTTATGTTTTAGTAACTTTTACAAAGCGTATGCTCAGAATCATACAGCATTTAGTAAAAGAGTCACGAGATACTAAAAGAGGCTTTGTAGAATAGAGATATCATTACAATTTTCAGTGGAACATATATTATCATTGATATCGAGGTTCTTTCATGTACTGGACTGCTCTCCGATAGGAATACATTTGCACAAAGAAGTGATATCCACGTCGTATCTATGGCTTTCAGATTTACGTATACCATATTCCATACCCACTGGAATAGCGTTGCAGGTGAGCACGTTACATAGTTTTCAAAATCCAGTACTAAAATAGAGACCAAAATAGCTTACAACAGTAAAAATTGTTTAAATAACCTACTTATTGCAAATCCCGGATTCCGCGTTAATTTTCTTACATAATGATAAAGTTAGATACTTAACATTTCATTTACAGTATTTAAGTAATGCGTTCTATCAGTCATTTCATAATATGAACTGGTATGAACGTTCCATAAGTTACGAGTCGCTGAACGAACGATGGAATGATCTCGGATATTCCCTGCGCGATAAAATTCGCAACCAGAGAACCAAAGTTCCAGGCGTAGTTCTTAGTGCTAATTAAATAGAAGTGACAATGAGCTGGTCATATCTGCTGAAGACCCGACAATCGTAGTTAAGTTTATGCAAACGTAGTGAATGACTTGGAAAGGGCCTATATCCAGCAGTTGAGTATTATAAGCTAAAGAAGAACAAAACATTAGTAAAAATATCTGTTTTTTAAAATGTAATCCCCTTACATCTCAGACATAATCCGAGTTTGGTTTACTTTTTTGTGGCTTTCCCTCCTTTTTTTTTGCGCCTTTATTGTTCTTATATTATTTTATTTTATAATCTTAATCTATTTCTTATCTATGTGTTTCTATTGCATTGTGGTTATGTCGAATCTTGATTTATTCATAATTCTTATCATTTAGTTTTTTATATACTTATGTCTAATTTTACATTTTATTTTAATTTTAATTAATATCTTTCTGCTGCCGTGTGTTGCCGGTTAAGAATACTACCCCAGGAGTATCTCCCTATATCTTCCTGTGGGTGTCGTAAAAGGCGACTAAGGGATAAACTGGAGGATAAGCAACAACATCCTCTGAGGACCACAAACAACTAGTGTGATCGCCAAGCCACCTGACAAGCGTGGCGATTATAGCAATTCCTCCCCCTGTTTGGGGGGACACCAATGTCCAGCAGTGGACATCTTCCGGTTGAATCAATCAATCGAAAAAATATTTTCATCTTATACCACAGACGAATGAAGTCATATAGTAATAATATCAAAGTCACCCGTAATTCTAGCATGTGGCATTTTATGGAAGCTTAGAAACAAAATTAACCGTGGGAATCGTGTTTACCAACAAATTTGAAGAATATGTATTTCTGAAATCTATTGCATTCGCATTGTGCCCGAATGAAAGAGTTGTAATGTGCGGAAAATGCAAAAAGGGCTGATATTAGAACAGATGAAATCAACACTTCATATTCCAGTCCAAAACTGGGAGTGATTTTAATTATTCTTCCAATTATAAAATAAGAAAGATTTTGACTATGCCTCTACGTTTTTGTTTTTACTGGCTCAAAATTTGTTTGATGGATGTCTGAAAATAACATTAAAACCTCGATTAATTTTCATTTTTAAATACTCCTAATTTATAAAATAATTAATTTATAGAAAAGAATTAGTCCAAAAAGTATGTGTAGTCAGGGGTCTCTCGTCAGGAACGAAGTTCACAGTTAAAACAGAAATAGAAAAAAAAAAACAAAAACTATATAAAGCCTACATGTAACAATCAGAACATGAACATGATTATGAAGAAAATATCTTAAATTATTGTTATACCTTCTTAACTAAAAATTAAACATCGTGCGATGCCATCTAATGTTCAAACTTTGAACGTTTAACAAATTACTTCAATGACAATCCGATTTAAAATATAAAATAAAGCACCATCTTTTATTTCTAGTACAATAATAATGTACAAAGAAACAGCTATTTACATGAATATTAATAACAATAATGTGATATAATAATAATAGCATACAAAATAATAATAACAGTCATCACGTAGACTATACATTAGACATCGTACAGCCATCATACATAGACTATACATAAAAAGAAAAAAACAAAATTATGTGTCAAGTATAACTAGCATTTGCGTAGTGACTGAAATTTGATCAAAATATTTATTCAAAAAATTTTGGTTTGTATAAAAATAATCTATTTCTAAATGTGTGTAAAGTACGTCAATATTAAGCAAAAAAAATCATATAGAGAAGACAAATGTAATGATTTTTTTTATGTTTGACTGTTTATATATAGATAAATTTTGTGTAAAATAAACATTAAAAGTCAGATTTTTGTATTGAGTTATGAAAAATTTTATGTATCGTACAATTATAAAAAAAAAATATGCCGCCGGGTGGGTTCTTCAAACCACCAACCTTTTGGTTAATAGCCGAACGCGCTAAACAATTGCGTTACTGAGGCGATATCTATTATACTGAAATTGGATTACAGCTACAAAAAAGTTACGCTTGGTTTTAACGTTACGGACGTTTTTTTTGCCGGTTAGCGTACCCCTCCGCAACGCCCCATAAGAAACTTCGTTCCAATAATGTAATTATCCGGGAATACGTTTGTATGAATTAAATCTCACCCGCATTCCCTCTTAAATCTAAATATTAAACCATTGTTATATCATATTTTATATCAACTTGAAGTAGGACGTTCGGCCACTGCAATTCATCAACTAAAATCTAGAGACATCGAACGAGTTTGTCATTTTAAAATATTACTTTTTCCAACTGTAACGTTTCAAAATGTATAATTTTCCTTGTACATTTTGACAGTTTTTAACAGCAACTTCATCAATTAATTGGAACTACTCTGATATTTACATCGTGTGTATGAGCTTATATTTGAAATCGATATTGGATTGCATAAATATGAAAATTGAATCGGCTGTCGATAAAGTGAGTTTTATGTGTTTTCTATATATTTTATGAACTATTTTTATTGCCAAAAATGCAGGTATTTTTCTTTGTTTTATGTAATATTTTAACATTGTGAGTACTCTAACTTGACTGCTGTTAAACTTAACTGCAGTTAAGAGTACTGCTTTTGTCAAATCGCATGTAATATCTGGATTAGGTTCCTGTAATCATGCAAGGGATGAGTGTAAGAAAACCGATGAAAGTCTCCTGTTGAGGTTATGGTGGTAAAAGAAAAAAAAATTCTATGATATGTATCATAGAAGACCATGTGGTCTTCTATGCATGTGATAATATATATATGCTATATAAATATATATATATATATATATAGCATGTGACCAAGCTGCGGACGTTATTCAATACTTTAGAAATCGTACACTGAATCATTTTTAATAGACAAAAAAACTTACAAATATAGTAATGTACCTATTTGAATATTTCAGAATAATTTACCGTCTTCATTCTGGCGAACAATGCGTGAAGATTACAACCGAGCTACGCGGTTGGTGCGCTCCTTCGATGAAGTCATCAGCGGCGCTATATTCACGTCGTTTGCTAGCAATCTGTTTTTTATATGTTTACAAATTTACAACACTTTCAAGTATGTATTTTACCATTACCTGATCAGATTTAAAAACAGTTTTATGTATTTTTTGCATTTATCAAGCTCTACGAATTTTTTTTGTTAATATCGTCTACTAGAATATTTATATTCCGCGTTCAGTGCTTTGCATTTTTTCCTCTGATTTCAGTACATTATTTCTACTTATACCAAGTCTGTAAGTATCTATGTCTATATTTACTGTTATTATTATTATCCAATTAAATCCAGGAGATTCGCAAAATGTTCATGCGTATTCGTATGGGGTAAAATTTTTGTTATATAAATTACCATAGTTCTAATTAATAAGTATCCATTGCTCTTCATCACATTAACGCACTGAATGTTATAACTTAAATATTCCATTAATTCGAACAATATCACATTCTAAATACTAACTAGCGCATACCTACGCATTATGAAAAAAGTATTATGAAAATTTATTCAGTTGTTCTGGAATTATAAGCCACCAAACAGAAAGACAGACGAAAATACAGATACGTTAAGAGAGTTGCCTTCTAAAATATGTAAGAATTTAAAAGTTATTTACATGTTACTATAACATTAATTCCAGCACCGGACTCATTTGGAGACACAAAATAACAAAGGAACAATGTCCAAATTATCCGAGTGGGTATGTTTTTTTCTGATTTTTTAAGTCCCTATTTTTTTACCATATTTTGTTTTCATTATATTTAGAGATGATTTTTTTTTAATTATGTTGTTCCAGCCCATTCGCCGGCTATGAAGATACGATATATTTAATGTTTTCTCTCTCTCTACTATTCGGACGTTCTATAGCAGTTTCGCTCATTGCTGCAAGCGTCAACTCAGCCTCAACAGTACCAGCGACTGCACTTTATAATGTATCTTCTTCTATGTATTGTGATGAGGTAAAACATTTTTTACGTTTATTTGAAATTGATCTTTCCATTACCTAATTTTACGTAACTTCATAACTGAAAAATAATCTATTTTTTCCCACTACAAAATAACAAACTTATACATTTCCTAGTTTCGCGTTTGCATAATTATGTGTCCTTTATTTTTCTGTATCTACCGTTATTGGTAACATATTAAAATTGATATAATGATTTGAAATATTATAGTTAAACGGGTTTAAACCCGAAACATTAATAAAATATGAGTACGAAACGTGAAAGTTTAAAAAGTGCTATATTATTGTAGGTACAGTTTAAATATATTCAGATTTTATTAAACTCAATAAATAAATTAGCAATAGGGGCTTTAAATTATTAGTCCTGTATCTAAGTTTTAAATAGTTGAGATTTCTTTTGATTGATATGTATCAATGTAATGATTGTGTAACTTCTTTTCGGATTGACCAATTGATGTCGCATTCATACAATATGTTTATTTTGTTAAAGGTATTAGTATTATTTATTTTTTACAGGGCTCAGTGCTTTGACCATATTCTCGCCTGATGTTACGTGACGATGTGGTCCAGGATGTTAAACAAACTAAGCCTAGGTACTGGTTCTCAAGTGATGCTGTCGGAACAGACCTACTGGAATTTGGCGACAGGTTTTCAAACTTGAGGGTGGTAGCTACCCAGGCGGGCATTATTTCTAAATGCCTTACCACCATGGTATGGTTTCTACATGATATTTTTCTTCACCAAAAACTTAAGCTAGTTATAAAGTCAGATAGAGGGGTTTGAATCCGCGTCCATAGTCGCGGTACCCGACCACACTACCAATTGCGCTTACTTTAACTTCAACGCTTGCTATACCCGAGGTTTAGTTAGAAATATATTCAAACTATTTTCAGGTACAGCGATTTATAGACCAGGTTCACGGTGACACAGTAGCTCTCAGTGGTCTAAAATTCTTTTACATCACTCGAGAACTTCTATTATCTGTGAGTAAAAATACACACCCTTAGAAATACAGTCGCCTCCGTCAGTCCACAAATACCTTTGTGAAACTCGGTCAATAGCTAGATGTATTGTTTTCAATACTGTATAATGCTTATTCGTTTGTTTATTGTTAAAGTTTGGATAAAATACACCGTTTACCATCAGGCAAATAAGAATCTAAAATAAGAATACAATTAATGAATACAATTGAGAAATGTTTTTCCAGGTCGCCGGCACCGTTGTTACATACGAGCTGGTTCTTTTACAATTCAGTGGTGAAGATTCCAAATGATTTCTAGTTGTCCATTTATTTAGTCAGAATCGTCGACAAGCTTGATTACAATTACCATGATTATTTGGAAACTCATAGACGTTGCTAGTTTACCATAGCTAGAGACACGTTATGTTGTTTTATTATATACGCGCTGTGCGCCCGAGTCCGCACCCGCGTTTCATATATTCTTCACTGCGTTTTATTTTTTATTTACAGAACCCTAATATCATGCTAATTCTTTTTAGTACAAAAACTAAGCAAAAATATATCTCATAAATTGAAGCACTCACTTGTAAAACTGTGCGTGCATTGAATCGGATTTTATTCAAATTTTTATAAGTTCTAATTATTTTACACGGAACCCTAATTATTTAAAAAAATTAAAAGTTACGCGGAGTAACTTCAGCTATATACCAAAAAAAGTCCTGGCAAAATCGGTCGACCTGTTCCGGAGATTACTTGGAACAAACAGACAGATAGACAAAAATTTTAATAATTGTATTTTTGGTATATCGTATATTTTGACATTACATACAGACGCTTCCATTTTATTTATTAGTATAGATGAACAAATAATGTGATTTATTTCTATTTGATTTAATGTGATTCATTGGATTTCTAGTGAATGTAATATTCTCGAATCATTTTTTTTCATCGATTTATTTTATTTCAAATTCATTTATTTATCTCGCATTATATACAAGTTTAATCTTTCCGCTTTGGATAGATTAATCATATGCATAAGATTAGTAGCATCTAGGATTTCGCGTCATAAATAGATAAGGAACAATTAATTTGTTGAAATCCCAGATGGGCAACCAGTTTTTCTAGAGTAATTTACTCTAATAAAATCGGGAAAATAAAAAAATACAAAAGTTGTGTTTCATTTTGGCTCTAGATGTAAGCCCGCGGCTGCGCCCGAGTTTCATATGTTCTACATTGCGTTTTCATTTTTTTTTACACGGAATAGGCTCAGTGTTTTGACAGGAATCTCACCTGATGTTGAGTGAAAATGTGGTCCAGGATGGTAAACACACTAAGCCTAGAGGTACTGGTTCTCAAGTTATGCTGCCGGAACACATCTATTGGTATTTGGCGAGAGGTTTTCGAAACTGAGGGTGGTTGGTACCCAGGCGGGCATCATTATAAAATGCCCTACCACCATGCTATGGTTTTCTCACGATGTTTTCCTTCATCGAAAGCACAGACTGATTTTAGAGTTGGATAGGTGGAGATCGAACCCGCGTCGCTTGATGCGGAATCCGGCCACACTACCTGCTGCGCCATTATCGCTTGATTCATACTGAACCTTAATTATTTTACCCTATTTTTTACTACTAAGATAAATAAACATATTTCTCATAGAATGAAACACTAGCTTGTAACACTGTTCATTGAATTAAATTTTATAAAAAAATTATGGTTTAATTTTTTTTACGCGAAACCCTAATTATTTTCGAAAATCAAAGGTAACCTAAGTTACGCGGAGTAACTTCAGCTACATACCAAAATAAATCCTGTGAAAATCGGTCTAGGCGTTCCGGAGATTACCTGGAACAAACAGTCTATTTGACAAAAAATTTAAAAATTGTAAATGTAAATATATTCATATCTATTCAGTAAAAAAAAATATTTTGACTTTACAAACAGACACTTCAATTTCATTTATTAGTATAGAAGATATTTTAGCACGCAGCAAAATCTCGGACACCTTGGACATTGCGCTATTTGTTTATATCGTATTATCGTATATATTAACGAAGAAATTAAACATGATTTCGGTCATAACAGTACTTAAAGGCAAGCCTTTTCTAATACTATGGAATTACATTGTCTATAATATATCATACTAAGCAATTACCTTTTAATAGATTTTACATTTTTTAAGTCATCTACCTACGTGTGGTGGCGGGCAAGAATAGTTCCATCTCATATCTTCCCGTGGGCGTTGTAAAAGGCGACTATGGGATAACCAGGGGATGGGCAGCAGCATCCTCTGAGTATCACAAACACCTACTACGAGCGCCAACCCGCCTGCCAAGCGTGGCGATTATGGCAATTCCCCCCTTATTGGTGGAGACCTATGTCTTATGATGTCTTATGGGTTGAATGGAATGGGATGGATGGAAGTAACTTACAGAGAACTTAAAAACAACAAAATAATTTATAATAACAAATAAAATCGAAGTGTCTGTTTGTAACATCAAAGTAACAACTTTTTACCAAATACATATTTGAATGTAAATACGGTACCTATAACAAAAATACAATTTTTTACATTTTGTCTGTTTGTTTCAGCTATTCTCTGTAACGGCTGAACCGATCTTGACAAGATTTTTTCTCCGCGTAACTCCGGGTAACTTAAGCAATTTTTTTTGTTTTTCGAAAAGAAAATAGGATTCCTTGTGAACAAATTAAACTCATGAAATTTTGAATAAAATCCGATTCAATGTATATGAGTGGCGAGGCGTGAAAAAGTCGTCGGTAAATCCGAAGTATAATAAATCTACCTGGTCGTCATACTTCTTCCTCTTGAAAATTAGTACAGTAATGAATGATAGATGCTTGTGCTGCTAAGCGAAGATATCCAGTTGCAATTAGTGTTAACTAACTTTACCAAACTTGACTTCACTGGAGTTACACAAACAGTACATGTCGAGTATGGTAAGTTGTTTTGAGATTAAAGATAAAAAGTATTCACCACGCTAAATACGAAATTTCAAATTCATTTCGCTTGTGATAAATGTTCCTATAATTATGACAACTTAATAAATTGTAAAATTTGTTAACTTTCGTGATCGTGGACTTTAAGTATTTAATTTTAACAGGACGTCGCGAGATGGCGACTGACGCGAAACGAAAAATAACGATTAATTACGTGATATATAAAATAATACTGATTGCTTTTTTTCCTTCATACTAGATACAATTGATACAAAGTCGTAGCTTCTTCGGCTACGAAATTGACACAGGATTATAATTGACCAAACTAAAATAGGAAGTAATTCTATCATTTTGATGTAGCGAAATAATGACAACTATTGAGATTAATTAGCATATTATCCTCTTCAGATGAAGTACCTTGGAAGACATTTTTCTAATATATACATAAATGTCGCTTTATTAAAATTTTGTATTGATAAACCGTAATCGTATCAAAACAATAAGCCAAATTAAAAGAATAACCCGGAACGAAGCGGGTTATTTTCAGCCTTAATCTGCGATACGTTTACATAATAGGTGCATACTAATGCTTTCATTGTGTGGCTGATAATAAGTTTGAAGTCAATTCCGACATTGGCCGGCTTGTATAATTATTTTTTTTTAGTGAGCGTGTTTCGCATTTAGACTGTGTGGTTGTATAGTATATTTGATTTGATTAGTGTTTTGTTTTCTAATAAGGCTATAAGGAATCGGGTTATATGAGCGCTTCGCCACTGATGCATAGCTTTACTGGCAGGTATTTGAATTTGTGAGAAATATACACTGATGCTTTCCCTTAGTGCAGAAAATAAATAAGGGTTCCGTGTAAAATAATCAAAACTCGTGTTTTTGTAAACAAAATACGATTCAATGGACATCACCAACAAAAAAAAATATTTTCCAATGAATATTTAAAAACACTAATCATGATTATTGCGCAATGAAAAAAATATAATATGCCACGGGCATACGCATAGCTTTATACACAGCTAGCAGTTAAATAAAAAAGTATTTCAGAAACGAAAAGGCAAAGTAATTAAATACATCTTACACCAGGAAAGTTTTTAATTAAAAGTCGCAATACAAAACGGATCTACTCTTTGTCCACCTAACGAACCATCCGTGTCTTTGTCTAATCGTAAATAATAATAAAGAAAAAAAATATTTGAGAATATTCAAATGTAGTATGTATGTATGTAATGTAGAATTCGTAGCAGTAATTTAATTTTTTTTTATAGTATTCTATCATCGATTTACTTAGGCGAATTTTTATTGTTGATATTTTTATTGATATATTAAAGAATAAGCCGATTAAATGCTAATTTTGAAATTTAGAAAAAGACAGGATAACAATTTATTGTTAAATTTTACAAGCTACTAATGATATATTATTATCCGGTTGTAAGCGGTTGTAAGTAGTTGTAATTAATTATAATCTTTCAGTTTTTTTTTAATTTTTATTTTACGTTCATGTAGTAGTAATATGTTATAATGTAATAACAAACCACTTGATTTTTAATTTGCTACTTAACGGCCAGGACCTGTAAATGGCTTTTTGTTTCGAATGTGGCTGTTAACTAACTAAAGTAAGATATAGCTGTTCGTCTTCCAACAAATCAATAAATTATATATTTCGTAAAAGTTGTTGAAATAATCCCATACAAATAAAATTTATCTGTGAGATCTATTTCATAACGTACGTATTTAAAACAACAAACAGAAACATAAAAACATTTCGGTTACAATGTTACGTAAACGAAATTAGGAATGTTTTGTAAATGCAACAGAGAAGTTACTATAATAAAATGTTTATAGCACACACTTTGTTCCGAGTCAATATACTCGTACGTGAAAATGAATTTCTTATTGTTACCGAGTATCATACATTTTTTTACAAGTAAGTTCCTATAAAAATCTAATTTTACCAATTTATTTCTTTTTTTTTTTCGAAATTAATATAAAATAAAAAATTCATTCAATTTAGGTCCTAAGAAGGCGCTTATGTACGTCTAATACACTAACACCGGTTCGGAAAACAACCCAGTCGAGAAGAGCCGGCGAGAAACTTGATCTGGTTCTTTTTTTTATAAATATAATATATCATTTTTTTTTGCATATAAAAAACTATAACTAGTCTTAGCTAATGTTTGTGTAAGCACAGAGATGTGGGTTAATTTCAGACATCACTATCCTTCACGTAATGATCCATCCCTGTAATAACCTTTTGAGATTAAGACTTGCTTGACATAATACTTGAACTTATTGTCAGGTAAATCAGTAATGTTACTTGGGATCTTATTGTAAAACCGAATACCTATAAGCTTTTATTACACTTATTTAGCCTAAAGCGTGGGACGGCCAACTTGTCTTCATTTCTAATATTAAAATTATGACGATCATTCACTAGATCTAGCTTGTCTAAATTTTTACGAATATGCATTAAGTTATCGAAGATGTATTGGGAGAGCAAAGTTAAGTTGTTAAAACTATTTCAAAAATATATATTATTAAAATACAAATGTACTTGTAGGCCGTAAACCGGTCGTAAAAAACTGACCATCTGTCCAACGGCAAAATATTGTAAAATACTGCAGAATTGATTTGCAGTAGAATTTAATTTAAATTGATTTAATTTACTAGAACCTTTCTCACCAATAAAAGTAGCAGTAAAAATGGATATCTGTTAGTTACCATCGTTTACATTAAAAACTCGAATCTGAGATAAAATTTTACCTCTATAAAACGTTTACCACACTAAAAATCCAGTATTTCATGAAATTGTCAGTTTTTGATAATGACTATGAACTTCATTTTTATACAAATATATATAGGAGAATGTGAATTCACAAGCCTCCCTTACCTGACTGGTCAGATTTGGGAACGTGATGACGAATGCAATAACATTTGCCGGGATCTGCCTCCGGATGATAAGGAACCTGTGTGCATGATGTTTAGCAGATACAAAAAGGGATATCAGTTCTTCGTCAACGAGTGTCATGCACGGATAACTATATGCAAGGAGAATTTGAGTAAGATATTATTCTAATTGAATATGTCAACCTACGCGACAACCATTTTGACAAAATGTCGTTTCAACATTTGGAACACCTTTTCAAATGTAGTAAATTATAAGTTACTATAGACATTGTAAATGGTTTTGATTTTTTTATAACTGTAATTAAGTACGGCTATTTCGTATACTATTATAATTTATGTGGGGAGTCTTTTAAAATTAAGTTAATTACTTTAGATACAATCAACCATTGAATTCAATGGCTCGTCGAACATGAAGCGCTGACAGAAGCAAAAATGCTCTGTTTAAATCATCAAGGTAAATTACCCGCCTCAAAGACTCAAAAAACAATGAGAGGTGGATATTTTACTTTGATGCTTTAATCCAACCATGTTGTACCCTAATTTAAGGCGAGCAGAGCATATAATATCTTCGCATATAACATTTTTATGAGTTAATTATACATAATTATATATTATTATGTTAGTAAAGGTAAAATTTCAAACATAAACATATCAAATGTACTTTATTTCAAGAAAGATTTATAAACAACATATTTGAAAGAGGTCAAAGAACTAGAGAAAAAGCTTTTTAATTGAAAAACAAAACCACTTCAAAAGAATAAACTATAAAATGCACTAAAAAGTGAATAAATAATCTCTTTTTTAATCTGCTTCGTTAATTTTGAAATCTATTGATTAAATTCTGATCTGGTGAAAATGGAATCACGTAATCAAGTATACTCCTTCTATTAAAAAAATAAAAATAAAAATCGCTTCACAAACGACGAAGAAATCGAGTAACAAACATACAAAAAAAAATATTAAAATGTGCAAACTTTGATAGTAAATGCCTTTAAATGTATATTACACATGCGCCAAATGGTAGGAATAGTAAATATACACAAGATCTGAGATGAGGTATTTTACTAGGAATGTTTTGTAACATTTCCTAGCTATCAATTAGACTATTTAATGATTTATATAAAACATTACTTGAAACAAGAAACCTTATATCTATAAAATACTTCTATATCTAAAATTACTATCTGATAAAAATCTTTCAGAATAATAATAACGGTTTATTAGCAGGAGAAGTTGTAAAAAATATTACATTCTACTAAAGTTAAGTTCGTCCAACTGAAGTAAGGTCACAAATCTTCAGTTTCACTTACTCCAAAAGTCGCTGAGTCCGTCATTTTTATGACCCGATGTCAAAACCGATGTAGTCGTTCACTTGGGACAATGAATTTTGTAGTATTTGACGAGAGGACACTTGACATTGCCTTTTAAGACTTTGATTCTGTTATAAAGGAGTCTTTTTACAAAAAAAAAACGAAGTAGGTACTTTACTAGTAACCTTCTCAATTGAACAATTTTAGCGTGGTTCTTTGATAATGGAATTTGTGTTAAAGAAAGTTTAAAGCTAAAAGAAGAACGATTATTTATTTTAAATGCGTAGTTCTTGACGTTTGAAAATTGCTTATAAAGTTAAAAGTATCCTAAGTTTAACTTCATAGGATTTGATTTTTGGTATCATTATGAAGTATTAATTTAGATCGCTGCACCATAAACATGCATTATTTTAGAACTAAGACATCCTAAGAAAGGTTGACTTCAGACAGATCATAAAACACTTAGCCATATTGTATTTGACAACATGAAAACATGTGCAGACCTTACTTATTATAACACAAGGGAAAGAAGGTGATGATGCAGTATTAATTTCGAACTAATTGTAATTTAGGTTCGGAGTGTTATATATCTCTATGGTCATGGTCTATGGTTAAGATGGGATAAATAAAATAAGAAAAAGAAGATACGAAGATAGACGTATAATTGTTTTTTATTAAATAAATATTAAACATATTATCAACTATCAGAATCATGGAGCATTGAACATAAGCGAACGAACTCTTAAAATCTTTTTTTTCTTTCTTGAAAGAAGTCATCTTGGCAACACCATAGTAAAATATTAAGGGTTTTCAAGTACTCGCCAGATGTCAGTTTAAATATCTTTTTTCAGATATATGTATATAGCTGCATTCTGACAGCTTTTTTTAGTAACCATAGCATGATATATCTTCGTTAACATTGTTATTGTCAAATCAGATATTGGTCCAACAACAGTTAATAATAACATAATAGTGTGGTTCTAAAAACAGTAGTAAAATCGGAAACACACCCGCACTTACTCAAAATTCGATATGATCAATTACCATCCCAAAGTAGTTACATTTCTAATCGTTCGTCATTTTTAACTTTGTTTTTGTTCCGTACATTTTTCTTCTATGTTTGCCAACCGCTTTTGTTTCTTATTTATTTAGCAGGTATAAACTAACTTTAGTGTTATTAATAAAAAAGGAGGTCGTCACGGGATGCACGAGAGATGTTAAGTATGAAAATTGATGATAGAATAGCGTAGTAGGTACAAGGCAAAAGCACGCCTAAGGCAGTCTACGCGATGTTCATGCCATTTGCCATGACGGCATAGTAATCGGTTTATCTACCAAGATGCGCCAATATACGAGTATAATAACAATCATGTTTGAATTTCAAACACTAGTCTAAAAAAACATAAAATAATAAACGGGATTTTATTTTATTTTTTTCAGTCCTACATATGGTACACCCGAGTAGATGCATGAAGACCAAACAATTTTTCATGCCGGTTAGTTAATTAAATCCAATTACTGTGTGGAGTAAATTTTACCCTGTTTTTTTTTTTCAACAAAGCCCTTGAAACGAGATTCCCGGATCACAGTTCGTCCTTCAGTCCGTATTTTTTTGCAATTTTCACATTATTTTTCTACCTTTGCACGATAAATAAACGACGGTTGATGCCACAGATAACTGAGAACAGATACTTTATTTTTTTTTAATACTTAGTATAAACAATTAGTTATCAACTTGCATTGATTATTGTAATTACAAAGACATTAACGGCAACATTAAATACATTAAGGGTTTTATAAAATTGGTCTGTTGACATTGATTTGCTACGAATGACATAGTCAGTATCATTAAGTATATTTGAATGTTAAAAACCCCGAAATATAGAAATGGAGGTATGTGACCTATATCGTAAAGTTGGAAAAAATATTTAATTGAACATGCTCCACAAGGAACAGAATTTATCAAGAACTTTTCGAAAAAGCTCATCTTTAAATAAGTCAACTTATAAAAAAAAATATAAACGACCTTTGGAACTCAGCGAATTGCAAATTTAATTAAAAAACCTCTCTCATTGAGTAAAATTAATTTAAGAAGAAGAACTCATTAGTTCAAATTTATATTCATCGATTTTGAACGACAAAAAAAAGATTTTTTTTTAATATTTTAAATTAAATTTGAAAATTAATATTTTAAGTCTTTTGAGATTTCACTTATAATATTATTTACAGTGCTGGAAACAAAATTTATGAATTAGTTATTACGAAACGTACACATTTTAATAAACGCTGTTTAATTATACATGCACATTATAAGGTATATAAAGAGTTATAAAGAGAGAAAAAAAAATGACACATAAGGAAGATTAAAGTCGCATGATAATTAGGAAGCCCCTGGAGTCACGTACCAGAATAATACGACATAATCTACTTGAAACGTGTTACTTAGTCGTGCACTTTGGTTAAAAAAATACATTTATTTTTTTAAATCAACCTTCATTTTTGTCTTTGTACCTTCAACTAATTATAATAATATTCCTTGATTATTAATTTGTAAAAGGTAAGTTTAAAAAACTCATTTTAATAAAAATACGATGAACAAACAATTATGGTATCGTAACAAACACATACAGAAAAACAAATACGACAGTCGCAATGAGACTGGTACTAATGAGTTTTAAAAGAGAATTGGTGCAGGCTTAATTTATAGTGTGTACTCGGTTTCCGCGTTGAAATTCATAGATTTGAACCTACTTATTCAATCTATAAACGAGCGTGACCTTTCGTTGAAGGAACAAGATCGTGTGGAAACTATAACATGGCCAGTACGAAAACCTGTCGTCAAGCACTAATATATGTAATCCGATAGCATCACATCCAGTTCCCCTGGTCTTAATGTATTTATTATCCCGGAGTAGATCGTCAGCGTTATCAGGTGAGTTTGTGATCAAATCGATGCGTGTATAAAGTATAAAAACGATTCTAAAAATCATAAAACGGAATTTAATAAAATATGATATTGTACGTTACATAAATACTTTCATTGAATTATGAAGATGGAACAGTAGCTAATTTGTTTATAACAGTATCCGATTGTGCCAATGTTAACATTCTCCACGAAGGTCCTCTGTTAGCATAATCAAATTTCACACGGTTTCATGCAGGCTTCAGATTCGAGGGAAATCTCTCACGGAGGATGTTTTAAATTAAATTCAATACGAGTATATGATATGAGGACTTGATATTATATAATTCGCGGTATATGAACCAGGGGAACGTATCATTTTTTTTTAACTTTACTGGATATCTATAAAGCTGTGAGATTTCACCAAATTAAACTTTCCAAGCTTTTAACAGCAATAATTTACCGATGCCGACTGAAAAGTATGCATTAAATTATTCTCACGTGATTAAAGCTTCGAAGATGGTAATCGATGTGTCGTTTTGCCCGCAGCTGCGTCCGCGTTTTATATATTTTTCACTGCATTTAATTTTTTTATACAGAACCCTAATGTTTTTTTTGTAAAAACATTTCTCATTAATTTAAGCACTTGCACGTAAAACTGTGCATTGAATCGGATTTTAGTAATTTTTTGTAAGTTCTTATTTTTTTACACGGAACCCTAATTATTTTCGAAAAACAAAAGTACTCTAAATTACGCGGAGTAACTTCAGCTATCTATCAAAAAAAAGTCCCGTCAAAATCCGTCCAGCCGTCGGAGATTAATCGGAACAAACAGACAGATAGATAAACAGACAAAAATTTAAAAATTGTATTTTTGGTATAAGTATCGCATATGCATAGATTAGCAGTGTGAGCCCGTGGCTCTGCTCGCACAATATATTTTCTGTTCCACACAACTCTGCACTAGAAAATCTAGTTTTTAAATTATCACTTGAAAACAATATGTTCGTGGTAACTATTTTTTGGCCCTAAACTCTTTTTGGGTACTAGATGTTCCGTATATACATTCATATGTATTTAGTAAAAAGTTGTTACTTTGATATTACAAACAGACACTTCAGTTTTATATATATATATATATATATACACTGTGATAATTTTTTGACAATTTATGTAAATATAATATTAAAAAGTTAAGTAAAATAGAAAGTTAAGAAATTAGGATCAAGTTCTGATGAAACCCCTAAGGGTGTACGTCACACAATGCAAATTAACGCGGTGCCAAGAGCAACTTTACTAATTGCTCTTCTTGTTAAATAAAGGATAAAAAGTTAATTAATTCAAGTTGATAATGAAAATTAGATATGTGATATGTGTGAAATTAGATATGACATTTATATCAATTCCGTAATAAAAAAACGCCTGTTCATGGAGTAAGAGTGAAATGGAATTAAAACAATGGGCATATGGTACATATGGCTTCGTTATTATAACATTTCGGAGCAATATCGTTTTTACACTTAAAAGTAGTTTTAAAACTAATTTTAAGAAACGGTTCTATCATTATTAACTATATGGAAGCTTTTTAAAAAGATCTAGCAAATGGTGTTATCTATCTATTCATACCGGTTCATCAACGCATAGCCTATATGTCTTTGCCTACAAACTAGAAATCTTGCCCATAGATACCTTATATGATGTAAGCATCCACTAAGAAAAGAGTTTTGTAAAATAAGAAATAAACCGTTGTATTAAAGTCTGTCATCGTTAAACTAAGAAGCTCGAAATAGAAAATACATATTTAAGGTAAGAAATAAATGTACATGTCCATCCATACAACCGAAAGACGTCTACTGCTGGACATAGGTCTCTTCCAAAGATCTCCACGTGGACCGGTCTTGCGCCAAGCGCATTCAGCGGCTCCCTTGTGGGAGGGGTGCCCACCCACACTACGTCACGTGTATCGACATTTTTGTAAATTTTACCCCTGACAGGACGAATTTGGGGTTGTAATTTTATATGTTTTTCATAATTGAAGTAAGAAGCATAAAACATCATGTAGTTTTAATTGCGAGGAATAATTTAGGCTGCAAATGGTCTGAATTTCACGTAGGCGTACCTGCAACCACAGGTAGTCAGATATATATGAATAAAGAATGGGAGTACTAGTTTTATACTCCTGATTTACTTTCAATCTCTAATAGATTTTTCTCCAAATTCAGAAGTCTTTATTTTTTTTACGAGTAATTAATGAAAATTCGAAAAACACTCACTGTTTTCAATTGATAATTCTAGACCTCTAAACTTAACAACAAAAAAAAAATCGGTTACAGAAAAATGAATTAAACTCCCTGAAAATATATATGTATATAGACTATGAAACTTTTTTTTTAATGTTGTTTTTCTTTTTATATCAATTATTAGATTATTAACATTACTAACTATGAATCATTCCAGTTTTTTATTTTAAAAACAATTGTTTCCGTGTACCCTTTCTTTGAAAATAAAACATTATTTCATATAAATTGGCCAAATTAATCCTCTTTTGTTTTTGAAGATGACTAAAGAAAAGTTTTATCACGTAGTCACCTTTTTTTCTGAAATAAAGGAAACTCTGAGGAAATTCTTCGAGAAGAACTTGAATTATTTTATAATTTTACTTGGGAAAGTGTTATTTCAGTCCTTTTTTGTTGCGGTTGCGTTATTTTTGTTATCTGATTTCATTAAGCAACCTTTATTTATAGTAATAAAACATAGTTGTTTTTTTTTATTTGTCTATAGTTACTGTTAAGTAAAGATTTAAAATTATTTTATTATCTTATACTAACTGTGTGCACGCGGCTGCGCCTGCGTTTCGTGTATTCTTCACTGCACGTTTTTTTATACGGAACCCTAATTTTTATTTAGTACTAATCATAGTCTTTATCAAAAGTATAAATATTTTTCATATATTCAAGCACACTTGCCTGTAAAATTGTGCGTTGAATCGGATTTCATTCAATTTTTTTTGGGTTTTAATTTTTGTACGCGGTACCCTAATTATATTCGAAAACTCAAAGTACCCTACGTTACCCGGACTAACTTCAGCTGGCTACTAAAACAAGCCCCGTTAAAATCCGTCCAGCCGTTCCAGAGATTACCCGGAACAAACAGACAGACAGACAAAAATTTAATAAAAAATATTTTTTAGTATAGGTGTCCGTGTATACATTCATATCAATATAGTAAAAAATAGTCATTTTGACATTACAAACAAACACTTCAGTTTTATTCATTAGTAAAGATTGATAAACTCAAAACCACTTAACCAATTTTGAAAATTCAACCTACATTATTACCGAGTCACATAGGATATAAATATGTTTTAAATTAGAGATTTATGTTAACCTGCAGAAAGTCAGAGGAGATCTCTATATTTCTATGCATTTTTTAACATTATTGTTTTTGACATTCATACTTACATAACTTGTATTCAATTACTTTCAACTGCCTACAAAAAAACTTTCTTTTATTATCTGTTAATTTTAAAATTTTAAAATGATTACCGACACGAAGTATAATATATGTGCACGCACACACACATAGAAGTCGTAAAGAAGGTATGGCAGCATAAAAGAGTGTCATAATATTTGCCTACACAGCATACGTGTCAATTTAACTGTCAACGCGCGCCAAAAAATGTTTTATATTTAAACTGTTCACTACTGAACAAAGTAGAAGTACATATAGTGGTATAAAAAAAATTATTATTAAATGATAGTTGTTCATTGTGTTACCTAATTCATTAGTCTTGTAGTATGGTTTGATTTACTTTGTTACATGCTTTTTTTATCTAATCCTCTCTTGGGGTCACTACGGTAGCAACCTAGGACGTCTTCCGACCCCAGCTAAGGAGAGTCCATACGCGCCGCCAGCGCGATACAGTGACAGCATCTTGAACTAGCAAAACATGAATTACACTGCACTTCTAAATCCTGCAAACTATACGCAGGTCCATGGATTCTGTTCATTGAGATCAGTAGGCAAATTCCGCGGAATTTACGTCTCGGTTAGCAGCCCAAGGCAAGGTCCGTACCACTTTAGTGCCCTAGTGCTAGCTACCACACATCTGACTGAGCACCCAAAGCGCTCGCTTAAAAAGTTCGTTGAAGCTGCAAAGGCTCTTGTATTAAATGCCGACAGAAATTAAATACTTTTCTTAATATTTAAACGCTATGATTTGTCAATTTAAATTATTGTTATAACAAAACCTAACACATAACATTTGTCTGGCTTTGACATCTATAGAGCAATTCGAGCAATAACTATCATCTAAATTCTCATATAGTTTATTTATTATCAAAACATACGGTAGGAAGCGTGATTATAAATTTTATTATTTATCTCTGAGCGTCAGTACTTTTACGTCATCTTATACTAGCATATTAATATATCGATAACCCATAAAAATGAGACAATGGGAAGCCAGTAGGAAAACAATGAAAAACTGTCGTAAACGCCAGGTTAGTGCTCAAGAAAAGAATGAAGTACGAAACTGGATATAAAAATATTAAAACTTTCAAAATAAAGTTGTTGCAAAAATATTTCTTTCATTTTAAATCTACATGTAACTATTCTGGTTCCATTACTTGAATTTAATCTTTAAAAAAACAAATTCACTCGTAGCTTTCGATGTAATCTGCTGGACATATTTCCGTAGAAGCACTCTACCTCGAGTTGATGGAATAAGTCAGATGTGAGAAACCTTTTAACTAAAGTTTTCGGATGCGGTATAGAAGTCAGAAAAGCAATTATGTTAACCATTTGTTACTTTACTATTAGTTAATATTCTAACTTCGTTAATTTAGTGCAATGATTTTATGTTTTAAGAGAACTATTTTTAATGGACTAACATTAAATTTGAGTTGTTTTATCATTAAATTTAACAAATACACAGCTACAATACATAAAACGCTTCAGTAGTTTTCAGGTGAACAGAGAAATTTGAAGGATTTAAAACAATGCAGATAACAATTTTGCTTTTTCACAATATTACACAACCAGTTGTTATTTTGTAAAGTAATTCGTTTTAAAAAAAAATTATTCAATACATTTTTCTTTTAAATTCAGTTAGTTACAAAGTAAAAATTGTATGATAAATGTAAATAACAAATTTATAAACCGTGTAGTGCCGCCTAAGAATAGTATTACCCCATATCTTCCTGTGGGTGTCGTAAAAGGCGACTAAGGGATAAACCATGGGATGGGCAGCAGCATTCTCTGAGTACCAAGAACACCTACTGCGATCGCCAACCAGCCTGCCAAGCGTGGCGATTATGGCAATACCCCCTTTAATGAGAGAGACCTATGTCCGGCAATGGACTCTTTTGGTCAAATCAATCAATAAATAAAATAAAATTGCATTTTTTTTACAAAAATAAGTTTTCATAGTAATGGAAACCTTATTTTTTCCGATATAAAAACCGCACGGATGCGTTCGAATCGACTTGAGGTCGAATTTTATATATATGCTTTCTTTAAGGACCACATTGTGATTAAACTATATTATTATGTTAGGCATTTTTATAGTCAACTTTTAGTGCTTCATTTATTATTCCATCGTTCAAAGACTAAATATCTGTCATCAATAATTTACTTATTTGATCTGGTATTTTAGCAGCTTAGTACCTTAAGTTTTAACCTTCGCTCAGTTCAATCATCACTTAACATAAAAAAAAAATTGTGATGCGAAATACTTGGAAATTTAATAGGAATTAACATGAACTGTCCCTGCATCATTTTTGTTGAATCAATCATGACAAATATAAACTGTTTCATTTGAAGTAAAACTTAGGCGCGAAATGAAGAATAACTTCGATCTCTTAGAAACGGAAGTAACGTTTTCAAACGGAAATGATGTTCAGCAAATATGATATTTTATGAAAATATCCGTACCGTTGATAATTATTAAATTATCTATAAATGCTACTTATGTTTAAGTATTCAATTTAAGATGAATCATTTTCTTTTTTTCTAACTACTTACTTTCATGCTTTCATAATCAAATAATTGAAATTAACACTACAAACTGACTTACGCCACCTCCAAAACAAAATTAATTATTATTTCATGTATTTCAAATCTGAAAGCGTTGCGGCTTTGATGCATCGGGCGTATGGAATTAGGGTATTCTTGAGTGCGGAGCAGATAACTTGTCTTCTCTTAGTGGAATATACGAGCCGGAGTTAAACTATATTTACTTTTTTTGTTGCTCCATTGATTCCATTGTAAGGAAAAGGCAAAGGTACTACACCATGCAGCCAAGTTTGACGTTAAGTACACTATTCATAAGTGCGGCAACAAAATGACGGCCTTCTGTTGCAGCTATTTCAATGGTAATGGTTCAAAGATGTCAGCCTTCACGCTCCGTATTATTATTTCCAATTCACTTCTCTTATACACTAATCAAACTAGGATACCACGTAAAATGCCACTAAAACTATTATACATAATATACAGTCTAATACTGTGAGTTAATAAACTAAAAATGAGTACGACTAGATGACAAACATCCCTATATTCTACAGAATACTAACTCAGGGTTAACATAGCAGCGGTTACCATGGCAACTTATCGTAGATCGTAGATGTAGTCTACATGTGATGAAATGAAAATGATAAATAAAGGTTATAATTGTTACATAAATCAATTATGTATAGAATTTTTATGAAATCCCTTCCTTAGTGACCTTAGTAGTCATTTGGGTGTATAGTTGTAAAGATATGGTGATCTGTGAGTATCTATGAGATATTTTGTATACACTTAATTGAATTGTTCATTATAAAATATAGAAATATTGGACTCCTTAACGATCTAAACACCAGTGACGGAGCGTTCAGGTAACCCGATTCCTTGTAGCCTTACTAAAAAAATCCCAAAACACGTCACACAAACCAACTACACCTACACCTCGTAAACACCAAACATGCATACAAAGAACCTCATTCAAGAAATCAAACGTAAGAAATCTCAACCTTAAACGAAATTGAAACGGTTGTTTTCAAAGTCACTTTTCAAATGCCAAAGTCAAGTATGTTGAAGGTGGTTATCGCTAACTGCATCTAGATAGCTTCACTCAGCAGCAAAAACATCCATCATTCATTACTGTACTAATTTTCAACATGAAGAAGTATATTTATTTTTTGTGCTTCGGATTTACCAACGATCTTTTTCACACTACACTATTTGTAAACACCATTAAATTTTGCACCATGCCTAACTGAGATCCGATGCGTTTTGTACCATAGTAACCCTAAGAAATTGTCTTGAATTCTACCTCGTTTTACATTTACATATTAATCATAGATAATCAGTTTATTTAAAAATTGACATTTGTACATATTAAAAGATCGTTCAATTTTCAATCACATTGCACCGATAACTATGAAAATTAACATGTGTATATATATTTTTATCAAGGTTTCTTTTGTATTGTCTTTTGTTGTAACTTACCCCGATGGGTGGCACTTTATAAAAGACATCAACTTTAATACCGTTCAACCGATCTTCATAAAGATTGATATAAATAACTTTTCGAGCAAGGAAAATATTTTATATACAATGGCAGGACGACATCTGCCGCGTTCATTGTGTGTTATAAATTACTTCTAATAACAGAACTTAAACTCTACTCACACGTGTTATATATATTAATAATCATATAGACATTTTAAAATTAATATTTCCTGATGATTGATCACTCAATTTTGTTCCTAATTTCTTTTATTAGTAGTGGGTAGTTAGATTTTCACTGTTAACAGTGTTATAAAAGGGTGTTTAGAATTTTCTCATAAGATCGTAGCTTTTTTTTTTATTAGTTTTACATCCTAATTTCACAGTTGTATATAAGTTTTCACAGATATTAATTTGGATGTATCTATATACTAATAAATAAAAGTATAGTGTCTGTTTGTAATGTCAAAATTATTATTTTTTTACTAAATAGATATGAATGTACGATACCTACACCAAAAACATATCTTTTTCTTTTTTGTACGTCTATCTGTTTGTTCCGGGTAATCTCTGGAACGGCTGTACGGATTTTGACGGGACTGTTTTGGTAGATAGCTGAAGTTACTCCGGGTAACTTAGGGTACTTTTAGTTTTCGAAAATAATTAGGGTTCCGCGTAAAAAAATTAAAACTTATAAAAATTTGAATAAAATCTGATTCAATGCACAGTTATAAGGGCAAGTGCTTGAATTTATGAGAAATATTTTTCCTTTATTTTAGCACTAAAATAAAATTAGGGTTCCGTATAATAAAATTAAAATGCAGTGAAGAATATATGAAACGCGGGCGCAGCCGCGGGCACATAGCTATCGTATAATATAACCTATTTAAACAATCCTATATAATTAACTTGAACATATTGAGTTTATGTATATTTAAATTAATTTCATATCAAAATTACCTAAACTACATAATTAATAAGGAAAGAGATAAGACATAAATATACTTTATTTCCCACATTATTACATAATCCACATATATATTAAGTAAACAACACACAGATATTATTGATAAGTGCTTCCTTGTCATATCGGATCGTGTATAAATTATCCTTAAGTATTACTTTCATCACAATTTATATCAGCTTATGACAACATCAAAATGAAACGTTCCTAGGATAGAAATAGGAATAGTTCATTTTTCTTAAAACAAGTACATATATAACTATTTAAATAATGCATTACAAATCGTATTTAGTTCTTGCGATATTAGAAAATTCACGCTACGTTTCATTATTTGCAATACATTGCACTTTTGCATAATAGCCAAATTATATAACGTACAATACCGCCAAAATCGTATAGTTACAGTATGACTGGAGTTAATGATTTACAAACAAGGCCTACCATTTATATAAAAAACTAAAATCTTTTTTAAATCTTTATTTTTAAAAAGAGTATGCTCGTAAAGAACATGCCACCCTCGTGCATTCAATACACCCATAAAGCCTATATTAATATCAAACAACTGAAATAATGACTGAAAAAAAAAATCCATTCCTCGTCCTAATACAGACTTCCAACAAAGCATAAATCGATTTGGCTTCTTTCGATATAGGGCGAGCCAACAATAAATTGCACAAGCCAACGTCATAATTATTTCTAAACGTCTTTTTAGGTACATCTTCGTGCATATTACAAAGTCTAGAATTCGGAGATTCTCTTTTATTCATTAAAAATTTAATTTGTTTAACGGAATACGCCCAGAACGAATTCTTAAAGCCAGGACAATCGTGTACATACTCATATCGAACTCTTCAAAGCAAGAGACAAAATCTTACAAGAAGTTCATCAGTTCCAGTCAATCAATAATGGTTTGCTTAAAGCAGAGTTTTAACATCAACATATAAGTCAACCGTATATTTACTTCTACACTTGGAATCAGTTTTCAAGCTATTGCCATTAAAGCAAGTATGGCACTCACACATTGAAATTTCGGTATTTAATTTTTATGGTTTCGTTGTCCAATTGGAAACCTATTAATAAGTCCACCTTGAACGATTTATCTTTAAAAAGCTGCCTTTATTAAACCGTGGTTATGATTATGATATTAAGATGGATGCCCAAAAATGATTTTTACAATATGTTATTTAAAACGCTTCATATATTTTATAAAGAGCCTGGTTTTATTAACTTTTTTGTTGGTGAATTTGCTAAAACTGCTTTACATACTTTGAAATAAGATAAAAATAATAAAAAACAATCAAGGCTGAATCGAACTCGAGATCCCAAAATAAATGATTGAAAAAATAAAATTTGATTGTATTGAACTCACAAGACCAGTAACACAAATTGCAATTGGTTGTTTTTTTTTATTTGTTAACGAAAGATTTGTAAATTTTACATTATTGTTGCGTTAATAAATCTCTGTTCCCAGTATCAGATTTATATGATTTATCTGATCTCATTTATCTGTGTTCAGGGACTGACTTACAAAACAGGACACGTGGTAACCCTACACCTTACAAGGTGGATGATCACAAGGATTTATTTATTTCCTCTTTAGATTTATTTCCGACCTTGCTCACGTGACCCCTTGTTATTCACATAACAATATACATTCGAATGTACTGTTACTATCTAACGATATTAGAAAATGTTTCATTTAGACATATAAAGCCTTGGCAATTACGATTTACAAATTACCATCTCCAAAACCTCTTATCATTGAAACTTTTAATTTAGATAATTACAAGTTTCGAAAAATTGTAATCTAATTCTAAGTTTCGAATTTCACACTGTTAATTTTTACTTTTTATACGAAATATTTAAAACTAATAGAACTAATAAAAACTATTTTTTTTATACGGATTAGGTTCAGTGATTTGACCACAATTTCACCTGATGTTAAGTGACGATGTGGTCCAGGATGTTAAACACACTAAGCCTAGAGGTAAGTGACGCTGGCTGGACACACCCATTGGTATTTGGCGACAGGTGTTTGAACTTGAGGTTGGTAGCCCAGGCGGGCATCACCAGAAAATGCCATACCACCATGCTATGGTTTCCTCACGATGTTTTCCTTCACCGGAAGCTCAGGCCTATTTTTAGAGTCGGATAGGTGGGAATCGAACCCGCGTCGATTGACGCGGAATCCAGCCGTACTACTCGCTGCGCCATCATTTCTTTCAACAATATAAACTAAATTGAGAATTTTTTATCGAAATAAGAAGAAAAGAATCCTCTTAAAAAACTGTAACCCTTGATATTATCTTGTGTGAACTATTTATGTCTAAACACCATGAGAAAACGAAATAATATTCTATTAATGTTGTAAAATAATTGTTTTGAATATGTTGATTTTTTCAATAAAATACGAAAATTTTCTTAACCCCATGAGCACCTTCCTGACGTTTACGCCAGCTTTCCATTGTTTTCCTATTGTTTAATTTTTATGAGTACTCGACACATTAAAATACCCAATTAATTAATAGGTATAATGTATGTGTATAGGTATTAAATCGATATCAGTGATATAATCAATCTACACAAAAATAATTATTTATCGAAATGAATTACAAATGATCTTGACAATATATATACATGGTTTAATTGTCTATAAATAACATCGGGATATTATCATGATCAATAAATACATCAACTAAATTCTTGATTCTTAACAGCTACTTCTACTTTACAACTTTAAAAGAAAAAACATTTTTTTAGATTTTTTCAAAAGAAAATATATTCAAGAATGTTAGGTCAAAATTTTAGAAAGATTCAAGCAGTCTAACTATACTTTTTCACCTTTTGAACGCACCTTCCTGAGCGCGCTATTCTGACCCGCCCAGCACTCGCGTAAATCATTACACCTATATATATTATTATATATAATAATATCAAAATATTTACCTTTTCTTCTCTATATTACTTTCCCGTTATAATTTGTCGTGATTCGATATTTAAAAGTCTAGCATCTATCTATTCGCAATGGATACGAAGAAAGTGTATCGTGCGAATAAAACTTCTAGTCGTCCATCTAGAACTAGAAAACGTTCTTTTCACGGAAACAGATACACTGATGAAGAAGGTACTAGCAACACGAGTACGTCAACAGCAAAACTGAAAAACTACAGTCTTGCAATTCAAAGGAATTCAAATTCAGTAGAAGGCATGCGAAACGAGATCTGGGTCGGCTATTACCACAAAATCTTAACAGACTCCAAACCACAGCATACGTACTGTTCAGATAGCTGGTGCAAGTATAAGGCCGAGGAAAACAACGCTTTTAAAAAATTACAAACATCCTCCTGCTCTTGCTAGTGATGTACAAGAGGCGGTGAAACCGATCTACGAAGATCTAACAAAAACAGAATTGCTGGAGAGATGTTTGGGTAGAAACACTCAAAATAACAATGAGTGTTTCAACTCGACAGTTTGGGCTATGGCACCGAAGCATGTCTATAATGACAAAAAAATTGTTAAATTGCATGCCTCACTGCTGCCTGCATTTTTAATGAAGGATTCAGCCCAGTTTTGAAAATAATGGAAATTATGGGCATGCAAATCGGCCAAATCGCTGTGCAGTTCGCCAACATGCACGACCAACAGCGCATCGTTCGAGAGAACCGCCGCTCGACTGAGGTTTCTAAGGAGAGCAGAACTCAAAAAAAAGCAGGTCAAAGACTCGCCTGGAACAAGTTGAAGACATACTTTATGGCCCAGGCACGCTGATTGAGCGTAAGATAATTTTTTTCTACGATTTGCACTTACAAAAACTTTAAACGCATATTTCTCAAAACAACGTTTTCAAGAACCGTGGTCGTGAAAACTCAAAAACTATTGAACCGATCCTTATGAAATTTTGAACACATATTCTATATGTTTCTATCAACCGACCTAACTACAATCAACTTAAAATTTTAATTCTAACTATATTTTTATTGCAAGAAAAGACGAAAAAATCGCATTTTTTTTTTTCGAACTTTAGCCGCCATTTTGTTGATTTTGCTCATACACAAAATATTCTAGTTTGATCGGTTGCTGGAGTCATACTGAACATAAATGATTTTTTTGTTTCAGACCACCCGTCGGCAAGATTTTACGACCACGGCAACTTTACCTACTTTTTGAAGTGTTGTCTTCGACCATACTTTGCATGCATAAAAAATATATAAAATAAATAAAAAAAAAATTTTATGTGCTTCAAGAGTGTATTTATTAATCATTTTAAACCCTACATCCATATCTTCAATAGTTTTCTCAGAAAAAAAAATCACAAAAATAGCCTTTTTTTTATTTATAAAGTAGAATACTGCCTTAACAGCGGCTAAACCTTTTTACCGAATTACATCCATAAAACTTTTGTTCGGAATTACTTTGCAACTTTCGCTTGTTCACGAGAACATTAAACAAACAATTTACGCATTTCCGCATAGTAACAACAGCTCCATCGATCATATTCAACAGATAAGAATCATCACACAAATGTTTCTGACATTTTACGCGGGATTTTGTCATCTCTCGTTTAACATAAATGTCCACGGCCAAATAAACCCTTTGCAGAGTTACGAATAATCTAGAGCTCCTGTTATTAAAGTGCTCATACTAATATCATTATGATATCGAAGGTTAATTATCTATAATAATAAGTACAATTGAAGTGTCTGTTTGTAATATCCTAATAACGACTTTTTGTACTAAATACATATTATTTTTGATCATGATTTTTTTTTTTACCTACATTTTTTTTGTACTAACAGATAGCAAAAATATTTCTCACAAATTCAAATACCTGCCAGTAAGAATGGCTGTTCATTAAATCGTATTTTATTCATAATTTAATGAGTTTTTTTTTTACGCCCACCGTAATTATTTTTGAAAAGTAAAAGTAGCCTAAGTTGTGTCGAGTATATTTAGTTATTTGCCAAAAAAAAGTCCCATCAAAGTCCAGCCGTTCTGAATATTGGCCGGAACAAACAGACAGACAAAAACTTTAACAATTGTGTTCTTGGTATAGGTACCCTATATACATTCATACGTATTTAGTAAAAAAATTGTTAATTTCATATTATACGCAGACACTTTAATTTTATTTTATTAAATTGAACAATACAATTGTACATAAGCGATGTAAAACAATGATGGCTTAGTTGGTAGTGTGGTCGGATTTCGCGTTAATGGACATGGGTTCAAATCCACCTAGCGAACTCTAAAATCAGTCTGAGCTTTCGGTGAAGGAAAACATCGCGAGGAAACCATATCTTGGTGGTAGGGCATTTTTTAATAATGCCTGCCTGGGTAGCTACCACCCTCAAGTTTGAAAACCCTGTTGCTAAATATCAATAGGTGTGTTCCGGCAGCGTCAATTGAAAACAAGTACCTCAGTGTCTTTACCATTCTGGATCACATAGTCACTTAACATCCGATGAGATTGTGGTCAAAGCACTACTAAACCTAAGCTAAAAAAAAGTGAACAATTTCGATTATGATCAATATTTTATAGTTCGCAGTAACGATATTTGCTAAGAATGTAGCAAAATGTATTACATTAACAATGTCAACATTTACAGAGATCGTAAACGTTATTTGCTCGAACACTGGAAAAGTGGCTGTACGAAACCGCAACTTGTAACTTATACTGTAAATTCGAGTAAGGTATATGTGACACACATCACATAAAGACACGTGATTCAGGGTCAATTTTTTTTGTAACACCTTATATAATCAGTACTTTGACCACAATCTCACCTGATGTTTTAAGTGATGATATGGTCCCAGGATGGTAAACACACAAAGTCTAGATACTGGTTCTCAAGTGATGCTGCCGGAACACACCTATTGCTATTTGGCGACAGGTTTTCGACTTGAAAGTGGTAGCTACCCAGGCGAGCATTTTTAGAAAATGCCCAATCTACCATGCTATGTTTTCTCACGATGTTTTCCTTCACCGAAAGCTAAGGCAGATTTTACACTACGGGTTTGAACCCGCATCCATTGACGCGTAATCCGTCCGCACTATCTACTGCGCCATCATCGCAAAAGGAAATATCTCCAGTTGCTGTTTGAAGTAACATATTACAAAAGCATATAGTGCGCTTTATTCAAAATCAAGTTAGAGACGTAAAAGGTTTTTGTAATAAAACTTCTTTAAGCTCAAAATGGCGAATAACTGAGATCTGTTTCGGACGGAAGTGACTTTTTCAAACTGAAATGGCGTTCAGTAAATATGGCTGTCTTTTATTACTCATACTGTAGAATATATTATCAAACCCTAAAGTTTAAGACGGCATATTTATTTTATGTTTAGGTGTCTTTTTTTAGTAATACCAACCACAAGAGTTTCTAAAATAAATTTTACTTAACTGCGCGTAAAGGTTACACGAACTCATTTTTTTTTTTGTATTTATATTCTCTACTTTAAAGTGCTCTTAACCGTTCTCTATTTTATTAGAATAATCTCATGTATAAAAAATTGTAATTTAGCATCAAAATTTAATCTACACTAATAAATAAAATTGAAGTGTTTGTTTGTTAAAATTAAATTTCTCTACTAAAAATGTTGAATAAAATCCGATTCAATGAACAGTTTCACGGGCAATTGCTATAATTTAGAGGAAATATTTTTACTTTATTTTAGTACTAAAATTTGTTTAGAAAAATAATTAGAGTTCTGTATAAAAAAACTAAATCAAGGAAAAAGTAACGAAAAAAAAAATTTTTTTTTCATACAATTTATATAAAGCGACTTTTTTGATTGGCTGATTTGGATTGACTCTCTTTACCATCTTGGACTCGAGCAGTTTCCTCGCGAATTAGAGACACTAATTTTAAGTTATTGATTCTGATGTAACAAGAAGTGCACCGGGACATCTAGTTGTGAATATAGTAAATACTAGGTTTTATGATAACTTGAATAAAACTTAATTCAAAAGTGATTCGTACAGCGGCATGCGTTGAATGTACCCGTTTATTTGTTTCCGAAATTCCAAAGGTGTTTAAAGTTTATTAGGCTATTTATTTAACACAGGCTGCAGAGTTTCGAGTCGATGTTATTTGCATGCTTTAGTGAAGCCGCCATGTTGTGTCATATACGAGCTTCCGAAATTGCTGAAATTTGAAGACATAAAACCAGAAGTAAACGGGTTATCGACTTATCGTCGTGGTTAGAGGAAAATATACAGTGTATTAAATACGTAAATTTAATGTGTTCCAAAATGGAGCTATCATATAATACCGCTGTATTGAATCTAACATCTTTGACGATAGTGTTGTAAGAAGTAATTTGTATTAGTTTTATTTAGAGAGTCGCCTGTGGAATGTTAAGCAGTTTGTAAAGTTTTCACTGGACCAAATCTACATATAAATACATCATGTAAGATAATAAACGCACACTATGAAAGTAGTTCTGACGTCACGTGTCTTTTGACTGCACATATTTTATGCGTATATTTGTAATGTGACCATACAAATTACTCGTCCACAATGGGTATTACTAATTTCATAAATGAACCATTTTAAAAACACATGCACGTAAATTTGTTTCATATGTTTATAACTGAATGTTGTAATTGGAGTGTTTGAGGATGTACTTCATTCCTTGAGTATATATATGTAAAGTAATGTAAGTATGTTTGTCCTCTATACAGTCTTAAAGTTTTCATCCGAATATTATAAAGTTTTGATGTGTTTTTAGAAGCATAGGTTTAGGTATTCTAACGCTCTTCTACGCTCTAACTTCACATTATAGAAATACCTATTTGATGATGTTTTGTTTTCTTTATACATAACATGAATATGTCACATATCTATAAAATATAAATATCTATATAATGTAGACACGTTAATCTAAATTACGTTTGAAGGGATCTAATGAAATGCAAACTGTAAGACCCTACGGCCCGTGTGGAACTTGGCGCGGTAATGAAGACAATTAGTGCTTCCCGAATTGTGTCCTCGGGCCAAACGTTTAGCGCTACCGTTACTGACAGTGTATTCTCTGTAAATTCATTAAAAATGTTACGTAACGATGAAAAAATAAATGGGATGGCAATTACCACAGTTATCTACACGGACTTATTCACGTAATGTTTCCGGAAAGTAATGCTAGTTTAATTAGATAAATAGTTATTTGTTGGGAATATTTCACGGCCCAGGTATTACAATTACACAATTGATATGACCAACTTTAAAGATAATGTTTGTCCCAAGGAGAATATTTTTTTTACTGTCCCATAAAATCCTATCGGTTCTTATCATTGCATCAAAAGACGATTATTAAACACGAGATTAAATTAACTTGTATGTGGTGGTATCTCTTATCTAATACACGAATATAGTGAGGAATCAACAACCGAACATATAATTTTATACTGGAGATAAATGCTCACGTCCCTTCATCTCTGAGTTGCTGCTAATGTCTTTATTAACATGCTTTTTATTAGCTTCATACGTATGTAGTATGTGCCTATGTAACGGAAAATTTGAACATGATTTTGACCCCCTTCAAAACGTCGGATTGACTCGAAGTTTGGCATACACATCAAGGAACGATGACAATTTAATATTTTAACAGTTAGTTGCATTATCCTTACCAGGATTTTCAGGATTAGCGATTTTTTAGTATCTGATATCCGAAAACTAAAAAAAACGCGCTTTTATAGAAAATCCAACTAAAAATAGAACATAATTAATAAATGTAAAATAAGAATAGCGTAAATAAGAAGAAAAATGGATTTTATTGTAAAAAAACATAGGTTGCATAATGTCAGTAGTTACAAATATTTTATTGACGGATATGATATGTTTTTTTCAAATATTATTAATAAATAAAAAAATGCAGGATTTAGCCAGGATTAAATTCCACGGGAATTTTAAAATACAGGTGCGGCCATTCCGAGTTTCGAACCCTTGTGTTAGTTACCTATTGCGGCGAGTGCCTTCAGCACTCGCCTACAAAGATACGGTGAAGTTGTTAAGGCACTTCCGGTCATCAGAATTAGCTAGCTAAAAAAAATATCATCTGTTTCTTAGTTATTTTACTACTATTGAATTTTTTTTATGTTGTATACATCCACTAATATTGGAAAATGTAACGCAATACCTCAGCATAATTTTCACCGAAACCTAGAGACTGTTAGCCGTATCGTCATTCCATCTACCAAAGTTTTTACAGAATAAAAATTATCAAATAAATTTTGATTACACTTCAATTAATTTATTTAATCGAACCCTTTCTAAAGCGAAAATTATTGTGCGTTGTCTCAGACGATGAGTGTTAGAATTAGCCTCACGGTTTTTTATATCATTAAAGCAGAGATAGAAATACCCAGTGGGAGAAAGAGACAAAATTATAAGCTTGCTATACTTTTTTCCTGTTGGTGCTATATTCGTTAATAATTTTTATTTTTATCGGTATCTGATATTATATCATTTACTAATGATTTGTCTCAGATTTATAACAAAAATCATCGAACAAGTTACACTTTTGTACCTATTATTATTTATTATTACAATTCTACATGATAACAGAAAGGGGATTATTGACCTTGTGTATTAACTATAATCTAAAAGTTGGAAACAGTCATATGAAAATTAGTAGTGAATTAGAAAGTCATGACGAAAATTCAGCAACCGTGATTGACCCAGTTAATGTACCTCTACACATTCCGTTAAATTACCAGTGTGAATTAAATTTTAAAAGATTAAGATTCATATTATCAAAGTCATTTAAAGAGATTAAATATTATATTATTTACTTAATTAATTATTAAATTAAGATATCTTCTTCGCATTCGGTATTGAGTTATTTATACTAATAATAAATCTGTAGTCTCTGTCTGAAGAGTATTTTTTTTTTTTATTTTGTGACACTGCTAACCTCGTATTTCTCATTCGAAAACGTTTATGTGTCACATTATATCTGATGATATTTACTTTAATTTTTTAATTATTTGATCTTAAAGGTAGATACATTCTAATTTGATTTCAGTTAATCGTTAATAAATGAGAGACATCGTTAAAAATATAAACACCAAAAAAAATTTTTATTTTATTTTTATTTGTTTTGTAATATTTATTGATAACATACTTTACAGTGAACTGGCTAATTTTCTTGATAAGATTATCTATGACCAAACCATATCGATTTTCTGCGTATGCATAAAATATCATAAAAATATCTGAAGTACTCCCAAGTCGCACCTAAAGAAGTTTCCTTCAAAAATCGAGTCACATTCACAGTTACGGTATCAATATCTTAAGTATGAAGTAACTTGCGAGAGATTAGCTAAATCGATCAAAAATATCCAAGAAAGTGAATTTACATTTTAACATTTAATCGATTACAAGTCGTTGAAGAAAACTTCGGTAACAACTTATAGAATATATTTGGCAATTATTTTTTTTTACTGCCTCGGTGGCGCAGTTGTATTACGGTGCGACTGCCGCTCTGAGGTCTCGGGTTCGATCCCCGGGTCGGGCCAAGTGGTATTGGGTTTTTCTACTCAGTATCATCCCGGAATTTGTGCCCGATATAGCGACAGGATCGCCCCCTGTCACATCGGTGAAATGTGGGTGGTGTAGTTCGCTACTTCACCTCTGCCTAACCCTTCGGGGATAACAGGCGTGAACTTATGTTATGTTTATGATTTTTTTAGTAATGTTCTAGGACACTTAGAACTGAAAATAATGATATACATGAACTCTGAATTCTGTATTACCTATTATTTTAGTCACTCTCTTTTTGTTATTACCTAATATTTATTTAAGTGGATTTTAAATTTTTTTGTCTGCGTATTTTACATGAATTTACTATTACGTGTTTTTTTTTCTTTATCGTTCCCATTTTTAAGCTAAATTAGTGGTGTATGTGCTTTTTTTTCTTTTCTGAATGATATAATAATAATAAAATTTGCCTGATAATATTTAATACTGTTTACCTTTCTCATATGATATAACACAACATATCAATATAGTTACATACTAGATTGATTAAATGAAGCAGTTAATAAAGGCCTAATTAACAACGATTTTTAATTTAAATGTGACTTCGTAAGTATAAATGAGTCTGGTAAAAGCTTCATCGATACTTGTCGAAGAAAACTTATGAGGAGAATATTGGTATATAATCAAACATGCAGTTTTATGTAAATCGTTTGATAGTCTAAGTAAATCTTAGCAGTTATATGAAGTTCGATACTTAAGTAAAATTAGTATGTTTAGCAATAAAAAAATTGCAATAATAATAAACCTTTGCTCTCTATACCAGCAATTCCCGTTTCCAGACATTACTGTGGTGCTATAAACCCAATTAGAAGAACTAGCGTTTGCCCGGTGTTCTAAATTAGACTATAAGCTAATTTTAAGCTAGGCAAATTAATAAGTATAAAACAAAAGAAAATCGTTTGAGAAACAAAAGAAAAAATGTCTTGAACTATGTATACCTAGTTATGTTGTATGGTTGTTATGTATCAATGTTGCATAGTTTTATATAATCAACGCTGTAAATAAAGATAGGCTAGAACAAGTCAAAAATACAAGTACTAAGCCAGTGTAAGAAGATATATTGAAATCCTGAAAACCAGACTCATTATAAAATAGAAATTACCTTAATACAAATTATTTTATTAATAGCGAACTTATTCCGAGCATTTTCTTGCGGGTTCGTTGTTGCAAAAGCTTTACTAAAAACATTATTTACTTTATAATTATATTGTTTATTTTTAGTTCTGCTTTATTATTTACTCTTTCTGATTATTGAGAAAATGGTACCAGGAGATAATCATCATTCTTATGTCCTGTTCCCAACTCACTTGGAGTTGATAGTTTTTTCTCCTCTTCCATACGAACCTATCAGCTAACATCTTTTTTTATTTACTCCTTTTCTTTCATATAATTTCTTACACACTCCATCCACACTTTTTTTGGCCTTAATTTATTTTTCCATCCTTCCACATTCGTATTCATTACTATAGCGACATGCGCTTCCTCTCTTCTCATTACACGTTCATACGACAAACGAGAACCTTTCAACTTTTCTACCACTGGCGCAACTTTCAGACTCCCTCTAATATATCCATTCCTTATTTTATACATTCTTGTGATACCGCACATCCATCTCAACATTTGCATCTCAGCGGTTCCAGGAGATAATCAAATGAATAAAATAGAAATTGCTTAGAAAGGGCACTCAAAAATTCGGATTGTACATTATTGTGAAAAAAGAACTGGATCATAAATATGAAATTGATAGATAACACTTCGGTTTACTTAATAATACGTTTTATATTTACCCAAACATTAGAGTAACAGCAAACTAATTAAATTCTACAACCGTACATTGTATTTGTCAATAATTGTAGCAATAATAGAACCTGGAAGGTTCGACTAAGACAGAGCTACAGGTATTTCTACTCCATACTCTACTCTGTGGTATCAAAACGTGAGACCTTTTCATTCACTCTTAATAAAAACACCTATGGCTCTGTTGGTCTATTGCTTTATTGAACTCTATAGCAGCCTATACTGCAATTACAACTTATGATAAAACATGTTACGTCTCTCTATCAATTTGTACATTAGGTGGCTTTCAAATTGAGATATAATGAATCGACTTATAACATTCCTTTTTTTAAACAGTGATATATTCAATAGACAGATTTTAGCCTTAATTTAGCTATATTAAGTAATTTATATATTAGTAAAGGATATTAGTGAGTTATATTGTCAAAATAAGATACATAAAACAGTAAATAATTGTGAATTATTAATTATTTCAATTCACAGATGTGTGTTTAGCTATTAAAAATACTCCTTATATGATTCCGATGCCAAGTCCTTCGTCTGTGTTTATAGTCAGCCATCTTAATTCACGATCCATTTTTTCTAGTTGTTCGTTATCTATCTTGGGATCTGGAAATTCTTTTTCTGTTAACTGAAATGTTATATTTATTGTAATAAACAATGTCTTTGTAAAGAAATATTTTTAAAACATCGAATTTTATTATTCGAGCTTATCAAAAAGAATGCACTTCATCAGATTGATGATAATATATCTACCACGCTTAAATCTTAATAAATCAACTAATATTCAAAAATTAATAATAAACACAATTTTAAACAAATAATAAATTTAAAATATGCACCTACTGGTTCATTATAAATGCCGTATTTTCTCATAGGGCGTAAGTTCGCAGCATACTCCGCCATATTGTTCCACTGTATAATAAAGCGTATTTGTTTGATATAGGAAATACATTACGAAAGTCGTTCGGTATATTCACAAAATTTAAAAAGTTACCGCGATTCTACTTTTAACTAACTCACTAAAACGACAAAATTAAACATAGCAAGGAACACATTAAATCTTAGCCCAATTATGAGATTTATTGTAATACCTATAATAAATCCTTTCTAAAACCAACACGCTGTGAAATTAATTCCCTTTAAATCGAGAAAACTCGTTAGGTTTAAAAATTATAAAAAGAAATAAATTAGAAAAAAAAACACGCATTTACGTGTATGAGTTTTTAAAGGAAATAAATAATTAACGTAAATGAAATAGAACTTAATTATGTGACCAAATTAGCTACAAGCTCAGTTCGCATTTAATAACAAATTACAGTTTTTATAAATAATTGCCTTACCTTAGTAATATATATTATTTAAATGAACAAATAATATTATCCTACAAAATAGTCAAAGGATACTAATATAATTTAAAAATAGAATTATGTATTATAAATTAATTCATTTCTGTTAGAGATATAAGCCGAATAACTTAGACATAATATAGACAGACGTTACTTTCTTTAAGTAAGGATAACAATAAACATTACAGTGCTTATTCGTACAGTCTAAAATATAATTTAATTTAATGAAAATAGTTTAAGCATTAGCATAGATCAATGACCTCATTTAATAAGAAACGGTTTTATAAAGCATGGGATTACTGTAAAACCCTTGAAAAATCGCAGCCACGAACGAACGAACAAATTGAAGGATAAAAAACTGTTCAGTGTTCTTTAACGCAGAAACGATTCTCTGAGCTTACATGAATTATTTTATAAATTTCGAGATAGTGATTTGATTAGAATCACATTAAGTAAGTGTCGTTACGATCTAGATGTATTTTTTTTTAATTCATTTTTATATATCATTCTAAGAATAGAATGATCTTCGTATGAATCTATGATATTGTCGTGAAATTATCCACGAAAACAAACTCGCGTATAATTTTATGACAAGTAATTCGAGAACAGAATTTTTGTTGCGGCCATTTAGTAAAATTACATATTGTCCTTTATTAATGAGATTCATTAGTCAGTTCGCAGTTGTCTCACCTCTAGCCGTTAAGTTGTCATTCTGAATATTGTGATACCATGTTTGATATGTATTATTCGCCATGATTTCATTAAATATACAATTTGAATGAGGTTTGATAAACGTGTCAGATTCACAATAGAACGACTGGAAACATGAGTTTCACATTAAAAGAAACTCCGTTTGGAATTTCGGTGAGCGGATAAACATTAGTTGTAAGATAAAAATTTATAGCTGTAAATCAATAAAACAACATAGTTTACATCTATTTTATTCCTGATCGAATATCAATAAAAATCCTCTATTTTAGATTCACCTTCTTTACGGAAAAATCATTGTAATATTTATTTATTTATTACATTGTGATACAAATTAAGGCTTTTTAAATTAATTTTATAATGAACTAAGATGTCTTTTTAGATATTTAGAAAATATTTATATTTCCTATTTAGAGACATTCCTACAAAATTTAGAAAAATTTAATACTCAGACAACACTATTGTACATACGAGTCATGGCGTCAAAACTTTGTCGAATGGAATTAATTGAGCTTTATCTATCTCTTTCAAAGAATATACGTATAGCTAGAGAAATATTTGTAGCACTGCTTTTAATTTGTTTTGGCATATTTTACAATTTAAATATACTATAAACGGTAAAAATCCAAAATTATTGACAAAGTATTTTGACTACGTAACAGCCAGTAATGCCAACATACCAAAATGCGACTTCAGATGTAAAATAACTATGAACGGACTACAGTTTTTTTTCTCTTTTTTTTTTTTTTTTAAAGTGACTTTTGTCTTAAACAACATGCCAGTCCTATCGTAACTAATCTTAATCTGTTCATAAATACTTATGATACTTATATAATACTTTAAAACACAACTAGGAAAAATATATTTTAATAAATTATTAACTAAACTTAAAAGAATTGCACAGCATTCTGGCAAACTCTGATGTTGGATCGGCCAGAATGCTGTGGTATGCACCTACATTCCAGATATTAATATTGAACTTAGTAACAAGTGTCATCCTATTGTTGTAATTAATTGAACATTCCATCAAGAAATGATGGATATCATCAATCCTGTTACATTTGATACATAAAGGAGAATCTGTAGTTTTCATGTAGTTTGAGATATCTAAACTTTCTTGACGGAATGTATCCAGACCTTAACCTTAACATTGTAACGGCAGAATTACGGTCCATGTTGATTTGTTTAAACCAGAGAATAGGTGTAGGCTGACACTGAATGGTTCGAGACCAAATTCCCTTCTCCTTAGATACTAAATCAAAATATTCTTTCCACGTGTCACGACAAATACTTTTACATTGACCTAATACTTCTGAATAATACAATGGAATGCTTAATTCTAAACCTTCTACTAAAGCTAGCTTCGCTAAACGGTCAGCTTTCTCGTTTCCTACTAAACCTGACTTTAGTTCGAAATTTAAAAAAAAATTGTGAAACAAAATTCGGTCCTTTCATTTAGTTTTCTGTCATTTTTTATTATCGGGTTTATAACTAGACGACCAGTTAACTAATTTACATGGATTCTTTTTTATTGTTATATATATACTGATTGAATTTTACACGTTTATATAATTCGTTATATTAGACAAAAAAATTAGGAATAAGTATAACATAGTGTAATTTATATAGAGTAACAGGCTGATTTTTATTTTTTAGGTTAGGTGGTGGTTCATTAACTTACTTCTGTTCTTCAATTGTTTATTACATAATACCACCTATTTTGTACAGTTTTAGCGCATTGACCACAATCTCACTTATGTTAAGTGACGATTTACAGTAAAAAAAATATACCAAGCTTAAAAGTACTTTCTTCAAATAATACTCCCGTAACATATTTATTGTTGCTAAGTAACAAATTTTCAAACCCGAGTTTGGTTGTTATCTAAACGCGTTTAAAAAAAAATACTATGGTTTTATTTCCTTCACCGAAAGTTCTGTTTTGTTTTAGAATGTGGAACCAATTTCTGTTGACTCGGAATCTGGCACCACAACAATTTAGCTGAAAGTTATAAATACCAAAATTAAGTTGCCAAAAAAAATTACCAGCCACCAAATTTGTTTTGCAAAAATCACCTACACAAACTACACATAAAATACAGCCGTCATTGTAAAGAATTTTTAACAGTACAGATAAACTATCAGTACTTACCTCAATCCTTTTATCAGCTATATCTTCCTGTATACCTTTTGTTCTCCTATAACTTAAATTATTACTTCCAAATCGTCTCCTGTTGATTTTATTTAACGGTATAATATTCCTTCGTCTCAAGTTACCGATTATCAAATTTTCAGTATCGAAAGGCTCGTACTCATCGCAACATAAAAATATAATTTGCAACATTAATAACTTCGAAAACATTTTATCGTCGAGGAAAATTGTCTAATTTAAATCTGCCTTAAACTTATGAAAATTTTAAAATATTCTCTCGAATAAATTTTTTTTTTACGACAGACGTTTGATATTATGGTCCCTTACTATTTGTTCAATTTTATATTTGTCCTGGATTATCGACAGAACTTTTTTTTTTTATCTATTAACAACCTGCTACCATAAAATGTGACTGAAGTACCTTGATAAATCTTAACTCAATAGCCATCAAAGTCTCGGAATAGTAGAATAGTCACTGTAAGGTTCGAATTAACTTTTACAACCTACCATCCTACCATCATACTTATTATTGATCCTTGTGACTCCTGCCAGTTAATGCCAAGCGATTAAGTACCCGTAATACGTGGACGATTTTTTAATTCATCCGATGTATATGTATTAAGCATATGATGATTATCGTTATTAAAAATGAAAGTATAGTAAAGTTAAATTACATAGTTGGTTAATTACTACATAACATGTATTGAAGGTTATAAAACTAGTTTTATTGACTACCTATAAATTACTTGCTACGAAGTCCGGATGAAGGTACACTTAAGCTTAATAGCGTTAGTGTGATCAAAAATAAAAAGTTATATTAAATATAAACAGAAAGATAAAAAAATCATGACATTTTCTTCTTTGTTCATCAATCGATTTTCTTCTTTTCTTTTGTTCTGTAGGTATTCACGATCTTCCAAAGTTTAAAAAAAAAAAATTCTGAGTACAAATTGTAAGTGTAAAATTAATTACGTTCGTGAAACACATAGTTGGAGTGAAATATTTAACACTCCAATAAAAAAGTAGTAAAATCGTCCAATCACACACACACATACGCACACACATCGTTTATAGAAAAAATACACAAGACGTGATCTATACTTAACAAATAAAATTGTAGTATCTGTTTGTAATGACAAAATTAATTATTTTTACTAAATAGATGTTAATGTATATACGATATCTAGACCAAAAATACAATTTTTAAAAGATTTATCTGTCTGTCTATCTGTCTGTCTGTTTGTTCCAGGTAATCTTCGGAACGGCTAGATGGATTTTGATGGGACTATTTTGGTAGTAGATAGCTGAAGTTACTCCAGGTAACTTAGGGTACTTTTCATTTTCGAAAATAATTAGGGTTCCGAGTAAAAAAATAAAACTCCTAAAAAATTAATAAAATCCTATGGAATACAGTTTTACGAGCATGTGCTTGAATTTACGAGAAATATATTTACTTTATCTTAATACTAAAAAAAAATTATGGTTACGTATAAAAAAAATTAAAACGCAGTAAAGAGTATATGAAACGCGGGCGCACAGCTAGTTCGTAAATAAAATAACTCAGAAAAAATATTATATTTCACTAACGTTTGCCACAAAATTGCCTAGTACATGAAGCATTTCTTTGTTATCTACATCATTACACGGAAAATAAAAAAAAAAACTCAGGAAATTTAGATAGCATAAAATCAATATATTATTTGTATTTCATAAAATAGTCGATGGATTCAAAAAGTATGTACATATACAGAGTGAAGAATAACAATATTTTTAAATTGACCTCGCGTAGTGTTTAGTACTCTGTGTATGAAGCGACCACAATAAAATTGGAATCTGAGTTTTAAGTGAACTATCATATTGTAACCATAGCATGATTTTTTTCCTTTCCTTAGAATAAAATCAAATTGGGTTTTGAGTATTAACACGTTAGATTGGATACACGGCATGGTAAGGGAAGTTAGCACGCGAATTGACATATAACATTTTTTTTTATATTAAACAAATCACATAAACAACAATTAAAAAAAAATCAACATTAATTATATAACTACTCCATAAAAAACTTTTTCAATTAAAAACAAATCCGACTTCAAAAGAATGACTATGAAAATTCACTTAAAAAGTGAAACTTTATTCATCTACTTCTGCTAACTTCGATATATTCTTTGTTTTAATATCATTAATAATTTTGAAATCGGTGCCAGCTTACGGATAATAAAGTGAAGTAAATGCACGTCGATAATTATATTCGATTTTGATTCATTTATCCTTAAAATCGTCTTAGTCTTTAGGATAAGTTTATTTAAGCTTATATGTGATTGTGACGAAGTTTAAGCGGTTATTTCCATTTACAAGTAAGTAAATTGGTTAACTCTAGCTGGCTCCTCTCGATTTCCCTGAGATCCACTGATCAGATCTAGACTTGGTGACGTCAGGAGTGTACTTTCGAATAAAAAAAAACAAAAATGTTACCATATCGGTCCACAATTGACAGAGAAATCACGTAACAAACATACAGATGAATTGAGAACCTCTTCCTTTTTAAGGTCGGTTAATAAAACGAATCACACGAGTACAATTTTAAAGAGTATTAAACACTTTAAGAACAATATGTTTTGTGAAGTTATCAAAGGATTAGATAATTATTCAGTAACTCTATAATATCAATGAGAGAAACCTGAAGGTACTCCCAAAGTGTGTGTGCAGTTTTGAAAGAACGGAAAGAGATAGCGGTAACGTTCTGTAAATGAGAGACGAGATATAGTGTTGATTACGTAACCGACACTGGCCGACTAACTGCCTATTGACCGAAGCGACGATGGCGCAGTGGATAGTGCAGCCGGATTCCGCGTCCATGGACGCGGGTTCAAACCCACCTATCCAACTCTAAAATCAACCTGAGCTTTTAGTGAAGGAAAACATAAATACTTTCATTAATTATAATTTTAGTGGAAACTTGACTGGTTTATGTAATATTGTTATGCAATTTCATATGTGTATTTTATTAACTGTGTGTTTTCCAAATAAATAAATAGTGAGAAAACCATAGCACGGTGGTTTTTTTTGCCTTTGTTTGGTGGTTTTGGTGCCTGTCTGGGTAGCTACCACCCTCAAGTTCGAAAACCTGTCGCCAAAACCAATTAATGTGTTCCGGCAGCATTACTTGAGAACCAGTATCTAGGCTTAGTGTGTTTACACATCCTGGACCACATCGTGACTTAAAATCAGATTGTGGTCAAAGCACTGATCCTATATCGTGTAGAAAAAAATACATGTTCTTAAAAATCCTTGATCTTGAATTATAAACAAGACATTTACCTTTGAACTTTCTGAATTGTTTTGTCCAGACAAGTAGTTTCAATAGGACATCCGAGCAAATAACAAGATGAGAAACGGAACCGATTTACAAGTTTTACAAGTGATTTAATGGAATAGTGAACTATATAGACTAATGTTGGGAACAAGTTTGTCTGTAACAAATACATTTTTTTTTGTTCCCAAAAACATTTTTAACACCCTCGAACTTAAACAAATATATTCCATGTTTATATATTGTTTAAATTACCGTATATTCATATAAAACGGTACGGCGTAGGTTCCGGTTTATTCGAAAACTTTTCAATGCTCTCGCTTCAAATATTTGCTCATTAACTAGTTTTATTTTGTTATAATATAAGTTTAATAAATAGTTATAATAAAACTTGTGTATTATTGTTCCAATTTAGCAGAGAAATTTGTCGTTTTTTTTTTTATTTCTGAATAATATTATATCTTAATAAGGTTTTTGTCTCAAGATCTTTTATTATCTCAATCGAATACGTCCAGTCCTAGACAAAGAGAACTAGTGTTGTGTTCAGCTACAAAATATAAATGGATAAATGCTTCGTCGTTCCTTACCAAGGATTAATACGGGAATCAAATTACTACATTAGAAAAATATTTTTTTTAAAGTAGTATATCTTTATAATCAGCAAAGTAAGTAATAATTAAACATAGCATGCCAAATAAATTTACAAAATATCAAGTTTACAAAAAAGAAAAAAGTATCAGTGTAAACAAACTTATTAAGAAAAAATAACATTTTACCAACAAATAGTGAACGGATATAAATTAAATACAAAGTTAAATGATAAACATCTATTGTCCATTATCGAAGGACATAAACAATCGTTGGTCATTCACGAGAACTCGATACAAATAAATCCGACAAACAATACATGCCACTTACCGGTTCATGTTACCGCTAATGCGCGTGAAACCGTTTATATGTATATTGCCCAGTTATAATCAAACTATTAAATCAAAAATTTACTTGGACATATCTAGGATTTAAAAGTATATTTATAACGTTAACTAGTAAACATATTAGATGTTATTTATGAATTTTCTAAGTAATGTCCATGTCCAATGGCGGCTTGTTCATCTGGTACAAACGTCAGTTCGATGCAATCCCTATGTGTTCGGTTCAGAAACAAGCCGCGAAAGCGGGTGCGCGTAGGTACATTCCAGTCAACAATAAAACTATTAATACATGTTATGACAGGACCGCGAACATGGTATGGCGTCTGATAACCTCGACCGCCCGCCGTACCGTGTCCGCGGTCTGGTTGGTATATATGTTAACCACTTAATTTGGCCCCGTTTGATGTTTTTTCCTTTGTGTATGTTTTGTTTATTGATGAAATATAGCATGTCGTTTTTGAATAGATTATAATCATAAGATTGTTTTTAGAAAAATCGATTTAAGACTAAATCGGTAATATGGACTGGAAGAGTAAAGGAAAATGTAATGAATTTTATCAAATATCAAATCCGTGTTTTATTTGTTGCAAAGATTTATATCCCCTCCATATAAACTCCGTTACCGGGTAGACCAGTTTCATTGAGCATTCAAATAACAAAGCAGAAACAACAAAACTCAAATACTGAAAGTTAATAATTAACGAAGGAAACAAAATAGTCAATTATAATAAAGACTTGACGAAGGAATAATAAGATATTAGAAGGTCGACTGCACGTAGACAGAAATGTGTTTGTCTCAGACGAGTGCTGCGATCTGAGAGGGGAGGTTTAGTTACGCAGCCCCGTCGCCGCGTTCTACTTTTTTCTGGGGATACCTAAAATAGGTTCATGTAATACGGTACATTTGCAAGTAAACCGATCTTCCTTTAAATATAGGCTATATCTACACCATACATTAACCAACTCTGATAACATCGACGAAAACAACTTAATAAAAAATCTTCCGATGTACGACTAAATACGAGTATAATTGTCGATTCAACTCGACTGTGTTATTAAAGTGAAAACACAATATGCTGTTAATAAAATAACTGTTCACACTGTTAGCGTTTATTATTAACCGTTTATGGATTCCGTACGTTTTCAAACTTGTCGAAACTTTCAGCGAATGAAGAAGTATTTAAATCATAAGTGTATTACTTATTTATCTGCCGTAAATATACATATATTATTAAGTATACTATAAACATAGAAATAAAACACTAAGAACGGCAGTAGTCACATGTGGAGTGAAGCCATTTCAAGTTAATCTTAAAACGCTACGTATCTACGCCTTTTGTTACGTGCCGGTGATTACGTAATTCCGTGTCGTTTACTTACACACATATATATATGTATATATATATATATATATATATATATATATATATTTAGCTTCAATGTTAAGCGAATTTTTGTATGGGACTATCACTACTCACTAGCACTATTACTATATGCTTATAAAATCTATAATATACTGTAAATTTATTGTAATGTACCATAGTATATGGTTTAAAAAGGATGTGGAACAGCATCTATGGTAAAGACTATTAGGCGTTTCTTGTAGGTCGCTACTTTCGCAGCCGATGTCGGAACACGATGCACCGAAACGTGTATCGGTAAACGTGTATAACTAACTATACAGGCGGGCGTGAAAGCCCAACCACGTTTCGAAGAATTATTAAAATTATCGTTCCATACATCCATCCACTCAACAGAAAGATGTCCACTGCTGGAAACAGATCTCTCCCAAAGATCTCTACGACGACCGGTCCCGCGGCACCCGCATACAGCAGACTCCCACGTGTTGAAAAACACGTAGTCGGTCCACCTTGTGGAAGGCCTTCCAATACCAGACCACGCTGCGTCTTCCAGTATGCGGCAGCCAGAAGAGAACATGTTAATTTATCATTATTTTCATAATAAACCCGTGATAAAATAGTAATTAATTTGATACAAAGGGTTTTCTTGTAACTATACCTATGAACTTATCTATTGTAAAATGAAAAAAAAAATCTTTAGAATTTCGGTAAGAGAAGCTTTTTTGGCGATATATTTAAAATTTAATAGAATACAGAGAGTAATGTAATAAAGGTGAATCGCAGCATAAAACCTTTCTTTTACTATGGACACAAGGGAACCCTAAAAGCTTTACACGACTTTCGAATGATGTCATTTAGAGTCGCCAAATAAGTGGCATTCTTATTCGGATCCGGTACAAAACATACGTTTTGTTTAGAAATGGCCCAAACATATTTTAACAAGGACAACTCTTTTGGAGTACTAATTAGAAGTAAGTTTAATATATTAATTTTAAAAAAATATTACTAAACTTAAATTTTCAATATAACTTCTTAACTTCCGATTTTCTCGCCGGCTCTTCTCGACTGGATTGTTTTCCGAACCGGTGGTAGTGTTTTAGACGTTCATAAGCGCCTTCTTAGTGCCTAAATTGAATAAAGATATTTTTTTAGTTTGATTTTATGATTTTATGGAAATTACCATCAAGGTACCAAGAAAAACAATTTTTTACTTCTGTTAGTTTATGGCAATTTGTAAGTCATTCATATACAGTTTTGCCAGTGTCAAACGGATAATGATATTTTTCGTGTCTTGTATTAATTATCAAGGAATTACAGACAATTGCTGCTACATAACGGACTGAGATACGAAAAACTGAGTAATTGTATTATAAAATATTTAACGGCGTATATGAATTTAAAAATACTGCAATTTTAGATGCTGAGTTATAAATGTATACGCCTCACGTATATAGAGGCGTACGGTAATCGAAGAAAATAATTAAAATGAAAAGACATGATACTTTTATATACAGAATATAACAATATCGACAACAATATGTAATGAAACAATGATGGTTTAGTTGGTAGTGCCGTTGGATTTCACGTCAATGGACGCAGGTTCAAACCCACCTATCTAACGCTAAAATCGGCTTGGGCTTTCTATGAAGGAAAACATTGTGAGGAAACCATACCTTGGTGGTCTAAAGTTAGAAAACCTGTCGCCAAATGTGTCGACATGTCGCGTGTGTTTTCCGCTAACATCGCTTGAGAACCAGTACCTCTAGGCTTAGTGTGCTTACCACCCTGGACCACATCGTCACTTGAAGGAAGATTGTGGTCAAAGCACTGAGCCTGTACTGTGTAAACGAAAAATATTTTTTCTAATTACATTCTATATTTATTTTAGAACAAAGTTTCCTGTATCAAAGAGTTGTTGAGGTTTTAAATTATTTATTAGTTATGAACATTTTATTTATGAATTCACTCAGCTTCTTATTCGACATATACATATGCCTCAAATGTCAAAATTTAGTAAAATCAGTTTTACAGTTAAAAACTCTTATAAACACAGATAAGGTAACATTAAAACTTTGATTACGTATTTGACCCTTATAAATAGAAAAAAATTAATTATAATTTTAAACCATACTTCGATTAACAACATTCAAAAATTATTTACCTTTTCTGAACGAAGATATAAAGTAAAATTTGTTTAGACATGTTAAGGAATCAAATAAAAGAAAGTTTATTTAAAAAATGTGTTCTTATTAATACAATTGGTACATTTGTTAATTTCCTGGTATTTATACCGTCTGATGTGTGGACCAAAATAGAAAACTGATTTACATTTAAAAAAATCTACCAAATTATAAAAATGTTTTCTTACATTATACTTAAAAATAATTTTATAGTATTTTATAATGTAATTGTCATTTTCAGAGAGCGTCAAAGTTAATAATAAAATGAGAAATAATAAACCACAAATACAAGTGACATTTCAAGAATCAATGAGAGTTACTTTGATTTGCGCCCAGGCTTTTGCGCTGATGCCTGTTAGTGGAGTACTGAGTAAAAATCCAAATGATGTTAAGTACGTTTTAAGTTATTTCTTATCAAAAATGTACTCTCAATGTATTAAAATTTTAAGTATTAAAATATTGAAAAATCAGATATTTATCGTCAAATTCAACTCGGCTGTGTTGCGTTCCGGACGGTACGCAGAATCTTCTCGTTTAAAATATCGTAGTGTTTCAAGACAAAAGCATTCCATCCGTTTTGATATACGATATTGAGACGTGGATGCTCACAATAGGTCTCATAAGAAAGGTTGTTATCCAAGGGCTATGGAGAGGCTATATTCGGAGTTTCACTGCACGATCGCATCTAATAAAAGGAGATCCCCAAAAGATCTAAAATATCCGATATTGCTTGGAGAATTTCCAAACTAAATGGCAGTAAACGTAACACATTGCTTGTAGAACCGACGCCCAATGGGGCCAACGAATACGACCACGTATCGGAAGACGCAGCGTAGGTAGGCCCCTAACATTGTGTAACGACGTAGTGAATTTCGCGCTATCCTCTGGATGCAGATGGCACAATATCGATTGTCATAAAGATTCTTGGGAGAGACCTATCACCAGCTTAGTAACAAAGAAATACGTTTTTTATAAGAAAAGGTGTAACAGTTCTTCCTTTTGTTTGGACAAATCTCTGACTTTACTGGACCAATTTAGCTAGAGTGTTTTTTTATTGTTTTGTATTAGAAATTGTATCACATTAAAATATATTAAATAGACTCTTAGTACGGGGGTCGTAGTGGAAGATCGGTCTGTAGTGTAAAATAATCACGAATAATATGTTTTCAAATTATTTATTTAACATCCTTTTTCATTTATATTAATGTAACCTGGGTTACACCGTGTAGGCTATACAATTTATAATTACATATGGGATAAAGTGAAACGTATATTAATATGATGGTAACTAACATTATTTCAGATTTAAAATAAAGTCTTGGAAATTTCTATACTTCCTATTATCTCTGCTGGGGCAAATAATAGTAACAGTTGTGTATGTGCATAAGGTATTACACATCGATACCACTTTGGGTAATCTAAGTAAGTAAATCACTTTTGTTAATAATGTAACACACTTTGCGAAATCTGATTATTTGTTTAACAGAGAATTTGAAGTATTCCATTCTATGCAATATGGATGAAGATTATTTAACAGTTTATATTAGCAGTTTAGTTATTTATGTACATGATCTATTGGGATAATTTTCATCTTTATCGATGGACCAGTTAATCGACATGTCTATCTATAGACTATAAACTGATGTTTTATTTTTTAATTTTTAATAATGATAAAAAAAAATGAACTAACGTTATTTGTTCCTTCAGTACCAGTAATGTTCAACGGCATGCTCTGTTGCGTCATATTGATGTACTTCCAAACAGCGAAATCTTGGCCCGATTTAGTCCAATACATTTCGCAGATTGAGAAACAAAACCCAAATTATGACAACAAACTCACAGTGAACTGCAATGTGACTTGTTTCGTGGTGTTGGGGCTTGCGTTACGTGAGTTATTTGTTTTTAAGAAACACGGTAATTAAAAGAAAAAAAATTGTATAGATCTACCAGTAATTACATTGTTACTTATTTTGTATTCATTATTACGAGAATCAACGTTTTACTATTTGAAGAAGAATTTTTTAGTATGTCAAATAAATAATAATAATAATAGGGTCATAAATACCGAGGCTCCAATGCGTTACCTTGTAACGCACAGCACTGTATCTCAGGACTAATCCTCCAGTCGACTGTATAATTCGGTTGGAAATATCCCGCCATTTGCAGGATCGCGAGTTTGTGAAGTAATACTGGCTCAGTCGAAGCAATGATGTCTTAGCGATAGTGTCGTCAAATACAGCCTTAAAGAACGTTGTTTAGAATTTAACTATTTCATTCAATAATGCGTCTGGAACAATGAAAAGGAAAACTTCATGATCAAAACCTTTATTTAACTTTCCAGTTTAAAACCTGTCACCAAGCTCATCTACATCTTGATGTTATCCTACAGCAATACTTGAGAGTCAATATCTCTAGGCTTAGCATTAAAATCAGTTGGGGTTCGGATCAAAGCGTTGAACCACACAATGTAAACACATTAAGGAAGTTTTTAATTAAACAATTTATTTTACAACATGTAGGTTTGAACTCTAACCTGAACCAAGCTTAGCCTTTCAGACTTAGTATTTCAAGACCATGCGAGTTCATAAATTTAACTCAAATATCCGCTAGAGCTCTTGATTAAAAAATTGTCTGAATAATTTTTATTTTATTTTCTTTATTCAGAAAACAGTGATATATAGCAAGAGTTGAAGCTAACTTAATTATATGCACCAATTACATGTTTTCACATAAGATTAACTAAAACGCATGCTAGCTTGAACAGATCAAACAAAAAAAAAAAAAACTAATATTGACATTTACAACTAAAGACAGAAAAAAAGCTTAAGCAAGTTTACCAAAAAAAAAAAAAGTGAGAATATTAAATATTTATTAAAAAGCAGTTGAGAGATAAGTAGGCAACAGTAGGAGAACCATCAAACCATGATTTCGTCAAAGTATTTTTGAAATATTTTGTACCACGTGTGAATAAATCAGTGTCCGGAAATACTACAATCATAGTATTTAATAGCTTAGCAACACGAAAGAAAAGAAAGATGAATATGTCTGAAAGAATAAACTCTAATTATCTTATCTCTGTTCAAATATTATTAAATTGTACCTTTTATTTTACAGTTGAAAAAATATTATTCATGGTAACACTTTTAGCTAAAGCATCTGTATGTTATCATACTCAACCTGATTCGTATGAAGCGTTTGTTAAGGTCGTATCTCCGGTGATTTTCAAGTATATCCCATTTTCAACAACCTTAGGACTTTTCGTTCAGGTAACACTTTATTTGATGCGAACTCATGTTTCTCAAATACAATGATCAATGATAGATAGCTCAGTACCTTATGTTAAGCATGATACAGTTCAAAAAGACGTGAGGGACCGTCGACGAGGTCGCTAAAATTATTTCAAGTTCCATTCAAAATAGCCAATATCATAAGGAGACATCTTTTTACAGAGTTAATGATTTCTGTGTAAAAGTGGATTTGCAGATTAACGTGATAACTGAAACAGTTTCTTTTCGTATTGACGATGTGTCATTCACGATGTGGACAGCCCCTCATTACAACCTATTTACTGTATAAAGAGGTATTCGGTGAAACAATGTAAAAGAGTTGTAAAAAAATTTCAAATGAGAACAAAATATATTGTTAGATTTTAATGCAAGCATAAAGATTGCGGAACGGTATCTCACTATATCTAACTGTAAGCAAAATGGGAAAAAATAATAGAGTTGTTAGTATTATGTAAGTAATTTTTCTCCTCTGCTTACCAGAGGATTTTCTTTTATTTGGCCAGTAGTAGTGCTTTAGTGTTATAAAATAAAATATATCAATTGTTAAAATTTTCAAAAAATATTATATTTTTATTTCATCTGATGAACAATAATAATAGTAATTAGCAATTACAATAACTCTTCGCTTACAAAATGCATGGACATAGATTGTATTGAATCGATAATGAATAACATTTTACATTCCAGTTTCAGCAACTTCAAACCGATTTTATCCGGAACTACAGTGACTTGTTCGTGATTTGTATTAGTTACAATCTAATATCTCATCTGGAACAAATTAACAAAAAATTGAAATCTGCTCGAGGAAAGGTAACAAATATGTATCTGTAAAACTTTGTTTAAAAGTATCAAAAACGAAATGTTTCATTTTGAAATGTAACAAGTTTTATTAATAAACTATATGATAAGATTTCTCGTCACCTACGCCTGATTTGATTTGTATGTAAATTGAAAAAAAGTGTCATTTAAATATACAATTACAATTTGAACCCGATTTCAATCATGAATCTGTCGTGCATATGACTGTATTTTAGAAAATGGACATACATATATTTTATCTCTTTCTCGGTCTGTGATAGATATCTCAAAGTAATAAAATGTGTTCTAAGTTATCATGATCGATTATAACCATCGAGCAAACACTAATATTTGCTAACACTAAAACTATTTACCCCAGTATCTACCGGAAAGATTTTGGCGATCAGCAAGGGAAGAGTACGACAGAGCTATGCAATTGGTGAGGAAGGTCGATGAGGTCATCAGCGGAGTTGTCTTCATTTCATACGCCAACGATTTATTTTGTATATGTCTATTGCTTTTTAATGCTCTACAGTAAGTTTAAATTTAAGTAATTTAAAACCTTATTTTTATAATCTTTAAACCTATTGGAGAGGCACACAAAAGGTGTAGAAATAGATATGCTTGATAGTATGCAACCATTTATATTTAAATGTGTCTGTTTCAGAGATGGAATCAAGGGAAGTACAGAATTCAACAGCTGTTCAAATCAGTAAGTGTCAGGGGGTTTTCAAATATTACGTAACCACCAACGGGGCAGGCGGGGTCTGAATGGTGATTACGTAAGCAATACTTACGTTAGCATAGTGAGGAGAAAGGAAAGAGGCGTGCTTACGATTGCTGGCAAGGAAACGGTGAAGTCAAAAATGTTTCAAATTCTGCTTACATAATACTACGACAGCCAATATGGCGAAAAGTTTCAATACATACAGTAAACTACAGATGTATCACAAAATAATCCAGCAGATTTTTCATCGTGTCAACCAAAGGACCTCCACTGCTAGACGTAGGCCTCCTCACAACTATCAGTCTTGCATCAACCATATCCAGTGAATTGTCACAACCTTCAATAGGTTGTCGGTCCACCTCGTTGAATGTCTCATCACGCTATGTTTCTATTGTTCTATGTTGTAACTGGTTGCCATTTGAGAACCTGTTGGCTCTATTGGGCACTGGTTCCACATGCAATGTGCCCAGCGTTCTGCCAATTTAGTTTGTGAATTCTTCGGGCAATTAGGGATAGAATTAGTTCTTCTGCGGATCTATTCATTTTTAAGTCGCTTACGCAGTGAAACTCCGAGGAATAACCTGTTGAGTAATTTTGACAGATAATTAATTGAAGATAACAGATTTTTAATTGAAGGTTAAGTGTTCAATAATAATTATTGTGATTGTCATCTATACTAATAAACAAAATTGAAGTGTCCGTTTGTAATTTCAATATCAATTTTTTTTTTTTACTAAACCCATTTGTATGTATGATACTTATACCAAAAATACAACTTTTTTAATTTTCTCTCTGACTGTCCGTCTGTCTGTTTGTCTGTCCTTCTGTCTGTTTGTATTGGGTAATCTCCGGAACCGCGGGACCGATTTCGACGAAATTTTTTTTTTGGTAGATAGCTGAAGTTACTCCTCGTAACTTGGGTTACTTTTAATTTTCGAAAATTATAACGCTATGAATAACATATGAAACGCGGGCGCAGCCGCAGGCACTAGTCTTGAATATATTGCCAATAACTAATCTGGTTAATTTCAGAAATACTCTCTTTAATGGATACAAGGCATCGACGTTTTTCACGTTTTCGCTTTTGCATCTCATTGTAAGATCTATGGTAGTTTCTCTGACAGCATCGCAAATCAACACCGCGTCACTCGTACCAGCTTCTATATTATATGAGGTCCGTCTCCGGTGTATTGTGTTGAGGTTGGATATTCTATTTTATAATCTTGACGTATGTGACCATTGCATGTTTTACATTTGAAAATTTATCTTTCTTTTTTTCAACTCAACCATCAGGGTTTAAGTTATTATTTAAAAATTATTGTATTTGTAGTAGTTAAATAATCTAGTACGATTTTAGAGAATAAAACTCGTGGTCTTTTTTAGAATTTGTCAAATCTATTTTTAATAGATTATCATTATTTGTATTTATTTCTTTTCTATAATGAGCTCCAGTTTTCGGCAGATGCCCGGTTGGCTAGCTACCACTCTCAACTTTGAAAATTCCTCACCAAACACCTTGTGATCCAGTAGCAACACTTACATAAGATATGATGCCGTTAGTTAGGTATCACCGGATCACACTGGTGCGGAGACGTCCTTCCGCACCCCCTTACCCATTGCATTGGGGGACTTCGGTCTCACTAATGCAATGGGTAAGGGGAGTGCGTAAATGCATTCCCCTCGTCAAAAAAAAGGTATCACCGGATCAAGTGAGGTTGATGTAAAAGCGCCACGACTACACAATATAAAATATAAAAAATATATATAACTATGTTTTTTATGTATAGGCTCAGTGCTTTGACCAAATGTTTGTCCTTTATGCGTTCCTACATGTGATTCTGATAAAACTTTGATGATTCGGTCCTACTTACGCGTGCAAATGTTCCTGGTCCTAAATAAATTTGTCTGTACTATTACAATACATGGCTAGTACAGCTAGAGGTAAATAAAGGGCTAAATACAAAAATGGATTTAATAATTTATACAACAAATTACAATTCCATTACAAACCCATTCGGTAGCTCGTTAGAAATTGAATAAATATAAACTAGAAGACTAAAAGATCTTCCAATGTTACCAGGTCCAAAGATTTCTAGAACAAGTGAATGGAGATAATGTAGCCTTAACCGGACTCCAATTCTTTTCAGTGACACGAGGCTGGTTACTGACGGTAAGTTTTAACTTAGCCCGTAAATGCATTCTGTACTACAAAGAGATTTCCTTTACGGCTTTTTTTTATTTTCGTAATATCTAGACTTTAACAAAATCATATTCTATTTCATTTTATTTGAGCTCAGCAAATTGACTACACTATGCCTAATGTTAAATAGAATACAGTCCAAGAACAACAACAAACTCCGATAAATGAGCCAACATCTATTACTATATCGAGCCTCTAGGTAGGCCTAGGTTTACACTTCCTCATGTCTTAACATGTTACATAAAGGACTTTTTATAAGGGTACAGTGGGGAAAGGAGCGCGGAACTCACAGGGCGGTTGGAGACACCGCGTAGATGACGTGGAATCTCCAGTCATCCCATACTACCCACTAAAACGACTCACGGCATACCATCTCTAACGCCAATGGGACAGATATAGTGTCATCAATCTAGCAAGATCTGCGTCGCCCCCTACCTGGTGGCTCAACAAGAAACTACACGACGTAGTATATGAGTCGTATCGAATGATTGTCGCAATCCAGGAGGGCACGAAAACATACTACTTTGTTCATTTAAACTTCATGTAAATATATTGGTAATTGACTCCTTATGGATAGGTTTGTTGACTAAAACCTTGCATTTCGCACCAGTGATGTATTTGTTGATTTTAAATAAAAAGAAACTATATTTATACCAGCGGAAAAAAACATAGGGATCAGTAAGAAAGTGTAGTGTGATATCTGCTTTTTTTGTTTATGCATAATATATTCTGTATATAATAAATAAATAATTAAATACATTATCCTAAGACGTAAATGTCAACAAAAATATGTGATATGGCAATTTCGTTAAAGAGGGTACTTAAACAGTATTATTTATTTTCCAGGTCGCCGGCACAATAGTAACGTATGAACTGGTAATGTTCCAGTTTGACTCACCTCTGTTTCAAGATAATACGACGGAATACTTCATTCCCAATATCACAACTGGTGGAATACCATAACGCACTAATTTTTACATGCTGTTTTATTCAAAAAAAAAAAAACATTTCCATTTATTAATATATTTATCATCACCGCTTATTTTGTTTGATCTTTTAGAGCTTTGTAGTTTGGATTTGAAAATATACAGTAAAGTGAAACCCTTAATCACAGTCTTTTCTTTTTCATTCAAAAAGAAGTAAAAAAAATAAGTCAATTTATAAAACAAAATATTTAAAAAGTGTTCATATTTTTAGACGTCGTTAGATTATGCTTTAGATTATATGAAATGAAACGTCTCTCTGTCTGTTAGTCTGCTTATAGCTCGAAAACCACTTAGTCGATTTACATTTTTTATTTTAATCATCGTAAATATGTTATCTGTTCAAGTTTAAATATATTGTTGTTATAAATACATTATAATATATTGTTACATTAAATAATATCTACCAGTACATAATAAAACAAATTGAATAAAAAAAGTAAAAACTTCATAAGAATGCCCACTATTGTGTTCATTCTTTACAACCTTACATTATATAAAAAGCAACATCTCTCTGTGAGTCTGTCTGTCCATAATTGTCTTATAACTCAAAAATCAATGAACCGATTTACATGATACTTTTTTTTAATTGTAGTTATATTCAAAATTTATTACTTTAGACCAAGGTTGCTCAATTATTACATCTGACATAACCAATTTATTACAATAAAACCTATATCTGAAATCACATTGATTTTAGGTATCAATTAAATAGTGTAGTTTTCATTTAGATTATCTTTAAGATACATAAACAAAATTTTGATTCATAATTTGGCATAAGGTGAATTCAAAAATCGATATTTTTCGGAAAGAATCGACGTCCGTAGGTTGTTGATTGATCAGTGACGTTACGAACTAAAGCAACATGGCGCCTAGAGTTTCCGCGAGGGAATTTATAATTGAAATTAGTTTTTAGGGCAGTTAGCGATATCTGATAAAAACTTTTAATCTGTATTATTATTAACGTAATGAGACACAATACCTTATTATAGTAAACAACGGTAACAGTTAGTGGCCAGTCAAAAATTTCAAAATCGTCCGTCCGTCCTACTTATAATAAAATTGAGCAGCTTTTCTTTAGACAAAGTATTCACGTGAGTGGAGCCGTTTTTTTTAATATAATCTACTTTGATTTCTGACTTGGTAATATATTACCGTACGGATACGGTATACCGTATCCTTTAAAGTAAGAAGATTATTGCTAAACATAATATTTGCATATATTAAAATATTTTCATATGTAGATATTTCAAAAAAATATTCCGTTCAATTTGTGAAAGTATCATGCACATACGAACATAATAAGGAAATACAGAATATTCTTATTTAAAATCAGATAAAAACGTTATGTCAACCCCTAAAATTCATTATTAAAATTCGTGCCTTTATTCGCACACTAAATATTACCTAAGGTTAAAGTAAGGAAGTCAAGGATATATTAAAATATAAATCAATTCTAATTAATATGTCGTCTCTTTTTTGATGGGGAAACATAGAGTACACAAAATTTTCATAACTCAATAGATTTTAGTCAATACACACAACTTGAACGCACTTTTTATGTATTTCAAATACGCGTACTGTATTACCTAATAGTAAATGTAAATGAACCCGTCGCTGTATCTTGTTTAACAAACGACTGTTCACTTTTTGTTTAATAATCCCAAGTTACAACTAGATGTAAACATAGACGTCGGGAGTTAATTATACTCCTAACCCCGTTCGCATTATATAGGTAAATACCGAAGTCAGTCGTTTATCATAAAAAGCCAAAAATCCTTTCGACGTCTAATCGTCACGTGATGAAACAGTTGAGTGGTATTATATTTTTGAAACCCCGCTCACATTCCCCAACATGCAACCTGTAAAAAATTATAGTCAAAGTAACTCTACACCGATTCCCTAGACTGGGTATTCTTGCCATCAGCAGTGTTTCATCGCCAAAAAGAATGAAAATCAGCGTCTCATTAAGTTAAGAGCGGCTAACTGATACTGGTTAATGACAACGATATTCCTTACCGGAGTGTTCTTGAGCGACTAAAAACATATGACATTGAAGAGAATTTTACAGTTTTAGCTATTATAACTATTGCCTTAGTCGAACCTCCGAAATCGAGATCTGACGTAAGCTAGAACTCCAGATATCCCAAGTTATCAGCTATTATAAGGAAAAAAGGTTAAAATTAAGAGTCGTACTAAAAGAAATCCGTTTTTTGCAGAAACTGTGTATCACGTCTTTGTTTTTTTTGGGATAAAACTTAACCACTTGCAAATTATAAATACGATAAATAATTCATAGAAGTGTTCCCCATTGAATTCAATAGTGCACATGCTTAAGGAAAACAATTTAACTCAACTTTATTTGTGCAATCATACAATTGAGTGTACTCAGAGCTAACAGTCACAGCGAAGAGCTCTCGGAATCTGCTCTGAGTGGTTTGTGGATGTTGGACCGAATTAGTTTACACAACCTATTCTTAGAAAATAAGGAAAAGATTCTTAAAAATCTAATAATGATTTTAAAGGATTTAGTACAGTGTAGTCTAGATTAATGTAATTTTAAAAATGTGACTTCATACATTTTCCAACATATAATAAAAAAAAACAATATTCATAAGAAAACTCTAAATAGCTTGCCTGGATTACATTGACCTTTCGTTTATATCAAGCAAAGCGATCGGGTACAGTTAGCCGATAATATTAATTTCAAATCGCTCGATAAACTTTAATTTAATCAAATAGTTAAATTGAAAATGAAATTTAATATCAAAATCTTAACTTCATATATATTTACTTAGATTTAAATATCAAACTAAATTTATAAAAATTGGATTTAAATACATACTTACGTGGCAGCCATTCGAGGACCCGTTGGCCCCATCGGGCGTCAATTCTACGAGTAATGTAGCCAGCCCATTGGCACTTCAGTTCGGCAATTCTCCGGGCAATGTCGGTTACTTTGGATCTTCCGGAACCATACTGGAAGACGCAGCATGGGTAGGCCACAAGATGGTCCAATGACCTTGTGAAGGTCGCGGGAGTCCGCTGGATGCGAGGGCCGCAAGGCCGGTTGTCGTGAAGATCTTTGAGGGAGACCTATGTCCAGCAGTGGATATCTTTCGGTTGAATGGATGTATCGATGGACCAACATCTTCTATTGATTAACGATTAAAATCGTATATCACATATCAAATCAATTCAAATAGTAAACCGGGATTACATGATACAACAATACATCATAGAAGAAAATTATAAAACCGATATCAATCAAGTTAGTAGCTATTTGTAAACTCTATTAATTGCACTGTTCAAAATTCTTAAGAACAATTTGTATTCGTAATTGTTTTATTTGAATTATCATAATTTGTACCGCAAACTTGTATAGATAATATGAGGGAAGACACACGAAACATAAATATCATAAGTACTTGGGACTCACAATCTTAATCTAAAGTTAACAATCTAATATTACCCAAAAACTTTCATAATACTTTGGTTTCTATGTTGGCAAGCAAAGTGAAAATTTTATGAAAGGTTCCTTAATTCATTAGGTTAAGATTTAATTTCTTTAATAAATATTATGTTTCGTCCAGTATTCTTTAATAAATATCTTCTTGAATTCCATACGACTCGCAATCACGTAAACTTTATTTTATATACTGTATTATTTTTTATATATTTTTTATGTATTATGTATATGCGAAATGAAAGCGATGATAATTTTACTAAAGACACCCGAAGTCTATTTCATTTAGATAATGTAATGTTACTACACAAAAAAAATATTCTTCCGTTTAAGTATTTACAACGATGAAAAATTCTGACATCGTTGGAATAGAAAAATCGATACGATGGTACTTTTTTATACTCGTACATATATTGATATTACAACCGTAACATTCTGCAAAACAATCCTTAGTATCAAATTTAATTACACAATTACCAGACTCTTAAATTAAGGTAACATTTTTTAACGAAAATATTTTTTATTCTGTGTAAGCAGCGCTTTGAAACCTCACCATTCACTCAGCGCAAAGCAGAAGAAGCCCTGATGCTCAGTAGAAATCAGCTACGAGTATAATTGAGAGCACCAATTGGGCACTGCTGCTTGGGTAAGCATATGCACAACATAGGTGTTCAGAACACAAGAGTTATGCGAAATTGCAGACGAAACACCAAACCACATCTTGTGTGAATGTGATTTATTAATACCCATACGTAAACGAATTCTGGGTAAACATGCGTTGTTCCCGGAGGAGGTACAAGCACTATCTGCCAAAAATTACCTACAGTATATCCAGGTTGTAGGTCTAGGTAGTGAGCTTTAGCAATATAGGGGTGATCACAATAGATCTGACTACGTCGCAGTGATACAAGACTGTTTTAGCCCTTTTCGAATAATAAATCTCACCGTTTATGAAATAAGTTCCATTTTAATGTAATGTAAAATTCAGGAGTAAAACCTACCGGTTTTGTCCGCGTTATAAAAACAGCAATGAAAACTCCCTCATCTGTTAAGTCGAACGGTAGTTTAATTTTAAAACTTCGTAAATTTACTTAACGAGTTATGTTTATATTAAACTAATTTCATTTGAACTCTTTGAGTCCTTTCATGATCCAATTTTTATATAAATCTATGAAATAGATAGTACTACTTCGGAATTTTGTGAATATCGTTTAATGTTTTTGTTTTATATCTCTTAAATATTCAAGAGATAGAAATGTTCAACTATTTTAATTTTCCCTATAGAGCATCAATAGATAAAATAATAATAATACTAATTACTTCTTTTAGCTAATGCAATTTGTATTTACAATAATTCAATAATCAATTATTGTTATTTCAAATTAGTTAATTATATATATATTATCACAATTTCTTCGTAAAAATATTTGGAATTGAAATATTTTTGTACTTAAATTCTTGCAGTGAGTCTTGCATGTAATCTAGCATTAATAAGTGAATTAGATCACTACAATAGAACAATTAATACAGTTACTATAACACGCGTAGCATGTAAAATATAACAAAAACATAATCTTATTTTTTAAATTTTTATAAATCGAATCAACATACAAACATATTGTAGAAATGTCAAGATTGTAGCGACAAATACCGAACAGACTTAGATTAAATATAAAGTTAAATGATAAACATCTAGTGTCCTTTATCGAAGGGCATAAACAATTATTGGCTACTCACGCGATCGCGATACAAATAAATCCGACAAACAATACATACCACTTACAGGTTCGTGTTACCGCTAAAGTGAGAAAACCGTTAATTACCTAATAATGAAGTACTAAGTTACCTAGGCTTAAAACTAAAAAATAGCTTCAATACCATCGAATTAATATGTAAATGAATTGAATCTTCTTTTTTATTAATTTTCTTAATCAATAGTATATGTGAATAGACACAATACATCTGCTAATGTCACGTTCAATTTCGTGTTTGTGTAGCTCCAATACACTTAACTTGTGCACAAAAACACATACTATATCACATAAAATGGCAAATCGTGGCACCACAGAATAAACGTTTCACGACATTATTTCCAGTACACTTCACCTGTGCACAAACTACATCATACAAGAATCCACCAAAATTTACACAACATGGCTCAAATCGCATATTAATTGTTGGCAATAACTACTACATGACAGGTTAAAATCTCATCAAAAATTCCCATATAAAATTGTTGTTTTATAAATGTTAGAAAATATTTTCGAATAAACTAAAGTTTGCTTTAAATATATAGATTGCACGTAAATTTCCATACAAATACCGATAGCATCAACATAAACAAATTAATAAATAAATCGTTCCAATGAAATAGACAGGTATACAAGTGTAATTTTCTGATAACACTTGACACTGTTATTAAAATGAAAACAGAACATGATTATTTAAAAAGCTACTGTTTTTAAACATTTATTTTAACTGTAATGGATTCCGTATGTTTTGAACTTGTTGTTGAAATGTAATTGGTAAGATTTTGATTTGATAATCCTTATTGATTCATTTATATACTACAATAAATATGCGTATTGAAAATAATGACACCGAGCGTGGATTTTAGGATCTCACTACAATTACCTTGGAAAGTTTTGACTAATAGCTAACATTTTATTGGAGCTCTACAGATTAGAAAAACAAATTCATTACCAATTGGACTATGTATATCGATGATTAAATGCTACATCCCATAAGATTTTTTTTACACGGAATAGGTTCAGTGCTTTGACCACAATCTCAGCTGATTTTAAGTGACGATATGGTCCTGGATGGTAAACACATTAAGCCTAGAGGTTATGGTTCTCAAGTGATCATGCCAGAACACACCTATTGGTATTTGACGACAGGTTTTTCAAACTTGAAGGTGGTATCTACCCAGGTGGGCATCATTAGAAAATGCCTTACCACCATGCTATGGTTTCCTCGCAATGTTTTCCTTCACCGAAAGCTCAGACTGATTGTAGAGCCGGATAGATGGGGATCGAACCCGCATCGATTGACGATGAATCCGGCAGCATTATTCCCTGTGCCATTATCGTTTCCAATAATTATACTTCCCCAATACCAAATACTTCACCCACAATTGTTAACGGATGAGTGCCTTCAGCACTCGTGCCCGAATTCACGGGGAAGCTGTAAAGCCCCTTCTGGTCAACAGCGTCAGCTAGTTAGAATAAAAATCCCGATTGGTATTACGACATTATAAATATATTAATTAAATTCCTCTGCTAATAAGATAATATTCTATTAAACATTAAATCGTACGTCTCCTTCCTTCATACGTTAACAAAGTTGAGTTAACTTATACTACCATTATATGTAAATAAAAAAAAACAGCTCATCACTTACTTGTTTCTATTTTGTACATGCAAGATACACAGGTTCTTTACGGGACATTTTTTTAACAGATAGATTTTGTTACAATATATTCCGCGTAGTAAGCATAGGGTTCCACCAAATCCCAGATTCATACCATTGTGGTACCTTAGCACTAGTTACCATTACCCGACTGATTGCCCAAAGCATTAATCACAAAGCCCGAGTAGACACCTTCAAAAATCTTCGGGTTAACAGCGTTAGTCAGTGCAGGAATTAAATATTGCGGTAAATGACAAAAATCACCATTAAAGACTCATTTACCTAAAATAATCCATTTGATACAAAGGAATCCCTTGTAATAGTTTTCTTTAGAATTCCGGCAAACGAACCATTTCTATCAATAAATTTACGATTCAGTCGAACAAACAGAGCAATGTAATAAAAGGGAAATCGCGGAATATAAAGTTCCTTACTATGTAGACAAGGGAACCCTAAAAGCTTTACATAGAATAGTAAATGCATATGACATTGTGAGTTGCACAGTGCCAATGTTTTAGGGTACAGTATGAGTGGGATTATTCGAGGAAGCACTGCTTACGTTTAAAAATGGAACAAACACATTTTAATCACTGTAAATCATTTTCCATACCGATTAAAAGTAAGTTGAACAAATTCATTTTAAATTTGAAAAGTAGTTGTTTCTTTGATAATAAACTCTTACGCTTTTAAACTCCTTCGCACTGTCAAGTATATCCCTACTTTAAACATCAAATATCAACAAATCCAGCAACTTAATTAGAAAATAGTAGTTCGTTTTTTTAAATAAAATTAGAAGGATGATGATGATGATGATGAATTTAAATAAACATCGGTGTTGTAACAGTTAAGTGATCAGTTTAGATTGTTTCATCAGTCCAGTAGCAGATCCTACGTAAGTTGTCTTTGACCCAAATAAAAATTTTCTGCGTAATGTGAGTCTGTAACTGCTCCCGAACTTTGATACATGGTCATGATAAGATTATACTAATAAATAAAATTAAAGTGTCTGTTTGTAATGTCAAAATATTATTTTTTACTAAAAAGATATGAATATATACGGTATATACGGTACCTACCATACCAAAAATGAAATTTATAAAATTTTTCTCTGCCTGTCTGTCTGTCTGTTTGTTCCAGGTATTCTCCGGAAATTTTTTTGGTAGATAGCAGAAGTTACTCCGCATTACTTAGGGTACCTTTAATTTTCGATAATTTTAGGGTTCGTGTAAAAAAATTAATACTAATAAAAATTTTAATAAAATCCGATCCAATGCACAGTTGTTATACGGGCGAGTGGTTGAATTTATGAGAAATATTTTACGTTGTCTTAGTAGTATTTTTTTTATTAGCGTAAAAAAAAAAATAAAACGCAGTAAAGGGTATACGAAACACGGACGCAGCTGCGGGCAAACAGCTACTATTATCAATATAATAGAATTCAATTTGATTTTTTAGAGAATATCAAAGTTCAAGACATGATGATGAGCAAAAAAGCACTAAAAAAAACAACATTTCAAGACTCAATGAGAGCAACTCTGATTTCTGGTCAAGTTTGTTCATTAATACCCGCCAGTGGAATGCTTAGTATAAATTCAAGTGATGTTAAGTAAGTGTTTATAAGATATGTTGCAACTGCACTCATGTAAAATCAAGATTAAAATATTAAACATTTACATATGCTCACGCCTGTTATCCCCGAAAGGTTAGGCAGAGGTGAAATAGCGAACTACACCACCCACATTTCGCCGAGCTTAGTTCCATCCCGGATGGGACAGGGGGCGAGCCTGTCGCCATATCGGGCACAAATTCCAAACTCCGGGATGATACTGAGTAGAAAAACCCAATATCACTTGACCCGACCCGGGGAACGATCCCGAGACCTCAGAACGAAAGTCGTACTGTAATACAACTGAATTCTGAATTATACTGGTGAAATACTTCAATACAAAAAAAATTGAACTTTAGCTAGCCAGTTGGACAATAAAACGATGAAAAAACCCTACAACAATGCTATGGTTTCAACACCTTCCCTATAACCCCGACCCGGGGATCGAACCCGAGACCTTCGAACAACAGTCGTACTGTAATACAACTGTATAACAATTTGTCAAAATTATTATTATTAAATGGGCTCTTTATAGTTTATTTTCAGATATTAATTGTGTGCTTTTTTAAAGATAAACTAATATAAAAAAAAGTAAATAGCGACTTGAAAATGTCCCACCGTTGGGCAAAGTTATCTTTCAGAGATTAGGCACGAGTTTCATCATCACATCAGCTCATGTATTGGCAATATTTCAAACACCGAGAAATATATACTTCTGTATTTATATATTGTAGTGATCTACAAACTTTTTGTAAATGGTTAATGTTTATATGTTCCTTCACAATCAGCCCACTAGGTAAATTATTAAATGTAAAGAAAATTCGAGTTTCAAACTATAGTTATAATATTTATATCCCACTGGCCTTAAGAACCGTTTATGGTCTCATAACAAATAATGATATGAAGAACATTTAATTCACAATACATTTATGACTAACTTTATTTTCTTTGAATACAACATTATGTATTACTGACTTTGGTTGAAAATCCTTGTACATGCTCTATTTGGGTAAATATTAAACGTATCAATTAACACTATTTCAGATTTAAGATAACGTCTTGGAAATTCGTATACAGTCTTTTATCACTTTTGGGGCAGATGTTATTAACAATTATGTGTGTGTATCAGTTGGTGCTGTATGAAGCACATTTGTCCAAGATAAGTAAGTATTTCTCTTCATTCTCTATTTGATAAAGATTTTATATATTATAATTAACTCATAATTGACAAAGACAAATTGTATGTTTAAGTTCTTCGAATTGTTATGTTGTTTTGTGTAATATTTTATTTTGAGTCGATCTTTAATACTAAGAGTTTAGTTATAAACTGAAATAGATGTGAATATCGCCTATCTATTTGTTACATAATCGAATGCACTCGCCCAATGCGCACTATCCAACAATGCGTGCTGGACCCATTATACAAATTATAAAATATAGCTTGACGACGGAACGGTACGTCCATGTAACAGAGTACCCGGCATGCGTTACTACAGCGCTAAATTAAGTATATTTACCCGGCACCGGCGTCGACACTGATGCCCTGGAGACGGGTGGAAGTAGGGTGTGAGTAGGAGAAGTGAGTAATGTGTAACCGTGCTCCCACCTGACATCCAAAGACAGTGGCTCGGCACGGTTACTCTAAACTAACAAATTCAAAGTGACCACGTATCATGATTTTCAAAGTTCGGGAGCAATTACAGACTCACATTACGCAGAAAATTTTTATTTGCGTTGAAGGCAACTTACGTAGGATCTGCTACTGGACTGATGAAACAATCTAAATTGATCACTTAACAGTTATAACACCGATGTTTATTTATATACATTATCATCATCATCATCATCCCAATTTTTAGCTATTGGGGTTGTCGTAGTAGGTATGTTTTCTTCTTCCATAAATCTCTATCAACTACCGTGTCTTCAATCATCTCTTTTCCTTAAATATCTTCCCTCGCACAATCAATTCACCTTTTCTTTGGACGTCCTCTCCTACTACAATCGTCAACATTCATAGTCATCACTTTTTTTGTTACATTATTTTTCCAAATTAATGAACGTTTGTTCCTTTAGTTCCGATAATATTCACCGGTATAGTATGTTGCGCTATGCTAATGTTCATCAAAATAGCAAGATCTTGGCCAGCTTTAGTTCAATACATTTCGCATACCGAAGAACTGTACCCAAACTTTGACAATAAACTTACATTTAAATGCAATGTTACTTGCGCCGCTGTGATAACACTAAATTTAGGTAAGTTTATAATTATTTTTAATTTTATTAGGTGTCAACAGAAAAAAGTTGATATAATAATAATACGTAACACAGCAAGATTTTCATAACAACTAAATTATAGTTAAGAAATAACAGTACTAGTAAATTTATTTATGATTATGCGATAAACAAAATATATTTTGTATGTGGCGTTAAGCTTAAACTGTGTCTCGGGATTCTTTTATGTTAATAATAAATACATTTTTAATTAAGTATACGTTTAAGTGCGTTTAGTTGATTAGGTTGAAAGAATGTCTTTGAAAGATCGAAATCAATGTAAATAAAAAAAAAATACTTTATTCAACTCAACTTCATCAAAAGACGTTCATGGACGTTAAAACATTGCCATTGAATATGGTTTAATTATTTTTTTATGTAAAACTTATACAATTCATAGTTACAATCGGCTTTAGCGGAAGCACAGATATGGGTATCATTTTCAGACATGACTATCGTTCACGTAATGATCCATCCTATATAATCCTTTTGATGTTGTTGTTTGCAACTTGTTTGCACTAATTTTCATGTCAATCAGTAATATGCTTTGGAATTTTTATACATTTTAATAGTGTTACTAATTCTGAAGCATGGGACGGCTTAAATGTGATTATTTCTCGTATTACAGTTATGCCAGTCGCTTGCTACATTTTATCTTAACTATATTCAAAGTTTTTTATACATATATTTGTTATTTTACAGTCGATAAAATACTATTTATAGTTCAAGATGTGGCCAGAGAATCGACCTGTTATCATCGACAACCTGATTCTTATGAAGGATTCTTAAAAATGTTATTTCCATTCGTCTTTAACTTATTACCTTATTCGCTTTGGTTAGCAATCGTCGTTCAGGTAAAACTTTATTTATCGTAAATTTATCACCATCACCATGCTTTGTGGTTCTGGCTAAGAATAGTACCACCCCATATCTTCCCGTGGGCGTCTTAAAAGGCGACTTAGGAATAAATAAGGGGATGGGCAGCAGCATCCTCTGAGAATCACGAACACCTACTGCGATCGCCAACCAAGCGTGATGATTATGGGATTTCGCCCCTTTTTAGGAGGAGACCTGTTATCAATAGTGATCGTCTTGCGGTTGAATCAATCATCATCATAAATATACGTTTTATGACCCGTATAGTCATTTACTTTTTTTCTTCCTTGGTAAAACAATACATCATCATATGATATTTTACTAAACCGAGGGGTGGGTTATATCAGATTCTTACTGACTAGAACCCCACCGTGTTCCTTCGTTCATTTAGTATGTATTTTACTCACTGCAATGTTCTATGAAGGAAAATAATAGTATTTATTTTCACAACATAGAGGAACAGGAACATGCTAGCTGAGACAAAAATCAATTCACTGTATGACAAATTGCTTGGCACCGAGATAAAGGATACGGTGTAGCTATAGCTTTGTGCACTTGTACACATAATTCTACACACCAATTGAAACGAAAGGATATGTTGTAACAACTTTTTCAAATACTCACTATACCGCTGGTGATAAGACACGTTCAGAAAATAAAGTACCTTATTTCCACACGTAAGCAATCATTATATGAAAACAACGTATGTTTGTAGCTCAAGAATATTTAAACTCTTAGTGGCGTCTGAACGATTAAATCTGACGTAGGTGGAATTATTTGGGAATGATTATTTATTATTGATTTGGTTCGGTAATAGGTAATATTTTCATTTCAGTTTCTGTACTACCAAGCCGATTTTATCCGGAATTACATAGACTTGTTCTTGATTTGTATTAGTTACTACCTGACATCTCGTCTGGAACAAATTAATCAAAAAATGAAAGCTGCCCGAGGCAAGGTAACAGGATAGAAAGTAAATCTTCACAATTACATAACTTGCTTATTGTATAGTTAAAAAAGAAAATCTAAACTTAGAAACACGCTACTCTTTATTTATTCACTATTCTATACATACAATAGATATAAAAATTAAAATTTGAGAAAAAAAACTTGGCCGTCACGAGAACCTTGGTGGCCGGACGCTAGATGCCGCGCCGCGCGCTTTACGGCAAACAAGTCGGTTTAACAGCCAATAGATCTCTTACAAAAAAAAATAAGCTAAGATTAACTTAACGTATGCCAGAACTAAAATGTGTATAATTGAATCAAATAACTATGTCAACAAATGTTAGTAGATCATACATCTGTTTGGTCCTTTGAGCCAAATTGAAATAAATTAGATTTGTAGTGGGTGTGTACAGATTTATATTTTTGTCCTTCAACTCTTTACGTTGAGGATTTTGTACCATATAGTATTGACTCAGTGGACAATCTCACCCGATGTTAAATGTAGATGTGGCCGAAGATAGTAAATACACTAAAACTAGTCTGAGTGGCTCTCGAGCGATGGTGTCGGAACACATCTATAGGTCCTTGCCGATAGATTTTCAAACTTAAGTTTGGTATCTAGGCTAGAGGGACGTTTGCAAACACCATTATGCTATGGTTTCAGCACCATGGAATTAAGATAGGTTAGATTCAATCCGACCACACTACCACTTTTTTATACGCGGGTAAATTTCATCTGTGACGCTTACTCTTGGCGAGCACCGAGGGGTGGGTTTTGTAAGATTATTACCAACTAGTTCCACGGTGTTCCTTCCTTCATAAAGTTTTCCAGGGAGTAGTAAAACTTTCGCATTATCTCTACTCCACGGCATGAGCGAATCTTCCTTATTGAAAGTCTCCTTCTGGGATCTAAGAGCTCGAATGTTGTAAGACCCCTCTGACGAAGTGTTGGGGATGCGCATCAAACACTAATGCAACTCAACTCGCCTATGCATTAATTGCAAGGGCGATGGACGTACCTGTGCCCGTCGCCGGCAGGCCCTATCTACAGCGACCGTAGGTTGTCCTACACAACCCTACGCTTCCGTCCAGTTCTTCGACCACGGGAGGGAAGTTCAGAGATCCGCTTTCTTTCCTTCCTCGCCACTTCTTTTAGTAAGCAAGTAATGCTCGCAAAAGGAAATTACGAAGTTCCACCCGCTCTCACTCCTGACCAACGTCTTGATTAATGACGGGAGACCACACTACCACCGAGCCAAATCTTCAAAATACGCAATCGTAAATTTTTATAAAAATTTATTTTGTGGCAGTATCTACCGGAAATATTTTGGCGTTCAGCAAGGGAAGAGTATGACACAGCTACACAACTGGTGAGGAAAGTCAATGGCGTCATCAATGGAGTTGTCTTCATCTCGTTCGCCAACGATTTATTATGTATATGTCTGCAGCTTTTTAATACAGTACAGTATGTTCATTCCTATTATTACTTTAAATATAAAACAGGACATTTGATTTTTTTCAAGCAATATTGCAGTAGAATGCTTAAACCTTAATTTGCCATTTGCCCATTTCAGTGGTGACGTCAAAGTGAGTACACACTTCACGGGCTGCTCAAAAATAGCGTGAGTATAGAACAAAAGGTTTTTTAGTTACTTATTTATGTTAATAATTGTGTAAGTTTGCACATATGAGGACAATTTCACATAACAATAAATCACGATATACTACAAAATTGTCAGAATTTTGTTTAAGACAAAAAAATAATAATTTGATTCGTTTCATGAAAAGCTGTAGATCATTGCACTGTTTGAATCCAAGTCGTTTGACACGCTGTTAGTTAGTTCCACTAAAGGAAATGATCACGATTGTTATAATAATTCTGTACTTCTTCAGAAACTATAGCTTATGTGTTAGTTTTTTCTAACTTTATCCTTAGCAACAACACTATAAACTAAAACGGGAGGACCGATAAACGTTACATTTAGTAAGATTGAAATATAACATTAACTGATATCTAACTAGCATTTAATTTTAGGTATTATGTTATTATGATTAAGTATGAACATGTTATGAGAAGCGAGAAAGCGCATGTAGGTAAAATAGTAATGAATATGAATGTGGAAGGACGGAAAAGTAGAGGAAGGCCAAACAAAGTGTGGTTGGAGTGTGTAAGAAATGATATGTTAGAAAAAGGAGTAAATAAGGAGATGACGGCTGATAGGGACGTATTGAAGAAGAAAATATAGTGCGCCGATTCCAAGTGAGTTGAGAAAAAGGGATGAGAATGATGATATTAAATAATTATCTGTTTGCTGCATTTGTAAGCGTACAACTATTATTTGACAAAATCTTGTGTTTTATAAAACGACTTTCTTTCTTATCAAAGCATTGGCGTGTTTTGATGACACATGACTAATTCCATATTCTGTGTATGAAAGCATAAATCATGAGGCTTGGAGTAAAGCAATTAATTGAAACAGTCTATCGACGTTAATCTATAGGGCTGCTCCAGGCTATATTAATAATAAAAATCAAACCGCCAGAATATTACTCCAGAACTTCGGTTTGAAGCAGGACTTATAGAACGTAGAAAGTCCTTTTACGAGTACAACCCTAATTCTGTACTTGATAATAATCGCGCACTACTCTACTGGGATCGACATATCAAGACAAATAGAACCATAACAGCGAACAAATCGCTTATAGTACTGACGGATTTCTTGCAGTTAAAGGCATTTATCGTGAATGTTAGTATCCTTCTTAACGCGAATCTCGTGAATGCCGAACCAGAAAAAAAATCTTGATCTGGCTCACAAGGTCATGAAAATAGTACGACTACTGCGGCATAGTAATATAAGTCACCATACTTATCCCAGCTAATCTTAATAGGCTTCTTAGGAGGCTGCAATTACATTGAAGACGGACCATAACATCGATCCAACATTTCAACCTACTTAACTATGCCAAGATCGTTAGACGGTTTATATCTGTAGTGCACTGAAATCCATGTCACTTTAGTTGGAGGTGTGCTTGTCGCTTACTCTATAGCTAACTAGCAAACTCTACTGATTAATAGATCAAAATAATAAAGAGTTAATTAACCATTATGATTGTTTCCAGAAATACACTCTTAGATGAATTTAAGGCATCGGCGTATTTTTGGTTTTCTCTCATATATCTCGTCGCGAGATCGATTGCGGTTTCCCTAACTGCGTCGCAAATTAACATCGCATCACTTGTACCGGCCTCCGTGTTGTATGAGGTTCCTTCTCCAGTTTATTGTGTTGAGGTTAAGTATTTTATTGTACAGTCATGCTCATAAATTTCTTCCTTATTGTCTATACGCAATAAACTCTAAAACTACTCAACGGGTCTTAATGAGATCTTGCTCACTGTGATCGACTTGAAATAAATTTACGTACATAATTATTATTTGTTGCAAGGTCGTATTATATAACCTGTGGTAAAATAACATGAGCAATATCTTTTATTACTTTTTAGTAATCTGTGTGGTGACGGTCGCCAACCCGCCTGCCAAAGGTAGTGATTATGGCAATCCCCCCCCTTGTTTAGGGAGACCTATGTCCAGCAGTGGACGTCTTATAGTTGAATGAATGGAATATAAAAAAGCTACTAATATAGTAAACATTATCCCGATGTACTATTAACTGTTTTTTTTACTATAAATATAACCTGGGCAAATTATTAAATTCACTAGACCGATTACGGAACAAAAATATGATATACGAACGGAACTTCAAAACCTAGAAGATATAAAACGAAATGATATCTGCTACCATTTTCAGGTACAAAGGTTTCTCGATCAAGTGAACGGGGATAAAGTTGCATTAAGCGGACTTCAATTCTTTTCGGTGACACGAGGATTGTTACTAACTGTGAGTATTATTAATAACTGGCATTCGTATCCGGCGGTCGAAATTCGTCCAAAATCGTTATTAAAATTTCGGGAAAAAAACTATTTTTAAAACGTTTTATTGATAGCACTTAAGGCTCATCAATAGACACTAAACAAAAAATAATAAAGAAAATGATTTATGAGAAAGAGGAAAAAAGTTTCTTTAACTGCTTTATCTTTGCCAATTTATGATAATATTATGATTTTTTTTATAAGTTCAATTTGGAAAGTATTATTATTATATTTCGCGTCGTAAGATTTGATTTATGTAAAAAATGGTTCATCTAAATGTATAATACATTAGATTAGATGTACATGTTTACACTAATAATTAAAAAATGTCGTTTAATATTTTCACATTCGCCGAGCGACCCATGACGTCCAAGATTTTTTAATACTATATTACCATGTATACGCCCGCTTTGTTTGGCGTAATTGAAAGTTTAATATGACTCTTTGGAGTAATTTATAAAGTTCTAGCTGCTTTCCGCGGTTTTACCCGCGTAGTTCCCGTTCCCGTGGGATTTTCGGAATAAAAACTATCCTATGTCACTCCCTGGATTTCAAACTATCTCCATACCAGATTTGATCCAAATCGGTAATGTAGTTTTTTTTAGTTTATTCGTTACATACAAAAATCTTTTCTCTTTATAATGTTAGTATTGATAAAAAGTATCGAGTGTAATAAAATTTCCTTAATAAAACCCATGTAGATACATATGAGTAAAAACTCATGTAAATACGTCTAATCTCTCTTTTGTCTCCAGAAGAGTCAAGGAGTTAAGTTAAAGGCTTTGGTTAACTTTTACTCTTATTGATCACTTAGCACTATTACAAACGACTCACCGAATAGTTATTAGTTTAGTGAACTTATTTAGTGAACGAATATGTAAGGCTCGCAGTCCTTATTTTTATGTTATTTCGTCGTATGAAAGTTCTAGAATCATGACGTACGAATTATAATAAAAATTGTTTAATGTGCACTAAATATCACGCACTGTTTACAATTTAATGGAAATACATAGCATTATGTCTACACCGTATTTTTTTGTCCTTTTATTAGGTGCTGATTAAGTGTTTACAATATGCCGTCTGCCCTTGTAGGTGTTTATTTCGTTTATTTGATTCGACGCAATGCTTTCTGCGTATAATTATGATGACATATTATTTTAAATTGTCCAATTGTTATTGCACTACATGCAATAATATATATACGTATATTTTCCAGGTCGCTGGCACGATAGTAACGTATGAACTAGTCATGTTCCAGTTCGACACACCTTTAGAAGAGGAAAATTCAACGAAGCTTTACTTCCACAATAATTTTACTAGTGACATACTATAATACACAGATTTTTTACACGCTACTTCGATCAAAAATGTGTTATTCTATAATAATTTTTATGATTCACGGCAAAGAGTGTTTTATCAGCAATGATTTTGTCCTTTTTTTTATAAAGCTTTGTAATTTTGATTGAAAATATACAGTAATAAAATAATCCTTACAATGATTTTTATTTTTATAAAGAAATAAATGGATTTGAAACAAGCTAAAGATTTAATAATATCGTAGATTAAAACACAATAAAATAATTACCTATTTATGTTTACAAAAGTATTTATTGTGTTGTGTTTTAGTCGAATTATTACAGAATTATTCTCAAAATTTAAATTATTTTTTAATCCGAATTTGTTAGTTTTCTGATAATTAAAGAAAGAGATAAAAAAAAGATCACTAACAAATACAATTATTGTGAAATAAAAATCTTTCTAAATGTATCAGAGTATATTTTTTTTTACTCTGACCACAATCTCACTTGTTGTTAACGGTCTGGTCCAGGATGGTAAACATACTAAACCTAGAAGTACTGGTTCTCAAGCGATGCTGCCGAAACACACACATAAATTACATAGGTAAAATAGCTTATTTATTAAGATACCTTATTAATATATTAATAATATTTATTAAGATACCTTAAAAGAAAAAAAAATAAATAAATAAGAGGTTTAAGGCAATAAATACGAGAGTTTAATGTAACTTAAATTACTCATAAAACTGTTACGTCATGAATTCAGTAATTCACATGCTTATAGGAAAGCAATCTAATGAACTATATTTGTGCAATATAAAATTGAGTGCACTCAACGCTATCAGTTATAGTAAAGAAATCTCAGAACCCATTCCAAGTGGTTTGTGGATGTTCGTCCTAATTACTTTACACAACCTATTTAATCTAGATAATGTAAATAAGGAAAAGATTCTTAAAAATCTAATAGATATTTTAAAATATTTAGCTCGATTTCACTTATTCATTGTTCCTTCAACGGTTCGGAAAACCAGTCGAGAAGAGCCGGCAAGAAACTCGACCTGGTTTTCTTTTAAAATGTTTTGTTCAAAGTAAATAAATTATAACATAATAACAATAATCGGTTTTAACGGAAGCACAGAGAGGGGTATCATTTCCCCCTACATGACTATCGTTCACCGTAATGATCCACTGTGTAATAACCATTGGACATTAAAACCTGTTTGACATACAGCTTATACTTATTGTCTGGTAAATCACTGATGTGCCTGGGAACCATGTAGTAGAACCTAACACTATTACCTCAAAAGCTTTTATTGGATTTACTAAGTGTTAAGCTAGGGACGGCCAAATTGTGATACTTCCGTTATTAAAATTTTACCGACCGTTTGCTACATCAAACTTCTTTAAATTTATGCGGACGTACATTACGTTCTTATTTTTAATTGATTTATTTGCAGTATTTGACTCTCTATTATGTAAAAAAAAACTGGCATTTTACGTGATATGGTACGGTTATATTTCACATGTGAAGTGTATTGAAATGTACAGTGAAGCGTGATTTTTAAAACTTCACAACTCCCTTTATAGAGGTATATTATTAAATTACGTGATAATGGCAGAAATAGTGAATGAAAGAAACACGAGAATAGTGAAAATGTTTTATGCCAATAAAGGCATTAACTTCAAAGACTTTAGCTGTTACATTTATAATCTAAGTCGTAGAATTGAACTGCTTGATAACTTAAATGTAAGCTAGTAATATTCTGTTACAAATTAGTTCATTAATGTAAATTTATCTCACAAAACTAGATCGTAAGCCAAAAAAGCACTAATAAACACTAATAAAAAGAAAATGAAACATAATAATCACTAAAGACATCCAAAACCGATTTTATTTAGGTAATGCGATGTTACGATACAAAAAAGTAGTCCTTACATTAAAATATTTTGAGATTATTGACATAAAAAACATCGGCAAAAATGGGAATTTAATAAATATCGTAATATTATGCAAATGTCTTAGAGAATGAAACCGTATCAACATGATTTATCAACTTAACTGTTACTCGAATTACAGAATAGATTTTTTAATACTGTAATAATAATAAACATTTGACCACTGTCTCCTCTATTGCTGATGGATATACCTATCCTAACGTATATTATTAACGTAAAATTAATATTTACGGTATCTTTATACGTAAAACTTAAAACTTTCTCCGTTCATTAAATAAGTTATTTGAATTCATAAATAACAGGGTCCATTTTAATTCATGAAGTAAAGTCTTGAAGTAATATAAAATTCAGAAATATCACTAGCGGTTTTGTCCGCGTTATAAAAAACAGCAATGAAAACGCCTCATCAGTTAAGTCGAGCGGTAGTTTAATTTTAAAAAACCTCGTAAATTTACTTAATGAGGTAAATTTATATTAAACTACTTTCATTTGAATTCGAAAAGAGTTTTATGATTCAATTTTATATGTTAATATAAATCTGTGAAATAAAAAGCACCAGTTCGGGATTTTATGAAACTCTTTTAATGTTTCATATCGCTTCCATAGGAAAAAGAACTAGGACTATTTCAACTTTGCTTTTATTAAACTTGATAGATGGATCATATTTTTTCCGTAATTAGCTTCTGGTGGAGAATCAATAGATAAAACAATTAGTTCAGCGAGAGAATGTAGGTACTAATGACAGTCTATATCCAATTTCATTTACGATTATTATCTTTTTCATTTTTTCCTAGTGTTTTCGAACGATTATAAATGATTTGCTTGCTATATTTATTTAAAAAAATAATTTTATTAGAACGACTCGGAATGACAGTTGCGGATTATGGACGAAAATTAACAAGAGTTTGATGTGAAGGTTGAAGTTGGTGGTATTAGTACATCCCGCGCACCATATATCTCCTCCGAAAAACTCCAATATTTAAAGATGAAGGTCTCTTTCAATCTAGTTGCTGTTGATAGCATACGACGTGATCGGTCACAATAAGCCTCATATGAAAGCCTAAACTCATATGAAAAGTTATCAAGCAGTGGGGGGGGACATTGTTCGTAGAAGCAATGTGCTAAGAAGCACGTATTGGGAGGCTCTCAACATGGTGGAACGACTACCTGTTCAAGCTTGAGGTAATCCGCTGGATGCGGGTGACGCAACATCGGTCGTTGTGGAGATCTTCTTTGGGGGGACTATATCCAATAGTGAACATCTTTCGGCTGAAATGATGTTCATTGATGATTCGTTCAAAAAATGTTCGAAAACTAGGTAAAAAAAAAAAACAAAAAACTTTTGAAATAAAATTTCACAATTCACACAAATTGCACAAAGATCTACATACATTGAATTTTCTACAAGATTTTCAACATTGAATCACTCTAACGGATCGGAAGAGAATTATTGCGTTTTAAGTATTATTTACTGTCTCTAGTCTTTCGTTCATAATTAGATAATTGAGTTAAAATTCTACTATGAATTAGATGTTTTCAGGAGATAAATTATTGGGTAAAAATCGCAATAATGATAAACTGTCGTATCAAAAAACAATATCAATTATCACCTTAATACTAAATAAGTCATCATTTTCATAATCAGCTGATTGATCATCGCCCACTGCTGAGCATAAGCCTCTCTTCTTGTACGCCACTCGTACGGTTCTGAGTTAGCCTCATCCAAAAATGACCAGCGGTTTTCACAATATCATCTACCCAACGGGCTAGTGGCTACTCGTTTTCCCGTTTATCGCCAAATTAAATAAATTTATATGCTAAATTATAGGCGTTTATTAATCAAATAAATTTATGTATACAGAAAATAAAGTACATGTTTGTATTGAACCAAATCACGAAGTTTTCGTTACATGACGCCATGTTGGAATTTAGTACAAGCCGTTTAGAATTGTGGCTTGGTACAAGTAAATTATTAATTTTTTCCTTTATCTAATACAAGATCAAAATAACAGCAGTGTAGCAAATAGACAACGCTTTATAATCCAAAAAAGAATGAGATATATACGTATCAATGAGGTACGGTATACACAAAATGACCTAAATATGGTTTATATGGATTAACTCTCTAGTTAAGGCATTGATGTAAGATTAGAAAAAATGTACTCTGCAAAATTGGCACTAGTGTAATTAAGAACCAGTACCTATAGGTACCTTTAGTATACTATAGTACCTATAGTGTGTTTACCATTCTGGACCCCATCATCACTTAACATCAGGTAAGATTGTTGTAAAAGCACTGAGCCGATACCGTGTAAAAAAATTGTTTATATATGTAATTCAAATCAACCAGAAAAAGATGGTATTTTTTAAATTTGGTCCATACAAAAACTATCTCAAATTTCAAGAAATGGCGAAATAAGAATGTGATAATAGTGATAGCTATTATCCGATTATCCAATAATCGAAACTTTTTGAATTTCTACAGAGAGACAAAATTATGAATGTAATTTTATTTAAAACGGAAATTCAAAATAAATCTCTTATAACTTGTCCCAAAAAATGATGAGGGACCAGTAAGCGAGATGCGACCCCTCGCACGAAATAAGGTGCGTGTGTAGCCTTTAGCCAAGTTAGCAACAGTTCGGGGCTGTGTTTACGACTTTATGTCTTGTTATGAAACATCATTGAATGTTTATTAACAGCTATTCCGCGGCGAGACTTTCTACACGCAGCGCTCTGTGTATCCGTAACCTGGGGGAAAGTTATTCCGTACGAATGACTTTGAATTAAAGTTACATCGCAAATCAAAAGTTTTAGTCGTACGTTGTTGTATTTTAGCTTGTTGATATACGTACAATCACGTTTCCTGAGTTCGTATCCTTGGGGACTTAAAATTGTGAAGGTTTGTAATCAGTTCAGTTACATCCAAAGAATTACAACGATCTACATAATAATCATTGTTGAATGAATAACAATTCCTCACCAATTTTGATAAAGTGAGGTTGGCAGGCTACTGCGAAACCACTAGACCAGAGACTCATTGATGGCAATTATTAATAGACGAGAATACATTGTCAAACACTTTTAACATCAATGGCAGAATATAGTTCAAATAAAATATGTGTTTATTTCCAAGGGACTTTTCTATAAACCCAATGTGCACGGTAATATACTTTACAGAAAGATCCACCATCAAACCCTATGATGAAAAACACCACATAGCCCAAAGACATGGGAATGTAAAAATACTTTGAGAGGAGTGCGGAAGAAGGCTTCAGTTTTTTATAAATAGAACAATCAATATTTTCTTTACTAAACTCTCTGGAGTTTTAATTGGGTTAGTGATACCCGCATGCTTTTTTACTTACCTGCAGCTAAAGGGCACTTTTACTTGTTGAAAAAGCTAACAATCCGATACGGAAAATAAACTGTATACACGAATTTCCAATTTTCTTTAAATTTTTTTTTGTCAAAACGGTACAAGTGCCTATGCGCGCGCGAGTGATGATAGTAAGTGAAGGGAAGTAAAGGAAGGGACTAAGAGGAGGTAAGGATTTAAAAATAGCTGACAACTGTAACCACCCAATTAAAGGAGTACGTTCAAAAATGGCGTTTCGTTTGCCACAGAGGGATACTACTGTAAAATATCGTTGTTTTTGTTTACATTGCAAGAAAACATCGGATTTCGGAGAAATAAATGTGTTTCTGTATTACTCTGCTCAATAAAATTATTGCACATCATCTGATGTTAAATAAATAAAGTCCTAGAACGATGGTAACCTCCAAAAGATGGGTCATTGCACGACGAGGCCCGGTGGGTTCGCTGCAGGGGGCGACGCGGTGCTTGCGAAAGCCACCCCGTGTCGCCCCCATCCCAAATGCGGCGGACGGCCCCGGGGGGTTTTAGTGGGTATTTCCGGGCGCTTCACGCCCGGGTGAGTCCCACACTGGCACGGAGTTCGTCCTTCCGTGCCCCCTTACCCATTGCATTGGGGGACTTCGGTCTCACTAATGCAATGGGTAAGGGTAGTGGGTAAATGCATTTCCTCTCGAGAAAAAAAAATAAGGCCTACATCTACACACGCACAAGATACGGGGTACAATATTGGTTTTACTGGATTTCTCTCGTACGTTTGACTCTTTAAACATTTCACTACTATTAGCGAATATGTCATATTACTGTTTTAGTACCTCGAGAGTAAATTGGTTTGAAAGCTATTTTACGGAATCATTACCGATATGTAGAATTATAAAGTCGGAATGGCGCTCTTCTGTATTCTTATACTTCGAAGGTTACGCAGGGTGTTTCACAAGAGTCTATTTTAGGTCCGACTCTTTTTATTTTATACTGAGCTGACCTTACTTCATCCATATATCATTGCAAATACCATCTATATGCTGATGATTTACAGTTATACTTTTCTTTTAATCCAGGCGATATATTAAACGTATTTAATAAATAAATGATGATTTGCAGAGAATTTTGGAGTGGCCATCTAGCTAGTAATTCTAGTAATTCCCTTGTCTTAAATCCACATAATTGATGGATTCTGAACTACGTTTTGAATCCCATATAAAAGAAGTTCCAAGACATTTTTCTTTCGACTAAAGATCTTACATAAGTCAAGACAGCATTTAAGTCAGCAACTTTGCATAGTTTGATTGATTCTTTGATTATATCTTAATTAAATTATTTGGACTTCGTCTATGGACCTAAGCTAGCTAGAAAGCTAGAACGAAAAATTTAGTTCAGTGAATACGCTAGATTTTGTTTTAATATATACTATAAGTCACGTAACACCGTATCTTAATGCAGTAAAAATAATGCGAATGTCAAACAGATGTTATATTTATCTTGCTGCGCTTCTTTTTGGCTTTATTAGAAAACAAAAAAAACCCGAGTATCTCCTTGATAAATTAACTTGATCAAACCATACTAGACTGTCACGATTAAACATTCTGAGGCACAGAACAACGGCAGAAAGAGGTAGTTTTAAATATACCGTTGCAAAAGTGTGGAACAATTTTTCTCTTCCTCTACAATTTGCAAGATATATCCATACTTTTAAAAATAAATTAAAAGAATATGTTATGGACAAACAAACTAATTTCGGTATAGACTTCATGTGACGTTTGATCTGTTTTTAACTGCCTCAATACTGTGCATCCTAATTATTATACAACTTTTTAGTGCGGATATTTTTTTTTATATTGTTAATGGACGAGACAACCCACTTTTTTACGATTGATTCTCGATGCCAGTTAATAATAATAATAATATTAAAATTAATATTTTTAGTTAGCTTAGTTATTAAGCCACTGGCTTAATTGAAAATCAGCGCTATGACATATTTGTTATGTTAACTATGCACAAGCTGAGTTGATGCCATTTACGACGTTGAATGCTGTATATGATTAATCAACGTATTATGGTGATATTCCATCCATCCAACCGTAAAGTCGTTCACTGCAGGACTTGGTCTCCCAAAATATAAGGGGGGAATTGCCATAATCACCACGTGTGGCAGGCGGGTTGGCGATCGCAGTAGGTGTCTGTGGTCCTCAGAGGATCCGCTGCCCATCCCCTGGTGTTTCCCTTAGTCGCCTTTTACGACAACCACGGGTAGATATGGGGTGATACTATTCTTGATCCGGCACCACACAGAACATGGTAATATTACAATACATATATATTGTGTTTATCTTGTATGTTAGAGTTTTTTTTCTTGTGTATGTCTTTGCATCTTATATTCCGTTGTTCTGTGTCGAATAAATGTTTCTCTCTTTCTTTCTTACCTCGGCTTTAAATTAATGATGCTTTAAGTAATTTGCAGTGAAATTAACAGTATTATAAATTAAATAAACAGACATCTTCTATTATTTCTAAACAAGAATACTCCATCCGTGTCTTAATTTATAACGTTTATATATCATCATGTTTAGATCTCAATTCGATAAGATAGCGAAGGAAAATTCTGTTATCTAGTTCGATCTAGTTTTCGGGTCAGTATTTATTAGAATGTGTTACGCGATAACAGTTCCGGGATAAACTTTTTATCTCCGGGATTACTTTGGCCCTGAAAATAAAGGAAATAATGAATAGAGAAGGAGGTCACTTAATAGAAAAGATTATTTGTCTTTTAGTCAACATGTGGCCATAGACGTATTGAGGTTACGTTTATACAGAAGATAATAAGAAACAGAATAAACTGTCTCTATAATATTATATAGATATAGATATTTATACTTGTGTGCGTGTGATAGTGTTTTTTTTCTCTCTTCTAAACGGCTAAATCGATTTTGATAAGTTTGTTTATTGTACTCAAGGAGCACCATAGTTGGTCTAAGTTGATCCCGATTTATTGATACTTATGAAAATCGATTTAGCCGTTAGCCGAAGCCGTAAGAGAAAAATTTCGAGCACACAAGAATATATATTATAGAGATTATTTATTCTTTTTCTTCTTCTTCTGTATAAATGTAACTCTTGATACGATTATGGCCACATTTTAACTGGTAGAAAAAGAAACTTTTTTTCTTAAGTTCAACAAACATATAAACAGTATGTTTTTATTTTTATTTTCGAATAATCAATTTCGAATAAATTTGATGATTTTATAGTAGGAATGTATGGTGGGCACTTTCTTTTTGAAACTCTATGTAGCATCGTTGAATTACATTAAACCTACAATTTATTTCAAGTATAGTTTAGGAACACCTGATTCCTGTTGTATAAATAAAAAAAATAGTATTGTATCCTTCCTAATTCCATAAGTGCTTCACTTGAAAACTACTAAGGTAATTTTAACGAGGTTTACAAATTAATGATTTCCAGGTTTCGGTGAAGAAAACAATAGTGATGACACCACAGCATGGCGTTAGAGCATTTGCAAATGCTTGCTTGATTATATCTCTACCACCCTCACGTTTAAAATTTCATCACCAAGCACCTAAAGTTGGGTTCCTGTAATTCCACTAGAGAGCCAGTACCCCTAGGGTGGACGTGATTATCATCCTAGAGATTCGGTGAAGTTGTTGTTTACAAGTACATAAAAAAAAAAATCGAAAAATAATGTCTTAATAAAAAACCAAATTTATAATTGTAAAATAACGTTTATTTATTCTACATTACATCAACTTATTTCAATCTATTATTTTTTAATCTTAACATTAAATTGAACATCTTTTAAAGAATTCATAAAACTATTTACTCTAAATACAATTTCAATCTCGAAGGCGTTAGGTATAACACAGAATAGTATGGATTATTACTTGAGACCAACAATCGACTATTATTATTACTATTAAAAATTTGAGTAAAGACAACACTAAGAATTTCCATTTTTTTTATTGTTACTACATTCTTCAATAACTTATCGACAGCTAAAAAAATAAACAATTAAAAATATCGGTTTAAAAATTTCTTTCAATTTACAACAAAAATGTACTAAACTTTTTTATTTTTTTTAAGTTCTCATTTTTCCTATATAGATCCGTTAAAATAAAAAAATATACATTAAACAATCTCAGGAAAACAAACCTGTAATAAACATGAAATAAAACGGTACTCAACATTATTGCCTTAGTTTTTTTATAGAGTGGGAACAATAAAATTATATTATCTGAACCAGTCTCTCGAACTAAAAGTTATGTTAACACCTTTAAGATCGACTATTTGAAACAATATTATTTCATCACACATTTAGTTTTAAATACATTATTCTACAACACTCATATTAATGTCACTGTAGTCTAATTTCTAGTATGCCTAAGTCTTTCAATGCGTCAAACGCAGTCTCTTAATATCAGTATATATAATGATAAGAAGTAGGTGCAATTACGCATATATTTATAAAAAGTCATAGCAGTCTACAACTATGTAATAATTCATTTGACGATTGGTCGGAATACACAGATGGGGAAAAGTACGCCATAAATCAAATATATTGCCTTATTAAGGTAATAAATAGTAATTTATAGTCGACCAGGAAAACAAATCATAATTTTATTTAAAATCTTGTTATTGAAATAAAAAAGGTGATAACTGATAGCTTATCGAAACATCAGATGGTGAAGATTTTTAACGAAGCAAAAGTAAAATGATTTGAATGAATGAAAATATAAGGACTATAACAACGTTATATGATTAAAGAAATATAAAGTTCGATAAAATATTTATTAAATATAAAAAGCATAACGTCTATAAAGAAATACAAAAATTTATTAGTAGGTTTAAAACTTGGTTAAATAAAAACAAAAACTATTTACAACTTAATTAACTTACTTATAGATATTAGAAGAAACTGTATCGTCACATAAGCAAATGTCCAAAAAAACAACATTGCGTGAAATGAAATTGATCTTAGTAAATTATTTTTTACATTGAAATTTTCAACATCTACCACTACACGCTTAAAATTTCATATATCATTTGATAAACTAAATATAATTCATAATGATATTTATACTAAAGAATCATCGACAAAATAAACTAACAAATCAATACTATTCGTGAAAATTTGTTACTAAAATAATTTTCGTCTCACGCAGTAGTACTGTCTATTTCAAAATTGCCAAACAATGAATTCTAACATCAACTCGGAACTATTAATTGAAAAAGTTGGTTTATTGCCCTTTTAAAAGATTTCAGAGGGAAATTAAGACGTCTTTTAGCTAGATAGAATGAAATGTTTGTACGAAAACTTAGGGAGCGACTTAAAACAAAAGTTTTAATGTTTTAATCATCTACGAGTTTGAGGAAAGTTTTTTTCTTCGTTCAAAAAGTTCGTTATAACAACGAAATTTCGCCATTTATAAATAGAGCAGTTTTATTTTCAACAATTGTCTTGTGGGAACTGAACAAAATGAGATAGGAAATGACAATAATAAATCTAATTACATTGTAATACAGTTTGACAAACTCAGTATTGGTTGCATTTTATTCAATACTAAGTGATACCCGCTACTTTGTGTGCGTTGTGTTTTCTCTTAACAAAATATCACTGAAGATATAGTGATATTTTTAGACAAGGACCAAGAGTCTATGAGCTAAAACTAAAAAAAATCGAAATCAAACCAGCAGTGTTGAAGTGAACCGCGATCTTTATAATTTTATTTAAATCGATTTCACGAAATGATGATGGACCAGTGGTAGTATTCTTGGCCTACTTCGCGTTGATTGGTGTAGATTCAAATAATTAAAAGCCTGAGCTTTTGGTGAAGGAAAACATCGTGATTTAGTCATCAAGCTCTTTCATGCGTAAAAAGTCCCTGCAGTGTAGAGAGAGGCATGTATTTTCTGATGTTAGAGTGTCGCCAATCATCCCTATTACTCAATTTTATTATCAAAATCAAAATTTAAAAAATCTTTATTCAATTTAGGCCCTAAGAAGGCTCTTATGAACGTCTAAAAACACTACCACCGGTTCGCAAAACAACCCAGTCGAGAAGAGCGCAGGCAAGAAACTAGATCTGGTTCTTTTTTTAATAAATATAAAAAACTATACAAATCATAGTCTTAGCTATTGTTATCGGAAACATTGGATATATAATTTTTACGCTAGAGTGTAAATATTAAGTTTATAAATCTGTTCCATCTTCTTTGGCACTTTGAGAATTTTAATACTAATATATAAATAAAGTAATCAACACTTATTCAAATTATTTTAATTCTCAGTTTCTGCTCAAAAATTATAAACATAAAAGTGAAATTATTTGAGCAATTAATCATAAAAATAAACGAACAACATACAATTTGATACTAATAATACTGTTTTAATACAATTCGTTCTTTTAAAATATAATAAAAATAAAGATACAGTCAACCGACGCCAATCTTAGAGCTTAGTTTTCTCGAATCCTTAGATTAATTTTAAAAATTAAAATTTCTTCAGACCTGTTACATAAGTCACTTATTTTCGCATCGTATGAAACAGGTGTAAAAAAGCGGAAATAAAAAATAATAATAATGCTTATCTAACACACGTATAAACCTTTTAAAAAATGTGTGACCCACCCTGGGTTCGCACCGACGACCTTTCAGTCGTACCGTCTATGAGATACGCGGTTTGATTCACCGGAATAACCACGCTCTCAAAAATTTAATTAACAAATCCGACCTACATCATAAACGTATTGTCGCTTTTTCGTTTCATCGACTTTCAAGTTACAAAGATGCTAAAGAAGTTTTCACTTCAAAAGAAATCGAAACTTGGCACTGTTTATATGAATTATATTTTGTTAAAAAACTGTTGTTTCAAAAAGTTATGCCAAATAAAAGTATGGATAAATAGAGTGTTTAAAAAATATTGATGAAGATATTATTTTGTAAAGTTTACTGTAAATTATACGATTAATATTAACTTCGCTAATTCGAGTTCAATTTCACGATAATATCATACAATTATTTAAAATAAAGACTTCAACACAGACAAAACCTAACCTAGGTAGGCAGACAGAGAGAGAGGAATAGTCCAGCTCACGTGATAACTGAGAATCATTTGAACTGGAATTAATACAGAAATATTAACTTAATAATTTATATAAGAAAAATACATGGTTCTCATTTTACTCCGATAAATTTATTTTAAGATTTATTTCCTATGAATTTATTTTAAACTAAATAATTTTTAAGTTACCTTTTAATTCAACAAAACTAAAATCAAGCTATGAAGCGGTAAATAGATATTTTGAAATGTACATAACAAATAAAAACAAATTCATAGAATAAATCGAAGTTAACTTTTCTCAGATATTTGCGATCTTAGAAAATCGTTATAAATTTTGGCAGATTTTCAATTAAAATTTATCAACTTACAGTGAAAATATACAACAAATGTTACAATGATAGTAATAAGTCTAATACCTTATATTAAAATCTCTTAATGGTGGATCCATGAGGACTGTTTCTGTGGTGCCTTGCGCGACGGGAGACTGATTTGGTGGTATTCCTGACGGTCGAAGAGATATGGCTAAGGGTAGAGCGGACCTTGCGCAAAGTTGAGATGCACCTCGCGTCGAACCCACAGACCGGTAGCGTGTACAACGACCGCGTCTGTTTATTGAAATTATATACCATAGTTTAAACAATAATCAAATTAGCTAACAAGTTTTTTATTTCATAATGTAACGAAACATATATTTAAACCTGACCAGACAAAATATCTACGTTTGAAAAAAATAATCATGTGAAGCGCTCAAGTGTATTGAGATTATAAACCCACTAACAAACAGAAAGATGTTGCAATGCAGACAATGCATCGGCTTGTAGCATAAAATACTCCCATTTCATTTAATATAATTTAAATAGAACATTTTATTTTACTGACTTCAAAAGTGTTCAATTTTCACTCAATATTTTTTTTGTAATAGAAATTACTGTAAATCCTTTGACAGCAAATTCGTATGTCAGTCAACTAACGCGAATTTTGTACATTTGAAATCGTACGTTTATCACTCCAATAATATAATAAAACGTTGAAATTTAAAATTCCGATATCGAAATTCGTATTTTTGTTTAAGGAATTGATTTCTCAATTCGTTTAACTTGGGTTCGTTCCAAAAAATTGGTGAGTGGTATAAATTTGTTTAGGGTTGTCAGATATGTAGTAATGAAATATTTTATATTAAGAAAGTTTACAAAATTTTAAATCGGTAACGATTACAAAAAGCGATAATCTTATTATCAATAATTAAAATCACAATGAACTAATTTTTATTTATGAATAAATTACCAGTAGCAACACTCTTTGAAGAGTACTCTTTAGGATTATTACTCGCTTAGAAAACTTTGACAAAAGACCATAAAAAACTTAAATTCGTGTAATTTTGTACTCTATAACAAATTCGAGCTTAAAAATCTTTCACCTGATGAGCTATCTACTAATTGCAACTTATTACTAATAGGTATAGGAAATCTGGAATAGTTAATTCAAGAGATGTTACAGTTTTAAACTTAAGGTATATTACCGTCTCCAAATTAGGTTGTGTTCAAAAAATAAATGTGAAAATTCAAATTTCAGCAGACACGATTTAATTAACTGTGCAAAACAAAACTAGTTAAAACCGCTAATATCCGAAAAGTTGGCAACCCTGAGAGTAAATGTTGGTAAACCCGCAGGTTCGCGGTTACCTACCCAAGCGCACCGGTGACACTCTCACGTTTTCACCCTTCACTGATATTGTACTGTTTTTCTCTCTTATACCTACTTGAAGTCGGGTATTTCATTTTGCTGCATACATATGTGTATACCCATATTATGACTTTTTCCCCTTTTTTCTATTCTTTTTGTAGTTTGTTATGTTTTTATATTCCACGATTCCCTTTGTAAGATATGTTAAAAAAGAGGTGGTAAAATTTACGATTCCTTCGCTCCGATAAACAGCCTTATAAGAAGGCTTAAATACATAATAATTGTTGTGTTTATTGGTAATCATTATTTCCAATAGCTTCCAGACACTAGGCAAGACACTAAAAACTCCAAAGTAAAATTAGGTATATGAAAATTATTCACAATAATATTTTGTTAACAAATAAATACTTAATAATTGTCCCTTTGCTGGGTAAATGAATAATTTTTTTGTATTTTTAAATTAGATCATTGTAGATATTTTGGAATTTTTAATTATATTTTCTCTACAGTATTTTTTTTAATTATTTTTTTTTTTTATTTTTTGTAAAATCTACTGCTTTCATATACACTTTTATAGTACCTATGTTTCTAACTATACTAATTAGAACACTTACTCGACCGATAACCTAGAAATTTGAATTTATACATGCAAGATACGACATTGTACATAATCTTTACGACGTTCACAAAAATTAACTCTGTTTTAACTCTATGAAATCCTATCAAAATATCTACATACTTTTTTATAAGAAATTGATAAATTTATTTCATTTCTGCCGCCATTTTATTTCAGCATTGTATGAAAAGTGTTCCGAACATTAAACTTGGCTGCATGGTACCTTTGCCTTTTCCTTAAAAAGGAATAAATGGAAAAAACTGTCATAATGACCGTTGTAAATGTTCTGGTACTCGAAAGAAGAGAGGGATTTTTTATTTTTATTTGCATATTAAAGTTGTTAAAAATATTTAAACGTCTATGTTTTCAATGAGCCGTTCCAACATAGCACATTTTAAACAAGTTTATAAAGAATCTACATATAGTAATCCTAAAACCGATTTTGACTTGAATTTTGGGTGAAATAAATTCTTTTGTCTTTTGAATGCAGTGGCAAAGTGCTTTTATTAAATTTACAAAATAAACTAAACTCCGTACTATATTATTACAGTCACGTTCATAAAATGGAAGGTTTAGGGTTTAAAATACAAAATTGTACATTTTAATTATGTAATTTATATGTTGAAATAAAAGATATATTCAATTTACATTGAAAATTTAAGAGCGTCGTTGGTGTTTTCTTTATATTCATTTATATTTTTAAACTATAGACTTATTATTAACTACCTACTGGTAATAGTTCAGAGAGCTAATTATTTATTTTCAAACTATCGGATTTAAATCAATTTAACATAATAACATGGTATCAAAACATATTGAACGGGTATATTCTCAGTATATATATATATAGGAGGGACGACTTTACTGCCTCGGTGGCGCAGTTGTATTACGGTGCGACTGCCGTTCTGAGGTCTCGGGTTCGATCCCCGGGTCGGGTCAAGTGGTATTGGGTTTTTTCTACTCAGTCTCATCCCGGAGTTTGGAATTTGTGCCCGATATGGCGACAGGCTCGCCCCCTGTCACATCTGGGACGGAACTAAGCTCGGCGAAATGTGGGTGGTATATTTCGCTACATCACCTCTGCCTAACCCTTCGGGGTTAACAGGCGTGAGGTTATGTTATGTATATATGACTTTACTTATATATTTATTCAGCCATACTCAATTATATGTTTTATCTATGATGTTACTATGATATTATATATTTTTTTAAATTTGTATTTAAATGACTTTAAGATAAAACAACTTAGTTTAACTTAAACTTAGTTAAACTTTAACATAATAATCCTTTTTATTTAGTATAAGCCTACTACATCAGCGTATAGTTGAGATAAAACAACTTAAATTTTTCCAATTTTTTTTTTAGTAATTAACAATAACCAGTATTTATACTTACCATAAGTACTTCTGTAACCATAGTTAATAAATAAACTTTAAATTAAATAAATAATAAAGATTTAACCAAATCTTACCTCGTACAATGACACCGTAGGAGACGTAAGAACGCCGCCCTGAATGTCCTATTGAACACCGTGTAAATTATAGGGTTAATAGTGGAAGACACGTAGCCGAGCCATAGGCAAATATCCACGACATGCTCTGTAGGAAACACAAAAATAATTTCTTGAACATATGAAGCGAAGAAGACGCAATAATAAATATGCTCGTGACGTATGTATTAATGTAGGTTCGAATCTTTTTCAAACTTTAGATAAAAGAAAAACCTTGTTATAACTATAATATATATGTAGAGTATATATTAATGTTCATTTAACTGGCTAATCATACTAAGTTTTAGAACCAAGTAATTGAAAATAATTTCTAAATTTACAATAGTCATCACTTAAAATCACCTCACGTCATACTCGTATGAGTGGTATAATTTTGTCGTAATACACAAATGTAGCAAATATAGTAAAGTATTAAAATAAATCAACCCGTTTTAGAAGCGATGATGGCGCAGTGGCTAGTGCAACTGGTTTCCGCGTCATTGGACGCGGGTTCGATCCCATCTATCCAACTCTAAAATCGGCCTGAGTTTTCGGTGAAAGAAAACATAGTGAGGAAATCATAGCATGGTGGTATGGCATTTTCTAATTATGACCGCCTAGGTAGCTACCACCCTCAAGTTTGAAAACCTGTCGCCAAATACCAATAGTGTGTTCCAGCATCATCACTTGAGAACCAGTACCTAGTGTCTAGGCTTAGTGTGTTTACCATCCCGGAGCGCATCGTCACTTAACATCAGGTGAGATTGTGGTCAAAGCACTGAACTTATACCGTGTAAAAAAAAGGTTTTACGTATTCAAGTAATAAGTAGATCAAGAAAATTATTACTGAAGAGTTCAGATACACCGTATTATGACAATAGCGTAACATATTTCAGAAATTCTTCATTATTTCTAACTTAAACTTAAAAATGTAAAAACGAAGTAAACACATAATCTAAAAATATTTACTGATATTAGGTATTCGTAAGTTACATAGTGAAAACCACAAAATACAGTGAAAATTTCGCCATAGAGCTACATATAATTTTTTTTAATATCGACGGTGGCCAATGTTTGATAAAACTGTAATTTATTTTAACATAATATGAAGTGCACCCATTTTATTTTAAGGAAATTATTACGGTATACGAAATATTTATCATAAAACTCACCCGGAACTATACAGGCGGGACACGAAGCAAACAAAATGTTCAACAGGAAAAACGGTGCCCAACACAGTACGAATGTAAAAAAGACTAGGCCCAAAACTTTCGTGGCCTTCTGTTCGTTAGCGACTGCATTCGCTGATAACGAACGACTCTTCTTGCGATTGGCTAAAAACCTGAAACAAAATTAAGATTAAAAAAAGTTAATAATGTGTAATACTAATAATTAATAGATAGTTCAATTATGCACCGCTGAACGGTAAAGTGTTCTTGCCAATTACGTTGTTACTACGATATACGTAGCGCAACATTGTTGGCTACGTCGTAGCGAATGTAGAAACGTAGCACTCAGAATACGAAGTATTTTAAACTACGTAGCATTTGTTTGTGTTAGTGTAACCAGCTACAGAAACCAGAGAAATAGCTCCCTAAGAGCGTCTTTTATATTAATCTATTCTTGTAGGGCTGTCACAAAAAAAATATGTAAATAAAAATGTTTCACTACTTATAAATTTAAAGTAAATTTAAATTCTTGTGAATTTAAAGTATATCTGAGTTTGTAGTATTATTGTTTCTAAATTGCTTACGCATCATTTTTAAATTTTTATGATTTCGCTTGAGTTTGTGATACAGATTGAGTTTAATACACATTTTTGAAGTTATACTTCTTTTGACGCGTTAGGGAAAAATTATGAGAGTAATTTTTACGGTACGTGCGCAACCCTCACGAAAAAGCGACATTCTGAAGTTAGCTGTCAACGTTTTAGTTTTTTCTATTATTACTTACGTGCGTACATAATACACACACACTTTTTTTAGTATAATTAATTGGAAAGTAATTATTTCAAATCTGTACATTAAGAAAAACATTACCTGGAAGAGGTTGCTATTAGCAATAAGGCCGCCCTTTGTACTAATTTCACATTTTCAAATGTATTATGTTATATGTGTATAATGGTATATAATAAAATTAAAATAAAACATTTTTAAACCATTATTCACGGTTAAAAGATTGTTGTTTTTTTTAATGCATAAATGCTACAAAACACATTTTTAAAAATATGTGGAAATGAGTAGTATAAGAGCGGAATATCGAAAATATCAAATAAGCGTCACTGTTACTCGGGTTAGCCCTGACACGTTGATATCATGGAAATATAAGATAGAAATTGCATCAAGAGTTCACCTTAAAAGTCAAGGTAAAAATTTGAATAAAGACTGCTCAATATTCATCTCAAGTTATGTTGTCCAAAAACTTATAATATAACCATCACTCACTAAACAGTACATAAAAAAACAACAAATCGAAAAGAAATTATCATAACATGATTAAACTCATAAAATATTAAATTTCATATAAAAGTTCCACTTATATCTCGCTTCGATACTTTTATGTTTATTTTCATAAAATAATCAAATATAATCATTTTTAACTTTACAAATTGTTATGGCGTTCTAATACTGTTATCTATATATAAAGTACGAACATGTATGCCATTTAAAACTCGAAGCGGTCAAGACATTTAATAAACCATAATCTTACACTTTTTACACACAATTTATAACAATTAAATTAAAAATCAATTTTTTAACACGACCAATATTTATTTTTATTTTTAATGTATACATGTAAATAATTAGTAGTTGCATCGAAAAATAGATCATGAGTTCGAGTTCTATAATATGATAATAAAAAAAACTTAAGCATCCATGGGGACTGCCGATAGATGTAAAAACTTTGAAAAAACTGTTTTTTAACTGTGAAATTAAAATATACGTTATACACATAATTTTAATCGAACAAATAAATATGTAAATAAAAGTCTTGTCTCCAATAACTTAACCAGCCAATGCAAATCTTTGACGAAAGATTATCAATCTGTGAATGACAAATTATCATTAGAGTATTAGGTAAAAATGCCGGAATAAAAAGTCAAATGACAAACCCCGACGACTTTCTTACCGGCTCTACGTGATGACTGCGACGTTTTATGAATCGTCGTTAGCGTTCAAAAATGCTTTATCAGGATCTTCCACTGGGTAAAGTTTATTTGACGTTGAGAACAATTTCATTGCGATATTTTCTTTAACGATCTCATTATAGAATTCGATATGATGTGTTTTTCGACGCAGTCGCAAATCAACTACTAATTCTTTAATTACAAAAACAAATAGATATTTATGTTAAAAAAACACAATTTTATTTTTCTTTATGCCTTACTGCTATCATGTATAAATTTGTATGTAAAAGTGTTTTTATATTACAAGGCCTCTTTTTATAAGATTTTTGACATTATCGGCCTTGGATTAATATTTATTACCAAAACTATAAAACAAAATTAAAGTATTAAAATATTAATTTATACTGACAAAATAAGTTTGTTTTAATGATAAATAATGTTTCCCTTGTTAAATTTAATATTTAGAAACAGCTTTTCTAGTCATTTTTTTTATTATCATTTATTTTAAAAGTAAATTTATGAAACATATATTTTCTTTCATTTGCTTCTATTCTTCAATTATTCATTGCATTACATCAGTTATTGGTGTGTACAGGGTAGTGCTTACACCAGAATTCTAGTTGATGTTAAGTGACAATGTTGTTTATGATGGTAAATACACTACGCTTAGAGGTACTGGCTCTCAAGTGATGATGCCGGAATACATTTATAGTGTCTTGTCTATATTTAATGAAATTTGTGGGTGGTAGCTATCAAAACACATATCATGCTATGGTTCCATCTCGAGATTTTCCTTCACCAAAAACTCAGGCTCATATAGAATGCGACGGATGGATTCGAACTTACGTCCATCGACGTAGTATCTTACTTCCGAGTACAAGACAATCGTCGCCTTAGATTGTTTATAATTCAAAACTTCTCGAGTTATAAGCGCATTAAAAGGAGGCATACAAACAGACATTGATTTTTATAATATGCTTAGTTATAGTCTTATATCTATCTATCTATCTTATATATATCGTATACTTGTACTCGTATCGAGTGTTAGTAAATGAACATATAGAAACATTCAGCTACACTTGTGCACCTACCCTCATTAATCTCTTAACCACTCTAAGGTTGACTGGGAGAAAACGCCTAAGGCTTTAAGTCAGCCATTCTATAATAATCACGAAGTTTAAAAGAAATAAATAAATAAAATTCCAATTTATTTACTTCGGTCGTCTTTATTTATCAATACGACATCTTTATTAAAAAATCTATACGACTAAAAAAACAATTATCTATGTAAAATACTCTCGACGACGGAAAAGGTAAAATCCATTATAATATCACTTCAGGTACCTAGGAGTGACATTGCAAAAAAAATCGTGTACTCCACAAATCGAGGGCTTCAAAATAATCAGACATAGGAATTAACGCCATTCAATGTTACAACGCAGATGACACTTACTCAAAGGATACCGGTTTTATCACTCGATTTTGGCTTTTCTATAACACATGTTTTATTAAAACTCATATGTACGTTTTTGACATGAATCTAGTGCGCTCGGACTCCGATTTGATGGACGTAGATTGGAAACCATAGATCCAAATATAAAATGAGGCCAAGTGATATTGGTGAAAGAAAATATCGTGAGGAAACTATAGCCTGGTAGTAGGCCGTTTTATAAGTTTTTGTTAAACACGGTATAGGCTCAGTGCTTTTACCATGATCTCATCTGGTGTTAAGTAGCGATGTGGTCAGGATGGTAACACACTAAACTTAAAGGTACTGGTTCTCAAGTGATGTTGCTGGAACACACCTATTGCTATCACCTTGCTATGGTTTCCTCACGATGTTTTGCTTCACGGAAAGCTGAGGCTGATTTTAGAGTTGGATAGGTGGACTCGAACCCGCATTCATTGAGGCGGAATCCGAGCGCATTATTGCTTCCATTTCTACCACCCTCAAGTTTAAAAACTAAGCATTAAATAGGTGTTTTGCGGCAGTTAAAAAACATTCAGCTCACCTCAGCGTAAGTGAATTCGGAGCACTCAGCGTAAGCTTCAGCGGCCTCATCCTGGCTCTTCTGGTTTCTGCCGAGATACTGTCCGGTGTTTGTGTAGCTACGTCACGGCCACGCTTCCCCTGTCCGGACACGTTTCCTGTTCCACAACCGTTCATATAACTCAGCTGCGGGTGTGACACGCTCATTCCGACTTTATTACGCTGCGATCTGTATAAAAATAAAAATACCCATACATATACATATATATAACCAATTAGCGAGCACTAGTTGTAATAAAAGATGTTTTTTACCTGGATGTACTAGTGATTCTCCAAGTCATTTGCCTGGAGACTGACCGCCCCGGAGATAAATCTGGAGAACTACGGGCTCCTAGGCGACGCATACCTTGTATTGGCACGTTCTCAAAACCACCGCATTGTCTGGTGATAAGATGTTTTTAAAAATATGTAACACTAATGTATATTTGTACTGAAATATAAAGAGTGTAATATAAATTTATAGTGTATGGTATACACGAAGCGATGAATGAAGTGATAATTAAACTAGTCTGCTTGAATCTATGTACTTGACTAGTTATAATCCCGGTTACTCTTTTCCTACGCTATAATTCGTCCTATTTACTAGAATTACAAATTGTACCTTTAGTACTTAAGAAAATAAAATACACATCTAATTTATCTTAAATAATTCATTCCAGTCTAGGATTTAAAAAAAAAAACAAATAAATCAGTTCACTGGTTCTCGAGTTAAAAGCTAAGTAATGAACAGAGAGAGAGAGAGAGAGATATCTTGTATTTTATAATACGCAAGTAGGTTATAATACAATGGTGTAATTAATTTGAAAATTCACTTTTTAAAACATTCAATTATATTTCTATTCAATTATAGTGCTATACTAGAGTAATATGGAAAAAAACCTTTTAAACATGAACCTTTTTCGGGTGCCTAACGAAATTTGTTGAACACAATCTCTCTTATCTAAATTCGATCATTGTTATATGTACTGAAAAATATACCTACGTAGGTATTTTTTCCCGATCAAAGATACCGGATTGTGAGATAATTCCGCCTTATCCTTCTACGTTATCGTCCATTTGTTTAAAGCTCGTTTATATAAAAAGGATTTGTTTCCACGGTAGTTCCCAGCGGAATAGAGTTGCATGGAATTGACATATTTTTTAAATAGTATTTCCTATTATTACCCGGTGAGATGGCTTGCAAGTGAATCGATTATCTAGATTGTTTGTTTTCATTTCTTAAATCTTTTTTCAGCTACGAATTTCTCGTTCAAATATACCCAAGATGTTTATTACTAAGTTGATCGTTCCTTACTCGATCTAACTTACATCATCTTTTATGACACTATTTGGTTGTTCCCTATTTCGCTATGAAGAATTATAAAATTCTTTACCTTAACAAAATATACCCTTATGCCAAATTTGAATGAAGGAATTAGAGCTGAGTAGTTATAACGTCAGATATCGCATCAATTTGGGTTCTAATCCACATATTACATTCTACAATGAGTTTGAACTTTTGGTGTAAGAGAACTATAGTATTATAGTGAAGCATATTCTACGTCGAGCTAAATTCTAAAAGCTGGTACCTTTAGGCTTAGCGTGTTAACTATCTAGGGCCACATTGTCACTTAAGATCAGTTGAGATTATGGTCAAATTACTGTTTCTATAAAATATATAAAAACATTAAAATCGGTCAATTTTTAAAAAAAAATAAGTTTTACATTTTTATTATACTATTCCCCATATACTTGCGTAGAAAAGTGACACTATTATAAAAAAAAAAACTTGAACCTCCTTACTTTCACATTATTTTCTGTGGTATGACTTCATAAGCAACTCAAGAGTAATTTTTTTATAATAATTCCCAAAAAAATATATAAATACTTTCCCGAACTGGAAACTTAAAAAAACGTCTTCGACAATGTCTTACGGAAAGAGGCATCCGTACCAATCAATCAATCAAATGAGTCTCAGTGGGAGTTGAATTTAACAAAAATTGTGTCAATCATCATTCATCACTAGTGACAAACAATCGATCATTTCTCGGGGAGAAATCTAAGACGAATTGCCGATTCACGGTAAAACATAATATATTAAAAACTTTATGTAGAGTTGTCGCAAAAACTCTATTTTTTTAACATTCTATTTTGTTATCTATGTTTTCTGTACGCTACTCTATCACATATCAGACTTATACTTAGAAACCAGAAAGTACCAATATAATGTGTTTTTTTTCGAGCTGACTAAATGTTGTTAACCGAAAGGCATTTGACAGATTTACCAAATTTTGGGTGAGCGCTTAAGGCACTCGGTTGAGGAAGTAGTAGCTATATACAAAGGCACCAAAGTAGTAAGGTACCTCGGCTTGAGCTGCTACCTTAAGCATTAGTTCAGCAAAATTTGCCTTAGTTAAACCTATGGTGGTTAAAGATAACTACAGATTTCAAGGTCTCTTACAAAACCTAGAACAGATCATAGAGTATGACTTGGAGCTGTGCAAGAAGTGACTGAAAAACGCTCTTTAAAGTCGTATACAACAACCCAATACCCCTGGTCTGAATGTGACGGTTTGCCTGTTTGCTACCCTTTGACACAAAAAATAAACCCACATTTCTACATGTACCTATGTTCCAGAGCTGAGAGGTTTAGTGTTATGCATGAAGCACATGAAAGTGTAATTGCTGTTGTTAAAAGAATCTTCCCAATTGGAGATCGCAGAAAATCCTGAGTCACTGCCGGAAGTAACCCCGTGGTATCAATGACAATTTATATTAGCAAAACAATATTTGTTCATGAGTCCTTGATTCCGTTGGATTTGCTTCCCAATTCTTAAACCTCTAACACACGATCAAAATCACAGTTGTAAAAAATTTCACTACCACACCAATTAATAGCGCAAAGGAACAGATTATCGCTGGTGTGTTTCGACATACATCCTGTGATTGACAGCACACAGCTATATACCACGAGAACACCAAAATGATAAAATCATTCGTTTTATCTAGACCTTCTTTTACGTAAATATACTTAGAATTTAGAACATTTTCGGACACAAGATAGTAAACATAGTGTTGCATCTGTAATGTATGTAGAGTAACCGCCCAAAAACGAAATTCAGTCCACTATATTACTTATGTTTTGTCATAACTTTTTACAATCTTAAGCGCTTACCACCAAACTCGGACAAGCTGTAAATAACCCTTCAGATCAACAGTATGGTTAGTTTGAAAAAACAAAGTGGTATTCAGAGTCCTAAGAGTGGCATGGTATTATTGGTTGACCTATGCTAATTCGCAGTCTTTCTTGAAATTGTATATAAAAAAAACATTGTCCTTTTTGTCAGTTTGATATTGAACTATCAGATTATATTCCCGATAATTTGTTAACATACGGAGTACATAAACAAATTACAATCATAAAATCAGCCAGAACAATCTGTAAACATTGGTAATATTATCGTCTATAAAGCCCATAATGTAATTGTGGGTTCTGGACAACATCGCATGTTTATAGCGGTGTTTATGTACTTTAATCATATAAAATATAGTTCTATGATCTTCGATATCAGAATTCAAACCTCTATAATCAAGTTTTATTGCTTATTTTCTGAAAATAGACCTAAGCACTTTCTTATGATATATATTCAGTTTTTACGAACTAATCTCATTCTGCGGATTTCATTTGCTCCTGTAGTAAATTTCATTTTTCGATCTTCCCTCGATAGTAAAAGTATTTTGATTATAATCTCGGATTACTGTAATTCGGTAATACGGTATACTGCATTCTTCTGAAAGCAAGCGATCAAAGTAGCATTTAAATTATCAAAAGATACATTTCTATCAGACGAGTTCATTGTACATTTCTTCTTAGGGTAATTTACTCTTTTTCTATCCTTTTTTGACGTTCTCCTCTTCAACATTATTATATTGCCCAACGCTGGGTGTAAGCTGCTCAAATCCGATCAATCTAAGGTTGTTCTAGTTCAATATTTTCCCGTTGCCCCCACCAGAAAAGCGGTCAATTTAATCGGTGGCCTATCACGCTTCTATAACCAGTTCTATGTATCCACTCTATCCACAGTATTGCCTCATCTGCCATATTTTCTATAGCATATAATGGCTAAGCGCCGGAAAAAACCGTTTATCTGGGGTTGAGGTTACAATTTGTCGTACCGTTTGGGCACCTTTTCTATTTTATAATTGTTAAATCGTCAAGTGATAATCACTGGGCATTTTTTCTTATTTATTTTTTTTTTTTAATATTGAATATGTTAAGCGTTTGATAACTATCTGATCTGACGCTAAAGAAAGTAACATGCTTAATCTATAAGAACTGGTTACTGGTTCTGAATTATACTGGTGAAATACTTCAATAGAAAAAAAATTTGAACTTTTAACTATAAGGGTAATTTATGAATAAATAAACACGTAAAACATGTATACGCATATATTTGCCAATAATTTCATTTCATAAACTACACAAGCGTACGTATTCAGTCGGACGGAGGGGGCTGGTGCAGTAAGTGTCGGGCGCGTGCATCGCAATTTGTATGTGTCGGCAAATTATCATGCACGCGCTATACTGTGTCGCTACAAAGTTTAGCTAGCCAGGTGGACAATAAAACGATGAAAAAACCCTACAACAATGCTATGGTTTCAACACCTTCCCTATAATTTAAGTCTTATATTAGAGTTTGACTGATATACCACTGATCCCTCATAGCTACACACTTCAAGTATAAAGCAATAAATAATAAAAGCAAAATCTCGATATAAGCATATCGTTACAGTATTTTTATGTTTGCCACTCCTATAAGCAGCAGGAAAGCCAGCAACAAATTTACATAAGCAGAAATAAGCCGAGTTAACTGGAAAACTTATCACAGCCTCTTTGAACTTAAGATTTCAAAGTTATTTCAAATTCACATGATCACAGGATTCGTAAAAACATTTCTAACGATTATTATGTAATTCATTATTTATTCCTGTTTCTTGATTTTTAAAAAAGAAACTTTATACGTCCTTGTGATCTAATATAGACTACTCAATCATTGTAAATGCACGCCTACTAATACTAGCTCTAAATGTTGTATTATTAGTTGAATTAAATTTAGATTTTCTTCGAATTCTAAGGAAGAAACTATTCAAACCCGAAACACGAAAAAAGAAAAATTAATCGAAATCAGCCAATCCTTTTTCGAGATATCATCAAAAGATCCATTCAACAAAAAGTATATAAAATTGATTTCACTGCATACTTTTTACCTTTGTTTAACAATAATTAGTATGCTATTCCGGGTAGAGACAAAGCCAATAAATGACACAACATTTATTAATTCTAAGGCAATACGAAGTCCCCTGAGCAAAACTAGTAAGTAATAAAATAATAAATTTTCCGTATTGTAAACCACACCATTTTATCAAAAATATACTATACAGATTCGAATAACATTTAAACATTAATAAAATTGAACCTGAAGAAAGATCTAATGTACATATATGTACAATTTTACACAATAATAAAAATTGCTCATGATTGCAACTACCACAGATTATGTATTTATTTGTTGGAAGACCAACAGCTATATATTACATTAGTTAGTTAACAGCCACATTAGGAACAAAAAGCCATTTACAGGTCCTTGCCGTTAAGTAACAAATTAAAAATCAAGTGGTTTGTTATTACATTACAACATATTATTACATGAACCTAAAATTAAAAATTAAAAAAATAAATAAAAAAGAATAATAAAAAACTGAAAGATTATAATTAATTACAACTACTTACAACCGCCATCATTAAAGAAGAGGCTACTTAAGGATGTTGACACCTTATTTGTGTTAGTATTAAATAAATCTAAATCACTAATCTCACTCAAACTATTGAAGGAGTGACTAGATGACCATAAAAATGAATTTTGTCGGTAATTAATAGGAACAGTGGGAAGCGATAGGGGGACATTCGTACGTAAATACTTGGTTGGAACGGTTAACCGTAATTTGGAAAGAAGTTCGGGACAATCAACGTTATTGGACGTAATTTTGAGCAGATATGTAATGTCAGCAATATCTCGTCGTTTGACAAGAGCCAAGAAATGATGTTTCCTACAAAGTTAATTGTAACAATTAGGATCATAGGAATCGTGTAATCGGTAACAGAGATATTTAAGGAATTTTCTTTGGATACTTTCTAATAGATTTATGTCTAAATTATATCTAGGATTCCAGATCTGGGATGCGTATTCCAAGTTACTACGAACATAACCACAATATAGTATCTTTAAAGTTTTAATGTTACTAAAGTATTTGCGATGTAATAGCCTTGAATATTTTCATGTCATCAGCAAAGCAAAAAGGCTGGAGAATTTTATACAAGTATTGATATCATTGGTGAAGATTGTGAAAAGTAACGGGCCTATAAGGAACCCTGCGGTATGCCACTTGGAATAGGCACCCAGCTTGTATATATAAGCTTTCCGTCATTCGAAAACAAACACAAACCAGTACTAATGTACTTTAAAACAATTTACATTAAACTCTCACATATGATTCTAAAATCATCTTTGTAACTATATTTAAATGTCTCATTATTAAAGTAATAAAAAAATCTCGTAACAGTAAAAACCTTAACAGGTAACACTGAGAATAACCGCCTAACTTAGCCAATATTTTTTACATACTGTGCGTTTTTAAGTTTATTTGGAAAAATTACGATAGAGGACGTCGATATTTCGATTGGATTATACCATTAAGTAGAAATAAGTTATAAAGTTTTGTCTTTAATAAAATCCAAGTTAAAGCCTCATACAAAACCAATAATTTCACCGTGCCAAGAGCAGTGTGAAACCTTCTCAGTTTATTAGTACAATATCTAACACGTTTTGGCACAAGTCCAAACGGCTTAACGAAGTGGGATGGCCCGCTGCGCATCATCAATCATAATGATCACCGAGTCCCAAATAACAAAAAAAACGTTTGTTTTCCCGATCCCAAACGGAATAAAAAAATCAACTGTATAAAGAAAAAAAAATTAAGTACTTGAGTTGAATTATAGTGTTTTATTTTTATCAATTAAATGATTAAAAAAAAGTGTATAAATGGTATACATGTCAGAAGAGAAACTTATTTGGCGATATTAGCAGGTGGAAGGATATAGTCTCTGCCTATCCTTATAGGACAGAGGCGTAGATTTATATATGTATAAACAATGATTTATAAATATATGTTTTCATAAAACAGGAGTTACGAAATATTTAATAGTAATAGAGAATGTAATTAATGAATATACATACTAGTCAAAGAGGGTAATTAACAATATGGCACAGACGTGTGTTGTTGGCAACTAACGTAGTTTATCGAATTGTCTACCACGAGCACACGTGCCTTCACGTTCTAGATAAACGATATTGTTTCAAGAGTGAAATACATTATGGAAACGGAGCATTTCAACATTTACACTCACAGATTATTTTATACGTAAAAGAGTACTGTTTTTTTAATTAAATAAACATATAAATGACTTCAATTTTTTAGTGTCTTGTGCCTTATTAGATTCCAGATAAAATCAACAACAACTATTAAATATAAATAGCATATTCATTATTACTATATTGATTATCCAAGTAATCATAAAATCGGTCGTGTGGTTTCAACAAAAAAATGCCCAAATACATAAGAGACAGAGATAAAACAAATTAGAAACAAAGGAGAATCTTACTTTTTTTAAGTTGATTCCATACAATATAAAATACTGTAAAATATAATGATTCTAGTAAAAAGAATACGTTCAAAATTCACGGATAAATCATGTAGGTACACAATTGGTTCATGCAAAATATTCAAAATAATTTACTATAAGATTGTCTGTATATAAAACACCAGTTAAAACTTGTACAAGATCTCACTCATCATAAGAAACATTTTCATCGAACGTTTTACGTGGTACATTACCTCTAGATATCTAATTTTAAATGTAATGGTTTCACAACACAGCGGGTGGAACGGGACGCTAGTGCAATGTTTCTATAGAAAACATCACATCGACGCAGGCCGAGCCCGAGCTGTGCACGACCTCTTCTACAGTTAAAACGCGCTGGCGTCTCGACACATACGCTTTACGGCGAAACCATAATAATTTCGAGACACAGCGGCCAGGATGTTACAATACATTGCGCTGTGTGTCGAAACCTTAAGGAAATTACTTTTAAAGCATTTAACGGTTAATTGACTTTACTTCACATTTGAATGATGGGTCGGTTTTTATATTTAACTTTATTATCATAGGCCATAATACCAGGAATCGAAAAGTATAATAAACAAGTTACCTTCTCTGAGTACCACCCGGTACGGGAGTTGCTGCTAACCTCGCTTGCCTCTTTAACAATTGTACAGTCAAGGCGAAAGAGACCACCATCGTTAACATCGGTATGTAGAACGCAACCAACGATCCAAATATCCAGAAGAAACGGTTATTGATCACGCATAAATCCGGTGTCGGCATGATGTTTGTGCGATTCATTAAACCTGGTAACATAATGAACATTCATTAATCATTATTAAATTTTTGAAGAAAACAAAAGAAAATCAATCAATAAACAGAGGAAGTTTTTGGTGGGATCTTAGTTTATGTAGCGTAAATGCTCGTGTAGCAGTTAGTGTCTTTTATACATTAACTTCCGTATTTGATTCTATATTGTATATTAGTGTTCGTTTGTGCACAGGTGAAGTGTATTGGAAATAATGATGTGAAACGTCTATTCTGAAGTACCACAAAAACTCCATGTTCTAGCAAGATGAGCCATCCGTTTTTCTCGAGCTTAGAAACGTTGACACAAGATTGAAAACATAATTTATCACATGACAATGGCAGAGTTGTATATGTTAATGGCAGATTGCCATTAACATGCCGGACGAACACTAAAAAACATCCCTCTATCGATCTATGGTCACAATAGTTGCAAAAAGCACATACATACATCATTTTAAAAACTTTTAAAACCTTCGCGTATTATTATAGACATAATATTATAAGATAATGTCCCATATACACTTTCTGTAAATAAGGTACAGTGAAATAATAAAACGATTAAGTAGGTGTAAAGAGGCCGCCTCCATTTAAATCGGTTTCGTACCAGACGAATTTGTTTACTCATTCCCGTACAGTGTCGCTGTGAAGAGCGAACTTAAAGTGCCTATTTGTTACACTTAGCCGCTTTGTTTACGCAGGCCTGTGTTATTTAGCACCTGTGTAGTGAACTGGGAAGTTTATGTTTGTTATTTAATTTAAAGCTAATGAGATTTGAGATTACTCGTGTCCTTGTTTACTTACATTCTAAAGATTAACTTTATTTTGTTTAATTACAACAAAAATGTTAATCAAATATTCAGTACCAAAAATTAAATCATGTGAAAAGGTGTAATAACCCTTATGAAAAAATTAATTAATTTAAGAAATGTATATATTCCTTAATAAATCTATTATAATGAATAGATAAATAATTTTATTTATTCTTAAGAATCATTTAACAAAAATCGATTAAATTTCATAATACTTTTAAATGATAAATAAATAATAGACTTTTCCCTCGTTATTTGATTTTGTAACAATTTTCTACGCCATTTTATTCAAAGGAATTTTCCATTACAAGCAGAGTTGTGTTTAATTGTGCGGAGAAATTACAAAATTTAAGTCATGAAACGTTAAATTTTATTGTGAAATCATTTATCTTATAATAAGTTTTCGTAATTTAAAAAACTGTTTTTTTTTTATTTCAATTGAAATTATTAACATAACATTCATTTGTCCGGTTTTTACATCTATTTGGCTTCGAGCTATAATGATTTATATTTTCATAGAGTTTATTCATAATTAAAACATACGATAGGTAAGTATATTTTTTGTTTTTATCTCTGAGCGCAAGCAATTAAACGCCATCTCATACTTGACATACTGTAGTATGTTGACGACTAACGTCATAGCATTGGTAACGCGAAACTACAAGCTTTTCACCTTCCGAGGAAGTGGTCACTTCAATTCAATGTTTAAATTCATGTTTTTTCAATTCATATTTTTAATTATAAAATATTGTAAAATTGCAGAGTAGTATATCTATTAAATCAAATTTCGATTTAAAATTCATAGTAACCAATTTAATATCAAATATTAGTAATCGGTCATAAAAGTCAAAGTAGAAAACACTTCAGTTCAAATCAAAGGTAAATTATGAATTCAGGTTTAAAGAAACTCTTAAATTACAATATCATGAATTCAAGAGAAGTCGCCGCTCGGTAAAAAGAACTTTCGAGAACCAATTAAAAAGTTAACTCAAAGACAAAACGTGATACATAAATCTCTTTAGAAAACAACAAATGAAGCAAACTAATTTCTTGCTTAATTAATAAAGCAAGTTTTATTATTTAACAAAATAAAAATTAATAACTACTCGTAATTATTAAGATTAGAATAAGAAAATGTGAGAATATTTTTATTTTCTCATCTATAAATGGATCCTGAGTGCTGAAATCAAAACAAACATCTGATCAAAATAAGGAAATTATAAGCGTTTTAATTTTATTACAATAATTAAATTACATTCGAGACAATGATTGCACTATACTATGTCATTATAATTTGCATACCTCCTACAAGTTCTAAACTAACATTCGTTTTGCGGGAAAGAGATAGAGCATCACCTCTCAACCCTCACTAAAAACAATGTATATCTCAGTATTTTATTAATGGATGAAATCTTTTTTTAGCATATGCTTTATATTATTCACTCAGTCTGTTGTAAACCACCCTATTCTGACTACTAAACAAAAGCTAGTAAACATAATTTTAAATATCAAATGTTATGGGTAAAATAGAACGCATTTTTTTTATAAAATTGCTCCGAATTATTGATCACCCAAAAATTGAATACTTATAGAAACATATATCAAATAAAATACTAACTTGAACAAGTAATATTGAAGAGAAATACATTTATAATTAACTTTAAAATCGTTTTCCTGTTAACAAAGAGCAAACTTCGGCAAAAACTGATCTGCCTTTTAAGAGGATATGCGGTCGGTGACAAATTAGAAAGGTAGGTTTTTCAGAAATACATTGTTATCGCGTTGCGCCCTAAAGAAACAATTATGAAAAACGAAAGGGGCAACTGCAGCTTGAGTATATTTTAACTATGCAAAAATGAACGAAAAAAAAAAAAATAGTTCGTAGTACCCTGTTTCCTCCTTTAAATCTAAACCGAGTTTTAAGTTTCTTTATTATAGAATAAGAAAAAAATATGCTTTGTTTTGTTTTTATTTATCAAATTTGTTAAACGAATGTCTGAAATTGATTGTACAAATCGAACATTGTTTCATTTTCAAAGGCTCCTCCTTTATAGAAATAATCAAAACTTATGTGCATGTCGGTGGTGGATATATTTTATTTAGTAATTTTAATAATTTTCACGCGGAACACTAATTATTTTCAAAAATTAAAAGTACCTTAAGGTACCCGGAGTAACTTCACCTACCTACCAAAAAATGTTTCGTCAAAATCCCTTCAGCCATTCCAAAGATACCCGGATTTTATTTATTAATATAGATTGGTTCAGCGCTTTGACGACAATCTCACCTGACTTTAAATGGCTCTTAGGTGATGCTGCCGGAGCACACCTCTTGGTGTTTGGCGACAGGTTTTCAAAACTTGCGTGTAGTAGCTACACAAGTGGGCATAATAGGAAAATGCCCTACCACCATGCTATGATTTCTTCGCAGTGTTTTTTTTTTTTCACCGAAAGCTCAGGCTAACTAGTTGGAAAAGTGGGTTCGAACCTTGGTCCATCAACGCGGACTGACCGCACTACCAACTACTCTATCATCGCTGAAATCTATGTAATTTTTAATTATAAAATAATACAACGAACATGGAAAATTTAGAAATCTGAAATTAGTTAATCGATCTAATTAATAACTATTAATTATCAATTTCACATAAAGAGAACACCTATTATTAGTTCAAATCAACGAACAAACTCCCTTAAAAACGTCTAAACATGAATATGACATTTAATGTTATAAGTTTTATTAAAATATTTCCAAGTAAGATACTGTATATAATAGATAGAGCAAAGTACACAAGTACAATAGGAAGAAAATTAAATAAGTTTTGGAACATTTTCAGAGTATTCCTGTCTACAACTAACTTAGTGGTTTCATTGGAGCGCGTGGGGCACAATAATGCGAGCGAACATTTCATACTAAAATGTCATCTAATTCCAAATGTTCTACGCTTCACGTATTCATATTACTGTCGTTACTAATTGATTTACTTTGATTTAATGATACTTTGATGACGTCATCTGTCTAAAACAATTTCCTAGATATCTATAACACTTTAATGACATCCATATACCCAAATAGTTGATAATATTGGTGCAATATATGCTATCTATCTGTATATTCAACCGTAAGACATACATAGGTCTCTCCCAATAACGGGGGGATTGCCATAATCGCCACGCTTGGCGATCGTATTAAGGTGTTTTTGGTACTCAGAGGATTCTGCTGCCCATCTCTTGGTTTATATCCCTTAGTCGCCTTTTAAAACATCCACGCGAACATATGGAGTGGTACAATTCTTCTCACAATATATGCATTGTGGTATAATGCCCACACTGGTCGTATAACATTAATAGATTTGAAAAAAGAACAATTTTAATTAGTTTTTAAGTGAATACTTGTAGTGTGATTTGGAACGTTATGAAACGAAAAAGCGACATTAAAAAGAGACAAACCCAAAATTCTATAGGATTTAACATACGACAGAATGAGAAAGAATATATTATTTAACCGTATTACTTATATTCCTAGTCTCCTCTTGTGTTTCGTATTTTGAGTGTAGTATACAGATTTCCTGTCTCGAAACATTGTATTTTTTTCATTTGGAAAACCATTGAATGTTTGGCAGGTCCACCATAATTTTTAATCAATATTTCATACAAATTTTCTGAGACTAGAATAAAAATGTTGAACTACCACAAACATATAATTGCAAACCAAGTAGGTACAAACATTATCTAGCGTTACTTTTTTTATAGAAGTAGCGATATACTCAAGGCTTAGAACAAAAACTTGATAAGTGCAATAATGGACGTTTTGATATATCGAGTCTTGAAAGTTGTTAATGAAATAGGCAACTACTACGTAGTAACTTATAACCGGTATAACATTTTATTTTCAACAATGTCATGGCTACTTACTAGATGATCGCGAAATTCATGATAACAAACTGATTTTTTCCTACAGTCTTATGCCCATGACACACGTATATATTCACATCACTATATGCATGTGGTTCTATACCGCATGAATTGACGCAGGCTTGAATCCATCTATTCTATGTATTTATTTAAGCTATTGGTAACGGAATAGATTTTCATGGAACCTTGTTTTTGTGGGATTCCTAAATACCCGCCTGGATAGCTACCACTCAAAGTTGAAAATTGTCTTTACATCTATAAATGCGTTCCGGCTGCATTACTTGAGAACCACTACCTCTGGTTTTAGGGTATTTAGTTGGACTACATCGTCATTATATTCAGAAGAAGACAAATTGAATGTTACCGATATCCAAAATATAAAGAAGGATTGTAATACCTAACATAAGGGTAATTTAATTTTGTTTGGATTCACAGGTAGTAATCCCTTTTTTGTAGGATTATACCATCGACCCTTTAAACTACTTACGATTGGAATTGGAGCCTGACCCCACTTCACAATTTTACCAGATATACGATGAGATTGTAATTGCTAAACTGTTATCAGTTTGGATGACGAGTTTAAATATAGTTCTTGAAGGTTAATTTCATTTGGACCATGTTTTTATTATTATAATATAGTAAAGTTGAAGTATAGAGGGGGAAAAGACAACCAAATAAAAGTAGGATCCAGTATGTGAGGGAAGACATAAAAGTAAAAGGGGTGTATGAAGACATGATAGCTGATAGACATGTATGGTAGAAGACATAATGTGCCTACATGATGACTACAGTAAAGTGAGGTTATTGTGTCTTATGGTTAGTGATTTACTGATATCGTCTTCTAACTACTTAAGACATCGCATATGACACTATCCATTGGCAACTTTTGTACGCCTCTAAAAGAAAATAAAATCCTTTAATTGTAATTTACGTGGAAAGTTGATAATATACTTACTGATAGAGTGTGCCAAGAACAAGATTAAGAGAAATAACCCAAATTTAGCAATTTGACTCAATACCTTGTTCAAATGATGCCAAGAGGTATGATTAGTATGATTTAGTAATCTTAATCAACCAGCAATCATCTTAATACATAAAACATAAACTAACCATTGTACCCCGTTACATTAAAGGTAACATGTTACTTGGACAACATTTTCTAATAAGAAAATAACATTAAAGTGAATATTGTCGAAGAGTATCTCAATCCTTAAGTCGATTCTAATTATAAAAGTAACTAGTGTTCATTCAGTAGTCGAATTAAGACCATAAACAATTAGTATTAAAAATTTGAGGGGGAAAAAAAACAGTGTCCAATCCAATTTTTGAAGTGATAACTTCTTATGGGAGGGTTAACCGCTTTCTTACGTAACGCGTTACGGCGCCTCTGGCATCCCTTTCTTTCACGTATACGGTAGGCAGGCTCCTCCTCTGTCATTCTAACCCACAGCGCTAGCCGTATTACGTACAGACGCTTCCCTATCTCTCTACTCAGTGTTAAGTGTGCGATAGACATATACTATTGATTAAATAATGATACTAATAATGTGCATACACAAAATTGTAATGTACATATTCAAGAATTGTAACTAAGTATAAAATATTTTTTTTTTTTTTGACGGGCGGAAATGAGTTTACGCACTACCCTTATCTATTGTATTTAGGGGATCAAAGTCCCCCAATACAATAGATAAGGGGGCACGGAGTGACGAGCTCCGTGCCAGTGTGGGACTCACCCGGGCGTGAAGCGCCCGGAAATACCCACTAAAACCCCTCGGGGCCGTCCGCTGCATTTGGGATGGGGGCGACACGGGGTGGCTTTCGCAAGCACCGCGTCGCCCCCTGCAGCGAACCCACCGGGCCTCGTCGTGCAATGGCCCAGCGGGGATGGGGGAGTGTACACACTTCTCAACCCCACCTCTTCGCCCGCCTCCCGTAGGAGGCATGACCTAGGCAGGTCAGCCAGCTGGGGGGGCAGAAAACTGCCCCCCCGTAAAGAAGAAAAAATTGGGATAGTTTAGTGGCGGGCACAGAGAAAGGGGAAGAAGCCCGCCACTGAAGAAGATTCTGGGTCCCTCTCCTTCTCTCATCTTATCTCCAACGACAAGACGTAGAGAAGAGAGGGATGCCCAGGAAGAAGAAGAAAGGGACAGACAAGAAGACACCCAACACAACAACACACAAATACGGACACACGTCCACCAACCACCCAGGGGGCCCCTACAAACGCAGGAACCCCCTGACATAACGGGCCCACCGCCCCCTCGGCCTCCTCCTACGGCGAGGAAAAAAAATAACCAATGAGGTTTATCCGAGGTGCGATTATTGCTAGTTGAAAACTTTACCAAATCAAAACACCTGCCCTTACATTATCATATTAATATACATAAAATTTAAGTAATAACTTAAACTTCTCTGAAGTTAAACAATTTCAATATTTAATAGTTAAACTTAGATTAGTTTAAGTTATCACTTCTGTCGGGCATCCCGAGAAGCGCACTATTTTTGTATTAAAAACACTCGTCAAGAAACAACAAACAGAGAAGTCAAAGATACTAGAATATACAAGAATAAAATTGTATATTTATGTTGAAATTATAATGTATTAACTAATTACGTAATTTAATAATTATAATGATTATTTTATTGTAATAATTGTCAATATTTCTTACCTAAGACAGTGATCGAACTGGACACGAACATACTGAGCAGCCAGACGAGAGCTATTTTGATGACGACCACCCTCTTTGTGGAGTGATGTCGGCTTTTCAACGGGTTACGTATACCTAAAAACCTGTAAAAAAAATAATTAAAAATAATAATATAAGCCTTTTATAAATGTTTTATTGAGAATGAATCTCTACTGAAGGAAAGTGAGATGACGTCAACAATTGACGTTATTCAAACGCCGGAAAATCAATTATTCTGTATTTCCCCACTAATACAACGAGACTTTTTTATATTGTATAGGATAAGCGATTTAACTACAATGTCACCTGATAATAAGTGACGATGTGGTCCAAAATGGTAAAGACACTAAGCATAGAGGTATCTAACTCTAAAGCGATGTAAGCGTTGCTTTTCTACAAACCTCAAATGAAAAAATTATCAGTCAAGCAGTTGATTTGAAAACTGGTTCATTTAGGCTTAGAGTTTACCCTTTTTTTACTTTATTGTCTCACTACAAGTGAGATTACAGTCAAACAGAAACACGTGTCAGAAATTAAACTTCTTTGGCGATCTTAGTATAGAAAAGAAGTAGCAGTGACCATAAGAAGTAAGTACGCCCTCTTTCTAAAAATACAGAATATGCGCACTCTTCCTCGAGAACGAATATATCATGAAAAGGAGAAAATAATAATTCTACATTCAAAAATAATAGCGTGCTTATTATTTCTGTTTCTTTCTCTCTCACTAGGTACTTCTATCCATCCTTTGATATTTAAAATCATTAAGTTAATATCTGAAAACTTTGATTTTGAAAGCTTTTAGTTTTAATTATATGATCGTAGCTATAGTAGAGTAGTTTCCGTCGAACTGATGACATATTGAAAAAGGCACAGAGAGTAATGGAAGTCACAGAACCGGAACCTGTTCAATAAATCGAATCACGCACGATCCCTATTACTGAACTATTTGAAATCGGTGAACCGCTCTCACTTCCGATCCAACAGTTGCACTAAACAAACTACCATTTGGATTTTCATCTAGTTTTTTTTGTACTGTATATAACAGACAATTTTTTTTCTAAAGCCATTGTAAATAACATAAATTAATATAAAAAATTAAGGGCTGTTTGTAATATCAAAGTAACGACTTTTTAGTAAATACACATGGCATCAAAAACAAACCTTGTAAAAAACCAAGTCTCGCAAATCAGTTCTTCTACCGTAGAAAGTTGTGAGATCCATGTAACACCAAATCGGTTACTTTATTAAGTCCCTACTTAAGGGACCTTTTGTTAATTTATTACGTAATTAGATAACCTAAAAACATTTTAGTGACCATATCAATATTAATAATCTTTTATGTTTTAAATAAAATAGATTCTCTTTGTCATCGAATGATGACGTAATAAATCTTACAAGTAATACATATTATATTAAATAAGATGGTTTAGTACGATTGCCAAGTCAACCTATTTTGTTTAAAACATAAAAGATTTTTAATATTGATATGGTCACTATAATCTGCTTGTTTAATATAAATTCAGGCTTCTAGTTACATCCACAACGAAATTATAAGGGGTCGAAAATGACCTGAACTGCTTCGAGACAAGGATTGTACGGCCGTGCCGCTTTTTTTACTTTTGCTCGATTTGGCGGAGGCGCTCCCCGTGCCCCCAGAAAAATGTATATATGATACCTATACAAGAAACTTAGTTTTGAACATTTTGTTTGTTCCAGCTAATATCCAGAATGGCAGAAAAGATTTTGACGGGACTTTTTTTGCTAGACAGCTAAAATTTAACTCCGCATAACTGAGTCGAAAATATAATTAATTGGGTTAATTATAACCCGATATGGGTACCGAGTAAAAAAAATTAAAACTCATGAAATTGTGAGTAAAATTTTATTCAATGTACAGATTTACTGAAAGGTGTTTGAATTTGCTGTACTTTCTGTTAGTATCAAAGATAATTTCAGGAAAATTTATCAGGCTACCGCATTGAAAAAAATAAAACAAAACAAATTTTGGAAAAAAAAAGGCTGTTTTTCTCTCAAGTACTATAGTAAGTCAACCAATATTCTTTGTTTTTTTTTTATTAAGAGTAATTATTAGCGAGCTTTAAATTTCTTAATAGATATAAAAATTGTAAACTTTTTTTTGTAAAATTTTACCTTGTTTACTCCATCAGGTATATAATTTGAGGATAACATTTATAATATAACCTTATTAAGACAAAATCATAACAATCTCTGAGGGTACACTTAGTTAGCGTACTGTTATCTTGGGCTAAGGTAAAAAAGTTTCCTGCGTCCATTAAAGAGAAACATTAACTTATTCTTAGTAAATTATTCACTGAATTATATTCTGAAGCGATGATAGGGCAATTGCTAGTGCGGGTGGATTTCGTGTCAATCGACTCGACTTCATACCCACCTATCCAATGCTAAAATTAGCCTGAGCTTTCGGTGAAGAAACCCATCTTGAATAAACCATACCATGGATGTGGGGTGTTTTCTAATAATGCCCGCCTGGGTAGATACCAACCTCCAGTTACAAAACCTGTCGCCAAATACCAAAAAGTGTCTTCTGGCAGCATCACTTGAGAACCAGTACCTATAAGCTTAGTGTGCTTACCATCCTGGACCACATCGTCACTTATAATCATTTGAGATTAGGGTCAAAGCACTGAGACTATTCCGTGTAAGAAAAAATAGTTCCTGTGCAATCCGATGCTCATATGGAATCGGTATATTACAATCCAGTTATATTTTAGATCATAACGTCTGTTTGATTTTCGCGAAATTCATATTCTCAAATAAGCATAATTAATATGTTTTTCGGTTATGTTAACAACTCCACTTCGAAGCGCATACACATTAAAATATTTTATGAACCTTGTAAAATATCTCATAATTTTGTTGCAACTAAATTTTACGACCCCGCATTCACCTATCTATCTGTGACACTACTGAAAGACGTTTATACGCCATATTAACTATTCCACTTTAATATAGCATTGTTTCACAGAGTCGTAAAAAAATAAACTGTCACTCTAATGGCAAAATTTTACGACTTTTACACTGTTAAACTGAAAAGAGTTAATTTTCTTTCTTAGCTAATACAAAACTTAAGAAGTTATCATTCGTAACAAATTATCTTGAGGTTATAGGTTATTTCGTTATAATAAGCACACGTACTGATCATTTGTATGATTAACTGAATCACGCTACAAGAATTATCGTTGTGTAACTGTACATTATATTTGAATTTTATAACTTCGATAAGTATATCAAATCTATATATATGTGTGTGTGTGTGTGTGACAAAGTGATACCTTCTTTTTTTTGACGGGGGGAAATGCATTTACGCACGACCCTTACCTATTACATTAGTGAGACCGGAGTCCCCCAATGCAATAGGTAAGAGGGCAAGCAGGGACGACTCCGTGCCAGTGTGGGACTCGCCCGGACGTGAAGCGTCCGGAAATACCCACTAAAACCCCCCGGGGCCGTCCACCGCATTTGGGATGGGGGCGATACGGGATAGCTTTCGTAAGCACCGCGTCGCCCCCTGCGGCGAACCCACCGGGCCTCGTCCGTGCAATGGCCCAGGACAAAGTGATACCTAACCTAAAGAAACAAATAAATGAAGAAAATGGAATCCTTTTGTTTTTATTCGCGGGAAAAATGTACATAAGAGTAAATTAGAAAAATGAGAAAAGGTCGATAGAGTCCAAAAAATAAATATAACCTATAACCATCCACGAAAAATTCCGCGTCGAATGGTAGTAGTCCAGTCGCATCCCGATATGTTCAGTAGTTTTGAGGTAATGGTGCATCAAAGTAAGCCCATTTTCCATATATATATATATTTGGGATGTGTTTAGACTTTTTATTAAATTAAAGATTAGATTAATATAGATTTGAGCCTAATACACCTGTATTCATGACTGTAATAGATTAAAGATATAACGAGGGGAGTTGTCAAAAAAGATGTGTCACGACTATGTTCCATGTTTACAACGTAATACTATTAAATAAAATAAAAATCAGTTTGAAAGTGATTATTTCCCACGTTATACCCACATATATAGAAGATTACTTGGTCTGATTGACTGAGTCATCTACGCAGACCCTAAACCGTTGGGTCTACAAATTTGAAATAAAAATAAGATAGACTTTTATGATATAAGCATTGGATGGAGCAATGGATTTTTGAAAATTTCACTAAGCTTATAAAATAATGGATGGACGATTGTATGAAAGTCCCATCATTCTAGAACTATGAAGCATGAAATTTAATATATATATATATATATATATATATATATATATATATATATATATATATATATATATATATATATATATATATATATATATATATATATATATATATTTCTAGTTGAAATATGTCTATACGTGTATAGGCGTTTTTTTTATAGTATCATCTCTATCACCTATATAGCGTTGTATGTGAAATTATTTGTGGCGAGTGGGCTGTCTTTGAGCGTATAATAAAAAGTAAAAACAAATAAAAAAAAACTGATTTATTGAACGTTATTCACGAACTCACAAAATTAATTTATTGCAGTTATCAATAATTAAATCTTATTCATATGTCTATTTACTTACATTTGAGATACGTTCATTATTTCCTTTTCATGTTTTAATTATGAGGTATAGGTATATAGGCTGTAAATGGCCTAAATTACACGTGAGCAAATCTGCAGGCACATCTAGTAATATTATACATTAAAAAAACGTATGAGTTTATGATCACGAGTTTTATAGGAATTATAGATTCAAACTAACAACGTGACTAAACAAAAATGATTTGAATATAAATAACAAAGCAGAAAAATTAAAAAGGATAATTAAATACTAATCTTAAGCCCGTAATCTATTAATATACCTAATTTAATCGTCAATAAAATGTTAAATCATAGAATGAGATACAGTGGACAATATAATAATGTTTTCGTTGTAACAAAAAATGTTTCTGTCTCCAATATACATATATGCACAGTTATGTTTATAAGAATGATTTTAAAATACACAAACTGCATTTTATTTTAGTTCACACTGTGAATCTTAGCTACGTATTACTAAGCTTTTTTCAGTGGGATTTAATAGCAAAGATTTTAAAGCATCGCTCGTAAAATACAATGCTTGTATTATAATTTAAATTAAGGCTTTTTTACATACAACCATTATATAGAGATATTGACTTGGTCATATTTTTAACCTCAATGATTTACAGCAGAAAAAACTATTACGTCTAGTCTTTTCTACATATCATAAAAGGTAGGTACGTTTTTCGAGCTCTCTGTCTATTCAATAATGCCTTAAAATTTGAATACCATTCTAATGTTATACATAAATGTTTTTTTTTATAATTAAAAGCTTATTGTCATTGGTAGGTACAAATATTAGGACAATAGTGAATTAAATTTAAAAAAGGAATTGACTATGACTACATTCCAATACTTTAACAAATTCATTGGATATTTAGGAACAGACTTTGTTATGTTCCGGGCCCTGCTGTCAAATTTATACATTTTTTTTTTATTTCTATCTGTTTATTTGCTAACTCCTATGAAAACACGCAACGGAACATTTTGTAACAAGTTTAAATAGTATAGCATCTTAACTTTACCCTCCCAAATACACCTTCGATAAGTTAATGTATATTTGCAAAAAATGTTGATAAACTTGACTAGTAAACGATCGGCATAAATTTAATTTCAGAAATAAATATAAAATGGCCGACCCACGCTTTAGGCTAAATCTAATAAAAAAATTAGGTAATAGTCTTCGGTTTTACAACATAGTTCCATAGCACATCACCGATTTACCTGACAATAAATTCAAGCACTATATCAATCAAGTCTTAACTTCCAAAGGTGAATGACGGCGATGTTTGGAAATGACACCCCTCTCTGTGCATCCGCTCACAACATTTATATCTCTAATTTATATATTTTTATTTAAAAAACATATATGTAAATTCACATATAAAAATAAAGAAACCAGATCGAGTTTCTTGCCGGCTCTTTTCGACTGGGTTATTTCTTGAACCGGTGGTACCATTTTGACGTTCATGAGTGTCCAATGTATAAAATTTATGTTGCCCAATGTGCAACAAATTGATTGTAAGTTAGAGGTAGAAGGGAATTTAGTAGGCTTAGTTGACAAAACTCTGTTTTTAGGTATCACACTTGATAATAAATTACAATGGGGTCCGCACATTAAAACTTTGGCAGGAAGGCTTAGTTCCGCTGCTTTTGCGGTTCGAAAAATTCGCCAGTTGACGGATATTGTTACTGCTAGGTTAGTCTACTTTGCTCACTTTCACAGCTTAATGTCTTACGGTATTTTGCTGTGGGGTACAGCAGCAGAGGTAGACACTATTTTTATGTTACAAAAGAGAGCTTTTCGAGCAATATACAATATGGGACCTCGCGAATCTCTAACGAACAAGGTTCAAGAATATGATATCTTAACTTTGCCCTCGCAATACATATTAGATAACTTAATGCATAATCGTAAAAATTTAGACAAACTAGATCTAGTGAATGATCGTCATGATTTTAATATTAGAAGTAAAGACAAGTTGGCCGTCCCACGCTTTAGGTTAAGTAAGTCTAATAAAAGCTTTATAGGTAATAGTATTCGGTTTTACAATAAGATCCCAAGTAACATTACCGATTTACATGACAATAAGTTTAAGTATTATGTCAAGCAAGTTTTAATCTCAAAAGGTTATTACAGGATGGATCATTACGTGAATGTAGTGATGTCTGGAATTAACCCACATCTCTGTGCTTCCGCTAACATTATTAAGACTATGATTTGTATAGTTTTTTATATGACAAAAATATATATATATATTATATTAAAAAAAAAAAAAGAACCAGATCGAGTTTCTTGCCGGCTCTTCTCGACTGGGTTGTTTTCCGAACCGGTGGTAGTGTTTTAGACGTTCATAAGCGACTAACAAGGGTTAGGGCCTAAATTGAATAAATAAATTTTGATTTTGTCCTAAATTAAATAAATAATTTTTGTTTTTTTTCTTGAACAGATTTTGTTCCGCTATTCGCCTTCGATTAGGTGTAAATAAATCTTAATATTTTTAGCCAAGAGATAAATATAAATCATGTACAGTAAAATTGGAGCTCTTCAAGAATTAAAAAAATAACTCCACTATAGCTTATCCGTAGGCTATAGTCTATCTGTAGCCCTTGTGGTTGAAGTTGAAGTCAACGCGGTCGAAGGACAGAACCGGACAGAAACTATATGTATGTTATGGAGGAAATGTTAGTCTGAAAGAAAGCATAACGACAGTACGTATGTCACGTAGAGGTCATACGGGTATACATTTACGTTGACCTTTGACCCGTTTTGTAACAACCTCTTTAGTAGTATACACGTTTAACGAGACACTTTCTTTACGGATAATAAAACCGGATAACTCGTTGTAAACCGTTTAACTGCACGCGCACCGCATAAGTAACCTCTTCGTACTGCAGACACGATTAGCCGGTTGGTTTCGTTACCCGGTTTATATTTAAGACCATGATGCGAATATCAAATTCATAAGAAATGTTGACTCTATATAAAATGAGCATACGCTATTACACACTTAAGGGTCAAATTTCCCGTGGCAATAGTCAGAAACTAGGAAATTTTGGACATTTGTACCACCCGCTTCTTATAAGCAAAGCAAGACTCAACTCAAACTCAAAACTCACTCACCCCCCCCCCCCCCTCCCCGCCGTGATAACGTAAGCATTGATATAATTTTGAAAGAACTAAAATTAATAAGTAAATATTGTTAACGTTTTCACCATTCAGACCGCTTAATTCCCCAAAATAAGCATTAAAAATATTAAATAAAGCATATTATTATGTATGTTTATTAAGTGAAAATCAAATGTAAAAAATTGATATGTCCGAATGGATGTAGCTTAAAATCGATCCCTTTTTATACGTTATAGGCTCAGTGCTTTGACCGCAATCTCACTTGATGTTAAATGACGATGTGGTCCAGGATGGTAAACACACTAAGCCTGATGTACTGATTCTCAAGCGATGCTGCCGGAACACACCTATTTGGGGACAGGTTTTCTAACTTCAGGGTGGTAGTTACTCAGATGGGCATTATTTTAAAATTCCCTACCACCAAGTTATGGTTTCCTCATGATGTTTTCCTTCACCAAAAGTTCAGGTTGATTTTAGAGTTGGATAGGTGGGTTTGAACCCGCGTCCATTGACGCGAAATACGACCGCGCTACCAACTAAGCCATCATCGCTTTATATTCTAATCCTGTTCGTTGACGTTAGTTAACCCCTTGAGCTCTAACCTGGCGTTTACGCCAGCTTCCTTTGTTTTCCTATTGTCTTCCTATTTTCTTATTTTTAGGGGTAACAGCCTCGGTAGCGCAGTTGTATTACATACGACTGCCGTTCTGAGGTCTCGGGTTCGATCCCCGGGTCGGGTCAAGTGATATTGGGTTTTTTCTACTCAGTATCATCCCGGAGTTTTGGAATTTGTGCCCGACATGGCGACAGGCTCGCCCCCTGTCACATCTGGGACGGAACTAAGCTCGGCGAAATGTGGGTGGTGTAGTTCGCTACTTCACCTCTGCCTAACCCTTCGGGGAAAACAGGCGTGAGCATATGTATGTATGTAATCGACATATTAAGAGGATACGTAGGCAATAAATTGAGAAAAAAAGTATTGTAGAAATCTATTGCTATCTCGTTGCGCCCCAAAGAAGGAGTTATAAAACCCGAAATGAACATCTGCATCTCGGTTGATTATACCTATGTAAAATAGAATAAATCATCACTTCGTATTCCCTCTTGTTGCTTCCTCCAAAACCGGGTCTGTTTTAAATTTGGTTCCATATATAAAAAAGGAAGACTTTGTCTATGCTTCTAATTAAAGATTTTTTATTCGTCAAATTTGTTTGACGAACGTGGGAAAACAGCCGTAAAAAAATCAGAATTTTTTATCTCATTTACAAAAGCTCCTAGTTTGTATAATATTGAATAACAAACGCACGGACATGGCGACGGTGAATATGTATTATATAGTATACATATATTTACTGTAAAGTCATCAAGGGTGGAAACAAGGTAATAAGTCCGTATGAAATAATCATCGCCCGTATACCCTCTTAACATTTTGGATCAATGCCAGCCTTAGTAGCATTACATAGAAGAATACCGCGTAAATGAACGTAGGGTCAAATCTACTTATTCTATAAATAATTTGAGTTGAGTTTGAGTTATCGGTGAAGGAAAAAATCATTACATTTTAATGCTAGCCTTCATAGATTTATCACGTCTAAACATACATCACTTAAGAGTAAACACATGGTAAACACGTGGTCACTTTACACCTAGTGAGATTCTAGTCAATGCCCTGATTATTTACAGATTTTTTTTTTAAATAGTGATAACTACAATTAATTTAAATAGCTCTATATACACACAATAATACTCGATAAAAGGATCTGAGAAAATAAATATTTCAAACGACATAACCCTTATTTTTATCCTTGTGCTAAAGTGTTTATTTCCAATTCTGTAGATGTCTACAAACACTTCGGGTAAACAGTACTAAGAGGCGCGTCACTCACTCAGACTCGTGGGAAATGTCCTAGATTTTTTTTCCGTCTGCCAACAACACAAAGATTTACACACCTGCTTCGCGCGTTAATAACAGGGTCATATTTTATGTCTGCTAACCCCTCATGTATATTGATTTATTACACGGTGAATTGTTTATCCAAAGCCTATGATCGTCGATACCCGATAGTGCTTAAGAAAATATAATCTATCAATAATACTGACAATTCTCGCTTCTTACAAGGTAAATCGATTGTTTGTAATTTTTTTACTTGTAGAAGGGTAGTTTGATTTTTACTGTCGGCAGTGTTATGACGCTCGGAACGGTACACACCAGTTGTGATTGAGCTACGAAGCAAGTCGGTTGTACGGAGTTTTACATAAGTTAAGCTAAGGATAACGTGTATTTGTGTACATATCAGAAGTATTTTTTTATAAAACGAAAATAGAACAAACTCAAATGAAAATATAAAGTCGATTAAAAAGAAACACAATAAGTAGTTTGCAATTCTAATGGACATTTATATGATTTTAAATAATGTAATCTCACCTAATGTTAAGTGACGCTATGGTCCAATATGGTAATCACTCTAAAGTTACTAGCACTCAAGTGATGCTGCTGGAATACATTTATTAGTAAACATGTTTTTAAACTTCAGGATGGTAGCTGCCAAGCGGACATTATTGAAAACGACCTACCAATAAGCTATGTTTTTATGATTATAAAAATGAATCCAGTAAATCGGTTTTCGAGTTACAAGCCAACTAATGAACAGACAGGCAAAAGACGTTACCCTATTTAATATATACGTTATATAATTTTATTATTAAAAAAAAACTTTTACTTTACTAGACGCTATTGTAAAAAAAATTAATAACAAAAAAAAACAAATATATGATACAAAAATTCCGTAGGTAATAACAGAAAAGAAAATTTCTAAAGTGTCTTTCTTCCATTATACGAACACAAAACACCGTAACGTTTATCAATACGTCAATATAACAATTTGAAGGAGATAATAAAGGTCGCTCAGGGTAAGGTCGTAAAATAATCCCCAATAAAGGACGAGGTAGGTACTCTGTTACACGCAGGTTTTCTGATTGTTGTAATCTAATAAATTAGTTATATTACAGCTGATTTCTGTTTATCCGTCTTATTCGGTAATGTTTATTATGTAATTAATATTTTTTGTCGTAAAAGCTCTCATAAATACTGGTGATTTGAGTCATATTCCGAACTAACTGTGTGCTCGTGGCTGCGCTTCCGTTTCATATATTATTCACTGCGTTGTAACTTTTTTATAAGGAACCCTAATTTTTTACTACTTTTTGGTACTAAGATAAAGTAGATATATCTCACATAAATTCAAACATCTGCCCGTAAAGCTGACCCTTGAATCTTTGTATTATTATTTCAAATTTATGTTTTTTTACGCGGGATTCGAAAATCCAAATTACTCTAAGTTACCCGGAGTAACTTCAGCTATCTACCAAAAAAGTCCTGTCAAAATCGGTCCAGCCGTCCCCGGATTACCGGAGACAAACAGACAGACAAAAATAAAAAATTAATGTATTTTTGGTATAAGTATCGTGTATACCTACTTACATTCATATGTGTTTAGTAAAAAAAATGTTACTCTGGCATTACAAACAGACACTTCTATTTTATTTATTAGGTGATTAGATTATTGGATTGTTTAGGTGAATTTTATTGTGTGAACTAATATTAATTAAATAAATACCTGCCAATGCTGATAAAACACATATGCATGATGCTGGCAGAGCAGGCGAGCACGTCACATGTAACGTAAACATTACACCACACCACACCAAGGGGCCAGTAACCTAAAAATTACAACAAAAAAATACATTTCTATCAAATTAAAATGTATTTTACACAGTAGGGGCAGATCCCTTACGCGGGATGTGGGGTTTAAATGAAAGTTATTGTTTATTTCATTTTGGGGTGTTTTGTCAAAATTATGCCAATGCCTATGCTATAACAATTGGATAAGCTTTGATTACTGTAACTAACAAGGCGAAGGGGTAGTCGAAAACGTTTAAAGTTTTGTTAACGTAAAACATACATATTATTTTAAATTGGAATATTTGTAGGTTTTCCCTTAATAACATTCAAACGATTGGACCGATTTAAGATCAATTCCTCATTTAAGTAAATTTAATCAAGGAAATTAAGAGGACACGCAGTCGGCAACAGATTTGAAAAGTACATATTTACTGTCGTAGAAATCTATTGATATCGCGTTGCGCCCCAAAGAAAGAGTTATAAAACACGAAAGGCAGGGTGATTTTACCGATGCAAAATAGACGAAAACATCACTTCGTTGTACCCTGTCTCGTCCTCCAAAACTGAACCGATTTTTAATTTTCTTCCAATTATAGAATAAGAAAAACTTAGCAATGCCTCTACGTCTTGCTTTTTTAAATTTTATTCATCAAATTTGTTTGAAGAACGTCTGAAAATGACGGTAAAAGTCTAGCCTTTTTGTCATGTTCAAAGGCTCCTAGTTTCTACAATAGCTAATTTTTGGAAAAAATGAATACTTTCGTGCATGGCGGTGGTGGATATATATATAATTATGTATTACCAGGGAGGAAACAGGGGACTTTGTTTGACGTTTGGATGGAATAAATTCCGTAGCATTTCCTCTTAACATAGGATAACATGCGGTGTTATTCGTTTATTTATTGTGTATAAAATGTATATGTTCTTTTTTTAGGACACTTAATAATACATATATTAAGATACACAATACATTTTTAAGATCGTATAATAAACAAAGAATTGCTGGATAAAATAAATTTTTAAGTATTTATACGAATATATCTTCATAACTATTACTACGATTAAAACAAACGTAAGGCAGTTTAAGAACAAATATCCATGAAACACTTTTAACGAAATTGTGGCTAAAAAATTCCACCTCGCAGATATGCAAATAAATTATTACACCATATTATTCAATGTTGCCAGACATATTTAATCAACGCTGCGAAATTCATTTAGAGACTACAGAGATTACTGCTACCGCTTTAATATAAATCATATTTTATTTCCTTCTACGTTTAAAACTGTGAGTGACGGAAAAAAAAAAATTAATGGACGAAAATATGGCCAAAGAAAGGGAAACCACACGCTCGTGAGAAATCTGGAAAAGTGATTGTGAACATTTATTTAGGCTTCAATGGCCATTTAATATATACTAATAAACAAAATTGAAGTGTCTGTTTGTAATATTAAAATAAAAACTTTTTTACTAAATGCATATACGGTTACCTATACCAAAAATACATTTTTTTATATTTAGTATGTCTATCGGCTAATCTCCAGAACGGCTTTACCGATGTTAACGGAAGACATTTTCTGACAGGTATCTAAAGTTACTCTACGTAACTTAGGCTACTTATATTTTTCGAATATTATTAGTGTTACGTGTAAAAAAAGAATACTCAAGAAATTGTGAACAAAATACGATTCAATAGACAACATCATCAAAACAATCCAATGATTGAAAAATACGTGTATTACATACTGGAAAATATATGAAACGCGGGTGCAGCCGCAGACACACAACTTATGAAGTAAATTTCATATATGCTTACTAATATACTGTAGAAATAATTATCTCAAATGAAGTAGGTAATATAATATAAATCTCACTTCCCCTATCATTGGAAACCCTATCATTCAGTCAAATTTATTAATCCGTTGATACAATCATTTTCTATTAGAAATTAGATTCGTAAATATTGTAATTGATTTACCCCGAATTCCAATTTCACAGCCATAAATGTAAGACTACATTTTTCGCTCGACTTGATGTTACAAATTCAAAGCCATTCAAAGGTATTGAGAAATAATAAGTCTAACGGACACACAGTCACGTAGAGTTGCAAGCCTTTTGTTACACTCATCAAATTATTTTTTTTAGATAAAATTCAATTCAATCATTAAAAGTAGCGTCAAACTTTCAATAAATTTATTTTTCTTACAATCAACAACTGAAATTTTAAAATAACAAACTTCACTCTATAAACTTTTGTTATCTCTTTTCAGTCCTGTTTTATATTCAGAGCTCGTCATGAGTTTTAAACTTTACGAAATTAAGATAAAAGAGCTCAAAGAATTTTTATGTTTTTTTTTCTTTTAAATGTATCTTCATGCATGTAGTGATTTGTATCTAACCGAGAATATTTTTTATAAAAAGTTTAAACCTCTAAATCTTAAATTTTAAAGAGACAAGAATTAATACGTTTTTTTTAATACCGAGTTACTTATTTAGCTATGCATAGCTCGAAATCTTAAATCTGATATCATGTAATGCTATCTATTGTTACATAACTATTATGCAAGTAAATAAATGAAAATGTAGCGCAATGTCGTCTGTTATTTAGTAGACAAATTAATGAAAAAATGCAAATTATAAATGTAGTACGTCTTCACTACAGTGACCTATTCTTTGTCGCGGACATAGGTAAGTCCACCGTCATAGGATAGTGTCTTGTAACGGTTTCGCCGCATTCCCTTTAGTTTTAATTTTAGAAACGGTAAAGGGAAAATTACTTTTAAATGATAAACAGATTTTTAACTTGAAAGAAAATTAATAAAAACCTATATACAACCTAAATTTTACATAAATCGATACAGCCGTAAAAAAAAAACATATACAAAAATTATTCACTTAATAACATTAGATAATGTAAGTTTGGTTACAACTTGGACGTTTTTGAAGGCTGTGTATTCACAATATGTAATAATACGAAACGTATGCGACCAATCGGTTGTACTTCCTTCGCCAAAAAGGTTTCCGATTGGTTTTCGAGTACAAAATTACTATATTATCATTATTTCCTAAGTTTGTAGACCGAAATATTGGAATTTTATATCTTTCTGTTGATTACTTTCTTATTTAACAATGGTACAAGGAAGAGAAAATAATATATACGTTTTTTTTGTTATTTTAAATAAAGAACACTCCGATTAGTTTTATATTCTATAAATTCAAAATTCTACTTTACATCTATTACTGCAGGTGACATATTAAAAGCCTTCAAGCAATTAAATTTAAAACATACACAAGACATATGGGGAATGTCGGTAATGGTTCTTCAAACCATGATTGTTAATATTTCACCATATTTGGCTAACATATTTAACGGATGCATAGCAACAAGCACTTTTCCTAATTTAATGAAAATAAGTAAAGTGGTACCCTTATTTAAATCAGGTTGCAGAAGTAGTCTTGAAAATTATAGACCAATTTCAGTACTTCCATCGATTAGTAAGATTTTCGAAAAGATTATGCTTAATCAGTTAGTTGAATACTTTAGAGCAGAAAAGATTTTAGATGATCGGCAGTTTGGTTTCACGAAATCCAAATCTACCACTGACGCTGGTGCAACGTTAATAAGTCACATATTGGGAGCTTGGGAGATTTGGCAGGATGCAATAGGTGTATTCTGCGATCTCTCAAAGGCCTTTGACTGCGTTGATCACAGTACACTTATACTGAAACTAAAACATTATGGTGTTTCTGAAACCTCTGTCTCCTTCCTGGCTTCTTACTTAACAAACCGATGTCAGAAAGTAAGTGTTAATGGGGTTACCTCCACTGGGTCATTAGTTAGAATCGGTGTGCCGCAGGGGTCGATTTTGGGACCGTTTTTATTCCTGGTTTATATTAATGACTTACCGCTAATGGTTAATAACTCAGCTGATATGGTTGTATTTGCAGACGATACTTCACTTATATTTAAAGTAAAAAGAAAAAATTCAGAGATTAGGCACTTAAATAATACACTAGCAAACATTTCCAAATGGTTTGCCTTAAATAATTTACTTCTTAACACTAAGAAAACGAAATGCATAAAATTTATGTTGCCCAATGTGCAAACACATATTGATTGTAAGTTAGAGATAGAAGGGAATTTAGTAGGCTTAGTTGACAAAACTCTGTTTTTAGGTATCACACTTGATAATAAGTTACAATGGGGTCCGCATATTAAAACTTTGGCAGGAAGGCTTAGTTCCGCTGCTTTTGCGGTTCGGAAAATTCGCCAGTTGACGGATATTGCTACTGCTAGGTTAGTCTACTTTGCTTACTTTCACAGCTTAATGTCTTACGGTATTTTGCTGTGGGGTACAGCAGCAGAGGTAGACACCATTTTTACGTTACAAAAGAGAGCTGTTCGAGCAATATATAATATGGGACCTCGCGAATCTCTAAAGAACAAGTTTCAAGAATATGATATCTTAACTTTGCCCTCCCAATACATCTTCGATAACTTAATGCATATTCGTAAAAATTTAGACAAGCTAGATCTAGTGAATGATCGTCATAATTTTAATACTAGAAGTAAAGACAAGTTGGCCGTCCCACGCTTTAGGTTAAGTAAGTGTAATAAAAGCTTTATAGGTAATAGTATTCGGTTTTACAATAAGATCCCAAGTAAAATTACCGATTTACCTGACAATAAGTTCAAGTATTATGTCAAGCAAGTTTTAATCTCAAAAGGTTATTACAGGGTGGATCATTACGTGAACGATAGTGATGTCTGGAAATAACCCACATCTCTGTGTTTCCACTAAAAACTACGATTTGTATAGTTTTTTATATGACATAAAAAAATTATATATATTATATTTATGAAAAAAAAAGAAGGAACCAGATCGAGTTTCTTGCCGGCTCTTCTCGACTGGGTTGTTTTCCGAACCGGTGGTAGTGTTTTAGACGTTCATAAGCGCCTTCTTAGGGCCTAAATTGAATAAATGAATTTTGATTTGATTTTGATTTGATTAAGTGATTACTGCAGCATTAGTTATTTTAACTTACATTATATTTTAAAATTCACATATCATTCTGATGCGTTGATGGCGCAGCGGGTAGTATGGCCGGATTCCGCGACAATCCACGTGAGTTCGATCCCCACTTATCCGACTCCTAAAGCGGCCTGAGTTTTCGGTGAAAGAAAACATCGCAAGGAAACCATAGCATGGTGGTATGGGATTTTAAAATAATGCCCACCTGGGTAGTTACCACCCCCCAGTTTGAAAACCTGTCGCCAAATACCAATAGGTGTGTTCCAGCAAAATCGCTTGAGAACCAGTACCACTAAGCTCAATGTGTATATCATCCTGGATCAGATCGTCACTTAACATCAGATGAGATTGTGGACGAAGCAATAAGGCTATTCCGTGAAGAAAAAGGTGAAGTGAAAAATTTGAATGTCTTTTTACATTGCACTGCACGTAACACTGCACGCATTAAAATGTGTTACATTTATTTACATGAAATTATACGCATACGTAAAAGCAAGGCTGATATTTTAACAGGTCCAGTGTAATTATTTAAGCTTATGAATATATTAGGTAACATCGTAAAATTAATTTCAAAGTTAGTAATTCAAATACACGCGTATTTAGAGGTATTATAATAAATATTTGTGGTCGAAATTCGACCTTATCTATTTAAATCATTTATTATATTATTAATTTACAATAATAATTTTTAAAATCTAGATGTTGGCGAAGTGAGGATCACTAGCATTTTTTTAATAAAATTAATCAACAATAATAGAATTAAAACTTATTTGGTGGTTTCTGCCCAAACATCAGCTACTAGCTTAGTTGCTTTTTTCAAATGTCACACTCTTGTATATAATTTAGACTCCGTCAAAGCGATGCTGTGACGCCATTTCCTACGCGCGCTTCCATCTTGTAATCAAATAAGCACCTATACTATTGACTCTCTGAACTATACTATGAGCCATATAGACTATTGACCACCTTCGAAATGTAACTAAATTAGAAACATTTTGTGTAATAATATGTGGGATTAAACGCGTCAATATTTTTAAGGTCTTTTAAATGATTTTTCTCTAATAATATAAACAGACAAATAATAAAGTGATTTTAGAAAATAATTAGCACTCACCTAAAAAACCGGGTATCGCTCCCATAGGCATCACGAACAAACTGACCAACAAATCAGCAATCGCCAACGATAACAAAAAATAGTTCGTAACATTCTGCAGCCTCTTATCCAAACACACGGCCAAACAGACCAATATGTTGCCAACACCGCCGGCTATTATGAATAATATCACGAAAAGGAAACTCCAGTCATAAAAACCTTTATCACCAAACTCTTCATTGGTCATGTTCTTATAATTCACATTACACTGAAAAGTTTCCACTAGACCACTATTCAAAGTCTGATTTGATAGGTCGATGTAGAACGTCCTATTGAAGTTGTCGTTGAAGCACAACAACTCGGAGTCACAGATAGTAGACGGCAGTCTCATCCAGATGCTTTTTAAAGCATTCTCGAAGGCGACCGTGAACAAATTCAATTTGAATCCAGCGTTGCACGTAGTATCGTTGCCGTTTTGATCCAGTGTTGCGTTAAAACATGTTTCACAACTGTAAGATGTCTCATTTTGAATATCAATGTTTAGTTTACAATTATAGATAAAGCCATCGGAGCTACAGTCGAGCCCGTATTCGGTATCTCCGCAACCTCGCTGAGGGTACAAGCGGCAACGTAAGTCTTGAAATAATGTCTCCAGGTATGTGTAGTTCGTCATGTCCGTTCTTATACCATGGTTGTGCTACGTCTTCTCTATCTTGTTTGAAGGGAATCGTGCGATGTAGCTCATGTTGGGATCTGAAAATAAAATTATTTTTAATATTTCGTAGTAAAACTGTCCGCTGTATCGTATTTTGCTCATAATTGAATGTTTTACGCAGAATCCTAACTGTTTATCAATTTTTTTTTTGGAAAGAAATCTAGCATTTCTTTTCACAAATTCCAACACTTCCCAGCAAAATTGTACATTGGATCAGATTTTGCAAGTTTTAATTTTTTTACGCGGTGCCCTAATTATTTTCGAAAAATAAAAGTTGCGCTGTGTAATTTCAGCTGTCTGACATAAAATGTCCCGTCAAAATCGGTCAAGCCATTCCGAAGATTAGTTGCAACAAACAAACAAACAGACAGACAGACCAAAAATAAATTACGTTTTTGGTGTATATACCGTACGTATGCATCGTACATATGTATTTAGTAAAAAGTTGTTATTGTGATAAAACAAACAGACACTTCTATATTATTTTATTTATTTATATAAATCATAGTACTTCTAAAGGAAACGCAGAGAAATAGGTTTGCTATTGCACATAATGAAATGTTTTTCTGTATTTAAAGATAAAAAAGAAACACTTAACTCGTTTATAAATTTAAATTGACCGATAAAAATACTATGAATATAATTTGAAATTAAAACGAAAATGCATGTTTATTCATGAAACAAGTTTGGAACGGTGTCGCCACTTTAATACCGGGTTATGCTTCGCCAGAAAAAAATCGTAAATGAATATTCAAATTTGTATTAAAAATAATTGGCTTTTCTTTTCGAATAGAAATGAGAAAATTTCAAACGTAGACGGATCGCCTGAATCCGATTTCATAATACGTCAAAAAAGATATTGCAATCAAAGGCAAATATTTAAAACTAGCACACAGAAGGGAGTTGCTTGGCCCTATATTAGCTTGGCCTGTATAGATGTCTATATAACGGAATCTTCAAACTCATTTTTAATTGATTTTAAAACATTTTATAAAATTCATCATAATTATCACCATCTAGTGAAAATGATGATCAATTTCATAAAATATCAAATAGTCGTTGTTAAAACGATTTTATTAGCTTCATACGTATGTTAGTATCTTCCTATGAACATACGTAACGGAAACTTTGAACATCATTTTGACCCCTTTCAGAATGTCAGATTGACTCGAAATTTAGTATACTTATCAAGGGACCGATGTCAGTTCAATATTTTAAACAGTTTATTCCCTTATTCTTACCAGGATTTTCAGGATTAGCGATTTTTTAGCATCTGATAGCCGAAAACTAAAAAAGACGCTTTTATAGAAAAACTAACCAAAAAAAAATTAGAAAATAATTACTTAGTAAATATAAATAAGAGAAAAAAATAGGTTTTATTGTAAAAAAAAAGCATGGGGTGCTTCTTAAGATGTTATCAAAATGGTAAACCTTTTTTTTCCTCTTATTTACACTACTTTTAATTTATATTAACTAATTTTTTCTATTTTTTTAGTTGGATTTCCTATAATAGCTTTTCTAGTTTATTTTTAAGCTTATTTTATGAAATAATCAATATTTTGTCACTCGTAAAAGATATGTAGAACACTGGGTCTAGCCAGCGCTAAACTTAAAGAGGTTACTATTACAAGAATGCAGTACTTAAATGAATGTTGGTAAAAAATAATGTACTGATCTAAAAAAAAATTAAGTATGTTTTTTTTAGTTTTTAGATTATAATTTATTTACCTTCTTCTTCACTTTAGTTTATTTTTAAGGAGATACAGAATAATACAGTTTTTTTTTTTTATGTGGTGCTAAAGTATTTTCTGTATATTTCGTTCGGTTCGCGGATTTTCAATCTTGATTAAAATAATTCTCTTTTTACTTATTCATTGGATGGTTTATAATAACTTGACCGAATTGCATGACACACTTAGTCATAAATGTATCAGGTTTTATAAGATACTTTGTTGCATTATTATTATCATTTTAGCCCACTTTTTTCCCACTGCTGATTAAGTTTTGCAATTCTTCGACCAATGTCGTTTGCTTAAGTTCTTTTGTTAAACATATAACAAAAAAAGTAATGAGAATGGTTGTGAATGAAGTAAACACTTTAATTGCGTCATTGAATATTTTAAATAGGGGTAATCCATTAATCACGTGATGATTTTAGTAAAAATTAGCTCCCTCCTGATACGTGATGAAGTTTTAGACTATTATGTTGTGGTGTTTTTTTTTTCGTACCCACTCCTCCCTTTTTTGTGCCTCACGTGATTAATGGACGATACCATATACCACAAAAATAATATCGAACGAAACTGCTCGCAAATCTAGTATTTAAAAACCCCGCATTTCATGCGACAACAACCTCTCATGTTATATGAAGTAGAGGACACGTCCTACGCACCAGGCTCTTTAATAACAATTATAAATAGATTATTCATTATTAAATATCTCCCTGCGGAATGAATAAATTGATAACAATTAATTGTAAATAAACTAGAAGCACATAGGAGAAGAAGAGATAAAACTTATTTAAATATCGAATGAATTAAATCAATGACTTCATAAACAAATCGAGGTCAAATAGATATCTACTATGCTGTTCGATTTAAATGTTAATTTTTCTAAAAAGATTTGAAAGTCAAAGGAATATTTAAAGCTAAATTTGCTGAAATAGTAGGAATTTTTATCAGTAAATTCAGTAATTATTATCACTATTTAATAAAAGAAGAAGTGTGTGGAAAACCACTTCTCTTTAAATCTCTCTGCAAGTAAATGAGCCCTACGTTTGTGGCAGTCTTCTTGAAACATGACCATTTTTAATATTGTTGGTTATTCCATGGATATAAGTACCTTCTTATAGTATCTTGCTAACTTGAGGGCGGTAGCTATCTAGGCTTGCATTATTATAAATGTACTACCACTATGCTATGGTAGCTTTACGATTTTTTCCTTCACCGAAAGCTCAGGCTAATTTAGATTTGGATAGGTGGGCTCGAATGCGCGAATTCCGGCTGCACTACCCACTGCACCATTATAGCTTCAAATGCGCAGTATGTATTCTCTTTCCGTATATCTCTATCAGCCACCATGTCTTCATTCACCCCTTTTGCTTACATATCTACTCTCACAAATTCTATCCATCTTTTCTTTGTGCATCCTGTCTTGATGTCCCCATGCCAAGACAAACGATTCCCTTTCAACTTTTCTATTACTGGTACTACTTTTAATCTCCCTTTAACATACTAATTTATGACTCTGTTTATTCTTGTCACGCCATACATCTACCTCAACATTCGCATCTCTGCTCCATGCAGTCGTTTTTCACCCATCTTCTCACTTCTCTAACATTTGATGCAATATCCGAATCATCCCACTCGAAAATCCGTGTCCCAAATGAAGTGTGAAAGTGGTAAAGGAAAAGCAACGAGGAGATTTTCCGGTCCATTCGAAAATGCCGTCGGTGGTAATTTCTACAAAGCTGTCCACAAAGCAAGCGATCGTGCGCGGCAGAATTAAATTTGGAACAGTCCTGGAATTCAGCACTGAGGGAACGAGAATGTAGAAGAGTTACTTACTGAATTATTAGAATTTTAATAAATATAAATATGAACTTTCCAAAAAGGCATGACAAGTTTTTTAAGAGAATTTGTATATTTTTAATGTACAACAAAAAAGTTTAAATCTCCTAAAAATCCGAAACGGATCTTTGTATTTACGATATCAATTTCAATTAACATTTGTATAATAAAACTTTATTAAAAGTCACAAGACTAAAATGGATTTTACTACGTATAAATAACAAAAAAATTACATTCTACGTTTCGACTCATAACTAAATTCGGTTTTATAAAATTGTAAAACTATCTATACTAATAAATAAAATTGAAATGTCTGTTTGTAATGTCGAAATTTTTTTTTTGTTACTAAATAGATTTGAATGTATATAAAATACCTATACCAAAAACACAATTTTTCAAATTATTATCTGTCCGATTGTAACAGGTAATCTCCGAAACGGCTGGACCGATTCTGATGAGACTTTTTTGGTAGATAGCTAAAGTTACTCCGGGTAACTTAGGCTACTTTTAATTTTCGAAAATAATTAGGGTCCCGTGTAAAAATAATATGATTCAATGCACAATTTTACGGGCAAGTGGTATAATTTATGAGAAATATTTTTACTTTACCTTAATTAGGGTTTCGTATACAAAAAATTAAAACTCAGAGAAGAATATAAGAAACGCGGGCGCAACCGCAGGCACAGATCTAGTTATAAATAAACAATGGTGCCAACCCTTATAAACATACATTTCTATCACGTCATCGGTCGATCGACTTGCGGATGATTTTTACCACATTATTATTCAACGAAATAGTGCCCTTCCGCTTCGGTGGGCGTAAAAACTTATATATATAATATCCTATGTCCTATCTCCTATTCCACAATATAATCGACTTGTATATACAATTTCATTACAATCCGTCCTTACATTGTAGAATAAATATACTCGTATAATTAATTGTAAATGTATTATATTCCGTTCATATTATAAAGGCAACTTCTCTCTGCGTCTCTTTGTCCGTTAGTTGGCTTAGCTCAAGAACTATTGAAGCAATGTACATGATTCTTTTGCTATAGTTATGCTTGCTATAATGTTAACTAAACTATAATATCAATAAAATAAAACAATAAAAAAAGAAAGAAAATCTTTATTCACAAATGAGATACAAAAAACATACTGAAAAAATTAGAAAAATAATGAAAAAATGATACCCAAAAAAATCACATAATAGAGTAACTATGTGTCACCCACCAACGCATCTCATTAGATGAAAGGGTCTCCAGCTCAGCATATGCTGAAGTACCAAGAGATACTCAGCGCTGATTTTCAGCTGAAGCCCAGAGCGAGTTACGGAACGTCAGTATGTAAAAAACCTTTGCAATACAAGCAATAATTATGAATAAGAGGCTTTCTTATACACAAACGGAGCAGCATATATGAATTTTATTTTATATATTACAGTAAATTAAGATACATATAATATTCGAGCTTATTTTTGTAATATTCGCTGCAATATAAACATCACCAACTAACTTTCATTAGCTACTAGCGGGCGCCAGCAAATTCGTCTACGTATTAAATATGGCATGTCGAGATTTTGTTTTCTTTTTTATAATTTCTAAAAATGATACTGACATTATATTAATTGTTCCTTGACATATTCTACTTCACGTCGACAAAGTTACATCAAAATCGATCAAGCCGTTTTTAGTTAAATCCGGACATACCCACAGACATTTTTGTTATAAATATCAGATTCAAAATTAGTAACTGTTAAAATTGACATATTTATGACGGTATATATTTTAAAATACGCAGCTACTTTATATGTGTATTCTCCGATTATGATCTGCCAACATTGAATAAAAAGAGATCTATTATTTATAACAGCAACGACTTCGTAAAATAAGTAATGTTCTCCCATTGATTAGAATCAACCATAATAATTATTGAAAATTTGAAGTAAACACTGTATTCAGTTATGTTTTTTTTTAATATATTTAGTCCCCTTACATCTCAGACATAATCAAAGTTTCGTTTACTTTTTTGTGGCTTTTCCCTATTTCTTTGTGCCTTTATTGTTTTCATCTTATTTCTATTTTATAATCTTATTCTATTTCTAATCTATGTGTTTCTATCGCATTGTGGTTATGTCGATTTTTTATATTTATTTGAACTCTATTATTTTTAATATACAATCCTTATTTTATTTCTTATCTCTTGTTCTATTAAACTTTGTTTTGTAGCATCTTTATTATATTTATATAACATGTTATTTTATATAACTTATGAACTATATATATGGGTATATATTACATACTGAACAAATAAAAACGAAAATTGGTTAAAAACAGAGGATAAAAGTGTAGTACTGTTTGTTATATTTTCTCTTATTTACAAGTATGTATATAATATAGATTGTAAAATAGTTCAAAGACAATGTTAATGCAAAATTATACTCTTACTTTGCATAAGTAGCTTATTAGAAGTCATTCAAAGTTAACCCCTAAATTGATGTCGTCAAAGGCAAAGGAAAGGGCACTCAAAACTGCATATTAAATGTGCTGAGTAAAAGTTACTGCCAAGGACACAGTATAATGTAGTAGAGGAAAAGAAATGTAAGGTAATGAAAAAAAAACACATTTTCAAATGTAAAATCTGTAATTGTCAGTCTGATTATCCATTGGTTTACTTATAACTTACGGAGCACTGTAACGATTTTTTCAAGGGTAATATTTTGATAATAAATCCAGTTTAAAAATCATGGCGACTACGATAAATAGAAATCTTTCGATAGTCTACATGATCATGCTGGACAACGTCCACCATAGTTGAAGTGTGAAAGTTGATCTGAACATACAATTACTGATTTCGAAACGTGCCACGTTTTAATTTGTCACAATAAATGATTTTCCGTAAGTCTACGATAGTTCCTTTTCCCATCCCATATACGACGGTCCCATCGTACAACGAGCATGATGCGGTCATAATAATATTAGAGACATCTTAGACATTTTTCTTAAATGGACGATGTCTTCCTTCGCCATTGAAAATAAACACACGTATACACAGGAATTTAAATTTAAGTCATTATAAGAGACCTATGTAAAACTAACTTTTAAAACCGAAAAATGCTAAGTAATAAATTATTTCTACGCATGTGGTTTACATTGTACTTTGTCTACATAATGAATGGCAACCATGTGTGCGTATACACAATTCTATCTTATACCATTTTTATTTGGAGTTGGTGCAACATATCTTCCTCTTGCATCCATCTCTATTTGAAATGTTCTTCCCATTCACTCCTTTATAAGCATATTATTTTTCACGCAATCTTTCGTCTTCTCGTTCCTCTATAACCGTCCACACTCTCTATCCTCTTTCTCCCTGCGCATCAAATATCCAGACGCCTGCTTTTTAACTTCTCTGTCAATGGTCCCATCCATGCCAACATTCACTCTACATTCATTAATTCATACAAAATTCATTAATTCATTCTAGTTGTATATGTTATTTTTTAGACTTCATACAACGCTCTAGTAAAAATGGCAGCTATTTAGTTTAAACTTTCCAGGCAGTATTTATGTGATAAAAGGCAAAATTAGCAAATTCCGTCACAAAATCGGCTAAAGAGTAATATACAGTATAATATTATTATGGTATTAAATATGCAGAATTATTCATAAAACAAGGTAAACAACATATCAGTAATACTCGATTGTGTATGGTACAAATATTGACGGCACTCGTTGCCTCCTTCACGCAGCCTTGTGCCTAAGCGGATGACAAGTGAATTGATATGGAAATGACATGCTCGACGCTCGACTACTAACTAAAGCACCAATATGTTTTACTACATATAATATGTCACAGATTTTAAATAATTTATCAAGCGTATAAAATAAACCCATTAGTAATTCATTATAATACCCAAATATTATACAAGGAAATATATGTACATATTATCAGTTAATGGTAAATCCTAAGTGAAAACTCAACATTATGAAAAAACTGTTTTTTAATGTTTATAGTTAATACTTTGTTAACAAAATTTTTAGCATTTAACATATAATATTTTTTCCTGGTTTTTACATCTATTGGCGCTCCGAGTATTATTCATAATTATATATTTTCGTTTGAATATTGTTAATTCATAATCAAAACATTCGATAGGCTGGGTAAGTATAAACTTTAATATTTATCTCTGAACGACAGCACTTAGACGCCATCTAATACTTGACATGCTGTAGCATGTTGACGGCTGACTCCATAGCATTGGTAACGCGAATCTATAAGTGTTTCTCCTACCAAGAATTGCTCAACATCGCTAAGGATGTTTTCACTTCAATAATACTTTACTGATTTACATGATTCTTTTTTTAATTCGTTGATGCATTATATGTACAAGTTAAAGCATAAATATTATTTATGTTATGTTCGAATAAGTTATACAGAAAATGACCGCCAGCACAGCCTCAGGTAATAATTTGTCTGATTACTTAACTTCAACGTCGCCACAACGAAGAGTTTGATGTGGTAGACTTCTACTGTATAGGTATGATTTTACGATCTGAGGAGTTAAGTGGTGAGAGACACCTCTGATTAATCGATAGGAAAGCGCATCGAATACTATCCAGCATATGCGTCCATTACCCACGGGTTCTTTCACAGTAGCCATAGGTCATCCTACAAGACTCAATCTACTTCCTCTCTGCCACCTATTTGGCGACCACAACATATTGTGGTCTTCGACCATCGTCGTAATGATAGTCAGAAGCGACAGATATCGGTCGAAGTACTTCCATCAAATCAAAACAATCTTTTCCGCCAAACATAACGCCCAGACGAGTGGTTAATTCTTTTTACTAAAATTTTTATTTTGTGTTTTTTTACACGGTATAGGCTCAGTGCTTTGACCATATTCTCACCTGATGTTAAGTGACGATGGTAAACACACTAAGCCTAGAAGTACTTGTTCTCAAGTGATGCTGCCTGAACACACCTATTATAATTTGGCGACAGGTTTTCAAACTTGAGGGTGGTAGCTACCCAGGCGGGCATTATTAGAAAATTCCCTACCACCGTGCTATGGTTTCCTCACAATGTTTTCCATCACCGAAAGTTCAAGCCGATTTTAAAGTCGGATAGGTGGGGATCGAACCCACGTCTATTGACGCGGAATCCGGGCACACTACCCGCTTCGCCATCATCGCTTCAGGGATTCATGATGTGGTTGTTAACTATAATTTTAAAATAAAATAATTTTTTGAAGAAAAAATAACAAAATTCTATTCAATACACTAAAAATCACATAAAAGAACTATTAATATCAACTAGTTGTAAAAGTGTTCAGTTCGTTCAAACTTTTTATAGACTTCTAGTTTTTACATTATTGTATCTATAGTATCTGTGATCAAAGAAAACTATATTTTCTCCGAAAATAATGACTTTCCTGTAACTATTATATTTTTCTAAGAGCTTGAACTTAGTCCATTGACTTGTTTACTTAGAAATATTCACAAATAAAAATGTCTCCGATTTACTACTAATCATTAGCATATACGAATGAAGTTGTAACAATAACTTTTTTTTTGGTTATTTAGAACAAAAAATAATAATTGTGAGGAATATATTTATTTCTATATCGAAGATATATCTATCTATCTATACTAATAAATAAAATTCAATTATCTTTTAGTAATACCAAAAACACGATTTTTTTTTTTTTTTTTATTTGTCTGTCCGTCTGAATATTTGTTAGACATAACTTAGGGCACTTTTTTTGGATTTAATATGTAGGGTTCCGTGTGAAAAAATTAAAAGCAAAAAAAGTGCTACATGAGTAGAATCGCGAAAATAGCTAATTATAAATATTCTGCGTTAAAGTCTGCTTTACGGATAATATAGGTACACCGAACTGTTGAGTCTGTACATATGTATACGTATAGATGTGCACGTTTGCACTTTGTGAGATGATGGCCTTTGTGAATCACTTCAAAAGAAAATATGAAGCTGAAACCGGTGAAGTGTAAAACTGCAACCGTCGCTATCGTCCCTTAAGAGGATATGCTAGCGGTGTTTATTCCATAAAAACGTAATCCCCTGTTTCCTGTCTGAATAATAGCAATATGGTAAGTATTTTATATATATATATATATATATATATATATATATATATATATCCACCACCGCCATGCCCGTACGTTTTGACTTTTTCCATAAATTAGTTATCGTAGAAACTAGGAGCCTTTGAAAATGAAAAAAAATGCTCGGTATTTATCGTCATTTTCAGACGTTTGCCAAACAAATTTGATGAACAAAATCAAAAAAGCAAAACGTAAAGGCATAGTCAAAGTATGTTTTATTCTATAACTGAAAGGAAAATTAAAAATCGGTTCAGTTTTGGAGGAGGAAACAGGGTACTTACTACGAACGACGATATTTTCGTCTATTGTGCATACGGTAAAATCAGCCCGCGCTGCAGTGTTGCTTGTATCTTTAGTTTTGCATAACTCTTTCTTTGGGGCGCAACGCGATAGCAATACATTTCTGAAATACCTACGTTTCAAATTAGTCGCTGACCGCATATTCTCTTAAGTACAGTACAGGTTTTGAATATCAAATGTCTATCTCCTATATGTGGATTTCATGTTACTTCTACAGTAGACATTTTTACATATTTATTGCTAGTTAGACGCGCAAATAAATAGTCAGATGAAATTAAATGTTAAGAATATGAAATTGCAGTTTCGTTTTAAATATAATTTAACCAGATTATTTAGATTCCTTGCTGTACGATTACATTTTTACCATCTAATTGCAAGGTCGTTTAAACTTTTGCGATAGAACTCTGAGTCTCAACTCTATGCACTTTTTAAAGGTATTCTTGCTGTGACAAAGGAATTAATTGTATTTGCGTGCTGGTTACGTTTGATAGAGATGTCCCCTCCAAACACAGCACTGAGATTGCGAGCAATTTTTACTGAGTCAGTCCCACGTCGGAAATCGTATTAAAAATTACTCTGTATTGTATCCAAATTCTATTTAAAAGTTGCATAAAAACAATCGAAAATCGAACATAGTGCATAATTTGCAAAAAAATTAAGAATGTTACAACTTTCCGTAACTAAAATGTCTGTTCTGACACCATGCATTTTTATATATGCATGCAATTTGTTTTATCGTAGCTCGGCAAAGAGACGAAACTGTGCCTGTGAAACTATGAAACGTCGAGTGATCGGTTATCCATCATCAGTCGTCCCTGCTATGCCGGCCTCGGCCTACACAGATATCTCTTCACGCTACATTGGAAGGAATTGATGTTATAGGAAGGAGGGAACGCATCGGCCGGAAGACTGTTCCACAACTTTACAGTAAGGCATAGATCAAATTTTAATTAAATTTGACCAGTTAGTTTGAACGAACATTTTTTATAAAAACCCATACCATAAATACACGTATTTTACATGTGTATAGCTAGCTATACATCTAAATGTAATGGCTTGATTAGCTAGGATTATTGCACAGAACTATACCCACAGCAACAGCGGACGCCTAAGTTCATAACAATTTTCGTGCTTCGTGCTGCTAGTTACCACTCTTGGTTGAGTGTTATCAGCTTTCGCTACCCAAACTCTATTCAGTTCTAAAGAACCTTTAAGACAACAGCGAAGTCAGTTCAATAAAAAAATAACAGTATTACATTGAATTTATTACTGTACCATATGTTAGAATTTTAGTCTACTGTAATAATATTCTAGTATCCATATGTTACGAGAATAGTTATTTACACAATGGATTCCATTCCCATTCGTATGCATTATCACGCATTGCATTATCACGTATGCATATTGAAATGAACGCAAACATATTGGATGCTCGTATCCAAGGACGGAATCGAGTATTGCAGACTATAGAGTCGGATCTGTCATATACATATTGATGTATCAATGTGTGTGATATATCGTTTTTTTTTCACCAAAGCCCTTATTTCATTTTATTGTCTCATTGGAATATATCGATATTGGTTTTTAAAATCTTTACGTTATCTATATATAAAAATAGGCAAAAATAAAACCGTTAAGATACTTTTTCTTGTTTAGTATCTAGTACCAGTCTGTTCTGACTTTCGCTACCTCGGGTTACTATTGCAAACTAACGAAGAAATCGATCGAGAAATAAGGCAAAAACTCAGTTTGGATGAAATGGCGGCAGGATGTCCCTTAAATTAAGGGGTAGGGAAAAAATGGATATATATCCAGTATAAAACCTCTCATCCTGGATGGATTATACTGCTAGGCTAGTAATATGAATGAGTAAGAATTGCATGTAGCCGAGATCCGATTATTGAGATGGATGTGTGGTGGATAAAAATGGATAAAGTCAGGAATTAATATATTAAAGGGAGTTTGAAAGTGGTGACAGTGATAGAGAAATTAAAAAGAAATAGTTAGTCGTATCGTATGGGCATGTAATTAGAAGTGGATGTGGATAAAATAATAATGAATGTTCCGGTTTACAATAGTGCCATCCCATATATTCCCAAGAGTTTCATGAAATACTACTAAAAAAAACCAGGAGATGGTCACCAGCATCCTTTAAGTACTATAAATACCTACTGCGATCGTTAACACGCCTACCGAGTGTGCCGATCAGGGCAATCCCTCCCTTTTTTGGGAAAGATTGTCCAGCAGTGGACCTCTTTCGGTTGAATGGTGGTGGAATATGAATGTGGAAGGATGGAATGTAAAGGGCAAAAATAGTGCGGATGGAGTGTGTGAGGAATAATATGTAAGAAAAAGGATTGCATGAAGAGATAACGGCTAATAGGAACGTATGTAGGAAAAAAAATTACTCTACCGACCCTAAGTGAGTTTTGAATGAATGATGTTAGTACGAGCTTCAGTATTACCTATAGAAAAATTGGAAACAGCTAGCTTTTTTGCTTTAATTTTTTATAATGATTATCGCCGATTTTCAAGCACAAAGTCATTGATATTATTATCGCTGATAGTAAGGGTATAATTAGACCTATTTTATGTTAATTAAACTGCCACAAGAAACTCTCGTCGTAACATTGAAAATTACGATAATGTATGACATTAAGATAAACGACAGTAGGTGTAATGAAAACCGACTGACTGTGTGAAATTAGGTTTAGGTACCGCAAGATTAAATATTAAGTGATCTGACTTAGTGTTAGCGGAAAGCGATTTTAATGATGTATTATACATTTGTGATTGCAATTATTTTTTACGCGGTATAGTAAAGACACTTCTTTTTACTGTGTAGGTGTAACGCTCGACCGCAGTCTTACATACTCTTAAGTGACGATATGGCTGTAAGGGCTATATCAAATATTACGTAAGACGTAATTCAAAGACATCTGACTCCCCCCTCTGTCTTGTCCATGCCCATGATAATGAAAGCGTTGACTCATTGTTTACAAAATCTTAGTCAAGGAAAAAACGAGTATCCATGGTACTTTCACGCTTCAAATGTAAAAAAAAACGAAAAACAACAAAAATTGCTTACGTAATCATCCAAATCAGCCTCTATGATATGACTTGTTAAGCAAATACTAAACTTTTACCTCTAAGCATTATTTCTGCCATCTCTAATCTGGGAATAGAGTCTCGCGGATTAGAGATGCCACGGAGGTATGTGGGATTCGCCCGGCGTGAAGCGCCGGGAATACCCACTAAAACCCACTTCACCTACCCACGCGTCACCCCGAAGCAATTTAATACTAAATCTGACCAGAAAATACAACTAAAAAGAGAATCAATTTAGTAATTTTTAGTTACAAGTATTTTAACAGACAGGAATACAGAGAGACATTGGATTTTAATAAATGCATATGATGAAAACGTGACAACCCACGTTGATAGAATATTCCAACCAAATAAAAACTTTACAATTAATAATATTAATATTAATAGTTAATTGTTACATGTTTAATTTTTTGTTAGTTCACCATCAAGTCCCTTCCACTTATGCAGTATCGCTCAAACAGAACGAGTTTTATGTAAAACTATCGCTTCTGCCTATAAAGCTAATGAAACCGCACCCTGAGACTTAGGAAATGGATAGAAGTATGTCCGTTTATTTACACTAATTATCTCGATGAGCTTTATTCTCGGTGTCATTTAGCGCCGAAGCAGAATAGCTCGTGAAATAAATAATGAATTCTAGTAGAAAAAAGTAGTTGTTAAAACGAAGATTCACATAAAATCTATTATAAATAAACCGCCGAATTTAAGTTATATATCAATCCTTATCCGTATATACAAAAACTTCCAATATTGATAATTTATAACGATTATTGATATGTAGATTCATTTCCACTTCCACTCACTTATCACCAGATCTCGACAGTTTTACACCTGACAAAAATAAAATTTATATTCACTCCTTTCACATAAATAGACTTTACGTAAATCCTTTTCAGAATTGTTATTTTTATCAATCTTGTTTTATCACATATATGGCTCCTTCCTAGCCTTACTAAGTAACCATAACATTAACGAAGCTGCGGGCACAGGCTAGCAAATAGATATTTGAACACGAAAAGTTTCTTTTTCGAAGTAATAAAATAGGCAATGTTAACCGAAAGGGCCTTGATAGCATCATCGAACTTTTGAGGCAAGTTCGATTCAGTAGGGTTTGAGTTAATCAATAACAGACAAAAAAACAATTTTAGCTCTTTATATGTAAACAGATGAAACAATACTCCAGTTATTAGTTTGTCTATAAGTATGCAAGCTTAACTGAATTTCGTTCTTAAACTTTTTTTTAACTGACCAAACGCTGTTGAATAGAAGGGCTTTGACAGCTTCACCTAACTTTGAGGCGAGTACTTAAGGCACTCAGCCTAAAAATTTTTGCCAGAGCAGGGGTATAAAAATGGTACGAACCTCGGTTCGAGCTAGCCGTGTTAAAGATTACCCCTTTTTTTTTTTTTTTTTTTGAACCCATGTACCTTGCGTGTAGTGTGCAGTGTGATGCTCGTGCATGCAGTATCACTGTATCGTGCTGACGGTTACAAGAGCTTCCTCAGATGGGGATCGAAACACGTCTTCTGCAAAAGGGGATCCTGAGTATGTATGGAAACAAAGTTAACAACCCGTCCCCTATCTTTAAGTGAAAATCGAGTGCCGCTGCTTACGTATCATCGATTACCAGAGAATCACTCACTGTACATAGTTTTTATGAATATCATTATTCATCAAAACATGAAAAAAAAAGTGATTCAGTAAAGAAATAAACAAGAAAAATCAAACAACTTCTCGAATACGATAAAAAGTAAAGAACGAAATGTAATGACGTCATAACTTCCAATGAATATGACATAGCGTGGGCGTCACGAGAGGCTTCTTTCAACGGAACTACGTCACTGTCCGGTTTTATCTCGGAACAGATTGCATCTCATCGGTAAACAGTGCGAGGGTCCCACTTTCACGGACAGCCAAGTGTAAATAACTCTCCATAGTAAATATTAATGAAAAACGATAGTAAATATTAATGAAACTCCTGCTACTTAACACTGATTAGATAAACGATTTTAAATTCTGGCTAGTAAATCTTTCATTCTATGTAGAAATATCTGTTTCTGTGGCTGCGCCCGCGTTTCATATATTTTTTCATTGCGTAATATAGTTTTTAATTATTTTATACGGGACTCTAATTGTTCTCCTAATTTTTATTTTTGCTACTAACATTAAGCAAAGAATTTCTCACAAATTTAAATGCCTGCCAGTAAAACTGTGCTTTGAATCTGATTTTAATCCAATTTTTCTTAGTTTTAATTTTTTACCCCGGTACCCTAATTACTTTCGAAGAAATAAAGTTAACTAATTATTACACGCTGTAACTTCAGCTATCTAACAAAAAAATCCCGTCCAAATCGGTCAACCTGTTCAGGAGATTAGCTGGTACAAACATACAGACAGACAAAAATTTAAAAAAAAATATTTTTTATTTTGGTGTCCTATTTTTTTTCATATCCCCTATTTCTGTAACTGTGGTCAAAATTAGTTTTAATTAATTGTTTTCGACTACTAGCTTTGTCGTGAGGCCAAAAAGTGATTGATGACCAATGGGGCTAACGGGTTCTCGAATGGCTACCACGTACTGGAAGACGTCCTTGGCAGATCCCCAACAGTATGGACTTATGACCTGATGAAGTCGCGGGAATTTGCTGGATATTCGTGGCACAAGATCAGTAATTGTAGAGACTTTGTGGGAGTTCTTCTTTGGGAAAACTTCTATCTTACCAATAAGCCTCATTGCCGAGCGGACACGAAAATCAATGAGAATGAATTGAAAGCCAGAGTGGAAGCCGAAATATCTCAAATTACCGGACTTGCAGCAGCCATAAAGCCATAACAGACGCACTAACCGGACAGCGTATAATGTATGGCGTACTATCAAAATGAAAAAAAGAAAGAAAAGACATTTATTACCATATTTTACAACAGATTACAAAATGTAAAAGGAAAAACTACAATTAAGTATATAAACAAAATAAAACACATGGTTATAAGGACTGGCGTCAGCATTTGCCTCTTTATGACTGTCGCCATAAAACGGCGCTGTTTTTCAGCCAGCCCTTTTTCCGGCTATAAGAAAAGAAATATATATCAAAACACTTCGCGCCTTACTTTTAAAATTACAAGAACATATTTTTTTTAAATAAGTAAAAATTAAAAATAAATATTGGTACAAAAAAAAAACAATATTTTGAACCAAATTTAAAACTTAAGATTGAAGAACTTATTATTTAACTTAAAAAATTAAAATGTAAAAAAAATTATCAAATGGCATACGTACAGGTATTACATACATACATTTTATAAAATATGTATAAAAGTTTTTATGGTGGCGTTAATGTTGACGAAGAAACGGTAGTAACATTTATGCGCTTTGATAATATCAGAAGCAAGAAGTCCATGATAACTTATCATGTGGGCACACATGGCGAGTGGTAGCAACGGTCGTCGTCGTACCATGTACGCTGTTCGGTCCGCGCGTGTATTAATGCTTTTACACCAAATTCAATATGACGAACGAAATTATTAATGAAAAAAAACTTTTTAAACATTCAATCTTTTATTCAATATTTATCTTTACAATTCAAAAAGTGTATTTACTAATCATTTTATTATAGAAACGCCCTTGATTAAAGGTGTCAACGATAAACCTTGACGTGACGGTTGGAGTGCAATATTAATTGACGCGGCACACACGATCGAGTACAGTCAGCTACGATTAAAACAGGTCACCGCCTTCAAGACGTTACTCGTACCGTAGAAATATTTATATCAGAATCTCGTAAATATTATGACGTTTACTATTGAAAACGAATTAACGTAAAATATCAATGTTATTTCTATCTATCAAATGGTGTTTTCATTGGCTAAACCATGACCGTCTTACCTATGTTCGTTGTGAATATTATTTACGGAAAGAATTTGTTTATATATTGAACTTGTATTGATGGAGCAAAAATACTTTACACTGAATAATTTATTGATATCTATCGATATCCGTCTATTTGGTACGAGAAACAGTAGTAGTAACAACCGCCATGAAATTAAAAAAAAAATGATAGAATATAAATAGAACATTTTGTAACAAAAAAATTTATTCTCCCAAATTTTTCTGTTTTATGGTTGATTGAATTATTGAATCCAGTTGTCTATGACAGTCCTACATTGTATCACAACAATTTCACTAAATTAACTTATTATGAAAACCACACATTCTGTGCAGGACAGCGCCCTCTAGATAGAGGGCGCATATTAGCTAGATAAATTACGCATATTATCTAGACAGATTGCGTACATTTATTAGATATACCCCGCATAGATAATAGAAGAAATAATAGAATATTACAGAATCTGAAGAAATAGTTAAGATTAATAGAACAGAAATAGAATTTGAATTACGTAATTGTAAAGAGAAATTACGTAAACGTACGCGCCGAAGCACGTCGCGTCTTTGCGAGAGCGAGACAGAACACCTCGCGGCACCGCCGGGCGGTGCGCTCTGATTCGCCGAACGCGACCGGCCTACCTCGATCCGTAGGAACGGGGTCACGCACATGCCGGGAGCTTAAGTATCCGCCCGGGACGGTGCCAATCATGCGGCGGTCGTGATCGGTAAGCGGAGGTGTGCGCACGCATGCCTCGTTCGCTCGCTCCAACTCGATATCGATTTTTTTCGCTTTCGTTTCGTGTCGTAGTCGTGTGTCTTCGTGACGTCAGTGACTGGTTTTCAGTAACCGAGGTGACGCAGACCTACTTCGCGTCGCGTGCCGACTTGTAGTAAGTTTAATATTCGGTGTTGTAAATTTATTTACAACATCGTTTATTTCGAATATCGTACGTTTTAGTACGCGCGCGTGTTACGTATATTCACCCGTAAGGTGAAGATACGTCTTTTCTTAATTGTTACTTTTTGACTTTTGAAGATAACTTTCTTCGTAAGATAGTGGTCACCACTGGATACCTAGCGGTGACAACCCAAGGTGGTGCGGGGTTATCAGGCGTGCCCCAGAGACCCCCTTCAGGGGTCTCCCTATACCTGACATAGTTTCGGTGCGTAGTCGCGCCGAAATCCTCAGTCACACCCTCCCATCCCGCCTCAATCCATCCTCTGGGTGCTGTGTGGGCGTTTAGCCGAGTTACGTTCTCGGCCCTAGAGATTGATAGGGCATCCACCTAGGCCTAGTAGGTACCAACTCTTTTGGGTCATTGCCCCTCGACTCAAAGGTCCCTCGCGAGGCTCGCGTAGCCTCATTAGGTTTTTGGCGCGCCCCCCTGCCCTTCAGGCAGGGAGGTAGTTCACCCCCCTGCCCTCTCGCCGTCTCGGGATGGCCGATTTTATGACAACGGAGCATCAGCTCCTTAGTTTTGTTAAGGTTTTGCTCGCAAAGTCTCCCGAACTCGCTCGGGAATTCGCGCATTTTAAAACTAATTTGCCAGGTCCGTCCGCCGCGCTCCCGCCTCGTGTACGCAAGCCAGTACAAAACATTAACGCTCCGGAGCGTTCGCGCGCACGCACTCCACCCGCGTCAAATTCTGGAAGGGAATCGTCCTTTTTAAAGAGGCGGGCTTCGCCCCATCAGGGCGCCCGTTCCTGCTCTAGATCAGGCTCGCGCTCTCGATCGCGGTCTCCCCCTCGTCCGCGCTCTGCGGACATCATAAATGTGCCTACGGGCAACAGGTACTCCCCATTGTCCCCCCCGGATGAGGCCGACAGACGTCCGTGCCTGATGCCGGACTTTACACGTCCTGCTCCTCCATCATCATCCGAATCAGACTCTGATGATATGGATGTAGAGTTTCCACCGCTGGACGACGGTTTCACCGTCCAACAGCGGAAGTCAAAAAGGAAGGGCGACTGCTTCTCCGCCGCTCCCAACCACTGGTCCTAAGCTCCTCGCTACTGAGGACGCCAAGCAGCAGCCCAAACCGGTACCCGTCGCGGTATCAGCTACACCCAAACCCGCGGTACAATCCTCACAGGCACAGCCTGTAAAGATTCGCCCGCCTCCACCGGTCACGGTCCAGGACAAGGCGTCCTGGACTCGTATCTCTTCGGCTCTACAAAGCCGAAAAATCCATTATACGCATGCCACCAGCGTCCGTGATGGTATAATGGTTAAAGTCCCTACTATCAAGGACTTTAAAGACCTTACCAGCTTCCTTAGAGAAGCGAAATACGCGTTTTTCACGCACGCACTCGAAGAGGAGAAGTCCCTTCGAGTAGTGATTAAGAAGGTCCCGAAAGAGATCTCGTGCGAGGATGTCGCGGCCTCACTTAAGGCCCAGAACATCCCCGTGATAGAGGTTCACCGAATGATAGCCCCCCGAGACAGGAAACCATACAACATGGTCCTGGTCTCACTGCCAGCCACTGCAGAGGGTAAAGAGGTCTTCAACCTCAGGACCCTCTGTGGGCTCTCTGGCATTAGCGTAGAGCCACCCCACAAAAAAGTCCTACCCGACGCAGTGCCACCGCTGCCAAGGGTACGGTCATAGTTCTCGGAGCTGCTTCATGGCTCCGAGATGTGTTAAGTGTCTGGGTGAGCATCTCACCCCAGACTGCCCCCGTCCTAAGGACACCTCCGATCCCCCCAGCTGCGCCTTATGCCGGCAGGAGGGTCACCCCGCGAATTATCGTGGGTGCCCGTGTGCACCCAGGGTGAAGCGGAACCACCCTAGAAAGGGTGGTGGTAGGCAGGTTACCCAGGGGAACCCTGCTCCGCTTCTCGCTCAGCCTCAAGTGCCATCAATGACACTGAAGGCTTTCCCATGCCTACCAGGCACGTCGGTAGCGCCTTCAGCGGTGTCGACCCGTCCGTTTACTTCCCGACCCGCGATGGCCCCTCTGGCTCCGTGGGCTCTAAAACCCCAAGCCGCGGCGCAACCGCGCCAGTCCGCTCCTTCTCTGGGCCCTCAGGCCACCCCATCCAATCTCACTGGTTTAGACCGAGTGTTTTTCCTCCTGCGCGTCCATGACGTGCAGGAGGTCGTCGCTTTCAACAATTTGTTGAACAGCGGTGCCGGAAATGCCGAGTTGGACGCGATCACTCGGTACCCAGCTATTGCCATGACCATCCAAGGTCTGGCCCGTGCCACATGCCACCCTTAATCAATGGCTAAGATAAAGCCTCGCGGATTGTCTCTCTCTTTTTTCAACGCTCGGAAACTCGTCCCGCAGCGTACTCTAATCGCGAACTTCCTCCGCGATCGTCAAATAGATGTGTTTCTTGTCCAGGAAACCCTCCTGAAACCCAAGGATCGTAATCCTACGATTGCGAACTACTGTATCGTTCGGAACGATAGATTGCCCCCCAGAAGGGGCGGTGGTACTCTCATTTATTACAAGCGGTCTCTCTACTGCACGCCGCTAGACCCTCCTGAACTCACAAACATGGAAGTTTCTGTGTGCAGAATTGGTATGACTGGCCATCCGTCAATCGTACTAGTATCTGTATACCTCTCCCCCAATAGCGAACTCCTACTATCTGATCTAGGGAAACTTCTCGCCCTCGGCGACTCAGTAATCATCGCAGGTGACCTCAACAGTGGGCACACGATCTGGAACAGCTCGAGGGATTCACCTAACGGGATCATACTCGAGAGTCTGGTACCTGGGCTCAACTGTGAGGTCATCGCTCCTTCAGAGCCTACCCACTATCAAGCGCACTGCCGCCCGACAGTGCTAGACATAGCGATTCTGAAAGGAGTCTCGCTACCTGTGCGTCTTATACAAGTCGTACACGAACTTGACTCCGACCACCGCCCAGTCGTTCTACACTTAGGTCAACCGGATGGCTCTAGTTCGCCAGTTGTAAAGGTCACAGACTATTACAAGCTCGGCCGGTATCTGAAGGACCATCAGTCCTCACCTCCATTAGATAGGATCCCTGATGTACTGGATACGTCTGCGGACGCGGATCTCGCGATCGATTCCTTGGTTGAGCATCTCAACATCGGAATCAGGGAGACCTCGAAAGAGGTGCAAGCGGCGAACGATCGCCGGTTCATACTCCCTGATGACGTAAGAGCCCTGCTCACCCAAAAGAACGCCGCGACCCGCGCCCACGACACGTATCCAACTGAGGAAAATCGTGCACGCTTACGTTTTTTACGTAGAGCGGTGAAATACCGCATAGATGAGTTCCGTAACAATAGGTGGAACAGTCTCCTCGAGGAGCTGAAACCCTCCCACCTCGCGTACTGGAAGCTTGCACGATCAATGAAGACGGACCGTACCGTCGCTAGTATGCCCCCCCTGGACAGAAACACACAGGGTCTTCTACCCGCATTTGACGATGACGAAAAAGCTGAGTGCTTAGCCGCTAGCCTCGAGCAGCAATGTTCCCCCGTCACTGACAACGTTGACGTCCTCCACGTCTCCGATGTAGAGTCCTCGGTACAGGACTTAGACGCTCTTTCCCCGGTTGTCCCCCTCACACCTGTCACCTGTGATGAGGTCACCACCACTATTAAGGGCCTTAAGCCCAGGAAATCTCCCGGTCCGGACGGGATCAGGAATGAAGTGCTTAAGCTTCTTCCACCTCGTCTCATCGCGTTACTGGTCTGCATCTTCAATGCGGCCATTAAAAATCACCACTTTCCAGCCGTCTGGAAAGAAGCGATAGTCATAGGTATTCACAAGCCTGGAAAAGACACCAGGTTAGCAGATAGTTACCGTCCAATCAGCTTATTAAGCACAATAGGCAAACTCTACGAGCGGATCCTTCTGAACCGTCTCCTTGTTGTGATAGAGGACAAAAATCTTTTGCCCCCCGAACAGTTCGGTTTCAGAGCCAGACACTCTTGCGCGCACCAAGTGCAACGCCTCACGGAGCACATCCTGTCAAATTTTCATCGAACCCCAAACACACCCTGGCATACGCTCGCTGTCTTCTTCGACGTTGCCAAGGCATTCGACAAGGTCTGGCATGCCGGCCTTGTATTTAAATTAGTAAAGTTAGGTATCCCTGACACGCTAGTTCACATCCTACGTGATTACATTTCAAATCGTAGTTTCCGCTTTAGAGTAGAGTCTACTCTCTCTTCAGCCCACCCAATTCGCGCAGGAGTTCCCCAGGGTTCCATTCTGGCGCCCGTCCTCTTCAATCTTTATATAGCAGATCTACCCGACCTAAACCCGAACCTGAAAGAACACCCGGTCCCAGGCCGAGAGTGCAGTAAGGTTCATTTAGGTCTATACGCTGATGACACGGTCGTTTATTTTTCTCATAGACAAAGAGTTATTCTTAGAACCCGCGTCCAAAAGGCTGTCAACACCTTAAGTCTTTGGTACAAAAAGTGGCGCATAGCGATAAACCCGGGAAAGAGCACCGCGATCATGTTTTCCGCAAAAAAAACGACACCCCTCCACCTCCCATTAAATACCTAGGTGTAGAGATCCCCTGGGCTACCGAAGTCAAGTACCTCGGTGTCCGATTAGACGTCCAAATGACTTTCCAACCTCACTTTAAGAAAGTCAAGCACCAGACCACCATGGTGCTAGGGCGGCTTTTCCCCCTATATAACTCCCGGAGTAAGATGGCTCTCCGCCATAAAATTACTCTGTATAAAACCGTCGTCAGACCGATCATGACTTATTGCGCCACCGCCTTCGCCCATAAAGACTTGGCTCCCTTTCAAGTGATTCAGAATCGCTTCGTAAGGAAAGCCGTAGGTGCCCGAGGGTATCAGAGAAATGTGGACTTACACAGAGATCTGAACCTACCCTCCATCTATTCCGTAATCAAGTCCCAGTGTCGCGCCTTCTTTGATCGCGCAGAGACACACCCAAACCCGCTCATATCGAGAGCTGTAGCTTACCCCGCCGATCCGTTAGCTCTGAATTCGCTTCGGAGACCGCGAAATGTCCTTACCGACCCCGACGATAAAATCACCGCCGCAAATAGGATCTTTCCCCATCACCCGAGAAAACATGCGTGCCAGCGCCCACGCCCGCGAAACCGCCGTTCCCGCCGCCGGGGACTGGCAGGTAACTTTGCTCCCGCACACTCTCCGGGTCCCCCTCAGGCGGCGACCCAAGACGTGTCTCGTTCCCCAACTGGGGAGGCTCTTGACGTCGCCGCCAGCGCGATACAGTAACACTGACCATGCATTGAGCATTACACGCACAACACCGCACTCACACTCCTGCACATAACACGCAGGTACATAGGTCCTGTAAGGAACCTTTTTTTTTTTTTTTTTTATTTTAATAAATAAAAATGTAGGGAACAGCTAGGACACAACTCGCGAGAGAGTTTTGAATACTCAGGTGACGGCCAAGCCGAGGTTCGTACCACTTTGGTAGCCCTTGAGCTAGTCACCTTATTGCGGCTGAGTGCCCTCAGCACTCGCCCCCAAAGTTCGGTGAAGCTGTAAAGGCCCTTCCGGTCAACAGCATTAGCTAGGTTATATAATAATAAATAATATGTGCCAATCATGCAGTCATCGCTCGCTCTTCAAGAAGAAACAACAACAAGAACTAATCTCTGAGACAGAAGCAGTAGTCAAACATTCAGCAAGTAGTCCGCAAGAAGTCCTCAAGCAACAGTGCACTGTGTTCAAAGATCCGCGTCTTGAACCATAGTGATCCGCGCTCCGACCTGACCGTGAATCCGCGTCCCGAGTACGAGAACCGCGCTCCGACCTGACCGTGATTCCGCGTCCCCGAGCCACAGTGATCCGCGTTCCGAACCTACGCGATCCGCGAACCGAACCAGTGAACCGCGTATCGAACTATAGTGGGTCTCGAATTCCGCGTAATTCGAGACATATCGTGCGCGTAAAACTCACACACGGGTGTGAGTACGAGTGTGAGTCCTAGTGTAAGGACAACTGTGAGTATTAGTGTAAGGACTGTAGTGAGGACTATTGATCGTGTTTCTATATTGTCTACTGTGAATTGTATCTTGTTTTCATATTGTGTTAATCTTGTGCATGGCTTAATATCCTGTTTAATATCTTGTGTCTACTGTTTCTATATTGTGTTGTCTCTGTCTACCTTGTTTCTATTGTAATTGTGTTGTCTCTGTGTTATATAGTATTCCTAGATTGTGTCTGTTTTATATTGTAATTGTGTTGTCTGTATTATAACGTGTAATTGTGTTGTGTAAACTCGTGTCTAACCTGTAATAAACATATTGTTTAAACTTTCTATCTGGCATTATTTACTACACCTCTCGCAATCCAGCAACAACGGTGTGATCTCGTGGACTGCCAAAACAACATCTCAGGCTATCCCGCACATCGCATGGTCCTTCGCAGCCGGATCTACGAGAGTGTAGTAAATAGAACGAACAACATGCCAGTTACTAGATCTACAGGAAGGCACGGGGAGACACAGACTTCACTATCAACAGTCACCGTGATGGGGTCCGAATTCGACACTGGCACTACGACGTGTGTCACAGTAACGGGGACCAGGAACCAGTCAACGGCCGCAACTGAACAGCGAGCCGTCACAGAAGTCACACAGCAGCAGCAGGCGGTCACGAAGTCCGACGCCGCCAGCATAGAGCACGGAGAGCGTCGAGCTGCATCACGGACAAGCAGGCGTTCAAAGGCCGAACGTCTAGCCGAGGCTGCAGCCAGAATAGCCAGACTGAGATTAGAACTGGCTGCAGCCGAATATGAGGCGGAACAGAGTAGGTATGTCGGGTGTACTTCCAGATCCGACAAGACGCAGCATGTCCACACGTGGTTGGATACGACCACGACGGAGTTGGTCGCAATAGCAGAACGAACGTTCAGACCCGAGGCGACGGATATAGGATCATCATGCCCAGTGATCAGTGACGTATCCTGGGACGACATGGTGATAACATCGGCGGGATCCACCGCCGCACAGCCGTCGCCGCAGCGACCTCAACTCCTAGCCGCATCCTGGGACATCACAGCGTCTACACCGGCGGGAGCCACCGCCGCACATCCGCCTCCACAGCCAGCCGAAGTCCCAGTGATCACCGCCGCATCCTGGGACGCTGCGCTTCAGCCAGCGGGCGTCACCGTCGTACACCCGCTGCCGCCGCAGCAACCGCCGCCAATGGTCGAATCGAGGATGGAACATAGTGTGCCGCCGCCAGTGACCACAGCCGAGTCCTGGCAGTCGAGAGCGCCGCGTCCTCCGACCAGCAGAACGAAGGCGACGGATACAGCACCACCTGAGCCCCCAGCGAGCAGAGCCGTAGCTGGGGTAAGGTAAGCGCATCGGCGGGAGCCACCGCCACCGAACAATTGCAGTCAGCCGGGTCCCCAGTGATCAGTGACGTATCCTGGGGTAAAATGACCGCATCGGCGGGAGCCACCGCCGCACAGCCGCCGCAGTCGGCCGAGTTCCCAGTGATCACTGACGCATCCTGGGGTAACATGGTGACTGCATCAGCGGAAGCTACTGCCGCACATCTGCCGCAGCAAGCCGAGTCCCCAGTGATCAGTGACGTATCCTGGGGTAAGATGACCGCATCGGCGGGAGCCACCGCCGCACAGCCGCCGCTGTCCGCCGAATCCCCAGTGATCACTGCCGCATCCTGGGGTAACAGAGTGACAGCATCAGCGGAAGCTACTGCCGCACATCCGCCGCAGTCAGCCAAATCCCCAGTGAGCAGAGCCGCATCCTGGGGTAACATGATGACAGCATCGGCGGGAGCCACCGCCGCAAAGCTACCGAAGTCTGCAGAGGTCCCAGTGAGCGCTGTCGCATCCTGGGGCGCTACGGGGCAGTCAGCGGGCGTCACCACCGCACACCCGCTGCCCGAACGACGGCGAGAACCGCCGTCACAGTCAGCCGAGGCTCCAGCGATCACAGCCGCATCGCGGAGCGCTACGGCTCAGTCAGCGGGCGTCACCGCCGCACCCCCGCTACCGGAACTACGGCGAGAACCGCCGTCACAGTCAGCCGAGGCTCCGGCGATCACAGCCGCATCGCGGAGCGCTACGGCCCAGTCAGCGGGCGTCACCGCCGCACACCCGCTGTCGGAACAACGGCGAGAACCGCCGTCACAGCCAGCCGAGGCTCCAGCGATCACTGCCGCGTCGCGGAGCGCTACGGCCGAGTCAGCGGGCGTCGTCGCCGCACACCCGCTGCCGGAACAACGGCAAGAACCGCCGTCGCATTCAGCCGAGGTCCCAGTGAGCGATGTCGCATCCTGGGACGCTACGACCCAGCCAGCGGGGCGTCACCGCCGCACACCCGCTGCTGCCGGAACAACGGCGAGAACCGCCGTCACAGACAGCCGCCGCACCCCCAGTGATCACTGCCGCATCCTGGGGCGCCGCGGCCCAGCCAGCGGGCGTCACTGCCGCACACCCGCTGCCGCAAGAGGAACCGACACGAATGATCAAGCCGAGGAGGGAACATAGCGTGCCGCAGCCAGTGACCACAGCCGAGTCCTGGCATTCGGGAGCACCACAACCTCCGACAGCCGCCGCCGCAGCACCCTGGTGGAGTCCGGGGTACCAGCCGCGGGCCATCAGCGCCCAGCGATCGAGGGCGGACCTACGCGGGCTGCCGTATGCGGTACAAGCCGCGCAGCATCGCCAGCCAAGAAAAACACCGAACCCCAGGCACGACGTCATCGAGTCCGCACCGTCGTCAAGGATCGACCGAACAAGTGTCACCTGTACTATCGACAGGGACACGCAGTAGTTTCAACAGATCAGCTACAGAACGCATCGGTCGACGCGAGGCGGTATATGACAAAGAAGTATCGCCTGTGTTTCCGCCCGAGGTTCCGCAACAAGAACCACAGCGGCCATCCCAGGACATGTGAGATCCCACTACAGATCTCTGAACCGGCGGGAGCGAGGAGCGACAGACACGGTCGCGCCTCGGAACATTGGTATGAACTCCCACGGGGCAAGCAACGAGTTTCGACGCGCCGTTTACGAAGACGGCACGGCGGTCGAAGCCTCATAGAAGTATTTAGATTGGCGACTCGTCCCGTCAGGAGCTCCATTCATGGGAGTATACGGTGCGCGCCGCCAAGTTGGCGCGAGAGACACCCTACGATGGAGGACTTACACCGCACGCAGAGGAAGACCTGCACGAAGATCGTCATAGAGAATGTTGGGGTTCCTGCATCGCACACGGGTCCTGCACCACATGTATATGCGCCGCCGCTGATCGCGGACGACGCACGGCGGGAGTAATGTGCAGGACAGCGCCCTCTAGATAGAGGGCGCATATTAGCTAGATAAATTACGCATATTATCTAGACAGATTGCGTACATTTATTAGATATACCCCGCATAGATAATAGAAGAAATAATAGAATATTACAGAATCTGAAGAAATAGTTAAGATTAATAGAACAGAAATAGAATTTGAATTACGTAATTGTAAAGAGAAATTACGTAAACGTACGCGCCGAAGCACGTCGCGTCTTTGCGAGAGCGAGACAGAACACCTCGCGGCACCGCCGGGCGGTGCGCTCTGATTCGCCGAACGCGACCGGCCTACCTCGATCCGTAGGAACGGGGTCACGCACATGCCGGGAGCTTAAGTATCCGCCCGGGACGGTGCCAATCATGCAGTCATCGCTCGCTCTTCAAGAAGAAACAACAACAAGAACTAATCTCTGAGACAGAAGCAGTAGTCAAACATTCAGCAAGTAGTCCGCAAGAAGTCCTCAAGCAACAGTGCACTGTGTTCAAAGATCCGCGTCTTGAACCATAGTGATCCGCGCTCCGACCTGACCGTGAATCCGCGTCCCGAGTACGAGAACCGCGCTCCGACCTGACCGTGATTCCGCGTCCCCGAGCCACAGTGATCCGCGTTCCGAACCTACGCGATCCGCGAACCGAACCAGTGAACCGCGTATCGAACTATAGTGGGTCTCGAATTCCGCGTAATTCGAGACATATCGTGCGCGTAAAACTCACACACGGGTGTGAGTACGAGTGTGAGTCCTAGTGTAAGGACAACTGTGAGTATTAGTGTAAGGACTGTAGTGAGGACTATTGATCGTGTTTCTATATTGTCTACTGTGAATTGTATCTTGTTTTCATATTGTGTTAATCTTGTGCATGGCTTAATATCCTGTTTAATATCTTGTGTCTACTGTTTCTATATTGTGTTGTCTCTGTCTACCTTGTTTCTATTGTAATTGTGTTGTCTCTGTGTTATATAGTATTCCTAGATTGTGTCTGTTTTATATTGTAATTGTGTTGTCTGTATTATAACGTGTAATTGTGTTGTGTAAACTCGTGTCTAACCTGTAATAAACATATTGTTTAAACTTTCTATCTGGCATTATTTACTACACCTCTCGCAATCCAGCAACAACGGTGTGATCTCGTGGACTGCCAAAAACAACATCTCAGGCTATCCCGCACACATTCCGCACGGAGAAACTTACGAGTGCTTAGTATGCTATTTTTAAACGAATCTCAGTGATAATTTTACACTCGAATGAATAAAACTTTTCGAGGTCCCTTATATTAAAGCAAAGTTGTCTGTAACTTTGTCAGGGATTATACTGTTAAAGACGAAAAAAGTGCTGTCACACGTAGAACGATAAGCAATGTTAAAAAAAAAAGAATCTAAAAATATATTAAATAAATGTTTCATTTCAATTCGTATAAAACTTATAATGATTTTATTAAATTTCATTACAATATTTTTTTTAATGTAATTAACAGTTCATTTTTCTAGAATAACAACAATTTAGAATAACAAAGGAAAGATATGAAAAATATTAGACGCAAATACATTTTGTATCTTTACAACAACAATTTTGTTTAAATTCTAGAACCCCTTATTAACTGCTCCAATCTTTTTCCTGGCATAATTATAACATATGAAGCGTTTCATTTATTATATTACTACTGGTCTGGTCACAGTATAAAATTAACAACAGAAGCAAGCAAAAAATTTTGTTTTCGATTATTTTATCTGTATGTAATTCTGTATATAAACTTAAATAGTATTTTTACCATTACCAAGTAGCATAAATAACTGTGTGCCCACGACTGCGCTCGCGTTTCATATGTTCTTCACTGCGTTCTAATTTATTTTTATACGTTACTCAGATTATTTTCCTAATTTTTTTAGTACTTTGATAAAGTAAAAATATTTCTCATAAATTCAAACACTTGCCCTTAAAACTGTACATTGAATCCGATTTTATTCAATTTTTATGAGTTTTAATTTTTTACATGGAACCCTAATTATTTTCAAAAATTAAAAGTACTCTAAGTACGCGGAGTAACTTCAGCTATCTACCAAAAAAGTCCCGTCAAAATCGGCCCAGCCGTAACGGAGAGTAGCCGAAACAAACAGACAGACAGAGAAAAATTTATGAATTGTATTTTTGATATAAGTGTCGTATACAAATTCATATGTATTTAGTTAAATAATGCTATTTTGATATTACAAACAGACGTTTTAATCTTTTTTATTAGTATAAATATTGTCACTAGTATAATAGAATTTATAACTAATAATATCTACCTAGAGATGATAACAGTTAAAGACGCAATTTGATTTTGTTCATTGTTACTTTATATAACAAATAATATTATTGTGTAATAAGTGTTATATATCTTACCGCTCCCGGTACGACAGTTAACCGCATTAGGTCTACTTATCAAACAAGTGAGGTAGTAACCGCAAGAGAAACTTGTCCAAGTGTACACATAACTCAGAGGTTGCAAATCTAAATTAGACAAAATATAATAAGTTTTGAGATGGATCTAGAAAAACAAATGTTTGTATATTTTGCTGAATTCGAATAATATCTACGAGTATATTTTTGATGACTTTTGTTTTATATTTTTGTTCATTTACTATCTATACCCGCGGATTTACATGCTTGGTATTCAAACAATGTGCAATCCGCTTATGCTCTCGGCCTTGATGTCAATATATATTATTACCAACTTTCATCGAATTCGGTTCAGTAATTTTTCCGTGATATGCGATCAAATTAATAAACACACAGACCGACAGATAGACAAAAAATATTAAAACTATCGAAATGTGTTCTTTAGTTGATTCTGAATCCCCGCATAGTATTTTTTCTTAAATATCTTCAATGTACAAATTTCGTTTCATCATCCATTTATTATAAGTATAGATTACAACACAATTATTCATACGTATACATACATACATATCATCACGCCTTTCTCCCGTGGGGGTAGGCAGATATTACGTCCCTCCACTTGCTACGATCTTGACAAACCTCTTTCGCTTCCTCTACTTTCATGAGCGCTTTCATACATGCTCGTCGGTTATGAGTACTTTTTTCCTGGCCTTTATTTAGGACGTGATTGATTTAGTCTAGATACGTTCGTCTAGGTCGACCCTTACCGACTTTCCCATTCACCCTCGCCTTATAAATTCGTTTCGTTAATCTTTTCTCATGCATCCTCTCTACATGCCCAAACCAACTAAGCATACCTTTCTCTATTTTGGTCACCACATCCCTCTACCACACCACCTCTTCCCTTATCATACTATTCCTGACTTTGTCAATCATCTTCACTCCAGCTATACTTCTCAGACTTCTCATTTCCACAATTATTCCTGTGTACAAAATTGAATTATGATGTAGAGTAAAAGTTTTACTTAACAACAGCTTCAAAATTTTTAATTAAACCTTTTCGAATGAAACTTTAACATTTTTATTTCTGTTTTATATTTGTTAACGAACGACGTTAAGCCATTCCGGCCCTTATTTAACTCATCAAAGGAACTGTAAAAACGGTGTGGTTTTAATCGTTTTAAATTTTATTTGCTAAAAGCCTGGATAATATAAATTGTTGTCTTTTAAAATACCCTTGTTTTTTAATACGATATATGCTGAGTGCTTTAACCACAAGAATGGTCAACACACTAAACATATGTGCTGGTTCTCAAGTGATGCTGCCGGAACACACCTATTAGTATTTGGTAACAGGTTTCCAAACTTGAGGGTGGTAGTTACCCAGGCAGGCATCATTAGAAAATCCCGTATCACCATGCGATGTTTTCCTTCACCGCAAGCTCAGGCCGATTTTTAGAATTGGACAGGTGAGGATCGAACCCGCGTCGGTTGACGCGGAACCCGGCAGCATTATCCACGCCGCCATCATCGTTTTAATATTTATTTTATTTGTGAGGAAAATATAAACACGTGTAAAATATTTTAAAAAAGTGGAATATAAAAAAAAAAAATAAAGTGATGTAAATTATTTAAAATAATGTTGTAATAATAAAAATTATACAAATAATAATATGACGTAGCTTCGAATTCAATAATTCTGAACATTTGATTTAAAAAAATTAGATATTTTAAATATCGACGCAAAACATCACGAAATTTAACTATATCTTTATAAATATGTATATTTTAGGTGTTTTTGTTCTCAAATGCGTAATTTAAAAAATGTCTGTTCGTCTGTTAGTTCATATGCCCGGATGTAATTAAAAAATAGTTTAAATGATTATAATTCAATTTTATTGGTGCAAAGTACATAAAAATATATCAATGGCAACTGATAAGCTTGAAAATTATCGAAAATACTTCTAGAAATCGTATAAAAAATATATATGCCACAGTAAATCCAAAACCACTTGATCAATTTGCATTAATTTTGGTATACAGATTTCAGATTTATACACAGAAGAAACATTTAATCAAATCAATTACTGATGTTCGTGGGACAGGAAGGGCTATACATGGGCCAAGACGCAGGCATTTGTTGTGTTTTTTTTTTTTGTTCCATTTATTCCTTGTTAAGAAAAAGTACAGATACTAGACCATGTAGCCAAATCTGATAAATACAATAACAAAATGGCGGTCTGCTGTAACATCTATTTTAATGGGCTGGTTAGGAGTTCTCAGAATTTATGCTCTGTATCATTATTTTAAATTCACTTTCGCACCATAACTAAACTTTATTACTCAAAATGCCACCAAAATTACATAAATGATACTCAAATACTGCAAGTTAATGAATTAAAAATGACGACGACTGCATGACAAACCACAATCGCAATCAAACAGCATTCACATTTACTAGCTGTAAATAAATTAAAAAATATATATATTTTATAAACTCTTAAGGTAAACTGATCCACAAACGAGTTTGCAGCCTCAAAGCTTATCTATGCCAATAATTCAATATATAAATTTATTTCATAATTTACAGAACGTCCGTATATTAGTGAAATGTATTTGGCATGATACAAATATTAATTATAATTTTAGATAAATATTAATTTTTACTAAACCTACAGAACCTAAACAACAGGTACAATAATAATCGATAGCAAATCTATAGATCGTATAAAACAAAATCACTTTCAATACCTCTCTGTATGTATTCTAAATAAATAAATACCTAAAATATTCAAGTGTCTGTTTGTAATAACAAAATAATAGCTTTTTACTAAATATAAATGAATATGGTACATATATACAAAACAATTTATTTTTTTAATTATTTGACTGCATGTCTGTCTCTCCGTTTGTGTATTTCTGCTTATCTCCAGAACAGCTGAACCTATTTTGTCGGGGCTATCTCTTGCAGACAGCTCAAGTTATAAAACGTAACTTTAAGTACTTTTATTTTAGGAAAATAGGGTTCCGCATTAAAAAATTAAAACTTATAAAATTATGAACAAACCCCGTTTAAATGGAATGGAATTGAATTTAATAATAACACGCAGTGAATAATTGTGTGGTATAAAAATATGATACGCGAGAACAGATAGTTAATAATAATTACGCTCTTATACAATTATAAAAAAAAAACAATTTTCATAGTTTACGTATCTAACGGCCAACAAGTTCTGAAATGGCTATAAAGACGTACTGTGGGTAAGCTCCTCACAATATGGACCGACGACCTGATGAAGGTCGCCGGATGCGGGTGACGCAAGACCGGTCGTCGTGGAGATCTTTTAGGAGCAGTGGACGCTTTTCGGTTAAATGGATGGATGGATAAACGTAGTTAAATCTTAAGAAACACATCAAAATGCTGTATTAGTGAATAGTGATGCTTCAAAAATCCTAGAGAAAACTTCCTTGTGACATACATATCTCTCTCTATCTAATACAATTTACACACAAGAACACAGTTTCCTTAGCCCTATTCTAAAACTAACGTGCACAAAGTCGCGGACATATATATGAATGCACTAGATGAAAACCCGGCTTCGCTCAGGTGAAATGTGAATCATAAAATACACGATCTTTTACAAAATGTAGGTAATATGGCGGGCGGTACTATGCCGGACCGGACGGAACTGTAACGTCACTGATACGTGTGAATCGACTCTTAACGAACTCAAGATGGCATCCGAGTGGCTAATATGGCGGCTGCTATTTGCACCATTAGAATTTAATAAAATACTCGAATATCGGAACTTTACGGATATATGTTGTCCCGTACCCCTTGACCGAATTAGTAATATAGATATTCCTTATAGGTTCTATTTAAACTACGGATTGACTACAATTCGTTATAATATTTATCTTCTTTTATGAAGTTACTAGTTGTGTGCCGCCCATTTCATGTATTTTTCACCGCGTATCTAAAAAACAAACGAATGATATAAAATAAGTCTTTCGTTTTTATTAGCGCGGAAAAATGTACATAAGAGTAAATTGAAAAAAAAAAATGAAAAAGAGTCGATGATGCCTGAAAAGGGGTCCTTATATATATATATAGTAATTAATTTATATTATGATTGTCTTTCGTTATTAATTGCGAGAAGTGAAATCTTTTTTTAAAAGTAAACATTCTGTCTAAGCAGGAAGTAAATATCAAGTTTGACAATGACACGTGATTATTTCTACATCAGCCATCGACGTTGTGTGAATAAGTCAGTCTGTTGCTTATTATAAGGCTTTTCGTGCGGTCTATTATGAAAAATTAGTTTTTTATTACTTACAAATTGATTCCGTGTAGCTTTCGCTTCTTAAACTCTTCGTGTTGAAATTTCACGAGTCATCTAACAATAAAGTACTTTTAGCGAAACACAAAAAAATAATATCATATTGGAGATTGTAACGTGTAAAATAGAAATCACATGTCACAAAATTTGCAAAAAAAAAAAGGTGTAAAAAAACGCTTACATCACTGAGACTAGCTGTGCCCGCGGTTTTACCCGCTTCAAATTAAATCCTGGATACAATATATGTGACTACAAACTTTCGTCGAATTCGATTGAGTAGTTTTTACGTGATTAGCGATAAGAAATTAATAAACAAACAAAAAAATGTAATCATCGAAATGTGTTGTGTAGTCGATTCTGAAGCCCTGCATGGTATTTTTTCTTAAATATCTTCAATGAGCAGATTTCGTCTCGTTAGCCTTGTTGTTATAAGTATAGATTAATAGGAATATTTAAGCTAAGTAATAAGTAAGCTCGTAGATATTCAAAAATGTTACTAAATATATAACATCATTTCATATGAATTTCATAGTCAAGTGATAATTTAAGGTCAAAACACACGCCCGCAGCTTCTCATTTACCAACGTGGAATTTCTAATGAAGATTCTCATTTTCAAATTATTCACATCCAGTTCTAGACACCTACCTGGTGTAATGTAGCTAGGTAAATTTAATAACGTTTCTAGCTGAATATCTAGTCAGTATATGGTATTGCAAATCTGTGCTCACAACAAACTGCTAACATCATAATACTGTCAAAGACTTTGAACATCTTATATTAAAAAATAAAATGGCAGTTGCTTATTTTAGTAGCAACATAAACAGCTTTATTCAACGGAGTTTCTATTGAATAAATTAGAGTGTTTAATCATCCATATTGAATCATTTTATTTACGTAGAAATAGTCATTTTTTTATTTAGAAACAAAGGCCTGTAAATGTTGGTAAAATTACCGAAAATTTATACCTTTGGCGTAGATCAATAATAAAAGTCAAAGCAAAATCGGACAAAGCACCGTACAAAGAATGTTTAATAATCTCATTATTGTGATTTACTTGGCAGTGAAAGAGTTTATTTTATTTGTTTACTTTGCTTTGATTCAAAACATTAACTGTAACATTCTTGGAGTTTTTTGATGTGATTTATCAACTGTTAAATAGCAGGTATTTTTAATTAATCGTCTTCTCCGTCCTTGTCATCACAAGCGTCCGTATTTTATGTAATTTTGGTGGTGTTTTTATATATCTAGTTTAGTAATTGTGCACAAATGAAATGTATTAAAAACAATAATGCGAAATATTTATTATGAAGTGTCACAAAAACTCCGTGGAAAAATTCTAGCAAGAGAGCCGCTATTTCCCTAGAACAATTAAGCATTTAATACCAAAACAAGACTAGAAAAAAATCGTTGTTTGCATGACACTGGCAGAACTGTGTATGTATATAACATGAATTTCAATTAATTAAAAAAAAGTAACACGTCTATAACCCAATCGTGAGAAAATGTGCCTTCTATGTCTTAAATTTTATACGTTTGTAAACGTATTAAAGTGTTATTACCGTATGAATAAATCTCAGAGCATTGTGTTTCTACCTCACAAATCCGTTGGGATATTGCCAAAAATAAACACGGAATTGTTGTATTAATGCGAAATTCATGTAAACATAATCATCCTGTATCGAACCTAAAATAAGCACAGGTAGGGATTTAAATTCGTCCCGCGACGCGCCGGTCCAGTGTGACATTTAATTGAAATGACATGTTTCTCGTTTATTGCGGCCATTGGTAAATTCCGATAATGTGTTAAAAAAAATATTTATTAGCCTCACGGTGAACAAAGTTGGTTTTCTTTCGATCGTATTATTCATAATGCCTTTTAGACATTAATAATATAGTAAACGTTGTTATATTTTTAGTTCCTTTTTGTATCATATCTTCTCTCAATCTCACCTGATTGTATAGCTGTATGATACGTGATACGTTATGTCTAGACATAACAAAAGAAAACATCTATGGGTCCTTACCAGCTAGCCAGGCGAGCATTACGAAATGCCCTAACACGATGGTACGGTTTCATAATGTCGTTTTATATCACCGAAAACAAAGTTTCTAGTAATCAAAGTAATCATATTCCTACTGAGCTGTTATAGTTTCAAAATGTATTGATTTTTAATAACCTATTTCATAACACGATTACTTCTACTACTATGTAATGTTAAAATTATTACACCAGATACACAATAGATTTTATTTCGCACCAAGCATCTTCTGGCTGATCTCTGGCTCCATTATTACCAAATAATTTATCAATTATCCAACAAGAAGCATCAAGGCAACCGATTACTTAAATTACTACTATCCAAAAGATCATGGTTCTTATCAAACCGGAAATGAAACTGCGCGAAGCTTAAGAAATGGCCACAAATTTCAAATGCAGTTATCTGTACATGGTTGATAACCAACCAACTTCTCTAAAATTTCTACTCATCTATAAAATACGAAAAGATATCACTGTTGAAAATGTTTTTCTTCTAGATTTATTAACTGATTATCTTTATTTTTGTTTAGTGACTACTAATGAAAGTTCGGGTTAACAATTAAAAAAAATGGTAATAATAAAAATAGTAGTTAGAACTTTCAGTAATTGTTATGGTCGATTGACCACCGAGCGTTAATATAGATAAAAAATCACATCTCCCGATTACGATTCTAAATCCGGCCCTTGTAATATCGAAATTTATACACGTTCTCAGAATTGACCATAAAGCAGCGTTATAGTACGCTCGATATCGTAAATATTCTGCACACGCTATTCATTCAACGATACATCGATTCGGCTTTAAGGAAGGGAACGGTCCTTGATAGCCTGAAATATTCATAACCTATCGAAGCTATGTGTGACATTGAATACATATGTACGTAATGATATTAGCTACACCCGCGTTTCATATATTCTTTACTGCGCAATATAGTTTTTAATCATTCATTGGAAAATAACGTTTTGATGATGCTGTCTATTAATCGCATTTTGTTCAAAATTTCATGAGTTCTAATCTGTTATACCGAATCTTAATTATTTTTCAAAAATAAAAATGGCCTATGTTACGTGGAGTAACTTCAGGTATCTGCTAGACAAAGTCCCGTCGAAATAGGTCCAGTTGTCCGGAGATCAGCCAGAGCAAACAGACAAACATAAATTGTAAATATTTTATTTTTGGTATAGGTATCGTATGTTGGCTCATACGTATTTAGTAAAAGGCTGTCATTTTGACATTACAAACAGATATTTCAGTTTTATTTATTAGTATAGAATAAAGATGCAGGTACGAACCAATTTACGTGTGCTATTCGCTATGACAGCATTAATTAGTAGTTGAAAATTAAAGTGACCGAGATATGCTCAGATCGGAGCTACAAGGATCGAGCCATCTCTCATTAGCGTGACTTTCTTTTTAAAGTTATTCGTTAAATTCACCACATGCAAAGTAGTTTACAGACATTGGTTCAAATTCATAGGTATATTACTTAAAAAAACATGAATAAAATTTTACTCCTAATGAAGAACCAAAAAGCTGATTTATTTTTATTCTGTAGAAAGATTATTTATTTATTAACATTATAAATGTTTTTGTTTAATATTTGGGAACGTTTATACCAGAAACTACAAGCCATATCGCGATTTTTTTGTATATATTGGGCAAGATTCTAATCCGTGTCACCCAGGCAGTCAGCAACCTGCGGCTCGCGAGCCACATGCGACTCTTTCATTGTTAAACTGCGGCTCTTTAGTTCCAAACGCAAATATTATTTATTTTATTTAAAAAATATATATTTAAATCGTACTAAATCGATTAACGAGGATTATACACTACTTTATATGAATAAATATATATTTATCAAAAAAGTTTCTTTATTCAAGTACTATTTTAATATGGGCAAGAAAACATTTTGAGGCTCTTTAAAAGCTTGGAAATTTTGTAAATTGTAATTTTTAACTCTTCCGACTCAAAAGGTTACTGACTCCTGGTATAACCACATAATAGTACTCTAAGACGCATAGCAAAACAGCGACAGAAAGCATGGAATACAGTTAGAAGTGTAATAATAAAGTTATCATAGAATATCAAACGACTTTGTAACACTATGACTGTTATACAAACATAATTAATTAAACTTTAGATATTATCTGTTATTCTATAATTAAATAATATTTTTAATATGTTTAATTTTAATCACCATATAATTATTAATGCATTACTATAAGTAATATAACGAAACAAATTATGAAACAATATCTTTACATAAATATACATAACTAAGGACAAAAGCGTAATTCTAAAATATTTGCCAATTGTCAATTTTTTTTATACAGAGAAACAATAAAAACGCAACATCATACGTACATATCGTTTTTAATTACTTTCAATAATAAATAAATTCGAGTGGTGTGTAAATTTTTGTATGCAAATATGCTAGCTACCATATTTATACCCATGATCAGATCGGTTCAGTATAGCAATTGTGCTGAAACCTGAACGTGTGTGTTCCGACATATGTAATATGTGATTTACTGTATTTGTCCAGTACTGTATTCAGTTTTGTCCCTTTTAATGTATATGTTATTATTATTAATTAATCATAACAAATATTGATATTAAGTACTAGTTTCTGCTAGCGGCTTTGTTCCAATCGATTGTAAAATTTGATTCGGAAATTGTATTATTGTGGGTCAATCGTAAATAATAGAAATTTGCCATTGGAAAGTTTTCTCTAGGTATATGAATAATCACAGTTCTCTAGTACATTATTTTAATGTATCACTGATAAATCACAACTGAATCTAAATAAGCAAAGGAAATTAATTTTTGGCAACTTGGCTACAAGATATTTATTTTTTCTACATACACAAAGGGTGAACACCGTATCAAAATCTGTCGCTTGGTTCAGGAGGAATTATTAAATAAATAGACAATCAGACAGACGCGGAAAGTGACTTTGTTTATACAACAGTTTCTCAGCCTTATTTCACTCACCGCCCACTTTGAGAATATGTTTTTTTTGAGTCTCCCAATCTTACGTGTTTCGCCCTTTTTAAACTATATTTTTAATTCACACACGCTCCCACTGCTATCTCGATCCCCCAAATTTTCTTTGGGTATTCTACTGCTCCAAGGGGGCGTTATCACCCACGTTGGAAACTAGGTACTAGAAATAAACTTTTCCGTAAATTTTTTTTAGAACTCTTATATCTATACATATATAAAATGCAGTCGTTACATATACCATTTATAACTAAAGAACGGCTGGACCGATTTATACATAGCATATATATTTTAACATCGGAAAAATTATGAAAAATAATAATCAAAATCAAAAAAATCTTTATTCAATTTAGGCTCTAAGAAGGCGTTTATGAACGTCTAAAATACTACCACAGTTTCGGAAAATAACCTAGTCGAGAAGAGCCGGCAAGAAACTCGATCTAGTTCTTTTTTTATATATAATGTAATACAATAAATAAGTTATGAAATAAATATGTTATATATATATATATATATATATATCAGTTTTTTTTAATATAAAATCTATACAAATTATAGTCTTAACCAATGTTAGCGGAAGCACAGAGATGTGGGTTAATTCCAGACATCAATATCGTTCACGTAATGATCCACCCTGTAATGACCTTTTGAGATTAAAACTTGCTTGACATAATACTTGAACTTATTGTCAGGTAAATCGGTAATGTTACTAGGGATCTTATTTTAAAACCGAATACTATAAATATAAAATACCTATAAAACTTTTATTACACTTATTTAGTTAATTACTTACTTAATTATGAAGAAAATACATTTTCTCATACATTTAGAACGGATTTTATGATTCAAAGGCGGTACGAAGTTTACCGGATCAGCTAGCGTTAATAATTAATTGGTCAGAATTACCCTGTGTGTTCATTTATCCTATAGAATCGGTGCAATTGGTATAAATATTTGGTATATTTTATTTTATATTACTTTTAAAACTAGAAGATGTTTATATAAGTTAGAGTTTGCTCATTGTTGCGTAGTTCAGACCGGTCGTGTGGTCACCAGCGTGATGCAGTACTTCAAGGGTTTTTTAATAGAGCATAACAGTGTCTTAAGTTACTAAGCATCGTCAAGGTAAGTTAACGCACCGTGTTATTTATTACCGCCAGTATATCTTCTAATAATTTTCCGCAAACTGCTAATTTTAGATCACTGATAGTTAGATCGAAAGGTAGCGAATTCGACCTTCTTTGTTACAAGGTATAGCTTCAGTGCTTTGACCACAGTCTTACCTGATGTTAAGTGACGATGTAGTCCAGTATGGTAAACACACTAAGCCTAGAGGTACTCGTTGTCAAGTGGCGCTGCCAGACACCTATTGGTATTTGGCGACAGGTTTTCAAACCTGAGGGTGGTAGCTACCCAGGCGAGCATTTTTACAAAATACCCTACCGCCATGCTATAGTTTCCCCACGATGTTTTCCTTCACCGAAAGCTCGGTGTAAGATATATACCCCGTCCATTGACGCGGAATCCGGCCGCACTATCCACTACGCCATCATCGCTTCAAATCACTGCGGATAACATGAGTATTCTTGTCATAAACAACCAAATATTTGTATGAAATATTTAAAAAAAAATGCTTACGATAAACATCTACCGTCACATCTAAAATAAAAATGTTTAGGAATAGGACTAACCGTATACGAGTTCAAGTGACACATGAGCAAAATTTCAGATATTTTAATCCCCTCCCCATGTCAGCAAAGTCAGCAAACTCCATACTCCCCCCCATTCCTATGATTACGTAAGTAATCACCATTCAGACCACAACTCAGCCTCCATGTTGTCCTCTAAAAATTGTTCTACTGATCAAAAGTATTACGAAGTAAATAAAAAACTAGGGGTAGTCATGGGGACTGCCTCAAACCAAACTCAAAACTTTGGGAAAACTGCTTTGTCACTGTTTAAATTTCATAATTTGTTAATTGAAATTATTAGCGTTACCTAATATTTAACATATAACTATTTGTTTGGATTTTACATCTATTGGCGTTCTAACCCTAGTTTATTTCATTAAGTGTACATTTTACTATTTATTTTTGAGCGCCAGTTCTTCAACGCCATCTTATAAACGCATCGCATTGATAACGCGAATAAGTTTTTTCCCTACTGAGAATCGCTCAAAGCCGCTAAAGATGTGAATATTTTAAAACATATTCACATACAGTATTAGACATTTTGTAATTGTACCTCCGCCGACATCCATTTATAAAGAAAGATAAATATTTTAGAGTCTCTATTACTAAACATAATTTCCGTTTGAAAATAATATTTTTTACTTGAAATATAAAGAATATCAGTTGATAAATAAAGGAGGTAAAACGTTTCAAACATTTTTTATATCAGAAAAGAGTTTAATTGATAAAATACAGATAAAATGTATAAAGTTGAAACAATAGAAAGTGAAAACTCGTCAATAAATACCCCGAGAACTTTATTCGTAGGCCAGTAAAACATTAGCCTAATGAAAACACAGATAAAGCAACTTGAATATCGAATTCCAACAAACAGACTTAATGAGAGACGGTAAAGACGAAATCGTTTGTCGACTGAACCGTTTACGAGATTCGTGAGTCATACTTTTAACTTTAAGTATATATTTATACAGAAACTTAAGTATACCAAATCTAGGCATTGGTATTGCTGACAATATCAAGCGTAAAATAAAATTTGACTCTCACGTAATTGCATCTACTCAAATATAATTGTTCGTTGCCAATTCCAATCGGATAATAATACGTATACCAAAAAAAATATTAAGAGAACACACGGTCGGTGACAAATTTGAATAATGCGTATTTCAGAAATCTATTGCTATCGCGTTAGGCTACGCTTTAGCTTTTGGCTACGTTTTTGCTATTTTTGTTTTTATTCATCTTAATTATTTTACTGAAAGCGACGGTAATATTGAGCATGTTTCTCCTATTTTATACAATAATTAATTTGTGGAAAAAATCAAAACTACGTACGGACATGGCGGTGATGTATATATAGTATAAAATATTTACTATAATGCTATATACTATAATGGGAAGAAAATGGGACTACGTTTTTATGGAATAAACGCCGCTCGCAAATCCTCTTAATTCGGCCAATAAAATTTTGAGATACATGTGCTGAAAGTTTTTGGTGGGGATCGAGAAGAGATGCTATGTCCCTTTCCTGCAAAAGATATGTTATATACAAGCATAATGGCTAATAAGTTTATTATTTCTGTTAACTTTTTAATTGTGGTGCCACTAGTCAGCCTTATTTATTATGGTTTGTTTTTTGAAGAGACAATAAAAAAATAATAACTAAACGTTCGGCGTGAATTCATTCGGTTTATTGTTTTTCTGGATTAAAAATGTTTGCTGCTTTTTGTCAAGTTATAAAAAATGGCTAACAAACAAGACTTAACCCACTATATTGTAAAAATACTATGTCAACAATAAACGCCAAACCTTATCGAGAACATGACACATTATTGTCAGGTGAATAATCGTATATTACTTACAATAATATTGTCAACGAACTGATAAACCACATACGACCATAATATCGATTTTATGAAATTCATGAATATTCACAACATTGTGAATTTATAATGTTACCTCCTACCAGACCGACATGTTCAATATTTATTAAAATAATATTCATATTATTCTTGTAATGCTATGGAAAACATTACCACCTGATTATACATAAGTGTTTTAAATTAATTTTACTTAAAAATATTTCATTCCATAATATACCAGAATTAATGTTTCAAAGTACATTTATTTCAAACATTACGTAGACATCAAAAATCATCAAAATTTTGATGTCTTTCGACGGGAAAAAAAAAATTCATTTCAAAAATAATTCCTAATTTTTATAATATTTTTCATTTAACGAAAACCAACTCATACGGTGTAGACCGAAATGTAACAATTTTAGCAAACTCGAATTCTGTATGTAGAATGTATAAATAATATTAATAGTCTCGCTAAATGAAAAATCTTAAACGATTTCGTATCTGAATAATATCTCGAAGTAATCCCGATCAAGGACGAGGCAATTTTAGAGAAAATAAAAATTAATAAAACGGGAGATATTGGATTTTTATTCTAAATGTAAATTATGATTCGCAATAAATAAATACGAATAGAATTATTATGTATATAATATTTTAATTAAATTTTTTCGGATCATTTCTACAATTACTATCTCAATACAATTTATTCGCTAATGTAAAATAATGAATTTTTGACAAGTAAAATTCCCAGTAATATTGTAAAAAAAAAACGGCTGATTCATTTAATACAACTACTCTATAGCTGGTCATGCTATCTTGTTTATATTACAATTTAAAAACAAAGATATTAATGAGAATATGAGATTTAAACAATTTACATATTTCAAAAGAAACACGAAAATAAATCATCTACTTTTTGAAAGCACATGTACATATCTACAAGTAAACAAGACAAAACTATAGAGATTTCGTTTTTTAAAATCAGTTACTATTTCATAATATTACATGCCATAATTATCACAAATATAATATACTGCAACCGAGTCATACAATTAAAATGATAAGCAATCACGTCCGGTTGAATAATTAATCAAGTCACTCGAGAGTTCCAACATAATTAGCGATGCCAATCAATGTCGTAACCAAGGTAGATGCCAGCGAAAATCGTTTCAATTAACGTAATAATTATATACGTTCATGATTTTTTTGTTATAGTTTAAACAAAATTATAATTTGGTTATAAGGGTGTAAATTCGTTTATAGCGTAATAATTGTATATTATAAACATTATAAAAGTATTGTTAAGTACCTTTTATTGCGCACAAAGTGGGTGGAGGAAGTAAGAATAGTCTAAAATTCTGCTTACTAAAACTAGAATGGCTCCAACGCAATTAAACCGTGAATTGCATGTCATGTTTATTAGAATAAATTTAACTATTATATCAATCCATCCATTCAACTGAAAGACGTCCACTGATGGACATAGGTCTCCCCCAAAGATCTCCACGCGGTCCACCTTGCCGGGGGCCTACCCCCGCTGTGTCTTCCAGTACGTGGCAGCCATTCGAGAACCCGTTGGCCTCATCGGGCATCGGTTTTACGAGCAATGTGCCCAGCCCATTGCCACTTCAGTTTGGCAATTCTTCGGGCAGTGTCGGTTACTTTGGGTTTTTCTGCGGATCTCCTCATTTCTGATTCGATCACACAGGGAAACTCTGAGCATAGTCCTCTCCATTACCCTTTGGGTAACTTTAAGCTTTCTAATTAGGTCCATAATAAGCGACCACGTCACCGTACTATTATATATAATAATAACAACTACCAGAATAATGAAACTAATAAAACTCCACAGGAAGCTAATTTTTAATGCAAGTTACATAGTAATGGATTATTTTTAATTAATAATGTATTGGAGACAGTCGCGTACTGTAAATGATTGTAATCCTATCCTAACTTTTAAATGATTCGTTATTGGACTAAAAATATTTAAGAGAATTATTTATATAATATATAAATATTATACTGCTAAGTTTAAACCTTAAAATGCTTACAATATTTTCACTGGCTATTTAGTACATTTTGAACCCATCCATCCATCCATCCATTCATTCAACTAAAAGATATCCACTGCTGGACATAGGTCTCACCCAAAGATCTCCACGACGATCGGTCTTGCGCCACCCGCATCCAGCGGATTCCCGCGACCTTCACCAATTTTTAACCCGATAAGGTTAATTACAATTAGTACAACTGTTATATAAACCTAATAAAAATATACAGAGTCATTCCATTCCAAATTGGCCAATAGTCAGAACCGACCCCTTTCCATTTGGACAAATTTTGGTCAGAAGTTCAAATTGTTATTAAGGTTCTATGAAAATGTAGACGCAACGTCAAAGCACATCCTGTGTGAATGTGAACCATTAATAACCATACGCAACTGAGTTCTGGGTAAGCACCTGTTGCTCCCGGAAGAGGTACAGACCCTCTCTGTCATAAAGATTCTACTGTGGATCCAGGTTGTGAGATCTAGATAGTGAGTTTTAGCTGTGGAGCGTCCACAATATGCATATATTTGGGTCATAGTAATATAGAATTGCTCAAACCTGCATAGTCCTTTTCGAAATAATATTATAATTTAAAAAATCATGTACTAACTTTCCAAGTTTTTATGGCTCCTCAAAAAGCACACAATAACGTAAAATTCCACAAAATGACACGTAGTCAACAGTTTTAAGATTATTAGTTTATTATGTAATGGGTTTGACTAATTATTTTACAATAAAAAAAAATCTTTGTGAGTTTATGTTGTTTATTCGTATATCGCATTGTTATTACAACGGTGTGATTTTTTTATATTTTTAGACTCGTATTCATGAGACATTAATACGAATAAATTACTGAAAATTATTCTTGGTTTATCTCGAACTTTTGCAAGTTAATTTCGCCAAAGTTAACGTTTGTCTATAAAGAGTTTAACAAATATTTTCTGACTCCTTAGTTAAAAATTATAGTTATTAAATAAAGCTACAAAATAGTAACGAAACTTTATTCTGGTTAAAAAAGGTAATATCGATATCATCATAGTAATCCTACTAAAAATATAGCAAAACAAATGTACACATCATCTGAATTAATTTTATTTTTATACGATCTTAATCGAAGCAGACGGTGTAAAGAACAGAACCTACTTATGTCGTCGTAAAAATTTTACTACTCGACAAATTGGTGAGTTTTACGATACCGTCCAGGACTCCGTTTTCAAGCGAAGGCTTACTGTAAATGCTGTACCTATGTACATTATAGAAGCTATATAGTATACATCTGATTTGTATGCAAGCATTTGGATTAACTAAATGGATGAAAATAGTACAAATGATTTACTTATATTAGGCAGTAGCTGTATGCCAGCAGCTATGCCAGCATTTCATATGCTCTTCATTGCCTTTTAACTTTTTTATACGGAACCCTAATAATTTTCCTACATTTTTTTCTTGTACTAAGATAAAGTAAAATACTTCTAGTAAATTCAAACACTTACCCGTAAAACTATGTATTGAATCGGATTTTATAGCAAGCACTTGCCCGTAAAACTGTGCATTGAATCGGATTTTATTCAATTTTTTTAATGAGTTTTAATTTTTTACGCCGACCCCTAATTATTTTTAAGAATTAAAAGTACACTAAGTTACCCGGCGTAACTTCAGCTATTTACCAGAATTTTTTTTGTCAATATCCGTCCAGCCGTTTTGGAGATTAACTGGAACTAACAGACTGATAGACAGGCTGACAAAAATTTTAAAAATTGTATTTTTGTTCTAGGTATCGGATATAAACTCATATCTATTTAGTAAAAAATATAATTTTGACATTACAAACAGACACTCTAGTTTTATTTATTAGTATAGATATAGATATAGATTAGCCAAAGTTTATACAAACGCGCACAGACTCTCATATAAACACACTCACGCACACACAGACTTTGAACATCTTTCGTTACATTATTACAAGTACCTGGACGACCGAGTTTAACTCGGTATTATAAGGTATAAGCTATATTTTTTGCATGGCAACTTCGTAAATAATGTCAACTTGAAAAAAAGAACAGTGTAGGTCAAATCTATTTGTTAACGTAAATAAATCAAAACCAAAAACGTTAAATATAAATGTATTAAAAAGTAAGTATCCACATATATTTAGAATTTCATGCAGATCGATACAGCGGTTCCGTAAAAAACAATTACATATGTATATTAGGATATGTACACACGAGATTATAAGTTACTTAGGATAAGCAATAAAAAGTTGTTGAATGCGATTTTCTTCCTCCCCTTGCTTATTAAAACCATAACTTCAAACATAAACTGATATGTAACTCGTGGAGATATAAAATAAATAAACGTACAAAATACAAGTCAGGTATAACAACAAATCTTAAACGATTTATTGCCTTATAATATCTAATAACACCGTGATATAGTTCCTCTGCCGTGTTCATGGTCATTGCAATATCCATTATTATTTTATTGTTATAATATTAGACATCAAACGAAAATAAATTATAGTTTATTTATTATTTACCAACAGTCTTTTATTAGATCTAATATTATTGTAATAAAATGTAATAAATCCATTAAATGATCCATTAGCTTTACTATTATATAAATAAACAAAATGGAACTGTCAGTTTGCAATATCAAAATAACAACTCTTTCTTTAAATTATATATGATTGTGCAAAAATTTTAATTTTTTTGTCTGTCTGTCCGTTTGTTCCGGCTAATCTGCAGCTTAAAATCAAACAGTTGGACCGATTTCAACAAGATTTTTTCTGGTACTTTTATATTTTGGAAAATTATTAGGCTTTCGTATAAAAAAATATATTTCATGAAATGTTGAACAAGATCTTATTCATTGTGCAGTTTTACCCTTAATTATTTAAATTTGTGAGATATATTTCCTTCTGTTAGTAGCAAAATAATTTTCTGTATAGAAAATAGGGTCCATTCATTCTTTTCCAATGATTATTTGAAATAGTATAGTATAGCAGTGAATAGTTGTGCGGAATAGAAAAAATGATACGCGCGAGGAGCCGCGGGAACAGCTAGTATTAAATATAAATCGTGTAGTAGTTAACTAGTTTTAGTGTCAATAATATGTTTATACCTCTTTTAATTAATATCAACCGTGTGTGAGTAAAATCAGCCTATATTACAACAATAGAACTATAGTATGGTTTTCTATTTTATACTCAACGCTTAAACAAAATGGATGCTATATTACCAGAATTTTTATAACAGAATTTTTTATATAATACCAGAATTCACTTCTCGTATTATTATTTCCAATAAACTTGCGTACAATAATCTATATCACGTAAAATATCACCAAAATCATGACATCGTCAACCAAGTCGGGTATAAAAAATGATACCAACCCATTTTCCGAGAGATTGATATTGTCAGCCATCAAATATGCACCTAACCTACAGGTATAAAGATAATATTATACAAACTAAATTATATGTCTAATCAAATAAATAAACAAAGTTACATAGGTTAATAATAAGTGTCACTTGTTTTCACACACACGTGAACGATAGTGATGTCTAGAATTAACCCACATCTCTGTGCTTCCGCTAACATTAGTTAAAACTTTGATTTCTATAGTTTTTTATACGAAAAAAAATGATATGTATTATATTTATAAAAAAAAAAAACAGATCGAGTTTCTTGCCGGCTCTTCTCGGCTTTCTGTTTTCCGAACCGGTGGTAGTGTTTTAGACGTTCATAAACGCCTTCTTAGGGCCTAAATTGAATAAAGATGTTTTTGATTTAGATTTTTGATTTTTGTTTTAACTTTTTTTTTACCGAACCCTAATATTTTTTTTAGTACTAAGATAAAGTTAAAATATTTGTCATAAATTCAAGCACTTGTCCGTGAAACTGTGCATTTAATCGGATTTTATTCAATTGTTTATGAGTTTGAATTTTTTTACTCAGAACCCTAATTATTTTCGAAAATTAAAAGTACCCTAAATTACCCGGAGTAACTTCAGTTATGTTTGTTCCGGATAATCTCCGAAATGGCTAGACCGATTTTGACGAAACTTTTTTTGGTACATACAGATTAAGGTCCGGGTAAAAAAAATTAACACCTATAAAAATTGAATAAAATCCGATTAAATGTACAGTCTTACAGGCAAGTGTTTGAATATATGAGAAATATATTTCCTTTATCTTAGTATAAAAAAAAATGAATAGAAAATCAATTAGGGTTCCGTATAAAAAAAATTAAAACGCAGTGAAAAACATATGAAACGCGGGCACATAGCTAGTAATGTATATAAATTTCTACAATCTAATTTCATTTTTCTAATGGTCAATTTTACAATTAATAGTAAAGTCAGTTTAATTAAATACAGAAATTGATAAATGAAAAGAATCCAGGTTACACTGGAAATTAAAATTTCACAGCTGAATAATCTCTAAAAGTTAGTATTAAAGAGAACGATTAACTTTATCTATGTACAGTACCGCTGAAAATCAGGCCGAAGTGATGATAAGCCGAAGTAACTTCACCGCGTAAATCGGTCAAGCATTCACTACCCCGGCCTATTTAAACCCTTACTTAGCATAGATTACCTAATCTAATCGAGCCGTCGCGATTTGAAAAGTTTCCTTAATGGCATACTCGGATATTAACAGAGCCGTCTTAAGGTTACGACGATCCCAACGGCCCCCGGGAACCCTTTACGAGGCACCGAACTTGCAAGAAGTTATATGTATTATTATGTATTATTTATAAATTATTATGATGTTATTAATATGTTAATTTTAAACTTACCAATAAAGAGAAAATCTCGTATAACAATTCTTTCGTTCGCTAAAAAATATTTTATTTGTGCAATATATATTAACACTATTTTAATGCGTTATTTATAATGGCTACTTACTGCTTGAACTTATTTTAATATTCAATGTGGTATTACTATGAATTGTTAATTTAAAATTATAAGAGTGGACTATTATGTCAGGACTTCTATATCAATGGGTATTAATGCATTATTACTTGTGATTATGGGGGTCATGCTGGATTCACATTTCTCTTCCCGCAGGGGGCCCAAGCAAATATTAATTTGACTCTGGACATTCCTGTTACATACCTACGTTTGTGTTATAGCGGCTAAAGTTCAGACAAAATAATTCATTCATTTCATACAGTCGCAATGCGTAGGTAGTGGTGTAATATGTAAATAAATCTATGCATAAACAAAAATGTAATGCTGTTTGTTTGCAAGTACATCATTTAAGAACTTATCTCCCGATTTGGTTACATTTTTTTTTTAAATAGAACGAATAAGATTTTTACGAAGAGACTATATAGAAAACATTAAATGAACACGCGACCATTCGAACGTTGCATTTGCGTATTTTCTTTTCTTCTATTCATTATGACCCTAGAAAAGTTTGTACCAAAAAAAAACAGTTCGGTAAAAACATAAAAGTACATGAGCGAAATCGCGGACGTCAGCTAGTGTAAAATAAATCTCATCAAAACTCAATTTCATTTCGTTGAAAGCACATATAATAGCGTCTGATAATTCAACGACGTCACATTTTTTACATTTTTATGCATACACATAAAATTCAGCATAGACGTAATTATCATTAAATTTAACCCTCAGATGGCTATTGTATTCTTTTTCGTATACAATACATGCAATAACTATATGCGTCCCGCGACTTTGCTTGTATATAACCATTTCTATTTCAATTGTTGACTGCATTATATCTTTTGATTAGTTTTTTGTCGCATAACACCAAACAAAGACCCAGCATAGATACTAACATTCTTCATACAATAATTTCATTTCTAACGCGTAGAATAATTTATTTAACGATAAAGCACGATCTATATAATTCTGTTCTGAAATTTCTATACAAAATACTCCATTCTCATTTCATCATCTTCTCTACCTAGGCCTATATTAAGAAAGATCTCCTTCCATTTTCCTGTGGCAACTGTCATCACAACATTTACACCTTTAATGTCATTCTTCAGACAATCCATTCATACCTTCTTCGGTCTCCCTTTACCTCTATAACCACCCACCTTCATACTTAACACGTCACTTTCATATCTCGTGACTTGTCTGTCAGTGGTGCTACATTAAAGCTTCCTTTGATATATATACACTCGTTCTAATTCATACATTTTAATTATACCCCACGGCCATTCAATCATTCACATGCACTCTTCCTTCATCCATCTCTTTAGTTGTGTTAATGTTCATATCCATGCAACACTACAGATCTTATAATGGTCTTATAGATTTATCCTTTAAGATTTGCGAGTCACTTGTAACCGCTAAAACCAAACGCCATTTCATTTATCCTGTTCCTTACTTTCCGATCAATGTTGCCATCGTTTTGGATTGATGAACTGATAGATATCTCTCGAAAATTTTCTTAATGAACACGTAGGAACAGTCAAAAATTCAAATAAAATTAAAAATCAAAATGTCATTACAAAGACATATCTTCAAAACCCCATATGTACTATGTTTATTTTATTAGATTGAGAAATAGTTATGATATCAAATAATCTTAATATCCAATGCTAATATGATTTTAGTACTAATTTAATATTACAATTTCATTATATTTTAGAAAAAGGATCATTAATAACTCCCCTAAAATGAAATGGATTTAAATACTGAATTTCGCAGACGCAACGAAGATTTATGGTAGTGCAGATTACGTGATGATTCTGTGATAATCGGCAGCTTATTTGAATTTTATTTTATTTATTTAAAAAATACTGTAATCTGTACTTATAATAAAAGGTTAGAGGGACGAAATCTGTACATTGAAGATATTTCAGAAAAATCTATGAGGGGGTTCAGAAACGACAACAAAACACATTTCGATGCTTTTTTAAATTTTTGTGTGTCTGTCGTTCTGTCTTTTTATTAATTTGTTCACCAATCACGCCAAAACTATTGGTCCAAATTGGATGAAATTTGGTATCATTGTAATATATACGCTGTAGTAACATTTAGGATACATTTTTTCTACATATACATACTTATATAATGCGTAAATAGCGTTTATCTGTATTCATATTAAAACAGCATGAAAAATATGTGTTTGCTTATAAATGAATAGTGAAATGAACAGAAATAAATGTAATTTAAATCAACATAATTTATTTACATTTAATTTAAAAAATATTATTCTATATGTATTTCTTATTATTATTCATAGATGGAGCTATCCATATATTTTTGTAATTTGGCCTGTTTTGTAACAATACAAGGACATAGATAAACTAAATAATACTAAAAGGCTAAAAGAAATGTTGTCTGTCTGTCTGCCTGTTTATTAATTTGTTCAAAAACTTTAAACTACTGAACAGATTTCGATGAAATTTGGTATGGTAGTACTTTATACTCTATAATAAAATGTATATGTAATGTAATGTATATAATGTGGAAATAGCGTTTATCTAGATTCATTAAAAACCCATATTAATGAAGTGTAGGTATGATAACATATATACTAATATGATAAAGATGTAAATATTACGCGTTTGGATGTTCGGGGTAATCTTCGGTACTACTGATCCAATTTTGAAATTTTTTCACTGTTAGAAAGGTATATTAAATATAGGCTACTTTATATTTTGCTAAATACATATTTTCAATAAACGTAATTGAATTCGACAAAAATTCTATAATATGGCGTGCGCTGCCTGAACGGGTTGGTCTATGCCCCTGTATTGTTTTCGGAGTTTGGGCCTGGGTTAGACTCGCCCAGTCTGTCGTTCGGGGTTAGAACGAGGAGGTCAATGTTTTAGGTGTGAGGAGCAGGACTATAAGGCCGTTGATTGGATGAGGCGGGAGGTGACACTCATCAGCAGATAGGTAGTAAGCTTTGGAGGCCGCCATTCAAGCCTATTATGGCAAGAATGGCTGGGTATAGTTTTTCCGCGGGGTTCGGCACATTGCCAAATCCAGAAAGGAAGGGGCTAGACCTTCTATTGAACAGGAAAGGCTGTTTGGGATGTGGCCTGGACGGGACGGGACGGGGCGAGGTATAATTATCTGAAATCCACGCGAGCGAAGTCGTGGACACAGCTAGTCTAAAAATAAACATAAAAAATTGAAAAAGCAAGCCCAGACAAGAGGACATGAAATAAATGAGCATTCTGTTGAACGTGCAGAAAACTATAAAAGTATTAAAGATAAGGTAAATGTTCCACTATTCGTAGACTATAAACGATATGACGTCATAAAATATAACGCTGACTTTCAAGAGACTGGATAAGTACACCATAATAAGTAATCTGTGAACGAAAAAAAAAAAAAAAACAAAATAAGTTAATGTTGTTAAATTAAATATTTATATAATTAACGAACTATTGATAAACGATATCGTCGAAATTGGAATCTTAACTTTTAACAATGAATACTGAATGGATGAATTAAATTTGAAGATTAGCCTAAACGTCAAAACTTCAACATTGTGATTGTGCATCATTAATCTAAGAAGAATTTTTTTTTAAATTCAAAATCAAAGAAACATATGTAATGAATAATTTAAAATATACCTGCTACAAAATTTATCTTGCGAATTCCAACAAAATATCTTCAGATAATCTTCATTATTATAACGTATTTGATGAACAAACGTACTTCAAATATTATTACGTGCTAGCTTTTGCACATGGCTTCGCTCGCATATGTCCTTTTAAAGAATCAGCAAGGGGCATATGCTACCTCTGATGTCACAGGCGTTCATACAGTTGCCAGTTGCCAGGTGAATGGTTAGCCTGCTTGCCTCCTTCGAAGCATAAAAAAGTCACGATATAACCGTGATTTTCCTTAGAGATAAAGTTTTTCCATCTGGCCCTACCTTAAAAGTCCCTATGTAAATCGACTTATTATCATAAGAACCACTAAGCCAATTTACACAAGTATTCTTTTAAATCATAAACACATTGTCTAGCCAGATGTTACTTCAAATTTTATTACATTTTTATAGTATTAACTGCTGTCCGCGACTACGTATGCTTTTCTACATGTAGATAAAATGAGGATGGACCTAAACCGCAAAAATAATTGTTGCTTAGTTTAAGAGAAGTTTGCAGATAAACAAACAGACAGACAAATATAGATAACATCTTATTTTACTATTCGATTTTATACTACTATTTTTACTATTTGATTTCATACTACGAAAAGATAACAAAAACGTTACGAGGAAATGGACACAAAAATGATCACTCACAATGACATAATACTCTCACTAAGTCATTAAATATATTAGAGATACAACGGTTAATAATGAAATAGCTGTATGCGAACAGCACTGATAACATATCTAATACATAATATGATAACTCTAATGAAGCATCTGATAGAAGTTCGCTCGGAAACAAATAATCTTGAATAATATATAGATTTGGCTTTGCCGCTTTATAAATGTATCAAAGTAAGACCCCAAAGAACGTTGTAGCAAGGCGAAATTTGACAAGTCGATCCACAATGATAGAACGTTATCGATTAGGGGCATGTGGCCTCAAACAATCGAGCATCTAAACAAATGGGTACTTCGGAACTGTAATTCATTGCCCTATACTATTTACTCACATGATATTCAAAAACAACTTCAGAAAGGATGATAATTCTTATTGGAGAGATTGGATCGTAATTTTTTTGAGTCGGCTCGCTAAATATGTGACGATATGGTTAAAGATAATTAATCTAGGCAGAACCACCTGTTCTCAAGTGATCTTGCAGGAACACAACTACACGGCCTTAGTAACAGATTTCGGTAGCTAGTCAAGCCAGCACTATTAAATTCTCTTCCACCACAAACAATAGATACCTACATAACGATATTTTCATTCTCCGAAAACTCAGGCTGATTGGATAGGATGGATATATTAGAACCAACGTCCATCGCTGCAAACAACACAGACAATACATGAACTTCGCCTATACACCGTCTTAAAACATCATTCTCAAGCTCTGTTCCCAATTCACTTGAGGTTGGTGCAGTATGTTTATGTGTCCTATCAGACTTCCTCTCTCCAATTACTCCTTTATATTTCATGTAATCCCTCAAGAAACTCCATCCACACTGGCTTTGGCCTTACTCTACTTTTCCACCTTTTCACATAGCATAGAAAATGTACTGGACAGTGGTGATCCAATAAAATGATAGACCATTCTTAGAATAGGATTTTCTTAAACTCGAGAAGGTTTCAATCGAACAGTATTTTATACTAATAAATAAAATTAAAGTGTCTGTTTTGTAACGTTAAAATTGTTTTTTTTAGTAAATAAATATGAATGTATATACGGATACCAATACCAAGAATACAATTTTTAAAACTTTTGTCTGTCTGTTTGTTTGTTCCGAGTAATCTCCGGAAAGGCTGGGCGAATTATGACGGGACTTCTTTTTGGTAGATAGCTGAAATTACTTTTAATTTAACTTAGAATACTTTTAATTTTTCAAAATAATTAGGGATCCGCGTAAAAAAAAAAAAAAAAAATTAAAACTCATCAAAAAATGCACACTTTTAAGGGCAAGTGCTTGAATTTATAAGAATTTTTTTTACTGTCTTAATTAGGATTCCGTATAAAAAAAATTAAACGCAGTGAAGAATATATAAAGCGAGGGCGCAGCCTGGGGCACACAGGCAGTTATAATATAATTCTGCTAGAGTGGCTACTGATACAGTAACATAAGGAAACATTTTTGAGAACTACCAAAGTCCTATTCGACCATATTAATATTATAAAAATGTCTTTATTTCTTACGCTTTCATGCCTTAATTACTAACCCTTCCGTCATGTAATTTTGCATAAATGCATGCATAAGTGCATAAATGGATGTTGGCAGGGGTAAGGAAAAAGATATAGGGCAGGATATCATTCCTGGATTGAAATATTATGTATTTATTTAGGACTCCATTGAGCATCGTTCTTATTAAGATCAACTGCTAATGGGATAACATTACTAAATCATTTAACCTGTTGACATCATTTGAACATAATTCCGTTAATACACTCTGACAAATCCCTACATTTTGATTTATTAAATTTATATTCTCTCTTTTGCTCTGGTTCATGATACACTTAATTAGTAAGCGATGTAATCACCAACTTTTCCACGTGTATTAACGGAACCTCCTTTTCTTATAAGGTATACTAGAATTCCAAATGGATAGTGCCCTGAGCAAAGACTTAAACTTAATGTAATAACAATTTAACCAATTTATCATTAAACCAAGCTTTCTAAAGATGCTAATATTATATATTTTTTTACTTTAATACCTTTTTTTTACTACTTCAATTTTGATAAAATTTCCAAATAATTGTTTTTTGACATCCTTTATTAATCGTAATTTAATACTACGGCTTACTTAATAAATGATAAAATCCACATTAATTCGTACAAAATTTCGGGCAAAAGCTGGTTAAACAGAAAATGCAAAGAAATTGCACGAGAAAGGAAAAAAATAACAAGCTCATGAAGGAATCTACGATATGTAAAACTATATTTCATCTGTCCGACAATATACAATGCCTTTTGCCCTTGAACTTTGGTAACAAAGCAAGAATCCATTATGTTCAAGCCACAAGTCATGTTCGTACTAACTACATAGAATAACATTTTCTAACACAATCGAAAAGCAGAGTCATTCATTCAAGTGGAGTCATCAATCTTTCGTATCCAAGTTACTGACCTATGCACTAAGTCGAGCTTTAACTCGTAATTCTAATTAACTGAAAAAGTAGTTGTTGAAGTTGAAGCGATGATGGCTATCCACTGCGGCCAGATTCCGCTTAAACGGACGCGGGTTCGAACCCACCTAACCATTTCTACAATCAGCCCTGAGCTTCCGGTAAAAGAAAATATCGTAAAATAATTATACCATGGTGGTAGAGCATTTTGTAATAACGCTCGCCTGGGTAGTTACCACACTCAAGTTTGAAAATCTGCCCCCAAATATCAATAGGTGTGTTCCGGCAGCATCACTTGAGAAAACCAGTACCTCTACGCTTAGTATGTTTACCATCCTGGGCCACATCGTCACTTAACATCAGCTGTAATTGTGGTTAAAGCCTGTAAAGTAAATTTAAAAAAATATGATTCTATACCTACATGCCAACGTATTCTCTCATATATAAAACAAAAAGCACTTCTCAATTACAATGTAAAAATTAACAGCAGAGACTGCAAGCTGTGTGACTTAAACCATACCATACATCATTGATACCATAATGAAATAAAAATACCTATTTGCAGTTTCAGTATTAAACAATACACACGTATAATACATATGACAGACTTTCATACAAATTTGCATCATCTTTTTCACCAAATGAGATTTAATTTTTTTATTAATCCTCTATATTACTTCGAGATATATACTATTACTTGTTACATAAGTCCTTAAATTCATAGTTTCATGACTTTAAATCTGACTTAACCCCCATACAAAAGTTCTTCCCATTTTTCACCATATTTGAGATGAGTTTAAAAAATAAATCCTGTATGTTGCATCGGGATGTAGACTACTTCCATACCGGAGTTCAGCAAAATCAATTCGGTAGTCTTTGTACGTTACGTTTACAGACAAATAGACAGATGAAAATTTCAAAAATCATATAAATGTGTTCTGTCTTTGATTTTAAAGTTCCCCAGAATGTTTTTTCTCAAGTATATTCCATTTACAGTTTTTATCGCTTTATAGTTTTATTACAAGTACAAATGTACTATAATAACATTTTTTTTTTCTATAAGCCATTTGCAAAATTTTTCCGTCTCTTTACATTTTGTGTGAAACTTAAAACGTGTATTAATAAAGAAATCATCGTGTTAAAATCAATAAATAAAACACCCATTTTCTAATTTTTATTATTTTATCATTTAGATAATTTAATTATTTCTGATAGATAGGTTAAATCACTTTTACATAGACATTTTGAATACATATTAGCAAAAAAATAATTTGAAGTAATCTGTGTAATTTTGTATTATGAAATTAAGACACTATTACGTCTATACGACATTAGAATTTTATGCAGTGACTAGTATTTACTTACGATATATCTATACAAATAATAAAATTGTAAATTTCACGTGTCTGTAAATTTTCGATTTTTGTGAAAAGAATTATTGTAAGCGGCTAAAAATAGGTAATTTTAGGTAATATTTCTATGATTTTTAGAAATGTCTGTCTGTCTGTTTGTTTATGCAAGTATCACTTATAAAGTACTAGGTATATTTTAAAAAGGCAAAACTATAATTATAAAGCATATTCCGGGGTAACACCAAAACTTTATTTCATTACAATCGGTCTACTCTATCAAAAGTTACAGTAATTTGAATGGCAAACGGCGTCTTTAGTATGAAAGAAGAGTTTGTAAATAAATGCGTTTTAGTATTGTTCATGATTTTATGAAAGATGATGTATGTAATGAAATAAACATTAGTATAAAAATAGTAATATTAGGTTATGATGGGGCTGATATGACTTATGTCATAAAATAAATTAAAAAAAGGCTTATTCAAGAACAAAAAATTGATGGATTGATTGTAATTGAACAAAATGACATAATATAAAATACATGTATAGTATATAAATAATAAATATCTAAGACATAGTAAATGAGAAAACAAAATTTTGATATTTTATACAATGTCTAAGCATTTTAGCCGTTGTATTAAGGAGTCATTTTATGGAAGTAGTGAACTGAATTTCAGTTATAATATCAATAGTTAAATATGGCGGGGAACATAATATAATTTAATTCTAATTATAATTAGGCGGTTCATCTTTTGTTTATTTTTGATGACATGGGTGACGAAGTGTTATGAATGGTGATTACGTAAGCAAATTACCTATGTATTTCTGACGATTATTCATATATGTTTGTATGTATGTATTCAATTTGTTCGCCAATTATGCAAATTCTACCGATTTTGGTGAAATTTGGTATGGTAGTAGGTAGCTACGGGACGAGACGCCTGATTTCCATGCGAGCGAAGTCGCGGGTATAGCTAGTTTATAATAATTATCAAGCATTTATTTTATTGAATTTTAAATTCTTCAATGTTTTGTATTCGAAAGTTTCATGACAATCGACCAACTAACTTTAACTGACAAACTAATTAATCCAAGATCTATTTACTGCATATTGTCGTACAGTTCTCGAGTTACTAATAAACTAATGCATAGACAGATCACTCCTGTTGAGATCAAACGCTGCACACATGCACACGCTATGCACAGCTAAGAAATTATTCAGTCAACTGTCAAATAATACTGAATATATTAATAGGCTAGCTGTTCCCGTGGCTCCGTTTTAATTCTTTTACGCGGAACCCAATATTATTTTCCAAAAATGAAAATTACGTCTTATAACTTCAAATACCTGCCAGAGATAGCACGTTGAAATCGATCTAGCCGTATCAAACATTTGCCGGAATAAACAAACAGGCAGACAAAGAAACAAAAAGAAACATGTTTTTTGGTATACGTATTTAGTAAAAAGCTGTTATTTTGATATTAAAAAGCGTATTTAGCACTCTACAAATTGTGCTGCAATGTGTATGCTGAAATAATTAATTTTAGTTTCGTTCTTGCTTCATTACTGAACTCATATAATTCGCCATCGAAAACATAATCGTAAATCACTATAATCTCTATTATTTTACTAAGCTTCTGCGTATTATTCTGGCGAACTTTAAACAAAACTAAATCAATTAGACCTGTACCCAGTGGTGATTGAACCCGCAACCTCTACGGGTTTAGTAACTCGTTCGCGAATGAAAGATTCATTGAGATTTCAAAGAAATTTAGATCTTTTTAACACTCAAAAACCCTTGTCAGTAAAACCCTTCTCCGCCATGATTACTTAAGCATTAGCATCATTAAAAAAATATACGTAAATATTGCTTATAATGCCGGCTAAGAATAATACGGGCGGTATTATTCCCGTGGATGTAGTAAAAATAGACTAAGGGATAGACCAGGGGATGGAGAGCAGCATCCTTTAAAACCTCCAGTACCAAAAATACCTGACCGCAACCTCCAACCCGCCAGTCAAGCGACTCGATTATGACAATACTCTCCTTATTGGGAGAGACATATCTTGCAGTGGACGCCTTATGGTTGAATGGAACTATTAATTGGATTCCTTACGTACTCACCATTCAGACCAAAAAAGCCATCAAAAATTTATGCTTACGTAAATATTTGCGTGGCCTATAATCACATTATTTTTTTTGTGAGATAATGTTCATTAGGTACGTAGTATAAGTTCCCGTGGCTCGACTCGTTATAACATTACCCACTATTTTCAAAAAATATATTGATTGAATAAGGATTTTTTTTTTTCATTTGCAATGGTTTAGTTTAAATACTACCCGATAATGAGCTGGTGCTAGATAATAAGTTTAATTAACTTAGTTGATATTTTCATAATTTGGCATAGACTTATTTAAATCGGTTAAGTGATTCTCGAGTTATAAGCCAGTTAACGGACATGATATACGTTGACTTTGAAATAAGGATCTAAAGAAGAAACATGATAATGGCATTTCTAATAGACAGATTACTATTGTTAAATATATATTAAATCTTAACCAGATAATATATTTGAAAAAAAAAATCATGTAAATCGGTCAAGTAGTTCTTATAGGTAAGACAAATAATGGATAGACAGATAGACGTTGTCTTTTATAAGGTAAGAATATCTTTATTAATGCATCGTGAAATTTAGATATTAATATTTGGGTCAAACTAAAAACTTGTGGATTATTGGCGTAAAAAGTATTTATTGACATAACCATTCTCAAAAAAAACCAAAACACTAACAATACTAAAAATACGTCTTACTTTTATTTCAAAATAATTAATAATAAAATAAATGTCTGTTCCAAAAATGTTTACTTGATAACAATGTAAAATTACCGATATAAAAACCCTAGAAACACTTCTGTTTACTTAATTAAAAAATACAATTAATAGTAAAATCTATAAAATGGTTCAAGTTTATACGTATTAGTTTATTCAATTATCAATGGATTGTAATATGAAGTGTAAGGTCTGTTACATTTATTTACACTCACATTCACAATAGTTTAAGTTTTTCAAATAAATACTAACCTTTTATATCCATTGTCAGAAATAAAACTTTTCACACTTTACTATATAATATTCACTGAATTTAACAATAATTCTATATTCACTCAGCTGATTTAAAGTTTTCCTAATTATGTATTTTTTTAAATTAATTCTCACAAAATATTATTTCAATGTGTACAAAATTATGTACATTCACAATAATATCCCCTTTTAACACGATCACATAATTATAATTTATAAAGTATATCAAAAAATTTATTACGTGAAAAGTAGTTTTCGCGAAAATTATCCGTACACGGCCTGTGTGGATCGGAATGTGACGTCAGAGCACGATATGGCACACGTCCGCTACTTTCGGCGTCTCGTCGGAAACTGGCGGGAAAACACTGAGATGAACCAGCCCCTGACATTACTGAAACAACACCTTCCCCTAATAATTTCGTGAACAGCTTAAAATTAAACGCAGAAAGAATACGCTGTTGATTTTATTCATTGTTTACTTTGTCTAAATGCTCCGCTACGTTCCTATTGAAATGGTATAAACATTTAGAACCAAATATTTTATATAATCTTAACAAATCATTTTAATAAATATGCTTACATTAGTGTTATTGTAATGTTATTGTTATTATTACATACAGCCTTTATAATAAAGTGTTATCATTATAACTTACTGGAAAATTTTGACAGATATTTTTTGATAATTCATTTTTTTTACTGCATAGGCACACCGCTTGGGCCAAAATCTTACCTGGTGTTAAGTAACAAAACACATCTATAAGAGCTTGGCAATAGATTTTCAAAGGTTATTAGCAAACATTAGAGTAAAACCCAACCATGCTATTATGGTTTCGTCACAATGTCTTCCTTCACTCAATTAAGGCGTATTATATACGATTAGACTACCGCTGACCCAACATCGCTTTAAGAATTTAAATAATAAAAATTATCTGTCTCCGTAGTTTTGACTTGGTTATTTTAAAATCTACATAGTCAAGATTACGGTCCTTTCTCATTTACACACTTCTGAAAATTATTCAGTATATAAGAAATGTAATTATTGTCGTATAAATCGCTATAAAGTGCAATAAAACATACAAAAAAACAACCCTTTTAAAGGACCTATATAAACCTATATAACCTATACAAAAAGAGCAAAAGAGAATTTGAATTTAAACTTTTTAATTCAAGACTAAAAATGTTTAACAGTGAAGTAAGTTAAAAATAGCATAAATAAGCACTCATGTAAAATAACTAGATAAACATAATAAACCTATAAAATTCGAAAACAAGACAAAATACTCATATTACGTTGTGTTTAGCTGATCCTTTTGTGATCATATTTTTACCATTTTAATCATTTTTTTTATTCCGATTAAATAAAAAAATATTGAACTCTAATCTTCTTTAGGCACGTTGAGCTATACTCAGTAGGGGACAAAATTATAGATTCGCGTTACCGATATTGCTATGACATCAGCCATCAAAAAAGTGCTAAGGTGTGTCAAGTATAAGATGGCGTTTAAGTGGTGGCACTTTAGTGTTGCCAAATTTACACTAATAAATAAAATTGAAGTGTCTGTTAGTAATCTCAATGCATATTTTTTTACTAAATAGATATGTATGTATATACGGGTACCTATACCAAAAAATACAACTTTTAAAATTGTTGTCTGTCTGTCTGTCCCTTTGTTCCGGGTAATCTCCAGAGCGGCTAGACGGATTTTGATGGGACTGTTTTTAGTAGATCACTGAAGTTACTCTGCGTAACTTACGGTACTTGTAATTTTCAAAAATAATTTGGATTCTGCGTAAAAAAAAATAAAACTCATAAAAATTTGAATAAAATACGATTCAATGCACATTTATAAGAGCAAGTGGTTGATTTGTGAGAGATATTTTTACTTTATCTTAGTTCTAAAATAATGATTAGGACTCCGTATAAAAAATTAAAACGCAGTGAAGAACAAATGAAACGAGGGTGGGCACACAGCTAGTCTAAAATATTTTCCCATAAAAACCTATTTTAAATTTGCTTTATTGATTTTTTAAATTTATGTTATTTTAATTTATTTCAAAATGAATTTATAATAAACTATATTTATTTTACTTTATTTTTGATACATAGAAGCATGTTAAAACCTGAATAGGTACAGGTTCTCATCATCTAATTTAATCATTAAAAAACAGATTTTTCGAGGTTTCTCCTTTCTGCTGACTTAACTGTGGAACTGCTGTTCCCGTGGCTGTCTAGTTTTTATTTTAATTCATACGTTTTAGTTGCCTATTTCAATTTAACATCTCTAAATTCAATACGTAATATAGTTTCATTCAGCGAAGCTGTGATCATTAAAAGTTTTTTTAATCACTTGTATGGGCATAAAATAATAATTACACAAAACGAAAGTTCATTGCTCTTACGAAACACCTAAGGCGTGACGTCATATGCTAGTGCTATGTTGCTCTCTGGGATAAAATTAATTCGTTTTTAGGTTTATTTTTGATAAGGCAATTAGTGTATATTTAACAGACTTCAAAAAGGAAGAGGTTATCAATTCGTCTTTAATTTCTCCGTCAATTGTGGACAGATTTGTAAATTCTTTAATAGAAGGAGTACACTTCCAAGGTGTGCCCTTTTCCACCAAATCAGGATTTGATCAGTGGACCACGGGGAAGTTAAGAAAAACCGTCGAAATTGTAGACATACGTCTTAATATAGGCTACACAACTATACCTAAAAGTACACGTTTAAACTAAAAAGTAGAAAAAAAACTTTTTTAATTAAAAACAAAACTGAGTTCAAAAGAATAAACTATAAAAAGTCAATAAATAATAATTACTTTATTAATCGGCTATGTTAATTTTGGAGTCGGAGGCAGCTAGCGTTAACCAATGTACTCACAAATAGAAATAACTGCCTAAACTTTTTCACAATTACATATAAACTAAATAAAGGATTAGGGTAATTTAAAAAAATAATTAAACATAAGCAACATAATTAGTGACGTACATTTACACCATTTTGTTATCCGTAAGTTGTTGGCACCGATTTTAAAATTAACTAAGCAGATAAAAATAAAGTAAATATGTATTGACGTTTTAGTGCATTTTCACAGTTTATTCTTTTGAAGTCGTTTTGTTTTTAGTTAAAAATGTTATAGTATAACATAAATAAACTGTAAATAAACGAGCACGACAAATTACACAAATAATCAAAAGTAAAAGAGTTAGAACAGAATTGAGATAAACTTTGTCACCTTGAGAGTGGGTTATTAAAACTGACAGATGCACAACTTGCGCCTTGATGTAGGCAAGATAAAATATTCCATTACTATACAAAGACTAAGCTAATAAGCAATACAGTATCAACCCTCAAAAACAAAAGAAAATCGATCGTATTTCACGTCAATAGTAAAATTACATAGTAACGTAGTATGTTATACAAAATAGTGTCATGCGACTTAATGTAAAAATTTCTATTTAAAAAAATTTGAATGGCTTTGAATAATTTTATGTTCTTCACAGCGCTTTAATTTGTTTTTATACAGAACCTAATTTTTTTTCGGTACTAAGATAAAGTAAAAATATTCCTCATGAATTCAAACACTTGCACGGTAAAACTATGCATTGAATAGGATTTTATTCAATTTTCATGAGTTTTTAAATTTTTTACATGGAACCCTAATTATGTTCGTATAGAGTAACCTAACTTAGGAGTTACGCGGAGTAACTTCAGCTATCTAATAAAAAAAATCACGTCAAAATCGGTTCAGCCGTTGCGGAGATTACCCAGGGCAAACAGACAGACGGAAAGACAGGCAAAACTTTAAAAAATTGTATTTTTTGTATAGGTATTGTTGTTTTAACATTGCAAACAGACACTTCAATTTCAGTATAGATAGTGTAAAAAAGAAAATAAAGCAGAGTTCTTATAAAGCTGACTATATCAAAATTTTATAATTGGATTGCGCAACTAAGAGCTTTTAATATCGATGCATGAGCGATAAGCGAATAAAAAAATAGATCACCCGACAGTAATTATGAATTCTGCATACTTATAAAATGAGTATTAATTCAATCTTTACGTTTACTAAGCGCTCATCACAAATGGAAATATGAGAAACATTATAATCCCTTTAATTTAAAAATATAGACATATCCGAGCTGGTAGACGACTGCCATAAGTTTAATAAAGATAAATTATCTGTCTCATGATGTAGATTTAATAAGACTAATAAAAATTTTACATGTTTTAAGTGTTTGATCCTACAATAAGGTTCCAGAGATCACCGATTTACCAGACAATAAGCATCATTTTAAGCAAGTTTTAATTTTAAAAAATCAAAATCATAAAATTCTTTATTTAATTTAGGCCCGCTTATGAACGTCAAAACACTACCACCGGTTCAGAAAACAACACAGTCGAGAAGAGAGAAAACTCGATCTGGTTCCTTTTTTTTATATAAATTCAAAATATAAATATACATATTATTTTTGAATAAAGACTATACAAATCATAGTGTATTATAAACTATTATTATACATTTCTGGTTACAACCATTGTTAACGGAAGCACAGAGAAGGGTGTACATTCCAGACATCACTATCGTTTACGTAATGATCCACCCTGTAATAACCTTTTGAAATTAAGACATGCTTGACATGTTGCTTAAACTTATTGTCAGGTAAATCGGTAATGTTCTTTGGGATCTTATTATTAAATCGAATACTATTACCTATAAAACTTTTATTAGATTTACTTAGCCTAAAGCGTGGGACGGTCAACTTATCTTTATTTCTAATATTAAAATTATGACGATCATTTACGAGATCAAGCTTGTCCAAATTTTTACGAACATACGTTTTTTTTTTATTTATTAAAATTAAACTATCTGCGGACTCTGGGTCCACACCTTTTTTTATATTGGAGATTAAATTCGACTTGCGTCGAAAAAAATTGCCTATAATAGCAATTCAAGCAGCTATGCAGTTAGTAATCTTCTTTCGCATATGTGAGCTTAAATCTACTTCTATTAAATTTTTTATATCTATATGTTATTTTGTTATTATTAATTAATTAATTAATTACATACGTTATATAACATATATAGAACATACGTTAGGTTATCGAAGGTACGTAAGTGACAGTGATGTCTGGAAGTTATAATCGCAATATGTTTATTCGCAAAAAATGAATGTAACTAAAATTGTTAAAGTTGAAACCAGTTGCTTGCTTCCACAGGGTGTAAATTGAATAATGATTTTGACCTTACTGATTCTGTGTAAAAGTAAATACTAAATAATTTTCAAGCGATATATGTAATTATTCTTTTATCTTTATGCAACTAGGCCTTTAGCAAAGAGAAGTGCAGTCTACCTAAGATTATTAATAGCTGCAGATTATTCACAAACCGCCACTTTAGCAGAAGCCGCAAAAAAAATACCTGTGACACGTTTATGTGTCACCCTAGTCTCATAGGTACTCGCTTTCACGTCTGAAGCTTATTACAACGATGTTCTGCTTGCAGAAACTCATTTGATATCGAAGTTAAATACATAAGTGACAGCAAAAAAGAACTCATTTCCAAATGTCTCAACCACCCATATGCGGGACCAGAAAACTAGGACTGGTCACTTAAAATTCTTAGAAATAGTCATAAAAAATAACCCAAAAAGAAATAATTAGGAAACACAAATATGGAATACTACAATTTAGAGAAAGAATATTGATTGCAAAGAAAGGACCCTGAAAACCACTCAAGAAGGCTAAATTAGGACGGATTATATTGCAATAAGTATTTTCAACCACAGCCTTCACATCGGAAGCAACTGCTAGTTTAAGGCGAAAATAGAAGTAGGTACTAATTTTTTGTTTACACTATAAACTCACTGTTTTGACCACAATCTCACCTGATATTAAGTGATTATGTGGTCCATGACGGTAAACACACTAAGGCTAGAGGTTCTGGTTCTCAAGTGATGCTGACGGAACACACCTTATTGACATAGAGCGACAGGTTTTTAACTCAAGTTTAATATGGTAGCTACCCTGGCGAGCAATATTAGAAAATGTCTTATCACCATGCTATGGTTTCCTCAATATGTCTTCCTTCACCGAAAGCTCAGGCTGATTTCAGAGTAGGGTAGGTAGGCTTTAACCCAGGTCCATTACCACTACCAACTGCACCATCATCGCTTCAAAAATGTTGATGGCCATCAAACCTGATCTTTATTGAAGGTGTAAACGAAAATAGCGATGCGATAACCTTAAAAGGGATTGACTTTTTCACGAGGACTAGAAACTGGACACTTGTTAATAGAAGTTTTTTTTTACACGAAATAGGCTGTGCTTTGACCACAATCTCACCTTGATGTTAATTGACATCATTAGAAAATGCCCTACCACCATGCTATTGGTTTCCTCATGATGATTTCCTTCACCGAAAGCTGAGGCCGATTTTAAATTCAGACATGTGGAGTTCGAACTCGCCTCGATTGACGCGGTATCCGCCCTCATTACCCGCTACGTCATCATCGCTTCATCAAAAGTGTGGGCGAGACACAACGTGATAAAAAGTGACCTTTACTGTAAGTACTGTCAATTGTCAGCAAGAATTGGACATTGATAAGAGTAATACAGTGTCAACCCACGCGATGATCATTCTGAGAAAAGGGTAGTTAAACATTTAGAAAATCTATAGGTACTAATCTATAAAAATTGAAGTGTCTGATTGTCATATCGAAATAATAACTTTTTAATAAATACATAACAATGTATATACGCACCTATAACAAAAACACAATTTCTACTATTTATGTTTATTCCAGCAAATCTCAGAAACGACTAGACCAATTTTAGTGGGACTTTCTCTGGCAGATATCTGAAGTTATAAGGCGTAACTTAGGCTACTTTTATCTTTGGAAAATAATTAGTTTTCCGTGTAAAATAATTAAAACCCAAGAAATTGTAAAAAATAATAATAATTAATGTTCAGTTTTACTGGATATGCTTGAATCTATAAGAAATATTTTTGCTTTCTCTTAGTACCAAATTTTTTTAAATAAAATTGTTAGCGTTCCGTGTACCAAAACTTCAGTCATGAAGTATGAACAAACTACTATTCAATGGAAAGCACCAACAAATCTTTATGTTTAAAAACTATTTTACGCAACGCAATGAAGAATATATGAAACGCGGGCGGAACCGCGGGGGCACACAGTTTTATAATGTGCACGCACTTACAAACAAAGGAGTCGAGAGCAGTAGCGTAAAATGAGCATGAAAGAGTTTTACTGACAACGTGCGCCGAAAGATGTTTCAAATCAAACAGAGCTCACAAAATCGCATTAGATGTCGCAAAAAGACTGTCACTGAACATTATTAAAACTTTCAATGGACAATTTCGCAAATATTGAGCGAACAAGTTTAGATGAAATTTAGTGATGACTACGCAGGTACATGTGCAAAGAAATATCTCATTATGCAGTCTTTTGCATAGAGCTATACTGTCACCTCATGCATTCCATTTTAATTAAGTAGAAAATAAGAATGTTTTGCTTGCAAATGTATGTCTAGCAGAATTTTGTAGGCAAATTTGTCATCTATATTAATAATAAAACTGAAGTTTTGTCTGTGGATTTAATATTTGTTACATATGTATATTTTACTAATCTCGAATAGGATATTTAAAATCTGTCTGTGCGTATGTTAAAATTTAACTCAAAAACGGCTTGACTGATTTCCATGAAACTTTGTACGCATGAAGTATATATCAAGGAGCATTTTATTGGCTATAAATATTTTTTAATTTTTTTCTAGAATTCGTAAAAACGATCATTAAGACAAAATTCTCTTCGTCCTTAAATCAAAAAACGGGTTGACCGATTTTGAGAAAATGTTGTGTACATAAAGTATATGTTAATTAGCGATTGATAGGCTATATAACAAATGAAGTTATTGATATAATGAAATATGAAACGTATACTGAAACAAAACTAGCCAGCCATGGAGAGTGCCAAAAGAAATGAAAAAACTAAAACTAGAAAAAAAAACTGATTTTCAATGTTTAAATTTCATTATTTGGTCATTGAAATCATTAACTGCCTTGGTGGCGCAGTTGTATTACTGTACGACTGTCGTTCTGAGTTCTCGGGTTCAATCCCCGGGTCGGGTCAAGTGATATTGGGTTTTTCTACTCAGTATCATCCGGAGTCTGGAATTTGCGCCCGATATGGCGAAAGTTCGGCGAAATGCTGGTGGGTGTAGTTCGCTATTTCATCTCTGCCTAAGCATTCGGGGATAACTGGTGTGAGCTTATGTAAATCATTAACATATCCAAACATGTAACATAATTAACATTTATCTGGTGTTTACATCTATTGGCACTCCGAACAATAGTTAAGTACATTTTCAGACAGTTTATTCGTAATCAAAACATACGATAGGATAAATTTTAGTATTAATCTCAGAGCGCCATCTCATACTTGGCATGCTGTAGCAAGTTAACAGCGAACGTCATAGCATTGGTGATGGAAATCTAGTTTTCCCCTACCGAGCATCGTTCAACGAAGCTATAGACATATTCACATCAATATTAACTCAAATAATAAAAATTGAGATATACCTAATCGTTTAAAGTTTTTGATAAGGAATCAAGAAGAAATGCTCTATCTCTTTTTAGCAAAACGAACGTCACTATAGAATTTGTACGAAACACGTCAATGTGACGTCATACTAATGTAATATGACGTCATTATATTACACTCTATCTCTCACTAATATAAAAAAATGCTTTTAAGTTTGCCTTATTTTTTATTATATTTTAATTTCGTTTTTTACAATTTAATTTTGATGAAACAATATATAATAATCAGTGTACATCTCTATTAGTCATAAAAATTAGCGTAGTAAATACGGAGTAGATATTTAAAACATAAGTAACACCGCAAGTAAAAGCTGGTCAACCGTGAAAAAGCATAAAGCTTTCGTCTTTTACCTTGAAAGCATAAGGCCGCGACCCACAGTAGGTAGATACCATTACTTTGAAAGCCCGTATCTACAGCCCGGGACCAATAAAAGGCATTAGAACGAAACGTTTATTCACAATTAATTGTTGTTTTTCGCAGTAGCAGGAAATTATCTGAAAATATTAGGTAAGTACGTATCATGAAGACCTCATTTAAGGCTTAGAACGAGGTCACAGGCTCATTTTATTTCCCGTTTCTTTCAATTAAATTATTTTGTCAATAAGGAATTATCCTCGCCCAGACTATTATTACGATATCTTTCAAAATAGATTATTCGTATAAAGCTACTAGTATTAAATATATCTGGTTTGCAATTTAATTTCGATAAAAGCATTGCAAGCTCGATACATTTGTAGCAATAATCCTAGATCACTGGTCGTCACACTTTTCTGTCCAAGGGCCACATAGGTCAGTGTGAGATAGCATCGCGAGACACACTTTAATGGATTGGTTAGTGGACACCATCTATTAATTGACATATTTTTAGATTCCCCATAGATTTTGTACAGCAATTTTTGACACCCAAATTCACTAATTATTCATTGATTTCAATGCAACTGAAAATCTATTTTACGAGTCATTTAAAATAATCGGGTTTTCAGAGCTAAAACTGTTTGTTAAACAAGTTGTTTTCTGGAATTCCATGGTGACAAAATTGTTTGCAACATCGCGGGTCACACAAATATCAGCCAAGAGCCGAGCACACCACACACACACTAGACACACCAGAGCACGCTATATTTTACTGTGGAATATTTCATGAAAAAAGCATGAAATTTCAAGAAGGAACAGAACAGGTAAGGAATTTGAACGATCTTATAAAGACAACGATTGTAAACAAATAAGACATGAATTATGGGACAACAGAAATAAGTGAGCATATCCATCGAAAAAAAAAAAACATAATGAAGTGTACAAAAATCCTGCGAAAGTAACGCAACAGGAATCGTATTATTTTATTACAATATTCATTGAGCTGGTGCGCTTTGTCAACTGAGGGCCCTAAATGCTCAGCACACAATGCTGGTAATAGCTACCGCAAAGTAAACTGAATTATTATTGAATAAAATTAATTAATATATACTAATATATGGAAATATTTAGGGGAGACCTATGTCCAGCAGTGGACATCTTTCAGTTGAATGGATGGATGGGTGAATGAAGGAAAGAGTTTTTCTAACGAATGAACTAATTTTAATAATTTTTTCACCATTAGAAAACTAGATTTTCAAGGAGTTACATACACTATATTTTATTTTAAACTGGAATTTTCTGTATACCCGTGCGAAACCAGGACCAGTCACTAGTGAAATATATTTTATTCATGTGTCGTTCCTACACCATGTATACACAACATAATATTTTTTGTATGTTTTACGTTTCAAGCTTTTATCCCTAACGTTTTTTAAAGTAAAAACTTCTTCAGGCTGGCGACAGGTTTTCAAACTTGAGACTACCCAGGTAGGCATTTATTAGAAAAAGCACTACCATCATGCTTTGGATTCCTCACGATGTTTTCTTTCACCGAAAGCTCATGCTGATTTTTAGCGTTGGATAGGTAGAGCTCGAATCGGCGTCCATTAACGCGGCATCCGGCCGCACTACCAACCGCGCCATCATAGCTTCAAAGCTTTTGCGTTATTCATCATAGATAGATAATGTTCAAATGTTAGCTATTATTACGTGCACTCTTGCCTCTTATCGTTATGTGCATATTGCATACGTCACGACGCGAACCGAAATGAGCGGAAGTGTTGTGAAATGCTGCATGAACTTTGGGAAACTCAGTGGTAAAAACCGACAACAATCGAAAGAGAAAGATACAAAAATAATAAGGACGCTTTACTTTTTGACTGTAGAATCATTTTAACCTCCTGATTCCTTTTGAGAAAGCGTACGTATTTAAAATTAAACATACATTTTTTTTATCTATCCCTTACTAAAAATATGTCTTACAGATTTAAAATTGTACCTACTCATGCGTATACTCTGATAGCAGGTTTTTTTTAAAATCATAAACGCATTCTTTAGCTAGAATACATTTTGTTACATTAGGCAACACATAGAAGTTGTAAAAATGGCAATGATTAATATAGACTAAAAAAATTACATTATCTTGCAGTACTTTGTGTAAACCATTAACTATTCGAGAATATTTTATAAAGCAATGATTAATCATATGGAATAGAAGTAAGTAAAAAAATAACGTTAACATAAATCTATCTTTTGTAAACTAAATAACATAAACTAATGTAAGAACTTCAACAGGACAAGCAAAACATTAATCCCTATCAAAATAATTTTATACGAATCCCTGCAGAAAATATTTACAGTAAAAGTACCTACAGGCGTATGTTAAAAAATAGGGATAAATAAAGTTTACATTTCAGGCGAGAGGAATCGCAGTACATCTATTATAACAGCCTTACTCGATTTCAACGATCTTTTCATTATTTACAATCAATATATCTTTTTGGTATATGCCATTTTTATAGGGTAATACCATTTTTAGGTAAAATAGTCACTACAACATCAGGTAAGACTGTGCTAAAATTCTAAACATTACACAGAACCAGCCTCTACCCACAACTTCGCGTTTGACTTTAAAATTGGCTCCAGAGAGAAACCGTGTTATTATCACTCAATCAATATGGCATCGTGAATTTTTCTTTAGGATTATTGAAAAACAACAATTCTTTAGTACATAACTTTGCAATAATTCTTAAAATGTAATTTTTCTTTTGGCGACTTTGTCACAAAATATTTTATTTATTCTACTTATAAAGCTTTTACAGAATATACCATATTCATAAATCTTATTTAACGAACTGCGAGTTCAAACCGTATCTAGATTAGGCACGCTCACAGCCTAAGACTTGAGGTAATAATATTTGGAAAAATTATCGAATTTCACGCATTTTTTCAAAACTATATTGAATACCTGCCTATTTTTTATTTCATTGTTAAGACGTTTTAAACAGAAAGTTAGTAATTAATTGAAAGCTTTTGTGACTTGTCTATTTTTTGATAGATTTATTAATTCGGTGTGTAATATTTTGGAGGAGGATCATGACTTCTGGAAACCTCCTCAGACCGTAACTGATCTAAATCTGTTAGATAGCTGATAAACAGACAAACGCAAAAAACTCTTTTTTACTGTGTATAGATTTAAAAAAAAAATCAAATTGTAGAGAAAACACTGCAAGACTATCAAAAATCTATTTTTAACAATTATATATATGACAAAGAATAATTCCTAATATTATTAAAACATATTTTGGATAAAATAATATAAATACTATGAGTTAAATAAAACAACTTTTTATATGACTCATTGTAATTCACCACAATTGCTAATAACTACTTTGGCCGATACATTGCCTCCCTTGCTTCCATATCTTTCCATCTTCTTCATAACATCCAAACCAGAGATCACATGGCCAAAGACAACATGTTTGCCATCAAGCCATTCCGTCCTAAAAATAAAATATTTTCTAAATTCTTCTCAAAAATAACATAGAAATGGACATTTTTGAAATGCGAATTAACCAAAACCGAATCTTCAACCAGTATGCTGTCTATTATAATACATTTTTTAGGTGCAGTTCAAGTATTACGTAGGCATTAAAGGAGGTGGTTTATGTTTTGCTTATTTATGATGTTAAAATGACAAAAAGATGTCAAGATGTCAAAAATTTTGCTTACGTAATACTTAAATGGCCATTTAAACCATAGACGCAGGTAGTTGTGGTGGAGAACCTTAAGAAACGTTTATGTCCAGCAGTGGACATCTTTCAGGTGACATGATAACAATTTCAGATGATAAAAAAAACCTAAGAAAAAATCCATTATCCAGATTTATAACTCACATTGTGAGCAATAATTCACCACAAAGACTAAAAATCACCGCCCAGATCAAAACTCATCGCCATGGCCATAATTAACTACCCAGGCCATAACTCATCACCTAGGCCATTACTCACCCACTCAGGGCAAATCACTACAAATATAGTTTTCAAAATAACTTCAAAGTTTCAACATACTTCGCTGTGCAAAGGAAGAACTGTGATCCGTTTGTGTTTGGCCCAGAATTAGCCATACTCAATATACCAGGACCCGTATGTTTTAATTTGAAATTCTCATCTTCGAACTTTCTCCCGTAAATTGATTTGCCACCAGTGCCATTGTGATTAGTGAAATCACCTCCTTGACACATCTAGTTTTAATTAAGGAAACCATAGTTTTGAATTAACATTTCAATGTTTTAAATTTAAAGATATGCTCACATAAAAGTTAATTTGTACTAATAATGTAATTTCGAGAGCATACGTACATACCACATAAATAATTGATAAAGATGGTTTATAGAAAAATATGTATATTTTTGTGCGTAAATACAATATTCAACAGACATATTAAATTACGAACTAGAGAAATTTAACATTATAAGCACTTATATGATGTTAATTAAGAACTTAAAAGGATATTTTTAAAAAGAAGATATTCACAGGATCATTGTATCTCTTCTTTCTGCAGTATAAATTCATTAAAAACTCATTGAGACTAACATGTGTTAATTATCTTTACTATTATAAATGCGCAAGTAACTGTGTCTTTCTGTCTGTCGCGCTTTCTCGCTAAAACTACTGAACCGATTTAAATGAAATTTGGTACACAAAAAGTCTAGAGCCTGAGAAAGGACATAGGACATACTTTTTAATGCGAAAATGAGTTATAAGGGGGTTAATAGGGGGATGAAAAGTTGTATGGAAGTATCGTCATTTTTAGAGCTAGAAGCTTGAAACTTATTTTTTAGGTTGTAGATTCGATATAAATAAATATGACATAGAGAATAGGGGATGTAAGTTTGTATGGAAATATGTAACGTTTATGTGAATGTTTTAGAAGTTTGCAACAAGAGACAAAAAATTACAGCTATTCTGATGTAATTTTTACAGAGTCATTACAAAATGTGAAACTGAGGCGTAGGGTGCAGGGCGCGATGTAGGTGGAAAAGTATGCAAAAGTGTGCTTACACTGCTTACCCGAATGGGTAGACACGTGAGAGCCACATATTACTAAGAGATACTAAGTATCGTGAGCGCAGACGTCTGGCATGTGAATACAGATTTTTTCCACTGAAAATTCATTAATATTCACTGCAAATTGATTACAATTCGATTTTCTTATACGAGTTTTTATTTATTTAATTGACGTTCTTCGTAAAATACAAATAACTTTAAGTTTTTGGTTGAGGTTATAAAACATTTTTTTCTTTAGTCAAAAGAAGATATCTATTGAATCTTTATGTTTTGGGAAAACAAAAAATCTAGTTTATAAAAATATACACAAATAAACTCATATTAATACTTTATAACTTATGTACTTAAATAATATAATAAGCTCTTTGCAGTGAAACACTGCAAATAGCTCATTGAAGTATTTATATGTACACGTGAGACGAAGTCGCGGGCACAGCTAGTTATAAATAAATAGCGGGAACAAAAATTCAACAGAAAGAAAGAAAATTAGATTAGATTTTGCATGAATAAATAAACCTACAAAAATTGCTACTTTTTTCACATTTTACAGAGAACAACTACTTTGAAGTTGCATAATACACCTTCATTCTTTCTTTCCATTTGGATATATGGTTGAATTGAACATTAAAAGGATACAAATTCAGGTATGATTCTGTGGAAACTGCTTCCCTGGTAACCAAAACCTTTCTCGTGTGTGCATAGAGCTTTGAAATTTTCTGCTGTCTTAGGAACTATGTCTGACCGAAGCATCATGATTATACGTCCAATTTCTTGTTTGTTCACAGTGATATCGAAATATACTTGAGGGTTTCGTTTTTCTGCAGGTTTATCTGGTATAACCTGAAATAAATGTTTTATATAAAGTTATAGAAAATTAGGAATATTAAAAAAAAGTTGCATAATTAAATAAATCAGAACTATATCAACAGTTATTTTCTGTGATGAAAATGTATAACAAAACAAACATCTATAGAATGGTATGGTGGCCAAATTTTATCCTAATCCTTACTAAAAATTAGAAAGAAAAAAATCAGAAACTGAGATTCTTCTAAATTCTTAAACATAATCTTTGTGTATTATACTAAACTATATTATATTACAATAGGTATACATTAAAATTATTGTAAGTAAAAATGATTATAAATTCCAACTAAAACAAATTATGTATAATATTACATACATTAGAACTAGTTTCTGTTTTATCTCCCTTTTCCCCTTCTTCTTCTCCATCTTTGTTTATTTTTAGAGTCTCTCCAGCATGTTTCTGAAGCCAACTATCCTCAGACCAGACTGGCCGTGTCGAACCCTCCTTGATTCGTTGTGGTGCCGCTATATTTACCCTTATTGTACGTCCAAATAGTTCTGAATCATTCTGGAAGTTATTCAAATAATATCTTGTGAATTAATTTTTGAAAACATAATAACTTTCACATTATTAATGAATTAGTGGTTTAGGACTTGTAAGTTGCATTGACTTACTACATAGGTATGTAAGTTCAATATCCAGTACAGAGTACTATTTGATTAGATAAATCGACACACTGTTAAATATGCTTTTAAATTATCACTAAACCTTTACAGTATCATCAACACAAACAGACATTAATAAAAACACACACAAACTATTCCACATAAGATCAAGCAATACTCGCGAGCACTTATCTTGTCTGATATACTATGTGTGCCCTGAAAGTAACAAATTTCTAGATAGCTGCTCCCAGAAAAGGTTTCATAACATTTTGCAAAATCAACCATACAGCAGATGAAAGATAGAATAGCTTTAGTATTATACAGTAATAATATCAAATCTGATTTATCATAGTCACACAGAACTAACCAAATCAACCTTTTTGGAAAAATAATACCACAAGACTGGAAATTAATTCTTTAATTTAATTCCTTTACTGTTAAAAAATAAATAATTTGAATAAGATGATATTATGATCATAGGTTTATAACTTGCATAATATCTAAACTGAAAATGACCTGGTATTGTGTAAACATGATTCATATATACAATTTATATATACCCTATCCTGAAAGACGTTCTAACGACCGTAGAATGCGTAAAAATTGGAAGACTCTAAGTAACAAACTTTATAGTGATAAATCAATTTCAGAATAATTACCATATTATCAATAGCAGCGGCGGCATCTTCGGCATTCTCAAACTCAATGAAAGCGAAGCCACGGTGCTTCTCGGACTCATAATCAAGAGGTATTTGCACATCAACTAAATCACCGAAAGGAACGAAAGCTGCGTTTAATACCTTTTCGTCCACTTCCTCTGCCAAACCACCGACATATATCGTCCTTTTCGAATTCGGTTTACTCGTCATTATCTCAAAAAGAATTATCAACTTGCAACAATGATATATATTATATTATTTAGCCTAAAGACATAACCTAAAATCACCAACAAAACAATACAAAATATTGTCAAACATAGAAAGTAGGGATGGCAATCTGAGATCAAATAATTGAAAAATCGATCTTTTACCTAAATATCATTTGTTTTGAAGCAATATCTTCCATTGGATAGATTCAGTGATTCGATATCTTATCCTAGAAAATTGAAGATTATTTTTCTGCTGTGATTAAAATTACAAAATTGTTTAAATTAAAAATGTACCAAAACGAATACAAAGTTAATACAATTTTTACTTAATTAATCAAAAACTAGTGAAATGACTCTATTAGGGATGATATTTTGAAATCAATTAATATAAGATTCAATCTTCAAAAAAATCCGATTTTGTAGAATCGATATTTAACTCTAAATTGGCCTGTAAATCAATCTCAGAACATAAGCAAACGAAAGTTTATTTTATTCTAGTTCTACGAGAACCATACAATTATTTACAATTAAGAATGTTCAAAATTAAAATTCAATTCTGAATATAATTTGTTGAAATAATTGAAATCTCAAGATATGGCTTTGTGGTCAGTTTCTTTCGCTTCTTTGTGAGATTCAAAATATCTTTTTGATTACAATTAAGATGGCAGACAAATCTTGCCTGATAGTTAGTAACCACTTACAGTGTTAGTTGAACGCTTACTACATCAAGAGTATTTTGAGTGTAGCGCAAACCATAAAATCTCTTTACACTTTTAACTTTGATATGCTTGTAAAACAACTTTAAAATGGTAAATGATTGGCTGTTATGTTCTGATATGATACCTGTGTGATACCTATAAATACGTAAATCTAAAAGAGTATAGTATCTTTTTCTCCTCAGACTGTTTGTCTTTTGTTTTTCATTTATATTGACTAGCTTTAGTGTTATCAATAAAATTATTTCGGAAATAGTTTTTGCCTCAAATATTCAACAAATGATGATTATGGTCTAATTTCGACCAACAAAAGAAAACTAGTTACCCATTTAAAAAAACAAGTCGAAAAAAATTCGATTTTCTAGAGACCAATCACTTAGATCTCGATTTTTTTTAATTGCTTCGTAAAGCTTCTTTTTGAATCGATTCAATACTTGTACTTTTTCGAAAGTAATCGTCATTAAAAGCGAATATCTTCTTCTTGTGCTTTTAATGGCTCTGCACGGCTTGTTTCTTAGCCAGTGTCAAGTAAATCTTTCCTTGTGTCAATCTATGGCTTGACAATGTTTGAGAATCAAATCGGTTTCAAACATTATGTACCAATCTACATAAAAACGCGGGAAATAAAACCGCGAATAAAATAAGGTTTCAAAAACAAATCAGAATAATTGAAATGAAAGCGAATGTCAAATTGTAAAAATTACATATGGCACAATTCAGTAGTACTTTTTTTCTTCTTATAAAATAGCAATCTGTGTATACATCATTTGTGCCAATGTCATGGGAGTAAGAGGAATTTTCAATCTTGTATCAACGTTACCAAACTCCAGCAAAACCGTAACTCATCCTGCTCAAACTTTCCATGAAGATATGTCGGCACCTCAGAAGAAATGTTACGCGCTATTTACCATAACAAACTCCATTTGTTCACAATAACCAAACTACATCACACAAAACGCCACCAAGATTACATAATATTGAGTCAAATACACAAGTTTAATGAATTAAAGAAAACAACTGCTACATGTCAGACTAATATCACGCCAATAACTTTAATTCAGTAGTATTAGAAATTAGATAGACTGAAAGACGTTTTTCCCGTACTGCTTATTCTGAAGTCAAACTTGTAACAATACCTTAGCGAGACAATGGCAATCCCTCTAGAATATTCCATGGATTCTCGTGACACCTCAGAATAAATGTTAAAAGATAAGATAAGAATATCTTCAATTTACTTCACGTATTAAATTATTGTTTTTCCTTAATTAAAATGATTTCTGGACCTCATAGCGATACTTAGTTCACAAACTCAATATATATTGTGAAACGAGCTTTCATGCATACCTATATAATAACTAACGATAAAAAGTTTTTATCATTTAGTCAAATGGGAAAATTAATATTTAAATCAGATATATATGTAGTAAATCTTTACAAGGCCGAAAAAGGTATAGATTCAATTCAACTAACTTAATCATTTAATCAAGAGTTCAAATAACTTTTAATAGACATACCTAGTTACGGACATAGTTCTGCTTGGCTTGTTACATTAAAAAAAATTGAAGTAATAATTAGGTAAATTAATTAATAATAACAAAATAAGTGTCTACACAATAATTTAACATTTAGTCTTAGTTTAGATGTAAAATATATGTAGATTTAAGCTCACTTAATTCATTATGACAGAAGGTGCATAGCTACATGAAATATTATAGGCAATTTTTTCTGACGCAAGTCGAATTAACCTCCAATATAAAAAAAGAGTGGACCCAGAGTCCGAGAATATGTTTTAATTTCATTTTAAAGAAATAGAATTTACTTGTAATAAAAATTATTCATTCGAAAGCCATTGTAGAAATAATAACTATATTAAACATTTAAATATGAATTAGAACTTTAATTTGTATTTAAATGTAAAATAAAAATAAGTAAGTAGAAAACATTAATAAAAGCCTAGAGATTATCTTTAACACCGGAGTATTAAACAATTAAAATATGTATTAAGTTTAATAATGAATATAATTTAAATTATAAGCATTCTCCTATTCGTACAACTTTCTCCTACTATAAGACAATATAAAAAAATCTATAAATTCCTATCAAATCATATCACAGCATAATAATGAAATAGTTCTTAAAACATTTCAATCTCTGTATGCACATATAAATACTTTAATGGTATATGCGGAAATCCGATATGAATTCTAACTAAAGAAATATAACGAAGCAAGTTAACAAAACCGTTAAACCGGTAGACGAGGCGACATACGGTTAGTTTATACTTACGGATGTTGATGAGTGCCTTCAAGAAACCGGTAATCGAAACTTTTTACCTATTTACATCAATAACATACATACACTAACAAAGTAGTACATCATTCAGTAAAGTTTACAACTAATCTTAGATCATAGTTCTCATTGTAGACGTTATACTTAGAAGCAATGTCTATTGTCGCATTTTCGTTGAAGTCAATGGCAATAAAAACAATTATTTGGTAATAAGATGAATTCTTTGAAGGAAATTATTTAAAAGTTATTTGGAACATATACATATATATATATATATATATATATATATATATATATATATATATATATATATATATATATTTTTAGTAAGTTTTCATAACCGACAAATATGTATGAAAGCGCTCATGAAAGTAGAGGAAAGAAAAGAGGCGTGTCAAGATCGTAGTAAGTGGAAGGACGTAATCTCTGCCTACCCCCACGGGAGAAATGCTATGTGTGTATATATTTAAGTATTTGAAGTACATTTTTTTTTCTTAATTTCATCTGTACGTGAGATATTTACGACTCTCAATTACTTAAAACTACGGACGTTCATAAATTATAATTTAAAAAAACGTGAATACATAGTCGTCAACATTCACTCCTAGACACAGGCGTCTTAGAAGGTATACCACAACGAATGGTCTTGCGCCATCCGTATCCACCGGATTCCCTAGTCTAATGACGCTATTTCTTCCGTCGCCATTCGAGAAGCCGTTAGCTCTCTCGAACATCGATTCAACGAGCAATTCTTCAGGCATTGTTTATAACTTTAGTTTTTCTGGAGATCACCTCTTTCACGAATCCACCACGCAGTGAAACTTCTTTTAACTGCTTTTTGTGTACTTTTGAGTTTTTTTTTTTTTGGAACCATTGTGATTGACCGCTTTTCAATGTGGATGGCATCACTGCCATTACATACTGGTCAAAGAGTTTCGTCTTCAGATACTTTGAGATCACTAATGACTTACAAAATATATTTCATAGCAAGAAATGTGCCTTGTCTTGTCATTTACCTACCTAACTACCACTTCTCCCAGGCCATTAGTCGCGCCTTCTCCCGCGCTTTATATTATTTACTCATTCTACCATTATTTGTGTGAGTCTAACAAGACGTATAAACGGAGCAATAGATATAAACTAGGCAATTTTTTTTTTAATATGATACTAGGTCACTCTCCATGATGCACTGCTGCAAATCGTCGCCTCCCTACAATGATATTGTCGAAAATCCACGCCTATGATAAACCATGTTTCCTTAAGACATACATGGAAATGTATTTTTAAACAATTATATGAGTTTTTGGGCGGGATTTCAGTCTGTCATGTAAATTGTGTGTATTTGACTCTATATCATGAAATCTTGGTGGCTATTTGGTGATATAGTTTAGTTATTGAGTACAAGTTAAGTTTATTATGGAAAATAACGCTTAGCATTTATTCTGAGGTACCGACAAAGCTCCATGGAAAGTTCTAGCAGATTGAGCCATAATTTTGCTGGAGCTTGGTAACGCTGAAATTACATCCTACATGACACTGGCACAAATTGTTTGTACACAAATTGCCATTATCTAAAAAGAAGAAACAATATATTGATTCAAATCGCACGGGCGTTGCGTCAACTGACAGAGCTTTGATGACAGAACCTCATGTTAAACGTAGTGATTACATTCTTTCTGCCTGATGTCTCCCATCTAGTTTTAATACCAACAAAAGATCGAAAGGAAACCACATAAAAATACCTATTGTACGAGTAAACTTAAAATAAACTACGCACTGTTTTGGAAAATAATTTTCTATATGATCATAATTAATATACCCGTCCTTCCGTAAAGTATTTACATGAAAAATATCGTAGAAAGTATTATGATTATAATGAACTACTCCCTGTGATTGTACCGACAGGATGCATTGACGTTTCCGCTTGTTTTCTCCAAAGCTGATTTTAATATTCACTAGTATGCATATTACCTAGGTTTACCGTAATGACTATATCTCAGGTTAATGTATTAAAATAAATCATAGGCACAAAAGATTTAATTCTATAGATACTAAATTTGCTAATTATTTTCATAGTAACTGGCCTTTTTTAAATGGCCTTTTTTAAGTGGGAAATGCCATTACACATCCTCCCTCACATCTCTAAACCGGAAGTAAAATATCCCGGATTAGAGGTGTCAGGGGGGTAAGTGGGGCTCGCCCGGCGAGTAGCGCCAGAAATACCCACTAAAAACCCACGGTACCATTTGCTGCCTTTCTGGGGGCTGACCTAACAAATGTAATCCTGCACTTTCTAAGAGATGACGAAATCAAGTTGTACCAATAGATGAAAAAAATCTATTAATTCAACCACAGATACCAATCAAATCAAAATTGTATTTTTAAGCAAAAAATAAACGAAAACCAGCGGAAACAACTTATAATTTGAAATTGAGTCATTTTGATCCATAATTAATGAGTTTTTTTACTCGGTATAGGCTCAGTGTATTGACTACAATCTCACCTGATGTTAAGTGTTGTAGTCCAGGATGGTAAACACACTAATCCTAGAGGTACTGTTTCTCAAGTGATGCTGCCGGAACGCTCCTGTTGGTATTTGGCGACAGGTTTTCTAACTTGAGGGTGGTAACCACCCGGGTGGGCATTGTTTAAAAATACCCTACAACCATCCTATGGTTTCCTCACGATGATTTCACTCACCGAAAGCACAGATCGATTTTAGAATTAGATAATTAGATTAATAATAATTATTATTAGGCTTATTAATGAGGACTACAGCACCATCTATCGGATTCGGGTATGTTAATAAGCTGTTATTTGGACAGAACAATATATGAATCGGCCACCTGGTAACATCTGTTACACAGAAGATGAACGGATGATTATTTTAAATGTAAAAATAACTGTAGATAAGTAAAAGTCATTAAAATTTTATAAGCAACCAAATTAGTGGATAATTAGATATATACGCTATGCTATAATGGATATACGCAGCAGCGGCTCTAGCTCTTGTAGCGCCCGTGTGCCACCAATATCCTGGCGCCATTTGAGAGCGTTGGCGCCCTGAGCGACGCATCTTTGTAGGTGTCACGAGCGTCGCTTGGCACCCCCTAAACCCCGCGCCCGTGTGCGCTGTACACCCCTGCACTATAGGTAAAACCGGTTCTGTGGGCTAGTTACCTTTTTCCGGCTGAGTGCCTTCAGCTTTCGCCCACAAAGCCACGGTGATACTATAAAGGCCCTTCCGGTCAACAGCATTAGCTAGTTAGAAAAAAAGTCTGCCCTGGCTATACGCTTTGTTAATTTTTAATGGCATAGTTGACGGGTGGTCAAAATGATGATTACGTGGGCAATATTTATTTATTAATATTCATTTTTCTTTTCGTTTCTAGTATTTACATGTCAATTATTACGTAAACAAAATTTTGGAATATCCCCCCCCCCCCATTGAAAATGGTTTGATACACAGATATGAAAAATGTCTTTTATCTTTGCGTATTCATATAATATAGATAGTTTTACAATACCTATATAGGCATAACATTGCGTTACTAGTCTATATATCTTTATATATGTAAATCTTCTGTGCGTGTGTAAGTAACTAAACTCCTCCTAAACGGCTGAACCGATTTTAATGAAATTTTTTTGTGTCTATTCCTGAGGATTCAAAAATGGTTTAGATTCACAATTTTGTCTAATTCAATTTTTTGTATATGAAACGCGAACGAAGTCGCGGGCACAGCTAGTACTCGTACAAGTATATTTTATAAGGTTATTTAAAATACTATAAATAAAATAAGTTGTATTACAGTACGACTGTCGTTCTGGGGTATCAGGTTCGATCCCCGGGTCGGTTCAAGTGATATTGGGTTTTTCTAATCAGTATCATCCCGGAGTCTGGAATTTGTGCCCGATATGGCGACAAACTCACCCCCTGTCACATCTGGGACGGAACTAAGCTCGGCGAAATTCGGGTGGTGTAATTCGCTATTTCACCTCTGCCTAACCCTTCGGGGATAACAGGCGTAAGCTTATGTTATGTTATGTTATTGAAAATTCTTCTAAAATGTATAATATATTTTGAACTACACAATTATATAAGAATGCATTTTACACGATGTTAGAACAGTATTTATGTCATTGCCACAGATAAAAAACGTAACGGCCATAATAAAAATTTAACTTAGTTGCTTTGTATACAGACATGTATTTTACGACATTTATCCCACGACCTGATAAATACAATACCCTACACAAGAATATTTAAAATATATATTTTTTAAACCTTTTTACTTTTTTTTCCACCTATAAAAAAAAAATTAATAATAAAAAGAAAAGAATATGTCTATCTATTTTCAAAGGTCTATCTGAACTTTAGCAAGTCAATGCGAAACGTAAGATACAAAGTTTTCAAGAGAATGTAAAGTAGAACGAGAGGTCAGCTAAAGCCTGACTCACTAGTTCTCGTGTTGTTAAATATATTATATACTAGCCGTGTACCTGCGGCTGCGCCCGCGTTTCATTTGTTCTTCACTGCATTTTAATTTTTTTTATACGAACTCTAACAATTTCTTTAGTACTAAGATAAAGTAAAACTATTTCTCAACAATTCAAGCACTTGCACGTGTTTTTATTTTTTTTACGCGGAACGAAATTACACGGAGTAACTTCAGCTATCTACCAAAAAATGTCCCGTCAAAATCCGCCCAGCCGTTCCGGAGATAACTCGGGACAAACAAACAGAAAATTTTGAAATTTTTTTTTTTGGTATAGGTATCGAATAAAAGTTATATAAATAAATAAACTAATAAATCAAGATAGTTAAAAATAAATTTGACATTACGTTTTTTGTAATTTAATGTAATCTTCAATTTTATTTATTAGAATAGATGGACTGACACAGATAGTGTTAGAACCTCTTTGTTCTATGTAGGAGATAGTCTTAGCGAATTTTATTGTGAACGACCTCGTAAGTCTATACGATTTGTTATGCTGATCCAAGTCGTGTTCTATGGAACACAAGCAACATGCTATATGTAGCTTACAAAGAACGTCATCAGACTAACGTTTTAAAAATGTCGAATATAATTGTTAAATCTCACTTCCGTATAATTTATGATTACTATTCTTATCTCTACATCAGTCGAATTGGTGTGACCTAAATTTGAAAAATTCGCCGACTAAGCTCGACTCTAAATTTAGTGTCCTTTTAGCTTAGTTTAAAATTATGATCGAAGGCTAAAATAAAAATTAAATCGTATATATTTATGTATTAAAAACGAAAAACATATTCGAGCACTTTTTATAGAAAACGCATGGTACGTCCCTTATTTTTATATGAGACATCTATACTAATAAATAAAACTGAAGTGTCTCTTTGTAATGTCAAAATTATTTTTTTTTACTAAATAGGTATGAATACACGATACCTATACCAAAAATGTATTTTTTTTTAATTTTGTCTGTCTTTCTGCTTGTTCCGGGTAATATCCGGAACGGCTGGACGGATTTTGACAGGACTTTTTTGGTAGATAGCTGAAGTTACTTCGGATAACTTAGGGTACTTTTAATTTTCGATAATAATTAGGGTTCCGTGTTAAAAAAATAAAATTAAAAAAAATGAATATAATCCCTTTCAATGCAGTTTTACAGGCAAGTCCTTTAATTTATGAGAAATATATTCAATTTATCTTAGTACTAAAAATTTTTAGGAAAATATTAGGGAACCATAAAAAAAATTAAAACGCAGTAAAGAACATATAAAACGCGGGCGCAGCCGAGGGCGCAGCCGAGGGCGCAGCCGAGGGCGCACAGCTAGTTAATAATATAAATAAAATGTAATATAATGATACGTAATTTAAGTTAAGTAAAAATAAAAACTGTATTTTGTAAAATGTATGTGGATGTATGTATGTATTATTAACTCAGAAACAGGTCTTCACAATTGCGTACTGTCTCCTCTGGTAAATGAAATAATTAGTAGTTATAGTTATCTGTTTTGTTCGTTTTAAAAACGCCCGACTACACGAAACCCGTTTTAGATGCATCCATCGAGGACAATAGCACACTAAAACCGCCTATAGCCCGATTCCTAAGGACCGTGTATAATTATTTAGTCACACTGAGCGAAAGTGAGACACGAGGCCAAACATTACTATTTGTCTTTTTTTTTAATATAAACCAGACTGTTCCCTTTATCTATTTGCCCCCCCCCCCCCTCTCAGCAAGTAATAGGGGTTTAAATGTAAAATGATCGCTTGAACGCACTATCTAATTTGAATTAATATTAAACCTGCATGATCAAAATTGTTTTTTTTTTTTTTTCTTCAAACGAAACCTATTTAAAAATCGGTGAAGCTGTTAAGTGACCGTTATGTAGGTTAAGCGATCATTTATAAATTAAGTAACTGTATCTATATACCTGTAACATCAATTTTAGAACCAATAAAATATCTAGACATGAAAAATCTGGCTATCAATATTTTTGTGTCATTGTTACAGATCAAAGTAGTCAAGCGGGTTATGGAATTTAATCGCTCTCGTAGTTAACTTACAAAAAAACATAATTATGTCTGTTTGTAATATTGAAAATAATAGTTTTTTTTTTTACTAAATAATATTTTTGTCTGTCTGTCTGCCTGTTTGTTCCGGTTAATCTCCAGAACGGCTGCAGCGATTTTTTAGCAGATAGGTGAAATTAAAGGGCGTAACTTAGAATATGGTTATTTTTTTGAAAAATTATTAGGGCTCCTTGTAAAAAATTACAACTCATCAACTTAGAACAAAATGCGATTAGATGGTCAGGTTTACTGGAAAGTGTATGTGTTTTTAAGATTTCGTGCCAAAATAATTTTGGGCCCGTACAAAAAAATAGAGTCCCTTTGGCGCACCATCACGTCAAAACTACTGAACATATCGGTATGGGACTACTACCGCATACGACGAAGGACTTTTATACTTTTTTCCACTAATTAAAACAAAAAACTGTTATTTTTCTTCATTCATTTCTTTTTTAGGTTAGGTATAAATTCTTTCTCGTCACTCTGTGACCCCTTATCTATTGTATTTGGGGGACTCTGATTCTTCAAATACAATAGATAAGGGTAGTGCGTAAATGCATTTCCCCCCGTCAAAAAAAAAAAAAGGAATAAATTCTTTAAAAACTATATTACGCACTGAAGAATGAAGTGAAGTGAAACGCGGGCGGAGTTGCGGACACACAACTAGTGTATATATATAAAGATGTAACTGTTTTTTTTTTGTTCGGGCAAATTTTTATATCCACTAAAACGATTGGAATTCTTGGTGTGATTTCGGTTTGTTATATTCATTTATTTGCAGTACATGACTCAATGTTATTACTATGAATTTAGTTTAGATATTGTGCGTGTGTTCTGAAAACTCACAACAACTCCCTTGTAACCTTTTTACAAATGGCCGCCACTTTATTGGAGCATTGAAGGTTAATAAAATAGTAAAGTTAAAGAGAACAGCTATTAGATTAAAAACAACAACCAGATCGGTCGATATTTGTTAAATGTTTACCAAATAAGATAAAAGGGAGAAATTATTTTATTAAAAAAGCAAATATCGATAAAAAGAAACTATAGATAGATAGAACCCTTATTTTGAGGTTTTATTCCGATAATTTTACATAATTTAACATTTTAATATTTTCATAATTTTTCGAGCGGTCACTTGAGGGTGGTCTGCACTGGATATTCTTTTCACCTCTGTTTATAAACCGATTTTTTTGGTTTAGTAGCTGCGATGGATGATCTTCCGAGATAACACTAAAACAAATTTAAAAAAACAGTTTTTTTTTTTTTCCTTTTTTTTAATTATATGGTCAATTATCGGCCATTTTGGCGAATATTAGTTTTTATTATTATACCTGTTATTATAGTAACTTTGGAAATGCTAGATTAAACTAGCTATGTATGTTTATAAAAATTACATCAAAATTAAGTAGTTCTCTAGTAAGAAGCGCATTAACATGAACAGTAAACACTGTTTTTTCCGTATTCTAATGCAATGTCTCTCTCTGTCTTTCGGTTAGTTATGATTTCAGAAACATAGAACCGATTTTTATGATCTTTTAAAAAATATTATATGTATATACAAAAATTATTACCTAGCTAGGTTTTTGTTCCATTAAATAATATATTTAACCTCTTGAGCACTTACCTGGCGTTTACGCCAGCTTTCCATTGTTTTCCTATTGTCTTTCTATTGTCTTATTTTTATGGGTACTCGACACATTAAAGAAGTTATGAAAATTCATCCACGAACACACAAAAGTGACTGCCAGTATTTTCTCTTGTAAAACTAACAAAATCATTTAAAATTATAGGAATATAATAGAATAATTATAAAGAATAGTTATAAATACGAGAGAAAACGTTATCTAGAATAGAGATATACAAAAATAAATACATTATACACGCAATTTTTTTTGCAAAAAATAGTTACGTGTGTATAGGTAATTACCTAACATTCCCTTGAGAATATATCCCGTTATAATTACGTATATATATAGGTACATAAGCATTAGAAAAAAGAATTCTATCAGATTTAAAAAAAATCGCACGATATTTAATTTGACATAATTATGTGAAGGCTGGTAAAAATAATTAAAAACTTTATCTGTATAATACATAGACATCGTCTCCTCTACTGTAGGAACTTACCGAAACCATCTAGACAAGTAAGTATAAAAAGTAAACCAGTTTACAAAGACACCCAACCGTATTCCCTTATTCCCTATCCTCCTGTTAACTGTACGTTTAAGCGGGTCATTATAAAGTAGATAAGTTTATCTTGTAATTTTTACACACGGTCAGTATGTTTGCGCAACCTTCGTTTATAGAACTGAAACTTAAGTATGTTGGATCTAGACTAATTAAGTAATAACGCTAGCTCTCTAGAATTATAATAACTTAAATTATCTTTTTTATCTCATTGATGCTTGTAAAAATTATAATCTAAAATGAATGCTTTTCTATTGATTTTTTATTTAATGAAGCATTAAGGACATCAAATTAGTCGGTCAGTATAGATCCAAGCGCTAAAGACCGTTACTCATAGGGGTTTAGTGGATAGTTGCTGGGTTCTCTCGTGTAGTTCTACAGTCCTCTCGCTGCTACCACATGGTACGTACGTAAAAGCATTCCTGTATGTAAAAAAAAGGTCAGTATAGATCTAGCAGCTAATAGAAACCCCGTCACAAAAAAAGTTAAGACAGGTCTCGTTCTGTATCAGCAAGTGCATATATAAGCCTATCTTGAGGTTTTAGATGTAGTTGATATATCCTGGCATAATGATGGCGACTGTCGATAGATTCCCATCGATCGGTGGTCGTCGTTGTTAACTTGTACTATACTTAATGTGACATCAGATGAAGCTGAGTAATTTTGACGAAGTGAAAAAGAAAAAAACTAGTTAGCCTTAGGGACTGCTAACAGAAGTGGAAACCCAAAACTTTGGAAAAACTGTTCTCTAACCGGTCAAACACCATACTGGTGTTTACGCTATCTTTCAATTCTTTTCCTTTTGTTAAATTTTGATTGGCATTTGAGCGATTAATGATTAAATTATAGTATGAATAATTAAAATTTCATAATTTGTTAAGTGAAATTAAAAAGAAAATAAAATGCCAACACTTAAAATGAAATTATATACTTGACACACTGTAGCATACTGACGGATGACGTCATGGCATTAGTAACGGGAATCTATAAGTTTTTCCCCAGCCAAGAATCAGTCAACGCCGCTAAAATAGTTTACACATCAAAAAACGATGTACATTTCGCATCACATTATCCCGTATATAATTTATTCTGAGCAAGTTCAGCCGGCTGAACTTGTCGTCAGTGTGTAACCGATACAAAGCGGGTATAAAACGAGTACCGGCTGTTGATTCGCGTCTACTTGCTTCCCGCAAGGTCAAGTGCGAGCGTCCGAGTCATTGCTCCCCGTACGCGCATCGCATAGTTGCGCCCGCGCCTGCCGCCTGCGCGACCCGCGTGCTATTTTCGTGGCCGGTGTGTTCTGTGATCAGTGGTGAGTCATAATAACAACATTACCATAATCGCACTAAATTACACATATTAGAAATAAGCTAACTTTCTCTATCATTGCTCAGGATCAGGTAGCTTTTTTTTAAATTAAAAACACATTTTAACTCAAAACATTGAGCTAAAGAGGATTGCATTTAAAAACTAATTACTTTAAAGTTTACCAACATAAACAGCGGAAATCCTTCCGTAGACTCAAATAAATCGCTTTCACAACTGTGTATGAGAACGCAATACATAATTGCTTCGATAAAAGTAAAAACAAAATAAAACATGCCAACATATGTTCGAGAGAAAAAAAGTAAAATTTTAGGCTCAATTTCAAGTCTTTAAAAGAAGTAATCAAGCGTTGTAAAGTACAATTATGTAATCAGAATTCCGCTATCGAATACTCTAATAATACAAAACAAATTCACACTTGTATTTGGGGTTTATTATAAATTTAACTACATATTAATTTATTTTCTACGTGTAGGAAATAATTAAATACATTCATTGTAAAAAAAAAATTAACACGAAAGATTTCCACATCAAGAGGGTTGGCGCATCGTTGTGTCCTTATTAAAAAGATCATATTTATTTATTATTCACACAATTTTAAGCGAACAGGTTCATATAACAAAAAAAACGGGAAATTTAATGAACAAAAAAATGTATGGAAAATACCATAGAGATAGCATTTATAAAAGTACGTTCATCAAATATTTACATTTGGAATTTCATTAAAAAAAATTTCTATCATAATCAATAACGTTTTTTTTTATATTTGTCAGCGATAATGAAGGTTTTTTTCCACTATTCACTTACTTTTTTGTGAATAACGCTGTCTACACAATCTATTTTAACGCCATACTTGAAATAATAATGAGCTTTTCGTTTGTACTCTTGCGAGTTCGCGTTTTTACTTTAAAGAGAATATGCCACTGTGTCTGTTATTATTATATTTTTTTTATTTTAAGTAGGTTCAGAAATGTTGTGCTTAAAATAGATTTTAACTACAATGAAGATAATTATCTATTACAAGTTTATATTTCGAAAGTGTGACATGTAAAATGGAATACTTTGTCAAATATAATTACACAACAATTACATTTTTACAACAATTACATAATTGTTGCTATTTGAACACAATCTCACATGATTTTAAATGACGATGTGCTTGTCAATAGATTTTCAAAGTAGAGATCTTTGTAGCTATGGTTTCATAACAATGCTAGGTTAAAAAATTCCGCCCAAGCCGATGTTCGTACCACTTTAGTAACCTTTGTGCTAGTTACCTTTTTGCGGTTGAGTGCCTTCAGCACTTGGCTATAAAGCCGCGGTGAAGCTGTAAAGGCCCTTCCGGTCAACAGCATTAGCTATGTAGAAAAATAAAATGTTTTCTTTCACCGAAAACTCAGACCGATTATAAACTCATTATATGTTTGCCTTCGCAGAATTAAACAGCTTATATTAAAATATTATTTCATTACATAATATATATATATATTTCTAACGTTAACATTAAACATACATTGCTTATTATCGCTGAACAAATAATTATTTGTACCGTTTATCTTATGCACTTGTAGTTGTTTTTAATTGTTACAATAAATATAACTTGATGACATGTTATTACTGCCGCCTGAGATACAAGGTAGTCCTACTTCAGGTGGTAACGGTCTTTATTCTTTAAAATTATTTGTATTTAATGCAGTAAATAAATAAAATTTGAAATCACAAATACCGTTTTAAATTTATTTATGAATATTTTAAACGAATTTATAAAGGTTTACACAATAAATATTATGTATTTCAGAAGTAAGCGTGAATTATTTATATTACGTTAAATAATCAAAATAAACTACGCAGTAATAACTACTCTATAAGCTTACAAGTTTTATAATTTTCGCGTTTCATCCCAACATAATTTTAAAACAAATGTTAACGAGATTTTTAGCAGGCTTTTGTTGTCAACGTTTTAGCTGAATTACGTCAACCGTAATCAGGGGCATAGTTTACATCTTTCGAGCCTATCTGTTCATTTCTTATTTTTTATTATTAGCTTCGATTCCAGATAACATGTACTAAAACCTAGCCAAATAATACATCAAGGATTACAAGAACGAGTCATATGAATCGGTTCGTAGTTCTCAAATTTTAAGCCTGATAATAAACAGATAGACTGCCTCGTATAATTTTTAGTAGATCCCCAATAAGTTATAGGTAATTTGGCTCAGTGGTATTCTGGTCGGATTACGAGTCGATGGACGTAGATTCAAAACCTCCTTTCTCATTTAAAATCAACCTGAGCGTTCGTTGAAAGAAATTTCTAACAGCCTCAAGTTTGAAAATCTTTAGCGTAACTAGTATCTGAACCTTGTCAGAGACTCTACGCTTTGATTATTTTTGATGACATCGGGAACGGAGGATCAGAATGGTAATTACATAAGTAATATTTACTTATTAATTTTCACGTTTTTTTTACAAAATATGTAATGCCAACCCTTACCGAATCATGAGGGGTTTATGATCTTTGCTCACTGTTTTATTACTGACAAAAATTACCAAAATTTTGCTGACTTTATGCTTGAGGGGGCAATGTTTACTTATGTATTTGTAATTATAATAATACTTAAAAAAAAATATCAATGCGTACGATACGATGAGTGGAGGGGAAGAACTTGTAGACAAAGATCGGAGAGAGGGGCGAGTCAAAAAATTTACTTACGTGTTATACTTGAACAGCCCTAGAGAGCATTCGATAACAGAAAGAAATCTTACTATTTAAGTATATATTATCTACAGAACCTATCATTATAATATCTTGATAGTTGTGTGTAAGAATGGTTCAGAGTAGTTGATAGATGAAACTAAAGTTTTTTTCTGTACTTTTTTTTATTTTATGACTGCTTTTACTCGTTACTCATCTCCAATCTGACATTATTGTTTGTTCTTCAACAATTTTAATCCAAGTTCGTATACGGGAAGTCTATATTAAGGAGCTGTTGATAGGATATATAGATTATCGAAATATATTTTTTAATTAGAAAAAAAAACTGATTTACTCGTAACCCTAAAACTGTGTACACGTGTAGGTGTAGATTACCGATTGATAGATTATAACATTATCAGTATCATTATAAGCTATGAAAAACAAATTAAACTAAGGACATCTCACATTTAATCAAGATAAAACGCGGAGACGAATTCGTGGTCGCCCCCTAGTTAATATATAAACTATAAAAATATTATAGTTTTCACAGAGAACAGGAAATAAAACCACTAATCGAACAACATTTTGACACGACATTCCGTTAACTTAATCGAATCTAGGGCATTAAAAAAAATCGTTGATTTAATAATACATATTCATCTCCTATTAACCTCTTAAGAGGACATGCGGTCGGCAACAGTTTTGAAAAGTAGGTATTTCAGAAATCTATTACCATCGCGTTGCGCCCCTAGGAAAAAGTTATAAAACACGAAAAGGACAACTGCAGCTCAGGGTGATTTTACCGATGCAAAATAGACGAAAACATTACTTCGTAGTGCCCCGTCTCCTCCTCCAAAACTGAACCGATTTTTATTTTTTTTTATAACTTATAGAATAAGAAAGACTATGGATATGCCTCTACGTTTTGCTTCTTTTTAATTTTATTTATCAAATTTGTTTGTTTGACCAATACCAATATTACAATTTTTTTAAATTTTGTCTGTCTCTCTGTTTGTTCCGGGTAATCTCCGGAACGATTGGATCGATTTTGACGAGACTCTTTTTGGTAGATAGCTGAAGTTACTTTGCGTAACTTAGGATACTTTTGATTTACGAAAATAATTAGGGATCCGCGAAAAAAAATTAAAACTCATTAAAAAAAAATCCGATTCAACGCACAGTTTTACGGGCAAGTGCCCGATAATTTATGAGAAATATTTTACTTCATCTAAGTACACATTTTTTTAGGAAAACAATTAGGGTTCCGTAAAAAAATATTAAAATGCAGTAAAGAACATATGAAACGCGGGCACATCGCTAGTCACAAATATATTCGTCCGTTAAGATTTAGGACGAAGCTCGTTAGTCACAGCTCCTGTAAACACGTTTTCACTATTCGCGGGTTAATTGTAAAAAAGGTAAAAAGTATGATGCTCTATTGGGTCGTAACTATACTTATGGAGAACCCGAGAACCCGTGGTACCCTTATGGCCAACAGTTAGCGGAGGGAGGGTAGCTTAATTGTACCTAACTGGATGGCAACTATCATATGAATAACTTATAGTGACAAATTAAAACGCGTCGCCTTACAGGATCACTAAATGTATATTCAAACCAATCTTCAAACTTTGGCCTTAGTAGAAACAGGTTGAGAAGATGATGGCGAATGTCCTTTGATTGATGGTCGCCATCGTTCTTTGACTGTACTTAATTTTGTATCAGAAAAAGTTAATCTTTTTGACGCAGTTCAAATTTTAAACAAAATTCGTAGCTAAAAAATTGTTTGTCTGCGAAGCTAATAAGCAAATTAAAATAATGGAATCGTTTAAACCCCATAATTTATTGAAGGCTAGCTGTGTGCCCGCGGCTCCTCCCGCGTTTCATATAGACAACGCGTAATATAATTTTAAATAATCAATGGAAAATAATGTTTTGATGATACTGTCCCTTGAGTCGTATTTTGTTTAATCATAATTTTGATAAACGGTAGCCTAATTATTTTCATAACACTTTTGTTTGGTAGTAAAAGAAAGCAAAGATATTTCCCATAAGTTAAAGCTCTTACCAGTAAAACTGACCGTTGTATCGTTTTTTTTTTTCACAGTTTCTTGTGTTTTAGTTATTTTATGTGGACCCCTAAATATTTTCGAAAAAATGAAAGTTGTTTGAATTACGCTTAGTAACATCAGCTAGCTATCTGCTAAAAAAAGTCCCGCCAAAATTGGTCCAGCCGTTCCGGAGATTCGTGAAAAAGACAAGCAAAATTTTTATTATTTAGTAAAAGTTATAACTTTTATATTACAAACAGACTCTTCAATTTTATTTATTAGTATAGCTTCAACGTGAACCGGAACGGTGACTTGTATCTTGAAAAACCTGAGCGCTGGTTTTAATACAGCTAGTTTGAAATAGAATTCTCAGTTACGCCAGTTTTTATCCGAGTATCTATCAGATATAACATGGGAGATGCCTTCTTCCGTTACATCTTTATATACAAGAAGCTGGGCGATTATGCACGAAGACAACAGTCGACTTAAATAAACAACTAACAAGTTATGAGAATCATAACAATGTTCGTCGTAACGGTTGTTGCAATTTGCTTCTTTGGCGGCCATCTTTTCTCACGTCTTTAAAGAGTACAATCTGCTGCACTAGTTTGCCGACTTTATACGTTTACATTTATGTTAGCGACTGTCGTAACCTGCGTCACTGATTGTACAAGTTTGTTGTTTTTAATCATCTTTATAGAACATTGGCACGAGCGTTTATTAAAAGTTTTCATAATATAATATCATTTTTACATTGGTCAAGAACCGTCCGCAACTTTGTAAAATTTATTTGCAATTCGATTCTTGTCCGATCAATAGTTTCAGAGGCTACCAACCGTAAATTCTTTTTTCTACTCCTTGGTTTATGGTAATGTTTAAATTCCGTACACAATTTTGCCCGAGTCAAGTGGCTAAACTCTAAAGTATTTTTTCATTTTCTGTTATTAAAAAAAAACCCGCTAGCCATAACTTTATAATTCACGCGAACGGAGCCGCGGTCTCAGTTAGTTTATTAATAAATGCCTTACCAACAAGATACAGTTACATTACGATATTTTTTTCACCAAAAATACGTTACGTTTTATGATAGAGAATCCATGGCAGCCATCTTGGATCCAAATGCGTTACCATTTGCTTCATAATCTCTCATTATCTATCCGATAAAATGTACAAGCAAAGATAAATCACTAAAAAGCGAACCACGGTCATGTATGTATTTAGAATAACAGTTTGTTATTATTGATTTCCGTCTCGAGTTTAATTGATTATCTCTAGTGGCATGGAGAATGCATTTATAAATATATACAGTTATCCCAATACACGTTATCGTCTATTCCCATAGAAATATAATGATTTCCTTTCCTTTCACCATTTATAACAATTATAACTGTCAATAACAAACAATGTACAGTTATCCGTTGCATTATATTTTTTTAACTTCTCGTTTAATTATACGCACGCTTTAGTCTGTGGCATTACGCATGGTTATACTGTGGTATTATCTCATGAATATCGTTGCCATTTGGATGTTTAAAAAAGTTTATTATTACAAGACTTTTAATTTTTTTGCCTACAAAAAGCTAATAGTATTTATGTTAGGCTTCTACCTTTCTGCCTTGTATTAGGTGTGCAAGATACACAGGCGTCTATTGATAATTAATACTGAATGTTTTGTATAAGATATTTTTAGACTTTGCGATGCTATGTTACCATGAGACGACGATAATTTAAAACTGTCATTTTACGTTGTCAATAGTTGCTGAAACCATTGAAGTAATTGATAACGATAAATTGCCTTTAGTCGTGCATCAGCATTTATGTCAATCAGAATCAAGTACCGCCAACAGTATAAATAAAAGCAATTGAGAAACACCTGAATAAGAACCTGTTGGATACAATATTCATACAAAAAATCAATATTTTTTCTTTACTAATTTTGAATTGATTACATAATCTTTTACAATATAAAGAATTAGAAAAAAATAAGTTTAATTGTAAACATTTCGTTTTACTCTAAAGTAACTAAGTAATTCATCATAATCTCCCTACCCTTATCCCATTTTTATTTGCGGTCGGCAAAACATGTCTTCCTTCCGAATCCATGTTGCTGTTACGTTTTGGCTATTTATTTTACGACCGACCGCAACTATTTATTTTTTATTTATTTTATTTTAGTAAATAAGAAATTTTAAATATGAAAATAAAATGAATTCCCTTTAATTTATAAAAACTTAATTTTAAGAAATCTATAGAATTTTCAAAATATATAGTTTGCTAAATCATTTCAAGACTTTTCTCGCACATTTCTCAACTTAAATATTATATACCTATAAGGTTATATTTTTCTGAAGTACATATTAACTTTGAATAAGTACTCGTTTCTAGGTTTTAATCTTCCATTAATAGCAAATATACAGTTGCATGTTATTCAAAAGTAATTAGTGTAATAAAAAATATTAATACCTTAGACATGGCTGCTGGTTCGATGAATTTATATCCTGTTTTTAAGTCACCTGTCTTTACGTATAACCATCCTTTATAAGTTTTTGATGAATACCTCATAAGGGACTCGTAAAACTATGAATAACACGTAACCACATAAATGTTGTATCAATATTTATTTTTGCAATTAACATTACTCATAAAATTAAATATATACATGATTAACTTTTTCCCGTTGATATTAATAGATATATATAATATAAATAATAAGACGAATTATTCGTTTTCACTAAAGATTTTTTACAATTGACTAGATGCTGTTCCTCGGAAGGGCCTTGACCAAAATTATATAATGTAGTACCAAATACTGAAAGTTTATGAATAAAAAAAACTACTTCTTGCCCGACTAAGATCCTGCCATAAACTCAAGTTCAAGTTTAACTTATAATTAACTTCTTAAACTAAATATTGGTCTGAACATGGAATCGTGACGGGTAATATATTCTATAAGAGATTCCCACGATGAAGTGGTTAAAAGAAAACAGTATGTAATCACTTAATTCACATAGCAGGCCAGCATAACAGCGGTAACTGGCAGTGAATTCTGTTCACTATCAGTCGCCGCTGATTTGGATTGTACTGAACTGAACAGTCCAGTGCAGTCACTTTACTGCGCAACATTAAAAAAAAGGAACCCGGTATACGTCGAGATGTTTATTTCCATATTACAAACAAGTCGAGTGTAGAGATCGCTAGTTAGTATAAAGAAGCAGTTTTTCTCCACTAAATTACCCCTGAACCATGAAATTGAAATAACCTTATTATCGTGTGAGAAACTTTACGTGTTATTACGCGTATGATTATTGTTTTCTATTTCTTGTTAACTGAGCAATCGTGAAACATGTTTTCCCGGTATATCTTCTCAGTGTTAATACGGGTAATATGGGTAATGAATAAGTGCGAATTTTAGTTAATTTTTTAGTTTTAGTTATTATAAAGGTAAAATAATAATTAACAAACCTATAATGACAAGTTTTACTTGTTGGAAGACGGGAAATATATAATTTTGTTATTTACAATGATATATATTTTTATTTGGAAAATGGAAAAGGTAATCCAAAATGAAACTATAATAATAAATAAATAAAAGTGTATCCCGATACTCATCAAACTTTGATACATTTTAAATAAGTTTTCAAAGTATTGATCAATCATTTTTTTGCGGCAATCGTACGATCCATTTATCAATGTTACGTATTATTTATTTATGTTCATGAAAGCTCTACGCATTTTTTATAAACATATGTCAGTCATTCAATGCGAAATGTTCTTAACAACAAGTTATTAATAGTTAAATAGTATAATTTTAACCATCTAACTCGAGATAATTGATCGGTAAACATATGCAAAGGATATGTTAGTTTGGTTTTTCAATCAATTTAAAAACAGTTTTTCTCGAGGCGGTTGTAAATTATCATCATTATTATGCCATTTCGAATTGTTAATTACAGCCGTTTATTATTCCTCCCTTACATCCTTATTGATGCATATTATAAAAGGTAACTCGAGAACAACTGAACTGGTTTAGGATTTTTTTTTAAATCTTAGATATTTTATCTGGTCATTTTTTAGCATTTAGCAACATAACTAGTTGTGATGAGATAATAATAAACTAGGCCGGTAAAAAATTACTCCTATTTCTTCCTTTTGTAATATTTTCCCATTCCCCTGGAGCGCCCAACGAAAGCTAGCGCGTGCTCTGAACCCAACTGAAACAGCTCCTGTACCCGCCGCCATTGCGATATATGACACTAGCATAAACGCATTACAAATTACAAGTGCAACATTGAACATTCTCGTTGGGAGTCTCTTGCAGAAAAACTAGATCAGTGGAGGCAACTTGTAGTAGTAAATATGTACGCGTTTGAAGACCAACAGAGCCACGATTTCGATTCCAAACGCGAACATTTAAAAAATAAGATGTCTTTAAAATATATATATTTTTAAATGGTACCCTAACGTTTCCTCACTGCGCTCGTACATTTACACACAAAACACGTACAAAACACCCCAGCCTCTAGACAGGATCCAGTCACTGTAACCGAAATCGGGCAGGTATATATTACACTGCATATCACACTACATGCAGGTGGTACATGAGGTCTGTAAGAGACTTTGAAATTCGCAGTTATCCTTAAACAGCGTATGTTCAGTACAAGGCATATCTTGTGAAATTGATGTCTAAGGTAGCAGCCGAAGCCGAGGTTACTACCACTTTTTTCCCTTGTGCTAGCTTCCACTATCTCTTGGCTAAGCTTATAGTATAATTTTTATAAGTAAATTTTCCTTCTCCAAATTTAAAATTTTCAAGTAGAGATTGTTATTTCAAATGAAGAATTGCGGAACCCTAATTTCAATGCGTTTGCACTCTATATTTTAAATAGTCTATTACACGTTTACTTGGTTATAACGGTAATCGAGACCACGATATTGGCAGTTTAAAATCGATTATTCTGAATGACATTTTATTATCCATCAAAGCCCAGCTCAATGGCTGGAAAATTATTACATGTAAACTTGTGTACGCTACGTCGTCGAATTACGACGATAATCATTACCTTTTGCAACTTACAACTTTGCCTGGATTTTGACGTTTTTTATTAATATTTCTAAATCTACTGCTTGATATGGCTTTTAATGGATTTTAGCCATAGAACCAACCTTACGCGGTGATACATAGGAACCGAATAGTTTAAAATATTCTTCTTCTTCGAGTAACAAGCAAGTTGTAGATTTGCAAAGTTGTAGACAAAATACGCAACATTGCCTAGAAGGATATCTGATTTTTTTTAAACTCTTATGATTTTAGTTTATTTTCCCAGTATGCATAGCACACGGTGCTTGCTACCGGTAATTAGATTATTACCATTAAACTAATATTTATTTTTTTACAGCTACAAGGCAAAGTTATAGTGTGCCCCATAAACATTTCATACAAAAATATCGTAACTGTAGGGTTGTGCTAAGAATGCTTTTTTTAACTACTTTAATTGCTTTGTTAACTAAACAGAATTAATAAGCACGAGTTATAAACACAAATATAATATTTTAGGAATAAATCAAATAAATAAACTATAATTTTATATTTCTGTATATTATTATGTTAAAGTTTTATTTTAAATGAGGTTTTTTAACAGCAAGTTAACCTGGAAGGCTGTAAAAAACTATATTTAGTTTACTCCAGATATACATAACTGTAAACAATTTCGAACGTTGTGTCAATGATTTTAGGAGTTCGTACAACATGGACATTAGACATGATTTTCGTCTTGTCCATGTTCATTTTAAGACCAACTCGTTCGAAGGCTCCACTGAGAATATCGAGCATCGCTCTTAGGTCTTCCACGATGTCAGCTATGACTACAAAACTAGGTCGAGGCGTATACCTAAATTACATTCAAGGAATACCCTTAGGTTATTCTGAGTATCAGGAACGCCAATCTGGTCGACATAGTGTTGACACCACCTTGGGACTGTTGTTCGCCCTCCCGGACTGGTTTACTTGTTGTGTCGTTCATAAAGGTGGGAGGATTGCCATAATCGCCTTATTTGGTAGATAGATTGGCGATCGTAGACAGGTGTTTGTGGTACTAAGAAGATACTGCTCCCCATTTTCAGGTTTATGTCTTAATCCCCTTTTACGACACATACAAGAAGATATGGAGTGTCTGGTACCACACGGATACCATAAAATACAGTACAAATTACATTATAAAAAACGAATTTAGAGCACGTTGAAAAATTAATTAAACGAATTAATAAAATGTATTTAGTGACAACACTAAGACCAGGCAAAATTATAACAGTCATGTTCTCAGAATAATCCACAACATTGCCTACTAAATTATGTTAATGAAATCATGAGCTCTTCATAAAAATTTGAAACAATTCGGAAAATAGTCAAATAGTCTTATCCTGGGAATTCACCATTGCTAAAAAAAATTGCTTTCTCGTAGGTGAAATTGTACAAGTTACAGGATACTTAAAATATTATCACAACCGCGCTGATGTTTGTCGCACAACTGACTGAGTTACAACGGAATTATCTTAAGAAAATAGTTAAATTATGTTGCTGTAATAATGTGATATTATTTTCAAAGGGAAAAAAATAAGAAGTAACTATAAAAGCAAATTTGTAAAATACGTATTATATTCTAAATCCCTACATATTCAAGTGTGCATCCAACAAAATTAGTGTTTGAGATATGAAAGAATGAATGAAATATATTTTAGACCTAATGGATAAATCGAAATTACGTATTACATGTGTTTCGGAATTATGTTAAAACCTATGTTGTAAATTACACGAGATAATTTAAGCACCCCATCACTTGTAGGTGCTTATTACGCAAGTGGAAGATGCGCGCGGCGCACGCGCATACTTGGGAGCAAGGCCGCACGAGTTCATCGACCCCTTCCGAAGATTTACTTTTATAACAACTATTAAATACTAGTTAACAATAAAAACAAACGCATGTCTATTTTTAAGCTAAAATTGATTTCACCAATAACTAGCTAAATCCTTGCAACTGATCAATTATGAATAAATAACCTTATTTACAATGTTTTATTTATTCCAAGGACACCGAACGAAAACGATCGCCGTATCTATCGACAGTCGACATCATCATGTCGATCTATACTCTACAATATATATCTACAATCATCGCCAACAATGTGCAAATAAATGTAATAGAAATATTAAATGTGAAAAAATACTATGTAATAATCATTTAAAAAGCAATTACGTCTTTACGGTATGAACATAATAAAGTTGTTACGGTTAGCTCGGTTTACACTTCCTACGTAGGAAACCATGACGAGTGCGAAAAATAATACATTTCGAAATTAACCTTCCGAATCTCACTTATTACATCAATCATTCGAAGATAACGGTCCTTTTAGCAAGTTTCTGCGGGTGTTAACGAACTACCTACGCTACTGATGGACTTATTATACGCGCTCCGCAGACAACCAGAGCCGCATTTGCCCCGTTGAAACTTGAGGTATCGGGCCTCATCATGAAACGAACCTCTTAATTTTGTAAGCTAAAATTATAATATGATCGAATTAACTTTGTGTTATACATAATTACCAATAAAAAATAATCGAAAAATGTTGATATTGCGTCATCAGTTATATATAAGAATTAACTATATTAAAATCAATAAAATACTAAAAAGAATAAAATAAAATAAAAATATAGACATCGGTTGGTATACGCACAAATATTTATAAACCAAAAGGTATGTTGGCTATTAATATTTCGTTCCCTAATAAAAAATAACTATCTATAAATAGAGCTAATAAATAAAATAAGATGACTACCGTCTTCCTAGAGCCGTAAATCTTTAATATAATTTTGGAAATTACTATACCCTCTTGATACTAACATAATTTTGTACGTAATTCAAACGTTCCATTAACTAAGAAAAAGATGAAGAAATACGGCATCTTGTGTTATAATTTTATTTTCTTTTTTACCCCCCGAAAATAGTAGAATACGCCCCTGTAAAAATTCATATACCTATACCGAATGTGCTATTACTTCGCTTATTTAGCTGTTGGGTACAAAAGATATATTTACATAGACGCATCGGAATTGCTTAGGCACTTTGCGCTAAAATGTGAATAACATTGCGAAATTACGAAAGAGAGAGAGAGACAGATATGTAAACCATTAGTCATAAATAATATTACCATTATAGTGAATGATAATTTATTTTCTTCAAGTATTTCCAGTGGTTTTTGCTACGTAACATTTTGTATTTACCATTAAAATTTCTTCTCTATTCAGCCACTTCAAGCTAAACTGATTTCCAACTAAAACAATATATTATGTACGTTACATCTATCAAAGTTATTATTTATACTAATTCATTATAATTGTCATCTTCAAGAGCTTAAACCGAGGTTGCTCAACCTTATGCTCGCAGGCCATAATGTGGCTCACGTACGATTTTGAAATGGCCCGCACAAGCAAGTCAGCTTATTCCCTCCAAGTGTGTAGCGTATAAGAACACCAACAAAAGACAGTCTTATTCTGTCCTGTTGATAGTTACCAATTAAACTATAAACTTCATTATATTCAATTTATTTTTTTTAATTAAAAAACTAGTTCCAATAATGTAAGTTGCACAAATACAGTGAACATTTTAGGTAAATTATTGCCAATATAACATGCTAGTGGAAGACATAGATACATGTCAGTTTTAATGTCTTATTATTCTCAAAAAATACATACATTAAAACATGGCCAGATTAATATTAAAATTAATACATAAATGGAAAATGGGGTTCCCTTGACGCACCATCACCTTAGTTTTGAGGTACAAACATATCGGGACGGGACTACTATCATTCGACGCGGAATTTTTCGTAGATGGTTATTTTTTTTATTCCAATGATCCTTTATCATTGTTCAATTACTCTTATGAAAATTTTTGACGTTTCGATTTACTCTTATGCACATTTTTTCCCGCTAAAAAAGAAAAGACTCATTTTTCTTCATTCATTTGTTATTTCGCTCACACCTAAAGAACATATGAAACAGCCTGAGCCGCGGGTACCAACTAGTTAATTATAAGTGCACAAAACAGATAGACAAAGTAATCATAGCCTTTTGTAATTTATAAGGACAGTTTCCAAATAAATATTTACTATAGATGTCAAAGAGATTTGTAAGACGGAAATAAGTAAGTTCTACTGGAACCAGAATCTAAATAAAAAAATCTTTACTCAATTTAGGCCCTAATAAGGCGCTTATGAACATCAAACCACTACCACCAGTTCGGAAAACAACCCAGTCAAGAAGAGCCGGCAAGAAAATCTGGTTCGTTTTTTTTTTAATTCAGAATATAAATATTATTTTTAAATAAAATCTATACAAATCATAATTACAACTATTGTTAGCGGAAGCACAGAGTGGGGTGTGAATTCCAGATATCACTATCGTTTACGTAATGATCCACCCTGTAATAACCTTTTGAAATTAAAACATGCTTGACATGGTGCTTGAACTTATTGTCAGGTAATGTTCTTTGGGATCTTATTATAAAACTGAATACTATTACCTATAAAACTTTTATTACATTTACTTAGTCTAAAGCGTGGCATGGACAACTTATCTTTATTACTGACATTAAAATTATGACAATCATTTACTAGATCAAGCTTGTCCAAATTTATACGAACATACAGTAGATTGTCGAAGATGTATTGGGAGGGCAAAGTTAAGATATCATATTCTTGAAACTTGTTCTTTAGAAATTCGCGAGGTCCCATATTGTATTTTGCTCGAACAGCTCTCTTTTGTAACGTAAAAATGGTGTCTACCTTAGCTGCTGTACCCCACAACAAAATACAATAAGTCATTAAGCTATGAAATTAAACAAAGTAGACTAACCTAGCAGTAGCAATATTTGTTATCTAGCGAATTTTTCGAACTGCAAAAGCAGCGAAGCTAAGCCTTACTGCCAAGGTTTTAAACCAACATTTTATTCTTCAAGTAATAAATTGAGTATATTGAATGTCAGAAACTTTAAAAGTGATGTGTATTATGAAAAACAAAGTTTTAGTGAAAAGACAAAAGATTTTTATAAGTATTATGATATAAATAATGCTTTTACGGCTTATAATTTGTACACAGAAACAAGATGCAGAAACTCCTGCTACTGACTTTGTTTGTATGCGCGGCTGTGAATGCACTGGATAGCGGCGACAATAAATTTATGAAAGACTACGCATTATTAAAGGTAAGTAAATTTTATTTTCTAACTATTATAGGTAAAATATTATCTGCCATTTTTAACATAAATAAATAATGAAAATGAAAATGTACAAACGAAACAAATAAATATTTTTATTCCACAAGCAAAAAGTATTCGCAGTCGGTAGGATTCGAACCTACGCTCCCAGAGGGAATCTGATTTCTAGTCAGACGCCTTAACCGCTCGGCCACGACTGCTGTTTTAAAAACTTTGAAAATAATTATACACATCATTATCTTTTTTTCCTCTCTTACAATAAATATAATAACATTTTATATTATTAGACAAGTTAAGAGGCGGTCGTTTATCCTGGTATGGACATGTGATGCGCAGGGAGAAAGAATGTTGTAAGAAAGGTATTGGATATGAATGTGGACGGTTACATGGAAAGGGGAAGACCAAAGAAAAGATGGATGGACTGTGTGAAAGATGATATGTTTAGAAAAGGAGTGAATGCGGAGATGACAACAAATAGAGAGGAATGGAAGAGGAAGACATGTTGCGCCGACCCCAAATAAAAATGGGAAAAGGGTAGGGAGATGATGATGATATTATGAAATAGGATTTGACTGTTTTATGATGAACCACCTGCCTTAGATGCAAAAAATATTCATGTTTACCGCACATGTAATCGGATAAGAAATAAACAATAACAAAATAAAATAATTGTAAGCACATTTACTATAATTATTTTTGTAACTATATCAAAACCGTATGTTTTTTTTAAAATTAGAACCTAAATATTTACGTAAAATACAATGTAACATATTACACGAATAAAACACTTACATCTGTTGCAAAAGTTTTAGTTTCCTTATGACGGCCAGAATATTTTGTAAAAATTATATATTTGTAATTTAAATTAATGTTACAGATATATGAAAGTTGCTTTGGAACGACGTTATTGAAGCAAATAACTAAAGAATTAAAAGATGCTTACGCAAAATGTTCACCAACGCCACCTATTAGAGAGCACCCGAACCCGGCTATGCCATCTACATTCTTTAGCAAACTACCGCAAGGTTTCAATATGGACCCGGACTCGCAAACCATTACTAAACCGGTAGATGGCGCTCAACTGAATCAAGAAAATGATTTACCCAATCAAGATAACCAACAACAACAAAAACCAATGGGTGGCGTTTTGTCCTTCAGACCGCAAATGGTAAGTAAATTTAATTAAAAAAATTAAAAAAAAAATCGATCAATGCCTCCTGTGAGGATTGAACTCACGACCCCTGGTTTACGAGACCAGTGCTCTACCACTGAGCTAAAGAGGCGATGAAAGCGTTGCTGAAATTATTGTTCATATACAACTGTACCATGATTAAAATCAATAACTATTATTTTAAAGTTATTTAATTTAAATGTACTGTACATATTACATAGAAATTTTACTGATTTTTTTTAGAAGCAAAATATACTAGTTTCATTTAAATTAAATTTTATGAACATAAAAGTTAATTAAAGAGTGTTTGTATTAACTGATCACTGCGAGATTATATCAATGGACATTATATTTATTTATTTATCATAGTATTAGGTATTTACTACTTATGCGTATTTTATGCGAAGGTATTTTGTTCCTCAGGCGTCGTTCCCTCAGCCAGCCTTACCGCCGTACATGATGCAACCGACGCCGCAGTTCCGACCTTTCAGTCCAGCGTTACCCTTATACCAGTTCCCATACGGATCGGGGTACATGCCCCCCACTCCCGGTATGCCCTACAACCCCTTCTACCCGCCGTACCAACAGTTCTACCAACAACCTTTCGTCGCATCTAATCGGATGTCGGTAAGTGAGAATTTCTACTAGGTATACCTATCTAAAATACTTTTTTTAATACAGTATAGGCTCAGCGCTTTGACTTCAATCTCACGAGATGTTACGTGACCATGTGACATCCAGGACGGTAAACACACTAAGCCTAGAGATACTGGCTCTCAAATGATACTGCCGGAACACACCTATTGGTGTTTAGCTATAGATTATCGAATTGAGGGTGGTAGTAGCCAGGTAGGTATATTTAGAATATGACCTATCACCATGCTATGGTTTCCTCGCGTTGCTTTCCTTCACCAGAAGCTTAATCTTACTACAGACCTGGATGCGTGGGTACAAATTTGCGTGAATCAGATCACTCTAAAAGGCATAACATTGAGAATGAAATATAAACTAGATTTAAATCTAGCTTAAGCTAAGTATAAATAATGTAACTGTGTATCGAATAAACTAACCATAAAATGTAGGTATGTATAAGGCAAATTCAAGTGTACCTATACTAGATAATCAGTAAATAATTGAAAAAAATATAGAAATTAATTAGGGAGTCTACATTAATTAATCAAAATACAAAAAAAAATATAACAGAATAAAAACGTAGAGAAGGAGCATAGGAAGCCCAGAAATCAGTAAATTCTAACCAGAATAGGATTAACAAAGTCTCGAATTATGTTCGAGGGTTTCGGGGACTTAAAAAAAAACCTCTTTGTCTGCTAATACTTTCCTTTTATTAACCATGTTGTGTTTTTTATTGTACATTACTCAGCGACAATTAGGTCTGAGAGCTAGATTAGGGATGAACAGAGCGCGCACCCAAACGCCATACAACGGTACCTGCGTGATGCAAGAACTCGGATACATCGACCAGGACATGGAGCCGAACTACGAACACATAAGACAACGGATAAATAACTTACCAGTGCCGAATGAACTCAAGAATGATATACAGGACGGCTTGCAGTTCTGTCAAAAGTTCTCGGTGAGTGTCATTGATTTTTTTTTGGTTACACAATTATTGTGCCAGTGTCATGTGGATAACTAGGTATATATCTTCAATATTGTACCTTGCCAGAACTTTCCATGGTGTTTTCGTGACACCTCAGAAAAACATTCCAGAAAAACAAATTTCATATATGCAAAAGATCATAAATAGTTTGGTCACCTTTTGTTCGTAGCGAATACAATAGGTATGCGGTATAAAAATGCGATCAATTTCAACTTTCAAAAATAATATCGCAAGTTTATTATACCATTTTATTTGCAATACTTTTCGAAGTATATTTTTGCACAGTTGAAATTTAATTGCAATTTAATGCTTCAACACCTACATAACCTTACTTTCTCTTATATGAGAAATTATATGATTTCACAGCAATGTGTGTCCCGGATGAGAAGAGAGAAGCAGTTCCTCTGCCGCAAGAACACATCAAGTCAATCTTCTTCTTCCGCTGCTACAAGGTAAACTTTAACACAGTTTAGTCTACAAAATTTGAATATTTTCTCTATACTATGTAATGTCAAAATTATTATTTTTTTACTAAATATGAATGTATATACGATACCTATAACACAAATTTTTGTCTGTCTTACCCGGGTAATCTCCGGAACGGTTGGACGGATTTTGACGGGACTTTTTTGATGGATAGCTGAAGTTACTCCGGGTAATTTAGGGTACTTTTAATTTTAGAAAATAATTAGAGTTCCGCTTAAAAACATTTCAATTAAATCCGATTCAATGCGCAGTTTTACGGGAAAGTGCTTGAATTTATGAGAAATATGTTTTCTTTATCTTAGTACTAAAAAAAATTAGGGTTTCCGTACAAAAAAATTAAAATGCAGTGAAGAATATATTTAAAAGCCTGTCGTCAAATACCAATAGGTGTGTGTTTCGGTAGGATCACTTGACAACCAGTACCTCTAGGCTTAGTTTGCTTACCATCCTGGATTATCACTTAACATGAGGTGAGATATTGGTCAAAGACTAAGCCTATCCCGTGTTAAAAATGAAACACGGGCGCAGCCGCGGGCACACAGCTATATAAATAAAAACGAATGAAGCAGTATTATAAACATATTTGTCCTCAATTCACTTCTAAACAATTCAACCGATAATAATATAATAATATTCTAATATTATTTTAGTTGTCTATTTAAACAATTCATTTAAAATTGACAAAATAAACTTAAAGATTATTGAATGATTATTATGATATCTATTATTCATAATAACTTACCTACTGCATTATGAGAAACGCGCTGATGATCATCTTGTACTTATTTAATTCACTTTTATTTTCATATCTGATTCCATATAAAATACGATGGGACATTATGTATACTAAAACCTAGCCAGTTAATATATTAATGATTAAATAAAGACCATGTAAATCTTTTTATTCGTTCTCAAACTGTTAACTGTACTAAGGAACAGAATGTATGTAGAAGTATTTTGTATGTAACAATACAATTACTCGTACAGCACAAGAAGTTGGAAGCGTGCATCATGAAGGACATTAACGAACACTTCTCTAAGGAATACGTATTCGATGCAGATGCTCCTGATTTCGCGTAAGTGTAAAAATTATTATTGATTATGCGTAATTTTTTATTTGCGAATCTAACCGCTTGATAACATTTGACCAAACGTCGAATAAACGCTTCAATGGACGCAGGTTCTATAATGAACCTGAGCTGTCGGTGAAGAAAAACATCGTGAGGAAACCATAGCATGGTAGTAGAGCATTTTCTAATAAAGCTACCATCCTCAAGTTTAAAAACCCATCGCCAAATACCAATCGGTGTGTTCCCGCAGCATCACTTGAGAACCAGTTCATCTAGGCTCAGTGTGTTCATCATCCCGGACGAAAACGTCACTTAACAACATCAGGTGAGATTGTGGTCAAGGACTGAGCTTATACCGTGTAAAAAAAAATAATACTCGATATACCTATATAAAAATAATATCATTTCACAATTGTTTTCCTAATGACATATTCATTATAATACCAGGATTTAAATAAAGATAGGCAAAGATAAAACATATCAAGACATTTTTCTATCTCGATGTTACTGATCAATTAAACGTATAACATAATATTTCAATACTAAGCGATGAAAGCTTGAAAAAGAAGTCAATGGGTGAATTTAACCTTGCCCGAATATGAAATGAACTGAAGGTGTTAACCGCAATCTCACCTGTTGTTAAGTGACCATATTGACATAAGACTTCTAGGATGTTATAATAATATGACTTATCAAAGGCATCTTCTACTACACTTCTTTAATAAAATGGATTACAGAACACTATCCCGATCAGCGCGTTCTATCCGAGAGTTGCCTCTCAGAGATCCAAGCCTTGAAGCTCTAGAAGAAATGGAGGTTTACCTTTACGACTACCTTAGCGGTGGGAGTGGCTTCGACTTTGACCTTTACATTTAAAAGACTGATATCCTTTTGTTTAATTTTTACATTTATTTTCTTCAGTCGTTAAAGAATTTATTACGTCTAAGTTTTAAATGAAATTCGATTTCTAAGATAATCTTTAATACGAAATATTGTATTTAAAATAAAAACCATATGCATTTATTAATTTAAAGTTTTCTTTTTTCACGTACATATCTAATAATAATCGTGTGTGGTTTTGGTAAATCGATTAGATACTTTATACAGGGTGTTATAAGGAACAGTTTTAGCACGGCATTTATTACTAAAGCCTTTTATGACACTATAGGTATATCAATCATTGTCATCAAATCTTCTGATGTTAATTACATGGAAGTTCACTAATAAAATGAAGTAATTAGTAATAAAAAATTGTAAGTCATTTTTTTATGTATGTATGGTAGGTGCAATAAAATACTGAAATATTTTTCTTGCCACTTTTTCATATTTTTTTAGAGGTAATTTTGTGATAAGAGTATATTTTTGTACTATTTGCATGCACGTTTTTGTATATTAAGTAATTCGCTTTAAATGTTTCGGCGTTTGATTGCACACACGGGACGTTTGCTACGGGTTTTTGGAAATCATTTACAATTATTATAGTATGTTCATAGAGTAATAACGCTAAGAACGATAGTTTCATACAAAAATCGCATAACGCATGAGGCAAACAAAAACATATATGTGTGTCGCAAGCGACATAGAATTACATAACTATCGGTACGTATTGCGGTCTTTTAAGGCAAATTAGAAATAGTTTCACTCCACGTGTGACTACTACTGGTCTGAGTGTTTGAATTCTATGAGGTTATTATAGTTTTTTTTACTATGATCTATTTAGCAAACCGGTTCTTGTCTACTAAGCTCACTAGGGCGAGCTTCTTAGATGATAACATCATTCACAGATGAGTTAATTTTTTTGCTTATCTGTGACATCATTAAATATTTAGGTAAAAGGTTAACAATTAGATTAAGTACGGCTATAAAATATAAATTAATGAATAGAGAATATAATAATTGGGTTACTTTTGACTTTTGGATAATTAATAATTAACTGTAGATTTGTTTTTACTATTCATTATTGTATTATTTTTAACAAAATGACACCTTCTGTGACTTACAACTAAATTGTAAAATACTTATGTACTTTTTTGATTAATAACATTATGAGATGTTTTGTGTTTTGTTTTCTTTTTAAATTTCGAACTGAACTAGTACTAATATTATCTGTACCCATCAATTTAAAATAAAATTTTTGAAGGAAGTGTGTTTTTAATTTCATATTAAATCCTTTATTCATCGGAATTTGTTCAGAAAAATATTTTAATATTCGAAGCGATGATGACTTTGTCATAGTATACCTGAATACCGGAAAAAAACTTTGTAATTAACTAGAGCATAGGATAAGGTTATTTCTTACCACCGCTTTCTCAAAGGATTGAGTTAATGTTGCAGAAAGCATCTACACGTGTCTCCTGTTATTTACTTCTATACCACTAGGGCCACTTCATCACTTGACATTAAGTAAAATTGTGATTAGACCTTAAAAGTATACGGCATTAAAATAATTTTCAAAAATAGTATGACAGCCAAAACGATATAGTTTTCAACATTTGACACGTCTTGTTACATAACGAGCGATGCAAACAGACGGGCAGATTACCGCATGAATATTAAATAACATCACAATATCATGATAGGTCGCGCGTGCTGGGGTCAGACACAAAGCCCCGGCAAAAGGTGACTGTCTATCAAAATGGAAACGTCAAAAAATACAATAATTTTCTTGTCAACGAAGTATTTTGAGTCTATTATAGTGAATTTTAAATATTATTACACCTTTATATCTATAGAATTATTTATTTAATGTAAAACAAAATATTTTTAATACATAGACAATAACATAAATGTAAATTAATGTGACCAATTAAAACAGAATTACATTACCAAGTAGGTTATATTTTGTTCGCTATTTTAAAATCAAAGATAATTTATTACAATGTATTCAAACGCCACATGAAATTATGACAACTACCACAGACTAAAATTTTACTACACATAGATAAATAAAGTAAGGAAAAGAAACGCATCTGTTTGTGAAATTCAAAACCCTTTTGTGACCGAAAGGGCGAAGGACCTTTCTCCGAAATGCGATTTTTTCTGAAATATAAACATAAAAAGTCTCATTCTGTTTGTTCGTCGATGGATTTTTGTACAAAACTTTCACCGTGGAACCGTTTATTGGAGCGCCAAATTTTTTGCAATTTGCAAAAAAAAAAATTACCTGATCACAAAGATGTAGCCTTAAAGAGAATATTTAGGGCAAAAATAAAATACTGTCTCACATATTGTCTATTCCTTTTACTTTATATTATGAGTAAATGCTTTATATTTGTCTACTTATAGAGAAAATCAGACAATGTGTAAAAGACTAGATATTATTTGAGCGAATACAAAGTGGCCGAATGAAAATAAACAAGTCGTATTCGATTCGTGTCATCAAAACTTATTATGTTTATAAGAAATACTGTAGGTATTTTTTACTTCTGATGTTATCAAATCATCTATTTGTGTCATTTAAAAAGATTCTTAACGAAGCAACGGCTTAAATAAGAAACATGTTTCTTCTACTTAAACCATTAAATTAGTAACATTTTGTTCTTTAAGTTCAAACCCGTTATAATGACTTATTGTTATTTCATTAATACATTGTTTTAAAACTTGTAAACTATTAAACTGCTTTAAATATCTATACAATCAATATAATAGTAGCTATAATATTTTTATGAGTAGCGACTTTTATTGTTTCATTTTCAAAGATTAATCCAAGGGCAACGGTTAAAGCCGCAAAGGGCGCACATAAAGTGTATTTTTTTATTTACAGATAACCGATTGTTTATTGTTATAAACAAGTCTAAAACAAAAAACCTCAATCAATTTTTATTATTCGTAGCTACTTATTTATTTCAAATACCATTCACAATGCTACTTGATCTGGCGGAATTCAATTTTACAGTATTATAAACTTTTTTGTTGTATTTTTTGCAACGATGTGCAATTGTTTAAAAAATGATTGTCGTATTTCTTTGCTAATGGCGGACAGAATTTTCGAGCACGCATTTTAAACACTAGACAATTTTACCTTTCCTTTAATTTACACCTTCGTATCTTTGCATACATTTTAAGTACATATTCATACGTAATTGTCGTTAAAGGCGGGTTGTGCAAAGCCTTTTATAAATTTGTAACAATGTTAATACTACTTGTGTAAAAACGCATGGAGGCAGATGTACATATATTTCACAAATAAACACTCGTTTTAACAAATAAATTGAGTACCTATGTAGCAGATAGGTGTATATTATTGTGTGGGATGGAACTCAACCCGTCCGTAGAGCGCACCTTTTATTTATGATAAGGTAACAGTCACTATTAAGAATATGGATTCATATATATACTAGTTGTGCCCGCGGCTTTAACCACTTGAAATTCAGACAATTTGTAACCTATGTTCTCCTCCTGGATGCAATACATGTAATTATCAACTTTCATCGATTTCGGTTGAGTAGTTTTTGCGTGATTGACGAACAAATTAATAAACCGATAGACAGCAAAAAATAATTAAAACTATTGAAATGTGTTTTGTAGTCGATTCCGAAGCCGCGTATAGTATTTTTTCTTAAATATATTCAACAGATTTCATCTCGTTAGCCTATAATTATAAGTATAGATTTAAACAAGCATTGATAAAGAACAAATAGCAAACATTTTTAGACGTTTTTTAATAAAAAAGAAATGATTTCTAAATAAATATTAAATTTGTTTTAATTTTATTGTTGTGATATTATAAGTGTGAATGCGTATATGTTTGTTCCTTGTTACTCAAATGATTAAAATAATTAGGATTTATCATAGAAATACATTTCATAATTTAAATATCTTCATTGATTTATATCAACATGTAAACCCAGGAAAGTAAGCGGTTAACAAGTAAGTTAAAGTTAAGTTAAATATAAGCGTTGCGGATGCAACAGAGAGAATTTCAGGCCAGGAAACTTCGCGGGTGCATGCGGAACAGCTTGCCAAAGTTTCATCATAACCGGTTTAAACATATTTTACATTGATTTACATATAATAAAGATTATAATCGTTTATTTATAATATTACCATTATAACATCGTATAATATTATTAAAATGGGGGTGGCGCAAGACCGGTTGTGATGGAGTTATGTTAAGATCTTTGGGGGAGACCTATGTCCTGCTGTGGACGTCTTTCGGTCAAATGGATGGATGGAACATCATATTGCGCAAAGTTGATGGTTTAACAGGATCTTAAAATAAAACTTGAATAAGTGTTTTTGGCGACATGCTAGTCGCTTATTATGTTGTGATTGAATTTATTTATTATTAATAAAAAAATGCAGTATTTGACTCTATGATGCAATATTAATGGCGTTTTACGTGATATAATTTGATTATTATGCTACTTGCGCATGACAAATAATAGCATGAATCGTAAATTTTGAGGTGTCATTAAAATATAAACATAAAAAGATGGCCACCGTTTTACCAGAGTTTTTTGATAATACGATTGTAAAAATATTCTATAAGTGTGACATTGTCAAAAAATTATGTGTACCTCACTTATACTTATACTTTTAATATAATGCTATAAAAAAATTAACCGATGTTCAACATATATACCAATTACCCTATCATACACCACAATACAGAACACCTTTATTTACCAGGTAAGCAAATATGCATGAGTGAAAGAATTTCGTCAAATAATCTCATGCGCAAGTGTATGCACATTGACAATGGGAAAGTGGCAAAAAATATATCGTATCATTGGGAGCGTACATTGAAAGGATTTTATAGATGAGTTTTTGGCAAAACCGTGATCATTGAGATGAATCATATGTAACAGACATCCGTAAGGTGGTTTTATGGAATATAACATAAAAAATTACAATGTCGCTTACATTCTCCTCGGCATTATCATTCATCATTTCTTTTTTTTAAATAGTGTATTGACTTAGAACTTTGATTCGCACTTGAATTTAAATGATGATGTAGTCGAAGACGGTAAACATACTAAGCCTGGAGGTACTAGCTCTCAAATCATGCTGCCGGAACATTCATATGGGTGTTTGGCGACAGATTTCAAACTGGAGAATGGTAGGTAACCACGCGAGCAACAGAAAATGCCACAGCACAATGCTATGCTTTCCTAGCGAAGTTCTCCTTTAGTAAAAGCTCAGGGTCATTATAGTTGGATAAGTGTCTTTTATGGATACTACCGCTAAGATATATCATCGCTACATTTCTTAATTTTGCTGGTTTAATCGATAGTAACAAGTTACAATCTCTTTACACAAAATACATAGGAAGAAAAACGAACGAAAAAATTAACGTCGTTGAAATCTTAACGAGTAAATATGTGTTGTGATATTTTACTTATGCTTATAAGTAGGTATATCCTATATTATTGGTAAATATTATAACTAAATAGATAAGGTGTCGGTTTGTCCATTAAGTAGCTTATAATTCAACGACTAGGTGCTGAAACGATTAACATTTAAAATGTAAAGTCTGAAATAAATGACAAAAATAGGCAGTCATGGAGACTGGCAACAGAAGTGACATGCGAGTGAAGTCGCAAAAGACAGCTATAGTATCAAAAAACAATTAAACGCTTGATATAATTCAAATAATTATTCTGATTCTAAATCTTTTATTATTAATTTCATCTTAATATTATCCCATAAGTAATTCGTATACAAAAGTAGAAACATTTACCTAAGTTCTCGATAAAATCTCTGTTCGAAATACTTCATACGAGTCAATGCAATTTGTATTGTATTTACGGCTTTATTTAGTGTATAGAATAAAGCTCAATTTACATTGTAAACAAGCTAAGAGGGGTGAGTTAAGTGCGAACAAGAGTCTCAGGAAAGTGTGAAATCCTGTCCTATAAAAAGTTTCAAGTGTCCACGTGCTTACAGAGCAGGTGTGGTGTGCCTGCGGCGGTTAATGAGCGAGGTCTCACGGGACGGGAACTATGAACCGCGTGGCATTTCCTCGACGACCACTGCCTTTCCCAATTAGAACTATCCGTGTGACGTTCGAAATGGTTTTGAATAATGATTGCTGGATTCTTTTCTGATGAATGTCGTTTGTTTTTTTTTTTTTATTTCCAAACATAAATGCCGGATACAAGAAAGGTATCTACAGCCGACTCAAATTGTGGATTCATTAAATAGTCAACGTCGAAGCTTTTATAGCAAGATCTTTGTCTGTCATGTAGTCGTTTTTTAAAGTGATAACTTCTTTAACGGCGTTGAGCGATTCTCGGTAGGGCCATTGACATAGATTCGCGTTACCAAGGTTATAACGTCAGTAGTCAACATGCTACAGTATGTCACGATAGCTTTTTTAGTTATAATTTATTTTACATACACTCACTGCATAAACTAAGATGCTTTAAAAAGTTTTTTGAGAGGATAGTAGAAGAAAAATACATTTTTTAAGCACATACACATTTACACACATAAAAACCTATAAAAATGTAACTGTAATTCCATTTAATGCTCACACAACGTTCAGTTCCTTTGCAAATCATTTTTTTTTACATCATCCTAATACGATAAATCACGTCATATTTTAATATGAGAACTCGGCTAGTTCCGGGGCACATCCCACGGGTCAAATAAGTCGAACTATCGGCAGCCACTTGGCGTATTCCCAAAACAATCGTAATATCATACGGATTACTAAGAAAAAAACATAACTTTTCCCATGAAATTAGTTGTTATAAAAGATCTAAGAATTGACAGTGCGAAATATAGTATCGTTTCAGATATTCACTTGGCGATGATTTATATATATATATATATACATTTCTGAAATGAGTTTGTAATAAATGTATGTACAAAATGGTCAAATTTTCTCATTGTTCTTATATGAAACCCCAAGCATTGCCCTCTCATTGCACTTTGAGTGACTTTAAGTCTTTTAAAAGCCATTGCGAGCGACACGTGTCAGTGCAGAATCTTCTCGTCTAAAATACCCCAGTGTCTTAAAACAAAAGGCTTCGAACACTGTGTGTTGGCAGTGATGACTTATGGCACTGAGACGTGGTCGCTTACAATGGGCCTAATTAGAAAGCTCGGAGTTGCCCAAAGGGCAATGGAGAAGGCTATGTTCGGAGTTTCACTGCGTGATCGAATCAGGAATGAAGAGATCCGCAGGAGAAACAAAGTAACCAACATTGCCCGAAGAATTGCCAAACTTAAGTGGCAATGGTCCGGTCACATTGCTCGTAGAACCGATGCTCGATGAATTGGATCTCGAATGGTTACCGTGTATCAGAAACGCAACGCAAGTAGGACCGACGACTTGGTGAAGGTCGCGTTTGATGCGGGTGGCGCAAGACCAGTCGTTGTGGAGAGATCTTTGGGCGAGACTTATGTCCATGAGAGGATGTCTTCCGTTTGCATAGATGGATACCTATAAATTTGTATCAGATTTCAAATTAAAACTTCGTCTTTAGATCATATGAACTCTTGTAAAACCACTCAAGATGCATATTTAAGATTCGCAATAAGATGCGCAAGAATTATATTGTATTCTACTTTTTCTTTAATATTAAAAAGATATCTACAATGCATTTACAGGTATATTTGTAGTTAAAAGAAAAACAATAAGTCGATATACGGTGCTGCAAAAATGTAGGGGTGTAGCTACCCCCGTATCATTCGTACTAACACGATAAAAAAAATATACCGACATATACTGATAAAAGAAGGGAAATATTAATTTATAATTTCATGCAATTTTTTTAATGATTGACCATGGATAAAACGTAGCTTAATTATTTAAAAAAATTAAATACTAAATACAGAATTAATTGCAATGACTAATGATGAAAAATATTCTAAAACGATACAACTGAAAAAATTGTTACTCTTCAATAATTTAAAATCAACACAACCGAAATCTGATCTGCAGTTATATCTGAAATGTGACAAAAAGGTCGAATCGGTGAGCAACGCACAACCGACAACGCATAGCGCCGCGAGGTGCCGCCAAAAGTTACATTTTTGATGATTTATGGTGCAAATTAACGAGAATATATCCTCATTCCTGAACATCATTTCCTGCTAGAACGCACTCGCAGCAAACCTGAAGATGCTTAGAAAAAACACACGAAAAAAAACATGCTAAATGGGAACATCGGTGCGCAACCGCGGTTTTTGTCTACATATTTTTTAATGAGCTAAATAAAATCAACGATTATTTTATATAAGTACGATATTTTTTTCCTCTGTTTATCAACTGACTTTCTTTCTTTTATTATTATAGTTACCCATAGTCGATTACCCATAAAAATGAGACAATAGGAAGACAATAAGAACAACGGAAAGCTGGCGTAAACGCCAAGTTAGTGCTCAAGGGGTTGTTAATGAGCTTTAGTGTTGACACTAAATGTTGGTAACAGTTCGAAAAATTCTTCAAATTTTCAAAAATTACTACGATCGAAAAGTTAGTAAAAAGTTTAATTAATAATATAACAACACCTAAATAAACTACTAGGTTTAAATAAATAAATATTTCCATGCCAAGTTAGTACATTTATTATTATTTTTGCAGAAAGATACTGGTTGATACAAAAAGCAAAGAAATCATCCCGTTTGACATCCGCATACCGTTCGGCTCGTGTTACGCTACAGCTTTTGACATTTTTTCTCAAAACAAAAAAATGTCTCCATAAAAATTTGGCTACATACGGTGGCGAAGAAACAAGTGCCGACCGAGCACCCGCCATAGAACTAATATGTATTAATTATTAAAACAGATAGGACAGAATTTAATTTATCATCTAGTTCCTATAGCTCAAAACTATTATATCAAAAATTGTACGAGCCTTAATTTATGCTTCACTTCAATATAATATGTACATATCTATAAAGATACATTATAAGTTTATAAGGTATAAAACTTTGTAAACATGTCGTGGATGTGTCAATAAATAAATAAATAACTAATAACTGTTTTATAACAGAAATATTTGGAAACCCTTTTATAAATAATAAATTATTTCTATTTTGGTAATATTTTTTATTATCACTGGGAACCTATAATATGTTTTTTTTTATAATTCCACGGCAAAATGAAAACATTCTATCTGATGATAAATACAAATTTTGCAAATTATTTCAACACTACATTAGCTGATCCCGAAATCGAGACACTATGACTGGTATTTCTTGTTATATTATATTTCCTATACTTTCAATCATGCTACGAAGTTCCGATGAAGTTGATTAAATAACGAAGACTCGCTAAATAAAAATTACATCCTCCATAAACAGGTATAAAAAGTCTCTACTGTGGCAAATATTTAATCTTTGCCAGACCAAAGTCATTCATTAGCCGGGTCGTTCGTCTTCATTGCATGTGACGGAGATAGTTTTTACTACTTAAATAACTATATGAGAGTGCCTTCAAATCCCGCCTTATTAACTTAAACACAGATCAATGTTAAGATAAAAATCGATGCGGGACCTACTCGGATGTGAATATTTTGCCCTATTTTCACATAATCCCTTTTTTTATATTAATGAAGTCTGAAATAATGTAATCACTTGTAAATATTTTATTTAACTGACCAAACTCTGTTGACTGTAAAGGCCTTGACAGCTTCACTAAAGTTTTCTCTTCATTTTGCTTTTCAGACGTTCTCACCTTTCGCTACATGGTGAGGGTGAGGGTGGTGAGGTAATCTTATGTAAGATTTCACCACCTAAAAACGAGAACAGAAGAAATCGGGTTTTATGTCTATTTTGAGAAAATTTATGCCTAAGATAGCACCCCAAGCCGAGGTTCGTACCACTTTGGTGCTCTTGAGGTAGCAAACATTCTCCGCCGTAAGCGCTCGCCCTGAAAGTTCGGTGGAGCTGTCAAGGCCCAATCAGCCAACTGCATCTGTCAATTCGAAAATTCTCCTAAAAACTTCAGTATGCAAGATAGATATATCAAGCTCCACTCTTGGTTTGTAACGTAGATACGATCATATTCCCAAGACTCGTTTCCATTTTTTTTAATGTGATTAAGTCCCTCGCATCATCTAAGGCCCTCATTTATAATAAACACAATCCTTTTTTCAGGAGTCAATATCTGACGAAATAGCAACTACTTAATTCGTTCTACGTATTACGTATTCAGCCAATCGAATTCTGATCATGTAATCCACACTTTCTACTCGAAACGGCGGCACTCGAAAATCGTTTACGTAAGGTGAAAAAAAAGACTGCGTTTCAGCTGTGCCATTAAGCATAAAGGGGGACATTTGGGACACATCTTTTTACAATGGCCCCCAAAAATGACCAGAAAAAATTCGAATCTTTTTACACACACACAATAAAGCCTCGTGATGCGAGGGTGGACTATCAATAATCTACTAAACAAAAAGTGTCCTAAAATAATTGTAAATTCACTGGAAAGAGATTTATGTAGTTAGCATAGTTATTGTGGTGGTATATTGTCCGTTCGGTGTCCGGTTGCAGATGCACGGTAATAATGTGTGGAGAGAGCCGAGTTTAAGAAACTTTTTTTTAAGTTTTTTTAAGTATACCGTACGTGCTTTTGTGCAACTCCTTATATTTTTTTGTTACATTTTGTTTAACAATAGACCTAATCGTTGTGCTTTGAAGAGTAATGATAGGTTTTTATTAGATGCGGTGGTCACTTTACTCATTTCTAAAAAAAATATTGGTCTAACAATCGGTGGTCGCAATACTTTTTTTTTTACACGGTATAGGCTCAGTGCTTTGACCACAATCTCACCTGATGTTAAGTGACGATGTGGTCCAGTATGGTAAACACACTAAGCCTAGAGGTACTGGTTCTCAAGTGATGCTGTCGGAACATACCTATTGGTATTTGACGACAGGTTTTCAAACTTGAGGATGGTAAAATCCCCACACACTATGCTATGGTTTCCTCACGATGTGTTCCTTCACCGAAAGCTCAGGCCGATTTTAGAGTCGGATAGGTGGGATCGAACCCGTGTCGATTGACGCGGAATCCGGCCGCAATACCCGCTGCGCCATCATCGCTTCTGAGATAGCACGTCATTAGATTGATATAATTTATTTTAATACACCGTAATACTCACTTTAAATGTACCTTTTTCTAATATATGTACACAATAATCTAATATCTAACTGAAACATACAAAATAAACATAACAAATACAAATATATACATTTAGTTACATTATACAGAGACCTATTTTATGACATTAATTCTACCTATAATTAAAGATTAGTTCCGTAATTTAACTCAAAGCACTCATAAAACACACAAATAATTTTAGATAATACTTGGTGATTCAGTAATTGGCCTTTTTTTCTGAAGAACTTAACTGATTGAGATTATATTCGCATTATATTGAAACTGCATGTACTTATATATCTATTAATGATCCCAAATGATTAATTTTTTCAATACATAAATTGTTTTCTTATAAAAAAAAACACTTATATCCAAACCATAGACGGCGTGCTGCAATTGCAAATTTAAAAAGAAACGTCACATTCGTGTTATTGCATGATGACCGATGATAGTTGAGAATTTTAGTTTGAACCGTCAAAAGTACGTATGTAACAAAAAAAATGTTCAATTTACACCACAAATTTCAACTTTCACCGTCGCCATGATGAGGGTGAACATGAACTGTCGAGCGCGGTGACAGAGTCGCGTCCACAACTTAGTTGATACCTTCGATGCTCTTACAACATGGTGATGGTTTTTTTTTTTCATAATTATTCAATAATTCAATAATTATTCATTTGATTCAATAATTATTCTATAATAGTTGTGCACACGGCTTCACTCGCATACGAACATTTTTTCATTGGATAAAAATAATTCTTAAAACTTTTATAATTTGACTAAAGAGCATTGTGTAAGCAAAATTTTAGTCATTTTGACTCCCCTCCTCCCATGATTAGTTAAACATTGGTATAGTTTTGATAAAAAGGGACAAATAATAAGTAAATATCAATTTCGTAATCATCATTCGGATGCCCCTATTGTATCCCACGTCATTAAAAATAATGTAAGCATACCCCCCAAATGAATACCTACGTAATAATCATGCATATTTTTGAACGGCCTCAAAGAATTATCTACTGTTATTTTGTCTTTGTTATCGGGCTAACACTCTACAATTCTTATGAGTTGGTTCCATATATTAATTAGAGACATAATAAGGACTGCACGAGTTATTAATATGTCGATAACCTATGAAAATGAGACAATAGAAAGACAATAGCAAAACAATGAAAAGCTGGCGTAAACGCCAGGTTAGTGCTCCAGGGGTTAACGTACTAATAGATAGACAGAAAGAATAACGACGAGTCTTATAAAATGTGTGTATTAAATATTACTAATAAGCTTAGATGTCATGATACAAAATAAATGATTATAGGAAAAAGAACATCAATGAATATTTATATGGGAAGTGCTTGCGAAGTAGGGACCAGAATGACGCAACTCTTCTAAAAAGGCGTTAAGGGGGACATCATCATCATATATTATATTAAACAAATTGAAACGACGATAATCCAGTGGTAGAGACTGCGGACACCTCATCTATTGTAGTGAGTTTGAATCCCGTTTTAATGTTTTAACTTTTGAAAAAGTAAAACATCGCTATAACCGTAGGTGGTAGGACGTAATGGCTACTAGACTGACTACTAGCCTCCGGTTCAAAAATTATAGCTAAGTTGGCGATCGGATTCACTGGGATTAGATCCAGGTTGAAAGCCTCCTCGAAGCCACATCGAATAGCAGAATAACTTTTAAAAAAAGGAAAAAATCAAGGGAAAAAATTATAAGGTGGAATTGTCGCCTAACATTAACAGATTTATTCCGGTAGCATCACATTGCACCCAGTGTTCGTCTGTAAAAAGTTCTTGCACTTAATTTTAACAAAACGTAGGATTCTATTTACATTGCTTAGTGTTGATGTAAGTAATTGTAACTGAACCTTATTAATTAAATCAATTTAAAACTAAACCCCTCTTAGCGTGTTACACCATCTGCCGTTATGGCGTCATAACTCTAACTGCTGGAACTACACTGATAACGCACCAAAACGTCTCATCATCATCAATATATCATCCGGAAAACGTCCACTGCTGGGCATAGACCTTACTCAAAGATCAGTAATCGGTCACTATGTGCAAGTATATAACTTAAATCTATTTTCTAAACAATATTTTAATAATACTAAGAACGCTCCGTGGTTTTGTTCGTATTTAGCTCCTTATACAATATATCAATTAGATATCTGGCAATACAGTTAATACATTTTGCAAGGAATACAATGGCGGTCATTGTTATGACGAATTTATTTAATATTATTTTTATAACTTTTTTTTATATATTACATAACGTAAGCAAATACCAAAGCTTGAAATATATCAATGATTTAAATAAAGAATAATGTAAAAAAAGATCAGTACTTTTCGAATTATAAATCGAATAACAGGCAAACAGAGAGAGAGGTGTTTACATAATATGTAGGTGTTGATTAACACTAACTATATCAACATAATAATTATAATGTGTACGACTTAATTCATTGTTTTTTAATGCTTGAAAAGGAAGTTATATGTGATACAGTTGTCCAAGTCTAGACATAGGTATGCATATTTAAAATTAAAATGCATATTTGTATAATTACATAAACATAGCCTTGGTATTTAAACCGTAGAAGAATCGTTCTACAATTTATACAATTCATGTGACTACCGTTAAGTACGAATCATTTCTGCGCCCAAAAAGATTTCACTTTAAAATACCGATACAAAAATAAATTCAATACAAAAACCCCGGTGGTCCTTTTTAAACAACTATCTTAACGATTATAATATGCACTATGTATTGCCACATAAAATTAGTTAACATAATTCTTAGAGTTCTCCTACCTAGGTGGCGAACGAGATTCATATCTAAATCTGTGTATATTTGCCACTTCGAATGTTCACTTCACACTCTATGGTTTCTCCGCAAATTACTACCTTACTTTGACAGATTAAGATTAATAGACGAAAGGGAAACGATAAATTAAAGAGGTGCCTATTTTATTTACTTTTTATTTATTTATTTATTTATTTATTTGGGAAACACACAGTTAATAATATACACATATGAAATTACATAACAATAATACATAAACCAGTCAAGTTTCCACTAAAATTATAATTATGAAAGTAAATATAACAAACAATAATACCTCCATCATTACAAGCTATAAAAAAATATTATGGCAAACACTATAAATTTAAAACTATTTTTAGCAGTTTTTTTTTTAAAGGAACTGATGGGGCATGCAAATATATCAATTTTAGTAAACATCTTATTATACATATCGCACGAACGAAATAAATATGTGTTCTTCACATACCTCGTTCGCGCAACAGGGATTTCAAAAAGTAAGTGGTTTCTGGCATTTGGTCGAGGAACCCTAAAATTAATTTCACTAACAAGAAACGGAGAATCAATAAAATTTCTAAGAAGTTTAAATAAATAAATTTGATCTCTCACTATTCGACGATTAGTAAGTGAAGGCAGATATGGCAAAGGTTTATTTGACAATTTACATTTAAAAGTTAAGTGCCTCTTAAATCGATTTTGTACACTTTCAATAAGGTTAATGTATTTGTTATATTGTGGATTCCATATTATTGAACCATATTCTAATAGAGAACGAACCAAAGCATTATAAAGAAGTACTAGAGTAGTTGGTTGCTTAAAATCTCTCCCAGTTCTAAGAACAAAGCCAAGAATTTTAAAAGCTTTCCCAATTATATTATTAACATGATCACTAAAGTTTAATTTATTATCGAGGTGTATACCCAGGTCTCGCACCCCAGTCACTCGTTTCAAAATGATGTTATTGAGATAATATTCATAAAGAAAAGGATTAACATTTCTAGAAAAAGATATTATACTACACTTCTCAACGTTAAGATATAAATAATTCTTGCTACAATAAACAGATAGATCATCCAGATCATTTTGAAGTAACAAGCAATCCGAATGAGATTTGACGATCCTAAAGATCTTCATGTCGTCTGCATATAAGAGAATATCAGAGTTAACAAATACAGGAAGAATATCATTAATGAACAGATTAAACAGAAGAGGACCAAGGTGCGAACCCTGAGGTACACCTGATGTAACAGGAACAAATGAAGAGCAGTAACCTTTAATTGCTACAGCCTGGCTTCGTTCTCGCAAATAAGAAGTTAACCACCGAAGAAGGTCGCCATGTATACCAAATTGTTCCAGTTTACAAATGAGTAACGGGTGGGATATTTTATCGAAAGCCTTAGAATAATCGGTATACACAACGTCCACCTGGAATCCTTGGTTCATAGCAAGAGCAATGCGATGTACAAATTCACATAAATTTGACTCCGTTGACTTCCCATTTAAGAAACCATGTTGTTGGCTAATAATGAAGGGTCTAACCGAAGGAAATATACTATCATAAATAATTTTTTCAAACAACTTTGCAATCGTACATAATTTTGAGATTGGTCGATAATTTTTAATATTATGTCTATCACCTGATTTATATACAGGCACTACATAAGACCTCTTCCATACGACAGGCATTATTCCGGAACTAAAAGATTTAGTAAACAAAAAAGATATCGGGTAGGCTAAATACTGCTGACATTTTTTTAAAAATATTGGAGGTAGCCCATCAGGTCCACAACCTTTATTAGTATCTAAGCGTTTTAAATATTTCAGGACAACATTACCAGAAAATTCAATCGTATTCAAAAAAGTTTGTGTATTCGACTTATTAATTTGTAGATTACTCTCACTACCACTGACACCCAATGGATCAGTAATAAAAGAAGAATGAAAATAATTATTAAATAAGTTGCTTATTTCTTTAACATCGGATGAAGACGAATTTTCAAAATTCATAGTATCTGGTAACGCACCCGACATCCTTTTGGACTTAACAAATGACCAGAAATGTTTACTATTGTATCTAATTCTCATCTCACAGTTACGTATATACCGATCATAACATTCAAGTTGAACACGTTTTTGACGATCACGTAAAACACAAAAAGTATTATAATCACTAAATCGTCGATAATTTTTCCACTTTTTATGAAATTTTAATTTTTCAGAAATGATTTTAATTAAAGATTTCGTATACCAAACAGGGTATCGAGAATTTTCCTTTACAGCCTTAACAGGTACATAAGCGGCAATAATTTCTCCTAAAGTTTTTATAAAATTCGGCCACGGCCGCAGAGATGTCAAGGTCTAATAACTTACTTTTCCAATCTATTTTTGACAGCTCATTATTAATTTCATCATAATTAGCCACGTTAAATAATCGAACCACGCGGGAAACTGGACGGGCGGTACATGTATTCGAAATATCAAAGCTTATTTCAAGTGCTGGATGATAAATATCTTCAGCGACCAGAGGATGATTTGTTTTATTAACGTTACATTCAAAATTACCAAGGACTAAATCCAGTTTTCTTCCATTAACATTTGAAATAGAGTTGTATTGTTTCAAATTAGCAAAATTTAAAAAATTGTGAAGTGCTGATACGACTGAATCATTGTTATTTTTAAATTCTAATTTACTATAAGAACCACATACAGTCCAATTTGCATTGGTTATATTAAAATCTCCCAAGATTAAACAAAAATCATCCGGATGACGCGCAATATCATATGAAATTTCATCAAAAAAATTACTTAGAACTTGATGGTGTAATTGACAATGTGGGAAGTAACAACAATAAATATGTAGTAACTGTAATTTAGTAGAAGACTGTATTCTTATCGTAACCTTAATAACGTCAGCAGCTGAATTTATAACGGGTAACCTTGTTGAAGAAATTACCAAAAAATTTCGATTAACAGCTATCAAAACACCACCACCCATCCGATCTCCACGAGATAAATAATCACGATCACATCTGTAAACAGTAAAACGAGAATCAAAAATTTCAGAATCATAAATTCCATCAAGAAGCCAAGTTTCACTTAAACATATTAAATCGAAATCAATCTGGATCAAATTACGAAAAAATATATTTGTTTTTGTACGTAGCCCTCGTACATTTTGGTAGTAGAACCGGAATTTGTTATCAATTGTTAATTGAAAAGATAAATAATACAAAATCCACAATATATACATAGTAAAATAGATAAGTAAAGTATACAAAAAAATCTGCATCGACTAAGAGAAAGATCAAATTAATCAGTAACCAAAGTTTCCTCGCAAAGATAACACCAACCACACCAGAAAAAGTCATATAATTATAAGAATAATAAAATACGTAACCCAAAATCAAGATAAAATAATAAACAGTAATAAAACCAATTGCAAAATACATCGGAAAAAAGACGATTCTCAAACAATCCTTTTTAAATCCTCATGTTTTAAGATGGAAAATACCGGACTAGTGTCAGAGCGACGAACCATAATCGTGCAATGTTTAACCCAAACATATGCATAGTTCCTCTCTTTAGCCAGCGTTTTTGTAGAATGCAAGAGAGACTTATTATGACTTGTAAGATGATCATTAAAATAAATGAAATTATTACTAGAAGTGATACCAATATCAGAGCATTTAAGTTTAAGTTTTCTGACGAGCGATAAGAAATCGTCCTTCCTCCAACGTGCCAAGAAACGAATTACAATTGGTTTAATTTTCTTAGTATTTTCATTACTTTTAGGTGCTACTCTAGTAACAAAATCTATGTCAGTTAAAGGGTTTAAGTTAAATTCTGTTCGGCTAGCAATGGAATTAATAATTTCAATAAGATTTTCATTCTTCTTTTCTGGTATTCCATAAATTTCAACATTAGACCTGCGAGCCCATTGTTCTCGGTTATTATTTTCAAACTCCATTGTATTTATATGAGATTTTATTTCGGGTATTTGTGCCACTTTTGTTGTCAATACCTTTAAATCATCCTCAATATTTGTGATGCGAGTGTTAAATTCTTCATATTTCGCATTAATAAAATTTATCGATTCCTTAATCGTAGACAGTTCATTTTTAAATTCTTTAAATTCATTCAACAATTCGCTTATGGTAGATTTAAATTCATTCGACAATCTTTGTATACCAATAGAAAATATGGAGTTAATTTGTTCTAATGACAGAGATGAACCAAATGATAAGACTTCTTCGCTCATAGGTGACTGAGTTGACGCATTGGCACCCCTCTTAGTTGTGACATATTCATCAAAACTCTGGGTCACATTAGGCTTGCCGCTGCGTATGGGGGTGTTATCATCATTAACTTCACTTGGTTGACGAGCTATACAGTCAGGACATGCCCATGACTTTTTATTAAATTCTCTTTTTTTCTCTGTAGGATACAAGCATTGAAGATGATAATGTTTCTTGCATTGAATGCACGATACTGAGTCATTTGCACTGCCTTTAGTTAAATTACAGCATTCGTATTTCATTATCTCAGTTATAACGTAAAATAGAAAATATATATTAGCCAGATAACTAAGTGTAGCAATCTGGCGCACACAGTAATGCACCAACAGGTATTTAATGAGTTACGATTAACTGTTCGTTCTTATTATTATGAACTATCACGAGTATAGCAGGCACTGGTCAAAGTCCAACTTGCGTTAATTGTAATCAGTGTAATGTCGGTAGGAAATTACAATTTGTTTTGATTTATTTAGTACTAATTTAGTACTTATACATTATTATAGATTACCAACACTGGACACTGATTTTATACTTTCACAGATATTGTTTATTTTGTTAACTAAATGTTATTAAAAATAACCACAGAATTATTTATCACGTAATATGCTCGCAGGATTTTAAAGTTCTTAACAGTCCATGTAATTAGTATAAAACACTGTATCAACATAAAAACTAAGATTTTTTTTAGTGTACAATCACTTATTGCACTAACTATATGAGTTTAAATATATTAATACTATTAAATATGCAGTTGTTATATTTCAATACGTGCTCGTTGACGCGAGCGTTGACAGTTACGACTACCTACTCGATACATTTAATTTTTGGCCACCAACCTACCTGTTTCAGTTTGTCCCTAGATATTGTAAAAAGTAATTACAAAATGTGGTAAAAAAATGGGTTTTTTTTGTTAACAACACTAAAGCACATCTATAGCTAAGGGAGTTCTTGGCGCCATTTTGAACTGTCATGTTGTGGTCCGTGTTTTTTAATTCATTAACTTGTAGTATATAACACTATGTTATGTAATTTTGGTGGCGTTTCACGTAATAAAGTTTGGTTTTCTATACACAAGTGCAGTGTATCGAAAATAATGACACAGAGTATGAATTCTGTGTCCCAACAACTACCTTGGAACGTTTAACAAATGGCCACTACATTGTATGGCATTGAAGATGAAGATTAATAAACTAATAACGAATATTGTAAAAAAACTACGGGCTCGAAAAGGTTAGAACCCAGGAACGTTAAACAAGTTAATCGTAGTTAAGTTAAGGTATAATAAGAAGTAGTCAATAATTACTAAACGACAACAAAAAAAGAAAATCATTTAACTAAAATAAATGGCTGTTGTTATGTATTCAAACATGATCTTTTATCGAATCAATGATCTTGCTTCCAATTAACTATCTGAATTAACTGCGAAATAACATAATATTATTATGAATTAAGTAAATTAGTTTGTAACCCGCATAGTACATTTGTTCGCATGCAGGCACAGTAATTATTACGCACATATACTTATTTTAATGTTTAAATGTCATAAGCTATGGTTGTGACTCCGTTCGTATTCATAATAATCTCTGATCTTACCCACATCAAGAAAATACCTTTGAAATATTAAATATCTCACTTATATAATTAAAATTCGGTAAGTTTGTATAGAATAAATGTCATTCGTATATCCTCTTAACAGAGAATGTGGCAGACAAAAATTTTACTCTTTCTAATAGATTATAAGGTTGAAAAAATGCATTCATACTTATGTCCAAGTTAATAATGTCTAATTTTTAAAATATAATACCTACTTGAACGTCACCTATATAATTCTGTACTAAGAAACATCGTAATAAAAGGTTAATCTCCTTCTAGGCCAGGGGTCGGCAAACCTCTTGAGTCGTAAGAGTCAAAAAAATTTCTTGCCATCAATAAATATAGTACATGTACAAATACATGTATCAACAAAGTTTTTTGAATAAATAAATCTATTTATTCATTCTGAATTCTTTTTAATCGATTCAGACCACACTTTTTTTATGTTTTTTTTTTATAAAATAAATAATATTTGCATATGGAACTAAAGAGCCACAGCTTCACATTCAAAGGGCCGCAGGTTGCCTACCCCTGTTCTGGGCTTATTACCACCACGTTTCCCTATAGTAGGTATTATAGTTCAAGATCGCAAATTATCACACACTAGCCTATAACTTTAACTATTTAAAATTGAAATCATATAACGTGGAACGACGTCGCACAGGTGGCAAAATCTTGAGCAGTTATGTGTTCTGTTATTTTTTATATTTCAATTTCATTGTACCACACTCCATCCAACTGTATGTTCGAAATTCAAACGGCAGCTGAATGAGAGAATAAATAAGGCAGAGTCCGCGACACGTGCCACTCCCTCGCTTTTATAATTATTACATTTTATTTTTAAATTGTTTTTTCTGCTGCACAAGGAATCCCCTCCGTTCGTACCAAAACAATGTTCCCCTCCGGAATGACTCCATTCGTCCGTACGTTGTTTTAAATTGGATACGGGTCCATAATAATAAATTGTCGGTTTCAACCCGGCTTTGCTTTGAGTAATGATAACTAAATTGATCCTTATTTTTGTCTTTTTCTATAACAATATCTATGGTTATAGGTATGTAAAGTTAACTTTGTTTGATACTTGCGTGAATGGAATGTGTTATTTATTTTCACTGCGTGCTGTTTGTAGAGCTGTTATTTGTGTTTTAAATTTGGATCCGAATCAGTTACATTTAGTATTAAAAATTGTTTATATTTAAAAAAGAAAGGGTTTAAAATCCTACAAGTCCATTACATAGGCATATATAAAAACATTACTGTCTACCTCAAAAATGAGACAAGTCATTATGGTATAAACTACGATAACTTTTAAAAACACCAAATTAAAATAAAGCAAAATGGGCAGCTACAAAATAAAAGAGTAAATTAATTTATTACATGGTTTGCTTTTATTTCCCTCTGTCGCTCGCTACATAACTATGACTTTAGCATTAGTTTCTGTTTAGCATTACTTTCAAAATGATTTAATAAACTTGACTATTCTTTCTTTAAGTAAAATAAGGCCAATTTTTTTTTATATGAAGCTGACAAAAACGTCTTTATTAATATGATGTTGTATTATCGTTAATGTATTTTCTATTGATTCTCAGCTAACGTAGGAAACAGGCGTTGTCGAGTCGGTCAGGTAAACAATATCTAGAAACATGATATCCACAGTAGGGCGACACGCGACCGACCTAAAATAGCGCCCACAAAATGCCATATTGACAAATCTTACGGCCTCAGTGAACCAACACACGCTGTGTATTATTAAAATCCCAAGTAACTCCGACAATATATCAAGCGAGTCACTCCCCTCGGAAGGGAGTCGTTTCTATTTTTAAAATACTTCCCTTTTTATTTTATATTTTTTCCCCGTCTCGTTATTTTTACGCGTAACTGTCCAGTTTAAGATGAGCCGCGATCAAACGTTTTTAGTGTGAATCGTTAGACTATTTTAGAAATGACGTGTGACAATAATAAGTTGCAGCCGTGCCGCACGGTATGTAACATACGTTCGGGCGCGCGTACGATATTTGAATTTGAATGGTGGAACGCGCTCGCGCACAGCACGCGTCTTTAGCTTTTTTATTAGGGGGGCGAACGACCAATCAGCGGGCTCTTTGTGATCTCAAAAAGTTTGGGGAGTTTTTTACTCGTTATTTACGAGTATACATGGACTTTTTATTCGAAGTAGGGCGTGTTTATGTCAAGTTCGTTATAAGGTGAAATTATACATATTTAAGTGTATTTATATTGGACATTTGGCTTAAGCAAGGTATTTTAAATAATGAATTTACTGTATACTTAACAATACCTAATATATTGTTTGACAAAATTATTTAAATCTAGTTACTAGTTACTACAGATTTAATTAACCAAAACTAAAATGAAACTCGAAACATTTCTTAGGTTATAATTAGACTCGCAATCCTGCAGATCCCGCTAAAGTTAATAAATAACATAATCTCTTTATACCTATTCGCCAATAAACGTTTAATAGGATATCATACACAATACTAGCACAACATTTCTATATAGTCTATGATTCCCATAATCCCGTTATTTTTCGCATCTTACAACGAATAGGTACTTCTTATAGATAATTGATTTCCAAATATTAAGTTACAAAAGATAATACCCATGTTTGTCTACGGACGTCTACTTCGCCGTCTGAATATAATGTAGGAACTCTTTCTCGTTCATATTTACTAACTAGTACCTATTTATTGAATACAAAATTGAGTAAACAATTGATTTACGAATTATTTCTTAATTTAGATTTATTTTATTGTTCGTTATATCAACTAAAATGCCTGAGAAACTCTACCAGATGTGTCCATATCACTGTTATTGGTTCAGTAAATTTGAAAACACTAATAATTAATATGACGTATTTAAGAAGTGAAGAAAAAAAATCACAGTTTAATGTGTATGCCTAAAAGTTCACACACGTTGAAATAGTCGACCGTGAATACCTATATTTTTATTTATAGCAATTATTAGGATATCAACTTTTGGAAACATTTTTCGAGTAAAAATCTGGTGCTCAATTATCATCAACACTCGTTAGCGATTTGAAAAAAAATAGGAGTTGGTAATTCTGTATTTTACGACTCATTCTTAAGGTCCATTTTTCTGTAATTTATTTAGTTTCACTGTAGTCCAGGAAAATTAGTCAAATAAGGGCAAGAATTTGGGAATTAGAGATAGTCGGCCATAAACTTGTATAAACCTTTAGTATGGCATATGATATGATTATGATACTTGTTTCAAAACCTACTTATCGTAGGGTGTCCGTGGTTACAGATATTCCAAGTTCAATGTTCGAAAAAATTACGTTTTTTACGCATTTATTGCAAATATATCGTTTCCTATGGGTTTTATGCTATTTGTATGTAGAATAAAAATTGTAGAAGATTAAATTCTCTACAACTTTTGTGAATTTTTTTTTAAATCTTGAATCATTTTCGAGATAGAGGGCAGAGCGCACGCAGTGTTTAATTATTTCGAGTATCATTCGAGGTCAACCTGCCGTCACGATTAAAAGCACGGCGTTATAAAGTTTATCAATTATTGATAAATAAATAATTCCAAATAATTTAATTTTTTATTAACTATTACATCAAAATTAATAATTTTTTTCACTAATTCCGTATCTATTCATTTAACACTTACTCGTGTAATTATAAAGTTATTAAGGAAATTATCGATAATCGATAATTAACAATATTATAAGTATCGAATTCTTTTGCCTTTAAATGACCGACGCAGCGGGTTCCTCTTACGTTTTCTGTTTTCTTTTGGTATTTTTTTTTTCAGCAATAGAAGAGCTCTTCGAAAAGAGCAGTTTGTATTTTTTTTATTGTTCTAACCTTCTTCATACATGCTATTTTTTTTGGAAATTTTAAAATTTTGTCGATTTTCATATTTTAAGATCATATTCCATCCATGACCATACACCTAAATCATTAACAATCGTGTTTAATAGATTTTTTCTCACAAAATTGTACATTTTTTTAAATTTTGAAATGTTAATAGGACAAATAAACTTCAGATTCAGTGGAACAAGTTTCGTAAAATTATACTCGATCTGGATCCACAATTTTGTTTTATCTCTATACTTCGGTTTTACATGTTTTTTTTCGGGTTTTTCGCAAATTTGCTAAATTTTGTCGTCTCAAACCTTCAGATTCAGTGGATTGAAATACATAAAAAACATACTTGATCCGAATTTTATTTAATTGCTGTAATTGCAGTTGTTCGCAATTTTTGCATTCTACTCAAATCGAGGACGTGACAGAGCCAGACGGACCTCAAATTCGGATTCAGCGGGTCGAAATATATTTCCGTAGGTGAAATGCACAGACTTTATTTTTGTGTGCCGGTGTCATTGTTATGCTTTACCATCAATAAAATACTTTACAACAATAATCTTTATCGATAAAATAACGTTCATTTTATACCAGGAATTATCAACGTCGTTTCCCACCACATTGAACCATTGACGCTATAAATAAGTAGTCAAATGAATTACAAATACAAACAAAAAAGGCACAAAAATAAGAGTGACGTGAAATCAGTTTTTTTTTTCCATTTCAAGGCAGAAATGTACTTAAATGTTACCGTACGTATAAAACTATCGATGCAGCTTTCAGTTGGGTGGGGTGATCTCCCCGTTGCCATGGCAACCGGCCACCCTCCGAGGGGAAAAAAACGGGTAAAAATTGCGGGAGCGAAAGGACGGTGATTTTTTATGGCATCGTACATTTTTTTTTTTTTTTTCGTAAGCGCCGCGACGTCCAGCGCCCCCGCGCGGTCTTGTGGGCGTGTGAGATATATACAGGTTGGTTCTAATAAAAAAAAGAAAATTACATTTATAGTATTTTCTATTTTTGTTTTGATTCTGGGGATATTTTAATCTGGATTTCTCAGAAGCTACTTACTGAGTTTTCAATAATCTTTGAGTAACATATCAGAACATTTTCATATAAATTGTGTGACTAATACAGTAGGTATAGTATTTTTTTTCTTTTGTTCTTCACACTAAGTATAATTAGATATGATAATACTTGTATTATTTTTATTTACTAGTTGTGCCCACGCCATTGCATAAGTAAACAATGCTTATGTTATAAATAATCAATGACTTAGGTAAACTACTGTAAAATTTCATACTTGTTATGTTATTTCATAGTTATTTTTTGTTTAATTTATTACAAACTTTACAACTTGTGCCATTTATTACACAACGTAACAAAATATACGTTAGTTCCCTTAAAGATCTCAACGAGGACCGGTCTTGCACCACCCGTATCCTGCGCAATCCCGTGACCTTCACCAGGTCGTCGGTCCACCTTATGCAGGGCCTACCCAAGCTGCGTCCTCCGGTAGAAGGCAGCTGTTCGAGAACCCTTTGGCCCCATCAGGCATCGGTTCTACGAGCAATGTGCCCAGCCCATTGCCACTTCAGTTTAGCAAATAAACAAATGGAAAACCATCTCACAGATAATCAAAAGTTTATGTTTAATTTTGAAACACCCTATACCTACAATGTCCGAAACTCTCCACGGAGTGGTAAATTGTGTTATGTATGTGTGCGTCGTATATGTGTGGAGGCTGCAAATATTATAAGTATGGATTTTACCAGCGTCCCTGTCGGCCGCGATCGTCCGTCCCTCTCGGAGGCCGCGGGAAAAAAAATATCCTCCGAGGGAATCTAAAATTATGAACGCGAGCGAAGAACTTTTCCCGGTTATATTATGAAAAGGAAATCTGGAATCGTATAGCTTCATAAATCTTACGATATTTTTCCTTTGATAGGCGGGCGCGCCTGCTTGTTTACTTTGGAAAATGACTCGTTATCTGAGATTTCCCTATCATTTGTCAATTCACAGATTTATGACCTGGAGGGAATTGAGCGATAAGGTTCTACGGTTTTTATGTGTGTGATAAAGTTTCTGGATATTATATATGCTTTATGTTCAGTCGTTGTTAGTAAAAAGGTTTTGTTTTTTAAATACTATATAGACTCAGCGATTTGTCCTCAATCTCAACTGATGTTAAGTGACGCTATGGTTTAGGATAGTAAACACATTAAACGTAGAGTTAGGTATTGGCTCTTAAATGATGCGCCGGAATACATCTATTGGTGTTTAGTGCCATGTTTTTAAACTTAACGGTGGTAGAACCAGTACCTTTAGGCTTAGTGTGTTTACCATCCTGGAACACATTCACTTAACATCAGGTGAGATTGTGGTCAAACCACTGAGTCCATATCGTGTAAAAAATAAGATATCCAGGCGAGCGTTATAAGAAAATTCTCTATCGCAAACTATATGTTTTCTTCAAGATAATTGCCTTCACGGAAAACTCAAGAGTCTTATATATATAATTAGATAAATGAATTCAAAATTACGTCCATCGACGCAAAATCCAACCACACCACCATCATTAACCATCATCGCTTTAAAAGTGTATGTTTGTTGAATCCTTCTTTTTTTCTAAATGGTATTGATCAGAAAGACCTCGATAGCCGACCGATCGACTTTACTTCATACATTGAATGTAGTAACCAACTAATATATAGTTATCCTTTTCCATAATGAGGCTGAGAATATACTGAAGGAAAAAATAGTATGGCGTTGCGACTATTTCTAATTCTCACTTTGCTGACTACCAGTTTCAAGTTTCAAAATCTTTCAACAAAACCACGTTGGTCCACATTGTCACTGAACAAGAAATAAGATTATAATCAAATGATTTGACCTTTACATTGTAAAAAAACAGTTTCATATCATTATTATAAGTATTAGGTACCTACTTTAGCTTTATTAAGAAAAAAAGATAGTGTTAGGGGTGGGGTACGCATTTAGTATTTTCTATTCATAATTATAAAGGTATCATTTCACGATTTCAAATAATTTATTTATTGCTGTCATAAAAATATATATGTTTCATTGATTTAAAAAACCTAAATTTTCATCGGCTGTAATATTATAATAAATGCATACGTTATTTTTATACATAGTACATCGATTTTTATTTATTTTTTTTACACCTGGCGTTAAATGACGATGTGGTTCAGGATGGTAGACACACTAAGCCTAGAGGTCTGGTTCTCAAGTGATGCTGCCGGAACACACCTATTGGTGACAGGTTTTGAAACTTAAGGGTGGTAGCTACCCAGGCGGGCATTATAGAAAATGCTCTACCAGCATACTATGGTTTCCTCACGATGTTTGCCTTCACCGATAGCTCAGGATGATTTTAGAGTTGGATAGGTGGATTCGAACTCGCGTTCATTGATACAGAATCCGGCCGCACTATCCACTGCGTCATCATCGCTTCGAAATATCACATATAATATATAACATAACAGTATCTATAACATAAAGCGGGATTTATAAGCAAAGGGGTTCACGAACTAATAACTCTTTTGTAAATCAACCCCATTTACTATAACAAATGAAAATGTTTAAGACTTTCTAACACAGCCAATTTTACTTGTGTAATAATAATAAAATATTGATTATTCTGTTAAATAGTTCAAAAAAAGATATAGTCAGTTCGATTTTCTATGAAAACTACGTTAGTAACTTTTCACATTTGTAGAAATTTGTCAATAGTATATCTATCTTTTAACGAAAACATGTTTAATTTTTTTTTTAATTAATCTTACTTATCAGAAAAGTTGCTTTTCTATGTCTGTCTGTATGATAGTCAGTTGGCTTAAAGTTCAACACTACTCGTCCGGTATATATGATTATTTTTTGCAATCATTGTGATCAAACTTTGATCACAATTATTACGAAATGTTAACACTAAACCTACCATCACGGGTCGAATAACCTTTTTTTATCTTCTTGGCTAAAAGTCCTCAGGAATAACATTTATTACTTTTTGACTTTTACTAATATATATATACCTATATATCAAAAGTGTTATTCAATATCGATTCATATTTTATTATATTTATTCAATGGTTATATAGAAAAAAGAATCGTAAACATTAATGTACTTTTTTAATACAATTTATTTGACCTTTTGTAGTGTTAATAAGATATGCAATACATTTCTCATATCTACTCGTAGTAACTTTCGAAGGCCACTGATCGAAAGAATGCAATGCTATAGCATCATGTCATCAGTGTAATTTATATTATTAATATTAACAATGGTTTTATCACGATTCTTTCCTTTATGGACAGCTCAAGCTGATCGTAGAATTCGAAGCGGAATTGATCGATGCGGTAACTAAGCACATTATAACTATGCCGTTAGCACTTAAATTAAATTTACGTATAAATATATAGAGATAAGTAATGTAATTTTAACATATACTTAAATGAATAATATCTATTGAAAGGTAAGTCAAGTCAACTTACAATTTGAAGAGATGGTGGATAAGTATGTACTCCGGTCAGATTCTGCGTCGATTGATGCAGGTTCAAACCAACCTATCCAATTCTATAATGAGGTTGAGGATAACATCGTGAGTAGATGGTAACTCATTTTCTAATAATACCACCTCCAACTATAAAGTTACTGACAGCACTTGCTCAAGCCCGTCCATGTGGTAATGGCAATCGCCGCAAGAAGAAATAAATAAACAAATATGGAATTTGATAAAGAAAAATAAAACCGGAATTAGTGAATGGTAACTAAATATATTACAGAACTGAGTACATTGTAAAAAACAACAATGGAATAAAAAATAATTAAAATCATCGGGGGTTTATTTAAGGAAGTAATCTAATAATAGGGTATTTAAGGTCTCGGGTCACGCCCCAGGTGCTTATAGAATTTAAAAAAAACCTTTAAAAGACCTATCAAACACCAATTAGCGTATATAGTGTCACTTGAGAGTCGGTACTACTAGGCTTAATGCGCTTATAATCCCGAACCTCATCGTCACTTAACGTTAGGTGATGAGATTGTGGTCAAGAGCCTATACATAATATTCAACAAAAATCTTCAATAACTGATCCACTGCAAACGATATTTAATTAAATTTATCGTAACGAAAATACAAACAGATAAGTATATATGACACATCATATATGTAGACATGTGTACCGCCGCATCCATGTGTGACTAAGCGAAATTGGTACATAGTACAAAAAATACAAAACCGATCACCCTTGATAATCAAACCCCATCTCGAGTGAAATGTCATGGAAAAAAAAAACCCCTCGGGCTGATCAGGGGCCTGAGGGGGGGGGGGGGGGGGGGGGTGACGTTTATAAAATCGAAAGGGAAAGGGTTACCTCCCCCTACGATGCGATCTTTTATTCATAACGCGTAGGAATCGAATCAAGGCATCGTATCGCTGATTCGGATCAAATCTTTTTGTTATTTACCCGTTTATGTTTACTATGTTTATTTTACTTCTTATAGGTACATACTGTTTGTAAATTTTCAGTTAAAAAAGAAACCAACAAAATTTTATTTAAAAAAAAAATGGGTGCGTGTACTTATGTACGCGCGTGAGAAGTTATACTTCTTTGGCATCATTAAAAAATTTAAACTAAAAGAATCTTAGATTGATCTTAGATATCAATAATTAATATTAAAAATTGAAATTAATATATTTATATAATAATATATTTAATGTATATATTTAATATAAATTTATATAATACATAAATAATAAATATATATATATATATATATATATATATAATAATAATAAACATTTAAAATTAAGAATTTTATAATATTTAGTACAAATTATGTCTTATATATTTATTATTCTCTAAATTTGGTTTTTAATAATTATATATATATATTTATTAAAAACCAAATTTAGAGAATAATAAATATATAAGACATAATTTGTACTAAATATTATAAAATTCTTAATTTTAAATGTTTATTATTGATTATTTAATATTTTAAAAATAAATTTAATAATAAATTCAAAAGTTGAATTTAAGGTTGGTCATTTTTTAAATATTTTTATTGATTTCTTAATTTAATATTCACTTTTCATTTTATCAAAAAATTTTCATTAAATTTATTTAGTTATTTTTATAAATATTTATTATTTATTCAATTTAATAGCAAATATTAAAAATTAATATTATAATTTGATGTTCAATTTTAATTTTTATCACAAACTTTTTATTAAATTTATTTCTTTATTTTGTAAATATTAAATAACCAATAATAAGTATTTAACATTAATAATTTAATAATATTTAGTGTTAATTATATTAAATAAAAGTATTTTAATTTATATAAATAAATAATACATACGGATAGTTAACCTCAATTATATTGGAGCACTTGAAAAAGTATATAAGCACAATTTTTTTCACTAATATTCACAAATAGTAAGTGATATCAATCAAAATATTCAATTTAAATTACTACTGAATATAATTTATTAGCACATATATAATTCGCACTTGTATGAAACTAAAACACGTGTTCTGAATGTATAAACTAGAAACATGTTGATAAATATTATAAATATGAAAACAGTGATCAGAGGTGACGAGCGTACCAACATGCGCGACTAATATCGAGGTTCAATTTCTATTTTGTTGGTAGCTTTTTTTTTTCGAGACTTAATGAGCGGTTAAGCAGACAACTTCATACTGTTAATTTTGTGTCACAGATGCGCGCGCATCTTAAAATTTCACTCTCATCATTTTTTCATAACGCGCCTAAAGAAGTATAACTTCAAAATCGAACTTTCTGAGTGATTTCCTAAGATGGCTTATATAACTTATATTCCTTATATGAAAAAATATATGAGAATAATAATTCATTAAATTACTTTATTCCTTATGTTATGTTTATTTTACTGGAATAATCTATATAACAATGGGAAGACTTTGGTGTAGAACAACTCATCATCATCATCATCATCACCCTACCCTTTTCCCATTTTTATTTGGGGTCGGCGTAACATGTCTTCCTCTTCCATTCCTCTCTATTTGTTGTCATCTCTGCATTCACTCCTTTACTAAGCATATCATCTTTCACGCAGTCCATCCATCTTTTCTTTGGTCTTCCCCTTCCCGTCTAACCGTCCACATTCATATCAAATACCTTTCTTACAACATCCTCTTTCTCCCTGCGCATAACATGTCCATACCAGGACAAACGACATAACATGTCCATACCAGGACAAACGACACGCCTCTTGTGGTGGCGGCTCTAGAATACCACCACCTATCCCTTGGATAGGATATCCCGTGGATCCTATCCCCTAGGACCCTATGTCCCGTGGGGTGTCGTAAAAGGTGACAAAAAGGGAAAAACATGTGCATATATCTGCACCCAGACCATAGGTGGCGGTTTACCATCAACAATAGCATTCCCAAAGAGGGTTGAGGTCAGGCAGGCGGCCGGACGTAAAATCAAACAGCCGAAACCTAAAATGCAACATTATTTATATATTTCAATAGGCTTTAATTACAAGAGTATAAAAAATCCCAAAGAAAATTGAATGCAGAAGAAAAGCAAAGAAAAATGGTCGAATTTCGAAAAAAGAAATAGATTAAAAAATATCGTAATTGAAATTCGCTTGAAAACGCAATACGCAATAAACCGAATACTAACCTATCAATTTTAAATCGCCCGGCAAAGTACCTACCTAATAACTGTGTAGAACTTTAAACCGATTTCGTCATAAATTGATGATCTGGTATTTCTCGAATGTTACTTGCAAGTTTTTCAGAGCTGCGTTTGGCGGTAAAAACTCCTAGAAGTTTCTAGAAGCATTTCTAAAGGTCGATTTAAATGATAACTAACGTCTTTAACCCCACTAATATGTGTTTTTACAAAAGCCCTAGAAATGAGACTCCCTATTTAAGTGTAGCATGTAACTATTTTTTAACAACGCCATTTAAAATCACGTGAGATTTCTATCAAATTGTTTTTTTATAGAAATCATTAAAAAAAACGAATTCCAAACAATACTCTGACGTTAACGAACAAAAAAAAAAACAATAAACTATTCATATAAAAATACGTACTCCGAGAAATTATAAAAAATTCTAACAACAAAAATAAAACACGCGATTGCCTATATTTTATTTGAAAAAACAATATTGTTTTATATAATCGTAATATTTATCTAATAATAATAGCCATAGCGTATTGCAAGCGACTACCTCTGCCTTTATTTCAAACTAGCTGTATGCCCGCGGCTGCGCCCGCGTTTCATATATTCTTCACTGTGTTTCAATTTTTTTATACGGAGCCCTAATTTTTTTTTAGTACTAAGATAAAGTAAAAATATTTCTCATAAATTCAACCCGTAAAACTGTGCATTGAATCGGATTATTTTTTTTACGCGGAGCCCTAATTATTTTCGAAAATTAATTGTACCCTAAGTTACCAGGAGTAACTTCAGCTATCTATCAAAAAAAGTCCCGTCAAAATCCGTCCAGTTGCTCCGGAACAGCTTAGCCGGAACAAACAGATAAACAGACAGACACAAATTTTATAAATTGTGTTTTTGGTATAGGTATCGTGTATTCATTCATGCATATATAGTAAAAAAAATGGCATTACAATCAGACACTTCAATTTTATTTATTAGTATAGATAATGAAGGCTCAGTCATATTATGGTTGCATTGAACGATTTAGGTTCGAGTCTACATGTCCTATTCTATAGTATAATGCGCCTTATACGCTGGGTGCGGGTGCCGCAAAACCGGTCGCTGTAGGAATCTGTGGAGGAAACCTATATCCAGCAATGGACAACTTTAGAAAATGATGAAGATTCTATAATGAAGCCCAAGCTTTCAATGAAGAAAAAACTTCGAAACAAAATATGCAATAAGCAGTAACCTAGAATCTTCTAGAAGTGTCTTTCGGCATCATCACTGAAAGCCATCGTCACTTAAAGCCAGGTGTGATTGTTGTCAAAAACAATAAACTTATACAGAAAAAAAAATTGTGTAGTCTATTTATACATATTTCTATAGATTTTTTTAGAATAAAAAACTGTTTATTCGTGATATATAGGATCATAAAAATACATTTTGCTTCTTTTGCTTTAAACTGAATGGCAGTTCAATGGCATATGTAAACGTTGTTTCTTAATATAAATTTATCAGCAACACTGTATAACACTTAATCATAATTATTTAGAAATTAATTAATATAATTTTATAGCTAAAAAAAAGCATGAAATTAACTTATAAATGTACACACAGTGTGTAGTAGGAATTGTTTTGCTTTGTTTTTAAATATTCGTTTTGTAAGATCATTGTTGTTTAAGGCAAACGAAAACTGTTATACAGTTAACGGACTAGACACTAAGCACTTTTTATTTCTTTCCCCTTAATTTTCTGTGTCAATCCATAGTCCACATGGTTGTGGACCGTATCAAACGGTTTACTTTATGCATTTGTCAAAAGTATAGTACTTAAGTTACATTAATGTGAAGCTTGAATTTGAACTTGAGAAACAAAAAAATGTCAACCCCTAATTATAGCAGTGTGTACCGAATAATTATTAATCGTGCGAAATTTTAAAATATTTCGTTGACCGAATCAAAAGGCAAATTAGGCCGAAAGCTTCGCATATGTGACCACTGACCATCCATAGATAATAAACGAGATGCTATGAAAGTTGACAGTTCTTTCCCCTGCTCAACAAATTGGATTGAGTTTTTTTTAAATGTATTTTTACTTTGTTTTAAATCACCTTTTAAATAGTCGTCCGATACTGTTACTAAGCAATTTATATTCCAATGTCGTTAAAACTTTTTTTTAATGACTATTGTCAATTTGATAAATGTCACCTTTAGACATTGTTATAAAAAATTACAATCCATAGACAATAATACTTGTTTTAAATAATACATATTCATTAATATTCAAAAATATTTAAAACATTGTCGTTTGCCTAGGTATATTTTTTTAAATTCAACTAGCTGTGAGTCTGCTACTTCGCCCGTGTTTCATAGAGGTAATGTTCACTTCATACAGATAGTTAGTAATAATCATTGGAAAATAATGGCGCTGCCCACTGAATCGTATTTTGTCTACAATTTCATGAGTGTTAATTTTTTTACCCGGAGCCCTAATTATTTTCGAAAAATAAAAAAGGTCTAATTTACGCATAGTAACTTCAGTTACCGAAAAAGCTCTGTCAAAATCGATAGAGTATTTCCAAACAAAAAGACAGGCATACAAAAAAATTAAAATTGTTTTTTTTTATATGAGTACCATATATACAGTAAATATATTACAAACAGACACTTTAATTTTATTTATTAGTATCGATAATGAAAATTGAAACTTCCAGTTTTATTATTTACTATTATCTAGTCTTGTGTAATAGGGTAAAAAAATATAAAACACAAATGACTTCTAAATATTCAAATAAATAGAAAATTCGACAAAGGAAACTTTGATTTAACAAAATCAGTTTTGATAATTTTTTAAGAGCAACTTCAAACGCCAAGACTTATAGGTAATAACTAAGTAATACAGCGAGCGTATTCTAGACTAAACAATCAGATTATATGGTATTAGTTTAACAATAGATTAGTACTCATTTAGGTGTGATAAGAATCAATTTCATGTATACATATGGACAAAACAAACGGCGGGCTAATATAAAAAAAACACAACATTAATAAAAAAAATCATATAACAAATAATTTACACAAAAAAGTTGATTAGTTTTTAGTGCAATAATAAAAAATATTTAAGAAATGTGAATTTGCTATATCTTCTAGAAAGGAGTCTATCAAGAGAAGTTTATGCTTTTTGCTTACTTTTGACTAGCTTCTCTCCGCGTTTTTACCCGCGTAGTTCCCGTTCCCGCAGGATTTTCGGATTAAAAAACTATCCTATATCACTCCAGATTTCAAACTATCTCCATACTAAATTTCATCCAAATCGGTCTCGTAGTTTATAAGTTACATACAAAAATAAATCTTTCCTCTTTATAATATTAGTATAGAAGACATGGACAGGAGAATTTCGATGGTTAATGCGTAAGCAATGTTTACTTATTTACATATTCCATTTAGTTTTTTTTTTCAAATGTAAGCCGATGCTTATGAGAATATGCTAGCGGCATTTATTCGATACAAACCTAGTTCCCTGTTTTCCTCCCCGCATTATGGTAATTATTTTTATGCCAAATAATATATATCTACCGCCGCCATGTCCGTACGTTAAGATTTTTTCCATAAATTAGTTATTGTAGAAACTAGGAACCTTAGAAAGTGAAAAAGATGCTCTATTTTTACCGTCATTTATAAACTTACGTCAAACAAATTTGATGCGATGACGGCGCAGTGCGTAGTGCGGCCCAATTTCGCGTCAATCGACGCGGGTTCGATCCCACCTATCCAACTCTAAAATCGGCCTGAGCTTTCGGTGAAGGAAAACATCGTGAGGAAACCGTAGTATGGTGGCAGGGCATTTTCTAATGAGGCCCGTCTGGGTAGCTACCACTCTAAAGTTTAAAAACCTGTCGCCAAATACCAATAGGTGTGTTCCGGCAGCATCACTTAAGAACCAGTACCTTGGTTTAGTGTGTTTACCATCCTGGACCACATCGTCACTTAACATCAGATGAGATTGTGGTCAAAGCACTGAACCTATATCGTGTAAAAAAAAAACAAGCAAAACGTAGAGACATAGCCAAAGTCTTTCTTATTCTATAACTGAAAGAAAAAAAAAAACGTTTCAGTTTTGGAGGAGGAAACTACCATAAAATACGAAGTGATGTTTTCGTCTATTTTGAATTCAGTAAAATCAGCCCGAGCTGCAGTTGTCCCTTTCGTGTTTTATAACTCTTTCTTTTGGGGGCAACGCGATAGCAATACATTTCTGAAATACCATATTTTGAATCTGTCGCCGACCGCATGTCCTTTTAAAATATCATCATACTTACTATTTAAGAGGGGGGAGGGGGGAGGCTTTCAAAAATGTCTAAAATTTTACGTACGTAATATTTGGACGACTCTAAACGTTCCAAATTACTAAAACCGATAGCGTCACCATAGTTTCAAAATCCAAGTAGGTATGTAATCCGATGTTAACTTATTCCTATGCGGAAAGAGAATAAAAAAAAAATTATGCATTCGTCAACCTTCATTATGATACAACGAGACAGATATAATTACACTGTGAAGCATTCAACAATAAATATTTTCCGGTCTGAATTTTTTTTACAAACATACAATTACTAATAAAACTGGTTTTGTGCTTGATGTAAAATTCACACTAGTGATAATATTAAGGTATGTCACGTTGTAGGATGACCAAGTGCAAACATTTTATCTATAATTAAATAGGAAACAAAAATTCAATGTAAAAGATATAATAAGAAATTCCTTCCATCAAACGTGCAATATTGATAGGATTTTTTTAAAATATATTTCCGAGAAATTTTTATACTTTGTCTAAAACATATCAATTGTAATATTAATGCACGAAATGCAGGTGCAAGGAATACGCAGAGCTATCGATCAATTGTGGCATTTACTGCCGCCGCGCGACACACAAAAATCGCAAAAGATAAAACGATACAAAATGGACATTCCTAATCGCCTCGCTTCTCCGTCGTACCCTTAAAAAATCATAATACCTCCTTTACAAAAGAATTTGTTCCTTGTAATACTTTTACCAAACTTGTGGTACCTACATACGGTTCATTTTTTAATTCAATTCTTTACAAGCAAACAAATACGGTTGTTTTTCGTGCAATCTGAGCTATTTATTTTGTAACATCGGATATGTTAAAAATAAACGCTAGGCAAATAAAAAAGTCGTTTGAAAAAAGAAAAAGAACCACATCAATCTTGAGTCATTGATAGTAGAAAAAAAATCTACGTGCTTTTAACATTAGTGGTTCTTTAAAGATTTTTCAGAAATTGCGTTTATTCGGGAAGTTTTTTTTTGCTACATTTGAAATATGATTTAATGGTAGTTAGTAACTGTCTCTGACGAAGAGAACTATTATAGGTTGGGTAAGTCCTGCGAAAGGAAATTGACACTGGCAATTCCTTGCGCAAGGTCAAAAAAGAAGGAGTAGAATATGAACCCGTAACAAATAACGATAGGTTTAGTTTCTGTAACGAGTTTTTGGCGGCATTTTGGTTGCGGTGGTCATGTAACTAGTTGTTTTTGTTTGTAATTCATTACCTTGCATTATTTGACCCTATACATATTATACAATTTTAGTCGTGTAATAAATAGTTTGAATAAAAAGATGATCTCATAGTCTAAGAAGTGAGAACCAGTAGCTAGGCTTAGTGCATTTACCGTCCTGGACCACATCGTCACTTAACATCAGGTGAGCTTGTAGTCACAGCACTGAGTCTATACCGTGAAAAAAAGGCATGAATTAAAAATAGTGTGATACAGACTGAGAATACTGAATTATCATAAAACTCTTACAAAAGTTCTAAAGTCTAATAAAGAGGCGCCATTTCATTGAAGCGTTGTACGAAAAGAGTTTGTAACCTCAGACTTGACTGAATGATCTAGCTACCTCTGCCTTATCATTAGAAAAAAATAAATGGTATCAAATTGGTTTTTCTGCAGGATATGTTTGTCATGTAGCAGTTGTTTTCTTTAATTCATTAACTTGTGTATATAACTATATCATTACTATATATTACTATATCATTTAATCTTGATGGCGTTTAGTGTGGTATAGTTTGGTTATTGTGTTCAAGATAAGTTTATTATAGAAGATAACGCATACCTAACATATTTCTGAGGTGCCAACAAAGCTCCTTGGAAAGTTCGAGCAGGATGGACCACAGTTTGCCTGGAGCTTGGTAAAGCTGATACAAGATTGAAAATAAATCTTACTCACTTGACACTGGCACAAATTGTGTGTACATAGATTGCCATTATCTAAGAAGAAAAAAACGGTATCAAAAAACATGGTTACCAGGACAACAATCGCACCTGTTTACAAAAGCCATCGCGAAAGCGTTTAGGCGAATAGAAATCTCCGTTCAGCCTGCAAAACCCTATATATAAAATTCTTCCTTGTTACATAATTTACGCTATATAAAAACAGACTGTATTAAAAAAAATATTATATTTCCTTATGAAGAGTAACAATATATATATATTTTTGTGAATTTCAGATTTCAGAAATTTGATCATTTTCAAAACGTTGCACGATCCATTTACGTACATGATGCCATTTAAAATGATTCGACTGTGCTTATACGTGGTACATAAAATGAAACGGTAAGCCGAATAGGGAGCCGTCAAGGGGTATTTTTGAAACATTTTTAATTTATTTGCCCCCTGGGCCATTATTTTTACCGAGGGGTCAAACGCACAATAGTCGTGTCTGGCAATTTATGAGGTCGACTGCATTTTATGTTCAGTGTAAAATTTTAGGGAGGTTCTTATAAATTGACTCTTACCTATGTAATTTATATCGACGGTAAAATACGTTATGTAAAATTATATAAAATTGTATTTAAAACTATATTACACTTCATAAGTTATGTAACAATTGATTATGTAACATAAACAACAAAAAGAAACATTTTAACTCGCCTAAAAAAATTACAATAGCGGTTTTACAGGTGTAAAGACAATCTAAACATTACACTAAAAATGTTTACGGAATGGGTATATGAAAAAGAAATGTAAATTATATTTATTATATATAATCAGATAAACATAAAAGGGGTTCTATACCACTTTATTTTTTAAAATACATACAGCAAAAGTAATAGACAAATATATACCTATAAATAATAAAACTAATAGTAAATATTTTGTTGGAATAACAACATTGGATAAGCAGGCAAATAAAATAAATAAAAAATTTTCTTAAATTACTACACAAAATACGATATCTATTGTTACCTATTTCAGCTTACAAAAAAGCTATTTTTAATTAAAAATAATTGAAAAAAATCTTAATGCATTATACTACCAAACGTTTCAAATTGAACGTAGAAATCCGTGATGCACTGAGCCGATCACGGCTGTGAATCGATGCGATCGCAAATTGGCGCTAAGTCCATGGGGTCACGCACAATAGCCCGGTCACACCATATTGACACCCAGACAATGCCCAAGGGTCATTTTTATTTGTTGCAGAAACTTAATTTATAATCTTTTCACACACGCCATTAAGGAGATTACTAAAATCTACCCTTTTTTCCATGATAACAATTGTACATTGTTACAATTTTGTAAAATAAATTCAGCAACTGCATAGTCCGGCCATTGTCCAGCGGACCGTTGCGTTCGATTTTGACACATTTTCGAAATTCGAACATCTTGTATTCGAACATTGATTTATGTTGGAAATTTCGGATTATTTGATATCGGAATTGTTAGGGATGGGAAAGACTGTTTAGGTTCCGGGTCAATAGCTTCGATTGTATTTAGGGATATAAATGGCATAACGGTCATAAGGTCGCACACGTCTTAAATGTGTGAAGGTTAACTAACGGTTTTCTTGAAACCAAAAATCATTCAAGAAGTATCCTACTTCATTTTAACAAGATTTAAATAAATAATTAATTCTGGCATTCTAGTGTAATTAATTATAAAAATGATATGATTACTTACTTTAAACATTACTTACATAAACTTTAGGTGTATATAATTATGCATACATTGTGTAAATGGACCTATTAGAAGAAGGTAAATACCTTGTTACAATTAAACAACACTGCTTTAATTCCAGCTTATAGTTTTTAAAAACCTTTATTACGCCACACTGCAGGACGAACGTATCGTCCTTATCTCAAATGTTCTCTTGTTACAATATTATCAGACACCTCCTAGATATTTTTGATTGCTCATTAATTACAACCAAGATTAAATTAAAATCATATTTTGAAGCATACATTACCTAATTTTAAAAGTATAATTTAGTATTCTATGTTCTTTCTTTAGTATGTAAGCTGTGTTCAATTTTTAAGTTAAGAGGTTGGGTTTATAAACCAAATAAATAAAAAAAAAGACTAAGAAAAAAACATTACAACCTCATCTCTATACTACCTTAATTACCACATACATTTAACTCATAATGAACAAATATTATCAAATATATTTGTTAATATATTTGGATATGGAATCTTTTGTAAAAAAAATTAAATCTATTTACCTATCAGAATTGTCATTTAATTTTTTCTGTATAGGTCCTTCTGCCCCGTTAGATATACGAAATTACTGTACTCTATATGTTGATGAACATAAAACAGACAAATCAAAATGTACAATTTAACGATGATGTCACGGTTGGAAATTTTCTCAAAAGGCCATAAATCGGCTGACCCCTGAACATTTTGACCCCAGTTTACATTGTAACAAAGGGCCCGCGTCTTGGGCCGGCTGACCCGTAATAATATCTTCAATTATTTAACGGCAACAATTGTTGAAATAACATAAATTATAAAATATTGTACTTACAATTTCAATAACAAAGGAAAAAATTTCATTGCAAATATTAAATTTGTTCCCTTTAGAGGCGCTTTACGTATTACGCCGCGTATTACATGCAATGAGGATGCCAAAAAGATCTACTTTCCCTCCAATAACTACATTAAGTAGGCTTGCTCTAGTTTGACTATAGACAAATACTCAATATTCTGTATTGTGTTGTATCACCTGTATCACAACTGAATTAAACTATTCAAAAAACAAATTATAATAAATAATAGGACCGATAAAATATGAATTTTCTTTTGCTGAACAAATATTCCTGAATATTGATATTGCCAATAAATAATCATTAACGAATTAAGTTAACTCTAAAAAATACTCCGCTTTAATTATACTGTTTTATATCTGGGCGCAATGATGATACGAATTGTAATCGATTGCTTTATTGCTTATACAGGCCAATGCCGACATCTGCCATTTTTCTATGTGACATCTTCCCTTTTTACAAAACCAAGTAGTAATCCTTTTCTATAAACTAAAGTTACAAAATGTATTTACGTATCTATATGTAAACATCAATTAATAACACTTTACAATACTTAAGGAACACTTATACAGCTAAATAAAAAGTTTTACAATAATCTGACCTTTCAACCAATTATTCTTTATTCTATATATTTAACACAAAACAAACATCTCACTATATCTTCCCTTTCTATAACAAACAAAAATAATATTATTGTAAAACTATGAACCATAAACTTTTAAGTATCCTGGAGGCTTACTATCGTGACCAGACCTAGTAATATGGGTGTTTGGTAATATATTCTGTGTTGACATTATATTTTGATTTTGTAGTACATTGTTATTTGATATAGGATGTGACTGTGTACCTGACTGTGGTTTACACGATGTAGAAGGACAGTTAGAAGTATCAAGGACCAATTGCCTATTCCTACGGAATGTACCTTGTGGTGATTTGATAGTGTATGTGCGTTGTTCAGGACCCGTTCTTGTGATAATACCCGGAATCCATACATCCCTAGGATTTTGTTTAAATTACTCATTATCACCCTCTTTCAAAGGTTTTAAATTTCTACTATTTTGATTATAATAAAGAGTTGACTTATTTTGTTGTGTATTTATTTTATGACTTAATAACTTATAATCGACTATGTTAGGTTTTAAATTAGCTTCAGACTCTGGTATTATAGTTCTTAAAAACATGGGCAACCAATTCTATTGTTACATAAAACATGAACCATTCTAAATTCAAAAAGAGGAAAGAAATGATAAAGGTCAGTACAAAAATTGATATCATATACACATCACATTACTAATCATGGCTAATCGAACAAAATACTGACAAATAAAAAAATGACTTCGGAATAATAAAAAAAAAGGTCTAACACGCGTAAACATCCCCCAATGAAAGAGAATTAACACGATACACGAATTAAAAAAACTCTTATTAAAAAACGTGAGAGCGAGATCAGTGTCTATGTAAAAAACAACCCTCGGTACGACCCTATTGAGAATAAAAAGATCATACAAGTTGATCTAAAGTAGTTTTATGTATTTATAAAAAAATATAAAACCTTTTTTATAAACAAACTATTTTGGTTTTTCCCCTACATACGGTTTTTTTTACTATGCCATTACTAGGTTGCATTTAAAAGTAAATCACTTGAAAGTTGTTTTTAATGTTTTTTTTTTGCCGTTCGTATAAAACATGTCATAAATAAATGCAAATTTCGCTTTCGTCTTCGTGCGAAGTCCTTCCGAGAATCGACAAAGAATTCGCTACCGTATTTAAAAACGCGTCCTTTTTTGACAATAAGGTGCAAAACAATAAAAAGAATTCTATCTTAGAATTTGCAAAAAAATGCTTTTACTTTTGGATTTTCATGCAAAAACGTTTTTACTCAAAAAAATCATATAAAAGAAGTTTTATTTAAAAACGTAAACTACTTCGTCCACTTATTGTCAATTATCTATACTAATAAATAAATCTGTACTAATTAATGCATACACGGTAACTATACCAAAAACACATTTAAGTTTTGTATGTCTGTTCCCACGCAATAAATTCTGGGTAAAAAATTAACATCCGTGAAATTGTGAATAAAATAAGATTTATTGAACAGCACCATTAAAATAACGTTTCCAATGACTATTTAATAACTATACTGTGCAGTAAAGAATATATGAAGCGCGGGCGAAGCCGCGGGCACACAGCTAGTTTAATATAAAGTGTATTATTTTGAGGAATAGTTACTTATTTCTTTACAGTTTTGTTAATGAGGGCTAAAATATTATTTTCCATAATCCATTTTTTTCTATAAAGATCAATAATAACGAGACACCGGAATAAAACCTCATACTCCTATTCACTCCTTACAGATAAATTCGAAAAAAAAAAACGAATAAAGTTCTTAATAAAAACTTATTACAAACTAGAAACCTACAGTGCTAAATGAAGGATTCGTGTCTGCGTTGCTCTTTCGTCGGTCAAGACTCGTTGTTTTTACAAAATATTGATACATCACTACACTGTCTTTGGTGAAGTCACTGTATGTATGTGTGTTTTTTTAAAACATATATTCGGAAGAGGAAGCACGGCAGCTGCGCCTCGTGCCGCCGCCATCGACTTGTGCCCGTAACGCTTTTTGCATGCTTAAACTAACAGCGAAATTTTTTTCCAATACCATCTTTTCTTTTTTTGTTTTTCGAACGTTACTGTTTTTATGTAAAAACGAAATGTAATGGCTGTCATGTGTTGTTCTCAGTATTGAATTATGAATAATAATTATAAATTTTCGAAGAACAAAAAATTTACTATTTTATTTTTTAATATTAAAAGTAAAATTTTAGGTCAAAGCTAATCTTACTACCACCTTTAAACATTACGATTACCGCAGATCTTCATCCAAAACGACACACTAAAATCCAAAAGATTTCCTTTAAAATTAAAAATTAAATGAAATTAAAAAAAGAATGCAAACTCCTTATTGTGTTACACTAAAAACTCAACTTTTCCTTCAAATAATATATGTATATATCTCGATAAAAAATATCAAGAATGTACATACATTCATTTTCAATACGTACCTATATAGAAAATGCTTGATGTAAATAATTACAAAAATAAAACCTTTTTTACAAACAACGAAATCACTCCAAAAAAAAAAAAAAAACAAATGAGGTCACAATGGTAGCAATTTGAGCCATTGAATGGGCCAAAACTTGATTTATAGTGGTCGACAGCTGATTCGACCGATGGCATTTACTACACTTTTAAAGAAAAAAAAATAATAAACGACAATCACTTTCATAGGTCAGTTAGCTCGGCACTTATATATGGGCTGTTTTTTAATTAGTAAAATTTCTGTTACGATTATGATGTTACATATTTATTAATTTATGAATAGTTTTTTTCAGCGCAAATTGCAAAATATATTTATTATATATCGTTTATTATTTGTATTTTTTATCTGTTTCTATTTTTAAATATAAAGTAAAGACAAAGTCAAAATATTTCTCATACAGTGGGTTGCCCTTTCCCGTAAAACTGTGCATTGAATCGGATTTTCTTCAGATTTTTATCAGTTTTATTTTTTTTTACGAGGAGCCCTAATTATTTTCGAGAATTAAAAGTACTCTTAGTTACACGGAGTAACTTTAGCTATCTACCAAAAAAAGTCCTGTCGAAATCTGTCAAGCCGTTCCGGAGATTGCCCGGTACAAACAGACACTCCAGTTTTACTTCTCTTTTATAGAAAACTGGACGGCCATGGGGACTACCGATATAAGTGAAATCTTTGAAAAAACTGTTTATTTTTAATACACAGACCTGTAGTTCTGAGTCTGATTATTATTCATAGAGCCAACGTAATAATTTAGTAATCGTCTCCACTTGAACATTTTATTCGGACAATTACGGAAAGTATTTTTGATATGGCAACACAAAATCGTCCACTTAAACGCCATAATATATTTGATGTCATGTCGCTGAGGCTGACGTCATAGGTGACACTAATCTACTATAGTTTCCTTACTGAAAATCACTCAACGCGGTGAAAAAAAGTTATCACTTCAAAAACATACGAAGAGATCTCAATATCACATGTAAACGTAAATTGTTTCTAAAATTACTTAAATTAAGCTATTGAACAGATTTCAAATGAAATTATTATTTTTATTCAATGTTTAATTTACTATCTAAAACATGTATTTAAAGCAGAGGCTATAATATATATACATATTATAGCACACAATATATTTTAAAAAAGTTAAAAAATGTTTTTGCATTGTGTAATTTATTTACTCGGCCTGTATCTCACAACAAAACGTAGGTACGCATTGAACAATGAACGCATGGACTTCGCAAAACGTGGTGAATTTGGTCAATAACATTCGCAACCATTTGAATCCGAAACAATTGTGCCTCATCGTTTGCTATAAATTATCTTATTTTAACACAAAAAGTTTATGGCCGCTTTCGCTTTTTTCTTGCTACCTAGTTTTTTTGCTTCCGGGTGGGTATAGCCAGATACAGGCACGAAATACCGAGACGTGGCTATAGTTTGCCATACGTTAGGAGTTGAATTTCAATAAGTACTTGCATCATGAAACCACTAACCTAACGATACATGTGGAAATCTTATTTAAGCCTAGAACAAAATTAAATAAAAAAAAATTGAATATCTTTAAAATCTTTGAGACTTTAAAACCAATGACAGTATGCATTACTATAATTTCTAAAAATCTTCCTATTTGTTTGTGCGAGCATCCTGGTAAAAGTACTGTACCGATTTTAATCAAAATCTTATATAAAAGTAGTTTATATATCGGAGTAACATACAGAATAAAAAAATTTAACACTCACACCAAAGTCCGTTAAAAAGAGGGTTCAAATTTGTATGGGAATTAAGCCAGTCGTCGCGGGCACAACTAGTACTAAATAAAGAAGAAAATAAAAGTGCATCACTCTAGGCAACTAACTGCTTATAATACACATATCATAAGAAGTGATAATACAATTCACATGAAATTGTGTGCACCGATAATAGCAAATAAGGGTATTCTTTTTATAAATAACAAAATTATTACCCGGACTTGGTCCGCGTTGACTTTAAAATTGCGCCCGGAGATAGACTGCGTTATTGTAGGTCAGTCGCAGGCATATTGAGATATAAGGTCGAGTTGCTTTCTTTGGTATTAATGAAAAATATAATACCTTTGATGATTTACTTACATCTGATGACACATGGTATGAAGGAGGGGGGCAGAGGGATCAAAAATGTATAAAATTTTGCTTACGCAAATCTAGAATGGTCTCTAATGGCCTTAAGATTTAGCCTTAGTAAGGCATATAAATTGATTTTGTTATAGAAAATATTTCTAGAATTAGCGTGTTTACCAACTTAGACCTCATCGTAACTTAACATCGAGTGAAACTGTGGTCAAAGAGTTGCACATATGTGCCTAAGGAATGAAAAAAAAAACAATGATATATATGTTGATGATACCGCCGATCACGTTTGTACTATGACAAAACAAAGAACATTTGTCATATAGGTATACAAAATACACAATATTCGCAGTTTCTACAATCCTTTAGTTAAAACTAGCCTTGTGCCAGCGGCTGCGCCCACGCCCATATTCTTCACTGCGTTTTAACTTTTTTATACGGAAACCCTAATTATTTTCCATAAAAAAAATTGAGTACTAAGATAAAGTAAAAAAAATCTCATATATTATAGCACTTGCCCGTAAAACTGTTGAATTTGAACATTGAATGAGGTTTTATTCAAATATTGATGAGTTTTATTTTTTTACGCGAAACGCTAATTGTTTTAAATTAAAAGTGCCCTAAGTTACCCGAAGTAATTTCAGCTATCTACCAAAAAAAATCCCATGAAAATTGGTAAAGCCGTTCCCGAGACTACCCATTACAAACAGACAGACAGACAACAATTTTAAAATTGTATTTTTTGCTATTAGTATCGTATATACATTCATATCTATTTAGTAAAAGAATTTAATTTTGACATTACAAACAGACACTTCAATTTTCCTTATTAGTATAGATATAGATGTATAGTTATGCTTAGCTAGGCAATATTGAATACAAAAGTCCAAATCATTTCGTAACATTGACTGTGGTAGTCATTTCTAAGAAGCAATTATTGTTCAGTTCATACGCCGGTGGAAATGAAACATTTACCAAATTAAAACCCCTTTTCTCTCGCCAACCAAGAGTGTGAAGGCTACCAAGGACCGCACAAAGAGGAAACCGTGAATATAAGAAACACTGTCTAACTCTAATACAATGCTCAACCATATACTCGCAGACCAAATTGTGCCCCGCTTATGATTTTTGAATGACCCGCGCAAGTAAAATATATTTCCACCAAGTTGAGAGTACAGTAGTAGAATAAGGCACACAAAAACCTTATTATAGTCAACAACAGTAACAGTTAATGGCCCGCCAAAAATTTCTAAATCGTTTGACTTATAAAACAGTTGAGCAGCCTTGGTCGAATGTATTCCATCTCATTCTCACGCACATTAAATTCTACCGATGCATATGTTTGTCTCTTTTTAATGTCACTTTTTCCTTTTATCGAGTTTGAAATCTCAAAGGGGCTAAAGAAGTTTTCATTTCAAAAATAGAACAATGAATTACAGCAATGTCTAACAATTGTTTATAAAACGTTAAATTTAATTCAGGTTAAAAGAAAACGTACGCAACCATGCGTAGGCTAAGGTGCGTTAGTTCGCAAAACATAATTTAAAAATTTTATTTACTCAAGTGATACTTATCCTCGTTCTCGTGACGTAATTCATTTGGCACAAGAACGGAAATTTTTCCCTCCAATATACATATATAATGTTTGCTTATTTTTTATTCAATACATAATACGTTTATTATCAAAATATATTCATTTGCTCAGGTGGTATATTAATGTTTAAACAATTTTTATATATATAGCACTTTTAAATATATAATTACGATTATATGTACGAATAAATAAACATCGTGTCACATGATAATGGTACGAGACACGAGGCTTTCCACGTGTATGATCAGTAACGACAGGTTCTTTTTTTATACTTTTATTTGATTATATTCTCAATTGACGATGTACTGACTCAAGTAACGATGTGGTTCAGGTTGTAAACACACCAAGTAATGATGCCTGAACACACCTATTGGTGTTTGGCGACAGGTTTTCAAACTCGAGGGTGGTAGCTACCCAGACGGGCATTGTTAGAAAACGTTCAATCTTCATGATATGATTTCCTCACGATGTTTCACTTCATAGAAAGCTCTACTTAATTGTAGAATTGAATAGATTTGAACCTACGTCCAATAATGCGGACTCCGTTACCACGCTACAAACAAAACCATTGCCGATTAACTGTACAAAATTAAATATAGTTTTACCTTTCTTCCGGCAGAGGGCCAAGAAGTGTTCCAGTTCCCAATAATTGGAGTTGTTCTTACACCCGCTTTCAGCATTTCGTTTCTGGGATAAACGTAGTCTTTGATAATCATTAATTTATAGTTCAGTTATTTTGCACGAGTAAAAAATAAAACAAAAAAAAACAGTTAAAATTTATGTACACATTAAAATCTATGTGCCTAGCGAAGGAGCTTTTTATACATATTACATGCTGTTATTGGTAACGGTTCATAAGACTAGTTTTAAATGATGCAGAAAACACTATAAATAAATTTATATTAAACACTATATATTTTTGTATGGTTTATTATACGATTATATATACCCGCTATATGGGTGACAAGTACTGATCTTAGTTCTTTGAATAGGCAAATAAAATGTTTTCTAATTGAATACTAGGTTTGATGAACGTGGGATGGTAAAAGATTTATCGGTCTTATTGCAAAAACAAAAATAAACTAGCGTTAAACACGTGTTTTACTAAACATAGTCTAAAATTTAATATGCAAACTCTAAACAACCGTAAAACATTATTTTGTAATTGAACTTTTTTTAAACATGTGTTCAACGGTAGTTTCAATAATACTTATGTCTAATTTACGTAATTCTAGGAAATCAACACATATGTGAATTCATTTGTCAATCAATATGCCTACGAGTTCGCAGTTTTTTTAATTTTTCTAAGGGCAATCGAAGAAGCAATGATAACTCAGTTATTGGTGTAAGCAGATCCCGTTTCGATGGACGTAGGCTCGAATCCACCTAACCAATTCTATAATTAACCAGAGCTTAAACTGTAGCATAATGGTAGGCTATTTACTAATAACGCTCGCCTGGGTAGCTACCACCGTCAAGTTTAAAAACCTGTCACCAACCAACAATAAGTCTGTTCCGGTACCATATCTCTAGAGAGTCAGTGTCTCTTAGATACGTAGTGCGTATACCATCCTGGACCACATCGGAAATAACATCAGGTGATATTGTGGTCGAAGATCTGAAATTATATAGAATTGAAAAAAAAATAACCGAGTTTGTACAATAAATAACGTAATTCTGTTAACAATTCGAAGGAATGTATATAAAAAGCAACTGAACACACACCAGTCTAACAAATAACTTTAATTAAGAATGAAAAAAAATATAATTTATTAACGAGAATTATACAAACCAAGAAGCGATTTATACGGACAAAATGATGAACAGATTATTATTATTAAAAAAAAGACCTACGTTTAAACAGATAATGTAACGTTCTTATAAAGTGTATTTATATAATAATTTATACATGTATAAAATAAACTGGAAATCGCATGTATGTAAATATAACAATATATAATTTGTTTCGAAGGACAAGTGTCATATTTGTGAGTAATAATGGTTAACTATACCGCATATTAGTTAACTTGAATATTTTTAATTTAATTTAACTTTGTTATAACTATAATTTATGCGGTTTTTTTTCTAACCTAGCTAATGCTGTTGACCGGAAGGGCCTTTACTTCACCGTGACTTTGAGGGCGAGTGCTAGGGGCACTCGCCGCAAAAGGTCACTAGCACAGTGGTTCGAACCTCAGCTTGGCCGCTACCTATGTATATAAATTCCAGCGGAATTTGATCCTAGCTAAGTTATGCGTTTGACCATAATTTGTTAACTTACAATATGGATGAAAGTAGTGACAAGCTAAGCCTAGAGGTACTGTCTCTCAAGTGATGTGACGCACCAATAGCGTGCTTGGCGATAGGTTTTCAAACTTGAAGATGGTAGCTACTCAGCATACTATAGTTTCATCACGCTATTTTCCTTCACCAAAAACTCGGACATATAGTTTTCACGCCCAAATCAATTCATCATTCACTGTCATCATTAAAACCATGATAAAGATTTAAAATAAAAATATATACGAATATAATATTTGAATATATAAATTCACATTGTATTTATATCTATAAACGCACGTTTACTGTTTCCATTTTAAAAATCATATCGTTTATATATTACATATCTTAGATTTAAATGAGCCATTTTATGGAATAAACTGGAATCGATTGTATTCAATAAGTTATATTTTTTTGAACAGTATAAAATTCTTAACCACATGAAATTTTGCTATTTCAAAGACATTCCTCGAAACCATCGTATTATAGATTCAAGTCATTCATATGGGATGGCGGAGGGAGGGTGTGGAGGGGTTGGCGCGGGAGGGGCCGAGGGGCTGACCTGAGGGAGCGGCCCTCCGCTCGGGATAGATTTGAAGGTACAATCATTTTTTATGCGAGGGGGAACGCCGTCGCTTTAAACGGCCTGGTATACACCGAGCACAGGATCGATTAAGATTTTTTTAAACATATAATCTGCTAGTATATCCTCAGTTTTACCTGATATTAAATAACGTTGAAGGCTAATATGGTAAACATGCTAAATTTAAGGGTCTCAAGTAATGCCACCAGAACACTACACTCTGGATCCTCCTTCGGCAGCGGCCCAAGAAGCGTTCCGATCCCCAATTGAGGAAGCTCTTATAGACACCGACAGTACGCGTATTCTGCAATTAAAATTACAAATAAATGATTATTTAACCGAAACTATGAGGATAGATAAACTTTACACCATGTTGTAAAATAATATATAAGTATTCCTGCCGGGTTCTAATTTTACACAAGATTTTTGTAATTAGATTCTGATTAAATTCAAATGGTAGGCTGTTGTAGTAGTGATATCTAATTTAATAATTTCTCGAGTATACGAGCAATAGCATAAACACACACATACCCATCCAAATACACAACCACTTACACCCACCATGACGCGCACCTCATACAAACACTACATGAATAAATACTAAACAAATATTATAAAGAGGTAAAATTTATGAGTTTGGTTGTTCGAGGTAATTTCCGGTAGCACTGATCCGATTTTGATCATTCTTTCACTGTTAGAAAGGTATATCATCCCTGAGTGATATAGGCTAATTTTGGTAAATATATATTTTAAAGAATAAATCAAAATAAATGTAATTCCAGTCGGCTAAAATTGTATAATATGGCGTGCGCTACATGAGCGGTTTGAAATAAAGGATTAAAATGTAAAAAAATGTATTACTTTTCAAAAAAGCCCGCGACACAATATATCTAAGTTTAAAAGTACATGCGGTCGGAAAAGTAGGTACTTCAGAAATCTATAGTTATCGCGTTGCGCCCCAAAGAAAGAATAGGGACAACTGCAACTAGGACTGATTTTACCTACGCAAAATAGACGAAAACATCACATCGTAATACCCTGTTTCCTCCTCCAAAACTGACCCGATTTTTAATTTTATTTCAGTTAAAGGATAACAAAGACTTTGGCTATGCCTGTAAGTTTTACTTTTTTTTAATATTATTCATCAAATTTGTTTGACAACGTCTGAAAATGACGGTAAAAATCGAGCATTTTTTTCATTTCGAAAGGTTCCTAGTTTCTACAATAACTCATTTATGGAAAAATTCAAAACGTACGGACATGACGATGGTGGATATATATTATTTGGTGTAAAAATATTTACCATAATCTTATTATCCAGGGAGAAAATAGGGGATTGCTTTTGTATGGAATAAATGCCGCTAGGATATTTTTTTAATATCTGAATAAAAAAGATGGTTCTTATATTAAAAGTAATAAAAAATTTATAAGATCAATTTTGGATACAGGTTTCACTTATACTTTACAAACTCTTTTAAAAAATTATAGCTAAATCAAAACTGAAATTACATTAAGTTAACTTTTTACAGTAAATTAATTGATGGAGTAAGTCAAAAGATAATGCAAAAACAGTAAGCCGGTATAATTTTTTCGTTGTCCCTACCTCTGCCCGTGCGAGAATAATGGGCCCGGGCAGAAGCAACTATACAAAAGGCACAGCAGAAAAGAGTGTTTTTTCCCAGGGTCAACTATATATTGGATTATCACGAGTCGGAAATACAGAAAATCAATATATTTTGCTGCCAGAACTAAAGGTACGGAAAACATTGTGTAGCGACTAGTTTTAAACTAATAACACAGGCGTAGTCATTATGAAATATGCCGTTTATTTTATAATCTTAGACAATATTAGTGCAGTACTCTTTAGACACGGAAAAATATCAGTCTTACTAAAATGCGTTGAGTAATTTAAAAGTTACACAAACGAGTGGCTATTTAATATACTCGTAAATTACGTGTCATAGTTTATCAGGGTTTTATAGCGTAAATAATTCGATTGCATCTCTTAATCTTTCTACAGTCTTATTTAAAAAGGTACTTAAGACAATACAAACGTTTGGTAAATTAATTTGATATATACAACAAATATCTATAATTAAGTGTCTCTCAAACCTAACCTGTCGGGTCCATCCCCCCTCTAATAAAGAGCGTGTCTCGAAACTGCCATAAAGGCTGGACGCATTACTTTTTACACACCGCGATAAGGGCGCTTTTCTGGAAGACCCTAAATGCGGCGCATATTTCTGCGAGCGGGCGGGCCCACAGGAGCGCTGACCGGAAAATGAGAATTTTCGACTTACTCCCAACATTTTGATGGCTATCGCAAATACACTTCGGTATTCGGCCCAATAAAACTCTAGTTAAAATGATGAAAAATTCTTAGTAAACACATATACATTTCCACAGATATAAAAAAAAAACTATTTATCTTTATACTTAGAATTAAAATGTTATTAAATTTATTTTACCATAATTAAATTTAAAAATATTCCTATACAGAAACTTTCTAAATAGCTCTATTTAAAGTGTAATGTGTACACAAAACGTCGGGTACTATGATTTTAACTTCTTATAAGTTTAAAATTAATGTCTATCTTACCATTATGAATATATTTCAGAAATGTAAAGTGTCATATTTGTATCGTATCTGTATCGATTTACGTGACTCTTATTTAAATCATAGATCCATCCATCCATTCAAGCTTACTCCCAAAGATCTGCACAACGACCCGTCTTGCATCATCCGCATCCAGTGGATTCCTGTGACCTTCACCAGGTCGTCGGTCTACCTACGCACGCTGCGTCTTACGGTACGCGGCAACCATTCGAGGACCCGTTCGCCCTATTGCCACTAAAGTTTGGCAATGTTGGCTACTTTGGCCTTTCTGCGGATCTCCTCATTTCTGATTCGATCACGCAGTGAAACTCCGAGCATAGCCCTGTCCTTTGCCCTTTGGGTTACTTTGAGCTTTCATAGTTTAATTTTACAAAAATATACATTGAATAATACATTTTAATCATTATAGACATTTTTGGTATTTATACAATTTTGTATATGTTGACATAAATAGCCACTATTATGTTTTATTTCAATACTCTACATATTAACAATAGTAAATAAACTATAACATATTTGAAATATGTCATTCAAATAATTTAAATGCTGGGTGACAAGTATCACAACTCTAATCTATATGAAACGAACCACGGCATGTGACAAATGATTGCGTAAACATAAAGGGAAACTTGGTATGAGATAATAAACTCAGTAAACAATCTTATTAAATAGAGTAAAACAGTAGTAGATGTAACAATATAAATCAACTTTACATTGACACTACAATATTTGACATCGATCGTTAAAGAATTGGACACAGTTGCGCAAAATAGAACCATCTCGCAATTCGAGCATAGTTTGTAGTATTGTTACCACGCTGAAGGAATGATATTGCACTCAATACTTTTAAAATTAATTATCTAGTGATTTTTGCACTAAAATTCAATTGTCTCAAAAGTAACATATTTCGTGTTGATATTCCAGTTTGCATAACTATGTTCAAATTAATGATATAACCAGACGGTGCTGTCCGTTTCACTTCGTAAAGAAAAAATAACAATGTTAATAATTAATCAGAAACCGGAAGTTTTTCTCCTATTAATTTGTAACAAAAAACATAATATCTGTCTAATACTGGCACCAAGCTAATTGCCTACCACATAAACGTAATTACAAATAAATTATGCATTGATATTTTGTAATTATGTAATTACATTGTGTCATCATGTCATATACTCGTAAATTTATAAAATGTTTAAGTATTATATTTACATTTCAATAAAAAAGGCACACAAGTATTTATTATGTGAATTAATAATAAGTATAGACTACAGATGGTATGAATAGTGATTTGACCGAATAACGAAGCCGAAGCGCCGAATATTTGACCACACTTAGTACTCTTCGCGGATGACAGGTATAATAAACCTGCATCACTAAAATACGTGTGATGACGATGTGCCGTGGACGCTTTTGTTTAATTTGTGATTGTTCGTCTACATAGGACAGCAGACCCTTACAAGTGGTGGCCAGCAAGCGCAAAACAGTATCATAACCTAGCAGAATTTGCTGGGGTTTATTTATCTTCTCCCGGTAGCAGTGCATACAGTGAGCGGCTATTTTCAAAAAGGCGGTATAATTTATGAACAAAAGCGAAGAAATTGTTTGATATCAATATGAAATATATTTCAATGTTGCGTTATATTCTTACTTGATATTTGCCTCGATTGTTGTCAAGAATCAACCTTGGTACAAAAAGCTTAATTAAAACCACTTTATTGGAACGAAGTTGCGGAAGGGTACCATAGCCGGCAAAAACGTCCGTAACGTTAGGAACAAGCGTAAGATTTTTATTGTATATTATATGGTTATAGTAGCTGTAATTAAATTTCAGCAAAAGAGATATCGTCACCGTGGCGCAATTGTTTAAAACGTTCCGCAGTTAACCTCTCGGGGTTGGTGGTTCGGGAGTAATTTTTTTTTTTAATTTTACGAAATATAAATTTTTTTATAACTGAATACAAAAATCTCACTTTTAATGTTTATTTTACATAAAATTCATACATATATAAATAGTCAATCATATAACATTTCAGTATATTTATCTTCGCTGTATGTTTTTTGTTTAATATTGATTATTGTTACAAACCAAAGTATTTTGAACAAATATTTTGATCGAATTTCAGCCACCAAACAAATGCTAGTTATACTTAACACATGTTTTTGTTTTTTTTTTTCCCCTTTTATGTATAGTCTTTGTATGATGGCTGTACGATGTTTAATGTATAGTCTACGTGGTGACTGTTTTAATTATTGCAGTTTGCTATTATTATTATATCATATTATTATTATTCTATTTATGTAAATAGCGGTTTCTTTCTATATTATTATTGTACTAGAAATAAGAGATGGCGTTTTATTTTACAATATTAAATCGGATTCTCACTGAAATAATTGGCTAAACATTCAAAGTTTGAACACTAGATGGCGTCGCACGATGTTCAATTTTTTAGTTAAGAAGGTATAATAATAATTTAAGGTATTTTCTTCATAACGAGTCATTTTCAATTATTCCATGTAAGTCTTATATTGTTTTTCTTTTTCTGTTTTAACTAAGAACTTCGTTCCTGACGGGGGTCCCTCGACTGCACAATTTTTTTTTATTAAAATCATTAAAAAACGGTTCATCACGCGTTACCTCTTTATTATCCCGACGTTTAATCTGGGTTGCTCCAACCGTGGCCACAGGCTGACTGACAGTGCGCGGCGTCACCTGCTGCGTTGATTTGTATTATATTGGACTACCTCCATTTGGTCTTTACATTTGTTATAGTCACAACACACAACACTAACACTATGTCCACCGACGGTGTCTGTGATGATTAATCACGAACCTTAATGTTTCCTAACACCGTGATTTAAAATGTTATGTTTTAACGCGAAAATTTAAATCACTCACTATATTTTTTACCATCCCAAACCGAGGTCCGTACCGCTTTGGTTCGACTGCGCTAGCTAACACAATCCCGGTTGCATGTCTTAAGCATTCGCCCCAAAAGATCAATGAAACTATTCAGACTTAATTAGTTCGGGAAAAATCAAGCTAATTATAATAGGTGCCTAGTAGAGAAAACATTCAAGCGTATAAAAAGCGAGAGATATAATTTCTGTAAGGACAACACAAGCGCTTTCACGAGCGCCCGCGTGTCTATACTAATAAACAAAATTGAAGTGTCTGTTTGTAATGTCAAAATAATTTTTCTTTACCTATATCAAAAATACAATTTTTTTAAATATTGTCCGTCTGTCTGTTTTTCTGTGTGTTCAGGAAAATCTCCAGAACGGCTAGCTGAAGTTACTCCCCTTTCCGTAACTTAGGGTAGGATGTTGTTTTTCGAAAATAATTAAGGTAGCGCGTAAAAAAATATTAAAAGTTATGAAATTTCGGATAAAATCCGATTAAAAGCACAGTTTCACTGCCAAGTGATTTAATTTGTGAGAAATAGTTGTACTTTATCTTAGTACCGAAAAAAATTAGAGTACCATACAAAAAAATTAAAGCGCTGTGAATATCATATGAAACGCGAACGAAGCCGTGAGCACGCAGCTAGTTATAGAATAAAATCGAATCACACTTTTAATGAGTCATCATCATTTCTTATAGATAGAGATATTTATATAACATATATTAGACCTATGATACTATGACCATATTACTCTTGACACAATTTTTAACGCCGCACAAGTGTCACGTACGCAGACGCCACAAACAAACAAAACAATCGTATAAAACCAAATACATAAACTAATTAGAAAATTCGTTCGATACGCCTGTAGAGATGTCTGTGTTTATATAAGAGTAACGCTCGGTTACTATGTGAAATTAGGTTGTAAATATTGATGTAATATAATTATAAATTAATCGCTCCATTTTTAAATCAAGCACCGTTAGATATTAGTGTACGAGTATATTAGTGTACACAGGAAAAAGTTCTTTTTAAACTTTACACCTTTAAGTACTTTACTTTTGAAGTAAAAATTTCTTAAGTGCCGTTAATCGTTTCTCGATAGTGGAAAACATTGATTCGCGTTACCAACGCTATGACGTCAGCCGTCAACATGCTACAGTATATGAAGTATGGTGTTCAAGTGCTGGCGCTCAGAGATACATAATAAAATTAATAACTTAATGTGTCGAGTAACCATAAAAATAAGACAATAGGAAGACAATAGGAAAATAATGGAAAGCTGGCGTAAACGCCAGGTTAGTGTTCAAGGGGTTAAGTGGTCTAACGTATGCCTTTGATTATGAATAAACTATATAAAAGTGTACATGATGATTGAATTATTGCGTAATTGTTATACTGCTATTAATAATTTCAATTGACAAATCATGAAATGACAGTTCCTATGAGTGCCTAGATTTACTTATTTTATAATTCAAACAGAGTAAAAAAGAACTATACTTTGGGTTTTTTTTGCGGGTCTCAGTCTGTCATGAATGGAGCAGTCATTAATTCATTAACTTGCGTATTTGACCGTATTTTGTGTAATTTTATTTGATGTATGACATGCTATTGGTTATTGTGTACAGATGAAAATAATGACACAAAACTTTTATTCTGAGGTGCCACGAAAACTCCACGTTCTAGCATGATGAACTATCTGTTTTGCTAAAACTGAGAAACGTAGACACAAGAGTGATAAGATTACTTATCACATGACACTGGCAGAATTGTGTTTGTAAATCGTATATTACCATGAACCAAGAAGAACGGCACTTCATTATTTTAGGCTAATTAAAGTACAGTCCAAGAGCGATGAACACCGCCGATAGATATTGAGAATTTAATGACTATAGTCTCACCGGATGTTAAGTGACGACGTGATCCTAGATGGTAAATTCAATAATCCAAGATGTGTTGGCTATCGCTCAGAACATGCTTGTAGGTTTGTCAACAGATTTTAAACTCTAGGGTGGTAGTTAGAAGATATATATGTAGGTAGATTTCAAACTGCCACCACCTAAACGGTATCCCATTACGCTACCACTCGTCCGTTATCAAATTATCATAATGGCAATTAGAAAAAAAAAAGTTAAAGAAAGAGTTCAGTTGTAATTGTATCAGTTTATATACATTTCTACATAGTATAAATTAAGTATTTATACGCGTCTGTCTATTCGTTTATACACTAACACTTCCTAGACCACGAAACAGATTTGAATCGCTTTTCACATTTTCATATTTTCTCTTAGGAGGTCTTTAATGTACTCGTATATATAAATCACCATGAATCCTACATCGAAATTATGCACCTACTTAAAAAATGTGATCCTTTAAAAATTACAGATAAAACTTCGCAATGACATACTTGTATCTCCTGTCATTGACACACATTGACACAGTTCCTCTCTGGATCCAATTCGTAAGTCAACACCGACAAAGTCGCGGGCAGAACCTAGTACAGTACAAAGAAAAATAACATTAACCTCAATAGTTTTTACTTACGAATGTTCATATATATAACACATAACTAAGCAGGTATATATTAAAAATGAAAATGGGGGTCCTTTGAGGCACCATCACCTCAAAACTATTGAACAAATCGGGTTGGGATCATAACCATTCGACGCGGATTTTTTTTGTAAATGGTATAGGTGGTATTAGGCTATTTATTTTTTGGACTCCATCGAATCAATTTTTTTTTTTTTTTTCAATTTACTCTCATGTACATTTTTTTTTTTCGCTAATAAAAACCAAGTCTCTCATTTTTCCTCATTCATTTGTATTTTCACTCACACTTAAAGAACATCTAAAACGCGGACAGAGCCGCGGGCACCAGCTAGTTAATTATATAAACAATGCAAAGCGCACTAAGAATAAATGATGCTCCAAAAAGCATCGTTCTAAAATTTTTACCTTTTGTTTTGTCTGTATTGACCTAATTTTTTTTTATTGACACACCCCCAGTTCTTGTCGTCAAATATAACAAAATAATATGTTTGCGTACAGTTGATAATGCTGGCGTCAACTTGTGTTAATATTTATGTTATAATGTACACAAAACAACTAACGAGCACGATATACCTATGTACCTAGCATGCGACTCGGGCGCTTCGACACGTAACAAATACGTAAAAATGCACGATTTTTTTACACTATGTAGACTTAGTGCTTTGAGCACAACCTCGCCTGATGTTAAATGACGATATGGTCCAGGATGGTAAACACACTACGCTTAGAGGTACTGGTTCTCAAATGATGCTGCCGGAACATTTAGTATTTGGCGACAGGTTTTCAAACTTGAGAATGGTAACTACCCAGACGGACATTATAGAAAATGCCCTACCACCATGTTATAGCTTCCTCACGATGTTATCCTTAACCGAAACCTCAGGCTGATTTTAGCGTTGGATAGGAGGATTCGAACCTGTGTCCATTGACGTGGAATCCGGCCACACTATCCACTGCGCCATAATTACTACAACCCATACAAACATATATTTACTGTACGTAGTGTACAGCAAAAATTCGGGAATTCTTTATCAAAATAAATTCCATCTACGATTCGATATGTGATTTAGGTATCGAAAATATTTTAAAGTTACTAAGTAATGTTCAAGAGACACACACACACACACACACATGACATACACATGACAGACACATCACACAGTAGCGAAATGGCTTTTAATAAGACTTTTGCATTTTTATTGTACATTCCTAGCAGAACCGATACCCAATGGGGCCAACGAGTTCTCGAATGGCTACTACGCAACAGAAAACGTAGCGATGGACCGACCGACGACCGAAAGTCGCCGGAATCCGCTGGATGCGGATGGCGCAAGTCCCGTCGTTGTGGAATCTTTGTGGGAGACTTATACCCAACAGTGGATGTCTTTCGGTTGAATGTATTTAGAACATGGCTAAGTTCTCTATGGTTTAGAGTGAACAGATACGTTTACGTAAGATTATTCTTCACAATTAAATAGTTACAAGGCTTGTAGATGTCCCTTCGTGGAAGCAGATAGCCAGAGAAAATTAGAGTGCTTTTGATAGGCAGAAGGGGCGTGAAACAGATTAAAAATATTGTCTAAAAGACCAAATAAATGAAGATTTGTTCTGTTCCGACAGTATCACTTACCATCAGGTGAAATTGTAGTTAAACTCCAAAGCATACTGTCCTATAAAAATACATATCGACATTATTTATTTCGGAAATCTAAAACTCATGACAATGGTTTTATAAAAAAAAAGTTTTACATAAATTAAAAAAAATTAAATATAGACAACACCCATTTATACCTAATTTATTAGCTATTCGTTTTCCAGAGTCTTCCGCATCAACCTCGAGCGAGGTCACGTTACATTTAAAATTCGTGAATTTTGCAATTTTAATGCAGTTAAATTAATTCGTTATTATTTTTAGCGGGATATATATTAGAATCATTGCATGCATAAGCAAAGTATTTGACATACAAACATGGCCATCAATTTCTAATTATAAGCAATTTTATTTACAGTTCGAGAACCACTGAGTCGATTTGTATGATTTTTCTATTAAGCCATAAAAATATTATTCGGCAAAGATTTCATATACACACACAGCTAAGCAATCTACGAAAGCTTACAGCAGATAAACATTAATTCACAAATAACTTTTGAATCAAATAGTTATTAATAAGCGATAAATATTCCTTTTTTGTGTATCTAAATTAATTTTTAGCTTGAAATAAAACATATATATTATATATAAACACCTAAGTAAATTATATCAAAGAAACAAGATTTATTATTATAAATACATGTGACAGGTATTGTCTTCTTCCGACGATGCCGTGAGATTTCCAAGGACATCACCAAATAATAATAACTAGCTTAGAAACAAAATGAAAAAGGGTGAAATGTACAGAAATAGCCGTGATCTTTACTATTTCCCTCTCACTTTCTCCTGCATGCATTAATGAGATGCGTCCCGACTTATTTCGAGTGACAGCATACAATACTTGTATGTTGATAGAAAGCCCGGTATTCAGTACTCCATATCTAACATAACATAACATAAGCTCGCGCTTGTTATTCTCGAAGGGTTAGGCAGAGATGAAATAGCGAACTACACTACTCACATTTCGCCGAGCTTACTTGCGTCCTAGATGTGACAGCGGGCGAGTCCGTCGCCATATCGGGCACAAATTCCAGACTCCTGGATAATACTTAGTAGCAAAACCCAATATAACTTTACCCCACCCGAGGATCGAACCTGAGACCTCAGAACGACAGTCGTACCGTAATACAACTGCGCCACCGAGGCAGTCTCATATCTAAAGTTGTCTAAAAAATATTATACCAAAACAAATGACAAACAGGTATCCACTGACCAATAGGCGCTTGTCACAAGCTTTATATAATTAGCTTGATCTGTATATATGCACATACATATAGGTATGTATTTATCTAAGTAACGGAATATTTAAACTCATTTTTCATGGACTTCGAAGCATCATATGAAATAGAAACATTACACACTTGTCCATGATCGAACGATGACAACACAATAGTTTAATAAGTTTGTCATATTATTCTGAACATAATCTTCAGGACGAACGATTTGTATTGAATAAATTTTTATTACATTTTCCTGTAGTAGCAGGCGTGAGAATTATTTTTAATCACTTTATGTAAAGTAAGAAATAAGTTAAAACCAAAATAATTTAGAAAGTTTAGGCTGCTTTTTTGCATCTTAATATATAGTTAGGTGATTAAGTTATGATGGCTCTGTACAATAACTACACAAATGATTTAAAAAAAAACTTTAAGATTTGATGTGCTGACTAACAACTACAACATTAGCAGTATGATCTGAAATTATTCTTTCAACATAGATATTAAAACAAAGGTATATTGAAGTAAACAAAACCAGATTAATAAAGTAATTAATTATTTACTTTTTAGTGCATTTTACAGTATATTCTTTTGAAGTCGTTTTTGTTTTAACTTAAAAAAGTTTTTTTTTTACTTAAGAATGGTGGTAGCCTTATCCATAGCTAGTATTATATATTAGAAATAAGAAATCGCCTTTTTAAGCCATAAAACGATAAATAATTGTGTACTTCTAGCTGCCTAAATATAAATAAATAATAAATTATAAAACGTATTTAATTCAGTATATTTAAAAATTAATTATGACCTATGACTGAAAACTAGGTTTCAAAGTCACCGTATAATAAATTTTTACACTATATATAAATTAAACTACCTAACAGTATAATTAGTCGAAATACATACAAGTCAAGTTCACACAGCGGTGGCTTAATTTACAACGTACTTTTATAACCAATTTTATTTTGTCACAATCATAAACTTGACTTTGGTTATAAATGAAACATGTTTTTGAAACAATTTATTTTAATTGTTTAAAAATAAAATTATGTCAGACATTTTAACTAAAAATCTTTAAACTTAAGTGACTATCTTATCTATACTGATAAATAAAATTGTAGTGACTGTTTGTAATGTCAAAATAACAATTTTTTACTAAATACAGATGAATGTATCGAATCGATGATGGCGCATGGCGGCCGAATCTAGCCTTCCTATCCAACTATAAAAGTAGCCCGAGCTTCCGCTGAAAGAAAACATCGTGAGGAAACCATAGTGTGGTGGTAGGACTAATTAAAGTAGGGCATTTTCTAATAACGCCTACCTGGGTAGCTACCACCCTCAAGTTCGAAAACTTCTCGCCAAATACCAATAGATGTGTTCTGGCAGCATCACTTGAGAACCTGTACCTCTAGGCTTAGTGTGTTTACCATCCTAGACCACATCGTCGCATAACATTAGCTGAGATCGTGGTCAAAGTCTATACCTACTATGCAAAAAAAAAAGTATATAGGTACGATACCTATACCAAAAATACAATTTTTATAATTTATGTCTGCCTGTCCATCTGTTTGTTCCGTGTAATCTCTGAAACTCTGTGAATAATGTTGATATTTTTGGCGATTTTATTTTCTGTATTATATTGTTAAATTTTGATACCCGTGCAATTACAAATAACAAATTATGTACCTATTATACTTCAACCTTAACAAATAATAATGTTTAAGATTCGTCAGAAACGGTCCAGTGGTTCTCGAATTATAAGCCGACTAACGGAGAAATATACTTAGAGTGAAGAAATTAAGAATGGATAAAGTAAGTAATAATCTGATGTCATTGTCAAGTATGTAATCAACTAATATTGAATAGGAAAGATTTGTATTTTTGTATGTAATGAATAAACTTAAAAACTAGTAGACCGATTTGGATGAAATTTGGTATGAAGATAGTTTGAAATCCAAGTAGTGACATAGGATAGTTTATATTGCGAAAATCCCACGGGAACGGTAACTCCGCGGACAGCCAATGACGGCATCCAACTAATATAGAGAAAGGGAAGACTTAGCTGATTTAGGCATATGATGAACATGCCTTGATCAAATTAAAGAGCTTCTAAAGACAGGTCGCAGTCAAAAGTACCCATAAACAAATAGAAAGCATGAAAGTGAAAGTAGAAAAAGCGGAAAATTTGTCAGAATCCGTAGCTAGTGAAAGGAAAACCTACGGAAAGAGAGGCCAGGAACCTTCACGAACCAGCGTGGCTGAACACACCAAAGTTTAAATATAAACAGATAAATAGTTAAGGAGTGCATATTGGACAAACATACATAAATATTAAGTTTTAAATATCCTATTATTGAATTATATAAAAAGTAACGTCTCTATGTATGTCCGTTAGTTAGCTTTTAACTTTAGAACCACCGAACTGATTCACATGATTTTTTTTAAACGTAGATATATTATCTGATAAGGTTTTAGTATATATAATATATACCTTAAGTATATATTGCATTAGGTAGCATATAAAAAAGAGTTATAATGATAATAGCGAATAAAAACGACACAACGTTATACATCATTGTATTAAATATAGTAAGTTATTAGCAGTGTGTCCGCGGCTCCGCCCGCGTTTCATATAATTTTTACTGCCTAATACAGTTTTAAAAAAAAATACTTAACCTAAAAAAAATAAAGGAATGAAGATTGAATGAGACTTTTTTGTTTTTATTAGCAGAAACAATGTACATAAGAGTAAATTGTAAAAAAAAATTAAAATAGTCGATGTAATTTAAAAAATAAATAGCCTATAACCATTTACGAAAAATTCTGCATCAAATGGTAGTAATCCCATCCCGATATATTCAGTAGTTTTGAAGTGATTTTGCGTCAAATTAAACTTGATTTTCCTTTTATTTATGTATAGATGGATTATAAAAAATCTTCATTTGACAGACGTGGAATCTCACGCAGACGTAGTCGCAGACACAGCTAAAGTATAAATGAAATTCAAAAGAAATATGGCTGTCAAATATAAAATTCAACGAAATTTGCAAATAAGAAACGCGTATATACGCCAAATACTATTTGATTACCGTAAAATTTACATTAAACAATTTATTGTAATGTGATGAATTGTTAATTCTTCGCACAAAGATACACCAGTTAATAAAAATGGAAAAATTTAATTGGTCGGCAATGAGCGCAACCAAAAAAAGTAAACACTGTACAATTTTAAATTCCTCAACTGTCATTGGCTGTTCGAAGTCACATAAAAAGTACATCCCCATCTCGGGCCTGCCTCGTAGTTTTTTTTCATTTCTTTATGTCGTTTTTTTAACCAAAACAACAAAAGCGAATATACATATATCAGTAAATCCATACAGTTAGATACATATTTGTACTTTAATTACATTTACTAACGGTATATCTTTATAATAAACAGTTATAATATTAACCTAATTAAGCTCACATTTGCAAATAAAACGATAGCATTATTAACGGAGACAAACAGATATAAAATTCACATTATCCCAATATTAACAACAATACATAGAAACGTTATAATTTCCTCGGTCGTATTTTATTGTCTAATAATAACAACAAACGCCTATAGTTTATCACAATAACAAATAAAGTACGGAGGGACGTTTATTATTTCTTCTTTTTTTTATTATTATTATAAATATAGCATAAACAATAACTTAATAACTTAATCCCCTCCCACAGTAGCTCGATGCGCATTGGTTCGTATAAAAATAGGCTGTGTTACGACAGGGACGCGTGTATCCGTTGATATATCTATCCTAGTCGCACTAGAAAACTCGTCGCCTTCAAATGTAGAATACTTTATCGATGTTTGGAGCATAAAAATTGACAGATTTTTTTCAGTTCATTGTGAGAGGTGGCAGCGGTCACACTGTTTTCAGACGCCGCACTGAAGGGTTGTGTACCCAAAAAAATTAAAACGTTTATTATTTGTAAATGAAAAGTATAGTGAGTTCGGAGTTATAGTGAAGTTTCTTTAAATATTAATTAATGCAAACAATAACATTAATGTTGTGTGGTTTTCAACTTTCGCTACTTTTTAAGGGGAAGGTTTGTTTTGTTTTTTTAATGGTTATTTTCTTTATATTTAAATATATTTAGTCGAATACATTTACTAAGTAATAATGATAATTTAAATATATTGTCTTATTTTAAATAATAAAATCAATAATAAATGTGTTCTCAAGGTTTTATATTTATAGACAAAATGAAATTGTAAAACAGATACTACATTATGAAAAAAAATGAAATTGTTAAATATCATAAAAGTCCCAATAAATTTGATAATTACATTTCATAAACGGGATAATGAATTTTTGTTCATTTTTATCAATATACCTATTCTTAGAATAAACCATAGTGCGTCATATGTAGGTAGATACTATAATAATACAGTTCATTGTATTTTTTGTAAAAAGCATATAATTCGGTCAAAGCTGATTTACATTTTCCTCTAGTCGACCTTACATATTTACTGTATTTGTCTTTCAAAGCATGATTATTAAGAACAAAAAATATTTTGATGAATAAAAAATTTCAATGACTTAATATTTTATTTAAATAACAGTCATAAGTATTTGTTTGCTCAACATTTACTGAAAATTAATTACAATGAAAACTATTTATAAAACACTTACCACGTTTTTTTGTAATTTATTATATATATAGGTGATGTTATTTATTAGAAGCGACATGCATCTACGTGACATTATATTGTTCCGCATTTTTTCACTTTGCCGACTGCGATGTGTGCATATTTTTCATGAATCATAATTTAATTGTTTTATTCAAATATAATTATAACAAACGATGCAAAAATGTATAATATGAAAGAATAAATTAATTTACCTTAGGTATGCTAAGTTGTGCCTCCCCCGCTGGCATGCCGCCCGCGACACATTCTGCACATCCACAACCATGGGGCCCGTTGCTTCAACCGCCAGTTGTTGTAAGTAACTTATTTTTACTTTTAAAACTATTAACTTTTTAAACGTTATCTCTCATAATTATACTTTACAACCGAGTGTCTTCTCTCCAGAAATCTGAACCGAGGGAGGATGGAAACTTTTCTAAAGAACAAACAAGCGGCTTCTACTCGGAAGGGTTTCATAGCGCATCTCCATCTTCATCAAGTAAAGATTCAAATGGGCACTCGCCGCGCAGCGTCGTCGGTAGCACGGGGGAACCGTCGCCATTTTACGACAATATGCCTTTAAAAGCAAAAGCTAACTTGGGAATGCATTTAGAATCGTTTCGAAACAGTTTACCATACAGCCTGCTAACTCCACCTGGTTTCGAGCATAGGGTGAACGAAGGTCGAGACCATTCGCCGGGTTACGAATCGTCATATTCACCGAGGAATCTCGCACCTCCCGTACACGTGTCGACGCCTTTAGTACGCGCCGATGCCACTCCACCGAAATCGCCCCCGAGAACTCCATCGTCACCCGACAGAGACCACGATAGGCGATCATTTGAACGCTTTCATGATTCAGGATTCGACGGTGTTGGACAAAACAAACCCGACGGAGATGACGGCCGTGACGGTTCGTGTTTTGAAGACGATTTCGATGACGAACCCGGCCTTAGAGTCCCGGCCGTCAACTCCCACGGAAAAGTTAAAACTTTCAAATGCAAGCAATGCGAGTTCGTGGCCGTGACGAAACTCAGTTTCTGGGAGCACAGCAAGGAACACATTAAGCCGGAGAAAATGTTGTGCTGCAGAAAGTGCCCATTCGTGACCGAGTATAAACATCACCTCGAATATCACATGCGAAATCATTTAGGATCTAAACCATTCCAGTGCAATCAGTGTTCATACTCGTGTGTAAATAAATCAATGCTAAACTCACATCTTAAATCACATTCCAACGTTTACCAGTATCGATGCGCTGACTGTAACTACGCTACGAAATATTGTCATTCGCTGAAACTTCACCTTCGGAAGTATCAGCACAATCCGGCAATGGTACTAAATATAGACGGAACACCGAATCCTTTGCCAATAATCGATGTCTACGGGACACGCCGTGGACCCAAACAGAAGTCTATAACAAAGATGTACGATCATCAACCTCCAACCGGTAACAACATACAGCACCAACCGCCGCCACCGACCCATCCATTATTCGCAAACCACTTTCCCGTCAACTTATCTTACTTACCACCACTTCTACCTCATTCTTTCTTATTCCCGCCTAACAATAACTACGAACAAAGAATGTCTCCGAAAAGTTCTGAAATGCCAATCGAGAAAAGCCAAACGTTATCTCCCCCGCCGTCGATATTACAAAATCGTCTATCGTTTAACGAACGTCCATCAGAATCAGAACCAATGTCTCCACCGGCAAAATCTCCAACGGTTGCAAATAACACAACACCGCGACGAGAAACCTCTTCACCTGCTCCGACGAATGATGCATTAGACCTTACTAATACAAAGATGAGCGACGCTGCCACACCTCCTCCTAAGCCGGACAAAGCTATGCCTGTAACACCGACCACCGCTTTAAAAAACAGGCGAAAAGGTCGTGCGTTCAAACTACAGCCGGCAGCATTAAGAATGCAGCATGAAGACGAGAAAAGGCGAGAAATAGACGAGTCAGATTCTGAATCGGACGCTTCCACGGAAGTTCCGACAACGACCTCGTCAAGTTCTTACACGTGCCAATACTGTGACATCACATTCGGTGACCTGACAATGCACACAATACACATGGGATTTCACGGGTATAACGATCCATTCATGTGTAACAAGTGTGGGGAACGGAGTCCGGATCGCATAGCATTTTTCGTCCATCTAGGACGGGCGCAGCACGCTTAGTTTCATTCGACCTTTTTATGATACCCTAGTCAACACTAATTGCTTATGTGTAAACTCTCTAAGTGTTACAAAATAACATAAAACAAATTAATTTATTTTAGTTTATATTATAACGTGAACAGTTAAAATAACAAGACCAAAGAGTCGCTACGTAGTATATCATTAATAGTTGCATTTTTCATTTTTATAAAATATGTTTTATAGTCTTTACTTATTTATGGTGTCTGGGCGTAGTTTCGTTTGTATATTTAAAAGATAATTGTTTTATAAAAGTAATATAGTTAGATTAAGTGATAAAGTCACATTCGAATGAAATAACGAGTATAACAATATGCTTGAAGTCTTACATTTCAACGTTTTAACAATTTGATCATAGATTTTAGATATTAAAATGTAAATAGCTACGATATATATAATATACCGGAGAACGTGTGCAGTGGCACTAATTATTCTAATTTTAAGTGTATTTAAAATACAAATAATATGTAAATACGTAAATAAATCTATTAAATTTTGTTAAAATCAACATGTTAACTTTCAAAAAATTTCTTACACATCGTTCATTACTCGATTCATTCATTCGGTAAAAAATGGAACTCTTTATATTATTTCTGCCATTGCTCACGAACTCCTTGTTTGATTTATAATTAACTTGTGTGTTAGCAAATAACTTATTAGATACAAGTATAACAAGTGACCAATGTAATGCAAACAAGACTGTATATCTCTTGAATAAGTACAAAATCAAAGTTCACACCGATCATGTTTATGTTTTAGTGTTCCCTAGATTTATTAGTAAATACTTTAAGGTTTAATTTAGTGTAGGAAACGAGTGTAGAGTTTTAACAGTTGAAGGATATTAAAATTTTAATACGTTTCAAATCCACAACTAAAGTATTTAAAGCAATAATTAATAGTCATATACAAAAAGGTTTTTTAACCATTTTCTTTATCGTTTGAAATGAAATTATAAATAAATAAGTATTGTAAATTACAATAATACTTAACATTATGTAAGAAATTCTTTCAGGCAAAAATCAAACTATAATTTGTTTTAAAAACCAAACTGTTAAAAACATTGAATTACCTCGTTCGTGTTTTATACAAACTCTATGTATATGTCAAAACAACGGTGAAGTTACCTATTAGTCATAAACCGCTATAAATAAGTTATTATTAATAACAAAATCACATAATAAATTAGTAGGCATATTACATACCTAAATTGTAAGCGAATCATAACCTATTTTATTTAGGATACATATTAAGAAAAAGATTTATATTTTATTTATTTATATGACAATTTAATTTGTATTATTTAGTTTTAATTATGTTATACCTAATAGTTGTGATTTTCATGAGGGATTTCTTCTAATAAAAATTTAAAAACTATTTACATATATCCTTCTTTTTTTTAAATAAATTTGTATCAAAGAAAAAAAAATGATAACAAACTATTAAAAAAAAGGATATATTAATTATTATTATTGACTTATATACGTTTTATTGTAAGTAATTTGTTTGTGTGCTGGAAACATAACAATAAAATAATAATTATTATAAACAATTATTATTGTATTTAATTTCTGAACTCGTATTTTCCTCAAGCTAATATTATTCAGAAAATGTATGAGACAGGTTTTTAAACGAATAAATTGATTGGAACTATAGTACTGTATATAAGTTACTAATTATCAAATTACTATGACTAAATACGACAACGAGTACGAGGCGAGTACATAGCACACCTTCGTTTTACTGATGATATAGTAGTCATGACTGAGACCGCAGAAGACCTAACTCAGTAGAGCCTCCGAACGAGTTGGCCTTAAAATTAACATGGACAAGACCAAAGTCATGTCTAATGTCCATGTAGTGCCAACTCCTATAAAATCGCTGGCTCTACGCTTGAAGTTGGCAGTTATAATTGATCTTTGGGGGAGACCTACGTCCAGCAGTGGAGGTCTTTTGGTTAAATGTATAGATGGATAACTAAATTGTACTAAATACTTACTATATACTTGTCTATTATAAATACAAACCTACGTAATTATAATCACTTGTCCGAGTCAAACAAATAATATACAAAAAATGTGTCAAAGTTTATTACCGTACGCCAATGTAATGAACAAATTTTCCATTGTCCCACATCACATGTTGAATTGAAATATCTTTGACACACGCACACACAAACCTCTAATATTTTTTACACTTGACGTAAGATAGAACATAAATAAATTGAAGATAAATAAATGTACTTTTTTTTAAACAATAACATAATTAATGATATTATAGATAAATGATATAATATCTAGTCTACCTGATGGTAAGCGGTTATTACGGCTTAAATCTGTACGATCGATCTCAGAATAACCGCAGCCCTGATAACAATATTAATAAACTGCTAATCAAAAGTATTGAGTCAGATCGCTCCGGGTACCAGTGCAGTGGAAAACATGTTACAAAACAGCAGCCTAAGCCTGGTTTTGCGTTAAGAATAGATGTGGTTCTGAATTAACTGAACTGTTTAAGCCGCTGTTGACAAGAAAGGTTCTGACAGTTTCACCAAATTTTTGGGACGACAGTTTAGGGCTCTCAAGGTATCGCAATAGCACTAAAGTTATACAAACCTCGGCTTGAGTTTACTTACACATATATTTCGCGAAATTTGCCCTAGCTAGACCTAAAAGGGAAAAATCTCAAACTCCTTTACAGAACTGGTGCACCGGCGTGTAATTTGCACGGGTATGGAGTGCAGTAGGTATTATCCACATCATGTTAGTACATGAAACTGCCACTGTAATGGGTTGACGGCAGATAAATGCCTCCACAGTTCAAGATCGGAGCAAGTTCCAGGCTCCTGCCAGACGGGGCCTCTAGTGGCCTAGCTTCTTTGAGTAATTAGTCCCGCACGAAAATGCTGAGAAGTATATACGTAAGATAATTGTGAGATACATATTCAGCATTATATGAAGCGAGGATGGAGTAGTTAGTAGTGCGATCAGATTCCTCGTCGATGTACGCTGGTTCAAACCAACCTTTCCAATTCTATAAATGAGCCTCCTGAGCTTTTGGTGTTTTCGGAAACAAATGTTGAGGAAATTAAAGCATAGTAGTAGCGCATATTTTGTCCTGTCTGGGTAACTACTACCCTCAAATTTGAAAACCTGTCGCTAAATAACAATTGGACCTGTACCTCTAGGCTTAACTTTTTTACCACCCTGGACCACATCGTCACTTAACATCAGGTGAGTTGAGGTCAAGCTTATACAGTATTTAAAAGAACGTAATCCATTTGTGAGAAATAATTTTGATCCAACAAAAATCCCGTGTCCATTTCCTAGGTATAACCAACTTCCATAGTTAATTTTGTGAGAATTCGTCCACCCAACCAAACGATAAACATTTAAAAAAACATATTATATTCACATTTATAAAGTATTTCTTTATTTTATTAGATGATATGTTTTATTAATAAGTCTTACTTATACTCAGACAATCTCTGTAGGTATATCACAATATGATTTACGCTCAAATAAATAATTATTCTTCTCCTAAATTTCTTAGAAATTAATATTTCTTGTAAATAAAATGCTTCAAATACTGATATCATTAACTATGTATAGATACTTCTTAGAATTACTATCCTGCTTGCTCTGTAGGAAATTTATATGAGTGCGAGTGAGTAAGTAATAAGTAAGTCATGTAAGAAATTCACAGCTAAGAATGTACGTAGATTACTGTACAAAACATTGATTGCAATTATTAAGTTAACGTTTAAAGAGATAATAATCACATTGTAGATTCTCAACCTACCCTTAAAATCTAAAATTTCCGTGAAGTAACTAAAACCAGTAATTAATATGCAAAGATTGTGCATTATAATTAAAGTTGCCAAACGTACTCGCGACATTAGGAACGCGATTCCGACTCCAAAGATCTGAAAGAGGCACAACCCGCGCAAATTCGCGTAATTCGAACGCTTATTATCCTGCAACATAACATGAACGCAAAATGGCGCGCTTTTTAATAAAAACTAGTTCTGTTTTTAAAACAAAATAAACATAAATGGTTATGTATTATCTTGCTAAGTTTTAATATTCGGCTTGTCGTGCACTCACGAGATTAATGCACACAGTTTATCATATAGTATGGTAGACTGTCGTCTAATGATATACTCATCACAAACTAAAACATAATTTAAACAGAGAAACTGGAGCTTCTGTAAGGCCTAGAAGATTCCAGAACCCTTTTTTTTTTTTTTTTTGACGGGGGGATACCCTATAAATTCTAATATTGCAAAAAAATAATATATTCTTAAATATTACAAAAGGTGTTGATCCCCAAGAAATACAAAAATTAATTTTATCCTAAAACCTTAATAAGCCTTTATGTATGTATAATACTTTATATATGTATATACTTTATTATTAATCTTATGGTACAAATTCCTTGTTGTACAAATTTATTAAGTCGATAATAATGTCGAATGATAATTTAATTCTCGTCTCTTGGTAGCCGCATTAGTTTTTCAACTGTTCAAGTTAAAACTTAACTTAAGTATAATTAGGCCACTATTCATTCTTACTATTGAATAATTAGTTACAATCGAATGAAACAAGAGAATTCTATGCTCGCAATAGAAATTAATAAACCAAATATTTTTTTTTTTTTTTATTATTTCTGATCACTTCAATTCGTGAGAAATCAAGAATTTTCATTCGAGAATTTTACTTATTTTTATCATAAACTATTATCTAGCTAATACAAAAATATATTCATATTTAATCACTAATCACAGTAGATATCTTAAGTGGTAGAGTAATATGATTCCAAAGTAACGAGAAACAATGTAAAGATGATTAAAGTAACAATTTAAAAAATGTTTAGGTATTAGAAAAAAAATCGTAATTTAGACAAACGCTACAGTAGTCTAGGTGGAATGGGAGCATTTTGACCCGCTCTCAGCATCCATGTAGAGTAGCAGCTGCACCTGTGACTAAATAATCCAATAGGGGATCCACAAACGCAACCGCAGACTGCCAGAAAGTGTCTTTTTCATGGACGCTGCTTCGTCTGGGACGCCATTTAGGCAACACAGGCGTCTCCAGAACCTGTGCCATCCATTCCGGGTTTGTTCTAAATTTTTCTTATGTGACTGTGATGACGCTACAAGTCGGGATGTGATCTACTATGTGAGGTGTCATCTAGGGCACCTGGTACTACAGGGATGAACTATTCACTTTATTATTATTACTCTGTCTGTACCTCACAGCTACAAAGTACGGCTTAATAAAGACATTGCTTACGTAATCACCATTTATACCTGCCCCCCCCCTCCTCACCAATCTTAGCAAAATAAGCAAATCCTAAACTCCCAGCTTACCTAATACCAAAACCGAACCCATAAAATCCGAATCACCGTAAAGAAGAAAAAAAAACTAGTGAAAACATTGAAAAAGACGCGTTTATTGTTGTTTAAATGATAGTACGAATAATTAACATTTTACAATTTGTTCTTTGAAGTTATTAACATTTAGACAAATGTACATATTTTTTGTTAAAGGTAAGTAAAGTTAATCTGCATAGTCTTTGTTACTTTATGTCGCGTATGCTATCGTTGTGGAATGGGTTATCCAGCTCGGTTTTTCCTAATTAATGACTCTGGTGTTGCAGTTGTCCATAAGCGACAGTAACCATTTACGATCAGATAGGCCATTTGCCTATTTGCTAACTTTTTACAGTAAAAAAATAAAATAATTATTCGGTCATTTAGGGGAAAATATTTTAGATGTGGCCTTAGGAATATGCCATCATGCTTAACATTCTTTTCCATCAGAGATAAATAATAAAACTCTGGCAAATGCCAAAAAAAAAGAAAGAAAAAAACTTTCCTCGAAAAATTCCTTGTCGCTGACAGCAGGTTGAAAGCTAATGTCACATTCCATTTAATAACGCTAATCTATAAGTTTATCCCCTACCGAGAATTGCTCAATGCCGCTAAAGAAGTTTTTATTTGAAAAGTATACATACCTATTTCTAATACATGTAAAGTGGCATAGGTATTGATATGTTATTATTTTTTAATTGAAACAATAGCGAACAAAGAAATTCCACTATTAACGTATACGATACAGCAAGGCAGAAATCCTAACGTCTAAAAATAACATATTCTTTTGTCTTTTTTATTTATGAAGCAGCTATTTTTTAAACAGACAATACAATATTTATGTCACCGTTACGGTTAAAAACTCTTTATGAATATTTATAAAATTTTTATCGTATAAGTAGACAAGTGCTCAAAGAATATTCACGTCATTCTTTACATTGTCGTTTCGCTAAAAATATGCACCAAATGACAAACATCCTCGTCACTTAAAATTAATGTTACGTAAAGCAAAACGAATTAATCAGCTGTTGTTATTATTATTATTGACTAGCTGTGCCCGCGGCTTCACCCGCTTGGAATTCCTATAATATGCAGCCTATGTTCTCCTCTTGATGCGACATATGTGTAAGTCATTACCAAATTTCTTCGAATCCGGTTCAGTAAATTTTGCGTGATTGACGTAAAAATTAATAAACAGACAGACGAAATATTTTTTCGAAATATGTTCTATTGTTGATTCTGAAGCCCCGCATAGTATTTTGTCTTAAATATCTTTTAATGTATAGATTATTTCGTATATTCCTTAAGAATATATTATGTGTGTGATATAATTATGCAAACACAATGATGTCTATTTCTTTTTCCAAATAAAAATTAAATTTTTTACTTTAACAAATTTTTACATGAATTGATTTTAACAAATAAAAGCGTGTGTGTACTTATGTATGCACCTTAAGAAATTATACTTCTTTGACGTAATAATGCAAAAAAAACTTAAACGTTGACAGCTGACTTCAGGGTGTTGGTTTTTCCTGACGGTTGCGCGCGTATCGTTAAAATTAACTCTCATCATTTTTACCTAACGACCAAAAAGAAGTATAAATTCAAAAATATATAAACTTAAAGAACGACGCAATAGTATGGTATAAAAGTTCCAAAGGCATCAGCTCATAAATTACCCAATTTTGTCCAAAATTAAATTAATGTGTCGAGTACCCATAAAAATAAAACAATAGGAAAACAATGGAAAGCTGGCGTAAACGCCAGGTAAGTGCTCAAGGGGTTAATATACAAATGAATGTGCAACAACAAGAACATGCACTTTTCAAGGTAGAATCTATAAATTGTATAAAATTCTATTACCTATTAGTACTACTCATGTTAACATTTGAAATAATAATATAAATGATTCTAAAACAAAACTTGTATTTATAGTATTTGGTTGTCTCTAAAAGTCATTGTAATAAAACAAAAGTTTTTTTTGTCCCTTTAAAATGCTTTTCGCTCACCAAATTACAAATAAATTGAAATAACATAGCAACACCACCGTGAACACAACGCGTCGGAATTAATACCTTCACCTTACACGATCTATTTTTAGTAACGTTATCTGTTACAAATTTACAGGTGTGTTATATAAGTTCCAACTTATATAATATTATTTACACGCGAACAATATCTAATTTAAACCGGATCGCACCACCGTCGGCCATGCCGGTATAAATACCAGCCCATCGGTGAAAATTTACAAATACACGCTAGCCATCACATGGACAACTAGTGATATTAAAAATACATCTACAGTATGGCGGTAAGTTCTTTTTTTCTTTTTTTTTTTTTTATAGTAATAGAGGAATCCGATGGAACTAGTAGCATTAATGGATCGCTTATCTGCCATAATTACCGCGGCTAACTTTGCTCCCGCACAGACTCCGGGTCCGCCTTCGATGGCGGACTAAGACGTTCTTCGTTCCCCAACTAGGGAGGCTCTTAACGCCGCTGCCAGCGCGATACATCACTGTATCGCACCAACACCAACACCACCACCAAGTGGTGTCAGTGTCACCACCACAATAGCGTATTTGAGTTTCCGCATTTTAGTCAAGCATTTTTTGAAGTGAGTGCTTCTTTTGCCGCGTTGAACGATTTTCGGTAGGGGAAAACTTATAGATTCGCGTCACCTATAACGTCACCCTTATTCGACATGCTACAGTCTATCAAATAAGATAAGATGGAAATAATAAGATGGACACTTTTGTGTTGCCACATCTAAAATATTGTCCCATAAATGTCCGAATATAATGCTCGAGTACAAACGACTACTACTAAATTATTCTATTGGTTGTATAAATAAGATCATGAGTAACCATCCAGACTCAGAACTATAGTCCGTGTGGGTATCATTAATTTCACTTTTAAAAGTAAGTTTTTTCATAGTTTTCACTTCTATCGGCAGTTTTCATGACTACCTAGTTTTCTTTTCTTCACACACAGCAGACTCTTTTTTTTTAAATTTTATTTGACATGTTATTACATATCTTTGAAAATATGGAGATACAAAGTCAAACGTTAACCCTAGTGAAGTCTAATTAGTAAGGATCATTCAAAAAAGATCCATGAAATAACCTATACTTTTGCTTTGTTCGGTTTACTCTATAGGTTCGCACATGGGAAACAATGTGTTGTTTGTTGCACACTTAATGATTGGTAAACTTTGGTGGCACTATATAGCAATTCAGATAACTTTAAAACTCTTTTCCAGAGGGTTGCAGAAATCTAAATAGAGACGCATCATGGCGCCAACGACACCCTTCAAAATAGAGCTTAACACCGAAGTGCCTATATATATATTTATTAGAGCTCTGCAAAGTAACAGCACTCCATGTTGAATAAAGTACAGTCCAAGAACGATGACCACCACCAATAGTTAAGAATTTATCGACAATTAGCATCATCATATACCTGGCTACATCTACCACGAATAACGCCTCTTAGTAGATCTGGATATACATTTGCTGATCCTGGAACCCGACCTGCCTTAATCTACACACGATAACAATTTTATGTACCAGTGTAACCGGTAGTTACAATCCAGTCGGAGTCCATTGTCCTACCCAGTGGCGGATTTACAAGTAGGCTAAAGATAAGCTATTATAGCTTGCGGTAGCAAATTTTTGAAGGCGGCATATTTTCGATACCAATGAAAAGGGAGTATCAATTTCGTCAAATTCTCCTTTTATGCGCCAAAAAGACGCAAAATCTTTCTACTCGATTTGCCTATACCATATATAAAATATTACACTATGATTACGGCGGTTGAGTGCAGTGGGAGGCAGATTAGGCGGACGTCTGTACTTATATTGCAATAAAATTCTTGTTGCATTTTAGATTCTAAAAAAAATGTACTTAGCGTTCATATTTCCTATTTTAATTTTGTAAGTATAAGATAAGACGCAATTTGATTCAGTCTATATGTGGCACATTTGTAAATCTCCTTCTGGGCCCTACACCCTGCTAACTGCTGGATGTAGGTACACGTGTCGAACGTGACACGCATACTCAAGCTTTTTTTTCTAACCTAGCTAATGCTGTTGACCCGAAGGGCCTTTATCGCTTCACCGTGACTTGGGGACAAGAGCTAAAGACACTCAGCCGCAAAAAGGTAACTAGCACCACACTCAAGCTTAAAGTTTTCAATATATATACGGTGATCGCAATCAAGTCAAATGTGGTAGGGCTACCTAATGACAAAATTTGTTACGGTATTGCTTCCGTAGCGGAAACCTTGAAGACGACTTCAAAATCACAATTCCTTATTCGATAAGTCCCTGAAAATGCTTAAACAGCTGTTTATATTACCCTATTTAATAATAAAATATGCTGTTGTAGTTATCTAAACAAATAACTACCTACCTCTAACAGCTAACAGTTTCGCCATGTGACATTTACTGGTACGTAGTTTGTTTTGAAAAAAAAACAAACAAATTAACCGTCTCTCACGATTTATGTCGAGGAATTGATAAAATATACAGAAATTTTAACAGGAAAGTTCGCCATTTTATTCTTTTGATGTGAATTCTTTAGCGGGATACAGCGATTCTCAGTAAGGGAAAATCTTATAAATTCGAGTTACCAATGTTATGACGTCAGCCGTCAACATGCTAAAATAGACTATGTCAAGTATAAGATTATGTTAAGTGCTGGCTCAGAGATAAGTAATAAAATGTATACTATAGTTTATTGTATATTTTGATTATGAATAAACTATATAAAAATGTATTATACCTTATTATTGCTCGTAGCGCCAATAGATGTAAAACCAGACAAAATGTTACACGTTAATAATTTTAATCAATAAATTATGATATTTAAACATTAAAAGAACAGTTTTTCCAAAGTTTCAAGGGTTCACTTCTTTCGGCATCCACATGCCTGAGTTTTTTTTTTTAAATAAAACACTCCGTAAATATAAATAAAAATAAAAATATTTGAAATTCATATACCTCTTTCGGAAATGAAACAGTTGTTTTTACCTACAACACATTATTTACATCCAAATAAAATTGAAGTAATTATGTTTTAGGTATCTGAAAAAAAAACGTACAACTTAAAACTTTAATTTAAATTAAAAATTAATTACTTCACAATTCTTGATAATAATTAACAATATTCATTAAAACGGTACCTGTGTTAATTAAAACTAATTTCTTTTCCTATTTTGTTAAAACATTTTCAGTCTCTTTATCTGTTTGTTAATAGTTTTTTTTAATTAATTCAATGCGACTATTATTATCGTCTAGTTAATTACCACGAACCAAGTTGCAGACACAATTTACTGACATCATTAAACTAGTACTATAAAACCGAAGATATAACATTTTTACAAACATTTAAAAAAAATCGAACGTTAAACAAACTCTCGATGATACGTGCATTTATTTTTTTTCTAATAAATATACTAATTTGCGTTACACTAATTATAAAACACAATTTACAATACAACTGACTAGGGGCAGATTTATATATTATGAAATACATAAATAAGCAACAATGGGGGCAATGGATGAAGCGATGATGGCGCAGTGGATTGTGCGGTCGGATTCGGTGTCAACCCGGGTTCAAGCATCACCTATCCAACTTTAAATCAGTCTGAGCTTTCGGTGAAGGAAAACATCGTGAGGAAACCATAGCATGGTAATAAGGCCTTTTCTAACAATGCCCGGCTGGGTAGCTATAGCCCTCAAGTTTGAAATACCTGTCGCCAAATACCAATAGGTGTGTTCCGGCAGCATCACTTGAGATCACCATCACCAGTAACTCTAGGCTCAATGTGTTTACCATCCTGGACCATATCGTCACTTCACATCAGGTGAGACTGCGGTCAAATCATTGAGCCAATACCGTGTAAAAAATGTACTCTACTTATTTTGAAACCATGGGTTAAAAGTACAACGCTAGTATGCTGACTGTTTCTCCTTTTTTTTTGTTTTTTTTTGACGGGGGGAAATGCATTTACGCACTACCCTTATCTATTGTATTTAGGGGATCAAAGTCCCCCAATACAATAGATAAGGGGGCACGGAGTGACGAGCTCCGTGCCAGTGTGGGACTCACCCGGGCGTGAAGCGCCCGGAAATACCCATTAAAACCCCCCGGGGCCGTCCGCTGCATTTGGGATGGGGGCGACACGGGGTGGCTTTCGCAAGCACCGCGTCGCTGACTGTTTCTCCTAACCAGACGTCACAGACACAAAATAAAAAAGACATAAAAACATAAAAAAGAAAAGGTTACCTGACTTAGATTTATGAAATCAAGGATAAATTAAATAATATTTGAAGGTGCTTAAATAAAATGAAATATATATATATTTTTTTAATAAATATGAAATAAATAATAATGCGTAGTTTTTTCCAGTATTTTCGTAAAAGTAGTTTGGTTACAGATGTGCCATTTTCACGCACTTTAGTACTGCTGTTATGCGATTTAGCATACTTCTTACTAGGTTTTCAAGGCAGTATTGCGGAATATTCTACCATTCCTCATTAGAGCTTCTTTCATTTCATGTAGCGTAATTGTCGGCAGACTCAGCTGACGTGTTAGTCGTCTTAATTTGTCCCAGAAATGACCAATGGAGTTTTTATCGGTGCTGCGTGCTTGCTACTTCATGTGTGTGATACCGACTTTTTTGAAAATAGGTAAACACTATCTGAGCTGTATGCGGGCTGTATGTCCGCCGTCAACATGCCAACATGTCAAGTAAAGATGGCGCTCATGGAATTTGATTATTTAAATTAAGCCCAACTGTATCGCGACCACCAAACACTTGTGACAAATCCGTTTTAGTGACTTGTTAATTTGCGTCGCACTCCGGAATCAGCAGATCGACAGGTCAATAGGTATAATTGACCTATTCGATTTGTATAAAATTTGATAAGAAGGTCTCCTTCGTCCTGTAACGAAGTTTTACCAATAGAAACCTAAAACCTAAGATTTTTATTTTTCAAAAAGTTATACAACATTCAAATTTTATATATTTTTTAAATTTCCATGTTTATTTTTTATATCTGAAAACTATTATCGTAATAATCTTTATTTCATTTGAAGGTTTCAAAAATATATTAAAAACTTCTTTTTTTTTGGAATCATTAAATTGAAAAATTTCCAATTAATCAATAATATTAAATGGCATATAGTATAGGTAGGTAATATCATAATTGTTGTAAATATAATTTGTAATGAATTCATTTTCTTTTTTTTAATATTGATATAAAACAAATTTTCATGATGATCGACTTTTCTTTGTCCATTCTTTAATCTCGCTAAAGTATCAAATAGTATTTATAATTGTGAGTCTTACTAATGATGATTTTAAATGTACATTAGTTGGATACTGATAAATTCACTAACCAATTCACATAGGTAATAAGCTTTATTACGGTCTACATAAATGATAAATTCCCGTGACAGAAACTATACTGCATCATACACTGGCTTTTTAACTACCTACGCTATAGAGTATCCGACATTCTATTGTTTTAAACATTTATTTTTAATTTCCACCAATAAAATTATATTATCTCAATGTATTTCGTATGCAGTGAATAAAGTACAAACGATACATACATAATAAAACACGTTTACCCTAAAATTGCTTTATCAATTTCTAGTCTAGACACCGGTATTTTTTTTAAATAACTCTACTATATTGCATGTTGTTTTATACATTCATTATTTATAACAGTTAAAATAATCAGAAGTAGGTACAAGATTTACTATAAACACCCTAAACTTAAACGTACTTGCTTTCCCAACTATTAGTGCTTTATTAGATTTTAAAACTTGAGGGTAGGTAGAAGTTACTTAGACGTGTATTATTAGTAAATGCCCTAACACCATGCTATGGTTTCCTCAAGAAGTTTTCCTTTAACCAAAAGCTCAGGCCTATTATATTTAGAATTCGATAGGTGGGTTCGAACTGACGCCACCGACGCGGAATCCGAATATAAATATATATATATATATCGAGTTTCTTGCCAGCTCTTGTCGACTTGGTTGTTTTCCGAACCAGTGGTAGGTAGTGTTTTTGACTTAAATGAGGGCTTTCTCAGGTCCTATACTAAATAAAGTATTGATCGATTTGAAACATTTTTATACTTGAGGGCAGTTAGATAAAGCAATCATATAAATTAGTTACCTACGGAAACGAATTATACAGTAAGATAGAAGACATAGATTAAAAACAGACGAAAGAGGTTTATGAAAAATCGCTTCATGATATTCATAATTTCATCTTATACCTTGGTTTTACTCGTATTAACACGTATAGATAATTGTACCATACCAACGTACGATTTTCAACAATAACTGTCATCTAACCCAAATCCAGCGGATGTTGCAGATTTGAATATAAAAAACTGTTTTAGAAAAAAAAAACGGTAAAAAATAATTCAGCTTTAAACTTCACATAAGAGGAGACACCACGTAGAACATAAAAAGATGTAGAGTAGTATTGTTCTGAATGACATAATAAACAGCTATTTCCTCACTTCAGATTGCAGAACTGTTGAGTGTTCCAAAAATTTTATAGCGATGTATCGTTCTCTATAGTATTTGCGTAAACAAATAAGTTAAGAAGAGATTAATTCAAGTTAAATTAATTCGAAAATACGGGAATATACATATATAAATGTTTCCCAAAGATAGGAAAAGGAGAAAACAACGGGTACAAGCTCTAAAAACAAAATTGAAAGCCGAGTAATTATTCGAGGTTATGTGGTGTCCATTTTAAACCTGGTGATTACTCCGTGAAAAAGTCTTGTATAGGACTATATAAGACTCAATAAAATAATGATATTGCCTTCTTCTACTTTCGTACAAAAGTCCTCCTTTAAGTAGTACTTGAAATCTGAAACATTATTTACCTTATCTCAATTAAGACCAATGATATGACAAAAAAAAGATAATGAAACCATATGATGGCAAGTTTTTATCGTTTTTTATATGATTTTGTATGTTCCTGCAAAAATTTGAATGAATTCGTGGAAACGTTAACGTCCCTAAACTTAGGAAAGCTGGAATTTCATCGTCGAGTACATCTTCAACTCCATTAGGATCATTTCTATCGTGGGACACTAGCCTACAAAGAAAAAATGGTTAAACATATTGTGTGTGTGAAAACAACATCCAAAACAAGATTTCTTAAAATTCTTTATCTTTCCATTAAAATACTCTTTTTACCAGTGGTGGATGCAAATAATATTGCTAACAATCAAAACCAAACAAAAATATGTCGACTTAAAAGTCCTAAAGGATCACTCAACAGTAGCGCCACCTGTCCCGAGCTTTCAGTTTTTAACCCCTAAATTAGTAACGAATTTTATTCTGTACTAGAGTTGCGGCGAGAGCCTTCAGCACTCGCCCCTAATGTTACGGTGAAGCTGTAAAGACCCTTCCAGTCAACAGCATTAGCTAGATTATAAAAAAATCTTTACTTGTCGTGTGACCGCGGCTGCGCTGCCTTTCATATATTATTTACTGCGTTTTAATTTTTAAATACGAAACCCAATTTGCCAAAAAAAAAATTTACTACTAACAGTAAGCAAACATATTTCTCATTATTTCAAATACCTGCTAGTAATACTATGCATTGAATCGGATTTTATTCGCAATTTCATGTGTTTTATTTTTTAAAACGGAACCCTAATTATTTTAAAAAATCTAAAATAGGCTAAGCTACCTGGAATAACCTCAGCTATCTACCAAATAAAATCCCATCAAAATCGATCCTGCCGTTTCGGAGATTAGCCGAAACAAACAAACACTCGTATACACATACATAAAAAATCAACAAACAGACTTCAATTTTATTTATTACTATAGATATAATAATAACTATTCACAGTACTATATGGTTTAAATATTAAATGCTTAAAGATAAAATATTAAATGCTTAAAGATAAAATATTAGAAGGGAATGTGTTTGTTGTGGTTATATTTCGTTTTCATAACTCACTTTTATCTGAATGAATTATTTCATATAAATAATACCTAGTGCAGCAAAATATCTAAAAATTATCCATATAATTTGATATTTTAAATTTGAATTTTATTATGTACAATTTGATGAAATAAACATGTAAATCGATTCGCTTTTTAAGCGAAATAAGATAAAAACAGACAGAGACGTCACCTGATTTTGTAATAACTTACCTGTATATAATTATAAAGATACACGTATCATTAATTTCTAGCAGTAACATAACACACCTTACGAGCTACTGATTTAAACTTAGTTCAACTGATAAGAACAACCTGAGATCTTAAAGAAATTATTTAATTTGTTTCAAAATAAAGTAATACTACAAAAATGATTAGATGTGAGTAAATTAATAATAGTACTTGTAAATGTCAACATACTTGCTTCAAGCAGTTATTTAAGTATCTCGAACGAATAACAAAAAAATAATAACACCATACTAAAAAGATACAACTTACGTAGTCGACATCTGTATCAACATACACAGTTATTTTTAGCTTATAAGGTTTTACATTGATATATAGGTAGATGTTTATTAAAAAGGTGTCGATTTTGTCGTATTAATTTAAATACGACTTTAATACAAGGTTAAGAACTTATAATTTATAGTAAGTACATAGAACTAATTATACACATTAAGCCAAAATTTGTTGATTTATTAAATTATTTAGTTGAATATTTTAAAATATATACTACATCGTAAGACTAATTCAATAAGTTACGATTTCTTTTTTGTGGAATTACCTACGCTTTTGACAACCAGTATAAGAGAACTATAATCTCGAATATCGGCTTGGGATTGAACTAAAAGCATCAAACAGGTCCATTATTATAAAAAAATATAAGAACACACAATTATTAACCACTATATTATATACTTGAAAACTTTAATGACGTTTATAAAATTACATTTCATTTCAACTATCTAAGAGAGAAAAATAACACAATACAAAGCTATCTATATAAAATATGTTTAAGTCAAATGAAGGTATAGAAAGATAATTGTGAAAACTTGTCGCCAAATACCAATAGGTGTGTTCCGGCAGCATCACTTGAGAACCAGTACCTCTAGTCTTAGTGTATTTACCATCCTGGAACACATCGTCACTTAAAATCAGGTGAGATTTTGATCAAAGCACTGAGCCTATACCGTATAAAAAAATACTAACATGACATGGTGACTCCATAGATTCACTGTTCTAAAATGTTATCTCCAAGTCAATAATGAATCGGAGTACGAACAGTGCAATACACGCACAGCAGTGCATTTTGTAAGGTACGTGCTCCTACGCAGGTGGTTTTGCAGGCTGATTCTAAAAAAAACTGCGAGTGGTAAATGGGTATTATGTTTTATTACAGTTTTATATTATTTATATTCCATTACGATATACGAGTATTTGGAATAACATTTAATTACATTCTTAATTGGGTAATCACAAAAGTATGTAAGTAGGTTTATCAAATTTTATGTTTTTGATGCGGTTTTATTTGTAATGTAGTAAGTACATAGTTCCAGAATTTGACAGTATATTTTGATGCCATTTCGTTTGATACAGTTTGGTTATTGTCCACAACTGAAGTGTTAGGAAAATAACCCCTTGAGCACCTTCCCGGCGTTTACGCCAGCTTTCCATTGTTTTCCTATTGTCTTTCTATTGTTTCATTTTTATGGGTACTCGACACAATAGTAACACGAAGTATGAAATCTCACAAGAAATCCATCGAAACTGCAAATGGTCGCAAATTAGTTGAAAAACTAAACATTCGAAAAATAATACAAAGTTAGGCCTAAAGAACCTATATCCATGGTCTTTATAAGTTACAAGAAACATAATTCTACTAATGGCACGTCGTTACATTTACACATTATTTTTTCAATTTTAAAGCTAAGTAAATCTTTTTTGCTAAATTATCCAATAGTTTTTTTGGTACCTCAAAATGCATCTCCCTAATTATTATTATTTCCAATACTTAAGACTATACTAAGTTGTACTATCACTTTACTTGTACTCAATAACCAAAATGTATCATATAAAATATCATAATCAAAATTACATAATATAAAAGTAAAATAACGCAAGTGAATTAATAAAAAGCAAAACTACTACCAGATAGACTGCGATTCCGTTAAAAAAATCCCACTTTATTATCGTTTAAAACACCATATATAACAAATTGTTACTCTAACGATTTACCATAAATGAGGTTTATATCAAGACACAATATTATTTTGAATCAGCTAATAATTACATAATATTTAGTAGACAAGATGACCTGATAAATAGTGGCTTATTTTAACACTATAACAATAAAATCTGATAACGTTCTTACTATAATTACCTAGATAATTTTTGGGATGGCATAACCTTTTTAGTTCCATTAATCTTTAAATTGGACCGTACCAATTTTTACGGAATCTTCGAAATTAGTAAAAATCGAGTTATATGTAATTTGTGATTTTTCACACTCGCCCTTCTATTATGAATTTTATAAACGTCTAATTACGATATATTAGTGATTTTTCGCTATTGCGATACATTCAGATTACGGTTTGCTTAATATTTTTCATTCGGTAACATCTTTCTATTCAAACAAAGTACCGTAATTTAAATTATAGAAAATTTGAGATTGAAACTTTTTCAAACATTTTTATACTTCAGAGTAGACAATATACGTTCTAAAAATGAGGTGAAGAGTGATATTTATACGTTAAAAAGTTTACTTACTTTCAATTTAAAATATTCGCGTCTCTAATATTTAATTACGCCCCTTATCATCAATCACGAAAAAACCATATGGTAGTTGACCATCCCAACCGCATGCGGGTGCTACGCCACACCAGTCCTTCCCGGTATAAATAAAAAGTAAAATTCTATAGTAAAAACCAAAGAGGCGGTTCTAGGGGCGCGGCACGCTTCGAGACCTCAAACGTTGCGATTTTTTTGTTGTTGTTCGCTTTGCTAAAGAAACCAGCTGTTGTTTGATGACCACTCGTAGTGTCCAATTTTTTATTCACACCGTAAATGTTAAGTGATACTATGATTGAAGTGAACTAAAGAAATGTTTAGTTATTGAGTAGATATGTTATAAGTACAAATGTGGCAGATGCGTCTGAAGTTGGTAACTTACTTTTCGGTCGAAAACATAAAATAAATAGAGCTTTTTTAGGAAAATATCTTTAATAACCTCTATAGTGACTTAGTTTTATTTTAAAAAATAAACGGAGTATATCCACGTCGTTGTTCTCGCTTAAACTGTAAAACTTCAATATACCTTAAAAAGAAAGTTACTAACATAATGAACTTAATAAATATTTATTCATTAAAGCAGTACTAAAAAAGGATATTCACAATCTGCTAACGATTAAGATCCGACCGAGGCACGTTAAGCTGAGCCTTTGCTAACTTTTTATTTGCAGGATTAAAAAATATTAAAAAAAAAAAACACACCAGTAATCCCCAAAACAAGCGGAGACGAGGGACATATTAAAATAAAAATTGATTTCACTGCCTTCTAAGAAGCGACCAAAATGCGACACTTGCTTAATCTGCCATCGCTACACATGCCGCTCTATTATTTCATTTCGACACGTGTTCAACTATAGTTTTTTTTCCCCTGTTTTCTAACACAAATCTTTTTAAATACACCTACCATTCGTTCTCGATCGTGATTCGCATACATTACAGGTAGTTAATAATTTAGTGTGATACGAAATTAATAAACACAAAATGAAAGTGAAGTTTACAAAAGATGTTTTTATAATACATACATTAGTTACAATATATTAATAATTGCAATACAACATAATTTTTTTATCATTAACATTAACATCATCTTCTTAAATAATAACAACTATGTAGTAAGCAGGTTACACAATTTTGACAATTTTTCTAATTTTATTCTGACGTTCTAATAATATAGCGACTACTTTTCGAGAACTTTGTAAGAAATATATACAGCCCCTTAGAATTCACTTTAAATATAAATATACTTCACTTGAGTAAAATAACCAAATATATAACGTAAAACGCCACTAAAATTACATATCAATTACACAATAAAAAAAATAAAATAATTAAATACACATTAATATCTATACTTACCAACTAAATTACAGATCCCACCAAAAACACGATTCATATCATACGCTAAATATTTTCAAACCACTTGAAATTAACATACAAAACAAATGATACGGGCCAAACATATAATTTAAATAATTTCATATCTCGTTTGCAATCGAAACCCAACCAAAATACATTGTCACTATGCTTTATAACGCATTATTTTTTTTTTTTCTAACACAAATAAACTGGAAATTTAAAAATGTGTGCAAATTTTATGAATAATAAAAAAAACTATGTGCTATATAGTTTTTTGTTTCCTTGAGAAGATTTAACTATTTTTCAGAATCGTCGATCGTGTCTTACGTTACAGGAGTTAATTTAATTTCAAATTATCTTGACCAAATCTTACACAATATGAAAATTAAAATATTTCTTTACTTGTGGCGTAACTATTAGGTGGCAGAGCTGGTAAAATGCCACGTGCCCCGGTCCGGTGGGCCTCGCAAAGGCGCGAACTCAAAAGTATCCGAACATTTTTAACAAAATTCAGAATACATTATAAATACAATTAAAGTAAGACACGACCAAATATTTAAAAGCTTTAGTGATTAATTAAAGTCAAATTACAACGTAACAATGTTTACTGGGGCCCCATTCATCGAATTTCCCACGGGCCTCAGATGGTATAGTTACACCAATGGTGGTAGTGTGGTTAAATACCTGGTCATCCTATTCCTGCGAACCAACACAGTGCCTTAAAACCAAAGCAGGTCATATTTTTAATGCCCGCCTCAAGTTAAAAAATCTGGTACCGAACATCTGTTGGTCTATTCCGGCTTAGCATATTAATTTAAGCAACTCAATACATGTATCATGGTTTTTACCAATGTACCACGAAGAATGCCGTAACACCGGCAAATATTCATGAAATGTGTAACGATGTGAATCTTGATTTATATGTACGTTTGGCTTTATATATCAACTGTTTTTTCGTTAACATTTCCCACTGATCTCGCTACCGGGAATGTAATAAATGCACTGATTGGAAATTCAAATGAGACCGGCCGGATTTATAGCCACGCTCGCTCGCTCGCCCTATTTCCTCTGATATACACCACCCTCTTTTATTTATTTATATACGACAATGTATTACTTTGTTTTATGTAACTATTCGATTCCTTTGTCATTGACCATATGTAATAACTATCGGAGTTTAAGAAGAATTAACAAAAAAAAAAGCAAAGAAACCTCACCAATTATTATTTCAAAATGAATATCTGTCAAGACATGTCGAGTTTATTTATTTAGAAGAAAGTTTTTATTGTAAAAAAAGTATGGAAAAGGAAATGCAAAAACTCGTGTAGGTAGGTAGGTTGGTACCTGCCTCATGCACTGTCCCTTTACAGCCACATGCACATTTCATTTTTAAAATGTTATCCTCATGATCGTTATTGCTATATCAAAAAAATACCTTTCATATTCATTTTTGGTAAAACGACGGAAAAAAAAAACTTTTTGTCAAACTCCATTGTCCCTTTCTCAATGGCAAAGATTTAATGTAATTTCAAAAAGGTTCTTACGAATATAATCCTTTCATGTCATACATATGTTAGGTACTTGGAATTTATTTATTTTGGTCAATTTAGTGTTATTACAAGACAATTTATTCATAAAATTTGAATAATAAATTACAAATCATCTGAAAGTTTTTAAATCCAGAAGCAGGCACACAACCATTTTGTATTAGATACTCCAAAATGTTGTTAAATTTGTTTAGGCTAATGTAATTATAATATGTCGTCCTATATTTATGTGTAATTTAATGGAGGAAAATTAAAACTCCATCATAGCTTTCGCTACGGAGGCTAAAACACCATAATTTGGTTTTCCGCATACACGCTCATCAGCATAATTCCTTTAATTACAAACCAATAAAATACGAGATAAATGAGTTATTTCAAACATCGTTTTTAACAAAGACAGAAAATGTTATTCGATATTTTTTTAAGTAACCTAAAATAAAGAAATAATAATATATCAATGAAATGACTTGAATTTTCTTAATTACCAGAGATTGGTTTTTGTCATGTAGTAATAATGTTAAAACAATTACCTATATCTATAATCTGTACTAATAAATAAAATTGAAGATTATTTTTGTAATGTTAAAATACCATTTTTTTACTAAATACATATGAACGTATATACGATACCTATACCAAAAACACAATTTTTGTCGATCTGTTTATTCCGTATTGGCTGGGCCGAATCGGACAAAGCTTTTTTTTTTTAGTAGATAGCTTCGAAAATAATTAGGATTCCGTATAAAAAAATTAATACGCATCGAAGATTATACGAAACGTGTGCGCAGCCGCGAGGACACAGTTAGTTACAAGTATAAAATATAAGAAGTTATAGCATCTCCGTTCAAGTAATAATATTATTTTTATAATTAATTATTCACTGCATCATTATTTAAGACTAGCTACTCTCTGCGGTTTTTGTCGCGTGATTCACATTCCCGTGAGATTCTTGAAATAAAAACTATCCTGTGTTAATCCCTGCATTTCAAACTATATCCATACCAAATTTCATCCATATAGGTCCAGTAGTTTTTAAGTTTTTTTCGTTACATACAAAAATACACATCTTTCCTCTTTATAGCATTAGTATAGATGTCCAATGCGACGCGGCGTTGTTGATATTTTTTACGTTGACTTCATTTACTGTTATCCTCAAAAAGATTTTTATATACTACTTAATGTGACAATATTATACAAAAACTTGATTGAAGAGTATATGTAACTATGGTTTAAAAAAATATTATTTAAATTCGTTTTCCGGTTCTTAAGTTAAAAGCCACCAGACAAGCAGTAGGCGATGATGGCTGAGATAGTATTATGGTCAGATTCCGCGTCAATGAATGTAGAATCGAACCCACCTATCCAACTCTGTAATAAACCTGAACTTTTAATAAAACAAAACATGGTGATAGAGCATTGTATAATAATATCCGCCATCTTGAAATTTGAAAACTTATTGGTAAGCTCTAGTACGTCCTAGCAGCGTTACATGAGACCCAGTAGGTACCTCTAGGGCTCTAAGCTTAGCGTGTTTACTATACTCGACTACTCGTCTCTTAATGTGTCTAGTACCCATAAAAATGAGACAATAGGAAGACAATAGGAAAACAATGGAAAGGTGGCGTAAACGCCAGGTTAGTGCTCAAGGGGTTAAAATCGGGCAAGTTTATGGTAAAAGGGCTGAGCCCATGACAGTTCAAAATTTTAAAAAAAAATGATGCATGTTGTTTATATACACCAATAACAGAGTATATCTGGATATAATCTACAACACTCAAACTTATATATTGTTATTCAAACAATTTATTGTTTCCTTTGTCTTTGTCATACACAGGCCTAAATCACACGGGAACATTGAAACAGATAAGATTCTATTTATTTAGGTCGCAATCATTAACTGTTATTAAATAAACAATTAAAACTTTTGTCCGTATATATGTAAAAACTAAGTAGGTATTATTGTTTACTATTCAAAATAATATATGTGTATCTAAAACACATTTGTTTATTGTTCACGAGATGCCTCGAATAATGGCTTCTTAGAGATAAATACTACATTAAGAAATTACCCAAATTTAAATCATCGTAAAATAAATTGTAGTTTTTTTTCTCGTTGTCCTTAAGTCTTTGTGTTTAATGGGTAAATATCATTTGTTAGTCGTTACTCTACAAAATGTTTAAAAATCATTTTTGAACGTAATAGTTATATTTCAGTATGTAACCAAATGGAGTACAAACTGAACACACAACTTGGCACATATATGGTTATACCATTACATTAAGAAACTTGTTTAAATAAGCAAAAATTAACAAAATTTAATGTGTACCCAATAAATTACCACTCCAACTAACTATTCGAAAACTTACGTACATGAAATTATAATAATACCAAGGCGAAAGTTAAAGTATGTGCCTTTGCAGGATTCAAGACCAGAACTATGGTGATTTACATGCCTTGATTTTATATAACAGAATTATTTATAACTAGCAGTGCGCGTTTCACATATTTTTCAGTGCGTTTTAATTTTGTTTATACGGAACTCTTAATATTTTTCTATTTTTTTTTAATACTAAGATAAAGTGAAAATATGTCTCATAAATTCAAACACTTGCCCGTAAAACTGTGGATTGCATAGAATTTTCTTCCATTTTTTATGAGTTTTATTTTTTTTACGAGGAACCCTAATTATTTACGAAAATCAAAAGTACTCTAAGTTACGCTGAGTGTTTTCAGCTATCTACCAAAAAAAAGTACCACCAAAATCAGTTTAGCCGATCCGAGAATTACCCGGAACAAACAGACAGACAGTAAAAAAATAAAATTAGTATTTTTGGTATAGGTATCGTATATACATTCATATGTATTTAGTAAAAAATTGTTATTTTGACATGTAATGACACTTACAGACACTTCAATTTTATTTATTAGTATAGATGAGAATAACCTAATCATGAAATACTAATACGAAGATTCATGACGAATGCTAAAATAAAACGACAGGACAGTTTTACAAACGCAGTGTAGAATTTCTATAAATTAGCCCTTAGAATGATGTCTTATGAAAACCGTAGGTAGCAATTAGATGCTCCGCATCAATCCAGCAATAAGTGATACATCACTTAAGATGTTATATGATGTATCACTAAGTGATACATCATATAAGATGTTGTACGTCTAATAGAGGTATTAAATCTCTAAACGTCATGCTCATCAAATATTTATATCAGATTAAAAATATTTTAAATATATTTCATTTCGTTATAAGTACGTACGAATTTAATTTAACCCCATTAGGATACTTAATAGTTGTTAGTTAAAATATTTAAATTATGTCAGTGTTTTTATTTATACAGTATGTTATTTTCTGTTTCAAAGAATTTTTGTATTTATTAACTTAAAGGTATACAACAAACACTATTTTAAACATATTATTTGAAAAACAGTAAAAACTATATGTTCCGTGTATAATAATTTACATTTTTATTATTACAAATCTTTGTGTTCTTTTTTCGAAAGGAGGATAAAATAAAAATATTGTTATTTAACCCGTCAATGGTTCCTGTAACAATCAAAAATGCAAATCGCCGTGTTTGAATATGCAAATATATTACTTTAAGTGCACTCACAAAAGGCACCCGACAACGTCGCAGTGTATCGTAAAAAGTTCCGAAAATAGACAAAGAAGAAGTTTGTTCTAAATTTTACTTAAATAACGGTACAATACGACGCGGCCCATTGCCCGGTAAAAAAAGGGTTGGCTAGTCATCAAAAGCAAAGAATTCTTGCGATCACAAATCCTTTTAACTTCATTAATGGACAATGGAATTAAATTCGGGAATATTCTTTCGCCATACCGTGTCCGGTATAACTGTCCGCCAGTTTTATGTCTTTCAACGTTCCGAACGGGTTAAAAAGAGTACACGTTAATCCTGTAAGAAGTACAAAGCGAAAAAATAGATAAATAAAACAAAGCAATTAAACCTTTGATAATTTCAAAAACGTTTCTACTTTGATTTATAACTTTGGCAGACAATATTACCCTAGAGAAATGACCAATTCGAGACACTCTATGCTTTCTTGTTTACGGGTTATCTTACAGAACACAGTAAAAGAAAAATGGCCAAGATTGGATATACTGAATCGCAACAACCATACTTACAACAAAAACTCAGCTATTAAGATGACATGCTAGCGGCATTTATTCATTACAAACGTAATCCCCTGTTTCCTTCCTGGATAATACCATTGTGGTAAAATATTTTGATACCAATTAACATATATCCACCACCATCATGCCCGTACGTTTTGATTTTTTTCCATAAATTAGTTATAATAAAAACTAGGAGACCCTTTGAAATTGAAAAAAAATGCTAGATTTTTACCGCCATTTTTAGACGTTCGTTAAACAAATTTGATGAATAAAATTTAAAAACGTGGAGGCATAGCCGAAGTATATCTTATTCTACTACTGAAAGAAAATTAAAAATCGGTTCTGTTTTGAAGAAGAAAACAGGGTACTACGAAGTGATGTTTTCGTCTTTTTTGCATAGGTAAAATCAGCCCGAGCTGCAATTGTTCCTTTCGTGTTTTTCTTTGGGACGCAACGCGAAAGTAATAGATTTCTGAAATACCCACTTTTCAAATCTGTTGCCGACCGCATATCCCCTAAAGGTCTCTCTAAAACTGGCGTAGGTACGTTCAAAGTAATAACTTTAGGCTAATAAGCCAAAATAAATACGTCTTGTAATAAACTTACACCCTAACCACCCAACCATTTATCGTATTATATACCAAAATTAATTTCATTGTAGTGCACGCTACCAGACAAAAAAATACTTAGATAAAAAATCCCCTCGTGGTTTTTTAAAGCGCGTTATCTTAATTGCCCTCCCCTATTTTGTGTACAGGGGAGTTTTTTTAACCTAGTACTTTTTATTGTTGACGGAAGTATGAGGCGTAAGGTATGAAAACAAGACACGATTTGTTATAAAAAATTGCAACGTGGGTGATCTCAGAATAGGGTTGTGTTTTGTTGTATTTTACGGATAATGGCGGAGTACCTTTGATATTAAATTGATAAAATAAGTATTTACTTTCTACTAGATGTACCAGGGTTTCTATTAGTTTATATGTTTTATAATTATAATATTAATTATATATCTTTGAAATATTTGAACATTTAGTTATAATTACAAGGAATGCGAGGATGATCAGTTCAGTGTCGACGTCATTTGCTATTATCCTTGTAAATTATTACAAAGGAAATCCTAATGAAAAAAATTATATATATCTAAATATTGCGAAAGAATATATCTATAATTATATGAAAAGAATTTTGTAAATCGGTTCAGTGCTTCCATAGTTATATACCAACTAACAGACAGACATAGAGGCGATGCCTTTTATTATGTGTAAAGATAAAGCTTATAGTTTTGTTAGAACTGGCAGTACTTTACTTAGTTCCGAGATTTGAGAAATGCTATATTCAAAATAAAAATTACATAAAATATGTTAGAGTACGTAATCGACCTTTTTATTGAAAATACCGTACAGAAACTATTTCAACTATTGGAAAAATGAAAAAAAAAAAAAAAAACGACTTATTAAGTCCTTAATAAATTAAAATGGAAATCAATAGATGTCTTCTGTCTACATGAAACCAATATATCGCACTCTCTTTTCTACATTACAAAATAGTGTAAACAAAGCATTGAATACAGAATAAATAAATCTATTGCCAATTATAAACCATAAATCACTATTTGTTACCTTGCATTTTATATAAAAGATGTTTTACAATAGGAAGGTTAGCAAAAGTCTATTCGAAATATAATTATAAACAATTTATCATAATTTATTGTCTTGCATTTATGTCTGAAAATTTGTAAATAAAATTTAAGATACTTGAAATTCGGTAACATCGGTATTTTGAAATTAAAAATATTTATCAATTTTTTTTGCTAAAAAAATATCTATACATCCATAGTTGGTTGGTTGGCCTTCCCTACTGAAAAGTTGTCATGTTTACCTGATACTTTGCGCAATAAACTAATTTTTAAAATTAATTCAAAATAAACATGTTTTCTCTCTCGAAATGATTCGAAAGTAATATTGCACTGTGTTACGTTGTGTTGTTCTTTTACGCTTATTTTGGATTCATAGGTATGTAACTAACATTTGTATTAAAAAAAATACTTAAACCGCATTCACTACCGCATAATTGAATAACAAGTCAAAATCCCCTACTAATAAAAAAACTAAACACGATATAAAAACCACAAACGATTCTACAACAAAAAACATGCAATCAAAATATCACTAACCACCATTAACTAATAACACGCGACCGCAAATCAATTACACTTGGAGTTTTTTTCCACTAATAATAAACTCCCTCAAAAACCATATTATATCCCCCTCGTCGAAAAGAACACAGGAGCGATTTTAAAAAGCTTTAAATAAACAATTTACGTTTTTTCGCATTCGCGTGCGAGCTTTTAACTGCGTTAGGGGCTGTCTCGCCTCGCTCATTAGAAGAACTTCCGGTTTCTGAACTTTTTTTAAGTGTAATTCTTTCCGGTGTGCAGAGATTATAAAGCGTCTTTTTTTTATAACTTCTTTAGCGGTTTTCAGCGATTCTTGGTAGGAAAAAATCTTATAGATTCGCGTTATCAATGCTATGATAACGTCAACCGTCAACATGCTACAGTATGAGATGTTATAATATGTCTCATGTAACGCGCTGGAAACAAGTGCCAGATTTTCCCGAATTTCAGGATCAGACCATACTTTGGCTTGCTATTTTTAAGAGCTTTTATCATTCTAACACATAAACCTATTATGACAGAGAATTCATTCAGTTATTTCGTGTAATTCTTAATTTATTTAATGTACAAAGCATAACACATATACTTCATAATTTCACGATTCCATATTGTGATTGAGAGTTGCCGGTTTCAATTGGATACTTCCATTCATTCAACCGAATGACATAAGTCACTGCTGGACATAAGTCTCGCCCAAAGATCTCCACGACGACCTGTCTTGCGCCACCCGCATCTAGCGGATTCCCGCGACCTTCACCAGGTCAAAATAGACGAAACCATTACTTCTTAGTAACGTTTCCTCCTCTAAAACTACCCCGATTTTTAACTTCCTTTCAGTTATTGAATAAGAAATTCGTTTGGCGAACGTCTGAAAATGACGGTAAAAATCGAGCATTTTTTTTTCAATTTCAAAAGTTTCTAATTTCTACAATAACTAATTTGTGGAAAAAATCAAAACGTACGGACATGGCGGCGGTGGATATATATATTAATTGGTATAAAAATATATTTACCATAATGGTATTATCCAGGAAGGAAACAGGGTACTATGTTTGTATAGAATAAATGCCGCTAGCATATCCTCTTAATGTGTTTGCCTCTTTGGCAGTTTAATTTTTTATTAATTCATAATCTGCAATAAATAGACCCTATTTTATTGGTTTACAGTATTAAAGTACGGTTTATATACACAAGTAATCCCTTGTTCTCTACTATATATATTTGAGAAGTACCTCGAATAAAAACCCTGTTTCAGTTACAATTTAAAAAAAAAAGGCAGCCATGGGAACTGCCGATAGAAGTGAAAACTCGAACCTTTGGAAAGACTGTCATTTTTTTTTTAATTTCGTAATTTTTTATTGAAATTATTAACATAATCAACACATATGTACATGTACATTTATGTAATTTTTACATCTATTTGCGCTCCGAGCAATAATAATGTACATTTTTATATAGTTTAAAGAAAATCAAAACATACAATAGATTGCGTAAGTAGGTATTCATTTTATTATTTTTTGTTATTATCGTGCGAGCACTTAAACGCCATCGTATACTTGACAAACAGTAGAATGTTGACGGTTGCCGTCACAGCATTATAGGTAATGCGAACCTATAAGTTTTTCCCCGACGCTAGATCGCTCAACGGCGCCAAAAAAGTTTTCACTTCAAAAAATCCATTCAGTTATTATTTTGGTATATATAAAAAATATATATAAAAGGAGACCAGAGAATAAATCTTTGATTAAAAAAAAAACACACAAGTAAAAATGTGAACAAAGATAGAGATAAGACATGCTTAGTTGGTTTGGACACTTGTAGAGGACAGATGAAAAAAGATTGACGAAACATATTTACAATGGGCAAGTTTAAAATAATCAATAGAAACAGGACACGTGAAAGGAGTTTAAGAAATGCTCTAAATAAAAACATGTTCTAGAAAAATTACGTTATGTTACGACTTAAGTACGTCAAATTTATACAAAAAATACCATTTGCCTCGAATTCTTTATAAATTTTTTCACGATTCTAAACTCGTGCCAACCTCGGTGAAATCTAATCTCAATTGATTTCTCAAACTGAAATCAATTTTACGTACCATCAACGTTAAATCATGATTAGAAATCTAAATACACGTCATACGCACGCAGTTATCAAGATGTAACCGATACTCGGCAACTGTATAATCCACAAAAAAACACACACGTACGTATGCATCCATTGGTCGGTCCGGTCAGTCAACAGGGCTTCATGCCATTGTCCGGCTTTTTCGACTTCTAACAATAAGAAATAATCTCCCAAAAAGTGACCCCAAAGAGTGCTCGGTATTGTGGCATGAATGCGGACCAACGGATACTACAAAACGACCGAAAAAAAAACTATTTAATCGGGTATTTTTAGTAGAGATTTCTCTCTATTCCATTCTACAGCGTGTTCTGATTACATATTCTGTTTGAATTGTGTTTATGTATATTTATAAAAGTGGTTGGTCAAAGTGGTTCGTATTTTATTTTTCAAGTTTCCCCTACAAAAGACTACAAAACAAAAGCGCAGTTTGTGCCTGTTAGCCGTATCCTCACAGCAATAACATTACAAGCAGTATCTACTGTTTGTCCCGCGTGGGGAATCGGATCTTTGCTTTAAAAGCTAAATGTAAAAACAAGTGAATGTTGAAAAATCAAATGTCATATCTTTAGTAAATGAAGAATATTATAATTTTCATTCTTAAAATCTAATAATATGCAAGTTCAATTGACCAATGCTATAATAAGGCAATTCCGTATTTAAACTCCTATTTTTACCTTGATATGATTAAAAAATAAATATCAGTTAACTTATGTTGCTCGCTTTGCGCTAGAACATGTGAGTCGAAGTATTATAAAATTTCTATACTGGAATGAAAGGAATAGAAAATATTTTATACATGTTTCATAGGTTTTCGCGAAAGTACAAATAATGATAGGTGCCTACGCATTCTTTATTCACTCGACCTTTTCACAGTAAAATGTAAATACCGAAATGAGTCGGATCCATAAAACTTATACGCAACCGAATTCTGAGTTAGAACACGTTGTTCCCGAAGGAGGTACAAACACTCTCTGCCAAAAAGATTGGACAGTTTTTTTTCTTCTAACTAGCTAATATTTTTGACCGGAAGGGCCTTTACAGCTTCACCGTGGCTTTTGGGCGAGTGCTAAAGGCACTCAGCCGTAAAAAGGTAACTAGCACAAGGGTTAACAAAGTGGTACGAACCTCGGCTTGGCTATTATCTGAGCGCAAAAAAACTCTGCGTAATTTTGAACCTAGGTAAGCCCTACATTTTTTATTTAATAATAAAAAAAGAACTTTCCTTACAGGACCTATTTACCTGTGTGTCATGTGCAGTGTTGTCCGTGTAATGCTTAATGTATGTTCATTGTCACTGTACCGCGCTGGGTGCGGCGTCGTGAGCCAACCCAGCTGGGGAACGGAGTATGTCTTAGGCCGCCACCGGAGGAGGACACGGAGTATGTGTTGGTCAACAGTGTATCCAGGTTGTAGGTCTAGGAAGTGAGCTTTAGCTATATAGGAGCGATTACAATACGTCAAAGTCGCTAATATGAATATTTATTTATAGTGAACATATATTATCACAGGTGTACGTACATACGCACTAAATGATTTATATAAGTAGCGCTTACTTACATTTTTAATATAATTAAAATATACTAACATATCTTATATCTAAAGTAAATCGATAGTACCTAATTATCGAATCTCATTGATATATATAATATGACTTATTTTCACGTTTTTATGTTAATTAATCGAATAACACCGGAACGTATAGACACGTTAATTGCAAATTAAATATTCGACAAAAACGGTATATCGTATATCGTAAATGATTTATTAAGTACCTATCGGATCACATACAATAATTAATATCTCTCATTTAATATTAATATATTACCGTGTATTATGTACCTACTCGATATGGGTATATCTTAGGTAAAATGAAAATTAACAAAGTGTTAATAAACAAAATCATAATTACTATTATTAATACGAGCCGATATTTATAATTTGGAAGTAATTGAACTTTAAGCATAACAATTAAGAACATTTAATTTGCTCCTATATTTTGTCTACTAAAATTAACCAAATAGGTAACTAATTATTTTATTTAATGTGTCGAGTATCCATATAAATAAGACAATAGGAAAACAATGGAAAGCTGGCGTAAACGCCAGGTAAGTGCTCAAGGGGTTAAATTACTAATGCATATTGTCTAAGGTGCATATTTTTATAAAACTTTGCGATTTAGGATGCGTGAAATGTTACCAATCTATTAATCGTACAAACGGCTAATTATATTTCTTATTAATGTGTCGAGTACCCATAAAAATAAGACAATAGGAAAACAATGGAAAGCTGGCGTAAACGCCAGGTAGGTACTCAAGAGGTTAAAATTAGATATATACTGCGAATTATACGCGTATATTAAATCCAATTCAGATACTTAGGTGTATATCGAGCAATATTAGTAACATTAATTTGTCAAAAAACCATTGACCCATTTGTACAACTTTGAGATACATGCAGTATAATAGGAACATTTCTAATAAAAATGTCTTACATTTAATAATATTTAAAGTATATGTGGTGTAAACATTTTCTTCTAAGCCTTTGATTATTGGCCAGTATTTTAACATTATTTCAAATATTAATTTTTGTTTCTGTTAAAATAACTAATAAAAACTACTTTAACTAATTTATATATAACATTTAGCATTATTAAATATTAAAATCGGAATAAAATCAAAAAACAATCTCAATTAGGTACCTACCTATATAAAACCAAGTTATGAAATCAAAAATATTAATCTGTATTTTACTTAATGTAAATGTGTTATTAATAATGATCATAATTGGCTATTATGCAAACTAAAATTAGCTCATAACTCGAGGGAAAACCTTTAAAGATCTTGAATCGTGTTGTTACCACGCTACACGTCAATGCTACACACAAGTTGTTAGCTTACAATAAAAAATGTTAATTGTTTTTTGCATTCGGATTCACAAATTGTAAATACAGTTATCTCAAAAATAACATATTGTTGGTCTGTTCTAGCTAGCATAGCTTAATATCCAATTAAAATATACTTAAAGTTGTGAAATAAAAAAATCAGCCTGTGAATGTACAACGTGTGTTATGCCCACTCTATAGATTCATTCGGCAGCTTGTCCCATAAGTATGAGCATACAAAAGGATGGACTCGAGCCGTCGCATACTGCGGCACACACCTGCTTCGAGAACTATATTCTACAATAAATAAAACAATAATAGTCCCTTAACATCTCAAACAAGTTAATCCGTGAAGCTAAATTTACCTAATTTGTAAAATGCAAGTAAATTTGAATAAAAAAATAAATGAAAATTGATAAATGCTTAATAAACTTTAAGTACATATACATATTTTTATTGCACCGTGCATTACTTAATTGTAACTTTAAGGATTATTTTCTCTATTAACACTTAACAAAAGACAATGGATTAACTTTCAATATACAATAAATTGCCAAAATATAGGTGTACCTATCAAACTAGGTAGGTACACGGGTGCTGCGAGAATAACAAGCATTTTACACTTCTTCAAAACGAACTAAAACAGGTACATAGAATTATAAGCTTGTTTACGAAGGTATTAATACAATTCCAGTTATTGTATTTAATCCCTTGAGCACTAACCTGGCGTTTGCGCTAGCTTTCCATTGTTTTCCTATTGTCTCATTTTTATGGGTAAAAAAAACAATCAATAAAAAACAAAAGTGAATTAACAAGATTGTCAATATATTCTTACAAATATTAACTTCGCAATGTTATCTGTACAGGAATCTCGAAGTTAAAAAATAAAATAAAATATAGCCTATGTCACTCATTGATAATGTAACTTTGAAATTATTTTTAAAATCGTTTAATACGTTTCTGAGTTTGTCGTCAACAAACAACAAATTTTATCTCTTTATACCATAAAATAAATACAGATAGTATTTAAAAAAGTGCTTACAAACTATAAGTTACGTACGTACGTCTAAAGTAGAGATAAGTAAGAAATACCTACGTACCTAAACAAGAAAATATCTAAAGGAAAACGTTATGAAACGTTGTGTGGTTATTGCGAGCCGGGGCGGATCAATATAGCTCGCCGTTTCATCATGTCGATGGGAAAAAAGAGGAAAAAAATACATAACTTTTTAGGGGCGGCCGTCTCCCTACCGCCACCCCGCGCCAGCCTCCCGAGGGGGACCTCGCTCGCCGAGATATAACACGGGGAAAAAAAACACACACAAAAACTTCCACGCGACTATAGCGCGTGCTTCCTATCCTATAAAGTAACGTATCAAATTTATATAAAAGGGAAGTGTGTGCCTTTGTTAAAAGAAAGAAAAAAAAACGCGCGTGAATGGCGCGCGAGACATTACCGTATTGTTTTGATGGACTTCGTGAAGGGGAAGTAACCATATAATAGGCACCTTTATGATTACAAAAAATGTCTTAAGCCAGTCTTATTATGCAACAATTAAGAAAATCTTCACATGCACACAACAGAATTGTCTGTTGAAGCTGTTAACGTTTTAAATTTTTTGTGTTCTTGTTAACTTCAATATTCACACAAACAGTAATATCCTGGTGAAACAACTGAGGAGTCAATTTTCATTTTACCACAAGATATTTTAATTCCTCTAGCGGATACCCGTGGCTAACGTGGATACGTATAATAAGTTACATTTCTATTTCTCAAATCACAAATATTTACATCTTGTATCTACAATATGCAGTGACTTAAATTATTCCAAGAATTTATGCCAGTAGTATTATTTTACTGAATTCCCTTTTATAATAATTTGATCAGATAATATATATCGGTTTAAAAAAAGAATCATGTAAATCGGTGCAGTTGTTCTTGAGTCATAAGCTAACTAACAGACAGATAGACACTGCCTTTTATATAGCGTAAGGATTATGTTATATAAGCGTTACTTAAAAATATATTACAATTATTCCGCATGATTAAATCCTCAAATTCACAATTAAATAAAACATAGGAATAATATATAGATATTAGGACATTGACGAATAAAGTTATAAATTAAAAATATGTTAATTACAAAATAATCTTAATATATATAAATCTTCTGTGCGTGTGTATATGACTAAGCTTCTCCTAAACGGCTGAACCGATTTTAATGAATTTCATTGTGTCTATTCCTGAGGATTCGAGAATGGTTTGAATTCAAAAATTGGTACACTTTAATTTTTTTCTATAAGAAACGCGAACGAAGTCGCGGGCACAGCTAGTACGTAGGTAAAATTCCTAAAATGTACAAAAAAACTCACTAATTATTACAAATACTAATTGAATTATTAATACAATATAACTAATTATATACTATTATTCAATGTTATATTTTTAGCCAGAATCACATAATATAAAGAACCTAACTATACTGCGCTAACTGGAAAGAAGACTGGGTCTAAATACCAGATACTGGAATACAGCAACTTATCGCTCTTTAAAGTGAACTGCGATGCGATGTAATAGTTTTAGAGATTTTTAAAAAATATGATTAATAATATTTAAAAAAAGGTGAAATTTAGAATTTTGCATAAATATTGATAAGAAAATAACAGTTTTCCTTTGGCAGAACTTCGTTATATGACAAAAAAAATTCTGACCAAAATTTGTCCAAATTGAAAGGGGTCAATTGCAATTATTGGTCGATTTGATGTGAAATGACCGTAATAGCTTAATTGCTTAAAAGAGACAAACCTATAATAATATTTATTTAAATATAATTTTACAAAATATGTTAATCTTCACCGGCAACCTCTTCTGATTGGCTTACGACATAGGCCATACAGCGATAAATTATTGACATAATATTTTAATCTTATTTGCTGTATCTACTAGAAACATAAGTAAAGGTTCCTGTTTCGCTGTAAAATTTTGAAACTGTCGATAATATTTTCGACTAATATTTCTAGTAATACATAGTATGTAGCAAGTTCTACGTCGTTTAAATGTTGCTAATACTAAAAAATTGATTACAGTTGAGTTGGCGTTGTTACACAGTCTGGCCAACGGAAACAGCCATCAGGCGACACAAAGGGCTCGCGACTACCGCGGAATACGACATTGTAACGATTGAAAAAAATATCAACATCTGGCCGCTGTCTATCGAGGTGCGTAGGAGTCCACCCTAAGCATAGAGTAATACATTATAGATGTGATACTCTATCCGCTGTATCGTGCCTATGTAAATATATTAAATAATGTTCGTTCATCATTATTATTACCTACGTGATGTGATTTCAGAACAGTATTATTTTAACTTTTTGTTTTTCTTTTAATAAAAAGATGTTTTTTTTTTTTAGTTATTTTCAGTGTTACGTTTCTTACTCAATGTATTTTGACAGTTTTAGTAAATAGGGAAAAACAACGTAATTATGGTAAACTCTCTCGTATGAAATCACTATTAACTTCTTAGCTTATTTCATATAACAATTATATGTCGATTATCCATAAAAATGAGACAATAGGAAAACAATGGAAAGCTGGCGTAAACGTCAGGTTAGTGCTCAAGGGGTTAAATATATCCCTAGCCAGAGAAAGTAAATATGTCCAAAAAAATCATGATATTGTTTAAGTGTATTTCGAGTTTAAAACGTAGGTACTAGAAACTGACAGATAGAGGGTCGCTAATAATCTATACTCTCTTTTTTAGATTTTGTTCATTGTCGATGTTGTGAACTTACTTAATTTTTTTACAATTAAATAAAACATTTCAATATTGATATCAGTATAAAATATATTCCATTAATCCGTCCGAATATAAAGTGTCGGTATGAACATGTGAATCAATTCCACATATTTGTGTCTACTACTAAACTTTTAATATTGCACGCAAATAATTTACTATGTTTAAATTCTGTATTATTTTATCATATACCAGTGTTTTTATTTTATAAAAATTTGTGTACAATCAAGTGTTTACTGCAAGGAACTGTGTCGTGGTTTACGATTGTTTCGTTTTCTAAAGTTACCTATTATAATCAAATGTCGCATCTACATTTTATTTATTCTATTCCGCAATACAAAATAAATCTCAAAGTAGCAAAAGGTCGATACCGCACGCGTCATTATTCAAGTACGATTGACAGCCACTTCCATAGGTCGGAATTGTGGTGTGCGAGATCCAAGTTCAATAATACGCCTACTTATTGTACCTGGGCAAAGAACAACGTAACCACGATTAAGCAATTTTGATATTAGATGATAGTTCTTTTTATATATCAGCTCCCGTCTGAACTCAGTCAAACGAAAATCGAAAGTAAGCTCCAGCCAAAAATTTTACATGTCTGGCCTGGAAATGCCTATTGATTTAAGATAGTAATATCGGTAACCATTCAAATCTAATTAGGTATTTTATTTACGTATAAAAAACAATTTACTATATTATTGTACTTATACTGAACTAAATTTAATAAAACATTTTTAGTGTTCGATTTGTAATATATTCTTGGCATTTTTACAATTTTACGGCTTGAAAAACAACACTAAAATAAAACGTGTGTTTATAGATTAAAATAGAATTTATTCCAGTGTCGATGTTATCGAATAGATTATTTCATAAATAAAGTATTCGTAATGTTGTAACATGTAAATAATTGTGCCAGTAATATTTATAAGTTTAGAATGTAATGAAGAGATATTAGGTACCTGTATAGAAACCTATGTAGATAGTACTTTGATTCTTATTTATTATTAAACCAAGAAACCTATCAAATACCAATAGTCTAACAACCGGTTCTAAAATTACCGCACAGAGCAGAGTAAAAACCATCGTGACTCTCGGTTTATCTCTTTTGAGGTTATTTTTATGCAATATAAAGGGGGTTTTGGGTAGCATCTCAGTCTGTCATGTAGTTTTTGGTTATCTTTAATGCAATAACTTGTATTGTAGGACTCTATATTGCATGATTTTGGTGGCGTTTTACGTGGTATAGTTTTTTTTTTGTTTGTTATTGTTAACAAATTAAATGAATTGAAAATAAAGGCACAAAGCGTTAATTCTGAGGTGGCACGATAATCCATGGAACATTCTAGAGGGATTGCCATCGTCTTGCTAGGGTGTTGATATAAGTTTGAACTTCAGAGTAGACGATATGGACAAAAACGTCTCCTAGCTTGTCCCATCGGACGAATTTTTTCTAATACTACTACTATATGACATATAGCATTACAAATAAATAATTCATGTAGATGGTGTTAAAAGGAATTTTAACTAAAGCATCAAGATTAGATATCTATTTGAAAAATAACAAATTCTTAGATGTGTGCTATCACTTTGAACAACGGTGACGAATCGCAAACTTCATGAATAAATATAAATTCGATATTCCTTTTGTATAGAAACGTCGAATAAAAAGATGATTTATCATAACGCGACCATTCATACGCATCTTTATAACTTTTAAATAAACATCGTTTTTGAGATGACATACAAAACGGCGCATGGCGAATTTTTTTTTGTACCCCAACGTTTTAGTGGGACAAGGGAAACTAATAAGTGTCGGACACCCACACTGCGTGACTATACAACTTCTTTATTAATGCAACATTATTTGTAAAATACGTTACCTACTCATGTTTTATTTAGATTGTATTTTAGTAATTAGTATTGTAATATCTCATACCCATTATGTAACTATATATAGTTTATATTATAAAATTACTTATCTTTTATATAAAAAAAAACGGTTATAACAACGGCGAAGGGACCGGTGATATCATGTCCTACTAATCAGAAGTCGTAATAAACGAACTGACAATTTCTGTGTTTTTTTTTTATAATCACATATATCCATGTATTTATTAATATTTACCTGACCATCAGAGAACAAAAATATTCAAATCATAATATTTATTTATTACACCTCCATATATATATTTATGTGCATATATAATGTATATAAATAATAATGAAAAGAAATGTAATTTTAATTTTTATGATTAATGAAATAACCAACATACTGATATACATAGTTTTCACATGAACTTAACAAAATGTGCATACAAATGTTTGTACATACTTAAATGTAGAATATAGGATAACAAAATAACCGAATGGATTTTACAGTATCTACAGACTAATATATCTAACAAAATGACTTGTACATTGCGATAAAAACAGAAATTTAGTTTAGAATTAAGTACAAGTTTAGAAATTCAATCGAATGTGTATGTGATAGATAACTGTTTTTTTAGCAGTTCACTGCCAGCAACACTACAAACGTTTGTTTTGAAATAGAGTTTTTCATAGTTGGTTTTCTATGTAGTAGTCCTTGTTTTTTTTATTCATTACCTTGCCCTATAATATGTTATTTTGGTGATTCTGATTGGTTTACAAGCGAATTTTATTAAAAACAGAGACACGCAGCTTGCATTCGGAGATATCACATAAGCTCCCTAGAAAGTCCTTTTTTTTTTCTTTTTTTTTTGACGGGGGGAAATGCATTTACGATCATACCTATTGCATTAACTACCCTTACCTATTGCGTCATCCCTAGAAAGTCCTAACGAAGGTCTCACTATTTTATTGAACACCGAAGATTATAAAATGTTATAAATATGGGCCTAAGATACTTGTATTCATAATAAATTAAAAAAATGTTTGGGTTATTAAAATTTTCTTACTTTGTTTAAATAAAGTTAAGTTGCAATAATTACATCAATATGAATTAAAATAAAACAAATGCAAATTATAGTTTTTAAGTCAGAACTCAATTACGTGAAATGAAATGAACGCAATGATTTGACAGTTTAAAATTGACAGCTGAGTTGAAAAATATAGCCGGAGCGAATTTCATGACTTTCAAAAACACATACACTTATTGATTTATTTTTGAATTACTATTATAAATATATCAGGTAAGTTTCTGATTATAATATTTTATTTACAAATATAGCAATTGTCAGAACGACTTTGCCTCATCTAAAAATGGTAACATAACCTTTCCAAGATGACGCTGGATATCAACAACATAAGACTGTATTTTCATACCACGAAATCTTTATGATCTTAAATTAATATCTAAAGCTAACCTTTTTTATTTAAATTTACTTATTACCATGTTTTAGTTCACTATGACTACATCATTATAAGGTATTTCGTGATTTCTCGTTTTTTGTAAACACTCCTGGAAATTTCTTTTGAGTTTTGATAACAATTCCAGCAACAGTGCCCTAAAACACTATCTTAAAACTTCCAAATTAGTAACAATATTGTTTGAATAAAATAGACCTGGCACAAAAACCAATGCAGTAACAGCTTCTTGATTCAACTCATTACTTTGATTTTTACAGTATAATGGCAACATCTGTAGTCAACTCTTATGCTGATCCAAGTATGGTAGACTGGATGAGTGCACCACATAGCACTGGAACTTCCATCATGGCATGTGAATTTGATGGTGGTGTTGTTATTGGTGCTGACTCCCGCACGACCACTGGTGCCTACATTGCAAACAGAGTGACAGACAAACTTACAAGAGTCACAGACCACATCTACTGCTGTAGATCTGGTTCTGCCGCAGATACTCAGGCAATTGCTGATATTGTTTCTTATCATTTGAGTGAGTATAATTTATTCAAATTGAAAAATATGTACCCTGTTTATTTTCACATCAGCTGTTGTACATTTCATTTTAAGATGATTGAATGTATAAATAAATTTTATAAATATTAATGTTAATAGTTTATCCTTGCTTACTGCAACATATCAAAAATTATGTAGTTACTTTTACCATCCTATTTAGCAAATTTCTGAATATGTAATAATTATGATCTGCATAGACTAGATGATTATTTTTATATAAGAACTTGAAATTGTCGATCTATGACAAATCTATTTAATAAATGTAAATGAATCATACTTATTCATTTGTTACATTAAAAACTATATTTAGAAAGGTTATTTTGGAAATAATTTACAGATTTCCATAAGATGGAATTGGGAGAGCCTCCACTAGTAGAGACAGCAGCTGCGATATTCCGTGAACTTTGTTATAATTATCGTGATTCCCTTGTTGCGGGAATCCTCGTTGCTGGTTGGGATAAGAAAAAAGGAGGTAATATTAAAATGTCCTTTATAAGATAAAGGCACTTGTTTTTTTAGTTGAGCAAAGAAACATTTGTATATCAAGTGGTGACTTCGTTTTATAAATAAAAATACTGAACCATCCATTTGGCCCAACTGATAAAAAAGTTGAGCAGCCTTGGTTATAGACTTTGGTACAGATTCACTCCAGTGTTTGAAATTTCTAGTTGGAATTGAAATACCCCTGGCAAAACCATAAAATATGAGCCATTTAGTTCTCTTAAAAAAACCAGATAAATTATTTGCCGGCTCTGACTCTTCGCTACCATTGTTTTATGAAGGTTGTAGTATTCAAGAATAACTGAATGCCTGAATTGAAGAACTTTTTAACCTGTTAACGGAGGAGGAGTTCTCGTTCAAATTATGCCACATGTACCGGGCGCGTATTGTTTCGTATTGTTTCTATGCATATAGAATCGGAACAATTCATCAATCAATTCATGTCGAGACACGCATGGATGACGTAATATCATAGTTGATCGGAAATATACGTCCCTTCCGTTCCAGGGCGCACATTAATTTTTAAGGACGTATTCATATGTCCTACCCGTAATCGATATTGTTTACGCCTGACGCATTTATACGTCTTGCCCGGTTAACAGGTTAATGAATAATCTTAATTTAGTTTACATAAGAATATTGATTTCTTGTCCATTTGGTTACAAAATATTCAATTTTTTTTACTTCTTTTTCTTCTTAATTAGAATATATAAACCTTTACTTAAAAATTGTTTAACTAAAGTTAGAAGAGAAAGGTGATGTTGTTTGATAGAAGAAAAAGAAATTTACATTTCTCAACAAGTTACACTAGCTTTAGTGACCAATTATGGACTATATGTTTCAGCTCAAATCTATTCTGTACCGATTGGTGGTATGGTCCAACGGCAAGCGGTCTCCATCGGAGGATCTGGTTCTACGTATGTGTATGGCTACGTCGATGCAAACTTCAAGCCTAATATGAGCAAGGAGGAAGCTATCAAGTTCGTCACCAACACACTGACGCTAGCCATACTCCGTGATGGATCTTCAGGGGGAGTCGTCCGCTTGGGTGTCATCACCGAGGCCGGAGTGGAACGTTCCGTGATCCTGGGTGATCAGCTCCCTAAATTCTATGAAGGTTGATTGTGCTTTTAATATGTTTTTTTTTAAGAAATAAAATATATAAACCATACTTTTTAGTTTTAATTCACAAAGGTACTACCTAAAAGCAGGGGTGGGTTGTGATTTTTCCGAGGTCGGAACTAAATTTCTGGGGCTAACATTTTGTAGGTATAAGGAAGTAAGTGGTAAAGTAGTTAGTCGCAGGCGAAGGAAAAATAGTTTCTCTATTTATTACTTTTGTCGATATTAACAGGCATTAGTTAGATTAGGCTTCACCCTACATTATTCTATGAGAGATTTGCCTATGTCTAAAATGCATCGATGTTCTATCCCATAATTAGTGAGTTTTGGTTGAAGGACAACGTGATAAAACCATAGCGAGACATTTTCTAATACTTGTCTATTAAAAAAAATATGTAAGCAAAATTTTTGACATTTTTCTTCCCTTTATCAGTAATAGTAATCGAAGCTCTCCCCACGATAATATAAGTAATAACATAATTTTGAAAACCGGAATATTTAGTATTCCTTACGTAATCATCAGTCAGACCTCCCTCCCTCTTATATCGTCAAAAAACCCTCGTGTTGCCTATGTAATACTTGGACGGGCCTGTCATTATCTTATACTATATCGCCATTTAACATCAGGTGAGATTGTAGTCAATCAGTATGTATATAGATATTTTGAAGCGATGATGGTGCGGTGGACAGTACGGTCGGATGCCGCGTCAATAAACGCGTGTTCGATCCTACCTGTCCAACTCTAAATTTGGACTGAGCTTTCGGTGAAGAAAAACATCGTGAGGAAACCATAGCATGGTGGTTGAACATTTTCTAATGTACCCCGCCTGGGTAGCTACCACCCTCAAGTGTGAAAATCTGTTGCCAAATACCAATAGACGTATTCCGACAGCATCCCTTGAGAACCAGTACCTCTAGTGTTTTTATCATCCTGGAGCACATCGCCACTTAACATCCGGTGAGATTGTGGTCAAAGCACTGAGTCTATATATAGTATTAAAAAAAAGCAATACAACACTTTGTTTGCTTTTATGACTGAACAAGTCTTTAAACCACTGAGATTGTGGCGGCTGAACGGAGCAAAAATTTCTTGCTTCAGCCGCGATCTTTTTGGACTATGGTTGTTGGCCGATTAGATGTTTTTGTAAGTATTTGATGCACCTCAATAAAAAATCATTAAAATGGATACTAGTCGACACGTTTCGCGACCAGAGGGCCGGCTAATATTTGGCACAGCGAATTAGCATTGCCATCCAACGTGGCAATATGGCTAGCCTTCTGGCAACTTTCCCGTCTGGCGGCGAGCATGACGGCATTCATTATTTACACTATTATTATTTTAATTATAAAGTATTGTACAAATTAATGTACTTTTTATTTGAATAAATAATATACATTAAAATGGATTACTAAGGAAAACGTAGTCGTGTATAGAAGTTTGTTCCGAAAATATATATTTAATCCAAGTTAATATGGTTTGAGCTGTTTCATTTTTATATAGGATACGCACAAGTACAATTAAATAATACCCTATAAGTTGATAAAATAAGAAACCAGTTTTTCAAATCATTTAATACATATTCTCTTTTCATTTTATTTTACATAAATATACTTAATACATCTACATCACAATAATATTAGTTTGATTATTATTATTAAGCACAAAACTATAATTGGGGATGTTGGTTGAGGGGGGGGGGTGTACTATTTGACATCTATACACCATATTAAAATGACTTTTACTTGTCGATATCAAGTTTTTGGTACATGGATTTGAATGTATCATCATCATCATCGTTGTTAAGTGACAATCCCCAGTTCTTCCAAAGTGTCTAGATCTCTCATCAGCATCTTGACAGTCTCCTTGGTGCGGGGGAAGCTGTCCGCTGTGTCGTCACCTTCCACCATGGGATCTTGAGATTCCAACTCTGTTTTTATATACAAATCAAACAATTTACACATTACATATGTATATCTACAGCGATAAATAAAATTGAAGTGTATTTCTAATGTCATTTTTTTTTGTACTAAGTACATATTAATGTATATATGATACTTATATCAAAAACACAATTTTTGTCACTATTTGTCTATCTGTTTGTTTCGGCTAGTCTCGGGAACGGCTGGACCGATTTCGATTTGACTTTTTTTTCGCAGGTAGCTGAACTTAGTCCGCGTAACTTAGGCTACTTTTATTCATTTTTTTTTTTCGAAAATAATTAGGGTTCTGAATAAAAAAAAATTAAAATCGTTGAAATTGTTAACAAAATACTATTCAATGGACAGCGCCATCAAAACATTATTTTCCAATTATTAAACAATATCAAAACTATATTACGCACAATGCAGAATATTTGAAACGCGAGCAGCGCCGCGGGCACATACCTAGTACATAGTAAAAAAAATTGCATTGGGTTCAGCATTTCTGAAATTATAAACCAACCAACTGACACATAATAATAGTCAACATAATAAGCAAAAGATGCGGGTAGTTTCTAAAAAGTCTATAACTGAAAGATATACTCACCAGCGACTTGAGCCTCAATAGAATCGAGCCTTGCATCGATGAGTGCCTGACAGTACTCAATGTGACTCAGTAACTGTTCGCGACAGACACTATTCTCTATGGGCGGCTCCGGCTGGGGAGCACTTATCGTTACGGGGGCACTGGCTGCTGCAAACACACACATAAATACAACAGAGTCAATAAAACCAACCCTATATATAATAGTCTCTCTTGAACACTGCGGCAAACAGAGACATTATTTTTTTTTTTATTACCCGAAATTTACAAACATGCATCCGATCCGCCTGGTGGTAAGCGGTCTTATATGGACGCCGGCAAACACAACAAAAAGATTCTAAACAAAACATCACGTAATTAATGGACGACCCCTAAGCAAGTAACATTTATCCTGTAAATTTAATTTATTACTATATTAATGTTTCCTAGCGCCTGAACTAGGCCGAGCCTGTATCTTAGACACTAGTCTCTTCTCATAATGTTTATCCCATTATGACAATACCTATAAATGTAATCTAATGTAATTAATTTAATATAATAGTAATTTAGAATGCAAGGGTACTTGCCAAATATTATTCTACCTTCATTATTTTTTTCAATTATTATTATTATTTTAAATATCATAAGAAAAACTAGCAATAAACAATTTTTTATTAATATTTTTTGCATCTCTGCAAGTAAAGATTTAGTTTGTCCATTAAGATTTCATATCCGTCTGTGTGTTAACATTGTACGTTATTTTATTGAAATTAACGTAAAATAGGATAGGTAATAAATATTACCTTGAACAGTATTCGCTAGCTGTTCCAATTCGGACTTCGTGATGGGTAATACCAAGGAACCGTCCCCAGTATTGGATATTAAGTCGCCGAGCATTCCCTGAGAGTCGTCTCTGTCTTCATACCTGTGTAATATTAGCAACGTATCGTGGGTTCGATTCCAAACAAAGGTATGGGACTAATCTATACAAATAAATAAAATTGAAGTGTCTATTTTAGTAATATCACAATAATTTTTTTTTTACTAAATAGATATAAATGTATATACGATGCCTATACCAAAAACAGAATTTTCAAAATTTTTGTCTGTCTATTAGTAATGGGTATCTCTGGAACGACTGGGCCGATTTTAACAGGACTTTTTTGGTAGATAGCCAAAGTTACTCAGGGTAACTTAGGGTATTTTTAATTTTTGAAAATAATTAGGGTATTGTGTGTAAGAAATAAAACCCAATACAAGACACAGTTTTACGGGAAAGTGCTATAATTTTTGAGAAATATTTTAACTTTATCTTCATACTAATTTTTTTTAGGAAAATATTTAAGGTTCCGTATGAAAAGAATTAAAACGCAGTGAAGTTAGTAAAATATAATTTAAACATCCATTTCTGCGCTTTACTGATTGAAGAGAAATTCTCGGTACGGGAAAAACTGGAAGATTCGCATCACCCATGACGTCAGCCTTTAGCGACATGCTACAATCTGTTAAATATTAGATGACGTTTAAGTAGACGCTCGATGTTGCAATATCAAAAATATTTTCCCATATAAATGTTCGAGTAGAAACAATGACTACTAAATTATTCCGCTGGTTGGTGTGTAGCGTGACGTCTCCCTTTCGGACAAAATTAAATCGTATAATTTACTTATATTTTATGAAATTTTTAATTTTTGTATCGAGCTTCTCAGCCTTACTAACGCGGTAGTAACGGACTGTTTTCCTAAAAAACAATGCAAAAGTAATAATCGATTAAACATTCCTATTGTAGGTATATTTTTAGTTAGATTAAGGAATAAAACTAAAGCTGTTAATGATGGGGAATAAGATTTTTCAAAAAGATATTTTAAATCGATTCACAAAACATTGAGGTCCAAGAAATCGATTTTTTCGATTTGTTTTTTTTTTTTTTTTACTTTTTATTCGTAAATAGTATTCTTCCAGTGGTCGAAATTAGACTATAATCATCACTTAATTTTTAATTTTTATTAACAGTAGTAAAGGTCAACATAGCAGCTAAACAAAAAAAAAATGGGTGCGTGTACTTATGTACGCGCGTGAGAAGTTATACTTCGTTGGCATCATTAAAAAATAGTTTTTAATTGCATGCAAATAATTAATTACAATAAAATAATAGAAGGATTGGAAAAGGATAACCAACAAAGTTAATTTTAAATTTGAAAAATTAAATAAATAAATATTTATTTTCTTACATTAAGTTTAACATAAATTGTCTTATTATTCGAATTGTATTTTTAATTAAATGATGTCCACTTCCATAGTATCTTCCGGTAATGTCTGAATCGGAACTTCAGTTATCAGCGGCTTATGATAACTAAAATATGATACGAAAAGTTTTGTATTAACAGTGTTGAGATATCGTACAAATTATATTATATAATTATATAATTATTAAAAACCAAATTTAGAGAATAATAAATATATAAGACATAATTTGTACTAAATATTATAAAACTCTTAATTTAAATGTTTATTATTGATTATTTAATATTTTAAAAATAAATTTAATAATAAATTCAAAAATTGAATTTAAGGTTGGTCATTTTTTAAATATTTTTATTGATTTCTTAATTTAATATTCACTTTTCATTTTTATCAAAAAAATGTCATTAAATTTATTTAGTTATTTTTATAAATATTTATTATTTAAACAAGCAATATTAAAAAAAAATATTATAATTTGATGTTCTATTTTAATTTTTATCACAAACTTTTTATTAAATTTATTTCTTTATTTTGTAAATATTAAATAACCAATAATAAGTATTTAACATTAATAATTTAATAATATTTAGTGTTAATTATATTAAATAAAAGTATTTTAATTTATATCAATAAATAATACATACGGTCAGTTAACCTCAATTATATTGGAGCACTTGAAAAAGTATATAAGCACAATTTTTTTCGCTAATATTCACAAATAGTAAGTGATATCAATCAAAATATTCAATTTAAATCACTACTGAATATAATTTATTAGCACATATATAATTCGCACTTGTATGAAACTAAAACACGTGTTGTGAATGTATAAACTAGAAACATGTTGATAAATATTATAAATATGAAAACAGTGATCAGAGGTGAGGAGCGTACCAACATGCGCGACTAATATCGAGGTTCAATTTCTATTTTTTGGTAGCTTTTTTTTCGAGACTTAATGAGCGGTTAAGCAGACAACTTCATACTGTTAATTTTGTGTCACAAATGCGCGCGCATCTTAAAATTTCACTCTCATCATTTTTTCATAACGCGCCTAAAGAAGTATAACTTCAAAAACGCCTAACCTACTACAGAAAAATGACACTGAATTGTTTTAAATTTGCCTATTTACAGAAAACAAAAACGACACAATAATAAACACTTTATTAGTTTGAAAGATCGATCTTTTGGAACTACATGTTTTGTGAATCTATTATTAATTAAATAAGATTAAATTTAAATCGATTTAAAATCGATGTTATTCGGAAAAGATCCCCTCCCTACTTAAGTGACTAATGAATTCGGCCGCCCCCCGCCCTACTGTCCGCACGTGTGTTAACCGCTTAAAAGGATATCCTAGCGGCATTTATTCCATACAAACGTAGTCTCGTTTCCTCCTTGGATAATAGCATTATGGTAAATATTCTAATAACTTACATATATTCACGACCGTCACGCCTGTACGTTTTGATTTCTATTTCATAAATTAGTTATTGTAGAGCCTTTGAAAATGAAAAAAAAATGCTCGATTTTTAACGTCATATTTAGAGGTTGGTGAAAAAAAAATTGATGGATAAAAGTCAAAAAAACATAGCCAAACTCTTTACTATTCTAAAACTGAAAGAAAATTAAAAATCGGTTCAGCTTTGAAGGAGGTAACAGGGTACACGAAGTGATGTTTTCGTCTATTCTGCATAGTTAAATCAGCCCGCGCTACAGTTTTACCTTTCGTGTTATATAACTATCTTTGGGGCGCAACGCGATAGCAATACATTTCTGAGATACCTTCTTTTCCGACCGCATATCCTTTTAACACTCACGAATGAAAGGATAAGGAATAAATAAACCAATTCTATTAATACCTCTCGAAATCCTGTTCCGTTGATGACGGTGTATTCATGTGTAGCGGCATGTCCCTTATCACGTGTTGGCTGACTTGCGGAATATCCTTGTTGGCGTTATGGCACTATAGTCAGGTCGGAGTAGCCAGAGTTGAGTTTCTCCTGCGTGCTCGTGATCTCCGCTTGCTCCCAGTCCTGGGCCCAAAGGTACAGCTTCGGATGGTTTTTCTTACTGCGGGAAAATAAAGACATAAGAAATCTAGACTACGGGGATTCTCATTTTTCAATTCACTTATTAAATAGTGACTAACAGATGGATTAATTATTTATTTAATTTATTATTCTTTACCGATATCAAAGATGTCACTAAAATCAAAATGCCTTCTCTGAAATGATTTTTAATTACTATAAACTTTGCCAAAATTTTATATCTACACCGTCTAGGATAAGTGTGTTTAGCAATCGGAAAGTTATAATTTTTTTTTTAGAAATCGAGGTATCTAAAATATAGATAACAGATGGCATTGCGCTATATTTTTCAAAAAGACATTTATCTATAATATACTGATAATAAAACTAATGTTTTGTCTGTACATTTAATTTTTTTTTTGTTCACAAACTTTGTGACAGGTGTATATTTTAGCAGAGATGGGTGACTACTCGACTTCGAAATTGATATTACTTTTTTTCGTATGGCTAAACTGGTTTTGTTGAAACTTTGTACACAGTTAGTCTTGTTGATAGGTTTATATAGATTATCGAAATTATTTTTTGCATTAACAAAAAAGTATATTTTTGGCTCGTAACTCAAAAACGGGTGACTGATTTTGATACAATTTTGTGTGGTTAGAGTGTAAGTTAATTAGCGACCGATCGAACAAAAAAATACCAATGTTATATTTAGATATAATCATATAAAAAATTGTGAGAATCTCAAAAACGGCTTATCTGTTTAAAATAGAACTTGGTGTACCGGAAGCATGTGTCGTACCGTTCGGCTGTGAAAATCAAACCAAAATCCAGAACATCCCCACATTTAATCAAAAGAGATAACACGTAGATGAAATCGCGGTCGCTCGCTAGTAATCAACATATTTACATTCATATTAGGGAACGTACGTGACCAATTTTGTAAGATTTTTTCAACACCTCCCCCTCCAATCCCTCCGTGACCACTCGTAGTGTATGCCAAGACCCCCGCCGCCCCGCCTTAAATTTTTAATCATTTCGCGCAGACAGAAAGTGAACAAATGAAAATAATTTGACTCATATTCGTCTTTATTAATACGGCGTTAATGGCATAAGACTGCATGCATGCATATAATTACTGGTGAATTAAATATTACGAAGAAACACTTATGTAAGCACATAATATGCTGTACCGTAACTTAATTTACGTAAACAACAATGGTTTCCTATTTAATTACATTAATTTCCGTCTAACACGTCTTCAATGAATACGTTCCCAGCGTCAATCCACTCGGATACATCGGATCACGGGGGCAGTACTATCAGACTACGTAACAAAAATCATAGCAGCCCCCCTCCCCCACTCTCATTCACTGCGCGTAGTATTTTGAAGATCTCTCCCCCCCCCCCCTTAAACGGGTCACGTAGTGGTGGGTACGTTCCCTTAGCGTGCGACTACACCGAGCGATGTTCAGTCGCCTGAGTTACTTTCATATAAAAACTTTTTAACATACTCGTTATTATAGAAGACAAAATATTCACATATTGACAGTAGAAAAATAAAAGGCAAAATCTCTATATTTGTGTCTGTCGGAAGGGGGGAAACATTCAAGAACTGAATTTTTATATGGTAAATAGACACATTGAATGATATGAGCTGAGGGGGGAAAGTTGGGGGGGAGGTGGGCTGTTTGTCTCAATTAAAGTAATAACCACAATCGAGTTTGAAAAATATAGCAAAAAGGACCTACAAAACAAAAGTTGGTAGGAATACAAGTTAACTCACATAGCGACATAGCTCTTGACCCTGAGAGCGTGCAAGGCGTCTCGGATGAGGAGCAGGTTCCCGGACAGCTCGTGCGAGCGCCGCAACGAGTCGCAGGGCTTCGCCCCCGGCAACAGGCCCTCGTACAACCGGTCCTGGTCGTGCACGAACCGCATGGAGCGCCGCCCCCGACGCGGGTTCAAACATATGCTACACGTGTACTTCTCCGGCACCTGAACAATCGATTATAGTCAATAATCAAATACAACAGACTCCATTTAAACGAAAGACGTCCACTGCTGGACATAGCTCTCTCCCAAAGAGCTTCACAACGACCGGTGTTGCGCCATCCGCATCCAGCCGACTCCAGCAACCTTCACCAGGTCGTCGGTACACATCATGTGGAGGAGGGGGGTTGGAGCCCTACCCACGCTACGTCTTTCGGTGCCACGGCATCCATTCGAGAACCCGTTGGCCCTATCGGTCATCGGTGGACACATTGCCATTTCAGTTTGCCAATACTTCGGGCAATGTTAATTATTTTGGATAGCCCTTTGGGTAACTTTGTGCTTTATAATTAGGCCCATTGTAAGCGACATATAAATAATAATCTACAATTCTAGTAATAAAACTGAAGTTTTGTCTGTAAATTATTTTTTTTTTTTAAATTTTGTGATATACTTCATATTTTAGCCGTTACTTATCTCAAATGTAAGAATTTTTTTTTGTCTGTTTGCCTGTATGAATACATACGGATTTAACTTAATACATTTTGACAAAACTTTGTACGCAAATAATCTATGCTAAAGAGTTACGAACCACTTAGTCTAAGATGTGTTTAAATTTGGCCCACAAAGAAATTAAAAAAAAAAAAAATCAAAATCAATTTTTTTTTTATATTTAATTTAGGCCCTAAGAAGGCGTTAATCGACGTCTAAAAACACTACCACCGGTTCGGAAAATAACCCAGTCGAGAAGAGCCGGCAAGAAACTCGATCTGGTTCTTTTTTTTTTTAATATAATGTATATCATTTTTTTAAATATAAAAACTATACAAATCATAGTCTTAACTAATATTAGTGGAAGCACAGAGATGTGGGTTAACTCCAGACATCACTATCTTTCACGTAATGATCCAGCCTGTAATAACCTTTTGAGATTAAAACTTGCTTGACATAATACTTGAACTTATTGTCATGTAAATCGGTACTGTTACTTGGGATCTTATTGTAAAACCGAATACTATTACCTATAAAGCTTTTATTAGACTTACTTAACCTAAAGCGTGGGACGGACAACTTGTCTTTACTTGTAATATTAAAATTATGACGATCATTCACTAGATCTAGCTTGTGTAAATTTTAATTTGAATTTGACATGTCTGCTCTATCATCTATCTATAGCAGTGATTCTCAACCACTGTGCCGCGGCACTTTTGTGTGCCGCCAAATTTCAAAAGTGTGCCGCCAAATTTTGGAAATATATAATAATGTTAATATTATTAAATATTTTTAAAAACATCAATTCAAGTATGCAAGGGGCTAATGAAAATATCTTAAACTCAACCGATAAGCTGGTGGGATTCAAAAAACAAATAACTTTATGGAAAAATAAAGCTCAGGAAGGCAATTTAGAAAAGTTTGAGTCAGTCCCTAAAGACAGTTATAAAACTATTAAAATTAGTTGTTGTTGATCATTTGACAACATTAGAGGAGAGAATTATTCATTATTTCTCAAAATTAGATAATAAGAAATTTGATTGGGTTCGCGTAATCCATTTCTCATAACGGATACTTCTGTATTTGACTTAACTTTGAATGAAGAGGAAGAACTCATTTTGCTTTCCAATAATCGAGATTTAATTTTAAAACATACAGAAGAATCAATTAATTCGTTTTGGATTAACATCACATGCGATTATCCAATGATAGCCAAGAAAGCTTTAAACATATTATTACAATTTTCCACATCTTATTTGTGTGAATTCGGATTTTCAGCATTAGCCAACATTAAAACTAAAAAAATATCAAGATTGTTAAATGTAGAAGACGATATGAGAGTAGCATTGTCATTTTTACGACCAAATATATAAATGAAATTATACAAAAACATCAAACTCAAATTTCGCATTAAATTTTTTTTTATTATTAGCTTGTAATTACTCCCTTAATAAACATATAGTTATTATTGTAGTATATATTAGTTTATTTCGTATATTTAAAATTTTTGTACTAAACTATTTATGCAGTGTGTTGTAGTAAGTAAATAATTTGTATCTTTTTCTTTGTGTGCCGCCAAATTTTGAAATCGTTAAATATGTGCCGCAATAAAAAAAAGTTGAGAATCACTGATCTAGTGTTTGTTTGTAATATCAAAACAATATAATTTTCATATATATTTAATGCATATAGAGTAAATTTGACAAAAACAGTTTTTTTGTAGTTTTCGTCTGTAGGTTTTTATAGCGAATTTCTAAAAAGTTACTCCGTTAGGTGGAGTTTTAGTTGTGTATATTCTGAAAATAATTAGGATTCCGCATTAAAAAAAATATATATGAAAAAGTTTTACCGGCGATATCTTTATGAGAAATATCTTAAATTACTACAAATAATTAAGTTATTTAAAAAAAAAAAACAAATTGCGGTGAGTGTACCTGCGCCTCGTTGTGTATGTTGTGGCAGAGCGCGTGTTGCCAGCACAGGCAGAGCTCGCACTGCACCATCAGGCCGTCCTCCTCGCGGAACCCGCAATGGCAGTTGATTATCTCCTCGCGCTTCATACGGACCAACTTGATTCTCTCACCGGCTGTGTAATAAAATTATTCCATTAATAACGCGATATATACTACTAATTACTATCTATACTCATAATAAATAAAATTAAAGTGTCTGTTTGTAATATCTAAATCTTTCTTTTTCTTTACTAAATAGATGTACAACCGTATTGCAGATATCACAAAAAACTAAGATACAAAGGTAAAGTAAGGTAAAAGTACAATGAAATACAATTGAACATAAACTTATAATTTGAAAATTACATGATCGAGCGAGAGACCATATTCCAGGTCAGTGTATATATCTATTACTAGCCGTGTGCTCGCGGCTACGCCCGCGTTTCATATATTGTAAATCGTAATTATTTTATACGAAACCCTAATTAGTTTACAAAAAATTTTTTTGCTTCTAACATTAAACAAAGATATTTTCTCAAAAACTGTGCATTGAATCGGGATTTTATTCACATTTTAACCCTAATTATTTTTGAAAAATTACGCCTAAGTTCGCAGAGTAACTTCAGCTACCTAACAAAAAAAGTCCAGCCGTTCCGGAACAAACAGACAAAATTTCTAAAAGTTATTTTTTTGGAATCCGCATATATAATAGCTTCATATCGAATTAGTAAAATATATATATGTTGACATTACAAACAAACAATACAATTTTATTTATTAGTATAGATGGAATGAAGGACGAAGACGCCTGAATGGTGATTACGTAAGCAAAATGTACTTATTTATCTTGTTTTTTTTTTTCACGCCAGTACTTCGTAATCATGGGGGGGAGGACCTTTGCTTACGTAATACCTAAACGGCCTTATATATAAACACCACAGGATTCATTAGGTATTAGCTCTTTTACTGTATATATGAGTTTATGTGTAACTTTTAATTAACTTGATTTATATTAATTTACGTAAATGCGGTTGTTGTTTTGTTTCCTTCGAATAAATGAATAAATAAATACAAACAACTTACTCTCCGTGTACATATATGATGGAGCGTCCCGTTGTTTCGGTGGTACAGCGGCCGTGAGTTCCGATAGCGCGTCCGGCAGCGCGTCCGGTAGCGTGTCCGGTAGCGCGTACTGCGGCGCGTGTCTCTCCAGCGTTTTCGAATCCGGTGTCCCGGAGCGCGGGCAACTCGAACGCGATTCGTAATCGGAATTCCCCGCCAACCACTCGTCTTCCTCGCTTTGCCGCTGCGACACAACCGCAAACGATTTCAACTTCTTCCCGAGCCTCTTTCTCTTCTCATTAATAGGCTTCGTCACCGTATGCGTACATATGGCGGTCTCGAAATCCAACTGTTCCGTTGGCGGTACTACATCGACAGGCGATTCTGCATCGTCCGTATTCTCGACCGTATCAATGTCCTCCTCAACGGGCTCAGGTCTACGGACTGGCAGTAACACTTTCGGTCTCTTCACGGGTTTGTTTATAAGCGCGTCACGCAGTTTGGGTGAGTCTTGCACTCTTCGTATAGTGTCCATTTCATGGGAAACCGGTGTTGTCCGATCGACGTCGACTTCCCCGTCGGGATTCACCACTTTGATATCCAATTTTGGTTCTTCCCGTTTCGGTAATCGATTAATTTTAACTTTGAGCACCTTAGTCTCCGCACTCTTCGGCGTATCAATATCGGCCGGTACGGTACGAGCGTACGCCAAATCTAAAACCTTCGGTGTCGTACCCAGCATTTTCCTCAATTCCCTATGGTAATGTTTAATATGCATTTGCAAGAGCGTGTTATTACGAAAGTTCTTGAAGCAGCCCTCGGCCGGACATCGGAGCAGGTTTTCTATAATTTGGACTTTCAAAGATCCAACATAAACTATAAAAATACAAGACAATAAAAAAAAAGAAGTCAGAATCACTAACTTATAGAATGTAATATCTTACCGTAACCGTCTTCTAATGGAGGGACGTCAGGAGGGGACGCGGGTGTCTGTTGAGATTCTTTCGAAGTACTAGGCCTGACTTCTTCATCAACATTTGCAATATACTAAAACAATATGTAAGTTTCCTTATCTTTAACAAGAATCACAGCATACTTAATCAATCTCAACAAACCTTGTACTGCTTTTTTAGCTAATAATTGAGACTAGGTCACTTGCCGGTTATTCTCGTGTATCAATCCCTATTGGTAATTTTTGTACTAACTAAACCTATATACAATTATAAAGACAATCTGTAACCTTATTTTATACAGACTCAGCAAAACGATTGTACTTGGTTCGAGAGAACTATGGATTTACACAGGGATCTCAACCTGCCCTCCATTAGATCCGTTTTTAAGACCCAGTGTCGCACATTCTTCGAACGCGCAGAGACACACTCGAACCCCCTCATCGTGCGACCCGTCTCGTACTTGCCAGGACGTAAGCCACGTCGTATACGTCGGCCGCAAAGGATCTTATCGTGTCGCGACGATACCATAACTCGCAGTAATAGGATCTTCCCTCCTTTACCTCGTACAAATGCGTGCCAGCGCCCACGCCCGCGAAACCGCCGTTCCCGCCGCCGGGGACAGGCGGCTAACTTTGCTCCCGCACACACTCCGGGTCCCCCTCAGGCGGCGACCCAAGACGTGTCTCGTTCCCCAACTGGGGAGGCTCTTGACGTCGCCGCCAGCGCGATACAGTAACACTGCCCATGCATTGAGCAATTACACGCACAACACTCCATACACACTCATGCATAACATGCAAGGTACATAGGTCCTGTAAGGAACCTTTATTTTTTTTTATATTAATATAAAAAATGTAGGGATAGCTAGGACACAACTCGCGAGTGACTTATGAATAACTCAGGTGACGGCCAAGCCGAGGTTCGTACCACTTTGGTAGCCCTTGAGCTAGTCACCTTTTTGCGGCTGAGTGCCTTCAGCACTCGCCCCCACCAAAAGTTCGGTGAAGCTGTAAAGGCCCTTCCGGTCAACGGAATAACTAAGTTCCAAAAAAAAAAAAAAAAAGAAAAACGATTGTACTTCATCAAATGTTAAATAATAGTATAATACATTATTGCAAAGGCCGTGAAATAGGCAATTGCAGGTCTTGTATGAGTTTGAAGACCGAGCCGTAGGCGGACTTTACAATACGAGACAGGCAATTGCCATTTTCGCCGAGGCATATATAGTCCTTTTCTCAAAAGAATGCAGGGAAATAAAACATACTTGTTATAATATACATTTAATTTAATTAATGTTAAAATTCATATTTATTAAGTTTGTAAATAACAAATCAAGACGAATTTTCAACTTTGCCGCCTATCCCGAGAGGCAAGCGCATTTATGACTATACAGCCACATGAACACAATTTGTACTAAGCAAAGAGACTTACTGGGGTAAAAGAGATCCAATCAAAGAGTATTTAAATAACCCCAACACGCCTTTCATACGACATTGCTGGAGCGTTGTTATGTTCCAAATTTAAAAAAAAACGCTCCTGCAGTGCATTTGATTTTCTTTGTCCGTAAATTCGATACTTCGCGTGTTCTTATGTCGAAAAGAATAACAATATTTCCATGCATGTTTGAAAAAAATACATATCAAGACCGATGATAGTTGAGAATATGTTAGAAAAGAATGTAGCTTGTATAGCGTGGATTTAAATTGAAAATATAGCCCCCAAAATATTTTTATTCGTTTATTTTTATTTCTATAACTAGCCGTGTGTCCGCGGATCCGCCCTCATTTCCTGTATTATCCACTGCATAACATAGTTTTGAATTTTTTTATAAGGAACCCTAATTATTTTCCATAATTTGTTTTGCTACTAACATTAAGCAAAGATATTACTCACAAATGCAAATACCTGCCAGTAAAATTGTGCATTGAATCGGACTTTATTAACAATTTCATGAGTATACTTTTTTTTTACGCGGAACCCAGATTATTTTCGAAAAAATTAAAGTATCCTTAGTTACCCGGAGTAACTCCAGCTATGTAACAAAAAAAGTCCCGTCAAAATCGGCCCAGCCGTACCAGAGATAATCCGGAACACACAGACAGACACGCATAAAAATATTTAAAATTGTATTTTTTGGTATACGTAAAGAAATGACATTTGAAATATGGATTTGATAGATAAATAAGAGCGGTTTTCTTAGCCATTTACTTGACATCGTACAGCAGGCTTTAAGCAGGAACAATTACGGTTGAATTTCAATAAATCATTAAAGCTTTTTTCGTGCCAAATAGTTTTTCAAAAACAGATGGTTGCAACTAATTTTACTTGTAGAATGTAATTATGTTTGGTTTATCAAAATAATAAAGAAGTTTTATTTAGTGTAACATAATTGAATATACATAAACTTAGTTTGATAGCAGAGTATTTTTTCTTTACCTCGTGCCTTTTTCTTCTACGCTGTGCATAGTCAGAACGTTTTGTTTATTTATCAGGGTTTACTTTTGGTATATGTCTCACTTGATAAGCTCAAAATTCGAATAAAAATGAATAAACAAGACAGAAGGGCTAATTAATGATCAGGACATGATAGTTAAAAACCCGGTCATTTTGCAAAAAATGCACTTCCGTTATTGGCTCCAACGGATTTTCCTGACATTGAAAAAAAAATATCGTCTGGGTATTGCTGATTTTGATATGCAATGAAACTTGAAACTAAAATTACTATGGTAAAACAATTAATTTTACTAATGTTGAAAAACGTGTCCTTAGCAAAATTACAATTAAATTGCATTGAAAAATTCACTTTTTCACCCAAAGCGGATTTTACCGAGTTTGATATTTACCGAGACAATTATCTCCATGAGAGAAAAGCCCATAACAATGGAGGGTTCCTCCCCCCACCCTACTTGGGTGAAAAAACTAGTGCTGTTAATACACGTACGGATCGAACCGCGGACATGGTATGTCGAACGACCGAGGTCATCAGTCGCTTAAGTAGGGATGGGAACACGATGTTTTTTAAACATTTTTAATAGATTCACAAAACATCGAGGTCCAAAAGATTAATATTTTTTGTATTTGTTTTATTTTAATTTTTATTCTTAAATAAAATTCTTCCAGTGGTCGAAATTAGACTATAAACATCACTTATTGCAAAAACTGTTTCCATTTTTTTTTAATTAACAGAACTAACGGTCATCAGTAGCAACTTAACAGAAAAAAAAAGAATGCCTAACTTACTAAGGAAAAATGACACTGAACTGTTTTATTTTTGCCTATTTACAGATGATCAACGTATTATAGAAAACAAATTGACACTCTGATTATCGATGATTTATTAGTTTGAAAGATCGATCTTTTGGGTCTCGATGTTTTATGAATTTATTCATGAAACTTAGACACGAATCGATTCAAAAATCGATATTTTTGGAACGGATCCCCTTCCTACTTAGGGGACTGATAACATTGCCGTACTATATCCGCGGTCCGCTCCATACGTGTGTAAAAACACCATAAACCAAGTAACACTAAAGAACTGAAATCACTCACCGCCTGTGAAGATTGTGGCTTCCTTATCTTGATCTTTAACTTCTTCTTCCTGTCAATCTTCCGCTGTCTGTTAAGGGAGAGCTTCTTCTTCCTCTTGATGAGGGGCGATATGCCGCATATATTGTCGGCCGTTTGTATCGGTCCATCGGGTCCCTCCCCGTCTGTGTCCGTGTAAGATATCCAACCCATACGTCTAGACAGCTTCAAATGTACCCCGAAATCGCTCAAGGCGTACTCATAAAGCTGCAAGTTCTTATCAGGATTGTTCTCGAGATAACTACGTATGTCGGTTTTCGTATGGAATCGACGGTTCTCTGGGCTGGACAAAAATAAATAGTGATAATACCAAAAAAAAACCACCATTCATATTATTTTTTATACTGTTTACAATGCGTTTCAAATAAGAATGTGCATGGACCTGCGCCATATTGTGACGTCCTAGCTAACGAAAAAATTATATAGGTGAGTTCATTAAAACAACGTATATTAATAGTCTCAGGCAAATAATTCATTAAATAAAAAAAGCTAAACTATGCAAATATTTTTGTTGCTTTCCATACGTTTTTATCAGCTTTGAGAAAACAAGGTCATTGACGCGCACATTCTTATTTGAAACGCATAGTAGGCTCAGACCACAATGCTTTGACCAGAATCTCATCTGATGTTAAGTGACGATGTGATCCAGGGTGATGAATATACTAAGCCTAGAGGTACTGGTTCTCAAATGATGTTACCATTCCTGTGTTACATTTACACCTATTGGTATTTGTCAACAGGTTTTCAAACTTGAGGATGGTAGCTATCCAAGCGGGTATTATTAGAAAACGCCCTACTACCATGCTATGGTTTCTCCACGATGTTCCCCCACCGAAAGCTCAGGCTAATTTAAGAGTTGTATAGGTAGCCTTGAACCCGCGTCCTCTGACGCGGAATCCGACCGCACTACCAACTGCGTCATCATCACTTCCAATGATGTTTGTACTGTAACGCCTATATAGAAACGAAATGAGCAATCACATAATATGCAGATACTTGGATCTATCGAAAACCATTGATTGTTGCAGCAAAGCTAATAGAAACAACATGAGAAGAAAAAAACAACAATTGAAAAAAAAAGGAACAAACACCGCAATGTAACAACTACACAAATGAACAATTAGACTTTTCTTGTTAAAGTAAACTTACCTTATAAGTACAACGTCCCATTTACCAGCCGAATGTCCAAAACATCTCCTAACCATATGCTTGGTCCAACCCGGAGGTAATCTCTTGTCTTCAACCTTAAAAATATAGCGTATGTGTTCATACTTATGTGATATTCATTAAGTTTTGTATTTTCTTACCGTAAAATAATTTCATGCTTTATTGGTGGCAGTATATTTAATCTATGCTAATAAATAAAATTGAAATGTCTTAATTATTATAAAACCACAATAAAAATTAAATTCCAATGTTAAACTAATATGAATGATAATTAACAAACACGGTTATATACAAATGAAAACACATTTTTTTGTTTATATAATGTAAACAAGAAATTTAAAATGTTCCAAGTGAGACTATAGTGAGATCAAAATCAAAAACAAAAAAAATCTTTATTCAATTTAGGCCCTAAGAAGGCGCTATTGAACGTCAAAAACACTACCACCGGTTCGGAAAACAACACAGTCGAGAAGAACCGGCAAGAAACTCGATCTGGTTCTTTTTACCGACTTAGGAATAGTACTAATGGTACCACCTCATATCTACCCGCGGGTGTCATAAAAACGACTAAGGGATACACCAGGGGATGGACAGCAGCATCCTTTGAGGACTACAAACACCTACCGCGATCTCCAACCCGCCTGCCAAGCGTGGCGATTATGGCAATTCCCACCTTATCTTTGGGGAGACCGAGTCCAGCAGTGGACGCCTTTACGATTGGATGGATGCATATATATATATATATATATATATATATAATTTTTTTTTATATAAAACTACAAATAATAGTCATAAGTTACGATTTATGATCCATAACCAAAGTTAGCGGAAGTACAGAGATGTGCGTTAATTCCTTACGATTACCTATAAAATATGAACAACAATGATAAAGAACAATTTACCTGGACACTTCTCCTGGGTAGAGCAGGTCTCCCATCAGAATGTAATCTGACTTCACAAACAATCTCGCTGACTTTACCCACGGGTTGTCCATTCACCCACCTACAGCACCACTCGCCCGGCAATAGGAAACTCTCCGGCATCTCCATATGAGTTTTCGTCAACTCCTGCGTCTTCATCAACATCTGTTTCCTCATTTCGTCGACTTGTTTCTTCATCTCCTCTAACTCGCTCTTCACCTTCTCCACCTGTTTCTTCACCTTTTTCTCCCTTAACATTCTCAATTTCTTTCCCTTCTTTATTTTCGATAGTTTTTTCAACTTATCACTCTCTGCGTTCACCTGTACGTTACTTCGACCTACTTCCGACCGGTGTGGCTTCCGTTTTTTTTTTCCTGTACATCCTTAATCTCTTCCTTGATCTCCACTTTTGGGATTATAATTTCTTCCTTGATCTCCGACTTAGGCGAATTATGTATTTGATCATTTTTTAAACCATTCTCTAATTTATTTATGACCTCCTTTATCCTATCTATGACTTGCTCATGTTTGATGTTATCCTGTTTTTCAAAATTTTCTAGCTTGACTTCCTCTTCTAGTACCTATATTTCATAATTTTTTTGGTAAATATAATACTTGTGATATCTATAAAACACCATACTACTGATAGTGTTAATAATTGTGTAAATGAATTAACATGTACTAATACATGTTGTGTAATAAAAATAAAATTAAATTTTAGTAAATATATTGTTACATACTACCTGCCAATTTTTTTTTTATACCTAACTTTTATAAATTCTAATAGAAGTTTAAATATAAAGACATATGTTATGGATATTAATAATAACTAAATTAATTATATTTATTTTCCTAAAGTATGCAAATATTACAGGTCAGAAATGAGGATATACTATAAATGAAAAGTCAAAAATAATGTATACACATCTTTAAGATGAATATAATAATATAGCTAATAATTAATATTTAGTATAGACATATTATAGACCACGCTAACTCTTAAAATAAATCAAAGTTACATACAGGATCTGAATCAGATTTCACTTCCTCTGATAAAGTAGTCTCATCAAGTTCTATCGAATCATTTGTGGACGTACAAGGTTCTATTTCATCAACATTATTTTCCTTTACAGTGTGCTCTTCTAATTTGACCTTGACCTCAGGTATATCCTCAGATTTTGCATCTGAGGTTTCCGTTCCATCTTTATGATCAGTGCCAATGATAGAAGCAACTGCAACTAAATTTTTTTATTGGAACGAAATCTCATATCGCTCCTTTGGTGGATGACAGCTACATGGGAACAATTGGCAGTGCAACACTTTTTTCTTTTTCAAACGTTATAGGCTCAGTGCCTTGATCACAATCTCACCTGATGTTAAGTGATGATGTGGCCCAGGATGGTAAACACACTAAGCCTAGGGGGTACTGGTTCCGAAGTGATGCTGCCAGAACACACCTGTTGGTATATGGCGACAGGTTTTCAAACTTTAGTGAACTTTTGTTAGAAAACAGACAGAGGCAGAAGAAAAATAGAGAAGGTAAACGTGAAATTGGTGCCAAGAAGTGACTTTTCCTATAGATAGATCTTATAGCTCATTTACAACCTTATTTCCATATATAGCAGTGGTTCCCAAACAGCAGCAAAAGCGTGGTTTGCGAACTAATCGAAAATTTTGCGGAAGAAGCATCGCCACGCACCAAATAGTGGCGGGGGAATTGTCTACTGATGCCTGTCGCCAAATACCAATAGGTGTGTTCCGGCAGCATCAATTAAGAAACAGTACCTCTAAGCTTAGTGTGTTTACCATCCTGGACCACATCGTCACTTAACATCAGGTGAGATTGTGGTAAGCACTAAGTCTACACCACGTATAAAAATAGAAATCGGTTCAGTTTTGGAGGAGGAAACGGTACTACGAAGTGATGTTTTCGTCTATTTTGTATAGGTAAAAATCAGCCTGAGCTGCAGTTGCCCCTTTCGTGTTTTATAACTCTTTCTTTGGGGCGCAATGTGATAGCAATAGCTTTATGAAATACCTACTTTACAAATCTGTAGCCGACTGCATGTCCTCTTAATTGAATTGAAAAACTTGAATCGCAAACATATATGAACACTACTTTAGTTATCTCAAACTAATCATCACTGAAATTTTATGTACTTATGATATTAAGTTTATTTATTTATTTATATTTTTGTAACCATAATTAATTAATAAAAACATGTTTATTATCACATCATGAATATTTCACACTTACCAGGTACGTTTCCTTTCACACTAGTGTCAATATCATTCTTTACAACCGTTTCTATTTTGTCTTTTGTCAGTTTCTTTTCTGCTTTCGATTTCTTTTCAACAACAGTTTTATTAGGTTTTTCTCTTTCCAACTTTTGTAGTTTCGGACGTTTTTGTCCAATGTTGAATATTTCTTTAATGTTCAATTTACGTTTCATCTCGCGGCGTTCGCTCTTCGAGCCCAAATAATCTCTCGCCGGGTCGAAAAGGTGCGTATGAAATATCGGTTTAGGTGGATCAGTTATAGAATTACTAGGTCCACCGCTTTGTATAGGAGACGGCATTGACGATGTAGATGAATTTAGTGATGTATCTATACTGAGAGGGTCATTTCTCCCCAATTTCCACTTATAAAGCCTTGATTTACTACACTTCCATAGGAAGCCATCGTCAAATATTATTTCATAAGTACCTGTCAATAATGAAAATGTATAATTGACTTTTACTATGAAAAGATTAAACTATTTTAGTACTGTGAAAAAGTCCATTAAATATACATAACTTTTAAAATGAAATAAATAAGGGCAGAAAAATGTAAATAAGATTGTGGTCAATCAATGGTAATCAATAACTTAACCATCTTGAAAAAAACTTTGGTAAATATTTTATTCAAATAAAATTCTGACCTATTATCATTATACTTGGTAAGCAATTACATTTAACTTTTGCTTCTATTTCACCAACATTCTACAGATTATATGTAATAGCAAACAGACATTAGAGATTGTGCCATGGTCATAATCTAATTTAAGTCAATATAGTATATGAAAACATTTTTTAACAAAACCAAGGTTGCTAAAACCAATGAATGAATCAAGAAAGATCCAGATATTATGAAACATACCATTCCCTAGATCATTATGTACTGTAGCCATAAATCTCTTATTATCTCTCCAACGGGCAAGACATCTCTCTCCTACATTGAACGACACTTGACTCTTATCTTCCGTTTTCTCAACTTTAATTTCTTTATCATCTTCCTTAACTGCTACAGGTTCCGGACTAACCTCCCGTGGGATTGACGCTAACTTGGCCGGGGCAGACCCTATGGGACGAAGCCTTGGACTATTCACACTGATCCATTCGTTATGCCTGGAAGTATATAAAAATTTTCTTAATTTTAATACATTATATCTTCCTGTGTCTGATTAATAAAAAAAAAAACGTAATAAGTAAAGCAATATGCGCTAATTATGCGATACTTTTTGAAAACAACCATCTATAAGAAGGGTGGTAGGGCTTTGGTTCCGCCTGGATGACGACCAAAAACACTCGTGAAAAAAAAAAAAAATTTGCAACCAAAAAATTAACAAATATCTAGAGCTACATAAAGACTTTAGCCGTGAGACATGATGACGTCGAATGTCGATAAATTCTCAGCAATAGGCGGATGTCATTGTTTTTAGACAGTACTTTCTTTAAGATCAGATAAAATGCAGCCATTTTGCCGATAATATAAAAACACGTAAAAGACTATTTTGAAAATGAACGTAGTTTGAAGATTTCACTAGTCAAAATAATGTTGACAACCAAACCTTCTCACTAGTTCAACTTCAATGCACTTGGATTTAAACTCGAAGAATAGTTACAAAACAATAAGTTATTACGATTACCGGTTTTCGTTCAATGAATCTCTGTAACGTGTTTTATATGTAAAAGACATGTCTAAATTTATTGTCTTTGTCAATTTTAGATATTTTATTCTAATCGGGAAAGCAAACAATTTTAATAAAATTAAATATAACATTTGCAACAAATTGACATTTAAATTGAAATGCTTTCGAGGTTATAAAAAATTTAAATATAGAATATGTTTTTGTTTCGAATCACGCATTAGGAATTATTTTCAATTTATTGTTTGAAGAGGTTTCAAACTTACCCCAGAAAAATAACGGACTACTTCAAGGTTATCTTTAGATAAAAGTCTTAATTCTATGTTAATAGCTAACTAATTAAAAAGTTTTTAAATTAATAATACAATTGCAAAAAGATAATTTATCTGCCAGATTCTAAGAAGACACTGACTTTATTACAGGTAATTACGTGTGAGATATATTGTTAATTAAATTATATAAAAATTTTAGTATCCTAATAACCAGTACAATTTTTTAAAGCACAACCGTATTACCATTTTATGGTATCGCCACACAACGAGAGGGCCGAGACGCAGGCGCGCTTTTCTATAGAAGAGGTCGCGCACATCTTGCGCTTTGCTCGCTTCTACGCGATGTTTTCTATAAAAACATCGCGGTGGCGTCGTAACCCGCCCACTGTGTGGCTAAGCCTTAAAACACAGCGTGCGGATCGAGATGCCAGCGTGATGATTCGATAGAACATATTGCGTTGACGGGAACCGAATGCGACCGTTTCTACAGTAAAATCGCGCTGGCGATATGACCAGCCCGCTGTCTGTCGATACAATAAATTGTAAAATGATCTCATACAAAATTAAACTCAAGAGAGCAATCATGTTGTGTCTTTCTTTCATTGGATAACTGCACGATCGATTCTGTAACATTTTATTTGTTGCAACGGAAAAAGGAATGATTAGTTGGTTCAGGGACGTAGACATGATGAATGACAGAAGATTAACGGAACGAATTTACAAGGCGAGGGTGGCTGGTCACGTCGGAAAGGATCGACCTTTTATTTATTTTTTTTTGGCGAGGGGAATGCATTTACGCACTACCCCTACTAAGTTCATTAGGAAGAAAATTTCTCCCCAATGAAGTTGGTAGGGACGTCTCGCACACCACGGAAAGGGTCGACCTAGGCAAACGTATCTCGACCAAATCGAACACATCTTAAATAAAGGCCAGGTGAAAAGTATCCATAATCGTCAAACATGTATGAAAGGTCTTTGAAAGTAGAGGAAGTGAAATAGGTGTGTCAAGATCATAACAAGTGAACATAATCTCTGCCTACCCCCACGAGAGAAAGGTGTGATACTATGTATGTATGTACAACAACACATGTATTAAAAGAACATTTTATTATATCATCCAAATTATTATTTGGCTATTACCATTTTAATGAATAAAAGTAAAAATAGGTAGTTTTCACTACATTAATAAACCAAGTTTTACATCTAAATCATAACACATATAGGGTACTTATGCCATATACCACTTATACCATAACAAAAATGACTGAACATCAGTATGTTTTTATCAGCTTAGGAAAGCATTCAAGCTAAGCTTCGAGTAAATCGGAGAGATACATGTGGATGGTACATTAATAACACAAATGAAACTCACTTCTTGATATTTTGTTCATACTGAATTAACACTTCCATTTCATCATAATCAACCTCCACAATCTCAGCTATGTGCCAATCCTCACTAAAATCTTTAGCTTCTACTCTTGATCCTACAGATAATGACATACTGCTGTTCACTAAAAAAAAACAGAATAACAGATTTAATGTCAAACTTGAAAATAACAATCACAAAAAAATTCAAGTATAATCTTCATTTCAAGTAATTAATCATTTAAATTTAAATAATATATACATATATATATTTGTTTTGGGCCTAATTAAGAAGTTTAAAGTTACCCAAAGGATAATGGAGAGGACTATGATCAGTTTTCCTGCGTGAACGAATCAGAAATGAGGAGATCCACAGAAGAACCAAAGTAACCAACATTGCCCGAATAATGGATAGATATTTTTTATTCATAAATTAACTATATCAACATAAGCTTTCATTATATGAATTTATTATGTATTTATAGTAATATAGACATAAATATGTTTATTTATAATTTTTGTATCTAATTGTAATTTACCAACATTTTTCAACTGTATTCAAATCTTGTTGAGTTGGTTCTTTAACATCCTTTTTCTGAGTTAACTTTTCTGAATCACTCAGAATCATGTCCATTATATTTGGAGTCATATTGATTACATCTTTTTGGCTTTGCACACTGTTCATATCATTATTCTTTGTTTCATGAATGGCAGCCAATGCTTTATTTGCAATTGATTTCTGATCCTCAATTTCTTTTGTTTGATTTTCAATGAATTTTTTTATTGCATCAACATTTTCATCAGATTCTTTACTGCTTCCTGACAAATTTGCTTCATTTTCTTGGACATCTGACATTTTTTCCATGTGTTCTTTGGGTGTTATAATTTCAGAATTGTTTGTACTTTGCATTTCTATTGACTTTGACCAAGGGAATATAGCTGGTACAGCATCTAAAAAAACAATAATAATATGTGTATAAACAATTTCTATACTTTCAAACAACTAGTTTATTATTCCTTTTTTATTTAATTATATCTCTATTAAATAATATAAGCTCTAACTACTAACTACCTAGATATTCCAATATACAGCTCTGATACATGTTTCTATAAAATATATAAGAAAGTATAAACATCTCTCACATTTATGTTCACTAAAAAGTTTGTGAAATGAATTTATAGAAAAGATAGAAATATATACGCACATTTGAAGCTAAACATTGCATTCAGTGAGACTTATAACAATTAAAAGATAAAAGAAGTATATAATATTCTTGGAACTCATTTGTAAAAAAAAGAAATTACATATTACGATAAATTAGAAAATATACAACAAATTCTTTTAATACTAAAATTAAGTTCCAAGACATTATAAATGAGCTTGCATTGTACAACAAGATTTCAAGTATACAAAATAAAAATACTTCTAACACAAAAACATAATTTATCAAGCAATCTCATGATTTACAGAATACCTGACTTCAGTACATATTTAGAATCCTTATTTATTTGAAAATCGTTTTTATAGAAATGTCTTGAGCATACATAATTATGTGGTTCAGGATCTTTGCAATGGGTAACAAAAATCCAAGTATTACGTAATGTAGCATCTTTAGGGAATTTGTGGTAAGTAACACCACCATCCTCCTTTCTTGTTGAGCAGGATTTACAAGTTTTTATAGAACATTTTTTTACAGCCATTTTACTGTTAACGAAAAATTGTACACAAATTGTACGATATTACATTCACTGCTACAGATAACAGGTATTACATATAAAATTATTCTATGTTTATAATGCTTTTGACAAAGGGATGATAATAACTATAATTTTTATGTTGAGGTTTGCAGTATTTTATGAACGTACATTCTGGAATAAACTAATCCATAGATTAGGCAAAACAATCCATTACACTAAAATATGCACATAAGTTTATATAATTATTTAGAATTGATTACGTTCTTCGCACAATGTAAAAAATACCTGTGCTTTGTCGATAAATCGAGATAATGCTTTGAATTTTCAACTCAACTGTAAACTTTAATTTGTTTATTAGGACAAACAATTAGCACTTTAGTTATACGATATTTTATACAAATAATTATAACCAATTATACCGAACTGACAATAGAAATACATTCTTCTTCTTAGAAAATGGCAATCTGTGTACACACAATTTGTGTCAGTGTCATGTGGGTAAGATGTATTTTCAATCGTTACCAAACTCCAGCAAAACGGTGAGCGTGGCCCATCCTGCTCGAACTTTCCATGGAGCTTTGTCAGCAACTCAGAATATATATTACGCATTATCTTCTATAATAAACTTAACTTGAATAATGGAACCAAACTATATCACAAAAAACGCCACCAAGATTACATGATATGGAGTAAAATACACAAGTTTAATAAATTAAAGAAAACATTGAAAACAATCACTACATGACAGACCTAGATATAGATGGGTCTCTCAAAAAAACCACAGAACAATAATACTCCTACCGGAGAAAAATACTCTTGGTTCATAGAGGACCTCCATCTAGTGGTTATAGGTGAAACTACAGCCTGAGATTCGATATAGATTACTTTAAATGTACATTTTTTCTAATATAATTGAATCAATGTCATTTAATGAGATTTTTATGTCACTTTAAATACTTCATTACTCTTCTCAAAATATGAAATTGTTGTTTTGTGAAGTCATCATCATCTACCTACCCTTTTCCCATTTTTATTTGGGGTCGGCGCAACATGTCTTCCTCTTCCATTCTTCTTTATTTGTTGTCATCTCCGCATTCACTCCTTTTCTAAACCTATCATCTTTCACACAGTCCATCCATCTTTTCTTTGGTCTTCCCCTTCCCATGTAACCGTCCACATTCATATCCAATACCTTTCTTACAACATTCTCTTTCTCCCTGCGCATCACATGCCCATACCAGGATAAACGACCGCCTCTTAACTTGTCTGTTATTGGCGCCACTTTCAAACTTTCACTTTCACTGTTGTTTTATGAAGTATGTAATTAAAAATATTTACGTACTAACGTTAAAATTATTTGTGGAAATAAAAGAGAGATGTAAAAAAATATAATTTATTAAAGAAAACATATACTGTTATATAAATATGACGCGAAAAAGATTTAAAACACTAACTGGCAACAAATCAACAAAACAGCTTAAAAACTAAAAAAACGTAAAATTTACCTTTAAATATCGCACTTGAACAAAACATTCAAAACATAACTGGTAATAATGTAAAACTGTAGAAAGTGTGACCATATTCAATTTTACGATTTGTACTATAACTAGACCAATACATGTAACGAGTTTCATAACAAGTTTTAATCAAAATTATTATGACAATAAATGTAAGCATAGTATTGTAAACCAATATATTTCTTTTTATCTCTCTATCTATTCAACCGAAAGACGTCCACTGCTGGATATAGGTATCCCCAAAGATCTCTACGACGACCGGTCTTGCGCCAGCCGCATCCAACGGATTCCCGCAACCTTCACCAGGTCATCTGTCCACTTTGTGGGAGGCCTACCCACGCTATGTCTTTCGGTGCGTGGTACCCATTCGAGAACCTGTTGGTCTCATCGGGCAACGGTTCTGGGTATACCCAGCCCACTGCCACTTAAGTATAGCAATTCTTCGGGCAATGTCGGTTAGTTTGGGTCTTCTGCGGATCTCTTCATCCCTGATTTGATCACGCAGTGTAACTCCAAGCATAGCCCTCTCCATTGACATGTGATCAACTTTGAGCTTCCTTATAAAGCCCTTAATAAGCGACTACGTCTCAGTGCCGTATGTCATTTCTGGGAACACACACTGGTCGAAGACTTTCGACTTGAGACACTGCGGTATCTTCGACGTGAAGATTTTTCGTAGTTTCCTGAAGGCAGCCCAGCCGAGTTAAATTCGACGATTAACCTTTTTCTCGAAGTTGGATCTACCTAAGTGGACGGTTTGTTCTATATATACATGACTGTCAACAACTTTGAGCGTAGAGTCACCGATTTTTATAGAAGTTGGCACAACATGAACATTAAATATGATCTTTCGTCTTGTCCATGGTCATTTTAAGGCCAACTCATTCGGAGGCTTTACTGAGGTCACCGAGCATCGTACTTAGGTCTTCTGCGGTCTCAGCAATGAATATAGTATAAATATAGTAGTAGTATACTATATCATCAGCAAAGCGAAGGTGTGTTATGTTCTCGCCGTTTATGTTGTTGCCAAGCCCTTTCCAATCCAGAACCTTGAAAACATCCTCGAGCGCAGCGGTGAACAGTTTCGGAGAAATAGCATCTCCCTGTCTAACGCCACGCCGCAAAAGTATAGGTTTCGAGGTCTGGTCTTGTAATTGGACTGATATGGTGGCGTTTTTGTACAAATGCCTTCAGCACTCGCCCCCAAAGTTACGGTGAAGCTGTAAAGGCCCTTTCGGTCAACAGCCTTAGTTAGGTTCGAAAAAAAAAATATCCTACGCCTCATAAAACCCATTCATGAACCAACCGTAACGTGACGGCTGACAATTGGTTTTCATCTATGGAGCTCGTAGACATGTGCTTGTGGTACCTCAAGTGCAAAGACGTGTTATATGTACAGGATTACCAATAGAGCTGACGGTGTACCACGACTCGAGTTTTAGATAATGATATGTTATAGAGGATGTCCAGGATCAAGAAACCAGAAGAGCATGTAGAATCTGTCCTTCGGAAAAACATAAGATGACTGGGTAATCATATTTGTAGTGGGTTCAACAAACCTGTGTGTCTCCAGTGTTCTAGACCTTTGTGCACTTACTGCCAATAAATTTACGTTATTAGACTGTTGTCAGAATTTTTTTCATTTGTTACCTGAAGTGGGTGTTTTTGGTTTCTTACATATTAGATTTTGTAAAAAAAAAGATTAATTTCGTTATAGGAATAAGTTTGGCTGTTTTCAATACCTAAAAATGTATCCTAAATAGATTTAAGCTGAAATTTGCCATAATTTTTTATTTTTAAAATTTCTATAATTTTTTAAATAAAAGTTGATTATAAAAGCATGTCATTTTATTGCTAAATCCCATAACTTTAATATACAATCAGTTTTAACGCGATCTTATATCAAACTCATGAGTGCATGTGTGCCTGTAAGTTAAGTAGTGTTAATAAAAAATTACGTCCATACTTAATGGTTAAATAAATATTTGCAAATCATCATAATTGCTGAAGAGCAAACATGAAAATTTTCGTTAAAATTACGTTAGTGTTCGTCAAGGAAAATGTTTGTATGAATTAAGCGAGAAAATTTTACCTTAACAATTAAATACATTTCATTCGAACACATTAGGTGAACTGCCATAATAAAGTAATACAACACAAAAAAACATCTGTTCAAAATATACTTTATTTGTGTGATAAAAACAAACTATTTTTTTTATTGGGATACGATGAATCTTTATTGACAGATAGTAATTATCGTACTTATATTCCTAATACAAAATCTATACTAAAAAATTAAAACATATTTGTCAAATTATACGGAGTTTAAATATAAAGGTATGGCAATTCGATTTTACTAGCCTATCATATCAATACACAATACCGTCCTCTATTTAATGGAATAATCAGAGATTTGTTTGCTTTTTCTGTTTCACAAAAAGCATGAGCGTTCAATACAATTTATCTTGCATTACTTTTAAACGTCTGCAGCATGATTAAATAAATAAAACCCCTATTTTCTACTCTAAAATCACATAGTTTAGTAAAATAAGTTCATGATTGCACCATACATGCAATGCAAACAAAAAAAACACTAGTAAATAGTTATAGACAATATAATTATTTTTGATCCGTTCTTATAAATCCGCTACTATTAAAATAATAAAATAACCATACAAGGAACAACATAAAATTAAATATTTGTTGAAAAGTTTTAAAATTAGTATCATTTTGGGGAAATTTTGAAAACTCATTCTAGAGACCTAGCTACGTTGTCACTTTTATTACTCATCTCTGGTTGTCAGTTGTCTCTGTCAATATAAAAAGTGGAGGAAGTTACTCGGTACAATAAAATCAATACCGAAGACTAAATAGAAATTATGATAAATATAATTAGGACGCGAAGATTAATACCTATATTTATACGTTTCTAAGAATATAAGTTCTGTGGTTTACTACTGAAAGAGAGGTACCTACAAACTTAATGTGTGATTTACTAATTTTTTGATGTACAACCAATGAAACCAGAATAATAATCAAACAATGGATTTAGCTAAATCTTTGTTTAGTTCACGAGACCACGTAGGTTATGTTGGACGTGAAGACCATGAACGTAAAATCAGTGCTGCGCTAGCGGACGACGACCCAGAAGATGTAATGGATGCTGTACATGGACTTAATATTGCCGATGAATTACTCCCAGCACCAGGTGGGCCATTCTCAGCCTTAACTCCCAGTATGGTACCTCAAGATATCATGGCTAAGCTGGCTCAGCCTGAATCTGAGGGCCATGGCGGTGGCCTTCCGGATTATAGATTTGATGAGTTTGGCTTTTGTGTTGATGATGATGAAGGTGGGGAACAAAATTCAGATAAAATATTAACTAATACGCTCATAGAAGATGATCAACACCATTTACAATGGGAATTCTATAGCAAAGAAATAAGTTTTTCTGAAAGTGAAGGTAAATTAGAGAAAACAGATAAACTACAGAAGATGGTAAAAAATGGAGTTCCTCATTCTCTTCGCCCACAGGTTTGGATGCATTTATGTGGTGCTAATAAAAAGAGAATATCAACAGAAATTACATATCATGATATAGTAAGAGCTTCTAGTGATGATGGTTTAGTTACAAGCAAACAAATTGAGAAAGACTTGGTACAGATACTACCAAACAATGTATGTTTTTCACATCCAACAAGTACTGGAGTACCAAGGTTACGTAGAATTCTAAGAGCACTAGCATGGCTCTACCCTGATATTGGGTATTGTCAAGGAACAGGTATGATTGCAGCATCTTTGTTACTTTTAATGGAAGAGGAAGATGCATTTTGGATTATGTGCACTACTGTAGAAGATCTCTTACCTGCATCATATTATTCATCTACTTTAATAGGTATACAGGCTGATCAAAAAGTTTTAAGAAGCCTCATATCAACATATTTACCGGGCATTGACCAAGTATTAAATGCGCATGACATTGAACTCTCTCTGATTACTATGCATTGGTTTTTGACATTGTATGCTAATGTTGTCCATATGAAAATCTTACTTAGAATATGGGATCTTTTTTTTTTAGGTGGCTCCCTAGTTTATTTAAGGTGACATTAGCTATGTTAAAGATAAAAGAGAATAGATTTAATGAAATATCAAATTCAGCACAAATTTTTAATGCTCTATCAGATATACCTGGAGAAATAAATGATGTTGAACTGTTGATAAAAACAATTGATGAAGTTTGTGGTGATACACTGAGTCCTACTTTGATAGAAACTCATAGAAGAAGGCATCTAGCTTACCTAATGGCTGACCAAGGAGCTCTAGTCGGTGATCCCAGTGCAGTTCCTAATTTGCCAAAACAACAATTACAAAGACGCCAAATAAAGAAAAATAAATCAGTTATCCAAACAATACTGTTTGGAGAAGATAGTAACAATGAAGATTCAGTTTCAAAAAATGTTAAACAAACAGAAATTCTTGTTGACCTTAGAGAAGCAATCTTACAAGTTGCTCGCCACTTTCTTGCTTTAGAACCACAACTGTCATCTGAAGTGCAGTTAACAGCTGATTATACTATGCAGAGTCATGCAGCTGATAGAGAGAGATATGTCAATGTATCAAGAAGCAAACGGCGACGTGCCAAAGCCCTTTTAGATTTTGAAAGAAGAGATGGAGATGAATTGGGATTCAGAAAAAATGATGTCATTGAAGTTATTAGCTCTAGAGATGAACATTGTTGGATTGGTGAATTAAATGGACTAAGAGGTTGGTTCCCAGCAAGGTTTGTGAAGTTACTAGATGAAAAAGGAGTTAAATACAGCAGAGCTGGTGATGATTGTGTTACAGAAAAAGCTGCTCATTTAGTAAGAGGGGTACTTGCTCCTGCTTTTAAAAGAGTTCTATTACATGGTATAAAAAGACCCAGTTTTCTTGATGGACCATGTCATCCATGGTTATTTATAGAAGAAGCATCATCTCGAGAAGTTGAAAAGGACTTTAACTCTGTCTACAGCCGTCTTGTGCTATGTAAGACATATCGATTAGATGAAGATGGAAAAGTGTTAACACCAGAAGAGCTGTTGTACAGATGTGTGCAAGCTATAAATTTATCCCATGATAATGCACATGCTCAGATGGATGTAAAACTACGCACCTTGATTTGCATGGGCCTTAATGAGGAAGCATTACATTTATGGTTAGAAGTCCTATGCTCATGTGTAGATGTGGTCCAAAAGTGGTATCATCCTTGGTCCTTTATAAACTCTCCAGGTTGGGTGCAAATAAAATGTGAATTACGTATTTTATCACAGTTTGGATTCAATTTGAACCCAGATTGGGAACTTCCACTAAAGAAAGATACGCAAAACCAACCCTTAAAAGAGGGAGTCAGAGATATGCTTGTAAAACATCATTTATTTTCATGGGATTTGTAACTTATAGCTCATATCATAACATGAATTAGCTTTGTATAATTAATATTGTATAAATAATTTATATTTTTGTGTATATACCAATTTTTTATTAGAAGATTATTTACACATCCTAAGATTCACTGAACACTACACATAAGTATTAAATTATATTTCCTTAATGTGTATATTTTAATATTTTGTTAGTTTAGATCTCAACTTAAACATAATTAAAAGCTTTACTTATTATTTACATTAATTGTTTTATTAGCCATTTTAAATATCACGTTATATGTAATAACTGGGTATGTATAGAAGAATCTTAGTTACAGATACTTCGAATTACATGTTTATCTTGGAAGAAGCCTTATAGGACATCAGAATCACTCAAAATTGTGGTAGTAATAATAGAGCCTGTAATACTATCTTTACATATATTATAGTATAGAAACTGTAAATAAATAATTATCAAATAATTAATAGTGACTTTAAAACCTGAATTTATAATAAATTTTATTTTATAATGAATATTGGGTACCCTATATCTCTTTAGAATGTTTTCCAATATTCATGAGAACATCTAATTCCAGTTAAAGTAATATATTTTGTAATGCATAAAAATATTATTTTGTTAATTAATTACTATAAGCTAGGTTATTAGCTTTCTTTGCATTATATCCTTCAGACTGTATTTTATATCTTTTGAAAGTGTGTTTACGCCTTTTTACTTGTTTCATACATTAATCACGTATTACATATCTAATGTAACAAAATCTGGCCAAAATACATAGCTATTTTAAAAAAGTGTAAATCGATGTTGTGATTCTTGTTGTGAAGCCCACTAACAAACAAACAGATGTTAGTCATTTAAGAACACTTTTCATTAGTTATTTTAACAGTTAAATCAGTTATTCATGTTTTTGTCAGGTTTGGATGAGGTAAGGGGCAGGGGCTAGGTGCTGCTAGTAGAGAGTTATATAAATCATCTGATAAGTTTCAAGGGAAGAGTTTGGATTTGGTATTTTGCTTGTGTCTTCAATAAATTAGTTATTAAGACTCTATTTTTCTAATATAAAACATGTATTCTGCTCAATCATTTATTGGAAAATTGAAGTGATTCTAGAAAAATAATAACAATACCCAAGAGAGCAGAAAACCATGTCCGCTTATGTGATTTTGAATTTGTCTAGGTTATTTTATAATATCCAGATTCCTTGCTATATATCTTTAGTAGGAAACCTTTTTTGTTTCAGTTCCTCAAGTTATTAAAACCACAAAACATCAGATGAGAACCTGGTCTAATATGTATAAAAATTAATTTATCAACATTCTAACTAATTTGGCAATTTTATAAACAATTTCACATATTTTTCACTGCATACTAAAGTTTTTAATTTATTTATGCGGAACCCTAATTATTTTTTAATATAGCCTAAGTTACGCAGAGTAACTTCAGCTATCTAACAAAAAAATCCTGTCCAAATCAGTCCAGCCGTTCCAGAAATTATTAGCCAGAACAATCGGAGCCAAAAATATTGGTATAGTTGTCGCTTTATCTACATATGTATTTACTTTAAAAAAAACAAGACACTTCAGTTTTATATATTAACAATAAAAATTATTTTTCTTTGAACAATTCTACAATGTGCTATTGTTATGTTGTTTTCCATTATACATACATGATTTGAAACAATCTACACTTCAATTTTATTCATTACTATAGATTCTAGTTTATTAATCTGACAAAATGATAGATAATATCAAAGTGTTAAAAAATATAACAGAGCAAGACAATGTTTTAATAGTGATGTCACATTAAACTTTCTTCATTGAAAATTATTGACAGATTTTACTTAATACTAAGCTTAAATCTTAATATAAAAAAGCAGGTGGAATAAAACATTTTTTTACAGTTAACTTTTTTTAATAAAGTTAAATCCTTATAAGTAATGCTTTACAAAAGCTGAAATGGAATATTCTTGCTTTAAAATAAAGCTTTTAGTCAAAAAGACCTGAAACAAAAGAAAAAATGGTTTAGTAATATTCTAATCCAATTCATTGTGTAATATATGTTAATTATGTTCTCAGTGAATTTTATATTTTCATATCATTAATTTTCTGAAGCTAATACATGATACATCAAACATCATTGAAATATATTCCATAGTTGTTGTTATTAAGTAATAAGCTTTTTATATTCGTTAGGTGTTATGAGGAGTAACCATAATTACATAGCAATATTGTCAAAACTCATATTATTTCAATGTTAATTTTTTTAAATACTTATTTGCTTTTTTTTATTTGCATGTGTTAGGATGTTAAGCCAGGTATCAAATATTATAAACACTGAATATTATATAAATTAATGTTTTCAAAGCTTATTATTTATAATATTATGTTTATACACAATACTTTTGTATTATGACTCTTATGAATGATAACCATACCAAAATAGTATTATTCACATACATCTAAGACCTTTTAGATGAAATGTTATATTAACAACTTACCGAAGCCCATATCATCATCAGACTCCTCAGGTTCTTCTTCTTTCTTTTCTTCCTTAGCTTCAGCCGCAGGTGCAGCGGACGCAGCAGCAGCAGCGGGTGCTCCAGCGGCCGGCGCGGCACCAACTCCCGACCCGATGTTGGTTATTAAATCACGAACATTGATGCCCTCCAAGGCCTTTGCAAATAGACCAGGCCAGTACGGCTCAACATCTACAGCAGCCGCTTTCAGTATGGTTGAGATTTTCTCACCCTGTACATGAAATAAACGTAAACATCAACATTTGCGCCAAAGCCGTAACTTGGTATCATTTCAGTAAAATATAACAAATCATGTGCAGCATATATCTAATATTGCCCAATTATAAGCCTAATTGCCATGGCTAGCCCATGAAGAATGAGATGAGGTTGGATGGTCCGTCTTGTTTCCTACAATAAAACATAACCTACAAGAAAAACATTTATACGTAGGTATTACTTACGGTAACGGCGACATCGTCATCTACCAGGATAAGGGCGGAGTAAACACAAGCTAATTCAGCTTTTGATGCCATTTTAAATGTTATACGTGCAAGTCGCCAAAAGGCCTTAGCTCAGGGAGAACAAGCACGTTTGACTTCTCAAAACGAAGAGAAAAGAGGATCGTAATAGTTTGGTTTGACAGCTGTCACGTTTTTTTTTCTCTATGCCGAAGCTTACTTTATACATCTGCCTTGGGTGCACTATGACATCATTTATCTGTAAGTTAATGTTTTCTATGTTGAAATACATACACCAAAAAGATAAACAACTATTGAGGCCCATTACTATTTAAGGTAACAAAAAATACAATTATAACGATGTGTTATCACTTATATATTACCGCTGAAATACAGTAGTACACTCCTATAAATAAATTTTACATGAGCTCTCACTGTTTTTAAAATATTATGGACGATGTTAACTAATAAGAAACTAAAATAATAATAGATATTAAACAATTCAAAAATACTAGTATGTATATATATATGCACCCAATTTATATTTAAGTCGTAGTGAAATATGAAAACATTTTTGACACGGTTATAATGGAGAAGATAAATAAATAACAAACAGCAATATCTAACATATCAAGAACCATCGAACATGAATTACGAATGCTCGATATAAAAATGTCCACTAGCCACATTAAATGCTTATTGAAAGTAATTGTCAGTTACAAGTTCCAATATTATATTGTAGCCTTTGGTCACAAGCAAAATTTCGTAGAAACAGATGTTTTCACTATTTACTTCAGAAATGTTTAGTTTCTCTCGAAAAATATTTAATGTATAGATTTAGATTGTTCACAATTTTATTATTATTATTCATCTTTGGGTAACAGTAAGTGATATCTTCTTCTTCTTAATTAATGGTTATCTGTGTACATACAATTTGTGTCATTGTCATGTGAGTAAGAATGTATTTTCAATCTTATATCAGTGTTACCAAGGTCCAGCAAAACTACGGGCCATCCTGTTCGAACTTTCCATGGAGCTTTCTCAGCACCTCAGAATACATGCTACGCGTTATCTTCAAAAATAAACATAACTTGAATACAATAACTAAACTATATCACATAAAATGCCACTAAGATTACATGATATAGAATCAAATATAAAGAAAAGGGGAACTAGCGAACGCAATCTTTAAATGTCAAGAATGGCTTTAGTTGAATATTCTCCTGTTGGATCACAGCAGCGTGTGCTTATTGTTTTTCTTAGCTTTTTTTTAATGTCATGACTTATCATTTAAATTAAAAATGTTCAAGCACTATAATAGGTTTATTGTCTAAATCCAATTTTATTCTAAAAAGTAATCACTGGCAACACTAAATGCTTTTTCAGCGATGCCACCACCGGGACAGATAGGTTTGTAAGACTATACACAAGTTTAATGAATTAAAGAAAACAACTGCTAAATCTCAGACTGAGATCCCGCCAAAAACTCAAGTGACATCATAAAACATTAAACGATACTTTCAAAGGGACGGAAGTTTTCAAATGAATGAAAGAATAGTATATTTCCTAACGAATGAATGTACTGATAAATCTATTCACAAAAATATCAAGGCCCAAGACATCGGTTTCTCAATAAACAGTTTTTCGACTTATTATTTATAACTAGTATTTTGAGTAATCAAAATTAGGTAATAATTACCCTATTAAAGATTTGGTGTGAAAACTTCTTTAACGGCGTTGAGTAATTCTCGGTAGGGGAAAAACTTATAGATTGGCGTTACCAATGCTATGATTTCAGCCGTCAACATGCCACAGTATGTCAAGTACAAAATTGCGTTTAAGGCGCCAGTCAGATATAAATAATACAATTTATACTTACGCAACCAACCGTATGTTATGATTATAGATAAACTGAATAAAAATGTACATGATTATTGCTCGAAGTGCCAATACATGTAAAAACCAGTCAAAGGTTAGGTTATGTTAATAAATTTAATTAACAAATTATAACATTTTCAATATTCATACTATAATTTAATAACCAGTTTGGCATCAACCTGGCGTATACGCCAGCTTCCAATTATTTTCCTATTACCAATTTCATTGGTATTTGAACGATTAAACATAAAAAAAAACTGTTATCCCAAAGTTACAAATTTTCACTTCTGTAGAAAGCCGCCATGACTGCTTAGTTATTTTTATACCAACTTAAACTCATCAATATCAACTACACAAAAAAAATACGTGTTCGGATTTGTTCACCTAAGTTTTGAAAGCGTGGTTAGCCTGGTGGACTAATTCGCGTGCTCAAAGACCGTACGACTTGAAGGTCGGAAGTACGTACCCGGGGTGGGAAACAAATTTTTTTAAGGTCTTACTTTTACAAAGTGAGTATTGCACACATTAATTTTTGTGCATTGATAACCTGCTAGTTGACATAAAATCTAAATTTCATCAAGTTTCAATTCAGATGTTTGTCATGGTAGAAAATTCACCAATCATAGCTGTGATGTTTATTTTAAAGACAACAAATCTGCTTTCTCTTAATTAATTATTATTATAAATTAATTACATAAAAATAATTAATACATGGGAGGAACAAATTTTTAATTTTGTGTAAATTAGTATCTATTTCTTAAGTTATCAAATTGTTATTTATATAATATTGTAATTAAACATTATGAATAACATCTAAAACAATAAAACACATATAGGACAACTGTGTTGAGAATTTTTTAGTATTAATTAATTGTTGTATATTATGTCCACATTGAAAATATTCATAACACATGCCTTGGCTACATTAAGAAACAATTTAAACACATATAATTATCATTTTTTTTATTTCTATTATATACCTATGCAAAACTCAATAACTAAAAACGAAATTAAATAATTTAAACAATATTATCCCCACATGGCTCTTTGAACTCCAGACAGCTTGTTATAATCTGCTAGGTGCCTCCAAACAATACGACTCATCCTCCATTCCTTAACAATGCCACGGGGCCTATAATAAAAGAAATAAATTAAATTCATTGAGCAATACTGCTACATTGTATGTTAATTAAGCTAAATCTATGTTGGAAAAATGAAATATCACAGTTAAACCATTGTTTTCAAACAATATATCAGTGAAATTTTAGATATTATATCATATAAATAGATGACAACAAACCTCGAAGTGATTGCACATCGGTTTATTTATTCGCATAGGAGTGGCATTCAATTCAAATTTGTTGATATCTTTATCAGCTAGTTCTCTAATTTCAACAGGAAGAATATCATTCTTTCTCAGTGCGTTAATACGAGACCTTTCTAAAAAAGATTCAGCACTCATGCGACGCCTTTTGACGTCTCGAATCATTAGCCAGTTTGCCCATTTGTTACGTACTTGTTGATACTAAAAATTGTTACATATATAGTATAGTTGCAATGAAATTAATTAAATTACATTGTATTATTTAACAAAAAGACTAAATGAAAGATAAATAAAAATGTACTTTACCCCATATCCAGCTAAATTTTGTGATTTCCAAATAAACTTTCCTATATTAGCTACATTTAAATTCATTATAATGATATAGTTAAAGAAACAAAGAGTACGTAGAAAACAACGTTTTTTTGGTTTAATAAGTAATTTTATTTTATTTTAATTGGTTTAAGGTTAGTTTTTTTTGGTCCATTTATAATGCCTTTTTAAGGAAAAGGCAAAGATACTAGTAGACTATGCAGCCAAGTCAGACTTTAGGAACATTATCAATAAATGAATAGCGGTAACAAAATGGTGACCTTCTGTTAAATGCCACCAAAATTATATGGTCAAATACTGCAAAATAATAAATTAAAAACAAGGACGACAACATGACAGACCAAAATCGCGCCAAGCACCCCCTTTTTGATTCCATTTATATTATATTTCTTTTTAAACAAAAATACACAACGCAAAGGTACTGAAGCAGTTTTTGCATAACAAGTCGCTTGAAACCCAATGTATGTCCAAAAATGATGTATTTCAATTAATTTTTAACTTTGTTACTTCACTGCACTTCAGAATACAAAATAACACTTTTGTATACAAAAACATACTTAAGAATAGGTTAAAATTAATCAACCATGTTTTTCCTTCAACTACTCGCAACAGAATCGACTATAGTTTATTTGTTTTGATTTTCGAATGTAAACGTATTCAGTCATTTGTTTTAAGCATAACTGTCAACTCAGTCATCTGTCAAAATAAAACCTTATGGACAGTAAGTAAATGAAATCTAGAAAATAAAGATTACCTAGGTATAACTTCATTTACATTTCACTGAGTAGCAGTTTCTAAAAATGATATTCGAATTTCCCGGTCCTGGCTGGGCGCCAATGCATTTTGAAGATTTGAGTTAACACATCCAGCGCAGTGAACTGAGTAGCCACAAGTGCGCAGCGCAGCGCAGTTTTACACAACTTTACTAAAATTAAAGTAGTCAAGTTTCAAGTACAATATAGTGTTTTACCTATGGTAGTGGGGTGATTGGCACGATTTTGGTATGCATGTTGTTGTCTTTATTTTAATTCATTATTTTGCAGTATTGTCAATATATATAATGTAATTTTGGTGGCATTTTACGTGATATAGTGTATTTATGATAGACAATTGCAGTGAAGTGAAAATAATGGCACGAAGCATGAATTCTGAAATTTCCCAATTACTCCCGTTGTAGTCGTAATAGAAGGCCACCATTTTGTTACCGCCATTCATTTATTGATAGTATACCTATTAAAAATATATATATTTCATGAAAATACAATGTGCAATGTTTTTTATTTTTACCAATTACACGTATATGTTTAAATATTATATATTTTTAAGCTTTTTTATTTGCGGCCAGTATGTCGCCGTGCCCATGAGGTTTCACGCTTATCTGACAGTTCCTAATATCTGACTTGGCTGCATAGTCTACCAGTACTTTTGCCTTAAAATGAATAAATGGAACAAAAAAAAAATCTATGGTAGGAAATGCGCTGGAAACTTCAAAGTAAAAAGGCGGTTTTCAATAGTAAAAAAATTATTAATTAAAATCAAACAAATATTTCATTGAATAGTGAAGTAAATACAATTTTTCAACAGAGGTCTAATTTACATGTAATCAATAATGGGGAAGGCCCGGGAGTCACGAAAACTGAAAAAGATGATCCTTTTTCTTTGGAAGTGACGCAGGACACCTCCGCAGATTCATCATCTTCTGAGGCCGAAGATCTTGGAGTAAATAAATATACACCTTACTTTGTGACTGACTACATGCGGCGCTATCCTGAAGATTCTACTGCCACAGAATTTGTAATCTTAGTTGAATCAGCTGACAGCCCTTAAGGCTGTCTATTGTATTCAGAGATTTATTATCTTTATCAAGTTGCCTAAAGCGATTTAACAAGGTTGTAAACTACTCGTTATAAATTTAAAATTGGGGTGTATTTTAAAAAACCTGGACTCACCAATGCCCTTTTGAATAGTCAAACATTCCTTAAATAATATCAGTTTAAAGTCAGTATTCCTGCAAACTCCACTGAAGTTACTGGGGTTATACGTTATGTTCCTACTAAACTTACAAATAAGAAAATTTTTACAATGCTATCAAGTCACAAAAAATCAAATATATCAGAAAATTTTTGCGTAAAAACTAACACTGATAATGGTTTTGTTCAACAGCCAACTCAGATTGTAGCCATAACATTTGCTGCCTCTGTCGTACCTAACTACGTCAACTTGAAGGGATGGAGACATGATATTTCAGTTTATATACTGGGCTACTGCTGCTTAAGGTATGGGTATTTATCTAAGTATTGTAAAAGTTCAGAACGCTGGTCCATATGCTCTGAAAACCATTTCTGAAAGAATTGTACCAAGATTGTGCAAGAAGCTGTGTGTGTACACTACAAAGGAAATCACATCACCATCTCAGGTGTTTGACCAATTAAGAAATTAAAAATAGAAACAAATATATGCCCAAATCATTTACTGATATGATATCACTGACAAGAAACATTTTCCTGCTCTTGGAATAAATAGGAAATCTGATATTGACTTGATTTCCTTTCTTAATACTGATAGTAAAACATTAAATATTGTCTTTGAATCTATATTAAAACTTATAATTTTAAACAAATCTAATGACACTCATATATGTTCCAAAAATGTGTTGCATATGATTAATGATACATTCAAGGCAAAAATTTGGTATAGAGGTATTGAATCTCCAAATTCACCATAAATCAATTCAATATAGTTCAGTGGAATGCATAAAGTATCTCAAGTAACCGACACATTTTCACTAAATTTCTCTATGATCATTCTATTCATGTTGCTGTTTTATATGAGACCTGGCTTAAATCTCATCATCACTGCAATATAAAAGGTTATGTTGTTGAGAGGAATGACTGTGGTTAATGATAAAATGGTATTGCCCTAGTTAATCACAACAGTATCCCATATGAAAAAATTACAACTTGGTTTGATAATTCTTTACAAAACATTGTAGTTAAATTAAAAATAAATCTTTGTCAATAGTTAGTTTTTACTGTCCATCTTCATCTACATCTACGTTAATGTACACCTACATTCTCTAAAGCTAAATTTATTAATTTACTTAAAAACATCTCTAAACCAGCATCTATATCCGGAGATTTTAATGCGCATCATATTTTGTGGGGCTGTATCTACTGATTCACGAGGTAGAGATATTCTAGAGTTCTTCGACGACTGCAATGACAATTTTTTTTTTATTGCGATTGTCACAGACGATTTAATAAGTGTGCCCGTGGATACACGATTTTTACGGTAATATAACTTGCGAATGGAATTTACGCAGATTCAGTCAATAAAATGCTTGATAAATTTATTTCTATAAATGACCCGCTTCAATCTTATTACATGTTTTGTGAAATTATTTTGACAGCGATTGAGGCATATGCTACAGCTGTGAAAGTTAGTAAAGAGGCTTTCTTACGTTTTAAATGTAACCCTAGTAGGGAAAAAATTATAGAATTTAAAAAGGTTCAAGCTTTAAAAAAACTAGTTATCAAACGAGAGAAAATTAATAGTTGGCAACAATTTTGTTCAAAGTTAACACTCTCATCTCGCGTTTCCAAATTTCGCAGAAAAATTAATAAAACTTATAGCATACATCCCGTGTCAATGTTGCCATACCGTACTTCTCGTAGCTGTTTACCCGCGTGCCTACGCGATTAGTTGAAAAAGGTTTGCGTGTACGACGGTTCGCGTCTGCGCGTCTTTGCGTCAACCGTCTTTCTTCCCCACAGAATAATAATACTCCTACCTCCTGCCCAAAGAGCTCGCGATAACTAGACGTATGATTATTATCGACACGCGCCAACAACACACACGCACGTGCTCGAATTTTAATACAACACTTTGTATTAGTTATAATATTTGCATAAGACTTGTTACCATTTATGTGTATTTCCGTACAATAAACTTTAGCCCTGAATAATAGTCACTTTCTTGAATGTAAGGGACCACCACCCCACATATCTGGCGCTCCAACATGCTCTAGTGGTTAGCGTATCCCTAATAAATTTTCTCATCTTCTTTTAAATTTAATAGATCTACAACTCCTTGAATTAACGAATTCTTGAGAAAATACACTCCTTTTTTTTTTTTGACGGTGGGAAATGCATTTACGCACTACCCTTACCTATTGCATTAGTGAGACCGAAGTCCCCCAATGCAATAGGTGAGAAAATACACTCCTGCTTTTGTTGAAGCTTCTCTTTTTTACAATCCAATAACTTTAATAATTGTAGTAATTCATTTCTCGTTAGTCCATTACCACTTGAAGAGTTAAATACAGTTGTTATATCTAGGAAAGGTACAGCTAGTGGATTAGATGGTCTTTCATATAAAATGTTTTAAAAACCTACCCTTATAAAATTTATCAAATTTTTTAAGTGTTTTTAATTCTTTATGGTATACTTCTGTTATTCCAAAAGAATGGAAAATGGGTTTATTGGTATTAAAAGTCGATAAAGATCCCATAAATGCTGATTTTTATCGTCCAATACTTTTGACTTCATATGTTGACAAAACTTTTGAACAGCTATTAAAATTACGTCTCGAATTTTATATTGAACATAATCATTTGTTATCTAGCAACCAATTCGGTTTCCGTCGTAGATTTTCAGCTCGCGAAAGTATATTTCACCTTCTTACAGACATCACTTCAGTATTTAATGAAAATAAACACGTCGCTTGCATTTTCTTGAATACTGTAGGCGCTTAATAATGTTAACATCAGTATGTATTCCTGAGAAACTTGTAAAATGGATTTATAATCTTCTTAAGTTTTTGCCAAATTGAATAATTACATATCGACCTAGACTCTCATTTAAAGGTGTGTGTCAAGGAGGCATTTTGAGTCATGTATTGTATATACTTTATATTTATGAACTAAACATAGTTTTCGGATCTGATGTTGTTAATTTATGATTATTATAATTTATGATGTTGGCCATATATTGTAGCAGTAATGATTTAGCACATACCATAGCCAAGCTAAATCGCGTCTTGCAACGTTTACACTATTATTTTTTTCGTTTGAATTTGGAAATTAGTCCACATAAAAGTAAAATAGTTTTATTTTCAAAGAAAAAAAACTTCTGATTTGGATTTTTTTAGAATCCTTTAAATCCCTACTGAGATCACTCACATGAGTTCCCACTTTGACCCGCTGTATTCTGTTTGACAAGTAGCTTCTAAACCAGTCTAGAGAGACTCCTCTGATTCCGTACAGTTCTAGTTTTCTCAACAATATGTCTTTCGAAACTGTATCAAATGCTTTTGCAAGATCCACAAAGACCCCCATACACCCTTGTCCTGTGTCAAGATGAGTGACAATAGAATTCGTTAATTGTGTAACTGCCTCTTCTGTGGATTTATTTTTACGAAAAACATATTGATTGTTTGATAGGAGATTATTCAAAATCAATCAAAATCAAAAATATCTTTATTTAATTTAGTCCCTAAGAAGTCGCTTATGAACGTCTAAAACACTATCACCGGTTCAGAAAACAACTCAGCCGAGAAGAGCCGGCAAGAAACTCGATCTGGTTTTTTTTTTTTAATAAATTTAATACATATATATTTTTTTTCATATAAAAAACTATACAAATCATAGTCTTAATAAAGTTAGCGGAAGCACAGAGATGTGGGTTAATTCCAGACATCACTATCGTTCACGTAATGATCCACCCTGTAATAACCTTTTGAGATTAAAACTTGCTTGACATAATACTTGAACTTATTGTTAGGTAAATCGGTACTGTTACTTGGGATCTTATTGTAAAACCGAATACTATTACCTATAAAGCTTTTATTAGACTTACTTAACCTAAAGCGTGGGACGGTCAACTTGTCTTTACTTCTAATATTAAAATTATGACGATCATTCACTAGATCTAGCTTGTCTAAATTTTTACGAATATGCATTAAGTTATCAAAGATGTATTGGGAGGGCAAAGTTAAGATATCATATTCTTGAAACTTGTTCTTTAGAGATTCGCGAAGTGTCATATTGTATATTGCTCGAATAGCTCTCTTTTGTAACGTAAAAATGGTGTCTACCTCTGCTGATGTACACCACAGCAAAATACCGTAAGACATTAAGCTGTGAAAGTAAGCAAAGTAGACTAACTTAGCAGTAGCAATATCCGTCAACTGGCAAATATTTCGAACCGCAAAAGCAGCGGAACTAAGTAAATAAGCCTTCCTGCCAAAGTTTTAATATGCGGACCCAATTGTAACTTATTATCAAGTGTGATACCTAAAAACAGAGTTTTGTCAACTAAGCCTACTAAATTCCCTTCTATCTCTAACTTACACAATCAATATGTTGCACATTGGGCATCATAAATTTTATACATTTCGTTTTCTTAGAGGTAAGAAGTAAATTATTTAAGGCAAACCATTTGGAAATGTTTGCTAGTGTATTATTTAAGCGCCTAATCTCTGATTTTTTTCTTTTTACTTTAAATATAAGTGAAGTATCGTCTGCAAAAAGAATCATATCAGCTGAGTTATTAACCATTAGCGGTAAGTCATTAATATAAACCAGGAGTAATAACGGTCCCAAAATCGACCCCTGCGACACACCGATTCTAACTAATGATCCAGTGGAGGTAACCCCATTTACTTTCTGACATCGGTTTGTTAAGTAAGAGGCCAGGAAGGAGAGAGAGGTTTCAGAAACACCATAATGTTTTAATTTCAGTATAAGTGTACTGTGATCAACGCAGTCAAAGGCCTTTGAGAGATCGCAGAATACACCTTTTGCATCCTGCCAAATCTCCCAAGCTCCCAAAATATGACTTATTAACGTTGCACCAGCGTCAGTGGTAGATTTGGATTTCATGAAACCAAACTGCCGACCATCTAAAATCTTTTCTGCTCTAATGTATTCAACTAACTGATTAAGCATAATCTTTTCGAAAATCTTACTAATCGATGGAAGTACTGAGATATAATATAATTTTCGAGACTACTTCTGCAACCTGATTTAAATAAGGGTACCACTTTACTGATTTTCATTAAATTAGGGAAAGTGCCTGTTGCTATGCATCCGTTAAATATGTTAGCCAAATATGGTGAAATATTAACAATCATGGTTTGAAGAACCATTATCGACATTCCCCATATATCTTGCGTATGTTTTAAATTGAATTGCTTGAAGGCTTTTAATATGTTACCTGCAGTAATATATGTGTTAGTACGGAGCGTGGAGATGAATAATCAACGCCGGTCGGTAACGCACTGCCTTTATTCACAACATACAATTACTTATAATGTGGCGCAGCCACAACATCATTATACGTACATATATAACATCTTCCCCCCTTTATTTTCTAAATAACTAAAAATATTGTCTGTAATCTACACATGGTATTTTCCGACGAGGACGGCTAGATGGATTTTCTTCGGTGTCAGTTACAACTGGTGAGGAGGGAGTGTCACAACGAGGACTGCTGGAATCGCCTGGATCTGTACCACGCAAAGTACTGCTGACGTTCATCTCTGTAGTAGCTATGACTTCACTAGAGATTCTTTGTTCCGGATATTCCTCGTTGGCTATGTTTATGTCAACATAATCAGTTGGTACTCTCCCTTGCTGAACTATTGATATTTCACTCGGCTGCTTATCTTGACCAGCTATATCTAAAAAGGAACATTCCTTCCGTAGATATAACTGGTTTCTATGTCTACGTATTTCTTTGTCCTGTCCCGGTATATTTATTATATAAATCACCTTGCCGGTTCTTTTCTTAATAATTCCTTTTACCCAATAGTATTTATTTTTATTAACAAACTGTTTGACCCATACGCTCTCTCCGGGTAAAAATTCTCTTTTAGAATGTCCCCCATAGTTTTTCATCTGCGAAAACTGTTTTTCCTTTATCAGAGAGGATAGTTGTGATGGTGAGGAAGACGTTTCAGCTGTCAATAAATCCAAACGCGATCGCAATTGTCTACCGAAAACTAAATAGGCCGGTGATTTTTCTGTTGTACTATTTTCTGAATTTCTATAATCAAATAAAAATTTCGACAGTCGTATTGGAATTTCATTAACATTACAACCGGAAAGAAAAATACTCTTTAATCCCTTTTTTATGATTTTGACAAAAGATTCCGCCTGTCCGTTACTAGATGGATGGTATATAGGTGTAAATACTTGTTTTATTTCATTAAGCAAACAGAAATTCTTAAACTCGTGTGAAGCAAATGAAGTTCCATTGTCACTGACTATTAGTTTAGGCACCCCAAATCGTGACATAAAATCACATAATTTTACAATAACTGCTCTAGAAGAACAATTTGCGTTCATATCATAACATTCGACCCATTTCGAGTATGCGTCAACTATAATTAGATACGTTTTATTATGCATAGGACCTAAAAAATCTATATGAAGTCTATGAAAAACACCTTCTGGATGTGGCCAGGGCGCAAGACTCGTACGCGCCGGCGCGGCCCTGAGCTGCGCACATATTGAACAAGAGCCCGCTATCCGTTCTAGCTCTTCGTCTATACCTGGAAACCAAAACCGAGCGCGAGCCTCTGACTTCATTTTAACGATACCAAAATGTGAACTGTGTAGTTCACTTAGTACTCGGTTACGTAAGTTTTTTGGAATAATGACCTTATGTCCACGCATTAAAATTCCATTTTCCAACGCTATTTGACTTCGACACAAATGGTACGGCTTGATCGACGAGTCGGATAATTTACGCGGCCACCCGTCTTTCACATATTTGGCTACGATCTTCAATGAAGGATCATTAGCTGTCTCACGTTGCAACTCCCGCGCGGTTACCGGCAAGCACCCCTCCACGGCAAAGTTTACGTACGCGGCGACCTCGTCCCGCGCGCTTCGATCCCTACCCCTAGCACACGGTATAGATCGCGATAAGAAATCAGCTGTGTTTGCTGCACTATTTATGTATTCTATGTTGTAATTATAAGCACTCAGAAAAATTGCATAGCGTTGTAATCTATTTGCAGTTACTTCTGGTATTCCGCGATTATTACCGAATATTGTAGTTAACGGTTTATGATCCGTGCGTAATATAAAGGGATCCGACCTGCCGTAAAGAAATTGATGGAATTTTCTTACGCCGAATATTATAGCAGTAGCTTCTTTTTGTATTTGCGAGTATTTTTTCTCTGCCGGGGATAATGAGCGCGACGCATACGACACTGGCCTTTCCGCGCCGTTACAATCTAGCTGTGATAATATTGCACCTAACCCGACTGGTGACGCGTCGACTGTTAGAATTGTTTTCGCGTTGTTATCGAAATGTGCTAACATTGCGTCTGACGCCAGGCATCGTTTAATTAAATTAAATGCATTATTATGTTCGTCATTCCAATGCCATTTAATATTTTTTTGTAATAAATAGTGTAGAGGGTTTAGAATTGAGGACACATTAGGAACAAAATTTCTATAATAATTTATTAGACCTAAGAATGACTGCAATTCATTAACATTTTTTGGCACTGGAGCTTGTAAAATTGCTTCGACCTTTCCCGGGTTTTTCCTTATCCCATTTTTATCAATAACGTACCCTAAATATGATATTTCTTTCTGAAAAAATGCGCATTTTTCTTTACGGAGTATCAACCCTGCATCCTGCAGTCGATGAAGAACCTCTTTTAATTTATTTTCATGCCGAGTTCTATTTATGTCAGTTATAAGTAGATCGTCTAAGTAACAGAATACGCCATCCATATCCCCTACTATAGATTCCATGGCTCGTTGAAAAATAGCCGGTGCGCTTGATAACCCAAACACTAGCCGAGTATAATTAAAAAGTCCTCGAGGTGTGTTAATGCACGTTATCCTTTGTGACCTTTTATTAATTCTAAATTGATTGTAAGCCATAGATAAATCCAGTTTGCTATACTCTTCTCCATTGTGGAGTTTAGTGAATAGTTCTTGAACTGACGGAAGCGGATATTTTTCTACTAGCAATTGCTTATTAATTGTTGTAGAATAATCAGCACAAATACGAACGCTTCCATCATTTTTTAATACGGGAACTATAGGTGACGCATACTCTGAGTATTGAACTGGTTCTAATATCCCCAACGAAATTAGTCGGTCTAATTCTGAATTAATTTTATCTTTTAACGCGAATGGTACGGGACGTGACTTTATAAATATAGGTTTAGCGTTATCTTTTAGCGGCAAATCAACTTCAAACTTTTTAAAACAACCTAACTCATTTGAAAAAAGTTTAGGGAATAATTTATTAAATTCTTCTATCGGATTGTAGTTGTTTGTGCAATAATTAATTTGTGATACTAACCGTAATTGGAAAACATGCATAAAATCACGGCCCAGTAGTGGGGGCCCACCGTCTCGTATAACATACAAAGTTAATATTGAAGAACGATTCAAATATTCAACCGTTAAATTTATTACACCAAGTACTACCATCCTACCACCATTATATGAAAATAGTTTCTTTGGCGATGATGACAACGGTACTACATTGAAAAACTGTTTATATGTTTGCTCTGAAATAACGGACACGGGGGAACCACTGTCTATCTCACAGCGGAAGGTTCGACCCTGTATAGACACAGTTTCGTATAAAGGGTCGCTATTACGACAATATATATTGTTAAAATGCTCACCGTCATCCTCCTTATCATCACCACTATCCTCCTGAAGGTATTTCACTTCTTTGTTAGGACACTTTTTTTTTAAATGACCTTTTTGATGACATTTTTTACACTTATAACTCGAATAACGGCATTCACTGGTTTTATGATTATTGTATCCGCACACTTCACACTGCCCTTGTTTGGTAAAGCCCACGTTCTTCCGTCCCTGTTGACGAATTTTGAAAACGCTTTCTTGACCCACCGTTACTGGAATAGCTGCCGCAGCCGACCGCGCACAACGCACGCATTCGGCTACCTCCACAGCCTTGTGAAGTGTCAGGTCCTTGATGTCAAGTGAAAACAGCTTCTCCTTTTCCATTCCTGGTAGCATACCTATTACAAACTTGTCCAGTAATGCATCTTCTAGGTGTTTAAAACTACAAAATCCCGCTAGGCCACGCAGTCGAGCCGCCCACTGTGAGGGTGTTTCACCAATTTGCTGTGTTGCAGCATAAAACTTATGACGCTCGACGAACCCCACAATGTTTTGGTGTAAAATGATCATCGAGAATTTGAAGTATGCTTTCGTAAGACTTGGAAGTTACATCTTCTGGTAGTGCCAGGTTACTTGCCAGTTGGTAACTTCTTTCTGAGAGTGCGCTGAGGAGTATCGCCTTCCTCTTGATACCGGCTTTATCGGATTCTTCATTAATGCAGTTAGCAATAAACCATTGTTGCAATCTGCTTTTATATATTTTCCAATCTTGCGTGTCATGATCAAAATTGGATAAATTCCCGATCGTTGAAGGTGCTCCGAACATTTTTTTTTCCTCTTACGTGGGTAGTATCGTCGCCAGTGTTAGTACGGAGCGTGGAGATGAATAATCAACGCCGGTCGGTAACGCACTGCCTTTATTCACAACATACAATTACTTATAATGTGGCGCAGCCACAACATCATTATACGTACATATATAACAATATGTAAAATACAATTTTGAGTATAAATATATAGGGGCACTTAAGTTATTAAGGAGCAGTGCGGCACATTAGCTGTTTTCCAAGTATCTGGAAATGTGCCTTCTGAAATACTGAAATGAATCTTTGAATGTTTTAAATAATTATGACATCTACAAATATAATACTTTGCCCTGTTATGATGGAGAGTGTGAGAGCAAATTTAATAAAATTAATATAATACTAAATACGAAGTTTACAGTAAACTTTCTGAATGGCGAAATTATAGTCAGGTATATACTGATAGAGCAAATACTCTAAACTAAGTGGCTATGGCTATTTATTATCTAAAATTGGGCATGGCTGGAAGTTACCAGATATAGCAAGTATTTATACTGGAGAGACATATGCGATTATTGTCGCCCTGGGTTATGTTAAAGAAAAGGATCAGAATAACCCAGTCTGTAAAAATTAGATCATAATTACAGAAAGTATGAGCGTGTTACTTGCTTTAGAAAACTCATCATACTCTCTTGGTATCCATTACCTTGTTTCCGATATTCGTAAAAATTATTATTTACTCACAACTTTATATAATATAAACTTAGTTTTATTCTGGATCTCCTCTCATGTGGGTGTTTTTGGTAATGAGCATGTAGACTATTTGGCCTGATTAATTACTAATGCTTCAGAAATAACAGTATATAAACATATTAGAATTCCTGTTTTTGATTGCTTTGTTAAGGTTAAGAAAATAATTCGTGATAAATGGACGAATCATTGGGAAGTAACTCTGCATCAGAAAGGAAAATGGTAAAGTAAAATTAATCAAAATATTCAAATTCCATAGTTTTTCAAAGAAAAGTTTATTAATCGACGGTTTTGAACAACAATATGTCGCTTGCGTATTGGTCATGGTGTTCGAATTTTTAATGTCGTGGAAGCTCTAATTTTATATTATTTTAATTATATAAGTAAAACACTTATTAAAGCTTACTTACTTATTAAAGCAGCTCTTATTTTTTCATGACAACTGTATTACATATGACAACTATCTATACATATAATAAAAATGTAAAGGATCGCTGTCTGTACATGGAAGATACATGAGAAAAAATATTATTAGGACCTTTATAAACGCAAATAGGACCCAAAACTATGATTTTTAAAATTTTTGTCTGTGCGTTTGTGCACGCTAATCTCAGAAACGGCTTATCCGATTTAGATGCAGTTCTCACTAATATATTGTAGTAAGCTTCACTTAACATTTAGTGTTTGTTTCATGTCAATCGGTACATAAATAAAAAAGTTATGCCAATTTAAAGAATCACGTTGAACATTTTTATTCTATCTAAATTCTTTCTCTGTTCAGATGCATTGTATGAAACTTTACTAAACTCCATAATGGTCTATATAAAAGTATGATTATATATTAATAATAATATGTTAATAAATAGAAGTTAAAAATGATCGGTTTCGGATGTGTTAAAATTCCAATTTAAGTTGACCTCAGACATATATCATCTTTCATATGAAATAGGGTTCAGGTTAGGCTGGTTGTTTCAGGTTGTTTATATATGTATAGATAAAGCACGTCGAGAGCCGGGCCGCTTTCGGAGGCGCATGGCGTAACAGTTGCATTCGATAACACTGACTGTTTGCTTATTTTATATATTTATATTTTAGGGTTTGTAAATACATATTGTATGTATATAGTATTGATTAATTAGTTTTCAAATTAGGTAAACACGTCTTATTAGTTAAACTGTAAATACAAGTTTGTACATTTTTATGTTTATAAATTTTTATGTTTAAAAACAATTTAGTAATTTGCGATTAATTAATACATAAATGTATCTATTAGACATTTCTTTTATTTTCGATAATAAATAGGTTAGTTTATTACGTCTTAATAGTTATTAACTAAATTCTAATTCTAATTAACTAAATAACGCTGAGTTAGTACTAATTACTACTTCTTATGAGAATGCCTCGAAAAAGATCCAACCTCCCCCGGTGCAGCAGAAATGCTATAAGGATGAGATTAGTTCTCATTACTTCACTGCATTTCAGTAACGTCAGGCTAGGTTTCATATTACAGAAACTTCAGGTCAGCGAAAATCTCGATTGAGTTCACATCGTTCTCGAATGATGGCCACTTGAGTTAGGATGAACAGGGAACAACGTGAAGCACGTTTGTCCACCGATCGCAAGGCTCATGCAATATCGCGTGAGTATGAGACCTTTACTGATAGGGAAACCCGCCTGAGCTCTCAAAAAGCACGAACTTTGCAGTCTAGAAAGCTGGAAAGTAGATTAGATCGTGAATCTCGATTAACAGCTGATCGAGAAGAAGAAAGAAACTGCAGAACAACGTCAGTCACGACTAAATGCCGATCGACTTCGGCATATACTCAATAAAATGTTATCAAGTTTGATAGAAGACCCAGAAACTGGAGCGGAAATTGATATCCTTCCATGGATTACCAAAGAGAAAACAGGTTATTTGTATTCGCCCAGAATTGATTACTCTGAATTCGCATCTATAGTAGGTATGGTGGTATGTTGTCAGTTTTGTAATGCTCAAAAATGGAGAAAAGAACCAAATGGAATATGCTATTCAGGTGGCAAAGTGCTCATTTAAACTTATCATGAGCCCCTTTATAAAAGTTTTACTAAATTGTGAGCATCCTCAGTCTAAACATTTTTAGACTATATCCGTTTATATAATAGTGTATTCCAAATGACATCTTTTGGGGTCAAACATATCACATCCAACTTTTAAGGTGCAGGGCCAATTTATCACTTGATTGGATCTTTGCTTCTCCAAAATGAGCCAAAATTTCTTTACATTTATTTTGTATCAAATTACAATGAACAGGCCCAAATACGACATCATCAACTTTATATTTCAACTTGAGAATATGTTACATCAAGTAAATCCGTATGTCAGAAGTTTCAAAGCCGCAATAGATTCCATCCTACAAGGCCAGAATAACAATAATAAAGTTATAAATAAGGCTGATAGACGTCCTGCGGAAGAACATCGTGAGAAGTACAATGTCCCCGATGCAGACGAAGTTGCAGTAATATTAGTCAATTGGGAATGTGATAGACGTGACATCGTGCAGCGCACTCATGTTGATCGCTTACAACGTATTTATGAAACACACCGAGCATATGATGCCCTGCAGTATCCTTTGATATATTTGCATGGTCAGGATGGGTACAATTTCAGACTCTACCAAGTAAATCCAAGCACTAGCATAACAAATTATAATAAAAAATATCAGCCTTACAGTTTTATTCATACCAGATACAAATTATATGAAATTGTTGTATCTATTGCTACTATATTTTCTCTATAGTAACTTGAGATCGGTAACGGTGTGTATCCGCAGGAACAAGCAAAATTTGTTCTAAACGCAAACCTATGCTGCGAAGTTTCATGAATGCGAGACCTCATATCATCCGTGTATGGAAACGCAACGCAAATACCAACTTGCGAAAATTCATGGCTTTGCGAAAGAGCTATTTTAAGTCCACGAAACGACCAAGCAGCAGCAATAAATGCTGAAATTTTGAGCTTTGTTTCGGAGGATAATGTAGAGTATATCTCCATTAACAGAGTTATAAAAGATGAAGAATCTACCAATTACCCAGTAGAATTTTTAGGATCCCTCAGTGCTCCTGGACTACCAGCTCATAAAATAAATTTAAAGTCGGCGTACCCATAATGCTGCTAAGAAATTTAAGACCGCTTAAACTTTGCAACAATACTTGATTAAAAGTGAATTTTTCTTTTTTAAATTTCTGATTCTGCGAAACCTGATACAAGCAGAGATTTTAACAGGTGGTAGTGTTTTTATGCCTCGGGTTCCTCTCATTCCAAACAATTTTCCGTTTAGTTTTAAACGAGTTCAGTTTCCAGTGAGCTTATGACCAGTTTAGCGATGACAATTAATAAAGCCTATGGTCAGACGCTAAAAGTTGTGGATGTGGATCTAAGTATTAGCTGTTTTTCGCACGGTCAGCTTTATATGGCTTTATCACGTGTTAATAATTCTAGCAGCCTGTATGCTTTGTTCCCCGATGGCTACACGATGTAACGCCGGTGATTATAATCCAGAATAAACCAAAATCCGAAAAATGCTGCCCAAAGTCAGTATTCCACGCAGATGAAGTTGCGGGCACAGCTAGTATTACATATGTTTAAATTTAAACGATTTTATTTAAGAGTGGCCAGTATTTTTAAAACCTTTTTATACGAAACTAGAAATTTTTCTTAACACATGGCAGATTTAACGAGCACCTCTATAAGGTAAATATTATAACATCACCAACTTGCACCTATTGCGATTCAAGCCAACCTCAATCTTTGGACCATATGTTTTTTGTATGATTTACGATGCAAAGAATGATTTTTATTGACAGCTTTTTAAATATTTATAAAAGCCCTGAGAGTATCCCGCGCTCTCTGCAAGAAATAATGAAGAATCCACAATATTATCGTTCTGTGTGCATCTACATCTGGGCTAACATTGGTGATATCTAATTCTGCTGCAGTTTAGCACAATGGTTTTTTTTATTTATGAAGGATACTATATGACTATGAATTTTATATATAACCAGATAAACTACGGATAAGATGTGGCTTTAACACATTTAACATAAACCAATAAAACAACATCCGACTTGGCTGCATGGTCTTGGTACTTTTGCCTATTCGTTAGTAAGGAATGAACGTTACCAAAAAAATATATATATATGGTAGTCCATTTGAAGCATTCGTTCGTGAATGATGCACGTTAAAATTTTTAGCGGGATCTCTGACTGTCTTGTAGCGGTTGTTTTCTTTAATTCATTAAATTTGTGTATATTAAGTTAGTCGTTTGATACTTTTTTTTTTTGTTCACTGCATATCTAAAGTCAATTTAAATAATTGAAAAATGTTTTACAGGTATCCAGCGATGAGTTCCAAAAGGAATTTTCCTCAACCATCTACAAATAATGAAAATCAAATCAAAAAAGTAAAAACTGTCGACTGGAATAATAATTACTTGCATAAAACTTTACAGGAAGCTGGCCTACTTACTTTAAAACATCCACCCGAGAAGTGTATTGCTACTCAGGAGGCTATACATGTTATACATAACATAAAAAAAAGCATTAGAAAAGCACTTCGATTATCCACATAATGTATCAGAACTTTTTACAAATTTAGAGCAAGAATGCAGCAACTTAGATATTTTTAAACACTACCTTTACCCAAACATTGTGATGACAAGTGAAAATGATGAGGACCATGAACTTAATGACAGTGCCATCAAAATACTACTAAGTATACCTATAATTCAGTCTAAATTAAGTGACCATATTTTTGAGAAAGCTATAGAATTGGCTGCTCAATCTAACTGTGGACCATGGATACAGATGATATTGAAATGTTTTTCAACTCTTGATAGTATCAGTGACGGAGACAAAGTAAGTACACACCTCATTAATTTGCTGGATATAACTTCAGAGAAATTAGTCCGTCTAGAAATTATAACTGCTATACCCGATATTATACATGACCAACAACATGATAACATAGCTACAGAAATGAGCCGAATTTTAAGTGAAGATCATGAATTAATTCCGGCAATTCTTGATTGCTTGACTTATCTTTGTTTATCTGATGAACAATATAACCAACTACAAAAGAAGACAATAAATATTCTTTGTAACTTATCAAAATGGAACGTCTTCCCAAATTTTGTGAAATTTTTACTTGTTCCTGGAAAGCTGTGTGATAATGCTTACTTTGAAGCAGTTCAAGGGCTAAGAGATGGTATTGGTTGGTCCTTATCAACAGTTACACAACAAGAGTTAGCTTCAAGTCAAGTATTGACTGCAACAGCAATAAGAAATTCAATGGTTTCTTCTAAAGTTATTTCAGGAGCATGGTTGAAAGCAGTGTCGATGTGCAAAGTACACACTGATCATAAACCTATAGATTTTATTATACTCTTAATACAGTATTCAACATCAGAAGATAAGAAGAGACTGGTAGAGAATGTAATAAGAAAACAAACTAAACTAAACATTCTAAAAGAGGACTTATTAGATGAAGTATTTGACAAATTCAAACCTTTATTAAAGGACTATTTGAGAACTCTTATTGAACTCACAAATACATTATTAAAACCTCAAGGTGACCCTTTAATAGAGTCTTTGGCATTACACATTTACACATTGATGTTTGCTAATCTTGATGATTGTTGTCAGACTATTATTGCAGAAATGTTACAATTGGGTTTAGATTCAAAGCAATGTGTTATCAACATTTTACTAATTTTAAACAATGTTGCTTCTAAAAATATAGCTTTACTGAAGCCTCAGAGTGTTCAAATGTTAACTCTACTGGATAGAATGGAAGACATGCCTATTATTGAAATCAAAGCAGTTATGAATTTACTTTGTAGTCTTGCTTATAGTTATGAAAATTCTCTTATAAGAGATGACATAGACATGATTATTAGAAAAGAATTATGTAGTTCAAATCCAAGAATTAAAATTCAAGGCATTTTAGCTGGTATTTATGCAATAAAATATCTCATGGCAACAGAAAACAATGAAAAAAATAGAGAAACATCAGATAATATTTCATATGGATCAACATCATATTTACCAGAAGGAAATCTTCGTGAAGCAGCTCAAGTTATAGAACTAATAAGAAGAAGCACCCTGCAGTTACCAGACATGATTGTATTTTTCAATGATGAGCTTTCACAAATAATTTCTTCAGCATCTTATATCAACGAAAACTTTTTATCATGGTTAACCGATGCAGTCACAAACGATTTGGAACAAAATTTTATTGTGAGCACTATAGAAAATGAATATGTAGATGAATTAAACCTAACAATGCAATACTGTCTTAATGAGGATGGTGAAATGGATAATCTCATTGCTATAAACATTGCGGGACTGACACTAAAACCACAAGCAGAAATCTGTGTAGCTATTCTGTCACCTCTCTTTCAACTAGTTCAGACATTGCATTTAAAACAAAATGATAGTTTATCTGCTGTAGATGCATTATTAGGTTGTCCTATAGTTATGCCTACATTTGATATTGATACTATTGAAGAAAGAGATCAAAATAGTGTAACTAAAGTTTTAAATTGTTTAGTTCACACTGTAAACTGGTTCAGAGAACTTTTAAATGCTTTTTCTGTTCACAATGATGATACTCTTAAGGAAAAAACTTTAGAAAGGCTTACACAAATTGACAAGTTACAATCACTTATAGGAGATATCTTATTAAAAACAAGAATTTCATATAAACTTCCAGATTATACAATCAACATTAACAAATATCTTGGAGAATGTAATATAGAAAAAAAAATTACCACAGTACAAGGATCTAAACAAAAAATAAACAAAAAAGTAACACAAGAAGCAACTGTTCTACCTGAAATTGCAAAAACTCAAGGAACCCCGAATAATAACATCTCTGTTAAAAGTAGTCTAAATATTCTAGATAACATTATGTTTAGACCATTAAATTTGAACCTGATTAAATTGTTACAAAATGATTTGTCTGAAATTACTGAGTCAAGTGGTGAACTAACAGTTAAATCATTAACATTTCTATTGAAATATGTTAACTCCAATATGGAAAATGTTATGATTTCGAAAATAAAAAAGAGAACATTTCTTTCCAAACAAGATGATGTTATTTATGATCCCAAAAAAGGAGAAGACTGTGCTAAGTCTGTCAGTGAAATTTTACCTAAAATGATGGATCATTTAGAGTTTATCACATTAAAAATTGCTAAATATACTTCTGAAAATGTATCATCAAATGAGAGTTCTCATTGTTTGTATACACCTGAAATTATGGATTATCTTTGTTGTCTTGAGTATGTTTATAATATGTTCACTGTATATTTTAAGTGGATTGGATTTAAGAATCAACATGGTGGGTTATTTAAAAGTTCCCTAAGAACAATCGCAAGATCTGCTAATTCTAATGTCTCATTAAAAGATTTACTAATTACTGTTATTGACAATCTACAAAAACATCAACAATACTGTTTACAATTATCAACAGCTGTGTCCTTGATTGATCTAATGAAAACAATTCAGAGTCACACAGATAACAGGAATATATCAAGAATTGTAAGAAATGTGGCTCAGAATTTCTTGTCACAACAGTGGAAAACACCTGACGGCGTATTAGAGAAAGGATTCGTTTTTAATCAAAGTATTGACCGTTTAGCTTCAATCTACCTCTTTAACAATGAAGTTTTGGAACTGAAGAAATTAATTCTTCAATTGACTCACGATATAAAGTTATTAAAAAGTCGAAAGGACACCTTAAATACCTTAAAAAGTATTAATAGAAATAGTTTCGCTATTCTTTACAGGAATATCGGTACATCACTCAATGAAGCAATAAAAGCTAATTTAAATAGCCGGATGACGAATTCAGAGCACGTCAATCTGTGGAAAGATGTTGTAAACATTTTAAAATATATGGCTGATATAGCAAAATCCCTTGACGATAGAAATAATTTATCAGCTTTTTTTAAGAAATCTTTGCCTTTGTTAAAATTATTTTTGTCACATGGCGTACCTATATTGGAAATACAATTTAAAACTGAAACTGAAGAAGTTTTAGAAATACTGAAAACTCTTCAGCAATCGACAAGATTTTTACAGTCTTTGTGTTGTCATTCAAGGTTAAAAAAAGATAAAGTACTAATGAGTAAAGTTCCTTACGCTAGGCAATTGCTTGAAACTCTCATATATAAGGTAAAGGCGGCTTTGGCTGCAAATAATTGCTCTGAAGCATTTTGGATGGGAAATCTAAAGAATAAAGACATCCACGGCGATGTTATACTTTCACAGATAAGCAATGACGAAGAGCCGTTGGAAGATTGTCAACTTCAAGAAGATTACGATAGCGATGAAACAAATCAATTGTTAAATCCCGATTCAAGAAGTATCAGTGATATTGTATAATTTGTAAAATATTTAGCTCTACAACTACTAACATACTCGCCTACCTCGTTATATCAAGTTGTTTTTTTGTAAAGTTTTCTTAAAATTTACAGTTATTGAATAATGATTACTACAAATTTTATTGCAAATATTCCAATGTAAAATATATGCATACGACTACTGTTTCATCAATAAAATTTGTTATATCATAATTATAACATATCCATTTTTTTAAACTGAAAAATCGTTTGTAATTTCCTTGAAAATGGATGCCGCCTAGTCAGCAGTGGCTTTAGCCCTTGGGCCACCCTGCGCCCGTGTGCGCTGCACTATAGGTAAAGCCGGCTCTTCGCTTAGTCTACTTCGTAAAATATATAAATTAGTCCATTATAGTTTCACAGTGAGCAAACTAAACGAAGAGTATTTTATATTACCGTAAAACGGTGTGAATAGAAAAAAAAATAGTAGTTTAATAAAGTTGTTTCTACGTTTGTCTCTACTTGGTTAATGTGTTTAATTTATATTATTTATTATACTAAAACATTATTCCTTTAACCTGGAAACACATAAATAAACTAAAGTTGTTGTGATTTAAAAATAATAGCGGTTAAAGTCAACTTGTTCAAAGAGGTGATTTTGGGCTCCTCGAAACTCTCCATAAACAATAATATCGCTTGTATTTTCGTGTGATAACTGTAGTTATTCATATAGATAAGGTGTTCAACTATTAGTATGAAATAGGTGAGTATCGATATTCCAGTATATCCTCCTTTTTCATGTAATTTAAAAAAATCTGCTACTTTTTGATAAATCCGAGGTTAATAGATACGAAAGAGGGGTGAAAAGAAGCGCCTTTGGTATCAATAGGAACGAAGAAAGAGGTGAATAGATACAAGTGAGGGGTGAATAGCAACGAAAAAGAGGTTAATAGACACAACGACTTATAGGGCTGTCGAAAACGTTATACTTATTTATTTACTTATTGTTAAGGAGCTTATTACATATAAAATAACTAAGTGTTAAATCCGCGAAAAGCCATTCATAAGCCTTACATTAATGTAGATTTCAATATTTGTTATTTTAATCATCATCATCATCATCATCAATGCATCCGAAAGACGTCCACTGCTGAATATAGGTCTTCCCCAAAAGAGGAGAGGATTGCTATAGTTACCACGTTTGAGAGGCGGGTTAGCGATTGCAGTAGGTATTTGTGATGCTCAGGGGATGTTGCTGCCCATCCCCAGGTTTATCCTTTAGTCGCCTTTCGAGACTCACGGGAAGATATTGGGTGATACTGTTTTTAGCCGGTACCACACGGTAATTTAGGATGGTACGATGAGTCGAGATACGTTCGCCTAAAACGACCCTTACCAGTTCGCCCAGTCACACTCGCCTTGTAAATTTGTTTCGTCAAACTTCTTTCATCCATCTTCTCTACATGTCCATACCGATTAAGCATCCCTTTCTCTATCTTTGTCACTACATCCTCTTCCACACCACATCGTTCCCTTATCACACTATTTACTTATACACTTTATCTATAATTATAATTATCAATGGGTACTTTAGTAACTAACATACTGTGAACTAAGTACTTCAAATTCAGACATTAGACAAAGACTGGTTGAAAAAAAAATATATATTTTAATACTTTGTTGCATTTTAGACATTTTTACAAATCTTAGCCTATTATTCAGCGCTGTACACTAAATATACCTTCCAGAAAGTGGGTAGACCTAAAATGAAATTTGACAGCCCTGGCACTTTTTTTCTATTCACCCCATATGTCGTATATTTTGACCCCAATTGGTAGGTAAATAATAATAACTTACTTTTTCGTAATTTAACAAAAAAATCCATTTTTTTTACTCGGTTTCAGTGCTAGTATTTGGTAAACTATGACAAGACACAAAACATCAGAATGTTTCAATAACTGTTTCCCTACAAAATATTTAAGAAAATTAGCCTTAAAGTTGAAAATTATGTCTATTCACCCCATTTTACGGTATACAAAGTTGTGTGTAAACAAAGGTCTGTGTGTGTGTTTTAAGTTGGTGTGATAAACCTCAAAACAGTGCACACTGTCAATGACAGATATATAGTCACAAACACCAGTCTATCAATAAATCTTAACTTTTAACTGTAGTCTTGGTGAAAATGAAAAAAAAACAGTTTCTAGTCATACAGTGATTTTTAATGTAGAAATGATAAAGAATCACTTATGGATAAGTTACAGTTTAGATTAGATAAGCTCTATTTGTAATTGTTGCTATTTGTATGTTTACAAACCACCACTGGCAGCCCAAAATAAATAAACAAATGAGATACTAAAGTCAAATTTATTGTGTTAATTTAATACAATCTCTGGGGTGGTCCCATTGTCGACTTCATATGCAGAGAGCGCACATTCTGCCAGTGCTTCTTAAGTAGCGACACAAGGAAGTTGATTGAAAGGTGCACATTTTGGGCAAGTTCATCTGGAGTCATGTCGACGTGACCGACGGCCACAGACAGGCACAACACCTGTAAATAAATTATTCACTATACATTGAATTGTATTCAGCAAACAGTTTTTTAATCCATAACTGTTAACATTATATGGTAATGCAAAGCTTTGTGGCGTAAAGTGTACAACTTGTAAAATAATTATATAGATACAGATACTTTTATTTTAATTTTTGTTTGGTTACTGTATAAAATTGGACAATTATTGACATTTTGAGGGAAAGTAACCATTTTCAAAATTTGATTTTATTCAATAAACCTTAATAACCAGACAAAGAATAAAAATGAGGTTTTATCTTTACCTATTTATAAATATAGATACAAAAATAAAGTGACATTATCACCATGGACAATAGAGAAATCTTTCAATTTGTAACTAACATTATAAAATAATAGTTTTAGAAAAATATAACCATACATAAGATTACGAATGAAATGTAGAAAATGTTATAGTACTGACTGTATACATAACAATGGAAATTGGTTTTCAGTTATTGTTACGAACTATAATATGTTACAATGTACTACTACTATATTTAAAATCTTTGCTCACCTTCTTCATTTGGAATTTGATGGTTCCCTTGACTTCATCAATTTTCTGTGTCATGATTCCTGGATTCCTGGTGGGATAAGAGACCAGGGAACTTGCCAGCCTTATTGAGACCAGGACCAAGGAGACGCGGAATTTGCTTGATCAATGATTCAGATGCAAGGAAAGCATCAAACCTTTAAAAAAAAAGAACATTATTTTAAAAAAATTATTACATTTTATATATGTCTTAAAAATATACAAACTTTATTACATGATACTGTAAACTAACTGTAATCTTGATTAAAACATTTTTTCTGTCATATACCTCCTTACCAACAAATTTTACTAAATTTAACATTTATATTACTTTTTGCAGTATTTTATTGTATAGCAAGTTTGAAGTGACATAAAAAGAAGAATAACATACTTTTTAGCTAGTTTCTTCACAAGCTTCTTGTTCTTATTTAGTTTTTTCAGAGCCTCTGCATCCATGCAAGGTACATCTAACTGTTTAGCCTCATCGCAGTGCTGCTGATCACCGAGAATGCACACTTGCATCTTAGGACGAGGGATGTACTTAAGCCTGAAAAAATATACATCCTATAGATAATGGAAAAAATGAACTTTTTGTTTTTCTCTTAATTTGAGATAATCATATTCAGTTAAGAAATTTTTCATCAATATAGACAGATAATACATGCAAATAAACATCATCATAAATCGGTCTAAAAATAATCTATTCATCAATCTATCTATCACTCCGTGAAAACTATTTGAATTGTTTTCAAGTATTATTTAAGATTACTTCTGCTATGATCAATTAACTGAGGCAAATCAACTCTATTAGGTATATGAAATCAAAGGTGACAAAAAAAAGATAATAGTGTTTAGCACTAAGAATAGAATAGCAATAAGAAACATGTGATCACTATTTAATGAGAATATTTAAAACAAAATATAGATTCTTTACTATTCTGTTTTTTATTTACCAAATTAAGTTTGCTAATAGTAGTTTTAATATCAAATCAAAATTTTAGTTTACAATTTTGAATCAAAGGTTACCTGGGATATATATTAAATATATAACGATAGGTGATGAAAATATTTTATTTGCAAGTGTCTAAACAAAATGGAATTTCTATACCGAAAACATTAAACTTCCTATCCAGTACTGATTATGGGAAACTAATTTTCTAGATGTATATATATATATATCTTTATATCATAAATTAGTTTTCTTTTAAGTTTAGTAGTAAAGTAAAACTTTGTTGGGACTAATGAAGCATGTCTTACCGAATAGCTTCATGTTTTAGGTTATTCGGTAAGCCGAGGCATACCTACCCATTATTTAAAGACTTTGGGTAAAGTCCCGTCGGTTTATACCGACTCCCTGTCCAGATTCATTCTGGTGGAAATTCAAAAATTATCATTCCACTAAAATGCTCTTTTCAGGTAAACATACTTGACGGTGCCGGAGAAACGCTTGTCCTTCTGCGGGTCATAGTTCTTGAGACCGATTTGCAGTTCAACAGTTTCTAAAAATTTACGTTTCTTCTCTTTTGAAGACTGGATGACTGCGTTAACGCACTCATAGAGCGTATCACGAGATACTTTAGACCTAAAATTAAAATAAAACTATAAACAAATGTAAAGTTAATAGGTCATGACGTTTGAATACAAATAAAGTTATGAACATTTAGAATAATGCTTTATAGTATTGATTTGGGCATTAATGTAACATAATAAAAGATGATTATAAAAATAAAAGACGATTACTTACATTTTTATGAACCAACTACCTTACACGTTCAAGTCCACTGTATGAAAGACCCACAGACAGAAAAACTGTAAGGTCATTTCTTTTTAATATTACAGTATTGGACAAACGTCGTTTAAGCCTAACTTGTTGCTAACTTTCATAAATAAAAACTTAAATTCCTTACAAAAGGTATACCTTCAGTATACAATAATTTAAAATATAATATTATATAAAAATAACTTTAATGATTAATCATCATTAGAAATATTTTAGAGTTCTTACATATAAATAAGATGGCCAATGTTGAATTTTTGAAGGTGTTAAAAATATATAATTTCACCAAAAAAGATTGAAATTTCCGTGATGTTTTTTTTTTACATTATTGTGAGCAATGTTAAATAAGCCATCCTGACAAATTTTAATTATATCTGTCAAGCGGTGCTATAGCAAATCCTTACGGAAAGAGGTGATCTTTATTCCGTTGTAAACGTTAATAAAACGGCTGTTCTTTATTTATAGCAGTCGTAAAATATGTTAAACACCTCTGAATAAACAAAATTTTAGGACACAATGAAAATTGTTTTTTTTTTTTTTATTTATTAGCTTCCTTAGCATGTTTCAGCTGAAAACTGTTTCGTTGGAATACTAAAGAAAACTAATAGGTAGGTTTTTTTTTAAATATAAGAGTAAATTTTTATTTGTTTGGATTATTAACTTCTTGAATATTAACAGTCTAGCTAAAATTTTGCTATTAAAAAAATGGAATTTGCTGTCTTGTAAATAAAGCAATATTCTATCCAAATTGAGGTTCCTTAGCCCTAGTTGATTTTCCATATTTCGTCAGGAATTTTTTATTTTCCGTATGAAATTTTAAAGTACGTTATTAAAGCGACTTTAATCTGTACTGTTAAATATAACTCCCAAAGAAAACATTTAAATATTTATATTCTTAATAAAAAACAAGTTTTCACATAAATAAAATTTAATTTGAAAAATACTTTTCTGTTAAAAATTTCTTGCACTTATTTGAATTTATTATGTTGGTTAGGAGTTCTTTTATTATTGATCAGTGGTTAGGAGCATAGCGAGCATTGGCTAGGATACAACATTTCCAGCAGGTATACTAAAAAAGTAAAAACTAGTACGTAAAATTTAGTTTTTGTGGAAAATAGGTTTGTAATGTGTTAAATAAGCACTTAGAAGAGAGTAGCGTATTTATTATTTTTCCGAACTTTATCTAGAATTAAAGAATTTGGCGAAACGGATTGAGGATATCTTCGATAAGTTTGGGCCCATGTAGTATGTGTTAAAACAGATCTTGCTGCCACCATCCGTACTAAAATATTTAAAAAATGTATATGTTTTATACAATCGAATTACAAACATGAATTATCAATTGGTCAATTCTATCATATAATGAAACCTTACCTATAAACCTACCTACATTTTGACTACAAAAAGACGTCTCAGTTTATCATGTAGCATTTATTGTCTTTAATCAATTAAGTTGCGTATTTGACTCTATATTGTGTAATTTTGGTCGCGTTTTTTGTCATATAACTTGGTTATTGTGCACAAGTGAAGTGTATTGGAAACAATGACCTAAAAGTTATATTCTGAGGTGCCACAAAAAGTCTATGTTCTAGCAAGATGAGCGGGAGGCTTGCTGGAGCTTAGAAACGTTGACAAGATTAAAAACATATATTATCACATGGAGCTGGTACAGTTGTCTATGAGAATGGCAGATTGCTATTAACCAAGAAGAAGAAGACTACTAATTACAAATACACACCTATTTCAGTGCACAGTAGAGCCGGCATATCTTGGCCGCTTTGAAGTTCTCATAAAAATGTTTACTAATCGATATAAATTAGCGAATAAACTTTTCAAAATGATAGGTATGTACAGTATGAAGATTTAGAGACAGTTCAGTATGTAGATGTACAGTATAGTAAATAATATGTTCGGTTAACTATATAGTATATTTCAAAATCAAAATAAAAAAATTCTTTATTCAATTTGACCCCTGAGAAAGCGCTTATGAACGTCAAAAAACCGCCACCGGGTTGGAAAACAACCCAATCGAGAAGAACCGGCAAGAAACTCGATCTGGTTTTTTTTAAATTATAAGTCATCATTTCAGTAAATAACTCTCTTCAGCGCTTGCACCTGTATGAATTTCAGTTAAGTTAAGTTTCGCTAGTCATATTGTATTGTAACTAGACAGACATTCTAAAAGGAAAATCGATAGCTATAAATTTATTATATACAGTATAAGCGTACCTAAGTGTATAATACGATGTGTGGGACGAGGATGACCACAATACATCTAAATCGGTCGCAGTGATAACAACTAATTTCAAGTATGTACAAAAAAAATCCTTCTATACTGTTTAGTTATATTATAAGTAATGCATCTCTGATTAAAAAATATCATTGCAGGATATGTATAAATCAATATTAACAAAGTGGTAAATTAGTGAAAAGGGACATTTTGTTAAACCCACCATAGTGCCCTGTCAAGCCGTGTGATGCCGGCTAAGAATAGTACCACCTGAATGACATATGGTTGAATGAATGAAAAAACGGGTCAGCATTTGAAAGTCGAATTGTTTTTTTTTAGTTGACTAAACGCTATTGACGTGAGTGGGCAAGTGCACCAAAATGCTACGGACATCGGCTTAATCCGCTACCTACAAAGAAAATTTCAAGGAAATTGCCTATGGTAATTAAGGACAAAAGAATAAAAGAAAAACATGGTCCCTCAAATAACCTATGTACTTTTGTGTAATGCAAGCGTGTGATTGAATTGAATAATGTTGCCGGAGGGGGAACCAGAGTATGTGTGGTAGGAACGTTAGCCGCCTATCCCCGGCGACGGAGGCGTAGGTGAGAACACACTTGCGTTCTCGATCGAGGTGGAAAGGTTTGAATGCCAAGCATGATTTGATCTTCAGGATCAGTTAAGACGTCACACGGTCGTCGTTTCATCCGCGGGGCGTTTGGTTCCGAGGTAAGATGCGATGGCTACCACTTGAGGAATATATTTTTAGTGTTGTTCCGCTCGATCGAGGATATAATAGGGTGGTATAGACTATAGAGGGTATAGTAGTATATAATGCACACATTATTATTCATCTCTGATGCACGCTGTGTACTACACAGTGACAAAAGTTTTTGTTGCTTAGATTTGCGTGATTACTAAGTCTGTAGATGAACCTTAATTTCTATTTATTAATTGCTTTAATGTATTTTTCTTACTATCAGGAAACGAAATATACCTACATAAAAAATCCTTTGCATACACCTGCTTGCCTACTTGTCACTAAATGTAAAATGTATTTAATGTTAAAATAAATGAGTGCATGAACACTGAATACTATGTCTATAGCATTTTTTCAATTGCTACCCTTTCCTTTTCTTTTTTCATAATTTCATCTTCAAAATAACATTTATTAATTATATTTTCCATATACAGATACATGACACAGCGAATGTATATATCTGTCCAATTTGAAATCATTTCTACTATGTACCTCTAAAACTGTAATTAAATTGAAATGCAAACCTCCATAGATGTTGTTATTGGTAGCCGATACATATCACAAGGACTAACTGGTTTAATGACTCCTTTTCGTTTCATTTTAATAAACCTTTGCATAGACCCATATGCAAACCCATCGACTCTGCCTATATAGCAGTCAATAAACCTGACGATTTCTGCGTTTGCTTTTTCAATCTATATGTCAAAATTTAACAATCGGTATTATCACAATAACTTTCTTGCAGGAAATTCATCTCTAGTGTAAGCTGCGGCGGCACTTATTAAATGAATCATATCAGATTAATTCAATTTAGTATTAGGTATAATTTCCTATAATTCTATTTTCTTTTCGGTATATAAGACTGGTACAGATAATCATTATTTTATTCGCATATAAAAAGTGAAACGAACATTTGTTTTATTTACCTTTTTAGGAAGTGTTGAATACTGTTCAATTTTTTCAAGTAACGGTTTTACGTCTTCTTTTCTCATTGGTTCTTTATATTGTTCCCGTAATATATCTTTGAAATAATTCTGCGGTCCAAATGAAGTAACTCCAAAGAATTCCATGACGCTAAAGTTAATTTATAATCATCAAGCAAAAATTAAAGCTTCGTGTTCGGTTTTATCACATTATATAATAATGGCATCAACAATAAAACAAACCACTCATTATCAGGACGTCGTCAAAGTAGTAGCTGGCAATAGCCTTGATTAATTCTGTTATTATTGGTGTAGTCTATTATGTAAACGTGCCAGTTGTTTAATTTAGGTACTAATAATTTTTGCTTGTAATATTTCATTAATTGTATTTTAGTTTATATTGGCAATACAATACATTGCAAGGCTGCTCAACCTTTTTATCAGTCGGCCCAAACGGAAGGTTCAGAATATTTTAACAGGCCACTAACTTTTGCTGTTGTTAACTATAATAGGATATTATTCCTTATTTTGATCCTTCGATGATAATTAAGTTTTAGATTTTTTATTTATTTTTTGGATAGCCTTAAGTGGCCTAAAAAGTAATTTAAATTATAAATTCTACTTCAGTTGCGATCCGGGAGCAACGGATGTTAAAATCGGTGAATTTTTAGAATTATTTCACATCTCTAAATCTTCTTTTAGAGTTGCTAGCTAATAGGATAATGATTAGGGCGTACAATCATTTAGTTGTTGGTTTGATGTAGGCACGATGGTAGGTACAATTAGATTATTCTAAACAAAATATATTTTTTGGTGTCACATAAATATGTAAAAAATTGCAGAAAAAGCACTATACTCATAACATAACGTATGTTACGCCTAACATAACATAAGCTCACGCTTGTTATCCCCGAAAGGTTAGGCAGAGGTGAAATAGCGAACTACACCACCCACATTTCGCCGAGCTTAGTTCCGTCCCAGATGTGACAAGGGGCGAGCCTGTCGCCATATCGGGCACAAATTCTAGACTCCGTGATGATACTGAGTAGAAAACCCCAATATCACTTGATCCGACCCGGGGATCGAACCCGAGACCTCAGAACGAAGTCGTACCGCAATACAGTTGTACCGAGGTAGGCACTGTAATACTCATACGCTGATATTTTAATAATGTTTTTTTATGTGGTTAAAATAATTATTTTTTTTTTTTTTTTTTTTTCAAAAGTACGTTAATACCAGTACAATTCAAAAAATAGTAGATCGTGATGACAAATGAAACTAACAGGTTTTTTAATTAAAACATTACAGTTGCTGTGAAGTATAGTCTCTTTCGTAGTAAACGTTCCTTTTTCATTTAATTTTAAAGCCTACGAAGCATATTTTATATAAAGCTTTTTAAAATGAATAAAACTATTCGTAGTTCTGCGAGAGCTGTTATATACAAAGGTTTTGTGTGATGTTATAAGATATATGAAGCCCTTAGATATTCTCTCTGTTTATCAAAAATTAAGATATGACTGATATTCACATTTTATGCTATTACATTTTATAATTTAAACGAAGTTGTCTTTTTAACTTTATAATTACCTACTAATTTAGCGATTATACAAGAATATATGAGTTTTTGTCTTTGTTTTAAAATTCGACTTCAGATTATGGTTAAAGAAGAACTGCATTTATTTGATACTTAATAAAGATTAAATTTATGATTGTACTTATTATTTTGTATTTTTCTTTTTGGTTTAGATAAAAATGTAAGCACAGTAAAAAGTATTGTAAGGATAAAAAGGACGAAATGGTGAAAAACAAGGCTATCTGTCTATAGTTAGAAAATGTAGATAACACCGCTGATTCTTCTCCATGGAAAATATCCATCCAAAGCCTGCCTGGAAGAGATTGCTATTGGCAATAAGGCCGCCCTTTGTAGTAATTTCACATTTTCAAATGCATAATATTGTATGTGTATAATGGTGTACAATATAGATTAAATAAATGGATAAAAGAATGCAAGAGAGAAAGTATTAAGAGAACTTCGATTTTTTATATGCGTATCGTACGAAATGGAACGATATCAGCCTCTGAAGACGATCAATGCTATGTTCCAGGAAGCTCATGTCAAGATTTTCCGGGAACAGAGTGAAATACTTTATTTTTGGTTCCGTTTATTCCTTTTTAATGAAAAGGCAAAGGTACTAGTAGACCATGCAGCCAAATCTGACGTTGGAAGTGAGTGGCCTTCTGTTACGACCACAACGGGAATGATTGAGACATTTCAGAATTCACGCTCAGTGTCATTATTTTCACTTCACTACACTGGCGTATCATAACTGAAATATATCACGTAAAATACCATCATAATTACATAATATATAGTCAAACACTGCAAAATAAAGAATTAAAAATAAAGACGACAACATGACAAACCAAAATCGCGTCGAGCACCTACCACAGAACAATATTACTCCTACCGGAGGCACTTAAATTCTAATTCTAATGTTACAAATTATGTACCTTAGAAATAGGCGATTCATTCCGAAAAAGATCAATTTTTGAATCGATACAAATAGTTACATAATGAATCGATTCTCTAAAAATCAAGGTCTAAAAGATCGATCTTTAGAAAAACGATCTAATTTCGACTTGTTTTGTTATTCACAACTAGTATTCTTTAGTTGTCGAAATTATAGCATAATCATCATTTATTGAAAATTATAGTTAAAATTATAGCTAATTGAAATTAAACAAGAGAAGACAAACAGAGAAAAAGATACTAAACTCTTTTATCTTTGCATATTTATAGGTAAATCCATATTAGACAAAAAAGGGATATCATAATAATCAATCTTTTATCATTTTAAAATAATTAGAGTTGGTTTACAAGCATATCAAAATTAAAGGTATAAAGTGAAGAAGTTTTATGGTTGGCGGTATACTCGAAATAGTTTTGATGTAGTAAGCACAACTACACTTCAGGTAAGATATTATTTGTCTGCCATCTTAATAGTATACAAAAAGATATTTTGAACCTTACAAAGAGGCGAAAGAAACTGATCCCGAAGCCATCTGCTGTGTTGTTAAAGAATTTAGTGAAAATCTTTCATATATTTACTTGTGTCTGTAATTTTATGGCTCTTATAAAATCAGAAAAAATAATCTTCTATTTCCTAGGTTCTAAGAACGATTCACCGGTTCGATTTAGTACTAGATATCGATTTTACAAAATGGTTTTTTTTTTGGTCTTATAAATAGATTCTACGATCAATCGATCTGAGATCGTCATCCCTAATATACCTTTTGTTACTTGGTCTTTGGCATCTCTAGTAAGTCTGTGCTTGGTCTTCTACATTTTCAAATTTAATCATTACAATAATCCTGTTTTAGCAAAATAATAATAGATAGCTTTCATCCACACAATTACATTCAATTTTATAAAGTAATAAGTTACAAGCATAACAGTGTATCATATTCAAATTATATTTTATACCAATTGTAAGTCACAAACTATTTGCTTGTTCAGGTGTGATCGCTGTTGTAAATATTTTCTCTGTAGAGGCTAGTGAGCATGGATGTGGTAAGATTTTCTTTTATTCAAACTTAATTATTCTTTTATAGTGACCTCATGCATGTTTTATGAGTCATACTGTCTTACTGCAGTTTTAATCATAAAATTGTTAATATTCTAAAATGTTTACTTTTAATATATAACACTATAGAATAATTATAGGAGGATCATTTCATAATTATTTTCTATCTGTATGATGGTTGCTTTTTGGATTGTGATTATTTTCTAAGGTTGGCAAAAAGGTGATTGTGCTATAAACTGTACCAAACCTTTTATGTACTGTAATAACAACTTCTTTAATGTATTATTTCTGCATTATCGCTGGTTGGCAGGTAGAAAATGCCCTTTGGACTTAATTTTGCCTGTGTGCATATTATTAGTACAACAAAGAATTCATTCTTTCCCTATTTTAAAAGATTGGTATTTAGTTTCCAGAGCAGGGATCAAAGCGTGAGGTACCACCAATGATGCAAAAAGTATTACGTTTTGATGTCCAAATCACCAAAAGTTTTTTGTTGATGCTGCACTGAAAACTACTGCCCTGAGATCACTACGTAACCATGCTAAATTTTTAGAGGTAATAAATAAATACTAAGATGTTTGTTTGTTAAATTTTATTTATGCATATGTAAATTGATTGGACATATTTAGGGTAATTATATTTAGTCCCGCCTACTCCAGAGGTTAATTATAGTAAGGTGTTCAAGGTTCTTTTTACTTTTTTTTACATTTGTGGTTTTAATTACTATGTTAAATCTTTGGTAACACAACTTAATTTGATAGTATTACTTATGACCTATTTTTGTTGGGAAATGGTTTAAGGTCAAGGTCAATAAAATTCTCTTAGTGCAGAGAAGTAGTATGAATGAATGAATATAATAAATGACAATTATAAATAGAAATGACATTGTCAAGCTTTGAGTAAGGTTAATTCTAGCAATTACTTGACATATTGAGGTTATTTTTATAATTTTAACTTGTAAATAAGATTTTGTTTTACCAATTTTTATGTTTAAGGTATCATGTCATGGAATAGTGTGGCTAGCCGGTTGGCTTACTTTCATTTGGCTATTTAATAATAAAGATCTGTATCAACTGCAAGTAAATATGTTCATTGGTAAGTTACTATTATTTTTTAAGCTTCAATTAGTGGTATCTGGGTTAGGGCAAATTAGTTATTTATTTAATAATTTATTGATAAGTAATGGCTAAGGTAAACATTGTAAGCTAGATCTAAATCTTTGTGAAATACCTTCTAGTACTATTTTTTATTGAAAACGCTGAATTAAATAAAATAGAGACAATTATATGTAGAGTTACCATTATTTTTAATTAGAATGAAATTATCTTGTTAGAAAGTGTAATTCAGTGGTAAATCAGTGGTTGCCACTCTTTTTTGTCAAGAGCTACATTGGTCAATGTGAGGTACCACTGTGGGCCTCACTTTTATGGATTGTGAACTTTATATCATATATTATTAGACATATTTTTTGAGCTGTCTAATGCAAATTCCCTATAGATGTTGACAATATATAAAGTAATTTTTGACAACCCAATTCACTAACTATGTGGGAAGTCTGTTTTGAGTCATTGTCTACCAAAATTGCTTGCGACATCGCGAGTTGCACAAATACAGTCCGAGGGCCACAGTTTGACGACCACTGATCTAAATAATAATTGAATAAATTTTCTCATCTGTACTTTTCTAAATAAAATATTTTTATAAATTGTTTCCAGCCTTAATACTTGATATCATAATAGTAGCTGTAATAAAGGCTTTTGTACGAAGACGACGACCACTACCAATGAATAAGCTCCTAGATGTTGGGCCAGATAAATTTTCATTCCCATCAGGGCATGCAAGCAGAGCTGTACTTGTTGCATTCATCTTGATGTATTTGAGCCCAATTTCAATATTCTTCTATCCTCCACTTTTGGCTTGGGTCACAACAGTCTGCATTTCAAGAGTTCTCGCAGAAAGACATTATCTCTTGGATGTACTCGGTGGTGCTGGACTAGGCGTTCTTGAAGGCTTATTGATGTACATAATATGGTTTTCCCAGGCTACATCAGCCAGCATTTTATCTTCATTGTCAGATGAGAAATTAGATGGTGGAGAATATCATGTTTAAATTTAAATATAAACCACTCAAAACTTTTGTATCAATTTGATTAAAGAAGATGTTACTTAGTAGGAAACTAACATAAATATTATGCTTGATATTACTTTTGTTAAATTCTGTTTTAGCTATGAACCAGAGTTAACATAGTAATGTCAACAAATGTTTAATTTTAATTTATTTGTTATGATTTGATTGTTGAATGTAATTAATTATAAAGTGATAGAAATCTAAGTTATCCCAAAATATTTGTAATCAAAATTTTAACAAAATAAATTTCATTAAAAAGGTATACAAAAGGAAAAATGCTTACTAACTTTTAATTTGTATAATAAATTAAAGCGCAAAACGAAAATGAAATTCGTTGAACAAAATTGGCTATAATATAAGATCACAAGTGTCTTACAAAAATGTATATTTACACAATTTTTTTTTATTTTTGCAAGTGTTTTAGGTTTATTTGAAAAAGTTAAATGAATCTATTTTTATATAGCATGTTATTGTTACTTTTGTCTGTATTCTCATTTATCATTGTGTAATATAATGTTTGTTTCATGAATGTGTTTTGTTTATTTACACTCTGTAGATATTTGAACTAGATTCTGCTTGTAATTGTTACTTTAATTTGAAATAGTAACATGATAACTACTGAAAAATATTCCGATTTTGGGATAGGCGACTATTGGGCTTGTGTAGTGCGATTATTTTCCAGGTAGATACCAAACAAAAATTACATTTTTGTTTCATATATATATATATATACTAATAAATAAAATTGAAGAGTCTGCAATGTCAAAATTACATTTTCTTACTACATACATATGAATGTATGTACGATTCCTATACCAAAAATACAATTTTTATTTTTTTGTGTGTCTGTCTGTTTATAATGGGTAATCTCCGGAACGGCTGGACCGATTTTGACGGGACTTTTTTGGTAGATAGCTGAAGTTACTCCGAGTACCTTAGGGTACTTTTAATTTTCGAAAATAATTAGGGTTCCGTGTAAAAATTTTAAGAGTAAGGGGCGAAGTGTTTATATATCTATACAATCTATCTTTTGTTATGGCCAAATTAAGGGCTGACTGAAAAACAGCGCCGTTTTTATGGCGACAGTTATAAAGCGGCAAATGCTGACGCCAGTCCTTATTACCATGTGTTTTTATACTTATTTGTAGTTTTTCCTTGTAAATTTTGTAATCTATGGTAATACACGTCTTTTCTTTCTTCTTTCTAAAAAAAATTAAGCCTAAAAATTTAAATAAAATCCGAGTCAATGCACAGTTTTACGAAGAAGTGCTTGAATTTTTGAGAAATATGTGTACTTTATCCTAGAACAAAAAAAATTACGAAACTAATTAGGTTTTCGTATAAAAAATAAAATGCGATGAAGAATACACGAAACGCGGGGCGCAGCCTCGAGCACACAGCTAGTATATATATATATATATAGACAAGTATGTATAGTATTTTTGTTTGCTAGAACGTTAAAACATTTGTATTAGACACAACATAACATAAGCTCCCGCCTGTTATCCCCGAAGGGTTAGGCAGAGGTGAAGTAGCGAACTACACCACCCACATTTCGCAGAGCTTAGTTCCGAACCAGATGTGACTAGGGGCGAGCCTGTCGGCATATCGGGCACAAATTACAGACTCCGGGATGATAATAAGTAGAAAAAACCCAATACCACTTCACCCGACCCGGAGATCGAACCCGAGACCTCAAAACGACAGTCGTACCGTAATACAACTGCGCCACCGAGACAGTAATTCGTATTAGTCGAGTTAAAATAGACATTTAACTTAGCCAAAATTCACATAGAGCTCAAAATTGGTATACACGTTAAATAAACCATTACAGATGAACATACATCTGCAAACAATTTTGTCCAAGGTCAAAATTTCAGGTTTTTTCCATTTTTTTGTAAACCATCACCACCAGCAGCGATTTTTCTAAAAATATATTAGCAACCGAAAAATTTAGCACATTAAATGACAACTTATCTGGTTTAAGTTCTGTAAAAAAATAATATAGCTAGTCTCTCTCTATCAAGTAATAACTCTATATCTAATATCTTGCCGGAGAAGCGATTGATGTTTTGGTGAAATACTGTTATGTGCTGCTCTTTTGTCTTAACTATTGGTTTAAAAAAGTAAAGCAGTAGGTATCATTAGTTAAACTACATGGTACCTCTGTGCCACTTAACTTATTAATATTATAAGCTATCAATGTAGCTGCATCGTTTTTTTTTTTTTGGAAGTTACATACTTTCCCTTGTGAAAATAAAATTATTAATAAATTTATGAATTTCAATAAATATAAATTTGCCATTGTGACGTGTCAAATGATATAAGAAGTCATTCAACTAATGAATGTTATTATTTTTAGTTTTTAAGGATATTGAATATGGGAAAGCACATAACATTATTTTGCCCAGATCCAATAGTAATAATTTCTCAGCAGATTTATATAGATCCTTCTTTTTTACATCCAAACTGTTCCTCATTAAAATTACAATATTACAATTTTTATCCAGTTCCGTGTTCAAGATTCTATCTATAATTTGTTGTAAAGTGGCACCTGGCATACAGTAATTTATAATATTATCTTTTAAATTCTGTAATAACATTAACACCGTCGCCCTTACTAATACCGTCGCTGTAAACTAGTCTTTTTTACAGTAGTATTGGACAACAACACCTACATGTGACTGTGTGGTATTAGGAGATATTATACTAAGATAAAGTAAAATTATTTCTCATAAATTGAAACACTTGCCCGTAAAACTGTGCATTGAATAGGATTTTATTCAATTTTTTATGAGATATATTTTTTACGTGGAACCCTATATTCGAAAAATAAAGTACCCTAAGTTACGTGGAGTAACTTCAGCTATTTAACAAAAAAAATCCCGTCCAAATCGGTCCAGCCGTTCTGGAGATTACCCGGAACAAACAGGCGAAAAAATATTAGACATTAATATGTATATAAAAAAAAAAAAACAGGCACTTCAATTTTATATATTATGACAATAAAACTTGTTTTCTTGTAACGATTCTACATATGATTTTACATCGTCCTATAGTTGTCTTGCCTTCCATTATACATACATGTTTCGCAACAGGCTGCTCTTCAGTTTTCAATTTTGGTATTTTGGCATTACTAGCTGTCACTTAGTTAAAATATGTTGCCAATCGTTTTGGATGTTTGCTTTTTATAGCACATTTGAATCGTAAAACACGCCAAAACGAATTTAAAGTAATGCTACAAATATTTTTCTAACTAAACGTACATTTTCCGAAAGAAAAAGATCAAATAAAGCTCCGTTAATTCCATTCGTCAATGATTTGCCGCTATGACTCGTACGTAAAATAGTGTTGTCTGTGTATTACACTTCTCTAAAATTTATAGGAATAAATATCGAAAAAGTAATCTCGGTTTTTATAATTAAAATAAATAAAAAATGTGTTGATTTGTATCACAATGCAATAAATAATTAAATTTAATATATATTAACTTTTGGCAAAGAAAGAGATGTTGTAGCTTCTATGTCTCAATACTAAGTACTTCAAGAAAAATACGTTTTACAATACTTAAAAAAATATTTTAATTGATGTGCGATCAAAAATAAAATGCCTGTAAACTATGTTGTTTTTATTGATGTACAGCTATAGGTTTTAGCGATACATACAACTGAAGTATGTATATCGACATGGCAAAATGGCTAATAGGTACGGAGTTTCTTTTGCTGTGTTTCTGGTCGGTCTATTTTGCAACTGACACGTTTTTCAAACCTCATTCAAATTGTATACCTATTCGATCAAATTCTGACAAATAATACATATCAAAACATCGTAACACAATATTCAGAACGAAAACTTAACGGGTTAAGGTAAAATAACAATGAACGGACTATATCTATGGAGTTTTTAGCGGGATCTCAGTCTGTCATTTATTAGTTATTTAACTTTAATTCATGAAACTTGTGTATTTGACTCTATATCATGTAATGTTGGCGGCGTTTTGTGGGATATAGTTTGGCTAATCTGTTTAAGTTAAGTTTATTAGAGAAGATAACACGTAACATATATTCTGAGGTGTCGACAAAGCTCCATGGAGAGTTCGAGCAGGATGGGCAAACCGTTTTGCTGGAGCTTGGTAACGCTGTTACAAGATTGAAAATATATCTTACCCACATGACACTGGCACAAATTGTGTGCACACATATTGCCATTATCTAACAAGAGGACGTGTATTTTTTCTTGTGTGTTATCAAGTTGTATATTTTCATTGCTTTTCAGTTCTCGTAAATATACGTATACAATTGATAGTGTTATCACAGGTACATTTTTGCTTTTCTTCGATAATTGTAGTAGGAATGCAGTTCTGGTGATCGTCAATAATACTTTAATATTTTGTTTTTAATTTTTGTAGCAAAATGAGAAAACTGAAAGGTCCGGTTAAGGAAACGGCTAAACAGAAGAGGGAGAGGAAGCAGGATTTTGCGAAAAGTCGTCAGCAAATTCACACTATAGTTCTCCCTACATTAGGTGTTATATTCTTGCTGATTTGCTTCTATGTTTACGTAAAGACGAGACCAGCGTCTATGCAATACGCCTAAAAAATTAAAGTATACCGTTATTATTAATGTGAAGTATACCCAAGTAGGGTATAAATATATTGGGTGGTAAGGTTGTGAATTTATTTAGAGTTTTTTACTCTGGGTGAACTGTTACAGTTTAGTAATATCTATTGTATTCCAAAACATTCCATATTTCTGTAGACATATCATGAAATGTATGAAAATTTATGTAAATAATAATAGACTATATTAAATTATATATTTGAAAAATGTTTTCTATTTTCCATTGAAATTAATATTATTTAATTATACATTTTACTCCAGTCAATTTTGAACTTAATAGAAAATCTATTATATTGTAAGAAGATAAGGTAATAATACTGTATGGTTATATTATTTATGTGAATATTATTGGCTGTAAATACGCTAAAAACCTTGAATTTTTTTTCTTTAGTTTTATGAATTCATAATAATAGGAATAATTGAACAGCTGTTTCAACAAGGTAATTCATTTAGGTACTTGTATTTTTATGGCATGTGATGTTAATATATTTTTATATTCATTTGCAATAAATATAATAAAATACTAATAAACGAAACAAATTTAAATTACAATGTAACTATAATATTATCTGCTTTAAAAATGCTTTCTATGATATATTTGAAGAGAAGTGATGATCATTTATTTTTATAAACTACAAATTCATTTAACTTACATTAGAAAATAGAGGGGGAGAGAACCTTTGACAAAAAACAATACACAAATTTTCTTAAATTTTTTATGGATGTGAGTTATTTAATATGTATGCCAAATGCCCCTACAATTGAATACTGCTGATGTTTCTATTTTCAGTATATTCCTTTCTATCCATTTCAAGGATTAAATATAAAAATAAAATAAAATTAATATAAATATATTTATTTCTATCACAGTAAGTGCTAAAATCCTACAATTACATGATCCACTCGCAAGTGAATCAAAGTCCTGATGCCTTTTTACTATACAATAGTTATATTTTTAAAATGTTACTTGTCTTTAAATAAATAATTTATACTTTTACTACCAATGTAAATAAGAGAACTATCATCTAAAAATACTTTATATTAATATATTTTATCACAATCTTTAATAATTTCCAATTATTAGTGGTGTTATAATAAATTATTCAGTTGTTAATATAGATAACATAATTAAGTACATATTCATCAATAAATAACAACAAATAAATACGAGTTGTAAAAATGTTCTATGTACAATGGAAAATATATGAGATTAATAGATGTTCAGTAGAAAATAGACAAAATATTTAATAAACTACAAAATGAATACTATATATGTACATATATATTTTACACGGTATAGCCTTAGTGCTTTGACCACAATCTCACCTGATGTTAAGTGATGATGTGGTCCATGATAGTAAACACACTAAGGTTCTGGTTCTCAAGTGATGCTGCCGGAACACACCTATTGGTATTTGGCGACAGGTATTTCAAACTTGACGGTGGTAGCTATCCAGGCGGACATTATTAGAAAATGCCCTACCACCATGCTATGGTTTCTTCACGATGTTTTTCCTTCACCGAAAGCACAGGCTGATTTTAGAGTTGGATAGGTAGGTCGAACCCGCATCGATTGACGCGGAATCCAGCCGCACTATCCACTGCGCCATCATCACGTTTTAATGAGTTAATAAAAATATAACAAACATTGTATATTTATTTACTAAAATACCATATTACATAGTCACTTTAGAAGTCAGAGTTAAAACCAGTAGAAAGAGTCAAAGGTTAGAATCAGAAATGTTTTTAAACCCTCCATGACCAGTTCATTTGAACCAGTAACGATTATCTGTAAATTTGTATGTATAATATAATATATTTACAGTTTTAGCAAAAATGTTATTGAAAAACTAACAAACTGATATGAATGTAGTTTTCAGATAAATAAATACATGAGCGAACAAGTAAAATGTCATATATAATCAAAGGTAGCAATGTATTTATAAAAGTCAAAGAAATATATATGGGAAATTCAAAAGTAACCCAATTTCGTGAAAGCTTTAATATGTTTCAAGCGATAGCGTAAAATTATAATAGTTTAGGACAAAATTAAAATTGATCAGCTTTTTTAATTTACTAAAATATCAGTTAAGAGAACTGGGTTATCATGTTTTGTAACTTGAAATTGGCAATTCATCTTGCGAAGTTAAAAAAGAAGCTTACACCAGATCTACCATAAATGACATATACCTACTTATGTCATTTCAGTTTTTTATAAACCACGAAAAATGTCCGATTTTATTATATGTAAATAAAATTGGTTTACAGATGAATTCAATATATTACATAATATTATGTTTTGAATTTCTAATTTTATACTCTGTCAACTGTAACAATAAGTATATACTTCTACTGTCATAAATATAAAGCTGCCATTTACATATATTTCTGATTGTAAGATGGCCAGCATATAAAAAATCGTCAATCAGCCAGTCGTTTTCTCACACTTATGAGAATTCCCCACAATAATTCGGTTCTTTTTTGCGATCTGGTTGTTGGAGTTAAAACGACATGGATAATTAATACTGGTTACTTAGATTAATACTATGTTTCTGTCGGCACAGATGTATCATCCAGCCTATTAGCCAAACAGTCGATACCAAAAGGTATAGTCCGCTAACAGCGTAATATTGTGCTGTTATCGACAGCTTAAGGTTCTGAATGAGAACGTAAGTGAGAAGCGACTGTAGCCCTGTGCCTAGTAACGTATTGATGCCGAATATCAGCCCGAAGCAGCTCTCATCGCTGAGTTGACTTGCTATTTTTGCACTAGAAACAGTAAAATTGATTTTAGAATCTACTTCTAAATTTAATTGTATAAAATCAAAAGTAGTAAAGTGACTTTGATAAATAAAAAACTTGGGTGTTGATTAAAAAACAATGATAATGTGTATGTTATGTAATTTTTTTTACCAAAAATTAGATCTATTTCATTCAATTTAAATTGAATGAACAATATGAAAATAGTTTTTTTTTGTCAGAGAAGTAGTAAAGGGCTAAGGAATTTAGAGAAAACATTACATTTTTATTATTATTACAATAAACTTGTTTATCATTACTTATTTATCACCCCTCATACAGTATTTGGATATAGTCAATTATCTCCCACTCAAAATTGCTATAATGTTTATGATCTTTTGTCGACCACAAGAAGCTGCACGTGGGTATTACCAAAGCATCAACGGGGACGGGAGTCGATGCTTTTCTTATATTTGATAACATGTAATATTTAAAATTATAAGAGAATAAGATTATGTTTTGGTTGCTATTGGAGAAGTTGAAGTTAAAAATATCTAAAAATTCCTTACGTAGCACTCGAACGGGCCTTAGCTATTAACGAGTTTCAGTGTTACCAGTAAAAAAAAATTGAAAACAGTTCCCTCAAGTTTTTCCCTTAAATTTTCTATAATTTAGTATCGAATTTCGACCATTAGGGGAACAATAGTTATTATTAATAATCATAATACTGACCTCGCTAAAGTTATTGTGTAGTGGTACAGCATGCCCATAACGATGTAACCTGAATAGGACGCGTAAACATTCGGTATATACGCGGCTAGGAACACGGCGACTCCCTGTACGGCTATCACGGGTATGGGGAATGAGGAACGCGAGTACATCGAGGATATAAACGCACCAAGAGCCCCTAGAAGCGTTAATACAGCTTCCACTGCCCCGTTGTACGTCACCTGGTGGACGAACTCGATAATAAATACTAATGTAGAGCACTGATGGTTTAGTTGGTAGTGCGGTCGGATTTGGCGTCAATGGACGCAGGTTCAAACCCACCCAACTAACTCTAAAATCAGCCTCAGCTTTCAGTGAAGGAAAACATCGAGATGAAACCATAGCGACCTCAAGTTAGAAAACCTGTCGCCAAATACCAACAGGTGTGTTACGGCAATATCGCTTGATAACCAACGCATCTAGGCTTGGTTTGTTTACCATCCTGGACCACATTGTCATTTAACGTCAGGTGATATTGTGATCAAAGTACTGACCCTGCACATTGTAAAAAAGTGCTTTATCTTCTAAATTATTTAGGTTAGCTTACTAAAGGGATATATAATAGGCAGATCTGGAGTTACATCGTTGTTAGATAATTCAAACAGTTTTTTTACATTATCTCTGAAAGAGATGAAACTTGTTTTGATTTAGGGGCCATTTAAGTAGTACTACTTAAGCAAAACTCTTAACCCCCCCTTCAATGATTACGTAAGTATTACCATAATTTGTAAAAAAAAAACCATAATTGATAAGTAAGTATTGCTTACGTAATCACCTTTCCGACTGCCCATTTCCCATCTCAACGAATATAAGCAAATCATAAACACAACCTCCCCCCTCCAATTGATGTTTATGTAATATTAGATCGGCCCCTAAAAGGATAGAAGTAAATGGTAGTCAATTCTAGTCAAAAAAATAAATAATAGTGAGTTGGTATTGTGGTCAGATTTCGCGTAGATGGACGCAGGATCGAACCCACCCATCCAACTTCATAATGAGCCTAAACTTGCCATAGGAATAACGCTAATTTTCAGACATTATCCAATGCCTGAATAGTACATGGTATGCTATGGAAATAGGAAAATAACACGACATCAAGCTATGAAAGTAGGCGAAGTAGACTAAGTTAGAAGCAGCATAGCTTAGTGGTAGGACATTTTCTAATAAAACCCGCCTGGGTAGCTACCGCCCTCCAGTTTGACAATCTGTCGCCAAATGCCAACAGGCATGTTTCGGCAGCATCACTTCAGAACCAGTACCTATGAGCTTAGTATGTTTACCATCCTGGATTACATCGTCATTTAATATCGGATGAGGTCGTTCGAACAGAAATGCGTCACCAAGCATGTACAATCAAATGCAGTTTAAGAGTCAGTTTCAACTCTATGTTTGGCATGTTACCGTCTTCAACAACAATTGTCATTTAGCAACGTGCATAGATACACAAATCTATGATCACTTCAGATACATTGATAATGGAAAAAAATTAGTCAAGATTTAACATGAAAAAAAAAGTAGACACAAATGAAGCCTTTATGGTGTTGAAATAATAGTTATAGTCGATGGAAGAATAGTTAGTTATTTATGGATGTCCATCATTTCAAAACTGTTAATTTTTCGGCGACTAATTGAAGCGCTCTCAATTTAATTGTCAACAAAGTTGTCAACGATTTATTGAGATTTAGTAGTGACTGACGTTTTCTTCAATGCCCTCAATCATGTTTAGTGTGTGGCGGATGATAAATTGCGTTTTTATACCATTATTACTATTTCATAATTAAACATTTAAAGATACTTCTTCAAAAATGTGAATTAATATGTTTTTTAATTAAAACAAAACAGGAGTTGTGGTATACAATAAAATTATATTATTCACATGGATGAAGTTCAGTATGTAACCCACGTATTTTCGTACTTATGAGACACAAATGTGAAAAAGACAAAAAAAAACAATAGAAAAGTGAATATCATAAAGCAGACTGTTTTGCTTCACTAAACAACGATATATAAACATTATTCTACTTTTAATGTTTACGGTCTGATAAAAAAGATGTGTAATATTTGAAGGGTACAGATGAATAACGTACATTGTCATGTTCTGTAGTATTTTTAACTGGAAATGTTATTTCGTATTGTAGTGAAATAAGTAGAACGAAACGCCAAAACGTTTTATTTTTTCAAGATCATACATTGTTATAGAGTAATCACTCTTGAAAAACCTACACAATACAAGAAAAAGCTCCAAGTAGTATTGGAAAATATATACTCTGCCCATAAAATTGATTGTTCACAGCACACTGTTTATATTTCGTGTATGCGTAAAAGAGAAAGGCAGTTTGAATTAACAATATATCAAAATCTCTTCAACCTTAACGATGACTTGGTGCGGTTTGTGTACGTCATACAAGAATGTGCTCCTACAGGTTAGAGAGATTTGTGTGTATGTCTATGTGAAGGAGATAGAAATTGTGTGTTATTAAAATATCTCGGAACATAAAGAGTTTAGGTGTGCGTGTGTTGGTGGAGGGTGCATAAAATGTTTAGGGTAAAATTACAATGATTTAGTGTTTGATCTGTCGTAGATGTGTCCATAATAACATTTTTTAACAGGCAACATTCATATTAATTTAACAAAGAATCATATCATTCAAGAAAAGGAATCAACTCAGGTTTGGGAAATGGCGACAGGTTTCTAGTATAATCTGTGGTTCTAAGATGCCCCTTACAGACCATGTGTATATAAGTCTATTAGAAGACCTGCCATATTGTATGTATTAGAATGCTGGGCTAATTTATTTATTTTTGATTTGAAGAAGATGAATAAGAAACGATTGCATGTATTTACATGCGATGCGAATTTTGAAATGGTTGTGTGGTATCACAAGAATAAACAAAATCAGGAATGAATATATTAGAGGAAGTGACGGCGGTTTAATGGGTGGCAGTGGTAGTAAAGTTGAAAGAGAATCGTTTGTCGTGGTAAGGTAAGGACATGTTATAAGAAAAGATGAAGCACATGTAGATAAAGACTAATGTAGATGCGAGTTTGAGAATTAATATGAAAGAGAAAGGACTAAATGAACAAATAAAAGTTGATAGGGACGTATGGTAAAAGAAATTGTATTGCGCCGAAACCAAGTGAGCTGGAAACAGGCTATGAGAATTATGACGTTCACAAAAAAAAACCAAATTTAATATGTCTAAAACTCCGCTTACATAGGGCTTGCCATTCTCGTTATGCCATACATTTCGTCTCGTCTACTTTTATGTCAACTTCTTAATTTTAGACGGTTATATGATATATTTATAGGCGACTGAAGATGGTAACAATCAAAATCTGCAAAAGGGTTGGATCACCAATGCCAGCTGTCAGCTTGAAGGTGGAAGTTAGTCATTTCAGCAGTAGGAAGCGTATTATTAGAAGTTATAATAATTTAGCTAAACGTTTGGCTAGACTGGTTTTTATTCGAGCTCGGACAAATGGTTGCTGTTCTGATGTTAAGTATAATCCAAAAATGACAGTTGTCATAATCATATCAGCTTATCTCTACCCTGGTTAAAGTCTTCAGGTAGCTCGGAATATACCGCAACATGTCAATATGACTTGTTTATCACCATTGTATGGTGGTCGCAACTCATTCAGGCACAAAGCTCATTTCATAATATTTTTTTACACGGATAGGCTTAGTGCTTTGACCACAAGCTCACCCGATGTTAAGTGACGATGTCGTCCAGGATGGTAAACACACTAAGCCTAGGGGTACTGTTTCTCAAACGCCTATGGTATGGTATGGTATGGTATGGTGAACACACCTATTGGTATTTGGCGCCACTTTTTCAACCTTGAGGGTGGTAGCTACCCAGGCGGTCCTACCACCATGCTATAGTTTCCCCACTATGTATTCCTTAACCGAAAGTTCAGGCCGATTGTAGAGTGGGATAAGTGGGGATCGAACCCGCGTCGATTGACGTGGAATCCGGCCTCGTTACCCGCTGCGCCATCATCGCTTCTGAAATAGCTTAGTTTTAATACAAGTTCCTACAGAGCTAAGATGGCACTATTAGGATTATCTTGCAAAAGATTACTAACTGGATTTTCGCTTTCACCCTGTATATCGATCCAGAGGAGTTGCACGTAGTTCTGCGCTTGCACAAACAGTGCAAGAGCTACAGCGTATAAAGCTGACCAGGCTAATACTTTTGGTCTTGAATAAGCCGCTTTTGCGTGTCGAGCAATTAGCGTTGCTGCCTCACTCAGATTAGAACGAAACGAACGCTGAAATGGAGTAACAAACAAAGAAAGATAACATTTATTCAATGACAAGATGCAAAATACACAGACCGACATGAAATTATACACATACAGAAGGCAAAACTACATGTTATCATGGTTAAAAGGTGTCTATTACTTTCTATTACTTAGTCTTAATTTCCTGAGCAAATTCATGATTAGTTATGAATCGTAATAACAATATTTCACTTAAAATACTGACAGTGACAGTTTTAAAACTTACTTAACTCTATAAATAAAAATAATAAACTCTATACGTAAAAGTACGGTGACGATTTGGATTGCTTCAGAGAATCGAAATTAATTATTAATGATAATAGCATTTATATTTTTTAGTATTACATCGAAATCGATTTAGCAATTAATTTCTATATTTTTTTATTATTGGGAAATAAATGTGGATTTTTTGCATTGTTCCTAGGGCTTTAAATATTCTCTTTACTAAAATTGTTTGAACAGCAATAAGCAACATTGATAAAACTTTACAATAAAAAAGTGTGTGTGTGTACTTATGTACGCACGTAAGAACTTATACTTCTTTGGCGTAATAATAGAAAAAACTCAAACGTTGATAGCTAACTTCAGGGTGTTTGTTTTTCGTGACGGTTGCGCGCGCATCGTAAAAATTTACACTCATCATTTTCCCTAATGCGCCTAAAGAAGTGTAACTTAAACGTAACTGTAAATCTTAAAACATAAACCGTAAATTTTATGATCTTATCGCTGTTTTACGACATTAAATATATATTCGAGCATTGTTCAAACCTGGCCTATCGATCGTAAATTGTCAATTTTTTTTCTAGCTCGCAAAAGCAACGACTTATACAGTTAATAATTTACTCTGTGACAGTTTGTTATAATGCAAGCACATATATAAATTCAAGCACTAGTGAATATCTTAACTTAATCTAATTGCAAAATTCGTTACGATTATCAGACTATTTAATCTACAGATAAGATTAACTAATTCATATTTACTTCTCATAAATAGTGCAAGATTATTTTAAAGTCGGTTTTGTATTAGTCGAAAATAGAATATATTCTTGGAAATTGACCTTGTCTAATTGAGATCAATTTGTAAATATTAGATCTAATTGGTTTCGTTTGTCTGATGAATAATTTGAATATTATCTATATAAGATACCTAAAGCAAGATGTGCTACGAAATTTCATTAGTTACATATAGTCGATTATGACAGCAATTTTTCAAGTAATTTTATCATTAAAATAAAGTAATACTATATTATAGTACTGTATAACGATATCGTAAATTTGTAGTGTTCGAGTGTGCAGATAGCTGTGAAAATGCTGAACCGATTTCAATGTAGTTTTCATATTTATATGGATCTGAGCTCGAAGAAGAATTCAGGTTAGATTTCATTACATTTCCCTCATACTAAATAAGTAATAATGACAAATGTATTTCACTTGAATGTACTTGCGGATCTCAGTTAGTGTTTACTAAAATTAGACATTTAAAAAAGATTTCACTGTATACACTCTTTAAAGTTCATTTAGAGGAATACAACGGCTAAGAAAAAATGTTTTATTTAAATTTATGTCGTCCTATGATTAGATAATGTTAAATGATTAAGACTTACGTTTTCAAGTTGCATTTGCTTGTCGATTGGCAAGTTTGCAACGGACGTTCTTCTATGGAAGTATATACCGAACTGTACTGAAGGCAGTAAAAAGGCCCAAAAGGTTGCTAATATCTGAGCTGAAAATTTACATTAATCATATAATTATTCTACCATAAAATAGAACGAATAAATCGAACGATTATGGAGGTATGTAGCTTCAAGATAATTATTACGAGATACGATTGATTAAATATGAAATAATCAGCCATTATTCGATCTCATACAGTGACGAGCATTGTTACATAGTTTTTCCCCCAACTTATATTGATCAAGGCCAAAGTTGCAAATCTGTTTTTATTTATGTTGAGAAGACTTGCTTGAAACATATCCCGTGCCAAATGCCAAAAGTATGATTATTTTTAAACGTAAATGCCTTTTTTTTTATAGATATTTAAGTGTTGAGCGATTTTGGATGAATAGCGAAAACAATTCGTTTAAGTGTCCTTTTGGCATAAAATCTTATCCAACTGCTCTGAATCAATCTCTTTGCATATATCACGCGATATTTCGATACTTATTTTATGTTAATATCTGAAACATATTATAAATCCTATATATATACTAGCTGGTGCCCGCGGCTCTGCCCACGTTTCATATGGTCTTTAGGTATGAGTGAAAAAGTGTATACAACATTTCATTTAGAAATTATACCTAACCTAAAACCACACATTAACGAAGAAAAATGAGTCTTACTTGTATTTTTAACCGCTTAAAATGTACATAAGAGTAAATTGACAAAAAAAAGTGAGAAAGGGTCGATGGAAACCGTGTCGAATGGTAGTAGTCCCATCCCGATCTGTTCAGTAGTTTTGAGATGATGGTGCGTCAAAGTAACTCATTTTCCTTACATGTATGAATATAGATATTAGATCGCTAAATTACAATATTCGATGTAAGACACCATCCTAATTAACGCCAAACTAAGAGAATCATATTACAGATGTGAATTTTAGTAAGTATCTTAAAGTTTCCTAACGATTGAACAGAGTTAAACTAATTTGGGCATACAGATAGATTTTGTAATGGAAATGAACATAGTTTTAGAACACTTTATAAATGTAAATAGCTCCGTTAAGTTACATCAATCTTTCATTTACGCCGATCAGAACGAGCGAATAGTAGTTAGTATTATATTATGCATTGAACTTTGAATTAGTAAAGTCGAGGTTGTGTGAGTTTCAATGAACAAAACCTCATTTGATTCTTACCTGTAAAAGTAAGATAATTGAGTTGACGGTAATCCATCAGATCGAAATGGACCAATAATTGCGAGCTGACACCAGATAAGAATCTACCCGTTAGAGCTGCGATACGAGTATACGACGATACCTTTGGATACTTTGTTGGTTCCACCTGCCCAAACAAGTTTTGGTAACAGCCACTGCATTTAAACAATTTAGAAGTCACTTTAAACATAATCCCTATTTATCTCGGTTGGAGATTGTCCAATAATAAATAATGATTTTTTAATACTTTATGTAATCATCTGTAATTAATGTTGTCTATGTTACCATTCAGCACATGTTAGACAATTTCACCCTATAAGATATTTGAATATCAAACATACTTTTCTGAAAGGCAAATTATTATTCAAAGGTAAAGGTACCTTTGCATAAATATATGTGAGATAAGCAACATCTGTTGCCATGTAGAGCCCATAGAAGAATTGTGAAGCTTGAAGCCATTCCATACTTGATGTCCATAAGAGTATTGCATAGACTGCTATTCCACTCAAACCTATTACACGAAAATAATATATTATTAGTAAAGTAGAAATAATAATTATAGTTGTAAATTGGAATTTCTGTATAATACGTCAAGTACTGAAGATATAAGCATTGTGTTATTTTTATCAATTTATTAGTCAAAAACAAGCACACCACTATTGGTTAAACTGGGAATTATGTAATTTTAATTGATGCACAAGAACACCATGTATGTAATAAAACAACAGAGTATGTATAACTCTAGCCATCTATCTGATAAGATTAGATTAATTGATATCATGTGAATAACTTACAGGCAGACTATAGTTACATTAGAACAGTGCCTTTATTTAAAAAATACTTTTATGTACAATATAATAGGAATACTAGACAGCATCTTTTATAAACTTTCAATGGTACACGAAAAAATTGGGCCAAGTTGTCTGTAGGAGTAGTTCTAAGAGTTACTGAAAAGTATTGGTCCAAAAAGACAAGACAATATTTTAACATAGCAATAATCATAAAGAGTTTAATGAATGCCTAAGGCATTTTTATGTGAATCCCAGAAAAATTGATCTTTTTTAAATATTTAGGATCATTAAAGGCAAAGGCAAAAGATTTCAATGGAATGATCACTATTGATTATTCACTAGGTTCACCTTAGACTGACTGATTCATACATATTAAATAAAGAATTGTGTAATTTAATAATACCCTCAATAAATGTACTATAAAAAAACTAGTAGAACAAACTTGTATTGCGTCAAACAACTTTTAAAGTTTGAAAAAAAAATTTATGTGGCTACAAATAAAAATCTTTAACTTAATTTTGTTTATGACTCAGTTAGTGTACCATTAGATAACTAAAACTCATTAATGTGTCGAGTACCCATAAAAATACGATAATAGAAAGACAATAGGAAACCAATGGAAAGCTGGCGTAAACACCAGGTAAGTGCTCAAAGGGTTAATCAACAAGTCGGCGTAGAGTAATATTTGAATCATTATTGGTTGGTTATTGCTATATTGACAAAACAAATTAATGTAAATTGAATGCTGGAAATCAATTTTATGGGTATTTTTCATTGACTATGTTATCAATTTGATCACTAATTAAAAGTTGATATTTGTGGAATAAATGGGAATTTATTGATTAATATGATAAAATATTTTATTTAGCAATAATTAATTTGTAGATAAACACTCTTTATCTACTTTTTGTACATTAAAAATAAATAGTCAAAATTATTTTACATTTATTATTATTATACATTTCATCTGTTGCATTATGATCACTGAAAAATAAAATACCTAAAATTATTATAGAAAATTGATCCTATGTTATTTTAACATAAAATATTAAAGTTTAATTAGGAAAGTTTTATATTTTGTCTATTCATTTGGATATGTAATTAATTACTATTTCATAAAATGTTTATGCATGTTTAAAATTAATATAACTTTGCCAATATAATTATCTGACCCAGTGAAGCTGTAAAAGCAACACAAGTTAATAAAATAGCTGTTTGAAACAAAAATTACATATATATAATAATCACAAATATGCAACACACATAAAGTGTTTTTAATTATGGATAATATGAATTGAGGGAAAAGTTAATTAGTAATAAGATGCATAGAAAAAAAATAACTATACTATCTGTTTAATTTACATAACAGGACAAATAGTTGAGTAGATATGTAGTTTTTTTTAGCTAGTTGATCTATCAAAAACTCACCTGACAATATGATAACAGGTTTAAATCTTAAGAAGTCTGTGATAAGGAATACTATGATAAGAAGTCCTAAGTAAGAATATGTTCCAACGGGATAAACTTCGCGGTTTAATTGATCTTCTGTTATATTTCTCCATTCACCGAGTAGAAAATCTGTAACGAATGGTTCCGAAGGCCGATAATCCCGCAGCGTTCCAAAAAAGCACAGCACGAGGCTCACTTTGATCCAGTCTTTCATTTTGATGAGTTATGAAATTTTTAAATACACGCGGTAATCCGTCCTTCCCGCGCGGCAGCGGTCGTAATGCGTCGTCACAGTTTTCTCGACTAACGCGACATCGTATGCTATGTCGTATGCTCGTCTCAATCTCGGTCATGATTCGCTGAAGTCACGAGCCGAAGACCGCTACCACTTACGTAAACCGAAGTGCGAATTATTCAAATTTTTAATCTAACCTAAAGACTGTTGTATAAGTTATAACTAAAACTAAGGTTATATTCTCTTTTCAGGTAATTTTCATTAGCATCATAAATCTAATGAATGGAATATTAGAATTATGTGCTGCATTTTAGCTATCAGCTTTTTGGCTGTTTTGACTTTTGACGTCATTTTTTTGGTTTCCTTTTTAAGGAAAAGGCAAAAGTACTATACTATGCAGCCAAGTATGACGTTACGAATTTATTTCTGGTTAGGAACTTATTATTTATCTCTGTCAGGATCTATTCATACAACGCAAGCCTAACATAAAATGGCGGCCTTTTGTTAAAGTTTCCAAGGGAGTGGTTGTAAGATCTCCAAATTCAATAAACTTCACTTGTGCATAACAACCAAACTAAATCGGATAAAATTCCATTTAATACCGCAAGTTACAGAATTTATAAAAAACTACTCCATAACAAACTACTATATCATTGGCAAATTGGAAGTTTGTTATATACACGCCGTTTATGATGATCCAAAGTCTTCTCTAATCCAGAACCTTGAAGACATCCCTAGACGCGGGAGTGAACGGTTTCGAAAATATGAGATCTGTCTCTCTGACGCCACGCTCTAAAGTTATAGGTTTGGAAGTCTAATCCTGTAATTGGACTGACATTGTAGCGTTATCATACGTTTTTTGTGTGACATTGCATCAACACTGAATATATTGTTATTTATACCAAATAAAAACGTATTATACAGTCGGGAAATGTTTTGGAAATTTCTATTAGTTTTTTAAAAGCTTAAGAGCAGAAATGAATAATAAAACTTAAAAGTAACAAGTCTCTCGAATTACATGGTCACAGGCTCTCGAATTATTGAGATCCTGGGATCTGGGGAAATGAGAAGGCGGATAGGCTTACGGAGTGACACAAGGTGGCTATACCCAAAATTGCGGAGATCTCCAGGCCGGTTAAACGGGCAGACGTCGGACTAGTCGGTTTGGAGGTTTCCTTAACGGCCGATGAAGTCATATGGGCTGTTGCGTTGAAGACGGGGTGTGAGCCATCACATATTAGAGCTGGCATAGTAAGAAATAATTGGGGGAAATCGGGAGCGATTCACTTGTCCTTTCCGGTGGCCGCGGCCAAACAGTTGGTTGAGCTGGGCTGGGTACTAATAAGATGGAGTGTGGTACAGGTTCATCCACTTCAGGCATTGCTTATGCGATGCTCCAAGTGTATGGATCTGGGACACACTTTCTATGTGTCCGGCATCATTGGACAGAGGTGAGTTATGTTTTCGCTGTGGGCAGCTAAGGGACAAGGTGGTAGAATGTGAGGCAAAGAGAACAAATCGTGCGCTTTGCCGCTGACTCCGGAAGGGATACTAAGCATCAAATGGGGGGTTTTTTCTGCCGACCTTCGGCTCCAGTTAGACCGGCAGGCTTTAAACACCACTTTAGGGTCATGTTAAAAGCTTTAACAGACAGAAACTATTTTATTAGAGTACTGAAAATGTGTTTTTGGGAGTATTTTTTTAGTAGTCCTTGTTTATAATTCATTGTCTTGCAGTATTCGACTTTATATTAGGTATAATATGCATTGTAATATATACCTATGTTATTTTGATGGCATTTTATTTCATATGGTATGGTTATCGAGCATAAGTGCATGTGTATTGAAAACAATGACAAGGCAATCCATTGGAAGGAAAGCTTTAAGAAAATGCCGCTATTTTGTTATAGCGCTACATGAAAAGAGTTCAGAATGTCAGTATTGGCTGCTTGGTCCAGTACTTTTGCGTTTTATTTTAAAAGGAATTAGTGGAACAAAGAGATGCCTCCCAGTCAATGATGCCAACTACACTGTAATTACAGTAAATTTACTTAAAATTTAGCGTTTACTGTTTCCAGTAATTCAAAAATACAGTGTATGAAAACTAACGGAATAAAATAAATGTTAAAAATTAAGGGTTCTTAGAGATATCTAAGACTTTACGCTCCGTATAAAACTGAATGTAAAAGTGATTTATTTTGTGTCTTAAACTGTTACATTTTAATCCAATTAATATTGGTATTTACAATGTTTAGTATGTTATCTATGACTTAATCAGTTAGAGATGATACAAAATAAAGAGTTCCAGTACATACTTCAAGTAGATGCGTAAAATTGGAACAAATTTGTAAGAATATACTGTTTTAAGTGAGTTTTAGAAACATGTTATTTACTGTAAAAAATACTGTATTTAAATGTAAAATGTACTGTAGTTTTGTACCCATGTAATCTAATTTTCACTGTAAAAACCAAACTCTAATTTGGCAACACTACTCTGAGTGCTGTAATTTGTCAGGCTCAAAAAGGCTTGAACCCAGGGATGTTAAACAAGTTAATAAAAAATAAGCTGTCATTTGTATCAGCTGTTTTCATTTATCGTAGTTTTCCTGAGGTTGTTTGTTCATAATTTTTAGTTTTACGCAATAAAGAAATAGAGTCCTTTGTTTTAAATGTTCTGGTCACTGATCGATTATTATCAAAACCAGTATTTCTCAATGAAAAATTCGGCACAAAAGTAGATATTTAATTATAATTATCTCATAGATTAAACATATTGATTGGATTGAAAATTAGTTAAGTTCTAATTTAGTTTGCGCTCTCGACTTCGTCCTCTTGAAATTCTGTGCTTGTAAAATGATGATTTAAAAAGAAATTACGTATTCACAGCTTTCTTTTGGCATTTCTAGTAAGTTTCGAAAAACTATAGAACTGTTTTCCATCATTAACTTTAAACCATTCGCTAGTTTTTTTTTCTCAAATATATTTAATGCAAGGATTTTGTTCTTTTACTGTTTTGTTATGTATAAGCATAGATTAGGTTTTGGTAAAACTTATAATAGTACGGAACCCTCGGTTCTTTTTTGTCTGTTTTTTTCCGTAATCTTTTATCTACATCGCCAAGTATTAAAAAATCCGCGACTCATCGTTATCGGGATTCCATGATATATAATCATTTCGTTACAAAAATGCAACAAATAATTTGAACAAGTTTACAATTTGACCATTCATAGTCATTCATTATTATTTAGTAAGAAGATTGGGCTTATTATATTAAAGTTGTAGAATAGTATGGAAATTGTGTATTATAATCATTAAATATAATAATTTCAGTGTTCAGGTAAACAATCACTTAAATTAAATAGGTGTTATTTACAGGGTCCTTGTAATGTTTAAAGAAGTTGAATTATGACGGCTGAAAATTTGGATTCGTCGAAGTTAATGAAATGCTCTCAGTGTTCCAAAGAGTTTAAGTATGAAAGCGAGAAACGGAGGCACGAATTGAGTCATTCACCACAGTTTCAGTGCAGCGTTTGCTCTAAAAAATTTAGTTTTGTGTAAGTTTTTTTATTTGAGTATGTTTTTTTTTACTTACCAGCCTTGCTTTACCCAACACCTTAAAACTAAGTATCAAAAACTTAAGTTGAATATTAATATTTTTTACAAAATTTGAAATTTCGCGGTTTGTAATTTTTTCTATCTCTGTCTTAATATCAAAGCATTAGCAATAGACCTCTGAATACCTTTTCAACAAATTTGTTGACTTCCATGTTTTCTCTTAATTGGCCAATTCACACATGTGGAAAAATTCGTTATGATTGATTGATGTAGTTTGTTTATAGTGTCAGGGGTTTTTTTATTTATAATAGATGTATAGATACGTTTTTCCATAAGTACTAATAGGTACTAAATACAAATACGATTTTTATTTAAAAATTATAAATGAATATATGTCTTTTTAAATACCAATTATCTAAGTAACTTTAGCAAATGATTTTAAATACTAGCTGGTGACCATAAATAAATATGTTCTTTTATCTATGTTTTCGATATTGAGCAAGAATTATGTTTTTATCTGGATAAGATGTAGGTTCTGTTTTTCTAGTTTTAATTGTAATTTATAATTATTTTGGGTGGCCCAAGACCGGTCGTTGTGGAGATTTTTGGGGGAGACCTTGTCCAATAGTGGACGTCTTTCGGTGGAATGGATGGCGTTTAGCTTTCGTGGCCTCTTGGATAGCGATCGCGTACACTTATGCAAGCGGGCGGGTCGGGACGCTAACGCTATTTTACTATAGAAGAGGTCGCTCTCGGCTCCATGAAACTGTTATATAAACAGATTTAAGATAAAATAACTATTATTTTGTAAAACACTTATAAAAAAGTTGGATAATATTAAAATTAGAGACATTTGTGGGGATCAGTCGCGTAACAAAAGTACTAAAAGTATTAAAATTAGTTCCGTATAGTATTTAATTTATACGAATACCAAATAAAATGGAAAATTTTACGGTTTTATTATTTTCACATACATGTTGATTATATTATTGTTAATTAATAAATTTCTTATTCCAGTTCAGCACTCAGACGACATGAGAAACAACATGATAGGTCCGGCAGTGTTGCTTGTAGTAACTGTGGTAGAAAATTCAGAGACGAAACATTACTCAAGCGGCACATGAGCTACGCGCATAAAGGTATCTAATAAAAATATTCTGTGATTCTTTTTTACGCTGCTATCTAATGATGTTTACTAATAAAGTTTAAATAGACGTTTAGTATAGTCCGTTTACAGTTGTTTACCTCTGAAGTCTCATATTGGTATGTTGGCATTACTGGCTGTCACACTTTAAAAATGTTTTGTCAATTGTTTTGGATTTTTGCTTTTTTTACAGTACAATAAAGTCGTAAACCATACCAAAACGAATTAAAAGTAGTGATATAAATATTTTTCTAACTATACGTACACTCTGTGAAGAGAAGGCTCCATTCATTCCATTCAAACGCGTTGGTCAATGATTTGCCGCCTTGACTCATACGTAAAATGGTGTTGTGTGTGATTTACATTTTTTTAGATTTTATAGAAATAAATATCGAAAAAGTCACCTTGATTTATTATAACATATACAATAAAAATAAATAAAAAGGCTTTATTTATATCATAATGGAATAAATAAATCAATATTATATTATTGATATATACATATGTATTTAAAATTCGGAGAAAAAAAGAAGGAGAAGTTCCTGCGTCTATATCTCAAAAATAAAAACTCCAAGAACAATGCGCATCCAGACAAGTTTGATTGAAGTACGGTCAAAAATAAAATACATGGAATCCATGTTGTTTTTATTCATGTACAGTTATAAGATATTAGCGAATTTTTTATCTTACAACTGATGTATATCTGTATAGCTCATCATGCTTCCGGCTGGTCTATTTCGAATCTGGTTCGTTTATCAAGCATGTTTCAAATTGTATATTCAATTAAATCAAGGCGAATAATTCATATCGAACACAATATTCAGAACGACAACTTAACGGCTAGATGTAAAATAACTGAACGGATTATAAAAACTGCCTCGGTGGCGCAGTTGTATTACGGTGCAACTGCCGTTCTGAGGTCTTGGATTTGATATCCGGGCCGGGTCAAGTGGTATTGGGATTTCTACTCAGTATCATCCCGGAGTTTGGAATTTGTGCCCGATATGGCGACTGGCTCGCCCCTTGTCACATCTGGGAAGGAACTAAGCTCGGCGAAAGGTGGGTGGTGTAGTTCACTATTTCACCTCTGCCTAACCCTTCGGGGATAACAGGCGTGAGCTTATGTTATGTTATGATTATAAAAAGGTCGCGCTCGGCTCGCGTCGACGCGACGTCTTGTATAGAAACATCGCGCTGGCGTCCTGATACGCCCGCTGTGTGGCAAAACCATGAGTATGTTGCTCGCGTTAAAGTCACACGAGAAGTATGAATAAGTAAATTTATGCGAAAATAAAAAAAAATCATTAAGTTTGTTGTTTGCGTCAAACAAATGAACGTTTTGTGATGAAAATGAATTCATTTCTGAAGCTTTAAATCCGTATCCTTATAACATTACTAACTGCATGCCCGCTGCTTTCTTCTTTCTTCGTCCTCGCTGCGGAATATAAATAATCATTGGAATTTATCGTTTAAATGGTACTTCCCTATGAATCGTATTTTATTCACAATTTCCTGAGTTTTCATTTTTTTATGCGGAACCCTAATAATTTTCCTGAAATTATTTTTTGATGCTAACAGAAAGCAATGACGTTTCTCACAAATAGAAACACCTGCCAGTATTTATTTTGCATGTTGTGCACCACGTTGCGGTATTATCTTCATATATAAACGTAGATTATGTTTATCAATATTATTACTTACTTACTTACGATAAGTCATTGATTTGGAACGGTCATTTTTAATCTTATCAATTGTTATACACAGAAATTATGAAATACCTGTGTCCTTATAACTTCCTTTTACTTCCCTTAGACCAGTGGTCGTCAAACAATTTACAATTTTAGTAGACAATGACTCAAAACATTGTTTAAATATAGTTAGTTTGTCAAAAATGACTTCATAGGTTATTAATGCTTAATTGGCATACAAAATGAAATGCCATAAAAAATTGAAAATTCACGTTTGATAACTCATAAAAATATGTCAATTTGTAGATGATATTAATTACACAATTCTCAAAATTGTGGGCCGCAGTGGTACCTCACATTGACCTATGTGACCCTTGACAAGAAAACTTTCATTTTCATCGGCGTAAAAAAAATATGAATAAAATCCGATTCAATGTAGTTTTTAGACAAGTGTGTGAACTTGGGAAATATCGATTCACATATTCATTCATCAATTCTATTAGCGATAAAAAGAATTTTAGAAAAATAATTTGAGTTCCGTGTAAAAAATTTAAACACATGAAATTGTGAAGACAATACAATGGGGAGTTATACGTTGGCGAAGCCACGTGCACACAACAAATCATTTATAATTTGAAAAAATAACCATTTAAATCGGTTAAGTTGTTCTTGATTTGGAAGCCATAAAAAGAACAAATAGACGTTGCCTTTTATAATATTTGTACCTAATGATTCATTGTAAAATATTATTCCACTTTATCTTTATTTATTGGGAGATTGTAAAACTTTCGTGCCCATCTTGATATATCGATTACCCATAAAAATGAGACAATAGGAAAATAATAGGAAAACAATGGAAAGTTGGCGTAAACGCCCGGTTAGTGCTCAAGGGGTTAATCATGATCACTAGGCACATGGTAAAAAGGCCGATTTGAAAAACAAAGGGAAAAAACGTACTGAGCTATTTTATCTTTGTTTATTTATATATCTTCTATCTATATATAAAAGGAAAGTGGGGGTCCTACGACGCACACCATCACCTCAAAACTATTGAACATATCGGGATGGCACTACCTTAGACATGTTTTCGCTCCTAAATATTTTTGAAACTGTAGTTTTAGTATTTTGATCCACCAAGTTCTATAAGAAATATAATATTCTTTTACACTATTATTTAGAATATCTTTTACTTGGAGATTATGTTTTATATCTTTTGAAATAATTCTATTCTCGTAATAAGTAGTGGGTCAGAACATATCCAGTAATATATGATTATAGCAGAATCAGTGGCGTAACTAAACCATCTGAGGCCCGAGCATAAATCGTCACGTTGTAATTTCAATTTGATAAATCACTAAAGCGTTTAAATATTTAGTCGTGTCTAACTTTAATTGTATTTATAAATTTTATTGAATTATGTTAAAAATATTAGGATACTTCTGAGCTCGCGGCTTCGCGGGCCGAGGCCCCATCGGACCGGAGCCCGTGGGATTTTGCCAGCTCTGCCACCCTATAGTTACATCACTAATCAGAATATACCATCGATAACACATTTATGATTACTTATGACAACACTATTTCACGTACAATTTTGCAACTCGTTTTTGTAACGCCTTTTAACTAGCAATGTGAGTCTTGTCTATAGTAGGTCTATGGGCACTACTACCAGTCGACGTGGAATTTTTCGTAGATGGTAGGCTTATTTATTTTTGGATTCCATCGATCCTATCTCATTTTTTTTTCGATTTACTCTTATGTACATTCTTTCCGTTAATAAAAACAAAAGACTCTCATTTTTCTTCATTCATTTGTGTTTTAAAACCTAACCAGGTACAAATTAAATATTATATGTGCTTTTTCACTGACACCTACCAAACGTGGGCGGAGCATAAGGCATACAGCTAGTTATCTATATATGTAATCTTTCTTACTATAAAATATTAAAACGTAACTTTTTATTTGCGTGAACGAGGTTTAAATCCACTGGAACGATTTTGATCGTTTTTTTGTTATCATTACTTATAATAACCGTAATACCGAGCTGTATATTTTGCTATTTTTTATTATTATTTTGCAATATAAATTTTATAATATTATTGTTATTTAATAATCGCTAAATACTTGTGTCTTTGTTCGGAATAACTTTAAAAAAATATCCGCAATGAAACATTTTTCCAATTATTATTAAATATCATTTTATCTCGTTTTTTTTTACATAAATGTAACCCTAGCAACACCAGGTAAATTAGCTTGTATATATAAAGTAATAAATCGTTTTTTTTCCGATCTATTGACTTTTTTGTATAATATGAATATTTTATTTTATTTATTTATTTATTAGAAATCCAACAGCGTACTTATATAACTAGCATGCATATTTGAATAACACATAAGGCCATGATAGGATTTTTCAAGTATTATATACACTTTAAAGTAACAATAATAAACAATAGTAAATAAAAAGGCAAGCTGTACAGTAACTATCAATTATTTGACATTATTGGCGTGTGATGTGTGCGGGTGTGTGCGTGCGTGTAGTGTGCGTGTGTGTATGTATACGGATGTGAAATTTGTTTATGGTTTAGATTCAGCGATATAGTTTTATAAGATCGGTCTTAAATGCATTTCTGCTATACTGGAAGATATCTATACTGTTGTACATTGTATTGTATGTGCGAGCAATATCATATCAATATTGTAATAATTTTAATTCGCAGGAACGTATAGTTGTAAAAAATGTTCTTCTACGTTTAACAGCGAGGTGGCTCTGCAGACGCATATAAAAACTCACAGACCGGAGTCCGAGAGACAGTTCCGGTGCAGTTTCGCAGGTTGCAATAAGACATTTAATTTTTCACATCATCTCAAACATCACGAACTGACGCACACAAATAAGAAACAGCATTTCTGCAATGTCTGCGGTAAAGGTGAGTAATTATCAGACATAAGGATTACCAATTCAAATGTAAATTTATTTTCTACCTATACAAATAAATGAAAGTGAAGTGTCTGTTTATAGTATCAAATTAACAACTTTTTTTTACTAAATATACGGTACATATACCGAAAACATCATTTTTTAATTTTTTGTCTCTTCCGGGTTATCGCCAGAACGGCTAGACCGATTTTGACGCGTTTAAATATAGTTAAGAGTTTCGAGTAAAAAATAATAAAACTCATAAAATTGTGAACAAAATCCGATTCAAGGCACAGTTTTACTTGCAAGTGTTTAAATTTGTGTGAAATATCTTTGTTTTTTATTAATAGTAAAAAAGTTTGTACATAAATAAATGCTTATATTAAAATAAGTATATAGTAAAATGAAATCGAGATTTATTACAATACAATTGTTACACACAACACACATATAGGGTTGTTAAAGAAAGAATCTCATTAAATCGAGCCTACAAATGTTTGCCCTTTATTTCTGTAAAAAATTATGATATATTCGTGAATTTTTTTTAGTTATATTAAACGAATATTTTCAGGTTTCATTCAGTTACATCATCTGAAGACTCATATCAAAACACATTATGCCGAAAACTGGTTAAAATGTATCGTATCAAATTGCAATAAAAAGTTTTCTACTGAATACGCCATTAAAAGACATTTAGCTACGCACGGTAAGACTTAATTAATAATTAATATTGCTATAATTGTAAAAAGAAAAAAATATAATATTAAATAAATGAAATGTATTTGCAGGAAACAAATTCAATGATGAATTAACGTGTAAGTCGTTATCAGTTAAATTATCGGTAAAACCGAAGAATAAAGCTAAAGGTATGTTTAAATCGATTTTTATGTTATCAGAAGACAATATGTGGAATGTAAGTCTAATTATAATTTTTCTTTGCTATAGATGGAGTTCAAAATAAAAAAGTGAATACAATAATATCGAATAGTAATTCGAGTGCAAAAGATATTACAATTGAATTAGATACAAAAAATGTAAAGCCAAAAAGCAATGTCGTTAATAAAATACCTGACAACGTAGGAATTGTTATTGATTGTAAAACAGCCTTAGGTAGTTGTTTGATGGGAGGTGATAATGGTGGAGATGATTGTTTGTGCGCGCAAATGACACATAACGATACCGAGCCGTATGATCTAACACCTGTTGCGAAAAAAGAAAATAATTCATCGACTGGTACTAAATTAGATACCAAACGAAATTTTTGCGAAGGGTGTGAATGTGCTAATAATGATTGTAACGTAAATAACGTAGACAATGCAAAACTCTATAATCCAAATAAAGATGATAAACATCCAAATATTGAATACGGCGTTGACGGTGTTATTAAATTAAGAGACACATGTGATATAGATATTCCTAAAAATATAGTAGTATGTCAAGATATAGTTCCTAATGAAAATAAATTACAATTAGTGCCATATAACAGTTGTAAAGCTGTACTAGGAAAATGCATAGTGAGTGGCAATGGGACGATAAGTGAAAATTGTCTGTGCGCTAAAATGCATTTTGATGAATTACATGTATTGGCTGAAGAAGTGGAAGACATTATACCTCACCCTAATGATCCGCACTATAACAGTTTTGATAATTTAATTCTTAGAGAATGACAAATTTGATCAAGACTGATAATTTTTTATTGAAGTATTTTGAGAATCATAGAATAAATTTTAAGAGAATGAGTTGGATGATCCAATATATAATGATCATACTTTAAAATCTCCTCCATCTAAACACGAAAATGGGAGTGATTTTGAAGGAGCATCCAGTCACCGTATAACGTGGGACTAACATACACAAAAACAGAAATGTATTTGTAACAGAGTAGAAAGAAATAAATTGTTCGTTGAATAGTGACCTAGAACAGTGTGTATTTTGTGGACTCACCGAAACTGAAATATGCTAATAAAATCTGTTATTGTATAAATTTTGTTTTTATTTAAGAAACAATGGATATTGCATGAGAAAAAGACACATTTTAAATATTAACTTTAAATTTATTTACAACATAATTCTTTACAATTTCAACCATTTATACAAAATATATCTTAGTTAACAATCACTAGATTAATATTATTATTTTACAATCAGACCTCTCTTCTGCATATTACAAACTAAGTTAAAATGTTTAAGTACGAATGGAATGTATTTATCTGCAATTTATCACATAACAGGCATGGCAGATCACTAAATCATTCATCACATTTTTATATTCGGTTATCTTTTCGGTTTTATTACTCCTTTATTAAAATTCGTTTCAAATTTTTAATTTCTTTAAAATAATTACAATATACATTTAGCTATTGGTAACAATACAGTAGCATAGTTTAGACACTCCTGCTAGAAAGAACGTAACATAATTTAATATTACAACATGACACTTGTATACACCTCCCTTCTAATAAATGATATGCTTATAAATCAATTATATGTGACATAAATATTTTATTTTTTTAAAGGTACAAAGCAATAAATAAATTTAACATTCTCAAGATGACTGTTTTCTTGTATGACTAGTCTAATGAAATAAATTTGTTCACAAATTTCAGTTGATACTATGTTAGGACAATATCACACCTAAGACTGCATGGAGGCTTTCTTTAGGTTTAAAAACAGCATTCGGAATAAAATTGCATTTACATTGGTGTTAATAAACGTTTGATCGACAGCATCACAGAAAACTACGAAATAGCAATATACAAGCTTACTTTCATACATAAGATTATTAACATGGCGCATTATGCCTCATTATTTAGAACTGAATCGAATTTGGTATCATCTAATGTCCTCTCACTTTTTTTTGGTGAATCACTAATATCATTAAGTTCTTGAATATTTTCACTTTCATAGCTCTTAAAAGCTTTCTTCTTTTCGGCTTCCTCTTGTCCGATTGGTACTACACTTAAATATCCATTGTCGTTACCGAAATTTATTGGTGCTGAAGTGAAGGGGGTAATACTGTCACTGTTTAAATTATTTCCCGTTACAGTTACCTTGTGTTCGTTAGTGTGATCTTTGGCAATATCCAGATCATCAGTGTCTAATAAAAATGTAGAGATGGGTAATGTTTCCTTTTCCTGTGAGTTGGAAATCGGCATATTGTCTTCATTTGTCCTTAATCGAGGTGATACAGTTCCAGTTGACGTATTGTTTTCAACTGTCTCTGATTTAGTATTTGTAAGTAAATCACTGAAAGACGTATCAGCTTCGGTGCTAGATGAAATTATTACATATTCCTGCGTATTGTTAGGTGATACTATATTAATTTCTTTTGAGGGAATAGAGCTTTCAGAAGAAATCGAATGCTCTTCAACGTTTTCGTTCTGTGTATCATTTGAATTGATTGGTTCTAGATCATGACCTTCTTGTAATTTCTTTACTAAGATTTTATTATTTTCTACTTCTGGTAGGAAAGGATTCATGTCTGTTTCATGGTCTTCATATTCTGTTGTACGGATATTTGTAGGTTTTATTGTAGTAGTCGTATTATTACCGTCATGACTAGATATCTCGTATATCGTTACGTTGAGATTATTTATTTGAGTAGTATTTTGTGTTTGTGATTCCGATGATTCATTATTATTATTATTCTTATTTTCGTTTATAGATTGTAACACTTTATTTGATGTTGTAGTGCTGGAAATGGTTGTAAGTTCTGAACTGGTAGTGGGAACAGTAGTATCAGGTACATTGACGTCACTGACCATTGGTGAACCTCTTGTGCCCTCTTCATTCACCTTTTGTAGCAGTTCCTGCAGAGATAAATCTCTTTCATCTTCTGGCTCTTCCCAAACTGCTGCAGGTTTTACCGTCGTTATGTTAATAGTTTCTATTACTGAAATAGTGGGTTCAATTTTAACTTTATTAGGATGATTCATTTTTTTTCCGCCATTTTGTAAATATATTCGCTGACTGTTGTTGTTTCTATTGGAGCGTTCGTTAGAGGGGTGACTTCGAATACTGTATTTTTTGTAGTTGTATTAAAGGATATGTTTGAAGGTGTTTCTATATTAATTTCTTTATTCTTATTTACTCTTTTGACTCTAGAATCCTCTGTATCATAATCATGAACCATTCCATAGATGGCCTCATCTTGTTCTGACATTTTGTTATTGTTTGAGCTCATATTATTCAAATAATCTGGTTCGAAGTCATCCTTCGTGAATTCATGGTTCATTATTTCATGAATTTTACCTGAAGACGTTTCGGTTGTTTCGTGTTTTTCCATTTCGTTCATTGCTTCATCATATTTTACTTCTGTTGCTGTCTCCGATAACCAATCTGATTCTGTAGTAGTAAGCGTCCCGTCTTTTAAAATTTCATTTGTTTCAGAACCTTCATGTTTTGATTTATTGTGCGCTTCGATAGATTTTGATGAGCGATTGTAAAGCATGTTGATTGCATCCAAAGTAACATCCGTACTTTCGTTGGGTAGATTATTGTTAGATTCTGTGTTTTGTGTTTCATCAGATTTTAATTGGTTCTTATTTGCAAGTGCTTCTATTAGTTTTTTGTCTACTTCAGAGTCATCATGATGACTTAAAATTGAATATTCTGTTACTACTATTTCAGGTTTTATGCCAATGGTAGTCTCTGAGTGCACTGATTTTTGTGAATCTGAGGTATTTACTTCTGCGAGTAGAGAAGTAGTTTTAGATTCTTCATTTTTTGATAGGTCTTGAATTTGAGTATCGATCTCTGTAGTATTTTCCATTTTATCAGGTTTAAAAACAGGTGAAATTGCTAGCACACTTTTGTCATTTATTTCAGTTGTAGTTGCTTCAATAGTAAGCATTCTATTTTCATTTTCTTGTTCTTGACCAATTTTAACGGGGAATAGGGACACTGAAGCTTCAGTAGTTTCATCGTTGAACTGTTTAGCTGATTCAGTTATTTCTATTTTTTTTTCTTTTGTAGTAGTATCGGATGAAAGATCGTCATCGTCTATTTTAGTACTTGTTTGTATTGTTGTCGTTGCAAATACAAAATTATTATCAAAAGAATTAAAAGATCTAGACTCTGATTCTTGTTTATGTTCCTGGCCTAAATTATTATTGGTTGTTTCTTCTACGTCACTTTCAGAACTAGAGTCAGTTCTTTTCTTATATTGCGTTTCATTAATATCTTTTATACTTTTTTCTGTATTATCTTCCAACCATTCATTAATTTCCGTCGAACTTTCACCTGCTTCATTTTCTGATACGAAAGAAACGTCGTTGGCACGTTCCTTATTTTCGTTTAGTATTGAAATAATTTCGGGTTTCGGTTCATATGATGGCTCATTTATAATTTTCGGCTCAGATATAGAAATTCTTAAAGTAGTTGTCTCGGTTGAAGTTTTCATTTCATCGCCTGTTTTCATATTCATTTCTGTAGAACTTTCACTCACCTCACTTTCATTGTTATCTGAAGACGTTTCTTTGGAGTTTTCATTGGAAAATTGTGGAAAGAAGCTAACCTGATTTGATTTTGTTGTAATATCAAAAACCAATTCATCTAATTTAGGCGTTGTTTGGAAATCTGATATCGAATAAAATTCGGTGGCTGCTCCTTCATTGTGTCTAGGTGTTGCATTTGATTCAGAAACAGATGGAGGTAGCATTGTTGTTTCAGTTAAAACCATATGAACTGTGTTGGGATACTGTCCATGTAAAGAGTTTTCTTGAGGAATATATTGTGGTTCAGGTTCTAATGTTGGTAGTGGCTCAGGTAACGATTCCGATGAATGTTCTATGTTTTGATCTCTAGGTATCAATTCTGAGGTATGCTCGTTTTGAGACTCTGTATTTGGGTTTATTTCTGTATGATATTGTGGGTATTTCTCAAAACCTGAGGGTGACTCTGTTTCGATCTCTGATACAGTTTGTGATTCTGTTGATGTTTTGTATTCTGGAATAGAATGAAGGTTTATTGCTGGTTGTGGCTCTGCGGTAGGCTGTGGCTCTGCGGTAGGCTGTGGCTCTGCGGTAGGCTGTGGCTCTGCGGTAGGCTGTGGCTCTGCGGTAGGCTGTGGCTCTGCAGTAGGCTGGGGCTCTACAGCCGGTTCAGGCTCTGAAGCAGGTTGGGGTTCTGCAGCTGGTTCAAGTTCATCTGTAGATTGAGATTCTTCAACTGGCTGGACCTCAGTATCAGTTTTTGGTTCTGGTTCAGTTGCAGGTTCGGGCTCTGTTGTTGGTTGTAATTCGGACGCAGGTTTTAGTTCAGGTATCGAATGTGGTTCTTCGACAGGTAGCACCTTATTGTTTAGTTCCGGTCCCTCCGTTGGTTGTGGTTCAGCAACAGGTTGAGGTTCAGAGGTGGGTTCTGGTTCAGGTTCAGGTTTTGGTTCTGCAGAATGATCATTGTTCTCTTCAGAGTTAGATTTTGGCGTCATATATTCAGTTACGTGTTCGTCATGCTGGGAATGACCGAAGATGTGAGGGAAATTGAGATCGGTATCGGTCTCTGTAGTTGTTTCGGGCATCATGTGATGGGTCTCTTTCCAGTCAAATGTACTCTCATTCTCATTGATATTCACTGATTCGGTAGCAGGTCTTTCTACATCCGGTAATGCTTTCGTAGTGCTTGGATTTGAATCCGTCGTGATAACTTTAATCTCTTTCTGATTATTACCATCATTATTCTCACTAGAGCGATCTGGATTTTCTAAAATTGCCATACACTTTTTAGGATTGGACATGTCTAACATTTGACCGTGTGGGCAGATACAGGTGAAATCGAGTGTCATTTCATTGAACTCACATCTATACTCGCAGTCGTTTTTATTTATTTGGCATAAATCTAACACGAGTTTAGTGGACATTTTATCTTCAGCGATATGATAGATACTAATCATTCTGTCGTTTGTATCGAGATAATTGTTTAGTTTCGTTTTTAGGCTGCTCGCAGTGAGTAGGTCTTCTGTCGGTGAAGCATACAGTTTCGGTTTCCAGTGAATTCTATAGGTGACAATGATTGAGCCTGGTCTGTAAAAGATCAGAAAAAATTATTTATACTTAAATTTAAAAAAAAATAATAAAATTATAGTGTCTGTTTGTAATATCAAAATAACATTTTTTTTGCTAAATCCATGTGAATGTATATACGATAACTATACTAAAAATTTCTGTCACTAAAAAAGTCTGTATGCTCCGGATTATTTCGGAAACGGCTGGACCGATTTTGACGGGACTTGTTTTTGTTATATAGCTGAAGTTACTCCGTGTTACTTTTGTTTTTCAAAAATAATAAGAGTTCCGTGTAAAAAATGAAAACTGTATTACGCAGTGAAGGATATATGAAACGTGGACGTGAACGCAGACGCGGGTACACGGCTAGTTAACAATAAGTTTCAATAGGTAGTTGAGTCGAACAAACTAGAGTTAACCACTGTACTCATTTATAAATGAAAATAACTGCTAAAACTTTATCACAATTACACATAAGCATAAATAAAGAACTGAGGTGATTTTAAAGAACAATTAATAAAAATCGAATTTAATTAATTCACTATTATATTTATAATCTTTTCTATGTAACTATTACAAAACTAGTCGATACTCATGACTTCGCACGTGTAGTTTATTATTTTTAACAAAATATTAAATGAAGACACCGTTATAAATTTTGTTAATTTGTTAATAAGAACAATAGTCTAATAAAATTGATCGAAATCTGTTCAGCAAAATTTGCCTCACTCCTTCAATGTAGTAAGAGTACACAAGTAAAAATCATAGTTTCATAAAACTTTCATTTTTATTTAAGACTTCATCTTTAAATGGAGATATCGCAATAATTTAATTTTAGATATATCTATATAAGGAAGAAGTGTCTAAGAAATAAAACTAACAAAATAAATAAATATCGAAATCTATTCAGTAGTTATTGTAACCATTTTTACTTAAACATATATGTTTATTTATAAACATGTAAATGTTATCACACAATTAAGTTCTGAGGTTCTTTAGTTACAAGCCAACGTACTGAGCGAGAGATAGAGAGGGTAGTAGCAAAGAGGAAATAAAAGGGAAGCTAAGGATTTAGGGGTTATTTATTTTCATTACCTTAGTTGTATGACTTCAATGTCGATCTCGTTATCGCCACTCTCCAGGGTGTGCCTGTCGAAAAGGGCTCGCTTCAGTCCTTCAGTGAAGGTGCTGACGAAATCTTTGTATTCTGCACTGTCCGGATCTTGGAGCATAGGCGTGAATTCATCACTGTCAATTTTCAGTTCACCTTCAACCGTCATCGGCACTGTAAAGACATAGTTTGTAATCAAACGTGTGCATAGAAAGTCTATTACGAAGTATAAATACCATATCATTTCCAGCGCATATCTGGCTGAACAAGCCTTTCAAGTTGAAAACCTTCCAACCACTTATTTGTTCGTGCTTGGAACAGAGAAACGTTTCTCCTGGTTCCAAAGTATTATAAATATTTATAACATTGTATTGCCTCAGTGGCGCAGTTGTATTACGGTGCGGCTGCCGTTCTGAGGTCTCGGGTTCGATCCCCGGGTCGGGTCAAGTGGTATTGGGTTTTTCTACTCAATATCATCCCCGGAGTTTGGAATTTGTGCCCGATATGGCGACAGGCTCGCCCCCTGTCACATCTGTGACGGAACTAAGCTCGGCGAAATGTGGGTGGTGTAGTTCGCTATTTCACCTCTGCCTAACCCTTCGGGGAAAACATGCGTGAGCTTATGTTTTTACATTGTTACTTAAGAGAATATGCTAGCGGCATTTATTCCATACAAATGTAGTCCCTTGATTCCTCCCTGGATAATAGCATTATAGTAAATATTTTTATATCAAATAACTTATTAGTTATTATATCTTGAGTTGTACCAGTGGTTAAAATATGATTACAACTATTATTGATCATTTGAAGAAAAAAAATGTTATTGATAACACTAAAGATCATCGAAGGCACCCTACTGAACATAAAAAGATAAAATAAATCAATTGTTTAAGCACACATATAAAAATGTCTTGAAATGTTTTATACTATTCATCTAAATTTATCATTGGAAATGTTTTAAATATGACGAGTGTTCCTAGGTCACTTAACGACAGCCGAAATTGTGAAAAAATCTTTTCGAGAAAATAAATAACCACTAACCGTATAACGAGGAATCACCAGATTCATCCGATCCTATAGGATGGCCGTGGTCCTCGTCACTTTGTGTTTCTGGTCCGTGTTCAGAATGGGCCGGTACTTCTGTGGTGTGATCGTGCTGGTGGTCGTGGTTGTGATCGTGGTCATGGTCGTGATCGTGCGCCTGCGCCGGTCCGAGACCGCCGAGAGCTCGCGCCGAGCTGATCGACGTGTTATACTGCTCCAGAGTCGTTGGTGAATTCGTAAATAGAACACCAGCTGTAAAGTATAACAGTATCGAAAATTAGCAAGGATCATAGTAAAAAAAACTGCGCAGCTATGAGGACTACCGACAGAAGTGTAAACTCGGAACTAGTTTATTGATATAATTAACATAACCTAACATTTAAGATATGTCTGGTTTTTACATCTATTGGTACTCCGAGCAATAATCACGTAAATTTTCGTTTAGTTTATTCATAAACAAAACATAGGATATGCTGCATAAGTAAATGTTACTATTTATCACTATGTGCTAGCACTTAAACGCCATCTTATAACGGACATACTGTAGCATGTTGACTGCTGACGTCATAACATATAGCTACAGCGCTAAAAAAGTTTTTACTTCAAAAACTGTAAGAGTAGTACCATTTACAGGCAATAGTTTGTAAGTAATAATTGTTACAAATAATCAACTTAAATGAATAAGTGACATATAAATTATATTGGAAGTAGACGTATAAATCCGTATTAAATAAATCCAGTCGACAACTGGTAACTAACAGACTGTCTGTCCTTAACTTTAAATGAATACGTAAACAACAAAAATATAGATGCAACACGGATGGATTTAGCCTGACCGACCATTGAAAGCAAAATCATAAGCACCTTAATTTTATCCCAGAGAGGACCTATTTTATACTGAAATATGACGTTCGTACAAATTCTATACTAGCGCATTCATTCGTTTTGGATCCGCTTTCGATACCCATCAAAATCTTTCAAATCTTAGAATTTTATTAGCCGAAGTATTTTTTTCAGTAGACATATTACATTATTCACTCAATCTGTTCATCATCTTATCACATTTTTATTTGGAGTCGGTGCAACATGTCTTTCTCTTCGAATCTATGTTGCTTTTAAGTTTTGTCTATTTATTTTACGACCGGCTACTTGCCTGATATTAACCTTTCTTGGGAATGCTATTTTTGGTGGTTGAACCGCCACCTACGATCCGAGCGTTGACGTACGTGGATTTTTTCCTTTCTGTCACTTGTTACGACACCCCATGGGATAAGAAAGAGGGTTTCTCACGTAGGTACACTAACAAAGCCTTATTAAATTGTGACATGTGCTTATATCCCAAACTAAAATCTATATAAAACATTCAATTAAACGTAATGTATACTAACTGGCAGCTAAAACGATGACTGCTACGATGGCGGCTACCACAAGACCAAGTAATGTCCAACAGAGTGGGCGCTTGCAACCTCCTTTTTCACCGCGCTTGTCTGCAGTCACGTAAAGCTTTTCGCCTCTGTAATTAATTATTTTTCAATTAAACAAACGTAAAAATATACATAGACATTTGAAAATAGTATTTGATATGTGATAAACATCGAACTTTTTTCTTAAATTTAAATCTCATTGAATTATAAAGTTGAATTCTTCTATGCGCAAAGCAGTGATGTTTTAATCGTCACTCCTGTAAATGTTTTAATGTAAATTAATGATCACGTTTGGAGCCTTTTATGTCCTATACAACAACTTAAACGTTATAAATACATTCTAGACATGTAAATGCAATAAAATGCAATGTTTTTTTTAATACGGTATAGGCTTAGTGTTTTGACCACAATTTCACCTGATGTTATGTGACGATGTGGTCCAGGATAGTAAATACACTAAGCCTAGATACTGGTTCTCAAGGGATGCTGCCGGAACACACGTATTGGTATTCGAAGACAGATTTTCAAACTTAAGGGTGGTAGCTACCCAGGCGGGCATCATTAGAAAACGCCCTACCACCATGCTATAGTTTCCTCACGATATTTTCCTTCACCGAAAACTCAGGCTGATTTTAGAGTTGGATAAGTGCGGATCGAACCTGCGTCGATTGACGTGAATCCGGCCGCACTACTCACTGTGCCATCATCGCTTCATTGTATAATAATATTTCGTTTATCTTAATACTTGTTGAAATTTATATCTTTAAAAAAAAGTTGATATAGAAACGAGTTTTTGTACAAGAATTAGTATTGTGTTGCTAAAGTTTTGTATTGTACAGTATTGAACTTGTAATTTACAAATTAATAGTTATAACTTTAATAAAAAATACGCATTTACTGTATAATTAATTTTCATCTAGAACAGTCTCTTTTGTTATTTCATCTAAAATAAATATTTTCTGTAATGTTTGTAATGTTTTTCTTTTGATTAATCTATTAATTATCATTAGACTTATACTATTTTGTTCAATGCAATTTGTTTTTAATATATTACAATGGACGTGGTTAGTTATTAATAACTTCTTACCCGCCGGCACGTTTCAACAACCAATACTTTAAAAAGAAAAAAACATATAAATATAAAACCTGTAATACATTTAAATAACATATTTAAAATGTATTATCAATCGAATTAGGGATATATGATCAAATATTTTAAGTACGAGATAGGTTTCTTTGAGATCACATGTCCACGTATGTCATTTTTTGTATTTATGTATGTAAAATCCATTAAAAATACGTACATTTCCGCATCACAGTTTTCATCACATGCCTCTAAAAGATGTTGCTTTTCATTCGATTGCTCCATTTTTATAAAATAATACAATTATAATGAATATTGCATGAGACACTAATTTCCACTCAAAATTGCTATCGAGACTGAAGCGTGACTTGCGTTAGTTCAAACCATAAAATATTTTACAACATACCCACAATACTGTTTTTTTTTATTCAATCCGATTGTTTATTTGAATATACCCCCGCGCAAGTCATAACGTTTATTTCAAAATCTTTCATTTGCGTCATTTTTAATGATATTTGGTAACAGCTGTAGAAATGTAATAATACTGTAATAATTTACAATGTAAATTCTAAACCGACTAGGGATAATTGAGAAGGATAGAAAGTTCGACTAATAAGCATAAATCAGCGTTGTGAATATATAAAAATAGAAAAATATGGAAAAGAAATAGAGTAACATTAGTACATGGTTGATTTACTGAACCGAAAGAAGTCCACTGCTGGGCATAGGTCTCCCCCAAACTGGGTACATATTTATGTCATTTACATCAATTTATGATAAACACTAAATAAATAAGATTGTTTGACTGATCATCATATGAGTATCAATTATTACTAAACTCCTTGTATGATTCTTAAAATATAGGTCGTTTTAAAAAAATATGTGTTTTTGTTTATTGCCATAGAATGTTTCGCTGTTTCTTTTTTCACGTTAACGATAAAGTTATTCGGTTTGATAGTAGTAAATATAGAAATGATAATTAAATATTTAATTTTTTCTTATTGTTTTTTTAAGAATAAGTTTGCATAAATTTAATAGTATTAAAAAGTAGTTATAAAGCTGTAAATTGGTAACAAATGAATAAAATAACAAATACAACAAATTAATTTTGAACTTCGAACTACATAAATGTCTCGTTGGTGACTCATTGTCAAATCGAGTACTTTAAATAATGCGCGCTGGGTTTTATTTAGATTATCAGGTTTTATAATCTCTATCTATCATCGATCATCAACGTTATTAATATTGATGAATAAATGAAGTTAATGCATTTCACATTCAATAATGCCTTTTCCCTTCATATATTCACTTTAGCTACTACGTTTTTTTTCAGAGGGCTTGTAAGTTAGATGTAGATAAATACATTTTCATATCCGTGTTTAAGTGTTGGTTATACGTTGCGTATACTTGAGACATGTCGGTTATTATAAACTCCGTCGGTATCCAGGTCTGAGCGAGTGGCGAGCCGAGTGTGGCCGCCGGTCGATGCCCTGCGCTTTGTTCCCGCTCTTGTATACACTTCCCAGTGTTTCCAACGTTAAAATTAGGTATATTTTTATTAGTCTTTAAATTGATACAAAAACCTTAATTTACTAATATTTATTTAATACCAGCGGGTGCCCGTGTCTATGTGTCTTACCATTTTTGATTAAATGTGGGATATCCACATTTTGTGTTTTTCATAAACTATCAGCTACCGAACCACACATGCTTCGCATCTATCAAATTCTTTCAAATTGATAAAGCCCTTTATTAGTTTGTAATTCTTTTTTTTTTTTTAATAATTTCTAAAAATGATCCTGATATTTTTAAGGCCTATCAATTTTTAATTAACATATACTTTATGCATACATTTTTTTTTTTGTCATAATTCTTTTTGTTTTACGAATGTATAAAAGTATTTTTTGCTACAATTACAAATAAAATCAACAGCCCTTTGACATAGATTTTCTGGGTACAAAGTTTCTAACCGTTTTTAAGAAATTCGAATTTTTTTTTTCACTGTCAGATTCGAGATGAGTAATTCAACAACAATTAAAAAAATACAGATGCAGATTATTAATAGCATAGATTTTTTAGTTTAGTAATTGTGTTATAGAAAAAGAGTTTTTTTTTTTTTAATTTATAGCTACGTTTATCTTTATGTAATACCAACATGCAATAAAAAAATGATATAAATTTAACATAAAATGATCTTATTTTTAACTTGACAAAGTATATTATGTAAGAAAAAAATGTTATTGCGTTCGATTTAAAAGTAAACTATTAATAAAAATTGGTTTACTTAATTTAATTAATAAGATTGGCAACATAGTTGCTCCCCTCTCATAATTCTTCCCTTGCGGTATGTCGGAATGGGTTTTGTTATGGTTCCTAACTTCCTAGGCGTTCGATAAGACGTGACCGTACGTTTAGTATCGATGTTGGTGGTATTTTGTTACTCATTCGCTAATATGGGCATAGATGTTAATTCTAGGTTTTGTATATTGTCAAACCTTGTTGAAGTTATACTTGTTTTGGCGCATTAGGGAAAAATGATGAGAGTAAATATTTACGATGCGCGCGCAACTGTCACGTAAAAAACGACACCCTGAAGTTAGCTGCCAACGTTTTAGTTTTTTCTACTATTACGTCCAAGAAGTATAACTTCTTACGTGCGTACATAAGTACACGCGCATTTTTTTTACCTCGCGTAGTTCGAATGCGAATCGTTATTAAAGACATATTAAATATCTGAATAGTACCTATTTGTTTGTATTTTCGTAATTTACATAATAAAGTAGATATCTAATTTTAGTCAGTGGTTTTAATCACGTTTTCAGTTGTTTATGTTATTTTTTTTTTCACTCAGGTAACGGCCAAGTCGAGATTCGTACCATTTTGGTAACCCTTGTGCTAGTTACCTTTTTGCGGCTGAGTGCTTACAGCACTTGCCCCCAAAGTCACGGTGAAGCTGTAAAAGCCCTTCCGGTCTACAGAGTTGGCTAAGTTAGGAAAAAAAAAAAAACTATTTTTTTAATTTATTAGCTATTTTGTCTGTAAACTTATCCTATATAAGAAAAAGCATAATAATAAATAATTGTGTTGCACCAAAAACATTAAATAATATTTCACTGATATAAATAAATTAATGCATCACCTATAATGATATTATATGAAAATATAGGCAACACCTCTTGTGTACATAAGTAGTTTGGCCTGCTTGGTCAAATAAGTTATTTTATATTGTTACTAGCTATTTACCCGCAACTTCTGACACGTATACAACAGACAGATAGTTAGACGGTTCCATTTATATAATTTAAGAACAAAGATGTAAAAAAAACACGAGAATTGTGAATTTTTTGAAGTTATTTTTTTTTATAATAACTTAAAAATATTATTCAACTTGGCAAAGTAAAACCTGACTAGGTAATATATCTACGATATAAAAAAAGAATAATTTAAATCAGTCCAGTTGTTCTCAAGTTATAGGCCAATTAACGGACAGATAGACAAATGAAGGTTGCATTTTATATAATGTAAGGATTTTAAAAATTAATCTCACAATGTAAAGAACACTTAAAACTAGTACATAAATTTGTCACTCAGATAAATATTATGGTCTACCTTTTGATGAAGTTGATCGTTGAATTCGGCGCGAACCATTAGATAATGACATATCATATGATATACCTTCTATTTAAACTATGAATGGCTTAAATGCCACGGTGTCATTTTATCTTACGTAACTTTTTTTATACAAACGGCGCGACAATGAGATGGCATAATAGGGTTTTTTTATCATAAACCTGCTGTGGCTTTGTCCCCTACTATTGTTGAAATCTTTTTTGATTTGTATTATAGTTACTTAATAATATGCTTACAGATTCGTTAAGGTTTAAGCGGTTTAAATTATTAGCGGTGCCAGTAAAACGTAGTATCCGTTCGATTTCGTAATCGAGCGATGTTTGACCAGTTACCGTATGCTTATGCATTGGTATTATTTGCAGGTCGCGGCGCAATGTGCGGACTATAACTGTCAATAGTGTCAAATGGCAGTCGTTTCTCGGCATTTTTCAAGCTCCTACATATATCTAAAGTAACGTAAACTGTTACCAGGTTTAGTTAAAGTATAAAGTTGGTTTACTGAATTTGGTTTCAGAAGTTTTCGAGGTAAAAACGAAAATTTACATTTTTTTTACAAATACAAAATACTTTATTAATACAATAAATTTTAACGGTATTGTTCTGTACGACTTGACTTCTGTACGAAGAAGTGAAAAGGTACACAAGAAATGAGAATAATAATTTATATTATCTGTTACACTCATTCAGGTGTTCGAAAAACAACACAACAGAACAAGGTAATTGTTAGACTAGATTGACTCCTTTTTTGTCGTGAAGAACGTTACAAACAGACTTCCATAAGTACTAGCGCGGAAGGCGTAAGCTTTTAAACCTTGAAGCGATGATGGCACAGTTTGTAGTGCGGCCGGATTTCTTCGTCAATCGAAGCGAGTTCGATCCCAACCTATCCAACTCTAAAATCAGCCTTTGCTTTCGGTGAAGGAAAATATCGTGAAGAAACTATAGTACGGTGTTAGGACATTTTCTAATGATGCCCGCCTGGGTATCTACCATCCTCAAGTTTGAAAACCTGTCGCCAAATATCAATAGGTGTAATCCGGCAGCATCACTTGAGAACCAATATCTAGTCGTAGTGTTTTGTAGTAGTATTTACCATCCTGGACCATATTGTCACTTAACATCAGGTGAGATTGTGGTCAAAGTACTAAGCCTACATCGTGTAAAAAAAAAACCCTGAAAAGCGCCGACTTATTAAACAAAGCGGGAGTCTCTGTCAACTTACACACTAGGGCTGTTAACCTTTTGCATTCTTTTAGACTCCTTAGTGAACTAGCTACATACTAATATGAATAGTTTATGCATTTTTGAAATATACTGTCCCTATTCGCTTGCTGTCATTGGTCAATTATTCTAATTAATTCAGTGTCGTAATTTAAGTATTTTCGCGATACTCCAGTACCGAACAGCCTGTGAGGTCTGTTTCATGTTCCTATTCGTATGTCTCTATCGGTAAAGTTTTTGACACCGTCGTCGTTCTCACGTATACGCGCGATGAATCATTTATCACTTCAATGGGAACCGAGTAACTGTTTTCTTTATTATCTCGTGCGTTTCAATGTTTACTATTAAGACAATTTACATAAATTTATTTAAAATGTCAAAACGAATTATTTTCTATTAAATATTGTTCATAATGTAATGGGTTAGGTCAGGTATTAAAATTTGATTTATGAATAAAACATTAATTAATTTAACGTTTTAGCTTCTATATTAAGATAGGCGTTTTAATTTTTACACAAAATATAATATAACAGTAAGGAAGTTTTGGGGTTAATATCAAAGAATTCGTTTTAAAACTTGGGTTATATTAGATGAGGGGTTCATCTATTCGTATTGGGTAACTATGTCTAGGGCTACTTATTGTCCAGGTGTCATCTATACCATGTATTTGGGATTAATACAATCTTCTACTTGACCATATGATTTATATTTTGATGATTTGTAATCTTTAAATAGTTCTGCGTATTTCTTGAAGTTGGTAGTTGCAATCGCATTTTCGAAGGCCCATATTTTCTATAATAATTAATTTATGGGAAAAAATCAAAACGTACGAGTATGGTGGTGGTGGATATGTACTATATGTCATAAAGACATTTACTATAATGCCGATATCCAAGGAGGAAACAAGGGAATACGTTTGTATGGCAAAATCGACGCCCGCATATTCAGGTGTTGAAATAAATAAGGTAACCATTATGGGACAGTTCTAAAAATAAATTACGTTTTTAATACGGTAATGATGTAAAATAATTGTCAATTAATGAATTCCGCCAAAGAAATAGGACGATGGTGTTATGTTTGGTCCAAAATAGCAATGTTCATTTTGCGTCAAAGAGTGATTTGAATATCCTTTCGAATTTTCATGTAATGTCTCTTTCCACGTGACACATTTGCTTTGTTCTCTTAAAATTAAACGTGTAACGGCCTTTTAGAAAATTCAATAGTCCGAGTTATTTTCGTTGACTAACTCCGGTAAGTTGTCGAAACACATACTTTTGTAGTATTGAATACAAAACATAGTTAACAGTACTGTGCTATGTGTATGCTTATTTCAAAATTATATTTTAAAATAAAATAGACTGTACGTTTTTTGTGGCGGAATTATAGCCTATCATAATATTCGTTTTTGTTGTTAGATAAACTACAGAAGATAAATCAAACAATTTAATCGTAGGTACTCTACATAATTGTTTAATTTTCAGCACAATGTCAATTTCATGGCGTCCGAGGATTAGATAGAAATAAAAAATCGCGCTTTCACCGATGTTTAACAATGGAAGACGAAACGGCAAGTCTGTCCCACGTCCAAATAAATACACAGGTTATATTATATAATTGAATGGCCGGAAATTAATAAGGAAGTTCACATCACGACGCATCTGTATTATTATTCCACGTATTTATTCATACGTATGGTTGTCACTTATATATTTATTTAGATATCTTGACAAACATGGCAAACGCCCGAGACCTCGCGCTGTGCTAAAGCGACCCATCGGAAGAGAACACGCAGAATTTATTCTGCATAGACTTTTGTATAAATAGTAATAATAATTAGCCGCCTTTGAGTTAACTTTTGTAAATGTTCATTATACCATTTTAAAAACTCAATATTTGTTTATTTGTATCTTTTAGATTTCTCTTAAAACGTTCATTCATTCAAAATCATATCATTAAAAATAGCTTTCATTCACATTAGTTTTATCACGGGCAAGGGCCTCAAAAAGATCTAACGCTAGGAGCCTAGCGATGGCCAAGGTCAAAGAGTTTATGGCTAAGGCCACTAAAATGGAGCCAAAAATGCAAAAGTAAGAATGTCAACCTATAAATGTTGCTAGCGATTAAAATTATTAAAGTAACAGAATATATATTTTGATAGAATATAGGATATACCATTAAAAAAGTAGCCGACATGATGTTAGTTAAAAATACTAGATAGTTTTATTGAAAGTTTATAGAAGTTTTGTAGGGATCTCAGTCTATCATGTAGCAATTGTTTTCTTTAATTCATTAAATATGTGTATTTGACTCTATATCATGTAATCTTGGTGGCGTTTTGTGTAAAATAGTTTGGTTATTGTGTACATGTTGAGTTTATTATAAAAGATAACGCGTAACATTTATTCTGAGGTGCTGACAAAGTTCCATGGAAAGTTCGAGCAGGATGAGCCACTGTTTTTTACCGGAGCTTGGTAACGTTGATAAAATATTAAAAATTCATCTTACCCATGGGAAACTGGTACAAATTGTGTATACACAGATTGCCATTATTTAGGAAGAAGAATGTTAATAGAAACAAAGTCACGTGAGAACCTTATTTGACAGTATTTTTGCACTTGTAGCTAAACTGTGGTCACGTCGCCGCGTTGAATAAATATCACGTCAGTCGATTAATTGTTAACTTTATAATATCTATAACCTATAACTATCGCTGGTGCCTTGGAGACTTTTTACATACAAATTACTGATGTATACAGAGAAAATAATCAGATACATAATATAACCTATAATTGATAATAATACCAGTACTAGGGTCAAATAACAGTCAAATAATTGGAAGTTTAACCGTAAAAATATATTTGTTTAAAATTTAATAGAACCTGTTATAATATAAGCGAGATTATATTTTTGCTTATAGTTTTTCATATTCTAACTAACCCGATGTTATTCGTTTCACACAGAATTAGTAATAAATACATTGATATAAAATTTAAACATTGGAACTTCATATATAAAATAATAGATTACACAAAAAGAAACAGTTTGAAAAATCATGCACTAAAAGTATTTCTTTTAACGTAGAAAACATGCATGCAAGCCATCTGATTTTAAGTGGTCACTCGCTTTATATCTGTACTTGTTTACCTAAAGAAAGAACAGTTCTATCTCAGACTAATCCTAAAGAATATGTTGGAACAGTTATGTGGTTGCGCGTCTACTGTTTGATGCTTGTTTTTTGGGAGGTCAATAATCTAAAATTACGTGCAAAATATAATCTATTAGAATCTATATATGTTATAAGTAATGAAGATAAACAGTTCAGTGCCCTTTTCTCTATTGTCTATTTTAGCAGTTATGGTCGATTTTTAACCACTAGGTGAATATTAGATATATTAATAGGATACATATTATTATCAACACTTCTTAAACAAACAAAGTTGAGTATTTATTACTATAGTTTGTACTACATATTCCGAAATAATTTAAAAGTACAAAATTCTAGTCACAGAGAATTCCTTGCATTATCTGTTCGTAATTAACAGGCTCATTAAATCCTACATACCGGACTATACACGGCATGACATCATTTACGGTGGTAATTACTACACAGTTTACTATAACACCAAATTAAACATTTTCGTGTTTTGTAATAACTTTTGTTACAATATTAGGTTATTTATTGAAGCTCAGCAAAATGGACATACTTCCTATGACGTTAAACAAAGTACAGTAAAAAAAGACGATGACCGTCGATATATGAGCTTTGGATAGTGATGTGTCTAAATAAGAAATTCCGCGGCAACACATTTGAAGGATAGATGTTTTTCAGTAATCTATTGGTGTTATATTCCAAACGAAAGAGTTATAAAGCACGAAGGGAACAACGGCAGCTCGAGATGTTTATATACCTATGCAAAATAGACGAAATCATCACTTCGTATTGTTCCCCGGTTTCCTCGTCCAAAACTGGAATGTTTTTAATTTTTGTTCCAATTATAAAAGTATTTACTTTGGATTTACCTCTAAGTTTTAATTTTGTTCTTTTTACTCGTCAAAGTTATTTAACTGACGTCTGTAATCGACGGTAATATTGGGCTACTTTGAATTATTTTTGAAAGATCTTAATTTTTATAGTAAGTAGGTAATGAGTTTGGTCTTAACGTGTTGTCACTGTGACAGATTTTCAACATATAAGTATTAATATTTAAATAACATCAAATATTTAAAATGTACTAATTCACATGTATGTGCCACCTGTTGCCAAATACCAATAGGTGTGTTCCGGCATCATCACTTAAGAACCAGTACCTCTAGGCTTAATGTGTTTACCATATACTGAGTAGAAAGACCTCAGAACGACAGTCCTACCGTAATACAACTGCGCCACCGAGGCAGTTATATATGATAACTTTATATAACAAAATTATGAATAGATATTCGAGAATACAAAATATTGTATGTACTCGAAGACGTCAAGTGTAAAAACTGTAAATGGATTAAGAAATTGTTACACATGCAATTATAGGTTAATAATTTATTATTTCGGATGAACCAGTTAGGTACGGGGTTTCTTGTATTAGAATGTTTTTTAGAACATTTTGCATTCCCACTTGACTGGGTGGATATTTCGTGTCTAGAAAATACTGTAACAAACGAATCAATATTTCATAACCGATTTCCAATTTGAGGAACTGGAAATACGAGCTTGCGCTAGGCAAAGTATAATAAGTATGTTTAAATGGTCAGTCAAAACACGACTCTGTATGTTTCAATTAAATATTTAGTGGGTTATAAACAAGCCTTTTCATAATAAAAAAGGTATTTAAAAATTCGTTTCCATCTCAGTGATCTCATTCGACCCTTTAACGTTTATGTATTTAGGTATCCGTTCATTTAAATTATATGGGTATCTAAAATTTACCTGAATCATCAATGCGTTCCTGGTAAGAAGTCACACGTTTGACGACATTACACCTCCTTATTCCTTTTTTTATTCGTGTGTACAAAATACAACGCATATCATTCATTTATTATATTTCTTTTCGTGGCATGTATTATTGAGTAAAGGCTTATTTCTATTGAATAGAGCTGATATTTAATAGATATCTCTAACTGACTATAAAAATCACAGAATCACAGCTTGACCAAATCAATTATAATAAATAATTTTAAACTATGCTGGAATATGGACGTAAATTAACGTTATCAATTATTTGTGATAATAAAAATTGACATAGTGTATAAGATATCCACTCGATCTAGGTAGCAAAGGGTGGGTTATATCAGATTCCTACTGAATGAAATCGAATTTTTTCGTTCGCCTATTTGGTCAAAGAGTGTGAACTACTTTCGCATTACTTCTGCTATGTGTACATAATTTGCTAGCTAATTTTCAGATTGACTTATTTGACCCGATAACATGTAGAAGTATCATGAGTTTTCAAAATAGCTAAATTATTCTATGAAATGTTTATGTTTTACAGGGTTACTTGTTTTACCAACTATAACTATTGGTACATTCACAATTCTGCATTTTAAATTTAATTTGCATATTTCCTAGATGATTTATAGAACTAATTTCTGGTCTTTAGCGGTGACATACTGTATAGTTATAATATAAACATTTAATTTCTATGTGAGTAAACCCGTTAACAAAAGCTAGACTAGATTATACAAAGAATTATGAAGTATGAAAAAATGTTTAAGTTACCTAAGACAATTTCATAAAGTGAATGTGTTGCATTTTAAATTGTTTTTATATTATAGACCGTATAACCTTGTATTTTTTTTGTCAGAGGTAGCCTTGGGTCTATATAATTGGGGAATGCTCGTTTGAATTAAATTAATTTTATATAATACAGAGTAAACAGCTTCCAAAATTAATCCTGTTTCATGACGTGTTTGGGTTACTACTAAAAGGATGCTTTCTTCATAGATATTGTACATAATTAGATATAGAAAAATTAATTGTTTGATTTCCGTACGAATTCTAAAAGCATGCAAATTCAGCGGAATGTATAGTAGCTAAGTCTCTAAAAACGAAATAGTCTTTAAATGCTAGCAATAATGCAAATAAAATTCGCTCGTTAAACGATCATCAAACAATGAACACAGTGTGTATTACAATTATTAATGTTATATCAATCTATTTTAAAAGCAGAAATGAAAATACACATTACATTTCCTCCCAATAGTTTCCTTTTAGTTAATGCGCAATAGTGTCCGCATTAGTGCAGTTTTTAAGACAAATTCATTATTAGATTCATTTTATTTCAAATCCATTACCTAATTTATTGCACTTGAATTGTTGACTATCTAACCTTAACATGTTTGCGTCATAAGATTTGGTCATCGTAAAAGATTTCGTCTGTTGAGTGTTGTTTGTTTTTGTTTTCTATAACTAATTAAAACAAAAGATATCGATCAGATACAATTTGAAGTTAATTATAATCTGTAGCTATTGATAAGATCTTTGCCAATTAAATAAATAATTATGCTGCTATCAAATGTATATTATTATTAAATAGCTTTGATGATTACCTTACTGTTATTTAATGTATTTAGTATATTGCTTTGTAAATTATTTTTTGTAATTTATATTACATATTTTGTAAACTTATTGTGATTAAAATTTATGTGGCAAAGATTATGTTACTAATTTAAAACCTAAAATATTTTTATTCTAAAAGCCATTATTTTGACGATGTCCTTTTATAATCAAGTTTTGGCTTTAAAATGTCAAATTAAATGTAGATTGTCTAAATTTTACGGTCATTTTTAATCGTTTTAAGTCATTAGGATTAAAGCCAGACCTAAATAAGTCACAGACGCCACGTGATGTCGTTATGTACATTAATTTGCAATTCAGAGACGAGAGGTACAAGAATGCCATGCCCATAAAACAAACGGTGGAATTTTAAATAAGCCCCCAACGTTTCAAGGTTAAGAATAAAATGCGGGATCGGGTAGGTATCTACGTATCGTTGTTGTGGTTTTCTATATGTTATTTTTACACTTAGTTGCGATCAGACATTAAAATAAATTTACAACGGAAAAAATAAAAAGCTATAAAAGTGGATAAAAGATTTTATGTTGAAGATAATTTATAATTAAAACGTTTTTATGTAACGTCGAATGTTTAGAAAATACGGTTGATATGATAAACAAATAAAAATGAGAACAATTCATATATTATTTGTAAATAAATATTTGGTGACATACTACATAACGGCTTAAGGATTATAAGAAGTATTTGTGATTGGTACAGCGCTTTCGTACAGTTTTGAGTAATTCCGAGTTTTAAGATCAATATCTACCAATTGAGAGCAATTAATAGTTTGAATATAGCAAGAGCAAGATAGTATGAATCAATTTAGTAATAAAAATATAAACGTTTGTAAATGCGAGAAGTATTATATATATTGTGAAATACATGACTTTGCACTAATTATGATAATTAAAATTTCAAATACATCATTAAATCGTCAAAACTGTTTACTATAAATTGTATAACTTCGTGGTTCAGTAAACATTACGCTCTTGCATAACTTCGAACGGCGACAAAACCGCATTCTCTCAACACGATCAACCCACTTACAATATCGAACACTGCGATTTAATAATATTCACTGTATTATTTGAGAGAGAAAACACATTTTGTAAACAATAGAAGATTTGAAAATAATGCAATATTGTTTATAAATCGGATTTTTTTAAATAGTGCCAGCTTTAAAGCTAAAGATATGTCGAGTTATTGTAGTTATTTGATTGACTAGTTATTTCATAAAACTGATATAGTCATCTTAATAATTATTCTCATTATGTTAAAATTATCAATACTAGGAATAATTTTTTCAAATAAATCGTAGTTGTGAAAAATGATCAAATGTGTCCAATATAGCTTTAAACGTAATCAGACGGAAATTTGAATTCAGTAGACTAACTACTTACTTGAAATTTCATAAATTCAGAATGATGAAAGAAAAAAGAATGAAAAATCATTATTTAGTCAAAAGAGAAAACATAGACGAACAAGATAAATAAATAAAAGCGAAACTACGAAATGGTAATGTTCAAATTTGACTGACACATACTAATCGAAAAGGTACTCACATTTTGTATAACCATTGTAAATAAACTGTAATAATTTATTTAAACATTTTTCTATAATGTTAAGGAATCCATTTTGATGGTTTTAAAGGGAGCTTGGTTTTTTACTAAGCAGGTGAAATTAGTGTTATTTTGGATGTGTATTTTACCTTGTTATCATGTAATGTTATTCGTATATCAGTTAAACTATAGTTTAAAAAAGGGTAAAAAGTTGAATCAAATTTGTTACTTCTTTTTTCAAAATGCCATTCAGAAAATATAAAAATAAAAATGTAAAGTCTACTAACTACGTAAGAAGATATAATACGCGAAAAGTTATTGAATTGTATATTTTTAATTTGAAAAGAAATGAATGAAGAAGGGACATTATTAGACTGTGTGAATTCAAAATGAAGTGATAATATAGATTTATAAAGAGTTTATAATGTGTCTACTGGAGTGCTTCTCAAGCTATTGGACCAGAACCGAAAATACGAAAGGAATCATGCGATTTGCAAATTTCACAGTCAGGCTAAAGACCTCAAGGACAACTGTTTGACTATTCGGGATCCGTTTGAAGACGTTATTGAAGCGGAAATGTGGGTCTGTGACTAATTACACAGATACGCTCGAAATCATTTAACATTCTCTGTCTGGTTTTTTATCTATGTTTTTAAATATATTTCATGAATATATTTTTAAGGGCTAACGTGTCTCATTATTGCCGGTATCTATCATGGAATATTTGTATTGTGAATTTAAATGAGATCATATCATATATAATCATACATATTTCTTGATGAGTTATCATGCATTTTTAAATTTAGTGTGTTCTATTTTAGGCGACTTAAATTGATTGCGATTGAAAGTATAAACAGTATAGATGTATAACCTATATATCTTAATTAAATGTATGCATCGCATTGTTTTGAATATTCGTATAGCAAATGATTGGGAGGAACGTGTCTGTATTTTGTTTGTATATCAAATAACAAATTAAATCACATACAGACGGACAATAGGCCTTTGTTTGTTACGTATCTATTGACGATTGTATCCAGTTCAATATGCTCTATGTATTACTAGGTAGTCAGAAGAATCATCGCTTAGAGTATGTACCGATGGTCAAACGGTATCTCAATAGATAAATATCTGTACATACCGTTCTATTTGATAGAAGCGAAATAATCAATGTAATTTGAAATGTTTACTAGTATTAAACATTACTATCTATAATTTGCGACCTATCCTCGGGTACTTTGATCGTCGGATCAATAAGATTCTACTCTATTCATTAAAAAAATTATCGATAATTTGAGATAATATTTTCTGACTATTAAATATTTCAACTGGAAGTATTATATATAGAACTCAGTATACGAATAGTGACAATTAATCTACTTGCCATATCAAATACAATCGATTAATTCAAATTTCTGATGTATCGAAAACATGTACTTTATTGAGTAGATAGATGGAAACATAGTTGTGTATACAAAAAAGTGCATTTTCACAGATACTTCATTATCGATATTAATAAGATATCGATACTAAATGTCAGTTTATCTACACTACTTGCTTTCATAATTTCGTTAATTGAATTTTAATCGATAACTACATAGTTCGAATGATGTTCCTAAATTGTATAAGCACGCCCAATTATTGGAGCAATTTGTTCTTTTTTCATAAGCATTTTATCAAATAACAAACCAACTAACCTATATTAAAATGTATTTCCAAAAAATACCTATAGGGACGGTGATGATTGTCGATATACTACGTTCATATAATATTGTAAATTTGTAATAAATAAACTAACTTTGGATACCTATGTATGAGCTAAATAGATTTTTAAAATATGAGTTTAATTGATTTTAGTAGTTTTTTTGGCGAGACTATTATTGAAGCGATGATGGAGTAATGGATAGTGCGGTCGGATTCCGCGTCAACGGACGCGGGTTTAAATCCTCCTATTCAACTCTAAAATCAGCCTGAGGTTTCGGTGAAGGAAAACATCGTGAGGAAACCATACCACGTTGTTGTAGGGGATTTCCTAATAATGTCCACCAAGTTTGAAAACCTGTCGCCAAATACCAATAGGTGTGTTCCGGCAGCATCACTTCAGAACCAGTACCTTAGTGTGTTTACCATCCTAGACCACATATTCACATAACATCAGGTGAGATTGTGGTCAAGCACTGAGTCTACATCGTGTAAAAAAATATATAAAAAATAGCTGCAAAGGTAAAACAGTTAATATAAATATACATTTACGTCATGTGAAAACAATGGTATTTTGGATCTTCATATCATATTATTTTATGTAAAGTTTTAGTATATTATTTACAAAACACTAACCTCATATATTTTCTGTGCTCGTTCACGGGTACGAAGTACTCATCGTAGGGGTTACTAGCGTTCATGTCTACTTCGACGTCCTTCTTCTGTTTCGCGTTACCGTTCTTCGGCGTGAGGTTGACCAGCTCCAAGTTAACCGCCTCTAAGGTTTTGGTGTCTCCGTTCGGTTCTTTACTATGACCGTTCTGTTGTGGCCCATTGGACGTGAAGGAATCGTTGTGATTGGGGTCTGATTCGTCGTGCTGGTACGCTCGGTTGTCGAATGCTACTGGTGTTGCCGGCGGCGATGGTGGACGGTGCTGCGGCCGTATTGGCTCGCGGGGCGACGCCGATCTACTGTGGCTATCCATTACTTTCGGAGCGGACTGACATCTGTAATAAATGAAATGAATTGGTTTAACATTTTCGTCTTCTGTTTGCGCGATGCTGCATGCGCTCGCTTAGTGATAGTGTGACCCCAACAATGAGCTGGAACCTTCTCGAGTTAGAAATCCATCGTCAATTATGATGTTCCGGTAGCATCACTCCTGAACTAGTTCCTTTAGATTTAAAAACGTGTTTAATGTAATCAGCTGCATGATCTAGTAAATTATCATCATCATTTTAATATCAGAAATAAAGATAACTTGTCCGTCCCGCGCTTTAACCTAAGTAAGTCTAATAAAAGTTTTATAGGTAATAGTATTCGGTTTTATAATAAGATTTCAAAGAACATTACCGATTTATCTGACAATAAGTTCAAGCTCAGAAGCAAACAAGTCCTAATTTCAAAAGGTTATTACAGAGCGGATCATTAAGTGAAAGATAGTGTTGTCTTGATGAATTTACACACATCTATGTGCTTCCGCTATGTAACTATGATTTGTACAGTTTTTACTTACAAATTATACGTATATTTTAATTTATAAAAAATAGAACCAGATCGAGTTTCTCGGCGTCTCTTCTCGACTGGGTTATTTTTCGAACCGAAAGTAGTGTTTTGACGTTCATAAGCGCCTTCTTAGGGCCTAAATCGAATTAAGAATTTTTTTTTTGATTTTGATTTGATTTTTGCCACATAATTAGTGAACATCAGATGAGATTGTGGTCAAACGCTAAATGTATATTGTAGTAAAATATCTATAGTTTTATTACAATACTTAACAGCCATCTTACTTGAAGCTTTAAACCCATACGTAATTACAGTTTCATTGGAGATTAATCAATGTAGGTCGCTTCTCCACCTGAGAACTATGTTGGCACATCTAAATATAGCAAATTGCCAACCATTTCCTTCCTTCCTAAACAGTAATGTAAGTCCACAGCTTATTTGGCAGAAATAAACACTATCGAACCTTACACAGCTTTTGTCATTTTTTTGTGTAATTTTTTGGGACAATGTTTGGAAAAATTAAGGATGAGAATGATGTATGTAAAATATCAAATAGTCGTTGAAATATCATCAAAACTAAACTAATTAGTTATTAAAATAACCAAATACGAAATTGTTCTACAAGTTAGTGGAGTAGATTGCAAATTGTCCCAAATAATACGGTTCTAAGTAAATTTGTTATGCTTGACGGTATTTCGTCCCACTCCAAACAATATCTCATAATAAACACTGACGACAATATCGTGGAATAATTTTTAAAACTGATTTACCGGCATCTATGAACTGCTTTTGTGATAAACATACAATTATGTATTTTTATTCACTAAGAATTTCTTTACTCTAGATTCGTTTCGGGACGAATTTTACACACATGTATGTATTTTTTTATACCACGAAAGTGGCAAATAGGCATACGATCCGGCTTGGTGGTAAACAGTCATCGTAGCCTATGGACGCCTGGAACACCAATGGTATCATTAGCGCGTTGACAACTGTTTAAAAAAACTCATGCCCGATTTTGAAGAATCTCATACTGTATTCCGCGGGAAACACGGCCACTGGGAGCTCATTCCATGTCCGGGTAGTTCGAGGGAGGACAAATATTTGATGAAGTCACAAGAGTAAAGCGAGTTCAAGCAAATATCGATTCGGAATAAAGTGTTAGTATTTGAATTTCTCACCTTATCGTAAAAGATTCACGTCGTTTTTTAACCGGGGACTCCGATGTGAGAGATCTAGTGTGTAGTAATAGCGAGCATGTGTCGATCGCGGGATACGAGGCTCTTTCCTATGCCTTTTATATCTTACCAAATTGCTTTCCTCGAGCATTTTGTTGACTCACATTCCTAATTCCAAGGATAGCCACATTATTAAAATATGTATGGATGAATTTGTAACGTTTAGTGATTTTGTTTGGGGTATAGACGCGCGCGTCTTTCAACACCGTACACCGATATGTGACAAAGAAAAACAATCATGTAAACAATAGTGTTGTGATACGTGCGTCATATGAATTGCACGGGATGCTCTCAAACATTGAAATATTCTAAATATCGGTCAATGATTTTACCCGGGTAAATTTAGAAAAATCAACCCTAGAAGGAAAAGAAAAAAAATTTTTTTTATTTTCGTTAGACTTGGTATAGAGGATAAAATACGTTTGATTATATAAAAGGGTGTGGCTAGCGAAGTGGCCGCGATTTTTTACGAGATATTTCCCCTTCTAATAAAAGATCACGTAGTACTGGAAAAAAATCAAACTAAGCCTAGAGTATACGGCATACATGAAATTTAAATAAACGAAACAGAATTGTAAGTATCTTTAGATTAAATGAAAAAAAAAACATCTATATATTAACATCATAAGTACAGAACTATAGAAATATAATTAAAAATAAAATGTAGTATAAAAACAAAATAAAGACGAATCAAACCTGGGACAGTGTTCGAGCAAACTTTTAAAACTTTGCACATTACCTGGTTTGAATAGCATCACTGTCTGTTTCATATTATTTATATACGAACGGAAGTTCGTATACCAATTTCAAAGCGTTTGGTATTCAGTAACCATGACTCTATGTTGATATCAATTCAGTTTTTTCTTTAATATAATTAAAAATTAAGTTCAAAGAATAAATTTCTTATGTTAATTATATGTTAAATTAGAAAGATCAATAAACTCATTTTTGTATGCTTTGTGACACAAATACCGCTGTATTTTCTGTATGTAGTTATGTACCGCAGCACTGGCTCTTGTGAGATCTCTCCGTAAGAAATTTAATACAGTGAATGTAGGAATAACAGTAGACAAAAATTCCAAACAACGGTCAGTAATTACAGAAAGGCAATTTCCCATAAAATTGATGATGATTAGTGTTTAGTTAAGTTGGTGTTAATCAATTCTTTTTAGATAGGAAATTGTAATTTCTTAAAAAAATAATATTTATTACTAATCTCAAAGATTTGGTAATTAATTTTCTTCCTACAATATTTCAAACTTTTTATGATGTTTCTTACATTTGTTCTGCAATTGTTATTACATAAATTCTATCGTTTTTTATAATCATATTCATGGTACACGAATAAATAAAAACAAAAGAAGATAAAGAAAAAATTAAACATCCCGTATAACATTATTTTCAATACAAATGATTTAATGTTAAAATAATATAATTACCCACGTCGCGTTAGCGGCCATAATAAGAATGACCATTTACAAGAAGACAATTGATATTTACTACGGCTGCTTATAATTTCACATTATCAGTAATTGTACGTGGTTCATTATTTGCATGCAAAAACATTTTGTGTCTTCTTTATTGAAATAACAAATCAATGACGTCACGTCTCAGATTTCATTAAATACATTGTAAGGGAATAAGGTAGTTCACCTAAAATAAAGAACAGTAACCAGTACAATATCATTGTATGTACTAATGACTTGTACAGTACCTGTTTTGTACTGTGCTATATGTAAAGTACGAGTACAGTGTTATTACAAGAAATTCGGGTGCCATTTTGAAGTATTACAATTTGTCAGTCACAATAATAAATAAACGGATTAGCGATAAATGATTAGAATACTGGTGGATTCCAAATCGGGAAATGAAAGCTGTGCTTGGGAGTTTGTAGTCTTTATTGATTATTGTAAATTGTAATTAGACAACAAGCGTGCTTATTTGAGAAAAAAAATAACCATTTTAATCTAATATGTGGTAAACGTGTATATGTTCAATTGATGTCGATAATTAATCAATTAATAAACACGAAGCAAAAGTAAATGGCTGCGCCCATATTGCGTTTCAAGAATGACAGCCGTGAAGTTGTGAAAGGCTATATAATCTTAGCGGATACCAGTGCAACTGCATTTCAACGTGTCCATTGACGTACTATATCACCTGTTTGTGTTTAATTAGTTGTTTTTAAATGCTCAAAATAGCTTTATTTAAGGAATCTACCATTTTACATTGACTTGCATCTGATGTTATATAAAGAAACATTATCAAACGAGCACCGAAATACAGATGTCGATAATCAGTTTCTATACGAAATAGCTATGAAGGTCGGTAAATATCACAGACAAATAGCTACAACTTCATATCATAATGCGTTGCTTCAAAGTGAGTCAATAAGTCAATAAGATGTAGTAGTTTAAGAATTATAAGCCAAAAGCAGCGATACTAGAGCTTAGTTCACTGAGATTAACCAACGTGAATAAAAATAATTACATGAAAGTAAAAAGCCGGGCGTCATGAGATACCCGGTTGCTATGAAACATCAAATTTGATAATATAATTTATAATCAATGAATCGAATAAAGAAATATAGTAATAGTCGTAACGTAAATAAAATATAACAATCAACTACATTATAATAACGTTATGCCAGTTAGTGCCAGAAATCTTCATTTAAACTAGACTTGGTAAAAAGTCAATGCCACATGTGCGTTGGAGCCATGTCCCAAAGAAAAAGAAAAATAAATAAAATAGAGAAATATGTATAAGAAAAATTAATTATTTTATCGAACATATAAAAAAATATTTGTACACACTTTATTGTGTGTTGTGTTTGTTATCTTTGGTTTTAATGAGGAAAATGGATTTATTATTTTCACAAAAACAAATATTTGAAATAAAACATTTTACATTATTATAAACACGTAACTACTATTTGTCAATAATTATTTCATCAGAATATTATTACAGAAACCGAACGAATTATCTCAAGGTTTTATTAAAATTGTGTTATAATTTAGTTCTTTGCAGTTCATATTTGAATTTTAGACTCTATGTATATTCATGTTAGGTTCATGAGAATAATTTGGATTCAAAAAAGGGCAAAAGAAAACACGATCAGCTAAATAAGTTTGTGAAATTAATTAGCAAGTGAATTCATTAGACATGATTTGGTCTTATATTTGTTAGAACATTGGTTTAGCTTATCAAATTGTCAATCACTGTAACAAACGAGTAAGGCTGTGCAATTTCATAACTCGTAATTACGAGGTATGAAATTTTACAGCCTGTTTAGCGCTTACCACTTACTTATTTACAGAGAATTAATTACATGTATTGTTAACAAATATAATTGTATACATAAATACAAGTGCCCCTTAATAATTTTATGAATCGCAACTTCAGATTTTCAAAGTAACAAATGTTGAATTCTGTAAATTATTTTTAGTGTGAATTAAAGCTTTTAGAACTAAAGAAGCTTTTTCAGGCGTTTAACTAAATTATCAAAATGTTTCCAAGAAAGTTTTATTTAGGTTTTTATTAGTAAGAGTATTTAGAATATGTAAAACATATTAAATTTTTTTTTCTATATTATAGACTCGTACCAAATGGCCCCAGGGTAATGTTTTTCTGAAAATATTGTAAATAGTTCATGAATCTTAACAAAAAAGAAAATAAATTAAATATTATGACCCCACAATTTATGCGATAGTCATTCGCTGATGGTTCAATTGTCGAGGCAAAAGTTATAAACAAATATAACAGTTTTATTATTGCATTTAATAGGAGTCATATAAAAGTTAAAAAAAAAACGTCACGACATTTCTGTGGAATTATAAAATAAATCACATACATATATATTATCAAAGAGAAGGAAATTTTAAGATTATCTTGATGGACTTTAATTGGCTGAGGGGTCTCAATTTAGTAAATTACCTTCAAGGTGTGTGTCCTCTGGCGCTGGCGGGTCGTTGAACCGTTGTTACTGTAAAAACTAAATCGCACTTGACCGAACTAATCTAGTCTACGTTGTGATCTCACGAGTGAGCTGAGACGAGTACAGCTTAGATCAGCGGTTCTCAACCTTTTATATTAAACCCCTTATACTATATAAAAAGGACAAATGAGTAATACAATGATTCGAAAAACTTCTCTATCACTGTAATATTATTTATTAATAATAGAATTTTATTCTCCGATGTCTATCACGCTTTGTTGTCACTGATGAAGTGATGCGAATGCGGTCTAAACAGTTTACCTTTTTTCCGCGATGTCAGGTATTACAAAACCCTATTGTCTTTAATCAATTCATAAAACGATAATAAATTATTGATTCCTTGTTGAGAAAGATGTTTGTCATTGATATTATTATTGGTATTGGTTTATGTTGGTTAATAAAATATACTTTGTATTATTTGACAGTGTTGTTTAGATTGGTAATTTTGCTGGTCATCATAGATCTTACGATGGTTATTTTTAATAATTATGTATTTACTTACTGTATATTCGTATTTTAAAAGTAAATTCAATTGTACAATTTACCGCGTTTAAAGTTATGATAAACTACTGAACAGTTTTGTATGTCGTTTTCAGATGTGTACAGAAGTAAATCTAAGGAATAGTTTGAGAGAAATATTGTTATGATTTCTAATAGAGGTTAAGGAGTTATCATTAAATTATAAATCGTATTTTTAATTTTATTTATTATACAATATCTGCGTTAGTCAAGTTGGTTTTACTATCGCTTCCATATTAGGTAATCAATCGAAATAAAAATTAAATATAACAGATGAACAGTTGAGAATCACTGAATTATGTCATTATAAAAACGTCAATGTTTTGTAACATTACTTTTTCTCCATATATTCTTAACATTCCTAGACAAGTGTGAAAAAGTTTAAATTGTATTATTCATCGTGATACAAACATAATGTCTGTTTTATTCTCTATTTCACGAACTTGGATCGATAGTAATAAAATGTTCATATACAAAAACTACTAGTTCTAAATATTCGTTAAGACTTATTAACTCGTCAATGTGTTAATAAAAAAATTATGACTTCGGTAGTAATTCCTCATTTCTCAATTAAAATACTAATTATCTAATGATTTATTATGGACTTTCATTTTCTGCGAAGATAAAACAATACGTAATTAATTAAGCTTGAAGAATGATCCGCCACGAATTCTTTGATATGTTTACAACGATTAGTGAAGTTAGTAAATGTAGATAATACACTATTACATAATTAGATTTAGTACAAGACTATAATAGCTTTATATGTATTTTATAAAACGCAACGTCTGTCTGTTTGTTTGTCTGGCTGTCTGTAGGTTACAAACTGGAAAGTTAGTAAATTATGTAGAAAAAATATTTATGAATTGAAAAAATATTTTTGAAGTGAAAACTTCTATATCTCCGTTGTGATTTGAAATTCGATGAAACGAAAAAGCGACATTAAAGGAAGACAAACATATGTATACGGCATCTATAGGATTGACCGTGCGTAAGAATGAGACAGAAAACGTTTTACAGTGTTTCCTTATTTCTTATATTCGTCATCTCCTCTTTGTGCGATAATTTCGTTGAATCTCCACTCCTGTCTAAATGAAAAAAGGCGACATGTAATGAATATAATATCAATATTCTCCAGATTTACATTTTCAAGTTTATAATTCTACTGCGTGTGGATTTGTACACATATTTATAAAACGCGAGTGGAGTGGTAAAGTATAAAAAACAATCGTGAACCTACGTACATTTGAAGTTGTACCAAGATTTACCACATTGTTTTTTTTTCGTCATGTTAAAGATGTTAGTTGGTATTGTGTATGCCCGTTGAACCGAGGCTGTGCGTATTTTTGCCCGCACCGGTCGCGATTGTTCCGCAGTGAAAGGAAACATTTGGTGAGGTCATCTACCTGGAGTAAATATAAATCTTGCTTTGTAGTATTGTAGACGTAATTTCCGATTTCGCCGGTTATCCTTTAATAAATAGATAGTCTAGGTCGATCGAAAATAATAATGCCAGGTTTTTAAAACCGGTTCGTATTTATTAAAAAACGTGAAAAGTTTATGTTATATTAATTCAGCACCATTAATTATATTTTTAGTATGTTGTAGGACAAACCAGACAGTTTCTTCCTGGTACAGAAATTCGGGAAGAAATTGCCAGGACATAATCATTCCAAAGAGCTTATCAGCGCAAAGCTGAAGAAGGCTTGATGCTAAGTATGAATCAACTACGAGTATAAGTGAGTGCACTGACTACACTGTTGTTTGAGCAAACATATGCATAACATTAGTGCCCAGAACACAAGAGAGTGCAGGTTCTGTGTAATTACAGACGAAACCCCAAAGCACATCTTGTGTGAATGAGATCCACTAATATCCATACGCAACCGAGTTCTGAGTAAGCATGTGGAGGAGGTACAGACCCTCTCTGCCAAAAAATCCTACAGTATATCCAGACTGTAGATCTAGACAGTAAGCTTTAATAATGTGGGGCGATCAAAATAGATCCCAGTAATACAGGTCTGTTCTTGCGTGTTTTTTTTAATAGGTTCAATAAAAATTGAAACATCAGTAGATATTGTAGGACAAAATGTTTTCAATGTGAGATGAATGATTTAAAAGTTATTGATGTTAATAACCGTTTGAAGAAATACAAGTAATTAATGTTACCGATTGTCTTGATGATTCAAACAATAATGGGTTATATTTTGTATTCTGGAATTCATACTCCTAGTTTTTACTAAGATTTCTGCGTCATTTCCGTAAAAAGACATTCCATCAAAAACAAAACTTGTAAATCAAAACCAAGTCTCAGAACTCAGTTTTTCTAACGTAAAAAGTTGTGAGATCCATATAATTACCAAATTGGTTACTTTATTACGTCCTTTAAGTCCCTACTTAAGCGACCTTTTGTTTTAAGTTATTACGCAATTAGCTAACCTAACAACATCTTATAGTGACCTTATCAATATATATTTTTTAATGTTTAAAATAAAATAGACTGACTGAAAATTCAGGCTTCTAGTTTTGTCCACAAAGAAGTTATAGGGGGTCGATGGCCTGAAGTGCTTCGAAAAATGGATAGTATGGCTGTGCCACACTTTTTTTTTTTGCTTTTGCTCGTTTGGGCGATAAAATAGGTCGGAGTGTGATCGCGTAATAATTCAAGTGTATGATGGCGTAAATATGTCCGCAGATAGGAAATCGAGTTTTTATACCCTTTTGTTTCATTTGTACTATGAACAATGATTTCCGTGTAATGATAATAATTATGAGGATGATGTATTATAACAACTTAAAGGATGGCCGATAGTTAGAAAACAATGAACGGCCTTTTAACTAGTAATGGATATAGTCTCGGGAACCGGAAAGCGGTGTTCACGTTATAAATTATTTTTCCTCATCTTGACAAATGTCCTGGAATCGTACGTACGTTTGTCGGGCACGGCATATGCATTACAAACAGTTCGGTGCGTTGACCACGCTGTTTTGTTCGCTTGTGTTTTCAAAGATATAAAAACAAAAGATTTGAGTCTTATTGTTTCCTAGCGTGGAATGTTGCTTGACCAATTAATTTTACATTTAATTAAATTAAAATTAAGTAAAATGTCGTGTATTTTCGTTGACGTTTGTAAGTAAGGACGGATTAATGTTAAATTATTTTGTTCCTCAGAAGGTATAAAGGATATATTTAGAAAAGAAAACGTGTATTCAAACAATTGGGGTTCTCAATTCAAGTTATACCTCCCAATTCAAGTTTTGTCCCTCACATATAGTTTTTTTATCTAATCCTATTTTGACGTCTTTTTTCTTATTTCAAAGTAATATATTCATGAAATAGGCAGAGTCAAGTAGATCAAAAACAAACAATAAATATAAAATTCGTAATAAATACTATGTTTAGTAAATAGTTTAGTCTCATCATTTATGGGTTACTACAAATTTCGCCAAAGCGATCGTTGAGCAAAACGCTCTTGTACAACCGTGTTGAAACATAATATAGGGTTGTCCATAGCAAAGTAAATATTTTTGTTTATTAAAAATATTGTTAATTATATAATTAAAGTCAGTGGTACCCCTAGGTAACACGATAAGTAATTTTATGCAAATACCTCAACATGGCGCAAGCATCTACAATTGGCTAATATTGAACAGTGACTACATAAGTAAACGTCGTGAATCTCTGATAATGTGCTCGATCTAAGTGATTTGTATGTATGGTAACGCTTTATTGATAGTAATGGTCCTCATGGCCTTGTTAATACATGTGGGGAATTTACTAAACGTCATATCTGATCACGGTTCGAATGTTTTTATAGACTATAGGATGTATTAATCGTATATACGTGGAGTAGCTGTATTACGGTACGACAGTCGTTCTGAGGTCTTGGGTCCAATCTCGGGTCGGGTCAAGCGATATTGGGGTTTTCTACTTAGTATTATCCCGGAGTCTGAAATTTGTGCCCGATATGGAGACAGGCTTGCTCCCTGGCACATCTGGGACGGAACTAAGCTCGGCGAAATGTGGGTCGTGTAGTTCGCTATTTCACCTCTGCCTAACCCTTCGGAGACAACAGGCGTTAGCTTATGTTTTATGTTATGTTATAACTTATAATACGAATTCACCTTATTTATGTAATCTTAAAGTAAAGTTAACACTAGAACGCCAAATTGTAGGTAGATCACTTGGCCATATAACGTTTTTAATGGGAGTGCTTGTTTGATTTTTTTGTGTAAACTTGACAATTTATCTTAAACTAAAAAGCTTATAAAATTTCTACCATGTAAACATATTGTGACATCCGGATAGCTCAGATTGACGGACAATCGATTTGAATTTTAAAGTGTTGTTTTTTTTAATTAATAACAAAAGCTAATATAAAAGAACATCGGTTGTTGGCGAACAAAGGATAAACCTGTTTTGCCTTTACCTATTTGTATATAAATGATATTTTACTATTTTAAGTCGTTTTAATAGTATCTAATTTTTGGATTGTGTTGTTTAGTAATTTTGTTTTAACGACCTTACTTACCAACCTTAACAACTTTACGCATAAGTGTTGTCGTCTAAACAACACATCAAAATATATATTGGATTTCAAATTGTTGTCTATGATTCTTTTTAAATGTCGTTATTTAACTATGTTCATGTTAAATTATTAGCCTGTATATTTTATTCGGCCATCGGAATTATATTTTTAAACACGTAAAGTATACTTTCTTAAAAGCTTATACTCATGTTCTGTACGTATTGAGTAATGATTGAGAGGTCAATTAGCAGCTGTTAGGCTGCGCAACAAATGATAACTATTTGTACAAATATACGTAAAACGATTAATAAAACAGAGTGACGAGTGTTGTGTCAGAAGCATGTGACACCGGCGATATCGAGTTATTATGGGATTTCAAAGAAAATTACCGCTCATAACAATAAAGTCATAAGAATCATACTTTTAAGTATTTTATGTTTTTTTTACAGATTTCACATTCCTGTATTTTTATTTATGAGTGGTTATGTAATTATTTTTAATGGTTATATTTTAAAAGAATATACGGTTCAAGTTGACTATAACATGTTCGTACAGGAGTATAAAACTGGAATGCATACGTAATTAATTATATTTAGGGTTTGTCTAGGGTTGCCAACTTTGGAACTCGGTTTTGGGAAAATGACAATTTAAATGCTTGGCCGAAGTTAAAAATTGTATCCTAATGAATAAAACTTCAAATTTAATCATACATTGGATGGAGTTTTTATATTCTGATGTGAAACATCAATTGCCGAGTCTTGGTACGCCGTTCTTGGTACTTGTACGTCATGACGTTTGATGTTTCACATTTACCAGACGTCTTATGATAGCCAACGTTTTTTTATTTATTTATTATACAATTTAATTATCACATAATAAATTATTTTTCCAAAAAAGTGCCCCAAATTAGGTTATATCTTGATTGTTCTATATTTTTACGGTAAGTTTCTTCTTGTATTTTATAAAATAGCACAACCCAACAAGGAGAGTTGGTATCGTGAGGTTGTACCCATTTTATAATTAATTTCCAGTTTTTACTTAAAACAACAAATCCATGCAATCTTATTTCTGACTATTTAAATTTCAGTCATTATCTTTTACATTAGTTTACTGTTAAGCTACGGTTGGTTTGTTTTCTCTTGGTGCCACTGCAAATATTTCTTTATTGTTGTGTTATATAAAGAATGACCTTTATTCTAAATTAAATATAGTTGGATTGTGTTTTACTTAACATGTCGCCTAATTTATTATCAGACAGTAAAGTCGCATGCGTGGGATTTGACACAATTGTTCAGGCTTTCAAGCAGCTTCAAGGCTATCTTCAGTTTGTTATTTTTATATCAATGCTAGAATCCTTGAAAGAGACCTAGTTTTATATTATTAAAGCGATTTAAACAAACATAAATGTTGATAAGAAAAGTTGAAACGTACTTTGCAGTGGTTGATATTAAAATTTTATGGAGTTTTATCTTCACCGGTTCTCAGCATAAAAAACGTAGGTTTTTTTTGTGAAAAATTTAGGTTTAATTTATATTCATATAAAAATGAATAGTGGTCGCCAACTAAATTCTAAATACGTAAAGTGTATTTTAAAATGACTTATTTTGAACATTACGTAGCCTAATTCTAATTCTAGTTGAACTATGGCTTCTAATTAAAGTACATATTAATAAAAAAGAAAACCAGTGGATTCAGATTATTACACCTTTACATTTAATAATACACTAGGTGTGTGCCCGTGGCTGCGTCCGCGTTTTACATAAATTTTCACTGCATAAAGTAATTTTGATTTTTTTAAATTTGGAATACTAATTATTTTCCAAAAAAAATGTTACTACTAGCATTAAGCAAAGATGTTTCTCATAAATTCAAACACCGCCCGTAAAACTATGCATTGAATCGGATTTCATCCAATTTTTTTAGAGATTTTTTTACCTGGAATCCTAATAATTTTCGAAAATTAAAATTAACCTAAATTACACGGAGTAACTACAGCTACCTACTAAAAAAAGTCCCGTCATAATATTTTATTACTTTACCCCATTTCCGAGATTACCCGTTAATACCATTTTTGACTTTTGTCCGTTATCCTAAATGTTATTTTATTATATTAGTTATCACTGTGTCAAGTATCTTCAAAATTGGATCAGTACTTTCAGATTGATACGCGTACATAGGGAAAACATAAGCCAGACAGACATAAGTTATAAATAAATTATTTTTGGCTTCTATATCAATAACAAAGTCCACCCCGATTATAATTTTCAATAATTATTCAATGTACAGATTTGGCCTAATTACAGTTTTATTATATTAATAGATTTGATTAAATAATAATTAATGTTGATTTGTATTATTAAATGTAATAAGATGAAATATTTTACTCATGGCAACCCTTTAAAACTTACGCCGGCCTACACAAAATTGAGATTCTAATTATAATCATATTGGATAATTATATAATAATAATGTAGGACGTGGAAGGTAGAGTTAATATTAATACCGGTTTGTTGCATTAATTATAACATTAATTTTGTAATAATATGTTTGATTTGATATTTTATAAACGAAACTGCAAATTACTTGAGTGGTCTTTCTCAAGTTTGGCGAATATTTTTTGTTAATTTTCCGATTGAAAAACAAGCTAGTAGCAGCATTTTCATACAAGGAATAAACATAAATTAACAGTTCTATTTAACAGACTTAGTAAAACTAATAACATAACTAATAAGTCTTACAATAAAGTCCCAAAGCACATTATCGATTTACCGGACTATTGTCCGTATTGTAGTTCAGACACCATGCCAAGCAAGTTTTAATTTACAAAGGTTATTTATAGGGTGGATCATTATGTGAACGATAGTGATCTCTGGAAGTGACAGTCTTTTCTGTGAAGCTACTAATGAATTTTGTAACTATGAGTTGTATAGTTAAAAAAAAAAAAAATGAAAAAAACCAGATCGAAGTTTTTATCGATTCTTCTCAATGACTGGACTGTTTTCTGTACCGGCGGTAGTATTTTGACGTTTATAAGTGCCTTATCAGGGCCTGAGTTGAGTAAAGTATTTTTTAATTTGAATTAACTGTCTGTATATTCTCGTTGGGTTAATATTCAATTTGATTACACAAATACACATCAGTAATATTATTAAATAGGTTTAATGTCTCGCGATGATTTTTAATTTAAAACTATTGTCATGGCTAATGAAGTAGTTAATTATGTAGGAAAATCGTAAATTCTATGAATCAGTAAATTATATAACGAATTAATATAAGTTATTAAATAGATTTATATATTTATAAGGTGAATTAATTTTCTCATTAGAAGTTACATTATTACTTGCTGATTGAGTATCGATCATAAACACATTAAAATATTTGGTATAGGTAATTATTATTAATGGTCTAATTTAAAAAGCTTTTAATTTTTTTTGTAACTGGTTTTTAAGGAACCTTTACTACTTAGTAATTACTAGTTAGCAATCTAAATAATGTAAATAGGCTAAGAGAAAATAGTTGAATTGAGTTTAAATCTATGTATTAACGTTTTGCAATATGATTAGTTGAATTTAAACACAGAATATTTGAAACACACAACGGTTGTTATGAAAATACATAGAGACTCACGATAATCAATATATTTCATGCATATATACTGCCTCTCTATTCACTTGCAAAATCAATACACCCACGTTTGTGAATTTAAAGATAGACATCGTGGATGCAAGAAAGGTTGCTATCACGCATTCATCTTGAACAATAGCATCCGAGCGGAAGACTGATTCATAAACCGGGCGCTCAGTCACGCCTGCATCTGGCATAACTCTCGTTTCGTAAACTTTAGATTGAGACCTGTTGAGTATTTTAGCGGTATCTTTGTCATGTAGTGGTTTTTTTTTCTGATTATGTATGGAATGTTAGGGGGAATTTTTTCATAATATAATTTGGTTATTATGTTCCAGTGAAGTGTATTAGAAATAATAACATGAAACGTGAATTCCGAGGTGGCAAAAAAATTGCTTGCAATGTTTTTAGAAAGATGGCCGCCGTTACGCTAAAGCGTTCGAAGGTTGCTGAAAAAAATTGTTCAAAATTATGCCAATGCTAACGTAATCATGAGAGGGGACGGAATAAGAGTTTGCTTAGTGTAGCTAACAAATGGAAGGGGGGGGGGGGTTCAAAATACCCAAATTTTTGCTAGGGAATACTGATACAACCCCTTAAATACTTTAGAAGGCAACGTCTGTCTATATTATTGTTTTTCTGTCCGTTCATTGGCTTATGAAATAGTGAATCTATATACACGATTCTTTTTTAAAATTAGATGGTATATAGATCTATACTAATAACTAAAATTGAAGTGTCTGTTTGTAATGTCAAAATGATTTTTTTTACTAAATAAATTTGAATGTATGTACGATATATATACCAAAAATACAATTTTTTTAAATGTTGTCTGTCTGCCTGTTTATAATGGGTAATCTCCGGAACGGTTGCGCTGTTGTTGATGCGACTTTTTTGGTAGATAGCTGAAGTTACTCCGGGTAACTTAGGGTACTTTAATTTTCGAAAATAACTAGGGTTACGCGTAAAAAAAAAATTATAATAATTTGAATAAAATCCCCGATTCAATACACAGTTTTATGGGCAAGTGCTATAATTTGTGAAAAATATTTTTACTTTATCTTAGTACTAAAAATGTATTAGGGTTCCGTATAAAAAAATTAAAACGCAGTGACGAATACATGAAAAGCGGCCGCAGCCGCAGGCATCTAGCCGGCACAAAATATAAGAATGATATATTGAAATAAGTCAACAAAAATAAACATAAATAATAACTCTTGCACTATTTCATATAATTTATTGAATATTTAAGAGGTAATTAAGGTGCAGACTACAGAATAGTTGTCATGAAGTGAATTTTGTTAAATAGACACAGCTAGTAGAAAACACAGTGCAATTTATGTTGCCTAATATATGTTTTATATTAATAAAAAAATACAATATTGTTTTTCAGGTTAGATTTGGACGACATTTAATAAATAAATCATTTTAAATAAGTAATTAAGAACAGTTACAATTTTTGTCTCCAATCTTTCCATTAAAAGATCTTTTAATGTAAGTTTAATTTTATTGCAAATGTTTAGTGGTATGTTTGTGAAACTGTCACATTGGATAGGTACCTACTTGTCGCGTCTGAATGTAGTACAGTGAGTGTTGAAACAAGCGCCCCCGCGGCAAGTGTCGTGACCGGGCGACCTCGTTGCGACTTTGAATTGCCTCGTATAAAAGTCCTTTCATGTGCCACGGACAAATATCGGAATGTCGCCAAGACGTGACCCTTGCTTGGGCACGTTTTTAATTAAATTTTGTTTACGAAAATTTCCATTTAATCTGTCATCTATTTCAGGACATATACTGATCACAGAATGAAACGAAGGATAGGTCCCCTCCTGTTAGGACAGGAGAAAAAGAAAATTTAATATATATGTGTGTCAAATAAACAATTAAGTTCTTATGTGTCTTATTTCTTCGTTACATAAAAGCAACGTTTACATCTACCTGTCCGTTAGTTGTACTCGGTAATCTACTGAACGAATTTATATACATGGCTTAAAAAAAAATCATAAATATATTTTTTGTCCTGATTTCGATATTGATTCAAATTCAAACAAAGATTTGATTCAAATACCATAGTACCACTGAGCTACCACAGCTTCAAATGTATGTTTTGATAATGTATATTAGATAAAATTAAATGTTTGATTTCTGAGAATACTTCTTAAGTATAATAGCTCTAGAACCTGTTTCTTGTTTTATAAACGGTTTAAAAAATATAACCGGGGACTACAGTTAGTTATATCTAAGGTTTCACAGAACATATTCATGTTTCATTGTGTTGCTTCTTTTGCGACGACGACACAGACTTTTTTGAGTATTCAAATTACATTCATTATTGTTTCCTCGGGGTTTAAATTGAATAACATTTAATGAAATTTATTAATACAATATTAATTGTAAATAATGTGTACATTATTAAAATTTGACATAGAGTTTAATCTATTTACACTTATAAAATTGTCATGTTCTTGAGATTATTCATGAGAAAAATACACTATGTTAAACATGGTAGAATAATTGCGCTAGTCGATTATTTAAGATGTGAAATATTGAGTTTAAGGATTCGTGCCTCAACGTATTCAATCATCAATTTTTCAAGTTCATATAATTTGATTTACTAATTTATATACCGGTCGTCGTGGAGATCTTTGAGGGAGACCTATGCCCAGCTGTGGACGTATTTCGGTTTAATAGAGATGGATGGATGGAATTTATATATAATTCACGTATCATCAGCTTGTTATAAATTTCTATCATTACTTTTAAATTGCAGGTAATTTTTAATTATTGTATACATAGGTGACTATGTCACACACATATATCACAGACTCCTTGTTCACATTTCAAAACTTCGCTAGACCATCGATAAACTTAAGCCCACATCAGAATCTCATTAAATAAAACATAAATTCGGAATAAAGATTCCGTAAATACATTTCCGGACCAAATTTTGTTTACGTTAAAATTTTATTGAAAAAAATTCCTAAATCGGTCCATGCATTATCAAGACATACCGACGAATAGTATTTAAGTTTTCCATTTATTTGTATAGTATATTTTTATGTGTGTTGTTAATATAGTTTTATGTTACGAGATAAATGTTATATGATAGGCGTATTTGCATTAGTATTAAGGCCTTTGCACATTATTATACACTATCCAGGGTCCATTCGCTTTAATGTCATAGTTTGTATGCGATTCCGGGTTAATAAATATATAATGTTAGGTCTGTATTTATGGTGTTATATAAATTCAGTTTAATAATAATATCAGATTGGTAATTTAATGGGTTAATAAATAGTGTATTATTTAGATTTAAAAGGTAAATAAAATAAGAATATTATATAAATTCAAATGTATGGAGGAGAGGGTGATTTGACTGGTCAAAATTCTTCTTATCTAATATGGCCTTTTTATGGTCGATATATTTGAGCGGAACTGGGCTGGGCACATTGCTCGTAGAACCGATGGCCGATGTAGCCAACGGGTTCTCGAATGGCTGCCACGCACCGGAGGACGTAGCGTGGTGGTACGGTAAAGGTCGCGGTAACCCGCTGGATGGGGGTGGCGCAAAACCGGTCGCTATGGAGATCTTTGGGGTACCTATGTCCAATAGTGGACATCTTTCGGTTGAATGGATAGATGGATGGATGGAATATGGACCCTTTAGTGTGCTTACCATTTTGGATTACGTCGTCACCTAATATTAGATAAGCACTTATACAGTATATAAAATACGCGCAAAAAATTCCCAATAATTCTCATATATACCGTTAAATAATTATGATTAAAATTACAGTCGGTCTTATTCGCGAGGAAATGAAATGATTGATCGTAGTCGGCATTACGAACGTGCTGTGGTCACGTAGACGGACGGAAACTATTCCGCGTCTAAAAGTGTTTTTCGGTAATGGCAACTAACTGTAAGAGTGCTAGCATCAAGCAACGGATTAAGGATGGTACGTAGCGTGTGTACACACACGGATCCCGCTAAACGAGAAACGTTCATAATTGAAAGTTTTTATTTTTTTTTATTTATCTTTTTCCCATGAGTTTCATATTTATTTAGCATAAGCATAAATTCATATGTGTTAAGTAATAAGCTGTTATTTTGATTTTACAAACATACATTTATATTTTATTTATTTGTACAGATTACAACTATAAAATTATATTGTAAATAATTTGTCGTCAAGTAATTTCTGATTACGTACCTGGTCTATAATCGGGTACAGTGTACAAACGACACCATTTATTTTCTAATGAGGATAGTGGAGGTAAACGAACCTAGACATATTACGTGGGAGTAGAGTTCCCAGACTCGATCGAAACAGGATAAAGGCTATATAACTTAGTAGGATTATAATAACCAGGTGTGTTTATAACATGAATAGAATTGGAAATTTAAATAGTGACAGATATAAACAGCATTATGGCGGCGGCCGCGGCTCCGTGATCTTTAAGCGGGAAATCAACGACGAATATATATTTCATTTTCACTATCCAAATTAGTGGGCGGTGTGCACCTAAAATTATTTATATGTAAAATTTGTTTATTAATTTTGTAGCACTTTTTCATGCTATACAATAAGAAATTAGCACAAAATAAGTATGTTCACATTTAGTAAAATTGAAAATGAATGACTGTGTGAAGATAAGTAATTATAATAAAATAGTAACTTTGCCCGCTGTTTCACTCGTAATTTCTGCATTTATTTAATGCATTATATTCCTTAATTATTAGAAGGATTAAAATGTAAAAACATATTGCAAGTCGAAAATAAAAATACTGCAAAAAGAATGACCATTGTTTTTGGCCTACATAGTTTATTTCACATAATATCTAATACAAGAAAATCTTTTTGCAAGGTGGTAGGGCATTTTCTAATAATGCACGCCTGGGTAGCTACCACCCTTAAGTTTGAAAACCTGTCGCCGAATATCAATAGGTGTGTTCCGGCAGCGTCACTTGAGAACCATTACCTCTAAGCTCAGTGTGTTTACCATCCTGGACCACACCGTCACTTAACACTTAACAGGTGAGATTGTGGTCAAATCACTGAGCCCATACCGTCTAAAATAAGAACTTTAATAAATTTGTTGCCAATAATCATGTTTTTCTTTTACAAAAATCATAATATTCATTAGCTCATCCTACATTAAGTATGATCCATCAGCCAACAGCCAACTCATCACACACATGTTGCAAACACATGCTATTCTTCATAGAATCCATCAATACTTGCTCTTGCCTTTTCTTTCTCCCTCTATCTCTACATCCACCCACTTTCATACTTAATAACTTATATTTTTCTATAACAAAAATATGGATGTCATTCTAAAACCTGATAATCGTACGAAGCAAGTATTACTATTAAGTTAGATTACATTTAATTTCAGATCACAGCCAATAAGATATTATGCACAAAGTGTACTCAATAATAATCTACCGTTTACGATCAAACTATAGACTGGATTATAACATGGCTCCTATTGAAAATACCTGCATGTAGGAACGTATTAGAGTAAATAAATTTAAGTGTACTAGATAACTGCATATGTACCCATTTTTATAGGATTATTTGAGGGATTGATATGTTACCTCCAGCATTTTTTTTAAATATAAACAGAACATTATTAACAGTGAAGTAATCAAAATGAACGTAAATAAATAACGACCCTCACACATAACTAAATAAGAATAAAGATAAGAATCAAATAAATAATAATAACACTACTGTAATGATACATAAAAATCAAAGTCACATTTAAAAAAAGTTGTAGCACATTTTTTTTTTAAAAGGAAGTAGTCGATCACGATTTTCTTTATTATAGTATTTTAGAAGGGTGCATTCTTGTTGTCTAGACTAGTTATGTTAGGAACTATTAAAACATTTATAATCTATACACGTTGTAATCAGATTAGCTTAAAATTAATTCTTTTAGAGTTAGTTATAATTTTTTTTTAAATCTATACTAATAAATAAAATTGAAGTGTCTGTTTGTAATGTCAAAATAACAATTTTTAAGTAAATACATATGAATGTGTATACGATACCTATAGCAAAAATACAATTTAATTTTTTTTTCTACTGTCTGTTTGTTCCGGTTAATATCCAGAACGGCTGAACGGATTTTGACGTAACTTTTTTTGGTAGATAGCTGAAGTTACTCCGGGTAACTTAGGGTACTTTTAATTTTCGAAAATAATTAGGGAATCGTGTAAAAAAATTAAAACTCATAAAAAATTGAATAAATCCGTTTGAATGTTTCAATGTGCCAGTTTTACAGGCAAGTGATTGAATTTATGAGAATAGTTTTACTTTATCTTCGCCCTAAAATTTAAAAACGAGGGCACAGCCGTGTGTACTCAGCTAGTATGTAATAAATTATATTTTCGTTGTTATGAATTTATGAGTGAATAAAAATATAAAACAACAGTTTGTCATTGTAAAAGCAGGATTATTAATCTTGTTATAATGTATCCTTCCTTTATCATGTGTCCTCATTATATACTAGCTTGCACCCGTAACTTAGTTTATGTTACGGTTACCATAGTCACGCTTACTTAGCGTGGATGGGAATATATAGGGAAATATTAAAAAAATAATAGTTATGTCTGTTTAGTAATATCATAACTCAAAAATCGATATATATTTATTTTTTATTAGTTTTACTTAGTGTATATATTACACTAAATATTATGTGTTTTTTTTATTGAGGTTAAATATGAACGAAGTCAACTCTATAATTATCATAATTACGTTCATTGCAATGCTTGAAATAAACTATTGAATAAAATTCTGTAAAGTATAAAAAACGGTTTTTTTTTTATGTATAGAATCGTTGGTGCATTTAAGTTTCTTTGTTATAAACTTATAACGTTAAAGTTAGCCGCTAAGTTTGAACTAGTATGTATATTATTACATCCCGGATCAATATGACACATATGCTGTAAGTATGAAAAAGTTAACACGAAGGCCGCACAACCGCGTTCCGATTGAGTAACGCAATAAGGCTCCCGTTGGTTGCTTGTGACATGTTGACATTGTAAATACACAATTTACAAATTGTTATATTTTATTTAAATGTATAGTACTAATAAATATAAGTATTTTAAATTATATTTAAAAATTATGTAATGAGTCTAATTCACAAAAGTCTTCGACCAGTGTGTGTTGCCAATGATGACTTATGGCACTGAGACGTGGTCGCTTAAAATGTGTCTAATTAGAAATCTCAAAGTTATCCAAAGGGCAATGAAGAGGGCTAAGCTCCGAGATTCCCTGCGTGATCGAATCAGAAATGAGGAGATCCGCGAAGAACCAAAGTAACCGACATCGCCCGAAGAATTGCCAAACTGAAGTGGCAATGGGCTGGGCACATTGCTCGTAGAATCGATGCACGATGGGCCCAGCGGGTTCTCGATTAGCTGCCACGTACCGTGGGTGGACGAAGCGTGGTTAGCCCCCCACAAGGTGGACCGACTTCCTGATGAAGGTCGCGGAAGTCCGCTGGATGAGAGTGGCACAAGACCGGTCGTCGTGGAGACCTTTGGGGGAGATCTATGAACATCTTTCAGCCAGTCTTTCGGTTGAATGAATGGATGGAATTCAAAACAATACCGACTTCAAAAGAATGTACTATAAAAATGCACTAAAAATCAATAAATAACTACCTTATTAATTTGCTTCTGTTTACTTCAATATATTTTTTATTTTAATATCATTAATAATTTTGAAATCGGTGCCAGCTTACGGATAACAAAGTGGTGTAAATGTACGTCGCTAAATATATTCGATTTTGATTAATTGTTCTTTAAAATTACCATAATGCTTTATTTAACTTATATGTAATTATGATAAAGTTTAGACAGTTATTTCCGTTTATAAATGAATATATTGGTTAACTCTAGTAGCGACTCCAAAATTTTTAATTATATTAAAGCAAAAAATATATACAAGAAAACAGAAGCAGATTAGTAAATCAATTATTTATTGACTTTTTGGTGCATGTTTATACTTTATTCTTTTGAAGTCGGTATTGTGTTTAATTAAAAAAAGGTTTATTTCTACTTTTTAGTTTAAGTATGTACTTTTAGGTATACCAGAGATGCCCTCGTAATAACTTTGGAAACTAATATAATATATGAAACACGTGTAAGTGCCTATGTAATATTCGAGGGGTTCTTTCGATTTCCGTAAGTTGCACTGCCCAAAATTTTTGCAAGTCGGTCCACAATTAACGGAGAAATCGCGTAACAAACATACAAAAAAATACAAACGAATTAATAACCTCCTCCTTTTTAAAGTCTGTTAACGATAAACGATAAGATGTACAAATATAGATGTACGATTTATAAAATACTAATTTATTCTGATAAATAATATCAGAAAATATAACCTTTCTCCATTAAAAATAAAATGTATCCAATATATGATATATGTAATTCGATAAATGTGTTGTGACTAATGTTTTAACTATTTATTATTCCCATAATAGATTAGCGAAATTCGAGTCTTTGTTCTCGGCTAAAACAAGTATACAACTTGCCTTTTTGTCAGAGGTTAAGAATTCGAGAGGTCTTGTCTCGCCTTCCAGGTACAATAGAACTGTATTGAACATTATATCCAGTAATGGAAACATCGTGAGAAAACGGTAATTGAGTCGAGTGTACTTGGGATTTGGTAAAAAATAATAATGTTCTGAGATCAGTAAGTACTAAATATATATTTGATGTAGAATTAAAAGAAGATGCAGTTGTATGTCATATTTAGGATATTTCTTAAATAAAAATTAGGTTAACAACACTGTGCATGCATATTAAACAATATGATATACAGCAGCGGCTCTATAGCCCTTGTAACGCACATCCATCCATTCCATCCATTCAACCATAAGACGTCCACTGTTGAACTTAGGTTTCCCCCAATAAGGGGGGGACTACCATAATTGCTACACTTGCCAGCCGGGTTGGCGATCACAGTAGGTATTTGTGATACTCAGAAAATGCTGATGCCCATTCTCTGGTTTTTATTCCTTAGTCGCCTTTTACGACACCCATGGGAAGACATGGAGAGGTACTATTCTTGGCCAGCACCATACGGTGTCCGTATGCTACCAATATCCTGGCGCTCTTTGAGAGCGTTGTTGCACTTTAAGAGCGTTAGCGCCCCGAGCGACGCACCTTGAAGGTGTTGCGAGCGTCGATTGGCGCCTCCTACAACCCTGTGCGCTGCATACTCTGCATTATAAAGGTAAACCTGGCTCTGTAATATAAGATCTAAGCAGGCGCGTTCGCTGCCAAAGATTTTGGGTGGACTTACATTTTTTTTTTTCGTAAATTGATTATTTCTAAGAGATTTGTCAATTCTGTGTGTAGGATTTTGATCGTAGGGGTCATGACTCGGATCGCCAATGTATCTAGGTATCCAATTAAAAATAAAACTGAATCCTATGGCTTACTACCTACATATTACAACAATGATCTGAAACTGATTGGTTACTTTGTAAATAACAGATATTTCGAATGTCGACATTTTAAAAAAATAAAAAAAAAACAAATCTAATAAATTATAAAAGTATTAGACTTTCGAATTTTTAAAATTATAAGAGCATTTTAGAATAGAGATTGTAAAGTCGAAAGTATTAACAAAAATTTAAAAAGTTGAGCGCTCCTTCGACCCGAGAAATTCAAATGCTACAAATTTGACAGTGCCAAGGTTATTAAAAATCATCTGCCATTCTTCACTGTAGAATTAAAATTCAAACAGAATGCATGCGTTACATTGAATGCGAGGCACGAAAGCTATGTTTATATAACTTCGGAAATCATTTAGATGCTCGGGTTTTTTTTTTTCACGTCCAATATCTCTGTAGTTATATAACGAAATACTAGTTGTTTCACAACTTTTACTTGACAATGAACCTACGTATATATAATATATAGAATGATCTCATCGTAGATCAACGAGTAATGTTAAAAATTTCTTAATTTTTTTTTCATCTTTTTTTATTAAATACAAAATCTCTGTTGAATTTTGTTAATAATTTTAGTATTGCGAATAATATGAGTTTTACGAGAGAACATATTTTTGTATTCAATTTCTCAAAAAAGTAAATATCTCCGATTTATTTTAGGAGTGAATGATTTTGCTTATATTTAATACTCAGGAAACACTTCGTAATTTATAATAATAAATTATGGTGTTAACAATTTTTTTTCTGCTATAGACATTTTCATAACATATACATGAATACTGCATATGAAAAATTTATACTTTAATTTCAATTTAAATCAGTTATTTTTCAGTTATTCATTATTGATGCACTTACTATATATTTTTTGTTGTTTGAGATGTGATTTCTTTAGGCACAGCTTAGACAAAGACGCAAAGTTACAATAATTATTTAAAATGTATAAATTTAATTGAGTGAAAAAAGTTTTTTAATGTTTATACACACAATTTTTTTTATTGGGGTTTTTTGACACAAGCCATATCAGTCCCATCATACCCTAATATTACTAAGAATAATTTCCTTACATACATCTACATATTTCATAAAACTATCTTTCAGTCAATCCACATAGAATTTTAGCAATCTCCTTAGTAAGATTTACTAAAATGCTATAAAACATTCCTACATCTAATTTATTTAACTTAAACTTATCAATAAAATCTATCCTAACATTATTATTTTTATCATATTCCATCACAACGTGATGCACGTCATCAATAGTACCGCACGCTGTACAACACGGCTATCTAAGTTTCTGCATAAAAATTTAAATTGTTCTGATGGAATGTGCACACAAAATTATGTATATCATCATAGCTGATATTACGTAAACAAAATACTGTTTTTCAAGAAAAAAAAATGAATTCTTTAAAAGTTTATATTGAATACTTACATTGAATACTTATTAATTGATCAATCGATGTATATTATTATTAGTTACTAACTGTTCGTCGATCGTAGAGAATCTGCGCACGCGTATGACTGAGCACCGTTACTTCCGCAATAACCGGATGTAGATCAAAATGTGAACGGTTCTTACTTGCTACAGGCAGCTGATCGCTGTATACCAAGATGCTTTGATTTATTTTTACTTTTATTAATCGATGAAATTATTTTTAATATGCGTGTTTTATGGACAGAATTTGTACGTGTAGTGTTAATATACAAATTATTTCAGATTTATTTTATACCATTACGATTCTATTGTTTTTGTATTTAATATATAGTTTTATTTAAAAAAAAATAACGTTAATATTTCAATTCATGTTGTTGCTTCAGGTATCATTTAGATGCATTATGATTTAGAATTTATGATTGTTTTATCAAATACTAAATATACTAGCGATTTCGTTCGTATGGGACCTTGTTCTTATTTATTATTATGTACTTATTTAATACCTGCATGCCTCGGTGGCGCAGTTGTATTACGGTACACCTATCGTTCTGAGGTCTCGGGTTCGATCCCCGGGTCGGATCAAGTGATATTGATTTTTCTACTCAGTATCATCCCGGAGTCTGGAATTTGTGCCCGATATGGTGACAGGCACGCCCCCTGTTACATCTGGGACGGAACTAAGCTCGGTGAAATGTGGGTGGTGTAGTTCGCTATTTCACCTCTGCCTAACCCTTCGGGGATAACAGACGTGAACTTATGTTATGTTATTAATTTAATTCGTTAACATGTTAGGTGCACTATATTTCTAAAATTTTCAATAATTTTATTGAAATTGTAAATAAGCATCTTTTATTTTCTCTTCTCTTAATTCCATTATCCTTATAACCCTGTGACCTAATGTAAAACCCAACATGCACTTCTAATGTCAAACAAATATTTTAAATCAGTAGACTGGAGAGGTTATCTTTTATAATAATTAAGGATAAGGAAGTGAAATTAAAGATTTTTATAAAACTAATACAGTTAGAAAAGATAATAACATTTAATTATATATGCATATAATATTATATTAGGAGCGGAACCTGGAAACGGAACAAAGTTTCCGCTTAATTCAGGAAGTATAAAACAAATAAAAAATATATTTAAAAAAAATCACAGCCGGTTAACGAAATATACGTATTCATTTACTTTCGCTGTCGTTATTGATTGCTTTTTTTTTATCAATTAAAGCTCGTCAAGTGGTACGATTATTTACGCACGTTGTGTTGAAATCGAGAGTGGGTGCCCACGACCCTGGGACTACGCCTCCGGCTCTATGCACAACAATCAAAATATCATGCCCATATTAATTGACATACCGTGAAGCGCTCGGAACCTTGGTATGATTCACGCTAGTACATAATGTACAATTAAAAGATATTTAAATATCAGCAATACCCAAATGACTCGGTTGAAATACGTAGAATAAATATTTCGGATAACTGGTAAAGTGACTCGATTCAGGCAATTGTAGTTCAATGCTACGTCTGAGGTAGCCAAAATAGACTAATTAAAAATAGTATAGACTAATGTGTAAAAAGTTTGTAATGGTAAAATAATATTTTTTACTAAATAATTATGAAGGTATATACGATACATATGTAACAAATACAATTTTTAAATTTTTTGTCTGGCTATCTGTATATTTGTTCCAGTCAATCACCAAAACGGCTGGGCCGATTTTGACAGACTTTTTTCGGGTTCTATTGATTTTCGAAAATTATTAGGGTTCCGCGTAAAAAATTAAAATTCATAAAAAAAACGAATAAAATCTGATTCAATGCACAGTTTTACAGCTAATTGTTTGAATGTATGAAAAATATTTTTACTTTATCTTAGTAGGTATTACATTTTTTTTAGGAAAATAATTAGGGTTCCGTATAAAAAAGTAAAACGCTGTGAGGAATATATGAAAACCCCCGGCGCAGCCGCGGGAACACATTAGTAATAAATATAACTTTATATATGTGGTAATTTAAAGTTGTCCCAACCTTGTCAGACAATTAAAGTATATGTATTTACAATGCCAACTGTCTACTTATAATGGCGTAGTTTGCAGCAATTTACGAGTTATTAATCATTTTTTTTCCCACAACCGGAGACGGATATTTAACATTTTATACGATTAAAATGCCTTCATATTTCACAATAATACATACGAGTAGATATTTATTATTAGCTGTGCCCGCGGATCCACATAAAATTTCTGTTTGTCATACTGCATTATGTGTCTTAAAAATACAATTAGTTGAAGAATTGACTAATAACATTTTCGTAGTATTTCTCTAAATAAATAAATCGGCTCTCTAAATATGTCGGCTTAATTCATTATTACTATTTTCTAATAAAACAAAATATACTATACTGAAAGCTGACCAGAGAATACACATTCAATAAAAAATGAAATGTAAATCGGTTCAGTGGTTCTTGACTTATCAGCCAACTTATAATAGTGTAACGATAAATACTGTAGTGGGATAATATAGCGGCACGTAATTCTCTCTTTACAAAGATGTGACTGCAAATTAATAAAAGAAATATGCGTTTATGGTTGTCTACAGTTCAAAATTCTTATTTAACTATTGATTATCGTTATATTTTTTTTATTATTAACAGTCACGTGCTGTGCAATTTAAAAAAAATTAAATGTCAATAAAGACGTGAAACCATATTTTTCAATAGTAAATACTAAGTATGAAAAATTTCACAGCGCACGCTTTCTATTTAGGTTTATTTAATTTGTTTTGCAACATGCCAAGAGATTTTCATAGTCGAGACAACAGACACGGTTACCTCTAATCAATAGGAAGTTGAAATTAAAATCCTGTTCAATGGAACAAGTACAATGGTACTTTGATTTTAATTATGTTGTATCCTCCTGTATATCCTTATTTATGTAAGTTTCCTCATAAAGTTTCTTTCAGCCTTGAGCGACTTATCCGTTTTAGAAATACGAAATCGTGTTTGTGCGTGCTCGGAATCGTGCCTGTAATTTCCTTACACCTAACTCCTTTCAATGTTAGTTCTATTTCGATTTTCCTATCCGTAATGATGAAATTATTTTATTTCAGCAAATTATTTACACGAAATATTTTATTATTTTTAGTGGCGTAAGAAGGAACTACTGTTGCTATTAAGGAGGATTATATTTAATGTTACTAAATTTAAAAAAAATCCAGGCTGTTGATATGAAGGCCCTTGGCAACTAATGTTTATTTCAAATAAATCATACATACAATTCAGGTTCATATTTTGATTAGTATAGCATTTAACAGAGAAACACAAAGCAAGCAGCTAATGATATTTATTTATATTCAACGAACTTCTTGTAATATTATATTTGCTTCGTTTACATCACTTATACATTAAAAAATTCGTAAACAATAAATAGGAGATTATGTAAATATTGCTTTAAAATATTTAAGTACAGTTTTTTATTTAACTTTTGGTACATTTGGCTATCATCATTATTGTATATAAAGTTTGATTTTAGTTAACGATAAAAACATTACAATGTTTTAAACATTATTAAAACTGTATAATTCTATGATATCGAGTTATAATAACACTTATAATTAAATAAAGATATTAAATATTTTCCATCATTTTAACAAATTTAACGCTGTTGGAATAAACACAAAGACCTAATATTATTTATAGCCAAGATATTTATAATAAAAAAATCTTTTTCTTTTTAATATACTACGTACAATAACTTTCAATTTGTCGTTCAACGACCAAACAATTCGACATTCACGCAATTCACCGCACGTATAGATCTTTTTATTTCATTATTCCTGTTAACATTTTTTTTTGCTTTCTTTCACAAAAGCATCTGAAAATCATTCTTGTAACCGTTTACGGTACATTGACACTTAGTAAAGTCCCCATTAGCGTATATTCGGATCGCATGTATAGGTAGAAAGTATTACATTACGTAACTAGATGGTCTTACACGAGTGTAAATATTACCGACGAGAGTTCATTATACAATCAAATTGGCAGTTTCTGTACCGCCTTCAGTGGTAAACAGCGTTCGGTTTATTTACACATATTTGAAATCCTACTTAGTATAAGTTTGCGTACATACGAGTATATTTTGCATCCGTGTAAGAGTATGCTTTTTACATTTTCACATACTTTAAGTTGTGACCACACTTAATTTCATGGTCGACGATGGCTAAGTTTTAGTAGTGATTTAGGACTCGTATCGATGGACGTAGTAGATTCGAATACACCTATATATATATATATATATATATATATATATATATATATATATATATATATATATATATATATATATATATATATATATATATATATATATATATATCTATCAGGCTCAAGATTGAAAGTCTCTCGACAAGCAACGTGTGATTTGGCAGCTCGACAATTTAATATACTGGAGAGCTCAGAACATTATTTTTTTATATAAAAAATATAATATCAAATGCCACGACGACTTCGAAGATAATTTTCATTTATGTATTTTTATAAGTTTAGATATAAGATTATGTAATCTATTTACTTATTAATTGCGATATTAAAAAATATATAATTCAAGTGGTTACATCAAAAACAATTTCGTTTGAGATTACACTATTACGTCGTGCATAAATCTATTTCTTTTTCTACTATAAAATTCAAGCGTTCATATGCAGGTATGTATAATTAAGATACATTTATTAAATAACTGTTACTATTTATACGTTATATTATGGTAGCAATTGGCTGTTTGCTGCACAATGCATAATCACAATTGTCGAATGTAAAAGTGAACTTGTGAGTGTTAGTTAATGTGGACTCACAGTTCACTTTCCCCGTGTTGTGTAAACTGACGCGATAATAGCTCCCGTAATATTATAGTCGGATGGGCGTAGGTTCAAATCTAGAAACATCGAGATGAAATCATAGGACTATATAGGCTTACTTTAGTAAACTTTTTAAGTAATAGTGTTAGGTTCTACAAAATGTTTCCTATGCACATTACCGATTTAGCTGACAACAAGTTTAAGCACTATATAAAAAAAGTTTTAATGTCCTAAGGTTATAGGGTGGATACTTACGTGAATGATAGTGATGTCTGGAAATGACACTCCTCACTGTGTTTCCGCTAAAACCGTATCTAACTATGAACTGTGTAATGAAAAAAAAATATAAAAAATCCAGATCTAGTTTCTTGGCGGCTCTTATCGATTAGTCTGTTTTCGGCTACGTTTTCTGACGTTAATAAGCGCCTTTTCAGGGCCCAAATTGCATAAAGAATTTTTTATTTTATTTGAATGCCCGCCTTATTAGCTACCATCCTCCTATCTGTTATAGCATCACTTGAGAGCCAGTACGTTTATGTTTAGGGGGCTTACCATCTTGGACCACGTTCTCAATTAACATCAGAAATTGTTGCACTTTACTTATTTACTATTGCTACCTAGGAGGAAGGGCTGGGAATCCTCCTTACAAAATAACTCCTTTTATAATATCTATAGAAAATCAGGACATAATTAGTATAATATTGTACTGTCAAGAATTTGACAGATGGCATAGCATTCGACGTAATAATTGGCACGTATCGTGGTGAACGTTGACACACACGGAATGAGATGATCACGACTGTACGACACGACCTATCATATGTTTGCGATTTCACTAAGAACACCTATTTTCGCAATCACTCGAATAGGTAATAAAACAAGGTATAACACCACAATTATCACTAAATAATCATTCACGAGTGATTTCTTTTTTTCTTTTTTATTTTTTTACATTTTTCTGTATGATATCCTAATAGTTTCAAGAATTACTTTTCAATTAATTGAATAATATATTATGTTTGTCATAAACAAATATGGAGAGTACAGAAGACCCAAAGTAACAGACATTGCTGAAAGAATTGCCAAACTAAAGTGGCAGTGGAATATTGCTCGTACGTAGAACCCAAGCTCAATGGGTGCAACGGGTTCTCGAATGGCGACCTCGCTCCGGAAGACGCAGCATGGGCAAGCACCTAACAAGGTGCACCAACGAACTGGTGTAGGTACAGATTCTTGGATGATTCTATGTCCAGAAGGTTTTTGACTTACACAATGATGAAATGAAGTGAACATTATCTGAGTAGCATAAATATCAAAGAGTTTTATCTAACATTAGTCAAATATTATTATGAGTTAATAATCCGAAGGCTTAAATATCTCTACATTTATTTATACACTTGGGACTAATTCTTTTTGCGCCTACGAACAAAATACGTGAAGTGTTTTTTTTGTTTATTCAAGTCCCGTTCTACCCGCTGGGCTGCCAATCAATGCTTGCCGGGAAAGCTGTCTCTCCTTATTAGGAAATTACTACTAACGACTTTCTGATGTCCTGGTATCCGGACGTCTCGACTGCCAGTTAGCGGTAGCAATCAAGTTTATAAGAGTTACACAATTTTCAGGTTTTGTTGTTGGATCAAGATTTATTGATGTTTTTTATTATCATTCACATATACCAAAATATATAGTCAATACTTTTACATAAATAATCAATTATAATATTTAAGGTCAAAAATTGTAATAGAAAATTAATAGGTAAATAATTTGGATTGTAATTATTAGTTATAAATTATTACTGGTAAGTAATTAGCTTGCTTTGGTCTTTTTTTATTTATTTTTAAATCAGAATCCTTCTTTCACTGTAGCGTAGTGGAAATAATTTTGAAGAGTATATATAGACAAAGAGTATAAACGATTGTCAAAGTCAAACTTAGATAGAAAAAGTTATAAGCAATTTTTATGGTGAAAGTTATAGTATTATTTTTGTTTTAGAATGTGATAAATATATTTTTATCAATATTTCACGCCCTCTTTGTGATAGGATTTTCATAGATAATAGTTTTCTATAAGCAGCCTGAAACTGCATTATTATTTCAGGTTTCCTATCATTGTAAACCAAATTTTTCAGGCAATGCCAAAAAATACGGCGGCTACGCAGCAAAAATACATATGACATTAACGCTACCGAATTTGGTAAATAAGATTACACAAATACTAACACTCTTTGTTTATATTAATTTATCTAATTTCATTATTTATGCGTTTATATCAATAAACACCAAATCGATTGACTAATTTATTATTATAATGATCAAGAAGTCTGAATTTATTTTTACTTCATTTGCATTTCATATTGAACTTATAAAAAATGTCTTTATACATAATTTACTTGTTATTTTTCCGTGTTCGAATGATTTCATATTAATACAGAAAGGAGCCGTAGAACGTTTGAGGCATATATTATCATTACGTTTTCAATCATAGAGGTTAAACAGTAATGGAAAAATAATTTTACATGAACGATTTCGTGAGAGATTGCCAGCACATAATAAAAAGGTCGGTGTAATAATCTTTTTCGTACATGTTTTGGTGATGGATCGTCTGATAGCTATCTCTCTCTATTCGTGGAACTGCGTATATATTTTGTAAATGAATACTTGCTAAACGATTAAATTATGTCTCTCCATCTTTTGGGTAATCGGCCGCAATAACGTTGACCTTATACTCTTCCTTGCATAATACAAATGTTCCAAAGAGCTTACGCAAATACGTAAATTAAATCAATTTAACACCAAAAAAATAGTTCAATAAATACTCTGCGTTAACATTAATATAATGTCATTGGAACATTTGACTATTATTTCGTATACACATAAAAGACTTATTGGCAAAAAGAATTGGCCAATCATCACCAATTGATGAAGTAACAAACGCTCCGATACATAATAATCGTTTTCAATATAAAATCCCACTATATTTGGTCCGTTTGCCAAAATAAATGTTTCAATTTATTATTGTGGTAAACGAAATTACGATATTGATTAATTGGTTCTTTATTTTTTGTATCATTTAATATGTTTTGTTTTGAAATATCATTTCTCTTTTTGCTGATGACTTTAGAATTCTTCGTTTATTATTAGCATTTATTATTGTTCTGCCTTGTAGTAATGTTTGAGAGGATATAAAATTTTAAAAAAAATCAGAAAGGCTCGATGGAAAAATAAATAGCCTGTAACCATCTACGAAAAATTCCGCGTCGAATAGTAGTAGCGCCCCATTCCGATATATTCTGTAGTTTTGAGGTGATGGTGCATCAAAGGTATCCCGTTTACCTTATAGATAGACAGATTTATATTTGAAACTAGTTGTAAAGTTGTTTTGTAAAGCCAATTGTCAGCTATTAAATCAATCGCTCTTTAAGGAAAATTCCTATAATCTAGCCAATAACATCGAGGTACGAAGCGAGAGTAGGAATTATGTAAAGCGGGAGCAAGTTAGCACTGTAACTGGGTCGGCTAGCTTTCCATCGGCAGGTCTGTGCCCTCGCCCGGGTTGGATGGACTAACCCTTAGGATGGTAACCGGTCTTAGAGTTTCGATGGATTTCATTTAAACACATCGTAAACTTTCTTATTGCTTTCTTCTTGAAAAAAAAATCATAAACTAAGTTTAAACATTTACAATAATAATAATCGGCTATCATTATTTTAATGCATGGCGAAAATCAAACGCAAATCTAAGATTTTTTTTGACAGAAACAATACGCTCCCAAGAGAATTGTGCCTGTACAAGTAGTGCGACTCTTTTAAAAGAGCTATATATCTTTTTTATCTATTAAAATATAGGTAATTTAAAAATAATAGTAAAACGTATACATTGGAGAATAAAAATAACATAACTTTAGGTTAAGAAAATGTAGTACCTAATAAATATAATTCGACTAAAAGAATTCTCTCGAAAAAGCTATACAATTACGTATTTGTTTATAGTTAAACATACGCATAAATCACGTGTCGGTAAGTCACACCCTGGACTTTCCCCGTGTGTTCCCACGATACGACTGAGTACCTCGCGGACCACACGCTACATATGATGTCATAGTCAACAACAATACGGCCGGCGAAACTTGACCGGAATGAAATTCGTACAGATGCACGCGCAGTAGAGATTTATTTATTGAAATAATATTTTTATTTAAGTAGTCACATTTAATTTTTTACTGTACATAAAAAAAAATTGTTGTTAATTAATGTAATTACTAGTTAGTATTTTTCTTTTTAAGAACACATACCTATCTTCGCCAAAGTTCACAGAAACTAACTTCAGAGTGGCCAAGATATGTCGCAGCCGTATTGTATACGTAAAATACGTTATCATTTATCAAATAGGATGAAAGGTGTTTTTTATATTAAAAACTAGCTGTGCCCGCGACTTTATTCGAGATTCATATATCAAAAATTAAATGTGACCAAATTGTAAATCTAAAGCATACTCGAATCCTCAGGAATAGACACAAAAAATTTCATTAAAATCGGTTTAGGAGGAGTTTAGTCACATAAACACAGAAGATTTTTATATATTTATATATGTAATATATACCTATACTATACTAATTATATAAAGAAATAAAACTAATTTTTATGCTTATGAAAGTTAAAAAAATACCCATCCGATTTTAAAATATCTTTCACATTTAGTGGTAATCTACACTATCACCGAGTGACATAGGCTATATATACTTTTATTAAATTAGATATTTATATACCCATGTGAAGCCGGGCCATGCCGCTGGTAATATATATATAGATAATTTAACTTGGCACGTAGAATACCAGATTAGGTCGATCTAATTGTAATTAAATTCAAATGGCAAGCACAAATCACGTGAGTTGCACTTTATAGTCATTATTTATTTATTAGAAGAAAAATAATTTTAATTTCTACTAATAATATTGTCCTTATTTCTTAAATATGAATAATGATAAAATAAGACATAATTGGATGCTTAAGCGTATGTTATTAAGTGCACGAAGGCAAAAAATTTAGAGCATCGTTTTTGCGACCATTCCCGCTAATAGCATAAGTGTTTTTCAGTCTCATGCAGGTATACATATCTATCGCTCTATCCACTTATCTCTAAGTTAATAAGCGTGGGACTGTAAAAACTACATTCGAGCATACATTTCTGTGTATAGCTGTTAAGTGGGTTCCGTTTGTTACAAGTATTTATTTTACAATTTATGTGTTTATTTTGCAGGATCATAAGGATCGCACTAACTAAAAGTTATTATCGCTCAAAGTTACATTGAATTGACCCATGTTTATTTATTTATTTATACTTTATGTAAAAAGACGGACTTAATGTCAGAGGCATTCTCTACCAATCAACTTTGGGGTGGTGCAGAGTGCATTATTTTGATATATAGTACATGTTGAGTTTTTAATATCACATAGGCGTATTATAATTGCTTGAGCAAAGAAATAGTCTGTTACAAATGGCCGATTATAAAATAGTTACTACTACGTGTAGACAGGCTTATTTCACGCGTGACAAAACCCACTAATGGTCGTAAATGTCACAATCACTAACTGCTATTTTAAATGAGATTCTAGTACATTTACAAAGAAACAGGTCGCGGCGCGGGCCCAGCCTAAACCTTTGGGCGGTTCATATATGAGGGGATGTGGAGTGAATTATCCTATACCAGACGTTTGTCGAAATTATTTTCAATACCGGCTTTTATTTTTTGATTTAATAGTTTAGGCATTTTAGTCAGGAAGTTAGTAATTTATTTAAACCAATCGTAAATTGTCTATTTTTTAAGAGATTTGTCAATTCGACTTGTATGATATGTGGGTCCTGATCACTACGACCCCCCTTCGTTCCGCCACTGAACAGTTCTCAGCTAAAATGAAACGTTAGTAGGTTCATTTTCAATTTCATAAATTAAATAACGTTTGTTTTACGACTTATTGTGCTAACGTTGCGTTTATATCGAGTTTGCAGTTCTACAGATCTGTAAATGGACTTACGTAATCTATGATTCAATAACAGATTTTCTTCTATGTTCCGTTGTCCATTTAATATTATTTTTAAATAAATTTTATGTTTATTAATTAATGATAGATTTTTTAAGCAAGTTTAAACAAAGTTTTTTTTTGTACGGTATAGGCTTAGTGCTCTGACCACAATCTCATCTGACGTTAAGTAACGATGTGGTCCAGGGCGGTAAACACACTAAGCCTAGACACTGCTTCTCAAGTGATGTTGTCGGAACACACCTGTTGGTATTATGGCGACAGGTTTTTGAACTTGAGGGTGGTAGCTACCCCAGGCTATGGTTTCCTCATAATGTTTTCCTTAACCGAAAGCTCAGGGTGATGTTAGAGTTCGATAGGTGGGTTTGACCCCCGAACCATTGATGGCGAATCCACCCGCACTATCCGCTGCGCTATCATTGTTTTGCTCATCATCGGGTTAGTAAGGCTTTCGTGGCCAACTCGATCTTTAACACAATACACATGGTGAAAAACCCACCATAGTGGCACGATCCGTTTTTAGCATGTGTATATCCAAAGCTACCTAGAGGCTTTAGCCGTGATGGATGTAGTTCGCTATGATGATGCCGAGTTGAGAGACTTTCCCATCTAGTTCTTGGACTCTATTTAACATCACACATTTTGCTGAGATTGAATAAAAATGGTACCTTTGCGGTTGTACCCAAAAAATATTTCAAAAGATTCATCACAGTCAGATGAATGCCAATCAAGTGATGCTGTCGGAACACACCTATAGGTATTTTGGTATAAGTTACATAGAATCTTCTTGTCCAAAATACCGCAGTGTCTCAAGACGAAAGCGTTCGACCAGTGTGTGTTGCCAGTGATGACATACGGCACTGAGACGTGGTCTGGAATTACAAAAAAGGCTCAAAGTTGCTCATAGGGCAATAGAGAGGACTATGCTTGGAGTTTCAATGCGTGATCGAATCAGGAATGAGGAGATCCGCAGAAGAACCTAAGTAACTGACATTACCTGAAGAATTGCTAAACTTAAGTGGCAGTGGGCTGGGCACATTGCTCGCAGAATTGATGCCCGATGGAGCCAACGGGTTCTCGAATGGGTACCACGCACCGGAAGAAATAGCGTGGGTAGGCCCCACACAAGGTAGACCGACAACCTGGCGAAGGTTGCGGGAATCCGCTGGATACGGGAGGTGCAAGACCGGTCGTCGTGAAGATCTTTGGGAGAGACCTATATCCAGTAGTGGACGTCTTTCGTCAGATCATAGAACTCTCCCCCCACCATAGATACTTAAGTAATACTTAAACAATACCTAAGGTGTGAATTTCAATCCATAAAAAAATCTAAAGGTAGATTACATTGTTACCAAGGTTCGCTTAAAACAAGAAAAACCTATAATAATGATAATAAACCTTATTGTGTATATAACTGAAATGTATAACATCCATGACCTTGTTGGATTGACAAGGCCGGTAATTTCAACCGATGACACCGGAACACTACCATCAGTGTACGACAATTTTCCCATAATTTCAACGTTAGATACTGTCCTTCACCTGACATATTTACATAATTTCATTACACCGATTGATTATTGCCAAATAAAATAAAAAAAGAAGAATTTAACACATTTCGTTGAAATACATTTTAGAAAAGTCAAGATTTTTTTTAAGTAACAATGTGGTCCAAAATGTTAAATATCGTAAATCTAAAAGTACTGGCGCTCTAGCGATGCTGGAGGAACAATACCTATAGCCATTCAGGATAAGAAAATGACTTACTCCCATCTATTCATCTCTAAAAGTAAGCTTTTTGTAGGCCGATTCAAACCTACATCCATCACCGCGTTGTAAGACCACACGACCATATTTTCCAAACATAAAATCCTTTATTGGTTTGGGCCCTGCACTTTGGATCGTCAAAAAACTACTACCGGTTCGGAAAAATGCCCAGTCGAGGAGAGCCGGCAAGAAACTTAATCTGTTTTTTTATTCAAATATAAACTATAAAATTCATAATAATAATCGGTTTAAGCGGAACCCCAGAGATGGGGTATCATTTCTAAACATCACTATCGTTCACGTAATGAATAACGATCCACTCTATAATAGCTTTGGGCATTAAAATCTGCTTGACATAGTGCTTTAAACATATTGTCAGGTAAATCGGTAATGTGCATTGGAACCATATTATAGAACCTGATACTATTGCCTAAAAATCTTTTACTCGACTTCCTAACCACCGCGTTAATACGCGGAAATTTCGATTGTCACAAATACAGTGGGCATCACTATTTTATTAAAAAAAAAAACTACTTTGATATACCGTCGAATATTGGACGTACTAAGCCAAAAAAAAAACATGAGACGGCAATTAAAATTATACCGGCCGTTTGTTATATCAAGCTTGTTTAAGCCATCACCGCTTTAAAAATAAAAGTTCAGTTTACAAGTAGATACATTATTTATTAAAAGGCAGAGAAAAGGTTACAGAATAGAAAAAAACCTTTCAAACTACTCTAAATGTCACCGTATAATGGGTATATATAAAACACATTACTTGGAGCATTTAAAAAAAAAAAGAATATACGTTCATTGGCGTAATATTATTTTCGTTAAAGAGCATTGAGTATTATTTTTAAGTGAAATGCTTGTAAGTAAATAAATAAGAGCCGGATGTACAAACCGGTCCAGTAAAAGACGCTGGATTCGTACCAACTCGTATCAGATTAACTATGTGTGATGTGACCAAAAGTTTTTTTTTTTTCTAAACTATTATAAGAATAGAAAACTTATCTAAATACATAAAGATATGTTATGTTACATTGAAATAGTTGTCAAAATATACATACAATAAATACAAATTTGTATGAAAAAAAAAATCTTGACTTCCTTAAATGTCATGCGCAGTGTGTAAAAAAATGATTATAATTTACCCCTTTATCAATATGTAATAAATTATGTTTTAAATAAATATACGATATAGATGATAGTTTCAAAGCTTTTTAAATCCATTGTAATTTGTAATTTATTAAATACTGTCACACAAAATACAAAAGAAGGTTACATTTATACGAGTAATTGGTAAAAATTAAACTCACCAAGGCAATACTGCCAAAAGGTTGAACTCCGTCCAATTTTAAGGGAAACGGTAAACACTTCACTGTGATTGTTATTTACACCGATTTTGTTTATGTTTTTTTTTTATTTTGACAATCGATTAGAACACGATGTGTTAATAACGCTTTAATAACACTTTACATTAAAATATCTTTACATTTTATGTTCAAAGTCACCGTTGTCTCCTTCACTACAATCTGCAACAATAACAACACAATAAATTCCATAAATTGTTGAACGAATAAAAACAAAATTACAAATTTATGATAATATATAAAATTAAATTAAAAAAAAAACATTCGAGCAAATTTAAGAATTTCCTTTTAAAACACACACAGTATAAATGAGACTTAAATTGTACAACTAATTTTTATATTGTATGTTTTTATTTCTTGACTTGTTTTTTTTTCTTATTTTACTTATCCGCCTTGGTTTATAACTTATCAGCGAATGAGACGCACTTCATATCTCACTTGGACTATTCGTACGTGAGAATTTCATTTTTACGCGACTCACAACATAGTATGTTACCTAATGTTCTGGTCACATATATTTTATTGTGTGTTTCAATTGATAGATATTATGAGCAGCATAGGACCAGCATAAAATCATATGTCAATATACGAGTATGTATTTGTAATTGTTACCGTCAGTTGTGTTGCTTAAACCGTCATTTCATATCAAAATCTTAGAAGAGGTTTTTTATAGTGTATCGCTCTGTGTTACGCCCACCAAAATCTCATTTGATGTTCTGGCTCTCAAGTGATGCTGCTGGTACAGATCTACACCTGATTAATGGCATATTTGAAGGTACTAGATAGCTAGGCGGGCATTATTAAAACCACCACTATGCTATGCTATGATCGATTGCTACTAACCGAACATCGCTTCAGTGCGGAAGTCTTGGGTGGAGGATTTGATGGATGCATAGGAAATTTACCAAAAATTAAATGAATAATATTAATTATTGTCCTATGAAATTTTTACTCTACTAGTTTTTGTCCGCAGCTTCATTCGCATTAATAAAGGGGTTTCAATCAATTCAAAGATGAAAGTTTTTCCCTATGCCCTTTTTCGTAACACTTACAACATGCATGTAATTTTTCACGAGGATCCGTTGAGTAGTTAGGGCGTGAAAGTGTAACAAACAAACAAATTCATCAGTTAGTAGTGGTAGTAGTTAGTATCAGTCAACGAGTAGTTAGTATTAAGGAGGATATATTTTGACGTCTCCAAAATGCATACACGATAACTCAGTAATAGGTTACGGAGTTTTATTAATTTATAATTAAGCTAGTATCAACAATTCCGCTTGCAAATAACGATTATTAATTCTTTACATTTCAATATTAATTATATTAGTTTGTAGCGCGTCCTACGGTCATAATACCGGCGCGCGGATCATCTCACCCCTCTACTCAGCCTTGCAGGCGATCCCCGCGCACCCCGGATTCCAGGAATCGCGCACGCGCAGCGCAGATAATGAGAACGTGGCGGTCAGTTAGTTAAAACTGAGTAAATTGTCGTTTTGTTATTTGTTTTTAATACTTAATTCAGTAAATATAGTGCATAGTGAACAGTTCGTTTGTTATTTTAAAAGAACTACGCCATATGTTAAAATATCGCAAAACATAGTGATTGTCGTAATTTTTTTCAACATATATTCAACATTTTCTTTTTAAAATAAATTAAGTATATGATAAAAGGTCAAAGAATCTATGACTTACAAAAGCTTATATATGATAGGTTCAGTCGTATTCATTGAGAGAGAGAATGAGAGAGTTCATCGTCAACTTTACAAAGTTTATATAATGTGGGTTCAAATCAAACCAAATTTATACAGAGTGACGATTAAATGACTTGGCAGGTGATGTAGAAAAAAACAACATTCAATAAACCGTTAACCGTAACTGTGAAATATATTGCGCTAACACAATAAAAAAAAGTAATATTACAATGTAAATAATTTAATTTACCGTACGTCTGATGAATTAGCGACATGACCTTCCTTCCAATCGGATATGGTCGCCGTAGAACTGTCGATGCACCAGGCACGCTTGATTCAGAGCGAGGTTTCTATCAAACCTTGTCCTCACATATTACAAAAGATGAACGTGCCGGTCTGTCTGTTAGTTTAGTTCATAACTCGAGAGCCACAGAACCGATTTAAATATTTTTTTTTTATTATAAATGCATTCTCTGTATTACTATATGAATACAGATATGAGGGCAATATTGAATTCTTAAAAATAATTACGATTTAATTTAAACATTAAATATATTTATAATTAAATAATTTAATCAAAATGTAATAGCACTTTTTATATAACGAAAATTTAGAGATTTTTTTAGATATTTAATAATATGTTTAATTTTGAAATATTAACTATTTTTTAAGTTGTTATGTGATGATAGGCTAGTTAAGCAAGGGTAGTGCGGCCGGATTCCGCGTCAATCAATGCGGGTTCAAACCGCATCAAACCTATCCAACTCTAAAATCGGCCTGAGCTTTCGGTGAAGGAAAACATCGTGAGGAAACCATAGCATGGTGGTAGGGCATTTTCTAATGATGCCCGCCTGGGTATCTACCACCCTCAAGTTTGAAAATCTGTCGCCAAATACCAATAGGTGTGTTCCGTCAGCGTCACATGAGAATCAGTACCTCTAGGGTTAGTGTTTACCATCCTGGACCACATCTTCACTTAACATTAGGTGAGATTTTGGTCAAAGCACTGAGCCTATTCCGTGTAAAAAAGATGAATGATTTCTATTTAATTAAAAAAAAATTGTGTGGAAACATTACATTAGAATGACTAGTGATTTTATTTTAATCGGTATGAAAAGTAAGCATTAGATTTATCATCCCAACGAATTTAGAACATCTCTCTTAAATTTCATCCTTGAAATACTAAATAAATTATTATTAACACTTTTGATTTATTGCAATGGTTTTAGAAAATCCCTAAGGAGAAAAAATTGCGTTTTTCGGAAAACAAATTGTATTGATTTATCTTTTATTCTGTTAAGAACTATACATATTGGAAACTATATAAAAATGGTATTGCTTACAATGGTTTTAATAAAACCTATCGGAGTAATAAAGTAGAGAAGCTTCTAGAAATTTATATTTCTATCCGTAGTATATTCATAATAGCGTGTCCATTTTCTACGTAGTGCTTTAGTCGTAACTCATAACATAATAAAATTTATAAACACGTTTGAATAAAAGCCATTTATGAGCTGACAATCTAAAATAAATGAATAAGCAAACGAGAATAATTATTATTTAATTTAAAACCTGGAAATTTTCTGCATTAAATAATTAACTTATGTAAACTCATTAACATTATGATCTCATACTTACAACTGCAAAGTAATACAGCTTTATATTATTAATTTTATAATAATTCTAGAAAATACATTACATACTTCATGACTAAAGAACGATGGAGATAGTAGAAAATACAACTAAGAGATTCATCAGTAACCTGATCCATCAATAACCTCAGTAACCTGAGGTTTGAAAGGAGCAGGGAGTTTGTTCATTAAACTACATTATACCTGTCTTTCAAGATAATGTTTTGAAAATTTGAAAAATGTTCTGTATCTAGGTCGTATACGTGCTGTTGTTAAAAATTGCTGAAACGTCACATGATTAATGGACGACTACGTTTCCAATGACATTCCATTACAATATCAGTTTGGTGATAAATTTTTTTTCAATTCACTTTAAAAGCGATTTCATGGGAAAACCGGCATCAAATGCCTTGAAGATAATTCCGTGGATTCACAGTTAGTTAGTAGCTGTTTTAACATTTCAACGTTATGGACCATTGCGCGTGATTCTATTTTGAAACACAGAGTAAAAGATTAGGTCAAATAGCTTTTCAGACCTCCCATAAGACATAAACATAATCTTGTGTAATTTGGGTTAAAATTGTCCGTAATGAGGAATAATTAAAAAACACTCAATATTCGGGACGGTAATTAAGGTGCGCACACACCGACACTGCGGTAACGCACGACTGGACAAACAAACGTATTGGTAATAAAAATGCATACCAATCGATTGCAATAGCTTTGTACTAGTAACATGAATTTTATTGTTCGCTGATGTGTGTCGATACTGCACAAGTGCACATATTGCGAAGACGCTTATCTATATCTATACCATTAAATATAATTAAAATACAAGCAGACGCTTGTAATGTCAAAATATTTTTTTTTACTAAATAGATACGAATGTATGTATACGATCCTTATACCAAAAATACAATTTTCTGTCTATCTGTTTGTTCGCGTAATCTTCGAAACGGCTGGACGGATTTTGACGGGACTTTTTTGGTAGATAGCTGAAGTTACTCAGGGCAACATAGGGTTTTTTATTTTCGCTAAATAATTAGGCTCCCGTGTAAAAAATAATCTGAATAATTTCCAATTAATTGCACAGTTTTACGGGCAAGTGCTTGAATTTATGAGAAATATTTTTATTTTATCTTAGTACTAAAAAAAAAAAATAGGGTTCCATAAAAAAAAAAGCAGTGAAGAATATATGTAACGCAGGCGCAGCCGCGGGCACGCAGCTAGACGTAAATATGATTATTGTTTAAAAAAATTTAAACAAGAAGTTAACACATTAAATACATATTAATAGTGTGTTGTTGTAAAATTATACTTTAGTGTTGTATATATGTACTATTTGACATTTACAATTAAACATACCAACGTTAAAAAAACAATATGTCTGTTGATGATATTAATATTCTTCAAAAAGCAAAGAAAAAAAATATGAATTGAATAAAATTAAATTAAAAACATTAGCAACTATAGTTGTAGTATTACTAATCGTTTAAATTGTAGTCACTTTTGTTACTGTCATGTGATTTGTAAATATAATGCCAGCCGGTTTGATTCATCTGAACGTGACATTTCGTTAAATAAGGAGAATTTTTAAAACAAAATTATCGTAGTGATGTATACGTAAACAATTGTATTTAACTTAACATTTGTAGATATTTTTGGCTCGATTATTAACAATCTTGTTTCGGTATCACATCTTTTTACATTGCAATCAACTACTCTCTGAACGGTTTTAATAGAAAAAAAATGTGATATTTGTTTGTTATCATATTTCGAAAATAAAATAATATCATATTTAAATAAATTAGTATTAAATGATGTTTGAAATTCGACCATATAACTATCTGAAGAAAAAAATTAACTGCTTCCATTTTTTTATTGACAAGAATTAAATTCATTAAAAAAAAAATAGAAAAATTCGCCGTAAACTGTTTTATTGCTACCTATTTATATTTAAATATTTAACAAGCGTATGGTAAGCTTATACGATAGTGAAAAGCTATTTTGAAAATTATATAAAATCTTTTTAGATTATTTTTAAAATTATTAGATTATTACTAACTAGGTGTGTTTACAAGGTCACCGCACTCTTTATTACATCACCACAATACCCACCAAAAACCCGTGCTCTCGTAGAATTCCAAATGTAAATGTCGGTTCGAAATATGGAGAATAGAGCGGGCGTCCTCGTCACGAATCGCTGACCTACTGGTCCGTGCCACCTGCGACTTATTACCGAAAAAAATAAAATAGTCGAGTTTACGTAATTAATCGCAGCGTATACGTAACGACAGTGTGGACATTGCTTAGGAAATGTACGTGCAAACTGTACATACATACAAGCGTTATGATTTACCGATTTCACGTTTTCGTGTCATATCTGTTTTTAGAATACCGTGTTGTAATGTTATATTCGAGGTTTATATTCGTCTCGATACCAGGTACATAGTTCAATATTATTAAAATGAGGATTAACTGAATATTGTACCGTATTAAATCATACATGATCATAAAGGTTTCCAATTCTTTACAGATAATTGTTCATGATTTTTTTCTCTTGTTTATTTTATGTTACTAACGACTCCTCCCGACTTCACCCAATTATGTTTTGTGTAATGTTAATTATACATATACAATTTAAAAAAAATCATATCGATGATTATTATTATTGATAACACATGTTATAACACAAACGGACAGAAAAATTTATTACCAATGGAAACATACCAATTACAATAACACTTTGATTTCATTTATTTGCTTTAATTACGATGAATGGGCAAAAAACCAAACATATTTTATAGAGGTAAAAACTGTAATTAATAAATCATGGAAATATTATAATTTTAGGGAAATATAAAGTATACTATATAGAAACTTTATATGTGTATATATCAATCAATCAACCGATAGACGCCCATTGTAGGATATATGTCTCCCCCAATAAGGAAAGGATTCCCATAATCGCCACGTTTGGCAGGCGGGTTGACGATCGCAGTAGGTGTTAGTAGTACTCAGAGGATGCTGCTGCCCATCCCCTGGTTTCTCCCTTAGTCGCCTTTTATGACAACTAAGGGAAGATATGCAGTTGTATTATTCTTAGCCGGCATCATACAGCATATATGTAACTAAAAAAAATACATTGCTTATATTACTCAATGATAGTTGAAACTATTTTTAAAATCAGTTTAAAATAGAATTTGAGCAAAATCCAGGACAAACGAAAAAAATTTTACCTCTTTACATATTAGTATAGAGTATAAATGAGAACAGGAGTACAATGTTCCTACTAGAGCTATGGTTTTTTTGTCATGTACTGAATGTACTGTCCATGTTTATTGTTAGCCATATTTAAGAAGCAGCAACATTTTTTTTCTTCATTTCTGTCCATATACACCACACACATCATGTCTAAAAAATATTTTAAAAATAAAATTTATATTACATTTATGTGTAACTACAAACATTCGCTAAGTTTTTCTGCGAAGTAATTTGAGCTATTGACTAATTATTGCTTGCTATTTTGATTCGAGCTGTTTACGCATTTGCACAATCTACTTTATAGCACTTCTAAGGTAGCTCGAGGCCGTTGCCGCGTTGGTAATTGGCATATTTGAACCGTTTGTGATTTTGTTTATATTTCTTTTTAATAATTGCAGGGGTAAAAAGTGATCACTTGGTTAGTAACTAGATTAATTTAGGTCATTAAAACTAAGTGGTTTAATCTGCTGCAGATTTCTCCCTTCTACAAGACCGCAAGGGCGATGAAGGCAGTCAACATTTAATTGAAATTAAATTAAGTTTTATTAACTAATACCTTAAGGTAAAAACGAACAAATATATGCATTCAACGTCGCCTTGTTTACCGACAACAACATACATTTATTGAGGATGGTTACACTGGCGTCCGTAATGCACTGGGTAAATTTAAATTAATAAATTATGGTATAATTTATTTGTCCTTAAATGTATAATATTTCCAAGATCTCGTTATCGTTTTTTTACCTGTATTAAAATATTTTTTTGGGTTTCGGCCATTCATTTTAATTAAAGCAAATAAATGAACTCAAAGTTTCTGATTGTGATTTTGGAATTAATAATTTTGTCTGTCCGTTTGAATAAGAAAAAAAATTGTGTATGGTATTGATTTCAAATTCGAACGAGTGTTATTGTTATTAATGTTAGGCGTATATTTTAAAATTAACTATAAACGAAATCTTCCTAATTGGGTGATTTATACGTTAAGAATAAGAAACAACCTTACATTCATGGTCACGTTGCGTATGTTACAATTAATAAGATTAAAGACAGACCTCAAAATTAAAGACAGCAAGTGTTAGTTTAAAGCAATAAATGAAACGATATTCGACGCTGCTCGGTTTGGCTTAGCTCGGTCGCTCGTGGATGCAATGCGAAAGTAAGCGGTACACCAACCGGTCGAACGAAGGCCGGCAGGCAACCGCTTTTGTCTAATGTTCGGATCTAAGTCATAAGATATGACGTTAATAATATTATTACACAAACAATTAAAATTTCAACTGATTAAAAATTGTCTCAGCAAAAAACAAAAAACAACCAAACAAACAATAAAATTAATATATGATCGAAAACAACGAAATTATAAGCACTTTAATTTTAGGTAGAGAGAGAGTGCGCGTAATTAAGATTCGTAACTATTCATTCAAGTTTTATTATATATATAATAATTCATTTAGTCTGAGGTTATTATGAATTTTAAATTAATATTTATTGTTAATCATTACCGCTGTTTGCTTTTATATTAAACCAATTCTAAAGTTCAGAAATGCTTTGGCAAAAACGCATACTGCACCACTCCTACAGAAATAGAGCTCTCTCGCTCGTGTCTCATTATACGATATATGTACGTCCTTGTCGTACGGGCAAAGACGAAAGTGGCCAGGGTATTATTAATTTGTCGGTGTTGATAAATAAAGATTTCTTTATTTTAAAACTTATTTGATACACATATTTATTGCTATAAAAATATTTGTTAAAAAATTAAAAGAATTTTAGAGATATCATTTTTTAAATAGTATATTATGAATTGTAAAAACTTTTACCGAATGCTTTTTTTTTTCTTCATGTTTATAATTTAATGCTAACCGTAATAAGTAAAACAATATTTAAATACACTAATTATTAAAACGTCTCATTGTCATAATTATTAAATTCATCATTAACCCTTTTTGACTAATTATAATCTTTATTACTTCACTGTTACATTACAAAGGAAAGTAAAAAACTTTTCATTTAGACACCTTATGTAATAAACTTACATACTTATAATAATATATTTTTAGTTATTTATTAAAAACAAAATTCCTCTAAAGTATGTAATGTTTTGTACGTAAGTTTGTATTTGCTTGTTTGTTACTACACATCATTTCTATTTTTAAATAAGTATTGATTTAAGAGCCATTTTAAACATATTGCGATGCGTCTCGATGATTGCTTAGGGGTCAGGGAAAAGCATAACGTAAGCAACATTTTGCTGATTATTAACCGGGTTGGTTACCAATAATGAGTATACGTAAGCATTACCATAATTTTGAACAAAAAATTATGATTAATAAGTACATTTTGCTTATGTAATGTTTCAACGAATTTAAACCTAACAGAAATTTCCTCCGTGATCGATTTTAGGCATTTGTATAAATTTGCTTTGTCCATTTATACACACTTTTTAGTATATTATAATTTAGTTGAGTAGTAAATTATGTTATATCACAGCTAAGAAATTTAAAATTAATATCTTACTTTTGTATTTAAGAAAAGGTCGAATAATGGAAACTAGGCAGTCGCTCAATATGCTCATATTCTACGCCCTTTTTGTATTTATCAATACAGGAAGCTTCATTTTAAGGGGTGAATCAAGGTAATTATAAGTTGGAGGGAAACTACACTTGTGTTGTTTTGTAGATTAATTAATATTATTACTGTATTATTTATTCATAAGAGTCACTTATACTGGACAAGATTGACATTTACTTTTGCATTTATATGTATGTAATATATTAAATTATTATAAATTAACTTTTTTGAATAAACGCTACAGTTTTGTAATGTTACTATCAATTAATTTGCTGAGTTCTTCAATTCGAGAGGCTATAATAAATCTAATATTACTTCATAAATATGAATTGTTGATAGAAGTTTTTGCCGGAAAATTAAAAAGAAAATGAAAAATTCATGCCTCATAACAACTTGTTTTCAAGAGAAAGTATTACAAATGATCTACAATAAAAAAAATTTGTGTACTTGTGTACGCACGTAAGAAGTTATACTTATTTGACGTAATAATAGAATCAAAAAACATGTATTTATGTCCTTAATAATTTATAAACAAAAAAAGCTTCAGGGTGTCGTGCGGGCGCATCGTAAAATTTACTCTCATCATTTTTCCCTAACGCGTATAACTTCAAAAAACAAAAGTATTTTATTATATTTAAAGAAATATAAAAGTAAGAAATATGTAAGTAGTCAAAGCAGATGTAAAATCGCTTCAAATATCTTTTATGATAGTCAATGTCTCCGCAACTTATGTATGTAGAATATTTATACTGTATAATACTGCCGGTAATTTGAGTAAAAAGTTTAATCTCATCTCTCTGAGTGTATACAGGTCCGGATGTTATCACCGCATCGACCTTTTACCGTCAGGTTTACCGCATGTCATCCGTTCAGAATCAAACATTCGATTCGAGTGATCGGATCGTGAAATAACTATTTTGCACTTCGAAAATCAATAAGCCATGATAACATCTTATAGAGATCTACACGTTTTTAAATATCGATAAATCGTAGAACTTTATTTTTTAAATAAAAAATAGGGTGCCATAGGGATTGCGGACAAAAGTAAAAACTCGAAACGCTGGAAAAATTGTTTTTTTATTATTTTTAAATTAGCTCGGTGTCTTAATAACGGGTCTGTATTCATGTTTGAACATGCTTCAATTTATGAAAAGTAAAATTAATTAAAATAAATTTAAATTAAGCATTTATGGGAAATTCTTTTACAAGTGGCAACACAAAAATGCCTTCATTTAAACGCCAACTTGTACTTGTCATACAGTAGCATATTGACGACTGACGTCCATAACATTGGTAAAGCAAATCTATACGTTTTCACTTCAAAATAATAATTTAACTCGCTATTATAATTGGTAATAATAGACAATGTAATTTAAGATTTAATATTGTATTTCAAACATAAACACATATTACATTATATATATATATATATATATATATATATATATATATACATATACAGATTTATGTTATTAGAATTTATCTGTCGCTTAGATTAAAAAGTAATACATATACAAAACGACGATGTACGAAAAAATTAAATATAAAAATAAATAAAAAATGTTACCATTTAGCATTCTAAAGTTTTTATTTTAGTCTACTCTTTGACATAATATACTTATTTGAGTTCTTGTTTATAGAAAGAATCCTGTTAAAATAAAACGAGTGCACCCGAAAAAAAATTCCACACGATTATTGAGAACAGGTTTATCCACATATATATATGTATGACCTTCGCGAATATTATATGTGGATTGTGTTCTTAACACGACTAAAACATCAAATAAGTGGACATTAACTACTGTTTTATTCAACCAACGTAATATATATATAAAGGTTGTCTGGCTATTACTAGAACACATATATACGTTCTCGTTGACAGGTTTTTAAACTTAGGGTGGTAGCTAACTAAGCGCATATTAAAAAATGTATGTTATGACTTTATCACAATGATTTCCTTAATCGAAAGTTCAAGCTCATTATAAAATAAAATAGATGAATTCAAATCTACCTATATCAACGCGGTGTTCGACCATAAGATAATGATGTAGGGAAGTTTTTTCTCAGAAAGTTTTTTAAAACGATTTCACATTTTAACCTCGGCTTTGGTGTACTTCTCTGGCTAGTAGACATCAGTACTTAAAAAGCACATACATACTTAACTACAATATAGCCTTTAGAAGGCATAGTTTACCTTGAATCAGACCTGAAAATATTAGTTACATTTTTCCCGGGGTATCGTTTTACTGGAATGCGGAAGTAAAAAGCTTTCGGATTCGGCAAGCTGGGTACACAAGTTTTAATATACACTAGCTTCTACCTTTCGCTTTGCTCGTGTTCTTATATGTGTCTGTTGTTAAATGTTTAACTTTGCAGATGTTTTCAATGTTTCGAAATATGATCATAACTATTATTGAAATTCTGAGGAAAAAAAAAAAAACTGTTTCCAATTTCTTTTAATTGGTAACACTAATGGTCATCAACAGTTATTAAACAAACAATAGAAATAAAATCAGCTTGCAAACAGAATGGAAAAAGCTTCTGAACTCTTTATTATTTTAAATAAGCAGGCAAACAATTTTATATTTACTTACTTTGTTTCTAATACTAATTTATTTTTTTGGTTCTCAAAAATAAAAAACAAAAACTTAACTACATTTCTCAAGAGTTATATAATAATTTAGTTTCTAGCGTTAGTATATCAACTAATTAAATCTCTGTTAGAAAGAGGTTTCGCGATATTTTTTTCTAATCCACACGACCATACGAACTGATCCGATAAATTTATTTTTTATGAAAAAAGTTTTACAAACTAGTAATCTATGGTAACATAATTAATTATTAATACATATATTCAAGATACAAATACTAATGCATTCTAATTTCTAGAAATCTTAGATAGAAATTTAATATATCTATAATAATAAATAAAATTGAAGTGTCTGTTTGTAATCTCAAAATAACAATTTTTAACAAAATACATATGAATGTATTAACGATTTTTAAATAAAATACAATTTTTAAAATTTTATCCTGTCTGTCTGTTTTGTTCCGGGTAATCTCTGAAACGGCTGGATCGATTTTGACCGGTCTTTTTTTGTTAGATATCTGAAGTTACTCAGTGTAACTTAGGTGACTTTAATTTTTCGAAAATAATTAGGGTACAGCGTAAAAAAAACCTCACGAAATTGTAAATAAAATCCAATTCAATGCTCAGTTTTACTGACAGGTATTTGAATTTGTGAAAAATATCTTTGCTTAATGTTAGTAGAAAAAAAATCGTATTCGTATAAAAAAAAAAATATAATGCAGAGAAGACTGAAGAATATATCAAACGCGAGCGCAGTCGCGGGCACACAGCTAGTTTTTTAATCAAATTACTACGCGATAAATGACTGTCATATAATTACTTAACGCGACCCTCTGTAATTCGAATAATAACTACGAAATATGAAGACAGTCAGTTTAATATAATAAATGTACTATTAGTCGAAAAAATTAACGCTTAATTTTATTTGCACGTGTATTATTAATTATATATACTGTATATTTTATACGAATATAAAAGTGAACACTTCTTTTTTCTCAATTGTAATCTAAAAAAAATAACGCGTTGATAAGTTACGTCTTATATTGTTACATTTAATATGTCGATTACCCATAAAATGAGACAATAGGAAAACAATGGAAAGCTGGCGTAAACGCCAGGTTAGTGCTCAATGGGGTTTAATCACTGAATATAATTCAATGACAGTACATTGACAAATTACTATAATACCTTTCTCATTAATATTCAAGCTTAGTTGAAATTATAACTGGTAAATTTATTTGTTCCTATTTTTGATACACATTTTAATTTTTCTTTGAAACTATACAACGTTATAATATAATAATATAATTTATATTTAGCAAAAACTACATGGCTGTCTGTATTATATATGATCATTTTAATATACATCATTACAAGAAGCAATTAAATTAATATGAATTTGTTATATAAAATAATGTGAATTTGTTACATAAAAAACGATGCTATAAAAACAGATTAACTTGATTCTGGTTGACATTAAGAGGATTGAATCACAATAGCAAAACCGTTAAGGTGACCTTGAGTTATTTCTAAATTATAAATTCAAATGAATCCTATCGTCGAAGATCTAGTCGTGTTACAAAAGAATTAAAGATCATTTGTAAAATCTACGAAACCCGTTGAAATCTTTTCTTAAGGAAGATTATGTAATGTCACAGTTTGTTATAAAAATAACACGTTTAAATATATTTTTCGATGCATTCTTTTTTCCAAATTAATACTGATGAAAGACAAAATAAATGCATTTTTTTGTGTATTTTATAATAAAAATAAAAGGGCAAACCTGTTCAAGAAGTACCACAATACAACACTGGCACAAAATCCTTAGACAAGTTCGTTCCACTAACACTTTAAAAAAGTTCAAAATTTTAAAAAGAAACGGTTAACGTTCCGAATTTAAAATTCGAAGCGGCTGCGTCCGCGGTGCGCGCGCGAGTGGCGCCCGGTCACGTGCGCCCGCCCACCGACCGGCGACACCTGTTATCCAACCAAATTAAATACGCAGGTTCACCCCGACACTTGGTTTTTTCCCTTTTCCGCTTCCTTTGTGTTAAAATATCTTACGTTTATAAACAAGGAGGTAGGTACTTCCCGAACATATTATTGTAAAACATGCCAGTCGATTATCAAAATAAAATAATCAAAATAGTTTATGTATTGTAAAACACAGTGGTCAATAATTTATACTATAAACAAATAATTATTTATTTGTATATATTATAATTTGAATGTATTTGCCTTGACGTGTTTTACAATTCCTTCCAAATGAAACATAATCGTGCGATACAAAAAAAAAAATGTCCAAGGGCATTAATGTCAATCAAACTTTCAATAATATTTAATTTAGACGCGGAAAAACAATGCCTATTACTTTATTTATTTCTTGTTGCTGTTTTTTGTGCGATGTGAACTATCATTTGAATTTAGCGGCATTATAGCCGTGTAACGTCGGCTATTGGCAAAAGCTCACAGGTAAGTTGTTATCGCCCCGGGTTAATACTTGAATTGTGCTTGATTACCGCTTTAGAATGGATGCGTTGTTCCTTCATTTCTAATATTTCTATTCAACGCTAGTTTTCGCCTGTGGCTACGTCTATGTAATTGTAATACGACTAAAAGAGTTATATTTTAATTTATACTTCTGATTTTAGCAGAATAACAAATTACAATAATACTTTATTTAATAATGCATAGATATGAAGTTATATAATATTTTCTTGAGCACTTAATTACACTATTTACATATTTTAATATAAGATGAAAATCTCGTCTAATGTCCATTTTATCTCAACTCCTATAAAAATCGTTGACTCTACGCTCGAAGTTGTTGACATTTATGTATGCCTTTAATTAAGCCCAACTTCTAGAAAGAGGTTAATCCGCGTTCGAGAAGCTACGCAGAATCGTCTCGTCAGAAATGCCGCAGTGTCTCAAGACAGAAGACCAGTGCGTGTTGTGATGACTTACATCACGGAGAGGTGGTCGCTCACAATGGGCCTAATATGAATGCTCCAAGTTACTCAAAAGACAGTACAAGATTAATATCAATAACCAAATAATGTTTTGATACGAGTAGTATAAGATTATAGATTTAAATACATTATGATAATTATCTTAAAAAGTAACATCAAATTACATAGGTCCGAGCAACAACTATTCATTACGGTATAATATTATGTACGATTCTGTTCATTAGATCCACTTTGAATTTACCAGAATGGATTTAAAAACATACTCATCGAAGTTCATATAAATTAAAGTAAGTATTGACTTACAGTAATTGCTCGAATGCGCAAGTCATGACTGAAATGTCGGAAAGCTTTCAAATATCCGTCAGTTTGTAATGAAAGCGAAGTAATTTGTTGTAATTACGATAAAGAGCAACAACGAATAAATTTTATATGTTGATATTGAATGAAAATTCGATTAAGTACATGTTTTGATGTATGTTTTATACCTACAAGAGTTTATGGAAAATCAAGTTCTTCAAATAATCTTCTCCTTCTGTCTCCACGTCATACCTCCGGTTTAGTACATTCCTCCTTCTACATCCAATCTATTCTTCTATGGAATGCACTTAGATTGTAAATCAGGATGTCCACGAGCCATATGGCTTTCAAAGCCAGGGTACGGCAACTACATCCTATTTTTTTTTTGCAGAATCATCACACTAATACTTTTCTATTAATTTATTAATAATAAATGTATTGTATATATATGATGTATGAATGTATTATATGTGTACGTGGTATGTATTTTATTATATTTGTATACAGGTATATAATATTCATACTTAGTTTCACGCCTACCTTTGTTATTTTCTTCACCACCCTAAGGTTGACTGGAAAAAAATGCCTAAGGCATGCCTAAGGCATTAAGTCCGCCTTTGTACATAAATGTGTGCAAAAAGCGTTAAATAAATAGGTAATAAATAATTTAAAATATGTACCAGATTATTAGAATACATTTTTTGGACTTTTCGAAATAAATATTAGTAGCTTAAATGTTTATAAACACTTAAGATATATTATCTAGGCTTTTAATCTATACTTATAATAAAAGGCTAACGAGACGAAATCTGTATATTGAAGATATTTAAGAAAAAATACTATGCGGGCCTTTAAAATCGACTACAGAACACATTTCGATACTTAGTTATAAAAAATATTTTTGGTTTAATCACAATTTAAAAAGTTAAGATTTGATATTGAAACCAACCGAGATCTGGTAACAATCTTCTGCTATGATGACGACGACAGTCGATGGATTCTCGTATGTCAACAGTCTTTATTGCTTTTGGATTGTAATTTATTTACCATCAGGTTAAGTGTTGTTTTACCTTGCTAGTTTTGAAACAAAAATGTGAACGAAATCGATACCAAGAAAGCTGTAAAGTGGTATCTTGTTTTGTAGGTAAGTAGGATTTCCGACGTAGATCGCATGGGTAACCTTATAACTGGGTGAGGATATCGCGTTGCGACGATGTGTAGGAGACGCCTCGGGAATGCGCACGCAACTGGGGCTCGCCATTAGAGCATGTCCGAGACGCATAACCCTATCTTTCTGTTATTCAAAAAAAATAATTACCTCACGAGTAGGTAGTTTACAGAGTTATTATTGAAAATAATATATTTCTAATAATCGATTGAATTTCCCACCGCATGTAGGATGTGTTTAAACTGAGTCATAATTATACGAATATTCTTAATAATGGATTGCAAATTTTCATTCGTAGAAGACAATAATTGTAAACCATTTTTTATCTATTTGTCTGCTTCATTAATAATAATGAAATAAATGTACGTTGGCACAATAAGAAGTAATAAATATATGTAATACTTATATATATATACACGGTTTGATGGAATTTGACGTCATATTGTAAAGGCGAGAACAGACTGCGACAATTAGCGTCTCGTTGGTTTATCATTGAACGGTTTCATATTTTTACAATTTTCAGACTTTTATCATTAGTTTTTATTGGTTCAAAGCTAACAACATTACAATCGTTAGTTTCTTTTAATAGTTGCTTGATTTATCTCATTACATATTATTTTTGATATTGACACCAAAATGTACTTTAGTTATTTATAAAATTAATTGAATTTTTATGAATTGAAAACTCAAATTACTGCTACAACTATTTTCGAATGTTTCATCTATTACTTTTTAATATAATATTATGCAATAAATATTGTATACAAAAGTAGATATGGTCACCTCACAAGTTAATTCAAGGCCAAATCGCGTAGTGTGTTCATATCACTGCCTTCAAAACATTAGAGGTTTGAACAATAAAACCCCTAAGGTTTGGTTTCCGACGTGACGCATCCATCTACCTGGACGTATGAATGAAAGATGTAAATATCGATCCTTCTAGAATATATGTACCCTTGATAGCATTCAACCAGTTTTCGCTTTGTTCGTGAAACACATAAATACAATTCGAATCGTTTTGTATTTTATTCTGAAAATATTAAAAAATAAAGAAAGAATAAATTATTAGTTTATCTTTTAGTAAATATAATATTATCTTTTATATTTGAAATACGAATAAAATATCGTTTTGAAATAAAAGTTATAAAATTAAAAATTTATTCGAATTATAATACTAAATTAGATTAAATCTTTTACTCTTTTAATATTATTAAATGATGTGTTTAAGAGGACAAGCGGTCGACAAATTAGGTATTTCCGAAATTTATTGCTATCGCGTTGCGCCCCCGAGTAAGAGTGGGGACAACTGTAGCTAGGGCTGATTTTACGTATGCAAAATAGATGAAAACATTACTTCGTAGTACCCCGTTTCCTCCCTCCAAAACTGAACCGATTTTATTTTTCTTTCAGTTTTAGAATAATAAAGACTGGCTATACCTGTACGTGCTCTTTTAAATTTTATTGAAAAAATCGAGCATTTTTTTCATTTTCAAAGGCTCTTAGTTTCTATATTAACTAATTTATGGGAGAAATCAAAACGTACGGGCATGGCGGTGGTGGATATTATTTGGTATAAAAATATCCAGGGAGGAAACAGGGAACAACGTTTGTGTGGAATAAACGCCGGCAGGTTATCCTCTTAATATATCATTTAATCAGTAATTTGCAATTTAAAAATATAAAGGACTAAAGCTGAACTCCCGGTTTCACTCGTGAATTTAATTTTATATTATTCACAATTACTTAATGGTTTAAATAAAGTAAATAGATTTTTCCTGTTAGTATTTATTATACCGACTTGATCCATTATTATAGTATATCTTGTGTTAGAAAATACATTTGAAAACCTGGCTAAAGGATAAATATATCAATTAAACAAAGAATGTTGTAATTCGATTTCGCGAATCTTGTTTTATAAGCCTAATAATGGACATGCAGAACGATATATAGACGTATATTATAACATAATAATGAGTATGAAATGAAAATTGTAATTTTGGCTGTTCTATAAATATGCTATTGCACATCTACAACGTAGAGATAAGACAGTAAATTAAATTGCAACCAATTTCATTATTTACCGTTTAATGAATTCAAATGTGTTACATTTTGACATAAACATTGAAGTGTTTAAAAATGAATAAAAAATTAAAAAAGTCATTATCAAAAAGGACATTTTAATATCGTCCATTCAAGATCGAACCTAGATTTAATTTTAAATTAAATTTAATGCTCATTTAAACATTCCCAGAAATATTCGTTAGACATAAACAAAAACAATAGGTTCATAATAATCTAATTGTAAAATAGTTGACGACTCAAAAAACAATTCATTTCGAACGGTAGCTATTAATGTTCTCAGCTAAAATACCGTGTGAACGTTTCAGACCACTGTTTACATTTCTACAATTTCAACAATGGAAACAAAAGAACGTGTTCGCGTTTTCATATTTATGTATAGTCCAACAGAGATCACCGTTTGAGATGCTGACTCATCGCAGGATGACATAAACTCGACTTAAGACGGACACATACGCCACGTTACCTGATGCAACGTGATGCTTTTTGAGCCAAATGAAATTGTACTATTTTCTGTTGCCTGCAACGTACTATTAACACTCGATTCTGTGCATGGACGTAACTAGGGGTTGTGGAACAATACACTACCCTAAAATAGCAAATCTAAAAAAAATGCATGGTAGTAAGGCGATTGAACCCAAATGGATAGCGACAATCGTACACTTGTGAAAATCCCATTACCATCTTAATGCGTGTTACGTTTCAGGATCAGACAGTGTATTTCTACGCCATCTAGAGACTTTATTCGTGATAGATGTTGGCCGGTATGATAATGGCAACCGTTAATAGATTCTAATTTGTCAGCGGAAGGCATCGTTCTTGTATGTACTTTTTTACATCAGTTGAAGAGCTATAAATATTGTATATAAATATTGTCGTGTTATTAAAAAAAATGTAAAAAATACAATGGTTTCACTTCCCGCCTTGCTTGCAATTACAACACTGTACCTTAAAATCAACTCTAGCTACGACTATGATGCGACATTGTTTTTCTAATAAAACATAGTACAAAAGGATAGGGGGGGGGGGGAGGTAACGCATGAAGCCCTTTTTTCATAAATTGAATAGAAGTGCACTTTGATTCCACGAATTCAACCTGCCACGTTGCATTGAATGGCGTGGTAAAGGTGTGTTTGTTATTTGATGGGTAAATCCGATTTACGGATATCTTTCGTAGTAGCTTCCATAGAGCATATAAAGAATAGTTACTTTATAAAAATTGAAGTCATTAACATTACGATAGGAGATAGGTTTTGAATTTTGTTTGCATGGTATAGGCTCAGTTCTTTGACAACAATCTCACCTGATATTGACGATGTGGTCCAGGATGGTAAACACACTAAGTCTAGAGGTACTGGTTCACAAGTGATGCTGTCGGAACACACCTATTGGTATTTAGCAACAGGTTTTCAAACATGAGGGTGGTAGTTACCCAGGTAGTTTCCTCAGGATATTATTCTTCATTGTAAGCTCAGGCTGATTTTAGAGTTGGATAGGTGGGCTCGAGCCCGCGTCCGTTGATGCGGAATCCGGCCGCACTATCCACTGCGACATTATCGTTTCAATTTCACTCATATTTGATCGTTATTATGCCGCTGAAATCTCAAGTTTTCGGTGTTAAATGTATAAAAATGTGGCCGAAACACAGAAAATATTACATAAACCTATTCAAAAATACTTCGATAAATGGAAAAACCCAAATGGTTTTTCATTTTCTTATTTTTGTTTTCCTTATTTTTTGTCAATTAATTAGCGCGGATGACGTAAGGTTTCTCCTGAGCTTTATAGCGAGCGCTTAGAACACTGATCTGGAAAACCACCACAGTGGTACGAAAATTGGCTAGGGCTGTTAACCGCGTCCAAATTTCTCAAATCTCCTTATATACTTTGCTCTTTATCACATACATAATAACACTGTATCTGGCTAGTAGATCGTAGAAAAGCTTCTGCGGTTTGGAATTGAAACACATTTAGTAATTCGGCTCTTTATATTTCCTATTTTTGTACATTACGTTCAAATTTATTTAGAAATATATTTATATTAAAAGTGCTATTACGAGTAATATTAAATTAAAATACTAATGTTTAAAACTAATCATTAGAAAAAACATTCAAGAAAGATCTCAAAATCCATTGAATAGTGTAATATAGATGATGTTAAAATATTAACATAAACAAATTTATATATTCTCTACTACTCATATCTTATTATTACCTTAAAATTCTATGATTATAGATAGAAAAAGAACTGAAATTGGCATAATTAATGTTCGATCATTTTTCGTTTCGAATCCCCATATAGGCGCTTTATTATTCTTGGATTTTTTTCTTAATCTATGTTCGATGGTTTCCAGAAACTATATTCATTCTACTATCTATATTATCCATTTTATTGTGTACAAAAAAACTGTCTGTAATTAGTTTTACTTATTTTCATTTGCGTTAAGTTTCGATGATTTGATTTATTTTTTTTTTCATTTTGGGAAAACAGTTATTGATTATTAATTAATATAGATATATTAATTTTGAAATTCACCGTGCTTATTTAATTAAAAATAACTATATTTTAGTATTCGGATTACTCATAAAAATTAGACAATAGGAAAACAATGGTAAGCTGGCGTAAACTTCAGGTTAGTGCTCAAGGGGTTTAAAATAATTAAAAAAAATTAGTATTTTTTATATAATTTATCAAGTAGTATAGAAAATAGTTCCATAAAAATATAATGTCTTGTAAATATAATTAATTAGTTGTATCTAAATAATTAGGTAGAATCTGTACGTTTGGTATTATTGTTCTACATACATATATTTCATAAGTATGTATTGAATTAAGTAAAGAACATTCCTAAGTGTTCATCCGTAAATTAGTTACAGATATTATATTATTTTCACGGCATGTGAGCAATATTGGTTCCATCCATCCAAGCGTAAAGGCGTCCATTGCTGGACTTTGTTAGATAAGATAAGGGGGGAATTGTCTCAATCGCAACGCCTGCCAGGCAGGTTGGCGATCGCAGTGGATGTTTGTGATACTCAGAGGATGCTGCAGCCCAACCCCTTGTGTATCCCTTACTCGCATTTTACGACACCCACGGGGAGATATGGGTGGTACTAGTCTTAAGCCAGAAAGACAATATTGGTTATTAGTAATGTTGTGACGGTTATGTGGTTTTGTATCATTACAACCATAATGTAAGAGTATTTTCGATTATTCTTGAAACTCTGTTTAATTGTCTGTAAATGTAAAAGGTATCAATAATATTTTAATGAATTCAATCATGATTATTAAAAATATTGAACAACATTTATGTTAAAGTATACTGATAAATGTTTATGACAGATGATTCACCAAGTAGGTAGTTAATGTTCCTGTGGAATATTTTCGAGTTGTAACTCGAAATTTGCGAATAAACATGATGTACCACATAATTAAGTAGAATTTTAATACGTGTTTTTTTATATATTAAATATTTATTAACGTGAATATTAATTTTTAATTAATTTGAATGACATATATATTAAATTTATACTAATAAATAAAATTGAAGTGTCCGTTTGTAATGTCAAAATTATTTTTTTTAGTTCTATTTACTGAATGTATCTACGATACCTATACCAGAAATACATTTTTTTTTTCATTTTTGTCGTTCTGTCTGTTTGTGCTGGGTAATCTCCGGAACGGCTGGACGGATTTAGACAAGACTTTTTTTGGTAGATAGCTGAAATTACTCCGGGTAAGATAGGGATTCGAAAATATTTACGGTTCCGTATAAAAAAATTAAAACGCAATGAAGAACATATGAAACGCGCGCGCAGCTGCGGGCACACAGCTAGTATATAAATAAGCAAAGAAAAAGGGACGACTAAAAACCACATGGGCGGACGATATAATTTTTTTAAAGTAAATGAACAGTTTCATTTATATTTTACTTATGTTACTGTAAATGATCTTTTCCTTTTATTGGTCTACAAAACTGGGTACAATTTTAAATTTTACAAATAACTTTTTTATCACAGTTCATTTAAATTGCACCTTCTTGGCGTAGATACAGCTTCTATTAATTATAATATAATGACGTTATAGAGAACTTATTTTCAAACTTTTTGTACAAACAGCGGGAAATAAATAATAGGCTTTTAATTTTATTATTTATTTATTTAAGGCCATTTGGCAAAGCTCCAAAAGTTTTTTTTTGTAATAGAATACACTAGTCATTAAAATAATGTAATATATTAAATACTAATAATCAGTAATAAAGTAATCAGGTTTTAAAGTATTTTGATAAATAATTATAATATAAGCTACTGTAGGTATAATTTAATATTTCTTAAAATACGTCGAGCATATGTGCTAACAGTGTTTGTAGATTTCGCTTAAGCTAACAACGTAATAGTCTGCAAATAATAGTTGACTCGACTCCTGTGATAAACATTCAACGGTGTTATTACTTATTATGAAAGTTCTGCGAAATGCTAAGTCATGATATATATGGAGTACTGATGTCACTTCTGGGCAGGGGAGCACCTGGATACAACTTCACTCGATTTAAAGACGTGCTGCAATAATTGTTGACGAACCCAATCTCGCAGGCGGTGTAGAACACTTAAATCTAAGGAGGGACTTTGTCTCCTTATGTGTGTTCTACTGTTTGCATAATGGGTTGTGTTTTGATGAATTGTTCGACATAATGCCAACACCTAATTTCTAACATCGTACTGCTCGTATAGGCACGGAGATCACCCTTACATCTTGCAGCCAAAATTGTTCCGGACAGTGCAGATACAGTGACATCGCATGCTCACGCACACACATATTTTTTATTTAGTCTTCTTACATTTCAGACATAATCCGAGTTTTGTTTACTTTTTTTGTGGCTTTATTGTTTTCATCTTATTTCTATTTTACAATCTTATTCTATTTCATATTTATGTGTGTTTATTGCATTGTGGTTATGTCGAATCTTTATATTTACTTAAATCCTATTTCTAATTTACAATCCTTATTTTATATCTTAGCTCTTGTTCTATTACATTTTGTTTTGTCGGATCTTTAGTTATTCATAATTCTCATCATAGTTTTTATGTACTTATTTCTAATTTTACATTTTAATCTAATTTTTTGTTCAGTCTATTTACACATATACATACTTGCACACTACACGCAAGGTACATAGGTTCTGTAAGGGAAGTTTTTCTTCTAGGCTTACTAATCGCTAGGTTAGTGCAGGCCGCGACGCGGTGCTTGCGTAAGCCACCCCGTGTCGCCCCCATCCCAAATGAAGCGGACGGCCCCGGGGGGTTTTAGTGGGTATTTCCGGGCGACTCTCGCCCGGGTGAGTCCCACACTGGCACGGAGCTCGTCACTCCGTGCCCCCTTATCTATTGTATTTGGGGGACTTTGATCCTCCAAATACAATAGATAAGGGTAGTGCGTAAATGCATTTCCCCCCGTAAAAAAAAAAAAAAAAAGGTTAGTGCAGGCTAGCTCAAGCTGAGGCGCGTACTATAATAATGCCACTGCGCTGGCTACCATTTTTAGACTGAGTGCCTTAAGCACTCGCTTTAAAGTCTGGTGAAGCTGTGAAGGCCCTTTTGTTCACTGTATTCACTCAGTCCTTTCACTTGATATTAAGTGACTACGTGGTCCAGGATGGTAAACACACTAAGCCTAGAAGTATTGGTTCTCAAGTGATGCTACACACCTGTTCGTATTTAGCGACAGGTTTTTAAACTTAAGGGTGGTAGCTACCAAGGCGGACATAATTAGAAAATGGCCTGCCACCATGCAAACCCAACTGGTCAATAGCGTTTGGAAAAACGATATATTTTTTTATTGCAATATTTTTGTTGTTATAATATGTTTATGTTAAAGTTTATTTCTTTATAAATAAATACCTATTATATTATAATATAGTCAATACATTAAACCTTTTTTGACGATCTTGGTGAAGGTTAATTTGAACAATAATAATAAGTGTTTATAATATAATGCCAATAATATAGATGCATATATTATATATATGTATATATATGTATGTATAATGTACATATTTAAGTACATTTTATGTGCGTATTTAAGTAGGTGTTGCCGAAACCGGGATTGTGTTTAAGCTATGCATTTGGAGGTGAACGGTCGACCTTCTACAGGCGATTAGTCACTAGATCTGATGTGAGGGGTCGGGTTTTAAATGGCTTACATATTGAATTAGTAGATAGATAAATGTTTTAGTATCAATGAGTGATTCAAGTTTGTGGTCGTTGGGATGTAGTGGGAACTTACGTCATTCTGATATTTCCCAAGTTAGTATATAGTCTGTCTCGGTACCCATCGCGGCGACTTGTTCGAAGAGTATCAATTGTTAAATGTCATATTTCTTAATCACGAGTTGAGTGTATCTGTTTGTCTGGTATTTTATTTATTACAATAATATTATATGTCGTTGTGTATTAAATATACATTATGTTGTTTAGAGTTTTTTTTTTTATTTAAAACATTTTTTGGGCGATATGTTTGGTATGAGGCTTTAAAATAATGATGGCGCAATGGTAATTCGATAGGGTTCTGCGTTGATGGATGCAGGTTCGAAACTATTTAAATTTATAATGAACCTGAGCTTTCGGTGAAGGAAAACACCTCGAGGAAACCATAGCCTGGTAGTTGGGCATTTTCTAATAATGCCCGCCTGTATAGCTACCATCCTCAAGTTTTAAAACCTTTTGGCCAAACAGCGATAGGTGTGTTTCGGCAGCATCACTTGAGTGCCAGTACCTATATGCTTAGTGTGTTTACATCATATTTTTACTTAACGTCAGATGAGATTTGGTAAAATCGCTGAGCCTATAAAGTATATGTATAAAAAAAGATATATGAACATTTAATTCCATACTATTTTTCTTTCATATAATGTCCACACTCCATCCATAATTTCTTTGGCCTTCCTCTACTTTTCCATCCTTCCACATTCATATTCATTACTATTTTACCCACATGCTCTTCCTCTCTTCCCATAACATGTCCATACCACGACAAACGGGAACCTTTTAACTTTTCTACCACTGGCGCAACTTTCAAACTCCATCTAATGTATTAATTTCTTATTTACTAAGTAGGAATTGCACAAAGATAACAACTAAGAATAGATATGCTAATTATATATAAAGTTTATAAACTAATATAACGTCACTCGTGAAAATAAATGATCACAATAATTGCCATAGGAAGTTATTCTTTTCAGTGGATAACTATTTAAAAAAAAAAACAATGAGTCAGGACGTGCGATGATACCGTAGGACGATTTGACTTTGCCATTGGTTTATATGAAATTCTTAGAATCTTATGTGATTCATCAGAATAATATGAAATGTTTTTTTTTTATTATTATTTTAAGTTGTACAGGCGAGTTTACGTTACTGACCTTGAAACAAAAATAGAAATTATGTTGAAAACAATTTTAAAGACATACTGGCTTAGTATGAATTTAATAGAGTAGTCCATGTAAAAGGTCATGTCAGTAGTTCCGATGTTGAAAAAATATAAACGTTTTTATGTGCTTAATATCGTACGAAAAGCATTCGCGTTAAAAAAAAAATTATAGACATTCTCAAATAATGGTTCTCAAATAAATACTAAAATATGGACAGATATAATTAATATTATAGTTTCAAAAGTACATACGTGAATTGGTTCAGTGATTCTTGAGTTTACAAGTCAAATCAATCATTCAATTTCTAATACATTTTTTTATGACTTTTTTCCAGTAAATTTTTTATTGCTTTATATTTATAGTTATTCTGGTAATCGGGACGAAGACAATCCAACAAAATCAAAATAAAAAAATAAAAGTATATTCAATTTGGGTCTTGAAAAGGCGCTTGTGAACGTTAAAAAACTACCATCGGTTCGGAAAACGGACTAATCGATAAAAGCCAGAAAAAACCCGATATATATTTTTTTTGTGTAAAATATTTTTATGTATAAATTACACAGTTCATAGTTATAGACAGTGTTAGGGGAAGGAAGCACAGGGAGGAGTGACAGTTCTAGACATCACTAGGTATCGTACACGCAATTATCCACCTAACCTTTAAACATTAAGACCTCCTTGACATAGTGATTAAACTTTTTGTCAGGTAAAATGTGCTTAAGAACCATATTGTAAAAGTTGACACTAATAACTAAAAAGCTATTATAAAAAAAAACTGAGTTACTACCGTTTCTGAGTTAAAAACACCGACAAAAAACCGACTTTGTTTTATATGAAAACATATTGATAAATATAAACATAGACTTAATGTGATTTTACAACATTGCATCGTGGTAAAATATTAAAACATTACGTTGAGTCAGAATAATAAACAGAAATCATCTATTACTCACAATCAATAAACTAAATATTAAATGATGGTAATATTAATAATAATTGGGTTTCAACGTGCTGATTTTTCGTTAGATAAGATTACGCTATAATAATCTTTAATGGTTAAGCTTCAAAGATTATTATTGATCGACACGTTGGTGTTGTTACACTCGCAAACAATATGTCCGGTACGTAGTATTTTTACCTATTTTTATATTTTTTAATAATAATCAATTTACATACGTGTGTTAATTTGGAAACCGTGCCGTTAGTGCTAAAGTATTATTATATTTTTTAAAGTTTACATATCTTCACGACTGTTTATTATAGAGCCATCAAAAACACAACTTGTAAAACAAAACTAGTCTCGCAACTCAGTTCTTCTAACGTAAATGTGAGATCCATGTAAGTCCAAGTCGGTTACTTTATTAAGTTCCTATTTAAGGGACCTTCTGTTTTAAGTTATTACGTAATTAGCTAACCTAACAACATTTTACAGTGACCATATCAATATTAAAAATCTTTAATATGAAAAGAAAACACAATGTACCTCATAAATAATACATATTATATTAAATAAAATTGTTTAGTGCGATTGCAAAGTCAATCTAATTTATTTAAAACGTAAAAGATTTTTAATATTTATCTGGTCACTATAAGATATTGTTAGATTAGCTAATTATGTAATAACTTAAGACAGAAGGTGCCTTAAGTAGGGACTTAATAAAGAAATCAACTTGGTATTACATGGATCTCACATTTACGGTAGAAGAACTGAGTTGCAAGACTTGTTTTGTTTTATAAGTTTTGGTTTTTACTTACTATATTTAGAATGAGAACTAGTTCTAAAAAAAGAACTGACAACGGTCAACAATTTGAATTTAAAACAACTATGCATACTGACAAACGATAGACAATGATCTCCTTACCGTAAACGGCTTCAAAACGATAAACTTGCCCTTGAATTGGTGATTACGTCACTTCTCCCTTTCCAACGCATTGAAGAAAACGAAATAAAAGTTCACAGGTACGATGTGTGGTTCTCAACAGTTTTTATTTTATTTTATTTATTTTGTCAATATCTTCAATTTTATCGACTATCATAATAATAAATCTTGAAACCTAAAAACTCGTTATGGTTTTATTTTTATAACTAGCAGTGTGCCCGCGACTCGACCACGTTTTATATATATTGCATTGCATAACATCGTTTTTAATTTTTTTATACGGAACTCTAATTATTTTCCAAAATTTTGATTGCTACTAACATTACGCAAAGATATTTCTCACAAATACCTGTCAGTATAACTTACATTGAATCGGATTTTATTAACAATTTTATGTTTTAATTTATTTACTCGGAACCCTAATTATTTTAGATAAATGAAAGTACCATAAGTTACGCCAAATAACTTCAGCTTTCTATCAAAAATGTCCCATCGAAATCGATCCATCAATTGCACAGATACCCGTAACAAACAGGCAAACAAAATAAAAGTTTTAAAAATTGTATTTTTGGTATAGGTATCGACGATGTATATATAATACATTCATATCTATTTAGTAAAAAAAAAATTTTTGACGTTACAAACAGACACTTTAAATTTATTTATCAGTATAGAAGATGTTAGTATTGACACGGTAAAACACAGAGTTAAGAGTGGATACGACTTTTAGTGCCGTGGTACGTGTGTTATCGTTGTCAGTTATTATGACCTTTTTTTTCAATCTGACTGACGCTGCTGATCTGGAGGGTTTTGATTGCTTCACCAAAATTTATGGCTAGCATTTGAGGAGATCAGCCGAAAATGGTAACTAGCACAAGGGCACCAAAGCCTTACAAACCTCAGTTTAGCCGTTACCTGTGTAAAACTTCCGTGGATTTGCTCTAACTAAACTTTACGATTTATAGTTACATAGTTATTATAATAAGAAAAAAATAAAATAGAGTTCTGTAAAATAATGTAGATTTTATATTTATCTTTTCTATTCGGTTTAAATAAGTATATAAATTTATTAAAAGTCTGTAAATCCCATCAGAAATAGGCTTTTGTATACTGTGCTAGTTTAACATACAGATGACCGATTGACCGTAGATCCAGAAATAAACGGTCCACGAGAAAATTAATTTAAATACAAGTTTAAAACATTTAATAGAACTCATTTCAAGTAGTACGAATAAAGTTTAAAGTTGACATAAATCCCATGATTAAGTATTTTATATGCAAACGCATTTACATATGGGACGTCAAGGTGATTCGATCCTCTTTCGGACTGAGCATAACCGGTTCACCAATGTTTACCACAGATTTCACATATGAATCCTAATAAATAAATATATAAAACTGGTTAAAAATACGCGACGTTTTATGGTTCATAAATATCCAGAGGACATGCGAAAATTGGCAAAATAAATGTATTACAGATTGTTCTTTCAGTTCAGTTCGGTGTTCGTCTGATCATTTCCGTATCTAAAATGTTATAGCTAACTCATTTTATTCATTTTGACAATAGCTAGGGGTATAATTAAATTGACAAAATAAACTACTTTATCACAGGTGCCAGTAACCTCTTTCACTTAAATAACTTTAATAATTTAGTTATTTCGTTTAAATCATGGGGAAAAGCGTATTTAATTAAGTAGTTTCAGAAAATGTACGATTTCAAAGTGAATTAAATTTTTACTCCTACATATCCGAATCTAAATACTTACCTACTTAAGTAAGATACTCATTAGGTCTCTTTTTAGAGAGGCAGAATGTACAAATATACGCTTTCAATTATTCTTATATTTGAATAATTGATTATAATATAAAATTAATAATTCATTTATTTCTAAACTGTTTCTATTCGAACTGACTCACAAATCGGATTTAACAATGTTGTAACGAAATTTATTAATAAAACATTAGTTATTACTAATTTATATTCAAATGTTGTTGATGATTTTTATATTAGTCATTACAATCAAAATGATTATTCACTAATGAAAGGGAAGTTGTGTATTAGTAAATATGCAAATTTAAATATGTTTCAGTAAATTGGTTTATTGTTAATTAAAAATGAATGCACATGTGACTTTTATAATAGTATCAATGAATATAGACTTGGATAATATTTGAAAAAGTTTTTTTTAAATTATATATTCAATCAAACTTATTACAACTCAGTTACTTTAATACAGTCGCTCTTCACTTGTTTTTTTTTTTTAAACTACCCGTAATTAAACACTGTTGACATGAAGTACTTTGACATCTTCAGCGGGCTTTGTGATGAGTATTTAAGGCACACAGACGGAAAGTAGTAAACAGTACCAGGATACCACAATAGTATTAATCTTCTATTGGGCTGTTGCCTGCCTACAAGTTCCGCGGAATTCTTCCTAGCTAATATTTATAATTAAAATTGTTCATTACGTAATAAATAACATCGTATTAAGAGATCCACAACAATGACAACTAGATATGCTCACGGACGCGTTTACATGAATTACAAAATTATTGAAATTTTATTTTATGCACAATTTAAATTATCTTTTATATATAATATTATTATCCCATGGTGTACTCCTTACATTCTTATATGTTTTTTTTCTAACTAGCTAACGCTGTTGACCGGAAGGCCCTTTACAGCTTCCTCGTGAGTCTGGGCACGAGTGCTGAATGCACTCAGTCGTAAAAAGGTAACTAGCGCAAGAGTTACCAAAGTGGTACGGATCGTCGGCTTGGCCGTTACCTGAGTGTTTTTTTATTGGACCAATGTTAACGTTGCCACAAACTACAATTCAGAAATAAGTTTTATATGTTGATTACCCATAAAATTGAGACAATAGGAAAACAATGGAAAGCTGGCGTAAACGCCAGTTTAGTACTCAAGGGGTTAAAATAGCATTTTGCTTAAGTATAATACAGAAAGTATAGGTATCAATCAACCTTCGCCATGTTAACTGGCATTTTGAATAGAGAACGGGATGTGTGGCTACATTTATTTATTGCATTATAATGTTGTATTGGGAGTGAACGTTCTAGTAATATTTTTTTGTCGGTTTAATCGTCTATTATCTTCATTAATTCTTCTATAAATATTAAATATATATACACATATATATATACACCCGAATAGATAATAAAACTATAATTAAAAAAGCACTAGTAAAAATATCTGTTATTGCACCGACTACAGTGTATAACATAAAAAAATATATTTAAATCTATAAACAAGTGCAAGGGTGTGTTACTCCTGCAAGGAAAGTTACTGAGGGAAGACACGTCACGCGAGGCGAAACGCCACGGCACCGATGACGTAGCCTGACTTGTGCACCTTGTAGCTGAATTCATTTTAGAAGAATTTTAAACACTTCGCATGAATAATTTTAATGTCTGTTGAAACTTTGTAGACGTTATGTTGCCAATTGACTTCAAAACCGATATTCTAATATGTACATTTTTTAGTAAATTATTTCGATTATTAATTATTCAGTTTAAATAATGGTATCGATCGGAATTGTAGACTATTCCACTTTAAAATAAACTATTTTCATTTCATCTTAATAGTTTTTATTCGCTATTTCGTAATTATTTGGAATTTGTTTATCATGCAATATACTTTACATATTTAAAGCACTTATGTAGTTATTTTATTTAAATCCTAGCCGTGTGCCCGCGGCTCCGCCTGGATATTTTATATTCAGCACAATACTTCAGTGCGTTATATAGTTTTTAAATACATTTGAAAATAAAGTATTGATAGTCACTATTTTTTTACTTTAAATTGTTTTTGGTGCAAACAGGGAACACCTATAAAAGTCGTGTTTTTTTGATATATTTACCGTACCTATTAATATGCCTCGGTCTTTTTATATTATAGTTTACATTGCATATGTTATAAGATGGTTAGACATAAATAAAGTCATCATATTTCCTTGTTACAATATAACAAAGAATTATATTTGCAAGGTAAATGACATATAAATTTCTTTGCCACTTTTTCTTGTATCGTGAAATAAACTTTATTTAGTGCTCGAGGACTTGAATGGTACGAAATTTGAACTGCGAGCCGTGACTCAAGCCCGTCCGACTGGTTTTAACGTATACGCTCTGTTGGTAAATACAGTTGCAAGGTAAACTGTATTGATAGGTGCACTTCGGATTTCAATATTACTGATATTGATATCAACTCTTGCATAAAGACGTAACTGTTTTTTTTGTTCATGCAAATCTTAATTCTTACTGTATTGTGAAGCTAAATGTTTTATTAATATTCTGCATTAGAAATTTTATAAACGCATACGTAGCGGTCCAGTCTATATTATGTATTAAAAAAAAACTTTTTTACATAAATGTAACCCGGCAACGCCGAGTAAGACAGCTAGTAAAAATATAATGTTGAATTACGATTTCAATCTCATTATCTTTTCATTTTTTTGCGTAATGGCCTATATGACATTTCCTTATAGTTTTTTACAGTATTTAATCATGTTTAGGCCTAGTTGTGTTTTAACCCCCTTGAGCACTAACCTGTCGTTTACGCCAGCTTTCCACTGTTTTCCTAATGTGTCATTTTTATGGGTAATCGACATATTAATAATAATGCTTATAATTTTATAAATATTTTATGCGTAATTATAATTATAACTTTTTTATTAAATGCTAATGAGTTTTGACTCATTCTTTCAGTTTAGATAATTAGGTATTTAAGTCGTAAGTATATAATAATTAAAATTATTTGATATGCCGATATTATGACTTTTTACCCTACGTAGCGGCTTTTTGCCGATGATATCTTAACTCTTCTATTTATTCCCTTGGTATCTGATGGAGCTTTTGTGCTCGTACCGTTTTTGCTCGTCTTCCGTTTGATAAATCGGATTGTTGTTGATTCATTATATTGTTACGGAATATTAACATAGGTCGATTTTATTCTCATATTTGCCAATCGAAATTTAACTCGGTCTCTAGTAAATATAGAAAAAAATGTTTTAGTGTGGCTGGACTTAAACTCTGTGCATATCCAAAATTACGTATTTATTTAACAATTTATAAGGTTGGATTTTCCCACTTTAATTTAACGACTTGATGATAATAAAAGTACACACTCGCCCAAAGATACAAACACGTATATCTGAATGGTGTTTTTGTATACTTCATATAAATATATATTTGTGTATTTTGGTCAAGAATAATATTTTTTTGGCAATATTTGATAAACATATTTTTCGAGAAATATGTCTATGTATGTACTTTAAAAAAATAGCGACATTCCGCAAGTCGCGAAGCTCACATTAAAAATGGACTTATAAATGGCTAGGAAGATTCGAAAATGGTTGTTTTACTGTTGTCCATAGACAATGCTAATTATTTACCATCACGCAATTCACATTGCTGATCTTTTCAAGTGTTAAGAAGTGTCAATAAATATCTACACATCCTTGTTGTAACTCAGAAAAGAACACAAATATATAATAAAAAAAAGGTAAAAAAACTGGAATGTCTAATCAATGAACACGATATCTCGTGACTTCATCCAGTGAAGCATTTATAGCTAGTCTTTTGTTATATTACATTTTTTTTTGTTTCTTTCATGCGTCATTGGATAAATCTGTTTATTCATTGAATAACGTCCATAGATTATATTAAATAATTTGTTAAAATGAGAAATAGCTTTACAACGTGTTACGCACACATATATTAAGTTGTAAGCTAAGAAAATTTTATAACGTGTGATCTGTTTTGACAACATAAAAGTAAGGTAATTGCCTGACATTGAATATAAATTCAAGCAGTCTTCCTGTGTTTGTACAAAGTATATTGTTGTTGCAAGTGAATGGAAAACGATTCTATTTATACGAAGTACAGTTTTTTATTTACTTAATTTAAAAAAAAATTTAATTTTTTTCATTATTATCACCCCGAAACGTATGAGCGTGATATGTAATTAAGTATCTGTGTGAGAGTGAAAGAGACAACACTAAGACGGCGCGACGAGCGACTATGATGAGAAAAGATTGTGGCATATGTATAATTTGTAGGTAGAATTTAATGCCGCTGTATTTTAGGGGATTGTTTCAGGTATATAATGCGTCTGAGGTTTTTGGCGGGATCTAAGTCTTGCATGTAGCAGTTATTATCTTTCATTCATTAAACTTGTGTATTTGACTCATTATCATGTAATCTTGGTGGCGTTTTGTGTGATATAGTTTGGTTATCGTTTTCAGGTTAAGCTTATAAAATAGATTAATGCGTATCGTATATTCTGAGGTGCCCACAAAGCTCCATGGAAAGTTCGAGCAGGATGAGCCGTTATGCTGGAGCTTAGTAACGCTAGTACAAGATTGAATATATAACACATAACACTGGCACAAATTGTGTGTACACAGATTGCCATCAACTAAGAAGAAGATGCATCTTATACATCAAGTGTCATAGGTTATAGTAGAATGGTCGTATAGTTACTATTTCAAGAAAAATATAGTATCTGCAAAAAGCCTTTTCTTGACACTATTATACTTCAAGGATTATGATTTCGTTATCTCTTATGCTACGGTAGGCCGTAGAATGATAATAAGCAACCTAAAGATGTATATTAGATCACGTTAACTGTGTATGTGACCTTTCTTGAGACGCTTTCGGAATGCAACCTTTAAGCGGCGTGTTTTGAATACAATTCGCAGCCGAGATAAAAGTTACCATTTTAATACATTACCGGTTATTTATGTACGTGCTTGTTGAAATATCTGAACATAATCAGCAATATATGTTACATTTTAAATTCGTTTTAATACAACTTTGTATAAATAACAAAATACTTATAAAATTTAATTGTTTAGATTTATAGTTTATACTAAATAATTCGTTTTCTTTTTTTATTTGATCCCAAAGTAAAGTAAGTTCGCTACGTACGATTAGATAGTGGATATTCATAAAATTTCTGGAACAACAGGAAAATTTGTAAAGGGACCTGCGTATCCACTTATGTGAAGTGTTGAAATTACTTGATTATTTTGGGTATAAATAAATATACTAGTGTGTTATGATGTCGAAGCATTTTGGGTTTACCGTAGGTCGGCGTTGTCTTTGTTTCAAATGATTTTTTTAATTTTTTATTTACGAATTATTTGTATATTTATTAGTTTATGTGCGTAACAGTATATAATTGTTTGTGTCTGAACTTATAATTAAAATTAATCTTTGTTACGGAGGTTATGTATCAATGTTAAGATTTGTCACATGAATCGAAAGTAAATTGGCAAGCAAGTAGATACGGTTGACAATTTATAAATACATGGTGAGCGAATTGAAAGGAAATAAATAGTACCGGAATAGAACTCAATTAGAATTGAAAAATTCAATGTACCGTATAATTGTTGAACCATTTGTGATTGTGTACAGTTTAATAATAGGACGCCTACTAACAATAAAATGTAGTAAGATTTTAAGACAAAAATGATATGCTAACGATCTGTAATGAAATTTCCAAATACATATTTTAAACTGATTGATTAGAACGTAATTTTTCAAAATAGATAGATACATATCAGGCATCTCCTTGCATCTAAGAGTTCATTTGTTTGAATTTTTCATTTCCTAAGTAAAATGTTTACTTTTTATAAAAACTTGAAAAGTGTACCAAGGTTGTAAAATTTTCTCTAATTTGCCTTCGCATTTATAAAATCATAACTACATAACATCACTTCGCTTTCACATGAGAACAGACAGAGAATACATTCTTCCTGTTGTTACAATATTGACTTTGTCTAACATATTCACTCCTTTTCTGAGGTCGCATCTCTACATCGTTAATTTTACATGCATTCTTCTTCAAAATACAATCAGTTTAAATTAGTTTTCTTCTGTAAACACTAAATAATCTCTTGGTATTCTCTACGAACGGGTTCAATGAACTATTTCTTTTAGTTTACAATCATACTCGAATAATTGTAAACATAACCTGTGTTGTCAGCTGTGGCCGAGAGAAACCGCCCTGGATTTTCAATAGTCACATTGCCAATAATGGCAACGTCCTTGCTTTCAAAAAATTCTGCAACTCTATACCAAAGAACCGTTTTACGATCGTACTACAAATCAATTTTACGTCCATTGCTGGTTCACTGAGTATTTCCATAATCGGATTGTGTATAAAGTTATCCGTATGTGAATAGTAAAGCGATCAAATTCATTTTCATTAGCTGCCGAATAACGTTAGTATTTATTTTACGTACCTATAGTCTAATTTATTTATGTTTCAAATTATTTTGCAATGTTGTCAATACTGATTCGTAGTATGTTTGTTGCTGTTTGTTATTTTTGAGATGTGTATAATAGTTTAAGGAAATTAAACGTATTTAAATATAGTTAATATTTATTTCGTGGTTGTGTTTGATCGTTTTAATTCAAAACAAAACTATTTTTTTTACTTAACCATAGGTTCAATGGGTTTCAACGTATGTTTTATTATTCTATCGTCTTCATTATGTTGATAACTTTTACAACAATTATCAGCATATATACTATTTAAAGGCCAGAGAACATACGTTTACAAATTGTAATAAATCATAGAAACCGATCAGAGTTAGTTTGTCGAATTATATAAGTCTACTAATAGACAGATACTTATTTCATTTTGATGTTTAGTATGTTTCTATTTTTTATTTGTTCTATTATTTTTATATTGTTTATACATGTATTTATACGGTATTAAGTTTTTGTTCACCACTAAGCGACTTTTTAATTAGAAAGTGAAGTGTTTCGTATCAAATGGCGGACACTTGCCTCACCGTACTTTTTTATGCAATCAAATGTATGCTTCAAACCAAGTTTCACTATATTTTAATAAATAAAAAGAAAAATCTAAAAGATAAATGGAGACGCGTTTTCTTATACTGGTCTTCTTTTGGTGGTCGAAATTCCATCATAATCATTATTTAACAACTTGGATAGAAAAAAAAAACTTTTTATCAATAATCCTAGCGCTCGATAATAGTACTATTAGTACCCGATTAGTACCTACTAAACAAAAAAAAAACCGATTGACACATAGAGGAGAAAAATGTCATTAATTGTTTTATCATTGCCTATTTATTTATAAACTTTATTTCTTTCAGCCAAATACATGAACGTACAAGTTGGATACAATTTGCATTTTGTTCAATACATATAAAAGTTAGCTTATATAGTATAATAAGCTAAACAAAACAACAATATTATCTGTCAAGTATTGGACTTTGGTTGAGAAGTTAAGTAAGTTTTACAAAATGAAATAAAGATTTTATATTGTAAAATGATTACCAGTTATGTGAGGATGTCTTTATTTTCAAAATGAAAAAAAATCTTATTCAATTTAGGTCCTAAGAAAGCGCTTATGAAAGCCAAAACACTACCATCGGTTCGCAAAGTAATCCAGTCGAAAAGAGCTGGCAAGAAACTCGATCTCGATGTTCTTATAAAACATTGTTACTACGTGGATTCTATAGGAAGTCGATCAATTGATATGTAATGTGTAAACTATTTTGCAAACATATAATATATACTACACAAAATTTAAATTTTCTATTCAGTTGTTAATTATTAAAATGTTATACTATAAAGATGTGGTCAAAGACAAAAGTTGTTAATACACGTATGGACCAGACCACGGACATGGTATGGCGGGCGACCGAGATCATCAGTCGCCTAAGTAGGGATGGGAATAGATTTTTCAATAAAATAGATATTTTTAATTGATTCATAAAACATTGAAATTTAAGTCAATAGCAACTAAACAAAAAGCACTGCTGCACATAGGTCTCCCCCAAAGATAATAATAATAATAATAATCATCATATCATAGAAAACAAAAAGGACACTATATTAATCGATATTTTATTCGTTTGAAAAATCAATGTTTTGGACCCTCGGTTCATTAAGATTATTTTGAAATCGATTCAAAAATCAAGCGTTTTCGGAAACGATCCTCTCTATTTAGGCGACTGAGGGGCAACTGCAGCTCGGGCTGATTTTACCTATGCAAAATAGACGAAAACATGACTTCGTAGTACCCTGTTTCCGCCTCCAAAACTTAACCGATTTGAATTTGTTTTCAGTTTTGGAATAATAAAGACTTTAGCTATGCTTTTACGTTTTGTTTTTTTTTTTTTTTTAATTTCATTAATCAAACTTGTTTGACGAACGTCTGAAAATGACAGTCAAAATCGACCATTCTTTTATTTTCCAAAGCTCCTAGATTCTACAATAACTAATTTATGGGAAAAAAATCAAAACGTACGGGCATGGCGGTGCTGGATATATATTATTTGGTATAAAAATATTTACCATAATGCTATTGTCCAGGAAGGAAACAGAGGACTACGTTTATATGGAATAAATGGTACTAGGATATCCTCTTAATAAGCAGATCATAGATCCCGAACCCCTATTGCTGTTTACGTAAAGCATGGTCCATTAAGTTTGAACGATCTTTTAAAGTTATTAGTGCTTAACACATACTTTTTAGACAATTAAATATAGTTTGTATGTATGTATGTCTTATATTATCTGTAATTGTAGATTACTGTCTATAGTCTGTGCTCTGTGGTTTTATGTATGCGTTCTGCCACACTAAATGTTTTATATCAATTAAAAAATAAAGTTATTAAAATAAACTAAATATAAGAATACCAGCGCCACAAAAATTGTTCCCATCAAATAGAACTCAATTTAATCATTACAAATAGAAACATGAACATTTCAACCGTTAAAAAAATACAAATTTAAATTATTTTACACAGGTACAAAATTATCCTCAAAAGATGTTTTTATGAATGCATCAATATTAAGGCACCTCTTTTATCATTACACCATTTACCAACATTGATAATATTTATAATGTTTATAATTTAAAACATGCATTAACAAACGGCAAGCAAACCTGTCGATCCGGTCGACCAGGCTTAATGAACATTTGTAAATAATAGACCAGAAACTAGTTCTGTGGAACTTAAAATTGCATCATTGCAAGGTGACAGTGTAAATTACTATGTCAGTAATTTATAATACCTATCTCATTTACGTAACATTCCACGGAATAGTATTTAACCACGTCTAAGCAAAAAATCCTTCTCTAATGTTCTGTGTTAATCACTTAAAATTCTCAATTTAGTTACAATTCAAATTAAAATTATAATCATTCTAATTTTGAATTTAAATTTTTAAACAGTGAAATGTGTTGTATCAAATTTTTGTTCTTGATGAATTCTACTTTGCGCATTTAGTTGATATTCAAATGAAGAATTAACCTAAAAATTCAATAATATGATCATTCACGTCTTTGATTCATGTTTAGAGTTTTATTATCGTGAACCATCAGTATCAATCAATTAAGTTATTCAAATCTACTAGGAAGTTAGACAAGTAACATCACTCTATATTAGGTGATGATAATTTTGGTGATTTATGTATCTAATAAAAAATAATTTATAAGTATTTATTGTTGTTTTAATATCATTATCATCATCTAAACTGAAATCACGTCGGTCCACCTGGTTGGGGATCTACCCATGCTGCATCTTCCGGTACGTGGTAGTTATTTCAGAACCCGTTGGTCCCATCGGGCATCGGGACTACGAGCAATGTGCTCAGCCCACTGACACTTTAGTTTGGGAATTCTTTGGACAATGTAGATTACTTTAGTTCTTCTCCGGATCTCCTAATTTCTGATTCAATAGCGCATAGCCCTCATCATTGCCCTTTAAGTAACTTTGAGTTTTCTTATTAGACTCATTGTGAACGACCATATCTTGAAATAAGTGTACATATTTGCGACGCGAATCCCCGGAATTTAAACTAAGCTATGACTTACATTTTTGTTAAGACATATAAATAAAAAAAGATCCCTTACAGAGCCTATGCACTTGCGTGTGTAGGAGTGTGTGTGCTGTGTCATTTGTGTATTGTAAGATGCATGGAGTGTCACTGTATCGCGCTGGCGGCGGCGTCAAGACCTTCGTCAGTTGGAGATCGAGGCACGATTGGTACCGGAGGGGATCCCAGAATGTGTGTGGGAGCAAAATTAGATAACCGTCCCCGGCTGCGGGAACGACTCTTGATCTCGTAATCGGTTGATCGTCTTATCATTAAATGACCACGTATACTATTGACCATCTTTGACATGCGTATTAAAAAAAAGTAGTACAACACTATTATCATTTTTCAAAGATAATAATTTATTATATTTGTACAGATTATTGTGTTGTTTAATTTTAAGATTATGTGCCGTAAGCGCCTCTGTATCGATGATCCAGACTACCGTAAGTGGGCCTGTAGCGTGGAGTACGCTGGCTCCACGGACTCTGTCGGTTCTTGTAACTGGAGCATGCTATCAAACTGTTCATGCCTGGCGGACGGGATTGCTCAACGCTGATACCACATCGACGACTGGAAAATATTTTTCTTATTAATATAGTACCGAAGGGGTGCGTTTATGTTATACAAACGTATTCCCCTAATTTCTCGGTGGACAATGAATTGAATGAAGTGTAGTAAATATTTTTATGCCATATAATATAAATCCACCATCCCCATACTCGTTTTAATAAATTAATGATTATATAAACTAGAAGCCTTAGAATAGAAGAAAACATGCATGATATTTACCGTAGTTTTCCGACGCCTGTCAAATAAATTTCATGAATAAAGCAAAAAAAAAAAAAAAAAAAAAAACAAACAATAAAGAATATTGGTGGCACACGGCCGTTATAAGCAGTATCTTATTACATCGTCGCTTATTTTCGGGCACGGGTTCAAAATCTAAAAGTTCTAAACCAACAAATTATAACAGGAAAAAAGATATTCAAAGAATCCTCCGATACCTCTTAGTTCTCTGTGGTGGTAAGCATTTATCACCAATGAGAACGCTCTCATCCAAAGTTCCGTCCAATAGCATCAAATCACCAGCCGATACTGACACATCCATCTTGCTCGCGCGGTCCCATATCCATACGAATATTAGAATTATTATCATCTGAAATTTAATTAGTTCGTATTATAATATCAAAATAAAAATACCCAAAGTCAGCATAACTTTTGGACAACGATTTAGTCAATTCGTGCTTCCTTTGATTGAATAAAATATGTGAGATTATACATTAAAATGGCTAAAATTAAATGGTAAATAAAACTACTGAAATACATGTTAAATCTTTTTGGCACACTTTCTATCTACTTTATATAATAGTATATGTATATAAATGTTATGTAGTAGTAATATTCGTCCAATAGGTCAAGCTTTTGATATTTTCACAGAATTTTCGTGGCTCCTAAGAATAAACGTTCCGTTCTATTAATTTCAATACACTTCATTTGTACAAATTATCCAAACTGTATTAAGTAAAACGTTACCAAATTAATACAATATAGGGTCCAATATTCAATTAAAGATTACAGCTAATACATGATAGACGGAAGTGTCGCAAACATTCTCGAATTCTTTAATTAAAATTATAAATAAAATGTATTAAAAGATGGATTAAGTAGTTTTTGAGTTTCCACCCAAAACAAACAAAAATATCAATTTTATTCCTTTATATAATATTAGATTTAGACAAAATTTAAACTCACCACACACAAATGAAGTATGAAAACGAATAGGGTTGACTGTCGGAAACCGATTGAATCGTAAAGTAAACCGGATACCGTCGGTCCTATGAATGCACCCAACGCGAACATCGATGTCCACATCCCAGAAACTAGTCCGTACGTCTCTATTGAATTCGGTAAACCGCTGGCTCTGAAATTTTGTAGATATTACTATAAATACCTATTAATTACGTTCTTACATTATATAAAAAAAACAACAACGTAACCACGTGTCCCTGTTTTATTTTGATACCTAGGTAACTAGTTAAGTGAAATTAACAAAAAATTACGTGTTTGTATTATAAAGTTTATTATGCGTAGACAAATTATTATAATGTATACAGATGAATACAGATAAAGTAAATAAGGAAAACTCAGTTAATTATTATTGCTAACTAATTAGAATTTCGCAATGTTTATCTCTATATAAATAATATGTATTTCATTCTATGTAATTATCTGTAATTAAAATGGAGGATATTAAATGTCAATTCTTTTGTTTCACAATCTATTTGTAACTTTGACCAGAAGGTTGACAGAAACAGATTTAATGTTAGATTAGAGGTAATCTTTAAACTGAAGTTTGTAGCAAAGAGAAGGATAGTCTCTGCTTAACCCCATGGGAGAGATATGTGGTTTTGGAATGTATACAAATAAATAAAATTGAAATGTCTGTAAAATCATAATAACAACTTTTTACTAAATACAACTTAGCCCCTTTTAATTTTGGATAATAATTAGAGTTACGCGCAAAAAAAAAACTCATGAAATTGTGAACAAAATCCTATTCATTGCACAGTTTTTACTGCCAAATATATGAATATGTGAGAAATAGCATTACTTTCTATTAGTACTAAAATAATTTGTACAAAATATTCCTTTCCAGTGATTATTTCAAACCCATACCTATAAAATGCAGTGAATTATTGTACGGAATGGAAAATTTATTACGCAAGCAGGGCCACGGGAACAGGTTAGTCTTAAATATAAATAATCACGGAACTACTTTATAGGGATAAAATGAATGATGCATTGTTTCCCATTATTTTTGACAACTCTTTCTGCTTCTTTCACGCATTTATGGTAAAGTTTAGGTGCTGTGTTACAACTTACATGGCGGTGCTCAGCGCATCAGAGAAAGATGCTACGAGTTGACTGCCCATGCCCATTCCGTGAAGCACCAGTCCCAAAATTGTGACCCACATTATCCTGAAATATTATATAATCTTAACTTATATAATACTGTAAACGCGAATTTGAGTTTTGTTTGTTTGTTATGCTTTCATGCCTTAACTAGTCAATCGATTATTATGAACTTTTGTACACGTTGTCGCGAGAACACCGATTAACATAGGCTAACATTCATCAAGGAATTTATTGATAAAATCTACAATAACGCGAGCGAAGTTGTGGGTAAAATTTAGTAACATAAATTTTGTTCATTAAATTAATATCAATCATTTTGTCCACCACAGTCTCATCTGATTTTAAGTGACGATATTATCCAAGATGATGGACACACTAAGTCTGGCTTACTGGCTCTTAAATCATGCTGCTGTGAGTGAAGATGTTTGGCAACAGGTTTTCAATCTTGAGGTTGGTAGCTACATTGGTGACATTATTAGGAAATACCCTATAAATACTATGTTATGTGTTTCATGCCGTGTTTACCATAACCGGATTGAACCTTCGTCCATCGGCACAGAATCCTACCATACAACCAACTGAGCCATTATTACTTCAAAAGATAAGTAATTTCGGATTATTATCATACAATTAAAATATTCATTTACCGTTGAAATAAAACTTTGCTACAATATAATTTATAGATATTTATTGTTAAGTTACTAATTAAGTACTCCAAGAATGTTCTATAAAATTGACAAAGAAATCTTACGTAGGCATATCCAAGAACGGGGCGGGGCCTATCAGTATGAAACCTGATGAAACACAGAGGCATCCTATAGCGGTGACGTATTTGGGCTTCATGCTGGGCCGATCGCATATCCATCCCCAGACGGGTGCTGAGGCCGCGTAAGTACCGCCATTGATCACAAACATCAAGCCCAGAACCATCGGAGAGAATTTGAACTAAAAAAAAAAAAAATGCAAAACAAAATATAAAAGTACGAGATAGAAAGATATAAACGGATAGTAGAAGTGACAACTATCTTTTAACATAGAAAAAGGACCTGCAGGGAGAATATAAAAAACAATAATACTGAGCATAGGTATATCACCAAAAGTTTATTCTAACCCCGAAGATCCTCATTAACTGCGAGGATGAAATAACGCTCGGAAATTAAATCTTTCTTTGTGAATTTAATCTTAAGCGTGCTAGTGCCCACGGCCCCGCAGCCATTATACTTGCAACAGTCCACTATGTATTCCGACGGGGAATGCTTCTGTAGCCGCCACAAAAGCGATACAGTAGGTAACACTTTCATGCACTGTCATAACACGCATTACACTGCACTCCACATCCCTGCATACTACACGCAGAACCCTGAGATTCGTAGTCTTCCTTGACCACCGTAGGTTTAGCTAGGACAAATTCTGTGGAATTGACGTTTTAGGGACCATACTAAGTCCGTACCACTTTGGAGCCCTTGTGCTAGCAACCATTCCCCCAGCTGAGCTCTTTAAGCACCCGACTTAAATGATCGGTAATCTCTCGAGGTCCTTCAGGTCATTAGCATTCAAACAGATCGAAAAAAAGATCCCCATAAATCCCCAAAAATTAAAAAAACTCACTTGACGTAAATGCGGTTCGAGTGTCGCCTGAAGGAAACCGATGCTTAAACTAGTCGATATGATACTGATTGCAGCTATCAAAACGCCAGGGATTTTTAATAACGTGAACATTGTTGCTGTAACAAAAAAAAAATAGCTACAAATTATGTTAAAGTTTAAATAGATATATTTCGCTAAAAATCTTCATGCCACTATTTTCATATTAAGAATCAGAATCAAATGCCAAATAACTTAGCTACTGACTGCTACAATTATAACAACGTCTTAAACTTATTATTTTACTAGCTGCATGCTTGCGGCTGCCAGCGCGTTTCATATAAATTTTGACTGCGTAAATAGGTTTTCATTTTTTTTTTTTTTGTTGAAGAATAAATTTATATTTCCATAAACAATTACATAATTCACTTACTGAGATTTTTTTATACGGAACCCTAATTATTGTCTAAAAAATTTTTTGCTGCTAACATTAAGCAAAGATATTTCTCTGAAATTCGAATATCTGCCAGTAAAACTGTGATTTGAATGGGATTATATTCACAATTTTATGAGTTTTTTTTTTTATCTTTTACGGGGATCCTTAATTATTTTCGAACCAAACAAAAGTACGCGGAGTAACTTCAGCTATCTACCAAAATTAGTCCCGACAAAATCGGTCCAGTCGTTCCATAGATTACCCGGAACAAGCGAAAAGATAATCGGACAAAATTTTAAAAACTGTATTTTTGGTATAGGTATCGTATATACAATCATATCTAGTTATTAAGTCAAAATTGTTTTAAATTTGCTAAGAGACACTTAAATTTTATTTATTAGTATAGATATTCATATAGTAAACAGTTGTAATGTATAAACAGCAATGTAAATTACTATTTAAAGGACAATTTAAAAGATAAATGGTGAATCATAAACGAACATTAATTTGATGCTACTGTGGTTTTGAAACACAATACGCCATGACAATATGTAGCAGGACTGAAATCTGAGACGTTAAAAGTAGGGATGTCAATTTAGTACAATACTTACGTCCGGTAGGTCTCAAGTCCTCGTCATCGTGGTGTTTAGGTAAAGCGAAACAGCTCATCACTGCGGCACAAAATAAAGTCGTCCCTAACACAGCAAACGGAAGAGTGTAACCTCCCAGTCCATACAGCGCTCCACCTAACGTTGGCCCTACTATGAGTCCTAAACCGAAGAATGTTTCTAGCGACGCCTGTGGAAATAAGACAGACTATTGAATAGTATTGCTATTTATTTATCAGGAATTTTAAGAATGAATATTTTTGCAGGGTGATTGAATGTAAATTAAGAAGCAGTCTGACGAGGTGTGTTTTAATAACAAAGTTTAATGTTCTCCAAGAATAATGTTGAATGTTCAAGAATAAGGAAAATAAGTGTAGCTTTTTTAGCTTACAAATTGACGCTTAACTATCAAACCCCACTTTAGACATGTGCTAGGTGACAATTTATTATTTTGTAATTGGCTAATCAATCAAATAGAGAATCTTTTATCACTATGTATCGCTTTCATTGAATCTCTTCCTTCAATGTAACTGCAAAAAAAAGGAGTACTAGCAGAACCGAAGTCCTATTCTGGTAGTATGCTATGGAACTTTATCATTACAAGTAGTAAGTTAAGACATAATTTTATTTATTTTATTATTGTTATTATTGTAAGTTATATTGGGTATGCTCCGATAGGGCTGGCATAAACGAATGTGTAAAAGCGCTGTTAAATAAACGATTAAAAAAATCCAAAAAGGTTAATTACAAAAACTTTATTTTATATACTTGTACTTTATTGTATATAAGTATATTTCATAGAATAAAAACATTCAAAACAGGCAGTAGTCGCACGCGAAGTATAGTCTTAAAGATCACGTACGCTATTCATTGCATGCTGGTGATTAGGTAATTTCGCGTCGCTCACAAACTAATTTATTTTGTCTTCTTTGTTAAGCGAGTTTTTTTGTATGAAACTATCGCTCTTAGCGTTATTGCTCTATGGTATATTTATAACTATTTATAAAGACTACTCACGAACATAGTGGCGACGTTATTCGGGAATTCTTTAGCGATGATCGCAAAGGACGCGGTTAAGAAGGCGGCGTTACCCATCGCTTCTACGATTCTTATCGTGAAACTCAATGTTATGAACGGAATATGACCTTCCACTTTGTCTAGTAATCTGAGGAAAAAAACCGCGTATAATCAATAGAATACAAAATATAATAGAGACAGATACAAACTATATATACTACAACCTATAACCTATGTACCTAAATAGCAATTTCATCCATCTTAATTAACAATTATTTTCTGTTAGTTTTTAGTTTATTCTGTTAATACCAATTAGTTGATAATCAATAGCGTAACTATACCATCTGAGGCCCGTGGCAAATTCGTTGGATGGGGCTCCCGTAAAAATTGTCACAGTGTAATTTGATTTTAATAAATCGTTTAAATGATTATATTAGTCGTGTCTAACTTTGATTGTATTTATAACTTTTTTTTATAAATTTTGTTTAAAATGTTAGGATTCTTCTGAGCTTGGGGTCTTACGGGCCGGAGCCCATAGCATTCTGCCAGCTCTGTCACCTAATAATTTTGCCACTGTTCATAATACAATACTGTTACACTCTTTAAATGATGCAAAATGCAAAGTGCGTGAAAGATTTCATTGCCGACATACTATTGCCAGGCGTATTTCTGACTTACATAATGACAATTATCAAAAGAATACGCAAATTAAATATTTAAACATATATTATCACTAACCCAAACAGTATAGCACATGTTCCAGTGGTTAATATTCCACCATTAAACATAAGTTTAGGCCCTATACGGTTCAGCCGAGCGCCATAAATTGGGCTGACTATAAATACAACCAGTTCGAATATTCCAAATACTAGACCATATTCTGTCGCTGAACAGCCTTTCTTCTCCGCCTGAAATTAAACAGACCACATGAAATAAACATAATAAACATGAAACTCATTTTTAAAAAAAACGATAACTAAAGAAAAAAACCTTTTTTTAGTTGGGAAAATCAACCATTTTTGAACGAGACGTTCTTCCTATATAATATTTACGAGGTTGTGTTTTCTTATTTTGTTATATCTCAAGACGGCTTCTATATGTTTTAAAGAGGTTGTCTATTTCGCGGCACACTGGACACGCGGCACGTGGATAAACTAAGGTCCTAGTTTTAGCAGACTAGTAAGTTCTTGGGAAGACCTCCTATAAATGACTCCTTCTAAGTATTATAGTTTCGCCAAACAGCGGGCGGATCAGGACGCCAGCGTAATGTTTCAATAAAAGACATCGCGTCGACGCTAGTTAAGCGCGAGCTGTACGCGACCTCGTCTATAGTAAAGACGCACTGGCGTACTGGCGTCCCAAACCGCCCGCTGTGTGGTGAAACCATAAGCGAATGAAAATTTTAACCTCTTATGTTACTCTATTTACAACCACTATAATTAAATTCAACATTAATTATTTATTGAATCAAAATAACCTATTTTAATTTTTTAGCATCAGTATCCGATTAACAGTATAACTCCTTACACACCAGTTCGCTTTGAATAAAAAAAGTAATATGTTATACTATTATTAATTCTTAGTTATATAGCTTTCTTGTTTTAATTAAAATACATAGAATATTTTTTAATTTTATGATATTTATTTTCGTTGTATCAATACGTAATGAGGTATTACGATTAATACAAACTATATATGAATATACTAATCGTGTATGAATGAATGGCTGAACTTGTATGAACCTATATGTAACAATAAGCAACCTTTTTTTAAATATTTTTCATACGAGATATTAAGTTTAAAGTAACTCTTACGAGGCGATGTTTTAGACCGAAGCTTAAAGTTTCAAATACTGTTCAGTTAAACTTTTGTATTTGTTTTTTCTTTACGCGTATGGAATAAACATATTATTAGGTATATTATCTAACCGCATATTTTATTCTAGTAAATATATTTTATATAGTGGTTTGTGATTTTTATACTATATACTTATAGTAAAACGATTTAATTATGCCTTTCATAAAATAAAAAAATTTTTTTTAGCGTAATCAACATCTGTTTGTATATCAGATCACATAAAGTAACCTTCACAGGAATTTTGCTTTTGAGTTTATCGGAGACTATAAAATAAAGCTGACAGTAGTGAAAGGAAGCTACATATTTATTACTAGCGGACGTTCGTGTATTTGTCTACGTTTTTATATTGATTTTATTGTTCGATGCCGTTTTTTTATTGTGGTCGGATTTCGCGTCATTGGACGCGGGTACAAACCCACCAATCCAACGCTGAATTCAGCCTGGCAAGTTAAAAAAAAACCTGTCGCCAAATACCAATAGCTGTGTTCCGGCAGCATCACTTGAGAACCAGTCTCTTTAGGCTGAGTGTGTTTACCATCAACATCGTCACTTAACATTCGATGAGATTGTGGTGTACTTCCCGTACACCAAATTTTATACAAATATTTTTTTTCGTTTTATCATATACTAGCGGCCGTGCCCACGTTTCATATGAATTTGCACTGCGTAATATAGATTTTGTATACGGAACCCTAATTATTTTCCAATATATCTGTTGCTACTAACATGAAGCAAAGATATTATTTACAAATTTACTGAATTGACTTAACTTAACTGAATTGAATCGGATTTTATTCATATTTCAATGAGTTTAATTTTATTTACGCGGAACACTAATTATTATCGAAAAACAATAGGACCCTTAGTTACGCTGAGTAACTTTAGCTAACAATAAAAAAAAGTCTCGTCGAAAACTTTAGATATATGGCAGAAAGAGTCTCATACAAACACGCACAAAAATATTAAAAATTATTATCTTGGTATAGCTTGTATTCATGGTATATAAAAAGTTGTTATATTGATATTACAAATAAACACTTCAATTTTATTTATTTGTGTAGATGTGAATAATTAAAAAAAATTTTAAGATTTTTCTCGAAAAAATGGAGAACATTAATTTAAAATTTATTTTTTTTTTGCCTTTTTACGATTTATACGTAAATTTCTATAATGGGGTAGTAATTTTGCAGTGCCCAGGAATAGCGTTAAGGTTGGATAAGGTACATAATACGAAAAAGCAAAAAAATAATTTGTCACTAAAAATAAATCAAACAAATAAAATATATGTCAATTGCTAACAGTATACTAAAATTTACCTACCTCTTGTGGATAAAATGGCGACTGAAGGGCTACACATATGGCATTACAAAAATCAGCAATTGATATAACTATTATCGTTAACCATTGTCTATGTGAAAAATCAAAACGCATTTTTAAATATATAATAGATTAACTAACAAAAAAAAAACTTTACAATTTATTACACAGCAATTTAATTTATATTAAAAAAAAATAATCACATTTTTTTTTTTCAAACACTAACATAATAGGCCTTTATTCTGCTGTGTTCAGGCATAACACTGACTCGAGAAAATTATTCTGGATAACGACTGATTTATTACTTTTGATTTATAATTGTTATCATTACGCTCAGGAAGACCTATTGAACTTACTACATTATCTTAAAGTACGTCATACATCGCTTCTTATGTTTCTTTTTTATATTGTGAACTTATTCTTACAAGGTAATGTAATATAATGTAAATAATATTAGTGACAAAGAAGTGACCATTCGTTTAATAGTGCAGGGACACGATGTAATGACCGCAAGTAAGATAAACAATACAAAAATATCAGCGCGTGATACAATTATAATTAATACATGTATTAGTCTATAAAAAGTGATAATATAAAACAAATCACATGTTTAAAAAAATTAAACACGCAATTTTAAACTAATATTTTATAGGCTTTGACTACAAACCTGATTTGGTCAAATAAACAAGGAAAACCTAGAGGCACTGTATCTCGAATGAAGCTGCCAGAACAAACCTATCTAATTGCCTGATGGAGATTTTCATGCTTGAAGTGGGTATTAGAAAATGGGCTAGCATCATGCTATGATTACATAACATTAAAAAAAAATAGGGCACTAGTCATATCAAATCAAATTACCAGATAGTGTACCTACACTATCCGGAAAATTTTTGCAAAACTTTGTATATTTATATAAAAAGGTGAAGTTTGAAGATCTGTATCTGTAAATGTGCTGGTCTATTTAAGGCAGCGGATGCTATGTACAGGTTGGTTATCTCCCCCTCGACAGCCTTCGAGATTCGTACCTGCGATGTTTGTGCTGCATTATAATGTATTTTATCACAATTAAACCATATTTACGCACTTCGATATAATCCAGACAAAACATAATAATAGTATTGTAATAATATTGTTTATAATTTCAAAATAATTGTATCGATATATAAAAGTGATATGTAAATAATATTTTATTTCTTTTAGACATATCTGAATACGTTATTTATATAATAATAAATCATTGTTAAAATACGATAGTGTGTATCTTGTATATATATATAAGGAAAATGGGGTTGCTTTTACGAACCATCACCTCAAAACTACTGAACATATCGGAATGAGACTACTGCCATTCGACGCCATATTTATTTCTTGAATTCCATCAACCTTTTCTAGTTATTTTCAATTGACTCTTATGTACATTTTTCCTTCGATTTACTCTTATATATATATATATATATATAGTTGCTAATAAAACAAAAGACTCATTTTTCTTCTTTCATTTGTTTTTTTAGTTGAATAAGATAAAATGAGGGCTCCATTCAACATCAGGTTGGACTTGCCGCTGGGGCGACGTGGCGCATGCAAGAATGATCCCGTGTCGCCCGAGGAAAATTACAGGTGGCATCATGGGATTTTAGTGGTTATTGACGGCACATCATCCCAGGCGAGTCCCACATACTTAGATTTACTCCCCGCTTTAGTTGGTAGTGGAATGCATAAGTTAAAAAAAAGATTAATTTCCGGGGAATTTAAGTGCCCGTAAGACGTAACTATTAAAGATGAACGGAGCCGTTGGTATTGACTAGTCTTCGTAAATACTGTGGTTATCTTGAATTATTATGTATCAACTGCATCTTATAGACGAAATCTGGGGTCGAGTTAAAAAGTGCGATGTCGCGTCGTGACGCCGTTTTACGCTGTACACATGTAATTACATGGATAATTATCAGTTTTTTCTTAAGTAAATTATTCTTATGTTACTACAGTGATTGTTTGTATTTTTCTTTTAATTACAACGTGATTATTTTAGATAACTCTTATTACTTAATAACTGTATTGATAGTTTAAAGCAAAAAAGCATTTGCGTGATTCGTGATATATTTTTATTATTATTTTACCATTAATATACCTATATGCATATTTATATATGTATATGTACGTAGCTCTATTTATATATGTATTTACATCTATTAGATAGATTAAACTACTGATCGTTGTTATCTTTGTTGTTTTCTTTTTGTGCAAAGAGAGAGCAAATACTAAGGTAATGATCTAATAGTAGATAAGATAGACAAAAAGATATTTATTTATCCATACTGCCTATTCTGAAGTTCAGTCTTGAATCAACACTCTAGCAAGACGATGGCCAACCTTCTAGAATGTTCCATGAAATTTTCGTGGCACTTCAGAACAAACGTTCCTTGTTTTTATTGTCAATATACTTATGCACAATAACCAAAACTATATTGCATAAAAACTCCACCAAAATTACACAATATAGGGTAACTTATTAACACAAGTTACTGAGTTAAAGATAACACAGCTAATACAAGACAGACTGAGGTACCGCCAAAAACTCTGTAATAATCCATATCGTTTTAATTTGACACTTGTCATAAAACCTTCTTTGTGCAAAAAATGCTTAGTATATGCTCATTTTCATGGTGATAAATCGTCGAGTCGTGTTGGAATTTAGAAACTTCATATAGAGACATCCATTTCTATTTACACCTAATTTTGATCTGGTATGAAACAAAATAATTTTTTTACGTGTATTTTATTATGAAATTAACTTCGACTTCTGTTTCTTTTATAAATTATGGCAGTATTAGTTGTATAGAAAAACTATTTATATACCTATATATGCATATATATTTATTTCTCAACTATATATAATTCGTACATTTATCTATTTAAATTGAATAAAATATAATAAATTAGTTGTAATATACTTAAAACGAAATCGAAGAATACACTTAAATAAAGCATTTTTATTTAATCAAAAGCCACTATTTATATGCTCATGTTATTTTCAATGTTTTCTTAGAATCAGCGAGGTCAACTTGATCCGTGTTAAAATTTACTTTACTCAATACATATTTATTTTATGATAACAAAAAAGAAATGGTTTTAAACAGTACAAGCCTCACGGCTACGTATAAAGGTTACATACACACATGTCCTCCCTTTATTTTTTCAATACTCGGCATTCGATTATCCCGATTATTATAATAGATAGTCATAAATCAGGACGATAAATAGTGATAATACCATGTGACAATGTTATTAATGTAAATTATTATATAAAATAGGAAATTTATATAATTTTCTGGAGTTTTCGAGAAACCGTTTGGTTTATTTTTTATGTTTAAATATGTTTATTTTTCTTTTATTAATTTTAAATTGGGCATTGACTCGTTTATAGACGATTATCATATAATATTCTTAATAGGTATTTAGAATAGTTCATAGGCCTAACTGAAACCTAGCGCTATAATAATTTTGATGCACTTTCTGATGTTAATATCTTTTCCATTTTTTTTATTTTCAATTTTCCTCTAATAATTGTTTATTTCTTTCGTCACTACAAATTTCTTAGTTACAAACTTGGTTCAAAATATTTACTACATTTGTAAGTACCAGATTAATTTGTTCAAAATTAACATATCTAGGATTCAATTAAGAGCAGTGTGTATGTATAAGTAGCTACTTCTCGAGACTCTGTTCACGATATCTTATGGTTTTCTTATGATATAATATCTCCAAATAATTCAAAATGTCACAAGAGAACGTGAATGTAGCCATATTTTTTATAAATTTAATTCATTATTATTCCACAAAAAACCCTTTTTTATATATTACTAAATGTGATACAATCTATAATAAACATCGGCCAAAGAATATAGCTGTAATAAAAAAAAATACTCATAGAAATCGGCTCAGTGTTTCTTGACTTATTATATAACTAACGGACAGATAGAAATAAACATATAGACTTTGCTTTTTATAATATGTGAGGATGTACATACGTCATGTTATAGATATATCACGGTGTTTTCCTTCACTGAAAACTGTTAATATAAAATAGGATAAGTGGACTTGAACCTACGTCCATCGATGTGGAATCTGACTGCACTATCGCTAATCGTTACCATCGCTTTAAAAACTAGTTAAATAATCCTGACTCTGAGTTGACTTTTCATTCATCAAAACTAATTCATTTTAATTACGTAAGAAATAAAAGACACATAATATTTATAACAAGCTGTTTTCAAATTTACATGGGAAGTATTGCTTAAACGTGTTTCCATTTTTATCTATTTCGCTCTCAAATTTAATATATAAAACAAAGATGAACTAGTCACACTATTTATAATTCTAGAACCACCATTAAACCGAATGCCGTCCACTATTGGACATAGGTTTCCCCCAAAGAACGCCACAACGAATTGTGTCGTTCACCTGGGGAGAATTGCCATAATTAGCACGCTTGACAGGCGGGTAGGCGATTTTTTTAACACGGAACAGGCTCAGTGCTTTAACCACAATCTCTCCTGATGTTAAGTGACGATGTGATCTAAGATGGTAAACACACTAAGCCTAGAGGTACTGGTTCTCAAGTGATGCTGCCGGAACACACCTATTGGTATATGGCGACAGGTTTTTCAAACTTAAGGGTGGTATCTACACAGGCGGGTATCATTAGAAAATGCACTACCACCATGTACAGTTCCTCTGTATAGTTTCCTCATGATATTTTCCTTCACCTAAAGCTCAGGCCGTTTTAAAGTCGGATAGGTGGTGGATCGAACCCGCGTCGATTGACGCGGAATCCGGCCGTACTACCCGCTCCGACATCATCACTTTAATGGGGTGTAGCAGTTTATGGTGATCAGAAGATACTGGTGCCCATCCCGTGGTGTATGCTTTAGTCACTTTTTACGACACCCAAGGGAAGATTTGGGGTGTTACTATTCTTAGTAGGCACCACTCGGAACGGCTTTACAGATTTTTATAATCTTTTATTTGTTGGTTTTATCTGCACTCCGGATAACAGAATAACTATTAAATCACTCGAAATTAGTATGATTTTTTTTTTCATACAGTTTGTATAGAACGGCTTTTTGATGATATTTTAAGAACCAATTGATTCATACCGATAAAAAAAAATTATTCGTTGTCACATTTGAAAACATTCCTTGCGCATTGGACGAAAACTGAATTGAAGTTTGTTAATAATACAAAATTATAGATTTCTGAGGCGTTACGAAGTTTGCCAGGACATTTATTTATTCAATACAATACATAGTTTTTAATGTTTACAATGTATACATCAACATGATCTATAAAATGTATTATGTTAATATATTATGTTAATAAACATTAAAACAATGAAAATGACAGGAACACGAAATATTTATATTTTGACTTACGCTATTTGATGTTTCTTTAATAATTATATCATCAGTCGTTTCTTTAAATATACAGGAAAATCTTACAGTTAGATACGCATTGTCGTCTGTTACATAGACTTGTTGTGTCCATGACATAACTTAGCAGCTTAATCATATGGAATCTGAACCCTATAATTCTTTGCGGTATGGTATGGTATTAGTAAATATTTGATGGCAGTGGGGAGCCCATTGGGGGATGACGAAAATGTTGCGCGAATAAAACACATCGGTCCTTGCTTTCACTTCAAACAAAATGAGACGAGCGCTTGTCCGCTATCCGTCCAATCATACGCTTATTGCCGACTAACCGCCGAACGACGCACGCGGTCAAAGGCCGAATATTTTTTATTTAGAAGAAAAAAAAAAAAAACAAAATAGTAATAATAAAAAATTAAGAACAAAAAAAAAAATCAGTGAAAATTCAGTGTAATTGAAAATGAATTGTAATTTATCTTAAATACAACTTTTGTTTTTTTTTTGGGAATTATTTTGATTAGAAAATATATTTATAAAAATATTACAATTTTAAAGTATAAAAAAATGGCAACGTTTGGCCGTTCCGTGCTATCATCTCTACTTGTACTGTGTTTGACAGTGTTATGCCAGAACGGAGAAGCCGCTGAGAATGATATAACAGCACGTAAGTTATATTTTATCCAATTACACGTATATTTTATTTTAAATAAAAATTTTCTATAATAAACAAGCAAAAATATTAATAAGTATATACAATAAAATAACGTTACAGGCTAATTTTTTTTATTAAATATTGGAATAATTAATCATTATGTTATATTATTTAATTATTATTACGATATTTCAAAACTATTTGCGCAAGATAAAAGTGCTAATATGATGGGGCATCTAAATATCACTTCATTAATTTGCAAGTACTAAAAACATCAAAAAATTAAATAAAATATTTGAATAATAGCCATTGAAGTTGGGCAACTTGAAAATAATAAATTAAAGAAATGCTTACATAAAGCAAAAAACAAAAAAAAAACTATATGAATTAAAAATAACATGGATTTAATGTATACACTTATAATAATCTCGCGTGTTAAAACATAATATCTTTTCCGTTCCAAATTATAATTGGTTTTTTTTATATTATAATAACGATAAATATTTCTACCCAAGAGAATTTCAATTTATACTATTTTGGAGGGGGGGGGGGAGATTAATCGAAAAGAACGCCTATATTTATTTTGGTATTGTATATAACAAAATGTTTTCTTATCGCAAACATAAATAAAATAACTCAAGTAGAAATTCCGTTCATAAATTTAATTATTTTCGTGTTTTGTTCAGATATTCATAAAACGTATAAAATTTATGTTTTGTTTATTTGGTTTCAATCAATTATGCTATTTGTTCAAAGAAGAATGATTAGTTTATCAAAAAATATAAGTGCTTTTAACGTTTTTTTTTTAAATATAGATTCTATTTTATTTGCATTATTATTATTTGGATAACAGAGTGGTTAAATGTTTACACATTTGACTATTTGCATAGTTGACGCAGTTTATGTTATGAAAACGAGTAGAATTATATTCGCAATGAACGTATGATATTTTAGAATGAGTGTGACATAATACAAAGGCGTATCGTGTGTCTGAATTAGGTTCCAACTAGACGTTCGTTCTAGTTACGAGCGTCCTTATCAGTGCTTTGTTGGATAAACTGCAACTGCACGTTTATTTTAATCGTGTATAATATTGTATAATTTGTGTTTTTTGTTTGTAATGTAAATGTATTAGCGCATATAGGTAATTAGATACTCTACTAAGATAAGACCTCTTATACCGTCAAGATAAATGGTATATGATGTTTCACATCTGCCGCACGTCTCGTGACGACCAACTTTTTTAAAAATGTACTTTTACTAACATTGGATTTTTCTTACATATATCAATCAAATCATATATATCTTATTCTCGAAATGAGCTTTACCGGAATTTTGTATTTGGATACAGTTTTACTTTAAGTACTTAAGTTTAACTTTACCGAGTTCACTTTTTTTTCTTTTTTTAGCAATCCGAAATCAATAATAGACTTTTTAAATTTATTAACTTCAGTTTTTTTTTTTCTCAATTACTGATGTATTTGGGATAAATTGTTAATGATTTTCGTTTTTTAACATGACGTTTATAATCCATATGTAACATGCATATTTGCTACATAACAATAAGTGGGATTACATGATAGCTCAAAACACTGAGCAAATGTTGGGCATTTAGATACAATATTAGAAAATTTAATTTAGGAAGTAGATGCAATTTTCTACATCGAGAGGTATAGTTGGATAAAGACGTATTTGTAACGTGCGTAAAAAATGTTTTTCAATACCTTGAATACGCGTCATGTGGATATCAACACATGGATTTCATACTTGCTTGTGCTAGATACAATTATTGAGAAACGGGTCTTCTCGCGTTAGGTACTTTTATTCTATCTCGACGTTTCGGGTGGGTTCCGCCAACCGAGGTCAAGGGCTGACTGGTGGTGCGCGGCGTCGCTTGCCTGTGCATCTTAAATTTCGTCCTAGGCGACGCAGCGTCCGTGAAGGGGACACTTTAAGCCATCAGGAAAAATGCTTTAGGATGTTTTGTTGAATATAAGTCGGTGTAGTAAGATAAAATCATCTCCCTGCCCTTATCCCATTTTTATATGGGGTCGCCACAACATGTCTTCCTCTTCGAATCCATGTTGCTTTAAGTTTTGGCTATTTATGTTACGACCGGCCGCCTGCCTAACGTCAACCCTGTCCTTGGGGATGCTATTTATGGTGGTTAACCGCCGTAGATGTATGTCCACGTTTTCCCTTCTGTCACTTTTTACGACACCCCACGGGATATGAAAGGGGGTGGTGGTATTCTAGAGCCGCCACATACACGACTAAGTAAGATAGAATCAGAAGTGAAAATACGAAAGTAGGCATAGGACAGAATTAGTATATTACATGTTAATTGTATTTTAATCGTATGTCGAAATGAAGAAGATGTAAATAAACTATTGTGTTATGTGCTATTCTGAGATGACAAAACACTACACAAGTGTTGCGCAACATCGTGTCTTTGTGGAAATGTAACCTTTAACTCGTTTAGGGTGAATTCCATAAAGATCATGCTTATCGTCATTCCCTTCTTATTATTTATATACTTTAAGTCTTAAAATTTACTTCCAGTATTCCTTCTTATGTCACGGATTCATGTTATTTGTATGAAACATAGTGTCGAATTAACCTTACAAACTACCATACTAAAAGTTTTCTCTCTGTCCGTTTGCGTGCTTATAACTCGAGTAACAATCCACCAATTTACATATTTCTATTTTTATATAATACTTGTTATATTGGGTAGCATATGATATGAGAGATATAAAAGCAAAGCCACTATTGTAGATTATTGTGTCTATATAATACCATTACAATTTGTACATTAAACGTATATTGATATTTTAACGAGTTTTTTATCGCATGGAATGCTGTGATGTTAAATAAGTTATGACAAACAAAATGTGTGCGTTACGATACATTTACTGGCGTATGCCCTGACTGCAAACAGCATGAAACTATCTTTATGCCGTCATGCGTCCTCTACACTTTACTATACACTTCTTTGCATCTGTGTGTGTTGTGTACTATGTGTACCATTCTTTCTAACTATAATTAATAGACTTTCACATACTTTTTAAAATTTATTTTACTCCGTATCTCGGAATTACTTACAAATCTTACCATCAACTTTGATGGTTCAGATTTGTTGGGCGTCTCGTGACGGCTATCTTTTTGTGTCTTAATATGTCGATTACCAATAAAAATGAGACAATAGGAACACAATGGAAAGCTGGCGTAAATGCCAGGTTAGGGCTCAAGGGGGTTAAATACAAGTTTGATTATCAAGTTATATTTAAATAAAATAACATATTTTCTGGTATAAGCAAAAAAGAAACAAACACTGATTATAATTTGACCTGCCCTTATCGATATGATACCGATATTGTTATCCGGAACTACTATGAATGGATTTTTCTGAAGTACCTTCATAATATGTTATCGATCTCGTTTTTATTCCTAGTTTTATTTTATTTAGTTTTATATTTGACACTGATAGCGACCTCGAATCAGAAATACCCTAAACAAATATTTATTATTTTACGTTAAAAATCATGATAAAAAATAAATCAACTCTGTTACGATAATTTAAATATCTGAAATTTCTGGATACAACTGATCCAATTTCAAATGCATTTTACAGATTGTTACAAAATGAATGCGCAGAGGGATTTAGAGTACATGACATTTGAATAGACGTTAACAGGAATTATGAAATCACATTTAAGAAACGAATGAATACCATTCTATGATTTCATAGCGATGCTTTCCTTTACCGAACGGTCAGGGCGTATTGGGCTTATTATTGAATAGGATAGGTGGATTTGAATGCCCTTTGCTGTGGAGTTTGACTAAAATACCACTGAGCAATTATTGTTTCTGATTCAGGATTAACAAGAGTTCAGTTATCAATGTGACTGTTTCTATTATGATATTTGTAGGCCCACATGGTTAACAACAGTTGATTAAGATTTACCTTAGTATTTGATTCTAATGTCTTCTGGAATTCCAACTACTCATAGTTTTCATAAAATTACATTTTTAAATTTTACTTGATATTAAATTAGTTATATATAAATGAAAGAAATCATTTTTGGTAGTATTTTTTTTACTGTTAATAGATAAACAGTCTACACGAATTAATTCCATACATCTAGTTAACCGAAATATATCCGCTGCTGGAAATTGGTCTCTCCCAAAGATCTTCACAACGACCGTTCTCGCGCCACATGAATCCAGCGGATTCAAGCGACCTTCACCACATCGTTGGTCCACCTACCCACGCTGCGTCTTTTGGTACGCGGCAGTCATTCGAGAACCCGTTGGCCTCATCGGACATCGGTTCTACGAGCAATTTGCTCAGACTATTGGCACTTAAGTTTGGCGATTCTTCGGGCACTACTAGTTACTTTGGTTCTCCTCATTTCTGACGCGATTACGCAATGAAACTCCAAGCATAGCTTGCCATTATTTATTCTATTATTATATTCTATTATTTATATCTCTTTAGATAACTTTGAACACGATTTAATTGGGTGAAGTATAAGATATATGCAACCAAAGCAGAAAAAGACAGGGCATTTACTTCATGCGAATCCAAGTTGTTTGAGGCGTTGCTGTGAAATTAAAACATTTTATAAAGTTTGATTTTACATTTGTCACGAGATATGTCCATGGCACATTAAATTAACAATTGTTTAACTAATTATGTTGTTAGAATAATGTGTGTAAGAGTTTAGGCTATTATATTATATTGCATCTAAATGAATGTCTTTTGTATTGTCTAAGCAAGTTTTAACATGCAACCCTGGGGATTTGTTTGAAAATCTGTCATGGCATCGATGTCAGGGGCATAGAGATTACGAGCTTGTTCCGCTGACGAAACTAATGGAGTTAAGCGCGCTCACGCACGGCAAACATTGTTACGTGCTCATTTGTTTTTGATGTTTTACGCCGATCGAATACAATCAATTTAGAGTTATACGAAAAATTTACACGATAGGAAAATACTAATTATAACACATTATTTAACATGAAAAAGTTCCCTTTCAGCACATATCTATACTGATATTATAAAGCAGAAAGATTTTTAATTTAGGATGTAACGAATAAACTTAAAATCCACTGGACCGATTTGGATGAACTTTGGTATGAAATCCAATAAGTGACATAAAATAGTTTTTATTCCTAAAATCCCACGGGACCGGAAACTACGCGGGTAAAATCGCGGCGAGCAGCTAGTTATTACTAAAGACAGTTATTTCGTTTTAGGCTCTAAACATTTGCAATGCAGCATTTTAATAATATTTATATAAATTAAACCAAAAAGTATATTAAAACTTTTACTACATTTTAAAAGTTTGCAACATTATGTTTTACGTAAAGTTCAAAAATTTAAATAACTTTTGAATATTATGGTAAAATAAAATTTTAATACCTATCTATCTACAGTGTACATTTTTAAGTTAAGAATCAAAATGTTGTATATTTCTACGATTCTTTGAAATTTTAGGCAATAAAATAGGTACTAAAATGGAATTATCATATACTCATTACACACTGATTTTATTTACATAAATATAATTTCAAATTTACTACTAGAAATGTCTTTAATTGAAAACATTGACAAATTACAGAATTTCATTCTGCTTGAAAGTTTAATTTCGGTTATTTTAAATTATTGACGGATTGTTTATATAATTGATCTTAGCTTTTCAAATACCGTTAACCGCTACTAACACATAATCATCTAAGCACAGTAACCTATTTTTTTACACTTTTTAGGACATAAAGGTCTATATCATGTGGACTTTAGAGCTTTAGAGTACCAGTTAAAATAATACCAGTTAAAGTTAAATACCAGTAATATTTTTTTTGCTGTGAAATATCTATTGGCGTGCATTATTTGAACATACTTACTTGTATTCAAAAGTTTGTTTCGTATATATTGGCCCGGTGCCAGGTGTCACGTGACCAAGTTGGCGGTTTTAATATGATCGGGACTGTTTCGAATTATTAGTGATTTTTTGATAAAAAAAAATATATATATCTATTTTTCGTAACTCCAAGCACTTGCCCGTAAAATTGTGCATTGAATAGGATTTTATTAAAAAAAGTCCCGTCAAAATCCGTCCAGTCGTTCCAAAGACTACCCGGAACAAACAGGCAGACAAATATTTTAAAAATTGTATTTTTGGTATTGGTATCGTATAGACATTCATATCTATTTAGTGCAAAAAAAAAATTGACTTTACAAACAGATACTCCAATTTTATTTATTAGTATAGAGTATAGATATAATACCTTTTTAAGATTAATTTAAGCTTCGAAAAGACAAAGATCGCGTCTTACGATCGGTTTTAATAAGCGACCTCAATCTATTTTATCTACCGGAATCCGAAAATTCAATAGTTTTTTTTTCCAAAGCGTTAGATCAGTGTCAGTTACCAGACTAAAATCTATAAAAGTATATTTTTGGTTTGTTCTTTACCTTATCTTTTATGTGTCGAAATTGAAACCCGCCATTAATTTATTTCTCAGGGATAACTAAATGAATGCAGGAATGCAGTCGCTTTCAAGTTGATTTTTGCACAATTATGCTACGATGGTCAATGTAGATGTGTTTTCATTATTTATTCGTACTGTACAGGCTCGGCGTTTTACATCATAATCTCACGTGGTGATAAAACGCGATGTGGTTAAGCACGCTTAACTTAGAGGTACTCAGTTAATGCTGACGGCACTCACTTATATATAGATTTCCAAACTTAAGGGGTTTTGAAATTACCCTACCATTGTTGTGTGGTAGGTAACACGATGTTTTACTATACCTAAAGTACAGCCTCATTACAGGTATAGGTATTTGGAAATTAACTTTCAATAATTTACGCTATACGACGCAACTGAGTCAATCACCACTTCTCTATTCAGTCACGTGTTTAATAAATTCACAATAAACGTTTGTTTGTTTTATTTTTAGTACCGTTTGTATTGATCGGCATAAACTTTGTATACAATGGCCAATAAGTCTAGCATGCCTTTATACGATGCACTAAACCTTGTGAAATGGTTTAACACGCACACACACACTTTGACCGTTCGATTCATGATCGGAATTTATATTTTGCATTGGACACAAAGATGGATACCTACAACCTTGTGATTCCTTTTGCTATAAGTTTTAATGACTGGGCGAAATGTGAGATGAATAATTCAATTTTGATTGGGACACACATACTATTAATTTATTGAATTATTCTTCACAGGGAAAATGTGTTTATTTATTCTAATTATTATTTACCTTGACTATATAAATCGGTGGGTATTCATTATAAATGTTTCATTGCAATTATAATTATGAATAGGTATTTCAATTAAAATCCCATTACGTATTGTAAAATGCAACGTTTCTCTGTCTGTCCGTTTGTTGACTTATAAATCGAGAACCACTGATCTAATTAACATGATCCTTTTTATATCACACACATAACTTCTGCCCGTGACTTAGTCCGGTCTTAGCATATATTATAAACACACATAGATTATATAAGTTACCCAGAATATTCTTGTTCTAAATACCGCATGACTCCAGTCGAAAGTCTTCGACCAGTGTTTGTTACCGGCGATGACATACGGCACTGAGACGTGCGATCACGTACAATGGATCTCATAAGAAGATTCAAGGTCATTCAAAGCCCAATGTAGAGGGCTATGCTTGAAGTTTCACTGCAGAATCGCAGAAGAACCAAATAATTGTAAAACTTAAGTGGAATTGGGCTGGGTACATTGTTCATAGAACCGGTGCCCGATATCGCCAACGGGTTCTTAAATGTTGACAACGTACCGGAAGACTGTCCTCAGCAAGGTAGACTGACGACCTGGTGAAGGTCGCGGGAATGGGCTGGATGCGGGTGGCGCAAGAGCGGTCGTTATAAAGATCTTTAGGAGAGACCTATGTCCAGCAGTGGACATCTTCTGGCTAGTATGGTAATGATAATACACATATCTAATGATGGGTGAAAACCACATCAAAATCGCATTCAATTAATCCAAGCTTGAGGAAAATAAGTAAATTCGGTAGGCGGATAATGAATTGATTTTGCGAAACTATTTTTTTTTTAATAGTAACCTCACGTTTGCCCTCTTATTCGCGATTAACCTTAAAGATAAGTAATTGTTGATAATTAGCCGTGGTTACAAGGCATACTGATGAGTGTCGCGCTAAAATATTATGTTCGTATAAAAATAAAATAACCTTCAGATCGAAATGTTATTTATTACATAGTTCATTCAACTTGATGAATAATTATAAATTACGTTACAATCTCCTATTATTACGTGTTTGGGTTTTATTCTTGTTCGTTACATTTTATAAAAGACACTGTTTCTCTCTGCCCCCAAAATCACGTTGAAGCCCATCCGGTCAACAGCGTTAGCTAGGTAGATAAAAAACTATTTCTCTCAATCTCTTTTCATTACTAATTGTCTTATAACTCCGAAAACGACTGAAACGATTTACGGGGTTCTTTTTTAAAATATATACTAATAAATAAAATTGAAGTGTCTATTTGTAACAAATAAAAACTTTTTACTAAATACGTACTGTATTAAAACCAAAAACACAATTTTTAAAATTTTTCATTGTTTTTTTTTGTTCTGGCTAATCTCCCTAATGGCTGGACCGATTTTGACGGGACTTTGTCTGGCAGATAGCTAAAGTTACACGGCGTAACTTAGACTTAATTTTATTAATCAATAGTGTTCTTTACTAAACTTATAAAGTATTTGAAATTTTGCCTTGATACTTAAAACTTTTGTTTCTGTAGTTAGACCGATCTGGCTCTAGTGCCTTTAAGTATTGTCTATCAGATTTTAATGTCGAAAGGTCCAGTATATTATCTAAATAACAGCTTATATAACAGTTTAATGACTGCTCGGTTCGTAGATTTACGAAATACATATTACTTAGTATGAATATGATTCTCGTATAATCATAATATAATAACAATCGTTTTGTAATGAGAGAAGCGATTGTATCGTTTAGTGAATAAATATATTGTAACGTATTTTCATAACTTACTAGTTGCAACACGCGGGTACTCTCGCATTATAAAAAAAAAATTCTTGACAATTATTCTCTTGAGCAATCGCCGTATAGTATCCGAATGGGTCGCTACTGCCGTACTTTTGGTGAAAAATTCTGTCATAGTGACTTGATCCGGGGAGTCGCGTGACCGGAATCAGCCAGTGTAAATCCAGACGTTAGCGAGGTGGTAGGAAAATAGAGCTAGATTGGATCGGGACCACTATAAAGTAATACAAAATTAAATCAAATTACCTAATTATTACTAATACCTAAACAACTATAAATAATGGATTTCGTCCAGTTTGTCGCCAGACAGGAAGATTCACAGAAGTTGGATGGCAATGCTTATACGCTGTGCCAAATATTGGCCCGCCCTCAGGTCGCGAGACTTGTTGACTAAACGACTCGCGAGCTCCTTGAAAACGCTGTGAGCACTCGGATCCCACGGCCTTAGAGTTTTGACTCTTGACCTCAAACGGGACAAATATGTAACACCCACCAAGGACAGCATATTTGCACCGATTGAGATCCTCCACTGATGTAGCTGCTGCGCTAGCTTTCAAGAACTGAAAGATGTGATGGTGCTGAAGTATCGACGCAAGTAGCATCCCATACCAAAGACCGGGCCATCTTTCAACACATAAGTGTATAGTTAAATTACTGTAATATAAAGTTGTTAAAATTCCTTCTTACTCATCGTTTAATTATGCCGTGTTCCGAAATCAGTAAATGTATAACCAGATCGACCTAGAGGCTTTAACCGTAGATTAGATTTACCCCAGTACAATAAAGAAAAATAAAAATAAGGATAGAATCGAGTTCTTGGTGACGGAAAACATTGTAACCAAATCATAGTATCTAGATAGTAAGACTATAAGGAAATGCTTGGCTAGCTTGGGTAGCCTGAAACGTGGAAAAGTGGTCACTAAATTTTGAAAACAACTATTATAGAAGTGTTCAGCCAACATTACTTGAGAGCATTTACCACCAGTTTAGCGTGTTTATCAGACACATAGTGACTTAGCCTCAATCGAATGAATCGAAGATTTGAACCTACCATCCATCGAAACGAAAATCGAAACATGGAGCCATCATCGTTTAAAATCGTTACATAACATTTTTATTCGACTGACCATTTCAATCACAGTAATATTTTACGATCGCATGATTTGCAGTTTACATTTATTTTACAAAATCAAATAACTCATTTCTAGAAAACGTCAATTATATTCGAAAAAAAAAAAATGTTTTTTTAAAAGACTTTTGTTTGTATTTTGATACAGATTTTGATGAGATAAAATACAATAGAAATATGTGTAAAGAAATGCAATATTGAACGACGTATTCTCCACGTATTATTACTATTATATGTAAATTATATGATTAAATCTACATTTCAACTCAGAAACACACTTCCTTTCTTTATAATTGGGCATGCTTCAAAGTGCTGAGAGTCTTGTAACTCATTATAAGTAGGTTTATTTTCTTTGAAATGTGATAATATAATATGAATCGAAAGTACGAACATAAATTAAATGCCTATAAATAATGATAAGCAAACAATTACGCTAATATAGTTTTAATTCTGTTGTTATTATTATTTTGAAAGAGTTTATTATTAATAATTATAAAAATAAGTGTACAGCACAAACAAAGTTACACAGAGTAGAGAGTTCACACAGACTAGAACAAAATATGACATAGCTAAGAATGGTGCTAATTTAAAAACAATAGATAATAAAAATACTTTAACAAATTCGATTGATTGAATGTAACATAAGGTAAAAAAAAGGTTTCTGATTGGCTGAAAAAAGGTACAATACTTTTCTGATTGGTTCAGAAACAGTACAACTGTAATTGGTGATGGTGAATTTATGATGAGTTATTGTCCTCTGTTCTTACAAAACGGCCAAACTAAATTAGTTAAAAAAACACACACACATTTCTATTGATAAAAATAAGAGCTTTTATTTTAAACTAGATGAAAACCCGCTTCGCTCGGGTAAAATATGACTCATAAGAAACAATATTATACAAAATGTAGGTAGAAAGAGACTATAATTTCACTGATATGAGTGAATCGGCACAGATGCGTGTAAATCGGTCTTAACGAACTCAAGATGGCATCCACGTGCCCAATATGGCGACTGCTATTTGAACCATTAGAATTTAACAAAATACTCAACAATTCGAATTTTGCAGATACAGTCGATTCGAAATCATTATTTTTTTATCTTTTATTATTCATGTAAAGTTTATGAATATAGTCCTTACGTAATAAAATAACATACAATGTAAATTTCAATATATTCCAAGTGACAATAAAATTTCCTGACATAATATCAGTAAGTCACGTGTTTCAAATAGATACAAACATTTGTAGCTAAATAGGTAATTTGTATGTATAAGATTCGTATTGTACGAGATAGGCCTCAGATATTACTCATATCTGTTTGACATAAAAAATAAGTACATTTATATGCGTGGACCGTTGCCTAACGATATGCGTCGTTTTTGGTGCCTTTTATCTCATGAGCTACTAAAAATAAACGACGATCTCCAAGGTCGAACCTTTAAGAGAATATGCGAACGGCGCTTATTCTTTACAAACGTATTTCTCTGTTTCCTCCCCGGATAATAGAGTTATGGTAAACCACCACAATTCCCATACGTTTGGATATCTTTCAAAGTAGTCTTGTATTAAAATAAAAGTAAAGTATTGTATTAGAGCACAGTTTATCATAACCTTATTTTGCTCAACACCCAATTTTTGTGCCTTTTTAGACTATATTTTTAATCTGCCCACGCTTCATGTACGCTATCTCAATGCCCCCTAATTTTTCTGAGTCTCTTACTTCCATAAGGAGGTGTTACGCCCACATTGAGAACCTAGGTATTAACGCAAATTAATGAACTGCCTAACTCTGTATTTTCATATATAGTATCGGCAAGTAAATGCACGTGTAACTAATAGGATATTATAATCCATGATTGCTGTTTAAAAATAATCGAATACCCTTAAGCAATTTCTATCAGATTTGCTCATAGATATTTTTTTACGAACATTTTTAAGTTTTAGTGAATCTTTTTCGGATCTCAATCTCTAGAATAAAATAAAATCTTTGAATTTGTCAAAATTCAAAGATCTCCACAAATGTTTGTAGAGTCAACTGATGAATTAAAAGAAAGATGAGTCGCATTAGAAAAGCACTCCTTGATCCACTAGTCCACGTGTCCACTTCACCCGAAGAGACAAATTTTCTCCAACACTCTACATTCGAACGAATTATTTAGGAACTTTTAATTTTGTACACCGTACTTCTTCTGACGATTGCCCACTGTCATCGATTCCAAGTTAATGTCGCTTCGCTGATTTTACATGTATTAAATAAAATACCTTGATTGGATCAAATCCCAACGAACGATTTAAAAGAACTACTCGGTAATTTTCGCTTTTATTTAATTATGCGATAAATTATAGCTACTATATATATATATATATATATATATATATATATATATATATATTATACATATTATATATATATATTTATATATATTATATATATATGTATATTACACGATATAGGCTCAGTGCTTTGACTACAATCTCACCTGATGTTAAGTGTCGATGTGGTCCTGGATGGTAAACACACTAAGCCTAGATATTGGTTCTCAAGTGATGCTGCCGGAACACACCAATAGCTATTTAGCGTCAGGTTTTCGAACTTGAGGGCGGTAGCTACCCAGGCGGGCATTGTTAGGAAATATCCTACCACCATGCTTTGGTTTCCTCGCGATGTTTTCCAAAAGTTCAGGCTGGTTTTAGAGTTGGACAAGTGGGTTTGAACCCACGTCCATTGACGCGGAAACCGGCCACTGGGCCATCATCGCTTGCAATAAAATTTCAAAAAAAAAAAAAGACGTTTCAGAATAACACTTTTTGGTGTTTGGCGACAGCCACACTTGAGAGCCAGTATATCTCTAAGTCTACTCTGGGTACCATCTTGAACTACATCATTACTTAACATCAGTTAAGACTGTGGTCAAACCGCTAAACCTCAATTGAAAGCGCTAAGCTTATTTATTACAAATAAAAAAAAGAAGAAATATATACGATATAATCTGTCCAAAGCGTGACAATATTATCTATTTAAATCTCTGATATTACCGTCTCCGTCGAAATCGTAGGCAAATGAATAAATTACCCATTAAGCAAGCTCAAACACAGAATTCAGGTCGCGGTGATTTCGTCGTTGTATAATATTTGTTATTTAACCATTGACCTTGTGCAAGAGCTTTTTTTTAACGCAGTATGGTTCAAGTTCAAGCGATTCGTTGCGTTTATTATAAAAAAAAAATACATTATATTTACATAGTTGCGATAACTCTACGCTTCTAAACCACTTTGATTTATAATAAATTTCAATTTTGATGTTTTTGTTGGTGTAATAGTAACTAGTGTAAATGTTGATGGTGTGTAGGATGTCAAGGGATTATTAGAGTACATGGTCTAACTACGGAATACACTTTAAGCAAAACTACTAACCTATCTGAAGTTTGTCACAGATGCTACTTCTAATGGTTGGGTTTAGGCGTTTTGTTTATGTTAAATTTTCATATCATTTTATATTTTGAACGAAGATGTATCCTTTCTCATGACACTCAGTATAGCGAAATATCAATTGATACCTGTATTTTCAGCCTTCTTTGTCTGATGCGCTTACTAAAGCGATCGATTAAAAATTACGTTTATATACCAATTGAAATTGCAACTTCATTGTAATAATCTCCAATAACTAGAACACAGTCACCTTGTACTAAATTATTCAGTTTCCGTATTATGGAATTAGTGTAAACGTCGTGTACGAATTCTGTCACGTGCTTTTAGACATTACGAAATTGGATTTTGGATCAATGCTATTATCATATATTAATTCATATAGTTTTTTAAACGGACGCTTAAACGAAATTAAATTTTCCAGAGAAACTTTATACAACTTTATAAAAATTATAATATGGTTAATATTATGAGCACTACTTGAGCACTAACCTGGCGTTTACGCCAGCTTTCCATTGTTTTCCTATTGCCTTATTTTTATGTGTAATCGACATATTTAAGTATCTCATATTTTCTATTAATTTTATAGTTTGTAATAAAAAAGGTTAAAAGTATATTTCATCAAAAGGTATGACTGCTAAAATGAAACTTAAAGAATACGTATTTAACTATTTAGGGTTTTCTTTAATAGCTATACGAAATATCAAATACATTTTAATTATACTGAAACAGGATTTTAAATTTAATATGTGTAGACACGGTTTTCATATAAACCGTGTAAGTTAAAAAGCTGAATATATTATTTAACTTCGTTGATATGCGCTCCATGCGAGCCATCATTACCTACATTGCAACCTTTAATTTCGAAAAAACTACTTCTCTTTGCAAACGACTTTGTGTACTTATATTCAAGCTGAAGAGAAAATATTTAGATGTAAGGCAAACTTAACATAAATAAATGTTATAATAACTCTAACGGCTATTAGAAAGGTATTCTCGTGTTACAGTATAAACAAATAAAACTGACGAGTACTACGTTCATGAGAGAATCAGTGGTACGGCTTATGTAAGACAGTCGAAGTGTACCAGTGGGTGACGGAGACTAGTTATCGATGACAAGGTGACGCAAGGCCGATGACCGACACACTCTCGCACTATTTGGGTCGAAAAAGTGAAATTTTATAAAACCTTCAAGGACGAGTTCGAATGGTCATTTCGACTGCAAAAATTGCCAATTTACCAAAGTCGTTTCGAGATGTCATAACGAACATTTTATTATCGCTCTATATGTAGGTACTTTAGGCATCTATCAATGTGTATTACCTGTATATTAATATATATAATCACTAGCTGTTAAATATGTGTATAATACTCGTATCCTTAAATGGCAATGGTTTAGGTTTATGGACTATTTACGAGAATATGTCATTTGTCTTTTTTTGTCGACTTAATTAGCTATTATTCTGATAGCTTTTAAGAATATGTACGTAAACTTGGATACACATATAATTAAACAATACAGTCATATAAGCGTCTTTGAAGCGGTGATGGCGCAGTGGGTAGTGCGGCCAGATTCAGCGTCAATCGACGTGAGTTCGATCCCCACCTATCCGACTGTAAAACGGCCTGAGCTTTCGGTGAAGGAATACATCGTGAGGAAACCATAGCATGGTGGTAGGGCATTTTCTAATGTTGCCCGCCTGGGTTAGCTACCACCCTCAAGTTTGAAAAACCTGTCACCAAATACCAATAGGTGTGTTCTGGCAGCATCACTTGAGAACCAGTAGCTAGATTTAGTGTGTTTGCTATCATGGACTACATCGTCACTTAACATCAGGTGTGATTGCGGTCAAAGCACTAAGCCTATACCGTGTAAAAAAAATATATTTACTGGTTCTGGATTTGTAAGCCAACCAACAGACAAACAGATAGAGAATTTCATATGCAATTATATATTAGTCGAAAATGGATAATTGCAAGCAGCAGTGATGTGCTTTTTAGATACCTCCATAAATACAATTTCATTATTAACAAATACGTATGAACTTTATATTTATAGGCATCTTTATGAAATAAATAAGTTTAACATAATAGTCTAAACAAAAAAAAATCATTTTGAGTGGAATAAAATATTTAATTTCAAATTTTTCGAAAAAATAAAAACTAAAATAATTTATGCAATATAAACAGTATGCACTCGTTAAATGTATTATTAAAGTAGATAATAAATCCGTCGTAATTCTCGTCACAGACTCACTCGATTGTTCTTTTCTTCTTACCCAATAACTTAATTATTGTTACCTACTTTATATCATTTGTCAACTGGCCATGCTGTTTGAACAATCCGCTTCGCTTAGACAAAATCAAGCCTATTAATCATTTTGTTAATTCATTATTTTTATTGAATCGTCTATTTTTTTTTAGAATATTTCACTTGCAATTTAGATAGATTGTCAAATGGTAAATGACATTTTATTTTTTTTTTTTGTAATTACTATTTAATTGAAAATCTAATAGGCCTTCAATCAAACCCCTTGAAAAGAAGCCATAGAATCGATTTCTGTGAAAAATGGATTTTTGTATGATTATTATTTATAATAAATGTTTAATGTGTTACTACCTTTCTGATTACTGCATTAAAAACTATACTTATTCAAGAATAAACATCTATTTCCCCCATAAGTAACAAAAAATCATAAAAATACCTCTAATGAATTATACTTTTTAATATAACCATTTAAATAAAACAGATGCTTATATGTTTTCAGCGGAATACATCGAACCGTGTAGTCGGAGTAATCCCGAAATCGATGTCTGCATAAAGAATTCTTTCAACCACCTACGTCCGTACCTCGCTAGAGGCCTGCCCGACCTTGATGTTCCACCAGTCGAACCTTTGTACATCGATCGCCTGGTGATGGAGAATGCCGCCGGCCCTGTTAGAGTCACAGCTGCATTCAGTAACATTACTGTAATCGGTCCTAGTAACTATACTGTTACGAAAATAAGGTGAGATTTAAGTAAAATAAGAAATTTTGTTAACAGATAGCTTATAACTAGATTAAGAATTTTAATCTATACTTATAATAAAAGGCTAACGAGAAGAATTCTGTACACTGAAGATGTCTACGAAAAGTCTGTTAATTAATTTGTCGTCAAACACGCAAAAACTACAGAACCGATTTCGATGAAAATTGGTCACGACATACATATATTGCATCCGGGGCGAGAACATAGGCAAATTGCAAATTGTCTGAATTCCAATTAAAGCCACGGGCACAGCTAGTAAACAATAAAGCTAGCTATAAGTAAAAGCAAAAAAAGATCTCGGATCTATGTCTCAGGATGGGAGTATATAACAAAAAATCTATATATACTACAGGCGCAAGTAATTTTTGTTTAAATAAAAAAAAATCTGTATAGCATTGAATATTGAAAAAAGCATTTATCATAAATTAACCTTTAGAACGTCATTGAACTATTAATAAATTACCCAATCATTACCCCTTTATTATGAAAATGAGGAAATCCCTATGAGTCAGAGTAACGGGGTCACGCTGCCACCAGACGTTGTCGCGAATATTGCAACTCGACTGTATAAAATATTTGTTTTGCAACCGTCATCAAGTTCTTTATTATAAGAGGACAAGTTACACAATGTTTTGTAATTGGTACCAACTGTCGCTAACTATAAAATTGTAGTAACTATTTATATCTTTATATTACTTGGACTTTTCCGTAGGTACTATGCTCATATAACATTTATATATAAATATCTAAATCTGTCTAGTGATTTTTTTCTGTTGAAAAATGTCACTTAAGTGCTTATTCGAGCTCTAGAAAGAACTCCCCGATTATTTGTTACTTACATTTACAAATGAACAATATACAATTACAAGTGTAACAAATTATCCTTTATTATATAATTACGATTTATGGTCTTAATTCGTTAAGAAACTTTATTAACGATTTTAAATATGCTAGAATTTTTATACTTGACAAACATACGTATTTGAGCATTATAAGCCAATAATGATACTATCTGCTTAGATTTTAAAGATAACTAAAATGTGTAGGTAAATTATAGGCGATGTTAAAATATTGTAACACACACCACAAAAAAAACTATTTTATAAGCTGGCAAGTAAATAAAATTAATTTAACCCGCGTCATTGTTTCAATATATATATATATATATTTCTTTGAACCTTTAAATCTTTTAACCTTTCATCACATTTCATTTCAGGTCTGATCTAAAAAAATTGCGTATCGATATGGGTTTTTGGTTCTACCTCGTATTGAAATTACAGGACGCTATGAGGTTTCAGGGCAAGTACTTCTATTCCCAGTGCGCTCGCAAGGCGATTTTTGGGCTGCATTTAGTAAGTAATTAATAAATACCTATATATTAAAATATTGGTACGGATTTTTATCAATTAGTCATAGTATATACAGCAGACAATATTAGTTGCAATACAATTTTCAAATATAGTGGATACAATGGTATTTAATATATTTTGAAAAAGGTGTTAATATAAAGAAAATAAATAAATAAATTTTCACCCACCCGAAACGATCATCTTTCTCACTGTATTGAACAAATAAGAATTAAATGAAAAAGATAAGTACCCAGAATATATAATTTGAACTGCGTTAGATAATCATGTAATTAGAACAAATCTTAAAAGTAACACCAAAAACCCTCACTTTAGTATGGTGGTCATTTATTTAATACTTTAGTAGACGTCCCGTACCATGAAGCAACGCTTTGAATGGGGCACAGCAGATACTAGAATATCACAGACACATTTTTTTATTATCTATATTTAATTTAACTTGGGTTCACCAAGAATACGTCAGTCTCAATGTAACCTAAACTTAAAACTAAAAAACTATACCTTAATATTACTTGCGAACTTCCACAAAATTATGGCTTCTACACTTGCAGGTAAAGCCAAAATTTCATGAAAGTTCCTAGATTTAATAAGTTAAGATTCAGTTGTTTGAGTACACTGTTTCTTGTACTCCGTTTAACTGGTTCATGATCATATTTGGTTATTTTATATGTGACCAGAATGGATAGGATCAAGAACGAGTATGTTAGAGGAAGTTCGAAAGTGGCTCTAGTGATAGAAAAGATGAAAGGGAATCGTTTGTCTTGGTATGGATATGTTTTTTTTGAGAAGAGACGAAACGCATGTTACGAAGTTATGACTATGAAAGTTGAGGGTTAGAGGGGGAGACAACGTCCGTAGAAAAGATGGGCGGAGTGTGCCAGGGAAGGGGGAAAAGTAGTGAATGAAGATATGGTGGCTGATAGAGGTGTATGGAAGAAGAAGACATACTACCCCGACCCCGAATAACAAATTTGGAGCAGCATGACGATGATGATGATGTCTTGTTCATAATCATATGTGTCTTAAAATAGACATTTCCCTTCTTCAGACGGATTCATTATCAAAACTATATATTCTTCTGAATTCGAAAGGAATAAAAAAATTGTCATTAAAATTCCAGTTGACGTGGCTGCGATCGCAAAGATATTCGGCAAGGAGATCGAAAGGGAAAATGTGAAGTACATGTCGGCAGATCGACTTCTTGTCGATTTCAAGTTGAGAAACTCCCGGTTCAAGGTTAGAGATACCGTCAACCATGGCAGTGTTATTGGTAAGAACATATAACAATATTTCTTATCTCCCCTTTACTTTCCGCTATTAAGAGTATTTTATTTTACCTCACGGTACTGACAGAACTATAATTTTCTCATTCTTTCTCTTCAGCAGATTTTCCTCTATCAAAAATTCTTAGCTAGCTTTTAGTTGTTAGCGCTAACCCTATTGTCAAAACCAGTTAAGTGTTGATCACTTAGAATTGATTAGTTCTAAAGTCATTATTCCACTGTATAACAAAGTAAATAAGAATATATCATATTCTACTGAACCAGTTATTCTTCCTATATTCAATTTTCTAATATTCCCGATTGGGTATTATGTACTGGACCACTATCGAGTTTCAAAACTTACCTGGAAGCACTAAAAGTGTGTTCCAGCGGCATCAGTACCTCTATGTTTAATGAGTTTACCTTCCGGAGATACATCTTCACTTAACCACAGGAGGTCAAGACAATGAGCCCATACAGTATAAAAAGAATTAACTGCTGTTTATAAGCCTAAAATGAACTCTAAATATGTTTATCTTAAATAATTTTTTTTTTGTAGGTGAAGCTATGAACCAGTTTTTAAATAATAACGCAGCTGAGATAATAGATGAGATGAGGCCAGCAGCCTCTGTGGCTATTGCGAAACATTTCCAAGCCTTTATCAATGCTGCATTCACGAAGATACCGATCGACGCCTGGCTTAAGCCTTAGATCATAAGTTCGATTACACTTAAGCTTATCATGTACAAATAACACTGTACATAATTCTATTCCTGCACTGATATCCAAAACAAAAATTAAACGTATATTTATTACAATTAAAATGGTTGATTATAATATAACATTATACTAAAATTATAACTGTTATAATTAATACATAATCTCTTTTTCGAAAAAGTTTTTCGAAATTTAATTTAAGACAAGTAAGTTTTAAAGTCTAATAATAATGACTATAAAATATTGTCCGCAAAGAATTCAATTTGATATTAAACTTACGTGTAAATTAATTTGAAATTTGTGTATTTAAATTAAAAATGAAACTTTTTCAGTTAATGTTTTTAAATGCTGAATACAAATGACGGAACAGTTTTTTTTTTTTGTAAAATTTTTATTAATTTTAGAAAATGATGTAAAGTGTAAAGGTTCGTTAAAAGTATATAAATCGTTTCGAATAGAAGTTAAACATACGTACTTTTTATGTTGACTCGATATAATAAGTTTTGTAGTGGCGATCATGTACCTTTTATGCTGAGAATATCACACATTTGTTAAGCATTTTTAAATATCTTTGTTGTGATTATGACTGTTATAATATTTCCTAACTATTACTATGGTAATAAAATCGACCAGTGTCACTAGATTTTATTTAAATAATTGATAAGTAGCGGTATTTCAATTTGACATTCAAATGAGCTTATTGCATTTTCTATGCATAACAAATGAATCATATTTTCGATTATGATTCATAAGCTCGTACAGAAATTAATGAAATCCCTGTAGTATTAAGATTTATTTATTAAAATAAATAATTAAATACACGATTTAATATAATATGTTAATTATTACAATAAGGTAAAATGTAATATTGTGATGTAAAAACATTGAATAAATATTTTAAATAATTCTTGATTATATTGGAAAAGTTACATACATAACTTTATTAAGAAAAAAAAAAAAAACAAATCAAATTAATAGAAGTATTTGTTATTACTTTCAATTTTACAAGACAATTTAAGAAAAGGACAAGTATCTATATGTATATCAAGATGTTGTGAAGGTATTAATGCGAAATGAGATTAAATAGTACGATTTGGAAATAAAAGCTTTAACTCCGTACCAGACACCAGGTGTCTATAATATCGATTACTGTTACGGTAGTTCCTATTTTGGCCAGACTATCAAAGAACATATCGCTGCTGTAAAGAATCGCCAGACGACGAAATCAGCGATAGCAGAACATCTACTCAGCTCCAATACCAACCATTGGATCGAATTCCACCGGCCGAATGTTTTAACCACTGACTGCTAGTACTAATGCAAAATGGCATGGCATGGCAACACAAAAAATATAAATATTTCAAACACGAGGATGGATATAGGCTTTCCTCCGCGAGGAATCCGGTGTTAGAAAATGTCAAAGTTCGCGATTTATCATCACAGGCATCGTCAATGGACATAGTTAGTGTTGTGTGTTGAGACTGGAATAAATATACAGACCAAACGGAGTTAGTTTATTAAAATACCCCCCAACGCAGCAGGCGACGCCGCGCACCCCCAGTCAGCCTGTGGCCACGGTTGGTGAAACGTTGGGATAGGAAAAAGGAAAGGTAACGCGTGAAAACCCGTTGTTCAATAATTGCATTTAAATAAAAACTTATCACCAGTATAATAATCACAACAGATTTAAATAATAACATTTTACAGATTTTTAAAATAATAAATATTCAAAAATATTTCTTGATCTATTGCTAAAAACTAACGGTAGTTTACTCACTAAAATATCTTACTTAACCTCAAACACAAACCTTTTATACTAATTAATAATGGTAATAATTTATTTTACAACAGAATAAATTAGGCTAAAAATATTGATTAATGTCATGTAGATAGTATATCATCAGCGTTTAAAGTGGCAAATGCGTGATCTGCTAATGGTTTTAAAAAGTCTCGCAATGCTTCCTCCATAGGCACTTGCAGTTCTTCCGACAATTTTTCCCAATTCTCATTCAAGAAATTGTTCATTGCGTCTCCTGAGAAGGAAAACAAGCGTTAGCGTCATTAACAAAGTATAGTTTTTATCAATGATTCTTACAATTTTTAGTACCACATTAAAACCTATTAATTATACTGATTCTATAGTCACATTCAAATATATTAAATGAAACATGAATCAAACCTGTTATAGACGTATAACTAAAACACATACTAAAATAGCAGGTGGTTTGAATAAAATTATTTACTGTACCAAGTTCAGCAATGCTAAATTAGACATGCAAATTTGTAAATCGTATTTACAAAAAATCTATAGTTGAATTTATATTTGCTTTCAGTGTAACGAGTTGTTTATTCTTTAAAGGTAAAACTAAACGAGCGTATTTTTGTGAGTCGCTTATTTTGTGTCGCGTAATTTACGCTGAATTCGGTTTCATATAGAAATAGTGTTTTGTTACACACGAGGACTATGAATAAATACAACTGAATTTCAGTCGCCATGTGCGAAGTTCTGGTATGGGGATATGGGAAGTAAGGAAATCGTATAGTTTAGAATGCTTAAGAGGCAACAGGTTTTTTTCTTCAAGAAATGTTCAATACGGAAAGGTTAATCTTTGAGAGTGAATAACGTCTATGTTTATGAATAAATTAGAAAAAATCATCTTATAGTAAATTTTTGTTCTTCTAATGATTCATAAATATAGATAATCACTCTATACAACACAAAGACATCGTACGATTTATGCAACTTAATTACATACGCCCATTTGGCGGCGAAATAAGAGAATTTCAGTTAAACTGAAATTAAACAATGCAAAAAGGCAACTCACAACTCATAAAATTAAGCTCGTTTGATTTCAACCTTAAAGATTTGATCATGTAAATTAATTATTACCTAAATTACTATCTCCTCCGAAAAGGTTTTCCAGTTGCATAGACGCATACCCGACCTGAAAGCTAACTTCTAGATGTTCACACGTGAGAGCGTCCACACCGTTAGGACGAGGTTTTCTGCCTAATATTATTTCCACGATAGCATCTATGTCACCTGTAGCACAAACAGTAATAAATGAGTTCTTAAATGACCGCAGTTATCTGTAAAACATATCGGTATCTACTTACTTAAATAATTAATATATTACATTACTAAGTACCTAGTATCAAAGACTATGAAGAAGTTGCTTCCAAAGAAGTTACAATGACAATATACCAAACAATTTGTAATTCGTATTGAGAGTTTTATTTTAAAAATATCAACCTTTTGTAATTACTAGGACATTACTGACATTATTACTACCACACTATTATAGTATCTAAGCACCTACTGGATTAGATAAATCTTGCGAAAAAAATTGGTAGTCACGGGATGCTCGGTAGATGTCAAACATCAAATTTAATTGTATAATTACGCACACATAAGGGAGTCGGTGCATGATTCATGCCATTTCCCTTCATAACATACGAATCGGTTTAAATGCTATGCCTCTCTCTATAGTATGTGAATCATATCAAAAAGAAAATTGTTATTACCATATTTGGCCGTGAAATCTCCTTCCCCCTCTAAAGGCAGCATGAAAATTTGTCCAAATAAACTGTAATGACCCTCCATACGTAATTCTGGAATAAAGAGTTTCGCAACCACCTTCTGACTTGCAGTATCCACTCTGGAATTATGAGTGTTCAAATTACGCATCCATTGCTTATTGGCTTAGCTTAATAATGCAGTATCTTTAACGGATATGTTAATGTAAACAGAAATTAACTTACTTTACATCTTTTACTTTCATTAACGATGGTCCTTTCACAGTGACATCAGAGTATGAAGAAATTACACTGAAGGCTCCAGTAGACTGCTGTATTGAAATAGTAGGTACGAATAACGGTTCAGAAGGTGGTACTCCATATTGTGGTACACCTTAAATTAAGCGTCAGACTTTAACATATACACATAACATCACACCTCTCCCTCATAAAGGTAGAAGAAACTATATCTTTCTACTTGCTGCGATTCTGATATACGTTTTTCGCTTCTTCTACTTTTATAAGTGCTTTTATACATGCTCCTCGGTTACGTGTACTCTTAGCCTATCCTATCTTTAGAACGTCTTCTATCTGATCGAGATACTTTCACCTATGGTGACCCTTAAATATTTGCATAGTCACCTTCGCTTTATAAATTTGCTCCATCACTCTTCTTTAATCCACCCTTTATACTTTAAAACTGATTTGAATTATAGATAATTGGGATACAATCTGTAAATACATATTTGGCATCGTTTGCACTAATAAACTGTCTTTGATTTCTATAATTAATCTGATCTTCAATATAAAATAAATTGGACCACAACAAGGTGGTAGTGCTTTTATGCCTGACTGTATTCCAATCACTATGAACATAAAACCCGCCGTAGTGACAGATTCCGAGATTAGCTAATGTATATCAAGCAGTTCGAGGGATGATATGGCTAATTAGCAAGGTTGACGTTAAGGCGCATCACGTTCCGGCATCAGGAAGTATATATCCAGACCCATCTTGAGCCTATACCGCGGTAGGTAGACTGGTACGATAATGATGATTTAATCGATAGATTCTTGTCTATCGGTGATCGAACTCATTCTTGGACTGTACTTTATTTTGCATCAGGTGAATTGCAGGAATTATGCCTGTCCAAATGTTTAAGGTATCAAGGTTAAATGAATATTGATAAATTATTCTTTAGTGTTCCCAATTAGCTAAACAAAGGCGCAATAATAAATTACCAAGCATCTATCAGAGTTTCGACAGTGTAATGTACGAACAAGTCTAAGCTGTGTCAATAATTACTTAACTTACTAGAAGTTCAAACGCTAACCTATGACACGAGACAAATATCAGATATTTCTAAGTAACTATGAAGTAATGATATTCGTTTGTTTGTAGTTGAATAACTTATAGATGTATAATAGTGTCCATCGCAACTTGAGTAGTTCGCACAGAATATCCAACTGATGGATCATTTCACAAAGATGATCCCGGAGGTCACGACCGTTCTGTTTATAGAGATTAATTTGTACAATCCTTTAGATTTAGTAATATTGTAATATGTCTTTAGAAAGATATAATTGTAATCACACATTACAATAGTCCTTTTAGTTTCAGGATATGGGTTCAGATATTTACGAAAGGAAACGCATTGCTTTATATAAAAATAATGCGGATTCTGTGGATTTGAAAGATCGTTTATTTTTGTTTGTTAATGAAATCATAAAACAAACATTGGAACATTTTTTTTCTATTCTTTGTTTTCTCTAATCTACTGTATATTTCACTATTTCTCTAATTCTTCTTAGGTAACATATTTAATGTATTATATTTGGTACTGTTATAGTGCTGTCTTTGTTGTATTTTTTTATCTTAGTTTCAAACAAAATAATGTAAGAAAAAATTACCTTTAGCTAACTGTGGTATGTAAACATTTAAAGCATCTCGCAGACATCGCCCTAATGCTTCTTCTTCACGTGGGCAAACGAATCCTCCAACTAATAAAATTAGAATAATATTATAATACTTAATTAGGTTTTACAAGGCCCCTACCTGATGTTCCCCGGGTTACATGTATTTAATTTTTTTATTAAAAAAAACAAATTTCAAAATATATTATTCCACATTTTTTTAAGCTATAGACTGAACCTCCTCTAAAATTCAAGTAGTTAGGGTCTGTTTATTTTTATTCTTTAATCTATACAAATAAATAAATTTGAAGTGACTGTTGGTAATGTAAATTTTTTTTTAAATTGATATGAATGTATATACGATTCCTATACCAAAATTACAACTTTTAAAATGTTTGTTTGTCTGTCTGTCATGGGCAATCTGCGGAATGGCTGAACCAATTTGGACGGGACTTGTTTTGGTAGATAGCTGAAGTTACTCGGGGGGGCTACTTAGGGTACTTTTGATTTTCAAAAATAATTAGGATTTCGCGTAAAAAAATAAAACTCATAAAAAATTGAATAAAATCCGATTCAGTGCACAGTTTTAGAGGCAAGTGATATAATTTATGAGAAACATTTTTACTTTATCTTTGTACTATTTTTTTTTAATGAAAATAATTACGGATTCGTATAAGAACATTAAAACGCAGTGAAGAACATATGAAACGCGGGCGCAGCCGCGGTTGGACAGATAGTTTCTAATGTAAATGTAGCCTATGTACCTACTATAAAAACATTAAAAAAAGATTCGATTAAAATTGATACTCTGAGCTACTCTGAATATTAAATATTTCGCGGAACAAAAAAAACAAGTTACGTCATATGTAGTTGTAGCCAAGACTATTATTAATATTTTATCTAAGGTTGTAGTATACATACTATAACGGCCGGTTGTAATATGTGATTTTTTCTCTAAAGTATCAGTTTCATAGATCAGTCAAAAAAAATCCCCCTAAATTCGTACATATCGAATTAATCATTTCCAAATAGACTTCTTACGAAAGCTTTAAGTAACGCTGCCAAAAACGTCTAAACAATAAAATTAGGTTTCAAAATAATTTTCAAAAATGCGTTAAACAAGATAATTTACCACCACCAATATGACCCCCCAAAGTCTTTGGCAGCGACCGCTTATCACCATTACTATTATAACTCCGAAAATTAGATGGATGATCAAAGTACTAAAGTATTAGAAAAAAAAATGTAGGTACTTACAATTAATAAAATGCTTCTTCGATTCACAATAAACACAACTTATTAGGAAAAAATTATATAAAAATTTCCACATTTTCACAAATAAGAATTAATATGAGTAAAATAATATATTAAATTTTACTTGTATATATAACGTATTCAAAACGTGACGATAAGTCATTTTGTGTCTATCATTGTTGATCTAATCGACGTACAAATGCGAGGTTTTCGATAAAAACAGATGACGTTTGTTATAAAATATTGACCGTTTCGTTCTGTGATAGATCATTTTAATTGATTTTTATAGGAAAATTTCGATTTTAGCGTAAGTCATTTTTTAAACTTGTAGGTACTTTTGTTTTGTTTCATATATATTTTATACATACATAAATTAAGACTTCCTCAAATATTATGTAATTAAAGTTTTAGTGACTCCTTTGAAAATTCAAAAATACTATAATTCATTTTTAACCCTGATAAGGGGCTTATTATGAAAGTCAAAACACTACCACCGGGTTCGGAAAATAGCCCAGTCATCGAGAAGAACCGACAAGAAAGCCTATCTGGTTTTTATAGAACTATACAACTGATAGTTACAAGCTTTGTTTGTAGATGCACAAAAAAGGCGTTTTATCAGCAACAGTAAGCAACCCTGTTAAGGCTAAAAGTGTATGTAGGTGGGCGCTGAAATGCACAGCGGCAATATTTTTATTCTAACCTAGCTAATGCTGTTGACCAGAAGGGCTTTTACAAGTTTATCGTGACTTTGGGGGCAAGTGCTGAAGGCACTTGGTGTAATAAGGTAACTAGCATAAGGGCACCAAAGTGGTAGGAACCTCGCCTTGACCGTTATCTGAGTGTAAAAACTCCTGCGGAATTTTGATCCTAGCTAATCTCTACATTTTTTTCTTTAACATGTCGATTACTCATAAAAATGATACAATAGGAAAACAATGGAAAGCTGGCGTAAACGCCACGTTAGTGCTCAAGGGGTCAATATAAAAAGGTTCCTTACAGGACCTATGTACCTGCGTGTTATGTTCAAGGGTGTGAGTGCAATGTTGTACGTGTAATGCTTAATGCATGTTCATTGTCACTGTATCGCGCTAGTAGCAGCGTCAACAACCTCCACAGTTAGGAAACGAAGCACATCTTGGGCCGCCACCGAAGGGGGACCCGGAATGTGTGCGGGACGGCGGCAAATCCCATCCTTTTTTTGTATTATGTGCCTTTTCTATTCTTACCCCTTCCTCTCTTAACGCAGCATAAGGCAGTCAAGTATTTTTGAATTTGAACAAAACAACAATTGGTATAAAGATATTTTTAATTGCCTATTTGTTGGATATAAGAGTTTTTACAATGACATCGAGTGTGTACGATATATTTACCTAAATAGGAGACCTCCTAAGGACGAGCAACCACATACCACTTGTAGGAATCCCATTTTCCATACTTCTTAATTGTCGCCATGCAGTATTTTCGTACTATACCAAAACACAATTGGCCTAAAATTTAAAAGCTGAAAGATCCAGCGCGAACAATCCCCATTCCACTATGGTAACTTAAGCATTGGCATCATCTTTACAAAGCAAATCTAAGCAAATAAGTAACAATTGCCTTATTACCATTCAAACCTTCGCGTCACCCGTTTCATCGAATATAGGGCCCTAATGCATTATGGTTTCATCTATATTTATAAATAAAATTGAATTGTCCGTTTGTAATATCTAAATAACATTTTTTAGCAAATACGTATGAATGTATATACGAAATCTATGCCAAAAATACAATTATTAAAAATTTTGTCTGTCTCTGTCAGTATGTTCCGTGTAATCTCGGGAACGACTGAACCGATTTTGTTGGTAGATAGCTGAATTTATTCTGCGTAACTTAGGCTACTTTCTTATTTTTGAGAAATAATTAGGGATACGTGTAAAAAAAATAAACTAATGAAATTGTGAATAACATCCGATTCGACGGTTATTTTTACGTTTCAAAATTTCTCAATCCAATTCTAATACTTAAATTCTATTATATATTTATGTGGTCTGAATTATTAGTCACCGAATAACATGTAAGATTATTTATAGTCATCCCGTCGTTGTCTTCATGTATAGAATAATCTTTAATAGTTTTTTAGGCTGCGTTTTCTCAAGAATTCAATAGCTCTATAATCACCCGCTAGATGTCGACACTAAGAGAATACGAATGAAGTTTGTTTTACCTTATACTGGCGATAGTTTCGGTCGTTTCGGTTTTTTATTGAAATATAATGTAAGATGTAGATGATGTATGTATGTTTGAAGTGATGATGGCAAAGTGGATATTGCGGCCGGATTCCGCATCAATGGACACGGGTTCAAACCCACCTATTCGAATCCAAATCAGCCTAAGCTTTCGATGAAGGAAACATCAATGAAATCATCAATCAATCAATGAAAACATCAAGGAAACATCGATGAAAAACAACAATGTTCGCCTGGATAGCTACCACTCTCAAGGGCGAAAATCTGTCGCCAAATAAAAATAGGTGTGTTCCGGCAACATCACTTGAGAACCAGTATCTAGGCTTAGTGTGTTTACCATCTTGGACCACATCGTCACTTAACATCAGTTGAGATTGTGATATACCGTAAAAAAAATGTGTAATATTACAGAATATAATATAATAAAAAACTAGTTAACTATTATTGAATTATTATTAAATTACAGTTTGCAAACTTCCAGAAGTATGCTAGTACGTACTTACTTTATAGGGACCTTACAGATAATAAGTAAGCAAAATTTTGGTTTAAAAAATGACCGAAATTCAACAATAAATAACAAAAATCAGCAAAGGTAAACAAAAATCTTGCCTCCCTACCTGTAATTACGTAAGCATTGGTACAGTTGTAAACAAAAAAAAAACGAAGACTAATATATAAATATTGCATACGTAATCATTTTGTAGGCTGCCCCTCTCCCGTAAGAACAACAATAAGAAAAACGTAAGCACCAACCCATGGATGCTTAGGCAACATTTGAACGTTTAATTGTATTTTAGTGGAGTAAAATTTAACTTACACTGAAGTATGTGTAAATATTTTATAAACTATGCCATCAGGAAATAAGTGTAATCATGGCATTCAAATAAAATTGTAATTACAAGTATATACATTTATTAATTAAAAATATCAAATCTACAATAGGAAAGTAACATAATTTTATATTGACAAAACGATAGTGTAATAATATGCATCCATTTTGTTTAATACAATTAGACTTACTTATTTTAGTCAGAATAAATAAAAATGGACCTTATTACTTGTAGAATTAAAGTGTTATTTGAAATGTACATGCGGTTGAATGGAGAAATGTTGCAATTCAAATTGCACTAACGTAACGTCCCCGTAGGCCTCACAGAGTGGCACATTGGCATACTTTAGGAATATTGCGCAATTAGCTAACAGCCATGTTAAAAGTAATCAGCTTCACGACATAAACAGCTGTTTTGAAACACATTTTAGGGTCTAGTGACAGTCACGTAAGGTTTAAAATTCTTTATTTTTATAAATTAATTACTTAACGAATTCTTTATAGATAGATGTTGTTTTTTTTGCTATAGAGTAATACCAATGCTCACCTGGTTTTCCACCACACTCAAGTTTGAAAATCTGTCGCCAAACACTGGCAACATCACCACACAGAGCCACACTACCGTGTTTTGCATGTGTATCATCTAGGGCAACATCGTCACATAACATCAGTTGAGAATTTGGTGAAAACTATGCTATAAAACAGAACTTAAAAAAAAGTTTTTTAATAATTAACTACATAAATAATACTAAATTTAACTAACACCGCTAAAATTAGTATAAAGAAATGGGATAAACCAATTACGCTTATTATGACAAATCTACAAATGCCTTAAGAAGGTATCCTAGCGGCCTTTAATCCATATAAACGTAGTCCCCTGTTTCCTCCTTGGATAATAGCAGTAAGGTTTATATTTTATTCCAAATAATATATATCCACCAATGCCATGCCCGTACGTTTTGATTATATAAATCAGTTATTGTAGAAATTAGAAGGCTTTGAAAATGAATTTTTACCGTCATTTTCAGACGTTCGTCAAACACATTTGATGAATAAAATTTTAAAAAGCAAAGCCTACAAGTATCGCCACAATCTTCATTATTCTAAAATTGAAAGAAAAAAAATCGGTTCAGTTTTTAAGGAGGAAACAGGGTACTCAATGTGATTTTTTCGTCTGATTTGCATAGTTAAGTCCCCCCGCGCTGCAATTATCACTTTCGTTTTCTTTGGGCGCAACGCGATAGCAATAGTTTTCTGAAATACCTACTTTTCTGACGGCATGTCCTCTTGACTAACTAAATCGCGACAATAAAATAAAACAATCCAAAAATCTTTAATTACACGTCAATGAACAAAGACTAGTAGTAATAAGCGATTAGAATCAACAATTATAAATGATTTATAGTTGTAAAGATATTATATATTCTTTTTATCTATGGAGTTTTTAATTCAAATAGAATTAGGTGTTATCATTTTGCAAGCTAACGACCCTATTCTGAGTCGGGAAATATAACATGAGATTGTAGGATCCTATTAGTATTTTTATTTTTAATAAATTCTTGTCAAACTTATAATAACGTTATATTTCAGTTAAAATAAAAATAAAAACACTTTATTCACGATTAACTGTAGAATAAACACTCAAAAAATCATAATAAATAATAACACTTAACTTACTAAAAAACAACCTAATTAGGGAATACCATCTCCGATGGAATGTGTTTAAGGAATTTGTTAGCAATATCTTCTAGTACCATAGCTAGAGCTGTCTCTACAGCCGGCTGGACTTCCTTTGCGAGATCTGACGAATGCATTTTCACTATGTGGTCCGTAACCATTTCTGTAGAAATAAAGATTATAACTCTTGTTGTAATAAATAAATGATTAATACTAGTTAGCTACATTCTGATTATCTGATTTTTCATCCATTCAACCGAAAGAAGTCCACTTCTGGACATATATCTCTCACGAAGATCTCCACAACGTCCGCTCTTGCGCCACCCGTAGCCAGCGGACTCCCGTGACCTACCCACGCTATGTCTTCCGGTATGCGGCAGCCATTCGATAACCAGCCCATTGCCACTTTAATTTGGCAATATTTCGGATAATTTCAATTACTTTTTTTCTTCTGTGGATCTCCTCATGTCTGAGTCGATCACGCAGTGAAACTCCGAGCATAGCTTCTCAGTTGTTCTTTGGGTAACTTTGAACTTTTTAATTAAGCCCATATAAGAAACAAATAAATGATTAATATCATGCTACTCTCTGATTATCTGAATTTAAAATTAAACCTTAAACGTAAGTATAAATTTCACGTTTAATGTGGCTATTAAATTAATTGTCTAAAACGCACCCATCTCGTTAGTAGTAGAGTGAGCTTCCATAAGATTAGCTCCAACAGGTCCTGTACAACGTAGATGTACAGTTGCATCACGGATCACCATTCTTTTGTTTACACGGGCTCCAAGCGCTTCTAATCCCGCCGTACATAAAGCTGTCAATAAAAAGTACAATATGACATCACTAATTAATGTGTCAGCTCTATGATTTTGTCTTTGGTAATATTGGCTATGAAAAAGGTTAATGTGCAAGTTAAATGTATTATTCTATAATTAATATAAATGGGTTCTCATTTTATCTAAAAACTCTCTTTCCCTGGAGTCCTATATATAATGTAATAGTTTCGACGTGATATGGAATTTAACAACTGCTTATCAGTACTAATTATTGCAATAATTCCAAACATTTAGTTATTACTGCCAAAAGCAAAACTGATCTCTTAAAAGATAAAGACTTCAACATTCAAATTTTACGGTCCTCGTAAAATCATTCAAATTGATAATAAACGTTTAGATGATATTTTAAAAAATGACTGTTAAATATGTTAAATATTAATTAAATTGATATTTAAGTGATATGTAACTAACTAAAATTTGCAGCCATTTTCCCTTCCGATTCTACGGGTAGCATTTGAAATTCCCCAATCACCATATAGTCACCGGCCATTGTTAATTGCGGTAAACTTATATTTCCTGTCACCTTTAATTCTTCGGGATAAACACTAAAATATAAATTTTGAAACAAATAAGGCATAATGCGATGTTTTATTACTTTAAAAGGTATTCAAAACAGTTATATTTTTTTTGTACATATTAATGAATAGTACAAAAACTTACTCCAGTTTATTAAAAGAATAATTTGTTAGGCCACCCAAAGTGACATCAGAAAGCCAAGCGTCATACTTAAAGCCATTCTTCGGTGTATTATGTTGCCTTAGTCGGATACTTGGTATTTTTAAAGGTTCTAAAGGTTGAATGCCAAGCGATGGCACTCCATGAGCTAGTAATTGCTTCGCTTGCTCAGCCACACGCTGTATACAGTCTGCTACATTCGGATCACTGTAGTGACACAATGATTTTTGAGCTGAAAATACAAATAGAAAAAGAACTTACTTAATTAAATATAAATTTCGTTGAATGAAAGTGTCCTAAGATCACATTATTTCATATGTTTTTTTTTCTAGAACTTTATTGGCAATTACTGTACATAGTAAATTTGTTAATAAAGATAATTTTAGTTTAATATTAATATTAGTTCATCAAAGTTCACTTTTTCATATTTTCTAGATCTAAAAATGATATGGTTTGAATTATTACTAGCTAAGAAAGCTGCTGTCCCCCGGTTAAGGGTTTTGTCTTTCTGTGGCTGTGAATATAACTAGATGAACTCCGTAGGGTTTGAATACTCCACAAGCTGCCCGGCCATTAAAGGTACCCATGGTAGGTTTTCTAACATACAAAAGTGCATTGAGCCGTATAATAATAACATTACTCACACATATCAACATTCTCATTATCTCCATATTTTGTAATATTGTTAACAACATTTTCTGCCACAATAATACTATCAAATATCGCACAAAATAAAATAATCTCAAGATACATCTCCAATCCGTTAAAGGAACGAACTTGATCTAACATATTAAACTAGGAATTATGCCTTTTAAATAGATTGCACTGATCAAGTATACCATATGCGGTGAAACCTCGAAACGACAACCATCAGATGTAAGTATTTACTAAGTGTTTTATAGTTGCATGAGTAATATGAACTTGAATGATTTCTGTTTTATAAATATTACTTCGTATAAATGTATAGTTTTATTAAAATTAAATTTATCTCATGTCGGTAAGATTAAAATATGACTTGCTTTTTGTCAGATATAGTACCTATTAAAGAAATAACTATTGAGATATATTCCTTAATATGCAGTAACTCAACTGAAAGAGAAGAAAGATAAAAGTTATGTAACTAAAAGTCTTAAGTATAAACGTGGATCGATATGGATGCAAAGAGAGACCGAAAGAAGTTATTGATTGACTGTGAGAAATAGGATGTAATTAAAAGGAGTAAAGGTTGAGATGATAGCTGACCATATTGTGCTTCTCGTTAATGTAGGATCCTTAATATGACTCATTTTGACGTAAGAGGATTTTAGACGGATAAATGTGAACAAAAATATAAATTATTTCTGGCACAAGGACATTCACTTCGAACAAAGGTTAAAATAGTTCCTTTAAGAGATATAGAAGTAAACAACTGAATTATACCTAAAACCACTCAAATATAATTGCACTATATGATCTTAATATACAATTCGTGCTGTAATTATACATAACAATATTACTTCCTTTTCGAAATATTGTTTCTGCTATTACTAATAATACTGTTCTACTAAAAACAGTGAATGTGAAATATAATATACAATCAATTGAAATTCTAAATTGTGATATAAAATTCTATTTATGTTGACCCTTGTGTATTTTAATGACAAGTTTGTTCATGACTTTTATATCCTGTTCCTATTTCCTTTATTATTGTCATTATTGTAGTTCATCTTGAGAGACTAATCTAAATTGTTAAACATAGAGGCGGATTTACAAATATGCTGCTTATAGGTTGAATGAAATTGCTCCCTATCCTATATTTCTTTCAAAATTAAAAACAGGGAATAAAATGGCAAATATAAACGCCACGCAAACATTTATTAAAATCTAAAATGCAACAAGCAATTGCAATATACTGACGTCCGCCTAATTTGCCACTGTACTCAACCGCCGTAACCATAGTACATTCGTATTCGAGTTTATCTATGGTGATACTCATAACTGCAAACCGAGTAAAAAGATATTTCATCTATTTGAGAAATTAATTTAAAAGGACAATTTGGCGAAACGGATACTCCGTTTTCAGTGGCACCGAACTGACTTAGCCTACATGTAAATCCGCCGCTGGTTAAACCACTACGCTTTTGAGTTATCTATTGAGCAGTTCTCTTTAAAAAAATGTGTTACGAGTGTTGGTTTGTTATTTGGGGGCCGATTAGTAAGCATCAAAAAGGGTGAAATTAGCTTTGCTTATTTATATTGATGACCTGGTATACGGAGGATCTGAATGGTAACTCCGTAAGTAATGTCTTTTTTTTTTTTCAAAATTGTGCCAATGTTCACGTTGTCATGGCGTTAGAGGTAAGAAGAACGTTACCTGCTATTGCTGACATGGGGAGTTAAAAATGTCTAACATTTTACTTACGGTTTTTTTATACCATGTAAGCTGAGTGCTTACCTGACGTTAAGTGACGATGTGGTCCAGGATGGTAAAAATACTAAACCTAGGTACTGGGTTTCAAGTGATGCTGCCGGAACACACCGATTTTAGAGTTGGATAGTTTGGTTCGAACTCGCGTCGATTGACCCGGAATTCAGACGCACTACCCACTGCGCCATTATCTCTTCAAACGGTATATTTAAACGGTCCCCTTTCAATGTAAAATGGTATTTCAGGTCTGTGGATGACGTCATAAAAGTCGTTTTAATGTGTAAATGACTTTACACTTATTGGATTAAAATTCAAAATGTCGGAAAGAAAGAAAGTGGAGAAAAAATTTTGATATTCGATATTGTGTATGTGAAATGATACATATATTATTAACCCCTTGAGAACTTACCTGGCGTTTACGCCAGCTTTCCATTGTTTTCCTATTGTCTTATTTTTATGGGTACTCGACTCGACACATTATACACGCATTTAGAAATAGTAAGTAGTTGTAGGTTTAATATCAGACAAATTTATTGAATATTAAGTATTTTATGTAAACTTTTTTGCTTTACACGAGCATCATTTAAGTCATTCATTCATCACGTGATCAAAATTAACAAAAATGAAATGTTTGTAGTAATTTGTTTTAAAATTATCAAACGTTAATATTTGAATCCATCAACGTTAAAACTATGGCGTTACAACATCATAGTTTTTCTTATAATAACTGTACTATTTAATGTTATATAGTTATAATACCCCCCTGAGTAGATATAATCCCTAAGTTTGAAGACCAAGCACCAATAGGCGTGTTCCGGCTGCATCACTTAAGAGCTATGGGCTTAGTGTATTTACAATCCTGAACCATATTTTCCCTTAACACTAGGTAAAACGGCAGTCAATGTGCTGAGTCTATACAGTTACAAAAAGAAAAACCATTAATGAAAATCTAGCTGATGTATTCACAAATTACACTTACCTTGAAAGACAGTTTTCATCACAATGAACTACTATAATGAAGTATTTTATATGATTTTATCATAATTCAACTTATTTTTCAATAGAAATTAATTTCGAATTAGTTTCAGTAGAAACAAAGGTATATCTTAAGATTACTGAACAGATTTAAGCTACAGTGACTAATTTACAATAACAGTGTTCGTCCGGTGAACGAAATTTTGCTGATAATTGTTATTTACAACTTGAAGAAAAAAAACATAATTGGTTCCAAAATACATTTATTGATAACACTACCCAAATGATAACTTATCAAATTGTAATTAAACAATGAGAAATAAATAAAATCTGTTGATAAACAGAGAAGGAAAATATCTTAAACATTTACAGTCTTACGTGGACGTTTGCTTTACATATAAGTCCAAAAAAGGTTACAACAAAGCGTTAGTAGATCAGATGCAATTTTATAGACTTGAGAGTTCTGACTATGTTGAAGTTTGACCACAACTACACCCTCGTTTAGTGACAATAACAATACAATTAATATAACAATGTTTAGAAAAAAATGAAACGAAAATTAGGAACATTTAAAATTTTGTATTTAAATAACTTAATTTATATTCACACAAAACTTAATTAGATACAGGTACACAGAGGTTCTTTGGTGCCCAAAGAAGACAAACATCATCATACAATTAGAATGCAAATTCATATAACACAGACAAAAGCCAGTTTGTTTTCCGTAAAATTCTAAACATTAATAAATTACATCGTACATTACTAGCCTACCACATTTGTTAAAAGTAATCCTATGAATAAACGATATACATCGAACAAGGTTTAATATAACTTTAATATCGAAAAGAATTTACAATCTATAAACCATGCACACATGTTTATTTATAGAACTAAGCGGCCGGTTCATCGTCAATAAGAATGTCCTTAAGTGGGATTACCGCTAATATCTTGTTCACGAAAGCTTTGATGACAACAGCACTGGTTTCTTCGATTAAAGGGTTAAGTATATCCAATACAACACCAGGACTTGCATTGAAGAACGAAGCAGCTGACGCCGCTGCAAATAAACAAAATATTATTAAACAAAGGCGGGTTTACCTAATTTTCTTCAACAGATTTTTCAACGTCATAAAATTAGATGAGATAGCAATATAAACTATCGTTCTCTCTAGTCTTTCTTGGAACGTCTATATGTACAGCCCTTACATATATAAATATTTTAATTCTATAGTTATTTACAATAGTATCAGTAGTAACAATCTATTTAATCTTTATTTAGAAACGCAACTAATCAGTAATACGATTTATTTTTATTCACTACGATATCTTCTTTTGATCAATATATATACAATAATAATACAAATAAATAAATTTGAAGCCATTATGTTGCAGTTCATAGTGCGGCCGGTATCCGCGTCTATAGACGCGGGTTCGATCCCACCTATTCAACTCTAAAATCAGCCTGAGCTTTCGGTGAAGGAAAACATCGTGAGGAAACCATAGCATGGCGATAGGCCATTTTCTAATAATGCCCGCTTGGGTAGCTACCATCCTAAGTTTGAAAACTTGTTGCTAAATACTAATTGTTGCGTTCCGGTAGCATCACTTGAGAAACAGTACCCCTAGGTTTAGTGTGCTTACTATCCTGGACCACATCGTCACTTACGATCAGGTGAGAACGTGGTCAAAGCTCTGAACTTATACAGTATAAAAAACAAATTAATAAATATAATCTGAAAAAATATATAGTGATTATTTACCTGCTAAAGGTCTTTCCGTGTCGTCGAAAGCAATCTGCGCTTGATTCACTCTAACTCTAGTAATAACTTTGTCCAATTGAAGATATTCGACGCCGTCTTTCTGGATTGGATTAGCTATACCCTTCGCTACCACAGTGATTCCACCTATGAACAAATAATGAAATTAATGTGTCGAGTACCCATAAAAATGAGACAATAGGAAAACAATGAAAAGCTGGCGTAAACGCCAGGTAAGTGCTCAAGGGGTTCATTAACATATATCGACGGCGGAGTACCAATACAAATTGTTTTATTTTATACACAATAATGGTTCATTTGACTAATTTCTATATATCGAATCAAATCTATTAATCGAGTAATAGTTTAAAATATCTGTTGTTTTTGTACAGGCCGTTATTGGTAATTTTGTGATAGAAGTTTTTATTACGCTCTGTGTACTGGTTATAACAATAGCGTTGTATCAATGCGAAAAAATTAGACTTGTGTTACACAATTGAAAATCAATCGTAAGACATTCATGAGAACATAATTTTAAATTCGTTTTAAATATATGTCGGCTTAGCGATTATTTAGTTACAGAGAATGGTAATTATCGTAAAGAGACATCTAGTAGTATGATCAGTAAAGAAAATAATATTTTTTTAGAAAAATGTAATATAAGAAAATAAAACATTATGTTTTATACTTTATAATCAATTTTAGATGGATTTCTGCATTTGATTTTTCTTTGCAAAACAGATTCAAGTGTTTTTGTCAATATGATTGTGTTGCGATTAAGTAATATTTTAGACTAGCTGTGTGTCTGCGGCTGCGCCTGCGTTTCATATGTTCTTCACAGCAGTTTTAATGTTTTTATATGGAACCCTAACTATTTTACTAAAATTTTTTATTACTAAGATAAAATAAAAACATTTCTCATAAACTCTAACACTTGCCCGTAAAACTGCGCATGAATCAGATTTTCTTCCATTTCTTATGAGTAAAATTTTTTTTACGTGGAACCCTAATTATTTTAGAAAATCAAAAGCAAAAGATTGATATTTTGAGATTACAAACAGACACTTCAATTTTATTTATTATTATAGATTATCTCTATGTTTACAAAATATATATATAGAAACTAAATTTCTATGTGAAATAACCATGAAGCTGAACAATAAATAATCTCGCTTAGAAACAGTTGGCACATTCCTTATGAAAGTTTCGAAGTGTAAAGTTCTGTTTTAAGTAGCATGTACTTTTCAATATGTTATTAGGGTCTTTGCCCGGTATTCGAGCATCGAGAAATATAAAAGGGAATAAAAATATTAATGCAATTAATCAAGTTAATATGAAGGACAAGGATCTCGCTACGCCGTTTCACCCTAAATTATGTTTAACTTGTCGAGATTACCTTGCTAAATAAATTAAAGGCGTGGATAGTAAATTGTAATTGCAGTCGCATTTAAAAACGCAACTAGAGACCTTTTTATAAGCAAATTTAGTCCGAGGTCAGGTCGTTACCGATTTTTATCACCAAAGATTAAGTGGTTTTATTTTGGACTAGCTGTGTCCATTCTTCACTACGTAATATAGTTTATTTTTGATATTACAAACAGACACTGCAATTTCATTTATTAGTTTACAAATAATTTTTAGTATCTCTTAAATTATTTTTTATATATGTAATCATGAAGGACAAATTGATTGTTAAGAACGATTTTAATACATTCATTTCAGTAAGACAAATGAAATTACTCACTAAAGTTTCCTCTGAGTTTCCCTTTACCGTTGATGTCAAGAGTGAGTATTCTGGACCCGCGGACATCGTAATCAGCTGTCACCGCCAATTTTGGAATCACCATCTTCATTTCACCAGCGTATTTGTTCTTCAAGTCCACTCTAAAGTATTAAGACGTAAATACAAATCTGAGTCAAATAATTTTAAAACATTTTGTAAGTTTTAAATTATTTTTAGATTTAAATGTAGATAAATAAAGCAAAAATCATAACAAAACAATAAATTAAAATACATAATTACTTTATTAAATGAAGGTTGGATAAGGCGGTTATGAACGTCAAAACACAACCAACGGTTAAGTAAACAACTCAGTCATCGAAAAGAACTGGTAAAAATATATATATGTATATATATACAAATATATATAACTTTTATAGAACAATTTTTTATATAACTCATAGCTATTAGTGATTGATAAAAACTTTTATAAATTTCACTGAATCTAAAAAATAAACGAATTCATTTGTGTTCATTCCTTGCATTAAAATCATACCAGTCGAGTTCAAATTTGTCTCAATTTTACGGACATACATTAAAAAAGCACTTTAAATTATATTAAGATTATGTTTTATATGTGAATGATGCATACTTTAGTTTCTCAATTTTAAAATTGCTTCCTCCATATGCTTTAGTCTGTTTAATAGTCGCTTTCAGCCTCAAATTCGGTGCTGTCCTGTCAAGCTTCAACGTTGGAACTATAAACGGGTCTAAAGGCGGTATGTTTACTTCGGGAATCCCTTCTTTCAACTTCGGCCTTATACCTTCCACTGAATCTAGGATGCATTTTTCCAACTGCGGATCACTTCTTTTGCATTGCGGGAAGTAATCAGCTATAAATAAAACGAAAATGATTAGCTTTTAATTGTAAAATATTTTAGGTACGTACTGTTATCGAACTCTTGTAATAAGATTCGCTGTCGACAAATATTTACTACGTTTTTTACTATTAACCATTTCATTATTAATATAATATTTGTAATTTGATCTACACTAAACAATAGTCTACAATGAGTACTTTTCACACTGATTCGATTAACTATAAACCTGCAAAATAAATATTTTGCTCGTTCCGACAGGGGAAACTTAAATGGTTTGAGAAACTGTGATGTAAATTTAAAGAATACAACTACATGTTAAAAAAGTTAGTAGTAGTAGTAGAAATTACCTTATTTCGTGTAACAAAAAATTAAAATAATGTTTTCTTTAATATTTAAATAATAATACAAAATAGCTATATTAATTTCACCAAATATTATAACATAATTGAAACCACAAACCAAGTAACATTTAAAAACAAACTATAACAAATCAAGAAGGCAACCTTGTAATCTATACTAATAAATAAAATTGAAGTGTCTGTTTGTAATGTCAATATTAAATCTTTTTACTAAATAGATATGAATGTACACATGATACCTATACCAAAAACGCAATTTAAAAAATTTTTTGTATGCCTGTCTGTTTGTTCCGGGTGATCTCCGGAAAGGCTGAACGGATTTTGACAAGACTATTTTTGGTAGATAGCTGAAACTACTGCGTAACTTGGGCTACTTTTGTTTTTCGAAAATAATTAGGGTTGCAAGGAAAAAAATTAAAACTTATGAAATTGTAAAAAAAAACCGATTCAATGCCCAGTTTTACTGGCAGGTATTTGAATTGGTGAGAAATATCTTAGCTATCGTAGCAAAAAAAACATAAAAAAAATTAAGGTTCTGTATAAAAACATTAAAAATTATATCAGGCAGTTATAAAATTATATGAAAAGCGGGCGCAGCCGCGGGTAGACAGCTAGTAACATAATATAAACACGAGGTTATTATGTAATTAAGGAAAACCACCGTTGCACTGAGTTACGTTATGGACCTGATTCACAGACCGCAAGTTTATACAAGCATTGGAAAGGTGAAACATATTTGTTACATGACAAAATTCCAAGTGGCAAATGTTCGCTGATGGAAAAATTCTGAAAAAAAAAATTTAACGCGTAAAATTCTTTCATTTTTATTTTACACTAGCTGCTGTGTACCCGCGAATCTGCCAGCTTTACAAAACACCCTAATTATTTTCCAATTTTTTTTAGGCACTAAGGTAAAGCAAACACATTTCTTATAAATTCAAATACCTGCTAGTAAAACTGTGCATTTATTACAATATCTTTTTAATAAATAAGTAAATATAAACCTTTTAGTATATTTTTCTCGTCTATTTATCAAATGATTTTTTCCTTTTTCTTCTTTAGTAGGTATTGAAGAGCTTTAATGCTAATTGTAAAAAAAAAATATTCGAAAACAGTTTCCCATAACGAAATTTTCGAATTGTTCGAACACTAGATAACTGTGTCAACCGTAGATTATATACAACGATATAAGATTATATACAAAGAATATTTGACAATTTTATGTCAGTGTAAAAATTACCTCTATTGAAACACGATAACACTACATACACATTCGTATAATTACACAAATTACATAAAGGTACGGGATATATCTTCGATGCTAATGGCGTCTTTAGTGAAGGTAAAAATCCTTGTGCTCAAAAGGATTTCCTTCGCATTATAAATGTCCAAGCTTTAATTAAACACTATTGACGAATCCGGGGAAAGGACGTAGGAGGTTCATGGCTCCCGAGGCTAAATATTTGTTGTACAAACATATCATTAATTCTACGCAAATTTACTATTTAATAATATCAGTGTCAGTGCAATATTTCTACATAATATGTTAGTGGATTACAAGTAAAAAAAGGATAATATTATATTAATGTTATAATTTATATTATAATATAATAATTTAATATTATAATTTTTATGACATTTGGAATACTAAAATGTATTACAAAACATCTATTAATTTTTAAGAGCATTCATTTACTACTTATTTTCATTATAAATCAAATTCTAATCGTTTTCTATTATTTATACTTTCGCGCCAATGTAAAATAAAATATGATAGTATTCCTATAATGTACCGTTTATACAAAATTAATAACCAAATACATTTTACGTGTAAACAATTATTGAAATTGAAATATGGCTTATATTATTATATCTAAATACGTGCAAATTTAACGACTGCATATAAAATTACTCTGCCACAGAAATAATGTCCTTGAAACAAACAAAACAATAACAACCATTCTGAAATTACGTTGTGAATTGTCACATAATTATGATTGTGTCGTTCTCGTCGTTATACCTATCTACAGTAGTGGTTCTCAAACTTTTCTTGACCCCTCGTGAAGTTCGTTTTCATTTCTTCGTTTATTGCAGGGACCACGAAGAACAAGAAAAATAAAACTGAATCAGTACCATTAATCAAATACAATTTTACTAAAACCGATAATGAAGTAATAAGAAATAAGTTAGATAATCTTAGAAATAATTTACTCAAAACTACTCAGCGTAACCTATTAGATGCGCGGCGATACACCGTCCGCGAAATTTGAAATCGGTCGAGGACCATATTTTGGCACCTGTGGACCACTGGTTGGGAGCCACTGATCTAGTTGATGATGTATCAGTTTTTTATTAGTTTGATTTATACAACTTAATGTTAAGTGGGACACCGAATAATTTACGTGACGATGTGCCATATGTTTTTGTTTGTTACATTTACTTCTGTACGTTACCTATTTTTACCGATTTTTATACCAAGAAGAAAGTAAGTTTATTTTGCATAATATACGAAAATATACAATGTACTGTGAACTATGTATTATTAATGTATTGTTATGTAATGTATTGTTAATATTTAATGCGTATTTAACTTTGCAAAGAACACTAATGATTTATTTGTGTTTCAGGTACGATATTAGTTATTTGATGGACTGTAGTTATTTGAAAAATTATTATTCAACCACACCGGTATGGTAGATTATTCCCTTACTAGGCATAGCTTAAAACTAACGAAGTTTTCTCGGATCATCCCAGAAATAGCAGAGAAAACATTTAGCTAGAAAAACTACTATCCTCCATTTTAAGTCATCCATTTGTTTGCACAAAATATGTAACATAGAGTATAAGTGGCACAAAAGTGCCGGCTCAAGAATAGTGCCATCCCATATCAACCCGTAGGTGTCGTAAAAGGCGATTAAGGGTTACACCAGAGGATGGGCAGCAGCATCCTCTGAGGACCACAAACACTTACCGCGATCGCAAACCCGCCTGCAAAGCGTGGGAATTATGGCAATTCCCCCCTTATCTTTGTTGTTGTCTTCTCGAAATAATCATGGACAATTAGTGAAAATCCCTCAATAGCCTTTACCTTCACCAAAGACGTCATATATATATATGTATATGGACTTTATAGGACTAAACTTCTCCTAAACGGCTGAATCGATTTTAATGAAATTGTTTGTGTCTATTCCTGAGGATTCGAGAATGGTTTAGATTCTCAATTTGGTCCAATATAATTTTTTATACATGAAATGTGAACGAAGTCGCGAGCACAACTAGTACATATATAAAGATAGGTATAGTTCGTTTAACAGCAATAAATAATAAACAAATGTATATGGATGAGAACCGATTTCATGTTGTTGAGGTGCGATTGTTGAGATGGATGGGTGGTGTGACAAGAATGAATGAAGTCAGAAACGAATATATTAGGAGCAGTTTCAAAGTGGCACCAGTGGTTGCCAAGTTGAAAAGTTGAAACGGGGTTGTTTTTCATGGGTATGGAAATATTATGAGAAGAGAGGAAACGCATGTGTGAGGGATAAGGAAGAACGAAAAAGGAGTAAATTAACAAATGACAGTTAATAGAAATGTATGGAAGACAAAAACATATTGCACTAACCCCAAATGAATTGCGAACAGAACATGAGGAATGAGGAAATCTCAGTGATTTTGTGCGTTAGTTTTCTTATAACACAAATTTCACTGCAGCAATTTACATGATTCTTTTTTAAATTATAGATAGATTTTCTAGCCAGGTTATGGTAAAAAAATCTGTAACGGTAGATAAATTACGGAATCAGCTATATTGATTATAGTGAATGGAAACAACAAAACTTAACCACCAGCATATACTTTCATGCAATGCTTTAGCAAAACTAATGTACAGAAATAACAAAAAAAGAGTAATTATATGTTAGTGAAGTTATGGGTTTATCTTAATTCTATAATCGAAAAATAGTTTAAAAAAAAACGTGTGCCAACAAAAACAAATATGAAGTAATAATAAATCAAATGAACTTACGAGTCACTTTCCCATAAACACAGACAGTACAAAATAATAATAATAATAACACTTTCATTTTTCAAAACAGTCGATAAATTTACAATGAGATAACGACTGCAATGTGCAGCGGCTTCGATCGACGAATGATATTAGAGTGAACGCCGATGCCGAAAAAGTCGTTATTTGTAGAGAGGGAACGACCGGAGCCCGTCACAGAGATTTTGCAATTACCAGGAAAAAATATTAAAAAAATGTATGTTGAAATCTACAAGGAAATATGATTAGGGACATAATAATATGTTAATAAATCAAATAGTTTAATTACACATATCTTTTTTTATCTATACTAAATAAATATGAAGTGTCTGTTCGTATTCTCAAAAAGACAATTTTTTGCTAAATAAATATGAATGTGTATACGATACCTATACGAAAAATACAATTTTTTTTTGTTTGTCTGTCTGTTTGTAATGAGTAATCTCCGGAACGGCTGGATCTATTTTGGCAGGAGTTTTTTTTTTGGTAAGTAGCTGAAGTTACTCTGCTTAACTTGGGGTACTTTTGTTTTTTAATTAAATAAATAAGGCCCCGCTTGAAAAAATAAAACTTATGAAATTTCGAATAAAATCCGATTCAAGCCGACATTCAATCAAAACATTATTTTCGAATTATTATATAATATAAAAAACTATATTACGCAGTAAAAAATATATAAAACGCTTGCAGAGCCGCGGGCACACAGGTAGTAATAAATAAAACAAAAGAAAAAGAAACAATCTCTAAATTAGAGATTAAATAATACTCTTTGGAGTTTGACCATCCTTCACAGAATTTAAAATTCGATGGTTTTTGACAATTGTATGTATCTGCTTATTTACTTCTACGCAAATGAAATATAACGTGCAGAACCAAATTTGATGAAATCTGCTATGGCAATATCTTGAACTGTGTACAAAATTTAGGGTATAAATTATTTTATGTGAGTAGGAGGTATTCACAAGGTGATTCATGCTAGATCGATTCATAGGCATAAAATATCATCGTACAGTTGTCTTATATAAAAGATGTGCCATATAATGCACACACAAAAACATTTTTAATTAAAACCAAAACCGTCTTCAATATAATAAACTATAAAAATGCACTAAAAAGTCAACAAATAATTACTTTCTTAATCTGCTTTATTAATTTTGAAATCGTTGCCAGCTTATGGATAACAAAGTGGTGTAAATTTACGTCGCTAATTATATTCAATTTTGATTAATTTTTCTTTAATTTTGTTTAAAATTATAATGTAAATGAGTACATTGGTTAACTCTAGCTGCCACCGACTCCAAATTTAACGAAATAGATTAATGTGTCGACGAGTACCCATAAAAATGAAACAATAGAAAGACAATAGGAAAACAATGGAACGCTGGCGTAAACGCCAGGAAGGTGCTCAAGGGGTTAATAAAGTAATTATTTATTGACTTTTTAGTGCATTTTGATAGTTTATTCTTCTGAAGTCGGATTTTTTTTTTATTAGTTATTAAACCACGTTTATCCATATATATAGATTTTTATAGATTGCCATTTCCAAACTCGCATAATACATATATTGTCTTATCCTTATATAAAATAATAAATGACGTAATTCACTATTTATTTGTTACTGCGTAAATAAAACCAATGTAAAAATACCTAATTAAACTTAAGTACAACATCCTACCTTGAAATTTGATTTTACAGAAGTTGAAAAAATACGAATGTATCAAATTAATATAACTAAATTAATTTAATAAAGACTGCGTACAACCGAATAGATAAAATGTTATTTTATTAAAATGAGTTACAACAACCTTATGTAAAATACCTGAGTGTTTATAAACATGCACAGTTTAACCTGAATTCATTAATACAGGAAAGTAATAAACAATTAAAATACTATATCGATGAATTCCTATAAACCAAATTATATTATCGCAGCATATTTTCACGAATATACTGTATACTATTGCATAAAAACAATGCCGCTCAATTTCTGACAGTGATTAAACTCTGTACCGGTTCCGAGTTAACCCGGCAAGTTTGCAGAGTCACATAAGAGTATGGTAACTTATAGCAGTCAAGCGTCTTTGTAACTCGTCGATGTTTATATTATACAACATGATTATCTCACAATATATAAATTGGGAAGGAAACTGTGTCATTATTATTATGACTGTCATAGATTATTTGAAATAGGTTTTTTTTTATTTGTCCAAAGAAACGTCTTTGGCACGATTCAAATCTACTGTTAAAATTCGTAAGCTAAAGATTATTCATTGGAAACGACTAAATAGACAGAACTTTCTTTCTATAATAAGACTAAACTATTGATGAATTAATTTTACGTAAAATATGTTCAAAAAAATTGCATGCAATTTACAAAAATGTTACCAAAATACCCTATAAAATGTTATTTATATTTTAATAGTTAGTAAAACAGCTAAAAGCGATTATTACAATTCCTGGATATAATTTTTCTTGTTCGGTAGTGAGTAGTAAACAGAAATCTTAACGAATCTTACTTGAAAATGAGAATATCATACAAAAAGCTGATGTTAAAGCTGCATCATTTAAAGAGGTATCAGTTATATAAATATAATTCTTCGTCCATTGCATAATTACAACCGGTTAATTGGAGTAACGTTTAAAAGAATAATTGATATAATCGTAAAATATTATTTTAGAAAACATGTCTACAAAACATCAAATAATATTGCTCAACTTAACCGAGGTATACCTGAGTGGCTTGGCATGTGGATTTTGGGGTTTAAGTCCAACCGAAATATGAAAGTTATAGTTGGCGGCTGCACTTCTGATAAAAATAAATTCCGGAGTCCTACGAGACTTGGTTTTATCCCCTACGCAGTTTATCTTGCAGATCAATGATCTCGTGGATATTCCTAATATACTCTATTATGCGGATGTGTCTACGTGTATGTGTGTGCAGCAGATAGGTTAACTACCTGTGAAATGCAGGTCACGCGCTAAATTTAAAAGCAAAATTTAAAAAAGCGCATCACTAAAAGAAATTAAAAACGAACCCGAATTTGTACAAATATACTCTTACTAATCAAATACACTTAAAAGTAAATAAATAATTACTGTGTTTACTTTAATATATCCTTTGTTTTAATACTATTAATAATTTGAAATCGGTGGCAGGTTATGTATAACAAAGTGGTGTACGTTGTAAATGTACGTTGTTAATTATTTTTGCTTATTATTATATTCGATTTTGATTAATTGTTCTTTAAAGTCATCTTAATCACTAGGATAAGTTTATTTAAGCTTATATCTAATTGTGAAGAAGTTTAGGAAGTTATTTCCATTTATAAATGAGTACATTGGTTAGTTCTAGCTGACACGACCGACTAGAAAATTATTAATAGTATTAAAACAAGGATGGTATTAAACCAAAGTAAACAGGAGCATATTAATAAGGTCATTATTTGTTTACTTTTTAGTGCATTTTCATAGTAAATGCGTTTGAATTCGGATTTGTTGTTAAGTTAAAATTGTTATTTTAACAACTTTGTAGTTTAAATATGTAATATTTTGTATAGTTTGAATTGGTTTTTTTCTTTAAAAAATAATTTTACTTACGTATTTAATTCTTTTTTATTCACTGCACGTAAATGAAGTACAACATTTACAAAAAATAATATTAATCACCTCCTAGACGTTAAATTGTTATATGTTCGATCATCAGATCAGCAAAATCAGATGATGAATGCAATATGCAAATACTTGAATGACTATAGAAACAAATGTATGAAACACGTGTTAGTGTCTATAATATTCGAGGGTAGCTTTCGATTTCTCTGAGTTCGACTGATCAGATTCTGACTTGGTGACAATGGGACAACATCAGAAGTGAACTTCCTTCGAATGCAATAAAATTTTACAAACCGATCTATGAGTGCCGGAGAAATCGCCTAACAAACATACATACGAAATGATAACTTTTTCTTTTTTAAGTACGTTAAAAATCATTATATTTCAATATTGGAAAATCTACAGTACTCACTAAAAAATATATTGTTACCACCATCCATCCATCCATTCAACCGAAAGACGTCCACTGCTGAACATAGGTCTCCCCCAAAGATCTCCACGATGACTGGTCTTGCGCCACCCGCATCCATCGTATTCCCTCAACATTCGCCAGGTCGTCTGTGAGCAATGTGCCCAGCCCACTACCACTTAAGTTTAGCAATTCTTCGGGCAATGTCGGTTACTTTGGTTCATCTGCTGGTCTCCTCATTGCTAATTCGATCACGCAGTGAAACTCCAAGCATAACCCTCTCCATTACTCTTTGAGCAACTTTATTGTTACCTAATTAAGAAAAATTATCGCAACAATAATATAGGTATATGTATGTATATAAACAAAATCCATCATGAAAATTTCCAGATTATTAATATATGTTATTATTACTATTATGATAGTTTTGTTATTAATTAGGTAAATAATCAATTTGGGATTTATTATGACAGTTCATATAAATACTCTGGAAACTAAAATTACAAATTTTACCTGTTAATTAATAATTAATTCTGGATATAAATACAATTATCTTTCTCCATTATTAGCAAAGGTCGTTACAGTCTCGATTCCATCCATTAGACATTTGTTTAAGTCGGGATCGATCTTTTTGCATTTTGAACTTTTAACCGGAATTGTAAGATTTTTTATCTAAATTAACAACTTCATCAAAATCATTGTATATTTTTTTTCTATTCATTACACAAGCTCACGCCTCTTGTCCCCGAAGCGTTAGGCAGAACGACAGTCGTACCGTAATACAACTGCGCTACCGAGGCAGTTTTTTTCTATTCCTATATACACTATTACAGTGTGACTAGTTCAACGCCCATTCGATAAGTTTTGTCATATTCATTAAACCAATAATATAAACTTTAGAAAAACAACGAATACTCACATGTACTGTTGGTACTGACACACAGGGGAAATGTAACAACCTCGATGAAATGTTTCATTTCGAAATATTGGTCAATGTGACCGAACTGTTCTGCAGCTCAAAATAATCTTTAATATGTCGATTACCCATAAAAATGAGACAATAGGAAAGCTGGCGTAAACGCCAGGTTAGTGCACAAGGGGTTAATAGCTAGAATGCCTGAATTTATCATTCCAACGGTGGACCCGTTTGTTCTCAAACCATATGAAATTAACAAAAAATATCCTGGTTTAAAATTCCAAGGCATTATTCTAGGAACGTCATATGGTGGTGGTGACACTTTCAAAATTGAAAAATTGGAGTAAGTATGTATATACAGAATAACACTTGTTTTTGAACAAAAAAAAGTTATGCCATCATGCTTTTTTATAATCAGAAATCTTACTTTAAATATTACTGTCTGATTATGTCACAATGAGTCTATATATGTTTGAAAATAATTATCTGTTATTACGTATTTCAGAATAGTTTTTAAGAATATAACCTAAAACGGCAATTATTGAATTATTGAATTTACCATTTATTAGTGTCCACAGTAATTATCGTATTACACAATTGTATTTTGAAAAGTCCAGTCAAATGTTATTTCTAAATCAGAAGTTTAATATCACCAAACATTTACAGTGTGTGTATGGAAGACAAGACCGAAATGGATGTGCATCTGACTATTCCTTCCTTAAAAATCACGGGGGATTATACAAAACAATTAAAAATGCTTTGGTTTAACTTTGTGGGAAAAGGAAAGCTTAGTGGTGATTTTAGTAAGCATAATTAACTAATTGTGTGTCCGCAGCTGCGCCCGCGTTTCATATATTTTTCACAGCTTTAATTTAATACATAACCCTAATTATTTTCCATTTTTTTTGTGCTGACATTACTCAAAGATGTTTCTCAAAAATTCAAATACATGCGTGTAAAACTATGCATTGAATCGAATTTTATTCCCAATTTCATGAGTTTTAATTTTTTTATGCGGAATACTAATTATTTTGGAAAAACAAAAGCCCCGTTAAAATCGGTCCTACCGTTCCGGAGATTACCCGGAAGAAACAGACAGACAGGCAAAAAATTTGAAAACTGTATGTGTTATAGATATCGGATATGCATCCATATTTATTTAGTACAAAAAAAATATTTTGACATAAAAACAGATATTTCAATTTTATTCATTTCTTTGATCACAATCTCACCTAATGATAAGTGACCATGTGGTCCAGGATGGTAAATACACTAAGCCTAAAAACTGGTTCTCAAGTGATGCTGCCGGAACACACCTACTGGTATTTGGCGATAGGTTTTCGAACTTGAAGATGGTAGCTACCCAGGCGGGCATTGTTAGAAAATGCCCTACCACCATGTTAATATAGATTAATAATATATCACTGGCCTTGGTTTCCGTAAGAGTTAAAATTACTTACACACACAAAACAAAACCAAACTCGAAATAAAAATCTTTAATCGCAAAAATGTAAAATAATAAATAATGTTACTCGACGTCTATTACAATTAAGCTTGGATTTCAACTTAAGTCCTACACTTAGATTGATAGATTTCTAGCAATTTATTTTGATTTCAATACAAAATCTTTTTGAATTCTTGATGGTAATATTGATACGTGTTGTTCGAAATAATTTCAAAATTTATGTAAAATTTCCAACAACTTTTGCACAACATTTTTGTTTTACGATAGTTCTACAATAATTATGCTTAAATCTACTTAATATAAGAACTAAGTATATGTATTTATAAATTGGCAAAGGTAAATAGTTCAGTATATTTTTCTCATCTGTTTTTCAACCGATTTTCGTATGCTTTTTGGTTTAGTTGTTAATGACGACCGTTAGCATTATTAATAAAAATTAGATAGATTTCTCCTTAAATTTTCAACAATGATTACGATCAAATTTTGACAACCGGCAAACATTAGAATTTAATTTTTTTTTATATTGCACAGCACAGTGACTGCACAGGACCTTTTTTTTTTTTTGACGGGGGGAAATGCATTTACGCACTGCCCTTACCTATTGTATTAGTGAGACCGAAGTCCCCCAATACAATAGGTAAGGGGGCGCGGAGGGACGAACTCCGTGCCAGTGTGGGACTTACCCGGGCGTGAAGCGCCCGGAAATACCCACAAAAACCCCCCGGGGCCGTCCGCTGCATTTGGGATGGGGGCGACACGGGGTGGCTTTCGCAAGCACCGCGTCGCCCCCTGCAGCGAGACTGCACTGGACCTGATGTTAAGTACAGTACAATCCAAAACAGCGGCGACTGACACTGAACAGAATTCACTGCCAGTCACCGCTGTCATGCTGGTCTCCTTAGGTACCTCTTCATACCTTTTTTGAATTTAATGAAATTTAATCAATTACTGACATGCATAGAAAATACATGAAGGAATTAATATTTTAGCTGATGTAAAGGTTTTCGTGAAAGCCGATGCGACGCAAATTGTTAAAGATGGATTGGAGTATAGGAAAATCGATAATTTGTCTATCAAAATCAAGATTACTGGTGGCAATATTTCTGTAAATGACGAGGTAAAATTAATTCATATATTTTGTAATTTCGGTTAAATTTCCAAAATCCAAAAAAGCGATCCCAATTCGAGCAAATATCTAATAGACGGAATCGAGACTGTACGACTATTGGCAATAGCTGGAGTGCCTGAATTTGCCATTCTTGCAGTAAACCCGTTTGTTTTCAAATCGTATGATATTCTACACCCGAAAACATTAATAAAATATGAGTAAAAAACGCTTTGTGACAGTAACATTTTTGGGTTAATATACTTAAGACTTTTAATTTACTTAGCTCTTGGTTATGAAGAATAAAACTATGAACATGGTCATTTTATAGTTTCAGAATAAGCTTATATGACTATACCACAACATATTACCGTATGTATAGTACAACATATATATACGTTAATGTATCGTGGGTCGTAAATTATATTAACTCATGGGACAGGGTGTAAAATGAGAGTTTAATTTAAACACAAAATACGAGATAATTTCTCAGTTATCGCTATTTTAAGTCAACGAATTAATTTTTATCACTAACATTCAATATAATTAGACATAAACTTCAATTAAAATGAGTTCGTTTCTGATGAAAAATAATATTAGTATGGATACTTATATATAAACAATTTTATATATCATTAATTATAAAATATTATATTTTGCGCTAAATAAAAAACAAGAATACGAAGTCAATATTTTTTAATTTCAATGTTATGTACAAACCACATTAAAATGAATGAATTATTACAATGTAAAACACAAAACCATTATTCACAATGTTTAGAAAACTGTTTCAAATAAAATAAGACTATAAAAATAACAATATCACTCTCATATACAACTCTTTGTAGAACTGTTTAATCTACAAATATTTCACTACAAGGAATTTTATCAAAGGCTTCTGTCAGAATATCCTTGACCACATCAGTAGCTACGCTATCGATGACTGGGCCAATGATGTTTAAAACGGTGCTCGGGTTCGCATTAAAGAAGGCAGCCATAGCCCGTGCTGTGAAACATAAAAAATAAAAATAAGGTTAACCTTTCATAATATATAAAGCTGAAGAAAATGTAGACAAGTTAATGGTGTGTCACGTTTCATTCATACAATGATATTCATATGATCTGTTTTAATTTACTCACCAAGCATAGGAGACTTCTCATCTTTTACGGAAATTTTACCATCTGCGATCTTGACTTTGACAGACACATTGTCTAATTTTGAGTATTCCACTCCATTTTTAACATACGGAGTTGCCACGACTTTCACGAAAGCTTTTACATCAGCTGAAATATTAATTTTTGATAGATTTTCATGTGAATTAAAATAATTATATTTAAAATATTATACTTATCTGTTAAATATAACTAAGTATTCTTCGTAAATTAATAACAACACGATACTTACTAAATTTACCACTAAATTTTCCTTTTCCGGCAAAATTAAATGCAAGTATCTTCAACTCGCTGGTTTTATAATCCGCTGCTATGTCCAACGAAGGAATAGTCAGATGCAGATCCAGTTCGATCTTGTCTTTCATACGTGCACTGTAAACGATTGATGATATGAAATTCGGATCTAAACATTCCATTCCAATGGAATTTCAAAATAAAATCACTAAACGGATAAATAAATTTGATAAAACTTACTCCAATTTGTCAATTTTGAAAGCTCCACCACCGTATCCCATTCCTTCAACAGTGCCTTTGAATTTTAAACTGGGATCATTTCTGTTAATTTCAAACGGTTTGAGAACATACGGATCAATCGCAGGAATACCAACTTCAGGCATTCCAGCTATTAGCGATGGTCGTACAGTCTCGACTCCTTCTACTAAACATTTGTTTAAGTTGGGATCGCTCTTCTTGCATTTTGGAAATTTAGCTGGAATTGCAATACATTTTATTAGCAAGAATAAATTAGCAACTTATTCCGAATACTTGTTTAAAAATTCTTGCTCTATAATGCAGCCGGTTCCATAAACATCAACTCCGAGATATTATTATCATAATATTAAAATCAAGACATTATGTCAACCCCAAAAAAAAACAACTAATACTCACGAGTAACGCTGCCACTGACGCAAAGAACAAATGCACAAAGCACGATGAATAGCTTCATTTTGAAATATTGTTAATGTTACCAAACGGTTCGATAGCTCAAACTACTCTGTGGATAATGGGAGAAGATCCTAGTATTTATATTCAGACTTAACTCATAGGTACAGGAAAAGTTATACAAAATAAAGGAATATTAGATTAAAGGTGCCTTAGTGAGTTGTACATATTTGTTGCGGTATTTTGTTTCATTGAAAATTCTATTTGGGAATTTTTCATGAGTATTCAGTTTTATATTGTTTATGACTTATAACTAATGCATACAAAGGATAAACCTTTTGCTAAATAGTAGAAAACCTTCCGCAACGTGTAAGAGTATTCTAGAGGCCAGGTCAGATTGCAGAAGTTTCAGCTGTCAAAAAGTTAGCTTTCATACTTTTTTACCAGTTACAAAAATTATATATTTTTAGTATAAATAAAATAATAAATAAAAGGAAATAATAAATAAAAATAATAAATAAAAGAATAAATAAATAAAAGGATAGAATAAATAAAATAATAGATAAAAGGATAGAATAGGATCAATCACACATGACATAGAATAGAAATGTTTAAATTTTGCTTTTTTAAACACATTTATCTTTGTAAACTATACTTTTAAAATGTCTTATGTTGTGTTCGTCAATTATACCGTCACATTATTACAAATTATAAAATACTCGAATTTTATTTTCTAATAAATCCATCTATGTACTCTGTTGCTTAGCATTATAATTAAAACTTCATACTATATCGATATTTCAACGAATATGCGTACAAAAGTGAATATTAATCAAAACGCCAATAATATACATATATTATTATATATTTCGATAGTATATACTTTTTCCTAAAGTTATGTTAACTTGACATACGTTTTTACTTTATTCGCACCCTATGGAAAGCTGACAGGGACGGATAATTAAAATAAATAAGATCGCGTATATATTAACTCTAGCTGTGTGCCCGTGGCTACGCCCGCGCTTCATGTATTCTTTAATGCGTTATAATTTTTTTATACGAAGCCCTAATTGTTTAAATAAAGTTTTATTGACTCAATTACCTTCTATATTAATAACTAGTGATCCGCCCCGGCTTCATCCGAGTATTTAGAAATATCTTATTTTAAGGAATATAAAGCCAATATTACTCGCTGAAAATGTAGCTTTCTATAAGTGATAGAATTACTCAAATCGGTCAAATAGTTTTAAAGAGTTAATTCATAACAAATAAGAACTCAATTTTTATCTGTTTCAAAATCAAAATAATTTTTTTTTTTTCAACATGGTTCCTGAGCAGGCGCTTATGAACATCAAAAAATGTTTTTATAGTATGATATAAATTACACAATAGTGCTTTATATAATAGTACTAGCTGTGTGCCCGCGACTTCACCCGCGTTTCATATATACTTTACTGCGTAATACAGTTTATAAGTAATCATTAAAAATAGTGTTTTGATGGTGCTGTCCACTGAATCGTATGTAGTTCATTATTTTATTATTTTTACAAGTTTTATACAAATTAATCTCGAATATGAATGACACTTTAAAAAAATTATGCGACTTTGTGTATGCACGTATTTAACTCGAACACAGCTTTACTGATTTTGATAAAACTTTGTACAAGGCAAGTGTATATGATATCAAACAGCCATAAAGATAAATAAAAACATAAAATAAAACAATAAAGAAAAAATTCGGTTTAGTTAAAGCTAAACAGTTTTTGAGTTAAAGCTCAAAAATAGTTTGACCAGTTTTGATAAAACAATGTGTGCATGAAATATGCGATAATATAAGCGATTGATACTTTTTATTACTGTCAATGTCATATTTATAAGGTTTTATTAACGACTCCAAAACGTAAGGGTCGCGATCGATTTAAATGAAATTTGTATAAACATTAGATAAAAAATTATTTATCAAAAACCATTACCTTTACTGTTAATAATTTTTTGTACATTATATAATGATTATTATTTGATTTAAACACAAGGAACAGACTGTTGTTCGTTGAGAGTTTTATTGAAATACAAAAAACAATACAATTTTTCAGTTATCTTTATTTTGGGTCAATGTATTTACTTTTAACAGTAACTCTCAGTATAAAGGGACTAAGACTTCAATTAAAACGAATTAATTTCCAACCTATACTAATAATAAAATTGTAAATTTCACATGTCTATACATTTTTGATTTTTGCGAAAAGAATTATTGCAAGGGGCTAAAAACAGATAATTAAGCACATTTCTGTCACTTTTAGAAATGTCTGTCTGTCTGTCTGTTTGGTTGTGCAGGTATCAATTAGAAAGTACTAAGTATATTTTGAAAATTCAAAAGATGATTATAACGCATATTCCGGAGTAACATTAAAACTTTATTTCATTAAAATCGGTCAACTCTATCAAAAGTTATAGTAATTTGAATGACACGCGGCGACTTTAGTATGAAAGAAGAGTTTGTAAATAAATGCGTTTTATTCTTATTCGAGAAAAAAAATTTGATGGATTGATTGGAATTGAACAAAATGACACAATATAAAATATATGTATAGTATGATAAATAATAATTTACCACTACCACTTTAGTTTGGCAATTCTTCGGACAATGTCGATTACTTTGGTTCTTCAGCAGTTTTTTCCTGATTCCTGATTCGATTACGTAGTAATGCTCAGAGCATCGCCCTCGTTCTACAATACCCTAAGAGCTTTCTTATTAGAATAATTATAAGCAACAATGCCTCAGTGCGTTATGTGATAACTGGTGACTTCCATCTTGAGACACCGTGTTTTGTGTCTGTTTGTAATATCATAATCATAGTTTATTAGTAAATACATATCAATTTTGTTTTTGATTGTTTCGGTTATTCCCTGATTTTGACGGGTATTTTTATGGCAGATCGCTGAAGTTCTACTTTTATTTTATTTATTTTTTTATTATAAAAATATAACTCATGAAATTGTAAATAAAATCCGATTCATGCAGTTTTACTACCAGTGTTTGAATTTGTGAGAAACATCTTTTTACGCAGTGAAGAATATATGAATCGCGAATGGAGCCGCGGACACACAGCTAATATTATATGTATATATTTCCGAATAATAGCTTATAATTAGGAATTCAATATTTTTTTATTTAAATATTTCGTACAAAAACCTTCAAAATGAATTAATATATACAAAACAAAAGGAAAATACATTTACAAATGATACACAGTGTGTAGATAATAAATTTTTTTCAAATAATATTAATATACAACTATAGTAACAACAATAATATTATTGTATGCAACTTTATAATAATAACTTAATTAACAACTATTTCACTACAAGGAATTTTTATCAAAGGCTTCTTCCAGAATATCCTTGACAACATCACTAGCTACGCTATCGATGACTGGACCAATGATGTTTAAAACGGTGCTCGGGTTCGCATTAAAGAAGGCAGCCATAGCCCGTGCTGTAAAACAAAAAATAAAAATAAGGTTTACATTTCATAATATATAGAAATCTGAAGAAAATGTAGACAAGTTTATGGTGTGTCATGTTTCATACATACAATGATATTCATGTAATCTAATAAAATTTACTCACCAAGCATAGGAGATTTCTCATCTTTTACGGAAATTTTGCCATCTGCAATCTTGACTTTGATAGACACATTGTCTAATTTTGAGTATTCCACTCCATTTTTAACATACGGAGTTGCCACAACTTTCACGAAAGCTTTTACATCAGCTGAAATATTAATGTTTGATATATTTTTATGTCCATTAAAAAAATATGTTTAAAATATTATACTTATCTGTTAAAAATAACTAAGTATTCTTCGCAAATTAATAACAATACGATACTTACTAAATTTACCACTAAATTTTCCTTTTCCGGCAAAATTAAATGCAAGTAACTTCAACTCGCTGGTTTTATAATCCGCTGCAATGTCCAACGAAGGAATAGTCAGATGCAGATCCAGTTCGATCTTGTCCTTCATACGTGCACTGTAAACGATTGATGATATGAAATTCGGATCTAAACATTCCATTTCAATGGAATTTCAAAATAAAATCACTAATCGGATAAATAAATTTGATAAAACTTACTCCAATTTGTCAATTTTGAAAGCTCCACCACCGTATCCCATTCCTTCAACAGTGCCTTTGAATTTTAAACTGGGATCATTTCTGTTAATTTCAAATGGTTTGAGAACATACGGATCAATCGCAGGAATACCAACTTCAGGCATTCCAGCTATTAGCGATGGTCGTACAGTCTCGACTCCGTCTACTAAACATTTGTTTAAGTTGGGATCGCTCTTCTTGCATTTTGGAAATTTAGCTGGAATTGCAATACATTTTATTAGCAAGAATAAATTAGTAACTTATTCCGAATACTTGTTTATAAATTTTTGCCCTATAATGCAGCCGGTTCCATAAACATGAACTCCGAGATATTATTATCATAATATTAAAATCAAGACATTATGTCAAACCCAAAAAAAAAACAACTAATACTCACGGGTAACGCTGCCACTGACGCAAAGAACAAATGCGCAAAGCACTATGAATAGCTTCATTTTGAAATATTGTTAATGTTACCGAACGGTTCGATAGCTCAAACTGCTCTGTGGACAATGGGAAAAGATCCTATTATTTATATTCAGCCTTAATTTGTAAGTACAGGAAAAGTTATCAATTAAAGTTGTTGAGGTAACTTGTTTGAATGAAAATTCTATTTGGGATTTTTTCATGAGTATTTAGTTGTAAATTGTTTATGTATAATAACTAATGACTACAAATGATAAAACTTTTCCTAACGTGTAGGTATTTTTGAGGTCAGATTAGATTTCAGAAGTTTCCGCCGCCAAAGAGTTAGTTTCCATAAAATTCAATATGATCAGTTATAAGAAAAATATGTTTTGTTATGATTGAAGGGGACAGATTATAGAGGATAGAAAATATAACAAAGGCTAACACCAATCACACCTGATATAGCATGACAATACCCAATAAGATATAACTGACAAAATATACTAAATGTCCAAAGCGTACATAGAATTAAAACTGCCCGAACACAGAAATAGACTACTATCATAGATTTTCAATTTAAGAGTAATATTTGAATACTTCATCATGCACTACAATTATACATACAACATATTCCTGTATCAAAAGACAAAACTCATTTTAGGATAGCTACGAATCCTTTTCTGTGGAATTTAGATTGGTTAGCACTTTTTGCATTTTCATATTAAAGTATACACATATGTAAGGTAAATGTTTAAATTTAAGTATGTACATTATTTTCGCACGTTCAAAACTAATTGAGTGAAGTTTGATTCATAAAGCGAAAACAACACTGATTCATTATAAAATTTACCCTCTACAATTATATAAATGATTCATAGGTAAACCTTAATGAGACAATGTTTTGATAACTTCATAAAGTGCACAGATTAGTTTAGTATGTATATATCATAAAATGTTGCATTAATGTGCACATTGCATATGTAAAAAAACTACGTCACAATGACACGTTAAGCTGTTTAAAGTTCCGGAATCAGGAAAGGTATAAGCAAATAAACCTCTAGAGCTTATACGTGGTGATTGCAACCCGGCATAATTATGGTGACTGTCGACAGATTCTTTCGTTTTGAAACTGTACTTTATTTAACATTAGATGAGGTATATAGAACCATTTCGGTAAGCTCAAACCAAAAAACTGTTATAGAGCGCTCAATCCTGAGTAATTTCTTAGTCCGAACGATATGATAGCACAAAATGCCGAAGATATATAATTTCTTTTTTAATTATCAAATTTTACGTTTATTTTATAAGGGAAATCTTCTCACGGTCCGGGAGAGTGAGTACTTAAAGATAATATTAAGGGCTCTAATTTCAGGTAATTTTTTCAAATCTATATTCAACAAAGCTTTGCCTTGAGACCGAAAAAAAGCAATCTAATAGATATGTATTATGCTTTTTTAAATATTTTTATCTTTGTAAACTATATTGTTAAAATATCGCATGTTGTGTTCGTCAATAATTGGAGTACCTAATTATCCACCACATTATTTTCAGTTATATCAGAACTATCTGATCTCCGCGGCCCCGCCTACGTTTGTTCTTTTTGCGTTATTATATATATAAATATATATATAACCTTTTTTTTTTTTTTGACGGGGGGAAATGCATTTACGTCCGATTAGTGAGACCGAAGTCCCCCAATGCAATGGGTAAGGGGGCACGGAGGGACGAACTCCGTGCCAGTGTGGGACTCACCCGGGCGAGAGCCGCCCGGAAATACCCACTAAAACCTCCCGGGGCCGTCCGCCGCATTTGGGATGGGGGCGACACGGGGTGGCTTTCGCAGTCACTGCGTCGCCCCCTGCGGCGAACCCACCGGGACTCGTCCGTGCAATGGCCCAATGGGGATGGGCGAGGATACTTCTCCACCCCACCTCTTCGCCCCCCCCCCCCCCCGAAGGGAGGCATGACCCACTGGTCAGACATTCGGGGGCAGGATGTACTTCCTGCCCCCAATAAAAGGAAGGAAGAAGGGATAGAGCGGAGACGGGCACAGAAAAAGAGGAAGGAACCCGCCTCCGCTAGAAGAAGAAGAGCTAGGTCCCTCTCCTGTGTTCGTCTTGTTTAACTAACAAGACGTAGCAAGGAGAGGGATACCTGAAGAAAAAGAAAAACCCCTCGCAACACACACACCCACCCAAAACCCAAAAACTCTCCATCCTCAACCCTCCAACACAACTCCCACACACAACCCACTACCACTACCTACACCCTTGCAGGTACACCCCCTGCACCAAATGGTGCCCCTCGTTTTAAGGGAGATCGACAGTACGCCCCCCCCCCATGTGGTGGCCTGCCTCCCTCCCCTCTTCCGCTGAGGAACCGGTCGAGAGGAAGGTCCCACCGGCAGCAGAGCCAGACGCTCCTCCACCACTGCAGACAACCGCCTCTCCGCAGCCCCTAGGCCATCCCTTATCGCCTCCTTCAACCTCCCCTCTGTTTTAGCCAAGGCTGCACAGATGGCCTCCTCAACCTTACTCTCACTCCACTCCTACCGCAACCCTCTTCTTCTTACTTCCCTCTACCTCCTTCATCCGCAACTTCTCCACCACCTTCTCATATTCAGCTCTCATGTTGTCAATATCCACCCTCTGATCCTTCAATTCCGCCTTCATCGCTGCACCCTTCCTGAGCAAATCCAGCTTTTCCGCTAAGTCCAACACCTTCATCGGCGTCAACTACCTAAAATTGGACTCAACAGTATGTCCTCCTTGAACCTAGTCAAGCCACCCGCCTTTCCTGGCCGCTCCTCAAATACCCAATCCACCGGGAATCTACGTCGACCCCTCTAACTCTCACAGTCCGCACTCTCCCTTATCAGCAAAGGGATCTTACCCCCCACCTTCCTCATCATCCGATTCACCAAAACCCCTACCCGTCTTAAGCCAACTCCCTCCCACCATCTTCCCTGAAATTCCTCCAATGTCCTCACCATTTATACGTACATCTCACTACCCTCACCCCACTACCTTTAGGCGAGCCCTCCATTCCCCCACCCTTAGAAGAACCTTTTTTCTCCTCCTTCCTCCGCTTCCCAGCAGGACCTCCCTCGTCAGACATACTTGAGTCCAACCAACATCAACGACCCCCCCCCCCCCCACACTACAACAATCCCCACAACACAACAGTAACCCTCAAGATAATAATAACAGCACAAAACACCTAATGTAGCATTAATACCCACTGTAATAGCACACCTCGTATGTAGTAGCACACCTCGTATGTGTAGCACACCTCGTATGTGTAGCACACCTCGTATGTGTAGCACACCTCCGTATGTGTAGCACACCTCCGTATGTGTAGCACACCTCCGTATGTGTAGCACACCTCCGTATGTGTAGCACCTCCGTATGTGTAGCACCTCAACCAACGGCGCTCATGGCAACATTAACCGACCCTACCTTAATAGTCTGATATATATACATAACCTAAAGAAACAAATGAATGAAAAAAATGAGTCTTTTGTTTTTATTAGCGGAAAAAAATTACATAAGAGTGAATCGAAAAAAAAAATGAGAAAGGGTCGATGAAATAAATAGCCTATAACACACTACAAAAAATTCCACGTCGAATGGTAGTAGTCCCATTCCGATATATTCTGCAGTTTTGAGGTGATGGTGCGTCAAAGGTACCCTATTTTCCTTATTTTATTTTTACGTAAATCCATGTATGTACTATGTTGGTAAGCCAAATAAATACTTAACATTACAATTAAAACTCCATACTATATCGATGTTCTAACCTAATGTTGTGTATAAAAGTGAATATTAATCAAAACGCCAATAATATATATTTTCTTTCTCTAAATTTATGTTAACTTACTAACCTTAAAACAATGACGGCTAATTTGTGATTACTTCTGATATTGAAATTATTCCGACCGTTTACTATATGAAAAATTATTTAAATTTTTGCGGACGTACATTTATCAAAGATGTATTGGGAGAGCAAAGTTAATTTACTATATTCCTTAAATTTATTCTTCAATTATTCGCGAGGTCCCATATTGTAAATGGCTCGAACTGCACGTTTTTGTATTATAAATATGGCATATATCTCACCTGGTGTCCCCCATAGCAAAATATCTTAAGACATTTAGCTATGAAAGTAAGTAAAATAGACTAAACTAGCAGTAGCGACATCTGTTAATTGGCTGTTAACTCCAAATGCAGCTGAACTTAACCTTCTCGCCAAAGTTTTAATATGTGGACCACATTATAATTTATTATCAATTGTAATACCTAAGAACTAAATTGAAATTTAGCAATAAATTATTTTAGGGAAACCATTTTGAAATGTTTTCTAAGGTATTATTTAGTTGGTTAACCTCGGATTCTTTTAATTTCACCTTAAATATAAGTGAAGTGTCATCTGCAAATAGAACGATCTTATCACAGTTACTAACCATTAGCGATAGATCGTTTAAATATATCAGGAATAAAAACTATCCCAGAAACGAGCCCTGTCCTATTCCAGCTAATGACTCCGTGGAGGTAGCTACATTTACACTTACTTTTTATCAGCGCTCTGTTAAATAAAACTCTAGAAGAGCGAGAGAAGATTCAAAAACGCCGTAATGTTTTAATTTTAGTACAAGTGTACTGTGATCAACCAACAAAGGCTTTTGAGAGATCACAAAACATACCGATTGCAACCTGTGAATCTTCCCGTGTCCTCAAAATATGGCTCATATGTATTGCACCAGCGTCAGTGGTAGATTTTGATTTCGTGAAACCAAATTGTCGACCGTCCAAGAGCTCATCTACCTTAAAATAATCAATAAACTGATTAAGCATAACTCTTTCAAAAATCTTACTTATGGACGGAAGTACATAAATTGGTCTATAGTTTCCAAGACTACCTCTACAACCTGATTTCAACAAAGATACCACTTTACTTACTTTCATTAAATTGGGGAAAGTGCCAGTTTCTATTCATAGGTTTAAAATAGCCAAATAAGGTGAAATTATGGATTAAACAACCACTACTGACATTCCTCATATGTTTCGGGTATGTTACAAATTAAATCGTTTGAATGCTGTTATTATTTCACCTGTACTAAAAGACGAATTAAATTTCGAATTGAATTAAATTTTGAATTTATAGGGGCGCTCGGATTATTTAAAAGCAATGCCATGAGAAGAGAAAGTTATATTTTTTGTTACTTCTAGAGTTAAACTTTTGTTAATAATTATCATTTAAACGATCTAATCTACTTTTAGATCCAAGTCTAGTTGTTTTCTTGTTAGGCATTTGACAGTTAATTTTAACAAACTGTCCTTTATGTTCTGACCGTATTCCAGACATAATTCCAGCGCCAATTATCTTAAAATTAGTAAAAATGTTATCTATACAAGTTGCGGTTACTAGCTAGTAATAATTACTAAAAATAATGTTTCGATGGTGCTCTCCACTGAACCATATTTAGTTCACAATTTTATGTGTAATAATTTTATTTTTGTTAAATAAATTAAAAGTTACTTATTTTTAAATATTAATAACAATTTTTTACGTATTGCACAATTACGACTAAATTAATAGGGCTATTTAAAATAAAGTATTATAGATTTTGCAATAAAGAAGCTAATCTTATATAACAAAAACACATTGTCATAGCACAAACTTTCATAAATACATACATACATACATATGCTCACGCCTGTTATCCCCGAAGGGTTAGCCAGAGGTGAAGTAGCGAACTACACCACCCACATTTCGCCGAGCTTAGTTCCCTCCCAGATGTGACAGGGGGCGAGCCTGTCGCCATATCGGGCACAAATTCCAAACTCCGGGATGATACTGAGTAGAAAAAACCCAATATCACTTGACCCGACCCGGGGATCGAACCCGAGACCTCAGAACGGCAGTCGTATGTAATACAACTGCGCTACCGAGGCAGTTCATAAATGAAGGTTCTATAATATTGCGTAACTGTTATAGGTGGACGAATTACTTAAGTTTTATTGTTTTTATTTTTAACCCTGCGAACGAGGTGTATTATTATTATTATTATTCAAGAGAGGGGCTATGCAGGCTAAAACAGTCCTGTGTCACTGCGACCTAGATAGATCTATTGTGATCGCCCCCATATTCCTAAAGCTCACTGCCTAGACCTACAACCTGGATATACTGTAGGATCTTTTTGGCAGAGAGCGTCTGTACCTCCTCTGGGAACAATGCATGTTTGCCCAGAACTCGGTTGCGTATGGGTATTAGTGGGTCACAATCACACAAGATGTGCTTTGGTGTTTCATCTGCGACTTCACAGAATCTGCACTCTCTTGTGTTCTGGGCACTCATGTTGTACATATGCTTGCGCAAACAACAGTGCCCAGTTAGCGCTCTCACTAATACCCGCAACTGATTCCTACTGAGCATCAGGGCTTCCTCAGCTTTTCGCTGAGTATATCCCCTGATGAGCTCTTTGGAATGAATTTGTCCTGGCAAATTATTCCAGAATTCTTTAGCCTTATGGGTGTATTGGTCCCTTATGGTCAGTCGAGCTAGGCTTTTTGAAATACCACAAAATGGTTCAGGCCCAAATTGTGTTTCCATAGCCCCTGCTCGTGCAAGCGCATCCGCAGCTTCATTGCCGGGAACTCCTGCATGCCCGGGGACCCATCTTAAAATCAGCCTGTTATTCTTACCCAGGCTGTTTAGCATTGCCACACAATTGGCAACTAACTTCAAGTCAACTGTGTCCGAAGCCAGTGCCAAGAGAGCGGCTTGACTATCCGAATGAATATATATTATATGGTTAACGTAGGCTTTCTGCAGATTTATATAGGAGCATTCCAGAATGCCGTATATTTCTGCTTGGAAGATGGAGGCGAAACTACCAAGGTTAGTTGTTTTACTAAACTTGGGTCGCTCTCCATATATTCCACAGCCTACGTTGAGTCCTATTTTGGACCCGTCAGTATACCATATTAAGCTGCCTTCCCTCCACGTTATCTCACTGTTTAGCCAGGAGTCCCGTGGAGGGATTTCGACATCATAAAATTTTTGAAAATTGGTTTCAGGTATCGTCATATCCGATATCATACTTAAAACTGGTGTTTCTATCACTGAGTCTATGGCAGATCTCATGAACTGGGATATCCATTGTGTCCTCCCGAGGGCGTACATTCTCTGCATCGTTAACCTCGCCACCTTTTCTACGTGTAGATGAAGGGGCGTCAGATTTAACAGAGCATCCAGAGCCGCACCAGGGGCGGTTGACATGGCTCCCGTCACTAAGATAGAAGCCATCCTTTGTACTGCAGCTAATCGGGTGCAAACCGACTGCTGCTGTACCTTTTTGAACCAGACCACGCAGGCGTATGTTGTTATGGGTCTGACAATGGCCGTATAAAGCCTTATGGTCAGTCTGGGATTTAAACCCCAGCGCTTTCCGGCCATTCGACTACAGACCCCATTGCTATTTTAGCCTTTTGGAACGAGGTGTAGGATGAAACTTTAATTTAAGCACAAAATAATACGATATAATTTCACAGTTACTGTTAATTTGAGTCAATGAATTTACTTTTATCAGATACTCTCAGTATAAAGGGACTAAAACTTCAATTGAAACGAGATAATTTCCGTTAAAAATTAATATCCGTTTACATACGTACATAAATTTTTTTTATATTTAACTAGCTGATCCGACAATCTTTGTACTGCCTTTGAATCAATATAATGTTCTATAAAAATGCATTAGGGTAAAATTTTCAACAATTTTTTTACATGAAGTTATCCGTTGTATTAATCGTTATTCTACTATTCAGAGCGAACACCAATCCCATAAATCTAAAATCATAAAATCGATTCAGCCGTTCTGTAGTTACAAATGGTGTAAATAACCCGACTTTGTTTTATGTATATAGATTAAGATAAAAGTATTATATTTTGCACTGAATAAAAGATCAGAACTAAGAATACAAAATTTATTATTTTTAAATATTAAGTACAAAATACTTCAAAATGAATTAATATATACATAGCAAAATGAAAATATATTTGCAAATGATACACAGTGTGTAAATAATTTTTTTTTTTCAAATAATATTAATATACAACTATAGTAACAACAATAATATTATAGTATGAAACTTTTTATAATAATAATTTAATTAACAACTATTTCACTACAAGGAATTTTATCAAAGGCTTCTGTCAGAATATCCTTGACCACATCAGTAGCTACGCTATCGATGACTGGACCAATGATATTTAAAACGGTGCTCGGGTTCGCATTAAAGAAGGCAGCCATTGCCCGTGCTGTGAAACAAAAAATAAAAATAAGGTTTACATTTCATAAGATATAGAAATCTGAAGAAAATGTAGACAAGTTAATGGTGTCATGTTTCATACATACAATGATATTCATGTAATCTAATAAAATTTACTCACCAAGCATAGGAGACTTCTCATCTTTTACAGAAATTTTGCCATCTGCAATCTTGACTTTGATAGACACATTGTCTAATTTTGAGTATTCCACTCCATTTTTAACATACGGAGTTGCCACGACTTTCACGAAAGCTTTTACATCAGCTGAAATATTAATCTTTGATATATTTTTATGTGCATTAAAAAAATATGTTAAAAATATTATACATATCTGTTAAAAATAACTAAGTATTCTTCGTAAATTAATAACAATACGATACTTACTAAATTTACCACTAAATTTTCCTTTTCCGGCAAAATTAAATGCAAGTATCTTCAACTCGCTAGTTTTATAATCCGCTGCTATGTCCAACGAAGGAATAGTCAGATGCAGATCCAGTTCGATCTTGTCTTTCATACGTGCACTGTAAACGATTGATGATATTATATTTGGATCTAAACATTCCATTCCAATGGAATTTCAAAATAAAACCACTGATCGGATAAATAAATTTGATAAAACTTACTCCAATTTGTCAATTTTGAAAGCTCCACCACCGTATCCCATTCCTTCAACAGTGCCTTTGAATTTCAAACTGGGATCATTTCTGTTAATTTCAAACGGTTTAAGAACATACGGATCAATCGCAGGAATACCAACTTCAGGCATTCCAGCTATTAGCGATGGTCGTACAGTCTCGACTCCGTCTACTAAACATTTGTTCAAGTTGGGATCGCTCTTCTTGCATTTTGGAAATTTATCTGGAATTGGAAGACATTTTAAATTAGCAACTTATTCCAAATCATTATATATAAATTCTTACCCTATAATGTAGTAGCCGTTCCATAAACATCAACTCCGAGACATTATTATAATTGTAAGACATTATAAATTGACAATTTGTTCTGAATTTATATGTAAGATAACAATTCTTGTCATATAATGCCGAGTACATTCCATAAAATTCAACTCATAGTAATTGTTATTATAATATTAAAAATCAACATACTAAATCAACCTTTAAAAAACAACTAATACTCACGGGTAACGCTGCCACTGACGCAAAGAACAAATGCGCAAAGCACGATGAAAAGCTTCATTTTAAAATATTGTCGATGTAACCGAACGGTTCGATAGCTCAAACTGCTCTGTGGATAATGGGAAAAGATCCTAGTATTTATATCCAGACTTATTTGTAAGTACAGGAAAAGTTATCAATTAAAGTTGTTGCGGTAACTTGATCGAATGAAAATTCTATTTGGGAATTTATCATGACTATTCAGTATTAAGTTGTTTATATCTAATAACTAATGCCTACAAATAGTAAAATTATTCGCAATATGTGGGGCAGTAGGACAAATTACACCAAAAATTAAAAATAATATGATTGGAAAAAAATAGACTGAAAGTTTGTATGTTATTTGTAAATTGTACACAAAAAACCCGAGGATTAAAACACGAACCTGCATTTGTTATGCTAGTGCTTGGATTAACTTGGTAGAGTCTGAAATTGTACCCATCTTGACCATGGAAATATATCAAAGGATACTGCAGGGCATCATATGCTCGGTGTGTTTCACAAATACGTTGTAAGCGATCACCATGAGTGCGCTGCACGATGTCACGTCTATCACATTCCTGATTGACTAATATTACTGCAACTTCGTCTGCAACGGGGACATTGTACTTTTCACGATGTTCTTCCGCAGGACGTCTATCAGCCTTATTTATAACTTTATAATTGTTATTTTGGCCTTGTGGGATGGAATCTATTGCGGCTTTGAAACTTCTGACATACGGATTTACTTGATGTAACATATTCTCAAGTTGAAATATAAAGTTGATGTTCAGCTGAGGAAAGTTATGATGTCGTATATAGGCCTGTTTATTGTAATTTGATACAAAATAAATTTAAAGAAATTTTTGCTCATTTTGGAGAAGCAAAGATCCAATCAAGTGATAAATTGGCCCTGACCTTAAAAGTTGGCTGTGATATGTTTGACCCCAAAAGATGTCATTTGGAATACACTATTATATAAACGGATATAGTCTAAAAATGTTTACACTGAGGATGCTCACTATTTAGTAAAACTTTTACAAAGGGGCTCATGATAAGTTTAAATGAGCACTTTGCCACCTGAATAGCATATTCCATTTGGTTCTTTTCTCCATTTTTGAGCATTACAAAACTAACAACATACCACCATACCTACTATAGATGTGAATTCAGAGTAATCAATTCTGGGCGAATACAAATAACCTGTTTTCTCTTTGGTAATCCATGGAAGGATATCAATTTCCGCTCCAGTTTCTGGATCTTCTATCAAACTTGATAACATTTTATTAAGTATATGCCGAAGTCGATCGGCATTTAGTCGTGACTGACGTTGTTCTGCAGTTTCTTTCTTCTTCTCGATCAGCTATTAATCGAGATTCACGATCTAAACTACTTTCCAGCTTTCTAGACTGCAAAGTTCGTGCTTTTTGAGAGCTCAGGCGGGTTTCCCTATCAGTAAAGGTCTCAGACTCACGTGATATTGCATGAGCCTTGCGATCGGTGGACAAAAGTGCTTCACGCTGTTCCCTGTTCATCCTAATTCAAGTGGCCATCATTCGAGAACGATGTGAACTTAATCGAGATTTTCGCTGAGCTGAAGTTTCTGTAACCTGAAACCTGGCCTGACGTTACTGAAATGCAGTGAACTAATGAGAACTAATCTCATCCTTATAGCATTTCTGCTGCACCGGGAGAGATTAGATCTTTTTCGAGGCATTCTTATAATAAGTAGTAATTAGTACTAACTCAGCGTTATTTAGTAAACACATACTCATCATAAACAAAAAAATTAAATACTTACAGATTATTACACAGTTTAACTTTATTACAGTTTAATAACTATTAAGACGTATTAACCTAACCTATTAATTATCGAAAATAAAGGAAATGTCTAATAGATACATTTATTTATTAATTAATCGCAAATTACTAAATTGTTTATTAATCATAAAAATTAAGAACTTGTATAAACTTGTATTTACAGTTTAACTAATAAGACGTGTTTACCTAATTTGAAAACTAATTAACCTATACTATATACATACAATATGTATTTACAAACCCTAAAATATAAATAAATAAAATAAGCAAACAGTCAGTGTTATCGAATGCAACTGTTACGCCATGCGCCTCCGAAAGCGGCCCGGCTCTCGACGTGCTTTATCTATACATATATAAACAACCTGATTTCCAGCCTAACCTGAACCCTATTTCATATGAATGATGATATATGTCTGAGGTCAACTTAAATTGGAATAATCACATTTCCGAAACTGATCATTTTTAACATCTATTTATTATCATATTATTATTATTATATAATCATACTTTTATATAGACCATTATAGAGTTTAGTAAAGTTTCATACAATGCATCTGAACAGAGAAAGAATTTAGATAGAATAAATGTTCAACGTGATGCTTGAAATTGACATAACTTTTTTATTTTTGTACCAATTTACATGAAACAAACACTAAATGTTAAGTTACTACAATATATTAGTGAAAACTGCATCTAAATCGGATCAGCCGTTTCTGAGATTAGCGTGCACAAACGCACAGACAAACAGACAAACAGACAAAAATTTTAAGAATCATTGTTTTGGGTCCTATTTGCGTTTATAAAGGTCCTAGTAATATTTTTTCTCATATATCTTCCATGTACAGACAGCGATCCGTTACATTTTTATTATATGTATAGATAACTGAAACAAAAAAGTTAAAGGGTAAGTAGACATTCAGTCAAAAATGTATCGGGAATGGATGATTTGTTTGAATGGTTCCAAATTAAATTTGTTGGTTTTTTTTGTTGTTAGATTGGCACAACTGTTTTTCATTTTGTTGCGGACTTTGAGTTGCATCTGTCATTTAGATTTAATACAGTGCTGTTTTTAGTTTGAATTTTATGTCTTGCGAATTTTACAATGGACAAAAACATCAAACAAAGAGTTTTTCTTAAATTTTGTCTTCGGAGACACTGAAAATATTACAGAAGGCTTACGATGACTTGACTATATCAAAAACACGTGCTTATGAGTGACACAATGCGTTCAAAAGTGGTCGAGATTTGTTGGAAGATTTGTTTCACCCTGGTACGCCATTAAAGTCTACAGCTGAAGTTAACATCGCAAAAGTGAAGGGAATAGTGACTGAAAATCATCATTCAAGTTTGAGAGAAATAAACACTGAATTTTCTGTGTCTCAAGAGTCAATCCGTATTATTTTATATAATGACTTGGGTATGAAACATGTTCCACATGGGCCAGTACCAAAAAGTATCGTTACTGAAGGAGCATACTTTGAGACGATAAAATAAATTTGGATGAATAACTAACATTTTGTATTTTTTTTACACGGTATAGGCTCAGTGCTTTGACCACAATCTCACCTGATGTTAACTGACGATGTAGCCCAGGGTGGTAAACACATCTTATCGGTATTTGGCGACAGGTTTTTTAAACTTGAGGTCGGTAGCTACCCAGTCGGGTATTATCAGAAAATACCCTTTTTTTTGACGAGGGGAATGCATTTACGCACTATCCTACTACTACTACTACTACGTAAGGGGGTACGGAGGGACGTCTCCGCACCAGTGTGGGACTCACCCGGACGTGAAGCGTCCGGAAATACCCACTAAACCCCCCGGAGCCGCCAGCCGCATTTGAGATGGGGCGATACGGGATTGCGTTAGCATTGCTCTGCGTCGCTCCCTGCGGCAAGCCCAATGGGCCTCGTCCATCCTTAAGCCCAATGGGGATGGGGGGAGAATGCCGATGCCTGACCCACAGGCTCTCTGCCCACCCACCTCTTAGCCCGCCTCTCAAAGAGAAGCAAATTATCATCCGCGGGGAAAAGGGGTGAATACTGCTCAAAGGCTGTAACCACCTCTCCCCCCCCCCAATCAGAAAATACCCTACCATCTTACTATGGTTTCCTCATGATATTATCCTTCACCGAAAGCTCAGGCGATTTTAGAGTTGTATAGATGGGTTTGAACCCACGTCCATTGATGCGAAGTCCGACCGCACTATCAACTAAGCCATCGTCGCTTTATTTATCGATTTTTTCCCGGTACTTTATTGACAGACTAATTTTAACTTCATTACATTAATTTTCCCATATTCAAAACCAGTTGAGTCAAATCTGAATCATAAAGCGAAAACAACGCCGATTCAACATAAATTTTACCTTTTAACAAATATAATGAGGCAATGATTTGATGATTTCATAGAGTGAAATGATAGGTTTAGTACGTAGAAGTTATACACCACGGTGAAATTTATTTTCGTAAATAACGCGATATTTTAACCTTTTCATTTTGTGAACACTAAGATCTCAAAGAAAAATCAAACGGCATGAAAACAAATGAATAACGTTATTCTAAACACAAGCCTGAATAATAAATAAAATTGAATTTGGAATGCCTAACCGTTTGCTAGATATTTGGGATCAAAGCGGCCAGTTCGACAAAACGCCAATTTCGTACATAAGGATTAACGCTGAGAAAAAGCATACACTAGTGCACTGCACAAGATGAAATACCTGCTAGAATGACTAGTTAATCCATGTCCTTATCGAGATCCCCAGATCAGTAAGTGAATATGCAAAGGGACTTATAAAGCCTTGAACCGTGCTAGATGTAGCCCAGCATGACGATTACAACTGTATATAGATTCTTATATATTTAATATCCAATGAAGTGGAATTAGTCATTTTGCTCAGCTCAAATAAAATAACTTGTAATTTACATTATTCTTATTTATCTAGTTGGTTAACGGTAAAAGATTACAAATAACGTTAAGTAGCTTGTTATAATTATGACCAAAATTAATTTGAAGTTTGCGTTTTAGGGATGCTTTTTTATGTACCAAAAGATAAATAATTAAATATCTATACTAAATAATGTAACACTTCAATTAAGTGTCTATTTGTAATGTCAAAATTATTTTTTTGTACTAAATAGATATGAATGTATATATAACGTACAACAAAAATTTTTTTTTTTAATTTTTGTCTGTGTGTCTGTCTTTCTATTTGTTCCGGGTAATCTTCGGAACGGCTTAACGGATTTTGACGGGACTTTTCTTGGTAATCAGCTGAAGTTACTCCGGGTAACATAGGGTACGTTTAATTTTCGAAAACATTTTGAGATACGCGTACAAACATTAAATCATATAAAAAATAAGAAAAGTCCGATTAAATGCACAGTTTTACAGGCAAGTGCTTGAAGTTAAGAGAAATTTATTTTTATTTTATCTTAATACTACAAAAAAAATTATGGTTTCTAATAACAAATTTAAAATGCAGTGGAAAATATATGAAACGCGGGAGCAGCCGCGGGCACACAGCTAGTAATTAATAATAGTAAAGTAAATTTCGATACTGAAGCGGCATTTACCGGAGCTGGCGGTAAATTTAAATTCCGCACTTTACAAAAGATCAATTTACATATATCTGTTAACAATCACTAGAGTTAGCGATGATTGTTGTAATGTGATTCGTTGTAATCCGGTCGATATTCAGAATTTTATTCCCGTCCCGTCCTGTCCCGTCATACTCACAAATGTTATCTCTTTATAATAATGGTATAGATGTTTTCACGCATACACTTCATTAATATGGTAATAATTATAACACCCATGTCATCAAAAGTAAACAAAACATGAACCGCCTGTTTACAATTAGAATTAAACAATATTTTGTTCCCCGCGATTTTTACCTATTAATATTATAATTCAGCTCACTACTTCCATAAAATAACTCCTTAATACAACGGCTAAATGCTTAGATATTGTATAAAATATCAAAATATTGTTTTTTTTCATTAATATATCTTAGATATTTATTATTTATATACTGTATCACATATATTTTTTATATTACTGTACATATATTTATCATTTTGTTCAAGTTTAATCAATCAATCAATTGTTTTTTCTCGAACTTATTCGAGAATAAACAAACGAGTCTTTAGTCTTAACTAAAACGCATTTATTTACAAACTCTTCTTTTATACTAAAGACGCCGCGTGTCATTCAAATTACTATCACTTTTGATAGAGTATATACCGATTTTATTAAAATAAAGTTTTAATGTTATCCCGGAATATGTTATATAATCATATTTTTGAATTTTTAAAATATACATAGTACTTTCTATGTGATACCTGCACAGACAAACAAACAGACAGGCAGACGGACAGACAGACAGATATTTCTAAAAATGATGGAAATGTGTTTAATTACCTATTTTTACCCCGTTCACAAAAACCGAAAATATACAGACACGTGAAATATACAATTTTATTATTAGTATAGATCTAAGAATTCTAGGTGGTGTGGTGTATTAAGGGGACATTTTATTAAATTAATGAACTGACTTTCAATTATGATATCAATAGGTATAAATATGCTGCGGAACATAATATTATTTCGTTCTATATACATATAATTGGACGGTTCAAGTTTTTGTTTATTTGTGATGGCATAAGGAACGAAGTGTTATGAATAGTGATTACGTGTACCAAATTATATTACATATTTATGACGATTATTCAAAGATGGCGCAATAATTTCTTTTAATAATTTGGACTGTTCAGGAAGATTGCGGGACATAGATAACCTATACATATAAAAAAACGAACACGGCAAAATCTACATGAAGAATATAGATTTTTATTTACATTTATGATGTGTGAGTAAAAAACTATGTACAGATTCAGAATCTATTACAGGACATATTTTGTCCGTTTGTTCAAAATGACGCAAAAACTACTAACCGATTTCGGTGAATTTTGGTATGAAAGATAGGACGGGACGGAACGCGACGCCTAAATTCCACGCAACCGAAGTCGCGGGCACAGCCAGTTATTAATATTATTTATAAATAAATCTTTCTATTAACCATATTATATTTGGTACTGAATTAAAGATCGGCAATACGGGTTTCATATTGTTTATTTAAATATCACTTACAAAACACTTTAGAAGGTATTAATTATTATAAAGTTTAATAAAAATAGAAAACATTTACGAATTGGCCAATCAAATCAAATCAAATCAAAATTTATTTATTCAATTTAGGCCCTAAGAAGGCGCTTATGAACGTCTAAAACACTACCACCGGTTCGGAAAACAACCCAGTCGAGAAGAGCCGGCAAGAAACTCGATCTGGTTCTTTTTTTTATATAAATATAATATATATCATTTTTTTGTCATATAAAAACTGTACAAATCGTAGTTTTAATAATGTTAGTGGAAGCACAGAGATGTGGGTTAATATATTGTATATACTCGTAATAAACAATGTTAAGAACTTTTTCAAATAAAATTTATTTACAACTATATATTAGAAACAACAACAAAATAGTTGAATACAACTCTTTGTAGAACTGTTTAATCTACAAATATTTCACTACAAGGAATTTTATCAAAGGCTTCTGTCAGAATATCCTTGACAACATCACTAGCTACGCTATCGATGACTGGACCAATGATGTTTAAAACGGTGCTCGGGTTTGCATTAAAGAAGGCAGCCATAGCCCGTGCTGTGAAACATAAAAAATAAAAATAAGGTTAACATTTCATAATATATAAAGCTGAAGAAAATGTAGACAAGTTAATGGTGTGTCACGTTTCATTCATACAATAATATTCATATGGTCCGTTTTAATTTACTCACCAAGCATAGGAGACTTCTCATCTTTTACGGAAATTTTACCATCTGCGATCTTGACTTTGACAGACACATTGTCTAATTTTGAGTATTGCACTCCATTTTTAACATACGGAGTTGCCACGACTTTCACGAAAGCTTTTACATCAGCTGAAATATTAATTTTTGATAAATTTTTATGTGAATTAAAAAAAATATGTTTAAAATATTATACTTATCTGTTAAATATAACTAAGTACTATTCTTCGTAAATTAATAACAACACGATACTTACTAAATTTACCACTAAATTTTCCTTTTCCGGCAAAATTAAATGCAAGTAACTTCAATTCGCTGGTTTTATAATCCGCTGTTATGTCCAACGAAGGAATAGTCAGATGCAGATCCAGTTCGATCTTGTCTTTCATACGTGCACTGTAAACGAGTGATGATATTACATTCGGATCTAAACATACCATTCCAATGGAATTTCAAAATAAAATTACTAATCGGATAAATAAATTTGATAAAACTTACTCCAATTTGTCAATTTTGAAAGCTCCACCACCGTATCCCATTCCTTCAACAGTGCCTTTGAATTTTAAACTGGGATCATTTCTGTTAATTTCAAACGGTTTGAGAACATACGGATCAATCGCAGGAATACCAACTTCAGGCATTCCAGCTATTAGCGATGGTCGTACAGTCTCGACTCCGTCTACTAAACATTTGTTCAAGTTGGGATCGGTCTTCTTGCATTTTGGAAATGTATCTGGAATTGTAAGACATTTTAAATTAGCAACTTATTCCGAATACTGATTTATAAATTCTTGGCCCAGAATGCAGCCGTTCCATAAACTTCAACTCAAGGAGATTGTTAGTATACCAATAAAAATCCAAGATATTATGTCAACTTCGGAAAAAAAAAAAAAACAACAAATACTCACGGGTAACGCTACCACTGACGCAAAGAACAAATGCGCAAAGTACGATGAAAAGCTTCATTTTGAAATATTGTCGATATTACCGAACGGTTCGATAGCTCAAACTGCTCTGTGGATAATGGGAAAAGATCCTAGTATTTATATCCAGACTTAATTCGTAAATACAGGAAAAGTTATCATTTAAAGTTTTTGCGGTAACTTGTTTCAATGAATATTATATTTGGGATTTTTTCATGAGTATTAAGTTTCAATTTGTTTATTTGTAATAACTAATGACTACCAATGATAAAATCTGCCGCGATGTGTAGGTTAGTAGTTCCAAACTCCGGGATGATACTGAGTAGAAAAACCCAATACCACTTGACCCGACCCGGGGATCGAACCCGAGACCTCAGAACGGCAGTCGCAATGTAATACAACTGCGCCACCGAGCCATATATTCGCGAACATATTCTTGCACTAGAATATGAGACTCATTGTAGGATTCCATTCGTTTGGTTTAGTATTTAGATTCGTTAACACTTATTCTATTATAACTCAAACAAAGAAGATAAAGGGTAAGTATACATTCAATTTAAAAAGTATCGAGAATGGATGATTTGTGTGCATTCTTTCAAATTCAATTTTTTGTTGTTATATTGGTACAACTGTTTTTATTTGGCCCAAATTTTGAGCCGCATCTGTAATTTAATTAAATACAGTTCTGTTTTTAATATAGTTAGATCATATCTAGTGTATCTTGCGAATTACGCAATGGACAAAAACATCGAACAAAGAGTTTGTCTTAACTTTTGTCTTCGGAGACACTGAAAATGTTACAGGAGGCTTACGGTGAATTGACTTTATCAAAAACACGTGCTTATGAATGGCACAATGCGTTCAAAAGCGGTTGAGATATGCTAGAAAATTTACCTCAGCCTGGTAGGCCATTAAAGTCTACTACTGAAGTTAACATCGCAAAAGTGAAGGGAATAGTGACGGAAAATCATCATTCAAGTTTGAGAGAAATAGCCGCTGAACTTTCTGTGTCTCACGAGCCGATCCGTATCATTTTAAATAATCACTTGGGTAATTAATATGTTGCCGCATTGTTATTGGTAACGAGACGTGGGTTTACCAGTTTCACATGATAACTAGTCAACAAGCTTCGGAGTGGCACCTTCCAAGTGAGCCGAAACCCAAAACACAACGTCAAAGTCGATCAAAAGTCAAAATCATGTTGACTGTTATCTTTGACTATCGCGAAGTTATGCACTCGGAATTCTTACCGAAAGGTCAAGCGGTCAAGCGGAGCATTATGCAGCGTTTAAGAGAGCAAATTTGAAAAAAAAAAAAAAAAACCATATTTGCGAAAAAAAAAAAAATGATTTATACACCACGATAAAGCACCTTGTACGAACAAGGTAATAGTTGTGAATGCATTTTTGACCAAAAACTCAATAAATACCATCGAGTTATACGTTATTCACCAGATATAATTCCAGCCAACTTCTTTATTTATCCTAATTTCAAATTATTAATTCGTGGTACCCGTTTTTTCATTAGGTAGAACACATAAAACAGAATTCGCGACGAGAACTAAACTCAATTCCGCAAAAAGCGTTTAAATTTTTTTGAGTATTGGATTATTCGTCGTAAATGTATCGTTTCTGAAAGAGCATATTTTGAAGGCGATAAAATGAATTTGGATGAATAATGATTTTTTTTGTGTATCATTGATTTTTACCCTGTACTTTGTTTTATAATTTCATTGCATTATTTTTCCCTCATACAAAACTAGTTGAGTCAAATCTGATTCATAAAGCGAAAACAACGCCGATTAATATAAATTTAACCTCTAATAAATATAATAAGGGCAATGTTTTGATGACTTCATACAGCGAACTGATTGGTTTAGTATACAGAAATTATAAAACACGGCGGAACACGTAGGAGTAAATAAAGCGATATTTTAATCTTCCCTTTTGGTGAACACAACGACGTCAAATAAAAATCTTATGGTGCGAAACAAATGAATAACTTAATTCGAAGCATAGTTTGTCTAATAGCCTAAATTAAATATATATTTGGATTTCCTAAACCGGACACCAGCTTATTTGGGATCAATTCTCCCAGTTCAAAAAAAACGCCAATTTCATATTAGACTTTTTAAACTTGCTCGTTTTTACTCATAATTTGGTTAATGTTTCTGGTCTAGAACGTGCTCTTACTTGCTTAATTTGTTGCCGTTTGGATCTGGTTACACAGGCCATGTTCACGAGATGACTGAGGTGTTGCTGTGTCTTCGTCAGCGAGGTAATTATGGAAAACTACTCTCGTCTGTTTATGGTCATTAATTATATTTTGACACTCTACACTCACAGTAGTTACTTTAAACTCTTACGATCGCATGCGAGGTATTTGTTTTTCAATGACTGGATTCCACTATGCTGTCTGTGTGATGTTATCTAAAAATAGTGCCACCCCCATACCTGCCCGTGGGTGTCGTAAGCCGGCATGAGCAACAGTATTCTTCGAGTACCACAAACCAATGTTTGTGCCATAATTGGCAATTCTCCCGTCTCTATGAACAACACAACAATAATCCGGTCTGGGAGTGCTAACAACAGGTCCAGGATAGTGTCAGATGTCTTTTTGCCAGTCCCTTGTTAACAACATGTTGAAGATCGAGAGTTTGTCGACCAGAGTGGCGTTCCTCATACTAATACTAATAACCGAACGGTATTTCTTGAAGGTTGGTATATGCCCCAACCTTGGTATACTTCGACGAAGAGGTATGTATGACGACGTTTTACATTCCATACATAGCAGCAAAACCTACTACGGTATTAGGAGACTTCAACGCAAAACTACAAAAGCAAAGTGTAGCAATTTGGTAGTAGACGGCGTAACCAACGGCGTCATTTACTTGCCGGCTTTATGGAAAAAACGAAATCTTCTTCCGAAAGCGGGAACATAGGGAGTGGACCTGGTTAAGTTCCGACGTAGTGGCAGAAAATGAGATAGGTTTCATCATGTTGATAGAAAATCAAATATTCAATTATGTCTCTGTGATCATTTCGGTAAAAACCTGTAGCGATCACCGCATGGTCAGAGGCAACTATAAGCTGTTTTTGAGAGTACATAACACACTTCTACTTTGCCGATGATATAGTAGTCATGGCTCAGATCGCGAGGACTTAAGTACGATGCTTGATGTTCTCAGTAGAGCTTTCGTACGTTTTAGTCTTAAAATGAACAAGAATAAGAGGAAAATCACGTCAAATGTTCATGTGTTACGAACTCTTATAAAAATTAGCAACTCTACGTTCAAAGTTGTTTACAGTTATGTATACCTGAAGCAAACAAAATATATTCTTTATCACCTTCAATGTTACTACTATTATGTTAAAAAACTAAAATAATAACATATTAGTTATCAGATATAATTCCTAAAATATTATATTTGTGATTATTACTCGTACTTTAATTGATACAGAATTTATTTAAGAATGTGCTAAGAATTGAACACAACAGTTGATGATATTTTTGTATGAAAAGTTCGTAGTTTACACACAATTATTCCTTGTAACTGTAAAAAAATAACTTGAATGAGACTAACCTGATTACCATAAGCACGGGATTTCATGCACAAACTGGCAAAAGAAACAAAAACCATAACCGTTTTATTTATTAAGATACCTTCTAGGCAAAGTTGCGTATTTTGTCCACAACTTTGCCTCAGACTTTGAGTGCTTGTGATTCGAAAAAAGTGTAAGATTTTAAGCCATTTGGTTTTTATCCATGACCGCATATGATTGGTTTTGTGCCTAAAACCATTAAAAGCCATAATAATAAACAGATTTAACAATATTAATAAAAAACAACAAAATCAAAGTTGCCGAATTTTATCAACCTACATTGTTTGTTACAAACAATGTTGTATCTCAACGAATATTTTATTAACATTCGATAATAAGATATTTGTCAAATAAAATCGTAAGCCAAACAGTAGAAACGTCTGATAAATGTATGAATCTGGAGAGCACCAATGCACACTCCGGAGTCCGTGCGGCAGAGGCCCAGGGCGTACTCTGATCTCCAACAGGGAAGGCTCCTGTACCCACAGATAACGCGATACAGTGCCATGACAGACACTTTCATGCATTAGAATAACACGCATTACATTGCACCAAACACCCCTGCACAATAAAATGTACATAGATGAATAAAGGAAAGAAGAACGATAGAAGAAATGTTTTTATTGGATAATAAATGTATAAATTATTATATATAGGAGTACAAATAAGTTTCCGCCGTTTTTTAACACAAATTAATTATTTATTACAGAAGAACGGTAATATAAATTTATTTAAAATATTGCCCATCACTTGCAACCACTTTTTCCCATCTCTCAGGCAGCATTCGAATACCACGTCTGAAGAACTCCTTGTCTTTTGAGGCTATCTACGAATCAACCCAATTTTTGGTATCCTCATAAGATGTGAACCGCTGCGCTGTCAGAGCATGTGCCATGGACCGGAACAGGTGATTATCGGACGGTGCAATGTCTGGTGAATACGGCGGGTGGGGTAACACTTCCCAATCAAGTGTTTCCAAGTACTTTTTCACGGGAGCCGCAACATGTGGACGAGCATTGTCATGCAGAAGAATAATTTTTTCGTGTCTAGAATAGTATTGAGGGCGTTTTTCCTTTAGAGCTCGGCTCAATCTCATCAATTGTGTTCGATAGAAGGCTCCAGTAATTGTTTCGCTCGGATTAAGCAACTCATAATACACTACACCTAGCTGATCCCACCAAATACACAGCATAAGTTTTTTTCCGTGAATATTCGGTTTTGCTTTTGATGTTGACGCGTGGCCAGGTAATCCCCATGATTTTCTTCTTTTTGGATTGTCATAATGTATCCACTTCTCATCACCAGTTACGATACGATGTAAAAAATCCTTTTTTTATGTCTAGCTAGCAGCATTTCACTTAAGCATAATCGGCGTTCAATATCTCTCGGCTTTAATTCGTACGGAACCCAATTTCCTTGTTTATGAATCATTCCTAATGATTTTAAACGATGTGAGACTGCTTGATGAGTGACTTCTAATGTTAGAGCAAGTTCTTTTTGTGTTTGAGATGAATCTTCCTCCAATTCTGCATCCTCGTAAATTTTTGGCCTTCCACTGCGATCTTTGTTTTCTACGTCGAAAGCACCGTTTTTAAACTTTTGAAACCACTCTCGACACGTTCTCTCACTCAAAGCACCCTCACCATATGCTTCTACGAGCAATTGATGCGCCTCAGCAGCAGATTTGTTTAAATTAAAGAAGTAAACTAATATTTCCCGCAAATGACGCTTACTTGGCTCAAATTTTGACATTTTCAACTTATAAAAATTATATTTTACCAATATAAAATCAATGATATTAATAGGTTATGTTGTTCTTGAATGTCCAAACTATTTTTTAAGCCGGTTATCATCTGCGAAAGCTAACCGAAACTCCGTGCCGCGCCATCTACAATAAAACGGCGGAAACTTATTTGTACTCCCTGTGTAAATTCTGCTAAATTCGCAGGTAGAAATTTAAGACGAGATCTGCACCAATTTGGTACCCTTACACTAGCTACCACTCTCCCAATATTTCAGTATTAATTTTATTTAATTTCCGGATAACTATGTGAAGATTAAAATACATTAAGTCACCAATAAATGTTTTCTTACTTACTTATTTTTAAATATGAGTAATATTTATTTATGTATTGCACAATTATGACTAATTTGTTAGAGCAATGGTAAAAAAAATATTATAGATTTTGCAATAAAGCAGCTTATATAAAGAAATACACATTGTCATAGCACAAACTTGCATAAATGAAGTTTCTATAATATTGTGTAATTGTTATAAGTGGATGAATTACTAATGTTTTATTTTTTTTATTTTTAACTCAGCGAACGAGGTGTAGGATGAAACTTTAATTTAAGCACGAAATAATACGATATAATTTCACGGTTACAGTTAATTTGAGTCAATGAATTTACTTTTATCAGTTACTCTTAGTATAAAGGGACTAAACCTTCGATTAAAACGAGATCATTTCAGTTGAAAAGTAATATTCGTATGCATACGTACATAAAACGATTTTTATATTTAACTAGTTGACCCGGCAAACGTTGTATCGCCTTTGAATGAATAAAACGTTATACAAAAAATCATGAGAAAATAAATTTTAAACATTTTTTTTTTCATTAATTTCTCCGTTGTTAGTTATGTACTATTCAGGGCGGACACCAATCCAATAAATCTATAATCATAAAATCGATTCAACCGTTCTTGAGTTATAAATAACCCGAATTTGTTTTATGTATATAAATTAATATAAAAGTATATTTTGCTCTGAATAAAAGATTAATACTGAATACAATATTTTTTATTTTTAAATACTAAGTACAAAATACTTCAAAATGACTTAATAATTACAAAGCAAAAGGAAAATATATTTACGAATGATTAACGGTGTGAAGAATTTCTTTTAAATAATATGAACATACAACTATAAAGACAACAATAATATTATTGTATTCATCTTTATAATAATAACTTAATTAACAAATATTTCACTACAAGGAATTTTATCAAAGGCTTCTGTCAAAATATCCTTGACAACATCACTAGCTACGCTATCGATGACTGGACCAATTATGTTTAAAACGGTGCTCGGGTTCGCATTAAAGAAGGCAGCCATAGCCCGTGCTGTGAAACATAAAAAATAAAAATAAGGTTAACATTTCATAATATATAAAGCTGAAGAAAATGTAGACAAGTTAATGGTGTGTCACGTTTCATTCATATTCATGTGATCTGTTTGGATTTACTCACCAAGCATAGGAGACTTCTCATCTTTTACGGAAATTTTACCATCTGCAATCTTGACTTTGATAGACACATTGTCTAATTTTGAGTATTCCACTCCATTTTTAACATACGGAGTTGCCACGACTTTCACGAAAGCTTTTACATCAGCTGAAATATTAATTTTTGATATATTTTTACGTGCATTAAAATAATTATGTTTAAAATATTATACTTATCTGTTAAATATAACTAAGTATTCTTCGTAAATTAATAACAACACGATACTTACTAAATTTACCACTAAATTTTCCTTTTCCCGCAAAATTAAATGCGAGTAACTTCAATTCGCTGGTTTTATAATCCGCTGCTATGTCCAACGAAGGAATAGTCAGATGCAGATCCAGTTCCATCTTGTCTTTCATACGTGCACTGTAAACGATTGATGATATTACATTCGGATCTAAACATTCAATTCCAATGGAATTTTAAAATAAAATCACTGATCGGATAAATAAATTTGATAAAACTTACTCCAATTTGTCAATTTTAAAAGCTCCACCACCGTATCCCATTCCTTCAACAGTGCCTTTGAATTTTAAACTAGGATCATTTCTGTTAATTTCAAACGGTTTGAGAACATACGGATCAATCGCAGGAATACCAACTTCAGGCATTCCAGCTATTAGCGATGGTCGTACAGTCTCGACTCCGTCTATTAAACATTTGTTTAAGTTGGGATCACTCTTTTTGCATTTTGGAAATTTAGCTGGAATTGCAAGACATTTTAAATTAGCAACTTATTCCGAATACTTATTTATAAATTCTAGACCTATAACGCAGCCGTTCCGTAAACTTAAACTCAACGAGATTGTTAGTACAACAATAAAACTCCAAGATATGTCAACTTCGGAAAAAAAAAACAACTTATACTCACGGGTAACGCTGCCACCGACGCAAAGAACAAATGCGCAAAGTACGATGAATAGCTTCATTTTGAAATTTTGTCTATATTACCGAACGGCTCGATAGCTCAAACGGCTCTGTGGATAATGGGAAAAGATCCTAGTATTTATATCCAGACTTAATTCGTAAATACAGGAAAAGTTATCAATTAAAGTTGTTGCGGTAACTTGTTTCAATGAATATTCTATTTGGGATTTTTTCATGAGTATTAAGTTTCAATTTGTTTATTTGTAATAACTAATGCCTCCCAATGATAAAATCTGCCGCGATGTGTAGACCAGTAGGACAAATTACAACAAAGATAACATAAAATTACGGTTGAAAAGAATAGACTCCTTAATAACTGCTTGTTTGTATGTTATTTTTAGATTGTATTTAATAAACAAAACAACCCCAGTGTTTAAAACGAATTAGCATATAATAACGCTGTTTCACTAACTATACGATAATATTCGATAATAAGAGTAGTTCTTCAAAGAAAATAATATGTGGGTTATATACAACTAAAACGGTCAAGTTAAATGACCAATCATATGAAAGCCTTATATGCTATTTATTAGTGGACGGACCAAAAGAAAAGTGTACATAGAAATAAAACATCAAGAATACACAAAAATAGGAACAGATACTGCATTTTAAGAGTGATGATTTATATCTTAATGCTCCATTATATACTATTAATCCAGGGAATTTTATAGGATAGTTTTAATTTCGAAAATCCCACGGGAACGGGAACTACGCGGGTAAAACCGCGGAGTGCAACTAGTTACCTATATATTATACTTTTATTAGACTTACTTAGCCTAAAGCGTAGGACAGTCATTATTAGTCAGTATTTACTTCTGATTATGACGATCATTTAATAGATCTATTCTATATTATAATTTAGATCGTTATTAGTAAAAACTGTTTTCAAAGAGCACACAAACCTGCACTACCCTAGATTTTAGTGAAAAGATAGATTATATAACTTTAAAACGGGAGGGAAACACAGAAATATATCTTTTTTATCAGACATCCTCTCGAGTGTAATAGTCGAAATAGTTGCTACCCTTACAATCCCGTATAACAATATATTTATACGCTAAAATAACGGACTTATTGTGGAATATCATGTCCTTTGAAGTGTCGTCTAGATTCGTTTATTTTGGTCGAATTATCACTGTATATTAAAAAATATATTTTGAGTAAACAATACTAGTATTAACATTAATTTTCCACAGTCAAGATTCAGGATAATAAATTAAATTCGTTTCATTAACTGAAAACAAATTGAATGCAGTCATGACACAAATTACCCACCGCAATTCTGAATATGATTAATAACCAAGATTTAATGACACAATGTGCAGATGACTCCATAATTATAGTGCACTAGCTATGGCCGCGACTCCGTTCGCAAAAATTAATTAAATAAGTATTATTCATTGGACTAAATTGTGAATCTAAACCATTCTCAAATCCTCAGGAATAGGCGTAGAAAGTTTCATTAAAATCGGAACAGCCGTTTAGGAGGAGTTTAGTCACATACACACGTACAGAAGATTCATATATTTAGAGATTAATTGAACAACTATATACATATTTGTTGAATAGTAATATTTGGAAAATCAACAAATATAATATTATTATAATAAATATAATTTAAATATTTTTTTATTTATTATTATAAATATTGTTGGGTAAATCACAATCACTTACCAAGTTTTGATGAGGCAAGGTAATCAGGATACTGGGAACCGCCATCACCATTTACACGTGTTTTCTAATTTTCTATTAATTTTGTTGGCAAACAGTCACTGCTCTGATGCGCGCGAGAGTTTAACAGCAAGCAAACAGATTCAAAGAGTGCACTCCAACATTTAGCTCGGTGTACTTCGAGAATTCGAGGAACACCGATAGCTTATGAAATTTTACAACTGCTACAACATTTAAAGGCTATAAATAAAAATGTAACTCTACAGTGGATACCATCTCACATAGGCTTAGTGGAAAACGAGCAAGTAGACCAATTAGCAAAAGATTATTTTATTAATGGCATACCATTGGCATATACACACTATGTTGATCTACTTTACTTGATAAAAAAACAGTGTCGCACAATATGGAAAGAGTACTTGGATAAACGTTCAGTTAGTAAAGGAATCTGGTACAAAACTATACAACCCACCCTATTGCGTTTTGCTTGGTTTGAAGGATTCCAAATTGGTCGACCTGAGTTACTGCCTTTAGACTTCGATCAGGACATGTACCACTGAATAGTTTCTTACAATTAATTAAAGTTAAAGTATCACCATATTGTGATGTTTGCAAAATTGTAGAAGATGTTTATCATGTAATGATCGAATGCGAACTATATCAACAGAATAGGATATTAGTACAGAGTAAAATTAATAATTCACACTGTATTGTGTAGGAATATGTAACAGCATCCTTGCTTTTCCGACATCGGAGGAAGCAAGGATGCTTTACAAAATGGTTATGGTAGCAATAAGAAAGCGGTAAAATTTGTGTTAAAATACGCTCTTCACTGGGGTGGCATGGTCAATGTTTGACCAAGCTCCATAAATTCAGAGAAAAAAAAAACAGAAAGCGAAAGGGAAAGGGTTGGGGTACGGATTAAAAAAATGGATGTTGACTATGATGACCATACAATCAAAAGAGGCCGTTACATGCCGTTTTGCTCATCACAGAACTATATTAAAAAAAACATTATAATTTTTTTATTGTATAATTATACATAAGTTATACAATCGTTACAAAATTATAAACAATATTAATTTATAATATATATTACCAAAATCCATTCGTAGTTTGTGTTTTATAATTTAAAACATTGGCTTATATTTTAATATATATATTTTTAATTTGTATCCATCCGTCCATTCAACCGAAAGAGGTCCGCTGCTGGACATAGGTCTCCCCCAAAGATCTCCCATCGGGCATCAGTTTTTATTTTCTTGGATATTTGTTTAATAACATATACAATAATTAATATATTACATAAATAATGTAAATGTGCATTATATAGATTTAAGTCCGAGTCAGTAAAATGATTACATCACTCAAGAGGTTACTGTTACTGGGTATATATTCATTATGAGCGATGTAGTCGCGATTCATCGTTTATAACTTTAACACCAACACTTTAGTTGTATAGTAATTCATTATTGCTCTACCCTTCGGAATGCCTTGTTTTTAGGATTTTTATCTGACAATAAGTTTAAGCACTATATCAAACAGGTTTTATTGTCCAAAGGTTATTATAGGGTGGATCATTACGTAAACGATAGTGATGTCTGGAAATCTCTCTCTGTACTTCTGCTAAAATCGTTTATTATTATGATTTTATAATTTATATTATACTTTTTTTTCAAAAACTTGCTCGCGCATTTCGACTTGTTGGTAATTTTTTGACGTCATTAGCGCCTTCTCAGGACCCAAATTGATTCCATTTTGATTTTAATCGGTAATATATTAACATTATTAACGCACCAATAATATTAACCAAGAGAAGTTTAACTTAAACAAAAGTTTGAAGAATTAAAGAAATTAGATTTTGCCATAGTCTTCAGAACATTCCTCAAACCAATTCGACAAAAAATAACAACAAAAATCAGCAACACCTTCCATGGCCAAAGTCTTTCTAATTTTATAATTAGAAGAAAAATTAAAATCAGCCCAGTTTTAAAGGAGAAAACAGGGGAATACGAAGTGATGCTGTCTATTTTACAAAGGTATAAGCAGCTGGAGCTGCAGTTGTTTCTTTCGTGATTTATAACTATTTCATTGTGGCATTGTAGATAGTTTGCAGAGACGGCCTGTCCCCATTGTGAATGATACATACGTTACTAAATAAATACATCGAGCCGCTTCAGCTGTGCAGGGGCATTGCTTTGCTAAGCAGTCATCGGTATCATGGCAAATGCTCTGAAGAACAGTTTAACCTGATCAAACTCCTCTCCCTTCCATATTAGAATCCCACGTGCTGAGCTTTGCAGCCAGAGTTTTACAGTAACTTCCATCCCGACACGAACTAAAACCTTCGAATCGTCCTACCTTTGCCGTACTGTGAAGCGAGGAACAGTCTTCCAGTCGTTGCGACCCTGTTGAGGGGGGGCCTCCTTCTATAACACACGTCATTCAAACGTAGCGTGTAAAGATATCCGTGCAGGCCGGCATGACAGGGACGACCGACGATAGTTAGCCGATATCTCTACAGTCGCCAGTGTCTTTAAATTGCATTGTGGTTACCAGCAGGCATAGGACACCATCACCAAGAGAAAGGCTTTACTCTAAGGCACTTGTCCTCTAATGATAATAACATTAGGTAGTCATTATAAAAGGTTTTACCGTTACTAAACATTTATGGATAATAATCAATACTAATAAATAAAATTGAAGTGCCTGTTTCCAATGTCAAAATATTTTTTTTAGTAAATAGATTAGAATGTATATACGATATCTATACAAAAAAATACAATTTTTAATCTAATCTTATCTCAGGAACGGCTGAACTAATTATGACTGAACTTTTTTAGTAGATAGCTTAAGTTACTCCTCGTAACTCACAGTACTTTTGTATTACGAAAGTTATTAGGGTTCCGTGTAAAAAATTAAAACTCATGCAATTGTAAATAAAATCCGATTCAATGCACAGTTTTTACAGACAGGTAATTTAATTTGAATTTGTGAAAAATATATTTGGTTAATGTTAGTAGTGACAAAATTATTGGAAAATGAATACTGTTCAGTATAAAAGAATTCAAAATTATTACACAACTAAATGAGTGTCATAAAAATTTTAATAAAATCCGATTCAATGCATGGTTTTACAGGCAAGGGCTTGAATTTATGAGAAATATTTTTGCTTCATCTTAGTACTAAAAGAAAATTAGGAATATAAGTAGGGTTCCGTATAAATAAATTAAAACGTAGTGAAAAAATATATACACACAGCCGAGAGAACACAGCTAGTCATATTCAAAATTCCCAAAACTGAATAAATGTTCAAACATTTCTTGTATGTGTAAGATGCATAAGAATATAATTACTAGGATTTTTCCCTTTAACAGTTTGAGATATAGAAGAATTAGATAGTATTTACACCTTCACAAGCGATAGTGATAAAAATAGAAATGCATAATTCAAATTAATTTAATTTAAGGCAAAATTCTATACAATAATTGTGTTTTTCAATACAGGCGCAGTTTTTTTTTTTTGTTTCAATTGATTATGTTTACGTTAATTGGAAAACGTTTTCATATGGTTACATTTAGCATGTAATTTCATTATCAAGTGTCAATAAATTATATTGAATTAACAATAAATAATTATTAATACAAATACTTCATTTAACAATACTGCCAACTGTTTAACATCAGAAAAGTTTTAATATGATTTTTTTTAAGTAACTACCAAAATTTTTGTATGGAATACAATGTGTGATGTAAGAATAGAATCATTAACTATAACAGAGATACCAAAAAAAACAGCAAACGGTTAAATTTAGATTGATATAAAATTGTTAAATGATGCTAGTGGTGGACTTAATATTATATATGTATATGTACGCGTTTAAACACAAACACGATTAATATTAAAAGTGTGATACAATATCTTCTGAATAGTGCATATCGATTATCTCTTTAAATACATTTTATAATCTGCCAAACACAAATAATAACATCAATTCCTTTACTGTAAAGTTCATTATTTATAAAAAGGAGAAAGCTCATTATAAAATTGAATCCCGTAACCCTCAAACAAACAAATGAAAATATGGAAAAAACCTTGTCTAAAAAATAACGAAAAACTCTTAAACCATTTCTTACTCAAAAAAAAATAATAATTTCAACTTATTTAAGAAATTAAGAAATAATTTCACGTTATCAGTACTATTTAAATAATATTTACAAATGAAATGAACCTATATATTATTGTCACTTTAACATTTTTCTTTAAAATTTAATCGATTATCACATAATTTATTGAAAAGTAATCATTTACATGTTTCCGCTGAGTAAATTCTAAATAAATAAAACTACTTTTGTTTCGTTTAACGATATTGGTGACGATTTATCGGAAATAAATATATAGTTCATGTTAAATAAATGTAGTTTTTTTTTTTTCCTTCATCAATATTCATAGTTTTTACCTTACGATCGAAGGCCGAAGTGCCAATACTCAATACTTTGGCATAATTTCCATATGGCATGATTGCAATATTTTTACTGCGTTTTAATGAAATAGATACGAAAAGTCTTAATTATTTTGTTTTCAAATCACAGATCTTACGCCTAACATGAACCAAGTCAAATATACAAATTAACCTTAAATTACAATAAACTACACAGTTCAGTTTTTATTACTATGGGAACAGTTCTTTATATGTAAACTTTGATGTAATTTTATTTGCCATTTCGGTGAATAGTTCCCCGAGGCTTCGTTCTAGAACCGGACTGATTTCTTGCAGGAATACTTGAGAGTTTTCATTGATAACTCGGTTAGTAGCTGGGCCGAGCACTGGATCTCCGTCGAATAAGTTAGTCAAGTAGATGGACGATTGCCCCACGCGCAGTTTCACTCTAAACGGATCGAATTGTAGATACTCATCTTCACCTCTAATCTCTTTGTGACCTCTCATCGTAACATTGCAGGCGTAGTCCTCTGAAATAACAAACGAATCCAAATATATATATATATATTGTTTGAATTTTACAGAAAATAAAAACATATTTACATGATTAAAACGTTATAGTTTGCGACCACATCCATACATACATAAAATCAAGCCTCTCTTCGCTAAGGCTTGATAGAGACTACATACCTCCACCCGCTACGATTCTGACACACGTCTTTCGCTTCCTCTACTTTAATCAGCGCTTTCATTCACCCTCTTTGGTTATAGGTACTTTTAACCTAGCCTTCCATCCATCCTCTTCACATGGCCAAACCAATTAAATATCCTCTATAATATTCTCTATCTTTGTCAGTACATCCTTCACCAGACCACAACGTTCGCTTATCACACTATTCCTTACTATATCTATCATTCTCATACCAGCTATACTTCTTAGACTTCTCATTTCTACTGAAATAATCTTGCTATCCAGCGTATTGAAAAATGTACCTTACGTAATATGTAACATTGATAACAAAATAGTAAACCTAGATTTTGACTATGCTGAGAAAGTAAAAATACATATCATATTCATTTATAATCTCAAACTAGATATTACACAGTACAGTAGTTCCTTCGTCATCCCTCCAGAAGACTTTAATTATTACCAGATTAATAAAATGAAACATAATATTTAAATACGAAGCATTAATTAAAAACTTCGAAATAAAATCATCAAAAGTTCAAACTTCATGGTTTCGCCACACAGAAGCTGGATCAGGACGCCAGTGCGATTTTAATATAAAAGAGGTCGCGCTCGGTTTGCTTCGTTGCGATGTCTCCTATAAAGGACCCGAACCGGCCGTTGTGTGACGAAACGATCAATCAATAAATATTCACAATAAATAAACTTCATTAAATAGCTTTAAGATAGTGTTATACAGTTATATATATATAATGTTATATACTATATAGATGTAATAAAGTTACTGTATTGCCGGATTAGACCTGGTTGGGGGATCCGTAAATGCATTCTCCCATGTTAAAAAAAGTGTTAATATTGTAATAATAAAATAAATGACAACTTTACTATAAACAATATTGCATTAATTAACATAGTTACTCTACTCTAAGCGGCTATTTTAATTATAGCGCTAAAAATTAAAACGTAGAATAATTAGAAACAACAACCAAAGGCGATATGCCTTTTACCTTTCTAAACCCTGCAAACTATGGAACGCAAAGAATATCGATCAAAGTATAATAAATTATGTAACGCTAAGAAATCGTATTATCAGATGATCTTGACATAAAAAATATTGTATCGCAATTTTTGTTACCTACATTCTTTCGTACGCAATACTTAGAACAGTTGATATAGATAATATATGTATTTATTTCGCGCTATATATCAAAATAAACAATGTTTAATATTAAAACAGAATTGCTAATTTTAGATGCCGTTAAAATTTATTTGTCCAATATAATACTTTTATGTTGTAAAACTTTGTTTAAATTATGGTAAATCTGCACTTCAAGGCATACGAGTATGTTGACTATATTATCAAATTGAAATATAAATTATAAATATTGTGACAGTTGTAAGATGAATCAATCAAACATCATCCTGAAGGATGGACTTTTGATGGAAGATGAAATTTAAAGAAGATGAAAGCGATATTGATGGAAAGGAAAGAAAATTGGAATACTGACTGAAAGTTCCCGTAATATTTCCTCTTCCTTGTAACCTTAGTAACAGGACCTGTATGTCCATCTTGTATTTACCGTTGAAATCCAGCTTGGGAAGCAACAATTTGAAATCGAATCTGTTGTTATCCAAATCAGATCTGTAAATAATTATAGAAATTTAAAGGTATCTTACATGTGTTTTTATTATAATTACACTAGTTGTACCACGTGGTTACGATTGCATCTAACAAGTTCTCTAACATCTGTATCTCTTACATCTAACATCAGTGAATGATCACTGCATAAGCCATAGCATTCTGACTATAATCTTATCGGGTGTAAGGTAACGATGTAGCCGAAGACGGTAAAAACAACTAAATCTAAAAGTACAGCCTGTACTCAAGTTATGTTGTCAGAACACACTAATAGATGGTTGGCAACAGATCTTCAAAATTGAAGATGGAAAAGTATTGAGTATACTGAATGCCCGCGGCTCCACCCGCATGGAATATATGCTTAACTGCATAATATAGTTTTTGAATAATCTTTGTAAAATAATGTTTTTTGATGGTGTTGTCCATTGAATCGTATTTTGTTTATATATATTTTCATGAGTTTAATTTTACTTAAACGGAACCATAATTCTTTTTCTAAAATTTTTTGGCACTAGACAAATTAAAAATATTTGTCACATATTCAAGCAGAGTTGCACGTAAAACTGACCATTGAATCGTCTTTTTTTTATTTTTAGCGTTTTTAAGTAGCTTTTAAGTTTTTAAGTTACGCAGAGTAACTTCAGCTTTTTATCAAAAAAAGTCCCATCAAAATTGGTTTAGCCGATTTGGAGATTACCCGGAACAAACAGACAGAAAGACAGACATAAATTGTAAAAATTGTATTTTTAGTATAGGTTTCGTATATACATTAATACTTATTAAGTAAAAAATATATATTTTGACATTACAAACAGACACTTCAATTTTATTTATTAGTATAGAAGTATAGATAGGTGCTGTAAAATTTTTTTTGTTACAATTACATTAAAAGTCTGGTTAAAATTCTAGTCAAACTATTATAATTTCTCGTTCAATGCGGGTTCTGAATTATGAATAAATAATATACAGATATTGCCATTTGTCCTATTCCTTACATGTGTTTCACGTTTGTATTGGCCTTTAGTATAATCTACTTCTATTTATTTATTTTTATCCTTTATAGATATATTACAACATCGACAACAATCTCACCAGATGTTAAGTGAGTGACCTTTTTTTTTTTTTGACGGGGGGAAATGCATTTACGCACTACCCTTATCTATTGTATTTGGGAGATCAGAGTCCCCCAATACAATAGATAAGGGGGCACGGAGTGACGAGCTCCGCGCCAGTGTGGGACTCACCCGGGCGTGAAACGCCCGGAAATACCCACTAAAACCCCCCGGGGCCGGAGTGACCTGACCTAAGATAGTAAATATATAAAACCTTGAGGTGCTGGCTCTCAAATGAAGCTTTCAAAACAGATCAATAGGTATTCATATAATTAGGAAGAGATTACAAACAAAAAGTTTAAAAAAAAACAAGGCAGCCATAGCCAAGTATAAACTCGAAACTTTGGAAAAACTGCTTTTTTATGTTTAAATTTCACAACATAACCTAACGTATATCTGGTTAATTATATACGTTTTTATATCGTTTATTCATAATGACAACATACGATGGGCTACCTAAGTATACATTTTATTATTTATCTCGTTGCGCCAGCACTTGAACACCATCTTATACTTGACATATTGTAGCACATTGACGGCTGACGTCATAGCATTCGTTACGCGAATCTTTAAGTTTTTCCTCTATCGAACATTGTTCAACGCCGCTAAAGAAGTTTTCTCTTAAAAAATCATTTACGTTTTGCTTTTTTTGACAATGGCACTTCATTCATCCATTCAACCGAAAGACGTCCACTGCTGGACATCGGTCTCCCCCAAAGATTTCCACGACGACCGGTCTTAGGCCACCCGCATCCAGCGGATTCCCGCGACCTTCGGCAGGTCGTGGGTCCATCTTGTGGAGGGCATACCCATGCTACGTCTTCCGGTGCGTGGTAGCCATTCGAGAACCCGTTGACCACATCGGGCCTTGGTTCTGCGACCAACGTACCCACCCCACTGCCATTTAAGTTTAGTAATTCTTTTTGTTCATCTATACTAATAATAAAAATTGTAAATTTCACGTGTCTGTACATTTTCGATTTTTTTGATTGCTGAAATTATTGCAAGGGGTTAGAAATAGGTAATTAAACACATTTCTATCTACATTCATAGCGTTTGCTTCGATTCTTTAAAAAAGCCATAATAATGAAGTGTATGCGTAAGAACATCTATACTATTATAATAAAGAGGCAAAGTTTGTGAGTTTGGATGTTTGGGGTAATCTCCGGTACCAATGATTCGATTTTGTGAAAATTCTTTCACTGTTAAAAAGCTATATTATTATACATTATACATATGGTACTTATTACGGAACGGGACGGGACGTCTGAATTTCATGCGAGCGTAGTCGTGGGCAGAGCTAGTATTAAATACAGAAAAATCACAAATAGCAATAACAAACACCAACGGATAAGTTGGATCTATCAACATTTCAAGCATATCTTCATCTACCACTAACACCTCTGGGTAGATCTAGATATCTACCAACTCTCCAAAATGTTCTCCCTTAAACTGAATTTATAAAACCCCTAAGAACATCAATAATTATTCTATTAAATCACCCTAAAAAACAAACAAAACAATTTACATTTTGTATTATTTTTTATTTGTAAATGACTTCATTTTTGAAACGTCATTATGTTTTGCTCTGATTCTGGCTAATTAAAATCATATTAATTATTTATAAATAAGTTAAACTTTTAATGCAGGGATTATATACCGTGCAAAATTCGGCGTAAGTAAAAAAAAAACTTTACTTTAAAACAAAAATATTGCCGCGGTGGCATAGTTTGTAATACGGTACGACTACCGGTCGTTCTGTGGTCTCGGGTTCGATCCCCGAGACGGGTCTAAAATGATATTGGGTTTTTTCTACACAATATCATCCCGGATTCTAGAGTTTGTGCCCGATATGCCGACAGGCTCTCCCCCTGTCACATCTGGGTCGGAACTAAGCTCGGCGAAATGTCGGTGGTGTAGTTCGCTATTTCACCTCTGCCTAACTCTCCGGGGATAACAGGCGTGAGCTTATGTTATGTTATATATGTAAAATTTGAATCTGTCATCATATTATATTCGTTTTAATGCTTATTCTTGTTCACATTAAACATAGGATATGTGCGCTCATCATTTGTTTTCAAATATGGAATCCTCTGTTTATGATACAGAGAAGAAAATATTGGTTTTTTAATATAATTCCGCATTATTAGTTGTAAATCGATATTAAACCAAAAGACGTCCACTGCTGGACATAGGTCTCCCCCAAAAACTCCACGACGATTGATTTTGCGGACTCCCGCGATAATCGATATGTCATCAAATAAATATGATTGACAATATTGGTTATTCCTTGTCCAATACTTGTACACCTTTATTATTAAAAAAATGACATTGTAAATTCAAAAAGTCCCTAACAATATCACTATGGATTTAAAGCTCCTAGAAAAATGCCAGTCAACTTATTTACTCCCTAAATGTAGGAGGAAACGCCCTGCGTAGGAAACACTGGTACATGCTGATTCCGAAACACGACGAGTGCTATGAGTGTTTTTTCACCACGTGTACCCACCAAATAAAAGAGTGCGCACCTAGAGTCTGCAGTGTGTTAATGAAAAAAAACATAATTGTAAGCATTACTTCAACTCTTCGATGATGAAGTTACTCGGTCCTAGAACTTTAACGTCGTTCACGACTGCAGTCAGTTTAGCGCCCTGAGGTCCTCTGGCGAGCGCTATCTGTCCCAAGCTCAGAGGTTCGATGCCTGGAACGTCCAATTCTGGTATACCCTGAAAAAAAAAAACAACATTTTATTTACATCGTAACCCATAAACTTTCTACACATTTTAAACTAGCTGGTACTCGCAGCTCCGATCGCGTGTCATATGTTCTTCAGGTGTGAGTGAAAAAGTGCATATTAATAAAAAACAAATGAATGAAGAAAAATGAGAGTCGTTTTATTAACGGAAAAAATGTACTCAAGAGTTTACTCTAGAAGATTCAAGATAACTTTGGCGATTGAGTGAAGACTGGGTTATATATATTGTTCTTACTAGCGTTAACTTCAGTTTAACATTTTCTAATGACTCCGTAAATGTTACATCAGAATAGCTCTACTATTTTGTCTCTTATAGCAAACTTATAAAACACTTACTTAAACCTTACATATTTCCATTTCCATATTCCATTGTTATTTTACACCCTTAAGGGTTTGATGATTTTATTTATATCGAATCAACAGCGTAAAAAATAAATTTCAAGCTCCTAGCACTAAAAATGACGATACCTCCATACAACTTATCATCCCCTCCTTTCAACCCTTTACCACCCTTTTTCGCATTATAAAGTAGCTTATGCCCTTTTTCAGATTCTAGACTATCTTAATACCAAATTTCATTTAAATCGGTTCAGTAGTTTTGGCGTCAAAGCGCGACAGACAGTTACTTTTGCATTTATAATATTAATAAGGATAAATAAAATTGAAGTGTCTGCTTGTTATATCAAAGTGACTGATTACTATTAAGCTATGAATAATTGTGCGAAATATAAAATATTATACGCAGACAGAGCCGTGGGATCAGCTTGTACCTACTTCAGAAAATCATTATTTGACAACCTAATTTATTAACTACCTATTCATTGATTTCAAAGCAACTGAAAATCCAGTTTAGTGAAAATGATCGGTTTGTCAAAGCTAAAACGAAGTGTTTTCAAAGAAATTGTGTTCTGTGTGTTGTGTTGTGTGAACTAATAACTGGTTCATGGTGTCAACAACCTAATTCCATAATATTCTATAAGCATAAGCCTATTGGGAATATATGTGAATGTATATTGAAAAAAATTAGTCATATTTTTCGTTTTAAAATATATAAACATTATGTAGGTACCTATTTGAATATTTTTTACAACGTTGCTTCTAGTATCATGTTCAAATGTATCGGCTTCAAATGCGAATAATTAATTCATCATTTGTCTGATCATATTATTAGATTCTTGTCTTATTAACATCATATTAATACCAACCAAAAAGCAGGGAGGGCCGGGTAGCCGTTAGTCGTCGAGAATTCTCTCCCGCAACCCACTCATTGTCTCTACTTATGTTTTCATCCTGCGAACTTCTATTTAGTTAGTTTGAGTCGCTGTCTACAAAAATAATTTGAGACGTCGTGTGCCGCAGATATATCGGCCGAGACCCACATAGTTTGACGACCACTGGTTTAAAACTTGAAGTTTAATATTTCTATGATTTTTAGAACTTTTGGCAATCTATCAGGATGTCTGTACACGCATAACGCAAAAACTACTGGCTGGATTTTGATGTAATTCGGTATGGAAGTCGACTATGTCCCACGGAGTGACATAAAAATAAGAATTTTAAATCGCTTTTAAATGTGGGAGAAAAAGGAAACATACAATTTTATGGTAAATAAGTCAGTTTTAAAGTTGAGTCTTCTGAATCTTAGAATGTAACTTCTCTAGACGTGTAGCCTCAGAGTAACATTTAGGATTGTAAAAAATAATTGAAAATACACCTGAATATGAGTGAAAAAGGAGATAAATTTGTTTATGAGAATTGAGATGAAAGTATCCTGGTTCGATTTCTCTCATAAAAAAAAAAGTTTTTAAAACGAACATTATACATTTATCTCAATAAATATTAAGTTTAAAAACTGTTTAGTTGTCAACTAAGCAACTGTGTTTAGTTTCCATAAAATCATTAATGAATTACGTCACACTTATTATTATTAAAACAAAAATAATATGTATAAGACAAGATATTTTTACTAAATGTTAAAAGAAATGTTCATTATTTTTAAATAAATATTTATAAGTTTGCAGATGATTTGATATAATATTTACATCGTCGGTTGTGCAACAAACTTGACAATGACATACTTTCAAATTTGCTATGAAGCAAATAATTTTCTATTATAACATGATATAATATGAACGTAGTAATTCATTTAAAAAAATATCATATATCATACTCGTATAAAATAATGAAAAAGTTATTTAAATTTATTATCTTGTTAAATGACATTATTTGACATATAACATTTGTTTGGTTTTTACATCTATTGGCGCTCCGAGCAATATTTAAGTAGCTTTTCGATTATTTATCCCTAAGCGCCAGCACTTAAATGCTATCTTATGCGTACTTGACATACTGTAGCATGTTGACGGTTAATTTTCCCATATTGTGAATCGCTCAACACCGCTAAAGAAATTTTAACTGCAAATATTTTTTTGGTTCCTAACTTCGTTTTTCAACCTATTTGAAAGCTCAAACTATCCGTTTGGGAGTCTGAGTAATTTGAGCTTAAAAACGAATCTACGTTTCAAAATCCGCTACACTTAAAACTAATCGAAAATATCATTCTTCGCCACATCCGCTCTGGATGTGACAGCGTGTAATTAGGTGACTCATATATAAGATTCTTTTGTTAATTTAGCTCAGCTAAATTACTACACTAATTCATCTGATATTAAGGTACATTCCAATAATGATGACCGGAATGACAGAGAAAACTCACGATGGATATCGGACTTCTCGCCAGTCGACACTGTTTCAGGATTATATTATCCCGTCACAATGCCGTCATTTTGCCGAGGTACAATGAGAAAATAAAAAAACGACTGCTAATATTGATGAATCTATCGACAGCGTCGTCATAGATGTAGCTACTACAGCTAAAACATCTAGATAGCTCTATTTATATATACTTGCGGATTCCGGAATTCGACATGACATAACGTGTAAAGTAACTATAATCGGTTTTTCACAAATATACGGTGGTCGCGATCCAATTGAACTCAGGTCAACACTCTTACAACAACAAGTCTTATGCTAATGTTTCAATAGATTTTATTTCGTAATTTTATCCAGCAAAATATGTAAGTCTTTAAACAAAAAAAACGACGTAATTAAATAATTATTAGTGTTGATGTTTCACAACGTACCGACCGGTTCCGCCGTTCCCGCTAATTTATAAAGCTGAAGGATACGAGTCTAGTGATATTTTGCACAACTCTACGCTACGCGTATTTTGCTTGTTTGAAGTATTCATTCGCTTATTGCGTTATACGTTGTTTACCATATATCTAAATCGTTAGAATATTAACTAAAGTTCATTGAACAATAAACAAATGCTCAAGGTTTTTTTAAATAAAAAATTAAACAATTGGGATAAAAAAACTGTTCCAAAGGATTTTTTATTATTCTGGAATGAATAATAAGATGTTTGTCGTGTTTTATCGTGATGAAAGACTACACCCTTTCCATTGATCAATTCCGGCCGCTTCCTCTCAACATTTTGCTTTAATCTCATTAGTTGTTAACAGTAGAGATTCGAATCAATGGTTCTACCCGGCGGTAAAAGCTCATAATGAACAATGCCCTTCCAATCCCACCATAGATAGGCATCACCCTATTGCGAGTTAACCCACGCTTTGCCACAGTCTATGAAGACTGACCGATCTTTGACCACGATCTTTTCCCCACCTGCTTGTCGTACGTGATCCACTTTTCATCAACAGTTATCAATCTCTTCAAAAACGGTTCAGTTTCATTACGCCTCAATAAAGAATCGCAAATGAGGACACGGCTCACTAGGTTTCTCTCAAATATCAAGCATTGTTGTGTACCTAGCTTTTGTTTGTTTTAAAATGGGTCAAAGCTGTTTTATGGTCAATTCCTAGTTCTTCAGCTATGTCGTAACTACTAATATGAGGATCTTGCTTCGCTGTTTCAAAAATGGCTTTCACTTTATTATTAGCGAGGTGCATGTTTGACATCAAAATCCCCGGATTAAAAACGCTTAATCCAACTTAGTGCTACTCTTACTGACACGACATTAAGTCTATAAACGTAGCATTTTTTCGCAGCTTGTATTGCATTTCTTCCTTTTTAGTAATAACATTCTAAAATGTATCGAATTTCTTCACCAGATTCACCCATTTTGACCGAGAAAAACAAATGAAAAATAGCCGGGAAGAACATTTGACTAATTTGTTTCATTTTTTGAAATGTAACCTTTTTACCGTCATCAAAACCAGCCATATACAAATAGTTTAGCCAAAGAGATTCTATTATAAATTTATATGTACTACATGCGAAAATACTTTTTCCCCAATCTATTGTTATTTAAATGGGTTTAATAAACCTTCAAAATTTTCACTTTCAAACAAATTGACGATAGCTTCCAAATATTAATGTAAAAATGTTTACGATTTCATTATTATATTATTACACATGTTAACTTTTTGGTATTTGGCGACATGTTTTGAAACTTGAGGGTGGTAGCAACCCAGGTGGGCATTTATTAGAAAATGCCCTACCACAATGCTATGGTTTCCTCACGATATTTTCATTCACCGAAAGCTCAGGCCGATTTTAGAGTCGAATAGGTGGGATCGAACCCGCGTCGATTGATGTGGAATCCGGTCGCATTACCCGCTACTCCATCATCGCTTGAATCGTAAATAATACTTAGTGTATGTTTGTTTACTTTAACTTAACTGAATATAAACAAAAATATTTTATCTAAAATTCTTATAATATTACGACGTAAAAATATATGTGATTCATTTTTACCATATCTACACGGTGACGTCATTATATATTGACACGTGTGAAGATTAAACAAAATTACTGTACATATGTATTAAGTAATATGATATTGTCAACTTTTAATGTACGTTTTATATATCATTTACGTATACGCCAAATGTTCAGAGATATAAGTAAAAAATAAGTTGTGTAAATAAAGTTAAGAGTCTCAAAAATGATATAGAGTATATCAGCAGAAAGATGTCCATTGGTGAACATAGATATCCCCAAGTAACCTCTTAGTAACCGGTTTTGCCGCACCAGAATCCAGGGGGATTCACGCGACCTTCACCAGGTCGTCGCGTGATCCACGCTATCCTCGCAACGTTTACGCTACTACGTCGCCATTCGAAAATTCTTTGGCTCCATCGAGCATATGAGCATATATCTACAGGTAATATGCCCACTGAAATTTAAGGTTATTATAACCCGAACTAATAATACCTCACAAATTATGACTACATTCCAAATACATTGATACATATTATAAGTGCGATAAGGGAACTTAGAGGTATAGTAAACGATGTAGTGACAAATAACGAAAAAAACGCTTAATTGATTTGGCCACGTGAAAAGAATGGATGAAAGGAGATTGACGAAACAAATGTACAAGGCAAGGATGACTGTGCAAGACGGTAAGGGTCGACCAAGACGAAAACGAAAGAGAGGACAGGTCAAAGCTAACCGTAACTGAAGAGTATATATAAAAGTTCTCATGAAATTAGACGAGGCGAAAGATATGAGTAAGGATCATAGCAAGGGGAAGGATCTAGGTAGTATCTACCTAACTTTATGGAACTGAGACGTGACGCTATGTATTTATAAGATGTAACATAAAGCCGCAAAACAAATTCCGTTACATTGTATTTAATTACATACATATAATAGTAAATTACTAACAGTTAGATAGTTTACGAGTACCTATTTATCCGTGGTACGTTTATAGAAAACTCATAAACAATACATACAGGTCTAACATTCCGTGAAACGCTCCCTTATCAGCGGTGTAAAACGAGCCAAACGTGCCTTCTACAACTCCGATACGATATAAACAATGATCGGACATAGCATGACGAAGACGTCAAATGTCCTATCAATCCTCGAAGGTATATAAAGGCATACCGGTCAATTTTTTAACAATCCTTTCGCAATGAGTCGGTTTGCGCTTTTGTTTGTGATCTATATTTCCTTACTACAGGTAAAAAATGACTTGCATTACTAAATGTTGTTTCTTCTCTTTTTTGTGTTTCAATTTAATAAGTATTTGTTAGTTGAAGTTTTATCTAATTCTAGTACGGTTTGAAATCGTGCCCAGTAAAAGAGAGATTGCATATAGACAAATAATGTAATGTATAAGTGACGATGTGGTCCAGAACAATGGTTCTGAAGTGATGCTGTGGGAATACACTTTTTGGTATTTAGTGACATGTTTTCAAACTTGAGGAATGGTCCTACCACCATGCTCTTTTCCTCACGGTAATTTTCTTTACCGAAATGTAAGGTTTAAAAAAATGAAACGGTTAATCTTTTATCAGTTATAAAAAAATTTTGAAGCGATGATGGCACAGTGGGTAGTGCGGCCGAATTTCGCGTCAATCGACGCGGGTTCGACCTCTACCTATCTGACTCTAAAATCTGCCTGAGCTTTCAGTAAAGGAAAACATCGTTAGGGAACCATAGCATGGTGATAAGGCATTTTCTAATGATTCCCGCCTGGGTAGCTACCACCCTCAAGGTTGAAAACCTGTCGCCAAACACCAATAGATGTGTTCTGGCAGCATTACTTGAGAACCAGTAACTCTAAGCTTAGTGTTTTTAACATCCTAGACCACATCGTCACTTAACATCAGGTGAGATTGTGGCCAAAATCACTAAACCTATTCCATGTAAAAATAATTGAGTACATAATATAAATAGTTTGGTTGATATACCTTTATTAATTCCGTTAAAAAGTGAACTAATGTACAGATAATTACATAACGTGACAGTTGAAAATCATTATCAATTGGAATTAGCAAAGGAATGTCAACCAAATCATTTACAATAACATCCCGAAAAATAAGGCATCCGTCAAACAAATAGATTTATACTATTTTGCTACTTTTGAAAATAAATAGGTACTGTGAAATATTACAGGTCTATAAATGCCTCATCAAATATTTAACAAGTAATGGCTTGTATTGAGGGCTGAATCTTTAGCATGATTAAGTCAATGTAAAAAATTTCTTACAAATGGTGTACACTCTCTTCTACGAAAGTGGTGTAAAAATATTTAGCTATCATTATAAAAATTAAGTAATTCCAAATAACACATGTACTATATGGTATTATTTGTTTAATGAAGGGAAGAATAGTTACATATTCATAACAAAAGTGAAGTGAATCTGTGAGTATTCCAAAATTCAATTACAAGGAGATAACTCACATTTACAATGAACGACACAGATGAAAAACAATTCAAATGACTTCTCCTTGAGTAAAAAAGTTTTCTTCCAAATGACGACAAGAATATTGTGAAAGAAAAAAAATTGTGAATTATTAACGTAGTTCATATTGGCTCTTATATGATCTACTAAATTCCAGTTTTCTATTTTCAAAGCCATTGTCACTACTGGTGGAGAATGTAGAAAAATCATCTCTCTCTCTCTCTCTCTCTCAATTTTCAAAAGCATTTACGGTGTACGGTCTTTTTGTCTTTTTATTCATCAGTGCATAAATTTACGCTTTTATTCAATTATACAGTGAATAAAATTTCTGTTTTTCTTACAGTGTCCTTTGTATCAAACACGGACCATTCAGCAAGATAACACCAATATTCATTTAGAAGTACCTGTACACATTATGAGCCCCCAACTGATAACAAATAAAGTACCGGGTATAATATCACTGTCAGTACCATATAAAAATAAGAAAGTGAACATTATTGTAGACTTCACGGGCGCAGCCGAATTATGTACTCAAAAAGAAATAAACAAAACATTCGATGTAACTGTAAACGTTAATGAAAAAGATAAAATAGATGACAATGGTGGGAACCAGAATGTTTCTACTTTTGTTAATACCTCTGTGAATAAATTTAATGGAACGACCTACGTCGACGGTTTATCAAAGTCATCGGCAGGTAACAACACTTCTTTAGTAGATGTATCTGTTTCTATGACAGATCCCGATCCCGATGATGATGATGATGTTTCTTCGTCTGTGTCTTCGAATTCAACAGTTGTTTCCGATCCATCAGATATTTCTGGGTTGTCAGGAGGTACTGATTCAAGCTCAGATTCTGAACAAACGGAATCATCTGGAACACCAGAAGATAACAATTCAACAGATGATTCTGGATCTACAGGAAGTAATGATTCAAACACCGGTTTTGAACAATCTGGAACTTCTGGATCAACAGAAGACAATAATGCAACAGGAGATACTGGTTCTGATACAGGTTCTGAACCAACCGAAACTTATGTCCCATCAGAAGATAACAATTCAACAGGTAATTCTGGATCAACAGAAAATAATGATTCAACACAAGATTCTACAGAAAACGTATCTTCTGGATCACCAGAAGTTAACAATTCAACAGAAGATTCTGAATTAACGGGAGGTTCTGATTTAAACACAGAACCAACGACAACAACGACTGCTAATTCACAATCTAGCAACGTAGGAACAGGAAATAGTAATTCAGGTAGTACAGCAATAACGGAAGTAACAACCCCTGTCACCGATAACTCTTCGTCAACGACAAACACTGCATAACAAAGATCCAAACGCCAATGAAGGTGAAAGCAGTTAATAAAATAATCTTTCACTATGAACTACATATTGTAAAAATGTAACATACATACCTAATTAATTTGCTTTATATTAACAATTTTCGTATTAATATTTTAACATAAAATTACAAATTGTGAAATAAAATCTATGTAAATAGTTTGTAAGAGATAAATGATTTGATATTTAGTAAAATACCTTAGCTCATAGTCTTAGAAGGAACACACATTTATAGATTTTCAGAACAATTTGATATACGAGTGTCACATGAGCGTTAGAGGCTAGCACGATGATTGAGCATGTTTGGACTTTTGGTAACTAAACTATACGGTTTCATTCAAGAGATTTAAATAATGTTCAAGTTTCTCAACGCTTATGACCACGTGTAACCAAGTAGAAATAAAATGTAAAAAAAAAATAAAATTGAATATTTTAATGTCAACTAAATGTCATTGCTTATATATCGTTGGATTAAATTTAGTTTAAAAAAAAACCTTTTAAGAAGGCTACAAATAAATATATACTTTAATACTAAAGCGAATCATGATACACTATCCAAGTCTATGAAGGAGGTCTAATGAAATTTATATAATTGTTATAAATAGGTAGATACGTAGTAAATTTGCAGTATAAGTCAGCAGAGTGGTTTGAGTTGCGTGATATTTACGGATCCTACCCATGAAAGAAGCTTTACTTCGCACCAGAAGGTCCTGATTCCTACGCCACTGCTGTCAGTGATACAATATTAGCAAGTATGGAGGATTATATTCCCAGTACAATTGTGGCTGCGGGGAGCAAAAAACGACCGTGGTTCAATCGATCTTGCAAACAGGCTACAATTTGCATACGTAGCTTGGACCACGGCTCGAACTAATAAGGACCCAAACATATCTGATGTGAAACGTAAATTTAACGCTGCGTCGAGGTCCAGTAAATAACAAATTACCAAAGCTAAATTCGATTTCGTTGGCAAAATTGACACTCGACTAGTAAGCTACCCGTCTAGTAGTTGTACTTTCTGGTCGCTGGCAAAAGCTCTCGAAGGAAACTTCTCCCAGTCATCTTTGCCACCGCTGCGGGATAACGACGGTAATCTGGTCCATAGCCCTAAGTAAAAAGCCGACCTATTAGGTGAGTTCTTTGCCTCGAACTCAACTATGAAAGATTATGGAAGGTGGTACGAATACCTAACATTCCGTGGTGCGAATACTCTTTGCCAGATGCGAAGATTTCACAAAAGAATTTGGCGGGAGCTGCGATGTCTAAATGTTCATAAGTTGAGTGGAGCAGACGGCATACCAGCAGTGGTGTTTCATCAGTATGCTCCTGAGTTGTGCCCTGTGATAACACGTCTCTTAGCGCTTTCCTATCGCAGTAGGCAAGGTCCATCTTCGTGGAAGACTGCCTATGTGCATCCAGTGCCCAAAAAGGGTGATAAGTCAGATCCATCAAATTACTGGCCTGTCACTATAACCTCCTTTCCCTCTTAGCTGATGGAGTGTGTAATCAACTCTAAGCTCCTTAAATACCTAGAAGAACACGATTTATTCTTATTCACTTCTAGTTTATCTCACACACCGATGGTCTTCAGCCATTGGTAGTCAGAGTGAGGCATTAGCGGTTAGCTTAGACTTAGCGAAGGCGTTAGATCGGGTTTGGCACCGGGATCTTCTATCGAAATGATTATCTTACGGACTACCCGAGGGTTTGTGCAAATAGATTGCTAGCTTTCTATCCGGCAGACGCATAAAAGCTGTAGTAGATAGCAGCTGCTCTCATAGCATGGGTATAAACGCTGGTGTTCCGCAAGGCTGTGTACTATCTCCGACTATGTTTCTGTTACATATCAATGATATGCTGTCCATCAAAGGCATTTATTGCTATGCAGATGACAGTACCAGAGATGCTTTATGTACAGGCCGAGCAAACAACCATAGCTCCGTTGTGGAAAAAAATTGCGCACGACTTGTGTTGAAAATTGAGAGCACTCTATCAAAGTATTTCGAGATAATTTAGTCCAATTTAACCCAACTAAAACACAAGTTTGCGCATTCACCGCTAGGAAACCCCCATTTACTGTGGCCCCACGATTCCAGGATATACCCCTTACTATCTTGAAGAGCATTAGGATCCTTGTTGTTGACATCTCCAGTGATGTTCAGTTTCGTAGTCACTTAGAATGCAAGGTCAATCTGGCGTCCAAAAAGTTAGGTGTGCTGAATAGAACGAAGCAGTACTTCACATCGGACCAAAGACTGCAACTGTACAAGTCCCAAGTCCGGCCCCATGTGGAGTATTGCTGTTACTTCTGGGCGGGGAGCTCCCGAATATCAGCTCGAGCCACTTGATTCGGTTCAGAGACGTGATGTCTTCCAAACGGTTTATAACCTTTAAGTCTAAGGAGGGACTTTGTCACTTTATGTGTGTTCTGTTTGTATAAGGGCTTGTGTTCTGATGAATTGTTCGACATAATGTCGATACCTAATTTCTACCATCTTACAGCTCGCCATCGGCATGGAGTTCACCCTCACATCTTAGAGCCTAATTGGTCCCAGACAGTGCGATTTCAAAGGAGTTTTCCTCCCCCCAACTATCCCGATAAAGAATGAGCTCCCAGTGGCCGTGTTTCCGGCACTACAATAAGGGGCTCTTCAAAAGGGGCATGAGAAAGTTTTTCTTAAAAGAGTTAGCAACGCGCACGTGATACCTCTGCTGTTGCAGGTGTCCATAGGCTACGATGACGGCTTACCATCACGCGGATCGTATGACTGTTTGCCACTTTAGTGGAATAAAAAAAACTATTTTATTATTTAAAATTTTACCTTTATCATTTTCGGTCGTAACTCTTCAACTGAATTAATGATGCACTTGTCCACGTTTGGATCATTTCGCTGGCACACCTTGATGTAAGAGGCTGAAAATATACATTTATATAGTTAGCCATTTGTCAAGCAATATTCGGCAAAAAAATTTTTTTTTTATTTATTTATTTAATTTTATTTATTTATTTGGGAAACACACAGTTAATAATATACACATATGAAATTACATAACAATAATACATAAACCAGTCAAGTTTCCACTAAAATTATAATTAATGAAAGTAAAATATAACAACACTAATACCTCCATCATTACAAGCTATAATATTATGGCAAACACTATAAATTTAAAACTATATTCAGCAATTTTTTAAAAGGAACTGATGGGGCATGCAAATATATCAATTTTAGTAAACATCTTATTATACATATCGCACGAACGAAATAAATATGTATTCTTCACATACCTTTACATAAACGTAAATTTAAGCCGATTCAATTAAATCGAACAAGTAGGTTCATCATATATTTATGACTTTTATAAGATTCATACTGATAACTCTAAAAGTAATAAAAAAAAATGATCCCGTTTTTCTAGCTTCATTTTTGAATACCCACTTTGAACTAAGGATTGATTCTAATATTATATTCGTAATGTGTTTGTAGTTAATAGCCTTATCCTATATGGTATATGTGCTATGTCATAGTGTTTATTAAGGCTATAATGGAAAACTGTAATCCTTAAAACTTATAATTAACAAGCTTACTTATTTGCTAACCGGGTAGCGATTAATGATATCCAATGTCAGATTGATAAAAAAAAATATGAGTAAAAACATGTGCCCAAAAGACACACATATATTTTAATATACTTTTTTACTTTAAAAAGATGATAGCACGATATTTTATAGCTTCTATCTATTTTGAATATAGTAATAGATAAAAAAAACGTTATCCTTCACGGGATACCCGGCAGATGACAAACATCAAAGTTAGATATTAGTGACGAAGAGGTGGCGTAATGTCATAGCCGTTGCGGCAATTACGTAAGTTTTACTACCATTGTTACACATCAAAATATATATAGTTGACTCTCGATAATTTGATACTAAAGGGACCCGAGAAAATTTTCTAATTACCAAGAGTTAAAAATGTAGTTGAAATAACCAAAAGGGAGAGACGAAATCAAGGAAACAAGAATTTGATCAACATAACATAACATAAGCTCACGCCTGTTATCCCCGAAGGGTTAGGCAGAGGTGAAATAGCGAACTACACCACCCACGTTTCGCCGAGCTTAGTTCCGTCCCAGATGTGACAGGGGGCGAGCCTGTCGCCATATCGGGCACAAATTCCAAACTCCGGGATGATACTGAGTAGAAAAAACCAATACCACTTGCCCCGACCCGGGGATCGAACCCGAGACCTCAGAACGGCAGTCGCACCGTAATACAACTGCGCCACCGAGGCAGTTATCAACATTCGTGGTTTAAAGTAATGTTTATACATCTGTATTTGTGTTAATTTTGAAAGGAAGTAGTTTTGTTGAGTCAGTAACTTCAGTCTATCATTTCCCAAGGAATTTTCAATAGTCACTTGTGTCGGTTCTGAGTGCGTAGAAGCTTAGGGTAGTAAGAAATCTCATTGCCTCACTCAGTGTGACTAGAATTTGAAGTTCGTTTTCTTTCTCAACCTCATCCAAATGGGCCAATAGTTCAGCATCGGTTAGAGCACTAAAGTCATCATCAAAATGAATATAATCCTCCACATGTATGTTAATCACAGTTTCTCAGCCTTCATTTGTTCACCGCCCATTTGTTATACAGAATTTTTTTTTTTCTTGTGTCCCCCACCTTAATTTTTTTACCTTGTTTAGACTATATTTTTAATCTGTCTACGCGCCTTATACACTATCTCAATGCCTCTTAATTTTCTCTGTGTCTTCTAGTTCCACAAAGGGGCGTTTAATCCACATCAAGAACCAAGGATGTAAACAAACGACAGGCCTACGGATGATAAACGCTCCAACTTATAGAAAGTAGGGAATCCCGGATTTGAAATGATTACATGTTAGCGGACAAGGTACTATTCCTTCAACTGAAAATTACCGAGGGCTCCAATTTTTATTGATTTTATTTAATTTATCGAATATATTTTAAAGGAGCGAGAAAAAAATTATAATTATTGAAAGATTCAAATTAACGCTTGTTAAATTATGTAGAGTCGAATTACAGGTAATAGAGGTACCGAGCTTTGTATTACCTACTAAATACGCGAGTACGTTGTGCCCGCAAACGTTATGTCACACGTTGTTACATACCGCGTTATTGTAAACAACAACGAAATGACCCCGAAATGAAAAAAAAACGTGCCCGTAACAATCAACGCATACAACGGTATCGATGTTTGTTAATATTTTCTTCACTAAAGTAAAAAAAAAACACTCACCTTGACACGAAATATTTTGTATTGTTAACGTTGTGTAATGAAGTTCAGTTTACTGTACCGTTGAATTTATCTTAAATAACCTTTTTTTAAATCTTCATACAGGGTACAGTTAGAAAGATAACGGTTATTATTAAATATGTATATATATAAATATTTATCTAAGAAAGAACATTTAAAATTTGACAATTTGAAACGTCGAGGAACAATAAAATTTTAATGGTTAAGAAAATCATCATTAAAATTTCAAGTGTGAATATTATAAAATATAATAAATAGATACAACACATTGCAGTGGGATAGGACGTAAGCTAAGTAAGAGAGGAGCTATCTTTAGACCAATTTTTAAATTATTATATAAAGTAATGTTATCAGTTACACTATGCGTGAGAACAAGCGACACTCAACGGGAAATTTATTGAATATAGTAAATTGATGGACAATAAAAGATCCGGCAACACTATTACATTATACCGTGCAGACTTTTGGATCAGGCAAGCGAAGATCATAGACGATCGGAAAATTACTATGACCGATACAGGCATACTGTTCAACAAATTCTGGTAAGAATTATTGCAGTGATATATGGGACGGGTGCGGGGGTTTCTTTGCTAGCCAGGTTTAGACGGCCTCCTCAATGAACTCATTAAAACTGATGTTACATTAGCAGAGCGCACGCGTAAGATACACTTACAGTTGACATGAATAAACTAATAGAAAACCGTCGGGGTTTCTTAATGAATTAAATAAGTCAATAAAATGAAGATATATAAATAATATAATGTAATAAATATTATACAAATAAATAATTTTAAAACCCATCATTACACTACTGTGTTCTGTTGTGCGCATTTTTTTTACTGTCGAACTGAAATTAAATACCCCGGGTCACACCTAATATCTTATAAGTATGCAACAAGAAAAAATATTCATAGATTTTGTATGCCTCATACACTTTTCCTCTATATAGTTCGACAGCGCCATACGTACATGTGCAGTAAAAACATTACTATAATAATTTCAACATAAAAACATTACTATAATTTATTAATAATAATACAATAATTTCAACAAGACACTGTAAAGTGATCTAAATGTTAGAAATACACTAAAAACCCCTCGCTTTAACAAATTGTAGAAATTATAAAAACCGTATGATAGCTCAATGGTAGTGTGAGTCTATCCCTCAAGATGGAAGATAAAGTAATCCGACCCGATAACATATCAGGCCTGTTATACAGGTATGATCCCGTGTCGCCCCCGAACGCCAGCAAATGGCAACATGGGGTTTTAGTGGGACTTCTCGGCGCTTCATGCCAGCCAAGCCACACAAACCCCCTACCGACTTAACCGGGGAGAGTTTACTCCCCGCGTAAGTTGGTAGGGCGATGCGTAAATGTATTTACTCACTTTAAAAAATAAAGATCCGCTTCTATGGATGTATTTTTGAATTCATCTATCGTATTCTAAAATGAACCTTTTTTCTTTCGGTAAAAGAAAACGTCGTGAGGAAACCATAGCATCGTGGTAAATCCATTATTAATGGTATTTTCCTGCCTAACTGACAGTGGCTGTCTAGCCATGAATTAAGAGCCAGTTGAGGTACAGCCAGAGCGTACTGACCAGCTTGAACAGCTATGTTAATTATTTAACTGTCTCCATATTGCACTTTTTTTAATTTGTATTATTATACTAACCTTCAGTGCCTCAACAAAATGGCGGACATTTGTTAAAACAGGGAGCTGTTGTGAGGTATTAGAATTAGATTAGATCCATGCCATTATTATTTACAACCGAACTCACTTATGCACAAATTATAAATGCATAAAACCTCAATAAAATTACAAAATATAAATTATTACAACGTAATGAATAAGATACAAGAAGTATTACATACGAAAACAAAACCGTGGTAAAAACACCTCATATTATTGCCCCCTCCAAAACTGTCAAGGTATCGTTTCTAGGTTAGTCCTTAGTTGAGATTAGATCTGATAAATTTTATATGTATCTCATTTTTGTCTCAATGCAGAATGTCGGTATAATTAATGTTTAACGCAATCTCTACGTTCTGCAATACTGTGTCAACATATCGGCGGCCCAATCCACAACTTGCCAAGTTGCGAGACAACTATCATGCGATTTAGAATTTTATTTACTATTTATATTATAAATGATAATATTAATTTATAATATTAAAACCAAATTAGAACTAAAAATACAGTAGTGACCTTTTTGAAGCGCCTAAAAATTAAGGCTAAAAGCTGACCCAAAATTTACGCTGCATGGCCGCATATTAATGTTACAAATAAAGATCATAAATGAAAAAAAAACATAAACGTCACAAGTTCAATAAATAAAACTTAATAGCTATTATCTCTGTTATTGGACTATAATATTAAGTATAAAAACTTTACTAAAGTAAATAAATAGAGAAAGAATGTATTTATTTGCACCACACAACACAATTTGACACGCAACACAATACAGAAGCACAGACAAAAAGATAATATTACTACAATTTTTTTAACTATACACAAAATACGGAATGTTGTGCATTTAAGTTTGGTGACGCGTAATTAACATGCCGTTATATCAAAGTTTAATTAAATTTCCGACCACTATATTGAAGTGAACTCTAAAAATAATTTCATTAGGTTTGTGTTTATTAGATACATTTCAAAATGCATCATTTTATTTCGCCAGTTGTGATTGTCAAAATTCACTGATAATATGAAGAAGAAAAATAATGTTTCTAAAATTCTTTATTGATGTCAATAAAGTTTCTTACAAAGAATAGTTACTAAGCAATTAATAAAAGTCGGTTGAAAAACAGAGATGTAAGAAGCCTTGAACTGTTTCATCCTTACCTATCTATACATATAAACAAAAATAAAGTTATTACCTATAACAGGAACGCAATTTTTAAAATATTTGTCTCTCTGTATGTTTGTTCCGGTTTTCCGGAACAGTTTAGTTCGATTGACGGGACTTTTTTGGCAGATAGCTGAAGCTGAACTACTTTTATTTTTGGAAAATAATTTCCAAAAACTTAAACCCATGAAATTGTGAAAAAAATCCGATTCAATGCCCAGTTTTTACCTGTCAGTAAGCAGGTGTTTAGAATTTGTGAGAAATATGGTTGCTTTCTATTAGTACTAAAAAAAAATTAGGGTTCCGTATAAAAAAAGTCTTACAATTGTGAACATAATATGATTTAATGGGCAGTTTTTATATGGTCGAAGCCGTGCGCACACAGCTAGCTCATATTACCTTACGTTCGTAATTAAACCTTCCGATTTTACTGAGTACCGTAATTGAGGTCTATAAAACCATTGCCTTCCGTTTCCGGTTCAGTTGTACCGTATATGGGTACTTTCTTTTTTTCTTCCTGTCAATGTTTCTTGAACCGAAATGAATGAGGAGTTCTTGCCTAGATTTTGGCCTGTCATATTGTAATGCCTTATTTTTAATATATTAACACTCAGTATAAGAATCTATATTTATGTAATATTTATGGCGTCTTATGTGATTTTTTTTACTCTGTGTACGCCGAGTTCTTTGACCACAATCTCACCTGATGTTAAGTGACGATGTAGTCCTGGATGGTAAATACACTAAGTATTGGTTCCCAAGTGATGCTGCTGGGACACACCTATTCGTATTTGGTGACAGGTTTACAAATTTGAGGTTGATTAGCTACCCAGGCGGGCATTATTAGAAAATGCCCTACAAACATGCTGTAGTTTTCTCACGCTATTTTCCTTTACCGAAAGATCATGTTGATTTTAGAGTTGGAAAGGTGTATTTGAACCTGGGTCTATTGACGCGGAATCCGACCGCACTACCAACGACGCCTTCATCGCTTCGCGAGCGATCGTTGTCGTTTTACAACCGCACCGTATAGTTATGTAAGATGTTAAAAAAGTCATTTAAAAAAGACATAATCACTTACGTATATCAGCCGTAACAAAATGTAGAACAAACAGGAGCACTGTGACCGGCGGCGGCATTTCGTGGCGGGTTGCACAATGGTCACGGGGACGTTTCGTAAAAGAACGTTATGTAGTAACCAGATGGAAGCGCGTTCGGATCGGCTTGCCGGGTCGCGCTGCGGACCAGCACTGCCGATGTCGATAGCACCCAGTGCCCACCACTCCACCACACCTGTTAAGGACATGTGAATGTCCATCAGCCCTAATACATTAAACGATATTACATATCCTTAGTTACACTTTACCATAATATCGGTAATTTACTTTGCAAATATAAACAAACATCAAGTCGCAAAATCCTTTAGGATTTCAAATATAACGTCTAACATCTTTGAATAAAAATAAATTTATAAAGCTGTACGTGCATCACGCTAAAATTACTAGATAAATTTTAGACTAATACTTTTTCCTTATCTAAAAAAAAGTACTACGATGTTATCTTCACTTAATATGTCATTTAGATAATAAATAGATATAGACGATGTCACGGGTATCAGCTAGTTTAAAATATAAGTGACAAAAGATTGACAACGATATTTTGTTTTGATATAATTTCAACGCAACTTAAATTTGTTACACATGAGATTATAGCCATGAAAATAATAATAAAGGATATTCTCATATAATGTTAAAATATGCAGTATAATTAATTTTTATTTCGCTTTCATTAAATGACAATTTCCAATTATCAACAATTTATTCAAACTGAATGTAATACAGATACCATATTAAAAGAATGATTTAAATCGCTTCAATGGTTTTACATAAACAGACAAACGTTACTTTTTGTAACATGTAAAAAACAAGGATAGCTTATCTATACTAATAAATAAAAGTGTCTGTTTGTAACGTCAAAATATATTTTTTTTACTATACAGATATGATATATGATACCTGACACAAAATACAATTTTTCAAAATTTTTTTCTGTCTGTCTGTTTGTTCCGGCTAATATCCGGAATGGCTAAACCGATTTTGACGGGACTTTAAATTTTGGTAAACAGCTGAAGTTACTCAGCGTAACTTAAGGTACTTTTTTTTCGAAAATAGTAAAGGTTCCGCGTAAAAAATATAAAACTCATGATATTGTAAATAAAATCCGATTCAATATAGTTTTACGAGCAGGTATTCGAATTTTTGAGAAATGTCTCTGATTAATGTTAGTATTTAAAATTAGGGAAAGTAATTAGGGATCCGTACAAAAAAAATTAATAACTATGGCACGCAATGAACAATATATGAAATGCGGGCGCAGCCGCGGGCACGCATCTAGTTAGCTAGACAATCCCTGGTAATAAAAACGATAAGTCAATATATTCATAATTCTTTTTATCTATGCACGAGCCTATTTAATACAATCAATATGATTTTAAAATCATTACTGAATAACGAAAATTAAAATATTTTTATATGATATAAATTATTATCAAGATAACATAGTCAACAGTAGCTTTCAAATAAGGCAAAGTCTAAATCCTGGAAACCATGTAACAAATCTAGTCCAGTCTAGACATTTTTTTTTTATCTTTACAAAATTCGAAAACAATGACAACGTACTGTAAATTATACTAATATAACCGTAAAGAAAGAAAGTTACGTTTAAAGAAGGATACGTTTCGCCACTCAACTATTCTACATACGAGACACCTGTCCAGTGTTGGTGTGTACCAACGCAGCTGACGTCACATCAGATATGCCAACATAAATCCCCCAACATCAACATAAATTCACACATATCCTCCTTAACTCCTAATCAATGAAACAGGCCCAACTTACATAAAAAATAAACTTGAATAAAATAAATATTTTTTGAATAAAGTACATAATTTACCGCAATTATAATTTACAAATGGATCAATGTTTTCGTCGATATCATATACGAATCAAGGAAACATTTTAATTGATGCTCACTTAATACCTGTAGGCACCTCGTCCTGTTAATAATATTTTACAAAAAAAATGTTATTGCAATGAGATATCCGATTTGTAAACAAACGGATTGAACCTAACTTCCTAGAAATCCTTAATAAATTTGCATTTCAATATGCAGTACTAATAATTTGTATTTGCAATGTTATTAAATAAATACGGTATGTTAAATTAACAAAGATCAATGATAACAAACGCAATCCTTAAATATTGTGAGAGCACATTATATCTCCGTATGTTTGACCATTCGTGTCCGATTTATATGATAATACTAGCTGTCTGCCTGCGGCTGCGGCCGCGTTTCATATATTCTTCACCGCATTATAATTGTTTTATACGGAACCCTAATTATTATTTTAAAAAAATTGTACTACTAACAGTAAGAAATATATTTTTGACGCCCCTATTAACATTTCTCTATATTTTTAATATTTCCTAATATTTTTTTCTAGCTTTACCAATTATTTACTATCTTTATTTGTATTTCTCCATCCCAAGGCATCACAGAAGATGGAGAATTAAGAATATTTGGCAAGTTATTCAAAAAACAAGCAAGAAAAAAAAATTAATTACTAAAACACTTATTTAATTAAAATCCCGATCTGTTGAAAATGGGACCACCACGGAAGTGTTCTCTATCGATTAAAAAAAATATTTACAAATCGGTCCACAAACGACGGACAAATCGAGCAATAAACATACCAAAAAAAACATACAAACGAATTGATAACCTCCTCCTTTTTGAAGTCGGTTAAAAAGAAATAAAAACTCCCATGGTAAATGAATGGGAAAAGTATCGTCATTTAGGCACAAATAAATGGCACCTGAAAAAGAAATCTTAAATGTTTTCGGCTTTAAGCAACGATTTGAACGATACCCAAGTCAAAAAGCCAACTTGGTAAATAACGGACACTCTACTATGTATGTAAATGTGAAAATTAGGGGACACTGAGATGGCGCAGAGAAGTCGTGGGGAGATTAAAAATATAGTCTAAAAAAATTAAAATATGAAACTCAAGAAAAAAACAAGTTTGAAAAGTAGGTGGTGAACAAAATAAGGTCGAGAAACTGTGGTTTAAAGATATCCTTAAATACCAACATCAGTTCTTCACAACATCGCGTCATAGTTTTGAGGTTATGCTATTAATATTTGCGCTGCATAACCCTGAACAGTAGTTCAAATGTTTATTTTTAAATAAGTATCCACTTTGCGCATGACCTGAATGAAAATCAACATTAAATACTATTGTTTGAATAAATAAGCCTTTTTATCCGTTATTTACTATTTTGTCTGTAAAATAGTTTGATTAAAACGATTACTTACAAAACTATCGTTGTCAAGAAATATTTAAAAGTAAATACATTCTTGTTAGATACTTTAAGAAGAATATTTTATGGCGCGTTCTAATCTTGACCACGTTGTTTTGTAGGTAAATTTGAATCGATCATGGCTCAATAGTTATGAAGTTGGATACAGTGTCGAGGGATGTAGATTCTAATCTACATATGATCAGGAGTGGATTTTTTTTGTGCCCTAAGCTATATGAATATCTGAGATCTATTGTCAAATATTTTATAGGTAGGTAGGTAGGTAGGTTTTTATTTTAAATGGAAAATTATTATTAAGTTAGAAGGAACGATAGTTTTTATTTATTACTAGCTGACCCGACAAACTTTGTCTTATCTTAACTATGAATATTGAATTCAATTTGTATAATTCATTAGAAAAATATTATTTCAAAATATGTCCACCAAGAAATGATAGATTAATTATTTGTATAATTCCAACCAATGCATCTGTTTTAAGCGATATTTGCAGCACACATTCTGTCAATCACGCCAAACGCCACCTCAAACAACTAACAGTATGTCGAACGCCCTTTTTTTTTTTTGACGGGGGGAAATGCATTTACGCACTACCCTTACCTATTGCATTAGTGAGACCGGATTCACCCAATGCAATAGGTACGGGGGGCACGGAGGGACGAACTCCGTGCTAGTGTGGGGCTCACCCGGGCGTGAAGCGCCCGAAAATATCCACTAAAACCCCCCGGGGCCGTCCGCCGCATTTGGGATGGGGGCGACACGGGGTGGGTTTCGCAAGCACCGCGTCGCATGTCGAACGCCCTACGGTTTACGTTCGAAAGTTCTTAATTTTTATTAATGTAAGAACCTTCTTCGAAGTATTAGAAGGCATTTAAAAAAAAAAAGAATAAATGAAATCGGTGAAGCGGTTATTAAGTTATGACTTAATCAGGAGAAATAGGGTCAAATTTTATATATTTTATTTTTATTTCTAAATAATAAATATTAACGTTGATACCAGGTAGTAGTTAATTGTAGTGGGTTGCCCTTTCTCTTTGGGGTCCTTAGACTTCAGACCACATTTTTCTATGGGAGATCCACCTATGCCCATTATATCCTATAATGAGTTTGAACTTTCGTTGAAGAATCATCATGAAGAAGCCACAAGTTTGGCAAATTATAGCCAAAATCCTATAGCTGTGTTCCGGTAGCATCGTTCAAGAGCCAGTATCTCTAGACATATAGTGTTTACCTGAGTAAATTATTACATATTAGACGTCGTTTAAAATGACAAACGGACATATTATACATTATATTTTGTTAAATTTTAACTAATATACAAATAGCCTGTTTATGTTAAGAGTGTACCTACCTACATTAATTCGTCATATCTTACACATAGAAAAAGTTATAATAGGGTAATATAGAACGAATTCGACGAAAATATGATACTTTGTTTTGTAATACTTTACCTGAGTCATTAAATATATTTATTAACTAATTGTGTGCCCGCGGTTGCGCCCGCGTTTTACATATTTATTTACTGCATGATATAGTTTTTATTTATTTTATAAGGAACCCTTATTATTAAAAAAATTGCTGCTATGATTAAGCAAAGATATTTCTCACAAATTCAAATACCAGCCAGTAAAGGTGTAAATTAAATCGGATTTTACGCGAAACCCTAATATTTTGGAAAAAAGAAAAAAGCACCTAAGTTACGCTGAGTAACGTCAACTATCTCTTAAAAAAAGTCTCCTCAAGGTCCACCCGATCCGTAGATGACCCGGTATAAACAGACAGACAGTTAAATAAAAAAAATTAAATTGTGCTTTCGGTATAGGTATTGTATATACATTCATACATATTTAGTAAAAAGTTGTTACATTGTTATCACAAAGTGACACTTCAATTTTATTTATTAGTATAGATTTATGACGATGACTGTGAAGAAAAAATAAAATCATATGCAAAATAACTCGATTTGTTTTACAACACTTTGGAATCTAATATGTTTCGAGTGCGAATCTCAAGTCCGTCGTGGTGTCGCAACCAGCGCTGTTCTACCGTTGCCGCGTTGGTCAAGGCGATCCACATCTCACGTATTGTACGCGGTCATACGATATCACCAACACAGATTCAAGATTCAGCACCGATGGAATCCGTTTACGAAATATTTTTAATATATCGCTAGATGTATTTTGATACCAAATTAAAAAAAAAAACTTTTTTGAACTAAAAACTTCTTTAACCGCGTTGAGGGATTTTAGGTAGGGGAAAACTTATGGGTCGCGTCACCAACATGCTATAATAGTGTGCCAAGTACAAAATGATGTTTAGGTGGTGGCGCATCTGAAATATTTTCCTATAAATGCCCGAATAAAATGTTTGAATAGAAACGAACACTACTAATTTTTTCCGAGAACTGTAATCCGTGTACTATTAATGTAATTTTACAAAATATTTTATAAAACATAAAGTCTTAGACTAATTTTTGCTCAGATCGCTAATTGATGTATAAATCAAACAAATCTTAACAGTTTTAATCAACAAATTATGAAATATTAATTATTCATACTATAATTTAAACATCAAAATAAAAATCAGTTTTTCTTCACATTTTCTCTTCTATCTGCAATTCCCATAGATGGCTAGTTAATTTTATTTTCTAGAAGAATTACAATTTTGAAATACTTTACAATGAAATCGATTAGTACATAACATAATTAGTAGGTAGCCATTTACCAACAGTTGTCCATTTTAAAACGCTTTTTTTATTATTAACTTCAAACATGCCTATGTAACGTAAACTTCTAACATGATTTTGACCTCCTTCAAAACGTCGGATTGACTCGAACTTTAGCATACTTATCAAGGACCGATTACAATTCAATATTTTAAACAGTTAGGCCCGTTATCCAGGATTATCAGGTTTACCGATTTATTAGTAGGTATCTGATATACGGAAACTAAAAAAAACACGCTTTTATAGAAAATCCAAAGAAAAAAAATTGAAAATAATTAATAAATATAAATTAAGAATAGTGTAAATAAGAGAAAAATTGATTTAATTGTAAAAAAAAGCGTGGGGTATTTTTAAGATATTATCAAAATGGTAATCTTTCCACTCATATCTGTCCATAAAATATTTATATTGCCTCAATGCAAACCATGCTTTTTCGTATAATAAAATCCATTTTTTCTCTTATTTACACTTTTCTTAATTTATATTTATTAATTGTTTTCTATTTTTCTAGTTCGATTTTCTATAAAAGTGTATTTTTTAGTTTTTATTTTTAATGTATTATTTATTTATTATCAGATATTAAATATTTTTGTTACATATCTACAAAGCGCTCGTTGTGTAATATTTTCATCAGAATTTAGGGTGTGTTATTTTAAACAATTTATTACAAAAGTCGATTCCTTTTTGTTTTGAGTCCTTATGCGTAGTATGGACGCCGCAGTGGCCGTTTGGTTGTAAAAATTGATATGGAAAATTTTAATAATAAAGAGAAACAATCGCATATCAATCTTTGCGTTTACTGAAAATTTCAAAAATCATTTCTTACATCATTAATGGTATCTATTGCAAAACTTTCAAGTTAGTAGGTTCAGCAAACAGTTTACGATCTGCGTTGAAGAATCAGCCAATCAGGACAACTAATTTTGTATATAAACTTTATAAAACATATTTTATTGATTAAACAACCTTTAAAACACCTGTAAACAAAATGTGTTGTTTTTTTTAAATAAAAAATATCTACTGTTACTTTAAAAATATACATTTAAGACGCGGCAATTTGTCCTTTTGTCCGGGGCGACGTAACTACTAGAGCGGACACAGAGCATAGAATGAGGGTAATTTCAGTTGCGGATCGAAGCACGTCTTGGGTCACTGCCGGAGAAGGACCAAAATCTACTGCATACAAATACTACGTTTAAAAAAGCCGCAGATTGAGTAAATAAATTTTAATTATTTAATAAATCCACATTATATGTTCCTCATTTAGTAACCGACAAGTTAAATTGCGCAAACAACAAACTAGTAAGATCCGGGAACGAATTTTTCACAGGATTCAATTATACACCACCGCTGTTCGTTTCTATTATCATCCTTTATCAATTAATTTATAACGAAGGTTATTATTATTGGAGTTGCCAATTTTTAAATTCAGAGTTACGAGAAAACAATGTAATGATATGGACAATATAATACGAACAATATTTCGAGAAACTGGCAGTTATAATATAGAACATTATAATTTAATTAGCTTTTTAAACAGTAATTAACGTGGCTATAATTTTATTAAAAACATTTATTGACAGAATAAAATAAAAATGTTAAAGTAAATAACATGCTAGTACGAAATCGCTTTGACTGGAAAATGGTTAGTTTTTAAAGTTTTTTCTATAACAGAAATAAGTATTATGTAACAACAAAATTTTGAAAAATTTACCTTGTTATATGATTTTTTGTTTCATACAATATTGTTTTTTTTGTTATTTAGGCATCTGTATTACTTATTAACGTCCATATTACATCAAAAATATCACCTATACATATATATAACAGTTAAGCACAACTTTAATAGTCTTTAACTTTAACAACAGTCGAACCTAAATTACGCGACTAACGACTTGATAGAAATTACGCTAGTTTGGCATCACCAATCCTCACTACAACCCCCAACGCTTCAAATAGCGATCCAGAACGTGCTCTGTTCACCAAATCAAAAGCCTTCTGTATCCGCATGAACAATAACATATCACGCATTACATTTCATTCCAACCTACACTTGTGCATACTACACGCAGGGACATTGATTCTGTATGGAACCTTGAGAACCGAAGCTTCCTTTGAGTATCGTGGATTTTACGTGGGACAAATTCCACAGAACTTACGTCTTTTGTAACAAACCAAACCAAGGTTCGTACCTCGAAAGATCGGTGAAGCTATCAAGGCCCCTACCGTTCAACAACATTTAGGCAGATTGGGAAAAAAAAGAGAAACTAATTATTAAATAGTCTACTATATTCATTTATTTCTAACTACAATAACAATTAATAACGTATATAAAAATATATATAATATTAAAACATTTTATAGTTTTGGTAACACTTCGTCGTAGGGCAGTTGATCGACGACCTTATTCGCGATCTCTAAGATTGTCTTAGTAACTGTTTTCTCTAGGAACGGTTTAGTGGTCTTCAGGAATTCTTCTTTGTTCTGGTTAATAACGTCGTTTGCTGCTTGCCCTGTAATATAAACAACATATATTTTTTATTATATTGTACCATTACAATCTGTGTCTTCCAATTTATAAGTTCGGTTTTGAACGAACACCATAAATTTACCATTTCGACATTGAAATGACCGATATATATACAATCATATACTAAATACTTATGGAACATACGAGTATATTCTGACTAAAATTGGACGATGAATATTTTGTCTATTTTTGATGACATGGGGGGCTTTAGCTGTAGAGAGGAGGGCCATAACGCCATAATTGATTGTAGGACTGAGGCGGGAGGAGACATTCATCACCACACGGGCAGTATGTTGTGAAGAACGTCAGGCATATTAAGGCAAGAATAGCTGGGTATATGTTTTCAGCTCTATGGCCCCGCAAGGAGTAAACGTAGATATGGTGACTCGGTCCGAAGGGGTTACATCGGCGGGGTCTGGATTCTGCCACATTGTCAAACCAAGGAGGGTAGGGCCTGGGCCCCTACCTTATATTGCACAGGGAAGGCTTTCTGTGGGGTGGCCTGGTCTGGCCGTAGTGAGCTCCGCGAATAGAAGCCTAGACGGGGCGGGGCATAGATTGCATCTAGAGGTAGAATATAAGTGTCTAAATTATATACTATCGAAGTCGCAGGCACAGCTATTACTAAATATAACTACTATACAATGTAAACAATTAATAAGTAAATTACAATAATGACCTTAATGTATCCATGAATTGACTCCTAATCAACGAACCGAATCGTACAGGAAACACGCTAATCAACAAGTTTGTTGTAATTATTCAAAAATGGGAATGATAACGGAAACTGATATAATTTACGTTTTTATTTAATACTAACTATTACCAGGTCACTTCTCTGGACGTATACAGGCTAAACTAGTTCTTTCCCCTTCGTCAAACCATCTACATTACAAATTACAGGGCCTTTTCTTTTCGTTTCGTCCACATCCACTTTCTTATTCTATTATATGCAAAATTAAACATAAAACAGAAGTAAAAATAGAATGACTCACCGAGAACTTTATCACCATTGAACAGACCGTCCAATCTGATCCTATAATCTTTGACGGAGATATCGATGTCCAATTTGTCGAATTTTAAGCTCCTGATACCGTCTTTTTCCCTTACAACGGCGTGTAACACCAGATTGGCAGTACATTTAACTGTAAACAGCGTAAGAAATAAATTGAGAAAACTAATTTAATAGTCTTCTAAAAAATTGGTTGAGAGACCGATTTTATCTTCCTATACGTCTTCTCACTCTCGATCCCGTTGTCTTAATCGCAATTGAATGAATAATCTATTATCAGAGTTGTAAGTATATGGACGGCTGCGTTCAGACCGACACAGCCGTAGTCCGGCTCCCCTTGTAGAGTCGGACCTCCCCAATGAATCCATTTAAACTCATGTTACGTTAGCAGAGCGCACGCGTAAGATATACGTAAAATATTAAATTATTTTAAAATCAACAATTACAAGGCATTATATTTATATTGCTTATTTTAGAGACGTAGACGTCGTCTCTCAGCCAAATACAGGGACCCAGTCGAGTCATATAAAGTTATCCACATGAGCCTCAACACAGTTTGATAGGAAGGTACCACGATACAGGGCCTGTCTACGGCAAGATAAACTACTGGTTATGTGGACATACTCTAAGCATGGACCCCAGAATCGAGGGTCCGCTGTGTTTGCTAACTTCTGCTAAACAACCAATTCGGTCCTAAGATGTACAATATAACTTCGTTATTAATTTTAAATTCAATTGTTTCGTACAATAATGATTTCAAACCTGTTAATTATTATTAATAATTATAAACATTAGTTATAAATAGTTAAATAACTAAGGCGACTGACTTATTTATTTTAAAATAAAATGTATATTATGTACAAGATTATGAGTATATTATATGTATGTATGTAACAACTACATTTCATTATAGAATAGCATTTCCCTTAAAGAATATATAATGGACTCGTATATACACGATCATTATGGAAATAACAAATTTATTAAGATAGATACCAATACCAAAATCCTATTTAAATGTATCTATATCTACTTATTATATAGAGAGATAAAATGGTTTTTTTTTTTTTTTTTTTTTTAGGGCTTTACTTAAAAACGACACACCGATTTTAAAAATTCTTTCATTTGTAGAACGCTATACACTACGCGAAGCTTGGGCAAGTGGCTTATACATATGTGTTTTAAAACTTATAATAGATTTAGGAATATGAAAAACTTACTAGCGTCTGCGTTCAGTGTACCCTGTCCATTTAGCGGTAAGACCAAGATTTGTGTGTTCAGTTTGTATTGACCTTCGAAGTGAAGTTTCGGGAACTTCACACGAGTATTTACTATTAACTCTTCTGGATTGCTTAGGTCCACCCTGTCAAGATACACATTACAGGTTAAGAGGATATGCTGGCGGCGTTTATTCCATACAAACGTATTCCCCTGTTTCCTTCCTGAATAATGGCATTATAGTAAATATGTTATATACCAAATAATATATTTTATATCTACTGCCGCTATTGTCATCCGTTTTGATTATTTTTTGTCATAAATTAATTATTGTATTGGAAACTTAATAAAAAGTCAAAATCAAATTTTTTAAAATCTACGGCCGAAGACATTGAAAAGAATTCACAACATATTTAAAAAAAAACAGCATTCGAACTGTGATGTTCATCATAAATATTGTTGGCTAATAAGAACTATTATGTTAATAATTTGAAGAAAACACTAAATGACAGTGCAAATACTATTACCGCCATCTATGAGAAATATACAGTACTATTATAGAAACTATTCTGAGTGGTAAGACGAATGTATATTCTTTATACTATAAAGCAAGCCTGAACAACATATTAGTGACCTATCATTGCTTTTTAACGCCTGGCATAAACACTGTATAACAACAAAAGCTATATGAGAAATTACATTTATTAGAGATATCGGTTACATACCACAGTTTTTATTTGGATTTTTTTAGCATAGGGTGAATTAAAAATCGATCATATTCCGGAAGTATCGCTGGGATGTTGATGATCAGTGACGTCACAAACTAAAGCAACATGGAGGCTAGCGTTTTCGCAGGGGAATTTACATTTTAAATTACTTTTTAGGGCACTTAACGCTATTTAAAAACATAATTGAAATTTTAAAACTTTATTATCATCGAAGGATCAAAATAAGAAACAATCTCCTATTATAGAAAACAACAGCAACAGTTAGTGGCCCGCTAAAAATTTCTGAACCGTTCGTTTGGCCCGACTGATAAAAAGGTTAAGCACAGCCTTGCCATAAAGGATCAATACTCATAATATATAAAGGTGTTTCGTCGAACGCTACCATAAACTTATATTATAAATATATTATAAATAAACAATTCAATCTTTATATATAATAAAATGAACTCACGATAAACTTTTGATCGTAAAGTTTCCGCCACCCGTCACTTTGATATTTTTTCCAGTGGCGTGTATAGGGTTGTTACTGCCATCTACCGCCTCTATCTGAAATAATGCATATAAATAAAAATTTGCGCTAGAGTTTATATATTCTATAGTAATAACTAAAATTGAAGTGTCTGTTTGTAATGTCAAAATAACAATATTTTTACTGAATACATATGACATACATATACATACTTAAAACTTTTGTCTGCCTGTTTGTTCCGGGTAATCTCCGGAACGATTGTACTGATTTTGACAGGTAGACGGTTTGACTGACGTTTTTAGTAGATATATGAAGTTACTTCGCGTAACTTAAGGTAATTTTGTTATTCGAAAAAAAAAATAGAGATCCACGTAAAAAAATTAAAACTCATGAAATTGTGAATAAAATCGGATCCAAGGTAAAAATTTACCAGCAGCTCTACGAATTTGTCAGAGATGCCTTTGCTTAATGTAAAAAAAAATTTAAAGCTATGTTACGCAGTGAAAATTAATATGAAACACGAGCGCAGCCGTGGGCACACAGCTAGTCTTAAATAATTATGCATTAAATATGTAATTAATATATACATGAGATAATGTTGCACATTAATAGAGAAAAGCATGCTAAAATTTATGAGAAATATAAATTAAAAAGCTTGGAAAATAATATATAAGTGTCTCTAATAAAAATGTATTCTGCTTAATTCCGTCAATAGTATTTTTTATTTCAAGATTCCCAATTTGTTTCCCAAAATCTAACATACACGTATAAAATATTTTTAAAACAGACTTACAAACACATAAAACTTGAAAAAAATGGGTTTACTGCTCGTAGGTTTTATAGAAATAAATAATTAATTACATTTAATTTAATATTAAAATAAAATACATAACGCACATACCTCAGGAATTATGAAGGGATCTAGACCGGGTACATCAAGCTCAGGTATCCCATGCACTAGTTGAGGACGGAGGGACTCGATCGAGCGCTGCACACATTCGTTCACAGTGTTCGAATCACGTTTACACACATGTATATATTCGGCTAGAATAGAAAAACAAATATGATCATAAAAAAAATATGGATTTCATTATAAAAAGCGTGGGGTGCTTTTTAAGATATTATCAAAATGATAATCATTCTACTCATATTTGGCAATAAAATATTTATAACTATTGACAAGATGCACCCCCACGCTCTATTTTACAATAATATACATTTTTTTTGTCCTATTTACACTGTTCTTAATTTCTATTTATTAATTATTTTCTATTTTTTTTAGTTGGATTTTCTATAAAAGCGTTTTTTTTTTTCTTATCGGATACCAGATACTTAAAAACGGCTATTCCTGAAATTCGTGGTAAGGATAAAGGGACTAATTGTTTAAAATATGAAATTGTTATCGGCCCTTGATAAGTATGCCAAATTTCGAGTCAATCTGACGTTTTGAAGGAGGTCAAAATCATGTTCAAAGTTTCATAGACACATACTAACATACGTATTTAGCTAATGAAAACACGTTAAAAATGTATATTTAAATGTATATGAACAATGCTACTCTGTTTACGGTATTAAATGAATTAGCGAATCTATATCGTAGTTGATAGCATCCAAATTCACATGACAAGAACTCCACAGATGAGTAGAACATTTACTTGTATCTGCCTGAACTGTTAAGTTAAAAAAAAAGCAAAAAAGAAATAATACAATGTTCAAAGAGCGCATTGCCTATGAACATTGAATGGCGTGTGTGTACGCGTGCTTATATATGGGTATAAATATATACATTTACCTATGATCCAATATTGAGTCAAAATATATTTGGTTAAGTTGGATTTCATATGATCTTATATGGTTGTTTTTAAAGGGCCTTATAAAGGGAAAATACACGTGGGCAAGTTTTAACTAAATATATCTTAACCCAATATTTGATCATAAGCAAAATGTTGTGTAGATGGAAATTATACGTTTTATTAACATTTTCAGTTAATAAGAGGTCAACGAGTTGTCCGTTACCGTAATACCGTGTGGTGCCGGCAAATAATAGCACCACCCCATATCTTCCCGTGGGTGTCGTAAAAAGCGACTAAGGGGACCAGGGGATGGGCAGCAGCATCATCTGGTGTACCACAAACACCTACTGCGATCGCCAACCTGCCTGCCAAACGTGGCGATTATGTCAATTCCCCCCCCCCCCCCCCATTTTGGAGGAGACCAATGTCCAGCAGTGAACGTATTTCGGTTGAATCAATCAAAAATCAATGAGTTTTCAGTTACGGTACCTAAGTTGTACCTTATAAAATGTTGTCTTTTTTCATCCACCGGGCAAGAGGGTAAGTGATAGTTTCACAATCAATGGTGAATATATATGTACATATTTATTTCCCTTTAAATCATTCAAATTAGGCCTTTCGTTTAGAAATTAAGAATATTTATACAAATTTCAAAAAATAGGCAAATACCTCTGAGCGCGTGAATATTTTTAAGTTTTATAGACAGTTAGTTATACCTATTTTTTTTTATTAAATAGAAACAATTAAATAATACCTACTTTGTATTTTAGTTTGTATTATCTACTACATTTATTCTTTACTTTGTAATTCGCTACAAAAAAAACGCGCTATAAGGGTTATAACAAAACCTAATATATTATATTCTATTTGTCCAAATAAAGTACTAATTAATGTTTCTATCTAACCGAGCGAAGCGGGGGATGAAAGCTAGTATTAAATTTATTTATTTTTTTACACGATATAGGCTCAGTGCTTTGACCGCAATTTCACCTGATGTTAAGTGACGATGTAGTCCAGGTGGGTAAACACACTAAACCTAGGTACTGGTTCTCAAGTGATGCTGCCGGAACACATCTATTTGGCTGCAGATTTTCAAACTTAAGGGTGGTAGCTGCTGGCTACCCAGTCAGACATTGTTAGAAAACACCCTACCACCATGCTATGGTTTCCTCACGATGTTTTCCTTCACCGAAAGCTTAGGCTGATTTTTTAGGGTAGGTAGAATCGAACCCGCGTCGATTGACGCGGAATACGGCCACACTATCCATAGCGCCATTATCGTTTCAAATTATTAATAGACAATGTATTATTTTCTGCTTGTTTCTTTGCGAGTTACTTGCCTTATAACCCAATTTATAAAAATATAGAATGATAAAAATGAATGAAGTCAGCAAAAAACGACCGCAAACGAGTTTCTGACAGTAATAGAATGAATGATAACTGTGAAGAGAATATAATATTATGCACATTTCACGTTACAATAAAAATGTCCATCGTCAATCATATCCAGTGTCCTCCTCTACGCCTGTCATTGCATGATACAATGATACATTATTACAATAAATTACCATCGCTTATACAAGACGTAATAGTCCGTTATGTGATAAAAATTGTTCCTTTCATACAAAATAAATTTATTACGTCACAAATTTATTATTAATAATTCTAATAATTATAATAATAAAGTGTTCATTTAATATCAAATATTCATTTTAAATTACAATTTATTACTTCTGCCAAACTGTATGGCAGTTTATTGGCAGGTGTAACCTCCATTTTTAATTACATTTGTCTAAAGATATATAAACACTTAATAATAAATATATTTTAAAAAAGAGCAATACACTTACATGCATGCAATACACACATTTACAGCAAAATTTAAAAAAAGAATAGAAAAAAATAATAATATAATTAACTTAAACGTTTACACACACTATCTAAGAGAAACTGATTGGTTTTGTTTATAAAAATTCGTTTTGTAAAATTATTGTTTTGTAATGATAATGGGAAACTGTTATATAATTTAAACACCAAGCACTTTCTATGTCTTTCCTCAAAATAGTTCTTATAAGCGGATACTTTGAATCTATCTATCGAAACACAAACGTGAAAACCCGTTTAAATTAACTAAACTTAAATATTAATAATCTATATCTTAACTAATATTATAAATACGTAAGTGAGTTTGTTTGTTTATGACTTTTTTACACCTTAACTACTCAACAGATCATCATCAAATTCTGCTTACACTTTGTCAAGGGTACAAAAAAGAACATAGGGTATACTCTTAATGCTTAAATCGGTTGATAAATATATATAAAAACAATCAAAGCTGCAATAAAAAACTAGTGTTTCTATAATCTATAAAATACACATGGTCTGTTATTAAGTAATACATTAAATATCCTTACAGTTGGTATATTTTTATTTAACAAATGACTATTAAATCATCATGGACTTACTACAGACGACAAATAATGCTTTTAAAGAAACATTTTCAAAGTCAAGTACTCAATAAAATAACAGTTAATTATTATTATAATTCAATATGCAGTAATCGTAGAAATATATGCACGTAGGTATAATAATTCTTTGTGCGATCAACAATTAATTCTTATTACTTAACTAGCTGTGTGCCCGCGGCACCGCCCGCGTTTCACATATTCTTCACTGCGTAATTTAGTTTTCAAACAATCATTAGAAAATATTGTTTTGATGGTACTGTCTGTTGAAACTTATTTTCACAATTTTTTGTAATTTAAATTTTTTATGCGGAACACTAATAATTTTCGAAAAGTAAAATTACGCGAAGTAACTTTAGCTATCTGTCAAAAGGGTCTCTTCAAAATCGATCCCGTTGTTCTGGAGATTACCCAGAACAAACAGGCAGTCAGCCAGAAATTTTAAAAAACTGTGTTTTTGGTATAGATATCGTGTAAACATTCATATGTATTTAGTAAAATATTGTTATTTTAATATTACAAACAGACACTTCAATTTTATTTATTAGTATAGATTACGTGATACATTGAACTCACGTGTCCTGCAATGCTGTATATAGACCATTCAATATTGAAGAGGTTAAATACAGTGAATAATTGTGGGAAATATATACATTTTATATCTAATGGGATTTCAATGCTGTCCGACTGAGATATCGAATCGCCCGCGTTTCATATATTATTCACTGCGTTTTAATTTTTTATACGCAACCCTAATTATTTATGAATATTAGAAGTACTCTAAGTTATCTGGAGTAACTTCAGCTATCTACCAAAAAAAGTGTCGTCATAATCGATCCAGCCGTTCCGGAGATTACCCATTACAAACAGACAGACAGACAAAAATTTTAAAAATTGTATCTTTGTTATAGGTATCTTATAATGCATTAATGTCTATTTAGTAAAAGAAAAAATAATTTTGACATTCCAAACAGACACTTTTATTTATTATTATATAGATTAAGAATGTGATAAAAATGAAATAATTAGTGTGAATGTTATACAGAAGAAATTTATTGTAATTATAAAGTCTTTTTCACATAATTAAAGCCAGTCGAGAACAAATATCTATTTATTTTAAATAAGCAAAGATAAATCAGTTTAATACTTTATTTGTCATATAAAAACTCTTCTTTGCTTATCAACCGATTTGCTTTTGTTTTAGTGGTTTTTAACGAACTTTAGGATTACAGTTTTTTTTAAATACAAAGTCAAATTCGTAAAGTTATTATGATGAATATGGTAGAAATTCCGATCACAACGACTAATTTAAATAACAGATTTTAAGTTATTATAGTAGTGTATAATTTTACATGTAAATTTTATTTATTTTCAAGAAACATGGACAATTAAATAATTATTTATGATAACAAATAATTAAAATACATAAAATATTAAAACGCGATTGTTATAATACGTGTGGTAAAGACCAATGTAAATCAATCTATGATTTATATTATTAGAGGTAATATCTTAGTCTATTGTTTAACATATTACTAAGACTTTGTTATTATTCTGTGGGTTTGTAGTCGCGGAGTTTAACGATATATTGTACTAGTACTGATTCATCATCATCATCGTCCTCCTTGACATATCCGTCAACGGCGAAACCTAGCTAGATCCGGTCATGAGCTCGAAGATGACTAACAAAACCAAATTTGGTTTTAAAGGTTCTATTGCAGGGCGCACAATGCAATTGACCATCATTGTCGCACGTGTAGGTATAGGAAGGCTTCCGACGGATTTTAATTATAAGGTGCTTCGAATCCAAATCCTGCAATCGCATGTTTTCGATGTTACCAACAGCCTTCTCAACAGAGTCGCGCCACTCTGGTCTCTGTTTCACGAGCCTTTCCCAACCCTCGCATAGGATGTTGCATGAGGAAAGATGCCGTTTTAAGACATCCCTGTAACGCAGAAACTGGCCCCTAGGAGTGCGTTTTCCCTCCTTTAATTGTGAATAAAAAACGGCTTTAGGCAGTCTGGAATCTTCCATACGCCCAAGATGCCCACACCATCTGAGTTGACCCTTTACAAGTAGGGATTCGATATCAGACATCTTTGTTTTTCTTAGTATCTCGGAATTCGAGACTCGGTCATGCCACCTTATATGAAGAATTGATCTTAAGCACTTCATATGAAATGTATCGAGACGCTTAATATCTTCTGGGGGTGTAGTAGGGAGTTAGTAGTGTCCTAAATGTCAGATAACTATTTATCGTCTCGCTTTGTTTGCGAGAAAATAGCTCTTGTTATCGCTATTAACTGCCCATAATCTCTCTACTAGTGGCCTGCTTGTAGCTCTAGAGTAAGCAACGGCCACACCCCGGTAACCATGTCGATCCGTGGGCTAAAACTAGTGGAAGGGGTTGTACTTTTGATTCAGCTAACTTGGGTGATATCTCGAGAAGTACACAAAGTCTGCATCGGCACGAAAGGCGGACACCGTCGATAGGCAATTTCTTCTGGGGTAATGAAGCAAGACGATGTGATGCGCCTTAAAGGGCACTAACTAGGATCTTGTTATGATTGGTGGCCAAATCACTACATCTATTCTACCACCGATAGTACCAGGAAATTGATCCATCGGATTCTGGTAAAATGCGACGAACCCACACTGGGTTTGTGCCAGCGCAACCGCTAACTCACTTTAAACACGCGTAGATAAATCCTGAACCCTAGACTACTAATTAGGCAGGGCCGCACTTAGGGGAGAGTAGTAGAGGCTTTAGCCAAGGGGCTTCAGACAAGATGGGTTTCTACAATACGTTACTGCTAAAAAGGTGACATTTACAGTAAATAGTACACTTTTTACATACATCTTATATTTATTATTCATTATAACTCCATTTCTTTGTTATCTCAAAACCACCCAAACTTTAAATCCAACCCTGTGAGTATATATTGACGAAGGCCAAAGATTGGTATAATAACCAAGTTCATAATAATTGCTGTTGTAACGTTATGGTTCCGTATGTAACCGTATGGTTATACCATAGAATTTAAAATCTACATTAATTGAACCTACTATTGTAATAATCGTTCTTTGCAATCGGACTAGTAAAATTTAAATAAAACATCATCCAGGAAATTGGAACGGCGTTACCGATTTTGATAGCACTTTTTTTGTTTTCTACATGAAGTTACTCTGCGTAAATAAAATCTGATTCAATGCGCAGATTCACTAGCAAATGTTTGGATTTGTGAGAAGTATCTTTGCTTAGTGTTAGTAGCGAAAATTTTTTTGGGAAATAATTAGGAATCCATATATTAAAAAAAAAACTATATTACGCGGTGAAAAATTTATCCCAAACTCGGGGGCAGCTAGAGCCTTACAACTAATATTAAGTATAGTATTAATAATTTAAAACTCGCATATATAAAAAAAATATATGCACATAGATTACAGTAACTCTATACTAATAATATATCTGAAATTTTGTTTAACATTCAATTTCATTTTTACAAGTTTTATGACAGATTTGTATTTTCTCGAATCTCAAATATGGCATTAATAAAAAATTGTCATACGTCTGTCTATGTGTAGGCCTGATTTAACTACCTTTTTTTTTGTCGGGGCGAAATGCATTTACTCACTACCCTTACCTATTGCATTAGTGAGACCGGAGTCCCCCAATGCAATAGGTAAGGGGGCACGGAGGGACGAACTCCGTTCCAGTGTGGGACTCACCCGGGCGATAGCCGCCCGGAAATACCCATTAAAACCCCCCGGGGCCGTCCGCCGCATTTGGGATGGGGGCGATACGGGACTGTTTTAACTACCTGACCGATTTTGATAAAATGTTGTGTGCATAAAATATATGTATACTAATTAGCGATCGGTATGCTATATAGAATTTATTAATGTTATTTTTAGGTATTAGTAAAAAAACATTTGAATGATTTTTTTTTTGTACGGGAAGCATATATCGTTCAGTAATAAATAGGCAATGAAATCTTAACAAAATATGAACATTTTTTATTTAATCGAGATATAATACGTAGACGAAGTAGCGGGCACCCGCTAGTTTAGAATAAATATAGATGGAGAGTTGAGAAATGATTTCTAGAATGCTTGAAGCATTCTATAAGCATAAATATATATTAGAGGGAGTTTGAAAGTTGCGTCATTGGTAGAAAAATTGAAAGGGTCTCGTTTGTTGTGGTATGGACATGTTATGAGAAAAGAGGAAGCGCATGTGGGTAAAATAGTAATGAATATGAATGTGGAAGGATGGAAAAGTAGAGGAAGGCCAAAGAAAGTGTGGATGGAGTGTGTAAGAAATGATATGAAAGAAAAAGGAGTGAATGAAGAGATGACGGCTGATAGGGGCGTATGGAAGAAGAAAACGTACTGCGCCGACCCCAAGTGAGTTGGGAAAAGGCAGGAGAATGAGATGAATGCTTGAAGCGATGGTGACCCAGTGGATAGTGCGGTTGGATTCCGCATCAATGAACGCGGTTTCGAGCCCACCTATCCAACTCTAAAATCAACCTGAGCTTTCAGTGAAGTAAAACATCATGAGGAAACCATAGCATGGTGGTAGAGCATTTTCTAATAATGTCCGCCTGGGTAGCAACCACACCCTCAAGTATGAAAACCTGTCGCCAAATACCAAAAGGTGTGTTCCGGCAGCATCACCTGAGAACCAGGGCCTCTAGGTGCTTACCATCATGGACCACATCGTCCACTTAACATCAGATGAGATTGTGGTCAAAGCAAAGAGCCTATACCGTGTAAAAAAACTGTTGAAGAACCAAGATTTAAACAGTGGAAACATACAGAATAAGCTACTTACGTATCTTCTTCAATAGGCCGCCTTTTATGACGCATAATACAACAATAACAGATAATAATAATTTATTTACAGACGACATATTAATATACTCTATGTACAGATTATAATATCTAAGTATAATGCTCGAATCTCCGATCGGCACTGATGCGGCCGCAACAACCAATATCTATTATATACCTCGATCAAACTGGATAGACTGAGATCAAGGTAAGAAACTCGTACCGTACACTTATCACAAAATATCATAGAACACGTTCACGTATCATAGAAAAAAAAACCAACAACCAACAAAAAAAAAGACTAAACCAACGAACAATCTATACTACTAAATAAAATTGAAGTGTCTGTAATGTCAAAATATTTTTTTTTACTAAATAGATATGATTGTACCAAAAATACAATATTTAAAATTATTGTATGTCTGCCTGTTTGCTCCTGGTAATCTCCAGAACGGCTGGAGCGATGTTGACGGGACTTTTTTTCGCAGATAGCTGAAGTTACTACGCGTAAGTTATGCTACTTTAATTTTTCAAAAATAATTTGGATTACGCGTAATGAAATAACTCAGTAAATTGTAAATAAAATCCGATTCAGTGCACAGTTTTACTGGCAGGTATTTCAATTTCTTAAAAATATCTTTGCTTTAAAAAAATGGAAAATAATTAGGGTTCTTTATAAAAAAAATTAAAAAACTATATTAAGCAGTGAAAAATATATAAAACGCGGGTGCAACCGTGGACTTACAGCTAATTAGGTACTAAATATATTTATAGATTTGTTTTATTATTTTTAACCACTATTGTTAAATTATACGAAATTTGTGCAATTATTATGAACACTTGTTTTGTTTATGTCTGTCATATAGTTTATTTGTCTCGTTCTGCACGAATTTGTGCGGTTTTCTTATTTCCCACGGCCTGTGTGCCCGCCCGCGACTCCGCTCGCGTTTCATATGTTATTCACTGTGTATAGTTTTTAAATAGGTAATAATTGAAACGTAATCTTCATTGAATCGTATTTTGTTCACAATTTCATTCATGAGTTTTAATTTATTTACACGGGACCCAAACTATTTTCGTACAATTTTTTTTTTCTTACTAAGAGAAAGCAAATTTATTTCTATTCAATTCAATTGCTCGCGTGTATCCTTTATCGGGGAATCGTAATAATTTTCCTTAAAATATGTTTAGTACTAATAGAGAGCAAGGATACTTCTCGCAAATTTATTTTCTCGTGATTTAAGTAGGTAGACTAAGTTACACGAAGTAACTTCAGCTATCTACCAAAAAAAAAGTCCCGTCCAAATTTATTTCATTTCTACCGGGGATTAGTAGACAACAGACAGAAAGACAAAAAAATTTAAAATTGTATTTTTTGTATAGGTACACGCTATATACATTTATACGCATTTAGTAAAAAAAATTGTAATTTTGATATTACAAACAGACACTTCAATTTTATTTCTTAGTGTAGATTGGTATTAATTTTTCTATTTGCATTCGCATATTATATAGCATTCGGCCGCTATTACCAAGTTGATACCAAGTTGTTATGATTTAGAAAATCAAAATCAAAATCAAAATCAAAAATAAAAAAAATCTTTATTCACTTTAGGCCCTAAGAAGGCACTTATGAACGTCAAAAACATTACAACCCAGTCGAGAAGAGCCGGCAAGAAACTCGATCTGGTTCTTTTTTTTATAAATATAATATATGTCATTTTTTTTTCATATGAAAAACTATGCAAATCATAGTCCCAACTAATGTTAACGGAAGCACAGAGAGAGATATGGGTTAATTCCAGACATCACTATCGTTCACGTAATAATCCACCCTGTAATAACCTTTTGAGATTAAGACTTGCTTGATATAATACTTGAACTTATTGTCAGGTAAATCGATAATGGGATCTTATTGTAAAACCGAATACTATTACCTATAAAGCTTTTATTACACTTACTTAGCCTAAAGCGTGGGACAGTTTGTTTTTATTTCTAATATTAAAATTATGGCGATCATTCACTAGATCCATTCATTATCCGATGAATGACTATAGAACTCTACCGTGATATTTATACATGTCCCCAAGTCCTTATCCGACAGCGGCCTAAGATGTGTTCCGAACCCCGACTAGGGAAGCTTCATCCATTAGTACCACACACAAGGAGCACGTTTTGCAAAACAACTTCTTTTCGTTTTTGCAAACAGAATAGACAAAATACTACGTTAACCGGAACAACCTTGACATTTTCACTGAATTTTTACAGTTTTAGCGTAGAATTGACTCAAAATAGTTAAAGGAAAATACAGATCTTAAGGTTCGTGCGTGTAATGTGCAATATAATGCGTATGGTGTTAGTGCATGCAGTGTCTCTACATCGCACTAGCGACCGATAAAGAATCTAAGCTATATTCCGCGAAATTTGCATGTCGGTTGGTACCCAAACCGAGGTTTTCACCATAATGGTGCTCTTGTGTTAATATTTTCTAGCTAAGTCCCCTAAATGCTCACCACAAAATCTTCGGATACAGCTATCAAGGTACTTCAGGTCTCTGGAATTAATCAGTTTGAAAAAATAACTAATCCTTATACGCTGTTGTCCTCGGATAGTACTGTATTTACAGTATTTACAATGATATACAGTGTCATTTACAATATGATTTTACGGAGATTGTCCCTTTAAAAATCTGCACGAATGTAATGAAAATACTAAATTACATTTTTGCCTTTGAAATATCCCAACGAAATACGTATTTATTTAAGAATAATAACTTAAACAATGTTTTTTTTTTGGAAATGTTGATGTAAACAGTTATTGATTAGCATAAAAAGATTCATATAATGTAAACATGCATTGCTACTAAAAAAATTATACAAATACACTCTTCAAGATCACGATGCATCTGTTTTTATAATAAACATTACTATCCGTACTTATGTATGTCTGTATACGATTATTAACGTTCTTTTTTGCGTCGTTATGTAAATAATATTCTTATGTATAAATATGTATGAGATGACGTAGATAATTTTAGTTTTAAATTTATACATGTAAATAAAGGTTAAAAAACAACAATACATATTGAGTGTTTTATGAGTAATTTTGAATTCAAATCATTCATATGAACACAGGAAACTCCAATAATAATAATTAGTTTTCCGTAGACTGGTCGATGCTTCCGCTATCTATAATTAGTAATTTATTAATATTTCCGGTCTCAGATTTTTGAAGTGGTTCCGAAATAAATGTCATCGAATAAAACTAGCCTTCCTGCCTTATACAAAACTATGAATAAGTCAAAACTAGCAACAAGGTGGACGGATGACATGGTGAAGGTCGCTGAAATCCGCTGGATGCGGGTGGCGCAAGACCGGTCGTTATGGATATCTTTGGGAGAAACCTTTGTCCAGAAGAGGACACCTTTCGGTTGAATGAATGGAATAAATGTGCAAAGCTACACTTCAATAAATAAAATTTCTGTAGAAAAATCTAACCAAACACTTGGCAACGGTTTCAAAGAAAAAAAACAATTTACCCAAATGAAGCCACGCACACAGCTAGTTTTGCAATAAATTACTACAAATAAACATATAACCTTATGAATGACAAATATATATTACAAGGATAAATCTGAGCACTAATATATCGTATATTAGTTGCTCACTTAACAGAACACAAAAAATAGTCAGTGTCGTCCTGTGAGCCTTGAATAATCACCGTGGAATACTCAATATAAAAATTAATTCATCACAGTTTCAATTAAGTTTTGTTCCTTTGTGAAACTTAATAAACACTTTCATTAACAATTAATTTATGTTCTAACAATTATACAATATAATTTCTGACAAATTACATGAAAAACAAGTTTAAAAAATCCTGTTTTAATCTTTATTATGAATCCCGTTTTAACACTAAAATGGACAGAAAACAAGCAGATATTAATAGCTTAAAAAGTTACTTTATAAGTAAAAAAAATTCTGATAGTCATAGTTTATCATAGAATAACGTTTAAGGTCCTAACTAATGTGATAAGAAAAGCAGATAAAAAAAATATATTTTATTATTATTATTATGCCACCCGTTCTACTACTAACGCGGACATATGAAGTATGCGTTTAATAGCTTAAAAAAGAAACATGAAAAACATGAGAAGATTGAGCTCAAAAATTAGTTTAAAAAAAAACTTCAAAACAAAACCTCATTCAAGGCCGAAACAATCAATTCAAATTGTGCGAGAAACCCATAAATATATATAGATGGTTCTTAATTACTGTAGTCGCGGATTTTAGGATGCTTTTTATCCATATTCTTCTAGAAAAACTATACTTACGCATTTGTACATTACAAAGGTTAAATCTGTTTGGATTTATTTTGGACGTATGATTTTTTTTAAACAAGTAACATCGTTCAGTTTAAATAATTAATTACTTATAATAATATATTACTACACGTCGGATTCACTCCTGTATTTTTTTAACACTATATTAAAGTTTATTTAGGCGGTTTTTGTGAGGTTTATTCGAAAATGTTTCCATAGACAACATAATATCGAAAAACACTTATAGTATGTCCCAATTTACGAGACAATCTTTCTAAATTTTTACCAGGATTTAAAAAAAAAAACAAATTAGAACTCTAATTACCTTCGAAAAACCACAAGTAGGTAACCTAAGTTACGCGGAGTAACTTCGGCCAACCAAAAAAAGCCCCGTCAAAATTGTTCCAGCCGTTCCGGAGATTACCTGGAATAAACAGACAAACGAACATTTAAAAAAAATTTATTTTTGGTGTAGTTGTCGTATATACATACAATCATAACTATTTAGTCCCGCCCTGTATGGAGCACTGCTGTCACTTCTAGGTGGGAGCACCTGGATACCAGCTCGAGCCACTTGACTCGGTTCAAAGACGATCCTCATTGACGCTCCCTATATCGCAAGCGGTTTAGAACCTTTAAGTCTAAGGATAAACTTTACCTCCTTATTTGTGTTTTACCGATTTTATAATGGGTTGTTTTCTGATAAATTGTTCGACATAATGCCAACACTTAATTTCTACCATTGTACGGCTCACCACCATCGGCATGGAGTTCACCCCTCACATCTTGGAGGCATAATGGTCCCGGACAGTGCGGTTCCAGAGGGGTTTCCTCCCGCGAACTATCCGGATGTGGAACAAGCTTCCAGCGGCCATGTTTCCCACAGAATACATTATGGGGTTCTTCAAAAGGGGCGTGAGAAAGTTTTTTTTTTTAAATAGTTGGCAACGCGTACGTGCTACCTCTGGTGTTGCAGGCGGTCCATTGGCTACGGCGATCGCTTACCATCAGGCGGATCGTATGCCTGTTTGCCACTTCAGTGGTATATAAGAAAAATATTTTGACATTACAAACAGACATTACAATTTTATTTATTAGTATCGATGATACGATAATGGTCGGTAGCATGGTCGGTATTAATTTCATAATTCAAATAAATATATGATTATAATAAATTCAAATAAATAATAAATGGTTAAATATTGCAAATGAATGAGTCAAAAATAAGGAAGACGAGGATGCCGACAAAACCTTGAACTTTTATTATAACTAAAAGGGCCAGCAAATGAGACCTTCACAGGTCGGTATTGTATTACCTATCTATCCTATCTATACTAATAATAAAATTGTAACTTTCACGTGTCTGTATAATTTCGATTAATGTGCAAATAATTATTGCAAGGGGCTAAAAATAAGTAATTAAACACAATTCTATAATTTTTTAAAATGTCTGTCTGTTAGTCTGTGCTGGTATCAATTATAAAGTACTAGTTTTATTTTAAAAATTCGACAATTATAAAACATATTCCGGGGTAACATCAAAACTTTATTTCATCAAATTCGGTATACTCTATCAAAATTGATAGGAATTTGAATGACACGCGAAGTCAATAGTACAAAAGAAGAGTTTGTAAATAAATGCGTTTTAGTTGCATTCGACAACAAAAAATTGGTGGATTGTTTGAAATTGAACAAAATGTATAGTTTATTATGAAATAATGTATAGTATCATAAATAATTAATCTCTAAGACATAATAAATAAGAAAACAATATTTTGATACAATATCTAGAGTAAGTTGTAAAGAGGTCATTTTATGAAAGTAGTGAACTGACTTTCAATTATGATATCAATAGGTATAAATATGGTGCGGAACATAATATAACGGGACGGAGCGGGACGGGACACATGAATTCCACGCGAGTGAAGTCGCGGGCACAGCTAGTAATTTGTACCTTTTGTCCCTCGAAGGTCAGCAATTTCACGAACCCTTTTGACTTATTTTCCCAAACAATTATCTCCGTACTCAATGTCACATCAAAATCAAGTAGTCTCTCTGAAGGTCGACAACTAATGTATAATAGTACGAAATAAAAAAAACAAGCAAATCATACATTTGCAACGATATTATGATAAGTTTATTTCACGCCATTCCCAGTATAATACGAATGTTATTAATGGACCTATTAATTTACACCGAAATTATTGAGATACAATAACAATTAATTATTATTTTTATGATCTATAATAAACACTGGTTAGAGATATTTTTTTTCTTGTTTTTTTTTTAATATCGTCACATCCGCGTCATTGCCAATACAAAAAAGTTTATCAATAATTGTTTATTGAGTAATGTAGAATCGGTAAAATATGGTGATTCGTAGTAGCTAATGTGTATCTGATAATTTTAATATGGGACTCTGTGGCAATTATGGTTCATGTATTGATAATTTGAATACTTTTATATTTATATATAAGTTTATATACTTTATATAAACTATCATCTTTAGCAACAAAATACAATCATGAACCATCCTTATGAAATCCCTTTTACATCCACTTGACTATTGGAAAGAAAGAAAGAAAATAAAATTATTTGTTACACACATAATATACAATCAAAACAAGGACAAAGAATATCACAAAAAAAATATTTAAAAAAACAGAGAAACTAAAATAAAATAAGTGTGTGTGTTACAAAATGGTGTCGAGTCAGCAAATATGCTGAAGGAGGTGAAGCCACCAGCGCTGATTTTCGTTCGACGCCCAGAGTGTTGTGTGCGCAACGATTACGAGTGTGCGTGTCCTTAGTCGTAACTTTATTTGAGGAACGTGTCATAAATGGAAGCTTCATAGGTAGAAAGGACGTTGAACATAATGACAATATTAATTATCTAGTGATAAAAAGGTAAAAAAAAATATACCTGTTCATAACGAGTCCAATACTAAGAGACAGCTCATCTATCTTTAATAATCTACATAACTATCTCCTTTTGTGTTGTATTGTAATTCTAAAAAAAATAATAAGCCTTTTTTTTTACCTTTACACTAAAATTAATTGTAGATCATCCATTAAAGCATCTTCATTGTCATATATTATTTTCATTTTTCTGAACTAACTAACTAACCTTAACTTAACGCGTTAACCTGTAGCCTCTTGTGGCGAGCGCTAAGAGCAGTCAGCTAGAAAATGGTAACAAGTTCAGGGTTACGACAATAGAACAAACCCCGGCTTGGGCTATCAACGGCGTGTAAATTTCGCGGAATTAATTCTAGCTAAAGCTATCCGTTAAGTAATACTGAATAAATAAAAAGGTCATAATAATATATGTTACAATAGTTGATACATGCAATAGGGATCTTGTGCATCGGTACCTTACAGAATGTATAAAAAGACACCTCGAACCGCCGAAGTTACTCAAATCGTGTCGGGGAAGGTGCCTTCATGGTGTACTTACAACGCTTCAAAATAAAATGTAATCCAGCATGCCAGATCTCGTTCCATGTACTCCTTGAATGCCGTATGTTCTCAAAACATTAAAAAGATTTAAATTTGCATCAATAAGATAATGAAAATCTCAAAAAAAAAATAGAGGACACAAAAATATAAAAAGCAAATTTATGAAAACTTAAATAAAGGTTAAATATTAAACAAAACACTATAGTGTCAAAATTTACGTATAAAACAGTGTACAAGAGATGTGATAAATAGATGTCATATAGCACGAATCCATTGTATTAAAAAAATGATAAAGAAACCCTCTATAAAAGGAATATATAGCACGTATATTATAACACATAGCTATAAAAAGTAAAAGTTTCATAAATGTAGAAAATGGTAGAATTTAGACTGAGATTAAACTGCTATGTGCCATATATATGTACTTATATACGTCAGTAATAATCATTTTTTGAAGATATGTGAAACAACGTTAACATGTTTAAACGTGATATAGATCAGAAGAAAAAAATAAAATTTGTGATTTTTTTGTGATCAAATAGTTACTAGTGTCGGAGAAAATATTGTCAAAAAATAAATAGGACCGTGTTAAGACTTTAATGGCTCCACGTAACCCGTCTCTTATTCTCCGTGGTAAGTGCGCCCATAATGGTTTTCCTCTATAAGACTAAGAAACTCTATCATAAAAACAAAAAAAAAAAACAGGCAACCATGGGAACTCCCGACAGAAATTACCACTCGATATTTTGAAAAATTATTATTTTAATTCTTAAAGATTCATAATTTGTTAATTGAAATTTTTTAACATAGCCTAACATTTAACATTCACCTATATGGTTTTTTTGTCTCTATTATAATTATTTATTAATTTATTCATAATTAAAACACACGATAGGCTGCGTAAGTAATAATTTATTATTTATCTCTGAGCGACATCTTATACTTGGCATTCTGTAGCATGTTGACGACTGACGTCATTGCATTGGTTACGCGAATCTATAACTTTTACCCCTATCGAGAATCACTCAACGCCGTTAAAGAAGTTTTCTGTTCAAAAGTTGTTTTACACAAGTATCGGTTTGTTAAGAAAATAGATTGAATATTGCTGACAGTTGAGGCGAGTGTTCGATGCGCCTTCCCATAGACTCGCTGGAGGGACTCTTCACCCTCCAACAAGGCCCTGCATCTTTTGGAGAGTAGAAGTAATTCAAAAGTATGTCCTACTCCATGGCCTAAAATGTGTAGAAAGGAAAATTTGAGTAAGTAAGAATCCGACCTTTCGCTGTCCGGGAGGAATATTACCCATATTATGCAACAGTTTTCAGCGTAAAAAAAAAAAAACAAGGATAAAAGTTATAGAACAAATTCTGATCACGATCTAATAAATACTTCCATCCATTTAACGGAAAGACGTCCACTGCTGGCCATAGGTCTCCTCCAAAGATCTCCAAAACGGCCGATCTTGCGCCACCCGCATCCAGCCGATTCTCGCTACCTTCAAGAGGTCGTCAGTCTAGCTTGTTGGGGGCCTACCCGCTCTGCGTCTTCCGATGTGTGGTTGCCATTCGAGAACTCCATCGGGCATCAAACCTCCGAGCAATGTGGCCAGTCCACTTCCACTTAAGTTTAGCAATTCTTCGGCCAATATCAATTACTGTGGTTCAACTGCAGATCTCATTGTTCCTGATTCGATCCCGCAGTGAACCTTTAAACATATTCCTCTTCATTGCCCTTTGAACAACTTTGAGCTTTCTTATTAGGCCTATTGTAAGCGAGCACGTCTCAGTACCGTACGTCATCCCTGGCAACACACACTGGTCGAAGACTTTCGTATTGAGACACTGCGGTATTTCGGACGAGAATATTGTGCCCAGCTTCCCGAACTTAAAGTTTTCATTGCTGCACGATTATAAACAAACCAATATCTCCCACAGCATACAATAAATTTGTTCAATTACTCGCATAAATAAGCGCAAAAAACCCATACATATTTAGTCGTCAGTGAAATTTGAACTGCCGGTTTTTCTGTTGTTAAATTAAAATGACCTATCACAATCGATTTATTTCAACAATCTGTTTTTTTATATGAACCGTTTGACTCAAGACCATATTTATAAAATTATGTAACACATATATTACTATATCGTTAAGATTAATTTCATTTTTTGTTGTATATAGTCAACAAAAAATATAGATTTGAATATTAGATGTGTTTTTGTATGTAATAATTTAATTATTAACTGATAAGGAAATATTAATCGTATAATTAATTTAGCTGTCAAAAATGTAAAAAACCATGTCATATTTTTAAAATATTTAGATTTGACATTTGATTTTATCATTGTAGATATACCCACAAGGATAATTTATGGGATTTCTTATATAGGGTCCATAACAGGCTTATTGTACAATAAACAACTAGAATTATTCCAACGACTCTGTCATTTTTGTAATTTTTCACTTCATCATCTATATATTATATAGGCAATCATAAAACAGTTTAAGGCTTTTGTCTATTCTGTTTATAAGCCCTTTTTATTTTCTATTGTGTTACTTAGTAACCTAAGATAAGTTCAGTTGTTACCGATTTTTTTTCATTTGGAAGCGTTTATTTTTTTTTTCTTCAAATTTTCAATAGTGGTTGTGGTTGAATTCTGATTCTGCTAGTATCTCTAAAATATTCAACGATTTAGTTAAGGAGCGCGATAGTGGTCACTTTGAGACATAATCGCTCTTTATTATATATCATTATTAACTAGAGAACATATCTATGATTTGAAAGAAGAGTCACGTAAACGTTTCAGTTGTTCTTAATCTAAAAACCAACTAACGGACATACAGACAAAGATGTTCTTTGTTTAATCTTTATTTGTATATAAATCTTCTGTGCGTGTGTATGTGACTAAATTCCTCTTAAACGACTGAACCGATTTTAACGAAATTTTTTGTGTCTATTCCTGAGGATTCGAGAATGGTTCAAAATACAACAATTTGGTCCAATTTAATTTTTTATATTAGAAACGCGAACGAAGTCGCTGACACAGCTAGAAATGATATAACAATACTTTACTACGCCAATAACTAATACAATATTACTAGCTTTGCCCGCAGCTTTACCCGCTTGGAATTCAGATAATTTGCAATATACCTATGGTCTCGATTTGGATGCAACATATGTCATTACTAACTTGCATCCAATTCGGGCCAGTAGTTTTTGCGTGATCGGCGAATAAATTATAAACAGATAGACAAAAAAAATTAAAACAATCCAAATGTGTTCTGTTGTCGATTCTGAAGCGATGATGGCGCAGCAGGTAGTGCGGCCGGATTCCGCGTCCATCAACACGGGTTCAATTTCCACCTGTCCGACTCTAAAATCGGCCTGAGCTCTCGGTGAAGGAAAACATCGTGGGGAAACTATAGCATGGTGGTAGGGCATTTTCTAATGACGCCCGTCTGGGTAGCTACCACCCTCAAGCTTGAAAAACCTGTCTCCAAATACCAGTAGGTGTGTTCCTGCATCATCACTTGAGAACCAGTACCTCTAGGCTTAGTGTGTTTACGATCCTGGAGCACATCGTAACTTAACATCAGGTGAGTTTGTGGTCAAAGCACTGAGCTTATGACGCGTAAAAAAAAACAAAGGAAGCCCTGCATAGTATTTTTTCTTAAATATCTTCAATCTACAGATTTCGTCTCGTAAGCCTTTTATTACGAGTATAGATTTCAATTGAAATAAATCGAACAAAATAATTTTATAATACCTACATAACTCTTATCGTTAAAATAAATAACAGTATAGCAAAATCATTAAGATAATATGAACATCACATTGGCATAAAGTCCTTGTCGGTCTCACTTATAAGTAAAACATTATTAAATAAATTGTTTGATATCTGCTTGCGTCTCGGGCGTGATTCAACGACATTATTATTCCAATCAATCCTTCAATCTCACACGATTTACATAAATGTAATAAAAAAAAAAACAAATGACGTTCTGTAATACTTGACAATGATGTTAATATTTATTTGATTATTGTAATAGCATTATGTAGAATTAAGATACCTATCTCTATTAATATATGTGTAGTAAAAACTTTGCACCCGTTTTTTTACGAAAACTACGTAGTCGGAGGAGTATGACATTTGGCAAATTTGGAGTTTATGAGAAGAAAACAGAATATTTTTATATAATCCGGATTAGAGATAAATTACACACGTATCTATTATTATCATCTACTACCAATGCACAGACAATGCATTATCAATCACTTATTATTGTCAGACTTGACATTTATTTACCGCATAGACAGAATATTTATTATTATGAAGGTTTTACTCTAAGCAATTGACAACAAGAGGCAATCAGGCATGCAAAATAGCTAGCATTTTTTAAATTAATAATTACTCTTCTCTATACTAATCTATAGTAATAAAAAAATGGAAGTGTCTGTTTGTAAAATCAAAATAACACTTATTTACTAAATACATATAAATTTATATACGACTAGCTGTGTGCCAGCTTCTGTGCCCGCGTTTCATATAAATTTTCATTGCATAATATAGTTATAATTTTTTTATAAACGTAACCTTAATTATTTTTCAAAAAAAAATTTGCTACTAACATTAAGCAAAGGTATTGAATCGGATTTTATTAAAAAAATTGAATTTTAATTTTTTTACGCGGATCCCTAATAATTTTCGAAAGTTAAAAGTCCCTAACTACGCCTAGTAACTTCAGCTATCAACCAAAAAAAGTCCCGTCAAAATCAGTCCAGCCGTTGCGACAAACAGACACTTCAATTTTATTTATTTATATAGATATTTTGAAACAGAAAATAATAATTAGTTTATAAAACATTTGTGACTATTTATAGATCGATAATATCCAAACCAATTAACTTTTCATTGCAATCGCTGAGTGAAAACCTTCGTCTGTCAGTAGATATAAGAAAATAATCATTTATTGTTTGTTGCCTTTTGATAGTCGAAGCGATCATAGCACAGTGTTATCGCTTATCGAGCAACGCATTGATGATGGACGTAAGTTTGAATCAAGCTATCTTATTTCATAATGGTTCTGAGGTTTCTGTGAAAACATTGATTTAAAACTCCATTGGCCAGCTGGCTAGCTACCATCTACAAGTGTTGGCAGAATCAGTAACTTGAGAATCGATACCAAAAGGCTTAGCGTGTTTTTCATTATCGTCACTCAGCCCTGGATCTAGGAGGGACACCGGGCGGCACTTTCAGACAGCGCCTACAATACAGAAGCCTGGTTAAAAATTTAGATGTACATAAATCTACGGAATATACTCTTTCCTTTCCCGGCCGTAAACTGCATGTCACAAATATGAAAAAGTTTTATCTTAAACGGTGAAGAGAGGGGGGCACTTTCAAGTTTCCGTCCTGGTTCGAAAAAGCCGTCGTCGCTCAAAATCAGATAAGATTGTGGTCAAAGCTCTATGTCTATACAATAACAAAAACGTGATCCACTTTTCTTAGTGAATAGAAACAGATAAATACTGTGATGTAAATCGATTTATTTTTCTAACTAGCTAATGCTGTTGACCGGAAGCTCCTTTACAACTTCACCGTGGCTATGAGGTCGAGTGCTAAAGCTTGTGCTGAACTAGCACAAGGGATACCAAAGTGGTACGAACCTCGGCTTGGGCCGTTACCTCAGTGTAAAAAATTCCGCTAAGCCCTAATTTTTTTATTTCATAATAATACAAAAATGGTTCCTTACAAGACCTGCGTATTATGTGCAGGAGTGTGTGTCTAATGTTGTGCGTGCATTGCCTAATGCATGTTCAGTGTCACTGTATCGCAGCTATATCGCGCTAACAGTGGCGTCAAGAGCCTCCCCAGTTGGGGAGAACGAAGCACGTCTTGGGCCGCCACCGGAGGGGGACCCGGAGTGTTTGCGGGAGCAAAGTTAGCCGCGCATCCCCGGCGGCGGGAGCGGCGGTTACACGGACGTGGGCGCTGACACGCAAGTAAACGCGGTTAATGAGGGAAGATCCTATTCATGCTAGTAATGTTGTAGTCGCGGTCAGTCGAGTTTTTACGAGTCGTTCCATCTTTTAAGTATGAGACAGCTTGTACTATGAAGGGGTTCGGGTGTGTCTCTGCACGTTCGAAGAAGGCGCAACACTGGGTTTTAAAAACGGACGTCATTCAGATTCTGATTCAGATCTCTGTGAATATCTACATTTCACTGATACCATTAGGCGTCTTAGGTTTCCTTATAAAGTCCCCCATCCCAAATGCGGCGGACGGCCCCGGGGGGTTTTAGTGGGTATTTCCGGGCGCTTCACGCCCGGGTGAGTCCCACACTGGCACGGAATTCGTCCCTCCGCGCCCCCCTTACCCATTGCATTGGGGGACTTCGGTATCACTAATGCAATGGGTAAGGGTAGTGCGTAAATGCATTTCCCCTCGACAAAAAAAAAATGTTAACCTTATAAACGGTTCTGAATCTTTTGTAAAGTTTACATCTGGGAACTCTTAATATGAGCGAACATGAGGGCACAGTACGTAATGATGGAATTAATCACCATTTTATACAGAGTGGCTTTATAGCGGAAGGCAATTTTGCTATCAGAGTTATAGAGGGGGTAGAGACGACCTAGCACTATAGCGGTCTGGACCTTGACTTTCTCGAGGTAAGTGTTGAAATGCATGTGAATCGATACATGTGTATGCACCAAATACCATTTTTAAACACCTTTTATAATGAAATTGTGTTTAAGCGCCATCTATATTATGAATAACGTACTATCTATCATTTAGTCATTGCGCTTAGCAATAAGTCTCTTCGATTTAGTTTGAAATGACATCGACAGATGACAGCACTACGTTTACTTTCAAACTAATTAAAATTTACAAACCGTGTGCCTGCGTCTGCGCCCGCGTTTCATATATTCTTCACTGCGTTTGAATATTTTTTTTACGAAACCTCATGTAATACATTTTTAGTAATAAGATAAATTACAAATATTTCACATAAATTCAAGCACTTGCCCGAAAAACTATGCAATTAATTGGAGATTATTCATATTATTTTTTACGCGGAAGCTTTATTGTTTAGCGAAAATAAAAAGAAACAATAAAAAGAAACCCTATGTTACCCTGAGTAACTTCAGCTATTGGACGATGGGACTGACATGTTTTTGTTGAACCCAAGTCCCTAAATTAAATATAGAAAATAAAAAAAAATAAAAAACTTCTGCTATCTACCAAAAAAGTCCCGTCAAAATCCGTCCAGCCGTTCCGGAGATTATCCGGAACAAACAGACAGATTGTATTTTAAAAACTGTGTTTTTGGTATACTCATTGAAATCTATTTAGTAAAAACAATAGTTTCACGTTACCAACAGGCACTTCAATTTTATTTATTAGTATAGAGTTACTAGTAACCACTTAATAGATAAAGGAAGTAGTAATTAGTACATATTGAATTTAATACAAGATTATTTACTTTATCAAGCCTTCTTTTCGCTACTAAAAAAAAAATTTAGTTTATGACTTTCTTGAATTTTTGTAAGATAAAGGGATATATTATTATATTTCCTGATCAACTTTGAATATGTTTTAGTGTAGTAAAATTAGTGCCTAAGCAGAGGATAGTTTTACACAATATTTTAAAAAAGTTAAAAGGAAATCGTTTCTCGTAGTATCAGCATATTTTGAGAATAGAGGAAGCGTATGTGGATAACGTACTAGTAATTAATATGAAAGTGGTAGGGGTGAAAAAATAGAGGACGGCCAAGGAAAGTGTGAGTTAAGAATAATATGAGTAAATGAAGGGGTAACGGTTGGTAGGGACGTATGGAAGAAAAAAACACATTGCGCCGACCTCAAGTGAGTTGTGAACAGGGCATGAGAATGATGATGTAAGTTTAAGCAAATAACAAATAATACTAAAACATGCTATTAATATATTACGGTCTTCGGAACAGGAAGATAAATAAATTAACGAAATCTCAGAATTAACTATGTAAATATATAAAAAAAAAACATAAACACTTTAATAGTATTCTGGGAAAACCAAATGATATATTGACATTATATAATTAACCTATTAAATGCCGGTTTAGTAGTGCGATCTGAATCTGTTTTTACCCACTGAAATTCAGAATTGAAATCCTTTTCAATCCGACTTCAAAAATGAGGTTAACAATTCGTCTGAACTTTTTTCAATGTTTATTACGTGATATCTCCTTCAATTCTGAACCGATTTTCAAATTTTTCGAAGGAGTCGAGTTCTTTTCGATTCGATCGAGGGTGTACACTCCCGAGTTGGCCCTTTTTCTACAAATTAGGATCTGATCAGTGGAAATCGAGAAAAACCCTCCAATATTATACACACTTAGACACATAGACATATAGACACTTACCTACACGTTTTCACATATTTCTTTTCAAAGTCATTAAGTAGGCTTCACAGCTATACCTAAAAGTACATTCTTAAACTGAAAAGTAAAAAATAAAACTTTTTAATTGAAAATAAAATTTAATATTATCAATAATTTTGAAATCGGTGCCAGCTTACGGATTACAAAGTGGTGCAAATGTACGTCGCTAATTATATTCGATATTAATTAATTGTTTTTTTAAAATCACCCTAGTCCTTTATTTAACTTGTATGTAATTGTGATAAAGTTTAGGCAGTTATTTCCATTTATAAAAGAGTATATAGGTTAACTCTAGCACCGACTCCAAAATTATTAATGATATTAAATCAAAAGAAAAAAACAGAAGCAGATTAATAAAGTAATTGTTTATTTACTTTTTAGTGCATTTCTACAGTTTATTCTTTTGAAGTCGGTTTTGTTTTTAATTAATTTTCAGATCTATACCATTGATTAATTCGGAAAAATCTAAATGCTAATATTGGTTATAGAATCTGACCGTAAATATCAGATTAGGACGTCTTAAGCTGAGAAAATTTTATAGTGCCCTAGGCATATTACTCAGTCGCTAGTATTAAAACTGGCGCAATATAGCCACAAATTGCAATAATCTATAGTTATAATAAAAGGCTAACGAGTCGAAATCTTTACATAGAAGATATTTAAGAAAATTGCTATACTTGAGAATCGACTACAGAACACATTTCGATAGTTTTAAATTTTTTCATCTCTCTGTTTATTAATTTATTCGCTGATCAAGGAAAACCTTCTGAACCGAATTCGATGAAAGTTAGTAATGACATATACTGCACGCGGGACGAAAACATAAGCACGTTTCAAATTGTCTGAATTCCAAGCGGATAAAGCCGCGGACACAGCTAGTGATAAATATATTTTACTAGCAATAATATATTATTAAGACGACAAACAATATATTTACACTAGATACTCATCAGAATTCTCAATTAAATAAACGCGTAAATATAATTTCCTATTGAAATAAACTTTAATCGCCTGTCGTCTTCGAGATAAATAATGACCCTTGCCCCCTTGTTCCGGACAACGGGAACGCGCGCCATTTGTAGAGCTGTCAATCGACATCACAGGAGTAAGGAGAATCGACATATAATAATGTGTTCCAAACAAAATGTGATATCCTTTACTCTAATCATAATTCATTGTGTATTATCTCAAGGTGTGTGTGTAGTTTTGTACTATATATGAACCAACGAAGTGATCAAATAAGGAAGGTGATATATGAATTTAAGTGCCATTGTTTGGGTTATGTTTTGCAATATTTGCACTGTGGCATTTCAAAGAATTTAGTTCGGCTTGCGTTTATAACGAACTGTTCTATATACTGTTTTGTTTTAATTCAATATAATTTTACTGACAAATCCTATTAATTTATGTAACATATGATAAGGTTATTATAATTAATAAAACATATATAATTAAACAATTAAATTGTACATATTATACTGTAGAAAATTGAATTAATTATTTGTTTTGTTTTTTTTTTTGTGTGTATTTGAATATCAAAAATGATAATATATGGTTTATTATATGAAAAAAATGACAAAACAATTTATATACTCTATTAACTATTTCTTTCACTCCTTCAATCGAATCTAGGATGCATTATATTGTTACATATTTTTAGAATATATTTATAATATTCAAAGGAAATATGGTTTGGAATTAAATATTTCCTCATTGTTCTCATTCAGATGTCGACGAAACAACAACTCATAATATTCAACTAGCTGAGGGTGAAAAAAAGATGAGCGACAATATACTCGCCATATTGGAACACTTCAAACAATCCGATCCTGTAGGACTCCCAGGAGCCGATATCCCTGAGCCATACGCCGTGCCTGATATGAAACAATCCTTATCTTTCGCCACACTTTACTTCAAAAATACTGCTGTATATGGAATCAGTAAATTTCGCATTGATTACATAAACGTCGAGATAAGTGATATGAAGGTTTGTAACAATTTTCATTTCAATTTAATTCATAAATTATTTATCATTAACAATCAAGAACAACAAATAACCACATCTGGAATGTATGACTTTTAAATATGTCTCTCACATATTTATAAGAGTATATGCGAGCGACGTTTGTTCCATACAAACGTATTCCCCTGTTTCCTCGTTGGATAATAGCATTATAGTAAATATTTTTTAACATGTAATATATATTCACCACTGCCGTGTCTGTACGGTTTTTTTTCATGATTTAATTATTACAGAAAATAGGAGCTTTTGAATAAAAAAAAATACTCAATTTTTATCTTCACTTTCAGAGGTCCGTGAAATAATTTTGATGAATAAAACAAAAAAATCTAAACTTATATACACAGCCAAAGCCTTTCTTATTCTATAATTGTAAGAGAAATTAAAATCGGCCCAGTTTTAGATGAGGAGCCTGAACTGCAGTTGTCTATTTTATATTATAAAACATATTAAAAAAAAAAATTCTTTGGGGCGCAACGCGATTGAAATAGAATTCTGAAATACCTTATTTTCAAATTTGCAGCCATCGTATATTTTTAATGAGCATAACAACTCATAAAAAAAAATTTAAGTCGAGCAAATTTAAATGGTTAATTTTAACTTTTAACATTAATTTCATACGATAATAATCTCACGTTCTAGGTCCAGGCCGCGTTAACAATCGACACTCTTCAAGCACGTGGAAACTACACAATGTCGACATGGCTAAACTCAGCAAGGGGTCCTTATACTGTTGACGTTACAGGTCTTAAAATCAAAGCAAATGCAGGCCTCGGTGTCGAACGAGACGGAAAATTAAGGGCCCAAGACATTGTCATAGACTTAAACTTTAACACGATCACAGTTAATTTCGAAAACTTGGGTTTCTTCGGCGGCATGTTTCAAGGGATCATCAATTCAGTTGGCTCTTTTCTCTTTGATTCGATCAAACCTTACATCCTTAAGGAGGCATATACGAAAGCAAGAACAGAAATCGATAACAAATTAGACGAAGTTATTGGAGATATGCAGTTCCCAAATTCCATTTCACCCTTGGATATGGTTATTGTTGATGTTAGGAAAAAAGTTCGCAGTATGGGAATGGATCCTTATAAAGTCAAAGATTACAATACAAGTGTCAGCGTCTTCGGTGTAACTCTATCTGAGACTTGGCTTACCGGTATGTCCTCGTTCCAACGCGTAGGTAACATCACCCTTAAAATGAAAAACAAAACAGCGATAGCTGACTTTGAAATCGGCACGCAAAAGTTGGAGGGTCGAACCCAGTGGGATGTTTCTGCTGTCGGTGGTCTCATGTCCAGGGCTGGTATAGCCCAATTTTCAGTTGAATACATTAGCGCGAGAATAGTTTTAGGTCAACCCTTAGATACAAGGGAAAAACCTGAATTCATAAGTCTTGATTTGGAAATAGGGAATATCCAAGTGCGTTTCAATGGCGCTGGTACTTTGGACTATGTCATTGAATTTGCAGTTAACGTTCTGCCTAATTTACTGAGGTATCAAATAATGGATGCTATTGAAGGTCCATTGAGGGAGAAAATACAACAAGAACTAGACAAAATGGACGTTGAGGAGATGATCAAACAAAAACTACCCAAAATGGATGAGATACAGGCGAGTGGATTTAAACTGTCAGCTCTAATGGGTACCGATACCCCTGATGAAGAATACGATGAAGATGAATTTTTCAATTTTTGAATTATTCGGGGGACATCAATCCCCCACTTAATTAGGTAGCTATTTACAACTTAATTTCATTGTGTTATTTAGGTTGGAAATTATAGTAAATTTCTCTGGTATTTTGTATGTTTCTTTTAAATACTAAATTAAATATAAACGAAGACAAAATAAATTAGCATCGACTAGTGGGCTTCTTTGGTGACCTATATTCAGTGTAAAAAAACAGCAATTTAAATAAATCTCATAAAATTTAGGGTGCTTAAGACGCAAGCGGGAATATTTCAATTCCCTTGGATTATGCAATAAGAACCATGATTATCCAAAAATAAATGTTAATGTTAAGATAGATGGACTGTGTGAAAGATATATGCTTAGGAAGGGAGTGAATGCGGAGATGACAGCAAATAGAGAGGATGGAAGAGGAAGACATGTTGCGCCGACCCCAAATGAAAATAAGAAAAAGGTAGGGAGATGATGAAATGTTATGAATAACAAAGATGCAATATCAACCTACTTATAATACCGTTCATTGTAAACGTAAATGATCTAATTTTAACTGAATAAATTGAAGTACTTACTACCTTACTTCACTGCATATAATTAATATTTAACAATTGCAATTCTCTCACTGACAAATAACACCATGTATGAGATTATAATGCATACTATAGTTACTTCAATTTTGTTTATATTTCTTAATGTAATTGTACTGTGTAAAAAATGTATAGAAGTAAGATGGAAAAAGTTAAAGACAAAGCAATAAAATAACACTGTCAATCTTTTGTCAGGAATAAAAATGATTCATTGCCTTGCACTTGCTTTGTTAAAGTAATAGGAATTCAATCGTATGCCAAGAAAACAATAATTTCTTATAAAATGACACATCGTATATCGTATCATACTTAAGATCCCTATTCTGAAACTCATAATATTTTTGTATTGACATTTTTTTTTAATTATTTTTTTGCGAATTAACTCGGTCAGTTCCTTATTACAGGTTCGATTTATCTCATGTAATTACAGTAAAAACATCATCATCAACTCTTCATACATTAAAAACTGAGTGAATGAATTGTGTAAATAACAGGAACTTGATGCATTTCTAATAAACTATTTTGGTCTAGAGTCCACAGTTTCTCAGCCTTATTTTACTAACCGCCCACTTTGAGAACATGTTTTTTTTGAATCTCCATCTTAATTTTTTGCCTTTTTTAAACTACATTTTTAATCTGCCCACCCTCCTTCTGCGCTATCTCAGTGCCTACTAATTTTCCCTGGTCTTCTACTGACCCCTGAACCCCACAAGAGGGCGTTATCGCGTACTTTGAGAACCTAGATTCTCGTTGCTCAAATCTTGCCTTTTTATAATGAAATGTATTATTACTTAGATTTCAGTTTCTCGTTAATTGACATGACAACCTCGCCTGATAACAATGACAATGATTTATGAAATGTAGCTCATGATAGTAAACTTAGCCTAAAAAAATATACTGGCCCTCAAGTGATAGTGCACATGAAACACATATATAATTAGCTCTAGATTTTCAAACTTGAAGAGGACTATAAAAAAATGCTGATCGCCGTGACATAGAATAGAATAGGAAGATTCGAACCTCCGTCCGTGGACGCGGTATCCGACTATATTACCACTGAAACATCATCGCTTCAGACGTGGTGACTTGTTATTAGTCAAAAGTACGCTGCATTTTGCCGTTTATATAATGTTATATTTACTATTCGTCGTTTTTTTAATGAATAAACAACATGAATTAAGAACTTTCGAGTTCATTGAAAAGCATCTACATCCAAAACGAATCATTTATTAACTTATTTTATACTTAAAATATGCAATTTATTTTATCACGTACCTACTAAGATTAAAACTAGATATTTATATGTGATCTCTTTCAAATGAGATTATATTTCAATTAGATTTAAAAATAAATCATCTCTATGGAAATATAAATATAAAAAACCGCGCACTTAGAAGTAATATTAACATTACAGTACATTTAAAAAAAAAAAAAAGCTAATAATTTATCCAAATAACGGACAGATCCATTAGTTAATCAAAAACTCGGAAACGTTTGAACCAATTTACATTATTATTTTGTTAAACAGGTTTTAGTAAATACTTTGGTACATTATTAAATACATATAGAAGTAATTTTTAAAATAAAAATTAACAAATCAACATAATTACACCAGTGAAATTCATTAACAAATTAACATTAACAAATGTAAATAATTGAATTATTGCATAGATAACGTAAATTATAGTATTATTATTTATAATATTAGTTTCTTGACCAATACTTTACTTTACTTGGATAAAACCAATACATTGAAATATATATGAAATTAGTTTAAACCGCAAATAACTCAGTAATTCAATAAATAAAAAATAAAGAGCAACCCACTGTGACACCGGAACGAAGTTGTCTAACCTTCATAAATATTTTGATATTCCCAATTCGATTAACTAATTTTAATACGTAGAAATTTATTAATAATAAAAAACGAATACCAAAATCAGGCACAGGAAATAAGTTTATACAGCATTTAAAAAAGTTAGTCTCGTCATCGGTCAACGGATCCGCAAGAGGTTTCATCCGCAAAAGCTGTCTAGTCTCTTTACAAAAACACACCACATTACTTCAGCCGAGGCACATCGAGACGCACGCCTCTCGGCGTTAAATGAAAAGAATTGTGTTAAAAATATTAATAAGAGCCCATGAATTAAATTGTAATTATAATCGGTTTTTAAGTAACAATAATTATGGAAAAATTTAAAGTGTTATTATTAATCTTCGCTGCTTTTATAGCGACGAGCACTTCGAATTCAAGTAAGTACGTTACAAAGAAAGTAGACAGACGGGTGTTGTTACTATCTGTGTCATTTTTACTGTGCCAGAGCGTGTGTTACAATGACAACCTACATGCTTTCAAAAAGCGAATGTAGGAAGCTCTCCTTTAATATATAAAATTGGTTACCTAAGTCCAACAATTGAATTTTTATTGTTAAATATTACATACAAAAAATTAAGATTATCTTTCTTTTTATATGCTTATTTTGTATATTTTACATTCACGTAATTTCATATAATCGACGTTCTGCTCATTTCCTGAATTAAATTGGAATATTCACTTTTATTAAAGTAAATCTTGTAGAATATTTTATGTCATTATAACTGTTTATTTGAAGCGATTAATTTCATTTTATCTATACTATATACATTTAAACTCACTAATACTAGTTCTAAATAAGGATATTACAGCCATTACGCCATACATACGTGCCATACGCGCCATGGCTGCGTGTTATTCAAATAACAAACTTCCTACCCCTCGTAAATTAAATCTCTTCTAACTTAAACTACTAAATAATCGGTAAAGACTTTTAATCGATAAAATTAAAAACAATAATAACAGTAACATTTTTTAAAATCCTAATGTTATATATTGACAAAAAAAAGTATCTTACAAAAAGGTCATATCTTAAAAATATTACGGCTATTCTTAAACTGAATGTATTGCGACGGTACAGTTGATGTACAAGTACCAAGTAAGATTTGATTAAGATATAATTTTACATAAAGGCAATTGTTCTAGCTCAAATAAGGAATTGCACTTATTGCACCGAACCCATATATAAAAATTCCTCTGCAAGTCAATCTGAGTTTACATAAAAAATGTACTGCATTTTGATATAAATAATTAACATAATTTTTGTTTTCGCGAGCAATATTTTCTGTACATAGGTATATTTATTTATGCTCCAATACTACTCGATCGATTGATTTTCAATGAGTTCATCAGCCTCATAATTATCACTAAACGGTTACAGCATCCGGATTTTTAAATGATTTAATTTTCATACGCGAATTAGGGGCGACATGATTTTTGAATACCTGCGAGTATAACAAGTTAACATTATACAATCACTAGCTGGTGCCCGCGGCTCCAATCCCGCCTTTCATATATTCTTCACTGCGTATATAAAAAACAAATGAACGAAGAAAAAACGAGTTTTGTATTTGTTATTAGTAAAAAAATCTACATAATAGTAAAAAATCGAAGGAAAAAAAATGTATAAAAGAGTAAATAAAAATAAAATGAGAAAGGGTCAATGGAATCCAACAAATAAATAGCCTATATGCGATCTCAATCTGTTTTTACCTTCTGAAATCCGAAGTTTCAATCGTTTTTTTTCTCTAAATCACATTTGTTTTTGTTTTGATCTACCACATTATACAGACATATCGCGACTCTCTCCCATGAGGTTCGGCAGAGACCACATCCTTCCACTTGCTACGATCCTGACACACGTCTTTCGCTTCTACTTTCGAGAAGCGTTTTTATACATGTTAGTTGTAGGCCAATTTCTTGCTATCTTGAAATAAATAACTACTTATTACAAACGCAAAAAAAAAATCTGTATACGAGTATGTAAAAGTAGATAGTTCAGCACCATTTCTTCCTCTATTAGTCAACAGACTTCCTTATTTTGTTTTATTTAATAGCTGTTGACAAACGTTAGTATTATAAATAAAAATAAAATTAAAAACCGTTATTATTCTCAATTATTCAGAATTAATTATTGTCGAGTTTCAATTATTATATGAAGTGATATTGATATAAGTTGATAGTGATAACTCATCCATAAAGATTGTGAACGTTACTGTGATTGATAAGAAAGCATGGAGATTTTGGATGACCCTTATCAAATGGATTTATTACTTGCCAGGAGAGAACCCCAATGTACATAATATCCGGGAAAATGTTTAGAGATACGCATGTTTTTTTTAAACTATTGAACAAAAATAATAAGTATAACTTATGGTATAATTAACAAAAATCACATTCGAGAAACATATACTAATAGATAAAATCGAAGTGTATGTTTTTAACATGATTTTTGTTTAATTATAATAGATACGACGAATGTAATAAACGATACCTATACCGAAAAAACAATTTTTAAAATGTTTGTTTGTCTGTTTGATGCTGGTAATCACCGGAACGGCTGGACCGATTTTGACAGGAATTTTTTTGGTAGATGTTGTACTTACTACGCGTAACTTAGAGTACTTTTGATTTTCAAAAATAATTAGGGTTGCGCATTAAAAAAAAACTCATGAAATTGGAAATAAAATCCGATTCAATGCACAGTTTTACTACAAGGTATTTGTGAGAAATAACTTTGCATAGTAGCAAAAAATTTTGAAAAAAAAAATAAGCATAAAAAAATGATAAATATATTACGAAGTGAAAATATATAACACGCGGGCGCAGCCGCGGGCACATAGCTAGTAAATAATACTCATAATTAATAGTATACATGCATATCCTTTACCAACAGCTCGCGAAAGCCGACTAGGACACTTTCACTTACATCCGTTAATTTTAACACTTTCTTTTGTACGGTTAAACGATTAATAATTCGCGAAGGACTTTTTTCGTTGAAATTTTATACTTTTTCCTCCTTTCTTTATTTACCTGATTGAGGAGAATTTACCATCATTTTGAGTTATCGTTTAAAATTGTTATTCATCAGACCAGACGAGAGAAATAAAAGGTGAAGGTAAATGTGTAAGTCTGATGCATCTCCTTTTCTGTATTGCTAGTTAAGGCTCATGGTCTAATCATGGACTATTAGATCAGTTTATACTATTAAATACGCTATGGCTAAAAATGGCTATACGCTAATATAAGCCATCAACAAAGGCTTTTATATGGCAATGGATTAAAAGCGGCTTATAAAACATATTATACGCCAAACATCGACTCAAAATTTGTAATGGTCTTTGATCACAATGTCAATCGATGTGTATTTGAATACTATTACGAGCCTCGATTATTGATGATGAAACACATCATAGAAATAAAAGGCGTTTTCAAATATCTTTTTGGCTAGCAGCCATCTTCAAGTTAAATATTTCTCTAAAGAATTCATTTGTCTTCTGGTATGATTCATTTAATAGCTATTTCTAAGCACAGCGTATTACTGTCATGTACTAGGAGATCGTAGTTAACTTCTCACCCTAAAAATAATATGCTGTATAGGCATACTTGTGCTTTGACCACAATTTCAACTGATCATAAATTATGAAGGGGACATTATTTTTTTAAAGTTTTTACACGGTATTAGTATCTGTGTTTTGATCACAATCTCACCAGATGTTAAGCGCCGATGTGGTCCAGAATGGTAAACGCACTAAACCTATTGTTACTGGTTCTCAAGTGATGCTGCTGGAACACACCTATTGGTATTTGGCGACAGGATTTCAAACTTGAGGTAGTAGCTACTCAGGCGGGTATCATTAAAAAATGCCCTACCACCATGCTATGGTTTCCTCACGATATTTGCCTTCACCGAAAGCTCAGGCCATTAACGCTCTAATTGGTACTGAAGTGATGGTACTGTAACACACCTATAGTAGGTTGGTAATAGATTTTCAAACATGAGAGTTAACTACTTCAACTAAGTTACATCAGAAAATGCCTTTTCTTTCCTTCCTCCGCCTAATTTGGGTGCCACGGCAGACCGCGCACGTTGGCCTATCTGCCATACACCCAAGCCATCAGAAAATGCCCTACTAGTCTGCTATTGTTTCATGTCATGGTATATTTCCCCCGTTAAAAACTGAGAGACTTATCGAGTAGTGTATTCTGTACATTCGATTCTATGCAGTGGAGGTCCGAGGGAGGTAATTGTGGTAAGAGTTATGACCTCCTACTAAAATTGTTGGCAATTTCTGAAAAATAGACAATTTACAAAAACTTTAAATGAATTAAGAACTTCTTGCTTAAAACGTATAAACAATGAAACCAAAAATAATTGGGGAAACATAATTTTGAAAAATTCGTGTAACTTGATAATATACCTACCCCAAATATTATTAAAAATACTTTGGTTGCGGACGCTCCCCAATCCACTTTCATCGACGCAGTATCCGACCAACTTACCAGCTATGATCGCTTCCATAATAGTTATATCATTGCCATAAGAATACATTATCATCTTCTCATACAGGGAAGTTCAAACTCATTGTAGGATACGTAACAACCTCTTTTGATTTTGCATTTGATTGCATTGATGAGAGACATGTATAAAGCGATGGATAGGTACTTACATATATAAAACAAAAGTCTCAATCAATTGAGAACGCAGTCGTGCGGACACAAACGCCAGTTACATAAAATAAAACGTATACGGAAGAAAGAGGAAAGTCGAGTCACTAAGCGAAACGTAGTTAGCTAAACGACAATTAATGTCACAGATGCTACTGGTGTGTATGTAATCAAGTAACTATTGTATCATTGACCTCAAATAATATGGACTCCTCTCTAAACAAATGTTGATTTTGTGTTCATTTAGTGAAGCGAAATAAACCTAGCGAGCAAAATAACCTACATTACTAGCGACCCACTCCAGTTTTACACGGTTAAATGTAAATCTTTAATTTAAAATAAAATATATAGCCTATGTTACTAGGTTATAATGTAGCTAGATTCATGCAGGTGACAGATTTTTTCTAATCGGTTAAGTAGTTTTTAAGATTACCCAGAAAACAATTTTACCTCTTTATGTAATAATCTATAGAAGGATATAGATAGATCTATAGATTAGACCAAGACTGCTCAAATTTTTTATCAGTCGGGCCAAACGGACGATTCAGAGATTTCTGGCGTGTCACTAACTGTTACTGTTGTTAACTATAATAAGGTTTTGTGCCTTATTATACTACTGTACTCTCAACTCAACTTGGTGGAAATATACTTTATTTACGCGGGCCATTCTAAAATCGTAAGTGGGCCAGAATATGGCCCGCGGGTATAGGCTTGAGCAGCCTTGGATTAGCCAAAATAACCAATTTATTCTCAATATACCTTGAAAACAAAGACTTTAGTTAGTATTTTTTAAACTTTAAAATTAATTAATTTTACTTTTTAGTAATAAGATTTTATTGATTTAACAGAATTTATTTCGTGGCCCAGTTGTTGTTTATTTTTTATCGCAATACACTAATAAAGTAATATAATAATTAGCAATATATGTATGTGAAACCAAGCACTAATGCACCTAGTTCAGTCCCGAAGGGATTTTTTTAAATTAAGCTTTTTTGAGTATTTTAATTCAATTAAATTAGTTACAATGATTATCAAATTTTATCAAGACTTGCTTTTACTGTTAGGTATAAATTATACCTTTATAATCTATAACAATATTATATTACTGTATATTCTTCCACTGATTTATTCAAGGCGCTGATTAATACAATTGTTTAAGAACAAAGTCTTTGTTTACTAACCACTTTCAAACACGCAAAATTTATACCACGCAAAAGCAACAATGAATTTTAAATAAGGTAACATTTTTCTCAATTACTATTTACGTTATGTAGCTATTCATATTTTAAAAGCAATAAAAAATCTTATTCCAAGTGTAATTACAAAAAAACCAAAAACTCAATTAACTGTAAAACCATTAACAGTAAACGGTTTTTTTGCGGTATTTGAATCGAGTTTCGCGGACAAGGTTCCGGACGCGGCGGGTGCGGGTCAATGCCCTCACTGGGCAGGTGCATTACGTAGACCCGTTATAAACACTGTTTTTTTTTTTTCTTATCTTCAATAACAGCTTATCAAACATCCAAGGGTGAATCGAAGTTGGATTCGTTAAAATACTACACTTGATATTTTATTATTATAATTATTAGTATACGTATTACATGATAATATTAAATTAAATACTCGATATAATTCTCGAAATTTTTTTTACATGCTTTATAGGTTTTGTGAGCTTTAAAGAAAATCTTGGATATGAACGATTTTATCATCTCCCTGTCCTTATCTCATCTTTATTTGGGGTCGGCGCAACATGTCTTCCTCTTCCTATACCCGTCCATGTTCATGTCCAATACCTTTCTTACAACGTGCTCTTCCTCTTTGCACATTGCATGCCCATATCAAGACAGATGCCTTCTCCTTATCTTCTCTGTCACTAGCGCCACGTTGAAACTTTCTCTAATGGATTAATTCCTAATCCTATCCATTCTTGTTAACCTATCTCAACATTCTCATCTCAGCTACATGCAGTCTCTTTTCATCCATCAACTGTATGGGCCAAGATTCTGATCCATAAGGCCGAATAATGCTCTTGTATATCTTTCACTTTATTTTAAGGTATATTTGCAGATTACAAGTGGTAGCTAGGATATGAAAGATTTGTCTGCAGGAAATGTTAAACTTTAATAAACAAAATTACGATTAAATGTAGGCATTTCTAACAACAATAAACGATTACATACTCCGCAACAATGCCAAGTGAAAATACCTACTCACATGTTAAACAATAGTCAAAATCTGTAAAAAAAAATTGAAACGTGTGTAACTTTAAGAATGACAATAAAAAGATTTCAAAAGGAAAAATTCCCAACACAACAAAAGATATAAATACCAAGGTCTTCGTATATCTCTTTTTAACTTACTAACAATCTTTCTATTGTACAATTACTCGTATGTTCCTATTATTTAGTATATGGTAATAAATAGTCCCTTTTCAATGACGACGGCTGACTACCGTTATGGCAAACGCATTGCATACTAATGTTGCAAATGCAACGGTAATGAAATGAATGGCCTATTACTTGTATTATACCATTGATGCATTGATTTCTTTCTTGTAATTTTAATACACTCTAGTATTATTATATTGTAAACTAACTATGTGGCTGCGGCTGTACTTGCATTTCATATGTTCTTCACTGCGTTTTTTATACGGAACCCTAATTATTTTACAATATCAAAAGTACCCTAAGTTACTTATAACTTATTTATTTATTTAATAGAAATCCAACAGCATACTTATATATCTAGCTTGCATATTTAAATAACACGTAAGGCTATGATAGGATGTACAAATATAAGTAACATATACACTATAAAGTAAAAAGTAAAACAATAATAAACAATAGTAAATAAAAAGGCGCGGAATAACTTCAGATATCTACCAAAGAAAGCCCGGCAATCCAGTCCAGCCATTACCCGAAACAAACATACAGAAAGACAGACAAAAATTTTCAAATTATTATTTTTGGTGTATGTATCGTATATACATTCATATGTAATTTAGTAAATAATTGTTATTTTGACATTACAAACAGACACTTCAATATTGTTTATAAGTATAAATACATTGGCAGCCATGGGGACTGCCGACAGAAGTAAAAACACGAAACTATTGAAAAACTATGTGTAACTATGTTGTTTAAATTTCATAATTTTGTAACATATCCTAACATTTAACATGTAACGTTTGTGTGGTTTTACATCTAGTTGCGCTCCGAGCAATAATTATGTTAATTATCATAATTAAAACATAGGATAAGTACAAATTTTATTATTTACCTGTGAGCGCAAGCACTATACGTCATCTTATACTTGACATACTGTAGCGTGTTGACGTTTGACGCCATAGCATTATCAACGCGAATTTATAAGTTTATCCCCAAGAATCACTCAACGCCGCGAAAGAAGTTGTCACTTCAACAATGATGGCGGGCACTACAAATGGCGATACTTTAGCCCAACTGGCGCACCATTTTTTCGAATTGACTAAATGCTCTTGACCGGAAGGGCCTTGATAGCTTCAACGGACTTTTGAAGCGAGCGTTTAGGGCGCAGTATTAGCAAAGTGATACAGTCTTCGGCTTGTCACGGTATCTGAGAAATAAAGTTCGCGGAATTTGCTCTATCTAAACTTAAGTTAAAGGAATTTATGGTTCTCAAGGTTTCTTATAGAACCGATGTACCTGCGTGTTGTGTGCAGGTGTGTAAGGTACAGTGTAATGAGCGTTACGCTATTGCATGAAAGTGCCACTGTATCACGCTGGCAGCGGATACAGAAGCCTCCCTAGTCGAGGATAGGACGTACTAAATCACTGCTGGAAGTAGGGCGGAGTATTACGTACAATGGACAGTCAATTCTAACTCCCAACTTAACTGTTCGATCAATAATTTTACCACGGCTCAAGCTATATACAATTTTTGAAATTTTTAACTAATCACATCAAGTGAATAAGGAATATTTCTAATTGTAGAAAAAAAATAGGCGCAAATAAATAGAACATTCCCGAAAAGACAAAAAAACTCAGATTTTAATTTATAAAAAAATTATGTACATAATATTATACATTTTTACTCAGATATCTTTGGAGGGCGCTGTTCACGCGAGGACCCTAACGTTGATGAATGTTTACTACGCAGTTTCAACACGCTCATCGACCATTTAAAACGAGGTGCACCAGAAATGGGTATTGAAGAAGTAAGACGAATTAAAATAATATAGATAAATTAAATTAAAGTTAAATTGAATTTCTTGTTTATAATTCATTATGACCTTGAATACAAGGTTTTTAGGCCCAACTTCGTATAATTTTACTAACCTACTGAAGCTTTAACAAAGTGGCAGATTGGAAAAATATTCTAAAGGTAGGCAGTTAGTCACGAGGGAATGATCTCACTGTAATTAAAATTTATTTAAATGGATATTCGAGCTTCGAAGATGTTTTATATACATTGGAAGGAAGGACAGCAATATTCCCAATATGAATTTACGATAAGTTTTTGTTGTTTGTTGAACATATTATCAATACGAAAACTTGTTTATTTTTTATAAGTAATCGAATAAATTTAAGTGCCTATATTACAATGACTAGAAACGAACATGGGTCTATGTTTAATTTGCAGGCAGAACCGATTGTAATTGACGAGCTTTCCATCGCACTAGGCAGTGGACCGGACGGCTACCGAGCAACCTTCAAAGACATCCACGCCACTGGAGCATCGAACATGACCATCACTAATGTCAGGTCCGGAATATCTATATTTTGTGTACAGCGTAAAGCCCCATGAACTATGAACGCAATCTCACCTGATGATAAGTAATGGTGTCGTCCAAAATGCTAAAATGACTAAATCTGGAGGTACAAATGATTCCGCCGAAACACAGTTATAGTTTTCCTCCATTAAGCAACTATCGTTTCAAAATATTCTACTTTCTAATACCTAGGTATATTCCTTATAACAATTAATTCAAATGATATAAAACAATTAATAACTATTGTAAGAAATAAAAATTTTCACTCATTTAATTAAAAATATTAACAAAAAATAAATATTTTTCCTAATTGTTTATTTTATATTATCTGTTGCATAATTTTAAAGGATTGTTTTCGATGACAAATATATATTCGTGGGGGCATTGGCAGTTAAACCGACACTGATGCTGTGACGGCAACTAACGTTTGATTTCTCACATCTGCCGCAATCCTCGATGTTCCATGACGGCTAAATATTTTAATATTATTTTTTAATAAGTGAAAAATGTTTTAGAACAATTAATTAGTACAATAATAAATTGAAATCCATTATAACCATTAATTGTATTATAAATAGAAACAAAAACACGCTCGTGTCCACTGACCATAGAGGCTAAGATCCTAAATAGACTCCATACGAGTAGGGAGATCTAGTAAATGGTAATGAAATACATTCCAATCGCATTGTAGTTTGTACTAGGTACCTTAAAACCGCATACTGTGCAAATATGTAAATATAATTCACACATAAAACTATGCGTTATTATCTATTGTCGTTAAATATTTATGTGAAACGTAAAACGCCTAAGTAAGCCTCAAGCACAATACCTTTAAGAAGACCGTGTCAAATTATAATAATTAAGTGGACGCATGCATATACGAATATTATGCATATAAATGCAAATTGTTTATTATTGTGATTAATGTGAGATCACAGCACAATGGTCACATAGCGCTATTGTATTTTCGATTATGTGATAAAATCTCGATGAACTTTTTAGTATGCGAATAAAGCGAATAAATAATATAATCCTTTATTATATTAATATTTTCATCCCTTTATTATCCATAGTAATCGAACGCATTTGTCCGCATAATATAATACGCACATTTTAACTGTGCCGGTCTGAAGTACGCTGCAATTTGCCGCGCAACAGACTATCATCTATGACCGTACACTATTGAGCAATGGACTTTTCTTTCTCTATCATTCCTTTACGTTATTCACGTCTCGTTCGCTTCACGTCTTAGGGGTCGGTCAAGTATCACGTAAGTGACAATGTGGTCTATTTTTTTGCTCATTTTTATCGACATGGGAACGGGGTTGGGAGTTCGAAATGTAGATTACGTAAGCTTACAAGTTTTGGTATATAACATAAATATGTATCCAAATATTCATAAATATGTCCAAGATATAATAATACAAAATTATATAAATAATAACTTGAGAAGTAAAGTCCGTAAATATTATGAATCACTTAATAATCACAATTTATTAAAAATAAAAAATAAACCTACCTGACTAAAATAATGAATAATATTCTTAAAACCTTGAATAAAGGAATGTATACGAAAAATATTTGTTTTTTATTAAATATTCTGACCACGTCGCAAGGTGTCGTGTACTGATGACACACGGGTCCATCGCACGAGACCATATTTTTACGACCGCAGGGTCAAAGACGCCAAATGTAAAATGTAGACTCATTCATTTAGAATAACGTCGTACCTTAACAATTAAATAAAAGTACCGTCGAGTCGATATAAACCTAATGGTAAAATCATACCAGTTTCTCATTGGAATATTTTATATGAATTTACTTGTCAGTAAATTCCAAACAAAATTTTGAATAGAATTCCATTGTAAGTATTTTATATTGATTTGTTTTTGTCTTAAGAAGGTTTTGATCATTTTTACTTAGTAGATTATAAATATTATTTACACCTAAAATTAATTGATTTTTAGAACTATAATAGGATCAGCGCGTTAACCACAATCTCGTCTGATGTTAAGTGATGAAGTAGACTAAGATGTTAAAAACACTAAGCCTCATCGGTTCTCAAGTGACCTCGCCAGAAAACCCATTGATGCTAGCCGACAGATTTTTAAACTTGAAGTTGGTAGTTATCCAGGTGGCATTACAAAATCTCCATACCATCATTACAATTAGTTTCTTCACCGGAAACTGGCTCATTATAAGATTGGATAGCTGGATTCTAACCTACGTGAATCGAAGCGGAATTCGACCACACTACCTCTGATCTACATTGCATAACTACTGAAATTAATTTAATATATTGATTATTTTAATTCATCAGGTCTGATTTGGAGACTCATCAATTCCAGCTGACTCTATTCGGGCCGCATATAAGCGCGCGCGCTCGTTACCGTTCATCTGGTGTACTGTTATTAGTCCGCGCTTCTGGCGGTGGCGATTATTGGGGCGAATACGGTAATTATTTAAAATAATTTAATAAAATCTATTTAAATAAAGTTATGTTTAGTTTTCTATCATTTATAATATGTGTTCTTATTCATTCATATACTTATTTTGAGAAATTCCAATATTTTACTTCCTATAGGTAATTACAAAATCGTCTTTATCTAAATCTTTACTGCAATTAAAATGTTTGAATTATATTAATAGTTTCCGTTCAAAACAAGTTCGGATAGCAGTAAAGTCGAAGAAAAGTAGAATTTAACTGTAGATAGATATCATGAAATTTTATGTGAAGATTTTTTTATATATCCATCAGGGTTTCCAATAAGTACAAGGAAAATATTTAATTTGCATTCACTAGTTCTACACAGTTTATGCATCTCTAATTATAAGAAATCACAACATGCAATTCTCGTCATGATTAGGATAATAATTTTAATATCCGTAAATATGTAGAATGATATTAATTTATAAAAATAATAGTGTAAATTACAAAGTTAAAAATCATAATTATTATTTTTATTAAATAATTTTTGAACTAATACAATTATAGTATTAGATAGGTATATTCTAAATTTTGAGAGAATACTTTTATTTTCACTTAGCGACATATTGGAAAACTTGTTAGGTTTTTTTTGAACTGGCTAATGCTGTTGTGCAAATGGCTTGACAGCTTCACTGAATGTTGCGGCAAGCGCTTGAGGCGTTCAGCCAGAAGAGGTAACTAACACAAGGACACTAAAATGGTACGAACCCCGGCCGTAATGGCCGTTACCTGAGCGAAATTTTTTTCGGATTTACCTTTGCGAATCTATATAATTTGTAAAAAAAAGCAAAAATGTCCCTTAGAGCACCTATTTATTGCATGCGAGTATGTGTGTGTAATGCTAGAGTCCATGCAGAGTCACTGTATCGAGCTGGTGGCTGCTTTTTAGCGGCGGCCTTTACAGCTTCAGCGTAAGTTTAGGGGCGAGTGGTGAAGACACTCAACCGCAAAAAAGTAACTAGCGCAACAGTTACCAAACTGATACAAACCTCGGCTTGGCCGTTAACTGACTGCTGGTGGCAGCTATAACGTCTTTCACAATTGGGTATCGAAGCACGTCTTGGATTCAACTTGTTGGTATTAGACATGTAGTACCGAAGAACACAAAAAGCTTTAATTAACTTGTGTGAAACTTTGCAGACGGTGTAAAAGCTAAAGTGTACTTCCGCGGCGAACCGTACGAGCGTAACGGACGCACTTACCTCAAGCTGAAGCAACTCAAACTGGACTTCTCCGTCAGAGACATACAGATGGGGGTCGAGAATCTACAGAATTCAAACGCAGTACTCGGTGAGTTTTTGAATAAATGCATTTAGAAATATTTATTTTTAATGATTTTTTTACATGCTGTTTGCAATTCGATATTAACGCATTATATTGTAACTTTGTTTTATTACACATATCCCACGTAGATTTACGTGCGTAAAAAAATTAGACAACTTTGATGTAGTAAACGATCGGTATATTAAAAATGTTAAAAATATTTTTTGGCTTTTAGTGTAGTAGTGATGTAGAGGCTTTTTAGGTTTGACAATGAAATCCTAAGATCCATTTCTGATTTACCTGACAATAAGTTCAAACAAACGTTTTAATTTCCAAAGCATTATAGGGTAAATATCATTACATGAACGATCGTGATGTCTAGAAATGACACCTCTCTGTACTTCCGCTAATCACAGTTATAACTATAATTTATATAGTTTTTACGTATATAAATAAATATTTATAGCTACATTAATTTTAAAGAAACCATAAACTATATCGAGTTTCTTGCCTGCGCTCTTAACGACTGGATTGTTGTTCTGAACAGGTGGTAGTTTTTTGACCTCTAATTAGAAAAAAGTAATGTTATGTTTCTAAATTCCATTCCATCCATCCAATCGCCATTCAAAACCTTCACCTTCCGTCGTTGGGTGACTACTCATCCCCACACTCTTAAATCTAGCCGTAACATAACTACTCTAAGGTACTCTACGACCTTTTATTCGCGTACGTTAGCGCTGTGAAATGGGTTATCACAGTCTTCCCCCAAGGTTACAACAAGCGACTTTTCAATAAGGCACTTATAAACGCTCTCCAAAGTCGACAACGCAACAGTAAGCCCTGGCTTACTGTTAATAATAGCAATAATAGCAACACTATTATGGTATTAATGGACGCAGATTCAAGTCTACCTATCCAAATCTAAAATCAGCCTAAGCTTTCGCTCAAGAAAAACATCGTGCGGAATCCATAACATGGTGGTAGGGCGTTTTTTAATAATGCCCGCCTGGGTAGCTACCACCCTCAAATCAGAAAACCTGTCCCTAAATACAAATAGCTGTATTCCGGTAGCATCACTTGAGAACCAGTACAACTAGGCTTATTGTCTTTACCGTCCTGAACCACATCATCACTTGATATCAGGTGACATTGTGCTTAAAGCACTAGGACTTAAACCATGTAAAAAATGTCTCAATAGGCGAAAGTAGTAACCATTAGACTGCTGTTTTTTTACATTAAAAAAATAGGACAAATATTCGCTTTCACAGAGGCGGCCCTCAATCTATTCATCAACACAAACGCCCAGGAACTGTTGAAAGAAATGAAACCGGAGCTGAAGCGAGACCTCGCCGAGAAGATGGCCCGCTACCTCGACCACATACTCCAGCACATTCCATACGACGACTGGATCGTTGACTAGTCTAAATTAATTAAATATACTTTATCATAAACAAGCGTTTTAAGAAACTTTACTTAAAATAAGTAAAATAACTAAATACTTCTAATGGGCCGTTCACACGTGAATAAGTGACAAGTTAACTTAATTTTAACTAAATCATTTCTCAAAATGTTACATTCCTAAGCCACGCCTACTGAGGGGAATGTGCGCGGGGAGAGAGGTGGTCACTCAACGAAGAAACAGAATTGATCCTATTCTACTTACCCACTAAATCACAAGTTTAGTCAACTTGCAACTTAAGACCAAAGAGTTTTTAAGTAGTTGTTTAGACGCGTCGTTTTAGTTAAAATTAAGTTTAATATTTGTCACTTATTTATGCGTGAACAGCGCAGAATATTTATTCTTCATATTTAGGTTTAACGAATTAATTTCTTTAAGAATATGAGGTTATTTAATTTTAACAAGATTCATATTTATGTTGGACGTTTTTTTTGGGAAGAAACTAGCTGGAGACTCTTTTACTTTAATTAACTGGTCTTATTTAATTTCCCGTCACCAGCTAACTGAACTCTAATGTCAATTTTATACATCGTAGTTTAAGTGTCACGTAAGCATAAAAGGTCTATGATTTGCTTATTTTTGACAATGGTGATTATGTCAGCAATTTAACTCGGAACTAATTAACAGCATAACTAGGAACAGATCGACTTTATTAAGATTTTGTAAATATTATGCTAACGATTATATGATTATGAGGGGGGTGGGAAGTAAATGGTTTGAATACATTTGCTGTTAAAGGGGAGTGGGAGTTATAATTGTTTAAAATTCTGCTTACTTAATATCTCTACGGCCTCTTACTTTTAAGTATAATAGTTTTTCCAATATCGAATAGAAATATCTTATTGCATGGATATTTTTACGCATCCAAACAAACCATGACTAAATAAAGTCAGGTTGGAATATTCCTTAATAAATAAACTAAGGTAGGTAGGTATGTGTGAGTTTATAAAATAACATACAACAAAAAATCCGGGCGTTATTTCACGTCTATATGTAAGAGATATTATTATAACTTTGCCTTCGAAGACCTTGTCATTTAAAAGGTATTTATTGGGTAAATGACTCGAGGTTATATTTGCGAGCGGTATAATATAAAAAATGGTAATTTTCCGATATCAATATTTTTTTACATTTGCTCAATTTGTTATTAATTACAGTTTAAACCAATTACAGTGAAGTACACTGATAAGTCTTCGACAGTACACTCTCTAGTAGTACACATATTAAAATATCAGTCAAGTCCAGTGATAATTACAATTTACCCACTATATTTATACAGCTAAATTGTTTGTAATTTAAGTTATTTATTTAAACTATAACTCATACATAATTTATACGTTTCTCATTAAATTGTAAAACAAATTTAAGTTAAAAATAACATTGTGAAATTTAAATTAAATAGTGTTTAAAATAATAATCAATATTTTTTTTTTCAAAACCCTTTATGTATAACAAGTTTTGATTAAAGTTAATTTTAACCTCTTGAGCACTTACCTGGCGTTTACACCAGCTTTCCATTGTTTTCCTATTGTCTTATTTTTATGGGTACTTTGGTGAGATCTTAGCACGTCATGTAGTCGTTTAAATTTTTATTCCCTCTCTTGTAGTATTTAACCCTATTATAATGACATTTTGCGTAATATAATACTTGGTTTATTGAGTGTATTGGAAATAATATCTACACGAAACATACATTCATACATTAGAGATAATTCTAGAAAAATAATCGCCATTTGCAAGAGCTTTCTTTACACCAAAAAATACACATGATTTTGAGTTACTTATTAGTTGGTATAGTCTAAAAACTCAACACATATCTAACACCATTAAAAGGGGTTGAAAAGCTGTTAAAATATCACGTGATTAATGGACGACCTCTTATTGTAACACCCCGAAATAAATACATAACAATTTATTATTAGAACGTATTTATTGTTAGTTATTAATAACATTTTATTTAATTTAAATACCGATATGTTTGGACATTATCTGATAATTGTGGTCAAACATCCACAATGAATTGATAGAACCAATAAAATTTTATAAATGGCAACGTCATTCTGTCTATCTATTAGTTACCGGGTTATTAGGATTGTTATAACAAATGATATTTTCTCTGGTCAACCTGAACATAAACTTTTTAAATCCTTATGTTCTGCCTGTCTGATCGTTCGTTAGTTCGCTTATAAATCGGAAACTACTGAATCGATTAACGTGATTTTCATATCTCAATTATATCGTACCCGGTCAAATTTTAGTTTATACTATGTTACATTGAACAGTGAAAATGACAATGAAATCTGTGAATCTTGTCTGTCTGTCCATTAGTTGACTTATTAGTCGAGGAAATACTATGATTATTAATCCAAAGAGGGCCTATACAGGCTTGAACCTTCCTATATAACAGTCTATCACTTTGTTAAATAGTTAAATAACAGCTTGCTAATTTAATCTTGAGATTAAGACAGAATGTAAGGATGTAAAAAATATATACTCAAAGCCGAACAGAAAAGATATCAATTATTAAAATAATCATAATAACCCGGTAACTAATAGACAGACGTAGCCATTTATAAAATGTTATTTGTTAATATTAATACAATTCGTTTCACAATAATCTTTATTTTTATATACTAATTGTGGGTCCGCGGCTGCGCCTGCGTTTCATGTATTTTTCACTTCGTAATGTAGTTTTTATTATTTTTTTTGTACGGGACCCTAATTATTTTCCATTTTTTTTTTGCTACTAACATAAGGTAAGTATACTTCTCAAAAATTCCAATACCTGCCAGCAAAACTGTGCTGAATGGGTTTCTATTGAAATTTGTATGTTTTAATTATTTTACGCGAAATCCTAATGATTTGGCGTTATTTGGCATTGGCATTATTGTAGAAACTAGGAGCCTTTGAAAATAAAAAGTTTCTCGATTTTTACCGTCATTTTCAGACGGTCTTCAAACAAATTTGATGTATACAATTTAAAAAAAAACCAAAACGTATAGGCATAGCCAATCTTTATTATTTTGAAACGGAAAGAAAATAAAAAATCGGTTCAGGTTTGGAGAAAGAAACAGGGTACTAAGAAGTGATGTTTTCATCTATTTTGCATAGGGAAAATCAGTTGTCCCTTTCGTGTTCTATAATTCTTTCTTTGGGGCACAACGCGATAGCAATGGATTTCTGAAATACCGACTTTTCCGACCGCATGTCCTCTTATAATAAAATTGTACATACGAGTACACCAATGGCGCGCCAAAAATAAAGTTTTGTAACTGTTGACCGGAAGGACCTTCACAGCTTCACTAAACTTTGGGGCAAGCGCTGATGGCGCTCAGTCGATAAGGTAACTAGCAAAAGGACACCAAAGTTATACGAGCCTGGGCGTGGTTGTTACCTGTATAAAAGATTCCGCGAAAGCGGCCATAGTTAATCCCCACTATTTGTAATGAAAAAATCCCTTACAGGATACCTGCGTTCATACGCATGTGCAGGAGTGTGTATTTTAAAGGAATTCTTTATTCACTTGATTCACAGTAAAATATAACACGTTGACGTCCGTACTCCGTACTAGTCGTGAGACTATCACGGACGTCAGATTCTGGGAAATTTAAGAGTATATTATAACTATTTGCATAACAACTACCTACATAATAATATAAAGTACAGTTTGCGAATGCGATGATGACGCAGTGGATAGTGCGACCAGATTCCGTATCAATGGACGTACCGTTCGAGCCCACGTATCCAACTCTAAAATCATCCTAATCTTTCTGTTAAGAAAAGCATCGTGAGGACACCATAGCATGGTGCTAGGGCATTTACTGGTAATGCCTGCCTGGGTAGCTAGTAGCTACCACCCTCAAGTTTGAAAATTTGCCGCCAAATACCAATAGGTGTGTTCCGGCAGTATCACCTGCGAACCACTACTTCGAGGCTTAGGGTATTTACCATTCTGGACCACATCATCACTTAACATCAGTTGAGATTCTAGTCAAAGCACCTTAGCCTATACAGTGCCGTAAATCGGGCGATGCCACCGGAGCCGAGGCACAGGGCGTATACTCTGGGGGACGCAAGAATGGCCAGACCAGGCAGGACTATTATTTTTTCGGTTTGCTCCTGATAAGTTCCCGCTGCGACCCTAGAGCTCGATTCCAACACATACGTACCTATATGCCAGTGTCATGAAAAACGTCCATTAAGTTACCTTTGTTACTTTCTTCACCACCCTAAGGTTGACTGGGAGAAAATGCCTAAGGCGTTAAGTCCGCCTTTGAACATAAATGTGTGCAAAAAGTGTTCAATAAATAAATTAGACAAAAGATCGCGCACTTTTTTTTGGCAGCGCACGAGCGTATTTGTGTTTAGATTATATATTATTTGAAAAAATTGATCTTTCTTCCAAAATATTAGATAATTGGTCCATCGACACCATGTTCCTTGTGCTTTATTTTATCACCCTGAATGAAATAAAGTAGGCCTATACATAGCATTGCTGGTAGAAAATACCAACTGCGGGCTGGCCGGCCTCCAAATCTCCTATTTCTTGCCGAGGGTCTGGTGATACACTGGGTCGCTCAGGGCGAAAATATAAGGAATATGTCCACTTACCGAGCAATCTCTCGTGCACATCCAATCCCGAGGATCCTGCAGCTTATGTAATGGCGTAGAAGCGGTGTAAAAACGTGATGCGGCGATATTGTAGATTATTATAAAAGTTATGCGGTTTGCGTTGCGGAGCGGTTGCGCGTATACTTTTTAAAAACAACTGTCAAACTTAACTCGCGGCGCGGGTTGCCAGGCAAGAGAAAATCACTCGGCAAGAATGACAGGGATTCCTGACATTCTCACCCCAGCAACCGAATGATTCACCATAACCCCCGACCTTAGGAGAGAAGCGTCTCCTAAGCTCAAAATATTGGAGAGGAGGTGAAAGAAAATTAGATGGATGAGCGGAAATGCGGAAGCGGAATTACAAATTTAACTGAAGGATAAACTAATATTAAAGTAGAAAAAGGATAATAATATACAAAGGAAAGGAACTATTAGAAGGATTATTGGGTAGGTAAAGGACAGACCTTTACAACCGGGCGCGTATAAGTACCGCTTTGAGTGCGGACAGTAACCACACGGACTATTCCGTCAGCACCAGGGTGGCAGGTTTCAATAATACCAAGTGGCCACCTTAATGGAGGAGCGTTATCAGATTTAAGTAGAACAACAGAACCTACAGTAGGATTTGCGGTACGTGCATTCCATTTTTGTCTAGTTTGGAGCGTTGACAAATATTCATTCCTCCAGCGTTTCCAATAGGATTCCACGAGCTTATCCAATAAGTATTTGCGCTTCAACAAAGATTGCGGTTGCGAAGCAGTGTCAACTAAATTAAAAGAATTGAGCGGTTCATAGTTAAGAAAATGTGCGGGAGTTAGAGCTGTAGGTTCGGCCGGATCCGAACTCAAAACAGAAAGTGGTCGTGAGTTTAGTATACATTCGATTTGTGTAAGAAGTGTTGTAAACTCTTCATAGGTAAGTAGCGTGTCGCCTATAACGCGTTTTAAATGCGACTTAATGCTTTTTATATTAGATTCCCAAGCACCACCAAAATGAGGAGCGTTGGGAGTGATCGTTTTCCAGGTAATACCGTGCTCTACAGCTTCATTCAAAAATGCCTCCGAATAAGTTTTAGATTTAATAAAATTATGTAAATCATTATAATGCGCTTTTGCACCTACAAAGTTAGTGCCATTGTCCGAAAATAACTCTAAGCAATTTCCTCTACGTGATATAAATCGCTTGAAAGCTTTGATAAATGACTCAGTACTTAAATCAAACCGCGAATTCAATGTGCACAGCTCTTGTTACTAAACAAGTAAATAAACAAATAAAAGCCTTTTCTTGGCGCGCACCTCGATATCTACTTATTAATATAGGAATTGGGCCTGCATAATCGGTCCCGGTTTTTAGAAAAGGCTTAGCTTCATTAACTCGAAAGGAGGGAAGAGCGGACATATATGGAAACATGGGTTTAGGCGAAACTTTAAAACAGCTGTTACAAGCTTGAAAACGCTTTCGAACTACTGTCCTGCCTGAAATAATCCAGTAATTTAAGCGTAACATCGAGAGTAATTGGTGAGGACCTGCGTGTAAATATTTTTTATGATAATAATCGATAAGTATATTTGTGATGTGATCGCGTTTAGGAAGCAGAATAGGGTGTTTCGCTTCGAACCGTAAGCTACTGTGCTGTAATCTGCCCCCAACCCTAATCAAGCCATCGCTATCTATAAAGGGTGACAGTGTTCTAAATGATTTTGAAAGTGCACGATTTTCTTTTAAAGAAGTTAGTTCGGTTGCAAAATGAACTTGCTGAACGCTGCGTAAAATGTACAACTCAGCTATTTTTAACTGATTTACCGTTACAGTATTAGATCTAGGAATTTTCCTAATAAATATTAAAACATAAGTCGCAACTCGCAAAAGTTTCGACCACGAAGATAGTCGAGCTGCGACTGTATGGAAAAAGGGTTGTTCATTTATCGTCGTGACTAAAGCGCGATCATTTTTATGTTCATATTGTTTATCAGGTGGGAATATTTGATCCTCAAATAAAAAGCGTCGAATAGGCCATTCTGTCACTGGATTTTGAAGCCAAGTGGGGCCATGCATCCATGTCGGATGGTCTAATAATTGGGAAGGCAATAAACCTCTCGATAAGCAATCACTCGGATTATCCTTTCCCGCTACGTGAAAAATGTGTTTGGGTGATAAATACTCTTGAATGCGAGCGATGCGGTTTGCTACGTATACTTGAAATCTATGCGGAGAAGAATGTGCCCAATATAAGGCTACTGTGGAATCGGTTAAGGCGAATATATTTGTAATATTGCAACGCGGTGAAATAGTGGTGATAACAAAGTGAATAAGCTTCGATAATAATAACAATGCACATAATTCGAGGCGTGCTAGAGTTTGCATTTTATTAGCAGTTGGCGACACCTTGCTTTTAGCGCATACTAGATTGACCGTGTTGGGAGAACCCTTAATGCACAAATAAACGTTGGCGCCGTATCCACTTTCACTTGCGTCTGAAAAACCTACTACTATCAACTCAGAACTGTAAGATGGCACTCCTAAGAAACGAGGAATTTTTACACTAGATAAAAGTGGTAGCTCATTTCGAAGGATGCACCATGCGTCGCAAATATCTTGCGGTGGGCATTCATCCCAATCTACATGTTGTAACCAAAGCGATTTCATAATTAACTTAGCCTTTAATATTACGGGTGCACAGAAACCATTGATATCCCACAAGCGAGCGATAGTTGCTAAGATAATGCGTTTAGTAATTATTTGCGAAGTTTCCTTTACCGAGATTACGAATTGATCTTTTTCAGGAATCCATTTTAAGCCTAATAATTTTAAATTGTCATTTTGATCAAAATGAACATGTGAAAGGTTATGATTTTCAGGAATTGATTCTAATAATGCGGGGCAATTACTTATAAATTTTACTAGATCAAAACCACCTTTTTTAAACATGTTTATTAATTGGTTAGATAGGTTTATACCTTCTTGCGGTGTACATACGGATATTGCCAAATCGTCCATGAATAAATTACTTTGAGCTACATCTGCTGCGTATGGATATTCCTGTCTCTCTTGTTCAGCTAGTTCGCGGATTGTCCGCATTGCTAAATATGGGCTGCAAGACAGACCGAAACAAACGCGATTGAACTCATATAAATTAGCGCTATCCTCATCTTCAAAGCGATATAGAATTCGTAAAAATTTACGATAATTATTATGTACCAATATTTGTAAATACATCTGCTTAATATCGGCACTTATAGCAATTAGGAAATAAACGAAATTGAATTAAGATCGCAAGTAAATCATTTTGTAAGTTTGGCCCGGTATGCAGACAGTCGTTTAACGACAACCCGGAAGTTGTTTTTGCACTTGCATCTAGAACTATTCGTAATTTCGTACTAATTTTATCATTGCGTGAAACTGCGTGGTGAGGAATAATATATTGCCTCTCACTGGAATTATAATTATCTATGCGGGTAATATAATTTTTATTTAAGTACTCTCTAATAATTTCGTCATACTGTAATTTTAAATTATTATTGAGTTTAAACTTGCGTTCTAAATGCGTATATCTCTTAGATGCGATTTTAAATGAATCCCCTAACTGCGACGGGTCTTGGTTAAAGGGTAAAATAGTAGTGAAGCGGCCTGATTTATCGCGAGAAATATTATTTGAATATAACAACTCACATTGTTTATCCACGGGTGAAAAATGTTTTTTGTCCGGTACATCTTCAACGTTCAAAAAACGATTCATTAAACCTTCCATTGAAGTATCCTCACTACAAATATATGAGTATGTGTCACTGAGACAAGCGGTAGCGTTAGCGGACGCGGATTGTAAAACACGTGCGGAGCCTATAATAATATAACCAAATTCGGATTCAAGAGCGTCGGGATTCCCATTCGAACCTATGATTTTATTTCCCTTCAATATGTGGGCAAAAACTTCTGAACCAATTAGCATGTCTATTGGACCCTTCGTATAAAACGATTGGTCTGCGAGCGGTAAATTAAATAAATAATCGAGCGATGTACAATCTACATTCACTTGCGGTAAATCACCCGAAATCTTATTAATAACTAAACATTGTATGTTCAAGCGGAAATCATTATGTCGCGAAAATACTGTTACATTGGCTATACCCTGTATCGGTTGCGGATTGTCACCAATACCATTTACTTGAATGGAATTGGCGGAGTTAAATATATTTAATCCAAGTTTCTTACAACATTGTTTGGTAATAAAATGTCTCTGAGAACCCATATCGATAAGTACTCTGACTGGGTGTAATATAGAATTTTTATCTTTTACTAAAATGACTGCGGAACCTAACAAAATAATTTTATTTTTATGACGCGTGGATTCAGAATTCATCTGACTACAAAGAGATACAGTTTTGTCTTGGGTACTTTTAGATGTATCGTTATTATGTAGTTGATTATCAGAGGTCAATGACCTTGAATTACCCCCGACCATGCCATCTAAACTGTTCTCAGGAAAGTGTAACAAGGAATGGTGCCTCTTGTTTCCTTTACAAAATTTACACGATGATACAGACTGACAAAATCGACTAGTATGCAACAAACTCAAACAATTTATACAACCGTTCACATTCTTTATATATTTGTATCTATCTAGCGGTGAAAGAGTTTTAAATTTCGCGCAATTATATATTTGTTCATGTTCATTCGATTTACAAAATGAACAGTGTTTATTAAGACGCGCGGTGACGTCATTTGCAATTAATGCGCGTGGAGCTCGCTGTGTCGAGCGACCGCTCCTCGCGTCTCCAGCGGCGCAGTGCTTATACTTACTACCGGCGCTTGCGTTGATTTTAATATCTGGCGTAATTCTTTTTAATATTTTATATTGTTCCCTGAGAAATATTACAAATTCTTCGTAATTGGGATATGATTGTTTTCTATTAATATTTTCGAATTGTTGCACTGTGTCCGTATCTAGTTTGCGTAAACCTAAATGAACAAACATGTAATCTAACAAATTATCGATCTTTAATTGTTTCAAAGCGGCTACAGACGTAGAATATTCGTCAATGAATGCGTCTAATTGACTCGGCGTAGCATTGTGAAGCGATTTTAGATTTAATATTTTTTCTATATAGGTAGTAGCTATCTCACGGTCGTCCGTGTATTTATCAACCAGTGCGTTATAAATTATATTATAATTTTCTGCGGTCGGGCTTAAACTTAGCCATATTGACTCAGCCTTCCCTTTAAGTTTACTAATTAAGTACCTTACACGTAGTGAGTCATTTAGACTCGGATTATTGTGAACCATTGAGTTATAACATTCAATGAACATAGGAAATTTTTCATAGTCACCATAGAATTCCGGTATTGATAATTTCTCTAATTGAAAATTTAAATATTGTTCATTGTGTTCAGCGGTATTAACATTTTGCGATATATTGAAGCGTGTTAAGGCATTTTTTACTCCACAATAATAATCTTCGAATGCCCATATTGCCTCATAATTTGGTAGGTACTTAGGATCTAATTTCAAATTAAGTCGGTTAATATTATCGACTATATTTTGAAATTCTTCGCGCATCGAATCTATGTTTGTCGCTTGACTAATAAAGAGAGGAGTTTGGCGATCCTCCTGACTCGTAGGTATAGATTCGTAAATAGATTTAATGCGTAAATAATAAGATTGTTTTTTACTTTCGAGTAGAGATATTTCTCCGATACCTACTGAACCTTCAGCTACTTCTCCCTTTTTGGACCTATGCTCCATTTTAAAGTTAATAATATTAAACAATGTAATTAAAAAACAAATACAATTGAATAGTATTCGTCTCAACGGTAATATAAAATATCAAAAATGCGAGGGTAAATAATAAATTTATGAAATTGCGTATGCGGTTTTAAAGTCTTAGGATGTAAAAATAGGGAATTTAGGACACAATCCAGGAACGAAGGACCATTAAAAGATGGTAGAAAATACCAACTGCGGGCTGGCCGGCCTCCAAATCTCCTATTTCTTGCCGAGGGTCTGGTGATACACTGGGTCGCTCAGGGCGAAAATATAAGGAATATGTCCACTTACCGAGCAATCTCTCGTGCACATCCAATCCCGAGGATCCTGCAGCTTATGTAATGGCGTAGAAGCGGTGTAAAAACGTGATGCGGCGATATTGTAGATTATTATAAAAGTTATGCGGTTTGCGTTGCGGAGCGGTTGCGCGTATACTTTTTAAAAACAACTGTCAAACTTAACTCGCGGCGCGGGTTGCCAGGCAAGAGAAAATCACTCGGCAAGAATGACAGGGATTCCTGACATTCTCACCCCAGCAACCGAATGATTCACCAATTGCTTTAGGGTACCTAGAATATCTAAAAAAAACAAGGGCGAAGTTATAGAAGCTCGCATAGGGCGCAGAAAAGACTATTCACGGCCCTAACCCTAACCTGTAAAAAACAACCAGAAGAGCTGACGGTTAGTAAACCTGCGAGAAAAGGTCTCTTAGAGAACCCATGTACCTTACATCCAATGAATATTGTTGAGACCAGAAATACAAATATAAATTATAAACGTGAGTGGAATCTCGTGCAAAACCAGTTATTACATAAAGTATTTCATGAAACAAGACGTAATGAATATTTAATCTAAATTACCTAAATATGATATAATAGTTGAAACATATAATGCAGTTAATAATAACAAAAAATTATATTATAATGCGAAAGAAGACGCTTGCATAGCTAGTACAAAGTAATAAATTAAACGATTCGAGACATATAGAATCCCCAACGCGATTTAGCAGACGAATGTTTACATCAATTTGCATTGTGCAACATTTATGAGAATTATACAACGATTTCATAGCGTATGAAGTCACAAATTGTTACCCAACTCTTGCGACCCAATAACAATGTTAATGACAATGACAAATAATGACAATAATATTAATGACTTATTAGTACACTAGCTAAACGCCCGAGGCTGCGCCTGCGTTTCATATGTTCTTCACTGCGTTTTAATATTTTTTATAAGAAACACTAAGTAAAGATATTTCTCATAAATTCAGGCACTTGGCCGTAAAACTGTGTATTGAATCTGATTTAATTCAAATTTTGATGAGTTTTAATTTTTTTACGCGGAACCCCAATTATTTTCGAAAATTAAAGGTAGCCTAAGTTACGCGGAGTAACTTCAGCTAATTAAGAAAAAAAAGTCCCGTCCAAATCTGTCCATCTGTTCCGGAGATTAATCGGAACAAACAGACAGACAGACACAAATTTTAAAAATTGTATTCTTGCTATAGTTATCGCATTCGTGTTTATTTAATAAAAAAAATTGATATTACAGTCACACACTTCGATTTCATTTATTAGTATAGATAATATAAAAACAAAGAAAATATAATTATTATAATATCGTCTAGTCAACACGTCTCGCGACCAGAGGGCTGGCCAATATTTGGCACAGCGAATTAGCATTGCCATCCAACGTGGCAATATGGCCAGTCTCCTGGGAACCTTCCCGTCTGGCGGCGAGCTGGACGGCATTCATTATTTATAGTATTTTATTTAATTTTAATTATAAATTTTTGTGTATAAATTATTATAATTATATTTCAATGATTTATGATAATCTCTTCCACATCATTTTCTCTTTTTTAACCGACTTCAAAAAGGAGGAAGTTATCAATTCGTCTGTATGTTTTTTTATATGTTTGTTAGGCGATTTCTCTGTCATTTGTGCACAGATTTTCCAAATATTTCTTTATATCGAAGTTCACTTCCGAGGTTGTTCCATTTCCACCAAGATCAGGGTCTGATCAGTGGAACTCAGGGAAATTGAGAAAAACCCTCAAATATTATAGACATACGTGTTTAATATATTCGTTTCCAAAGCTATGAAGTAGGCTTCACAGCTAAAAGTAAATACTTAAACTAAAAAGTAGAAAAAAAACTTTTTTAATTTAAAAAAACCGATTTCAAATGAGTAAACTATAAAATAAATAAATAATTACTTTATTAATCTGGTTCGCTCATTTTGGAGTCGGTGCCAACAAAAGTTAACCAATGGGCTCATTTACAAACGGAAATAACTCCCTAAACTTTATCAAAATTACACATAAACTAAATAAAGGACTAGGTTGATTTTAAAGAACAATTAATCAAAATTGAATATAATTAGCGACGTACAATTACACTACTTTGTCATCTATTACCGATTTCAAAATTAAAAAACCAGATTAACACCGTAATTATTTATTGACTTTTTATTGCATTGTTATACTTTATTCTTTTGAAATCGGTTTTGTTTTTAATTATTATATATGTTTTCTTTTACGCGTATAAATAAACAAAGATGAAACAGTTATTTCTTCCTCAAATGTACAAATAATGTATAAGACCTAAAGTAGTAGGTATTAACAAAATAGGATCCAAAAGAATTTATCATTAATTAGGATCACATAAAAATAATAATTTCATATTATCATAATAACATCATTTGATTCATTTTACCATAATGATGATTCATTTCCAAAAAAACTTATGTCCAAAAGATAATAAAACTAATGTGTAATCTATACTAATAAATAAAATTCGAAAGTCTGTTTGTAAACACAAAATATTTTTTTTAAATCTATACATATAATAAAAATGTAACGGATCGCTGTCTGTACATGGAAGATATATGAGAAAAAATATTATTAGGACCTTTATAAACGCAAATAGGACCCAAATATATGATTTTTAAAATTTTTGTCTGTTTGTCTGTGCGTTTGTGCACGCTAATCTCAGAAACGGCATATCCGATTTAGATGAAGTTTTCACTAATATATTGTAGTAAGCTTCACTTAACATTTAGTGTTTGTTTCATGTCAATCGGTACATAAATAAAAAAGTTATGCCAATTTAAAGAATCACGTTGAACATTTATTCTATCTAAATTCTTTCTCTGTTCAGATGCATTGTATGAAACTTTACTAAACTCCATAATGGTCTGTATAAAAGTATGATTATATATTTTATTAATAATAATATGATAATAAATAGAAGTTAAAAATGATCAGTTTCGGAAATGTGATTATTCCAATTTAAGTTGACCTCAGACATATATCATCATTCATATGAAATAGGGTTCAGGTTAGGCTGGAAAATCAGGTTGTTTATATATGTATAGATAAAGCACGTCGAGAGCCGGGCCGCTTTCGGAGGCGCATGGCGTAACAGTTGCATTCGATAACACTGACTGTTTGCTTATTTTATTTATTTATATTTTAGGGTTTGTAAATACATATTGTATGTATATAGTATAGGTTAATTAGTTTTCAAATTAGGTAAACACGTCTTATTAGTTAAACTGTAAATACAAGTTTATACAAGTTCTTAATTTTTATGTTTAAAAAACAATTTAGTAATTTGCGATTAATTAATACATAAATGTATCTATTAGACATTTCTTTTATTTTCGATAATTAATAGGTTAGTTTATTACGTCTTAATAGTTATTAAACTGTAATAAAGTTTAACTGTGTAATAATCTGTAAGTATTTAATTTTTTTGTTTATGATGAGTATGTGTTCACTAAATAACGCTGAGTTAGTACTAATTACTACTTCTTATAAGAATGCCTCGAAAAAGATCCAACCTCCCCCGGTGCAGCAGAAATGCTATAAGGATGAGATTAGTTCTCATTACTTCACTGCATTTCAGTAACGTTAGGCCAGGTTTCATATCACAGAAACTTCAGCTCAGCGAAAATCTCGATTGAGTTCACATCGTTCTCGAACGATGGCCACTTGAGTTAGGATGAACAGGGAACAGGGTGAAGCACGTTTGTCCACCGATCGCAAGGCTCATGCAATATCGCGTGAGTCTGAGACCTTTACAGATAGGGAAACCCGCCTGAGCTCTCAAAAAGCACGAACTTTGCAGTCTAGAAAGCTGGAAAGTAGCTTAGATCGTGAATCTCGATTAAGAGCTGATCGAGAAGAAGAAAGAAACTGCAGAACAACGTCAGTCACGACTAAATGCCGATCGACTTCGGCATATACTCAATAAAATGTTATCAAGTTTGATAGAAGACCCAGAAACTGGAGCGGAAATTGATATCACTCCATGGATTATCAAAGAGAAAACAGGTTCGCATCTATAGTAGGTATGGTGATATGTTGTCAGTTTAGTAATGCTCAAAAATGGAGAAAAGAACCATATGGACTATACTATTCAGGTGGCAAAGTGCTCATTTAAACTTATCATGAGCCCGTTTATAAAAGTTTTACTAAATAGTGAGCATCCTCTGTGTAAACATTTTAGACTATATCTGTTTATATAATAGTGTATTCCAAATGACATCTTTTGGGGTCTAACATATCACATCCAACTTTTAAGGTGCAGGACCAATTTATCACTTGATTGGACCTTTGCTTCTCCAAAATGAGCCAAAATTTCTTTACGTTTATTTTGTGTCAAATTACAATGAACAGGCCCATATACGACATCATAACTTTCCTCAGCTGAACATCAACTTTATATTTCAACTTGAGAATATGTTACATCAAGTAAATCCGTATGTCAGAAGTTTCAAAGCCGCAATAGATTCCATCCCACAAGGCCAAAATAACAATTATAAAGTTATAAATAAGGCTGATAGACGTCCTGCGGAAGAACATCGTGAAAAGTACAATGTCCCCGTTGCAGACGAAGTTGCAGTAATATTAGTCAATCAGGAATGTCATAGACGTGACATCGTGCAGCGCACTCAAGAGGATCGCTTACAACGTATTTATGAAACACACCGAGCATATGATGCCCTGCAGTATCCTTTGATATATTTCCATGGTCAGGATGGGTACAATTTCAGACTCTACCAAGTTAATCCAAGCACTAGCATAACGGTGTGTATCTTCAGGAACAAGCAAAATTTGTTCTAAACGCAAACCTATGCTGCGAAGTTTCATAAATGCGAGACCTCATATCATCCGTGTATAGAAACGCAACGCAAATACCAACTTGCGAAAATTCATGGCTTTGTGAAAGAGCTATTTTAAGTCCACGAAACGACCAAGCAACAGCAATAAATGCTGAAATTTTGAGCTTTGTTTCGGAGGATAATGTAGAGTATATCTCCATTAACAGAGTTATAAAAGATGAAGAATCTACCAACTACCCAGTAGAATTTTTAGAATCCTCAGTGCTCCTGGACTACCAGCTCATAAAATAAATTTAAAGTCGGCGTGGCGTACCCATAATGCTGCTAAGAAATTTAAGACCGCCAAAACTTGCAACAATACTTGATTAAAAGTGAATTTTTCTCTTTTAAATTTCTGATTCTGCGAAACCAGATAGAAGCAGAGATTTTAACAGGTGGTAGTGTTTTTATGCCTCGGGTTCCTCTCATTCCAAACAATTTTCCGTTTAGTTTTAAACGAGTTCAGTTTCCAGTGAGCTTATGACCAATTTCGCGATGACAATTAATAAAGCCTATGGTCAGACGTTAAAAGTTGTGGATGTGGATCTAAGTATTAGCTGTTTTTCGCACGGTCAGCTTTATGTGGCTTTATCACGTGTTAATAATTCTAGCAGCCTGTATGCTTTGTTCCCCGATGGCTATACGATGTAACGACGGTGATTATAATCCAGAATAAACCAAAATCCGAAAAATGCTGCCCAAAGTCACTATTCCACGCAGACGAAGTTGCGGGCACAGCTAGTAAATAAATATGAACAAAAATATATATGATACCTATAACAAAAATAAAATTTTTAAAATGTATGTTTGTCTGTCTGTTTGTTCCGGGTAATCTTCGAAACGGCTTTACCGATTTGGACGGGACTTTGTTTGGTATATAGTTGAAGTTACTACGCGTAACTTAGGCTACTGCTGATTTTCGAAAATAATTAGGGTTCCATAAAAAAAAAAGTATATCAAGCAGTGAAAAATATATGAAAAGCGAGCGCAGCCGCGGATACCATTCAACTATAAGGCGTCCACTGTTGGACATAGGTCTCCCCCAATAAAGGGGGGATTGCCATAATCGCCAAGATTGGCAGGCGGGTTGGCGATCGCAGTAGTTATTGTGGTACTCGGAGGATGCTGCTGCCCATCCTCTGGTTTTTTCCTATAGTCGCCTTTTACGACACCCACGGGAAGATATGAGGTGATACTATTTTTGGCCGGCACCACACAGCTAGTTAATTAATATATTAATACAATTCTGTTAAAATGTAGTAAATTTACATTATATCTAGCGTTAATTGTGCTATAAATATTCATTAAAAAAAGTTTTAATCCCTTAGAATACAAAATACATCACTCTTATTCTTGGATATAATCACAATAACAGAAACACATTATAACGTCAATCGCTTTTTTTTTTTTTTAATATTTAATCCTCAATTGATGATTATAACCACGTTGGTTTAAATTGATTCCGGGTATGGATCAAAATTAATGACTCAAGTTTTGCCTACATTTAAAATTTCCCCATTACACCTATTATTATTAAAGGCTACAACAGAGGTCATCAAAATGCAGTACTAAGCGGGTATTTTACGTACTACAATTTTAGTAGGCAATGACTCAAACCCGAATTTACATTTTATGAAATTAGTTAAACGAACCAATAATTCCAGATTCCAATTTTCTAACAAATACTTCATTTTAGCTCTGAAACCCCGATCACCTATAGTATAATAACATATAAAATTGAATTGTCTGTTTGTAATATAAAAATAATATTTTTTTACTAAATATATACACGATACCCATACCAAAAATTCAATTTTTAGTTTTTTTTTTGTCTGTTTGTTCCGGATAATCTCCGGAACGGCTGGGAAGATTTTGACTGGCTTTTTTTGGTTAAGCTTAAGTTACTCCGCGTAATTCAGGATATTTTTGATTTTCGAAAATAATTACGGTTCCGCGTAAAAAAAATAAAACTCATAAAAAATTGAATAAAATCCGATTCAATGCAGTTTTACGTGCAAGTGTTTGAATTTATGAGAGCTATTTTTACTTTTCTTAGAACTAAACAAATGTTAGAAAAATATTAGTTAGGGTTCCGTATAAAAAAATTAAAACGCAGTGAAGAGCATATGAAACACTAACGCAGCCGAGGTTTTAAATAATTAACTGCAGATTAGATTTTTAGTCGCTTTAAAATCAATGAATAGATAGTGTATTAGGTTATTAAAAAATAACTTTATAGCTCTTTATTGCCAGACAAAATTCATGTGGAATTCGCGTTTGACAGCTCATTAAAACATGGTATCAACTACACCATCCATAAAAGTGTGGAACGCAGAAATAATCCACAGTGACCTATGTGGACCTTGACCAGAAAAGTGTGACGACCACTTGAATACAACAAAACAATGATGAAGCAATCATGATTCCATGGGAGGGTGGTTGGATTCCGCGTCTATGAGAGTAAATCCAAGATTCAACTCCACCTATCCTATAATGAGCTAGAGCATTTGGTAAAGGATAACATCGTGAGGAAGTTATAGTATGGTGGTAGGGCAGTTTATTACCTTCTGACTAACCACAGCCTATCATTAAAAACCTATCACCAAGCATCTACAGATGTATTCTGAAAGAATCACTTGAGAGCCCAGTTCCTTTATACTTTTGAAGCGATGATGGCGCAGTGGATAGTGCGGCCGGATTCCGAGTCAATGGATGCTGGTTCGAGCCCAACTCTAAAATCAGCCTGAGCTATCGATGAAGGAAAACATCGTGAGGAAACCATAGCATGGTGGTAGAGCGTTTCAAGATGTAGCATGTAGATGATGTATGTATGTTTGAAGTGATGATGGCAAACTGGATAGTGCGGGCGGATTCCGCGTCAATGGACGCGGGTTCAAACCCACCTATACGAATCCAAATCAGGCTAAACTTTCGATGAAGGAAACATCATGAGGAAACTATAGCATGGTGGTAGGGCATTTTCTAACAATGTTCGCCTGGATAGCTACCACTCTCAAGTTCGAAAACCTGTCGCCAAATACCAATAGGTGTGTTCCGGCAGCATCACCTCAGAACCAGTATCTAAGCTTAGTGTGTTTACCATCCTGGATCGCATCGTCACTTAACAGAGATTATGGTCAAAGCATATATCGTGTAAAAAAATTATTTTGTTTACCATTCTGGACCACATACTTACTTTACTCAGTGTGATTTTGGTCAAAGTACAAGGCCTATACAGTATGTATATAGGTATAAATAGACATTTATTTCTTCTGTTTAATAATCGACTTTTTTGGTCTATTTAGTAATATCTTACATTGGTAGTGCGAACTGCACATCCCCTGTAAAATATTTATCGAAAAAACAATCGAGTTTACCTAGCGTTCTCACGGAAGAAGTCCAGACGTGAACCTATATTTTGATAAGTAATTGTTCATCGCTTTTCAAATAAATTATTTTGCAGTGCCTTGAGAAATACTTCAGTACTAAACGTACTCCATATTCCAAGCATACGTAACTAGATATAATACTGATGTTTTGATAATTTTTGCTAGTCGCACTGTACAAATATTACCGGGCGCGTTTCGACCCCGCACAGTTTGGCGTCTGTGATATCTGTCGCAATCCTTTTGAAACCAAATGGTAGGGGGCTTAGACTTTCGCACACCTTTGCTTTAGACTCACGGAGTTTAGTGTAAACTCAGAACAACGTCTATATCCATCTTTGTGATTTAATTAAATAGAATAAAATACAGTACATATCTTTTTTCAATAAATAAAGTGACATATTTAAATAATTAACTATATTATATTATTGTAATAATGTACAAATTCAAGTATCTATTCAATCTGTGTGTAATTGTGTTATGTTTAAAAGTGGGAAGAACGGAAAACGAAGTAACCGAAATTGGTAAGTATTTCTTCTTTCCTGGAATAAAAAACCCTTAAACCTTTTTAAAGTGTTAATTTTATTTATACGACATATATAATATGTGAATAGAAATAGATGAAATTTAATGAAGTATACCTACTTGTATGTAAAGTGTACTTCCGTTTATTAGGTGCTCAATTAAAATGGAATTATAAACTATAAAAATATAATATACTTAGCTGTTCATTAGAGAAAAATTTGCGTTCCATTATTTTCTGTTTGATCATTTTTGAATTGATTTTGAAAATAAGCCAACGAAAGTTTGCCATAAAATTATTGTCAATAATATCTTCTTTCTATTCTAGATACAACGTATCGCCTTGCTCCTAATACTTCTGTGAGAATTTAAAAAATCATTAAAAAGTTCATACCTCGCTGTTTAACATCTCTTGGATATGTAACATTTTAAAAATCAGAATCCTTTCATTATCTGATAACTAAAAAAGAGACAAATTTTTAAATAGTGCCAGTTTTGTTTTTCCTGGATGTATGTATATAATACATAACATAAGCTCGCGCCTGTTATCCCCGAAGGGTTAGGCAGAGGTGAAATAGTGAACTACACCATCCACCCACCACCCACATTTCGCCGAGCTTAGTTCCGTCCCAGATGTGACAGGGGCCGGCGAGCCTGTCGCAACATCGGGCACAAATTCCAGACTTCGGGATAATACTGTAGAAAAACCCAATATCACTTGACCCGACCCGGGAATCAAACCCGAGACCTCAGAACGACAGTCGTATCGTAATACAACTGCGCCATCGAGGCAGTGTGCATATTAACATATACACATATATGGTTAGTTACAATAAAGGGATTATGAAAAGTAAAAGTAAATATAATAAAAAACACGCGATAATTTTGTATACAAATTTATAATATGAAAGTACAACAAAACTTTTCAAATTTTGGAACAAGGAAGTATTGTAGAATCTTATTATTCGACTGTCTATCCCTATGAAGAGATTATTCCCGATAAATTATATCATATAAGTTCACCATGATAAAACTCTATTTAATTTACTCAACATAACTATATTAGGTATTTCCACCTTGTGTAACTATTTGATTGTATAATATTATGACTAAGATTACAATTCTCTGTTTAAATTTACAACTCAAATTATATTACGTAACTATCTTTGTGCCCGCGGCTGCACCCGCGTTTCATATGTAATTCACTGCGTTTTTATTTCTTTATACGGAACTCTAATTTTTTTCCTAATATTTTTTTTTAGTACTAGTATAAAGAAAAAAATATTCTCATAATATCAAATACTTGCGCATAAAACTGTTTTAAATAGGATTTTATGCAATTTTTTATGAGTTTTAATTTTTTTACGCGTAACCCTAATTATTTTCGAAAATCAAAAGTACCCTAAGTTACGCGAAGTAACTTCAGCTATCTACCAAAAAAGTCCCGTCAAAATCGGTCCCGCTGTTCTAGAGATATCCCGGAACAAACAGACTGACAAAAATTTTAAAAAATATATTTTTAAAGGTATCGTATATACATTCATATGAATATATAATAGTAAAAAATGTTATTTTGACATTACAAACCGACACTTCAATTATATTTATGAGTATAGATAAACTAAAAAAAAAAATACGTTATTTCATATAATTAATTTTATGTCCTTTAGCAAGATAATGCTCGTGACAATTTTTACATTTTACAATTATTTATAATTAATTCGTAAAAAAAAATGTAATTGTTTTTGGATATATAATATTTTTGTGTTTTGTACCAACTAAAAATAAATGTCGTCATTTTAAATTTACAAAAAAAATCATTTTAAGTAGCTTTGAAATATATCATTGATATTAAGAAAGTTCCCACGTGTACTATACTTGCGACCCGCCCCTCTTCAAACGGAAATATAGAAATCCAATTTAAAAATATATATAGTCGATCATTGATAAAGTGTCTTTCTGCAGGTCAAAGAACTTTTAAAATCACTTTAGTAGTTTATTGAATTTGTCTATAACAAACAAAAAATCAATTTTATCTCTTTATATAATAGTATAGACCAACTAACTACACAGTTTCATGAGTAGACACAAAACTTTGTTTGGCGCAACTCGGAATGGTGTTGTTGAGTAAGACCTTATCACATCGCCATCCTCTGTTCACCAGAGTAGCAGGAGGTGACGCAAATCACTCAAGGTCGACCACGCTCAACTCTTGACCAATATTTGTAATTGCTGACTGTAATATCACATATCACTCTTACATAATATTACGTTTAAATTTAACACCTATGTACCTTTCCCATCCTGTATCTTACATGCCATGGACACATTGAAGAAACTGTTTAAAATCTATACCAATAAATAAAATTAAAGTTAACTGTTTGTAAAATCAAAATAACAACTTTTTACTAAATTCATATTATGAATGTATATACGGTACCTATACCAAAAATACAATTTTTAAATTTTTCGTCTGTCTGTCTGTTTGTAATGAGTAATCTCCGGAACAGCTGGACCGATTCTGACGGGACTTTTTTTGCTAGGTAGCTGTTACTTCGCGTGCTTTCATTTTCGAAGATTATTATGGTTCCCCGTAAAAAATTAAAAGTCATGACATTGTGAATAAAATCCTAATCAATAAACAGTTTTACGGGCAAATACTTAAATTGATGAGAGAAAAATTACTTTATCTTAGTACTAAAAATATATTAAGGTTCCGTATTAAAAATATAAAAACTATATTAGCAATGTAAATTTATATGAAACGCAGGCGCAGCCGCGGGCACATAGTTAGTAGTACAGTATATAATAGGTGGAAGACTATCTTTGATAGGATATATTAAAACAAGGAAGAGGAATTTTGTGGTGATAAAAAATTTCATATTAGTTTATAAAGTTAACCTTTCTCTTTTAATGATATATGTCCTTAATAAACTATTTATGATAATAATTACGACGCATTTGATACAGCTTATTACAAAATAGAAACTATCAAATAGGTATTACAAAATTATTTTTAATAAACGCTTCATGCCTTACCCAATTATGAATGAATATTTAGATGTTAGCATAAATTTCAAAATAATGGTTATGGGAAAGTAAACTATTAAGAAATAAATACTTACTTTAATTTTTAACAATAAATATTACAATAAACCTCTTTTTAAATGGTTAATATGTTTTACTTAATTATTACCTATTGCTTTATTACCAGTAACATAATATTGCGTTTCATTTTACAGAAAGAATATTTTCAAGCTGTACAAAACATTCACCAGAATTTGACGGCTGTATGAAACGTGCATTTAACAAATTAAGGCCATTCTTCAAACAAGGTGAGAATGCGTTAAAAATAAAATAAATAAATTAAGTACAGTATAATAAATGAATAGTTAAACGAACGTTTCGTAGAATTCCTATACATATAACCTTAGCTACTTTTTTTATAATAGTGATATGATTTCATCACGATGATTTCCTTTGCCGTAAGGATTAGAACCTACGTCCATAGACGTGGTATCCGACCACAGTACCGCTAAGCCGTCATCGCAGTCACTATAGTGTCATCGGTTTTCTTGGATGGTTTTTTACACGCTATAGGCTCAGCGCTTTGACCACAATCTCACCTGATGTTAAGTGACGATGTGGTCCAGGATGATAAAGACAATAAGTCTAGATGTAGTAGTTCTCAAGCGATGCTGCCGAAACACACCTGTGGGTATACGGTAACAGTTTTTCTAACTTGAACGTGGTATGTGACACCACAACGCTATGGCTCAGGTTGATTTTAGAATTGGATAGGTGGGTTGGAACCCGCGTCCATTGACGCGAAAGCCGACTCCACTACACACTAAGCTATCAACGCTAAATATTACATACTAACTTACAGGTGCATAAAATATGTATAAATCCAATCAACACTTTATTTATTTTTATTTAGGTCGTCAACAGAGTCTACAACAATACGCACACAAATACATAATACAATTCCATACTATTGTTTAGATGTAACTTTAATTAAAGGCAACGAGGACATGTACAGTAAATACATATTATTGTATTATATAAATGTAAAAATAGTTAAAATGAAAAAGAATTGATACAACAGTAATTTTTTTTTTGTAATAAAATAATAAGTCATATGGTAATATTTTTTATAAAAATAAAAAAGAAAAGATTTAATAAGGAAATAGGTAATTAAACTCTGCATCAACAAGAATATTATCACTTATTAATGGCTACATTGTCGATAAAAATATCAATATTATTATTAGTTGCAATATTAGTTAATGCAATAGTTGTCACTAATAATTTATGCTATTCAATTACACATATGGGTATTAAAGTAGCTGTGGGATGTAGACTAATTATTTTTAGAACATATATATTTAACGTCACAAAATATCTACTAAAACCTGCACACATAATACACATATAGGATTTTTAAAAAGAATCATCTAAATCGATTCAGTAGTTCTCGCGTTTATAAGCCAACTAACGGGCAGACCGACAGACAGACAGATGTTGCCATTGTGTCATTGTAATTTAAATGCACTCTCATATATTATCGAAGTATTTAAAAATATCATGTAACAGGTATACCAGAATTGGGTGTAGCACCATTCGATCCACATTTTGCGAAGGAGGTCAAGCAAACGCGCGCTATACGAGGGGTCGGCTACATTCTAACACTAAATGATGTGTTTGAAAGAGGATGGTCACAGTCTACGGTCACAAAATACAAGTAAATATTGCTATAAAAATGTGATATATGTAATACCAGATACGCCAATTCGTATCTGGCAATTTTTATTCTAGAGTTATTGTCAATCACGCGATATCGCGTGATGCAAATTCTCATCAAACGGCCAACCATATAATAGATATTTTCCTTTATTTAGAATTTAAATTAAACCTATTTAAAATCCTTTGTATTTTAATAATAAGTTCATATAAATAGTATATTACCTTATTTTGAGAATAATAAAGTTAAATATATCTTACTTTTTTTTTATTCGGTCGTCATACTAAATTCCATTTTTCTGCTTGATAATTGAGTGTTATTTTTGCTTACTAGTTAGTATTCACTAAAATATACATATGTAAATTATTTAATCCTCGAGTTAAAATATTGCAAGGAACTTCATGTTGATCATTTATGTGTCTGATTTAACTATTCAAATATACCGACTTGATACTAATATTTCATAAGAACAATTTTTTTTTATATATTTTTATTACTTCTTACTTCTCAGAACAGATTGGGATAATGAGCGCATCATTTATTCTCAGTATTTTCCCGAGAAATGGCTGAATGGTGATTATGAATTTAAGGTAAATTATTTTAACAAATAAACCTACTTATACCACCGTAATAAAATATACATATTAAAAAAAAACAATTATATAAGGTGCTGCTTTTTAATTGTGCCAAAGTCCAATAGAACAAAATTTGAATTGTAAAATTATGTATATGCGGAAGTCACAAAACTTTGTACTCGTATATATTTAATTAAAAATATTATTTTTTCACATAATATGTAGCTGCATTTAATTAAAAACGTTATGGCGTAATTTAAACATTAACGGTTGACCACACTGATATAAACATTTTAACTGCCTATACTTGTTTATTTCCTATTCAAATTTTAAAAGCCAAGTCTTAAATTTATAAGAACTTGCACAATATAGAAAAAATCTATTGCGAGGACAAATTTATTCCCTGCGCTCCCCGGACCTCCTTTTGGTAATAGTCCACGACGTGTTCCAATTTGAATGCACCGCCAGCATGATAAAGTATAGCACACATTACACTGCAGCACCCCACAGCTGTGCACACTACACGCAACGAAGTAGTTTCGTTTAGACTAGGTACAAGTGGGGCAAATTTCGCGGAATTTGAGTCTAGAGTAGCGGCCGAGGTCCGTCCGTAACACTTCGGTGCCTTTAGCAGGCGCCACAAAAGTTCGGTGAATTTGTCAAAACCTTTCCGGTCAACAGCATTTAGATGAGTGGTCGTCAAACTGCGGCCTGCGGGCGACATACGGCCTATGACCGGTATTTCTGCGTTCCGCGTGTCTCAAACATAGAAACATATATAATTAGCAAATTAGGTTGTTAATAATTAATAGTTAATAAATAGTTTCATAGATTGTAATTGTCATATTAAAATCTAAAGAGAATTCGTGTTTAACAGCTCATAAAAATATTTCAATTAATAGATGACCCGCATGTGGCACTTGACCAAAAAAGTGTGACGAGTACTGATTTAGACAATTCGAAAAGAATAAATATTCTCTATCTTATACTAACTGTAGCTTCTAAATACTAGCTGTGTGCCCGCGGCTGCGCCCGCGATTTTTATACTTTTTTACTGCATAATATGGTTTTAATTTTTTTATACGAAATCCTAATTATTTTCCAAAAAAAATTTTGCAACTATCATTAAGTAAAGGTATTTCTCACAAATTCAAATACCTGCCAGTAAAACTGTGCATTGAATAAGATTTTATTCATTTTTGTATGAGTTTTAATTTTTTTTACGCTGAACACTAATATTTTTTTACAAAATTAAAAGCAACATAAGTTACTCGGAGTAACTTCCGCTATCTACCAAAAAAGTCTCGTCAAAATCTATCCAGCCGTTCTCGAGATTAACAGTTAATAAAAATTTTGACTTTTGTCCGTTTTCCTGGAGTATCCCTTGTTACTGTGTCAAGTTTCGTCAAAACTAGTTAAGTACTTTCAGAGTGATACGCGTACACAGGGAAAGACAAATAGGCAGACAGAAAGACAGACAAAAACTGTAAATAAAATATTTTTGGCTTCTATATCGATAACATAGTCCACCCAGATTACAATTTTCAAAAAATATTTAATGTACAGATTTAGCCTAGTTACAGTTTTATTATATGTAATAGATTTCTTCAACAATTGAAACGTGTACTTTCTCTATAGAATGCGTAATAATTTCAGGGTGACGCGTTTGGTTTAGGCGTTCTACGATCGGGCCGATGGAATCTCACACTACGCGACTATTCGCAGACAACGCGCATCAAACGCAACGGTACCAGCTTAGACGTGCACGTCGAGGTCGACCACATCGGTGACATGGAGATACATGTCGGCAACCTGTTACGAGGCAACGGGATTCTTGGTAGGTACCAAACGAACGATTCAAATGTATATTACTGATTTACCCCACTCTATACCAAAGACTATATAATAACTTGTCTATGCAACTACTAAAATCACAAACTCGTGTAACCGCAATAATTTACATCTGTACGACTAATAAGAGTTTTGTTTGTTTTCAAATTAGCCGTAAGCATCTACAACCAAATGCCGTCATATCCAATGCGTAATATATTGGCGGAAGATGATTATTAATTAGTTTAAGCTGTAGTGGATTTTGTGATGAAGTTCTGTTTTTTAAGCTCAATTTAGTTAGTAAGCGTTAGTTTTTTTTGTCTTTCAGATACATTTAAAAACATTTTTTCTTCCAAAAGTGGGTGTGACGGTGTTTGATTTTATGAGACTCAAATTTAGTATTCATTTCCTCATTTTTTTGCCTACATCACACTTTAAACTAATAGCGCTCTCAGTGAAAATGTAGAGGAACTAAAATGACAATACAGAAGACATCTTAACGCATTTAAAGGCTATTTAAACCATAGAGTAATAATGTTTGAAACTTAAAACGAGGAATTGAATCAGAATTGAAGAAGAAGAAGAAAGAACTGTAAGAATTTGTTTATTCGTAGGTACATAAATAAGGTTACTATTTACATAATCAATTTCTGTATATAGATGAGAATTGAGATTGTCCACGACCTAAAGAAAAATCTGGAACTCACTATAACCAATCATAAATGGAATCAATTTTTTATTAACAACTTTATAGCCTTAGCGCTTTGAACACAATCTCACCTGTATGACGATGTTGTTCACGATAGTAAACACACTAAGTCTAGATGGAGGTAGATAGATCACTAGTTCAACTAATGTTGTTGGAACACACCTATTGGTGTTTGGCGACAGATTTTCAATCTTAAAGATGGTGTAGCTACCCAAGCGGGCATCATTAGATAGCATAGGGGGTTATGCTATGGTTTCCTCGCGATGTTTTCCTTCACCGAAAACTCGAGACTTTGTTGAAAGTTTGGTGAGTTCGAACTAACAAATGCGCCATCATAGCTTCAAATCAAATCATGGAATCAACTGTAACTGTTTTCTTTCATATCTACAGTACACCAATACACCGATATATGGCGATCGTAAGACAATTACAAGAACAAAGAATAACTGACTCTATAAACGCGTAATAAAAAAAATGTTTTTTTTTTTAAATAGCTAGTCTATCTGACATTTTTTTAATATTTCAGAACACATGCTTGATCGAATCATCAACGCTACTTGGAAACCGGGATTTGCAGTGATAAGACCTCTCATCAATGAACTCGTCAGTACAGCGTTCACAGATATCTGGAGCGAATCATTTAGAAACTTCCCCATACAGAACTTCATAAAGGAATGAATCGCATTTTTATAGCTCTATATAAATTATAAGTGCCAGACGTAATTATTTGTTTACAGTTCTTTCATAACAGTGTTATGTTGTATTTACTTGCGACTTCAATGAAAATCATACTAACCTGTTATTTTCTAAATGTTAGCATATTTAGAATTGTGGTTCACTAGTCATTGTTTTTTAATCTCTTATAAAAAATATTACTTACCAATATTTGTAAACTTATTTACAGTTCTCTCATCTATATCTTTCAGATATTGCTGAAGTTTCATTTTAGTTTTAGTTTATGTGTAGAATCAAGCGTTTATTAATGAATTTACTGATGAAAACGCATACAAACTAAAATTGGCAATACAAAAATAGGAAACATTAATATTAATTGAAATATATTGAAACTGAACTCAAGAGACATTTTAGAATTAGAATTTATGTACATTCTGTTGATTTTTTGTATCATATAAAAATATTTTTTGAAGTGAAAACTTCTTTAGCATCGTTGATTTAAAAGTCGATGAAACGAAAAAGCGACAGTACGCGTTTGTGCGCGCATGCATAGTAGAAAGCTTGGGAAAAGACATCACAACAACGGTGGTGTGTTGTATACGCATATATATGTATTATACGTTTTTGGTTTCACTTCTACCACGTGTGAATTACACACATTAATTTTTTAGTATCATACAAAAGTATTGAAACATTAGATTTAAAATTATTTCTCCATTACAGTGATGAATAACCTGACGTTTGACCAATTTGGTTTTTTCAGCGATTTTTAGAAATAGAAAAACCATCAACTTTATTTATTAATTAAAAAACTATATTTGTGAAGATCTCTTTAATTTATATCTATTGAGAAATATTCACAAACATAAACATCACACTGTGTTTTAAAAAAATAAATCATTGGAAATGAAATCTTTTTTATTGAATATTAATAATTTCCCTGTTATAGTCACCTTTATGTACAGGGTCAGCTGATGGATCAATAACCTCCCATTTCAAAAACCCCCATTTTATTTACTAGTTAGAGATAAACGAGTAGGTTTATTAAAAGTTTCAAACATGTATAAAGGTAAAAATCAAAGACAATAATATATTACATATCTCAATATTATATTTATTAAAAAATATAACCTAACTATATATATATGACTTTATATTTAAATTCAATCAACAAATAACTTGCACGTTCATTGAACTGGAATAATCAACCTCAGTCTTCCAACACAAATGAATACAAAAAATCAAACGGGACGTGTAACACCAATTATAACAAAATGGCGGCGTACCCTCAAGCGTATCTTCGTTTCACTAATCATCTTCCATTCGCTAAAACACTTAATAATAACACACACACGTTTATATTTATAACATTGCACCTTCAATTTTTATATTTACCAGATAAAGAGTTTTTACACTAACATAAAAAAAACATACAGGTACAAAAAAAAAACATTTAAATACAGATACAATTAGTGTTGTACTGTAGAGCGAAAAAAAACAAAAGTATAATGTCTCTACTAACATCAAAAGAAAAGTATTCTGTATACATTCGAACATGGTCGTTGACGATTTTGCGTCGTGTTTCTCTATGGTCAAAGAACATAAAAGGCAAAGGGATCGTTCGAGTATCACCTAAGCAAAATTTTGGAGCACTCCCTCCCTCTCAATAATAGTAATCAAAGATCTAATCCCCCCCCCCATGATTACGTAAGCATCGGCATAATTTTTAAAGAAAAAACATGAAAATTAATCAGTAAGTATTGCTTACGTGTGCTGTGCATCATCCAAACCCCCAATCCGACATCAAACAAACATCGATCCCGCTCCTCATTAATACTTGAACGACCCCAGAATACAAACAAGGCCAAATATTAATAACGCTCATCGTGAACTACTTACTATGTCATTCGTATCTTAAAAAAAGTATATAATGCTGGCGAATATAATTTGAATTCAAATCTACTTTATTAACCCTGTCGAACCACGGTCAAAACTGACGCGCAAATTATGTATGTAGTACGTACGGACTAAACTCGTTGCAACAGTTGTGTTTTGTATGATTATTATTATTATCCCTGTGTCGATAATTCTGTATCGATTTATTATAATCGATATAAAGTCAAGACATTACAAACACTTTCTTTACATAGAAATAAATTATTAATATAATATTATACACAGAGTTTAAATTTTACGAGAGAATTAAACTAAACTAATACTCGGTAGATATTAGACTATCATTACAAACAATCGACATCGATAAATAAATATGTCGATATTATTTTGAAAAGGACAACAAGTGTCATGCGATTATTATTGCAGTGGTAATAAATATTTGATATAATAACGCTGTTATGAGAACTTCCGTGTTTTTAAGAATATAGCCGATTACTGCTTTGTATACCGAAAATATCGACTCAGAGATCAAACTATATTATAACAGCACTTAAATATAGTTGGATTAGAATGACAGTTGCCATCACAATCACGTGGAAGTTTTGTTTTTTATTTGCTGTAAAGTCATGTCTTATATTGACCATTGATACTGTTTCTGACAATACTGTTAACAACCGTTTTTATATCACATTCTACAAGAAAATACTATCTCTGTATTTTTTGCACAATTGATTAGTACTATTAGTATAGATTCATATCAGTTAGATAGCTATCATTCTAGTCAGGCTATATTTAAGAACTGTAAATTGATTATTACTACATTACCTAAAAATTTGTTCGTAATTAAATTAAAGAAGACATTTATGATGACGCATTTTAAGATTATAACAACATCTGTCTTATTTCCATTTATGATTAAGGGTCACTTAGAAAAGTTTGATTACAACTGACTACAAGTAAACAATATTCTTAATGTGTCAAGTACCCACAAAAATAAGACAATAGGAAAACAATGGAAAGCTGGCGTAAACGCCAGGTAAGTGCTCAACGGGTTAAAGAGACATTACATCGTGAATATTCACATTAACTCCCTCGAACTTTCTCGATGTATTTTTATTTTGACATATTTCATAAATCTCTGTGAATATTAACCGATTAATTCAAAAATAACTTGCGCAGTATTTATAGAAGTGAGTATCATAATGAAATTTCTCATATGTTTATCGGCAATTTTAAAGCTTTTGAGAAATAATGTGTTCTGTTTATAAAGAAAGGGAAAGATCGAAAGTGATTACCGAAAGAGCCTTAAACTAAATTTTACGAGAAAATTTTCGCAATTATTTGTACTTCTTTTTCTCGTACATTTGGCCCCAGATTTTACGTTACAACAGGTAATATTCCAAAGAGAAAATCAAGTATCAGAAGTTTATAAAAAACAATATATCACGACCAATGTATTTTAGGAACATCCCAACAACAGTATTTAACAATAACTGGGGGATTCAAAAAGTAAATTAGAGTCCTTAAAATATGGCCTAATTAGAATTACAGCTGTCATCGAGATCGCTTGCATGAAATTTTATAGTTTTTGTGATATAATTGTCGGTAATACATCCCACTTTGCTACTGACAGTACACTAAGGTAAATATAATCACAGATTAAATATTATTGATATTGCAAATGTAGCAAATTGAAAGGAGCTGTTAAGATCTGTAAAAATAGTTTATCTGTACTTCTGTCCAGTTATCTATATTACCGTTATCATATTACAATATACAATAAAATACTAACGCCATATATATGTACAACTTTATCTACCTATGATATAGTGCTTTGTCAAGACAAGACACATTAATTTGACAGCTGTCATTCTAATCAATCTAGATTCTAAGAACTGTAAAATTTAATTCCTGTTAAAAATACGTTCCAACAGAGAATTACATCGTTTATTTGGTACCACTATAAAAGAAAACAAAAAAAAATTCTATCAAAATCCAAAGAGTAAACTTAACCGTATCGTTGATTTTGAAAGAAATAAAACGTTATTACAAATTAATTTGTATAGCGGATCACAATTCATTTCGAATGTTTTCAAGACATTTGAATGTATGTATATCATACACATTCTCGTTAGAAATTACAACATTTTTCTCTTTTATTCATACTGATATATAATACACCAACAGAATTCACTCACAGCATGTGAAACGACATAAAAAAAATGTTATTTATAAATTAAATTAAATATTAATACTATGAAGACCTAAGGAAATAAACGTCGGACACATCATTTTTATAGAGAACAACAAAATAAATTTTACAGATGAATACCGGTTCTGTAATATATGTATATTTATGTCAATTCAATTAAAACCCATCGTCATCGTCTAAGAAATTGTGTCAATTTAGAAGACTAAAGAACCCTAGCTTTTATTTAAACTCCTATTTGTGCTTATTACAAAACTAAGTAAAACGTACCAATCAGTTGAGGAAACTTAAGTGATATTATCCCAAACAAGAATCCGCCTGTTCAATCGACATTCACGCAAATTCAAAATCTGACTCTCAGACACACACATCACGAAATTAACGTCTAACATTAAAAATTACTTTGATATGCACTTAATATAAGGTTTTATTTTCTTTTTTATCATTTATTATTTTCGTTTTTTTTTTTGTTTCCTTTTTACAAAGACAATTTTGTGCTGTACACTATATAAAAAATGCCGGGAGGGACGCGCGTATGAACATCAATAATGTACTCTTTATTTACGTTGTAAGTAAATGAATAATATATTATTATATGCGCATGCGCGTCCTTAGATCCCGCGCGGGTTATTTACAATGAGAAACGACCGGACGAACTTAATGAAATGTAAAAACTTAAGTAACTTAAATACGTATTTGGCAAATCAGTTTCGACGATAACGGAACAACGCGACGACGTTTGATAAGCCCTAAACGACGACACGTACTCGTACGTAGGAACACTAGAGCTAGCTTTACAAGTAAAATCGAAGGCCGCTAACATATCACTGTTCATTACATATAATAATATAATAATTTGTATATATATGTACAATTTTCGTGCCCGGTTGTCGTCCACGTTTTTTTTTTCAAACGTTTTGAGCGAGACATATTTACATTGCGGACGTTTACGAGCAACGATTCCTTTTACGTTTATAAAATACTTGATGCGAATCTGAGAAAGAGATAGAGAGATTTAAACATGTTTGGTGTCACTCATTCACTGACAGTGTTGCAAGAGTATGAAATATTTATATGTATTATGGAATTTTAAACTTGTAACATTGCGATTTAAACAATTCAAAACAATTATTGCGACCCGATTATTTCGGTTAAATAAATATGTGTTGGAGCTTATATTAAATATTTTTTTCCCTTGAGCATTTCTTGCCGAGTATTATGTGGACAATGATTAGTTTTAGGATTAGCTTCTGGCTAAAGTTGTGGAAATTATTTCCGGTACACTACAATTACCGTGTTTTTAACAAATATTATTTAGGCGAACATTTAAAAATTAAATACGCTCTTTAGGACAATATACGATTACTTTGTTTTTCAATTGAAAATAAGAAGATTCGAAATTTCCAATATGCTTACGTAAAGCCAATGAATTTAAAATGGAGCGCACAAGAGACTCCTAATGATGGTCTGAATATATTATGTAATAAACACAAAGTTTTTGTGACTACATGAGAAGTTACTAGACTGAACCGATAGTGATGAAGTTAGGTCCATTATCTAAAGACCTCTCTCTCTCTCTCTCTCTGTCTCCCTTTTCAATACTTCTACAGTCGATCAAACCCGTGTTTATTAGTTTCTATTATACCGTGATTATAAAATGTCACGTCATGTAAAAACACAAGAATGATATTTCATGTAAAGCTTTCAAAACAGAGTATTATACGCGCATTATAACTGTGCCGGTCTGAAGTTTGCCAGAAATTGCTGCGCAATAGGCGGTAATGATTATATATGATCTAAACCAGTGGTCGTCAATTTGCGGCCCGCGATTTAGCAAACAATTTTGGTAAACAATCAATCAGAACAGAATTTACATACTATGAAGTTGACTAAGTTAATGAACGGGCCGCACTCTTTTTTCCCCCGACCTTCTCTGCTTTTCCTTTTATGTATTCACATTCATTCTCACTATGCTACCTACGTTGTTAATAAAATATTATGGAATTAGGTAGTTAACACCATGAACCAATAATGCCAGAACACAGAAGAAAAACACTTCATTTTAGCTCTGAAAATCCGATCAATTTCAATTAACTGCAAAATAGATATTTTAATTGCTTTGAAATCTGTGAATAGTTAGTGAATTAGGTTGTGAAAAAATGAGTTCATAAATTGTTATTGTAATAGAAAAATAATAAAAAAAATTGCGTTTGGCAAGTCATAAAAATATGTAAATTAATGATATCAACTATAAGAGTTTATAAAAGCGCGGCCTCACATTGACCTATGTGACTCTTGACCAGAAAAGTGTGACGACCACTGATCTATACAGTATTACGCATGCGCTTTTTGAAGTGATAACTTCTTATGGGAGGGTGAACCGCTTTGTTACGTAACGCATTACGGCGCCAGTCTGTCTGGCTTCCCTCTCTCTCATGCATACGGTAGGCAGGCTCTTCCTCTCTCACTCTAACACACAGCGCTAGCCGTATTTCGGACAGACGCTTCCCTCTCTCTCTACTCAGTATTTAGTGTACGATAACATATACTGTTGATTAAATAATCATACTAATAATGTACATACATGAAATTCTAATGTACATATTCAAAAATTGTAACTCAGAATAAAATATATTTTATAATCAATAAAAGATTTTATTAATAAATAACCTTTCCTTAAATTATCGTATTAATTTACATAAAATATAAGTAATAACCTAAACTTTTCTGAAGTTAAACAATTTCAATATTAAAGAGTTCAACTTAGATTAGTTCAAGTTATCACTTCTGGTCGGGCGTCTCGGGACGCACGATTTTTTCTCTCAGTCACTCCTTTACGTTTGACATATGTTCACATCTCCCTCTACGTTTACGTCAGAGCGGCACAGTTATAACACGCGTACTATAAATGTTTTCCGTTTGATACACTTTAAAAATTACTTTAACTAAATTATGTAATTGATTTATTTTTAACCGATGTTCAAAATGATTCCTCAACTATCTTGTCAAATGCCGAAGGTAAAATTTATGATCATTTTATGTGCTAATAATTATAGATGCAAGACGTATAAAAATATATATCGATGTTTTACAATTGCCCAACAATGTGTTGTGGAACCACCAACTTCTAAGACTCATTGTACACCATCTTTCGAATACGTACACACTTAACATCAGATGAGATCATTGTCCAGACACTAGTCTCATAATAATTGAATATTCACTTTTTATATTTATTTTAATTTAAATAGAGAGTGTTACGACGTTTTTGAAATTACACATAAATTGACTCTTATAAAAAAAATTCTGTCAATTTAGAATTTTAAAAGACTTTTAATCTATCGCTTTGTATTTATTGATTCGTGACGTCACAAGTTAGTGAACAAGCGTCAATTGTAAACAAGATCTGTGTGTCAAAGACAAAAAGAGCTCAGTTGACGTTTACTGTTTAATGACGTCACATACATCCATTATTTCGGTCACCGTTTTGACTATTTTTAGAACTTAAAATTACTATTTTTATGAATTTTAGATAACTTAACTCAATAGGTACCAAACGATGTTAATATATCTTTAGGTATTATTTAATTTACCTTATTCGATTACGATTTCATATTTAATCTGACTGAAATTCTTTGTGACATTGATTGATGCTATTGATTATGATGTTACATTATCGAAAACTAGTTGAAGAACGCGATGAACGCTATATAAATTTTATACCCACTTGTAATAGAAACGACGGATGAAAGGAAATAATTTGACGAAATACATAGGAGGGGGGAGAGTCGATATCACGTGATTCGAGACGAGCGTCCGCGAGCGTTATTATATCGATACGCGTCACTGAGCGAACACACAACACTAGAACTCGAAGTCGAACAGTTCCGAGAGACCCTCGTCGTGGTCGAGACAGAAACCGTAGTCGGTGGCCGACATCGGCGGCTCCAGCGCCAAAAACGGTTCCAACTCCAACGGTTCTGAAATATTTTACATTATCGATTTAATATATTATTCTCATCCATCCTTACATTATATAAAAAGGCAACATCTATCTCTCTGTTTGTCTATTCCTCAGTTTCTCAACCTTATTTTTTTTATCTCTTTGAGAATATGTTCTCTTTTTAGACTATATTTTTATTCTGTCCACGCCCCCTCTGCGCTATCTAAATATACCACCTAATTTTCCGTGGCTTTCTAGGACCTACAAGGGGGCGCTATCCCACGTTGAGAATTTAAGAACTTCCTAGGATAACCTATGTTATGTAGAAAATGCACATTTTACATTATTGATGTAATTCCTTTTACTCTTTCTTACAATATATAAAAGGCAATATACAAATAAAAATCTGTCTGTCTATCTGTTAGCTGTATTCTTTTTTTAAATCGTACATATATTATCTGGTCAGGAGTTACTATACAAGTCATTTGAAATCAAACGCAGTCATACCCAAACCAGATATTGACGGAAAAATCATATTATTGATTAGAAAATGTAGTGGAATATCAATTGAACGGATTGAACATCAAATTCAATAGAAACGAAACTCAGTTTCTAAGCTTAAATTAGTTTGTAAATGGAAAGGCTTTTGGGTTTCATATATAGTTTGAAAAAAAAACGAAGCTACAAAGATCAAAATATTATTTTCCCAATGTGTGGGATCCGACGGCGTTTGATTTAAGAGCTTAGTTGAACAATATACATATAAAAGCATATGGAAAAAATTAATCACAAAATCTTCCTTACATTCTTATATTTAAAATGCAACGTCTGTCCATTAATACAAACGAGCGAAGCCAGTTGTGATATAAATTTGACAAGAATATTATTATTATTAAACTCAGTATAACATTTAACAAATGTAAAACTAATAACCGTAAAGTTATTAGATCTTATTTTTCAATTACATTATCAATGACTACCTACATTCGTCACAAAATACGAGGCCTATTTTAACCATTAAGGTCACCTTAACAGCGATAATTACGTACATAACAAATCGTTGTCGATAAATCTAACCGAGACACGATTTAAAATTGTGAGAATTCATAATCGCTCTAATTGATTATTTATGTTATATTTATACACCTTATAACTGTCATCCGAATGACTTAAAAAAAAACACTTATATAAACCAACACCAAAGTATACCTTTATATACATATAGTGAGAAGGTACTTAATATAATATCACAATGTGTATAAGCGGTAAATAAACACAATATTAATTTTAATGATATTAACATTTGTATAAAAAAAATCTCTTTGAAATTGTTGGGTTCGAATTGTGACTAACACGACTAATAAAAATGTCATTGGCGTATGCAGGTGTAAAAGCCGTGTGGTGCCGGTCAGGAATAGTACCACCCCTTATCGTTCCCGTGGGTGTCGTAAAAGACGACTATAGGATAAACCATGGGATGGGCAGTGGCATCTTTTGAACCTACTGCGATCGCAAACACCCAAGCCAAGCGTGGCGATTATATCATTCCACACTTATTAGAGGAGACCTATGTCCAACAGTGGACGTCTATTGGTTGGCTGATGATGATGATGTATGCAGGGGGTTGGTCTATGTCCACAGAAAGATATCGGATATTTTTTTTGCTGAATTTCTAAATTAATTTAATGAACAATTCTAAAATTGCATATGGCAATAGATTTCTCGAAAACGGCTGTATCGATTTAGATGTAATTTGAAGTTTTCCCTTTTTTTTTTAGTAAAGTATACCTGGAATAAATATATTTTCTTTGTTATTGTAACATGGTAATAGGACTTTAAAATATCCAGCAATGAATCAAAAATCAATAAAATCTTTATTTATTCTATGTGGCCCCCGTGAAGGCGCTTATGAATCTCAAAAAGCTACCACCGGTTCGAAAGACAGAAACCTAGTCGAGATGAGCCGGCAATAAACATGTTTGTTTGTTTAAAAATATTTTTCTAAGTAAAATATAAATTTGTTGTGCGTGTTTTATCACATACATTTCGATTTGTTCAGTCATTACATTCAAATGTTCCCCGACCATTCTGATGGTTAAATAACCCCTCACTACATACGCCAATAAAAAGTTTAACCATTCGATGTCATAAAAGCCAAACAATTTCAAATAGCCACGTCGGGCATACAGTGGAACGTTATAAAGTTAATTACAAGGTTAAGATCAAAAAATATTATTCTATACAAACGGCCGACTGTTGCCCAACAATGAGAAACTCCAGTTAATCGGTTTAGCGTCACGCTCGTGCGAGGCACACGCATACAATCACACCAATCCGCAATCAGCATTACCTGATACATATATAAAACGTTGCCTCTTTGAATATTATCCTCGTAAATTGCTAATGCATTGAAACCTTGTCACATCAACATTCACATGACGTCATCCGCAACCAAAGAGTACAGTTAACAAAAATTGTAAAACGTTGCGTTGCGTGAAGTTCATATTGTAACATTTTATATGTATTAAAGTATATAATAAGGAAATGAAAAATATTATACATACGGAGTTACTACATTCTGATTAATTGGATTCAGTACTGTATTCAGAGTTTGTTGTCTCTGAATCAATAATTTACTATCTAATATAGCTCGGCCATCATTATTGCTAACGGTACTGTGGGTGTTACAAATGTCTGACGTCACTAAAATGACGGTCGTACGCATTAGCAATTTTTACGTGGATTATATAATTTTTTTATATGGACTGGCTTTTAAAAACCGGATTGATTAATGCGTGTGCTCACACCGAAATTCTCGACGACATATAAAAAGCGAGATGATCGTAGAGTTAGAGATGAGAACTGTTCGTTTGTTTGTTTGTTACGTTTGCAATGGGTGTCGTTACGTGTTTTTTATTAGTAGATGAATTTGCTGTTAGTGGAGGGCGGGCCGTGAGCTGAATCCCATGGTGCTACACGCGAACACTGCAGCCGCACGGGATGCAGCTCGCGACGCACCTCCCTCCCACCCACCCCTCCCTTAGTTATAGCAGTTCACGCCGGACCTCCGCCCCCAAAACACCAGCCGTGATGATATGTCGCACATGATTATTTACAAACACAAACGGGATAAACAATGTAAAATCCAAGTGAGAATTGAAGCGGATTATAGTCAATAGCAAATTATATGTTAATTAGTTATTTGAATAAATTTAGTAATCTTTCACTATGTTGATAAATAAATCTCATTATATTTTTCGGTAAATATTTTTGTTATAAATTTTAATTGAATGATTGTTTTTTTTTAATGAATACTTTAAACCAAATTCGCATTGTTGAAATGCAAATTGAAGATATATATATACACACATTACTTACAAAGAAAAGGAAAAAAAACAGCGATAGTAAGAAGTAGATTGTGATATAATTACATAGCAGGTAAACAAACTAGGCAATGCACTGTTGAGGATGGAAAATTTATAAAACACGTACTATGCAAATCACTCATTGCAAACGTATATGTATGTATATTATTATCTACAACACATAAACAATTAAATCAACGTAATAAAACATAAATAAAATAATCATAAAAAACGTTATTTCCTCAAAGCACACTCAAGTTTGTTACCTCAAGTTAAACAAGTTAGTATGTATAAGCTGTTTGTATTAGAGAATGGGATGGCATAGTGTATGATTATTATTGTGACACAGAAGCATGCAGTTACACAGTGACAACAGTATTGAACGTAGAAAACATAAAAAAGTAACAATTAATGACAAAAGCAAAGAAGTTAAAAATATAAAAATAAGACCCTGGATGTACTTTAGTGAACCTTAATACTTATTTATTTATAGAGAATTTATACTTCTTTGATCTATGATTATAATGCTAACAATAGATTGAGATTTGGCCGAACTAACAAGTTAAAACTCATGTAAAACATTTTAAACTTTACGATAATATTTTTAGTGTCTTTCATTAAATAAATAAAAAAAAAAATTTCTCCATCAAAAAGGATTGGCAATGAAACTAGTAGTAAACAAAATATTGAATAATTTTATATTGATTTATGGTATATTTATTTAAAAGTAAATTTGTTGCACAGTACACGCTGCATAGCTAGAACTCTGACTGTGATGTGATTGGAGACACAAGTCACAGTCCGAGTGCTAGTTACAAAACGCGTTTCTCTTCAATTTCTTCATAGCATAAACGTACGCACAAAGTAATTTATTTAAGGAATATAATAAAATTAAAAAAAAATCTAAAACATAGCGACTGTTAATATTATAATGGGGATATTAACTGAACTCTTTTTAATTGCCTCGTCAAAATAAAAACAGACTATAAATTGGAAAAACAAAATGATAATCTGATAAATATTAAGAAGTTTGTAAGGATTTTAATTTTAACGAGAATGTATCAACGATATTATGACGTCATATTTTATTCCTTCGGTACAAGTACTTTATTAATATTTGTCTTACGTGAAAACTATATAGCATCTCCCATTTTGAACGTTACCAAAAAAATTTTAAATGCTTGTCTCAGAATATTATTAGCCATATGACTATTTTTCTGTACTTATAAAACATTTAATCATTAACTACCCTATTATATTGAAGGTAAAATGATTTACAATGGGCCTAAGATACAGTAAATAAACAGACATACAGACAGATCTCTATAAACCAGTTGATTGATGAACAGCCTTTGTCTGAACGTTTCATACATCCGATATACTCTAGTCACAGAATAAAAATATGTATGTTTTAAATAAAATTTAAATATGGATTTTATTCGCTCACACTTGCCGTTTTTTACCTACTTATACTTATTGTTCTTTTACACACTTATATTTATAATTCTTTTACCCACTTATACTTATTATTCTTTTATCCACATATAATTATCATTCTTTTACCCACATATACTTATCATTCTTTTACCCACTTATACTTATCATTCTTTTATCCACATATACTTATCATTCTTTTACCCACTTATACTTATCATTCTTTTATCCACATATACTTATCATTCTTTTACCCACTTATACTTATCATTCTTTTACCCACATATACTTATCATTCTTTTATCCACGTATACTTATCACTCTTTTACCCACTTATACTTTTCATTCTTTTATCCACGTATACTTATCGTTCTTTTACATACGCATACTTATCATTTTTTATTCACTTATATTTATCGTTCTTTTACCCACTTTATAGTTATCGTTCTTTTGCACACATATTTGTCGTTCGTTCGTTTTATTTAACCTACCAAATTTAATTTGGGATTAACACATAAAAGGCAAATGGATTTGTTTTATATTAAAACACAATAATATAGCCTAGATTCACATAACATCGTGTGATCTTGTATAAGCGAGTAAAAATCTCTTGGAAATGTGTAATTACCATATTAGGAAACCGTAACCGTATAATGAAATATACTCGGTTATAATGCGATGATGACAATACAAGTAGTTTGTTTACCTGACTCCTGGTCTTCTGTCTGCAGCTGGAACCTTCCTCCACCCATAATGGGAGCGAAGTCGTCGCTCTCTGCGATTAACGCGTTTCGTAAACGACCCCTCGCACTCCCATCTAGCAATAATGATTAATCATTAGTATTTATCAACATTATAACAGATTATATTATTTTGCTTATGTGATTTTAAATTCAATATTCTCTCTGGAAATTATGATAGCAATAGTTAAATTTAAATGACATTAAAATGTCCTCTATAGGATATGTTTATTATAATTCAACTTACAGTAAAAATTTGAATAAAAATAGGTTATATATTAATTATTGGGCATTTTAAAACTCAATTCAAGTTTATTAAAACGGAGGTAAAATCAATACTATTTAATTTTAGTGTTTGTTTCAAGTAAAATATAGTTTCCCTTTGATAGTACCGATATTTGTAGTAACAACTAATTGACACAATAAAATCCATGTATCTATATCTACATATATGCATCAATATTCCATGTTACTACATAATGGGATGATTAATGAATAGCCAAACTTATCTAAGCAACACTTAATATGCACATTTATGCTGCAAAACATTCCTATTAATAAACTATTATTAGGATGGCTTCTCAAGACGTGTGGTAATTTAATTTTTACACAGGTCTAATAATAAATCACAATTTCACGTGATGTTAAGTGACGGTGTGACCTAAGTCGGTAGTAACATGTTAAGCCTAAATAAAAGCAGCTCCTAAATGGTACTGCCGATAATTGAATTTCCAATAGAGACTACTCGTCTCTGCCATTCTATGATTTAATCACCTTTTTTTTCACCGAAAGCTCAGACATATTGTAGACGGATTCGAAAGTAGGCTGATCAGAGCGCTACCCGACCGACTCTTCAAAAGGTGCGTGAGAAAGTTTTTTAAATATCTGGCAACGCGCATGTGATACCTCTAGTGTTGCAGGCGTCCATAAGCTATGGTGACCGAGTACCATCAGGTGGATCGTATGCCTGTTTGCCACAGTAGTGGTATAAAAAAAAAAAACACTATACACTAACTGTCGGGCGTCGACATCGAAGCGTGCGGGCGCTCCGCGTCCGACTCAGGCGTATGTTGCACGTGGGTCGTGTGAGACGTGTGGGGCGTATGAGGTGCGTGGGGCGTATGGGGAGTGAGGAGCGTGCGTCCCCCAGGCAGCCTATACAGCAGCGAGGAGGACACAGGCAGCGTGGGGTCCGTGACGCAGGGCGCGCTTACTGAGAGGCAGCGTCCTCCCTCCGGCATGGTTCCAGACTCGCACTTCACCTCCGCCTTCACGGGTGTCCTAAAACAATCATGCCATTATTGAAGTGAAAACTTTTTGAGCGATACTCTTTGGGGGAAAAACTTATAGTTAAGCGTTACCAATGCTATCCCGTCAACCGTCAAAACGCTACAGTATATCAGGTATAAAATGGCGTTGAATAAATAAATATAATACGATTTATACTTATGCAACCTACCATGTTTTGATTATAAATAAAACTATATGAAAAGGTACATAATTATTGCCCGGATTGCCAACAGATGTAAAAAGCAGACAAATTTTAGTTTATGTTAATAACTTCAATTAACAAATTATGAAATTTCATTAAATAAAGTTTTTTTTCCCAGTCATTCTCATACCTTGTTCCCAACTCCTCACTTGAGGTTGTTGCAATATATTTTCTTCATATACATTCATCCCTCTCAACCATCATCTCTTCATTTACTCAATTTTTCTTTCATATTATACCTCACTTACTCAATCCAGACTTTCTTTGACCTTCCGCTGCTTTTCCATCGTTTTATTTTACATTAATATTAATTACTATTTGATTCATATGCGCTTCCGCCCATAACATTTCCATACCATTACAAACAATTCCGTGTCAACTTTTCTACCACTGGCGCCATTTTCAAAATCCATTTAATATATCCATTCCTGACTTTATCTATTCTCATCAAAACACACATCTCTTTCTGATTACCATATCTAAATAAACTAAACTTTCGTGTAATTATCGTTGGAACAATCTTCTGCTATGTGGGACCATACTTCTAGGAACTTAAAGTATGGTCCCACATAGCAGAAGATTGTTCCAACGATAATTACACGAAAGTTTAGTTTATTTAGATATGGTAACTAATTAATTGCCTTATTATACACATAGTCTAAAAGAAACACAGTGCTTTTTATTTTAGAAATAAATTAACGTAAATAGAAATCCTTATAATACATGAAGCATGTAACGGCAACTGGTTTTTAAGTTTCTATATAATAATTAATGTTTTTTGGTACGTTAATAATTAGGTATATTGTCACAGACATCAGTTCTTTTTTCGGCAACTTTTTTATGTACTTATTTTTTTTTTAATTCTATATCAATAACTTGTAACTTATAATATAGGTAGGTTTTGTTAAAATAATTTGTCGTATCAATTGCGATTAATTATGATAATACGTACGTACATATGTACTTTAGAATTAATTATTGGCTTCTTTACTATTTATAAGAACTTATATGTAAACTGAATGAAATAGCTTGTTGTTTTCTTGAAATAAATAAATAAAATAATGTTTCAAAGTGACTGAAAAATTATTAAAAGACAAAATGTAACTCACGTGTAATTCGCCGCTATGGAGCTCGAAGGTTGCGACTGCATCTCTGCTATAAGAGGTGCTAATAACGCTTTGTTATCCTCTAATAAAGGATCTGAAGGGAACAACGCAGTCACTGTAATATATAAACTCTAGTTAATATGTCGATTACCCATAAAAATGAGACAATAGGAAAAGAATGGAAAGCTGGCATAAACCCCAGGTAAGACCCCGTCAAGGGGTCAATAACCTTTAGTAATAATACGACCGTCTAGAATCTTGAACGAAATTTATAAGATGAGAATAATTAATCCATTCATTCCACCGAAAGACGTCCACTGCTGGACGTAGGTCTTCCACAAAGATCTCCCACGACCTTCGTCTTTAGACCTTCACCAGGTTGTCGGTACAGTTATACTAATAAATAAAATTGAAGTGTCTGTTTGTAATGTAATTTTTTTTTGCTAAATAGATATAAATGTATATGATAAATATACCAAAAATACAATTATTAATTTTTTTGTCTCTGTCTGTCTTTTTTTGTAGATAGCTGAAATTACTCCGGGTACTTTTAATTTTCGAAAATAATTAGGGTAAAAAAAAAACTTACAAAAAATTGAATAAGATCCGATAGAATACACAGTTTTACAGAAAAGTGCTTGAATTATTTAACAAAATAATTAGGGATACGTATAAAAAAAACGCAATGAAGAATATATAAAACGCGGGCGCTGCCGCGGGCACACAGTTAGTCTCGATAAACATATCAGTTTCTAGTTTTCAACTACAAAAAAAAACGTCACCTGAGGGTGAAGCCGGCCGTTCCTTAGGACACAGGTAGACTTCTATTTCTCCAGACATTGATTTTAGATGTATCATATAACCCTTCTCGTCTGGATGAGGCACCTGCAATATAAATAATTAAAATAACTGGCAACAGGATTTTGATTATTACTTTATCTACTTTAGTATACAATATCAATTTACTTTCTTTATAATAAAATATATTAGAAATAACGTAACATAAGCTCACGCCTGTTATCCCCGAAGGGTTAGGCAGAGGTGAAATAGCGAACTACACCACCCACATTTCGCCGAGCTTAGTTCCGTCCCAGATGTGACAGGGGGCGAGCCTGTCGCCATATCGGGCACAACATTCCAGAATCCGGGATGATACTGAGTAGAAAAACTCAATATCACTCGACCCGACCCGGGAATCAAACCCGAGACCTCAGAACGATAGTCGTACGTAACACAACTGCGACACCGAGGCAGATATTAGAAATGCTTGTACATAATATGTGTGTAATTATTTTCTCGATAATAGCTGTACGAATTTGGATGAAATCTGTATTTAAATAAGGTTTTTAAGTTTACTCGGATGGACGGTTTTTCTTTCTTGGTGATCAGATTTTATTTAAAACTAGCTGCGAGCCCGCGGATACGCTCGCGTTTCATATATTTTTTACTGTTTTAATTTTTTAATACGGAACCCTAATTTTTTTTGTAGTATTAAGATAAAGTAAATATATTTGTTGTAAATTTCAAGCATTTGCCGGTAAAACTGTGCATTGAATAGGATTTTTATTATATTAATTTTTTTTTTTTTTAGTTTTAAGTTTTTTTTTACGTGGAACTCTAATTATTTTTGAAAATTAAAAGTACTTAGTTTCCCGTAGCAACTTCAGCTATTTAACAAAAAAAGTCCCGTCAAAATCTGTCGAGCCGTTCCGAAGTTTACCCGGAACAAGCAGACAAATAGACAAGACAAAAATTTTAAAAATTGTATTTTTAGTATTGGTATCGTATATTACATTCATATCTATTTAGCAAAAAAAATTAATTTTAACATTACAAACAGACTTCAATTTTATTTATTAGTATAGATTGACATTGCTAATCATGCCAACGGGTAATTTTAAATCAATATTTCAACTGTCCCGACGTACAAAGCGACATGTCTAAGAAAAAAAGCTGAGGTTCACAGGAGAGCGTAATGAATATTCAAATCACTCTAGAAAGTAATCTATTTACATTTTAATATTTATTTTTTCTGCAATTTTTTATTCGATTTTTGAAGTTTATTTTGCTAATAACTTAATATATATATTTTCATGTTTTCATGAAACAGTTGATAGATATATATATATAACTTTTCAGCAAATAAGAAAAGCTCATATCCCACTCCCCTCTTCCTATGGACACGTAATCATTAGCATATTTTTTACAAAATAAACTGAATTAGTTCTGAATTATTAATTACATCTTTTCGAAGTAAAACTTTTTACGAAACTCCGTATAAAAACTCCATGATTAAAACTTTAAAAAGTATTTTTACGTTCTGCTATGTCGTGTGCATGTAAATGGCTGACGTAACCTATATTCGCCACAAACGTTCGACTATACGTTGGGGAGGTCAGTTATATTGAATAGCCACAGGTGAATCTGTCTTACAATTTGGAGCGTTTAAGATCCGGCTCCACTCTCGTTTCGTTATCAAACGAATTTATTTTCAGAATATTAGTCTGATATATATTAAGACACAAGAATTAAGAAGATGAGAAGGGATTGCATGTAGCTGAGATGCGAATGGTGAGTTGGATGTGTGGTGTCACAAGAATGGATAAAATGAGAAATGATACATTCATTTCTTAGAGGGAGTTTGAAAGTTTTTCACCAGTGGTAGAAAAGTTGAAAGGCTCTCCCGCTTGTCGTGGTTTGGACATGTTATGAGAAGAAACGAAGCGCATGTGGGTGAAATAGTAATGAATATAATAGTTGAAGTATGTAAATGTAGATGAAGGCCAAAGCAGGTGTGGATGGAGTGTGTAAGAAATGATATGAAAGAAAAACGAGTAAATGAAGAGATGACGGCTGATAGGGACGTATGAAAGAAGAAAACATACTGCGCCGAACCCAAGTGAGTTGGGAACAGGGCTTGAGAATGATATATTAAGACACCGAGCGAGGTTCAGATGGAATGAATGAACTCACACTAAGCCTTGTGTCGGGCGGCGCTTTGATTGGTATGACGGTCTGGTTGCGGAAGTCCTTGATGGAACGTAGGTCCGCGTAGGTGATGTAAGCACACGCGCCGTGCTCCGCCGACAGCCGGCTGAGGGCGTGCTCCGCGACGGCGACCGCGCGCGACACCCTCGCCTCCCGCGCGTCCAGCGCCCGCACCTCCCGCTGCAGCCGACGAGCCCGACCCTCGTCAGCCTCCACACCCCCGCACCCGCTCGCCTCACCGCACCCACCCACCCCTAGTCACAACCACCACCAGTCAGTCGTTACTTTATCATTTAAATCTAATATTTTTTTAACTACAGCACTTAAAGTGTGTTTACAAACGTCAAAGCACTAAAGATCAAAATTGCGGAATTTATATAATTAAAGTTTTCGCTACAGGAAAATATTTCAAGGTACAAACCAGGCTAAAACAGTCCTGTATCACTACAATCTAGTTAGATCTATTGTTAACCCTCCTTATAAAGTTAAAGCTCACTGCCTAGACCTAAAACCTGGATCTTATTGGCAGATAGTGACTGTACCTCCTCTGGGAGCAACGCGTGCTTACCCAGAATTCGGTTACCTATGGGTATTAATGGATCACATGCACACGAGATGTGCCTTGGCATTTCGTCTGCATATTTACAAAACCACTTTCTCTTGTGTTCTGGACACCAATGTTGTGTAAATGTTTGCTCAAACAACAGTGCCCAGTTAGTGGTCTCACTAATCCTCATAGATGATTCCTACTGAGCTACTGAGCATCAGGGTTAAGATAAAAAGGATAAGTAATTAATTTAAAAATTCGAAAAGGATATCGTTAAAATCTCTGCTAAATTTATCTAATTCATTTTGAAGCGATGATGGCTTAGTTGTTAGTACGGTCGGATTTCGCGTCAATGGACGCGGGTTCAAACCCACCACCCTATCCACCTTTAAAATCAGCCTGAGCTTTTGGTGAAGGAAAACATCGTCAGGAAACCATAGCATGGTGGTAGTGGATTTTTTAATGATGCCCGCCTGGGTAGCTACCACCTTCAAGAAAACATGCCGCCAAATACTGATAGGTGTCTTCCGGCAGCATCACTTGAGAACCAGTGTCTAGGATGTGTGTTACCATCCTGGACCACATCGTCACTTAACATCAGGTGAGACTGTGGTCAAAGCATCAATGATATTACAAGGCTCAAGCCTATACCGATTTTTATTTAAATCTACAATATGCGAATTGTACATAGCTTCTGACAAGATGGCGAATGTTGGTGTATGTATTTAGGCAGTTAATTACTCACCACCAGGAACAATCTAACTATTTCATAATCAACTAGTAAGAAGTTTTATTATTAAAAATAAAATCATATTCCACACATTATCCGTCTGGATAAACAATACTATTTTCCCTAACATGTAGCTACACTTATTTCAAACAGGAAGTACTTCCAGACATCACACATCATTATCGTAATAATGATTTACCTTGTAATGATAATTAAAATAAAAATTACATCACAATTTTGTGTACAAATGTGTTTAAATAAAATGATGAACCTTTACTTTATAAGATTGAATAAAGCAGAACACTTGTAATTAAGAATAATTTTGAGGTTAATTAATTATCATAGGCTTGTGAATTAAATGTCCAGAAAACATTTGTGTTAATGACACTACCCTATAAATTAATGAACTCCTTTAAAGATCAAAAAAACATATAATACAAATAAACAAAAAAAAACAAATAAATAAATGATTTCATAAATCCTTTCTCCCGTCTTTCCATAAATATACAGGAGCCATTAATTAATGTTTATCAGTAGAAATTAAAAAATATAAACTCACCATATTTCCACTGTATGTTATTTTTAGACCTCTAAAGCAGAACACTTGTAATTAAGAATAATTTTGAGGTTAATTAATTATCATAGGCTTGTGAATTAAATGTCCAGAAAACATTTGTGTTAATGACACTACCCTATAAATTAATGAACTCCTTTAAAGATCACTTTAAAAAAAAAACATATAATACAAATAAAAAAAAAAAAACAAATAAATAAATGATTTCATAAATCCTTTCTCCCGTCTTTCCATAAATATACAGGAGCCATTAATTAATGTTTATCAGTAGAAATTAAAAAATATAAACTCACCATATTTCCACTGTATGTTATTTTTAGACCTCTTCTCTAATATTCCTATACCCTCTAAAACATTTGTAATATCGTATATGCGACGCTTTTGGACCGATAAGTGTTCCGCCGCAATGTTCAAATCTAGAACACCGTTCGGTGATGATTTAAGCAGTGCGACGAACTTTTTCGTTAATAAACCTAATGATGTGTCAAACCTGGAATGGAAAAGAAAACTGTCATTTTAGACATTACCTATTGGTATGAGTTTCTGAGGTGTTGACTGTTGAGATAGTTTATACTAAAGGTTACTCATGAAAACGCATTATCAACAAACTAGTCATCATTTTGCCCCTTCGCATATAGAATGGGACTCACAGACTTGTTCTTATTTTACCAAATGAGTTTGTATATACTCTTTAGGGTCTTGCCTCAAAATATATTGTGCTAATATTTATGTTATTCGTTTTATCAATTGACAAACTTTTTATTTTATAATATTAACTATCAAGGATGTAGTAATGTACGGTAATACGCTAGTTGACTTGTGTTTATTTATTGAATTTAAAAAAGAATAAGTGAATAATATAGTTAAATATAATAATTGTAATGAATTAATGCGATAAGTAAACGTTGTGGTGGTGTGGTACAGAATGTGGAGAAAATGATAGAAAAAAGGATGCTTTATTGGTTTGGACACGCGTAGAGGCCATCCTCTACTATGTCATTCATATGAAAAAATGTTACAAGGCGAGGGTGATTAGGCAAACCGGTAAGGGTCAACCTAGGCGAAGGTATATCGACCAAACCGAAGACGTTCTAAAGAAAGACCAAGTGAAAAGTGCCCGTAACCGAAGAGTGTAAATGCAAGCACTCATGAAAGTAGAAGTGTAAGAAGTATGTCAGGATTATAGCAGATGAAAGGATGTAGTCTCTGCCTAGCATTATTGGAGAGAAGCGGGATTTTATCTCTAAGAATGTAAGGAAAAAATGAGTTAATAAATTTCTGGGATAAGAGCTTTCGAGTGTAGACGTTCTAGAGAAAATGCTATCTCTTACTCACAAAAAGAATTTTATAGTTACGTTAGTTAATTAGTGATTACAGTTATAAACACGTAAAGTGTGACGTCATATCTTAGTATACTACTATCTAGTTCGCTCTCTCTCTCTCTCTATTCAAATGTTTATAATTTCCTTATTTTTTGATCATATTTTAATTTTCGTTTTCTGTGGTTCATTTGAATAAATCAAGCCCGTTTTGAGGTTTTAATTATTGTAATTTTAATTGTGGATGGGCCGAACATGGGTTTCACCGAAAACAAAATTCAGCATACTTTATGCTCATACTGAAACTGAACTTTATTTACGCAAAGCGCGTAGAATAGAATTTCCGTAACATTTGATTGATTAATCATGCTCAATCATATACAGCTTAGTACAGAGAAATCTTAAATTACTACTTCGCCGCCGAATGCATGGATAAGTTGCCCAATATGCTGAATACCAAATATGAAAGGAATATTAAGCCCATCTCTGCTATAATTACACTTCATGCACACAAAGTTTTATAGAAATCAGTAAACCCATTTTTGAAATCATTCAGAACATATCTTTTTATTATATTTGTTTTAATGTATTCTCTACATACTTTTAAAAATCTTTATAGCCTTGCTTGTACTACTTGATACGGATAAAATCTGTCAAACCGTTTTCAATTTAAATCGTGACATACATGCATACAGACAAACATCACGTCAAATTTGAGATTAGTAATGGCGAAAATAGATATGTCATATAATCTAAAAAAAAATGTACAGGACAAGCCTAAAGTAAAAGTAAATTAAATAGTTGTTGTTATTTTGCTAATTTCGTATCAAATGATTTTCAGCTGTACGTTTTCTTCTGATAAAAAAACCGGAATTAGCAGTGACCATATTATTTATAATGGATTTACGCAAAGTATCGCCTTCGTCAAAAATAAAAGTAAATTATTAGTTAATCTTAACGTTGATTGGTGAGAAGTTCCGTGGCCAGGAATTTATTGAATTACTCCAGTTATAAGTGTCACACGACGCTGCGCCGGTTTGAAACAAAAATGTAGCATAATTATTATCGGCTTAAATGTTGTCGAAGCCGGATTGTCGGGTGTAAAATTATTGTTTGTGACCCAATATGGCGATAAGAGATGCCATTAATTATCTACATAAGGAGAACGTACGGATACTTAAATATAATTTGCAAAAAACATAAGACACCTGTCATATTATTTTATCGCGTTTAAGATTTGTTTTGTTCAATGATCAGAGATACAGTAATAGTTTTCCGGGGCTTAATAAATATTTTACGCGTACATGCAGCGATAGTTCTCTGAATTTAGTTAGTTCTCTGATAGTTTTTGTAATTTAATTACAACTTATAAAATGAGACAGTGAAACACATTGTTAGAACAATTTAGATTGTAAATATTATAATTTATATTATAATATTATTTAGTAGCATTTTTGGTCTAATATATATTGGTTTGTTGACTGATTATTCTTTATTGTCTTATCCAAAAAACTTATCATAAATACATAATACATAAATCATAAATACATTTATATATAACCTATCATATCAATCAAATTGCCCGTTAGTGATTGATCAAAATTCCAAGTCTTCTTGCAAGGATATTATGAATTAACCGTAACCGTATGAAATTAACTGAGAAACTTTTAGATTTACCTTTTTTCGTGATTTCTGTAATAATTATCTAATTCGCGTTTTTTTCCAATAATCACAGCACACATAGAACCATTCATGGATTTTTTTTTTCATGGATAAAAGCCTTTTTTACTCTTTCTTCATACATAAAAATCATTCACGTCATTCTCCAGGTCTCAGGCTACCTATATATCAAATTTAAAATCGATCCAAAGATTTAATCATGAAAAGTAACAAACAAACAGATAGACTAACTTTGGCATAATTTATAATATTATTATTCCTGATACAGATACGGATTATTACAAAACGTCAATTGATTAAAAATTATCTCTAATAAATAAGTCAAGAACAGTCGTTACTTTTCAAATGGTAACACATACACGAGTACATTTCACAACGCGGATCTCGAGAACACTTGGACGAAATTATTTATTTCCCAACAAAGCATATACGTAAAAAAATGATAATCTTATTTGCAATTATAATGGCTGTTTAAATGTTATCATTTAGTGAATTCTCTTCTCTTGCGGTTTAGATTTGAACAGTAATACCATTAAAAGCAGAAGAATTAAAAAGTATTCCAATGAAATGGCTCTCCTCTTCATACATTAACATACATTTACACCACAGATCCATATAAAGAGAAACCGTTTCCATTCAAGCAACATTCCATACCGATTTTTTTTCCCCTCAACACCAAAAATGAACTAACATTTATTTAAAAAAAAAAATAGTTACCTGGAACGTTCCGTATATTTTTTCATAGAACTGGACGGTCGGCTGTACGGAGTGAGAACTTTGACCCGTTTCTGTTTGGGCGTTTTAAAGTCGGCCTTCATGGGCACCACGTGACCCTGACTGCCTGAACTGCTCTCACTCAGGTTCAGTCTTCTTTTCACCGCCTGCAAACACCACCAACCTGTGATACGATCGTTTCAAAGGCAATAATTTAACGAACACTTATTTTGACGATAAAACAAAAAAAAAAACCCTGATTTTAAAACTTATCTGCGTAAACGCTGTCAACGCAATTTAAGATTCTTATAGAATAGATGCTGACGAGATGCTTCCATACATACATTATTTCATTCATATTAACTATGATTTTGATTAGTTTGAAACGGCTGTAGGATGATTACAATAGTGCTTAGGTGCTTAGGTCTTGCACCGGTAACATAACATAGCTCCATTTCATAGTATATCCTATCCTATCAACTATTCGATAGTTACAATTCAACACCTATAACAAACATTATATTATGAGAGCTTCAAATATTGCAAGAAACCATATTAAAATTACGATATAAATAAAAGATCCAGAGCTAGCTAAAGGCTTTAACCATGGTAGATGTAAGCCGGAATGATCGCCGTTGTTCTTGCACTGAACTTCCTTTAATATCAATGCAGTTTTACCTAACCCGCATAAAGAGTAACAGTATATCACAGTAAAATAGAAATGTTCAATTTTCTTCAATAATATCGCTCTTACACTGTTTTAATTATGAAAGTATTGCAATGTATACATAATAAGTACATACATACGAATGTGAAATTATCTGGTTTAAATTTATTTATTTACTGCTAACGTATTGTCGTATTATGTTGAGGTAAACAATATCCATGTACCTACATAAATTTTAAATTTAGAAATAAATAGTAATGTTCTACTTACAAAAATATTTCTTGAAATGCACACTCACCCTAACAACACGCAACTACCAAATTTGCAATTAAAGAACACTCATAGTCCATAAGATTACAATCACTTCTACAAAATAATTTAAAACAATTGTGCCTGATTTTGTAAAGTCTATTGACCTACCATTGCTTAAAAACTCGACATTTTTAATCGAGAGATTAGAAGGAGAGTTAAATAAAACTTTAAAATGAATAGGAAAGTGTAAATGGCATTGTACTAGACCAAACAGACGGGATGATGCACGCAGCATTTTCAAATAAGCATAATCTTACTTGCATGCGCTACAAATTTAATTTCAACATCCAACGTGGGGACTAAGAGCCGCCAAAAGGAAGTGTGTGGGGAGAGAACCCGGTAACAATACATGACATAAATTAGAATCAACACAAAGGCTGTCGAGCTCTCGGAAGGGACCTACAACGAAAGAATGGCAGTTTCTTATCTCGGAATATTCGCGTTATTATTAATAGTAAACCTGGGGACTATTGTTAATTTGCCGGATTGCGGGCCCCGTTCATGTTTGTACTGCAAACCCGGCGTCACATTATCTGTGCAGATGTGCTTCTAAACTGTAACATCTAAGCACATAAAGCATCTCCAATTTTAGCAAGAACCACTAGCACAATTAACATAATCAATTTTTAACCCTTCACACTATCCGCCTTTAACAAATAATAATAGTTAATTATACCGCAGGGTATCGTCTAAATAGTTGAGCAAAAAATATAATTATAGTTTGCATTAGATTAAAAGCATTAAATGGAGCAAGTCTTTGTTAATATATTTTTTGTTGTTACAACCAAAGGGATCTTGAGACAAGACCGCATAAAGTTCATCGAGGCGGTAACGAAAATGTGCAATGCAAGTGTTATGACAGGAAGTTAGTACCTGGCCACGTGACCGGCTAGCGGCACGGCCACATGGCGGCCCACCACGCTGCGCCGGGTCGGTCGGTTGAACGCCACACGACATGACAAACTGCTAACATGTGTGACTATTGCCCCACTTGCTCTCCGTATATACGATACATACAAAACAACGTTAAAGTTTCAGCCTAACCGTCGAGGGAAAAAATCAGAGGTTTTCCTACGACTGTCAATTTTTAATGTACTTCAGGTTAAGTCATAAATTCTTATTACCTTCTATATGGCCGGAAAAAACAATAACAAACACCAGGCACACGGCATTAGAAATCAGAAAACGGTATCACTAAAAATTTAAAGCTATCATGTATAGTAATAATTTTTAGACTATGCATTCCAGATACTTTGAGAGTTCCAGGAACATTGTTAAATTATATTCTATACAACGTCTGACTCGTCATAACGGTTAAAGACACTACGTTTTGGAAGAACGAGTTGCTGAAAAAGTCAATTCTTAACAACAAGTTAAGAAATCTATTAAATATACATTCTTGACACCGAAGGGTTATAAAATCCCATTTCGTAGGTAAATGTCAAATAACCGCAAAAATATATATTATATTGGTTCCCTGGATACGAAATTAAATCGCCCGCTCGACTCGTAACTACCGTTACTTCCTCAATAACAGCTAATAATTGAATTTAAATAAGCAGTCGTCGGATTGTTATTAAATACGGTTGTTGCCTTTCAGGTTTTTAACGTTATTAAGTTGTTGTTTGTTAACAAAATATGAAAGATATTCTACCGTTGTTAAGAAAATATTGCAGTACTGCATCATGATACACGATATAGCATAAAAAAACTAATAAGACGCGAAGTTGTTACCGAATGGAATTGAATTTACAAGTTTTTATATTTTATATTATTTATTGGTCGGGAATCGGGATACTATCTGCCTCTAATGCCGTTGTTTTCAACAAAATCTAGCATTTACAAGTAAATTTAAATAAATCATAGACTAATACTCCAATTATTAATAAAGTTTCACTCTTGTATGGTGTTGTAAGCATAAAAAGCGTGTACGTCGAAAGGTTTTCAAACAGGAAACAATACTAAATATTGTGTGTTTTCATAGAACTACATTGACACTCATACGTAATGTCGATAATGAAGCAATATCAGTTATAGGCGGGAAAGCAACATGAGAGTAAACAAAGCAAGTTGACAAACATTTCTTATACTTAAAATACAAGTACTATAATACTAATGCCACAAAAGACGCAGAGAAAAGTTTACTTATTATACATCTAAAGCTTTCTTTAGTAACTACTATTTAAATTTATCCCATTTAAATGTAACGCATTAGAAACTTAACGTACATTTTATCTAGTCCCTGTTATCTATTGGCTGAGACAGAAAGTTGAGGCGCGGATAGGTATTTCTCACACACACGAATCGCTGCGAATGGATCGCGTTTATAAAAACCGTTCCTTACATAGGTCTACTACGGCGGTGTGAACTAGTCCTTAGCTAGTTTCTCTATCAATGTTACCAGGGCAAATCATTTTCTATATATCGTAACCGTGCTATTCAATCATCTGTATTTTCATGACAACTGTTTAAATAAATCGATATCTAAGTCAGAAGCCAATAACGTGTAAACCATAGAACAGTATCGTGCAATTTTTAATGCAGTAAAACACGCCGTAGCATGCCATTCTAAGATTTCATATCAAACCTTATGACTTAAAAAAAAGAATATACCTGTACGATATAACAAAATAACTAAAACTCTATACGAGTCCGATTCTACTAGCTGGCTTCTACGTCTCGTGTAAATCCAAAATGGCGGACACGCTAAGCGCCACAAATTTGTTAGCATCTTGAAACGTCCCGGTTAAAACGGTAAAGCGTCCTATTTGCGGGACCCTTTCGACAGGACGGACCAATCATGAAACAACTTGTGGTATCACTCTAATACATTATTGAGAGACTGCACATAACTTGCTCTTAGAAGTTTGTGTATCTGTCTTTATTCAAGAACTTAAAACACCAGAAAATTCTTGAATTTAGTTCGTATGTAAATTTTTACTTAAAATCTAAATTACGATATTCTTTTAAACTAAAATAATAATTTTGTTATACAAAAATGAACAATTTCTCTACTACTAATATTCCTTACATCACACTAATTTAGAAGTAGAAAAGTAACTACGGCCTAATATATAAATTAAGGAAACAATATTATTAACTAAATAACCTGTTTGAATAGAATAAAAATATTGTAATATATATTGATAGAGAGACTTCTAAAAACCAAGTAGGTATAGGAAAATGAAACAATTAAATGGATCAATGTCTATTGTAGACCCCCAGAATCCGTTTACTAGTCATTGACCCCACAAGGTCATTGAACTCATATTAATTTAGATGGGACATGGAATGGTGTTAAAATTATCTCTAAAAAAATTAAGTATGAAAGTAATTCAAAGAATATGTATTTGAATAAGAAATTGTTAATTTTTATTATGAAAAAAATCATTTGTAAGAAACAACAGAACATGGATTTTATAAATTATATTTTTATGGAATACTTATTCATACATACAGTACCTAGACATAGAAAATAATTAATTAAATAAAACAAAAATCCCAACTAACAAACTGAATACTAATGGCTCAAAATTGAAAACTATTATGCAAACAGAATCTAATATAATAGTATCTTCTATAATATATATCATTTTTTTTTATAAACAATTCCCTACTTCTCTAAATGACACTATGAAGACTGTGTTGAAATCATAAGGGAAAAACAGAACAATTAAAATTTGTTAAACATTATTTACAACATATCATTTGTAATTTAAAATAAATTAATTTATTTGTTAAATCTCAAATGTTAAAATAAAATTTATAGCTATGGATTTTATCATCCTCTTTATTACCAGTATCACTCAATAAATGCATACAACTAAGCATAAATTTCAGTTATAGAGCTGTATGGAAAATAATTTTCATTTCAGTAATCTCAACAACTATGCCTATTTCAACAAGTTATTCAACCCTTGACACAGTTATTGAACCCTTTTTTGAAAGTTATATAATTGAAGAATGTAGTAAAATCAGTCAACAAAACTAAAGTTTTTTTACATTCAAATATTACTTTATTTTAAATTTCAAAAAAAGCAAGTTAAACTACAAAAATAATTATAAACCAAAATAAATCAATAATACAATGCACTTTTCAAACTGTATGTACTAGTGGTGAATGATTTAACAAGACATATATTTTACTGTAAAAAAAAAAGTAATTTTATTTATGCTTACAGTCTCTGTAATTAAGATCATGAAAATATTTAAAGCATATAGCTTTTATAATTTAACTATTGATTATATAACACAATCTACCAGTTCAAATGATAAGTTTTGGATAAGAACATTTCTTATCCAATTACTTTACAAGTATGTTTATTTTGGTATACAGTTATTTTAAGAGATCCAAAAAGGTATATTATTTCAACAATGAATATCATAATAACAAATTGATAGTTCCCCAAAATGATACCCATTACACAATTTAATTAATCTACAAATGAAAACATATTAATATCACCTACCCAAATATAATCACGGTAAATACAATAATATGATTACATTGAAAATACTAAGAAATATTTGTAATAAGCAGTGTAACAACATATGTATGTGTAATTTATCTCATCCATGTTTTTTTTTCTAAATTGTGTTGATTAATATATTAACCTGTTTTATTCACACTTGTTAACAGATTGTTTTTCCAGTGTGCACCACTTACCTCCACAATAATTTAGTTGTTGGTTATAACATATATTATATAAATAGCCTATAATAATTAAACAACTAATGGAATAAGCATATTTTACATTCACCACTATTATTTATCAGAAATAAATTTACAGTTTGCATGGTTTCATCTTAAATAATCAGACTTAACTGAGGCTTTAAACATTTATCACATAATACAAAATCTCATATATATTTTTAAAAATATTAAAAATCACAGCAAATTCAATTGTTTGTTATCCATAAATGAATTATAGTAGAATGATGAGAATTGGAAGTGTCCTAGATATTTTTTTGTAATTATACACAATATACAAGGAGCTAGTCTTGTGAAGATCATATACTAATGAGCTCAGGGATATTGGAAAATTATAGTATATTTAAAGACATTTGGACAATAGCCTAATGGGTTGGCATATGGATATGGATTTTATTTATTAACAAAAGTTGTTTTACAACTCTACAAACATAATCTGTTTAGACGCTGATTTTCCAAAGGATAGTAAAAGCCATCTAAAGACTAATATAAATACCTTATCTCTTGATATCCCCTCATTCAAACAAATATCATTGGTAATGTTATAATAAACTTTGGGCATCTATACATAATCAGCTGACATGACACAATGAAAGTGAAGACTCACTATCATAACTTTAATGATTAACATATCTATTTTAATACAGAAATATTGGTGAGTCAGCATCGACACAAATTTTACAGTTACCATGATCAAGTACCTACCAAAAGATAGTGAAACATTTTCAATAGACCACAAATATTATAAAATATAAATCTTCTATCAACTATCGTATAACTTTATTTGATTTTATGAAGATCTTGATACCTTAGCATTTATCTTGATAATCCAAAGTATGTGTTTCTTAAAATGTATTATAACTTTAACAGCTGATGAGAGCATATAATTCATTTAAATTCAGGATTCTTAAATTATTGAGAATTAATGTTCAATTCACTAACATGAGAACATTTCATATTAATTCTCCTTAAACAATTTTCGATTGAAGAATTAAAACAAACAGATTGGATAAAATACTCACTTCAGACGTCTTCGGCGGTGCTGTAGGCGCTTCACGCCTGATCTGATGCTTGGGTGTTGCTCCATAACCGTGATCGAGAAGATGATAGCTTATGGGCTGGCTGGGGCTGTCATCCAGTAACGTGGTATGTGATGGAGACGCCCCGGCACGTACCACCACCTCGGCCTCACCCTCCGCCGGCCCTCGCTTAACTCCCCTCGGCATCGCTGTTCATCAAAAACAATTATATGATATAGGACACTACGATGATTCTCATTTCATACACAATGTAACATAATCATCAAATTCAATTAGCGAAGAGGTTAGGGGCGCCGCGCGCGCGGAAATTACAGGCGAAAAGCCTCCTAAGCAAACGGGGTCGATAATAATAAAAATGATCATATGTTAATACTAATGGTCTAAGAAAAGAAAACACCTCCAACTGTCCAATTTTGCTTACGTCACTTTTTTCAGCGACAATTTCCCGAAAAATTCGACGTTTGGACGATGCCTAGACATAACCGCTTCCTAAACCTGTGTGTACACTTTGAATTATATCATATAAAGTACCCATAATTTCATTAGAATACTTACAAAAGGTGTAAGCAACCGATATTCCAATTTATAACCATATAACGACATTAATGTTTTCGACACAAATGCTACATTATCGAGTACTCAAAATAAAATGTCCGCCGCTTTGTTGGTCTCGAGTGAACTCGTGGACATCGACGCTCGATAATTTTCAGTTAATAAACACAGTTCATTCTATGCACAGGTTATTTTAAACACTAACTAATTCACTCATAGATGAAAACATAATAACGGCCCTAGGGCACATTTTACAATAAATAACAGATAAAAATGCGGAACATTGGAACGGCGACAAGCGAAGCTTTTCAGAACATCTGGCACTGACTTAGTTGCTAGCGACATAGCAGTGGCGCGAACTACGTACGCAAGCGCGAAGCGGTCGAACAACCAACCCCTATCGGACGCCGTTCACCGCTGCCGATCCAAATTCCTCCCCTCGTTGATGAAGCCAAAAAAATATAACGAATTTTTGAATTCCCATTGTTCGACCGGTTTAAAACGAAGAAAGCAAAGCGGCTTATCACTCAGAGCTGCACTTGGCCTTAGTAACGACAGAATCATGAAATTTTATACACTTTAAATATTTTCAGTGAAATATAATGAATTAAAATTTTCTTACTTGAAAATACTTCTGTATTCGCTGGGTTTAATTTAGTTTAACTGGAACCTACGAAATGTCAAGTATCATTATTGTTAAATAAAATTTTAGCCAAATTTAGAAATACAAAATTTTGTAGGTACACAACATATTCAAAGCTCAATTTAAATTTATCGATAGGCGGGTTTTCTAAGATAAACAACCATACCCCTCATCTATCTTTGAAATTATTGTTTGTATAAAGACGCGGTGAAAATACTTTTAAATATGAAGAACAAATGCTTTTTGAACTGACATTGGCGGAGTTTAATTAATAGGCAATAACAATACCTGTCACATAGCTTTATAAGTTTATAATTATATAAGTTTGTTTAGAGGTTTATTTTAAGGGTTATATATCCTAATTATAATGTATTGAAATATGTGAATATGTTGTCTGTAGTTTAGACGTTGAGTCCTATTACCAAATCGTTTACCTTGTTAGCTTTTTGATAAAACAAAAAACGTATTAAAAATAAGTTTATAGAATATGTACATATTCTAATAATAAATAAATTAAATTATAACAACGTTTACTATTTAATTTTATATTCTATACATTATTCCACATACATTGAATATACAATCATACTATAAAAATCTATTTATTGTTTTTAATTTAGGATACGCAATACATAAACCACATTATGCCGCCAATATAACGGAAATACGAAAACATTACATATATAGAGGCGGAAGTGACTAAAAGTTCATAGACAATAATCGTTCTGAAATTTTTTTTAGAATAAAGGTGAGGATACATTTGAAAATGTACTAACAATTTATTGATAATAATAATAGAATAATAAATATCATATGCATAATCCTTCTCGAGTGATTAAGATAGATGAAAAGATATTTATTTGAATTTTAAGTCGTAGAATAATTGAAAGAGTTATAAAATATTTTCTATTCGTTACAAAAAATACACAAATGAGTTTTATTTATATGATTGATGATGTATCATCTCTAGAGGTATTTTTTAAATTATTGTAAACTTAAAGCCCAAAACATGATTTTAAATAGTATCATGTGGTTACCAGTTGGTGTTGGTCTCCCTTTCTAGGCTTAATTTCACAACAACTAAAACTATATAGTTGTTTGTTTACTTTGCTAACTCCGCTTCAAATGATTTTCAGCTGTCACGTCTATATTTATTGAATCATATTAGTATAAGTTTCCAAAAGCCGTGACAGGTGAAAATCAATTGAAGCTGAGTTAGCAAATAAAAAATCAACCATATTATTTACTAGATGTGCGTTTCTTATGTTTTTCAATTTTTTTAAACCTAGCTAATGCTGTTGATCAGAAGAGCCTTTTATGTTCTTCAATGCGTTTTAGTTTTTTTATACGGAACCCAAATTATTTCTCATAAATTCTTGAGTATTAGCATAAAGTAAATATATTTCTCATAAATTCATGCACTTGCCCGTAAAACTGTGCATTGAATAAGATTTTATTCTATTCTTTGTGAGTTCTAACTTCTTTACGCGGAACACTAATTTTTTCGTAAATTAAAAGTACCCGGAGTAACTTCAGCTATCTACCAAAAAAATCCGTCAAAATCCTTTCAGTCGTTGATGGATTTTCGCAAAGTATCGCCTTCATCAATCTTCTACACAAAATTTTATAAAATTCATCTAGTCTAGTCGCTACTCGTGAATTAAGAACTCAGGCGGAACTCGTTCACTGCTGAACATAGGTCTCTCCCAAATAACTCGACAAAAAGTCTTGCACCAAGCATATCCAACGGATTCCCGCAACTTCTACCTGATTGTCAGACTACCTTGTTGGAGACTTGACCAATCTTTAATTTTCTTCAGTTTGTGCTCGTCATTTGAAATGCCTTTGGCACGTCGGTTATTGGTTCTACGACAATTTACGCCACTGACTGCCATAAAATTTGGCATTTCGGCAGATAATGTTGATTATGTTATTTCTTCTGCGGATTACCTAATTTCTGACATATTTACAATCTGAGCGAATTCCTATCCGTTGCTCTTTGGATGACCTTGAACTTTCTTATGGGGCTCATTATGAGAGATCACATCTTAATTCCGTTTTTCACCAATTATCAGTGTTCAGACTTTCGTAATAGGACACTGCGACATTCCGGATGACAAAATTCTGTGTAGCTTTTCGAACACATCCCAACCAAGTTGAATTCGAAAATCTATCATTAAACCTATCAAACTTGTCATATTTTTTTACGTAGAGAAAATTGTACGTCGAATACTCTTTCATCGTCAGGGGCGACGAGAGGGCTATGACAGCTCTTATCAGCTAAAAACCTTCCGGCCACAAAACGCGCGAGAGAGAAAGGATAGTGGGATCACGCTAGTGCACTCCATAATCCTGCTCACGCGCAGATGGTATAAGCAAAGACACTCTGGGAGAGGAATTTTGTGGTAAAGGGCGCCCCGCATTAATCGTCTGACGTTTTATCATCGAGGGACACCTTCTGCTCACCTTTTACGCCCGGTTCGCTGACGGCAGGCCGTAGTAGGTGCATGAGGCGCTCAGTTTCTCGGTCTACTGGACTCTTCTCTCAGTGAGAGAACTTGCAGAAGGAGATGAGTGTTCCATGCTCACACTTCCGACCGTCAGTCGAACCACAGCCGATAAAGAGAGAGATACATTCCTTCTGCAGAGAGCTTTCCTTGCGCTCTTCGCTTCATGCTCCTTCATTGTGTGCTGCGTAGAATCTATGACACATTCATCGCAGTGAATTGAAGAATCCCCCACAAATTACCAATAGGATGATCCCTCAAATGCAACAAACAACAATAAAAGGCTTAAGCCATTGAAAAATAATTCCTACTCAACTCACTCAACACAACCCGACACGATAGGTTTCGTTTCAGCCGAATATTTTACCAATTTTTACATTATATTTAATAAGAAACACATATTTACTGAATTTCCAACGTCGCGTTGTAATATAATTTTAGAGGTTAATCCTTACATTAGATATATAAAATTACACCCCTATCTTTTTAGCCGTTGGTTGACTTATATCTCGAAAACAACGAAATCAGTTTACATTTTTTTTTTATGTAATTGCAATATGTACTCAGATTTTAGTGTATATTTTGTTACCTAATTATTTAATAGATATATGTAACAAAATAAATCGAGGAAAAAATAATCAACACATTCTTTAATTAATCATTGAATATGCGAAACCACGGGCGCACCAATGTATAAAATAAAACAAATTGCGTTTTTTTTAATTTATTTAAGTTTCAAATAATTTTTACACATTTTACACACTAAAAGAGTTAATTTCTTAAAATATAGCCACTGCCAAGAAGAATATCAATTTCAATGTCTCTAACTCGACATATCGAGTATCCACACCAATTATGATCATAGGAATTCAGTGAGTTACGGGTTGGTTTAAAAAAACGACAAAGCAAATTTTCATATTGTAATAAAAATAACAATCGTATCAAGGAATGAGGAGATCCGCAGAAGATCAAAATAACCGATATTGCCTTAAGAATTGCTAAACTTTAGTGCCAGTGGGCTGGGCACATTGCTCGCAGAACCGATGCCCGAGGGGACCAACGAGTTCTCGAATGGATACCACGCGCTGGAAGACGTAGCGTAGGTAGACCCCCTACAAGGTGGACCGATGATCTGGTGAAGGTCGCGGGAATCCGCTGGTTGCGGATAGCGCAAGACCAGTCGTCGTGGAGATCTTTGGGGGAGACCTATGTCCAGTAGTGTTTGTCTTTCGGTTGAACGGATGAAATAATCGTATAATTACGTTATGTATCGTGTTATGGAATAGTAGTAAGTGACTGCAGGATTTAACTTAAATTTAATTTAACACAAAGGATATTTATAATGTATTAAAAATATAAATATTATGTTAATAAATATATGTCTTTATAAAATGCAGTCTTATTCTATTTATTTGGCTATGAAACTGTATATAAAAAAATAAATATTAAAATAAAAAACTCAAACCCCAACCCCACTTTATAAAGTATTTAGGAACTAATATTCCCTGGACCACCGAAGTCAAGTATTAGACGACAGGGTGACTTGTAACCTTCACTTCCAAAAATTCAAGCCTTAGTTACAATGCTGATAGTGTGCCTATACCCTCTTATTAATTCCAATGTATGATGTAGATATATATTCCATTTTTAGAGTTGGATAGTTGGACTGGAACGTAATGTTTTAATGGTTCTGTTCATTGAATCATATTTTGTTCACAATTTCATGAGTTTTAATTTTTTTACACGGAACCATAATTATTTTCTTGAAATTATTATTGGCACTAACACAAAACAAAGATATATTTAACAAAATCAAGCATTTGCCAGTAATACGTTGAACGTTGAACCATTGAACGTTTTTTTACAATTTCTTGGGGTTTAATCTTTTTACGCGGCACACTAATTATTTTCGAAAAATAAAAGTAGCCTAAGTTGCAAGGAGTAACTTTAGCTATCTGCTAAAAAAAATCCCGTCAAAAACGCTAGAGCCGGAACAAACAAGCAAACAAAAATTTGGTAAGATGTATTTTTTTTATAAGTATCTTTATAATTATACATTCATAATTACGCATTTGGTAAAAATTTAATATTTTGATAATACAGTCACTTTAATTTTATTTATTAGGAAATATAGATGTTTATCTTATAGATATATATATATATATATATATATATATATATATATATATATATATATATATATATATATATATATATATATATATAAGTAACACTGAGAGAAGACTTTTTTCGGCACTACATGAACCTTTTTTTTTTTTTTTTTGACGGGGGGAAATGCTTTTACGCACTACCCTTATCTATTGTATTTGGAGGATCGAAGTCCCCAGTGTGCCAGTGTGGGACTCACCCGGGCGAGAGTCGCCCGGAAATACCCACTAAAACCCCCCGGGGCCGTCCGCTGCATTTGGGATGGGGGCGACACGGGGTGGCTTTCGCAAGCACCGCGTCGCCCCCTGCAAGCACTACATGAACCTAAGGGGGGCATTATAGCATGATCGGTCACTGAGCCGAAAATGATAATTAGCGCAAAGCACCATCATGGAGAATTCCTAAGTATATTTGTTTATTTAATTTATTTTTACTAGCATGGTAAAATAACAGCAGAGAACAATCCAAAATCAGTGGCTATGTCGACCTGCACAGGTGCCTCTCAACATTGCATTTGAAGGACCCGATGTTATAGGTAAGAGAGAATACAGCGGTCGGGAGACTGTTCCACAGTTATATAAACACACAGCAGAGGTAAGCTGATGATAGCTCTTTGGTTCGTACCAGGCTGATAGATACCGTATGACTATTGTTCCGAAGCCCGGCGCATGTGGTCCTGTCGTGGAAAAGAGGGAATTAAACAGCTCCTCAGAGCACTCACCGTGATATCATTTACAATGCGAATAGCCCACCTCTGGAATCTACCTAGGGTATCGAGGAAGTATTTTGCGGATCCATCCTAGAGATGCGAACAGTATTCTATGCACGGGCGAACTTGTGAATAATGTACAGTTGACCGGGCAAAGAAAAAACCGTCGCTCTCTGTTCAGAATTCCGAGATGTCCTGGAAATCTCTGATGTAATCTGTTGAGTCTTTGAGTATTACGAGCGAGAATACTACAATTTTATATCGGATTTAATTATTATGTACATTGAATTCTTGCCGCGTATTAAATTCGTTTTAATCGTTTGGAAAATAAAAAATGGTTCTTTTATTTTCAAGCAACAATAGCGTTGAATGATAAGATTTTTTTTTATTCAATAGTAAGTACGTCAAACGATGAGTTTTAATGTAACTAATCCTTTTGTAACGTTTTATTATTCAGAAAAACTAGATTGAATCTTAAGTAAGAAAAGGAAGGGAGGTTTCGAGATATCTTGTGTATCCTTACATGGGGCAGGAGGGGTCAAAAATTGTCAAAATCATCCTTACGTAATTAATGAATGGCCTCTAAGTGGTTGGAACGGAATCAAGTATGGCTTTTCCTTTTCGAATTGACTATAAATGCTGATGACAGCTTGACCGAACTTTACGTGTAGAGATGGAGCTAATTTATTAATTCCGTTGGTGTCTGACGTCGGGATCGCCCTTCCCCTACGCAGGCCTCGCTAAGCCTCTCCCTTAATGGCAATATGTGAGTTTCATAATAGGGTATTTCACCATAATTCTTATTGTGTTTTATTTTGATCCTTCCATGATAATATATTATTAGGTTTCTTATTTTTTTTTTTAGATAATGTTAAGTGTCCTAAAAAGTGATTTTAATTTTAAATTACCGCGCGAGAACGCTAGCCCCCATGTTGCTTTAGTTCGTAACGTCACGTACTAATCAACAATCTAGAGACTTCAATCTTTCCGAAAACGATCGATTCAAATCGAAGCTAGAATCGATTGAATATAAACCGAGTTCCAAAAAATCGATTTCCCAAGAAATAAATAAAAGAATTTGAAACGCTGCTATAAATATTATTATTCAAAGTGTTGTGGAACATTATTGGAAATTAAGTCGGTTGTTTCATAACTATAAACTCTAATTAGAGTGATAAAACTTTACATATATGTTCTAAGTTATTAATAAGATTTTAGTTTTTTTTTTTTCAATTTGTGATTAATGAATGATACCACGTGGCCGGACACGCAGGAACAACCAGTTTAATTAAATTTTCAATGTTCAGTTAAAGGTATGCTGACAATTACCTCCTTTGTTATCATATTTTTATGGCCAAAGTAGATATAATAGTGCCTTCACAAAATTACCTACTTTAGGCAATATTATTTTTATTATTGAGAAACTTCAGTACTCTGATAACGCCTATTTCTGCTATTCTTATCATATTGTTACATGTTGTTATGTGTTCCTATTAACACTACATACCATTGGATATTAATTTATAATTATAATAAAACTGCAAAGGAACTAAAACTATGTATTGAATATATTTAAGAAAAATCACTCGGAGGATTTTAAAATCAATGACGGAACACATTTCCATGATTTTTGGGATTTTGAAGTGCAAACTGCTTTAGGAGCTTTGACCGACTCTCGGTAGGGGAAAAACTTATAGATTCGCGTTACTACTCCAAGACGTCACCCGTCAACATGCTACAGTATGTCAAGTATAATATGGCGTTTAAGTGCTGGCATAAACTCCGGGATAAATAATAAAATACATTCTTTCGCGGCCTATCGTATGTTTTTATTTATGAATAAAATACTTATACGAAAATCTACATAATTATTGCTCGCAATGCCAATAGATGTACAAACTAGACAAATGTGTTGAATATTAGGTTTTGCTAATAATTTCATTTAACAAATTATAAACTTTAATTACTCATGCTATAATTTAAGCATTAAAAAAGCTGATTTCCAGTTTCGAGTTCTCATTTCTTGTCGGCAGTCCGCATGGCTGCCTAGTTTCGTGCCTGTGGCCGTGGTGAACGCATCACTCAAAAAATTATGGATGGGTTTTGATGAAAATCGTTATTGCAGTAATCTATCGCCAGTTTCTTTCTCGATCTTAAAGGTTGAGTCAAACCATAAAAATATCGGCTTTTCTGACTGATGATATTTTTATTATTAATCTCTGCTGACCACTGATTTAACAATTCAGATTAAAAAAAGCATTGAAATTTTGAACTTTAATAGGTAAAAACTGATTGAGATTGCATATTGAACCCATTTATATTTAACGACATAGTTATGGAAGAGGTTATCTATATTTCCGAGTATCATTTAGGATATAAAAAAAAAACTTCAGTGCGTGAAAAAGGGGACGCCAATTTGTATGAAATAAATCACACGTATGTGTTAGTTTATTATCGAAGCTGAGAATATTTTTTTTAAACCGTCGTTTTACAAACAGTAAAGTTCATGTAAACGGAGTCTGGAGCCTATATGGTACTTCATACTTTAGGAAATAAACTACGTTGTTTCAAGCAGAGGAAATAATGGAACGACTACATAAAATATATATATATATATATTAACGTATATAAATTTAACAATTAAATATCGATTATAACAAACACTTCATACTTATTATCTTTCGGTTCGTCGATAATTTGCATTGCAGAATACGTGATAGCCTTCACTTCTGTACCTTGTGGATGTTTACCAATCTGGAACTCTTCTCCGTAACACTTGCATACAATCCTAAATTCTTCAGTATTAAACTCTGTTATCACTAACTTTTTACATATCAAAAAAGGTTCGACCGAAAACAGAAATAACAACTCGTCAAGAAAATGGTATAACAGTCCCATCATGTCGTCAGCGTTCGCTTCCACGGTATGGACCTCTTTGATCTGCACATAGTCGAGCTCTGTCATATATCCGAACATCGCCATCCCGCATTGTTCAAACGTTTCCTTTAAACTGTCGCCCCATGCGTGTAATCTGTAAATTAATTAATTTGTTTGTTTAAATTCTATACACTTATAACCAAAGACTTACAACTGGTTTAGTCTGAATGTCTTTGTGGTAATAAGAAATTTGGATAGACTAGGTTTTTTTTTTTAATTTGATTCAATTTAGAATACACAAATTCATATATAACGTATTTTGTGTAATCAAAAAAACCTTTGTGAGAGTATGAACTCTAAAATAAGTATAACACTTTCATTTACTTTTTTGCAAAGCATGCAAGCCATCCATCTTCATCAATCTCATTTCCTGTTCTTTAATGGACTTGGGGTCGGCGCAGGATGTTTTCTTCATCTACACTTCCCTATATTCATTTACTCCTTTTTCTTTCATATTATTATATACAAACTCCATCCATACTTTCTTTGGCCTTCCTCTACTTTACCATCATTCCACATTCATATACATTACTATGATTAATATGAACTATCCGTTCATGTTCATATCCATCCACACATCCATCTCATCCTATATCCTTTAATTTAAGGGGCATGCTGAAGTCGCAAATCACATTACAGACCTGTCGCCATTTCATTCAACCTTAGTTGATTCCATGGCTTATTTCTTCGTCACACTGCAAGAGTGACCCGAGGAAGCGGAAGTCGGAACAGACAGGTACCGCTGCTCCTCTGAGTATTATTGGCTTAATACTGAAAATATCGCCAAAGTAGCAGAACAAATATTCAGTTTTGGTTCTGCTGACTTTTAGGCCTACCTTCTCTAGTCTTTGCCGTCACTCAAACAGTTTGTTTTGCACCTCTAGGCCACCGATCAGTATGATATCATCAGCGAACATTATGCATCAGGATGCCTCTTTCTGTATATTCGACGTAAGAGAGCATGCAAACCATACAAAATATAAATTATATTAAAACCAAATCAGAATGATAACATCTTACTGAGACCGAATTTACTTCCTCTATGTTATACACGTTTTATGTTATGTTACAGATTTGTAAACAATAAAACGGTTCATCGATGAATATACCCATATATTCGTACAACACCAAAAGTACAATTTTTAAAATTTTGTCTGTCTGTTTGTTGTCAGTAATCTCCGGAACGATCTTGCTTGATCGATTTTGACGGGAATTTTTGGTAGATACCTGAAGTTTCTTAGGGTACTTTTGTTTTATGAAAATAATTAGGGTTCCGAGTAAAAAAATTAAAACTAATGAAAATTCGAATAAAATCCGATTTAACGCACTGTTTCATTGGCAGCTGTTTGAATTTGTGAGAAGTATTTTTGCTTTTTTTGTTAGCACCAAAAACAACTTCTGGAAAATTATTAGAGTTTCACATAAAAAAAAAAAAAAAAAAAAAAACTGTGGGAAAAATGTTAGAATGGTCAGATTTACTGGCAAGTGATTTAATTTTTGAGAAATATTTTTGTTTTTCATAGGAGATTCTTTCGATACTAAAATTTTAGTAGAAAAATAATTAGGGTTCCGTGTAAAAATAATAAAACTCATGAAATTGTGAAAAGAAAACGATTCTAGAGACAGCACGCACAGCAGTAATGAATATATAAAACGCGAACAGAGCCGCGTGCACACATCTAGTATTTAATAAACCACTGTTTCTTATACGAGATTCCACATAGAACGAAGTCGCGATTCCAATAGTGTTTTAAAATAAAATAAAAAAAACATGGTAATAAGGACTGGCATCAGCATTTGCGGCTTTATTACTGTCATCATAGAACGGCGCTGTTTTTCAGTCAAACCTTTTTCCGGTCATAACAAAAGAAATATATTTTTCTTTAAATAAAAACACTTCGCTCCTTACTTTTAAAATTACGAGAACGGAAATTAAAATTATATAAAAATTAACAATAAATTGTATTACAAATAAAAACAATAATTTGAAGCAATTAAAAAGAACTCATAATTGCAGAAATTAAAATGTAACTTAATTTAGTCAAAACTAAATGCTAAATGCAGACGTAAAAAAAATAGTTTTACTTGTAGGTTATTTTTTGTTTTTGTAATAAATATATTTTAAGTTTTTGGTGAATTTTGTTTTAAAAATTAGTGGAGAAGGTAAAACTTTTTAAAATTTTGATGACGCATATTTAAACCTTCTTTATAGCCTGCAAACTTATGTTTAAGTATTGATAGAGTATCTATCTATTACTATGAAATAGCCTGAATGTTGTGGGAAACCATACCCAGCGGTGGGCATCGTTAGGCTATAATAATGATTATAATAGCCCAATAACAACAGTATCAAATCATCAAAGAAAAATAACATACTAAAACTCTGTTTCGTCGAAACCTATAAAAGAATTTACAATTTTCACGGGAACAATTTAATCCCGTTTTCACTTATTCACATTATCTTTTTGTCAAAAATAAGACTTATTCCCCCCTCCCCCCTCATGAGTAGATAAAAAATAGCATAATAAAAAGAAAAATATTTGCTTACATCATCTCTGCTCTTATCCCATTTTTATTACGGGTCGGCGCAACATGTCTTCGTCTTTCATTCATCTCTATTCAAGGTCATACCTACATTCACTCTCTAAATATATCATCTTTCACACAGTCCAGCCATCTTTCCTTTGGTCTATCTCTTCCCTATCTTCCCTAATTGGGGGGTCCAATTCATATCCAATACTTTACTTACAACATCCTCGTTCCTCCCTGGGCATTACATGCCCGTATCAAAACAGACACCAGCTCCTTACCTTCTGTCACTAGTGTCACTTTAAAAAAAAAATTGCTTACGTAATTTAGACAGCCCCCCCCCCCCCCCCCCCCCCCCCGCCAAAGTATCCACAACCACCTATTTATGCTTATGTAATACTTAGAAATAGCTCTTCTTCTTTTAGATCTAGTTTTGATATTGTGAATGTTCTTAAACCAAACAAATTTATTACCCAGATGTTCAGGTTTTTTACTCAAAACAATATTGTGGATAAAACACGCTAAATGTGATTCCTGGACCACATACTTAATATGTTTTCAATATTAATAATCGATGATACATCCGACAACTTGTGTACATTGTAACAAAATTTGGCACTTAAAATAGAACCTTGCAGGACACCTCTAAAAATTTACAGTACTTGGGCAACATTTCCCCCTCTGCTGTCTGATATTCCATTACTACTTGTTGACATATATTCGTTAAGTACGATATAAACCAAAGTATGGATGATTCCGAAACAATATAGTAAGACAATTTTGATATCATAAATTCTTTATCCAAACAATCGAAAACTCTAGAGATATCAAGCAGAACTAAGATCGAACTATCCCCGGTAACCGATCCTGAAATAATATCATCACTTACATTGGCTAAGGCAGTGCATTTGGCCAAACCGAAACCCTGATTGGAGTGAAGGAAATATATTATTTTGATCTAATTTTTTTTTTTCATCATTGTACTGTCTCCTTGTGTCATGTGTATCTGTCTCCTTATGGGACAATAAATAGTAGATTGTTCGGGGTTGTATTGGGTTGCTCGGTATGCGAACTGTGTCATATCCTGTACTAACTTACTGGGATTTAAGTATGGTATTTTAATAGTGTTAATACACGTACAGACCGCGCATAGTACGGCGTGTGGCCGATGTTATCAGACCCTTAAGTAGGGATGGAATCCTTTCCGAAAAAGATCGATTTTTGAATCAATTCGAATCTAAGTTTGATGAATCATTTCACAAAACATCGAGACTCAAAACATCGATCTTTCAAACTACTAAAGTAAGTTTAATAAAGTGTCCTTTTTGTTTTCTATAAAATGATGATGATTATCTGTAAACAGGCAAAAATAAAAGAGTTCAGTGTCATTTTTCCTTAGTAAGTTAGGTGTTCTTCTTTTTTTGTTTAGTTGCTATTGATGACCTTAATTGCTGTTAATAAAAAACAGTTTTTGCAAATAAATGATGATTGTAGTCTAATTTCGACCCCTGGAAAAATAACTATTTAGGAATAAAAAGTAAAATAAAACAAATAGAAAAAATAGTGATATCAAGATATCAACCTTGACCTTGATGTTTTGTAAATCAATTCAAAAAACCAATCTTTTTAATAATGTTATTCCCCATCCCTACTTAGGCGAGTGATGACTTCGGTTTGATGATGATGATGATGATTTTTTTTAATAAATTAAAAATATGAAATTACTAATGTAATAGAAATTCATCAATCTCTAGCTGTCGGGATACCCCCAGCACCTGCTCAATTTAGCCCATGACATGCCATAAAATAAATAAATAGGAAATATGGAAATTGAAAAAGTCACACAAGTCTGAATTTAGATGAATGATAATAGATATAGATAAAAACAAATTTAAGAATGAATAACATAATAATAAACACAATCAGATAATAGGGTATCCAAAGTCTCGGGTCACACCTGAGATGCTTAGGGGATAATAAAAAAAAAAATCTAGCTACATAGTTATTTTGTTAAACTGTAATACAAACTTTTTAATTATATTTATTATTGATATTATTGAAATTAAAAGATGCTCAATAACAGATTTAATTTTATACTGAAAAATACTTTTATTTAGTAATGAATGATATACAATTTTTGTAGTTTTTTGTGCACTGTATTTTGCCATTTTATGCTCATATTCTTTTCTAAAACCTGACCAGAGAAAATATCTATGATGAAAGAATAATGGAAATTGGTTCAGTGGTTTTTGAGTTAATCAACAAATGTATAAATAAATGCCAGTGTGAATCATACAGGTCAGCTTCACATGAAATATACCTTATACCTTATTATCATGCTGTCCTATCAATCAATCAATTCAATGATTAAAACCACTTCCTAACCAGATAATGACTATAAAATAACTAAATCAAAACTGTATATGCAAAATTCACCCTTTATCATTAATTTTTAACCTAGTGTTTGGTAGTCGCTACCAATAATACTTTATCATCCACATTTTACCTTATCAACAAATTAAACATGTATTATCAAGCATTAACATATATTTACTCATTATATGTATTTCTACATGTTTTTAGTATAAGAAATAATTATCCTGTTAGGTTATACCTAGTGTTAACAATATTTTAGCTACACATATGGCCTTAAGATATTATCCGCCTACATCTGGTGGGGCCATCTCTCATCTGCCACGAGTCAGATAGCATGGAATTACTATATAAAGCTCTGTAGAGCCAACACAAAAACACTTACATTCTATCTCTGCTGAAGTTAATGTTCATGATATTGCGAAATAATAAAGTGATGATGTGGGAATAATACATAGTGAGAGTGATTAATAATATAGCAAGAGTGTTTTAAAACTAGTAATATGTAGAATTCTTTTATTTATAGCAACTAAAATTAAAATGGGCAAGTACTATGATTTATTACATCATAATATACTTATATGACAAATATAATTGCACATAAAACCAACTTTTAAATTACTGCCCATAAGTATTTTTAATTTATGGGTACTTTGGAAATATCTATATATGTAATAAAATAGGAAGTACAAAATAGATGTAACTTGCATTTACAATAACATGGCACATAATATAAAACATTTTATAAACATAGGTACCTAGAAATACAAAACAAAGAGAAATATAGATCTTACTGAACATCAGCCGTGTGATCCAAATCTGGAAACAATGCAAATAGACATCAATCTAACTTGTAAAAAAAAAAAAAAGAAAAAAGAAAATAAAGTTTAAAAAACATTAAAAAAATTACAACTTACACTCATATTTAATCGGTGGTAGAACATAGTCATCTTCTGTTAAACCGCCTAACTCTTCATCCATTACACCAAAATTCTAGTTAACTATTTCTTACAATTTACTTTAGATAAACAGTAAAACCCTACACACTAAAAAAGAAAATGAATTATCTCAAAAGAATGTACAAGTGTTGCCAAAAAGTAAATTCAAATTATCGTATCTTTTTTTTTTTTTTTTTTTTTTGACCTAGCTAATGCTGTTGACCGGAAGGGCCTTTACAGCTTCACCGAACTTTGGGGGCGAGTGCTGAAGGCACTCAGCCGCAAAAAGGTGACTAGCTCAAGGGCTACCAAAGTGGTACGAACCTCGGCTTGGCCGTCACCTGAGTTATTCAAAAACTCACTCGCGAGTTGTATCCTAGCTATCCCTACATTTTTTATATTAATATAAAAAAAAAAAAGGTTCCTTACAGGACCTATGTACCTTGCATGTTATGCATGAGTGTGTATGGAGTGTTGTGCGTGTAACTGCTCAATGCGTGGGCAGTGTTACTGTATCGCGCTGGCGGCGACGTCAAGAGCCTCCCCAGTTGGGGAACGAGACACGTCTTGGGTCGCCGCCTGAGGAGGACCCGGAGTGTGTGCGGGAGCAAAGTTAGCCGCCTGTCCCCGGCGACGGGAACGGCGGTTTCGCGGGCGTGGGCGCTGGCACGCATTTGTACGAGGTAAAGGAGAGAAGATCCTATTATTACGAGTTCTGGTATCGTCGCGACACGATAAGATCCTTTGCGGCCGACGTATACGACGCGGCTTACGTCCTGGCAAGTACGAGACGGCTCACACGATGAGGGGGTTCGAGTGTGTCTCTGCGCGTTCGAAGAATGCGCGACACTGGGTCTTAAAAACGGACCTAATGGAGGGCAGGTTGAGATCCCTGTGTAAATCCACAGTTCTCTCGAACCATTGGGCACCTACTGCCTTCCTTATAAAGCGATTCTGAATCCTTTGTAAGGCGTGCATACGAGATCGAGTGATGTGACCGAAGACAGGTGCGCAATACGTGATGATGGGTCTGACCACCATCTTGTATAGGGTAATCTTATGGCGAAGGGCCATTTTGCTCTTGCTGTTATAGAGCGGATAGAGACGACCTAGCACCATGGAGGTCTGGCGCTTCACTTTCTTAATGTGAGATTTGAAAGAGAGTCTGTCATCTAACTGAACTCCTAGGTACCTGACTTCGGAGCTGTATGGGATTTCAGTACCCGCGTACTGTATGGGCTCGGGAGGGTCTTCCCTAAGTTTTCGGCTTCTAGTGAATAATAACGCGGCGCTCTTACTCGGGTTTTATCGCGAGACGCCATTTGAAATACCAAGCGCTGAGTTGGTCGACAGCGCCTTGGACGTATTTACGTAAGACCGTTTTCTTACGAAAAGCGAAATATATGACAGTGTCGTCCGCGTATAGACCTAACTGAACTCTTCCGAGATCAGGGAGGTCCGCTAAGTAGAGGTTGAAGAGGACAGGCGCCAGAATAGAACCTTGGGGGACTCCTGCGCGTATGGGGTGGGCTATAGAGAGAGCGCTCTCTACTCTATAGCGGAAACTACGATCGGTGAGGTAATCGTGTATGATTCTAACCAGAGTGTCGGGGATACCTAATCTAGTGAGTTTGTAGACGAGGCCCGTGTGCCAGACCTTGTCGAATGCTTTGGCAACGTCGAAGAAGACTGCGAACGTATGCCAGGATTTATTAAATTGAGGGTGATTAATATTGGTGAGTACGTAGTCCGTGAGGCGGAGCACCTGATGCGCACAGGAGTGTCTGGCTCGGAAACCAAACTGTTGGGGAGGCAAGAGATTTTTGTCCTCTATCACCTCTATGAGACGGTTCATAAGGATCCGCTCATAGAGTTTGCCTAAGGTGTTAAGAAGGCTGATTGGACGGTAGCTATCGGGTTGCCTGGCGTCTTTGCCAGGTTTGTGTATCCCTATAACTATAGCTGCTTTCCAGGCGGCTGGAAAGTGGTTGTTTTTGATGGCCGCATTGAAGATGCAGACCAGCAACGCGACCAGAGGCGGAGGAAGAAGTTTGATGACTTCGTTCCTGATTCCGTCGGGACCGGGGGACTTTCTGGGCTTAAGGCCCTTGATGGCAGTCGCAACCTCGTCACAGGTGACAGGTGAGAGGGGGACAACCGTAGTAAGAGCGCGAGGGAGTCCTTCACAGAGGATTCGACAACAGAGATGTGTTCGACATCAATGTTGTCGGTGACAGGAGCGAATTGATGCTCGAGGCTATCGGCTAAGCACTCGGCTTTTTCGATATCGTCAAATGCGGGTTGAAGACCCTGCGTATTTCTGTCCAGGGGGGGCATGTTAACGATGGTACGGTCCATCTTCATGGATCGTGCGAGCTTCCAGTACGCGAGGTGGGAAGGTTTCAGCTCTCCTAAGAGGCTGTTCCACCTATCATTACGGATCTGATCTATGCGGCTTTTCACCGCTCTACGCAAAGAACGCAAGCGCGCACGATTCTCCTCGGTCGGATACGTGTCGTGGGCGCGGGTCGCGGCGTTTTTCTGTGTGAGCAGAGCTCTCACGTCATCGGGGAGTACAAAGCGGCGATCGTTCGCCGCTTGCACCTCTTTCGAGGTCTCCTCGATGCCGATCTTGAGGTGCTCAACCAGAGCATCGATCGCGAGGTCCGCGTCCGCAGACGTATCCAGTACATCTGGGATCCTATCGAGAGAGGGGGTGGACGGATGTTCCTTTAAATAACGGCCGAGCTTGTAATAATCCGCGACTTTTACAACTGGCGGGCTAGAATTAGAGTCATCCGTGTGACCTAACAACAAAATTACTGGGCGGTGGTCGGAGTCGAGTTCGTGTACGACTTGTATAAGAAGCACAGGAAGCGCGACTCCTTTCAAAACAGCAAAATCTAGAACCGACGGGCGACAGTTCGGTTGAAAATGGGTGGGCTCTAAAGGCGCGACGACCTCAAAATCGAGCTTCCGTACTAAGCGCATGAGTTCCGCCCCATTGGGCGTAACGCACGAGCTGTTCCAGAAAGTATGCCCGCAATTGAGATCGCCGGCGATAATGACGGAGTCGCCTAATGCGAAAAGCTTCTCTAAATCTGACCTTAAGGGTCGCTTACTGGGGGGAGGTATGCAGACACGAGTACGATTGACGGATGGCCAGTCATACCTATTCTATATACCGAAACTTCCATATTGGTAAGCTCCGGAGCTTGCAACGGCGAGCAATAGAGTGACCGTTTATAATAAATAAGCACTTCACGAGCAAAATTATCGTTTTTGAGACGTAATTATCGTATAGCCCGGAATATATTACTAACTAGCTGTGTCCATGTGGCTGCGCCCGTGTTTCATCTATTCTTCACTGAGTTTTTTTTTATACGGAATTCTAATTATTTTCATAATATTTTTAGTACCAATTTAAAGAAAAACATTTTTCATAAATTCAAGCACTTGCCCGTAAAACTGTGCATTGAATCGGATTTTATTTAAATTTTTAAGTTTTTTTATGCGGAACCCTAATTATTTTTGAAAAAACTATCGAACAAAAAAGCTTCGACAAATTCGTCCAGCCATTCAGAGATTAGCCGGAACAAACAAAAGAAAATTTAATAGTATTTTTGGTATAGGTATCGTGTATACATTCATATCTATTTAGTAAAACTTAAATTATATTTGTTACTATAGATATAGATTATTTAATCCTTTTCGAAACGCAATTCAGTCCCAGTTAACAGGATATGTGGTTTGGCCAGTTGTCATTCAAGTTAACAAATATAACCGAAATTATAACGTATTTAATATTTATTCACTTAAGTATTAAATCTACATTTAGACACTCAAGTTTTCACGTTTTTACAAACACATACGCCTATTACAAGTGAGAGAGAAGTAGTCCGCTTAGGTTCATACCGCTTAATATTTGCTTACGAAACATGCATTATGTAGCGTGGTTTTTACACATTAATGTTTATTTACTTGTTATACAAAATTATCGTACATTTGGCATAATTTAAAGGTTTGTTATCTTAGCCACGCTAAATTATCGTACGCCTCCGTAATTATCGAACGGGTTAGTAGTCTTAATTGACATTGACTTTAATCTATGCTATTGACATTTGGCAGGATCTCAGTCTGTCATGTAGCAGTTGTTTTCTTTAATTATTAAACTTGTGTATTTGACTCTATATCATGTAATCTTGGTGGCGTTTTGTGTGATATAGTTGTTAAGTAGAAGTTGACTTTATTCTACAAGATAAAGCGTAACATTTATTCTGAGGTGCCGACAAAGCTCCGTGGAAAATTCAAGCAGGATGAGCCACCGTTTTGCTGGTCCTTGGTAACGCTAAAACATTATTAAAAATTCATCTTACCCACATCAACATGACACTGACACAAATTGTGTGTACACAGATTGCTATTATGTAAGTAGAACAAGATCACTGAAGAATAATAATAGAAGCAGATATTGACCAGATATGAATAATATATATACCTAATATTTTTTTTGTTGAAATGAGATTTACAACAGAGAAATATAGGTAGAATACACCGATTTATAGAGATCAAACATAGCATGGCCGCACATGAGACAGAAATAATTTAGAATAGCACGGCTTTTGCAACGTAAAACACTGCATCCCTTCAACCATCACACTTACAGTAATTACAGGTAAAAATATACGGGAATTAAATTAGAGATCAACGGAGTCACTACCTCAAAACGAAATTTTGAATGAAACAAGCTAAAACACGAAATGCTACAAGTTTGTTTTGATACCTAACCTTCAAATTCGCCAAGGAACAAAAATCAGCCACGGCGACAAGGACAAAAAATATCGTATCTTTTTGTATCACATTTAAACATATCATGCAGTCTCTTTCTGTTAAATTAAGAAACATTTTGGGAGTATTAATTCTATTGTAGAATAAGTAATAAAATTTACAACTTTCAACCAGAGATAAATGTTCTTTATTTTGGTTGAAAGTTGTGGGTTAAATGGCGATAACAAATTAGCGCCCTTCTGTTACAACCACAACGGGAATGATGGGGACCTTCGATCAATACTAAAAAATTTGGGAAATTTGAGAATTCATGCTCCATGTAATTATTTTCACTTAACTGCACTTGTGTATAATAACTACACTATACCACGTAAAATTCCATCAAAAATTACATAATATATAGTCAAATAATGCAAAATAGTGAATTAAAAATAAGTACAACAACATGACAGACCAAAATTGCGCCAAGCATCTCCAAATTCCGATGGTCTTTCCAAAGGCAAAAAGCCACAAATAAAGCATTTAAGGATTATTGGAACACCTTGTTATGCTCATGTACCTAAACAAAATAGAAAGAAACTCAACAGGAAAGCCGTAAAATGTATACTGATAGGGTATGAAAATTATGATGGGTATAGACTATGGAATAAAGAGTATAATTCTTTAGTAAGGTCTAGAGATGTCACATTTAATGAAAGACCCTTAGATGCAGCAAAAGCTTCTGAAAAAGCTTTGAACGAAACTGAAATTTATATTCCTTTGGATTTGCCAGTCATAAATCAAAGAAAGAGGCATGAACCCTTAAAAATTGAGGATACATCTAACTTTGACAATGAAGTTTTAATGATAGAGGAGAATTCTCGATTAGAGAAGATTTTCCTGCTGTAGGTGATGAGATCTTTGATGATGCACAAAGTTGTATTTCAGAAAATAGTATAAATTTAGAGGGAGAAATTGAAGAAGTCAATGAAGATCCGGTATGTTTAGATGATATTCATGTTGGTAATTCACTACCTGATCATGAAATCCTTGAACAAGGAGGTAGGATTTTGCGGGATCGTTTACTACTTCGATATCCAAACAAATTTAATGACTATGTTCTGAATATAGAGTGGAATGGTTATGCAGAACCGAGTTACTTCAAAGAAGCAATTCGTAGTCCTGAGTGTGAGTTGTGGAAGAAAGCAATGGAGAATGAAATTAGCTCTCTGAAAGAAAATCAAGCTTGGGATCTCGTAAGACTTCCTAAAAATAGGAAGGCTATTCCATGTAAATGGGTGTATAAAGTCAAACTGAATGCGGATGGCTCAGTTGACAAATACAAAGCTAGATTAGTCATCAAGGGGTACAGTCAGAAAAAAGGAATAGATTTTGATCAGACATTTAGTCCTGTGGCAAGAATGGCTACTATACGAGCTGTTTTGGCTGTTGCTGCAAGTGAACAAATGTCAATGATACAGTTTGATGTTTCGACAGCATTTCTGTATGGAACCTTAGATGAAGAGATTTTCATGAAACAACCAGAAGAATATGATGATGGTTCTGAACGTGTTTGTTTGTTAAAGAAGAATCTTTATGGTTTAAAACAAGCACCGAGATGCTGGAATAGAAAAATTATTGATTTTTTCAAACAAGTCGGTTTCAAAGTTAGTGAAGCTGATCCTTGTCTCTTTATCAGAGAAGATGTTAATGGAAAATTAATTCTAGCATTGTACGTGGATGATGGTTTGGTTGCTGGAACAAGTCAAACACTCATTGCTGATTTCATATCACAGTTGAAAGAAAAATTTAAAGTTACCACAAAACCAGCGTCTTATTTTCTTGGAATAGAAATTGAAAGCAGAGATGATGGAATAAAGATCTCTCAGGCTTCTTACGCTAAGAAAGTAATAAAAAGATTTGGCATGGAAAAGCTGTAGACCGGTAATGACGCCGATTGTTAAGAATGATGAGAATAAAGATCGTTCTTGTGATCTGTCCAGTTTTTTGAAAAACTATAGACAAATCGTTGGATCTTTAGCGTTTCTTATGGTTGAAACTAGGCCAGATATTGCTTATGCAGTAGGCGTTGTTTCCAGAAATTTAGAAAAACCAACAGATGTTGAATGTATAAAGTTAAAACGGATACTGCGTTATTTGCAATATGCTCCAAATTTAGGAATCTTATACAAAAAGGATTACAAAAAGGGTATTATAGAAAGCTATAGCGATGCAGATCATGGAGGAGATCTTGATACCGGAAGATCAACTTCTGGAGTATTATGCATGTATGCTGGAGGAGCTATATCATGGTCAAGCCAAAGGCAACAAAGTGTGGCGATATCAACCACTGAAGCTGAAGTTGTTGCAGCAAGTGAGGCTGCTAGAGAATCGATTTGGCTTAGTAGTTTGATGGGTAGCTTAGTTAAGCTAAAAGGCCTGCCACAGTTGCAAGTGGATAATGAAGCAGCCATAAAATTAGCTGAGAACCCGGAGTTTCATAAGAGAACGAAACACATCCGAATTCGTCACTTCTTCGTTACAGAGTTAGTGACTAATGGAGAGTTAAAGGTGAAGAAGGTTACCAGCGAACTCCAACTGGCGGACATTTTTACTAAGGCTTTACCAAGACCTAGATTACTTAAGCTGAAGTTATCAATAGGTTTACTACATTGAGAGAAGATATTAAAGAAGGTTTCATTAGCAATGTAAAAACCTATTTGATATGTCATTCTGTATATATTAAAAAATTGTTTTATTGAGAGCTGAGTATGCCTTATAAATTCGTCTTCCTGGTTGTTTTTCCCTTAATTTGCCTGTGTCATGTTTTAACGTAGTGTACGTGATTAACTGGGACTATGAAATATTTTTTATTTGTCTTTATCTAATAGGTATTTTCAACCTAAAAACTACTTGTTATTAAATAGACTTCAAATAAAACGTAATGTTAATTTAGAATATGTCCGTGTGCAAACGGTTGCTTTTAAATGTATGAAGGCCATAAATACAAGTTTTTTAGACTAAACTCTATGGTTTGTGTATAACAAAACACACTGTATGAAAATTACTTTAATTAAAGTTAAAATGTAGCTGACTGTACTGAATAACATTTTATTACTAGGTTCTAAGTAGTAATCTGGTATTAAACACTAGGAATAATAAGAAAATTATTCATAAAAGGGTTTTTTTAATAGAACTTTTTGATTAAGTCATTACAGACATTGATAAATAATTATTACTCGACAAACTATAAATATATTGTGCGTCTGTCTGTCTGTTTGTTCCAGGTAATCTCACAAACAGCTAGACTGATTTTGACAGGACTTTGTCTGGTAGACAGTTGGAGTTATAAGGAGTACCTTAGCTTACTTTTATTTTAGGAAAATAATTAAAGTTCCTCGTAAAAATTAAAACTCATGAAATTGTGAACAAAATCCTATTGAATGGTTAATTTACTAGCAAGTGTTTGAAATTGTGAATCTTTGTATTTCGTTAGGATTAAAAACAATTTAGTACCTGTACAAAAAATAGGGTCCAATTTTTTCTTTGTAATAGGGTCTTATTTTGGTCCTTTCTTTAATTCGTGACGTCACGTATTAATCAACAACCAAGGGATGTCATTCTTTACGAAAAAGATCAATTCAAATCGATGCTAGTTGAATCCAATGAAATGAAAATTAATACCACAAAATCGATTTTACAAAAAATAAATTATTGTTCAGTGTTGTGAAACATTTCATATTATTTTTCAATGTCAAGTGTATATTTCATATTATAAATGTATTTTATATAATATACAGTAGAAAAGGTGTGATAGATAAATTTACACTCCATTAATTTGTTAAATGACTTATTAAATTGTTTATTTATTTTTACGCTCTTAGTGAAATAGCCTATTATATTCTTCTTCTTCTTCTTCTTGTGTTTTTTAATGGCTCTGCACGGCTTGTGTCTTAGCCAGTGTCAAGTAAATTTTTCCATGTGTCAATTTATGGCTTGACAAGGTTTGAGAATAAAATCGGTTTCAAACATTATGTACCTATTTACAACAAAACGCGGGAAACATAACGCGGAAAACAAAACCGCGAATAAAATAAGAATTAAAAAAAAATCAGAATAATAATAATTAATACATATTCAAGTAACTAGTCCTACAGTTTAATGCTATTATATACAATAAATTTATTTATTACATTATATACAGAAGGTTCACAAGTACTAAGTAGTAAAGAAATGTTAGTAGGGAAAGGAATACAAAGAGAGACTAAAGACTCATAGAGAGAAGAATGGTCATACAAGGGACAAGAAAGGAAAACATGATTCATGTCACAATAGTTCTCATCACACTCACAGGCAGCACTATCTACTATGCCAAGTTTATGTAAATGTACGGGAAGACAAACATGGCCGAGACGCATACGGATTAACACAGAGGTGACAGTTTTACCAAAGGACATTCTGGCAAACCATGGCTTCCTGGGAACTAACGATTGCATAGCATACAGAAAACGTCCCTTGATCTGACCACTCTCTCTCCAGTACATATTCCATGAATCATGGAGATATGCGCTAGGTAGGGCAGTATATTATATTCTTGCGCGCTCTACTTTAGTAAAAAAAATATACTGTATTATCTATGTCCAAAAAACTTTAGAAAAGCGTTGCCATCAAAGACGATAATTATGGGAATGTACGTTAATATAGCTACTACGATGTGCGATAACGAATGTCTAAATTATAGTAAGAGTTATATGTAAGATAACTTTGATCACCAACTGAGTAAACAGCTATGCGCAAAAATAAGGTAAAGAAACCTATTTTTTCACAAGAAAAAATTAAGCAAAATTCAAGCTAGCAAATTACTTACTTGCAACAAAAGTATGAGTTTGAAAAACGTGAACACTTTAAGTATAATATCTACAATTAGTACTGTCACGTTGTAACTTTGCACGCATAAAGGGATTGGTTCAGCCCATCGTGGCAGACGCATCGGAACGCTATAACGAGACGATCGCGTTATTATTATATAATTTAAATTTACCTACTACCTCCTATTATAATTATACTAGCTAAATAAAAAATCGAATATCTATATCCCGCTAGGGTGAGTAACCTTTATCTATTTATTATCTTCTATTCTATGTAAATGCTGAGTTGCTTTGCGTAGGAAGTATTACAGTAGTGCGTAAATGCATTTATCCCCGTCAAAAAAAAAAAAAGTATTACAGTGTAGTTAGGGAGGCACTGAGCTTGTTGAGGGTGTCTAGCCATTTGTATGCTTGCCTACGTCTTGGGCTTCCAGGATCACCTACCTGCTACCAACAACGGAACACCAAGGGCGGAAGGAGGACTCTGGCTGCCACCTTAAGACCTCTACAGGAAACACCGAGGGTGGAAGCAAACCTTTTACAGGCCAGTGTTCTTCCACACCGACAGAACTGTAGTGGGTGAAAGAAGACTATTACTACTAGAACCCAGCTAGCCGGGATCTAAGCCGTTATAGTATTCAAGTGAATAAATATTAATCATAGCAAAATTTTATCAACTGTTAAATATCTTGAACAGTTTCGATTTTGCTTTTTAACTTGTCTCATCCACTTATTCTGAACCATATATATTTATATTGTTAAATGATACCAACATTATGTTTTAAAAGGGGTTACACAGTCGTTTTTGCGTAAACGACAAAAACACTAAATCGATATTTTTCACGTGCAAAGACGATAATTTGAATTACAAGATTGGCAACACTCCTTGTCAGTCACTCCGGTAGGAGTAATATTATTCTGTGGTCACGTCATTCTTGCACATAGATACATATTACACACAGAATAGTGAATTTATATTTTCCAAATTTGATTTTAGTGATCTTCATTTTTTATTATACACATTACATTTATTTTAACCCACCCTTATATTGTTTGTTGTATTTATTTTTCAAGTTACTTTATTTTACATATGGATCCAATAGCAGTTTTACAAAGCAGGATAGAGCAATTAGAAGCGAAATTGGGATTAAACCCAAGTTCAGAAGATGGAGAAAAGGGTGATTCTGCAACTCTGAATCTGATAAACACTGCTCAAGCCATTACCAACGCAACTACAGGCCATGAAAAACTTCACGATGCTATGCAAATGGCTACAGAGCTGAATAATTACAATGATCCTAATTTTGTTGAAAATGTTAGTCATTCCTTTGTAGTACTTTACAGTTTTTGTAATACTTCGATAAAGTTTATTTTTAGAAGAAATTACAATGTAAAGATTCTTTTCTTTGGTTACATAAATATAGGACATTATATTTTGATACAAATGAAATTGTATATATTTATGCAAACAATATCGAATCTTTTAGATCGAGATAAAACCAAAAATAAATCAGTTTTTCGGACTGATCTCCAGCTATTTATTTTATATATTAGTAGGTAAAAACAGATTCAGATCACAAATTGCAACTGGCAATGAAAGCAACCAACATTACTTTTGTGATAATTAAACTTTGAAGAAATAGTTACAAAAGTTACCAGATAATTTATTTTAAAACTAACAACTTTACTCAATTATGTGTATCATGAGGGCAATTTAATTTAATAATTATTGTAACACAATTTAAACTCTAAAGAATCTCTCTCAAATGTTTTGGTTCTAGTTTGCTTAACTGTCTAATTAATCTTCAATTACTAATAAAAGTCAATAATATTCCATAGTTCCATTTTGATTACAGAAGAATTCTGTTTATGTTGCATAATGTATTTAATTTTCCAGATGCAACAAAACAACATGCATCAGCGTGAAGTGGTTGCTGCAGAACCTGTAATACGTCATCACTGCCAGTGTTTACACCATTGTAAACAGGTATTACCTTAAATCCTTATTTATATTTTAAAGATCAAGTTTAAAATCATGAGCTTTATGTTTAATTGTACTTACACAGTGAGACTTTATATTCAGAACCTCAATAAATATCCATTAGACATTAAAAAATTAAAATGAAATGATTTGTGTTCACAAGAAAGTTACCAGCAACTTAGTATTTTATTTTATTTATTGTAATACTATGGTGACATAAACGCAAGAACAGCAATCCAATTCTTTCCAATGCAAGATATTGAAAGTATGGATAATTGTGATTTTTGTAAAAATTAAATATGAATTGAAATGAAAATATGTATACAATCTTATGACAATTGGATTATTTGGAGTAATTGAATAAAATGTATGATATTTTTGTCTTTACTAGGTACTACAACATAATATGAAAAAATAAATTTTAAAACATCATTTGTATATAATAATATTTAGCATTATATAAGTTAACTGCATATCAGTTTGCCATATCACTGCAGTTATACTTCTTTAAATGAAGTATTAGAAGCTTATAAATTATTTATTCAGAATGCACCAGTGCTTGAATCGGAAGCTATACAAAAAGCAGCACAGATGCAAGCCACTGTTGACAATATGCATGCTGCAGCGCAAAAAGTTAAAGCAGAGGCTGATGAGGTAAACAGTGAAAACTATTTTACATTAGAACAATTATTATGCCACATTTAAATAAACACTAAGTTATTATTCATTTAATCTGAAGTAATCACTAAAATGTGACAGGAAATAAGTTTCTTTTAAAAAATGAAAATTATAGTCATTTGTATGAATTATAATATATCTTAAAGTTATGCCAGTAAGTTGTTTGTTATGTATTTACTTACAATTTATATATCTATACTAATAATAAAATTAATGTTATGTCCATCTGTTTATCTGGAACTATCGCAAAAACGGCTTGACCTATTTTGATGAAACTTTTTACACAAAAACTATTATATCAATGACTTGTTTTTTATAATTCGTAAAAAAAAGCAAACAATCGGTTTAGTTTTACCTTAAAAAAAGTATTTAATAAAACGTTGTGTGCATTAAGTATATGATTAGCAATTAGCCATTATCAATAGCCTTTTTGGAAATTAAAAAGAAAAATTAATTAAAACTCAGAAAAGGCTTTAAATAAAATTTGTTGTATGAGAAGTATGTGGCGTCCAGTAACTGATAGACTATAAGAAACAATACAAGATCAGGACATTCCACATTCAGTCAAGATAAAACACATAGATGAAGTTTGGGCGGTAGCATGTTTTAATAAAATATTTTAGTATATCTTATAGTTTTCTTTATCTTCATACTGGTTACATTGTTTGTACAATTTTCAATAACTGAGAAAGAGCCTTACTACTTTAGCTATAAAGAAAACTTAAAATAAAGGGGCTTAAAAAAATTACTTATGTATTTGGAAAAACAAAAACAATAGTCAAAAATATTTTATGGAAACTAATATTACAAGAGTTGTTTTAATCCTGTTGCATAGTTTTAAACTAACTTTTAAGCAGTTATATTAAAATACCTTTATTTATACTTCAAAAGGTTTCTCAGGGCATTCAACAATTGGCTGAAACTTGTGGATCAGCTGCAGCTGAAAGTTCCGAACAGCTTGCTAATATTGCACAGAAAGTCGAGCAAGTGGAACAGAAGATGTTTCCGAAAAGAAGAAATGGGCTCGATTGAAACCTTTTATTGAATATTTGAATTTCTCTATTTTGGTACTTTCATAAAAATTAATTTTATATGGAGTTGTTGATTCATTATAATTTTTAATAAATTTTAGTATCTATTAAATTGTTTAATGTGAAGATTATTTTAGGTTAATAATGTCTTTATTATTGTTATTTTGAAAAAGACCCACATTTTTCGTATGGGTTATGTGGTTTATAATGAAATTTATAGATTCCGTTTTCTAAGTAATAAACATTATACACAACATGTTTAAATAATACTTTTCTGATAGTGTACTTTATTGTTCACTAGCTTGTACAAGTAAAACATTTTTAATGTGTTATTATAGTGAAATATTATGTGTGGAAACCCGTATTACGTCGTAAACATCATCCTTTTTAATGTATCTTGATCATTTGTTAATAATAAACCAGTTTTTTTCTGATATTTAAAAATATCTTTTGTAATGACTCCAGAAAATCACCAGCTGTTGCGCCTCACCGCATTACTTTATTTCATAACGTCATTATTCTGGTCGATAAGCATCAATGGATAATAATATATAAATACCTCATAGAAAAGTAATAAATACTGGAACTAAATACTAAAGATCCGCCTAGTAATTTAGCCTTAAAATTTGTCAAAAGGTATTGATAATAGTTAACATTGAGGAGCTAAGTTTTCCTTAACTAAAAGCAGAACTCGTGACCACAAAGGTAGTTTAAAAAATAAATAATTATAAACAAATTCAATTTAAGTTTGCGGAGAGTACTGAATGCACAGGAACAAGTTACGGTGAAGTTGTAAAGGCCCTAACGGTCAACAGAATTAGCTAGGTTCGAAAAAAAAAAAATTCAATTTAAAAAACATAAAATGTAAACTGATAAATAGAATAAGCCCGAGGCCTTATGACCCTGGACTCCACAGCGGAAATTCGTATACACCAAGCTAACCCTATGATAAGTAAAAACAAGAAGGTTCCTTCCAGAATCCATGTACTTTGTGTACTTGTGCTGTATGATGCTAGTGCAGGTTGTGTTACGGTATTGTGCTGGAATGGCGCGGGCTACAAATGCATCCCTAGTTGGAAATTTGAACATGGCTGACTGCTCTCAGCTGACAGAGGGCGACCCGGAGCATTCTTTCCATTCCTTTCCTTCGAATACAAACAACAAGATTTTCGTTTGATATTGGTTTGTCTCACAATAACCTTGAAAAGATTTATCAAAAGGCCACCATTTTGTTGGAATACTAAACTTAGTAATAAAAGTGTACTCTAAAGACTGGTATTCATGGCCATAACTACTAAAAGTCAAACATCAACATTGTGAATGTCAACTGTCCAGGGTCACCAGAAAACGGATTTTTTTCGCAATTTTGTGGAAAATATTTTTTGGGAAAACAGCCTTAGGGAGAAAAATTATGGTAGAGAAGTTTTGGGAATTGTTATATGTTTATTCTTGTTACTGTAGTACCACCTATTTTTATTATTCATCTCTGGTACCTAAAAATTTATATATTATGCCAATAATAACAAATGTTATTAGGATTTTTACTTTACACTTAGAAATGAGAATAAAATTTTGACAGTAACACAATATTTATAGTATATTATGTCACATAATTTATATATTTGTAACACGATATTATCTTACAATGTTTTTGCAATATTAAAACAATCTACTATATTTTTTATTAAAATGTGTCTTTTGAATTTAATGTTTAAGTAATTTAATTATTTTGTCGTTTTGCCATCATAATTGTACTTTTGTCACTAATTAAATTGTACTATATCTTTCTTAAAGTTTCTAGGCAACATTGTTCAGGCAATTATGTATCGTAAAAATAAACCTAAAATTGAATAACTAAAAAATATCATTCGATAATTTAACGAGAATTAGAGTAAAATTTCAAGGGTTCCTTTAAATTTCGATATGTGACAGAAAAAAAGTTTGACTTGGAGAGAACGAGAAAGAGAGTTATATTTTATATGGTTAACGTCATTGATAGTGTGAATGACATTTAGAGGCTTGACTTGCTTCTGCCCTACGTGAACACTATCGTCATTGTAAAATTCACCGTTAATCTATACTAATAAATATAATGATGTGTCTGTAATATCAAAGTAACAATTTTCTACTAAATCCATATGAATGTATATACGGTGCCTAGACCAGAACAGATCAATTTTTAAAATTTTTTGTCAGTGCGTCCGTCTGTTTGTTCCGGCTGATATCCAGAACGGCTAGACTGACTTTGACGGGACTTTTACTGCCAGATAGCTAAAGTTACTCCGCTTTACTTAGGGTACTTCTGTTTTTCGAAAATAATTAGGGTTTCGTGTAAAAAAATTAAAACCCAAGAAATTATTAAAAAACGCTTCAATGCTCAGTTTTACTGGCAAGTGCTTGAATTTGTGAAAAATATCTTTTCTTTCTCTTAGTAATAGATAATTTTACGGCCACTATATAAAGCCACCTTGGTGTGGTATTTTTTTGTTTTCCTTGTTGCACCTATTCGGCTGAATAGTTGGAACTTTCGCATTGGCTCTATTCGTATACCCAGGCAGATGCAGATGAAATTATAATTCTCATTCATCTCATATTATTACCTTAGAAATAAAACTGTTGTGATATGTTTTATTTACAACATTTTATATCCTGGCTGAACTGGTAAAGTTTAATTAACTAAGTTCCTAGTGCGATTAATGTACTTTTTTAAGATTTGAAAAATAGTACAATTTTGTGCATTAAGAAGATGTATTCATGGCGATATATATTATAAAACAACGATACTAAAAATACATAAGTTTATTAATAGAGAATTTGAGAATAAGTTCGAAATAGTACCGTTATGGGAATTTTGAATTAAGGGAAAAAACACAACCAGGAAGACGAATTTATACGACAAAATCTATAAAACAATTTAATATACACAGAATGACACTAAACAACTAGTGACTAAGCAACAATACATTTTTTTAATAATCTTTTATAAGAGTGACATATCAAATAGGTTTTTATGTTGCTAATGAAACCTTTAATATTTTTGTTGTCTGTTATGGGGAAATTTCGAAAACTCTCTTTGGAGACCCTGCAACTGTCAAGACGAAAAGTGACAACACAGCGGCGTTAGTAAAGCGTCCTTTACGGTTTTAGGAAAAATTTAAAATGGCAGATGTTGCTATTGAATCTGCTCCAGGTGATGAGAACGATGATAATTGGTTATATGGTGATTCGACGGGTGAACATACTGAGGAAAAATCCCAGGAATCTAGAGAGAAAGAGCCAGAAAAAAAATACCGCTGTTGACACTGCGGGAGTAAGTTAATAACCTACAAAATAGTGGCGATACCAAAATGGTACCATTACCGCTATATAATTAATTTAAATTATTCTATACTAACGTATGTCCTTCGAAATAGGATGTTGAGGATAAGGACCAAGAGGATGGCGAAGAAAATAACGATGATTCTCAATTTAATGATGAGCATTTCGCGGACGTTGGGCGTGATGAACAGGACCAAAACGGTGATGCGGACAGTCAGGAAAATGGGGATTCAGATTCTGACGACAGTGATGATGTGAAAGTGACCATTGGAGAAATCAAATCGGGACCACAATATACAAGTTTAAATATAAAAGTGAGTGAAATAATTTGTTTATTTCAAGCGTATTTATTTATTGTTGACTTATAAAGTGAATTATATAGTTAGTATTCACATGCATATGCCAAGTAGTCAAGAATAATTATACTTTGGTAACATAAAAACATCCCTAAGTTGAATGAAACCCTGTTTATATAAGAAGATATGAATTGAATTATCAACAATAATAAATCCATAGTGTTTTTACTTATTATTTGATTAAAGTATTAGTTCATTTTTAAATACTCTAATTTCACAATGGTGCATTTAATCAAACCTTTGCTTATTGTGCCACTCTTTAACTACTTAATAAATTTTTGTTTTTTAAATGTGACCTAAAGGTATAAACTAACTGATATTTCCCTGGATTTTAACAATTTATCTGCCACAGCTTGTTTTAATATGTATGAAGTACACAAATTGAATATTTATAGTATCATGATGTAATATTGATGTACTAGTTAATACTAATAAGTTGATGTCTATATTTTAACAGATTTGTGGATAGCAGAATGAAATTATGTTTTGTGGTTGGTTAGGTTATTCAATGTTTTTATAGTGATCATGATTTTATGGTTCTAATCTTTCTAGAGAGGTGTGGGATTAGTGGCAACTGGAGGTGATAAACCTCGTTCGGGAACCACTGGAGGAAAAGTTACTCTTGAGGACTTAGATGGTTTGGGAAGTATAAATGGTGTACCAGCATTAGAATTTAATATAGACACTATTGAAGATAAACCATGGAACAAACCTGGTGCAGATATTTCTGGTAATGATTTAAATAGTTTTACACCACTCATTATGTTTTTGATTAACTGGCAAGAGCTTAGGGTACTCAAATGGAAAACATAATATGTGTTAGAAATATATCTGCAATTTATGTGAATCTAATGTCAGTAATGTAAGAATTATTTATCCAGCTTATTTGTAATCAGTTTAGAGATTATATTTTGTAAAGATATTATTCTTTATTGAATGTTAATGTCATCTTGGTAGGATAACCTGTCTTCAATTAAATCACAATAGTACTTTCAGAAAAAGAAATTTATTGTTAATTCATTTAGAACTCATCTCATTTTTGTCTTTCCTAAAAAAATAATATTTACACCATTTTATGTTTTATTAAATTAGGTTGAAATGTGAAACCTTATTTTAGATTATTTTAATTATGGATTTAATGAGGTGACTTGGAGTTCATACTGTGAACGTCAGCGTCGCATGCGTGTCAATGAGGCTGGTGTGGGCATGCATGTGGGATCAGTCCCGCGTATTAATCAATCAGATATGAGGAGACCAATAGGTGATTATTCATTTGTAATTACATATTCTTGTAATGTAAAATCTCTAAATCTGATTATCTTATAATAAAGACAATAAACTAAACTTAATTTGGTTTATAGGAATGGTCAGAAATGATGAAGGCATGCCGCCTGTAAACACAAACAGTTATCAGACCAGAGAAAATACAATACAGGTAAAGGAATTTTAAATTTATTACTGTATATTAATTTCACTTTTTGTATTGCTCTCGTCACTTCACTTCTACAATATTTTTACACACCGAAGTTTTGTCGAATTATTAACTAATTGTATATTTGAAAAACGTGTACGTGTCTATAATGTTCGAGGTTTTTTCTCGGCTTTCCTGATTTCCACTGATCAGATCCCAATTGGAAATGGAGGTGAACTCCTTCGATTATAAGAAAATCACAAATCGGTCCACACTACTAAAACTACTTATCATTTCAAATGAATGGAAATAAATGAAAATTATTATTATTTAGGACTCTAAATAGCTTGACATAAAACCAGTTGAGTCTTTGCTATTTATTTTTTTGTACTTACGTAATTCTTTTAGCATTATAATAAAATAAAACATATTACTTTTATGACAAGTAATTTATTAAATCAAACAAAGATCAAAATACCATTAATTTATTTACAATGTTTGGTGCATGCATTTATAGGACAAGATAACACATATTTTTAAAACATGCATTTTAATATTCAGTTCAAATCAATCAAAGTTATAATAATAACAATAAAAAAAAATGACCATTAGTTAAATCATACAGGTGAATGTAAAACGTTTAGTATGGATTAGAGAGGTATGCACGCAACATAAAATAAATGTTTATCCATTGATCGATTTTTGTATATATTTAATTTCTATGCCTAATTTGAAAATACCTAATCTAGAATGAATTAATATAGGTCTATTTGATTTGAAATTAATGGCCTAAACTAAAAACAAAAAAAAAACATAAAAGCAATTGGAACTGTTTGTTTTATAAAAAATAAAAAAACTGTTTTCTTTTTCCCACCTTGCTTGAGAACCAGTACCTCTAGGTTTAGTGTGTTTCACATCCAGAACCACATCGTCACTTAACATCAGGTTAGATTGTGGACAAAGCACTGAGCCCATAACGTGTAAAAAAAAGACTGAAGTCATACATAGATTTTTTCTCAAATATCTTCAATGTACAGATTTCGTCCCGATAGCCTTTTGTTATAAGTATAAGTTATAAGTATAGTATTTTTGTCCTTGTAATGTTTCATCCATAGCTTATAACGCCATCTATGACTAATCCTCAGAAATACATACAATTTTCTTAGGTAATCACCACTCATAAAACTTTGTCCCCCATGTCATCAAAAAATAAAAAAAAACCCGTCCAATTATAGTTGGAATTAAATAATATTTTGTTCCCCGACATATTTTAATAGAAATTCAGTTCACTACTTCCATAAAATGACTCCTTAATACAACCCCTAAAATGGATAGATGATTGTGTAAAAATTGAATATTGTTTTCTCATTTACTATGTCTTTAATATTTATTATTTATATACTATACATGTATTTTATATTATATCATTTTGTTCGATTTCAATCAATCCATCAATTTTTTTATTCTCGAATACCTACAAACTCTTCTTTCATACTAAAGTCGCCGCGTGTCATTCAAATTACTCTAACTTCCGATTTTAATGAAATAAAGTTTTCATGCTACTCCTGAATATATTTTATAATTGAATTTTTTAAATATACTTCGTACTTTCTACTTGATACCTGGACAACCAAAAAGACTGACAGACATTTTTTTTTAAATGATAGAAATGTTTTAAACAACCTCATGTTTTTGTTAGGTACCTCTATATATGTATCTATTTATTTTTAATAGAGAGAAACACAGTATATTAAAAAAATGTACATAACAAGTATATTATGATTTTTTTACATAAGAAATCAATAATGTTTCTCTGCTTTTTTTCCTTATTGTACTGTAATCATCATCTCCCTACCCTTATCTCAGTTTCAATTAGTGTCGGTGCAACATGTCTTCCTCTTTCATTCCTCTCTATTTACTGTCATATCTGCATTTACTCCCTAAGCATATCATTTTTTCACACAATCCATCTATGTTTTCTTTTGTCTTGCCTCTCCCATATAACCGTCCACATTCATATTGAATACCAGTCTCTAATACTATCGGCATGGTCGTCGTCCTCGGACGACTCGTCCCGTGGCCATTTCAAACAGCGCCAAAGGAGTTAGAAATCATGTCGGTCACAATATTCGGACATAATTTATTAAAAATAGGTCATAATAAGCGACATGTCACTATAAACGGAGTCATTATATCCGACTTTGTTATAAAGAATTTCATATGAAAATCAAACTTCGCTGTGGAATTCGTATCGCTTCATAAGCAGTCGGTCAATATAGACGGAGTTATATAATAAACGTATTCTACTGTATTTTTTTTTATGTTATTATGTTTTGACATTGTAATAACTAGGTGATGACGGCGGAACGTCGTGAATATGGACGCAGCGGTCACACGCGTGATCTACCACCTAACGAGTACTTTGGACCTCCCCCCACAGACTACTACCCGCCTCCGCATGCTCCTTATGAAGAACCTTGGGGTAATTCATATTTTAGTTAATAGCATCAGCATATGCATCACTCATGTTTCTTTGTACTGATCTTTAGCAGCGTTGAGCTTATAGATTCGCGTCACCAATGCTATGACGAGAGTCGTCAACATGCTATAGTACGTCAAGTATGAAATGGCGCACAGATATAAATAATAAATTTTATACTTACGGAGCATATCATATGTTTTAATTATGAATAAACTGTATGAAAACATACATTATTATTGGATGTTAAAACTAGGCACATCATCATCTCCCTACCCTTTTCCCATTTATATTTGGGGTCGGCGCAACTTCTCTTCCTCTTCCATTCCTCTCTATTTGTTGTCATCTCCGCATTCACTCCTTTCCTAAGCATATCATTATTCAAACAGTCCATCCATCTTTTCTTTGGTCTTCCCCTTCCCATGTAACAGTCCACATTCATATCCAATACCTTTCTTACAACATCCTCTTAGGCACATGTTATTAAAATATAATGTGAATATGTTAGGTTTGGTTGATAATTGTAAGTAACAAAACATGTAATATAAACATTAAAATTACAATTTTTTTTTTCAAAATTTCGTGTTTTCGTTTCTGACGGTAGTCCTCATGGTTGCCTAGTTTTTTTAGTTAGTTGCCTATTGTATTATTCTAATATTAGCCATTTTTTTACCATAAATAATTATAACGATTATTATTATTCTAATCCTGCCGTTTCTATATATATATATATATATATATATATACACATAGGTTTCTATAAATCTATATCATAAATTTCAACACGAGTTAACGCCATTAGTTAGGCATAAGTGCTTTCTAACTATGATTGTGTTCTATGTAGCTTAAGGGGCTGAACAAAACACTTTCCATCAAAATTATGCTAATTATCTAATAAGATGAATACAAAATAATCGTTAAAAAAATAGCTCTCTCCTAACATTAAATAAATGTTTTATTCTCCATAAATCTTGTTTTGTTTCTACTTCACATCTTTTTACATTTGAGATATTTTAATTGCTGCATAATTTTTTGTATGGATTTAATATTTGTAATACCTGGAATTTTTACCGCATTTAAAATTGGTGTTATGTTTCCAATAGAGCATTTGATTTAAGACAACAATTTTAATTGAATAATATGAGTAAATATAAAAAATATACTAAAAACTAGGCAGCCATAGGGACTATTGACAGAATTAAAAAGTAAAAACAAATTGTTTGAATGTTTAAAATTCATAATTTGTTAATTGAATTTATTGACATATTGATTGATATATTGACGCTCCAATCAATAATTATGTACATTTCCCTACAGTTAATTCATAATCAAAACATGCAATATGCGTAAGTATAAATTCTATGCATCTGCTGTTAACCTACTTCGGTTACAGCGATCCCATGAAAACTCCATTGTTAGAAATTTAAAAAATATTAGTAAGTTCCGCGCTGTCGTGTGCACTTTCAACGGGTCAGTTACATTGAATAGCCGCAGGTCGTCTGCCTTTCAATTTGAAACGTTTAACATCCAGCTCCACTCTCCTTCCGTTCTAATACGAGTTTATTTTTTCTATTTAGAGGTTGTTCACTGGAGACAGGGGTCAATGCTTTTTTTATTTTTTATGACACGGGGAACAGGGGAATCGTCAATATTTATTTAAAAACCAAAATTATGCCAATGCGTAAACATGAGAGGGTGGGGTGGTTAAGTGTTTTGCTTCTTATTGCTGACAAGGGTTCAAAATTTACTAAAATTTTGATTACGTAATAATATAAAGCTCCCTTAGTACTCTCTCTTTACCCTAAAAAGGAAAATTTTTGATTAGATTTTGATTAGATTGTAATTTTTAGTCTCAACATCGAGTCCTGTTTATGTCCTACAGGTCATACGGAACAGAGCGGATGGACGCCGAGTGAGATAAAGGAGTTGACCCCCGGTCCGATGGGCCCTCCCGTGATGGGCCCCCCAGTCAACATGCCGCAGCCGGCCCTGCCCCCGCACATGCCCGTGCCGCACATATTGCCGGCCGCGCCCTACGGGCCAACGTACCGGCCCCACAACCCGCACCACTCGCACCACGACCGCGACCGAGAGCGCGACAGGGACAGAGAGAGGGAGACCAGGATGAGGGAGCGAGACGACAGAGAGCGCCGCGATAGAAGAGATGACGTCAGTTATTAATATTATCATCTTTACATTATATACAAGGCATTGTTAAGAATTCGGTTGATAATATTATGCTGAAGGATTTTTTTGTACTGTATTTATTAATATATATTAAATATCGATTGAGTGGTTCTCGAAGTTTTAACCCAATGAACAGACTCTCGGCTTAATAAGTAGGGAGAGAGTTGACACGGAACAAGGAAAATAATTTATTTTTAATCTTGTAATCTCTCTCTAAAATATTTTTCATATTGAGTTATTTAACTTTGACTTCAGGAGGAGAGGGACAGGGAAAGAGAACGGGATCGTTCAAGATCAATAAAACCAGAGAGAATACGTGAAAAGTAAGTGAATATTAGAAAAAAATTATTCTGTTTACTTTAAGGTTATCTTTTTATAAATATAGATTAAACAGATCAAACCATTATTCTTCTCTGTTTGTCAATCGATTTTTATTATTTCGTGAGTTAAAGATGAACTTAAGTGTTATTCTAAAACAAAAAAAAAATTTTTTAGTCGATGATTCAATAATAATTGTTCTTGTTGAAAAGTTGTAAGTGTCATGTATCTATAATATCTTTGCTATTGTGGGTAATTACAATGTCGTGTTTTGAATTATTTTCAATTATATACTAATGAATAATCATGTCGTTGATTCATAAATAACTTGTTCTTCACTTTCTTCTTTATTCCGATATTTAATTTTGAATTATAATGAATAAGCTGAGCCATAGTTACCTCATAGAGTGCTCGCCAAGGGGAACTCAAAATTACTTTAAATGGTTTATTTTGTATGTTTCAATTTTACAATTTAATGTGTCGAGTACCCATAAAAATAAGACAATAGGAAAATAATGGAAAACTAGAGTAAACGCCAGGTAAGTGTTCAAGGGGTTAATCGATCTTTATTTAGATTCTAGTCTCTGGTTGTGTTACAACAACATGAGTTTTATAATTGTCCAGTTACTCATCAACGTTGTACTATGATTTTTCTAATACATTTTTTTTTACAATTCGGATGATCTATATAATTCTAGACCGTATCATACTATGACCGTGCTATCAACGTATCACGAACGTAAAAAAAAAACACGAAACGCGCTGCCATGCCCACTGCAACATATCAACCTCGTACATAACAGGTTTCTTGCCCGTTTGCTACGCGTCACTATTATGCCTGTTCGGAATATATTCAATTACGTAATACAATATTTTCGTTATATTAGTGTTACGTAGATGCCTTGAAGGCTACTCAGTTAAGATAAATGATAATTTAATAAACATCCCAGGTTTCATTATATAATTATTTCCGAAATTTACTTACAAACCATTATTTTTTAAAGAATCCACCATATATTTCGGGTGTTGAATCAGTTTAACGTCGTCCATATTAATAAATACATGTACATTCAAAATTTAAATAATGTCTATACTAATATTATAAAGAGGAAAGATTTGTACTTTTGTATGTAACGTAAAAACTTAAAAACCACTGAACTGGATGACGTTTGGTATGGAGATAGTTTGAAATCCAGTGAGAGACATAGGATAGTTTTTATTCCGAAAATCCCCGGGAATGGGAACTACGCGGGTAAAATCACGGAGATCAGCTAGTATATTGCATTTCTATTGTCTTGCGTCAGGTAGAAATACATACTATACGCGGCAACGTCGCAGTGGGCCACTTGCGCGCACCTGAACGGCAATGTCGCGTATGACACGCGCGCAGCATGGACCGTACCGTTACATGCAAAATATTCTCTTCGGGAATTCGGTGCCGATACGGTCGTGGCTTGCTACGATCCTGTTCGGTGACGGAACGGTCTAGTGGACATAGTCTCATAGTAACTCATACTAACTATAGTTTTTTTAATGTACTGGTACGGTTACGGTCATACGTTCTAGTGGGCAGTCCATAATTCTTAAATTATTTAATTAATTTTTTTTTAAATTTAATTAATTATTAAATTAGTGTAAATTTACTAAGTAAAAGACATCAACGAGAGACAATGTGGTTTTTATTTTAACTTCTATCACTGTGATTTATGCAACTAAACGAGATCGATGCTTATGATGAATATTTTTTTTGTTTAGATCATACAGACGTGAGAGGTCACGGTCACGTTCAAGGTCACGGCGTCACAAATCCCGGTCGCGGTCGCCGAGGCAGCGCGACCGCTCTCGAGAACGAGACCGGTCGCGTGAGCCAGACAGGTCTCGAGACAGAGAGCGTAGCGTTAAACCGAAGACGAAAGATAAGGAGAAAGACGATGATAAATAATTAAAGGAACAATAAAAAGTTTGCATGATGCGTGTGAATTGTACAGTTGCGAGTGTCACACGAAGCATGCGCTCAATAGTAATAAGTAGTTAGTGATTTATCTGAATAAAGTATGATTTAAGAATATATAATAACTTTTCTTTTAATTTTCCAACTGACTTCACCCTAGTTGCATAACAACAATGTGTGCGATTAAATAAAAAAGAACCTTGGCCAGATAGTAAATCTCGGGCCTTGAGGATAGAGATACAGTCTTGTACTAAATTTGAATTGTATTGATGTCATACTTCATGCTGCCTTTGAATCAATGATTATTGTATTAGCTGAATTAAAATTAATATTTCTTACTATGCGGGAGGAAACTTCTCGAATTCAAGACGATTAAAATAATTTCATTGAATTCAGTCCAATATGTTATCTAGATATCATCAATAAGATCGTACTGTATGAAAATGTGAATTTGCTACTATATTTATTTATTCTAATAGTGTTTTTTTTTGTTGTAGAAATGGTCTCTCGATTTCAGGTGTATCGATTTGCATGATTATTTACATTTAAATTTACCGACGCTGAGCGGCTTCGTCCACTTTTAAATTTACCACCACCAGACGATTTACAGGCACTGTATGGTTATTGGAATGCTCATGTAAATGGATAATTTGGAGAGAGAATTCATAATCTTTCAAACACAAAAATATTTCCGTTGACACAAGATTTAGTAACATCTGAAGTCTGACATTATCTGAGTGTGAGTGTCAATGGTATTACCGATTATAAACGGATAGCTGACATGTTTAGAGATCATTTTTTCTGTAAAGTCGCCGTTGGGATTATATACTTCATGGTCAGGGGCTTAGTATAGTAGTCGCGGCAAAGGAAGTTAGCGGGGTAATAAAATCTATGACACGTGGTAAGTCCCCTGGACATGATGGGCTAAGTATTGAACACCTAAAGTGTGCCGGAGCGCACCTGCCTCGGGTTATTGCTATGTTGAATAGTGCACGCGTATATACCCGCAGATATGATGACTGTGGTGGTGCCAATTGTGAAAAATAAGACGGGTGGCATATGTGACAAGAATAGTTATAGGCCCATCTCTTTGGCCACTATTGTATCCAGTAGCGGCGTTAGGGTAGGGCGCGGTTGGGCGACTGCCCAGGCCGCCGGACACAAAGGGGCGCCGAAAGTGCCGCTTTATATCCCCTCGCTCATTGAGTGAGGCCTACTTACTCGTAAATTTTTGAATCTGTCATCCAACCAATCATTCGAAATATCATTATAATTGATCTTATAATAACTAGTAGCCCAGTGCAAATTCACATTGATAATTATCTGAAGAATAATACAGGGTGACCTTTCTCTAATTCTCATTTCATAAAAAAACTAGCGAACAATGAAACAATTCAACGTCGTTGGTTAATATACTCCGTTTCTAAGGGTCGAGTTGTTGCCAGCAATTTGATAGTAGCTCAACGTCGAGTTTTGCGAAGGAATTGGCTGAAGAACTACAAATTGAACTTGTGTTTAAAGCTACTTCAAAATTACAAATTTATAAGCGTCAAGTTGGTGAAACTGCCAGTGATGAGTCTAAAACTTCTCCGGAAAAAAAATTGAGGTTGAATTTTCAACTCTCTCTTGGACACTACTTTAATTTCAGTTAATGAAAGATTTGAACAGTTAAATAAGTATTCGGAATCTCGGTCTTTTTTGCACAATATAAAACAAATTCCGGAATAATGTGAACTTATCAAACACTGTGGTGATATCCAATAGAAATTAACCAATAATAAACCCAAGTAATGTAGTGAGGTGGCCGAACGCTTTTTCAAGTCCATATGGACTGGAGTGTGGGGAGAGGCAAGGCGGCTTGACCTCACCCAAGCTCGTTCAATCTTTATTTGAATGCGCTGGTCACAACTCTAAAAAGGGTTGATCAACTTAAATATCTTGGTAATTTGTTAACTTCGAATCTGAAAGACAAAGCGGGTATAGAAAGTGAGCGTAGGGCGCTGTCTGTTAGGGCCAATATGATGAATCGCAAGTTTGCTCGCAGTTCAAGGAGCGTCAAAATCCCTCTTTATAAAGCTTTTTGTACCTTCTTTTACACGTCGAGTCTGTGGGTGAACTATACGTAACAACAGTACAGTGCCGTACGCGTCCAATATATACTTCCAGGGCGTTGCTGGGGTTGTCCCGTTTCTACAGTGTACTAACAATGTTCACGGAAGCGCGGGTTGACTGTTTTACACCACCATGAGAAAAAGATGTGCATCCCTTGTGCGACATGTATGGGTCATCCTGAAGGTATTTGCATCAAGGTTCGATTGTGAGTACCTGAATCACTGTAATATGATACATATGACTAGAGAAGACGTTCTCGCTAGTAGGTATAAGCACTATAATGCCATGTCTTTGTATTTCGCTGCCACGTTTCTAGTAAATTTGTTTGGACTGCACCACATTAAGGGTATTTTATAATTAATAGATTGTAAGTATTCGATTGCAGTAATATTTTTTTAAATTGTATAATCCTGTTTGTATGATTCATGATGTTGATTGAAATATATTATTTATTATTATTACTATTATTGCAAAGTCGTCAATACACGCTATATGTAACGATATACCATTTGTCGTCGAAACTGATGCTTCAAAGCATTCCATTGCTGCTACATTATTACAAAATAATCTTCCGATAGCTTTCTTTCTCGTAGCTTATAAATATCATATTGAGCAAAACCATTCTACTATTGAAAAAGAGGCGTATGCTATAGTGGAATCATTAAAAAAATGGAGACATTTTCTTATAGGTAGACATTAAAAGTCAAAGGTCGGTTTCATTCATTTTCGACAACAAGTAAAGTTAAAAATGAGAAAATACAAAGATGGCGCCTTGAACTTGCACCATTTAGATATCGTGTACTGTCCTGGTAAACAGAACAAAATGGCAGACGCTATTCGCGCGTATGTGCAAACATGCAAACTCGAAATGAAAGGTTAACATCTCTACACGAATCCTTATGTCGTCCGAAGGTAACAAGAACGATTCACTGGCTAAGGTCGAAAAATTTTCCTTATTCCATAGATGGAGTTAGGAGTATGACCAATTCATCCCATCACTGCGCAGAGATCAAACCAAGATTTATTAAGCCATCGAATCCTGGGCCATACATTATTAAAGCAACCTCACCATTCGTCCTTGTACTGCTCACCGTTAGATGTTCCGAAGCTTACCAATATGGAAGTTTCAGTATGCAGAATTGGTATGACTGGCCATCAGTCACTCATACTTGTGTCTGCATACCTTACCCCCAACAAGCGGCCCTTAAGGTCAGACGTAGTGAAGCTTTTCGCCTTAGGCGACTCAGTCATTATCGCCGCTGATCTCAATTGCGGGTTTGGTTGCTTCTGGCCAGTTGAAGGATGACTGGAGGGAAAGTCGTGGTACACGTTTGAAAGTTATTTATTAACTGATTCTTATATGATTAATTAATATTGAGTTTTTTTTTTTGACCTAGCTAATGCTGTTGACCGGAAGGGCCTTTACAGCTTCACCGAACTTTGGGGACGAGTGCTGAAGGCACTCAGCCGCAATAAGGTGACTAGCTCAAGGGCTACCAAAGTGGTACGAACCTCGGCTTGGCCGTCACCTGAGTACTCAAGACTCACTCGCGAGTTGTGTCCTAGCTATCCCTACATTTTTTTATATTAATATAAAAAAAGGTTCCTTAAAAAAAAGGTTCATTAAAAAAGGTTCCTTTAAAAAAAGGTTTCTAAAAAAAAGGTTCCTTAATTAATATTGAAGATGTACAGTGAGACTTATATTCTAAAAGATCCCCTCGTTAGTCGTAGGGCTTACAGTAACTACGGTGGTCAATCAAACACATGTAGAGTGCGAGCGAGACGGGACACACGGACTTCTCTCATACGAGGTATTAAATATATGTAACCCGTGCGCCCGCGGCTCGCGCTAGTGTGCCCTTAGATGTTGATGAGGTCTCTACACGGGCATACATTCTGGAACAGCTCGTGCGTTACTCCCAATGGGACGGAACTCATGCGCCTAGTGCAGAAGCTCGACTTTGAGGTCATCACGCCCCTAGAGCCGACCCATTTTCAACCGAACTGCCGCCCGTCAGTTCTAGACTTTGCCTTATTGAAAGAAGTCTCGCTTCCTGTGCGTCTCATACAAGTCGTACACGAACTGGACTCCGACCACCGCCCAGTCATCTTACAGTTAGGTCACACGGATGACTCTAATTCTAGCCCGCCAGTTGTAAAAGTCGCGGACTATTACAAACTCGGTCGTTATCTGGAGGACCATCAGTCCACCCCCTCTCTCGCTAGGATCCCAGATGTTCTGGACAGGTCTGCGGACGCGGACCTCGCGTTCGATGCTTTGGTTGAGCATCTCAAGATCGGCATCGAGGAGACTTCGAAAGAGGTGCAAGCGGCGAACGATCGCCGCTTAGTACTCCCCGATGACGTGAGAGAGCGCTGCTCACCCAAAAGCACGCCTAGACCCGCGCCCACGACACGTATCTGACTGAAGAGAATCGTGCGCGCTTGCGTTCCTTACGTAGAGCGGTGAAAGACCGCATTGTTCAGATCCGTAATGACAGGTGGGACAGCCTTCTCGGAGAGCTGAAACCTTCCCACTTCGCGTACTGGAAGCTCGCACGATCCATGAAGATGGACCGTACCATCATTAGTATGCCCCACCTGGACAGAAATACGCAGGGTCTTCAACCTGCTTTTGACGATATCGAAAAAGCCGAGTGTTTAGCCGATAGCCTCGAGCAGCAATGCGCCCCAGTAGCAGACAACATTGATGTCGCACACATCTCTGTTGTCGAATCCTCAATGAAGGATTTATTGCTCTTACTCCGGTTGTCCCCCTCTCACCTGTCACCTGTGACGAGGTGATGATCGCCATCAAGGGTCTTAAGCCTAGAAAGTCCCCAGGTCCTGACGGAATCAAGAATGAAATTATCAAACTTCTTCCGTTTCTGATCGCGTTGCTGGTCTGCATCTTCAATGCGGCCATCAAGAACCTCCACTTTCCAGCCGCCTGGAAAGCAGCAATAGTCATAGGGATACACAAACCTGGCAAAGACGCCAGGCTACCCGATCCCATCAGCCTTCTCAACACGTTGGGAAAACTCTATGAGCGGGTCCTTATAAACCGTCTCATAGAGGTGATAGAGGGCAAAAATCTCTTGCCGCTCCATCGGTTTGGTTTCCGAGCCAGACACTCCTGTGCACATCAAGTACACCGCCTCACGGAGTACGTACTCTCAAATTTTAATCACCTTAAGTTCAAGAATCCCTGGCACACGCTCGCAGTCTTCTTCGACGTGGCCAAAGCATTCGACAAAGTCTGGCACACAGGCCTCGTCTACAAACTCACTAGGTTAGGTATCCCGGACACTCTAGTTAGAATCATACACGATTACCTCAGCGATCGTAGTTTCCGCTACAGAGTAGAGAACGCTCTCTCTATGGCCCACCCGATACGCGCAGGAGTCCCCCAAGGTTCTATTCTGGCGCCTGTCCTCTTTAATCTCTACTTAGCAGACCTCCCTGATCTCGGAAGAGTTCAGTTAAGTCTATACGCGGATGACACAGTCATCGACTATGCCCACCGTAAGACACATCTCATACGGAAATACGTCCAAAGAGCCGTCGACGATCTCAGCTATTGGTACTTCAAGTGGCGTATCGCGATAAACCCGAGTATGAGTACCGCGATATTATTCAGTGGAGACCGTGAAATTAGGGAAAATCCTCCCAGACCCGTCTCGTACTCGCCAGTTCGATTCGCCGACCGAAAGCGGCGACGTCTGCTTAATACATTAATCGACCGCGACGATAACATCATGCGCGATAATAGAATCTTTCCTCTTGTTCCTCGTACATATGCGTGTCAGCGCCCACGCCCGCGTAACCGCCGTTCCCGCCGCGGGACGAACGGCTAATTTTGCTCCCGCACACTCTCCGGGTCCTCCTCAGGCGGCGACCCAAGACATGCCTCGTTCCCCAACTGGGGAGGCTCTTGACGTCGCCGCCAGCGCGATACTGTGACACTGCCCATGCATCAAGCATTACACGCAAAACACTGCATACACACTCCTGCACATAACTAGCAGGTCCGGTAAGGAACCTTCTTTTTATAAATTTAAGAACTAAAAAATGTAGAGGTTAGCTAGGTTTAAATTCCTCGAGTATTTTTTGTTAGGTAGCAGCCAAGTCGAGGTTCGTACCCTTGTGCTAGTTACCTTATGCGGCTGAGTGCCTTCAGCACTCGCCCCCAAAGTTCGGTGAAGCTGTAAAGGCCACTTTGGTCAACAGCATTAGCTAGTTTAGAAAAAAAATCGAGAGGCTGTGTTGACTTCAAAGGACCCTTACCCTCAAATACTAAGAATAAATTTATACTAACGGTTATTGATGATTTCTCTCGATTTCCCTTTGCGTTTGCGTGTCAAGATATCAATCACTGTTATAAAACACCTTGACGAACTATTCATGCTTCTTGGTATGTCGTTATATGCTTGCTTTCGGATGAAATAAAAGAATTTCTGTTTAAACGTGGTATTGATACAAGTCAAAATACACCGTAAAATCCCCAAGGTAACGGACAAGTGGAAAGATTGAATTCTGCACTTTGGCGAACAGTACAATTAGCTTTAAAAACTAGAGGCATAGCCACTGAAAATTGGGAGATGGTTTTGCCACATGCATTGCACTCTATACGTTCCTTACTATGTGCAACTATAAACTGCATACCACACGAGAGAATGCTTATACATTAAAGAAGCTCAACCAATGGAAATTGAATCCCCTGTTGGCTGCTCAAAACGAATCAGACGCTAATTAAAAAGTTTAATCGTGCAAACAAATACCAAACCCTGTTCGAGGAAGTAGAAGTAGAAGTAAATCCATATTATTCTTATGTTCGAATGCCCGACTGAAGAGAAACTACAAATCTAATCGACACCTTGCACCACTAGGTGAACACGACGAATCTATTGATAATTTTTATACCTTTGAATATAGATTTGTCGAACTTCGAGGAACTTATCTCGAAGTGCTTCCACCTGAATCTGATGCGCTCAGTACCACTGAACAGTTCCTGAAATAGAGACGTCTACAACAGAGTCACAGATAATGGAACCACAAAGTCGAAACTCTTCTGGACCTTTACGAAGGACGTCTAGAGAGCACCGACCTCCCCCCAGTTATCTGAATGACTACGTCACATCTTAGCACGTAGGAAGAATGTAGTATATCTATGACATCTCTATGGACGTTCCTTAGCAACTAGTTTGTTATAATAATTGTCATATAAACTATAAATACGTAACATCAATTTTCTTAACAAAGACCTTTTAACATATAGTTAAAAAAATTGTAACACTATGTACCTTGAATTCGTTTTGGCATGTTTTACTGTTAAAATGTACTATAAAAAGCAACACGATTGACAAAATATTTTGACTACATGACAGCTGGTAATGCCAACATACTAAAATAAGACTTCACGAGGTATAAAATTGTGAACAGACTTGTAAGTTTAGGTAAAAACTCCATTGGAGTATGGTATGATATTTTATCATTTCATTTTTATTATTCACTTTGCTGTTTACTATTATGATTTTCGTTGATTCGATTGAGCGTTATATGAATAAATGTACGCTCTTAGTAAATTTTAACAGGTGCACTGCCTACAGCTCATATCTATCCAACAAGTCCTGCATCTCCAATTATACCAATATATTTAAGGGCAAGTGAAAAATTTGCCCACAAGTGATGATAATAGATATTTTTTGTACCACTTATAATTGAGGACAGTTTTCACAAAGCGTTAAAACAAACATCGTCTCAACCAATTTTTTTTTTGTTGTTTTTGCCTCTCGTTTCCATAGCTGATTTTATTGACGTCAAATTTCTGTAAACAATACGTAAACCATTCACAATTTACTACAAAGTATTAATACTTGTCATCTCTAAAAAAATAAATAAATAAACTTGTTTTCTAAAAAAAACACTTGTATCGTTTTGTAAAAACGGTCCTCGATTGCACTGAAAAAGGAGACCGAAATAAAATAGGTTGGAATGAAAACAACGGATTCTTTGTAATATTATTACAGAAATGCTTTATTATTATAATTAATGTCTAAAATAGATGGATCATCATATAAATGTCATCTAGTACAACCTACAGAGGAGACGGCGAGAGCGACGCTCCGTGCGGCGGCCGCTCTCGACGCCGCATCCTAATTCCATCACAATACAAATCATTTTGTTAACGTTTTTGTACAGCCATATACAATAATTTTATTTTCAATTACATCTAGACGTAAAAAATCTGAGGTGCCGAAGGAAACTACGCTTCCTATAAAGATTAATTACACAAGGGGAATGAGGAGCAGCCACGCTCGTGGCGTGTGAACGACCAACCAGCGGCTACCCAGACCTCGGGACTCGGACTCGACTACAACTATCAGTACAGGACTTTACAATCATCACTATAACTTACGTGGCGAACGACGCGCCGTACTACTACAACATAAGCAACATCCACTCAGTAAGCGCTCGCCCCTAACTTCACGGGACTTACTATATAACTAAATAACTTAATTACATTAAAATATACAAAAATATCATTTTCACAAATTATAAAAGACAAACTATACACTCCGGCTTTAAACAATATTCGATAAGCTATGTACGATTTCATAAAGAAGCCGGATTAAAACTTAAACGAGAGCTCGACTTGAAGAATAGTACAAAATAATAAAAATAATAATCACGACTATAGTGTCGATTGTCCAGAACTGCCTGAGGCATTCCTCCAATGCTTCGAAGATTCAAGGTCCCCTAGCCCAGCTAATATAGTTACACCTACGATGAGCTAAATATTAAAGAAAGCGCGCGGTGGGCCCCTCTCGGCTCCGTCGCATTCCTTCGATTCACATAAATTACACAATAATGAGAGACGTTCAAATATTTATACATTACGATTCATACGAACAACAAATAATACTAGAACACTTAAAATGATAAAGACGTGTATATGTGTGTGTATGATGTATGTATGTATGGATGGTGTGTGTGTGTGTGTATGTGTGTGTGTACGCGCCGCGGTGACGCGACGGCCGAGCACCGGAGTCGACGTCGACGCTTTCTACAGCTATTGTTACACAGTATATATAGTATATCGTTCTGTATGTACATCAGTCTGCCGCTACGGACACGCTACGTATGTACAGGCGCCGCGCTCGCACGGTTCCGGAGCGTGCGCCCTCTATACTTACAAATGTACAATCACAAATATTCACATAATGTATAAGAGGCGGGGGGAGGGACACCCGCGCCGTCGCATCAGCCTACTCGTTCCGCGGACGTTAATACTTTACGCAGACTACTACAGCACAGGGTTGGGGGGCGGCGGCCCGATCGGGCCTAACTCTGGTGCTTTCATAAAGAACTTCTCCAGTTTCGCGATTATGTGCTTCCCGTAGGTGTATTTGCGCAACGAGCCGACATGCGGCCGAATCTTGTGCATCAACACCTTGCGCTGCGTCGGCTCCGCCACATCGATCATTTTCTGGACCACGTAGTTCGCGTACTGGTCCTTCATCATTACGTGGAGGGCGCTGAAAAATTCACGACTGTTTTTAATTAGACTTATCGAAAAGTAGAATCATTAAAATTGATACAACAGTGTATAGATAAATAATATATGATATGCAAGTAATCGTTAGGTACGGACTTGTCATTGAAGCCGCAGAGTTCGTCGATGAGCAAGGCGCGCTCGTTGCGCGTCGCGTGGGTGACGCACTTCTCGACGACGTTGGAAGCGAACTTGTGCTGTGAGAGCTGCAGCACCTTGCCGCGCACCGCCGCCACCAGCCGGGACCGGTCCTCGCAGGCTCCGTGCTCCAGCACGTGCTGCACTACGTAGTTACCATACTGGTCCTGTATGAGCTGGTCGGTGTGCGCGTGCAGCTCGGAGAGCACGGGCGCGGTCTGCTCGGCCGTGCAGTGCTCGAGTATGCGCTGTATGACGCGACAGCCGTACGGATGCGTCGAGAGCGCATACACCTGACCCGCGAACGCGTTTATTATAAACTGCAGCGCCGTCGGCTCTACGCACTCTATGCACTTCTGCACCTAAAAACATATTCACCATTTAGGTAAGCACAACCCAAGCCAAGTGTCTGCATCACATTTATACCCCTTACACTACCCTATAACTATAAATCTCCCGGCTCAGCGCCCTAAGTAAGCGCTCATCCCAAAAAGTATAGTGAAACCATTGTCATCCTTGCGATCGGCAACATTTTGTTCAAAAATAAATCATAATATTGTACATATAGACTTAAACACTCAGTGGCTTATAAGACCACGTTCCGTGCCGATGAGTACGTAATTCCGCGTCGCTTACGCAAACTTTTACATTTATTTGGCTTCAATGTTAAACGATTTGTTGTATGAAACTATCGTTCTTAGCGTTATTACTCTATGAATATCCACTAAAGTATAAAAACAGCTTATTTTTCACAAGATGTTTTTTTCTTCCAAATCTATGACCCTCTTCCACCCTTGAGATATCTTCGACTAATAAAATACGTAAACTTTTTTGGTACAGAATATCACAAAAATCATAAAATACAGATATAACCCTATTTTATTCGAAAAATTTTTGGAATTATGTGGAGAAAATTGCAGAAATTTATTGTTGTGTATAAAATCTAGATCTTGAATCATGTTTGTGTAAAATAGTAAATTAGGATAAGGTTCTACTTATTTTCTTTAATTATAATTGTATAAAATAAATATTTAAATACTAACAACATGATTCCCATTCTGATCCTTGACACACTTCAGCACATGTCCGTCTAGTTCGCGCACAACTTCTTGCTGCTGTTCCGCCGGAATTGATTCGAGAGCTTTCTGGATCACACGACACCCGTACATCTGTAGTGCCAGGTTTAACACATGCCCTCGTACCTGTAAATATCATTCTTAAATAATTTAACTAACTATTATACTTGTATTAAATCCTCATTTTTTTCTAACTAGCTAACGCTGTTGACCGGAAGGGCCTTTACAGCTTCGCCGTGAGTTCGTGGGCGAGTACTGAAGGCACTCAGCCGCATTAAGGTAACTAGCAAAAGAGTTACCAAAATGGTAAGGACCTAGGCTTAGCCGTTACCTGAGTGATATTACATCCCTAAACTATTGTATATAAATCAAAATTTAAATTGTGTTAATGGACTTTTAGAATCCACATCTAATAATTTGTATAAGATGTATAAAATAAAAAAAAATATAATTGGATTTACCCCTAATAGTCAGGTATTTCATACAAACAATCCTCGAGCAAATAAGTATTTAAATGTTATTATTTATCGAGTTTACTGATTACAAAGAGTAGTAGTAAATCATTAACATATATTAAACATTCTAGCAAAATAAAACCAGTTGTAAAAGTTGAAAATTCCCCGAACTGACCTTCTGTGCAAGTGTCGTTTTCTGTTCAGTCGTTCCAAACTCAAAGAACTTTTGTATGACGTAGTTACCAAACACGTCCGTCATGAGACTATACGCGGCGCCAATTATTTCATTAAACACCATCTGTTTTTCTTGAACTGTAGCCCTTTCTAGTTTCTGTTGGATAAACCTGCAATCAACAGAAATGCCATTGTTCAAGAACTAACTCTGCATATAACAATACTTTGGGCACTCACAATCACATGTAAGTGTGTATGCCCCGTTAACAATAAAAGTGTCAACTTGCTATCATAATGCTGTTTTTGCTTTGAATGGGCTCTCCCAGTTAGTAAAAATTAACTTATGCCAAGGATTTTTATATCAATAAAAAAAAACATAAATAGCTAAAATAGAATATTAGAACATTGATTAATGTTAACAGTAATAAATTAGCTTTTTTAAAGATGAATAGGTGAAGTGGATTATAATGTTATTAATTGAATCATGTTAATGATAATCAATTAACTTATAGCTATAATGAATCTCAATAGTTTTTATTTTAAAGCTTAGACCTTTATTTTTTCTTTAAATCCCGTGTTAATATTAATCGTTGTTGGAATATGAACGTAAACTCATATTATTACATATATGCATGCGCGCATCTGATAATATGTTTTTTTTTATCCAACAGTCCTTGTTTAATTCATTAAATAGGAATATATGATTTTATATTATGTAATTTTGGTGGCGTTTTACGTCATATAGTTTGGTTATTGTGCACAAGTGTCTGGAAAATAACGACACGGAAATAGCGTGTATACTGAGATATCACAACTTCTTAGGAATAATGTTATAGTTCGTTAAAATGCGTATATTTATATTCATAAAAATATAATGAAACAAAAAATAAGACAGTCTAGTAGTTAATAAGGATCGATAACTTATTCTTCGTGAGAAGATAATTGGAGTATTTGGAAAGGGACTCTTATGATAAGGTCTCGGGCACATAGCGAGCGGGACGGGTCACGGCTCTGTACGTTATATATACTAAGTATTGCGTAAGCAAAATTTTGGACATTTTAACGCCTTTTCAGTTATAGTAAACAGACTTCACCCCCCACCCCTCATATGATTACGTAAATTTTGAGATAATTTTGAAATAAAAAACGAACATTAATATGTAAATATTACATATATCATCATGAATTGGATCTCCACGCCCCCAATGTCATCAGAAACAAGCAAAACCGTCCCCTCCCGAGCCCTATTGTAGTAGTGTTCACTAGTGTAAAGAGTCAAGCAGATGATGTGTGACCTGGAGCCGTGCTGGTCTTGTGAGAACTCGACGATGTGGTTCGCGAGGTCGCGCAGTTGCAGGTTGGGGAAGCGGTTGTTGCGGAAGTCCTCGAGCAGGCGCGACCGACCGGCGGGCGGCTTGTCCGGCACGAGCGCCGCGACGCCCACCGACCCGACGCCGCCGACGTTTCCTACGCCACCACCCACCAGCTCTGCACAAATTATACACATTTTTTTTAAATAAAATGTATATTATATTATACACGAGTATAGATAAAGGTGCATTGTGTTCTAGGAGGAACAAGTATAAATAAATCCAGAGTTATTTTTGAAAAATTACCCGTGAATAGATGTTGGCCGACATGACGATGTCGACAAATTTATAACTATCGGAGGTTCTTATCATTCTTGGATTGTATTTTACGAACTCAAATAAAAAAAAAAACTTCAAGTGAAAATTGAACAGTCCAAAAAACCTGCATTAAGTAAATATTTGTAATAATTTCGATGTTTTTAATACACTCTAGTTTTGAGGTCAATAAAACGTTGCACATAGTATCAAAAACATCTATGTTCATGTTATTAGAGATTTAACCGTACAAAATGTTTTTATAACTTATATTAGTATCAATATTTCCATATAATAATAAGTATTTTTTGTTATAATTTCGGTGAATTGTCCAGTAAGCATCAAGTTTGTAATGTCAACTAGAGCGAGTAACCTTCTCTCGCATACTTATTACTGAATTCTGAAACGCTATGTGTATGTAACAATACATCAACATTATCTATATGTTTATATAAGAACCTTCTACCCTTTACAATAAAAGGAATTATTGCGTAATAGGAAACGAATACGCCTTTTAATAATGATTTCACCGTTTATCGCGGTGCAGCTATATTCAACGGATACAAAACATATAAAGTTATCAAACTAGATTGAAACACCCGGTATATCCGTCCGTAACGAGTTGTATTTGCCAAATGAATATACATCATAAATACATTCTATTCGTTTCGCAATGTATGCAATATTTACAAACTTAAAGTACATACATTATTTACAATATATACAAATAACAAAGCAATAACGACCATATACCGCGTAAATAATACAAACCTGAAATAGTTCCGACTCCGCTGAGCTTACTCAGCAGTGATGATGATGAACCAAACATTCCATTCGAAGTTAGTCCTTGTGCTAAACTGCTCACAGCTCTGAAAGACAAATATTAACTATTCAAGAAAACGCCACACACGGTAACGGGTATCAAGTACGAAATCAAATCAATCATAACATGCTCAAATGCCGATATCAGTACGTCTGTACAGGGCCACAGTGTAATGTTAGCAAAAATAAATGATTGCATACAAGTATTATTTACAATGTACAAGTCGATCTGACCTATTGTTGCAAGACAATCGACAGCATCGCGTTCGCTCTCACCACATTATTCTTGTGATCTATAATTATAATCGGTAGTAACTAGTAGAAGTGAAGATATTCAGACCGCGACGCTTGGTAAAGTAAGTGGCGATGACGGTGGCGCGATGATGTCGGTAGTGTTGCGCCTGTGTAGTGCGGTCGCAGCGCACCTGTACTTGGCTGTCTCGGCGCCGGGTGCGGCGGAAACGGGCCGCAGCCCTACGGGGCCGAGTGCGGCGGCGAGCGGCGGTGACAGTTGCGAGGGGCCCCACTTGCGCGCGTAATCCTGAAGGGCTGCCGCGGGTCCGCCTCCGAATTCCAATGAATCTCGTCGTGTGCCTGTCGCGCCGCCTGTAACACGACATACCTCCGCGCTCCGACAAACCGCTCCGGTCCCGTGCGACACCCCTAACGCACTCTACGTTTGTCTGTACACGACTCGTCTCCCTACACACAACTTACAAACGTGTCTATGTACAAACTTCAAGAGATTACGTCAAGGTTCAGCATACAATATACAATAATATGGTCTAACTTTATACAATAGACTCGACTTAGGTGCGTACACGCTCGTCATACTTATAAATTATTCAGAAAAACATTTCGAGCAGATGTAGATTGTAATAATGAAATTTGTGAAACAGGCAATGGGTTGACATGATAATATTTGTCTATAAAATTTAATTGTACCTATTCTAAATGATTCTATTTCAATTAGTAACATCGTATTAACTGAACCCAGTAATAAATTAGTAAATACAATTTTATGTATTTACATAAACATATATCTATCTAACTGTGAAAATCTTTCAAAAATTAACCAGTTAACAATGAATCAGTCTAGATAGCTCGTAAAACAAAATTTTTCTAAAATTGTGTACCAAAAAGAAAACCAATAGAAATGAAGTCGGCATATTTAGAACTCTGTTTGTGTTGGTCGACAGAAAAGTAAGAGTTCATACAATAAGCGTTGTTTAATAAAAACAAAGTATAACAATTTAATAAAGAAATCAGATAATCGAAGAAAACCCTTTAAAATATTGAGAAATGTCTAGTTAGGAATCCGTAGCATTTAAACCAATGGTCGTCCAACTGCGGCCCGCATGCGACCCTTGGACGGTATTTGTGCGGCCCGCGATGTCTCCAACAAATTTGGTAGACAATGACTCAAAACCCAAATTACATATATTTAGTGAATTAGGTTGTCAAAAATTACTTTCTAGGTTTTTATTGCCACACAAAATCTACAAGGTATTTGTATTTATCAGGCTCATAAAAACACGTAACTACCCAATCCATAAAAGTGTGGCCCACAGTGGTACCTCACATTGACCTATGTGACCCTTCACCAGAAAAGTCTGACGTCCACTGATTTAAACAAACGCTCTTACAGCGTATGTCGCATACCAGACAATTTTATTTGCAGTTAATATACTCGTATCTAAGTACTTTTTCGAAGACTAAGTTGTATAAATAATACAGTTTAAATATATAAACTTTATTATCTCAAACGTATAGAGCTATTCAATACTCATCCTTCCACACATACAAAACAAACATCGCATAAATTATTACGAAACAATTTTTTTTTCGATGGTATTTATTATTAGACAATGATCCACACCCAGTTCAGCATATATTTTACTACCACATTCAAAATCATATAAGCATAAGAAGAGGTTGATGTACTTTGTATATCTGTGAATTTGCATCACATTCTTGACTTACCCGAAATAAACACTAAACAAAACCAGAGATTATCTTGTCAATAGTTATTTACTGGGTAAATACCGCTACAATAAACCATAAATAGCTACTTAAATGCGATGCTTTTTTGTAATCCAATTTGGAAATAGAAATATTTCGTAGGAGTAAGTACAAGAAAATGATAATGTATAATAGAGACACTGACGCCGAGGTACCAAATAGAAAAAAAAAACATAAGTTTAACTAAAAGCACAAATAAAAATAGGATGATGAGTTTACATGCTGTTTTGAATTTATTATGCTACTCATATGGACCATAAAAGTATATAATATGTAGCAATTTTGAAATATGTAAAAATAATTGCATATAAATAATTGGACTTGCATTCGAATTGTGAGGCAAATTATTGAAATAAGAGGAGTTACAAACTACACATTTATTTTTTGTTCCACAACATAAAGCCTCACAAGTATTATATAGATGCGAAAATTGTCATATTATTTACCTGATTACGCCTCAATGTAAGGAAACTGGTGTGACGCATGCAGATAAGCTGCGGCCAGAAATTATAAAAATATTACCATACTTTAGAACTGAATTTCTTTTCGAAATGTCAGTTTTAAACGTTTTACATATTCTTTCACAAAAAAATCGCAATCTGACAATATTACATCTATAACGACGTCAAATTGCCACCTTCTGTCTGTCTTCTGACAGATATTAATAATAATAATGCTTTCACTGTAAAACAACTAAGGTAGTAAAAAACAATTACAAAAAAGAACATTAAATTATTCGTATAAATAAATATATCTATTCATTATGATTTAATGGTTAGTGTTAGCAATTATTCTAAACTAGTAGCGCGTGCGACGTTGTTCACGTGACCTAAATGTACCGTTTTCGCTTACCTCTTTGAAATCTTTCTTTGGGTTCGTTAGTGTATTAATATGAAAAACACATTCAAATTGGTTCAATAAATTTCCAAAGATAATGTATGACTTTATTATTAATACGTGTTTAGATTTACTTTTCGGAGTTTGTATATTCTATCCAGAAATATATTTACGATTTTTTTGAAACCAATAGACGAACATGACATACTATAACGCGCCAAGTGACAAGATGGTCAAGTGATATTGCCGGAACACAGGCAATTTATCCACAGATTCTCAACTTGACGATAAACAACGAAGATTAGAAAATGCCCAATCACCACGCCAATGTTTCATTGTGTTTGTTCTGAATGACCAAACGCCAAGGGCCATTGTAAAATAGAATATGAGCGCTCACATTGATCGGAAACGTGTTAGACTATACTGTCATTACTAAGTTTATCACTGCATATGTTCCCGAGTTACACACAGGCAGACAAAAGAAAAGTCGTAAATTAATTACAGAAGTGTTATCATCATACTTGTCCGTAATTTTGAATACCATCATAAAGTTTTATAATGTGCTTAGTGCATATTTTTAAAAATATACAAAATGGAAGGCGGTTGTAACACGAATATAAATTATCGAGAGCAAAATTTTGGGAAAAAGATCTGTAAGCTTTTTAAAAATAAATATTACAAAGTGAATATGAACACTATGCAAAGTGAAATTATTGTAACTATCCGATAAAAAACGTATTAAAAATAATGCATAAGATATCTAATTTATATAATAATATATACAAAGTTCAAAAGCCTCATTAATCTCAATGAAATCAATACGGGCCATACAACTTATTTGTGTTGTTATCTGTACAAAAAATGTAGTAATTTTCTTTTAAATCAATACAACTGGTAAACTTAAAATAGAATTTAATAAAAATAAAGTAATAACCTATAAGTTACAATATTATAAATACTCTCTACACGTGTTTAAAAAATAAGATAATAAAAAAATTAAAAAAAAGTAATAAGAAAGGTCAAAAGAAAATTTGAAATGTAGTTATTATCAAATTAATAATAATGTCGGAACTTGCTTGAGCAAGTTCAAGCAAGCAACTTGAGTTCACAATATTAATAAGTTAAACAAAACCACCTTTGTTCATTAGTAATATGACTGGGTAAGGAGTGTGAGTATGTTTGTATAGACGTTATGTACGCACCTATAAATAAATCAAAACAAAAAAAAACGTGTAAAATATTATCCACTCGTATATCACAACAATATTTATTTTATACATACAACATAATTATAAGAGCTGAATATATACAAAGGTATATCATAATTGTGTCAATATTATAATATTACTAAATATATAAATCAAAAATAGAAAATTTACCGATAATGTAAACTAAAAGTATATAATGAATAAATAATGAATGAATGGTATCTACATACATGTAAACCGATGCCTCTTGTCAAGTATATTAAACAAAATTCAACTTACTATTCAAATTACTTCAACATTTTGTTCTATTATACTATTAACAGATGCGCTACATAATAAAGTAGAAATAACAAAAACTGTTGTAAAAATGAAATAATAATGTTACCTGGAATAATAGATAAATCTTCTACTTAATAATTACATTAATTAAGAATAGATTCTCGATTAAACTAAATTTCTAAATAACTCTCGATACCACGCCATGCGTCGAGTATAATTATTGTTATTGTGAACGAATTATGATATTAAATTATTTACAATTATTATTATTATCAATCAAATGTAACCAGTACGACTTGCTGTTGTACATTATGTCCTTTTCAATACAAAATTATTTTTTCTAAGCCTAAGCCCATTTTCTAATATTCCAGTGCACATGTATTTTTTTTTTTAAAAGATTCTACACATATCGAGTACGTTGGTTTGTTTAGACTACTACTTATCATTCTCATGAACTGAAAAGATGCTCGAAACGAATCAATATGAATTAATATTTTGTTATGTTAAATACCATAAATCCTCACTTTCAATTATCATGCATAACTGGTTACAAACACGTATTGCGATGTATTTAAATTTAAGTAAACAAGCGTACTCTCCAGTATTGATCACGACGTGACTTAGTTCAAAAATAAATTTAAAAGGGGTTTAATTTTAATATTTTATACATAACAAACACCAATCAATATGTTCACTCAATTATTTCAACAGGAAAATAACAATGATAGACATCAAACACAAAAGTGTCTGTTTATTGTCGTGTGCAAAATATTAATATTTACTATTTTATTCTTTTTTGTAAGACTAATTAGAGAGAAAGGCTAAGCGACTCGATTTGGTGCACCGCGTTCAGGCGGATTTCGGAACATATCTTAAAGATGTCCTTTGTTTTCCGTTTTAAGAATCAATATAAAACGATAATGTTTATCTATACTAAAAAAAAAACAAACTTGAAATGTCTGTTTGTAACGTCAAATTTTTTTTACTAAATAGATATGAATGTATATGACACCTGAACACAAAGTACAAAGTTTAAATTTTTGTCTATCTGTCTGTTTGTAATGGGTAATCTCCGGAACTCGAAAGATTTGAATATAATCCCATTCATTGCACAGTTTTACGGGCAAGTGCTATAATTTATGAGAAATATTTTACTTTATCTTAGTAATATTTTTTTTTGATAAATAATTAGGGTTCCGAGTAAAAAAATTAAAATGCAGTGAAGAATATAGCAACCGCGGGAACTCAGCTAGTATATAATAAATATATTAACTTGGTTAATAAAATGTGGCACAGGATTTTAAGTTGAAGTGAATCATGCAAACACGAAATGACCCTTTAATGAATGAGTTAAACCCGTGCGAATATTTGAGCAGAGCACGTGTTTCATCGTATGTTAATCAGCCCGCTTATCAATATACAAAGAACATAAAACAAGTGACAAGGAGTTCATTTAAATTTGTGAAACTGATTGGTTTTTAATTGAACAATTACGAATAAAAGTTATTATCACATACGTAATACAATCGATCACATCGTAATAAAAGTATTCATGTATTTATTACTTTTTTATGTATTTTTTGACATGATCATTCCAATAATGTCATAGGTTTGACTTGCACTACGTTCACCAAGTGATCGTAACTGTCTGAGATATTCATATACACAAAATATAATTGAATGCATGTTTATTATTAGGTCATAAGTAGAATTAATAAATAGTAACTTGAATTAAATGCCTTGGAGAGGGATATTGCTTGGAGTTTCACTGCGTGATCGAATCTGAAATGAGGAGATCCGCAGAAAAACCAAAGTAACCGACATTGCTAAACTAAAGTGGCAGTGGGCTGGGCACATTGCTCGCAGAACCGATGCCCGATGGGGCCAACGGGTTTTCAAATGGGTACCACGCATCGGAAGCCGTAGCGTGAGTAGACCCGCCACAAGGTGGACCGACGACCTGGTGAAGGTCGCGGGAATCTGATGGACGCGGATGGCGCAAGACCGGTCGTCGTGGAGATCTTTGGGGGAGCCTATAACCAGCAGTGGACGTCTTTCAGTTGAATGGATGGGTGGATGAAACTTGTATTAATCCAAGTTTCAAATGTGTATTTGTAGGGACAAATATGCTTTTATGAATTTTTTACTTTTATATTATTTATTTGTTCATTATTTTGCTTTCATTATTTTATTTCTTCTTTAAATGTGTTTAAATTGTTTTTAATCGAAACCCATATTTGCTTAGTGAAAATTTGTAATTGTTACTTTTATAAATCACTAAGCTAATGTTACATAAACATAATATACAACAGCAGGCGTACGTCATAAACAATATTTATGAGTGAGGTATGTTTTATGTCGCGTTGCTAATTACCTGGCTGTGGTTGTTGCGGTTGCGGCTGCGCGGGCGCTGGCGGCGCCGGTGTGGCGCCGGGGTGTGCGCCGGCCGGCTGGTACTGACGCGGGGCGAGTACGCCGCCGGGCGACACCAGCCTTAGCGGCGTACCGTTCCGACCGCCCATAACCAGTGACCCGGGATCATAATACGGGATCACATACTGTCCTTGTCCGTTAACCTGCTGCTCTCCCTGATTCGGTGTGAGCGGCCGGCGAGGTTGTTGCGTTTGTTGCTGAGCTGGTTGCGCCACCAGGCCCGGGTACACGCCCCACGGTGCCGCCACTCCATAATACGGGGGTACGCCCGTGATTAACGCACTCACATAGGGCGCACCCTCCTGCCCAGCGTTAATCACGTACGGAGCTTGTGTGAAAGCTTGTTGGGCGGCGAGCTGTTGTTGAAGTTGGAATTGTTGTTGCTGCTGTTGTTGCAGCAATTGCAACTGCGCCGCCGCTGCCTGGCCGCCTGCCGCTGCCGCTTGCTGAGATCGAAATAGTTGCTGAAACAATAGAAACCATAATTCAGATAAAGAAAATTCGTAGTAGAAAGATCATATATATCACAATCAAATATCCAGTAGTTATAACATACATAAGTATATGGTTATGTTGTTTTTTTATTAATATAAGTGAGGAGATCGCGACTCGTACAGCAGTTTAATTAATAGCGTAACGTATCATTTATAGTTTTTTACGAGGTGCAGCGCAGTGCGGCTGCGGCGGCGGCGGCGGTGGCTGGGAGCTCGAGGGCTTCCCGTGAAGCTCGCTAATTAACACAATCGTTTAAAAAGTTAATAACAAGCTTCGTGCTGTCCGACGCACATGCCGCTAACGGCATCCTATACTACTACTATTTGTATCTAATAAACACAAGTTTACAAACTACCATTTACGCATAAAATAACACATATTAAGTAATGCATGCATACACTATCAAAAAAATACCCTATTCTACTCGCTATCTCAAAGCGTTAACTATAAAGATTTTTCTCAGTAACGTAATGTAAAAATATATTTTATTTCCGAGTAGCCAAAAACATTTTGAATGAGATAGTGAATCAGTGTTAAGAGTGACGTCATCAGAAACGCGCGAACTCTATTTACCTGTTGAGAGGAGAATCAGTTGGCACAAGTCCAGGGCGGTGAGCGTACGCAATATATGTATATCAACGTGCCGCATTCGATCGTTAGCAGAGTCGGTACGTCTCTATATACGCACGATGCCACCTGCCTTCTTCTCTATTACTTTACTCATATTAAATCACGTAAATGACTCCCAGAAATCTTTATATCGTTTATTCAATGTAAAAAGAATTGCCTGCAAAGTTTCAATGTAATTGAAGGTGTTTTTGTTTTAAAATAAAATATTTTCATTTCAACCTTCACGAGTTTAGAAAATGCCTATATACATTTGTATTAATTAACTATAATCAGCGATACATATTCGTACAGTACAAACAACGTTATATTGTAATTTTTTTAAAAGCGTGTCGTAATAATAATAATCTTTTGTTTAAGATCACCACACACCTACTCGTGATCAAAAACAGATGCCAACAAGTCATCATCATAATTTTAATTACTCTGCTTCATTTCGTGGGTTCTATTTTATTTTTCATTAGCTAATTGACATGAAATGATTATTTGACGCTGCTCTGTAAAGTTTTCAAGGCGCGTGTCGTTGCGGTTAAATCCTATTCGGCGGTCGTTTGATCTTTTGAGACGGGACTGGGCTGTGCCGATCGCACGGCAATTTAATTCATCGGGACGGTAAAATAGGCGCTCCGTGTGACACCGGTCTGCACATGCGCAAAGCAACGAGACTGGTCATCACCACCGCAACAATATTAAACCGTACAAACTACTGTGTCGTGCGAAGGTAGCGCGAAACGGCGGTGAGGAAGCGTCTCGCATTCAATTAAATGTTCAGTAATCCGACTGCGACGAGCTTCGATACCAATTACAGGGTTATTAGTGAAGGAAGGCGCGCGCGCTCGTGCTCACCTCAACCCGACCCGGTCATCCGTGCTGAATGAACGCTATATCCCGCCAACTTGAGCCATTTGATTGTTACTGCGCTACGTTTACATTGTACTGTTTGTACATTATATCAACAATGAATACACTTTAATTAAAGAAATATTGCTAACAAATTAATATAATTTAATATCAAATGTAATTGACTAGAAATATAAAAAACTTGCATACAAACGCTTCTGGGTTTACTAAATTCCATAATACAGTCCAATATAACTTAATGAGTTATATTGTTGTTGATTAAATAAATTAATTACTTATTGGTTTTGTTTTTATAGTTTATTCACATAAAATAGGTTGCATGAATTCAAGATGTACTTTTGGAGGGAAGACATAACATAAATCGAAACTTGTTTGATGTTCAATTTCTTACAACAGTGATAAGTGTTTCTAAGTCAATATCAATTAACATGAAAATAGAAAAATTAATAACAAAATACGAACAAAATAAAATACAGTTTATATTTATTTTAACTAAAAAAGTTGACAAAGATAACTTGGAGGTGAAAGTAACTTTATAACTTTTATCCCTTATTTAAGCATTTCATTATATTTAGAGCCCTATATTTATTCTAATTGAACTACTAATAAATGTAGATGTATTTTGCAATATATTGATTGCGTAATTGATGTAGTGCGATTCATCAACGCAATACAAATATCGAGTCACAGGACGTCCGAGTTAGAGCGTCAACGACAATGTCACCGGTACACGATATTTATTATTTAGGAAAACGGCGAGGAAAAGACGCTGCTAGGAGGTGTCGCGATCCCACGAGAATCGTAGCTACGCTACACTCGGCGCTTTAACAAACAAATTACGCGACAAAGCAATCAATTACAAGGACAAGAACGCAGCCATGCCACTCGAATAGAACGCTACGTCAACAAGAAGCTTTTAACGGCGAAGAGGTGGTACTGGGTACGTGATCTGTAGGTACTCTCAGTTGTCACGTTAATGTCTCTAACAGTACAATTGTTTATCAAGAGAGCACAGTAATATAAAGGAAAAACATTTTGAACGATAAAGAATTAGATTGACAATCCACAAAGGATAATTTGCGGGGAATCGGAAACGACGGAGTCCGGGAGTCGCAACAAGATTACGGGGATATCCCGGGCTATGTTGCGTGCCCCGTCGGCGACGACGCTGACACTCTAACGAGTTTATATGCCCCGCGGGTTAGAACCTCAGCGATGTTCATCTCATTCTCTATCAATCACTAAATGTAATCAATTTTAAAAGTGCTAAAATCTAAAAAAGGAAAGGTGAAATTTTTTTTTGTCATGTTATTCTTATATTTAATTTATTTACTTGCAATATTTGTGTATATATAATGTAATTTTGGTAGCATTTTATATGATATAGTTTAGTTATAGTATACTATATAAACTATAGTAAAGTGAATTGGAAATGACATGTATCGTGAATTCTAAGATCTCCCAACAACTCTCGTGAAATAACTATAATAGAAGGCCTCCATTTTGTTACCGTCTTTATGAACAGTGCTCCTAACGTCAGACTTAAGCTGCAAGGTCTAGTACCATTGCCTATTCCATTAAGATATATAAATGGAACGAAAAAAAAACATAGAAACATCTTAATAACGTTGTTCTATTAAAAAACTGTCTTGAAAATTAAAGCAATTCATGGTTTTTTTTGCAGTTTTTAACACATTTAACGGGATATCATCGATGTAAACTTTCTAATTATTTATAATGAGACATTATCTAAGTATTTACAAATGTGACGAATAGAAATTAGTAAACTACATAGTTTTTATAATAAATTACACATTTCATAATGTTCATGTGGCAAATATTTTGTTTACTATACAGATTTTTATTCAAATGTCACTTTATTATACATTTTATAACTGATTCATTTATTCTTTTCGAATATTCATTGCGAAATTAATGACAAGAACTCGACAATGGAGTATAATGCTGTAGTGCAATTTTATTGTATACTTCTTGTAACTTATCTACATTTCCGCGTGTTTAGCGTTAGAATATATAGCCAAGAACTAATGAAAATGACCTAATCTAAATTTAATATACAATTAAGCTCTACGGAGCATATTACTCGTGCTGAGTTTGACCATAATATAATGAAAAGATAATTAATGCATAAAAAAATATGGTACAAGTTAGTAATTTTAATTAATTACTTAAACGAATAAATACCTACGTACTCTAAAGAGACTATCTATATATTTTCATCGAAAAGGTTGTAAGGGCGAGGGCGGATCTGTTGGGCGGAGCGTAGCCACGCCTACGTCGTAGTTCACGCCCTGTCGAAATTAAACTTTTTCTATTTATTAAATACATGACGTTTAAACTGTAAGCTGCCAAATATGAATAAAAACATTGTCCCTTACAGAAGTATCTGCGCGCAGTTTCATACATCGGTACGGGTACGGGTACAGGTGCATCTTAGGTATCGGGGCACGTCCTAAGCTCACAGCCGAAACAACTAATATCTACTACTACAATAGTACATCCGCTTAGTATAGTGGCTCACCACTTCGGTAATGTAACACATTTTTTTAAAATAAATAGTCCGTGATATACGTAAAACGCGCTTCGCTAATTAAAAAAAATTGATGTTAATAACGTGTTTTGTCTTCACAATTCTAGAATTATAGAAAGAAAGGTGATCAAATACAAAATAATTTAGCTACACGTTTGTTGTAAATATTTATGTACAGTTTGAATTATTAATTTGCAATTCGATTACTGTATATTTTTCATGTTCACATGTAAATTTTATTCAGTTAAAATTATACATTTTCATTGATATTCATCAAATAGGTAGGGATCAAATAGGGACTTAAACATGTCAAACATTAAGACAAATAATATCAAAGTTCCAAATTAGTGTCATCCGGTTATTATAAACTGATTATATAAACAGACTGTTGTCTCTTGATCCTTTATCGGGATTTAATTGTACTTAATGATTCCTACCTACCTACATTGTTCTTTACAAATTTTCGTAAGATATTTTATCTTTCTCCTAATAAATAATTCGCTTTTTTTTAAATGGACTACTTTCTTGATTTTTATCTATATGGTAAAGAACCAGGCCCGCTAGCTATATAAGCAAAACTATTTTAAATTTGGTGCTTAATCGCATAAAACAAGTTGGTAACATGCTGCATAAACAAATCCGTGCCGGTAATTTAGTTTATTACAGAAAAAAATGTATATGAGATAACTTTAATTTCCTTTGTTCGTATTTATAACTATCTAAATATTGCTGAAACTAGTGAAGTCCTTAATTTCAAGTTTTTATATCAAACAAACCACAATATCCTATTTGATGCCTACCAGTAGCGTTCCATTGAACGTAAACAGTAGCGTTCCATTGAACGTAAATATTTATGTGGGGCATATTATACTGAGAAATGTGCCCTCATCTTGATCAGGTAACGTGGCCCACTGTGTATCCTAATATTGATTGGTGTTCTTTTAATTTCTAATGCTATCTATCCCATATTTTAGTATAGGGACGGTGAGGAAAGATATATACCCTAAATAATGGATAGGCGAAAATAAGCGGTGGAAAGCGGAGGAACCGAAGAAAGTGGGTTGACAAATGTACTACTACTTTGAATGTTCAAATTACTTCAAGTGCAGAAAATTACGGATGCTTAAATAATATCGTAACAAAAAAATAAAAGATTTTAATAATTAATAAAAAAAATACCGAAAGAAAACAATATGTTAAAGTATTAATGTCTGAGCAAAAAATAGAAATCACTTCCAATAAATTGTGTAAGAAGATTTTAGCGAGATATCTTTTAACTCCATCAGAAAATGGCGAAGTTTTACCACTTTCTTGATTCAGTGAAGAATGGATTTGATGAAAACATTTTCATACGTAGAATATTAAGAGTTGTACCAAGTCCAAAAATGTGTGATTTTAGCGAAGATGCTGACACATCCAGTGTACGAATATTTTTAACATGAAGATATTTTGGTTATTGAAATCGATACAAACATATCGAAATCATTAAGATGATATGCTAGCGGCATTTATTCCATACAAACGTATTCCCCTGTTTTCTCCCTGGATAAATAGCATTATGGTAAATATTTTTATACCAAGTAATATACGCCACCGCCATCATGTCCGTACGTTATGATTTTTTTCAATAAATTAGTTATTGTAGAATCAGGATCCTTTGAAAATGAAAAAAATGCTTGATTTTTAGGGGCATTTTCAGATGTTTATCAAACAAATTTGATGGATAAAAAAAGCCAAAACGTAGAAGCATAGCTAAAGTCTTTCTTATTCTATAGCTGAAAGAAAATTAAAAACGGATCAATTTTGGAGGAAACAGGGTACTATGAAGTAATGTTTTCGTCTATTTTACACAGGTGAAATCAGCCCGAGCTGCATTTGTCCCTTTCGTATTATATAACTCTTTCTTTGGCGCGCAACGCTATAGCTATAGATTTCTGAAATACCCACTTTTCAAATATGTTGCCGACCGCATGTCCTCTTGAGACCGGATTCCAAATATTTAATACAAGAATAACTTCACATTGTTACCTACTGTATACATATACCTCAAGGCTTTCGAACATAAAGGTCGAATATGTATGCGACACGTAAAAATATATGTTTGCCATACAAATAATTTGTAGCCCTCATCGAAACGTCGAGGAATTTTAACTCTAAATGTTTTAGGGACAAGGTGTATAATGATAATGACTAATCATGTTATATATTTACAGTAAAAAACTATATATATATATATATATATATATATATATATATATCCATTCAATTGTTGTTAGACAACTATGTAACATAACAATAAAATAATAAGCATTCTAAAATATATAATTTATTTCAAAGATATTTATTTTATTTAGTGAGAAACTCTATTCAAACGGTCGACTTCAATATACGATCCCGCATTTTCAATTATTTTTTCCTCTAAATTTTCAGATTACTGCCAGTTATCAGGCAAAATAACCGAAATACTTTGGGGTTGATCTCAATATTAACTTTTAAGATCCGATATTGTAACCCGCCGTAACTGCACAATAGATGGATTAATAATTTTAATTAGAAAACATCCTTAATAAAAATACATCAAATTATTGTTTAAAATTATAACGTGAACTTGTGTTTGCAAATACAATACAAGTGTTCCCACACTTCTAAATATCCCGAGGTTGGATTAATTTAATAAGCAATCAGTATGTTAATGGAAAATGTAATGTAGTTAATTAATGAAAATTAAATTTTAATTTGTAGAAAAATTTATTCAGTTCACACGATATTCTACATATGTCCATGTTGAACGAATGAAAATAGTTGTACATCGTTTATGTAACCAAGTCTTTTCAACATTTTACACATACTATACATAAAATAATCTATAGTATTTTGTTATTTTGGATATTGGACTACTCTCTATAAAAATGTAATTACAAATCAAATCAAAAAATTCTTTATTCAATCTAGGCGCTTATGAACGTCCAAACACTACCACCTTTTCGGAAAACAACACATTCTAGAAGAGGCGGCAAGAAACTCGATCTGGTTCTTTTTTTTATAAATTCTTAATATAAATATACATATAATTTTTAAATAAAAACTATACAAATCATAGTTACAACCATTGTTAACGGTAGCACTGAGAGGGGTGTAAATTCCAGATATCACTATCGTTCACGTAATAATCCAACCTGTAATAACCTTTTGAAATTAAGACATGCATATGGCATGGTGTTTCAACTTATTGTCAGGTTAATCGGTAATGTACTTTGGGATCTTATTATAAAACCGAATACTAATATTACCAATAAAACTTTTATTAGATTTACTTAGACTAAAGCGTGGGACGGCCAACTTGTTTTTATTTTTAATATTAACATTATGACGATCATTTACCAGATCAAGCTTGTCCAAATTTTTACGAACACATACAGGCATACTACTGTGGCATTATCCAGGATAGTCAATACGTTCTGATAATTTGTATAATTCCTATTCATGCACACGTCATCATATTATTTTATTATTCCAAATATTAATTAAGTTCGGAAATAACATTTGCTGAACACGCGACATATTTATTCTCATAATCATGAATCTTCATTTTATGATACCATGACACTTCATTACTACTAAAATGTTTTAATGTAGTTTTAAAATTACGACCATACTTGACAGCTAAAATAATGATATAAAATGGTTGTTGTAACAGTTTCTTAAAAGGTAGAATTTATCCATTGGACGTAATGTGGTTATTAGTATCCTTAATAATTTAAAGAAATTCCCGTTAAGGTTCTTGTGCGGTTTCAAAAAGATCAAAGCGTGAATTTGCTATAGCAACATGCGTCGATTTATTGGTAGAAAGTAAAATTAGAGAAATTTAGACTTATGTTTCGTGAACATACGAGAAATAGATTTGTATTTATTGGTCGCAGTGGTGGTGAGCTTGACTGGCGGGCCGGGTGCGGTCGGACGATGCTTTTATCAAAATTAGCAGGCGCGCCCGCGCCGAGGCGCACCCCACTCGTAAAAAAACACCATCACGCCGGCACCGCATTGACGACGGCTTCGGGCCACACCTAGCTGTCGCTCCCTAACAAACTCACCCCGTCAATTATAATCTATTTATTTTAATAACAACATATATAATAGATGATTTGCAATAGATCTAAGAAACCACCAAATTTTATTTAAATGAGATACGGTGGGTGTAAAGTTACAAAATAAAAAGGGTCTATAGACTAGCATTAGGACACACTCCAAAGCTATAGTTTTACACAAAAGGGTTCAGAAGGGATCAGCAAATATATCCGCTTTATGTGAATTCGTACATCGCATTTGATTTAGGAGTCACATAATATAAATAAAGCTATAAACAAACAGTACCCCACTAATGTAAAATAAACAAAAATATCATCTTTGTAACGAAAAGAAATGGATCGTAATCAGAGCAGTGTAGCTGTGATCATGTGACCGACTTTACAAAACTTTCACCACTGCTACAGTACAAAATGCAAAATAAAAGATACATATAACAGGCAAGAAATTCGATAAGAATAAAAACAGTTATCGCACTAGGTAGGTACTAATAAACATAAACACTACGTAAGTTTTGCAATAATTTGCTTCTAATTTCAAGTGAACTCATATACACTAGATGTCCGGAATGGTAATGGGCCTAAATCAATGTCCGAAGTACAAACGTGCCTCAATAAGTTGGTCAAGAGTCCGAGGTAAGAATTTTATTGAAAAGACCGCAAGCGCACATTACACTATCATCAGTATGCGCGCAGGTTCACATCAGGTAACTCGACTAACTGTTACGAGATCCTAATCAAGATACTTATAAACAAACGCTTCATTGTACACAACCTAATTTAGTATTTTTAACATTAAACACTTTAATAAAATTTGTTTCCTATTTAAAAATTGAATTTAGATAAAATTTCACAAAATTACCGTAATAGAAACACTGTTAATGTTAATACAACCTATGATATTTAACATTTTTTGAATTAAGCAAAATAAATGGAACCGAAACACCTAAGTATAAATCGACAATTTTAACAAGCATTAGATAACGTATATTAACAAAATTTACATCAAGTTTATAATCGATATAAATGATTAATTAAATAAACAATAAAAAAAGCAAAAGAAGTATGAGAAAGTGAAAAACTAATATATTGTATTGTAGAGCAATGTGTAATCATTCATACAGAGGCATAAAAAGAGCTGTTTTTTTCTACGCGTATAATCCTTAAACGAATAATTCACATTTACACAATTTAATTTGGGGCAACTCCGAAAACAAGTAAAATATTACCTTCATAAAAAGTAAAAGGTAGAGCCGAAATTATTTTTAGATTTTTAACGAAATACGCATATATGCACATGACTTGAAAAGTAAGAAAAAATAATATATGGGGAGTATGTTTTGAAACATAAACGTACCTTATGAGTGGTAGGAGATTCTATAAGCACGTGAAATCACAAGACGAGCAGGTAATGAGGCTATGTAATGAAGTGGCACGTTAGGACCCGGGTCGCTCCAATTTCTCACTAACTGGACCCTTAATACAACGACCTCGGGGCTTTTACTGCCATACTACTTTGCTTAGCTCGCTTAACATACCTATAACTATTGAACTAAATAGAAACAAAACAAAATTACAAGCTATTTGCCAATAAAGGGATATATATATATATATATATACCTATACATAGATATACACATATCGTACATCATATACCGTTGTCATTGTTAATAATAACTTAGCCTGCACAATCTGGCATTGTATAAAAATTGAATTTGGTTTAATTTTGAGATTTAAAAGTATGCATTTTAGCAACTTGGATTATTGCAAAGACGAGAAAAACAATTTTCTTGAGATATTAAAATCTAAAGTTCATTTTCAGAAAATAAACGAAAGGAGAACAAGCAAGTCAATCTAATTATGCTGCTTGACGTGGCAGAGAGATAGCGAAATAGCTTCCTTAATTCTTCTTAAATTTTTATCACACTTTGAAAATAAGTATTGTTAATAGTAGAAACTTTACTTAAAAGCTATTTAATAAACAATATTTATAATTAACAATTAGTAGAGTTAACACACATTGAACTAGACCAAATCTATATTTGTGCATTCGAATATCTGTACCCACTGATGTCAAAGGCAATCCATAGATGTGCATTTAAAACAGGTTTGAAACAAAGAAAACATTTGATAAAATCCATCTGTTAGTTTTTTTGTTGCTTTAATAATTAAAAATGACCAAATTTAAAAAAATTATACGTTAAGAAGTGACGATAGAAAATTATAAATATTTTTGAAATTACAATAATTTCGCTCCAATTTCATTGTATCAAATTATACCTATGTAAGTATTTATAAACATATTCTTAGCACACTTAATGTAACGGTATTGTGAAATACCGTAGTTTGAAATAACGTTTTGTGTGGAACGTTTACAAAATGTATATTTTTGATGTAATATTAATTTCATTAGTTAAAATTTTCAAAAAATGTATGCACTCGTAGATCATTTTTCAAAAGCCTCATAGTTTACTAGGCATTATTATACATTAAAAGTACCTTGCTTTACTTTATTGTTTTCAAATATTACCTTTATATATAAAAGAATTTTGAAATATTTATGGTATGTGTACCTAAATACAAATCGGTGCCCATTTGAAATCGGTTAGATAGATCATTGATACATTCAATTTAATAGAAATGGCAACTAGAAACAATAAAAACATTTCAAGAAATAAAAAAATCTACAGGCATTTAGTTAACAACCGTGAACGGTTCGACAACCTCTAACGGTGTTTTGATCCGAATTCATTAGTTTCTCTAGCGTTAAAAATTGCGCTTTTGCACTAAATTGGAAATATTTTCAAATTCTGACCATTATTACAAATCACACGGCAATCTTTGTCGATCATAGACGTTCATTTATAAAAACTCGGTAATTGGTGAAATCGTATAAATGAAAGGCAGCCGACTTCAAACTAACTCTACGAGAGTTTAAATCTAATGGATTAAAGCTCAATGCATTTCAAAGTTTTTTAATATATTCATTTAATATAGTTTTATATTTTCCTATTAAGTGATGTTATAATATACTATGATTACAAGGTCTACATATCCGTATAATGTATACTAAAATCCAACTACCAAAAATGCTTATAAAAATATTATTTGTTTTAAATTGGCATTGTATTTTACATGTCAAAAAAACAACATATTCGATTAATTTTTATTTATTTTTTTGTACAAATTTGTATACATGTTTTAATATCTTAGCGTATGTAAAAATAATTATGTATATAAATAAGCAAAGATGAAACAATTGAAGGTATTATTCTCCTCGGTTTATTAAACGATATTCTTTCGATATTCATGGGCTTAAATAAAGATAAAAGGATTTTTTTTCTTCCAATTTTCAATAAAAATTATTATGATGATCGAGCAAACACACAAATATAATAAAATAAATAGTCGAGACTACTATTAGTTGAAAAACGTCAAAAAAAATTATGTGTTAGGCAGGACAAATTTGAGTAGTTCTAACCACCATATTATTATTTCTCGACCGTGTAAAGTTTAAACCTAACTGTAAATACAACTATGTTGACATTGATGACAAAACGTGTAGGACACACAGTTCGGGGCTACGCTTTGCGGAATCAGTAAGATGGTCGTCGAGGTGAATGTACGCACGAAGTGTGCCACGCGTCGGAGAAATACTTCTTAGTGGATACCGTTAGTGGAACGCGGTCAAGCCGGCAGCGGTACTGGTGGTCATGCCTGACACTGCGCCACATCATCAGCTTTCATTTGCAATACTCATAGATAGTCAACGCAACACACTTTATACCAGCAACGCTTACGTTTATTTCTACTTGTTATATATTATTAGTTTTTAATAGTTATATGGTTAATAACCAAGACGAAGGCCCTTACTTATTTTATAAATAAAAAAAAATCTATTAACGTTATAAATTTAAAAAAAAGATGATTATAAAAACTGTGATTGAAACTCAAGTGATTCCATTCATTTGTTAATTTAATTTTCGTTTTCCAGAAGAACGCACATTCGACAAATTTTAAGTGTCGTAACCACATGTGTTCAAGGAATTGAGTATAATTAATAATTGATATTAATACTATAGCGGCATATCGTAAAGTCGTCTTACGTATTGTCTGCGTCACTCTTCATTAGATAATAGAATTATATCTAATTATGTTAAGACAGTGGATGGTAAAAAATCTATTGTGATTATTAGATAGACCCCCTACATTAGTAAATCCATGTGTAGTTTGAGAGGTGGGGGGGTTACAACGACGGCGGTAGTTGTCTTATTGCTCGTCTCAAGCGTGGTAATCGGAGCGTTTCTAATACCCACGCTTTGACTCGGTTTCACCGCACGCTTTTTGCCTCCGTTCTTATTTATTCGTTTTGCGAAATCGTTTGAAACATGATAACGTTCAGTCGATTGCCGAGCTGCTCTATGTTCTCACTTAACTTCACACGAACTTCTTGCTGTGAGTTCAGTTAGCTATTGAATTCCCGTGATCACAGTTACGAGACGCAAAGCCAGTAGTATCACTTTACAATAAGAAATGTATACCATACGTATTTATTTACATATCTTGGATAACGAATTTTAAGAAAATATTGAATTGAATAGAACGTCTGCATTATGGTAACGAAGGTTTAAAAGCAGACAAATGAATATTTTTCACAATAATTGCAGTGGTTGGAAGCAGGTAAGGTGCGAAGTACAGAGGCGCTGCGGTGAGCGCAATAATTTGCATCACAAATACGGGTGGCTCGGGCAGGCGCGATACGCGACGCGGTTAGCCCTACAGCGGAGCGCGACTACCCCAACTGCAGACAATGTCACAATCAACATCACATCGGTGCTTTTTGCCCGTCATATGATTGGCGATTGTACAACACCATGCCCGATTAAAAAAAGTTATATTCACTGGCGTCTTAACTTTAAGCTTCGGTTACCAAACAATAATATCAAAACTATCTAGCGCCTGCAATTCTATTTACGTGAAATAATTCTATTACCGCTGAACTCCTAAGGGTAAACGTAGTAATTCTTTAATACTTTATACATAATCCTCTTTAATAATATAAAAATGACATTCAAATAGGTTCAGCAGTTTTTTCAGTAACTTGAGTTTACGTTTACGTAAACAAACACCTGATTAACTATTATAAATGAAAATTCAATACACTTAAAACAATTCATACATAAAAATTCTAGTTACAAAGTACAAATATGCTAACAATGTACGAATTAAAGTTTTAAATAGAGTGTGTAATCTATCATATAAATATTTAAAATTGATTTTTTGTTGTTATGGTTAAACTCAAAAACTACTTAACCAATTAAATATACATATATTTATTATAAATGTTTATACACCTATGCGAATCCAGGGCGGGTCGCTAGTATATTCTCAAACAAACTAAATTATTGTACTAAATTCATGAAAATAAAGATCTTAAGCTGATAAAAGCATGCAACTTGAAAGGCGATGAATTAATAACGAAGTTCTTCCGCGACGCGTGATGACGGCCAACACGAGTAGCGCATTAGACGACTCGCAACATTTGAAATTTGGAAAAATTCGCCGCTAATTATTGTTACGACGATACTTTTCCTAGCAAATAATTTTATCAAAAATTATAAAAACACACCAATCTCAACTTATTACTTAGGCGAAACAAAATTTGAACAATAAGGATATCGTTATTTCGTTGCGAATATGATTGATTCGTATCACTTAAGTATTTAAATCCAAGATAAAACGAATAAATGTTATGAATTTTAACAATAATGGTACGTTTAGTGATTCACTGCTGCTAGCAACTTGAGACTTTAAAGAGAAAGTTACGTCAACGGTATATATTGGAAATTGCCTTGTTCAGAAATAGTGAGTACAATTCAATGTTGACTTCATTATAAAATACATAATAATTAAAATATTTGTTTCATGCGATTGATAGTAATGATATTGAAAACAAGTAAAATAAGTTTTATTATAGTAGTACGGGAAATGACGGCTGTGCCTAATGGTGTAAGCATAGAACAATCCAAAAAAGCGACGACCACTGTAAGATCAGCGCTATCGATCACCGGTCGCCACTGCTATGCTAGTAATAAAGAATCAAGTAATTTTGTGTATTCAAATAAACATGTTGCAATGGAAAGAGAAATAAAATATTAACATTGTAGAAATGTTATGCTGACGGGACGTTGAACCAATATTTTTCTATACGCCAAAGCGTTAGCATTATATGTGTTAATTTATCCTTACGTTTGGGGGGTGGCACCACGGTAAGGCAATTTATATTTCTAGGGTGCTATTAGAAGATGTAACTTCCAGTGCGCATGAGTAAGCAATACGAAAGACCAACATCATATCTGCTCTGGATGATTGAAACATATTAATCCCCAACATCCTAGGAACAATTGTATCCGATTGAGTTGCGAAGACTGTAAACAGAACACAATAGAAATCATTTATGCGTACCGTTTTCCACTATCAACCAGGTTATATCTAGATTTCAAGGGAGGTGCCTTACTACCACAATTACCAATAGCTGATAAAATTAAGTTGCCTCGGTTTGAGGAAGATATTCCACGTGCCAAAAGTATGCAGACTGATGATTCGTAGTATATTGTCGGTTTTCGAATAATATTGGGTTTATCATAAGGAACTGTAACTACAGTCACTTTACCGTAATACAAGAACAATTTTTGACATTAACGACAATTTAAAATACTATAATACAATAATATATAGCCGTGTGGTGCTGGCTAAGAATAGCACCACCCCATATTTTCCTGTGGGTGTCGTAAAAGGCGACTAGGGGGTAAAAACGGGGGATGGCGAGTAGCATTCTCTGAGCACCTCAAGCACCTACAACGATTGGCAACCCGCCTGCCAAACGTGGCGATTATAATAATAATAATAATATATATTTATTTATTTGAGACAAAAGTCCATTTGGTTAGTATTATGGCAATTTGACCTTTATTTGGGGGAGACTTATGCAGTCCAAAATACTAAACAAGAACTTTTTTTATAGTAAATTGTGCCTTAAACAACTTTAAACATCTACAAAGATTTTATACAGTAATTATTACCCTTTAAAAATATAACTTACAAACGGCGATTTTCTCTTTTCATTCATTTAGGAATCCAGAAAACTGCGTCTTACTGAGTGAGCCACGCGGACAAAGTGAAAATGAGGGTTCTATTCAAACAAATGGAACCAATTTATAAAAGCCTAAAACAAGATATTCTACACTGATTTATGTGCACTATCTTGGTTAAATGATGCAATCACACACGGATTTGTTGGATCGATGTTGCTAGTTTCTCAAAATAATGTCCACTTCGTTGATAACAAAGAATCAATTTATAAATCAGCCTAAGTCAGTAAAACAGAATGTTTTTATAACAATTATTCCATCATAACTCATGTGGTTTTTGTTCAATCTTGTCAAATTACAGTTCCTGGTACTTAACCAACATAATAAGTTTTTACTTGGGTCCGGCAGATCCCTCCAATGATGAAATTGTAAAAACTAGAAACACATGTTGAACTAAGGAAGATAGAGTAACGTAAGACAGACATACACGTTCAATATTGAAATAAATCTCTGACGGAATGACTCTGTTCGAAATTAACCGGGGTGCCATACGAAGCGTTAGGTCGGAGAAACGGGCGGTAAAGCGGCTCTTAATTAAATCAAGTGACACGTCTCGTCGTCGGTTACCTCAATCACACGACCCCAATAAACCTGTGAGCCAAACGGATATGCTTTATTTCATGTCATAGTACATCTAACGACTACAGACAACTTCTAAAGAAATTAAAAAGTTACAGACAAAGAATACAACATTCACATGAATAAAAAATAAAACTCATCCGACCGAGATAAATTTCCAAGTTACAACTGGTGGATAATATTAAAAGACATTATTTAACAATAAGTATTCACTTATAAAGTATATTCAAGCATAACATAAATGCTTCGTAATCAAACCAGAGTCTAAGTTTTTAGATCCGCTAGTCCACTACAGCGGCCTAACCAAGACAACATTTAAAGCTACCACAACAAGGTCTTAATTAGCTATCATCGATTAAGACCACAGTACTTTCGCAATCTCAGCAAGATCAGTTGTCTTTTTTATATTTATTATACTATTATTAGATTTCAAGCCGGTAAAAATTTAACTTTTATTGTTCTATTAACGTATATTAATTTAGTAGATAAGAACGAGTTTCTGCTCAATCTTAATACACACAAGGAATGCATAATCCAAAAATAATAAGAACAAGTGGAAATCGAGCTTGCGGTAAGAATCCGGAACTGAAGGAGAGTAAACAATCTTTTGATAAATCCATAACGCAAATGTAGGAAACGAGTCCTAATCGTACTTGGATATTCTTATTCTTTATTTGTTTTTTATGGAAACATACATACTTAAACATAAGCTCAAGTCTGTTATCCCCGAAGGGTTAGACAGAGGTGAAATAGCGAACTACACCACACACATTTCGCCGAGCTTAGTTCCGTCCCTGATGTGATAGGGGGCGAGCCTGTCGCCATATCGGGCACAAATTCCAAACTCCGGGATGATACTGTAGAAAAACCCAATACCACTTGACCCGACTCGGGGATCGAACCTGAGACCTCAGAACGGCAGTCGCACCGTAATACATCTGCGCCACCGAAGCAGTTTATGGAAACATGCCGGTGAAATTAAGAAAGTAGATTGAAAGCTTAGTTATAATAATAAGTAAAGTATATAACTAAGCTTTCAATCTACTTTCTTAATTTCACCGGCATGTTTCCATAAACTGCTTCGGTGGCGCAGATGTATTACGGTGCGACTGCCGTTCTGAGGTCTCAGGTTCGATCCCCGAGTCGGGTCAAGTGGTATTGGGTTTTTCTATATATATATATATATATATATATATATATATATATATATATATATATATATATATATATATATATATATATATATATATATATTATTAAAAATGAAACTTTAACAATCTAGATTCGAGAGTAAGTAATGTAATAAAAAGTTTGTTAAGGCTTGTCCTGTAGCTACGTGCTCGTTGACGGAACAAGTTGCCGAAACCCGCGGAACGGAACGGGGAGTCAATGTGCGAGCAAATCGCACTCATTATCGCAACGAGCTCGCGTAAACCTCCAGCCGGTCTCTCCGTTCCATAGTCCCGGTCACGGCAATTTATTAACCGACGCTAAACTGTACCGTGTTTTACATTATGATGTTTACGCAACTCTCGAGCGATAATGTCGCCGCGGCTATCGGCATGACAGGAGCACCGGTCCTCGAATATTAATTAATAAATTATTATTAACATGAGCCACCCACCCCCGTGTACTGAAAAATTAAAGAGTTTCATTATTGAACTCGTTGACGTTAATTACGTTTCGTGCATACAAATTGCTTATTTGAATTTAGGAAGAAGTAAAGAAAGCATTAAACATGAAAACGATATTTTTTTGTAGAGTATAAAACAGTTTTAAAAGAAGTTTACGAACATGTCTTAACGGAATACAAAGTTACAGAAGGAGTCTAATAAAAATTAACGGGTATCAATTAATTATATAGTTGTGAAGAGGTCAGAGGAGCAATGAGATCATAATAATTTTCAATTGGTTCGACTTCTAAAGAGATTCCAAGTGTGTAATCATTGACAAGTGATAAATTCGAGTAGGTAACCCACGTGTTGATTAATGAGCGAATCAGAGATCGCTATGATACAAACCGCACCACCGGCGTGTCGTAACATCTGGCAGTGGCTGTTACTTAAATTAGTTAACAATGACACATATCGCTGGCAAACAAACAGAGATGGTTCGTAAATAGACCGCACTCTATCTATTCTCGACCTCCCGCCGTCACACCGGTGTGAGTGTGCCCGTCTGCTGACTCACGCGCACCTCAAGGTAATGCTCACCGGGAACGAGCACAACTACCAGGTGGGAATATATTACACAAGAAATCCCACATCATGACTGTGAATAATTCTCGTTGCTTTCAAATCATTCTCATTTCAGTCACCATTGCTGTTTACTTAATAGTGTGACATATATTCTTTCATAAATAGTAGTCAGAGGTACGTATATAGGGAATGTATAAAACTATTTAATAAGTTTGGTCAATAGTAAAGTGAAATGTTGAAGGCACACGCGCGAGACATATGCGCAAAGTATACAAACAGGTTGCGTAATATACACCCGACGATACAACTAGAACGTTGATCTCGAGCTTGAACTTGAATATATGTAAGTCGTTTTGTGAATGTCGATTATGTATGTCCACACTAAGTATTATAAAATTATAGTATACAAATAAATGAGACGTAGAAAGTTAATGTTGATCACATGTAAAATATGCGCTATTTATATTGTGAGCAACATTTACCTATGTGAAAATAATTTCTCAACACATCAACGGACCAAGCGCTGGCCGGAAATTGTAGGAAATTGCGAGAGAAAATGAATCCCAACGTTGAGAGGTCCAAGTGTGTAAAGATTCACGAATGTAATTTTGAATCATATCATTACATACATATAATATGTAGATATCGCAAAGATAATGAAAATGGTGCTTAACAATTCGTCAAAGTGTGTTTTATACACGTTTTTGATGAAAGATGATGAAAACGGTCAATTCAAATGTTTTATTTAAAGAGAAAAGAATAGTAAAAATAAAGAGGTCTCCATCAATCACACGAACAGAACCGGGCGCTTCCGGACGTGGTCTGGTCGAGCGAAACATTTCTTTGAATAATGAATGTAGGTAGGTATCGTGCCCCGTAACTGGACGTGATATACGCCGTCGTCGGCCGCATGCATAATTTCACTTATTTTATGTGGTTAATTGTCGAAAATGACCGCAGGTGAAATATATTACGGTGTTCCGACGCCGACACCACCGGCTAAGCTAATGTATTCCACAGCTCATGTGTTCCGACCGCCCTCACCTTCGCCTCAAACTAGTCTTTGTATATATGGGCCAGTGTAAGTAAGGGTCGCAGGGTACAACACACCACCAACAATTAATGCAAATTATTTATTACAAAAACGTGTCACAAGTTTTATAGTACAATACAGATTTATGTTTTTAAACTCCTAAGAAAAAAACGTAACTAATTATATTGACGTTCAGGTTTAACCTTATTTATTTCATATTGAAATAAAACAGTTATTTCTATTTAAATATAGAGGTTATATTTTATAAATATATATAAAAATGTAAAACAAGCAATAATTTTTACTTTAATTAAAATAAATGCGTATATATGGAAACAGTAAAATACGCCATAGAAACGTTAAATGTAATGCGTCAAATTGTTCAGAGCTGAATTGACTGTGAATGTTTCCCAAAACAACATAAATTTTGTGCACTGTTAGTGATTTCAGTTTTCTAGATGTGCACAACCACAGCAACTCGAACCTTACAATGCGGCTACATTACAATTTTTCAAAGCAGACACAGGCTACAGAGGATAACAAAAGAACTAGGAAGTCGCAAATAAACGAGCATTGCGGCAAGCGAAGGTACACGCACCCGCCCCCTACTACCGTACGTTCGTTTACCTAACCAACTAAACTCTATCCCTATCGGTTTTTTATATGATTAATATTAATTAAGTTGATAACATATTTCCCTACGTTATATAATGGAAAGAGAATATATTGAAACGTGAGATTATATGTAAAAATAAAAATACAACACAAATAGCGAATTCAATTTCGGTAATGTAAACTTTTCGACGGCAAACATGATCTTCCAAAAAGCTAAGTGGTGAATCGGGCAGAAGAACTATTTATACATTTAGCGCTCTTCTGGTCAGCGATGAATAGAGCGAGATCGACATAGAGATACGTTTTGCTATGTACGGGTAATGTGGCGAACGGTTCCGCGACGGACTTCGAACAGGTGCTCAAAACGTAAAAGGCTACATAGAATTGCAATCGCAGCTTCATCTACCGAAAACCCAACGCCTGCCAAACTCATAAAGTAAAGTTTAATTTATTAAGACGAACCCATTCCGCAGGAGGGTCGTAGCATTAGAATTATATAAGCTTTCCTTTCCGCTGGAGCTTTTGATCATTTTGGAGTACAATTATTATGAAATAATTTTAATGTAAACGGTTATGTCATTTATAAAAATTTTCAAAATATAAAAATATCTATTAAGTTTGTTGTGGCAGAAATATTTCGCTAATTGCACAAGAAGTGCCAAAAATAAATGGTTTCTGACAAATTTACTATAACCTTGTCCGCCCCCCATCAACCCACCGTTATATATTTTATTTATTTATTTAACACTTTTTGCACACATTTGTGTACAAAGGCGGATTTAATGCCTTATGCATTTTATTCCAGTCAACCTTAGGGTGGTGAAGAAAGTAACAAAGGTTAGGTGCAAAACTAAGTATTAATATTATATACCTGTATACAAATATAATAAAATACATACCACATACACATATAATACATACATACATCATATATATACAATACGTTAATTACTAATAAATGAATAGAAAAGTATTAGTACGATGATTCTGTTAAAAAAATAGTATAGAGTTGCCGTAACCTGGCTTTGAAAGCCATACGGTTCGTGACCATCCTGATTTCCAATCTAAGTGCATTCCATAGAAGAATAGATTGGATGTAGAAGGAAGAATGTACTAAACCGGAGGTATGAGAAGGACACAGAAGGAGAAGATTATGTGAAGAACGTAGATATAGATTATGGCTAGAATTTAGATATTGAAAGTGCGGTGTTAAGTAGGCAGGAGCATTAGGAGAAAATAACAAAGAGTATAAAGTTGTCAACGCTCGCAAACTCCGTCGCTGACGTATAGGCCAGCCAATTTAGCTGCTTGCGATAGGTCGATATATGGTCGTACTTACGAAGGTTAAAAACGAAACGTATGCAATTTAAGTACGTATTTAAATAGGTTATTAAGAATGCAGTCAAGTTTATCGAGCAGATAAGCGTTGACTTCGAAGTAACACACATCACCATAATCAATAAAGGGAAAGATTAAAGTCTGCACCAGCATTACTTTAATATTTACTGGATGAATTTTTTTCAGGCGGTACAGTGACCTTAGAGTACTAGTAACTTTCTGGCTTATATTTGAAATTTGCGTTCTTAATCCCAGGGCGGAATCTATGTGTAAACCAAGATCCTTTACAACATCTTATAGACAACCTACGCAACAAAACATTTATGCAAATGAAATTTACTTACGTGAGTTTTAAAAGATTTTATGAGCCAATATTACCATTTAGTTATTTAAAAAACTTTTATAACTAGCAAGTACATACTACAAGTCTGTGGTAGCGCTGTAGTGGATAATGAGCTTGCGCTGCATACTAAAGCCGTAGTAAGGTTTAAATCCTCCTTCGTACATTTGAGTTTGTAAACTAGAAACTACAAATTTGATAGACAACCTAATCGTTATTAGAAACATTTATATGACTGATCACATTTCATTTAAACATTTTACAAATGCGTAATGGATACGTCGAACTGAAGATAAATGAAAAATAACGGCTTAAATAATCAACCGTTATAAGTTGTAGGATGTATTCATACCAAGATTTTTCTTCTGTATCCCTCACATTGTAAAACAAAATATTACACGTTGGTTCTCTTTAATTATTTTAACATTTAATGGTAGATGTTTAAATATATAATTATTTTAGAACTTAAAGCTTACAAGAAGAGTAATAAATGTGAGTATATGTAACTTAATAATTTTTTCAAAAATAAATAATATAATTGTTTACAATATTTACTCAAAACTTGGATCGGCACAAACGTATGTTTTCGTATATTAAACTGTTTTGATAACGATTTAATTGTCAGAAAATGAGATTTTGTTTGTGATTTAGGTACACATTCCACCTATGTTTATAAAAAAACCTAATAAAGCCATTTCTATAGAAAGTAATTAAACGAAACAAGCACATACGAGACAATGCTGATAGCTCAGCATATTATATCCCAACATAATACAAACGAAAGAAAATGATTACCAAGTAGCTTGAACGAGCAAATCTGTCCACTTTTTATTGTCATATCTCACACAACACATGTTGATGACATGACTATTTCTACGATCAAATACATGTTCATACACAATAAAATATGTACCCCACATGTCATATAGTCCAAAGAAATACAATAATAAAATTATGTGAAGTATCAACAAATAATGATTTAAAAAAAACCTTAATTTTTATCATTATCGATTTAAAATGTGAATTGTTAATTAGTTTTTACCTCATATACTGGAACAATAACAGAAAAAGTATTGAATCTTTTTTTACACAGGTAAAAACACAGGCATTGTATTTTACATCACTATCATTTATTTATTTATTCTTAAATATTGGAATTGAGACATTTTAAAATGTTTCTTGTTTTATATTTATTACGCCTTTGTTTTTGACAAAATACTCTTACTAAACATCACCCTATGCCCCATATGAAAGAATAACTTGTTACAATCATCAATTCATGGTCCATATAGACTCTTTCAATTATTGCTTCAGAATTAAGGTGGGTTTAGGTCACAGTAAGAGAAATTACATTTCAGTAAATATTTATATAAAATATATTTCCTTGGAAATATTAACAATTATTACTATTTTAAAAGGATTTATTTTTAAAAGCAAATAAGGAAAAGCTTGATATAGACACAATAAAAAATAGATCACTTTGTCGGCTAAAGAAAAAAAAAATTAAGCATACATTCTTTACATTTAATGATTTCATTCTAACAATTAATCACAACTTTGTGATTTACATTTACAGTATTCTGTATTTGGTAATGTAACTATTCAACCTACAGGACGCAAAGTTTTGAATAAAAAAAAATTAAACTAGTGCCGGTTTTTTTGCTTGTTCGCCTTATGTTAGTAAATAAATAATAAGCTATGTTTAATTTTGCATAAATCATGAAACATATGACATTTGTTTTCTTATAATAAATAAATATACCCGATGATATTTCCGTAAAGAATGTAATAATTTGTTGAAAAAAAAACCAGTCTAAAGTTTATTCTAATTAAAACGTTATTTTAGCTAATCATATTGGGATACTGTCAAGAATCTCTACCATTTTCGTAAGCCATTTCAGGTGCATACATTAACTCTATTTATTTATGTTGACCTTTTAAAAATAATTTTATACAATTTTAACTACGTCAACAATATTCATAGAGTTAGTGCAAAAAGATAATTGTTATTATTAAATCAAAACTGATATCAGCTTTAAAATAATTATTATAATGAAAAAGCTTAATAAAACATATAGACTGATAAGGAATATCGAGGTAAAGATAATAGTAATCATACAATTTGCAATTTGAGATCCTTCCCCGCGGCGGCAGCGGCAGTGACTGAAGTCGTCACCGGTGACAACCACTGGTGCAAGTTAATATAACGTTTTGGTAAAAGTTTTAGAGAGACATCCGCTTGTGCATAAGCGCGTTCTAGACAGGCAGCAGTAGCGCCGTCCAACGCGAGCGCCGGTTCCAATAGTGCGCCACCACCCTCCAGCACCACCATGTTTCAATAATACAATCGTCACCAAGTTCTAAAAAACAACACACAACACCCGAGTCACTTCACAAGCGGCGAGCACGAGCTACATGTCTGTCGCGAAGTACGTGGCATCGGTCAGGCGAGAGTCGCGGAACTGCCGCGGCGCGCACCTGCCGCCTACCGCGCCGTCCGCAACCCCTCTCCACCAAACCAAACCGACTCGTCAACAAACACCGTTGCTGTAGCAGTCGCCTTGCATCCTACAATGCTGAGGAGACCACTTTCGTCCCACTTTCAGAACTCTCAACAAATTATAAATCAGTAACCGGTTTCACAAGTTTTATTTTATGGAAGTCAAGGCACCTATAATTGCTAGTAATATATATGCCATTCATTACGATTTTTGTTTTAATATGTCGATTACCCATAAACATGAGACAATAGGAAAACAATGGAAAGCTGACGTAAACGCCAGGTTAGTACTCAAGGGATTAAAGTAAACATCACGCAATTAATAACAAAAGTAATAATTTATCAACTTGATAGGTGTTTTTAAACAATCAACATAATAGAACGCCGTTTCAAAGGGAATCCAACAAAGCCGAAGCTTTTCACATTTGGGCACGTGACCGAAGCTCCTCCCTATTTAAACAAATCAAACATTTCAACTCGAAAGTACAAAAACAACTTCTAAGCAATTAGTGAACTCTAAATAATTAACGACAATCGGCAACTTGCAGAGAACAATCGTGAATTTATAAAATGGAATAAAACCTTCGAGTAATGTTTTACCAGAACAAAAACTAAACCCGAAGATGAAATATGCCATTGAAATACGTGATTGTAACATGAATCCAATTTGAAAGAATGTCCCCGAGAGAGATATTCTGAAACAATAATCAAACTTGTGAAATTTCTGATTCTACCCTACATATGTACCGGTAGGTCGTCCCAAATAGTGTATACGGTGCCCAACGGATACGTGCTTGGAGAAAATGTTGATTTTAAGAAAGTAAGTTTTGATTCAAAAAAGAGTAAAACACACAATAATACTTTACGCTCTCTTAACGACCAATAAATTTATTTGAAAGCTTTAAAAATATATGCGTGATAACTGAAGTTTGGGAAGCATATTTTGTGAAAATCATTCCAACAGCGTAGGCTCAACATTTTGACTGGAAGTGTATATACATATATACCGTAGAAATTAATTTACCATAAACACTGGTATTAATAGACACGAGACAATAAGCCAACCCCCGTGAACTCTTAGTCACTGACGTAATGTCTTGCAGCACGCGAGGCACATTTTCGTAGCACACCTCGACCTCGAAAATGTGCTGTCATTTGCATATTATTGCGCGCACTCATACATGAGATGATCTAACAAGTCATATTAATGTATTACTAATTATGTTAATTTTTAAATACTGTTATAGGTTTAGTTTTAATAATGTCACCTAATGTTATGTGAGGAGATTATGGGTGGAGTTAGTGATACGCTAAACCTTAGAGGAACTGTTTATCATAATAAGTACGTACTTATCGACAAATATTCAACGAGCCCAACCGAATATTAAAAAATGCTGCAGTTTTTATCACGATTTTTATTCACTGAAAGCTTTAACTCATTATAAGATACGAAACTAACATTGGCCGATGCGATGTCTGACCGCGCTGATAATAAACCATGATCAGTTCAGAAAGAAAATAATTATCTAGTTTTATTTTACTAGTATTAAATACACGCATACATAGAAGATATATATGAGTCGCATGAAAACTTTGACAACGTATGGAGATGGTAAAAAATAATTAATTAATAATAGTACAAGTAATTGAAGTATGCACGGTATTCGATTTTTTACAATCATAGATTGACAATATGTTACTGTGGATACAAATAGAATTTTCTTTTTTATCTGTTAAACTTATAGGTCAGAACTACAAATTTTTATATATGATAATATGCAAAATTGGTTTCTTACTGTTGTTTTTACGACTTATTTTTATGGTAAACAATGATTAAATAAATTCACCTCATCAATTATTTTACAATTAAAAACAAAAACGTCTCTGGAGGTTGACGTGAAATTGTCTATTAATCATATTTTCATCACGAATGACAGACGGGGCCAGAAGGGACAACAGGTTATTTATTTAAAGGATTGACGAATTTAAAGGAAGACAAAAAAATTTGAATGAGTAAGGATATTATTAATTACGTAATCATCGCAAATACCAAGTAATAATTTAATTTTAATAACTAGTTATGTCCCGTTCGTTTATCCATTCACAACAATTTCTACTATTTAAAATTTTGTTGACTTCATTAGCTCTTAAATACCCAATAGTTAAACTATTGTAAATAACACGCCGGAAAGTAGTCATTTTTTATGCAATTACAAAAACTATTAAACTCACAACTTGTTTCACGGATTGTAACTTGATGTAACATGATTTGAACGAGTATGTTTAAAAAGGAATCATGTTAATCGGTTCAGTGAGTCTCTTAACAGACAGACGAATGTTGTTATATATAAGTATGTGTACAGAAGACAATTTTTATATGAAGTCCTAATGAGAATTGATAGTAAGTTTGAATATTGAAGGTGCTGCTTCTTCAGTATTTTATGACTAATTTATACCGTGAAAGAGATCATTTTTAAACTTTTTTATATTGATGACATGTATAAAATTGTCTCTTAAAAGGCTGTCGGTCCCTTCAGTGGACGTATGGAAACGAACTGGCTCGCAATTGTTCTCAATTATTCATTCACACGACATGACTCTCTCTACTCGCCGCATCATCCCGCTTGCTGCCAAATTAAAAGTAAATAACGAAATGAAAACAAGCGAGGCCCGCGCCGCTAGGGACTCGCAAACCTTTTACCGCTGTCAAGTAAACAACTGGCTAATACACAGTTTATCATGCCATCGACTATCTATTTGCCAATACAGATAAAAAGTACTGAAATCGAACAATCAGTATTACGTGAAGCTATGGATAGTATATTACATACATGATATTAGGATCCGCAAAAGAAAATGAATTGAACGAAGAATCATATTTCGGTTTTACCATATTTCGACCTTATTCTTGTACAACACAAGTAGAGAGGCGGAAAAATTATTTTGTAAAAGTATTCAAGATTTTTTTTGCTGTTTTTATTAAATAGCTGTTACAATTTCACAAACCGGACCTGACTTTTATAACAACAATGAAACCGCTGCCAGAAACTGGTATTAAATAATAATAATAGCTTGTCTTACTAAAACATAAAGCAGTAGTCAATTAAATTTAATGGAAATAATTTTTTTTTTTTTTAAGGTGAGTCATATGTCTGATGAGTTTATGAATAGTGTTTATTATCCTTCTGTGCATCCTGTATAAACTAGAAAGACTTATAATGTAGTAGGTAAACAACGTACTCAAGTTAATACGAAAGCGGCTAAAAGTATATTCAAAAACGCTATTCCGTTGAGAGTCCGGTAGTAATTGTGAAAAATAACGAACTAGTATAAATAGTGGCTTTAAAAAGTTTATTTTTCTTCATATGCATATTCTGCAATAATACAAACAAGCCTATAGAAGCGTTGGCTTTGTATGAAGAAGCATTAGGTAATTAGATACCATGTTATAAAGGATTCACGGTAAATAGGACTACATGTTTTGTCATAAGTATGAAAATAATATGACAGGTATGATGCAGGATCATTAGTGGCACCATGTGTCTGATATGCGGATGCGTCAAGCTAAGACAGGTGAGACAGTAACGAGCGGTCGCCGAGTCATCGCGGACGAGAGCAGCCCCTTGTGGCGAAAATTGTCACTAAGCAAAGTGTGTCACGGACTACATCATTATTTTGACATGTCAGGTTTTCGTTCTATTTGCTTGGTAAGTAATAATTTATTTGTACTATCTCAAAACAAACATTACGAAATCAAAATACATTTAAAAATATATTTCCCTTAAAGTAAAAAGAAAGAACACATTTGTGTATAGTATAATTCATGAGTTAACCACAGTTGTGACAATGGTTTTTGAAAAGTGGAATGTGAATATAATCTAAAAAGCAAATCGCGACATATAACATCTACACCGCACACACACACACACTCCTGCACACAACACGCAGGTACCTAGGTCCTGTAAGAAAGATGTTTTTTTTATGTTAAATCAAAAATGTAGGGTTTAATTAGGATAAAAATTCCGCGGGAGTTTTCCATACTCAGGTAACGGCCAAGCCGAGGTTCGTACCATTTTAGTAACCCTTGTGCTAGTTACCTTTTGTGGCTGAGTGCACTCGCCCGAAAAGTTCGATGAAGCTGTACAGGCCCTTCCCGTTAACAGCGTTAGCTAGGTTAAAATAATATATAAAAAAATAACATGTACACAATAAATAAATCTAAGAATATCATCTTTACTACAATTATCATGGACGTAGCGAAACGTTAGAACTATTAGAACAATGTAGGAAGTGACGGTTCTCGAGCAACAAATGGCAAACCCGCCAAGCACAACAGTGAGTTGAACGGCCGGTGACCCACCGAGGCGTAGCATATACACGGCTTCACACCTCCAACACATGCGTTACCCCTGACACGATATATGTATTTATATGTAAATCTAAAAGTAAATAAATGACAACATTAAATACATAATCAAGAAATAAACAAACAAAAATACGATCTATAGTTCTAATGAAATCCACAATTGTTTTACATTACAGTGTAACGATGACTTTCACTCATAGGTTTATTAAACTTATAAAGGGCACGCTAATGAATACGGATTATTAACAATGAAACATCGCCCGACTGGCGACTTAACAGATTTATGTGACAAAGCATTTTATACGCAACAAAACCACCAGTTTGAAAGAACAATTACGCGAGTCAAAGCAGGTATAACTCGGAAAAGCGCGACGAGATATAACAAATCGCTCGTGTAACAAAAGAGGCTTTCTTGCGGCCATTACGATGGGATGCAAAGAAGGAAACGAGGCGCGAATAGAGGTTGCCAGTAGACAGCTATTAGCGTATGCGGCCCGATACAGTAGGTAGCGATGGGGAATACTCTTGGGATGAACCCGATTTACGATTGCCGAACAGTATAAATTATTTGTAGTGGCATTTTTGTGGTGCACAAGTGACCGGTTAGTTTTCCATTATCCGTATATTATGAGGTCGCTGATATTTTATCGTGTTAATAAAATTGCAAAGTCCAAATCAATTTATGAAATAAATTTTCTTTGATAGATTGTTCGAGATGCGAGCCAGGTGAAAGGTCGGTGTGAGAACCGTAATAAGGGCTACCATAAAACGTTACATTAGGTAACGGCGGCTTCTGGGTAGGCTATAAATATCTCCGGTTCGGTAGTACGGCTAGTGTCCCGCGGGAGGACGACACATCGCAGAAATGGTGACTGTGGACGTGTCGTACAAATAAAAACATCTCTCTCACCTGGCGAGCTCACGACACGAGAGAACGCGCGACCTCATCTCCGGTAATCAATATCACTTAGAAATACTGCTACATTTTATGCGACCATTAAATTCATGTAATGCGCTACTGAAAATATTACTCTTGCAAAAATATAATAAATTCATTTTTACTATGTAAATACATAATTGGCTATTTTTATAACTCAATTTTCATATTTTAAAACTAAGTTAAATAACTTTTAATTAGAAATCTCACAAAAGACACATGTAATTGAGGCTGTGTAAAATCTGTACTAATAATTGAAATTGATGTCTTTGTTGGTAATATCAAAATAACAATTTCTTACTAAATACATAAGAATGTATGTACGATTCCCATAACAAAACATTTCTAAATTTTGTTTGTCTGTCTGTTTGCTCCAGGCAATCTTCGGATTTTAACGAGAAGTTTTTTTGGCAGATAGCTGAAGTAACTCCGCGTAACTTACGCTACTTTAATTTTTCGAAAATAATTAAGGTACCGCGTAAAAAAATATTAAAACTCATGAAATTGTGAATAAAATCTCATTCAATGCACAGTTTTACTGGCAGATATTTGAATTTGTGAGAAATATCTTTGCTTAATTTTAGTAGCAAACAATTATTAGGAAAATAATTAGGGTTCCGTATAAATAAAATAAAAACGTGATTACGCATTACGTAAAAATATATGAAACGCAGGCACAGTCACGGATACACAGCTAGTTATTAAAATAAATGTGATTGGTATTCTTTATAATTAATCAATGGTATATGATAAAAGTACAGGTTTAGTAGCTTTCGTGAGAGAAACGATCGTAGTTTCACTTACTATTTATTACTCTGTTTGTGGTCTATTTAAGTGAAACTGAGGTTTAATCTAGCCACGGTGACTCGAATGACGATTGTAACAATCAGAATTACTAATCACTATAGTAATCAGTTTTAAAAGGAGCCAATTAAGAAATAATAGTAATGCATGGTAAGACGAATTAAATAAATGCATACAAAAGGTATATTAATTAAGAACATAGTAATAAATTAATATAAAACGTCAATATATCTAGCCAAAATAGAGGTGAAACATTTAACTTTAAAAAGTCAACATTCTCGCTAGCGTTAAATTATAAAAGCGAGGAAACGGTTCTAGAGCGCAGAGAACACAATTCCAACAGGTTGAATAAGTCAAAATTATCAAATCACCTTAGTCAAGCAAGAAAGCAAACAGAGGGAGGGAGACCCACAAATTGCTTACGTTTATTAGACGGGCCTTAAAAGTTTAGGGTGAGCTTAGTTTACAAAGGCAAGCACGACGTTAGGCTAGGTGAGTTTGTTTTCCCAGCAATGTCAACATTCAGTGAACAAGTAACTGTTTCTCCAAATTAAATAGTGTTGTTAATTCACATTTAATGAATGTGTTTATATTTTATTTACAAGAATAATGAACGTAATAAAATTAGAATACGATGAACATATTGCAAGTACAGTGCGAGCTAACTCCTGCGAGAGTCCCAAGTGATACCATATACGTTTGCTATACACACAGATACGTCCATCAATGTCACAATCAATTACCGCAGCGGCCTCGCTTCACACCGCGGATCTCTCGCCTATATGGGTAATTAAACTGTCGATCTCTACTTTACAAGTCCAGTAACCAATTTGCGACTAAAATAACAAGGAAATTTACGTTAAAATGATTCGTAACAAGTTTCCATTTGTAACAAAATCGTAATTACATTTTATTGTTGTATTCATAATAGTAGACGTACCTCGGGGTTGGATAACAATCTGCTAGACGGGTAAGTGAATTTTAAATAAAAGCGCGAATTGTCGAGGGTCGTCTACGGCTGAAGCGGTCGGAAGTTTTGTCATTGTTGCTATATTGCGCGAGGCAATTAGTACGACTCGGACGCGATGTGATTCTTCGTTCGGCCCACCCCACTCTCCTCCCAATCAAATTATTGGGAAACCACTCTTCTCTTAACCCCTCAGGGCCTTACAAACATGCCGATTTATGTCGCAACATCGACACTTCAATTAATGGTCGAACGCAAAAATAACACTTTTTTTATCTTTTAAATATTATAACTTTCACGCACAACGATTTTATTAAATACTATATTTGTATTCCGTGTTAGTGTGGTGGTGGTTATATCGTGTCGATCAGCGTTGGTTCTAATTCACCTGTGCTATTCTATAACGAATGTGACCTTTCAAAATATCATGATCGTAATGGACTCACGTTCACCTTATTTACCCTATCAACCTCACGTTGAAAATTTGCCGCTAAGCACCCTACTATAAGTTTGTTCCGGCAACACCACTAGATTCAGTGACTACAATCATTCTGGGGTTAACGTGTACCCACCATCATAAGCCAAGTCGTTACGTAGTATCAGATGACATTGTCACCAAAGCGATAAGCCCATACAATAAAGAAAATCAAGCACTTTCAAATTAGTACATTGCAAAATGTAATTCTTGCTACATTTAAACCGTCATTCAACTCAGTCCATCTCCAAATATTAGAATTTGATGACTTGTATTGAGTTGATATTAATATTGATAATGAACCTTAAAATTAATAGAATCATAAAAACTGCTTTTTATAAGACACAATATTTTGAATGAGAATTTGACTTTAAATATTGCATAGGTAACATAGAATATTTTTATCATCAAACAAATAAACATAGAAAGTGCGTGTGGTGTGGAGGAACAATTAATATGAATCTAGGAGTCGGTGACATCGCCGTTCCACACGGGGTACGCGGGTGTAATTACCACGGTCGGTGCGGGGTGAGTGCCAGACTATCTTCTGTCAAAAGGTTCGCGTGCTCAGAGACGGACGCCCATATTAAACGCTAGCGAAGAACCCGTACCCCATCAGATAACATGCAATCAAATTCGCGATCTACACGCCTCTACATCGGCAACGCGCTCGGATTGTAGTCACGATGAGAACTCTACATAGTGCCAGTTAACCACTTGGTACAGAACATTTAATATTCAACAAATTTACGAATTTAATGTAGTTTCTACTAACTTGTTTACCGCCACACACGTCGTATAAAATGACACATATCGATCAATAGTCACAACTTAATTGGATCAACGATTATTATTGTTTCGTTATAGAAATATGAACGGTGTTTCCGTATTTTTAGCAGTCGCAAAATGTCTTAGCTAATCAAGGCATTCGTCGGAGCTACGGTGCGAGGCTAAGTCACGCGATCACACATTTTATCACACACACCTTCTTTCTGTTTTATAGACAGATAAAGTTTGTTTTAAAAAGCTCGCATGTCTTTACAACATCGACGTCCTTGTCGTGACGAGTGGTGTTGCCCTCGACGTCATAATATGAACAAACTAAGGGTTATTTATTTAATATATTATTTTTTTATTATCTGACAAAATACTTAAGCAATATTACGATTGGATTACAAGATTTCATTAAATAATGCTCACAATATTCATGGATTTGTAGAAGCAACAATTCAATGAAATAAAACATGCCACTTTCTTAACAAAACCAAGTCAACGCAAAACATTTAATATATAGAATTTTTTAACATTACATTATAAAAATTTCTACTCATTGTTATATTAGGTACGATAAAATCCATAATTATAAAAATTACATAAATCCTTAGATAATAAAACGCCTAAAGCTCATCATTGCAACACTTGAGAAGCAAAATATAACTCCGTCACAATACATATTCTTAACATTTAAATGTAACATTTCTCAAGGTATCATTCGGTAAATAGACAATAAAAATAAAAACGTAAAAACTTCTACTAACTATAGCTTGTTATACTGAAAGTAGTAGTTAAAGCACTTTGTTTATTTTTAATTAAATATATGTAATTGAAAAATAAGGTTTCAATTTGTTAATATCCCGTGTTCCAAATAAGAAAAAGGTATTATAAAATGAAAAAGTACTTTTATTTCCTTAACTTAAATCGTATAGACTATACATTTAAATCTATATTATTAATACAGAAAAAAATCCTTCCGGAAAAAGTTCCTTATTTTGTGACTTTTTACATTCTACTACTATACCTTTCATTTCAATCAATACTTTGTATGACATATCATTATTACCAAAAAATATAGATAATATTCGAGAAAAGAAAACCTCTATAAGAGAAAACAATCCTCTGTAGTCAATTCGATATTATGAGGTAATGGAGAGTAACGGGCATGATTTACGTGGCAGCGTGCCGGGAAATGCACGGGACGGGCGCGAGCAACCACAATTATCGGCCCGCGGGCGCTCTCAATTACAAAGAGGCGCGCCCGTGGGAACACCTCCGAACCAAACGGGCCCAACCACAAATCTTTTAGTCTTACTGTCTTTATGCTCGACCCAACAAGTTGCAAATTGGCGAACCTGACTGGCTGGCTTAATAAATATATTCCATCCGTGTTAGATGCAATATATAATAAATGTGAATGAGAAAAATCGTTGATATATCTATAGGTATGGTTAACGTAGTTTTTTAAGTTTATTTTTAAACGATTTATCCAATGAACGAACGCTGTAGTACGAGGGATGCGATTGAGTCAAGTGTCGTGTTTTAATTTGCGCGGCGACATACGAGTGGAATCCGCGTTATGGTTAGCAGGGCACGACGCGTCGAGTACCCTGCTAATTGCACTGCAACGCTAACCTCGATTAATACTATCTACAAGCCTTTCGCCGATCATCAAATAACTATGTTTATATTCCTTCCTGTCGTATTAGAAATTTGGTTTACTATTAATTTATTAATTAAATACGCACACTAGCAAACAACAAGTCGACATCTACGTAGTAAAATGAATAACCAAAGTTCCATTATCCATATTTTGTGCTACGCGTATCTCCCAACGGACCGACTTGATAAGCTCAAACCGACCGCAATCATATCGGTGTGAACATTAATAACGCGATTTGACACTCCGCATGAGCCCGACAACAATCTAAGGTAATTGTACGTTAATGCGTTGTAGTCGAAAGTGAGTTGTTTCCAGCAGAATGTAAAGAGCCAGATGAGAGGTCTGAAGTAATTTGTGAAGAAACAAATGAAACGTCTCCCCTCGCGCGGGAAAACGCTTTACAAACCGCGCAGCCCATGTAATCGGATAATAAAAAGGGCAAACGCGGTAAATATAAGATGAGGAAGACAGTTTTACGAGGAGAACCTAATTAAGTGGTGAACCAAACAAAAGAAGGAAACCTTTATATTAAAATAACTAGTTTCAATTCTGATAATAAGCGAATGAATGATTTTACTAGTTGATTATATTTATATATGCACCAAAGCAGTGTATCCAAATTTGTGACTTGATTAATTTAAAAAGAGAACATTTCCACATGTCGCATCGTTAAGGCGAAAAACTAACACCTTCAGTTTCGAAAAGATATTAAGCTTATAAACAAAACTATTGTAAGACATTAATATATAATAATATATTAATATATATCAATGAGAATAAACAGCGCCGGCCACATGCGCATTCCAGGAACGTTTTATATTTTCGTCAACAGTTCGGAAATATTTGCGCGAAATTAACGGTGTCTATGAAAATCTGAGTAATCGACCTTGAGAGAGTCGTAACACAAGAAACAACATACAGGTATAAATAAATACGTGCCCTATATAATAATATCGTAACTACAATATGATATTATGTCAATTGTAAATTTGCGTAAATCGCTAGATATACATAGACTGTATGCTTAAAATAAAATCAGTTGCGGTGTTGTATGTGTCGACCGGGCGGATGGTGCGCGCGAGTATTTCTGGCGCGCAGGTAGGGCAGCGCGAGAGAGGAATTCGACCTCACCTGTGGCGTGTGGTGTGTGTGTGTGTGTGTGTGATTCACAGGCGCTAAATCAGTAAAGCTCAACATATTTATTAGACATCACCTACTTTCGATACCACATTTAAACGAATGAAACATAACACAACCGAAGTGCTGATATAATGAACAGATACGAAAATACCAAATCACAATAAATCAAGTGATGCGAATAAGACGATTACATTGATTCGATTTACAACTCTATACAAATGCTATATAATAGTTATATAATGTGATTAACGGTTTATTTGAGAGAGCTTTTAACAACATAACGGTGTAAACATTTAATACGGCAGGGGTCACGCTCGGACACGGGTCAACCCCGGGCTATTCATTAGCTCGGTCGCGTCAGAACAAACAAATTAACACAACGGCCGTGTTTTACTCAGTGATAAAAGGGCACGAAAGCTATGGGTATGTGCAAGCTGCGTGCGGCCGCGCCATAAATCTAGGAGGTCTCCTCATTCACACCGCGACAACCAACGATCTGGTCTTAATACCCCTACTATAATATACATCATGAACCCATAATCAGTACAGAAGATAAGTCTGAGAGAAACTATATTGTAACAACTATAATTTAGATATATTTATTTATAACACTGTTTCTCCATCTTTGAACTTCAATTATGCAATAAAAATCACTGATACAGAAAACTACGAGGCTACACTATAAGCTAAATGATATATTTTCTAGAAATTTCCACTATTTTGAGGTTTGAAAACAAAGAAGACCCAAATAAACAATAATCAATCAGTATAGAATCTATATACCTACTCATACAGTATGCATAGCGATGCAATATGATGGTGTACATAGGGCTCACGACGCGGTCAACCGCACCCCGACCCCGCAGAGTGTAAACGGCTTCAGTTAATTAAGTTTAATCATTGCCATTATGAGTGTTCCGTACGGCGAGCGACCAGATGCCCGAGTTAACGCCCACATATACTGTTACCAGTTCAATTAAATGTTTTATCAATGAAACCTTACAATCGATAAACTATTTATTCATTAAACATTATTACACTCTACTTTTGACGTGTATGAATTTATGCGTTTTATAAAAAATTGTATTTTAACACTTGTCATTAATATTTTTAATTCATAATCTCAAGAGGGGGGGGGGGGGGGCTTTCACCCCCGCCCTAATGAAATCTGGGTACTTTTCCAAATTTTTAATATACTTCTAAGTACCACTTCTATGGCTTAAGTATTACTTCTATGGGCTAATAAGCACCAACAGATGTTTTATGTATAACAATATTTATAATTAGTTATTTTTATATTAATAATTTTTGGCAACAATTTAATTACAAAATATTTAAAAAATTAACATTGGTATTCGTTAAAACAATTTCTCTCTCATTGAGATACAAAAACCAGTACATTGGAACATTTGGAATGTGGCTTTGACTGAACAGCGAAGATTCACTTGGTAAAAATTAGTACTGTTAGTTAGAAAAGTTAAAACAAATAATAATATTAAAAAAAACGATGTGAGGACATGTGACACAAAAAGGCTATAGCTAATAATAAAAACTATAGTTATATTTAAGTAAGAATGCTACAAGCACGTCAAATTTTAAAATCTAAAATATGTTGAATTACTTTGAAATAAATAAAACTGATAAAATATTCAACAAGATTTTCTTTCCTTTTATTAATATTTAAAAAAAATTAAGCGCTGCGTACAAGTGACTACAAACGTATAAGTATATAAAACGCACACGAAAAATTATAATATCTCTTTACAAATTGTCGTTCGTTGGTACCAATCGACATAATTGTTCCAGATGGTTCCGATTAGAATACAGTAACAATAGATCATAAAAACCCCACAAATCGGCGCCATATAATGACAAACTAGGCTTTTGTACATATATAAATATTAAACGAAATCTAATTATGAAAACATGTAAAATACTCAACAAAAAGAGTTTGTTTACACGATTTTTAAGTCGATTGTTATTAGCATTCATATGTCATTTCATTGTACCGTAAATTGTAATACTATTACGTTTTGACAAATTACGAATGTTATAGTGAAAACCAAATTGCATCTATATTTCTTGGTGGCGTCTAAATTAATTTTATTCAATGTCCTAAGTAAATGAATTCGCCTTCCCACTCACTATAGTAAGAACCGCCATTACACATTAAATATATATTATTTGATTTCCGTACAGATAAATTTACAAAACAATATATATTCTATTCTCTAGGTTTAAAACAATTCTCTAAAGAGAATTTTTAGTAACAAATAATATCTCATTATCAGTTACATATATTATCATCATAATTTTTATCCGTTAATACCTCTGGTCAGAAATGACAATATACGAATGTTTATTTATTCTAGTCATACAAATTACACAAATAGAAAATTAAACCTTCAATTTAAAATTAAGTCGTAAGCAGAAAGAAGATTGATTTCGATCGATAACAAAACCTTGAAACACAAATATCGGTTTAGGAACTGTGCAATATAATGGAGAAGCACATTAGTTAGTGACCTTAGATATGGTTGGATTGAGATAAGATAGCCCGTTCATTGAGGAATACAATAAAAGCTATAAGCTAACCGCTTATAATTCTAGCAGTAAGCGTATTTCAAACTTAATGGCATAATAAAAAAAAAATATGAAGAATTCCGGCTAGAAGTCAACATTCCGCGCAATAATTATTTTTTAATATTAAACAAAAACACGTACAACTACCAAAAAAGAAAAAGAAAATCGTTTGATAAACAGTAGAAAAACAGTTACTGAGCTATTTTATCTTTAACTATTTATTATAGAATATATTATAGAGAATAAACTTTTTTGGAGGAGTTGCAGGCGATGGTCAATATTGTGAACAGGACCCTTAAAAGTAAAGGAATGAAAGTGAATGTTAGTAAAACGAAAGTAATGGTATTTGAAAGAGAAGAAAGTATGACAGATTGCGTAATTTCGATAGGAGACAGAGTGGAACCAGTGAAAGAGTTTGTGTACTTGGGATCAAAGGTTACGAGAGATGGAAAGTGTGACGATGATATTGAGCGAAGAGTTTTGTTAGGGAATAGAGTGAATGGGGCCCTGCGTAACTTCATGTGCAGCCAGAAAGTGACTGAAAAGGCGCGTTTGGCTGTGCATCGAGGAGTCCTGGTCCCTACACTTAGGTATGGTAGTGAATGCTGGGTTTGGCAGAAGAAGCATGAAAGTAAGATTAACGCAGTGGAAATGAGAAGTCTGAGAAGTATAGCTGGAGTGAAGACGATTGACAAAGTCAGGAATAGTATGATAAGGGAACGCTGTGGTGTGGTAGAGGATGTGGTGACCAAAATAGAGAAAGGTATGCTTAGTTGGTTTGGGCATGTAGAGAGGATGGATGAGAGAAGATTAACGAAATTAATTTATAAGGCGAGGGTGAATGGGCAAGTCGGTAAGGGTCGACCTAGGCGAATGTATCTAGACCAAATCAATCATGTCTTAAATAAAGGCCAGGTAAAAAGTACCCATAACCGACGAGCATGTATGAAAGCGCTCATGAAAGTAGAGGAAGCGAAAGAGGTATGCCAAGATCGTAGCAAGTGGAAGGACGTAATCTCTGCCTACCCCCACGGGAGAAAGGCGTGATGATATGTATGTATGTATGTATGTAATAAACTTTTTAACATATCTTTTTAAATTTTTAATACTTTTGTAAAACTTTATTGTCTATGTGTTATGACGCCTGTGTCTGTTAATATCATCCAAAATAGTATCGCTAATTTTTAATTTAAAAATAAACGAAAAATACAAATTCCCAAATACGTTGTCTTCCGTATCATATTTTGCTTGACGCGGTTTTCAGAGTGGGCTCCCGACGATCCCTAATTCACCCTCTTGAATGCCATATTAACTTATACTTAAGATTCAAGTAAAATATATTTACGATAATTCTGTCGATGACATCACTAACGTTGTATTAAGATATGATAATGAAGAACTTTGAATAATATTTTTGTAATATTACGTTAACAACTAACTGGCATCACCGACTTTGTTCACGTGATTATGCTTTTGATGATCAATGAAGACTATGTGTCTTACCTGGACTCAAATGTCGGTTTTATAAATAACATGTAATACTGCTTAGCGCTATGATAATTAACCTAGATATTTTATCGTGTTCATTTTTAATTCAAAAACTTCGTTTAAATTGGTTCAGAAGCTTTCCAATATGGCGGCTTCTAATAGGAAAACCTACGATACATATTTAAAAATTGATACATAGATAATAATAACACGTAATAGCCGATTCTACTTTCATTGTCCTAATTATCACAGTTTCATATAAATAATAACGTATTTATGCAATGATTGTTCTCAATCTTATAAATATTACTACTACTTCCCACAGGCGAGTAAAATATTGACTTCGGAAAAAAAAACAATGAACTAGCCTATAGCGAGTAGATATTTTTAAATTTAGAATAACAGTGTGAGTAGGATAGTCAAAGTGTAGCGTGCTTTTCCACCATTAACGCAGGGGCAACGAATAGTCCAGCTACGAAGTTCGCTATTATCAGTCTAGGGCTGTGATGATAGTATCATCAACAATACGGGTTGTATAAAAAATAAAGAATAAGTGAATACAGGAATATAAATGAATATTCCCTAATAAAAACTTACAAAAAAAAAAAATAAATACCATACGCAAGTGTATTTATCCCCGCGAAAATTCTTATTCACGATTTTACTGTATACTATGAGAAACTTATAAATAAACAAAACGAAAATGATTTCATTATTTATAATACAAAAAAATGTTTGTTAAATGTTGATGCTCTATATCTAACGTGTATGGAAATATTGAAATAAATAAAACATTTAATTATTTTCTTTAACAGGTTTTTTTACATATAACGACGATACATAATCGCAAAAAAAATGCACACTACGTTAAGCACGAGACACAAATTTATAGCAAAAGGTTACTGACTTTTCCTAATAACTTTATTTATTCGTATACAGGGTTAGTACACAGAATTTTAGAAAAACGCGCATTCAGTTATAACGTTTATATGACTTTAAAGAATACCCAATGATTACTAATGTAGTATATTCATTCTTAACTAATATATTCTAAACTCGTGTATTAACTTGTTAGAAAGGAGTCTAGCCCATCAGGGTCATTAAGTAACGTGCATAAAGTATTTTTATAATTATTAGTTTCAAAAGTGTATCAGCCGAAATATTGTATATTTAACAAGTCTGCTGGTAACCCTATTATTGAACGCTAGTCAACGGAGCGTACCGCGTGCCCGCGCCTCTCACGCGATCTTATCACGCCTTCCGCGAACATCGCATTGCACTGGCCGACGGTGTCTGTTCCGTGACTGCTTAGCCCCGACTTCGTTATTTCTTTACTACAAACAAATTAAACTTTCCCTCTCCCACTCATTTTTCAGGATTGCTTAATTCGCACAAAACACAGTTTAAATTTACAGGCATTTCGAAACAGATCCACAGTAGAAAGAGAAATTGTGGGTAGGGGCAGTGCGGCTGTCTCTAGCTAAACGCGCGTAATGAGCGGTGGTGAATCCTTTGACCGGCTGTAGTACGGGAGTCGCGCGAAACGCTAATTAAGCAGCGTACATTTGAAGCCATGCCAGAATTAGTGCGATTGTTGCCTGTGGCTTAACAGTCATTAACGGACCTTAAACCTTAATACAAAACCACACAAATGCTCATCTTTATTTTATAAACCTATGTTATAGGGTCTAATAGTTTCTCATACAAATTAGGATACCCTCGATATGGACGGTTGAGAGCCCGACAATAACATTGGTGCAAATATCAACGTGAACTTTAAATGTCATAATCGGTGATTCGTGACACGCTTATTAAAAACAAAGAAAGAAAGTTACATATATAAACATAGCTCTTTACTTCTTGTTTATTAGCATATTTTGCTGAAGATATTTATAATCGTGACAAATATAAGGTGTAGTTTGTTGACGTAGCAACCTTACCACATATTCCTCACATCATGTTTATTGTGATACCAGCGTATAACGATAGTAGTCAGCATTTATCGAAAAAACAAAAATATCGATTTAAAATCCACACTACAATCAAATTAAATGCCCGATCTTAGTTCAATGAACTATTATACTACGAAATTAAAATTGCACAAGTACAGTAAACGTATACTATCCAAATTGTTTAATATTTTTAGTTATCTTTTGACTCTTAATTTGATTAGTTACACTCATTACTTCTCCATTAATTATTTCAATTTAATTACTTTTCTTTGTTATTGTTTTATAGTAGCATGTAGGATTACTTTATAGTTCTATTTTATAGTAGGGGAGAAGCGGCATGAAGGAGCCAGGTTTTGAAAGAGCCACTTGCATTATTTCGGTAGTTTAACACAAATTTTGGTAAAAGATTTTATTTTTAAGTGGCAACACTGATATCCTGTCACCCCACAAACATTTGACAGTTCGCCGAAACTAACAGACGCCGGTACAACAACTAGAAGATTTTGGCACCAAAAAGGAAGTTTTTTCCTTCATTATATTTATTTTTTGGTGTTTTATTTTTAATGACAGTAGGTACGAAGATATTAAATTGAGGTTGTGCATATATTTGGCCGTGTAGCTGCGTAAAAACTGAGACTCAAAAGTTTTCATTTGATTGCTATTTTGAAGGTTATTTTCTTTATAACAATAAGTTATGAAAGAGCCGAGTCAACGGGCCTTGTAGGAGCCGGCTCTTTCATAACCTATGAATTTTAATTTTGTATAATCAATAAATAAAGAATAATAATGTATAATCATAATTAATATTCAGTTTTTAGTAAATAATTTGTTTCAGATATTGCATCATGGAGAAGGTTGGGCCCAAAAAACCGAAAAGACCCGAAAAATCAGTAATTGAACAAGCAGTCAGTGAAGTTTTAGAGAAAGGTCAATCAATAAACAAAACTGCTCTTGTGTTAAATATATCAAGGGCTTACCTAGCCAAAATTGAAAAAAAGTAAAGGCTTCTGGTGAAACATCTTACCAACATTGTCCTAATATAGGAAATAAACGTATTTTCACAAACGACCAGGAGGATATGCTTGCGGATTATTTAAAAACTGCTTCTAAAATGTGCTATGGTCTAACAAGACATCAAACAAAGAAGCTGGCATTTGATTTCGCCAAAGCCAACAATATTTGCCCAGACAAATGGAAAGTCATTGAAACTGCTAGTGAAGATTGGCTTAAAGGATTTATGAGCAGACACCAAGATTTAGCGGTGAGAAAACCTGAAAGTACTTCTTTATCCCGCGTAACAAGTTTTAATAAAACCAACGTAAACACATTTTTTGAGAAGTTAAGCACTGTTTTACGTAAACACAATTTTTCTCCCCATATGATTTTTAACGCTGACGAAACAGGCTGCAGCACCGTCACCATTCCTCCGAAAGTCATTGCTCAAAGAGGTTCGAAACAAATTGGGCAAGTGACCTCAGCTGAACGAGGAACATTGGTGACAACTTTGTTCTTTATTAATGCTGCTGGTGGTTTTTTACCACCTATTTTTGTATTTCCTAGAGTAAACTTTAAAGACATCATGTTAAATAATGGTCCGTCTGGAGCTCTAGGGTTGGCTCAAGTTTCTGGATGGATGACCGAGGACTGTTTTGTGAAAGCGCTTGAACACTTTGTGACGCATATTAAGCCAACAAAGGAGAACCCAGCATTGATATTAATGGATAATCACAGCTCTCATGTGAATCTAAGAGTGGTAGAATTTGCCAGAAAAAACTCAATTATTATAGTTACGTTCCCACCGCATTGCAGTAATAAACTGCAACCACTTGATGTCACAGTATATGGGCCTTTCAAAACTAGATACTGCATCGCAATGAATGAATGGATGTTGTCAAACCCTGGTAAGACGGTCACAATTTATCAAGTTGGGCAATTTGTAAAAGAAGCATATCTCTCAGCTTTTAGTCCCCATAATATAACACAAGGATTCATGAAAACAGGGATTTAAATTCTAATATATTTAATGAAGATGAATTTTTAACATCATATGTGACTGATAGGCCTGATCCATCGCAGCCCAATGATGGTAATGAGTTTAACATGGACAAGGAAAATATTGATACTACCTCAAGATCAACACCTCCGCCTTCTGCAAAACCACTTGAAGCTCGCGAAGACAACGAGGTAGTACCAGACCAGGACATTAGACGATCTCCAATTCCTTGTACTTCAAAGGACCAAATTATATCACCGGAAATGATCAGACCATTTTCTAAAGCAGGACCACGACAAAACACAACACGCAATAATAGAAAAATGTCGTCTGCTATTGTAACTGACACTCCTGAAAAAGAAAAATTAGAAGAGAAAGAGGGTAATACAAAGAAAACAAAAAATATGATTAAGAAAATGTCTACAAAACAGACCATAAAAACTCTAAACAGAAAATCAAAAATAAACAGAAAAATAACTGAACTACAAGATGACTCTGATTCTTCTGACTCTATTGTATTGGCTGAAGTAAAAGAAAAAGTTACTAGGAGCAAAACAAATAAAAATAGTGATGACTGTGTGGTTTGCAGCCAAACATATGAAAACAGTGATCAAGATTGGTTTCAGTGTAAAATTTGTTCTGGTTGGGCTCATGAATCCTGTGGCATTAAGGGGAAATTTCATTTCTTTTGCCAAACATGTTTTTAAATTTAAGAAAATAATTTTGTGATTCTAAAAGTTCCTAAGAAGTCTGATTATATATTATTAATGATTAGATAGATGTTGTTTTTGATAGAAGAATATTTTTTGTTATTTTATTTAATTTTTGAGATTATTATGAATAATCCGCCTGACTGATATGAGTGAAGTTTATGTTAATAATAAAGGGTTTCTTAGAATATATTAAAATGAATGCAGAATTCAAAAAATCTTCAAATAGTCTTTAGTTTTTAAATACTATTTGTTAGAATTGTGTTTATATTTTTTTCCCCTAATAATATTTTGCATAATTGTTGCATTTGTACATTTTATTACAGGTTGGCTCTTTCATAACTTTTAGTGGCTCTTTCAATACCACGAGGTTATGAAAGAGCCATAAGACACATTTTTTTAAAATGAATATTTTATTGACTTTCCTACTGTGTTCATGGTTTATTCTTGTAAAATTACCTACTTTAATACATTTATTAAATTTTAATAAAAAAAATACCTGTATTAATTTTATTATAAGTATATTTTTACGCTGGGCTTAGAAAACTGGCTCTTTCATGCCACTTCTCCCCTATAACGTAATTTTTATAGTTAAGATCACACTGTAAAACAATTATTGTATTATATTCAAGTAACCTTTTACTAGGTATATCGTTCTGGATTTACTATTTATTCGTCTTTGGCTAAACAAATATATTAATCATTATATAAGCGAACACAAATAATAAAATATAACATACACTAAACAGTTGGTGTTCGTTATAAAATAACTTCACAATCCAATGATGTGGATGTTGTCTTCACACCATTCACCGTTGTCACGTGTAATAACAATGTTAGAATATAGAAAAAAAATAAAATTTCACAATTCAATAAGCCCATGGTTAGTACAAATCAGTGACCATGAAACACCTAAAATACACTAAATTCATGATAAATGAAACAACCCTTTTGCTCTCCAATCAAAGTTAATACGACACGTGACCGGAAACGTGCTTTTACTGTTATACGTACGTGGCCTATTGTAAAGTTAAGGTCCCAATTCTATTTATCAGTTTACCCTATTTACGCTTACGATGTACGAGAAAAAAGTAACTTTAAATGAAGGTTGATGCTTAAAAGAAAACAAAAACTCCAGGGTAACGGGAATGTAAAAAAAATTCTGAGCCGTATAAATCATAGACCAAAGTATAATTTATACAATCTGTATGTTTGAAGGCATCTTACAATTAAAGCTTCCCGACTGATTTTGATTAGGTGATAAACGAGATTATAATTCAAAAATAAGGCCTTATTCTTTTACCTGTTTTATGCTTTGACCACAATTTTACCTTGTGTTTCGCCTATGGTATGGTATAGTAAACAGACTAAGCCTAAAGGTACTGATTCTCAATTGACCTTTTTTTTTTTTTTTTTTGACGGGGGGAAATGCATTTACGCACTACCCTTACCTATTGTATTAGTGAGACCGAAGTCCCCCAATACAATAGGTAAGGGGCCACAATAGGTAAGCTCAATTGACCCTGCCCGAGCACATCTATTGGTAGTAGCGACAGATTTTCAAACTTGATGGTGGTAGTTACCCAGGCGGGCATTATTACTAGATATCCTATTACCATATTCGTAGTAATTTTGGTTTATTTAAAAAGGAAAATACTCATTATCAAGTTTAACTTGAGTTTAATAAAAATAACATTTATAAATTAAATTTCCAATGTAGGGGAAAGTAAGAACTCTAAATAGACGAAATCAAGGATAATAATAGTACTATGTTTTATTAATTTATCATGGTTATTTATAATATGTACACGAAAATATATTTGCAAACGTCTTTCATTGAAATTCTATAATCAGTTTTTATTAAATAGTAAAATTATAGGCAGAAACTTAAAAAAGAAAATCTCTATGAACCTATTTGTCAAAATTCCGTGAACGAAGCGAAGTAAAGTATAGATATAAACTCTGTATAAGTTAAACAACCGTCTACATCTGAGAAGCGAGCTAGGCTCATCTCATTAATCCGGGTTTCAGAATAAAGCCGGGATGTGCCAATGGTGACAAAGAAAATCCTCGCGGTGACCGCGCGGTTTGCCGCTAACAAATCCCATCATGAAATCTCCGACAAATATAAAGGGGTAACCTTATAACTTGAACTCACAAAAACAATATAATTTAATTGCTATAAAATGTATTATTGCTATAAATTGCTATTAAACATGTATAATCTAGTCTATGTTGCTATATAAAAATTAAGTATGCAAATGATTTGACCGCTTCTGTAACCTGTCTTAAGCTGATAACCTTACTGGGAAAAAAAAGTTACGTCACATTATCTCTCCTTAACGGTTAACATTCATATGACTCTTGAAAACGGTATTAAACACCATCCATGAAATCATAAAATTCAATGTTCAGTTTCTTGCAATTCCTTATCATGGCAATAATAAACAATCGTATTGAAACAAAAACTTTGCAATTAAAATTAGATTTCTTTAAAATAGAACTTTCACATGCAACGTATTTAACACATTTGTAGTTAAAATTTGTAAGCACTTTCAACACGATCCACTGTTTTGTTTTAATTAATCAAACAACGGCGTGCATGAAAGTAACAAGTCAGCACAATGCACTATACGACAAAGGCACGCGCCGATATAATAATGATGTTCTTGCAAGGTTAATCACGTTCCTGTGACCACGTTAAAAAGCAAACGCAACTCGTGGAGTAGCACAACACAGAGTCAAGCAAACATAGAGGGGAGGAAGGCCATTGTGCCTGTCGCTCGGGTAATGTTTTAAAGGAATTTGCGACTTTACCCCCTGACCACTGAGTCAACAGTCCGTGTTGTGAGATCGCAATGTTATTAATTATAGCAACTACAGTAGATGTCAGTGTGTACAACAACTTACGAAGCTGCTTCAGTAGGTACATTAACATCGACGTGTTAGTTAGTATATACAGGTTAGTATACAGAAGGTACAAACTAGCATGTAATACAATAGATACAACAGACTACAAACACGCGCAAGTCAGTCGCGTGACTGTCTCGCGGGCGGTTTAAACGACTTCCTTTGTTTCTTTTCTTCACATAGCTTGCATAAAAAGAACGCTTTAGAAATTAATTGTTTTTCATAAAGCGAATATTTTAACATTAACTAAAACCATAAGTACTAAGAACTATAACTAAACAATTCCTTTGTTTGCAAGCTAACAAACACAAATCAATATTTAAGGGTTATAAGAGCTGAAATTAGCTAAAATATAATTAGTGAACAAAAATAGAATTTACAGCGAAAAAACATACTAGGAGTTAACCGGTCAAGCACTAACCTGGGGTTTACGCAAGCTTTTAATTTTTTTCATATTGTCAAATTTACCGGTGTATTTGAGGGATTAATTTTGCAATAAACAATTAATACTTTTTACCTTTACACCCACACATATATCATATGAAAATCCAGTGAGGTAAACATGTTCTATTTTAAATGCAACAGATTGAAAATACAAAGGCACATACATGTTCTTTCATATGCAAAACATAATAACAAAATTTGACATTGTGCTGAATTACATCGTCATCACCAAAGGTTATCACTACTAAAGTATAATTACGTTTTAATTATTAAATGACACACACGTACCTCAAGAAACAAGTTTAATTAAGTAACTGTAATACATCGCACACCGACCGCTTCAATAGTAATTATTTATTTAGCAGTAATTCGTGAAACTATATAACACCGTAGCAGGGAAGGTAACACAAGGTAAGAATTTAAAAGAAAACAAACGCTGTATTACTAACTTAATCTCACACGCAGAGATATACAGGTCTTCGAACAATACTTCACTTCGTTTATACATTTTTAATAAATTAAGGTATAAAAGCAAAATATATAATATTTAAAGAGAATTACTATTTAACGACTTATTCGTTAATTTTAATTTATGAAACTTCACACAAAGACTGAGGAACCAGGCGAGCGATTAATCTAAGTTTAGAGAGAGTAAACAAGAAGGTGAAGTGATCAGCCGAGAACGATGTGGAAGTTTAATAAGCGTTAGTTAGTGCCGGTGAAGGCGCAGCGCCGGCAATAATGCTACCGTTATCTCCGGTGTGCCGCATGGTGACAAACAAATTACTACTCTCTGCTTTTCACTATTCCCGCATTTAATAACATCGAGAGGCTAGATATTATTATATAGACATTAATAAAATATCATAATTAAGAAGTGTAAAGTAATGCCCAACATACAATTAAAAGTTTTAACGTTAAGGTAAACTTAAATAAACATACCCAGAGAGTAAAAAAAAACAATCATTTCAGCTCCGCTTCTACAATAAATTCGCAAATATTTAAATTTATCTTAACCAATACTAATCTCAAAATTCTGGTTACAATTGCCGAAAGCCAGGTAAGCTTTTTAATTTTGTTATAATGAGCTTCAGTTAAAATAACCATTAGTCGAGCTCTAAAAGTACCCATGAATATCATTTCACCCATAGAGATATACATTTCATAGCAAAAAGTTAAAATCATTATTTACGGTGTTATTACAAAAAAGTTAAACTCCAGTTGAAAGATAGAGTGTTTTAGGGTTATATGTTACATGTTACACAATGTTATAGGTTATATGTTACACAATTTTAAATTTTAGATACTGTTTAGCAAAAAGCTTGTTTAACGTTAATTTATATAATATTTGTTTATGTATTATAAGAACGTTATTTTTAGAAAATAATTAAGTTAAATATGAAACGTTGTATGTGTAGTTCGAGGTTAATTTTACACAAAATTAAACGACAGAGCGTAAAAATCAGGCCATGAAACGGGCAATTAGGAGATAAAATGTACGCGAGTCCAGCGCGTAAAAGCACAACACGTTGCATGCCGAATAGGGACGATGCGGACAAGTCAAAGCGAGAATAATCTCATAACCGCCGCCCGCACGACACGGGCCAGCTTATGTTGAGTGCCCTCGGGCTTACCGAGATCTTTCTTTGAGTAAACACTATTCAGCCGTACGACGAGTTAGTGGACTCGAATCGCTTGCAAGAGAAAACATTTTTCAAGTTTTATTATCTTTTTGAATATTATATAATTACTGAGCCGGTCGCAGTTCATTCGGCAAATTGTTCGTGCGAGTCGGAGTTAGCGTTACGATGACTTCACCGCAATTTCGGCATAGCAGGCGCGACAATTAACCGAATACAAGTTTCGCAAGTGGTTACCGGGCCCGGCGTATTCTAGCGGTCTCTATACTTCAATTTCTCTGCAGTCGCTGATGCGTGACAGCAATCGGGCGCGGCTCAACGATTCCGAACGGATCCGTAGCAGCCAGTTTGTTAGTGGCTCAGTGGCCATTGCAACATTCGCTACGCGCTTCTATTTGTATGAAAGCGACTCCTCATGATAATATGCAAAACAGTTATTATTTTCAAACGCCAATTAATGGAATGTACAAACTAATGCGATCAATAAAAAATAAACGCAGGTAAATATAAGTAATTCGTAACAATTTCAAATGAATTGGTAAGAAAATAAAACATGTCGTTCAGTTTAATTCTACCAACGATTAAAAAGAACAATAAAATAAAAATAAATCATGTTATTTTTAAATTCTTTGAATTTCGAATTCTAATTCGAAGTTAAAACATTGTTCACAATTTATTTTTCGCTTTTTAGATAATCTTAATGATCTAAAAAGAAAGAAAGAAATTATACGAGTACTCAACTGTTCACATTGGTAAACTACATCGCATAGGTACTTCTAACTAACGCGATAGAGATCGAGTATTATTTGCACACGGTTGTAGTTTAGCGCTAGAAAAATCGGGACATCAGTGAGAGAAAGTGTTCATATGTGAGTGGGGCGACGAGGGAGGGCGTGAAGCGGCGGCGAGCTGCAGAAGACGGCCCGCGCAGTTTAATTTCCCACGAGTCGATCTCTGCGCCGCGGAGCCCAGCCCGCGGGAATTAATTGCCAGTAATGAATAGTCAAGTAAACTTCCGTTAATTATGTATATCTTCCATACATTAAACGGTAAAAATTACCCATAACAATATCCATAATAAAACGATTGTATCCTTAAACAAAACGTTACTAATGAAATGTTAAGAAAAAATGTATACCATTAAAATACCAAGGGATATTTGCGTAAACTAAAACTAAACCATTTCGTGCCATATTTATGATTGCAATGAATATGTGGAAACATGGAATGATAGGTGGCAAGTTGTCATGCAGCAGTAATGTAACCCAGATTGGAATTTTCACACGAATTGCAATCTTTAAACAATACAGGTAGTAGAAATAGGAGTTGTGTTGTTATAGAGTTCAACGACCGCGCATAATCTTATCAAAACTGACAATCGTAATTCTTAAGATTATTGCCCTCTAAGAATAAAATTATATCTGCCATACCAAATTTAGCATAATGCGATATTTGCCTTCCAATACCTATCGTAGTTATATTACCTTTATTGAAAATTCTATTATAATTATATTCATGGTTTTTATAAAATAGTAAATTCATTTATTTATCACATAATAACGAGTTTTTTACGATAGTATTCTCAATAAAAAGGATTGTATATATGTAGATAACATTTTTTACGTGCAAAATTATATTTACATACGCATATCCACTAATATTTAATTACTAGTAATTTTTTACATTAATAAGAACAGAGTGTATACCCAAAATGTTAGTATTATATACATATATATAAAACATTGTCAACATTTACAAAATATATCGGTACTTGCACAAAAATACAATAAAATGTTAAGTGCTTATATGATTTAGCAATTAGACTGATTAGATTAGATATTAGTAGAAATTAGCTTTTATTTGATCTATTTATCTTCCAATCACACGTTTCAGAGCAAGCAAATGCAAACGATACTATTTTTTTTTGTCTACCTTAGGGATGTTCGCGTACAAAAAATATCGATATTCTTTTCGATTCGATACGTGATACGATAGTGAGTACGTGTCGATTTTATTTAATTGAATGTCGATATATATCGAACAATCCTGTCTACCTCAAATAATATGAGAGGAAACAGTAAGACTCGTGCAAATGAAAGGGTGTAACTCATTGTGCATATGAAGAGTTCATCATCATTCAAGAATCTCGCGTATGCAAGTGATGTTTCTTATAATGAACAAATGAGAAATAGCGCTAAGCAATCGTTGAAATTCGGCGGTAAGGAAAACACGTGCATTTAAGTATTTTTTTATCGAAATATCTCGTTTACAATAGAAAAAAAACCGATTTTTAGAAAGTTGTGTCATAACTATACTAAATTGTAACGACACAGTTTTTTGTTCATTATTTATTATTAACGGATTTTTTTCTTGAAATTTTATTCACTATTGACAGAAAAAGAAACAAATCATCAAATACAAAGGGTTTGTACGTACCATGGCGCACAAGGTGGATTTTCATAAATTCTTAGTCATAATTTCAAATACGCAAGTTAAACTAAACGCTACAGGTGATATTGTTTCTCGAATGAGAATGGTTTCCCGCGGCATATGACAGCCCTTCTAACATTTGAACCGAATATTCTACTTTGGGAATACATCGTAAAGTTTCAACATTATGTATAACAACAATATTCATCATTATTAACTGAAAATATTGATATCGTTAAACGTAACTTGAAGGGTTTTGAAATTGCTTATTTAACATTTTGTTTATGGATTCTGTATATGTAAGTATGGGTATTCACATTTTTCAATATAAATTATGATTTATTTTCATTTTGATACGGTTTAAAACCAAAACGCAATCAACTCTTAAAATACTTGGTATTATTCGGTTATCAAAATTTCGAATTCATGAGAATGAAGTTAATTTTTTTGTTTTTTTTTTTTAAGTTCCACATTTTGAATAAACTTTTACATCGATTGCAGCTGCTAATATGTGATAATACACTAATCACTAAATGAATAAAATGGAGTTAATGTTCGATTATAAACAGAAATATGTTTTTTTTTTAAATACGTTCGTAGTGTTCATTGTTTGAGTGTTGATATCGTTTTACCTTTAAACGATTATTTCATAGAAGTAACATAACTGAAAACATGGAAGTGTGCTGTATATTTTACAGTCATGTGACCTTTATATTACAGACATGTCACAAATAATTCCGAAAAGAACCCATCATTCTCATGCCCATCCCTTTTTTGGTCTTTTAAACAATATTGATGGGTCAAGATTTCGCAAAATTCCGCCCGAGTTCGACGGCCTATATAAGCTTATAAGAGAATAAATACGTAGTGCCCCCTTTTTAAATAAAAAAAACCTCATCCAATGTTTGTGGTTAATACAAGACTATTCAACAAATTGTCATCGTTTTTTAACTATAAAATGTGAATAGATAATACGAAATATTAAATGTCTGCCGTAGGAAGAAGGATGACAATACATTTATGACATAACGAAAAGTTCCCTATACGAGATTCGATAAGAGGTTATTGGTACACCACACAGAAGATTTTCGATCTGCGGCGATGACTGAATCTTTATAGATTTCTATCATACATACACCCCGTTACAATCGGTAATGTTGTATGCAGTTAAGGTGTAGGTTTATTACTTCCTCGTGCGTGGTGCGCTGTGGGAACAGCCCCGGAGATAGACGCTCGTTAGAGGCAACACACTTTGCGACAACGGTTAGGGTTACCATTCACATCAAAGGTTCCGACAGACATTTTGAAATGCTATAAATGTCATCCGATATCAATAACTTCCATGACTTCGGTTTTCCTACTTATATGTAATTGATATAATTATTTGTTATTTGATTTTGTTTATAAAACAAACAAATATTTATTATACGTGTTGCCACATTAATAAATTCATTTAGAAACCTAATTAATTTTAGAAACAATATGAAAGTTATTATTAAATTTAGAAATGGGTTCTGTAACGCTAATTAATATCCAATTAAAAATATACTACTTTTACTTTATAATCTGTGTAAATTAGTTTGCATATAAAATATTATAAGTGAAACTTTTAAAAGAAAACCTTGATGTCGGTGGCATTTATTAAAAAAATTCAGAAAAAAGTAACGAAAATATTGAACTAAATAATGTGAATTATTTTGTTGTCATAGAACAGGTATGGCCAAAAGTGATATGACCAACCTCGATAAGATTTGGAAGAACAGAAGTATTCGACGTACAACTTAAGTACGCTTGGTTCGAGCTCTAGTCTTATCTGTGTTTTTGTATGTCGCCGATACCTGGACTGTGAGAAACCGCGATAGCTGTAAAATAAATCCGAGATGTGATGTTGGCGAAGAATGCTATGTATACCTTGGACTGCCATGAGAACGAGCGAGTTCATATTAAAAGAGCTCAACGTCACGACATGACTCTCCACGATCTGGCGACAAAGAGCCCTCTCGGACATATTATGCGGTTTGCAATTTACCGTCTGGAGAAACAGGTTACTTTAGGTAAAATAGACGAAAGAAGAGCTCAGCGAAGGGTGCCTACAAGATGGGCTGAAACGATAAGGAAAGCGGTAGCCGGCAGCATGTACCATGCGATGCACTCCGCTTGTGATCGCCGCCCAATGGAGATTGTTCGTACATGGTCGCGATCCTCAGTAATGAGGAAGCGAGGAATAAGAAGACCAAGTACAACACAAAAATAAATGTGGGAACGCATTTATAACTATATCCCGGCAACCTTAGGTTTAACCGTAGTAACGTAACGGCGAGTGACGCATCCCATAGACACAGTTCGACGTGTAACTGTATAACACAATATAGTGAGGTTAACAATATGAATTGTCGGTCCTGTTATGCTAATGTGACAACAACTGCAGTGCAACGAATAATATTATATTCGTGACTATCTTCCGTCAACGACTTTGCTCATCAAAATTCAACTGCAGTCGTACAATTACTTTTAAATTCGAATCTGTAACATATTTCAAGCATATTGCAGTTTGCAATCAACTTACGTCATTCTCTATTAAAAAATTGCTATTTTTAAATTAACTATGTGTAATACAACTGAATATTAAAAATAAAAGTGACTTTGAATTCCCTAGAAAACTTTTAATAATGCCATTTGAGAACAAAAATCTTACTTCAATTAGAAACCGGTTTTCTTTAAGTATCCATATTTAAATCTTGTATACTTTTTACGAGACATAATATATGATATATTTGTATAAAAAATATGTATATTTTAAATTTACTCCGAAAAGTATAAATTAGGCACGAGCATCAGATGGTAGGAATCGTTCAACTATTGTGTCACCGTTAGATCCGAGTGGCCAGGTTTACTTGAAAACGTTCCAAGAAGAACAGATGATTTTTTTTTTATTACATTTCATTGGTATGGAGATTAATGAAAGCTTGGAATAAAAAATAGGTTGCTTAAGTACTAAATCTACACCGACGAAATCGCGTGCACCAGCCAGCTATCCTCTCTATCTGTTACCTTTCCACACCTAAACCACTGAATAAATTACGGTAAAATGTAGTAGAGATAGATTGCATCTAGCACGAGAATATAGGTAGCCGCCTATTATAATATAATTGTCTGAACTCCACGCGAGCGAAGCCGGAGTCATAGCTAGTTTATTTTATAATTATACAAACCCATCGTACCATCTAATGGAAAGGACCAACCATAACCAACGTCTGCTAAGCCAGCTAGTGTATTTTTATAAATACGCGATAAACACGAAACAAATTTTACATGTAACAAATAAACTACAAAATGGCTGAAATTTCAAAGAAATTATAGCCTTCTTTACATTTATTTGTTAATAAATACTGCAAGCAGTTAGTAATCGTGAGTTTAAATGACGATTGGTGGTTTATTCGAATGACTACAAAACGCTAGGTTACTAATGAAACCTGTTATACAAAAGAGACAATATTAAAAAATAAGACAAAAGAAAAGTTATCAATGCCATAAATTATATAACGAATAACAATAACCTTCAAGAAACTGATTAGCATTGATTTTAATATCCTATTATTATTATATACCAGCTGGGTACCCCGCGGCTGCACCCGCGTTTGAGCGAGCGAGCAAATTCGCGCTTACAACTAGTCTTAATAGAAACTGACTTCACCTAAAAAAAAAAGTACAAATTTCAAAAAATATTTTGGTCTCAAAAACAATATTTTCTCACTAATTATTATATACTAACGAAAACAATTTACTCCCATACAAACTATTAAAGAAAATTTGGCAGTGGCGTAACTATACCATTTGAGGTCCGTGGTAAATTCATTGGATGGGGGCCCCAGTAACAATTGTCAGTTTGTAATTTGATTTTAATAAATTACTAAAGCGTTTGAACATTTCGTTGCTTCTAACCTTAATCGTATTCATAATTTTTACTAAATTTTGCTAAAATGTTAGGATTCTTCTGAGGGCTACGCGGGCAGGGAGAGCCCGTGGCATTTTGCCAGCTCTGCCACCCTATAGTTACGGTAATGCCCTTAAAAGTATTTACAAAGTTCAGCATTACCTGTACTGTAGATTGCGCTTGTTTTTTTCATAAGTGGACAAAGCTGTTTTTGAAATTAGTATCCTCAATCCATATATACAACTAGTTGTGTGCTCACGGTTCCGCCCGCGTTTCATGTGATGTGTTAGGTGTGAGTGAAAAAAACGATTGAATGAGTAAAATTAGTCTTTTGTTTTTATTCGCGCGGAAAAATGTACATAAGAGTAAATTGAAAAAAATTAGAAAGGGTCGATGGACATGAATAAATAAATATCCTACGAAAATTCCGCGTCGAATGTTAGTAGATCCATCCCGATACGTTCAGTACTTTAGAAGGTGATGGTGCCTCAAAGGACCCCCATTTTACTATATATATATATATATATATATATATATATATATATATATATATAATTAACATCACAGCATCCTGTTTTACGTAAGTTATGTATATATCTAGATGCGTGCTGCAGCTGCGTCCGCGATTCAAATTTTTTTACTGCGTAATATAGTATTTTTTTTACATACGGGACCCTGAAAATCTTTTCCTAATTTTTTTTTGCTACTAAGATTAAGCAAAGATATTTCTCACAAATTCAAATACCTGCCAGTAAAACTGTGCATTGAATCGAATTTTATTCCATTTTTATGATTTTTATTCGTTTTACACGGATCCCTAATTATTTTCGAATAAATAAAGTAGCCTAAGTCATGCGGATTAACTTCAGCTATTTAATAAAAAAAGTCCACTCCAAATCGGTCCCGCCGTTCCGAAAAATACACGTTGCAAACAGACAGACAACAATTTTAAAATTGCATTTTTGGTATAGGTGTCATATATACATTCATATGAATTTAGTAAAAAAAACAGACACTCCAATTTTATATATTAACGACAACAAAAATTGATTTTTTTTTTTTGGACTATTCTACATCGCGCTATGGTTCTGTTGTCTTCTTTATACATATATGTTACGAAACACTCTACGCTTCAATTTTATTTGTCAGTATAGATATCTACTTAAATAAATATAGTTACTTTTTTAGTTTCCTTGGTCTATATAAAAAAAAAATGTACTACTTTATATCTTAACATCTTATTTTCATACTAATTGTGATTAACTAACTTAAGCAAAGTTCTATTTTTTAAGAACACTGCATATTATTTAATGATTTTAAGCATAAGGTATATCATTTAATGTGACATCTAGTTTGTGAATTTAAAAAAAATCGTCACAAGTTATCACTTCTCAACTACCCCTTTGTATCAAAATGTAATTATTAAAAATTAATAAAAATAAGAATTATTCCTTTTAGTTAGCAATGAAATTGATATGTTTTCATAAAATATCGCCTTACAAAGGGTTTAAATATCGAATCTTAAAAGTTAGGATTGAGAACAAACCAAGAAAATATCGTTTTTAACTGATTACTGGCACTTATGTAATTCTCATGTACCTATTTATTTTAACACTGCAGTATATGCCTATATATTGTAATTTTGATAGCGTTTTACGTGATACAGTTGTGTACACAAGTGAAGTGTGTTGGAAATAAAGACACCGAATATGAAATATAAGATCTCCACAACTCTTAAATGTTTTAGCCACTTCATACCACTTAGAGAAATGAAGAATAGTATAATAATATGAACTTAGAACTAAAGAACTTGTATTCAGTGCTGTAATAAATTATAAACAACAATAGAAAATCAACTGTCCTGTACGTGCGTTAGTGGTGTTTTTAGCGGCACCTCAATCTATCACATAGTAGGTGTTACTTTAAATCAACAAATTGTGTTACAAAAGGTTGCCGCGTACCAGAAGACGTAGCGTAGGTGTGCGCCCCCCACAAGCTGGACCGACGACCTGTTGAAGGTCGCGAGAATACGCCAGATACAGGTAGCGTAAAACCGATCGTTGTAGAGATTTTTGGAGGAGCTCTATGCCCAACAGTGGACATCTTTTGGTTAAATACAAGTGTATTGGTGATGGCACGTAACGTTTATTCTGAGGTGCCATGAAAATCTCTAGAATGATGGCCACACCCGTCTTGCTAGTGTTGATACAAGATTGAATTCCAGAATTGGCGTAGTATAGATGAACTCGTTTCGAGTCACTTAATGGAGGAATATTTCTAGTACTGACCTGTACGTCAAAGGGTTGATGGTGTTGCGCGGTGTCCGGCGGCGGCTGCACGACGGACGCGCCGTTGACGAGGCTCCCGGCGGCGGGCGCGACTCCGCCGACACCCGGCACGCCTGCGACGCCGCTACCGGCCGCCACTCCCGCGCCGTACTAACAACAACAGCACACTATTTACAACCTTGTTATGTTATTTAAATTCTATGGAAAGGTCGACGTTCTAATACGTTAGAATAATAAACTTCGACACACCGCTATATCCCACGGCAATCGCTACATTGCAGTTTCCTTATAATCATTGCATGGAACTCCAGCTCATTGACGTCGGGGGTATCTTCCCACCTGGCGAGTCTCACTGAAGCTCACCTCGGATGACAGGTCCTCCGCAGTAGCCACTATTCGCTCACTACTCGATCGGTGGGTTCGCCTCTTAGGTTTAAGGACTACTCCATGTAATATCTCAGTGTAATTGTAACTCTCAATAAAATAAATATTAATTTAAATTGTTTTTTTTTATACCTCTCGGCTGCGCTCCACCTAATAACCTCATTCCCAACTGATAATATGATTAAAGAATGTCACTCGCAGCCACGCAGCACGAAAGCACCAATCAAACAATATTCAGTTGCTCCTTTATATTTTCTAATTATTCATTGAATAATGTTTGTTTTGCTTTCAATACATAACATCAATCAGTTTAAAAAAAAAACATATTTCATCTTGAAAATTTTTTATTTTATATTCTAGGCTCAGCGCTTTGATCTAATTTGAACTTGATTTTAAATGACGACAAGGACCAGGATTGTAAATATACTACAAGCCTAGAGGTACTGGTTCTCAAGTGATATTGCCAGAACACACTTATTGCTGTTTGGCGACAGGTTTTCAAACTTGAGGGTAGTAGTTACCAAAACAGTGAGAAATTAGAAAGAATACAGACCGATATTATACAGAAATTTTTATTACATGAGCCTCACATGATATTATGAAAAATTAAGGTAGTTTCGAAAACGTATTTGTAAAAATATATATAATTTCACCAAATTTGAATTTCTTAAACCAATCTGACAAACAACATTACAATATTTTGTTTTACTTCACTATACTTGTATTAAAAAAAAAACCACAATTATCTATCTGTAAAAGAAATAAAATTATGAGTCTATCTAAATTCTTTTAAATATTCTATGAGTAATGGTGTATCGACGTAATAAACAGAACTAATTATACATTAAATTTCTTTACAAAAAAAATCTTACTAACCTGCTGTGTACTTGCAAAACTATTGTTGTCAAACTGAGGATGCTGTTCCATTTGCAAAACGAGTTCAATGTGTTGATTCATAGAGTCGTTTAATGTCATCCCTAAAAAAAAAGGAAATAGTATAAGAAACCATATCAAATTAGTACCACAAACTCTGAAAAATAACTAGACTCTGACACTAGTTATCACAGTTACTATTTGGTTAAGATCAAATTACTATCAATTAAAACATATTTAAATAGAAATCTTTATTAAATTGCAACACATAGATATGTGTATGAATAAATTAATCTCAAGAAAATAATTATTTTTGTGTTGCAAGTTATAAAATAGATGAATCAGTATTAAATGGGTAAATGTGAAGGAAAACATGTGAGCATGTGACTTACCGGGGTGGAGTTGCGGGTGTTGGGGATGTGGCAAGCCTTGTAATGGGGCTACGCTTAGCATTCCCGGGTGAGGCTGTCACACAAACAAACATTATTGATACATGATTAAGTGGATATGTAATATCAGTTTTATTTTACTACTAATTTATAATAGAAAACAAAGATTTAAGCATAACATAATGATATTGCTTGTCAGAAGAGTTCTTATTACATACTAGCTGTGCGCCCGCGTTTGTATGTTCTTCACTGCGTTTTTATTTTTTTATACGGAACCCTAATTATTTTCCTAAAAAAAAATTACTACTAAGATAAAGTAAATATATTTTTCATATATTCATGCACTTACCCGTGAAATTGTGCATTGAATTGGATATTATTTAATTTTTGAGTTTTATTTTTTTTACGTTGAACCCTAATTATTTTCAAAAATTAAAAGTACCCTAAGTTACCCAGAGTAACTTCAGCTATCTAGAAAAAAAAAATCCCGTCAAAATCCGTCCAGCCGTTCTGAAGATTACCAGGAACAAACAGACAGAAATTAAAAAATTAAAAATTGTATTTTTGATATAGGTACCGTGTATACATTCATATCTATTTAGTAAAAAAAAAATTATTTTGACATAACAAACAGACACTTCAATTTTATTTATTAGTACAGATAATATCTATTACAAATAACGAGAGTCAGAGATTTTAATATAGGAAAACATCATAACGTAACCAATAGCAAAATAAGAAGCTCATCAATAGAATCAGTAACAGGAAAACATTTTTCCTTTTTTATGCTTTAAATAAAGTATAGTCGTCGAAGGACTACTACGACAGATTTCTCACAACTGCAGTGGCCACAATACAGTGAGACTCAGCCACTGCACCACACACTAACAAGCCTTACTTATAAAAATCACCTAATCATATGCTTAACAATTAATTAACCAAGTATTGCTTAAGGACTTAAATAATGATTAATATTCTGTACTTATAAACGTTACTTAAGCGCGACTTGGTTAATAACCAAAACATTTTTTTTTTACTTTTCCACATTTTGTTAAAACTGACATGTGTTGACAGCATAGAATAATTTTGGCGCCATTTTTCAACTAATATGGTAACATTTTATCATCCTAAAGTTATATTGTCAAAATTTTAGGTGGAGCTGCTAGTACAATAGTATTAATAACGTTTAAAAGGTACCTGTTTAATACTATTGCAAATTATTACAATGAAATTTATTGAAAAAAAATTCAACAGGGAAAAAGACGGAATGGCAATTATAATAATTAATAATATGTACTTTGGACATTATTTACTTTGCTAAATGTATCTTGTTATTAAAAATCTTTATCACTCTAATCCTATATTGGATTTATTATTTCATTGTATATATTTTACTTTCTATTTGCGCTCAGTGTTGTTTTTTTTTTAAGTTTCTTAAAAATAATAAATAATTCGCTACACAAAACATAACGAAGTGACAAGTACTGACCGCATATGGTGAGATATCGGCTGAAAGACAACCGCCATCTTGTTGTCTAAGGTTAAGCAATCGCCAAACAACGGTCCCCTTGATGTGTCATTTGACAGCTATTTAATACACCACTAATTAACTCATTAACGTTAATCAATGTTTATAAGTAAAAAAAATTGTTAAATAGCTATTAACTATTACTTAAAATGTAATCATCGTTTATAAATAAGGCTGTAAATCTCTACAATTGTGTGGAAACTATAGTGTCACTATAGCCGGCTTTTTCACCATGTGCATGGTGGTCAAAATCCAAACAGTCGTGAGAGCCCTACCCACCCCCTCTTCGTACCGTGAGAAGGTTACCTGAGGGTGCGAGAGGTGCTGCAAATGAAGATGCGGTTGAGGCTGCGGCATGGCGTGAGGCGGAAGCAGCGGGAAAGCGGGCCCCTCTCCGTTCCGTATGGCGGCATTCGCGACGCCGCTCATGCCGACTCCGCCCCCAGCATCTTCTTCTGCGGGCGACGGCTGTCGCGAACCGGGCGTGCGGCTAAAACCAATACATAACAATCAAGATATCGAACTAAATAATATACCATTTTGAGAAATTATAATTCCAGTTTTGTTATTTCACATTCTTGTTCCCATAGCTGGTGAGGCTTAATATATAATATCCATTAAAAAAAATGTTCCCACAAATCAACACTCAGTAAAATAATGTGCAAACATCAATTTTCTGTAAATTTCGTGATGTATTAAAACACAACTAAGCTAAAATCATGAACTCATAGTATATTGAAAATGCCTTTGCATATTATGATATAAAAAATGCAACATCTCTGTCTGATAGTTTGCTTATTAACTCGAGATATAACTGTATCAATTTACATAATTCACAGATATATTCTTAGGTAAAATTTCAGTGTGTCAGATGAATGGAATAAATAAAAACAGACATTAATTTGTGCGAGGGAGATCACGAGTGCAGTTTCTTAATGTGTCGAGTACCCATAAAAATGAAACAATAGGAAAAACAATGGAAAGCTGGCGTAAACGGCAGGAAGGTGAGCAAGGGGTTAACATAAATTTGCATACGTCTTAAGTCATAACATATAATTTTGTATGTATATGGTTATCGATTCTGACGCAATGATAAATGATGAAAATAATTAATCAGCATCTCTTTCAAATTTATTATAAACTACATTGGAATTATAATTAAAATGGGCTGTGGGGTTTGTGAAAATTCTAATTGTTAAATCAAGACAATACCACATTACCCAACCCAACATAGTTGAGTAGGTGTAAGCTAATAGATATTAATTCAATTAACTTTCATACAAATACATCAACGTAAATCTGTTTAATTTTTGAAGTTATACTTCTTTAGGCGCGTTATGAAAAAATGATGAGAGTGAAATTTTAAGATGCGCGCGCATCTGTGACACAAAATTAACAGTATGAAGCTGTCTGCTTAACCGCTCATTAAGTATCGAAAAAAAAAAGCTACCAACAAAATAGAAATTGAACCTCGATATTAGTCGCGCATGTTGGTACGCTCGTCACCTCTGATCACTGTTTTCATATTTATAATATTTATCAACATGTTTCTAGTTTATACATTCACAGCACGTGTTTTAGTTTCACACAAGTGCGAATTATATATGAGCTAATAAATTATATTCAGTAGTGATTTAAATTGAATATTTTGATTGATATCACTTACTATTTGTGAATATTAGTGAAAAAAATTGTGCTTATATACTTTTTCAAGTGCTCCAATATAATTGAGGTTAACTGACCGTATGTATTATTTATTGATATAAATTAAAATACTTTTATTTAATATAATTAACACTAAATATTATTAAATTATTAATGTTAAATACTTATTATTGGTTATTTAATATTTACAAAATAAAGAAATAAATTTAATAAAAAGTTTGTGATAAAAATTAAAATTGAACATCAAATTATAATATTAATTTTTAATATTTGCTATTAAATTGAATAAATAATAAATATTTATAAAAATAACTAAATAAATTTAATGAAATTTTTTTGATGAAAATGAAAAGTGAATATTAAATTAAGAAATCAATAAAAATATTTAAAAAATGACCAACCTTAAATTCAATTTTTGAATGTATTATTAAATTTATTTTTAAAATATTAAATAATCAATAATAAACATTTAAAATTAAGAATTTTATAATATTTGGTACAAATTATGTCTTATATATTTATTATTCTCTAAATTTGGTTTTTAATAATTATATATATAATTATATAAATATATAATATTTGAAATATATATATTAAATATATTATTATATAAATATATTAATTTTCAATTTTTAATATTAATTATTGATATCTAAGATCAATCTAAGATTCTTTTAGTTTAAATTTGATGACTATTAATGGTACTATTCAATTTCTGTTCTACTTTTCAAGATGGGTAAAAAACAAATGCGGAACACTGTAAAAATTATTAGAATCGAAAAAAAAGCTGCCAAAGAAGCTGAAAAAATTCGACAAGGCTTTTCCGTAGAAAAACCAATAAAAATAATAAGACAATTTATGTTAAACTTAATGTAAGAAAATAAATATTTATTTATTTAATTTATTAAATTTAAAATGAACTTTGTTGATTATCCTTTTCCAATCCTTCTATTATTTTATTGTAATTAATTATTTGCATGCAATTAAAAACTATTTTTTAATGATGCCAAAGAAGTATAACTTCTCACGCGCGTACATAAGTACACGCACCCATTTTTTTATCAAATATGCAAACAGATAAACATATAAAAACAATATCCGCGATAATGTGACATTTATAAACATTATCATAATAATATGACGCGATGAATCATATGCTCCATCATAATGACGAGAGATAAACGATTGCGTCAGAACGTGTCTGAGGAGTGCGCGCGCGCAGTCCGCTGACGACATAGGTGAGAGAACGCGCACTTGAGAGCGTCCGAGCCGAGGGACGGGGGCGAGTGGCATTGACAAAGGCCGTGATCCGAGCGCGCGGTTATTGCCCGCCGAACCCAGTACCAGCAATCGTCTCTAGTGTAATGTGGTGCGTCCACTCTACCCTCGAGTTCGACCACGGTTATTTACGATCTGATAACCTTTGCCTCTTGTATACTCTCGGTACATATTTATATTTTAAACTATTTTTTAAATATTTCATAGTATCTGCATTACTATATAAAGGCATTACTATATAAAGACATAACTATAAAAACAACCTACTGGATCGATTTTTTTGATCGGGATTTTGTGTTTCTTATAATATTGCACCGGATATTTTAGGACATTAAAAAAAGGGCTCACAGTACGTCGGTCGTAGCTAACGCGATCGGCTGGCATAGTATCCATTTTACAAAAAATAAAAACCGGTACAATGGATGTTACCGGTACATAAAAAAATATACAATAACACTTAACTTTTTTAATAACTTTTACTTTTAATTATTTTTAGTATTATTTTTGGTTATCGTGTGGATCGGCGTAAGTTCAAATTCTTTGGGCTTAAAATGTTTCAGTGAAAAAATAAAGTAATGCTACCTACAGTAACTTTAAAAAAAATCAATTTTCAAGTGTAACCATTTAGAGTCAACAACACGAAAGAAGTCCCGCGGCAAAACCTAGAAGTAAAATTGACAGATCCGCCATGTTGTTGTGAGGTGTTAATACGAGCGGTTACTGTTGCGAAGTTTTTTTCTTCTATTTCGAATGAAATAGTGGGTGTCGAGAAATTATTTTGAAGGTGAAGGAGTTTTGCGATGCAAAAATGAAGACAAATACGTTCTGATCCCATTAACAAATGTTCGAGCAAGAGTCGCTGCCATGACAGGTATATTCTGGGGCTGCCATACAATATTAATTTCCCTAAATGTAATGCAATATTTTCATACAAATTTTACGTTGTGATAAAAAAAAATACAAAAATTTATTTTTTATCGATCGGCAGTTCATATTAATTGCTACTGAACCATCATCGCTTCATTATTTCATCTACATTGTATCGATTAGATAAAATTATGTATGTAGTTAAGATGTTTTTTACAAGTGTAAATGCGTTAGCCGCGCTCTATTTTGGCAATGTTAAAGTCAGGTAATAGCCTAACATTCTTTTAGTCACGTATTATCCAGAGTCGCGGTCATAGAGTATATTGTATATAGGGTCGCAGTTGCACGTCATTACAAATCAAAATATATAATCATTTGGTTCTAAAATAACATACAATGTCTTTCATATTTTTTCCCCTTTTACGTACTATATAACTGGAAAGCATTATTTATTCTTTGTATGTATAGTTTCATTACGCTGTTTTTAACACTAGACTAGTCGTGACAAATTTGTCCAATTCTACTTAATATAATGGGCATTGGTAAAAGGCAAGAAAGTTAATATAAAACAATTCATGAAATATTCAGAACACGTTAAACATAATCAACGTAAAACAAATTCTTATTAATTAACCCCTTTAGCACTAACCTGGCGTTTTCGCCAGTTTTTCATTGTTTTCCTATTGTCTCATTTTTATGAGTACTCGACGCATTAACAAACAGTAACAAACCACAAATTGAAGCGATGATGACGCAGTGGATAGTGCGGCCGGATTCCGCGTCAATGAACGCGGGTTCCGAGCCTACCTATCCAAATACGAAATCAGTCTAAGCTTTCGGTGAAGGAATACATCGTGTGGAAACAATAGCATGGTGGTAGGGCATTTTCTAATGATGCCCGCCTGGGTTAGCTACCACCCTCAAGTTTGAAAAACCTGTCGCCAAATACCAATAGGTGTGTTCCGGCATCATCACTTGAGAACCAGTACCTCTAGGCTTAGTATATTTACCACCCTGTAGCACACCACCAAATCCAACAAATTATAAAATGTATGAAATAGCCAATGTCTGGAAATTCACTTTACTGTATATTTACGACTCATTTGATCTACGAAATCTACTACATATTTTGAGCTATTCTAGAATAACACTGAGTTTTTTTTTTAGAACTTTGGCCTATTGTTACCTCGGGATACACGGTACTCAGCATTAGGACATTTTTATTAGATTTAGCCTGAATAACAGTCAATGATGTATCGCCTGTTTTAGCACAAACGTACTATGTAATTCTTCTTTTGCGGTCTTCACGGATATGGGTATTTCTTTCCGAGATCTATTGTCAGTGCCCACGAAACTAGTATTTTTAAATTTCAAATATTCCGCTAGTAAAATTGATAAGAAAAAAACGTATTTTTTCCAAAAGTTTTACTGATATAATTTTTTTTTAATAATCGATATAAATTAACAAATAAAAAGTTACATACAATGAAACTTGCGTATGGGACAAAAATGAGGCAGTGGCGCTTCTAGTGTTAATGTAATGATGTTGACGTATGACATTGGAATGTAGTATAACTGTTCAATTTAGAGCAGATGATTCTGTAATCAATCATTAATAGTACCCCACTGCTTACATTAATAAATTTAGTTAATTTTCAGATGTTTCTGAAAACCGTTAAAATAATTACAAAAAAAGAGAAATGCGCAGCCAGCACATCTAAAAAAATTGTCACTCCAGGAAAAAGTCGACCACATCCTAACAAAGTAGACTTAAATGATTTTGATATTTCTGCTTTACGTCAAAAAATATGTAACTTCTATTTAGTGAAAAAAAAATTGCCTACTGTAAATAAAGTAAGACTTGAATTGAAACAAGATATAAACTTTAATGGGAGCAATACCACATTGCGAAGAGTACTAAAATCAATTGGATTTCATTTTAAAAGGTGTAAATCTAGAACAAAAGTAGTAATAGAGCAATAAGACAACTGCTTGGCGTGCAGAGTATTTAGAGAATGAGGAAAACTAGATTAGTAGACAAGAAGCCAGTTGTGTTTCTAAATGATACATATATTCATCACACATATCACACTCAAAAGTGTTGGCAAACTGAAATAGAATAGGAAGTTCATTTCTGACTCGGTCGGAAGTAGATGGGTATAATTGGGCATGCTGGATCAAAAAAAGGCTTTATTGCCAATGCACTTCTCATGTTTAAATCGAAGTCAAAATCTTCAGATTATCACGATGATATGAATGGGACTGACTAATGGATGACTGAAAAAGTTGTGCCTGAACTTACCCGCAAATTGTCTAGTAGTAATGGATAAAGCACCATATCACTGCACACAAATTAATAAAATGCCCGCAATTTCAAGTTTGCAATCTGTGACGCAAGACCGGTTAAAAGATAAAGGAATTTACTTTGAGGAAAGTTGGATCAAGCTAGTTTTACAGGATTACATTAAAACAAATAAAGATCCTTCAATTTATCCCATCGATGACTTGTTAAAGAAGTACAGTCATGAGGTACTAAAATTACCACCATTACCATTGTGATCTCAACCCTATAGAGAAAATTTGGAGCCTCGTGAAAAAAAGTATTGCGGAACATAATGTTGTCCAAGATCCAATAGAGATTGCCAAATTAACGGAAATTGCTTTTGCACGCATTACATCTGACGAATGGAAAGTGCAATGTCAATACATAAAACATCTGGAAGACGAATGTTTTAAAAATGATGGTTTGTTGGATGTAGAAATTGAAAGGTTCATTATATCAACGGAGAGCGATAGTGATTATTTAACAATACATGAGAAGCATCATCACTGCCTGTAGTTTTATGTTTTATTATGTTTTCATGTTTTTTTTTTTTTCGCTATTTTTTATATTAAATCATCACAATATACACAGTGCATTAAAATCGGTCTAACATATTAAGAATTCAATGTCTGGAATAAACTCCCTAGATCCTATCCCTATTTTTTGATTTCTTTATTCTATTTTAAAAGACGATAAGCTGGTAACTTGTATGTCTCGCGACTGCAGCGCTGCGTCTGCGGGACTTCTTTCGCGGAGCGAACTCTAGGTGAAGTACGGCAGTATGACTTGAAGAACGGTTTTTCTAGGCTCAATTAATCTGTTACAATCTTAAAATCACATCATAATTAACATCCAGCGAGATAGTATTAAAAACACTAAACCTAATGGAATTTACACCGATAACTGAATAATACATAATATAGTTTCGAAAAGTAATTATTTACACGAATGAATGACTTAAACTTAATTAATATTAACATGTAAAATGAATACTTACTTAAACGCCTTGTCATCTTCCTGTCCATTGTGAAGCCCATTAGGCAGTGAACCGTGTTCGTGTAGCTCATGTAAATCTTTCTCAAAGGGCGACGCGGATTTGTCTTCAGGACGCTCCTCGAGCACCATGCCGCGCAACCCCGCCACTACTCCGGCCACTTTTTCACCCCCACCTAAATAAATATATCTTCCTATTCACAATGTTCTAGATTCCTAGCACTACCAATTTAAATAAAATTATTGATCACTTAACGCTCACAGAAATTCGACCAAAATGCTTATTTTATAATAGATTTGAGGAAAGTAAATAGTTTCCTATTTTTTATTTTATTTTGGTTACAAAAAAATCGTTTAATAAGCTGAAGAAAAAAGTACATACTGAACTGTTCTTATCTGCTTTGATTCTTTATAGGAGATATATACGAATCAAGTATGACAATAAAGTTTCATCTAATCTATATAGGAGTTGTTTAAAGTCAAACGCCCTCACACCCAATACAGGTGTGGCGGGAAATGATATTATTAGTTGTTTAAGGTGTAGCAAATTTTGAAAGGAAGTTTTTTTTTGGGTTTCATATAGGTTGACAATAGGTATCCAAACCACAGTTTTTCCAAAAAGTGGGGAAACTGTGGTTAATTTTAGACAACTCATATATTTTAAAAGGTGTCTCTTAAGTTTCAAAACACTATAAAATGTATAAATTACAGGATTCAAACAAGTTTTTTAGAAGAATGGTCATCACGGTAGGTATTAGGGTCAAATTGATGAACTTAATACAGTTCAGTTGTAATAAAAAAAACGAATACTTAACATGTCCAAACATTAGTGGCTAAACATAGGTTAGCTAGGAATTTAGGGAGATGAAACAATGTCACATTCGACATAATGTGTTTTGCCTATTGTTTAAATAGTAAGTAATATTTACAAATGTTGATCTCAATGACTTACCAGTAGGTGATCCACCAAGAACATATTCAACCATCTTGACACCAAGGCCTCCCGTGTCACGAGGTGAGAGAATGCTGCCCACTTCACCACCGGGGTAAGCGACACCTCGACGTGTTCCCATCATTGGAACACCCACATTGTGTTCTACAGCTAAAATGAAAAAGTAAACACTGTATTAAAATATATATCATATAAATAATATGATAATAATAGCGTTTATGCCTTGTACGCACTTAATACGCCTAGAAGCCAATAAGCAACTCGGTAGAGCGAGCGGATCCCCGAGCATGATTGAAACTTTGTTCCACGAGCAGAGTTACAAATGTTCAATATGAATCATTTAGATATAAATAGGTGAAAATAATTCAAGACATTGTTCTGTTTCTCAACAGATTTTCTTATTTCCGTTTTGAAGCTTTGCTCTTATCATTTAAAATATTTTGAAAACCGTAATGAGATATAAAAATCTAATTTTGTCCACCATTGAAATTAAAAATGGACCGAATACTCGTTTGATATTCGGTATTCGATAACTTTACCGAATATTCAGTTAAATTATAGAATATTCGGCAAAGTCTTAAGTTTTGTTGTTTTTATGAGGTATTTAATTAGATGTGCAGTTTGATGAGTTTGTGTCATTATAATTTTATTTCCAATATTACATAAAAGAAGAAAATTTAAAAACATAGCGTTTATGTATCTAATAGTGTCACTAAGAGTAGCATAGTTGACTTAAGTGTTTGCAATCCGGGAATTTTGGGGTCAAAGATGTACCTCGCTCTAGTCGTCCTATTACGGATTAAGTGAATGCCATTTTTGCAAAAGTGGAGTAATATTGACATATCAGTCTGATTTACTAATATATACTGATATATATTACTACTAATATACTGATTTACGACATAGCTGAAGAACTGGGAATTGACAACAAAACAGTTTTGACTCATTTGAAATAAGCTGGTTACACAAAAAGCTCGATATCTGGGTCCTACACGAGTTCACTGAAAAAACCTAACGAACCGTGTATTCATTTTGCGATACTTTATTGAGACGTAATGAAACCGAACTGTTTTAGATGAGATTGATAACTGTTGATGAAAGTGGATCACGTACGACAAAAATGAGCGAAAAAGGTCGGTTAGCCTTTACGGTCTGGTAAAATTCTGATTAACTCACAATAAAGTGATCCTGAGTGCTTGGATTGGAAGGGCATTGTCCATTGAGCTTTTACCGCCAAGCAGAAACATTGATTCGCATCTCTACTACCAATAGATAATAAGAATGAACCAAGAATTTAAATCAAGAATCAATACAAAGGGTGCAGCTTTACTTCTCTATAATGGTAGACCACAAAAATTTTTAGCCACTTAGCAAAAATTAAGATTTGGGGAGGGGTTAATGCATCCGCCATATAGCCCCTGACCTTGGACCTTCAGATTTCCACCTGTTTTGGTCTCTTTTCAATTCTTTAGACAGTGTCAGGTTAACATTAAGAGAAAACTATCAAAATGACTTGTCCTGTTTTTTCTTATCATAATTGCTATAACAACGAGTTCATAGCACTACCTACAAGATGGCAGAAAGTCTTTGAACAAAATGAAACATATATACTGCAATTAAATGTAAAAGAATGAAAAAAATGTCTTGAGTTTTCACATACAATTCGAAGAAACTTTTTCCCCAACCTAATACGTAAAATATAAGGTTCTATTATAGTCGCATAAAGTGTTGCATAACTATGTAAGTTATTTCCTAGATAATTGAATAATTAACCAACTTTCATTCGTACACCAATACTTGAATGAATTTCTCGGATAACATAGTGCATATATTACGGATTCAACTTTTGGTATTTCAGTAGAGATGGACCGGACATTGGTTTGTTTAACCGAATAGGAATAATCGACCAAATGTTGGCAGGGACTATTACTGAACCGAACATTCTGCCGATTTTGCGACATACTGGATTCCCATACTAAACTACAAATCTGTATTTATTTACTGAAACTACTAGAAGAATTCGTTATGTTCAAATCTAAAATTGACTATTCCAGATTAGTTTCATTAATCAATTATATCAATCGACTACCAACTAACGAATTTCACTTGAAAACTTTACTCGCCTTATGAAGTTGGTAAAACCTATAAATATCAAATGCAGAACCGAAGATACGTAGGTGAGACTGTAATTCCAAAACTTTATGAAATGCTGTCGAAAAAGCCTATAACAATTACATCTGTTATGTGGATTTTCTTAGCATTATCCATCCATCCATATGGATTGATCCGTTGGTTGGATATGTTGAATATACTTCATTAATTATCACAATAAAAAGGATAATAATTGACATGTAGTTTAGTTCAAAAACAGCTAAAAAATGTTTTTAAGTTTCTTCTTTTATGTAATATTTTTAAATAAAACTATAATAACACAAACTCATAAAATTATAGTCTATTGTTAATTTTAAATCAAATAACTAGGTAGCAACTGACAACTATTATTGAGAAATGTTAACCTAATCACAACATATATAGAATATAACTGTGAGTAACTTATACAAGTTAATTTAGACAAACATATAGGTGTATGTTACGTATATTATATAGGCGAAGATTTTATTAACTCTTTCATGACAAGGGAAAACATTTTTTGTACATATGTACACATATAACTGTTGTTTATTTAATTATAGTATTATTTGAATTTGAAATTTGAAAAATATTTACCAAATTTTAAAGCTAAACTTTTCAATGCATCATTTTATGAATTTCATATACTGTATGTTTAAAAAAAAAACTAAATTACTATTCACCACCTTATGATCCTGAAAGGGTTGCTTTTTTTATACGGAATAGGCTCAGTGCTTTGATCACAATCACACCTGATGTTAAGTGACGATGTGGTTCAGGATGGTAAAGACAGTAAGCCTAGAAGTACTGGTTCTCAAGTGATGATACCGGAACACACCTATTAGTATTTGGCGACAGCTTTTTCAAACTTGAGGGTGGTAGCTACCCAAGCGAGCATCATTAGAAAATGCCCTACCACCATGCTATGGCTTCCACACGATGTATTCCTTCACCGAAAGCTCACTGATTTTTGAGTTGGATAGGTAGGCTCGAACCCGCGTTCATTAACGCAGAGTCCGGCTGTACTATCCACTGCGCCGTCATCGCATCATATATAAAATTATACTTGTTTATATTATTGAGCAGATTATCAACTTCACTCAAATTCATTGATCATCAATCATCATCATCTCATTCATATTAAATACATACCTATATGATAATAAATTAATAAATATTTCTCAGTAAATTTTAAAATAGAATATAATTATTAAGTATGTTGGAGACTACAGGTGATAATATTTTGTCAACACAATGAAGACTAAATTGCAAACAAATAAACTAAATTGAGTGACCACTTAAATTATTTCGAACCAGTAAACCACAAATGCAGCCTTAGCCCAGTGTATTCAATTTTTTTTAAATACAAACTTATTATTAATTTGTTCCATGATATAATTACATACCTTGGGCTGACCATGTGGGATCACGCCACATTTGTTCAGGATTCAATTGTAAGGGAGGCAAATGTGGAGGTCCCTTGCTGTCACCACCAGCACCAGGTCCTTTGTCCCATAGTTTTTTAGCATTGGGTGCAATCTAAAACAAATATTTTATTTTCATCACATTCTATATTTTTATATATTTATTTGTCAGAGATACACAAACAGACACATGTGTTATTATTTGGATTCATAGATAAAAAACAGTTTGTTGTTGAAATTCCCAAAGTTGGGAAAAAATTTAATTCACCAGTTTCTTGACATTTTAGTTATTAACATTTAATTTTTAATTGTAATATTGATAAAACAAATGTTTTATATTAATTCTAGGATGATTAATTTATCAGCTGACAATGCACAAACTTTTTTTTTACCATAACAATGGGGTCCAGCATTATTTTGACACAAGGTTAGAATTCCATGTAATATCTATTAAAGTTTATTTTATCTGGGAAATTCAATGATCAACAACTGTTAAGATTTGAGTACTTTTCTTAAAAAGTGAAATAACTATATAATAATTTACTTAAAAAGTTATTTTTATATTATAATAATATAGGTTATTACTTTAACACTAGATTATCATAACCTTTAATAACATTTTTAGTTGATTGGCTCAAATTAACCATAAATATAAATTTCTGAAACTGTTATAAAACTGTTAACAGGGGCCTATATTAGCAATTGTACAAAATATTATGAATAGTTCAATTATTAAAAGAGCACTAAGAAATAACAAATGAGCTTTGTAAGTATTTTTACACATGTACATTAAAAGTTTTTATTACTATTTTATTTACAGTTTTTATAGAACTAATTTTAAAACTAGTCCAAGTTTTAATTGTAGTGATAAATCCTGTAAAAAATCCTACCAATACTTCCATATACATTTCATTAAAAATCAGGGAACCATACAAAATCTAATCATTCCATAAATCTTAACCCCTTGACCACTAACCTGGCATTTACGCCAGCTTTCCATTATTTTCCTATTGTCTCATTTTTATGGGTACTCGACACACATTAAAATATATTTAAAGTAATAAATAGAATTACATTCAAAACTTATTTTAAATAAACAACTTCACATTTAGGTAGCAAAATTATTACTATAAAAATATTAATAAATATTCTTTACTCAAGTACAATAACTTGACTGTTGTTAGTTAAACTTTAACTTAAACTTTAACAGTAAGATATTAGTAACAAAATCATTATTACCATGGTAAATTTTATTATATATTTTTATGACATACATATGTGTAGCTTGTAGGATATTATATTAAAATTAAATATTGTACTGTATTTATTGAAATATCCTTAAACAACCTGTATTATCTGAAAAAGTGTCAATATTTAGTTAAATTTAACTTTAAAACGTTTTGTATAGTTATTTTTAATAAAATTCAAAAAACCCTGCAATAAAAATGTTTAACAAATTTATAAATATGTCTATAGTTGGTTTTTCTATAAGTGAGAGAGCTACAAACAACTTATGGTAATCATGACTATTTTCCCATTAAAATTACTATAAAAACTTTATTATAATAACGACAGCACAGTGTAGCATTATAAAAGCATAAAATATGTACAAATGAAATTAAAAAGTATTTCTGAATGCCTATATTATTCCCTATTCCGTATGCCATTGAACCTATAAGCAGGGTATCTGTTAACGTTTGTTTGTATCAGCCAATATATTAATAACTGGATCAATCCTTCAGTAGTATCATAAGCTAAATAAGCAACCAAATTGGTATAGACGTTTTCTCCAAACCTTTGAAACTTGTTTCGAATAATAAGTTAATGAATATTAATACGTTTTTATGCGTAATATTAAACGTTATATTGTACATTATGAAGAAAATAAACCAAAATAAATAGACCTATGTACACCAACCGGTGAACAAACCCCGAATTAGAAATGGCGGACGCCGGTGACAAGTAAACAAAACAAAAATGGACCTGTTGCTTGATAAAACCCAAAATAATCCCATATCATGACTTAAAATGACATCTACACTTACAAAACTATAATATAAGAGCATAAAACTCACCATGTCGGGGCCAGTATCCATAACATCGGTATCGAAAAAAAAGTCACTCAAGGGTTTCATACGTACAATGCGCCTAAAGCTCAATCATCTATCACAACGAAAGCTTATCGTGAGAAAAACCCGTAAACGCATAAAAAACTTATACTATATTAAGACTGTAGTCATGAAAATGAGAAATATTGGCATTTTTTGTGATTAAACTGTTCACAATCGCAAAATATACGCAGAAGGATCTAAACCATTACAATGTTGACTTGTTTCGAACAAAGGACGTACGCTGACCACAGCGCCTGCGTTAAAATTCCCCATAGAGGAAGCGTCGCAAACGGGGACGTTTAGCGTTCACAGATAATAGATGGCGCGCTAACGATTTTTATACTACCATAGACATACAGGTACCTAAGGCACGAAATTTAAAATGCACATAAAGTTTAATCAATACTGAATTACTAGTTTTGTAAAATATTTCGTTAGATTAGACAAGCAGATAAATAAAACTTTTGAAAAAAATATGATAACACAAACTTTACGTTATATCTTATACTGTGTTTCGTTTCGATTTGATACAATCATTTGCTAGCTCACTCGATCGAATGTCATAATTAAAGTTATAATAAAAAAAGGTAACATAAAAAGAATGTGATGAATAGATTTATGAGGTATTATTTCGGATACTGAACCCACAATAGTATTAAAACATCAAATGCTTCCTAAAATAAAAAAATAATACGTTTGATAGTGCTCCAATATTAGTTTTAACACCAGACGACACCGTCAGACAAGTTTTACGTAAGTATCAAAGGGGGGCTAACTTTGTTTATTTATACTACTACCTGTACCTTTTTTTTGACGAGGGGAATGCATTTACGCACTACCACTACTACCTGTACCTACGCCTTCACATGCATGGAATTCAGACAAAGATATCCTAATAGATAGCCTATAATCTCCATCTAGATGCAATCTATCTCATTAGAAATTTACTCTCTATGGCCCGTCCCGTACTTATTACATTTTATGCTTCTAATTCAAGTGATTGATAATTACGCAAAGTAACGCTAAGTAGATGTAGCTAAATTTTAACGTTCGTTATACGGGCTAAAGACATCGGGTTCAAAACCTAGCGATGAGTTTTTGATTTTAGCTTTTTTTAAAGACAATATGAAATATAGCTTAAATTTTTAACTAATTTGTGTGATATAGCTCTAACAAAATTTCATCAAAATCCGTCAAGAATTTCATTTACTACAAACTTTTGACTTTTGTCCTTTATCCTGGAGAACCACTTGTGTTTTATGGGGCCAAAAGTATCATATATGTGTACTTTATAATATTAGTTATCACTGTTTCAAGTTCCGTCAAAATTAAGGGTAAGAGAAATAGTAAAAACTATTGCTGACAAGGATAAAAAAACAGTGTTGCGTACGTAATATTTAAAATTGGCCTCAAATAGCAATTTTTATAAATTTTCGTCCAATGTTTTTTTTTTTCCTTCAGCTTGATTTTTTCGTGGGTTGAGCGTAAATCATTTCCAAAAAATTTACATCTGTTCAAGGTAGTCCTCGACCGACTTCTACCTCTACAACATTATCGGTTCATCTCATCGGCGACTTGTACGCGCTTTTTTTTACGCCAGTTATCCGTCGGCTCTTCAGCACCGCATTATCTTATCTGTCATAATTCGTAAGGCAAATATAATCGCCCACGTTCATTAGTTTTAAGCTACGACCATAGAAATGTCTAGAAGTTTATAGGACCATAGATGTTTAGGAGGATGTATATTTCTTCTTTCTCAGTTCTTTGCAGTCCATTAACCTACAACCAACTCCAAGCAGGCCCCCATTCCTAAGTTAAGTACCACTAAAAGTATGTCTTCTCTTGAGAACCAAGTTCGCACCACATCTATCTAGTATTCTTGAAAATGTTATCAACATCTTTTCTACCTGTTGTAACTTTATTTATTTCCTTATTAATAATAATTACGTATTTATATTTTTAATTTTTCAATATACAAAAAGCAGTACATATTCTTAGTAAGATTCAAGCCCTAGCAAATGTATATGATATGATTTATGTTATTTAGAGATAGGAATTATGAACATGATGAACTAGAAAAAAACATTATAAAGTCTCGAAAGATATACATAAATAATTTTGCAAATTATGTAGCATAAATATTATAAACACGCGATTCAACAATGAAGGACGGACGCCCGAGTCAATTTTCTCCAAACAATTGAACAACATATTGATATTTTTATCAAAAAGAGAGAAAACCGACGATTCAACTAAAAAACTATGAGTGTTTTTTCCCCATTGTTAAATCTCTCATACTAAAGCACAACAAGCACTTTCAATCATCATCAATTTGCTGTCAATAAAATTTACAACTTTAATTTGTCTTATCACGACAGCACACATCACAGACGGTTTTAGATCGAACAATCTAAAATAATGAAATATGATGGACCATGAATCTGGTTAAGAAAGATTTTTTTTAACGATATTTATTTAATGTATAAAAGGCTCATATTGTGGGGCATACATTTTAATTTTAGGTAACTATGGTCTAGCTCAATTCTACGTTAAGATTGAATAGAAACCAATATCTTACATACCATAAACAGAACGTCTATCAACATTGTATGCCTGTGCACTCGTTACCTAGCTAAATACTGAAACGTTTTACACGATTCTTTTCTTTAATCTTGATATTCTCTGGTTAACATTTAAGCTTTAGGGCCTTTATATTTTGTTACATTATTTAGTATGCCAAAACAGTTATGTTCCATTCATCCATTCAACCGAAAGACGTCCATTGCTGAACATAGGACTCCCCCAAAGATCTCCACGATGACCGTACTTGCACCACCCGCATCCAGCGGATTCCCGCGACCTTCACCAGGTCGTCGAGAACCCGTTAAAGTTATGTTATTATAATAATATTATACCATTGTGCACAATATTTACAAAAAAGGAGCACTTTAAGTAAACAAATGAGTATTTAAAAAACGAATTTGCAGTAAATAAATATAAAGAATATAAACTGTTATATGCAATTAGAGTTGCTGGCACACCTTATCCTCCCGCATCAGTAAAATAATAAAATTAAATTATGTTTCCTATTTAAATGTTACGACCACATGATAAATTATAGTTCTCATTTTATAACAAAAATTAAATTCAGTTTTTGGCATTATTTACATAATATGGATTGTATAAATAATGTAAATATCGTTTTATCTAATTAGCTGATATAGCTGAGTTACTTCATAGCAGTAGCGTAACTATAGGATGGCAGAGCTGGCAAAATGCCACGGGCCCCGGCCCGCGAATCCCCGAGCTCAGAAGCATCCTAACATTTGAAACAAAATTTAGTAATAAATAAATAAATATATTTTGTTACACGGTACAGGCTCAGGTGGTCAAAGCCACAATCTCACCTGATGTTAAATGACGATGTGGTCCAGGATGGTAAACACACTAAGCCTAGAGGTACTGTTTCTCAAGTCATGCTGCTGGTACACACCTATTGGTATTTGGAGACAGGTTTTCAAACTTGAGGGTGGTAGTTACCCACCCAGGCGGGGGTAATTAGAAAATTCCCTACCCTGCTATGGTATCCTCGCGATGTTTTCCTTCGCCGAAAACTCAGAACGATTTTAGAGTCGGATAGTTGGTGGTCCCCGGAACCCGCATCGATTAACGGTATTTTGCTGTGGGGTACAGCAGCAGAGGTAGACACCATTTTTACGTTACAAAAGAGAGCTGTTCAAGCAATATATAATATGGGACCTCGCGAATCTCTAAAGAACAAGTTTCAAGAATATGATGATATCTTAACTTTGCCCTTCCAATACATCTTCGATAACTTAATGCATATTCGTAAAAATTTAGACAAGCTGGATTTAGTGAATGATCGTCATAATTTTAATATTAGAAGTAAAGACAAGTTGGCCGTCCCACGCTTTAGGTTAAGTAAGTGTAATAAAAGCTTTATAGGTAATAGAGTATTCGGTTTTACAATAAGATCCCAAGTAACATTACCGATTTACCTGACAATAAGTTCAAGTATTATGTCAAGCAAGTTTTAATCTCAAATGGTTATAGGGCCTAAATGAAATAAATAAATTTTGATTTTGATTGAAACGGAATACGGCCGCACTACCTGCTGCGCCATCATCGCTTCGCTTTACAATTAAAGTTAGACACAACTAAATATTTAAATGCTTTATTGGTCACTTTAGTGATTTAATAAAATCAAATTACAACATGACGATTTTTACTAGGGCCCCTTCCAAAGAATTTCCCACGGGCCACAGATAGTTACGCCACTGCTCCATAGAAAGAATATAAGTAAATGAAATGGTTCTTGCTATGATATTACGGATGTCCTTAGTACGCATGAAATTTGAGCGAATTTTAATGTTCTTCACACACATGTCTCACATACAGGTGTCAATACCAGGTAAATTTTGCACATGATCTATTTATTGATTTCCTTTTTTCCCATCTTCTAGGTTGACATTAATCGTTTTTCGCTTTGTCGGTAATTAGATATGTCAACAACGGTATAGTCTAGGGTTCTTTCAATTTCTAGGTAAAACAATATCTATGAATATCAAATTAGAGCGAATTCCCTAACTTGGTAACTCTTAGTCTTGCTTTTGATGTTAGTTCAATTAATGATAAATGGTAACCCAAAATTTTAATTGATTATAGCTAACCTAAAAGAAGACCCTATATGCCTGAACTATTTAATGATATACATACTATCTACCACACTCTTTGAACAGGAAGACAGGAGTATGATCAGTTATGCTTTCATATGGTATGGTGGTTCTTCTGTAGAGATTTTTAATTAGTATCATCCGCAATGATACACCTTTCTCAAAGTTTACTCAACAAAATTTAAGTACCAGATAATATATGAAGGTCGTCAATATTAATCATAATTGATGTTTATGGCTCTTCCACGCTCCATTTCAGCTCCTCCACAAATATTCCTTACTCCTAGATATGTTTGCAATAAGTAAAAATCACATTTACACATTCTTCATTAGCGGTGAAAATGCATGTATACAGAGACTCGCAATTATTAGTAACTTGTCTTCAAAATCAGAACGATTATTTTGATTGTCTGTATATCTACGGGTTTACTAAGAAGAAATCAAACCTTACTTCTTTGCCAAGCTAAAGTGACTACTGACTTAAAATAAAACATGAATTTCAGTGTTAAAGTGTAAGTTGTTTGAAAATCTAGTATCATACAAAGTGGCAGCTACAACTCTTTAAATTACATCATCAGGCAAATATAATCCCCTATGTAGTGGATTATTAAAATGCAAAAGCTAAGTTACCAACTGTCTATTCTCGAGAGCATTGCTAATAATCGAGATATATAAATGTAATATACAGGCAGGAATACTGTGCCCAAGGTTATTAATGTAGGATTATCATGGCCGTACTTTGAAAGTAACACCATGCATGAGAGTGGGAAATCTATAAAAAAATCTAATACATGTTTTCTGTAATGTCTGCCTTACTATCATTTCATATTTATATTCATAAATAGTAGTTAAGGTTACTACATCAATGATAGTTAATCAGAATCAAGAAAAGTGATGACAAACAAAATTATTACCCATAAAAATGAAACAATAGAAAGACAATAGGAAAAAAATGGAAAGCTGGCGTAAACGCCGGGAAGGTGCTCAAGGGGTTAAAATGTAACTAAACATCTACCACCATATTTCAATCAAGGACATATTTGTCTATCTGGCATACATATCATAAATAGTTTATTGTTCAGTACGTTCTCCAATAAAGTAGCATTATAATTGCTGTACTAAATAAACTAAAAGAACAAAAATAAGTAAAATATTACCAAATGCATAAAAAGCATAAGCAACCATCTTTGACTTAAATAAAATATATAATTTAATTTTAGTATATACTTAGATATTTATAAATATTTACTCATATATTTTTACGTAATAAAATTTCTATATATTATATTTTACTCCAGTTGCAGCTGATTATAACAAAATTCAAAATATAAAAAATTATTAGGGGTAATTTTTTTTTTGTTAACTACATAGAAACTTTTTCTGCTTATAAAATCCATATTACTTAGTGATGAATATTCAAACTTCACAAAATAATATTTATGTTATTATATCAATCAAATTTTGTAAGCAAAAGCAATGGTGTATTTCAAAGACAGGTTTCTGGTGTTTGTTATACTCATATGCTAAACTGTGTTCTTTGTTACATGGGGTATAAAACCAATTTGCAATAAATCCATCAAACATCAATATCAAACAGATAGTATAGACAAAAATTAGTCCTATTTATTATAAATAAAAACATATAACTATAGTTATTTGGGTACATAAATACAACTGTTTCATTTAATATTTACTATGAAATTATGTTTACTTACTGAATGTTCTTTTTTAGTGGTTTAAAAACAACAATTGTATCCCAGTATTATGAATATATATATACCAGTATAATAATAAGTAATTTGCTTTAACGCACTAAAATATTTAAATTTGTGAAACTTTAGTTGAGGATTTGTTGATGGAGAAATTTGAAATATTAATAAAGTTAAATATGGAAATAAAATAAGATTCTTGATAGTATATACAGTTAAAATACATAAATTATTTGATCTAGTTGAATCATCTGCCAATCAGCATGCTGACCAATATATTCAACAGCAATTAACCCTTTCGACATGACATTGCAGTGAACTTTTTGGTAAAATTCCCCAAAGACTATTTATCAATCATTATTTATCAGAACATGATGTTTTTAGTGTAATATTATTATTTAATAGGCAATATTTGAATAAAATTTTACAATGAAATAGCAGTAGTTATAAATTTTTGGTAAAATTCCCCAAAGACTATATTTATCAATCATTATTTATCAGAACATGATGTTTTTAGTGTAATATTATTATTTAATAGGCAATATTTGAATAAAATTTTACAATGAAATAGCAGTAGTTATAAATGTTTGTATTCATGTAGTGATATTGCTCTAAATCAATAAGAAACCTTTTCAATGTAATTTTTTAAATTTTCATGTTCCATATTTAAATGTGGCAAAGCGTGAAAATCCATTTTAAATAATTTCATTTAAACCTTTTCAACACAACAAGCACTTAGTTAAGTGATTAGGAACATTTTTCATTAATATTACAATAATGGTTCCTCAATAACAAAACTCACTAAATACTTAAAATTATGCAGTTAAAGTAACAGCTCATTTTATTTTAATAATGAAAATTAATGTTACCCTAATAAACAATGTTGTAATACAAAAATCTGTCTACAAAAAAGTTTATCAATCTCATCAATAAACCCAGGTTTTTATCAGGTACCAACCATTTAGGTTTTTTATGGATTAATTATTATAAGTTAAATTATATATAACAATGAATAGCTTATCTTACCTGGTTTCTTATAGCAGCTACCGGTGTAAGACCAAGTTGATTTTGTCCTTGTTGTAAATATTGATTAGTGCTTGGTGCAAGCATTCCCGCTTGACTCAAATACATCAAATGTTCTGTATTTTTACCTATACCATTCATGGCTTGCATAGGATTTGTATGATGCTGATGTATATCATACAACCCTTGCTGACTAAGCTGTGGTGCATTTTGAATGCCTTGAAGAGGTGGAATCATCACAGCATTGTTCTGAATAGTTAAGCTGTTTCCCATATTATGGTTTTGTAAGGGTGCTAGTTGTGTATGAACTATATTAGTGGTTAAATGGGCCGGATGACTACCAACCACTGATTGATTAATTGTCAAAGTCCCAACTGATGAAGCAATGGCTTGATTAATAAATTGTTGTTGGTTTGTTTGAGAATTTTTCAACTGTACAGCAGGGCTTTGTTGATGCATTGTAATAGGAGCAGAATTTTTCCATTTGTCTTGATTCTGAAAATGTAAGCAATAACAATATTTAAAGCTATACTCCCATAAAAATGTTTGATATACTTAACTACAATCTGTTAGGCTATGTAAATAAATAAATAAAATGTAATTTAGAAAATGTCAAAATAAACATGAAGACTAATTACTCATTGTCTATTGTCAAGTTGGAGGTTATGTATTTCAACATAACAAAAAACCTACTGCTCATTTCTAGACTCATAATAGAGCAGCACAAATAAACAAACATGAAAGTGTATTTACAAACCTCATTAATGGAGTCGTCACCAACAACCCAGCGTTGTTTGGAAGCTAGAGAAGGCAATTCTCCTTCCTGATGCTCTCGCTGGAAAACGTAATGTACAGCTGCATCATCCTGACTCCGTGAAGGGCGCGCACTTTGCAAACCAGCATCTCCCGCCTCTTCTTCCGCCCCCGTTCCTGGCCACTTCATTGGGCTACCGTGAGGTTCAAGCATTCAGTTTCACTATTGTTCTATCCTTAGTAACGGTAAATATACAAAATATCTCACTATCTGCTTGTTTATAAACTTCTAGCGCAACTATAGTAACTAGTACATCCAAATTTAAAATGAAATCGTTCTACATGATCCACAGGACTACGCCATAAATAAAGATTTTAAAATTGCAGCCATTTAGCGCTTGTAGTTCTCTTTTTGTCTTTGTAATGACAGTAACTTTATCAAAGCACAGTGACAGCCGCTAAGGAAAACCAAAATATTGCTCAATCTAACGGTCGCCTTGACGGTCGAAACAAAGGAGAGATGTGAAATCAATTTTATCCGAGAATAATTAGGTTTTCTGAATTTCGAAGTCGTAGTAGTTTCGATGGTGTACTAACTTTAGGTCAAAGCTATTTGTCGGCGTCAAAAATTGAATTGAATAAACACTCAAAATATTACACTATTCACACAAATTCTAAACAAAACGACCACAAATATAATTACTATATGTACACAGAACTATTTACAATGTACAATTTTTACAAAAAAGCCGGTTTATGCCATTGGCTGCTGTCGATACTTTCTGATTTAGAAAAGACGACAAACATTCTTTACTGCCTGTCCGCCATAATCGGTCAGTCGGGCAATGCGATGCGCGCGCAACGCGCAAAGCTATACTATAAACATAAATACATCATAATACTGTAAGATACGACTACACGCTCAATTTTATCGAAATGACTATTACAAAATGTATTGATGAACAATTTATTCCTAATTTCATTATTTTATGTTCAAATCTAATAATAAAATATAATTGGAATATACAACTGGCCATTGTAAAATATATCTTTATTTTGTTTTCCAAATCTATTTTTCTTTCTTCTTGAATCATAATTTATCTAGCAAATAAACATAGTTTCTAAATAAGAAAATTTATAAATGTGATATATTCTACTATGTTTTCCTACAAAAGTAAACGGTTATCAATAAAATCTGGCAAATATAATGCTTATGTTGTTTTAACACCTTTTTTTTTGGTGAGGGGATTGCATTTACGCACTACCCTTACCAATTGCATTAGGAGGCTCAAGTCCCCCCAATGCAGATGGTAAAGGGTGTGGAGGGACGTCTCTACACCAGTATGGGGCTCATCCGGCGAGAAGCACCGGAAATACTCACTAAACCCCCCGGAGCCACCTGCCGCATTTGGGATGGGGACGATACGGGATAGCTTTCGCATGCTCCGCGTCGCCCCTTGCGGCTGGTCCAACAGGCTTCGTCCAATCGTTAACCCATTAGGGATGGTGGGGAGAATACCGATGCCTGACCTTCAGGCTCTCTCCCCACCCATCTCTTCGCCCGCTTCTCTATTGAGAAGATTCTTCCGGGGGGGGGAGAGGAGTGATTACCGCTCGAAGGCTATAACCACCTCGCCGCCCTCCATGTTGTTTTTAACACCTTTGAACATTCTTATTGCGGCCCTCTGTTGTAGCCTGTCAGCAGTCCATGTTCCAAGTTGAAACTTTCAAATGATGTAAATATGAGGGTAATTTATTTCTAATATCAAAACATCGTTTTTTTACATTGATATCTAGCATTAAAGGCCTGATGGCATTCTACCAATATTTCTTTAGAGGTGTGCTAAAAATACTACAATCCGTTTTAACTGTTTATAATAACTCCTTAATAATTGGATTTTGACTTAGCTAACGTATAGTGTACGTGCACGTGCACGTGCATGTCAGGGTAGTGGTGGCTAATGCAATAGGTAAGAGTAGAGCGTAAATGCATTTCCCCTCGACAAAAAAAAAAAAGGGTAGTGGTGGCACTCAGGGTTGATCTCTCTGCTTATCTGACACTGGTAACTACCGAAGCACCCGAGCCCCGAGAGCTCCTATGTCAGACAAATAGTCAGGGTACAACCCCTTCGCTCAGGCCAATCTGGTAGTAGAGACCGGGTAACTTCGCTGGGTGGCCAGTGGCTGCGCCGAAGCTGGGATGATCCAGGTATAGTTACCACTTCGTCTTGTTTAATAAGCGAAGATCAAACCTCCGCGCCTCGATTTCTCGTAACGCAGGGCGAGCTCCTCTTTTTCGCTTTTTTACCTCGACCCCCCCACTAATACAGGCTGGCGAACGCTCTCAACTCCAAGTCCCAGCGTGAGGAAGCAGACAACACTGTCACGGCCTCAAAAGATACCATGCGTTATCCCCTGATTGACCTGGCGGCCATCGCTCTCTAAGGTTCTGCAAGCATGCAATATTCCAGGCCGTTAGGTTTTAAGCTCACACAGGAGCCCCATTAATGGCCATCGATTGGTTGGTTTAGCGAAGTTCACATAATTTTATTGATGGTTAACTTAAATTACTTTAACTTCCCAGTAAAATAGCCAGCACCTAATTTATAACTATTCATTGACCAAAGTTTATTAAATTGTGATTAAAGATTATATTTGTTACTCTAGTTGGATACTAGTTCGAAATAAGTGAGATTGAGACTGATAGTGATTGTTAAATTACTTTTAAATATTACAATAAATATTAGTTTTAAACAGTTGGAGGAATGTAATTTTAATCATCTTGTTAAGTTAAAATAGCTAGCATAACTTTTTTAAATCCAACTATGGACTATATTTATTAGGGTTATTAAACCTTGGACTTCGGCCTTCGGCTCCAGTCTTCGGCTACAGCTGAAGGTTGTGGTGTGTGAAGTGTGATGTCCTATTAATCGACTTTGGTTTTGGTTTCTGCCAAAAATTGACCTTCGGTCGAACACTATAGACCAGTGGTCGTCACACTTTTCTGGTCAAGGGTCACATAGGTCAATGTGAGGTACCACTGCGGACCGCACTATTATGGATTGGGTTGTGATACCATGTATTGATTGACATATTTTTCAAACGGGAGTTCCCCATAGATTATATATGGTAATAACAACCTATGAAGTCATTTTTAACAACCTAATTCACTAACTATATGTAAACTCGTTTTTAAGTTATTGTCTACCAAAATTTTTCTGCGTTATCGTGGGTCGCACCAAAGCGCCGCAGTTTGATGACCACTGTTATAGAGTTGTCTAACTTTTCGCTTTCATATTTATGACATTGTAGATAAAACTGCTGGTTATCATGCTATATTTAAATGGGGTTTTATACACCTCTACTGATATTAGGATATCCGAAAGATCTAAGCTACTTTTAAATAAATATATCAGAAAATAACAATTAAGATCAATACCGAAAAACAATAAAAAAATTGTTACAAAAAATATTTCAAACTTCAAATCGATTTTTGATATGTTAATAGAAATACAATCTGACCGTAAATTATATCGGGATCTTCAGATTCAAAATATCGTTTTACAGCTGCTGGGACGAGCATTCCTACATCCCAAGTATTACAAGCCCAAATCCTAAAATTATTCCCTTTAAATTTGATATGCTTGTAAAATCAACACAATTTACTAGTTTTCTTATTTTGAAATGATAAAATATAGATTATTATAGTGTCCTTTATGTTTTTCATAATATGAATTCATAATTATAAAATAGAAATGAATTCTGTTTGTAAAACGGTATTTATATTAGTACGTTAGTTAGTTAGTTCTTTTTCTGAAATTCACCATAATAATGATTTTAGTCTAATTACAACCGCACTACCGCAATACTATTCTTAAAAAAAAAAAAAACAAAAACCAAGAGGATTAAATATCGAATTTTAAGAATTCAGTCTGTAAAAACTCTTACTTACTATTATTACTAATTGATTTTTCTAGCTCCATTTTGAATCAATATATTGAGAATAAATCTACAGCCCTAACATAATGTTCTCGTTCTTGATGTATTGAGCGTGTAGCCGTATCCAATTACATTTCTTTATACGAAATAAAAGTAAAACTGTACATTCTTATTTCAAATATATTTTATTTTACTTTTTTGGTGCTGTATGAAACGATAAATATATCGATGAAGAACTTTTTTAAATTTATATCTGTATCTAGAAAAACAATTTTTATTATGGCAATATTAAAACCTTTGAATAAAATCAAATTAAGAACTTGAAAATAAGATAAATGAAAGTAGATACTGAAACATAGATTTACGAGACTACTTTATGATAGCAAACGACATTTGATGTCAATTATTATATTAAAATTAATTAGTCATTCATTTTATTGGCAGCCCGTTTCAATAGGTAGATGAGAATAGATACCTACTAGGACATCACTGATTCCATTATATACAATCTTCATACAAACCATTTTACGAAATTATGTAAAGTAACATATCAGTTTTCGTTACTGACACAGACTGGGCTTATAGCTGTTCAACGAGAACTTGAACGATAATTTGAAATTCTGATGAATATTGCATTGCATGAAATGGAAATATTAACATTCTACATAGCTTTTTCTATATATTTCATGTGGACCAGCAGACTGTGGTATAAATATTTGGTATCATCAATCATAACAAAATGAAATAACCTGGTTGAAAATATAAAAAGCTAGGAATATTAACCTAAGCTGAATGATCAGGTAGCCTTCAACTTCAATGTGATTTCTATGTAAAAACAAAACTCACTTATAGTCTAGTAGTGTATATATCAGCATTGTGTTGCAACTCAGTTTTACTTTTATTAAAAATATGTTAGTCAATGTTATTTTGTGTGTTTAGTGTATGCTATAAAAGAGTAACCTAGTTTAATTCAATGTGTTTATAATAAAAAAATAGTTAATTAATCAAGCAATACATTTGATTATGTAAATCAAAAAACAAATCATTTAAAATTGCAAATTTTATTTTTTACACTTATATCAAAATATGGAGTTACATTTATATAGGCTTAATTTTAAAATGGAGACCAATAAGTGAAAACACTAAACATTTAAGGTCTTGAACTAAATAGTAGAAACCACGTAGACCCTCTGGATCACGAGACTGGTTCACATCAACCAAGGACCCAGTTTTGGAAGTAGTAAAAGAAATATGCTCTTCTCCAATCACTATTTCCAACTCCTGCAACAAAAATAATAAGAAATTACTATAACCAGAAGCTATAATAACAAATTAGATGAAAAATGAAACTTTCTATCAATTCTATAGTTGTCTCAAGCTGTTTAATACTTAAAAGCATGGAAAGTATTACAAATATTTGTAATTTTTACAAATTCTGTACATTTTAGTGGCTTGCTGTTTCAAAAATGATTTTTAGTATTAACACCATTAAAATTTCATTAAAGATTAAGCCGTTTTTTTTTTTATGCTAGCATGTTTTAATAACTATATTACACTCCAGTACAGTGTCCTATGGCAAAGTTCAAAATCATATATAAGTTTATAAGCTATGAGTATAACTATCTAAATAAATATGTCACATGAACTTTTTTGATTGTTACTCTAATCCCTATTACTTTTTACTCACTACAGTTTTGGAGGTAAAATAACAGAATTGCTCTTAATCACTTTTACAGTGATATTAGAATATAATAGATAGATAATAGAATTCTATTGAAATATTGAACTCGGTAAATTTCATTCTCTAGCAAGATAAAATATTTAAAAATTGATAGTTATGTAGTAAAACAAGGAGAAAGTTTAATCGGCATCATTAGAATATAGGTTACCTGTCTGCCGACTCTATCTGGTTGTGGCCACAAACGATCATCTTCGTGCATGATTTCAGAGTCTACAATTATTCTTTTTAGTTCTTCCATAACGCAGGGGTGAACGTACGCTTCCTTACGTATCATTGTGTCATTTTTGTAATTTGAATTATTGGCATACCGTAGTTTACCATCCGGCCGAAATTCGAATTCTAGAAATTCATGGCCAAATTTGCCTTTGTGGCCCACGTAATAACGTATATAGAAATCTGTCGACATCTTTTTTTATGAAAAATGCAACCGCTTACTTTTAGATTACCTACTATATTATTTTATCAACAAAAAGCAACTAGTTGCTAAACTAGTAGTGTTTTATCTATGGCATAGACACTAATAAAGTACAAGCAGAGACACGAATATTTAGGGCGAGGGCTATAACGTTGGGGTTGATGTACAGGGGAAGGACTGACACACTACGCTGCGCCATATTTTTTTATCCTAGCCGATAAAAAGTAATTTTTAATATGCCTGCAACATTATTATTAGGACCCAGGGACGAAACCACTACAACGTATATCGACAAAAGTTACTTATGGAAGTCTAGCCCCGCTAACTTTGCAATAATAAAAATTGGTGTATTTTAAACGTTTTTCTTTATAAAATTGTTTTCTTATGTATGTACAAATACTAAAATCCTCCAAATTTTATTATTGCAAAGTCTTAGTAGCCAAACTATATAAACATAATTGGTTCACAAATGAGGAATTTTAGCTTTGGTACAAGTATCCAGCTAAATAATTAGGAAATATTATTTGATATGTTATATTAACATAAATAAATCAACAAGAAACATTATGTTTTACATACCAACACTTCACCTGTTATGTAATTAATATAATTTCATCATTGTTTTATTGAACTGGTGAACAAATTTTTATGTAAACAAACAACGATCATAATAAATATAGCATTGCGTGGCACTAGTTCTGTCTATTATATCTGTACTCATGAATATTACATGAGATAGTAAGAAAGGAACGCTATTTGATACAAAAATTTGATATGAACCTGTGATAGTTTAGTCAATTTCATATACTGAATTACTGTAGACCTTGATATTTCCAAAAATAAGTTGTATATATGACCATGAAGGTGTAGAGGTATACACGAATTATAATTAGTACCACTCCCTGAAAGAAGATGCACTTTGCTTAAAATATTATTAAAGGTATGAGTTACAGTAAAATAGTTGAGAACAGCATCAGGAAAAAGACTTGGTAATCATTAATAGTAACAACTGGAAAATAACTAGCACTAACGAAGTTATTATCAGACATATTTTGGAAATGCTATTTTAGCAAAAAATGTATCGTACAATATTTAGCCATTGTACTCCTAAAAGTATATTAAACAAAACCTTGAACACATTAGGGATCAAATTCATTTTCACAAAAAGTGAAACCGTCTTATTACAAAAAGATTAACCACGTGTTGAACATACGCTTACATAAAGGTTAATTATAAAAGAGCGTTTTAGGTTGTTAGATATAAACATTTTTTAATAATGTTTAAAAATATGGGTTTAGTACAGTTTAAGCAAGTCAGATTTTTACAACCAAGGCTATTCAATTAAACATAATAATTAAAGATGAAACGTTACCAAAATTACATAATAAATGGCCAATTAGTTAACTAAACACTTTATTTTATTGAAGGATAATTTTTTTGGAAGCTTACTATAATGTATGTAACATAAAAAATAACAAATATATTGTTGGTATTATTAAGTATTTACTTAATAACTTATTCATTATAAGTACTAATAACAAAAGAATAATGACAGACAAAGATGCAGCTAAGAAGCAAAGTTAATAATGAATTTAAATATTGCGTATGCATGCAATGTATATGTAAGTGTAGATATTATATTATATTTACGTCTTACAAATGAAAAAAAATTATGTCACAAATTTTAACATAGAGACTACAATTTTAAAAATGACTAAAAACAATAATCTTCACTGTAAGTTATCATATTAACTATTTAGTGTTGTAACCTTTGGAAAAAAATAATATTTATTTTAAAAAACTAAATTTAGATTATCGATAATCTTTAATTTCTTAATATGTCACATCACTAAAACAATATGAATATAAACGTTATATCTCTAAGATGGCGATTTCTAATGTATCATGAAATTTCGTAGCGTTATTGGTCAAAGACTATTTTTGGTTACATTTATTCCTTCTTAAGGAAAAGACAAAGGTACTAGAAGACCATTCACCCAAGTCAGACGTTAAGAACTTTTATAATTTATCTCTGTTAGAAACACTTCTAATAAATAACGGGAACAATATGGCAGCCTTTTGTTTCAAGCCAAAATGGGAGTGATTGGGACATTTCAGAATTCACGTTCCGTGTTATTGTTTACACTTCACTACATTTTTGCATTATAACTAAACGACATCACGTAAAATGCCGCCAGAATTACATGAATGAATGAATTAAAAATAAGGAAGTCTACATGTCAAACCAAAGTCTTGCCAATCACCCCTCACAACATACACTTTTTTGGTTCCATTTCTTCTTCTTATTCTTAGCTAATGGCAATTTGTGTTCAAACAATTTGTGCCAATGTCATGTAGGTAAGATGTATTTTCAATCTTGTAGCAGCGTTACAAAGCTCCAGCAAAACTGTGGCTTATCCTGCTAGAACTTTACATAAAGCTTTGTGCGGCACCTCAGAATAAATGCTACGCGTTATTTTCCATAGTAAACTTGACTTGTATACAATAACCAATCTATATCACACAAAATGCCACCAAAATTACATGATATAGAGTAAAATACACAAATTTAATTAATTAAAGAAAACAACCGCTACATGACAGACAAACTGATCCCGCCAAAAACTCCTTGGTTCCATTTATTGCCTTTTGAGGAATATGCAAAGGTACTAGACCATTCCAAACAATGATAAATAATAACATTTTTATAAGACAGTCTAAGATAATTGCGGCATTTGTTGAGTTTTTCAGGATTTTCAAGAAATCATAGAAGTCGCACCCGTGTTATTATTTTCAAAACATTTCACTTATGTACAATAATCAAATAGTATCAGGTAAAACATCACCAAAATTACATAATATATAATATAAGATGGAATACGACAAGGTAATGAACTACAAACAAAGACTTCTACATGCTAAACCAAGACGCCACTAAAATCTTAGTTTAAAAAAAAATTCATGTATTAATAATTAATCGATATAAGGTTTAAACGTGTATGGTACAACTTGATCCTTGGTTTTAACATCTTTAATGCTTATTGTATTTAATGCAAACGTAAGGACTTTTACATAATGTAGATACGTTTTATTGAACTAGTTACCTTACTTTGTTAAAAGTGTAAAATTATTTTCCGCTGTATTAATATCTCACTTAAACTGAAAATCACTGTTAAAATTTAAACTTTTTAAACTTTTAAGCGCCTTTGAGCGATTTCAGTTGGGGAAATCTTATAGATTCGGGTTACTAAAAGTATGACGTCAGCATTCAACATGGTATAGTATGTCAAGATGCCGTTTAAGTGCTGGCGCTCAGAGATAAATAATAAAATGTATACTTATGCAGGCTATAGTATTTTCCTGCCCGAGCCAATAAGAGTAAGAACGGTGGACCTGACCTCCCATTAGACTGACAAGTCTGTCTGAGGGCCATCTGTACGCCGGTCATGTCCCCATCCACTGGGTAGGAGCTTAGCATTCACTAGGGCATCCATTGGGTAAGACGCGGTCCAGAAGTATACAGATATCGTGTCCTTCCCATATGGTGGCAGAGACGGTAAGCATGGGGTTTTAGTGGGTATTGAGTATTGATTACGGCCACCAAGTGAATCCCACACTCCCTTCCGTGCCCCCGCACCGAGGAAGTTGCGCGTAAATGCATTTCCACATAAAACAAAAATTTTACTAATCAGAATATGAATATCAGTTTTTTCAAAGTTTCAAGTTTTCACTTCTGTCAGCAGTCCCTGTGGCTGCATAGTATATTTATTTCTGTTTGCATAAGAAACACGTAAACGAAAAAAGAAATAACTCAAGAACGCTGGGTACAACAACTAGACTATATATGAATGAACAAATATAAAACAGTTTATAATATAGTCTTAGTGCTTTAACCACAATCTCACCAGATAAAGTAACAGTGTAGTCCAGGATGGTAAACACGCTAAGCCTAGAGGTATTGATTCTCAAGTGATGGTGCCGGAACACACCTGATATTTGGCAACAGGTTTTTAAAGCTGAAGCCGGTTAGCTACCCAGGCCGGCATTATTAGAAGATGATCTACCACCATGCTATGGTTTTCTCACAATGTTTTCATTCATAGAAAGATCAAGCTAATTTTGGAGTTGGATAAGGGGACGCCACACATCGTTAGCTTCGCTTTAATTATTTTATCTAAATTACGCACTCTATAATTAGGTAATTAAAAAAAAATATTCAATTATTAAATGTCGAACTTTTAATTTGCGTGAATCTAATATCAAAAATAAAGAATATTTGTCATATCATCTTTTAATATATTTTAGAGCAGATATCCCTACTTAGGCGACTGATGATCTCGGCCGCTCGCCATACCATCTCAGTGGTTCGGTCCGTAGGTGTATTAACCGCTTTACTCGAAAAATTGGGCACATGTGATATCTCACTATACCTCTGTGATGTTATTGCAGCCTAACGTGATTAATGAACTATACCCAACATGTGCTTAAAACAAACGCCAAGGTTTACTTTAGGCATTGTCGATTAGCCATGTGAGGCTCAACAGGAGGCAGGGGGTTCGACAATAATCACGAAATATCACAAGAAGGAGGGCAGTGCAGTCATCTGACTTTTCAACACACCAGTCAACAACGTGATTTATTTTTCATTGAATGAGTTATGTGTAAATCGAAAAGCGGCACTTGAGACTTACTTGCTACATTTACAAAATTTTTTAGAAGTCTACTTACATGTGTTTAAAAATATTATTCTTAGAATGTTTATAAATCTTTTTACCAAATAAATACACGTGACTGTGGTTAGCCCCTCTCTCCTAAAACTCAAATAAGAAAAAAAATCATGTGATTAACAGCATAACACTATTTGGTCGTTGTACTAGGTTTTAAAACATTTATTTTACTTTTAGTAGGTAACATATTTTAGTTAATAATTAAAAGTTCTGTCTAAATAATTTAAACTGTAAACTCTACGGTGTAAACACATCCATCTTTATCAAAGCGCCAATGTGTAAGCCAAAGACTACAAAATAATTCTAGAAAGTGTAAACACTGCCTGAAATCATGGCCAACGCGTTGGTCCAACGTTAGGTCAGCGCGCTGCGCCTGTGTGTCCATATCAGGCTTAAGGGTTCCCATTCTTCACACTCAATAAATTAAGAAGTCCTAAATTTTCTGTATTTTATTATGTAAATTCCATAGATGACTATATCTAATATATCACAGTACAATCTTTATCATTCTCATTTTTTTTCGTTTGAATTTTAATCTGTAGCTTTGATCATAGACAATACACTTTTAGCTATAGAGCACTAGATGTAGAATTGTTTGTTCTGTCAAATAAATCTTTTCTTTTCTGACCCAGCCAAGATGGGTGAGTTGAATATATTTGCGCTTACATTTTGGTATCCTTTAAAATCATCTTCATGAATAATTTGTATAAGTAATCAATAATGATATTTATTTAGTATTAATGTATTATGTTAAGTTTTGAATATATTTTATTTAGAAATTCTTCGGATCGTATGATTTGTTATCAAAGTGTTCAGTGTTTCGTCGAAGTGTTGTGACGAACCATGTGTTGTGTCGTACAGGTATCAGTCGTGATCATTGGCATAAGAGGAGGGCTACGGGCGGCAAACGTGCGCCCATTCGTAAGAAGAGGAAGTATGAGTTAGGTCGCCCGGCTGCCAACACTAAGGTTAGAAATAAAATAATCTGTAGTCAGTGAGCTTAACTTATTTTGATTTTCAACTTGAAAGTTACCTACGGTTATCCTTTTCAGCTTGGTCCCCAACGCATCCACTTAGTCAGATCCCGTGGTGGTAACACTAAATATCGTGCCCTGCGTCTTGATACTGGAAACTTCGCATGGGGATCTGAATGTAAGTCACTTTATTACATTACCTTTTACATGGAAGGATTATACCGGAGATATTCTAAAGCAGTGGTCGTCAAACTGCGGTCCGCATGCGGCCTTTGAACGGTATTTTTGCGAACCACAGCGTAAACTAGTTTGGTAGACAATGACTCAAACCGGAGTTTACACAGAAGTACGCAGGATAAGTATAGCCAGTAAGCTAGTTACGATAGAGAATTCTCAACAACAGCAAACAGCTGTCCAGCCTACACTTCCCTTTTTTCCCCGCACTTTCCTGCTTTTTGGTTGATATTATTATCCATAAGTCAACAATAAGTCAAAATGATCAAGGCTAATACGATGATTAGACAAATGATTAAATAATGATTTGCATTTGAAGTTAATACAATTGAACATAAAACTAGTACTTAGTAAAAAATACTCAAATAAGTACCTAATGTTTGTGTATGTTAAACCTAAAAATGTTACTATCAATTTACATTATACACATGTGTTCAGAATTATTCTTATTATGCTACCTACATTGCTAATAGTATACATATTGTGTGATTAGATAGTGGTCACCATGAACCAATAATTCCAGAACACAACTTCTCTAAAACACTTCATTTTAGCTGAACTGATAACCTGGTACTTCTAAATTAACTGCAAATTTGATTTTTAGTTACTTTGAAATCAATTAATAGTTAATGAATTAGGTTGTCACAAAAGGTTGTTATTGAGAAAATCAATGGAGAATTCTTGTTTGACAGCTCATAAAAATATGTCAATTAATATCATGATATCAAATACCCAATTTATAAAATAAAGATTCTAATAGATATTATATAGTTTAAAATTAACTGTATCTATTAGTTATTTTGTGATTTAATTATAACAATTTTCATTTTGGTAAAAAAGTTATTTTTTTTGGTTGTTTTATATTTTTCATTCAATACTTATGTCTCTAAAATTATTATCTTCAGGTTCAACCCGCAAGACTCGTATTATTGATGTTGTTTATAATGCCTCTAACAATGAATTGGTGCGTACCAAAACCTTGGTAAAGAATGCTATTGTCGTGGTGGATGCCACACCTTTCAGGCAGTGGTATGAAAGCCACTACCTGCTGCCACTCGGAAGGAAGAAAGGTGCCAAGCTCGTGAGTAACCTGATAATTTTGATTAATAAATTATTATAGCTTGTATGAGATCCTTTGAAGATTAAAAATATAACTAAAATATACAGTGACATGCTAGGTGCACTTTTTATTCATATTTTAGTGTTTTTTTTGTATAGTGATTTGTGCTAACCAAGACTCAATTATTTTTGTTTTGTTATGCATGTTATAAATTAATTTACATCTATAAAAAATTTTAGTATCAGATATGAAGGATATAGTTTTATTCATTTACTATATTCTCTTTGTCTATATTTCCATGTGGTGTTTTGGGATTGCATTTAGAGTTTACCACAATATTATATAGTATAATATCTGTTTTTTTCTATCTACCTGTTTTAATAGTATCTCATTAAAAAGTTATGGTATAATGTATTTGTTTAAAGAACTTAATTTATTTATTTATTTTTCTAAAAAATGATCTATGGCAATGAATATGAAACATGTCACAATATTAATTTTGACTATTTTTTTAATAATGTAACTTTAGTTTAGGAAGTTATGGGGAAATGCCGATTAAAGTATGTAATAGAGTGCAGCTTTCTGTTTAGTAGTAAAATATTGAACATATTTTTTCAACATTATTAAGTTAATATAAAATAGTTTAATTAATGTCAACATTTAATTTATATTTAGAGTAAATTTCATTCTGAAGGTGTAATGTATTAACACTATTTTAATGGTATCAGTATAAAATAATTCTCAAAATGAAATAATAAACATGATGTTCCATTTTTATTAACAGACTGAGGCTGAGGAAGCCATCATAAACAAAAAACGCAGTCAAAAGACAGCGAAGAAGTACCTGAGCAGGCAGCGCCTGTCCAAGGTAGAGGGTGGTCTGGAGGAGCAATTCCACACTGGACGGCTGTTAGGTGAGTTGATTGATGAAATTTTTTTTATCTTTTTAGTTTTAATATGTTTAATTCTCTTTAGAAAATCATTTAAATGTTGACTGATAGTTTCATAGCATAAAGGGAACACAAATATAAAGTATTAGTTTCAAAAAACAAATTTTATAGGTTACCTGAAATTATTTAGTTTTTGAGATTAATTTTTGTTTTTTATGGAGTCACATTTTGATGTTTTCCACAACAGACTGGAATAACTTTAAAAGTCATACCTGTCAATCAATTTGTTTTGAGGTTGCATATATTATGAGATTAAAAATAAACTTTTTTTCGTAATTGTTTAATAAATCAAATGATGAAATTGAGAAGTTTTGAGGTTGCATTTAAAGCTGGTACCGTTTTGGGAACAGCTTAGCAGCTGTATGATCCACTTTGTCATAGTTACTCTGATTGTACAGTTACGAATATTCTCATTTGTAGTGGTTTTAATATGATTCTAATAGGAGTTATCTAATTACAGCATGTGTGGCGAGTCGGCCCGGTCAGTGCGGTCGCGCCGATGGTTACATTTTGGAAGGTAAAGAGCTGGAGTTCTACCTAAGGAAGATCAAATCCAAGAGGGCAAAGTGATATGTGTAAAATATAAAAAATAAATTTAAAAACAATCTTTTTGTTTTATTTCATAAATAATCTGGTTTACGAATAATACCGTGTACCAAACGCAAAAAGGTCGTATATAAAGTTACGCGCCCTTTTTGCTTAGCAAAGCTAATTTTTATTTTATCGTCAATCGATTTGATTTTTTTCTAAATCTAAGGTTTGAGCTATTCTAAGATGAAAGCAATAAAATTTTCATAATCCAACTGCTATGATACACTCTTTTTGCGTATAACATATGATATGTATAAAGTAAAATATAGTAATAGGGTAGTTAACAATTTTTGAGAGACAGCAATTTGAGCAACATGTTACATTATGAACCACAGAATCGTCAAAAAAGAAGTTTCTAAAATGATTTTCGTGTATAGAAATCAACGACAAACCGAATAAATATAAAATTGCATAGCGCTTACCGTGGTAGAACAAATTATAAATAAAACTCGTGTGATTTTATTTTAATTATCACGAATGTGTAAAACGGGTTGACATCAGTCTCTTTTATTTAGGTATATTATTTAGTTTTGTAAAGAATACATTAATAAAACAAAATTATTATTAAAATACTATAATATTCGTGAATTTAGCGGGTCTACCATTTTGCCAGACATCAGAGCGACATGGATGCTAGCGTCCATCACGAAGTAGAGGAATGGATATGTTGCATGGAACTTGACAGGTGATCTGTTTGTTACGTAACCTGGAAAACAAAATATTTATAATGCATTTTACTCGTAAAAAATATCTAATAGAATAAATTAAAATATTGAATTGTCATATAAATGAAGAAAACGTTATTTTTTAACTGTCTAAACGCTGTTTTCTTGAGAGGCGTTGACAGCTTCACCAGACTGTGGGGCGAGCGCATAAGACATTATGCCTAAAACGGTAGCTACCGCAAGAGCACCAAGATGGTACAAACCTCGGCTTGGGCTGCTAGAGCTGTCTATCTATAGTGCAGAGTGTGCAGCGTACATGGACACAGGGTTTTAGGGGGTGCCGTACGAAGCACGCGACACCTGTAAAGATGCGCCGCTCAAATTCAAAAAACACTCGACTGATTATGCAGCGGTGTTAGGGGAAGGGGTAAGAAAAGACAAGGGATGGGAGCGTGACTTTGCGGTAGAGGGCTTTTATTTTCTAACCTAAGCTAATGCTGTTGAACGGAAGGGCCTTTACAGCTTCACCGAACTTTGGGGGCGAGTGCTGAAGGCGCTCAGCCGCAAAAGGTAACTGCACAAGGGTTCAAACCTTGGCTTATCCGCTACCTGAGTGTGAAAACTCCCGCGGAATTTTGATCCTAGCTAATCCCTACATCCCTATGAACCTGTGTGTTATGTGCAGGAGTGTGTATGCAGTATTGTGCGTGTAATGCTCAATGCATGGTCAGTGTTATTGTATCGCACTGGCAGCGACGTCAAGAGCCTCCCCAGTTGGGGAACGAGACACGTCTTGGGTCGCCATTTGAGGGAAACCCGGAGAGTGTGCGGGAGCAAAATTAGCCGCCAGTCTCCGGCGGCGGGAACGGTGGTTTCGCGGGCGTGGGCACTGGCACGCATATTTCCTCAGGTGATGGGAAAAGATCCTATTTGCGGCGGTGATTTTATCGTCGGGGTCGGTAAGGCAGTTTCGCGGTCTTATCGCTATGCGCCACTTTTTGTACCAAAGACTTAAGGTGTTGACAGCGTTTTGGACGCAGTTTTTGTCTATAAGAAAAATAAACGACCGTGTCATCGGCGTGCAGACCTAAAGGAACCTCACTGCACTCTCGGCCTGGGACCGGGTGTTCCTTCAGGTTCGGGTTTAAGTTCGGTAGATATGCTATGTAAAGATTAAAGAGGACAGGCGCCAGAATGGAACCCTGGGGAACTCCTGCGTGGATCGGATGGGCTGAAGAGAGAATAGACTATTCTAAAGCGGAAACTACGGTTTGAAATGAAATCTCGTAGAATGTGAACTAACGTGTCAGGGATACCTAAATTTACTAATTTGAATACAAGGCCGGCATGCCAGACCTTGTCGAATGCCTTTGCAACGTCGAAGAAGACAGCGAGCTTATGCCAGGGTGTGTTTGGGGTTCGATAAAAATTTGACAGGATGTGCTCCGTGAGGCGTTGCACTTGGTGCGCGCAAGAGTGTCTAGCTCTGAAACCAAACTGTTCGGGGGGCAAAAGATTTTTGTCCTCTATCACAATTAGGAGACGGTTCAGAAGGAACAGCTCGTAGAGTTTGTCTATTGTACTTAATAAGCTGATTGGACGGTAACTATCTGGTAACCTGGTGTCTTTTCCAGGCATATAAATACCTATGACTATCGCTTCTTTCCAGGCGGCTGGTAAGTGGTGATTTTTAATGGCCGCATTGAAGATGCAGACCAGTAACGCGATGAGACGAGGTGGAAGAAGCTTAAGCACTTCATTCCTGATCCCGTCCGGACCGGGAGATTTTCTGGGCTTAAGGCTTTTAATAGCGGTGGTGACCTCATCACTGGTGGCAGGTGTGAGAAGGACAACCGGAAAAAGAGCGTCTAAGTCCTGTACCGAGGACTTTACATCGAAGACGTGGAGGACGTCAACGTTGTCAGTAACGGGGGAACATTGCTGCTCGAGGCTAGCGGCTAAGCACTCGGCTTTTTCGTCATCGTCAAATGCGGGTATTTGACCCTATGCGTTTCTGTCCAGGGGGGGCATACTAGCGACGGTACGGTCCGTCTTCATTGATCGTGCAAGCTCCCAGTACGCGAGGTGGGAAGGTTTCAGCTCCTCGAGGAGACTGTTCCACCTATTGTTATGGAGCTCATTTATGCGGTCTTTCACCGCTCTACATAAAAAACGTAAGCGTACACGACTTTCCTCAGTCGAATACGTGTCGCGGGCGCGGGTCGCGGCGTTGTTTTGGGTGAGCAGGGCTCTTACGTCATCAGGGAGTATAAAGCGGCGATCGTTCGCCGCTTGCACCTCTTTCGAGGTCTCCCTGATTCCGATGTTGAGATGCTCAACCAAAGAATCGATCGCGAGATCCGCAGACGTATCCAGTACATCAGGGATCCTATCTAATGGAGGTGAGGACTGATGGTCCTTCAGATACCGGCCGAGCTTGTAGTAGTCTGTGACCTTTATAGCTGGCAAACTAGAGCCATCCGGTTGACCTAAGTGTAGAACGACAGAGCGGTGGTCGGAGTCAAGTTCATATACGACTTGTATAAGACGCACAGGGAGCGAGACTCCTTTCAGAATCGCTATGTCTAGCACTGTCGGGCGGCAGTGCGCTTGAAAGTGGGTAGGCTCTGAAGGAGCGATGACCTCACAGTTGAGCCCAGGTACCAGACTCTCGAGTATATCCCATTAGGTGAATCCCTCGCAAATCATAGTCTTTACTAATGTTAGCGGAAGCACAGAGATGTGGGTTAATTCCAGACATCACTATAGTACACCTAATGATCCACCCTGTAATAACCTTTTGAGATTAAAACTTGCTTGACATATAATACTTGAACTTATTGTCAGGTAAATCGGTAATATTACTTGGGATCTTATTGTAAAACCGAATACTATTACATAGGTAATAAGCTTTTATTAGACTTTCTTAGCCTAAAGCGTGGGACGGCCAACTTATCTTTATTTCTAATATTAAAATTGCTTGTCTAAATTTTTACGAATATGCATTATGTTTTCGAAGACATATTGGGAGGGCAAAGATAAGACCATATTCTTGAAACTTGTTCTTTAGAGATTCGCGAGGTCCCATATTGTATATTGCTCAAACAGCTCTCTTTTGTAACGTAAAAATGGTGTCTACCTCTGCTGTTGTACCCCACAGCAAAATACCGTAAGACATTAGGCTATGACAATAAGCAAAGTAGACTAGCCTAGTAGTAGCAATATCCGTCAACTGGCGAATTTTTCTAACCGCAAAATCAGCGGAACTAAGCCTTCCTGCCAAAGTGTTAATATGCGGACCCCATTGCAACTTATTATCAAGTGTGATACCTAAAAACTGAGTTTTTTCAACTATGCACATTGGGCAACAAACATTTTATACATTTCGTTTTCTTTGTATAAAGAAGTAAATTATTTAAGACAAACCATTTAGAAATGTTTGCTAGTGTAATATTTAAGAGCCTAACATCTGATTTTTTTCTTTTTACTTTAAATATAAGTGAAGTATCGTCTGCAAAAAGAACCATACCAGCTGAGTTATTAACTATTAGCGGTAAGTTATTAACATAAACCAGGAATAAAAATGGTCCCAAAACCCCTGCGCAACACCGATTCTAACTAATGATCCAGTGGAGGTAACCCCATTTACAATTACTTTCGGACATCGGTTTGTTAAATAAGAGGCCAGGAAGGAGACAGAGGTTTCAGAAACACCATAATGTTTTAGTTTCAGTATAAGTGTACTATGATCAACGCAGTCAAAGGCCTTTGAGAGATCGCAGAATACACCTATTGCAACCTGCCAAATCTCCCAAGCTCCCAATATATAACTTATTAACGTTGCACCACCGTCAGTGGTAGATTTGGATTTCGTGAAACCATACTGCCGACCATCTAAAATCTTTTCTGCTCTGAAGTATTCAACTAACTGATTAAGCATAATCTTTTCGACAATCTTACTAATCGATGGAAGTACTGAAATTGGTCTATAATTTTCAAGACTACTTCTGCAACCTGATTTAAATAAGGGTACCACTTTACTTATTTTCATTAAATTAGGAAAAGTGCCTGTTGCTATGCATCCGTTAAATATGTTAGCCAAATATGGTGAAATATTAACAATCATGGTTTGAAGAACCATTACCGACATTCCCCATATGTCTAGCGTGTGTTTTAAATTTAATTGCTTGAAAGCTTTTAATATGTCACCTGCAGTAATAGATGTAAAATAAAATTTTAAATTTATAGGGGCATTTAAGTTATTAAGGAGCAATGCGGCACCATGGGTTGATGAAGTTATATGTTTTGTAACTACAAGAGGTATGTTAGAGAAAAAGTTCTGAAAAACAGTTGCTACATCTGAACTGTTTGAAATATGTACTCCAACTTATTAACCATTTATCTCCAGTAATTTATTCACATGTTCGTGATTGCGAAACATGAATTAGCGTTGAAAGTCCATCACTGAATATGTGCGTGCATTGAAAGTTTTGGCACAAGATTGCGATTACAGAGAAGTATCTGAGTTGATCTCTGATTTGAGTCACTCAAAGGCTATTATTACTGGTATAACTTCCCAAAAAATAAGGGTACGCCTTTTACAAAAGGCTTCCTTGACTTTTGATGAAGCTTTAAATCAAGCGATTGTTTTAGAAACTGCCGAGCATAATGCTAGAATTTTAATGAAAATTCTTTACATTTAAATGCTTTGTCTAACACTGGAAATTCGCTCAACCAAGAAATGTCTCCGCGAATGATAATTGCTTCAACAAAAAATGTTGTTTCTTTTGTGGTGGCAACGTTCATTAAAGAAAGAAATGCCCAGCTATTAATGCTATTTGTCAATTATGCTCTAAAACAGGACACTATGCAAACGTATGCCGCAGTACCAAAGAAACGCTGAATGCTCTTTCTAATTTCAATGATACTGAGCCTGTAGAATTAGGTACTATAATAGCTGCCTCACCATCTAGTTTACAAAAGGCCACTTATACTATAAACAATAAATGGTATACGTGTGGACGCTTTGATAGACACAGGCAGCTCTGTCAGTTTAATAGATAAAAATTTAACCCAAACCATGAAGTTAAAGAGAGTGCCCTGCAATCAACTTATAACATTAGCTTCCTTGAGCCACATTTCACATGTAGAAGGAATGTGCTTTGCCACAGTACATATAAATGAATATATTTATAAACGAGTTCCTCTTCTAATTGTCTGTAATCATTGCGTCGATGTTATAATTGTCCATGATTTATTAAAACATCACTCATCTCTGGAATTTCAATTTGGTGGCACAAAAGGGCCATTAAAAATCTGTTACGTCATGGAAGCCTCGGTACCATCAGTATCTTTATTCACAAATCTATCTTCAAATATCAAACCAATAAGTATCAAGTCTAGACGATACACTGAGGAAGACAATGAATTTATACAGAACGAAATTCATAAGTTGTTAGAAGATGGAGTTGTAGAGCCAAATGTATCACCATGGCGTGCCCAAGTACTAGTGTCTGGAGGAGGTATTCACCGCAAACGGCTTGTCATTGATTATTCACAAACACATTCACCGACTTAGATGCGTTTTCCGCTACCATCTATTGAAACTGTAATTAGTAAGGTAGCAAATTGTAATATATTCAGTCTAATTGATTTGAAGAGTGTTTACCATCAGGAGCCAATACTGCAGAAAGAAAAATTCTTTACAGGGTTACAGCATTCCAAAGAACACTAAATTTTATAATCAAAACTGAAGATCTGCATGGAACATTCACTTATATATATATCTATATATAACTATCTGTGGTAATGATCAAGCGAAGCATGACGTAAACTTAGAGAAATTTATGCAAGCAGTAAGGAAATATAAATTGTCCCTAAATGAAAACAAATGTGTATACTCCGTTGAAAGCGTAAATCTGTTCGGACATATACCAGTGATTCTCAACCTTTTTTTTGTTGCGGCGGCAAATTTGGCGGCACACAAAGAAAAAAGATAAAAATTATTTACTTACTAAAAATAAAAATATTTTTAATGCGAAATTTGAGCTTGATGTTTTTTGATAATTTCATTTATATTTGGTCGTTAAAATGACAATGCTACTCTCATATCGTCTTCTACATTTAACAATCTTGATCTTTTTTTAGTTTTAATGTTGGCTAATGCTGAAAATCCGAATTCACACAAATAAGCTGTGGAAAATTGTAATAATATGTTTAAACCTTTTTTGACTATCATTGGATAATCGCATGTGATGTTAATCCAAAATGAATTAATTGATTCTTCTGAATGGTTTAAAATTAAATCTGGAGTATTGGAAAGCAAAATGAGTTCTTCCTCTTCATTCAAAGTTAAGTAAAATACAGAAGTATCCGTTATGAGAAATGGATTACGAACACAATCAAATTTCTTAATATCTAATTTTGGGAAATAATGAATAATTCTCTCCTCTAATGTTGTCAAATGATCAACAAAAATTAATTTAATAGTTTTTATAACTGTCTTTAGGGACTGACTCAAACTTTTCTAAATTGCCTTCCTGAGCTTTATTTTTCCATAAAGTTATTTGTTTTTTGAATACCACCAGCTTATCGGTTGAGTTAAAGATATTTTCATTAGGCCCTTGCATACTTGAATTGATGTTGTTAAAAATATTTTTCTTTTTAAATGATATAATTTAATAGTATTTACATTATTATATATTTGCAAAATTTGGCGGCACACTTTTGAAATTTGGCGGCACACAAAAGTGCCGCGGCACAGTGGTTGAGAATCACTGACATATACTATTCACAACAATACAATCAAACCAGGCAAAGAACATCTCAAATCTCTTCTGGAACTTCCGATTTCTACAGATTCTGCACCTCTGAAAAGATCATTAGGTCTGATAAGATCTGATAAGATACGTCCTTTGATTGATAATAAATCTTTTCCCCTGTTAGATAGTTGTTAAAAGATGTTTCGAAGTTTTAAAATCAGATATTTTGCACGCCTCTCTAGTAATCAGATAACCATGAAACTTTTATAGTAGAAACTGATGCTTCCGGTCATTCAATAGCAGCTACGTTAACTCAGAAAGGACGCCCAGAGGCATTTTTCTCTCGTTCACTTTCTGAAACTGAACGTAAGCACTCATCTATAGAAAAGGAAGCAAGTGCAATTGTAGAAGCACTACGTAAATGGCGACATTATTTATTGGGAAAACATTGCATTTTAATCACCGATCAGCAATCAGTTGCTTTTATGTTCAATCAAACTCACTCAAGCAAAATAAAGAATGAGAAAATCGAACGATGGTGTCTTGAACTGTCTTGTTACAAATATAATATTATATATCGACCTGGAAAATAAAATACAGTGGCCGTAGCTTTGTCACGAGTATGTGCCTACTCTAATGTCAATAAACTGTATGAACTTCATGACTCTCTTTGTCACCCAGGTATAGTCAGAATGATGCACTGGATCAGAATGAAAATCATCCCTATTCTATAACGGACGTAAAAACAATGACTCCATCTTGCCCAATTTGTGCAGAAGTAAAACCTCGATTTAGAAAAACATCTGGGAAACTAATCAAGGCTACTGCCCCCTTTGAAAGGCTCAACATAGATTTCAAAGGACCATTGCCATCTAATACGAAGAATAAATACATATTTACGGTTATGATGAATTCAGTAGATTTCCATTCGCTTATTCGTGTAGAGATATATCGTCAGAAACAGTTATAAAATGTTTAAAAGATCTATTTTTTCTCTTTGGTATACCTTCCTACGTACATAGTGACAGAGGATCAACGTTTATGTCTAATGATTTAAAACATTATCTAACTACTATTGGAGTACCATGTAGTAGAACAACGCCTTATAAACCTGAAGGTAATGGACAAGTTGAGCGTCTGAATGGTACTTTATGGAAAACAATTCAGTTATGGCTTCGCTCAAGAAAATCAAAATTAAGAATACAGGATTGGGAGATAGTATTACCAATGCCTCTACACTCAATATGGTCCTTATTACGTACAACAACAAATGTAACTCTTCACGAAAGACTTTTTAATCATCCAAGAAGGATTTCAAACGGTGAGTCCTTACCATCATGGTTACTAACCGAAGGGTACGTTTTGGTGAAAAAGAAATTACATAATTCAAAATATGATCCACTAGTCGAGGAAGTGGAACTTCTGCAAGACAACCCACTGTATTGAGACATAAGATATGCAGATGGACGTGAATCCACAGTATCTAATCGGCAACTAGCACCACTTCCGTCAGTTTGCTCTGATGAGGACATGGTGTCTGACTGCCCAACAGCACAAGAAGAAAGTCCAAGTAGTGAGATTCAGTTAGAACTATCAGAGACTGACTCAGAACAAGTACGTATGTCTACCAGAGAAAGACGGATACCACATTACTTAGAGGATTATGTTTTCGATTAAATTGCGTGGGGAGAATGATATGTATTCGTCCTATTTAGTTTGTAAATAGTAACAAATTAAATAGATATAATCGGTGTGATTTCAGACATAGGTTTTGTTTTAATATTTAAATGTTAAATGGTATTGATAGAAACTATAGGTTATAAATATGTTCAGAAAGATTTTCATAAACATACATATGTTGATCTGAAATTAATTATCTTAAGGCCCCTTTATGACAGAAAAATATTCGGTTAGTGACTGTGCATGCAAGACTCTCAACTTGGTGGTAATATACATTGCTCGCGCGGGCCATTTACAAATTGTAAGCGGGCCACAATATGGCCAGCGGGCACAGGGTTGAGCAGCCTTGGTGTAGACCGCCTAGGACCACGGCGTCATGGTTTCTAATATTCGTGACGTGATGTTTGAAGGACATTCGGTTGTCTAGAATTAGTACTTAACTCGAGAAACTCAGGGAATATCATTGTCTAAGTACTTAAGGGGCTGAAGTTTTTTTTGCAGTTATTTAAATCGAGTAGTATGGCGGTGCTCTTTTCCGGGTAGATTTCTATTCGCCATTTATTATACCAAGAGCCTAGGGTATTGACGACTTTTAAAACGCGAGATCTAAGGTGGCCTCTGTCAAGGATTGAGTAAAAAATAACTATAATCTGCCTATAATAGGCCTATTTCGACGTGACGTAACATGACGAGAGTCGTGGAATATATGAAGATTGAACAGAACAGGCTAGTATAGAGCCGTGGGGAACTCCTGCGCGAATTGGAAGGGCTGTAGGAAGGGTGTTCTCTACTCTACAGCTGAAACTATGATCATTTAGATAGTCGCGAATTATGTATACAAGAGTATCGGGGGCATTCCTGATTAAACAGCGACTGGAAAATGGTGGTTTTTAATAGCTGTATTGAAGATGCCAAATGATAAGAGGAGCGGGAAGAAGTTTAATAACTTCATTCCTAATACTAATCCTATTCCTAATCAGGACCAGTAGATTTCTCATGATATGCGTCGAGGGTGCGGGTCGCGGCGTTCCTACGATTGAGAAGAGCTCTCACTTCATCGGTACACTTCATCGCTTTGTACTCCAAGCGGCGTTTGTTCGCCCAATCCTATCTAGAGAAGAGGATGTTGCATTATCTTTGAGTAGACTGGCTAACTTGTTGTAGTCCGTGACTTTAACAGCTAGCGAATTAGTATCCCTTTTTTTTTTTTTTTTTTTTTATTTGACGGGGGGAAATGCATTTACGCACTACCCTTATCTATTGTACTTAGGGGATCAAAGTCCCCCAGTACACTAGATAAGGGGCACGGAGTGACGAGCTCCGTGCAGTGTGGGACTCACCCGGGCGAGAGTCGCCCGGAAATACCCACTAAAACCCCCCGGGGCCGTCCGCTGCATTTGGGATGGGGGCGACACGGGGTGGCTTTCGCAAGCACCGCGTCGCGAATTAGTATCCCCTGAGTGAGATACAGTAAGTAATATTATAAGGAAAAAAGACTGTTGGTTGGTGACGATGAACAAATTTAACATCACGGAATACTAGTTATTGTATGCATTTGTAAGTAATATAACTTTTATGTTCTCTTCACTTGGAATTCACTTAATTGTATGTACATGAAAAGTAAATCAAAGGCAATATGAATGTAAAATATAACAAGTATTATTCTAAAAAATATATTTTTCTACTGATATTAAAACCAGATATTCTTAAATCATACATTAGAGAGTTTTGATTTGTGAATATTTTAAATTGGTAAGTAATTTACAGTGAGAAATTGTATAAATATTCTATTAATAGAGATTAAAATCTCTTGTTTTAGAATATGCAATTAGGTACGTAAATAAATATGTTACTGGTCATCACTAATAAACCTCATGTCAATAAGAGTAATCATTGTTTCATAATGTAACTATGTCCTTGCAATGCTAATGCGTCCGACGTTTATCAAAATAATCATTGAAACAAAATAACCCAACTGTAGCAACAGGAAACAATCATCTAGCATTTTTTTTAGTTAAACCTGTGTAGATACGTATGTACGTAATTGAAATGAGTAGACTATTTGCGAATAATAATTTATCGTTATTACGTATTTAGGTCGCAATAATGTCAATGCGGCAGACGATTTCCCTAATTGTTACTGGAATATAAACTGAGAGTATACGAGCGCATCAATGGAAGCAAATGCGCGTGTCGCCGCGTTACGCCATCCACTGCGCAGGGCCCACGATTCTATCAAAACAATGGATGCGCCAGCTCTCGCTACTTAGCACCTTAGTTTTATACTCTTTTGATAACAATTAATCCGACTACAAACCGGAAAACGGGGTCACGAAAACTCTGTAGTAAACATAATAGGTTTACATAATAATATTGTAACGATTTTATAATCGCACAGGTAAAATGCCTAGGTAAATAACTCATTTGATTATGCACAGTGTACGGTTGTCAGTTTTAATTAATTATGGTGAATCAATTTTCGGAAATTTTCGTAACGATACAATGTCGTTCAAGGATTTTCCGGCGTCGAGTGAGACGCACTAGTCCGTGACGGCGATGAATGACCCCAAACCTGTGGATGACTCCCCTGTATCTTATGTTTGTACAGACAGTTACTAAAAGAAATTACTTGTATTGGTACCGTTAAGGTTTCAGATTTAATTTTTAGTCTTCGAAAATTGTTTTTTTTCGCCGATTGAGTGCTACTGAGACCTTAATTAATAACACATATTATAAAAAGTATCTAGTCTATTCATCCTTTGTTATTTACCTACTTCAATTCATATTAAATATTCATTCATGAATTGAATTCTAAACACTGACCCGGAGGAATAGATTAATAAATTTCTTAGTGCGCTTAATCTTTACGTCAGTTATCTTCTTAAGTTTGCAGTTTACGTTCTTGCTTCCGTTTTGTCGTTTGTTTTTTAATTTATCCTAAACTTTTCTTTCTAGTGAATGATAATTATATAGGTAAAAGATTTTGTACGTCAAGTGGGTAAAGTATTTTTCCAATTTTTTGTCATAGTTAGAGAAGCTTTCCTTAGAATAAACGTTAATCTGACCATGCTTTGCTTATTTTTAATTGTTATAGGACTAGGGACAGAATGGTGCTTGCTTACTTACTTAGTTAAATGTAATAATACGTTCTTACTTATATAGTGTTTTCTTCTTGTAAATCTATACGTTTGGTAAGTTACAAAAACATAAATATTTGGGTAAGTTAAGAAGATATTCTAGCGGCATTTATTCCATACAAACGTAATCGTTTGTTTTTCCTCCCTGGATAATAGCATTACGGTAAATATTTTTATACCGAATACTATATATCCACTACCACCATGCCTGTACGTTTTGATTTTTCCAAAAATTCGTTATTGTAGAAATTAGGAATCTTTGAAAATGAATAAATACTCTATTTTTACCGCCGTTTTTAGACGTTCGTTAAACAAATTTGATGGATAAAATTAAAAAAAGTAAATCGTACAGCCATAGCCAAAGTCTTTATTATTCTAAAACTGAAAATAAAATAAAAATCTGTTTAGTTTTGGAGAAATAAACAGTGTACTGTGAAGTGATGTTTTCGACTATTTTCATAGGTAAAATCAACCCTATCTGCAGTTGTCCCTTTCGTGTTATATAATTATTTGTTTAGAGAGCAACGCGATAGCAATAGATTTCTGAAATACCTACTTTTCCGACCGCATGTCTTCTTAAGATAAAAACTAGGACAAAAACCTACAAATTTACTAAGATTTTTGTTGATAATACTCACGATTTTTCTTATTATCGTCGGGTCTGTATTTGCGGATTGCGACGGATACTGCCTGCTCGATGCTGCGCACGTAAACACCGGATTGTCTTGTCATTGGGCTGAAATCTCGTTGTCTTGGCTCGAACACATCACGTATACCTAACTGTGTGTAATATAATAGTATTAATATATGAGATATATTAGTTGGTAAGCTCTGAAGCTACAGAAAGTAGAGGCACCGAGCCTTATAATTTTGATTATGCTTTGGACTGTTTTAACATTTTGATATGGTACCCTCGTCGCTATTCCAAACCCATACCTTCCGCCGTTGGTCGGCTGCTCGCCCTCACATCCTTAAACTTAGCCGTAAAGCCAGGACTGTCTTCCTCCAAGGTTACGACATGCCACTCTTCAAAAAGGGGCTAAAAACCCTTATATAGGTACTAGTTGTGCCCGCGACTTCGATTTCGTTTTAAATAAACATTATCCATTGGACCAAATTGTGAATCTAAACCATTTTCGAGTCCACAGACACAAATAAAAAATTTCATTCAAATCAGTTAATCCGTTTAGGTGGAGTTTAGTCACATAAACATGCACAGATTTTTATATATAAAGATTTATGAGACGACATTTATACGTTCCATCATAGTTCAATGCGTTTGATGGTAGGTGCTTCAATATTCACTTTTAGCAGAATAATAAAACTTTGTCAATTACCATGTTTATTTTTCACTATAGTTTTAACTTCCTATATGAGACTCAGTCAGAATTGTTTTTTTTTTTAAGAAAATTGTGTGATTATTTTTTTTCAAACTGTTTTTTTTGAGAAAGGGACGATTAATATAAGTATAAAAATCTTTTATGGTTTATTTGTCTCAACTGACAACGATATTCAATTAAAGCATCATTGTCTTTAATTCGTGATCTAAAATATTATAATCGAAAATAAAATAAGCCTAAACAGTTCTGTGTTCGCTGATTTGCATGGATTGTTACAATTAACTTCAGTAGAAACTTCACATGGTTATTGTTCGTTATCTATTTAGGACGAGCAAAAATCAATGTTTTGTATGGGTGTTTATTATGACATGGTTACAGAAACGGTGTCATTTGAAATAAATTATGTAAATTTAAGAATAACTTATGCTAATTGTATGTTTACTTCTATAATTGAAATTATTGTTGTTAATCGTAGTATATTTAGTATATTGATAGTTAATATTATAATTGTTAAGCCGGGTGGTGCCGGCTAAGAATATTACAACCGCATATCTTCCCGTGGGTGTCGTAAAAGGCGACTAAGTGATAAACGAGAGGATGGGGAGCAGCATCATCTGAGCACCACAAACGCCTACTGTCGGCCATCCATGACAAACCATCGGCCAACCCGCCTGCCAAACATGGCGTAATGGCAATCCATCCCTTAATGTGGGAGACCTATGTCCAGCAGTGGAAGCCTTTCGGTTGAATGAATGGATGAGTGGATTATAATTGTTTTTTTATAGGTTATTCGTAAGCAGTGGGTTAAACTTGAACAAGAAAACGAAGAATAATATGTAAATATTGCTTACGTTAGCACCATTCAGTCGTCCTGTTTCCCATGTCATCAAATATAAGCAAAGCATAACCCCGCTGCAAAGTATAATATTTGATCGACCCCTTATACGTGAATTCATTTTAAAATTTACCTTCTGTAAATCAGTAGTTAATGTCACATGGCCTTTAACTGTAAAGCTGGGCACGATGCCTTTCACTCGACGAAGTCGTAAGGCGCCGTAGATATCTGATAAGTCCGATTCCCTTGCCATACGAGCCAGGAGGCGTGCTAACTCTCCCGAGCCACCTCTATTAGGTAACACCACTAGGAGGTAATAACGATCACTGTCCAGTGGTAAACGTAGAGCCGATGCTTCCAAATGGGGAAGGTATGCATGCTCTAAAACAGTATCGTATTGCATATATGTAACCTGAAATAATGTACATAATCTATACTAAAAAATAAAATTAAAGCGCCTATTTGTTTTCAAACAATTTTCAAAAATGTTGTCTGTTTGTTCCGGTTAATCTTCGGAACAGCTGGACTGGTTCAGGTGGGACTTTTCTTGGCAGATAGCTGAAGCTACTCCGCGTATCTTATGCTAATATAATTTTTCGAAAATAATTAGGGTTCCGCGTAAAAAAATTCTAAACTCATGAAATTCTGTATAAAATTCGATTTAATGCACAGTTTTACTAGCAGGTTTGAATTCGTGATAAATATATTTGCTTTCTGTTAGTAACAAAAATTATTTCAGGAAATATTTAGTTTCGTGTAAAAAAATAAAATAAATTTGTGAACAACATACGTGTGAAAACAAACATTATTGCCCAATGATTATTTAAAAAGTATATTACTTTAGAGTAAAAAGTATATATACTAGAAGAGCGTGGGCGGAGCCGCGGGTGCACAGCTAGTACCTAATTTTTATAATTACAATTACAATACATTTTTATGGGTTGGATGAAACGGAAATGAACAAAACAACGGATAAAAAATATTTCTTTTAAAACCTGTTTAAGTATAGCGGAGTAGTTAGGCAAGTGCTTTGAGTTGTAATAAAATTATCGATACAAGTGTTTTTATAACTCTATGTTAACTAAATGTTATGGTTTCAACACACAGCGGGCGGGTAGGTACTGTAAGTAGCCCAGCGCGTAGTTTCTACAGAACCCGTCGCTTCTCTATCTTCTATAATAAAATGGCGCTGGCGTCCCAAATTGCCCGCTGTGTGTTAAAACTATTATAGAAAATGGTATTCGTTTTTCCAATTATGAAGTTTTATATCTTATTAATTTCTAGATTGGATATTGATTTAAAACTTCAGTATTCTAATTGTATAATTAATTTTATAGATACTTTTTATCAATCATACTGACCTGTACATTTTTTAGCCCATTTGCCAAGAAGAGCTTATTTTCAAAATTTTGTTCCGGTAATGCTAGAGGGATATCATACGATCTATATAGCAAGTAATCATCCATGTATGGAGGATTGGTGAATATAAAATCAACCACAGATTTTTTGCTACGCTGCAATGTTTCTAACGTTGTCATTGATGTTGTTGACTCAACAGTAGTAATTGATGTTGTTTGATCGGTATTTTGTGTTCCTAAAGACGTGTTTTCTGTATTGAGTGTGGTGGAAACAGTAGTAGTACTCTCGGTGTTAGTTATTTGTTCTGTGCTCGAAGGGAGATCAGTAGTAGTTGTATTATTAACTTGATTATTCATAATATCGGTTGTTAAGGCGACATCTGCTTGTGAAGTTTGCTGAGATATGGTTTCCGCATCGGTTTCTAAATTTGAAGTTATCATTGTTGTAGTCATATTCAAGTTATCCGTAGTTGAAGATATACTCGTATCCACTGTTGTCAACGATGTTGTAGTATTATTTAATGCCAGCTGTGTTGTTGTTTCTATAGTCATCAACTCTGTTGCAGTGCTTTGTTCCATGGTTGGGGTAATAGATACAGAAATTGAGGGTACACTGGATGATGCTGTAGATTCAGGTATGCCATCATTGGCTAAGGTCTGGATATTTGTGATAGTCGTTTCTTGCATTGGTATTGTAGATGATATTTCCTCACCAGGTTTGTTTTCTGTTATCATTATAACTGTGGTAGATGTGCTCTCTTTTACCGTTGGTGCAGAAATGTTACTATCAATTGTCGACGATTTTGCAGTGCTCGATTCGGTTGTATTTTTTTCTTCTACGGGTTTATTATTTGTTATTGTTGTTGGTTCGGTTGTACTGGTGTTACTTTGGGACGGAAATGTTGGCAATTGATCGTTTTCTAATTCGAAACCGTAGAACCGTAAAACCCTTTTGTAACTTTCGTTGAAAGTGACGTTCTCATTGTTCAGTGCTAAACCTGCGAGAAATCCTTCTTCGGGAACAAAATAAGTCTAAAATAAAAAAAAATGTGTAGAGTCATGCCAATTATACTTATAATTTCGATAACATTTTAAAAGGTTTCTAATTCTACAGAGACAGATAATATCGCCATGATCGAAAACATGAAATTATTACGTTATGCAAATGAAGTACTTAAAATGAAACTAGATGCGCGTTATGGAGTGAAAAAAATTAAAACGCTTTGAATAGCGAAGGTTTTGGTCCCTTGTTAAAAATAATTTATAACACGAGCTATATAATGGGCGGAAGGGATGGTACTTTAAACCAGTTAATATAACTGTAGTTCCTATTTAAAATGTTAGTGACCGAATAGCAAATTTAATAGACTGTAACGATTTGATTGTAAATAGTAAATACTTTTTTTCCATTAGCTAAATGCTGTTGACCGAACTTTTAACGCGAGGTCTTAGGGCGCTCAGCAATGTAAAGTGGGTAGGGGCGGGGCCCCTAATTTCATTGCATTGGCGAGGCCACCTAGGTGATAACCTTTTTATTTATTGGGAGCTGTCTACGATCGCAGAAAAGAGGTTTTTAACCTGAGGGATTAGATTAAGATTTTTCGGTCTTCTAGCGAACGTTACTAATTATCAGCCACTGTATTTCATTGTAAAGTTTTTGGAAATATTGTAAAAAGATTAAATTTAATAGATACCTTGATAATATTATGCTTATTAAATAAAAACAGGCTATAATAATGTTCAGCACCAACTCTTTATTATGAGAATATAATTGAAAATAAAATTCTACAGGTATTTTATTATGTATTTGAGTAATATATATGTTGACGCAATTTCGAATTAACCAATACATGGTTTAATTTTTTAGATTATTTATTTGTTGGTACTTTGGTATTATATATGTTTATTTCATTTCAAAACTTTTATAATAAATAGGGTTATATATTTAGGATAAATATGTTAGCAGGGAGATAAATAAGAGCAGTGTTGATGTTCATAGGAAAGCGGCTCATTGTGCCGTGTCACAAGTCTCATTTACATTAAATTTCAAATGTTATTAATTTCTATGCTATGTGAAAAAAGGCTACATTATATAGAAGGCAACGTATACCTGTCTGTCCGCTAGTTGTCTATAACCCGAGAACAACTGAACAGATATACTTGTTTTTTTTTTTAATTCATATATATATATATTATCTGGCCAGGTTTTTAGTAAATATATATTTTGTTACGGTAAATAATATCTAGGAGTATATAGCAAAAGTAATTAGAATAAGAGAAAAAATACTTCACAAAAATAATAATTAATTTGTTCCTGCTTACATTATATTATATACTAGCTGTGTGCCCGCGGCTGCGGCCCCGTTTCGTATGTTCTTCACTGCGTTTTAATTTTTTATACACAAAACTAACTTTTTTTAAGTCTAAGATTAAGTAAAAATATTTCTCCTAAATTCAAGGACTTGCCCGTAAAACTGTGCATTGAGTTGGATTTTATTCAATTTATAATTTTTTTACGCGGAACCCTAAATATTTTTGAAAATTAAAAGAACTTTACGGAGTAACTTCAGCTATCTACCAAAAAAAGTCCCGTCAAAATCCGTCCAGCCGTTTCGGAGATTACCCGGAACAAACGGACAGATAAACAGACAAAAATTTTAAAATGGTATTTTTTGGTATAGGTATCGTCTATACATTCATACCTATTTAGGAAAAAAAAAAATAATTTTGACATTACAAACTGGCATTCCAATTTTATTTATTAGTATAGAAAAGCCAACGTTTGTCTGTCTGTCCGATATTATACGTGGGCACACAGCTAGTGCTAAAAAGTTCCTCGTTTACGCTATTTAGTTGCAATCGAAATTCTACTGTAAACTTACAGGGCTCCATTGACAGCACCAGAAAAAAAACCACTTACTTTCAATGTCCGATGTATGTCTCTGAAGCCAATCCTCATAATGTTCCTATGCCACGGCAGTTGAATTGCTCTCTGCATTTGATATGACGAATCTCCATCAATTCCCTCATATAAAGCTACCAGTATACCCATCAGTCCGTACGGAGAGAATGCTATGTTGTTATCGTTGAGGAAATTATGTTCCGCTAGCACTTTTAAACCAAATCCATTTGTAGCGTCTACCATGTGTGATATAGGCCTTCGTTGATCGTCCCATGATTTAATTTCGATCGGTACTCCGTAGTCTGAGCTTACGATTGTAGTAAAATACGAGTAAACGAAGATTATAACCGACGGTATAGATGTTGTGCATCGCACGCGACCTATCCGACTCATAGTGAGCGTGTTTCTGAGCGCGCTTTGCTAACCACTGCTTGCACGGACTTGATCTGTCCGCTTCGGGCAAATCCTTGCTACTAATTAATGCTTAAGAATAAGACTACGGATCTTGCGGTGAATGCCCTCTATGTTGTTATGTATATGCTAAAACATTTTGCACGAATTTAAATTCTTACCAAACGGATATTATGTGTAATAGATATGTATCAATTGTCGGTTCGATTTTTTGTGCCATTGAAATAAAACATTTACCTCCTGTTGCATACAAAAACAAAAGAATTATTTGCTAATTCGAAAACGAAATGACGTATTATTTCTTTGTAATTATTATGGTGGTAGGGCATTTTCTAATGATACCCGCCTGGTTAGCTACTAACTGCAAGTTTGAAGACCTGTTGCCAAATACCAATATGTGTATTCCAGCAGCATCACTTGTGAACCAGTACCTTTAGTCTTAATGTGCACTGAGCCTATTCCGTGTAAAAAAAACTTTTAGACGGAAGAAAAACTTTCCGCATGCATTGTACGCTCCTTTGGGAGTTATTACATAAAGATACTTCCGAAAAATCGTCAGTCAATTATTTAATTGAATAGAAAAATCGAAATACTCAAGAAAGAATTGCGAATAAATATAATCTAAACTAATAAATAAAATTGGAGTCCGTTTGAAACCTCAAAAGTATTTTTTTTACTAAATTGGTATGAATGTATATACGATAACTATACGAAAAATACAATTTTTAAAATTTTTGTCTGTCTGTTTGTTTCGGGTAATCTCCGGAACGGCTGGAATAATTTTGACGGGACTTTTTTTTGGTAGATAGCTGAGGTTACTCCGGGTAACATAGGTTACTTTTAATTTTCGAAACTAATTAGGGTGCCGCGTAAAAAAATAAAACAACTTTCAAACAAAATAAATTATTATCTTACTATTAAATAAAATTGGAGTGTCTGTTTGTAATGTCAAAATATTTTTTTTCTACTGAGTAGATATGAATGTATATACGACACTTATACCGAATATACAATTTTTTAAATTTTTGTCTGTCTATCTGTTTTTTCCAGGTACTTTTTGGATCGGTTGGACGGATTTTGACGGGACTTTTTTTTGGTAGATAGCTGAAGTTACTCCAGGTAAGTTGGGTATTTTAACTTACGAAACTAATTAGGGTTCCGGGTAAAAAAAAAATAAAGCTCATAAAAAAATAAATAAAATGCGATTCAATGCACAGTTATACAGGCAAGTGCTTGAATTTATGAGAAAGATATTTACTTTATCTTAGTACTAAAAAAAATCGGAATATAATTAGGGTTCCGTATAAAAAAAATTAAAACGCATTGAAGAACATATAAAATGCGGGCACAGCCGCGGGCGCACAGCTAGTATATTATATATTAGGTAAAGAGCTTTCTTGCCTTAAGCGATTATGGCGCGGTCGTTAGTGCGACCACCTATTCAACTATAAAATCAGTTTGAGCTTTAAGCTAGCTTTCATCGTGAGGAAACTAAAGCATGATTGTAGGGTATTTTCTAATAAGGCCCTCCTGTGTACCTACAACCCTCAGGTTTGAAAAAAAGGCCCTAAATCATTATTTGAGAGCCAGTACCTATAGGCTTATTGTGTTTACCAATCGTGGATCATATCGTCAATTAACTAAAATTGTGAACCTTGTGATATTGTAGTCAAAACATTGAGCCTACCTCGTTTAAAATCAAACACACTTGAGAAAAACTCGTCGAAGTGTATCTATATCTGGTCTGGATTTGGGTTTTTTTTAATGTGATGGAAATGCATTTACGCACTGCTTCCATGCCAGAGTAGAAAGTAGTGATGCGGATGACGAGGAAGCTCCAATCGCCGCATACTACCCACTAAACCTACTCACGACATATCGTCTCTACCGCCTGACGGGGACGACACGTTATAAAGCCCCTATTATAAGGCCCCTAAGCAGATGGACCAGCTAGAAGCTGAGCCCCTACCTGCAATAGAAAACAGCCTCCGGTATGGTCTGGATAGACCTAACTAGACGCTATAACCGTGGTAGCTGTAAACCGGCATGATGATGGTAAATTTATCTGTCGGAGCCGTTATTGTTTTTGGGTTGTACTTTATGTATCATCAGATTAAGTGCAGTTATTTGCCGAGCTTGAATAAAAAGAACAGTTGTAAGTAAAGTACTTAGTAAAAAATTAGAAGTAATAACGATGATACATTGATTAAAATGAACAAAATTCTTTATGATATTTATAAAGTAACAGTAACAGGCTAGATTTGTTTTGTAAATCCACATTTCTCTGGTACCATCGGGCGCCTACGGCTTTATTACAAAACGATTCTATATCTTTTGTAACGTGTACATCTGGGAACCTATAAGGCAAAAAATTGCCACAGATATATGTAAATAAATATGTACTTTTTGAGTTATGCTTAAAACAGTTTTTAATTACCATTAAAATCAATTGTGCTTATTTTTATTTGTCTTAGTTATGCGATCTGAGACTGATTTATAGAATTTCTTTTTGGTTGTACGGCACCATAAATGAATTTACGCCCTTTTTACAATAAAGCAAATTTCACTACTCGATCATAACCAGAGGATTCTATTACAAACGAAATTGGCGAAAGTAAATTTTATATGTATGAATATTATAACAAAATATCTGCAAAAAGGGGTTGTTCTTTTATTATTGACCTAGGGGGTTGTCTACTGAAATTAGGGCATGTCATATTCGTTCAATTTTACTATTCGAATATTTCGAATAGTACTAAACTTATTATTCGAATACTAATTTTTAGAATAATTATGGAAAACCGTTTTTTCCTAAATAAACAACATAATCCGTTATTTTTCTTTTGTATGCACTTAGTATAACAGTAATTGATACAAAAAAAACATATCTTAAATGTGTAGGTAATTTAAAACACAAATCAGTCCTAGATCAAATAGGTACTGTATAATTATAGCATATTTTCTGGTTTCTCTTTAGAAATGATAGAGTATCTAGTGTGACATCATTTAGAGCATTTTTGATGTAGCAGAATGCTAATCTACACGATGAGAATACCCTCTCAAACTGACGCTAGTTGCGGGAATCGTTAGCATGTTGTATAGGCATACCTTCTTTATAGGTGGAAAAAATGCATTTACGCACATCTTCGGTGCGGGGTATGGAGGGGTGTGTGGGAATCATACGACAGGCGAAACCGGCACAAGTACCCACTAAAAACTTCACGAGTTACCGTCAGAGCACCTTAGCAGAATGACGCAGGATAGCTATGCTTCGCTTCGTTTCGATGGGAGCCATCTAAGCCCTTCCATGCAAACGGAGGCAGTCCTGGTAACAAAGCTAACTTTCAGACGGGTACCCCAATGGAATGGAAGGTCAGGGTCCCCGCCCTTTCCCCCCTTGGTTAGGCAGGTTGATGTCACGTGGACGGTGCTGGGTTGCGCCGCCTAGATACTACCACTCATGGCAGCTTCAAAGACAACCCTAACGGGGCCAAAATACCAGTCGATGTAACCACATGCGGTGACCGGCAGTACATACATTTGAAGTCGCGCATCCCTCCCCAACTCTTCACAAAAACGCACTGCGGCGTTTCTGTCCCTACTGTGTGTGTTCCTACTGGCCGCAAGGGTAACACAAATCACCCTGTTAGTAGAAATCGAATAGACCAGACGGGTATGCCCCAGACCCGAAGCAGCGTAGAGGCTTCTTGCTTCAAGCAGATGGACCCGAGTCACACTCCACAACCCGTTTTTTAGGACACCGACCGGATGACTTCGTCTTCCATCACTGAATCCCCCAGACCGACTATGCTAACATTAGCCCGCTAATGCTCGTCTGAAGATCTCAGCCTCGTTTGACATGCATCCGTGAGAGCATCTGCCTGTTTCACGCAACGGAAACCCGGAATCTCAATGATTTGGGAGATTTTTTCTGCCTCCAAGTGTTATATAGCAATGTGCTCCTTCATCCTTGCAATGCTAATCCTGCAGTGTTAATACAATTGAAGACGAACGCAAGTTGAGCTGTGCCTAGGCATTCGCAGAGGTTGAAGGAGCTGAGGCCCCAGCCGTCTCTTTTCGAGTTATGTTATTATATCCTGCCTTCTCCTTAAACCACGACGGACCATGGAATCTCCACCCGAGCTGCCAGCGTCGCTGACATGGGGGCTGTAGCTGGGAATGGAACCTTATCCAGCGTCGGTGTCGGTGCTTTCTCCTCCCGCCCGAGTCTCGACTCTGCAGTCTTCCTATTTCTCGATCCTTTTCTGAACTGCTGACCAGGTGATGCCAGAGGGGATCGCACCACCCTTGGGAGAAGATATTCCCTCAGTCATTCTGTTTCCAAACCCATAGGCCGCCGTTTAAGAGCACTCTCGATATTCTTTGTGGTAGACGCCACAATGCTATACACGATTTCAGCTAACGTTTCCCGATCATGAGGTCCTATATCCTATTGGACATCTCCACCCTGAGTGTATATAATTCCTCCCGAAGCAGCTTCTTTTCAGTGCCTTGCACGTTTAATAAAGGTGGGAAGTAGGAATATTTGGGGAGAGCAACCGCTCCAATTCCTACTCGAATACCTCCTCAGACCTGCTCACCTTCCCGTTTCAACATTCTTATAATTATTGTCATTGCTGATTAAATCGTTTTTCATTACATTGTTTTTGAAGACTAGAAGAAAATCTGTAGGTTTGAGATATTAAACCTTTTTTTTTTTTTTTTTGACGGGGGGAAATGCATTTACGCACTACCCTTATCTATTGTATTTAGGGGATCAAAGTCCCCCAATACAATAGATAAGGGGGCGCGGAGTGACGAGCTCCGCGCCAGTGTGGGACTCACCCGGGCGAGAGTCGCCCGGAAATACCCACTAAAACCCCCCGGGGCCGTCCGCTGCATTTGGGATGGGGGCGACACGGGGTGGCTTTCGCAAGCACCGCGTCGCCCCCTGCAGTGAACCCACCGGGCCTCGTCGTGCAATGGCCCAGCGGGGATGGGGGAGTGTTGAGATATTAAACCTGGTATTTATTTTTCTTGAGGTCATTTTTAATCATTAACGTTCAAAAGTTGATCTTCTATTATTTGAAAGCAAACTAAGTGAAGTCAAACCATAAGAAAACTTGTTTAAAATTATCTATAGGCAAATAAAGAATCAAGCGAAACGTACTGTTTTTTTATTTTTTGGCGGGATTCCTTAGGAGTTATAATGATTTCAACGGGCTTACCTTAGCTTTACGGGTATATTTCTTTATCTACTGGTAATACTGACAAAATGGTTGACATTGTTGACAACACTGTTTTCGCGTCACGTATTTCTATAATCTATTTTATAATTTTGTGACTGCTAGTAAGTTTCATTTCAGAAATTAACGTTTATGTAAATTAGTAAGATTTTGATGATTGATTTAAAGATGGCGATATAAAGTATTATTATACAGTATTCTATTTATTTCGTCGCTGTTTGTGCAAGGTTAGTTTTACCACCTTTTATTCTTTTATTTCTGTAAATGAATTGTTGGCAGCGTAGGTAAAGCGAGGTACGTAACATTATTTTATAAATATAATTGCGAAAAAGCGGTCCTCGTGATTATTTTAGTCCTAAAATACTAAAATCACAGAATCCATCAATATTTTATACGTCATCCAAAATGTTCTTGTTACAAATTTTCTGTCAAATTGATTTGTATTGTAAATATTTTTTACGATGCATATGAAATGATTTTTTTCCGAAACATTTTTTCATTCTATTATTGTCAAATTTATTTTTCTCTACAAATATTATACAGTTAAGTTTTTTAAAAATAGATTGGGCTGTTCATTCAATTAGTGATAATTGATCTATGTAATAGGTTCTAATTTAAACAAAATCTATTTTTTATCTGAAACAGCAAAGGTATTTATATATATTTTTTTTTTTAATATATAATATGACCTTATGTATATATGTTGATTTTTCAGTAACAGGTTCAGTCATTAGAATGTGTTATTTTATTTTATTAATAGATTATAATAATCAGTAAACAGTTCAGTAAAAATTCCCGGGGTTGGATCTTAAACCAAGTCACCTGAATTTAAAGGTTCTGAGAGTTCAGGGAGGTCAAGGGGCTCCATCCCGCCCGCCCGCATCAAATCCGCCCATATAATTTTTGCGGCCAGAAATAAATCTAGATATATTAAAAAAAATTTTAAAATTCCATAAAATCTTATGTAAAGACTAGCAATATGTGTAATGGAATGGAATTATTGTTATATTGAATAAGTTTCTTAGTGTCTTTTATGCTACACCTGTCAAAACATGAAATGAAACACAACTACTTGTTGTATATGTGAATGTGCTCTTTCGTGGTTTTTTTTATCTTATTTCAACAAATTCTAATGAAGTATAGATTGTAAGAGGCTGTCACAGTTCAGAATAGATCACAACATAGAGTTAAGTTATTTTTAGAAAAAAAGCTAGAACAGATTGGTCACCATTCATTGATAACTATTTACCAATGTTTACAAGTCAACATTGCACCATGCTGACATGTTTATCTTTTATTAAATTTAAAGAAAAAACTATGCTTCTCTGGCAGTGGGAAAGAGTGAATGGCAGCTCCCATACTTTCCCCCAAACCACCCCCCCCCCCCAACCCCATTCAACCCCACAATAAAGCGACTTAGTTTAAGATTTTCACCCTTCAAACATACCAAATGCTGTTTATTTAATAGAATATATAATATGTTCAATACATATAAAAAGATATTGCTATGTAGTCTACAAATTCCAAACTTAGAACTTAGCATAATGACTTATGTGTATGCACATATTAAGTGCTGACGTGATTAAGTACATTTTTACTTAAAACTTAGTTAATTTTAAATATTAAAAGTAGGCATGTGTATTTCCCAAAATTTTAACTAAACCCACTCATATAAACCGGTCATTCTTAAGCCACACCTATTAGGGAAATGTGTGCGCATGGGAAGGGAGTTCACTTAACGAAAAAATAGATTCAATCCTATTCAACCTATTCACTAAATCAAAATTTAGTCAACTTATGACTAATAAGCTTTTCATTGTTTTTATACATTTTCACTTAATAAGAGTGCGATGATGCTACAAGGTTGATTTATTTAATCTACCAAGCTGCATTTGACTTGTCATAGTAATTTTAATTGTATAGTAATTTTTATGTTATGAATTTTGGTAAGATGATGATGATGATGAAAATGACAGTCTGATCTATGCCATACTGTTAGAATCTTTTATCAAGATTATGTTATTGGTCTACTGAAAAAAACAATTTAAAATCTTTGAATACATGAATATAACCAGTACTTTTAAGTTTTTTTTTTCATAAAAATGTGTAATTAGCAGTTATAATTTCAAATACATCAGGAAACATATGTGAACTATAAAATCGTAAGGCGAAAATGTAAGTATAAATGTACAATAATAGTGTAAGTATCAATTTTTTGTATTCAACAATTATGAAAGCTAAGTATATTGAAAATGATCTGATTTAGTATAAAATATATTCCAGCCGTGTACTACTGTGGTGTAACAAGATAGAAGATTTTTGGTTATATTAGTGAAAAAGTTTATAACCATTGAGGTCATAAACAATCAAGTGTAGTGCTTCAAGATGGAACTTCCAGATTGCCCTCCAGGCACTGAGGGTTACGAAGATTCTTTCACTGAAAAACCTAAGAAGATTGAAACTGATGAAACATGCACAAAGGTAAATATTATAATTTTTGTATATTAATAATTTATTCATATACTATTAAAACATCAATAAACATAGTTTCCATGAAGACTTTGCTTTTAATACACACCAATAAAAACAAATTAGCAGTGATAAGTAAACAATATAATATAAAGTGTACTTAATTAAGTACTCCTGGCTTATCAAATACTTAAAGGATCAACTTTAGTTTTATTGGGTGAGATTTGGTCAAAAACTAAAAACATCTTTCAGACAAAATATATTATTATCTATACTAATAAATAAAATTGGAGTGTCTGTTTGTAATGTCAAAATATTTTTTCTACTAAGTAGATATGAATGTATATACGATGCCCATACCAAATATACAATTTTTAAAATTTTTGTCTGTCTATCTGTTTTTTCCGGGTACTCTCTGGAACGGATGGACGGATTTTGACGAGATTTTTTTTGGTTGATAGCTGAAGTTACTCCTGGTAACTTGGGTATTTTAATTTTCGAAAGTAATTTGGGTTTCATGTAAAAAAATTAAAACTCATAAAAAATTTAATAAAATCTGATTCAATGTACAGTTTTACGGACAAGTGCTTGAATTTATGAGAAATATTTTTACTTTATCTTATTACAAAAAAAAAAGATTAGGGTTTCATATAAAAAAATTAAAATGCAGTGAAGAATATATGAAACGCGGGTGCAGCCGCGGGCACACAGTTAGTAGTATGTAAAAAAAAAAACTTGTGAAAGTCACCTTTCACTTAGAATCCATACAAAATTTGCATGATTCTTTATTATAAAAGATTGCATCAAAAATATGTGTGGAATAATTATGTGAGTTATAATAAGAAAGTGTTTTGTTTGGACAAAAATAACTTTAACCAAACAAAATATAAGTATGTATTAATATATTTTTAGATTTGTCAAGTTATTCAAATTTCGATTCATGATTTTCAGCACTATATTAATGGAAAACTCAATTTTACTTAGATTATTCATGCTTACTACTTAATTTATTAAAAAAGAATTTATACTCATTCTAACCATCAACCAGTACCAGAGAAGAACCATTACCTCTAGACTTAGTGTGTTTACCACCCTGGATCACATCTTCGCTTATCGTCAGGTGAAATTGTGGTCAAAGCACTGAGCCTATATCCTATAAAAAAATAAATCCAAGTATGAAAATTACATACAACATGTAGAGTATAAGAGTCAAAGTAATATGAATAACTAAATATTCCTGTAGTATTTAAGTATGTCACAGAATAATTATAAACATGCACATCAATAATATTGGCAGCAAAATAATTTCGAGAATTTTCGTGTCTTTGTTCGATTTATGGAAAATCTACTATTTCAATTTGGATCGAGTTTTAATTCTTTTTAATTTTAGAGTGACTATTACATTTTACTTCAGACTAACTAATATGTTATTATATTACTAACTAATAAAAAATTTTCGATGAGAAATCTATATCATGATATTATAAAAAATCGACAGTACTGGAAAAAAATGAGTAAAAGTACATATATTAATTACATTTAGTTTTTACTAGGTTACTATTTTAATGTATCATTTGATAAATGATTTCATTCATTATTTACTTGCATATATTTTTTATAGACTGTATTAATAGCATAAACATATTAATATAATAGAAAATGTTTTAAAAAACATTCTGTACATACCAAGGACCAATAAAAAAAATGTATAAATATTTTTTACTCAATAAATTAAGTAATGGAAAATAATTTCTTAGAAAATCTGCTACTGAAATACATATTAAATGAAAATTTTGTTAGTATTATTACTTTGTAACAATACAATTCTGGAACAACTGCAAGAGCAAAGATTATATTGTAAGAGACTCCTATACCTACCTTTTTTTTTTTTTTTTGACGGGGGGAAATGCATTTACGCACTACCCTTATCTATTGTACTTAGGGGATCGAAGTCCCCCAGTACACTAGATAAGGGGCACGGATTCCTATACCTACCTGCCTATCAATAAGCATCTATAATTTACATGGTCAAAAATCTTTATTTATATTCTGTAGTTATTTGTATTTCACAAGGTAGTATTTTGATTAAATCCAGGACTAGTGTCCTACTATTTCATTTACTATTAATTTGGTCTTGAAGCAAGCTTTCTTAACGCAAGTCTAAAATTAGTCATATAATTGTGTAAGGTAAAGTTTTATAGATCTGCAGAATTTTATCAAAATAATGTAATCGATACTACAAAGAGGTATTTTTTTTGTTGAGGGAATTTTTTATATTCACTGGACCATCAATTTTTTTAAATTTTGTTTCTTATAATATTGCAAAAGAAGATAAAAATATTTTTCATTAGAAATATAAGGTTAAAAAAAATGTAATGAACTATGTGGGTCATAGTGAGTGGGATCGTCTGTAACTTTGAAAAAATCTAGAGTAATATATGTGTTAATTATTATTTAATTCCCTTTGTTTCACCTATTTTTACATTAATGAAACCCGGGCAATGAAGCCTAGGACTGTTTCTTTATTTTATTATAATGCGAATGTATTCCATATGCCAATAATAATTAATAATTAGTTTCTATATTATATGGAGCGTAAGGAAGTTAGATTTTGTCTGGGTTTCTACAGACCTTTCGCTTTTGGAAGCGGCAATGGCTCGGTTGGTAACTTAACCCATTTAATTCCTCTATCAGAGTTCTTATTATAGTGTATGAAGCATTTTGATTTTTTTTCATAAAATTATATTGTACTGAAATTTAATTAAATTTTCAAAATGAAGAAAAAATTTAACCTTCCTTAAAATATTACTATAAAATTTAAATGATTCACAATGATCCTGGTAAAAAATATAACGCAATAAATATTTAAAAATAGGTGAATGTAATACTAATATATTAAAATCAAAATTGTTTTGTGTTTTCAATCAATTTTGCTGTGATTTTTTTTTATTAAATAGTTCTTTTAAAATAAATTTATTTTAATACTGAATTTTACTCTGTATTCTGCATTTATGTAAATTATAAAGCCATTAAATAGCCTATGTTTGAATGTTATTTTTACACAGAATAGATAAGTAAACCCAAGAAGGATGTAGGTAACATTTCAAGGCTTTTTCTTAAGGGTTAACCAGATAAATTTATGATTTCAAAATTAAGGGCATTCGACATTTTACAGTTTAGTTCCATAGTAATATCAAAATCATATTCATTTCATCGAAGCTGCCCTTGTGGGCATTTAAGACTTTCCGGGGAGGGGGCAGTAGAAAACCCAGAGAAAATTAAGGAGCAATGAGATTGTGCAGAGGGTGATGTGCAGATTAAAAATAAAGTGTATTAAGGCAAAAAATTAAGATGAGGTTCTAGAAAAAAAACCATTTCTCCAAGTGGGGAATGAGAGATAAGGTTGAGAATCTTTGTTTTAGAGCAATTTGTTACGGTTTTTTTTTTTTTACGTAAGTGGTGAACGATAATTTGAAAACATTGGATAGATGCGTTTTTATGAACAGACTCGAAACTACTCCTCCTTACTCCTTAAAATATAAAAAAATGTGAAGTAAGTAAGGGTTTCGTCTTCTTAGTAAAAAAAAAAAAATGAATGTATCTAGATTCTTGTTTACCTGTGCAAGGATTATTGTGTAATTATTTCGCCCCACAAACCCCGCTATAAAAGCCATGAATCTGTGTTATCATAAAATAATCTTGCATAGCGTAGTGACACTTGGGAATCTTGAGGAGTGTAATTTTCGACATATTCTTTATATAGAGAGTTTTTAATTGTTCTATTTTATGATAATACATGTATTCAGATTTTTGCAATACTTATTGAATTTTACGGACGATTTACCTTTTTTAAGTTAAATACGTCTACTCGCGTTAACGGAAAGTGTAGTAATTATCATAAATAAACCTTAGGTATAATCCGATTTGAAAAACTTAACGTGTTAGTGCTCCTCGCTGGTATTAAGAGTAATACACGTTTTAAAATGGAAGACGTTTAAATACGGTAAGTATAATTTAAATACGAGAAGAAACTTTTAAAAATTACAATAAAATATTAATAAAAATAATGTCAACCTGTTTTATTTGTGTATACAATTATTATCCCACAAGATTTTATTATGAACGTACCTATATAACGTGGACGAACTTCACGTTGTTGACGAAGTTCGTGCATTTTTAATTCGTTTGTTAATTTTCTTTTTTTTTTTTGTACGATAAAACGAACGTTACTTTACAGGCGGAGCAGGAGTTTCAAGAGCATCTGCTCAGTTTGAAAATCACCCTCGAGGATGGAGAGATACGGCCTATGGTGCAGCGCCACAGTCGCGACAATTCAGGGAAGTGGATTTATACATGTATACCATGTGCGGCAGTGTGCAGCGGCGAAACCATATTACAGGTGAATTTATCCAGCCATTAAAAAAAATATGTAATAATATGAAAATGAAAATAAAAAAAGAGAATTTATTTTCTAATTAGAAACAAAACCGACTTCAAAAGAATAAGCCATAAAAATGCACTAAAAAGTAAAGAAATAATTACTTTTTTATTCTGCTTCTGTTTACTTCAATATATCCTTTATTTAAATATCATTTATAATGTAATTGTGATAAAGTTGAGGCAGTTATTTCCATTTATAAATGAGTACATTGGTTAACTCTAGCTGGCACCGGCTCCAAAATTATTAATGGTATTCAAATAAAGGATATATTGAAATAAACAGAAGCAGATTAAAAAAGTTACTATGTATTTACTTTTTAGTTCATTTTTATGGGTTATTCTATTGAAGTCGGTTTTGATTTTAATTAAAAAAGTTTTTATTTCTACTTTTCAGTTTAAGTATGTACTTGTAGGTATAGCTGTGAAGCCTACTTAACCCCTTGAGCACTTACCTGGTGTTTACGCCATCTTTCCATTGCTTTCCTATTGTCTTATTTTTATGGGTACTCGACACATTAATAGCTTTGATAACAAATATATGAAACACGCGTAAGTGTCTATAATATTCGAGGGTTTTTCTCGATTTACCTGAGTCCCACTGATCAGATCCTGATTTGGTGGAAATGGGACCGCATCGGGAGCGTACTCCTTCGATTTTTGCAAATCGGTTCACAATTGACGGAGAAATCGAGTAACAAAAAAAAATATACAGACGAATTGGTAACCTCCTCCTTTTTGAAGTCGGTTAATGACATAGCATTATTAAGTTTATTTTTTATTTGATTTGAATTATGAGAGTTTAGTTATAAAGATAGAAGAGAACTCGTCCAGCTGTGTAATTTACAGACGATTGCTGTGTATCTCCATTTAAGCTCAAAATATACGTTAGAAAAAACATGGTGCACATGTGTTGTATTTGAGGGTACTCTTAATAACTACTAATGAAACGACCGAGTTCTAGGACAGCTGGTTTATTACTATTTGAACATGGGTGCGCACGGCGAGTAGCCGCACGTACCTACCGCGTACATATTAACAAACACTGCAACATGACATAAAGGATGCTATACCATCACGACATTTTTTATTTTATTCGAAGACAATGACAAAATGGCTGCATATGATACTTAATAAAATACAGTATAAGAATGTTGACGACTTCCGACAATCGCCATCATTATGCTGGCCTTCATCTCCTACGTATAAAGACTAAATAGCTATGGATGTACAATTGCTGATCCTGGAACACTACGCGCGTTAATGTGTTACAGTTTCTGTATTTACCATGTGTATGGTGGTCACGACCCAATTGAAGATTCCCATCACATACGATACCCTTTACATATGCACGATTTTATTAAATGTTTAGTAGGCGATATTATTATGTTCATATAGAGCTACCAGGCAGTATATTTGTTTGTGTAATTAATCTAATTATAGTCATCACAAAATGACAAACCCATTTTGATATTCGATATAGCCTGAAATAAATAAAAAGATTACTGTGAATTAAGATTAAGAATTACACTTACTACTCAGACTTAGAAATAACTGATTCTATCCGATCGTATTTATATAAAACTTTATGGAGGATCTGGCAGGTGTAACTTCTTGGGGCGACGCAGTGCTTGCGAAAGCCACCCCGTGTCGCCCCCATCCCAAATGCAGCGGACGGCCCCGGGGGGTTTTAGTGGGTATTTCCGGGCGACTCTCGCCCGGGTGAGTCCCACACTGCACGGAGCTCGTCACTCCGTGCCCCTTATCTAGTGTACTGGGGGACTTTGATCCCCTAAGTACAATAGATAAGGGTAGTGCGTAAATGCATTTCCCCCCGTCAAAAAAAAAAAAAAAAAAAAGGTGTAACTTCTTATCAAATTGTTTAATCTTTTTGAGGAATCTATATTTTTAGGTATGTATATCATTCCATTAAAATCTAAAGTGTCTCAAATGCATTTTATAGATGTATAAAAAAATAAACTTATAACCGGTTAAATGTCCTGTCTTGTTAATTTTTGAAGTACTCAAATACTGAATTTATAGATCGGAAAATTTCATAGTGACTAAAAGTGCTCAAAAAAGTCATCATTAAAAAAAAAGTCGAGGTTTGGTGAAACCCCACAGCCAGACCGGAACTTTCGTATTAAGGTAACATAGAAGTGTAAATGTACAAGTTTTCAAGGTGCCTCGAACACTTACCGCATAAAACGTCTATCAGCCCTCGGATTATATCCTGTGAATCCGATATCTTTACGCCAATATAAAGTTAGTGTCATCATGAATGAGAAAGTCGAAACAGATCTCTTATGATAAGTGTAGTCATTTCGAACAAAACTTGCATGGAACATGCAAGTAATTTTTCTTTTTTTCAGATTCATTTATCTGGAAGAAAGCACAAAAGCAGGCTTTCACAGCGATCCGTTTGGCCAAAAAGCGTTTTTGAAGAACATCCTGTCATCGGTCAGAGTAAGAGTGAAGGCAAGTTGTATCACTTTTATTGAGTGTATATAGTAGGTTCTGATCTATTAATTTTTGCTTACGTAATATTGGAACGGGAACCACAATTATTTAATATAACATAAGCTCACGCCTGTTATCCCCAAAGGGTTAGGCAGAGGTGAAATAGCGAACTACACCCACCCACATTCCGCCGAGCTTAGTTCCGTTCCAGACGTGACAGGGGGCGAGCCTTTCGTCAAATCGGGCACAAATTCCAAACTCCGGGATGATACTGAGTAGAAAAACCCAATACCACTTGACCCGACCCGGGGGATCGAACCCGCGACCTCAGAACGGCAGTCGCACCGTAATACAATTGCACCATCGAGGCACAATTTTCTAGTACATACATTTTACGTTTATTTTAAGATTTAACCGAATTAATGAAGCGATGATAACGCAGTGTACAGTGCGTACTGATGCAGTGTCAATGGACGCGGGTTCGAGCCCCACCTATCCAACTTTAAAATCAGCCTGAGCTTTCGGTGAAGGAAAACATCGTGATGAAGCCATAGCGTGGTGGGCGCTCCGGTGTTGCTACCACCCTCAAGTCTAAAAAACTTTCCTCAAATACCAATAGGTATGTTCCAGCAGGTTCACTTGAGAACCAGTACCTCTAGGCTTAGTGTGTTTACCATCCTGGACCACATCGTCACATAACATCAGGTGAGATTGTGGTCAAAGCACTAATATCGTTTTAAAAAAAACCCTGCTTAACCCATTAAAAGGTTATTTTGTTTGGTTAAAGTATATTGTTATTTTTTTTTTTACTAAAAATGTACATTATAGAAATAAACCTTCCTTCATTATCTAACTGAGGGTGGAAGAAAGGTGTAGAAAAAAACTTTGTTTTATAGTCTGTAAGATGAGGTCTACTCATTTTGCCTGAGCTTGTATAAAAAAAAAAATCTTTTTGCCAATTCCTGCTTTTATAATAGGGGTAACAGTTCAAATATTACTTAAGCTGAATTTTAGACATTTTTGACCCCATTTATCAGTAATAGTGAGCAAAGTTCCCCCCATAATAATATAAGCCTTGGCATAGTTATTACAAAAACTACTTTAGTAATTAAAACTATACCAAATGTAACATGAATAACGCACATCCTCAAACACTCCAATTCGAACATTCAGTTATAATCATACATACAGACGAAACATTTACTTGCATGTGTTTTAATATTATTTATTACAATACGTACAAAATAAGCACAGTCAACGTACACGTGACGTCACGAGGCAGCTCGACAAACGAGGGATGATTTATTTACTTATTTTTAAATAATTTTGGGGGGAAAAATACCTATATTATAAATATCTGTATCGATTTAACGTTTATTATGTTACATGTTGTATACGTAAGGGAGCATTCAAGTATTACGTAACGAATTTGTGAGGCGGGGAGTCTTCTTTAACGTTACGATGCGTTACATGGGGGGGGGGGGGTTAGAACTATGCGTTGCGTAACATTGTTTTAACCCTTCAAAGCGGGCGCGTAGAGACTTGGGGGGTGGGGGTAAAGAAAACCGTTACGGCGCGGTACATTGGGGGGGGGGGAAATAAAAAAAATGTGTTACGTAATACTTGAACGCCCCCTAAACATCGTTTATGTCATCACCATACATTAGCAACTTTCATGTCACCAAAAATAGGCTGTGATTATCGTCTTGGCACTTTCTTTGTTTTTTTTTTATAATATTAAAATTTTAGTAATGTTTACAGAACCGGAGAATGTATTAGAAAATATATCGGATGAAGGCGATTCACCAAAAGATGTGTCGTCTATAGTCGATGACAAATTTAGCAAATATAAGAATATAACATGTCATATCCAAGAGGCCATCGATAATGTGAAGTAAGTTATATGTTCTCTAAAACTTTAGATTGATTTATTTAATTAATTGTTTTTTTTATGTACACTGTATACGCATAGCGTTTACCCACAATTCCACATGATGTTGAATTATGATGTGCGTTGTAAATAAAGAAGTGGTTTTCCAGTGATACTGAGGGGACTTGAGGAGTATAAAGGGAAAAAAAAGCCATTTTCCATGTTGTAGGAGTCCTTTTTTTTTTTTTTATTTATTTTTTTTTTTATTATTTTTTTTTTTTTTTTACTTGGGGAAATCCTCATGGACGAACCACTCTCCCGGGCAGGAGAGTGGAACAGTGCCGGACTCCTACCGGCTAAAACCCCAAGGTGTCCTCTCGAGCGCACTTGTGATGCCGGGGGTGCGGGGATTACCCACTGGGATTACTACCGCTCCCTCCGGCGTGCGTAGGCTCAGATGAGCCGTCGCCATTAATGTTGTAGGAGTCCTTTAATCTAATGATATTTAGTTGCACGTCGTTTTTCTTAATTAATAAGTAGGTTTGTTTTGTTACATGTTTTTTTTTAATATCTCACCATAGAGCATAATTTTGTATATTTTTTACACAGTATATTTTTATAATCGTATTAGAACGATGAGGACACGGCTTTGTTACATCTAAACGTTTCGCACTTAAAAGCTGTTTTTAAATAACTTTTGAAGTTATAATTATTTTTAATGTGAGTAAATTTTTACGATGCTCAAGCAACCGTCACGAAAAAAAAAAAACGACACCCTGAATATTTACCTTTCAACGTTTTAGGACAAATCAAGATACATTGATGATGCCTTTCCAGAATATCAAGATCCAAGAGTTGATATTATCTAGGCATTATAAATATATGGGTAAAAATGGAGCATTTTTATTCCTCGATTGTTTATATATATTTATAATATTCCAAGTTGAACCGAGATAGCATAACAAGGCGGGCATCAGACTTATCACAATGTAAGGCATTGTCTCATCACAACGTTTTCCTTTGCATATGTCGAACTTAAGGTAGTTGTGAAGAATTCAATTTGACCATAACCAAATTAAGCTTTTGTTTATTATAGAAAAACATATTTTGTAAGCAAGCCAAATAATAAGTAATATTTTATTAGATCATCAAAATGACGAATTTACAGTAAATTTGTGACTTATGGCGTATCTCTATATTTTATGGACGACTTATAAATAATAACACAGTTTCACTCTGGAGTAAATTGTAACTTCAACGTGGACAAAATCGCGGAAATTAGCTAGTGAAGTATAAAGAAATATGTTATGTTTAAGAACGAGTTTGGTCGGTGTGGAGTACTTGATCGAGCATCCGCCAGAGAAGGCGATATATGAACCCACGTACTTCTGCACGCTCTGCAGCAAGCAGGGCCATCCGCGCACCATTATCAACCACTTGACGTGCTTCTGGCATAATATCAACTACATTGTGAGTTTTTGTTTCAATTATTGTTTGCATTTTATTGCTGTAAAGTCAATAATTGCTATAAACATTATCGATAATAAAAAAAAGGAGCGTGTGTACAGAGTACACGTGTTAGAAGTAAAAACTCTGTAGCAGTCGTTAATTTAAATCTGTAATATAAACTATTAGTAAGGGATAGATATCAGAGACAGAAAATGAGAGAAAAATACATGACTGTACACTTTCTAAAAAGTTGATAATTTCGGAAGCGTGATGTCCGTACAAGGCGACTGTTCACTTCGATCGTACATCGCAATGTACAATTGTACACTGTCCGGTTCACGCGTCTGTTAGTACTTCTACGCATGCACATTCAAACACTACACATGCCCAAGTTGAACGATCATAGACCAGTTGTTAACTTATGTTTTCAAACTCTTGTATTCTTTGTGACATGGTTTTAAAATAATGTTATTACGTAGCAGATGAACGGTTCCTAACCTTTTCTTGGTTAGAGACTACTATTTTTTTTTGATAACTATGAACAAGAATAATAGACTGAGTCAATATTCATAAAAAAAATAATTGAAGTTTTATTAATACTCAATTTATTAACAACGATTATTTATTGAATTAAAGTGTCTTGCATCTTTGCAAGTTGGTATAATCATGGGGCTATTGCATCTTCTGTGAAATTTGAAATCATTTTGAGGACCATATTTTGATTCCTGCTGACCATTGGTTGGAAAGCATTGTAGTAGTTATTGTCGGTCATTATAATGTTGTCTTTACGTTTGAAAAACAGAAACGGCATTTCTCGAAAGCGGATTCATTACTGCTGCCTTATCGCAGCCAGACGAAGTATCGCGATGGAACTCTGATCGTGATAAACCGACTGAAGCAGCGGATTGAAGATACATACGGCCGTATGCGACCCGTGCACATCGATAAAGATGAATTTGAGAAATATAAGTAAGTATAGTTGATTATAATGAATAATCTAGATAGATAGGCTTTTTTTTTTAAAAGAAAAGGGAAAGGTACATATATCATGCAGCCAAATCCGACAATAGAAACACTTTATACAGCGCTCTAACAAAATGGCAGCCATTTATTAAAAAGTTAAATTTATTTTCAACTAGCTATGTGTCGCGTTTCATATATTCTTCACTGCGTTTTTAATTTTTCTTATACGAAACCCTAATTTTTTTTTTTTTGTAATAGATAAAGTAAAAATATTTCTCATAAATTCATGCACTTGTCCGTAAAAATGTGCATTGAATCAGATTTTATTCAATTTTTTATAAGTTTTATTTTTTTTTACGCGGAACCCTATCGCGCAGTGATTTTGGCTATCTACCAAAAAAAGTCCCAACAAAATCTGTGCAGCCGTTCCAGAGATTACCCGGAACAAACAGACGGACAGACAGACAAAAATATTAAAAATTGTATTTTTGGTATAGGTATCGGATATACATTCATATCTATTCAGTAAAAAAAAACGATTTTGATATTAGGAACAGACACTTCAATTTTATTTATTAGTATAGATATGCTTCACTTGTCCGCAATAACTTTTTATTGCAAACTAAAGCTATAAATAGCAATTTAACAAAAAAATGTTGACAAACAAAAGAAAAAGATACTAAATTATGTTATCTTTGCATATCTACACTAATAAATAAAATTGAAGCGCAGACTGTTTCGAAACATCAGTTCTGTCAAGGTAATAAAAAAAGAAATTTCTTGAAAAGTTGTGCAAAATTCAAAATTTCGGTATTTTTTAAGTTTTTCAATCTTATCTTTTAAATATCTCGAAAAATATTATAGATACAGAACCTCGAAGTTGTAAGTAAAATTTTAAAAATCGTCAAAATTGACGATGAACAATAAATTTGGCATTTTTTTTTTTTTGTTAAATACCTTGAACTATCCTTATAAGAACCTTGAAAATTTTTCATTTTTATGGGAAGTGTAATTAAGCAATCAAGTTTGTAATTTTGACCACTAAAACCTTAATTTATTCATTTACACGATTGATACGTGACAAAAAAGCATCGCCAACATTTGTATTTTTTTATTTGATAAAAGTTTTCAAGCGTAATCTTAATTTATATTTTGTTATGTAAGTCGAGGTTTTTTAAACCCTTTTTATATTGGTGGTGTCTTATTTCTTCTTCGCAATCTGAAAGAAGTTAAGATTTTGTTTATTTTTTAAATTCAAATTTGATGTTAATATACTCAAAATTTCAGTTGTTTAACTTAAATATTAACTTTTTCTCATTTCTTTCATTTCACTTTGGTCCAACTCTGTATCTATAATAGTTTTTGAGATATTTAAAAGATCGGATTGATAAATATCGAAATTTTAAATTTTGCATAACTTTTGAAAAAATATAATTTCATTTTTCCCTTTGACAGAACTTCTTTATATGATAAAAGGAAACTTTTGACCAATATTTGTTCAAATCCAAAGAGGTCGGTCTATTCCAACTATTGGTCGATTTGAGTTGGAATTACCCATGTATAATGCAAGACAACAGAACAATTTTTTGTTGTCGTTAATATATAAAACTAGCTGTGTGCCCGCGGCTGCGCCCATGTTTCATATGTTCTTTGCTGGATTTTATTTTTTTTATACGGAATCCTAATTTTTTTCCATATTTTTTTTTCGGTACTAAGATAAAGTAAAAATCTTTCTAATAAATTCAAACACTCAAATTCACGTTTAAACATATATATGATGTTAAATCTTTATATTATAATATTATTACAGAGAAGAAATAACTAAATGGATATTTCAATCGAAGCATTTCTCTGAAAAAGACGGTAACACGTTCGAGGAGATCATCGATGTAAACTTGATCAATTCCCTTTACAATTCCGGTGAGTTGTACAGTAGTTTATTATAATAATAGCCCGCGGCTGCGCCCGCGTTTCATATCAATTTTTTTTTTTTAATAATTATCCCTAATCATTTTCCAAAAATATTTTTTGCTACAAATATTAAGCAAAGGTATTTCTGGCAAATTCAAATACCTGCCAGTAAAAACTGTGCATTGAATCGGATTTTATTCAAACTTTTATGAGTTTTAAATTTTTTACGCGAAACGTTATTATTTTCGAAAATTAAAATACCCTAAGTTACGCGTAGTAACTTCAGCTATATACCAAAAAACAGTCCCGTCAAAATCTGTCCAGCCGTTCTGGAGATTACCCCGTTACAAACAAACAGTCGACCAAAAAATTTTAAAATTGTATGTTTGGTTTAGGTATTATATATACATTCATATCTATTTGGTAAAAAATAATAATTGTGACATTAATAACAGACACTTTAATTATATTTATTAGTATAGATTGTAACATTTGTGGGTAACGAAAAATGCAGAGGCGGACTTAGACTTATTGATGCACCAGGCCCTGTTTGATATTCCACCCTTTTAAATTGTGACCCAATTCCGCATTAACTGACGCGGGTTCGATCCCATCTATTCAACTCTAAAATCAGCCTGAGCTTTCGGTGAAAGAAAACATTGTGAGGAAACAATACCTGGGAACGTACTACCCTCATGTTTGAATACCATGAATGTGTTCCGGCAGCATCGCTTGAGCACCAGTACCTCTAACGCTTAGTGTATTTACCATCCTGGACCACACTTAACATCCGGTGAGATTGTGGTCAACGTGCTGAGCATATACAGTGTAAAAAAAAAACTTAGATTGCTTCCAGTTCTCTTTTCTGATTTTGGCTCGGATGCCCAATTTAAACTGCTTGTATGTGTTCTCTAATATATTATGTCAAAATAAAGGAATTCCAGAACATTCCAGAAAGGTTAATGTTTTATTTATAGTACAAGGGCAGTTATTTAGTTTCAGAAGGTGTTTATGAATGCCAGTTATTTAATTAACGTGCTATCTCTTTCCATCATTTACAGAGTGTTTCCATGTCTTCTCCTATTAACTTAGTACACATGGTTAAACGATATTTTGCTTTTTTTTAGGTAATACATCAAAACGGAAAATTGAAAGGTGAGTTTTAACCCCTTGAGCACTTACCTGGCGTTTACGCCAGCTTTCCATTGTTTTCCTATTGTCTTATTTTTATGGGTACTCGACACATTAATAACGCCCTAAAAATTCTTAGTCTAAATTGAAATCTGTTCAATAACAAGCAACCATTTATGATTTAATCTTAGATATTATACAGAGAGAGAGAGAGAGTACTATACTGACATATGACGTAACACGTTACGTCTTTCGTATAAGATCTAAATTAACATTTGTTTAACGGGAAATAGATAGAGCAGTCCCTCGTTTGAATTTTCTGTATTGTTTTGTATAATTATTATTTGTCATTTCTCATATTTAGCGTTTGATTTTATACAAATATTGCCTGTGGTGAAAGTGATTGTTTAATTTGTGTTTAGCCGAAACGTCTCAAAGCGAGATCCGTCACCGCCTGTAGTAGCGGCTCCCACGAAACCTCTCTTCAATCATTTTACGGTGAGTTGTACAATTGGTCTAGGTGTACCCGCGGCTTCGCTCGTATATACTTATTTCTTGTTTCTGTAAGATTGAGACATATTAATTAGAACCTTTTTAATTTCGTTCCTAATAATATCGGTGTAGAGCTGAAAAGTATGAACTGTATTGAGTTTTGTGTTGATGAGAGCTCTGCAAATATATTTACATGGTTATTGCGTATAACTCCGATCCGAATTGCGGAAGGTCTTGCAACACACAGCATATTACAATAGATACACAACATTACACGCAAGTTACATTGGTTCTGTAAGGGACATTTATTTATTATGATTACTTACGGATACGCTGTTAGGTTTAGGTAGCGTGAAGTCCACTGTATTTGCATGACGGTAACTGCTCAAGCTGAAGTTCGTACCATTACAATATGCCTTTGCAAAAAATACCATTTTCCGGCTGAATGTCCTAAGCGGTGAAGCTGCCAAGACTTTTTACAGCGTCAGTTCGATAAATTTAAAACAATTTTTTTTAAATGAAAATCTCGTTTTTTTCTTCAACTAGTCTGTTACCAGCGAGGCTTGTAGTTGCGCCATACGTTAAATATTATTCAGTTATGCATAGACAAACTCGTCGCAGGTGTCCGTGCCGGTTGAACAACCGGCAGAAGTAGAGGACGATCCCGCGACGAGTGACGTCACAGAGTCCCCTGGAACTGTTAGGAAGACTCGCCGCAGGGGACAGCGCGTGCGCCGCCGCCGGCGACAGCCCCTTTCCGAACGAATCAAGCAATCGAGCCTCTTGTCGAAAACCGTTGGCACAACCTTTGCCAGCCCAATCCGTATCGAATCGAATCCGTACGGTTTCACGCTATTTCCATCCTATTTGCATAACTTGCATACATTTTTTATCGGTCTGTCTAATTCCGTTGACCTAAGATGGTTTGGCAGTTACACCAAACTTTTGGAGCGAGGGTTTATGACACTCAACCGACAAAGGTAATTAGCGCAAGGTCGTCAAAGTTGTAATAATCTCGGCTTAGGCTATTACTTGTGTAAAAAAGGTCCCTTACAAAACCCATGTACCTGTGTGTAGAATGCAAGAATGTGTGTGCTGGTTGACGCTAGGGGATGCGCTGTCGCTGTATCCCACTGACGACTGCTACAGAACCTTCAAAGTTATCCGATATATACGTTTATTACGTTTAATACGAAAATTGATTAAGGTTGATAATCTCTGTCATAGGATATCTTTAGCAAGGGCGACATTATTTTTATTATATAGTTGTTAGACAAGCATTCTAGAGCTGTTAGCCTTACAGCGTCTTAGAGCAGAGAATGTCCAGTTCCGCACTTAGCGCACTCAGCACCAAATGTACCGCACTCAGCTGTTTTTAAATGGTTTTAATTAGATTGTCTTTGTTATATGATCTAGATCTTGGCTGTTTAACTTTTATATCAGTCTGGCGAAACCGTATTTCAGAAATGTTTGGCCAGCCATTCACTATTACTAATTTAGTTAGCTTGAAACAAATATCACAAATTATAATTGTTATTTATAAAAATTGTAAAGTAAAGAGCATCTTATATTATGCCAAATAATAAATTCAAAACATAAATCAAAATATAAATAAAATGCTTAGATTTTACCCTCACGTATATACTTATTTTCATCAAATGTACTACGTAAACCAACTAATTCATAATATTGTATTATAAATTTAATAATACGTAATGCGCTGATATAGACAGTTTTTTTTATCTTTTTATTTAACAGAAAAAAAAATAATATCACACTAACGTATTTAGTACAAATGTGGGAAAAAAAAAACTATTTGTTGCGGGAAAGGGGTAGAGCGTATTCCCTCCCTATCCCCACGAAAACTTTAAACGTTTTTATTTTATAAGCATATTGTTAATTTAATTTGTTGTTTTTAATGAGTTGAATACAAGTGAAATATTCTGTTGTGCATAGCAATCTGCGAATCGTCAAGAACGCCGTGCGGTTTCAATAGATTCCCTCTCGGACATCAGCGACATAGCCGAGGAACAGAAGAAAGAGCCCTCACCTGCACGGTAATTAATCTTTATTATTAAACATCAAATGCATTCGAAGACTTGTTTTAAGCGGTGTGATTTTTTTTTTAAATTTACATTCTGTTAGACCGTAGTTTTTCAACATGGGCGGAAATAGCACAGACTCGTTGGCAGATAAAAAATATAGTCTTAAAATTCTATCAGGTTGAATGCTATAATTAAACCTATCAATTTTCAGGACGATTGTACATTCCAGCTATAATTCTCGATACGCACCGTACCCTGAGAAGAAGAAAATACCAGTTTATCGCTCGCGTTACCCTAGTAAAAACGATTCGGATTTGGACAAAAAAGTAAATAAATATCTCTAATATAATCATATTCAATTTTCATTAAAATTCTTTATTTTATTTGGGGCTATAAAAGACGTCTATTGACGTTAAAATACTACCACTATCGGCAACAAACTCGATCTGGGTTTTTTGTTTGTTGGAAATAAAATTGTATGTAAAAATATACAATTCATAGTTATAATCGGTTTTGCGGAAGGCACAGAAGTTGTTCAATGTCATGTTTTAAAATATTTTCATGAAAGAAAAATGTAGAGTTTTGTTTTGTCTATGGTATAAGGGGCTGTTCAGTTTTAGGCCACTGGTATGGGGGACGTGGGGTGTCTGAATGGTGAATACTTGCCCAGTGTTTACTTACTTAGCTTTTTTTCCAAAAATATGCAAATGCAATAAGTATTTGTGGTGACAGAATTAAAGGGAAGTAAGGTACTATCACTGAGCAACGACTAAAAAATGTTTAAAATTTTGCTCACAAATACTTGAACCGCTCCTACATAAGTTACTCAATTTGAAAAGTTTGTAATAATTATTAATTTAAGAACTAGTTCTAATTTTTTTTTTTCTATTAATAATTTTAAATAGCAACAGCTAAAATCCGGGTATAAGTATCAACTGGCGGAAGAAAAGAGATCAATATTAGTTGAATCGGCGAGGAAAGCTCTCGCTTATCATGAGAAAAATCCTGAAAAACATCCACTTTACCCGGAGGAGTGGAAAAAGTTCTGGAATAAGCGTTACAAAGAGATACAGGCGGGTGAGTTATTGTACATATTATATAGTATAACATAGTCCATACATTAAACAGTTCAAGACACTTTTCTGTTTAACAACTTTTTTTAATTTTTTGATGATCTTTTGGAGTTATCAATATAAAAATGGTAAATAGTTCTTGAATCTTCAAATTTTTTCTGCCGAATATTGACCACTAAGCGAACACTAGTATTAATGAATAACTTGTTTACGTATAGTAAACTTTATATTCTTCATAGAAAATTATATCACAGTAAAAATTTTCACATGGATTTAATAGTTTTATTATATTAGATGGAAAAGATCCATCGAAGCACGATTTCAAACCGGAATGGATAGTATTTTGGACAAAGCGTATGAAGGAGCTGCACGACGACGAGTTACGCATCCAAGTTAATGAAATGTACCGGAAATTGTGCATCTCACCGTCTGAAATCGCTCAGAAGTCGCTTGAAAAGCGTCGCTCACCGGAAGTGAAGCGTCGCTCACCGGAAGTGAAGCGTCGCTCACCGGAACTAAAGCGTCGCTCACCGGAACTAAAACGTCGCTCACCGGAACTAAGGCGTCGCTCACCGGAACTAAAACGTCGCTCACCGGAACTAAGGCGTCGCTCACCGGAACTAAAACGTCGCTCACCGGAACTAAAGCGTCGATCACCGGAACTAAAGCGTCGCTCACCGGAACTAAAGCGTCGCTCACCCGAACTAAAGCGTCGGTCACCGGAACTAAAGCGTCGTTCTCCTGAACCGAATCGGTGGTCGCCAGGTATTAAGCGTAGGTCACCCATATGGGAAATGTCAGTGGACCGACGTAGATCACCCGACCCGAGACGCGATTATCGAAGGGGAGTCAGGTTAGTTTAGTTTCTATTAGTAATATAATTTTTTATTATTTTGTATTGGATAATTAAACCTTTTTTCATTGGTCTTAAACTTACACATTATTCACATTCACATACATTTTTCACACCGTCCATAATTCTGTTGGTTTTTCCCATCCTCTATAACCGACCACATTAATATCCAATAACTTTCTTTTTTACACTGTATATCCCCAGCACTTTTACTACAATACCATCTGATGTTATGTGACGATGTGGTCCAGTATACACACTAAGCCTAGACTGTACTGGTTTTTAAGTGTTGCTGCCGGAACACACACATTGATATTTGGCGAGAGGTTATCTAACTTGCGGTTGTTAGTACCCAGGCGGGCGTTATTAGAAAATGTCTTACCAGCATGCTATGGTGTCTTCATGATGTTTTCCGTCATCGAAAGCTCAAGTTGATTTTAAAGTTGGATAGATGAACACAAACCTGCGTCCATTGATGCGAAATCCGGCTAAATTACCAACTGTGCCATCGTTGCTTCAAACATGCTCGTTCCTCCCTGCACAACACAAGCCCATACCATGACAGACGCTTGTTCTTAATATCTTTGTCACTGGTGTCATTTTCAAACTTCCTCTAATGTACTTACTTATTCCTAATCCTGTACATTCTTGTTTCCACACACATTAATCTCAAAATTCTCGTCTCGGCTGCATGCAGTCTCATTTTCATCCATTTTACCATGTTACCTTTAGTGTTATCAATAAAAAACAAATCGGAAATAGTTACTTTTTTCTTATGTTTTACTTATGTAAATGTCCAATAACAATTACTACGGGCGGGGATACAAGTATTACTAAATGAGTGTTCTTCTTGTATGAAGGTCACCAGATTACCGTCGGTCGCCCGGGCTGCAGCGCTCTCCGCCGCGGCAGAGTCGTATGCGTTCGCGCAGTCCACGCGAATGGTACTATACAGTTTGTCTTGTTTTTACACGTACATTTGTTGTATCATTTAGCTGCTCGCCATGTTCGATTGAGTGTCTTAAGAGGATATGCGAGCGACATTTATTTCCATGCAATCGTCCTCCTGTTTCCTACCTGGATAACCAAAAAAAATATATATCCACCACTGCCAAAACGTACGGGACGTTTTTTTTTTTTTTTATAAATTCGTTAATGGTCGATTTTTACCGTCATTGTCAGACGTTCATGAAATAAATTAGATGGATAAAGATAAATAAAGAAACAAAACTCACAGGTATAGCCAGTCTTTCTTATTATATAACTGAAAGAATGTTAAAAATCTATACAGTTTTGAAGGAGGAAACGGGATACTATGAAGTGATGTTTTCGTCTATTTTGTATTCGGTAAAATCAGCTCGAGCTGTCGTTGTCCCTTTCGTGTTTTACAATTATTTTGGGGCGCAACGCAATAGCAACGGATTTCTTAAATACCTACTTTTCAAATCTGTCGCCGACCGCATGTCCTCTTAAGCGCTTGCCCTTTCAGTCTGTAGAGCACAGGCCTTTGGAGCTGTACGAGTATCCAAAATTACGCAATACTTGTTAATAACTTTACTGTATGTCGAGTGGTAGGGATTTTGTGTCCGCATGGGCTGCGATTATAAATGTTTCATTCTAATTCCGAAAATATTAATAGCATATCAGGGATCGATTAAAACGATGATGGCGCAGTGGGTAGTGCGGCCGGATTCCGCGTCAATCGACGGGGGTTCGATCCCTCCGATCCAACTCTAAAATCGGCCTGAGCTTTCGGTGAAGTAAAACATCGTGAGGAAAACCATAGCCTGGTGATAGGGCATTTTCTTATTTACGCACTACCCTTACCTATTGCATTAGTGAGACCGGATTGAGAACCAGTACCTAGGTTTAGTGTGTATACCATCTTGGATCACATCGTTACCTAACATCAGGTGAGATTGTGGTCAAAGCACTGAGTCTATATCGTGTAAAAAAAAAATCGTTCAAGTATTACGTAGCCATCATTGTGTGTGTAGTTTTAATGCTTTGGTAATTTTTGTTGTTGTGGGGGGCGAGGGCGAGTGGTTTGTTCACATACATTTGGAAAAATGTTTAAGTAATACTTGATGTTGTGTGTAGGACGCGCAACTCGAGTGTGAGCTTACGTGTCGGTACTCAAGGGGAGCGTAGCGGCAGCCCGCTGTCGCGCCGCGACGCCGCGTTGCAGCTGCGCAACCGCAGTCCCGAGATAGCGCCCTCCTTGCAGACCGTACTCGTATCCGACGACGATTTCGAACCGTAACGACCTTTCATCTATATAGTTCATTAGTATTTTATTCTCTCATCTTGCTATTTACAGGAGTCTATTAAAGGAAAATAATATAATATATAAAATTTTAAAACTTAAAGTTAACAAGACACCCGGCCGACTTTAGCACATACACGTGTAGCTGCTCTAGAGAAAACCAATCGCTTGATCTTCTCTTGCATTGCGTCAATGTGGTTTATGGTCAACAGGTTTTGTGAAGGGTCAGCACGCTCATTTTGGTGCCACCCGCGGCGAGCTTCATCCGCTAGGGGTATTATTTTACTGCGCGACTATCCTTTGTGTTATTTATTGACTGCAGGTAGCAAAAACGGGTGCCCCAGCGCCTTTCTGCCGGTTGCGTTTTGTGGAGAGCTTTCGCTCTTTTTTGGGACGACAAGTACCTCTTTGTTCGTAGAAGATCTTGGTATTTACGTGATTATTAATATGTAGCTATAGATCAGCTACACACGCAAATGCGCGTACGTACGCACGCACAATAGTAGTCTTTTTTTTTAAGATTCATAATAATAGATAACGCGCAATAATACATTTGAATTTTTGAAGATGTACGCCAGAAATATGACAATTTAATTATTATTGGACAATTTATCGAAAAATAAATAAATACTACAAAAAGTACTGAAATAGTGAGTAAAGTACTAGTGATCATACCGGGAAGGGCTCATAGTAAATTATGCAAGTCTTTCTCATACTACTGATTTACAATTGGATATTACAAATCACTTAAAATATTCTATAATCAAAGAGGGAAGTTGTTTATATTGTAAATGTAATGTAGACGTTTATAGTTTTTAAAAAACTAGGTAGCCATGGCGACTGCCGACAGAAATGAAAACTTGAAACTTTGGAAAAATGAGTTCTTAATGTTTAAATTTCATAATTTGTTAATTAAAATTATTTACATAACCTAATATTTGTCTGGTTTTTACATCTATTCGTGCTCCGAGCAATAATTATGTTTTTTATATAGTCTCAAAACATATGGTAGGTTGCGTAAGTATATATTTTATTATTTACACTTGATATACGGTAGCGTGTTGTCTGGGTGACGTGATAGCCGAGAATCGTTTGTTTACAGCGAGACTGGGTCACCGAATTCGTTGACTGATATTCGTTCCCGCGCCGGTAGCGAGATGTCGCGTGGTTCACGCTCGCGCCGGGACACGGCCGACATGCGGGAGGAACGCAAAGGCAGGCACGGCTCGCCCGAGCGCGGGCCCGACCTCCAGGACATGGGCCCCGCTGAGAACATCGTCGCCACCTTGCGACTACTCGTCGCGCTCGAGGACTACCTCGGCAGCTTGGGGCCCAAGGTCGTCGACTTGTTAACTGAAGCACTCAAAATGGAGAAGGTACGATTTTGATATTGATCCCATTAAACTTATTAAGGTTACTAGATTAATTAGTTGTACTTACATAAACTTTTGTTGTAACTATTTGTTGACGTAATGGTTGAAATTTGACACTAATCTTAAATGAAAATTATGAATTTATTTATTTATATTGATAACACTATTTCGTCCAATAAGGAGTCGTACAAGTAATAAGTAATTGTAATGTATTAACCATTTTGATACTCCCTCCTCCTCTCCATCCGGTATGTCATTAAAAGTAACCAAAAACATAAACCCCCCGTTGATGCTTACGAAGTACTCATCGGCACCATATGTGGGATATTATTTAACTAGTTTTCGTTCGGTTTCGTTTGGTTATGTCCGTCAACGATTGGATACCATAATACGGTAAATGAGTAATGTTTATTTGTTATGCAGGAGGAGGCGAACTCGTCGGAGAAGCTCCTAGAGTGCGAGTCGGCGCAGGTGCTGATAGAGACGGCGAAGGAGAAGCTGAAGGGCGCGATGCAAGCCGGACTCGTGAGTGGCGCCGCCGCGGTGGCGGCCGTGCGCGCCGCCGTCGTGCGCGCCGCCGCGACGCTGCACGCGGCCGACGCACGCGTGCGCCGAGTGGCCGCCGCGCCCGCGCAGGTACTCCCCGCACCCCACCCCAACTCACCGCACACCACCGCACCTCACCTCCCCTCACCAAATCCCGCCAACTGATAACCTCTTTAGCCAACGGCTACCATTTCATTTCAAACTCGATGAAACGATAACGTTGATTAAAAAAAGAGATTAACATATCTTGACTTAACTAAATAAAAAATGTTTATAACTGCACAATTATTTAAATTATAATAACATAGTTTAAACGTTTAATTTGTAGTCATTTTACTCAATATTTCGATTTTTCCCGTAAGACTGTTTCATGTCCCTTGAGACATGGGGGCCGGGTTCTGAATGGTAATTAGTAAGCAATATTTACTTATTAATTTTCGTTCTTTTTTTTTCAAACTTAAGCCAATGTTTATACTTATTATTACTGACGAGGAAAGGGGTTGAAAATGTCCGAAACATCACTGACGTAATACTTGAGCGTCCCCTAAGCGAATTAGTTATTTGTTACAGGAGGCTAGCAGCAGTAGCAGTAAAGCGGCTGTCCCCGTTGCCGGCGTAGGGGAAGTGGACAGAGTCCAGATAGCGCAACAGATGGCCGAAGCATTGATAGCACAGGGCAAGACGGACGTTACCCTCCGAAGAGCTCGCGCAGCTCGTCGAGGCGGTCGTCGGGATGGCGGAAGCGAAGAAAATCGAGGCCCAGAAGAATAACAACGTGACGTCACAAGCGCGCGCGGAGCCGGCACGCGGTCAGAGCACGGTGAGCGGCGGCGCGGCGGCGCAGCGTCCGCGCTGCAGCTGCTGCAGTCGGCGTACGATGAAAACGAGAAAAAGTAAAGTATTCTATTTGTTTACTATGCGATGCCCGTTTCGGTGTTCGACAGCCCGTGGAGTTACGTATGAGTTAGAAAATACGTTCGAAGGTGAACATTATTATCCTTCATTGTCGATAGTAAAAATACCAGGACATGATTAAATATCGCCTTTTGGGGCACTTTTTATCTGTTACTTCGTGTATAAATTTTTTTCTTGATTGAATATATACGTATGTATATTAATTTTCAATCCAATATTCAGTTCATTCAAATAAATGAATGAATGAAATCAGAAAAAATTATATTATGAAAATTAATTGTGATTTCAAGTTACTGCTGTGTAATGTGCCATCATAGCGTGTCGCTGATATTATGAATTATTAACATTACATTTTGACCGTACACTCTAAACTAGGGAATGACTAGGAACAACATCAAGCCTTTGGTGAAGGAAAATGTCTTGAGGAAACCATAGCATGGTAGTAAGGGCATTGCCTAATGATACCCGCCTGCGTAGCTACCACCCTCGAGATTGACAACCTGTCGCCAAATACCAATAGGTGTTTTCCGGCAGCATCACTTGAAAGCCAGTAGTTCTAGGCATGTGTGTGCTACTATACTAGACCACATAGTCAGTTAACTAGGTAATTTCAAAAACTTGTAAGACGTATGTTTTATATGACCACTGGTAATTCTGTTTTATTGATTTTTATAAATAATTTCAGAATGGAGAAGGCCGAAGTCCCCGATGCAATGGACGGACTATCGGACTCTGATTTAGAAACACTACTGAAGAACTTTAACGAGCTGTCTGCCGAGGAGCAGCACAGCTTGATAGCTTACCTGAAGAAGCTGGAGGCGCGCGAGCCGCAGCGCGTCGAGCGCTTGCGTCAGTACGTGAGCGCGACCGCGCCGAACGCTGCACCGGTCTTGCAGGAGCTACCGTCCAACGATCATATAACAATCATACAGAGCGACGACGATGATTATTCCGTTGAAGAGGTCAGTTTTCTATATCATTTCAGATTGAACGCTGTCGTAACCTTAAATATAAGACTGGACAATCAGAAGACCAGATAAGATCATTAAAAAAAATGAGAATGTAAATTTACATGCGTTAGATGTGAGACTTTTATTTCTAGTTCAATATGAAATATACAGCATGTAAGGGGGTCTAGTCTCCCGTGGTATGCAGGGTCCGTGTACGGGTCAGTGCAACGGTAGAGTATTGGGGACGCTATGAACCACACCGCAAAGAGACGAAGGATAAGGAAACTATATAAGAATGCGTTCTATCTCTTTCTCTCACAGCCTAAATCTCTTTTTCCTTACAATTTACGTTTTATAAAATCTAGTTCACACTGAACCAAACGAAGTTTCACTTGAAGAACCCATAGACGTAATCTATAGTTGTGTCGGCGGAGTCTTAAGTTGTCCATTTTACCCCGTACTTTCGTCAAAAAAATTGGCTACATTAGTCACATCAAAGGGTAGAACATCAACGCCCTTTTGAATAAAATTAGAGTGAAAAGGTCCACAATAGTTGACGAAAGCGGAAAGAAAACACAATTTGTACAATAATTTTCATAGAATTTATTAATAAGTTTACTGATTTATTATTTATCTCATAAAAAAAGGAATTAATAATAAGTTTGACCACTGAAAACTGGCCTGAATGTCGCTAGACGCCACCGCGATCTAAGAACTTGTAATGTACTAGTTAATATAGAACACGTCATTCGTTTTTGCAAAAAAGCGATAGAGTATCGCCTCTCAATTCCCACCAAAAACGCTTAACTGATTTTTGAGGTTATACTTCTTTTGGCGCGTTAGGGTAAATGATGTGTAAGTTTTTAACCATGCGCGCGCGCACCGTCGCGAATAACTAACACCCTGAAGTTAGCTATGAACGTTTTAGTTTTTTCTATTACTGCGTCAAACAAGTATAACTTCATAAATGCGTACACGCACATTTTTTTATATTAATATTATTTTTATTTATACTACTTACTAATTCTGTTTTCAATAAATTATATACCAGTAAAAAACTATTATACATTGCAAATACTATACTAAAAAATACTATATATTGGTAAAATATGGCATGGCACTAGGGGCTAATAAACAAATAGTAACAGAAGCTAAAGTATAAATTAATTACTTTTCAGGTCTTCCAGTCCGCAACACAGAAGGTAAAAGAAGACCAGATACGACAAGAGATGGAGATTGTCAAGAAATCTCTAGAGGAGTCGAAATCTTCAGAGGCGACCGAGCCTCACGAGAATATTCCAGCTGTGGATATAATAAGAAATATATCTTCAGCATCAGATCTGTTAGCTCTTGTGCAAGCTTCCATACAGTCGACTGCGAGAGCACCGCCTTCAGCTGCTTCCGCTGCCGATGTTGTTACCACGAATACACAGCCGAGGTCCTTTGGTGATTCATATCAACCACCTGCGGTCACCCTAGAGCCCATCAAGCCTCTCATGCAATCACCAATCCAGCTAAATTTAATTACACCAGCTCCCCAAAATGTATTCAATAATCAAACACCGATGGGCCCACCGAAACCGCAACTACAAAATCGTGGTAACTTTAATAACACCGGTGATAGAAATGTACCGAATCCTAATAATTATAATCATAATCAAGGCGTGTGGAATCAACAACAACCCCCAGTTGACATTATACAATCGATTGTAAGACCATCGTCTAATTTCCATAATTACAATCAACCACCTCAGTACAATAATCAATTACCGGATCAAGGTAATTTAATGAATGGAAGGCAAGATAACTTTGATCAAAGACCGCCCGAGAGAAATCAGCAATATGGCGGTTATCAGGAACATCCGAATAATTTCAGAGGTAGAGGCTACGGTCGAGGACACTATGGAGGACCTAAGAGAGGTCGCGGCCGAGGTGGATACTATCAGTAACCATATCGGTTTTTTTATATGATAAAAATGAATAACTAAAATTATATAATTAATTAAGATAAATAAAAACAAACATTTCAATTTAACTTGTTTTATTTTGTAATGTAATATATGTGTATATATATAGTATTATAAACAATGGAACAATAATTCTTCGGTGATAAATAAAACACTTCACAAATGTATAATTATCAGTCAGTATGTTCCCATTTCTAATAATGCATCTATTTGTTCAGTCTCGGGGAGTATATCGATTTCTATTGGTTCCGATTTAATTTTGTTCCCATTTTTGGTATCGAGAGTGAAGAATCTGAATAATTTCGATAAACTTATAATCGAGTATGCTGAATGTGCTAAACAATCTTCTACCGTTTCTTTCAATATTTGATAAGGTGTAGCGACGTGAGGTGATATTCGTGTTTCTGAAAACGACAAAAAATAGCAAGTTATCAGTATAAAAGAAATAATACTTTTATTAACAATAGTGACTTGGTACTTGGTGAAAATTTTAATTTATTATTATTTTATAGAAAACTTTTTATCTTGTTTTATGAATATTTACTTATGAGATTTTCCATGTTTAACCCCTTGAGCACTTGGCGTATACGCCGGCTTTCCATTGTTTTCCTATTGTCTTATTTTTATGGGTACTCAACACATAAGAAGAGTCCTTAATTAAATTGATAAGCCACAAATTGAGATTTTAAATTCAATCTACACTTTCATTCAATTCAATCAAATTCAATTTGACACTATATGAATGAACTGCTTCGGTGGCGCAGTGGTATTACGGTGCGACTGCCATTCTGAGATTTCGGGTTCGATCCCCGAGTCGAGTCAAGTGGTATAGGGTTTTTCTACTCAGTATCATCCCGGAGTTTGGAATTTGTGCCCGATATGGCGACAGGCTCGCCCCCTGTCACGTCTGGGACGGAACTAAGCTCGGCGAAATTAAGGGTGGTGTAGTTCGCTACTTCACCTCTGCCTAACCCTTCGGGGATAACAGTCGTGAGCTTATGTTATGAATGAACAATCACACTATACAATATGAATACGTTTACATATATAATTTTTATGATATTTTTACCAAAGAGAATTTTAATACTCACTATGTTGATTTTTTTTACTCAAGTCGAATAGGAACAAGAAGAAATTAATTTGTAAATATAAATCTTTTTCTGTGTATTCCCTGAACATAACTCCTTTCTCGCACTGTCTGCAGAGCGGGTAACCACCGGCGAAGGTCTGTGGGAGTCTTGCGGTACGGTACCCACAAGCCGGATCCTCACAGGACATCCAACCAGCATAATATAAAGTATGGAACTGACGTATCTGTAAACTCAACTGATTCTGTACACTCGCCAAATAATCCATTGGCCGCACTGAACACTTTTCATTCTGACACTTTTCCAAGAATGTTACGATTTCTTTATCCGAACTCACGATTGTCTCCCTGATATGATTCTCGGATTTGCATTTCTCATTCGCGCATACGAATACGAACTCTTTGCAGTGCCTATATTTTTCATGTTCGTTTTCAACTTCATACGTGTCCGTGTTGGTTGTTTCTCTTTTGATGATCTGTTTGTATCCGGAGGGATCTAGACCGAGGCAATCTGCAACCCGAGCCGGGTCCATACCTTCAATCGGTTCGCATATTCTAGATATCACCGGGTGCAGTTGATGTGCCAAGTAATATTTATAATCAACTTTAAGGTGCTCTGAATTCTTCAACTCTTCGATGTGATAAGCCCTCTGTGTCGCCGAGTTGGTTGTTCCGTCTTCGCAAATTATATACGGGACTATGTCACCCTTCTTAAATCTCCTACTGTTTTTAATGTTTAACCGCAACGCAACTTGTACGTGAGGTTGATTGTTTTTGTCCGCGTATTCGTTTGGATTTTTTGTTAACTGTTTAGTTATAGTTAACATGGACAGGGGCATTTTACTGTTTATCAGATCTTCTTTAAGTTTATTCAGATGTGTTTGAATACTTTCCAGTCTCTCGTCGGCAGACTGCTCAGAGAGAATTTGACTCAAAATGAATTTCCCAGCTTCTGCAGCCAACTGAGACCAATCGCGACGTACAATATCTAGACCTTTATGCTCTTGAGTGTACACGAACTCGCCATTTTTGTTCCTGCTCATCAAAACCGCAGCATATTTCTTTTTCTTTAAAAGTAGTAAGTATCTGAATATACCGTCGATATCTAGTTCGATTTGTCTGTATTTCTTATTGATTTCTCTCTTTAAATCGATACCAATTTTGAACACATTATCATACTCTAAGCAGTTGGTGTTGATCATCAAACTGTCGGTGTCTCCGTACACGACATCGTAACTATTTTTTTGCACGATTTCTTTCGTATCCATTAAGATTTCACGTCCCTTCATTGTCACAAGAGCCGCCAGTGGCTTCGCATAGAACCTTGAGTGTGCAAATCCGAGACAACCGTACATGGAATTGGCTGTTAGTTTCAAAGCCATTTGCCTTATATTGTACTGCATGTACTGATCAGGCAGGAGGTCTGGTGACTTCATTAACTTCTTCACTTCTCTTCTGCTCTCTACTAATTTCCGAATCTGCGTTGGCAGAACACCGAGTTCAGTACTGGCGGGGGGCAGGACAAGGTTAGATATGTCATCATCAGACGTCATGGGATTGTTTCTTTTAATAGTAGTAAAACATATGTTATACTCTTGAATAATACTCGGGTATAGAGAATTGAAATCCATGAGTAAAATGAGTTTATCATAGAATCCCTTCTTGGGGTCCAACACAAGCCCACCGGAGTATGCCGCTTTCTTCTTGTTCTGTTTCTTTGAGACATTAGCACCGTCTTCTTCATCATTACCGTCATCTTGTGCGTTTCTCTTACCATATACTTTATCTGGTACGATGTAGTTTTTCTCTGTGAAAGCGTGAAGCAGGAGATATTCGTTTCTTTCAGACCTGCCGCCCAGTAACGTACGCGACATGACGTTACCAGCTATTTGCGTTATTTGTAACGCCAGCGGGATCACATTTAATTCGCACATGATTTTGAGTATGTACAGGGCGTCTTGCATGCTCAGGGACACGAGTTGGAATAAATCCCCGCTGTTCTCGTAATATCGTGGTAAGTCTTCGAGGGACACGTCGACGCGTTCCCCTTCCTTCATATTGAGAACGCTGACACAGAGCGTGTCCAAGTCGAAGCTCCTGGACCTGATCAGTTCCATTGCGGTAAGTTTAACGTCGCAGACCAGTCTCCCGAGGAACGCGTCTCTAGCTGCGAACTTCCTCTGCGGAGTGACGGTTCTCTTCAACCGTCCCAAACGTGACCAATTCGGTATGTTCAGGTCCAGTACATTCCCGATGAGCAGGTCCTGCTGGAACCCCTGCACGTCGTGCCCCACGACCAGGTCGGGATCGAGTTTCCAGAATTGTACCATGAAATAATTAAGCAATTCCCGTTCCGTGTCACATTTGGTCAACTTTGTCGCTTTATATTCTTGTATGGATTGTTTTAAATCTAGTGGCCAGAGCTCGTTGCATTTTGTCATCACTGTAATATGAATAATATTGCATTAATAGGATAAGGGGTCGTTAAGTATTACGTTAGCACGGATGGCGACAGGAGGTCCGACTGATGATTACGTAATCAATATTTACTTACTAATTTTCGTTTTATTTGTTCAAAATTATGCAAACGCTAACGCAATAATGGAAGAAGTGGTAAACCCTATTTACTATCACTGACCAATGGGAGGAAGGTCCAAAAGATTTTGCGTACGTAACACTAAAACAGTGACATTAACATTAGACCCGAGTGAGAATGCACAACAATGTCCAACATTTCGCTTACGTAATACATGAATAGTCCTTAAAATAAAAATAAAAATGTAATTAATTTACCGCAGAAATGTTGCTGGAATGGCGGATTTGGCGGTTGTTTGTGTATAGGAAAGTTGTTATGTGACAAACAACTCAACATCAATATTTTGGTTTTCCTCGTCTTTGGATCCATCGCTGTTCTCATGTTTATCTGTAATATTAAGAAATACATTGCAAATAGATACTTTCAGTTATTGTAAGTTAACATTTAACAATATAAACTATATAGTTGTAAATTGCTTACAGTATTCATAAATAAAAAAACGTTAATAGAATTACTACACTGTGTATTTAAAACGAGAATATAAACAAATTTTATCCTTGGACCAAACAATTACTAAAATAGTCATCAATTAGCCCCCCCCGCCCCCCACTGTAATTGACTTCGTAGGAGGTGGCGAGAGAGCATCTCTGTTTATAGTACAGTTGATTAGAGATTACCCAAAGAGACAACAAATACGAAAAGAATCGGATGAAAGAAGAGAAGATGTGAATGTTTGGCATTACTAGAATAGATAAGATTACAAAGCTTGAAAGTAGCACTAGTCACAGAGGAGTTAAGAAGTAAAAGGTTAGCGTATTATGGATATGTCATAGTCTAAACAAGCTGTTCCGGAAATATCACGGAGCTTGGCCCGGAGACTGCTCAGCTCATCTCGCACTGATCTCCATCTAGCGGTGGGTGTGATGACGGGACATTGCTCACTTAATAAATATTTATTTACAATAGGTCTGACAGCCCCATGTGTAGGGGATGTCTGGAAAAAAAGAGACTACTGCCCACGTGATCCTGGAATGCACGGGAGTAGTCAACCAACGGGCAAAAACCCTCAAGCAAACGACGTCGCTCCAGGAAGCCGAGGCTTCTGCGCTTCTGGAAGGAGCTGGGCTGGCCCGAGTTGCTGGCTGATCCTGCACGCACAACCCACCAACAAGTATGGATATGTCATGCAAGAAGTAAGTCAAGACAAACAGATAGACCGACTGAGATTTTTCTTTTTATTGAGTTAAAATATGATATATTTTGACTTACTGTAGCAATAACGATGGGCGGTGGCTCCAAATTGTTCTCATTCCTGATGACATTGATATGTTCTGTTCTGTCGCAGCAGGCTTCCAGTTTACACCAGGACACTTTCGCTTGCGCAGGAACCGGCTGCTTGACCTCCAGCCAACATGGACCTTTGATCTTCCTTTCCAGTAAAAATATTTCCAGAGAGGAACTATTGCTACCAAATACATGAGAAAACGTCAAGTATTGTTTATTCGTCCGTGGCGGAGGGAATGCTGCCTGCAAAATATTAACAATAAGGTTAACAAAGTTAGTGCTTCCTTTAGCAAATAAACACCGGAGATTATAAGTCTCCAAATAACATTATTGTTACATTTATTAACGTGTCGAGTACCCATAAAAATAAGATAATAGGAAGACAATGGAAAGCTGGCGTAAACGCCAGGTAAGTGCCCAAGGGGTTAATAATCAAGTGTTTATTAATTCTCAATTGTTTGTGATATTAATGATATGAGATATTGGTGAAATGTGTTATGGATGTGATTTAATAAAATATCATATAAAAGGCAGCAATTGAAATCCTTTTGTTCATAGTTAATTCACCTTGATAGTTCATAAAGCTGCAAGTAATTACATGCAAATAAGTATTTATATAGAAATTGATTTTACTTATTTATTTACACATTCAAATTCACAGCTCATTTAAAAAATACATATAAACTAAACCGATACATAAAATGAAGAGCCAAAAATAAATTTACCACTATTTAAAAACTAATTATAAGACTATGTTTACACGTGTGCGTGTGTATGTAATGTGTATAAATGTGGATAAATTTTATGTTATTTGTTAACTAAAGAGATTTTCATTTGATTTCTAATACTGTTTTTAGATATGTTTTTGTTATGGAGTTTGAAGTTAAATAGATCTATATCACTGAACTGTTTATTATAAGTACGCGGAATTCTACTCGCCAAGTTATTAAACCCATAGTTCAAAAAATATCTTAAAATATCTTCATCTTAGTTTATTTAAATAATTTAAATAATTATCTTAGAATATGCCATCTGAGGTTAACCTTGACAGTTGACAAATTGACAGAAAACATTACAAAACATAAATATTAATAACTTAATAACTATTTTTTTTTAATAGTATTATATACACTTACAGAATATTTAACCTCCATGTAGTCAGATTGCGCTGGGATACCTGGTAGATTGAAGCAATAGTTCTTGGTGATTTTTCTAGATTTGAATTCCTTAAGGCCCAGTTCTGTGGCAACTGTTGTGTTAAATTCTTCATACATGCCCATCATTGTGACCTCTTGATTTGTTTCCTCTAAAGTTACGGGATCTAATTTCTGCAAAAGAAAAAAATTTGGAATGAACCATAAACGGGAAAACAGTTTTGTATCTCATTTATCATCATTAACTAATAAAATGACAATCGTTATGCAGAAGTTAATGTCATAACATCAAAAATCAATTCCACTTTTAGGATTGTCATGTATTAATCAAATATAATTTGAAGCATTTTTTACTCTACCCAGCAATAGTAAGCAAAATCTGCATAATTAAATAAGTAAACATTACATATGTAATTACCATTCTGACTTTTCCATCCCCCGTGTAATAAAAAATAAGCAAAGTATAGACTCCCTCCGGTCCAGACTGAATCATCGGCTTGAATAATCCCTTTTGATTAGTTAGTATAGATCTTTAAGAGGAAACGCAGTCGCCAACAACATTAAAGAATAGTTATAAATCGGGAAGGAGACAACTTCAGCTTATGCTGATTTTAACTATGCAAAATATATGAACTGCCTCGGTGGCGCAGCTGTATTACTGTGCGACTGCCGTTCCGAGGTCTCGAGTTCGATCCCCGGGTCGGGTCAAGTGGTATTGGGTTTTTCTACTCAGTATTATTCCGGAGTTTGGAATTTGTGCCCGATATGGCGACAGGCTCGCCCCCTTTCACGTCTGGGACAGAACTAAGCGTGGCGAAATGTGGGTGGTGTAGTTCGCTATTTCACCTCTGCCTAACCCTTCAGGGATAACAGGCGTGAGCTTATGTTATGTTACTTTAAATATATGATATCATCACTTCATATCCACATATCCTCCTCCAAAAGCGGATTCATCCATAAAACGGTAAAGACGGTGAAAGTCACATTTTTGAAGGCTCCTAATTTCTATAGTAATGAATTTATAGAGAAAAAAAACAAAATAATAATTATTACCTACTAAGCTTTGTATGAAATGTCGCCCACATGTCCTCTTAAAACAAACAATATAACTTACATATTCTCTAGGTAATAAAAACATCTGACGATTCACATTCTTCACAACAAGGCAGCAGGAAACGCAACCAGCTCTCTTATTTGAAGGATTCACATAAACTTTACCGAACAGATAGACCACACCGGGTTTTACAAAACGATCCTCCCATGCGTCCAACCAGTAAAATTTCATCACTTTCTCGCCATTCTCATTTGTCTGAAGCGGCAGTTGACCATCTGTTTGGACAGTATGTGCTGCCTGATTATCACCCATTTGTTCAGACCATGTACTCGATAAAGGTTTAATTTCCTTCTCTTCCTTTTTAAGTGGTGAAAATATATCAAATTCTTCATTAAGAAATTCCTCTGCCACGTCTTTAACTGTGGTGTTACTGCAAGCCTCGGCTTTCACTTCAACAGCTGGTGCGGACGCATGTTCACTGAAGTCATCGTCAAAGTCAATATCTTGTGTGTGAAATTCCTCTATATTTTCTGTGGCCGAATCCTCTAGTTCATGTTTTATTTCTTTGTCTATTTTCCATTCATGTTTTTTTATTGGCTTTTCTTCTTCCTTATGGCACTCACCGTTTTGTATCTGAAAAATTATTTTTAATATTGAATTAATCTCAAGTACGATTATATAAATCATCATTCACCTGCCTTTTCCCAACTTCCTTTGGGGTTGGCGCAGTATGTTTTCTTCTTCCATATGTCCCTATCAGCTGTCATCTCTTCATTCACTCCTTTTTCTTTCATATAATTTCTTACACACTCCATCCACACTTTCTTTGGCCTTGCTCTACTGTTCAATCCTTCCACATTCATATTCATTACTATTTCACCCACATGCACTTCCTCTCTTCTCATAACATGTCCATACCACAACAAATAAGAACCTTTCAACTTCTCTACTTAACTTTTCACTTTCAACTTTTTTTTCTAAGTATGATTATATAAATAATAATATTAATTTATATTATATTTCACTCTCACTGGCTGTTTATGTAATTCATTTATATTTACTCACTTATACATTTGTTTTCTACTCACATATTTTAATTTTTAGTTTTGACATTTAACATTGTTTTGTACAAAAGTTTTATTGAGATCAGGTAAAAAAAAAAAAATGTTTTATTCATATGTTAATTGCAAACTGATTTCATATCTCTATGATAATGATAACATTTTAAGAATGATAAAAGTGTATTGGTCAATACATAATAAAGTTTCTATAATGAAAAACAGTTTTTGAAATAACTTTAAATATGAGAACAAGTTTTACCTGTGGTTCTGCAGAGGCATTTGAAGGTTTCTTGATTGATGAAGAAAGACTCTTGAAATAATTTTGAGCATCTCTTTTACTGGAATCTACTATGTTAGCTTTGGGCTTCATTTGTACAGGCTTTGTGACAGAAGGAGCATTTGCATCCAGGTCCGATATAATATCAGATAATATATTATCATCAGATATTTTTGCATCCTAAACAGATAGATATAGTCTTTACTATACTATATATATATATAAACTGCTACTAGTACAGACAATAAAATATTACTGTAAAAAGATTTACTTGTCATATGTTTCAACTCCAACCTTATTATTCAAATGAAAAATGAAAGATTTGATCAATGACATAAAAATGTAATGTCATGTGTAAAAGTGAAGGTTTATGTAAAATTTCATTATGGCATTCATCTCCCTGCACTTATCACATTTTTATTTGGGGTTGGCACAATATGTCTTATAATAAATGATAATAATCACATGATTTCATTGCCTACTCAGTCCTAAATGTAACATACTATTTGCTATGAGAACATTACAGTAAACATTGTAGAATAAAGAGACCATAGCATAAAATTGGCATAATGTACTAAAATTTGATCATTTTTTATGCAAACCTCTTTCTTTTTTGTTGGCATAGACCCAAGCAAATTTCTAATGTTTCCTTTAGTGGAAGGTTGTGCTGCCAGTTTAGCTTTTCTCTTTTGACCTCGACCAGATTCCTTTGTGTTAGTTGCAACATAAAGATCCTCTTCCTCATCATCAAAAATTTCTCTACCATCTTCTACATAACCGGTCCCATCTATAAGTTTAATTAATTATATTTTTAGTTGAGGGTTTATTTTAATTACATTTCATTAATGTGAGATTTAAGTTGTAAGAAACTTGGAAAATAGCTTTCTGATAATATTATAACACACCGTCCTCGATCCAGTCGTCTTCCTGTCGCTGTAACACCCGGTCTGTGTATTCCTTCTCATCAACTGTATCGTAAACATTTTCGAGTTCATCGACATCATATTTATTTTTAGAACCTTTCCCTTTTAACTGTTTAAGTTTTTCCAAAGCAGAGAATCGCCCGTGTTTATCTACTTTTTGCCTTTTCGCACGTTGCCCAGCTGCAATGGTTGCAAATTATAAATCAGTTTATTAAACTTACTAAGAAACGTTAATATATTCTACAATTGTTATTTTTATGATTACCCAATGATTCCGCCATTCTAGAGTTTATTTACTATAAATAGTAAAAGTTAACTAAAGGTATAATTTATTTGATAACAACAATAACATTGGTTGATGCCTAATTTGGCGGGAGTAATTTGTTTTTTTTTTAGGAAAAGGAAAAGGCAAAATATACTTGTAGATCATGCAGCCAAGTCAGACGTTAGGAACGCTATCAATAACTGACGATGACAAAATGGCGGCCTTCTGTTATAACCATAACGAGGATGATTGGAAAACTTCAAGATTTACGGTCAACGGAATAAAGTGGAATCACTTTATTACACTTGCGCATTATAACCACACTATATAACGTAAAATACCACCAAAATTACATTATATATAGTGAAATACTGCAAAATAAAGAATTAAAAATAAGGACGACAACATGACAAACTGTCAAATAGGGATGGCTATTGTTCATCTCCGGGGATGGCAATCAAAGATTGAATTTTTTTTTTGGTTCTGTTTATGCCTTACTAAAGAATAGCAAAGGTACCAAGACCATGCAGCCAAATGAGATTGAATAATTGAAGAATCGATTTTGAAGAGCAAACACTAATAATGTACAAATATTATAGAGCAAAAACTAGATTTTTATACTACACTGAAACGATCCAGTGAATCGATCTTAGAACCTTCAAGTTTCATCAAGTTACAATTTTTTCTCGGTCTATAAGAACCATAAAATTATTTTCAATTGAGAATGCGCCCAAACACAAGTAAATGTATGAAAGATTTTCACTAGTTAATTAATAACTCTAGTGATGGCTTTGTGATAAGTTTATTTTGCTTCTTTGTCAGATTAAAAGTGTCTTTTTTGTAACATATTAAGATGGCAGATAAATATCTTGCCTGATGGGAGGTACACACTTACAGTGTTAGTTGGACGCTTACTACATTAAGAGTATTTAAAATGTACTGCCAACCATAAAATCCCTTCACTTTATAACGTTAACTTTGATTTACTAATAAAAACAACAAATTATTTTCAAATCCTAGTAAATACTTGCTTTAAAATGTAAATAGAGTAGATTTACCTGATGTAAATATGTGTATGCCTACCATCTGTTATGGCAGTTATGCGACAGTTGTCAAGCAATATATATTCCTATCACTGTGTAGTACAGTTATAATCGATGATAGTCGCAAAAGCTTAAACAATAATACATCCAGTAAACATGCATTTGCATATTTAATTGAGCTTAGTTTAATATGTGTTGACCATAAATATGCTATTCTAGAGTTTATTACGTGTAACAGCTGCTCTGTTTCTTCGTAGGAGATGCTATGAAGCCATCGTTTGGTAGCAGTTTTAACATGAATATATATATGAATGTTATGTGTGAATGTAATAAAAATCCTTTTAAAAATGTACCTACTTAAAAGAAATGATAAATGAAAATGTTGTGCTTTTGCCTATTACAAAAAAAAAGTTGTTGTTTACTCCTTTTCGCGCCTTTAGAACTGTCATAAAGAACTACAGAGTACAGACAGAAAAGTGGCTCGTTATTTTGCTTTTGAATATAAAGTTTTTGTATTTCTTATTGTATACAAATTGAAACATGGCTATGCGAGATTATGCGGCGGATAAAGGTACGTATGAAATTCAGTTTATTCCCAATAGAATATAGAATTATAGACGAAAACAGTTCTTAATATGTAAGAGAATCCAGGTTATGACTGATGTTATTTTTGTGTTACAGAATCTTTCAAGAATTTTTTTGTTGACTTTTGCCTAACTGATGATGAGGGGCATAAACACTTTAAGTATGCGGAGATGCTTACTAAGGTTGCACATAGAGAACAGGTAGGCATTAGAAACAATATATATATTTAAAACCATGTCCAGATTGTAAGGATGACTGGAAATTAAAAACATTCAATAAGTTTGTGTCCAATAAAGAATAATCTTGCTTTATAATCCTAAGAAGATAAGTCATTTTAGATGGATAATTATGGTTTACTTCTGTAACCTTTTACATATTTCAATATAATATAACGAAAAATATACGGAGACCTAAACAGTTTATAAACAATATCACAAATTTGGAAAATACTGAACTATAGATGAACTGTAAAAACCACAATATCTAGTTGTCTAAAATATTTTCAGATAACATTTGTGGTTGATTTGGATGACTTACATGAAATAAATGAAGATTTGGCTGATGCTGTGAAACAAAATACTCGCCGATACACAAACATGGTCTCTGATGTAGTTTATGAAATGTTACCTGAATATAAACACAGAGAGGTAAAATAAGATTTTAACTTTAACAATGAAACACTCCAAAAGGACTATTCAAGCATTATGTAAGCACCAATAAGTAGCAGCAGGGTCTATGCATTGCTTATTTCTGATGACTTCTTATATTTCTTAAGTAGATATTGGAAAAAAAAATACCAGTGCTTTTATTACCACAGAGTGCTAGGAGATTACTATTACTGACCAGGATAAAGGGGAGAAATCAAAAATACCTAAAATGCTACTTGTATAATATTTGAATGGTCCTCCATATGTGTAGTTTTCAACTCCTGCTTTAAGAATAAGAAATATAATAATTCATCATCATCTCCCTATCCTTTTCTCATTTTCATTTGGGGTGGGCACAACAACAAATCAGAGGGTGCAATGGACCCAGAAAAAAATTAAAATATATTATGTCCCGGGATCCAGTTCCTTCCTTTATACCATTACAGACTTATTATATATACTCGTGTTGTGTATGTATGAGGTGCGAGTCACCATGGGTATAATCATTAATTAATTTAAAGGAGATTTGCGGGTCACACATAGTAGCCCTGACCTGCTGCCATTTCATCCATGCTGCGTTAATTCTATGCTTTGCTTGAAATATAATAATAATAAAAAAATTAGCAGCTTTATTTTAAAATCTTGTTTTGATGACAATTTAATTACAGGTAATTGCCAAAGATACATTGGATGTTTATATTGAACACAGAATAATGTTGGAGTCAAGAAATCATAGGATTCCCGGAGAAATGAGAGATCCCAGAAATAGATACCCGCCAGAGTTAATTAGAAGATTGTAAGTTTGTTTAATTTTTTTAACCTGTTTTATAGAATCTTACACATCAATGACCATCAAAAGAATATAACTTTACCTATGATTTTCTTATTTATTTCTTATTATTTTCATAGATTGTTGTGATCTCTATTATGAAAATTCCTTGGTAATACTCTGACTGAAGTCATATAGTGATAAATCAAAGCGATTTAATTATATCTGCCATTTTTATGGATTTTAATTGGTAAAAAGATTCTCTGCTTTATTTGTTTATTTCTGAAGTTATTCTTTAATTAATGGTTTTTGATTTCCAGTGAAGTTTATTTCAAGGATATGTCTAGTTCAAAGTCAGTGCCCATAAGAGAAGTGAAAGCCGAGCACATTGGTAAACTAGTTACAGTTAGAGGTATGTTTATTTCTAAATTGTATTTTTTTTTTGTAACAACCTAATGTGTAACAACTAGGTAAAGAGCAATCCTACTGTTTTCATTTTTTATTATCATTGTTAAAATGAATTGCAATCTTTGCAATGCTTTGATAATGACGTCCATACCTGACTGTGCTGGCAAGGTAACTGATAACTTCTGTCATCCAAACCATGCATGCTGTCAGGTCCACTCGTCTGTTCTCATCTTAATAGTTCATAATATTACGCTTCTACACTCGTGCCAAATGCAAAAATAAATGTGATTTTTTTTGTCCCAGATTAAAAAGATTTTTTTTTTTTATATACGGAATAGACCAGTGCTTTGACCACAATCTCACCTGATGTTAAGTGACGATATAGCCCAGGGTGGTAAACACACCCTATTGGTATTTGGCGACAGGTTTTTAAACTTGAGGATGGTAGCTCTACCTAGGCGGGGATCATTAGAAAACGCCCAACCACCATGCTATGGTTTCCTCACGATGTTTTTCTTCACCGAAAGCTCAGGCCGATTTTAGAGTCGGATAGGTGGGGATCGAACCCGCATCGATTGACGAGGAATCTGGCCGCACTACCCACTGCGCCATCGTCGCTTATGTTCTTTATTCATTCGTTTTGTCTTGTTTGCTTTTGTCTCGCGATTTGTTGAGTATAGTCAAAGTGTGTGTTTGCAGGTATCGTTACACGTTGCACGGACGTAAAGCCGCTCCTGGTAGTGGCGACGTACTCGTGCAGCGCTTGTGGTGCGGAGACCTACCAGCCGGTTCGAGCTCTGCAGTTCACGCCGCCGGCCGCGTGCACCGCCGACGAGTGTCGTCTCAACAAAACCGCCGGACAGTTGCATTTGCAAACACGCGGCTCACGTTTCCAGAAGTTTCAAGAGTTGAAGATACAAGAGCATGTATGCCTTTTAGTTGAAGCTATATTAGGCATTTGTAGAACCAACTGTTATTTTTTTTAACGTGAGGAAATCTTGCATAAGACACCCGCAGTCGCCGGGCAGCGAAAGCTGGAAATGTCAGATAATTATTGAGTAAAATTCACATAGTTTTCCTTCATTCAACTGTTGAACTGTTTTTACGTTACCTCTACTCATAACTTTACGATAAAATATGAATTGATAGTTGGCATACCAGTACAAAAAAAATAAAGTGGTCTGTACATTTGACAAGAGCTACCTACCGTATTTCAATGCGTTGAATCCGAATCTGAGGTCCGTTTGGTTCGTACACTATAAAAGTTTCAAGTAAATTGCTGAAAACCGCTAAAGATGGCTAAAAAAAATCACGAAAAACTGGTGACCACTTTTTTTTGTGGTGATGTAATTTTTAGTAAAATGAGATCATAATATTAATAAGTAAAGCAAAAACTTTGTACCCCTTTTTACGAAAATTGCTCGGACGGAGGAATATGAATTTTCGGGGACTTATAGTTTATATAAGAGAGTACAGAATGCTACAATTTTTTTTTATTGTGCTTAAAAATACATTGAATTAATAAAACAATACAGTTCACAGACTACCACTAGTTAATCTAAAAACGAAACTTATTGTATAAAAAACTATAAGATGTGTAATATACATTGCGTAGTCGGATCAAGTACCGGTGGGTCACATCCCCCGGCAGCTGTCGGTGTACTGTCGCGGGGAGACGACGCGGCGCGCTCAGCCCGGGGACCACGTCGCCGTCGTCGGCATCTTCCTGCCGCTGCTCAACGCCGGCTTCCGGCAGATCGTCCAGGGTTTGCTCTCCGATACATACCTTGAGGCACATGTAAGTTTGACTATTAAATCACAGACTTCTTTAGCCCCGTTAAAATTCGATGAAACGTAATAGCGACATTAAAAAGGGTCAAGCATACACATCTATAGGGTTTAACGTGCGAGTGAGTGAGATAGATAGATAGATAGAATATATTATACAGTGTTTCTTATCAAAATCAAAAACATCTTTATTCAATTTAGGCCCTAAGAAGGCGCTTATGAACGTCTGAAACACTACCACCGGTTCGGAAAACAACCCAGTCGAGAAGAGTCGGTAAGAAACTCGATCTGGTTCTTTTTTTTTTAATAAATATAATACATATATTTTTTTTAAATATATATTCGCGTTCATATCTTTGTACACTACCTAATACTTGCGGTGGTCTGAATGTTATACTTGTGTTTGTATGTATATAATTAATATGTATTTAAGGGGCCGTTCAAGAACTACGTAAGAAAAATGTAGGAGATTTTTAACACTCCATGTCCCAGCGATAGTAAGCAAAGCTCTTGGCATAAAAAACGAAAATGAATAAGTAAATATTGCATATGATCAAAAATAAACAAAACATGGACCCTCATTAATACTTCAGTAATACTTGAAGTTGTTAATGCGCTCAAAGATTCATTATCAGCTAATAATTTCAAAGACTTTCCTACGATTATATCAACTTATGTATATGCGCCAACTATCTGGTTTCAAATATTATTTTTTTTGCTGGAATTAGCATCTTTAAACGATTTTGTTACACCATTTTGTTTATTTATTTGCTAGCGATGATGGCGTAGTGGGTAGTGCAGCCAAAGTTCGTGTTAATCGACCCGGGTTCGATTCCAACTATCCGACTCTAAAACCGGCCTGAGCTTTCGGTGAAAGTAAATATCGCGAGGAAACCGTAGCTTGGTGGTAGGGTCTGTGTAGCTACCACCCTCAAGTTCGAAATCCTGTCGCCAAATACCAATAGGTGTGTTCCGGCAGTATCACTTGAGTACCCGAACCTAGGTATAGTGTGTTTACCATCCTGTACCACATCGTCACTTAACATCAGGTGTGATTGTGGTCAAAGCACTAAGCCTATATCGTATCATTAGTGTAATAATTTATCATTTTGTAGGGTGTTACATGTTTAAATCAAAGCGATGAAAATGAAATGGCCGAAGCGTTAACGGAAGAGGAACTCGCAGAGTTGGCTGAGGAGGACTTGTATTCGAGAATGGCCCGCAGTTTGGCCCCTGAAATATACGGCCATGAGGATGTTAAGAAAGCGCTGCTGTTACTCCTGGTCGGAGGTGTAGATAAGTATGTATGAAATAGATTCTTCTAGAATTGCAAAAAAAATGAAAGGTTATCCAAGTGATAGGTTCTCCTTCATTTTATGACCTCCTTTATTTGGATGTTAAAACAACGGTGGTCGTTTACGATTGGCAGAAATCAGTGTATGGTTTCGGTGCACACATATTATTACACACGGATTTCTGCATGAAAAGGAATCAATTTTTTTTAATTTTTAATATCCGAGAGATAATAATTAATTTAAGTGTGTAATTACCATAACAATATTTGTAAAAGTGTGATCAATAATTATTTGCAAATGGGTTAAAAAACACCTATGCAACAAAATAAAGTTGTTTTTTCTGCGTTAGTCTGTTTGTTCGTTAACCATACTATGGCTTATACCCTCAGTTATATATATTTTTAATATGTCGATTACCCATAAAAATGAGACAATAGGCAAACAATAGAAAGCTGGCGAAAACGCCAGGTTAGTTTTAAAGGGGTCAAAGGTTCATTGAGATATAATATCTTATTGAACATTGTGAATGTCTTCAGATATTTTTTAAAACAAAAATGTATTTAGACTGTGACTACTAATAACATTGTTTACCTCTGGATTGAATTTTAAAGTGAACGCAGACAAAGTCACTAGCAGGATCTAATATATATTAGTCTAAATCTCAAAAATGTGTATGTTATTTTTATAAAAAGTAAAGTAATCTTGTTGAAAATTATTTTTCTGAATTAGTCACTTACACAATTATATACATATAATCATGGATAAATTTAGGAGAACACTAAAAATGGGTTATTTTTTACGTGTTAACCTTTTATATTAAAATATTTAAAATTTAAAAACAATATAACGCTAATTATCCAGTTTTTAAAACTATTTGTAAATAAAAAGCGTATTTAAAATATTGTCCTTTTATCTTTTTGATCTCCTACCGTATAGTTCCTCTAAATTTCGTCCACAGGTAAAGTATTATGAGAAAAGCAAAAAATAAAGGAAACGATGGACTATTATAAGTTACAGTAAAAAATTTTTTTTTGTTGTGTTTGTGTAAACAGACGTCCGAACGGTATGAAGATCCGCGGTAACATAAACATTTGTCTGATGGGCGACCCCGGCGTCGCCAAGTCCCAGCTGCTGAGCTACATCGACCGCCTGGCTCCGCGCAGCCAGTACACAACCGGCCGCGGCTCCTCGGGCGTCGGTCTCACCGCTGCCGTTCTGAAGGTACATCTATAATAATTAACGTTCGCTTAGTTATTGAAATTGGACCATGTTATCATGTTGTTTTTTGTGAGACCTCGTATAATTTAATTTATATGGATTAAAAATAATGTCTTTCTGTTTGTAACGTCAGGACCCGTTCACTGGTGAAATGATGCTGGAGGGCGGAGCGCTAGTGCTGGCGGACCAGGGCGTGTGCTGTATCGACGAGTTCGACAAAATGGCCGAGAACGACCGCACCGCGATACACGAGGTCATGGAACAGCAGACCATAAGTATCGCTAAGGTACTCTCTATATTTTAATTTGTAACGAGAACTGTAGGTTAACCCTTTGACACTCATAACAAACCATCGGTCAAAAAATGCCAAGCGAAAATGAACCTTATGAACATCAGATAAGGTTTGTTGATAGTCTTTTGTTTCAGATGTATTACCTTACGTAGATAATTTGTTTCGGCCATTCATACGTGTCTTTTAAGGCAAAAGGTGTGCTTCTGTGTTGTGGCCAATTTTGTTAACGAATTTTTATAACAAAATTCAGAATAATGTATTTAACAGTTCAACTTATTTATATTAATTTTATTATTAAATTTATAAAATATTTATTAATTTTACTATTTTAAATATACTGTTTCTAAGCAGTAGCGATAACATACAAGAAATATTTTTATATTTTTACAATATAATATTATAGTAATGTAAGTAATACATGAATGTAAAGTATGTTTGCTATTCCCAAACTGTATATTCGATTGTGATCAAACTTTCGTATGTCGAATGCAATGTCGAGTACAACTAATTTGTAATGAAACAATAATAACAATAGGCTATTTTACAATGAGTGTAAAACTAAATACAAAAATATTTTTATGTACTTCTCGACATGAAAATTGTTTCATGTATTATATAAATTATCATTATTCTGTTAAATTTTACTTATAAATCTTGAGGCAATGTGTAAGACTATAAATTATGATAAATTCTTTATATTTTATTTCGAATATAATTTTGTTAAATTAATTTGTTTTACTTTGATTTATTCTATATTCAATGCTTTATTTTCATTATTTTATAATGTAGAAAAGTGGGTGCGCCATTATTGGTTTTATGTAGATGTCTGTTGATTTCCGTTTTAATTTACTAAGGAGTAAGAACTAATTCAACAGGACTTTCTGTTATGATGTATTGTTGTTTTAAAATGTTTCTGTAATTATTGTAAAATATAGAAATAACTCATATTTATCATATCATAGTCATAAGGCCGAGTCTAAATTGCCACATGTTTTTTTTATTAAAAATCAGTCTTCGTTGAACCTTGGTCTTCGTACAATGTATGTAATTTGTTTTAAAAATGTTCTTAGAAATTGCACTTGATTATGTCGAAATTTGACCAGTTAAAAAAGTAAAAAATGGTTTGTGTTACGCTAACAATTTACAGTACAGACAAATATACAAAAAGGAGAAAGAAATGGCAAGGATAAGCTATAGATTATTTTATAAATTAAATTTTAACTTCACTACGTCACTATAGATATCTATCGCGCGAGAATTTGTGTAACGTGTACACAGCGAGGCGCCTATTTGCGATAGGCCAAGCTCCTGCAAGGAGTTTTTATTATTCTGCGGTAAATCAAAAAAATCTTTTTATACGTAGATATGTTAGATGGGTGCTTGGCGCGATTTTGGTCTGTCATATTGTCGTTTTCATTTTCAATTAATTATTTTACAGTATTTGTCCATATATTATGTAATTTCGGTGGCAGTTTATGTGATATAGTGTTTTTATGATACACAAGTGAAGTGAAGTGAAAACAATGACACTTAGGATGAAATGTCCCAATAATTCCCGTTGTGGTCGTAACAGAAGGCCACCATTTTGTTCCCCCATTCATTTGTTGATAGTGTTCCTAGCGTCTGACTTGGCTGCATTGTCTAGTATCTTTGCCTTTTCCTTAAAAAGGAAGAAATTGAACCAAAGAAAAAGAAAAGTAAGATACAATCTTTGTCGTATTTCAGGACATAAATAAATAAAATAAGAACATAAACTTATTAGGATTATTTTATTTCAGTTCTTATATATTTTTCCTTACTAGAATTTTTTTCTAATAAAAGTGTAATTTTATTGTAGCGCCATATATGGGCTGGATAACTTATTGAAAAATAACTTACGTACCAAATTTATGAATAAAAAAATATGTCTTTTAAAAACAAATTGAATTAAATTTAATTTTTGTAATTAAATTTGAATTGTAGAAAAAATTGTTTCTGGTTTTTCTAAAAATATTTTTATAAGCAAACAATGGCTTTGTTTACATTATCTATGGATTTCACTTCTGTGAATTTCGCTGTCCATATTTCAACGTAATGGACCACCGTTTTATGGGAAATAATTGTTGTATCAGTGTAGGATTGTGCATTATGAATCTAAGTTTCAAGTGCTGTGTATAAAAACAAAGTGTCAAGTGCCATTTGTCAATAAATTGAGCGCCAAAAGTTAAATGTCTGTAAGTCATATTTTCCAATCTGTCATTTTTAAAAAAGTTGCCCAATTGGGCAAGGTCAATAGCCAACGGGTTAATTGGACATAATTATTAGAGATGGGCCGAATGTTTATATTCGGCAACTTTACCGAGCATTCGTATTCGCCTAAATAACCGAATATTCGATGAAGACTTTATGGTGGAGTGGGCTAGCAAGCAACCGGGGACAACTGGGCGTACATCGGTGTTTTTTTTTTTTACATATTATAGGCTCAGTGCTTTTACCACAATCTCTCTTGTTGTTAAGTGACGATGTGGTCCAGGGTAAACACGCTAAGCCTTGAGGTACTGGTTCTCAAGTGATGCTGCCGGAACACATCTATTGGTGCTTGGCGACAGGTTTTCAAACTTGAGGGTGGTAGCTACCCAGGCGCTACCATCATGCTATGGTTTCCTCACGATGTTTTCCTTCACCGAAAGCTCAGGCCGATTTTAGACTCGGATGGGTGGGGATCGAACCTACTTCCTTTGACGGGCAATCCGGCCGCACTACCCACTGCGCCATCATCGCTTTAACAAGTACCCAACCAAAAACGCGTCTTAAGCAAGAAAGCGTATTACATTAAATACGTAGTGTAATTATAATTACGTTATTTAAAGAGATCATTTATTTTGGTTTGACAGAGATATTTTCAACATAATGTAACTATTGCAGTGCATCTTCGCTTTGATGCAAAGATTCACTTAGGGGCTCTTTTTGTGTGTTATTCACGTATAGGCGTATTAAACATGTCTCAAGAAATGTAAGAAAACATGTCTCAAGTTGCAGGGACTGGCGTAAAATGGGGCATTTACGACAAATCGTATTAAGCGGGTCCTACTTTAGTTCAAATAACCTCCACATACATACACATTTCCAGACGACCTAATGTGTCACTACAATAGATTTTCACAAGTGTATTGTAGTTCCGATAAAGAAGTACGACCATTTACGGGATCATCATAAAATTGTAAAAATAAATAAAATAGCGAATTAAAGGAAATTTTATTGTTTGTTGAATTTAAAATATCATTAATATTAATAATAATATGTATTTGAATAGCTGTAGGAGTAATAAATTTAAATAGATCATTACCATCACATTTTAACAAGTATAAAAATTAAAGTGCATTATCTCTTTGGTTATTGAAAAATGAATAAAATTATTCTATAGTAATAAATAAAATTGATGTGTCTGTTTATAATATCATATTTTTTTACTAAATGTGCATACAATACCTATACCAAAAATACAATTTTTAATTTTTTTTGTCTGTTTGTTTGTAATGGGTAATCTCCCGAACGACTAGACCGGTTTGGACGGGACTCCTTTTTGGTAGGTAGCTGAAATTACTCCGGGTAACTTGGGGTACTTTTAATTTACGAAAATAAATAGGGTTTCCGCGTAAAGAAATATAAAACTCATAAACAATTGTATAAAATCCGAATCAATGCACAGTCTTACGGGGAAGTGCTAAAATAATTTATGAGAAATGTTTTCACTTTATCTTAGTACTAAATTATTTTTAGGAAAAAATATTAGGGTTCCTAATAAAATAATTAAAACTCAGTGAGGAATGTATGAAACGTGGGCGCAGCTGCAGGCAGACAGCTAGTATAGTCTAAATTGTGTATCCAGGCGGGTATAATGACGTGCCTGAACGCGCGCGTCTCCATACTGGCGGCGGCCAACCCCGCGTACGGCCGGTACAATCCGAAACGAACCATCGAGCAAAACATACAGTTGCCCGCCGCTTTGCTCTCACGTTTCGACCTACTTTGGCTCATACAGGACAAACCTAATCGGTGAGTTGGCAATTATTGAAGTGTGAACTTATTGGAGGGTGAACTGCTTTGTTACGTAACGCGTTACGGCGCCCAGTCTCCCTGGCGTCCCTCTCTCTCACGCATACGGTAGGCAGGCTCCCCCTCTCTCACTCTAACCCACAGCGCTAGCCGTATTCCGGACAGACTCTTCCCTCTCTCTCTCTACTCAGTGTTTAGTGTGCGATAGATAAATACTGTTGATTAAATAATCATACTAATAATGTACATACACAAAATTCTTAATATCTCGATTACCCATAAAATGAGACAATAAGAAAACAATGGAAAACTGGCGTAAACGCCAGGTAAGTGCTCAAGTACAAGAATACTGAATTATACTGAATACAAGTAATTATTTATTAACTTTTTAGTGTATTTATATAGTTTATTATTTGAAAGTCGGTTTTGTTTATAATTAAAAAAGGTTTTTATCTATAATTATCTTACCAGCTATTTACTTCTTAGATACATATGTCTATGGTTGTGGTCTAGTGTTTGTTTGTTTGTCTGTGTGTCAGTGAAAAGGATTTAGAGTTGGCTAAGCACATTGCGTACGTGCGTGCACCAGCACTCGACCCAGCCGCCAAGCGAGACGCGCGCTCTCTCCATGCGTCTGGTCCGGCGGTACGTCGCGCTCACGAAACGCAAGCAGCCCGTCGTACCGACCGCGCTCGCCGACTACATCGTCTGTATGTACTCGTAAATATTATTCCACACACTTTAGGGGGGGGGGGGAGTTATTTTTTCATATTTTTTTAACCTTATCTGCAACTGGAATTTAGACATTATAACAAACTAGATGAAATGTGACTCAACGCAATCCTTTACAAAATGTAGGTAGATAGGAACTGTAACTTCATTCAAACGTGTGAATCGGCACTGATACGTGTCAATCGGCCTTAACGAACTCAAGATGGCATCCGAGTTGACAATATGGCGACTGCCATTTGCACCTTTACAATTGAACAAAATATTCGACAATCCGAATTTTGCGGATATATGTTGTCGACTCGAAATCATTATTTTTCTATGTTTTATTATTCAGGTAATGTTTCAATCCAGTCTTCTTGACCGAATTAAAATACATCAGAAGTAGTTTCTTTCTTTTATTTCAAACTCATACCTCATGCCCTGATCCCAACACACTTGGTGTCGGCGCAGTATGTTTTCTTCTTCCATACTTTTTTATCGGCCGTCATCTCTTCATTTACTGTTTTTTTTTTCATATAATTTCTCACACATTTTATCCACACTTTGGCCTTCCGCTACTTTTCATTTTTTACACGGTATAAGTCGCATCGCTTTGACCACAATCTCACCTGATGTTAATTGACGATGTGGTACAGGATGGTAAACACGCTAAGCTTAGAGGTACTGGTTCTCAAGTGATGCTGCCGGAACACACCTATTGGTATTTGGCGACAGGTTTTCAAACTTGAGGGTGGTAGCTACCGAGCAGCGCCCACCATGTTATGGTTTCCTCACGATGTTTTCCTTCACCGAAAGTTCAGGTTGATTTTAGAATTGGATAGGTGGGGTTCGAATTCGTATCCATTGACGCGGAATCCGGTCACTCTACGCACTGCGCCATCGTCTACCACTGGCGGAACTTTCAAAACTCCCTCTTATTAGTTTTTCTCAACTATATTAAATGTACAGTCAGTTTTCACCTGTTACATTTATAATTAATAAATGTTTTTCACTACACACAGCCTCGTACGTGGAGTTACGTCGCGAGGCGCGTAACGCGCGTGACGTCACTTTCACGTCAGCCCGCAATCTGCTCGCCATACTGCGTCTCTCCACCGCACTGGCACGGCTCAGGTTATATTATATTTAAATCTACATTTTTAGTAAAAAAAAAAACAATATTATTATTCTTATTTAAAAGTGAATTAATTTATTTTGTAATTGAATTGTCAAAAACTGATTTGGGTATTTTGATAATGATAGATAACTCGAAATGTTGATGGGCCTATTATGAAAAAAATGGGTTTAATTATGAAGTTACAAGACTTTGACGATGCACGACATACTTACTTACCTATGGAAGATTATAAAATTGAAAAATATAGTGATCTCCCCATTTAACCCGCCCATTTTTGCTTTCGTGGTTTTTTTTATGCTACCAGTCACTAAGTTTATTTTCGTCAATAGAGTTACTAAATAAAAAAATTTGAACGAAACTTTCCATTTAACCTAAAATTTTGACTTGGTAAAACTCGTGTTATTTAGACCCTAGTTACCTATTGGAGTGAAGCGAAGACAATTTATTTATTCTCTATGCCTGGCGGTGGAATTTGTAGCTTCTTAATAATTAAAAAATAAAACATTTTGATTACAAAAAAAAAGAAGCAAATATTCAACATCTTGAGGTGGGCCACAGTGACTTGGAAAAATAATAAAACAAATTCCCCACCTACCTACCTTCCTTACTTAGTTAGTATTATTAGTTAGTTAATATGTATGGTTGTTTTTTGTTGTTTGTCTAGATTGTCAGACGTGGTGGAGAAGGAAGATGTCTCCGAAGCGATCAGACTCGTCGAGATGTCGAAACAATCGCTTCAGCACGTCGACGATAACGTACAGAGGTTTGTAATATATTAATATAAAAATAATACATATTATTAGTAAATTATACAATAATGTATTTTTATAGTAATTTAAATTTTAATTAATATCAACGTCCATCTCCTAAATCTCCATTTTCCTAAACTATCTAATTTTTAAAGTGAAAATACTTAATTAGTCGCGTTGACCGATTTACGGTAGGGGAAAAGAAATAGATTCGTTACGATAGTGTTTCGACCATAATCTTGCCTGATGTTAAGTGACGATGTGGGCACGGATGGTAAACACACTAAACCTAGGTTCTGGTTTTCAAGTATTGCTGCCGGAACACGCCTATTGGTATCTGGTTTTCAAACTTAAGGGTAGCTAACCAGGCATTATTAGAAAATGACCTACAACTAAGGTTTCCTCACGATGTTTTTCTAGACGCGGAAACCGATCGCACTACTAACTGCGCCATTATCGCCCGTAGGTATTGCATTTTACAAAAATATTTTTTTAATAATAAATAACCTAAGTAAAGAATTATTCGTTCATTAATTCACACTTTTGTTCATTCATTCAAACATTCGTTCATTCATTGGTATTGTATACAGGGGCGTGAGTTCAACGGATCGTATATTCGCGATAGTGCGCGACCTGGCCGGTTCCGGGAAGGTTGTCAAGATTGCTGACGTCATCGAGCGGTGCGTCGACAAAGGATTCAAACCGGACCAGGTGACAATTTATTAAAATTCTACATTTTTAATGATAAAATACCTGTTAAAATTTAATACATTTTATTGTAATAAATTGAAAAAACAAATATTTAATTTTTTCCAACTTATCTCATGACATATCTATATTTTACTTTATTCCAGACGGAACATTAACAATATTATGAAATGTAAAGTTAGTTTTGTAAAGTTTAATATTATACTCGTTAATTTAATTCGCATATAAAAGCATATATTTTCAGCTATTATTTAATGTAGGTATTATATCTCTAAATTAAATAATGCTTTAAATAATGCAAGGAATGCGATGAGGTTAATTTTTTTTATTTTTATATAATACCTTCATTATTATCTTTATAATTTTCTTACATATTTTATTTTTATTATAAAATGTAATTTTTTTATGTCTATGTCTATTAAATAGTATATTATTGTTTAGGTGGATGCTTGTATTGAGGAATACGAGAATCTGAACGTGTGGCAAGTAAATCAAGTGAGGACGAAGATTACCTTCATGTGATTGTAAAACTGTTTTAAATAAGAGAAATTGCCTTTGATTTGTTAAAAAAAAAAACTAATTTTTATAATAATAAAGATAAGTTTTGATGTGTGTGTGTTGTTATTTTTTTGTTTAATTTCCTATCTCCGAACAAGTTCTATTGGTTGTTCTCAGCATAATATATGTGATGTCAAGTGACGTGATTGTAACACGCTAACAAAAGTAATGGAGTTGACTTCTCTAGTATCTTGCTTAAGTTTTTTTGAAACGCTAAAAAGTATGTTAGTGTAGTTCAAAAAAAGTCAAAGAGAAGGGGTTTTGTGTTAACTTAATGATGCTGATAAATGAGTATGAATTTAAGCCCTTGAGCACTAACCTGGCATTTTCGCCAGCTTTCCATTGTTTTCCCATTGACTCATTTTTATGGGTAATCAACATATTAAGAATGATATTTAGGCATATGATAAAAAAGTATATAAGAAGATATCACAAGAATATTATTATAATGGGGTATGTGCAGTAGCGCAACTAACATGTGAAACTATGTTGGGATTATGTCAAATAATTACGTGAACCATTTCTAAATATAAAACAAATTATAGGAAATTTCAAAGTAAGTAATTTTGTTTGATAAAACGTCTAGACTAGTTTCAGATTTCTTGTACGGCGTGCGTTGCGATAACTGCTATGACCCACCGTGCACTTCGCACGTAACGAACACGCAATAATCTCTAATTCTTAACTAGATTTAAGATGAATAAAATTATTACACATCGATATATTTCATAAGACATAGCGGTAAACGCATTTTCATATCATACGGCCATATTCGAGTACCATATGACTACTGAGTTTAAATTCAATGCCATTGATTTTACATCTCACTCAGTCTGAATAGTGATTATGTAGCAGTACTTAATGTGTTTTTTTTTCTTCCAAATCTTGCCATTGTTTACGTACCCATGGAGGGAAGGTGAAGGGATATAAAAAATATCCAAAACTTAAACAGTCCCTTATTAATACTAGTATATTAGTACCCATAAAAATAAGACAATAGGAAAACAATGGAAAGCTGGCGTAAACGCCAGGTAAGTGCTCAAGGGGTTAAATATAAAATGTTTACAATTTAAAATTTTGATTTGAGTTAATGTGTTGATTACCCATAAAAATAAAGCAATAGGAAAACAATAGAAAGCTGGCGTAAACGCCAGGTTAGTGCTCAATGGGTATAAGATTCACTTATACGGTATAAAGTACGAAACAGACAGATTTTGTTTTCATATAATCCTGTAATACGCAACATCGGTATCGTATCCGGATATATTCATAAATATACATACATATATAAAAGTTAAGTATGTAATAAATTTGTTGTCTCCAAGTTCCGCATATGAGAGTTATAACTAACGACAGAACAGATGTAAGCATACACCGCGCCGCGCGCCGCTACGTCTAATGAGACCTGCGATGAAATTGTCTAGACAAATGTATTCTCTTCTATATTAGTTTTTCTTTTCTTTGGCCTTCTAGTTTTGTTCATACCTACCTAATAAGTATTCATATGTCTTACTGTGTATTTTTGAGGTGGAAACTACTTTAGCGGCGTTGAACGATTTTCAGCAGGGACAAACTTATAGATTCTCTTTTCCAATGCTATGACGTCAGCCGTCAACATGTTACAGTGTGTCAAGTAAAAGATGGGGTTTAATTGTTGGTGCTCAGAGATAAATAATAAAATCTATACTTCCGCAGCCTATCGTATTTTCTTTTCTTTATAAATAAACCATATGAAAATATACATAATTATTACAACCAGCCGAATGAACAAATAATTATGTTAATAACTTGAATTAAGAAATTATGTAATTTAAACATTAAAAAATAGTATTTCCAAAGTTTCGAGTTTCGGTAGTCCTAATGGCTGTCTATTTTTTTACAACGTTATTAACCCCTTGATCACCTTCCTGGCGTTTACGCCAGTTTTTCCACTGTTTTCCTATTGTCTTTCTATTGTTTCATTTTTATGGGTACTCGACACATTAAATTATGATATGCTCTATTTGCTGGTTTCAATATCGATTTTTAACTTTATCGAGATTCGAGAAAATCGAGATTAAACAAAAAATAGGCTTCCTAGCTAATCAGTGACACTAATCTGACGATTTAGAGAAAAAAATAATAAAATTTCGACTTTTATTAAGTCAAAACAGATTGAGTACCTACGCATATCAAAACCGACCGTATATGTAAAGTTGATTACGTGCTGGATTATGAAAGTTATTGAATCCAGGAGAAAGTAATTACCTAGGTAGGTAGGTACATATTAATCTTTATTTGATTTGGTTAGTGTTATTTCGAATATTATTTTTTTTTTATTACAAGTCTATAATATTTTAAACGTTATATTAAACGAAAAGATAAATGGAAAAAATTGTATTCAAATTCTTCTTTTATTTTACTTTGCAATGATTTGACCACAATCTCACCTAATGTTAAGTGATGATGTTGTCAAGTATGGTAAACCCTAGCCTATGGTAAAGCCTAGGTACTGGTTCTCACGTAATGCTGCCGGAACACGCCTATTGGTATATGGCGACAGGATTTTCAACTTGAGGGTGGTAGCTACCCAGGCAGACATTGTTAGAAAATGCCCTACCACCATACTATGTTTTCTTCACGATGTTTTCCTTCATCGAAATCTCAGGCTGATTTTTGAGTTGGATAGGTGCGTTTGAACCTGCGTCCATTGACGCGGAATCCGTCTGCAGTATCCACACGCGCCGTCATCGCATCAACTTTTCTTTAAGAACTATTCGCACTTTTACACCAATATAACCTCTATGATCGCGCTATCGATCATTAATAACAATTATAAATTGCGAGAGTCAATTAACTGGGAATCATGAAAACAATTGCGAATGTACTGTGTTATTCTGTTATGTTTATAGTTTTAATACATTTAATGCAAGTTAGTGTCCGCGTCTCGACATTGCGCGTCCTCCAGACGGCCGGGCAACTTGCCTCTGTCCCCCGCTCGCTCGTATTTCGTCCCGTGCTGTCTACCGAATACAGAAAATTCTTATTACTTCTTTTACGATTACGGTATTCAGTAACGTATCCTTTGGATAGTTAACGTTAATTGTTAGCTATATCTCTTTTGTTATGTTGTTTCTATTACGCTCTAGTAACTAACTATCCATAGTTATATTAAACTGAAGTTTATTCTGTACATTTACATATTTTTTAGATATTTTGTGGCAGATTTATATTACTCAACACGAATCTGATTTTTGTTTTATCTGTTTTGCCTGTGTGTATATCCGGATTAACTCGAATTCCACATGTTTGATTTTTTTTATATTTTGTTCAGGGAAAATATATGTCAAGCTGATGTTTATAGGTTTTCGAAAATATTTTTAGAGTTCGTAAAGAAAAAAAATAAAATAAAAATCATCGATATAATTTTCGGAAATTATAAATTATTTTTTTCATTATACACTCAAAAAAGGGTCCATCGATTTGTCCTCTTGTTTATAAAAGTATTTTAAACATTTTTTTTTATAATACACAGCACAGTGACTGAACTGGATCTGATGTTAAGTACAGTACAATCCAAAACAGTGGCGACTGACAACGAACAGAATTCAGTGCCAGTCACCGCTATTATTCTGGCCTGCTTAAATACTTCTTCACGCCTCTTTTGAAGGATCCAATATCATATGAAGGAGGGAACACACTGACAGGAAGACGGTTCCATAACCTCACAGTGCGACAAAAGTAAGAGTCCGCAAACTGTTTGGTTCTTGAAGTTATGGGTGTCACCGTGAAACCATGACACCGAAGCCCCGCCCGCGTGGTTCTATTATGGAATGGAGAGGAGCTCAAAGAGCTCTTCAGAACACTCGCCATGATAATAAAGAGGAAGGGATCAGCTCAAAGAGCTCTTCAGAAAAATCGCCATGATAATGGAGAGGAGGGGATCAGCTCAAAGAGGTCTTCAGAACACTCGCCATGATAATATGGATAGAAGTAAACAAATTTGCGTATTTGAATTAATTGTTATTGGTAAACACTAGATTATACTCGTGATTTCCTTTCTTTTTTGAATAGAGTTAAGAGTGAAGCTGTGTTATTATAAGTCAATCGTAAAAGTCTCTCGAAAAAAAAAACCGTTTTCTCAAGGATTTTCGAAGAACCACAATTATCTAGTACATCGCCTACTTACAAAGTCTACATAGAAAACCGCATTCGGGAAATCCGTTGCGTGGTTTAGGAGGAATTAGCGGATAAACAGAGTGCAGACAGATGCGGAAAGAATTAGTTTTATACTATGTATAGATTTAGATTTTAGTCTATAATCTAAATTTATAAGGATTAAAACTTTTAGGATAAATGGTAATTAGGTAAATAGAAAGGCAACGTCTCAGTATGTATGTTCGCTAGTTGGGTTATAAATTGAGAAAAACTAAATCAATTTACATGATTATTTTTTAAGCTATACCTTACCTAGTACCTAGATTGTTAAATTATGTAGTACCTTGTTAGTATTGTTTATTCTGAGATAGCTGCACAAAACTTGTCCCGTCCCCAACCAGAAAAGCTCTCGTATCAAACTCGTAAACAATAATAAACTGCACATCATTTAGTCATACACTATATGCAAGGTATACATTCTAAACGGGACCTTTCTTTATTGCTTAATGAATACATTTAACTTACATTCCACTGAATTTGCATGCCAGTAAGAGTTAAGCTAAGTAAGAGCTAAGGATTAATTAACATGCCATTTCCTGGCTGAATGTTCTAAGCACTCGCCAGAAAGCTCAGTATAGTTGTCATGAATCTTCAAGTCAATAATATTTAAATCATAACAATAAAAGCGTAAAATATATTTTGACATTGTTTATTAATAATGTTAATACAATGTTTATTCATTTAAAATATAATACATTCAATAAGTTAGTATTGTAGTTACCAAATTCCAAATTACAAAGCTTATAAATAGAAAAGGAACACGAGAATAGAATCCGACATTTAAAATATAAACTTTAACCTTTTCGTTGTTCTGTCTATGTGAGATGCATGATTCATATACTACAATCAGTATGACAATTATAAACTCAGAATTTGCAATTACGCACTTTTAGAACTAGTAATCTATATCTATATTAATTAATAAAATTGGAGTGTCTATTTGTATTGTCAAAAATATTTTTTTTACTAAATAGGCATGAATGTATACACGGATACCTATACCAAAAATACAATTTTTGTCTGTCTGTCTATCTTTTTGTGTGTGTCTGTCTGTCTGTTTGTTCCGGGTAATCTCCGGAACGGATAAAAGGATTTTGACGGGACTTTTTTTGGTTGATTGCTGAAGTTTCTCCGTGTAACTTAGGGTACTTTTAATTTTAGAAAATAATTAGGGTTCCGTATAAAAAAAATTAAAATGCAGTGAAGAATCTTTGAAACACGGGCGTAGCCGCAGGCACACAGCAAGTTGTTTAATATTATTTACTAATTTGTTGTTTTATTTTTTCTACTATATTACATTGTTATTAACTTACAGTGGAATCTGCTTCTATTATTAAAATTATACAGTGGCCTAAACCACAAAATATGTTATAAAATATTCTCAAAGAAATTACTATAATAGTAACGTAGTGATATTTGTCAAAATTGTCACGATCATATAACAAAAAAAAAAGAGCAACAAACAATCTCGTTGTAGCCAAAACATTAGCTACAAATTATTGTAATAAATAGACATTTCCGATCAATTTGAGATTTCGAGAATTGGATATGTAAAAGTTTCGAGCACCCTAAAACGACGTGACGGGCTTGTTCGGGGTAAACTTCGTCTCACAATGTCAACGACGCGATGCGACGTTTTAAAGGCTGTGCGATGAATATCGGAATTACTTTGTCGTAAAAAGTGAGGGAATTGCGAATTTATTTTCAAGTAAAGTTTCAAATTTATTTAGATAGTGAATTGAAATGTAGTTTGGAATTTATAATTTATCATGAAATGTGTATGTAAATTTGAAACTTCAATGGTACCTCTTTGCCTTTGAACTTTTCAAATTTGTCATTGTGCTTCTCCAGTTTTCTTTTCTTGCCAACTTCGCACGCGGCCCAGACAAGTACTTCTATGTGATCAGTTCGGAACTCGTGACCTGATTCCATTCCGGCGACGTCGCGGCCTAAATAAATTCTTTCTTTTGTATAACACTTTACTATCGGCAAATAAAGTAACATTTTCTATTTGATACAGCGTTTTGGCCGAGCGTCTAGATGTTGTTTTACGTGAACAGTAAACGAATGAATGATACGAGAATTTCGCTCAATTGTCTATTATTTTTCCTCGCCTAGTTGTCATGGGGTTATCGCGTAGGTTCTATTATGACTGTTATTATGTCTTGAAATTAAGATATTTTAAAATCAAGTGGTAGTTTACAAATTCTTAATTAATTATTATTTGAAACCTTTTTAAGAGTTTTTTTTACAAAACATTATCCCTATTACGCATTTTTTTTTACACTGTATAGCCTCAATGCTTTGACCACAATCTCCGTTGATGTTAAGTGAACATGCGGTCCAGGATGGTAAAGACATTAAGCCTAGAGATACTGGTTTTTTAAGTGATGCTGCTGGAACACAGCAATTGGCGCTTGGCGACAGGTTTTCACACTTGAGGGTGGTAGAGATACCCTGGCGGGCATTTTTGGAAAATCACCGAAATCTCAGGCTGATTTAAGAGTTGCTATTATAAAGCCTTAAGAGGACATGCGGCGGAAAAGTAGATATTTCAGAAATCTATTGCTATTGCGTTGCGTCCCAAAGATAGGATTATAAAACACGAAAGGGACAACTGCATCTCGGGCTGATTTTACCGTATGCAAAATAGACGAAAACTGAACCGATTTTTATTTATTTTTTCAATTTTAGAATAATAAAGACTTTGGCTATGCCTGTAAATTTTGCTTTTTTAAATTTTATCCATAAAATTTGTTTGACGAACGTCTGAAAATGACGGTAAAATCGAGCATTTTTTTCATTTTCAAAAGCTCCTAGTTTCTACAATAAGAAATTTATGGAAAAAATGGTGGTGGATATATATTATTTAGTATAAAAATATTTACCATAATAACATTATCCAGGGAGGAAACAGGGGACTACGTTTGTATGGAAGAAATGCCGCTAGCATATCCTCTTAGTAGTACAATTTATAGATATGCCTACGGAAAACAAACATTTATTTTTCTCCCAAACGCTCAGCTCGGGTTTTGGCAATGATTAATGAAGGCAGGTGAAACTTTACCGTTACGCGGCACGTGTTGCGGATATATCAGCGAACCTACTGTTCCCGGGGTAACGCTGAAAGCCGATCACATTTCCCCATTATTTACCCTTTATGGTAAAGCTGCTTTAATGTTTTCTTCCACGTTAAACAGTTTCGTGCTAACTGTGAGATGTTTATGACGGGCATAGAGTTATAACCCTAATAGTGATAGTTTCATATAAAGCTTCGGCTAATATTGAAGCCAATCAAATATATATGTAGATGAACACGTAAAGAAAGGCGTACTTGGTATTTTAGAACTAACATCAAATGTGATCACTTCCTAACTTCACTTCACTTCACTAACATCATTTCGCGTGTTACTACTGCCGTTCTGAGTGTTTTATTTCTATGGTGACGGGTTTGTTCTTTTTTTTGGCAAAATGATTGCACTTCATATGATAAGAGTATATCGATAGTCGCTATTATCATGCCGGTTGCATGTGACTAAACGTGTTATATTGGTAAAAGTTTTATCCGGTCGGGTTCAATGGCCATATGCATGATGATCACGACTCAACAATATTTCAATCAGGTAGCTTTTTATATCAGGTAATTCTATACTTTTATACAAGTTTTATGAGTCTTTATGCGTGATATTATTTTTACTAGAAGTCGTTAAAATATATCTTAAGCAAAATTTTGGTCATTTTGTACTGCCCGAGTTAACAAAAGCAACGCTCTTACCCCAGCTCCCCATGATTACATAAGCATTGGTATAATATTTGACAAAAAAAACGAAAGTTACCCCAGCTTACCTCTGCTTTCACATAAAACGGTCTCCCGGGCACTGTGTTACCCTCCTTCCTACAACATTGGGTGCTTCAAATGCAATGTAAAGAAACTCTTGTGCAGCTCGGCGCATAGCAGCGCCGACTGACGATCGAATGATGATCTTTCGGTGGTCGTCGCTGTTTTTGGATTGTTCTGTGCATGTGCTTAGTTGGTTTGGACATGTAGAGAGGATGGATGAGAGAAGATTTACGAAACGAATTTATAATGTGAGGGTGAACGGGCAAGTCCTTAAGAGTCGACCTAGGCAAACGTATCTAGACCATATCGATCACGTCTTAAATAAAGGCCAGGTAATAAGTACCCATAACCGACGAGCATGTATGCAAGCGTGCATGAAAGTAGAGGAAGCGAAAGAGGTGTCTCAATATCGTAGCAAGTGGAAGGACGTTATCTCTGCCTGCCCCCACGGGAGAAAGGCGTGATGATATGTATGTAGGTATGTATGCTTTTACCATTAAGAACAGTACCGTAACTTTGCTGTGCTATTATAAAAAAAGAAGAGATAAGCAAAGCCTTTTACTTTGTAGAAATAGTAGTATTTTATATTTCTACTAGCTGTGTACCTGCTGCTACTGCGCCCGCTTTGCATATATTCTTCTTTGTATTTTAAGTTTTTTATACGGAACTCTAATTATTTTCGCAAATCAGAAGTACTCTAAGTTACGCGGAGTAACTTCACCTATCTACCAAAAAAGTCCCGTCAAAATCCAGCCGTTCCAGAGATTACTCAGAACAAACAATTTTATGTTTATTGTGTTTTTGGTATAGGTGTCGTATATACATACATTCATATGTATTTAGTAGAAATTGTTATTTTGGCATTACAAACAGACACTTCAATTTTATTTATAAGTATAGATTTTTTGCATAGAATACTCACTGGTTGGTCAAGAATAAATTGAGTTGATAAAATCTTTTCCTTATAATAAGAAACAAAAACCCCGTATTCAGCTCAACTCTCCCCTACGGACGTCGCGTTCGAAGAAAATTTGTGGATGCTTACGCAGTGAAAAATGAAACATTCCTTCCAGGTTTTCAGGTCCGGGGGTCGAGTTGCCCGAATGATTAACGGCAGGTGAAGCCTTGCCACTAAAACGTGTTGCCTTTAACTTAGTTTTAAGAGTAAAGGTGAATCTCGAAAACTTTTTACGTCCGTTACTTTAAGAAATCCTTAGCGTAATGTTTAGTTGCTTTATAGTCCATCGATTCTAGGGATAAGTACTATTGTTTACTTATTTTATAGAATAATTATTGTTTAGTGTTAAGTAAGCTGAAATTAAATTAACTGGATGTTAATTAAATATGATATTTAATAACTATAATTATATATATATATATATATATATATATATATATATATATATATATATATATATATATATATATATGTATAATTTATTATATGTATACTATTTAAATTATGTACAAAGTTTTTTCACATTGTGTTAGCAAATCGGTTTGGAAATAATCTCAACTGTTGTTAAGTGATCAAGTGGCTCAAGATGGTAAGCAAGCTAAACGTAGAGGCTACTGGCTCTAAAGTGATGTGTCCAAAATTTAGATATATAGGTGCCTTCTGACAGATATTCAAACTTAACCGTGGTAGTTAGAAAAGTGGGTGGGTATAAGAAAAACCTCGGTCACCATACAGAAATGCTGACGTACTAATATGCTTATTAAGCCTTTACGCATCTAGCGTCTTCCCACCTTTTTTAAACAGCCACAGATAAATAACTGTGCTTCACATAATGTTAAATAATGCCCAGCCCAAGAATATTGATGACCGCCGACAAATGTGAATCTATCAACTGTCATAATCATAATGGCGGCCTACGTTAATCCTCTAGGTGCGTCTGGATATATACTTATTCCAGGACACAAAGCACGCTAACGTGTCGACTAGATTGAAGATGTTCTGGAAAAAAATAAAGTCAAGTCAAAAGCACTCGTAACCGAAGAGCATGTATGAAGGTGCTTATGAAAGTAGAAGAAGCGAAGGACGTGTATCAGAATCGTAGCAAGTGGAAGGATGTAGTCGCTGCCTACCCTTATGGGAGAGTGGTGTGATGTTATGCATGTATGTATAGAAGATATTGACCCACACCAAGAACTAGTTTTAAGGAACAACTTCATAGACAGCGTGAGAAAATATTATTTAAAACAAAAACATAGAGTAACCTTACACGTTCGCGTCGAAGTGTTTATATATTACCAACTACTTATCTACTTGATATTCTCATAGGCCGATCTCAAGAACATCCTCTGCCTATTTTTCACAGAAAGGAACATTCAAATTCCTCAGACGGTTGTAGGTACTATCATTTCTATGTGATTGTTTGAAGTGACGACCGCGACTGTCGTGAGTCAAGTTATAGTTCCATTGTTCGTTCTCTCGCTCGTATTGTACAGGGAATAATGTATATAATAATGTGTTTTATTTATTGTAAAGTTTTCAGCAAACGTTTTAATTATATGAAATCTTAATTGTATATTTATATAAGCATTTTTTATAAGCTGACCTACAATCCTCAAGTTTCCAAATTTGTCTCTAAGCACTTTAAGGGGTGTTTCGGCAGTATAACCTGAGCTAAATTTAGTTGACGTTAATTATAACGTCGTCATTATGTCAGTGAGATTATGATTAAAGCTTTAAACTTATCAGTTAAAATTAGCTACAGAACATAGTATCTGTAATTTTAAAAAACATACTCACGTCTATCTCTTCAGCGGTCTATAAACTACTAACAGACAGAGCGAGTTTGTCTTTTAATTTTGATTTTTTTTAAATGCAATGATAATAGTAATAAATAAGTTGTAAGTATAAACACATTGAAGCAATTCACAATATGTGGTTATTTTAATCTAAACTAATAAATAAAATTGAAGTGTCTGTTTGTAATATCAAATTAACGACTTTTTACTAAATACATATGAGAGTGTGTACGGAAACTACAACAAAACACAATTCTTAATATTTTTTTGTCTGTTTGTTCCGGCTAATCTCCGGAACGACTGAACCGATTTTGACGGAACTTTTTCTGGCATATAGGTGAAGTACTTACGCGTAACTTAGGCTACCTCTATTTTACGAAAATAACTAGGGTTCCAGTAAAAAAATTAAGACTCATGAAATTGTGAACAAAATACGACTGTATGACCAACACCATGAAAACATATCATTATTTTTCAATGATTATTTAAAAATTATATCAAGCAGTGACGAATATATGAAACGTGGACGGAGTCGCGGGCATACAACTAGTGTAATATAAATAAAACGAGTAACTGTTATAAAAAAATCCTTTTACCATAGATTGTACGAGTTTTGTTATGTCTAGAGTTTGTCGGAAACAGCGTTGGATATAATTTATAGTTTTTGGTAAAAATATGAACAATTCAGTGACGTTATGAATTCCTGCATTAATTTCACGATGTTTTTATACATACATACACTATATAATGTACATCTTGTGGTTATTTATTAGAATAATATTTTAAAGGGTATTAAAAACAACATCTGGATCTAAATCCACGTATCACCACCATCAACAAACGATTGTACAGTTTTGGCCCAAATTGCGATTTTTGTCTCACTTTTTAAAACTAATATCATTTTTCCTCAAGTTGATATGTCGGTTTTCGTTCCTCGTTGTTTATTTTCTAGCTCTCTCATTTATTTAAATACACTTACTATTAGTTCGTTTAAGTAACTTTTGACATAATTTTTTTGTATGGCAGTAGTTACAATTTATGTTATATTTAATTTCCGAATTACATTTTTGTTAATTGAATAAAAATAATAAATTAGAACTACAATATTTAATTTACATAAGGTGTCTAATAATTATAATTTTTGAAAATAAATCAATATTAGTCAAGTAGTTTTAGCATAAGAAGAAAACAGAAGAAAGAGTGTATATTCATTTACACCATACGACGTAATACAGTAAGACTTACATACAAAAAGCTAAATCCATATTTTGTTCGTAATACTAATGTTTTTGATTATTAATTTTATTTCTTAAATACTGTAATTATTTAAAAATGGCTTAATATCTAGATCCATAAAACTGTTACCTATAGTAATATACCTAACGACATCTATCCAGTGGGTTTTTGCTTGATGCGCAGACAAAAGCAGATTAAACAATTTTATTTAAATAGATATCTAGAACTTAATATTATTCCATTCATACAGTGTTCATTTCTACGTCAAGCAGTTTTTTGCCGGTAAGCGCGTGATTAAGAGGAGATATTATTAAGATGCGTGAGCGCATCCGAGCGGGTTCCCGGAGGACCTCCCCGTACCTGCATTCCAACAGTCTTAGTAATATAACCGCTGTGGATTAGTTCAGATTGAGATTTTATCGAAATGGGATCCGAGCGAGGATAATTACAACAAACGTATGACGTCTCATGATTTGTGTTAGACGACCCTTCCCTCGAATTGGATTCATTCAACTCTCTATGCGATTATTACTCTATGAGTTTATTAAATATCTGTATTTCTTTTTAAATTAGCTGTGCTCTGTAATTCCGGTGGCATGAATATATTTCAATCATTTTAAAATATACGCTGTTCATTATTATTATTCTTACAAGATTTAATGCGATACCTGATACAGATAGTAGATCAGTAGTGGAACAGCGAATATATGCTTGTGATAAAAAAAAATCTCATATAAATTGATCATTAATTGTTCTCCAGTTATAAACCAACCAACGAACAGACAGACAGGGAGACATGCGTTACTTTTTACACAATATATGAATAAGAATAAATATAATTTAAATGCCACAAATTTATACAACAGTATCGGTATAATAATTTAGATTTTTTAAATATTTTCCGGAAACAATTATTTTTCATAAATAATTTCTTGTGGAAACGCCAAAAAGGATTTCGATCTACCTACCTAAAGTTAGTGGCGTCAATATCAATCAACAAATGACTATAAATTGCAGTGTTTTGACTAATTACCAACTCTGCAATTCGATAAAGCCCTCTCAGAAACAAAGTTGCAGGAATAATTTAAAACTGGCTAAATTATTTCAAAACATGTAATTTTAGGAACGATCGCGTCCATCATTAAATATATATTATATATCGATTTGTTTATAGTTTCGAGAATAACTTTCAGTTCACTGCATACGAGTAATTACATATTGGTTAGACGCCGAGTAAGCTTCGTGAAGTCGAAAATCCGTCGCTAAATTGTCAAACTTAATTTTCAAAGATTTCTCACTTACAAAACAAAAACTTTTTACTTAAAAATAATTTTTCAGCTTCATTACTATATATATTTATTACTGTAAAATATACACTGGGGGGTATATAGAAATCTTCAACTTAAAAGAAAGTATTAAATTATAAATTTCATTTAATTATTTATTATAAAGTTATGTTGTATCTTTACGATTACTTATTTTGTATAAATTTAAACTCTAAAGACGGAAATGTGAAATATTATTGTGTAACTTGTCCAATATGTTTATCAATGTTTTACTTTCTAATGTCATGTAAAGCGTATTTGAAATAACTATATAAATATTCTTAAAATCCAATGGTCATATAAATTTATTAAATCATTCATTAATAAAGAAACATCTAAATTAAATTTTGCTCTATTATTACTCACATGTTTTATTATCTTTAACTTTTATGTAAAGCAAAAAAGTAGCGATTTGAAAGATGCCAAGATAAAAAAATAAATAAAAATAACATTCATATTGGTCAGTATATTTGAAAAAAAAACTGTTGAAATAGATTATTCAGTATGTATGGGTCAACAAATATCATAAAAGCCTGACTGGAAAATGTACCGTTATTCTAAAATCACTAAAGAAATTGTAGTACAAACAGCTAGTGTAAATATTGTCACATTTCGCTTCAATTCCCACCCCTCACTATCGCTGTATCATCACACATACAATTTATGATACCCATTTATCACTTCGTCTCTAAGATAAAATTATTGTGCCTGGAGAGAAGTTCTCGTTTCTAGCTGCGTCTTCATGGCAGGCGATAGATTTAGAGGAATATTGTAAATATTTAATAAGAAAAAATAACGTATAATGATGTATAATAATGTGTTTATAAATTGTGTCTTTAGAAATATTTCACATTATATCCGTCATAAGTTCATTATCCTTATAAATTGTAATACTTTACCTAATCTAATAGAATATATATTAAACACAATACAAAGAATATTCTTGTAAATTGTTTAGCTATTCTCGATTTATAAGCGAACCAACGGACAGACAGATAGAAATATTGTAAACATTTTATAAGAAAAAATACCGAAAAAGGATGTATATATTAAAATGTAACGCGTGTGGTTAAAAACACATGAAAAACAAATTAAAAATATGTTTTTAGTTTTTTATAAAGATAACTAAACCATTTAATGAATTAGGATGACTATTTATAATATTATGGAAACAGTTTAATTAATTTATTTATTTATTATACTGAATAGATAATTTTCAAATAATGAAGATCTTTGCCACCTGAACTAGAACATAACATAATATACTTATTTTTTTACGTGGGAGATGCATTTACGCATATCCCCTGCAATTTCTAATACCGGAGTGATGCCTCCCGGATTAGAGATGTCAGTAGTATGTGGGACTCGCCCGGCGTGAAGCGTCAAGAATACCCACTAAAACCCACGCTACCATCCGCTGCTTGGGGGGGGGGGCGACACGGGATTGAGCACCACGGTCTGCGTCGCAGGACGTAACTTACCTATGCGGTAATATTAGTTTTAACCAAGTTATATACATTTCAACAATTAAAAACAACTACAAGTGCATAAGAAGAACGGTAAAAATTATTATTAATACTGCAATAATTAAAAAAGACACTAACTTATTAATAATACACGTATGTATGTTCTTCATATCAAACAATGATAGCCATAACTTATCATAGAGCTCATCTAAAGTTTCTAGATTTAAAAAGATTGAGAAACAAGTATAATGTATAAGTCACCGCTGGAAATAATATATAAATCTGAAAAATAATATAATAACTTTGAGTTTGCGCGAAATAGTATTTTTTTGTTAGTACGTGGGAAAATCTTGTATACAAGCGTCGGATAACGAAGGATGAAAGTATGTCAGATACTGAAACCTTAAGGCGCCTCTTCTGACACCTTTTCTGCTGGGGAGTAAGGATTGTTTTTATATTACTTCTCTCCACGCTGTTATAACTTTTTCTACGTCTATATTTATTATACATAAAGACGTAAAATTGTTTTTTTGTTTGTTATGTATAAAACTACTTAACTGGTTTTTAAAATTCTTTCATTTGTTTTTTTTTCCGAAGCCGGGGCGTAACTCCAGTATTCATCTCAGAACCTGACTCCAAGTAGTAACTGGTATGTTCCGGCGTCATAGCTTAAGAGCCTATTACCTTTAGGCTTAGTGTGTTTTCCATTCTGGAGCAGACCATCACTTAAAATCATGTGATCAAGTCAAAGCTTTAAACCTAACAGTAGATAATTAATACAAAAAATCATATAACATAGAGTACGTTACATATTAATAGGGGTTAATTTATAAATTAAAATTCGAAAAAGTACATACAAAGACCGACAAGTTTTATTAATTAACCAATAATAAAGTGTATCTTTACTTATTTTTAACATTTTGAAGTACACATTTTTTTACAATTCAGAATATGTTCACATATTTAAATTATATGATAAAATAAGTTTCAAATATTTTAGGAATGAAATAACAACGTAAGAGTGGAATGCAACGAACATTTAATTTTTCAATGGTAACACTGAACCATAATGTATGAGTCCAGTTAACAAAAATAAATGCTTTCCTCATTGTCAGGTGAGGTGAATCATTAATTTCGCATAAAAAAAAGAATTAGACCGGAGCGAGGAAAGCGACACAAATAATACGGAATTTCTGTCAATGCCCCTTGAGCGTGTTTTATTTGGATTCGAAAAATAAAATGGAAGAACACTTTTGAGAGATTGTTTCAGATTTTATTCAAGTTATCAGGTTTTTGGAAGCTTCTATATATAAAGATTTTATCCTTGTATCTCAATTGAACAAATATTTACTTATGTTTATGTATTTTATAATTTTATTAAATAACTCTTCATTTCGCAAAGAGTATGTTTTATATAACTCCTTGAATTCCTTATTAGGATGCACGTTCTAATTTGCCAATGAAATATAAATTGATGAAAAAGTTAGGAAGACAAAGGTCTTAAATTGTATAGTTTCGTATTATTTTACGTACATATTTAGTTCTCCCGATATTTGACTAAATTCTCTGTTGGTAAGGTTGTGGGTAAATATAGGTCAACGTAGAAATGTATACCTTATTGTTTATTTGTAATTACGTTATTTTCTTGCTCTTAAATAGTCTCAGTGTATTTTAAATGTATTTAGAAATAGTATAAAATAACTTTACTATTTATATTTATACTTTATTATAGTATAATTTTCATTTACGTTATTTTGTTGCGATTGAATAATTTCAGTGTACTTGAATGCATATTTTAAATAGACCAAAAACTGGCATACTTTGGTAATCTCTTAAAATATTTAACTAATTTTCATTCAAACGTCCGAAATTGGACCGTAATTATTTGTTGGGAATAGGAAAAAAACTCTTTCCTATTTTTTTTTTATAGATACTGTACTGTACTACTGTAAAGTTTGACAATAGATAAAAAATAAAACGGAGAAGAAAAAGTAGTGATCTCTCTTGTCTTTGCTTATACAAATTACAGATACTTCATTATTACTCGTAAATTTGAAAATCGTATAGTTGCCCTTCGTGTTAACAAAAAAAATTGGGCGTATTATTTCTCCTGAATGGAATGCCAATATGCGATGATTAATAGCCAGGAATCCCATGACTACGAGAAGGTGAAATCACACAAGAATTAATACCGAACGCACAGGTAAAGGTTTCATATCTCATTAGCATTGGATATTAGGAATAATTTTGTGACTTCACCGAATCTCCGTCATTTTGTAGGTAAACGGTGACGTTGCTTATTTGCAAAGGTTACGATAGCTTTTATACATTTGAGCTGTATTATTAACTTATTGTATTAAAATATATTTAAGCACTGTAATGTATTAGATTTTATGTTATTAATTTTAAATATCATAATACAGTACAGTAAAAATTTAACGCTGTGAAATAATTAGGTTTTGTATTAAATAACGTATGGTTTGTTAAAAAGAATTATTTTATGTAAAATTACATATACTTGTTATCAATTTATCAATTTTCGTTTTTTTAATACGTATCAATTTTATTCTATTACCATTATTCATTATAAAGTTTCAACTGCAAGAATATCAAGTTAGTGCATAATTATTTATTAATTGTGTCTATGTAATGATTATTCCGGTAAATTATTGAAAGATAATATTTTTATATTATATATTATTTATAAATTATAAGATAAACTGTACACCATCTACCCTTATTCCATTTTTATTTGGGATCGGCGCAACATGTCTTCCTCTTCTATTCCTCTCTATTTGCAGTCATCTCTGCATTCACTCCCTTCTTAAACATATCAGTTTTCACACAGTCCATCCACCTTTTCTTTGGTCTTCCCCTTCCCATATAACCGTCCATATTCATATTCGATATCTTTCTCACATCCTTTTCCTCCTTGCGCATCCATGCACATTCCAGGACAGACGATTGCTCCTTAACTCTGTCACTGGCGCCACTTTCAAACGTCCTCTAATGTACTTATTCCTAATCCTGTCTATTCTTGTTACCCACACATCCATCTCAGCACTCGCATCTCAGCTGCATGCAGTCTTCTTTCGTCCGTCACCTTTAAGGGCCAACATTCTGATACATACAAGATGACAGATCGTATCGTGTTCTTGTAAATCTTCCCCTTTAACTTAAGGGGGATTTGATCACATGTAGTAGCTGTGACCTGCCGCCATTTCATCCATGTTGCATTAATTTTATGCTGTCCAGTCCGGTCTATTTCTTTTTTTCCACGATATAGGCTTAGTGCTTTGACCACAATCTCATCTGGTGTTAAGTGACGATGTGGTTCAGGATGGTAAACACACTAAACCTAGGTTCTGGTTCTCAAGTGATGCTGCCGGAGCACACCTTTCGCTACTGCTTTACAGGAGTGAGCCGAGGTACTTGAACTCAAGGCAAATTGGTATAGGAGTGGCATCTAGTGTTGTAACAGTTGAGTTGAGCTATGCTGGTGCAAAATATATAGTTTGTTAATATAAAATATAAACAAAACTTAATTATATAAAAAAAAACCAATGCAAACTTACATTCGTTAAATTAACAATTACAAACTAGATATTTATTTCCATCCAGTGCAATAATTAATCTCTTAAACAAAACTTAAGCTTTAAATTGAAACGGTAACTGAAACTGATACAAATTTATCTGCATATTCAACTTTATAATTTGGCTTCTTTAAATTCCCGCGTACGCAGTGTTAACACATCGAATTGAAAAGATTCCGATGTGAACTTCACACTGTCCTTTTAAAGGTGCCAATTAAATAGAATTTATGTGATGAAAGCGTATAAACCGTCGTTCACAGCGAATGATGTAAGGTTTGTTTTATTCGTGGTGATTTTTCACGGTATCACCACGCATTGTGCACGGCTCTCGATGGTTTTTTTGTTCGTGTTTTTGTTAGCGGCGCGGCGGCCCCGGGCGGCCCGGCTGCCTGTGCTAATCGTTTCGACTTGTGACGACAAGATAGGACACGCCTCACGCGATATCTTAAACTGAGAATTATCTTGTACCGTCGTATGTGATTGTTCTGGCATTTCCACATTTACTCTACACTTTTTTTACTACTAAAATTGGCTTGTAAATTGATTTAATAGAGAAATGTATAAGTGATCCATTGTATTGAAATATGACCATTATTTTTCTACATTATAGACAGAAAAGAAATATCTGTAATAGAAAAAATACATTGTGAAAATTGGACCTATGATAAGTTAAATGTTGAATTATCAAATATATTAACTCTCTCATTTTTGAGATAAAGACCCTTTCGAAAAAAAAAAATATTACATAACATCATCATATCTATAAGATTTGCTTTCCTATTCAATTATCGTTTTTTTCTATTGACGGAATGCATTTATATATATATATATAGATAATATTTAAATTGAACAAAAGCTTATTATCAGTAAGAAGCGAAAAGCATGAAATGTACTTAGACTAAGGGAAAATAAATACTAATAATACATAATAATATAGTTAATGTATAATTTGGTATGTTTTTACAGGGATGCGCACGCGACCACACATGTAAAAGACATGAACGCGCTCAGAGATCTATCGCTCTTACAAACATAATATATAAAACTCTAAAGATTGTTACAATTTTCTGTCATTTATTACTTGTATTATAAAAAAAAAATCCTTAGCGGCCGCCAAAGTGTCAGTACATTGTGTGAGATAAATACAATAAAATTTAACGTGGCGCCTTCCGTTAGGAACGCTTCAGAAAAGGTTTTTTTATTTTTTTTAGCGCGAAATATTTGTCAATAATAAATGAGACGTCCCTTTTATTACCAGTAACATTCATAGCCGGTGTATAGTGTAGTTTGGGACCACGTAAATAAATTAAGGTGAGGTCCGAAGTATAAGGTACAGGCTTTCGCGGACATCAAATATATCTCTGAAAGTTCAATTTCTTATAAAAATATTTGAAATGGTAAATGTATTAAAATAATCTTTTTGTGATTTCTCACGTATCCTTAAGTTGTTTCAATAGAACATGATAATAAGTATATGATTTTTTATCAAAGGAAAATCAGCTTCTGATATTGTTTTGATATCATTATATGCAGATATATTTTATTTGGAAACCTGCAGTGCGTTAAAGTAATTGGATAATGAATATGTGCTATATAATAGAGTAATTAGTATGGTAAATTTAAAGCAAACACAGAAAATCCAACACTCAAAAATTAGAGAAACTATCAAAGCAACTGATGTATTAGATCAAGGCTTAACTTTAAAATGGAAATGGGCTGGGCATGTAGCACGCCTTCAGGATCAGAGATAGACAAAAAAATTACAATGTAGAAGGGCCCACTAGGAAATAGAAAGAAGGGAAGACCATATACTAGATGGGAAGAAGATGTAAAGAATGTAGCAACTACAAATTGGGTTAAAAACCCAATCTAGAGAAGGCCTTTGGAGGAGGCCTTTACCTGAGAAGGGGTCCTTGCAAGTGGAAATAGTACCAAAAATTATCTAACAAACATTATTTCTTAATCACATGGATTCAATTCTGTTTTGTAAGATACTTGTGTGAAATATAAGGCTTTTTTATAATATAGTAAGAAGTAACAACTTAAATGAAAGTATTATTAATCGAGGAAATTTTTATTTCCAAACTCTTTTACCTTGAATCACTGCCTTATAATCTTGCCGCCTCAGCGAACAACAATACAACGCTCCGCGGGCGGTGACGCGTTCGACCTAAAAGAGGCTCAATGAAACTTACCTGGATTATCTATGCGGTGATAAATTAAAAATATGGCATTCGAACGGCATTCATCATCGGAATGGGTCGTCCCTCGCCCGACGCGCGATCCGTACTCTATTGTCTATGTAAAAAGTTAACACGACGTAATGTATGCAATGATATTAAATTTTATTTGTGTGGCGACGTAAAGGACATACAAATTAACAGTACTCAATGATTATAGTATGTTTTGTTATGTTTCTAATTCTTGCCGGTTTTCGTCATCGTTGAGAATCTGAGTTATTATTTTGTCGGCTATTTGGATACTATTTAAGACTGTAAATTTTACTTTTTCTGTAAAAATGTTGTAGTATATTTTTGGATAAGTTTTAAACATTTGCGTAATATACACATATTGTACTTATAATAATAAAGGGAAGTTATGTTTATTGGGAAGACAATGAAACCGGAAACACAGGGTAAAAGCCTAGTTCAGGTCACAGAGGTTAACCATATATTGTTGTAAAAATATTTTTGGAAAATAAATTAATATTATTATTAATTAATAATACTTGAGAGATAATGAATATGCAATTGTTTTACCTGTTCTCGGTTCCCAACCATAAATATTATACTTATAATATAAAAAAGTATTTTTTGTATAAAAATTTTATACAAAAGTAAGATATTATTTTGTTTAATTTATTTTACTGGCATTTATTCTGATTAAATCCATACATTAAACTACTCAATTAGTTGGAATGTGTAACATAGATACGTAAAAATTATTATTTTAATTAATTATTTTGTAGATTTCATTTGGGCTGTTTACGAAAAAAGCTTTTATTTGAGAATTTATTTATTTTTGTCACAATATATCAAAATAATTAGAGAGTTAAATTAAACATGTAAATAGAAAATTAATAATTATAGACGGAATTCAATTTGTATTAATTGATCTATAAATTTCTATTACTTTAAAATGCTAAATTAATTATTAACAAGTTAAAAGAAGGAATACATTAAGCAAACATAACTTTGAAAATGTTAATTCTATAAAAACATACGTTAATTATGCGTTTATTGTACTGTTAAATGCTTATGTTTTTTCAAAGTATTCATGATCAGACACAGTGGATAGGCGAGTAGTGTCGACCAACGCTCGATATGAATGCGCGCGCAACGCCCTGCGGCGGTACTAGTCTCACGTTCCGTCGCGTCCCGCCAACCACCGGCTTATGAACATCCATTACATCAAACCTACATGTAAACTCCACAAAGCATTTCAAAGACCTCACTCACAAGTTCATTTCAATATCGAACAAAAAATAAATCGATAGCAACTTAAATTTTTATACAATATACATACACAAAAAGCTTCGATCATGCACAGACATTTTGAATGATATAAAATAATAGATTTATCGATATGTATAATTACATTTTTAAATCTCTGTCCTTGAAAGAGATCACGTTTTTACCGATTTTTCATGGCGTGACGTCAAATCGATAAAGTCGAATTCGATTCGCTAAATCGGAATTCCTGTTTCCAAAAGCTCGAAGTTCGTCTATACATTTTATTTTTGTTCTTAATTTAAAACTTGTACGATTTGTGGCCGCGGTCGCTGTCGGCTTTATACCGCGGCCAGTCCGGGAAGGCGCACTGATGAGGGTGCACGCGTGTCTAACATTGGTGAAAACGACGAACGCGCGTTTGCGAGTGATTTTAAAAATTAACGCGTTCGAAATTTAAAAACTTTTATTCTTTTTTTTTGTATAATATTGTGAACATGAGGTGTTTTGTGGTGATTTTGAGCATGGTTGCGCTAGTGCGGGCCGCTGCTGGAGCCGCCACCTCTTGCGCTACATCTGAGGAGTTTTTCACGAGACACAATATATCAGCTGATGATAGCCATGAGCCAGGTGCGGATTTCGATAAACATTTTGTATTTATAAGGATGGAAGTTTAATCGTGATAGGGCGCAGTGGAATGGTATTCATGGAACGTATACAGCTTGATGTTTGTTTTAAATTCGGAATAAATATTTGCTTCCTTACAATTGAGTGAATTAATACTCTAACATGTGTTTAGTATTTTTGTAATTAAAGGTTGAATGAAATGATCGAAAGAATTATCTACTAAACTACCGTTTTTTGTATTTATCTATGTTATTGTCGAGGTTTAAATACGTAAATACTTCCACTTACAATTGTAGCCCAAAATTTCTACTTATTATACAAGTTGTGATCAATGATAATAGGCTGAAATGTAGAGTTACTCTTGTAAGTTTTAAGATTTATTATTAAGAGTCGATTTTTATTTTTACAACGTTCCTAGTAATTTATTTTGTCTATGTATCACATAGATTTCAAATAAAAAATGTATCATTATGGTTTAAATTTTCGATTAATTTTTTTATTAATTAATTATTAATTTTTTTTTTATTAATTAATTTTATTAATTTATTATTTTGTGTGTGATTGTTTGTGTGTGATTATTTGTGTGTGATTTTGTGTGTGTGTAATTAATTAATTATTTTGTGTGTGAGTTGATAGATCAATATAATAAATGTAATTTTATATTAAGTTACATAATAATTTTAAATATTATCTAACGTAAGATTAACGTTAAGATTTATTTCCTTTAATAATATATATACAATGCCTTTTGTAAATGAAAACATACATTTCAAATATTTATATTACAAAGAAGTCAAACGCCTCCAAGCAAATCATACTTATATTCATTGAATTCCAGTAATTATTAATAGATAACCAATTAAGGGGCAGTATTAAGAGCATTCTGCAAGTGATTGGTAATGGTGTAGACTATTTCTTGTTGCTATTTAGGATGCGATGCATTCTTATACATACTCCTTCTTTATACACACATAAAGCGAGATAAATTATTATATTTCATAGCTACTCTACTGTTCGCCAGTGGGTTGTAATTTGACCATAATCATTTTTTTAAATTTTATGAATAAAAGTTAATTTTTTTAAATTTCATAACAATAAAGTTAAGTTAACAAAAAAAAAAAAAAAAAAGAAATTCGGAAAGGAGAAAAATACCTTGAATGTTGGTGTAATTTTCTATTTTTACTTAATTAAAAAAACCTGGGACTATGACTTATATTTTAATAATGAAACTTGCTGGCAATAATTGTAATATAATATATTTATTATCTTTCAGGTATATGCGTCATATATAAGACAATGGTATATAGATAAACACACTTAATTGAATTTGACATCGCACTACACATTAAGTAACTTTAAGTGTATTGTTTTAATTTCTAGCAATTCTGTTGATAATAATTACCTTGAATTGATCTTGGCTGAGTGACAGTGTAGCCGGAAACCGCACTGAAGGACCGTCTATCTTATCCTTAACTCTTAGTATTGGAGCTGATAGGATTAAAAACTTGTCGCCAAGCATTATAGATGCTTGTTCCTGCTCTCAGCCAGGACCTCTCTTGGGTTAGCGTGTTTACATTTTTTACTATTTTATGCTTAGCGCTTTGACTATAAGCTGATGTTAAGTGATGATGTGATCCAGAATGGTAAACGAACTAAGCCTAAGGGTACACTGGTTCTCAAGTGATACTGCCGCAACTATTGGTGTGAGGTGGATACCCCGGCGGCCATTATTAGAAAATGCAATACTACCATGCTATCTTGACCGAATATTTAAGGTCATTCAATAGTAGGGATCGCACCTATGGCCATCGGCGCGGAATCCGACCCCACTGCTAACTGCGCCATCATCGCTTAAAACCGTCGAGTATACAGTATAAAAAAAGCCTTAGTCAACTATTGTTTACAGACTGTAATTTTTCTTATTAAATAAGTTACGAAGTATGTTAACAGATCATTCTGCGTAATTTAATCGGTTTGATCTTTGACAAAGTTCATAGAAAACAAGGAGAATAATTATTATTTATATTGTTGACATTTTCAATTCCTAAAGATAGTTTGTAACACTATCTTTATGTTTATTAATTGGTCTATAAAAATTATAAACGGTTCGTTGCTGTAAATCTTAAGGTATTTTTTTTTCGATAATATACAATTTCTAAGGAAAAACATACAGTTAGTCTTTTCTTGAAATGTCGAACTTCGCTCAATTCAGGGAATATCAAGCGATGATATTTCTTTGGAGATTATGCTTCTGAGATATATTAAATTTTAAAATTTAAAAAAAAATTAAAATACAGTTGTGTTACTCCTCTGAATAATATATTTAAATCATACTTCAGCCACGTAAGAGGTAAGTATTTAAAATAATTTCATAGAGATATTTTTTTTATAAAGTATCCAAAGATATCCAGTAATAGTTTTTAGTTAGATTATTTGGGGAGTCCGTAGCTACTACCGCTTCCGGTACTGGCAGGTAGCCGGTCTAAATATCTGCTATCAGATTTGCAAGTAAAGAGATATTGCTGATTTAAGTATAAAAATGCCTAAAAAATTAAATTATTATAAACTGTCAAACTTAATTTAAGAAATTCTGATTACAAAACTCGTTTTTAAACTTTTAATACCTAAGGAGAAAAGCAACCTCTCTTTAACATGAAAATTAGGAATTTATAAAATTATGTAAGTAATTGAATATTCAAGTGCTATGTTCACGTTTTTAATTCATCTATGAATGATATTCTTTTGTAAGAATTGTACAGTGCAATTATAATTACATAATATCGTTTTGTTTTTAGTATGAAGTCATCGACGTGTATAATAGCAGCGGATAACATCTGTTTGTGGTAATCGAATGAACGGTGTCAAATAACCAATTGCACGCGTCTTTTATAATCCGTTTAATATGTCTTCATTGTATTCCTTATGCATAGTAGTAATATATAACTTCAAAATACGAAATTTGAATTTGAAATGTTTACTTTTGTATTTAGAAATAATCTTTTAATCATAATATAATTATGGGAAACTAATATTCGAACATATAGGAAATTGGAAAATTCTTTAACCGCTAAATAAATGCATTCTACAAATTAAACGCAAAATTAAACTCGAGGTAAAATATAGACAATCTTTATGTCATTACGTTTTTTTGTGATTTGTAGAGTTTTGTCTTATAAATTTTAATATACTTTTCGTGGCCGTAATTAACTGTACTAGCTAGCTGAAGATAATACGTTATATACAGTAATTTAGTTTATAGGATTTTTACAATCCTACCAGCAGGAGTGTAAGATGTTCTACGACCTCTAACAGGGGAAGGTCGTGTATCCTCTGCCAGTGCGACACAGTGACACTACATGCACTAGCAACTCATGGAGCATCGCACATCACACACTTGCGTATTAACGCAAACTACATAGGTTCTGTAAGCTACCTTTTTTTCTCACAAAAAAGATAGGTTTAAGTAGAATAAATTCCGTAGAATTAGCATGCCATTTTCAAAATGAGTTCTTAAAGGACTTGCGACAAAGCCAATTAAACTGAATAAGCTACTAATTAACAGTATTACTAAAATCCTAAAAACAACTTTTGCAAAATGAATAAAAAGTATGTAAATAGCAAATCCGAAATACAAGAGCAAATATAACAGAAACTATACGATTAAGACGCTATATCCTTGAAAAATCTTTGAGAAATGAATCGATTGTTTTTATATTTATAGAGAGAGAGACAAACCGCTTAAAAATAATAGGAAACTATTGACGCATACACACGTATTCGTCAGTTATAAAGCTAATCGTCAGTTATAATCTACTGGTCTCAGTTGTTCGCAAGAGTGTGAATAATAAGATTGTTAAAACAATATAGAGTTGTTTTTAATATTCATTGATAATAATATACTATTTTTATTTATTAGTTCGTACATATTACTTTTTATATTTATTTATTATTTAACAATGAATGGATTTTTTATTTTCGTCTGGTATAGTAAGAAGAGGCTCTTAAATATTTTTTCCGTGTAGATTTCTTTCTCTCTCTTTAGAATTTATATATTATTATTTCTTTTGTCACAATAAAATAATCATCACAAATGTAGTCAAGAGATAAAACCATTATAAGCGAATGTACAGAAAACCCACACGTGAGTGTCGTGTAACTCCATAAGTTATATTTACCATTCCTATTCAATAGATCATTTGGATATCAATTGTGTAAAGAGGTACTTATTTATTGTGTTTTTCTATTTGATTATAAAGTACATTTTAAAATGATAAGGTATGACTGCACATTGAACAACTGCACGTCATATTTTATGTATATTAATATATACGTACCTGTTTAGTGTATGCACAATAGCATATTGAATGATACGTGAGGTCAGCTGTTCGCGATATTATCACTCAACCGTTCTTCTGCCTTGAGCCGATTCTATCTATGAATTGATATGAAACAATAACATATATACCACACTGTTTTAAGGTTGTCGTTGATAAATTATCTGTTCTCACTCTGTCTGGTCTTTTTTATATACTTTTGTTAATCAGCTCTATGACCATAATATTGTCTTATTTTAATAGAGATACGGCCCCGAATGATAAACACACTAACCTTAATCCTGGCTCTTAAGTTTAAGTGCCGGAATATACTTTTAGGTGTTTGCCGATAGATTTTCAAGTGTATAATATCTATAAAGTAGTATAAAATTATAGGGATTTTTGTTTCGCTTTTGCTTTCTTATAACTTCATATATTTTCATAGTTGCTTAATGTATGGTGTTTTTACAAACAGTTTCGTAGAATTAACGCTTCTTTGGATGTCAAAAATATATTTTTTAATGGTTTATCGTTCGAAGAAAATATCATCTGATAGTAAGTGATTTTGTGACAATCCAAGCATAGAGGAACTAACTCGAAAGTAGCCTATATCCCAAATTCGGCTTATAGCCTAATCCTCCTGATCCTTTCTGATCTAAATCAATTGAATTGAAATCGGTTTAATAGTTTTCCAGTGACCTGCGTGTTCGAAGTTTGAAAACGGAAAATTTACGTTTTTATAAAAGAACTATTTACCATTATAATATTCTTCTTCTTCATCTAATTGAGAATACTTGTAAGCAAATGTTGTATGCGTTCACGATTATGGGGCAGCCCAGTTCCAAACAGAACTAAAACTAAACCTCGCTTTTTCATCTCCTTTCAAGTAAATAATAAATTGTAGATGCAAATTTTCATATATACTTTTATAAATAGTAAGTTCTTATAATATTTTTAACAAGAGAGTGATAATTATTATAATTTTATTAATTTTGATCAATTGATTTTTTTACAGAATATATTTATTTTTATTTAGCATTTACTATCTCTCCTTAACTTATAAGTATAATACATATTTAATAAAAATAAGTTTATTACATAATTGCTTGACTTATTACTTATGCATATAAAGCAATTTTTGTTACTCGGCATTTTCATGCTCAATATAACTTTACGTATGGTTTATATTAGTTATTATTAAATAGTGATTTGTTTTTTTTTTCATAACCGTGTACTTTATAATATGTAATTATAATATATGTTATTTTATTCAAGTTGTATATGTGCACAGGCCACTTGCTATTCATTAATGAATTTATCACTCGAAGTTATTATGTAGGCGGAATATTTGCCTCAAGTTAATTCAATGCGTTCTTATTATGTTTATACTTTTCTATGAATATGTATTATAAGCAGAAATACGTCAAGTTAGAGTACACTAAAATCAACGTAATGGTTTCAAATGTGGTTATAATACGTCTAGAATTTTCTTCCGTTTTATACGTTCCGTTTTATCATTTTATATATACGAAACAATCAAACAAACTTTAGGTTTTAAACAACTGAGTTCCATGGTCTACACAGCCATGTGGAGAAAATTAAACTTTAAGTCTCTATTTGAAAAGATAAAATTAGTGAAATATTCTTAGCAACAGAGAACAAAAACTATCATATACTGTTATCATCAACTCGACGTAATTCATTTGACAATTTGGTATTTGGTAATCGTTCGCGATGATAATACGAAGTTGGTAAATCAAATGAATTCAGTACACTCCGGTATACAGTAAATGAACGGAATTTCGCCGATCACGTAAGTCATAATTTATTTTACGACCTAATGATAAGAACATGCCTCGATTTTTGAATATCGAAGGCAAAGTAAAAGCTACTTAGGGGAAAGTCACGAAAAATTACGTGTCTGGAAAGACTAGGGGGGGGGGGAAAGGCGCGCGCGGAGGGAATGGCGCGGCGGCGGCGGCGGGTAGGCTTTGTTGCTCGTGCTAGCATTCCTCGCCTGGGAACCGGGAACAGGCGCCCGCCCCTCAGCCCTCGCACCTGCCCGCCCCGCGCTTGCATTCCTGCCATCTCTCACTTTCATTGTTCCCGCCGGCGCGGGAGGTCGCCGCACCGCGTACAAATAATGGAACCAGTCGTTTTAGTGAGGACTTGTTGGTTCACTCCAATAAACACGTCCGACCTGTCCATAAATGACATTTAGGGCTCTACTCGTTAATTTTAGTCGGGCCGACCCTCCCGTCCCGGTGCGGTGAGGCTTAGGGTTTCGCCCGGAGCAACATTCACTTTGTTTATCTCCTTTAACATTTGTATAAACGTGTTTATAATACCAATAGTAATAGACATGTTTACTTATTGATGACAAATTCATTTATACATATATTTACATGTAATTTGTATACAAACAAGCTGTGCAAGCGACTCCGCTTGCGTATAATAATTTATATTTTTAAAATATTAGTTATTCGCACATCTTTTTAATATTCCAACGTTTAATTAAAGTATTATAAGAGATGTGTTGGTGATTCTTGTAACAGTAACAATATTTATGCCGAAACTTGACCCGAGAATATATCTATACAGTTACACTTACGCTTTCTGGAATAATGAGAATATTATTACACAAAAAAAAAATTACGTATTTGGTTGAATGATTCTCCGAATTATAAACTTACTAACGGACGGACAGATAGATATAAATTGCCTTTTTTAATACGTATGAATTTTACTTTATGCATAAAATGACAAGATATATTATTTTTATTGTTATTAGCTAAGTAGTTGTATTAAAAGAATGCCCGATAAAAACTTAGATCAGTCAATGTTGATATGCAATATCTTATTTAATAGGAGCGCATTCATTTTTTTTTACACGTAAAACGGGACCCACTTATCAACTCGTGTGACGGTTAACGGAACTACTCTATACTAAGGCACCTGCCCGGGTGCGCACGCATCCTAATGAAATCATCCACTAATAACAACAATAAAGCTGCTCGTTATTATCGTAATTTATCAGAAAGGTCCGAGTTAGTCATAGGGTCTATGCATAGAGCGTAGAATTTTGATTCATTTCCCTATGTTCGGAATGTTATTGTTGCAGCCGCCTCTACCTGTACGCAGGTACTGTGGCCCTTCGCGTCCTTTGTTTATACGTTTTGACAAACTTTTAGTTAGTTGAAAAGTGTTATTATCAACAAGGGTGGCAACTATTGTCCCTCTTCTGTCTTTGTAACACTTGTCCCCCTCATTATTTTGTTAAGAGCGCTTCTGTAAAATGTTATAAACGTAGCCGCTAGTACTGGCAACTTATTATTGTTATTTATTCAATGGACATTTAAGTCTGTTAATTATTATAATAAGTATATTATGAATAGGCAAAGATCAAATAGCTCAAGATATTTTTTCCTCTGTTTTTTTTTCAACCTATTTTATTTTAATTTTTTGTTTGTTATAGCTATTCATAAACTTTAGTGTTATAAATAACACTTACATAGTAATATTTATTATTTCAATAATAATTTAAATCGTACATCTATAGTCATAAATAAAATTAAAGTGTCTGTTTGTAATATCATGATTACAACTTTTTATTACATACGTTTGAATCTGTATACGGTACATATGAAAAAAAAACACAATTCGTAACATTATTGTCTTTCTGTCTGTTTGTGCAGGCTAATTTCCGGAACGGCTGGACCGATTTTGATGGGACTTATTTAAATTTCAATTTTATATATTAACGACAAAAAAATTTCTTTGAATGATTCTACATCGCGTTATTGTTGTGCTGTTTTCCATTAAACATGTATGTTTCGAAACAGATTTTATTTATTACTTGCTGTGTGCCCGCGGCTGCGCCCGTGTTTCATATATTCCTCACTACGTTTTAATTTTTGTATACGGAACCCTAATATTTTTTTAGTACTAAGATATAAAGTAAAAATATTTCTCATAAATTCAAGCACTTGCCCGTAAAACTGTGTATTAAGTTGGATTCATTAAATTTTTTTATGTTTTATTTTTTTTTACGCGGAACCCTAATTATTTTTGTAATTTAAAAGTACCCTAAGTTACCTGGAACAAACAGACAGAGACAGAGCCAGGCAAACATTTTAATAGTTGTATTTTTGGTACATGTATCGTATATACATTCATATCTTTAGTAAAAAAAAAATTGCCATTACAAACAGACACTTCAATTTTATTTATTAGTATAGATTTGAAGTAATGGCATAAACTCTAGGTTTTCAATGTGGATGATAAACTCACCTTGTATTTGGAAGTACAGGATTCAGCGAAAATTAGGGGACGTTGAAAAAAGCACTTAGGAAGTGTCGACAGATTAAAAATATGGTCTAAAAAGGCATAAAATTAAGATTCTAGAAGCAACAACATATTCTCAAAGTGGGCGGTAAACAAAATAAACTTGAGAAACTGTTGCCTAAACAATCGTATACTTCTTCGTTGACATGAATAAAAGTGTGTAAATTATATTTTATGTCTATGTTTTTAAACTATCTATTCCTATTAAATTACTATTCTGTCGATCTAAGCGATATATCATTATAATTTTCTAAAGTAAACATTCCAAAGTACACAAAGTTATCTAGTACGCGGCCACCTATATATCAATCTATGTTTATAGATAGACACAAACTCGTGTATAGAAAACAAAACAAGAACAAATTAACCTTTATTTAATCAATATTAACTATGTTGTTAGTTTATCGTATAGGTCTGAACCTAACCGATAACCCTAGGAAAGAGTCCGCAGCTAATTTTATGAACCTTCATATTAATGTTGCTAGTAAATAATTATATAGTTAGTAAATATGTAGTCATCTATAGTAATCAATAAAATTGAAGTGTCTGTTTTTAATGTAAAAAAAACCAATTTTTAACTATTAACATTTAAATGTATATACGATACCTAAAACTTTTTTTTTTTGCTAGATAGCTAAAGTTACTCCGGGTAACTTAGAGTACTTTTATTTTTAGAAAATAATTAGGGTACAGCGTATTTTTTTTTAAATAAATTTGGATTCTTTGCACAGTTTTACGGGCGTTTGAATTTATGAGAAATATTTTTACTTTATAGCCCAAAAAAGTTTTGGGAAAATAGTTTGGGTTCCGTATAAAAAAATTAAAACGCAGTGAAGAATTTATGAAACGCGGGCGCAGCCGCGGTCACAGAGCTAGTCTTAAATAATTATATAATATGGATATAATTCATACTTTATTTACTAGGTACATGTTTTTTTTGGAAATTGTTGTAAATAAAATGTTGGATTAACAACAGTCGATGTATATAGTTTTTCTATTTGCATATTCTTAGTTTAATCAAATATCAACTAGCTTTTGTTTAAAACATCGTCGTTTCCTTTATCTAATTATTTAAATTTAATATTTTATTGAAGTAAAAGTTCCGTGGGTGCGCTGAACGAACTATTTATAACGGAAGTTGACGTAACTCATTTAAATTATATTAATGATTTATATTTGTATTAAATTAAAAGTTTATTATTAAGTGATTGATAACAACTTCTTCAACTATAAACATATTCTAATTAACATTTATAGAGTGCTTATAATCTCTGTTAATGTAATTGATTATTTTAAAAATAAATTTCTTCGTAGTATATTTCAATTGTGACTAAAGTTTATAGGCTTAGTATTTTTTTTTATTTCAATATTAAACAAACATTTCTAAATACCATAAAATACTAAGCACAATATGAAAAACACAGGAACTGGCAACACAGTCACAAACAGATAACATAAAACGTACAACGGGGACTACTCGAATAATTAGCATGAGTGTCTTATCTCACGTTAATGAATTCAGTTGGGACTTTGAGGGAATGGATCGTCGTCCCATTTCTGTTCTACGGAAAATGTCTCCGTAATTCCATTTCGGACTCCGAAATGTTACGTTTTACCCTTTAAGTTTACATTTGAAACTATTCGTTTTAATTAAATCCCAGGTTATTTGTCTGTGAGCCTGCTACTTATTATATTGTACGAACTATTTTCATTAATAATATTTCATTATTATAAGCTAGCTCTGTGACCGCGGCTGCACCGAGCTTACATGTGTTTTAACTGCGTATTAACTTTTTTCGTACAGAATCCTAATGATTTATCTAATTTTTTTTAGTACTATGATAAAGTAAAAATATTTTTCATAAATTCAAACATTTAAATAAAACGGTGCATTAAATCGGATTTTATTCAATTTTTATGAGTTTTAATTGCTTTACGCAGAACCCTGATTATTTTAGAAAATTAAAAGTTACGCGGAGTAACTGCAGCTGTCTACCAAAAAAGATCCCGTCAAAATCAGTTCAGACGTTTCGGAGATTACCCGCAACAAACAGTCAGACAGACAACATTTTTAATTTTTTTTTATATGTATTCAGATAATAATTGTTATTTTGACTTAACAAACAGACACTTTAATTTTATTTATTAGTATAGATTATAGCGGACTTGGGTGTATGTATGTGTCTTTTAAATATTTTTTAACAAAATGAATTGAAATTATTGTATCGAATTGAAGTATTGTCGTAGATTGGAAGACTGATCGTAGTGTGCGATTGTGAAATGTGATTTTCCTAAGTTCGTAATAAAAATGATAATAGAAAATTACAATGCGTCTCAACTTTTATGACAAGGAATTACAAATATAGGCTTTATGTACATATATTATGTTCATTTATTGGAATCTAGTATCTCTTCACTCAGTTTAGTTTATGCATATGTGTATAGGTTTTTTAAAGCTATATGAACGGCTTAAGAAATAACACTTCTGCGATTTTTACAGAATGTGTAATTTTCGAATTGACAAGCGGTTTGTAACTGACTTATATTTAAAATCGATTGATGCGTTGAAGTTGCGTTCACGTTCCAACGATCGCCCCGTGAAGATTTTGAACGTGAACAATATGCTATAGTGTGAGGGAGATAGCAGCAGTTTTTCGCTAGTTGATAAATAATAAAAAAAATGAAGTAAATAATAAACGTTACTAATCGTTTCTCTGTGTCATTCCTAGGTATAAAGGTACAGGTAAAAGGACAAAAACATACATTCGGAGAAATTCCTAAGAATAATAAACTTCCTATCTCATCTGTTTCCGACTGGAGCGTAGTTGAAGTACTGTTTCATTATTTTTTTTTCTTCGTTTTAAAAGAGCGTAAAAAGTATTTTAATATTGGTATCCTAAATGGAAAACTTATAAATTTATTATTAGTATTATATTTTAGGCATTCAACGATGCCGCCACATTATATTAAATGCGTCTATCTATCCTGTCTGTATGGCCTTTAGTTGGCTTATAACTGGAGAACCACTTATATGATCCTTTTTTAAATCTAAAAAGTAATTTGTTACGTTAAATATTATGTACGGTTTTATAGAAAATATAAATATTGAGTATACGTGACCAGAGGTGCGGGCATACAATAAAATATCTAATTACCTATAAAGTCTATGAAGGTTTGAGAATATAGTTAAATGAATACAGCAGGGTATCGCACGAGCGAGGGTGACTCCCGTTTGACACGTGACTCAGAACGGTTAGTGTAACTGGAGACGGGAAGCCCGGCCCGACCGGCTCCGGGGTCGGATGTGACCCGATAGTAGGCTGGGTCACGGTGCCACCTGTTTTTACGATATTACTGCCTCTATCTCATTACATTCGAGATGTAGTGTTTATATAAGTGACTTTCATTTAACCACTTTCACTACATTAGTGCTTTTTACTAAAAGAATTGCTTCGTCGTCCAATTGATTCTTATTGTTTTACAGTTGGACATATTTATTAATATTGTATATTGTGATTGTATATGATGGCATGATTAGGTGGCAATGTGAATCTCTTTACCACATTTCTCTTCGTGTCGATTTCTGTAGCTCGTTATGACAAGGATATGTCCAGGGATCTCGATCTTGAACTGCATTGAAGAGTAACTCCAGTTGTTCAGAGACATGATCCGACCACTATTTTATGCAAATTCCTCTCGGCCGGCTTCCTTCAACCTTTCCTGACAGGATCCGCTTTTATTTGAGCCTACTCTTGCTAATCTTATTGCTTTATTTGCAAACACGCGTGGTTTACACCCCCCTTTATCTAACTCTATAAATAAGCCTGAGGAAATGATAGCATGGTGGTATGGTATTTTCTAATAATATCCGCCTGGGTTGTTCCAGTGGTACAAGTACCATCCTCAAGTTTGAAAACCTTTCACCAATAACCAACACGTGTGTTCTGGCAGCACCGCAAGAAAGCATCGTCACTTAATATCTGATGAGATTGTGTTCAAAGAGCTGAAGCTTATAAAGTTTTAAAAAAAAATGTGATTAGTTTTTTACATACAAAATCTTTAAATTATCGAAATCGAATTAAGCTATTTCCAACGAAATAGACTTAATACAATAATATTCCTCCTGCAAATTCTGAATTCCGTTTAATCCTGTCGTTCTATAGACGGAGCAGATTTCGGTTGAATTCTTAACGTTAACGAGGTATGATAGCAAGTTCCGATACGACAGGAAGAGGGCCATTCCATTGTCACGGATAAATTGAATTAGTCTAATCAAGCGATAAATTGCCTTCAAGATGGAATGGCGGGTGTCTGCCGCAGTGGTATCTTGTTGGTAAACCGATCATATCAAGTTATAATCATTGATTTATGATCATACTTTTGGATTATGTTTCTGAAAAATTACCCTTTTGTCACCTTACTCTAAATATGGAGTAATACTCTCAATCAATAATCAAGTGTAAAATAATAATTATAAGGTAAAATAACAATTGAAATCGACACTGAGACGTGTTTATTTACAATGGGCCTAATGAGAAATGTCAAAGTTACCCAAAGGGCAAATGTATAGCGCTATGCTTGGAGTTTCACAGCGTGATCGAATCAGAAATGAAGAGTTCTGCAGAAGAACCGAAGTAACCGACATTGCCTGAAGAATTGCCAAACTTACGTGTCAATAGGCTGGGCACAATCAGCGTAGGATCGATGCCTGATGGGGCCAACATATTCTAGAATGGATACCATGCACTGGAAGACGTAGTGAGGCTAAGCCCCCACAAGGTGGACCGACAACCTGATGAAGATCGCGGGAATCCGCTGAATTCGGGTGGCGCACGACCGGTCGTCGTGGAGATCTTTGGGGGATACCTAAGTCCAGCAGTGGACGTCTTTCGGTTAAATAGATGGATGGATTCGGCTAATTAAATTCTGAGATACAAGCGTTTAAAATTCTTTGGTGGTGTTCGAGAAGGATGCTCCATCACTTTCCCGTAAAAGAAATGTTCGTAGTATAAAGTAATTGAAATTAACTAAAAACTTTCAAAATTTATTGTAAATACAACGATTAGTGAGCTTTATTACAGGATCGTCTTCGTACAGTTATATTATTTTATTCAAAGCCTCTCTCTCACTCACGTTTTACAGATAGGGAGTTTCATTTGACGTTTGCAATTAAAACTTCGTCTATTACAAATTGGACATCATTACGTGCGCAACGTAGGTAAACTTTTGAAATTACGATTTGATTGTAAACTGTATAAGGATTCGTGACGCTTATTTCTCTTCCTTAGCTAATTTTATTGACACAAATTTAGCATCACCTTATAAATCTATCAACCCTAATAATATTTTTAAATAGTGAGGGAAAAACTTTGTTTGAGTACCAAAATATGGTATGAATTTTAAAAAGATAATTGGGCACACTGTCAACAATATTTATCACGTTATTCTTTATAAGACGACACGTTCGACATAACAACTTAATTTATTAAACGGATTCACGGATGCCATCTTAAACTCAAAACCATATGGTATTTGCAATTAAATGCTAAAATAATAAGAATTTATCCAAACTTGTTTTTTTAGACTTAATTTAACATTAATTATTAACATGTAAATATATATAAATATGGTAGTGGCTGTTTGTAGAGAAAGAAGATGTTGTAAGAAAGGTATTGGATATGAATGTGGACGGTAACATGGGAAGGGGAAGACCAAAGAAAAGATGGATGGACTGTGTGAAAGATGATATTCTTAGGAAAGGAGTGAATGCGGAGATGACAACAAATAGAGAGGAATGGAAGAGGAAGACATGTTGCGCCGACCCCAAATAAAAATGGGAAAAAGGTAGGGAGATGATGATGTTGATGATGGTAGTGGCTGTTTTCAGTATCTATAATTAATTTAAATAACTAACTGCATATATTTTTTAAGAGATTACCGCAACACATGGCGAATACTGTAGTGTGGTGATTGTAAACTATACTTCGAACATAAGATAACATAACTATATTTTATTTGTAATTGTATAAGTACATTTCAAATGTTATTGTAATTTTATATTTCAAATAAATTATTGTTATTAAAAATCCACATTATTAGTCTCATAGAATCCAATCGTTATATTTGTTTTCAATTTATATCGTGAACTGTGTGTGCATTGTGCATGAGCCATTGAACTTTACTGCCATTTTGTCTCACGGCATAGCATAGAATGAGTGACTAAAAACTAAAATATTATTTATAATAAAAGTTACAATATTACTATATTCCAGTAGCTTTGGTAGGGAATTCTGTAGAATTATAAATAATACCAAAATATTCTGCCTCCAAGAGGGTCTTGATCTCCGAGCTGAGAATAAACCAATGCCTGCCAATGACAGCCCTGCGCAGATGCTTGCTGATTGTCCTCTTGAAGCTAACATAAATTGGCCTCCGTAAGGTCACTCAAATGATTCTTGGACTGATTAATCTTATGACCGATTGGCAGCCACAAATACGTTGTTTCAACTGTTCGATCTTGCCTATTTTCTAAAGGTGACTGAACTACCAAGTCGTTTATATCCCAATCTTTAGTACTGTTTACTCGTATACTATTGACGTAAAAAGCATTGTTTATTCTATTTCACTTTACTTAATATTATTAGTAATATTTATACTCAAAATTTCCATGACCGTGGTGTGAAATAAAAATATAGTATTAAAATTCATCAAAAAAGAAATTTGTTTATTTTTGTCGAGTATCATATAGCATGTATCACTTCTTTGGTCACACATTGTAGGCATAAAGGAATGGGTGTTATATTCGATGCGGTCATAGTCCAAGTTGCATAAATAATTCATGCGTCAGGTCACATGCCTTGTAAATCAGTGCATGACAGCAGCGCGACTGCAGATTGTTACTTGATATAACTTTGCAATAAATCGAATGTTTCGTTTCGGGCTATGATTAGTTGAAATACAGATCTACTATAATATTTCGTCAGGGTCGACATTATTGAAAGGTCTTACACAATGCATTAAGAACGCCTTTTGTACAACTCCATCTCTCAGTATAATTGCAAATAAGTAAAAATCAAGGGGAAATTCGCTATTTAAAATTTAGTATATACCAAAGGTATATACAAATTTAGTGCCGGCCCTATACAGCGACGTAAAAAGAGGTTATATTTCTGTAGCAGCTTAACAAAATGGCGGCCATAACAAAATATTATAATTAAGTCCTCACGATAATCATAATCTTACATTAAATAAAGGCTTTGAAATTGCTGTTTTATTGTCAAAGTGGTTCTTGAGTCGATACTTGGTAGTGCTTGTAAACTTGGAGTAATAAGATTTTATTAAAATCTTATATTACATTTATTTGAATGTTGGTGTTGTTTATTTTTAGGTACTTTAATATCAGTAATATCTGTGTTGTAGTAGCTGATTTTAGACTTTATTCTATTACAGTATGTACTTTTTTACACGCCGCTATTTATTGGAAAAAAGCAACCACATATGTTTCGTAATTTTAGTGTATACGATATTCTTACCTGTCTTATCTTAAATCTTAAAAAATCATGTTTAATATTTAATATAATTTCTAAAATCGTTGTTATAAGTTTATGTCCTAATGTGACAACTCACAAAATATACACCATTTGTTACTTTAAATACTGTCCGCGTAAAAGAAATTAAACTCATGAAATTGTGATTTAAATCCGATTCAATATACATTTATACTGGCAGGTGTTTGAATTTGTGAGAAGTACCTTTGTTTTTTGTTAGTACCACAAATAATTTAAGGCAAATTATTATAGTTCCGTATAAAAACATTAAAACTTATGAAATTGTGTACAAAATACGATTCATTCGACAGCGACATGAACACATTGTTTTTTCAATGATTATTTAAACAGAACTGTATATTACGGAGTGAAGAATATATGAGACGCGGGCGGAGCCGCAGGCACGCATCTAGTATAATGATATAATAGTTGACTTATAAAAGAAACAATTTTATATTTCATAATTTTTTTTTTTACTTTATATTTAATTGAGTTTGGGTAAAATATAACAAAAATAGTTTTTTGTAGATATATAATTCAAGTTATATGTATATTGTTTAAAATAGAGTTTAAGTCGCATAACAGCTGCGTATTTTTTATAATTTACACTATATAGTGTCGAGTAATTTAAATAAGTTAATACAAAATTCAAGGCATAACAAAGATACATTTTGACAGTTGATTTCCATCGTTAAAAACGGACGTCGTAAAAAGCTAACTTAGTCATTCTGGTGAAGTAATTACACAACGTGGTACTTTACAATTTTAAAGCTTGTAATTAAGTCCTTTTTTCAACTAGGTAGTCATTTTTTCCATTTATTCCTTTTTAAGGAAAAGGCAAAGGTGCATGCAACCAATTCTGACGTTAGGAACATTTTTCATCCAACGAAGTAACAAAAGGCAGCCTTTTGTTACCAATATTTCAAGGGAGTGATAGGGAAATTTCAGGAATCACGCTCCGTTTCATTATTTTCACTTCACTACATTTGTGCATTGCAACTATATCACGTAAAATGCCAAACCAAACGTGACAAATCAAAATCGCGCCGAGCATAGACAAATTTTTAGTTCGTTTATTTCTTTTTAAGAAAAAGGCAAAGGTACTAGTAGACCATGCAGCCAAGTCTGAAGTTAGGAACACTATCAATAGATGAATGGCGGTAACAAAATGGGGGTCCTTCTTTTACGACCCCAACGGGAATGATTGGGACATTTTAGAATTCACGCTCAGTGTCATTATTTTCACTTCACTACACTTGCGTATCATAACTACATTATATCACGTAAAACGCCACCAAAATTACATAATATATAGTCAAATACTGCAAAATCATGAATTACAAACAAGGACGACAACATGCAAGCATATACATTTTTTGATTTCAATTTTTTCCTATCTAAGCAAATGGCAAGGTACCTAGACCATGCAGTCAAGCCAGATGTTAAAAATTCTAGTTATATCCAGAGTTTTAGCATAATGGCGTTTATTTTAATAAAACTATCCAGTGAGTATTCCTGGCGCTCCAGAATTCGCATTCCGTATTATTATTTCCAATAGATTTCACTTGAACAAACAAAGTATTACGTTAAACACCGCCAAAACTAAATAATATAACATAAGATAAAAAGAGTACACACATAAACGAATTTAATTATAGAAAAAAAGAAATCTTGTTCTAAATTTTAGTGTAGCATTTGTCAGCTAATTATGATTTCTTAGAAATGTACAAGAGCAACTGAGGCGAACAAGTTTTATGTATAATACATGTATAAATTAATAAATATTTTTCGAAATATTATTTTTACAATACTACGACGTGCACTTTATTAATAGGTCGATAACCTTTAATAAAATTTCGTGATCATATTTGTTATAAAATATATTGAGGTTTTTATATTCACAACGAATTTAAATGTTTGTTCATGCCGCAATGTTACAAAGCATGTATAAATTCCCGCGTATGAACGCGCTCAAAAGCCTGTGTTAATAATGAGCGTGTAAAGTGCGTATGCATTTTGTATGTAATCCCGCCCATTCTATTTGGATTCATTTTACTCAATAATAATGTACCATGTTTATTTATATAGGTATATGAAACGCTGATGGTACAGTGATTGTGTTGTCGGATACTGAATACTGATACCAAAGCTTTTTAACAATTGCTCTTTTTTAAATATGTTGCAACTTTTAGAAAAAACATATATATGACATAAAGATTCCATTTTAAAATCTGTTTTGCAAAGCACCTTTCGAACCAGGCGATCATAAAACGAAGTGGAATACATAAACTAATATGCATGATGTAACCGTAAGTTACTACTAAAGAGTATTTAAAACCTTTTCGTTTTTTACTACGTACATTTAATTTTACCCGACGATAAACGCAATCATGTGGTAAACAATGCATAAATAGACGAAAATTTGCTTAATTTGAAATAAGTAACTAGGTTCTAAGTAATCAAAGAATATTCAGTACTTGGTCATTAATATTTAATAGTCTTAGGTCACCTCGGGTGCAGTGTTTAATATTCTAAGCTTAAACGAATAGTTCATACGTAATATAAAATAGTATACACAAAGATACACAAAAGATTTAAAGATTTTCATAACAAGAAACTAAACTAAATGACTTTTACATTTAATTATACTGTTTCATGTTAAATTATTTATGTAGAATAAATAATTCGCTTATTTGCAATTACATAATTGCCAAAAAGACAAAAGAACTGTTTTAAAGTTTTTCACTTTTAATTTAAATGCTCGTTAACTTAAAAGATTTCGGGTATAAATTATTTTTTAATGAAAGACTTGCAACGGTTTTCCAGAGCCACGTCGTTTTTGAAATACGACCGTGGGACTGTATTCGTTTCCAGTTCACACTTTTTGCTTTTATTTCATGAACTATAAAAGTTTTGTCCGGTCGGTCTACCGCACAGATTGCACTGTAAAGTGTGTTAGGCTTGGTGTACGCTTGTTATATATGTAAAATATGTACATGAACTACAACTGATGATGTAATCAGATTGAAAATGCATGTTTTGCAAATTATATTAATGAAAAATACTTGTTCGTAAGCAAGTGAAATTAATAATAACATAATAATTTCTAAGTTATATCTAATTCTGAATGATTATCGTTCAGACTTTTGTAACAAATAAATAAATAAAGTACATGGTTGTTGGATAACATTGATTGCAAGTCTGCACCAGCCACGAACCCGGCAGTTGATTTTATGGAAACAGGATTCCACGCGAGCTGTCGCAAGCCTGAGCAACAATACTAATGAGGCGATCGCCGGAGACAGATGTCGCCGCTAGCGACTCGACTCGATGGCGAAAACAAACAAACTCGACCCCGTTCGGCCCTGTCTCGATTTCACTTTGTTAATGTCGCTACACATCTTTGTTGTATTATTGATCGGATAATTTGAAACTCAAAGGTCCGTGGTTCCGAAGGAAACAATTTTTACGGTTTCCCTCATTCCTATTGTGCTGTTGTTGATCATTACTTGGTGTTTTTTATACGTTATAGGCTTTGATCACAACCTCACCTGATGTTAAGTGATGTAGTCCAGGATGTTAAACACATTAAGACTAGAGGTACTGGTTCTCAATTGATGCTGCCGAAACACATCTATTGGTATTTTGCGACAGGTTTTCAAAATTGGGTGTGGTAGCTACCCAGGCGGGCATCATTAGAAAATGCCCCACCACCATGCTATGATTTCCTCACGATGTGAACCTAAACCGAAAACTCAGGCTTATTTTTAAAATTAAATAGGTGGCTCGAACCTGCATTCATTGACGCAAAATCCGACCGCACTACCACCTGCTCCATCGTCTATGCAACTAAATCGTCTTCTGAATGGTTTAATTTGAACACTATATTTTGCAGATGGCTGTAACTTTTAAATTATTACGGTGTAGTCAATTTTTATTCAGTCCCTTGGTATCTGGTCTTTTCCTTAAAATTACAATTCTTTCAACTAATGTCACTAGGTTCCCACTAAGCTAACATAATTCATATTTCGTAGTAATAATTTATCGTCAGCTTCGAGGCAATTAGTGATTCAGTTGTAGTGTCGAATTTTTAGCCTGACCTTTCGCTATAGGGTCTTTACGAACCTAACAACCCTTAATGAAGTATATAAAAAAGTTGTGGTAATTGCAGACCATTCGTTACCAGTATCATCGACCGTTTTCTACTAAAATAAAAACTTTTAGTACTTACTGTTATCATAGCCCCAAAGCCCTTCCGGTTGTATTTAGTCAGTTCGAAAAACAAAAAACCCCTGCACTATCATTTTTACCTGGCAAGGCCCAAATGAGTAACGTGTGATATAGACTTAGTTGCAGGACCAAGTTCGAACCTTACGGAGAAACCGTTCCAAGTATATATGGAGTTTTCCTTCTTTGATAATGATAACGCTAATTATTGAGATGGACAATTGGTATGTTAGGTACCCCAAAATAACTATTTTTCGCATATACGTTTGTTAAAAAAATTAAATAAAAAAAAATAAAAAAATTCAATTCAATTTCCTATCTCAAAATTAACATTTTGTGGGTTAGGTCTACCTTGTCTATAACCTTGTCCAATTATTAAATGTATGTATAAATAATAGCTTTGTGCCCGAGGTTGCGCTCGCGTTTCATATATTCCTCACTGCGTTTTTAATACAGGACGCTAATTATTTTCCTAAAAAAAATTTACTACTAAGCTAAATTAAAAATATTTCTCATAAGTTATACCACTTGCCCGTAAACTGTGCATTGAATCGGATTTTCTTCAAATTTTTACGAGTTTACATATTTTTTTACGCGGAACCCTAATAATTTTCGAAATTCGGCCCAGCCGTTCCGGAGATTACCTATTACAAACAGACATCTCGACAAAATTTTTCAAAATTATATTTTTGTTATAGGTTTCGTATATACATTCAGATCTATTTAGTAAAGTAAAATTTTGACATTACAAACAGACATTTAAATTTTATTTATTAGTATAGATATAGATTATACGTAAAATACAAATAGTTGTTATTTCCTCGTGGTATAGAGTAGTACAGTCACACCGGACAGTTTAATGATTATTACACTATAATCGTAAGTGGAGTGGATAATTGCTCTGAATTAGTAAACTGGTATAAGTGTTATATATATATATCTATCTATATCTATGCTAATAAATAAAATTGAAGTGTCTGTTTGTAATGTTAAAATTATTATTTTTTTTACTAAATAGGTATGAATGTATATACGAAACCTATACCAAATATACATTTTTCTAATTTTTTGTGTCTCTGTCTGTTTGTTCCGGGTAATCTTCGAAGCGGCTGAACGGATTTTGACAGGACTTTTTTGGTAGATAGCTGAAGTTACTCCGGGTAACTTAGGGTACTTTTAATTTTCAAAAATAAATGGCAGGTCCGCGTAAAAAATTATATACTCATAAGAAATTGAATAAAATCATATTCAATGCACAGTTTTACAGGCAAGTGCTTGAAGTTATGAGAAATGCTTTTACTTTATTTTAGTCCTAAAAAAATTAGGGTTCCGCATAAAAAAATAAAACGAGGTGAAGATTATGTGAAACGCGGACGCAGCCGCGGGCACACATCTAGTTCTAATTATAATTAGACGGTTCTTGTTTTGTTTATTTTTGATGACATTGGTGAAGAAGTGTTATGAATGGTGATTACGTAACAAATTATATATGTATTTTTGACGATTAATCATAGATGGCGCTATATTATTTTTTATAGTTTCAAATGTTCTCAAATATTACTATTTAGGACTTCAGAATCAACTACACGACATATTTCGATAGTTTTAAATTTTTTGTCTGTTTATTAATTTGTTCGCCAATCACATAAAAAAAACTGAACTACTGAACTGATTTCAATAAAATTTGGTATGTTAGTAATTTATACTCTATAGTAATATGTTTTTACAAATATATGTATTTATATAATGTATGAATAGCGTTTATTTAGATTAATTTAACCCCTTGAGCATCTTCCTGGCGTTTACGCCAGCTTTCCATTGTTTTCCTATTGTCTTTCTATTGTTTCATTTTTATGGGTACTCGACACATTAAAAAACCCATAATAATGAAGTGTATGCACATAACATCTATACTTTTATTATATTGAGGTAAAGTTTATAATTTTGGATGTTCGGGGTAATCTCCGGTACCACTGGACCGATTTTGGAAATTCTTTCACTGTTAGAAAAGTATATTGTATACTTTTTACGGGACGGGACGGGAGGGCTCGGGACGGAAGTCTATAGGCTATATCTATGAGAATATAATTATCAGAAAATCACGCGAGCTAAGTCGCGGTCACAACTAGTGTATAAATAAATAGAGTAGTTATTCTAACGAGCACACTTATCATTCATACGGATAAAGGTAGATAGATATGTATGCACATTAGAAAGCTTATTAAGGCTTTTTCGTTCATTCCAGAGATTATGTGAGAAATTAAAATTTATAACTTTACACATTTAAGTAAAATAGATATAAAAAAAAACTTTTTGTATTAAATAAAATTTTAAAGTGTTCTATGATTATTTTTTCTATTCCTATGTATGTCGAATAATCTTTCACGTTTTAAATTATAGATAATCGTTAATAGAAAATTTATAAAGATATATGAGATCTAATGGACGCTGATATGTTTATAAATATATTTTAAATGTTTAATTTCTTTTCAAGTTTAATTTGTTATATGTGTAATAATTACATATCATCAAATACGGCCTTATTGTAAATCAAAAACCTATAAATATAAGGTAAAGTCGTGTTACTTCGTATTACGTCACCGGATGTTAATTTAGATTTTTTGGATTGTTCTCCTTCCTACAAAGCAGAATAATTATTAAAAAATTATTGAATTAAAAAAATCACGAATAAATGTAAAGGCTTTTAGATAATTTATTTCTTTATTTACATTAAAATTCACAGCTCGTATAAAATATACATATAAACTAAACCGATACATAAAATAAAGAGCCAAAAATGAATTTATCTATATTTAAAAACTAATTATAAGACAAGACAATGTTTACATGTGTCTGCGTGTATGCGTGTGTGCGTGTGTATGTAATGTGTATATTTGGATAAATTTTGTGTTAATTATAATATTATAATATCTCGAGAACGGATCGAATGTTTTCTTTTTGTTTGTTTCGGATTCAAGAAGTTTCCTCGCGCATTGTAAGAAAATCAAAATCATAAAATTATTTATTCAATTTATGCCCTTTTATGCCAATTTTATAATATATTTAAGAAGGTGTTTATGAACGTCAAAACACTACCACCGGTACGGAAAACAACCCAGTCGAGAAGAGCCGGCAAGAAATTCGAACTGGTTCCTTTTTTTTAATAAATAGAATATATAGATCATTTTTAATACAAAAACTAAACAAATTATAGTCATAACCAACGTTAGCGGAAAGACAGAAGAAATACATTTCATTCAGACAATAACAAAACATTTTTTAATTATGTAGCGGGTACGGAGTATGTGTATAAATAAATATTTAAATCCATTTTTTTAAATAAGGCTAGTCAGAATATGCAATGCTGTTTTTGTCAACTCCGTGGTTACTGACGTCATACAATCAATCTTAGGCGTGGAACATATCCGGTCGAATCGGCCGGAGGTGTCTCACACTATCCCCTATCATTATCAATCAGCGTCAGCCAAGGATGATATAAACCGTTCACACTGAGAACTTTAAAACATTGCTATAAAGTCTATATAATATTCCTTGTAAAATAACAATTTACGGTTATTATCCCATACTCTTTAATTTCAAAACGTACGGGTTTCACATACAAATTTTTATTATTTTTAACGCTCGTTAAAAATGATCATTTGAAACCGCTTTAAATTTCATATTTAATAAAATAACTTTCGTTTAGACTTGTCAAGTATTGTGGTCAATACTCAGGTTTTGTTTTTAAATAATATCCATCGAGTTCTGTTTGCGCCACATCATCCACAGATGGCGTTGTCTTTTTTGAACTACTTATTTAAAGTGTCATTTGTTGTTGATTTTGTTGAATATTTATATCAAAACGTATTTTTTCGCTCCCTCTAACAAAGTCCTAGACGAGGCTCATCTAGTTAAAAATGTTACTCTTCTTTGGCTCATTCAATGTACTTTTTTCTTTTCGGTAGATTTTGTAGTGAAATAGGACCAGATTAGTGGGTATTCCTCTCATCGCGGTCGCAGTATATTTGATTATCTCTATGAAGAGCTGTATATAGACAGCATTCTATTTTTGGGATTTTTTTTCAATAAGTTAAAAACAAGAGTGTTTGCATTACATAAACATATTTCATCCATTGTGTAAGCATTGGTATTGAAAGGCTTATATTATTAGTATTATTCTTGGAAACGTTCTTTTTATTTTCAATTTGTTTTTAATAGAGTCGCGTATTCACGTTGCATAATACAAAGCCGCTTTCCAAGTTAGTCTGTTTATTCGCCGACTACTCCTAAACCACGCAACAGGTTTGATGTGGTTTTCACCTGCGCTTAGATATTTTTTCAATGAAGGTTTACGTTTTAAATACATCCTAATTAAACTTTTGTGTAAGTGGAAAAAATCAATATTTCGTAACCAAGTCGCCATAAAATCAATTTTCATGACTAGATCTTAAGAAATGTATAAAAATGATATACTAAATAGATGTGGTCGTTCAAAAACTTGACTCTCTGGAGCCAATGCTAAAATCAAACGCAGACAAAGTCACGGGTAAAAGCTAGTAAGTTCTATTATGTAATTCCGTCCGAGTTTGTCGGAGAAATGCAAATTTTCATAGCGTTATAACTCATGTTACCGCCTCTATAAACAAACCCTCACAGATACGAGATAATACATTTATATGCAAAACAGACATTACATAGAGCACATGACATTAATGTAATTGAAAACGTACCTATATTTGCAGTCGCAGGGGCCTGGAGTCTGTTTACAAAATTACATTCCATAAGCAAGTCGAGTCTCGTATTGCGTTGGCGTCGTGAAGGGCACAGAATGTCTGGCTAGACAGGCTAGACGAGAACTGTCACGTTAACTAAGTTATTTGTTTTGGGAGAACTTTAGCTTTGGCTAGACTATGAAAATCGTGTTTCTGTTAAGTTAATAGATCTAATTCTTATTTATTAGAAATTATAATTTGCTAATATGAATATATAACATAGATATATTATATCTACCGTTTTTGACGTTTGCTATTAGCGTAAATAAAGTAAGATTTTTTTAATTACTCAGCCATGGGGACTGCCGATAAAAGTAAAACATTGAAACAACCTATTTTTAAAAGTGAAATTAATAATACACGGATTACAGTTTTGAGTCTTATTTAGACAACTCACGGAATAATTTTATAGTAATTGTTTCTACTGAAACATTTTATTCGGGCATGTATGGGAAAACATTTTAGATGTGGCAACACAAAAGAGCCCACTTAAACGCCATCTTATATTTGACAGACTGTAGCATGTCGCCTAAGACTGACGTTATAGGTGGCGCAAATCTATGAGTTTTTCTTCTACCGAAAATCGCTCGAAGCGGATAAAAAAGTTTTAAATTCAATTATAGGACATGATACCGTTATAAGAATTGCCATTTTGTATGGATCAGAATGCTGAGCTAGTAAGATGGATGAGAAACGATTGCATGTATCTGATTTGCGAATGCTGAGTGTGAGATGTGTGGTCTGACAATAATGGATAAAGATGAAAATATTAGAGGGAGTTTGAAAGTGGCACTAGCGGCAGCAAATTTGAAAGGAATTCGTTCGTCGTAATATGGACATGTCATAAAAATCGGAGAAGCGCATGTGAACAAAATAATTATGAATATGAAAGTGTGGATGAAGTGTCTAAAGAACAATGTGAAACAAAAAAATAAGTAAATGAAGAGATGACGATTGATAGGGATCTATGGAAAACGTAAACTTACTGAGCCGATCCCAAGTGAATTGAGAACAGGGCATGAGAATAATGATTAACAAAGAAAAAATCTATATTAATAATTCGGTCAAGGGGTACGGTAGACTCGATTGAAACCTTACCTGACTGAATAATAAAGCATAAAAAAATAATGATTTCGATTGGTGCAAATGGCAATCGCTACATTGGCCACTCGGATGCAATCTTGAGTTCGTTAAGGCCGATTTACACGTATCAGTGAAGTTACAGTTCCTATCTACCTACATTTTGTAAAAGATTGTGTATTATGAGTCACATGTCACCCGAGCGAAGCCGGGTTGTCATCTAGTACTAAAATATTATAGCGATAGGTGGAACCGCAGGATTCTGTGGCGGACAGTGTCGGTGGGTTCCGCGTTCATTCTATCCCACGGTTGCGGTCGAACGCGCGGCACTCATCAAAGGGAGGGACGAACCTCATTTATAACATCGACACGTGTTGATATTTGACGCATTTTTCCTCCGATCGCGACTTACGGTATAAAGTACTTACACTACAAAAATATATTGAAATGTTTGATTTCATTCCATTAAATGTAATGTTTGAAACGACATCTCATGGAATTCATGTAGTCAGATTGACTCTGGTTAAAACATATTTTAGAAGAATATAATGTATTCTAATAGACAAAGATCAGTCCAGAGCAGAGACTAGAAAGGTACCTTTTGTTTTTGAAAATATTTTTTTATAAACTGATTTTTGTTCAGAACTTATGTTCTAATTTCGATCTCTGGGCGATCACTGATATAAGCAAATAATCTTTTCTCCTTAAATGTTATGGTCGCCTGGTCCATCATATTTTTCATACATGTTAATTTAATCGAATGAAAAATACTTGTAAAATTAATTAAATTTACGTTTGTACACAAAATATAAAATATGTAACAAATTTAAATTGTTTAGAATAATTATTTTACCTGTGGTAAAATGATTCATCAAAATTAAACGTAACAATAGATAGGTATTAACAATTACCACAGACAAATTTGAAACGTAATTAGTGGGTTTAACGCGTCTGATATATTAATGACTAGCTATGTGCCTGCGGCTGCGCTCGCGTTTAATATATTGTTCATTACGTTTTATTTTTTTTTTTGTACGGAAGTCTAATTATTGTCCTAAAAAAATGTTTATTACTAAGATAAAGTACAAATATTTCTCATAAATTATAGCACTTGCCCGTGAAACTGTGCATTGAATCGGATTTAATTTAATTTTTTTGATCGGAACCCTAATTATTTTCGAAAATTAAAAATATTCAAAGTAACTCGGGAGTAGCTGACTATCTACCAAAAAAAGTCACGTCAAAATTCGTCCAGGAGTTCCGGAGATTACCCGGAACAAGCAGACAGACAGATAAAAAAATTGAAAATGGCATTTTTGGTATAGGTATTGTATAGACATTCATATTTATTTAGTAAAAAAAAAATTGATATTACAAACAGACACTTCAATTATATTTATTAGTATAGACAAAGACTAAAAATTATCTTGACTATTGTGTTAGTTTAAAATTTAAATTGACGTATTAACTTTTTTATCGAAATCTAGGAAGTAATTCTATTTTTGATAAGTTTTTATATTTAAAACAAGTTCTAACATATTTTACAGTCAGCATAAAATAAAGTATTTTTCAGTTATTATCATATTTTATTAGATTTCAAAGTATAAATTTCATACAATGAATACAGTTATTACGATTAAAATGTTACAGTTTAATTTAAAACACCACTAAATAAAATTAACGCAACGGTTAAGGTATTAATATATCATGTTACCCAATGATTGTTATTCGGAACGCGTTAAACCCCTCTAATTGTGTTCGAATTTGTCTGTATTAATCGATATTGCCTATTTCATATTTATGAGGGCGGATTTGTATAGCGTTCGTAGACGGTTTCCCGGTAGCTGGCGCAAGTGTGGGCGGGCCGGAGTGAAGCGGGAAGTTTGTCGCGACATTCCTCAGTAATGCATTCCTGGTAAATCGATATTTAGTTTGTTTATATTTCTCTTGTTTATGTACCCCTTACCCAAAAAAGTGACATCGTTAAGAATATTGTGGAATTATTTATTTGTTTGTCTATAATTCACAAGTTAAGTTGTATGTTTATTTGTAATTAGATTTGTCGTATTTATACATTAGACTCGACTTATAAAAATTCCTTCAGTGCATTTTTTGCGGCACTAATTTTATTTGTCATTTTATTACGATCACAGAATGCAACTTTGAATAGTGTTTGAAATAGATTGTGTATGTATATATTATGGTACTTTTCGAGGTTTAATGGCGGAGAGGATGTATGCTTTTAAAGTAAAGGAGGGTATGAATGGTGATTATGTAGGCAAAATTGATCGTAGTTTTTTTTCTTCTAAATTACCCTAATGCACAATCATGGGGCCTCTCTCACTCCCAAGAGCTTTGTTTACTATTTCCGACAAGAGGAAGTCGAAAGTAACCAAAATCTTGCTTACCTGCGTAAAACTTCATTCATTTGACTAAATTTAATTATTTTTTGTTACAGGTAAAAAAAAAAGAGTACGAATGAATAACGCCTTATTACACTGTTTATATTTGTAAGTAAATTATCAGTCGTGTATATTTATAATACGAATGTAATAGTATTAATTTAATAGTAACTAGCGGTTAGCGCGGCTTCGTCTACGTTCTTATCTTGATTGAATATGTGATGTCCTGATGTTGTTTTGTTTTTTATAGCCTATCAGCTACCGAATGACATATATTTCCGTACACCAAATTTATCCAGACATAAACCGCACAGGTGGACAGTCATAAAAAAATTAAGATTTCTTTAATTTATATCACTTAGGCCATGATAAACATTGACCTCGTGGGGTTTGTTGTTGAAAAACAAACATTTTTTTTATTATTATTTTTTATCTCCTAAAAATGATATCGATAACTTTAGTAGACTTTCAATCATTAATTAATATATGCTTTGTTTTTTTACGACGTCTAGCAATAATATTAAATTTTTTTATAGTTTATGAATTGCTCATTGACAAGTACTTCCCGCGTACACCGTTTCATAAAAATCAGTCAACAGGTTTTCTGAATAACTTTTTGTTCGATTTAACGGATTCCTAGAATATTTGTTAATACAAGTTTTAGAACAACTGTTAAAACTAACATACTAACTATAAAAATAAATAAGAAGTCATTACTCTAATAAAAGATGCTCGTAGGACAAATTATAAAATATGAAAGATTTATAATTCTGGTAATATTTCTCATACATAAAAGATATGATGATATCATCGAAAACGCGGTGCGGTTACTTTAATAATATATATTAATAAAGAATTACATTTCTTTGCAATATGTTTGCCGTTTATGTGCTCCTAATCTATTTACTGATTGGAGATGAGTTGGCAATTCGTTTGTTTAATTTACTACTGATGAATTAATAATGCGCAGACGTCTGTAAATTTGTCTGGCTTAATTGAAGGTAACGAAACAATAATTGAACACTCACTCACTCTTAAAATGCTGTAGACATGTATATCTGTGAGTGAAAATATCTATTTTAATGTTTGTGTATTTTCTTCATAAAATCTCTTTGAAGTTATTTGAAAAAAAAAAAACAATTTCTTCCAAAAAAAAAAACCAGAAAAACTCTTTCATTCGTTTTAAAATACATAACCAAGCATGGCCGATAATATATCACTTATTCACACGTATTATTCTAATAAGTAGTTAGTTCTCGGGTATAACAGGTTCCTATTGAATTTAATTAATAATTTGCAAAATAAAATTAGATTAAATGTTGCTAATAAATAACAATTAAGTACCTAATGTAAAATATTTTACAAAGTCCAATGTAGTTTTTACAAATCATAACGTTATAAAGAAAATTAAGATGACATTTTATTGATTTTTATATGATTAAAGTTATTGAGTTTTTATTGAATGCAATCTTCAAAGTCATTGAAATGAAAATAAACTTTAAGATAAACGGTCTGTTTTCATTCGACATCGCTGTCGTTGTGATTGTTTTTTCCCATTAGGTATGTTTTTTATTTGTGTTTTCAAACTTTTTAATTAATAGTCTCGCGGAGCAATGATTTTGTAACGTGGGAATAGACGAAGCCCTACGTGTCACAAGTTGTCGTCTCTGGAAAATAGTCGGGTTACCGCAATCGTACCAATATTTATTTTAGAAGCACCTCGGATAACTGTAACGCAATACATTCTTTGCTATCTGGCTGATCTAACGGAACTGGAGTATTAACTGTGGTGGACCCTTTTAAGATGTCTAAAGTCGGCATCGGCTTTGAGTTAGTTACCTTGATGAATTATTATGACTTATATCATAAATGAGTTATGGCGCGCGATGTTATAATATTTCGAAAGCTTAATGAACGGTTAATTTTAATTATGAGTTACAATAAATTAATACAATTAAATTAATTTTACGTTTTTGTATAAATGTATTTTAGGATACTTTCTATTCTATTCTATACTTATAACATAACAGTAAAGAGCGGAAATCCGTATATTAAAGACAATTGAGAAAGCATACAATGAGATCTATGATATGATCTATGATTTTTGAAAAAGGTCAGGTCAAAAGTACCCGTGACCGAAGAATATTTATGAAGGTGTTTATGAAAGTAGAAGAAGCGAAAGACGTGTGACAGGATCGTAGCAAGTGGAAGGATGTGATCGCTGCCTACCCTTATGGGAGAGAGCTGTAACGTTGTTATATATGTATGTATGTATGTTTATACGCTAATCACCGAAAAACGATTGGATGTAATTTGACGTAATATGTTTACGATAGCAGTTTAAGATGCATTTATTTATAGGCATATTTATAGGCATATGGACTTTAAATTTAGGTATCGTAAGATAAGAAATTGTAATTATAAATTAGTTATAAGATGTCTGCCAAAGCTGTGAGCGCCTGTAATGGGTAAGTATATCATAATTATTATAATTTTTTTTATTTCAATCACCTACAAGGTATACAATGTGTTTAGCTTATTAAAAATTAAATTATTATTACAATATATCTTCAATGTAACCTTAATTATAGGTGAGTACGGCATTATTTATGTGAGCAAAAATTATTTATGCGACAATGAACTTCAGTTTTTTTAGTAGATCTAGTCTGGTCTAATCTAGTATGTTATAAAAAATAACTAGATAGAAAAATAATTAGATTCATATAATGAAGTGGCCAATGTATATAAGATAAATAAAGAACAATTAAAATAAACAATGTGTTGCTTTTTAATAAAGAAACGACATTTTATGTTTATTTTTTTACAATTCTAAACTGAAAATACAATTATGAATAATATATAACATTTTTGACATATATCAAAATATCATAATGGCCAGCATGACTTTCTTAACCTTATAAACTAAACTCTTTACATTATAAAATATAATCATACATAATTAAGGAAATATATTTTCTTTACATGTATAATATGTGTATTGTTGGTGCTGCCTTTGTATAATAAATAAATATATTTCTAGGATATGGGCGTTGCGTCTCGGGAACTAGATATATTTTCAGAGCGCAAGCAGATTTAAATCAAATTTATTGTATTTTTTAAATTAGCATTTGCAAAAACATTTGCATAACCATTCATGTTTTTAATAAGCTGTTTTTTGTACATGAGAATCCAAAGATATGATGGCTCAGCGGTATATGGTCAGTTAACGGGTCAATAAACGTAAGCTTGGAGCTGAGTATTTGTAGCAAAAGGGTATTTTTGTAATGCCGACTTGGCTAACTAAATCATCAAGTTTGGATAGAGTTTGGAACTAAACCATGAAACACGTATAGGAGGAGTTTTTCGGCAGCATCACTTGAATGCCAGTACATGGTAGGTTTATAAGTTCTACCATCTTAGGCCACATCGTTATTTAAGATCAGGTGAGTTTGTGGTGGTCTAAACGGTTAATATATTGAGTGTAAGAAATGTGATTCCACGTAGACCAAGTCGCTAACAGAACTAGTTTCATAACCACCGTCAATGACTATACGGGTGGTTTTCAAATTATGTAGATAATGTAATGTAATATTTATGATATTTAATGGACAAACACACTTTTAATTTCATTCGCCTCGGACAGTAGGTAGTAAGTCAATATTATGAAAAGTACGTATGTAGTTATGTACATTGTGAATAATATTACACAAGTGGTGACTTTTAAAATTAATTACATAATACATTTATAATAAAGATACCATAAGTTGAATAGATTACTCACGGTTTATTTAATTTAGATATAATATCTTGTATTCAAAAATAAAGTCGATAGATATAAGTAAATCTACACATTGGAATTCGTATGTTTACGATTCCTCAGATAATATAACGGCATCGGACATCGTTTATTTAAATGTTACAAAATTAATTGATTAATAATTAACGTAATCGTTTACGTAAATAACTTGAGTTTTATTGTGTATAAGTGACGTTCGAATATCAGTGACCCGAAGTGGATAATGAACTCAAATATGTTAGTGAACGTATGTTGTATTTATTTTTAACAGTAGATTAGTCGTCTGGTTTTGGATTTATCATCAGTAATCCTATCGTTTCGTGTTCATTAAAAAAAGAAAATATAAGATAGATATAAAAATAACTTCATTCCTATATTAACTTAATAACTATTAGTAATCTTACATTACGTGTGAAGTTTGTTACAATTGATTTCTCTATTAAATCTACGTATGATCAAGTTTATACTAGGAAAGATTGTTGTAAGTACTTTAACAGAAACCATCATGGTATCCAACAATTTGCCGTTGTATTTCGACGTTTGCAATTTTTTTTTCGACAATATGTTCTGATAAGGGATCTGTAATTTAAACAAAGAGGATAATATCAAACTTGGATTGAATCAAGACATCAAGATAGTTAAGTAGTGGTAAGTAACGTGTACATCATGGTTCCGGCATTAAAACGACAGTTTGGACACCCACGGATTTGCGCCTACACTACCCGTATATGGAATGATTACTTAGTATGGTTACATCTTAATGGGAGTTCTGGGTCAGAGATTTGCCGATGTGAGAAAAGAATTACACTCGCAACATAGGATGTATACAATATTCTCTGTTGAGAATAGAGAAAATAAATAGAGGTCGGTTTGAGTGGCACATTAAGTGTTCTTAATTATCACACATCACACTCACTGATGTATTGTGTTCCATAGTATTGGTTTTTGTTTATCGACAGAATATCAGTGGGTAAAACAGATTCAGATCGTATATTGAAACTGAACTTAAGTGATGAAAACATGTGTTTCTTAAGGATTTTTAAATAGGTAGGTATTCATTTAATGAAAATTGTAGATAGATGAAGGTAATAGACTGCATAAAATAGGTAGAAGGGACCAAAGAAGGTATGGATAAGTTGTTGTTTTTTATGATTTACCTTTGATGCCGACTCTAGTTAAAGTAAGATGAAGTGAAGGAGATCATGATAACTAGAAATAGTGGATTGATTTTTTAACGACTAGGCGTGGTTTTAATATTGAGCAAAATATAAAAAGGTTTTCTATTATTTAAGACTAGCTGTGTCCCCGCGGCTGCGCCCGCGTTTCTAATATTCTTTACTGCATTTTATTTTTTTATACCGAACCCTAATTTTTGTTAAGTACTAAGATAAAGTAAAAATATTTTTCATAAATTCAAGCACGTAAAACTTTTCGAAAATTAAAAGTACCTTAAGTTACCCGGAGTAACTTCAACTATCTACTAAAAAAAAATCCGTCAAAATCCGTCCAGCCGTTCCGGAGATTACCCGAAACAAACAGACAGACAGATAAAAATTTTAAATATTGCCTTTTAGGTTTAAGTATCTTGTTTACATTCATATCTATTTCCATCTATTCAACCGTAAAGACGTTGACTACTGGACATAGGTCTCCCCCAAAGATAAGGGGGAAATTGCCATAATCATATCTATTTAGTAAAAACAAATTTACAAACAGACACCTCATTTTTATTTATTAGTATAGGTAGTATAGATGTATTTTACAAAGACGTAAATATTTCGTAATCTTCTTTGGAAACTTGTAAACTGTTTTGCATATAGTTTTTTAAAGAGCGAATCCAAGGAAAGTCCTTTTGCAGTAAAGTCAAGATGTTTCTCTTGTAAATCAATTGTTTGAAAGCAGCTTTTGAGTTATTTTACGTCGTCATGTCTCATATTTTTCTGTTTATTTTTGATAACTTTTATGCAGATAAAAAACTAGATATTTTATCTTTTATGTATATAATGGAAGCTCCATTATTAGGATCAGCCAAAATGTCTTATGTGAGTATATTTACCAATAAAATCAATAGCCTAGCAATTACAATGTCGTTCAATCTGTCACATCTGATTACACCGGCACAGACAAAAAAAAACAAAAAGTTGTTTGTGCATTTGACCGAACCCACCTACTGACATGTATTTCGACCCGCTGAATTGGAATTTGAGGTCCGTTTGCCCCGGTCAACTCCTCGATTTGAGTAAAATGCAAAAAAAAAAAAACCTCCAACAGAAGGCAAAAATTTGCGAAAACTGCAATTACAGCGATGAAAAAAATGTGGACTCGAATCAAGTATGATTTTTATGTATTTAAATACGCTGAATGCGAATCTTAAGGTTAATTATCCCGTTGAATCGTCAAAATTTGAAAATTTTGAGTAAAACCGAAAATAGTATCAAAAAAACATGAAAAACCGAATCTATGGATATGAAAAACAAATTGTGGATCCAGATCGACAATAATCTTTATATAACTTGTTCCACTGAATCTTTAGAGTTTATTTGGCGTATTAACATTACAAAACTTAAAGAAACCTCAAAAACCAAAAAATAGGGTTGCAGTTATAAGTATGAACAAAAATGTATTAAACACGATTCTTAATGATTTGGGTGTATTTTCATGGATCTTAGAATCTGAAAATGGAAAAATAAAATATAATCTATAAAATATAGTAAATTCGGATTCAGCGGGTCAAAATACATGTCCGTGGGTGGGTCTGGTCAAAGGCATAAACTTTTTTTTTGTGTACTAGTGTTATTGTAATCACAAATTGAAATAAGATTACGAGGAACGTAGGCGATTCGTCGGACACGGTCTGCGCTCGTCGTTGACGTTCTTAAAGAAGTGTAGTCTATAACGGCTGCAACGACCATCGACACGACACTTCGCCAGACTGCCAGCTAGTTAAGTCTCGTTCCGACGTAATTCAAAAGAAGATTATAATTACACGCATATTACGTATAAGTTATCGTAATTGAATGATATAACTTAATATAAGTTATAGAATGAGAAATAAATGTTATTCTGAGATCGTTGGCAGGTGACCTTTTGAGAGTATTCCATCGTGATGGAACCCAGCCAACTTTGAGTTTAGGCGCTCGTGAGGTGTGAATTTTCCTTTGAAGTTATCATATAGGAAATGATTAGTTATATTTGTTCTCCGTCACTCTAGAATTTGTTAAATGTCACAATCCTGAAGATAAATTGTTTTGCCTAGTTTATAATATCCAATAACATTTGTTTGAAATTTGACCGTAATCATTATTGAAAATTTGAAGTTTTTTTATAACATTAAAGCTAACTAATAACTACTAAATAAAAAGCTAATAAAGAAAATTAGTTGAGAAAACAGAGGAAACAATATCTTAATCCGTTTTATCTATTCTATTTCTTAAAAAAAAAATAACTCAATTTTCTGTCTTTCTATTACATGATAATACACCTAATCAAATAATTTTACGTAATTCTGGAAACCACCGGCGACTTCCTACGCGTCATTAATAATGCGAAATTTCATAATAATTTAATCATAGCTTAATTTTTATTTAAGAATTTCTGGAGTCCGGTTATTAGATTTGGATATTCCTCCTGCAAACCTTTAAACCACAGCTTCTCAAACTAATTTTGCTCACTGACAACTTTGAGAATATGTTTTTTTCTAGAGTCTTTATTATTTTATTTGTCTTTTTACCTTCAAACCTACTTCTGTCGGTGCAGTATTCATTCAATGTTATCACTCATTGAGCTATCGCAATATGAATATTAATCAAAAACAACCATTCCAAAATTAACCCAACTTCAGCTATCGGTATCTAACTAGCTAACTCATTACGCTTCCTCCGTAATCGTTACAAAATATAATTTTAATTTTCACCAAAACGATATTCTCTATGAGTTCAACTTTATTAATTTAAAACCGTCCTTACAAACTTTTATCGCATTTGGGGGTTGAATTTTATAAAAACATATTCTTAGCGAGCGCCAAGGAACAAAAGAAAACTTCGAATATACATACGGATGGCGAGATTCGTAGTCCTTGGAATTTTGAGATCAGTGAATATTATTTTTGTAAGATTCTTAGTTGGAAAAGACTTTGTCCATGATAAACATTATTTAACCCATCGAACACTAATCTGGCGTTCACGCCAGCTTTCAATTGTTCTCCTATTGTCTGATTTTTATGGGTAATCGACATATTAAATACGATATTTAAATATATTTCATCACATGTAATAATTAAAAAAAATATCACGTAGATATTGGTTGATATATGTAATGTACAGTTGCCAATTTTTTTTAAATTGGTTTCTAATATTTTGCATAAGGCTAAACGTTTTTGGGAGAAATCAATTATTGTAGAAATATGTACATTTACAGCTTGATATTCATAGTTTTGGTTGTTTAAGAGATAACTTCGTTTTAGATTGTTCAATCCATTTAGTTTATTTATTTTACGGAAACAGAAAAAAAAATGCTACCACATGCATTTAAAATAAATATATTGTATTTATGTCATTATTATTATAGCGTATTTCCATGCGAGATGTTTAAGTTATTGATTGATTTTTTCTTATTTATTGATTTATGCTGTTGACGTCCACTGCTGGACATAGATCTCCTCCAATAATAGGGGAATTTCTATAATCGACACGATTGGCAGGCGGGTTGACGATCGCAGTAGGTGATTGTGATTCTCAGAGGATGCTGCTACCAATCCACTGGTCCCTTAGTCGCATTTAACGACATCCACGGGAAGATTTGCGGTGGTACTATTCTTATCCGGTACCACACGACTGATTATGACTGATTAAGTTATTGACTCAAACATAAATCAATCAACCTTTTGTTATTTACAAGGATAGGATAAGGGTATTTACTTTACGTAACTATCTATATTTAAGTAGGTAAAAATAAAACATGTATTTCTTAATGTTCTTTGTAGATTTTAATGACATTTAGTGTTATAAATAACAAAGTTTTGGTAACAATTTGTTTTCAATCATGGCGATGGTTTAATTTCAACAACCAGGTACAAAAGAAGACAATAAAAAAATTCGCGAAATAAAGTAATATACGTTTATTATGGTTGGTAATGTTAGTGTTATGTTCCCACGCTTATGACTTTAATCAATCGTATGTAAGAGCAAAAGTATATATGCGTGTTAATTGTAAGTGTATGATGTATGTACGTGTATAGGGGCCTACATCGTAATCGCACTACATCATTTAAAAAAACAATGTCTTACTTATTACTTGAACCTTTGTATAATGTTTTACAAAACAATATACTGCTCCCGGACTTAAGAATCCGCATTGTAGCAACTCCACAATGCATTGTTTTAAGTACGTTGACATTGTTGTTAATATATACAATTTAGTTCATCCCGTAGTATATTATATATATACTTTATTTATGGTATGTAGGTCTAGCTGTGTGCCCGCAGTTCCGCTCGCTTAAAATTGTTCACTGAATCGTATTTTGTATCTTAATAGTTTTCCAGAAATAAAATTAGCCTAAGTTACACCGTGTAATTTCATCTAACTGCCGAAAAAGTCCCGTCCAAATTGGTATAGCCGATCCGGAGATTAGCCGGAACGCATATACAGAAATACAGACTTTTTTAAGTAAAACAAAACTGACTTCAAAAGAATACACTATAAAAATGCAGTAAAAAGTCACTAAATAATTACTTTATTAATCTCCTTTGTTAGTTTTGAAATTCTACGTGTTCTAGGTGTGGTACTGCAGCAGTTCACTTGAGAACCGGTACCTCTAGGCTTAGTGTGTTTACCATCCTGGACCACATCGTCACTTAACATCAGGTGAGATTGTAATCAAAGCACTGAGCCTATAACCATGTAAAAAAAGGGTGTTTCAAACTTAAGGGGGTAATTACCCAGGCGGACATTGTTAGAAAATGCCCTACCAGGATGCTATGGTAAAGTGGTTTCCTCACGATGTCTTTGGTAGATAGCTGAAGTTACTTCGCGTAGCTTACGTACTTTTATTACTCGAAAATAATTACAGAACCGCGTAAAAAATTCAAACTCATGACATTTTGAACAAAACAAGATTCAATCGACAGTTTTACGCGGGCGGAACCGCGGTCATGCAGCTAGTATGATAATATTACGATATATTTTATTTGCGTCTCTAACAAGAAACAGAATACCTAGAGGTAGTATTTCACTACGCACAGTGAATGCACTTAAATGCATAGTTTTGTTGTGTGCACATGCGGCGCTGCATTCGGCCGCTGACCTTTTGCGCAGTGTACACACTCCCACACAATTGATGTCACCGACTTATTAATTGGTGGCAGACGAAACTGCATATGCCGTTTGGTAACCAAAATTATTTTAACCTTCGTTTCCTATACAATTCGTAGAAATATTAATAAATGATTTTGTTCAAATTATAACACGTACCTATTTACGTGTACAGTTTTGTAAATAAGTACCTATTTCATTAATAAGCATACTATATTGTAGAAATTATTTTATTTTATCAATATAATTACGATTATATTATTATACTAGCTGTGTGTCCGTGGCTCTGCCTCCGTTTTATATATTCTTCACTGCGTAATATAGTTTTTAAATATCATTACAAAATAATTTTTCCATGATGCTGTCCCTTGAATTGGATTTTATTCGAAATTTCATGAGTTTAAATTTATTTTACGTGGAATCTTAATTATTTAAGTTAAGCTACACTCACGATTTATTGTTATTAGCAAATAATAAAATAAACTTAACTATTCGAATAAACGTGTGGTTTAAGCAAAGTATAAAATCACTTTTTACATAAATGTTTGTTTCGGAATGTTGTTTCTACAATTTTTTATGATTTGGAATGACTGCGCGCTGCGACACTGGTTGTCCTTGCGTTTTTTTATATTCCTATGTATTTAAACTTAGAGGCAAAAAGTTACTCTCTAGGAATATAGATTTAGTGTGGTTTGTGCGAAATTATTGTGGTGAAATTACTTTCCTAGATAAAGCACTGTTGTTAGCATAGATTCATTACCACAGATTAGCGAGCAAGTATTATACAGTTGAGTACCTTACCTTTATATTATGGTTATAATATAAAGATGTAACAATAGATAATGAAGCCAACAGTTATATGCTAGATCAAAGTTAAATTGTAAATTCTAGAATGTTGGAAATAAGCAAAAGTTGATTGTTATAGGTACTTTGTTATTTAGGAGTTTGGGAGTTTTTTTGTGTCTTTTTATTTTTGTTGTATAATTGTTCTCAGAAATAGAAATGTATTAATTAGTATTCTGTTGTTATAAACTCAAATTAAGGTTTCTTAACATTTAAACAGCTGAATAAAGTTTGTCCTATTTAATGTCCTTTGTCTTATGTATAAATATTTGTTAATATGTGAAAATTAGGGTGTATGTTGTAATATTATACAGTGTAAATAGAATTAAATGATACATACGATAATATTTTTAGTAATTTCTTTCATTAACATATGTATATTTGAACTGAAGGTAATCGTGTCGTTTCTAAGGGAAGATGTTTTAATATTGTGTAATGTTGATAGCACGAAATTAATTTATTTTTATACGGTATAGGCTCAATGTTTTTATTTTATTTATTTGAAGTCCAACAATGTACTTATATGCATATTTAAATAACACATAAAGGCATGGTAGGATTTTACACGTATCTTTAACATATACATTGTAAATTAAAACGTAGAACTATAAGGTAGACAATCTCACCTGATGGTAAGTGATGATGTAGTCCATGATGGTAAATACGCTAATCCTAGAGGTATTGGTTCTCAAAGTGCTGTTGCCGAAAAATACCTATTGGAATTTGGAGATAAGGTTTTCAAACTTGAGGGTGATAGCTACCAAGGTGGGCATTAGAAAATGCCCTACTACTATGATATGTTTTCTTCACGATGTTATCCTTCAACGAAAGCTCAAGGATATCTTTAGAGTCGGATAGGTGGTGTCGAACCCGCGTTCATTGACGCTAAATTTGACTGCAGTACCAACTGCGTTATCATCGCTTCAAATATATATAATACTATACAAATAGTTTATTTGTTGTCTAAACCATGTGTTACTGACATTACAAGAACGCAGGCAGGTGTCGATCGATCCTTCTAAAACTATTTTAAGACATGGTTATTTCAATCCATAATTTATATCAATCAAAACGTATTGAAGAAACAGGTGGCAAATGATAGGCCAGTAATCATTGTTAAGAGCACTCAGCTCGCAGAGTTACCCGGCAACAATGCTTTTACGCTCTGCGGTTGAGATTACACCGGCGGCTTGTCATAACTCGTAATAATTTACGTTTTATCACGGAAACTAAAATAATAGACGATCGCTTCCAGGACCGGCTTAGAACTTGCCAAGAATCTTGTTAGCGTTCATACGCCAATGCTTTGGTTTATTTTCAATATTATAAATCATATATATATATATATTATAATTAAAACTTGTTTTTACTATTGTATTATATATATTGTAATGAAAATAATATTATTTAAATGACAAGTAGTTACTTATTAAGTTTAATTAAAAAGACCGCGTCTTTTATTTAAGGACTCCTTTCCTTCTAAGATAATGGTGTTTTTTTTCTATTATACAAATTACTATTAGTATATACTACACACGTAACAAAATATATACTAACCTGATATATTTATAAAAGAATAAAAAATAATCTTGTAAGTAGGTTCTGTAGTCCTCAAGTCATATATACGTTTTCTTTTATATACTGTAATTATAAATATACCATATTTGAAACTTACAAATTCTTTTAGTAAAGATAATGAAATAAATAAATAACATTCAATTTTTATATTACTTTTGGAAAAGCTTACAGACTAATATTACAATAAATAAATGTTAGCATAATTATAGAAAGAGGAATCAATTATCAATAATAAACCGAGGATCTAATATCATAGATGTCATCGCAGTCGGTCCGGGAATACGTTGTCTCAAATAACTGTCGACTTGTTGGCAGAAAATAGCCGATGCATTCTACAGTTGCAAATATCAACTATCGTTATTAGTACTGAATGATTTATTTTAGGTATTAACTAAGGATATAACCTATGCATATAAATTTAGCTAGTATTCTGTACGACGGATGAAAAAATTATTTTTACCTTTGCAATGATTCGCGTAACGCCTTGATTTCATATCTGTCGCTGTGTATTTGTACATGGTTGTATAAAACCGACAGTTCGGGAGAATTTAGGTTAGTGCTACAGCGTCGGATATGCCACGGTGTTGACACGCAATCACGTTCCACCATACCGTGTAATTCGGTTTAGGAATTAATATAGATTGGTATTATTATATTTTACGACAAACGTGTTAAATCGTTTTCTTTCTTATACTTTATACAATCTAATGATATTTTTGGCTTTTTTTTTAGATAAGTTGGTATTAGCCGATGAGAATAGACTTTATTAGAACATCAGAATATTCTGCTAAAATGATGATAGAATAGCTTATGACTCTCATGAACTCTATTTTCAAAAAGTCATTAATTCAGTTTTTTATTTTTAACTAGCTGTGTGCCCGGAGCTGCACCCGTGTTTCACATATTCTTCAATGCGTTTTAAGTTTTTTATACAAACCCCCAATTATTTTCCTAATTTTTTTAGTAGGTACTAAGATAAAGTAAAAAAAAATTCATAAATTCCAGCAATTGCCCTAAAACTGTCCAATGAAACTAATTTTATTCAAATCTTTTATAAGTTTTATTTAAGAGGAACCCTAATTAATTTCGAAAATTAAAAGTACTCCAAGTTAAGTGGAATAACTTCAGCTATCTACCAAAAAAAGTCTCATCAAAATCCGTCCAACCGTTCCGAAGATTAACCGGAACAAACAAACAGACAGACACACATAAAATTGGGTATAGATATCGTACATTCATATGTATTTACTTTAAAAAAATATTGTGACATTACAAACATACACAGACAGATATAGAGAATATGATGTCTGCGTTATGTGCGTGCATACATATGAATTTATTTCTTTAGTACATACTTGTGTTAATAATGTTCTTTTTTCGTGTCTATGGAATTAAGAATTAGGAATTAATAATTAAGGATTTGGTTGACTTCACATGCTAAGAATAAAATAATTGTCACTGTTCCTTCCCAATGCTCTGTTTTAGTTGACACAACTAATTATTATTTTTAGGACATATAAAATAGTGAATACCAAATTTGTTGGTGTTAGTTTTCAAATGATTATGGAGAGAATAAGGTATAACTCTACATAATTTAGTCGCGCTATTGTTGGAGATATTTAAAAATTATATACACTAGGAGTATTTAAATTTCCTCATAAATTGAAAAACTTTATAGGTCCAAGCATTTGTAACAATTTTATGACTTCACTATATTAATTAAATAACTTTACTCCATATTTCAGTTTTTACCTACTTATAATTACGTCTTTAGTTATATTCTTAGTAAGTTATTATATGCGACTCGGTCAACGACTCGAGGAAATGATCCGGTGATTTAAAAGTATTTGCGTGTGAGTCATCAAGGTCACGCTCAGCTCGATGCATATCAATTGCCAGATTTAAAGTGGCGAATATAAAATATGACTTTATGATTCTTCTTATGACAAATTTCTGCGTAATTTATCATATAAAGTATATTTATTTTTCATCAGCCACCGAATACTTATCGAATAATTGTATTATGTTTATTTTATATAAAAAAACTTTCATTATTGCAAGTTTGCACATTGAATATTTATAAAAGAGAAATGATTTTTAAAAGTAAAATGCATCCTCTGTTATTAAACAGAAAAATTAACTCTATACTTCAACTTATAAATCTATAATTGGAACATGGAACGATAGTTATTAATCGCGTTCCATGTCTGTTTTATTGAGACAATTTAAATTTTATTTGCATCTGGAATCGTAAATTAGATAAAATATTACATTAAACAATAGTTCTGTAAGATTACGAGTAACATTAATAAAGCATAGTCTGTCTATACCTAACACGTTTTATGTTTTCATTGTTTATCGTTAAAATGCCTATATGGGTCAGGTAAAGACGTGAATGTATTTTTATGGACTTTGTAAATATTTCCATAGTTGAATATCAATTATTTATGGATACCGGCGTATACAAAAGTTGCGATCGCTCACGACTTTGTTCATGCGAAGGGTTTAAATGATCTACTGGAGTTTTGTAACTTAACAGTATTAATATTAGACTGTATTTTATTTGTCGAATTATGATCATATAATTATAATTATTCTGATTGTATGAAATGGCGACAGATCTCAGACACAACATGTGACTGTAGGATGCTTGTTAAATGTAAGGACAGAATACGTAATTCCATGTTGGGCTAGTAAGAAAACGATTCAATGCAGCAGAGATGCGAATTAGGAATTAATCTTTTAGAGGAAGTTTGAAAGTGATGTAAATGATAGAAAAGCTGGATCATTTGTCTTGGTATGGAAAAAAGTGATGACTATGAAGGTCGATGGATGGTCGCAAGAGGACGGCAAATAAAAAGATTGATAGAGTGTTAGAGGGAAGATATAAAAGCAAAAGGAGTGAATGAAAACATGTTGGCTGGTAGAGAAGTTTAAGAGTAAATACCTTTTCGAATTGAGTCCTAAATCCATTTGCAAATTATATTGAAATCGGTTCATTAACTTCTAGCTAATGCGCGTTCTTGAAGGAGTTGTATAGATTTTTGGAGCGACCTATGTTCAGTAGTGGACGTCTTTTGGTTGAATGGAGGTATGATATTAGAAATGAATTTACATGAAAAACCGTTGATACAAATTAGTAAATAATATCATGTCTGATGATTATTTGAAGCGATTTATTGTGACTTGATGTGATTGCAATTTGATTTGATGTGTCTCAGTCACTTAGTTTGGTATTCGATCCAAACGTGTTTGTGTTAATTCAGGACGCCCTTACACTCAGGACGAAAGGATAACGACCTCGTATGAATATTTATCATCGTTATTATCATTTTGTGCAACGTCTGCTCCCGAGGTCATTATAAGAAAAAAAAATGTACAACGAAGCACATATTATGTTTTATTGATGAATAATATAATGGATGTTTTTTTAGTTGCTGAACAGGTGATGTTCATTTAATTTACAATCGCAGTTTCGTGAATCTCGAGTCACGTACTGAGGTTTTCGAATTGAACTTTTTTTCGCCATCAACATTGATCATCATGATTGCTTTGAAAGAAATATTTCGATACAATCCTAATAATAGTAGCTTTGAATAATAATTATTTTGGCTTTTATATTGACAACTAGGTGTGTGTCCGCGGCTGCGCCCGCGTTTCATATATTCTTCACTGCGTATTATTTTTTTGTACGGAACCCTACAATTTTTTTAGTACTAAGATAAAGTAATTAAGATAAAGTAAATAAATTGAAGCACTTGCCTGTAAAACTGTGCATTGAATCGGATTTTACACAATTTTTTATGATTTTTTACACGAAACCCTAATTATTTTCGAAAATTAAAAGTGCCCTAAGTCCCGCGAAGTAACTTCAGTTATCTACCAAAAAAAATCCCGTCAAATCTGTCCAGCCGTTCCGGAAATTACCCGGAACAAACCGGTATAGGTATAGGTGTACATTAATATCTATTTAGTAAAAATACATTATTTTGACATTACAAACACACATTTTAATTTGATTTATTAGTATAGATACTGTCTTTGTAAAAACATTTAATAATTTTTTTAAACAAATATACATCCCTATGACTATAATTAGATTACTTCGAGAAATAACAAAACAATTTCATCAAAACGCCATTTGATTCAAAACTTATCGTAGATTGAATGACGTGTGTGTAGTTAGTGAATATGTGTATAAAATATATCATGTTAATGAACAGAGTCATATTCATCACACAAATGTATTGTCCATGCGGGAATTAATTCAATATTAGGACAGCCAACTACTACTCAACATAGAAGTTATATTTCCTGTGTTGCCAAACCAAATTACTTTATAAAATTAATTAAAACAAATATTTGAAATTATAAGTACGTTCTACATAGACAGCATTAGATTTAAAAATAATTAAACTACATTTTTTCACGGAGCATTTCTTAACATGTACAGTTGCCTGTTGCAAAATTCAAAACGTCTATCGATTAAATAAAAAGTGTAATTTCAAATATATGGACAAAAGTATGTTTTCATAATAATTTACGTCGGTTAAATAAACATCGAACCTTAGGTAAAATCGACTTATTTTTACAAAGCCTTAAGCTTAATGCGTTATCATCATATGTAAATATTACCTTTTATAACATTTAAAGCTATTTTTTGAAAAAAAATCATAGAAATTTTAATGTTGCTAGACTACAAAAAAGCTGACTGCACTTGTTTTTAACTTATCAAATTAATAATGTAGGACGTGGTCAGTGGTCACAGTTCGTTCTGTTACATTTTAATCATGTAATTACGAGTTCTACGAACGAGAGTTACGATCTGTATATCCTGATGTAATCGCTCAACTTTTCATGTTACGCTCTGCGCACGTAACAGTTGTCAATTAATATCTACTGCCTTTTAACCTTTAAATGGAACGGACGAAGCCAGCTGTACCGTGCCTAATATACAACGTAGTTAAAAAATAAACCGTAGCGTTCGAGGTACAAGGCAATTGTTGTACACTGTAGAACACGTGATATTTATAAAGATAATCTGATTATATAGTGGTAACAATATATGAAAATATTGACTGTTTGTTCTGAAAACAAAAGAATAATATTTTTTAAAGTAAGTAATTTATAATGTTCTAAAATTTGGAATGACGTTATATCGTATTGTACTGTACTGTCATACATTTCAGATTGCATTCTCCAATTAATTACCTGTGTAAAGAAGTAAGAACAGTTTTGTTTGTGGCTAAAAAATAGTTCAATGATCACTTATTTAACATCAGCTCAACGACCACAAACCTGACCATGTAAATAATAAAATAATAAAGCTAAATAAAGCGTTAAAGATATGATTTTATATAAATATTTAGTTTTATTTAATTTGAAAACGCACGGCTCTTTTTTCACTAAACACGTCAACAAAGTATATTAGAAAACGGAGTCTCTCGTTAATATTAATATTTCATACCTGCACATAATCAGTAGGTTGAATTTTTTTTTACACGGAATAGGCTCAGTGCTTTGACTACAATCTTACCTGATGTTAAGGACGATGTAGTCCAGGATGGTATACGCACTAAGCCTAGAGGTACTGGTTCTCAAGTGATGTTGCCGGAACACACCTATTGGTATTTGGCGATAGGTTTTCAAACTTGAGGGTGGTAGCTTCCCAGGTGGGCATCATTAGAAAATGCCCTACCACCATACTATGGTTTCCTCACGATGTTTTCCTTCACCGAAAGCTCAGGCCGATTTTAGAGTCAAATAGGTGGGGATCGAACCCGCGTCGACTGACGCAGAATCCGGTCGCACTACCCGCTGCGCCATCATCACTTCAAGATTTATTTACATGTTCATGGGATCTATATTTCTTTTTAGCATTTGTATTAATCCAGTAAGTTAAAATAACAATTATTATATCTAGTAATTAGTTATGTGAAAAACAATATAAATGAGATAATACAAAACAATTATACATTATTTATCCATTTATCTAAATTAGCGGTTCTCAACCTCTGGTCGGCAGGATTCAAAATATAGTCCGCGAATGATTTCAAATTTCACTGATGTGCAAAGCTGCGTGGTTGGTAAAGTAAATGGGGGCTGGTGGAGTACTCTCGAGCAATAAAATCAGTTCCAGCACTTCTGAAAAAGAATGAAAAGATGCAAGTTCAAAAGTAACATTAATTCAAAAGATAACTCTCTTGTAAAAATGGTTTCTTTTGAAATAATACTCTTAATCAAATTGAGTTTAAAAAAATATACATTTGTGATATTGACTCAGTTTATCTTTCATATTCATTGTGGTCCTTGATATCAATAAAGAAATAAAGAAGCTCGTCAAGTAAAGGTTGGGAACCACTGGTCGAAATAATTGAATTCAACAGCGTGCGTTAAATTTGAACAGTAGCAATTAACGACACGTGCGAGAGATAATTCATCACAATTTCCGAATAATTTCGAACACGACGCGATCGTGAGTCGAGTCACCTCAAATTATCCGTGTAGCGAGTAGTTTTACCTGCTTATTATGTTAATGTAGAGAAACACGATCCCCTGTGAACAATGTAACGTACATTGCATCATTAGGTACACATCATTAGGTAGATTAACTGAAATAATGATTGATAGGAGCCTTGAAGAAATTTTGTTTTTCCCCACAGCACACCTTATATTGTAATTAAATAATTACAAGATGAGGTACCCTAACAAGATGGACCGACGACTTGGTGAAGGTCGCGGGAATCCGCTAGATGCAGGTAGCGTAAGACCGATTGTTGTGAATATCTTTAGGGAATGCCCATGTCCGGCAGTGGACGTCTTTCAGTTGAGATGATGATGAACTGCAATTTTAAATTAACAATTGTATACATACTTTTTATATACGGGGGCAGTAAAATAACATATTTCCATATGATGGTGTATAAAATTTGATCCAAAAATGTACAGATCACAAGGAAATTAGAATCTGCAGACAGTAACCAACGGTACACTAGTTTACAAATACCATTGCATAAACTAAAACTTTGTGTAAATGAGTACAGCATACTCTTTGATCCCGAAACAGATCAGCAATTGATTCTCGACCTCTATTATAATATTCGTTCATGTGTAAATTATTTTTATGTACTAAAGTAATTTCGGGTGTTATATCTAGATTAAAAGAATACTATAATTATAATAAAAAGCATTGACTCGTTGACCAAAGACCAGTATTTATGTTAAGGCCACAGTTGATGCATTAGGCCCGCTGACAGCTCTCCGTCTGTGAGCATATGCGTCACACAGCTGTTCAATCTTTAAGGTTTGCTTACGTCTAAATATAACGCTATATCTATAAATGGAGTAGTAGCTATGTATACCGTGTATAAAAGCTTTAATATACACGCGTTTCATATATTCTTCACTACATTTTGATTTTTTTATAAAGAACCCTAATTATTTTTCAATTTTTTTATTACTAAGCAATGAAAATTTCTCAGAAATTCAAATACCTGTCCGTAAAACTGTGCATTGAATCGGATTTTATTCACAATTAAATGAGTTTAAATTGTTTACGCGGAACCCTAATTATTTCCGAAAAAATAAATTAGCCTAAGTTACGCAGAGTAACTTCAGCTATCTAACAAGAAAAGTTTCGTCAAAATCGGTCCCGCCGTCCCGGAGATTACCCGGAACAAACAGACCGACAGCAATTTTAAAAGTTGTACTTTTGGTATATATACTTTCATACCTATTTAGTGAAAAAAAAAATTAACATTACAAACAGACACTTCAGTTTTATTTATTAGTATAGATAAGCATGCGGCATTATCCTGATGTCACTGAACATGTGCACACAAGTACGTTAAACTGAGAAAGTAAATCATCGTTCATATGCAACTGTAGGAAACTGTTTGACGAAAGATATTAATTATAGGAGCCAAAAGAGTAATCGACAGGTGAAGCTTGAAAGGTAGTACCAGTGACAGAGAAATTAAGGAGTAATATGACATCGTTTTATGGACAAATCATGAAGAGAGATTATAGTTACAAAAGTAGAAGAGAGATACAAACATAGAGACCGAAGAAAGTATGAATGGATTGTACGAAGAATGAGATGTATAAAAGGTGTGAATGTTGAGTTGACAAATGACAGACGAGAGTGGAAGGAGAAACCATGTTGTGCTAACCCTACTTAATGAAGGAAAGGGTAAATATGATGAGAATAGTAATTGATAATACTCTACTGGTGTTATTTTTTTCGTCGTCAAAAACCTAACCTTATTATAGGATTAACTGAGCCCTGATAATCAAGGGCGTTGCTTCTAAAGGTTTAGGTGGTGCCATGCACTAGAGCCCTAAAGCTCATGGGGTCCTCACACCCTAACTAACCATATTTACACTAAATGATTTATGTTGTTAGATAGTGTTCCCAAATACAAGTATCGAACGGTTTACATTATTTATTTTCATGAATCATTATTATCAGTTTCATGAACAATATACACTTTTAGAAGTGATCATAGCGCATCGGGTAGTGCGGCCGGATTCTGTGTCAATCGACGAGGGTTCGATCCCCACATATCCGACTCTAAAATCGGCCTGAGTTTTCGGCGAAGGAAAACATCGTGAGGAAACCATAGCATGGTGTTAGGGCATTTCCTAATAATTAGAAAATTACGCCCGCCTGGGAAGCTACCACCCTCAAGTTTGAAAATTTATCGCCAAAGATAAATATTTGTGTTCCGGCAGCATCACCTGAGAACCAGTACCTTTATGCGTACCATCCTGGACCACGTCGTCACTTAACATCAGGTGAGGTTGTGGTCAAAGCACTGAGTCTATACCGTGTAAAAAAAACTTCAAGTTTCGTGAAAAAATCTTACCATACTTATAATTATCATGTCTATAAATTAGTGTCTAAAAATCGTCAAATTGGTTGTTTCAATGCAATGTAAATTGGACACAACAATATTCAAAATCACTAAGTTATCATTGTTTTGAATTGTGTTTCTTTTAATTGTATGTTAGAATAAAATAGATCGTATCAAAGTAGGAAATTCCTTCAAACTGTCTTCAATATGCAAATAATAGAGTATGTACTCACCATTGTTGAAAGCAACTTACCTTGACTATTTGACATTTAGCGATAACGGTGAAATTTATATATGAGGTCTTTACTATGTCCTGTAAATAACAATTGTGTTTATTTATATCGTGTATGTTATTTCCAGTCGTATTAAATCCGGTTTGTGATCATATGCCCTTGATCGTCAATTAGCGCAGACGACACAGCTGTCTGTTTTGTCAGCTTTCATATGGTGCGCTCTGATGTATACGATTATAAACGACTTTGGAACGATAATCTTCGAATGAAAACTTTACGGTCAATAATTTTACGGTTAATTTCAAATTTAAATGTATTATGTATGGGTATATTTTCATAATTTTCTAATCTATACTAATAAACAAAATTTAAGTGTTTGTTTGTAATGTTATTTTTTTTTTATTAGTAAATAGATAGATACGATAGGTATACCAAAAATACAATTTCAAAATTTTTGCTATGTGTCTGTTGACTGTTTGTTTCGGCTAATCTCTGGAACTGGTGTACGGATTTTGACGGGACTTTTTTTTGCTAGATAGCTGAAGTTACTCCGTTTAACTTAGGGTACTTTCAATTTTTGAAAATAAGGAGGGGTTCAGCGTAAAAAAAAAATTTAAGTCATAAAAATTTGAATAAAATCCGTTTCCGTTCCGTTTTATGGGCTAGTGGTATAAATTTTTTAAGCTATGGTTTTATGTGCTTGAATTTATGATAAATATTTTTACTTTATCTTAGTACTAAATTTTTTTTTGGAAAATAATTATGGTTTCGTATAAAAAAATAAAAACGTAGTAAAGAATATATCAAAAGCGGGCGAGGCCGCGGCCACACGGCTAGTTTGTAATATTTGTTGGCATGATTATTAATATATTGTTATAATATATGTTGTGTAAATATATATGGAATCGAATATATCGAATGTCGAATGTATGATACCGTCAAATAATAGGTAAGCATGAATCAGTAGATAGTATTTTTGAAGACACGAAGGACGATTAATCTGAATGATGATTACGTAAGCAATGTTTTACTAATTTTCATTTTTCTTTCAAATATTATACTTATGGTTACGTTTTTATGGGGGACGGGAAAAGCTATACTTACTATTGCTAACAAGGGAGTGTGTCGAAAATGTCTAAAATTGTGTTTGCGTAGTATTTAAAAACAGTCCCTAAAAAGTTTCAAAATTCTCAAATCTCATATCAAATATTGAATTAAGAAAAAGTATATATATATATATATATATATATATATATATATATATATATATATATATATAATAAATCTCAAACAATATCTGTGCTATAAATAACCACGATAACTTATAACTGTAAAAATATTTATTATTAAGTCGCAGAAAAGAAATCGCTTTCTAAAGTAAAGCTATAAAAGTGAAGGTTTTCTTTTTCGTTTTATGATATAAAGGGCGTTGTTTTAGGTTATATAACGTATTGTTATCTATGCAATGAAATTCTCCTTGAAAAGTGACAGCTTGCGGTTCTCTAGGTCATGGATATTGGAACATATATGGAGTTCTATAAGTAATAAAGTTTGAATGCAATAAAGTAAAATTAAACATAGATATATTGTTTGTGAGTTTTATTAAAAAAAAATGTAGTTTTTTTTTAATAAGAAACATATTTTGTATGATATTTTTATATGTAGCTACACGTAAACTATACTATTGTAGTACTTATGACATGTTTTATATGGTTATAGGCTCAGTGCTTTGAACACAAACTCACTCGTTGGTAAGTGACGATGTAAACAAACTAAGCATGAAGTTTCTAGTTCTTTAGCGATGGTGTCTTAAGACTTATAGGCGCTTGGCTATTGATTTTCAATCTTGAGGGTGGTAGCTCGCCAGGCGGGCTATGAAAACGATACTTTTCATTATCAAAAATTCATGTTTATTATGGAATTCATTCATATAGAATCATTATTAGTTGTAAATTCTTAAAAAACATACAGAAAAAAAACAAATCCAGTTTCTTGCCGGTTCATCTCGATGACTGGGTTGTTTTCTGAACCGGTGGTAGTATTTTGACGTTCATAAGTTAGATTAAAGACGCAAAGATTTTGGATTTTGGTATCGAACTTACGACCATCGATGCGAAATCAGATTACACTATTATGTATATGAGCTATCATGGATTCATGATATTTATTTCATTCATTATAATATGAAGTCAAGCTAAATTACGAGAAATGTTAAAAAACTAATTAAATGTTTTATATAAATGTATTCTGTAAATAAGTATAATTTTTAGAAGCATATATAGAAAACCATTTTGTGATAATTGTTGAAATGTAAATTAAAATCAATTGGCTTCAAGGTTCCCACGCAAGTCCCTTGACCCACTTTTACTATCTCAATCGAAGATACCAATTAGAAACTTGTATTTGGAAGTAAAACAGGAATTCAACTCCTTTCTTAAATATCTATATTATTTATTGTCTACTATATCTATATATACTCTTGATTCACTGAAAGAGGGCGTTTTCACCTAATTGTTATATTGAGCAGAATTATTTATAGTATAGTATAGTAATATTAACTATACTTATAATTTATTTAATTAGTAGGATTGTCGCGAGACGGAAGGCGAGTTAATAATTTCAATCGCGTCTCATGCAATCACAGGATGTTATCAATCAACTCCGCATGTAATTATATACAATACAATTTATAAGTACCGTGATGTTTATTTGTTTTAAACACGCGTGTATATCTACATAGGTGAATGAGTAATGCTCAGTTTTTGGTGAGATCTCAGTCTGTCATGTAGCAGTTATTGTCTATATTTCAATAAACTTGTGTATTTAACTCTATATTATGTAATCTTGATGGCGTATTATGTGATATAGTTTGGTTATTGCCGAAGAAGCTCCATGGAAATTTCGTGAAGGATGGACCACCGTCTTGCTGGAGCTTGGTAACGCTGATACAAGATTGAAAATACATCTTACACACATGACAGTGGCACAAATTGTGTGTACACATATTGCCATTATCTAAGAAAAGGAACAGTGAATGCTTGTTACAAGTAAAAATCATACTATCGACACGTCTCGGCTTCATATATATATATATATATATATATATAGCTTATGTTACTCGGTGATAGTGTCGCTTTAGATAGGTGTAAGATATTTTATAATCGGTAAAGTACTTTTTGAGTGTATATAAGAAACAAAAAATCAATTTTACGTCTTTACATAGTAGCACAGATTATATGCATTAACAAAATAGCAAAAAAAAATCACCCTAATAAAAAAATTCAACATTAATAATTTTTTTACTATCAAGGTCCTAATTTTATAAAGTGTACCACATAAATGCGATATTACTAACTATCATTTAGTCGTTTATAGACTGTCCTAAGCGTGCAAGTTCATCAAAATGTCTTTGATCATATGTAGGGGTTTTTATTCGCTTTAGTGTGTTTAAACAGTATTGTTTTCAACTATGATAGATTTAAGATATTATTCATTTTATTCATCATTTCATATTTTAAAGCTCTTGTTACTCCACTGCTGGACATAGATGCCTTACCCAAATCACGCCACTGTTATTCCATGCACGGCCTTGAGCTCCCAGCTAATTTTTTAATGTCGTCGCTTCATATAACAGATGTCTACATGTAGTTTTCACTCGAGAACTCTTCTACTCGCAGCGATTGTTGGCTTTTCGACAGCCTGTTTATGCCTTTGAAATCAATGGCAATAATTAAATGGGAGCTTATTATTATGATTCTGAATAAGTACAAAGGAATAAATAATATAGTAAAAATATAATTAAATCAAAAATATATATAATTAAAGTATCAAAACTGTCCGATGCGTAGTCGGCGGAAGATGACGAAAACCCCACTCGCGCTCATCAGCTGATAAATTTACCTACATGCTTACCGGGTTATCGCCCGGTGCAAAACAGCTACGCGTTTTCGATACTTTAATTAAATTTATAATGCATGTTTTAGAGTTTATTTTAATACTTTTTCTAGTAAACATATTTTAAAATATTTCTGAATGTAATAACACGCACCCCTTTTATTATTGCTATTAATTTCGATTTCACCTGTATATTCTAACAATTAACGAATTATAATATTTATTATAATAGTATTTTACCTTTTATTCAGTTTTTAATTTAAACGTTTTACGGCTTTTTTGTATCTATAGTAATTGATTTTCCTTTATTGATCTAATACTTCACATTTTCATATTACTGTTATCTTTGTTTTTGATTGTTCAGATAAGTCAAGACAAAATAAGACTATCTACGCTTATAATTAATGCAAAACCATAGAACCGGTTACTTTGTATTTAATTAAATTTTAGAAGCCCCTCGTAATATATTAAATTTGTCATGGATTGTAAAGATCGTAATTAATGAAATGGCCGCCGTAAGTTTTGTATTTAGATTCAATTTAATAAGTTTTCTAATTTATTCGATATGAATTTATGGATTGTGATCGGTCGTACAATGGGATTCGAAAGTTATGCTACGAATTATAAATTACTTTAATAGTTTCTGAGCTAAATGTATTAAACTATAGCTTTATAAAAAAAAAAAAATACAAATGGAAGTGTTACTAAGGGGCAGGTATACAAAATGGCTTACAATAAAAAAACATTTATCGATTTTCATAAAAAGTAACTTTTTATAGACTCATCAAATACATATTTCTAATATGTATATTGTATATTCTGTTTTACGTATAAAAGTTAAAAACGAATATTGTAAAGTGTAGATAGAATATATCTGAAATTGTACTATAAAGATTCAGTTTAATTAAATTTTACACAGTTAAGAGTAAAAAAAAAACAATAATTAAGCAGATGTTTGGAGTTTGTTTCGTCTTCTTTTTAGCGTTGAAATTTAATTTGACATAAGTCTCTCTCATTCTTTCTTATTTTTTTAAACTGCTTCATAATAAGTCGTAGATGTTATGATTTTCTTTTACTGTAATAAATTATTGTACCGCTCAGCATACAACGAAAAGCACTGATTATATTATAAAAGAATGTCAGTTTCATAAAAGAAGGTGTCAAATTTTGTATTCGCGTCCTTTGTCCTTTGTGATTTTTTCTGGTAGTATCTTATTATCATTATTATACTGAAGCTAAAGTACATGGAAATATTTCGCTTTTTATTTAATAAGAGCGTATGAAATGTATGTATAATTGAATTGATATATAACTCTAATTTATTTATTATTCATTACACATATAAACTTATAAATAATCGAGTAAATGGAACGTAATATAGGTGGTAAGGTAAATACGTTATATTTTATTTGCATCTTTACGTCTAAAGGCAGTTTTTTTGATATTTTCTGGATGGGCATTTTGCTGTTTAATCAACTATTGTACTTATCGATAAAACTATTCTTTTTATAAATATTTCGTCTAAATTGATTAATAATATAATAGACAAATAATACATTTTTTTAATGTGTCAAATTCAAGAACCCACATCCCGTGTAACCTACCTATTTGTACTATGCCGCTAACGTAAGATTTTGTTATGAAACAAATTTATTATTTCCGGTAGAATTTAAGTGTTAAATGCAATCTATTATATTAAATAGCATCATAATAGCGCTGAAAATAGTCGGCAGGTGTGATACGTCCGTTCTATGGCTTGATTCGTAACTAAAAATATCAACATTAACGTGTGCACGATAGTAATTGTGGGGTTATTTTTAAAAGTCGTCGTCCGTTTCCCGATCTAGTCGATTTTAGATGAATCGATTTATGAACTCGACTCGTTAGTTTACCTAGACGGTTTTATTACACTCCAATTATTTATTTTTTTGCAGTTACTTTTTATAACTTACGATTATTGCTTATTGATTTTTATTTTTAGATCTGCACCTGTTTTTACTGGTAATATATATTTGTTATCTAAATAAGCAGGTTATCAATTCGCTTCTCTGGGGTCATAGTTGGAAAAATAATTATTGCTATGTAGCATATATGATTAATATTTTAATATAGTCGTGGATTTTTTATACATCTGTCAGAAATGACAGTCACCATAGCAGTTACGAGCATCATATAGTAGCGATCGATCGACTGTTACTGTTATCCCGTAGATATGGTTAGAAGGCATCAGCTACCTCGGTCTGTCTGTTCTTTTTATGTATAAACCCGAAAACTAAAATATAGGTTGCACAGTAACTGAATGTCATGCGGGCGACGCCGCGGGCACAGTTAGTTATATAATAAAATAGGTGGATTCGAATGTACGTATTTATGCTGAATGTGGTTGACATTATCAAAGAGCCATTATGTACTGCCGTAAAATGAAAATACATATATTCATTATATTAGTACATACATTTATGTATATGTAAAAACAAGCAAAATTGTAACTGTAACAGATTATATTTGCAAATTGCAGCCGCAAAATGTCTTACTGTTTATTTATTGCGAGGAATCTATTCTCTATTAACAACGTAACGAGCTGTCTTTTAATCGATTGCTATAAAGTCGCGAGGTTTACGATTCCTTCGTTCATAGTTAATCAATGTTTATAGATTGTATCGCGACCGTTGCTATTAGCTTCACTTGGAGTTACATATATCAAAGAAAAGGAATTATGAAGGTACGAGTGTTATATATATATATATATATATATATATATATATATTTATAAACTTTATTGAACAAAGGTTACATGTACAGAAAATACTAATATGGGTTTCTGCACTGGTTACAAACTGTATCGCAGATATCATAGCACAATGTAAAGGTACACTTAAATACCATTCAACAAAAAGTTATAATTTGCAAATTAGATGAGTGAGTGAGAGAGTGTGTGTGTATGTGTTGTGTGTGTCTTATGTAGGAGTAACAAGTATTTTTTTAGGGAATACAATGTATATATATATATACGATATAAATAACAAAAACACGATTTTTTTTGTATTTTTTTTTCCGGCTAATATCCGAAACGGCTGGAACGGTTATGATTGAACATTTGCTGCTAATCACGCTGCGTTTTCCGGTAAGCGGCAGCCATTCTAGAATACGATGGGACCTATCGGGCAGCAAGCATTCTGCGATCAATGTGCCTAGCCCATTGCCATTTAAGTTAGCGAGTTCTTCTGGCAGCGTCGGTTACTTTGGTCCTTCTGCGGATCCCCACATTTTTGATTCGATTCTTACCTCGAAAAAAAATGACCTCGTTAAAACCTTATTTACAAATGGTTCCTTTATATAAAAAGTAAGTTTAGTGAAATTCTAAACATCAAATAATATCATTACTAGTACTTCGATCTTTAAAATGATTCAGCACGGAGCCTAAAGTTTTAATGAGAAGATAACTTGTGGTATCCCTATTATAAACAAAATAAGTAACAAAGACAAGAAAAGAAATAACTAAGTCTTGTTAGGTAGAAAATTCATGAATTTCTAAACATAAGGGTAAAATGTACACTAAAACGCAGTTGGTGATAAACGGTACAGTAGTGTGAAAGTTGCATGCCGATTAATAAAACTTCAGTCAGTTTTTTATTCCATTTCATTCGTCTCAAGGAAAATGCAAAGATACTAAACCATGCAGCCAAGTCTGGCGTTAGGAACATTAATCACAAGTGCGGTAACAAAATGGCGGTCTTCTGTTACAGCTATTTCAACGGGAGAGGTTGGGAGATCTCAGAATACACGCTCCAAGTCATTATTTCCGAATCACTTAACTTATGCACTATGTAATACTAAACTATATCACGTATAATGCCACCGAAATTACATAACATATAAGTCAAATACTGCAAGTTAATGAATTAAAAATCATTTATTTTATTATTATTACTATATCTAACAGATTCTTCAGTTTTTTTTTGTGCCAGCTATTAAATTCAATTATAACCTGCGTCACAAATAAAAATTTCTGAGGTTTTATTGTATCCGTAGAAAAACTCCTTCAGGTCATTCACTCAGTGATGAAATACTTTTAAAGGTATTTCCGTTTATATATGTACACTTTTTTTATTATGTGAAACGAAACAATTTGACGTATCAATTATACTTTATTTTTTAGTAGAGTACGTTTAAATATGACGTTACACATAATGTACTAGTTTTACGTACATCCTGTTCGAACAATGTACTTCCCGTTTATCCTAACAGTGTTAACTGCCATGATCGATAACCCGTCAATGTTAGCGACACATTGTCGCAGTGATATTTCCCTCGAGGTGTTATATGTAACGCGTGACATACATAAATAATGCTTAGTTATCTAATTCGATGTTATGTTTTGCAACTCGTTAGATTCTTCTAAGTAGTATAGGAATAAATTTAATGATAGAATTAATTTGAAGAAATTAAAAAATATAGTCCATACACGCAGCTTTTTTAAATTATTAAATGATTAGCATAAGCTATTATTACAAGAGAAAGACCTATTGTTACTTTTAGTTGGATAAATTTATTTCTATCCTCATATCGTTTTCTATATATGTATAATGTTACCTAAAACATGCTAAAAGTGGCTACATGTATCTATCATCGAAATTATTGTTTTGGACTTAGTGTATTTAATTACATAAAAATATACTCGATCCAGATCTATAATTTTTATTACTATAAGTTTAATTTTTAATTTAACCTTTCATTTTATCGGGTTTTCGCATTTTACTCAAATTTTAGAGGGTTTACGGCCCAAACAAACTACGGATTCCGACTCAAAGTAAACTACGTGAAAAAACTTACTAGAGTTTGTTTTTTTCATCTTTATAACTGCAGTTCGCAATTTTTTAAGCGGGTTTCGCAATTTACTCGTAATTTTAAGGGCGTACGAGCCAATTGAATTCAGACTCTGATTCAGCGCGTCAAAATACATGTGGGTATGTAAGTCTGGTCAAATGTACACAGCTTACCAAGGCTTAAAGATGCTCAAAGGCCAAAGGAGCGGACTATGCTTGGAGTTTCACTGCGTGATCGAATAAGAAATAATGAGACCCGCAGAAGAACCAAAGTAACCAGCATTGTCTGAAGAATTGCTAAACTTAAGTAGCCGTGGGACGAGTACATTGGGCACAGAACCGATGCCCGATGGGGCCAACGGGTTCTCGAATGGCTACAACGCACCGGAAGACGCGAGTAGGCTCCTCGAAAGGTTAGCCGAAGATCTGGCGAAGGTTGCAGAAATCCGGTGAATACGGGTGGCGCAAGACCAGAAGTTGTGTAGATCTTTAGGGGGGATCTACGTCCAGCAGTGGACTTCTTTCGGTTGAATGGATGGCTGGGTGGATGGACTATAACTCATATGAAATATGCACCCGCACTGTAACTTGGCAAACGTTACGTCCACTGTTACATACAAAGTGAATACGGGCAGTACACAGTGAATAATTTGCACTACAAGCATACGACGAGTGAACCGATTTACACAGTCAAGTGTGTGTTTAAATTGCCTCGGCAACATGCTCCCGGGGCATAAATATGGTACACAGAGAACTCCGGCGCGATGAGACGTGTAAATATAGACGCAATTCGCTCTGGATTTGTTTCAAGTAGGTATTATTTTACACTCCTGTATAATCATTATACGATTAACCACTTAAGATAATCTTTATCTTCGTACCTCATTTATTAACTAAATAATTTTACATAGAAGTTAATGGAAATTTCTCAACCTGAACCTAACGAGATGGGTAACATTTACGCGCTTTCAACCGCCAATTATACTTAAGTTTACTGGGTAAATAATAATAAAGTTAATGTTCAAATAACGATGACGGGATTATTACCACTAAATTTCGCTTATATAAAATTCGAAGATATGAATATTGACAGTTTAAGGAAAAATCAACTTTATGCAGATTTGTTATTGATGACACTAAAAACGGTCAAATGGAAAAAGATAAAAAAAATTTTACTTTGCCTGTTTATCTACACTATTATAAAAATGAGGTAAAATTGATTGTTTTGTTTGTCATAGATAAATTCAAAAAACTAATAAACCGATTTTTAAAATTATTTTACCAGTAGAAATATCAGTGAGTAACACATAATGTATGCGAAGCCGGGGTGGGTTATAGTATATAGATAAATATATGTTTCAAGCATATATCTAGATACCTAAGGAGCTCTTAAGTACGTAGAGCAAGTTTATAAAGTTTTCTATTCAATAAGGTTGTTTCACGGACGTAAACGTGTTTGAAAAGCACTCAAATCGCGTAAGCGGTGAAGTGAGAGATCGATGTTCGGCAAAGCACTCGAAATATCATTATTGCTCCAGAATAAAGTGTGGTGTTTTCAACAAAATATAACCGTATTTGTCTTGTTGAGAATTTTTATCTTAGTTACCTGAAATAGGTACACACAGTTCCTTGCAAATTATTACGTCACTATTCAAACCAATATGGCTCAAGAATCAAGACTTTCGGAATTTGTTTTTGCTTATTATTTGCAGAGAGTTTTTAAATAGCCATAATAATAGGACAACGTGGAATACAAGGAATTACAAGTGAGCAGTGCCATGTTCTAGCAGGATCGCCTGGAATACTTATGAGCGATAAATGTGAAAGTGATTTAGTAGGTAATAGTGAATTAATTTGGAGATTATATTGTTTGTGTGTCGTGTCGGTGTTTGTCAATTCAAAGCGTCACGCATAGTTTAGTGTCCACTTTATCAGTATTTAATAAACATATATTACCATCATTACTTGTACCTATGTCTCAAGAATATTAAATTGAGCTCCTCATAAATAATGTAAAGAAGATTAAACGCAATAACTTCTATTTCGAGAAGCTCAATAAATGTTTTATTGTTTACACATTGTTTATGGATGTTTCTCTTTTAAATATTTGATATTTAAATCTTTCTATAAATTATTTAGATAACAAATAACTATTATATGTATTATAAAAACAAGGTATTATACTAATTGTTTTGTCTATTATATTTATACAAGCCATCTTTGAAATATAATGAAGTGTTGGTGCGGCTTCCTATTCCAAGGTTTTTAATTTGTCTGGTTTTTACATCTTTTTTACATCGTTTTTACATCTATTGTTATGTTCATTTTCGTATAATTTATTCATAATCATAACATACGATAGGCTGCGTAAGTATAAATTTTGAGCGCCATCACTTAAACGCTACCTTATACTTGATATACCGTATAGCATGTTACGCTAACATCATTGCATGGCAGCTAACGTCATTGGTAACGCGAATCTATAAGTTTTTACGCTACTGAGAATTGCTCATCGACGCTAAAGAAGTTTTATATAGTCTATATTTCGTATAACCATAACTGCTAAAATTAAATTATTTTCATAGAATACAATTTATAAATATCACACGGAACATCCATACGAATCACGTATTTATTATTTTATTACGATCAAAAGTAATAAATATGTTAAAATTGAAATATCGGGAAATCGTTTTATGACCTTTTTTGCTCAATCGACGGGCTATGATTTTACATACATTTCACATTTAGTATATTCGTAACATATGTCATGAATATTTTAGTGAGGTATTATATCTAATACTAGTCCCGCGGCACTGTATGCGTTTAATAATTAAATGATTCTAAAATTAGTTAATTTTTTTTTTTTTTAAGTCAATGGTGTACTTCACAATTTCTAGGTAATATAATCATGATTTTTTTTACTTGTTTCACTTATATTTTCATAGTTTGATCATATAGTCTTTTAACAATTTAAAAAATAATCATGCAAATCGGTTAAGTAATTCTCGAGTTATAAGCCGACGAAAAGCCAAACCGAAAGACGTCGCTTTTTATATAATTTAGGGGAAAAATAAGGAAGACGAGAACGGCTATTTTAATGCAGTGTTTTTTTTCTTTGATTACTTTTCTAATATATTCGTAAATACTATTTAATATAACAAAATATACACTAAAAGCTGGTAAGATAATATATTTAGGATTTAAATATGGCTCATGTAAATCTGTTCTTGAATTATAAAGGACAGACAGAAAGACGTTGCCTGCTGTATATTGTGAGGTATTATTAAACATAATATGTTCGTAACGATGACTTTACCGTGATACATATCGACACGTATCCACATTTAATTTAATCTGATTTCGGTTTTATGAAGGTAAAATGTTCTTGAGGTATTATTAAAGTTGAATTAATTTATGTAATGAAATAAACAGTATAGCTACGTTTAGTGAGTGATATTTACACTTCCCATTGAGACACACAAAAACAAGGATGACACACTTGTCGAATACTAGCTGCCCTACCCGGCGTTATTCGGGTTTCTTTACCCTATAAGAACAATTAATTTGCAATAAATAAATATTGATATTTTTAATTGTATCAAATCACACATAGTTTACGAAATTTCATTAAATTCGGTTGAGTATTTACGGGGTTTATCGAGGGCATACACTGTGACAGGGATTTATATATATATATATATATATATATATATATATATATATATATATATATATATATATATATATATATATATATATATAGGTAAATTTATTTCAAAATATACGCATACTGGAAACGAGTAGTGTTGTGATATTAAAGTAAATTGAAATCAAGTAACGTTTAAAGATTTCAAGTATATACCATTATTATATTTCAGGTATTCCGTATAAGCAAAAGTACTGACTCTTTTTTTTATTGGGCAAACTCATCACGGCCTACCACGGAGGACAGTAGACGGATTATGTTGGTCTGTACCTACTAAATCCAAAATGTAGCCTCTTTAGCATCCATTAACATGGACCACAAGTAACGGTTGCAGATTATTCCGTGATCCTCAACTAGTGTTAATGGTCCAAAAACTGAAGCTACGGTGCTGGGAAATACAGTTTCATTCCGCCTACCCTTCGTGTTCCCTCAAATGATCAGAGGACTTAGTAGTCTATTTAAAATTATCAGCTATCGATAAATCAAACCCACGTTGACGTACACCACTAACTAATTACAGGACTTGGTATCCCAAACAATTATTTACCTTAAGTTGAATATAGAGGAGTATAATTAAATCTTTTCCTTAAAAAACAAATATTAATTCCATATAACTACATGCATATAACCGTAAAGGCGTCCACTGCTGACCTTAGTCTCCCCCAAAAATAACGGGCCGCATTGCCATAATAGCCACGCTGGACAGGCAGGTTGGCGATTGCAGTAGGTGTTTCTGGTCCTTAGAGGATGCTACTGCCCATCTCGTGGTTTATATCCCTTAGTCGCCTTTTACGACACCCAAGCCTATAAATATATATAAATATATATATATATATAAATGCCTGATTGAATATAAAAAAAAATGGATACATTTTTTGTCATTTCTAACAACAGAGTTAGGAAAAATCATTATTATTACACATACATAATTGCACAGATTATTCTCTCTCTTCTATTTAATATTATTATTAATTTTGTTTAAAATCTAGACATAATCATCGTGCAATTAATAAAGTAACACGAGGATCGATTTAATGAAAGCGATAAAGGAAAAGCTCCGGCGGTACCTGTAATTTTCCTTGATTGCAAATCGATTGTCTACATTTGTTCTCTTTAGGGCTTCATCATCAATATATTTCTTCTTATTTTTGTAGTGTATAATCTATTATGCTACACTTATTGTTACTGACACCAGCAAACATCTTAACAAGAATTAGTGCAGTGGAGGAAAGTTCGTTGAAGTTATCAACCAGTCACAAGATCGATACGACACATTCCGCGCAATGTCGACCAATCAGACTTCAAAATCGACATCTACGCAGTCAAGGTCAATTGTCAAGATGTTTGTCGATATTTTACAAAAATGAATAATGTTACAATATTATCTATCTATTAAATGTAAAATAAATAAGATCCAAGTTTATTATTAGTAGTGATTTATCATGTATTACTAATGGGAAATACTTAAGTAGTTATGTACATATTTAAATGAAATATGTTCGTTTAAGGATTTAATTTTCATGCAGTAAATACAGTTATAATGAAGTAATTCTTTATCTATAGTTATAAATAGTTATCAGTACAGGTATAATACCCACGCCTCACCTATAATATTCGAAGTAAAGTTGATTTGTTCAGCCTTTATGCGATATTTAATAGCAATAACAATTCAAGGAAAATTGTTACTTATTTCTGTGCATAAAGGAGTTTATTTACCGTGGCAAATTTCTTTTCGCAATATCGCAGATATGTAAGGTATGGGTAATATTAAAATGAAAATATAGTACGCTTCGTTAACGATCCGATTCTCACTCAGTGCTTCCATGCAGAATTCTAAATAGTATTTCAAAACTTTTAACTGAGTGTAAATCGTTCTCTGAACGTGCACCGTAATTGGTACCTCGGATTGACCGACTTCGTTAGTTTATCATAGGTTGAACATAGAGAGAGAGTAACCGTCATATTAAACTTTTAACATTCAAATTCCATTACAAAATCAATTTTGTCTCGTATAAAATTTATGATATTTGTTTTGTTTGTGGTTAAATAAGAAAAACAACATAAAACTTGTCATAAAATTTCGAAAACAAACAGTTTATTCAAACGATTCGAGTGTATATACTCGTTAAAATGTCAACTTATATTGTTCTATGATATAGACATTCACTGCATGGTTCATTAGTATTGGGAATAAATAATTACTGGCCCGCGCCTCACGTCTTATACGTCGAACTTGCCGCTGACTAAGACCGGACAGTTGTTTGGCTTTAATTACCGTCCGGTTTGGGTAAATAATTAGAACGGTCAAATTAATTGGATCGTCTACACAGATAAGACGGAATTGAAAATCGATTATAGAGGTGCCAAAAACCTATGGCTCACGTTTATATGTTGGTAATTAAATTTATTTTAATAGAAGCTTTCATTTTTTCTATAACGATCAACATGAATTTCTAAATAATATGGTCGATATTACTTTTTTAATTCCGTTTCAAATGATTTTAGCTGTCATTTCTTTTAGAAGCTGAATTATATAAATATGGTAATAATAATAAATGTAGATAATATTTAGAAATTAATTTTTCATAATATAGAGAGGTACTGTTAAATAAATAATGGTTACGCAATTTTCGCTATCATCAATCAAACATTCATTTGTGTTTTTAAGTTTGTAAATATATTGTTTGTAGAGATTAATCAAACTAAGATTTTTAATTAAAAAAAACCATGTTTATTAAGTATATTATATCTTGATAATGACAACCAGTATATAATGACATGACGTGTACATTCGTTGCGTGTTGATGAAGATTTTAAAAACATGAGCTGAAATTTGAGTGAAATTTTGAGGAAAACATATATAAATTACTTTTTCTTTAATGTCTACTTTTACACTCTTTCATCGTATACCTGAAAATATACACCTTTGTTGGTACTTTATATAAATTTATAAATAAAGATTTATTATTATTATTATTATTATAATATAGTTGAACACAATTTTTCTTAGAGCTGGTAAAAAAGGGTTGTAACAATTTTAAAAAAACACAAGTGCCTACTAATAATATTTATTAGTTAAAAAATAAGTACTAAACAAAGAAAGAAAATCCGGTTAAAAAACAAACAGAGATAAGGAAAGTTGTTTTGTCTTTTTATTAATACCTATTATTAATAATAAAGTATATAACTTAATTGAATTTTTTTTATATTAATTATAAATTAGTATATTGTACATGTACGTATAGCTTAAAAAATATTTTTGGATACCTCTATATATGTTTATACACAGGTGGATTCAACTATTATATTAGGTATTTAGCGGGTGGAAATTTTCCAATCTCGTCTGTCAGTAATGTAGTACTCAGGTTATATTTATTTATGATGGGTTGTTTACTGTTTGTTTGTTATCACATAAAATTAATTAGATCTCGTTTATCCCAACGATTTAGTTTATCTTGTTTTACTTTAGTTACGAGTAGATAGTAAAATTCCTAATTACTAAGAAAATTAGAAGAAGTAATATATTAACAAAGGTGCTGCAATACTACAAATAATAAAGACAGATAGATCCCTTTGCACGAGTAACTCGATCTGTAATTACAATTAATTTAACTCAATCTTCGGAAGCCCTCTTGATAGCAGGACTACTGTTTATTTAATTAGATGATGTGGTATTCAATTGTAATGATTGAAGTAAGTCTTATAAGACTTCATAACTATTAAGAAAATGTTACTTGGTGTAGATGAATATACCAGCCATCTTTTGTCTACAATTTAAGTATAACATTTCCATTGCCAATAAAAGTACAAATAGATTCATTCATATTAACACTGCTTTCTTGTGTTTATAATATAAACTATTACTAGCAAAAAAAAATGATAAGCAAAAGAAACGATATTAAAACAAAAGATATATTGAAGTAGAAGTAGATTAATAAAGTAATCATTTTTTTACTTTTTAGTGCATTTTTATAGTTTATTCTTTTGAAGTCGGTTTTGTTTTTAATTATATTTTTTTTTTCTATTTTTTAGTTTAAGTATGTAGTTTTAGGTATAGCTGTGAAGCCTACTTAATAGCTTTGGAAACGAATTTATAAAACACATGTCATATGAGTGTGTATAGTATTCGAGAGTTTTTCTCAATTTCCCTGAGTTCCACTGATCAGATCCTGATCTGGTAGAAATGAGACCAACTGAGAAGTGAACTTCTTCGAATGAAAAAAAAAAAAACTTGGAAATCAGAACACAAATGTCGAAGAAATCGCGTAACAAGCATACAAAAAAAAAAAAAAGAAAAAAAACATTTAGAAGAATTGAAAACCCCTTTCTTTTTGAAGTCTGTTAAAAAATATGTATTATGTTATACAATAAATATGAAATTAATGTGATTTCACAGATTTTTGTGAAATGAATCATTGCAAGAGGGAGTTAATTGAATACATTTCTATTATTATTAGAAATATCCGCCCGTCTGTATGTCTCTTTGGTTGTGCCGGTATCAGTTAGAAAGTATTAAGTACATTTAAAAAATTCATAAAGCATAATAAATATATTATTATACTAAAAAGCAGACTTGTTTTTTAGACTTCCTATAACTAGCATCACGCAAAAGTTTACTTCAATACTTTAGGAAAAAAAACTAATAATAATATCTAGAATTTGAATTAAATATATATAAACACCAAATAGTTACAATGAAACCGCTGAGTGATTTTGAACGCGGCTGAGGTAAACCCAACCTGCAGTATTTAAGTACCTGATCAATAATTTTATGTCTTCTTTATTTATTTTTTAAACGGAATAGGCTCAGTGCTTAGACCACAATCTCACCTGATGTTAAGTGACGATGTGGTCGAAGATGGTAAACACACTAAGTCTAGAGTTACTTGGTTCTCAAGTGATGCTGCCGGAACACACCTATTAGTATTTGGCGACAGGTTTTCAAACTTGAGGGTGGTAGCTATCCAGACGGGCATCATTACAAAATGCCCTGCCACCATACTATAATTTCCTCACGATGTTTTCCTTCACCGAAAGCTCAGGCCGATTTTAGAGTCGGATAGGTGGTGCTCGAACTCGCGTCGATTGACGCGGAATCCGGCCGCACTACCCGCGGCGCCATCATCACTTCAAATGCATAGCATGTGTATGTTAATGTTAGTTAATGGACTCTTAGAATATGACTCGCATATGAAAATTCAGTCAAGTCTATCCAGAAAATATTACAAGTATAATAAAACAAGATCTAAATTAGATCTTTTAACAATACCATAAAGATCTTAATCGTATCTCTACGTAAAGCAAACAAGCGCTTGCATTGTGGATTTTTCTTTTTGTTCGCATTGAAGAGTTTTATTTTAAATCTGTGGCTCTAACGAACCGAGCACTTCATATATGCGGCGAGGCCGAGCACTGCAGCTGTCGCTATGACGGTTTCGTTCCTACTTAGCTATCTATCTACAGTTACCTTCATTTACAGTTTGATTTGCCGCACGAATACACTGGTTTTCATACAATTTAAATGATTAAAATAAATCTCTGCAAAAAAAGGTAGAAATAGTTATTTTCGGCATCACGGATACTATTATTAAAAACATAATAATTTATTTTTGTAGAAAAGTCTGTAAACGATAATAAAACGATGAAAAAAAAGATAATAGTACGTACGTACTAGCTGTGTGCTCGCGGCTGCGCCCGCGTTTCATATGTCTTGACTTCGTTTTATTTTTTTGTTATTTTTTTATTTGAGGAACACCAACGACACATCACAAATACATATTTGATTAAATTATTCTAAGGCCAATGCGGTAAGTCTTTACAGGTGTACTCAATTATGTTTCTGCTTTAATAATTGAATCTACATTTTTTTTATTCGGAACCCTAATTTTTGTTTAGTACTAAGACAAATAAAAAATATTTCCCATAAATTCAAGCATTTGCCCGTAAAACTATGCATTGAATCGGATTTTATTGAATTTATTACAAGTTTTAATTTTTTATGCGGAACCCTAATTATGTTTGAAAATCAAAAGTACCCTATGTAACTCAGGAGTACCTGACTATCTACAAAAAGAAAATCCCGTCAAAATCCGTCCAGCCGTTCCAGAGAGATTACCTGGAACAAACAGACAGATAAAAAAAAAAAAATTGCATTTTTGGTATTGGTATCGTGTATACATTCATATCTAATTAGTATAAAAAAATCTATTGACATTACAAACAGACAATTAAATTTTATTTATTAGTATAAATAATTATTGGTAATTTCTTTTTAACAATTTTTTATTCATTCATCAACCTATTTATAATAGCAAAAAAACATATTTTAGAATTTCACTAACACGTTACATTTGTTACTTTAATGTACATCTTTCGACTACAGAAAAAAAACATATTTCGTATGCATTCAATTATTTTTAATACGCATATAGTTCAGATAAAACATTAAATATTCGCAGCCTGATAAATCTTTTATCTGATAATGACACGTGTAAGGACTTATAAGTCATGGAAGGCGTTTGTGAGCCAAATGCGCCGGCGGCTATCACATTGTGATCCTATGCCGTATACATTATTACACATTCTTCACGGACGAAACCAGTTCCATACTTCGGCGTCTGGGCTATATCATGTTGTTCTTTTATAAATTCGCATGCTTGTATTAACGTTCTTTTTCGTATCCAGACTTTAAACAACCTTTGTTTTGATTGGTTGACGTTTCATCCCAAAGTAATTAACCATTCTTACACAGTTCTTTAATTATCTCTTCAAATTTACAGTGTATTGTCGTTTATTTTAATAGACGCTCTTATGATTTTATTTAACTTGTTTTTAGATTTAAATTTTGGGTCTTTGTTGCAAAAAATTTCGGGCTATTTCCTTAAGAATGAAAAGTTCTTGTAATTTGTAATACAATAATAGTTTTTGTAATAAATATTTAATATATATTGAAGTGTATATCTATACTAATAAAAAAAAATTAAGTGTCTGTTTGTAATGTTAAAATTATTTTTTTATACTAATTAGATGTGTACACTATACCTATACCAATAACGGAATTTTTTTGTCTGTTTGTTCCGGGTAATCTCCAGAACGGCTGGACGGATTTTGACGGCTTTTTTCTTGGTAGATAGCTGAAATTACTCCCGGTAACTTAGGGTACTGTTAATTTTCGAAAATAATTATGGTCGTGCATAAAAAATTAAAAACTTGTAACAAATTCAATAAAATCCGATTCAATGTACAGTTTTACGGGGAAGTGCTTGATTTTATGAGAAATATTTTTGATTTATCTTAGTACTAAGCAAAAATTAGAGTTCCATAAAAAAAAAGCGGTGAAGAATATATGAAACACGGGCGCAGCCGCGGGTACACAGCTAGTATTTAATAAAATGTATTCTCTAGTTTTGAATCTAGGTTTTAGTACTAATTTTGTTACACTTAGTTATATTTGCCCCACTTAATAACAATCAGTATGGTTTTTTTTTACAATATTTTAAGTGTTTTTTTCAGTAAGAAATAAAGTAAATTATTATACGCGAGAAGACTAGCGAGATATATCTAGTGTTGAACGATAAGGTAATCAATTTGCAAGAGATCGATAGTTTAATAATCTCCCTTGAATTAAGTTAAGGAAATCAGTATAACCGATTGCGGTGCGGTGACCACATTGCGTTTGGTTTATAACATGTTAAGTTTAATTTAGAAACATGTGCGAATGTTCTCGAAATAGTTTCATATGGATCGCTCCACGGAGGGGGTGCGGATGGCGAACGCGGAGCTAATTTTGCGTACGCCAGGCCTCCTTCGATTTCATTTAAAGCTAGCTGGAAACGAACAAAATATTTTTAAGCTATTTATTTAAAGTCGTTTTCATGTCCAAGTTATTTGATAAAATTAGATTAAATATTTGATTCTCGTTAAGTTATAACACATTCTTTTCAATATCAAAAGGCACTTCCCCGTAAAACTGTGCATGGAATCGGATTGTATTATTTTCATATAAAATTTCATGAGTTTTTACGCGAAACCCTAACAATTTTCGAAAATTAAAAGTACCCTAAGTTACCCGGAGTAACTTCAGCTATCTATAAAAAAAAAGTTGTCAAAATCTGTACAGCCATTTTGGAGATTACCCGGAGCACATAGACATAACATAACAAACAAAATGTAACAAAATATATATTTTGGAATATGTATCGTATAATATACTCATATCTATTTAGTAAAAAAATAATATTGACACTACAAACAGACACTTCAATTTTATTTATTAGTAGACATACAATATACATATGTTCAGTTCTTAGGCATTAGCGTGGAAGGTGAGACGATACGAAACGCATGTGACGAAGAAAGTGATGACTATGAAAGTTGAGTGATGGGGGGGAGACGATGTTAAAAAAAAAGATGGATGGAGTGTGTGAAGGATGATATGAAGTCAAAAGGGGTGAATAATGATATGGTGACTGATAGAGATGTATGGAAGAAGACGACATACTGCGCCGACCTCAAATAAATTGGGAACAGGGACGACGATGATAATGATGATGCTTAGGCACTAACATGGAACGTATTATAATATCATCTAGATATCCTCCACACGTCTGAAAAAAGGCGATGTCTCTCTGCATGTCCATTATAAGGTCTATAACATAACTAGTAAATACTGAATTACTTGATTATTTTTTCAAATCATTGATTTTTTTCTCTGGCCACATTTTAGTATATATTTTACGGTATTAAGCATATATAAACTTTTCTAATAATAATAATAGTGAATGAAGTAGTCATCAAAATTATTACAATCGCGTATTTTAAAATAATTTAACTAAATACCTGAATATTTTAAAAATTGAATCTAGTGACTAATTTTAAAGAATAAAACTATTATGCGCGAGCGAACGTTGGAAAAATGTTTACGACATACGAACAAATCGAGTTAATTAGATTATAATTCGAATTAATTTTAAACCAACCATTATCATTTAAATCCAGTAATGACGTCACAACATCTCACATCCGAGACACGCTGAGTTCATATGTGTATTAATTAATTTAAAACTGACAAGTCGGTCTGGACGTATCGGATGTATGTGGGCAGCTTAACGCAACCAATTTAGAATTTAGTTGAAACGGTCGATACAACACTCTGTAGAGTCAGTCGGCACTTACTATAAGGTAAACGTATATATATATATATATATATATATATATATATATATATATATATATATATATATATATATATATATATATATATACCTTTGCAATTACTGTAGCTATGGATTTCTTAATCATAAATAATTATTATGTTAAAATTATTTAATGATCAATACAGGAAGTTCAAACAAAGGACTCGCACGGATTATTTGATAAATGGTATAATATTTGGTACAGGCTGCTTCCAAAATGGCGTCTTATATCTTATATGTTTTATTCTTCTTTACTATGAATAATACAATTCATTCGATCCTAGCCCTAAGGTAGTTTGCAGGTGCATATCAAACGGCGACGCGGTGCTTGCGAAAGCCACCCCGTGTCGCCCCCATCCCAAATGCGGCGGACGGCCCCGGGGGGTTTTAGTGGGTATTTCCGGGCGCTTCACGCCCGGGTGAGTCCCACACTGGCACGGAGTTCGTCCCTCCGTGCCCCCTTACCTATTGCATTGAGGGACTCCGGTCTCACTAATGCATTAGGTAAGGGTAGTGCGTAAATGCATTTCCCCCCGTCAAAAAAAAAAAAGGTGCATATCAAACACATTCATCGGATGAACAATTGTAGTTAAAATACTGTACACTTAAACTAAAGAAATTATATTATTGTTTACAGGTAAACTAACAGACTGTCTACACCTGTCTAAATACATAATTTTACATGATTTCACATAATCATGTAGAGATCATAATGTAAGTATGTTTTAATTTAGAATTAAAAATGTACATTTAAAAAAAGTTATACTTATCATAATCATATAATAAATAATAATCCTACAATATATTTTAAATTTTAATGGGCAAGCCATTGTTCATTTGATATTATTACAAAGTTATTATTACCGATAGAGTCAGTTCTTCTTTGTTCTTCTGACTCTTATTCTCGCTTTTTGGGGTTCATCTCTTCCGGTTATTCTGTGGCACGCTTCACCACCATGGGTTGTCTAATTGCCTTGATAAGTTCATATTTTGTTTATAGTCAATTCGCCTTCTTTTTAAGCGACTATGTTGATTTTGATGATCATAAAATAAATGTTGGTTTTTTACATACTTGTAATTAATATTTTTTTTATGAACACGTACTTGATAGATATAAATGAATACAAATGCTTATCTGCATATATAAATAAAGCTCAGCTTCAAACAGAACTTGGGGCGATTAAAAGAATAGTAGTAGAACTATCGAAGAAATTTTCGCATTGAGTTAATGCTGAAGTATTTCGTTGCTTTTTTCTAAAAAAGCAAGAACTTGATAAAATAAAAATTAATACAATAAACATAATTTTACTACGTCGCACATAAACAAAAGAAGACATAAAACGTGAATAAATTAAACCTCAAAACGGATAGATTCTCTATTCTGTGTATGCGTTGGAAGCTCGGGATTTAATTAAGAAGCTTAAGTGGCGTAATTAAGGTTCCCTGAGAAGAGAACGTTTCACGGTACTCATCACACCTCCAAGCCAGGTGTTACTCCTTACCTCTCTTATTATATACGACATCGTACATTTTGCTGAATTGATTTTCATATTTTAATATTTCTATGTAAAATCCCCTTCTGAATTTATAACTTCACATTAATTGTCATATCCTGTCTTTAAAGAGTCACCAGATATTAACGTCTTACGCATTAATACTATACATGTAATATAAACTATAGATTATCGACAATTATTAAGCATGTTAAACTATAACATTAATATATACTCGCAATCAAAGATTATTCCATATCCCCTTTTATAAAGCAATATCTCTTTCAAAAATCCAATATCTAACATATATCGCTTGTACAAACTGTCATCATGTAACGCTCCTAATGTAGAGTCCACTTTTACATTTAAATTTGTTTAGGTTAAGATATGTAACTAAGAAATAGATGTATTTATTTCAATGTTTAAAACTTTTTAATTAATTTTCACTGAAAATTTTTGTTTCTTGTTATGACCGCTACCATATGGAACATTTTGTGCGTTAATATGATTGGTTTTATAATCTAGCTAAAAACTGTGTACAATTTTTTATTTAAATTTTGATTGTTTATAATCCGTAATAAATAAATAAAAAACAAATAATATTTATTATTGGATAACAGAATTATGACCTAAGAAAAATAAAACAACTTAAAAGCATCATTCAGTAACATTCTATTAATGGTTTTATATTAAGAACATTGCAGTTGGTGTAAATAACGCCTATGAGATAGAAACTGTTGCGTAACCGACGCGACGCCACGGTCGCGGCATGCGGGCTGATTGTTCCGCGACTCGTGTTACATAAATAATGCCGTAGTCCGTAGCTCGCTTCCGTAGCGACGTAGTCGGCGCATTGCGATCGATGTTCGCGCTAGGCTAATTTTTCATTTCAACCACCTCGATTTAAATATTACCCCGTATTCCATGAGTCTATTTATTGCTTTCATTTTGAAATCTATTATTCGATACTGTAAATTTCAAAATTAGAACTTCGTTTTTATCTCTTTTGTATTGACTCTTAAATAGGCTTATTTGAAAACGGTTTCGATATATTTATTTTTGGAAACTCCAAAGCTGGTCTTGGGGACTCTATTTAAGGGATTAATGGACGTAATTATCATTTTCTAAATAATAAATCATTTACAATAACTAGATTCCAACTTCAAGTGACATTTTTTTTTATAAAATGATTTAACTGGCAATTTAAAATTGTTTATACAGTAGATTAAAAGCTAACAGTGAGAAGGTCGATGCGGATGCTACATAAACCTTTTCAACGATGTCTATGTGATTTATAGGGAAATAGGGCTCGCCTCTCGGGTTTTAAGGTTAAATATTTTGGTCTTATAGGTCAGCTAAAAGCTCCTGGGATTAGCGACTGTTATTAGCAGTGGATGGACGATTTATGCGTAGATAGCTTCTATAATTTTTTGCATATATACTTTCTTTTTGTATGTTAGACTGTGAGTAATAAGTTACATACACAATTCTATCGGTGTCATATGAATAACATATTTTGACGATCTTGTATCAGTGTATCAATTGGCTAGTACAACTAGAGTGTTTTTGTGAAACCCAAAAAAACATGTTCCGTGTTATTATTATTAATAATACACTTTTCTTGTGCACAATATAACCACATTATATCACGTAAACGGCGCAAACCATTATTAAGCCATTATTAAGTAAAATATGATTACTTAAACATTTAAATTACTACATGACAGACTAAGATCTCGCTGAAATCTTCATTAGTAACATTATCTTTTCAATAAGAGTTACATATTAAAAAACATAATATATTATTTTATTGTTTATTAATCTTAGTCACACATTTTTGAAAAAAAAAAAAAATAATTTAGCCTCAATCCGACTACATGGACTACATTATATACATACCCCATGTACTGATCGGATAAAAATATAATTTAATAGAATTTTAAATTTTATGATTGTAAAATCTGTATCATTTTTTTACTGTAGAATCTTCATTGAAAGCAACAAATATAGATTTATATCTATCTATTTTACCGCTTGTCAGCATTGGTCGTAGAGTTGTTTACCTGAACGAAGACAGTCTGTATTTAAAACATACACTGTTACACGAAACATTAAGACGCCGGAAACTTGCTAACCTATTATTGATAACGATCATTCTTAAAATAAATTAAATATAAAGTAAAGTGGCCTCTTAAGATCAGTTAAATTACACACCAGTTCGACACCTTATAATAATAAACAGAAAAGAAATTACATAATAAAATTTATATGTATAAAGCGAAATTCGTGTATCGAAAAAGATCAATCATTTTACAGTGAAATTTAGATATACATGATCCTTCAAACACGGTAACAAACTTTTACGTAATATGATCATGATAGATTATAAACGACATGTCCACATGCCGCTTACGTAGCAAAATAAGTAAAATATACCGTTAAATGAAAAAAAACGACCATTTTCGAAGTAAAAATAATTTATAAATTCAGAATTATAGTGTTTACTGTAATTTCGACTCAGTACTGATATGGCAGGTTAAGCCTTTGATATTATCGGACCGCGAAAAAATAGTAACTCCTATATCGACAAAATGGGCAACATGTATCTGTCTCTCTGTCTGTTAGCTGCATAAATAGTAATTTATTTTTGCGTTTCAATAATATCGGAGGCATGACGTCCGTATCTGATTGCGCATACCTGACTATTATATATTATATATTCTTTCGTATGTCGTACCATGTGCGTTGTACACTCCATGCCTAGACCGGACGTCTGTTAATACTATAAGTTTACAAATACATATACACAAATTAGATAAACCAGCACCTGCACTAATATTTTACTCTTCGTGTATAATATAACCAATGGTTTAGTTACAATTTTGCAAGGCAAGCGATGGGTGTCAAGTTTGAGCAGATTTCTTTCATGTTTATTACTTTTCAATATAGTATATATAGTGTAACGAAATATATATTTAAATCTTTTTTTTACACTGCATGGGCTCAGTGCTTTGACCACAATCACACCTGGTGTTAAGTAACGATTTGGTCCATAATGGTAAACGTACTCAGACTAGAGGTACTAGTTCTCAAATGGAACACGCCTATTGATATTTGGCGACAGTATTTCAAATTTGAGTTGGGGATAGGTGGGTTCGTACCTGCGTACATTGAAATCAGACCGCACTAACAACTGCGTCATCATCACATCATAGGGACATAGCACAAGTATGATTTAATATAAGAACCATCGACTACTGAACTAAACTACTGAAGGTCTATGAAAGTCTCAGTTTAGAATTTAATCAAACAGTCTTTAGACATGTAATTTTTTTAATTTTCTCGTTCCATATTTCAATACAATTATTTAACAACGGGTTTTCACGCGTTATCTTTCCTTTTTCCTATCTTTAGTCAACCACATTCACCTGTATGACTTAACAAAACACTTGTTACTCACACATAACACAAACAAATACACATACACACACTCGGATACATACTCTCTCTCACTTACTCACTCATCTAATTTATAAATTATAATTTTATATTCAATGGTATATAAGTGTATCTCTATATTCGTCTGTGATATTTGCTATACGGTTTGTAACCAGTCCAGTGCAGGTATTTTACCCCCATTAGTATTTTTTGTACATCTAACTTTTATCCAATAAAGTTTATTATTATTATCTAGTCTGTTTAGTAGCTCTCGAGTTTAAACTATCTAACTGACATATATAAATAAATCTGCCATTTTTTACATGTAAGGAAGTCTATACGATTTGTGCCACATACGAGTACAGTATAGTTAACAGATCTCTTCAATATCCAAACTGTGAATATCATAAAATTAATGATGACAGATAAATAGGTTCATTTGCTTACTTATCTACGCAGTAAATTAAAAAACTCGATAACTACTGTTAGTTTATTTAAATATATCTTTTTGATAAATACCGCTTTTAATATTACCTCAGAAAAGAGATTTTTCATCACTCCACTAGTCGAATCAGTACATAAAAGGTCATATTCCAAGTTGAGATTGACTCATATTTCCAAATCAATACTACTGATTGATAAATAAATTACGATATTTAACGCCAGTAAAAAAGATAGGTGTCAAATCCGCCCACGACAACTGAGGTTATAATGTAATTTCCTATTAAAAGTATTTAACTATTCATTCGATATTACTTGTCTATAGTTACCATTTAACGTTTAAGGCAATGATTTCTATTTAAATTGAATAATTTAAAGTGAATTAACATAAAATATTTTGTCAACGTATTGAACGAATCGTTGCAAGTTTTGCTTGAATTTTAAAAGTGAACTATTTTTTTTTTCTTATTCTCAGTTAATTTTCTCTCTGTTTTTTTTTTAATTTTATACCGGTTTGAAAGGTTGTACCTATATTGCATTTGTTTAGTAATTCTTTACCTCGGCTATCGGGCATTATATATATATATATATATATTAAGGAATTCTTTCATTTGTTGGTTTGATTGTTGCTAGATTGGCGTTAAGTTGTTATCCATTCTTTGTCTATAAGTTATCATATTCTTAGTTACGCAGATACTTTCAAACTGTGAACATACGAATTCAGGAGCATTAAAAACATCAGAGAAAAATAACGGACTATACGCAACAAAAGTTATTGTTTGTATCAATATTAGGTACGTCAGGCTCACATGAAACATACATTTATGACCAATTTTTTGAAATATAACGTTGAACTACCATAAACTATGCCACTGTAAAGGACTAATACCGTACATGATTTTGATAAATTAGCATTTTTACTATGATTTCAAAATTTTACCAAACAGATGGACAGACAAAGAGACATTGTCTTTTATATGATGTAAGGATAAGGATGCAAGGAACGTGATAATGGTATTTTATGGTTTAGTTTCTGTTATTCAGATTACTTTTTTGGATACTATTTGATTTAATACAGAATTATAACCTGTCCACATAATATACCTCTGATTAAAAAAAAATATGTAAATCGGTTTAGTGGTTCTCGAGTTATAAGCCAACTAACGCACAGACAATCAGACTGTGAGAAGAATTAATATTTGTTGTTTTTAAATTTTATACTTTACTGGCTATTCCGGTAACTTCCTAACACCTAACAATCAATAAATGTTGTGTTATTAGCTCAATTAATTTTAGTTTTACTTACAGGAAACTTCTCTAACTTTCTCCAAAAAATAATGAATGAATTTCCTTTATTCATTTTCTTATAAGTTATTCGATATTTTTAATAGTTATTCTGGTATTCAGGACGGAGACAAATCCAAGAATACGAAGATCATAAAAATCGGTCCAGCCTTTCTTCAATTATAAACTGTGTGACTAACCCGACATTGTTTTATAAATATACTACTGGATTATTGTAATACTGAAATAATGTCGGTTTCTCTATACTCCATTTAACGATAACTTTAATTAACGCTATATAGAATTTACACTACATTAGGTAGTTTTTGGAAAAAGTTATGAATAATAAATAATAAATTTAGTATATATAGTGTACTATTAGATCGACACAAAAATGGCTGCTGTCGTCTTCCTTCCAATAATTTATTAAGATATTGAATATTTCCGGATTAATTAAAATTGTTAAATACGAGACAAAAAGTCGGCACATTAAAACATAAAATTATAAAATTGGAAACAGTAAATAGTTTAATAAATTATGCTAATATGACTCAGAATTTATTTAAGGAAGTTCTCATATCAATTCGTCGTTCAGTTCAACGCGTTTAGATCATCACCCACTGATACCCACATGTAATTACTGTGCCTAAAACCCTTATGCGGTCGACTAAGGCACCATTTACGTCGGCCTTTGTGCAAAGCATTTTATTCTTTACAACTATTACTATAAGGCTTATTTAAGAATGCACTCGATATATGTGAGCCGCACGACACCGTGACTTTGGATATGAAATGTGAACTGTAATAAAAGCTAAAATAAATCGACCCAATTTTTTTTAATGATGTTATTTCAGCGTTAAATTTTAATTAGATATTTATATGATGAATGTGATTCATACTGATAGAAAAAAATTAATCCGGAAATTGTTTTTAATTCACTTTTTAAAAGTAACTCCTATTAGTGTGAGATTCAATTGGTATAATTTGTAATATTTTTTGTTGGGTTTTAATTTTCTCTTATGTTTTGCTTATTTGTGATGAATGTTTTTTATGCTTACGTAATCAAGGGTCAATTGCTATTATTAATAATGCCCAAAAAATTACGTTATACTTGAACTATATTTATATAAGACGTAATACTTGTAATACGTCATACTAAACAGTTTACTAAAAATATCACAAGTATTAATATGGATGGGTAAAATCGCACATGTATTAAAATGATCTAATTTTGACAGTTATCATTGGCTCCCAGTAAAATGTCTACAGATTGAGTTTACGAATTTGTCAACTGTAAAGACATAAATACCCCTAAATGTAAAAAGTTATTTATTCCTTATTATTATTTATTATCATGTTTATTAGTGTTGGCAGCTAAGTAGTACAATTTTCGTTTATATCTAAATAGTTTTTGTTAACCGCTTTATTACACGCGGTATTTTGTAATGTACCTTTGAGTAATTTGTTGTAATGGTTATTTATAAATTAGTCAAAAACTTTTTGTTTGTATATATATTATATTATAAAAAACATTTTTGAAAGTGAAATTAGTACCTCATCTTTTCGACTCGAATATTTTTTTCGGGCCTTTATGGAAAAATATTTAAATATGACAAAACAAAAGCTTATGAATCTATCATCATATTTGACAGCTTCTGTCACATTAGCATTAGTAACGCAAATCTATAAGTTTTTCCACTACCGAGAATCGCTCAACGCCGCTAAAGAAGTATCCATTTCAAAAATAAAAAAAAAAACTACAAGAACATTAACATTGTAATAAAAAATGAATACAGATCTTCAGTAAACTAGTAAATACCTATAAAACACAAAACTGCGCATTTAATCGATACACTAGTGGTATAGCGGATATCTGTCATTTCTACTGCATTAAGCAGTCGATTTTCATAATTTAGTGCAAATGATACGACGAGCGACGCGCATAATATAGGAGATTCAATATTCATGAGTCGAAGTTACTGCGTCGTATTCGTTTGAAATTGCTCTCTCGACGTACGCTCTGTACTTTAGTGCTTCATATAGAAGATTTCATTTTATAAGATAAACTAAATTGCATAGTTTATAAACCGATATTCTCTTATATTATGTGTAACCGCTTTTATTTATGAAATTCTTGGCCTAATTTTTTGTGATGAATTTGATTTATTGCACAACAAAGAAAGCGTGAATGATTGTTTTAAACTGTTTTATTATTTTATTATACAAGATGTACCTCGCGGTTTCTCTTGCATGTACAAAGTATTTCTTCTAAATATCCGACGGTTTAGAAAAGGTACTGAAAACCATAACCATTATTATATACATAATGTTTTCTGTATTAGTTAAGTAAAATATTTATAAGAACCTAGTCACAGAATACAATTATGGTTTTTAAAAAGAATAATTTAAATCAGTTAAATAATTCTCGAGCCAACTCAAGCCAATAATATAAGCCAACTAACGGATAGACAAAATGACGTAGTTGTTTATAATATGTACAGACGAAATACCTCTTATTTGTTTATGGTAAGTGGTGGTTTATATTTAAAAAATTATACATGCGTAGTAGATGCGTAGGGCTCGTGACTGATTTTCAAACCAATATACTTATTTATATTTTAAATATGTTAGAGAAAAACTACAAAGCTTCTCAATATAGAGGACGGTAGAAAAAAAAGTGTTAAAGTATACTAATAAAAAATAACGTATTTTAAAATAAAAAAAATCTTGTTACTGTATTTAAATTTTTTTGAAAATTTAGTAAAAGTAAATGAATATGAAATATATGTGTTTTTTTGCTTATTATAATTGCAACTAGATCTATTTATAAAATAATATACATGTATATAATTTATTAATAATAAATTATAAAATGTGCTTACGAGGTATAAAACAAAACAAAAGAATAAATTATTTACTATTATTTAGTATTTCTTTGTAGAAATTTGTCGTCAAAAGTATGATTAAATATTACATTGCTAATTCCGTTTTAAAAGATTGTCAGTTGTCATGTCTGCAGCAGGAGACACTTTACAAAAGACGTGACAGTTGAAAATCATTTGAAACGGAATTAGCAAAGTGATCCCATCCCAGTCATATTATTGAAATATCGGCTTTTGTCGTACCAATTAAGTGATTTAATATCATATGTACGGTAAATAAATATTCCCGGTGTGTTATAACCACCTCGTGATTATACCGAACGCCATTAGGACAAAACATTATTGAATAGTCAGCTAAATTTTAACGGTTCCCGAACAATTTTGAATAAAGGAGAAAATGCAACTGAAACTTTTAAAGAGAATCCAGAACCTTTCAAATACTTACCTAAGTTTGATCGTTCCGTCTCCGCCGTGTGCTCGAGTTTTAATGTATTTAACTTGCTGAAGTTTTAACTAACTTGAATAAAGATGGAGATGATATATTTTTATAGTTGTCCTAAGTAGTGCATTTTGTTATTTATTCCTGTCAAATGACTTTAAATGTCATTAATATACTACTATTATTCGAAAAAAAGGCTATGCAGGCTAGACCAGTTCTGTATCACTGCTACCTAGTCATATCTATTTTGATCGGCCCTACATTACTTAAGCACTCTGCTTAGTCCTACAGCCTGGATATACCGTAGAATCGTTTTGTTAGGTAGCGCCTGTACCTCCTCCGGGAGCAACACATGTTTCACCAGGACATGATTGCGTATGGGTATTGCTGAATCACATTCACGCAATATGTGCTTTGGGGTTTTGTCTGCAATTTTACAGAATCTGCACTGTCTTATGTTGCGGACACTAAACTTGTGCATTCGTTTACCCAAACAACAGTGCCCATCTAGTTGAATATACTATGTAGTTACAGAACAGAGTATGAATTATGTTTGATTATATTTGAATAAAATTACATTTGAATAGTATATATCGGTCTCTTTACCCTTTAATTGACTTATAATTTAAAAACAAACACACAACCATAAAGTACACTAAGAGAAACGAGTTTTTCGATTGATGGACTTTAGTCCATTCTTTAATCTTTAGATTAATAACTTGACGTTTGGTATTAATTGCTTTTTAAAATTAAACCAAAAAAAAGTGTGCATGTACTTATGTACAAGAAGTTATACTTCTTTGACGAAATAATAAAAAAAATAAAACGTTGACAGATAACTTCAAGGTGTTGGTTTTTCGTGACGGTGGGCGCGCACATCTTATGTTGACTAGCTAACTCCAGGGAGTCGATTTTTCGTGACGGTTGCGCGCATCTTAAAAATTTACTCTCATCATATTTCCCTAACGGGCCAAAAGAAGTATAACTGCAAAATAAAAACAAAATCTGCAAAATATTGTTATTTCAAAGTTGATCAAGTCTTCGTACAATTTAACAGAATATGTAAAAACACACCAAATAGGAACGATAAAAACAAATAAATTATGAGCAGTTTTTGTTCAGCAAATACTCTTGTTGTAAAAAAGAATAGCATAAACACGGGCCAAGCCATATTAAACGGTATTCATTTAGTAATTTGTATTGGCATTATATATGTTTTCACTTTATGATAATTTTTGGATAATATTTACATAATTTCCCAAGCTCTTATCCAAACATAATTTATTGTGTATAAAGTAAGTTTAAATTTACATGTCCAAAAGAAGGTTCAATTACTTTGTTCTTAAATTGAGCCTGGACTTATGTTAAAGGTCAGAGAGGTGGGTCGAACGTACTTAAGGGATAATGGGTAGTCTTTACATCGAATTAATGTACGTTTAAGCTCTAAATAAATTTTACAGACGTCTGTTGGTTAAAATGTTTCTTACGTTTATTTTTTTTACCCTAAATAGTATTTTTATTTATCTCCTGAAAGTAGACATTATATTTATATAGATTAAGACAATGGCTTGGACACGCCCTCTGTGCTTTTTCCTGCTCTTTTTTATCTTTCCTAAGAGAATTTGTGAGATAATATTTTTTTTTTGACGTTAAGGTATTTTTCGGATCATTATATTGAAACCCGCCGCCACACGATATCAGACATTGTAAATAATTTCAACGTAAAATGAGTTTTGGAAAAGGCAAATCTTATCAAAGTATCACTATAAATATATAAAATAGAATAATGTTTAAGCAATTAGTTTACCCCAAATTAATATCCAAACTCAACTGAAATAGAAGAAATATATAACTACAGTTTATTTACTCGTACATTTCGTCTTAAAACATCGCGGTTACTTTTTGTAATCTATGAAAGCAAATTTGTATGGTAGGTATATCAGTTCTAAAATAAAATATGGCCACATAAAATGTCCAGGCGGCTCCCGCGTACGTCGAACTGCAATCCGAGAGGCGCGACTCTGTTGCAATTTGTAACTATTTTAGAATGGGCGCCGCCTAAATATATGGTAAATCGTGTTGCAGTATTTTGCAAATGTATCACGCTTTGTGGGGCACGCCGTGTGTAGTGCTAACACTTTAAATAACTTTTGTTTATTCCGTTTAGTTTTGACTAAAGTCATGATATTTACACTGAACAGTGTCGTTTTATGGCGTGTTTTCTAAACTTTTACTAATTCGGTTTAACGTTTAAGGTTTTGCAAAAATAACAGTGTAAAAACTTCATAATACACTTAATCTTATGAAGGTAAGCAGAGACTTAATTCTTCTACTTGTTACGATACAGAAACATATTTTTACTTCCTTTCTTTAGCGCTTCTTTCTTTTTTTTATTTTGTCCATTTTTATACATGCTTCTTGGTTACGGAGACTTTTGATCTCGTATTTCTTTAAAACCTCTTCGACCCTTACAGACTTGTACAGCCACCCTCGCTTAATAAATACTGTTTAGGTACATTAATATTCTTTCATCCATCCTCTTTTTCATTACGGATAACTGATTCAGCTTTACCAATTTCATCACAGACGTTGCCAAGAGTAAAACTTAGTTAATAATATGGAAACCTCGTGTCAGTTAGTGCCTCGCGTGTGAATATAACTTAAAAACTTATGCGTATGACCATATAAAAAAAGTGTTATAAACTGTTTTCAGTTCTGAAACAAGGATGTACCAATAAAATTAATAATAATCCACATATTGAAATTGATTTATTTAAATAAGTTTATTTGAAATGAAATGAAATCTGTGATTGGATGAAGTGTAGTTAACGTATAGTTATGCTTATACATTTACTATAAAAGAGGTCATGCAAGATTCGCGCTCGGCTCGCGTCAGATCGATGTCATCTTTAGAAAACATTGCGCTGGCGTCCTGACCCGCGCTGTGTCGCAAAACCATAAATATTGAGAATGAGAAGAAAAAAATTGTTTGATTTTTTTAATTTATAATACTTACTTATAATAGCTGCTATACATATGTTTTTAAAGAGAGTTATAAGCCAACTAACCGACAGACGGACAAATAATGATTGCCTTTTATATATTCTAAGGATTTTTGTTTACAACAATTTACGATTAATTTCCGTCAAAAGTCAATGTACGATGGTGAAAAAAAAAATGATCAAATTTCTTCTCACAATAATAAAAATAATATTCTCACACGATTATTTACGAATTATTAGAACCGGTACCACCTGTTTTTTTAAATCGTATACGTGCAAAATTTTAACACGGCCAATGTATTAGACAGACTAGTTTCTTCATTTTTTATTTTATCATAGCGGATACCGTTCGATTTTATTACGTTAAAAGAATTAACACCGGATATCGTAGATGTTATATTTAAATTTTATTGAGGTTTTAAAACAATGCCGCGGAATATTCATGAGCATCTGGAACTCCGAAGCTTAGTAAGTGCATGTAACTTCAAACTTATTTGATTTTATTATTATTTAATAAATCAATTTACATACTTTAAGATACTTATACTTAGTCCTTTTACTTTACTTTACTTTACTTAGCTTTCTATACAAGAAAGCTATTTCATAAAAGTTAATAATTAATGTGATTACAAAACATCTTAAAAAATAGGTATACAAAATTTACTAGAAAATTAACTTATAACCTGAAATTAAATATTTAATTTTAAACAAGTCCTTGTATGTAGTCCCGAACGGGGATTCTTTTTGTTTATAATGTATAGGCTTAGCGCTTTGACCACAATCTCACCTGGTGTTAAATGATGAAGTGATACAACATGGTATTCATGTGATGCTGTCGGAACACACCTATTTTTGTTCGGCCACAGGTTTTTCATTTCTATCTCGCTCCTCATATCTACAATACAGAACTGGAGATATTGTTTACAAATCAAAATATTACATGACTAATTTATTTAATTTAATACAGTGCGTCTGATATAATTTATTAATAACATCGATTTTGATCTCGCGTGAGACACGACGAATCATTGCCGGTACCTAACATTAATAGAGCGTTGACATTCGTAATGGTTTGTAATATTATGTACCTGATATTTATTATGTAGATATAAACTGCGTTGTCGTCGTTTCGCAATATAAATGACGGTTGTAGCGATTATATAATTTTATTTAGTTTTTTTTTTATTGAATGCGTATTGGTCGAAAAGATATATGTGCATTAAAAAAATAATAATTACCAAATAATTTTTTAACTAAATCATTAGTCACTATTAGTCATAACAACATTTTTTTACTAAATACATATGAATGTACATATATACCAAAAATACAATTTGTAAAATTTCTGTATGTCTGTTTTTTCTGGGTAATCTCCGGGACGGCTTGACCGATTTTGACGGGACTTTTTATTGGTTGGTAACTGAAGTTACTCCGCGTTAATTTTGATTTTCGACAATGGGCTTTTTTTGGTAGGTAGCTGAGGTTACTCCGCGTAACTGAGGGTACGTTTTATTTTCGAAAATGAGTAGGGTTCCCCGTAAAAAAATTAAAACACATAAAAAAATTAATAAAATCCGATTCAACGCACAGCTTTACAGGCAAGTGTTTGAATTTATGAGAAATCTTTTTATTTTATCTTAGTACCGATAAAATGTAGGAAAATGATTAGGGAACCGTATTAAAAAAAGACGCAGCGAAGAACATAAGAAACGCGTGTGCAGCCGTGGGCAAATAGCTAGTATTATATATTTTATGTACAAGTTAATTGTAATTATAATATTTTTATAGGTATGTATTAATTTCATGTGTGATTTTAATATTTCAAATAGGTAACTCCTCATAAGTATGGACTGCAGACATCTTTACAGGTCCAGGTGCTATGAACGTTGAATTAGATTTATTATTCTACTTAATCATAGTGTAGGTTACGGTTACTGAACGGAAAGAGCAGTAATTTATCAAATAAACGTCCTTCCATTATTTACAAGTCGCATAAACTCCAACTTTTTTTTTATACTTAGTATTGTTGTAAAAATATAGTTACATCGTCGTTTCATTTAGAACAAATTTATTGCTATTTTTATTTCATTAAATATATTTTAGATTTCTTGGCGATATCTTAGACTAGTATTATGTTATTACAATATTAAGTAGTTTTTATTATTTTTTATACCTCCATTAATTTGAATTATTAAACCCTAGATTATCTGATTTTGATGGGGATGTGCGTAATATAACTTTTTTAGTGGCCAACAATTGAAATGTATAGGAACTGATAATAACACGAAGAAATTATTTTCGGGTGCCACAAAAAAAATTCGGAAAGTTCTAGGCACGGGGCCGCCTTTTTATTAAATTGTTTAAACATAGATACAAGATTTGAAATTGAACTGAATATCAAATCCACATGAAAATGGAATAATTGTGTATTCGACATAACTAAAAACTAAACTAAACTAAAAACTAACTAAAAAAAGAATGCATTCTACGCATGGGTATCTCTGATTTGAACACAAACCTACATGTATTTTTACTTATTTAAGGCATAATGATGAAAATCAAACATAAGTATAGGTATTGTTGGTTACCAACAATACCATACCTATCCTATATTAAAATGGGACAATTCAGATTTTTTTCCATACTCTGTACCGTTTTGGTGTCCCCGACAAATCCTGCGGGACGCAGAATTGGCTTGTTTTTAGAAAGTCACTCAAAGATTCAAACGATGAGAAAAATTCAAATCTCCTTCGCCTCGGGAACGTAAATGGGAAAAATCTCAGAATGGAAGATAACTGTTGCGTCGTAGGGTTTTTATTTAAAGATAATTGAAACTCAGTTGCCTTCTGAAAACAAACAGTGATTGATCTCGAAACACAGCATTAACAAATGACTAGAAATGAGTTATGCGTAGAAAGAGAAAAAGTGACGACTCATCTTCTAAACATCAATCTAACTAGAATACATCTCTGATACTTTTAAATGACATTTTATTCAGATTAGTAAGTAATTTGAAGTAGACAATACAGTAATTTAACTTTGCCTAAGTACCATCTATCAATGCTAATTTATAAACATCACTTAAGCAAATACGTACTCCCTCAGATGTGATCTGTACGAATATATTTAACTAAGAATCTACTATGTAGTGCTTGCTAACTTACTATCTCGTCGCGAAAACTATGCACCCAATTTGCTTGAAATTTAGCAGTCACTTTTTTGCGATGTAGGACTGCTCACTAAGAATAGATTTTATGCAAATCCGATTCATCATTTTCATTTTAATCAGATATTATTATCACCTATTAACCATCCACGTTAAGGAATCATTGTTATGGTAACATTTACGACGGTAGCCGTTACCATGGTAACCGTTGCTGTGGTTAATGTTCATCATGATACGAGTATTAAAATGATGGAGTGTTTGACGGGATCTCAGTCTTTTATGTAGCAGTTATTTTCTTTAATTCATTAACTTGTACATTTGTCTCTATATCATGTTATTTTAGTAGCGTTTTTGTGCGTTTGGTTGTTGTGTTTAATTTATGTTTATTATAGAAGATAACACGCAACATTTGTTATGAGGTGTCGACAAAGCTCCATGGAAAGTTCGAGTAGGATGGGCTATCGTTTTGTAGGAATTTGGTAACGCTGATACAAGATTGATATACATCTGAAATACATCTTACCCACATGACACTGCCACAAATTGTGTGTACACAGATTGCTATTATCTAAGAAGAAGAAGAAGGATATTACAATGTTTGCTGGATTTAGCTAGTAGTAGTAAAAGCCACAGTAATATTAAATAGCTGGATCGACCATGGCAGCCGCCGTCAACTCGGCTCAGTAAGAATATGTCAATCATAATTATCTGTATCCACCAGTATTTATTCAGTTATTTATCCAGACGAATAATATATCTAGAACTTAAAGACAACTGATTATAAAACACATTTTACAACTACCAAATTTTTTTTAGAATTATGTTTATAAGAATGTCTCTACTGTTAGGATATAATAATGTGTCTTAAAGACGGATATTCGGTGATAGGTTTTTTTAAACTGCTCCATGAATAAATTTAAAATGCTTTTTAATAACTACTACAAGCATTTAAATATATTTTAAGCATTTTTAACAACCTATCATGACTTTTATGATAATAATAAAATTTATGGTCACGAATTATGGTAAATGATGAATGACCAGAGCTAGGTGCCCTAACGTCTCGGATGACCGCAATCAAGTAATGATTTCAAGGACAGACAAATAGAATATTATAGTGTGTGGGTTTACTGAGCCGATATCGGCACCGAACTGTCTGAGTTTACAAGGCCTCGCGCCATCTGCGGTCGACCGCGTCTATCCTACGAAAACACCGTCTTGTTTCAGTTGACCTACAAATTGTAAGAATTTATTTATTTTTAGAGGTTCAACGTAATTTAGACGAGCAATGATCGAGAACGTTAAATAAGATAACCTCTATTATTGAAGCATTATCCATTGTTATGGATAGTGTTTGATTATGTTGGTTTGTATTAGCAAACATTATGATATTATCCAACTATGAGTTATTAAAGTTGAAATAAAATGTGTATCGGAGCATGAGGTTTATGGCGGGATCTCAAGTCTGACATGTAGCAGTTGTTTTGTTTAATTCATTAAACTTATGTATTTGACTCTATATCATGTAATCTTGGTGCCGTTTTGTGATAAATTTTTGGTTATTTTTTATAGGATATAAGCTCAGTGCTTTGACCACAATCTCACCTGATGTTAAGTGAAGATGTGGTCCAGGATGGTAAAACACACTAAGCCTAGAGGTACTGGTTCACAAATGATGCTCTCGGAACACACCTATTGGTATTTGGCAACAGGTTTTCCAATTTGAGGGTGGTAGCTACCCAGACGGGCATTATTGGGAAATGCCCTACCACCATGATATGGCTTTCTTACGATGTTTTCCTTCACCGAAAGCTGAGGCTGATTTTAGAGTTGAATAGGAGGATTCGAACCTGCGTCCACTGACGCGGAATTCGGCCGTACTGTCCACTGCGCCATCATCGCTTCAAATTGTGTACAAGTTGAATTTATTATAGAAAATAGCGCGTAACATTTATTCTGAGGTGCCGAGAAAGCTCCATGGAAAGTTCGAGCAGGATGGGCCACCGTTTCGCTGGAGCTTGATAACGCTGATACAAGTTTGAAAATACATCTTACTCACATGACACTGGCACAAATTGTGTATACACAGATTGTCATTAACTAAAAAGAATAAGAAGAATCGAAACATTTTCTTTATAATCAATTATTACAATTTAAGAACTGTATATACACATAATTTTTATAATATATATAACCACCTTTGATATTTCCTATAGGTAAGAAAAATATTTTTTTTACACTAATTGACGGTTGATTTCTTGTTCAATACATTTGAAAGAAACAGCCAAGGAGGATAAATTGTTGTGTGCATACAACATGCGTGCGTGTACCGCGTGTGTGTAAATAGTATTGTTATTATTTGTGTTTATTATACAGAACTGAAGTTAGAAAGTCTATATTTTTATATATTATATGCAGAGTCTTACCACTATAAGCTTCAGCATAATGAGAGTTCTTTACTATTGACAATTAGGGTTGTCTACGTCAATATAATCCAAATTTATGGGAATTTTTAATAAAGTATTTAGCTAAATAAAACATAAAATAAAATATAATCATACTATTTTAGTAACAAAGTAAAAATATGTCTACAAGTATTATTATGTAAATGTGTTGCAGAGAAAAAAAATGTACATAAAAAATTAATAAATGTCTATTCAGAGTTCGGAGACAAAATATGGTGTCGACTGTCGGTTCTCGTCTAGCCGTCACAGAACAATGCGCCCGCACAACCTTGAACCTGGCTCTGCGGCCGTCGATCCCGGCCGGACTATTGTGCCAAATGTAATTTAATATTGTTATGTATATTGTATGTATAACAGCATACATGATGTTTATGAATATTGTTAGTTCTGTTAATAAAAAAAAACACTATTCTGATGGATTGTTTGATATAAGGGTATTTTATTAAAACAATTACGAAAGCATATACTTTATGTCATTACGATTTCATTTTATCCTGCTATGCAATTTACTTTAGTAAAAGCTTTAGTCCACTGCTTTATATAGCTCTTAAATATATTTCAAGTTCAGGTTTCAATATGGGAAGGGGAAGACCAAAGAGAAGATGGATGAACTGTGTGAAAGATCATATGCTTAGGAAGGGAGTGAATGCGGAGATGACAGCAAATAGAGAGGAATGGAAGAGGAAGACATGTTGCGCCGACCCCAAATGAAAATGGGAAAAGGGTAGGGAGATGATGATTTCAAGTACAGGTGAAGTGTACTACCTAATAAGAATTGATGTTGGTAATTTTTAGTCGACTTAAATAATTATTATATACCAACCATACTAAATGTAAACGTGTCTTGCTTTCTTTCGAATCGAATCGAATGACTAGTTTTTGCTTGGCTCTCGAAATACGACCGTAATCATGATTATTGACAATTTAAAGGGGAAAAACTATTTCTAATAATTTCTTATTGATAATGGTAAAGTTCATAAATTTAAAAATGTATCAGTTGACAAGCAGGGGAGTAAAACTAGTTTTAATTAACCAATTTATACCCATATTATGTTATGTTTTTTGTAATTCCATAATCTTAACCTAATTTTATTGAAGTGAAACTTAGTTAGCGGCTTTGAACCATTCTCAGCAGAGAAAAACCTCATATATTCGCGTTGCCAATGACGGCAACCGTGAACATGCTACAATATGTCAAGTAAGACACTGAGAGCTAAATAGTAATAAAATTTAGTCTTACGCATCCTATCGTATGTTTTGATTATGAATAAACTATATGAAACATAATTATTGCTCGGAGTGCCAATAGACAAAAACCAGACAAATGTTATATGTCAAATCTAAGGTTAGTATAATAATTTCAATTAACAAATTGTGTAATTTAAAAATTTTAAAAATAGTTTTTTTAATGTTATTCATATCTCACTTTTGTCGGCAGCACCCATGACTGCCTAGTTTTTTTTTTTAGGTTTGTGCCTTTTGTGATTTTTGTTGGCAAAAAATGGGAATTTTTGTGAAGTATTTTTTTTACATTGTTCTGATTATTTTCTCTATATACTCGTGTATATTATTTAACGGATTGAACTGACCAGATAATATTATATACAGAATTAAAATTATAAATCAACTCATAGACATACAGACAGCCTGACGTTGCGTTTTGTATAATGTAAGGTAAAAGGATAAGGATTAAGAGATGAGAAGTACAAATAAATATGTTTTATTTTAAGTATTATTTTACAACCCCAAGTGTGCGTATTAAAAGCAGTTCAACGGTAAAAGCCGTAAAGCTCTTTGCGTAGTCTCTTTGAGATAGGGAACGAGAATCGATAGAGCATTCAACCCAGCTCGCCTTCTCGCGGCTGTTTTCTATAAATAACACGAAGCGAAACTACTTCGTTTTAGCTAGTATTGCATTATTATTATTATTATTATTATTATTATTATTATTATTATTATTATTATTACCAATTCTTAGCTACGTTCCTGAGTCACGGGATTTTTGGCGAACTTATAATTCTTGGTATTTTACTTAAAAAAAGTTAAGCACCATGGCGACAGAAATGGAAACTCGAAATTTTGAAAAGAAAACTGTTTTTTAATGTTTAATTTAACAATTTGTGAAAGAATATTATTGATATTTAGCACATAACATGTGTCTGGTTGGCGGCTGACGTCATAGTATTGGTAACGCGGTTCTATAAGTTTTTCCTCTACCGAGAAACGCTCAACGCTGTTAAAAAAAATTCACTTCAAAAATAAGCTCTTGAGATTTTGAATAATGATGATCGTTTCAGTGGAAGTTGTATAAACGTGTCCGAACGAACGCGTCTTATATCATTAAATAATTAGGAATTTTTACTAATAAAATGTAAATGGAAAATATGGTCTTAGTTATCTTAAGGAAACAACTCTTAACACTGAAGTCATCATGAATATGTTTTGTTACGTCTAAATAAGTGTTGAAACGGCAGAGATGTATCATGCAAAAATCTATGCATCCAATAAAACAATGTTCGTAACGCTGCAATGCTGCGTTGAAGGAAGTATGAATTATCAGTTAAGAGGTTAAGACGCATCATGTTGAAGCACATGTCGATGTCGGAATTTGAAAGCCATTCCGTTTAGAGAATTTTCTAGACGAATGTGAAACCAAACGCTATTAGGTAGGTAGGTTTAGCCTTCAGAGCCAGTTGGTCCTTTTCAGAGTAGATTTCAAACCTGATACAATCCGCGCTCGCGTTATTGAGAGCGTCGCAGATATTGTAAAAAAAAACATAAGCTAGAACATATCGAGGGTGGAACACTAATTGACGTTTCTTTTCATATCGGTCGAAATCTGTTGACAATATGTATATGATATACAGTTCGTTTTGCGGTGGATAATATAAATATTTAAAGATATTAGCAGACATTCCTTAGGCTTCTGAAATTGTCACCGAGATCACTGATCGGTTTTGACGCGATTGGACCGTAAATTGATCATGAATATTACATAATAATTCAGAATTTCTTCCTGCTTGCATGCCAGTCTGTTGGATGACTTAGAACTAATTTACTGATTTATATAACTCATAAATCATAGATGTTTTAAAACATATTTTGTTACATTACAAAATTTACAAAATCATTCCGTACATTACAAAATGCATAGTATATCTGCCCGTTTGCTGACTTATAAATCGAGAACCAGTAAATCGATTTACATAATTCTGGCCTGGTTTTAGTTACGTTAAATAGTTCGTGTGCCGTGTAGTGTCAGCCAAGTATAGTACCACCTCATATCTTCCCGTGGGTGTCGTAAAAGGCGACTAAGGGGAAAAACCAGAGGATGTGTAGCAGCGTCCTCTGAGTACCACAACACCTACTGTGATCGCCAACACTATTTCGCCAAGCGTGGCGATTATGGCAATCCCCCTTTATTGGGAGAGATCTATGTCCAACAGTGGACGCTTTTGGTTGAATGGATGGATGAAAATAGTTTGTGTGAGTATGATACCTATTCACACAAACTATTTCCATCCATCCATTCATCCTAAAGGCGTCCACTGTTGGAAACAAACTTCATAAAAATGTTATTGTGTTCCATCCTTATTCTTCAATTATACAAAAGGCTTGTATGGGGCCGAGTGCTGAAGGCATTCCGCACCTCGACTTGGCCGTTACCTGAATGAACTCCAATCACTCCTAGTGTAAAATGTATACACCAATTTCTTAGTATTATATTAGCAGAACTACGGCGATTCGGTGGTTACACATAATTGAAAGTTTAATTTATGTGTTATTGGTAATTAATTACAGTTGACTTTTTAATTATTTTCTGTTTTGATGTTCTCTAACTAGTCTATAATAATTTGTCAAATTTTTTTGGCTGAGTCACGCACACCTTCAACGCCAGCGACAGCAGCTGTAGCATCACCAGCTCCTCCTGCTACCACTTCTGCACTAATCTATTCAGCCTCGCTCACCATCGAACAATTGGACACTGATGCAATAGCCGAAGTCGTATTCGGCCAGGAAGAACACAATTCTAAATCACCGTGTCGACGTCTCCAATAGCTTCTCATTAACCAGATGTCAAAGATTATATTGTATAATACATATATATAGGTATAAATATAAAACATATAATACATGTTTCTCCTTTATTTATGACGAGTTTTATTATTGTATTAAAAATTGTGGAAACAGTTCTTTCTCCATAAAATATTACCAGTAATAAATAAACATCAGTAAATATGAATAAACGTTTTTTCTAGGACCAATATGCGGAGGTCAATGTTGCGGACGAGGGAGAGAAGTTCACCTCAGGTCTACTTTGCGAAAGATGGCTGAAGAGAGTGCCGTGGTATCCACGAGGCGGACAGCGGAACTGATGCTATCCACCAGACGGACGCTGCAAGGTAAACATTCCTGTAAATATGTCATGCTCAATTATATACGTAATGTCTTTTTTACAGCATAGGTTCAGTGCGTTGACTTTAATCTTGCTGACTTATAGATGTTAAGTGACGATGTGGTCAAGGATGGTAAATACACTAAGCTTAAAGTACAGCCAGTATTATTTTTATTTATTTTCTTAATTCACTATCCAAATTTCGACATGAATATAACATTTATCAATGTCTTTTATAGTAAGTAAAAAATCACTTATTTACATTACATATTTAACTATACCAACATTCAAATAAAACTTTCAGATCCTCTTACTTTCGCAATTCTCGGGTATTTAATTTAATTATATTATTATTGGGTTAATTTTTATCATTCTCTTTCACATAATCCTATAACATAAAATATTAATTTAAATTATTTACAAGCTTACCGATATTATAATTTTTACTCATTACAAAAAAAATCTTAAATAATAGCAGCACTGGAGTATAAAAGTATAAAAGCCTCGACTATGAAGTTTGTTATACCCAATAAAAAAATGTACAAAAAAGGAAGGAAAAGCTAGGAATAAATGGATAGCTAAACCGATAGAGAATGAAATGGATAGCTAACATGTAGTGGCCCGAAGGTATGCTCAAACAAAACCATTCCGAAGGCGACCCCAATCCTGAAGTCCTGTGTTCTTTCATTTGAAAAACGAATTTACCTTTTCAAACTGAAACGACGGAAAAGGGAATATTTTCTTTGGTCGTCCGATAGTGTCGTTACAGATATGAGAGTCAATCGAATTTTCTATAGATAAAACGTTGCTTTTTCATCTATTTTCTTACTATAGATAAAAAGATTCCCTTTTCACTATATTTTTTTATTATACCTTTACTTATTTATTTTATGGGGTATCTTTAATCGTATATTTAATTTTAAAATTTATACGAGTGAGAAATTACAGTTAGTAAATGATGAGAAAATTATTAATATATAGAATTTTATTAGTCCATTTCGAAGAGCCCTATGAATTTTATTTCAGTTTATATAAATGTATATGTAAATAATGATAATTAAATGTATGCATGTAACATTTTAATATGTACTATTTAAGCTTTTACGTAAGGTTATTTGAATGTTACAAACACTAAAACTTGTCTCTATGATTTAGACAAAGAATCAAAAATACACGGGTTTAATTATTTTTAGCTAAGTTATAATAAGCCTATTAAAAAATGAGCAGGCAGACGTATTTTTAATATTCGCCAGTTGTACAAAATTCGACCATAATAATTACTGAAAATTTGTAAAAGAACATTCAATCTAAATCTATAATAATCTTTAGCCATTAAACAAAAAAAAACACAGCAAAATAAAATCATTTGATTAACAAGAAGAAAATTGTCTTTAACTGTTTCTATGCCTATAAGAAAGAAGGACCTTTACTATTATATTATATATACTAGGTCCGCGGCTTCACCCGGTTAGAATTCCGACAATTTGCATTCTATTTCTCCCCCTCTTGGATGCAATAAAGTATGCGAAAAAATTTAAAACAGACAGAAAGACAAAAAAAAATTAAACAATCAAAATGTGTTCTGTAGACGATTCTGAAGCCCGCATAGTATTTTTTCTTAAATATCTTCAATGTACATGTTTCGTCTCATTAACCTTTTATTATAATTATAGATTATATTTTCGTACGTACTAATAATCAATTCATCGAGTAATCGAAATATCAACAATGCGGTAAACCAACGGTTGAATGAACACAAGTATTTATTTATCAATAACAATACCGTATTAATACATGGAACGCCAGATGCAACTGATCACGAGAGATGTACAAACATGAGCCTACCGCAATCACGGGCGGCGTGGCCCCGTCCATGAACAACAATAAACTTTTGTACAAACAGAGATGAAATAATGGCGATACGTGGGCGCATATGTACAATGTACATCCATGGTGTTACCGTTGTTTGACTAACACTTGAACGTGGCGGCAAATAGGAAGCTTCTAGTGTAAAGCGATGAAATTCTATTCGCAGTAACCCTTTAAGTTCTTCTAAGTCTTTATGTAAAGCAGTGAGCGTTCGATTTTTTACCAAACACTGAGATCACTTTGCTGTTTCACTTTGCTGTTGCCTGTTTCATAAGCATCATAGAGTTGATTGCTGGTTTTTTTTTAATCTTTAGGGTTGAGGCGTTAAATTGTGTACCCTAGAATCGTTATCGATTAAGGTATAATATTTAAAATAGTGAAGGTCATAGGAATCGCTGGATGAGGGTGGTGCAAGACCGGTCATCTTGGAGATTTGGGAGAGAGCTATGGCCAGCAGTCTTTCTGTTCATGTTCATGGCCTTATCGCGTTTAAATTTAAGTTTGAACTATATTACATTTATGTTAATAAGAAAATCAACTTTCGAAATCCTACTTAGACTACATATTATAGGCTGGGGACTATTGTTTAGATTGACTAAAATCCTTCGATAGATATAAAATTGAAAGAAAGAAAAGAAAAGAAAGTAATTGTTTATTTCCATCATATACACAGCACATATTGTATTAGCATATATATACATTTAAACCATGATTTTAACTGGATGTGCTGTGCTACGCTAGAAAAAATACCCCAGACTCAGCTAAATGCTCCCACAACGAAAATTGTTCAATTTTATTAAGATAGCTGTAAATGTGATAAAAATATCTAGATTCAATTATATGTATTTTACTTTTAATTTTTTTTACGTAAACATAATAATACCTGTTATGGTTATTTGATTTAAAATCGTTATTTGTATCGATAAGTTATCAGAAATAAGTTAAAATATTTCATAAATACTGCTATAATTGAAGCATTTGAGAAGAATCGGCCATAAACATAACGACTTAAGACATTAACTTTTAAGATGATTTACATTATGTATGTACGGTACGATACTTCGTTGATGAGACTATTGTTGTTGCATGTTTATATTTTATAAATATTCACTAGCCAAATTAATCAAAGTAAAGTCGTTTGCAAGTACTTAAAAAACACAGTAAGCTATGACAACAATTCTGTTTGTGCAGAAATGTATAAAAAATTATTTACCCTGCCAATTTTTTTAAATTAAATAATTCTATGTTATTTTCTAGAAAGTGATAATTATTATTTCAATATTGTTAAAGAATATTTAATTATGTAGAATTAGCTCTGAATGAAAGAGAATATTATAGTCTCGTTTAAATGTAAGAGTGTACGCAGAACTTAATTAAAAGATTTTAAGACGTTTTTTACTTAAAATCCAACTTCCTGTGTCTAAGTTTTATAACGGAAAATGTTATTAAATTTAAAAGCGGTTTAATTTAATGGGTTTTAAATGTACAAGATATTAACTACTACTACCGTATATATATTCTGTTGTATTTATTTATTTAAATATTTTTTTCGAATTAATTATTGCTTTACGTCACTAAAGGGACAGCTTCACCTATGATTTTTGACAAGCACTTAGGGCACTCAGCCGGAAAATGGTAACTAGCTCAAACGCACCATAATAATACGAACCTTGGTTTAATTTTTATCACCATGTCAATTCTACGCAATTAACCCTTTTTTTTTTGACGGGGGGAAATGCATTACGCACTACCCTTATCTATTGACACGCAATTAACCCTAGCAAAACCTATGTGTTTTCGAAAAAGAAAAAGGGTCAGAACCATTTAGTGTGCATATATGTGGTATGAAGTGTGCTTTGGAGATCAGATCTCCAGTTGGGGATCGAAGCACGTTTTGGATCACTGCCGGAAAAAGAACCGGAGTGTGTATAAAGCAGTCACAAAACAGAACTGTGTTCGTGGCATTCCTAGACTTAGTTACCTCTGATTTAATGATTTCGTACTGGTTGAGGTTTTAATTACTATTTGAAGTTTTGTAGGTAATCATTTAAAATGAATTGACTGCACAATCTTATCTATGATTTCCATTATATTAAAAGTCACAAGGTCGAATCTTACGTCACACCAAAAGTGCTATGCTATTGTATATAGTACATTGTACGATAACAAAATACAATTTATACTTAAAGTATCTTCCAATTATAAGTCTAAAAGTTCAGGACACCACACTGTGTTCCGCATCAAATGGTAGTAAACATGTAGTGACAGCTCCAATATAGTGTAGACAACGGTCGGACATGTTAGCAAACATAGTCGCTAAATAATGTTGCCGCAATTTTACTGTGGACTCACTATTATTTAAAAGTTTATCAGTCGCTAACTCGGTGCCTATTTAAGAGTAAACTTATTGAGCGGTTTTTGCAGATAATTTTGGAAAAGTAAAACATTTTATTATTTTTTTAAATTTCAAATTTAAAAGGTTTTAATGTTCAATTATAGAATTTTATTTCGCTCGTATACTTGAAAAATAATATTAGTTAGTAATGAAAAACATACACTTTTTGCATTTCCCCCCGTAAATGCATTTCCCCCCGTCAAAAAAAAAAAAAAAAAAGGTAAGAAAAAAAAAAAAATAAAGACTTAAAAATTAATTACGTTTTAAATATTTACTTGTCAAATAATACCTTCAAATAATGACCTTAAATCATGAGTTTTGATACTTAATTGATTATTACTTTACACAAATTGTCATAAAATTTGGTATCGTATCATTTTGCCAATTGCGCCTCTTGGAATAGATTGGAAATTGTTACGTTCGCCAAAATACAACAAAAAGCATATCCTGAAGAGCTTTATAAAATGTTAATAATTAAAAAAATCAGTATACTTAACAGTATAAATACAATAATAATACTGGGATAATTTTTCGTTTTACCACGGGCATAATGATTTAATTATTTTTACAACTTCATCACGACTGACATTCTCTTGTTTTAGTGATTTTTGTGTGACAGCAATTTTAAGCAGCTGTTGCTTTTTTATTGAATTCTTTGATTCGTCCAGACAATTCAGGTTACTATGAAACTACAAAATTAGCAAAACGCTTTTTGTTTCAATGTCATTTCCAAGCGAAATTACCAACACACACTTTTTTTTGCTGCCTGATGGTAAGAACAGTGCAATCCTGAAACAGTGGCGACTGGCGAGATATCGGTTATCCAACGTCAGTCGTTCCTGTCATGCCGGTCTGCACAGATATCTCTTCACGCTACGTTGGAAGGACGTGATGTTATAGGAAGGGGGGAATACATCCGCCGAAAGACTGTTCCACAGCTTTACGACAAATATAAGACAAATCGAAATATTTGGTTCTTGCCTGGATGGAAGTTACTGTAAAGCTATGGCTTCGAAGTCCAACGCGTATGGTTCTGCTATGGAAGAAAGAAGAAGGGATCAGATTAAACAGCTCTTCAGAGTACTCGCCATGACATGAGAACCGGATATTCTTGTATACAAACATTTATTTCGTGATTGGTAATGTAGCTTTTTATAATTCTTATTAGTGAAATACAAATTGATGTGACCACACTGAGCTTTTCTCTTTCAATATTAAAAATAATCAGAAACCATTTAAAGTTTTTATTATCAGTCAATTTAAACCTAATCCGTACACGATTGTATTATGTAAATATATCGCAAACATGTGTACAATATTAACGCAATAAACAAATTGATAATTGTATAAGAAATAAAAAAAAATACCTAACACATTCTATCTGTCACAATTTCCACTTATTTTGTCAACAGACTCTATATCACTCTGTCAGTTCATAATAATCTCCCGCTTTTTTTTGGATGCGATCCAATTGTATACTACACCTAATAGAATTATTTATATGAAACGTATCAAAAGATCCATCGTGCGAAGATAATAAATATAATAGATAATAAATATCCGTCATTATCATTAAAAAAAAATGAGAGCGTCGAACTTTTTAGTACTGACAAGTATAGAACAATGAGCTCCACTTTCAACCCCAGCTTCTGAGAGGAAATAATCAGAGTGGGCTCGACGACGAGAGCTGCCTTTTATACCATTGTCCCGTGAGTGCCTGAGGGTCTCCATGGGGACCACACGGGCGGACTCTCATTAGAGCTCTAAAATAATTTACCTTTGTGCTTTGATATGGCACCGCGTATTAACGTTAATGTAAACCATTTATAGAATTAAGAAGACTTTCTTTATTACCTACATAAATTACTCTTTTCTACTATATCAGAAAAGCGTAGAAGCGAGTTATTTCATTTATTTTTTATTATTAAGGCGTGATTACTTTATTTATCTTTATTTTGAGATATAATGTTACTGTTTTACATATAATCACTAATTTCGATCCGTAATATGTCTTACGAATGTCATTTTTAATTTCTATTCAATGTTTTCCCATTTCGTGCAACTCCTGGTCTTCACAATAGAATAACTCATTTCCTACTAAATATTTACTAAAAACGTGCACAAGTTGAGTATTTTTAAATGTTATTTATATTGTCAACGTTAATTATAATATATTTAAATTAATTTTACAATAATACTAAAAGTGTCGTATTGCTCATCGACTTTGTTAGATTAAACAAATAACCTTTATTGCAGAATTTCAATCATTTAGCATAAATGTTATTAGTTTGAAATTAATTTCAAAACAGAATTAAAGTAAAATAGTAATAGACTTTTGTTTTGATTTCACACTTTTTTGAACAATTCGACTTTAGGTTTTAAAACCGCTTGAGTTACATGTTAATTTTGCGTCATTTTTTTGTATTTTAAACTCCTAGTATGTTACTGCATCATTTTAATTAATTTGAAGGTTCCTTTCATCTATTGGATGAGGATAAAATTACCTTTTCTCGTTATGAAAATACTTCACTTTGCAAAAAACCTTGAAATGTGGCTTATCTTTATTCATTAAAGCGATTACGTAATTAAAAATTGCTTTTTCTTTTTATCTTCAACGTATTTTTTTTACTTTATTGATTTATAAATACATCTTTAACACAATCAGTTGAGGTCGTAATGTTTTATCTAATTTTACCAAAATCTGTTATGAAAAATTACAAATTATTTTAGCTAGACTGGCGGGCATTAAAAATGACCTACCACCATGCTATAATTTCATTACGCTCATTTGGAATGGGATTAGTGAATTCAAACCTATACCCATAGACGCAATATCCGACCGCGTTACCGATCAGCCATTTTAAGAGATAAATGAAATGTAATGAGCGGAAAAAACATTGAGAGATATGACAAACTCTAGTATACCAAAAATATAGGTATGAAAGGGAACTGATACGAGATGAAGTCATTTTAAAGTGCCTGGAATCCCAGATGAAACGTATTTATTTATTAACCCAATGAGTTGTGTCACAGTGTAATACTGAATGTCAGAGATTTATATATACGAGTCACAGTGTAATACTGAATGTCAGAGATTTATATATAAAGTACGACCGTAAAACGTAAAAGGCCCATCTATCCTCGACCGCGTGTTGTTCTAAATGACGGAAACTGAATATAAACGCAACATTAAAACCCTATTACGGATTCTCAGTTCTAATTAAAATTCTAAAGGTAATGGTAATTGTTATTCGTTTATATTGTACCATACACGATTTATATTTTAATTAATTAGTTATAAAATATTCTTATATTTTTTATTTTAGATTAAGCGCTATTAATTAATCGCGCCAATTTGATAGTTTAGAAATAATATTTGAATGAAGCTATAATTATGTTATATATATTTACGTGATTGTTTGAGTTCAATTATTTTGGATGTCGCATCATACGATGATATTGGAAAGCATTAGACCATTTTTTACCATGGTGTAAACCTTCGTTTAACGGTAAATCATTTTCTGTGACTCGAACGTTGCAGTTACGAAACAGTCCACTTCGTGGACTATTACCACATGCTTGCATATAGCGCATACCTACTAATTCTTACAGGATATCAGATAAATTAGAATTACTCACTTTGTTGAGGAAAGTTCGGCAGAATACTGGGAAACGACGAGATACACGAATTTCCTACTTTATTTAATTTTTCTTGGCAAACGATGACAGTGCCAATGCCCGCGCGATAGATGACACCAGGTGAAAAGGGTTGAGAAGACTAATGATTAAAAGAAGGGTTAGTAAGATAAAAAGGGTTAGGGTAGTAGTTCCACCTAATCAAAAGGACCGTTCAAAAATGTCGTTTCTTTTTATATAGTGTTAATTATAAAGGAGTACAAATAAGTTTCCGCCGTTTTATTGTAGATGGCGCGGCACGGAGTTTCGGTTAGCTTTCGCAGATGATAACCGGCTTAAAAATAGTTTGGACATTCAAGAACAACATAACCTATTAATATCATTGATTTTATATTGGTAAAATATAATTTTTATAAGTTGAAAATGTCAAAATTTGAGCCAAGTAAGCGTCATTTGCGGGAAATATTAGTTTACTTCTTTAATTTAAAGAAATCTGCTGCTGAGGCGCATCAATTGCTCGTAGAAGCATATGGTGAGGGTGCTTTGAGTGAGAGAACGTGTCGAGAGTGATTAGTAATCTGTTCAGATTACAATGGATTTTATTATAAACAGAACTATTTTATTATTATTTGTATGATATATTCCTATCTCTTACTAAAAAAAAGTAGTAAAAATATATACAAATTAAGCTTTGTAACACATAAATGTATTCTCAAATGACTAGATTCAAACGTAAGTTACAAAGCTATGATATCTAAAAAGGTTTTCATAAAGGATTCGTACGTCAGAGCCTCTGGTTCTACGGTTCCTATGAATTATAAAACATTTTCTTCACACACAGTCAATTTACATAACATTACACGACTGTCGTATAGATTTACTGTCCTTTTCACCAGGCGAAACTCGTAAAAAGTTTATTTTCATTTAAACACGCTCTGAATAATACATGTTACATATATTATGAATCGTCACACGTAACTAATAATAATCTTTTTTATTGTAATTTTTGTTTGTCATCTAAAAATTATGCGATTAATAAATTTCACGTGCATATATTATATTTATAAAGTGCAATATAAGAATGTGTAGAGGTTATAACACTATGCTATGGTTGATGTTTTCAAGGACTCTCTTTCTGTCTTTAGAAGTAATGTAATAGCTCTGTTGAGAAACGATTAATTATTCTGCTGATTATATACATATATACAGGATATACAGGAGTTAAGAAGTTTATTAAATTCATTTCTATACATTTTTTTTACATTTGTATGCATATTTTTGTTGTTCATTTTTATTATTATTTTCTAACATTACTTGTTTTTTCAAATATTTCTTTCTTCAAATTCAAATTCAAAATCAAATTTTTTATTTCTGTTTTATTAAATTCATAGTAAATATTTGTTACGGCCACAACTTATGCATGCGGTGGTGGCCTTAAAAGGCAAATACACTGACGATTGTTTTATATGTTGGTAAATGAATGTAATGTAGTGCATTGGCTACTGGCTATTTGAATAAATAATCTATCTACATATACACTACCAGTCCCGACGAATCTTATACCGCCTGAAGATCAATAAATGTTGTGTTTTTAGGTGCATTAGTTTAAGTTTTTTCTACCAACACAGTCAATCAATTCTCGAGTTATGAGTTATGAGAGTCTAAAAGCTGTTTCATATAAACTGTGAAAAAGGGTATTTATTCATAATTTTATTTTCACGAATTATTCTGTGATTTCCATAGTTCGATGCTATTCGGGGTTAATACAAAGCCAACAAATTAAAAATCATAAGTATAATAAATTATTTTTAATGATTTTCTATTATGCTGAAACGAAGTTTATATTCTTTTTGTAAGCCTTCATAGTTTTAACTAGTTATGCCGACGGTTTCACTTGTATTTATTGTTTCACTTCATTAAATCGCCGTTTAACTTGAAATTGTCTGGTAATCAATATCACTAAAGCTCATTTATTTATTACAAAAAATTAATGATAACAATTATTATCTAGCGTTCATTACTTCTATAAAAAGCTGTACTTAGTTCTAACTATATAAAGATATATGTATCGTTCAAGCTTGGAATTTCTCTAAGATAAAGGAGTCTGAACACTATAAGTACGGAGCGGGTGAACAGTGCACGGAACCAAGGAATGTTTGTTCATACTTTCCGTATTTACATGGGCTATGTTAATATCACGAATTTAATTTATTATATATATATATAATACTCTCGTATAAGTTTAGTTAGTTAAATGTATACGAGAAATGAAACGTAAATACATCATAATCCCCTTTGGCCTTGATAAAGTTTCATGTTAACATTGTTTATATGAGTTAGTTTGTAGTAAATTTGTTAGAATTAGGAAATAAATAACAATTTCATTATAGAGAACAATGATGTACATATTTATAATATGTACTAAATTTGATATAAAATATATTATTGCATGATTTAAACTTTTTTTTTAAATACATTATTAATCCTGCCGTGGCTTCAGCCCGCTTAGGTTATGTAATGTCCATTATATTGCGGTCGAGAATTTAGTTATTATATCGTAATATATACATTTTTTTTATATTAAAAGTTATGTAATAGAAGTTATTGTCAATTTAAATCAAGTTAATTTTAGTATAATATTTTGTAATTTATTTTAGCTGTACCCATATTAAATTGTTCCGCAACCATGTTGAAATTTCTTGTAAAACGTTACATGATATTATTATAATTACATGTTTATATGCTTTATGATCAGCCGTGAGCACCCTCAAACAGAAACGCGGGAACTGCAGCTAACCGAATATAAATAATTTTACTTTAAAGAAATTCAACAATAGGTTATTTGTGTTAGGTTGAATTTGTATAAGAGATTTGTTTAAATGGGGAATTTTAATTGATTGATGTTTTCTCTTTTATTCAAACAGAACACCTGTTGGATCTATCACACAAGTCTCAAAACAAAAACAGCCGTACTGTTCACGCAGTTGTACAGAGGGTATGCGACGCGCACTCACGCGCCACTCGCCTCCTTTTACGACGACGTCCGAATGTTACTACGATCGAATCCCGAACGTGATGTCATGGAAAGCAGCTTGAACTCTCGTCCGCCAAAAGACCTGATGGCGAGCGCGAGGAAATTCTTCCGAGACATATTCCCAGTGGCGTATCAGAATGCTCTGAGATTGGACACCAAGCAGTTCGTACCGGAGTACGAAGCGTGCTTGAAGGAAGCTTATGACGCCGTTCAAACCGTTTGGAGATATACCTCAGCAGGTATTTGAAGGCCTATTATCTTTGAAGTTATAATGAGTGAACTGTACACTACATTTCAAGAAAATAATTTATTTATGTTTTCGATAAAGAAGTACACACTGTAATATAGTGTAAACTAGCGAATGATCGTCATAATTTCAATATTAGAAATACAGACAAGTTGGTCATCCCTCACTTTAGGCTAAGAAAATGTAATAAAAGCTTTATAGGTAATAGTATTCGGTTTTACAATAAGATCCCAAGTAACATTATCGATTTACCTGACATTAAATTCAAGTATTATGTCAAGCAAGTTTTAATATCAAAATGTTATTACAGGCTGGATAGTGAACGATAGTGATGTCTGGAATTAACCCACATCTCTGTGCTTCAGTTAACATAGGTTTCACTATGACTATGAAAGACTATGATTTGTACAGTTTCTTAAATAAAAAAAAATGATACGTATATTTATAAAAAAAACCAGATCGAGCTTCTTGCCGGCTCTTCTCGACTGGGTTGTTTTCCGAACCGGTGGTAGTGTTTTAGACGTTTATAAGTGCCTACTTAGGGCCTAAATTGAATTAAGATTTTTTGATTTTTAAATGTGTCTAGTAATTCTTCTCCTTCAAGTTTAAAATCGTCAACAATTGTTTTGAAGTAGACGCACCTAAAATACAGTTTCCTTTCTAAACTTGTAGTGTTATTTATATAAAACGCAGTTAGCATAAGGTGAGATCTTGTCCTAACACTAACTAGCTCATTGTAAACTTTTTACTGATAACTGATAAGCATTGAAACGAATTTTGTTCTTTCAAGTTGGGCACATCACTATCACAATCGTTGGAAGCGGCTCGAGTACTGTTAGAGATGCTGGCAGTTGGTGCCGGTGCACTGGCTACAACCGAACACGTAGTATCCAGCGCAAACGAAGAATGCTCTAACAAACTACTTCGCGCCGGCGGATGCCCGCGATGCGTCGGACATGACACCAGACCCTGTCGGAACTATTGCCTGAACATAGCCCGAGGGTGAGCACGCTTTTACAGCACAGTTAGACGCAAACCATCCCGCAGATTATATAGTTCGAAAGTATGAAATTGCTTTGATACATCGTAAACCAGTTTATGATTGATAGTAACTCGGTCGTCTGTTCGTTAATATCCAGATGCATCATAAGCATGCCAGTAATTCATGAGTCAATTATTGGAAAGTCTAATTCAGGCAGAACATAAATAAAATATACAGTGAGATCTATGAGTGATTTTATAATTTATTGTTTGTAAGATCACGTCCGATTGTAAGTGACAATAATGCTTAAGAGACGTTATGTCAACAAAGGTATATTTTTACTGTAGTTGTCGAATTATGTCAAAAGATGTTTAGAAATAACCGCACTTCCATTGACAGTACTTACAAAGTGTGTACTTGTTAAATTTTAATACCGCTGTTTTGCTTATACATAAAACACATATATATATTTAATGAAAAATGTAGCTCCGTTCGTTAATTAAATTAGTTGTAAATCGTAATTTGATTCAGAAATATTTTGTTTTAGCTTTGCTCTAAAGAGGTTCATTACATCAAAGCCAATTAGTTTCAACTCGGCAAACAGTTTGAAGTATTATAAAACAAGTTTAAAACAATTTTACAGCGAATAATTACTTTATAATCGTTTTAACATAAATCCTGAAGTAAATTAGTTACAATTAGGTTATAGAAAAATATAGCAATTAAGTCTAAATAGCGTTGTAAGAAACTGAGTGACATAGCTCAGTGTAATTTGCTCAGAAATGACAGACCACATGATACATGTTTGACGTGTCAACGTTGTTTAAATATAGTTCATATGTTTGTAATTAGTACTGAGATAATTACATCGACATGGGAGTTGCTATTTTTTTTAGTTCAACTTAAGGTTACGGTGATTACCTTAGATGGCTTAGACATATGAGTTTATTTCAAATTACCTGCTTTCGCTATGCATCGTTAACTGCATATACATTTCTGTGACTACAAAATTATGTACATACTAGATAAAAACCCGGCTGCGCTCGAGTTAAATGTGACTCATAATACACAATCTTTTACAAAATGTAGGTAGATAGGAACTCTAACTTCACTGATACGTGTGAATCGGACTTAACGAACTCAAGATAGCATCCGAGTTGACAATATGGTGACTGCCATTTGCACCATTAGGACTTAACAAAATACTCAACAATCCGAATTTTAAGGATATATCTCGCCCCACTCGAAATAATTATTTTATTATGTTTTATTATTCAGGTAAGGTTTCCAACGAGTCTACCGTACCCCGTATATATGAAAAATAGGTTTAAACGATTGACCTAGACCTTATTCTTATCCTAACTAGTAATACTATAAATGCGAATTTGAGTTGTTTGCTCGTTTGTTTGTATGTTACGCTTTCACGTTTTAATTACTCAGTTGAAATTTTGCGTACATGTTGTCAGGAGTACAAAAAGGATATAGAGTAAAAGCTAGTGCACTTATAAAGGCAACGTTTCTCTGTATATCCGTTAGTGAGCTAGAATCAAGAACGATTAAATTTGAGTATAAATTTTGTTGCCTAAGATAATTTATAGAACAAGCTAACAATGAACTAAATTGACAAATTACAGGGGTTTATTTTAGTTATTAATATTATAACGTTTTAAACAGCACACGGTGTTATGATTTTATTACTTCGTTTTTACATTTACCCCAATAAGACTATTACTTGATTCCTTCTCTTTGGTAGGTGCATGGGCTCCCTACTGGTTGAACTAGATGGCCCGTGGTCTGGTTACGTGGAAGGCGTGGAGCGACTGACCAGAGTCGACGCGGACACAGCGCTGAGAGAACTCGAATCAAAAGTTTCCAGAGCAATAATGTACGCTCTGGAAAATCGAAGCACTTTGGAGAACAAGGTTAGTCGTTTACCATAAATATTATTGATCTATTTTATTATTATATTAATCTTCTTTAGCGATAACTCGAAAAGCTTTTTGGAGGCAGTAGTTTTAAACTTATTTACCTATAGCTTGATCCATTTCGGTTTTTATCTACATATGTATATAAATAGGCAACAATAAAGCAGTTCAAAACATTTTTCTTGTGTGTGTCTATCAACATTTTTTTTTTCTTTAATAATTATTGAGTTTTTCTAATGAATAAAAAAAAATTGGAAACAGTTTTTTTTAACCAAAATTTGAAATAATTATTGCGGTCCAATTTCAGCCACTGGGCTGATACTAATTTATACTAATATTATCAATTAACACGACAAAATTTTAGGTTTAGTTTATAGTAAATATATTATATGGATTTTAAATAATTCTGTAAACGTATTGTTAGTTTTCTGGACTGAGAATTGATGTTGGAGTTGTTGGATATTTAATATGAATTAGCGAAGTCGTGTTTGAAAATGATCGATACTTTATACTTATAATGTGAATTGGTTTTAAGGTATGAGAAACACAGAACACTTTAAAGTACATATTAACCCCTTGAGCACTTACCTGGCGTTTACGCCAGCTTTCCATTGTTTTCCTATTGTCTTAATGTGTCGACATTAAGTAAACCTTTTTTTTACAGTAAACAAAGTATATAACACGTAGAACGGCTGCGCTAAGTTTAGTGATATTTGATTTGTTGCATTTGCCCCCGCCTCAAAAAGCAGAATAATTATTTAAACATTGGAAAAATTACGAAAAAAGTAATGCTATTTTCGCATAATTTTGTTTTTCAATATATTGATTGATTTCGGTGTTTTTTTTTGTTTGTCTCTCGAACTCTAGAAGTTTTCTCGAGCGTTGGGTGAAAAACTGAATTTAATTCAGCGAATAACACAACATTCACTGAATTTGAGGCCGTACAAAGTTCAACGGTACAGCTAGATATCAATAAAAATAAACTGACTAATAAAATAAATTGAATTAGCAATTTAAAAAAATATATTTTATCGACCCATATAAAACAGACAAAAAATAAATTGTGCATTCTATACTAGTAAATAAAATGAAAGTGTCTGTTCGTAATATTATTTCAAAATAGAATTTTTTTACTAAATACATTTGAATGTATATACGATACCAATACCAAAAATACAATTTTTAAAATTTTTATCTGTCTGTCTATATGTCTGTTTATTGCGGGTAATCTACGGAACGGCTGGACGGATTTTCACGGGACTCTTTTTGGTAGATAGCTGAAGTTACTCCACGTAACTTAGAGAGTACTTTTAATTTTCGAAAATAATTAGGGTTCCGTATAAAATAATGAAAACTATATTGCACAGTGAAGAATATATGAAACGAGGACGCAGCCGCGGGCACACAGCTAGTATTTAATCAATATTGTTTTACGTGTAGTTTTCCAACGTAACGCATACATAAATCGTAACATGAAAGTGGTAAATCAAACTCACAGTGAACCTTAATTTTCCTTCACGTTCGAGCCCATACTATTTGTTCACTATACCATGAGATAATTTTCAGTGCAATAAAATATAAACCCTGTTATACACTCGATGCATTTTCCTTTAATTTAGCGCTATTTACTATCTCAAAGGATAATTATTACATGCTATTTTATTAAATACCCGATAAGTTCTTTGTAGAACAATACAAAACTACTCACAAAGCGATCTAAATTGAATTCAATTTAATTAAAGATATTATTCTATTTAATAAAGTTATCTTGCATTTAACTATTGCAACCCCTTGAATTTTGGCATTGAGCCATATTCAATTCCAACACCATTGTTGTCGACGTTTCAGTTATTCGAAGCGTGCGACCTCTCTAAAAGCGGTTTCGGCCATTTGCATTTCTTTATAAAATAAAGATACGAAATAAAAGCTATAACAACAAAGAAGATGGACCATTCGACGATCGTAAATTGTGGAATCTCTTCCTAGATACATTTACAACATATTACGCGACCATAAACATGCGTTTGAAATGAACGACGTAGGTTGGACGCGGGTCAGCCGTGGGCGCAGGTCGGTTGCGGCGAACCTCCACTTACCGACACTACAATGAAAATTACTTTCTACTGAGTGCGCTTTATCTCATCATCTAATGGACTTGAGTTAATCCCTTAAAACTATCATTACGAAATATTTAGGAGATTGAATGTGGTAAAAATTTGCGGAATCCAATTCTATAGCCATCTTGCTCAAGCTACGTGATAAACGTAAGTTCCCTTATTATGTTAAGTTATATTGTCTACAAGTAGTATTATTTGATTAACAATTTAGATAGTAACAACTGTAGAATTTAATAACATTAATTTTACGCGATATTTTTTTTGTTGGTTATCGAATGGATGTCAAAGAAAAGCATTAATTTGTCAACTCGCTAAACTATTATTTCTCAAATTAATCAGAAAATTAGTCTTTAAGTAAGAGTTCGATAAATATTTACCTTAAATATTAAATACTACGTTCGTTTATATCATCTTTCAGTTATTGAAGTAATTATAATACTTTGTATTTCATACATTCTTATTAGTAAAAGTATAACTAAATAAGACAAAAATATTCTTTTAATAATCTTATATTTACATAGTAATAAGTAATAGATAGAGAAGTAAGTACGCTCGTAAAATTTTGAGTTTATTTACTCTCCCGTATTTGCTTTTAAGGAATGTATCATAAAACGCGAAATTCACTTTAAGGATAAATTGTTACAGCGTTAAGTAAATGTAAAAGCTTTTTACTCAAGGTTTATAGTATAATTTTATTATATAGGTAGTGAAGTAAAATGGTTTCTCCTATTGTTTTTAAATGTTTCGTTATAGACTGTATAGAGTGTTTGCAGTTAACAGTAAATTATACAATTATAATTGGTACTTATTACAGTTGAAGAGATTGAATAATACTCATAGTTACATACACCGTACATAGGCACACAGCTAGTTATATAATATATCTGTAAAAAAATCACATTACAATTATACTATTTTAATAGCTGTGTGCCCATCGTTTCATTTGTTCTTCACTGCGTTTTAATTTTTTTTGGTATTAACATAAAGTAAAACTATTTCTCATAAATTCAGACGCTTGCGCGTAATTGAATCGATTTCTTTTATGCGAAACCCTAATAATTTTCTTGAAATTATTTTTGGTACTAACACAAAGTAAATATACTTCTCACAAATACAAACGCTTCTCAGTGAAACTGCATTGAATCGGATTTTATTCCAAATTCCATGAGTTTTAATTTTTTTTTTTACGTTGAATCCTAATTATTTTCGAAAAACGAAAGTACCCTAAGTTACGTGAAGTAACTTCAGCTATTTAAAAACAAACAGGCACAAAAATTTAAATTTTTTTTTAATACGATATATGCTCAGTGCTTTGATCAAAACCTCACTTGATGTTAAGTGGCAATGTGGTCCAAGATGGTAAACACACTAAACCTAGGTACTAGTTCTCAAATGATACTGCCGTAACAAACCTGTTAGTACTTGGCGACAGGTTTTCAAGCTTGAGGGTGGTAGCTACCCAGGCAGACATCATTAGAAAATGCCCTACACAGTGCTATGGTTTACTCACGATGTTTTCTTTCACCGAAAGCTTAAGCCGATTTTAGAGTTTGATACGTGAGATCGAACCCGCAAGGATTGACGCGGAATCCGGCTGTACTACCCACTGCACCATCATCGCTTTTATTTGCGCTTTATCGCTTTGTATTTTTGGAATAAGTATCGTATATATTCGTTTATATGAATGTTCATATGAACTTATTTAGTAAAAAATTGTTATTTTGACATTACAAAACAGACACTTCAATTTTTATTTATTAGTACATATATTAGAATACGTAACAAATAAGGTCATCAATATCCTCATGTATTTGATCAGTATGAGATAAATGTCAGACAACGTCCAGTTGAGTCATGCGGTACGAACGTTTCATTATGTCATTATTATATTGACAAGGACACTGTTTCCGATTTTTTCGACGACGTCTAATGGTATTGTTTTTAAAAGTACTATGTGATTCACTGACCTCAGTAAAGCCTCCGAACGGGTTGGCCTTAAAATGAACATGAGCAAGACGAAAATCATGTCTAATGTCCATGTTGTACCAACTCCTATAAAAATCGGTGACTCTACGCTCGAAATTGTTGACAGTTAGTTATATATACCTGTGACAAACCGTCCAGTTAGGTAGATCCAACTTTGAGAAAGAGGTTAATCGTCGAATCGAACTCGGCTGGGCCGCGTTCGGGAAGCTACGCAAAATCTTCTCGTCTGAAATACCGCAGTGTCTCAAGACGAAAGTTTTCGACCAGTATGTGGTGTCAGTGATAACATATGGCACTGAGACGTGGTCGCTTACAATGGGCCTAATAAGGAAGCTCAAAGTTACTCAAAGGGCAATGGAGAGGGCTATGCTTGGAGTTTCACTGCGTGATCGAATCAGGAATGAGGAGATCCGTAGAAGAACCAAAGTAACCGACTTTGCCCGAAGAATTGCTGAACTTAAATGGCAGTGGGCTTGGCATATTGCTCACAGAACCGATGGTCGATGGGGCTAACGGGCTCTCGAATGGGTACCACGCGCCGAAAGACGTAGCGTAAGTGTGCGCCCCCCACAAGGTGGACCGACGACCTGGTAAAGGTCGCGGGAATCCGCTGGATGCGGGTAGCGCCAGACCGGTCGTCGTGGAGATCTTTGGGGGAGACCTATGTCCAGCAGTGGACGTTTTTTTGGTTGAATGGATGGATGGGTGGATGAATGTGATTCGGGCATTGGTTTATTTTTTCTATGTTTTAATCGTTACGCAAGACTATTATTTGAAAATAAATTTTCGAAATGTCTCCATATATAAATCTAAAGTCGATGTAGATGGTATGGTAATTATACTCGTTATAATTATAAAAATGATAAGACAAGAAATAAAATTGCATGTATATTATGATGTCCTATGAAAAGAGTTTACTCTCAAGCCTTGAAATATCTCCGCTGAATATTGATTTTGAATTCATTCCCCTAATACAGTTGGATCAAGTTATAACTCGGATAAAGGTTGAGATTGCGGTGGGATGAAATTTTCAAGGAGTGAGAATTCATTTTCACTTCTACTTAGTTACCTGATAAAATATATTTATTATTTATACTATTATACCTCACTTTATAAAACAAAGTCGGATTAGTTACACCATTCATTACTCAAGAACGCCTGAACCGGTTTTCCAATGGGTTTTTTTTGTTCATCTCTCGGACTGTATAAGCTCCTTGCGAATTGGAAGAAAAACTAAATTTAATTAATCTAATAACAGAACATTAATTGATTCAATATTAATGAAATCATCAATTTGAAGGTCCATTACTGGGAAATCCCTAAAGCGATTTGAATGTATATGTCAGATTAATACAGGAGTAATTATCATATAGATTAGTTCATTAATACATTTGAAGCGATGAAGACGGTAGATCCTATTCTCTTCTTTTCTATAAGCTTGTGAATCGTGAGACAACAGCATGATGCTGCCTGGCACCATCATTAAATTTGTTTATCTAACGTCAAGCTCATGTAGGTAGATTTCGGTAGCATCACTTGAAAGAAATAGTACCTCTCGATTTAGCTTTTGGACCATTTCGGGCTACATATTGATGTATGAACAACCCAGTCTAGAAAAGATCTAAATCAATATTTAGATCTTTTCTAGACTGGGTTGTTTTCGGAACCGGTGGTAGTTTTTTGACGTTCATAACGTCTTTTTCAGAGCCAAATTTAATAAAGATTTTTTCTATATTGACTTTTTTTTTTTTTTTTTGTAAAAAGGCCCCCCTGACATGATCAGGGACTTTGGCATCAACGGTTTAAATAAATACAACAATTCCCCCAAATCCCCTTTTTTTGTTTAACTTAAACTTAACTTACTTAACCTAGACATTATGTATTACATCGCGAGTCCGGCCTCACCACCACACCAGATTGACCACCGCTATTTATTACGTATCCCGGCACCTCTTGCAACACTGTCCATGTACTGCAAGAGGGCGGGGCGGTGGTCATCGTCCAGCAGCAGGGCCGCCAAGGTGTCCGCTCTCACCCTCACTCCCGTCCTGCGCTCGAGATCGTACCTGGACGAGCCGAACCTAGGACAGTCTGCGATAAGATGCAAGACTGTCTCGGCAGTATCCGGATCACAGGCACACGCGGGGCTATCTTTAATTTTGAATCTATGCAGGTACGCTGCGAAGTCTCCGTGACCCGTTAGGATCTGCACGTGGGCTGGTGACAGACGGGTCTTCTTCAACACCCGATGGGCCTCCTCTACCTTTGGGAAGAAGACCCGCGTCACCGCTCCCGTGTCGGAGGCCTCGTAGCGTGCCTGCCAAAGCCTAATGGTTTCCCCGCGTATGACCTGTTTTGCATAGGATCTCGGATACTGATCGTAGTCGGCCGCGGTCTTCTTGTGTGCGGCCCGTTTTGCCAGTTCGTCGGCTCGCTCGTTGCCAGCGGTGCCGACGTGTGCTCTCACCCAGTGTAGGCGAACCGAGCGTCCCTCTGCACGCATTTCCCGGAGCATCTGCTGCGCTCCCAGGACCAGGCGGTGTGGGGGTGCCGGGTTTGCCAGCATCTCCAGCGACGATTTAGAGTCGCTGAAGATGCCGACTTCCCGGTCCCGTGATTTTTGAACCGCCTGTACCGCCCTATAGAGCGCAAACAGTTCAGCCTGGAATACCGTACAGAAGGGCTCTAGGCGAAACGTAGAGTACCTGAATTCCTTGCCCCCCTTCCACCATGTTAAAGCGGCTCCCACTCCACCGTCGATCTTCGATCCATCAGTGAAGATTTGGGAGCCGCCCTGTTCCAGGGGGGCTTCTAGGCTCTCATACGTCTCGCCCTCGCATAGCGCTGGGTGAGGATACTGGCCAAACGAAACGGGCCGCTCCAACCCACGGTCAACAACGATCTCGTCCAGTTACTCACCACGTTTTGCACGGTACAGTCTCTCCACCTCCCGTGCCCGGAGGTCCAGCGGGAGCAAGTCTGCCAGCACAATTCCCGCCGTCAGAGAGACCGTGCGGTACGCCCTACAAATCTTCTGGGCAAAACCCCTCTGCAGCGAGTCTAGCTTCTTACGAAGCAAAAGCTTCGTCGCAGATGGGCCCCAGACATTTGCGGCGTACAGCACGATCGGCTCGATGACGGCGACGTATATCGTTCTGATGATATCCGAGTTCAAGCCCCAGCTCACTCTCGCAGCACATGCCAGTTGTTTGTAGATATCCGCAGCCCTTTTACAGGCTGCGGTGACATGTGCCTTGAAAGTGAGCTTGCTATCGAGGGTCAGACCAAGCAGGCGAATCTCACTTTCCAGCGAAATCCGGACTCCGCCCATGATAAGGACTGGTGTGTCAAACTTAAGCTTCCTCGTCAGCACCATCGCCTTTGTTTTGCGTGGTGCGAAAGAAAGCTTAAACCTGACACCCCAGTCCATCACGGTCTGCAGAGTCCGGTTCGCGAACTCCTGCATTGGTCCGACCTTCTTCCCGGAGAACACCAGAACGACATCGTCGGCAAAAGCCTGGCAGTACACTCCCACGGATTCGAGCTCCACCAAAAGGGAGTCTAGGATAACGTTCCAAAAGGACGGTCCAGCTATGGAACCTTGGACACATCCCTTGGAACTTTCCCGACTCACCTTTATCCCGGCATAGCTGAGCTCTACTCTCCGGTCTCTATATTGACTTTTGACTATATTGAATTAAGAGCCTGCACGGTATTAAAAATAAATGCGGATATTAAACAATAAGGAAATCATCATTCTCCTGCCTTTTCACTCACTTGGGGTTGGCGCAGTATGTTTTCTTCTTCCATACGTCTCTATCAGCCGTCATCTCTTCATTCACTCCTTTTTCACTCCTTTTTCTTTCATATTAAACAATAATGAAAATTAGAATAAAATGTTTATACGAGCAATAGAAAATGATATTCGTTTTTAAATAACATCTTGTCAATTTATTCATTTACTATATACGTTTTTATCCAAGCTACACTATAGAAAATTACAAATCAAATAAGTTTGAACCCATATTGGAGGCAGTATTCAATAAAAAAACCTACCTATCGTTTAATAACAGCCCTTCAACTCAAATGGCAGTGGAAACGGCATATTATGAGTGATCGTTTCTTGACCTACATTTGTGGAAACCTACACATACCTCTAGTAAGATCACGTCCTGGCTCTTCATGTCACGTAACTATGTCAAGATAGCGTAATGGTCGCCTCGTACGAGACCCGTGACAGGCGTTTGTCCGTACAAAATGTTTAATTGTTTTCCAAACTAAAATATTCGACTACCGTAACTTGGTTTCATATATTTTATATATGTATCTGTCGCGCTCTTTGCAAAATATAATAACTATTTCATTGCTCCTTTTCTATAGGCTCAATGTTTTGACCACAATCACACCTGATGTTAAGTGAAGTAATGGTAAACTCATTAAGCCAAGAGATGCTATCGGAACACACCTATTAGTATTCGACGACAGGTTTTCAAACTCGAGGATGGTAGCTACCCAGGCGGGCATTATTAGAAAACGGCCTATCACCATCACGATCACCTATTTCCTCACGATGTTTTCCTTCACCGAAATCTCAAGCATATTTTAGAGATGGATAGGTGGATTCGAACCCGTGTGAATTGACGCGAAGTACGACCGCACATCTAACTGCGCCATTATCGTTTCAAAATTTCCAAGTAAATGATTATTATCATTTTTTGTTGTCGGCTTCTCTTTTTCTAGTTTATTTTATTCTTGAACGCTTAACTAAGAAAACCATCGCGAATGATTGTACCACTGTGGTAGATTTTTACCTAATATCAGCCAGTTTATCTATCACAGTCATAATAAAAGTATTTCACCCAGCATTTAGAAACTCTTTTCGGCTGCAGCAGTATATAGAGCTTAATGTAGTACCGTTTTCAGCCATATCGGTATTTATCGTAAGACACGAACAGTAAACTTACACAGTATGTACAAAATACAAAGAAATTTACAGAAAATAAAGCATAGTATATTTGTTCAAATATGAGCATTACCTTTGTATATGGTAGGTGTAGTGTGTCGTTGACATAGATCAAGTTACAGAGGTCGAGAGCACGCGGACAGGGCAGTTGAATTCAAGCTGCATCTCGTATTCCATCAAGTTTTACAAGACGAGAGCGTCGGCGCCCGCCCACGCCTATCCCGTGCTTTCACCTGGCAAAACATGCGTGGTACAATACATTAAACAAAACAAAAGCGTACTATATTGTTCCTGTTTTAAATGTCTTTAGTGTACATTAGTATACAGTAATTTTAGTAAATTACCGTCCCATATTTGTTCAAATAATTTTAACAAGTACATATTAATTGATTGAGTTATTGTTTTTATTAAATAAATTACTATTAAAACCTATCTGCTAGTAGGCAGAGATAAAAGACTGCAGTAACTTTCTTCTGTTTGTTTATTAACACAATTTCTTTTTTCTTTAGTAATAATTAATGGTCTTCTAGTGTTGTTTATAAATAAAAGTTGCCATTCACGGATAGACGTCAAACATAAGGGAGTCGATGCATCATTAGTTCGTGACGGCATACGAGTTGATTTAGCTGTCACGTTAGACCCACCAGTATTAGTTTCGAATAAAACAAATAGTTAAAGAATAAAAAAATTTCCTTTAAATTTCCAATTGAATTTTAGTTGATACTAATTGAATCTCTGGGCGAACATTATTTATATTTCGACGGATCGTGAATTTATCATTAATTATTATTACATATTTTTTTTCTTTTATGAACACTTAATTTTAACTTTATGGAACAGTCATATTTTTAGCTTGTGTCCACTAAAATTACGTATGAGTTACGTTGATAATAAATATTAAACCAAACATACTTTTTAATGAAAAAAAAAAGTGTTTCAACGTGTAAAGTCATCATCAGATTCATCTAATGTCATTATTAGTTTATAAGTAATAATGAAATGCGGAGAAGGTTCATGACCTTAGGCGCCTACATATAAAACTTTTTGAAATATCAACAACGTAACCCATCCCATTTATGACAAATAATAAATCGATAGTTTATCAGAGTGGGCAGGTAATTATTGAGTGTTCGCTCGTGTCTTGGATCGTGACATGCGTGGGCGCAAATACAGCCTCTTGATATAGGCGCATCTGACACGCGATTTATTACTATATCACCGCATCATATATTTTTATTGAATACATTACGTACTCGCTTATGCATGACCTTTAAAGTGTTGCTACCGTTGTCCAGTAATGGATGTGTTAGTGTTTTTTTTTATTCCGTTATAAAATTAGAACCTTCATAGGAAATTTAACTTCGAAAGTTTATTTACACAAGGAGTGATGCATGTGATAGAATAGACACTACATTCAATGAATCATTTTTGTTCTTTATAAATTATTGTTTCCGCGTTCTTGACTTTAGATTTTGTGATTAATTGCTTCATTAATAAATAAATAAAAGATATTTAAATCAAACTTTAAAATGTTTTTTATCTGACTTCATGTCTTAAATAGTTGTAGTAGTCTTTTGCAATTTTATTTACACTGCATGCATATTAAATAGTATGTAAAGTTTTATTTAATATGGTGTTTAATAGATTTTTATATAAAAGAACTATTTATTGATTTATTTTACTTAAGATTTTTTCATTATAGTTACGTACTGCACAATATGTATAATAAGCGTTACGTTGTGTCATATAACTTCTAAATGAACTAAGCTCTAAGTATTCTTAATAAATATGCAAATGTTGAAATAATTTTTGAATGCGTGATTAAATTTGATGTTATGGTAGATCGACCAGACGATATTTTCAAACCATTTAGAGACTTGTTATTACACCCAAGCTTTTTGATTATACGTATATAATTCCTTGGCACTTCTTACATTTAAATATAAACATTATTTTTACAACATTATCAATACGAACGAGCAAAGAAACGACACCTTCGGGCGCATATTATACTATCGATATGTAGTTCAAAGTAGCTGCTAGCATTTTTAAATTAATATTTGAATTATAATTGTAAGGAGTTCCGTAATGAAAGAAAAAACTTTAGCTTTAAATTAATGGTAAATATTTTTGTGTTTTTGCTCTTTTAGATTGGTCTTGCTCAATTTATAACTTTAATTCAATCTATTTAGGTTTTCCGAATTTTAAAAAGGTTTCATTACGTCATAATTTGTTGGACAAAGGCCTCCCACAATAAGGGACGTATTGCCATAATCACCACGCTTGGAAGGCGGGTTGGCGATCGCAGTCAGGTGTTAGTGGTACTCAGGGGATGCTGCTACCTATTCTCTGGTTTATCTCTTGGTCGCCTTTTACGACACCCACGGGAAGATATGGAGTGATAATATTCTTAGCTGGCACCACACGGCACGAATAGTTTTATGAATAGACTAGCTGTGACCCCGCGGCTGCGCTCGCGTTTCACATTTGTCTTCACAGCAATTTTTTTTTATACAAACTTTGCTTGCCTGTAAAACTGTGCATTGAAACGAATTTTATTAAATTTTTTAAGAGTTTTAATTTTTTACGCGGTACTCTTATTATATTCGAAAATTAAAAGTATCGTAAGTTAACCCGGAGTAACTTGAGCTATCTATCAAAAAAAAGTCCCGTCAAAATCTGTCTGGCTGTTCCGGAGATTACCCGGAACAAACAGACAGACAACAATATTAAAAATTACATTTTTGGTATAGGTATCGTTTATACATTAATATCTATTTACTCCAAAAAAATAATTGTGACATTACAAACAGACACTGCAGTTATATTTATTAGTATAGAGTATAGATATAGATTTATTTATGGGTCACGTGAATATTAAGGCAATTTAAAAACATTTACTATGAGAACAGTATTTCAATTTTTTTATTAACTATTAGGCTTCCAAATAACAGGAAATTTACCAAAATAATCCTTTTTAAGGTATCTAAAAACCAAATAATTTTTTTTCACGAAACATAAATGTAACAGACAATACAAAACTTCGCCATGATTGCTTCGTAATCGAAAAAAACGCTCTAGAACTTATATTCCAAATAACGCATATTGCATATGTTTCCGAAAAACAAATGGTCCTAAAAATAAGAATTATTGCGATATTTATTTAGAAAGCTAAGTTCGAAATTCCAATCACATTTATCTCGTGATAATTGATATAATTTTCATCACTGTGGAATCGCGAAATAAAAACGATTTATATGATACTAGCTATGTTTGCGCTCGCGTTTCACATATTCTTCTCTGCGTTTTAATTTTTTTTTATACGGAACTCTGGAAAAAATTATAAAAAATTTATATTTTTGGTTCTAGGATAATGTAAAAATATTTGTCATAAATTCAAGCACTTACCCGTAAACTGTGCTTTGAATCGAATTTTATTAAACATTTTATAAGTTTTTTTTAGTGCGGAACCCCTACCATTTTCGATTATTAAAAATACCCTAATTTACGCGTAGTAACTTTAACTACCTAAAAACAAAAGTCCCGTCAAAATCCGTCCAGCCATTCCGGGGATTACACGGAACAAACAGACAGACAAACATAAAAAAAAATATAGTTTCGGTATAGGTATCGTATATACATTCATATCAATTTAGTAAAAAATAATTCACATTACAAACAGACACTTGAGTTTTATTTCCTAGTATAGACGATTCATAAAATAATACTGATTGATTTATATCCCATCAAACTTTACAATACAGAGTAACCGAAGTTTTTGCATAACGTCCGTCTCTTTGAACCACGTTAACACACTACCTATCGACCGTGACCTTGAAGGTCTCATTTTATAGATACGATAAGATGACGTGATTATTTTTATTGACATGGCGACGTTACAACGCTTAATGTCGGCCCATTGTGCCAATTTATGGCCGATCACGCGCCAACCGCTATAAAAAACAAACACTATCTCACTTTGTAAATTAAACGATCGGATCCGGCGTTACTGAATGAGACGTCAATCGTTTTAAGGAACTGAGAAACAGCTTGAATGGTTGTAGGGGAAAAGTATAGTATTATTTAATGCGAAGAAATTTCCACTGATATTCATTTAAGTGTGTATAAGTTAGGCAGGAATTTCGTAAATTTTTGGATTTAGAACACGAATGAGAATATATATCCGTTCCAGGTTAATACAAAAATAAATCGATGGAAGGATCTAAACAATTATCATTGGCTTTTCGTATATGTTAAAAAGACTTATATATAAAATATTTTCATATGAACAAAATAACACGCACCAGGTGGTTAATAATAAAATATTTTTTTATCTCGAACTTAATCCGTCATGTAGTTTAATTCTATTTTTTTTTATTCATCAACCTGTGTTATTTGGTTTTATCTCATGCGATTCGGGTGGTATTGTGAATAAGTAATAACCCGTAATAATAATTCTGGGATTCCACAAAAAAAATGCTTCGATAGTTGTTGCAAAATATCAATCTATCTATCAAATCTATCTACAAGACACTAGCAGAGTTGCCATCATAAAGAAGAAGAAAATAATCATATCAATTAGTAAAATTATATATTTCATATAAACATTGACATAAGAAATAAACATTAGTTAATTTTTAATCAGTCATAGATTTCTTCTGTCGTCTCGTAATTGCAGGTAAAATAACTTTCATATGATGGTTATGCCATGGCCCTAATAGTAAAATAGTGTAAATCTAATTAAATTAATAAGAGACGGATTTTTCACATCAGTAACGTAAGACACCTCTTACTCAATTATTGTAACTGGTTAAAAGAAATATTAAGAAACATTGTCTCTTATTATTACCGCAACGATTTATCGTCCAATTATATTTGTATTTGACATTCTGATACTTGTAGAATATAATCTATTTCCAAAAAAAAAACGATATTTATTAAGGAAACGTTCATATCTTATGATTCGACACCGATCAACGTTTGATTGTCAATATCTATCTTAACAATTTATTTTTTTACATTAACTAAGAAATGAAACATCTATATTATGTTCATTTTCACATTTCTATCTTTTGAACTATAATAGTATAATGTATTTGTTTTGTTAAGTTTTGAATAAATTAAGTAATATCCTATAAAAGTAACGGGTCTGTGTAGATGATATTTATTTTACCCTGCTGTTACGTGTTCATTAGTTATTTAAATCAGACCATTAGGGACAATATAATGATATTTTATTATAAGCTTTATATATATACGAACTAATTTTGCTAGATCATTAACGTATAACTTTAAAAATAATTTCAGTAGAATGATTGTGAGGTATGCAGAATAAACATCAGTCATTTAGAATATTGAAATAAGTTTGATAGTGCCTTCACAAATTAAGTATCAATTCGATATTATCTTCACCAAAAATATTTACATGGCAATGTAAGTCTGGTTTTGTTCTAACAATAGTAGTTTTAATAAATAAACTATATTCACTAATTCATTAAAATCGGTTTGGCCATTTAGAAGGACTTTAGACACATACACACGCACAGAAGGTATATATATATATATATGTATATAAACAAAAACTTTGTACCCCTTTTTACGAAAATTGCGCTGATGGATTGAAATTTCGCACACATATATAGAGAAGGTGCAGAATGCTAATATTTTTGTAAAATTATTCATAAATAAACATTAAATCAATAACAAAAACATTACACACTACCATGTATTTGGCACACTCAACATGCACACGCGCGGACACGATTACCAATGCATTATCAATCACATGTCATTGTCATACTTTACATTTATTTACAGCGTAAATAAATATTTACTTTTAAGAAGGTTTTACTTTAAGCAATTGACAAGGAAATGCGAATAAAATGTGAACCTTTTTAAAACTCATTATTACGAGTTCATCATTATTATGAGTTATGGTTGAATTTCGATCACAGGCGAGCACTAGTCTACTGAAACCTGTGAAAGTAATCATTTATATCTATATAAACATCTAAATAAACAAAATCTTCTCATTACTCATGAGGATCGTGGTCATTTACTCAGAATAGTAATCTACTTTAATCAATATTTAATTTGATTCACATTCCAGGGGTATATAGAAAATAACTGGTCAGCCATATTTCGAACGACCTTTTGATAGTCCGCCATATTAGATTTAGTGTGACATCATTTAGCTCTAATCATGCATTGTCATTTAAACTAGACGTGTGTGTGTCTACAAAATTTCAGATCAATAAATTAGGTATAACTATTTTAAAATTCATTCGTAAGTTTTTACCTGTACTAACAAGGTAAGGTAAGCTTGTAAAAAGAATAAGTATCGAGAAGACGCCAATGATGATTACGTATTTATAAAAGGAAGTTTTGATGTGCAAAGCATGTCATACCATATCCTATGATGGCGAATATCGTACAGTTTACCAGTGTATACTGTGTTATAATATACCACTTAAAACACGGAAGTCGTTCGTTTTTATTACAGTTGATTATATTTAAATTCAATTCGTACGATCCGTATTACGGATATCCCTTTTTTTGCTTACTGATCGACACGTCAGATTATTTATTTTATTGAGAGAAATCATAGAGTACTGACATAGTAGGATAGTGTATCTGCTCGCACAAATTCCGGGTTCCTCTCTGGCATTGCACAAGACGTGTTCCGATCCTCATCTGGAGAAGCTCTTGCAGCCGCTACCAGTGTAATACAGTGACACCGTATGCACTAGGATCACACGCATCATATTTCACACATATTTGCACACAATACGCAAAGCACATGGGTTCTGTAAGGGACCTTTTTTACATTATAGGTAATTTACTTATCGTTAGGGTAGCCAGTGCAAATTGCGCGGAATTTTTAACACGAGTAGCTACTTATGCCAAGTTTCGTATCATTTTGGTCCCCTTGCGCTAGCTACCAATTTTAGACTGAGTGCCTTAAACACTCGCCTCAAAATCCGGTGACGCTGTCAAGGCCCTTCGGGTCAACACCGTTTGATTAAAAAAGTATAGTGTATCTGTCGAGTACGAGGTATCGTGTAACCATTTTTTCTCGTCGCCGATGATGGGCGGTTAACTTTGTGTCAGGACACACACTGGGTTCCTCTCTGGCAGCAACCAAGGATGTGCTTTGATCTTCAATTGGAGAAGTTCTGAGAAGATTCTTATTTTTTTCTTTTTTCCATTAACCACAAGATATAGGATTTAACTGTGGTAAATTCTGCGAATACTTCATAGATAACAGCCCTAGCCTTACAATTTTTAAGCTACAACTTTCCAGTTGAGGGCTTAAAGCACACGTCTTAGACACCCATTGAAGCAGTCCCCTGAAAAAAAAACATCATTTTAGTCAATTTGAAAAAAATATTTGTTCATGATACCTTATTTAAATATTCTTACTCCTAGATTCTTAATTTATAACATACTTGATCTTTAATCTCATTTTTTTATATCTAAATGTGAATAAGGCACCATGTCAAGAAAGTTTTAATTTGTAAAGGTTATCATAAGGTGGATCATTATGTGAACGATGGTATTACTATCTGGAAATAACACCTTTCTCCGTGCGTCTACTAATAAACCCTGTAACTATGAGTTGTATAGTTCTATACAAATGAAAAAAAAAAAAACTAGATCGAGTTTCTTGGCAGTTCTTCTCGACGACTGGGCTGTTTTCCGAATCGGTGATAGTATTTTGATGTTCATAAGCGCCTTCTTAGGCCCTAAATAGGATACAGTGTTTTTATTATCTTGAATCTAATATCTATATAGGTAATTTACGTAATGTGGCTTGTGAACAATGTAGAAGCAGAACAGTGTTTTATTATATCAGTTACGATGTTACAACACACATGCAACACATTATTATTGCGTATATTTAATGGGTGAATCACAAGGACGCGCAATAACCCCGAACTGTGTGCTACAATTATTATACATAATTGTTCGGTGACACAATACGTGTTACTCATCGGTCTTTGTTAATGGTAATCTAATGAATAATTTGATACTTCTCTATTGTATATAAACTTGGACATAATAACACTTGATATTATATTTATAAAAATGTCACGATCGGAAATAATTTTACGATTCAATTATCACTATACTAGAGTTAACAAAGTGGTTGAACTTTTTGTTTTTTTTTCTAACTAACTAACACTGTTGATCAGAAGGGCCTTTACAGCTTCACCGTGACTTTGGGGGCGAGTGCTGAAGGTACTCAGCCGCAAAAAGGTAACTAGCACAAGGGTTACCAAAGTGGTACGGACCTCAGTTTGGCCGTTACCTGAGTGTAAACAATTCCGCGGAATTTTGAACCTAGCTAAACCATAATTTTTTTATTTAATAGTAATAAAAAAGGTTCCTTACAGGACCTATGTACCTGTGTGTTATGTGCAGGAGTGTGTGTGGAGTGTTGTGCGTGTAATGTTTAATGCATGTTCAATGTCAGTGTATCGCGCTGGCAGCGGAGTCAAGAGCCTCCCCAGTTGGGGAACGAAGCAGTCAAAGGGGTTGGAATCGTGAAGAATTCGATGGTGAACCGTATTGATCATATTTTTTTTTTAATGTAACTTTACTTTAATTGATTTGACACATTTGACGGGCGTCCCGTGACTGCCAATATTTTTTTAATGTTATCTATGTTAAGTGATTGTACAATCACCGACGATTGTTACTGAATTATTTATTACTATACGTACTACAATAACATAAGAGGTTGTTTTTTTTTTTAATTTTATGATACATCAAATTTTCATTACTCAATACAAAAATCTCACTTTTAATGTTTATTTTACACAAAATTCATCTATATATAAATAGTCAATCATAAAATATTTCAGTACATTTATCTTCTCTGTATGTTTTTTGTTTAATATTGATGTACTTTAAAGTTATTTAAATAACATGTTTAGACATAAATTATTTTTACAAACTAAAGTATTTTGAATTAATATTTTGATCGAATTTCAGCCACTACGCAAATACTAGTTATTACTAGTAGTTATACTTGACACATATTTTTTTTGTTTTTTCCTTTTATGTATAGTCTATGTATGATGGCTATACAGTGTCTAATGTATAGTCTACGTGATGACTGTTATTATTATTGCAGTTTGCTATTGTTATTACATCATATTATTATTTGTTATTTATGTAAATAGCTGTTTCTTTGTATATTATTATTGTACTAGAAATAAGAGATGGCGTTTTATTTCATAATATTAAATCGCTTTCTCACTGAAGTAATTTCTTAAACGTTCAAAGTTTGAACACTAGATGGCGTCGCACGATGTTTAATTTTTAGTTAATAAGGTATAATAATAATTTAAGATATTTACTTCATAGCGAGTAATTTTCTAATTATTACATGTAGGACTCATATAGTTTTGTTTTTCCGTTTCTGTTTTAACAAAAACTTCGTTCCTGACGAGGGTACCCCGACCACAAAAATGTATATTTTGTTCATCTCTCGGATTCGAGAAGTTCTCTCGAGCATTGGAAGACTGAATTTAATTCAACTTATAACACAACATTTATTGATTCCCATTCGGTATCTCGCTGGGAGTTGTCCAGCTGTGGTTAGAATATAATTTACTACTACAATTTATTACCCCAACCAGGGAATCATGATAATATTCAGTGCCTTTGCACAGTAATTACAGTTCGCCTACTCCACTGACAGACGGCATGTGAATACTTTTCGATATATTTAACCACTGTATTTTTTTTTTCGTATGAGTAGGCGGTGGTACCGACAATCCGGTTGCGGTCGTGCGCACTCAAAGCACTAATGAATATTTACTGTTTTGGTTGTCGGTATCGTAAGAGGCTTAATAAAAAAAATAAAGACGTAATTAGCACAATACGTTTAAGGTTTTATTCGCGAGGCGAGTTTTTTATTAAGATTTTTAATTAAATCGTACATGTACGTATACATTTTGTGCTCTTTCTGTATTTATTAGTAAGATAATTTATTTAATGTTTCGATGTTTTAAAAATTTTATCATAAAAACGAACATATAATCTTTAATGTCATTTTTTATTTCTAAATGTGAATAAGGTACCAAGTCAAGAAAGTTTTAATTTGTAAAGGTTTGTAAATAGAGTGGATGAAAGTAATTACACGGAGTCAATAAAATAGCTGTCCAATTTATTGTAATTTTAAAGTAAGACAGATCACACTAACAGAGTAACGACTTCTCCATCAGAGTACAGATTGAGAATCGCCACTTCTTTTTTATGGATCTACTGTTGTTCCACGACTAAATGCTGTTGACCAGAAGAGCTTTGGCAATTTCACCGAATGAAGGATGTTAATCTAAAAAAAAAAGATATTTTTTTCGTTCGATGTATAAAGCGATATATCAAAAAAAATTATATCGAAAAAAATATTAAACTCAAGTCCAACAGTAACCTTAGTTCTTCTGCGGAATGAGGATATCATTCCTGATACGATTAAGAGTACGTAAAAAGTAACTAGCACAGGGGCGACAAAACGGTACGGAGCTCGGTTTGAGCTGCTGTTTGTGTAAAAATTCCGCGGCCAATTCGAAGGCAAAGTACAATGTCATATAAAACAATGTTTTTTATTAAATAAAAAAACTATTAACTTTAATGGTGCAAGTTAAAGAAGTTTAACATTGGATAAACTAACTCTTACAGTTCGCTCGTCGCGACAGATGTCGCGAGTCGTAATATAAGTTTAAACTCCCCCCGGGAATTCCAGATCCAGTTTGCTCGTTCCTTTATCTCTTATTTATGTATATATCTCAATACATACATATACTATTATCTAAAGACGAAAAAAATATTTTTGTTTTTTTGTTATGGATAAAACCCAAAAACTATTTAGGTAACCGATTTTAAAAATACTTTCACGTGCAGAAAGCTATACTATCAGTGAGCGTATTGTATTATATTCTAATACTAGTTGTGTGCCCGCAGCTGCGTCCGCGTATCATATGTTCTTCACTGCGTTTTAATTTCTTTATACGGAACCCTAATAATTTTCCTAACCTTTATTAGTAATAAGATAAAATAAAAAAAAATTCTCATAAATTCAAACACTATGTCCGTAACACTGTGCATTGAATCGGATTTTATTAATTTTTTTTATGAGTTTTATTTTTTTTACGCTGAGCCCTATTTTCGAAAATTTAAAATTACCATAAGTTACGCCGAGTATCTTTAGCTATCTACCAAAATAATGTCCCATCAAAATCGGTCCAGCCGTTCAGGAGAATACCCGGAACAAAGAGACAGGCAGACAAACATTTGAAAAATTGTACTTTTGGCATATTTTTCATATTTAGTAAAAAAAAATATTTTCACATAACAAACAAACACTTCAATTTTGTTTATTAGTATGTAGATTAGACTTTTTTACATATACGTGCGAAGCTGGGGCAGGTCGCTAGTAATATGAACATGGTTCGTAGATCTGTAAATGACATTGTAATTAAAATCAGATCCAATGCGTAATTTTACTGGTAAGCGTTTTAATTTGTAAGGTATGTCTTTGCTTTCTATTAGTATCAAACATATTTAGGGTTGCTCGTAAAAAAAAAATACAACTCATAACATTATGAACAAAATACGATTCAATGGACAGCACCATCAAAACATTATTTTCGAATGATTATTTCAAAACTATATTACACAGTTATATTATTATGTGAGACGTGAGTGGAGCCGCAGGCGACAGCTAGTATAATATAAAGAACGATAAGGATAATTGTTTAACATAGTTATCTTTGGAATATCTAACAAGCCAGTGCGGCGGACGTGTTATGTTCTGGTTTTTACAATAATTGCCATGAAAGTATGCACCTATTTGTGTCGAGTGGCTCGGTGCCGATCTTGTTGTAGTTTATTTTGCGTGTCACCGGTCGCGAGTCGCTGCGGACGTTCACACTGAAAGCAAACGCACTTTAATAGACTAAGATTGGGGTTGCCAACATTTTCGACGTTCCCAAATTCATCTAGATTTATTTTTTAAGCTACTGGAATTTAAAATCATGTGTAGTTTACAACACAGTTTAGATCACAGTAAATTTGAGTCTCTGTGACAGCTATGATTGTAGGCAATGACGACTGATAAATATCAATAGGTAGCTTACTCAGGCTTATAATTAGTCACTAATTTGTAAGGCTTTTCATTTTAGTTAGATATTGTACACCATGGTTAATTAATAATAAACATAAAGTATTTGGCAACCCTGACTATAGTATAAGATATGTAATTTATATTTTTTTATATATTTTATCAAGCTCTGTGATTTTCGGATTTAAAATAACCGATAAGATGTCTATAAATTATTGTCATTTATAGTAAAAATGCATATTTTCTCTAGACAAGGATGACGCGGTCGTAAGCTTTATATTATAAGAAAAAAAATCATTTACGAAGTTATCAAGTCCTTAATCGAAATTTCGAAGAACAAACCATAAAATATTAATTGTAAATTGACTACTACTATAGCTGATTCAAATTATTTTAATCCATAAATTATGTGATTCAAATAGAATTTGCCTCAATTTCCTTCCAAATACGACGGGACGGCTCCCTTTGGTTATTCACCCTATCTACAACCCGTCTCTCACTGACAAATGACATCACTCCATCTATATGCCCATGCACTGTAATTTATCTCTATCTCAATTGGAACGTTCACTGATTGCATCGGCTGTTTTTGCCATTTGTAAAGTTAGCGGTGCTGCATTCCGTTTTGGATTACTGCCTGCCGGTACACATTATTGCATCATAGGCATGATTTATATTTAAAACTCCTAAGGATATATATATACATATACCGTTACTTGTCTTATCGACTTCAATTAATTCTACTATATAGAATTCCAATTAAATTAATTGTAATCTCGCTAATTGATCTGTTAAACAATTAGCGTACAAATTATTTTCATTAAATCATTTATGTATTCATACAGTAGATATATTTCATCGATCTCTGATATTATTTACTACACTACTAGAGAGTTAAGGTATTGATGATAATTTGATAATTAAATTTTAAAACGAATTATAAAAATAGCCAATAACTTTGTTCAGTTTAAAAAGTTCTATCACTTACTGCTTAACCCTTATATTATATAGTAGTTCTCTTATTCTAGATTCTTCTTTAGGTTCAGGCTTATATAAATCAGAAAACTACGTTAAAATCAATGTTATATTTTTCAAATTATTCTCTCTTTTTTTATTCAAAAAGTTCAACAATAGGAAAATATCACTTTTTAAAAGAGCTCTTATAAGAAGTTTGTCTACAATACATTTTTTTTTGAATTTATAGGAGATCGAAAAACGCGGATCCAACATTATCTAGCATTTTCTGATAGTTAGTCAAACAGGCCATAGTCACAAATTATGTCTTTAATATTAGTGAACCTATTCTTTAAAAATAGTTTTCAGCAATAACATAAAACCTTACGTCGCAGGTTCGACAAGAATGTGGACCGCCGTCAACAGAAGAAACCGGATTGACACCACCGCCTCCAACACAAGGGTCTATCAGGCGGGAAGATTTCCGAGCCCCGCCTCCAGATACCGAACTCCTACAGTTTGCAGCGAATTTGGCTTCCACGAAAAAGTTATTCGGCAGTCTGGCAGACAAGCTCTGCGATGAAACCGACTTTGCGGACGACGTAAACGAGCAATGCTGGAACGGAGAATCCATTGGAGAGTGAGTATTGTAAATTCGCACTGTACTTAAATTTCATTAATAAAGTTTCAAACTATAGCGTACATATTATTTTTTTTCGTAGATACACCAAACCGCTTGTACCATCTTCATCTATGAGCGATCAGAAATACAATCCCGAAATTACTGGCGCTGTTACCCAAGACCCCAGAGTGGCTACTATTGCCGACAGACTTCAGCAGGCAAGACAGGTATAACAATATCATTTTACTACATACTGTACGCTTATCTCTACAACATACAATAATCATCAAACATCTTGATCAAGTTAACTCACACTTGTGTTACGTAATCGCTTTTAATAGATAGACCATTTTGAAGAATTTAATATTAGGGAATCGAATTGTTCAGGAAGCAATATTAAAATTGTTGAGAATAAATTTGAACCGATAAGCTATCCTATATATTTGTTCTCCTTGATCTTGTTCTGATCGCGTCTTTAAAAATTTTCTAAGTGTATAATTTAACTTTCATATATCAATTAAAATAACTTAAAGGAGAACATAAAAATATAAATGTTATCTCGTTTCAACGTCAAAAAAGGACTCTCACTTTCGAAAGAATGTCAAAGAAACCTGTGTTTATTTTTAAAATACCTTTACCACTCCACATCACATAACATCCAACACTCCCATCAGATAAGAATGAAATGCATCATTACATGAAAGTATAATGCGATAAGATAAACTTGCGAGTTGATGTATGAAAGAGCATTATTTAACGACGTGTCTCGAGTATCAATCTCTGAGATATTCGTAAGTGTATCGAGACTGGACTGCACTTTAATGACATTCGGAAGCCTGTATCTGTACTCTGATTGCAATAAATGAAATCAATACAACGTTGACAGCTTCAAGTGTTTTTTTTTTAAGATAAATAATTATTATTGAACAAAACTGTTAATTAAATCAGTCTAAAGTTAATGTTCATATACGATAGTATCCAAAAACACTTATAATTAAATGCATAATGAATAATTTTTAATGAATATATTTAACAAATACAGCTTCAATAATTCATTATTCCTTTAGCTTTTGTATCAATGTTTAGTGATTTTTATTTTCCTTTGAAAACATTGCTACTTTTTCTTTAACATTTATTTACATCGCAATTCAGTCTTCGTGTTTAAAAATTTAAATTGATGCTTTGCTTGTTGAAATCTCAGTAGTTAAGTGTAGAGTAACTTTATTATTATCAGGTTAATAAAACAGTTCAGTAGCAGTATCTTTTATCTTTGGTTTCTCAATTGATTTTTAGTTTAGTTTTATTGAAAAACTTTAGTATTATTAAAAATAAAAGGTTATCAACAGATTTTTTGTGCCTGAATATTTGAACCTGCCTCGGTGGCGCAGTTGTATTACGGTTCGACTGCCGTTCTGAGGTCTCGAGTTCGATCCCCTGGTCGGGTCAAGTGATATTGGGTTTTTCTACTCAGTATCATCCCGGAGTTTGGAATTTGTGCCCGATATGGCGACAGGCTCGCCCCCTGACATATCTGGGACGGAACTAAGCTCGGTGAAATGTGGGTGGTGTAGTTCGCTATTTCACCTCTGCCTAACCCTTCGGGAATAACAGGCGTGAGCTTATGTAATGTTATGTTATGTTATGTTATTTGAATACATATTATGGTTGCATTGTGACTGATGAAAGGCAAACACTAATTAATATGTATAATATTATTGGTAAATGGCTTTTATTAAATTAACTGTTTATGTATTAAATTATACTTGATGAAAGTCAATATTTTGCCAAATATATACACAAAAGAAGATATAAAGAAATAATAGTCTTTAAAGTGGTATTAATAAATATTCCTGACCTATTAATTTTCAATTGCAAAGTTGCTGATGTCACACACGAGGTCTGGTGAATCGCAAGCGGAAGCTTTCATGCAAGGCGATGAAGCTGGTGAAGAAGGCTCAGGTTCTGGCAAGAGCTATTCTGATGACGACGCATCATACGACGCTGAAGGTTCAGGAGAAGGCTCCGGTTCTCAAGATATTGGTAAGTAATATTTTATTTCTACGAAATCTACTTACAATGATGTAGGTATCTTACTTTGCTGTTCTCCGATTTTATTACTTTATCGTTAGTCGATTGATCTATAATTAAGATTGTACACGCAGAGTACAAAAATTACCAAACCTCGTAAAAATAAGTTTGGGTTCATTTAAAAATGCTTTCGATTATATACTAAAAGCTCGTCACAGATAAAATCAGAATAAACAACTAAGGAACGAATACAGATCATTTTGTAATCTTCCCGTATAAACACGCGTAAAAATAAAGATGTTCATCTTTATGTACGTAGTACGCGTACTTTACGAGAATTTACTCATTCTGCTGATGCTATTTTTATGATAATCGAATTATTTTTTTTTATTAAATTCTACGCTTTGTTATATGTGTTTTAATGTGACAAATTGATTATTACCTTTCTCTTTCAAACAACAGAGGGACGCACTTTCACGGACAAGGAGACGCCGTACTCGACAACTCCGAGGACACAGGCCGCGACCACTTCTAAACCATTCTTCGTTGTCGTATTAATCACAACAGTTTTTGTCGATCCTTGGGCATTGTCTCACTTAATCTCGCCTCGGCACTTCATCGAATCGAGATAACTGCCGGATTCTAACTCCGGTGAAACTTAAAGAATATCCATATCATTCTGTATGAAGTGGTGCGTGAGAAAGTGCGTTTTTGACTGCTAAATAAACCCTTAGCTGTAGGGACTTAATTAAAAAGACACGTATTATTAGGAATGTAGCTCACCGCGGGCAGAGTAAGGAAATGTGGCACAAATATGATTTAGCTAGTCTCATCAGGGGTCGTTCAGTTATTACGTAATCATCAAGGGGAGCGTGGTATATATTATGCTTTCTTGTTTTTTTGATGACGTGAGGGAACTAGGGTTCCGAATGGTAATAAAGTTATTTCATGGGGGGGGGGGGGTGTAAGACCTTTGGTTCATACATTGCTGAGAAGGACGAGGTGGAAGTAAAAAAGTCTAAAATTTACGTAATTCTAGAACAACTCCTTACATCTTTATCAGAAGCTGGATTCGAGCTTATATAATAAACAACATCGCATAAATAAATTGAAGGTTGCAAATCGAGATGTAGTACTGAAATATTGAAATCTGATGAAGTATACGAATTTGACATATTTTATGGAATGTAAATCTGTTGATTATAAAATATATTCGTCTTTAAATAACTTATATGCTGCTATTAGTGATGTGTCATTAAATAGATTGAAATTAGATATTAAAAGTTTCAAAACAGTTGTTTATATACGTGCGGTAATATATTAAAAAAAACGTAATTGTAAGGAAAAATAAAAACACGTTTTTATATGCATTTAAACTGTTTTTTTTAAGTCTCTGCAAAATGTACAGTGCATATCGATGTTGTCTTCATTTTGTAAATATTTTATTATTAATCTTCAGTGTAATGATAAGCTATACGTAAACTGCAATGTAAGCTTTAGATATTACATTACTTCAAGCATTTAAATAATATATATATATATATAGCTGCCTCGGTGGCACAGTTTATAGTACGGTACGACTGTCGTTCTGAGTTCTCGGATTCGATCCCCGGGTCGGGTCAAATGATATTGGGTTTTTCTACTCAGTATCATCCTCGGAGTCTGGAATTTGTGCCCGATGTGGCGACAGGCTCGCTCCCTGTCACATCTGGGACGGAACTGAGCTCGACGGAATGTGGGTGGGTGTAGTTCGCTATTTCACCTCTGCCTAAACCTTCGGGGATAACAGACGTGAGCTTAAGTTATGTTATTTTAAAAAAATATAGTGATCGTGAAATTTGTCATAATAAAAGCAATAATAATAAATTATTAAAATTATATATATTAAAAAAAATCGTTATTGAACTAGCCGATTGGTTATAAATTTATTATATAAAATATATATGAAAATATGACAGACAGTAATTATAATATTGTAAGATTTCTATGTACAGACAATGTAAATACATTTGAATCATTCTCTTATAGGTGCTTAGCTAGTAATTACATTTCGTTGCCATATTAATATTACGGATATTATTATTTATAATATGGTTAAGTCATTTAATTTAATGTAATATCTATGTGATACCGATAGTTAATTAGTTTTATTTTACAATAAATTACATTGACTTATTTATATTCGGTGCATGATTTTTTTTTGTAATTTTTTATTTCACGATTTCTTAATAATTTGTCGAAAAACTCAATTTAACAGATACCGTAGGTGTCACGTATTTACAAAACATTTTCTAGTTTCCCGTGTGCATGTATATATAATGTGATATTTGTTTAATGGCCTAAATGAATAATATCTCTCGACCACTACCAATAACTTATCTTTAGTACCAAATAACTGTATAAAAAAAAAAAAACATTTAAAAAAAATTAATAAGAAAAAATATATTGTGTACCAAGTTATTGTAAATTGCTTTAAAAAATACGTAGTGAATTTCGAAATTAAGTATTTCTCAGAAACCATTTGATGGTGTGCTAAAAATATTGTATAGATGTTTTAGGTACGTAGGTATATGGGCCCGTTGTAATGTGCGAGGACCACACCAGGAATGCGGGATGTTTGATGTTAAAATGAAACAAGGCCAACTGTTTCGAGGACTACATTTAATGCACATAACAGTTGTTTTATGGAAATAATTTATTTTATATGTAATCATAATATTAACTTTCAATTTTGTAAATATATGTTTTGGGTATGAAAATCTGTAGTAACTGATATGTTTTTATTTAATTTTACTTTAAATTATGTTCAGACTCTATATTCATAAAATATAATTTAGAAATATTATGTATTTGAACATTTACATTTTATTATATAATAGATGTGTTTTTTTATCTGTCAATGAAATAAATAATAAAATAGATTCTTAACTTGATACATAACAAGTGAGCTTATATTTTCATTTCAAATAACTTTTTGAATTTAATGATAACACAGAGACTCTATGGACATAATCCTTTTTTTTATTTCTAATAATATAATATCATTTTTTAAATTCAATGTATACTTAAGAAAAGGTGAAAGGTAAATTCATAAATTTAAAATGATAAATTTGATCATTTTAACATACGATGTCCCTGAGCGATGTATAATGTACATATTTGTTGACGAGTTGATTGAAATGCAAACAATTAATGTTATAATGAATATATATTATGATTATGATAATAAATCCTCTACTATATAAAATTCATTGTTTCATTTTTCATAACCCGATTTTTTTTATTTTTAATTGGCACCGCACACGTTTCACCTCTGGTATTGGAGGCGTTCATAGGCTACGGTGACCGCTTATCATTACGCGAATCGTATGCCTTTAATCGTTTGTCGCTTTAGTGCTTAAAAAAAATTGTTTCGATTTCGATTGTGGTACCTACTTATAGTATATTACCTACGTCATGTTTGTGTAATGGTTACCTCATCTGGAGTATTATTAGCCTGTAATGTCAGTCTGCGTGTAACTGCGACTTTCAATATGAAATAATAATTGTGAAATAGTAATTTAGATTAAGATTAAACTAAAAATAAATGAGGTTCTCTGACAGATCACTGACATTAATCTGACACTTTAGAGAAAAAAAATTAATGAAAATTCCGATTGATTGAAACCTAACTTTACTGATGTGTAGTGACAAAGATAGAGAAAGGGATGCCTAGTCGGTTTCGACATGTTGACCGGGCGGAAATGAATGAACCTAGGTCGATCTAGATGGTTGTATCTCCACGAAACCGTAAACGTTCTAAAGAAAGTCTAGATCAAAAGTACCTGTAACCGATGAGCATTATGAATACTTTCATTAACGCAGATGAAGGGAAAGATGTACGTCAGGGTCGTAGCAAATGCAAGGTTGTAGTCTACTCTCATGAGAGAGAGAGAGAGAGATGTAACGATATATATGTATGTACAACTTGTGATTAAATTAATTAAAAAAATATAATTAATTTTTCTTTGGCGTAAAAGAGAATAATTGTATTTTTTTATAAAATGCCAGGATCATATAACTAAACATATCTTTATATAAAAACGCTAACATACAAATTTCAATTAAACGTATTGAACATAATAGTATCGTGTACAAACATCAAAGCAAGAGATTATCAATAATAAGATAATAATCGTATAACTACTAAAACCCGTGCGTAATTGACAGACTATATATCTTTACTCGTTATTTCCAAGTCCTCAGAATGAAATTGTGCATATTTTTGTAAGTACATACTTTAGAACGTACAACAAATTATTATGTTTCACTATTATGTGCTGCTTGAAAGGGTACATTCGCAATAACGTGGACATGTGTCCTTGTTCAACTATATTCATGCAGTCCAATTGTCTACGCTCTGAGTATATGTCTCATAATAACATATATATTATATCTACTTGGAAGAAACAGTCGCCCGCTTTTCAAGTTACGAAATAACCGAACAATTTCAACGGCGACGATTTTCTTAAATTTAGAAACGATGACTCGTAGAGATAACCTTTTGCTAACAAAGAAAACCGATCTGGAACAGGTTTAGTATTGTGCTACAAAACCATTACGCTTTTATTCAAATAACATAGAAGGTTACGAGAGAGACGTTTGATTAACATAAACAGGTTCACACGTGTAACCCCAAAATTAAGATAATTCATATGTCATAGGCGAATAACGGACGCAAATATATCTAGAGCCGATTGTGAAATTTATCTAACAATGGATCTATACAAAGAAATAAAATTGAAGTGTCTGTTTGTAAAATCAAAATAACAGCATTTTACCAAATATATATAAATGTATATCCGGTACCTGTAACATAACATAATTTTTAAATTATTGTCCGTTTGTCTGTTTGTCTCGGTTTATCTCCAGATCTCCTAGATAGCTGAAGTTATAAGTCGTAACTTAGACTGCTTTTAATTTTGGAAAATATTTAGGATTCCGCGAAAAAAATTAAAACTAATAAAATTGTGAAACAGAATGCGATTTAATAATCAGTTATACTGGCAAATGTTTCAATTTGTGAGAAAGATCTTTGCTTTCTGTTAAAATACAAAAGTAATTTAGAACCCGAACAAAAAATGGAATCCATTATTTTCAATGATTATTTAAAGACTATACGCAGCAGTGAATAATTGTGTCGAATAGAAAATATGATACGCTATGATACGATAAATTTTATCTTCAGCTCGGAATATCGACATCTAAAGCACACCTTCTTTTTACTCATTATGCCAACGAGCTGTTTTACATTGGTTTCAATGGCTATTTTATGGCGCTCGCTGTCGGCAAGAGATGCTTAATAAATTATGCAATTTTACTGTCTAATCTGAAATGATTTAAAAAATTATTAACGTGAGTATACTATAAGATTATTAATAGTGATTGATATGTAACCAGCAACCTATGAATTAAATGTAGAATTTTTTTTTTTTAATCACGTAGGGAACTAAAAAAAATGAAATCAAGAAAGGTATAAGTACGACTTTAAAATACCTCGTTGTACAAAGACGTTATTATGGATATGATTAGAATTTAAATTTGAAATTTGAAATAGATTCTGTCGACTTGAAGAATTTCCTTATATGAGATGACAATGGTATAGAATTTACAAGCGCAATCTATATGTGAAATAACGTTGGATAAACTTAACATTTATCTATATTACAATGCGAAAAGAAGTCTTAACTAACAAAAGACAAAACATAGTCCAAGCTACGGAAACTACGGATAATGGTTACTTATGCAACATAGTAGGTTCTTACAGTAACGTATAAAACAATAACTTAAAAAATACATTAAAAAAAAGTAAAGTATCAATCGAAAGTTAATTTATAATTATTAATCCTATAACTGTTAATGTTAGAAATGTGATTTAAATGTGTTCACATTTAAGAAACTTTATAATATTTTATATAGTTTTGATAAAAAAAATCTTTAAAAAGATAATGTTCCGTAAGCGATTAACACAATACGGACTAATAAAAATATTATATCTCAGAAATGGTGCTGACAATAAATAATCATAATTCATCGATAAGCTTCTACTGATCGGTCGAGCTGCAAATAAAAAATATCCGTTCGAATACTTTTCACTTAAGTGATTTTCGATACATTTACTTCCATCTACGTTTGTGGGACTAATCGAATCAAATAGCGGATAAAATAATTCAAGTGCTCTGTATCATACGACCATTTTACGGATCATTTAGCTACCGAGGTCGGTCAGCTAACGTGCTTCTTGAATATCGATAAAAATTTATCGATATGATATCGATATTTATATCGAAATAAATGTTGAACGAGTTTTTATAGTAATAATGTGTATTATACGCAATAATCGAATTACTAAATTTTCTTTTCGAGCGCATTGTGAATATGTTTTATGTTATTATTAATTTTTACTGGGTCACTATAAAACAAGCGCAATAATATGTAGCCTATTGAAAATAATAAATTCGAAAGTTATTATTTTCATACTTGACACGTTACCATTGACACACAATACGCACGCATGCATGGATGCTCTTAAAAACAAACACGTCTTAAAATTGTAATATCATGATTAAAATATCATAATAAATAATATTATGAATCGTGGATAATATGAAATAAGTGAAAAGTATTCGAACGAATACTTTTTTGCTTAATTATGTTTTTTTTGGAGCTGTATTATCATATAATATTGCAATTGTAATGAATACTGATCGCTCGAACTTTTTATTTATACAATAAATTAAATAACTTGCAACAATACTCTTTAGATAATTGCACATATTACAAAAATTAAAATCACGTCTACCACGTAGAAAGGCTAAACGTTTAGATTTAACTCGAGGTTTTATCATAATTAGATAGCAACAAATTAGATTGTTTAAATTCTTATTTAGATTTGTTAATAATACTGCATTAAAACAAAACATAAAACCACTTACCATCTAAAACAGTCGAATGTTTATTGACAAATTTATCTATACCAAGAAATAACATTGAAGTGTCTGTTTATAATGTACAATTTTTTTTACTGAATAGATATGGATGTATTTAGAATACCTATAACAAAAACACATTTTTTTTTTAATTCTGTCTGTTTGTTCCGAGTAATCTCCGGAACGGCTAGATAGATTTTGACGAGACTGTTCTTGGTAGATAGCTGAAGTTACTCCGGGTAAATTAGAGTACTTTTAATTATTGAAAATATTTAGGGTTCGGCAAAAAAAAAAATTAAAACTAATAAAAAATAAAAGAGATCCGATTCAATGCACAGTTTTACGGGCAAGTGCTTGAATTTATGAGAAATATTTTTATATTATCTTTGTACTAAACAAAACTTTAGTTTCAGTATAAAAAAATGCAGTGAAGAATATATGAAACACGGACTCAGCCGCGGGCACACAGCTAGTATATTATATATAAAGAGAATACTCTGATCGATATCGAGGTTTTAAGTATTTGTTACCGATAAAATATCGATACATATAGCACAAAACTCTAATATCCCTCCCTCCCCACACAATTTATACAATTGCTAGCATGACTCAGAGTAAAGATTGCCCCGGTTGCTACCTACGATATGTTATCTAATATCTATAACCTTTTATGAGCTACCTATGGTTTTGTATCAGTACATCAATCTTATTACTGTTACGTAATGATTGAAGGTGTTTATGACTTTCCAATGCATTTATAGCTGATTTTATCTAAATGTTTTATAATACGTAAGAAAGACAAAAAGCCCCCTCATATTTTGCTTAATTTCGACGTGTGTATTTATAGATTAAATGTACATTAACTGTCTGATTACTTCCGCTACCGTCGTCCGATCCTTATTACTACAAAATACCGGCAAAATCATTTTCAAAATAAACTGGCATAGTAAGTGTATAATTCGCATAAGTAATCCACAAATCACATGATCGATACGACAATTGCCCCCGTGACAGCAATCAATCACGTCTAAAAATAGTTATCTGTGCAGTCAAAGTAATTTGTAAAGATGTTTGACGATATTTATATAATAAATTCTTGTAATTCTTGTATCCTTATAATTATTTTAAGTTACAATTAAAATCCAGACTGTATAGTTAAAAAAGCGAAATATTTTTGATAAAGTAAAGCATTAATTAAGATACTCCAAGCTTTCATCTCAAGCGTGCTGCATCTACCGAACGAGTCGGAATCAAGTACCATTAAATTACTGTAATTGGCTCGTCACTTGCTACAGTAACGTGACGTATGTGAGTTAAGAACTATCGCTAATAGAGGTACCATTAATTTATTTTAATATTTTATCGTCTGATCTTCGATATAGGACGTATTAAGTTGTATTATAAATTTTGCAATTCTTCTAATATTGAGTAGAATTTGAGCTATAATTAAATATCTATAAGCGTATACATAAAAAAATAGTGACAAAACACCATGTGTTTCGTATACCAAATATGTATGCTTTAGTGGTCTAGAATCCACTATTTGTTGTCACTAAAATACATTAAAATGAAATATGCAATTTTGCATTTCTTGCTTGTGCCGATGTTGCTTGTAGTTTAGTATAACGCTTGCATATTTTCGTTTTCTTGTTCACAATTCAATAATATTAATCTATATTGATTAGGTTAGGACTCAGTGGCGCAGTTGTATTATGGTGCGACTGCCGTTCTGAAGTCTCGGGTTCGATCCCTAGGTCGCGCCAAGTGGTATTGGGTTTTTGCTACTCAGTATCATCCCGGAGTTTGGAATTTGTACCCAATATGGCGACAAGCTCGCCCCCTGTCATACCTGGAACGGAACTAAGCTCGCCGAAATGTGGGTGGTGTAGTTCGCTATTTCACCTTTGCCTAACCCTTCAGGGATAACAGGCGTGAGCTTATGTTATGTTATGATTAGGTAATCCATATTGTCAATTTGGGTGTTATGGTTTCGTCACACAGCGGGCGGAGTGGGACGCCAGCATGCCTTTGCTAAAAGAAGAGGTCTCGCACGGCTCGCGTCGACGCGATGTATTTTATAGAAACATCGCGCTGGCATCCAAACCCGCCCGCTTTGTGGCGAAACCATTAAACATACAAGAAAAGAGTATCCCACATCTTAACCAAACGTTAATATTATTATATTCGTCGTTTTGGTCAAATACATAATTATTACTATCATTCTTTTTATTTTAATACCATTTTATTGCAAGGAAAAAACCTATGAAAATAATAAGTCATTGATTTATGTTCATATTTGATTTCTTTCAATTTTGAAAGAAGAGTACCAACTATACTCAATTATTATTAGTCTAAAAGTTATATTAGTGGTTGTTTTTTTCCCCCGCTTCGCAAGAAGCTATTTAGAGTAATAAATAGTGTCATATCTTCATTTATATAACAAATAACGTATTATAATAACATAAATGTTTATTAACGTACCCTCTGACTATCTGCTTACTCTATTCACTGTTCAATAACAACCCGGCTTATGGAATTGAGTAAAACCATCAGGCGCCATCAATCACAATCTCGCTTTATTTGTGACGTGATCTATTGTGGTTTAGGTTAACTCTCAAATTGCTGTATTTGGGCAACAAACAAAAATTTTATGAAACACTAGCTGCTTTTACCCCGTTCCCGTTCCCGTGAGATTTTAGGAATAAAAACTATAATATATATATATTCGGAAAAATAACTACATCATAATTTGCATAATATTACACGATAATTAAACATTGTAATATTAAAAGATAAACCATCTTTTGTGTACATTCTCTTGTTTTATTTTTTCAATTTATATTATGTTGTAAAGTTTCTAAGTACTTTCTTTTAATACATTAAAGTGTTATTTCTAATTATGCTCTAGACATTCTTTAAGCTTATGTTTGTAACACACAGCTTTGATTTCGTGGGACAACTCGTCATGTGCGGGTGCTCGCTAACAACAGACAGATTATGTAGATTTGTTCCGATTAAAAGGAGATGTGCTCGGCAATAGCTTTGAAAAGTAGGTATTTCATAAATCTATTGCACTCCAAAGAAGTTTCTACATTAACTAATTTAGGGAAAAAATCAAAACTTACGAGCATGGCGGCGGTGGATATATATTACTTGGCATAAAAATATTTATCATAATGCTAGAGGAAACAGGAGACTACGTTTGTATGGAACAAATTCCGTTAGCTCTTAAAACCCCAACATACTTTCTCGGCACCCATTGCCGGGTACCACGGGTCTCACTTTCGCATTCGAACAAATGAGTGCGGTCGCCCAAAACAGGACACCTATTGAAGTGCCTAGCTCCGACTAACTCCGGCAACCACAGCCTACATTGTATTTTTATTACGTGATATTATTTCTCGGCGATTTCTTACAAAATCAACCGAGCACACCTTTTCAGGAGCCCGATTAGTAATTTTTTAAAGAGGAGTTCTTCCCCTTAAATTTTTGTCTGTGGTTTTATTCCTCCCTAATTTTTTAAGAGTTATTCTTCCTTACAGTTTTTTAAGGAATTCTTATTCCTATAATTTTTTTTACCAATTTTTTATTCCTCAAAACGAGCTCCTACGGGGTATTTATTTATAAAAGTTGCCTTTATTCCCAGTCGGAGCAGACTAACATTGTTATTCTGGTTCATTCATGGAACATTCAGTTCTTGGGATTACAAGACGTTCGATGGTGACAGGAGGAATAGGTTCCATCCCATTTACCCGTCGGTGAGTGCACGACGACTCTGCCCTTGACTTATTCCACGTCCCCTTTGGCAAGTAGAGGGATAATGGGAGGAGCGCGCCGCCGTGCCATATATCCACCGTCATCTACTTTTGGAGATGAATGACATCAGACATTGATTGGTGTTAACCTTTACCAAAAGTTGACGCCATAAGCCTGGGTACATAACGAGGAGGCCACCTGTACGAAACACCTTGTACAGACAGATAATATTCTATGCTAATAATAAATCTGTAAGCTTCGTCTGTACAATTTTTTTTGAATATATTTTGTGACATATCTATTTTAGACGTTACTAATCTCGAATTTCACATTAAATATTTTTTTGTCTGTTTGTCTATCGGTATGTCCGGATGTAGCTCGAAAATGGCTTGACGAAACTTTGTACACGTGAACTATGTAGTATATACGGTATATAATATACATGTATGCCAAAGAGAAAAAAGACATGCTACATTATACCTTCAAAGTTTTATTATTATTAATATTTAAAACATGTCCTTCCGAGCCCCAGTTTGATTTATCAGAACTATTCAACTATTACATTAATTTATTTTATACCGTGAGAAGCCAGCAAAAAACTTTTATGACAAACGATTGTTGAGGAAACTTGTTGAAAACTGAACTACTAAAACAGTGCTATTAAATATGGGCGAATGTGAAAACTTTCGTTGAAAAATGTTTGAAAACTTTAAATAAATTCTTATTATACAAGGTTTTATCGTAAGTTTCTTTCGTATTTTATTATGAGTGAACCGAACTAATGAGGCACTTTACGATAGAGTACCTACGTACTGTTAAAAAGTTATAAAACTATAAGCATTATAATTTAAATTGTCATAGTATTACTTTACTTTACTTTCTTCTTTCAATTACTTCAACGTAGAGTATGCCTTTAATATTTATGTATAAACTAACAATGCTTGACATGATTTGCAATTTTACATGCATGAAAATATTGTCATTTTTTCGAAAAAAGAACACGCGAATTATCGAATTTACGGACAAAGAAAATTAAATCCATTGCAGAAGTATTTTTTGAATTTGGAACATTACTATGTGCTGGGGTTATTAAATACTCTTTGATTAGATCTCTTTTATCATTCTTGGTATAGCAAAGTAAGTCTCTTTGCTTAGTACAAATTGCGTTCACCTGGCTGTATAGCCATAAATGCGCTTGCCTTTCAGCACAGATTATAAATAAAAAATTGGCGGCCAGGCTGATAATTTGTCTTGGTACTAATGTAATAAAAAGTAGTAAATATTTTGTAACATGCTTATGGTCTAATCTCGATCAACGAGCAAAAACTAGCTATAATAAAAGGTTTACAACTGAAGTGCCACCTTATATATAAGAGTACCCTCAGAGGCCGATCGAAAGCTGGATTAACCCCCAGGATAATTCAGAGATTACTCCACGAGTGACGTACCTGTGCGCCTATCCCAGCAGACTTGTCTGTTAGCGCGGACTAAGCAGAAGCCACTGCCAGAGAGAATAGCCCTGAAGCGGTTTCCTCCATTAGTTGTAAGCTAGTTAATAAGTTAGTTGTTGGGAGAATATTGCATTTATTTATAAGAATGATTATTACTACATAATTTAATATTTTCTAAATAAACGCGAGATCGTCACGTGGCATATGACCTGGCTTGAATATATGATTCTATTTTAATGTACTGGATATAAAATGTTGCCATAAATGGTAATTAATATATATCTATACTAATGAATAAAATTGTAGTGTCAGTAATGTCAAAATATTTTTTTTCACTAAATAAATATGAATGTATAAGATACCTATACCAAAAAATATTTTTTTTAAATGTTTGTCTGCTTGTTCCGGGTAATCCCCGGAACGGCTAAACCGATTTTGACGTGACTTTTTTGCTATCAAATCAACTTTAATTTAATTTTTTGAAAATAATTAGGGTTCCGCGTAAAACTCATGAAATTATGAATAAAATCCGATTCAATGCACAGTTTTACTGGCAAGTATTTGCTTTCTCTTAGTACAAAAATGTTTAGAGAAATAATTAGAATTCCGTGTAAAAAAAAAACTATATTACGCAGTGAAGAATATATGAAACGAGGGCGCAGCCGAGGGTACACAGCTATTTAATAAATAACTTACTTAGGATAGAACTATAGCATAGTAGTAGTAAACAATAAAATTCATTAATTGCAATATTATATGATTCTGTATTATTTAATTTTTGTGGCGTTTTACGTGATATAGTTTGGTTATTGTGTACAAGTGAAGTGTATTGAAAATACTGACACGGAGCATGGATTCTGAGATCTACCAATAACTCCTTTAGAACACTCTGCAACAAATAGCCGAGACACTTTGTTAGAATTACATTTTGTTAGAGCACTGAAGATTAGTAAAATTATCGAAGTTGGGCCTAAGGAACTTGTATTCAGAGCCGTAAATATATAAATAAAAGTATTCTTAGGTGTTTCCCGGCAATATCATTTATAGTACCGTGTCCACCATCGTGGATCACATGGTCAGTTAACATAAGGTAAGATTTATGGTTAAAGCACTGAGTCTGTATACGTATAAATAAAAACATCAGAAGTGAAAAATTGCATGTGTTCGCTTTTTTATTAAAAGGGTAGTAAGTACTAGGATTTATATTGTCCTTAAAACGAAAGTGCTTATACGATATTTTAAAAGATTAAATTAAATGAAAACTGTAAGCTTCCACATCGCGCGCGCTAAACGGTAGCAGTTGGCTTCCACCTGTCAGCTGTCATCACGTCCAGGCTTATAGTTATTCGGTATAGTGAGCTGTTTAAGTGCTCAAGTACACTGTATGTATAGTGTGTCACAAACTTTATATTTCACGGTGAAATCTACACTAATCAATAGAATTGAAGTGTCTATTTGTAATGTCAAAATTATTATTTTTTACTAAACAGATATGAATGTATATAATAATGATACCAACACCAAAAACACATTTTTTTAAATTTTCGTCTGTCTGTTTGTTCCAGCTAATCTCCGAAAGGGCTGGACGGATTTGGACCTAATTTTTTTTGGTAGATAACTGAAATTATTTCGCGTAACTTAGGGTACTTTTAATTTTCGAAAATAGTTAGGGTTCCTAGTAAAAAAAATTAAAACGCGTAAATATTTTAAGAAAACCCGATTCAATCCACAATTTTACAGGCAAGAGCTTGAATTTATGAGAAATATTTTTACTTTATCTTAAAACCAAAAAATGTTTACGAAAACATATACATTTCTCTTATTATAATCGTGCGTTCATATGTTAACGAATTAAGTTTGTCATGAAATTAATTGATGTTTTTGGTATTACAGCTATTTCATACAACAGATTACGTTGAGAACCCATAAGTCCGCAGACAATGGCGTGCGTTCGCACTACTGACACGTTTCCGCAGGCTATCGCGTGTCGCCGGTTAAAAGCGGTACATTTCATGTCGGTGACGCGACGTGAGTTTTTAAAGGTCTCGCCAAACAGCGATCGAAACTGGTCAGCGGTGGGACGTTAGAACGTGTAATGGACTAGTTACTATAGAAAATATAGCACTCGGCGCTTAACAGTGTGTGGCATCATAATTTGCTCATATCGCGCTGACGTCCCGCCGGAGTCCCGTCCCACGTTTGGCGAAACCTTAAAGCATCCAAAATTCGCTCAAGGTAACTAAAAAAATGTCCAATGAAAAAAAAATAAAGCACACGATTAATATTTCTCTTAATGCAATTAATTTTCAAATTTTCTTGTTGACTATAAAAATTACGTCAAACTATATCCGTTATCGAATATCAAGGCCCACGCTGATGACTCCACCAACGATAAGTATGCATAAAACTATTTTTATTGGATCTTAAGAATATGATATTGTTTTATAGTTTTATATTTGTAACCGCAACTAGGTCCAGAGAAGAAAATTACGTCGTATAAACATACATTTGTGTATATCTAATTTCATTGATGCAGTGACCTGTATGTTGATACCATGAATAAATGTAATTGCATAAAGTTCTCGGAAATAAACGGAGTCATCGTGGTGACACGAGTTTGATACCGACGACCCGTATCCTGGTACTATTGTACCGTGCAGTGCGCACATTATGAAGTGCATTACAATTAATTTTATTATCTCTCGCAATCTATTTCAGAAACTGTTGTTGTGTATAACTGAACTAAAGTAACATTTGCACGCGCGAGATTATCATCTCTCTGTGTATGTCTATAATTATTATGTTTATTACAAAAGCTTGTCTTATAATTTTACACGCTTCTGTAAACTGATGATGGTATTTTAAATCACTTTTGTAGCTGTTATTACTTTTTTTATGTACTTTATCAGTTGCACTCTTTACGCGTTTAAGTATCAGTAGCTATTGTATTTTCTTTTAACTTATTTTGTTATGTAATGGCGCTCAGTGACATGGTAAAACATTTTTTTAATATTGCTCGCCTGGGTAGTGTTCTTCCGGTAACATCTTGCCACCATCTCTAGGCTTAATAATGTTTTTACCAACATGGACCACAACGTCACAAGCGTAAAAAAACATCTCAACTAAAGTTAAGTAATGACTTACTGGTAAATACGTATGTATTAATGGTAACCTCTCTAATGAAACTACCGAAACACACCTATATTTATTTGGCAACATATTTAAACTGCGCTTTAGTTTTCTTTCACTGAAAGCTTAGACTTGTTATGGAATAATGTGGTCCCGACCCCCTGCTGTGTGGCGAAACCATAAAACGCTCAACCAATAGAACGGTAGTTAGCGCAAAGGCTCCCACAGTCTTCCGGAACTCGGCCTGGACTGGGATGTACCTATCATAATTAAATATATATATATATAACGAAGAAGACGAACATAAAATTAGACAGAAGCACAATTTTACAAGTCTCCGTAATTAAATAATTTAACACATAATATGTAAGTAAATCAACCAATTAAATATCTTACAAAAGATTACTGAATAAAATGCTTAGTACAATTTATAAACAAAAATTATTACTTATACTTAAAAAAAAGTATTCTTAAGAAGTACATTTAAGATTATATCGTCGATATGTTTGTTTTTTTTTTTGCAAAATAAGTTTAGTATTCAAATGAGATTATATGGAGCTATCGTTGAATTTAGGCGAGATTTCCATCGTTATTCTCCTCGGGGTGTCGTTCGATGGAAGTTGAGCGATCATTCAGCCAATTTGAACTTTGGACATAACGGCACTGAATAATAAACGAGCTCCCGACTTGGCGACAGTCCTTTTTTTGCACTAAAAAGTACGAAATGAAGTAGAATGTCTGAGAATTGTTTTCTACTCTCGGAGATTTTTAAAGAGATTGGATTTTTACTATCAAAAATATATATACGCCGCTATACTTTTTTTCTATAAAGATATCTCTGAATGATTAATAATATGCCAAATATGGAATTTCGATGCAGGACTATTATTTATGTAGAAGAAATGGTAACTAGGATTGAATACATATCAACTCAATTGAATCGAAGACAGGAATATTTATGTGTAACAAACTATTCCCGGTAGTTACGTTAAACTATAGACTACATGGTATATCTAAAATAGGCAAAGTAACCAGATTTAGGTAAAGAAAAATAAGATAATCTACTGTATGTAGTAATTTATTGTCGACTCAATTTTTTAATATCCTTTAAACATACATTATCTAATATATCGAATCAACAAAACCTAGGTTAGGTTTTAACGCATTCAGGTCTCGCCAACATAAAGTCAATTTTGATTAACTATAACACCCCGATTTATTTGACAGGTGTTTTGTGCTAACGTCTGGCGATACTGACACATTTCTCCAGAGAACCTTCCTGAGAATCTCAACGATCTTAAACCTGGCAAAAAATATATTGGAAAAAAAATGATGTAAATTAAATCAGTGTTTCTTGAGCTATAAAGAAACATTGCCTTTTATAATATGTTAGAGTAAATTGCTAGATGCGGTAATCATTAATATCTTGTATGACTAATATCTATTAATTGATCTCTGGAAAAAAAAACTAGACAGCAATGGGAATTGCTGCCACAATCTTATATACCTGTACTGTAGCATGTTAACGGCTGACATCATAGTATAGGTAGCGCGAATCTATAAGTTTTCCCCTACCGAGAATCTGTCAGCACCGCTAAAGAAGTTTTCACTTCAAAACCATTTCGTTAAAGGTAGGCGTCTATATGTCCACATCGTAAGTATCAGACTTTCTATACAAAAAATAATACGATCCGTTTGATGCGATGCGTCCGATACGTACTATGCGGATATGTGGACACCTGCCATTAACGTACGAAAACTCTTTTATCGTAACGTTATCTTTATGTCTGCCTATACGTTTAAATCTGTTACAACATTATGCTAACAAAGGTTATTATCTAAGAAAGCAATATAAATGTATAAGCATCAAAAACTTCGTTCATATCACGATGGTTAAACGCATCTTGTTTACCAATCACTCTTCCTCAAAGTTTCTTGACGTGCACCCACTGTAGACGTGAGCTGTCCACTTTAATAAGACCTCTCCACAGTTTTAAAAGAAATAGAAATACGTATTAGTGTCGGGGTTCAAAGTTGAATAGTTTTATCTGCACAGCCCACAAGTGGATCTATCCATTGTCTTGTGTTGCTTATCTATCTGTTATTTATAATAGCTTGAGATTACTTTTCACTGCTACACCTACGCGGAAAAATTTAGACATAGACTCGGCGCTTTAATCACAATTTTACCTGATGTGACCCGGTATTATAAACACACATTTACAGCTGCTTGGAGACAGATTTTTATACTTAAAGGTATTAGAATTAGGAAATGTCATATTACGGTTTCTTAACTTTTAGAAATAGGTAATGATTTTATATAAAGGTCGGTGTTATGACTTCAAATCTATACTTATAATAAATGGCGAAATCTGTACATTGAAGATATTAAAAAAAAAAAAACACTATAGGGAGCTTCAGAAACAACTACAGAACACATTTCAATAGTTTTAATTTTTTTATCAGTTTGTCTGTTTATTAATTTGTTCGCCAATCATGCACAAATTACTGAACCGAATCCGACGAATGATGGTAATGATTATACTGCGTCCAGGCCGAGAAAATAGGCAAATTGCAAATTGTCTGAATTCCAAGCGGGTAAAGCCGCGGACACAGCTAGTAAAGAATAAAGGTTTTCTTACAAGGACATATTGTTTTTCGTATAAGTACAATGTAATGGTGTATGTTCTAAACAAATATTAATTGACGATTTAACGATGGTTTTTTTTTTCTAGGTATTTGATCCACGCATATTAATACTAACGATGTTTTCCAGCACCAAGAGCTAAGGTTTATCATAGAATATAATAGAAGTATTTGAACCAAAGCAATACAATTGTGAACACGGTTTAAGTACAGTACAATCTGTTCAATATATAGTTATGCATTCAATAAACGTTAAACAATTGTCCATACATATTGGCTATAGATTATCTAATACAGATAATCTCATAATAGTCACGAATTATTCCCTATTAAACGTTCGAACACGTTCCCTAATAAGGTTATTAATAACTATTAATGGCTTTTTAAAAGTGTTTAAATGTAGTTTTAAATAAATTTTATTACATCAGCGCCGTGAATGAGCAACGCCCCTTTTCTAATGGTGAGAAGCGTTCAAATAAGAAACAATAAAATTTAAGAAACATACATATATCGAATGTTTTATTTGAAAACAATAAAACACCAACATAATCCAAGAGAAATCTGATGGTACCTGTTCGTTTAATTTCACAGAAACGCCTCAGGTCTAAGACGTTGTGCTGGTAAACATGATATTAATTTCCCACAGGGCGATGTGAATATATGGAGCTCTTTGAGAAATATGTAACTGGAAAAGTAATAAAAAAAATCAAAATTTACGTCTCGATGGATTCGAAGATCAAACAAATTCTCATTGTTTCTCGATTTCGACCATACGATACATGTCGATACTCGATTTCGATACATGATTTATATTACTACATAATTAGTGCATTTGAATTCTATGACCTTTTTCCGCTTGTGTAAATTAAATGGTATTCAGGGGTGAGTGAGCGAGAAACGAGCGACTAAAAAACTTTGACATATTCTGTCTTTTGTCAAACCAATTGTGGGGAATTTTCCGTGTTTCCCGAGAAATACCGTATGGGGTTCTTAAAGAGAAGCGTTAAATAATTTTTGAAGAGTCAGCATCGCTCACCATCAGATGGGTCGTATGCCTGTTTGCCACTTTTGTGGCAAAAAAGAAGAACAGCTACTGAAGAATCCAGCTAGGATTGACTGACTTACTTGATTGGAAGCTGATTTATTGAATGTTGCCCTTCAATACGTTGATAAACATGTTTAAACCCATAGCGGTTCCACAAAGGTGGAAGAAAGAATATTTGTGTTAATAATCAATGCGTCTTCCATACCATGGCATATAATGCCGAAAATGGACGTTCACTATTGAATTTGTGCACAAAATACAAGTGGCACATGTCCAGAAAACATGTCATGCTCGGCATTTTACGAGATCTTGAAAGAAATGTCGAAATTCGCACTAGACAAACTGATAATAGGTGGCCTAAACATAAAAGGAGTAGTAACCACATAGCAATAAACGGAGGTCTACCAGCTCGTTGGATACACGATATTTTGAAATTCACGTGTCACATCTAGATTTAGATATAGTAGTAGATGTTGTATTTAGAGATATAGTACATCTGTTGATCGATTTTTTTGTATACGGAAGTAGACTGTCCTGCAAGATACAGGTACATGCCTAGCTTATAGGACAGAGCCTCCACTGTAACACTATAATCACATAAATGAAATAAATTATTATTATTATTAGATAATACTAGTTAAGTAACCGACATAAATGGCGTATAAGAAGATAAAGTTATCCTCAGCAGTGGGCGGTAATCAGCACTAAACGCTAATGATGATAAATAAATTTATGTAAAATCAATTTGATTATAAAATTAATGAAAAAAATGGAAAAAAGAAATTCATTTATTTTTATTTACCACAAATTTAATAGTACGTAAACTACTTATGATGATTTTTTTATTTATAAACATTCAACAAAAACTTACACAGTGCTTTTTTCTTCTGGGCAAAATGTTTGTATACCACGTGGTACTGGTAGTAAGTGTGGTACAATCCACAAACAACGGCAATTGTCGATGACAGATTCGTCTGGCAATCGTCCTCGTCACACCAGGCTACTCTTTACTCTTTTTAAGGATCTAGGAAGGTGGAGTCATGATGGCAAAGAGTCCGATAAGCATATGAAGACAAATAACTGAAGTATCAATACATTTCTAATCAATGACATAGGTATAAAAACATCTTAGTTTCTAATTATGACTATTCAAGTGGACGATAATGTATTTGACCTCACACCATTCAAATAACCTACATATTATTTACAACTAGCTGTCTGCCCGCGCCTGCGCCCGCGTTTCATATATTCTTCACTGTGTTTCAATCTTTTTTTTACAGAACCCTATGGTGGAAATATCTAGAAGGATGATGTTGAAAGGAGCAAACGGAACTTACCTTTATAAGCTACCTTCGATCTAGATAGTTTATTCAATTTTTTTTAATCGGAACACTAATTATTTTCGAAAATTATACGTCTAAGTTACCCGGAGTAACTGCAGCTATCGACCAAAAAAGTCCCGTCAAAATCGGTCCAGCCTTTCCAGACAGACAGACAAAAAAATTTAAAAATGTATTTTTGGTATAAGCCTCGGATATACATTCATATCTATTTAGTAGAAAAAAAAAATGTTGACATTACAAACAAACACTTCAATTTTATTTATTACTATAGATGAATCTTCAAAATCAGTTAAAGCAATAAAAAACGACAGAAAAAAAAAAAACACTATATTCATATTAAGTCATTAATTAACAAGATATCTAATATTTTAAATTACTTCGCGCCTATCAATTACAAAACAAATCAACTGTCATGTATATTTATTTACATCCCTAGTTACATATTATCTTGAACTAACATGTCGTTAAATAGATCTAAACTTCAACCGTGCGATCCGTGGGCAGATCCAAACCGCTCATGATAAATATAATGTCTTTACAACAGTGTTAATTGACATTTAAAATTTAAAAGTATTTCATTGCGCGTAGTCCATTGCCGTAAACATGTCTGGTGGACCACCGCCCACGGCACGCTGCATCAATTTGTTTTACGTTAATCTCCCGTGAAAGCAACTGATTAATGCCTTTCTTGTTCTAATGAGACTTACCTGATGATACATAATCAATAGTTGTGCTCTATCCGTGCTCAGGTCGGGTTACTCGCAGCTGTCGACGACCGCGCGCGCCATCAATATAAACAAACACCTACATACTTATATTATTATCTTAGTATTATCTAAAAAATCTAAGCCGTAAATTATTGTTTATATTATAGGAAATGAAGAGGTTCGTAGCGTATGTTATTATGTATATATTTTCATCAGATTGAGTAACTACGATAAAATACATCTTATGGAGCCGAGCGTGACCTTTTCTATAGTAAAGTCGCGTTGGCGCAACCGCCCGCTATTTGTTGAAAACGTTCGAAAAATATGAATTTACCTTTCTAGATTATAACAATCCAATTTGGAGATTATTTATATAAATCTTTAACATCGTAATTTTTGTCTTAATATTAATGTGATTTGTTCCCAAATCCACTTACATAATATTTTTTCTCGTTACGTCAAATAAGTAACGAATTTGCAGTTGTTTGATAAACAAAGGTTATTTAACTTTATAGCATTATTATTATGTACAATACAATTATTATTCATTTTCTGTGTAAGTTTGCATTGTGTACAGCACATGAATATTGAACCATTCTGAATTTTGTTTACAGATTAGTCGTCATCATCTCCCTACCCTTTTTCCATTTTCAATTGGGGTCGGCGCAACATGTCTTTTTCTATTCCTCTCTACAGATTAGTATAGAACTAAAACCATGACTATATATAATTACACTTTTACGTAAGCACTTAACAGTAATGATATGAATCCTTTTTAAAACAATCCACCAACCCGATGTAAGACTAAAAGCTTATAAGATCTAATATTTCTTTTTCGAATTCTGTAAGTTTCACCCAAAAAGTAATCTGAGGAAACTCAAGAACTTGCGGAAATATTAGTAGCTAGTTTAATCTAGCAATTTAGTTAATAATTGTAGCATATAATATATTTTGGTCTATCTGTTAATATTACATGTATGTATGAATTAAATAAATAAATTTGATGAGTTAGATGATGTTAGAATTAGAAACTCTCCTATATTCCTTTGGTTTTGTTTCGATCGAAACTAAAAAAGTGAGCTAGTTATTCAGTCACGTTTTCGGCCTCGAATAAAGATCGTGTTTCAGTTAATCACTAACTATTTACCATTACATTTTTTTTACTTTAAAATAAAAAAATGTTTTTTACTAAAACAATAAACGTTACACGGAACCCATAAGAAACAATTAAAAGAATTATGAAATAATTAAAAGCATTTGTATCCAGACACCGGATTGCTAGTGTGATACTGACAATTTCAGCACTCGAGATGTTATCTGAACTCGGAACGAGACAAGACATCGCGGAATTGTAAGTACGGGTCATTGATCTACAGACAGACGGACTTGCGCGAAGAAGGTTCCCTCCTTTTGTCACCCTGTGCATAATAGTACATCAAAATATAGGAGAAAAAACTTTAAAATGTTATAAATATTAACATATTATTTTTTTAACATACAGCTAATTTTATAAAACATTTTCATAAATTTTAATTTAATATAGTTTACTAATCTATACTAATGTTATAAAGAGGAAAGATTTGTATTTTTGTACGTAAAGAATAAATTTAAAAACTACTAGACCGATTTGGATGAAATTTGGTATGGAGATATTTAGTTTGAAGTCCGGGGAGTGACATATGATAGTTTTTATTCCGAAAATCACACGGGAACGGAAACTACGTGGGCAATATCACGAAGGCCAGCTAGTAATGAATATATAGACTTGGTACATTGAATTTTTTAGTAATTTTTGTAACATTCTAGCCGTTATAAAGCCGTAAATATCAGACTATTTTAAATATAATTGTATATAAAAGTACTGAGTGTACATTCGGATTTAACTCGAAAATGGCTAAACCAATGTTGATGAAACTTTGTTCACGGGCAGTATATTACAAGGAGCAACTGATATGCTATAAATATTTTTATAATTCTTTTTAGAAATAGTAATAAAAATCATTGAGAAAAAGTCTGTTCGGCGTAAACTCAAATACGGGTTAATTGATTTTTATTAAACTTAGTGTACATAAAATGTATAATTATAAACGATTGACAGACTATAAACATTTTCAATGTCATTTTTTTTTATTATAAAGTGATTGATCAACTTGCTTCGGTAAATGATAGGCTTTGAAAAATGCAAAATACAATTAGGACATTCCACATTTATTACAATAAAGAAAAGGTACTTAAACGAAGTCGTGGGCACCCGTTAGTCTTTATATTATTAATTTTGAAAAGTTTTTTATGAAATTTAATTCGTAGTTAGAAACGTTCAAATTATATATAATTGCAAGAAGCAATTAATTCGTATGAACTGAGAATAAATCACGTGATCGCCACAACGCTAACGAAAACTAAATTTTAACGTAGGTACTTTTTTTTAAAGTTTAGCATAGCATAGAGTTTAAAAAGCCTTTTAATTTTGATATTTAAAATTATCTTTCAAAGAATAAATACAGAGAGTACATTGTGTAACAAAATGTTTGTATTATTATCCAAAACACAGTTGACAATAGTGTTAAATATAAAAAGTTTTAATTTATTCGGCGTTACCTACAGTTTATGTGGCAATCATCTATACTAATAAATAAAATTGAAGTATCTGTTTGTAATATCAAAATGTTTTGTTTTACTAAATAGATATGAATGTATGTACGATACCTATAACGAAAATACATTTTTATTTTTATTTTATGTGTGTCTGTTTGTTTGTTCCGCGTAATCTCCAAAACGGCTGGACGGATTTTGACGGGATTTTTTTTTTTTTGGTAGAAAGCTGAAGTTTTACTCCGGGTAACTTAGGGTACTTTTAATTTTCGACAATAATAAGGGTACAAATTTACGAGCAAGTGCTTGAATTAATTGAAATATTTTTATCCTAGTACTAAAAATAAATTAAAGTTCCGTTAAAAAAAAATCAGTAAAGAATATTTGCAACGCAGGCGCAGCCGCGGGCACACGGCTAGTTTATAATACAAAAGATTGTATTTTAACCAGATATAATTGACCCAAAATGTTGAAAAGGATATAAAAACTATTACATTTCCGTAAAATATGGCTTTGAGAACCGTGAATAAAAAACTACAAGTAAATAATCTTTAGGAGACCTGAATTCACGACTACCTCGTTACCTTCAAAGTGGAACTATAAAATATTATTAACTTAAATGGAACATGTAATAAAATGAATTGTTATGTAGTTATGTAACAACTGCAAAAAACGTTATAACGTTTGGTTATATATTATTTTTTTGTAATCAATCGAAATAAACTAGATGTCCATTCACAATAAAGTATAAATGTAATTATGTAGCAGTATAATCGACACAAGTGGAACGAACTCCGGCGGCAACTAGCCAATTCAACATGGGCGTGCAAAAAATTACTACTAGCTAAGATATTGTTATCTCTGTAATAATAAATACGTAGAAGCAAAAAAAATCAACATATTTCGACTTTTCTTAAGTTAATTCTTAAGTATTTTATAAACAGAATGCAAAACAAATATGTTTTTATAAGATAAAGCCTAAATACATATGAAAGAGTGTAACGCAAAACTAACCAATTAAGAAGAAATGCGGGCGACATTCATTGCATATCAACGTATTCCCCTATTTCCTGGATAATGGCATTATAGTAAATATTTTTATATCATAAAATACACCACGGTTTTAGTTTGACTTTATCTATGAACTAACTATTATAGAAATTAGGGGCCTTCGAAAATGAAAACAAAATATTGGTTTTACCTTCGCTTTTAGAAGTGCGTCGAATAAACTCGACGAATGAAAACAAAAAAGCAAATAAAAGATCAAGCAATTTTTTACTTATATCCGGACATTCAGACATTCACACAAAAAAATGTGGTTTAGATTAGTAACGACTAAAATTGCCATCTGTTACAACAAAAATTCCTAAAATAAAAAACAAAATGTACGGACAATTTCAGCTTATTATCTATACTAATAATTAAAATTGAAAAGTCTGTTTGTAACATCAAAATAACACAGTCCCTACACCTAAATATAATTTTTAAAATTTTTGTCTGGCTGTCTGTTTGTTTCGGCTAATCTCCGGAACGGTTGGACCGATTTTAACGGAACTTTTTTTACCACGTAGCTGAAATTACTCAGCGTAACTTAGCCTACTTTTATTTTTCGAAAATAATTAGTATTCCGGGTAAAAAAATTAAAACTCATGAAATTGTGATCAAAATTCGATGAAATATACAGTTTTACTGGCAAGCGTTTGAATTTATAAGACATATCTTTGCTCTTTGTTAGTACTAAAAATAGTTTCAAAAAATTATTAAGGTTTTGCTCAAAAAGTACATAAATTTATACACAAAAATTTAAAATCAAAATAAAATAAAATACTATAAATAATGAATGCCGTCCAGCTCGCCGCCAGACGGGAAGGTTCCCAGGAGGCTGGCCATATTGCCACGTTGGATGGCAATGCTAATTCGCTGTGCTGTGCTTGGTTTTGCATAAAAAAAAATTAAAACCAATGAAATTGTGAAAAAAAAAAACAATTCAATGGTCAGTTTTACTCAAAAGTGCTATGAGTTTATGAGAAATATGAAAAGAGGGCGCAGCCGCGGGCACACAGCATAATATTCAAATAAAAAATACAGCATACAACACACATTTTCGTAAGTCATTGAACGCTTAGATAATTGATCTCGAAGAATTAAGAGTCCGTTTACATCTTCTAAAAATAAAAAAAAAAACACGAGTTGTGACCGGTCAAAAAAACCTAGATAAACGGCGAAGCCATTAATTAGGCTTAGTATTAGACCGATGCGTGACAAATCGAAAGGCAGGTCGGCTAAGTTTACCATTCTTAAGTTATAATTGATTCTTTGCAAAACGAATTAGACACCATCAAATAACGACAAAGATTTTATTGGTAACCAGCTGTGTGCCCGTGGCTACACCCGCGTTTCATATATTCTTCATTGCGTTTTATTTTTTTAACGGAACCCTAATTATTTTCCTTAAAAACACTTGCCAGTGAAACTGTGCGTTTTATCTGATTTTATTTGAAATTTCATGAGTTTAAATTTTTTTACACGGAACTCTAATTATTTTCGAAAATTAAAAATACCTTAGGGTACTTTTTACACGGGTAACTTCAGATACCTACCAAAAAAAGTTCCGCTAAAATTTATCGAGCCTATCCGGAGATTACCCGGAACAAACAGACAAAAAAAGAACAGAAGTTTAAAAAATTGTATTTTTGGTATAGGTATCATATATACCTGCATATCTATGTAGTAAAAAAATTTGATATTACAAACAGGAACTTCAATTTTATATATTAGTATAGACAATAACTATATAAATACACAGGTTTTATTTCTAAACAGTTTAATTATGAGTATAGATTATGAACACATTATCGTTATTAAGAAATGAAAACCAATTTAGTGCAACAAAAACTTGCTAAATCCTCCAATTATGTTTATATTGTCTACAAAATAATGTGTGATTAGCTTGCATCTGACACCTATCAAATAAAGTGTTTGCGTGTGTATTTTATTTTTATCAGAATGTTTTCACTCGACTTCATTATCATATAAAAGTGACGCCTAACGGTACAATAGCCGGGGCAACTGAACATAATATTTTCCATAACACTTCGTAAAGTAATTCCGAACCTTTGTACGCAAAACATTCAACAAGGCGGCGCTTGAGGCACAATAAAACCGTCATCAATAAATTAATCTAATGACCGTCACAAATTATTTCTTGTATTGTGTAGAAAAAAACCTTTGGCCAAACACTTCGTAACGTAAACATAATACCCGTTTTTGATATTTATAAAGAAGTAACAAGTCATTGTATTTTAATAAGCTTTATCCTTCTTTGCATTTTTATTTGTATGTCTGTTCGTCTATCAATTAATGAGGTTATTATCGAGATAATCATTTATTTAAAACATAAATGGCCAAGCTTTATAGCATATAATATTTTCATGATCAGTTAATGTATGAAACATGTTCATAGTGAAAATGACCTCTACTACTAAATCTGACCAAATAATATATAAAAGTAATAAATAATTATAAAAAAAATTATATTGAATACGTGACCAGATTTGAAAAAAGGACTTCCAGTCCTTTCTTAAGGATGTTACTATCAGTAACGATTTAAACTGTTAATGGACGTTCGGATTCTGTACGAAGCGTACAATGACACAATATATATGGTACGATGGACGGCAAAACTTATGCTTACTTATAAAACTGCTGCAACACTTATAAAGTCCTTACGGATAACATCTATTTGTCTGTCTGTCTGTTACTTGCATAAAGCAATTTTTGTTTTACGCTTCGATAATATCGGAGCTATAACGTCTGTAACTGATTGTAAACGGAAGATGACTTATAAGTTCGTCCGTCGTACCATGTCCGCTTCATACCAAGTCTGAACGTCTATTAACACTATCACATATTAGCCAAAGCGACCAAATAAATCTATAACAATATATTATTCAGAACCGACTCTATCTATATGTAGCAAACTCAATCGATTCTCAAATGGTACTTAATTTCCGCAAAGCGTTTCATCCGTCACGAACATTTACCAAGGCACGACTTTTACGATACTTTATAACAGCCGATCGTTTTTATCATTAAAGAAATCAGGTAAAATAATCCACTTTAATTGTAATAAAACTAATTGCTACATATGGACAAAGCAAATATAATATTATCTCTTTTTATATTTAATTAAAATATTTTGATAGGCAAATAGCAATGGCAATGAATTTAACACATTAAGCACACATGCAAATAATTTGCCGATGACAAAAACAGCGCTACAATAATAATAGATAGGAGACTGTCAAATGTTTATGGTCGGACGCGCGCCAATATTATTAATGTTGCATAATTGAATCCATTCATTGATATGTTAATCAGTTACCTTGGTACGTACGGTATGGTATGACAAACATTATACATATCTCGCGGGGCTGTGGAATACAATAGATATTCTTAACGAAAAGGAACTCGATAGCTGTGATTCATGCATCCCATATACGGTCATTGGACCCTCCCGCGATGTGCTGCGTTCGCGATATATGAGAATAAGCTGCGACCATTTTCAGCCGGAGTAAGCAACTAATAATTATATACTAAAGTTGTGACTATGTATCCTGTTTACAAATTTAGGTACGTATCATTTCATAATGTATTTAATTCAATGTACAATATTATTTTATTAATTATTTTGTACGGTTAGAATAAATAAACGCTGCTAAAGTTTCACTCAAATCACTTTTCGTAAATAAATTAGGGTTCCGCGTAAAAAAAAAAATAAAACACAAAACATTGTGAAAAAGAAACGTTCAACGGTCAGTTTTGAAACTCTGATAAATGTTTGAATTTGTTACAAATATGTTTTGCTTTCTCCTAGTACCAGAGACATTATAGGGAAATCATTAGGGTTCCGTATTAAAAAAAAAAATAAAACCCATTAAATTGTGAACAAATATGAAGCGCGGGCGTAGACGCGGACACACAGCTAGTATTTAATACATTTGGTAACTTATGTAATACAATAACGCTGATGTTCAATAATTAGCATTGTTAGTAAACATTGCTTACGTAATCATCATTCGAACCCACCCGCGCTCCTTATGTCATTAGCGATGATGGCGCACTAGATAGTGCAGCCGGATTCCGAATCAATGGATGTGGGTTCAAACCCACCTATCCAACTCTAAAATCTGTATGAGCTTTCGCTGAAGGAAAACATCGTGAGGAAACCGTGGTGGTAGGCCATTTTCTAACAATGCCCGCCTGGGTAGCTACCACCCTCAAGTTCGAAAACCTGTCACCAAATACCATTAGTTGTGCCGGCAGTATCACTTGAGAACCAGTATTTAGACTTAGTGTGTTTACCATCCTATATCGTCACTTAACATCAGGTGAGATTGTGATCAAAGCCCTGAGCCTATACCATGTAAAAAAAAATAAGCACACCACTAACTGTAGTATTAACTAGAATGATTGGAAAAATACCATAAAATATTCAACACACATTCGACGATATATATGTACTTCATTCGTTCAAGAATAATTTATGACTTGTTTTGTTCAATACGTTTTGATATTCCGCATTCTAATTGAACGGAATGTAGTCGGGGTTATTAAAGGCAAATTTCGTACTAAATAATGACAAGGTAATAAATAAAACTATTAAATCTACTTGACATTTGTACTGACCTATTATTGCGGCGACATTGTTATGAGTGCACGTAGAATTTGACGATGTAAATTAGGTTTTAAAATGGAACTGATGGAACACATCGTCGGTAACTAGAAAGTTATTTGAAGTGATAACTTCTTTCGCGGAGTTAAGCGATTCTCGGTAGGGGAAACACAAATTCGCGTTACTAACGCTATGACGTCAACCGTCAACATGCTACAGTATGACAAGTTTAACATGGCGTTTAGAGATAATTAAAAAATATATACTGTATACGAAAAGATGTAAAAATCACACAAATGTTAGGTTATGTTCATAATTTCAATAAGCAAATTATGAATTTTAAAGATTAAAAAAAAACAGATTTTCCAAAGATTCGAGTTTTTACTTCTGTCGGCAATACTGATGACTGCCTAAGTTTTTTCTAATAGTACATCGTTAAAGTTACTTCATTTTGTCTGATATTAAATAAAAGGTAAGAATTCTCGATGTTGATTCAGAAAATTGGAGAGTTAAAAATCACCAAAATATATTTACTGTAACACTTTGAGAGTCTCAAAAAATATTTATCATCCACTGTTGATCATACTTAATCAATTCTCGTAACAATTTTCTGCATAATATGATAAAAAACACATAATTGATTTAATAAACTACTAACTGCATGAAATCTTCACTGAGTAATGTAGTTCTTAATTAATCATTGGAAAATAATGTTAACCATTTAATCGTCTTTCCTTCACAATTTTATATGTTTTAATTTTCCTCTGAACCCTCATAAAAGTCCCGTCTAAATCGGTCCAGCCATTTCGGATATTAGCCAGAAAACAGAAAAAATTTTAAATGTTTTATTTATTGTGATATATTAGTACAATTATAAATTAAAATTGTCACACGTACTCAAACTCGTTTCAAAGTACAATCTTATTATCATATATAATATGCGCTTCTACAAACACATCGTGGTAATAGTTTTTCTTGTGAAAGTCATATATCCTGTACATTATTAAGGAAGGAGGCGCAAAACCTGCAATGTTTATAGCATAGAAACGAAACGATGCGACGCGTGGTGATCGATTCACAGTGGATTCCTTCATGTCCGCTCTAATACCTACGTCTCATAGACATTGAACAATCATACACAGTTTTAGACTATGATGGCGCAGTGGTTAGTGAGGCCGGATTTCGTGTCAATGGACACGGACTCAAGCCTACCTATTCAACTCTAAAATCAGCCTGAGCTTTCGGTGAAAGAGACCATCGTGAGGAAACCATAGCATGGTGGTAGGGCATTTTCTAATAATTCCCACCTGGGTAGCTACCACCCTCAAATTTGAAAACCTGTTGCCAAATACCAATAGGTGTATTTCGGCAGCATCACTTGAGAACCAGAACCTCTAGGCTTAGTGTGTTTACGATCCTGGACCACATCGTCACTTAACATCAGGTTAGATTGTGCACTGTGTGAAGCACTGAGCCTATACCGTGTAAAAACAAATTGAATAGGATTGTCCATTAATCACGTGAGACTCAAAAGGGTTCGGAAAATATCACAAGGTGGTTCGTTGAACGTGCGATCTCTAAACTGTACACAGAAACATGTTCTAGAATTAAGATGATACCTGTATATAAAGATAATATTATGTTATTTGTTACCAAAAAAAACATGATTTTCGTGCTTTAAAACGTATCACCAGGGAGAGCAGAGAGGATTAAAAAATTGCTTAAAACGTTACTTATTCATACTGCAGTCAAGATGGTGGATTGCGGCAAGACAAAACCTTGGCGGCTTTAGGCAAAAGAGTATTTATTAAAATCACCAAAGTCAACTAAAACTGTCTCAGAAAGTAGATTTGCCTTTATCGCAATATCGTTTTAATATCTACGCAATATCGTTTTGAATTAAATGTTACGGAATCAAAAATAAATTAACTCGAATGTATTTTATTTATAACTAGCTGTGTGCCCGCGGCTGTGCCCGCATTTCAATATTTAATATATTCTCTCCTGCATTTTAATTTTTATATACGGAACACTAATCATTCACCAAAAAAATTTTAGCTACTTCCATTAAGCAAAGATATTTCTCACAAATTCAAATAAAAGTTCAGTAAAACTGGGCAGTGAATCGAATTTTATTCACAATTGCATGAGTTTTAATTTTTTACACGCAACCCTAATTATTTGCGAAAAATTAAAGTAGCCTAAGTTACAAGGAGTAGCTTCAGCTATCGAACAACAAAAAAATTCGTCAAAATCGGTCCGGAGATTACCCGAAACAAACAGACACAAAGACAAACATATTAAAATTTGTATTTTTGCTATAGGTATCGTATCTACATGCATATCTATTTAGTAAAATAAAAGTATTTTGATATTAAAAACAAACACTTCAGTTTTATTTCTTAGTATAGATATTTTAATAGGATTATTATTATTAGTGATTCTATAAACTTTAATATCTTAGATACACCCACACTGCTGATAAGGTGTGATAATAAAATCTGTGTTTACGTAACCAGAAAGGAGGCGTATAATTTAGACATAACTATATGGTTTTTTTTTTTCACATTTTAGAGATCATAATTTTAAATCTTATTGAAATGGATCATAAAAAGATTTAATCTCAGTGAGGACAAGTCCAGATTATATTTCTCGAGCTATTTTTTATTGCGACGACACGTCTGCCGTATTATTACAGTTGTCTTAAGGTGAATGTCTCGAGCCAAAAATCACTTTGTGACTCTAGATACATGATATAAAATGTATATACATTGCTAATGTATAATCTGGATTTATCAGTGAAGTCATAAGATTTATCATTAGCTATGAACCACAATATGTTATGTATCATTTTACGTTAGATATAAACCTATAGGCTTATTATAATTTTATTCTTTGTTGTTGTTTTTGTAACTTTTATTTAACCACGAATGATTTTGAGCGGGAATAGAATACTTTAAGCCTTGAAAAAGTTTTAAGACTTTCAAATGCAGCCCCCAGAACAAACAGGTAAAATTTATGAAATAATTTTAAACGTAGCAATAAGTATAATTCATACATATATACTGTAACTAGAGCGAATTATATATTTCTACAGTTCTAATATCTGTACTCTATACTAATAAATAAAATAGAAGCGTAGAGTTTCGAAACACATATGCATGATGGAAGCCAAGAGAATCGTTACGCTATGTAGAATCGTTCAAAGAAAATCAATTTTTATTGTCGTTAATATATAAAACTGAAGGGTCTGTTTTTTTTTTAACTAAATACATATGAATTTATATATGATAATTATACTAAAAATGGAATTTTTAGAATTTTTGTCTGTCTGCCTGTTTCTAACGGCTAGTCTCCGGAACGGCTGGACCGATATGGACGGGACTTTATATGTTAGAAAATAATTAGAGGTCCGAGTAAAAAAATTATAATTCATAAAAATTGGAATAAAATACGATCCAATGCACAGTTTTACTGGTAGGTATTTGAATTTGTGACAAATATCTTTGGTTAAGTAATCTTTGTTAAGTATCTTTGCTTAGTAGCAAAAAAAATTCAAAAACAATTAGTCCCGTATAAAGAAAAATTAAAAACTATGTTACACAGTTCAAAATATATCAAACGCGGGCGCAGTCGCGGTCACACAGCTAGTTTTATTATATACAAAGTCTATTAATAATAAACAAAAACACGCAATATAATATTCATACACAAGTCGGTTAAAAATAAATTTATTTTTTATTCGAAATATTGTACACATAAAAAAAGGTTATCTAGGTCAAACTAGTATCAAAGACAAAGAAAAGTCAAATAACTGCTAAGTAGAAAAAGCAATTAAAATTAAAATCTCTTCGCGAGAGCAATACACCGACGGTCTAACGACTTTCTCCGGACATTAAGAAAATTTATACACTGTTTTGGTTTCTTTACTCTATCTATATTTATTGCTGGGCAAAGTGATTAGTAGTTAATGTGGATATTTTCTTTAACTATATAATCGTTAGTATTTCGTAATGGATAAGAGATTTCTTAATTATTGAATTATGCAGCATTGGGTAAGATAATATAAACTACCATTGTAAATGTAATTAGGTACATCGATATTGTAATTAAAATAACAATCTCATAATAATAAGATTCCTCGTATAACACTTATGGATTTTGTAAATTTCAGTAAAAATTACGTAATCTTTATTATTGATTCGTATATAATTCACTGTGGCCCAATTATTGTACAAGCATTTTTATCTAAACGAGTATACCAACCTAATTTTTAAATTTAAACTAATTAAATCCAGAAGGTTTCATATCTACCTACGTCAGTGACTCAACTTAATTTTGCCCAGATCCTGTAATAATATTGACCTGGTGAAGGTCTAGGGAATCCGCTGGACGTGGGTGGCGCAAGATCGATCGCTGTGGAGATCTTTGGGGGGAAACCTATGACCAGCAGTGGACGTCTTTCGGTTGATTGGATGGATGGAATTTACAACATGCATTATGTTTTAACTAGGAGAACCTAAGGAACGTTGACTTCAGACAGACGGGCGGTTTTTAAAACACTTATGGTTTCGCCACATAGCTGCCGGATCGGGACACCAGCGAGCTTTTACTATAGAAGAGGTTGCGGACGGCTCGCGTCGACGTTATTTCTTCTATAGAAACATCGCGCCGGTCTCTCGAACCCGCCAGCTGTATGGCGAAACTATTGACCAAATCACATTTCACAACACAAAAACATGCTGTACTCACCCTTTTTTTACGTGGATAAATGCGTTTATGGATTCCCTATACCAACTCTAATCCGGAAGTAACAATTCCTGGACTAGAGTTGGCAGGGTGGTATGTGGGACTCGCCCGGCGTAAAGCGCCGGGAATACGTTTTGCCGACCTTGTTTATTGTAAGACAACGCAAAGAAGATGATGATATATAATTAATACATATTTTTACACATATCATAATGCATTATACTATATGGTTGTCACTAGGGAACAAAGAAATTAGAAAATTGCAAATAAACATAATATTTTACACTAAAATATAGTGGGAGGCAAGTGCTTGTTTCATGTCTTCGTTCAATGAACACTTCATACATATCATTAACGCCCACTCATATAAAAGCATCGCCCACCGTGTGATCACATCTGGATTCTGATTTACCATTGTTTTGTTCGTGTAATTAGGAGCGTGAAAATTGGTACCTTATAGCATTGAGTATTACAATTTTAAATCTATTATTGGATAAGTACTTTCGAGGGCCGCAGGGTGCCTCAGCGCTTTGTTGATACTGAGATATGAATTGAACAATAGATGCTGTCAGATCCATGTAACAAATTGGGATTACCTTCGTATATTATCTGTAGATTATTTTGTGAATGCTTGTAATCGATTGCACATTATCATTACATCCCTCCTCAAGGCGTAAGCAAAATTTGGGACATTTTGACATATTAATACGTAAACATTGCTTACGCAATCACTATCCAGACACTGCGTCACCTATGTCTTAATAAATAAGCAAAGCGTGACCACCCACCCTCCCTGGATGAACTAATAACTACTTGAACAGTTCCTAAGCTTACACCTACGTCCGATGTACATACACTTACACTTGATTTTACAAAATCAGAATGCGATTTACAAGATTTATTTTTTTTGTTATAGATATATTTTATAGTAATGTTTCACTGTACATATGTATCATTAGAATATGTGATATAAGTAAGGAGAATAATAAGGAAATAAGCTCTATTCATGATTGGAAAATATTGAGAAATACAATACGTCAGTTAGGTACACACGGGTTGTACACGCAGTATCAGACAGTGTCAAAATTTACGATAAAATGTTCGACATAGCAACATTTTATTAATTTATTATTACCAACATAGGGAAATTTTACATAACACACTCAACACTACTTACTGGCTGCAGAGGATCTACAATTTTTTTCGAACCGGGGCAGAAACTTATTAGTGGCACCTCTCTCTCCAGCGTTTGAGATCAATTACTTTAAAAAACTCATGAATACATAATAGTTAGAATATTAATTCATATTCATACGTTACTTATTTAGTCGGGAAGTAGAAACTACTTGAGCAATTACTTCTTCTCTCGACATTACAACAGTTTTAACTTCTGTTATCACAAATGTAACTTGTTGTAATATTTATGAAAAACATTTTTTTTTTTTGTTTGTACAACAATGATTAATGTACTTTTTATCCACTTTGTTTTCTATGTCATCGTTATTTATTTTTCTTTATTAAAATTATGAAAGGAGACATTTTAAGATAATCGATAACTGCCACTACAATATGAATGGTCCTCGATATCACGAAGAGAAAGCAGTCCCCAACAAAAGAGCCTATTAAGCTGTAGGTACTTCTCTTTATTTGAAAGTGGCGAAATCATGATAGTGAGTACTGTCAACGCTACGGTGGTTTACCATTAACCATCATAATAAAGCAATCACGATTTTGATATGAACGTGATAAGTGCCTTAAAAGTTATATGTAAGTAGGAACTATAACAGTCATATTATATCCGTATACGAATGTTGTTAAAACAAAGGAATCATTTAATTTTATAAATCAATTTAGGATTTATTTTTATATATGTTTAACATCTATGTCATCTATACAAATTTCTGCGGTTGATTTATCTGCTAATTCCTCCTAAGCCATGGAAATTCTATATCATGCAAAGACAGCACACTTTATTATACATTGTCCGTTAAATTATATTAACCCAATTATGATATAGGTACCCTTTACAAGTGCTCACAACTTGTATTTTTATACGGTTTTCACCCTTAGTTAGATATCTTTCAAATAAGGTTTATAATATATCCCTTTTTTATACGTTGGAAATTAAAATAAAAAAAATATTAAATTTAGGACCTCAAGAGGCACTTATGAACGCAAAAACACTAACACCGGTTCAGAATTCAACCCAATCGAGAAGAGCCGGCAAAAAACTCGATCCAGCTTCGAATCCTACATGAGCACCCACCTCCTCCAACGTGCAGCAGTGGCTGGATTATGTGAGACTAATACTGACTAAAACCCAACGGTATTTCTCCATTCACCTATTTTACCAGGGAGGGTGGAACTGTTTTCGCATTACCTCTACTCGCCGGCATACAATATATCCTAATTAAGTTTTTGTTTAAGTAAGAAAACTTAAGATATTACTTAGGTAAGATCTTAAGATATACATCAAAATGGTGTACTAGATAGAAAATTGTTATACTTTATTTATCCTAATGATAACTATTCCGTACGATTGACTTAAAATGATACATTTCCGTTTTGGACCCAATTCAAAGTGAACGAAATTGTGGGTAGACATTTATGATGTTTTTGTGGTTAAATTGAAAAAAAAAAAATACAACTTTATATTAAAATCTTTATACGCTACCCACAACACACAGACTAGTAATTGAAACGTTGGCACCATTCCAACCCGCGTGGCCAGCATAGGAATTAAAAGCCTTACAAAATAATCGTTGCGTCATTCACACATTAGCAGACCTTGGAAATATATGGATTTTAAAAACTATATATACCTCAAAGGAAGTAAAAAACATCTTAGCAAAATTGCAGTCTTATGCAGTTTTTAATTCTCCTCTTCTCCTCGACCTGTCTAATCCATATTCTAATCTCATCCATGGGATTTTTTCGCATCATACATACATACTTTATAGGTCTAGCGTTTAACAACAATCAGACTTAATGTTAAATGGAACGATGTGATGGTACATACGCAGATTGCCTAAATCTTAAGCGCGGCTACGGGATATAAACTGTAGGTGCTAAAAGACCAAGATATTACTTAGGTAAGATCTTAAGATATACATCAAAATGGTGTACTAGATAGAAAATTGTTATACTTTATTTATCCTAATGATAACTATTCCGTACGATTGACTTAAAATGATACATTTCCGTTTTGGACCCAATTCAAAGTGAACGAAATTGTGGGTAGACATTTATGATGTTTTTGTGGTTAAATTGAAAAAAAAAATACAACTTTATATTAAAATCTTTATACGCTACCCACAACACACAGACTAGTAATTGAAACGTTGGCACCATTCCAACCCGCGTGGCCAGCATAGGAATTAAAAGCCTTACAAAATAATCGTTGCGTCATTCACACATTAGCAGACCTTGGAAATATATGGATTTTAAAAACTATATATACCTCAAAGGAAGTAAAAAACATCTTAGCAAAATTGCAGTCTTACGCAGTTTTTAATTCTCCTCTTCTCCTCGACCTGTCTAATCCATATTCTAATCTCATCCATGGGATTTTTTTTTCGCATCATACATACATACTTTATAGGTCTAGCGTTTAACAACAATCAGACTTAATGTTAAATGGAACGATGTGATGGTACATACGCAGATTGCCTAAATCTTAAGCACGGGTACGGGATATAAACTGTAGGTGCTAAAAGACCAATTTTCTAAATAACAACCAGCCAGACGCGTATATTAAATGAATTTGTAAACTGTCAATTATTGTAAGCTAGCTGTCCCCGCGACTTCATCCGCGTGGAATTGTGTCTTTGGGTAGCATTTTAAGGTATTTAGGTTAATTATTTTACAAATAAGATACATACGTATAAATACTTTATAATTTAAGTATATAAGTAAATAAGATATAAAGTATATAATGAGTTTATTTAAGTACATTTTTATAAACTACGTTTTTTGTTTTCCCATCAGTATTCGCATGCGTGTGACGCAATCGACTGTCCTCATGTATCTGCCCGTTCGGGTAAGCACACTTAGGATGAAATTTATAGAGCGTACTCAGGTTTGTCTCAGACTTAACTCCAGAAATCAAATTTATTGTCACAAGCTTAGCATTTGCTTAGCTTAAGCTGAACAAATTTCAAATCGTCAGATTCGACGACTTACATAGCTATTTTTATTCGAGCTCAGCGAAGTGACTGCACTTCACCTGATGTTAAATTGAGATAAGATAAAAAAAATGAATAGTAAGTTTCATCGCTGTTTTTCTTTGTCGAGTTAAGTAGACTAACGAAATCTATCTGTACTATAAATAAAATTGTAATTTCAAAATACCTGTAGCAAATAACAATTTTTAAAACTATTTTCTGCCTGTCTGTCTGTGTGTTTGTTCCATCTGGACCGATTTGGGTGGGACTTTTTTAGTAGAGAGCTCTGAAGTTATCCTGAAAACTGAATAAAATTCGATTTAATGCAGTATTACTGGCAAGTATTTTAAAATTAATTTATAAGAAAGATTTGTATTTTCTATAATTACCATTAAAATATATTATGAAAAAAATTAAAGTTCCGTGGAAAAAAAATATCATGAAATGATGAACAAAATACGATTCAATGGATAACACCATTTTAACATTATTTTACAATAGCTGTCTTCTCGCGGCTGCGCCCATGTTCATATAATTTTAACTGCGTTGTAATTTTTTTAATCGGAACACTAAGACTAAGATAAAGTAAAAATATTTCAATCATTTACCTGTAAAACTGTGCATTGAATCGAATTTATTTCAACTTTTTTTAAATTTTAATTATTTTTGAAAATTAACCCCTTTAGCACTTACCTGGCATTTTCGCCAGCTTTCCATTGTTTTCCTATTGTCTTTCTATTGTCTTATTTTTACGGGTACTCGACACATTAAAAGTATCCTAAGTTACCCGGAGTAACTTCAGCTATATACCAAAATAAGTCCCGTAAAAATCCGTCAAGCCGTTCCGGAGATTACCCGGATCAAACAGACAGACTGACAGATAGACAAAAATTTTAATAATTGTTTTTTGGTATAGGTGTCGTATTATACACACATATCTATTTAGTAAAAAAAAATTACATTACAAACAGACACTCCAATTTTATTTATTAGTATAGATATAGATGATTATTTAATTCTGTATTACGCAGTGATGAATATATGAAATGCAAGTGCAGCCGCGGGCTCACAGCTAGTCATTAATAAAAAGATAGTTATGAATATTTCTTGTTAACTTATTTAACAGTTATACACCGTTACCAATTAGCATTTATGAATCATTCTTTTGAAAATATTAAAAAAATGTAAAATAATAGCGACGGATTCAGTTAAAAACCAGATTAATCGAACTAACCTCAAAATATCCCTCACACCAAACATAACAAAAAGTAACCTAAATCGTTTATTATAATATATACGTTATGAAGCCCATTTTTGGATAATTTATCCACTGTTATGTTAAAGCTACAACGCGCATACTCAGCGGCACGTGCTAATGTGAAAAAGTATTTTTAAATCATATTAATGGACTTACTCGGCCATCTTGTAAGCGTGCGCGCGCCTTACGCCGCTCGTAATAATTTTATGTTATTTATGTATATAGTCACCTCTGGGCGCCACCTACGAACCCGTGTGTCGTATCAAAGAGGTCGCGTTGAATGGTTCTATTAAGCAATATAATCAAACTCGATATAAGTTTAAAATATTTTCTCTTCGATGATTATATCAATGACCTGTTGCAATCCTATTGGTTTCCTTCAATCCAGAAATTATTTTATTGTAAAGTTACATACTACTGGTCAAACAAATAGCTTTTTTGAACACTATAACTACCTATTTGATGATATCTTTAAAAATTGATTCCAATAAAAAAGAAAACTCTATAATTTACACAATAATGTAAAAAAAAATTGCGATTAGGAAATATTCAGTAGGTACCTATAATCCTTACTATTATTATAAATGCGAAAGTAACCCTGTCTGTCTGTTGCGCTTTCACGCCAAAACTACTGAACCAATTTAAATAAAATTTGGTACCCAGATAGTCTAGACCCTGAGAAGGGACAAAGGCTACTTTTTAATGCGGAAAAAGTGTTGTAAGGCGGATGTCAAGTTTTATGGAAGTATCGTCATTTTTAGAGCTAGAAGCTTGAAACTAATTTGTTAGGCTGTTGATTCGATAAAAATAAATATGACATTGAAAGTGTGTAAAGTTTTACCCTCAAGGGTGTAAAATAAAAATAAGGAATAGGGGATGTAAGTTTGTATAGAAATATGTAAGGTTTAAGTGACTGTTTTATAAGTTTGCGACAAGATACAAAATATTAGAGCTATTTTGATGTAACATTTACGGAGGGAGAGGGGCGGCGTGGAACGGTGCACGCGTCACGTTCCGCAATCAGTTAATATAGATCCGACAATTTGTGTGGTGGTATGAGAATAATCCCGATTGGGTCGCGACTACCATACACACGGTGAAATGCTGCTATTGTAACACGTTTCAGCTCATTTTAATTTAACATCAGGTGAAGTGCAGTCACTTCGCTGAGCTCGAATAAAAATAGCTATGTAAGTCGTCGAATCTGACGATTTGAAATTTGTTCAGCTTAAGCTAAGCAAATGCTAAGCTTGTGACAATAAATTTGATTTCTGGAGTTATGTCCGAGATAAACCTGAGTACGGTCTATAGATTTCACCCTAAGTGTTCTTACCCGAACGGGCAGACACATGAGGGCAGACAACTGCGTCACACGCATGCGAATACTGATGGTAAAAGATGGGAAAACAAAAAACGTAGTTTATAAAAATATACTTAAATAAACTCATATTAATACTTTATACCTTATGTACTTATATACTTAAATAATATAGTATTTATACGTATGTATCTTATTTTTAAAACACTAGTCCACGCGGACGAAGTCGCAGGCACAGCTATTATAATATATTGAATTACCATTCTTATCGTACAATTCATTTTTAAGTATAATATGAAAAAGATTCATACATCCAAGAATTTACACATCTTTAAAAATGTTAACTTATACACCATAATACATTTTCATTCTTACTATTATTAAAACCTCGTCTGTAATATCTCGCTTAGCATCAAGTAGGTACCTATAATACGTTGCGTCATTGCTTTTCGTAACTGTCATTCTTTATATTATCTGTAATTGAATGAGGTGACATAAAGCCGAAACATTCTTCGTTACAACTCCAAATATACCTACACTAATAATTGTCAAAGCATTTTAAAATAAGACCTGCCCACGTAGCTTCATGATAAGTAAGTAATTCTTTTCTTAAGTAATAATCATAAAATAATTTATTCCTTTATTTATTTTTGCTGTCGTGTTCACGAATGGGTAGTAGGTAAGCCTATTACAAATTTTTTTTAATGTTTAATTTATTATCCAAAAAGAAACATATGTATTTTTCTTCTTAATGTCGATAAAATAACTTAATAAGTTGATTATTAGCATTTAACACATAATTAGTGAAATTAGAGTACTGCTAACTTATAAAAACATAAACTTAGAACAAGTACATTCTCTTACTTCACCTAAATAATGAAATGTGACATCTTCATGTATTACGTAGGCACCAATAGGCGCCGGAGGAGGTTGTATGGTGATTACTAAGCAATATTTGGCTATTTATTTATAATTAAGTACTTGAGTTTTTAAATTAAGCTAATGATTAGGTACGTAAACATAGTAAGAACTTTGCTTAATTCTGCTGACAAGGGTGAGGTGCAAATCAATAATATCAAAAATGCTGCCTACGTAAGTTTATTACATTAAAAAATTTATGGCTACAATAAGGTGCAGTGGCACAATTTTTTATCTTCTATATATACTAATAATAAAATTGTAAATTTCACGTGTCTGTACATTTCCCATATTTGAGAAAATAATAATTGCAAGGAACTTAAAATAGGTAATTAAATATATGGACCGTTTATTTTGAAAGTGGTGTAAGTCCATTTTCTTATGTTTCGAGAAAATTAAAGGTTACTATATTTGTTGATTTAAAAATACAGGCAAATCATATGAGGTCTGGTACTTATTCTCTGCATGTGGTAGTGTTTCAAAATATGCATGATGCACCGGAGGTATATAGGGTGGTACCTGCTTCATGTCTTTATATTTTTCGTACGTTCGGTTTGGCATTTTGGTACAAAGGCTCCAGGGCGATTTTTTCAAAGTTTAACGGTTTCCCAGGACGTAGAGGTCATAAATTGATAATTTTAAATTCTGCGTCCGTCATCGTCGTTTTATAAAAATGGTATATGGTGCAATTTTGAGGAACCTCAACCAACATATTGCTATGCCACCTACCTCTGTCAATTGGACTTACACCACTTTCATAATCGATGATTATGCAATTTCATTTACCGACCGATTTTAAGTTGTACAAAACATGGGATTTTTTTTGAGAAATTAAACCCGGACTAGTTATATATAAAAAAATTACATTAAATTTAGCATGAATTGCGTGATAGCTCGTTTTTCTCAAAAATGGACTTACACCACTTTCAAAATAAACGGTCTATATAATTTCTATAATTTGTAGAAAAGTCTGTCTGTCGGTCTGTCTGTCTGTTTGGTTGTGCAGGCATCAATTCGATATTTTAAAAATATAATGGTAAAGCATATTCCAGAGTAGCATCAAAGTTTTATTTCATTAAAATCGGTACACTCTAACGAAAGTTATAGTAATTTGATTGACACGCGGCAGAGCTCTTTTATTTACCAACGTAAGTAAATGTGTTTTATTTAGTCTTATTCAAGAACAACAAATTGATGGATTGATTGAAATTGAACAAATGACACAATAATAATATACATAGACATAGTAAATGAGATAATAATATATTGATATTCAATTTTCATATAATCTATCCTAATATTATAAGGAGATAAAGTTTGTGAGTTTGTATTTGGAAGTTTGGGGTAATCTTTGATACCACTAATTCGATTTTAAAAATTGGTCATTGTTAGAAAGGTATATTATATATAGGCTACTTTTTATTTTGGTATATATATATATTTTTAAATAATTAATCTCAAAAAATATAATTGTAGTCGGCAAAAATTCTATAGTATGTTCTGCCTGATTGGTTTGATCAATGCCCCTGCGTTGCTTCCGGTGTTTTGGGTCTGAGTCACACTCGCTCAGTCTCTCCTTCGAGGGGTAGACCATGGAGGCCAATGTTTTAGGTGTAGGGAGCTAGACCATAAGGTCGTTGAGTGTAGGCTGAGGTGGGAGGTGGCACTCATTACCACATGGGTAGTATGTTGTGCAGGCCGCCACTCGGGCCTATTAGAACAAGAATTGCTGGGTGCATGGTTTCAGCTCAGAGGCCCCGCGAGAGCTAAACACAGACAACGGCTCAGTCCGCGCACCGCACCTGTGGGGTCTGGACTGTAATATTAGTGACATTTTAAGTGATATGAATACTGACATACAACGTGAATTCAGAGATGGAATAATATTTGAATATTAATGAAACATAAAACAAATTCGGAGCTGAAGAACTTGCATTTAATAAATTTTAAACAACAATTGAAAATCTCTAGTCTTTTGTGTTTTTGCACTTTACGTTTGAAGTCGGCATACAACAATTCAATTACCGAATTAGGAAGCGATAAAAAGCTTAAAAAAGATAAGATTATTATAAGATGTGCCGTGTCCAACAATACTTATGCTTAACTATCAACGTGGTACATGGTAATACGATTTGTGTAAGATGATATTATAGTTACACGTAATTACGTACAAGTATTATAAGTAGTAAGCAGAATCTTTAAAAAAATCTATGTCGTCTGTAGAAAAAAAATTAGGCAGCCATGAAGACTGTCGACAGAAGTGAAAACTTTGAAAAATACTGTTTTGCTTGTTGTTGTTTAAATGTAATTTTTGATGTGGCAACACAAAAGTATAGGAATCTGCCATCTTACTTAACATCCCTTTCCATCAGAGATAAATAATAATACTTTGGAAAATGCTTTTGCGACGCCAAGAAAAGTTATTTTATATAAAACTTTCCACGGAATATTCCATGTCGTTGACAGCAGGTTGATAGCTAATGTCACATGCCATTAGTAACGCGAATCTATAAGTTTATCCCCTAACGAGAATTGTTCAACGACGCTAAAGATATATTTACTTCAAAAATCGATATTCAATAAATATAAATAACGATCACTTTATTCAAATAAATAAATAGTATACGTATTTGGTCAGACAACATGACATCAGTCGGCGCCTAATGTCAGTTTGTGTTACTTATTAACGACCACAAAATAATTGGAACTTATTCTGTAAGAAAAAGACGAAATCTGGTGTCGGTACGAATTCCTCGACGATCCCAAAATAAAATGAAAAAGAAAACCCCCTTTTAAAATCGTGGCCAACCCGAGACATGACACATAAAATTACAATGCAAAATCTGTTTTTTTTTTTTTGTATCGATGCTGAGATTCCGCGCCAGATAGCGCTTTAAAGGCGAAACCCGAAACAGGTTCTATGCTAAAAAGTGGTCAGTGCGAGTCGTTAACTCCATTCATTCACCTGCCCCAGATGACAGTGCGTACGAGGTTTTTATAAATTAAATCGGAGTCTGTTCCACGTTATAAATAGTTTTTAAATTATAAACAAGTCTAAAATACTTAGAGTTTTTACAAGTTTAATCTTACATTTTTATTGGTATCGGGTTTCGAAAATAATTGCGAGTACGAAATTTACCGACTGTAACTTTATTTATACATTCCAAAGTTATGGTTTTGGAAAAAAGAAAACTTTTCAACGCAGTTGTAAAATCATGCGTCCCAATTGCTAGAATTTTGTACGAAAAGCTTACAAGTAGCTTTTTTTCTATTTATTTCACCTTAACAAATTTTGAGTTAAAAATTACAGTTTACTGTATCAATTTCAAGATTTTAATCCAAACCGACAATATTTGAAAAATTTTAATCGAGAGCCTTTTCTGCAAAAACAAATCCTCTTATCTCTCAAATATACAACACCTATAAGAAAGTAGGCAATGTATGTACTTAAATATAAATTGATTCTCAGTCTCAAGTGAGTAAAAATTAAATTTTGCCATAGATTTCATTATTCACTATGATAATATCTTTTACAATATTCAGTTAATATTTGATTGGACTCACAATTATATACTCATAACACATAATATTTATTACAGAAGACATAAATTTTGAACGGTTTTATATCACCTGCAGAGAAACCGCTTCGTTTGGAATTCCATTATATTTAAGCGGCCATAAAATTGACCGCGTCATTATTTTTTAAGCGCCAGCTATTAATAGAAGTTAAGAATAGCTACTATCTTAATGGACAGAATCAATATCTCACCGCTGACTACAGATTTATTGTGTAAGTTTTACAAATTTTCCAGGAGGTGACAATAAATTTTATATTCGGTGGCGCTTTATATGAAAAATAATGAAACGATGTTTTTTTTTACAGCAATATCTTGAAGTAGGTATTAAACGAATTAGATTTTTGTTGAAATATACTATTGATAAAATGAAATATTCTGTTCTTAAACTTTTTGAAGAACTTATTTTTCATATTTTTACAACAATACTTTTTATTACTTACTTTCACCTCTAAGGCATGGTTTAAATATGTCACAATTTATCTTTAAATATCGTTAGAATAAGATTGTATTTTTTTCTGGAAATATAAAAGATGTGGCAAAACTAGTGCCACCACTAAATCGCCATCTTATACTTGACGTACTGTCACGTACGTTGAAGTACGTTGTGCATATTGACAGTTGAGTCATAGCATTGGTAACGCGAATCTATAAGTTTTTTCCCTACCGAGAATCTCTCAACGCACGCAGTGTTACTGTATTGCGGTGTCGGCGGCATTAAGAGCATCGTCTTCGGTCATCACTGGAGGAAGTCTCGGAATGTGTCCAGGAGCAAAGTTATCCACCCGTCCACGGCGGCAGGAACGGTGGTTACGACGGCATGGGCGCCATCGCGTAACTACTCTCGGTTGATGAGAGAAAATTATATTTTCGCGCGGGATTCTATCACCAGAGTCGGTTAAAATCTTACGCGGCCTCCGCTTCTGTTACAGAGCATTGGGGTCTGGGGTGTCCTATACAACCATTATTATGAGAGGATTCAGGCTCCGCACACACTCCGGGTTCCCTTCCGGTGGTGGCTCAAGACGTGCTCCGTTCCCCAACTGTGGAGACTCTTGACACCGCTGCCAGCGCGATACAGTGACACTGAACATGCATTACACGTATAACACTGGACTCATACTCCTATACATGACATGCAGGTACATAGGTCATCTCCCTTCGGGGGGGTGGGTGAAGAGGTGGGGTCGAGAAATATTCTCCCCCATCCCCATTGGGCCATTGCACGACGAGGCCCGGTGGGTTCGCTGCAGGGGGGCGACGCGGCGGCATGCTGTGCAATCCCGTATCGCCCCCATCCCAAATGCAGCGGACGGCCCCGGGGGGTTTTAGCGGGAATTTCCGGGCGCTTAGCGCCCGGGCGAGTCCCACACTGGCACGGAACTCGTCACTCCGTGCCCCCTTACCCATTGCATTGGGGGACTCCGTCATGTAGGGAAGCTTTTTTTAAAAATTATTATTGTATAAAAAATGAAGGGCTTAGCTAGGTCCAAAATTCCGCGGAATTTTTTACACTCAGGTAACTTCCAAGCCAAGGTCCGTACCACTTTGGTAACCCTTGTGGTAGTTGCATTTTGCAACTGAGTACCTTCAGGATTCGCCATCAAAGTAACGGTGAAGCTATATAGGCCCTTTTGGTCAACAGCGTTAGCTAGTTAGAAAAAAAAGAAAGGATTCGGAAAAGACTCTGGACATTCGAAGAAGGCGCGACATTGGGACTTGAAGACAGATTTATTGGACATTAAAATAAAGTCTGTTTAATTTACATCATTTATAACTCAACAACGTCATGACTGCCTTGTATGATATTCGATTTGTTGGATTTATTTCCACCCTGAATAACTGAATAAACAAAAAAAAAACGGAAAATGATCGATAATCATTTTTTTTTATTTAGTTAGACTATTTTTTTGATGATTATGTCTCGAGAACGGATTGACTGGTTTTGATGGTTTTATTTTGTTCGTCTCTCGAACTCGAGAAGTTTCCTGGCGAATTAGTAGAAAAACCGAATTTAATTCAGCTAATATTCGGATTCTGAGGTAGTGCAAAGTTTATCATGACAGGTAAATAATTATGTCTCTACCAACGACATGTTCGGCACATTTCATCGTGTTCCATGAGCGTTGGAAATAAGAGTTGATTGCGTATTTCCTGTGATAATTTGACTCGTTTAGTGGATGACTGGAGACCCATTTCCTACATTTAAGGCATGGAGATCTATGTGTATGTTGCTTATATTTAATGACATGAAGGTAGGGCAGTCTGTATGGTGAAAACGTAAGCAATGTTAATTACTTTAATTATTTAAAAATTACTTCGTAGAAGTTATCCCATATTTGAAGCGATGATGGCTTGGTTGTTTGTGCGGTCAGATTTTGCGTCAAAGGACTTGGTTTCAAATCCAACTATCCAACTCAGCCTGAGTTTTCAGTAGGAGAAAACAACGTAAGGATACCATAGCATGGTGGTAAGGCATTATAAAATAATGCTCGCCTGGGTAGCGTAAAAAAACCTGTCGCCAAATACCGATAGGTGTATTCCGGCAGCATCGCTTGAGAACCAGTACCTCTAGCCTTTAGTGTGTTTGCCATCCTGGACCACATCGTCACTTAACATCAGGTGAGGTAGTGGTCAAAGCACTGAGCCTTTCCTGTTTAAAAAAAAAGAAAATCTATTAAGTTACTATGTACTGAGAGACTAAAGAGCTTGGCTTACTTGCAGACATGGTTTAGGAGGAATTTAAAATACCTAAAATCCTGATTACCTAATACTTGGATACCTAATACCTATGAAGTGAATAAATAAAACAGAATTTATTTTTATTAATGAGTCAATACGTGCGTATCATTTTATATTATATTTATTTTTCTGTCAAAACTTTCCATTAATTCTTTAATAGCCTTTTTAAATTTACCTACATTATAAGTGAATGCATAGTAAATTTGATATTAAAACAAAAATACTTAGTCGCAATGCAGGTGGTCGTAACTTAATCATTTAGTGTGGTTTAAATACTTATTCGTAAATATGTACATGATATAAAAAAAACGCCCTTGACATAACTCAAATCATATATGAACATACTAATAAAACACATTAATACCTGTGGATAATAATTGTAAGATTCGTAATTCACGAAATGTTCGTAAAGAGAATTACAAAAAAAAAATTGTATAATTATTTACTCAAACTGTCGTGTGAGCTATCAAGTTTCTTTGTAAAATTTCTATTGAAGTATCCATTCGCATCTTAATTGATATAAAGGCGTCGCGTGCCGTGTCAGAGATTTCACAAACAAATGATAACTATTTGTCTGAATTAAAATATAACCCAAGGCACTCATTGCCTGAGGCATCTCATTTATTGTCACTATCGTCAATTAACTGAAGCCGAAACCTGTATGTCATTTTTCATTTCATACTTAAATCGCCGCGCGATGTATACAAACATTAAAACACCTATTCCATTGAATTTAAAACCGCATTGACAACCACAGTGGAAAAACGGAAACAGTCATCCATTCATCAATTCATTCAATCATCAATTTGAGACAGAAAATGTATACAGGAAACGTGTACGTAAAAAAAAAATATGAATGGTTCAATGTAACTCCTTTTACTCGTATCAATCAATTTTGATCCGCGTCTAGTGCAGGGTACATTGGTGTTTACTATAATATTAGATATTAGATGCTGCTTTGCTCACGGTGGAAGTAGTAATAAATGGTACAAGAAAAACAAGTATAAGACATGAATCATAGTGTACAATTATATATAATATATAGATAGATTGCTTGATTAAACCGAAAGACGTCCACTGCTGGATATAGGTCTCCCCCAAAAAGTGGGGAATTGCCATAATCGCCACTCTTAGCAGGCGGGTTGGCGATCGCAGTCAGGTATTTGTGGAGCTCAAAGAATACTGCTGCCCAGCCCCTGGTTTATTCCTTAATCGCCTTTACGACACTCATGGGAACGATATGGGGTAGTATTATTCTTACCCGGTACCACACGGCATACAATTATATATATACAAAAACGATTTTATGAAAAATCAAAAACTAAATTTTGTAATAACATCGAACGGGAATTCTGCAAATCTTTTCAAAATCTGTCTCGAACTACTTTTAAAAATTTAATTCAAATATTTCATATCGCTCTTAAGGCCATGTTACAAGAGAGAAAACACTGCTGCTTTACATCACAAATAAAACAGTTGTGGAGACTTTTAAGTGAACATCCTACTTAATAAGATCCACTATTTATTAAAATAACGGCATAAAACAGATAAGATTAGTACCAGCAAAAACCGCTGCGTTTTAAGTCGCCAATAGAGCGTACACTTTAAATAGTAGGTACACTCGTGCTTCCGCTACCCACGCGGGTCGCTCTTGACTCGTTTAACTATCAGCTAATGCAAGAAAATAATATCGATACATTAACAAGCTCAACCGCTTTATGACGCTGGTCGCATTATATTGTTTTGTTTAGGAAAATAATTAATTACTTCATAACGTGTTGCACCACAGTCATAACGTAAATACTTATAATAAAATAATAAGGAGACAAAATTGTACATTTGTAATATTTGAAAAAAAAAAAAAAAAAAAACACTTGTACTAACTAATACCTGATGATTTTTAAAATAATATTTACGCTGGCATTTCAAGATTTTTTTACATGGTATAGGCTCAGTGCTTTGACCACAATCTTATCTGATGTTAAGGTTAAGGTCCAGGATAGTACAACACAACAAGCCTAGATGTACTAGTTCTCGAGTGGTTCTGCCGGAACACACCTATTGGTATTTGAAGACAGAATTTCTAACTTGTGGATGGTAGCTACCCAGTTGGGCATTATTAAAATATCCCCTACCACCACGCTATGGTTTCCTCACGATGATTTCCTTCACCAAAAGCTCAGGCTATTTTCAGACTTATATAGGTGGGCTCGAACCAACGTCCATCCATCCATTCAACCGAAAGACGTTCACTGCTGGACATAGGTCTCCCCCAAAATATCCACGACGACTGGTCTTACGCCACCCGCATCCAGCGGACTCCTGCGACCTTCACTAAGTCGTCGGTCCACCTTGTGGGGGGCCTACCCACGCTGCTGACCATTGACGCGAAATTCGGCCGCACTAACAATTGAGCCATCATGGATTTACAATTTACTATACCAGACATAAATACTACGAAACTACGAACTTCTTCTTCTTCGTTTTAATCAATGGCAACACAACATTCAAAATGGCCGCTATTCTACTAAAACTTTATGGTGTGTTTCTTCTATGGCACCTCGGAATTTATGTTCTGTGTTATAATTTTTAATGCGTTTCACTTGTGCATAATAACCAACCTATATCACTTAAAATGACACAATTGTTAAAAATATAAGCTTTATATTTTAGAGCATCCACGGGTATAGCTAGTTTATTTAATATGTGTTTATACCATCATTCTTAACTGTATTCCAAAATATCTCACTTTCTATTTCTCTTATGTGCCTCTTTTAAATTTCACTTATGTTATAATATAACTTATTATTAGCCAGAATAACTAAAGACAAGGGATCTTACTATTGTAGTTTTGTTTAAAATGTGTAGACAATTTTTTATTTCTTATTCATATTCAAAGAGAACAAGCGCTAACTCAACCACTTCAGACCAGAACTTTAAAGGTTAAGTTTATAGGTAAAAGTTAATGATAAAAGATGAAATATAATAAATACAGATAGCTGCTTCAATTTATTGTTTAACCAGACTGGTACGCAATGCGGTACAAAGAAATTCGTTGAAACATCTCAACGCCCGACGACGCCATACCATTGTTTATAAAACAAATTAATATTTCGTGGCTAAGCGCCAATACCTACCAAATTAATGTTAAGTTGTTCTCTAGATGAAAGTAATAATTACAAATATTTTACGAAACAAAACAATTAACTTACTCTCCTTGTTTATTATAATTAGTAATATCTATTTTATATATCAATATATTATAAACTAGTTGCGTGCCCGCGGCTGCACCCGTGTTTCATATATTCTTCGCTGCGTTTTTTTTTTACGGAAATATTTTCGAAAAACAAAAGTTACGCTGAGTAACTTCAGCTATCTACCAAAAATAATCTCGTCAAAATCCGCCCAGACGATCCGGAGATTAGCCAAAACAAACAGACAGACAGGCACAAATTTCAAAAATTTTTTTTTGGTATAGGTATCGTATATACATTCATATCTATATAATAAAAAAACTAGGCAGCCATGGGGACTGTCGACAGTAGTGAAAACTTTGAAAAAGACTATGTCGTTGACAGCAAGTTGACAGCTTATGTCACATTCCATTAATAACACGAATTAATAAGTTTTCCCCCCCCCCTACCGAGAATTTCTCAACGCCGTTAAAGAAGTTTTTACTTCATTTTGACATTATAAACAGATACTTCAATTTTATTTATTAGTATAGATAATAGTTAATGGTCTAGTAAGTCACTACATCTTTTATTTAATCTAAACAGCTTTGACAGTTTCAATAAACTTGGGGGTCAGCGCTTAAGGAATTCAACCGAAAAATGGTAGCTAGAGCAAGCGCGCCACAATGGGACGAACATCGGCTTTGTTAGAAATTCCAAGGAAGTTGCTCTAATTGATCCTACGGTAAGTAAATAAGAAAAAATGGCCTTAAGAGAACCCAAGGTACCTTGCGTGTAGCGTGCATTATAATACTAGTGCATGCAGTATCACTGTGTTTCGCGGGCGGCTGTTAAAAGAGATTCCCCAGTTGAGAAACGCAGTATGTCTTGAGTCGCTACTGGAGCTTTTCGCATACTTAAGGATTTCTTTCCAAAGGAATGATTGAGTTGAATGAATATTAATACCAAATATCTAATAATTAAGAACCAGAAATCCAAATATAAAATTTCTTCTATTATTACGTTCCTACAGTAAACTAAGTTTTTGTTCTACTTTCGCAAAATTATACGAAGTTGAAATGTTAACAGTAATCTCGCGGTATATTTCTCAAGGATCCTGATTAAATAACATAGATAACTTTGCCACCGCAATACCTCCGTACCGAAAGTATCTCACAAATTAACTAATCATAATACTCCGCGCCAGCACTTACTATTTGGTTACTAGATTCACCGCGCGAATCTGAACCAGATTTTTTTAGTTAATACTAGCTGTGTGACCGCGGCTCCGCCCTTGTTTCATATATTCTTTACTGCGTAACATAGTTTTAAAATTATTAAACTGAAAGCAATATTTTGATGTTACTGTCCATTAAATCGTATTTTTAATACTAAGTTACGCGGAATAACTTCAGATATCTGCCGGAAAAAGTCCCATTAAAACGGTCCAACCGTTCCGGAGATTAGCCAGAACAAACAGACAGACAGACAAACAATTTATTATTTAAATTAGGTTTTTAGTATCATATATAAATTCATATGTATTTAGTAAAAAGTTGGTATTTTGATATTACAAATAGACACTTCAATTGTATTTATTTGCACATATAGACAATAAATGCATATAAATTAGTTTCAAAGTTAACCACCATCCAATTTTGTATTAAAATGAGACTAAACCTGTTACACTAAAACCTGTAAATACCACAAAACCATGATGTGGTATATTCAAACAAGTAATCCATCCACACATTATCAGTAACCTCAAAGATATAATCATATCCTCATGTGTGCAATTGTTTTGTTCGATAATGTTACAATTTTATCGAATACCTGAAGACTACTTTATCAAAGAAACAGGTTACAATTTACTCTAACTAAGTTAACCAATATTTATGTATGACGGTCCAACCAAAATTCGGATTAGCAAACCTTTTTGGTTTTTAACCGGTAACTTCCATATCTTTTGGATTGGATTGAATTAATATTCTTAAAAACTTACAGTTTAAAGTCACTCGAAAATATCTGAACTATACCGTGTATATATTTCTCCGAACTATTTCTTTCATCAATCAGAAAGATTAAAATAAACCATTAAGTCATTAGGTACTGTGACATCCTCGGAATAATTCAACAACTAATTCAAGACATCTGTTGGAATTCTTATGGTTTTAATTAAAGAGTGAATGGTGTTTTCAACTGCATTTCCCTATAAATATATACATTAACTAATTGTGTAAACTATCTTATGATGCGGTGACCATATTCAAATGATATAAATATAATTCCTGACAACGAGTGTGATTCTTCTCTATATAACAAGATAAAGAGAGGAATGAAAGACAAACCTTTCAATTATAATTTTATTCTAAATACTATTAACAAATGGACCTACTAGACGTGTATGTGAGTAGTTAGTCTATTTTTTTTTTCGTTTAAAAAAGAAGTGTCTCTAGAAATTTGTTGTAACTACATTGCTATTTCCGCTTTATATAATTTACATCCTTAACGTCTTTCGGGAGCAAACCTGAAAACAATTAGCTTTTGACTATAGATTTTAGCAAAGTAAACACCTTCATTAATCAAATATTTATCTGTTTCATCAAATGGTAAATAATTAATTTTCTATCACGTTTTTCGTGTCAAAAATATACAAAGCGGGGGAACGTGCCACTAGAATGTTTATATGAAAGAAAAAAAGATATATAGGTATTTTAAATTAACATGGAATAAAAAGCTGACGACTCAACTAAGATTTCTTAAAGTTAAAATGAAAATCGTAAGACTGGTGTTATTAATTGTTTTATTATTTTTTATAAATATATTCATAGATGTCAATGCAGTGGAAAGTGTACTGCTATCTAAACATAAATAGACAAAAAACAATTTAGATTTGATGAGCTTTGTGCTATCAATATAAAATTTTGGAAACATCCATTTTCTTTAAATTTTCAATAATATCCATATATATATATATATATATATATATATATATATATATATATATATATATATATATATATATGTATGTAAATATTGAAATATTACCGAATTCCGGGTTGAACAAACTATGCACGCAATGTTATACAAAAAAGAATGTGTAACAAGAAACCGTGGTAGCTATATCCTTTTAGGCACATTGACATGCAAAACAGCCAAACAATAGAGTTAATACGAAAATTCCGTCGATATACAAAAACGTTTAGAGATCGTAAATTTATAGGAATATAAGCCCAACTTGAACAGGGTTGGCAAAGGTAATCCCTTCGATTAAGTTACATATTTAAATTTATATGCCCTCACAATCCAATAAAGAGTAAGAAAACATTTTGAAAATTATCTAATATTTTTATACGTACGTGTTTAGCTTGAGCGACGCAAAAACTACTAAAGTCATTAAAGGTATCAAAGAATCGCTTAAAGTCCTAAATTGTTAATAACGACGACAGACTAATTTGTCAGACAAACTAAACAAAGCTAACTTGAACTATAAAAGACGTCTGGAGGATTAGCATAAGAAAATTTGGGCTGCTCAAAATATTTTGAACAGCTACAAATTAATGTTAATAGATTACACAGCAATTATTATAACGTTAAATTTCACGAATAAATGTATTCGTTATAATTTTGCGTGCTATAAATCTGCTAAAGTTATAGTGTTTAAAAAAACTAAGTACTAAAAAATAATGATCTCATATTATTTATTTGCTCATTCTTTTGCTTGTTTTCATGATAACCTAAGTAATTGTAGCTGCAAACCGATAGAAAGAGTTAAGTGCGCAACATATTTGGGTATGAAAGTTGATGAACATTTTTCTTGGACGGAACATATAGACTTCATATATGTAATAAACTGAGGGTGTTACTAGGGAAATTTTTATCATCTCAGTTACCGAGTTCCTACTGCCACACTAAAATTACTGTACAACTCTTTGGTAGATTCTATTTTGGACTATGCTCTCGACTGCTATGGGCTAACATTTAAAACTTATATCGATAAAGTAGAAAATCTTCAAATGAGGTTCATAAAATTACTTGTAGATAAAAAAACTAAAATGAAATTTAAATATGATTATCGAAAATTATTTAAAATTAGTAATATATTACCGGTTAGCATTAAGCATAAATACCTTGTACTCGTTAAAAACCATAGTAATAAGGAGTATATACCAATGGAAAATGTCATGAATAAATATAATACAAGAGCGATGGCTGCGGGTAAATATGTGGTACCGAGAGTTACCAATGTGTATGGAGACAGAACTCTCAAAAAGAGAATCCCATATATATTGAATAGTTTACCCACAGACATCAGAGAAGAAAGGAACATAGTTAAGTTTAAAATTAAGTTGAAAAATTATTTTATAAATTTTTTACCATAGGAATAGAATTTGATTGTTTGTTTTTTGAGATATTGAATGAGATAGTTTGTGATATTCTTGAGGTACTCTAAAGGTATATAATTATGTAAGAAATTTTAATACCATGACCTGCAGTCAAACTGAATGTTCAGTTTTGTGGGTCAGTAATCTATGTTGTAAGGTGTAAACCAGAGAATAAATTAAAAAAAAAAAAAAAAAATAGACTGTTGAAGAAAGTGTCATCTACGACAGGGGGAAATGCATTTACGCACTACCCTTACCTATTGCATTAATGAGACTGAAGTCCCCCAATGCAATAGGTAAGGGGGCACGGAGGGACGACTCCGTGCCAGTGTGGGACTCGTCCGGACGTAAAGCGTCCGGAAATACCCACTAAAACCCCCGGGCCGTCCACCGCATTTGGGATGGGGGCGATACGGGATAGCTTTCGCAAGCACCGCGTCGCCCCCTGTGGCAGACCCACCAGGCCTCGTCCGTGCAATGGCCCAGTAGGGATGGGAGGGGAACACTTCCCCGCCCACCTCTTAGCCCACCTCTCAAAGAGAGGTACGACCTTGGTCGAAAGTCCAGGGGGCAGAATATACTTCCTGCCCCCCATAAAAAGGAAAACAGAAGTGCGGGACAGAGCAGTGACGGGCAAAGGGAAAGAAGAAGTAACCCGCCACTGCTATAAGAAGAGAATAGGTCCTCACCTATAGGTTCATAGGTTCACTCACCTTGTCTCAATCGACAAGACGTAGGAAGGAGAGGGATACCTCGAAGAGAAAGAAAGACACGACACAAACACACACACACAACAACACAACAAAAAACCCCCCCCAACACAAACCCCCCAAAACCCCCCCCCCCCCCCCCCCCCCCCCCCCCCCAGTGCAACTGCGTGCGGAAAAAGCTCCACACGTAGCGCGCCCATCTCCCCCTCAACCTCTTCCTTCGTCGAGGATCAAACTCGGGTCCTCCTCCCGTACCCTCTCCGCTGCCTCCTTCTGTAGCATTACTTGCTCACAGAAGGAGGCAACCACCCCCCAAACCCTTTTCTCTGCCGACCATGGCTTTAACCACAAGCTTCATCTACCTGAATAATGTAAAAGAAATCTAAAGTATTCGTAATTCAAATTAATTCGTAAAGTATTTATAAATCGTTATATCTAAATTAAATAGCTGAAATTCACCTAATTCACTATTTATTAGGTTGTTATAATTATAGCAACAATTATCGCGTGCTAAATATAATTACCATTTCGCACTTAGCATGCTAAAAAAATATCGATAAATTGATTTTATTAAACACAATGAACAACCCTAACAGTGACGTGAGTCAGTAGACAGACACGAGTGAGTTTATGCTGTGTCGATAAATTTCACCGAGCGAGACAGTTTTGTCTCTTACTAAACTTCTGTATCGATAATATGTCAAACTCTATATATATAATAGGTGCATGTCATGCAAATAAATTTGCACATTCATGTTACTGACATCGACAACTTTGTTCGTCTATTTCCTTTCCTTATTATAATCAATTATCTCCAACTTTACGGTCGAACGGGCATGGTTTATTTCGTGGAATAAAAAAATGGAAGTCACGATTGGGCATGGAAGTCCTGTATGAGGCTTACAAAACGTACAAATAGTCAATAACGTTCCACTACAACCAAATAAAGTAATTTTACTTGTCAATAGACAGTAAATTACCAATATACCTATGCTTTATAACCAGTAATGTATTTTTTTATCACAGGTTTAAAGCCTAACATGGTTAACAATATTACCGATATAAGAAATTATTGTACCTCAATATTTGAAAAGGATAACGAATGAAAGGAATTCTAAAATCTTGATGCATCAATCGTTTACTACATTTATGATATCTAGTTAAAAATTACAGTTCGGCCTTTACTAAACCATTAACTTTATTTAGACGCATCGTATAACTGACCTCAATTAAATAGTTAAATCATAAACTTAGATCATATACGCCTAACTGTACCCTAATCTAATTTTAACTCTAACAATGTAACAAAACTTCGATACTAATATTTTACGAACAACAAAGTAAATGTCGAGTCAAAGAAACAAGAGGCGGAGTGACGCAACCCGTAAATTATGTTGACTTTTTGATCGCCATTTCACGACACAACGGTTACCGGCGACAAAATTAAATGAGGTTATTTCAATAGTATTTTGTTCTACCGTATTGTTTCAGGGCTTAGCAAGAATCACAGCTGACGTTAAATGACGAAGTTGTCAAAGATGGTCAAATCTAGAGTAACCGACTCTCAAGAAATGTTTCTGAATAACTCAATATTAGTTTTTTGTCTTTTTTTACACGATATAGGCTTAGTGTTTTGACTACAATCTCACCTGATGTTGAATGACAATGTGTTCCAGGATGGTAAACACACTAAGCGTATAGGTAATGGTTCTGCTGGAACACACCTATTGGTATTTGGCGACAGGTTTTCAAACTTGAGGGTGGTAGCTACCCAGACGGACATAATAGCCATGCTACCATGCTATGGTTTCCTCTCGATGTTTTCCTTCACCGAAATCTCAGGATGGTTTTAGAATTGGATAGGCGGATTCGAACTCGCGTCCATTGACGCGGAATCCGGCCGCACTATCTACTGCGCCGTCATAGCTACCCTAACTACTACTGTGGTTGCATTAAGACGTTTTCCTTTGCTGAAAAGCTGAAATTCATCGCAGGATAAAGATGTTATTTGTTTTGAACTGCCTAAACGCTGTTGATTTTAGGGTTTTAACAGCTTCAGTGTAGTTTGAGGTGAGTCCATAAGCATTCGGCCGAAAAATAGTGGCGCGCGTAAGGCCATCAAAGTATCCTTGACTTGGATTGTTAAAATTTTGTTAGCTAACCCTATGATAAGAACAAGGTTCCTTACAGAACATATATATCTTGCGTTTAGTATGCAGTATGATGCATATGGTAATAGTGCATGCATCATACGATCGTACAAGAGCTTCCACAGTTGAAAATCAGACTTTGTCTGGGACCACTGGCCGGGGAAGATATATCGAACAATATGGTTTACTAAGCTATCATATAATAGAATCTTGGAAGTCTTTAAAATTACCTAGAAATCTTTAATTTCTATATATCACGTGAAAGTCCATCTTAAGATCCATGGCAGTGGTCGGAAAAACACAGCTTGCGAATCGCATGCAGCATTTTGAATTTTATACTGCGGCTGGAAATGTTTAGTGCAGGCACGGAATATAAGTTATTAATTTACCTTGTAAGATATGAGTTAAAAAGATGGGTGGACTCTGTGAAAGATGATATGCTTAGGAAAGGAGTGAATGCGGAGATGACAACAAATAGAGAGGAATGGAAGAGGAAGACATGTTGCGCCGACCCCAAATGAAAATGGGAAAAGGGTAGGGAGATGATGATGATATGAGTAAAAATTTTTGAAATATATGAAAAGAGAATGCACATTTTTAAAAAGTAAGAGAGTAGCACTGATCGTCGCTGTGTATCATTATGTCCGTCGCATTTCTGTGTGACGAAATGCAACAAACAAAGCAACATTTATACTCCATTCATCCGTAAAGCGCCCACTACTGAACATAGGTCTACCCCAAAGATAAGGTCGGGAATTGCCATAATCGCCACGCTTAGCAGGCGGGTTGGCGATCGCAGTAGATGTTTGTGGTGCTCAGAGAATGCTGCTGCCCATCCCCTGGTTTATCCCTTAGCCGCCTTTTACGACACCCACGGGATGATATGGAGTGGTAATATTCTTAAGCCGGCACCACTCGGCAAAACATAAATACGAAATCTTTTTTTATTAACTTATTGTTTTTACCATTATTCGGTCAGTGGGGCGACCAGGCGACCATTAGTTTAACTTTACGCAATTACTCTTTTTTTTTTCTTTTTTTTTTTTTTTTTATAATGGACAGCACAGTGACTGCACTGGACCTGATGGTAAGCACAGTGCAATCCAAAGCAGCGATGACTGACACTGAACAGAGTTCACTGCCAGTCACCGCTGTCATGCTGGCCTGCTTAAATACCTCTTCACGCCTCTTTTGAAGGACCCAATATCATATGAAGGAGGGAACACGCTGACAGGAAGACGGTTCCATAACCTCACAGTGCGACAAAAGTATGAGTCAGCAAACTTTTTGGTTCTTGAAGTTATGGGTGTCACCGTGAAACCGTGACACCGAAGTCCTGCCCGCGTGGTTCTGTTATGGAAAGGAGAGGAGGGGATCAGATCAAAGAGCTCTTCAGAACACTCGCCATGATACAAGCGGTAGAAAATGCTTAGAGAGGCTATGTCCCTGCGTAATTGAAGCGGTTCTATGGAACATACGTACATACGTATAAGACTTGTACTTTTAATCCTGATTATTTGCATAAAAATATTTCTAAACCTTATTATACTGAGGCCAGCTTAAGTTTAAGCAATAGGCTCTTTAAATAAACATCCTTTTATATTATTTATATTTGGCTCTTTTGGATGACGAGTTTACAGATCACTGTTCCATGGTATCAGAAACGTAAAAGATCTATTTTGTCAATATATAAGGATAATATGCTAAAACCAAATATGGGAACCGTTTCAATCTCCCTGAAGCAGAGTTGATTAAATGCCAGCGTGTGTGATTGTGAATCCAATTTCAAGCTTCGAGCGAAACGAACGTAAATAAATGTCGAAACGAAACGTATAGGCAGGACACTTATTGCAATTGCGAACACTGATTGATGAAATTGATAAAGTTTTTCAACACAAAAGTATGGAACCTATCTTCATAATAGCGCTCGCAAATCGCCCACGAAAGTGCGATCGGACTAGGAAATGTGAAATCCAGTTTTATAAACCGAGCTCTATCAATGAAATTAATCTCACGGTAGAATATAAAGAATTGTCATTGAACCATGATACGTATATTGAAACCATTTAAAACAAATTAAAAAAATATAAAAAATACATTATTTATTATAAAGACGATCTATGTAAAGATTTTTACGAAAAGATCAAAAAATATTTTTTGCATATATTATGATAAACCCAAAAAATACTTAAGGATTTTAAAAATTCTTTCACTTCTAGCAACACTATAAGGAGTTACATAGGCTACATTTTTTTTAATTAGAAATTTCTGTATACCTGCAATCTGTCTTTGTTTGTCTGTTATTACTTAGTCGAAAAAAAAAATCACCAGGTATTCACTGTTGATTATTTAAGAGATACTTATAATACATTATGCATTATAATGCACTATTGAAGTACATATTCACATAGTGTCTATTTCGATACAATTTACGATACAGTAAAGGCTAGGTGTGTCAGTCAGTTGGTACAGATCCCAATAAAACGAATTCAATTCAAAGGGAATACCGACTAAATGCAATTGCCGTGTAACGCCCGTACAGGCCGAAACTGATAAAAAAAAAACAAACAAGTCTCTGTATTGAAAACATTCTACAAATAGTTACGCAACTGACATAATCTAACTTTTCTATATTCATTACCGGTGACTGAATCAAGATAAAACTTATACAAATTGTTTTCGTTTACAACGTACGAAATGTAACAACCAACTACTAAGAATGGTGAACGATAAATAATAATTATTTATTGTTCTTCTTTGCTATATAGACAACAGCAGTAGTTTTCAACCTGTGGTCCGTAGGATCCATAATATGGTCCATAAACAATTTCAAGTTTTTCGGAAGGTTTAAGTCGCCCTGTTGGTAAAAGTTAATGGGTGCAGGTAGCGTAGCTTTGAGCAATAATACATATCAGTTTCAGAATTACCATATTACATTCTTTTACAACAATTATTTATATATTGGTATTGTATATACATTCATATCTATTTAGTAATTATCTATTTATTCATTAGTCTAGATATATGATATTGACTCAGTTAATTTTTCTTATTCATCGTGGTCCCTGTTATCACTAAAGAAATCAAAGCGAACCCTCATCAAGAAAAGGTTGGGGTGCCACTGGACTATATTAATGTTGTTATTAATTTTCGATCTTCAGTTTAGTAAATAACAACTTCAAAGACAAGACAGGATTATTTCTTCTTGAAAGCTGAACTAAACATGTTTGAATGAAAATAAAAATATCTAAAACTTGAACGTTGTATTTATTGCGATAATTCTAGACTCAGGCATCAACTGACACACGGATTTCTGCGTAATAAAGCACAACTGAAGCATAACTACTTTGAAAACACAGACTCGGCTTGTGCGACCGATATAATAATATGGGATTAACAAAAGCACCCCTTAAGGAGCAATTTAATTTACTATAACTAGCAGTTTGTGGAACGTCCGTAATTATAATAAATGTGATAAGTGGCCTCCTTAGTCACGTCCTTCAAATATAGACTACGTTATGCCACTGATTTGGCACGTGTTGAAAAAGTGTCAAGTACGTACTAACCACACTGATTTTATCTACAAATTAAACCTGGAAATTTGTAACTATATCAATGTTCCTGTAGATTTGTCTTTTTTGTCTAAAATTATGCCCAGCTTGCGTAATCATAGGGGGGGGGGGGGGGGGGGGGGGGGATAATAATAACTAAAATTTAGCTTTGTCGTTCAAATCTTAGCTGGAAGACAATAACTTTCTACTACTACTACTTCTTCTACTTCTACTACGTTAATACTGTTAATATGTTATTATTGGAACTAGATGGCGTCGCACGATGTTTAATTTTTAGTCAAGAAGGTATAATAATATTTTCTTCACAACGAGTCATTATCTAATTATTACATTTAGGCCTTATATAGTTTTGTTTTTCTTTATCTTTTTGTGTTGTAACTAAAAACTATGTTCCTGACGGGGGTGCCCCGACCCCACAATTTTTTTTATGTAGTGAACCAAAGATTTTAATTTAAATAGGCAAATAAATGTCTACTATATTTTATTATATTACGGAATTATTTAATTCCAATTACTTACTACATTGTAGAATGAAACCAACAAACGAAATTCATATTGTGGATATATTGTGAACAGGGTCGGTCCTAATTTGAGCCGATGCCGAATTACAATGTACCATTGCGCATATGCAGGTCCACACCACTACCACTGGATCCTATATTTTGCATACTCCTGAGTATATTGTCCAATTGTATTTAAAATTGTCTTTCACAATACTTTTACTTAATTTAGTACATTGCGGCTAGACCGAAATGTGACGTTTAAATTTATTAAGACCTAAAACGAACACAACAATCATTAATAATAGTTATTAAAAATTAAAACATTTAATTTTTCAATAAATGTTTGTTTCAAATTAAAAAAAAAAATTCTTGGCACCGAACGTTGAAAACATAATTATCGTTAGTAAACTCACAAAGAAATTGGACAGTCATAAAGTTGACATTCAGTGCTTCTCCAGATTCCATTATTTATTATAAATGTTTGCCAATAGTTTAAAAAGACAAATTAGTTGTATCTTACGCTAAGCAACTAATTAAAATATACATTAAACAAAGCACATGCTATCTGTAATTGATATATTTATTTGAATATAATACAAACAAATTTAAAGTAGGTATTAATCGAACATAGGTTATATTCGTACGTAACACATAAATATGTAGTCTATGTAGGTACATACATACACTGAACCAAACAATTTATTTATTCATCCCTGCTGAAATACATTATTAATAGTTTGGCACATGTTTTGAGAACTCTAGTGAAATATATCCATTATGGAGATTTACCTTTCAGACATTCACAAAGAAAGTGTTATATGTTAGAGGTAGGATCTACACGGAGAGTGTCGAGCCCTCCCACGTTCGTTTCCAGGTTAAGCCTTTCCAAATAGAAGCCGTCCTTACTTGAGCTTATTCGTCTTCGCTACAAAACACAATTTCTAGTAAATAAACCCAATATTTGTTTAAATTTTATATTTATTCGTATTTATAACTATAGTATTATGATAGACATAAGTAATATAAACTGTGACGCGATAATTAAAAAGACTATGAAAAAATTTATCTTATTATATTGGAAACTGTTAAACTTGCCTAAATCTTTTAAATGTTGCTAGTATATAAAAATGTTGCTAGAAGACGATACAATATACTTGCATATATGGTATAGGTATATAATATCGACACGAAAAATCAGTAATAATTTATTTACTATCTATACTTTAATAAATTAAATAGTCGATTTGTGTTCAAAATTAAAACTCATGAAATTGTGAACAAAATACGATTTGATACGATACAATGGACAGTATCATCAAAACATTATGTTCCAATTATTGTTTAAAAATTATACTACACAGTGAAACGCGGGCAGAGCTACGGGCACACAGCTAGTTTTATAATATAAATAGACAGATATTCATACATTTTATACAATAACATGGCGGATATGTTACAAAGTACAAGTTACAACCTGTCAACGTAAAGTTAAAGAGATGTGACACCTGTAACTTTCCGATAAAAACATTGTGTAAAATAAATATAAACTATGGTATTCACCATACAAGCTATCTTTATTATCAGCGTTAAAGAAACAATCTAAGTGCGATTTTTTGTGTATTATAACTTTGTTTTATTTTTGAACCAAGTTTATGTTTTACTTGTTCTTTATTCACGTCTTTTTCTGTCAGAATCACTTTTTCTAATCATGTAGTACTAATAAATAAACTGTACAGAATCATCATTGGTCAGCGACCGGCTCGTTTTCTCTTCCCTACAGCGATAGAAAGGCACTTATATGATAAGTCCATCTCAGCCTGAATTTATAAAGTTTCTCAATATATGTACCACTCTAAAACCTGTTATATATTCATTTCGCATTTTATCTTTGAGCAAGACTTCAGCCGCTCAACTGACTATGACCATTTCAATTGTATGAGGGCATTTTTCACAATTATTTATGGTTTCGGCACACTGTGGGCGGATCTAGACGGTAACGCGATGTTTCTATAGAAGACATCGCGTAAACGTGAACCGAACGCGATCTCTTCTATAGTAAAATCGTGCTGGTGTCCCGTTTCGCCCTCTGTATTCTGAAACCATTACTTTGAAAGTCATTTTTCCGCTACAGTAAAGTTATAATATAAACTGGTTTTAGTTTAGTTTTATATATGTGGTGTCAATTTCTTATTGACATTTTTACGTCACAAAGTTAATGTACCTAAGTCAGACATGTGCTATGTATGTACTATACGAAATATCGGCAGTTATTAATCCGTCAATTGCGATAACCGATCTTAGGTATTTAATTTTTTTAATACGACAATTGTAACAGGCGAATACATTCTATATGGAAAAAACACTGTCCGTATATCCTGTCAAGAAACCCCATTTTTAATTCACTATGGAATCCAAAAAACACAAGAAGAATTCTAAAACTTTGTGTGATTGTAACACTCTAGTGCCACCCAAACGATCGACATCGTTTCTACAATAATCGTGAGCTTTCGGTGCTGTAAAGCATTGTGATGAGAACTAGATATGGTGGTTTGTGCACTACTCCGTTTATCTGCGACAGCATCTGTGCATGGAAGAATAGTCACTCCAATCCGCTAACATTTAATCTCTCATTATCAACGTCAATTAACATTTGCGGCCAAATGCTAACATGTAAGTTGATGTGTATCAATTTTTTTTTCGGTTGGGGAAAGTCTTATAGATTCGCGTTACCAATGCTACAACGTCAACCGTCAACATGCTATAGTATGTCAAGTATAAGATGACGTTTAAGTGCTGCCGCTAAGAGATAAATTATTACTTATGCGACCTATCGTATGTATTAATTCTGTATAAACTACATGAAAATTTACATAATTATTTCTCAGAGCGCCAATAGATGTAAAAACTAGACAAATATTATATGTTAAAACTTTAAAAAAAAAAGTATTTTCTAAGTTTTAAGTTTTCACTTCTGTTGGCAGCCCTAATTTGTTTTTAATCAAGCTTGCAATAATTACACTTGCATTTGTTGTTAAATAAAATACAATACCAAGAACGATGATAACCGCCGATACAAGAGAATCTATCGCCAAAGTATCTAAGCAGATGTGGATGTATACTCGCTAGTCCCGAACACACATTAACATATTCTTATTCTAATCGCCTTACTTCCGGCGACAACTCACGACATCTTCGTCCAGCTTCCGGTAGCGGCGCCACTAGTGTCTGCGAGTTGTAACACGTTTCCGGTGACGTTTCGCTCACCTTTCAACGTCAGATCGTACCACCCGCGTTCATGCGAGTACTATTTACATCAATCATAGTCTTACTTACCAATGCCCACTCCTTGATGACTCTACCTTACAAATACTGGCAGAATTGTGACCAATAGCTACAAAGGCCAAAAAATAAGAAACGAAGTGAGTGTTATTTAAGACGCGATAGAGCGACGCGATAGACGCGAGATACACGGACACTTAAGTTTTAACTGCCTAAGGAAATAATTTGGGTCTTACGTGGTGTGTACGTTGTATTTACGTATAGAGTGTACAATATATAATAAGAATGTAGACGAACAATATGGCGAGTTTTTCACAAGTATACAGTGGTTACGACCCACTCGGGCTACCTAGCCGCTAAATGGTTGATCTACACTGGTCCTAAATGCGTCACTACGCCAGGTTTTTCACCATGTAAATTGTAACCTCGACCCAGTCTCTTAAACACGCGATCATCAATCAATATTTCGGTTTCATTATGCGATCTCAATCTGTTTTACTGAAATTTCAATGGTTTTTTTCTCTAAAGTGTCAGATCAGTGACAGTCTAAGAAACTATTTTATTTGACGTTTGATTTCAATTTTAACTTTAAAGATCAAAACCCCCTGATAATGTACTCGAAATGTAGATAAAGTTAATTAGTACTTTACCGTCATATAGTTCCAGAAAAGCCATCCCTTTTATAGTTTAACTAAAATGAGAAACAAGCGCGTAGTAGGCCCTGTATCGAGATAGTGTGAAATTACAATGATTCCCGCGGGCTTAGCCCGGCCTCGACGCGGATCTGGCTTCATTACCGGGAATTAGGGAGACGTCGGAATAATACGACCGGGATGTATCCCGAGATATATAGAGTCGGAGTCTATTTCGAACGGATCGACTTCGCTTCTATTCTAAACTATGATTGAACGAGAATTTCATATACATACCTATTTGAATGTGCTTTCAAAATTTCTACTATATATCATAATAGTTTTTCTTCATTGATGGCTCTGTAAAACAAGGCCCAACTTTTTATTCCAGAAATAAATCTTAACATTTTTCGAAAGCCCAATTTAAAATATCATATAATATGTACGTACTAAATAGGCAACACACCAATTTTCGATGGACCCCAATTTAGTTATGAAAACAATTTTTTTAACAGCCTTTACAATGGCCGCGATATACATGTATTATGTACCTACAATTACGTGAAGGTATCCAGTAAATTGTAATTGAAGGTAAGTAGGTACCATTTGATTCGCATGGACACACCTCACGTTGTATCTGGTGGTGTCACGTGTTAAAAGTGTGTTTTGATATTTAAGGAGCGTCGTATAAAAAAGGTATATAATTAGCATGCATGTTGGATTGATCAAACGATCATGGCGCAGTTGATAGTGCGCTCGGATTCCGCGACAATTGACGCGGGTTCGAGCCCACATATCGGACTCTAAAATCAACCTGAGCTTCGGTGCAGGAAACCAACATGAGGTTAACATTGCATGCTAATAAGGCATTTTCTAATAATGCCCGCCTGGATAGCTATCGTCTTCAAGTTTGAAAACCTGTTGCCAAATACCAATAGGTGTGTTCCGGCAGTGTCACTTGAAAACCAGTACCTGAGACTTAGTGTGTTTACCATCATGGACCACATCGTCACTTAATATCGGGTGAGTTTGTGGACTTACGGCATATATATATCCATACAAATAACCATCCCCAGTCACTTATTTGTTTTTAAAACACAATCCATAGCACTACAATATTAAAAAATATAAAATCTCGAAGTATATATACACTTTCGGAAATCGTAGAAATATATTCCGTTACTGATTCTAAAGCCCCAGAGTGGTCTTTAATATACAGATTATGTATTTCTACAGTATTATTATACATATAGATAAAAGCGGATTTCCAGGCAGACGGCATTTTTCGGCGCCATTGTAAAAGGAGTATCAATTTCTCCGAATTCTCGCTTTAGTCGATTTTTCAATAGGTGGTAGACTGCGGTAGTTGATTAGACGGTCATCTGTCTCCCATTCCCACCTCAAATAGATCTATTGTTATCTCATATAGATATATTGTTATCTCCTCGATCGTTTTTGGGGATTCCTCAAAGAATTAAAGTAAACATAATAGCAAAAAGCAACGCAGCGATCTGTATACTCTGTAATTTGTTCATATTTAAAAAAAACTCGATTTAACATGCCCAATTAAAAATACGTAAATCGAAATGAACACTAGAAAGGGGAAATCGGTAAAATCGACGATGATGACCAGGAAATGGTTGCTTTCAGTACTAAGGATACCTTCAAAATAAAACGTTCTCCTTTCAAAGGTACATCGGTTAATTTCAGAACTGAACCTTAGAAAATATGCGTATGAGAGAGTATCCAAAATTATCTATGATTCCTATAAATTTAGAGAAATAAGCAGTGAAAAGCGTTAAAGTTTGTGAAATATAGTATAGGCAGCATTTTGATTTAGTCTATAGCATATATTTAGTACATAATACGCGACGTCATATCAACCCGTCAAATTATACTACTGAAGGTTTCCTTTCATCCGAAACGGTCATGTAAGCGGCTTAGTGCTACCTCGAGTGCCTGTACATCAATAGAATGGGTATGAACCCAAGTTCCTATAATCAGATCACGCGGTCAAGCGACCCGACCGTACAGTCCGTTGAACTGTGATCCCTCTTTATAACTGCCGGAGTGTCCCTAGTATGTCCTTTTAAGTACTTTTGATAAGTTGTTTGTTAATCTATACTAATAAATAAAATTGACTGTTTGTAATTGTTTATGTAAACCATAATGTATATACGATACTTATAAAAAAACACAATTTTTAAGATTTGTTCTGTCTATTTTTTTCAGATAATCTCTGAAACGGCTGAACAGATTTTGATGTGACTTTTTTTTTGGCAGATAAACAAAAACACAATTTTTAATATTTGTATCTGCCTATTTGTTCCAGAGGATCTCCGGAACGGCTGAACCGATTTCGATGAGACTTTTTGGCAGATAACTAAAGTTACTGCGCATAACTTAGGCTACTTTTATTTTGCGAAAATAATTAGGGTTCCGAATGAATAACTTTCAAACTCATGAAATTGTGAATAAAATATGATTCAATGGACACTACCCCCCCAAAACATTATTTACCAATAATTATTTATAAAAAATATCTTACACAGTAAAGAATATATGTACACTGGCGGAACCGCGGGCACACATCTAGTTAATTCATATATTATTTATATGATATAGTTTGGTTATTGTGTTTATTGTAGAAAATAACGCGTAACATTTATTCTGAACCGACAAAACTCTATGGAAAGTTCGACCAGAATGGGCCACTGTTTTGCTGTAGCTTGGTAACGCTGATACAATATTGAAAATACATCTTATCCACATGACACTGGCACAAATGATGTGTACACAGATTGCCATTATCTAAGAAGAAGAGCGGTACATATGTCCTGTAAGGGAAACACAGATTAGCTATATAGGATAAATTCCTCGTCTTCTTCGAGATGACGTGATCAAGGTGTGTGAGCAGGGCAGCCCATCATGCTTGATGTTTTATTTTCTCAGACTGCGTGCTCTAAATGGTCACTAGAAATTCTGATGAAGCTGTCAAGACCCTTTGGATCGGATTCGATTAATACATATATTTATATGCATGTCTGTAGTCGTTTATAATTAAACTCAGAAAGATCGGAAGCATAACTTAAGGCAGTCATTAATATACTGTCAATAATTAGGCTCCTGAACAGTGAGATAAAAAGGCTTATGTTCCACATGCATATATATATATATACACACATTCACAATAATCTATTCAATGTACACAAAAGAGCGTTCGAGCCCGCATGCCGCCACCAAGACTCGTCGCCATTCCGCCATTGTGCATCTGCCCATCACACTGTCAGATAACGATACGAATATTACTATGAATACAAATATCTATGAGACTATTACAGAATATACTATATATATGGGGTATTTTTACACATACAACACACGCACACACATTTGTATATAAGCATACGGATTCATATAAGTAAACAATGATTCGCAAACACGTTTTTAAATATTCAATTGTTCTAGAAAAATGTTGCAAAAAAAAAAACATGACGGTGTTAATTTTTTATTGTCTTTTATTTTGTTATTTATTATAATTCACAAATCCCCATAACTTGTTAAATATAATAGCATAATGCAGTAAAATATATACGTACTTAAACGTGACCAGGGAATATAATTATGATTTAAAAAAAAGTATTATGTACATCCATGTATTAAAATAATAAGCTTATGTAATAATAAGCCAATCAAGAAGGAGAAAAAGTATTGTATAATATCTAACGATTAGTACATCGTATTTACATGGGCCAAGGAAAATAGGTAAATACCTAACTTTTTCTATTAATTACACGGTATAACGAAGCGGAAATATTAATTTCAAAAGATTTTACTGAATATCCTCCTCCAATTGTTTTGGTTTGCCTGCTCCCTACCAGTACAATACTTGCCCATCCAAGTAATTTTCCATGAGGAGAATATCTATTGTTATCGCGAAGCTAAATTAATGGAATGAAAAGACATACCTCTCACGTAAATATAGTTGATTTTATTTTATATACGAAGATGTTTTCGAATGTATACTAATAAATAAAATTGAAGTGTAAATTCGTAATATCAAAATAACAACTATTTACTAAATACTTATGAATGTATTTACGATAACTATACTAAAAACACAATTATAATTTTTTTATCTTTCTATCTGTTTGTTCTGGCTAATCTAAGGAACGGCTTGGCCTAAAGAGATTGTTTTGGTAGATTTGCTACTTTTATTTTAGAAAATAATTAGGATTCCGCATAAAAAAACTGAAACTCATTAAATCTATACTAATAAATAAAATTGAAGTGTGTGCTTGTAAAGTCAAAATTGAATTATTTACTAAATAGAAATTAATGGACACACGATACCTACACCAAAATTACAATTTTTAAAATTTTTGTCTGTTTGTTCCGGGTAATCTCCGGAACGGCTGGACGGATATTGACGAGACTGTTTTTAGTAGATAGCTAACGTTACTCCGGATAAGTTAGGGTTCTTTTCATTTTCGAAAATAATTATGGTTCCGCGTAAAATTAAAATGTAATTAAAACTCCTAAAATATTTAATAAAATCCGATTGAATCCACAGTTTTACGGGCAAGTGGTTGAATTTATGAGAAATATTTTTACTTTATCTTGGTACCCAAAAAAATTAGGAAATTAATTAGGATTCCTGATAAAAAAATTAAAACTCATGAAATCGTGAACAAGATACGATTCAATGGGCAGTACCAGCAAAATGTTATTTCCTAATGATTATTTACAAACTATATTAAGCAGTGAAGAATATGAGAAACTCGGGCGGAAACGCGGGCACACAGCTAGTCAGCCATAAAATCGAGTATTGATTATTGAAAACAACGCTGCGCTAAAAAGAATTTAAATTTCGAAACCAAATCCCAAAGAATCAAGTTTGATCACACATGATTAACACCTATTTTTTTTTACAAATGTAACAATATACATGACAGTAGCTAAGTAAAGACATTATGGGGCAATGCCCCACCTCAAAACACTAATGCCCAAACTTAATAAAATATTACAGGGTGGTAGGGTAATAAAACCCTACTGAATCTCGACCACCGTACACTTATGACGTGATTTTAACCGTTTTGTAAATGTAAATGAAAACTATTTCATAAGTATTACGCATTAATTATAGAATATCAAGAGAATATAAACGACTTTTAAATCCGCATCGCCTGTATCTATAGTTGCCATTTCTTAAATTTTACTTTAACTACGGCCCCGACAATATATAGGTATATTATCTTTACGTAAATCTTAATGCTAGTCATTTATTACTATAGATGTGTACACGTTTCTAATATTTATAACGTTTACATCACGAGTTATTGTAAGAGCGGAAATCTTTGCCGTAATCTTTTCAGAAGGCGTTACATACATTGTATAGACAATAACGTCTCTACTGACGTCATACTAAATTTATCAAACAACTTCTGAGCGTCTGAAACGTTTCAAGTTTTAATTAATAGCACTCATGCAATTCACGAGGCCATTACTCGTAATGGATTGGCTCCCTTTAGAGGCCGAAGACTCGGGAAAATTAATTACCTATCACCGTAGTCTTGAAATAAAAACAAATTGAAAGTGTAGAATCACCCTCGTATATAGGATAATGGAAATCGATAAAGGGTAATCAAAAGAAAGATGGTTCTGAATTCGATTAAAGTAATTGACAAAGCAAACATCGAACTACGATAACGGGGGAATGAGTAGGAAATTAGATTTCACAAGACCGTAACGAGCTGCGACACTTGGCATCGCACAAAAAATAGGTCAAAACACTGCAACATACGTTACACATGAAATTCACTGTAAACTAATGGTTTCAACACACAGCGGGTCAACACACACACACTATAGAACGATAGGTTATGGGATATAAATAGTGCACACAAAGATTAATTTATTAGGCTACTTCATCCAAGTTTTGCCTCTGTAATTTTCAAATGTCATGTTCAATTAATAGCAATTAAAAATAGGCAAAGATAAAATAAGTCAATACCTTCTTTTCATCTCTGTTTGACAACGGTTTTTTTTTTCTTTAACAGGTATTAACGAGTTGTAATGTTTCTGACAAAAAATTTCAAAACAGTTTTTTTCCTGAAATTTTCAATTTTTCTTATGTTCCAATGTTGATTATTATTTTTTCTTTTTGTTTAGTTCAAATCTTTTTGTAAAACGTGCTGGAGATACTCTTCACTGTAGAATTCTTTCGCAAGTTCACCTCTTGTCACTACTACTTGATAAAATATATTGAGAACCATTACCTCTAGGCTTAGTGTGTTTACGATCCTGGACCACATCCTCACTTAACATCAGGCGAGATTGTGGTCAGAGCACTGAGCCTATACCTGAAAAAATATATATATAAACAAATGTTCTTGCAGATACTGATTTCGCGATATAAAAACATACATAAGCTTACGCTTGTTATCCTCGAAGGGTTAGGCAGAGGTGAATTAGCGAGAACTACACCCACACACATTTCGCCAAGCTTAGTTCCGTCCCAGATGTGACAGGGGGCGAGCCTGTCGCCATATCGGGCACAAATTCCAAAGTCCGGGATGATACTGAGTAGAAAATCCCAATACCACTTGACCCGACCCGGGGATCGTAATACAACTGCGCCACCGAGGCAGTATATTCCGCGATATAAGTGTGACTGTATTCAAAATGAGATACAATAGAATAAAGAACTACCTTGAACAAGAAAAACCTTGTCCTATTATAATATGAATTGTCGAAATACTATAAATGTTTGGACTAGCTTTATTGCAGTCAATGTAAGAACAAGCTGCAATCGGCAAGTAAGTTAAAGCTTATCTAAATTAAATCTCTTGGTCCCATTGCGGAAACTATTTTTTTTTATTCGCTTACGGCTCTGTCACTATATACGTAAACCTACATTGATTAATATAAAACTGGAAAATAGTACAATTTGTAAATGAAAAGTTCAGATTAATTATACGAAGTGATCTTAAAAATGATTTTTTAGAAATTTTTAAATTATGTAAAAAAAATCTAATCATATCTTGATATGTGTAATAATTAGCTGTGTGCCCGCTGATGCGCCCACGTTTCCTATGTTCTCCACGGTGTTTTAATTTTTTTTTTATACGGAACACTAATTATTTTCCTACATTTTTAGTAGTAATTAAAACAATCCGGGCACACAGCCAGTAAATAATATAAAATGTTAGTTGGCTTATATTATTTAAGTGCCAATACCACTAAGCTTACCGTGTTTATAATCTCATGTCATATCATCATTTGAAATCATATTTTGGCCAAACGCTATATTTGTCTGTATTTTAATTTAATCAAACATTAATATAAAAGACAACATCTCTGTATCTACCTATCTGTACTTTAGTTGGTTTATAACTGGAGAATCACTATACCGATTTGGGTTTTTTTTCATCGTATTTATGGTATTTGGTAAGGAATATTTATAACGTTAGCTAGTATATATGAAAAATATGAGGATAATGGTAAATTAAGTCGATAAAAAATTGTCCGCCACTGTACGCTTTGCAAAATTTTAATGAAACCGAAAAAAATTTAAGAGATTTAATACTGTAAATAATTATAAATAATATGAATTTTATTAACATCATTTACATATAACATATTTTATTTATAACATATCTTTCGAACACGGAGTCGCGAGGACAGCTACTTTTTTTTATAATATACAGGTGTTTTGAGAATGATATCACCTGGTTTTAAAAGGCGATGTGGCCAATATGGTAACATGCTAAATTAGATTTAGTATCATCACTTCCGGCAGCATCACTTGAGAACTAGTACCTCTAGGCTTAGTGTGTTTACCATTCTGGACTACATCGTCACAGTGATGTTTACGTCTATTTTTCATAAGTAAAATCAGCCCGAGCTGCAGTTATCCTGTCTTTGGGGAGATAAGCGATAGCAATAGATTTCTGAAATACCTTTTCTCCGACCTCGTGTCCTCTTAAGGGCAAGCATAAATCTATCATAATAAATAAAACTAAAGTGTCTGTTTGTAATGTCAAAATGATTTTTTTTTTACTGAATAGGTATGAATGTATATACGATACCTATAACAAAAATACAATGTATAATATTTTTGTTTGTCTGTCTGTTTGTTACGGGTAATCTCCGGAACGGCTGGGACGGATTATGACGGGAATTTTGTTGTTAGATAGCTGAAGTTACTCCGGGTAACTTAGGCTGCTTTTAATTGTCAAAAAACAATTAGGTTTCAACGTAAAAAAATTAAAACTCTTAAAAAATTTAATGAAATCCGATTCAATCCACAGTTTTACGGGTAAGTGCTTGAATTTATGAGAAATATGTTTACTTTATCTTAGTACCAAAAAAATTAAGGTTCCGTATAAAAATGAAATGCAGTGAAGAATATAAGAAACGCCGGCGCAACCACGGGGACACAGCTAGTTCTAAATATAAGAAAAGCTCATTACAACGGCATCTTATTAAATAAATGCATAATATCTTTGTTAATAATGACAGATGGCAATAGGATGGATACGTATTCCCCACTGAGACCGTAAAAATTATACACAGAATACTTTAATAAATTCTTAATATAACAATAACTGATAGAAGTACTACTTGCTTGCTATTTTACTATGGGAGCATTGTTTACTTATGCGTGCAAACATCCACATGGCTGATAATTATGTCCTTGAATGTATATAAACTTGTGGTGTATGACATAGGACTAGGTATTTTTATCAATGAAAAAAAAATCATGGTTATTTTTAACAAATATAATAGTTATCATAATAATTTATAACAATATATTACATAGCACAATATTATTTTACATTAAAATGTGCATAAATAAGTGTGATAAAACATCATGGCAACAGAGGACAAATGTCACTCATTTTATAACATGACAGATTATATAGTGCAATGGTGTCATGTCAAAAATTGTGAAAGATTTTCAGATCAATTAAGCAGTGACAAGGTCAGTAACAAGTCCAGCGGCTATTGTCACTCCTGCAACACGTAAACATAACTCGACCAAGCTCCTTTACATCTTTATATCTTTCTATGCAAATTGGCCTGCACACCTCTATCTCAACCACAGCCACAGAGTTATTGCCTAAGCATCGAGGTTTCTTCTTTACCAATTCCCCAGTACTCTTGTTCAATAAAGCCTTCAATTTAACAATATTAGCAGACTCAACTAATGACTGATGATGGATAAGAATTGGAAATCCTTTAGTAATAGGGACTTTAACATTGAATACAACAATTCTTGCTTCAAACCGTGATGTAACAGGCACCTGCTGGACAGGATCACTTAATAGATATCCTACTGAGACATTCTGCATTTCCACTCCAGATAAAGTTACAGAAACTTGATCACCAGCAAATGCTACATTACTGGATAAATCATTTATACTTAAACTTCTAACCTCTGCTAATTCCTTTGTTGGGCAAACCAAAACTTTATCACCTTTACTTAACATACCATTCTCAATTCTTCCTGCTACACAAAAACCAGAGCCAGTTCCTTTAAAAACATCATTAATGGACATTCGTAGAGGTTTAGAAACAGGTCTTTCTGGAACTTTGAATTTATCAATGACATCTAAAAGAGATGGTCCATCAAACCATTTTAGCAATTCGGGTTCAGCTGGACCTTTTGCCAAGTTTTCACCAGTTAACCCAGAACAAGGAACATAAGTAACATCAGAATCTTTAAACCCAGCTTGCTTCAGAAATGATTTAAGCTTTTTAGTAATTTCATTAAATCTTTCTTGAGACCAATTACTTGTATCAAGTTTGTTAACAGCTACAGCAAGTTGACTGACTCCAAGGGACCTTACTAAAAGAGCATGCTCTCGTGTTTGTCCACCAAGGTCAAAACCTGATTCAAACTCTCCTCTGGTAGCATCAACTACAAGCAATGCTACATCAGCTTGCCCAGCTCCCATTATCATATTTGGAATAAAATCTGCATGACCTGGTACATCCAATATAATAATTCTTTTGGTTTTTGTTTCGAATTGTGCTCTCCCAACATCCATTGTTATACCTCGTATCCTTTCCTCTCCAGTTTCATCTAGCACCCATGCATACATGAAACTTTGCTTTCCAATCTTTTTACTTTCTTGTTCATATTTATGTAATGTTTTCTGACTGACTTCCCCTAAATCACATAACAATCGGCCCATCAAGGTGGACTTCCCAGCATCCACATGACCAATAACTACAATGTACAGATGGTCTTTTTCAGATCCCCTTTCATCAGAATATTGCTTGCTTGCATCAGTCTTATTATCTTTTGGCTTAGGAGTTTTTACTTCTTCATTAGAAGACAATCTTTCTACACACGGTGATTGGTCTCTAGGAGTCTGTGGCTGACTATTTATGCTTCCATCTTGACTTATTTTAAACCCTTTTACAACTCCAAAATTCTTTTGATTTAGATTTGGTGCAATTACTTTTGTGGTTGAAATAACTGTGGGTTTGCTTGATTCCACACTAACAGTAGGTTTAGGTACTTCTACTTTAGACACATCTGGTTCTTTATTTTTATTATTGTTAAGTATATCATCAAGAGCTTTGTTATAATCAAACTTATGTTTCAATATAGCTTGTATGAGTGTATTATCTGAAACAGTATCACCCAATATGTTTCTCAGTTCATCCAAACACGACATGAGCCTGGCTTCGTCATCTTCATCGAGGTTAAAACTGTGTAAATCTGTTGACTCGCGTCTCTGAAACGTCTGAAGTGTGGATTCATTTGGATCGTCTTCAGTTTCTTCTTGAATATCATTGTGGCTCTGTAAGAAGTTTGCAATGGCTTGTTGATTACGGGAACGATCATACATCCACTGCGATGTATCTCCTTGTGGTGACAAACAACTGTCGTCTTCCACCGAATGTCCATAAACATCATCATAATCATAATCATCGGAATAATGTCGATTTCTAACGTTTCGATGACGAGCCATTTTAATGTTTCACCAAAATAAAAATATTAGCGACTATTGCAAAACATTGTGACACAAGTTTAACGAAAACACACGTTTTACGAATATTTTTATAAGCTTACTACTTTATGACAAAGGCTTTATATCAATTATGACGTTTTGTAGAGAAATTGTCAAACGTCAAAAAACCTTCACGGCTAAATTATCTATGCCAAAACATTCCATAAAACCAAAGTTTCACAGAGTCCATAAATAAAATATCAATAAATATTTTAATAATAATGATATAATTCTTTAAATATTTTATAAGTAAATCGTGTTATGAATATATAACATAAAGTAGTTAATAAACGTTAATAATCTTTTGAATAACTTTTCTAAAGCCAAATATGTACATACCTAGGTACGAGTACAGGTAAAGTTTTTTGTAACTCTACTATTTTAAAATATTGCATATGGTTTAAATACTAACTATAATACATTATGTAATTTCGAAAATGTATGAAATTTAAAAGTTTACATTGAAAAAATGAACTAGAATTTTTTGAACTAAACCTATGTTGTGGTTTAGGAGCAATTTTGGTTTGTCATGTAGTATGTAGACCATAATTTTAATCCATTAATATGTGGACACTACATTACTATATTGTTCGCATGTAAAATATATTGAGCGTCAATTCTGAGATGTCACAAGTCTTGGAACATTATAATAAATATAACAAAAGGCCGCCAGTTTGATGAAACACTAAAGATTAGTAAAATAATTTCAAGATGGGCTTAAAAACCTTATATTAATTCCTAAAAATTACTTTAAAAAGATGCAAATATCAACTATCATTGTCATGTTATTTCTCTAAACTGTTAATGTAGTCTTTGCTGTCAATCTTTGTTACTCTTTCGATCTATTTGCCTCGTCTCTCTTGGATATATTTGACGAGACTAACCTGTATGTGATTAATGACGGTTCTTTCACTCGTAGAGTATTACCGAACCAAAATCCCAATAGTGCTGTGGAACTGACTCTTTGTTCTTCGACCATTTCCTCCCTGATATCCTGAGACCCTATGTTCTATTCATGGTAGTGACCATTATCCTATGGTTCTTAGTTTATCCAATTGGAATTTTCCTGGATATCGCATCTGCATTTGATAATTTTTGCTTCCGCTCCTCAAGAGTAAACTTATTCAGCTGAGGATTCCTGAAAAGCTCACTTATTTCATATGCAACATCCTGTTGGAAAGAAAGGTTCTCATAAAACATCAGGGGTCTTTCACTTCCTCAAGAACGGTCTGGAAAGGGCTCCCTCAAGGTTCTGTACCAGTTCTTTGTTACACATCCTTTATACTAGTGATCGTGATATCTTAGTGAAACCTCATTGCTCTCTATTACAATATGCCGAGGACCTGAATCTTTATATCTCGGTGAAAAACATCAGTAATGCATCGTCGTTACTAAATAAAGCATTGAATTCCCTTGTTACATGGCTATCAAATCTCAGTCTCTCTTTGTCCATCCCAAAATGCAAGACGGTTATTTTCACTAAACTTAGAAATATTCATCCAGTCAGAGTTATGGTTAGAGATGAACAGATCCCTCAAACTAATAAGGTTAAATTATTAGGTGTTTGGTCTTTCCAATTTATCTATCCCAATCCTCCAATTTCCTTGTAAACTACTTTTTTCTTTATCACATCAATCTCTAATCCATCAGCCCAGGGTGTTTCTAGATTTTGAAATAGAAAAAGGGAGTTTTTGGCGGGATCTCAGTCTGACATGTAGCAATTGTTTTCTTTAATTCATTAAACTTGTGTACTTGACTCTATATCATGTAATCTTGGTGGCGTTTTGTGTGAAATAGTTTAGTTATTGTGTTCAAGTTAAGTTTATTATAGAAGACAACGCGTAGCATATATTCTGAGGTGCCGACAAAGCTCCATGGAAAGTTTGAGCAGGATAGGCCACCGTTCTGTTGGAGCTTGGTAACTCTGATACAAGATTGAAAATCTTACCTACATGACATTGGCACAAATTGTATGTACACACAGATTGCCATTAACTAAGAAGAAGAAGAAGCAGAAATAGAAAAAAGTGTATGGCAGCTGGTAACAACCTAAAAGTAAAATTAGAGTTACAATTTCCAAGTCGGGTGACTATTTTTACAGATGCTTCCAAGCTGACAGAAACCAGTCCTGTTGGGCGGCAGTTTGGATCCCTAAATTCAATACAATTTTAAATTTTACATGGCCATCCCTCTCAACTGGTGAATCCATTGCCATTCTAGAGACTATTAAATTTGTATTAAGCCATGGGCTTCAATTCAATTATTTTTTCTGATTCCAAAAGTTGTCTTCAGAATTTAACATCTACATAACATAAGCTCACGCCTGTTATCCCCGAAGGGTTAGGCATAGGTGAAATAGCAATCTACACCACCCACATTTCGCCGAGCTTAGTTCCGTCCCAGATGTGACGAGTCTGTCGCCATATCGGGCACAAATTCCAAAGTCCGGGATGATACTGAGTAGAAAAACCCAGTATCACTTGACCCGACCCGGGGATCGATCTCTAGACCTCAGAACAACAGTCGTACCGTATTACATCTGCGCCACCAAGTCAGCCAGTTAATTTTAACTTTAACGTCGAACCCATGGAAATCAAAAAAATATTTGTTCCTTTATTATTAAAATTAAAGATTGTCTATACCAATGCCACTTAGCATTGAACTCATCTTGGTTTGGCTCACTCAGGGATTCCTGACAATGAAACTGCTGATTCTTGTGCGAAACAAGCTTGTTGTAGTATATGCTCCCTTTGTTGTAGTATATGCTCCCTTGAACATTTTCAAATTTTCCCACTTGACCTTTGTTCTAGTCTTAAATTCCAGTTGGTGACAGCATGGAACAAAGATTGGCAAATCTCTCAAAAAGTTAAGAGCAATTTCTACAGCTGTATTCAACCTGAAATTTCCACAAAACCTTTGTTTTCTGCATCCCGGAGCATTGATAAGTTTGTAACATCAGGAATTTGTCGTATTCGCCTGAATCACTCCTGCTCCCCTGTTCATTTGGCTAAAATTATAGCAGAGACCCTTCTCTCTGCTAATTTTGTTTAGATGAGGGTTCGATTACATTTTCTTTAGTTGCCCTAAGCTGCGTTTTTTCCGTATATGATGTGCTTCCCCCAGAGATCCTTCGTCCCACCTGCACGAAGACACTCCTTACCCTCACATTCACTCTGTTTGTCTTCACTTCTTTGTAAATTTATAGTCTTAAATAAAATCAAACTTTAATTATATAATGTTATTTAATCTATAAAATATTGTTAATGTTTATTACGCATTCTATACTAAATGTATTAATGTGATGTTCTTACTAACTCTAATCATATTACTTTTTCTTGTAGATTTAGTTACTAATTAACGAGGACCTTTTATTACGCAAGTTCTTAAACAATTCTGGTCACATGTAATGCTCCTCCGATTATTATAATTACTACATGACACTGGCTGAATTTTGGAACCATTCACAGAAGCCACTAAACAAAAAGAAAAAAAAAGGTTTTTTGTCGTGATATGCGAAATACGCCTACTTTTTCTTGTAATTTTGAAATATTTGTTTGTAACAAATAACAGGTTTTTAAAAGTGATAAATAACTCTTTATTTCATAGTGCCGCTAAAAAACTATTGTTTTAGAAATTTGTGGGCTCGTTATATATTACTTCAATACAAAGTAACAAAATACAAGTTACAAAACCTTGACGCGATACAAGTTGGTGAACATGAAAAAAAAGGTATTCACAGAATAGATATCGTATAATTTTATTTAAATTATGAAGACATAAAATTATTGCCTGCAAATCACATTATATCGTCCTAAATCTTAGCACAATATATTATTTCGTTAATAAAATTCACGGATTTTCATTTTTTAGGTGTTACTCATGGGCAAGAGTGGCTCAGGAAAGACTAGCATGAGATCTATAATTTTTGCTAACTATATAGCTAGAGACACCAGGCGCCTGGGAGCTACAAGTGAGTGTTTATTATAACATTAGATTACCATTTGCTACTGTGTCTTCAAATTTCTATCAGTACTTTGCTTCATATTAATTATCCTATCTGATTGATTTAAGAGAAATTATCTCTGCAAATTGTTGTAATATGTGTTTTAATCAGGGTTGGCATGATTTAAACAAGTTGTTTTAAAACACGTGTTTAAAACAGTTTGAATTATAACTGTTTTTTTCATGTCTTTAAAACAAGTTTTAAATTATGTATAAAACATTAAAAAAAAAAAAACAAACTTTAAAACTACTTTTCATTACAAATGAATGGAAATAAATGAAAATAAATTAATATTTAGGACTAAATAGCTTGACATAAAACCAGTTGAGTATATACTATTATATTTATTTTATTTTATTTTTTTTTGTACTTATGGCATTGTAATTAAATAAAACATATTACTTTTATGACAAGTAATTTGTTCGATCAAACAAAGATCAAAGTACCATTAATTAACAAACAATATTTGGTGCATGCATTTATAGGACAAGATAACACATATTTTTAAAAGATATATTATAATATTTAGTTCAAATCAATCAAAGTTATAATGATAACAATTTCTAATAATAAATAATAAACTAGTTATTATAAAATCAAAATTGTGTGTCTATATGGTTACTGAGAGTCAGACAATACGAATACTCGGTCTCACACAGTCATACATTCTCACCCTCAAACATATTTTTATGCTCTAACCATGCTTCAGTCACTTCGCCAGTACAGCAGAATACCTTCGGGGAGATGTCAAGTGTAACTGCAATATTTTCCTGCTTTTTGTAGGGAGCCTGGGCTTGTTGCTTCAGTGTCATATCTTTACTTTTATCAGTACTTTCAATCAAATTGACAAATCTATAGCAGTTGCATTATTTAAACAAATGTCTGACATTATATGCCAATTTTCCAAAATAAACTTTAAACAGTTAGCCATTGTGTTCCACCGTACCTGTTGTGGTATAACAATTGCTTTTCCACCAGCTTCCTTGTATTTGGCACATGCAAAGTCAGTGTATTTGAAGTACCACATCATCAATTTAACTTTCTCACTAATGTCTTGTGCATTCAAATCCTTCGGTGTGACAAATAGCTGTATGTAAGTATATTCTTGTGAGAAGCTAGTTCTTCCTGTTGAGCCAATTCTCGTCTCAAACTATTCATATTTGCTGCGTTGTCTGTCACTACGCTTCACACCGTCCAGTTGAAAGTTTCACATTGGTTTATTCCCGTAGTACTAACTTTAACCAAGTAGCGCCTGTATCTATTGTATCAATTAAATTAATTGAGTTTGTCAACACATCTGTGAAACAGACACAGATTATCGAGTCCTGCCTAACGTTACTCCAACCATCAATTGACAGATTGACTAGTTTGTTTTTCAAGTTATTTTCCACTTATATTGTATTTCAATTGTTAAAATAATTACTTAAGAATTTATTTTCTTCTTAAAAATCATCATTAACCCTTTTCAATGGATTAACAGAGAAATAATTAAATTTTTTTATAAATAATTTCATAGCATATTAACTTAATAATTTGTTATAAACAAATAACATTAATCCTAATATTTTTTCAAAACCTTTACAAAATTACAAAAAAAAACAACCATATAAAACCATAAAAAAAAAGTATTTCTGTTAATACATTGAAAAAGGTTAATGATGATTTTTAAGAATAAAAAAAATTTCTTAACTAATTATTTAAACAATTGAAATATAAAAAAAAAACATTATGAACAATAAAAAATATTATTTAGGAAAAAAAATTATTTCACCTAAGCAATAAAATCGTAAAAGTTTTTTTTTACAAAGCCCAAAATAGTCTATTTACTTATAAACAATTTCTTAACAAATGACGTAAAATTTTTTTTGCTATTGTTAATTAACACCTATATTATATGCAACAACAGCAAAAATAAGATATTACTAAAATAATTTTTTTTATAAGATTTTTATGAATTTGCATTTTTTTATCAAAGTATTAATATATAATTAACAAAATAATAAACTTAAATAAAAAAATAATGCATAACTATTAAGTGCGTAAATAACAATAGCTCCACAAAGCGAAAAAACCAATTTATAGACCAATTATTTAAACTTTTATGCCCTAATATATAAAAACAGAAATTGGAAAGAAATTAGTTCATTAAAAAAGGTGTAACTTTTTTAAAAATCAACAAAAAAAAAAATTACACCATTTTTTTTTTTTCTTTCAAGTATCTAGATTACACCATAATTTATTCAAATTTTTAATTTGTTATTTAATCATATTAAACAATTATTTGAGGTGATATACGGGCTTTTTAGACGTCTGCCGTAACGACCTCGTGAAGCTCTACTTTCAGCGTTAGGTTTTTTAAATAAATAATTGAGATAGAGTTCCGGGAGTTGGGACTTTTTTATTGGAAATTTCCTCCTATTTCAGGGTCAAAATTCCTTAAACATCATTATTGTAGCAGTTATTAACGAAAAACTAAGTACCTTTTTTTAAATCTTATTTTGTTAATAAGAATCCCATTTTTTTATGAGCTAATAAACTCTTAAAAAATATTTTTCTAGACGTCATTCCGAATCGATTAAGCTATCGCACATATTTTTAGGAGCTTTATTTCTATTTAACACGTTTTTCAACTTGTTGACTAGACTAGTAAAGTCTTTTAAAAACTAGTAAAAATCTTTTTTTTTTTTAAATATTTAATTTACTACGGCGAATTTGAAAATACCTAGTCTAGAAATGAATTAATATAGGTATATTTTATTTGAAATGAATAACCTAAACTAAAAACAAAAAAAAATACTTGTTTAAAACAATTTGAACTGTTTGTTTAATAAAATTTAATAAACGATTTTTTCCAACCTTGGTTTTAATACCACCAAAATTTATGATATAATCTCTCAGAAATATTTACCTTATACAATATTTATTTGTCTACAATAACTGATTTTGTTGACCCATTGTTACAAATTATTCTGGAAAATAAAGTCTATTTGTGAAAGTGGTTATTTTTTTTTACTTTTAGTTTCTCATATATTAAACAATATTTGTTCTTTTCATGTATGTAAAAAGTGTACTCTTTTTACCAGGATACATAAATAGAAAAATAATAGTAAGAAACTCATGTTACTTTGAGTACATATTCTACATACAATATGAAGGGCATTCATGTATTCCCCTTAAAAATAAATAAATAAAAGAAGTGCATTCAACTACAAAACTGTATAAATATTAGAAAGAACTCAGTAGAAGAATGAGTCATAGCTTTACAGAAACAAATTACACATAAATGAATATTTTATGAGGTCTTTTGTTTTGAAAAGAGCATAAATAATCAACAAGTTTCCCACATTGTCAATTACTTATTTGTATTTACCTTTATAAATATTTTTTTAAGACATACATTGCGTAACATGCTTAAATAATAGTTAAAGATAATTCTATCTTGGAGTATAGATTTATGAAAATCTTATAAATTAATTTTTGGCGAGTAATATAACTTTAATGATTTCAGTTGATGTTGAACACTCGCATGTCCGTTTTCTCGGAAACTTAGTACTCAATTTATGGGATTGTGGGGGGCAGGAGGCCTTCATGGAGAATTACTTTGCATCTCAAAGAGACAATATATTTCGAAATGTTGAAGTTTTTGATATATGTATGTATTTGATGTGGAAAGTAGAGAGATGGAAAAAGACATGCATTACTATCAATCATGCTTGGAAGCTATATTACAGGTGCAATAGCCATTTAACTAATATTATTATGATCAAACAAAATAAATCATTGCTCATTTAGCTTAGTTCTTACTAAAAGAAGTGTATACATATTGTATCTGAAGGGGTAAGACCACATCAAATGGACCCCCCACATTATAATCTTGATCACAGGATATAGGTTCATGATTTTATTTTTAAAATGTGTTCGTTAAAGTAAAAAAATATAATTTTTCCTTATTTCCTATAAATAAAATTCTGAAGATGTAATAATTTTTTGTAAAAGTAAGCTATCTCTTTGTTATTGATTTCTGGAATACTTGGATTTTTACTTTACCTTTATTGTCAATATTTACCAATATTTGAAAAGTTAAAAGGCAATTTTTTTGTTGTTGTATGAATTTGTTATGAGAAGTAATGAATATGAAAATGCAAGTATGGACAAGTAGGGAAAAGCCAAAGAAAATGTGGATGGAGTATGTAAGGAATAATATGGAAGAGAACGGAGTAAATAAAAAGAAGACATATGGAAGAAAAAACATACTGTGTCAACCCAAAGGGCATGAGAATGAATAATGTGAATATTTTACTATTTTACTTCGCCTTAATAAATAAGTATATATTATGGAATTTATTCTAAATCTAAATGTGATTATAGACTTTATAAACAGAAAAACAAAGGTATATTTATGGAGTTACATCACTTTTACAATGAACAACAAATGGTAAAAATGAATTATTAAATAAAATTTTTAGAATTCACCAGAAGCAAGAATATTTTGTTTAGTACACAAAATGGACTTAATAGCGGAAGAGCAGCGGGAGGAGATATTCCGAGCGAGAGAAGAAGACTTGAAACGGCTCTCTAAACCACTTGAATGTACATGCTTCAGAACTAGCATATGGGACGAGACTTTATATAAGTGAGTTAGCAATGTTAATTTAAACAGTGTTCTTATATTATAGCATAATCTGGAAAATAAACATTCATCCTTTTATTTGACATAAATGCCATAATTTAAAAAAAGAGGTAGCAATATATTGGATATAAAAAATACTAATAAGACACATACATACATCTTACATCTTCAGTCTACCTAATGAAATTACTTATAGTGGAATATCAATTCATATCAAAGAATGTGACTGAATAGAATATGTTAGAAAGAGCAGTTCACAATTAAATAGTTTTTAATTATGTTCAATTATTACAATAATTAAAAAATTAAAAGAAAAAAAAAGTTCTGTCCCCTTTAGCCAAAATGATAATTTACTTCAATTCTCATTTAAGATTTTCAATTACAGAGCATGGTCGAGTATAGTATACAAATTGATACCTAATGTTAAAGCGTTAGAATCATCATTGAAACAGTTTGCAGCCATCGTCGATGCGGATGAGGTAATTCTTTCTTTTGATTAGCTGCTTACTAATTATAGACATGTCATTTTTACATTGTATAGCCTCAGTGCTGTGACTGCAATTTCACTTGATGTTAAGTGACAATGTGGTCCAGGATAGTGGAATACTCCAGATCCAAGTTTATATCTCAAGCTCATTTTAGAGTAGGTAAGGTGGGCTAGAACCTGCGTCCATTGAGTTGGAATCCGGTCGCATTGCCAACTGCGTCATCATCGTTTCAAGCATCGCATCTTAGTTGAGCTGAAAAATTACCTTGTTCATAATATTAATTCATAATAATGCTTAGGTGGAATTTTTTTTATAAAATGACCATGGGGACTGCCGACGGAAGTGAAAACCTAACACTTTGAAAAAATTGTTTATATAATGTTTATATTTCATAATTTGTCCATTGAAATTGTTAACATAACCTAACGTTTCACATTTGCCTGGTTTCTACATCTCTATTCGTACTCTGAGCAATAGTTATGCACATTTTCCATATAGTTTATACATAACCAAAACATACGATAGGTGTAAGTATACATTTTATTATTTATCTCTGAGAGCCAACAGGGAAACGCCATCTTATACATGACATACTGTAGCGTGTTGACAGCTGACGTCATAGCATTGGTAGCGAGAGTCTACAAGTTTGTCCTTTACCGAGAATCGCTCAAAAAGTTTTACGTTTAATTTACTCATAAAGGCCGGCGACGCACCTGATTCCTCTGATGTTGTGGGTGTTCGTGGTCGATGTTGATCACTTACCATCAGGCGATCCGCTGGCTCGTTTGCCCCCCTCCCCACCATTTCATATAAAAAAAAACTAAAAAAAACAAATGTGAATTCACACGTGGTAGAAATGAAACATTCAAAAAACGCATAATACACACACGTATACAAAACACCACGGTTGTTGTGATGCCTTCTCCCAAGCTTTGTACTACGCATGCGCGCACAAACACGTACTGTCGCTTTTTCGTTTCATCGACTTTCAAATCACAACGAAGCTAAAGAAGTTTTCACTTCAAAAATCCAAGGTACTGCTATTCGAGCGTGCGACGTTCCTAGTGGTGTCACATTGTCAACGGCGGCCGCACCGGGACGCGCACCGTTTCGAAAAGGTCTCCAACATCGTCAAACAATTCAAATTGTCTTGTTCCAAACTGGCAGCACAATTCCAAAGCATGGAGGTTAGTTTATATTGCTTTTTTATTTATTTATATTGCTTCTTGCTAAACCGCTTTATTTTAAGTCTGCTTAATTGTCTGCGCTTTCTCGATTGTTCCCTTTGTATTATTTACAATTAAAAGTGTGTTTTAAGTACCTATTCTTATAAAATATGTATTTTTGTAACCAAAATATATTATAGCAATTGATTTTAAAAAATCTAGTACTAATGAAACGATGATGGCGCAGCGGGTAGTGCGGCCTGATTCCGCGTCAATCGAAGCGGGTTCGATCCCAACTATCTGACTCTAAAATCGGTCTGAGCTTTCGGTGAAGGAAAACATCGTGAGGAAACCATAGCATGGTGGTAGAGTGTTTTCTATTGATATCCGATTGGGTAGCTACCACCCTCAAGTTTGAAACCCTCTCGCCAAATACCAATAGGAATGTCCCGACAGCATCACTTGAGAACCAGTATCTAGGCTTAATATGTTTACCATCCTGGACCACATTGTCACTTAACATCAGATAAGATTGTGGTTAAAGCACTGAGCGTATACCGTATAAAAAAGCTATAAAACTTATTTTTTTAAGGGAGTATGTTATATATGTTGTCTATAAAAAAGTGATTCAACAAAAATACATAACTTTTTAGAAATTTCATAACTATTATCACGTGACTCACGCTCATTCGCAATAAACGCCTTTAATTCATGTATAAATATATATCTGTAAAATTTTGCGCATATTTTTATACTAAATATGATCCATTTGTCTTTGTGCGATTCTAGTACAAATTAATAAACACATAGTTTAACAGCAAATATTTTTTAGGATTATTACTAAACCTTTGTATAATATTTGCACTGAAATATCTATAAATATAGATCATTTTCAAACTATAAATATCTGTACACAATTTGAAAATTGACCTTGACAGCTCAGATATCGATTTTCAAATCTGATTGGTCGCCGTCGCGCGGAGCTCTGTCGCATCGTTCACGTGATTGGTAGATCAGTTCAATGAACTACACCTTTTTATGTTCGAGATGTTTGCCGATATATATTTTTTTTACAGTAATTTATATCGACAGGTCCGTAATAGCGTATTCGCAGCGTTCATAGATGGTTTCACGAGCAACACCTACGTCATGGTCGAGATGTCCGACCCCAAGATACCTTCGGAGGCGACACTTATTAATATTAGAAACGCGCGCAAACACTTTGAGAAACTGGAGAAGGTGTCTTCGAGTGCCCCGAGTCAATATCAATGAGAATCGGTTCGTTTTCTCCGATAGTTTACATTCACACATAGATATTGTTGCCAGTTAATTGCTAATTTTTCATATGATTTCTTCTAAATTGTGACATTCACATCTGATATAAATCCTCGAAGGTACTGGATTTTAAATACATCTTCCAGAATATACCAAACAATAATAATTTCTAATTAAACATTTAAGTTCCAAAAATTATTTTTTTTTTAAATATGACATAAATCAGATTAGTCACAATAATTAAAACTTTGAAGTAAAATTTTGCAAAATGTTCTTAATATTTTTTTTTAAATTTAATTTTAATATCAAGTTGATGATAGTGAATTTATTATTATCAGCAGAATTATATTAAAAAACTTAAAAACTCAAATAATTCGTCTCAAATTACTTCCCAACATTGTTAAAAATGAATACATTTGTAATTAGATTTTTAACAATAACTGAGAATTTTGGGTATTTTAACCTCAACCAAAGTCTGCTTGTTGTTAAATGGTTTGAGTAACTCATTTACTATAATATATATATACATTGCAAATTTCCTTCTAATGTAAGACATTAAATTTAAAACACTTGTATGATATCACATTTGGAAAATTTAGATGTAAGTTTTATACTTAAAGATTGAATATTTATGGAGGAATTAATACTTTCCTATCAATTTCGTTTAAATGAAAAGGAAATATGTTTCAATTTCATATGAAATTAAAACATAAAACATTTAAAGTAATAGAAATAAACATATTATTCTGTTACTAAATATAACATTGCAATAGTACTATTTTCTAAATATACACTTCTTCGTCTTCGTTAATGTCAATCTGCGATTTATATAAACAATTCTGCCAGTGTCATGTGATAAGTTACGTATTCGATCTTATAACTACATTTCTAAACTTTAGTGAAACAGGTGGCCAGGCTCATCTTGCTATAACTTTCCATGGGGCTTTCTTGCCACCGCAAAATAAACGTTACACGATATTATTTTCAATACACTACAACTGTGCAGAGTAACCACATTAAGTCATACAAAACGCGACCAAAATTACACAATTTATATTATGGTCAAATACGCAAGTTACTAAATTAAAGAGAATGACTGCTACATGACAATCTGAGATTCCCCCAAAAACCTCCCAACTTTTTCAAGAATACACTTCCTGTTGTATTAGTAAGTAATCGATTGCTACTGAATACAAGTACTTTAAGTCTGACTTTAAATTCTATAGGCCTTTATATAAAATTTCCAGGGATTTTGTCTGAAAAAATCAGAATTCATGTTATTATTATTTGTAATACATTTCGCGCAATTACATAAGTATATCACAACAAACGCCTAATTTTACATATTATAGAAACAAATAGTTTATGTTATCAAAGTATATGAATAACAAATAGAAACGCACTTACATGGCATATGATACTGCTACGAATTTCTTCCCTGTTGTACTTTTTAACTTTATTACTGCTGTGAATACAAGTACTTTAGCTTTGTTAAAGCGTTCCAAGGGAATCATTCTGAGATCTCACAATTTACACCCCTTATCATTATTTTCAATACACCTTAGGGACGATTTTTTGATCCGTAGTCAAAGTTACTATATCCATATGTCAATTTTACTATTACTAATACACAAACCAATGGTTATAATCGCAATGCGTTTTTTAATAACAAAATCTACTATGGTTAAATTTACCAATAGTTATTTATGTTGCCAGTAAAATGAACTGTATAATAATTCAGTCAGGTAACGGCCAAGCCGAGGTTCGTACCATTTTGGTAACCCTTGTGCTAGTTACTTTTTTATGGCTGAGTGCCTTCAGCACTCGCCCCCAAAGTCACGATGAAGCTGTAAAGGCCCTCCCGGCCAACATCATTAGTTAAGTTAGAAAAAAAACTGTACAATAGAATACTTTTGATTCCGGTGATTTTTTTTGTATGATCATTCTGTGTAAAATGTGTCAGGGTCCATAATTCGATGCATTTCCCCCCGTCTTGCATTTCCCCCCGTCAAAAAAAAAAAAAAAAAGGGTCCATAATTCGAGCTACTCTCGAACATGTGTGTCGATTATTTTTTCTTGTGATCGTTTTGTAATGAAACCAGCTTTTTTTTTTATTTCGGCTTGTCTAAAATATTATAATTTAATTCTTGAATTTAATATTTTTTACAAACCAAAGAAATATTTGTATGAGCTTGATATACTATATATAACGGAAGACCCAATTCTTATGAAAAAAAAATTAAAATTAAAAAAAAATATTACGAAAAATATAATAAAAACTATATTTACTTTGTAATTATTTAAAAATATCTATTATATTAATTAATTTATAATGACTTCAAATTATCGACTTCAACTGTTACACAAAAGCAATGAAATAGCTTTTCGCACTAAAGTTAACCATCCGCCATCTTGCAACCCGACTAGGCTGATTGGTTAATTTTTTTAACAAATAGTCACATTTTTGACAATTGGTTAGCTTAACTATGTTGCAAAAAACGCACCAGTGCACTATTTTAACCATTTGGTACGAATCTGACCATTTCTAGAGTTGACTACGGATCAAAAAATCGGCCCTTAGTTATGCAAAACAATTTAAACTACTATATCACGCAAAATAACACCAAAATTATATAATATAAAGGCATAATATTATACTGTAAGTTAACAAAATTTAAAACAAGTAGGGAGGGAGAACTTCGTTGTTGTACCTTGCACGATGTTGCCTCGTTTTCATTGTAAATAATAATCTGTTTTCAAGTTAAAATGTAATATATATTAAAGGGATATTAAAATATTCTTATTTTGCAACATTCCTAATGAAAAAGTAAATCAATACTTAGTGCATTAATTAAATGTTGTCTAACTATGGTGCCTTTACTGATTCTAACAAATGAGCTCTCAAAGACAATTCCGTTAAGGACTATCTGTAAATTGCGTCACACGGTTTTCGAACCCCTCTCCTTTTTTTCACAGCGTGACTTGTCACACCTTTTTTTTTTTTTTTGACGGGGGGAAATGCATTTACGGACGGGGGGAAATGCATTTACGGTGACTTGTCACACCTCACATTTGTGAGACCACATCTCCCTACTGTGATGTCAACTTTTTTTAAATTTTACATCTAGACATTAAATTAAATAATAATTTTCTTTCAACCAAAATACACACAAGTTACGAAATCTTTTTTCCGTTTAGAATATTTTTAATGAAAACAACATCAAACAAAAGAACTAGAAATTGAGAAAACAAAAACGTTTCATTATTTGAATTCTTAGATATAAATGGTGAAATGTGACGTCACGAAACTTATGACTCATTCCATCTGTTGTCACACCATGTTAAACTTCGTCGACCCCTAACCTCCTTTTAACGTGTGACATAATTTATAGGATAGCCCCTTACCTCAGTAATTATAATTATTCAAGTGGTAAGCACAATGCCTCTTACCAAAACAACGCATTATTATAACAAATTTACATAATGCAATGACGTTTATTGCTATTAGTAAAATATGCTATAATTTAATAATAATACTAAATAATTAATTAATAATATGAAATTAATAATTCCATCTATTGAACTAGCTCTATTTTATGGTGGCTTACATAGGTCGAATCAGTGCTATAAAAATTCCAGATTATTTGGAAATAATTTGTAAAATATCGTAATTCCACCAACGCTTGGATAAATTAATGATTTCCAAAATTATTCAAAGTAAATCACTTTTTTTTTCCATTTATAAGTAATAAAAAACTCTTTTTTATGTATTAATAAATACGAAGGCCTAGAAGAAATAATTGGGTTTTTTATACATTTTTATAAATAGAATAATTATCAAGATTAACAAACATTTTTATAAGAAATATTTTAAAACAAATGTAAAATTTGTAATTTTGTGTAGCTAAAATCAATACATTAAACACGAATGTCACATCACATTTGTTAAAATATAACTTAAAAATACAGCTGTCAAAGAGATTAATTAAATCGATATAAATAAATAATTATAAAAATACATGTATGTATGTAGTATGTATATGCAGTCAGTAGCTTATTGTAGAGTGTAATATAAAAACGAGAGCATAAGAAATAGAAATTAATATTGTTAAAAGTCTAAAATGTATTACTTTTATTCATCTTAAAATAAAACATTTTTTTTTTTCGATTTCTTTAACTTGCAAAATTACATAAAGTATGGCATTATCTTGCTTACTTATACTTTAGGTCAAAAAATGACATCTGTCATTGCAGTCGGGTTGTGGTGATGGCATGTCAACTCGTCTAGCAATGCGATATCTATTATTATTACGTTTGGACATATTCATTTAATTCAACTATAGGCCTTTAAATTAGTCGTTAATTATTAATAAACAAAAATAAGGTTTTTTTTTTTTAATTTCATCTAAATGGTAAATTAATTACCAAAACATTAATTTAGTAATCACAAATAGTTGAGTACCTAAAGAAATAATAAATTAATCAAGGTAAAAAAATGGTTGGAATGAATTTGAGTGAAATGGTCAACCGTGTATGTTTAATAAATCGTTGCTGCTTTATATTTAAATTTTAAGTTGTAAGGTATGATAACTGTGATTGATTTCGCCTTGTTATGCTTTTGATAATGCATCGGGAATAGAGGTATATTATCTAAGTACATTAAGTATTTCATCATAAACTTACATAACGAAAAAAAAAAAAAACAAAAAAATATTTATTCATTTCTTTAATGAGTTTTGTTTTAAAAGAATATTTCGTATATTGAGTTAAAGAGTTTCACTCTTAACCAATGTATAGTTAATTCTGTTTAATTAATCTTAGAAATGGCAACACTATTTTGATGGCATAACTATTAACAAGTTTCTTTTTTTTTAATTATTTTAAGAAACCTCTACAAATTATCAAAAGCATTACACTGTGCATTTTATAGTTACTTGTGAATACTTGTTATTTGTATATAGGTATTTTCTTATTGTTGTACTAACATATTCCGATTAAAAATATCTATCTCTGTTATTATTATTTGAAATTGTGTTTTACAAAAAAATAACAGTAACATTACAATATTAATTGGATACAAATTTATTAGTTTTCTTGCGAGATTATATTATAGAAAAACGATAGGAAGTCACGGGATGAAGGAAAATTGTCTGAATTGTACATAGATTAAATAAATGATTTAATTTACCAATTCCAGTGTACTTTTTCTTATTTCCGTTATCAATGTTTTTATTATTGACAATGTTCTGGTATAATTCAGATCAATTGAATTCAACTATAAAACTTTATCAAATATTTGGACATACGAAATTTGTATCGTTTGTTAAAAACTAAATTTATTTAAATTTAGTTTTTTAACCCTACAACCGTTAATTAACTACATAAAATTTTATGTTATTTATACTTTGTATGTTGTAGAATATCTAATTTTAACAAACAACAATAATTATAAAATATCCTAACGGATAATGTGAATACTGGATAGCCCTTACAATTATAAATTTAGTTCAATGACTTGAGAAATTCAGTTAATAAATAACATTTAAGTTTAACTTCGCTAATTGAATGTTAGTTTCATTTATAAATCTCCCTCAGTAAGTAGTAAATTTATTTTAACAGGACGATGAAAGTACTAAGCTCGCATTGTTTGAGAGATAAATACAATATTTGTAAGTAGACGAAATTAAATTCATGCTTTAACGGTTATGTTCATTATTTGTTATCACAAAGAAAGTAGCATCTTATTTTTATTACTCGAAATATATAATTTATGTTTTATAATTTATTGTCTTATTTATTATATCCAGCTAAAGATTCCTATATACAGTAGTTACCCATACCGTTTTAACTAATTAAATTTATTTCGATGAGTAATTTTAATTAACGAAATTTAAATAACTTGTTAGTTTGGACTTGCGTGGACCGAGTTTGGGAAGAGACTGTCTAGGGATTCAACTGAAAGAGATGAAATGTTAATCATAACTTTACGGCCATTGAGCCTATACTGCTTTAAACTACAAACTACTACTGCGCGGAAAAGTATCAGCTGGTTGGGCTACGGCGGAGTTGTAACCAGAAAATTTGCAAATCGTACCGCACGGTCTCGCTAACGACTGCGCTGGTACTGGCAGATTTACTTTCGCTGTACTTGTGTCCTGATCAGAGAGATTAAGATATATCGTATAGAGCAGTGGTCGTCAAACTGCAGGCTGCATGCGGTCCTTGAGTATTATTTTTGCGGCCCGCGACATCGCAATATCTCTAGACAATGACTCAAAACATCAAAACTAAGTTACATATAATTAGTGAACTAGGTTATCAAAAATGACTTCATGTGCCACACAAAACCTAAGAGGAATTCGCGTTTGACAGTTTATAAAAATATGTCAATTAATAGGTGGTATCCATAAAAGTGCGGCCCGCGGTGGTACACTCACATTGACCTGTGTGGCTCACGATCAGAAATGTGTGACGACCACTGGTATAGAGCGATGGAAACTACAGGACGAGATTGTGGTCGGCCGGCCGTGGCTTACAAGAGCAAAATGTACGAGAAAGAGAGGTGTCGGGATCTTAACGGACAGCCTTACTTACTACCGGTACCGCTATCGGTGATGAAGTGGGAGCTGCCCAGATCTGATGGAAGGACGGGCAGGTTCTTTACGTTTCGTCTAGAGTCCACTACATGGTATTGTTAGGTTAGGTTGTTACGGTTGTTCAAATATGCGAAAAATGTCAGCATCTTTAGTGATTTTAACTGGATTCTTATTCTAACTGGAGGTGTTAGTCAACTTGCCCAACTTACCCTCGCAGCGTAGCGGACACTACGTGAGATTCGCGCAAATATTCAGTCTGCTTACATTGGATGCGATGTTATGATACTAAAGCAAGCTGTACATAAGTAGTCTGTGGAATAGGTATGGTAGCTTGAGCACAACAGATCATACGCGGCAGAAACAGATTACCTACAGCAGATGCACTACAAGGCCTCCGAGACACTCCATTTCTGCTGTCCTTAATGGAAGGAGTAACTAGAAAAGCATGTGCTAGGAATAAAAAAAGTATAGTGTAAGTATAAGTACAACAACTGTATAGACTTATTGCATGCTAAGATGTGTAACAACAATGACCACAGAGTTGCCATCTATGGCTAAATCTGAATTTCATAATAAAATAAAAAGTTAGAATCTTATAAGACTATAATTTTAAATTTTATATAATTTTATGCATGGTTTTATGTTATATGCTTTAAATGATAACAAAGTTTCCTTATGATGACAAACCACTTAATTTACACCTTGACAATGACTTTGTCCCTTGAAGTCTGGTTAAATTAAAAACACGTGATTATTAATTTACCTGACACAAAAAATTCAAATATCCGATAAAACATTACACCTGTTATATAATGCCAAATTTATTGTAATTAAGAGTTCGTTCCAGATTTTAAATTATATAAAATTTAAACGTCACTATTCCTTTACTTAATAGATTCATCGATTTTTAGCAAGCGCCCTACAAGTAAATAACACAAGGGCACCATAGTGATATGAACAGCTTATTAACAGATTAGCCTTACCTGTATTAAGAATTCCCCTTGAAATTAAACTTAGCCAAGCCCCACATTTTTTATACAAAAAAAGTCCCTTACAACACTTATGTGCCAGCGTGTTTTGTGCAGGAGTGTTGTGTGCTAAGGATAAGATGTATGCAGCGTCGCTGTATCGCGCTGACAGCGGTGTCAAGAGTCTTCATAGTCGGGGATCGGAATACGCCTTGGACCGCCACGTGGGAGGGACCTGAAGTGTGTGCGGGAGCAAAGTTAGGCGTCTATCCCTAAGGCTGGGAGAAACGGTGGTGACGCGGGTGAGGGCGCTGACACGCAAGTTTCCGCGATTGACGCGGGTAGATCTTATTATGACTCTTCTATCATCGTGGTCGGTTAATATGTTACGCGGGCCCGACAACATGACATTCGGGTCGAGGGTGATGAACTCCAGTGAGCTGTGAATATTAATTTTATAAATGGATTTACACACAATTTTCAACTAACCTTATATGAATATTGGCTAATTAAGATCACAGTCTAAATATCCCTGTAATATTAGTTTTGATTATATGTAACTTATTAAAATTCGAACACCTACCTAGAGTAATTGAAACGTTCTCAACAATGGAATATAAAACGAATTGATATTAGTCACTGACACAATAAAATTGACTACTTTGTAATTTAGTAAACCTTTTAAGTCACGTACCTAAAAGTCTTGAAAAATGTTCATGTAATAATCTCATCATTGTTGCCACTTGAATAAACTACAAATTGTAGTGTAAATATAACAGATTATATTGATTTATTTTCGTGAAGGTCCTCACCATAAAGACAATGTCAAGTTCAGTCTGGTCGTAAAATAAAATCCGGAAACGTGTTTTCATAATTTAAAACAATTTGACAATATTTAATGGTCATTGACAAAACAACATTCTAAGCAAGTATTGCGGCTGAGTGCCTTCAGCACTCGCCGCCAAAGTCACGGTGAAGCTGTAAAGGCCCTTCCGGTTAACAGCGTTAGCTAGGTTCGAAAAAATAAAAAAATCTAAGCAAGAAAAATTATACTCGAATTTCATCGCGTTTCGGTATTATTTCGGTACCGCGCCAGTATAGATCGAAAAGTTAACAATGGGTGATCGCAACCACTATACTCTTGTCAAATACCCACCAGATCATTAATGTGTCAACGTTAATATACGACATGTTTCGGCATCAGCAAGTAATATACCTAGACAGTGGCGTAACTATATGGTGGAAGAGCCGGCCAAACTGCTACGAACCCCGGCCCACGAAACGGCGAGCTCTGAAGAATCTTAATATTTTAAACAAAATTTAGTAAAATATATAAATACAATTAAAGTTTGACATGAATAAATATTTAAACGCTTTAGTAATCACTTTAGTGATTTTTTTAAATTACAACGTGACGATTTTCACTCGGGCCCCATCCTATGAATTTGCCACGGGCCTCAGATGATATAGTTATGCCACTATACCTAGAGGTTTTAGCGACAAATCATCATTTATTGGAAATCTTTATCGTACTTGGACTGTACTCTCCTTAATACTACTAGCCAGCTACTGTGGCAGCCGCTCCGCGCGCTTCACTCGGAATCCTAATTACTTCCTAATTTTTTTCTGGTACTAAAGATATTGGTAAAGATATCTGACGAATTCAAGCACTTGCCAGCAAAACTGACCATTGAATCATTTTTGTACAATTTCTTGGATTTTTTTTTTTACGGAACCCTAACTTTATTTTGCTACTGACATAAACCACTAATATTTCTCATACAATCATTGAAGTGCATTGACTCAGATATTATTTACATTTTTATGAGATTTAATTTTCTTATGCAGAACCCTAATTATTTTCGTCTAAATCGGTCCAGCCGTTCCGGACATTAGCCGGCTCAAACAGACAGACAGACAAAAATTTGAAAAATTGTGTTTTTGGTATAGATATCGTATATATACCATACCGTACATTCATAATATTTATTTAGTAAAAAAATTGTTATTTCAATATTACAAACAGACACCTCAATTTGATTTATTGGTATAGATCAGATGAAGCGTATTTATTATGCTGAAGGTAATTAATTAAAGCTCAGCCCCCTAGGTAACTATATAGGAAAAAAACATGGTAACCTAGACGTCTGATTCACATTCTCTTAATCGTCTACTTGGAAAATACGTCGAAAAAAGGCGTGCATTCCTCCGCGAAGTAATTTATTTACGCTCATCAATAAGTTGTATAGTAAATAGATTCCTTTTCTTCTACTATGGAAGTAAAAAGTCGGCTTCATATCTATGCACTAATAATAACACTGAAGTTTTGTCTGTACATTTGATTTTTATACAAATTTTGTAACAGAACACAACAGAAACGAGTAGCCGGTTTAGATAATATTTTATATGCGTAAAGTAAATATTAATTGGCAACTGAAAGGCTATAAAAATATCAATATCATTTTTAGAAATTAGGTATAAAATAAAAAAAATAACAAATTGAAATTTGGTGTACAGAAAGCATGGGTCGTTCGGTAAATGATAAGCTATGAAAAACAACAACTAAATCAGGCATTCCATACTTAAGATAAAAGACGTAGACGAAGTTACGGTCGCCAGCCTAGTATTGTTATAAATATGAACAAAAATGAGGTTAAAGTTAATCCAAAAAGATTACAATTAAAAAGACAAATAATTATCTAACCACAACTGAAAATGACACAATTTAAAATTATATTGCGTTACGTATATTACAAGTATATAAGTTCGAAACCGCGTGCAAAGACTGACCATCACACAGCACTAATATTACGTCAAAGCCTGTGGAAAATATCTCTATATTTACGTAATCAATAAACCGTGTGTGAAATATGTAGATCAATGTAACGTGCGCTTCGAAACAGGAAGATCCGCACCGAAATATATTCCGAAGGTAAGCTTGTGATAAGATACAGCGCGATTATCCATACATTTCAGTTCACTGTTAAGTCGCTACTGCTGTGTACAATTCAAATCATTCGTAAGTTTCGTAAATTATTAGTAATTTACTAAAGTCAGTCCCAATTACTTTACGTTTATTGTGTGGCTCATGATATCATCATGCTTGTAGTGAAGCAATTGAATGTATTTGAACGTTTATTACAGACGTGTGAGGTTGTGTTGTGTTAGATATCTTTATAAAGTAAGTTTTATGTTTGTATTAATATTCATTTTAATGCTTTACTTATTTTGATAGATTCATCCAATAGAAGATTAATTTTGGTATCATTGCTCCATATTGCTCAGATCATTGATAATTATTAGAAAAAGAAACAATTTTTTGACTTAATCTTTTTAAATTATTTCTTTTATTGAATGTTATATTAATTACAGTGTTTTTTATTTTATGACGTTCATAAAATAATTTGAAAATAAGAAAAAATTATCACAAAATAGTTGGATTTATAGGTGGGCACATATATAATTAACTAGCTGCACTCCTCGGTTTTACCTCCATAGTTCCCGTCCCATGGGATTTTCGGAATAAAAATTACTGTCTCCCTTTGGATTTCAAACTATCTCCATACCAAATTTCATCTAAATCGTTCCAGTAATTCCTGTATTTTTTGCATACTAAAATTCAAAAATGCAAATCTTTCCTGTTTTTACTATTAGTATAGATTATCCACTAACTTAAGACATGTGTTTACGTTGTTTTGTGCCAGCAGGAAATGTTGAGTTTAATTTTATTTTGAATAATACCTATTTCTAATGCATGTGTATAAATAATTAAATTTAAATAACTCATACATGAAACGGTGTGGTGCCTATGTAATTGAAGTACAATAAATATCTTCTCAGGTTAATTACAAAAATGTATGTTGAAACCGTCATTTTATTTAAACAGTTTTCAATTACTCGTATGAGTTATGTGTCGAAGAAATCTGTGGGATATCTAAACTATAATTAAAACATCCTTCGACGTATCTATTTTTGTTTATCTATATGTATATTCCATGAACCAAGTATGTAGGTACGTACCTATATTAAATGTTGCTACATCATCATGCGAGTATTTAATCAATCTAGATACAATAGTCAATAACTTCATTTATCTAATAATTGATAAGACTGAATTCAGCGACAATGTCCGCTTTTATATTTAATTTGATTTGTATGTTACGTCCTGTTATTTTCTTTTAATTATTTACATGTCTCACAATCTAACAGTTATTGCAAAACCTGAAACTTTATTTAGGTACCATAAACATAAAAAAGATTTGTTTTTATTAATAATTATTTTTATAATTTTTGTAGATTATCTTTATTATTTGTTACAGCTCTATTTAAGTACAGTAAACATTTATATACACAATGGCAAACGAAAACCCGATTTTCGATTATCATGAAGAGACACACTCAGAGAGACTGGCTCGCAAGTCAAAGGAATCTCCCTTTATGGTTATCGGTAAGTATTTTAGTATTAAATAACAACTTAGATATTGTTTTTATATGAAACATCTCAATTTTTGGTAAGTTTTAAAGGTTATAATTTTATAACAAGTGACTATAGTGACAGTTTACCACTGTTTCTAATGAAGATTATGACGAAAATGTGTTTAATAAGCTCCACCTTCTACAAAATAATTCTAATTGATTATATCTTAGTAGCAGACGTAGTTGTACATAATATATTGAGGAAACTGAACAAGTACGTTCAGTACAAATACAAATTTCCCCGAATGCAAAATTGTAATTAACCACAACCTCACCTAATCTTGAGATGGTCAAATTTCTAAGTTATTTTAGATAAGTATAATTAAGATATACGTTTCTGATCATACGATGCCGATATTTATAATAACGCAATTTCATAGGTAATTTAAATTAAACGATGAAAGTTTTATTTAAATATATTTTTGAGCTACGATGGTTCGAACGGATACCGCGTCGATGGACGTGGGTTATAATAGAATTTTACCCTACAGTGTACAATCCTGCACTTTCGATAAAGGAAGACACCATCACTTAACATCAGATGGAATTGTAATCAAACCTAAACCTCTACAGCATAAAAGAAGAATCACACTGTTTTTCTAAATAATTTTTTTATTAATGTTAATTTTGATAATTATGAATCTCCAATAAATTCATTTCTGATGAATTAAAACTCGTATTTTCACTCTAGTACACCGTTTGGTACATATTCCGTCTGTTAACTATATATTTAAATAATTACATTAAATTTAATTAACTGGAACGATTTCAAGTGATAGATTAAATATTATGTTGAATTAATAGAAAAGATAGCACATCGTTTACCAGACTCAATATACGCACAGTTATTATATTATAAAATAAATAAAAAATAAATAATTTTAATAATCTAATAATTGAAATCAAATTTATTGATACGTTTAAAAAGTTTTTATTTTAAAAAGCTCATTGTCCTTAATCCATAGATTACACCGTTGATAACAGAATATTAATTTAGAATACCTAATAATAACTAGAAAGGTGAGCATTAGAGAAGTATTATGAAATTTTATTCAGGGAACGTTTAGATTTATTGAATTGTAGGATTCAAACCTTTTTTTTTTTTTTTTTTGACGAGGGGAAATGCATTTACGCACTACCCTTATCTATTGTATTTGCGGGATCAGAGTCCCCCAAATACAATAGATAAGAGGGCACGGAGTGACGAGCTCCGTGCCAGTGTGGGACTCACCCGGGCGTGAAGCGCTCCGGAAATACCCACTAAAACCCCCCGGAGCCGTCCGCTGCATTTGGGATGGAGGCGACACGGGGTAACTTTCGCAAGCACCGCGTCGCCCCCTGCAGCGAACCCACCAGGCCCGTCAGTGCAATGGCCCAATGGGGATGGAGGAGAAAAGTTCCCCTCCACCACTTAGCCCGCCTCTTGAGGAGAGGCATGACCAAAGGTCAGACATCCAGGGGGCGGTATAAATACCCACCCCCCATAGAAAAAAAAAAAAAAATAAATAAATAAAACCCCGGCCGCGCTATGTACGGAGAAAACTCCGCGCATAGCGCGCCCGTCTCCCTCTGGGCCTCTTACGCCTCCGAGGATCCGCCCCCGGATCCTCTTCACGGGCCCTCTCGGCCGCCTCCTTCTGCGACATTATCTGTTCGCAAAAGGAGGCAACCACCTCCCAGACCTCCTCGCTGCCGACCATGGCCTTAACGACCGTCGGCAGCGAGAGGTCTGACCCAACCGCCGCCACCACTGCCCGGCGCGGCTCCTCCCATACGGCGCACTCCGCAAAAGTGTGGTGCGCCGTATCTTCCGCCGCACCACAGTGGTGGCACACCGCCGACGGCTCCCTTCTAGCTATCTTGTGCAGATACCACCCGAAGCAACCATGCCCGGATAGTATCTGCACAAGCCTGAAGCTGAGGGAGCCGTGACGCCTCTCCATCCACTCCCGGAGGACCGGGCGGATGGCGTCTATGGTTGGTCGCCCATAGCGCGCATCCGCCAGGTCCTCCTCCCACCTGCCTAACTCTATCTCCCTCCTCTCCTTTCTAATCTCTGCCGGGTGCAAGCGGAGCCCACCACCATCCCTTCCCGCTGCCGAGTACCGGTACACGGCAGCGAGCACCTCCGCTTCTCGCTCCCACGGCAGGGAGCCGGCGAGCACACAGGCCGCCGCCGCGGACACCGTGCGGTAACCGCGCACCGCCCTCAACGCCACCGTGCGCTGCACTGATCGCAGCACACGGATATTACTGGCGTTGAGGGCGTCCGCCCACACAGGTGCCCCGTAGACGGCCATGCTTCGCACGACCCCTGCGTGGAGCCGGCGGCACCTCTGGCCAGGCCCCCCCACATTCGGGAGGAGCCGCCCCAGTGCCGCCGCGGCACCGGCGATGCGCGGTCCGAGTCCCTTAAAATGGGACTCGAACCGCCATCTCCCGTCCAGGGTGAGGCCCAGATACTTCATCTGGGCCTTCACCCGGATCCGGTGCCCCCCCACCGAGATGCTCGCCCCAGGGGGCGGCCCATGCCGAGGCCCATGAAACAACAAGGCCTCGGTCTTTTCGGCCGCTACCCTGAGCCCGAGCATCTCGATGCGCTTGACCACCAGGGCTACTCCCATCGTGGCCAAGCGCTCCACCTCCCCCCACCACCCCCCCGGGCTACGACAAGGGTGTCGTCCGCGTAACAAATCAGGCGCACCCCACTCGGAAGTGCGCCCCGGACGACCCAGTCGTAGCCCACGTTCCACAGGAGCGGTCCGAGCACCGACCCCTGTGGAACCCCGCAGCCCGCCGGACGCTGGACGACGACGCCTTGGCTGTCCACACAGGACACCTCCCTCCCTCGGAGATAGTCCTCCACCAGCCCCCGCAGATAGTGGGGCACTCCGAATGATCGGAGCGCCGCCACTATCACAGAGTGCGGAAGGCTGTTGAAGGCGTTGGCGATGTCGAGCGACACCGCCAACAACCTATCCCCCTGAGAGGTGGCCTCCATCGACCACCTCTGTAGGATTCAAACCTAAGTTCTGCAGGCGTATGGATGCATTATTTCAATTAATTTGAATTCAAATCACTCCACAGTTATGTAGGTTCTCAAGTACCGAAATAAAGCAAAGGTGTTGTAATATTTGCATCCTTATAAAATAATATCTAATGTCTATACTATTTTCTTTAAAAACGTAATAGTTTTTCAGAGATCCAAAAAGAGTAGGTACGCTAAACGTTGTCATATATTCTATATAACAAACATTCATTAAGTATTTAACATTTAGTATTTAGTCGGGAAATCACGAATGTTATTCTCGTTCTGGAGTACTTATAATTAATTTGAAAACAAACGTCCGTATTTATCATTTTCCCCATAATTAAATATATATTGATTTAGAACTCCTTGTTATTGTTACACAGTATTGAATATCATTGTCAGGTATCGCTGGATTACTTGGGGCCGTCGGTTACGGCGCTTACTCATACAAGAATCGTGGAGCGATGAGTACCAGTGTTTTCCTCATGCAGTTCCGAGTAATCGCACAGGGTGCCGCCGTTGGAGCGCTCACAGCCGGCATGATGTACACGCTCTACAATAACCACTTTAACAAGCCTAAAATTGAAATAAAAAATGAACACTAGATAATTATACGTATATAGAAATAAGGATAATAATATCACCTATTATAGTTCACTTAAACTCGACAAGATTCATTACAAAACACCTAGGTGCATGATATGCTTTAAAATTGGGTGTTGGCACAGTATTTACATCGATTTTAAATATTATTATTACTAAACCTTTGGCTCAAACATATTTTTATGAACATAAAGCTTTATGCTAATCGTTCCATAAATCTTAAAAAAGGTATTTATTATATGTGTTGAAATGTATTTTATTTAAATAAGAAGATCGATTTTTTTTTTTTTTTCTATTTTTATTAATAATTCATTACAATTTTTTTTTTGTTCCGGCGGTAAAAAAACAAAACATTCAAAGAAAATAACAATTGATAAAGTAAAAAAATAATAAACGGACAAATTGTATAATTTTTTCAATGCGTTATTTGTCACTACATTTCTACGAATAAAATAACGTTTAATAACTGAAGTATTTATAAGGAACAATAGCACGATATATAGAAATATTCTCGATTAAATTTAATTATGTTCTCGCTTCATTAGATACCATTGTTTTGTAATAATTCACATAAACAATTATATAACGTCACCTCGCTTTTTACAAGAATATAAACTTAGCAGAGATTACAAGAAGGGTTTTTATCTACGTTGTCTCGTCTAATCTAACAAGATATTTACTTTGTACCACAGTTAACTGTAAAAAAGAACACGAACGTAACAAAATACAACATGCATTATAGAGTTGGTATATAATGATGTTCTTAATTTGTTTTTATTACAAATACGTTATGTATGTACCTACCTATAATAATGTTTGTTATATTTTGAAAGTGAAATATATATAACTAATAAGGAACATATCAATTTAACATGTATAATTCTCGATATACCGTTATGTAGATATTATTCTGTATGTATTTAAAAAGATTTTCAAAATACAATCTAAATTATTTTATCACTTTCGATAAAAAAAAACGTGTTTATCTTCTAATATTTTATAGGTATCGAATAATGTATCTTAGAACCTTGTGTTAATAAAAAAAAATATTTTTTATTTTTTCATAAGGTTACCAAATATGTGTAAATAAACTTGTAGAAAATAAAATGAAATATTGTGTAATTTTTTTCTATTCTTTTTTTTATTAATATATCTTCGTACCAACTATTACTTCATAATCTAGGTAATATAAACTTTCATTGAGCACGTGTATTTTTAATACATAGGTATTGGAAAATAAAATGAAAAGCAAAATCAACATAAGGGTACCTAATCCTTTTAATCGACAATAGATTTAAATGAAGAATTAGTCTCATGTCTCTGTCGCATATTAAATGTAACTAGTCCTTACCCTACATATTATAGATAAATGGTTGGCTGTCATTGTTTTTTCGCTACTACTGCGTTTATATCACGACTACTACTTTACCAAATTTTTTTTTAAGCCATAGATGTATTCTCTGGAAAGGTTTTAGTATATAAACGTGATGTGTGAAATAGCATTTATAATAAATTGGTTGGCTACCCATACTCTCGCACTGAAACCTAACCGAAACTCGACTCAAAATTAACGAACCAGATTAATAAAGTAATTATTTATTAACTTTTTTGGTGCATTTTTATATTTTTATTCTTTTAAAGCTTTGTTTTTTTTTTTTAATTATTTTTTTTTTTTCTACTTTTTAGTTTAAGTATGTACTATTAGGTATAGCTGTGAAGCCTACTTCATAGCTTTGGAAATGTATAATTATATTTTCGTAAACCTTATTATGTAGTTGTCGAGGTCTAAACTAACGGACAGTTAAACAGAAGTCATATTTTAGAACATGTTATAAAATTTATCAGTCGCGGTGTATGAAATAAGTATTTAGCTCTTCCTTCGATAATTAGAAATAAAAGGAAATAAAATAAAACAATATTACAATTATTGTGATAATTTAATTTATTAAGTCAGAGTAAACTAAGAAAGTACGTATTATAATGGCTACAAATCGTTATTACAAAATTTTGGATTATCTTTGTGACAAAAAACACATTTTATATGTTAGTGAAAATGAAAGCCTACTTCAATAGGCCAGGTTTGACCTACGTCCTTTATGCTATTAATACTAAACACAATGTGTTTATTTAGCATATATATTTAATATCATTCGTTTTTATAAATAGCTTTACCATTTATAAATAACTTATTTAATCCAAATATATTTATCACAAACAATTAAATTTTTATTAATTTTTAATACTGATAATAAATAATCTTACGAAAAAAAAAAACCAATTTTTATTCCATATAAAACTAAACAGTCATTTTTTACAATTAATAACCTGTGATAAAATAAAAAATATGTAAAACTAGTTTCAATCATCTGTTTTGGAAAAAAATTAGCCACAAAAAAGCATTAGTTAGGCTTTAACCATTTTTGATCTTAAGACAAATATATCGGTCCAAAAATGCTGATAACATCTTGAATATAAACTCCCACAAGTTCATTGAAATGATCCACCAATCACATGATCAATATGATAATTCCATGTGCATGGGTAACCAATCAGACCTAAAACACACACCACAGTAAAGGACAAGTGTCAAGACATTTGTTGGTATCTATGAAAAACTAAGCTTAAGCCTTAAATACAATCAAATAAACAATTATAATTTATTTAATTCCTTTTCTTACGTGTATCAGCATTGTTTGTTCTGCCATATTCAAACTTGAAAGAAATATTCTCTATTACAATTTGACCATTCAAGTATACATAAGATTTTTATCCATTTGACCCCCCCCCCCCCCCCCCCCCACCCACTCAATTGTCAGCAATAGTAAGTGAAACTCTGAACCCCATCCCCCTATTATTAATGTAAACATTGCTATAATTGTGAGCAAAAGAAAAAACATAAATTAATCCTATTAACTATTGTTTCTTAGAAAATAATTCTTTCTTAAAAGCAGAGCAATTGTTAAATTACTTTACTGTAAAGATTTTTCATACACTTTTCCAAAATACTTTGTTTTTAATTAAACACATAAAAAATATATTAAACAAACTTAAGAGATTACACAATTTTGAATATACATTCTACTACCCTGGGTTCAGTTTATTCATGAATTATGAATGATGATAAAAAAAATTGATTTGATCTCATTTGTTTCTCCATATCTCTGTTTAATGACTGAATGGAAACCTTCTAATAGGAAGAAGTGAACCAAATAGTATATGCTGAACCACAGGGAATTTGGACAAAACCTCCTTTTTATACATTTTTATGAGACCCTGATTGATTTTTGTCCAAGAGCCAACAGCACTAATGCTCCACAATTGATTTGAATGTTCTGCAAATGGTCCTTTTTTCACTTCCTTAATGTATTTTATACAAGATAAAAACATGTATTCATCTGCATATTTATCAATGATTTCATCTTCTAGAAATTTTGCAGGCGGGTATATCTTAGGTTGATCTATTAGTTGAGCACTACCCCATATGAAAGGTATAAATTGATAGTCGTCTAAGCTCCAAACACCATGACTACCTGCTGGCTCCATTCTGTAAGTCTTTTGTAATCTTCTAGCGATAGTAAGGTATTTATTGAAAATCATAAAAACTGTAGGAACATTATCTTCTTGGTGTAAACAGCCAATTTTGTAGAGACAGCATAAAAACATCACAAATGACATTTCATGTCCAGTTCCATAGTCAATACGAGTTGAGTTTCCAAAGCTTTCGACTAAATACACTTTCACTTCTGGTATAGCGAGGTGCAACTTTAGATGCAACACCTCTTGAAGTAGTTGTGTTGAATCTTCCTTCACTTTCATAAGCCAGTCTCTGAAAGCTACATTGCCAAACCTCTGAGGCTGTTCCACTGGTGGAAACTTATCAATCATATTGTCAATTTTTTCAAGCATTTTCATGATTTTATTAACATTTTCAGATACTTTACAATCTACAGACAAAGGTTTTGCTTTGATGGCTTCATTTAATGTGGCTATAAAGCCAGTGTATTCCATATATGCTTCTGATTTCTCCCAGATGGCCATGTCTGTTATTGATTTAACTGCTCTCTGTGGCTCTAGAAAGCGATGGTTGAGAGGAAGACTAGAAATGACATCATCTTTTTTTGCTCCATCCCCAATCATGGTTTCTGCATCCATCTAGAATATTAATTTAAAATTACTTATATTTTAATAAATTACAAAATCCATTGATATCTTATCACATTCAAGGTCAAGAAAGAAATGTTTATATTCATTTATATGAAAATATCATTTTTTATATTCTATGACATTACATTTATTGTATGTTCATATGTATTTAACTCTCAATACTTGATTATGTTAAGTGTACTTTAGATAAGCATTTAGACAATCAGGACTTATCTAAAATATTCTTCAGCTATCATGGTATACTTCAATTTGATAAAAATTAAACATTTAGCGTGAGTAAAATCAGCGTACATTGACCTAAATTATGTATTGCCTACATAAAACGAATAACCACCGCGGGTACGATAAGTTTGGAAGGTCACAAATGTCAGTCGTGTTAAGTACACGTTTTACTCTCCTTCTAATTTCTTTTGCTTAATAATATGTTAATAAAGTAACAAATAACTTTAAAATGGAGAAAATATTGAGAGGTATAATGAGATATCGTGTTTTGGACCGTGCGAGCATGGTAAAACAGTTTCAGGAAGTTAGAGACAATCCAACAGTAAGTTCTATATTACTAACCTTAATGTATATTTCTATTCAATTTATAGTTATGTTCAATAGTAACAACAGTTTTTTTATGCTTTTCTTGTTATAGAGACAAATAAATATATATTTATGTACAACTTTTGGTCGCAATTTCAAAAATATTTTGTTGACAATGTCAGTGACAGTTATTTTTATTATGCTGGTAGCAAACATAGCAGATAGCAACAATTTATAAATTGTGAAACTGCCAACATTATTGTGTTTAAAAATCGTTTCGAAGTCTAGATATAAATAAATACCTGCCAACTCTTAAATTCACTCGAACTAAGGCATTAGGGGCTTGATACACATTACTGAAAATTAAGAATAAATCTTTTAATTGCTTTTTCTTAATTATCTTGCTTTAAATTATAAAAATAATATAATTTAAATGTGTTTTACTTGTACCATAGCCAAAAGCAGTTTTCTACACATGTATGGATAGCAGAATGATTCCTACTAGATTTACCGAAACCAGTGTCGGTGATATGTTTGTTGGTTTGTAAATCATTATTATAGTGTGAGCTTATTTCTTATGTTATCTTATGTATGCTTTATTAAAGCCTCTATTTTATGTTTCAGTGAGGAATGCTGGTAACGTTATTCCCCATTCTCAATATTTTGTAGACGAAATGACTAGCTGTGAACCTGCTGCATTAGAACTAGGTTGTATAATAAATGATATACGGCATATAATAGTATGTGGGCACAGTGACTGCAAAGCAATGAATCTTTTGTACAAGTTAAGAAGTCCTGAAGAATCTGATATGGTTAGTTTTTGAATATCCTTGTCCTTACATTAAATAAAAGTCACGTTCCTCTGTCTATCCGTTTGTTGGTTTATAATTCAAGAACCACTAAATCGATTTACATTATCTTTATTTTAATCGTAGTTATTTTACATGGTTAAGTACACAAAAAGTAATCTGAAAAATAAAAACTTTTAAAAATGGACCATTATCGCATTCCTTCTTTACATCCTTATCCATTATATAATAAAAAATAAATAAATAATGATAAATAAATAATTTAAAAAGCTGTTCATAATTTTATAATTCACCCGAGCAAAGCTGGTTTGTAATAAATTAAAACCGAACATAAAATGTAATGTTTGACATTTTTAGGAACAAAGAAGGATTTCTCCTTTAAAGTCATGGCTGTGCACACATGGTGAATCGAGCTTGAAAAAATTTTTACAAATGAACGGTGATTTCGACAAACCTATGGTATTTACAGCAGAAACTCCTCAGAGAAAATTTGTTGCATATATCGACCCAGACAACAAATTTTGTATAGAAGATAAGTTGTCACAGGTGGGTCTTCCAGTATATTACTTTACTCTAGGGATGAGCCCTTTGTTGGCCTTGTTATTCCATAAATATAAAAAGTTTGTATGCAACAAACTCGACCCAAGTCGAACCTAAAGAAATTTCACTTCAAAGATTGATCAAATGATTTTGGTTTTGTAGAACACAGACTGTGACACTGTGACGATGTAAAAAAAATTTATACTTAGTGCCACATAGCTATAGCGAGAGAACAGTTATGAAGTAAAATGGATTTATTACAATTATAATTGTGATATTATTTTATATTCATTATAATATTTAATGTCTTTATAAAAAAAATCTCAATAAAGTAGTGCTATAATAAGAATAATATCTAAATTAATTTGAACACATATACAATGTATGTGTTAATTTAAAGATATATGAATGAACTTTTACAGGTCAACACTCTTCAACAATTGCAAAATGTAGCATCGTACGGAATGTTGAAGAAACGTTTAGAAAGGCATGATTTACATATACACGCGTTATGGTTTGATATCTATACAGGAGATATTTATTACTTTAGTAGACGAGCTAAAAAGTTTATTATTATTGATGAATCAACATATGAAACTATTCTTGCAGAAGTTCGGAGGTTTTATTCATAGTATCTATCTTGTAACGTACCTATTTGATAATTATAAATACACTTCAAGTATATTATAAAAAAATTCAAATAATGTTACGATTGTTCAGCATTGTTTCAACTTGAGCATTTATTTTTAAATAATTTTGGTAGGGTTTATAATACAAATATTATTTTTTGTATATGTACCTTTTGAATATAATTCCTGGGAGCAGATAGAATCTTATCGCATGATATTATGATTATATGTCAGACTATAAATTTAAGTTCTATAAACCAATCATATTAATTAAGCTATAAGCATTTTGTTAATTTTAAATATTTGTAATCTGTTTTAATTTTAAGTAGTTTTATACTTTTTTTTATCATGTAATAGTATAAGGGACCAACCAGTAAAAAGTGCATAATAGAATGTTATTAAATGTCAAATAAATGTATGTTATGATTTGTCTTTAAATAAAATTTCAATTCGTTCTGAAATGAAATACCTGCACATGACGTGACGTCATTAAAATAACCTTCAGTGTCAACTTGACACTTTGAATCATGGAATGTCAAGAGCAATCATCAAAACGCCTTGCATAAAAGAATAATGTAAAATATTGTGTAATAATTCTTTATTCAGCTTACCGTAACTATTTTAAAGGAAAATAAAAGTGAAAATATATACTGGATATATGTCACTACGACACAGTGAGTTTTTATATGACGCAATATTTTTTTATAATATAAAACAAATTATATAATTTGCACTCCATGTAGTAATTAGTAAATTATGTCATGAAAATACCCCGTTTGTATTTTTATTCCTGTACTATTGCAATTGTTATGTTATTAAAAATTTCCTTTCAAGAAATTTGCACAAACTCTTATATCTATAAACAGGCATACAACAATATGATTTATGTAGTAATGTATGTATTTATGTAGTATGTTTATACTCAATTAATACAGAGTAAATTCTATTCGTCGAGATAATAACTATTTTGCAAATATCATTATAAGTACCCCATACATAAACTTCTTTCTATTTGAGGTGTTTAAAGATGGCAAATCGACAACCTGTATTTGAATACAAAGATGAATCTCAAGCTGAAAAACTTGCCAGGAAGTCTAAAGATTCACCATTTATGATTATTGGTAAGTGTTAATTTACATTGTATAACACCTCAACATTTTTATTTAGATCTTTTTATATTGTATAGGTGGTGCTTTGACCACAATCTCACCTGATGTTAAGTAACGATGTGGTCCAGGATGGTAACAGACTAAGTCTAAAGGTACTGGTCCTCAAATGATGCTGTGAGAACACATCTGTGGTATTTGGTGACAAGTGTTAAACTTGAGAGTGGTAGCTACCCAGATGGGCATTATTAGACAATACCTTACCACCATACTATGGTTTCCTTACAATGATATCCTTCACAAAAGGCTCAGGCTGATTTTAGAGTTGGATAGGTGCACTTGAATTTGCATTAATTTAGACCATCATCAAATATTTTATAAAATATAATATGACACTTATTGTAGCTACTTATTATTTTCTAATGAAAACCATCATATGAAATAAATAAGCATTTTGATTACATATTTGTATATCACATGTTAATTTCAGGTATTCTTGGTTTAATTGGTGTGTGTGGTTTTGGAGCTTACAAATTTAAACACAGAGGTCAGATGAGCACTAGTGTGTTCCTGATGCAGCTTCGTGTAGCAGCTCAAGGCACAGTTGTATCTGCTTTAACAATAGGCCTGGCATACTCATTAGTAAAAGAACACTTGCTTAAGGATGAGAAGAAAGAATAAACTTCAAAATACAACTTTAGTTTTCAGCATCAACTCTTAGTAAATTCAATGTTGGGGAAACTTTTAATACATTTCATATGAAACTTATGTCTTGTACTTAAGTAACAAATAATGCTACTGATGTAGATTTTGTGTTTTTTAATTGAATCCTATGCATATCTTAAATATGCATCCATTTTAGTTTTATTAGATTAATTATAGAATTGCTTGAAAAATCTCAAAATTGTAATCTCTGAATGTTTTAAATTATAATCTCATTTTTTTAAATGTAGTTTAAGAGATAATTGTATATAAAAAGTTATGTTTCTCTTTACTAATTTGTAACTGTGATGTTTTGACAGGTATTAGATAACATAATATTTATGTATGTAAATAAATTCATACTTTACATTATTGTTACACTTTCAAAAAATCACATTGATTTTATTTTAAGACTACTGACATGCTATGTCATGTATAATATTTTAATATTTACTAAAGTATGTACATAATTTTGAAAGTGCAACAGTGTTATTTTATTGTATCATGTTATTTAGCCTAAGTTAATATTTAGTTTATAGTTGATTAAACAAATTTTAAAATTATTGTCACCCAATTAAAAATAATGTTGCTTAAAATAGTTCTAACCTTTTAAGAATTTCTTAAATGCTGTTCTGTGTTTCAGATATAAATGACATCACGAAAAAGAAATGAAGTATAATATAAACTTCCTTAAATTGTTCCTTTACTTATTTAATGATCATACTATGTAAAAATTGGCAAGTAATTATAGTTTCCTGTAATTATTAGATAAAATGTGGAAGGAGTAAATTGAATTATATGAATTTTTATTTTATTTAAGATAATTCCTATTTAAAATTCATTTTCCGAAGATTATAAAAATCCCTTTATTTGTTTTAAATATTTACAATGATGGATCATTTGGTAGTGTTGTCAGATTCTGTGTCTCTAGATGTAGATTCACACCTTTTTTTTTTTTACTTGGAAAAATCCTAAATGGACGAACCACTCTCTCTAGCAGGAGAGAGAAACAGTGCCGAACTCCTACAGGTTAAAACTCCAGGTTCATCTCAATCTCGCACTATTGCCAGTTTAGGAAAATTGCTATCGCACTACTACCGCTCCCCTAGGCGTACGTGGTCTGGACGAGCCATCGACCGCCTAGAAGCCACGGTGAAGCTTTCAAGGCCCTTCTGGTCAATAGCATTTACTAGTTATAAAAAAAGGCCATCTGGTTTGAGGGGGTCAAGAAGTATAAGACCCCCTCTGACGTCGACCATAGAGAGGCGCAAATGAGTCGCAAAGTGTGCGCCTCAACCTCCTTGCCCATACAGCAAATTAGCTGCTGAGACGAAGGGTGTGCTCACACCCACCATCCCAATTTTATAAATATGTCAGTATGTTCGACGATATTCATGAGGAAATGATAGCATGATGTCATTTTCTAAGAATGGACACCTGAGTAGCTACCACCTTCAAGTTCGTGTACACTTGTTTCCAATCATTAATAGGTGTGGCCTAGCAACGTCACTTGAGAGCCTCTAGGCCAGTGGTCGCGACACTTTTCTGGTCACGAGTCATATCAGTCAATGTGAGAGTTTATTGTGTAACTAGGGGATGGGCAACAGCATCCTCCGAGTACCACAAACACCTACTGCGATCGCCAAACCGCCTGCCAAGTGTGGCGATTATGGCAATTCCCCTAAAGACCTATGAACAACAGTGGACGTCTTTTGGTTGAATAGTAGTAGAAAGTAGTATCAAGTTTCTGCCACGGTTTGAAAAATTGTAGATCCGGTACTGAAGGCCTACTGCTACATGGCTGTCAGGCATGGCATCAATACGATTCAGGGAAGTATACAAAGTGTAAGGTGATTTGATTATTTTACTCATTTCTTGTAATATAAGTTTAATAAAACATCGTGAATATACAGTGAACTGTATCACGCACTGAAATTGGTCTATATAAAATAAAAATATTTCCTTTGTAAAATTTACATTGATTTATTTTACATATATAATAATAAAAATGTATATTAACTATTAAGTAGTTCCCGAAGAATAAATAAAATTTAGTTCCAAAATTTAAAAATATAATAATTTAAGTTCATTCACTTTTACTACAATCAGATAAACTCTTTTTCAATTTTAAACTGAGATTGGGAACAGTCAAATCGTCTTTGTCAGATGTAGAATGTTTGTTTTTTGAGTTAGAAGTCACCTTCACTGATGACAAATCGTCAGCAATACTAAACAGACCGTTTGACATATTTGAACTTGAACTAGAATGATATGTCGTCGATTTAAAAACTTGTACGGGAGTCGATGTGCGCGCTCTATTGTTGTTGGCACTGTTCCTGCTGTCTTCAGAGTCTTCCGGATTTGGTGCAGAAGTATCTTTCATATTTTCGGGCATTTTAGTTTCAAATAGTGACACAAATTCTTCCTCTGTATCATCTCTACGCGATTTATTTGTAAATGTTATTTTATTTGCCAATTCTTTAGTCAAAAATTCTTTTACAGTCATTGAATTGGTGAGTGAGGTTTGTTGTTCCGCATTTTTGTTGTCACTTATGTTTCTTTCTTTACTGGGTTTCTTTGATAAGTTTAATATAGTAGATACAGAGTCCGTTACTAGTGCTGGGATATCTTGATTATGAAAACTTTTCAACTTGTATTGCGAGAGACTGGTACTTGACGTATTTGATGACGACGACAAAGCCAGACGTTCTTTTGTTTTTTTTAAGGTCGATGATGCCCAACCCATACCCAGTTTCTTAAAGGCGTTTTCCAAATCTGGATTTGACGAGACACTTAAAGAATCAGATGTTTCACCTATACTTTCTTTATTGTGGAATGTTATACCTGAAAGTTTTTTCTTTCTTACCTTAGATAACGCTAGTACAGATAATGTCGATTCGGAAGACATCGTTGTAGAATTTACATTAGAAGCCGTTTCGTATTTGAATGGTTCAGTAATAACATTTCTCTTTAGTAACTCAGCAACAACATCTGGTAAGCTCCCATCGGAGTGCAAAGAACTTATGTCGTCTCTTGCAGTGCCTTTAGGGTTATCGTCTAGATTAGAGCCTTCATTAATAACAATATTACAACGTTTTGCGTGTTCCTTAAAAGTAATAAACGGTTTCAACATTATTTCGTTAAACTGGTTTAAATCCATCATTTGCAATTTCGAGTCATCTGATGATTCAGTAAATGAGACTTTGGATTGTTGGGTATTTATGTTACTCTGAAGTATGTCGGGATTAACACAGGGTTCTTTGTCGTCAGTACTGTATCGTTCACCATTGTTCGATTTTTTAGCTTTCACGGATGAATTGTTTGAACCAGTTTCATCATCCTTTGTATCTCTGGAGGAAGTGGTTTTAAGTTTTAGACTTATTGGCGAGTCTACTTCTAAAACTGTTGAGAGCTCGTGCGGTATTACGTGGTCTTGGCCATTTTTAAAATGTAATCGCGACAGTGCCGGAGGAGGTTTACCTCTAGTTTTGCTTACACAATTGTCTACATTTGTAACTGGGATAAAAAGATTAGAATTCGATTTGGGTGACTCAAGATTATAATCACCCGTCTTAAAAACATTAGGTTTTGGAATGTTATTTAAAATCGGTACAAAATCTATGGAGTCTGGCAAAATATCATTTTTATTCACTGTTTCTGTTATAGATATTGGGGATTTACGTTCTGGTGTTTTAGATGCGTCAACAATAACATCGTTCATTTCTTTTCGAACATTCATTCTATTTGAATCATCTTTATTTGGTTTTTGATCATTGATTTCTTTTCGAGATTTCATATTGGGAACATTTTTATCTGATTTTTGATCTGAATCGGAAGCAGTATCTGAAGTTGATATCTGGCTGTAAGCTATCGTTTTACTTCTTCGGACTTCGTCCAATACTCGTGCTAGATTTGATAAACGCCTCGTACATTTTTCTGTTAAATCGGCTATTTTTTCCATGTTCTGAAGCTTATCTTCTGCTAGTTTCATATAGTTTATTTCTTTATTAATATTCTCATTAGATTGAAGTGGTATAGTTACAGGAATTTCCATATTACTTTCTTGGATTTTTGAAAAAATACTATTTTCTGACTCTGTTGAAGTCGTAGCAATACTCGTTTTTGACATACGATTTTTAGGAAACGTAAAAGATTCTCTGCTCTGAGGTAAATTTGTTATCGACGGGTCAGTCGTACTTTCGGAGTTGTGAACGTTAAATTTATCTTTAAATTTATTTATTTTCGGTATATCACTTGAAGCTTTTCTTTTAACATTGGCCACGTGATTATGCCTAGGCGTTGGTGAACTTTTGCTTCGAAACCTTGTCTTGCCTCCAATAACGGTTACAGGTTGGTCATTATTTTCTTTTGTAGATGACGTTGATGATGTAATATTACTAGCAGACTGTTTAGCATCACACGATAAAGTATTAGTTTTTAACATGTTTCTAGAAATATTTAAAGATTTAACCTTGTGTATACGTTTTCTTCGAGAAGTTCGGGGGACTTTTACATTATCGTGAAATTGGTTTTTATTGCATGGCGCTGTACAAGTGATAAATTCCTGTTTCTTTTTTATGTATTCATCCAAAATCTGTAGTTTAAGCATATTCTTTATCTGTTCTAGAGATACATTACTCTGAGGAGGTTTCTTTTTGTCTATATTTTTAGAGTCATTGATAATTGAACTACTAGGTGTAGTAATTGAACTACATTCTTGGTCTGCTATTTCAACCACTTTCATTCCTTCCTTGTTTAATGCGAGTAATTTATTTACATATTCTTTAATAGCTGGATCTAAATTAGGTTTGCAAACTGACTTGCTACTTTTAGTCTGTTTAAAACTTAAAGTGACATTGTCACCTGTTTTACAGCGTTGTGTTTTCTTATCTGTTTTCATCCGGTATTTATTGTTCACACTATATGACTTTTTAGAAGTTAGAGAATTTTGCTGACTTATGAATTTACAACAATTATGACTTTCATGCTTTCTTCTATGATCAGAGACATTAGTACCATGTTCAGTAGAGCAAGTCCTTGCAGTATTAGGTGGTGTATCTAATTTCGATAATCTGTTTTTAGAATGTTTCTTACAACAAGACTGTGTCTTTGTTTTAGTCAATACTACATTTCTAGCATGAATACATCTTTTGCATTTACATTTGTCATTTTCTTCAATGTATTGTTGCTGATCTGAAGTTTCGATTTCATCTTGAACAGTAAAATCTTCTTTACCGAAATATAATTCATCATTTACAATAGGACAATCTTGTCTCAAAAATGTTGGTAAGACATACTCTGGTGGACTCATGTAGGCGGTTGAAGTTGATGAGCTCATGTGAAAATATACTGGACGATGATTAGGTGAGTTTATTGACGTTTGTGTGTAGGCGGAAGTCGCCAGCTTTGGAGGTGGATTAGTTTTTCGATTAGGGTTAGGAATTACATGAGATTGAAAGGATGTATCCACTCCTTTGTCGGTTAAATTTTTATCTTTTGCTGCATACTCCGCTTCATGTGGTTGATTAATATTAACATTTTCTGATATAATTGTTTCCAAAGGAACATTATTATGAACTCCATTTGTGCACGATTCTCGGGTTGAAAATACTGCCGAATCAGCTTTTTCAGACGTTTCAGAAGTAGTTTTAATCTGATTTCTTAACTTATTACTAACTTGAATTTCTGTTGATTTATCCGAAAGGTCCTTGAGGTCTTCTGAAGTTACAGTAGGAACCGGTGTGATTACTTCATTAGTTTTGTCTTTATAATTTGACTTGTTTACTAAAACAACATTGTCCGCTTTATCATTTCCCTCTTTTTTTCTTAGCTGTATAACAACTTCATAAGCTTCGTCTTTTAGGAACCCTGAAGCACCAATGTAAAATTTTCCAGCTTCTTGGCCACCCTCGTCTATCAATTTTACATAACCACAGTCCGGTAGAGCATTACTAGCTTTATCATTGGTTGTCGTTTTGAATGAAGATGCCGAGGTGGCAGCAGAAGGGTGGACTAGTGAGGCTCCGTTATTTTCATCTGGTTTGAAATGATCAGCACAGCCACACTTACAACCAACACACGCGTTCGACATTCTGTGAAACAAGAAGTGTGTCTATATAGGAGTTAATCTTGGTTATATTCTACAAGTAAATAGCTAAAGCTGCTAACCTTGTAGTAGGATCACCAGTTTTCCGTTGAATATTCGTACCTGAACAAAAGAGTCAATTGCATAATTACATTAATAACTAAAAACTCAAAAAGTTATTTAAATTATATTTTTATGAGTCACCTTGATTTTGCTGATTATCTTTATTTATAACTTTATTACAGCAACAAGGGCGTCCATTTTTTATTTCATGTGGTGATATAGTAATCTTTTCACAGTTATGCTGATTGTTTGGGAAGTACATTGAAGCAATATTATCCCTAGAATGAAACAAAGTAATATTAATACATACATTCTGGCATCAAAATTAGAGAAAGGCACTGATGAATACTAATAACAATCTCTTTTATAATAAAACTCGTAGTAAAATATTTCATACAATGTGTGATCTAAAGTTTGTGGACTATTCAACACTATTTAATAAAACTAAATAGACTTTTATATCAACTTAGGATTGCGTTTATTGTACTGTAATGTATTATATATTCAAGCTCTATAAGATGATTAATAAATTAAAAGAAAACTTCATTATCACACATATACCACCATGGCTTCGTATCAGCACTGTTCTGCCATAATTCAACATTGGTGGCGTAACAACTCATAACATTGTAAGAGAGCCTGCAGGTGACAGGGAACTTAATTAGTTATTGTCAGGATAACAGGAATAACTGTGTGTATGTATATAAATTTTAAGGAACTTACCCTTTCTCATTGACCGTTTTATATACACCTGAAAACAGTAAAATATTTCAAATTATTCCATCCATGCATTCAACCGAAAGACGTCTATTGCTGGACATAGGCCAAAGATCTCCACGAAGACCGGTCTTGCGCCACCCGCATCCAGCGGATTCTTGTGACCTTCACCAGGTCGTCGGTCCACCTTGTGGGAACGCACACCCACACTACGTCTTCGGTTACTTTGGTTTTTCTGCGGATCTCTTCATCCCTGATTCGATCACGCAGTGAAACTCCAAGCTTAGCCCTCTCCATTGCTCTTTGAGCAACTTTGAGGTTTTTTATTAGGCCCATTGTGAGCGACCACGTCTCAGTACCGTATGTTATCACAGGCAACACACACTGGTCGAAGACTTTCGTCTTGAGACACTGCGGTATTTCGGACGACAAAATTTTGCGTAGCTTCCCGAACACGGCCCAGCCGAATTGGATTCGACGATTAACCTCTTTCTCAAAGTTGGATCTACCCAACTGGACGGTTTGTCCCAGGTATACATAACTGTCAACAACTTCGAGCGTAGAGTCACCGATTTTCATATGAGTTGACACAAGATGGACATGACTTTCACCTTGTCCAAGTTCATGTTAAGGCCAACTCGTTCGGCTTACTTAGATCTTCTGCGGTCTCAGCCATGACTACTATACCATAAGCAAAGCGGAGGTGTGTTACGTACTCGCCGTTTCTGTTGATGCCAAGTCTTTTCCAATCTAGAACCTTTAAGACATCCTCGAGCGCGGGGTGAACAGTTTCTAAAAAATAACATCTTCCTGTCTAACGCCATGCCGCAAAGGTATAGGTTTCGAGAACTGGTCCTGTAACTGGACTGACATGGTGGCGTTTTCGCACAAATCCATCAACGTTTTGTTATACCAATAGTCTACTTGGCACCGCTAGGGAGACTACAGTACAGCCCAGGTCTCAATCGAATCGAAGGTTTTTTCGTAGTCCACAAACGCTAAACAAAGGAGTAGGTTATACTCCTCGGTCTTCTGTATAACCTGCCGCAGCGTATGAATGTGCTCCACGGCGCTATAGCCTTTTCGGAAGCCGGCTTGTTCGGGAAGCTGGAAGTCGTCGAGCATGTGCGCTAGTCGGTTCGTGAGGACTCTCGAAAACAGCATATAGACATAACTCAGAAGTGATATGGGTCTATAATTCTTCAAAAGGGTGTTATCACCTTTTTTGAAAAAGAGGACCACACACTTCTATGCCACGCTTGTGGCGATTTTTTCCTCGAGTATGACGGAATGAAAGAGCTTCTGAAGGACCTCAAGGATCGGTGTACCATCCGCCTTCAGCAGCTCATCTATTCCATCATCACCCGGCGCCTTGTTGTTCTTGAGCTGTTTGAGAGCCATTCGAATTTCGCACAGGCTGACGTCCAGGATATCTTCAATAAAGTGTCGGGTTAATCTAACTCTCTTGTCTCGGGCACCACTTAGCCATCTTCACTCCAAACTGTACTAGTATTTTCTATTATTTTTATTAACGAATTAATTAATATTAGACTTAAATTTAAACAAAGAATTGAACAAATCTTGATGATCAAAATAAATTATTTGCAGACTTATAGAAAATATTTAAACTATACACAGAACTTTGTGGTGACCGAGTGGTTAAGACTGACTATTGTTCTGATTTTTGTGGGATTACCCCACCCAACGAATTTTTCGTAATCACTAATCCTATTGTATCACAGTAAAGTAAAACATGGTGAAATAATAAATAAGTCATTGTATTACATTGGTGCTTTAGTCACTAAAGCCCGGGAAATAGGCTTTGCCTGATAGTTAACAACAGAACTAGGTTTGTAGGTTTAGTACGTTACCATCTTAAAACCAATTAACAGTTAACCATCTTTATGATCAAACTCTAGCCTATAATAATAAAAGAAAAACTAAAGACCAGATAAAAAAGATATCGCTCAAATAAAAGTGACTAAAATAAAAAACAAAAACTAAGCACCCATGGGACTGTCGACAGATGTAAAACTCGATACTGTCTTTTTAATGTTTAAATTTCATTATTGGTTAATTGAAATTATTAACATAACCTAACATTATATGTCTGGTTTTTACATCTATTGGCGCGATAAGTCATAATTATGTACACTTTCATATAGTTTATTCATAATCAAAACGTATGATAGGCTGGTGTAAGTATACATTTTATTATTTATCTCTGAGCGCCAGCACTTAAACGCCATCTTATACTTGACATACTGTAGCATGTTGATGGCTGACGTCATAGTATTGTTAACGTGAATGTATAAGTTTTTGCCTACTGAGAATCGCTCAACGCGGACCTTTACAACCTTAAGCTAATTGAAAAAATACCTTCAGTAAGCTGTTCAAATGATACTTTATTTTCTGTTTCGTCCCTATTTTTCTTTTCATGCGTATTTTGATCCTCATTAGAAATCTTAGATTTGTTTATTGTACTGGAAATGTTTGTTACATCTTTCAATAGTTTCGCTTTCTTCTTGCACTTTCCTTTCCTCTTTGAGTCTAAGATCTTGTAAATGATTATTCTTTCAGCATCCGACAATTCTTTGACACTTGACTTTGGATCTCCTCTCTCTTTAAGCCTAATATTTTCACTAGAGCTAGTGTCCGAAGACACTGAAGAGTATTCAGCAGAGTTAGCACTATCATTATCAATAATAACAGCTTCAACTTTCCTATTGGCTTGTTTTTCTCTACCTAAACTGTCTTTTGTCGGTGGTGTGTGTTTATGCCGAGATCTATATTCATGATAACTATCGACTCTGCTAAATTTAACAGAGTTATTTGGTTTCCCTTGTTTGACTGTGGTAGGTATGGTGTGGATGGCAAGATTGTCATCACTCTCAGGTATCGGCATCCATGAGTACTGAAAGTCTCTACTGTTTAAATCATTTTCGACTGGTGATTTCGATTTAGTATGATTTCTCTAAAATTAAAATACCTAATTAGTTTTTTTTATAAATGATACCTAATTAAACTAAGATGTGGATATCTACAACGATAACAGCAAGTCAATACGCAGTTACATAGTTACGTTACAGTTACGCAGCAGTTACATAATTTAATTAATAATTAAATAAAGCCTTATGTTTTTTTATAATTTGCATTACATTTATTAGCTATTGAGAGAAGTAATATATAATTATTGAAATAATGTACAAAGCTATTCAAAGGATTATTTACTTTACAAATATGTTTTTTGCACTCCCTTTCTATTTCTTTATATGTATGCTGCATCTTACGCTGACGGTTCTCCTTTTGAACTTGTTGACGGTTTGCATCTTTATATGCTCTGTGCTGGAATTATGTATGTGTGATGTTTTTCTTAAAGTATTTTTTTTAAACTAGTGGTTATTGCAATTGGATCATAGTCATTATTAAAAGTTAAAAAAACTATTTCCAAAAATTTCTTATCAATGATATCAAAAGGTTGTAAAATGAACTAAACAAAAAAATAGATATATGAAAATCGGTCCATAATATGAACTAGTTTAGTTATAAAACATGCATTGTTTTATAAATATCCTTAAAATATTTCAAAGATTTCTGTTACACATAAATTTTACACAGATGGATATACAGATAGATGACTTACTATGGGTCTGCTATTTGTATCCTTGGGTAATGAATTCAAAAAGTTCATTGTGTCTTTATATTCCTTCTCAATACTTTGTTTCGTCATAGCAACCTTGTTTCTCATATTTTGAATCTTTTTCCGATGTTCCTCATCTTTATTCTTGTCAATAGTTGATTCTTTTATAGCTTGAGAGTAGGCATCTTCCTGGTTGTGACCGTCACGGACAACAAGTCCTTCCTCACAAGTGGGAACATGTCTTGTATCTCTAGTTGAGTGATTGTAAATCATTACAGAGCTTTTTTTAGTTAAACCACTATCAGGAGCTGTCGATTTGTCTGTATTACTTTTAGCTGAAACTGAAAAATATATTCTTAGTAATAACACTTATAATTGCTTAAGTTTTCATTACTATTAACCTTTTATCAATTTGTGAAATATGTATGTGATGTGAAGATCCAATTATAATTATTAAAATACTACTGTTTTATATTAATCAATTATTTATACCTGTACTATGTTGAAATATGTTGAATAATTACTAGGTCAACTATAAAAATAAATCTATTGTGTATTGATAAACAAACTATAGTTCAAAAGGTTACTTCTATAATGAAAAACAACATGCTAACAATGTTTGTGAAACTATATAGCTTATTCTCTTATAACCTTTATTCTTCTTTAAAGGACTTGTTCTTCTCAAAACAGAACTTGGCAACATGTCTGGTACAGTGGACCGTTTCGAACTAAAATACTTTACAAACTCTGGATTAGTTACATTACATTGTGTTCTCTCAGTACGGGTAGCAGCACAGTTTGAACAAAATTTACAATATTTTTCTGCACACCAAGATGGCACAGGTATTATTTGTTCATCGACTACATGGCATGCATTCATAGGATTACCTTCTGGTCTGGAAGACCTTGTACGCAAAATTGTTTGCTTTATACTCTGCAAGTCTTCTGTTTGCCTTTTACTTGTTGTTCCCGATTCTCTTAGCCGCATTCCACGACTCTGCAAATACTCAGAAACAAGCGTCAGTGAAGGTTTAACTGGAATCCGATCTTCAACTTGTGTGAGTCCTCCTCGTAAACTTGTAGGCATTTCTTCACTTAAAGCAAACAAATCAAGTCTTTTGCTTCTATCTGATTTGCTCTCTATGTTATTGTTTGTTTCTTTTACATTATCATCTTCTGGTAATGATAATGCAGGTACATTTGCTTCCCATTCATTGGGCAATCCCTCAATGTCCCATTGTGTAGCCATATCATTTGTCACTGGTTTATCCTTATCAGTGTCGACATTTTCAGTGTTTTTATCTGTGCTCTGTTCAGGTTTACTAACTGATTTACTGTGAGTATTGTCTCTGTCTTTCTTTGAAAATTTTGTTGCAACTGTGCTTGATTTTTCTCGACTTAGTTCATTTGCAGCTTCCCTGTAGGTAAACAGGCCAGATTTTGTCAAGTAAATTAAATACCAATTCACAAACTCTGTTCTTAATAATACTTTATAAGCAAAGTTTTTTGACAAAAATGTCACCCCATGTTATGTAACAATGCAGTCAAAAATGGTTACTACACTAAGTCTAAAGGTACTGTGCCAAAGTGCTTAGAAACAGATTTTCAACTTGCAGGTGGTAATGAGCCAGGTAAATATTAGAAAAGCTTACCACACTATAATTTCATTATAATCTTATCCTTCACTGAATGTTCAAGTTCATTTTGAAATAAGTTAGGAGAATTGGAAGGTACAAACATGAGCCATAATTGCTTCAAATAGTTCAAACTAGATTTTTCTGAAAATATGTACATAGACTGTAGTCTATATATTATGTATACTACTTCTGTAGTATAGCTGTAACTGACCTGGCTTGTAATTTTCTATCCAACAACTTCTTTTGCTGGTCCAGTTTCTCTTGTTTTTTTCTTTTTAACTCAGCAACTGCTTCTCTTCCCCGGAACTTGGAAAGATCTACTCTGCTTTGTTCTTCTAAAAAATAAATTGCTTACAAGACAATGGTATATTAAAGTAATAATCTATAGACTTAAAAGTATTTATTTTTATTGTTTAATAAATCCAATTTTAATTGAAAAATATCCCCTTAGAAATAATGAAATGATGGTAGCCACAAACATGGAATTGGATAGTTTGTCTTTATTATGATGTAAGGGATCATATAAGTACTATGTAATAAACAAACTTGCTGCAATACTAAACTAAAATCTGTGATAAAATGCATAATGTAAATTACTCTATACTAAAATTTAACTTGACAAAATATTGTTTTTCTCAATTTAGCCAAATTAGCAATTTAATATTTAGCCTATTAGTAAAGTGATCAAATTGAAATAAAAATAAAATATCATCTCGACAGTACCTAATCTAAAGTTAAACCAATATAAAGTTATAAATATTATGTTTAATTATTATAACACTGGTGGTATATTTACCATATTGTGTTTCTACAGCATTCTTATGACTAGTGCCAATATTATTAACTCCTTTAGTATATAAATCCTCTAGTTTTTTTAACCAGTTGCCCTTGACGTTCCAAATATTCTTTTTGCTTTTTGGCATCGATCTCAACCACCTGTTTCAGGTGTTCAACTTTTGCTCGTTGTCTTATTTGCTTTGCGATGTCTTTTGATTGCTCTCTAACCTAAAATGAATGAATAAAAAAATATGTATTCAAAAAATATTTTATGAAATAACGAGTTTTTACAATCTTTCAAACCTGCTGAAGTCTCAGCTTACGTCGTCGTAGAAATTCGTTTGTTTTCAGAACTTCTATTTCTGAAGTCATCGTGACATTCAAAACATAGAGAAGTAATCAATCATTAGCACGAATGTAACAAAATTTAAAAATACAATATTAATAAAATTATCAAACAAAAAAGGCTGTACTTAGTTTCAGCAACTGTTACAAAAAGTGTTTATTCAAATCAAAATTTCAAAGTTCAAACAAACGTCAAGAAAATAATTATTTAATTGGCTCAGCAACAGCATTTGCCAGTGTCAAGGTTTTTCAATAAAACCTTTTTACACATTGACACAATATTCACTTAATTTTTTGGGTTCATAATTATTAATTTATTGGGCCTTTTTCAATATTCAATTTTAAGTAGGTAGTTTGACAGAGTATTTAACTTCACTTCACTTCTTAGTTTTTGGCCTTTGTAGGTATTGGCCACAATTCTGCCAGTATTCGTAAAGTAGGGTCATGAACCAAGGAGTGGATACTGATAAACACGACTATGGCTGATGAAATGAAAAAAAAAATCCTTTGATCTAGGTGATCACACAGAAAAAGGGACAACTTTACTTGACTGAATATTAATTAAACTTTGACAACTCAATGTGACGCTAAAACCTAAGACCCTCGAAAGGGGCAGTTGAAGTATTGCGTGAGCATCAAGGGTGCGGGGAGAGTCTATGCTTTGGTTATTTATGATGGCTCAGGTGTTTGGGGATTACGTGAGCAATATTTATTTATTGATCTTCTTTTTTTTCTACAAAATTATGATTAAAAATTAAAAACGTAGATGCCATTACATCAAAATATTATTTTTTCTGTTATGTCACTTTTATTGTGAAGGTGCGATTTATATCCTACGACATAGTAAACTCTGTAGTGGATTGTACACTTTTGTTTGTTTTCTTTCATCTTGTATTTTCATTACAATCTCTGTAATTACAATCACTGTATGTTAGCAAGGAATATAAAACTCCCTCTCTACAACGTTAAACACTGTTAGTAACAGCTATATTACAAGTACCTTTTAAACTGTTTCCTTATTCTTCGTCGTAGTACTAAATTAGTCGTTTCTAATTTAACTACTATAATTCATACTCTTACCCTCATACTCTAAGCAAGAAAGGGGATTAAACTCTTTTCACATGCGCTGCCTTCGAGGAATTCTGGGTCACATAGAGAGATAAGGTGATGAACGAGAGAGTTTTGATTTTTTTTATTCAGTTAAATAGTAATAATAATTAATAACTTTATTGACCATAAATATTTACAAAGTTCAGAATTGCTCTGTTATCAAACTAGGCTATGCCAGTCTCTTAGGTTCCTGACCCCCCTTTACAGTGACTTAAACAATTGGATTATTTAATATATTCTAATTTAACCATAATTCCTTAAACTATATCATACTGATTATGACAAAATTATGTGGTTGTGGTTATGTGTGTGGATATATATGTGTGGGTGATTGTGTGTGTGTGTGTGTGTGAATGAATGTGTGTTGTGCATGGGGATGTTATGCATGGGTATGTGTTGTGTAGAGGAGTGTTTTGTGTATGGGTGTGTGTTGTGATATTTATTTATTCTTCTATGTAATTGTATATTAGTAAATGTATTAATAAAATAAAAGTAATGAAATTAAAAAAAAATACATATTTTTAATAGTTATAACATATTACTCCAATAAATAAAAAACTTTGGAACAAATTAATTGAAAAAATATTTGTAGCAGTGTATAAACTACACAATGCAAAAATACTAAGATTCTGTGAGAAGCTATTTACTTGCTGTTCCGCTCACGAATCAAATTTATATTCTTTATATACACTGCAATATCCCTTTTTAATATTGTATTATTGTTTGTTTAAAGTTTAGATAATGTGCTGGTAGTATTTTTTTACTTACTTATCTTTTTTAATCAAATTAAATCAAAAAATACTTTATTTAATTGGACCCTGAAAAGGTGCTTATGAACGTCAAAATACTACCACCGGTTCGGAAAAAACAACCCAGCCGAGAAGAGCCGGCAAGAAACTCGATCTGGTTTTTTTTACATTTTTTTTAAGTTATTAAAAATATACAATTTATAATAACAATAAACGGTTTTAACGGAAGCACAAAGAGGGATGTCACTTCCAGACATAACTATTGTTCACGTAATGATCCACCCTGTATTAACCTTTGGATATTAAAACCTGTTTGATATAGTGCTTAAACTTATCGTCTTTTATACTTTTATGTTCATAGTTTGGTTAAATAGTACATCTACGATTTTAAAAAAGAATCATGTAAATCGGTTCAGTCGTTCTCGTGTTACAAGCCAACTAACGGATAAAAGTTGCGTTTTGTATAATGTAAGGAAGAATAAGGAGCACGGTAATGGTGATTATTGTCAAGTTTTTTTTGTCTATTATTCTAGTTACTTTATATAGTACTTTATTACGCATACACGCTGTTAACGTAAATAAATTCAATTATATACATATATACAACGTCTCTATTTGTCTTTAAACGTTGTAAATCGAGAACCATTGAACCGATTTTTATTTTATTTTTTAAATTAGTAGTCACCTGATCAGTACCTATTAGGTTAGTTAAAGATTATTTTATTTGGAAAAGGAAGTAATCTAAGCACTTTCATTTTGTTTATTTTAATCAAAATATTGTCATAACAAAAAAATGCATATCCATACGAAAAATTTTCCAATAAAAGGGAACACAACATTTTACATACTTTTTATTTCTATAATAATTTTATTTCTTACGTAGTAGATATAAAAAATATAGATACACATTGCGTATTCCATATAAATAAATTTATTAAAATTAACATTGCGTAAACATTTCGTAAAAATCAAATAATAATGTAATATTTTCAACTCTCTGTAAGGTCGTATATGCATCCATGATTCCACCAGATGTTACGTGGCGACATGAAACCCTATGAAATGCAGTATCAGCAACAAAAAAACTGAAGAACTGAGATAGCTTCTCACTCTAAACTTTTCTACGCTCTAATTCTATACTTCTCGTATTAGGTCTGGAATATATTAGCGGAAATAATAGTACTCAATGATAACTCGCAAATTCTACTGTTATTCTCTTGTCGTGTCTTGTTTTCTTTTTGCTATCCTTTATTACTAGATATTTATGAAGTTTATTACATAAAAATTTATAATAGTCTATACTCTATAGTTACTATAGTACTCAATATTAACGATTACGAGAATGTGTATTACCCGCATTTACGGTAAGAAGCCTCTTACCAGCAAGATCAACATCTAACAGGTCCTTATCTAGTGCATCCACATTTAAAAGACCATCGTCAGACGTCTTATCAGAACCTTTTGTGACACCACCGACTGGATTTTTTGTGTTTCCACCAATCACATTAACTAGTCCATTTGCATTACCTACACTACCTGAATTACCTACACCACCAGCATTGCCTGCACCACTTACATTACCTAAACTCCCTGTATTGCCTACACCACCTGCATTACCTAAACCACCTGTATTACCGACACCACTAGAATTCCCTAACCCACCAGCATTACCTATACCACCGTCATTTTCTACATTGCCTCCATTTCCTACACCAACCGCATTTCCAATACTACCGGCATTGCCTAAACCACCAGTATTTCCCAAGGCACCGGTGTTGCCTACACCTCCCTTTTTGGCCAGATCACTAGCATTTCCTACACTGCCTGGATTTCCTAAACCACCCACATTCCCTAAGCTACCAGCATTATTAGCCCCACCAGTGTTGCCTTTACCAGCCTTATTATGATCTACATTGCCTAAACTACCAGGATTACCAACGCTACCTGCACCATCAGCATTTCTTGGGTCACCCTTATTACCTAAAGCACCTGCATTGCCTACGCCACCTGCATTGCCCACGCCACCTGCATTACCTACACCATCCTTATACCCTATACCAATTACGTTGCTTACACCACCATTGTTACCGACACCACCTGCATTACCTACTCCATCCATGTTACCTATATCTCCACCTTTACTATAATGACCTGACTTTCCAATACTACTTACGTTATCTATAGGATCTACAAGAGCAGCAGGATCCACCGGATCTGCAGGAACTACAGGATCTAGATGACGTACATGATCTACATTTTTCTTATTACTTTGTTTACTTTTAGTCTTTATAGGTGTAACACCCCCTGAACCATTTATAGGGTCAACACCTTTTTCATTCCCAATACCAGTTGTTCCTTGCCCTATTTTCCCAGGTTTACTGACTTGTACTGGATCCATAGCACTAGAACTGTGACCTGGTACCATATTGTGAGTACCTGTGTTAACGTTAAACTTATGATTATGTGTGCTGGTGTAGACCAAAGCGTTTATTAATTTCAATATGATGTCTTCTGTGAGCTGTTTGTTGGAGGAGTTCTTATTGTTTAGTGATTTCAATATCTTGAGTAAAGCTCCCAAATCTTCGATGGTATTGCGGCATGACTCGTATTCGCAATGTGGAAGCGCTACAGCCGAGGTTGTAGTTGTCGTAGTCGTGGGAACGTATGTGTAAGTGCGCACGATTTGCCCGTATGCTACCTGCAATATAAATTACATAAACAATACTTGCAAATGAACATGTTTTAAAGGATCATCTATTAATCACTTGAGGCTTAAGAGGGGGGAGAGGGGGGGGGGGAGGAGTTGGTTCAGAAAACACAATAAGGCGAAAGGAAGGTGGGGGAGGGGGATGGGTGCAATGAGGTATCTCGTATAGTTTTTTTTGTTGTGCAGGTATTTAAAGATATCAATTTTGAAAATCTTATGATACTTTGTACCAAGAAATACTTGTATATTTATATGGAGGGAGGGGGAGTGGGGGTTTGTTCTAAAACCTGACCACGTATCACCAAGGGAGAAGGGAGCACGATAATGCAAAAAAACATCACGGGCGACCGCTTCTGTATTGTTCTCATCATTATTTTATTTTCACTTTTTGTTTAAATTTAAATAAGGAATAGTTCAATAATTTTGTTATTACAAAATTTATTTTATTAAGCGTTTAGTTTTACTTTCAAATTCTCTAAATGTAATGCTTGTTTAGATTATTAGTTCCGTGTGAAATATCAGATGATCTAATTATATTTTAAAACAAATATACCTATTGGTTTATTCGTAATTTTTATTCGCAAAAATCTACTACTACTACTACTTTTTATGGGGGTCTAATGTTTGAAGAAACTGTAGAAGTAGATACACTTATACAATAATAACACTTAACCCACCTTTAATTAAACTTCTTTTAATTAAAAAATATGTCAAAAGTATATTTAATTATATCTTTACAGATAAATAAACATAATATATGCAAAAAAAAAATTCTAAGCATTTTGAAATCTATAAATTTTTAAAAAGTGGTATAAATCTATGGCCAAGTTCTTAAAAAAAGTAATGTTTTTTCTTTGTTTATTTATATCAATAATTTTGTTGCTAATAAATTAAAAAAAATGTAATCGCTTACCTCGCAAAAAGTGGCAATCACAAGTAAAAAAGTCGTCAATACGGTCATTGTGCTATATCAAAACTAGCACGTTCCGTCTTCAGTGTTTATATAAAGAATTTTATCGCAACATTCGCCTTTACTTATAAATGACTTCGTCAAATACGTATTTCGTAAGTGTAGGTACATAAAACCTCGAGCATCCTTCAGATAATCCTCATTCTGGAAGAATATAGTCACGTATAAAAGCTGATAAAGATAATTTAAAAAAATCTTATGTTCAGTCTGACTAACATTCCCTTTGTCCTTTGTCAGTTGTTCAATTTCAAATTATTACTTATCTATTTACATATTAATCATGTTACTTTGTGGAAATCCACCGTATCTATACATGGCTATTTATTTTATTTATTTAATAAGGTTTCAAACAGATTTACTATTACTATATGCAACAGAGTTAATTGAGAGATAAATTATAAGCACGTATTTATTTATCCTATATGGAAATACACTGTTTAATATATTTAGTTCATCTAAACGTTCCTTTAAAATATTTAAAATAAATTTACAATGTTCATATTTACACGCTGGCCACATATACGTATAACAAACAGAAAGTTTAATTTGAAAAAAAAAAGTATGACATCAACTATTTTTTCAGAGTATTTTTTTAAAATTATTAAGTATATACATGTTATTTTCACTATAATCCATTGCAATTATTTTTATTGGCTTTTCGATAGGGCAGTATGATAACTTTAAAGCAATTTATTGGCCTTTGTGGGCTAGTGCTGAATACAATCAGCCACAAAAAGGTAACTAGCACAAGGGTTACCAAAGTGGTACGAAACTCGGCTTGGCCGTTGCCTCTGTAAAAAAAAAATCCGCGGAATTTTAAACCTAGCTAAACCCTATATTTTGTATTTAATATTAATAATTAAAAAAAAAAACGGTTCTTTACAGGACCTATGTAACTGCGTGTTATGTCCAGGAGTGTGTGTGTAATGCTTAATGCATGTTCAGTGTCACTGTATCGTGATGGTAGTGGCGTCAAGAGCCTCCCTAGTTGGGGAACGAAGATCATATTTATGCTAATGATGTTATCCTCAATGTCGGTCAAGATGTTACGCGGTCGCCGCATCTTTGGGTGGGCCGATTCGGACGATTACGAGACGGCTTGTACCATGAGGGGGTTCGGGTGTGTCTCTGCGCGTTCGAAGAAGGTGCGACACTGGGTTTTGAAAACGAACTTGATGATGAGCGGGTTCAGATCCCTGTTGTCACGGTGCATGCTTGGGATCCCGAGTTGCTCCCCCTCGTGTGGTGGTAGAGACGGTCACTCATAGGGTTTTAGTGGGTAGTCGTTAGGGCCTCCTTCCCTGGTGTTAGTCCCACACGCCCTCCCTGCTCCCGCATGGGAGGACGGTGCCTAAACGCATTTCCCTATGTAAAAAAAAGGTTCAGACCCCTGTGAATATCCACATTTCTCTGATACCGTCGGGCGCCTACGCCTTACAAACGATTTTGAATCTTTTGGTTCTCGAATGGCTACCACCCACTGGAAGACGTAGCGTGGTAGGCCCCCACACCTTAAGGTGGACCGACGACCTGGTGAAGGTCGCAGGAATCCGCTGGATGCAGGTGGTGCAAGACCGATCATCGTGGAGATCTTTAAGGGAGACCTGTGTCCAGCAGTAGACGTATTTCGCTTGAATTGATATGGATTTAATTCAATTTAAATATTTTGAAAACATATTATAGCAACAGATATACTTAAGTTTGAGTTTCTTCTGCATTTATGCTAATAAATAAAATTTAAGGGTTTGTTTGTAATGTCAAAATATTTTTTTTTACCAAATAAGTAGATATGGATAGAACGATACCTATACCAAAAATACAATTGTTAAAAATTTGGTCTGTCTGTTTGTCTATCCGTGTCTGTTTGTTCCGGATAATCTCCGAAACGGTTGAACCGATTTGGACGGGACTTTTTTTTTGGTAGACAGCTGAAGTTACTAAGGGTAACTGAAGGTACTTTTGATTTTCAAAAATTATTGGGATACCGCGTAAAAAAAACTCATGTAATTGTGAATAAAATCTGATTTATTTTCTTTTTCTTAGTAAATTTTTTTAATCAAAATAATTAGGGTTCCTTATAAAAAAAATTCAAACGCAGTGAAGAATATATGAACGCGGACGCAGCCGCGGACACACAGCAAGTATATCTTTAAAACAAAGAATTTTTGATAAACAATGGTGAACTAAAAGGTTCTTACATATTAGGTTAGGTTTCTTCAAAATAAAGAACTCATATAACGTGGTAAAAATACGTAAAAAAAAATATTTATAAATATTTCTTGTCCTGCACAACAAACAACGAAACTTTGTAAATTTGATGTGTGAGTGGTGATAAGTGTCAACTACAATCAACGGCCGTATAGCCCTGCTCCCTACAACTTAGACATTGATTCCCCGGTCTACCCCCGAAGGACAGACTGGGCGAGTGTGACCCAGGCCCAAACACCGGAAGCAACGTAGGGGCATAGATCAAACCGTTCAAAATAAAAAAAATCTTTATTTAATTTAGGCCCTAAGAAGGCGCTTATGAACGTCTAAAACACTACAACCGCCAGGCCGCGGCGTTCACTACCACGTTCAGGCCGCCCATGCCATATTATAGAATTTTTCTCGACTTCGATTACATTTATTGCGTCATTGGGAAACAAATTAATAAACAGATTGACAATTTTTTTTAGCCTTTTATAATTTAGTATAGATTATCTATGATGTTTCAAAACAGTCCAAATTATTAAAAAATAAGTATAGCGCGATCTATGAATAATCGTCAGAAATACTTACATAATTTTTTTTAAACAAATTAATTATATTTTAAAATAATAAGTTATGTTGATTTAATTTAGTCTTATTTTTGCTCAGTTCACTATTCATTTATGCTACATTACATATGCAAACACTTATTTATTATGATGTCTTAATATGAAAATAAATAAACGCTTTTTACGTATTATATAAATATATATATGTGTAAAAAATTTAAATGTTAGTACAGTGTATATACTACAATCATACCAAATTTCATGCAATCCGGTCCAATCGTTTTTGCGTGATTGGCGAACATATTAATAAACAGACAGACAGACAGAAATTTAAAAACCACTAAAATGTCTTCTGTTATCGATTCTGAACCCCTTATGATATTTTTTTCTGAAGTATCTAGCCTTTTACTATAAGTATAGATTAATTATTCAGCGACAACGAAAATATTTATATTAAAGATTTAATCTTGAAATTTCAAATGCTACTGCTATTTTGCATTAGCTGCAGCAACAGCTTTACTTGCAGCAGCTTTTGCAATACCTCCCGCTCCAGCTGCCACTCCACCACCACCTGCCACTCCAATACCACCTGCCCCTTCAACGCCGCCTGCCACTCCAACACCACCTGCCACTCCAACACCGCCTGCCACTCCAACACCGCCTGCCACTCCAACAGCGCCTGCCACTCCAACACCGCCTGCCACTCCCAACACCGCCTGCCACTCCAACACCGCCTGCCACTCCAGTACCGCCTGCCACTCCAGCACCGCCTGCCACTCCAACACCACCTGCCACTCCAGCACCGCCTGCCACTCCAACACCGCCTGCCACTCCAGCACCTGCTTTAATTCCTATTCCCGCAGCACCAGCTAAACCTCCAGCAGCGGGCCCATTAAATACGTCATGGTTATCTGGGCAATAACCAGTACCTATGCATGTATACGTGGCTACGTATATCAGAGCATTAACTAATTTAATAATCACATCTTCACTTATTCTGGCGTTGGAGTTGTCGTCATTAGAGAGATCTTTCAACAGTTGTACCAGAGCGCCGAGTTCTTGAATGGCCAAACTACAAGATTTTTTCGAATCATACGAAGGTGGTGGTGGTGGTACATTTGGAATCGTAGGAGAAGGTACGAGAGTAAAGGTCATCGGGTGACCTAAATATTGCGCTTCCGATATCTGCAAAGGAAACCAAATAAACCAATTTACAAAATTGAGATATGCATTCTATACTATATAATCTATACTAATAAATAAAATAGAAGTGTCTGTTTGCCTCGTTTCCCAACTGGGGAGGCTCTTGACGTCGCCGCCAGCGCAATACAATGACACCCATGCATCAAGCATTACGCCCACAACACTGCATACACACTCCTGCACATAACATGCAGGTACATAGGCCCTGTAAGAAACCTTTTTTTTATTATTAATAATAAATAAAAAATGTAGGGATTAGCTAGGATCAAATTCCGCGGGAATTTATATATATTTAGGTAGCGGCCAAGCCAAGGTTCGAACCCTTGTGCTAGTTACATTTGCGGCGAGTGCCTTCAGCACTCAAACAAAGTAAACTAAAGCACCAAAGTTACGGTGAAGCTGTAAAGGCCCTTCTGGTCAACAGCATTAACTAGGTTAGAAAAAAAAAGAAATGTCTGTTTGTATTGTCCAAAATAACAATTTTTACCAAATACATATGAACGTACATACGAATACATATACTAAAAATAGAATTTTTAAATTTTTTGGCAGTCAATTTGAAGTTCAAAGTGAACCAATTTTGACGGGACTTTTTCAGTTAATAGCTGAAAATAATCCGCGTTTTTAATTTTTCATCAATAATTAGGTTTCCACGTAAAAGATTATAACCCATGAAATTGTGAATAAAATCCGATACAATGCACAATTTCACTTTCAGGTGTTTGAATTTATGAGAAGTATTTTTGCTTTTTGTTAGTACCAAAAATAATTTCTGGAAAATTATTAAGGTTCCGCATAAAAAAAATATAAAAACACTAAAGGGCCATGAATAGAAGTGAAAACTTTGGAAAAACTATTTTTTAAATACCTATCATTAATAATACACGGACTACATTTCTGAGTCTGATTGATTACTCATGTCCTTATTTAGACAATCAACGGAATTATTTAGTAGTAATCGTTTCGACTCGAAAATTTTATTCGGACATTTATGGGAAAATATTTCATATGTGGCAACACAAAAGCGTCTACTTAAACGCCATGTTATTTGACAGACTATAGCATGTCGCTGAAGACTGACGTCATAGATGACTCGAATCTATTATATAAGTTTTTCCGCTAACGAAATCACTTGACGCGGCCAAAGAAGTTTTCACTTCAAAAAACATGAAAATTTTTAAAAAATAAGACTTTTCAATGGTGAGTTTTACGGATGTTTGAATGTATGAGAAATATTTTTACTTTATCTAACAAACAAGTTTCAGGAAAATAATTAAAACTCATGAAATTGTGAATATAGTACGATTGAATGGACAGCACCATCGAAACATTATTTTCCAAAGATTATTTTAAAACTATATTACGCAGTAAAGAATATATGAAAGACGGGCAGAACCGCGGGCCATGCTAACTAGTACCATCTATATTGCTTTTCTTCATTTTATAGGTGACTTTATTCACTTTTCTCACATGTTATGTTTTTTTTTCTTCTTCTATTTTATTTTAGTATAGCACGGCTAAATGACTGCACTTCATTCTAATATTAAATAAAGTATAGTATATCCTTAAAAAAAAGTATTTTCTAAGTCAAAACCATTAAACAACGCCAATGCCAAAATTCACCAAGTATTAGATGGTGCTACTGCCAGGTTAGTTATTTTGCTTACTTTCATAGCTTGATGTCTTACGGAATTTTGCTGTGGCGGACAGCAGCTGAGATAGATACTATATTTTTAATACGAAAACGGGCAGTTCGAGCCTTTTACAATTTGGAACCTCGCGAATCACTGAAGAATAAGTTTAAAGAATATATTATAGTATATTAACTTTGCCCAATACATTTTTTATAATTTGATGTATAATTTAAGTCCGCAAAAATTTAAACAAGTTTGATATATCAAACGGCTGGCATAATTTTAATACCAGAAGTAATCACAAACTATCCGACTTAGTAAGACCATAGATTAATAACTTATATAGTCTTTGCTAAGACCAATAAAATCTTTTTATGTAATAGTTCTATAACATGGCACCAAAGCACATTACCGAAATACCCGACGATAAGTTTAAGCACTATGTCAAACAGGTTTTAATATGCAGTGGTTATTACATGTGGATCATTACGTGAACGATAGTGATGTCTGGAAGTAACACCGCTCTCTGTGATTCCGCTAAAACCGTTTATTGTTATTATAAATTGTATCATTTTAATAACTTAAAAAAACATGTAAAAAAGAAACTATATCGTGTTTCTTGTCGGCTCTTCTCGACTGGGTTGTTTTTCCGAACCGGTGGTAGGGTTTTGACGTTCATAAGCGCCCAGGGCCAGTGCCAGTTCTTAGGGCCCAAATTGAATAAGGATTTTTTTTGATTTGAATAAATAATCAAATTAATTTGGCATATCCATAACTTTACATAAAAAATATTCCGTATCTATAGGTAGAAATATTTATTTGTTACACTTACCCCACAAAGGGAAACAACTATTATGAATGATGTAAACCGTACCATGTTCATTTCGTATACTGAATGTATACAATATTTTCTCTTTATATAAATTATTTTATCGTAATAATATGTATTTCAAAGGCATATTACTAACTTTATAATTCATAGAATAGAAACACGCATTCATAGTTGATAGAATAATTAAGATAAATTGTAGTCTTAAACTATGAAAATAGTCACGTACAAAAATATAAGTAGTGGATTGCAAAATTTTGTCTATTATTAAATAATATATATATAACATGAATTAAAAAAAAATACTATGTTAGATTGGTGCGTAGCGATATTATATTTTTATAATTTACACGGAATGTAATCTTGCACTAAATGTTATTCAATAGTTAATGGTTTTTGAACATATTTATAAAAGTTAAACTAAGCACCGTTTTAAATTTAGTTTATAATTTATAAAAGTTTATTATATCATATTTATTCCCTTTGTATTTTAAATTATTTGTAAATGAATTTAGATTACTTACGATTCGACTGACATGTCTTTCAAGACATAAGATATAAAGATAAATAGAAAAAACGAAGAAAAAAACACCGTCATTAAACTAAAAATATTTCGATTCGATTTTCAGTTCGATTCTCGCACAAGATGTACTAAACCAAGAAAACTTAGGTTACATCGTAACTTAACATTCAGGTAATATTATAATCAAAGGTTAAAACTATACAGTATTTAATAAAGAAAATCACTGTGTACTGATTTTAACCTAATTTCAGTCAAACTGAAATTACGCGCAAAAACGTGACTTACTTAAAACTCACAAAATTACTCCTCAACCGAGGAAGCTCGTATACCCGCTTGCAAGGTAATACAGGTAAAAAGTGACGCAACAAGTGACTTTGACAACTGACACGTGTAGTCTTTATACACGCTCTTTTTATTTCCTCGTCTGAAAGGTTTAGTTAAGAATATTTCGTTAAGTTGGTCGTGTTACGCTTGTGCTATGTAGTTACTATTTTTCGGTCGAGTGCCCAAGAGGCCACCACAAAGCCCGAATGAAAATTTAAAGATCCTTTAAAGCTTTATGTAAAGAGCTTTAGGCAAAAAGATTCCTTGCGTATGCAAATTTAACGAATTTTTCAGCATAAGTAAAATCTTGAAATATGATGATTTAGCACCTACTGCAGTATGTGAGAAAAATGCATAATAATACCAAGCCACTTATTTTTCAATAATTGGTAAGTTGTTTTTTTTCTTGCTTAACCTATGATAACGTTAATAGTTATTCTAATTAGGTAATACAGTCTAGACAATATTGTAAAATATATATTTTTTAAAATTGTTATCAAAATTTGTTTTATATTTTCTCACATACATAGTATACACAGGACATACTATTTCAATTAATTCATAATAATGTACAAGCAATATATTTATTAGTATTTAATTAAACAAAATTCAAGGTAACACACTTGTAACTTAACAAGTTTATTAATATATAAAATTATAATATTTTGTATTTATGTAAGTATTTAAAAAATCTATTTATTTGTACTACCACTTTATCATACTTTTCCTGGTCCTATTTTTAACACATACATACATTTTTGCATTGAAATAAAATACAGGAATATACATTTCAAAATATAATTAGTGAAAAATGTTTAAAAACAATATATTTACATCAAATGTTTGTCTTTTGTTCCTTTAATTATACCAAGCCAAGCCATGTCATAATTAATTAATACAACTATCTACAATATTACCTATGTCCTATAAAGCTTCAAATGCCTACAAAACTCCTTCACTTTCTAGAACTCCTTCAACAACAGCTAGAGATAATAAATCTTCCACAATTCCAGAATCCTCGTCACCTATGATATCAATCAAGTCAGCTAAGTGTCCAATACCTCCAACACCTTCACCACCTAGTCCTGCAATTCCTCCTACACCTCCTGCACCCCCTATTCCAGCAATAGCACTAATAGCCCCAGCACCTTCTAGACTTCCGGCACCTGCTATACCACCTGCAAGTTCTCCTATTCCTCCTACTCCTCCTACTCCTCCTATACCGGCAATACCTCCAATTCCTCCAATAGCTCCAAGGCCTCCGATGCCACTGATTTCCCCTAAATCTCCAATACCACCCACGCCCCCCACACCTTCAATAGCACCAATTCCTCCTACATCAGCGATACCACAAATTCCTCCTATACCCTCTATTCCTCCTATACCCGCTATTCCTCCTGCCCCTCCAATTCCACCTATAAGACCTAAGCCTCCTGCCCCACCAATGCCTCCTGCTCCACTTATACCCCCAATACCTTCAATACCCCCTACTCCTCCAATGCCCCCTGCTCCTCCTATACCCGCTACTCCTCCTATACCTCCAATACCACCAACTCCTCCTACACTCCCTAATCCCCCTATTCCCCCAGCCCCTCCAATACCTCCTACTCCTCCAATTCCACCTATAATTCCTAAGCCTCCTGCCCCACCAATACCTCCTGCTCCACTAATACCCCCTATTCCTCCAATGCTCCCTAAGCCTCCAATACCACCTACTCCTCCTATACCCCCTATTGCTCCTGCACCTCCTATACTACCTAATCCTCCAATACCTCCTACACCGCCTATACCTCCAACTCCTCCTACTCCTCCAATACCCCCCCTATTCCTCCAATGCCTCCTATACCCCCTAATCCACCTAGACCTCCCACTCCGCTGATACCACCGCTTCCTAGAATACTATCAATGCTTCCAGTAACGCCAGTACCAACGACACCACCTATACCTACTGCCCCTCCAATTCCGCCTACAACACCAACGCCGCTACCATCTGGATAGATTATAACATTGCCCTTACAGTTTTGTGTAGCGGTATAGATCAATGCGTTCACTAGCGTCAAAATAATTTCTTCGCTCAAACCACAATTCGAAGGACCGTCGGCTAATGATTTTAAAATTTGAAGTAGGGCCCCGAGCTCTTCGATAGCTGTGCGACATGAATCGAACTCACATTGTGGTATTGCTTCCGTTGCGATTGCAGTCGTTGGGACGTAAGTATAACGTACGCGTCCCATACAATGCGATTGTGTTACCTGTATAAAATATAAATATATCTTATTGTATAATTTAAAAATACATATAATTTTAATAGTCTTGAGTGCTCTAACAAAACGTCGGCCATCCGTTAAAGCGTTTCATGAGACTAGTGCACAATAACCAAATAATATCACGTTAACCACCACCAACTTAATATAAAATCAAATATTGCAAATTAATAAATTAAAAACAAAGACACTACTACTACTACTATTACATATACTATATGACAAAATAGAAATCGAGCTAAGTCGGCTTGTATTCAAGTTCTTTAGCCCAAACTTCGTATTATTTTACTAATTTTCAATGCCCAATAAAGTAGCGGTCATTAAAGCGTTAGAAGGGAGTTGTTGGGAGATTTCAGAATTCACGCTTAGTATCATTATTTTCAAAACCCTTGTGCACAATAATAAAAGAATACTATGTAAAACGCCACTATAATTAGATAATATAGAGTCAATTACTGCAAGTTAATGTATTAAAAATAAGGATTACAACATGACAGTCCAAAATCGCACCAAGAACTCGTCCATTCCTAAGTTACTAAAACTTGCCAGCATAATGAAGTTAAAAATGTAAATACATAATAAAATGATGTTAAGCACAATTACGTTTTTTTTACATTTTATAGATAATATTTCAATGTTTATACAACTTACCCCGCACCCCGCAAAAAAATTATCACAAATAATAAGGTTAGCTTAGCCATGTTTAACGATTTCAAACGATCAAAGTGGCACGTTTCACAGTGATACATTTATATAGATTTTTATTGCAACACAAAATTTCACCTAAATGTAAAAAAAAAGTATGTAAAAAATTTCATAAGTTCATATTCACAACAAATATGATTGTGATAATAATTATTATGTCAGTACTGCGTCACATAGTCACGTAGAAAATTATGATAATAAAATAGTATAAGTCGTTTGATCTATTTTTATTATGTCATATTCATCACGTTGTATGCTTTCACTGTTAAATTATTTTACAACGTGCTATAGCGAATATATTATAGACAAACTTACACAATACCATTAACGGAATGTATTTAATCAGTAAAACTAGAAAAATATGGCGTCGATCAAATTTATTCTATGTATATTCTATATATCTATAAAAGTAGTACGATAATACAGGTTTTTGATCGCTCCGTCCGTGTAAAATCTTTGTTAATACAAAAGATGCATTGCACATATCAAAAGGCACGACTCTTCTCGTGGTGTTCATTTATTTTTCTAAGTGACACGTGTGATCTCTGCGATCACACGCCAGCCAGAAAAATCTAGAAAAAATAACAATGACTACGAATCGTAATTATTAGTGTCCAAAAATAAACTTTAGTACCATAAGTCATCCCTTAGCTTTATTTAGAAAAAGGCCCATTAAAATCGGTTCAACCGTTCCGGAGATTAGCCGTAACAAACAGACAGACAGAAAAAACATTTTCAAAATTATGTTTGTGGTATAAGTCACCGATATACTCTTACATTCTCATTTCCATTAGTATAAAGCTGTTATTTTGATATTACAAATAGACACTAAAGTTATATTTATTTGTATAGATAAAAAAAATGAGTTTTATAATTATTAATAAATTAACAGGCAGTCAACCAGGAAACGTTGCTTATTACAATATATATATATATATATAGATATCCACCACCACCTAAATAAGTTGGTTGGGATCCTAAATATATAGCAAAAATTTCATGACCAACACGATTTGTATCGGTTCACAAAGATTTCATATGTATGATTGATATTTGCCAAAAGAGTATATAGAAATATTTAATTTATTGCTATAAAAAATGGACACCGGTCCAAAACAAAGACGTCAAATGAATCCACGATTCAAAGCTAACTTATTTTCTATACTCACTTTTGGGTGAGTATTCTAGACTCGTACTTATTTATATATGAATAATTTCATTAACTACTGGAGAATTATATGTTAAATTTACAGTTGGACTTTGGAAACATTCAAACTTGGTTACACACGTGATATTAAGGACAGTGATTTATATGCACCCTTGCCTGAGCACCGTTCAAACGTTTTAGGTAGGTACGGGAGAAAATAATTTAAAAAAAATTCATTCTACGACTATAACTGATAGAGTTAAATAACATATTTGTAAGAATTACTCTGATTCTATGTTTACTTTATTAAGGCGATGGAATGCAAAAAGCCTGGGATAGAGAAGTTGTGTTAGCACAGAATCGTGGTGGTCACGTGAAGCCAAGTTTGTGGAAGGTATTGTTAAAAGTCTTTGGACAAGAACTGATATTATATGGTCTAGCACTCGCAGCAATGGAGTTTTTAATAAGGTAAATGAGATAACTGCGATTCATGGTAAGTACACAAAATATTAGTACAGCTATTATCACCAAGAAATGAAAAACATTATCTTCCAAAAGTCAACTTGTTGCGTAAATGCTGACTCATCCATGGTAGTTTGTAGATGGTAGAATGTTCTATACCTATTTGGCTAGCTACCTCAAGTTGAAAATTTGTGCCGAAACACCATATATATAAATGCCAGGAGTATAGCTTGAGATGCAGTTTCTTCAGGCTTTAGTCCTTACGTGTAATCATTAGTCATTAGTGTAGTAATTAGGAAAAAAAAAATAATTATAATAAAAATAAAAATAATAATATAACCTAACCCACATAGATAAGCGAAAAATAAAATATAGTAATATAGACGGGTAAATAGTTATTAGCCTCACGTAGATGTTAGTCCTTTTTTTAATATCTCTATATATTAAGAGAATTGTAAAAATATGTCAAATAAAGAGTGCGGACCAAGAGTCTGCACAGTGCGTGAAAAAAAAATAGTGTCTTTATATCAGGCACAGTTCTGGTAAGACGTATCAAATTTAAAAAAAAACGCGACAACTTTATGTTAGCCGTTATAATATGTCAGTCATCAAGATACTTGTAGTGTTTAAATATGGAATAATGAAACAATAATTAATTAGCACTTAATTCAACAAACCTAATAAATACTCTGTAGTATAGAACTATTTAATTTTAGATTAATTATGGTGTGTTAATAATTAATTTGAAGATAAAAAAAATATCAATGAAAAGTAAGACCGTTTTCAGAATGCAACAACCACTATTCTTGGGACTATTACTTCGATATTACAGTCCTAGCCAAGACGTCACCGGTAACACGTTAGTAAATAATAATTTCTAATGATTAAAAAAATTCGACTAACTACTTCCAGATAAAAATAAATTCTGTGTTTCGACATAAAAGATTTTTTTTAATTATTAAAATTTAATTCAAATCAAAAAGTATATTAATTTATATAAAACTTTATAATTACATTTAAAAAAAAACTAAATAAAAGTACCTAATCATTACTATTACCTCTATAAATAATGAATGCCGTCCATCTCGCCGCCAGACGGGAAGGTTCCCAGAAGGCTAGTCATATTTCCACGTTGGATGGCAATGCTAAATTAGCTGTGCCAAATATTGGCCCGTCCTCAGGTCGCGAGACGTGTCGACTAGACAAGATATTAAATCATGTTACATTTTAAATTATATCTTTCACTTAATTCATATAAAGTCTCTAATTTTGTTAATGTGAATTAATTTTCTAATCACTGTTTGTCAGTATTGGAGAAGCTTGTAGCTACTGATAACTCTATTCACATCGCTGAATTCATTAAGTCCTTATTTATGTTAAGTCCTTTTTAATTATGAGCGTTCGAATTTGTGAAGTATTTTATTAGGTGGGTAAATAAAAATAAATGAAAATTTTATATCTCGGAGTTACATTTTAAAACACTAAATCCCTTGAAGTCTACTACGACATTACAGTGGATTATTTTTTCCGAATTGACTAAATGGTATTATTTGACTAGTTAATTTGAACACTGCATCTAACCTAATGGATGCCTACAGGACAACCACTACATACTTATCTAGGCTTTTCGCCTACTACGACAAGGATAGCAATATATCGTGGGGCGAGGCTTTGTTTTTCGCTTTCGGCATAATATTCTGCAGCACAATGAATGTATTGGTACAACACCCTTACATGATGGGTGCCATGCACATGGGAATGAAAATGAGAGTGGGCGTATGCAGTCTCATTTATAGGAAAGCCTTGAAAGTTAATCTTCAATCTATGTCGGAGAGCGGTGCTGGCTTAGTTGTTAATTTGATGGCAAACGACGTTAATAGATTTGACACGGGACCGCTTTTCGCTCACTACCTTTGGATAGGACCTTTAGAAACGTTGGTAAGTCAGTTAATATATTATTATTACACTATTTCACACTAAAATGTATTACCTATACTCTGCTTTAACAAAACATTACTCTTTTATCTGTTGTATTCTGAATATCGTAAATTACATATTTAGCAAATAAGAAAAGAAAACATCTGATTATTATTTTTTTAAGATTAGATTTCTAAAAAGAAGTAGACTAGGCTAGATACTAGATACTAGACACGAGAGGCCATTTATTGAGAGCGGGATTAGTAGTCCTCGTAGGCCACTGTTGGCCCACGGGCTTTAGGCCTACTGTTATTACAACTTCACATTTATATAATATAAATTGACATCAGTCTACTATTATAAAAAATCTTATCAGTTATCTGCAAATTATATGTAGATAACGCAGCAGTATTGTGGAAATTACTCTCTTAGATGGTTTTAGCGGTTTTAGATTAAACATTCTTCTTTCCTCATCTTCGTATTTTGTTTTACTAATTTATATTAAAAGAGAGTTAAGTTATTGTATCTTCCAGCTCATGTCAGTATACCTATATCGGGAGATGGGAATGCCCGGAGTTTACGGTGCTATGATAATCATGGCCTTTATACCTTTTCAAAGTAAGTATAGAGACATCTATAAAGTTGCGACATTTTGCATTTGAACAATTTTAACAGACATATTTCATTTAGTTCACCTTGAGGTGCGGGGTGTTGAGGAGAGCATATTTTTGCCATAACATTGTAATAAAACAGATACGTCAAATGATAACATATTTATAATTTTCCGTATATTTATCCGCTATATTTATACAATAATGCTATATTTTTACACTGACAAATCTCTGCACGAAGATAAGTAAATATTGTTTTGTTTGATAGCATTTCTTGGAACACAAACAGCTTTCTATCGGAAAGGAACAGCTGTGAAATCAGACGAAAGAGTTCGATTGATGAAAGAGATCATAATGGGAATAGAAGTTATAAAACTGTACACGTGGGAAAAACCGTTCAGAAAGATCATAGATATTGTTCGAAGGTATTTGCATTTGTAATTAAATTACAAAATAAATAAGTGTCAGTGGACCAAATTCGATTATAATAATTATTGAAAATTTGAAAACACAAAAAGAGCAAGCGGTTTCCAAAATAGTTTTAGTAATAACATTAAAGCATATGGGTAGCTACTAACACAAAAAATAAATAACATCGGGGATCGTTCGTGTATAACACAAGTACAATTAACCCCCAATTAAGTAAAATTAATTAAGGATCTTACCCCTCGCTATGGTGACATAAGCATTGGCACAATTTTGACACCATCTACTTAGGTAATTAAATATAAATAAGTATACATTGCTAACGTAAGCAACATTCAGGCGCTTCCGTCCCCCATGCCAAGCAAACCCCAAGTCAAAAAGCATAGACTATTAAGCCCTATCAATGCTTACGTAACTTGAACTACACAATATAAATTAATCATAAATCACACGAGATGATGGTATTCCTCATAATATATTTTTCTGTTACCCACAGGCAAGAGATTTACTGCATCAAAATGACGTCTTACATCCGCGGCATTATAATGTCTTTCATAATGTTCACTTCCCGGTTTGGTATTTTTATAACTGTCTTGCTGTACATCACTTATGTGAACCGAATCACTGTTGAGAATGTGTTCTTTCTCACATGCTTTTATAATATCACGAAGCAAACGATGACTTTGTATTTTCCACAAGCTGTTGGACAAGTAAGAGCTCCATTTGCGATATATTCTTGTCTATGCCTATATTACGGTAATTTGTTTCACAGTTTCTTATTTTATTAAATCAGTTATGTGCAAATGGTGACCGAAGAATTAATAGTTCTAATTAAGCCTTCATTTTTATGTAACATTAAATAAAAAGGAATAGGTGTAAGTAGGATAAATTACCACTCAATCAATTATCATCGTCACTTTGGAATTACATTAAAACATATTCATAAAATAATAATACGGTGGTTTTATAAATTTCTAATTTGCAAGTAAACAATGGTTACAAAGTATATGAAAATACAGAAACAGACAAAAATATTTTACTCAGTAGAGATTTTATCGATTTTGTTAAAATTGTATTTATTATAGGTACCTATTATATATAGGCCATCTCAGAATAAAATACCAATCATATAAGAGTTTTCATACAAATTTCATTAAGCAATTGAAAAATATAATTAGATCCTTGTTTCTATTACCAGCTTGATTATCGATATTAGTGTCTAATATCCTACAGAATCTGTCAAAGGTTAAAGTAATTTTGACGTAATGAATAAAGACCCTCAAAGTTCTAAGACACCGATTTGAAATAAAAGTACATGCTTACATAAACTTGCTACACGAATAAATTTGCAGATAGCAGAAATGAATGTCGCGGTACAGAGAATTAGAGATTATTTGTTGAGCGAACAGTGTCAACTACCACCGAGACAAAAATCACAAACTATACCCACGAGTGGAATAAAGAAGCGAGTTACTATCATCAGTAAGCATAGAAATATATAGCTTAAAAATATGAATGAATATTTTGGTTGCCTTTTGATTTGCTCAATCATTAAAAAAAATTAAGAACTCCTGAATTATAAGCGACGTAATCATAGATTTCTTGAAATTTATTAATGAATAGTAAAACAATTATAATAAAAACCATAGCGGATTCAGTTCCACCTCAAAGGATTTCACCTTCTAATCAAGCAGAGGCAGGCACGTCCCAAAATAAACCAAAGAACAAAAGTAGAGGTAATAATAAAAACAATCTTTAACAAAATCATATTGGAGCTAACTAAATTAACATAGAATTTTGTTCAGATACAGCAGCAGTAAAATTCAAGAACGCATGCAGTCGATGGCTTAAATCAACAGGCAAAAATGATGTTGAAGACATTAATTTGACGGTTAGAAACCCCCTAAAAAATAATTATTAACTGTTGATATTTTCATAACTTAACTTTTGAAACAGATTTATTCAGGCTCAATAACCACCATTATCGGAGCTGTGGGCTCTGGTAAATCTACACTACTTCATATGGTACTCAATGAATTACCTTGCTCGAGAGGTCGCATGGAAGTTAACGGAGAAATCAGTTACGCTAGTCAAGATCCTTGGTTATTTGTTGGTACGTTAATTAAACAATCTCGTAATTGTTACGTGAATACCGAATTGCTATGTATTGTTGGACCAATCATCATTATCACCATCATCATCCTGCTATTGATTTGTTATTTGAAGTCAGCACAATATGTCTTCCTTTTTCATACACCTCTATCAACCACCATGTCTACATTCACCCCTTTTACTTTCATATCTATCCTCAGTAACTCCATTCATCTTTTCCTTGCCCGTCCTGCCATTTTCCATCCATTTTCCCCCTTCATCCATCATGCATTTCGTATCTTCTCAAAACATGTTCATGTTCAAACGATTCCCTTTTAGTTTTTCTATACCAACCATATAGAGATCCTAGGCAAATAGATTAAAAGATCACAAAACTATATGCACAACTTATATTAGTTTGGTCTTATAGTCGGTTTTTTATATCATATTGGTTATTCTTTGTAGAGAGAAGAATTTTCATTTTCGTATGTGTACGCTCAGCACTTTGACAATAATCTCATCAGATGTTTAGTAAAGCTATGGCTCAAAATGGTATACACGCAAAGCCTCTTTGTGTTGGCTCACAAGTGATTCTACGCGGATACACCTATAAGCGCTTGGCCACAGATTTTCAACCTTGAAGATAGTAACTAGCCATGATCCCTGCCTTCATACTGTGGTAGAATCACGATGCTTTCATTCACAGAAAACTCAGGATCTTTATGTATGTAACATTAAAATCAATGGTTGGGGATATATGTCTATCAACACGGTATCCGATTATACAATCACTGAGCTATCGTCATAATTTTGTAACTTTCTTTAGCTACATAATTTTACAACCTTTATGATGTATGTTCCAGGCTCCGTTAGACAAAACATTCTTTTCGGACAGCCATTTCGAAAAGCACGGTATATGGAAGTTTGTAAAGTTTGTGCGCTTGAACGTGATATATCGTTGTTCCCTCACGGTGACAAAACCGTCGTGGGTGAACGAGGCGTATCACTTAGCGGTGGTCAACGAGCAAGAATCAATTTGGCCAGAACAGTTTACAAAGAAGTAATCAGTATTATATATTCTTCAAAATACATATCCAACATTGGATTTATTACTGAACTAGTATATATTTTAGGCAGATATATACCTTCTTGATGATCCACTCTCGGCCGTGGATACCCAAGTCGCTAAACATATATTCGAAAATTGTATTAAAAGGTAAAAATTAAAAAATATAAATTACATAAATAATTATTGAATAAAATTAATGATCTATTACATTTCTGATAGGTTTCTAGATAACAAAACGGTTATTTTAGTAACACATCAACTGCAGTTCCTAAAATCAGTAGATAAAGTCGTGATTATGGACAAAGGCAAGATAACAGCTGAAGGAGATTTTGAAGATTTAAAGGTAAATGTGTTTTAAAAGTAAATAATTTTCAATAAAAGTAAACATACTTAATTGTATTTTATTACTCAGCACAAAGAACTTAAAATAATGCAATTAATAAAAGATAATGCCAGAGAAATACATGAAGATGAAAATAATCTAAATCTGATCAGTACGTCAATGCTTCAACAGAGTACAGTTAGTTTGCACAGACGTCGTTTGTCGCTTTTATTCGAAACGAGTATTATTGTAAGTCTGAACAGAATGGACTCTTTGATGATAAAAGTATTATCTTTGTTCCTTTGTTAATAGACTTTACTATTTCAGGATCAAAAACCAGAAGCCGAATCACAAACTCTCGGACGAGTGCATGGTTCCGTGTATCGTGAATATTTTCTAGCTGGCGTTGCTTGTCCTTACGTTATCATAGTCTGCTTTATGTTCTTATTTGCACAATTCTGCGCTAGTACCTGTGATTATTGGATAAGTCGATGGTACAACATTACGGTATTTTAAGACTAGCTTATGAATCGTACAACATTTTTACAGAACTTAATTGTATCATTTTTGCATGAAGTAATTGTAGACAGTTCAGTAGCACTAATGAGGAACCATTTTGTGAAAAGGTGCATTAGATATAAACGGAATATATGTATTTACCGATAGTTGTCGTAAAAGCAATATTCATGACATTTGAACAAAATAGATATTTAAATTAATAATAGTAGCATTTGCAGGAGTAATGTCGAAGATAGATTGACAGGTGATGCAGCAATGGAAAATTGGATTTGGTCAGAACAAGGCCTTACTAGAAGAGATTTCGTGTTAATCTTCGGAATCGTAACAGTCGCTACTATCATTGTTGCCTTGTTCAGAGCTTTTCTGTTCTTCTCCTTGTGCATGAAATCTTCAATCAAGTTAGTACTTTGAGATAAATTAATTGAAATATTTAACAAACGTCCAAATTTTTTTTATACATTCCCTTCATGAAACAGATTACATGATGCAATGTTCGAGTCGATATCGAGGTCTCCAATGAATTTCTTCCATGTTAATCCATCAGGTCGAATCCTTAACCGTTTTAGCAAAGACATGGGCGCCGTTGATGAACTCCTACCTCAAGCTATGCTAGATTGTTTTCAGGTGAAAATAATAATATTTTTTTATGCATTCACTTTGTACTACGATATAAATTAGAATTAAAAGTAGTCTGTGAAAACAGATGTCTTGCTTTGTAAGCTATCTCTAGAACAATCACTAATCTTCGCAATAGCTATTTAAGGACCGATCCGTTAAATACAGAAGAAATTCTTTTACTTAAAAGGTTTTATATTATTAATCTAAATGAAAGACTTTTTCCAGATAATTTTAAATCTTATTGGCGTGATAATAGTCATTTTGATGACTGATATTACTCTACTAATACCGATAGCTGCTGCTCTAATAATCTTCTACATTTTTCGTATTATTTACATAAGAACGACCGGTGCTGTGAAGAGATTAGAAGGCATAAGTTAGTAAAAACTTTGTGAATCTTGTAAATAAATAATAACTGAAATCCCTTCGTAGCTTGTCAGTCTTTCTTGTTGCTCTAAATGTCCTTGGTATTTTTATTTTAGAGTTTATGTCATTGCATTATCAATTAATCTATATCAATGTCTTGGCTAGAATATTTTTATGGAAAATGTATCGATATCTCAAATAAAAAGTTCAAAAACTAATATTTTAAATTCAGGTTTTAAAATCTCCTTATATGCAGCCTTTGTATAAATTTCTTTAATATTATATTACAGTAACAATATCTATAATAATTATTCTATTACAAACAATCGTCATCAGCTCGCAGTCCAGTGTTCAGTCATTTGAACGCAACTGTACTCGGACTGGCAACCATACGCTCGTTTGGATCTGAATACCTCTTGGCTGAAGAGTTTGACCGTCATCAGGATCTCCACAGCGCCGCGTGGTATCTTTTATCACGTGCAGTCGAGCGTTCGGTTATTTCCTCGACGTAATATGTTTGCTGTTTATCATCTGCGTCACCTTTAGCTGTTTAATGAAAACGGGTTAGTATGTGTGGAGTATGACGCGGGCGTGTAAATAGATCACGCGTGCAATTATTGTGGATAAATCTTAGTACAGAACAAGTAAACAACCAACAATAAAGACGACAATAGGACCACGATAAAATCAAGGAGGGTAATTAATTAATCAATTTTAATGGTTTCCCTTTTATCTGTACCAAACTCAATAGTTAAAAAAAAACACAAACGTAAGTTAAATTACAGATGGCGCAATCTCTTGTTGAATTATGCATATGATGAACAAAACATGAGCTTATTGATTACTAACTGTGCAAAGTGGCTATGTTTGCGTTTAACAATTTTTAATCTCAGGACTAAATTAGACATATTATATGTCAAATGTTCAATGGTTTAGTTCAAGTTTTGTAAAACAAGGTACTTTTTGTCAATTTTTTTTGCCGTCTTTACTGTAACAAAATCTAAAGTACCCAGAGAAAAATATTTAGAAAAAACAAAGAATCATGTAAGTTATTTAATTCTTCTGGATTCTGCGGCATTGCATAGACAGATATACCTACGTTGAAGCGATAATTAATTAGTAGAATTGCGAACTGAGGTACGTGGTTGTGAATTTTACAGAAAACTTCAGTTTTTTTTCTATGACAATACATATTTTGATGTAACGGGGGTATGTCATTTTCTAAAGAGCGCCTAGTTATTATACACCTCCAATGGAAATCTATCACCTAGCGTCATATTTGTATTACGGTAATTTTATATAAGAACCATTGGCGAAACTATAGGCAGAGCTGGCAAAAAGCCACGGCCCCAAGCCGCGAGCTCAGAAGAATCAAAAATCAAAATAAAAAAAATCTTTATTCAATTTAGGCCCTAAAGAAGGGCCTTGTGAATGTCTAAAACACTACCACCGGTTCGGAAAACAACCCTATCGAGAAGAGCCGGCAAGAAACTCGATCTGGTTCTTATTTTTTATAAATAAATATATATCATTTTTATCCTATCATTTTATCCAACATTTTTAACAAATTTTATTTAAAAAAAAATATACAATTAAAGTTAGACACGACTAAATATTTAAACGCTGTAGTAGTTACTTTAGTGATTTATTAAAATCAAAATACAACATGTTACTTTTTATTGGGGCTCTATCCAATGAATTTCCCACGAGCCTCAGATTGTATAGTTACGACACTGATCAGAACCAAATACCATTCTAAGATGAATTATCGTCTTTTTAATAATGTTAATCACGCACGCAATGAAAAATATAATAATAACCGTCTCCCATTCTCTGAGGATTCATGAAAATAATAATATTAATCAAAATTAATACACATCGACAGACATGGAAGGTAGCAGTGTTGGTCTAGCGATAACCCAGTCGATATCACTGACCGGCATCTTCCAATGGGGGATGCGACAATCAGCCGAAATGGAAAATCAAATGACCAACGTCGAAAGAGTCCTGGAATATACTAAACTACAACAAGAACCCGCTTTGAGGAGTGTATGTGTTCTGTTTTTTTAATATAGGAGAATATTTTGAATTCCGGACAAACTCGAAACAAATGAACCTATATAAGCAATAATAAATTGTTTCGAGTAATTATTTTGTTCCGTGTGGTGCCGGCTAAGGTACCGTGTGGTGGTGGGTGTCGTAAAAGGTGACTTAGGGATAAACCAGAGGATGGGCACCGTCATCTTACGAGTACCAAAAACACCCACTGTGAATGCCGAACCGCCTGCCAAGCGTGGCGATTATGGCAAATATATATTATAAAGTGTATATAAATATGTATTATAACAGTGGACTCTTTCGGTCGAATCAATCAAAAAATCAATATCCTTTTCGAACATAAACCATATAACCATAAACATATTCAGAACAGAATCTATTAAGTTTTTAAACAACAACAAAAACTGTATGTTACTAGTATGGCAATCGCCATTGCTTACGTAATATTGAAATGGTCCTTATTTTACAAACGTTGTTCCAGGCTCCGTTAGACGAAACATTCGTTTTGGGCAACCACTCCGAAAAGCACTGTACACAAAATATTGTAAAGTTTAGTTTAGTTAGCACTTGCTATGAGCTTTCTTTTACCTTTATTAAAAATATTGTGAAACGAAATGGACTATGTAAACAACCCATTGCATAAAAAACAAAATCTAGAACCTACATTTTTATTACATCAAAGCCTGTACCTACTAATTAAACCTAAGAGATACATGTATAGAAACATACTCTTAAAATATGAAATATTAATTTTTATTATAATACTAGCTATGAGCCCTAAGCTGCGCCCGCGTTTCATATATTCACTGCGTTTTAATTTTATTATACGTAACCCTAATGGTTTTCGTAAAAATGTTATGGTCTAAGATAAAAGTTTCTCACAAATTCAAGCACTTGCCCAAAAAAATGTGCATTGAATCAGACTTTATTCAATTTTTTATTTTTAATAGTTTTAATTTTTTTACGCGGAACCCTAATTATTTTCGAAAACCAAAAGTACCCTGTTACGCGGAATAACTTCAACTAAAAAAAGTTCCATCAAAATCCGTCTAGCCGTTCCGGAGATTACCCGAAACAAACATTACATGAAACAGACAGGACAATAGTTTTAAAAACTGTATTTTAGTATAGGTATCGTATATACAATCATGTGTATCTAGTAAAAATTGATATTTTGATGTAACAAACAGACACTTCAATTCTATTTATTAGTATAAAAGTATAGATGTCACTTAAAATTATTTTATAGGAGCCCGGAAAAACGCCACCTACTGGATGGCCGCACGAGGGCGCAATAGTCTTCAACAATTTGAGCTTAAAATATTTACCTGAAGGAACAAATGTTTTACACAAATTGCAATTTACAATTCTACCCCAAGAAAAGGTATCTAAATAAAAATTCTAATTTATAATACTTTTTTTTTGTAATGGCAAACTTCATGAACACGATGGAGATAAAACAGTAATTGATTAAAATGTATAAATGAAATGTGATGATATTTCTTTAACTCTGTATGAAAGTTACATGGCCTATATGGCCTTACAGTGAGGCTGAGTATTCGATGAAGGAAAGCATCGTGATAAAATTGTCAAAAGTGTCAAAGTGCTGAGCCACATCTCATATCCAGTCTCATTTTCTCGCACGTTAAAACCTATACATTGATGTTTGATTGCATCTTTTTATTGACGCTTTTTCGTTTCAATGAGTCTCGAATCATAACGGGTTTAAAGAAGACTTCAGTTTAATTAGGAATCTCCTATTTTATATTTTTGAAAATATTTAAATTGATAGTCAACATATTTAGAGTATAAAAAAGTTTTTAAATAATCAAGTTATAGTGACTCAATGAAAGCGATGGATTTATTTTGTATGTTCATGTGGCGTACGCACTTAACATCAAGTGAAAGTGTGGTTAATACTAAACCTATTTGGTTAATAAATGTTTCTTCGTTACATTACAGGTTGGTATTGTAGGCAGAACGGGGGCTGGAAAGTCGTCAATAATTCAAGGTCTGTTCAGATTAGCGTATTTGGACGGGTCAATAATTATCGACGGAATTGACATCTCAACTATCGGTTTGCACGACCTCAGGGAGAAAATATCTATAATACCACAAGTATGTACATTTTAACCTTCCATAAATAATTATATTATTTAAAACCTATATTACGCGGAGAAGAATAGAACGCGGGCACACAGCTAGTTAGAAAAGAATATTTGATGGAGCTGTCCATTGAATTGTATTTTGTGCCCAATTTCATGAGTTTTTTTTTACACCGAACCCTAATTATTTTCGAAAAATGAAAGTCGTAATTAGTAAACTTCAGCTAAATACCAAAAAAGGATATTTATCTATTTAAGTGAACGGTTTTATAGGAACCGGTGTTATTCAGCGGAACAATGAGGAAGAATTTGGATCCCTTTAATGATTACCCCGATGAAGTGTTGTTGAAGGCACTCGAAAACGTTGAACTGCAGACAGTGAATGACGGAACGGGTTATTATACTTCTAATGAAAGATAAAGTACCCTAATAAAATGATTAGTATACAATGGTCGTGTAATGCGAGTCTCCGAACTATTAACAAAAAAAATATTATTAGGAACAAATTAATATAAATTTAAATCGGACTGAAACAACAATCTTTTAAACTTTAAGATTACTATAATGGATAACTGTATTTTTAAATAGGTGCCAAATAATATTATAATCTATGACTAAGAATTTGATGATGTTACAAAAGATTCATCCTTATTTATTTCACTAAACCTTGATATTGTTCGGTTTATATAGTGTGTAAGTATAAACTGTAATAGGAATAGTTAATACACATACTCGTACATAACTGCATCGAACCTCCGCTTGTAACTTGTATTATTTAACTTGTACTTGTAGAGTCCTACCGAATACAATTTTCGCCAGCGTCATTGTAAGTGATGATGCACATGAGCATAAGATAAATCGTAGGAATTCATATTAATGAAACAATGCATGATGATAAGGCATGTTCCAAATTCACTTGCTTAAATGTTGAAATTTTGTTGCTAAACGCCTATATTTATGTTTTTCCGTTGAATGTCTTTCTAAAATAGTGTAAGGCTAAGATTAGTTAAAAAAAAAATTCAATTTTCTCCTAATACATTAATGGGGCTCTGTCGTAAACTGCATATTGAGATGATCTTGAAAAATGCGAAGGTGTCCCCAGCCCCCTGATGTACCTTTCTGTCGAAAAGGCTAGAGAGGTTTGGTCAGTCACACTGTTTCTATGACTATTTCTATTTCTATTCTATGTTAACAGCAAACTAACAAGCTAAGTACCAACCTAATAGTATGGTCGATTGGGGAACGTTGGGTAAATTACAGAAGCGCTGTACAAACAAGTGTCGGAAGGCGGTTCAAACTTCAGCGTCGGGGAACGACAACTAGTGTGTTTAGCTCGGGCGATCGTACGCAACGACCGAATATTAGTACTGGACGAGGCGACAGCTAACGTCGACGCACAGACGGACACCCTCATACAGAATGCAATACGGTCCCACTTCAAAGCTTGCACTGTTCTCACCATTGCGCATAGACTGAACACAGTTATCGATTCTGATAAGGTTATATATATATCGATTAGGTTTTTTAGTAGCCATTGATGAACTTTGTCATCAACAACAAAAAAACTATACTTTCCACAAATTTTCAATAATGATAACGGTCAATTTTTAACCAGTGGACGAACACTAGTTTTACGTTAATAGTTGTGATTATTGTCAAAAGATGGCGTTGACACATTTAAAAACTTGGTAGGTGCATACATTTTGTTTGTACATGCCACGACGAATCTATAACTAGATTGAAACTGTCACTCCTTCACATAACACGCCTGCGTCCAGGACATGGGTCCAGTAAGGAACCTTTTTTTATTATTCAATAAATAAAAAATGTAGGGTTTAGCTAGTCTCAAATTCCGCGGGAATTTTTATGCTATAAGTAGCGGCCAAGCCGAGGTTCGAAACCTTGGTCTAGTTACCTTTTGCGGCTGAGTGCCTTCAGCACTCGCCCCCAAAGTTCGGTGAAGCTGTAAAGGCCCTTCCAGTCAACAGCATTTTTTTTTGTAATAACAAAAAGATTTATATGCTTACATATATAATACTTAACTACTATCCTGTTATAATGTTATACCCTTCACAGATACTAGTTCTAGATGCAGGTCGTATGATGGAGTTTGATCACCCGCACGTGCTATTAAAAAACAGAAAAGGCTACTTTCGCAAAATGGTCTCTGAAACGGGTCCGCCCATGGCATCGTTACTGCACAAACTCGCTGCTGAAGTAAGCGTTTACACATTACATTCATTACTTGATTCTATATTCTATACTATGCACAGTAATTTTTTATAATTTATCCAATTATTAGTATTATATTATGTCCCAAATTAAATGTAGCTTGTTAAGATAGCAATAAAACAAAATTAACTTAATTCGCATCTTCTTATGTCATAATTCTATAGACACCTTTTTTTTGACGGGGGGAAATGCATTTACGCACTACCCTTATTTACGCACTACCCTAATTCTATAGACACCTGCCATCTTTCAGTTGTTTTAGAGCTGGCACTCAAAATTACCACTTTCGTAACAATAAATTTTAAGCGCTACTTGTAGTCAGATGATCATCGTGTCAATCGTCGTGCTTCGAATCCACATATCCTGTTCTATGAAGCTAAAGCTTTCAATAGAGGAAATCATTGTGATAAGATCCTTAGTATGGTGGACGTCATCTTTTGATGTCCACCGGCCTAACTCCCACTCTCAAGTTTCAAGATTTATCTTCAGATACCTATAATAAGTGTATTACTCTCAGCATCACTTTGAAAGTCTATATAGGTTTAGTGTTTTAACCAATCAGGCGAGATTGTAATAAAAAGCATAACCTATAACCCTTTAACCCCTTGAGCACTAAACTGGCGTCTACGCCAGCTTTCCATTGTTTTCTATCGTCTCATTTTTATGGGTGTCAACATATGAATGATATACTTCAATTTATATTTAAAAAATCATAACCAATTTTTTGTTCTATCCACAGAATTACGAGGACAAGATTAGTTCAAAATAAAAGAGAATATTACTTTTATATAGTTTTATTATTCATAAAAAAAAATATCATTTTGGATTTAATAACTATTATTGTAGAAATAAATAATTTTTATATACCATTATTTTTAAATGCAAAAAATATAAAGCGTTTTAAATTAATTATACAGTCTCCATGTTACAGTTGAGGCTCATTAGTTGTAATTTCATCCTTTTCTTGAATCCTTCTATTAAATTATCCATACGCCTGTAATAACAATAGCAATAATAGCATAATTAAAAACACATTTAAATCTCAAATGATAGTTAGTGCCTCTAATCAAAAATAAAATAAAATTTATCCACACAACAAATATGTACCTACTATAAAATTATAAAAATATATTATAATAATATAAAAATACCAAATTCATTCAATGTAACTTTGTACTACAGATCTTTACATATAATTAAAAAAAACTGAATTAATACTCATTTATAGTAAATACAAGCAAAAAAAAAAAAAAACAAAAAAAGACAGTAAATTTCAACACTTACGTTTTGTCTTCTTCGCACTCCAAGGGCGGAATCCCTGCCAGAGCCTCCATGAGATAATTTCTGAAATATGAGTTGATAAGTTGTACTATTAAATTAAATTATGGAATTAAAAATTTAAAAAAAAGGTTTTTTATTCGTTATTCATCAATTGATTTTCTTTATATATATTTTTAATTACACAGCTTTTGTCGAGTTTCACTGTTATCAATTAAAAAAAAACTTAAAACAATTATTTAAACACTAGCGGCCTGCCCCGGCTTCGCTTCGGTTTAACTTGCACACACAAATTTTTAAATTTATCTACTTACACACTTTGATGAAGACAGTTTATCTTTTTTAACGTTAGTTCCTAAATTATATAGATAACTAGCCTGTGCCCACGACTCCGTCCACGTGGGATATTCCCCTTTTGTAAAATAACGACTTTTATAATTACTAATAACTATATTCAATCTGACAATTATCCGTCGGTTTTATTAAAAAATTTGAAGGAATACAACGGTGGATAATTTTGTGTATACTAGTTAATTAATATAACCTGTAAAACGTAGTAAAATCTGCCCAGAGAATATATCTACATATTAAATAAAAAGAATCATGTATGTAGGTTCAGTGGTTCTCGAGTTGTATGTCAATTAACGGACGGACATACAGAGAGATACGAGGCTTTTATATATAATGTTCGGAGGCTAATGAAATTGTTTGGGGGTATGGATTTTTTTTTTGTTCGATTGTTTTAAACCCACGTACGGTCAAACAGTTGCTCGGACGGCGGCACGGCACACAATAATCACGGATCGAACCTAAATGGTTTTTGTGTGTGTTTGGTTATTGGGTTATCGGGGTAAGCTCTGTGCTTCCGCTAACATTAGTTAAGACTATGATTTGTATAGTTATTATATAAAAAAATGACATATATTATATTTATAAAAAAAAGAACCAGATCGAGTTTCTTGCAGACTTTTCTCGACGTGGTTGTTTTCCGAACCAGTGGTAGTGTTTTAGACGTTCATAAGCGCCTTCTCAGGGCCCTCATCACCATGTGGGTGTGGTGGCCCGCCACCCTGTATATAATGTAAGAATAATAAAAGACAGCACGCACTCTGCTTTCCTGGTGAGGTGCCCAGCTGTGGCTATATGCAGTATGGAATATTCGAGTCGCGCTTGGAACGCCGCCGCCCGGCTAGCGGCCGCGGGCGCGCACGCCGCTAGCCTCGCTAACTCCTCGCACACTATCTCGCATATATCACGCACGTAACGCGACGATGCCGGACCGCAAACGCTATCAACCTTCAAATTGAAAGTGTAAAACCTCGCCTAACTGGTTTTTTTTAAATGTTTAAATTATTTCGGTGTCTTGAGAACGTGTATGTACATGTTTTGACACGCTTCGATTTATCTATACTAATAAATATAATTGGAGGATCTGTATGTCATGTCAAAGTTATAAAAAAAAATTTACTAAGTAGATATGAATTTATATAAAATGCCTTTATCAAAAATACAATTTTTAAAATTTTTGTCTGTCTGTTTGTTCCGGGTAAAATCCGGAACGGCTGGACGGATTTTGACGGGAACTTTTCTGGCAGATAGCTGAAGTTACTCCGTGTAACTTAGAGTACTTTTAATTTACAAAAAAATAATTAGGGTTTCACGTGAAAAAAAAACAAACTCTTTTTAATATATTAAAAATTATACACTATAGTTTCTCATAAAAATAATTATTATGGTATATACACTTATTATTTGCGAGACTACCTCCCCACTTGTTGCTCTATTACTAGTACATAACGTACATAACGATAATAAAGTACATAACGAGGCTTTTACAGCCGTACAAAAATTGCCATAGCGGACGGTATTTCACGTCCACAAGGCGGGGTATTGGTAAAGTTTTCAACTAGCAATAATCGCACCTCGGATAAACCTCATTGGTTACGATATTGCCTCTGCGCAAAGTTAACTTAAAAAATTTCTATGAAATCACCTAGCCTTTTCAAGACCGTTCAACTGAAGCGCGATTCATCTAGATGGTGGCGCCATCTCTTGAGAACTAATTAAAACAATTTATATTTCATGGCAAAATGGTTTTTAATAAACGTAATAAAAGATGATATTACTTTCCTAATATATATAAGAGTTTTGCGAATTATTTAATTAAAACTATATTCGTATAATAATTTTTCAAACAAAACAAATTATGTTAATAGTTAGATGAACATTTTAATTAAATCAACATATTTTTCTGTTCATCATTCGACTGTGTTCAGAGAAATTTAAAATGTATATCTGGAGTGAATATGACGGATAAAGTAAGAAATAGCGTGATAAGGGAACATTGTTTGTTTGACAAGATTTGATTTGAAGTCATTTTTGAATAAAAAAAGTAAACAAGTAAAATTTGACGTTTATAAACGCCTTAAATTGATTCAAATGTTTTTTTATTTCATTTGAATTTGGAAAGTATTGCTTACGTTATCACCATTCGGGTCGATTTTTATTTTCAAAGCATAGTTAGTTTTTTTTTCAAATGTGTAAAACGAACCTCTGCGTGTACTGCGATTAGATTATTGATTATCTCGTATACGTAGGGCCGCGCGTCGTCGACCAGTTCGTCGGCGTCAGTTCTATGCCTGCCCATGTACATGCTCGGCTCTATGGTGTCGACCAGCGGGTCGCCCTTGTGCTCCAGATAACTCTCCGCTATTTCAGACTCGAGGGAACTCAGCATATCCTTAGCAGCCTGTATGGCCTGTACCGGTTTTGGGAAACCGTAACTGAAAATCGATAAAATATTATATTATACCGTGTAATCTTTATGGTAAAGTATTTAAAGCTGTTTAAAAAATATATATTGGTAAGTGTTCACTTGTATCAAAATTTGTCTCTAATAATTCTTCAATAATGCCAATACATTTATTTTAAAAATGTGCATATTACGATTTATTTTTTTTTTGAAAACTATTTTTTCTGAAAGTTCCGAGTTGTTAAATAATTAACATAACACATATTTTCAAATGTTATGTAACCATCGATTTTGAGATATTCGGTTTTGAGATAAGAACAAAAAGGGGTGCATTGACCTTACTACATATTATATTTAATGTAATATTATTTTCTGGTAATGCGAGAACTATTTATAACTATATGAGGGGAAATAACTTTAAAGGTTAATCTTATGGAACACAACCCTGGGCATTTATATATGTATATATTATCCTTTCTTTTCTTTTCGAAGTAGCTAATTAATGCTGTTGACTATGGAATACGTGTTATATAATTTCAAGAGCCACAATGAAATATTCATTGCATGATGTATTACAGAGATTAAACTAAATAATATCGCAAAATTTCAGTGCAAATATTATAATAACAATATTGGAAATATACAAAAATAAATAAAATAAATTTTAATATTCATTTTTTTTCTATACGACAAGTTTAACGCAACACGTCACATTAGCATGTCGGTGAAACACGAACCCATAATAATAATTTTCCCCTAACAAAAAGTGCTCAATTCGATTAAAGAAATTTTCACATCAATAAAGAGTTGTGTGTCGTTTTAATAAATAATTTTAGTATTCAAATTTGGCTTTACTTCATTATATATATATATATATATATATATATAATGAAGTAAAGCCAAAGTATGTATATATATATATATATATATATATATATATATATATACATACTTGTCGCAAGCGGTGACGATGTTGGCGAGAGTGAGGCGGCGCGTGTAGTGAGCGTTGGCGGCGGCCACTAGCAACCGTTTCTGTCGGCCGCAGCCCTGCCCCGGCCCCGGCTGCTGCGCCGGCTCCTCCAAACGCTGGTCCAGGGTCACCGACAAGCTCGTGTTGTTAAAATCCTGTAACGTTTTATCGGTTATCATCGGCATTACATAAAACACATTTATAATGTGTGTACGTATCGCACCTAACCTATAACGAAACTAACCTTAAAATAAGTTTTGAAAAAAAATTATTATAATTCAAGTTTTTAAAAGTTTGCACCATTGCGGTTGTGGTGCCGGCCAAGAATAGATTGGCCAACCCCAGTGGAGTAGCATAGTGGGGGCGGCAGGGGCGGCCCGCCCAGGGCGGCGCTTTTTACGGGACGGCAAAATTTCTTAATTCGGACTAATTGAACAAAAAAAATTGGAATAAAAGGTCGGCAAGATTGCCTTCCGCCCCGGGCGGCCGTCACCCACGCTTGCCAATGCACACCATATTCCCGTGGGGTGTCGTAAAAGGCCACTAAAGGATAAAACCTGAAAATGGGCTGCAGCATCTTCTGAGTATCACAGACATCTACTGCGATCGTCAACCCGCCTGCCGAGCGTGCCGATTATGGCAATCCAGCCCCTCCCCCCCCCCCCCTCATTGGGGGAGAACTATGTCCTTAATAGTGGATATCTTATAGTTGAATGGATAGATGGATGGACTTTTACATTTGTTCCTAAAATCTTTTCTTATCTATATATGGCATATAAAAAAAATGTTTTTTTTTACGCACCATCACCTCTAAACTACTAAACAAATCGGGATGGAACGACGCGGAATTTTTCATAGATGATTATAGACTATTTACTTTTTGGATATCGTCGATACTTTCTCATTATTTTTTTTTTTCAATTTACTCTTTTGTTCTTTTTTCCTTCGAAAAGACTCTCATTTTCCTTCAGTCATTTGTGTTTTTAGGTTAGGTATAAATCAAATGTTATATGCACTTTTTCACTTACACGTAAAGGACATATGAAACGCGGCCTGAGCCGCGGGCCCAAGCTAGTATATACATAAACGAATTATTTTGAACTTACCATCCTGGGCCAGATCGTCACTTAATATCAAGTGAGATTGTGGTAAATGCAGAGTTTATACAGTGTAAAAAATGTATTTGATTGAGTTAAGGGGTGATTGTTATTCACCTGGTCGGCGTGTGTGAGAGCCAGTTCCCGCAGCACGTGCCCGTACGCTACCAGTATGTGGTGCATCTGTTGGTGCAACATGCCGCAGGGGTCATTGCCCTCAGCTACCAATGCGTTTTCGCGTCTCCCGCTATTCAAAACGCACTTATGAATAGCCGATAACGCCTCACTCATATACGCCTCGAGGAGATGTGGCTGTTATAAAACAACAAATAGCCATTAGGAAACATCTTGTTTATAAATTCCATTTAGAAAAAGTTAATAAATTTAATTGGAATATAAATTTACATTTTTTTCTAAATAAACACACATGATACCTAGAAATAAAACTCATACTGTTCATGTAGCGTTATTGAGGCCGAATTCCGCGTCAAACGCACATACATCCAACTCTAAAAGCGGCCTGAGCTTTCGGTGAAGGAAAACATCGTGAGGAAACGTCGCCTGTTTCCTCCCTAGATAATAGCATTACGGTAAATATTTTACCGCATGTATATATATATATATATATATATATATATATATATATATATATATATATATATATTGTAGAAACTAGGACAGTGTTTATTATTCTAAAACTGAAAAAAAAATCGGTCCAGTTTTGGAGGAGGAAACGCGGTACTACGAAGTGATGTTTTCGTCTATTTTGCATTAGGTAAAATCAGCCCGAACTGCAGTTGTCCCTTTCGTGTTTTATAATTATTTCTTTAGGGCGCAACGCGATCGCAACAGATTTCTGAAATACCTACTGTTCCTACCTCATACCCTATTAACATCAGGTGACATTGTAACAACATATTAATTTAAGATATAGTGACACTTCTTTAAGTTAAGAAATAAGTGTTTAAGAAGTAGAGTTATTAAAAAAAACTGATCTATCCTGCACCACTTGCCACACTTTTCTGCGGTTTAAAAACTTTATATTAAATGAATAGTATTGTGGTATATTTATATTTTACGACAAGGACCACTTGTCTTTTTGTAATGTCAAACTATTTTTTTTTACTAAATAGGTATGAATGTATATACAATACCTATACCAAAAATACAATTTTTAAATTTTTGTCTGTCTGTCTGTCTGTTCGTTCAGGGTAATCTGCGTAGGTAACGGACTGCTTTTAACGGGACTTTTTCTAGTAGATAGCTAAAGTTTACTCCGGGTAATTTAGGATACTTTTAATTTTCGAAAATGATTACGAGTTCCGTGTAAAAAAAATAAAACATATAAAATTTAATAAAGTCTGATTTAATCCACAGTTTTACGGGCAAGTGCTTGAATTTATGAGAAATATATTTACTTTATATCAGTAATATAATAACTGGTAAAAAATAAAACTAAAAAATATAACGGAATCTATCAAGTAGTGTAAGTTATTTATTATTTTATATATAGATAGGTATTCCTCAGTGGTTATTTTTTATGAAGATATTGTGTGAAATAAATGATATGATTGATGTATGCATAACACTTCATTTCAGTTACCAACTCACCAAGTTAGTGATCGCTCCGTAGTCTGTAAACTCTTCGATCTTCCAAGTTTCCTTGTCAGCCAGGCCTTTGACTTTCTTGAGAGCTCGTTGGAGAAACACAGTCATGCCGTGCAACCGATAATCGAATATCACTTTCTCCACAATACTAAGCGGCTGTCATTATTGACAAAAAAAAAAAAAAACAATTATAACACCAAATGTATATACAGGATAAGAAATAAAATATCAATACTAATAATATCAATACTAAAGTAATGGGTAATTTTTTTTTGTTAATTAATCAATTGGCAAAATGTTCGATTATGTAAGGAGCAAGGAGCTCGTTTATGTGAAATAAAGTTTGTTTGTTATAAATCTATTTATAAGTAGCTGTGTCCCCGCGGCTGTGCTCGCATTTAGTATATTCTTAACCGCATTTTAATTTTTTACGCGGAACTCTAATTATTGTCTAAAATTAAAATTACACGGAGTAACTTCAGCTATCTACTAAAAAAAGTCCCGTCAAAATCCGTCCAGCCGTTCCGGAGACGACCCATTACAAAAAGACAGACATACAGACAAAAATTGTATTTTTGGTATAGGTATCGTATATATATATTCATATCTATTTAGTAAAAAAAAAAAATTGACTTTACAAACAGACACATCAATTTTATCTATTGGTAGAGTTTTAATAACTATTTATTGTTTGATTATTTTAATATAAGTTTTAAACTGAATCACAGATAATAATAAGAAATTAAGCAATTGCGCTTAAGCGTTTATTTATTTATTTACATTAAAATTCACAGCTCTTATAGTACATACTCGTATATACCATTAAATAAAAACGAATTTATCAATAATTAAAAAAAATGCCAAAATGTATGTGTGTGTATGTACTATGTAACGTGTATATGTTTGTCGATATGTGTATCTAATGATAATTATATGGCTATGCATAAACTTTATGTTGTTTTATTATTGAAAAGTTAATTTTGGTAATTGAGAAAATTATAAGAATACATTTAAAAAAAACTAACCTGTGATGGTAGATCGAGTTTGAGTAATGAGTCGTACGCTTCCCTCAAATACCTCAGGTTCGAGACAAGCCGAGTGCGCAGTATATCAGCCGTCACGTTACCGCCGCCCGTCAGCAGGCAGGAGCGCATGTGCTCAGAGAACAACTCCACTGCCGCTATAATCATTTCCTGAAACGTACACAGATGTCGGCTTAGTGCACTAGTCTCATCAGATTCCGCACAGAATCCAAACGAGCACGGTTTTTCCAATGAATGAATACATTCTGTAATGTCAACAACTATCACCTGCAAGGTGCAAGGTTTATAGCGGGGATTGGCAGTGAATAAAGCGGTGACTGACAGTTAATACAGCGGAGACTGGTAGTGAATACAGCGGTGACTGACAGAAAATAAAGCGGTGACTGGTAGTGAATACAGCGGTGACTGACAGTTAATACAGCGGTGACTGGAAGTTAATACAGTAGTGACTGGCAATGAATACAGCGATGACTGGCAGTAGATACAGCAGCGACTGGCAGTGAATACAGCGATGACTGGCAATAAATTCTGTTCAGTTTCAGTCACCGCTGTTTTTGATTGTACTGTACTTAACACCAGGTCCAGTGCAGTCACTTTGCTGCGCAATATAAATAAAAAGGTTTTCAATTTACCAATAAAACAATTTTTAGGAAACTATTTACCTTCAAATTTTTAACACTATTTAGGGCCCACTGAACTTTTGAGTAAGCAAAATTTTGGTCATTTATGATCTTGCCTACTCCTTGTCAGCAATAGTAAGCACAATACATACATAACGTCACGCCTCTCTCCTGTAAAGGTAGGCAGGGACCACATCCTTCCACTTTCTACGATCCTGACGCACACATTTCGCTTCTTCTACTATCATAAGCACCTTCATACATGCTCTTCGTTTACGGGTACTTTTGACCGCGGACTCTCTCCAGATCGTTCTCAATCTGGTCGAGATACGTTCGCCTAAGACGACCCTTACCAACTAGCCCAGTCACACACGCCTTGTAAATTTGTATCGTTAATCTTCTTTCATCCATCCTCACTACATATTCATACTAATCAAACTCTATCTTTATCACTACATCTTCTACCACACCCCAACGTTCCCTTATCACACTATTCCTTACTTTATCTATCATTCTCTATATTAACTATACTTCTAAGACCTACTTAGAGTAAGCACAATAGTGAACAAAAAAAATATAGATTAATAAGTGCTTACGTAATCACCGCTTAAACCCTGTTTCACATGTCATCAAAAATAAGCAAAACATGAATCCCGCCATTAACGGCTCCTTATGAACGAATTACGACCACCGAGCGATTATTAGTAGTAATCAGTATCCCAGCCCAGTATCAGTATAGTGTTTCCCAGCCTGGACCACATACTCATTTCACTTAACTATACTGTGTAAAAAATAGTCAATAGTCAAGTGCCATTGGATACTTTAGAGAGATCAGAGTACAATATTGATCGCTAACATTAAAAACAGGTAATTATTTAAAAAATAATATAGCGACAAGATGTCAAATATTAAGCTTACTATATTAAAATGAATATTGGACACAATCCATCAGGAAAGTTTGGATATGTCATGAAAACTACAGATTCTGCTGTATGTAACAAGAGTAACAGGATTGATGATGTCCATCATTTCTTGATGGAATATTCCAGTAATTATAACAATAGGATGATACTTGTTACTAAGTTTAATATCTGGGATGTAGGCGCGTAGATCCTACATGGGAGTCTGCCAGAATGCTGTTTAGTTCTTTTAATTTTAGTTTATAATTTATAGAAATGTATTATATTATTTCCTTTTGTATTTTAACCCCTTGAGCACTTATATAGCGTTAACGCCAGCTATCCATTGTTTTCCTATTGTCTTATTTTTATGGGTACTCGACACATTAAAGTATTTGTGATAATATAAATGATTAGTAACGATGGGATTGGCATGTCTTTCAAGACAAAAGAGAAAAATAAAGTTAATTTAAAATAAAGCTCATCAGCAATTGACTGACTACACAAAAATACAAAAAAGAATATTTGTTGACAGAGTTGTTGAGTTTATATTTAGTTTTTTATGAAGATTAGTGAAACAGTATACCTATAAGATGATACGATGTTGGAATAAAAAAAGAGGGTATACCTTAAGGCTAGTATGGCGTTGTGGGGCTGAGGGATCGCCGGCCAGTTCCCCGGCGAAGTACCGCCTCGCGAGTGGCCACAGCGCGTTCAGCTCGGTCGCGAGCGCGCCGCACGCCGCGCTGCACCACGCGCTCCGGGTCACGCTCCACGAGCCCTCGCTCTCGCTCTCACTCTCCTTCGTCTTCCTCTTACCTGCCCCTCCAATCATATCTCACAACTATTATTTATTCAATTGAAATGAAATGACTCGTATAGAATCATAGGCGGGTTATCTACAATTTACCTATCTACAATTACCAACAGAAAAACGTTAATATTGATTTATTTTTAAACTTTGTGCTACTAACTTCATGTTGCCACATAAGTGAACTACCTATAGATTTAAAACACAATTTATACATGAATCATCACTGCTATACTTTAGAAGAAAAAAACATTTTTTTCCACTTTGCCAAAAATGAGATGAGGTGTATGTACACTATCTAGCCGTTTTTGATTCTATACGACTCAAATCATCAGTGGATCAGTGGAGGCAACTTGTATTAGAAAATGTGAACTTATTTGAGGAGCAACGGAGGATTTAAGATTCCAAACGCAAACATTTGAAAAATAAAATGCCTTCAAATATCAAATACAATTTTTCTTCTGATTTTTACATATTTTTTCCTTTAAAATTGATACTACTTAAGGATTTAAAACTTTCAATATATTACATTACAAATACTCCTGGTACCGTTTAAATATCTTCCAAGGGAAAATTCACAGAGTCTTTAAAAGTGTAGTTTACCTTTATCGTTAGTTTCCTGTTCTTCTTTATGCTTGAAATGATCTTTAACTTTATTCATGAGGTTCATGAGGTAATCTTTGCGAGCTGTAATCGCGATCCAGGCCGCGTCACCCTCCCAGTTCAGGCTTATCAATAATCTGAACATAAAAGTCGCATAAAATCAAAAACAGTCTTGGATAAGTACTTTTGATGACGTTTTTCATGAAGTAAGGTATAGGGGATATTGAGAAACTACCAGATTCACAACTTTAAACTTTTACTTTTAAATTTCCTTCAGAAATAGTTGTAGAACAAATGCGTGCGCGAGAGGTAATAGCAAGGAAAAAGGACAGGGAAAAGAGGAAGAAAGAGAAGGGAAAGAGGTAGAAAGGGAAAGGAAAGAGGGGAAGGTATCAAAAATAAATAAATCATCCATCCATTCAACTGAAAATCCTCTACTGGTGAACATAGGTCTCCTCCAAATATTCTGCAATGAGCTTGCGCCAGCCGCATCCAACGGACTCCCGCGACCTTTACCTGGTCGTCGGTCCACCTACTCACGTTGCGTCTTCCGGTGCGCAACAGTCATTCGGGAACCCGTTAGCTCCCGTCTGGCATCGGTTCTACCAGCAATGTGCCCAGTTCATTGCCAATTAAGTTTACTTTGGTTCTTCTCCAGATCTCATTGCTGATTCGATCATGCAGAGAAAATCCAAGCCTAGCCCTCTCCATTGCCCTTTGGGTAACTTTGAGCCTTTAAATCAGGCCCATTGTAAGCGATCACGTCTCAGTGACTTAAGTCATCACACACAGATCGAAGATAAATCTTGAGACACTCCGATATTTGAAATGAGAAGATTATGCGTAGATTCCCAATGGCATTAGTGACTGGTAGCCATAACTACCCAATAAAAAACCCGTTTGAACACAAGTATTGAAGTAATGATGAGTACAAGGTCTTGATTAATATAAAAACTTGACAAATTGAATTAGTCTACAGAGAAAATTTTAAACCGGTAATGGCGCAGTGATAATTGTTTGGATACCGTGTAAATGAGCGTACCCATTCATCTTGAAAGTAATGTTTAGGTTGTATGAATATTTACCTGATATATTTTGTTTGTTCCTGTACATTTATAGGCATCGTTTTCATTCTATCGTGTAATTTCTCTTTTAAATCTTCTATTTTTCTATCGATTTCGTCTAGAATTTTTTGGAACAACTGCAATAACCAAAAATTGATCACAAATATTTTTCACAGAAAATCATTTTTTTGTAAAAAAAAAATTGTATTTAAAAGCATAATAAGCATTTCAGTAATAAAAATGTGTTTAAGTTTAAGTTTACCTACTTAAAGGTTAAGGTTCAACTAAAAATGACTACCTCTTACCGGGAGTTAATTCAGTTAGGGGTAATTATAATACATATTTTTTTAAATTACTGTACCATCTCATATTGTTTCTATACTAAGTAGATGCAACTTATAATTATAATTATTACCTTAACATCAGTGTTCCCAAAGAGATTTTTCACTCTCGTGTAGTCGTTAACAACCAGGTCGTACTCCTTCTTTCGTATGTTCCCATCGATGGACGAGGGTAATTGAAACAAAAACTTGTGCCTCGTTAAAAGCGACAACGCTTCACGTGTTTTATCAGCATTCTCTTTGCGAGACAATATCTCGGAAAACAACGAGTCAGCCAGAGTTATAGACTCTGAAATATATTAACACAATACTTAGAAAATGTTTATGAAAAAATCATCTATACCTATAAAGGGTTGCTTCTGGAAAGTTTTATGCTAAACAATCTTAGCAGATACCGGAACAGATTGCAGAAAAAATGCACTTTTTCAATCACAATTCTCTTTTAAAATTATCTATTACAATGATGAAAAATAATAATAATATAATGTCATAAAAGAATAAGTCCTTTACAAAAATTAACAAAAGAAGATACAATCGAGTCTCGCATACTCATTAAACTTACCTTCTATAGCGGTTTGTAAACTAAGAAGTGGTTCTTTCCCATTCTTCCGTTGATCTTCTTCGTATATGTTTTTCAGCAGTACTAATCTGTCTAACTGATCCATCACTGCACCTGTGTTAGCTTTTAAAAAACTCAACTGACCTTCTTTTTGACCTTCGACCTGAAATATAAGAGAGTAAATAAAATTATCTATAATTTTTTTCATCCACATCCAGAATGTGCTGCCAAGTGCGTCATGAATACTATAATAACAAATACCCGGTGCTCACACGATTAAGTTACCAGAAATCTAGTATAGAGAATCAAAAGGAAATGCTGACTTTCCTTGGAAGACAAGAAAATAGACGCAAGCAAGTCAAGACTCAAGATAGATTCCAGATATATCTACAAAAGACATAACATAATAATATAAAGGGTGTACAGGTTTTCAAAAGTATTACTGTTCTTCGAAGGCTATAAATATGAAATGTAAACAATTTATGGACATACCTTTCTCTGTAAGAACACCATACCAGCTTTTAAGTCTTCATATGAGGTATTACTATGATGTTCCAACAGGTACCATCCAGGTTGGAAGTTATCATCAGATAATTTACCAGACCTAAATAAAATAATAAACAGATTATTATTTTATTTGGTACATTAAAAAATAAAAAAAAAAAAAACTAAAAATATATACCCAAAATAGTTGATATACATGCACCATTATCACTATGGGCAAAATATAAAATATACAACTCAGTAAAAGATTAAAAATCACTAATATATTGAATTCACTATACTACACTTAAAAAATTAAAATCAATTTTCCTTTCTACTCATAGTTATTTTCATAACTTACCACAAAATTATACAAATAATAATTACAGGGAGAATTACATGGCATTTCTTACCCATCAGGAAACAATTCATGTAACTCCTCTTCAGGGAACTTGCATTCATCACCTTCTGTGGAGAGTCCCAGCGGGTCCGGAGGTGTGTATGTTGTGGGAGACATCGGTCTGCGACCCCATGGTAATGATGGGGGTGCTGCTTCTTCTACCCAGACCGCACTTTCTTTAACCGGTCCAATTGATTCATGGTATCCTGTAATACATTATTAATACACTTATACTAGCTTAGATTTAGGGATATAACAACTTTCAGAAACAGATACTTAAATTAATTAGATTAAAAAATTGTTATCAATGTGATTGCTGGCAAATTATTAGTGTGGATTATCTTAAATAAAGTCAGTTTTGTTTCAAACTCAACAATGCCATATCTTTTAATACAAAATAAAATAAATACAAATAAATTGTATCTGTATCTTACCTCTAAACTGAACTGTAGAAGTACCTTCACCGCCTGATCGTGTGGTGACTATAATATCTCCACGGCCCTTACAAGGTCCTGATCGAGCCACTATTTTATTTTTACTCATCCATTCTGCTGATAGTAGACAATCACACCCACATATTTCAAACCTATTAATAAAATAAAAATGTTTAAAAAACATTGAACACTTTTTAATTGTATACCAAGAAAATCTTTTAAAAAGTCAATTATTTTTCACTCATTTCCACTGTAGACATGGAAAAATTACTTTTACTAAAAGGATAATATCAAAAGATGTTTCAACATGTATTCTTTTTTCACTCAACATTTTGACAACAGTCTGTTTTTAATATCCAAATAACAATTTCTTAATAAAAGGACATGAATTTATATAGGATACCTATACCAAAAATACAATTTCTAAAATGTTAATATGTCTGTCTGTTTGTTCCGACTAATCTCCAGAATGGCTAGAGCGTTTTTGATGGGACTTTTGGAAGACAGCTAAAGTTATTCTGTGTAACTTATGGTACTTTTATTTTTTGTAAACAATTATGGTTCCATGTAAAAAACTCATGAAATTTAGAATCAAATCAAATTCAACACACAGTTTTACGGGCAAGTGCTTAAATTTAAGAGAAATATTTTTACTTATCTTAGTACCTAAAATATTCAGGGATCTGTCTAAAACATTAAACTCAGTAAAATATGTACGAAACGCGGGCGCAGCCGCTGGCACACAGGCGACGTGAATAAACTGCAGCATAATTTTTTATTATGTTTTGTTTATTCTTTTATTTATTTAGTACCTCTGAAGTTAAATATTTCAATTATAGTGGGTGTAACTATAATAGTAGTAATTGTATTGATTTCCTTAATAGGTACATAAGATATTTATAGCAAAATTAATAAATATCTGAAAAGAAACTGATAGCTCATATTTACCTAATAAATCATTTACCGATATTCCCAAAAACTCCCCCCGTATCGTCACCCTAGTTCCAGGTGGTCCCTCCTTGGGTGAAATTCCGGTAACAACAGGTGGAGGCCCCATAATTCTTATTGGCTAAAATTTTTAATTAGTATATAAATTTAAAATAACAAAATTTTGTTACAATATCAATAACAAACTAAATTTTACAATGTTTTGCTTTTTTCAGTTTTTGATACTAGGGATGCGAGCTGAAAGCAATTAACCAAAGAATTGATCTACTGGACTAATAACTTCGTTATTTCATAATCGATATCTAGCCAGTGAATTGATCTTAGAACCTAAAAAATCGAGGTTCAATTTTTTCTGGTTCTATAAGAATCATAATATTATTTACAATTAAGAGTGTACCCAAACACAAGTAAAAAAGATTTTGTGGTATGTTTGTTTCGCTTGTTTGTGAGATTGAAATTTTTTTGTATACAATTAAGATGCCAATAAGGCATCTTGCCGAATTATAGTGTTAGTCGGACGTATCAAGAGTATTCAAGGTATACTATCAACCATAAAATCTCTTCACTTTATACCTTTAATTTTGATACGCTTGTAAAAACAACTCTCATTATCTTAAAATTATAAAAGATTGATTAATATAGTGTTCGACATGTTATTTACTTATAAAGATAAAAGAGTTTAGTATCTTTTTGTCCTCAGTCTGTTTGTCTTTGACGAGCTTTAGTGTTATCAATAAAATTATTTTGGAAATAGTATTTACCTCAAATTTTCAATAAATGCTGATTATAGTCTAATTTCGACCAATAGAAGAAGATCTTTTCGGGAAAGGATCAGCATTCCTATAGTGAGCAACTTTTTTATTGTAACCGTAAAAGTTTAGCAAGTTTAAAATTCAAGTATTTAGTCTACAATTTTATTATTTATCTCTAGTCCACCAACAACTAATGATTTATTCAACTAATTTGAACTTGCAAAAGTACATACTGGTACCCAAATAATTTATGGTAGCTATTTTTTCCCAAAGCTTGTCTATTAAACTCGAGTAACCAACTCAACCATCGACCAATAATAAAAGAAAACTCAACAATCAAAAGTAGCTTATCCTATATACCAGAGTTAAATAAAAAAAAAACTATAAACTAGATTTATTTAAAAAAATAAAAAAGTTCACATTCTATAGCTGAATAGGCGGTGGTATGTATAAAAACTTCTCTAAACCTTCCCATCGGACAAATGTTTCTCCTAGGTATGGGTAGTAGCAGGTTTTTGTCATAACGAAACTTAAAAAGATATTGGTTTTTAATAGCAGTTTCTGAAACTATTTATTATTAGTAGCATATGTCCTAACGATAACCCAAAGTAACCAGTTTTATCGTTTATATTTTACAAAAAAATAAATGGTTATTTAAGAAGCAATTTTAAACAATACTGTATTGTTCATATTTTTTCTTTTAATTTTTAAACATGGAATAGGCTCACTGCTTTGACCACAATTTCACCACATTTTAAATGACGATGTGGTCCAGGATTATAAACATACTAAACCTGGAGGTGCTAGTTCTCAAGTGATAATGCCACAACACACCTACTGGTATTTGGTGACAGGTTTTCAAACTTGAGGGTGGTAGCTAAGCAGGCGGGCATAATTAGAAAATGTACTATCATCATGCTATGGTTTCCTCGCGATGTTTTCCTTCAACGAAAGCTCAGGCCGATTTTAGAGTCGGATAGGTGAGGTTCGAAGCCTGCGTCGATTGACGTGAATCCGGCCGCAATATCCGCTGCGCCATAATTGCTTTAAAATCCAATTAAATAGGTTAGATACGTTGTGCATTTAATCTTAATAAGAATTGCTCTTTAAAATTTATTAAAATGAATATGTAAAGAAGATATCACCATAATTACTTTTTTTGCACTTTAGTTGTTTAATTTACGGTTTAAAATTCAAATAACATGCGCAATGTACTCCAATAAATCGCACCAATTTAACAAACCAGACATGCTATCTCACAATGCTTCGCTTTTTATCGTGAGATGAGTGATCATCCGATTAGTCAAACTTAGCTTAGCTTTGAATTATTTCGTTTTACTGGTCCCGCGATCTGGTGGAGTGTATCGTTCAATCACAGCGATAGCAATCATACCATATTATAATGGTTACATCTTATAGTAGTTGTTGATATGCAGGCTACAAAGATATTATTTTTTAAAAAGTACATAAATTTATACACAAAAATTTAAAATTAAAATAAAATAAAATACTATAAATAATGAATGCCGTCCAGCTCGCCGCCAGACGGGAAGGTTCCCAGGAGGCTGGCCATATTGCCACGTTGGATGGCAATGCTAATTCGCTGTGCCAAATATTGGCCAGCCCTCTGGTCGCGGGACGTGTCGACTAGACGACCCGCGAGATCCTTAAAAAGGCTAAGAGCACTCGGGCCCCACGGTCCCAGAGTTTCAACCCCAAACGGGACAAATATGTAACTCTCACCAAGAGTAGCATATTTGCGCCGCTTGAGATCCTCCACTGATGTAGCTGCTGCACCCGCCTTCAAAGAGGTAATTGGAAGATGTGACGGTGCCAAAGTATCGACGCAAGTAGAATCCCATACCAAGGGCCGCCCCATCTTCCAAGGCAGAAGCGTAATCCCATCGGGTCTTTTGCCATCGTCACGCACCAAACCAATAGGTTCCAAGCTGGCTGGTACATTAACACTGGCAAAAGCCCGACGTAAAACGTCATTGAGGGCGGCGTGACGTGAAATACGACCAGCACTTTTACTACAAGCCAGACCGTGATGCCCGAGCGAGTCGACAATAGTACCGCATTGGCAGCGATTTGGAGACACCCATGAAATCCCTAAACGCAGGTAGACGGACAGCCTGAATGTGGTGTTATCTAATTTAGTGCCAATATTCGAGGATGGTAATACCTTTAGCCAGAGGCTTGACTCCCACTCCTGAGCGGCTGGTAGACGAGCACGCTCTGCTGCACTAGTTGACGTATTATAAAGATTATTCCGTACTAGTTTACAGAGCGGCTCGTCCCAACACCTTTGAGAGTTTACAACCTCAGGATAATTAGAATTTGAGCATGCGGCAATCCAAGCATTTTTGGCTTCCGTTAAATTTGATATTTCTGAAATATCAAATTTGGATAAAATATTTATAACCAGATTTTCATTACTAAAAGCCGATGATAAGAATAAGCCGGCAAGCTTACACAAGATACTTTACGAATGCCTAGGCCACCGAAACGAATGGGTAATGATGCCTGTGACCAAGACCGATCGTCAATTACATCAACATTTAGAATAGAAACTAAACAATTTTGAATTAAGGAATCAAATTTTTTCACAATGTCTAAATATTTCCAAAAAGGAAAAGATCTGAGTACGTACGTAAATTTGGGTACAAAAAGACAATATTTAACAATTACGTATGCTAACTGTGAGTCAAGTTCTAAAAGGCGATCAGACATATCGCTGAAATTTTGAATTTTTTTCTTTCGCAAAAGTTAGAATGGATTCGTCTAAGACTGGTGCACCAAGTATTCTCAGATGACTAGGATCTAAAAGTTTAATACCTGGAGCAATAGAATTAAATTTGTTCAAAATATTTACACTGTCCAAAGTTTTTGAGGCGATAAAAATTTCACATTTAGAAAAATTTAATTCTAAACCAATTTGTTGAAATTTGAACTTTAACATATTTAAATCATTAAGAACAGAGTCAACATCACCGCCTAGAGTACCATCATCCAGGAACCACAAATTAAATTTGGAAGTGAGGTTTTCTATTATAGGTTGAATTGCAAGACTAAAAATGGCTGGTCCCAGAGGATCATCCTGCTGACAGCCAACAGAAGAAAATAACAAATTTTGTTCATAAATTAAGTATTAATTCTTATAGTAGTGATTTGTTCACATTACCTGGCATCCATATTTAGTCAGCATATAACCTGCTACACTAAATAAATAGTTTCATTAGACACTTGAAATGGATAATCTGCTACTGATGCGATAAATAGAATTTTAGAAACTAGCTATCGTATCAAACGCTCACGACTAGTTTCTCCTACCTGTCAGCTGTCATTATTACGATTTGACATTGGTTATTGGTACCTACCATTGACAAATTATGAAATGACCGATTATCAGTTGATCATGTGTGGGAGTAATCTACCGTGGGATATTTCGGGGCGTACCTAAATGTTTTGTGCTTTGTATAATCTACCTACTATGTTGTATGAAAAATAACAGTTAAAAACGAATTATAAAATGGCCCAATCAAATTTCAGGTATGTGCAGACACATATTATAATTAACATTAAAATTATCAATTTTGTATTGTTATGACTTTATGCGATTGTCGTTTAGCGCTGTCGATGAGTACGGGTTCGAGAGGCATGACGATTTTGATTATGAAAGCTACGAAGACTTTATGTCCAATTACCTGAAAGTTCTGGCGACGAGAGCGCAAAAATGGGCCATTCTTCTAGGTGAAGGAAAGTCGGTCAAACGCACAAATACTGTTAAAAGATATGTACGTAAAGGAATACCCAGTAAGTTTTTCAATTTATTCACATTCTATTCATAAAATATAGACATCAGAAATCATCAAATTAGGCTTTATATATTGGTTATATTTTTCAATATAATTACAATTATTTTATATTCTCTTGTATACTTAGTACATTATTATTAAAAATATGTTCTTGTGGTGGCTAATGATTATTAAAAAAATGTAAAATATTTAAGTAATATAGTTTTGATATAATGGGTTTTTGTTTTGATAAACTTTGATAAGTTACACTATCCTTTGATTACAAATGAATATCATTCCTAAAGACTAGTTTGGCTAATTTTAAAAAGTGTTTCATCATTTAAATTTTTTGTAAATTTGATTTATAAAATGAATCCAAGTTACCTGATATTACGTATATTCAGTCTGATGACCTCTGAGATAAAAATGTATTAACATATTAATATTGCTTCTTCCTGGTACTTTCATTAATGTTATATAAAAAAAACTAACAACTCCTTATTTTTTATAAGAAACTTTGGCTTACTTAAAATAAATCAGTTTTTTCAGTAAATAATTATTTACAGGTGAACACCGGCCATCAGTATGGATGGCAATATCAGAATCTGAAAAAATGAAAGACCAGTGTCCAGACCTGTATCACAAAATATTGGATGGTCCATTTGAGAAAGAACTTGTAGACCTTGTAAAGACAGATTTACCTCGAACATTTCCTGATAACATATATTTTACAAAAGAGGCTAACCACCAAACACATCTATTTAACATACTCATAGCATATTCTCACAATAACAGAGTAGTTGGATATTGTCAAGGATTGAATTACATAGCTGGTGAGTTGATGCATTTATTTATTATTATTTATAAACAGTTCAATTAAATATATGAAGTAATTTATTGCTTCTAAACCCTACTGAAAACTATGTATAGAATAAACTTTTAGTAAAGAACTCCTATAGTCTGAATTATATTTAATTAATTTCTTATTGGTATTTGCCCATATATATATATATATATATATATATATATATATATATATATATATATATATATATATATATTTATGGTGATTTTAAGATTTGTATCTAATGAGTTCATTATTATAGTTGAAAAATCATTGTCTTCATAATACTTTATCATGGTAGGAGACACCTGTAGCCATTATTCATATCTGAATGTTTTGGAATGATCTTACTAAAAGATATATAAAATGTATATATTCAAAAAATACCACCTGTGTTATTGTATTATAATGTTCAATACTGTTACAAGTACCCAATATTTAAATAATGCAAGTTTAAAACAAGTAGAGTAAATGTAATAACCCAAGTAAAGTAGTAGTATAACCACATGACAAATTAATGATCATAAGTATGACATTAACCCCTTGAGCACTAACCTGGCGTTTACGCCAGATTTACATTGTTTTCCTATTGTGTCATTTTTATGGATAATCGACATATTAACACCTCTTAAAATTTATTGTCCTAGTTTTAAAATATGAACAAACTTAAATAATAATAACATATACTAATAATTCCATACTGTTATTCTATATCAGGTTTACTTTTGCTGGCTACTAAGAATGAGGAGACATCATTTTGGCTGTTAAAGGTATTAGTTGAGAAGATACTTCCTGATTATTACACCAAAACCATGGACGGTCTTATTGTAGACATTGAAGTCTTATCGGAACTTGTCAAAGCGAAAGTACCAGATGTACACCAACATGTGATAAACTTAGGTATGTACACCATACATACTACAGAGTAAACACAATAAAAAATCATCACCAATGTAATCTGTATTTAAAGTATTACTGATACTTACCAAACTACAATTTCATAATTAGTTAGGACTTAATTCTATAAAAGTTTATAAGTAGTATAATTTTTTTTTTTGTTATTACACCATATTTTATTTTAATAACGCGACATTTATAGTCAAAATCAAGTTGATTCGTAATTATGTGCATTTATCTGGATTATAATGTAATCAAAATTGTTATGACCTGATAACAAGTTTTTAACACTGACTGTATAATTGATGAGTATTAATTTCCTTAATTAGAAATAGGTATTTTAAATTAATTATACAATATATTTCCTTTCTTATCTTAAAGTATTTTAATATAATTGTTCCCTCTTTAAATCCAACAGAACCTACGTTTTCAGAGCAACACTGGTGGGCTGGGAGATCTATGCTTTGCTTATTTTTGACTAGCTGTATGCCCGCGGCTGCGCCCGCGTTTCGTATATTCTTCTCTGTGTTTTGTTTTAATTTTTTTATACGGAACCCTAATTTTTTTTTTTGTAATAATATTTCTCTTCTATTCAAGCACTTGCCCGTAAAACTGTGCATTGAATAGGATTTCACTCAATTTTTTATGAGTTTTATATTTTTTACGCTATCTACCAAAAAAGTTCCGTTAAAATCCCTCCAGCCATTCCGGAGATTACCCGGAACAGACAGACAACAATTTTCAAAATTGTATTTTTGGTATATGTATCGTATATACATTCATATCTATTTGATAAAAAAAAATTAATTTAACATTACAAACAGACACTTTTTATTTATTAGTATACAACTTTTACAGACTAGTTCGTCTTAGAAAACCTTTTATATTTTTTCCAGGATTACCATGGGCGGTTATAACAACTAAATGGTTTGTCTGCCTTTTTGCTGAAGTTTTACCGATAGAGACAGTGCTACGGATATGGGATTGTCTGTTCTACGAGGGCTCCAAAATACTGTTCAGAGTATGTCTGACATTGATCAAATCAAATCGAACTGAAATAATGGCATGCAATGATTTCACCTCCCTGGCGGAGTGTTTTAAAGCGATTGTTAAGAATGCTAGTGCATTGCATTGCCATGAGTTTATGCAGGTTAGTTAGTTAATATATTCATACAAATAAACAACTTATGGTCTACATAAATTATTACAAAGTAAATATAGAAAGAAGCACTAGGCTGTTTACTTTTTAGTTATTAATAGCTGTGTGCCCGCAGAAGTGCACGCGTTTCATATATATTTTTTAATTTAAATATTTTCCAAAAAAAAAAATTAAACTAATATTAAACAAAGATATTTCTCACAAATTAAAATACCTTCCAGTAAAACTGTGCATTGAATCAGATTTTATTCACAATTTCATGAGTATTAATTTTTTTAAGCAGAACCCTAATTATTTTCGAAAAATGTAAGTAGTCTATGTAACTTCAGCTATCTGCCAAAAAGTCCCGTCAAAATCGCTCCAACCATTCCATAGATTACCCGGAACAAATAGACGGACAGACAAAAATTTTAAAAATAGTATTTCTGTTATATGTATAATATATACATTCCTTTGTTTTTCGTCAAAAATTGTTACTTTTCCATTACAAACAGACTTTATATTTATGAGTATAGATATTTCTAATTTTCAGATAGAGTGTATTTAAATTAGCGTCTGGTTGTGTAGAAGTATATACACAGTATAGTTATATAATTGAATAATTTTTATTTAGAAAATTTTAACAGGACAATTTTATCACTTTATGGAATATTTTCAGTCAATTTTCAAAGTACCTGGAACACTGTCAAATGCAACAATAATCAAATTAAGGGCGCGTTTCGCGAAGCAACGCAGAGAGCAACAGCAGAAAGAGCCACGGTGAACTGCTGCTAGTGTATCAGCCGTAAAGAAGTTATGATCTCATTGTTTAAAACCAAATCACAAGATGTTCACATTCTAAATACAAAAATAAAAAACATTTGCTTTTCATAAATACATACCATATTATAGAATTTGAGGTCAAGCTGTACTTATTAAATAAATATTTGACAGAAATATTTACAAAAATATATTGTTGTAATAATGAATTCTAGGAAAGTATGGTTGAAATGATTTTACTTGAATTTTTAGTTTTAGTGCAACAATTTGAATAGTAAATGCTTGTAAATTTTATACAAATATTAATCATTGTAGGGATCATATGGGTTTTAGAGTTTCATAAATTCATTAAATAGTGAAATGACTTGGGAATGATATTTAGAAATTCCTAATAAAGCATGTCTGTTGACTTGTATGTAACAGTTAGAACAAATTGCTTTGGTAATCATTTTCATTTCAATTTTAATTTTCAATCATATCTTTTAAATTCAAGTGTTGTAGCTTCTTTTTAATAAAAATGTGTGTTTGAAATTAGGGTAACTAATTGAATTATCTTGAACAAAAATACAAATACTATTTTTGTAGGAACAGATATGTATTTGGAACACATGACAAGAATTAAATGCTGTGCATTGTTTTAGATTATGTTGTTAAGCTAATTTTAAGCTATTATATTGTTTTGCATACATTAAAGTATTGTTTTTGTATTATTATTTCTTATAAATTGATTGTACCTGCATTATTTATTACTTAAGGGAAGGGAAACAAATTTTTGTTTTATCCATTTGGTTTTGTTAACTCTTCAATGTTGGCATCACGTTAGGAATATGAATTAGAATTCATAACTTTTACAAATTATTCGTTTTTAAGTATTAATATAGTTTTGATACCCATTTTTATGCATTCGCTAGATAAAGGTGTTATTTTGCGGAAATCCATCATGAATAGTTTTGGTTGGTAGGTACTACTTTGCTTCAAATAGTTTTGTCTATTTGCTAAACAAATACGAACACAGCTGAATGTCATTTGAAGCAAATTAAAATGAATCATGTTATAGAATCTATGCCCTAGTATATAATGAACTAAGTTGCACAAGAAAATCGAACAATTTATGATGGACAATAATACGTCTCTTTTTACATAGACATGCACTTTCTATTGGTACTAAGTGACTATAGCTGTTAATACAATTAAAATTTACCAAGTTTTATCTAATAATTGTTTGTTTAAATAAGAAATGATCTACTATAAGAAATATTTCATAGTAACATACCAGTGCAATATAAGCATGTTGTGCTCAATTTCTTTTTTGTAAATTCAAATTGCTTCCATTTTGTGTCAAAATTAATAAATAAAGTAAAGTACACATAAAATACTAGTTTGATGAACTGACATTTATGTGAGTTAATATTTAATGAGGTGTATCCTTTTACTTTTTAGTATTGCTATCATTTATCCAGTGATTGAAATTCTACCATAAACGTTATTGAAAATTTGAAGATAAAATAAGTGTTTTGATAATATTAAAACTCATCACTAACTATATTAAACAACAGACTCTCTGGTGATAAAGAGAAGAAAAAAAACTATTGAACTATTTTATCCCAGCTTGTTTATATGTTGATATTTTTTTTATATTTCACTGAATTAGTATGATTGTTGAGAATAGATTTTGTTTATTGTTAACAAAAAATAACAACAGTTATACATTTTCTAAGCAACTCTAGACAATACACTTTAATATTTACAGGAAATGAAAACTACATCTAAATATTATGACTTTCCACTTTCTAAAACATCTTTGGCCTCATTGATTTTAGCAGCGATCAATGGAGAACCCCCTTTGTCAGGATGATTTAACAGCATAATCTTTCTATGAGCATCTCTTATCTGAAAAATATAGAAAATAAAATTGTAGAATAATGTATTAGATTTTTTAACAGTTTAATATAGTCATAAATAAGTTCTTTCAGCCCAGCATTGTATTATGTATTAAAACATTATTGCTTTATTATTTAAACACTTGTACTGTAATATATTAAGTCTTAAGTTTCCACTTCATTATTGAAATGTCAGGAACATTCATTTTAACAAATAAAACTCAAGCGTTTGTGTTGCCAAATCAGTGAGGCCCCACTGGAAGTATACCTTTGATACAACCTGAAGTGAACAGACAATATTATAAGGCCTCACTGGAAGTATGGCAACAATATTGTTAACACATGTTACTAGTCTTCAGTGTTCAAATAAACAATGTCCTAGGAGAACATAGACATAGGTGAATTTTTGTAGCATCTCAATACTGCAATTTAATTAATTAGAAACAAACACTGCTTACATAACAACTAAAATTATAAATCTTCAAAATTTAAAGTTAATATTTCCGTAATACTGGTGAGTATAAAAATATAATTACTAGACTAAACCAGTAACATAATTTATTTACATATTTTGTAACATCATTGTTATTCTTTGTATAAATATAATAATAAGTGTCAATGTATTAATCAGGTTATACAGTATTTGTATTGATTTCAATATTACCATATAGTTCTTTCAATTAAAGTTTTACTGTAAATTTATAAATGCAAAGAAGTTTAAATGGTCATAGGATTATGAATGGAATAAACAAGTATGGTGTACCAGTCAATTCAATTTTTAACATCTACAAAGGTAATATTAAAATAAGTTTCTTATAAAAACACACCTTTGTTTTACTTGCTGTAGGACTGACACCTAAAATAAGAGCTGCTTCCCTTTTCGTCATTTTAGGCTCAAAACCACCTTTATAATATTTGGAATTTGCTAAAGATTCAGAGTCAAATTTTGGTAAATTCTTCATAGCTTCTGCAAATTTCACAGAGGCGTTAGGCATTTGTCTTAGGACGTAACGACCAGCGAAACCAACTGCTGCCATACCAAGGCCAGCCAGAATTATTGAGCTTCCCTGAAATAAAGTAATTATTCCGGTACACAAATCTACAAAATCTAATATAATTACAACGAGCACTACAAATTAAAAAATTTCTTAATCTATTAAGTGAAATCAAAGAAAGGCCGTGAAAGTGAGACATTTTATCTGAAATAATTTTCAATCTTATGAAATTTGGGTTTGAGGTTATAAGATTATTTACATACCATGGTAATAATACTCCGTTCTGTAAACACGACTCATCTAACATAATCCGCACATTCTATTCGGGAAAATGAAATTTAAACTATATTTTCTAATAACAACTTTACTTTGCGTTTTATAAATTTTTAATTTTTCTTTTTTTTTGGTTCGATTTATTCTTTTTAAGGCAAAGGTGTTCGTAGACCATGCAGCCAAGTCAGACTTTAGGAACACTTAATAAATGAATGGCGGTAACAAAATGGTGACCTTCTATTACGACCACAACGGCAATGGTATGTAAATGATTGGGACATTTCAGAATTCACTCTCCATCTCATTATTTTCATTTCACTACACTTGTGCATCGTAACTAAACTATATCACCATAAATACATATATTTAGTCAAATACTGCAAGGATTAAAATGCAATGAATTAAAAATAAGGACGACAACATGGCAAACCAAAATTGCGCCAAGCCATCTCTAGTAAGTCTGTGCAAGCACCCATCAATATTATTCTGTGCACCCATCTAAATTTATCCCCTTTCTGGTTAAACTTAGTCCTTTTTAAGAAAACGGCAAAGGTACTAAACCGTGCAGCCTGTTGTGATGTAAGAATAAGAAACACATCAAATAACGCACTAGAAAAATAGTAACCTTTTATTACCGAAAGGAAGTTGACGTGCAAGATAATTTTTAATTCATAAACTACATGCTAATAATTTTTCCTTCAATGCTCCTTCTAAATTCATATTTGCTCTACCTCTAAAGTCATTAGTTAATTTCAATTTTTTTTTTAATCAGGTTGAACAAAAATTAAATTTGCTGTAAAATCTTAAATAACTAATCGGTTTTTTATTTATTATCTTAAATAATTGCTCTAAATTTGCTCTTTTTAATCCGCATTTGATTCTCACCTAAAGTAGTCAGATAATTAGTTATTACATAAAACAAAAAAGTTGACTAACAAAAGTAAATTTACTATAGAACGAAAAGTACTAACTGCCTTTTCAAGCTTTATAGGTAATAAAATTGATTTAAGTTTATTATTTCTTAGATCATAATTGTTTAACATCTTCAAGAGCTAATTAGTCAAAAAATATTTTTTTTTACCTAGGCTGAATTAAATTTCCTATAAAACAGAATAATACGTAAATTTATAAGTGTAATAAATAAAAAAAAATCCTCTTTCTTAATCTGTATGTGCTCCTCGCATGAAGTAATCAGTTAATTAGTGTAAATTATATTAATTAGTAATTAAAACATAAAACAAAAATAGTTTACTCAGAAAAGTAAATTTACAATAAAACGAAAAATACCAACTATTTTAGGTTATAATAAATTTATTGTAGACTCAGCTTATTGATTTTTTTTATGAAATAACAAATTACTTTAGACAAGTACCAAATATGGATTAAGAAAAAGCAAAACAATAGCAATTTTATAAGTTTTCAAATTTAACAAAATATGTATAATTCTATGTTTATAGTTAATTTAATTTTATATTAACCTGATTTAAAAAAATTGTATTTTAACTAATGACTTTAAAGGTGGAGGAAATATTAATTTAGAAGGAGCATCATCATCATCATCATCATCATCATCTCCCTACCCTTTTCCCAATTTTATTTGGGGTCGGCGCAACATGTCTTCCTCTTCCATTCCTCTCTATTTGTTGTCATCTCCGCATTCACTCCTTTTCTAAACATATCATCTTTCACACAGTCCATCCATCTTTTCTTTGGTCTTCCCCTTCCCATGTAACCGTCCACATTCATATCCAATACCTTTCTTACAACATTCTCTTTCTCCCTGCGCATCACATGTCCATACCAGGATAAACGACCGCCTCTTAACTTGTCTGTTATTGGCGCCACTTTCAAACTTTGAAACTTAAACTATTGCATATTGTATATATTAAACTATTACAAGCATATAGTTTATTAAATAAAAATTATCTTGCACGTCAACTTCCTTTCGGTAATTAATTGTACTTTGTTCCACCATCTGTTAAAAGTTTACAAAGGGCACGACGTGACGCTTTGATTATGAACTTATATTTGGTTATAGTTGGTTTCAAAATCCTGTTACACAAAATTACGTTATGTTAAGAAACCGTTTTATGCTTTTCTAATTTAGAATTTAATTTTTTGTTTCCAAATCACTACATATTCTATGCATATTGGCAACACAGAAAACTGTGACCAACCATATAAGAAAAAATATAAAAAAAACTGAGCCTTTTCGAAGTGGTTCAACATGGCAGGAGATCAGGCGCAATTTTACCAATTATTAAATACACTATTATCAACGGATAACGATATTAGATCCCAGGCAGAAGTGAGTAAGCGTTGCATTAAATTTATTTTGAGTAAATTTGCATTATAAGCAGAAAATAAAAAAACTTAAACAGTTGTGATGGCCTCGTGTCAAAACGTGGTTTTGGATATTCTCGAACAGCATAATGAATGCGCAGATATTAAAATTCCATCTATTGTTTTATAAATGTATGTTTTATTGCGATTATCTTGATTTAACAAGTGTCACGTATTATTTACTTCGCTTTTTTTTTTAATACTAACAAGGAATCGGCTTCATGGTTAGTCTGTCGGTAGGCGGGGAAAGAAATGATTTCAATACATTTCAAATGCCGGCGGCTTTTACTGTTTTTGTATGTTACTTGGATTCTATTCAGTTACTATATATACATTTAAGTATATATTCATAATGATGTTACTTCATATTTAGAAGACCCTTGGTTTGAAGCTTAAACATTCAGAACAGGTTCTACATAGATCATACCTATCCGTATTGTTTTTTTGAAGTTCTAGTATTAGTGTATATTACCTACCTAGTTAGTGTGTATTAGTGTATATATGCAAAATAATATAATAAACAAGTTCTATTATCAAAATAGTAATAATTATGAAATTTTACTTTTTCTCTGGCTATAATTTATGAAGTTATAAAGTAAATTAATAGTAAACAATTGTGTCAAACATGTTTTTAAAATATCATTTGGGATTATATTAATCTTAGTACACATATTATTTTAGTTTTTTTTACCATATCTTTTATCTTGAAGATCCTCTTAAGGGGGGAAGCTGGTCTAGAATTTTGAAAAAACCCGAAATTTTTTTTTTGTCTTAAAAGGTACTTTAGGGTCTTAAAAATAACATATCAAAGGATGGATGCCGGCAAAAATGTCTAAATGCCCAAACTTTCCATTCTGTGGCAGCGCCTCTCAGGTATGCTCCGAGCGCCCTTTATGATCCCGGCGCACGCTGGTATTTTTGAGTACGGGAGCAGGTATAATGGCAGTTGATAGTGAAGGGATTGCCCTTCGATGAATTTAGAATATTAGAAATGTCCCGGAATGCGTATAGTGGTCTCTAATAATAATATATATGTGTAGAAAATTTGTGAAGCGTTAGTAAAGCGAAAGCCGACCGTTAAAAAGGACGCTCTTTTCACGGAGCTATTTTTCCCGTGCATACGTTTTAATATTCGAATAATAGTTAGTGGAAATCAGTGATAATTTGAATTAATTTTTATCATGAGTGATAAAAATGTTGGTCGTTACAAGAAAGGATCAAAATCTGATACTGCCTACGATAATAGACCGAAAGAGTCGCGTAGACGACCGCTGAATCGGCACGTAATGGAAAAGCCCGACGATTTAAATGTCAGTGCATCGGCCAAGAAATTGAAGAACAAAGATATTGACGATATCGAAGTGGATTCTACGTTTGGATATCATCTGGTGAACTTCGTAGCAGTTTTTGCCGCCATTTCAAGCGTTGTTGTTTGCAAAGTGTGCCATTCGGAAGTAAAATTCACCGAAACGAGTAAACGTGGCTTGGGCTTCAAAATTGTTGTGTCCTGCGATAATTGTGACAAGAAATATATATCGAACAGCCCGTACGTCGATAAAGGTTACGAAATCAATCGCAGAATTATTCTTGCCATGCGATAGCTCGGAATTGGCCTACAAGGCATAAAATTTTTTTGCGCGTTTATGGAATTGCCCTGTCCGGTTGTTCACTCGGTTTATAATTCGATAATCCAACACATTTCTAGTGCTGCAGAAGTTGTTTGTAAGAGAAGTCTATCTCGTGCAGCAGATGAAGAAAAACTAATTTCGACCAAGAATGGAGAAAAAAACAGAATCACGACGTGAACAGAATCAGGATCATCGGGCGACGGATCTTGGCGAAAACTCCAAAAACTATGAATTCGGGTAAAGTGATCGTGGATATTGCTACCAGTATTGCTTCATGTGTCTTCAACGATGGACTAAGATCAGTTCTACACGTATTCGATGTCATAGGGATGAAAATTGGACCAAACAGCTATAACGTGTGCACGGAGATTGATGCGAACCGTATCAAGAAAGCGGAGCAGTCACTCAGTGTCGGCGCAAAAGAAGCCCGCATGCAATTAAAAGCGTTCCGAAAGGAAAAAGAAGCCGAAGAGATTGATACAGAAGGGCAATTGTACGGCACAGGCATAGCAGATTAAAGGTATATACGCATTTAATATGATTTTATAGTACTTAAAACTTTAAACGCGTTTTTCTCGAAATCACTTTTTTTGAACTGGCCGAAAACATAACTCGAGCAAATCTTCACCGATCTATACGAAATTTTAACAGTACATTCAAAATACCTTTCTCCGGAGACGTACGTAGGATTTTTATTTTATATTGCATAGTTTTTTTTTTTATCAACAATTTTGTCGTTTTTTTTATAGTGAGAATTTTTATGTTTTGTTCAAACGTGCACCATTTCGCGAAAAAACAAAATATCGAAAAAATCCTACGTACGTCTCTTGCTGTTGTTATATAGAAACTAAAAAATTTTGGGATTTTGTTCCAGGACCAAAATTAAGGAGGTTACATCTTCGGCCATGGACCCGTATAAAAAATGAGGCGCCTCCGAAGAAATACTGGACAGCCGCCATTTTGAATTTAATTAACACAAAAAAATTTGTATTTGTATATTAAAACCTAAATTATAAAACCCCTTTCACAGATTTTCGATTGATCTTTTCGTTGAGTCACAAAAAATTCTTAAATTATGCCCATTTTTTCACTCTCTAGACCAGCTTCCCCCCTTAATAAATTACATCATCAATAGTATACATAAGCTTAGGCACATAGCTTTAAAAACTCATAAAACTTTCTTATTATATATTAATTTTATAAATACGTTTTATAGTGTTTATTAAGTTTTGTAATAGTAGTAGTAGTATTTTTAGTACTAGAAGGGTTTATTTGGCGCTGCAACTGCATAATCTTTTAACCCTTTTAGAAATAATACAATTATTTTCTAGGTTCTGGTGTACAGTTGAATTCCTAAAAAAATTAAAAAAAATCCTACAGAAAAGTTGTTAGCTAGGCCTTCTATGAACTATAACCATTGTTTCTTTTTTAGGCAGACTAGGGTGTAAAACTGTTTTCACATCTATATTGACCAGTAAAAATACAACATCCATATGCAATTGGATGGCTTGAAAAACATAAATGTCTTTCACTTATTAATTACTATTATTGTAGCATCATTGAAACCTATATTATTTGAAAAACTTTTATCTATCTACCAGGATGCATATAACAACATTCCAACAGAAACCAAGGTTGTACATCTAGTTGGTGCTATTCAAAATGCAGACCTTGGTGAAGATGGTCGTCAAACAGCGGCTGTACTTTTGCGGAGGCTTCTCAGTGCTGAGTTCTTTGAATTCTTTCCAAAACTACCTTTTGAGCAGCAAGCAATGCTTAGGGAACAATTATTGCTCACATTGCAGATGGATGTTAGTCAACAGTTACGACGGAAGGTATGTAACAAGAACAAAACGCAAAGAAAAATAAAAAATTAAAGTCAGTAAATTAATTTCAATGCAAAATCATATTGAATATGGTGATACTTAGTAACATAGTACACAGTAAAATTTTTATTGTTCTTTGCTGCTATGGCATTTTATTTTGCCTAATAGTATCTACTTAATATGTCAATCATGTACAGTGTGCAAGAAACAATTTTAGGCTATTTTTAATGTGGTACAAGTTTGTTATATTTAATTTCCATTATACATGACCATATCCATTATGACATCATATTTAATACTCATTGTCATGTCATGATATATGGCTATTATCTAATTTTGTTATATAAATATGTTTACAATCCATTGTGTGATAAAAAGTTCAATGAGTTTTCTACTGTCAATTGTTCTTAATATGTTGATTACTTATAAAAATGAGATAATAGGAAAACAATGGAAAGCTGGCATAAACATGCTCAAGGGGTTAATATGTATTCTATTGTTATATTTCTCAATCCAGAAATACTGGAGTCTACATCTAATTCTATTAATCAATTAATACTAATAATTTTAATATACATTTGTGTATTCCATCTTATGATACTATCTTTTTGTGCAGAAGAAGTATTAAACGTGTATGAAACATAGGTAAACAGAAGGAAACATATTTTGAAATACCATTTACACAGTTAAAAAGCAAACACTAGTTTGAATTATTATGTAACAAAAATTATCATGGATTAATTATAACTCTTTCTTTTGTATCATCTTCATTCTTAGTAGTTATAATGTAATTTCGCTTCTGATCAACTCTAAGCCTAATTAATTAAGGAGTCATGTACCTAATATTCATATTCAATTTTTTAACTTAATTCAGTCTAATCTACTCTTCTCCATCTTTGCTTTATTTACCAACTTAGTCTATAATAAAAAAAAAATGTGTGACTAAAGGTGACCATATAGGTGACAGATATTTAACACAATATTTCCCTAGAAATTTTAAAAATTGAAGTTCAATAATTATTTGCAGATCTGTGATGTAGTATCTGAACTAGCCCGAAACCACATTGATGATGATGGAGTGAATCAATGGCCCGAGTTCCTGCAATTCATGTTCACTTGTGCCAGTGCACAAGATTCTAACATCAAAGAGGCCGGAATTCGAATGTTTACGTAAGGACCTACATAATATTTTTATATCACACAAAATTTATACAGTACTAGCTGTGTGTGTGCCCGAGTTTTTATATAGAACCCTAATTATTTTCCTAAAAATTCCTTAGTATTAAGACAAATAGATATATTTCTTATAAATTCAAGCACTTGCCCGTAAAACTGTCCATTGAATCGGATTTTTTAAATTTGTTTATATCTTTTTTATGCGGATTAAATATTGTCGAAAATTAAAAGTACCCGAAGTCACTTAAGCTATCTACCAAAAAAAGTCCCGTCAAAATCCGTCCTGCCCTTCCGAAGATTACCCCAAACAAACACAGATTGACAAAAATTGTATTTTTGGTATTGGTACCGTATATACATTCATATCTGTTTAGTAACAAAATTTAATTTTGACATTACAAACAGACACTCCTATTGTATTTATTATCATAGATAATTTGAATTGTTTATATGGTCTAGGGTGTTAACCAGTAAATTTGAACATTATTTTATAAAATATACAATCTGTTAAAATATATAAAAGTTCCTTTTTTTAAGGTAATTGTACTAGATTTATTTTTATTAGGCTTCATTCAAAACCTCCATGTAAAATGTAATGTTATAAATTTGATATTGTGTATTTTATAGTGAAACATGTACTATGTATATACATGTACCTTTAATACATGATTCCAATTGATTTCTAGTTCGGTACCTGGAGTGTTTGGTAATCGCCAAAATGAAAATTTAGATGTAATCAAAAATATGCTACTGTCAGCTTTACAACCATGTGAGTCCGAAGCCCTCCGTACGCAAGCTGTGAAGGCTGTTGGTGCATTTATTCTTCTCCACGACAAGGAACCTGCCATTCAGAAGCATTTCAGTGATGTTCTAGTACCACTTATGCAGGTTTGTTTTTATATTTACCACACTTTTTACTGTTATTGCAAACTAATATTTGATAGAAGAATTCTCGAATTTATAATATTATTCAGTGTCTATTTAAATATATTTAAGATACCAGAGGATAAGCATTTAAAATTTAAATGTAACTAATAAATATTAGATGTATTTCAAAGGTAAATTTTGAATACAAAAATGTATGGATGAAAAGTTGTCAAAATTGTTGAAGAATTTATTTTTATAAAGTAACTTTAAAGGATGTAGGGATCAGAAGTTTAGCTTCTTCTAATGAAACTTACATGTATTAACAACATAACATAAACAACTCTGAAAGAATAAGCAATTTTCCTAGAAATAGTGCTTCTTTTGAAGTTTTGAAGTTTATTACTTTGAAGTTTACATTATTCATAAATATACATAGAAGCTTCTGGATTTATAAAAACCCAGTAGGCAATTTGGTATTGGTATAAGATGTAATTCCAATTAATTAATATTTAAAATGTTGCATATGTTATTATGTTTATATTGGTTATATTATTTTTTACACTACAAAGTTGAAAATGTGATGTATTTTGCACACAAACTCCTACGTATACATTTTTTGTTATATAAAATGTATTACTGCCAAGGTGTGCAAAAATAAATTGAGATTTTCGCTAACACCATTTTCCCTATAAAATGGAGTTTGATAGTACCTCTCAATACAAATTCTTTATAGCTCTTTTAAGCTACATGGATGCTAACAATGTAAGTATGTATAGATTCTATTTCAATATTTAAACAGGTGATAGTTCAGTCGATTGAAAAGGGAGAAGATGACTCTTCCTTGAAGGTGCTTATTGAATTGGCAGAGTCTGCGCCTAAATTTCTGAGACCACAGTTGGAACCTGTTTTTCAAGTGTGCATAAAGGTATGTTGCAGTCTACTGTCACTTTTGATCTACTAAAAACATTTCAGAACTTAGTTTTAAACTTTTTAGAACAGGTTCGCAAACTTGTTTTTTTTTTTAGACTCATTGCATTATTAATATTCTTATCTTTCTCTGTACCTCTGCTTATCTAAATTTATGGTTTTCTTAACTTATCATTAAATATGTATGTAAAAAATTGGTTATGAACATAAAAAAAATCATAAGAAAATTACTTTGCTGGGTCTCAACAATTAACATATAATTTTGCTCTGTCATTGATGTACATATTTTACGCGATAATTACCCTTAGTGCTTAGATTATAGATTACATTTCTTTAGCAGAGGGAAAAAATATAAATTTAAATAAACAGTACTAAGACAATATATTGAATAAATTAATCCTAATTCATAACTAGATTCCCTCTGTACAGGCACAAGTTAACAAATATCATAACATTCATTTTTGAATATATTATAGTTTCCTTTATCACTGTGAGAAAAAACTGTTTTCATAAAATAACTAAATATAAATATTGTTATACATAAAATTTCTGAAGGTAGTAATAAGATAATGGAAAAAAGTACTTAGATGTCTAGCAGCAGAAATCTTTAAAAAAATTTACAGTTTTCTTTAGACCAGTATTCTATACTTAATATATAAAGAGATAAAATTGATTTATTGTTTGTTATGGATTAACTAAGAAAACACTTAACACTGATTCTAAGAATTCATTCACTTGTAACTTCTATATATATGGGGTATATGTTTTTTTAAATTAGAAGTTTATACCCGTGCGTAGTAGGAGTGGGTCGCTAGTAAGATTTATTAAGTTTCAGCTCTTCATAAAACCATTAAGTTAAGAAAAAACAACTATTATTTGGGTACAGGTGGTAGGTGACGCAGATGCTGAAGACAATTGGCGCCAACTGTCCTTAGAAGCTATGGTGACGCTTTGCGAGACTGCACCCGCTATGGTGCGCAAGCAGGTTCCAAACGCCGTAAGAATGGTGACTCCGCTCGTACTAGAAATGATGTGCGAGCTCGACGATGAACCTGACTGGGCTGTTCAAGATGACGCCGCTGACGACGACAACGAACAGTTAGTACTCTATATACAAAAATAAGAAAAGATAAAATAGTTTAGTAGGGACCTATCTCTATCAACAGATTATATTTTTAATGGTTTCACCACACAGTGGACGGGATGAGACCCCTTTACACTTTTACTATAGAAGAAGTCGCATTCTGCCTGCTGTGTGGTGAAACCATTAGTGGTTATGTAGGAGTCGGTTTTCCCCTCTTAAATTTTAATGATAATGTTAGAATTTCAAAGTTACAATAAAATATTTCTTAGCAGATTAGCATATGTTTTCATTTTGATCACATACTTTTTCTGTTTTTCCTCTTAAATTTTATTGATAATGTTGGAATTTCAATGTTATAGTAAAATATTTCGTAGCAGATTAGCATGTTTTCGTTTTGATCACACACTTTTTCTGTTTTCCCTCTTAAATTTTATTGATAATGTTGAAATTTCAATGTTATAGTAAAATATTTCTTAGCAGATCAGCATATGTTTTCATTTTGATCCCAGACTTTTTCTCTCTATACACTATTGTAAGATACTGCAATATCGGCTGCATTGGTTTTGATGTAGATGTATTAGTATCTTACTAGAATAACAAATGAGATAATTAGCAACCGATGTTCCTTATACATTTGGGTGTCAGTCCCTCAGTGACAAGTTTTTAAATGGTAACACAATTGAAAATTAATATTGTTTTGTTTAGTGCATTTATTAGCCCTTATGTTTCTATTTTTGTGTAATCAGACTTATGTTGAGATTTAATAATCTGTTCTTATTTTGTCAAAATTATTATAATTACACGTTTATATTTTCTCTTTAGGAATTATGTAGCAGCAGAATCGGCTTTAGACCGTATGTGTTGTGGCCTGGGTGGTAAGATAATGTTAGGACTTATAGTCGGTCAAGTGCCTGAGATGCTACACTCTGAAGACTGGCGACGAAGACATGCTGCACTGATGGCTGTCTCTTCAGCTGGTGAGGGATGTCACAAACAGATGGAACAGATGCTAGATCAAGTTGTCAGTGCTGTTCTGAACTACTTAACTGATCCTGTAAGTTTATCTATACTAATAAATAAAATTGAAGCCTTGACCATTTTGAATCATATATGTATGATGGCAGACAACACAACCATAGCGCTATGTAGAATCATTCAAAGATGCTAATCTCCGGAACGACTGGATCAATTTGGATTGGACTTTTTTTGTTAGATAGCTGAAGTTACTACGCGTAACTTAGGCTACTTTATTTTTTCGAAAATAGTTATGGTTCTGCGTAAAAAAATTAAAAGTTTTAAATTTAAATAAAATCTGATTCAATGCACAGTTTTACTAGCTGGTATTTTAATAGCAAATACCTGCTAGTAAATGTGTGCATTGTCATTAAATAGCAGGTAATTTGTATAAAATATCTTTGCTTAATGTTAGTATGAAAAAAATATTTTGAAAATAATTAGGGTACAGTATAAAAAAAATTAAAAATTATATTACGCAGTGAAAAATATATGAAACGTGAGCGCAGCCACGCGCTTACGGCTAGTTATTGAATAACTCGGTTTACTTATTATTTATCTAACTGCTCCTACCAGATACCATTTTTATGAAAAAAAAAAAATGTTAAATCTTTTTTTCTGCTTGTATTATATTATTAACATTAATTGAAAATTTCTTACGCCATACAATGTTCAATAAAATGCTTTTTTTTTAAGACAAAATAAGTTAAAAATGTACTACGAAAATTGTCAGTTACCATAATTCGAAATTGTTTAAATACGAATCGGATATTTTCTTAAAAGTAGTGACTCGGATGAGATTGGACTCTTTTTGAAACGAAACAAAACAACCCAATTATTTAAGCCATATATTATAACTTACGTATTGTATTTTAGCATCCTCGTGTTCGTTATGCAGCTTGCAATGCAATCGGACAAATGTCCACGGACTTTGCTCCCATTTTTGAGAAGAAATTCCATGACAAAGTGGTGCCTGGACTTTTAATGGTGCTCGATGACAATGCAAACCCTCGCGTGCAGGTAAACATCTAATTATATTATTGTAAGTCACTTAAATAAAAAAGAAATAAGATTTTTCTCACTAGTAAATAAATACTTTCGCTATAGGCTCATGCAGCTGCTGCTTTAGTAAACTTCAGTGAAGACTGCCCTAAACCAATCTTGACACAATACCTGGACCCTCTTATGAACAAGCTTGAAGTTATCCTCACCACTAAATTCAAAGAGGTATGTAATATTTTTTTTTTCTTTTTTGTTAGTATTAATCATCATCCAATGTTCGTTAGTGGTTAAACCATATCTAAGGTTTAATCACTTCCATAGCATTGGGAGAGTAAATGTGACAGTTGTTCCCTTTCTTTCTTAGGAACAGAAAGGCATGCATCTCAGTTCACGGACAAATTTTATTACTAATGATACATTAAATTATATAATGATACAAACATTACAAAAAAAAACTGGAATAAAATTGGATTTTATAATAAAAATTTTAATGACTGATTGTCAAAAAACCTAAAGAATACTTCCAGGTTATTGCCTAAAAATCGATATATATATACATATATATATTAAAAAATTAAAACGCACTGCTAACTGAAGAATATATGAAACGCGGGCGCAGCTGTGGGCACACAGCTGGTATATATATAAATATTCTTCACTGCGTTTTAATTTTTTATACGGAACCCTAATTATTTTCCCTGAAAAAAATTTAGTACTAAGATAAAGAAAAAATATATCCCAATTATATAGCACTTACCCATAAAACTGTGAATTGAATCGGATTTTATTCAAAATTTTATAAGTTTTATTTTTTTTACGCAGAACCCTAATTATTTTAGAAAATTAAAAGTACCCTAAGTTACTCGAGTAACTTCAGTTATAAACCAAAAAACAGATAGACAAAAATTGTATAGGTGTCTCGTATATATTCATATCTATTTAGTAAAAAAAAATAATTTTGACATTACAAATAGACACTTCAATTTTATTTATTAGTATATACCACTCACTGATTCATAACGAAATCTGAATCCGATCTCCGAAACTATAGGTCCGATTGACTTGAAATATGGCATAGTTACTCCTGCCGTAATTTTTTTTTATTAACAATGGAGTATAATGGCATATTGATTAGGTAAATCAATTAAAAAAGGGTTGCCAAAGAAAAAATTCTTCTGTTGAGATTTAGAAAATATAACTATATAAATACAAGATTTCATACAAATCTATGCAGCTGTTTCCGAAAAACTAATTGTTCACTTACAATAGATACGTAATATTAAGTGTGTATGTTTATTCCAGGAGCTATTTATTGAGTTTTGTTAATTATGATTTTATTTAGTTGAAAAATAAACTTGTGTTTTGCATTGAGATTTGTTGGCAAGATATAATTTTAATTGTTATAGTTAGTGGAGCGAGGCACCAAGCTTGTTTTAGAGCAGATTGTAACGACCATCGCGTCCGTCGCTGACACGGTGGAAAAAGATTTCGTCGTTTACTATGACCGTTTGATGCCATGTCTCAAATACATCATTGCTAATGCTAATACAGACGATTTGAAGATCCTTCGTGGAAAAACTATAGAATGTGTCAGTCTTATTGGTTAGTCAAGTGAATTATACCATATCTACATATATATTTTTAAATCTGAACAATAAATATAGGCACTTTGATTGTTAAATTATTTCTACATTATCGCTGGTTAGCTGGTAGAAAATGCCTTGTGGCATTAAGTTCACCAGTGTACGAATTATTGGTGCAATATAGAATTCATTCAATTATACTATTTTACACGTACAGGAATGATAAACATATTTTCTTGCTTAGAAGCAATAGACAATATTACCATAGGTAATATATGACGTTACACAAAAGTAGTCTATACAAGATAGCAAACTAAAAGGAGTTGATTACCAAAAAATAGTTTCTATAAAATTCATATTATTTGTTAATGGAATGAATCATGAATTATTTATATTAGGTCTTGCTGTTGGCGAGGAGAAGTTTATATCAGACGCTTCTGAAGTAATGGACTTGCTTCTAAAGACCCATACAGAAGGTGAACAACTGCCGGCCGATGATCCTCAAACCTCTTACCTTATTTCTGCCTGGTCAAGAATCTGTAGAATAATGGGTAAGCGTTTATATAATATTATCATAATAACAATCGTATCATATAAGTTTTATTACAGTGTAATTCAGTTTGATTTTGTGAAATGATTTCATGCAGGTAAAAAATTCGCTCAATACCTACCCATGGTGATGGAGCCGGTGATGCGTACGGCGGCTATGAAACCAGAAGTCGCGTTACTGGACAATGACGACCTCGAGACCATCGAAGGCGATCTCGATTGGCATTTCGTCACACTTGGCGAACAGCAGAACTTTGGCATCAAAACTGCCGGTAACAATAACTATAATAATTTAAACGATTATCAATTTTTAACCCTTACATCTCATATAAAAGGTCTGTGTTAGTTGGATTATAACTTGGGAACTGCTTTTATTTTCTGTAATGATATATTATCAGGTCACACAGCTAGAGTATTTGGATCACTGGAAATGACGTCAGATACCACATTTATCAACATAGATTTGAATCCATCTTCCCATTCTACAAGAAACCTGAGGATAACAATGAAAGAAAACATTGTGATAAGTCCGTAGTTTAGTTGCTTGTTGTATTTTCTAATGCACATCTGGATTGCTTCCACTTTCAAGATTAAAAATCGGCCACCAAGCCCAAATCGCCCGTGACATTTGTGCTACCATCTTAAGTAATAATGATCAAGTGTCAACTTTTCAATATCAAATGTGAAACTCCATCCCATCCATTCAACCGAAAGACGTCCACTGCTGGACATAGGTCTCCCCCAAAGATCTCCACGACGACCGGTCTTGCGCCATTCAGTGGATTTCCGCGACTTTCACCAGGTCGTCGGTCCACCTTGTGGCGGGGGGGGGGGGGGGGGTTACCACGCTACGTCTTCCGGTGCGTCGTACCCATTCGAGAACCCGTTACCCTATCGGGCATCGGTTCTGCGAACAATGTGCCCAGCTCACTGCCACTTCAGTTTCACAATTCTTCGGGCAATGTCGGTTCTTCTACTGATCTCCTCATTCCTGATTCGATCACCCAGTGAAACTAAGCCCATTATGAGCGACCATGTCTCTGCCGTATATCATTACTGACAACGCACACTCGTCGGAAGACTTTCGTGTTGAAACTAATAGAATAAAAATATTTCAACAATAGGTTTGGAAGACAAAGCATCAGCATGCGACATGCTGGTCTGTTACGCTCGCGAGTTAAAAGAAGCCTTTGCTGAATATGCGGAAGATGTTGTTAAACTGATGGTGCCAATGCTCAAGTTTTATTTCCACGACAACGTGCGTACGGCGGCAGCGGAGTCGCTACCGTACCTGCTCGAGTGCGCACGGATCCGCGGCCCGCAGTATATACAGGGCATGTGGGCATATATTCTACCCGAGCTGTTAAAAGCTATCGATTCTGAGCCTGAACAAGAGGTCCAAGTGGAACTTCTCAACAGCTTGGCTAAGGTTTGTTTTATTTTTATACATATACTAGCTGGTGGGTTTCATATATTCATCACTGCTTACCTAGAAAGAAAAAACAAATGGATGAGGTAAAGTGAGAGTCACTTGTTTGTATTAGCGCGTGAAAAAATGCACATACGAATAAATCGAAACAAAAAAAAAGTACATAAGAAGTAAATTGAAATAAAAAAAAAAATAGTAAGTGTCGATGGAATCCAAAAAATATTTGGCCTATAACCTATATCTACGAAAAATCCTGTGTCAAATGGTAGTAGTCCTATTCAGTAGTAGTCCGATTCATTCAGTAGTTTTGAGGTTATGGTGCCTCAAAGGACCCCCATTTTTCTTATAAATATATAGATTCTACATAAGTGAACTACAACTCACTAATTTACACTGGCTTTTCATGTAATTTGTAATAAACTCGATTCACCTTTAAATGATACTAGCTGCACTCTGCGAATTTACCCGCGTAGATCCCGTGGGATTTTCAGAATAAAAACTATCCTATGTCACTCCCTGGATTTCAAAATCCTCCATACCAAATTTCATCCAAATCGGTCAGTACTTTTTAAGTTTATTCATTACATACAAAAATACAAATCTTTCCTCTTTATAATATTAGCACTATGGATTTTACGCAAATTCTATTCAGAACTTATGCTAAGTGATTTCATTGAAACAGCAAAGTGGGTAGTTTAAAATATGAAATATTTTAATTTATAATAATTACTAATTAATGTTACACAGTGTATTGAACTGTTGGGTATGGGCTGCTTGTCTGGTGATGAGATGATGGCGGAAGTGCTACGACTGCTCAACAAGTTGCTCACTGAGCACTTTGAGCGTGCAACAGAACGCCGCCAGAAACGTTCCGATGAAGACTATGACGAGGTAAATTTATAATATTGATGTGAAATAAATTCAAGATATTTTTCTAATCTATTTGTTAACTAGTATTTTATTTTGTTTATTTATTTATTTACACTAAAAATTCACAGCTCGTTTACAATAGACATATAAACTAAAACGATACATAAAATAAAGAGCTAAAAATGCATTTATCACTATTCATAAACTAATTATAAGACTATGTTTACACTTGTGTATTTATGTGTGGTAAGGACATATGGTCCTGGATAAATTTTGTGTTATTTGTTTAGTAGCTGTAATGAGCTATTGTTATCAATAAAAAACAATTGGAAATGGTGTTTGAAGTGGAAACTTTTTATCTGCGTTGAGAGAGCACTTTTTTGGCAAGGGAAAACCTTATGGGTTCGCGTCACCGACATGCTAATGTGACGTCTTGCGTTAAACTTGTTATGTAGAAAAATTAATAATAAAAACTAGGATCTGTTTAGAACATTTCCAATACTGGTATATCAATGTTTGCATTGAAAATTTACTTCATGACTTACTAATTATCTTACCAACAGGATTAATTGATTTCTAGTTGTTTGGTACTATTTTATTGTGGATTTAAAAATTCTATAACAGTTATTACAGAAGTCGTTTACAATGAGCCTAATTAGAAAGCTCAAAGTTACCCAAAAGGCAATGGAGAGGGCTATGCTCGGGGTTTCCTTGTGTGATCGAATCAGAAATGAGGAGATCCGCAGAAGAACCAAAATAACAGATATTACCTGAAGTATTGCTAAACTTAAGTGGCAGTGGGCTGGACACATTGCTCGTAGAACCAATGCCGGTTGGGCCAACGGGTTCTCGAATGGGCACCACGCTCCTGAAGAGTTAGCGTGGGTGTATGCCCTCCACAAGGTGGACTGACCACCTGTTGAATGTCTCGGATGGCGCAAGAGCGGTCATCGTTGACATCTTTGGGGGAGACCTATGTCCAGCAATGGACGTCGTTCGCTTGAATGTATGGATGGATAACAGTTATTCCATAGTTTTCGGTCTTCACTTCTATCGGTAGGTAGATCACATTTTCTTTTTAAAGTATATAACGTATATGGTTTAATCTGACTAATTTTGACAACTGAGCAAATACATAATTTTTGTTAAATTATGTAGGTGGTAGAAGAGCAACTGGCCGACGAAGACAATGAAGACGTATACAGTCTGTCTCGCGTCGCCGATGTGCTCCACGCGCTAATGTCCGCATACCGGGATTCGTTCTACCCGCACTTCGACACGCTTCTGCCGCACCTCGTCCAACTGCTCGCACCGAATAGACCGTACTCCGATCGACAATGGGCGATATGCATTTTTGACGATATTATCGAATTTGGAGGTAATACGAACCAAAGTGTTTTTCTTTGTCAACTTCCAGGTAATTCTATTATATGCATTTCCCCCCGTCAAAAAAAAAAAAAGGTAATTCTATTATAGTATAGTATAGTATAGTACTAGCTTTGCGCCCGCGTTTTATATATTCTTTTTACTGCGTTTTAATTTTTTTTTGTTGTAGTATTAAGATAAAGTAAATATATTTCTCTCGTAAATTCAAGCACTTACCTGTAAAACTTTGCATTGAATAGGATTTTATTCAAATATTTTAGGAGTTTTAATTTTTTTACCCGGAACCCTAATTGTTTTCGAAAATTAAAATACCCTAAGTTACCCGGAGTAACTTCAGCTATCAACCAAAAAAAGTCCCGTCAAAATCCGTCCAGCCGTTTTGAACATTACCCGGAACAAACAAACAGACAGATAATAATGATAAAAATAGTATTTTTGGTATTGGTATCGTATATATATCTATTTAGTAAAAAAAATATTTATGCTATTAGAAACAGACACTCCAATTTTATTTATTAGTATAGATTAACAATAATCATAACTTAGAAATTGTGTTCATGAATTTTTTCATAGTTTATTATAACTTATATTTTTAAAATAATCAGTTATTTATACTTAGACCAAGTTAGTTTTGAACTTCAAGTATATTATTATACATAGAAACGGGAATTGAACATTGTGTATCAAAGACATTAATTATAATTAATCTATATATAAATGGGCAAAGATGAAACAGATCCAGACATTTCTTTTTCCTATGTTTATTAACCAATTTTCTTTATTTAGTATTATAATTTTAGTACATAGTTTTGATTACTCGACTTTCAAAATGTTTTAGGAGTAAATTTACATCAAGTAAATAAAATAACAATAGACTTTATTTTTAGAGCTTGAATGGGTTTTTAATAGTCTTACGAAAGACTTTCAATATATATAAACTGCCTCCAAATCGAAAATACATGTATTTATTGTTTTAAAATGCTCACCAAACTAACAGTAAACATAGGCGAAGTGTTATTAAAAAAAATTGGAGACTGTTCAAATTTCCAATTGAGGAGCGTTTTCACAAAGTGTTACAACAAACTTTTTATTTCTGTCTCTCTTTCCATAGCTGAATTTATTAATTTCAGTGAAATATCAATACATATACCGTTCAAAATATAAAACAAAGTATTAATTACCTATTCAAACCTCTAGAAAAATAAATAAATTAACTCCTTTCCTGAAAAAAAAAAAAAAAACACTTTTTATTATGTATCATATTGTGAAAGCCAGTGGTCGTCACACTTTTCTGGTCAACGACCACATAGGTCAGTGTGGAGTACCGCTTTTAAAGATGGTGTAGTTGATGCTATCTATTAATGGAAATATGTATATGAATTTTAAAGCAATTAAAAATCTAATTTGCAGTTAATTAAAACTAATCGGAATTTCATAGTTAAAATGAAGTGTTTTTAGAGAATTTATGTTCTGGAATTATTAGTTCATGGTGTCAACTACTTGATTGCCTAATACTCTATTAGCAACGTAGGTAGTATAATGGGAATGAATGTGAATACATAATGTATATAGCAAAAAGATAGTAATATTTAACATACATAAACATTAGATACCTGTTTGGGTATTTTTTACTATGTAAATTCTAGTATCATGTTGGTATACAATATTTAATTGATCCTTGGCTGATCATCTTTTTAGGACCTTGCCTTATTAAAACCAAAAAGCAGGGAAATGCGGGCCGGGCAGCTATTAGCCAATGTCGAGAATTCTCTCCTACTTACTGAATTTACCTATACTCATGTTCCCATTGTCATTCTTTTAGTAAATTCTGTTTTGAGTCATTATCTATCAAATTTGTTGCCAACGTCGCGCGCCGCACAATTATCGGCTCGCGGGCCGGCAGTGTGACGACCATTGGTGAATACGCTCCACAATTATTGTCGAAGTACGACCAATAGTGTAGTTAAACGTGTTTTGTTTTATTGTTAAGGTCCCGCTTGCGTGAAGTATCAGGATATTTTCGTGGAGCCGATGCTGAACGGTCTCCGCGAGTCGGAGTCGGAGGTGCGGCAAGCGTGCGCGTACGGTTGCGGCGTGCTCGCGCAGTTCGGCGGCGTACAGTTTGCGGGCGCGTGCGCTCGCGCCGTGCCGCTGCTCGCCGCGCTCATCTCCCACCCGGAGTCGCGATCCGTCGAGAACATCAACGCCACCGAGAACGCTATCTCGGCCGTCGCTAAGATCATCAAGTATAACCACTCGCAAATCAACAGGGACGAAATCATCAGACACTGGTTAGTCCATACTATTTATATATTTACACTTCAATTTTTATATATCGACAACAAAAAAGAATTTTAAAATTTTAGAAATTATAGCATTTGTCGGTAAAACTGTGCTTTGAACCGGATTTAATTCAAGTTTTATAAGTTTAATTTTTTTTACATGGAACCCTAATTATTTTCGAAAATTAAAAATACTTACCCTAAGTTACCCGCAGTAACTTCAGCTATCTAACAAAAAAGACTTTTTTTTTTTTTTTTGAGGGGGGGAAATGCATTTACGCACTACCCTTATGTATTGTATTTGAGGGATCAGAGTCCCCCAATACAATAGATAAGGGGGCACGGAGTGACGAGCTCCGTGCCAGTGTGGGACTCACCCGGGCGTGAAGCGCCCGGAAATACCCGCTAAAACCCCCCGGGGCCGTCCGCTGCATTTGGGATGGGGGCGACACGGGGTGGCTTTCGCAAGCACCGCGTCGCCCCTGCAACAAAAAAAAAGACCTTTTTTTTTTGACGGGGGAAATGCATTTACGCACTCACCTTACCTATTGTATTAGTGGGACCTGAGTCCCTCCAATACAATAGGTAAGGGGGCACGGAGTGACGAGTTCCGTGCCAGTGTGGGACTCAAACCCGGGCGAGAAGCGCCCGGGAATACCCACTAAAACCCCCCGGGGCCGTCCGCCGCATTTGAAGTGGAGGAACAAAAAAAAAAAAAAAAGACCTGACTAAATCGATCCAGCCGTTCCGGGGATTAGCCGTTGCAAACATACAGAAATTAAAAAAATATATATATTTTTGGTATTGGCATCGTATTCATATGTATTTATTAAAAAAAACAGACATTTCAATTTTATATACTAACGACAACAAAAATGAATTTTATTAGTATCCTACATTCCACTACGGTTGTTTTGTCGGCTGTGTTGTCGTCCAATATACTTATATGTTTCGAAACAGTCTACCCTTCAATTTTATCGATTACTATAGGTGATGTTTTTTTCTGCAAAGTAAAGGTATTATCGGTCCGAGTATAATTATGTTGTATTAATATAGTGTGCGTGGTGTTAGGTGTTAGGTATGCACAACATTGGTGTCCAGAACACAAGATAGTGCAGGTTCTGTGAAAGTGCAGATGAAACACCAATGCACATCTTGTGTGAATGGAACCATTAATACCCATACGTAACCGAATTCTGGGTAAGCACGCGTTGCTCCCGGAGGAGGTACAGACACTGACAAAAAGATCCTACAGTATATCCAGGTTATAAGTCTAGGCTGGATGCTATAGCAATATAAGGGGCGATCAAAATAGATATAACCAGGTTGCAGTAATACAGAACTATTTTAGCCTGTATAGGCCTATTTCGAATAATATATAATGGTGTTAGGTTGACGTGGCTGCCGGTGACCGAGGACACGGAGGAGGCGCCGCACGTGTACTCGCTGTTGTGCGAGCTCGCCAGCAGCGGACACGCGGCACTCGCCACGGCCGACGCGCCGCGCCACGTCATCGCAACACTAGCCGAGGCGTTCCTGCGCGACGCCGTACCCACTGACAATCCTGCATACGCGCAGATGGTCGCGCTTGTACGACAGATACAAGTAACTAATAAAACTCTCATAAGATTTATCTTTTCCTTTTTTTTTAATAGCTGTGCCCGCGATTCCTTCCGTTTGGAGTTTAACCCTTTCAGGACCATAAGTAGGCGGAGAGTAAATATTACCATACAACTGTTTCTTTTAGTTTTTTAAACATAGAGTATAGGACAATCACAAAATAATGCATTTGTAAGTCGGATCTCTTTTAGAGTTTTGTGGGAAACATTTTTTGAATATTTTTCAAATTGAAATTCGAATATTGATATAATTAAATAGACAGCTGCCAATTTTACAATGGGAAAAATGTTTCCCCTGGCCGTGAAAGGGTTAAAGAAAGAAAGAAATTTATTTGTTAAACACACACATTATATACAATAAATATATGTGTTATAAAAGGGGGCCGAGTCAGCATATATCCACCAGTGCTGATTTCCAGTTAAGACACCCAGTTGCGTGTGTCCTTTGTCGGCTTTGTCATAACTTTGTTTTATGAACGTGTTGTGAAAGAGCATATTATAGATAGAAAATAGGTTCAACACAATAACAATATTAGTAATGTACTAATAAAATTAATAACAATACATAAAATAATACACATATATATTACTAGCTGGTATTCGCAGTTTAGCCTAAAAACACATACCTAAAAAAACATATGAATTAGGAAAATTAGTCTTTTTAATTTTATTAGTGCGGAAAAAAAAAAAAAAATATACATAACAGTAAATTGAAACGGAAAAAATGTACAATAGTAAATTGAAAAAAAAAATGAGAAATCCAAAAATACGCCAAAGCCTATAATCATCTACGAAATTTCGCGTGGAATGGTCTCATCCTGATACGTTCAGTAGTTTTGAACAGATGGTGCCGCAAAGGACCCCATTTTTCTTATATATAGATATAGTAATAAACATCAGGTTAAAATTACTGATGTAGCAGAAGAAAAATGTTGCTCAAAAATGCCTGGGCGTAATAATTATTAATAGAATTTAATTACATTTAAAAAATATTGAATATAATTGTTATTTATTATTAAATAATATATAATCTATAAGTAAAAGGAACTAATAGTACTTTCAGTGTGGTTCAAGGCACCTCTCGTTAATTCCCTATATTTTTTCCAGGGTAATGCGGAGCTTTTTAATACATGTCTGATGCAGTTGAGCAACGAACATAAAGAGGCCTTGCAAATGGCCCTCTCGACATAGTGAAATTTGTTATATTTTGAATTGTATTCATCACCGCAAACCGACATTTCCGCGTTATCCTGATTCATCTGTCGCCTCTTACGCGTTGCTCATTATTATTCACATATTGATACATGCGTTTCACCCGCCTAATATAATTATTATAGTCTTTGGTTGCTGTACACATGTACTTGTGTGCCTATAATTTTTAACTAATTACTCCTTGTATGAAATAATATAACACATAAAATGTATTGTTTCGTTTAATTCTGATATTATCTTATACATTTTATCTCACATGACCACATAGTATAAAATTCTGTTGAACTAATAATTCAAATTACTGTGATATATTTTTGTACTGTTTATTGAAATTGCTTCAGCCCTTTTTTAATAGCAGCTCGGTGAGCACCGATTTGATGTTATATGATTGTTATTGATAATAAATATTGCGATATTTTAAAAGGATGGTCCAATTACGTGTCGTTACATATTAAATTTATTTTCAGTTTTTGTCTAATAAAACTGGAAGATATATGTTAATATAAATAAAAAATAATAATTGACCCTTTACATATGCCACAAATTTAAGCTGATAACAATAGTAATACATCAGAAATATAATTTTAACATATTCAACATACCTCATTATATAATAACAAAACAATACAAACATGTACGGCAATCTCTGCATATTTTTTTCTGTGACTTTACCGAGTCCGGGCTATGTAGAGGACTGCAACAGCAGCTAAATTATAATTTATTTTTGTATGTATAAATTAGATACTAAATTATTGTTTATTTTTTATATAAAACTGTCTTCAAAAATTGGGCCTTCTACTTTCTTTGATAATATTTCTATGGTTTGCCATATTTCTGCTACAAAGGGAACTCAATGGCTGTAATTCGTACATATGTACGAGATGAGTCTGAAAGAAGTAATGTTATCCAATAAATATATAAAATATATACATATATTTCCTTGTTTAGACTAAAATAAAAGTTATACGACATTTATTATCTTTTATTTCAATATTTGACGTTTTCAGATTAAATGGTAGTACGTCAGGGGTTTGATAGAACTTCCGATTTTGAATGTGGAGTTATTTCATTGTTTTTTTTTTTCCAAACTAGCTAATGCTTTTGACCGGAAGGGTCTTAACAGCTTCACCGTATCTTTGTGGGTAAGTGCTGAAGACACTCCAATTTCAGAATTGACGCTCCGAGTCATTATTTTTACTCCACTACACTATATTATGTAAAATGCCACCAAAATTACATAATATATTGTTAAATATTGGAAGATATTGAATTAAAAATAAAGACGACAACTTCACAAACTAAAATCGCGCCAAGCTATCTCTAGTCATAGAACTATAGACAAGTTTTTTGATTAGAAGATGACATTGTAACAAGTTGGAACTAAATAAAGATTTTGTGTTCATGGCTCTAATAAATTATAAAAAGTAATTAGCAGTGTACGGAATATACGAGTATGTGTATTAAAACAGTTTTAGGGCCAGTATTAGATACATTTTTTCTTGATTTACTGCCAGACAGAGAAAAATTATGCCAAATATATATTATGTGAGAAGCGCAAACGTACTTGCTAACTTTAGCAATGTCAAAAAGTAGTCAATTCTAAAACACCAAAGTTTTCTATTTATATATCAATTTACAATTTTTTTTATAACGCAATCACCATTATTATAAAATGATAAACAGATTTAAAACATATTTTTAAATAATATGGAGCATTATAAGTTGTTATACACATTTAACTAGTTTTCACATAGCGTACAGATGCTCCTGTCGTAGCGTAGGTAAGCCCTCGCAGACGTCGCCGCCGCCACGGGCCTACTCTACTGTCCCTGTATTGCGTTCACATTATTCAATAATTAACTATGTGGATAATACATTCGGAAATCATCTAATTCCAGATTTTCCTAAAAAAAAAAACAACTTTATTGATTTTATAATTTTGTATCCAATTATTATTTTTTACATTTATTACTTGTTTTACGGCTAGCGTTTTCGCGCCAGAAGTTGTAATTTAAATTGATAAGACTTTTTGGGCACTGTTGAAAAAAGAAATAAATGATCTAGTATCGAAGTATTAAAATAAAGCACAGTAAAAAAATATTGTGAAATACCCTATTTCTGACTATAGAACAACGCATTACAAACTAATGTGTTTTCATCATTAACTTAAATTAAATTTTAATATTGAGTATGATGCTGAAGAATTATTGCAATTATTTAGTGACGAAGGTGACTAACTGAAATAGATCTATTAATATAATTCGAATTATTTTCAACATTTTCAGTGCTTGTTACAATGATGATAATAAACTTAACCTAATGTATAATAAGCGTAACATTTCATATGTATTTAAATTCTAATTATATCACCGCCACTAGCTCATCCCAGAACAAAATCCTAAGTATGCTCCTAATAAAATTAGTTATGTTAACTTTCTAGTGGTTTTTTATATCGAGTTTAGGGTTCCGTATAGGAATTGTTATATTATTTGATATAGACACTCGAATTTATGAGAGTAGACAATACTACTTAGTTGTCATCCATGTCATTAGTCTGTGGTAGACATGGGTAAGTCTGCAAAAATCTTGTATTAACTCAGTAACTCAGGCGCAGTTAACTGCTTCGGCTTATTGCGTTAACTCACAATTGCGCCATGGCCATTGGAGTTGATTACTATGAATATTTTATTTGTAACATATCTTGTCGCAAAATAAATGGTTATATATTGATGTAATATTTATTTTCCAATCAAGGTTTTGAATCTCGTGGAAAATATTCATCCTGAGAAGCAGGTTTGCATGAGAAGTCGCTTGAAACTCAATGCATGTACAAAAATAATGTATTTCAATGAATTTTTATCTTTGTTATTTCACTGTACTTTAGAATACAAAATAACAACACTTTTGTACACTTAATAACAAGTTCAAATAAATAACCATGCTTTTCCTTCAACTGCTCCTCACAGAATCGATTGTAGTTATGCGTTTTGATTTTCGAATGTAAACGTATTCCATCATTTGTTTTACACACAGATGTCAACTCAGCCATCTGTCAAAATAAAATCTTATGGCCAGTAAAGTGAAATCCAGAAAATAAAGATTATCTAGGTATAGCTCCATTTACGTTTCACAGAGTTGCAGTTTCTAAAAATGATATTCGAATTTCCCGGTCCTGCGCTGTGCACCAATGCATTTTGAAGAAGTGAGTTAACACATCTAGCGCAGTGAGTTAGCGCAAGTGCGCGACGTAGCGCAGTGCTACACATCTCTAGTCTGTCGTTTAGGGTGCTTGGCGCGACTTTGGTCTATCATGTTGTCGTCCTTTTTTCAACTCATTATTTTGTAGTTTCTGACTATACATTATGTAATTTTAGTGGCATTTTACGTGATATAGGGTATATATGATACACAAGTGTAGTGAAGTGAAAATAATGACACGGAGTGTGAATTCTGGAATGTGCCAATCATTCCCGTTGTGATCGTAACAGAAGGCCACCATTTTGTTACCGCCATTCGATTATTGATAGTGTTCCTAACGTCTGACTTGGCTGCATAGTCTACTAGTACCTTTGCCTTTTCCATAAAAAATGAATTAAAAAAAGTGTGGTTGTCATTTTAGAATGTGAAATTACAGCGACTACTATTTTGGTTTTTTTTACCACAATATTTCATTTATTTTCAAAATTTTCATCACTGAATATTTCTTTATACATTATCTTATATTTATATGCACAAAACTTTCTAGTTTTTCATATTGGTACTTTAAAATAAACATAGATCTATGTATTTTATGTGAAGTATAATATCAGTGTGTAGTTAGCAATTTAGCATTCAATAATAATTATTTTTGGTGTACACGACTTATCGGTATACAAATTGAATCACGTACATTTATTACACAAGTGATCTGTAAATTGTAACGGCTGGTGGGCGATGTTATAATGTCACGTAAGAGGTCCCGGCTCAATATCGAAGAAGGAATGGAGTACAAGTCAAGCGATGGAGGCTGTGGTGAGGAACAGAACGGTAGCGATACGAGTTTAAATAGCAGTACAAACTTACCTGACACACAGGTAAGTTGATATATATTTCAGTAATCATTATTTAATTGTACAAAATTAAAATTACTAGATATCTAATTATGTAAGTGTAGCGATATATTTATTTATTTATATAAATATTGTGTACATAAATAATTTATTGTTAAAATATATCAGATATGTATGGCAGAAAAGATGTACTAGTTGTAAGTAGATTCATTTAATTATCATCTAAAAATTATTTGTATTTATTGTAAAAGGTTATAACTACAATCTAGACTCCCTTGATGGTAACTTAACATGAATAAAAAATGTAGATGTGACATAGTAACTTATTTAAGCCGCATATGTTTAGTTGTACATGTGATTTGTTGAAGGGGAGCACAATTAATATTTTATTAAATCTTATAGCTTTATGTCATATTGGGTATATTTGGGTGTTTTTTTTTTTTTTTGCAAAACTTCTACACCTTGATGATTTTGTTATAATACTGCTAATCTAAAAGGATTAATTAGCCTCTATTTATTTTTTATTTATAGAAGTAAAATATTTAAATAAATAGAAATTAAGCAATTAAAGAAATTTTACATATTTTCATTTTACTTATTTACATTTTTACTTATTGTTTACATTAAATTACTAACATTAATTTTATACACTGTTTATTAAGGCTGTTTCCATTAAATTTACTTAAAATTGAGGTAAGTACTAATACATAAAAATAGATCATTATGCCAGTTACAAAAAGTCAACTTTTTGAAATAGGGAACTGGGTCATAAATGCTTATGAACCGTTAAAGCACTAACCCGGTGTTTGAACCAGGTTCCAAATTTTTTCTTGGTATTTGATTGATTAATAGTATTTAGAATAAAATTTATAATGACCTCATCTACAGCATCAATATATAAACTTTATTTCTTATATGTGTGATTAATTACTAAAGATTTAGGTTTGGCTAATAGTTTATAAGTTTATTTACTATTTCTTTGTAGCTCAGTATCCTAGGTGTCAGCCTAAAGTTTTGTAAAGCAGTCAAAGCCTTTCAGGACAATAAAGTTCTATTAAAAAAGTTCTATGTTATATTTTTATTACTTATTGATAAAGCTTTAATTAAGAAACCATATTAAGAGAATAATGTCTGTCATAAACTTATATTGAATGGTTGTATTTTGTATGGTTTTTTAGAATCTCCTAATAAAATAAATGTCAAGATAATATTATTTTGTAAAGAGAAATACCTATTTACTTTAATTATGATTTATGATGGTGTGAGTCATAAAATACTTGTGATTAATATGATCTTTGATGTTATATGCCTGAATCATTTTCAATTGATACAATTGCCTTGTCAGTAATCCAACAATATTTGAAACTAGTGAAAATATGACTTATATACCTTTTCAGGTTATTTGAATTAAAACTTTATTGAGTGGTAAGCAATAATATTTACAATGCAGGTGATATGCATATCATCCTACAAAACATTGTTCTCTATAGAGGTGAAAATGAAAGCCAATCAATCCGATATACTGGGCTCTCAGCCAACAATGTGTGGCGTGACTATTGATCATGCGCTCAAATACCTTTGCACCTAACTCGAACCCAACACCCGTATATTAAACACTGTGTGCCTGTGGCTCTACTCACATATCATATTCATTTCTCGGCATAATATAGTTTTTTAAAAGATCATTGGAAAATAATTTATTTTGATGGCCCTAAATTGTTGTTGTTAGTAACAGAAAGTGAAAAATATTTCTTACAAATTCAAACACTTGCCATTAAATATTTTGTTCACAGGTTTATGAGTTTTTTTTTTACACAGAACTCTAATTATTTTCTGAAAAAATGTGCCCTAAATTACGCATAGTATCTCCACCTATCTGCCAGAAAAAGTCCCGTCAAAGTCGGTTCAGCCGTTCTGGAGATTACCTGGAAGGACAAACAGATAGACAGACAAAAAAAATTGTTATTGTTATAGGTACCGTATATTCATTAATATTTCATCATCATCATCATTTGCCTTTACATCTACGCAAGATGATTTTAGTGAGCGTCGTGGTAACATTTATTTTTGTGACTTGTCAAGCCAATCCGAGAGCTGCAGCAACGGCCACATGGCTACATTGAAACAAGTCACTCGGAGAAGTCGGATTGTTAGCGCGCTGGTGTCTTAAGACGCGCTTACGTGCAATTTTTCCAAACAAATTAGCGTCATGGATTTTTATGCCGTCAACGACTACCTTGCCCCATGTATCACGGTTTTCTGACAAACTCTCCTAACAGCGGTAGCCAATAGAGAATGCAGCCATATCTCACTTAACACAGTCTTTAAATAAATCTAAGGAATGGTCTGCCTATGGGACTTTTTGCATTTGCTTAATAACAAGTTATTATTTTGATATTACAAACAGACGCTTCAATTTTATTTATTAGTATAGATTATGAATCTTTTATATACATACAGAATTTTTTACATATTTAACACGTTTTGTACATTACGGTCTTTAATCTTATCGATACTTATCTATGAGAGATAGCGAGTCTGTTCTCGTTTCTCGCTTGTTCATTCAATAAATATAATACATCGCGAAAATGATTACGTTGCGTAATTCTATGATTACCAGAACTACGTATTCAAGTTCAGCATCATGCGGACTGAACGTGATCGCGTACGTTCATTTAGAATTGAAATCGCCTTGAACGCCAATGAAAAAGATAAGACTGTACATGAAAAAGAAAATTAGAATGTGTGATTTTAAATAGGTTCTGTGATAAAAGGATCGTAATCTTATCGGCTTAAATTATATGCAGATCGAACAATGATTAATTATTACGGCTTAAGACGTACGTGAAGGTGCATGACACTGCGTCAATGTTGGCAACTTCAGCAACCAATGTGAGCATGTAAAATATTGTCCGCCCACATTACGGTTAGTAGGTCGGGCGTTGCCATCATTGTAACCGAAACGATATCTAAAACTGCACGGCTTTTGTCTGAACCTTACGTTATAATTATAACATTACTGTCATTCGAAAACAGTCTACAACACATTCGCATTAAACACAGAGAATTATTCCAGTCAATATTTATTCATATCTAGCGGTGTGCCTGCATTTCTTATATTCTTTACTGCGTTTTGATTTTTTTATATGGAACTTAATTATTTTCCTAAAATTTATTTGGTACTAAGATAAAGTAAAAATATTTCTCATAAATTCAAGTACTTGTCCCTAAAACTGTACATTGAATCTGATTTTATTCAATTTTTTATGAGTTTTAATTTTTTTTACGCGGAACCCTAATTATTTTCGTAAATCAAAAATATCCTAAGTTACGCGTAGTAACTTCAGCTAACTATGAAAAAAAGCCCCGTCAAAATCTCTCCCGCCGTTCCAGCGATTACCCGGAATAAACAGACAAAAAAAATTGTTATAGATATCGTAGATACATTCATATGTATTTAGTAACAAATTGTTATTTTGACATTAGAAACAGACATTTCAATTATATTTATTACTATAAATTTGTGTTATCGTTGATTATCTAAAATTATTTTTATATACTGTATAAAAGTATTAGCTTCTGGCTGCGGCTTCACTCGGATTACCACAGATTTCGTTTATTTAGGGACGAAAGGTAACCCTTTTACCGCCTGACACTGTTTGTAAAATTTTAATGATAATAGGCTGACTAGATGAGTCGTGAAAGGGTAGCAAATATACTCACATTCGCATTTATAATATTAGGATTAAACATTTATTACAAATATGAACGGTACTTGGATGAAATGGCGGCAGGTTACGGCTACTACGTGTGATCCGCAAATCCACTTTAAATTAAAGGGGAAGATTTACAAGAACATAATACGACCTGTCGTCTTATATGGATCAGAATGTTACCACATAAAGGTGACGGACGAAAGAAGATTACATGCAGCTGAGATGCGAATGTTGAGATGGATGTGTGGGGTAACAAGAATGGACAGGATTCGGAATGAGTATATTAGAGGAAGTTTGAAAGTGGCGCCAATAGCAGACAAGTTTAGAGGCGGTCGTTTGTCCTGGTATGGGCATGTTATGCGCAGGGAGAAAGAGGATGTTGTAAGAAAGGTATTGGATATGAATGTGGACGGTTACATGGGAAGGGGAAGACCAAAGAAAAGATGGATGGACTGTGTGAAAGATGATATGCTTAGGAAAGGAGTGAATGCGGAGTTGATAACAAATAGAGAGGAATGGAAGAGGAAGACATGTTGCGCCGACCCCAAATAAAAATGGGAAAAGGGTAGGGAGAGGATGATGATGAACGGTACTTGAGACAATTTTGTTTGTGTATATGCATGCAGCCTATTTTATGTAAAGTATTAACTGCAGCTAAATTTATTAATAACGAACTTCAAAAAGAATAAAAATTCTAATTGTGGCCAGTCAAGAATAGGTTTCTTCGGCAGACGATTTGTAACGTCAAATGTACCAGTACGCATAACAAATCACAGTCATCTGCTCAATGACAACTGTGTATAAACGAGTATACAAAATTCTGCCAATTTCAGAGAGAATAGTATTATATAATATTGTTCCAGTTTTCATACACTATAATAATGTCGGCTATTTTGCCAGAACTATTTCGGAAAACGCCAAGTCAAATTACACAATATAACAAGTTAATGAAAAAATGAAATATAACTACTATGTATGACAAACTAAGATTCATCCAAAAAATCAACCGCAATCTTCGAATGAGAAAACACCAGTAAAAAAGGTGTAAAACTAAATTGCTGTGTGATATTTCTTTAGAGGCGAGATAGCGTTAATGCTTACTCTATCGAACTTGCACAGATTTTACAATTCTTCATGTAACAAAAAAAGAATATAAATAATTAGCTTAAATTTAAAATGTGATAATATAAATAAATAGTTTGGTTGACCTTCTTTTCCAAATGCACCATGAAAGTTTAAACTTATTCAGGCGGAATCAGAAAAATAATACCGATTAAAACTATTTGTGATATATTTCCGTATTAACAAACAAATTATAATAGTAAAAAAAAAATACAATTGTAATTTAAAGAATTTCAAACGTGCCGAATATAATGCATATGAGTTTTGTGAGATGTTGCTCCGAGATATTATGTAAAAGGTTCAAGGTCGCTTAAATTATAATCACTACTTTAATTTGGCGAAGATGCCTAAACACGTGAAGTCATCATGACGAGAAACATAACAATATCGAATTAGTGACCTTAATTTCACACGGATTCTACATTTGCTGATAAGAAAATGACGCGTCGTGTAAAGAGAATAAATCATGTCCATAAATAAATGAAAAAGTTTGATACACAGTGTTAGTTCTTCATCCTTTTAGTTCTATTAAAATTATATATTTGCAATAAAAATAACGTGTCAGTTATAGTAGAATGAAAGTAAGTAATTTTTAGGGTAATTAAAAAAGTCATGTCCCAGAACCATCACGTTTGTATCTGGTATCCATTCATTCAACCGAAGGACATCCACTGCTTGACATAAGTCTCCCCAAAGATTTTCCACAACGACCGTTCTTGCGCCACCCGCATCAGCGGGTCCCAGCGGACCATCACCAGGTCCACCATTCGAGAAACAGTTGCCAACTGAAAAATATTATAACTAATGAAGTAATATTATGTTATAAATACATATTTTAATTTTAGTTTGCAATATACATTCTCGTGCAACGATTTACCATTTATAGCACGCTTAGTGGAACATTTAGCGCAGCTTGTTCGAGTATTATGGATAATCAATATGTAGGTCACCCTTACAGTTCATTACTTACGGGGGTAGTTAGTTAAATAATTAACCGTAACACTAACAGTTATGAATTTAGGAAACAATGGGTGTTTGATTTTAACAATGTTTTTTATTAACATTACTAGCTGTGCGCCCGCGTTCTATATGTTTTTCTCTGCGTTTTAATTTTTTTATACGGAACCATAATTATTTTCCTAAAAAAATTTAGTACTAAAATAAAGTAAATATATTTCTCATAAAAACAAGCACTTGCGGGTAAAACTGTGCATTGAATCGGATTTTATTCAATTTGTTATGAGTTTTATTTTTTTACGGGGAACCCTAATTATTTTTATTAATTATAATTACTGTAAGTTACCCGGTGTAACTTTAGCTATCTACTACAAAAAGTCCCGTCAAAATCCGTCCAGCCTTTCTAGAGATTGCCCGGTTCAAACAAATAGACGGACAAAAATTTTAAAAATTGCATTTTTGGTATAGGTCAAAATTAATCTTGAAATTACAAACAGACACTTCAATTTTATTTATTAGTATAGATAAAAAAAATTGTGTATAACCAGTTAAGGATCAGTATAACGGTCAAACCTATGAGTAATTCATTTAGCTGATTCCTTAATAAGGTAACTGTGACTTAAAATTGTAGTTTCGTTTCTAATATCAAATAATAACTTTGTTAGTAAATACATGTGAATAACCTGTACCAAAAAAACAGTATTAATGTGTCGAGTACCCGTAAAAATAAGACAATAGGAAAACAATGAAAAGCTGGCGTAAACGCCAGGTAAGTGCTCAAGGGGTTAAAAAACTTTGTCTACTTATTGGTTAATCTCCAGAACGGCTGTACTGATTTTTTTGGGAGACATATGAAATTGAGGGGCGTAACTTAGGGTACTTTTATTTTTGAAAAATAATGAGGGATCCAAATAAAAAATGAACCCATTTATATTTTCAACAAAATCCAATGCACAGTTTTACTTGCAAGTGTTTGAATTATTTTTGTTTTCTATTAGGAGCAAATATATATATATTAGAAAAGTAATTAGGTTTCCACGTAAAAATTAAAACTCACAAAATTGCAAATAAAATTCGATTCAATTATCAGTTTTATTAAAAATTGTTGGAATTTGTGAGAAATATCTTTTCTTTCTATTAGCAGGTACCAAAATAATTTTGGTACTAGTAACATATAATTAAAATTTTTTATTAACTGTATTTTTTACTTACTAATGGTCACTCTTTTAACGATTTAATGTTTTCTTAATAACTTGTTTCATGTCTTAATAGGGTAGAATAGTGTATAAAATTGAAATAAGAATACTATATGTATTGATTTTCAAATTATAAGCACAAACGTAACGCCCAAACAAACAGACAGATTGTCTTTTATAATATGTATTATATGAGAATGAATTATTAAATATAAAAATTATAACCACAGATTATAATGTGTTTAAAATATAAAGATTTATGGCTAACTAATCTATATCTTTATCTGCAAATTATCTATCTATATCTGTATACAAATAACGTTATAAGTTGAGCGTGTCTGAATGTACACATAATTTTAAAAAAAAATTGAAATAATTTGAATACCTTATCACTTTTATAAAATATTGTGTCTGTTAACTGTCAAGGCAACATATAATTATGCTTTCCTGTAGAAAAACTAAATGAGACACATACCTTCTTCATTAATTTTGATACAAATCTGTTTTAAATTAATATGTTCGTGGAATAAAAGGACTTCTATGTTACTGATTCATTAAGGATTGTCTGCTACCTATTTAAAATGTTGTGATCTCATTGTCAAATACTAGTATAGTGTAAATACTCTAGTATTATTTATTGGACTAAATATTGGGATGATAATATGACCAATTTAGGATTGAATGTGCATCAGTTAACGGCCGCTTTATTTACAAGTTAAACTTCAAGGACACTCAAACAAACAAACTTACCTAATTCAGAGAAGAATGCAAATTATAATCGACGATGCTGACCGTCCGAGAATGATGTATGCGAAACAGTGTTATTATGTTACAATCCGACTGCTCAGTTTACAAAACCCAAAAGCGATAGATTATTCTAGATTACAAATTTAGATTCTACGTCAGTAACTAAACGAGAATGATCATAAAATAAATAATCGATTCTGTAAAATGTTAATTTAACCTATACATATTGTCACCCTGGTAACTTATAAAGTTATGACGTCACTACTATTTAATTCCGTAATCAAGCAGTAGGTAATATCTTAGACCGGTAAAAATGAAACATCTTTTTATTTTAATGTCTTATGGTAAATATGACGAGAGCTTGGTCGATATGCGTCATCTTCGTAGTAAACAATATTCAATGTGCAAATATGTATTCTTAACTTAGCACAATATGATATATAATTTAGAACATTTGACTATAATAAAGGAATTAGACTAAGGTTTGATTTACAGCTAATAACGGCATTAGTGTAATTAATATCGATCTTGAAATTTTTATGAACGCGCAAATATAATTACTTAATCGAAACCTCATATACGTCATTCCTACATCTGGTTATTTTTTTAAATTTAAGTTGTATTCGAAGATGGAGAGAATTTTTTTTTTTTAGTATTAGTTTGTTTTTACTTGGTGTTTTTAATGGTTATAATGTTATTAGAGTTTTCAATACATTGATCGATTATAGCAATTAAATCCGTAAAGCGTGTTTTTTTAAATAAATCTACGTACATACTTCTTCATAGAAAGAGTTCCACGAAAAATTAGCAAACTGAATTTGGTTTTAGCCGATTGAGATTTATGCAATAATTATTAATGATTTACTTTGAGTTCTCAGAAGTAATATTTTATTCTGAATAATAGTACAAATCAATTTTAATTATTTATATAGGTATATCAAAAAAATATTTATGATAAAATTTTAAAATATGTACTATTATTTTTTTTTACACTATATAGGGTTAATGCTATGACCACAATCTCATCTGATGTTAAGTGACGGTGTGGTATAGGATGGTAAACACACTAAGTCTAGAGGTACTGGTTCTCAAGTAATGTTGCCGGTACACATTGGTATTATGCGACAGGTTTTCAAACTTAATATTGGTAGTTAGTCAGGCGGACATTATTAGAAAATGCTCTACCACCATGCTATAGTTTCCTCACGATGTTTTCCTTCACTGAAAGCTCAGGCTGATTTATGAGTTAGATAGGTGGGCCTGAAGCCGGGTCTATTGACGCGGAATCCGTTCGCACTATCCACTGCCCCATCATCACTTATAAAAAACCATGTTTAAAATCTAACGTGGTATATTCTGGTAGATTTTAAAATTGTATATAAACAATATACAATCATTATGTATAAAGGTAGATATGAGTAATTCCAGAAGTAACAAATAAACAGATAGTAGAGTCGAACCTTTCGAAATAGTGATGACATCGGTATAAACTATCTGTCTACTGGTAATTGAGTCATCATAATATACTTGATATATATCGAGTACCTACATATTAAATTGTAGTAATAATATCAATATAAAACGTTAGTCATTAACTTTATTGTTGCTTACATTCCGTGTTATGGTATTCAAGATTTTTATTTATTTTTTACTTTATCAAAATGGTACGATATATTGTTAACAAATGTGTAATAATTAATTGATTCATCAAAATGTTCGTTGAAACGTAAAATACATTAAGGGCCTATTATTATTAATGGCCTATTAATATTATCAGTCTCCTATGTAGGGATGGAAATCCTTTCCGAAAAAGATCGATTTTTGAAATAATTCTAACCTAAGTTTAATGAGTCGATTCACAAAACATCTAGGCCCGAAGATCGATCTTTTAAACTAATAAAGTATCGATTATTAGAGTGTCTTTTTTTCTATGATATGATGATCATCTGTAAATAGGCAAAAATAAAACAGTTCACTGTCATTTTTTTTTAGTAGGTTAGGCATTCTTCTTTTTTTTGTTTAGTTGCTGTTGGTAACCTTTAGTGTTGTTAATTTAAAAAATTGGAAACAGTTTTTGCAATAAATGATAATTATAGTCTAATTTCGACCACTGGAATAATGCTATTTACGAATAAACAAATATTACGAATAAAACAAATAGAAAAAAAATGATCTCTTAGAAATCGAGGTTTTGTGGTTCGAATCAAAAATAGATCTTTTAAAAAAATCTTATTTCCCATCCCTACTTAGGCGACTGATGACCCCGGACCATCGACATACTATGTCCGCGGTCCGATCCGTTCGTGTATTAACAGCATAATACTCGCAGTAAAAAATGAGGAAGGAGATCTCGTGTTAATGACGCACCTCTGTTTAGTTATTTTTTATATTCGATTTAATCATACTGCGTATCTACCTTGGAGAGCGGCCCAGGATGTGGTCGATCCCCGACTAGGGAGATTCCTGTATCTATCGCCAGCGTGATACAGTGACAATTTCATGTATTACACTATATTCCACATTCCTACACATTACACGCAGCTAAGTGGTGTTATGTAGGGCACTTTGAGTTTCGTATTTCCCATAACTACCGTAGTTTAGCGCGAGGCAAATTCCGCGGAATTCACATCTCGGGTAACCTAAAGTCTAAGGTGAGGTTTGTTTCATCTTGGTGCCTTGCGCTAGCCTACCATTTTTCTCTACTCCCCTCAAAAGATCAGTGAAGCTGTCAAGCCCTTCCAGTCAGTTAATCAGTTTCAAAAAATCAGATGGAACGGTGTTCTATTGGCATTTTTAATCTTAAATTTGTCTAATAATATTATAAACTAGCTGTATGCCCTCGGCTTCACACCCGCGTAAAACTTTCCACTTAATCGTGACTTATTCACAATTTCAAGAATTTTTTTTTTTAGACGGAACTAAAAAAGAAACAAAGGCAAAAAGAGTTTAACACAATTTAAATTTGTACCCGATACTGTGACAGGCTCACCCCCCTGTCACATCTGAGACAGAACTAAGCTCGGCGAAATGTGGGTGGTGTAGTTCGCTATTTCACCTCTGCCTTACCCTTCGGGAATAACAGGCGTTAGCTTATGTTTATGTCAATTTAAAGAATGCGTCTAAGAAGAAAAGAAGAATTTGTATATTAATTATACGTCATTTTCATTTGCTTTTTGTATATAAAAACTCATAGAGTAGGTGACAGTCAATGGTTACAGTTGTAGTTAGAATGTTTCAACACGCTGTGTGTATAAAGGTCGTATTCATTAACCGAAACGTGTAAAATATGTTACAACTAGACATCATATTTATTTGTTACTATATCTTAGATTAAATATTAATAAATCATCCTCACGAGTTCACTTTACATCAATGCAGTACTACAATCTCTTCTTTTGCTAGTGTTATATTATTTTCATTCGCTGTCCTAAATTCCTAAATTTGCTGTCCTGTCATCGTATATTGCTAATTTAACAAATACATGAATAAAGATTGTTCTAAACATAACTAATGGAACAAAATAATAGGCTTATTTTTTTTTTTTAATTCTAAGTCGAAAATTGATTTCTTTCCGACACGACAATTTGATTTATACACAACAATTAATCTTTGCGGTAATCTAAAGATTTAATAGGTTTTCAGTATGTTTAACTTGTGAAGATTTATGGTAGGTTTAATTATCGAATCTTAAATGTTAAGTTTGAAATCAAACCAAAAATATATCGGTTTTCCTGAGTGATCACGGACTATGAAAAAAAGGATTGAAATTTTCGTAGTTAAAACAGATTAAGATCACATATTCAAACCGCTGCGCTGAGATTCAAAATGAATTTCTAAAATAGGTAAATTTTTAAGTATAGTTTTCATAATTACGTTTGGGAGGACCGCTTGCAGACCGAAATCGCCTCGGACTTCGGAGTAACTCGTGGAGTGTTGGAACGTCGTGTGTCAGACGAGCCTCCACGTCGGCGTCGCGCCACCCGGCATCGACCGGCCCCTTCACTCCTCCGCCGACCCGCAGTCGCCGTTCACTCCGTAAACTAAATAAATTCCTCACACCGACCAACTCTATGGTCACTAAGTTTTATATCGGTTTAGTCTAGTCCCTCGATTCGCACAGAGAGAGCGTATTAACCGCCGCGGTCGTGAAACGTTTTACAAACTCGATATAAACCTCATTTGTTGTTTCTAAGATACCGGATACACTGCCCATCAATAGTGAAACGCCCTTATTTGTAAACTCTTGACATTTGTCAAATCGTGAATTTGTTTGGAGATCTTCATTATTTTAGTAACGTACATTTATCATAATTTATAATGCGAAAAACTGTTTTATTGTTTGTGTAGAAGAATTTTTTTGAAAATTTATTTTAACAATTTGAAGAAAGTTAAACTATATTATATACGTAATGGCAACTATGACTGTAGTAACCACAACGCTCACTAATGGGCATCTCAACGGCAAGATTGAAAATGGCATTAACGGATACAGAAAAAAAAACGGATATATAAACCATGATACACAGGAATCTGTTGTAAGTAATACAATATTGTTTGATTTTTACTCTTAAACGATATAAAAATATGTCATAATAATTGTTAATCTAAGGTCAGGGCCTTCGAAGTAAACGCTCGAGTTGATACATTTTTCATAAAGTGTATTATCGTGTCCAATGTAGGTAGGTCAAAGAAAATACAGTTGTTAGTTTGGGTTTTGAACGATTGACATGTAGTTAGAGAATATCTTTGAACGACGTTCTATGCAAACTTCTTGGCAAACAACTGGTAGGCTGAGTGAAAGTGAGCCTATGCCGCTAGCGGTAGAACCATTGTTGAACTAACTTGGAAAGTTGATAATATCATTGCGTTACTTTAATGTTGATTTAAAATCAGATTCTTTTATATACTCTCGTCATTATTTATTGCATTATCTAAAATTTAAATATAAAGCTCCATGTTAATACTAGTAGAGAGTACAATAATTTAATTTACAATCGATTCTCGCATGCTGAAGTTCTGTTTTTTCGACAATGTAGCATTTATTTGAATACAACAACAATAATTTATAATGTACTGTAAAAATGCCTTTCTATTAAATAAATAATCATACTTTAAAGTACGTGTTATTTCAAACAGCTATTTGGTTTCAATTATAACATAGTGTTTATACTCTGCACAGGGGTTCTTAAATCCTTAACATAGGTGTACTTGTTTATTATTAAAGTTAAAATTTTCGGTCGAAATTAAAATATGTATAACTTGAAAATCACTAAACAGATTTTTTTTTAAATTATTAATATACTATAATGACTGACCAGGTTTTAGTATTTATTTTCTTAAAGTGTTTATTCCTGGCCGCTTTCGGCTACGGCGTCTCATCTATTCTGGACCGGTTCATTCAAATATTTTACAAGGAGTGTGTTGATGTTTTGCCCTTTGATTGCCTTTATAGTGTTAGGATAATTATTCATATATTTTGATTATATACACAATAAGTAGTAAGATTGATTAATATGAAATTGTAATAGAATTTACGTATACATTTCTAAATCAGAACCGGAAAATAGATAAACGGAAGTGAAGTTAATTTTAGATTTAATCGATAAGCAATGTAAGAATTTTCTATATTTTTAAAAACTTAATGTAGAATGTCTACATATTTTGTTTGTAAAAAAATATTATTAACAGGTACTGCATGCGTTACAATATGAATTAGTCACCCATCGGGTATTTAAGGGAGTCATTATCGAGACGTGGCACGGATAATACGTAGAGTGTTATTTACCATTGTGAGATACATGGTCAAATATACGTTTAAAACCGATTAATATACACGTAATTACTGCACCCTGACCTGTCACTTCAACAGTGACTAATATATCCAATTTTACTAACGAAAGTACGACCGCATATAGGGCGACTTAAGACTCCACCGACATAACAATAAATTATATCTACAGGTGGTTTAGTCTAGAATTTTGAATTGAACGAAATACTATTGACACATTTTATAGATAATAATAAACAGATATGAACAATAATCATGTTTATCATACAGAAATCCTTCGATGCGGAAATGTAACTCGCAAATTTTCAACGCAACAGAAAATTCTCCCTACCCACTATTCCACATTGTGCATATGGCCAAAAAGATTTTTTTTGAAATCTTTACTAATAAATGAAATTGTAGTGTCTGTCTGTCTGTATGTTCCGGGTAATCTCTGGAAAGGCTAAATTGATATTGACGTGACTTTTTTGGTAGGCAGCTGAAGTTACTCCGGGTAACCTAAAGTACTTTTGATTTTCGCGTAAGTTTAAGTACCGCGTAAAAAAGATAAAACTCATGAAATTATGAATAAAATTCGACTCAAGGGTCAGTTTTACGGTAAAGTGCTTCAATTTATGAGAAATATTTTTTTACTTGATCTTAGTACCAAACTTTTTTTAGGAAAATAATTAGGGATTCCGTATAAAAAATTGGCCGTCGTGGAGATCTTTGGGGAAGACCTATGTCCAGCAGTGGATGTCTTTCAGTTGAATGGATAAAAAATTAAACTGCAGTGAAGAAACGCGGGCGCAGCTAATAAACTAATAAATAAATAAAATCAGTAAAAATAATTTACACTACTATCTTAAGTACATAAACAGATAAACTCGAGTACTAATTTTAGTAGCGTTAGTAATACTTAACCTTCATAGTTAGTTAACACTTCATTGTTATTAAACGTCAACATTCCTGTTTTACACTATTGTACAGTGGGATCGTTGTCATAAAATTATTTTGCTTGTAAACAGTCATTACATCTTTGGTTATATTCTATATAGCCATTGATTAAATCGCGGGGTGGTGTAGGAAACACCGTTATGCGGATATTGTTGGTAGGGGTATCGACCGAGAATGTTGCAGGATTATTCGAGCCAACGCAATCTTAGCATATATAATACATGCCATATATTGTTACATACAGTTTATTCCGTATTTATATTATACTAGCTGTGTAGTCGCGGTTCTGCCCTCGTTTCATATATTCTTCACTGTGTAATATATTTTTTAAATAATCATTGCAAAATAATGTTTTGATAGTGTTGCCCATTGTATCTTAGTTTGTCTACAATTTCGTGAATTTTAATTTTATTACACGGAACCATAATTATTTTCGAAAAATAACAGTAGCCTAAGTTACACAGAGTAATTTCAGCTATCTGCCAAAAAAAGTTCGGTCGATATTGGTCCAGCCGTTACGGAGATTAGCAAACATACAGACAAAAATGTTAAAAATTGTGTTTATGGTATAGGTCCCGTATATACATTTGTATGTATTTAGTAAAAAGTTGTTATTTTAATAATACAAACAGACTCCTCAATTTTATTTATTAGTGTAGATTAGTTTACGTTTATAACAGTAAACTAGTGGTGCAATAATAAATAATTATTTTTTAATGAGAAATAATAATAAATAAAGAATTTTTTTTAGTAAATCATATCGTCGTAGTTATCGGAATAAATATGATATGTATATGTAGCTCGGATTACCAGTCATTAGGTCTGTGGTTTTAGTAATTAGTGTTCGCCCCATTCAAAAAAACTAATAGTCTATACATCCATTATGCGAACTGTAATAGGATGTAATTCCTTTCGGGCATCTGGAAATATTAGTGTTATATTTTTTTCATCGTTCGCATTATTATCACTTTTGCTTATCGAACCTATACTAATAAATAAAATTGAAGTGTCTGTTTGTAATATCAAAATTATTATTATTTTTACTAAATAGTTATGAATGTTTACGCTATACTCGTACCTATACCAAAAAATGCAATTTTTAAATTTTTTGTCTGTCTGTTTGTTCCGGGTAATCTCTGGAACGGGTAGACGGATTTTGGCGGGATTTTTTTTGGTAGATAGCTGAAGTTACTCCGGGTAACTTAGGGCACTTCTAATTTTCGGAAATAATTAGATTTCCGCGTAAAAAAATAAAACTCATAAAAAATTGAATAAAATCCGATTCAATGCACAGTTTTACGAGCAAGTGCTTGAATTTATGAGAAATATATTTACTTTATTCTTAGTACTAAATTTTTTAAAGAAAATAATGAGGGTTCCGTATAAAAAAATTAAAACGCAGGGAAGAACAATAAAACGCGGGTGCTCAGCTAGTAATCTATATAATCGTATCTATATAATCAAGATCGTATCTTAAAACAGATTAAGTAAATCTTTTCTAAATGACTGAATTTTTAAGTCCATTTTCAATAACAAATGGTATATGTATAATCTTGGCCTTGAAAACTTCACCAGATTTTGTGGTAAATGGTTGAAGCACTCTGCCGAAAAATGGACATTAAAATTCTATTATACTAACATCTGTTTCTAAACCTTGGCTAAACATTTTGAGAAATTTGCCCAGCTTACGCCCTATGTACGGCTTTGATCAAAAGTCACTTATAGAACCCATCTACACCTTGCGTGTTGTGTGCAGCGTGATGCGTGTAATGTTTTTTGTGTATGCAGTGTCACTGTACGGTATGTGTATCGCGCTCGCGTTGGCTGCAAGAGCTTCTCCACTAACTGGTAACTGGTTATGGATCGAAGCACGTCTTGGGCCACTGCCAGAGGGTGTGGTACAATCTATCCAATGTTTAAATATACGGAAGTATCATCGCTATATTTATTCCTGAAGCAAATCAATAGCGGCTGTGTTCCAAATTAAAAACTGCTCATCACGCACTGATTAAGTTTTCATTGCCTTGGTTGAGGTTGCGATCCAATTTGAAGTTTATTATGAATAACTTTTTCAGTACTTTATAATATACGAAGAAAATCATTTCATAAAAAAAAAAACAACTTTCGATACAAAATTTAAAGAGATATACCCTAAAAAAGAACTTTCGAAAAAAAAAACTACCTACAACTAGTTCGCCGAATAAAGTTACGATATTTTAAATGTCATTTACTAACAGCTATGTAAATATGAAGTAAGAAATAATGCATATAAAAAAGTAATAAATTCGACTCATTTTGATCTAAATGTATGTATGTGTGTGCGTGTGTATACTTATTATTGTAAATTGCTTAATTGAAATTCTTTCCACGTGACCGTTTTAAACATCGTACGATGCTTACGTCATTTCATTCCCTCAACGGATTGCACGCAGCGACGGCGGACAGTATGGTACCTCGGCGGGTATATATTATCGAGAGTTTGTGCGATTTGCATTCGTATCATCGATATGGATTACAGAAAGAAATTTACATATATATACCTCATCAAGAATGTATTTTAGTATCAAAGTATACAGTAGGTAGAAGTATGTACATGTTAGTGAATATAATATGCTTGAATTAAATTAAAAGTGAAAGTTAAATTTTTACAAAAAAAAAAAAAATTACCTACTTTTAACACTATTGTTTAATTTTAGCCGAAAGAATTTAATTTTAACAAAATTATCATTCGTCCGTATATCTGGATTTAAACCAAGAAATTTCCAATCAAATTTTACCTTTAGTATTCCTTTAGCAGTAACTATACCATCTGAGGCCCGTGGCGAATTCTCTCGATGAGGACCCAGTAAAAATCGTCAAGTTGTAATTTGATTTTAATAAATCACTAAAGTGTTCAAATATTTAGTCGTGTGTCTAACTTCAATTGTATTTATGTTTTTTACTGAATTTTTTGTTAAAAATGTAAGAATTCTTCTGAACTCTCGACTTGTACCCTAAAGTTACGCGGAGTAACTTTAGCTATCTACTAAAAGAAGTCCCGACAAAATCGGTCACGCCGTTCCGGAGATTACCCGGAACAAACAGACAGACCAATATTTAAAAAATTGTGTTTTTTGGTATAGGTATCGTATATATTCATATCTATTGAGTAAAAAAAATATTTTGATAGTAAAAATATACAATTTAATTATTAGTATAGATGAAGCACGGAATGTCTGAATGGCCATTACGTAAGCAATCTTATTATTTATTTACTTTTCGTTTTTTTTTTCAAAATAATGCCAACGATTACGTTATCGTGTAGTGGGAAGGGAGAAGTAAAAATATCTACAATTTTGTCCTAAAACAAGAAAGCTCGCTTATTGAATGCATGTTATGGATTCGCCACACGCCGGGCGGGATGGTGTGGCAGCGCGATGTGACTATCGCTCACAGATCACTCTCGGCTCGCGTCGACACGATGTCTACCTCGCATACTGTGTGGAGAAACCATTACCATTTTTTTTTTTTTTTTTTTTCGATATGAGCAAAAAAGATCCAGCTCCAACAACGGCAAGCGTAATATTTGCTTCCATTTTCCGGTTTAGTAAGTGAGCTATGACGTCAAATGACACATTCCGGCGTCTATACATATAATATTATTTATACATGTTCTTTGACTATAATATAACTTACGCATTTTTGCGGTTTGCCTGTTTACGTTTCAAACAATTTGTTGTTATGTAATGAATCATTTAAGATTTACCGCTTTCTTCAGTGCATAAATACACACAAAGGTTAGCGGTGATAATATTGTCGATTGTTTTTTTAACCGACCTCAAAAAGGAGGAGGTTATAAATTCGTCTGTATGTTTTTTTTCTTTTTTTTTGTATGTTTATTACGCGATTTTTCCGTCAACTCGATCGATTTTCATTCTTTTTTTTAATAGAATGAGTACACTTTTGAGGTGGTCCCTTTTCAACCAGATCAGGATCTGACAGTGGAACTCATGGAAATTGAGACAAACCCTTGAATATTATAGACACACGTGTTTCATATATTCTTTTCCAAAGCTATGAAGTAGGCTTCACAACTATACCTAAACGTATATGCTTAAACTAAAAAGTAGAAAAAAAAACGTTTTTAATTATAAATAAAACCGACATCAAAAGAATAAACTATAAAAATACACTATGAAGTCAACAAATAATTATTTTATTAATCTGCTTTGTTAATTTTGGAGTCGTACTGTGTAATGTGTACAATATAAATGAGTAAACCCTTTACAAATACATTCAATATTCGCTTATAAATAAATAGTGGTGAAACAATCTAAGAATAGAATAGACAATTGTCTAAGAAGGCGAGAGAAATGGAACTGGATGAGGTTAAATGGGGTGGACGATGAATATAAAGTAAAACAACACATTTTTGTTTTTTATTACCGCTAAGGAATTATTTATTATTAAAGAACTCTTTATTAGTTTGTTTTTTCTGCAACTAGAAAATTATTACTATTGTGTATCAGAATTATTGTTACTTTTTCTTCTAAATTTTATTATAAAACGTGTTCAGTGCATCTTAATTTATTATCGTTACCTTGACATACTTAATTTGGTCGAAGATAACGAACGTTTCACGATTGAAGTACGTGATTTTAACGTCATAATTAACATTTCGAATAGAAAATGTATAATTAATCGGAAAAGTATCTATACCTATATATAAAATAAGAGCCCCACATTTTTCTTCTTTGTTTATCAACTTATTCTATATTTTGATTTAGTAGGTAATTTTAGAAATAGCTTTTTTTCTTCATTTTTAATTAGTGATTGCGGTTGACTTTCGACTACCGGTTATATTAATAATAATTGGATTGACTTCAAACAGAGACTCACTTATTTTTAAATCTCTTTTATTAGCTTCATACGTATTTGTCTATGTAACGGAAACTTTGAACATGATTTTGAACCCCTTCGTAATTGCGAATACTTATCAAGGACCGATGACATCTCAATATTTTAAACAGTTAGTCCCGTTATCCTTACCGGGATTTTCAGAATACGCAATTTTTTAGTATCTGATATCCGAAAATTAAAAAAAAAAACACGCTTTTATAGAAAAAACCCCACTAAAAATAGAAAATAATTAATAAATATAAATTAAGAATAGTGTATGTATATGAATAACTGTCATTCGGTTTCAAAGAAAAAAAAATCAAATTTATAAATTTCATCTAATTCAAATTTAATACGTATTTTTTTTTTGGTTTGAGCATAATGATTTAAATATCAAATTAAATTATTTTCATGATTTTATATTAAAAAATATATATTCCATAATCTGACAATTACATATTTAGTGTCTGCTTAGTGATCGAATTCAACCGTAACCAATAGCTATAATACTAAACAAAGATATTTAAAAACATTGTTTAACAAACTGAGAAGATAAAGGTTTATCTTTAATAAACTGTTTTATCTTTGCCTATTCATATCTAGACACAAAATAAGTACCTAACTCGAATCACGATTTGACTCTTTCTGATACTAAACTGCATTATTGTGAAGAATAAAAATTATTTAAGGCGCGAGCTGAGCCGCAAGAACAGCTTGTTTACTTATGTATTAAGAAAATTAAAGTTTCTGTCCATAATCTATATTCCGCGGTAGTATTGAGGCGTTGAACCGTTTGTTATATAACATGATATGTGGTTTTATTTTATTCTTGAACGTTGAGAGAAATAATGTAAACATCACAATAATAAAATATAATGAATGAATTTTAAATAAATTTGATACATCTATACTTAGTATAAAACAAAGTGGCTTTGCGTGTCTGTCTGTCTATGCGTTTATCCGCTGACTTATAAACTGCACACAATTGTTTTTGATGCGATTTCCACCATTGGTTAGATTTCTAATGAAGGTTTTAAGTTACAAAAAATGAATATTTTGTAAAATTAAAAAAAAAATTGGTTCAGTAGACTAGAGCTTGAGAGATACAAATAACAAATAAAAATAAAAACCCCGCTATAACCTCTACCTTTCTCTGCGATTGAATAAAGACGAAAATCATTTTTTCCCTAAGCCCAATTCTAAAGTCAAGCACGGTCGAAGAAGTTTGTAAAAATAATATTTATAAAAAACCAATGTTTTGTCTACAGATATTTTATAACTGAAATGAATACATAATCTTAAACTAGTTTTGACTAAGAATTTGGTTACAGGAAATTATTATACCCTTGAACTTGAAGTGTAATTAAAATATTGTAAGTATATTATAGTGATATAGAATCGGAGACGAGCGGTTTCACACGTTTTGACTGACCCTATGTGTCAACGTTCGTTATCATACTTTGAGAAGGTCTTTTTGTCATCTATCTACGTTTATCGGGTTATCGAATATCCAGTAGTTCTTAATACGTTTTCTGGTAAACATAATGAATTTAGACTATCGTACAATAAAGATATTTCATTTTTCATCTGATGTTGATTAACGTAATAGTTGCAGGACGGTGACGACCGCCTATAGATGAGTCTATTGACAGTCGTCATTATCATGCCTAAATCACTAGGTAGTTCTGTATATAAATCAACAGAGTATAACCAAATGAAAAAACACAGAAGAAAACAACAAATAAAACATTACAATTTTGGACCCTAATTTAAGGCGAATACAGCATATTGATACGTACTGATTTCGGTATGCAACGCACCTTATCATATTGATCGTACACAATAATATTAATAGGACATGCGGTCGGAAAAGTAGATATTTAAGAAATCTATTGCGATCGCGTTGCCCCCCACACAAAGTATTATAATACACGAAAGAGACAACTGCAGCTCGAACTGATTTTACCGTATGCAAAATAGATAAAAACATCACTTCATAGTGCTTTAGTTGCTTCTCGCTAGTTGAAGGATGACTGGAGGGAAAGTCGTGGTATACGTTTGAAAGTTATTTATTAACTGATTCTTATTTGATTCTTATTCTGATTATTTAATGCTTTCTGATTAATTCTGAGGACATATAGTGAAACTTAAATTCTAAAAGATCCCTCGTTAGTCGTAGGGCTTACAAAGATTACGGTGGTCAATCAGAAACATGCAGAGTGCGAGCGAGACGGGACACACGGACTTCTCTCATACGAGGTATTAAATATATGTAACCCGTGCGCCCGCGGCTCGCGCTAGTGTGCCGTTAGATGTTGATGAGGTCTCTACATCACTCCCCCTCAAGCGAAGCGTACGATCTTCTTTACGACGCGACCGCTTCGAGTGACGTAAGGCTGGTTTGTTTTCGAGTCCACTGTGGCTTGATTTTGACGAGAGTTGGTGGAGGCCGTCGAAGTTTCCGTAGCGCTCGTTCCCATGTAGTCTTCACTGAGTGTGTAAGCCGGTTTTAATCTGTCTAGCGAGATAACAGCTGTGCGTAATGGTAGTTGTATCTTGAAATGCTTCGTATGTCGTTCAAGTACTTCAAAAGGTCCATCGTAAGGTGGTGTGAGAGGCTTCTTTACGGCGTCATTCCGAACAAAGACATGGGTACATGTTGCCAAATCTTTGTGGATGAATGTGTGATGACTGGCTGATGGTCGTTGCGTTGGTGTGAGTGACACTAAGGTCTCCGAGAGCTGACGCACGTAGTCTGCATCGTCGATTTTCGCCTGAGTCGGTACGAAAAAATCAGATGGCATACGTAGTGTTGTTCCGTACGTCATTAAGGCAGGGCTGAGATTATTATCACTTCTTAGTGCGTTCCTTAGCCCAAGTAAAACAGTGGGTAAATCTTCAACCCAATTTGTGGTAGTGCCGCGCGCCATGAGCGCAGCCTTCAATGAACGGTGCCATCTTTCCACTTGACCATTAGCTTGCGGGTGGTACGCCGTAGTTCGTATTCTCGTTATGCCGAACTTTTTCATCAAAGCGTTGAATAAAGATGATTCGAACTGGCGTCCTTGATCAGTCGAGATGCGCAGTGGAGATCCAAATCTGGCAATCCAGTGTTCGTACAGTGCTTTAGCGACAACTTCCGCTGTGATCACTTGCACTGGTATTGCCTCTGGCCATTTGGTACATCGGTCTATGATAGTAACACAATATTGGCAGCCATTCGATAGTCGCATTGGTCCGACTATGTCGATGTGGATGTGTTCAAAGCGCTGTGACGGTGGAAACTCTGATAGAGGCGTGATGACGTGACGCTGAATTTTTGCACGCTGGCAACCAAGGCAGGCTCTTGCCCAGGTTGATATGTCTTGGTTCATAGCGGGCCAAAAGAATTTCGATGCTATTTGCTTTCGAGTCGTTCTTATGCCGCTGTGACATATTTCATGTTGAGTCTTGAAAACTACTCGGCGATATGTAACGGGTAGATAAGGACGAGGCGTCGCTGTAGATACTTCGCACGTGATTGCGGTCTAAGTCCCGGTAACGATAATTCGCTGAACTTCAAGTTTGTTTGTTGTTTCAGATTTTTTAATTCGACATCATTTTCTTGATCGACCGCTAGTTGGTCGAAGTCGATGATGGATGGACAATTAATTTCTTCAATGCGAGATAATGCGTCTGCGACTGTATTTTCTGTTCCCTTCAGGTAGTCAATGTTTGTGCAGAATTGGCTTATAAATTGCAATTGACGTTCACGTCGCGGTGTGTCGCTGCTGCTTGCGGATCTTGAAGTGACCAAGTGCATGAGAGAGTGGTCTATGATCAGTGTAAATAGTACACTCCGATCCTTCTATCCAACGTCGAAAATGTTTTTACAGCCATGTACATCGCTAAAAGTTCGCGATCGTACACACTGTAGCGTTTTTGCGTCTCGCTCATCGCTTTAGAAAAGAATGCAATCGGTTTCCAAACATTGTCGATTTTTTGTTGTAGTACGGCTCCTAGACTGTGATCGGATGCGTCGGTCATAATCGCTAGGGGGCGCAACCGCGAATTGGGTGCGTTAGCGTCGTTGCTTCTGTTATGCTTTATCTGCATTTAACAAAAGCTTCGTCTGCTTCGGGCGTCCAGTCGATTACAGTTTTGTCATTTTTCTTTCCATTGTGCAGGTATTTATTGAGTTCATGTTGCAAGTTAGCTTGATGAGGCAGGCAGTCACGATAAAAGTTTATCATGCCCAGGAAACGTCGTAATTCAATTATTGTTGTTGGTTTGGGATACGTGGATATGGCTGTTGTGCGTTCTTCAGTAGGTTTAATGCCGTTCGCAGATATTTCGTAGCCGAGAAAGTCGATGTTTGAGCGTCCGAATTCGCATTTGTTTACGTTGAGTGTAACACCATACTTCTCGAGTCGCTTTAGAACTGTATGTAAGAGTTTTCTGTGCGAGTCTTCGTCCGTAGAAAATAAAAGTATGTCATCGATATAACAAAAACATCCTTCTATTCCATGCAAGACTTCGTGCATGAATCTTTGAAAACTTTGACTAGCGTTGCATAAGCCAAAGGTCATGCAGTTGAACTCATATAATCCGAACGGAGTTATGATAGCTGTCTTCTTTTTATCTTCCTCATTGATAGGTATCCAATAATATGCCATTTTGAGATCAAGCTTCGAAAATATTGTTTTGTTCTGCAGCTGATAGGTGAAGTCTTGTATGCGTGGTATGGGGTAACGATCCGGCTGTGTTACAGAGTTTAACCGTCTGTAGTCACCGCATACACGCATTCCGCCGTCCTTTTTCTTAACAACATGTAAGGGGCTTGCCCAAGGACTGTTAGAGGGTGTGCATATACCCATCTCTGTCATGCGGTCGAACTCTTCTTTGGCAAGTTTGTACTTTTCCGGCGGCAGAGGGCGCGCACGCGCGTACAATGGCGGGCCCGTGGTTTCAATGTGATGAACTGTTTCATGTTTGGGTGGTTGCTTCAACGACATTGGGCGTAATACGTCTGGGTAATTTTTCAAAATATCGTAGTAATCTTGTTCGGAGCTAATCAAGTAGACAGACTCGGTAGCCGAAGATATTTGAATCGTGTCGATCGATAATTTGGTTACTTCATCGAACAATTTTTTCTTGTGAAGATCAACCAATAGTCTGTAGTGGCGTAGAAAATCGGCACCCAAAATCGAAGTTTTCACGTCGGCGATAATAAATTTCCATGTGAAATTGCGTCGCAGTCCCAAGTCGAGTGTTATTGTTTTTTCTCCATAAGTATTTATCGGAGAGTTATTTGCAGCGAATAGCTTAAAAGTATTAAGGCTTGTACGTCTTGTGTGCTTCGGTACAGCAAGAACTGATATGTCTGCTCCTGTGTCCACGAGGAAACGTTAGTGAGTGTTGCGATCGTGAACACATAGGCGATTGCTTTTGCTGGGGACACCGACGCTCGCCACAGTCGGTGTCTTTTCTAGTTTAAAGACGTATCATTGAGTTTGTGTTTTTTCTATTGCACGGTGATTCACATCGTTTTGCCTTATCTCCAAAACGATAGTGGTATCTGCATTCCCACTTGTCATCGCCAGGCTTTACTTTGGCGGCGTTCCTGTTGCGCGAACTAGACCGCGAGCGAGCGAGCAGGACGGTGATAGTGATGCCTCCTTGTCGCACGTCCCCGTAGCTCCGCTACTTCGAGTGTTAATTTTTCAAGTTGCTTACTTAATACTGCGAGTTGTATCGCACTCAAACTTGAACTTGAACTTGACTGCTGGGTTGTAGGGTTCATATCCAGTGCACGTGCTTCTTCAGTAGTTCCCTCGTTCAGTGCCATCTTCTTGTTTTTCGGGGTCACCAATTTAGTTGCTTCTCGCTAGTTGAAGGATGACTGGAGGGAAAGTCGTGGTATACGTTTGAAAGTTATTTATTAACTGATTCTTATTTGATTCTTATTCTGATTATTTGATGCTTTCTGATTAATTCTGAGGACATATAGTGAAACTTAAATTCTAAAAGATCCCTCGTTAGTCGTAGGGCTTACAAAGATTACGGTGGTCAATCAGAAACATGCAGAGTGTGCGAGCGAGACGGGACACACGGACTTCTCTCATACGAGGTATTAAATATATGTAACCCGTGCGCCCGCGGCTCGCGCTAGTGTGCCGTTAGATGTTGATGAGGTCTCTACAGTGCCCTGTTTCCTCCTCTAAACCAGAAACGATTTTTAATTTTCTTTCAGTTTTAGAATAATAATAAAGACGTTTTTTTTATTTTATCCATTAAAATTTGTTTGACGAACGTCTGAAAATGACGGTAAAAATCGAGATTTTTTTTCATTTTCAAAGGCTTCTAATTTCTACAATAATTAATTCATGAAAAAAAATCAAAACGTACAGGCATGGCGGTAGTGGATATATATTATTTGGTATAAAAATATTTACCGTAATGCTATTATCCAGGAAGAAAGCAAGGGACTACGTTTGTATGGAATAAATGTTGCTAGGATATCCTCTTAATCGCTGTATCTAGACATCATAGTAACGGGTTTTGACCATGTGAGCATAGTGGTCGCGACCGAGTCGGACAAGAAATTCTTTAGGTATTCGGATTCAACTACTTAATGTCTTATCATACATTTGACTTTATGTCGTTTTAAATGTCTCTAATTTATTACTTTCCTGATAAATTTGTTATTATTTCAATTAAAAATGTTCGGAACACGTTTTGGTATAGGTTAATGACTGGCAATGTTTTAAAAATATATAACACAAATACGTGTTACTTAATTTTACATGCAAATTCGAAAAAGGTATTATAATATAATATAAATTATAAATTGTCTATTATGTTTTTTGTTATAAGTTGTCTATTAATATAGGGAGTCTTCAAATAGTACGTAAGCAGAATATTAGATATTTTTAATTCAGCAGTAGTAGACAAAGCCCCTCTTCCCACCCCTCATGGTATCGTGAGCATTGGCATAATTTTGAAAACAAAACACGAAACTTGTATAAATAAACTTTGTTTACATAATCACCATTCAGAAGCCCCCGTCCCTTATGCCTTCAAAAATAAGCATAGGTCCGTTCTTACCACATTGATCTGATCACTAGACATAGCAAAGCCGAATATATGCTATGGGCCATCAAACACAAGTAGTGCGTTTCGTATTGTTCCTTTTTTAAAAAGATGACATTTGAAGAAATATCCGAATGAGACTGCGAGCGTTTAATGTTGGTTATATATCGGTATGTTTTAATATGCAACCTCAACCTGTTTTGCCTTATTTTTCAAATGACATCATTTCAAAAATTTTTTTTTTTTTTTTTTTTTTTTTTTTTTTTTTTTTTTGACCTAGCTAATGCTGTTGACCGGAAGGGCCTTTACAGCTTCACCGAACTTTGGGGGCGAGTGCTGAAGGCACTCGCCGCAATAAGGTGACTAGCTCAAGGGCTACCAAAGTGGTACGAACCTCGGCTTGGCCGTCACCTGAGTACTCAAGACTCACTCGCGAGTTGTATCCTAGCTAATCTTTATTTTTATTTACATAAAAAAAAAAAAAAAAAAAGGTTCCTTACAGGACCTATGTACCTTGCATGTTATGCATGAGTGTGTATGGAGTGTTGTGCGTGTAATTGCTCAATGCGTGGGCAGTGTTACTGTATCGCGCTGGCGGCGACGTCAAGAGCCTCCCCAGTTGGGGAACGAGACACGTCTTGGGTCGCCGCCTGAGGGGGACCCGGAGTGTGTGCGGGAGCAAAGTTAGCCGCCTGTCCCCGGCGGCGGGAACGGCGGTTTCGCGGGAGTGGGCGCTGGCACGCATTTGTACGAGGTAAAGGAGGAAAGATCCTATTACTACGAGTTATGGTATCGTCGCGACACGATAAGATCCTTTGCGGCCGACGTATACGACGCGGCTTACGTCCTGGCAAGTACGAGACGGCTCGCACGATGAGGGGGTTCGAGTGTGTCTCTGCGCGTTCGAAGAAAGCGCGACACTGGGTCTTGAAAACGGACCTAATGGAGGGCAGGTTGAGATCCCTGTGTAAATCCACAGTTCTCTCGAACCATTGGGCACCTACTGCCTTCCTTACAAAGCGATTCTGAATCCTTTGTAAGGCGTGCATACGCGAACGAGTGATGTGACCGAAGACAGGTGCGCAATACGTGATGATGGGTCTGACCACCATCTTGTATAGGGTAATCTTATGGCGGAGTGCCATTTTGCTCTTGCTGTTGTAGAGCGGATAGAGACGACCTAGCACCATGGAGGTCTGGCGCTTCACTTTCTTTATGTGAGATTTGAAAGAGAGTCTGTCATCTAATTGAACTCCTAGGTACCTGACTTCGGAGGAGTATGGGATTTCAGTACCCGCGTACTGTATGGGCTTGGGAGGGTCTTCCCTAAGTTTACGGCTTCTAGTGAATAATAACGCGGCGCTCTTACTCGGGTTTATCGCGAGACGCCATTTGAAATACCAAGCGCTGAGTTGGTCGACAGCGCCTTGGACGTATTTGCGTAAGACCGTTTTCTTACGAAAAGCGAAATATATGACAGTGTCGTCCGCGTATAGACCTAGCTGAACTCTTCCGAGATCAGGGAGGTCCGCTAAGTAGAGGTTAAAGAGGACAGGCGCCAGAATGGAACCTTGGGGGACTCCTGCGCGTATGGGGTGGGCTATAGAGAGAGCGCTCTCTACTCTATAGCGGAAACTACGATCGGTGAGGTAATCGTGTATGATTCTAACCAGAGTGTCGGGGATACCTAATCTAGTGAGTTTGTAGACGAGGCCCGTGTGCCAGACCTTGTCGAATGCTTTGGCAACGTCGAAGAAAACTGCGAGCGTATGCCAGGCTTTATTAAATTCAGGGTGATTAATATTAGTGAGTACGTACTCCGTGAGGCGGAGCACCTGATGCGCACAGGAGTGTCTGGCTCGGAAACCAAACTGTTGGGGAGGCAAGAGATTTTTGTCCTCTATCACCTCTATGAGACGGTTCATAAGGATCCGCTCATAGAGTTTGCCTAAGGTGTTAAGAAGGCTAATTGGACGGTAACTATCGGGTTGCCTGGCGTCTTTGCCAGGTTTGTGTATCCCTATAACTATTGCTGCTTTCCAGGCGGCTGGAAAGTGGTTGTTTTTGATGGCCGCATTGAAGATGCAGACCAGCAACGCGACCAGAGGCGGAGGAAGAAGTTTGATGACTTCGTTCCTGATTCCGTCGGGACCGGGGGACTTTCTGGGCTTAAGGCCCTTGATGGCAGTCGTAACCTCGTCACAGGTGACAGGTGAGAGGGGGACAACCGGAGTAAGAGCGAGGGAGTCCTTCACAGAGGATTCGACAACAGAGATGTGTTCGATATCAATGTTTGTCGGTGACGGGAGCGCATTGATGCTCGAGGCTATCGGCTAAGCACTCGGCTTTTTCGATATCGTCAAATGCGGGTTGAAGACCCTGCGTATTTCTGTCCAGGGGGGGCATGTTAACGATGGTACGGTCCATCTTCATAGATCGTGCGAGCTTCCAGTACGCGAGGTGGGAAGGTTTCAGCTCTCCTAAGAGGCTGTCCCACCTTTCATTACGGATCTGATCTATGCGGCTTTTCACCGCTCTACGCAAAGAACGCAAGCGCGCACGATTCTCCTCAGTCGGATACGTGTCGTGGGCGCGGGTCGCGGCGTTTTTCTGTGTGAGCAGAGCTCTCACGTCATCGGGGAGTACAAAGCGGCGATCGTTCGCCGCTTGCACCTCTTTCGAGGTCTCCTCGATGCCGATCTTGAGGTGCTCAACCAGAGCATCGATCGCGAGGTCCGCGTCCGCAGACGTATCCAGTACATCTGGGATCCTATCGAGAGAGGGGGTGGACGGATGGTCCTTTAAATAACGGCCGAGCTTGTAATAGTCCGCGACTTTTACAACTGGCGGGCTAGAATTAGAGTCATCCGTGTGACCTAACATCAAAACTACTGGGCGGTGGTCGGAGTCGAGTTCGTGTACGACTTGTATAAGACGCACAGGAAGCGAGACTCCTTTCAGAACAGCAAAATCTAGAACCGACGGGCGACAGTTCGGTTGAAAATGGGTGGGCTCTAACGGCGCGACGACCTCAAAATCGAGCTTCCGTACTAGGCGCATGAGTTCCGCCCCATTGGGCGTAACGCACGAGCTGTTCCAGAAGGTGTGCCCGCAATTGAGATCGCCGGCGATAATGACTGAGTCGCCTAATGCGAAAAGCTTCTCTAGATCTGACCTTAAGGGTCGCTTACTGGGGGGGAGGTATGCAGACACGAGTACGATTGACGGATGGCCAGTCATACCTATTCTACATACCGAAACTTCCATATTGGTAAGCTCCGGAGCTTGTAACGGCGAGCAATAGAGTGACCGTTTATAATAAATAAGGGTACCACCGCCCCTTTCAGGGGTCCTATCATTTCGTACTATGTTATAATTCGCAATCCCGGGATTGCGATCACTAGGCTTCAAAAAGGTTTCCTGGACGAGAAATACGTCTATTTGACGATCGCGGAGAAAGTTAGCGACTAATTCACGCTGCGGAGCTAATTTCCGCGCGTTAAAGAATGAGAGGGAGAGACCGCGAGGCTTGAACTTAGCCATCGATTACGGGTGAAGAGAGACGCGTGCCAGACCTTGAAGGGTCATGGCGATGGCAGGGAAACGCGCGATAGCCTCGAGCTCGGCGTTCCCGGAGCCGCTGTTCAACATTGCGTTGAACGCGACTACTTCCTGCACATCATGGATGCGCAGGAGAAATAAAACCCGGTCTAAGCCGGTGGAGTTGGCCTGAGGGGCCTGGGGGGGGGTAGCCAGGCGCGGCTGCGCCTTGGCTTGGGGCCTAGGTGCCCACGGAGCCAGAGGGGCTGCGGGGCGGGGGGGGCGGCGGGACGGGTCGGCACCGCGGAAGGCGACGCCGACGTGCCTGGGAGGCACGGGAAAGACCTCAGTGTCATAGGCGGCACTTGAGGTTGGAGGAGGAGGGGGGCAGCGTTCCTCTGAGGAACGCGTCTACCGCCTTTGTTAGGCTGGTTGCGTCTTACCTTGGGCGCACACGGGCACCCTCGGTAATTGGCGGGATGACCCTCCTGCCTGCACAGAACGCAGCTCGGAGGGTCGGTAGTGTCCTTGGGACGGGGACAGTCGGGGGTGAGATGATCCCCGAGACACTTGACACATCTCGGAGCCATAAAGCAGCTCCGAGAACTGTGCCCGTACAGGGGTACGGGGGCAGCGGTGACACTGCGAGGGGTAAGACTTCTTGTGTGGGACTTCCACACAGATGCGGGAGAGGCCGCAGAGGGTCTTCAGACCGAAGACCTTCTTGCTAACCTCGTTGGCGGGGAGTGCGACAAGGACCATATTATATGGCCTCCTGCCTCGCTGATCGTGCATCCTATGCACTTCAGCATCGGGGAAACCCTGCTCCCTAAGGGAGGCAGATACATCTTCGCAAGAGAGTTCCTTTGGAACTCTCTTGATCACGACGCGGAGGGACTTCTCCTCCTCCAGCGCGTGCGTGAAAAAAGCATATTTCGCCTCACGGAGAAACCGCGTGAGGTCGCGGAAGGTGTCCGTGGTCGACACCTTCACCATGATTCCATCGCGAACATTCGTCGCGCTGGAGAAATGTATTTTGCGGCTCGCTAACGCCGCGGAGATTTTCGTCCAGGACGCTTTGTCCTGGATCGTGACAGGGGGGGGGGGACGTACCTTCCTGGGCTGCACCTGAGACGGTGCCGCTGCAGGCTTGGGCGCTGCCGACTTCGCGGCAGGCAGCGGAGTCGGCTGCCGTGACGCGTCCTCTACGGCGAGGACCTTCGGGACTGACTCGGAGGGCGGCGGAGAGGCCGGCGCCTTCCTCTTATTTTTCCGCTTAGGGGTGGTGAACTCACCCCCCCCCAGCGGGGGAACGCGGTGTCCATCTCGTCCGAGTCTGACCCGGACGACGAATGGACTGCGGGAGCGGCGAACCTAGGCATCAGGCTCGGATGCCTATCTGCCTGGCTCGGGGGGGACAGCGGGGAGAACCTATTCCCCGTACTAACATTTATCTGCTCCGCAGAGTGCGGGCGATAAGGGGACCGTGACCGTGACCGTGACCGCGATCTGCAGTCCGAGAACGACGAGTTACGTCGTGACCTAATTGCGGGCGGTGTGATTGCACGCGAACGCTCCGGAGCGTTTATATTAGCTACGGGTTTGCGCACTTTGGGACCCGACGCGGCGGTTGAGGACAGCTGCCTCTTAAAATTTTCGAATTCCCGAGCTAATTCGGGCGACCTCTCACATAAAATCCTAACAAAACGGCTTAGGAGCTGACGCTCCGCAGCCAACGAATCGGCCATCCCGCGATGGCAAGAGGGCAGGGGGGGGTGAACTACCTCCCTGCCTGAGGGGCAGGGGGGCGCGCCAAAAATTTACTGAGACTTCGCGAGTCTCGCAAAAAAGACCGTTGAGTCGAAGTGCAATGACTCACGGAATTTGGATCCTACGGAGCCTAGGGGGAAGCCCTAACAAGCCCTAGGGCCGAGGACGTGGGTCAGACGCCCAAACAGCACCCAGGGGATGGATGTGACGCAGGAGCGGAAGTCGGGTAAGAAAAAAGGAAACCCGGCGTGATCACACACCAGATTCCGGTATTTGGAGACCCCAGAAGGGGGTCCCCAGGGAACCTGCTAAACCCTACACCACCTTAGGTTGGCACCGTTAGGTTTCCGGTGATGACCACAATCAAAAGAGAGTGGGTTTTAATAATGTCGAGAAGCGACACGTATCCTCACCTTAAGGGTGAGTATACGTAAAACGCGCGCGTACTGAAAAGTACGTTTTTCGAAAATACACGAAGTTATAAATAAATTTATAAAGTCGAGTATTTTACGCTCGCAAAAATACCGCAGTGCAGGAATCCCACACCGGGTACCCGACGCGGCACGCGCGCTTGCGTCACCTCAGCCGTTGAAAAAACCAACGGCCGTTGCTACGCAAGCTAACGGTCGATCGATGAAGGCAGCGAAAGCGAAGACGGTTGGCGCTAACGTATTTGTGCGAGCGGGCGTAGCGAACAGACACGTCCGTTCACTACGGAGCTTACCACTCTAACCAACCTAAAAACTCATTTCAAAAATGGAACAGTACGAAACGCGTAGTGCGTTTCGTTTATGACCAATAGGATATGTTCAACTGATCTAACTATTAGTGTCAGTGACCAGTCAGAAAAACCGATACATTTTTGGTTTGTTCTCAATTTTAACTTTTAAGATTCGATGTTTAAACTTGCCAATATATGTCGTATGTAAACATATAATTTTAAACATGAAATTTTAATTGGCTTTACGAATAATTAAAATGTTGTATGTAAAGTTGGTCGTGTGTGTTGGTTCAACAATACAATACCGTGTTGGTAAACTGATTATATTTTATTGAACGAGCGATAGTAACTGTTAATACGTAGTGTTACTGATAACGTTATGTGTTGTAATTAGTTAAACTTCGATAGTAACTTGTTCCATGAAAGTAAATCACTTGGTATAACTGTGATTAATGATAACGAAAGTGTTTAAATCTCATGTATATTGGTAGTCATTTGTTATAACTAGACTGTAAAATGTAGTTCAACCATATACGCTAGTAATTATTAACACGGCCTTATTGAGTGGAAGAAAATAAAGAATGAATTGTATGGTGGAATTATTTTTACTACTTTAGTTTTAAGACTTATACAGTATAGATTTTATATTATATATTTATCAGGGAAGCACATAGTTAAAAAAATATATGTCTCAAATACCATAACAATATTACGTACGTAAACCATTCTAGTCTCCACTAAAATAATAATTTATACTTATAATAAAAGGCTAAAGAAAAGAATCGCCAATCATGCAAAAACTACTAAACCGAATTCGAAGAAATTTGGTATAATAGTAGTTTATACTCTGTAGTAACATATAGCATATACGATTCATATTTAGAAAACCATATTATCCACATACAAATATTGAAGTGCATACGTAATAACATTATCTTCTATACATATAAGTACTTATGTTATGAAAGAAGTGGTCTATTATATCCCGGAGTAACAGAGGTTAAAAACATTTTAAGCTTACCTCAAGGTGAGTGAAAATGGCATCAAGTTCACTCGGAAGAAGCTGCATGTACAGCTAGTTAATAATAATAGGTTACAACAGATGATAATAATAAGTATGCTTTGACATGGTGCTTTGTCCATTCATTTCATATTTGATCTCGGGTTTAAAACATTTGATGATAAATTAAAGAAGTATATTATTTTATAAAATATACGTTTTTGGTAATTTAGGTGATATGACTAATATATATATATATATATATATATATATATATATATATATATGGTATATGACTAATATGATACACACCTTGTGACATTGATTAAATTGCCAGTTAATATGTATAACGAACATTCCAGGTGCCCTATTAACCTAGATAACTGTGTTATTAATTTGTGACATTAAAATAATTTTATTCATTAATAGCAACCCGCCCGGCTTCGCAAGGGTATAATATAGAAATCCGTAAAACTTTTTTTAATTTAAATAAAACCGGTTTAAAAAGAATATACTATAAAAATGCACTAAAAAGTAAATTAATAATTACTTTATTAATCTACTTGCCTATGGATGTCTATTCGTTCTCGATTCACATAAAAAAGTTGAGAATTATGTTGAGAGTAAAGTAAATGTTTGTGTAATTTACGTAGGATTATAAATTTTGCGTACCATTCGAAATTTTTGTAACGTCATTTGTGATTAAAATAAACGCACGAACCGCACCTTTTCGATCTATCACAACGCGAATGTACTCTTCCGATCATAAGGTTTCTCTGTGTAATAAATCAATTTGCACATTTGTGCATTGTTTATAAATAAACTCTTTCGATTATTAGCAAAAACCAGAGTGAATTTAATTTTAGCTTTTAACAATGAAGCACTTAGATTCATTATAGTATTCAAACGAACGCCAATATTTAATAATGTCTATGGTAGCACTGGGTCATCATCGCTTCAAAATCATCAAATCCTAAAACAAATATATTCTATAGATGGGATATAAGATGTAGTATTATAAATGAGTAGACGAATTTCGATGTTTGTTTTTGTGTATTAACTTATTTCGTTTTACAATTCCGTGAAGTATTCATTATAATTATAGAATTAAGAAAAATAAAGGCATTTGCTATAGTACATTGTAGTCTAATAGATATTCTGCGTAATGATACTTACAGTTACCCACACCGCGTAGGAGTAGACAATCTGCATTATTCTATATCGCTGCATGAGTAATAATACTCCAGACATAATAATGTGTGCTGTCACCGAGTTGTTTCTATAAATCAATTGTATTTTACATATTATATAGCTGAATTGGAATTCTACCACTGATAAAATACAAATTATAATTAGAGGGAACTTAAAAAATACTAAGCAGCCGACAGAAGAGTAAACTCGATTCTTCCGAAGAAATGTTATTTTTTCATAATTTTAATTTGTTAGTTGAAATTATTAACATATAACATTTGTACTAGACAAATGTTTAAATCTATTGGTGCTTCCAGCAATCCACATTTTCATATATGTAGTTTATTCATAATCAAAACATACGATAAACTGCGTAAGTATACATTTTATTATTTATCTTTGAGCGCCAGCACTTAAACGCCATCTTATACTTGACATACTGTAGCATGTTGACGGCTGACGTCATAGCATGGGTAACGCCAATCTAAAAGTTTTTCGCCTAACGAGAATTGCAATGCCGCTAAAGAAGTTTTCACTTCAAAAATAACTATTAATAATAAATTATTTACTGTACTGTAATGACTGTTGAAGATTTTATCACGTATTCTAGTTTTACAAAACAGAAAATCAATCTAGAAATAATTCTACGTAGCTACTAATATGTCGAAACCTTATAATTTAAATTGTAAGCCATAAAAAAAATTACGAAAATAATTAGGATTCCGTATATTAAAATTAAAACGCAAGGAAGGATCTATGGGACGCGGGCGCAGTCGCGGATACAACTAGTTTAATGTAGATTTAAAAAATCCGGTCCTGTAATATCGTAACTAGACCAAAGGAATGTCACGTCTTCGTGATGAATAAACGTGACGGAATTGAAAAAAAAAGTATTGTATGTAACATTATATGTATTTATGTTTGTTAAGATCATATAAATAAAGTTGTTTAAAATAGTAAACGTGCAAAAATACTGCCTAAATATGCGTTGTTCTTATCATGGGTTGTATTAAACTTAGTAATAATAATACTTACTTCATGCTTGTATTTACTTACTATATTATTTTGCACTGAACGAGCGGTGTTATCGTTATTAGTTTTAGTAGTTATGAAAAAAAATATATCATGTGACGACTACAATGGTTATTCCCCCACTCACTGGGTTTTACTGAAGTTGGATCCTGTCGGATGTTATACGACCGCAATATTTATATCTGGTGTCTGATTGTAGATATTTTAGTGGTTACTTAGTACACTTTTCCCTATGTATGTCATACATATTTAGATTATAAAATAGAAATGTGTGATTAATGTACAAATTTTATTGAAAAGCCTTAAGCTTTAGTGATGACTTACAATCAAGTACAATTGACGGTAATTTCGTAATTTTCATATAAAGCTTATGAAATATGACGGGTCCAGATATCCTAATGCAGCATATTCGACTGGACATTTAATTAACCCAAACTGTTAATGGCGTTGTATAAATAGATAAAATCTATTTCAATAGAATGACTTCAGCCTAATGAAAGAAAACAATCTTTTGGATGAGAATGATTTTGTAATTTTTCAATCGACTGGCTTAGTGGAATGTTGGTGTCGTGTAAATTGTTTTTATTCATTGCATTGGTTCGATGATCTAAGTTTAAATTTTTTCTGCTCTACCGAGTCCATAAGGTATAGGTATAACTAAGTTCATATAGTCCATCTTACAGTATAAAAGGTATTACTTACTCACTGTCCTATGCATTCATAATAAAGGGACATCCTTCACAGTCCACCCTCATCCTTCAACGCGATATCCTAACGCGATACTTTGATGTATAGATAAAGGAATGCTTAATTGGTTTGGAGACGTGTAGAGGATGCATGAAAGAAGATTGACGAGATATATTTACAAGGGGAGGGTGGTGAACGTATCTCGAGCAGATTAAGGAAGTGCTGGAGAAACGGCAGGTCAAAAGTATCCATAACCGAAGAGCATGTATGAATGCACTTATGGAATTATAAGAAACGAAAGACGTATGTCAGGATCATAGCAGGTGGAAGTATGTAGTCTCTGCCTACCCCAATCGGAAAGAGACGAGATGTTATGTATATGATATTTTAGTTTTAAACAAAAACAAATATCGCTGTTGATTTTGAAGATGCTAAATTGTTTCGGGTCACAAATAAAGGTCCGAACATAACTTCGTAGCTTCTGTCGCCACAGATGCTGATAACATGAGAATGCGGGGGTTTCATTATAATATAATCTATACCGGGCGTTAAAATGACGACACATCACGCCACTTTATTATCACCGTCGCGTATGTGTTATTATCGGACCTTGAAATGACACCAACAACTGGTTTGCAATTAAATTAAATCGATAGCAAGAACCATTTATATTAAAAATACACTTTGTAAATTTGAGGTCTTTAAAAATTGAATAAGAAATGAAGAAGATAAAGGTCAAATGAGTTATTTTATTATTTCTTGATATTTCTTTAAATAAAATGAATTGAATAAAAACTCTCTATTCTCGAAGGCTTACATAATAGTATCGGTTTAATGTCAGTAAAAATAGTTGATAATACGAAAAAAAGGTTGAACTTATATGATGGTGTATTTGTGTGTTTAAGAATCTAAAACCAGGTTTTCATGTCTCCAAAGTAAGTTTTTTTTTTAATTTATTAAAATAAATTGGATCTGAAAAATCCTTTATTACCAAGAGCCACAAATCCGAAATGTACACACACATTGAATGTAGATTTTAACATATCCGATTTATCGATTGCATAAATTTGCTGATTATATTATATCGTTATATAGATACAAACTGATGTAACTATTTAGTAATCTCTTTAAAACGTGCCATACACGTGGTATTTTAGCGTATATTATTTATTCGTAAATTAATGTATCTCATTAATATTTTTCTAGAAATTTACCCAAAACATAAAGAGTGTTTTTACTGAGAAACTGTATTATGATAATACAGTACAATAAATAATGTATCAATAATCGCACGATTGAACGCTATGACGAAGAGTGTATCTAATTTGATCGAATATTGATATTAACAAAATGTTTTGTTTTTTTTACTTTTGACCTAAAGGACCTTTAAGTGGTTACAAAGTATTGTCGCGATCACTTTGGGCCCTCAACTAAAAGTGACAGCTAGTACAAGGGCACCACAGTTCGCAATGTTAACTAAACCTTTTTGGCCCTCAACTAAAAGTGACAGCTAGTACAAGGGCACCACAGTTCGCAATGGTAACTAAACCTTTTTTTTTACGTGGGAAATGCATTTACGCTTCCTCCCTCCCATCTCTAATCCGGAAATAAAATCTCCCGGATTAGAGATCCCAGGGAGGTATGTGGGACTCGCCCGGCGTGCAGCGCTAGGAATACCCACTAAAACCCATGGTACTATCAGCCGCCTTTCTGGGGGGGCGACACAGGATAGGTTGATATGCTCCGCATCGCCCCAGCGGTTGGCACGACCAAGGTACATGACAGCTAAACAACCTGCCATGCCTAGTGGGCCCCTTACTATCTTCCGTCCAGGGGGGAGCTCGGTACAAAGCAGCCCCCTCTTTCCCGCCTCCAGCAAAATGTCCCGCTTCTCTCCTTCTTGGGTTCTTGTATGAACAAGAACTTCGGTGGACAAGGACTTGGGACGGGTGGTTGGCTCAAGGTGGCAGAAGTGCACGGGCGAGCCGTGCCCTTCTGCCACCCACCCTCCTGCGGCGAAGAGGATCCTCCTTCCGCTCCTTCTCTGCGGCCTCCTTCTGTAGCAAGACTTGGTCTCACCAACTTGGTCTCTCACCACGCTCGGCAGTGACAGGTTCGCTCCCGTCTCTGCCACCACATTGCGACGCTGCTCGACCCACCCAGCACACTCTGCCAGAGAGTGCTGCGCGGTATCCTCTAAAGCGCTGCAGTGATGGCACGCTGCTGTCAGCTCCCTCCTGGCTATATTGTGTAGATAACACCCGAATGTTAACTAAACCTACATTTATATAAAAGGTCTCTTATGAATCTATATACTTTTCGTGTTGTGCTTTAGACTAGCATTTGGCAACACATATTTTATTTCAAAAGTCTGTAGACAAATCTAATAAATACTCTACGAATTGATGACAATGTGGAAGCTGTGAAGAAGTGCACACCTACAGCTAACGATGACACTTTGCTAATAGCAAACAGACATTGTACGCACTGTGAGTACACAGACGCGTACTCGAAAACCATATTGAACTACATCCTCTCTTTTTTTTTTACACGATTAAGTGACGATCTTGTCGAGGATGGTAAACGCTCTAAGCCTAGAGGTACTGGTTCTCAAGTGATGCTGCCGGAACACACCTATACGTATTTGGAGAGAGATTTTCAAACTTGAGGATGGATAGCTACCCAGCCGGACATTATAGAAAATGCCCTACCACCATGCTATGGTTTCCTCGCGATATTTTCCTTTACCGAAAGCTCAAGCTCATTTTAGAGTTGGATTCGAACCCGCGTCCATTGATGCGAAACCCGGCCGCACTATCCACTTTTAATAGCACCTATATTTTGTTTCAGTCTTTACGGTTAGCTGCACCGTTCAGTACAGATCCGGCCGCAGTGACGGAGCGTGAACGATGTCATTACGGGCGCATACCGCGCGCCGTCGCCCAAGCCGGCACCGCGGTACGAAAAGTACGAGTCTATTCGGACGGTATCTACGACATGTTCCATCAGGGACACGCCAGGCAATTGCAGCAAGCGAAGTCCGTATTCCCAAATGTTTACCTTATTGTTGGAGGTGAGTGATTTTTTGAAATATTATATTAATCCTCATCGCCCTGCCCTTGGAGTTCGTCACTGTTAGTGATTGACGGAAAATTAACTTTTCGCGTTTGGTACGTGTGGTGAAATAAGACGCTCACACTTTTTAAAACAACTATCTCTTAGCTGTTATATATATACTAAAAACTAGCTGTGTGCCCGCGACACGCGCGCGCTTTTTGTATATTTTTCACTGCATTATATAGCTTTTAATTTTTTTCATACGAACCCTAATTATTTTCTTTTGGTACTAACATTAAGCAAAGATATTTGTAACAAATTGAAATACCTTCCATTAAAACTGTGCATTGAATTGGCTTTTATTCTAATGTTTAAGAGTTCTAATATTTTACCTGAAACTCTAATTATTTGCGAAAAAATAAAAGTATCCAAAGTTACACGGAGTAATTTCAGCTATCTATCAAAAAAGTCCCGTCAAAATCGGTCCTACCGTTCCGGAGATCTACCAGAACAAGCAGACATACAGACAAATATTTTTAAAATTGTATTTTTGGTATACGTATCATATATATTTACTAAAAAAATGTTGATATTACAAACAGGTGATTCAAACAAATGACGCTATTGTTTTTGTTTTTTTTTTATTTGAAATACCGCAGAGATATCTCTATTGTTATTTTATAAATTGGTTGGTAGGTTTTTCCACAGACAAGCCATTTACGAACCTGATAAATGGCTAATGATTCTAACAGGAATTTCCTCGTTCCTCCCTCCTTAAGTCATTATAGTTTTACAAAAGTATAAAGAAAATTATAAATACCGGTGCAAAATTGACAACTGATCAGATATCGTTTTAAAATTTTGATTGAATTATCAGTTAAGTTCTTAAGTGCACCAGTTTATATTGAAGATATTTGCGGCTATTTATATACAAGGTCGTTTACACGACAGCAATTTTACACTCATTTAGTTTTAATTTATTTAATGTTTCCAAGTCACAATAAAATTAATTGATTTTCGTTACGAATCCTAAGTGAAATTGAAAGCTCAAGAGTTATTTATGTCTTTACTTAAATTTTACTAAAAATTATGACATTTTATATTTTACGATATTTATGTAAATTAAAAATGAATCCCAAAACTTATAAACTTCAAGCAACCTAAATGTTCATTTTTTAAACATTATACTACCGACGCTACGTAGTAGAGTGTCCATCAGTTCTATGAATGCACACATTATACGTAATCACACTGCAAGTCCTATTTATCTGTTACAAGTCCATAATTACAGATAAATTCAATGGCACCCATTGGTCAGATTTGTCGTACGATTTATCGACACGTGTTGCCTGTTTGTTTACGCAATTATAATTATACGGCGTTATCACTACAAAATATTATACTGTTATATATATTTTATCGATACAATCTGTGTATTGTCGAGACAAGCCCTCCGAATTTGACCTTGAATAATATCGATAAAGATTTCTGTTTTGTTTCTTACACTAGAGTGATTGTGTTTTGTTAATAGTATGAATCAGAATGACATGCGTCTAGATTAGCCGTTTCTATTTTTACACGCCATTACGTTTTTTTAATCTTTTACTGATGATTAATCCCATTTATGCAGACATCAATGATATAATATTATCAAGCTTGTTTCGTTTCAAACTATTTAAACGTGAGATAAATGAGCTCTCTGTAATTACGTTTTCCGATGACTTTGCATCGCTTTTTGTGGGAAACGAATTTATTCATGTTTGAAATCGAAATGTGTAAGATTCCTATTTGATCATAATTATGTTGATAGTGTGAAAATGATTAAGTATTATTTCAATAATGTAGGTATTTTGTTTTATGCTACATAAAACAATGTACAATTTTATACTATTGCTCAGTGATTAGTAAAATATAACCTTGTGTATTTAGATTCCTTTTTTTGTTTTTATTAAAGTAAATTCTAATAAAAAAAAATATTCAAATTTATAAGTAATTTTTTTATATTTTAATATTACGTATTTAATGTTACTTAATTATTGTGATAGTAGCGCAGCATATACGTATTTTCCTTCTGAGACTTTCACTTGTTACTAAGTATTACTGGGTTCAGTTATATGACCCAATGCAGTATGTGTCTTCTATATTGTTTACTAGCTGTGCCTGCGACTTCGCTCGCGTGGAATTTTGGCGTCCTGTCTCGTCCAACATTTTTCAACCAACTTTTTTTTTACTATTAAATTATCTATTTTTCAGAACAGTCCAAGTAATAAAAAAAAAATAAGTATAGCACCATCTATGAATAACCGTCATACCGAATACCGAATACATTCAAAACATTCCGGTCCCCATGTCAACAAAAATAAAAAAATCATGAACCGTTTAATTATAATAGAATTAAATAATATTAAATTATGCTCCATATTTATACCTATTGATTGATTGTGTGAAAATTTAAAATCAAAATATTGGTTTCTTATTTACTATGTCTTTGATATTTATTATGTATATACTATTATATATACATATTTTTTCATTCCGTTCAATTTCAATCAACCCATCATTTTTTTGTTCTTCAATAAGACTAAAACGCATTTACTTAGAAACTCTTCTTTCGTACTAATGTCGCCGCGTGTCATTCAATTTACTATAACTTTGTTTGAGTAAGACTGATTTTAATGTAATAAAGTTTTGATGTTACCCCGGAGTATGCTTTTATAATTATCTCTTTGAATTTTTAAAAACACAATTATTTTCACAAATAGTTCATCAAACATCCTAGGGTTATTCGAAAGGTCAACAATTGATTAGATGCCTGATTACATTAGATGTGCCTGCGGATCAGCTCGCATATAATATATTTTTTCAAAAATTATTTACGTAAAACCATTAAAAGGCTGAAAATTTTTTTTTACTTAATTTGACCAGGTAACATTCAAAATGATATAAATCGGTTGAGTGATTCTCAAGTTATAAGTCAACTAATGCACAGAAGGACAAACACATAGTCGTTGCCTTTTATATAATGTGATCAGCTTACTTTTATTATATACTGGTAGATACTATTTACTGTAACGAAATGTAAACTAAAACTTGGCGAGATAATATATCTAAGATATTAGGAATCATGTATATCAGTTTATTTGAGTTATAAGCCAACTAACCATAGAGTAATAGAGTAGTTGTGATATTCATAATTCTATACAACTAATCGACAGACAGACAAATAGGCGTTGCCTTTTAGTTAATTAATTAATTCGTATAAATCATGATCTAAACTTATAAATAAAATTGATGTGTCTGTTTGTAATGTCAAAATATTTTTTTCCTAAATAGTTATGAATGTATATACGATACCTATACGAAAAATACATTTTTTTGCCTGTCTGTTTGTTCCGACTAATCTCCGGAACGGTTCAACCGATTTGGACGGGGCTTTTTTTTTGTTAGATAGCTGAAGAAAGCTGATAGAACAATTTGAATAAAATCCGATTCAATGCACAGTTTTACTGGCAGGTATTTGAATTTGTGAGAAATATCATTGCTTAAAATTAGTCGCAAAAAAAAAAGTTAGAAAATAATTAGGGTTCAGGTATAAAAATAAAATTAAAACGCAGTGAAGTATATATAAAACGAGGGCGCAAACGCGGGCAGACAGCTGGTAAATAATATATGTCTTGTTTGTATTCTAGTATGCAACGACAAGTTGACACATAACCGTAAAGGACGCACAGTGATGACCGAAGACGAGAGGTACGAAGCAGTACGACATTGCAGATACGTCGATGAGGTAATTATAATAAATTATATTAATAATTATGTTGAAAAATATTATTGTCCCACATACAATTAGAACTGCTTTACCACCATACAGAATCATCATATTACGTTGTTTGTTTAATCAATAATCGTTGTTTTTCTGTTATACTTTGTTCTTTGAAACGGACTTGTTGGGCGCTGCCATAATTTCTTAGTATTTTAAAAAACTTACTCAAATATATTTGGATACGTATAAGTATTAAGTAGGCAAAATTTTACAAATTTTTCCTCTTGTCTCCCCCCTTCCCGCTTGTCAGCAGTAGTAGGTAAAACTCTTATGACCCCCCAAGATTACGTAAGCATTGGCGTAAAAGTGAACAAAACACGAATATTAATAAGTAAATATTGCTTACGCAATTCACCATTCGGACCCTCCTCGTCCCCCGTGTTAGCAAAAATAAGCAAAATGTATAACCTCCATAGATGGTTAAGTTATATTTGAACGGTCCCAAAGCAGAATTTTAGACACTTTTGACACCCTCTATCACCAATAGTAAGCAAAACTGTAACTTCACAAATAATAAGTATTGGCATAATTTACAAAATTTGCTTAAGTAAAAACTGCTTACATAATCACTATTTACTCATCCCGTCCTTCGTGCCATTAAAATAGGCAAAACATATACTTCCTCCTCATCCCATTTGTGCTAATGTAATTACTTTTCCTAAAGAGCTCTATTTCATAGAATAATAATACGTTATACCTATTTTTTTTAAATGTGATCATCTAGTGCTCGAAATTTGGACATTACATTTACATATTTTATGTTATTACTAAAATTAAAACTCGATAATAATGTCAATACAAAAGAAAATCAGCCGACAAACAGACGTGGAAAAGATACTGATCTATTTTATCTATAATTGTATATAAAATTACTGTGTTTCTATCTTATAGTAGATAAACGCATAAGATAAAAAAAAAATAGATAAATAGAAATGTACTTACTATTAAAAATATGCATGCGGACTCTAATTATACCTAGTAAAACAATATATTGGGATTTGGTATTGTTATAAATAGATAACTAAACATTTATAAATTATTAGGCTGCGGCGAAACATAACCAAGGGTCATGTTGCAACGTTATTGAAATTACTAAACTATCCATTTGTACATTCAAAACGAATTGCATGAGTGGGTTGTTATAATAGATATAATGAAAACACAATGGTTGAAAATTGAAAATGAAAATAAGTATGTTTAATTGTACATGGAGCTTCTGGTTTATATTAAAAATATAAAATAACATACTAATATTTATAAGGTACAGGCCAAATAAGAAATTTCTTTTGGGCAACAGATCATAATGTTAAAGGACAGACAACAGTAATTAAAAATAATAATAATAATAATTAACATCTCTTGAAGCGTGATTTAATATTCTTCAATATCAAATGAAGGTTAAATGTAACGTAATAGTAAATTAAATAGATAATTATACAATTTTAATAACATATACCTTTTCAATATAAAACGCCATAAAAACATATTTAAAAACAATCTTCAGAAGTTAAATTGATGTGGCTCTAAGGTAAAAATAATACAAAATTTACCTACATTGAAATACGCATCACATAAAAAATAGGTATTTATAAAAGTATAAAATAAGCATATTTTATGTTTTGCTTATTTTTGATGACATGGGGGTCGGGGGAATCAGATTGGTCATTACGTAGGGAATATTAACACATTTACATTTAATTTATTTTGTAAAAACAATACCAATGTTTACGTTACCATTGGAGAGGTTACGTGGAGAGGGGCACCCCCCGGTAAGAGATTGGGAGGGGAAAATGTCTAAAATTTGCTTTTTACTGGAACCGCCCCCTAAATAGACTTAATTGCGTAATACATAATAAGTGGGGTATTGAGAGAGTCGCGGTTGATACAGGTAGTGCGAGACGCGCCCTGGGAGTACGACGAAGCGTTTCTTGAGAAGCACAAGATCGACTTTTTTTGGCGCACGACGACATACCGTACACGACAGAGGACTGCGATGACACCTACGCGATGATCAAAGCCAAGGACATGTTCGTTGCTACTGAAAGGACCGAAGGTCAGTTTATATGCAAATAGCTGTTTTATCCTGCGTTGTCTGGGTTACATTTTATGTAAAAATGAAAGAAATAAAAAAATAAATTATAGCATGAATGATTGATTGATTCAACCTTTTGAAGTCCACTGCTGGACAGGTCTCCCCAAAAAAGGGGAGAATTGCCTTAATAAAGCGTGGCGCTTGGCAGGCGGGTTGGCGATCGTAGTAGGTGTTTTGGTATTTCAGAGGAAGCTGCTGCCCATCCCCTGGTTTATCTCTTAGTCGCCTTTTACGACACCCACGGGAACGATATGGGGTGGTACTATTCTTAGCCGGCACCACACGACTGCCGTAAAATCATAATAAATAATAATTTCAAAATTATTTTATATTATTAGACATTTTTTGTTATTTATAAAATTTCTTATGGAAATATATACTTCTTGACATTGTAAGAAATGTATGAAATTAAATCCGATGAAATTCGGTTTTCGGTGGCATTTAAAGGTTTTTTATGGAATAAAAAAATGTTCTTTATATATTAACTAAAATAATATAGATATAAGTAATTATATCTATAAGAAATTAGATATGTAAAAAGAACGTAAGCCCTATATGTTACCCGCGTTGCTTCAGACCCTTTGCAGCTTATATTCTTCGTCATGATTAAAACGTGAAAAGGTTAATATTATCGACCTCCATGTGTACTTTTATTTCTAACCAGAATTATGTATATTCAATTTCGTGCTTCTTAGTTTGAAAATAATTAACTTATACACAATTCATTCTTTATTTTACCCTTACGGGTGAAATCAAACAAAAATCCTTTCTTAGCGAATGCTTAAATCATGAATGCCCAGCGGTTTAGGGTCTGCCTTGATGAATCAGTCAATCAGTTCAAGCAATTTTTATATATATATAGATAGGTATGTGTGTCGTCCATTGTCTGACCTATTTTGATATGATATTGTGTGCTTAAAGTATATGTTAATTATCGATTGATAGGCTATAAATATCATCGATATTCAATATATTTCTGCCCAAGGGCCACTTACGTCAACGTGAGGTTCTGTGGGCCACATTTTTATGGATTGGGCAGTTGACACTATTCATTAATTTTAAATTCCCCATATATTTTGTATAGCAATAACAACCTATAAAGCCATTTTTGACAACCTAATTCACTAACTATACATTGATTTTAAAGCAACTAAAAATCTAATTTGCGGTTAAATGAAAATAATCGGGGTTTCAGAGCTAAAGTGAATTGTTTGTTAGACAGTCATTTTCTGGAATTATAAATTCGTGTGACAAAATTATGTGTTACGTGTGGGGTTCGCTGATCGCAATTTGAAGGCCACTGGTTTAATACATGTTATGGAATGACTTCACTTTTATAATGAACGATATAATGGTGTCTGGGTGATCCAAGAGCAATTTTTAAGTTATTTCCATAGTATTTATCTCTAATTTCCTGACATCAAAATAGAGACTCTACACAAAAAGTAAATATCCGTGATAATAAATAACGTTGTTCCAGGCGTATCGACGTCGGATATTGTAGCGCGGATAGTCCGCGACTACGACATATACGTGAGGCGGAACCTCGCGAGGGGATACTCCGCGAAAGAATTGAACGTATCATTCCTCAACGAGAAGAAGTTCCGTCTGCAAAATAAAATGGACGAGCTCAAAGACAAGGGGAAAAAGGTCAGTATTTATATGTCTGATTTATTTTTAGATCCTTGAGGCCGCTAAAGTATTACATAAGCAAAATTTTGGTGATTTTTTACTTAAACCCCCCATCCATATCCTAGGTATAAAATTTATTAACCCTAGTGAGAATCGAACCCTCCAACTTTGTAGTCTTTTTCTTTTAGTTTAGTAGTTTTTTTCTATCTGTACGTTAAACATACTTTAACCGTAGATGTATGATTTGATAAATTTCTAGTTATTCCTTTCTGATTTCGTGCTTGTAAAAAATTTAGCACAAGAAGTAATAGTATTCTCCAAGTGGCATATCTAGAAAAGTTTAAATAAGAAATAAATAAAACTACATATTTTGTGACAATTAATATTTAAAATTACTTGGCTGCAGTTTATTTAAAAATAAAAAATTTAACAGGAGTACATATAACAATGAAAGAACACAATATCCTAAGTGAAAGAGAGAAATAACATTACAATAACCATTTGACCTCGTTTATCTTGAAAACGGTTTCGACTAATTGTTGGACGTATTTAACATAGCAACTGTGATATTATGTCCAGCGAGTCGTTGACCTACCGTTAAAAGAAAAGGTTTTACAAGTTGATATGAAATTGATAATTTTGTAGTGATCTCGGTACGAATGTTTATAAGAATCCAGTATCATTAACAAACAGCCTGCCTCTATTTTATATCAGAATGGCATAATATGATTTATTATCTCAATTATTTTGATTGACAAATATATGTTGAAGATAAATAAGTTAGCTTTTGAGATAAATTAGTATTCAATAGATCGTGTTAAAATAGGTAATTTATCTGATATTAATTTCTCAATGTTGTCCCCTTTAACCAGATTGAGAGTTGTTACTTCTTCAGCAGAGAATGTTCAGCAGTATATGTTAACTCTGGTAACTAAAATAATCAAATGAAGATGGATGAAATTAACAGCCTTTCTATAAAAGAAAATGATTATTCAAATTAACAAGAGTCAAAACTAGTTTTTCCTTATAAAGCGATTATTGCTAATCCAGGCTTAAATACTCGTAATGCTTTCAACAATTAAATATGTTTGTCTATTAGTTAATTTTGACTGATTACCAAGTTCAATCGTAAATCTAAACCATCCATGGACACATTTCATTAAAATTAGTTCAGCCGTTTAGAAGAAGTGCATGAAGGACAAACACATACAGAGGAATTACATAAATAAAAATAATTGAAATTTAACAATACGTTTTTGTTAATATCCTCGACTCAGGTGATGACGAACATAGGCGAGAAGCGTGTGGATATACTGACGAAGTGGGAGGAGAAATCTCGCGAGTTGATCGACGCGTTCCTGCTGCTGTTCGGTCCGGACGGACGGTTGTCGAACATTTGGAACGAGTCGAAGGGACGGCTGATGCAGGCGCTCAGTCAGCCGCCGTCACCGCGCTCCTCGCCCTCGCCCAGCGAGAACGGCGACGACCATTCACCCACACACAGGTAACTGACATACATACATACATAAATACTTCATTCCATACATTGTCCACGCTTCATGTCCCTTACTAAGACGCGCGTCTTATAAACTACTCTTCATACAAAATATAATAGCTAGGGCAAAGTCACCGGATTTTTTACTGGAGTAACAGTCAAGTAACACTTTGGTGTCCACTTGTGCTAGTTACCATGTTCTGCTGAGTGCCTTGTATTCGCCCCCAAAGTTCGGTGAACCTGTTGTACTGCTCTATATATTAATAATTACGTAAATACTATAATTATTACGTAATTAGCAAGATCTTCTACAAACAAAGAGGTATTTCTCGACCCGAAAAAGAGCGGAAGCTCTCCACAGAACGCGATCGGCGCCCCGTTTTTTGTTACCTGCAGTCAGCAACACAAAGGATCGTCGCACAATATAACAATACCCCTAGCAGATGAAGCTCGCCGCCGGGTGGCGCCCAGATGAACGCGCCGACCCTTCACAACATCTGTTAACCATAAACCACATTTACGCAAGGCAAGAGAAAACCAAGCGATCGGATTTCTCACTCGCACAGATCCACATTTTCGGTTATAAAAGTAGGCACATTTATTAAGAAATTTATACTTCATATTCAACCTTCTGATTGAACGTCTCATTTCTACACAAAAGTTGAAACCCAAAGTCACCAGAGTGGCAACAGCTCATAAAGTTCTCTTAAACTGTAAAAGCCAACTCCGTTCAACAGCATTAGTCAAGTCGAAAAAAAAAAAAAACAAAATATAATGAGACTGAAATATAGGGAATGTAATGGTTTAATTAATTGCTTATTACACATATGGTAATGTAAGTGTTATTTGCATTTGCAGGGAATCTGCGTCGCCGCCACCGCCCAAGTCTCGTCGCTACGAATTACTTTGGGAACCGCATGAAGGTAACTGGGTAATTATATTCGCTTGCTTTTATTAGTATTATTTTCTTGGTGTTGTAGTTAGCTTAATAATATTTATTGTTTCATAAATGCACTGTAGTTGAATTGATATCACTAATTAATATGAAACTAATTATTGTTACACTAATTAAAAATAATAGTTTTAAATTTGGACATAATAAATTTCATTGCTACCTGTTAGGAATTATTAACCCCTTGAGCACCTTCTCGGCGTTTACGCCAGCTTTCCATTGTTTTCCTATTGTTTCATTTTTATGGGTACTCGACACATTAAATAAAATTATAACTGATAATTAAAATAAAAAGTTGTTAAAATTGTACATTGAAAATACATTAAGAGTGGATAGTGACACACTTTTATACAATTTATTACATAAGTGAAGTGAGTTACATACGTGAACGTGTGTTCACGTTACTCGTTGTGTCAACGTTAATCAAAATTCATATAATAGAAAAATATATACAATTTCAACATTATTTCAATACATATTTCACCAGAATCGTGGATAATATTTCATTCAAAAACTTCTCACCTTCATGAAAATTTTAATATCGCTTTCAAGAAAGTATTGCTTTAACTAATTTCAAGAATTATAATTAAAAATTGCACATGGCAACCTTACATGTAGTTAAAGAGAAACAGGCTCAAAAGGGCATGAACCTAGGGTCGTTAACCAAGTTATTAAAAAAAAATTGTAATAAATTTAAAATAATTCATTTAACATCCGTAATACAACGTCTGTTACAAATTTTCGCCATTCTACTCAAAGAGATTACATTGTTGGGTTAGATAACTAATTTATTCTGTATTTACATTCTAAATAATATTTATTGTAAGTAAAAATATTACACTTAAAACCTTACTCTTTAATAGAATTATGTTTGTATGTATTGTTGCAATTTGCTATATTTCCTACGCTATGTATTACATGTTCCCACAACGTAACATCCGGAATGTAAAAATAAATGTAAAAAATATTTTTTTGGGATTAGATTTGTTGGATAGAAACTTGTGGACGGTACAGTTGATGTAAAATTGGTCTTAATTAAGATTTTATGTAGGTAGAATAAACTCGTTTGATTCCAACCGGAATTGATTTTTTGCCTTCTTTCTGCGTCACCCTGCTAGCTTAGTGAAGATAGTACAACATAAAAAATGTATTTTTTTTAATTGTACACACAGATGCATCGAGCTCTGATCGGGCTGGGAAATCGGAAGCGACCTCTCGACAGCTGACGGATCTCACCGACGACGGGTCTGAGGACAGCGACGACGAGTACCAGGACACCACCCCTTACCTCTAGACGATAAAAACCACTAAAATAAAACATCTGAATAAAACAAAAAAATATAGATATTTTTATACTATATAATATGTCGTCCAATAGCATAGAGATATGCTGCTGTTGCAAGGCACCGTCACCTTGCTAATAAATTATTCTAGAAAAGTCGAAATTATTGCATGGCACTTGTACAATGGAGAGTATGAATGAATGTATTTAATCCTATTAGTTTTAATGATATTTATTATGTTTTTAAGTATGTTTTTTTTCTGGTCGTTCTGTTAAATATTGCAGGTATGGCTGTGCATATTTGTAAGCGCCAATGTGTTTACAGTTGTGTAAAACTGGCGCAGAGAGAGTATTGTTTCATGAATATCGTTATTTATGATACTTTTTTGACGGTCGATTAAAAAGGTGCTTAATGAACGATTTGTTTTATTTTATAGGGAATATAATATTTATTCTCGTGCCATAAATACAGACAAATGGAAGTATAATTATATAGTCTAATATATTATAATCTATATACATATAAATAGGCAAAGATGAAAGTTTAGTTTTAGAGCAAACTTGTATCAATCAAAAAATTTGGAAACAGTTTTTTTTTTTTTTTTTACTTCAAATTTTCAATAATGATTATGATTGAATTATACCTCTACAGGCATATTCTTTAACTAAAATCTGAAGAAAAACAAATAGTAACAAAATAAAACTACAAGCAATTTACTTTTACAATACTAATGTTATAAGAAAGCAAGTGATTGAAGTAAACTGAAATTGAAATTTGAAAAAAAAAAATGTATTTTCATACATACTTAGTGCACAGTGCTAGGACAATTTTCATGGTGTGTATGTAATTTGTATTTGTAATGTATACACTTCTTTACTTGCATAATAATCCACAAATAATTGCAATCAGGGAAGTAAAATTAAGAAGTATCTAAATAAACTGCATATTTTATAGTTTGTTTGTAAGTATAACTTAAAAAAGAAATTAAATGTCGCATACTGTTTTATTATTTCTCAACATAAATAATTACAATACTGCTATTCCTAATTTTATCTATACAGGTTTTACAACATGGCTCCAAAGCGCATTACCGATTTACGGTGTAAATTATGATTTATCATTTAAGGTGTAAACGGGTTTTAATGTCCAAAGGTTATTACAGGGTGGAACATTATTTTAACGATAATGATGGCTGGAAGTGATACCTATCTCTGTGCTTACGCTAAAACCGTTTATTGTTATTATAAATTGTATAATTTTAATAACTTAAAAATACCAGATCGAGTTACTTACCGGCTCTTCTCGACTGGGTTCTTTTCCAAACAGGTGGTAATTTGTTTGACGTTTGTAAGCGCCTTCTCATGGCCCAAGTTGAATAAAGAATTTTTGATTTTGATTTGAATAAAAGGCTAACAAGACGAAATCTGTACATTGAAGATATTTAAGAAAAAATATTATGCATTAGAATAGACTACATTACATATTTCGAGAGTTTTAACATTTTGTGTCTGTTGATTAATTTGTTTGCCAATCACACAAAAACTACTGAGCCTTTTTACACTTATATGAATTTATATAATTTACGAATAGCGTTTATCTACATTCATTAAAAATAAAAATAATTAATTGTATGCATATTCAAAAAATAGTAAATGGAATAGAAATATAACAAATTTAAAGAAACATTTTATTTTCACGTTATCCCAAAAATCTCTCATCTATGCTTATATCATAATAAAAAGGCTAACAAGATGAAATCTGTACATGTAGATATTTAATAAAAAATACTATCCAAGTCTTCAGAATCGACTACAGAAAACATTTAGAAAATTTAAAAATTTTGTTTTGTCTGACGGTTTATTAATTTGTTTGCCAATTAAGCAAAAACTACTGAAATGAATTCGATGAAAGTTGGTAATGACATATATTACATCCAAGGGGAAAAGGTAGGCTGCAAAATGTCTGAATTACAAGCAGAGTAAAGTCGCGGGCACAGTTAGTATTTATAAATGTATAATGTTTTTGACAATAAAGATATAAATAGAAATAATAAGAAGTAAACAGTATTAAAACCCATGAACATTTTATCATACCACTGTTATCTGTTTTTATCAGTAAACAGACATCCTTTTTAAATTAATATTACACATGGAATATAAATAATATCAAACTTATAGTAAGGTTTATTTAATACTTTGAGAAAAATATTTTCATTTAGCAAACTAGCTGTACCCGGCAAGTGCTGTGATGTCATAGAAACTTTTTTTTTTAGCCAAGATATTGATTGCAGAACAATTCACCAAAGTTTCATCATAGTCAGATGAATAGTTTAGGAGTGCATAGAGGACAAAGATACATTGACTTTTATTTATATAGATGAAAAACAAGATAAAAGTGTACAAATTAAAAAAAAATAGGGTAAAAATTCACTATGCCACCTCTAAACTAATTTTGTCATTTCTTAGAAATTTCTTTATGTGTTCAACTCAAAACTGTGTTTCATTTATGAGAAATATATTCTTATTCTAATTATATTCGAATTTTATAAAATATATGATTGATATAAAAGAAGACACATTCAATTATAATTATTTATTCTCTATAAATGTTCACTTGTTCTTATGTTTAACAACTAAGTAATAATAGATAATGAATTAATGTAAGAAGTCAGATTCTAAAAATGAAGCAAAATCTAATAATTTCTTTCATCTTTAATTGAAATAGCAGGTTATTCTAATAATTGCACAATAGTTTAATATGATAAATTAAAAAATTATACAAATTTGATTGTATAAAAATAAATGTAGGATATCGGTAGTGATTAGACACAATACTTCCTAATTAAATCTTTTATTCTTTTCGTTACAAATTTTCCCGACACATTTCCCGGTTCGCCATTTACGATCTTCCTTTTTTTTCGTTTTCTTATTTCCATCATCCATTCGCTCACATTGCATTCTTTCACTCAGTCTTACGTTCCTTTCATTCCTACATAAATATATAAAACACTTTGTAACCAGTTCACTTTACAGCAAGTAATAAAACTAAAAATAATCATTCTATTTTATTATTCATTATAGTGAAGATATTACAATTTAGCTTTAAAACACATTGTTAATAATATAGAAAAATTAAGAGCTATCTAGATGCTGGATAAATTGAATGAATATTTTAATATGTATGTAATGAATCATTTTAATTATTGAGGAAAGTAATTTCACTTACAAACTGATACATTTAGCTAATTTTGAACATTCATATGAATAGTAACAGATCATATGGAATGTCTATTCATTTGTTAATAATTTTCTAAAGTTCTGTTTTTTCAACTTTTTTCTTCTCCCCTTTAGTATTAGTGTCTAGTAATTCATACAAGCAAGAATCATCTGCTCCCTTTAAAGCATGTTTAGTACACAAATGTATCTTAAGGTCTTCACTACCTTGATGGTTCCAATACCAGTCTTCAATCGCACTTTCATTTTCCTCCAAAAGACTCTCGCATTGTGTTTTCATGTGTGTGATTTCTGCCGATGGTTTGTCCCATAGCTCAAAAGGAATCCCAAGATCAACTTTCACGCCTTTATCAACGAGGCCGTGGAGAGTTTTGAAAGTTTGACTCATCCCTTTAGCAAATCTCGTACTGTCCTTTCTTTCTTTGTGTATGTTATACTCCAATATCTTGTCACAAACACCTTCTAACGATTCTATCAAACGTAGTTCCGACTTTTGATACTTAGTTTTCTTCTTGGGTTGCACATCGTCTAATGAATACCCAATTTCAATAACGTCGTGCACTTTGCCGGTCTCTTCCAATCTATTTTGTAATTCTGCAGCGAGTATTTTACATACTTCACATCTATTTGCGTATTTTACGCCTACGTCTTCTTCCGATTTTATGTCGACATCATTGCTACACATACTATTTGTTGATAAAATAATGAGTAAATAAATTATTCGTAAACACATTTTGCTAGTTTTGTAAAACGTAAAATAACATAAATTTTAAAATTTATCAACACAGAACCACAGAATAATAATACTCCTACCGGTACATAACTGTCAAGTGTCAAAGTTTGTAGGACTTTGGTTCTTTTTTTAAGGAAAAGACAAAAAAATTAGACCATGCAGCCAAGTCTGAGGAACACTTTTATAAAACGAAGGACTTTCATTTTGAATATTTGTAAGTTTAAACGTAGAACAATTGTCCAATAAACTAAATACATATACCCTTATTTTATCACTGTAATACCTTTGGCCTGATCGTAAGTACTTTCTGCTCTAGCCATCCAAAGGTTGAAAGAAGATGTAATGGTATGGGCATTATATATGAAAATAAAGGTACACACAGTATTTCTGATTTTATATAACAGTTTCTATCGTTTACTTCCTGTATTATATTTCTTTTTTTACACGATATAGGCTGTGCTTTGACTAGAATCTCACCTGATGTTAAGTAACTATGTACACCAGAATGGTAAACACACCAAGCCAAGAGATACTGGTGACGCTGCCGGAATAAACCTATTGGTATTTGGCGACAGGTTTTAAAACTTGAGGGTGGTAGCTACCAGGTGGGCATTGTTAGAAAATGCTCTACCACAATGCTATGGTTTCCTTCACTAAAAGCTCAGGCTGATTTAGTTGGATAGGTGGGATCGAACCCGCGTCGTTTGACGCAGATTCCGGCAGCACTACCAACTAATATTCAATAGATTAGTCAAAGTATTGCAAGGAATGCAATGTTGGTCAATTTTATTTTGACCTTTATTTGCTATCATTGTTATAACTTTTTCATATACTACCTAATGTAACAAAATATCTATAAAATTGTTATCAGAAAATACATCTGTTCCAATTATGCCTTATTTATTGGGCAAACAGACAGATGTTGCCTTATATAATATTTAACAATAAAGATATTTCCTAAAATAGCAAAATCTGCTTCCTTATAAAAATATTTGCCATCATTATAATAATCTGGATAGTGAAGAAAATAAGTATAATAACTTTATACAATTACTACATATCAATATTTAAAATGCATCAGAATACTTACATTTTCAATTTCAACCCGAATGGAAATTTATTTTTAACCATTGAAAAAACAAAAAGGCAAATATAATAAAAACATTTATGTAATCACCATTCAGACTTCTGATCACTTAAGTAATCAAAAATAAGCCCACACTGATGCTTAACCAGCTCCAAGCTGGAATGAAATTTGATTTACAAATTGCTTCACTAAAAAGCTTGAAAAATTCAGGCACCATCTTGTAAAAGAATGAGTTCAATGTTTGCTTTTGTTAAATTCACATAATTAATTCTATATGTATACATTAATATTTGTATGGTTGTATATTTAATTGATATTGATCTTCTAACCATCTGAGCCACAAATCACATACTTCTTTTTCTAAAGTAATCTCTTGAAACACTTCACTTCTTGTCTTTTCTATAAAGCCTAATTTCTCAAACATCTTTATACTTATTGTGTTCTCTAATAAAATTTTAGCTTCAAATACTTTTAAATTTACATATTTGATGCCATAAATCATCATTAGAATAACTGCTTCCCATCCCAGCCCTTTTCCTCTAGCTGTTTTTTCAGCAATCATAATTTCTATTTCTCCTAGTGCTATTCCACTGTTTGTAATGAATATATTTGTATCACCTACCATGGCATCTGAAAATGAAAATGTTAATCAATTGAGTTGATAAAACTTTTTTTGTCATTTTTATTGTTAATAAAATATTGAACCCCGCACCATACTTTTAGATTAAATTAAATTTAAACTTTCTTGAGAATAACTAACTATAATACCTGTTTCCTCGTCATTTCTTTCATATAAATCTTTGTCTAATATTATAAATGTGCATTCTGAAAACAAATTTATAATTATATTATTGATGCCATAGATATATTTTTAAATAGAAAATGAAATTTAAATTACTATCTTCATCTTCCCGCCATGACCTTTGCATCTCAAACTCTTCTTCCAAGGTTAGCTGTTCTGACGCTGTGAGTTTGCGAAGTTCTTCAGACTTCATCCATTCATGATATCTGTATCAATTTAAAAATACCAGATGTTTTAAAATCAAAATTGAGTTATGGATTGAGATGATTCAAAGATTCAAAAATAATAACTTAGGAACATGATAATTTTCGTAAGGTACTAAAATCACTTTTTGTCCCACGATTTTAGTATTCTTATTTAATTTCATATTTTATGAATATTCACTTCATCTGATCGATAATTAGTAAACCATCAATAAATAATTATTTAATCAGAAAAAAGATTTATAGTTGTATATATTTATGTAATTTATAGTTTTTTCCACACTTTCCAATAGGAATGGCGTTCTGAGATCGACGATTTTATCGATTGATCAAATAATCAATCTTTTTGGCCAAAAGATCAATCTTTTTGAATTGATATCTAGCATTGGACCGATTCTTGGATCGATCTTTTATCCCAGAAAATCGCAATTTTGTATAAATTAGAAATGTACTAAAACAAAAATAAAGGTACAAAAATTTTCACTGAAAAAACCAAAACCTTGTGAGATGGCTCTATTAGGGATAACATTCTGAGATCGACTACTCGAAGAAACAATCTTTAAAGCCAAAAAACAATTTTGTATAATTGATATCTGGCACTGAATCGGTCTTAGTAACTAAGAAGTCGAGGTTGAAAATTTACTCGGGAGTTCTAGGGTCTGGGCGGTTGTATTTTCCTGTTGCGAGTCCGTCATACTCGCAACGGAGGAGGCAGAGAGGGAGAGGGAGCGGACAGGGCACCCGAACCGTGTAAGGAGTGTCGCTCGCCGTAGCGACGGACGCAACCGTCCGGGCGCTCACCGAGGTCGCCAAGCCTCGTAAACTAACTTGATGTCGGACCTCTCGCGAGGTATGTCGTAGTCAGGGCTTCCGAAGAATGCATGTACATGCGCCTCCAGAAGTCCTGACATCGTTGCGTTGGTTAGGGACACCGTGGAGTGTTTAGTCAGTCGGTTTCAATAGGAAGCCAACCTGGCACGCGGGTCATCACCACGAGAGATGGCCTTGTCTGTCGCGTGGAGCAGAGTGTGTAAAAACTATGGTTAGTGCATACGTCCGTGCGTTCAATGAGCAGATTTCAACCACGTTAAAAAAAAGGAACTAGCAAAAAACCTTCTGATACCTCTAAAAAGAGCTCAAAGAGTCATTTTGAAGGTGATAACTTTCCGACCATATAATTATCCTACCGATGATTTATATAAGAAATGTCAGGTTCTTACTGTTCGACAACTTTTTATATTTAAAGTAATTCTCCGTAGGAGAATTAGTTTGGAGCACTGTTGTATAATATAGCAAATAAGTTACTGGGGATTAAACAACTCCAAAGCCATAAATTGAGACAAATTATATTTAAATGGTTGCAATGTATGATTTATGAAACTACTGAAAGTCTATTGAAGGCCCAGATTAGAATTTAATCATTCTTTACACAACCACGTTCACTCGTATTCCTTAACAAAACATTTGTTACTCCAACATCACACACACACGCATTCACACAATCATATACATACACTATCTCTCTCTCATCTAATTTGCAAATTATAACTTTTACGTTCAATGATATTTTAGTGTAAGTACCTTTATATTGTTCTATGATATCTGCGATACGGTTTGAAGTCAATGCAGATACCCACATTAGTATTTTCTGTAACCTTTGTTCAATAAAGTTTATTATTATTTAAAAACAAGTCTAAAAATATCGATTTTCTAGAGATCAATCTTTTAGATTTTTATTTTTTTATTAATCTATTCAAAATGATTCGATTTGAATCAATTCAAAAATCGATATTCATTGGAAAAAATCGACATCCCTACTTTCCAGTATATTTAAAGAGTTTTTTTTGTTCCATTTCCATATCTTCTTATTTATTGGCAATCTATGTACACACAATTTATGCCAGTGTCATGTGCGTAAGATGTATTTTCAATCTTGTATCGCGTTACCAACCTCCAATAATACGATGGCTAATTCTGCTCGAACTTTCTACAAAACTTTACCGGCACCTCAGAATACAAAGCTACGTGTTATTTCTATAAATAACTTAAAACGTCCACAATAACCAAACTATTATATTTCACACAAAACGCCACCAAGATTACAAGATATAGAGTCAAATACAAGTTTAATGAAAACAACTGCTAGATGACTGACTGAGATCCTGCCAAAAATTCTTGGTATGCTCTTCTTCTTCTTGTGTTTTTTAATGGCTCTGCACGGCTTGTGTCTTAGCCAGTGTCAAGTAAATTTTTCCATGTGTCAATTTGTGACTTGACAAGGTTTGAGAATAAAATCGGTTTCTAACATTATGTACCTATTTACAACAAAACGCGGGAAACATAACGCGGAAAACAAAACCGCGAATAAAATAATAATTAAAAAAAAATCAGAATAATAATAACTAAAACATATTCAAGTAACTAGTCCTACAGTTTAATTCTATTATATACAATAAATTTATTTATTACATTATATACAGAAGGTTCACAAGTACTAAGTAGTAAAGAAATGTTAGTAGGGAAAGGAATACAAAGAGAGACTAAAGACTCATAGAGAGAAGAATGGTCATACAAGGGACAAGAAAGGAAAACATGATTCATGTCACAATAGTTCTCACCACACTCACAGGCAGCACTATCTACTATGCCAAGTTTATGTAAATGTACGGGAAGACAAACATGGCCGAGACGCATACGGATTAACACAGAGGTGACAGTTTTACCAAAGGACATTCTGGCAAACCATGGCTTCCTGGGAACTAACGATTGCATAGCATACAGAAAACGTCCCTTGATCTGACCACTCTCTCTCCAGTACATATTCCATGAATCATGGAGATATGCGCTAGGTAGGGCAGTAAGATCATGGCCGAAAATCCTGTAAGGATACATATCGCCGGTCACAGTAGCATCATTTGCCAGAGTGTCAGCTTTCACATTTCCAATAATGCCGCAATGGCCAGGTATCCAGCAGAAAGTAACAAAATAGTTATTCATTTGGCATTGCAACAGCTTTCTTTTACATTCAATTAATATATGAAAAAATGGGTTTAATTTAACTGAGAATTTTGCTAAGGTCTGTAAGGAGCTTAACGAGTCCGTAAATATCACACTATTCCTGAGTTTGAAAGTTATTATATATTCAATAGCCTTCAAAAGACCAAAGCATTCTGCCGTAAAAACAGTGGTTTCTGGAGGTAACTTGATTTTTTGAATGATATTGTACTGTTTGTGAAACACTCCCACGCCAACACAGCCAGTAGAATGTTTACAAGCATCAGTAAAAATATGGTGCCAATTTGGCCATTTACTATTTACAATATGATTAAAGTTAGCATTCGCATTAGTATCAGACCTTTCAATATTAAGTGAAAAACAAATGTTCGGAGATAAAAGAAGGCAATCAAAGGGAGAATTAAATAACGGCAGTAAACGAAAGGTATGTGTCGGAGCTTGTATCGATTTAAATTTATTTAAACTTTTTAACAGGCAGGGTAAAGGCTTATGAGATGAAATAATTTTTTTGTGAAAGTAATTCAAGTTTGGAGATTAAGGGATGATTAGAAAATTTTACAATACGGAAAACAAATCTATCAGAAAGATATTGTCGTCTTAAGTTAAGAGGAGGGTCACAACATTCTGTTTGGAGGGCATTTATGCGAGTGGATTTCATTGTACCAGATATAATTCTTAAAGCCTTAGATTGAATCAGGTCTAACTTTTTAAAACCGGCTGCACTTCCCGGATCTAAGAAAAAGGTACCAAACTCCAGCACGCTTCTTATAGCCGCGTTATACACCAATCTCATTGTAGCAGGGTGAGCACCCCACCAGACTCCACTAAGGCATCTTAGCATATTTAAATTCCGCTCGCATTTAGTAACAACATATTCACAATGAGCGAGGCCTGTAAGTTTACGGTCAAGAACAACTCCCAAAATCTTTACTTGATTTCTAACCGGTAGTTGTATATTATCATATATAACAGTAGGGGGGTGATGATTTCGAAACTTAGTAAAAACAACAACTGTACTCTTTGAAGGGGATAAATCTAGGCCATTAGTATTCATCCAGATTTTTAAAGAAGACAAAGACGATGATACGTTCTCTCCGGCAGCGATTATAGACTTATCAGAAGCGTATAAGACCAAGTCATCCGCATACTGTAGGACACTAGCTGTATCACCCACGGAACTTTCTAAGTCATATGTATATATGTTATATAACAAAGGACTCAGCACAGACCCTTGAGGTAAGCCCTTCCAAACCAGTCTACTCGGTGTGTAAGGGTCCCCGACATCTAAAATAATTTTTCTTTCTGAGAGAAGATTCAAGATAAAGTTAGTTAAAATATATGGAACGTTTAAAGTATCTAATTTTTTTTTAAGAATAGGAAGAAGAACATTATCATATGCGCAGTTAATGTCCAAGAAGGCCGCAACTACAGATTTTTTTGTCTGAAAAAGCGTATCGAATATCGGTGGTGAAAATTCCTAAATTGTTAGCCACACTTTTTCCTTTTCTAAACCCAAACTGCGTTTGAGAAAGGTGTTCACTGTTTTCAATAAACCATTCGAGTCGATTTTTGACCAAATGTTCAGCAACTTTAGTAATAACCGATGATAAAACAATCGGTCGATATGATTCAACATTACACTGTGTTTTGTTTGGTTTTAAAAATGGCAACACTATTTGACTGCGCCAAGACAAGGGAATATCGCCAGACGTCACAATTTTATTTATTAAATCTAAAAAGTAATGCATTCCATTTTCACCAATATGTGACAAAAAGGAATATGGAATACCGTCTTCCCCAGGAGCACTGTCCTTGACATAGTCTAAGACTCCTTTTAACTCAACTAAAGTAAAAGGAAAATTTAAAGATGAAGAATCATTGACATTACTTGGTGAGGATGCAATAATATTTTCTTTATGTGGAACGGAAGCAGGAGCCAGACGATCTAGGAATTGATCAGCTAATACAATAGGAAGAAGAGAGGTACTAGAGGAGTTTATTGCTGATCTAAATCTCTTAATATTTTGCCAAATAACCGACGATTGAGTCTCAGGCTTTAGAGAGCTACAAAAACGCCTCCAACCCTCAAATTTCTTTTTCTTAAATAGTTTCCTTGTTTCTTGCATTATATCTTCAAGGGCTTGATAATTTTCGAATGTCATGTTATTACGATAATTCCTCTCAGCTGTTTTCCATCTAGATATAGCAGTAGTGCATTCACGATCCCACCACGGAGGTGATAACAATTTATTGTTACGTGCCATTTTTTTAGGAAAAGCACTGTCAGCAGCTTCTATCAAAATGGATTTAAAATAATTTGTATCAATGGTATTTTCACTGTGGACAAATTTTCCTTCCACTAAAGTTGTGTATTTGTGCCAATTGGAATCTATGATTTTATATTTTAAACGAGGTTTTGAAATAAATGATTTGTTTATTTTATTACAGGGGAAAGAAATAATTATAGGATAATGATCACTATTGAATGTTGAAGATAAAGTAGACCACGATAAAGAAGATGCTAAATTGGAAGTGCATATTGACAAATCTATAGCACTGGTCACTTCATCAGGCTTAGAAAGACAAGTAGGGCAGCCAGAATTTAATATACACAAATTATATGAGTCTAAAATGTCTAATAATTCATAGCCATAACAATTGGAGATTGAACTTCCCCAAGATGTGTGATGAGAGTTAAAGTCACCTAAAATCATAAATGGATGAGGCAGAAGTGATATTATATTTCTAATTTCACTGAAAATTTGTGAAGAAGGGTGTGGAATATAGATAGAGACATAACAAATATGGTTAACAACAGCAGCAATGATAGAGAAGTTATCACTGTGTGCAGGAAGAGGGAAAGGAGATATAATACAAGAGTTTCTGATAAGTAGGCACACACCAGCATACCCATCAGCCCTATCATTCCTTAAACAGGAATAACCAGGGATTTTAAATGTAAAATTTGGCTTAAGCCAAGTTTCTGATAAAGCAAGAATAAAAGGTTTAAAAGTATTTATGATGTGTATGATTTCATGTTTTTTGTTCAGTATGCTCCGACAGTTCCATTGAACTATTGTATCCATTGTGATTATTATTAATGTATGTGTTTAATAAGGGGGCAGCGTTGGTCCGTATTTTAATATTAGACTGTGAAAGTAAATTAATTAATGTGGTTATTAAATCAACTATTGTCTGTCCAGTCTGTGTGTCAATGTTTGGAGGTGTTTGTAATGCACAACCATTAGATGGTTGTGGCATATTGTAGTCTCTAATAAGAGAATTGTGAGCTATACGATCATAGCCTTTAGTTTGTTTTGGAGGGGTTCTGGGTTTAGAGAAAACTGTTTTTTTATAAGATATAGTGCGTGGAGGTGGAGAACCGAGTACTATAGTATTTCCTTGCTGAGATCTCCAAGGTGTAGACACCAACACATCTGCATACGATTTTGTGATTGGAGGATGTAATTTTAATGCCTCGACATAAGAGATGCTATTTTCTGCCATAGAGATTTTTATTTGCTTTTGTCTGGAGTACTCCGGGCAACTTTTGCTTGTGGCAAAATGGAGCCCAGAACACAAACAGCAAGAGCCACGATCTTCTTCAGTTTCACAACTATCACCAGTGTGGCCCTGACCACACTTATAACACCTGGGCTTTGATCTGCATTTGGCCTTGGTGTGACCAAATCGACAGCAGTTGTAGCACTGTATTGTAGGGTATGTGTATAATTCTACTGGCAATGAGTTAAAACACATAAAAATGCGTTTAGGGAGTACTTGGCCATCGAAGGTCAAAACAACTGTTTGCGAGGGTTTCCAGGTCGGTGTGTTATCTACCATGACTTTATAATTCAGTCTCCTAGCTTTTATAATTTCACCACATCCAATGGGTACATTAGTATTCTCTTTAATGTCCTCAGGAGACCACTCTGCAGGGACTCCCCTAACTAAACCCATTCTGGTAATATTGAATGTTGGTATATAAGCTTTCAGTCCATTATTTGTTAAACAACTTGAATTAACAAAGCTGTTGGCATCGGAATAATTACTAAAAGAAAGTGTCATTTTATTTCGGCCTATTCTTTTCAAGCTACCATTTACAATGTTGTTAAAAGCGTTTTTTTCTTTAAAAATTTACCAAACATTACTGGATGCAAAGTGGTACCATCATTCTCCGCTAACTGTATTTTGTGTACATGTACAATGTAGGGACCATGATCATTGCTATCATAGCTAGCCCTGCCAATTTGTGTCGGAACTTGGGAAGGAGAAATATAATTAGAAGGGATAGATGAAGGTAGAGAACTAACGGGTGACTCCATAGATTCTTTAATATAACAATGACAGTCCGTGCTTTTAAGCGAATCAGAATCATGTTTTCTTTTACGTTTGTTACAATTTTTACAAACTTTATGAGTATTTACTTTTGTACGTTTCAATTTTCTGTTACATAACGATGAACAGTCGGAATCCATACCCGATTCGTTAGATACGGTCACAAAAGCACCCGCGGGAGGCACAATACCTCCCCCTAGGTCTGGTGGTTCATTCATATTTATAACAAAAAAAGACTTACCTTATGTAGAAAATACAAGAAATAAAGAAACAAAATACACTAATCTAATATTATTTACAAACTATCACTATTCTGATCACAAATTACAATAATACAAAATTTATAATAAAAAATTCGAAAAACCACGTCCGTCAAGTTCGAAGGTTTCCCGCGCTTTTTTTCTGGTATGCTCTTATTAGTCTGTGAACCTTGGTTCCATGTTTTTTTTTGTTCCTTTTTTTTCTTCTTTGTTAGGCAAGGCGTTAGAAGATAGTCTTGTGTATTTGAGTCTATATATCATGTATTCTTGGGTACTGTTTTGTGTAACATAGTCTGGTTATTGGTGTACCAGTGAAGTTTATACTGGAAAATAACGCGTAGCATTTATTCTGTAGTGCCGACAAAGCTTCATAGAAAGGTCTAACAGGATGAGCCAGTTTTGCTGGAGCTTGATAAGCTGATACAAGATTGAAAATATGTTTTACCCAAATGACATTGGCACAAATTGTGTATACACAGATTGCCATTATTAAAAAAAAAGCAGGAGAAATGAAAAAAAAAACTAAAAACCGTAATTTTGTGATTTATTGTTGTTGATATTTATGTTAACGTATGTGAAATATTTCTTAAAAGTTATTGTATTTATCTAAGTACTTTGATTTCTTTTACACTGAAAATAAAATTATATGCGAATTAAATAATGTTACTTTGATTCATAACTGATAAGTTACTGATAGAGAACTCATTTTAATTATCAGTTTAAGGTTTTAGTTTGTTTTATTCTTATATCGTATTATATACACACTTTTTTTACATATAAATCTGATAATAGGTATATATTGAACTAGATTGTAAATTAATGTACTAATTTATCAGTGTAAAATGAGTGAAATATAATTCGTGTTCCTCACAGTCATTATCAAATAATAATTTACAAATTATTTCTCAGGTCCAACAAAACATGAACCAGTATTACACGGAAAGGAGACTATGCTGGACCTACAGTATTTTAGCCATTTTATTAAGTATTTCAATAGTATGTGTAGCTGTGCCATATAATCATTGGAGGATAACACTTGATGTATGCCCAAGCGGTTGGTTGGAGAATAATAACTGTGGTTGCATATTCTATGGAATTAGTACATTCCAATATTTTAATGGAGGTCACAGTTCATATTGCTTGTATGCAATTTTTGCACCAATACCTCTTATTGTGTATGCCATAGTGATGTCTCTTTTTCATATGTATAGAGTATGTATTAATAATATTGGTCAATATGAGGATGAAAAATCAACTACAATGGAGGAAATGTAAGTAAAATGTAACTTTTTATAAAATACAATAATAAAACTGGTATCATAAATATAATTTTTTAATGATATAATATTTTTGGAAATCCTATGATTTAACTTTAAATACTTCTCTGTAAATGAATATTGAATTACCTTCATTTGTTTTGCTACTGTTAAGGAGAGATAAATGTGTAGAGCAATTACATATTTTTTTATCTTTTAGAAAAAAATTGATATCATTTTACTATCTGATGACCTAAATAATAAATGAGGATATGATGGTTTCAATATAAATGGCATAAAGTGTTATACTGTATACAATATTGCTGAATAGCTTTGCGCCTGTGGATGTTCGTTTAGTTTTTTATTTTTTTTATATAGAATCCTAATTAATTTCCAAAAATTTTTACTACTTAAACATTAAGCAAAGTTATTTCTCACAAATTCAAATACCTGCCAGTAAAATTGTGCATTGAATCGGATTTTATTCACAATTTCGTGACTTTTAATTTTTTTTTAGGGATACCCTAATTATTTTTTAAAAATGAATATAGCCTAAGTTACTCAGAGTAACTTCAGCTATCTGCCAAAAAAAGTCCTGTCAAAATTGGTCCATTTGTTCTGGAGATTATCCGAAACAAACAAACAGACAAAATTTTAAAAAATGTTATTTTAGGTATGACTATCGTATTAACATTAATATGTATTTAGTAAAAAAAAATTTTTTTTATTTTACAAACAAACATTTAATTTTATTTATTAGAATAGATGAGTTAATTTTAATTCAATGTAATTCATTTGATTGATTAACATACCTAGAACCATGAGTTGAACCTTTTTCAGATACTAAAACAAATTGATATTGAAAAAACAAATTTCAGTGAAGGTCAAGCAATAGTGGTGACATCAAGGGCCCGAGTAACTCATCAGAATGATGCCATTATTTACTGCTGGATCCCAACTGGATGTATTGCGGCAGTATTTTGTATTTACAATATTGTACATGCAGGTATTATAACAGATGGATTTTTCAAAACATGCACACAGTACAGAGGTTACTTAGTTAGGGTAAGTTACAATTTCTTTTATTCATTGTGTTTTTCAGAATAATTATATTACGTAAATCTGAACTTTTTTTGTTAAGTTGTGAAATTGTCTGTTTAAATACAATTTTATATTTGATTTATTAATTAGAAACTTTGCTAATTATCTAATCACTAAGAGGGAAGAGCACCACCAACTGAAGTGACCTATATAATTTATTTTTATACTATTATTTTCAGTCTCTTATACATAAAATCTACTATAGGAATGTATTTAAGGTATTCTAAAATGTTGTATTATACTGTAGTTTCCGGGGAAATTCAGATGCTAGCTTCCAAAAAGGTCATACCATTTGCTAGGTACTAGGCAGCAAGCTTCAGTCAGTAATGAGGGGTGATCACAACATCTCATTCTGTGGTAGTGATACAGGACTGCATAAGCCTATACAGTCCCTTCTACAAAAATCTGTATAAGTATAATAAAATAGTTCAAGGTATAAAAAATTGGAAAAAAGACAATTTTAGTTGATCAATGGCTGAACACTACTATTAATAATCACTTTACCAAAGTTTATTAATTGATTAATTTGACTTAGTGTTAATGATTATTCTGCCAGTGTAAAGTAGCCATATTTGACAAAAAATGAAATAAATCAGATTTCATTTCTAAATATTTCGCTGTGAATACTATTAATTTATGTTTTTAGGAGCTACGTGCGACAGGCGATCATGCTTCAGCTATACACTTTCGCCTTTCATGTGTAGCTATTTACGATTTTATGGATTACATACAGAAAGATGCACCTAACAGTAGACGAGGTGATTTTATCAACACGGGTGTGTCATTGCAAATTGCTTTAATCACATCATGGGCAGCCGTTGGACTGTGGATAGCTGTTGTATTTCACACAGCGCTAAGAGCTTACAGAGAGAGAGATGTATTGACATGCTGTGGTAATTAAAACATAGTCCATATAAAGGACAGAATAATATGCTATTAACATATAGAAATAATTTTAATTACAGAAAAACTTTATTATAAGTCTCTCCAATAGCTAAAGCACTGGAACTTTGTTACATTGGCATACACATTACGTCATCGACAACTAAAAAGTACAGCCAACATTAAACGTAATGGTTAATTTACCGATTATTTAATTTTTACTCTCAATAAGATAGGATTAATCTATGGCATATAATAAAAGAGTAACAAGGTGAAATCTGTACATTGAAGATACTTAAGAAAAAATACTATGTGGGGCCTCAGAATCAACTACAGAACATATTTCAATTGTTTTTTTTTGTCTGTCTGTTTATTAATTTGTTCGCCAATCACGTAAAAATTACTTAACAGATTTCGATGAAATTTGGTAAGGTAGTAATTTATACTCTATAGTAACATCTAGCATACTTTTTACATATGTATGTATTTATATAATGTATGAATTTCGTTTATCGTAATTTCGTTAATGTATAAAAAACCATTATAATAAAGTGTATGCATAATAATAATATTATCAATATATAGTTACAGGAATAGAAATATATAATAAATTTAAAGCAACATTTTATTTTCACGTTATTCCAAAAATCTTTCAACTATACTTATAATAAAAAGCTAACGAGACGAAATCTGTACATTGAAGATATTTAAGAAAATATAACGAAAGAACACATTACGATAGTTTTTTTTTTTTTTAATTCTGTCTGTCTCTCTATCTATTCTATACTAATAAATAAAATTGAAGTGCCAGTTTGTAATGTCAAAATATTTTCTTAAATTAAATAGATATCAATGTATTTACGATACCTATACTAAAAATACAATTTTTCAAATTTTTGTCAGTCTGTCTGTTTGTTCCGGATTTTGACAGGACTTTTTTGATAGATAGCTGAAATTGCTCTGCGCAATGTTTAATTATCGAAAATATAATAATTAGGGTTCCTCGTAAAAAAATACTAATTTTTTTTTCATGAAATTCGATTAAACGCACATTTTTACGGGCAAGTGCTTGAATTTATAAGAAATATTTTTACTTTATCTTAGTATAAAATATTATTAGGGTACCGTATAAAAAAATTAAAACGGTTTAAAGAATATATGAAACGCGGGTGCAACCGCTGGCACACTATTGAATATTGCCATAATATTGAATTGAATATACATTATTTACTAATATGAGTAGGTTTTTATATAATATTTTTTTTTACATATTTTTTAGATATATTTTTATAAACATGCTAATTTATATTTTTCATATTTATAAAGACGTTATAAAATTGTCTTACAGATTTACATTTATTCGGGTTACTGGTTGAACGAGTGAAATACGAGTATGTATGTACGGATAGTATTTAAATTATCACAATTTCTGATGCAGTTGTTATGTTCATGAATACAGGTTGACAACATATTTTACCACACAAAATTTTCCAACTTAATCCTTAGTAATTGCATAAGCAGTTATGAGTTTTACATTTTGTGGATCGCATGTTTATTTGTTATTCATTACGATAAAAGAATTGTTTTTAGTACAGGTGATAGATGATAAATCAAATTCACCAAATTTAAAAATAATTAAAGTGATAACGTTTTAAGTTCTTTCTCTGACCAATAGCTGAAGTAAGTAGTATGGATATATCCCTCGTTCAATCGATTGCCCTTACATAGCAACTATGGCCATTATGGTAGCTTTATTTACAACGATGTAAACATTTGAAGTACAGTTTATATATTAAATGAAAATTATTATTAATAATACTAATGTGTGAATAAAACAAACATTCCTTTGTTTGCGTTATGTGTGATGTATGTAACTGTGCCGTCCTTTTTGTAGTATATAGCCTATTATATGTTAATGTAAGTTAATATTTTGTTAAAATAAATTTATTATAGTAATTAAATAATAAATATACAAACATCTATGATTTATTTATTTAGGAATATATTTTCACTATAAAACTTCACAATTAATATAAATTAGATGTTATTGTCATTATTTATTTATTGTAAATAATACGTTATTTATGCCATTAAAGTGGAATGATTATCATTTTGAACAACTTTTTACAGATTTTATACACCTTCACTCTTTTTTTTTATACACTTCACCTTGTAATATTTCTTGATTTTTTTCTGAACCCTCTCTAACCCTTCCGAGCCTTACGAGATTTATGGACAGTCCCTTATTGATAAGTTTTCAGACATGAGGATGGTTGCTAACTAAACGACCGTCTGATAATTACCTATCAAAATGTCATTTTAATTGCGATATTTTCGTTAATCGAATTTATAGAAGAAGGTAAGTGCATTCGAGTCTATGTCCGTCGACGCACATTCTGACCTGACTACATTATCATCGAACCATCATCGATTCGATCGATCCACCTTTGATTGAAAATCATCATCTTCGACACAAATTTTATTCGAATGGAATCGATTTACGGGTAATGTTACGGAGCAGTGGTCGTGAAACTGCAGCCTGTGATGTCGCATGCGGCCCTTGCAGTAGCGTAGCAAGACTACAAGTTGATGTACTTCACATTTGATTCCCGAGCTCACGTCTCCCACGCCTTACGCTGTCTCTGTGCCCTTGGACGGTATTTGCGCGGTCAGCGATGTCTTAGGCAACTTAGATAAAAAATGACTCAAAACCGAGTTAACATATGTATACTTAGCCTGTTAACCGGGCAAGACGTATAAATGCATCAGGCGTAAACAATATCGATTACGGGTAGGACATGAATACGTCCTCAAAAATTAATGTGCGCTCTGGAACGGAAGAGACGTATATTTCCGATCAACTATGATATTACGTCATCCATGCGTGTCTTGACATGAATTGATTGATGGATTATTCTGATTCTATACGCATAGAAACAATACGCGGCCGGTACATGTTGCATAATTTGAACGAGAACTCCCCGGTTAACAGGTCAATGAATTAGGTGGTCGAAAATGACTTTGACCGAATCTCACCTGATGTTAAGTGACGATGTGGTCCAGGATGGTAAAACACACCAAGCCTAGAGATATTGGTGACGCTGCCGAAACACACCTATTGGTTTTTGGGGACAGGTTTTCGAACTTGAGGGTGGTAGTTACCCAGGCGGGCATTGTTAGAAAATGCTCTACCATCATGTTAAGGTTTCCTCACGGTGTTTTCCTTCACCGAAAGCTCAGGCTGATGTTACGAGTTGGATAGGTGAGTCAGAACCCCCGTCCATTAACGCGGAATCCGGCCGCACTACCCATTGCGCCATCATCGCTTTCGGTTTTTATTGCCTTATAAAATATATTTTATGTTATGTTATAAATAATAACATGTCAACTACCTAATCCATAAAAGTGTGATACGCTTCGACTTTAGTATGAAAGAAGAGTTTGCAAGTAGGTATGTGCGTTTTAGTCTCATTTGACAACAAAAAAAATGATGGATAAAATATATGTATAGCATATAAATATCTAATACATAATAAATCAGAAAACAATATTTTGATATTCATTTTCCACACAATCATATAGGCATTTTAGATGTATTAAGATGTTAAGGAGTAATTTTATTGAAGTAGTGAACTAATAAGCAGCATAACTATAAAAGCAGACGTAACCACTCAGGCAATTATCCAGCTTCTATAACGGATGGGCGTTCAACTGTAAGTGACGGAAATGACATGTGTAACATGTTTGGCTCATTTTTTTCATCAGTATATTACACTGACTCTCAATCAAACACCATAAATTACGATTTTTCCAACTCATTGTTTTTTAATAATTTATTAATAAATTCGGATAGCCTCACAAACATACATATCGATATTGAGGACACTCGTAGAAAATTAAAACAGTTAGATATATCTAAGGGAACGGGAGCAGATGAGATCCCTCCATTATTTTTTAAAAAATGCGCAGATCAATTGGCTTATCCAATTAGCTGCATTTTCAATAAATCTCTCGAAACAGGAATATTTCCTGCACAATGGAAACATGCAAAAATAGTGCCTATCCACAAAGGGGAAGCTAAAAACTTAGTTAACAATTACAGACCAATATCGATACTTCCTGCACTTGCAAAGGTTTTCGAATCACTGATATGTCCTGTAATAAGAAATTACTTTAAGAAGTATGTATCTTGCCATCAACATGGCTTCATACCAGGAAGATCAACCAGTACTAACTTAGTGCTGTTTATAGAGGAAGTGATTGACTCTATTGATAAAAATAAACAAGTAGATGTTATTTATACAGATTTAACTAAGGCTTTTGACAAAGTTCCACACGATCTATTTCTTCTAAAACTTTCTGCGTATGGATTTAATAGTTCCATCCTTAAATGGTTAAGTTCCTATTTAGAAAACCGTTCGTTTTATGTGGTTGTTAATGGGTTTACATCAAAGACATATAACATTTTGTCAGGCATTCCTCAGAGTTCCCATTTAGGTCCAATTTTATTCAATATATTCATAAATGATTTGCCACAAAATTTTCAATATGCAACACCATTCCTGTATGCGGATGATTTGAAAATCGCATGTGTAGTAGATTCACAGAATGATGCAGATTTGTTACAAAAAGATATAGATATGATCAGTAATTGGTGTACTGGTAATGGCATGAAATTGAATATAAATAAATGTACTCACATGATATTTACCCGCAAACATTCTCCAAATATCTATAAATATCATATACGCGGGACATATATTGAAACGAAAGAGATCGTTCGGGATCTGGGAATACTATTAGATCGAAAACTTACTTTTGTACCACACTTTGACAATCTTAGTAAAAAAGCAAATCGAGTTCTTGGCTTTGTTATTCGTAACTCCAAACAGTTTCGAGATCCTACGACAAAGATTCATTTGTATTACACCTTAGTGAGAAGTATATTGGAATATTCTACGGTCGTATGGCGTCCACACTTTGCAACACACACGCTACGATTAGAACGTATTCAAAAAAGATTCACCAAGCACTTAGCTTATTGTTTATGCGTAAGGAAAAAAGACTCCAGCTATCTTAAATTACTAGACAGATTTAAAATTCAAAAATTAGAAACTCGCAGAAACATTTTCGATCTAACATTTTTATTCAAAATTCTTAACAACCACATAGACAGTCCTGAACTGCTGAACATGATTGGGTTTAAGATTCCTCCTCGATACCCTCGCTACTCAATTAACCTTCTTAACTGTCCGTTTAGAAAAACAGTTTTAGGTATAAATTCGCCTGTCTCTAGAATGAGCAGAATACATAACAAATACAAAAACTTGGATTTATTTAATATCACATTATTCAAATTTAAACATTTAACCAGGTCACTCGAACTTTAACTTAACTGTAAAAACAACTTAACTTTAAATTGTAAACTTAAATTATTACTTTTTTGGTTTATGCCTTTGTCAATAATATTGATTATAAGTTAAATGTATAAAAATTAGTTCGCGCCAATAGAATAAGAAAGCTGTGTTTACTATTAAAATTGTACATCCTATGTAAGAAAAGTGTGTATATATAAATAGAACTATTCGATGTAACAATTATTGTAAACCAAAATTATAAAAAAAATAAAATAAAATAAAATAAAATAAATATCTGGGCAGTCGAACAGTCTCAAAGACTACTAAATAACACTGAACAGCAAAGATAAATAATAACACTGAACAGTGTCGTATCGTTATTGGACCATGCTTTACCGGTATCATTGTTTAATAACGTTATTATAAAACGACATCTCTAGTGCTGAGAATTTGTAATCTGCGGACTGTGATACAGGTTGAGGTTAAGTACCTCCAGTAGTGTTCAGTTCTGTATACAGTGCATTCGTATAACGGTGTATAACAAGTGACGATAACTACCTTTAAAATTTTTGTAAGTTTTTTAAAATTTGAAGATAAATAATCTGAATTCGAATGTTTTTGTTTTTAAATATTGCTTTAATACACATTTTAATGTAGTCAGAGTTTAACACCGATTTGTGGTAAAGAAATCTTTTTGTGTACCGTATTTACTGTGTAACGGTCTCTAATTTTATATTATTTATGTACAGTGCTTTTAGATTATCACCACATACAATAAGAAGTATTCAAGAATGCCTTTTTGCAGTGCAAGATGTCTTAGTACAGCTAAGTTATTAGGAAAAACAGCTTTGGTAACTGGATGTAACACTGGAATTGGAAAAGAAACTGTACTGGATTTTTATAAAAGAGGTATTATTACTATTACTTACTATAAACATTTTAGTATTTATGTAAAAATATTTCCCAACAGGATTTAAATCTAATGACTGTAATTACGAAACTAATTCGGACAATCTTCTTCGCTATATTAACCTACAAATCGTCATTATATAAATTGAGCTAAATTACTTTTTAATAGTAATACTATGGAAAATTTTCTAACTTTGCAGTAAATCCATCTTAATATCCAATATTAAGATTATATTATGAATAGGTTTTCATAGTTTTAACTCTTTTAAAAAGTAAGATTTTTACAAAGCGGATTTCGTATGTGCTATTTCGATAAGTCTATAGATAAATTCTCGTAAACAAATTACTGTGACCGGCATTTTATCATGTGTATGGTAGTTACTGTCAGTTGCGTCAGATAGCTTTACCAAAGAGACGTTCTCGGACCATAGATATATATGGTTCGAGATTCTCACGTCCTCAGTGGACGGAAAAAAGCACGCCCGCCTCGAAGGAGTGAATTATTCCCCAGATGGACCCTCAGCCGGCTTGACCAAGAGTGGGCTAAGAAAGCGGCCATCGACTAAAGTTGGGTTGGACGATGGCCGTCAGGGGAGGGAATCAGGCTGACGACATTCGCTAGCGGAGATGTGTGATGGATCGATGCTGCGGTGCAGTCGCCGCCCGAATAAACGGGCGGTGTGCTGGTGGTTTCCGGAGTTCAATGAGCTGCGTGAGATCTGCACCGTGGAGAGGAGGGAGCTAGCTCACACCCGAAGGAGATGCAGGATGAATGCCGTCGAGGAGGCCCGGCTGTATGCCGCCTCCAGGGACAGTCGTGAGTCTCTGAACACGGCAATCGGTCGGGTCTAGGATTTGGCACGGGACGAACTCATTTAGACACTGAAGAGGGGTCCATGGAGGCGCCCGTTCATTATGGCCCTGCGAAAACTCCGGGCCCAGGGGTCCCGGTTACGGAGACCTTCCATCCAGCGGTCTTGAATATGGTCATGGTTACAGTATTTCCCCAGGACCCTTCAGGGTTCCTTCCACCGCCAATGGCGCCCTTAGCCGAAGTGGAGGAGGTGATTTCAACCACTACTCTACTCGTAACAGTTGCACCCTGGGGCTGGGGCTGAGGTACCTTTTTTTTTTTTTTTTTTACGTGGTTTAAATCTGCTCGTTGAACGCTCGGACGTGCGCCGAAAAACCCAGTTTTTCGCACACGTGTGATCCTCGCGACAGACCATAGACACCGAGTCACAACCCCCTTGCGAGAGGCGACTTTAGGTGTCCGTGTGTCAGTTTGGCCGCAACCGACTGACTAAACACTCCACGTCCCTAACCGGCGCAAAGATGCCAGGGCCTCCGGAGGCACATTATACATGTATTCTGCAGAGGCCCTGGCAACGCCATACCTCACGGGAGGTCCGACGTCAAATTATTTTACGAGGCTTGGCGACCTCGACGGGCGCCCGGACGGCTGCGTCCGGTGCCCCGGCGTGAGACACGCCTCGCTCGGTTGGGGTGCGCTGCCCGCTCCCTCTCCCGCTCTGCCTCCTCCTTTGCGAGCATGACGGCTTCGCAACAGGAAGAGACAATCGCCCAAGCCCTAGAGCTCCCGACCATCACCCTCACGAGAGACGGCAAGGAGAGGACCCTACCCACGTCGGACGCCAAGTCTCTGAAGGACTCCCTCCACGCGGGACACACGACCAACGTGTGCTCGACGTCGTCGACGACTCCGCCGGCACAGTGATGACAACACGGAGAGAGTTCCCTTCCTATACGATTCAGGTAACTGCCGAAGCACCCGTGCCCCGTCAGCACCTGCGTAAGGCGGTAACTCAGAACTCCGTGAGTCCTCCCTAACCAGTCCCTAAGGTGGGGCCGAACGGCCTCCACTGTAGCGACCCCGGCGCTTGGATTCTCCAAGCGCCTTTCCCACCCTTCTAGGACGATCGAGATACTGAGCTCCGCCCGCCGCGCCTCGATCTCTCGAGGCGTCGGGCGTTGCATCCTATCCGAACGATCCCTGCACCACCTATACAAGGCGGGGGGCTGAGGTACCTAGGAGGCAAGCTTCGGGAACTCTTCGATCTATGTCTAGAGGTCGGGCAGGTTCCGAAGCCTTGCAAGGTAGGACACCTCTGCCTTCTAGGGAAGCCGAGCCGCTCTCCAGATTGCCTGTTCGCGTTTAGATCCCTGGTGTTGCTGGATGATGCATGAAAGTTGCTAGCGAGAATAGTAGCTTCCCACATCATCTAGCATTTGGAGGAATCGGGGCCGAACTTCGCGGATGGCCAGTTTGGCTTAAGAACTGGGCGCTCGACTAGGAGGTCCTGACGAGATTGAAGAAGTGGTTGTCGGCGGCTACCTCCCAGGGATATAGATTGTTAGCGGTATCACTTGACATCGCCAACGTCTTTAACAGCCTTCCCCATGGGGTCATACTAGAGGCGCTTCGTTACTTCAGAGTGGCCCAGTATTTGCAAAGGCTGTTGGAGGACTATCTCCACAGCCGGGAGGTATGTTGACGGTCGAGGGATCACGGTCAGGCACACAACTAGTTGCGGGGTTCCACAGGGATCGGTGCTCAGTCCACTCCTGTGGAACATGCGCTACGATTGGGTCGCACGCAGTGCACTCCCTAGTAGAGTGTGCCTCATCTGTTGGTCGCGGCCCAGGGAAGGGAGTAGAGGAGGTGGAGCGCCTGGCCACAAAGGGTGTGGCTCTGGTGGTCAAGCGGATCGAGTTGTTGGGACTCAAGGTGGCGGCCCATAAGCCCGAGGCCCTGCTTTTCCATGGGCCTTGGGGCGGGCCGCCCCCCGGAGCGAGCATCTCGGTCGGAGGTTACCGGGTCCAGGCGCGAGGACCAGTATGAAATATCTGGGTCTCACCCTGCACGGTCGATGGTGGTTTGAGCTCCATTTCCAGGGGCTTGGACCATGAATCGCCGGTGCAGCGGCAGCGCTCAGTGCCCGCAATATTGGCGATGGCACTGAGGGTGTTCCGCGGATACCGGACGATATCTACGGTGGCGGCCTGCGTTCTCGCTGGATCCATGCCGTGGGAGCGGACTGTGTACAGATTCATAACGGCGAGGAGGGATAGTGGCGGGCTCTGCTTTCGCCTCTCGGAGGTCAGAGCTGAAAGGCAGAGGATGAGAGACGAAGTGTTTCGGCGATGGGAGGAGGACCTGGCAGATGTGCACTACGGTAGCTATACTATAGACGCCGTCCGACCGGTCCTCCAAAGGTGGTGTGTGTGTGTTTACGTTTAGACTTGTGTAGGTGCTATCTGGGCATGGATGCTTTGAATAGTACCTACACAAGATCGTACAGAGGGAGCCAACCGCCGTCTGCCATCAGTGCGGCGCGGCTGAAGATACTGTGCAGCACACTATAGAAATCGAGGAGGTAGAAGAGCGCGGTTCGTTCGTGCTCTCTTACCTCCATAAGTCATTGATGCCCTTCCCACCTCCAAGTCCTATTTTAGTACAATTGTACGAAAATAGGACCTACGTGAGGGAGAGAAGTGTTGCTGCTGACAAACGGAGGGGGGCGGCCGGTGCCAGGCTATCCCTTCTATTTGCGTCTGAGATAAAAGACGGGGCCTGGCCATTCGGCCAGCCCGGCTGCCGGGGTGATGCGGAGCATCTAACTAATCCCGTATCGCCTCGTGAATGTCAGCAGATGGCACCGTGCGATTACACTCTAGTTAGCATAAAAATGAAAATGCTTGTAAGTGCCTAATCAGGTTTTAATTTTGTTTGTAAATGATACAATAACATGTGATTATGTGATTATGGTTGTAGTGTATACATATATATATATAAATATACAAATAAAATAGATGTTGTGTATATGGTGCAAATAAACAATTTCTTTCTTTCTTCTTTCTAAAAATAATCGGTCAACATCCTTACCGAAAACAATGTCTAAAATATTAAACTTTCGAAAGTATTAACACCGTCTTTGTGTGTTTGTCCCGTGACAAATTGAAGTTACGTAATTGTTGTTAATTTTACTAACCACAAAGATGGTATACCTACTAATAGTTCGTCAATGGTTACTATTTACTTGAATGCATTGAAATAAACCAATGTACTTATGGGAAATATATTTTAGACATAAACTGGCTGGACGGATAAATTTTGACATAGAAATCCATTATGTGACATTGAATATATTTCGTTATTTTTTGTTAAAATTTAATTTAATCAGATCGGAAGCGAGTTGATTGAATAAATCTTGCGCTACGATCAAGGTTAAGTACCTTAACTTATAAGTTATAAGTGGAGATTTTGTTTTTATTTTGAACTACATCAGGCTATTGTAAATTAACGTTCAGGAAGGTTATCTAATATATTATGTTTTTAGAATTTAATTATTTATTTCTGGTTGTTAGTTACAAGTAAGATCGGGCTCTTTCTTGTTATGTAGGTAAATATTTTTTACAATAATATTTTGGTGTCGCTTAAAAATAAAAATTTATATAAATATTATCCGGAAACAAATAGAGGTAATGGATACAGTAATTGTACCCATAGCTTTATTGTTTCGATATAATCATGTAGTAAATACAAAAACTGTAGTTTCTTGGATTTGTTCGATTACCAATTAGTTAATACTTCCATCAAAGTTTAAAAAAAACCCCAAATATGAATACTTGAAAAGTTTCCAAAAAAACTTTAGAAATATCTCTTGTATCCATTTTTTAATAGTCATAGTACAGTAAAATCTATTAATTTTATGATAAAAATGTAATCAATTAATTAAAAGAAAATTGTTTTTTATCAATAAAAACCGAGGACTGCCTCGGTGGCGCAGTTTTATTACTGTACGACTGTCGCTCTCAGGTCGTGGGTTCGATCCCCGGGTCGGGTCAAGTGATATTGGGTTTTTTCTATTCAGTATCATCCCGGAGTCTGGAATTTGTGCCCGAAATAGCGACAGGCTCGCCCCTTGTCACATCTGAGATAGAACTAAGCTCTGCGATTTGTGGGTGGTGTAATTCGCTATTTCACCTCTGCCTCAACCTTCCGGGATTACAGTCGTGAGCTTATGTTATGTTTAATGTTATGTTTCTTCTCATGGCGCTTTTAAAGATTATGAGTCACGATTGCCTTTTAAGTGATTGGCAACCAAGAATGAAATAATACTGATTGCAGGTGCTAGGGTTATAATGGCATGTCGTAGTTTAGAAAGAGCGGAGGAAGCTAAAGCCGATATTGAAAAAACTTGCAAAAACCTACCAGATACAGGCAACCTAGTCGTTGCTAAATGTGACCTTACATCATTAAAGTCCGTCCGTGAGTTTGCCCAGAATATTTTAAACACTGAGCCGCAAATAAATATACTCGTCAATAATGCCGGAGTCATGATGTGTCCGAAGGGTGAGACTGAGGATGGATTTGAGACACAATTTGGTACTAATCATTTGGCACATTTCCTTTTAACTTGTATCCTTCTCCCGAGGATAAGGAGTAGCAAGCCGGCAAGAATTGTCAATGTTTCTTCAAGAGCTTATGACAGTAAGTTGATTTACTTTACATTTCCCATTGTGTAATGTGTAATTTTTTAATTCAATTTATTATTATAATGGTTCTAATCGCATTTGTGCTAAGTGATCTTATCACTGCGCTAGTATTTGAAGAAGTCGTTAAAAAAAACAAAATATGTGAAACGATTAAATGTTTTGCAATTTATTATAAACTGGCTTAAACTTCGTTCACGTGAATTATGAAAGGCTAGATTCTTCTTTGAATCCACTCGTATATCACTTTGATAATTATATATAATATTCCATTACATTTCTAGTACATCGCGTCCGAATTACCTACTATATTTACAAAAAAACTCAACTGCTAACTTTATGTAATTATAACGAGGAATGTTATAGCGGTCATTTTTGTGAAGAATACGATCATTGTTAACTTTATAACATTTTCTATATCCAATCTAATGTAGCAAAATTTATACTAAGACATGGCTAACATAATACGTTTAAGATTTTCGAAAAATAATCATCCAAAACAGTTTTGTGTTTATGGAGCTATAAGCTAACTAACGGGCGTACGGATAGCCGTTAAATTTTGTGAAATTTAAGGATACGAATAGATTGAAATGTCATATAAATTTCATTACAGGAGGTGTAATCAATTTTGACGATTTAAATTACAAAATAAGACCATACAGCTCAGTCGACGCGTATGCACAAAGCAAATTAGCGAACATTTTATTCACCAGAGAACTGGCGACAAGATTGAAGGTAATACTATAGTGACAAGCAATTCTATTCATTAGTGGAACAAACTGTTAATCTGTTGTTTTTTTTTTTATTATTTCCAGTCCAATGTGTTTTTGTTATTGTCCACAGGCCGTAGACTTTGTTAACAGAAACCTGAACGTCATCCTTGACTTGGTTACTTTAAAGAAATAATATGATTACATCATATGCTATAAATATCCTATCATTTGGGCATTCACGGTCGACTTTGTATCGATCGTCATACGAATTGGGTGACTTGTATATTATTTTGTATTTAGTTACAAATACAGTTACAGTTTAGTTTAGTTATGTATTTGTGTTTAGTTATTTTAGTTTATCGAGAAACAAATATACTTTGAAGAAGTACTAACGAGTATTTAATAAGCATGACTTCGCCGATTATCTATGAGATCATTTTCTGAATTCGTACCTAAAATTAATGATATAAGTAATAAAATATAAGTAAATCAATAATAATGATATGATACGATACGACTTTAAAATTCTATTTTAAAACAATTTTTGGCTGCAAATGAAATTTTTGTTTTCAGCAAACAAGTTTCCTAATGTGATTGGGTAGATCTTAGTACAAAGTGTACAAGTAAATACAGTAATACCCCGCTTAGCGCGACCCCGTTACGCGCGGTTTCACTATAACGCGAATTCAAATTTCGCGCTCAAATGCCTCGCATTACGCGAAAGAGTGCGTATAAACATAAAGTAAAGAGAATAGATGTATTTTTCCGTAAAAAATAAGAGTATGTACTGCATAAAGTGTTCTTAGAATTAAAGTGATTGATTAAAATGATTTGTATTTTTTTGTATTAAATTTTTACTATGTTTAATCATAAACCTCGATATACGCGAATTTCAGTTAACGCGATTTTTTTCGGAACGTATCCCTCGCGTAAAGCGGGGTATTACTGTACATTATTACGTTATATTTTTTTTTTTTCGTGACAGCTGGTTAATTTCAGATGCGTTTCTCTCTACCTGTGCTTAATACTTAATTATCGAGTAGAAGTAACATTTATAGTCTTGTTTTTTTAATTTAAATTCGCTTGTGTGCATCCGTTTATCTACGTACTTATTATTTAGTAAATGTTTGTTCTGATTCATCTTATTAATAACTAGCTGTGCCCGCGATTCGCTCGCGTGAAATTCAGAAAAGAATATTTTACTAGACGACCTATATTGTCCTTTTAGATGCAATATATCTATGTCTCTTCCCGTTCCGTCCAGGCCTCTACCCGCGAAGGAGGTCACCCAGGCCACCTCCCAGACTGCCTTCCCAGTGCAATAGGAGGTCAGGGCCTCGTCCTTTCCTCCCTTGGTTTAGCAATACAGCGTAGTTCTCGCGGGGCCCCTTAGCTGATACCATGCACCCAGCAATTCTTGCCATAATAGGCCCGAATGTCTGCCTGCACAGCATACTACCCATGTGTTGATGAGTGCCATCTTCCACCTCAGTCCTGCTATCAACTACTTTATGGCTCTGCTCCTGACTCCTAAAACCTTGACCTCTCTGGTATACCCTCGAAGTAGAGCCTGAGCGAGTGCGACTCAGGCCCAAAACACCGGAAGCAACGCAGGGGCATTGATCAAACCATTCAGGCAGCACGTACTATCGTACTATATAATTTTTACCGATTTCAATTATATTTTTTTAGATTAATTATTTAATATATATATATGTATCAAATTAAAAAGTAGCCTATACCTTTCTAACAATGACGAATTTTCAAAATCGAATCAGTGGTATCGGAGATTACCCCGAACTTTCAAATCCAATCTCACAAACTTTACCTCTTAATAATATTATCATAGATTGTATGAACATTGAATATCAAAATATTAATTTTCTCATTTACTATGTCTTAGATATTTTTAATTTGTATAACATAAAAAATATTTTATATTGTGTCATTTTGTTCAATTTCAATCATCCATCAATTTTTTGTTCTTGAATAAAACTAAATAAAAGACATTTACTTACGTTGGTAAATAAAAAAGTTCCGCCGCGTATCATTCAAATTACTATAACTTTTATAATGATGATTTATAATGAAATAAAACTTTATTGATGCTACTCCGGAATATGCTGCTTTATAATTATCTTTTTCTTTTTTTTTTAAATATACTTACTACTTTCTAATTGATGCCTGCACAACAAAACAGACAAACCGACAAGACATTTCTAAAAATGATAGAAATGTAATTTAATTATCTATTTTAAGTCCCTTGCAATGATTCTTTTCTCAAAAACGGAAATGTTCATATACACGGAAATGTACATATATACGGAAAATATACAAGCCCAAAAAAAAAATAAAGAAATTACATATAATGTAACGGATATGTCGATGGATATTGCCTTATAATATGCAAGAATTGTTACGGTATCGTTAACGTTACCGCTACAGTAGCAGCATTTATTTCACGCTTCAATAATGACGTCCGTACCTGAGTGTGTCCACAGGAGTATTGTTCATATTCATTGTTGCATTGTTCTGTGGTCCACAAGGCGACTGTATATATTGTACTCTGTGGACGACTGATAACTTCGGCCGTCTGCTGTACCATGTAGGCGGTCTGGTTCGCGTTTTTCCGTTACGGGATTTAAATATGACATCACGTCGCTTGCAGAGGTAGACCAGCTCAAGCCGAGATTCGTACCATCGTTGTCGGCTGAGTACCGTATGCTTTCACCCCAAAGTCCAATGAAGCAATCAAGGCCTTTCAGGTCAACAGCGTTTAGACAGTTTAAAAAAACAAGTTGAAAGTCGACGACATGAAGTAGACGTTCCATATTCTACCGAAAGAAAGAACATTGTACTACAGATTACTAGGTATATTATTTTATTCTAGGATTATGATATCGAAGGAGTGAATAGTTACAGCCTGCACCCAGGCGTTATTAAGACAGAGTTGGGTCGTCATTTGAATGATACAATGTTCAGAGGGGCGCGCTCTATGATCGGTTTCGTCGCGGGTCCGTTCATGAAGACGCCGGAACTCGGCGCTCAGACCACAATATATTGCTCTGTTGACGAACAATGTGCCCATGAAACCGGTTTATACTACAGGTAATATATATACATCTATTCTTTATATCATATCACCAAAATTATGGCAATCTGTGATTTACATAAACATTTTGCCAGTGTCATGTGGGTTACGTTATATTTTCAATATTTTTTCAAGGCTTCTAAGACCCAGTAAAACAGGTGGCTTTCAAAACTTCATAGTGTTTTCAACACATCTCAGAATAAATGTTTCGCCTTATTATTTCCAATGCACTTCTACTGTGCATAATAGCCAAAACTATATCCTATAAAACGCCACTAAAATTACGCAATATACGGTCAAATACGCAAGTTAATGAATTAAAGACAATAACTTCTACATTATAGACTGAGATCCCGCCAAAAAAACCCCAAAAATCCCCTCAGAGATAATTCGAGATTTTTACATACAGATAAAAAGACTTAGGCCGATTGTACCTTGTAGGTATATGCCGACTTATTGTTTAGTCATTGTGATTATTTAGTGTCATTATCATGTACATAGGTAACAACACAAACTATTTATCTATTATAATAATATTTTATTTTAATTTGTGTAGGTATGTATATACGACAAATGGATAGCTATTTACTAAATACATGTAAATTTATATACGGTACATAAACTAAAAACGTATTTTTTAAAAATGTTGTTGACCGTTGGGGTTGCTCTCCCGAACGGCTGGACCGTTTTTGGCGGAATTAAGGCGTAACTTAGGCTATTTTTATTTTTGGAAAAATGTAGGCTTCCTCGTAAAAAGTGATAAAAAAAATGGACTCAATGGCCAGTTTTATTGTTTAGTGTTTAAATTTGGGAGAAATGCCTTTGCTTTCTGCTATTAGGCAGCATCAAAAATAATTGATGGGCTCTAAGGTGTTTTCTTTTCCAAATTTTGGAAGGCATGTAAGATCGCGTGACTTGTACAATATCAATCAGGTGCGAGGGTGACCGCGGCCCCTTCGTCCTTGAAAAGTGTGTTGCATGATTACATGTTTACATGATTATTTTTCTTTAGAAGTTAAATACCTACAGGTTTTATTATATACTTTGTTGTAATGGATATTTATATATAGAAAAAAAAACTCGTGAAAATGAGATCGAAACAAAAATGACCACTATCGTGTTTCTCGTAGTACTATTGAATATTTTAAATAAATAATGCACACAGTACAGAGGAGTATTAAAAAAAACAAAACGTGAAAAGCAAGCTGACACATACAAAAGTTACTAGCTCGATCCGTTTTTTGAATTCGTCGAGCGATTCTCGATAGAGGAACAACTAATACATTCGCGTTACCAATGCTATGGTGTCAGCCTTCAGCACTCGCTCCCAAAGTTACGGTGAATCTGTAAAGGCCCTTCCGGTTAACAGCATTAGCTAGTTTAGAAAAAAAAACATGCTACAGTATGTCAAGACAAGTATAAGATGGCATTTAAATGCTGACGCTCAGTTATAGATAATGAAATATATACACTTTATCCAACCTATAGATTTTTTTTATTATGAATAGACTATATGAAAATGTATATAATTTATTGCTCGGAGCGGCCAATACATGCAAAATCCAGGCGAATGTTAAATGTTAGGTTATGTTAATAATTTCAATTCATAAATTGCGAAATCCAAATGTCTATTAAAAACAGTTTTTCTATAGTTTTTAATTTATTGTTTGCAATTCACACGTGGCAAAAGTGAAACCTTAAAAAAAACGTTGGACCCACCCTAGGGTCGAACCTCCGTCCTTTCAATCGTACCGTTTATGAGACGCGGATTAGTCCACCAGGCTAACTACACTCTTAAAAATTTGTTGAACATATCCTACCTTCATCAGAAACGTACTGTTGCTTTTTCGTTTGAACGATTTTCAAATCACAACGATGCTAAAGAAATTTCACTTCAAAAATAATTAAAATGATTTTTAAACGTTTCAGTGAGTGCGCTATATCAAAGGTCTCTGCGAAAGCGACAAACTATGACGACGCCAAAAAGTTGTGGGATATATCCGCAGACCTCGTCGGACTCGGCGACTACAATCCATTCACCTCTCAAGATACTGGTTTAAAAAGTGATTAAAAATAATAAATTGTCACTGACATTTCACTTATCTTTGTTATACTCAAATATACACCGATTATTGTTTTTTATTGTTGTTATTATGATATGGTAATAATTTATTTAATCATATTATTATGTTTAAAATTTAATACTTAGTCATACTTTAAAATAAAAATCTTAGTTGTCTCATCATCAGTAAATAGTAAAGGTTAAATAATGTTTTATCGTAATTATTGATGTTTAAACCACGAAATTAAATCCGGTAATCTGATTTCTATCGGTTTATCCTTTTTCTTTAGGATTAGTGACGTCACTTTACCATGTAATTACTTATCAAAAAATATATATATTCATTTAATACTGAGTATTTCAGAGTTGAAAACTTTGCAAAATATTATTCTAAATTCTTTGTTAAAATTGTTATAAAAATTTAACCCCTGTCTAGTTCGAAAGGTTTTATAATATTGTATATTTATACTGTGGTTTTGGTCTAAAACTATAGCAAGTATATTTTAAATGGAACTCTTTTTGTGTGTTTCATTCAACAACATTCTACCTTATTATATTGCTTTATTAACATTTGAGTATTGGATAAATATTTAGATCAAGTTTTAAGAGAAAATTGTTATGTATTTTACTCGTGTCTCAAATATTTGTTTTTTGTTTAGATAGTATTATTACTAGTTATTATTTTGAGGTTGCTGTATCAATGTGTGTTATTAAAGACTTTTGAATAACAAAAATGCAATACTCTTTATATATTTTAACTAGCTGTGCCCGTAAATTCGCTCGCGAGAAATTCAGACAATTAAATTTTATTAATCATCCTTTATTCGTCTTCTAGTACCGTCCCGTCCCATCGTACCAGTACCTGCGGAGGAGTTTACCTCGGCCAGACCAGGCCACCTCCTAGACAACTCTCCCAATGCAATGAAAAGTCAGGGTCCCCACCCCTTCTCCCTTTAGTTTGGCAATGCGGTAGAGTTGAGAGAGCAGAAAGTATGCACCTAGCTATTCTTGCTCTAATAGGCTTGAATGGCGGCTTGTACAGCATACTACCCATTAATGAGTGTCACCTCCAGCCTCAGCCCTACAATCAACGGCCTTATGGTCCTGGTCCTAGTCTAACCCCGAAGAACAGATTGGGCGAGTGTGACCCAAGCTCAAACACCGGAAGCAACATTGATTAAACCGTTCAGGCAGCGCCTGTTATAGAATTTTTTCCGATTACATTTATGCAAATTAACAATTGAAAATATATATTTACAGGTATTTTATTTCTGATCGCATATCAATCAAAATCCTCTTGATTGGATACGAATTCTTCCTGGAGTACTTAGTATTGATACATAGAAGCTGCAACTTCTCCTTCTTTGCATAAAAAATTACATAATATTTATAGTTTTGTGATACAAATCAAGGCTTTTTTATTTATTTTATAATAAACCGAGATGACTTTTTCGATATCTATTTCTATAAAATTTAGAAAATTTTAATACACCGACAACACTATTTTATGTACCAGTAATGGCGGCACATCGTTGACGAATGGAATTAACGGAGCTTTATTTGATCTTTTTCTTTTAGAGAATGTATGTATAGCTAAGTAAATATTTGTAGCACTACTATGAATTCATTTTGACATGTTTTACAATTTAAATCTACTATAAAAAGCAAAAAATCCAAAACGATTGCCAAAATATTTTGAATACGTGACAGCAAGTGATACCAACATACCAAAATGAGACTTCAGAGGTAAAATAACTGTGAACGGACTATATAAACATATATTATGTCATTTTGTTCAATTTCAATCAATCCATCAATTTTTTGTACTCGAATAAGATTAAAATATGTTTACTTACCAACTCTTCCTTCATACAAATTAGTGTAACTTTCGAAAGAGTGGACCGATTTTAATGAAATACAATTTTGATGTTACTTCGGAATATGCTTTATAATTATTAAAATACACTTTGTACTTCCTAATTAATGCCTGCTCAACTAAACATACAGACAGACATTTCTGAAAATGATGAAAATATATTTAATTCCCTATTTTAAGAACCTTGTAAGGATTCTTTTCACTTAAATCAGAAATTTATAGGCACATGAAATTTACAATTTTATTATTAGTATAGAATATTGAATAAATATAAAAATGTTTCTTTACACAGAGGTTTTATATTGTGGTGATTATTAAATTTTTAGTATAATATTGTAGTACACGGCACTCCATCTCGTGATTTGCCCAGAACACTGTAGAGAGCAAAATCGCTTATAAAACAACGATGATTCATTTTAAAAAGTTTAAATTTCCACATCAATGAAAAAATGTATGTAGGTAAACATTTCTGTTTTATTACATCGATAATAATATCTGATTCGTCATTATCATTTTCTGTTCCCAACTCACTTCGCGTCGACGCTATATATTTTCTACTGTACATCCCTATCACCCGTTATCTCTTTGTTTACTCGTTTTTATATCCTCATAAACCTCAATTCATCTTTCCTTTGGTCTACCTGTCTCCCTTCATCCGTCAACCTTCATATCAGATTGGTAAATTAAATTAATAGGTAGTTGGTATTTCCATAATTGAAAAGTTGACTTAGATTAGATAGGTACATTTCTTGACGTATTGGTAGATAGTTATGTACTAGAGATTAATTGAAGTTAAGACGATTATCTGTTACCTCCATAATTATTATTAAATATAAAAAGATTCCTTACAGGGCCTATGTATGTACTTGCGTGTTATGTGCAGGATTGTGTACACAGTGTATACAATTTTCAAACGAGAATTCAGATACAATTGATGATGTTGGGAAGTAATTTTAACCATTACCGCGCTCGGCGTCGCTTTCAATGCGTTGTTGAATAGCGGCTCCGGAAGCGCTGAGCTGGACGCCATCGCTCGGTTTCCCGCCATAACCACGATCCTTAAAGGTCTAGCGCGTGCAATCTTTTATCCCGTAATAAATGGCTACGATAAACCCACGCGGATTGTCCCTTTCGTTTTTCAACGCGCGGAAAGTAGCTCCGCAGCGTGACCTCGTCTAGAACTTCCTCTGCGATCGTCAAATAGATGTATTTCTTGTCCAGGAAACTCTCCTAAAACCCAAAGATCGCAATCCTGGGATTGCAAACTATAATATCGTTCGGAACGATAGATTGCCCCCGACCAGGGGCGTTGGTACTTTAATCTATTACAAGCGGTCTCTGTATTGCACCCTCCTGAACTAGAAAACTTAGAAGTTTCTGTATGCAGAATTGGTATGACTGACCATCAGTCAATCGTTCTGGTGTCTGTATATCTCTCGTCCAACAAGCGCATTTTATTATCCGACCTAAGGAAACTTTTCTCTCTTGGAGACTACGTCATTATCTCGGGTGATCTCAACTGTGGGCACACCCTTTGGCACAGTTCAAATGTGATACCAGTAATGGGATCGTTCTTATTGCGCTAATGGATGAGCTCGACTTTGAGGTCATCGCTACTTTAGAGCCTGACCATTTCACGCCGCACTGCCATCTGACAGTGCTAGACGTAGCTAGTATATTGAAAGGAGTCTGGCTTCCTGTGCGTCTCATACAAGTTGTACACGAACTGTACTCCGACCACCGCTCAGTCGTTCTCCACTCGGATGACTCTAGCCCGCCAGCTGTAAAGGCCGCGGACTATTACAAGCTCAGCCGCTATCTCAAGGACCATTAGTCCTCCCTCCCACTCGACATGATCCCCAACGTACTGTATATGCCTGCGGACACGGATCTCGCGATCGCTTCTCTGGTTGAGCATATCAACATCGGACTCAGCGAGACCTCGAAAGAGGTAGGTGAAAGACCGCATAGATCAGCTCCGTGACAACAGGTGGAACAGTCTCCTCGAGGAGTAGGTTCCTTCCCACCTCGCGTACTGGAAGCTTGCACGATCGATGAAGACTGACCGCTCCGTCGTTAGTATGCCGACAGAAACATTTAGTGTCTTCCACCCGCATTTGACGATGACGAAAAAGCCGAGTGCTTAGCCGACAGCCTCGAGCAGTAATGTTCCCCCGTCACTGACAACGTTGACGTCCTCCACCTCTCCGATGTAGAGTAGAGTCCTCGGTACAGGACTTAGACGCTCTTTCCCCGGTTGTTCCTCTCACACCTGTCACCTATGATGAGGTCATTACAACTATTAAGTCCAGAAAATCTCCCGATCCAGACGGGATAAAGAAGGAAGTGCTCAAGCTTCTTTCGCCCCGTCTCATCGCGTTACTGGCCTGCAACTTCAACGCGGCCATCAAAAACCACCACTTTCCAGCCGCCTAGAAAGAAGCGATTGTGATAGGTATACACAAGCCTGGCAAAGATGCCAAGTCACCCGATAGTTACCGTCCAATCAGCTTGTTAAGCTCAATAGGTAAACTCTACGAGCGGATCCTTCTGAACCGACTCCTCGTAGTGATAGAGGACAAAAATCTCTTGCCTCCCGAACAGTTTGGTTTCAGAGCCAGATACTCTTGCGCGCATCAAGTGCAACGCCTCACGGAGCACATCTTGTCAAATTTTCATCGCAGCCCTGACTCACCCTGGCGTAAGCTCGCTGTTTTTTTCGACGTCGCTAAGGCATTCGACAAGGTCTGGCATACCGGCCTTGTATTTAAACTAGTTAGGTTAGGTGTCCCTGACACGTTAGTGTGCATCCTATGCGATTACATTTCGAAACGTAGTTTCCGCTTTAAAGTAGAGTCTGCTATCTCTTCAGCCCGTCAGATCCGCACAGTAGTCCCCCAGGGCTCCATTCTGGCGCCTGTTCTCTTCAACCTTTACATAGCAGACCTAAATCCGAACACGAAAGACGACCCGCTCGAAGGAGTGGCGGCTAGTAAGGTTCATTTAGGTCTCTATGTCGATGACACGGTCATTTATTTTTCGTAAAGGCGTAGAGACATTCTAAGATCCCGCGTCCAAAAGACTGTCAAAAAGTGACGCATAGCGATTAACCCGGGAAGATCATAGCGATTATGTTCTCCGTAGAGAAAGTTGTACCTCCTCGTCTAGTTACTTAGGAGTAGAGATCCCATGGGCAACTGAGATCAGTACACGGTGTCACATTAGACGCCCACATGACTTTCAAACCTCACGTTTTGAAAGTTAGAAACCGTGCCAACATGCTTATGGGACGTCTTTTCCCTCTCTATAACGCTCGGATTAAGATAAGCTTACTCTGTATAAAACGGTAGTTAGGCCCATTCTCGCCTATTCCGCCCCTGCCTTCGCTTACACAGATCTAGCCTCTTTCCAAGTGGTTCAGAAACGCTTCACCAGGAGAGCTGTAGGTGCCCGGTGGTAAGAAAGGAATGTGGACCTACATAGAGACCTCAACCTACCACCCATCCATTCCTTTATCAAATCCCTGTATCGCACCTTTTTCTACCGCGCAGAGACACACCCGAATCCGCTTATAGCGAAAGCCGTCGCGTACTCTCCCGACTCGCTAACTCCGAAACCGTTTCGGAGACCGCGTAACGTTCTGACCGATACCGATAATGAAATCACGTTCGTAAATAGGATCTTTCTCTACCAACCGATTCAGTATGCGTTCCAGCGCCCACGCCCGCGAAGCCGCCGTCGGGGACAGGCGGTTAATTTTGCTTCTGCACACTCTCCGGGTCCCCCTCAGGCGGCGACCTAGGACGTGCCTCGATCCCCAACTGGGGAGGCTCTTGACGTCGCCACCAACGCGATACAGTAGCACTGCACATGCATTGAGCGTTACACGCACAACACTTCATACACACTCCTGCACATAACACGCAGGTACATAGGTCTTGTAAGGAACTTTTTTTTATGCTAAATAAAAATATGTAAGGATTAGATAGGATTCTAATCGCGAGAGAGTTTTTTACAATCAGGTAACGGCCAAGCCAAAGTTCGTACCATTTTGGTAATTCTTGTGCTAGTTAGCTTTTTGCGGCTGAGTGCCTTCAGCACTCGCTCCAAAGTCACCGTGAAGCTGTAAAGGTCCTTCCGGTAAACAGCATTAGCTAGGTTCGAAAAAGAAAAGCTATAACACGGCCTTAGGCTCTTTGAGAGCGTTGGCGCCCCAAGCGACATCTTTATAGGTCTGGTGTCGCGTGGGTTGTTTGGTGCCCCCTAAAACCCTGCGCACTTGTGCGCACACTCTGCACTATAGGTGAAGACGGCTCTGAGTCAGGCACAGATATAAACTATTCAAGCGAATGAATGTAAATATGATATGTATATACAAATGACCACTGTAACATTAATAAGGAGTCGTTAAATTATACGGTAAGCATGAATGATGCTTATTTCTGATGGGGCGGTCTGAATGGTAAGTTTATATTTACTTATTAATTATCGTTTTTTTTTTTTGTTCTAAATTATGACGATGCTTACGTTTACCGACTTTATGATTGTTGAACAAATAAATAAAATAACTACAAAAACAAAGACAAAATCTATGACGATGTTTTTTATTATTAACGTAGCATGTAAGCTTATTTGTAGTAATTTATGACTCCCCCCTCCCGTTACCAGCAGTAGTAAGCAAATTTCTTACTTCCCACATGGTTACGTAAGCATTGGCATATTTTGTTCGGAATCTGCTTATATTTGTAGATGTAAGTAGGTAAACATTTACTATATAAACACTATTTAGACTCTCGGTCCACCGTTTACATGTCATAAAACATAAACACTCCTCTCCCATTGTCGCTTACATAGCAATTTGAAATTTTTTTGTTTGATTTTAATTTGTTGTTATTAAATTATTAACCTTGACTACGAAAACAACAGCAAAAAATTATCCTCATCATGCTAATGTTAGCAATTATTGTTTTGTCAATAAATATTTATGTACTAGTACTATGATAATAGTACTAGTACTATGATAATAGTAATAGAATTCAGGGTCCATTTTTGCACTTGATTACTATCAAGCTAATTTTCTGTGAGTAACTTTATTTTGATGAGACGCCCAACAATTTCCTGTACGAAACTCACGATAGGAGGGATAAAATGTGTTGATTTGGTGATTCTCAAAAATTTATTACTAACAGGTTTTTTTTTTGTAAATCTGATGATAATTATCTAAATTATTCGAAAAAATATTTATCCTAAAAATGTATGGTTTGATCAAAGAGTCCCCTCCTTCCAACATGTATCGATAACGATAGTATGAAGATCATCTCAACCGAAAGGCATCCGATGCTGGATATCAGCTTCCCCCAAAGATCTCTACAACGACCGGTCTTGCATCCTCTGTATCCAGTGGATTCCTGCGACCCTCACTAGGTCGTCGGTTCACCTTATTGGAGGCCTACCCACGCTGCGTCTTCAATCCGTTGGCTTCATTGGGCATCGGTTCTACGAGGAATGTGCCCATCCCATTTGGTTATTTGATTCCTCTGCGGATCTCATCATTTCTAATTCGATCACACATTGAAATTTCTGAGCATAGGCCCCTCCAATTCTGTTTGAGCAACTTTCAGCTTTCTTATTAGGCCCATTTTAAGTGGGTGCATTGAGACGTTCAGTGCCGTATGACTTCAATAGCAAAACACACAATGGTCGAAGGCTTTCGTCTTGAGTCTGTTTGGTATTTCGGACGAGAAAATTGTAGCTTCCCTGCCGAGTTGGATTAACATATAATTTTGCTTTTTATTAATGTTAAAATATCGCATGTATCCTCGCCTATAATTGGTATAATACATTATCTTAAATTATTATCCTGTATATCTTACTCTGTTTATGTGCCAAATAAATAAATATAGATAATATATTCAGACCAGATATACCAGAGAATATATCTATAATTGAAAAACGATCAAGTAAACTGATTCAGTGGTTCTAGAGGCATATTTGGCCCTAAATGTTAATACCAAGAATCTAGTAATGACTGGTTGGATGTCCAAAAGATAGTTTTTAATAATAGATGTTACGCCGGATTATAGATTACTTTATTTTATTGAAATTCGTCCAAACTTTTGTGTGATGCGCTCACAGACATACACAGACAAAAAACTCCCAAAAATCAGATATATTTGTTCTGTTATTAATTTAATATCCGCCGAGTGATCTTTCTCCAATATATTCAATGTACAGTTTATGTTCCTTTACAGTTTTATTATAAATATAGACGCACCTAAGTAATAGTAGTCAACACTATCACAAAATAAAAATTTGAAAAACATGTTTATTTTTATTAACTTTTTTCGCTAAAATACGTTAATTTAATATCGATATTATATTACAACAAAATAAGCTCTTTAATTAATTACATGTATATTGATATTCGTTAATATTTTTTATTCGCACCGATACTCACATTATGGTGTTAACACACGTACGGACCGAACCGCGGACATAGTACGGCGGGCGGCCGATGTTATCAGTCCCCTAAGTAGAGATGGAATCCTTTTCGAAAAAGATTGATTTTTGAATCGATTCATAAAATGTCGAGGCACAAAAGATTGAGCCAAACTAATAAAGTATCGATTATTTGATCGCTCTTTTTGTTTTCTGTGATATTTGTAAATAGCCAAAAATATAACAGTTTAGTCTCATGTTTCCTTAGTAGGTTAGGCATTATTCTTTTTTTTGTTTAGTTGCTATCGATAACCTTTGGTGCTGTTAATAAAAAAAGATTGTATACAGTTCCTGCAATAAATTATTATTATAGTCTAATTTCGACCACTGGAAGAATACTATTTACAAATAAAAAGTCATATAAAACAAATAGAAAATCGACTGATCTCTCGGACCTCGTTTTTTTGTGAATCGACCATCATCTACCATGTCCGCGGTCCTGTCCGTACGTTTGTTAACAGCATTAAACTCGTAGTGTTATGCAAAAATATTATCATTGTTTATAGGTATCTATTTTTTTTAATACATAAATATATTGTATATAATATATTGTATGCTATTAACTTATAACTAATTTAGCATTTATTTCGAGATCTCTGATATTCCGGTGGTGTTATAATATAGTTTACGAATACTAAAAATTAAAAATAAATCCCTAATATGGATTACATCAGCGGTTGGTGTAAGAGTGATCGCAGATTGGACGGTTACACCGTCATTGTGACTGGGAGTAATACGGGCATCGGTAAAGAAACCGCTGCAGATTTCTATAAGAGAGGTCAGTATTATATTCTTAGTGCACTCTCAAGATTTACGAGGTAAGTCGTACACGAACTCGACTCCGACCACCGCCTTGTCATTTCAATGTTAGGTCATACGGATGACTCTAATTCTAGCCCGCCGGTTGTAAGAGTCGCGGACTATTACAAACTCGGCCGTTACTTGAAGGACCATCTGTCCACCCCCTCTCTCGATAGGATTCCAGATGTACTGGATACGCCTGCGGACGCGAACCTCGCGATCGATGCTTTAATTGAGCATCTCAAGATCGGCATCGAGGAGACCTCGAAAGAGCTGCAAGCGGCGATCGATCGCCGCTTCGTACTCCCCGATGACGTGAGAGCTCTGCTCACCCAAAAGCTCAAGACTAAGGAGAAACGTGCGCGCTTGTGTTCCTTGCGTAGAGCGGTGAAAGACCGCATAGATCAGATCCGTAATGATAGGTGGAACAGCCTCCTAGGAGCACTGAAACCTTCTCACCTCGTGTACTGGAAGCTCGCACGATCCATGAAGGTGGACCGTACCATCGTTAACATGCAGAAATACGCAGGGTCTTCAACCCGCATTTGACGATATCGAAAAAGCCGAGTGCTTAGCCGACAGCCTCGAGCATCAATGCGCCCCAGTAACCGACAACATTGATGTAGAACACATCTCTGTTGTCGACTCCTCTGTGAAGGACTCAGTCACTCTTACTCCGGTTGTCCCCCTCTCACCTGTCACCTGTGACGAGGTAGTGATCGCCATCAAGGGCCTTAAGCACAAAAAGTCCTCCGGTCCTGACGGAATCAGGAACGAAGTTATCAAACTTCTTCCTCTGCCTCTGATCGCGTTGCTGGTCTGGTCTTCAATGCGGCCATCAAGAACCACCACTTTCCAGCCGCCTGGAAAGCAGCAATAGTCATAGGGATACACAAACCTGGCAAAGACGCCAGGTAACCCGATAGTTACCGTCCCATCAGCCTTCTCAACACGTTGGGAAAACTCTATGAACGGATCCTTATGAACCGTCTCATAGAGGTGATAGAGAACAATAATCTCTTGCCGCCCCAGCAGTTTGATTTCCGAGCCAGACAGTCCTGTGCGCATCAAGCACTCCGCTTCACGGAGTACGTACTCACAAATTTTAATCATCCTCAGTTTAATAAAGCCTGGCACACGCTCGCAGTCTTCTTCGATGTGGCCAAAGCATTCGTCAAGGTCTGGCACACGGGCCTCGTCTACAAACTCACTAGGTTAGGTATCCCCGACACTCTAGTTAGAATCATACACGACTACCTCACCGATCGTAGTTTCCGCTATAGAGTGGAGAACGCTCTCTCTATATCCCACCCGATACACGCAGGAGTCCCCCAAGGTTCCATTCTGGTGCCTGTCCTCTTTAATCTCTACTTAGCGGACCTCCCTTATATCGGAAGAGTTCAGTTAGGTCTATACGCGGACGATACAGTCATTTATTACGCTTTTCGTAAGAAAACAGTCTTACGTAAATATGTCCAAGGAGCTGTCGATCAACTCAGCTCTTGGTATTTCAAATGGCGTCTCGCGATAACCCGAGTAAGAGTGCCGCGTTATTATTTACTAAAAGCCGGAAACTCAGAAAAAATTCTCCCAGTCCCATCCAGTACGCAGGTACTGAAATCCCTTATAGCTCTGAAGTCAGGTACCTAGGAGTTCAGTTAGACGACAGACTGACTATCAAAGCCCACCTTAAGAAAGTCAAGCGCCAGACCTCCATGGTGCTAAGTTGTCTCTACCCGCTCTACAACAGCAAGAACAAAATGGCCCTCCGCCATAAGATTACCCTATACAAGATGGTGGTCAGACCCATCATCTTGTATTGCGCACCTGTCTTGTATTGTGCACAACACTGCATACACACTCCTGCACATAACACGCAGGTACATAGGTCCTATAAGGAACCTTATTTTTTATTATTATTAAGAATAAAAAATGTAGGGTCAGCTAGGACACATCTCGCGAGAGAGTTTGAATACTCAGGTGACGGCCAAGCTGAGGTTCGTACCACTTTGGTAGCCCTTGTGCTAGTCACCTTTTTACGGCTGAGTGCCTTCAGCACTCGCCCCCTAAGTTCGGTGAAGCTGTTAAGGCCCCTCCGGTCAACAACGTTAGCTAGGTAAAAAAAAAACTCCTCAACCGATTTTGATGTAATGTGGTATTCAATTTGGAACTCTATAGTAACATTTTGCATACTTTTTATTGAAAAGCGTTTATCTAGATTCATAAAAAACTATAAAAATTAAGTGTTGCATAATAACATGTATACATATTGTAAAAAGTAAACTTTGTGAGTTTTGATTTCCGGGGTAATCTCCGGTACTACTGATCCGATTTTGAATTTCCGTTAGAAGGTATATTATTATATAGGCCGCGTTTTATTTTGGTAAATATATATTTTCAATAATTATTCATAATAAATGTAATTGCAGTAGGTAATAATTATATATTATAGTGTGCGCTGCTTGAATTGTTTGAAATAAAGGAATAAATCTATAGTATTTTCGCATATCTTTCATTCAGGACTAGCATATCATTCAGGGCTATTAGGGCAAGAATGGCTGGATGAATAGTTTCAGCTCATGTGCCCCGCGAAGGTTAAGCGCAGACGACGGCTCAGTCCGGGCACCGCAACGTTGTGGTCTAGACTCTGCCGCATTGCCAAACCAAGGGGAAAAGGGGCGGAAACTTAGACCTTCCATTGTACTGGGAAAGTTGTCAGGGCGGTGGCCTGGTGTGGCCGGCATGACCTCTATTGCGGGTGGCGTGATGGAACGGGACGCGACATAGATAGTGAATTTATTGGTAATAAGATATATTGCATCTAGACGAAGAATATAGTCTGTCTATTAGAATATATTTGTCTGAATTCGACGCGAACGAAGTCGCGGGCACAGCTAGTGTCAAATAAACTCGTAATCTTTCCATTAAATATGTACTTTACAGTATTGGCGTTATATACATATAGGTATATAATAGATGGTACTTGAATCATTTGTACCTTGAGCAATAACAGAACATTTTCAACAAAGTCCTGTAAAGTTTATGAAACATGTACCTAAGACCTAAGTGCTCATTTTATCTTAAAAGTACCGATCCTTGCGACCGCACACAACAACAGTGGTACGGCTTTGTAACAGAAATTAGTATGGCGCGTGACGTATAGAAAATGCGTTTAAGACAGATTTTAATAACGTTTTAATAACGTTCATTTCTATAATAATATAGTGATAGTGTCGTATTGGTACTTCCGACAGTATTATATATACCACAAAACAATACTCTTAATATACTTTTAATATTTTTTCTAATTGGCCAATGCATTATTATTTTATTATGACTTGCAAGTAACACAGAATATTTTAAATAGAGTTTAGTTATTTTTATCATCTGTGATTATAATATACTGCAATATATGCTACCATCGCCTACCGGGTGTCCTCGAAAAGTCAATTTTCCGGTTGAAACAAAAGCCTTTCTCATTGCAATATTTTTATTGTAAGACCTTTTCTATAGCTAAAATTTGAATTTGAAGCGATGATGGCGCAGAGTGTATTTTGGCCGGATTCTGCGTCAATGGAAGCAGGTTCGAGCCCACCTATCCAACTATAAAATTAGTCTGAGCTTTCGGTGAAGGAAAACATCGTGAGGAAACCATAGCATGGTGGTAGGGCATTTTCTAATATTGTCCGCCTGGGTAGCTACCACCCTGAAGTTTGAAAACCTGTCGCCAAATACCAATAGGTGTGTTCCGGCAGCATTACTTGAGAACCAGGCTTAGCGTGTTTACCATCCAGGACCACATCGTCACTTAACATCAGGTGAGATTGTGGTCAAAGCACTGAGCCTATACCGTGTAAAAAATACTATTATATTTAATTTTATTTTATAGATCGAGATTGAATAGGCTCAGTAGGTACATCTTCCAAATATCCACAGGGATTACACAATTACAAGATAAAACAAGAACTAGATATAACCAAACTAGTTCTGTCTATTGATAAGTCACCGATGTCTAACCGAACCATCAGAAAATAAATCTGCAATTTCTAAGTGAGAGAAAAAAGTCTACCCGATCATTGATGTAACTATGTACTTGAAATACATATATATATATATAATTAAAAGAATTTTAATTTCTAGTACATTTGGTATATAGTAGATTTAGAGTTTTTTTTTTTTCCTCTAACTAGCTAACGCTGTTGACCGGAAGGGCCTTTACAGCTCCGCCGTGACTTTGGGGGCGAGTGCCAAAGGCATTCAGGCGCAAAAATGTAACTAGCACAAGGTTTAGATGTTCATGCCGGAGCCTGCCCTTCGTTAGTAGCCCAGAACAAGTCCAAATCCTTTGCTGAGGCAACTTCTGCACCCGTCAACAGCGTGGTACATTTACACTTTCATGCACTAGAATAACACGCGTTACACTGCACTCCGCACCACTCCATAAAAAGCAGCTACATGGGTTTTGTAAGGAACCATAAAATCCATAGTTGTCCGTAACCACCGTAGCTATAGTGCGGGATAAGTTCCGCAGAACTTACTTCTTAGGTTACAGCCCAAGTCGAAGTCCATACCGACCTTCGGCTGAGCGCTTTTTGGTATACGTTCCAAAGATTCAATGTTTTTCTGGTCAAAAGTATTTAGTCAGTTTGAATAAAAGAAGTATTATTAGCTATATGTATTAGTTATTATTTATTTGCAGGAGCTCGAGTTATAATGGCTTGTCGCAATGTTAAAAACGGTGAAGAAACACTAATAGAGATAACTAAAGAATATGATGATTCTGTTGAAAAAGTTGGCTCATTAGTAGTGGAGCATTTAAACCTATGTAGTTTAAAATCAATCCGTCAATTCGTGTTCCGAGTGTTGGAGAAAGAGCAGAAGATCCAAATATTGGTCAATAACGCTGGAGTGATGATGTGTCCTGAGAGTAAGACGGAAGATGGTTTCGAGACGCATTTCGGCTCGAACCACCTTGGCCATTCATATCTAACCCTCCTGTTGTTACCGAGACTAATAAAAAGTGCACCTTCGAGGATTGTGTTTGTGTCATCTTTAATGCATTGTGGTAAGAGATTTTAAAACGTAATATTTGACAGCTAAAGAAAATCCGGAAGACGCGGCGTGGGTAGGCCTCCCGCAAGGTAAACTGCCGACCAGATGAAGTTCGCGAGAGTCCGCTGGATATAGGTGACGCAAGACCGGTTTGTTGTGGAGATCTTTGGTGGATAGACCTATGTTCAGCAGTGGACGTCTTTTAGTTGAAGGATGGATGGATGGAAAACAAAAACCGTGCCCATATATTTTACAATAATTAAAATAGATCAGACGTAATGCATTCTGTAATCAGTTTAGTTTTAGTTTGTAATCAAGGGCCCGGCTCATCTGTAGTTAGAAATACTGAGTGTAGTAATTTTCAAACGAGCTCCTATGTCCTAAAAATCCGAGATTATATGCCTATAATTTACACTAGAGGCGTTTTTTAATGATATTTTCAAATTTCAGTATACACGGGAGATTTCGCGGATGTTAATTTTGAAAAGACGCCTTATAGCGCCTTATTTGCTTATTGCGCGAGCAAGACAGCAATTATTATGTTTAGCAAAGCTCTTGCTACAAAACTTAAGGTGAGGATTACAAATTACTGCCAATACCTATATATTTTATAAACATAGTTTTGATGCTCAGTACTCAGTAGGTAGGTAGGTATTGGGTAGTGCGTAAATGCATTTCCCCCGTCAAAAAAATAAAAATAAAAGGTAGGTAGGTATTCCAAAGATTTGCTGAGTTGATAACATTGTGAAATAATGTGTGTGTTATTGAAGTAATTTACGGCGAGCCTATCTACCTACTTTTTAAAACTAGTCCATCGAAGTTAAATTTTTAAATATTATAATGTTTTAAAGAGTAAACCAACTCTACACAAAGATGACTACTAAAATCACCATTTTTATCTTCTTATCTTCTCTAAACCAAACCGTTGACTGTAGTAAATAACTAGATATTATAATTCGGTGAATATTAAATGTTAAAACTGGACTATTTAGTATTTGTTTGTATTTTTGGTTTTGGCGGATGTTTTTTCAAAAAATTCAAAATTGTTTATAACGTGTTTAAATTTTACAATTTATTCTTTTTCAGAATCATAACATAAATAACGTGACCACGTACAGCCTCCATCCCGGTGTCATACGAACAAATATCAATCGACATTTCGATAGAACGGCTTGGTTTTTAATAAATCTGTTCTTCAAAAATACACTCACATCGTGGCTCTGGAAGAGTCCACGATGCGGCGCTCAAACATCGATATATTGTGCTGTTGACAAAGCCTGTGAGAATGAAAGTGGACTTTATTATAGGTAAATTACTTTTTTGAGTGGAATATAATTTAAGGTAGATTGACATTAGAAAAATATCGATTTCAATATCGGTATGTAAACAGACCTATTAAACCGATGTTTATTAAACATCGACATAAAAACATCTGTTTAATAAATCAAAATATTTATTTTATTGGTTTTCTTCAAAGAATAATATTTGGGATAGTATCTTACCTTTTAACCTTCCGTTTTTTACACTTATTATTGAGAAATATATAGTTTTTCTCACTAGAAATAAATAGTCAATAATTTTATCCATATCATGGATATTAAGGAGTAGCTCAAAGCTCGAAATGTGTACATTTATAATAAAAAAAGATTTACATAACCTCATTTTTTATTTTTACTAGAAACAAATATGAAAACATTGAAATACAATATATTTGCACATATAATCGATTTATCGATATTTTAGAGATACTAACATCTATGACTTCATTTCCATCATCAATGTAAAATGTCGATCATACATACTGCAAAGAGAACCTAGTTCGCACGTCGATCTCCAGCTTAGTATTGGAGTATTCAGAGGTTGAGCTCGAATAGAAGTTTTGTGGTTACCATATTAGTTATTTAAAGATGAAACTGTTTGTAATTGCAGTGATTGTGCACCGGCTATTAATTCATCGTTGTGCGGAGACGAGAAGAAAATAATTAAACTGTACAACCTCACTATAAATATGTTAAAATTAAATAATTATGATGCATTTAGTTGTAGAGACCCCGTGGAAGAAAAATTATTTGAACTTGGAAAAAGTTATTAATTTTTTTATGGAATACATTCTTTTTTTTAATTTACTTAACGGAAACGTAGAAAAACATGGCCAACGAGAACACTGAAATCACCACAGACAAAAATTTAAATTAGTGGACGTAAAAAACAGAAAATATAGTATAAAATAATTTATTGTAAACTTATACAAGTTTGAATGGCGTTATGCCGGTAATCTATACTTATAATAAAAGGCTCGAGGGACAAAAATCTGTACATTGAAGATATTTCAGAAAAAATACCAGGAGGGGAATAGACAAAAGAACACATTTCTATGGTTTTTAAAAATGTTGTATGTTTGTTTGTCTGTTCATTAATTTATTCGCCAATCACGCAAAAACTACTAGACATTTTTATACATATATTCATTTATATAATGCGTAAATAGCGTTAAAATATATTCATTGCGTTATTCATATTAAAACATCATAATAAATATGTGTTTGCTTAACCCCTTGAGGACTAACCTGGCGTTTACGCCAGCTTTCCATTGTTTTCCTATTGTCTAATTTATATGGGTAATCAACATATTAATAGTATTATAAATGAATAGTGAAATGAGCAGAAATAAATCTAAATTGAATCAACATAATTTATTTATATTGAATTTAAAAAAATATGTTTGTATTTGTGATGATTATTCATAGATAGCGCTATACTTATTTTTTAATAATTTGTCCATTTTGATACATCACAAGACATAGGTAAACTAAATAATACTACAATAATAAAAGGCTAAAATTAAAAAAAAAAAACTACTAAACCGATATCTATGAAATTTGGTATGATAGTAGTTATACTCTATAGTAACATTATATATTATATTAATATAATGTATGAATAGCGTCTATCTAGATTTATTAAAAACTATAATAATAACATCTATACTAATATTATAAATGCGAAAGTAACTTGGTCTGTCGCGCTTTCGCGCCAAAACTACTGAACTTATTTAAATGAAATTTGGTTCACAGATAGTCTAGAGCCTGAGAAAGGACATACATTTTAATGCGAAAAAAGGGCTGTAAGGGGGATGAACAGTTGTATGGAACTATCGTCATTTTTAGAGCTTGAAGCTTGAAACTTATTTTTTAGGCTGTTGATTCGATATACATAAGTAAATATAAAATTCAACGCTTGTAAAAGTTTTACCCTCAAGCGTGTAAAATAACAATAGGGAATAGAGGATGAAAGTTTGTATGGAAATGTACTTTCTATTTGGATAAATATATATTTTCAATAATTAATCACAATAAATGTAATTGAAGGCGGCAAAAATTCTATAATATGGCTTGCGTGGCCTGAGCGGTTTGATCTATGCCCTGCGTTCCTTCCAGTATTTGGGTCTGGGTTTACACTCGCTCGTCCTGTCCTTTGAAAGTACAACGGGGAGGTCAATGTTTAGGTGTACGAAGCAGGGTTATAAGGTCGTTGATTGTAGAGGTGAGGCAGAAGGTAACACTCATCACCACATGAGTAGTATGCTGTGCATTGTGTATTTATTACATTTTTTTACATTTAGACCAATTGTTATGTAATCATGGCGGGGTAAGAGAGCATACTATTGCCGACAAAGGGGAGGAATGAAAAATGTCAAAATTTTGCTAACGTAATTATAACGTCCCATAACTTAATTACCAATTATTCTATATTCTTGTTATCATTATTATATTTAGCGCTTTATCTATATTAATTAATGTAAATTATTACGGAGATACAATTAGTTTTAGGTTTTTTTTTATTACTATGGTTATAATTATATGTTTTTAAGTGAAAACTTCTTGAGGGATTCTCAGTAAAGGAAACACTTATAGATTCGCGTTACCAATGTTATGACGTCAGCCTTCAACATGCTACAGTATGTCAAATATAATTATGGCGTTTTAAGTGCTTGCGCTGAGATATAATGACATCTATACTTACGTATGACCTATCGTATGTTTTGATTATGCATAAAGTACATGAAAGTGTACATTATTATTCCTGGGAGTGAAAATAGATGTATAAACCAAACAGATGTTATATGTATGTTAGGTTATGTTAATAATTTCAATTCAAAAAGTTATTAAATTTAAACTCTGGAAAAACTGTTTTTCCAAAATTTTGCACTTCTGTCGATAGTCCCCATGATTGCCAATATTTTTTTAAAATTATAAATAGTAGATTATGCGTAAGTATAGAGACTGAGCGTCTAGAATCTAGAAACGCTGGACTGTCACGCAAACTGGTAATTAAAATGTACACCTTTGTGATGTTAACTCGGGCAAGAAGCAAACGCCATTGTACCTAGGTGATTTATTGATTTTTTATGATATATTGATAAAAATTCGTGATATTTTGATCGATAAAAGCCAGTGCGCTTTTATTGTTTTGCCTTCGAGTAATTATGGTGCCTCATAAAAGAGTGATAAACGTAATAAGCATATGATATAAAGATAATAACGTAATATGCAGTTAAAAACTTCGAGTAACTTTGTTCGAATAAGTAAAATATTATTGTTTCCATTTATGCAAAAGAAAAAGTTATAAAAATAAATAATATTCAAAAATTATTATAACAACCTAACCTCTGATTTTTATGTTTATTTCAGAATGAATGCAAAATTGTGAACCCAATAAATTTATAAAAAGAAGAAAAAATATATTAATTATCCATTACGACACTGACCAACTAAACACAAGAATCCTAGAGGTACTTATTCTGAAGTGATGCTGCCGGAACACACCTATTGGTATTTAGCAATAAGTTCAACACAAACTTGAAGGTGGTAGCTTCCCAGGTCGGGCATTATTAGAAAAAACCTCACTATCATCATCATCTCCTTGCACTTATCCCATTTTCATTTGGGGATGGTGCAACATATCTTCCTCTCTATTTGCAGTCTTCTCCGCATTCACTCCCTTCTTAAACATATCATCTTGTATTATGCACTTAAAACATAAATGTTGTTTATAACTACATAAATTTCATAATATTTATACAGTCTTGAGCAATGTTGAAATAAGTAATTTCGCAGTCAAGGCATTTTGTCCGAAACCGTCTGAAGGTTAACGAAGTGTTTGTTCGATGACGCTTCCAAGTCCAGAAATTGTCATCATGACTAAGCAATACCTCCGACCACTATAAGAAAAGACTCTGTACCCGGATCCCTTACACTTCTATATAAGACGACTCTGATACACAGGGTTATTAAGCCAACGTGGAAACTGTTGCAAATTTTACTAAGTGATCTAAGCTTTATATAATAAAAAAATTTGATACAACTTTGAAAACAGATTTACAGGTAGGTGATATTAAAAAACTTGCTCGCTCACCTAGAATTTCAATACGTTTCTGTTGGGTCCCTAAAAACCGGACATGACTAATCCGAATTTGCTGTTATATTCTGATTAATTTATTCATACTTTGTTGAACTTTAGTATGTATCAAACATTAGTTAGAGATAAATACATACCTAGCTCGAGTGTTGTGCTGTTTGTTTTATATACACTGTGTCTTTAATTTAATTATAGTCATTGTGTAACATACACGTTAATACGCATTCAGTAGTTATATCGTTCGAACTTTACTCGTGGATCAGTTGTTCGTATTTGCTCAAATTACGCATTTTATATTTAATACTTATATCTATTAGGTGGTTAGTTATAAGTTTTTTTTATTAGTGTTTGATAAATAATCATATTAAAAAATATATAATCTTTATTCAGGAACATAATTATATGCGATCTAAACAATTTTAATATTTGTGGTTAAATTATTTGTTGAGAAAATCGATTAATATAATAATGTCAAAGCGTTTTATATAACAATACTTTAAATGTTTAGTTTTTAATATAGTTATTGGTAGCATTAACTTAGTGGTTTTACATCCAGAAATTTCAGTTTAATCCGACTCTATAATCGGCCTGTGATTTCGGTGAAAGAAAACATCGTAAGGAAACCATAGCATGGTGGTAAACCATATTCTAATGATGTCCGCCTGGGAAGCTACCACCCTCAAGTTTGAAAATCTTTCGCCAAATACCAACAAGTGTGTTCCGACAGCATCACTTAAGAACCAGTACCTCCAGGCTTAGTGTGCTTACCATCCTGGATCACATCATCAGTTAACATCAGGTGAGATTGTGGTCAAAGCACTAAGCCTATTCTGTGTAAAAAAATAATTTTTGTAAAATTAACTTTTAGAAAAATTATATTTTCAACTGTAATTTAAAAAGAAGTATCTTGTATTATGGATTGTATAAGCGGTTGGTGTAAAAGTAACAAGTTAATGAATGGTTACACGGTTATTATAACTGGAAGTAACACTGGTATTGGGAGAGAAACTGCTTCGGATCTATACGCGAGGGGTGAGTTATTCTTAATTTGTATATTTTTATCCGTTTTGATGTTCGGATACTGTGACAAATGACGTCTGTTCGACTATTATTTATTCATTGTGGGTTAAGGTATTACAAGTTTTCTCTAATATTGGTCTATTTAGCTAACACCTATAAGTGAAGATAATCTATCGTCAAACACATATATCTACGGTCCGGCAAGTGCACATGAAAATCAATACACCTTTAAGTTTAGCATGCTACCGTTTTCTTCGGCAATGACTAACACTGTTGGCCTTGAAAGCTCTACCAATAGTGGTAACTCTAGCAGTAAGCTTGTTAAAAAAAAAAGAAAGTAAATCAGAAGTCCCTAATGGTCGGTTTCAATATGCGATCTCAATCTGTTTTTCCGAAAATTCAATGCATTTTTATCTAAAGTTACAGATCATTTGCTCACTCAACAAAACCGATATATATTTAATCTTAAGGCCAAAAAGATTAATCTCAATCTTAACTTTTAAGATTAGATATTGAGACCTGCCGATACACAATAAGTGTACCTTTCATGTAGTGTGCAAGCATGTGATGTACAGTATGGAATGTATGCATGAAAGTGTCATTGTATGGTGCTGGCGGCGGCTATAAGGACGTCCTCAGTTAGGTTACGGAGTATGTCTTACCTCGTTACCGTACCTAGATTATGTGCGTGTATCCATTATAACATGATTTTTTTATATTTAAAGGTGCTCGGATAATTATGGCATGCAGAGACGTATCAAAGGCAGAAATAGCTAAAAGAGAGATTGAAGTACAAAACGAAGGCAGTGAAACAAAAGGATTGTTAAGCGTTGAAAAGTTAGACTTATGTAGTTTAAAATCAGTCCGCGAGTTCGTGAAACGTGTTTTGGAGAAAGAGGACAAGATACAAGTGTTAATCAATAATGCTGGAGTTATGATGTGTCCTAAAAGTACCACGGAGGATGGATTCGAGACGCATATGGGTTCGAACCACATAGCTCATGCTTACCTGACTCTGTTATTATTGCCGATACTTAAGAGAAGTGCTCCATCAAGAATAGTGTGTTTATCATCGATATTGCACGAAAGTAAGACACATAAACCTATATATTTTAATCTTTTTCATATACTTTTACTCGTCTACTTACTACTAGGGAGAACCCTATTTTTATAATAAAAGCTTGTTTAATTAATTGTGAAAGGATATTCTATTTTTTGCCTATATAGAAACGATCATGTTGGCTGTTCAAGTTTAGGTAATAAGCATTAATGGGGTGGGTGGTCAATGCTTTGTTCATTTTTGATGACACGAAGAATGTGAGGGAGGAGCGGAATGTTGATTACGTAAACAATATTTCTTTATTAATTTTCGCTTATTGTTCAATATTATGGCAAAACTTACATAATTATGGAGGGTGAGGGTGAAAGAGCCTTGCTTACTTTGCAGGGATAGGGATGTCAAAAATAACAAAAACTTTGCGTACGTAATATATAAACGAGCCCATAATATAGTGTATAATTGAAAACGAAATACTGTTCGCTTTTTTTTAATTAAAAATTGCGAACTTACCGCATTAGAAGGGTGTCCTAATATTATGTACATGTATAGGATTTTGTTAAAAGAGAAATGGACTTTTCAGCGCCACCCACAAGTACTACCTGGGTGCTTAATTATATTGAGTACGTTTTTCAGGGGTGTGATGTTGACACGGACGATCTTAATTTCGAAAAGTCTCATTATGATGCTTTCAAAGCATACTGCAGAAGTAAAGCTGCCAATGTGCTGTTCGCAAGAGGTCTCGCAAATAAACTCAAGGCAAGTGAAACCATCACTATCCACCATCACCATCACCTCAAAACTACTGAACGTTTCGGGATACCTACTACCATTCGATGCGAAATTTATCATCGTAAACGGTTATAGACTATTTATTTTTGTGGATTCCATCTATCTTTTATCATTTTTTTTCCATTTACTCTTATATATATTTATTCCCCGCTAGGAAAAACAAAATAATCTCATTTTATTTCATTCCTTTGCTTTTTAGGTACGCAGTGAATAATGTATAAAACGCGGGCGGAGCCTCGGGCACCAGTTAGTTATAATATAAATGAACATAAATAAAATACATAAATATATAAAATACACATACATTTTAATTTGATACACATAATTATGTTTGAACGTATTTAATTTAGAAATATCTTCGTATACACCAGTAATCGATTATAATTTATAATTAAGGCAAACTTATGCTTTCAATATCAATTCAAAAATTTAAATACATGCCCGTCATACCCTTTGGACATTTTCAGAAACGGTACTTTGTTGTCTTCATTCTACTTTAATGTTATACTTTTTAAATATTATGAAAGCTGTTTTTTAACCTACATAAATAAGCATAAGTCGTAAAAATTTAAATCCAAATTTTCAAATTTTTCTTTTATTCAAAGCAACGTGTATTTATGGCACGTGTATTTTTCTGTTGGACCTTGGGATTATAAACATGTGCTTTTATTCATATTATTTATACAAATTACATTTAAAGTAATTGAGTAAAATTTATATTTGCATATTCAATATAACAATTTGTTCTTCGATTCAATTGAATGTTCTAATTTTAGGAACGCCATATAGAGGGTGTCTGTACGTACAGCGTTCATCCTGGCGTGATAACGACTGGTATTGGAAGACACTATGACAAAACTGTATTGCACGGTGCCACGTGGCTTTTTAATAATGTATTAAGATGGTTTCTTAAATCACCACGATGCGGTGCACAAACTACGATTTACTGCGCTATTGATGAATCGTGCGCAAACGAAACTGGACTATACTACAGGTTAGTCATCAATTTTATAAAATTTTATAAATGATCTAAAGAACGACCGGAACTTCTTTAGATCTTATATTTATTGGGTTTTGTGACTCTATTCACTTGAAGGACATTTCTATTCACACCGCCGTGTGGTGCCAATAATAGTATCACTCCATATCTTTTCGGGGGTGTAGTAAAAGGTAACTAAGGGAAAAAAACCAGAGAATGGGCAGCAGGATTCTCGCACGATCCAAAAAGATGGTCCGTACTATCGTTAGTATGTCCCCCCTGGACAGAAATACGCAGGGTCAGCAACCCGCATTTGACGATATCGAAAAAGCCGATGCTTAGCCGATAGCCTCGCACAGCAATGCACTCCAGTAGCAGACAACATTGATGTCACCCACATCTCTGTTGTCGAATCCTCTGTGCAGGACTTAGTTGTTCTTACTTCGGTTTTCCCTCTCACCTGTCACCTGTGACAAGGTGGTGATCGCGATTAAGGGCCTTAAGCCCAGAAAGTCCCTCGGTACTGACGGAATCAGGAACGAAGTTACCAAGCATCTTCCTCCACTTCTGATCGCGTTGCTGGTCTGCATCTTCAATGCGGCCATCAAGAACCTCCATTTTCCAGCCGTGTAGAAAGCAGCAATAGTCCTAGGGATACACAAACCTGGCAAAGACGCCAGGCTACCCGATAGTTACCGTCCCATAAACCTTCTCAACACGTTCGGAAAACTCTATGATTGGGTCCTTATGAATCGTCTCATAGAGGTGACAGAGGATAACAATCTCTTGCCACCCCATCAGCTCGGCTTCCGAGCCAGACACTCCTGTCCGCATCATGTAAACCGCCTCACGGAGTACATCCTCTCTAATTTCAATCATCCGAAGTTCAAAAAACTCTGAAACACGCTCGCAGTCTTCTTCGACGTAGCCAAAGTATTCGACAAGGTCTGCCACACAGGGCTTGTCTAGAAACTCACTAGGTTAGGTATCTCCGACACACTAGTCCTCATCATACACAACTACCTCACTGATCGTAGTTTCCGCTATAGAGTAAAGAACCCTCTCTCTATAGCCCACCCGATACGCGCAGGAGTCCCTGAAGGTTCCATTCTGGCGCGTGTCCTCTTCAATCTCTTCCTAGCAGACCTCCCTGAACTCGAAAGAGTTGAGTTAGGTCAATACGCGGATAACACAGTCATTTACTATGCCCATCGTAGGAAAAATCTCCTTCGAAAGTACGTTCAAAGAACCGTCGACGATCTCAGGTCTTGGTATTTCAAGTGGAGTATCGCGATAAACCGGAGTTAGAGTACCGCGATCGTATTCAATACAGACCGTGCGATTAGAAAAATTCCTCCCAGACCCTCAAGTACGCAGGGACTGATATCCCTTACAGCACCAGATACCTAGGAGTTCAACTAGACACCCAAGTGACTTTCAAAGCCCTATACTGAGCAACACCAAGAGCAAAATGGCCCTCCGCCATAAAATTACCCTGTACAAGATGGTGGTCAGACCCATCATCACGTAATGTGCACCCTCCTTCGGTCACATTAGGAGATCCCACGCCTTACAAAGGATTCAGATTCGCTTTGTAAGGAAAGCTGCAGGCGCCCAGTGGTTCCACAGAAATGTGGCGGCCCAAGACGTGCTCCGTTCCCCAACTGGGGAGGCTCTTGACTCCGCTACCAGCGCGATACAATGGCACTGCCCATACATCAAGCACTACACGCACAATACTGCATACACACTCCTGCACATAACACGCAGGTTGTTTTATTGCTATTAAGAAATAAAAAATGTAGGGTTTATCTAGGTTCAAATTCCGCGGGAATATTATGATATAGGTAGCGGCCAAGCCGAGGTTTGAACCCTTGTGCTAGTTACCTTTTGCGGCGAGTCCCTTCAGCACTCGCACCCAAAGTTACGGTTAAGCTGTAAAGGCCATTCCGGTCAACAGCATTAGCTAGTTTAGAAAAAAAAAGCATCCTCTGAGTACCACAAACACCTACTGCGATCGCCAACCCGCCTGCCAAGCGTGGCGATTATGGCAATCCTCCCCCTTATTGGGGGAGACCTATGTCCAACAATGGACGCCTAATGGTGGAATGGATAGATGGATGATTCACTTGAAGTAAACACTACAGTTTAGTAGAATAATAGGTTTTTTTACATTGTATAGGCCACATGGATTTGACCACAATCCCACCTATTTTTTTCGGAATTTGCGACAGCTTTTCAAACTTGAGGGTGCTAACTTCTCAGGTGTTCATTTTTAGAAAACACCCAATCAATGGTTTCCTCGCTGAAAGCTCGGGTTGATTTTAGAGTTGGATAGGTGGACTCGAACCTGCGTCCGTTGACGCGAAATCCGACCGCACTGCCAACTGCGCTACTAGTTTCCGTGATGGACTATTTGCTATTTTTTTGTGAACCGTAGGGTTTATCTAGGGGGCAGATGTTATGGAATTTGCATGTCGATAACAAACCGAGCAGAGATTCATAGCGCTTTAGCGCCATTGCCCTAAATACCATTTTTCACCTGAGTTCGGTGAAGATGTCAAGATTCTTAAGGTCAACAGCGTTAGTCACTTCGAAAAAAAGCAATATCTATAACCTCACACCTCACACAATACAAAGATTGATTTCCTACGACTTACATCCAAATGGTTCCGATTACAATTAATAACAACATTAGTGTACCTAATTTATAGAATAATTAGAAGTAAGAAAGTAAGAATATTAATAGAAATATTAAAAGAAGTAAGAATAATTCGCATTAGAATTACCGTCTCGTCCCGTACATTTTTTTTTAAACAGAAATAAAATGTTGATGTTTATCCGGAATATGCTTTATAATTTATTTATTTTTTAATTTCTGAAATATATTTAGTACTTTCTAATTGATGCCTACACAACCAACCAACAGGCAGACAGACAGACAGAGATATCTAAAAATATAAGAAACGCATTTAAGTACTTATTTTTGCTGTAATTCTTTTTCACAAAAATCCAAAATGTACAGACATATGAAATTTACAATTTTAATATTATTATTATTAGTATAGGTAGATATGCATTATTATAATTTATAAATTTAGTAAAAACAACCATCATGGGGAATATGGTTATAAATGAACATTCATGCGTTATCGATTTTAGAAGTAATGTGTAGGGAATCTTAGTAAGTAGAAGTCAGGGTAGTATAAGTACCTATTTATTTATATTTTTTACCCTTTCTTTTAGCGACTGTGCTGTAAAAGCACCGTCTAAAAAATGTCGAAGTGACATGGAAGCAGAAAGATTGTGGGAGGTGACTATGGACTATCTAATACCACACCTGCGTAAATTCGACCCTTTAGGAGATCAGAATCCCTCATTCAATTACTGATGATGTATTTTATTCAGATGTAAAATAATTGTTAATTTATACTGGCAGAGGGGATTATATTACGTTTTATTTTATATAATTAAAAGCATTCGGAAACATTTGATTTTATATCTTTGGGATAAGAGGTCGCTTAAGTATTAAGTAAGGGAAAAAAATGAATATTTTAACCCGCCGACCGCCCCTCCCCTAATTTTGGAACATAAACGAAAATTTATAAATAAATATTGCTTACGTAATCATTATTCAGCTCCCGTCATCAAAAATAAGCAAAGAATAGACCTCCCCCCATCCCTATGATGCTTGCGTAATACTTGAATTAAACATTTGATTGTATTTTTAACGTATACATAAAGAGAAGACTTGACTCATGCAAATTTTTAAACACTTTTATTTTAATTTTTTATACCAATTCCGCTACCTCGGGTCACTCTTGCAGTGTGACGGAGAAATCGACCGCGAAATAAGGCATAGAATCAACTCAGGTTGGATGAAATGGCGACAGGTCTCTGGTGTGATTTGTGACTCCAGGATGCCCCTTAAATTGAAGGGGAGGATATATAAGTCCATCATAAGACCTGTCATATTGTATGAATCAGAATGCTGGGCTAGTAAGAAGATGGATGAGAAGCGACTGCATGTAGCTGAGATGCGAATGTTGAGATGGATGTGTGGTGTTACAAGAATGGATAAAATAAGGAATGAATATATTAGAGGGAGTTTGAAAGTTGCGTCAATGGTAGAAAAGTTGAAAGGTTCTCGTTTGTCGTGGTATGGACATGTTATGAGAAGAGAGGAAGCGCATGTGGGTAAAATAGTAATGAATATGAATGTGGAAGGATGGAAAAGTAGAGGAAGGCCAAAGAAAGTGTGGATGGAGTGTGTAAGAAATGACATGAAAGAAAAAGGAGTGAATGAAGAGATGACGGCTGATAGGGACGTATGGAAGAAGAAAACATACTGTGCCGACCCCAAGTGAGTTGGGAAAAGGCAGGAGAATGATGATGATGATACCACTAAAGTGTTACACATGCATACGATCCGCCTGATGGTAAGCGATCACCGTAGCCTATGGACGCCTGCAACACCAGAGGTATCCCGTGCCCGTTCCCAACTCTTTGATATTAACTTTCTCCTTTCTTTTATTAATTACTAACTGCTCTCCGCGGTTTTACCCGCGTAGTTCCCGTTCCAGTGGGATTTTCGGAATAAAAACTATCCTATGTCATTTCAAACTATCTCCATACCAAATTTCATACAAATCACTTCAGTACTTTTTAAGTTTATTCGTTCCATACAAAAATTCATTCTTTATAATATTAGTATAGAATAATATTATTCTTTAAATGTTAATATAATATTAACAAAAAAAAATTACCTAATGCAAGAAACTTACATTAATATGTAAACTTAGGAACAGGTAAAAACTAGACAAGACTTAGATTATAATCTTTAGAATTGTTTGAGGATTTCTCGCAGAAAAACACGGCAGGTGTGTCGCAATCACCTGCGTTCAATAGACCACTCCGTCGTATACCGCCGCAACGGAGTGGTTTGTCGTCGTCAGCGTTTTGCAGACATTTGAAATCCCAGTCCTTGTATCCAGTTTCATCCAGATGTTGACCTGATGAGATATAGTAGACGTATTTCATTCTTCACAAATAAATGTGTTATTATTATCTATACTAACAAGACGTGTGCCCGCAGCTTGGCTCGCGTAAATATTTGTATTTTTCAAAAAAATATTCACTACTTTATAACTATACGTACATTTTCAAATATTCAATAGTTCAGTTAAATTATTGCAAGATAATGTGGTCAGGTAAATTCTTTGTTTAAAAATAGAAGTCGGTTTAGTGATTCTCGAGTTATATGAATTAACATAGACAAACAGATAGATTTTGCCTATTATATAGTAGAATAAAGAAACATGATAATTATAGGTAATTTCTGACTTCATATAGTCATCATTATTTAAAGTTTAAAAATATATACTAAAACCTGAATAAATAATAATGTCTATGTTTTAAAAAAAAACGTTACACTGCGCAATTATTCTACAAATATTTGCAAATAAAATACAAATCATTTTAGCCTTCATAGTAATTTCGGTTAAATATTATATACATACAATGCTCGCTTGCCACGGTAAAATTTGAATAACATTAATAATAATTAATATTCCAGTGTACATGGTAAAATGTAATTAATTACATTAAAAAAATTATGTGTGTGTTTGCGTGTAAACGACACGGAATGCGTCATCACCGGCACGTAACGAAAGACGTACGTAGCGTTTTAAGGCCAAATGGCTTCACTTCGAGTGCGATTACTGGAGTTTATTTCTGTGATTTTTTTTTTTTAGTGTTCCCGCCAATTTCCCTCTGGCATGACCAGAGACCTTTTTATTACATTTATTTTATTGTGATCTTTTGTTATTCTTTTATAGCGTGTTCCTTTGCTTTTGCCTTTTCTTTTGCAATTCTTTTTCTTTATTTATTTCATCTATATCCAATCACATGTCATGTCTATATTTAGTTACATCTAGCAACAATATACATAGTCTTCCCAATTTGTACTACACAGCAGTGTCAAAATCTTATAATATCGCTTAAATCTAACAATAGAATTAAAATTAATTTCTGTGATTACAAATATGTATCAATATAATAAACGTGTAGACATAATATACCTACCAAATATCGTCCTATAATGATATCTCTGGAACAGGTCACTGTATCCCAGGAAGGCGAAAAAATTATCAGGGATCCTTCTTTCGGGTACATGCTTGAACAATTCCCTTACGTGTTTCGCTTCCGCTCGACTATTTAGCACCATTAAGTGACCACCGGCTGATAGGCAAGTCGCATACGCCTGGTGCCAGGTTTGAGGATCGGTGTGCAAGATGTAACAGTCACCGTTGTGACCTTTCTGCCAACCTATTATTGAAGCCTTCTTTAGCCGCGTATTGAACGATTAGGGAAAAACATATAGATTCGCGTTACCAATTCTAAGACAACAGACTATTACATTAGAGTCTAATGTCTAACGATTAGACGATTGGTTTTGCTGTGAATTTTGCCACAGTCACGGGTATGGTTGATGAATTTGTTACTGTTTAAAGAAATAACAAACATATGAATGAAGCTGCTTGATGAAATTTCGGTTTTTAGTCAATCAACTATCAATCATGAACCTTGGAGTTACATTTAGTGAACGTGGAATGGCATAGCACGATATTGATTATTATTTATTTATAATAAAACTGTATGACAAAAACAAATACTTATTTAAATACGAAATTTTAATTACTCATGCTATAATTAAAACATGGAAGAAAACAGTTTTTCCAAAGTTTCGAGTTTTCATTTCAATGCTCATAGCTGCCTAGTTTTATTATTGTAATGTCATTATTTAAACTATATTCCGACTATTAATGAGCCGCTTAGCAAACAGTAATTGGAAATATTTTTGGAATACAAGTTTTTTCTTAAAATTATTATTAATGGACTTTATAAAGGTAAGGTATTTTAATTATCTACACGAGAATCTACGAGTGATAAAGGTTTCTCACTTAAACATCGCTTATAATCAGATTTGTCTACCTCACCTAATTATCTACTACGTCCGAAATTTAGTTTTTAAAAGCACTGTGTAGTCACTGAAAATGAAAAATTAAGCAAATGCTAGGAGATACCACTACAATTCTAAGTAAATAAAATGTGATAGTGACGTTTTAAGAAATAAATATTACTTTGCATATTGTATAACCACATAAAATAGGGGCGTGGTTGTACTTTTTCGTTGAGCGCGCGATGATTAAACTAGAATTTTCCAGAATTTACATTATACCAGCCTGTATTTAACTATAACGTTCTAAAATTTTTTATGATATTTTGTAGCAAAAAACACGTAATTTTGGGTTAGTCTAAAATTTCAAGGGGGGTTCACAAATTTACAAAAAAACATCACGTGATTATTAAGAGGATATCTTAGCGGTATTTATTCCATACAAACGTAGTTCCCTGTTTCCTCTCTGGATAATAGCATTATGGTAAATATTTTTATACCAAATAATATATATCCCTCACCGCCATGTCTGTAAGTTTTGATTTTTCTATTAATTAGTTATCGTAGGAACTAGAAGTCTTTGAAAATGAAAAAAAAAAAACTCGATTTTTACCGTCATTTTCAGACGTTCGTCAAACAAATTTGATGGATGAAATTAAAAAAGTAAAACGTACAAGTAAGTAAGTCTTTATTCTTCTAAAACTGAAAGAAAATTAAAAATCGGTTCAGTTTTGGAGGAGGAGACAGGGTACAACGAAGTGATGTTTTCCTCTATTTTGCATAGTTAAATCAGCTCGCGCTGCAGTTGTCCCTTTCGTGTCTAATAATTCTTTCTTTGGGGCGCAGCGCGATAGCAATAGATTTCTGTTATACCTAATTTTCCGTGACATGCCCTCTTAATGGACAACCAAAAGCCAGAAGAAGAATACACCTCGTATATATTTTAAAATGTGGCTACTTACGCCGATCATATGTATCACAATGAGCATTATAATGAATGTCAGTGGCTTTAGTTTTGCAAATGAAGGGTAATTTTATCATGCAAGGATGAACGATTAGACGTCCAGAACGAAGCATTGCAACGCAACGGCCAGCGCCGTGAGTGGGTTCTTTACTATCCCATAGCAAGCCTAATATAGTATTATGCATATCACTGCCTGAAATAATAACAAAAAATATTAAAAATTAAGTACAAAAAAGTCCGCTAGATGTGGGTAGCGCATGACCGGTCCTTGTGGAGACCTGTGTCCAGTAGTAAACGTCTTTCAGTTGAATGAATGAATAGAAGGATGAAGGAACAAAAATATATAGAAGGACCTTGAAATAGTTTGCATTTGAAGAAAATGCTATGGAAAACTTGAAGAGTCACCGAGACACCTTTTTCTGCACACATGGTCATTACGTGTTTTCTACCGTAGCCACAATAGGGAGTGTCCAAAGGAACTTTTCGATTTATGGTACCCTCGTCGCCATGCCAAGCCCGTACCCTCCCGCCATTAGCTGGTAACTCATCCACACATTGCTAAACCTAACCGTAACGCAACTACCCTAAAGTACTCTAGGACCTCTTTTATCGCATTCACAAGCGCTGTGGAATGGATTACTCATTACAATTTTCCCTCCCAAGGCTATGACATGACTTAAAGCCGTTCTACAAAGCCAGCAACGTATCGGTAATCATCCTGCTGCAGTTGTCCATAGGCGACGGTAACTATTTACTATCAGATGGGCCGTATGCCTGTTTGTTGTCCTTTAACATAAAAAAAGCAATTAACTTCAATAAGCAAATTAGTATTCTGATCTGAAGAGTCTTATTAGTGACTATGCACTAATACAATACGTTTCAGACTAGCCCTTAGAAGTAAAATCAGGTACATATTATATCAGTAAGCACATATCTGGATCAGCTTTTAGCATATCCAAACTTGAGTCTTATATAAGACTGTTAAAGATAAATATCGGATAATAACTATAGGAGGCATCAAAACATTGGAAGTACATGTACATTTGCTGAATTCTTTTAAAAAAATTGTGGGACGTCTATTTTGTCCAAACATAGACTTCTGTCTAGAAGGGGATTAGCTCTTACTTATCCGTCAAAACATATCCACAGATACTAGTTTAAGGGTAATATTAAATCAGGAAAGGTATCAACCACCTAATCTATAAAAGTGCTGAGTGCAGCCCGCAATGGTACCTCACATTGACCTATGTGGCCCTTGACTAGAAAAGTATGACGACCACTGATCTAAACTATCTATGGTTTCTACATCTATGCTTTACTTTTTGTTAATCTATCTATTCTATATATATATATATATAAGCAAAGTTCGTTTTCTTTGTCCGAGGTAAACTCGAAAACTACTGGACCGATCAGCATGAAAACACAACCATTCGACGCGGAATTAATCGTAGATAGTTATAGGCTATAAATTTTTCAAATGAAACGTGGGCAGAGCCGCGGGCACCAGCTAGTTTAATATATAAACTGATACCTTTTATTGTAACGTAACTTCCTTCCGAGTACAAATCGTGTACTCCAATAAAGACTCTGTCGTATCTATTCAAAACGGGTGCAATGATGAGAGGCATAGCGTCTGCTTCGTCGAGTGATTCGGGCACCATTAGCTCTGCGCCTTCCGCTTCACAGCGCAGCCTCGCTTCGGACCATTTTACAGCGTTCAAATGTATTTTGTAAAACGCGTTAAATGCCTTCTCGTATCTATAGTCATCACGATATTTTGGACGTTCTGTCACTAATGATATCGAGAAGGTAGTTTTTATTAAATGTAATCTTAGATGAATTTTCAACGAGTTGAGCGAAAATTTAACAGAAATATTCTATGTTCATGGTTCAAATGTATGGTAAATAATCAAGTATTATCTATAAATTTCAGGAAAGGTATTTTCAGATTAACATGATCTCTCTCTGTCTGTTTAGTACATTTTTTTTTTTCCTACCTAGCTAACGCTGTTGACCGGAAGGGCCTTTACAGCTTCACCGTGACTTTGGGGGCGAGTGCTGAAGGCACTCAGCCGCAAAAGGTGACTAGCACAAGTGTTACCAAAATGGTACGAACCTCGGCTTGGCCGTCACCTGAGTGTAAAACTCTCTCGCGAGTTTGAACCTAGCTATTCCCTACATTTTTTTTATTTATTAATAAAAAAGAAAAAAAAAAGGTTCCTTACAGGACCTATGTACCTGCATGTTATGTGCAAGAGTGTGTTTGCAGTGTTGTGCATGTATTGCTCAATGCATGGGCAGTGTCACTGTATCGCGCTGGCGGCGACTTCAAGAGCCTCCCCAGTTGGGGAACGAAGCACGTCTTGTGTCGCCGCCTGAGGGGGACCCGGAGAGTGTGCGGGAACAAAATTAGCCACCTGTCGCCATCTTGTTAGAACTTTTCAAAGTTTATGCTGCTACACAGAAATCACACTCTGTGTTATTATTTTCAATACACACTACAACTTATAAACCAAAATATATCCCGCAATATGTCATGAAAATTACATCAAATTACTCAAGATAATTAAAAAATAACTAATACATAATGGTAATAAATCTTGCCAAAAAGTTCATAATGTGAATACACTTTTAAAATATATTCATATACCTGTTTATTTATTTATTGGTTTACAAAGCGGGAAAACATTTGCCGCCATAGCCTATCTTCCTATTGAATTTGAGCTCTTAAAACCATTAAAGAAGCTAGTTTAGTAGTTTTAGTTAACATGTTTTATTTAATAAGATATAAACAATAACTACTTGTTTTTATTTCTGTCCCTTCACTTTTCATTGAATAATGAGAAATATTTGTTGGTATTGTAAATTCCTCAAATGTTTTGGGGGTATTTATTTTTGTATTTAATCAAATGTTTTTGATAGAAATATCTTGAGGATTAAGTGGTCCAATTTTAGAAACAATATTTTTATAACTTACCAACAAAAATAAACTCTATCAAGCAAATATTAAATATTTGAAAACATTTCATTTTGGAAATTATTCCTACATTTTTAAACCTTATACGGCAATATATGCGGTTTTTAAACAGAATGACGTTGTTTCAAACACATAATTACTTTGCCATCATTAATTATTGTTATACAACCGGAAAATTGTATCCACACAATCAATGTTTTTTTTTGTGAAATGATACCAAATAATCAATTTTCAATACTTTTTATTTCGTCCACATTAAACAATAGTTTAAAATTTAAATTCAATTCTTTATCCCCATAATTATCACAATAGTTACCTACTGTTATTGTTATATTCATGTCATAATTGTTTACTATTATTAGTGAGAAAAAAATGCTACATTTTATTGTAGAATCTTTATGTAATTGTTTTGAGTTCGTTAATTAAAAAAATTACAACCTCCTACCTACATGAGAAACATTTCGTTAAATTTTATTCCATGATAAATTTATATATAAGTATTTGGAATACATTTTTCATTTCCACATTAATAGTGTTTGTTCGAGTTGGTATACTGTATTTAATGTTGCCAAGTAAATCATTTTAATAAGTTAATACATCAGATATAATTTTGTCTCTAGAAGGTTAAATTTTTTTTACCTTAAGGAAATGAAATATGTATTCGAACAGGATCAGATTCAATCTTAGAACTTTGACAATTTTTGTGATAAGATGTTTTTTATCACTAATTAGTTGCACGTGGCAATATTAAAAAATATATTATATCTCGATATATCATTAAACACTTATCATAAGGCAGTAGTAGTATGAAGGGCAACAAACAAACGTAATTTCAATAACAATATGTACATTAAATGCTTTTAATAAAAAAACAGAAACTACTTAAAATAAAATGTGCTAATAAAAATATTTAATTAAAAACAGATTTCATTTATAACAAAATACAATTTACACCCATTTGTACATATTTCCATTTGGGGCATTCTTATAAAACAGTGAATGCGAATATCATCTTAATTATCCTAAACACTCCGGGAACCGACAGAGAACTAAAACTTGCCCCGTTCCCCAACAAGGGACGCTATTACGGTTTAGCCACACAGCGAGCGCGGGCGCGTTTATTTACCCTAGAAGAGGACGCGCTCGGCTGGCGTCGACGCGATGTCTTCTGTAGAAACTTCAGGCTGGCGTTCCTACCCGCCCGCTGTTAGGCGATACCATTATACCCGCTGCTAGTATGATACAGAAATACTGCATGTCCTAGCAATACATAAAACAAACTATACACCACATACTTGCACACTACACGCAAGGTGCATCAGTTCTGTAAGGAGGCTCTCCCTTTTTTATTCCTCAATATTTCAGTAAAATCGCAAACCTAAGTTGTACTATTATGGTGCTTTTATGCTAGTTACTATTTCTAGGCTAAGTCCGCTAACACTCGCCCAAAAGCCCGGGTGTAGCTGCCAAGGCTCTTTAGGTCAACAGCGTCAGTCAGATCGTAAAAAATAAATAAAACCTTCATTATCTCATATCTTACTCAATAAGATATTAATACTTTATTACTTATAAAAATAATAGTAGTCAATCCTATACAGGAACCGGTTTAATTTTATAATAATATACTACGGTTTCGAAATAAAAATTGTTTAAAATAAAAGGAGGTAGCCAAGGTATATTTAAGAGAAAGTGTTGGATATTTGTTTGGAGAAGAGATAAGTAGAGAAAAGTCTAAAACACATTCTAAAAATTACCTGATTAAGTCTGTTTATGCTATATGGAAATAATTTAGGATATATTGTATAATGTGCGCCATTTATTATAAAATATAATATATATATTTTTCATATTTGAAAATTTGTTTATGATTTGCTTTCGTTTGAACAGTGTGGTACTCGGGGGTATGTCCCATTCAGAGTAATGATAGCTATGCTATTGCAGTGATATATATACCTTATGAAAATGTGATTTTGCGAAAAATTTACACTGAAAAGAGAAAATATTACTCTATATGAACTATATAATATGGTACAAAATGATAGGCCAAGAAATAACTATCACAAGTCTTAATATTAAGGATAAATATATTCTCGAATATTAGGTGGCAGAGGCTTATAAAATGTATTCCATTTAAATTATAATAATTCTTTAGATTATAATAATAATTATTATTACAAAATAAATAACAAAATGATATTCAACAGACAAAGTAATAATAATAATAATAATAATAATAAAAACAAACAATAATCTATCTACATACACAGAAGGTACATATTGGAGGTTTGACTAGTTGTAATATAACATTTGTCTAAAGACTTCATATGAAGCATTAATAATGCCCCAACTGAAAAACGCTCGTGTTATATTAAGCAGGGCGCCGTGATAGAAATTAGCAAATTTCGAGCCTCTTTTACGGAGTATATATCTGAATTCGTACACCAATGTTCTGTGAGGGCCGCCTAGCTCGCACTGCATAGCTATTTTAATAACATTCAACGGGTAAAATAGAGTGCTGAGAAACGCGCCTATAGAAGCCCCGGCGAGGAAATTTTGTAAACTCTGATATAACACTTTCTCCTGATTCGGAACTCGCATATTCACTTCGTCTCTTATGATAAAAAATAAAACGTTGGACGGACCGTTCCGTAGAAGTATTGGGGTTAGGCCTCGATAGAATTCCTTTATACCGTAATACCTGGCGATATGTCTGGCAGCGTGGGCGGTGTTATTAAACTCTTCATGGTACTTAGGGTGTATTAGTAACGTTTGTAATCTTTCAAAAGGCATGAGAGTCGCCTCGCAACAGCCCGCTACAAGCCCCGCGACTGTCTTAGCAATGTACGGATTAATTTTTCTACGAATTAAGGGTCTTAAAGTCTCATCGTAAACACCAAACATGAGGGACATTGATAGAGTTCTTTGCATCAAAGGAGGTAACATCCCGCGATATAAGTACCCGAGACCTTCTTTTTGTAATTGATGTAATGCAAATGTAGTTTCAACTCCATGCATCATCTGAAAATAGGATTTTAGTTATATAAACAAACGTCTGATGATAATTATGTTTTTAAGTAGGTAATTATTAATTTTATATATTAACAGCGGACAGTGAAATCAAATTTTTGAGACAAACTAACTGGTTTTTTGTGTTGTTAGAGCATTATAACACTTAAAATTTCATGTCATATCTATCTGTTTATTAGAGCAGTAAATCATAGTTATCATTCTCCGGAGAACACGGAGCATTGGTTAGTAAGGATGTACGTTTTAGATGATCAATACAAAAAACGAATGTTTATAAAATTGACAAATTATTTGACTATGCAAAACTGTTTTAAGCCATCACATATGGTGTTAAAATTCGAAGTTTGATCAGAATTCCCTTCATGACCTCCTTCAAAAGCCATTATCAAAGCAGAAAGTATTAAAAATAATTTAAAAATACATTACATATTCAAAAACAAACGTCACTAGTTCTGGACGCTTCTGTTAGCATAACTGAAAACTCCTTATCTCATTTATAGTAAAAAACTGAATTTCAAGGATTATTATTAAAGAAACAGGTAAATAGTAGTTAAAACTTAAATAAGTAAAATGCGAAAGTAAATATATTTTAGTACTAATCTATGTGGCTTCATTTTAAATTAAAATTTTTTGTGATAGTCCTGTGCTTAATTTTATTATGTTTAGGACATGATAGAGTAGAGTGAAGACAGGGACAGTATAAAAAACTTTTTGACTGCTCCGAACTTCTTTACTTAAGAGGACATGTGGTTGAGAAAGTAGGTATTTCAGAAATCTATCTCTATCCCGATGCGCCCCAAAGATATAATTTTAAAACACACAGGGACAACTGCAGCTCGGGCTGATTTTACCGTATGTAAAATAGACGAAAACATCACTTCATCGTACCTTCAAAACAAAACTGATTATTAATTTTCTTTCAGTTTTAGAATAATAAAGACTTGCTTTTTTATTATTTTATCCATCAAATTTGTTTGGCGAACGTCTGAAGAAGCCGTTAAAGGCGAGCATTTTTTTCATTTTCGAAGGCTCCTAGTTTCCACAAAAACTCATATATGGAAAGAATCAAAACGTACGAGCATGACGGTGATAGATATATATTATTTGGTATAAAAATATTTACCATAATGCTATTATCCAGGGAGGAAACAGGGACTACGTTTGTATGGAATAAATGCCGCTGGGATATCCTCTTAAACTCTTCAAATTGCAGTCTGAATAATAAGTATAGTTCTACAGATGAGAAGCTATCCAGTCGTCATCAACATTTCAGCCTACTTTTACAATGGCTAAACCCTCTAGGTAACTCTATATCCACTGATCCAGAGACTTACGGTATTTTCAAGAATTTACGGTTGTCATCATCCAGCTGGGATTATCACCCTTCTAACTACTGGATCTACACTGTCAAATCTGGGAACGCGATTCGCCAAAACGTGTTGTGGGGGTTTTACCCCATGTGGAAGGTGATTGGGATCTAGTCGAGCAATAAAGCTCTATTCAAAACAATTTTGAAGTATTTACTATGAATCAAGATGACAAAAAACGGGCGGCGCTTTTCCATACAAACATATTCCTCTGTTTACTACATGGTAATGACATTACAGTAAATATTCTCATACCATATAATATATCCACCATCGCCATGTCCCTATGTTTTGATTTTTTTGTATAAATGATTTATAGTATCCATACCACTAGGAAAATGCAAAAAAAATTCCTGATTTTTAACATCGTTTTCAGACGTCAATCAAACAAATTTGACGAGTAAAAATGTAAAGCCAATGTCTTTATTCTATAATTGAATGACAAATTAAAATCAACCCAGTTTTGGAGGAGGAAACAGGGGATGAAGTGATCAGATTTTGACTACTTTGCACAGGTATAATCAGGCCGAACTGTAGTTGTGCCTTTCGCGTTTTATAACTCCGCCATTCTGAAATTCTTCAAATTTGTTACCGACCGTATATCATCTAATATTATAATATGAACTGGAGATAAAATTACCTGTCTAAATATGAGCTTATTGAGCGGATAGCTTATTAGTATATTACAGAAGGCGGATCCGCCGCCGCAAACGAACTCTTTCCAGTGTTCAGGAAGAGCCGGGGAGGGCACCGATACTGCCATGGTGCCCTCATTGAGACAACTGTGCTCCAGGAGTCGATGTTTCTCTCTCACATCACACTGTTTACACTCACATGACATCATATATATCCATTTCCTGAAAAAAAAATATATATTTCACGAGGCCCTCACTTGTTATTATATTTATTAAAAATTAAATGGTTTTATCAAATTTATAATAAGCAAAAAGATTTAAGTATTTCTGATATCATGTGTATATCTGGTACAGATAATTTCACAATGACTATGCATAGTATTAGATTGTTAGAATATACAAGATGATTATTAACATCTTAAATACATGTCTAGTTCTTACAAACATTTTATTAACTTTGTTATTAAAAATGATATAGTATTCTGGGAAATCTTGTATATGGGTAATGTGCTGCAATGTGGTGTATCCTGTGTTTTTTTAATTCCACTGTCACAATGAGGTGAACCAATCTATCCACATTGATATTTAAACATTAACACTTACTTTATTTAAGCAGTATCTCTGGTTTGTGTAAAATATGTTATCTTTGTACCAATTATATCTCTGCTTTGACCCTTTGCTGTTATTTGCATATTTGGAGTGTTGTTATCCTTGTCTCATAATTTAAACATTAAATTCATTATTAGAACTACATACATAACAAACTTTAAATTATTCTCCACAATATATTAATACATTGAACCTAATATGTTGTAACAAAAAATAATTTTAATCCTTGCGAGAAGATAGCTATTTGTATTAAATTTGGAAGGTATTCCAAATATAAAATGTGTGAAAAATAAATATTCACTGTGAATTTTTTATCTTTATTGAAGAAGCACAGTCATTGTTGTAGAATTTTATTATAAGAAATATTTATTTTAGCTTATAATTTATTTAAATAATCAAACATTAGTACTTGGCCTTCAACATAAAGCTTCTTGTAATTAAATAGTCTTAATCACAAGAGATATGAATAAACATTTAATTTTTCCTGAAATGGTTTCTGTGTAGGAACTGTGTCTTTTATTTAAATTCTTGTTCTTAATTTTATGTTTGGCTTATAATTATTACAGGGCACCAAAATTTATTTTTCCTTCATTTAAGATTATTGGAAAACATCAGAATTAAGCTTCCACGCCTGGACATTCAAATGACAGATGCTCATAAAATTATTAATCACAATTAACCACATAAACTATTTTTGAACTAAATAATATTTTTAGTAGTTTCAAAGAACAACTGAAGCAATTATTCCATAAGTTGTCAAAGAGAGATTATTGTTTTTTTAAACGACAACTGTGACTATTTATTTCTGGCAACAAAATCCCAAACTCCTTTCTTGAACAATACTAATAAATTTGCAGCTGATAAAAATTTAACTCATTTAGTTGGAAGACAATAATTAATATTTCATTTTAACATGCTATAATGCAATAAGGCATGCTATAATAGTTTGCATTAGGTCATTAAATAATTATTTTGGTAATTGTGCAACATACTGTTATTTATTTGAGTATATTACTGTTACTACCATAAATAAGTTTATCTTCCAACTAATAACAGTGATGTTATTGTATATTCCTGAAAAAACGAATGTACCTGTTTTTTTATATATTTTTACTAATAACTTGCATTAAAACCAGGAAAAGATATATGGAACATATGGAGTTCTAGAATACCGCATAAGACTCCAGCTAGGTTATAATTTATATGATGTTTATAAATTAAAAAGTGGAATTTATTTGTAACTATAATAGATGTACCTATAGAGTTGGACAACAGGAAGCGAATAGTTATTTGTCTTACATCACACTCAAACACTATCTCTACCTCTTCAAAGAGATCGTAATCACATATAATTAGTAGATTAGTTTCACCGTGTCAATATAAGTAAAAGTGCTTACCTTATTTAATACCAATTTTTTTAATTTATGTAAATTATTACGTGTGAGATGTTTTCGATTTCATCCAATCCTTTATTATGAATAATCCACGGGCAGAGTCCTTTTGCACATTTGTTACTAGGTTAGACATAAAAAATGAATATAGCTGATAAAGGAATTTGTGAAATATAATAGTGCTTCCCTTATTTTATAAAATATTTATTATACAAAATTCGTAAAATATATAGACCCACAACGTTAAACCAAACCATGCAAAAAACTGACATTTCAGCTGACACTGACAGTTGGTAATAATTGAGAGTAGTAAAAAATGGTTCTGTTCTTCTTCTTCTTCTTAGTTAATGGCAATCTGTGTGTACACACAATTTGTGCCAATGTCATGTGGGTAAGATTTTCAATCTTGTATCAGCGTTACCAAGCTCCAACAGAACGGTGGCCTATCCTGTTCAAACTTTCCATGGAGCTTTGTCGGCACCTCAGAATGTATGCTACGCGTTGTCTTCTATAATAAACTTAACTTGAACACAATAACTAAACTATTTCACACAAAACGCCACCAAGATTACATGATATAGAGTCAAGTACACAAGTTTAATGAATTAAAGAAAACAATTGCTACATGTCAGACTGAGATCCCGCCAAAAACTCCAGGGTTCTGTTCTTCTTCTTGTGTTTTTTAATGGCTCTGCACGGCTTGTGTCTTAGCCAGTGTCAAGTAAATTTTTCCATGTGTCAATTTATGGGTTGACAAGGTTTGAGAATAAAATCGGTTTCAAAGATTATGTACCTATTTACAACAAAACGCGGGAAACATAACGCGGAAAACAAAACCGCGAATAAAATAAGAATTAAAAAAAAATCAGAATAATAATAACTAAAACATATTCAAGTAACTAGTCCTACAGTTAAATGCTATTATATACAATAAATTTATTTATAACATTATATACAGAAGGTTCACAAGTACTAAGTAGTAAAGAAATGTTAGTAGGGAAAGGAATACAAAGAGAGACTAAAGACTCATAGAGAGAAGAATGGTCATACAAGGGATAAGAAAGGAAAACATGATTCATGTCACAATAGTTCTCACCACACTCACAGGCAGCACTATCTACTATGCCAAGTTTATGTAAATGTACGGGAAGACAAACATGGCCGAGACGCATACGGATTAATACAGAGGTGACAGTTTTACCAAAGGACATTCTGGCAAACCATGGCTTCCTGGGAACTAACGATTGCATAGCATACAGAAAACGTCCCTTGATCTGACCACTCTCTCTCCAGTACATATTCCATGAATCATGGAGATATGCGCTAGGTAGGGCAGTAAGATCATGGCCGAAAATCCTGTAAGGATACATATCGCCGGTCACAGTAGCATCATTTGCCAGAGTGTCAGCTTTCACATTTCCAATAATGCCGCAATGGCCAGGTATCCAGCAGAAAGTAACAAAATAGTTATTCATTTGGCATTGCAACAGCTTTCTTTTACATTCAAATAATATATGAAAAAATGGGTTTAATTTAACTGAGAATTTTGCTAAGGTCTGTAAGGAGCTTAACGAGTCCGTAAATACCACACTATTCCTGAGTTTGAAAGTTATTATATATTCAATAGCCTTCAAAAGACCAAAGCATTCTGCCGTAAAAACAGTGGTTTCTGGAGGTAACTTGATTTTTTGAATGATATTGTACTGTTTGTGAAACACTCCCACGCCAACACAGCCAGTAGAATGTTTAGAAGCATCAGTAAAAATATGGTGCCAATTTGGCCATTTACTATTTACAATATGATTAAAGTTAGCATTCGCATTAGTATCAGACCTTTCAATATTAAGTGAAAAACAAATGTTCGGAGATAAAAGAAGGCAATCAAAAGGAGAATTAAATAACGGCAGTAAACGAAAGGTATGTGTCGGAGCTTGTATCGATTTAAATTTATTTAAACTTTTTAACAGGCAGGGTAAAGGCTTATGAGATGAAATAATTTTTTGTGAAAGTAATTCAAGTTTGGAGATAAAGGGATGATTAGAAAATTGTACAATACGGAAAACAAATCTATCAGAAAGATATTGTCGTCTTAAGTTAAGAGGAGGGTCACAACATTCTGTTTGGAGGGCATTTATGGGAGTGGATTTCATTGTACCAGATATAATTCTTAAAGCCTTAGATTGAATCAGGTCTAACTTTTTAAAACCGGCTGCACTTCCCGGATCTAAGAAAAGGGTACCAAACTCCAGCACGCTTCTTATAGCCGCGTTATACACCAATCTCATTGTAGCAGGGTGAGCACCCCACCAGACTCCACTAAGGCATCTTAGCATATTTAAATTCCGCTCGCATTTAGTAACAACATATTCACAATGAGCGAGGCCTGTAAGTTTACGGTCAAGAACAACTCCCAAAAACTTTACTTGATTTCTAACCGGTAGTTGTATATTATCATATATAACAGTAGGGGGGTGATGATTTCGAGACTTAGTAAAAACAACAACTGTACTCTTTGAAGGGGATAAATCTAGGCCATTAGTATCCATCCAGATTTTTAAAGAAGACAAAGACGATGATACGTTCTCTCCGGCAGCGATTATAGACTTATCAGAAGCGTATAAGACCAAGTCATCCGCATACTGTAGGACACTAGCTGTATCACCCACGGAACTTTTTAAGTCATATGTATATATGTTATATAACAAAGGACTCAGCACAGACCCTTGAGGTAAGCCCTTCCAAACCAGTCTACTCGGTGTGTAAGGGTCCCCGACATCTAAAATAATTTTTCTTTCTGAGAGAAGATTCAAGATAAAGTTAGTTAAAATATATGGAACGTTTAAAGTATCTAATTTTTTTTTAAGAATAGGAAGAAGAACATTATCATATGCGCAGTTAATGTCCAAGAAGGCCGCAACTACAGATTTTTTGTCTGAAAAAGCGTATCGAATATCGGTGGTGAAAATTCCTAAATTGTTAGCCACACTTTTTCCTTTTCTAAACCCAAACTGCGTTTGAGAAAGGTGTTCACTGTTTTCAATAAACCATTCGAGTCGATTTTTGACCAAATGTTCAGCAACTTTAGTAATAACCGATGATAAAACAATCGGTCGATATGATTCAACATTACACTGTATTTTGTTTGGTTTTAAGAATGGCAACACTATTTGACTGCGCCAAGACAAGGGAATATCGCCAGACGTCACAATTTTATTTATTAAATCTAAAAAGTAATGCATTCCATTTTCACCAATATGTGACAAAAAGGAATATGGAATACCGTCTTCCCCAGGAGCACTGTCCTTGACATAGTCTAAGACTCCTTTTAACTCAACTAAAGTAAAAGGGAAATTTAAAGATGAAGTATCATTGACATTACTTGGTGAGGATGCAATAATATTTTCTTTATGTGGAACGGAAGCAGGAGCCAGACGATCTAGGAATTGATCAGCTAATACAATAGGAAGAAGAGAGGTACTAGAGGAGTTTATTGCTGATCTAAATCTCTTAATATTTTGCCAAATAACCGACGATTGAGTCTCAGGCTTTAGAGAGATACAAAAAACGCCTCCAACCCTCAAATTTCTTTTTCTTAAATAGTTTCCTTGTTTCTTGCATTATATCTTCAAGGGCTTGATAATTTTCGAATGTCATGTTATTACGATAATTCCTCTCAGCTGTTTTCCGTCTAGATATAGCAGTAGTGCATTCACGATCCCACCACGGAGGTGATAACAATTTATTGTTACGTGCCATTTTTTTAGGAAAAGCACTGTCAGCAGCTTCTATCAAAATGGATTTAAAATAATTTGTATCAATGGTATTTTCACTGTGGACAAATTTTCCTTCCACTGAAGTTGTGTATTTGTGCCAATTGGAATCTATGATTTTATATTTTAAACGAGGTTTTGAAATAAATGATTTGTTTATTTTATTACAGGGGAAATAAATAATTATAGGATAATGATCACTATTGAATGTTGAAGATAAAGTAGACCACGATAAAGAAGATGCTAAATTGGAAGTGCATATTGACAAATCTATAGCACTGGTCACTTCATCAGGCTTAGAAAGACGAGTAGGGCAGCCAGAGAATTTAATATACACAAATTATATGAGTCTAAAATGTCTAATAATTCATAGCCATAACAATTGGAGATTGAACTTCCCCAAGATGTGTGATGAGAGTTAAAGTCACCTAAAATCATAAATGGATGAGGCAGAAGTGATATTATATTTCTAATTTCACTGAAAATTTGTGAAGAAGGGTGTGGAATATAGATAGAGACATAACAAATATGGTTAACAACAGCAGCAATGATAGAGAAGTTATCACTGTGTGCAGGAAGAGGGAAAGGAGATATAATACAAGAGTTTCTGATAAGTAGGCACACACCAGCATACCCATCAGCCCTATCATTCCTTAAACAGGAATAACCAGGGATTTTAAATGTAAAATTTGGCTTAAGCCAAGTTTCTGATAAAGCAAGAATAAAAGGTTTAAAAGTATTTATGATGTGTATGATTTCATGTTTTTTGTTCAGTATGCTCCGACAGTTCCATTGAACTATTGTATCCATTGTGATTATTATTAATGTATGTGTTTAATAAGGGGGCAGCGTTGGTCCGTATTTTAATATTAGACTGTGAAAGTAAATTAATTAATGTGGTTATTAAATCAACTATTGTCTGTCCAGTCTGTGTGTCAATGTTTGGAGGTGTTTGTAATGCACAACCATTAGATGGTTGTGGCATATTGTAGTCTCTAATAAGAGAATTGTGAGCTATACGATCATAGCCTTTAGTTTGTTTTGGAGGGGTTCTGGGTTTAGAGAAAACTGTTTTTTTATAAGATATAGTGAGTGGAGGTGGAGAACCGAGTACTATAGTATTTCCTTGCTGAGATCTCCAAGGTGTAGACACCAACACATCTGCATACGATTTTGTGATTGGAGGGTGTAATTTTAATGCCTCGACATAAGAGATGCTATTTTCTGCCATAGAGATTTTTATTTGCTTTTGTCTGGAGTACTCCGGGCAACTTTTGCTTGTGGCAAAATGGAGCCCAGAACACAAACAGCAAGAGCCACGATCTTCTTCAGTATCACAACTATCACCAGTGTGGCCCTGACCACACTTATAACACCTGGGCTTTGATCTGCATTTGGCCTTGGTGTGACCAAATCGACAGCAGTTGTAGCACTGTATTGTAGGGTATGTGTATAATTCTACTGGCAATGAGTTAAAACACATAAAAATGCGTTTAGGGAGTACTTGGCCATCGAAGGTCAAAACAACTGTTTGCGAGGGTTTCCAGGTTGGTGTGTTATCTACCATGACTTTATAATTCAGTCTCCTAGCTTTTATAATTTCACCACATCCAATGGGTACATTAGTATTCTCTTTAATGTCCTCAGGAGACCACTTTGCAGGGACTCCCCTAACTAAACCCATTCTGGTAATATTGAATGTTGGTATATAAGCTTTCAGTCCATTATTTGTTAAACAACTTGAATTAACAAAGCTGTTGGCATCGGAATAATTACTAAAAGAAAGTGTCATTTTATTTCGGCCTATTCTTTTCAAGCTAACCATTTACAATGTTGTTAAAAGCGTTTTTCTTTAAAAATTTACCAAACATTACTGGATGCAAAGTGGTACCATCATTCTCCGCTAACTGTATTTTGTGTACATGTACAATGTAGGGACCATGATCATTGCTATCATAGCTAGCCCTGCCAATTTGTGTCGGAACTTGGGAAGGAGAAATATAATTAGAAGGGATAGATGAAGGTAGAGAACTAACGGGTGACTCCATAGATTCTTTAATATAACAATGACAGTCCGTGCTTTTAAGCGAATCAGAATCATGTTTTCTTTTACGTTTGTTACAATTTTTACAAACTTTATGAGTATTTACTTTTGTACGTTTCAATTTTCTGTTACATAACGATGAACAGTCGGAATCCATACCCGATTCATTAGATACGGTCACAAAAGCACCCGCGGGAGGCACAATACCTCCCCCTGGGTCTGGTGGTTCATTCAAAATTTACAACAAAAAAAGACTTACCTTATGTAGAAAATACAAGAAAAATAAAGAAACAAAATACACTAATCTAATATTATTTACAAACTATCACTATTCTGATCACAAATTACAATAATACAAAATTTATAATAAAAAATTCGAAAAACCACGTCCGTCAAGTTCGAAGGTTTCCCGCGCTTTTTTCAGGGTTCTGTTCATTCCTTACTAAGAAATAGGCAAAGGTACAAGGACCATACATCCAAGTCGTGTGTTGTAGTAGAAATGTTCGTCCGATGAGACATGCTAAGAGATATTTGTTCATACCGACAATTTTGAAGTTCAAACTTGTATCCACATCCTAGCAATACGATGGCAATCCCTCTAGAATGTTCCATGGGTTCATCGTTGCATCTCAGAATAAACACTGTATGCCATTATTTTCAATTTGCTTCACTTGTACACAACAACCAAATTATATTACGTAAAATGCCACCAAAATCACACAGTATAGAGTCCAATAAGACAAATTATTTTATTAAAGATAACAGCTACTATATGACAGACTCAGATGCAGCCAAAAACCCTATCAATTGACAATTGCAGCAGATAATAAATATGCAGCCAAAAACCCTATCAATTGACAATTGCAGCAGATAATAAATGTGCAGCCAGTAAATATTTTACTTACATCGTAATAATATAGTATTATATTAATTTCTTAATAAGTGTACTAGCAATATACTAGCTGCATAACATCACACACTGGCATTCAACACGTAAAGTATAAGTAAGTTTTTAAAGGATCTAAATTTAGTTTAATATTTCTTACTTTAACAATAGTTTCTTATTAATTTTCAAAGCCATTTTAAAAATTGATTTAAAGTAATCAAGGCTTTATGTCATGTCATAGTGTAATCATAGATAAATTAGTATATTTTCTTATCTTTGGTGTAATTGTAATACCTTAAGTTAAAAAAATAATGTAGTTTAAATGTAGAAATAGATACAAGTGTCAGGAATTTAGGGTATAGGGAAGAGGATAAACTTTTGAAAAACACTCATTATTATTATTATTAATTGAAAAAGGGCTATGCAGGCTAAAACAGTTCTGTATTACTGCAACCTAGATAGATCTATTGTGATCGCCCTTAGTTTGCTAAAACTCACTGCCTAAATGTACAACCCAGATATACTGTAGGATCTTTTTGGGAGAGTGTTTGTACCTCCTTAAAACTCGGGTACTTGCGTATTCTTGTGTTTTGTACACTAATGCTGTGCATGTGTTTGCCTAAACAACAGTACCCAGTTAGTGCTCTCACTAACACTCACAGGTGATTCCTACTGAGCATCAAGGCTTTTTCAGCTTTACGCTGTGTAAATGCCCTGATGAGCTCTTTATACGTCCATATATTTATTTGTAACCAGAAGTGTGTGCATAACAAATTTTGTGCTCCTTAATTTGAAAATGACGAACTTCCATCCCTTATTTTACACCTTATATCATAAAAGGCATTTATTTCAAGTTTGTAGTCCCAACGATTTAGGCTCTACGTAAATGAATCAGTCAGGAAAAATAATTATTTATATAGATAGATGTTAAACTTCCCATATAAACTTAAAACCCTAAATTCACCTTCTTAGGGAAACAATTTTGTAATACACCGATGTTCTGAACTATGTCAACCACTCCCAGTAAAATATTTGAAAATTCAGTCTTGGCTGCATGGTCTAGTACTTTTGCTTTTTCCTTAAAAAAGTAAAAGGAACAAAAAAAATTGCATAGTAAAGCATAGGGAGGAATGCTTGGTGCAATTTTGGTGTGTCATGTCGTCGTTCTTACTTTGATTCATTATTTTGCAGTATTTGACTAAATGTTGTGCAATTTTGGTGGCATTTTACGTGATATAGTGTAGTTATGATACACAAGTGTAGTGCAGTGAAAATAATGACATGGTGCGTGAATTCTGATATCTTCCAATCATTCGCGTTGTTGTAATAGAAGGCCACAATTTTGTTACTGCCATTAATTTCCTGATAGTATTTCTAACGTCTGACTTGACTGCATGGTATTCTAGTATCTTTGCCTTTTTGTTAAAAAGGATTAAACGGAACCAAAAAAAAAAAAAAAACATAGGGTTGGCGATTCTTTCCAAACAACATCAATTTCTGAATCGATTTGAATTGAAGATTACGAATCTATTCACAACAAAATCCACTTCTAAAAGATTGATTTCTAGAAAAATCGATTTTTTTGACTTATTTTTTTATTTGTAAATAGTATTCTTTTATTGCTCGAAATTAGACCATAATCATTATTTACTGAAATTTTAGGGTAAAAACTGTTGGTAGTGCGTAAATTTGGTAGTGCGTAAATTTGGTAGTGCGTAAATGCATTTCCTATTAAAGAAGGTTTCATTAGCAATGTAAAAACCTATTTGATATGTCATTCTTATAAGAAGATTATTATAAGAAAATGTATTGTTGCTTAGTAACAAGTTGTTTAGTGTCATTCTGTACGTATATATTAAAATTGTTTTATCGAGAGCTGAGTATGCCTTATAAATTCGTCTTCCTGGTTGTGTTTTTCCCTTAATTTTTCCCCCCGTCAAAAAAAAAAAGGGTAAAAACTGTTTCCAAACTACTTTTATTAAAAACACTAAAGCTCGTCAATAGAAAATAAACAAAAAAAGACAAACAGTCTGGGGAGAAAAAGAAACTAAACTCTTTTATATTTGCATATTTATAGGTAAATCGATATCAGACAAAACAAAAGGGACACTCTAATAGTCAATCTTTTACCATTTTAAAATAAATGGAGTTGTTTTACAATCATATCAAAGGTAAAGATTTTGTGGGTGCCAGTAAACTCGAAATATTTTTGATGTAATAAGCATCCAACTAACACTGTAAGTATTATCAGGCAAGATATTTGTCTGTCATCTTAATAGTAATCAAAAAGATATTTTGTATCTCACAAAGAAGCTAAAGAAACTGATCACAAAGCCCTCTTGAGTTTTTAATTAATTTAGTGAAAATATTCATACATTTAATTGTATTTGGGGGTATTTTTCATTGTAAATCTTAAAAATAAAAAATCTTAAAAATAAAAATCTTTATATCTTAAAAATCGATTCTGCGATTTAGCGATCTCAGAACTTCATACCTAATATAGCCATCTCACAAGTTTTTGAATAATTCACTGAAAGTTTTCTTACCTGTGTATTTGTTTTGGTGCGTTTCTAATTTATACACATTTGTGATTTTAATCGAAGCAGAAAAATGAACCTATATTTTCTAGAATAAAAGATTGATTCTTCGAAAAATCGACCATCCCTATTAAAACACAATAACAAATAATAGGTATAATCAAATTATATCTGAAAATAACCAAAATATTTTTCGATCAGAATATTCGAAATGGCTGCGCTGATAAAGAAAAGAGCACTGGCTGAGTTTGGGAAATGTTTTCAGGTTCGTAGCATTTATAACCTCAAGAATTGCAATGTATCATAATTGCTACTCATTGTAATCGTATTTCTAGGAAGGGCCACCCGCGAAAAACATTACATTTAGCTAAGAAACCCTTGATAGGGAGCTCTGCTGCTGCATTCGTTGGCTTATTGGAGAAATGTAAATCGAGTGATGAAGCCTTACAATTTTTACTTCGAATATCTGACTGTCTTCAGTTTCAAGAGTCGGATTTGGAAGAAGCAATCAAAAAACTGTCCAAGCACTTCCAGTCTGAGGAGGAGTCAGTTGTGAGGGTTAAGATACTGTGGTTATTTTGTGATATTGGCTTAGAATGTCCATATGCGAATTTAAACAATTTGATTGATGAGACAATTCATTTAATGAAGAGTGAATCATCACACAAGGTATTTGGGAATTTATTTACATTTCTCTAAAGAAATTTAATGCATAAAAAAGTTAATTTAAACTGAGGTTTCTTTTATATATTTATAAAAAAATGTACTTGTATTTTTTTTTTAATTCAAATTCAACATGCTTTACTTTGTGAAAACAGCTTATTTTTCTACTTAATTAATAGGGTTATTTATGGAGGGAGGCTGATCAAAGTTGAAATCAATATTTATTTCCTGAAACTAATTCGCTGACAATGTGCTCTGAATTCCATATTTTCCCTTGCTTTCCCTCTACACACTTGACAGGTCAAATATTAAATCTTCAATATTAAATTAAATTAACTGATTATTTTCTTACATATAGGTCATAGCTCAAGGTATGGGAACTCTTACAAAGCTAGGCAACAAACTCAGTGATGACAAGATACTTATGATGAGGTTGGTTGGTGTAGCTAAAGACAACCTGAAAGACACAAGCCACCAAGTAAAATGTAGATGTTTACAGCTAATCAGTGAGCTGTATCCAATCCAACCAGAATCTGATCGCAATGCAGATATGATTACAGAAGCTGAGGCAATTATAAAGTTACTTGGAGACTATTCAAATGCTGAGGTAACATGTTAAGTTAATCTAAATTATATTCTAAAGTAAAAGTAATTCTCTTAAGTATTTGAGATATTAAAATAATATGGAATTGTGAATGAAAAAAAAGTAAAATGGAAGCATTTGTGGTGAGAAAAATATAATTGAGTAGAGAACTCATGTTATGCAATAATAGATTCCTAATATTTTAACTTAAGCACTACATATTGAAAGCACCTGCCTTACGTTATTATTGAGTCACAAACAAATATGAATAAACTTTGCTATTTTATTCCTATTTTCACGAAATCTTAAGAGTAAAATGAATCTAGTCCATCCATCTTATATTTCTATTTATTGAATCATGAACAAATTTAAATAAAGTTATCAATATAACAATAGGAATATAACAAAAATATTAATTAATACATCGTGTTTATTTTCTAACTTTGTTATTTTATTTTTGTTTCCACTAAATAATCTTTGTAGAATGAAAATAGTCCATCAATGGGTTCCACACAATTCGAATTAACAAATCACTAGGCATAAATTTTTATCTGCATTTTCATTAATTATTTGCAAAACAAATTATTAACACCTCAAAACATGGACTTTGAGCAGAATTGTATATTTTAATATATATTTTATTTGTGTAGGATGCAAGAGTAAGATGTGAGGCTTTTCAGTCTCTTCTAACTCTGCATGAGAGAGGTCAAACATTGAATGCTAATTTGTATGATCATGTTTGTGTTGCACTCTCCGATGATTATGAAATTGTAAGGGAAGTTGCACTGAAGCTTATCTGGGTGTTGGGTAACAAGTATCCAGAGAAGTTAGTATAATCACTTTACTTATAAATATTTAGCATATTGATTCTTAAAATGTAATCGTAGGCAATTCCATGATCAGAAGTTTATCTGTGTCAAATACTTTTGAAATTTGAAATACTTTCCCCTATGGATTATACTCACTGCCAGATCGCTGAAAATAGTATAGTAATTAATAGATATCTTTTCTAAGTTTACATTTCTGTTTAAAAGAGAAAGTTTTTTGTGTTGTAAATCCCAAAACAGGATCAAAAATGACTATCTACACTTCAACTTATTTTCGCCAAAGTGGAAAAAATGTTTTTTTTTTTTCTAAAGTATAGCATAGCATTGATGGTTGATGTATAAACTGTATTTTAATCTATAGGCGGAGTTCACTTATATGGCAACATGAAGTTAGTAGCAAAAAGTTTAAAAATAAACCAATAAACGTTTTTTTGTTGGCGATTGTAGATAACTAAATCATAGATAAGCCCGCCTATGATTCTATAGGAGTCATATGAGAACAAGGCATTTTGGTGAGTGTAATTTATTTTGTAATCTTTATGTATATGTTATGATTGACAGCACAGTAACATTGCAAGACGGTGAGACAACTATGAGGCTAGTCGATGATGCCTTTGTCCGCATTTGCTCTGCGGTAAATGATCTGTGTATGCAAGTTCGAGCGCTCGCTTGCACGTTGCTTGGTACTACACGTGCTGTCTCTGATAGATTCCTATTGCAGACGCTCGACAAACAGCTTATGAGCAATATGAAGGTATATCTGAATAGTCTGAGAAAAATATTTATAGTTATTAGTGATTTGTATACACAAATTAAATTTGTTTTCCTTTATCTACGCTTACAATTTAACTTTATGTTTATTTGAATGGGAAAGGGCAAAAGTGTATATCTCATTAAATTTCCTAATGGTAACCTATGTTACATTTTATTTCATTTATGGACTCTGTAGTATATAGTAGAACATTAAAAAATGAAACTTAGTTTTCACTAAGACAAAATGTCTTGTCCAAAAACTATATAAACTGACTTTTTAAAACTGTTTAAATTACATATTTTATTAGCTGTTATTATTAACATTTAATCATTGTAACATGTAAAATTTGTGTGGTTTGTATATCTATTGGCGGTCTCAGCAATGATTATGAAAATTTTCATATAGTTTATTCATAACGATACTACACTTGGCTCGTTGCACTTCTCATGTGAGAGGTATACCGATCGCCTATAAAATATTGGAATCAATTTTAAAGCTGCAGTCACACAACAAAAATGTAGTCCTCCAATGGATTCCGTCACACATAGGGCTCAAAGAAAATGATGATGTAGACTTACTAGCCAAACAAGCTATCGAAGACGGCATTCCACAAAAGGAGTTACCATTATTCTCAGATCACGTTAAGTTGGTTAAGGAACCATGGAAAGATGCGTGGCAAGTATATTTTGACGAGAGATCACGTGAAAAGGGTATTTGGTACAGAACCATCCAGCCACACATATCCCTACATCCATGGATAGACGCCATAAAGTGTGACAGAAATTATCTAAAGACTGTCCTTAGACTTCGTTCGGGGCACATTCCATCAAACAAGTTTGCATTTTTGATGAAAAAGAACCCATCGCCAAACTGTACTGAATGTGGAGTCATTGAGGATGTTCAACATGTCCTGATGGAGTGTGCTCGGAATGAAACTTATAGAGTATCATGTTTTGGACCGAATAGAACTACTAGTATAGGCTTGCCTAATAGTTTTTTAGCAGAACCAACATCCAAAAATGTCAATATGTTAGTTAAGTTAACAGAGTTAGGTTTAAGTTTATAATAATATTGTTTTTTCTTTCATGTGTACATATATTCATTTGTTATTCCTTATGGGACGATATTATCGCTCTGCGACAAAGTCCTTAAAAAAAAAAATCAAAACATACGATAGGCTGCGTAAGTGTAAATTTTATGAACTATCTCTGAGAGCCAGCACTTGAACACCATCTTATACTTGACAAACTCTAACATGTTGATGGCTGACGTCGTAGCATTGTGGGTAACGTGAATCTATAAATTTTTCTCCTATCTAAAGAAGTAAAAATAAAATGAATTATAATTATTACCAGTAAACTTGCACTTCAAAATTTTGACTTCTAGATTTCATGAAAGGTTCCTTGATTCAAATGATATTATTTATTTATACTTTATTTACAATTTGTGTAAAAAGGCGGGCATATGTTGTATAGAAAAAGAGGAGCGCGCACGAGCGCGGCGCGGAGTTGGTACGCAGCGGCGCGTGGGCGAGCGGCCGCCGCTGGGCGGACGATGCGCCCGGTCTGCTGCTGCAAAAGCACGCGGTGCAACTTCTGCCCGGCGGAGCTGCTGGCGCCTTCGTACACGGCTTGGAAGATGAACTCATGGGTACGTTTATTTTTATAGTAACGGTCCCAGAGTTATGAGCATCGACTTCCCCCCCCCCCTCCCCCGCTGCGCCGCGCTCCCCCCATCCGAAATAGTACACGTCTAATTGATAGATGTCTTATTAAAAAATACACAATTTACTTAAGCCACAGAAAACAATATACAGACAGGCAGACAAAAATTCTGAAAATTGTGTTTTTTTTGGTGTAATACCGTATTATATATACATTCATATGTATTTAGTATTTTCAAATTCCAAACAGACACTTGAAATTTTATTCACTTGTCTAAATTACAGCATGAGAGCGTATAAGTTCGCGTGTGGCAAAAAGAAAGAAAGAATTAATTTTGACAGCTCAGCTCAGTGTAATGTATCCAGATTGTGTTTACGAATATTCCTGTATTAGATTAGGCAGAAAAAAAATCCCCAATTTGATATAACTATTTTAAATACTTTTACCCAAATATAAAAACCTATTAATGCCTTACTATTATTTATTATTGATCGCAGCTTTCACAGTACAGTTTTTGTTCAAGTCTAAATGATTCTCAGTAACCGCTTTTCTAATTAACTACACACTGTACTTTTTGGTGTACCTTAATTAGTAATTGCTTGTAAATATAATGCAAATCTATTTCGAAATACATAATTATTATAAATTATTGTTGCTATTTATTATTATTTTTTGTAATGTTTATTTATAAATTAAACTTTCTTTAAATTTATAGAAACCCTTATAAACTTGTTAGGGCACTTTGTTTTCAAAAAATAGTAAGTTATTGTATGCATTAATATACTAATTTAAAATGAATGAAATTTGAAATAAAAAAAAAACTCCTTCGAGCCGGATTTGAACCAGCGACCTATGGATGTCTATCATAATACCATCTACAGTCCACCGCTCTACCAACTGAGCTATCGAAGGCACAGAGGTGTTGTCGAAAATAAAAATCTAATTTGAAGGTGATTTATTATTTACTGTAAATATAGATTTTTATATTTTCAAGAAAGTTTTGCTCTTATAAAATTACAAATGTATACATTTTTCATTAAAAAAAATTAAGAACCAAATAAATGATGTAAGCAACAATAATTACAATCTGAATTTTCGTAAGATAGGGTTTATAATAGTTTATATTTTTCTTTAACCTATAAAACTCAGTAATATTAAGTGAAAATATCGCATGCATGTTTTGGAATAAATTTTCTTAATGGCATAATCATAGCATGTATTATCTATGGTAGGCGGAAGGCAGCCAAATAAGACTAATTGTATATTTGTTTTGTTTATTTTCACTAAATCCTTTGTGAATTCTTGCCCGTTTAATAATTATTTTAAAAATACAAAAATCTATATAGCTCTCTTTTTTACAAATTTACTCACAAATACCCCGCAGTATGTTAAACGAATTTAATACAATATACAGTTTAGTCATTTTATTTCAATGCTTATATAGTTAATTATGAAATAAACGATAAATCAAAAGGACATTCCAAACATAAATATACATATATACGCACATACATATATACCTAAAATTACATAGATATACTTTTATATATGATTAAATACGGAAAAAAAAATATACATATATGCAAATGTATGATTTAATAATACATATAAATATCTCTAATGAATAAATTAAACATAATTCTCGGGAGTCTGCGTATAAGTTAACCGATTTATTATGATGGTTTACAATAGTACATTATTGCGAAGGCCGTGAAATAGGCAATTGCAGATCGAAGGCGAGGACTTCACCAATACGAGACAGGCAATTGCCATTTCTCCCGATGCATACATAGTGCTTTCCTCAAAAGAATGCTGGGAAATAAAACATACGTTTTATATTATTATAAGTACATTTAATTTAATTAATATTAAATCTTATATTAATTAGTTATGCAAATAACAAATGAAGACAAATTTTCAGCTTTCTTTTCGGCTTTAAGCCAATTTGCCAAGTGCCGAAAAACAAGCGCATTTATGGCTATACAGCCACGTGAACGCAATTTGTACTAAGCAAAGAGACTTAAGTATGCCAAGAATGATAATAGAGATCCGATCAAAGAGTATTTAATAACCCCTGCACGCCGTTTCATACAACATTGCTGGAGCGTTGTAATGTTGCAAATTAATAAAACGCTCCTGCAAGGGATTTTTTTTTTCTTTGTCCGTAAATTCGATACTTCGCGTGTTCTTGTTTTGAAAACAATGACAATATTTCCATGCATTTTAAAGTTGTTACCTTTGCATGCCGAAATTCGAGGTTCATTATATCATATCTTTTATTCACTTGCATATATATAAAAGGAGCACGAATTACACTAAAACGTGCAAAAGTGGTTTATTTCTTTTTTTAACTGATATTATATAGAATTAATTTAAATGTTTTTTTTTGTAATTTGATTCGTTATGCAGAAGTCCGTACCGCTGCCGTAGATGCAGTATGCCAATTGTCGATGGAAAATACTGTATTTGCGACGACGTCTTTGGACTTTTTGGTGGACATGTTCAACGATGAGATAGAGGAGGTTCGACTCCGTGCCATAGACAGTTTGACGCGTATCTCGCATCATATCGTCTTACGTGAAGACCAGCTGGAGACTATCCTCGGCGCTCTGGAGGTATTTTTTTCCGTTTATTACAAGAAAAATCCCCGGGTTCTCAATGTGGGCGGATAACGCCATCTTATCGAAGTAGAAGACTTAGATAAAATTACAGGGCATTGAGATAGCGCAGTAAGTGCCTGGGTAGATTAAATTTTTTAAGACTGTATAGGCTCAGTGCTTTGGCAGCATTACAAGAGTTTCCCCAGTGTGGGGGTTCGAAATCGGAGTACAGTCAGCAAAAAAAAAAAACTTAAATATTTTGTTATCAGGATTATTCGATGGACGTTAGGGAAGGTCTGCACAGGATGCTCGGTTCCTGTACTGTCGCTTCTAAAAACATGCTTAGAAATGTGTATCGATAAAATCCTCGAGAATCTGAAGAGGTATCCGCAGGTATGTCCCTTATATTTTGTTTTTTTTTCTTTTTTTATGTAAAAAAATGTACTATGATATGTAATCATAGTATATATTTCTAATGTAAAATGATTAAATACATTTCTTATATAAAGAAAGCTATAATAACAAAGTATGATATGATAATATGAATTTGCAAATACAATACATACTAATAATTTTAAAGACAATATTGTTTCATTAATGATAATTTTATCAATTGAAGTTTGTCCACGATCAATTTAAAATTTATCTCTAGGGGTTTTTACTACTTTACCGCATTTGATTTTAGTGATTATTCATATGTGATTATTTTAAGTATTGACGATATAGACTTCACTATCTGTATAACTTGTTACCCGAAAAAGTGATGAAGAAGTGACATTTGTACTATTTAATTTCTTCTATTCACCGCCTCTGTTTTTTTTTTCTCAAGCACAAAATCAAGATATAAGCACATACCTATTTGGTTTCGTTGTTAGTATTAGGAGTTGTAGCATACGCACCGCCGGAATAAAAGTGCGGGGTTTCTGCTATTCTGGGGAGACCCTGAAGGATCCTTACGATACTATGATCAGTTTAGATCCATCTAATCTGCGTAAAGATATAATACATGTATCTGGATTAGACTGGTCGGTGAAATTCCACTGTGATGATTCTGATGCGATGAACGTGCACACACACGGACAATTATGATGATGAAATGAATGTACACAAACACACACACACCCTGATGATTGTGATTTGTTTTTATAACCAAATTAAAACCGGTATTCGGTGAACGTGTGTTACAGTCGAGTTGTAGTTTTAAATTGACAGTGCATGGCAACCAAAAAAGTTGGCGTCTCGATACAGCTGCTAATTAACCGGGATCTAAACGTCAAAGCTTACGATGCGTTATATTATAATACCGATACAGGGGCCGATCTAGTATCACTCACCATTAGTAAGCAAAGCATAAACTTCCGCCCCTGTCAACCCCCCCCCCCCCTCCCAATTGATGGTTGCATAATATTTGCATGTCCCCTTATAGTATACCGAAGTATGTCGAAGGACATGGAATTGAAAAAAAAAAAGGATTTTGGGGTTTTTGTCACTTAGGACAAGAGGTCGACTTTCCGTTGTGTACAACGTCTAGGCAGTTCTCACGCGTCTCTAGTGTTGCCGCTGACGACTAGGTTGTTGGCTGTACATCCGTTCTTCGATATGCCAGAACCGGATGTGGAGGATCCATCCTGTATCCTTTATACAAAAACGTTGATACTATCAATTTATTGAGACTAGTATTAGTTTAAGTGTTATATATATATTTTAGGAATGAGTATATTAGAGGAAGTATGAAAGTGGCGCCAATAACAAACAAGTTAAGAGGCGGTCGTTTGTCCTGGTATGGACATGTGATGCGCAGGGAGAAAGAGGATGTTGTAAGAAAGGTATTGGATATGAATGTGGACGGTTACATGGGAAGGGGGAGAACAAAGAAAAGATGGATGGACTGTGTGAAAGATGATATGCTTAGGAAAGGAGTGAATGCGGAGATGACAACAAATAGAGAGGAATGGAAGAGGAAGACATGTTGCGCCGACCCCAAACATAAATGGGAAAAGGGTAGGAGATGGTGATATTAGTTATCTATTAATTATCCTTGACGTGAAAGATCAGACATGTGCGTGTTGATATTGGTACTGAACGCGGCGCAGCACTGCACCACGATGTTGCCACTGTTCGAAGAGCACACCGTCAAACATTACACGTACTTACGCGATACGATGCCACATTTCGTACCGCATTTACCCATAGGTAAATTTTCTTTATCCGTCACTATTTTTAGGTATTTTACTATCAAAATTTGTTTTTATTTTTTTATTATTACCCATAAATTAAAACCATTTTTAAACTATGAAAATAAAAATATATAGTCGGAATTCAGTATTTTATATCTGTTCTCCAAATATGCAAAACTATAGCCGCCATAATGGATTATACATAACTTCATTATACAGGAAACGTCAAATGTTCCTTTCATCTGTCATACACTACACGCTCTTTTGCATTTGACACGTTCACTATTTAGTGACGTCACGAAGTAAAACATTGTTTCGGTTATTATTTCGCTTGAAAAACTGTAATGTGAAATTTAAATACCCTTTTAGTAGTACTTAACGTAATTTATAAAATAAAAAAACACCTTGTGATTTATTTATACAATTCAAATATGTAAAACATAATTTATTAATTGATTTGTAAAATTGTTATTAATGTGTCGAGTACCCATAAAAATGAGACAATAGGAAAACAATAGAAAGCTGGCGTAAACGCCAGGTTAGTGCTCAAGGGGTTAATACTTTTATACTGTATTAGGTTAGTGCTTTTATCACAGTCTCACCTGATGTTAAGTGGTGATGTAATTCAGCTCTCAAGCGATCGGCGGAACACTTTTTGGTGTTTGGTGACAGATTTTCAAATTTGATAGTGGTAGCATTGCCCAGGCGGACATTATTAGAAAATAACCTATCACTACGCTAAGCGGTTTCCTTACGAATTATTAGCAAAAAAATCATAATTAAAAAAAAACGGTGTAATAAAATTATGTAATTATTGTAATTTTACAACAAATATTTTAGGTGATCAACAATCTAATTCTGAGAAGATCGAAGGCGTGATGGACGACAGTGCAGTTAGAAGGTTTTTTTGATTGCGTCTTACAGCATATAGATAACACGTCTCTATCGACACCGCTAAGGCTTAATATGTTACGTTCAGCCGAAGAACAACTCAACAAGTAAACTTTTTTTTTAAATATATTTTGTCCAAGTGTAAAGAATGAATAATTTAGTACATATTGCATTAAAAAAAATCAAAGATGTGTTTATTTACAAATTGATTACATACATATGCTTTATCCCGCAGACCACAAACTAGTCAACGCCTGTATCTTAGAGTCTTCAAGTTTATATCGTTTTATTTAACAACAAAAAGGGTCTCATTTATAAGTTTTGATAGATTTATTTAATTCCAATTAATTTATTTAGAAATAAAAGTCTTTTATAATGTATCATTGGTTAGATTTGTTTTGATATGACGTACGTAAACTACTGGAATATAAATGAATGGTTTGAACGGTGATTACGTAAGCAATATTTACTTATTAAACTTTGTTTTTATTTGTTAAAATTATGCCAATGTTTACGTATTTATGTGGCGGGGGGAGGCATAAGAGCTTTAGTTAGTGTTGCTGACAATAGAAGGGGGGTGGGGATTAAAATGATCAAAACTTTGCTACGTAATCTCAAAACGACTCCTATTAATAAATAAAATTGAATTGTTTGCTTGTAATGTCAAAATAACAATTTCTTACTAAATAAATATTAAAGTATTCACGATACCTATACCAAAAATACATTTTTTTTATATTTTAATCTGTCTGTTTGTTCCGGGTAATTTCCGGAGCGGTTAGACCGATTCTGACGGGGACTCCTTTTGGTAGATAGCTGAAGTTACTCCGGGTAACTTAGAGTACTATTAATTTTCGAAAATAATTACGGTCCCGTGTAAAAAAATAAAACATTTTTTTTTAATAAAATCCGTTTTAATGCACAGTTTTACGGGCAAGTGTTATAGTGTTATTTATGAGAAATATTTTCACTTTATCTTAGTACCAAATTTTTTTTTCTGCTAAATATTAGTGTCCCGCATAAAAAAATTAATAAATAATGTGTGCAATTCACAAGTGGTAGAAGTGAAACCTTAAAAAAAATGTGTTATCTACCCTGGGTTCGAACCTCCGACTTTTCAGTCTTACGCGGAAAAGTCCACCGGGCTAACGACGCTCTCAAAAATTTGATGAACAAATCCGACCTCCATTAGAAACGTACTGTCGCTTTTTCGTCGTTTCATCAACTTTTCAAACCACAACGATGCTATAGAAATTTTCACTATAAAACGCGATTGGGGATATATGGAAACGCAGGCGCAGCCGTGGGTATTCGGTTAGTAATAAAATAAATGGGTTGTGTTGTAAGATTGTCTGAGATGGAGCCGGCGGCTCACGGCGCGGCGCAGTTCACGGGTCTGTTCGCGCGCACTCTGCTCGCGCTGCACGACGCACTGGACGCGTCGCCCGGCCCGCCAGCGCACGCTCTCGCCTCGCTCACTGCCGACTGTCTCAGGTCTCACTTTACACGTAACTAGCTGTTCTCCGCGGTTTTACCCGTTTGTAGTTCCCGCCGGTTTTTCCGAATAAAAACTATCCTATATGTCACTCCCTGTTGTTAAAACTGTCTCCATACCAAACTTTATCCAAATCGGTCCAGTACTTTTTTAAGCTTAGTTACGTTACACACACACAAAAACAAAAAAAATACAAATCTTTCCTCTTTATAATATTAGTGCGTACAGTGTTTTGAAGTGTTGACGGCGCAGCGGGTAGTTCGGCCGGATTCCGCATCAATCGACGCGAGTTTCGATCCCCTCCTAGCCGACTCTAAAATCGCGCCTGAGCGTTCAGTGAAGGAAAAACATCGCGAGGAAACTATAGCATGGTGGTAGGGTATTTTCTAATGTTGCCCGCCTGAGTAGCTACCACCCTCAAGTTTGAAAACTTGTTGCCAAATACTAATAGATGTGTTCCGGCAGCATCACTTGAGAACCAGTACCTAGGCGTAGTGTGTTTACCATCCTGGACCACAGTGTCATTTTTAACATCAGGTGAGATTGTGGTCAAAGGACTGAGCTTATTCCTTGTAAAAAAATTAAAAAGCCATACTTCGCAACTACACTCAAAACACATACTATCTATTATTTACAATAAGGATGTTGATAAATTTGTTTGTTATTGTCTTATCTTAAATAAAACGATGTTCTCCGAAAAAAAAAAAACATAAAAATGACTAAATTATAAGTCTTCTAGAAAGACGATGCCTTTTAAGTTAAATTGTGTTTACACCAATAAAATATTGTTCGCCGTATAGTAATCAAAAGCGTCACATGACAATTACTTTTAACGTTAGACAAAAGACGGTATGGCGTAAAGTCTTAACTTTTTTTAAGAAGAACAAATGGGGAAAAATAAAATAGGATAACGTACGAAATTCTAATTTATACTTAGGGCTTTTAGTTAGTATTAAAAATATTTACCAAAAGATAAATGGAACATTTCCAGACTACAGCACCAGTTCAGCGGGGTTTCGGAGCAGGAGAACGCGTGCGTATGTCAGCTTGCGCTGAGAGTATGTGCGGCTAAACTGTACGCTGCGTCCGTACCGGTGCAGGCGTCCCACCCGGCTGGAACTCCGCCCTGCACCGCCGGCGGCAGCTCCGCCCCCAGCGCGGCCGCGCTCTCCGCAGCCGCCGCCTTGACGCATCACGCTGAACTCCTAGACAGGATGCTGGCTTCAGCAGGTAATACTGTTTAGGTAAATCCATCGACATTAGTACCAAGTATCTTGGTTTAGTGTGTTTACACATCCTGGACCGCATCGTCACTTAACATCAGGTGAGATTGTGCTCAAAGCACTGAGCCTATCTATACTAAAATTATAAAGAGGAAAGATTTGTATTTTTGTATGTAACGAATAAACATAAAAACTAATGGACTGATTTGGATGAAATTTGGTATGGAGATAGCTTGAAATCCAGGGAGTGGACATAGGATAGTTTCTATTTCGAAAATCTCACGGGAACGGGAACTATGCGGGTAAAATCGCGGAGATCAGCTAGTGTCGTATATAAAAAAAAAAAAAAAAAAAAAAAACATAAATTGAACAATATTATTAGCTACCCTTTCCAGCTTCTTCGCCCCCAGACATCTCTAAATTAAACAAAACTTTTTTATTTAAAAATAGTATCTATTATAAAAGAATGTACCATAACAATTGAACTAAAAAGAAAATAAATAATTTATTAATCTACTTCTGTTTACTTCGATATATTGTTTATTTCAATACCATTAATAATTTTAAAATCGGTGCCCACTTACGTATGACAAAGTGGTGTAAATGTATGTCGCTAATTATAATAGATTTTGATTAATTGTTCCTTAAAATCACCTTAGTCGTTGGGATAAGTTTTTTAATGCTTATACGTAATTGTGATGAAGTTTGATTCCAAGGAACTAGGTATTTAGCAGAATTTCTGTTATTTCAGGAGTGGAGCCTGATCCGTTCACTATAGCGGTCTTTCGTTTGCTGTCTATGAACACGGACAATAAACCCGGTGCTCTGGCGCGTGCTATAATGCCATTGCTGAGATCTGCACCGCTGCCGACGATACCTAAACCTAACCTAAAGGTGTTTTAATCATTATAAATTGCCTTGGATAAGATAATTATACTCAATAGTTTGTTTTCGTTCCCTTGATCCGTTGTCCAGTTCGATGCAAACTTCATGGCGGTTCTGAAGTTAGTCGCAAGCGCGAGTACGCGCAGGTACAATGAAATCGAAAATAAGCTCCGTTTGAATGTTGTTTTTTTACTTTCGTTACTAATAATGAAATTTATACAAATAAATGTATTCTTTTGTTTATTTAGTAAAAATAAGAACTTATTACTAAATATATATATATGATTTTAAATACTGCCTCGGTGGCGCAGTTGTATTACGGTGCGTCTGCCGTTCGATCCCCGGGTCGGGTCAAGTGGTATTGGGTTTTTCTACTCAGTATCATCCCGGAGTTTGGAATTTGTGCCCGATATGGCGATAGGCTCGCCCCCTGTCACATCTGGGACGGAACTAAGCTCGGCGAAATGTGGGGGTGGTTTAATTCGCTATTTCACCTCTGCCTAATCCTTCGGGGATAACAGGCGTGAGCTTATGTTATGTTTGTTTTAAATCCAGTATTAATACAAGACATAATTGAAATTTTTATTTGTTCTTCTGTCTTTTTGTTCAGGTTAGTCTCTGGAACGGCTGAAGTAATTTTGATGGAACTTTTTTTTAACATATACCCGAAGTTATATGGCGTAACTTAGGCTACTTTAATTTTAGCAGAATAGTTGTTGCAAACAGCGGATTTGTCTGTCGGGGCGACAGCGCAGTGTGAGCTGTTGTAATGTCGCCGTGTCGTCTAACCCCGCCTACTGTTAGACGAAACCTTTACAATGTAATGTTCTGGGTGACAGATACGGATGTGCTATGCGCGCATAGTGGAGCCGGCGGCGGAGAGCGACACGGTGGTGCGGTTCAGCGCGGGGCTCGCGGCCGGCGTCGCGCTCGAGGCGGAGGTGTGCCGTGTGGCGCGGCCCCCGCTACTGCGCGTGCGCGTCGCGTACCCGGACCGACGCGTACACGCACTCCTGCCTCCGCACGACCATCTGCGCGCTCTCGACCACCACAACGACAGTACGTACATCATCCACACCACACGCCTTTTTCTTTTCTTATACCACATCATCCCCTTGACATTGCAACTGTTTCCGATTTGTAGTGATCTTAATTTTCTTGTAATTTTAAATTTAGGCTATATCTTTCACCGGCTTCCAGTTTTTTTTAACAGTCTAGTACCAAATTAACCGGACATTACCCGAAGAATTGCTAAACTTGAGCGGCAGTGGGCTGGGGACACTGCTCGCAGAACCGATGCCTGATGGGTTGCAACGATGCCAACGAGTTCTCGAATGGGTACCACGTACTGGAAGACGTGGCGTGGGTGTGAGCCTCCTACAAGGTGGAGCGACGCCCTGCTGAAGGTCGCGGGAGTCCGCTAGGTGCGGATGAGGTAAAACCGGTCGTCGTGGGCGTCTTTCGGTTGTGGATGGATGGGGGGGGGGGGGGGGGGGGGGGGTGTCGGTTGGCCTTGCAAAATGTACTTCACCCACATCAAATTACAGTTTTGCCGCGCCACTGGCGACCTCTGCTTGCTTTTGTGAGCTCACATACACACGTCTTATCCTCCTCCGTTCCAGTCGTGTGAACTACTTTTATATGGAAAAATCAAAAAAACCGTTCTCAGTACCCCCTGAAAACAGAGTATCAGTGTCGCCAAATTTTATTTTGATTAATTGTTAAAAAGACAAAAAATCTTTCTACTCGATTTGCGGTGGCGGATGTCTGTATATAATATTTTTGTTACATTTTAGCGTTTTTAACGTTTACGTAGCGTTTGTATTTCCTATTTTATTCCCAATTTTTGATTTTGTAAGAAATATAGGATCAGAAAAATTAATACTTTAAATTAAAAAATAATGTGTTTGAGACATAAGAAGGTAAGTTTTCACCAAAACTTTTTATTTAAAATTTAGTAAAAAAATATATTTTTTTGTTGTAAAATATAAATATAAAAAAACCAGCAATTTGGTTATTTGAATTTTTCACATAAATTTTGAGGTTATGTGATAAGAGTGTAAATACGAAACATGTTACCATAGGACTGATACTTTTGTCGGAAATCGAGTTAAACCATTTTTTACCCTTAAAACACCCCTTCATCTTCCAGACCTCAGATCACCCGTAAATTATTTTTCCTTTCATTTTTGTTATATTCCCCTCCTTTTCCAATGGGTTTCATCATACTGTTATTTTTTTTTTGGTATCAAATATTATCGACCCTGGTCTACTAGGCGCTGTGTGGCGAAGTTTATTTTTATTTATAATATATTATGATATTATGGCACCTCCCAAAACTGCCGCCTAGGGCGCCGGTTATGGCGATGTAAATGTTACCGCTACAGCAATAATTACGTCCGTATTTAACCTAATCGAATTTGAACCAGATGATGACGGGACCCAGAACGTGCGTCTGCTGACAAAGGTGCTGATATCACATGGAGTGTGGACTGAACCGTGCGGTGTAGACATCTCGATATGCCTCGCGGTTGAAGAGGGCGGAGCCCGGGAGCCCGCTCACCTGATCGAGCTGTGCAAACCCGTGCGAGTCACCGTCGCACCGAAACCCATCAAACGCGGCATATAGGACTATATATTTTAAACGCTCGACGTGTTGATTTACAGTAAACGGACACAGTGCAGTTTTTAACTGAAACGCGGGAGTTTTTTTTGGCAGGATCTCAGTCTGATGTAGAGCAATTATTGCCTTTCATTCATTAAGTTGCATATTTGAACCTATATTAGTTCATTTTGGTGGCATTTCGAGTGATATAGTTTGGTCATTGTGCACAATTAATAATAATGCAAAATAGTTATTGTGAGGTGCCACGAAAATTACATGAAAACTTCTGGCAAGATTCCTAGAGATTAGAAATGTTGATACAAAATTGAAAATATACCGTTATCTACATGACACTGGCAGAATTATGTAACACATAGATTCCAATTAACTAAGAAGTAGAAATAATAACATTACAATAGTTAGTAGTAGTATATGTACTGCCGAAGCAAGTATGTTACAATAGTTATTAAGGTAACTAAGCTCAAATTTCTCATATAGATTTTTTAACTGTTTTAATTCATTTTACAATAATTATCATGTCACTTTGACTCATGTTTCTTTATATAACTGCATCAAAACAGTGAAATAAATGTAAGGAAAATAGTAACTTTGACAATGATCTTTGAATTGCATATTATTGTATTTCCTTATAAATATTTTGATGGATTGAAGAAATATCAGTTGTATTATGACTGTGATCTAGTTAACTAACAGACAAGATAAGTATTGAGTTTATATAGGTATTTTTATCTAAGCTCTAATTGATAGTGTTATTGTTATTTTTGCTTCAGTGGAATATTAAGTTGATCAGGATGTATAAATAAATGAATATTCTATTTCTTTTCACATTTATTTATGCAATGAGTAAACTTTAGATTTATATGTAAATAGATTTTTACATAATATTTATATTTAATATTGAAACACAACATTTAAACATTTTTATGACTATGTTACTTACATATATGACTTAGTGTGGGAGAATTAAACTTAAATAAGTCCAAATTAACAATCCGATAACAAACAGAAGTAAATATACAAATTTTTGCTTTTCAGTATACTTATAAGATTTTTTACAATAAATGTAATATACAAAACATAAAAAAATGAAATTATATAAAAAAATAAAGAATATAGGTATTGACTTCAATTTTATTTATTTTTAATAATCACATTACTTACATTTGTACATTGTATATTTTAATACTCCTTAGTCAAATTTGAAGCATAAATTGAAACAAAAATACACAGTAAAACATTTTAAAAACCATATTTTACCTAACATAAAATTACTTTTATACCATCTGCAAAATCAACAAGTTTAAAGAATTCTATAAAAAATAATAGTGTTCTAGACAAAAATGGGCAAAAAGAACCATTTATGACTATTTGTAACTGATCACATTTGACTTAATTCTAGTTTTCTAACATTACATTACTCATTATCTATAGCTAATAGTTCAGAACGAGCTATGCAATGTCGTATTAACAACTTGACTCCAGGCATCCAAGTTCCTACAGTGCTGACATGATCGACCATTAGTGCTCTATGTATGTCATCTGCCTTATGTGGATCATTGTCTTTGAGAGCTGTAACATATAGAAATATTATTAACTAAGAGAGTAAGTTTGCATTAGTCAAAGTTTACAGATGTTGGAAAGAAAATTGTCCCATCTTGAAATATGGTAATTTACAATACTGAAACATAATGTGAATTCTTATATTATTAAGTTGCAACTTACCACAAGCTAAGATATTCATTTGTAAATGTATAGTTTTATTCAGCTTTCCATTTGACCACATATCCTCCATTATTGCTATCCGTCTTTTGATATCATTAGCTTTTGGTCCCAATTCAGTGCTACTTTCCAGTATTTCTAAAAATGTTCCTTTGACATCTTTGAGTGCACTTTCACTATCAATTGGTATGTCGTTATTTTCAACCTGAATAGGCAGTACAGGTTGTACAGGAAGCGTCATTACTGGTAACGGAGGTAAATTCACTGGTGCAGGTGGAAGTGGACTTGAAAGTGATATTTGACAAAGGGAAAGCTACTCTTTTATTTAGGAAGTTACGTGGTCTGTTTGGAGTTGTTTGCTGCACGTTGTAAGAGAATTTTGGTGGATCATTCCAACCAGGATCATAAGTCGCTGAAAAATTCAATATTCGTAACAGATGGTAATTATAATATCAAAGATAAGAGTTCTATAAATACCTTTAACATCTTGCTTCGGGGAGTCATCACAATTTTCCATAATTGGAGGGAGTCATAAACCTTTTATTCTACCACCTGTACAAGACGAATTATTTATTTATTTCTTTATAATATTTACACAAAACTGAAGTTTTGTGAACAGATTTGTCAATTTTGATTAGGGAAGGGTACCAAATATCGATATATATTTAGAAAAAATCAACTTCGGCGATATTTTTAATTTAGTAATATCGATATTGATTTGAAATATTGATATTTTTTAGTGCTTTATTATAATATAATAATTATTATAAATTCCACGTATTATTAATATTTTTGTTCCTTTCATGTAAGTATAAATTAATATAAACTAAAGCGCGTGAGTTTTGGTATAAGTGCTACCACCTATCTTTAAATGGATTCGTTCTGAACGTAACTTTGTGTAGGATCTGTCGGTGCTAAACATTTGTTATAGCCAAATACCCCACCTAGTCTCAAGATGCTAAAATTATTCATTATTCTGGTAAATTTTTATTTACAAATTCTGACACATAAATGTAAGACAATAAATTATGATAAACTATTTATAATTTATTTCGAATAGAATTATGATCAATTAATTTGTTTCAAAAATTAATATTAAAAGCCAAGTAATAATATTTCAGTAACTTCTTATTGTAAAACTTCTTATACATAAAATGCAAGGTAAGAAATTGTGGTTTATGGTTAATCATTGGTATTAGATTAATTTATTATTTATTCAATGCTTTGTTTACATTATTTTGTAATGTAGAAAGAGAGAGTGCGCTGTTATTGGTTTTATGTAGACACCTGTTGATTTCCGTTTTAATTTATTAAGGATGCACAACTTCTTAAGATAACTACGATATATCAGAGCTTTTCGGTATGATGTATTGTTATTTTAAAATGTTTTTATAATTTTAAAATATAGAAATAACCATCTTTTAAAAAGTTATAAATATGGTGTCTGTGCCCTATTATTATTATTATTCGAAAAGGGGCTATGCAGGCTTAAACAGTCCTGTATCACTGCGACCTAGTGAGATCTATTGTGATCGCCCCTATATTGCTAAACCTCACTGCCTAGACCTACAACCTGAATGTACTGTAGGATCTTTTTGGCAGAGAGCGTCTGTACCTCCTCCGGGAGCAACACATGCTTACCCAGAATTCGGTTACGTATGGGTATTAATGGATCACTTTCACACAAGATGTGCTTTGGTGTTTCGTCTGCTATTTCACAGAACCTGCACTCTCTTGTGTTCTGGACACCGATGTTGTGCATATACTTGCCCAAACAACAGTGCCCAGTTAGTGCTCTCACTAATACTCGTACCTGATTCCTACTGAGCATCAGGGCTTCTTCAGCTTTGCGCTGAGTGAATGCTCTGATGAGCTCTTTGGAATGAATTTGTCCTGGCAATTTATTCCAGAATTCTATAGCCTTATAGGTATATTGGTCCCTTAAGGTCAGTCGAACTAGGCTTTTTGGAATGCCACAAAATGGTTCAGGCCCAATTTGTGTTTCCATAGCCCCTGCTCTTGCAAGCGCGTCCGCAGCTTCATTGCCGGGAACTCCTGCATGGCCTGGGACCCATCTTAAAATCAGCCTGTTATTCTTACCCAGGCTGTTTAGCATTGCCACACAATTTGCAACTAGCTTCGACTCAACTACGTCTGAAGCCAGCGCCAAGAGAGCGGCTTGACTATCCGAATGGATATATATTGTATGGTTCACGTAGGCTTTCTGCAGATTTATACAGGAACATTCTAGAATCCCGTATACCTCTGCCTGGAAAATGGAGGCAAAACTACCAAGATTAGTTGTTTGACTAAACCAGGGGTGCTGACCCTTCCAGCCCAGAGGCTGTAAAGGTAGAGGAAACAGGACCGCCTGTAACCGTAACTGTTTTACCTTTACTTACCTCAGAGTCAGTCTCCGTAGGCGCTGAGGTAGCCGAAGCAACTTCCGCCTTAGGATCTATTCTCTGGACTTTTGGGGGGTACTTAGTCTGGGCGTTGGGGAGATGTTACCTCCCCTCGTCCCAGAAGAACTGACGTCACTAGATTTCTCTTGGGCGTCAACGAGGGAATTAAAATTCAAAGGTACGGTGTTTTCATCCATACTGTTCCCACGATAAGCTAGGGAAATAACAGGTCACCACCGACAGAGCCCCGCATGTCGGTGGAAGAGCAAAAATTACTCTATATAAGGTATAGGCTCTAGGTATAGGCTCAGCGCTTTGACCACAATCTCACCTGGTGTTAAGTGACGATGTGGTTCATGATGGTAAACGCACTAAGCCAATATACTGGCTTACGAGCTGTAGGAAACAACCTAAGTACGTAAGTACAGTAAGCCCACGTCTGGCTGAAGCAAATTTAAAGCCATTAAATCCTGCAAATGATTTAAAACTAGAAAGACACCACAGAAACTCAAAGCTTAGTTATTATAGAGAACACGAGAATTGGACTCTGGATGGCTGGTAAAGAGTCATGTTTTCAAACGAGTCTAGATTCTGTTTATACAAACACGACGGGAGGAAAAGAGTACAGAAGACCGAGAGAGCGCTATAACCAAGCCTATATAGAAAAAAAAGTACCATATGGTGGAGGCTCTGTGCACGTGTGGGCTGGGATTTATTCTGAAAGCCGCACTGACCTAGTGGTGATAGAAACCGGAACTTTAACTGGAGAAAGATATGTCACTGAAATTCTGAATGACTCCTTTGGTCGATTTTCAGTGGAAATGGGCGAGAATGTCGTTTTTATGCAAGATAATGCTCGCCAGGCCAGCATAAAGCTCCAATAGTGTTTGCCTATTTTCAAGAAGTCTGTATCACACACATGGTGTGATCAGCACGCAGCCCGACTTAAACCCAATTGACCATGGATGGGACGAACTGGAACGACGTGTACGTTAACAGAATCCGCTGCCAATCACGCCATGTAAAATAAAAGAAGCTCTAATAGAGAATTAGCAGAATATTCCCCAGCATCGTCTCAAAAACCGTTTAGAAAAATCGCATAACAGCAATATTACGAGCTCGCGTAGACAACACATAGCACTAAAATGAGTGAAAACGGCATATCTGTAACCAATCTACAATTACGAAAATACTAGAAAAGCTACGAATTTTTATTAATTTTACATTTATTAAAAACAAAAATCTTGAATTCATTTTTTATTTAAGCATATTATAATAATCTTTAATTTAGCCTTTATTTCATAAAGCTAGGTCATGTACTTTTGAAGATATTGAAGATTTTCTGTGAGTTGTCTTTGTGGTCTAGTGTACATATTAACTTTTTTCACTTTCGAATATTTTATGATTGACAATCATAAAATAATTATGATTTTACAATCGGTTGAAAGTGTTACCTGAAGAGAAATTACTTATTTTGTATTTTCGTTTCTGTGTTACAATTCAGAAATAATCTGAAGAAAGAGAGAAATATCAAATAATCCTGGAACCAAAGAAAACGTAAATAAACTAAGGGTATGGGCTGTATTGTAGTATTAAAGTGACAGATGGCAGATCCTAGTGATGGAACTTATTACACAATTGTGGATAGGGTTTAATCGAGTCCGTTGGAGAATAAATCGGTTCTAAAAGGTTTTTATGAATTATAAAAAAAAAATGCTATTTTTCCTTATAATTGATCACTTTAATGCATGTTTAAATCTATTGTTACCGAATTAAATTATTTTCTCTTAGAAACGAGAAGACGCATACATACACATGTATACACAGAGTGTAAAACTAGAAATGTAAAGTTTGTCAATATTGAAAATATCAAAACGGATATAAATAACAATACAAATGTGATATATTCCGAATATTCGGATACACTGACATAATAGAGTGAACGATTGCGAGACGCCTGGTAGATGTGAAATATCGAATTTATTTTGTAGGGATAGTATGCATAATGCCTAGTTTTGACATGGGTTTTATAATTTGTGTATTTTGTACAAAAGATTTGAACTAGATGCAATCTAGTTTGAGGACCTCAGTCGGACAATCGTTCTCGGAATCCTGTAATTATACTTAATATTTCAGAATCGTGACATAGACTTTGTGTCAACTTAGAACAGCACAAGTCTTTGAAGTGTGAAGTACTGCTTAGACCAGTTAATGCCTATCTTTTTAGCTGCCAATTTCATTTCCAAACGACACCGGATTTGTACGTCGCTGGATATGTTGACATCATGAATCTCGAAACTATTTGAAATTTTTCAAGGAATGCCTTGGAACTTGGGTGCTGTGACGAATGATTTTTGTTCTTCGTAGAAAAAGCTTAAAGTTTTCTAGGCATTCAATTACAGGACATTCGCCAATCCCTATTTAAGTAATATTATAACGCTTGAATAAATCGCTGCACAAAGTAAATCAACTTTGAACAAAAAACCGGTGTTATGTTTTCTTAAAACCGGCTTTTTAAGGTTTTTAGAAGCGGTTCATCACTACAGATACAAAATACGCCTGACGTGTCTGTCAAAGTCAATGCATTTCCTCAGTAGGTATATTTTCAAATTTGAAGAATTCCTTGACAGATCAGTGTAGAAGCATGGCTTTTTTCTACATTTTTCGTGATTTTTCAGCTGTCATTGCTATTATAATTTTCGGTGTACTACTACTACCAAATACTGAAGGTAAAATTATTTAGAAATTTATTTTTCGTTGTAAATTTCACATAAACGATTTTCAGGCGGCATCGCTCAGTAACAATTACGTGGCTTTACTGTATGGGAGGATAGGGATTATCTTTGTAAAAAAACAAGAATTCAAACAGGAATGTATAACGCCTAACAACGAAAGAAACTAAATTTTACTTTATATTTTAAGGGGCGAGGTCGGAATTTGTCACTTGCGGTACGATACTGAAATTAATTAATACAGATTTACGTTTACGACTTCATTCGCACGATGTGAAATATGGCTCAGGGTCTGGCCAGCAGTCTGTGACGGCCGTGGACGTGTCTGATGATAACAACAGTCATTGGTTGGTAAAACCAATCGCCGGAGAGACTTGTAAGAGAGGGTGAGTTGAACTTGATATATATTTTGTCATTGTAGCACATTGTGATTATACAAATAAAAAAATATGAAAAGATAAAATAGGAAATAAGCATAAAGATTACTTCTAAGTCTGACTTCTACATTTAGCTACTATAATTAATTTGCTTTATTGCTCAAATACCCAGAAAAATTTGACAATAGGAAAACAATTGGAAGCTGGCATAAATGCCAGGTTTGTGCTTTAACAGTTAAGATTTGAATAGATAGTCACTGTAACTGTTTTATATAAACAAAAATGCTGATTATTTTATAGAACAATCTAACAGTCACATATGTTTTTAGAGAACCAATAAAATGTAATACGAATATTCGCCTTCAACACATATCAACAAAAAAGAATTTGCACTCGCACTATTTTACTTCACCTCTGTCGGGTAACCAGGAAGTCTCATGTTATGGTGATGATGATGGTGAAGGTGATAGCGGTGATCACTGGACTGTTGTATGTAACAATGACTATTGGCGAAGAGATTCCCCAGTGAAATTCAAACATATGGACACTGGAGCGTAAGTTCATTTTTTCTATTCTGTCTTGTTCTTTATAAAATACCTTTCAGATATTAAAATCAATTTTGTATTTTAGATTTTTGGCTGGTTCAGGTCGAACTTTTGGTCGTCCTATCAGTGGGCAAGGTGAAATAGTTGGTATCAGTTCTCAATATGGTGCATACACTGACTGGCAAGCTAAGGAAGGACTCTTCATCCATCCCGGTGACTTACTACCACATCAGCACGCCATACACACAGAATTATAATAAAAATTGTAAAATACCTAATTTATTGTGATAATTTTATATTTTTAAGTTACTATTAGGGGATATATTTTCCTTACTGTGGAATTTGACAATGGTTTGTTTTATACATTCAGTTGTTATATATAAAACAAATAAATTTATTTTATAGAATTTGTAATATACCAAATGATTGTTCTATCAATAAAAATAAAAATGTCATTAAGTTATTGTAACACGAGTTTTCAATATTGTTATGAGACTAGAACTAGAAGTTACAAAAGACAGTTAAACTTTAGTATTATTGGCTTTTAACATAAGAAAGATAATGCATAACATAATTATATAAAAAAACTACAGTTCAAAAAACAGATGCATTTAAGTATTTTATGCATGGAAAAAGTCCTTTTATTATATTTTTTTTTGTATATTGATTATCTCTGAAATTACTGTAATGATTTCCTTGTTTCTGGAATAATTGTCCAATTAGATTTACAATATTAGTTTTACTAGAACAGTGTATTGATTTAAATTGGTTCTAATCCTATTTTCCATAGAATTTGAGAGCAACGTGGAGGCTGCTCGATGATTCACGTGAGATTTAGTCTGTCAGTATAGAGATAAATCTCCTGCTCTTTTCAGGGCGAAGGTTTATTAATAGTGTGATGTTTAGTGGTTACGCGCAACAATGCTTACACGTTTATTAAGTAGATCCTCACATCTTAAAAAAACAGTTCCACTTATATTCAATAAGTTAAAGTAGTCCATGAAGAAAAACAGCAAAAGTATTTTTTTTAAAGCTCATTTTATTTAGTTGAAAATTTGTCACTAAGGTGTGAATGATAAATGAGTTCTGACGGTATCACTTGATAGCTGGTTCCTTTTAAGATTTATAGCCATCTTCAGTCACATGGTCACTTGTGTGATTGTGGTCCAATACTAAACCTACACCTAATTACCTACAAAATAAGAGTTGAGAAATTTAGAAATAACACTAAATTGCCATCCACCTGTAAATGAGTACTCACATTCTTAACTTTATGATCTTGGGGCATATATGATATCAGTGTTATTATATTGCTTTAAAGCGATGATGGCGCAGTGGGTCGTGCAGCGGGATTCCGCGTTCGATCCCCACCTATCGGACTCTAAAATCGGCCTGAGCTTTCGTTGAAGGAAACCATAGCATTAGGTAGGGCATTTTGTAATGATGCACTCCATGGTAGCTACCGCCCTCAAGTTTGAAAACCTGTCGCCAAATACCAATAGGTGTGTTCCGGCAGCATCGCTAGAGAACCAGTACCTCTAGGCTTAGTTTGCTTACCAGCCTGGACCACATTGTCACTTAACATCAGGTGAGATTGTGGTCATAGCACTGAGCCTATTCCGTGTAAAAAAACAAAAATATTTGCATTTATTCAGTGAATTATATGCCTGGTTATTAAGACTATTAATATGCGTCGTTTTAATGAACCATACACACCTATTTCATTTTTTCGTTAGCTATATGACGTCACAATATCTCGCAAGTTCATGAACATTCTTATTTGAAATGCATTGTACACAGTGTAATTTATATTATAACCAGTCACAAACGTTTTTTCAACTTATTTGCTTCTAAAATCTGATAATTTATCTATCGTAATTGCTCAAGATTCATAACATTTTTAGTAAGTAGTTGTACTGTAATTATTATATTTTCAACATGATCAAATGAAATATTTAAGTTTAAATAAAAACGATGAATTAATTAAAAGTGTTTTATTGACAATTAAATAGAGGTATGTGAGGTAACAAACCTCTACAGAGACATACAAATTAGAAGTGCTTCAATGTCATCAAATCTCTATGTAATACTGAAAGAATTTTATGGTCATGCAGTAAAAGTATTCCTGGCAAATAAAGAGACTCCTATTTTAATATAATAATAATATTTCGTTAAAAAAATTCAAATCCGATGTCACTGAAGCACACGTGTGTTATAAAAATATCTTTACAAAACTAAATAAACAATTCCAAATAACTGATTTCACGCCCGCACCTCGGCCACTCAGTCAGTGGTGCTTTAAAAAATTAAAATATTATAATTAAATGTCAAAAATCAAATCAAATTCACCGCCCAATTTGTCCATATACATACACATCAATATAGTCAATAGAACAAAAAAAAAAACTGAAGAATATTGAAAATAAATCAAATTTTAATAGGAAAAAAGAAATACATACTTCTAATTTAATACCAATATTAAGAATATCAAGCGAGAAAAGAAAGCAACCTTTACAAGTTACTAAAATTGATTATTATGACTAAAGACAATTTAAAACTAAATTTTAGAACCTTTCAAGTATTACGTAAGCCTCAATGGAAAAGGGTTATTTTATTTATTTATTTTTTTGTTTTTTTTTTATTTGCTTATTCTTGATGACACCGGTGACGGAGAGGTCTGAATGGTGATTACATAAGCAATGTGTTTTCAAAATTATACTAACTACACTACTACTAATTATTATTATTAGACATGGGCAAGACCATAGTTTACTTATTGCTGCCGCTTGGTCCCTTGGCCAAGGGGTCAAAAATGTCTAATATTTAGCAAATGTAATACTTGAATGTGCCCCCTTATACGAAAAAAACTAAAATTAATATATTAATATTACGTGTATTAACCGAAAAAGTGTAGTAAGAGATCCTAATAATTGGACAAAGTTATTCAAATTTATAACTAACCCACAAATTAGAGCATACAGCCAACATCTTTGGAGTTCCAATCCTACATATAAATTGCTAAAAATGATGATGTAGTGATTTTTACAATCGTTTCGTTACTAAAATTCAATTATCTCAAAAGTATTATACTTGTGAGTTGGTTCTAGTTTGCATAACTATGTTCAAGTATTATTCGTTTCAAAAAAAATTATTTATTTAAAATGATTTTATGATCCAAAGAGGTGTTGTTATATATGAAACTGGGAATAAAATTTGACTTCATCCTGGTTATCCAGGGCAGAGTTTAGATGGTAAAAAAGACATTTCTTGTGTTAGTAGAAAGATCATTAAACCAAACCAAGCCAAAATCATAAATCTGTATTTGAAAGGATAGGTACTAAGTATTGAAGATAATATATTCCACGGTTCGATAAAGAGAAAAATAAGGATGAAAAAATTAGTTTTCCTTAAATTTTTAAATTTTAAATTAGTCTTCGGAAATATAAAAAAAAAATACATTGAATCTAATATTATAATATACATATTAATAATACAATATATAATAAACTGGGCAATTTTTATGTATATATATATATTATATAAGATTTTAGGGAATTTAGATAAGTGTAACTAACTTTTGTCTTGGCTACCCAGATTTTTTTGAACTGATTTTTCCAGTAAATACACATCGTTAATGATTGTTTGGTTAAATTTCTGTTGGTAGTGATCTTACACAAAATTCTGATATAATCTTGACCATGTCCCCTTAGACTAACTAAGAGAATATGATAGACCGCGCAAATAAAGCCATCTAAAGGGTTAACAAATTAACAAAGAAATACCAGTTGGCTTTCATTGTTTGGAAGCTTACATCCAATTATAATAATAATTAACAAAAAAAAATAATTATATCGTATGGGTCGTGAAAATGTATAAAAAACACCTCAGTGTTAAGTTAGTGTTATTTGGTGGTGTTTTACGTAATATATTTTGGTTATTCTGCACAAATGAAAACAATGACACAGCATGAATTCTGAGATCTCACCGACTCCCTTGGAGCGCTTTAACAAAGGTCCGCCGCTTTGTTGGAGCAATGAATATTAGTAAAACAATACGTAGTTAGGCTTAAAGAAGTTGTATCCATGGTCGTAATATTTAAAAAAAAACAAACATTATAAAGGCAGCTTAATTTGGCTTCAATAATTTGTTCGATATGTTTGCTCTACCTTATTCTCTTGGTTTGAATAACAAGAGTAGATAGATAATACGGTGCCTTATCTGTCTGTATTACAGGTAGACACTAAAAATAATACCTGTTTTTTATAAATAAAAGTATGAAAACCTATTTCTATTGGAATTAATATCCGACTATAATAATACGGTCGCGTACTAAATATCTTAGTTAAAATTTCTCATGCATGAAGATAAAATACATAATAAGGATTTTAGTTAAAAATTCAATCAGAAGCGATGACGTCACATGCAATACAATTTATTTATTCTTACATCAGAAAATACCAATGATTTTTATTTATTAATTAAAAATACATTAGATACGTCGGATATGTCTAGTAGTTAAAAGCATAAATTATTTATTCCACAAAGTATCATTTCAATTCATACATAAAATGATAATATATCATACAAAAATCGTTGCTATTTTTTATATTATTCAATCTGAAGACATAATATAAATACAAAACATAATAAAATACGACCCAAAAAAAATGAACTCAATTAATAAGAATTACAATAATATAATTGATTTAACATCGACGTGAATTACACACTAATTAGAAATGGAAATGATAAATAAATACAATCATTTATTATATATATGGTCGAAGATAATACAAATTAAATATAAATTTCGAATAATTATCATGTCATGAAATTAGATTAAATTTAAAAGTTTCGACATTGTTATCGGATTTATTTATTGCGTTTTTTTTCTCTTTTAAATTTTATTCAAAGCCGTCACACAACGACCAGTATGATTTTATTAACTTTATATGTAACATTCAAAGGACACGCTAGAAATAAAAACCGTAAATTCTCAAATCTCTTTACATTGATTCCGTCCACCTACTTCGTTTATCTGTTAATATTAGCAGATATTAAAATTAACTTCATTAATAATAATAAATTACCTGAGACGCACTCGCCCGTGTAGTAATTATAGTTCTAGCATTGTTTGTTGGATATGATGCTGTTTAATTTCTCTAATGCATACGAGAGATTCGTATATAGTTTCTTGTCACAGCCGTACTCCTCGATCGTGCTGAAGCGGAACGTTCTGAAATTCTTCGCCACATCGATGTAAGTGACGGCTTGCATCAGAGGACATAGAATTATCTTCGTATGGTCTTGGAAGTTGATCTGAAAACAAAAAAAAAAGGAGGAAATATTATTAAAAAAAATTACTTCACGAAATATCACAATCAATTACAGTATTGTAATATATCATGTGTATTTTTTTTTTGTAAGATATTCGATATCAAAACCGAAAAGCGGCACGTGATTTTGACTTTTGAAATTTTATTGTAATCCAATTAATTAGATTCTCATACCTGAATTTTGAATAATAATAAATGTCTATTCATAAAAAAGTAAGTTTTACATGTTATTCTACTAATCGTGGCCCCCGCATTAGGGAAACCCTCTGTCGCGGGTGTTAACGCCATCTATTATCATACATATTTTCTTCTTATTCTAAGTTATTTCTTATCTATATTGTCTACACGCCCCCGCTCTATTTAGTCTATGTATTCATTATCCCTTCCTCTTCCTATTCAAAAACGGAACGCCAACACACACAACCGCCGCCGCCGCTGTCTCTCATATGTTTAAAAGTGCACATTAGTTATCAAATTATATATAGAACATTCATAAAGTGAAGTGAGGTGGAAAATAAAATCTGAACCAGCTTAATCGAAGGCTAATAATAAAGGTAAGTTCCGTTTGCTCCTATCAACACCATCCTTTTAGACATTTCCACACCACGAGAAAACGCTTGTACAAAAATGGACGTAGCGGGTAACTAACATTTCTTCGGTATGTTTATTGTAAATACTATACATTACGCATTACATACATAAAGTTGAGTTTATAAATGAGTTTATGAAAAAGAATAGTAAGTTTAATACATAGAATATGGATATAAATACAGTTATGCTATTTGGTAATTTACGTTTGCAAACTGGCAAAATATCTTCAATTTCTCTGTATGTTATAAGGCCTTGAGCCAATTTTGAGTGAGATTGCCTTTGCTATTCGTAGGTTTGTTTCATTACGATTGCAAGTTTTACATATTTCATTATACAAAAAAGGGTGAAGGGACAAACCAAACCTTTTCGTAAAACTAGTGTTAATCCTAGGAGTGATTAGTTTAAAAGTATTTTTTTTTTAAACTTGTTCTGGTAGTCGGGGGAATTAATTACCTGTTTGTGTAAAAGTTTACGTACACACACACTTAGAACTTGTGCTTCCTTATAGACTAGTTCCGTTGGGTGTTTAAAAGGCAAGTAGTGCATCACTGTTAGTAATAAGTGAGTGTATAATATTACCTGCAGGGTTCCGTTGGTGAGATACATGATGACCGCCAACGTGGTCCTGAACCACTTGTGGAGATGTGGCAACCGGGACAGTCCGTCGCTCTCTCGCACCGGCACCGATGCACCTACAAATTACATTACAATAACACCAGGCGAAACTAAACGTTACTAGGAGTAGGAATGTTATTGGATGGTGGGGGGTTCTGTTTCTTGGGGTAACACAATAATATCGGCATCGGGTGCCATCCATGCTAGTTACGTCACTGTCTATTATACTGTATGTATCGAACTGTTGGGCTATGGAGTTGTGGATATGAGGATGGATGATGCAGCCGTATGCAGCGCAGATGCAAATGTTTAGATCAGGGCTGCTCAACATTTTTATTAGTCGGGCCAAACGGACGGATCAGAATTTTTTTGGTGGACCACTAAATGTTGCTTTTGTTAACTATAATATGGTGTGCCTTAGTTGAATCGTTCAATAATAATAAAGTTTTAGATTTTAATTTTTTTTTTATAGCGTTAACTGCCCTAAAAAAAACGATTTTTAATTCACCTTATGCCAAAACAAAAATGAAATGAAAACTATGGTATGTAAACCGATACCTATTAATAAGTCTATTGATAAAAATGAGACAATAGAAAATCAATGGAAAGCTGGCGTAAACGCCAGGTTAGTGCTCGAGGGGTTAATCAATGTGATATAAGACATATATTTTGTTGTATATTGTTTATGTCAGGCGTTAAATTAAGTGTTGATAGCAATAATAGACCACAAATACGTTGTTCAGTTACTAATATGCTGTTTTTATTTTGTATACAATTAAGATCTAAGCAGTTTTTCATAAACATCTTCTGTTCGTGACCGCGTACGTAAGACTCAAGTTGGTGGGAATATACTTTACTTGTGCAGGTCATTCGATAATCACAAGCGGGTCATATCCTGGCCCGCAGGCATAGGGTTGACCAGCCCTGGTTTAGATGGATGTGTGGCGTGACAAGAATGATCAAGGTCAGGAATTAGGGGTTGTTCCAAACATTACGTAAACATTCACGAGAGGAGGAGGGTATATACTGTTTATTTTTGTTAAAAAAATGAGACTGGGGGGGGGGGGGGGGGGGGGGGGGGGGGGTTAAGGGTGGATATACTGTGATTACTTATTAATAATTTTCGTTCAAAATTATAGCAATGATTACGTAATCATTAGGGATGGGGTAAGAGCTTAGTTTATTATAGCTGACAAGAGGGAGGGGTTAATATTTAAAGCTATTGGAACAATTTGATCTAATTACCTTTTTTACATCTCTATGTACATATGCGATATTTGAAGTTAACTTCGTTATGTTTAAAAATAAATTTAACTTGATTTTTATAAATCTATGACAGAATATATCAGATGTTTAAAAATTCTAATCGCAATTATCTCAAAGCTCTATTTTTTTAAATAACTCATTCTGAAGTTGTGATACATTTATATTTTGCATTTAAACTGTTATAAAATTAAATAAAACAAGATATAGTCTATAAACTTAAAACATTTTACAATCAATATATTTTTCAAATTATTATGTAATATTTCATCATAAATGAAAACGGACAACGCCAAGTAGGACAGCTAGCTAGAATACAAACTAAAATAATCATTAAGCGATGTCTCATAATAGCTTAGTTGTAAAGATAGGATTGCTTATCGTTAGGCATAAGTTCCAAATTTATAAACAGGTCAATTTACAGTGAAAAAACTTATCAGAGAACAAAATGAAGTCAGTCAACAATTAAGGAGCATTTTCACAAAACGATACGTGTATTTTTTTTCTTCAGTCAATGATTTTATTTATTTATTTTTCTATAGGTAAAAAGTTTTAATAAGATTTAAACGGTTTATATATCATTTAAAAACATTGAATTGACATCAATAAAATCAGCCACGGAAAAAGAGAGAGAGAGAGAGAGTGAGAGTGAGATAAAACAATTAAAAAAAAAAACTTTGTCGAATCGTTGTTTGTTGTAACGCTTCTCAATTGACAAAGTAAAAGTTGTAATGAAAAGTCCATATTTACCAGCTTTCATAAGATGTTCAGTCATATATCTCTTGAAGTAGGTGAGAAGTTTCATTTTCTTCTCTAGTTCATGCGGGTAGGAGCGCATCGTCATATATTGCTCTTCGCCTTGTCGATTTATATAATGCACGTTCCTGTAAGTTCAATAAAAATTAGTTCTGAGTGAAGCAATAAACTTTTTTAAATTAAAAATAGCACTCATTTTGCTTTTAAAATCACTGATTTTTATATAGTATTAAGATTATGACAAAGAATTATATATTGTATAGTATATGAAATTACTAAACTCCCAACACAATTCAATCAATCTCAATTCGTCAATTTTTAAGTTTTATTTTATTTAAAACAGTTCATTACGTTTTTTTCTTCGTTGTTTTTAAAGATATTTCTTTTTGTTTATTTTTTATTCAATGGCTATTAACGAATTTAGTTTTTTTTTGCCAATTGTTATTATACCATTAATATTACCCATGTTATAACATGGGTAATATGGTTTCACTTCATCTGGTGTAATCAAAATGTATATAGTAACTTATAAAGATTTCTATATTATTTAAACAAATGTCCTCAATCCTGGGTTCTCAACATGCATGGGTTATGACATACTTCCACAGAAGATCCAGAGAAAATTAGGGGGCATGAGCAGATTAAACTTCTCGACTGGGTTGTTTTCCGAACTGGTGATAATTTTTGATGTTTAGAAGAGCCTTCTCAGGGCCCAAATTGAAAAAAAGAATTTTCGATATTGTGAAAAAAGCGAGAAAAAAATGAACCATAGGGGGGTGAGCAAAAAAGGTTAAGAAACTGTGTTCTATTTTTAACTGTATGCATTTTTTCATAATAGTGATCGCATAGGTTGACACTGAATTATTTCTTCTTCTAAGATAATAGAAATTTCTGTACAAACAATTTGTGCCAGTGTCATGTGGATAAGATGTATTTTCAATCATGTATCAAGCTCCAGCAAAACTGTGGTTCATTCTGCTAAAACTTTCCATGAGAGTTTCGTCGGCACCTCGGAATAAATGCTAAGCGTTATTTTCTATAATAAGCTTCACTTGTACACTAATAACCGAACTACGTCACACAAAAAACGCCGCCAAGATTACATGATATAGAGTAAAATACACAAGTTTAATGAATTAAAAAAAAAACAACCGCTACTTGACAGACTGAGATCCCGCCAAAAACTCCCACTGTATTACTTATTAGTGTCCAGTACTAATGTGAATGTGTGAATGTGTGTATAACTTACACTCCGTTAGCGAGCATGATGAGTTTAGTTGTGTCGTTGAACATGACGCCGACGCTCTCGTCGCAGAGCTGGTAACCGAACCCGTACTTGTCGCTGTAGTCGACCCACTTGCCGACCCAGACTAGCGGCTGAGCCGCCGGGTCGCACATCTCGTCCCTCAGCGCCTCCGGGCGACATCTCAACTAAAGTACAAACAAGTTTACTAGCTGTGCACCTGCGGCTTTACCCGCATAACATATATTCCTCACTATATGTTGGCAGTATGATATGATTTCTCACGTGCGTTGATACACAACAATCGTTTTAGAATTATCATTGGGAAATAATATTGTGTTGGCGCTCTATCGTCTGGCGATGAGCGTATTTTGTTCACAATTACATGAGATTTCATAATTTTACTTACAAAGAACCCTAATTATATCCGAAAAATAAAAGTAGCTTAAGTTACGCGGGGTAACTTCAGCTATATAATAAAAAATGCGATCCTGTCAAAATCGGTCCAGCCGTTTCAGAGGTAAGCCGGAACAAACAGACGTAAAGGCAAAAATTGTATTTTCGGTATTGTGGTACCGTATACCAAAAATATTATTGGTGGTAAATATTATTTTAATGTTAAAAACAGTCACTTCCAATTTTATTTATTAGTATAGATTCTACAAAATGACGAATATAAAAGGAAAAATGCTACTACTATCAATGTAGCAAGAGTGCAGTAAATTAATGATATTCAGTTCCTCTTGTGTTTCCTAATTAATTAATGTTTATTTTGCTTTCTTATACATGTTTGTTATAAGTAATTTCTGAAATCGAATGAAAACAATAAAGGCATTCCTTTGTTACTGTAAACATAACCGTGTCATAATCATGAGAGATGGGGTAAGAGCTAAGTTTATAATAGCTGACAAGAGGGAGGAATTTGATCTAGTTTCCTTTTTTACATCTCTACGTACATATGCGATATTTAAAGTTAACTTCGTTAGTTTTAAAAATAAATTTAACTTGCTTTTTATAAATCTATGACAGAATATATCAGATGTTTAAAAAATTTAATCGCCATTATCTCAAAGCTCTATTTTTTGAGTCAGCTCATTCTGACGTTGTGATATATTTATATTTAACTTAAACATTTTGCGGTTAACGGAAGTTTTAAAACTGTTATTTTTTTGGTGAGACATCTCAAACAATTCTTGTAAATTAAGTTAGCTATATTACATTTTTTTTAAAAGATCTACCAATTGTATGTTATGTGTGAAAATCTAGGTTTTATAGATGTTTCTAGCTTTCAACGTTCTATTCTGCAAATAGTAAGTAAACAAGTAATAAGTAAAGAAATAATAGATTTTTGAAGTCTATATTTTCTGCAAAATTCAGTACACGGTACGGCGGACGACCGAACTGACCAAAGTTATCAGTCGCCTTATGTGCGTTGTCAGGTCTGGATGTCATTATCAAAAGGCGAAAAAATAATAATTTAATAGCTATTTATGCAAATAACCGGACATGCAGAATGATAGATGTTACTTTTTATAATATGCATGTAGTTGTTTACGGCAGTGTTAATGTATGACGTCCGCATATCAGTGTGCCTACAAGGCGACTGATAACTTCAGTCGTCTGCCGTACCATGTACGCGGTCCGGTCTCCACTCGTCTGTTACAACTTTTAGACTTACTTTATTAGAGAGCAACGACGCCAGTTGGTCGCGCAGTGCGATCTGGTTCTGTATATGGGACGTTGGTTCGACAGCGTGCGGCTCAGCACTCACCGGCACACGTTTCATCGGAGAGTCCACAACCATCACGTGAGCTTGAATTAACATTGTACAAAATGTGGTGCCGGCTTAAGAATAGTACCACCCCATATCGTTCCGCGGGGTGGCGTAAAAGGCGACTAAGGGATAAACTAGGGTATGGGGCAGCGGCATCCTCTGAGTACCACAAACACCTACTGCGATCGCCAACCCGCCTGCCAAGCGTGGCCGATTATGGAAATTCCGCCTTATCTTTGGCGGAAACCAATTCCAGCAGTGGACGCCTTTACGGTTGGATGGATGGATGTAGAAAAAGTTTTCTATCTTTTTATATATATATATATATAAATCTTCTGTGCGTGTGTATATGACCAAACCGATTTTAATGAAATTTTTTGTGTATATCCCTGAGGATTCGAAAATGATTTAAATTCACAATATGGTCCAATCTAATTTTTTATATATGAAACGCGAAAGAAGTCGCGGGCACAGCTAGTATTCCTATAATGTTTTAAAACACACGCTTTATTTTTCTATATTATAAGCTAATGTACCCAACCTACTCAACTCATGCCCAAGCTTTTGGTGAAGGAAAACATTGTGAGGAAACCATAGCATGGTGGTAGGACATTTTATAATAATTCTCACACTAATAGGTGTGTTCCAGCAGCATCACTTGAAAGCCAGTACCTCTTAGGTTTAGTTTATTTTATCATCCAGAACCGCATCATCACCTGCCATCAGGTGAGTGTTTGGCCAAAACACTGAACTTACATAGTTTTAAAAAAAGGTAAGATATATCAGTATTCTATATTAAGCTGGCCACATTCTTCAGCTGTGCAATAAAAATTAGGGTTTATAAAAATCACATATTTTTGATTGTAATACTATTATTCTCAGAGACTATTTATCTGTCAGTGGGTTTATAACAAAAGAACCATTGAAGTAATTTTACATGACTTTTAAAACAAAAACGACCCGGATTTCGTAAATATCTTATTATTCGCCCAGACTGTAAATAAAATACATTCTGGTAATAGTCAACAGAAAATCACTATCAACTTATTCCTTGCAATGTGTAATAGTATATAATGACGAATTGTAGAGAATAGAAATTGACAGAATCAGAGCACACATCTCGGGGTAAATCTAGTCAAAAGTATAGGGGGAGAATGTAGTGTGGATTGAATCATATTCGCAGAAACTTTACCGTGTTCTTGCAAATAATACTAAACCTCTTGAGCACTAACTTGGCGTTTACGCCAGCTTTCTATTGTTTTCCTATTGTCTTATTTTTATATGTACTCGACACATTAAGGAATTTAATCTTAACAGCCTTAAACATAGAAGAATTGATGCTGTTCCTGTAGGCTGTATATGCTTCATAAAATATTTAAGGGAATACTTGGTGTCAAGTTACTGAGTAAGCTCAACATAAGATATAAACAATTTAGTTTGCCAGCTTGTAATATAATAACGTTTCAGAGAATAATCCGATTCATAGTATGTGTAGGCCCTACAATGAAATTCAACTCAACATATTTTTCGATACTTCAGTAAAATTCAATAGTTTGGTTATATAATTGTTTGATGCTACATTTCCTGTTCTTACATCTCCTATTATTTACTAATGATGTTATTTTTTCGTTATTTTTAACGTTTAAAATACTTAAAATTATTATGATTTCTGTAAAACGCATCTTGAAAAAGTAAAAGAAATAACTATTGTTCACTCAAAAAAAATTTGTTGCTTACAAGTTTTTTTTTTATTTTTATTTTACACGGAATAGGCTGTGCTTTGACCACAATCTCACTTGATGTTAAGTGACGATGTGGTTTAGAATGGTAAACACACTAAGCCTAGAGGAACAAGTTCTCAAGTAATGCTGGCGGAACACACCTAATTCGTCCACTTATGTAATACGGTATGTTGATGTAAAATGTTATTTAAAACTAGTCGATGCTCGTGGCTCCGCCCGCGATTCATATATTCTTCACTACGTAATATAGTTTTAAATAATTTTTGGAAAATAGCGTTTTAATGGTGCTGTCAATTGAATCGTATTTTGTTCACAATTTCATGATTTTTAATTTTTTTTACTTGAAACCCTAATTATTATCGAAAAATTAAAGTCGCCTAATTAAATACGCGGAGTTACTTCAGCTATCTACCAAAAAAAGTCCCGTCAAAATCGGTCTTGCCGTTCCAAAGATTAGCCCGAACAAACAAACAGACAGACAGACAAGTGTTTTAAAAATTATGTTTTCGGTAAAGCTATCGTATATATATTGATAAGTTTTTAGTAAAAAGCTATATTTAATTTTGATATTACAAACGATGACACTACAATTTTATTTATTAGCGTAGATTAATTAAGGTGCTACCGTATTTTGTAATTTCGTACCTTTGGAAACATTAAAAAAATAAGTTGCATTGTAATATGAAATGTAAACGTACCATTACTGTTGACTTCGTTGAGCGGGCGCCGGTGAAGCACGATACCCTCGAGCTGGTCGGTACGCGGAGCCGTCGTGAGGCAGGAGAGAGGTAACGCGGCCGGCAGTATGCCCGACGTGAAGAACTCATGCTGCAGCAGCTTGTCCACCGAGGGACGCTGCGCTGGGTCCGACTGGAGCTGCAGCACTATCATCGACTGAGCCGGCTTGCGGAGCGTCGGCGGGATCCTAATCACCAACCACCGAATCACTCTACTAGTTCCAAACATTGGATAACAACTTGTTAAGGTCAGGCGGAGACCACATTCTTCCACTTGCTACGATCCTGACACACATCTTTTGCTTCTTCTACTTTCATAAATACCTTCATACTGGCCTTTCTCCAGAATGTCCTCAATCTGGTCGAGATACGTTCACTTAAGACGACCCATACCAGCTAGCCTTAATTTAGCTTAATTTGTTTCGTCAATCTTCCTTCATCCATCCTCTCTACATGCCCATAAAAATTAAGCATCCCTTTCTCTATCTTTGTCACTACTTGTACCACAACACAACATTCCCTTATCACATTATACCTTACTTAATCATCTCTACTGCATTAACCTTGCTTTCATGTTTTTTCTGCCAGACCCAGCACTCATTACCATTCATTAGTGTAGGGACTGGCACACCCCGATGCAGAGACAAACTTGCCTTTTTAGACACATTCTTGCTGCATATAAAGTTGCACAGGACCCTGTACACTCGACTCCCAAACACAACTCTTCACTCAATGATACACACCGCTAGCGCGATACAAAGGGCACTTTCACGCTCACAAACATATCACGCATTAATACACTGTTCATAGGTAATGTATGGAAACTTGTCTAAGGTTTCTTTTTAACAAATTTCGCTGAATTTATTATTTTGGTGTCCTTGGCGATCGCCCTAAAAGTTCGATGGATCTGTCGAGGGGCCTCTGGTCAACAACATTTAACGTTTCAAAAAAATAACTATGCCCATTTTTTTTTAAAACAAGCGCAAGCTGCTGACAATGCTGAATTTGTTAAATGCACTGCAGGACAATAATGCTGGTTTGCGTAGAATAATACGATTTTATTTCATAAGTTCGTAAGTGACCGAGTGGTTTTCATTTCATAATAAATAATACCTGCTTTATCTTAAAATGTGGACTTTGTTGATTTTGAAACTAGTAAACACATGTTATCCATTTGAATGATTATTTATTATTACTAATGTTTACAATCGAAACTATTGGACTATAATATAAAAAAAAGTTAAAGAAAATTGTTGGAAAAAAAATCAAAAGAGAATAATTTTCTGAATTGTTTTATTTTTGCCTATTTATATACAGCAGCTGCATATACTGACAAACAGGCGAAAAATTTGCAGGCATCTACTAGTGTATGCAAGCATGTGTAATAAACAAATTTATTTTTTAACTTTAAATGTATACCACAGTGCTTATTAATTAAATTATTAGTTTAATACCAAATATGTGACCTTTTTTTTTGACGGGGGGAAATGCATACCAAATATGTGTAGGTCACATAATGGATGATTTTCATGATTAATCTATTATTTAGTATGTAATGGTATCTTATACCTATTATGTTAAATGTAAACATTCTCTTCAATAACAATCATACAATTTAAAATGTTATTTTTTTTAAATGACTTACTATTTGTCATTGTAAATAAACTGTCTTTGAATATACAGGGACAAATAAATAATTATAGATTCCTTAACGCTAATTAATTACAGTTAAGTAATTATGATTAATGATTATTGAGTAATGAGACACGATACAGTGATCCAAGTTACAACATATAAAGCGCATCGCGTCGGTAACCATCACCACACCACATTGGTAACCTGTCTGATGATGGTAGGTAACCACCTGTATCGTTGGTTGACCGTGTTATCCTCGATTATTGCCTGCACGTAACGACTACCGAGAGAATGCCACGGTCCAAAACATGTCTGCATTGCGAAGTATACACCTTCACTATTTATAAATAACATATTGTTGCCATTAAAATATATACTAAATTAATAATGACCTGGTAAAAATGTAAGGAACGGGCGTAATAAGGATATTGTTTTACACCAAGACAACAATTGTTTCTCACATTTGAATACCTAAATAGATTGACATAACATCAAGTGAAAAGTTGGCGGTACAATATTTTTCTTTTCGGGATGTTTTCTTTCTAAAGCTTCTTCATTCGTGTGTGGGTCTTAACCTGGTTCAGTTTATCCTTACCGTTACGTCAATTACGGGTTTATTATTTAGTAAATGTACCTAACGCGTATTCCAAATAATCTTAAACAAAAATGTCGAAGGATCTGATCATTATAATTTACTATCGCACTTAAGAGGATACGCGGTTGGCAATACATTTGAAGTGTTGCTGTTACCGACATCTATTGACATCGCACAATGTCCCAAGGTAAGGTTTATAAAACGCAAAAGGGATAACTGCAGCTCCGCCTCATTATAGCTATGTAAAATGGAATCATCACTTCGTATTCCCCTGTTACCCCTACAACTACAAGACTGGGTCTATTTTATTTTTTCATTGAATTATAAAATAAGAAAGACATTGATTGACCTTTTGATATTTCTGTTTTTACTCGTAGAATTTCTATGACGGAAGTCTGAAAACGACGTTAAAAATCGAGCATTTTTCACATTTTAAGAGGCTCCTAGTTTCTATAATAATTAACTTATGAAATCAAAACGTATGGGTATGACGGTTATATTATATAAAAAATATAATCATTTTATATGAAGTAAAACATATTCACTATAATACCATTTTTCAGTGAGGAACCAGGGGAATACCTTTGCTTGGAATAGCCTTAGTAGAAGTAAACACATGTTATCAGAATAATTTGATTTCCCGAAAGAAAACGGGTTTCCATAATTTTTACCCGTCGGTAACATTCTATAATTGCTATAGTAATAAATATTTCTTTTCAGTGAGAGGAAATCGTCCTAATTAAGTTATATAACTCTATCGACTGTAGAGAAATGATTTAACAAGAGTCATGTCTATCAAAATGTTATATTATCTGTTTAATTTAAGTATGGGCAAAGTTATAAAAATAGTTATAAATGTGAGAAAACCGCTTACCTATATTCGCATCGTCTTATTCTCTTGTACGTGTCCTTCAGTGTGGACGTTTCAAACGGTGGCTTGCCGATAAGCAACGTGTACATAATACACCCCAAACTCCATATATCTACTTTGAATGTGTGCCCACTTCTAGTCAATATTTCCGGCGCTATGTAGTTCGGAGTGCCGCATAGAGTCTTTTTCTCATCGCCTACCAAGAATTTTCAACATGTCTTTTACATAATTATTCAATAAGAAACACAATATATAGTGTGGATTACTAATAGTTTCTGTATAAATAATGTAATAATACGATTTTTGTGTGTCTACTTAACTTACGTATGTGACTTTGTAAACTTGTGTTATTGTGAGAACTACATTTTAAAAATAAGACAATAGGAAAACAATGGAAAGCTGGCGTAAACGCCAGGTAAGTGCTCAAGGGGTTAAATAAACTATTAATTAGAACATATTGTGTATATAATAGATAGAACTGCCTCGGTAGCGCAGTTGTATTACGGTGCGTCTGCCGTTCAGAAGTCTCGGGTTCGATCCCCAGGTCGGGTCAAGTGGTATTGGGTTTTTCTACTCAGTATCATCCCGGAGTCTGGAATTTGTGCCTGATATTGGGACAGGCTCATCCCAGTTACATCTGGGACGGAACTAAGCTCAGCGAAGTGTGAGTGGTGTAGTTCGCTATTTCACCTCTGCCTAACCCTTCGGGGATAACAGGCGTGAGCTTATATTATGTTATGTAATAGATGGAAAATACTAAGGGTGAAGACAGACAGGAGGAGAAAAGCAACTCCATTTTTTTTTACACTGTCAAGGCTCAGTGCTTTGACCGCAATCTCACCTGATGTTAAGTGTCGATGTGATCCAGGTTGGTAAACACACTAAGCCTAGAACTACTGGTTCTTAAGTGATGCTGCCGGAACAGACCTATTTGGCGACGGGTTTTTAATTTAAACTTGAGGGTGGTAGCTACCCAGGCAGGCATTGTTAGAAAATGCCCTATCACAATGCTATGGTTTCCTCACGTCCATTGATGTGGAATCCGGGCGCAATATACACTGGGCCACCATCGCTTCAAGATTTTACACAAAAAAAAAAATTCTAACTAGATAATGCTGTTGACCGAAAGGGCCTTTACAGCTTCACCATGGCTTTGTGGGCGAGCGCTGAAGACAATCAGCTTCAAAAAGGTAACTAGAACCATTTTACACTAAATATCGATATTTTTCACTAAACAAAACAAAAAAAAGAAGATGTCCTGTCAAAAGACAATATAATTAGTTTGTGTGTGTGTTTCACTAGCATTTGAACGGTGACCTCCTACCTTCAAATTCAATTTTAGCAGCTAGACCGAAATCTCCAATCTTGACATGCAAGTCATCATCTAAGAATAGGTTTCCAAGCTTCAGGTCCCTGTGTATAATGTTCCTGCTATGGAGATATTGAACGCCGAGCAGAATTTGATGCATGTAGAAACGTGTCTCTGGCTCAGTTATAGTTTTTCTACGTTTGTGAAGCTCCATCATAGACTAAAAGGAGAGCCTTGATTATTGAACTTAGGCACTGTAGTTTCATTTAATTAAAAGTACTTAATTAACACAAATATTTTTTTTAGTTAATTTTCAATTAAATAAACGCAATTTCTTAAGGGTACATAATTATTAATTCTATTTATCTAATTCAGATCCTCCGTAAGTTTCTAAACATTGAAGTTGTGGACTCTTCAAGTGAAAGTATTAGGGTACGGTGGACATAACATTTTTCAAAAATAGTATCATAAGTTTTTTTTATCTATACTTATAACAGAAGGCTAAAGAGACGAAATCTGTACATTGAAGATATTTAAGAAAAAATACTATGCAGAGCCTCAGAATAGACTACAGAACACATTTTGATAGTTTTAAAAAAACTTTTGTCTGTTTATTAAGTTCTTCGTCAATCACGCAAAAACTGCTAAACCGAATTGGATGAAATTTAGTAATGACATATATTGCAACCAGGGGGAGAACATAGGATTTTGCTGAATTCTAAGCGGGTAAAGCCGCTATAGAAGGTATAATATGAAAGAACTACAATTATGAAATATTTTTTAAAAGATTCATTTTTAATGGAGCATGATGGCGTAGTTTATAGTGCGGTCGGAAACCGCGTCAATGCACCTATCCCAACTGTAATAATCAGCCTGAGCTTTGGGTCGAATGAAATCACCGTGAGGAAACCATATGATCGTGGTAAGGCATTTTCTAATAATACTCGCCTGGGTAGCACCACCCTCATGTTTGAAAACCTGTCGCAAAATACCAATAGGTATTTTTTGGCAGCAACACTTGAGAACCAGTACCTCTCAGATTAGTGTGTTTACCATTTCAGACCACATAGTCACTTAACATCAGGTATGATTGTGGTTAAAGCACTGTGCCTATACAATGTATACAATTTTTTTTTGTTTGTTTCAGATTATAAGAACATGTCGAAAATGATAAAAATATTTAATTTTCCTTTGAAATATGGTAAAAATTATACAAATTTACATCTTTACACACAAATTCACCTATTTAATCATAAAAATCGAAAAGATTTCTTACACATCAAAGTACTTACCCGTCTTTTGCACAATTCAAGTATAATATAAATGTTCATTGAATCTTCAAAGAAACTATGAAATCCGACCACATGTTTGTGCTGCAAAGATCGATGAATGGAGATCTCTTGAGCCATCTTCTCCCTTTGGGTAGACTTCACCATCAGTTTCTTCGATACTATCTTGCCAGCATACACTTGGTTTGTAGCCAGGTCCTGTATCTCGTAGCATTTTGCAAAACCTCCCTAAAATATTACATCATACATTGTAACAGAAATTGCATCTTCTGTTTATTTATAGACTACACAAACATTTTTAATGTATTTAAACTACTACAGTACAAAAATTACTACAGAGTGTACCTAACTATAAAGTTAAACAAATATTTTTTTCTCAACTGCTAGAATAAAATAAATAAAAATCTTATCAATAAATACACACCCTGCATTTTGTAGAAAAGAAATAGTTCCTTTGTTATTATAAGATTTAGCAGTCTTTCATCATAGAATAAACTGAAAACCATATTTAACCCCTTGAGCACTTACCTGGCGTTTACGCCAGCTTTCCATTGTTTTCCTATTGTCTTATTTTTATGGGTACTCGACACATTAATGTACAAGTAATAAAAATAGCAATTTATAAAGATTAAGTATTGTTAAATAATCAATAATTCATTAAAAAGTTATAGAGTGGACAAAGAATGAGATGATAAAACATTGAGATCATTAACTCGCAAGATCTATTTAGCTTTGTATGTCAGTTCCTTCAACCTATTTTCTACACTATATAGTAATTTAAGTACTCTAGTATTCAATCATAAACACATACACATTATAAGGTATGAACAAAGTTAATTAGGGAGTGCGATTAGCTCTCAGAGTAGTTGTTTATATATACTAATAATTAGAATCTCTAACTTAAGGATAACTTTTATTAAATAAATCAGTTAAACATTTCAAATAATGTATTTGTTTCATCTAAATGTTTTTCTTAATTATAAATTTAAACGTTTTATACAACTTAAAGGCATATCTGCAATGTAGTTCTTGAGTACCACTGAACAACATAGGTCAAACTTTTATTACGATATTTTTAAATATGTAGTGATTAACACTTATGAACATGATAACTAGTTATGAAAGCTGATGATAGTCTCAAAAAAAAAGCACTGTAAAAAGTGAATTTATATTTTTAAAATTTGATTTTTTCTTATTTATGTAACATTTTTAATGAAGCCATGAATGGATGTATGATCAGAGCCCATTTTATTACTTATATTGATCATACATACTTATGTTTTCAAAGCTATCAATATTATGTTAAAAAGTTGTTACATGTGTTTCATTTTGTAGTCAGTTCTCATTCTAGGCTTAGCATGTCTGACTACATCATGAATTATCTAAGTAGAATTCATATTATTTAAACATTTATTTTGATATTAATGTACAGTTCATTTCATGGTTTGAAACATTGTAATAATTATGTATTAACTTCTTAGAAATGACTATATACAACATAATTTGTATTATAAATAGAAAGGGGTTTTTATATTGCTGTACTTAAATAAAGGAATGAACATAATGACCCTTGAGGTCCTTGGAATAAATTAACATCTGCGATGTACATTAAAAAAATATGTTATGAAGCAACATAATTAAATTTAATTATGTTCTATTTGAACTATCAAGTTCAAAGTGTGAAAACTAGTTTACATAATATTTAATTTACTACAGTTTACTAAACAAAAAACAATAGCACACATATATTTAATGTGAGGAAAAAAGTTTCTTAGGTCACAAATTACTTTCTTTGTTACTATTTTTTTTTCATAATAAGTAATAATTTAGTGATCTTCAATTTACTTTCTAATAGGAATAGAGTTTCAAACTTGGGCTATAAATAAAAAATAACTGTTTTCTTTAGTACCTATTTCTAATGTGGATGTCATGCATAACATGGTGTATCTACGGGTAATTCATATAACAGCCAAATTTTTAAATTTTAACTGACACATTCTTTAAATTTACCATTTAGCAAATGGTATATAACGATAAATACACTCAAAGAACGAGCTTTTTCACACTGAATAGAATAAACCAAGATATCGTAACGGTTCTACCATTCCTTACGTTTGTAACAGGTGAATTTTACTAAACTGTTTTACGAATGTGCATCTAAACTTTGCTGTAATGAACACTAGTTTCGTATTTTACTAAAAGCAGGAGGTTGTTTAAACGAATGATTATTATCAAAAAGAACTCACCTTGCCAAAAAATCTCAAACGCTGGTACGTGCTTGAAGTTTGTGGATCGTGAATTATTTCAGGAATTTCTTTCTTCTCATCTTCTTTGATGGAAGTCATTTTTACCTGGCTTAAAATTATAAAATAAGTATTTTAAAGTCTAACAAAGCGATAACAACGAATATTAAAAATTGGAGTGTTGACAAATTCAATGAATTCAAACGGCCACACGTTTGAACTTTGAAGGTTGTTTGAATGAACGGTTAAATTTCACTGTCGTCCAATGGCCGCTGTACATTATTTTAACTTATTGCCAGATGTAAATTATCAGCGTTTTACACAGTTTTTAATCCATAGACAGAAAATAAGCGTGATAGTCCTCAGAAATAAATAATAAAATTATTTAACGATGAACACAATTTTATTATTTATTTGTGATAAATAAGTTTAATATGTTATTCTAGTTTCTTTATCTACAGAATAAGCGTATTATAAAAACCGTTGTTGTTGTGTCGTGTTTATCAAAATATTCAAATTCATTTTCATTTTTTAGAATATGTGAATCAGGACTGTCAAGTTATTATGCAAGCATCAATGGGGTCTACGTTTGACTTATTTTTAATGACATGGGGATGGGGGTCTGATTGATGATTACGCAGCAATACTTGGTTATTAATTCACGTTTTTTTAATAAATGCAAATACTTACGTACTCACGGGGAGAATAAGTTTTGATTAGTATTGCTGACGAGAAGGAGGCGGTAAAATGTTGAAAATGTTGTGTACGTAATACTTGAAGGCCCCTTATTATTCAAAATAAAGTTACATTTTCTTTGTTTATTATGTAAGTTCTTTGTTTAGAATCCATTAATTTGGAATATGTAGCCTGCATTATATAATTTTGGTGGTGTTTTACGTGATTTGTTTTTTTTTGTACAAGTGAAGTGTGGTTAAAAGCTTGATACGGAGCATGAATTTTAACATCCTTCAACAAGTCCCGTGCAAGAAAAGCTTTAACAAAGAGCCGTCATTTTGTTAGGCGTTATATGTAATATATTCTTAACATTAAAATTGGCTGCATGGTCTATTACCATTGCTTTTTTCTTAAAAAGGAAGAAATGGAATTAAAAAAAGGATCTATAGGGATGCCGATTCTTTCCTAAAAGAGCGATTTTCGAAGTGGTTCGAGTTGTAACCTTATAAATAGAGCTTATAAATTAAAAGAAATCGGTTCTTTTTTACTTGTTTGTGTTTTTATTTGTATCTAGTATTATTTCCAGTGTTCAAAATTAGATCATAACAAGCATTTATTGAAAATGCGAGGAAAAACTATTTTAATTATTTTGTGTCTAATTACCATTCTACCGTCATCATGGAGTTTGATTCTTTTATTATAGTTCGATGGTGTTTGTCTGCCATTTTCTGGTAAAATAGGACATTTTTAATCTTACAAAGAGGCGAAAGCAACTAACAACAAATACATCTCTCGACATTTATATTAATTAAAAGTAGCATACTTTAACATGTGTTTCAATGCATTCTTAATTTTAAATATTCTTATGGTTCTTAGCAAAACAGAAAAAATCAAATCTTGATTTTTTAGTGTTAACGATAGATTAGATCGATCTAAATCGATTTAGAGCTAAAATGTAATAGTGGTTAAAAAATTAATTTATGATTTTAGATACTATAATTACTAATCAATATTTATATATCATTAATTAATATCAGATGGCACCTTTTAGTTTCTGATTAATGTGTATTTGGTGTCGTTTAAGTATTACGTGTGCAAAATTTTTTGTCACTTTGACCTACCTACATACCTCCATATGTATGAAATTAATTATTACTTTAGCCTATTGCAATTACTATTAATGTTATCCAGACATTACAAACGAAAGTGTAAAAATCGGTCCTATTTTACTTCCGCGTATGACTGTTTGAAAGCTAATTAAAACATTGTTGTTATAATGCTATCCTATCTCATATCCATATTTACTTGATAAATATGAATCATTAGTTGTTAATTCATGACATAGATCATAAGTAGATACATTTAGAACAGCCATATAAAGCGATATCTACGCGTCATAGCTTTGTTACGTATAACTTCTTTGTTGAGTTTACTTTATATTTCCGACGTTTAGATTTCTTTGAATTATTATGACAACTGGAATTTATATTTGCGGTTAGATGATCGAAAAGTAAAATACCTTCACTGGCCTTCACATACGGACATAATGTTCAAGACTTTTCGTTTTTACCACTAAAAAAGAAAATCGGTTGATAAAAAGAGTAGAGAAAAAATATAGAACTGATTTATTTTGCCTCATTACAAGATTAATATAAATGAGAGGTAATAGTCATAGAAATTATAAATATAAACAGGGCAATAGATGTTATACATGACGTAAAAGACTATGAAACTATTATTAAAAAATATGATTTTAGTAAGCAGATTTTATTATGACATAAGGTAAATTAATAATTTAATGTTTTTCAGTTAGTTTATAGCAAGTAATTTGACGTCCATCAGTTTGTTATCGGTGGGTAATGATCACCTGAAGACTACGATGAGGTAGCTTTTATTTGTGCATTGCACGTGACGGGGTGGAACTTTTCACATCCTGTATCCTTCTAATGTCTTTGCAAGCATGACAGAAAAGAAGCGAAGGTCAAAATTCTCACCAAGCCGGACAAACTACCAGAATGTTAAAGTTAATCTTAGCTAATTATAATTTATAGACAGCATGTCATCAGCGTAAATTGTAAGGTTATAATTCTCTTAAATTAAATTTGCTGCAATTATTCGCTTAGCAATAAAGCTTTTTGCTTGCTTTTTTATTTCAAAAGGAGAAGATTCCATTTAACATTAAATTTATATTTTATAACCTTGAATGATTTCAATAAGCACCGAACAAAGAATCGATTCGTGATTTCCTACTGCCCAAGAATGTTGGTATATGTATTTCTTTTACCTTTACGTAAGGAACTCGAGTGCACTATATGTTATGATTATATATAATTTTGACATATGAGATATATACATCTCCGGCAGTGGCACAGGACGTGCTCTAATCCGTCAGTTGGAAAGCTCTTTTGCCTGTCGTGAGCGTGATAAAGTGACACCGCATGTATTAGCATCATAAACATAACATAGCTCGCAGACGAAAAATGTTAGCTAGCACAAGGGCACTAAGATGAACGCAGGGTTTTAGTGGGCGACGACAGACGCTCGTGACACCTAGATAGATGCGTCACTCGGTACAACGCTATCAATGGGTGCCAGTATAGTGGTGACACACGGGCATTACAAGGGCTAGAGCCGCTGCTGGGTACAAACCTCGGTTTAAGCTGATACCTGAGTAGGATATTCCGTAGAGCTTACCCTAGTTAAACCCAATGATAATTTATAAAAATGAAAAAAAAAAAAAAAACAAGGTCCTATACAGAACCTACTTGTAGTGTGCAAGTTTGTGAGTGTGTAGTGTGTGATGCTAGTGCATGCGTAGTCACTGATATACTGGAAGCGGCAGCAAAAGCTTCCTCAGAAATGTCATCTTATTTGACGTCGAGTGACGATATGATCGTAGACCTGCAGTTTTCAACTTGGGAGGAACTAAATATTTTAAATAAAGAATTAATGTTCAATGTGTTCTTAAGAAGTAAATATTTTTTTAGGAATATATCCGTTTATAGAAAGAAGGGGAAACCCGTCGGTTGCGGTTACTTTTGAAAGAATTTTACGACTGTAAATGTTGCGACGCGAAGCATGCCAGACCCGTGACGCCCCAAGAAGTCGACGGATGGTACCTTGGGGTTTTAGTGGGTATTCCCGACGCTTTACTTCGCGGGAGTTCTATATACTCCTCGCGTCAACTCTAATCCGGGAGACGTTACTGCCGGATTAGAGTTATGAGGAGAGATGCGTAAACTTATTATCCCACGTGAAAACAAATAAATAGGACTGTAAATGTTGAAAGCCGCTGTCGGATTCAGGATCTGAACATAATATTATTGAAGCTAAGCTGAACCAGATTATAATATAGAATGCTCTAGAACAGTGATGGACAAAGTGGGGTCCGCGGGCCAACTCCGGCCCGCCCGGTCCGCCGAAGGTCCATCGACATGGATAGTGTATGGCCCGTTATAATTACGTTTTGGCGGTCGAGAAAATAAGTAGATTCTACTTAGTAGAATATTAGATTCATAACCTTATACGTGAAGCTAAACTAGCCGTGTAGTTTATGTAATGCGTAATACTGATCTGACTGATGATGATGATTAAAAGCTTTAAAACAAAATGCATTTTTTTCTATAATTCAGGCATTCCTCTAGAATTTCTTAAACTTTGTGGCCCGCCATTAAAAAAGTTTGTCCACCACTGCTCTAGATAGTTCTTGGTACGATCATATAATTATAAAGTTACACACGTTATTGTTATTATTTTTAATGTAGTCGTAAATAATGAGATAAATTTTATCTGTTCAAGTCCACTATGAACAGACATCCTGCGGATAACGTTATAGATTTTACAAAGTTCACTGCGGCGAGATATAGAAGCAAAGCTTGTCTATACTAATAAATAAAATTGAAGTGTCTGTTTGTAATGTCAAAATTATTTTTTTTTGCCAAATAGATATGAATGTATACGATATCTATACCAAAAAACACAATAAAAAAACTGTCTGTTTGTTCCGGGTAATCTCCGGTACGACTGGACTTTTTTTGGCAGATAGCTAAAGTTACTCCGGGTAATTCAGGATACCTTTAATTTTCCGATAAATAATAAAATCCGATTCAATACAGTTTTACGGGCAAGTGCGTGAATTTATGAGGAATATTTTTACTTTATCTTAGTAGGTAAGAAAAAAAAGGGTTCCGTATATAAAAAAAACGTAGCGAAGAGTATATGATACCTATATAAAGTATAACAGCATATTCAGTTAAAAAAACTATTACAATAAATACTGTTTAATGGATTTAATTCTGCAAATAAAGTATCTATATGTAATACGTAATTAAATTCATGACGGAGATAAATAAAAAGAATTATAATTCGGCGGGTAAAGTACCCTTTTAGGAGTACCGCAAATAGTTTGGCGTCATTCGCGAAGTGTTAATTTTGCACATTTCGGTGCATTACAATTTACATCCAATAGTAACGTAAATCCCTAGGCAATTCTTACAATGAACAATGACTAAGTGGATTAAATGTGTACCTACTTTCGCTAAATCTTGCGGTTTAACTGCACTTGTGATTTAATATAAATCGTTTGTTATAATTATTATCGTTAGTTAATAACAAGAGCCTTGTCTCGGTCACTCGTGTAATGTTGTGTACATTCCGATTAATAAATTATAATCGCTTATAATTAAATACGTTAATAAGTGGTCGATTAACAACTTTTTAGTATTATTTGTTACCTCGATTTACATTATCGGGCCAAGGAAAAAGGTTGTTCAAGAAATGGAAATTATCACGAAGAAAGGAAGATTTATTTTTATTCTGGTTTTATTCAATTTTAATTGGAGCTTCGAACATATGTTGATGACGACAGACGAACGTAAGTTTTAGAAAAAAGGTTTTATTTTCCTTTTGTATGAGCTTTTTATGACTTGAATACCTGTTTAGTTTCTTGTTTTCATTATAAAAATGTAGACATTCCATTGGATACTAAGGTATTTTTTCTAAACTATTAGTAAATAAACTTTATAATCTAAGAACTTATACAGGTGTGGTAAATCCTGACTATTCGTAATAATGTCGTAAACCAGTTAGATTATTGTGTTTATAATAATTTTAGCACGTGCTTATAAAAGAGAAGCGTGAAAACACGCTAACGCGATAAATTGACTCGAAACACGATTTGAGGTATTTCGGATTTTAGCTAACTTCACATAATACAATATAGTTTTATAATTTATCATAGTTTATTACGTTATATGAATCATTGAAAAAATTTGGTGCCTACTTACTCGAAAAAAGTCTTTTGTCAAAAACTAAATTTAGAACTTATTGTAATAATTCGGGTAATTTATGGAAAAGAGGTATTCGGTATTATAATGTTTACCTTTTAATAAAATAGAATTAAGAATTTTAGTGCAAGCACCAGTGGTAAGGGGTGGGTTATCCATAGATGGGATCCGATATAATTGACATGTACTATAAATAGATTGAACAGGATGAACTCATCTCCACGACAATTACGACAAAAACTAGGCAGCCACGGGGACTGCCGATGGAAGTGATAACTCAGAACTTTAAACTGTTCTTTTAATGTTTAAATTTCATAATTGGATCATTGAAATTATTAACATAACGTAACATTTGTCTGGTTTTTTATATATACTGGCGCTCCGATGAATAATTATGCACATTTGCACATAGTTTATTCATAATCAAAATATACTATAGGCTACGTATGTATAAATTTAATTATTTATCTCTTAGAACCAGTACTTAAACGCCATCTTATACTTGATATCCTGCAGCATGTTGACTGCTGACGTCATAACATTGGTAACGTGAAATTATAGGTTTTTCTCCTACCGAGAACCGCTCAACGCCGCTAAAGAAGTTTTCATTTCAAAATTGATTTGCGTGTGTGATACAAACAAGGTCTTGTAGTCATTTGACTTTAATATATTTAAGTACATTTTTTAAAATGTAATTTAAAAAAAAATAGTATTAATGATTTCATTTTCATACTACTACATACGTCTAAAAGTACGGGTTGATTATGTAATTTAATTAAAAGTCCTATCGGTCTATTAGTTCGTCAGTGTCAAGGTTAACTTTGTTTATTCACCTACCTACATATCAATCTAAACTAGGTAAAGATTTGATATTGACCCATTAACCGATTTATTTGTGTAGATACTTACCAAATATTTAGTCTAAATGGTGTATTAAATATTTCGATACTCATATACAGAATAATTTCCGTGTAATTCTGTAGTCATGTAAGAAAACATAGAATAAGAGAAATACAGTATCTTCACACATTCCTGCACATAACACGCAGATACATAGAGGACGCAGGTCCTGTAAGGAACCTATTTTTTTAAATTAAACAAAAAATGTAGGGCTTAGCTAGATTTAAAATACCGCGGAATTTTTTACAGGCAAGTAACGGCTAAGGTGAGGCTCGTACCGCTTTGGTAACCCTTGTGCTAGTTACCTTTTGCGGCTGAGTGCCTTCAGCACTCGCTCACAAAGACACGGTGAATAATATCGTCAAAAAAAATATAATATCGTTATTAATTGATTAAGTTTTTACTTATCTATTCTCATAAAAAGACAAAAAAATTAGGTTACAACATTTTTTTTCTTCGATAGAACGCGACCGAAATTATAAATTATTTCTGAGCGAAATATATTAGATATGTGAATGAATGAATTGAATGATTGATCGTTGAACTAAATTAATGATTTTAAACTTGGTGATTTACGTAAAACTTTAGGACGATAATAAAAGAGTATTATTTTTTTTAGTTAAATATTTATTGGTAAAAATTACTGGCAAAAACTATTAACATTTGCATGCATTAATATTTCACGTTTACTTTATGATTTTAGTCTGCTTTTTAAAGGATTACAAATTAGTAAAACATTCTTTAACCTTGTTATTCGTTAATTCTCGGTTGCAATGAAAATATATTAGTTATTTTACTTTAAGAATGAATTACTTTATACTAAAAAAATGTTGTTTGATCGTCTTTATTTTAATTATTTATCTTACCATTGAAATCCATAGTATTCTACGGTTAGGTCTTAGTATGTTTAAATGATGTATGGCAAAAGTAAAAAAAAGAATAACAAGGAATGAATTTGACATAAAATAAGAACCATCTGGGAGTTTTTGGCGGGATCTCAGTCTGACATGTAGCAATTGTTTTCTTTAATTCATTAAACTTGTGTACTTGACTCTATATCATGTAATCTTGGTGGCGTTTTGTGTGAAATAGTTTAGTTATTGTGTTCAAGTTAAGTTTATTATGGAAGACAACGCGTAGCATACATTCTGAGGTGCCGACAAAGCTCCATGGAAAGTTTGAGCAGGATAGGCCACCGTTCTGTTGGAGCTTGGTAACGCTGATACAAGATTGAAAATCTTACCTACATGACATTGGCACAAATTGTGTGTACACACAGATTGCCATTAACTAAGAAGAAGAAGAAGAAGAACCATCTGGAATAAAAAAAAAATTACATGTTATAAACTCAGTGATTGGACCCACAATCTTACCTTAGTTGACGTGCTCTAGGATGGTAAATACACTAAAAGTACTGATTCTCAAGTGATCCTGGCGGTACACACCTATTAGTATTTGGCGACAGGTTTCAAACTTGAGGATGGTATCCTACCCAGGCGGGCATTAATAAAAAATACCCTACCACCATGCTATGATTTCCTCACGATGTTCATCGTCATATTACAATGAAACCTTTGAATAATTTAGAAATAATAGTTTATATAAAAATGTAAATACCTATATATTTATCTAATGTAACTTGCTGGTGCTGAAGTACTTATTTATGTATGTACTATAATATTTTACTAAATTGTGTATTTGTGTGATTGTTGGTATAGAAATATTGGTAATCTGTTTTATAAATTATTTTAATAAATAGGGATACAAAATTGTTTATTGGTTGAGTGATTTATTGAAATTTGGATAATTGATTTGTGTAATACACAGTGTAACTTTTCATATAGCTCTGTTTTTCATACCTTATTTCAAAAATATTTAATTTAGTAGTGGTTCCGCAGCGCACCGACAAGGTTTAATCAAAATACCAGCGCTGCTCTGACACTTTAAGTTTCAGTGCAGAAATCACTCTGAGGTTCGACCTTGTTTGCATTGTGTATTTTCTGTGTGTTTAAATTTGTATTGTGTTTTGTGCAATTAAATAGTATTCTATTCTATTCTAAATAAAATGGGTAAATGTTGTAAATAAAGATTAGGGATAGTTAAATACAAGCGAAATTAATTACATTGTCACATAAATACATCTCTAGTTGTCCCCAATATTTGGCGGATTACCTACTAACACCAAATAGGAATTATATCACCAAGCACATCGCAATATGATTTGGAAATTGTTATAATACACTCGACATCCAGTCTTCTATTTCTGTGTATAGTCCTTTGCAATCTTCATACACGCATCACTAAACAAATCGTTTATATCCACACTTTTTAACGCTAACTTAAAAAGTCATATCTATAGACAAACTATCTGTTGCTGCACGAACAGCGTCCTATCGCTATTCATTGTAATTATTTTTCTACAAACGAGCATCGCGTGCCTAAGCGTTCTACGCTTCTCAGCATGAATCACTAGGATTCAGTACAATTTTAAATTACTCTAGGCGAAATTTCAACCGAGGCCACATTGTTAGTCGTTGCCTTGGAAACTTTACGTTTACTGCTAAAATTAGAATCAAGGACGTCCGAATAATATAGGTTATTAGGTGCGCTATATATTTTTTTTAAAAATAGGTTAAGGCGATGATTAATCACTAATCAGGCTGTAACCTTCGCATGATTGTGTCGTCTGAGACTTATGTCTGTTCACGGTAAGGTCAGAAATATAGGTAAATGACATAATTACATAATAAAATACTAAAAGATTTTATTATAAAATATCAAAGTAATTTAGTTGATGAAAAACAAATGCCCTTGGGAGTGAGTTTCATGTTATTCCGCAATTGTTTCCGACTAATGTTAGTCTGTGGGTTAAAATTATTGACAATTGGAAGAAGAAACTGACTAAAATATATACTAAAGCTAATAATAGCCACTTCGAAAATAATTAGGGTTCCACGTAAAAAAATTAAAACTTATGAAATTGTGAACAAAATACGATCCAATGGAGAACACCATTAAACCAATGATTATTTTAAAACTAAATTACGCTGTGAAGAATATATGAAACGCGGGCTGAACCGCGAGTACACAGCTAGTATTATATAAATTTTAATTTGATATATTTGTTTACAGTTGAAAATCATATAAGTCCAGAGGACTTGCAAGAATTTCTCAAGATGAAAACGAATGAAACAGATGTCGCCACGGTAAACGATTTAGACTACGCCGATATACAGGTACCTTTTATTAGGCTTCAAGGATATTACTCGTAAAACTATTGTTTTATTACTAAGAAAAAGTAACAGAAAATAAAAGTAAAAGAAGTAAAGTAGAAGAAAACAGGAAACGATCAACAGAGTGTTAAAAGAGAGAAAAAAAATAATATGAGTATGAGATAAAATTTAATGTTCACTATACAGGCGTATCAGTTTGCATTTACGAATAAAATTGATAATAATTCCACCTTATTCTTCGCAGATAACTGCCCGTATCAGTGGAAGAACTCTGATATAGTTTCAATCCTATTTGTTATTTATTTTAGTCGCGTTATGAAAGTATTTAGAATTTTGGCGGTATCTCAGTCTGTCATGAAATAGCTTTTGTCTTTAATTCTTTAACTTGCGTTATTTCACGAATTATTATTATGTAGTTCTGGGTCCGTTCTGCGTCATGGCGCAGTAGTTTTTTCCATACGGCCTTATCAGCCATTATCTCTTTATTTACTTATTTTTTCATATTAGAACATACAGACTTCATCCACTTACTTTGGCTTTTCTCTACTTTCTACCCTTCCACATTCATATTAATTACTATTTTCCCCCTGTTACTTTCAAAGTCACTCCCTCTAATATATTCATTCCTAACCTTATCCATTGTTATCATACCACACATCCATCTCAGCTACATTAATACGTTTCTCATCCGTCTTCTTTTTGATCCATGCAATATGAAAGATTTTATAATGGACTTATATATCCGGCCCTTAATTTAAGGAGCTCCTGGGAGTCACAAAAACCAGAGACCTGTCAACATTTCATCCAACCTGATCCTAATAATAACTCTTTTGAAATTAAATCTTTCTTGAAATGGTGCTTGAACTTAGTGTCCGGCAGATCGGTACTGTGCTTTGGGACTATATTGTACAATCAAACCCTATTACTTAAAAAGTAACGTGACAATGACGACATTCTTTACATAACTTACAGGCTACCATAAACTAAGAAAAAACAGCAAGAAGAAGATAAGTATTTTGGACATTTCAATTTATTGAAATATCCCAGAATAGCTGTGTTTAAATAGAAATGTTTGTTATTATTTTTTGGTGTTTGATGTTTTAATTGTTCTGACGTAGTGTTACTTCAGAGGTTTTAATATGTAAATGTTATCCAGGAGAACCCGCTAAATCTTCCGGTACCAAAAGTAGTGGACTGTTTCGGCTTAGGGTCACTGGCGCAACAGATACTAAGCCTGTTCAATATGAAACCAGACTTATCGGATAGCGTCAACACGCATTATTATTTCTCGTCTAGAGGTCAACCCGAAAGAGTTCAGGTAATGTCATTAAGCTATTTTTTCTAATCAAGGAAGCATCGAACAAACTATGGGTTCAATAACTTAACGAGCAGAATTCCTCGTACTTCTAAAAACAATTCAGTGATCTATTTAACTTCAAACTTCATACATATATCTAAAAACAGTTTTAGAAACCAAATGAAAATTTCTCTAGTAGGAAAATAACACAAAATTTATCCACAACCATATACATATAACCATATACATATCCTTACATAAACATATCGACAAACATACATATACACATTACATACACTCGCACACATGCACAGATGTAAACATAGTCTTATAATTAGTTTTTAAATTCACTTTTGGCTCTTTATTTTATGTATCGGTTTAGTTTATATGTCTATTTTATACGAGCTGTAAATTTTTATTGTAAATAAATAAATAAGGGCAATTTTGTCCGTAAATTTATTCTGTTGTCAGGAATTTCTGAAACGGTGAAAAATGTGGTTAAAAATGCTTTGAAATATACAATAAGGATCTATGCACTAATAAAGGGAATATTATATTTTACTTTGCAAATAGAAATTTATCGCAACCCATCATTAGCGGCTTTAAAAGTATTAGTGTGCACAGAAATGCTGTCTTACCCACAGTCCGCAATGACCGTTTAAGAATGAATTATATCTTGTGACTAACAGGTATATCCAGGTAACCAGTTCGGTCTCGAATGGGTAGACTTCAAGCCTAGTAGGAGAACAGTGATCATTGTCCACGGATTCATGAGCCACAGTAACGCATCTTGGGTTATTGACATGACTAAAGCATTTCTCGAATGGGTGAGCATTTTCTAATAATTAATATGCTCCCGAGCACATAATTAAAATACTCAGAACGGCAGTAGTCGCACGCGGAATGAAGCCATTTCAAGTTGCCCTTAAAAAGCCACGTACGTCTTTCATTACGTGTCGGCGATTACGTAATTCCGTAAACACACACATTTTTGGTTTCAATGTTAAGTGAGTTTTAATAATCTTTATTTTACTTACATGAAATAATCGCTCTTAGCGTTATTACTCTATAGTAGTTTCTAGATTTATAAGTTAGACAATTAAGTGATATGTAAAACATGAAAAGAATACACTTGATGTGAATTATTTTCTTAAAGTAGAATTCATTTGTTTAATTTGTTTGATTACATCCATTTGCATGTTTACATATGAAACGTTATTTTTACAGCGTTATTGCATATTTTAGTACATTTTTATTAAAAGTGCTTATTGCAGAAGTTAAATGTGTTAAATTGAAAGCTGTATTGTTTTATGCTGAGAATTATTCGGCAATAAACAAAGTTGGTCAATTTGACAATTCAGAAGCAATTGCAATGGAATGTTATAATTTATAACATTGATTTAAAGGTTTTAGTATTGATCATTAAAATTAGTAATAATTAAAGGAATTTTACAAATAATATAAAAAACAAGTAATGTTAATTTTAAGTTTTTTTCATCTATTAATGTGGTTGATATTATTTTGCTAATCCCGCTTTGAGTACATTGTCTGTAATTAATTTCCGAAAAGTAACCATTGTATTCCTACTTGGCAATGTTTCATGCCTTTAAGAATATGCTAAGTAAATATACTTATGTCAAAAATATGAACTTTTAGATATTTTAGACGATTTTTTTACACGATATAGGCTCGTTGCTTTGGCTACAATCTCACCTGATGTTAATTAACGATGGTAAACAAACTAAGCCTAGAGGTACTGGTTCTTAAGAGATGCTGCCTGAACACACCTATTGGTATTTGGTGACAGGTTTTCAAACTTGTAGGTGGTAGCTACCCAGACGGGCATTGTTAGGAAATGCCCTACCAGCATGCTATGGTTTTCACACAATGTTTTCCTTCGGCGAAAGCTCAGGTTGATTTTAGACTTGGATAGGTGGGCTCGAACATGGAAGCTTTTATTTTAATTTACCATATTTGCATGTACAGGGGATTTTAAAATCAGTGACAATAATTAATTGGGAGCTTATAATTATGATTCAGAATACTTACAAAGCAAAAATTCTAAAATGTAATTGAAATATTAAAACCGTGCGACAAGTATTCGGCGGGCGATGACTTCACTCGTGCTTGTGTATATAATATTACCTTTACTTTACATGTACTTTACTTTCTTCACCACGCTAAGGTTGATTGAGCGAAAATGCCTAAGGCATTAAGTCCGTCTTTGTACATAATGTATGCAAAAAGTGTTAAATAAATAAATTTTACACACATGTTTACCGGGCTATCGATCGCTATAAATACAGCTACGCGATTTTGACACTTTTATTGAATTTATAGTGCATTTTTTATTTTTTTCCACTAAACTTATTTCGAAATGTTTCTAAATATAATTACAAGCTGCCATTTAATTATTGCCATTAATTTCAATTTCATCTGTATGCACATAGGAGTTTTGTTATTTTATTTAAGGCTGATGTTAACGTCATAGCTGTCGATTGGAGTGGCGGAGGTAACACGTGGAAATACTGGCGTGCTGTAGTCAATACACGAAGAGTCGGTTCTGATGTTACTGGGTAATCTTAATACAATTCTCCAATTAATACTCATAAAATGAATATTTGATGCTATTCATCGGTTATTAATCTTAAAAAAAATTGATTCATATCGTAAGTGATGATATTATGATTAATTACACCCAGGACTTATTGGTTACCTTCGATTATTATATGAGAAATTATTTTAACAATGATCTGTGTGAAGTAAGAAGCGAAGAGTTAATGATCGAGTTTAGTAAAAAGTATTTAACCCCTTGAGCACTAACTTGGCGTTTACGCAAGCTTTACATTATTTTCCTATTGTCTCATTTTTATAGGTAATCGACATCTTATGTATTTTAAAAAATAACGGCAATTTTGCTGTTCTAATGTCAAAAGTTAATTATATACTAGCAACATTTAAAGTATTTGATAATGATTGTATTATGTGGCATGTTACAGATTTATGAGACAACTGATAAATGCAACGGGAGTAAGAGTAAAAGATCTTCATTTCGTCGGCCATAGCTTGGGAGCTCACATATCTTCTTACGTGTCCTTTCACCTGGGTAAAGTCGCGAGAATTACTGGTTAGTTATCTATTGAATACATCTTTAATGGTTGTTTATGAATATTTAGTACCTAATCATTGTAAAACTATTTATCCCAAAGATTCTTGTAGAAATTCGTTTGTACAAAATAATTTGAAATATTTAATATACTATTTCGCAGGTCTGGATCCTGCTCAGCCTTGTTTCAGTTTAGCTAATAGCACAGAACGACTTGACTCAAGTGACGCAGATTTTGTAGACGTTATCCACACTAATGGACGATTAATGACGAGACTCGGCTTTGGAGTGCCTAATCCAATTGGTAAGAAAATACGATCTAACTTTACGATTGCTAGTAAGGATAAAAGAAATTGGATTAACCTCAGTACAGATTTAGGCTGAGATAAACCAGATATGAATACTAGTATAGATCAACATTTTCCGAAGGGCTAATATTGGGCGGACCTCTAAGAATAGAACGACATTTTTCAATTGTAACTAAATTATTTCAATAGTCCTTTATTCGTATAATTGGTATATGAATGCCTTTTTATTGATTCGATCGAGATTTGAGTCTCAAATTTGAAATTTATTAGATGTGTAGCGGTGTAGAGGCAGTTGAAAGTAGAAGTTGTTCGAGTCTGAATTAAATACCACTTTTTTTAAAAACAATATTATTGACTAAATAGTATGTATCGTTTATAGAAATTTCTGAATGTATTTGAATAACAGTTCTATTTTTATTAATTTTTTTGAATATTTTTAATGGATTTGCTTGTTATCTCAGGTGACGCAGACTTTTATCCTAACGGTGGCATGAAGCAACCAGGTTGTTACAATGATTCCAACTCAGTATGGTCTCGTATTTTGCCGATATCACCTTCCAGTAAGTTTAGCATTTGAATATAACTACTACCTGTAAGTGAAAAAAAGTCATCTCGTTCTATTTAATTTTCAATATTATCCCTTTATTCATATTGAGATGAAAGCCAATTACTAATAATATAAATGCTGAATGCTGTTACCATAGTGTCATTAGAAATAGTTACAAAAATAGTTTATTAGCATTCCGATAATAAATGTTTTTCGTTTTATTTCATAGCAAATATAATAATTAGAATCACTGCCTGTAAATTTACGAATGAATTTATATTCGCCGAAATTATTTCCGTTTTAAATTCAGTGTTTATCAAATTAACAATATGTATTTACAAATTGCAGAGCTTCAGCAAGCTATATGCAGCCACGGACGCGCTTACTTGTTGTTCACAGAATCTTTGATTAACAATAACTGTTCTTTCCGAGCTTATAGGTGGAATTTGACTTATGAAGGGTGAGCTTTTTTTAATTTAAATTTTAAGACCATTGAAATTTGAGTACTAGTAAGTTAGGTTAATCTAGGATTACCATTTAAGTTTGAAAACTCTGTGCTTTCTATTCTAATCTTTTAAAAGTTGAGGTAATTTTAAATTATATTGGACATTGTAAATATACATATATCGGGATTAGAATAATCCGGAGTTAACTTCTAATTAGATTAAGAAGAATAAGATATTTCGAAGGGATTTCAAATAGGATTCGATATTATTTAAAATATTATTCTGAATGTTACTCCAAATATTATTCGGAATGTTATTTCACATATTATTCCAAATACCACATGCTATTTAAAATGTTATAATTTGTATGTCATTGAAGTGAAGTTAGAAATATTTTGCTTAGCTTTTTCGAAACCTTCAGATCCAGGTCAGTTAGGTTTGTCATAAATTATTATGAAGTGCTTTTTATTGTTTACAATAAGACTGTCTCCATAAAGGGTGTAATTTTTTTTCCGATTTCTAGAGTGAACGCGAGTATGAGAATGATGTGTAACAGACGAGGTTTGTGCTCAGAAATGGGTATCAAGTCGGTGGGAGTTGACGGAACGCCGCGAGCTAATGGTCCTTATTTTACAATCACTACTGAAAAGGAACCATATTGTCGTGAGTATATTTAAAATTTTCAATTTGTAAAGCAACTTTCAATAGGGATTTTGTTCATTGTTGTTTATTCTTTAATCTACTCATATATCATAAAAACTTTGACAATAAAATTAAAATCTGATCAAAAATAAGGAATTTATAAGAATTTTCATTTTATCCTAGAGAGAGAGCACAGTACTAAAGTGTGGCTAAACATTTTTTTTACACGGAATAGGCTCAGTACTTTGACCACAATCTCACCTTATGTTAATTGACTATGTGGCCCAGGACGGTAAACACACTAAGTCTAGAGGTACTGGTTCTCAAGTGATGATGTTGGAACACACCTATTGTTATTTGGCGACAGGTGTTCAAACTTGAGGGTGGCAGCTACTCAGACGGGCATCACTAGAAAATGCCCTACCACCAAGCCATGGTTTCCTCACGTTGTTTCCCTTCATCGAAAACTCGGTCGGATAGTTGGGGATGGAACCCGCGTCGATTGACGCGGAATCCGACCGCATTACCGCTGCGCCATCATGGCTTCAACATTGAATCAATAAATATGTATACTTTCAAACTTTTGCCTATACAATTTTAGTTTTAAATAAGAACACTAAGCTTAAGTGATGCTCCGGGAACATACGAACATGTGCTTGACGGCAGATTTTCAATCCTGAGGATGGTAGCTGAGGTGGTTTTATCATAACATTTTCCTTCAAAAAACAAACAAAAATTTTTAAATTCATTTTTGGCCCTAAGAGCACAAATTTGGCCAAATATCAGTTCCACCCACTATTTTGTATATGTATTGAGAAGAAATAAACCTTACGTCTCATAAGAATGTTTGTTTTACAGCGACAGAAAATCAAAGACGTAACCCATCACCGGATCTCCTTAGAGATTTACAGCACGGGTTTAGTTTAGATGGTTCTGGGCTAACAACGACTACTGTAACGCCTTCGTACGCTGACCCTGACTTAGTTGATGATGATGTAGAACTCGTTAAGAATAGCACATTAAGTCGGGTCAGTAGATGGCTAAAGAATTGGTTTGGATGAACGATCTCACTTCGAATGACAATGGTACAGCTTTACTCGAATGACGAGAGACTTCACCATATTTTTCCATTAATACCTTTGGTAAAAATATGTAATATGAAATCTTCAATAATAAAATCAAATAAATCAAAGTACAAAAGTAATGTTACAATGTGATTGATATACCTAATAAGAAACATTAGATAGTATGAATAGAGTCACCAGAGGTTTTATTTGTGATGAATTTATGTTTATAAAAACAATGATTATTGTTTGCATTTATGACATTTATCTTTTAAATTTTAGCTATTAATGATTATTTATTTTTAAGCGATTTTGTTTAAACCTAATAAATATGTAGATTCATAATTTTAATTAATTCATTCATTCAATCAATCATAAGGCTTCCACCTTTTGACATAGGTCTCCCCAAATAAGGGGGGATTGTCAAAATCGCCACGCTTGGCAGGCGGGTTGGCGATCACAGTAGGTGTTTGTGGTACTCAGAGGATGCTGCTGCCCATCCTCTGGTATTTTCCCTTAGTCGCCTTTTACGACACCCGCGGGAAGATATGGGGTGATACTATTCTTGGCGGACACCACCCGGCACACAATTTTAATGTTTATATAAAATTCATATAAAATATATTCTTTTTTAATTATAATAACATTTTTTCATAGTTTATTAACAATTTTAATTTTATAAAGCCCGTTTTCAATGTAAATAATTAAAATTATGTTTATTATAAATTGACATACCTATTTGTTAACGATACGCAGCCTGTTATTGATTTTGAAGTAATTAAAAACATCGTTTCTATAAACTTGACTTTTAATTCACTTCTTAATAATAATTAAGACGATACAAGGTGTAAATTCACATTCAGAAGATATTTTTATATTTCGTAAATCTATGAGCTAAGGTAATTTACGAAAATGAATAAAAACAATAGAAATTGTATATATAGGTTTGTATTTTTTTTTTTGTAGTGATTCATTGTTGTGTTGATCAGAAGTGCTTTTGAGGGGCTGGGGTACATTTGTATAAATTCTAGTATAATTTATACTAGTTCTTTCTTAAATGACAACCAGCATAAAGGTACCACATAATGGTGCATACATCAGCTTGGGCTATCGCAAGCATGCAGTTCCGTAGACTATTCCTAACTTTAACCTCTATAGTACTGTGTTCTTATAGTATATAGGTCGGCACGTGTGGGATGCAGAGTAATTTGTTATGTGAGCGGACTCAAGGATCAAAGGGTCAGATTTGTTCAAAATCTACAAAATATCTTTCTATCAGTTATATTTGTCATATAATAAATTATTTGTGTTTACCAAATATATTTAAGTGAGAAAATGCACAATTATATTATGATAAATACTAAATGTTTACAATGATTATCAAAAATAAAAATTATCATCAATATACTTACCTGTAAAAATTTAAACATAGTAAAAGCGTATTATAACATTTGTTTCACAAGGAATGCACTGAAAAACTGGCTGAGTGCAATTGTAATTTGTAAGAATTTTCATCGCGTGGTAGACTCAGAGTAGGATCTCTGCTACTCATTTGACACTTTAAAGCATGAATGAGTACAATACTCTGTTTATAAGACGTATATTATCTTTGACAGGGTCGGATTCAGGGTTTGTGTCGCTTCTATCTCTTTTTATGATACCTGCTGTTACGTGAACGCTTATAATTCAGAATTGTCGCGAAGCGGAATAACCTCCCTGCTGCAGTTTTCCCAGGGGAATACAGTATTGGGCTTTTCAAAAGAGGTGTGAAACGGTGTCCATGAGTTACGGTAACCTTCATCAGGCGAACCGTGTGAGTGTTTGCCTTTTTCATGGCATAGTTGAAAAGATAAGAAGGATTTTTTTACCTAGCTAATGCTGTTGACCTGAAGAACCTTTACAGCTTTACCTAACTTTGTGGGCGAGTGCTGAAGGCACCATTAGTAGCAGGGGAAAATAACCTATTTCAGGTATCTAGCAAACAAACGTATAGTACGTCTGAAAACATATGATTACTGCAACCTTTATTACCAACTTCAAAAAGGACTAAGTAAATTCCAATTTCGAAAATGTAAGTTAGCCAATTACAACGGTGCGGTTGAAAAATGTGTAAAATTACTTGAGCGCTTCGGTCTTCACCGACGCGATTTATTTAAATTTTATCATCTAAGTCCGGCAATGTTCAAAAGATTATAACACAGAGATAACATTATCAAAAATTCGGATGGAAGATAAAAATTTGTACTGATTACGTATCATCTCTAACGATGCTAATGTATTAGGTGGCATACTACAATAATAATGGTATAATTAAGTCCGCATTTTTAATTTTAATCTAAAGAGGTGGCTCTGTTTTATGTTTCGATTTTATTAACTTTATCAATATTTATGTACCTTATTTGAAGGTAATAAATGAATACATAGTAGGTTTTTATAATCTATAATTAATTATCTCATTTATGATATTTGAATGTTGCTTTTTTATGAATTAGAATGCGTAATTTTTATAAAATTAGAAATAATCCTTTTCCTCGAGCTATTAGATATATCAGTTAATGTTTCTCAACGTATAAATAATCGTTACTTAGAAGATCGTAAAGATAAAAGAAAGCTAATTATATTTAATTAAAATCGAGTACTATAGAGTTATATAAAAAACAAAACTACCATGTTACATTTTTTAAATTACCTAATGCTGTTGACCTGAAAGGCCTTTACAGCTTCACCGTAGCTTTGGGGGCGAGTGCTGAAGGCATTCGCCGCAAAAGGTAACTATCACAAGGGTTCGAACCTCGGCTTGGCCGCTACCTGTGATATACAATTCCTGCGGAATTTGAATCTAGCTAAATCCTAATTTTTTTTTATTTATTAATAATAAGAAACAAACAGGTTCCTTACAGGACTTATGTACCTGCGTGTTATGTGCAGGAGTGTGTATGCAGTGTTGTGCGTGTAATGCTTGATGCATGGACAGTGTCACTGTATCGCGCTGGTAGCGGCGTCAAGAGCCTCCCCAGTTGGGGAATGGAGCACGTCTTGGGTCGCCTCCTGAGGGGGACCCGGAGAGTGTGCGGGAGCAAAATTAGCCGCCTGTCCCTGGCGGCGGGAACGGCGGTTACGCGGGCGTGGGCGCTGGCACGCATACTGAGTCGGTTGAAAAGGAAAGATCCTATTTTCGCACGTGATATCATCATCGGGATCGGTGAGAACGTTACGCGGTCTCCGAAACGGTTTCGGAGCTAGCGGGTCGGAGGAGTACGCGACGGCTTTCGCTATGAGCGGATTCGGGTGTCTCTGCGCGGTCGACAAATGCGCGACACTGGGACTTGATAACGGTATGAATGGATGGTAGGTTGAGGTCTCTGTGGACGTCCACATTCCTCTCGTACCACCGGGCACCTACGGCTCTCCTGGTGAAGCGGTTCTGAACCACTTGGAAGGAGGCCAGATCTGTGTAAGCGAAGGCAGGGGTGCAATAGAATGGGTCTAACTACCGTTTTATATAATGTAAGTTTATGGAGGACGGCCATCTTACTACGAGCGTTATAGAGAGGGAAAAGACGTCCCATAACCATGTTGGCACGGTTTCTGACTTTCAAAACGTGAGGTTTGAAAGTCATGTGGGCGTCTAGTGTGATACCGAGGTACTTGACCTCGGTCGCCCATGGGATCTTTACTCCTAGGTAACTGGTCAGATTTCTCTACGGAGAACATGATCGCGGTGCTCTTTCCCGGGTTAATCGCTATGCGCCACTTCTTGTACCAAAGGCTTAAGATGTTAACAGCCTTTTGGACGCGGGATCTGAGAATGTCTCTACCTCTGTATGAAAAATAAACGACCGTGTCATCGGCATAGAGACCCAAATGAACCTTACTAGCCGCCACTCCTTTGAGTGGATCGTCTTTCGGGTTCGGATTTATGTCTGGTAAGTCCGCTATGTAAAGGTTGAATAGGACAGGCGCCAGAATGTAACCCTGGGGGACTCCTGTGCGGATTGGACGGGCTGAAGAGAGAGCAGACTCTACTCTAAAGCGGAAATTACGATTCGAAAGGTAATCGCGTAGGATGTATACTAACGTGTCAGGGACGCCTAACCTAACTAGTTTGAATACAAGGCCGGCATGCCAGACCTTGTCGAATGCCTTAGCGACGGCGAAGAAGACAGCGAGCGTACGCCAGGGTGAGTCAGGGCTGCGATGAAATTGTGACAAGACGTGCTCCGTGAGGCGTTGCACTTGATGTGCGCAAGAGTGTCTGGCTCTGAAACCAAACTGTTCTGCAGGCATGAGATTTTTGTCCTCTATCACTACAAGGAGTCGGTTCAGAAGGATCCGCTCGTAGAGTTTACCTATTGAGCTTAATAAGCTGATTGGACGGTAACTATCGGTTGACTTGGCGTCTTTGCCAGGCTTATGTATACCTATCACTATCGCTTCTTTCCAGCCGGCTGGAAAGTGATGGTTTCTGATGGCCGCATTAAAGATGCAGACCATTAACGCGATGAGACGGGGCGGAAGAAGCTTGAGCACTTCGTTCCACCATGCTACATGACATGTTGCGGTGTAAAGGACGATCAATTGTACTCAGAAGTAGTAACTCATTAGCATATTTATTATATACGATATGTTTTCAGTCGATTACATAAAACATTAGATCATAAGTTCATGTTACCAACACCAAAGTTACCAACACTACCATTGATTGTTGATAGCAACGAAAGTTTTATCAATACAGATTAAACAGTTCATACTAAAGCTAAATTGTAGATGTAGTATCCTGTCTTTAGTTTAAGTTAATTGAAACATAGAAATACAGAACTATGGGAAATACAGAGAGTAATGTTACCAGTGGTGTAAAGAAGCAAGCCGGTACTTCGGAACAGAAACTCTATAAGCTTGTCGATATTAAAGGTAAACTATGTGTTATTAACTATAACTTATGTTTGCACGTAAATAAGAGTAAAATGTGTTAGATAAAATTTTGGAAGTTATGCTTACGATGAGGCCGAATATGGAAACACATTAAAGATGGGACTAGTTATAAAGTACAGCTGAAAAAACATACAGACTGACCTTTGGTAAATTGGGCAATGCAAAAACGTATTGACTAAGCGTGTATTGGAGAATACTATAGTGCTTCAGAACTCTTCGATTACTGATGAATTAGCGACATTGATAGGCGTGGGATGGTTTCGGTGGATAAAAAAAGATGGTGATGAAACAAGTTTAACAACCTTCCGACAAACATCTAATCTAAGATTAATGCCGTGCTGTCGCTTCTATACGTTTTATGATATCAATTAGGTGGCGGTCTACTAGTGGATATGATGAAGCGAGCGCTTCAAAACAAACAGTACGCAGAGATCGATCACGCGATCAAGACGAAAGTCGAACCATTCCTGTACAACAGAGGCAAGGGTCGTTACATACCGATATCGCATCTGGTACTGTTGCGAAATATGGAAAGAGCGAGGCATAAGTTGGTAAATTAAACTATTAAAAAACTATTCAAACTTTGTTGGTAAAAATCTACTCCATCCATCCATCCATTTTACCGAAAGGCATCCACTGCCGAACATTGGTTACCCCCATAGATCTTTACTAAAGAGGAAGGGGGATTGTTATAATCGCAATGCTTGACTGGCAGGTTGGCAATCGCAGCAAGTGTTTGTGGTGCTCAGAGGATGCTATTGCACAGAGGGTACTATTGCGCATCCACAAAACAATCAAACGTCTTGACTACTAAAAAATGAACGCAGTTATTACGATACTAGGGGTCAATATTTACATATTGTGCTGTAACGAATAAAAAAAAAAAAATAGCAGTTAGGAGTTGCCTTTACAAACAATAAAAGATGTCGCACTTCGTGTACAAATAAATACTATAACTTTTGTTGTCAAATACCTTATAAAATAAACATTCAAATGAAATAGAAAACGTTTGATTTTATTAATTATTCACGTTCGGCTACAGAATCCCATAACGTTAATCTATATTATTTTATCAATTGTAAGGACAATTGTTACCGGGGACCTTTACCGTATACAAATGTTTATATTGATAGGAAGTCCATAATGAATCAATCCATCCATCCATCTGTTCAACCGAAAGACGTTCACTGCTGGACAAAGGTCTCCTCCAAAGGTCTCCACGACGACCGGTCTTGCGCCAGACGCATCCAGCGGATTCCCGCGACCTTCACCAGGTCTTCGTTCCACCTTGTTCACCCACGTTGCGCCTTCCGGTGCGTGGTACCCATTCGAGAACCCGTTGGCCCCATCGGGCATCGGTTCTGTGAGCAATGTACCCAGCCCACTGCCACTTAAGTTTCGCAAATTTTCAGCCAATTTCGGTTACTTTGGTACTTCTGCGGAACTTCTCATTCCTGATTCTATCATGCAGTGAAACTCCAAGCATAGCCCTCTTCATTGCCCTTTGAGCAACTTTGAATCAATCTATACTAATAAACAAAATTGCAGTGTTTGTTTCTAATAATAACTTTTGCCTAAATACATATCGATGTATAACAAAAACAACAATTTTAACATTTTTGTATGTCTGTCTGTTTGTTTGTTCCGGCTAATCTCCGGAACGGCTGCTCCGATTTTCACGATAACTTTCCTGGCAGATAGGTTAAGTTACTCCGTGTAACTTAGGCTACTTTTATTTTTTGAAACATATTAGGGTTGCGCGTATACAAAATAAAACTCTAAACTCAAAATAATGACACATCAAAACTTTATATTCTAATAATTATTTCAAAAACTATATTACGCACAGAAATATGGTATGCGGGTGGAGCCGAGAGCACAAGGCTAGTAGTGAAGAAAAAAGTAGTTTATGGCAACTAGAAGACATTAATAAAAGATGTCATTTAGGACTAGTTATGCCATCGATTGTGTTCTACTTTTTTTTACTAAAAATAAAATCGAAAATAATAATTAATCTTAATACCGGTTAAAGTGTTTATCTTTCATCCAATATTATTAAAATTAATTTACTTTTACCTAGACATACATATATTAAATATACTAGCTTATCGGGTTAAATATTATCGAAAGCTTTTCATAGGAAGCTAATATCACTTATATTAGACATTTTGCAAGCGGGTAATATAAAAAAAATGATTGATGATGTTATTTATCACGATATCGGGAAGGCCGTGACCCCACTCACGCGGCTTCCAAAGATGACGAGCTTTTGCCTGTTTTTCCAGTAATTAAGTCAGTAAAATCAGTATTATGAAATACGCATACATCAATTAGATAGTTGTTAATCGGCAATATGAAAATGGATATTGAAAAATAATTTTTATTATATTTGATATTTTAGATATACTGTCACTAATTATGGCTCTATTTTTAACTGTGTTAGTTGATGATGTCGTTATTTTTACTATTTTTTATAAAAATTTCTATTCTTTATAATTATTTAAGTTATTACGTATATCTATATAGGTTAATGAAAACATTGAAAGGAAAACAAATGTCGATTTTGTATTGTTTTTTATTTACTGGTATCATTATAAGATTTTTATAAATGTGTTTATGATTTAAAAGAGAGTTCATATAAAACAGCTTACCAAATAATGAATAGACATACAAAGAAAACAACAAACACTTTGCCTTTTATAATATTTAAGTACATTAGAAACAATAAGCACACAATATGGAAAAATAAAAAGGCACATAGAAATCACCAGAATTATCTGAGTGATCAGCTAAAGACTGCAATAAAAAAGGATGGTTTTAGCACGTATCTGTTTCACTTCGTTATTTTAATCTAGTTACCACCGTTGAGAGGTATGGAAAATCCTGATGAAGAGTTTGATGTAGAAAAAGACTGGCCCTTAGTAACACAAGAAGAATATGATGCTAACCCAACCGCTTACAGGGAGCTGTGTTGGGATGTTAAGGTAAATATGTGATAGTACATGTACGGATTATTCCGATATACAGACATACCAATGGCATACTATTAGAAAGTACCCGGGTGACCGGGCTTAGCTCGATGTTTTAAGGACGTGTACTTATTCATGTTTTTAATATGCTTCTATTTTTCTGTCTAATCAAGTTCAAATCAAAAAGTACTTTATTCAATTTAGGCCGTGATAAGGTGCTTATGAACCTTAAAATACTACCACTGGTTCGGAAAGCATACCCAGCCATCGAGAAGAGCCGATAATAAACTCGATTAAGTTTTTGTTTCATATGTTTTTTTTATGGAACTATACAACTCATATAATAGATTACAAAGTTGGTTACACGAACAGAAAAGAGTGTCATTTTCAGATATCACCATCGTTCATAATTCTATTTATACTATTACGTCATGACGTATACCCAGTGAAACTCCAAACATAGCCCTCTCCATTCCCTGTTGGGTAACTTCGAGGCCATCGATAAGGTCATTGAGAATCCTATTTAAGTATTCTGCTGTCTAGCCATGTATACTATATCATCAGCATAGCGGAGGTGTGTTATGAATTCGCCATTTATGTTGATGCCAAGTCCTTTCCAGTTCAGAACCTGGAAGAAACCCTCGAGCGCAGCGGTGAACATTTTCGGAGCGATAACATCTTCCTGTCTAACGCCACGGCGCAGAGGTACAGGTTTCCAGGTTTGGTCCTGTAATAGGACTGACATGGTGGCGGTTTCTTACAAAAGCTTCAACGCTTTGATGTATCGATAGTTTACTTGGTACCGTTATAGATGTTGCATTACAGCCCAGATCTAAATCGAATCGAAGGATTTTTAAGTAAAGGTTTAGGGTATACTCCTTGGCTAATTATCGCTCTCAAATCTTAAATTTATCACTAATCATTTATGGGCGTATTCTTGTACACATTATCACGTGCCCTTAGGTGAGTTTGTGTTCAAACGCTAGACCTATATACAGTATAAATATTTTAAGAAATACGACATAAACCAGCGGAACACTTAATGTAAAAATTAGACTCATCTATTGCTGATACCTACCACGAATGTAGTCGTACAATCACTTTAAAAAAAAAATTGACGATGTGCACAGTGCACAGTGCCATTGGAGTCAATTATTTAAATTAAAGAAATAAATAATACATAAGAAAATTTAACAAGAATAGAACTTTAAGGAAAAAATAGAAATAAAAATTACAGCTAAAACATTCGGTATAACTTTATACATTGAATAAATTATAAAATTTAAACCTTTCTTTAAAATAAATAAATAAAAAAAAACAGGTTTCCACTTAATATGTTTTTTTTTTAATTCTCATTAGGAAAGAGGTGCTGTGGGCGAGACAATTTTACATTTATGTCTATTAAATGCAACATCTTTGCTGGCTCATCTCGCAAAGAGATTGCTTCGCTTTTATCCGAAGATGATCAATGATATCTACATAGGTGATGAATATTACGGTAAGTCAAATTTCGGTTGTCCACTAGACGTCAGCAGTTAATCGAAAGAATAATACTCTCAAATGTTGATAGTATAAACACAAACATAGTGTAAATAATTCTCAAGTAATCATTATAGTCCTGACAATCTTTACATTTAAATTCCGCTGTGCATGTGTTCCTGATTTACTTTCGAAACGGCCGACTTTGATGAATCTTCTTTGTTTACTTACATGGTAACCCGGGTGGTTCGTAGCTTTAGTCGGACCTGAAAAGTAAAACTTTTGAATTAGGTCAATTAATAAGGGTTTAATTTTATAAATAGTTTTGTTTTAGGCGAATCTGTACTGCATATATCGATAGTCAACGAGGATCCGACAATGACAAAGTTCCTTTTAGATGCTGGTGCTGATCTCCACGAACGCTGTTATGGAAATTTCATGTGTCCGGAAGATCAGAAAGCCTCACGGTTCGACTCGGTGGATCATGAGTGGGTTAATGTGCAACCGGACACAAATTATAACGGGTAACTAAACTATTTAAAATTAAGAAGATATGACATTAGATTAGGAATTAATTATATGCCCCTTGATCAATTTTATTTAAAACACCAGGGGAGTTATCTTCAAGTCTTATTTTTATATGCATTAAAAAGAAAGAAGATGGGAGATAAGAATTTAAAAATAAAACCACATAAAATATGCGTATTGTATAGGTAATTTTGCGCATTTTCAGATATGTTTATTGGGGAGAATATCCACTTAGCTTTGCGGCCTGCCTTGGTCAAGAGGAATGTTATCGATTAATTTTAGCGCGCGGAGCAGACCCTGACAAACAGGATACTAACGGCAACACAGTCCTACACATGCTCGTCATTTATGAAAAAATCGTCAGTATTTATTTATTCCATTCAAATTCTATTCATTAGATTCTCCCAATGACTTGAAAGTTAACACATTAGTGTTATGCCAACTTAACTATACATTGATTGCTTAACCACTGTTTCCCAATGAAACATCATAATTATCTTACTATCTGGATATGTAATCGCTGGTTACTTGAATATACCATAATTTTATTAAAAAATTATTAGGAACAATTTTGATTCATACAACAACGCTTCCAATGTTTACTCTTGTTTAATGTTCTCACTGTGCTTTGTTTCGTCATTATCAAGAAATTTCTGAACTCATTTACTTTCATTATTAACTTACCCTCACAGATGACAGTTAGAATGTAAATTAACCGCAGGGTACATTTGACATGGCATATGAAGTCGGGGCTTCACTCAACATCCGTAACGTACAGAACCTGACAGCCCTTACGCTGGCCGCAAAGTTGGCACGGACGGAAATGTTCTTTCATATTCTTAACATCGAACGGGAGATATACTGGCAAATCGGAGCAACTACATGCGCGGCTTATCCTTTGGGGCAAGTGGATACTATTGACACAGAGACTGGATTGATTAGCAAGGACTCGGCTCTAAATTTAGTTGTTTTTGGGGTTAGTATTCAATTCATGACATCACGAAATCAGAAGAAGTTTAATCTATTTCTTTACAGATGATCAAGTAGTGGAAGAAATATTTATAACACTAAATTAATAGATAAAATAATCCTATAATAGACTGATTGAAAATAAGCCCTGTTAATGTAATTTAAAATACTTTTACAGGAAAAGGATGAACATCTAGGATTGCTGGAAGGCATGTTAATAGACCTCCTTAAAACAAAGTGGAACACCTTCGTTAAGTTTCGATTTTACCGTCAGTTTATCCTATTCTCTTGTTATTTCCTAGTCTCTTTAGTTTGTTTTACTTTACGACCCGGTCCACCAGATAGAGGGCTCAATTCGACTTTAGTAAATTCTACTTCTGTGCCTTTTGTGAACGAAACTGATAACGCTAATAGTGTTGGTAAGGATAAAGATTGAGATGCTTTGACCATACTGTAGCTTATATTTGAATAATGTGAAATACATACAATACAAGATTATTTTTTCTTCAGAAAACCGTACTACGAAATCCCATGGAGTAGATTTTGATACATCAACTATTGAAATACTTAACGGCACGAAGTTAGATAAGATACTGTGCGCTGCCTTTAAGAGTCATCCAAAAGAGAAGGACAAACGTAAGAATTATTTTTCCTTTCAGTATTTAACAATACATATTTCTAATTGTAGTTTCTATGTATTATTTTTCTTATTCAAGTTGTTAGAGACTAAATTTAGATGAAGTATTAAATTAATATAAATTTATATTTTGCTAGCTACACATAGACAATCGAATGTTGAAGGCTGGTGGGAAGATCTGACTGAAGACTGTAGATTGATGAACTTGGATAGTTGGCAAGCAAAAGTTAGTTTAATATCCAATAAGTGTTTTAGTTTTTTTTATTAAATTATCAAGAGCTGAATAAAATTACATTTTCTTACAGTTACGAATATCTGCCGAACTGTTATTATGGTTAGGAGCTTTAATGTACTTTGGTGCGGCGTTACGGGAAGCGAAATTTCTTGGTCTCAAAATGTTTGTTGAAAACTTAAGCACCGTACCTTCCAGGTAAGCGATTGTCGTTTCAGTTTAGGATTTGGAATTATGTTAATGATTAAATTCTACACTAATAATGCAGCAGCAAGCGATGGGTATAAATAAAAATTAAATATTTTTTAATCATTCTGTGTGTAACCTAACAGCGCGTTTTTTGCATTATTTTAATTAAACTATAAACAATTTAAAGATAAAATAGAAGATACTTTTAGGTACAAGAGCATAGTCACTGACACACCTAATTAAATATAAAGTGCCGTAATGTACATAAGAGCGTTCAATTATTTTTATTTCAATTTAAATTTATTATAAATGTACTTAGTGGGTTTTCCCGTATTCTTCATTCGTGTCTATCGGTTACTGGTTATTCACACGTATTTGATGTTGCAACCAAATATTCCTTTCTATTGTTATATTAGTGAAATTTTATCGTTCATACATCGTCAATTACTTAACAGTTAACAGTATTTTTATCGTGCTAAAGGATGTTATGAAATATTATACATAATATCTATTTATTTAAAATCTTTATGACTCATGCAAATTTTTGAGGCCTCACTATATTTGAGATAACATTAAAGCATATTATATTATTGGTTCACAGTAAAATTAATGTTTTTTTAATTGAAAATATAAGATTTCGTTTATTAAATATTTATAAAATAATAAAATAGATTTTCATCTACCGTGATGGCTAGCCAGACACACGTCAGAAAACAATACTGCCTTACTATGGTTTTCTGTCATCGAATCGTATAGAGTTCAGTCCCATTTTAAAGGACGAGGCATCTTTTTTACACGATATAGGCTCAGTGCTTTGACCATAACCTCACCTGATGTTAAGTGACGATGTGGTCCAGGATGGTAAACACACTAAGCCTATAGGTACCGGTCGTCAAGTGATGCTGTCGGAACACACCTATTGGTATTTAGCAACATTTTTTCAAACTCGAGGGTGGTAGCTACCCAGGCAGGCATTATTAGAAAATGCCCTACCACCATGCTATGGCTTTCTTACGATGTTTTTCTTCACCGAAAGGCTCAGATTGGTTTTAGAGTTGAATAGGTGGGCTCGAACTCGCGTTCATGGACGCGGAATCCGGCTGCACTATCCACTGCGGCATCATCGCTTCGCATCATAATCACTAGGCTACAACGCTTAGCTAAAATTATTTGTATTTTTTTTCTCGACTGCATTACCTACCGTAAGAGTCATTAAGAAAATACTTCTTTTTATTTTGTTACAGAGTTATGTTTCTATTTTCATGTCTATTAATGTTAATGCTGCCAACATTGAGGTTATGGTGCGCTGATGAGGCGGAGGATCATCTGGCTGTCATCATAATGCTTACCACCGCCCCCTATTTTTTATTCTTCTGCAGGTGCGTTGCAATTTTAAGCGTAATAAGTACAAAAATAGGAGTTATAAATTTTGTCTGTAATCAATTGTTTTTCTGCAATAAAGTACATGCACTATTTTAAGGAATTAAGAATCATTGGATTCCTGATAAGTGAAAACCTTATATTCGCTACCATTAATACTCCATGCTCTTTACAAATACGCACCAAACTGAATATCACACATGCAAATTCCACGATTAGGAATATAGGTTCTGTAAGAGATCTTATTCCTTGTTATTAATTAACTGAATTAGTAATTGATGTCCAAGTAACGTAAATATTTATTTGTACACAAATATAAATGCATGCTTTCATGTATGTGTTTAGAAAGAATTGTTAGCTCGAAAGAGATGATTCACATAAATGCACAGAGAGTAACAATTCTTGCCGTCGGTTGATAATTTTATCACAATCGGCCATGTTCTGTTGTGCCCAATTGTCTGTTGTGCACAATTGTGCCATAAGTTCTAGCTTCAAAGCCCCGTGAGTACAGAATACACGCTCTTCATGTCAATAGCATATTTAATTCGAATAACTGGCTACATACATAAATTGTCGTTACAATGTTTTTCAAATGAATTCAATAATTATTAATATTCAGAATTCAATTATTATTAGTGACAAACTGTGCTCAAGATTCTAAAAGAGTGAAGTTTTGATCGAAGTTATTTATTGGGTGGTATGGATTTCGTGCTCAACTGGGTTATGATTAGATATATGCATCTAAAAAAATATAGATATTTTTTTCGATATGATGTATCGTAATGTTGAATGTATACTATACGATATGTAAATAAATATATCGATATATCGTCTGCTCAACTCAAGTACAACAATTATGTAATTATCTATTATTGTAATATAATATTGATAGAATTGGCATTTGCACATTAACATAATGTAGAAATAGTGTACTTTTAATTATTTTCGATATATTTATATCAATATCTATATCGATATTATATGATTCGTTAATTTCGTGTCGATTCGATATATCGGGAATATATATCGCACATTCTTATTCATGACCACCATGCATTTGGTGATAAACTCCAATTTTTGGTACTAACAGAAAGCAATCATATTTTTCTCACAAATTTAAATACCTGCCAGTAAAAAACAATGGCATTGAATCGGATTTTATTCACAATTTCATATGTTTTAATTATTTTACGCGGAACCCTAATTGTTTTCCAAAAACAAAAATTAGCCTAATTTACGCGAAGTAACTTCAGCTATCTGCCAGAAAAAGTTCTTACAAAATCTGTCAAGCCGTTCCAGAAATTATTCGGAACGGAGAAAAAGAGCCCAAATTTTAAAAATTGAGGTCTGTGTAAAGGTTTCATATAGACATACATATGTATTTAGTAAAAAGTTGTTACATGATATTAAAAGCAGACACTTACATTTTACTTACTATATAGTATTGATCAAATGAAGTGAGGTTATTTTCTAGTATTCGAATAAAAAAAGGATAAATGATTAGTGCATTCAAGTAACAACTAATTGTTAAATTATGTTTTATTACCAGAGGTTTCAAAACGGTTGGGCCGTTCGTTGTAATGATCTATAGAATGGTGATGGGTGATTTACTGCGTTTCGTCTGTATCTATTTGGTATTCGTTATGGGATTCTCACAAGGTATGAATCAACTAAACATGATAACATGTTCTAATATTTGTTATGTCGTACCTGTTCTAAGCCATTTAGTTTCTGTCATTTAGTCTCGTACGCATTTCCTTATTATAATATGAAACAATTAAAGTATTTTCTTCTAATAGATTATACATTTTGTTCTTATTAATTTCTGTTAAATGGATGTAGGCAAGCCGACAAGAATTAATCAGTCCACACTTATGTAATTAAGATATCCGATGGTACTATGTACCAACCTATATATTATTTATAAAAAATCTAAAAAGTCATTATATTAAAAATAACAGATCAATTACAAAATCAAATCTAAAATTAAAATTTCTTTATTCAATTTGAGCTTTGACTAGGCGCTTATGAATGTCATAAAACTACCACAGGTTCGGAAAACAATCCAGTCGAGAAGAGATGGCAAGAAACATGATCCGGTTTTTTAGCAGTTTTTTTTTTTTTCAATTCAAATTATACAATTCACAATAATTAACGGTTGTAGAGGAAGTACAAAGTGAGGTGTCATTTCCATACATCACTGTCGTTCACGTAATGATCCACCATATAATAACCTTTAGACACTAAAACCTGCTTGACATTATGTTTATACTCAATGTCAGGTAAATCGGTTATGTGCTTTGGAACTATATTGTAGAACCTGACACTATTACCTAAAAAGCTATCATTGAACTTCCTCCATTCATCATTCAACCATCCATTCAACTGAAAGACGTTGATTGCTGGACATAGGTTACCCCCAAAGATCTCCACGACGACCGGTCTTGCGCCACCCGTATCCAGCTTATTTCCGCAACCTTCACCAGGTTATCGGTCCACCCATGCTACGCCTTCCGGTGCGTGGTAGCCATTCGAGAACCCGTTCGCTCCATAGGGCAACGGTTCTGCGAGCAACGTGCCCGGCCCACTGCCACTTAAGTTTAGCAATTCTTAAGGCAATGTCGGTTACTTTGGTTCTTCTGCGCATCTCCTCATTCCCAATTCGATCACGCAGTAAAACTCCAAGCTTAGCCCTCTCCATTGCCTTTTGAGCAACTTTGGCAATTTAAATTTGCATTACTGGCAAAGCTATAAATATGAAGTGTTTAATTTGAAAATGTAAAATTCCTTAGTAATATTTTTTATCCTGCAACGTTTTAACTGCTATTTAATCTAATATTGAGTGAAGGTGTAGTTCAAGATTGCTAGCACACCTAAGAGATACAGGCTCTCAAGAGAGCCAGAAGATGGTAACTACTTTTTCACACTCTAGGATGGTAGGTAACCAGATGGCATTAGAAAAACGCCACCACTATGCTATGGTTTCCTTCACTAACACTAAACCATCACCACTTCTTCTTTCTAATAGGCCTGCTTTATGTACCCTTGCTTATATTCGGTTGGTTCTGTTTTGCAAAGGTACTGCGAATTCCTTTAAGTTTAATTAAGTAGGGACTTTAAAACGTAATAATAAATATGAATTAATTTCAGCGTATTACGTAATATTTCTATCCTTTGATAATCCAAACACTCCTGAAGGTGTTGACGATACAGTGTCGAACCCAATGCCTTCCCCTATGGAAAGTATAATGGCGATGTTCCTCATGTCACTCACATCGTTTTCTGATTACTACAGCGCCTTCGAACGGACCGATCACGAAATAGAGGCGAAGGTAACTATTATAACACGTTATGGTTTACGGTCGGTCTCGTTGTCGAATATCCTAACTTTTAGACTGAGATCAAATCAAAAATAAATCGGTTTTTCTTACTGTCACTGATACGACACTTGAGAGAGAGAGAGAGAGGAAAATGAAAATACTGAAATTTCGAATTTCAGTCAGTAAAAACAGATTAAGATAACACATTGAAATCGGCCGCATCATACAACCAAATTATTTAAGCAAATAGAAAAGTATTAGTCATTTCAATTTCAGAACGTAATCTACTTTGTATTAAGACATCTAGGCTACAGACATAATCGATGGGAAATATTTAATTCTATTATTGAATAGGTCTCCCCCAAAGAGTCCAGCTGTGGACGTCTTTCGGTTAATGTGATGATGGATCCACAGTAAACACCCTAAGACTAGAGATACTGGTTCTCGAGTGATGCTAACGGAACACACATATTGTTGTTTGACGAAAGGTTTTCAAACTTGAGGGTGGTGGCTAATTAGGCGAACATTATTAGAAAATTCTCTGTCACCATGATATCGTTTTCTCACAATGTTTTTTTTCACCGAAACCTCAGGGTTATTACAAAGTTAGGATAGGAAAGTTCGAACTTGCGGTCATTGACGCGGAATCCGACCGGATCCGATCGCTTCAATATTTCGGTATATTAAACATTACAGACCCTGATTTTAGACATATCTCAAACGTTCATTTTACGAAGTTAAAACTAATGTCTAACGTAAAACTTATTTATTGGATGATAAAGATTTAATATTAATAACAATGGATTGAAATATGCGAAATAGACAATAAAAAATTATAATCCATTGTCTAATTTTCTCTGTCTAATAATAATAATACCAGATAATATTCAACTTTTTCTAATTTACGATTTAAAACATATGATAAACAAAAACTAACCGCGGATGTGGGTCAAGGTGAACAAACATGAAGAATTTTCGCACTTTCGTCAATAAGTACACGCCCTAAACCGACTTGCTAATGTGCAATAGCCGATAGAGTTTCTGAAGCGGAATCCGCAATGGAGGTTTGTTCGAAACCACAAACATATTCTTTGTAACAACCAATACAACACATTATACAAATATAAACAACTTTTTTGCTAGATCCTTATACATTTGGTTAGTTAATAGTTTAGATTATATTATATAAGGTTAATAAGGTAGCTTTGTGAATCGTATGGCATAACTAGGCTTAGGCCGAATACTACAATGAGTTTTAAGTTTCCGGTAACGGAAAACAAAATGAAGCAACCATCTTAACTTCTTTCTTAAGCTTTCTTTATGCTCACCTGACTACTTACTACAATAATAAAAATTACAGTAACAGGTGGCTAAAGAAATAATTGACTGCTAATTTCAAATCGAATTTTGTTTCTGTAATTGGGAAATTCATTTTCAGCTACTATTTGTAATTTATATGATAATAGTGGCTATCTTGTTAGTAAACATGTTGATCGCTATGATGGGTAATACATACCAGAAAATAGCTGAGACAAGGAACGAATGGCAGAGACAGTGGGCGAGAATAGTTTTGGTTGTCGAGAGAGGAGTTCCACCGGCGCAAAGACTTAAACAGTTACTAGCTTACAGTCAGCCAATGGCTAATGGAAAAAGAGCTTTAGTTCTAAGGATTAACCAAAAGGTAATAGCACTTAAAATAGTAGACGTCTATGTCACTTCAGGAAAAAACAAGGGATTACTAATGTTTCTTTTCAATTTAATTTGTATAGTGGAAATATATCAACTATGAAATTGCAAATTCGATTCTTGTACAGTATATCTTTTGTGTAATGTAAAAATGATAGGTATGTGTTTGAAGGTATACTTCGTAATATTTACGTCTTGTATTTCCTAGTAAATAGACAGATTTTAAAAGATGCGATTACGTGCTATTATTTCAGAGTGAAGATAAAGAGGAGATGAAGGAAATCTTGGAAATGAAACGAACACATGAACGCATCGTGGCAAAGAGGAAGCAACGGGAGGCGCAAAATATGAGAGGAGGTCAAATGCCGTCTCTGGCCAGAGACTATCCCATCAGAAAGTTAAAGTAGATAATAATGGGAAACGACAGTATCGTCGTCATAAACAAAGCAAACGAGATACTTTAGGCGTTAAGTTAATACTTAACTGTAATAAAAATTGTAATCTGTTAATAATGGAGCACTTAATTCACTTATCCGATAGGGTGTAGTAATTAAAATATCATAATAAAATGTGTAAATGCGATTTAAAACACTATCAATGAAATAGACAATACAATATACAATAGAAATATACAATACTGTGAAGGAATTGGATATTAATCTATACCAATATAAAATATATATAGTTTTGATTGGTAAGTTGATCATTTGAGAAGAATTTTACCGGTTTGGTTAATTATTCTATGTTCATTATAATACGGATGAGAAAACTCAGAAAAATATGAAAACGTTTATATGGAGTTCTTGTATAAGCTCGAGATCAAAACTGGTTTTGACAGGACAAGGTCTTATGATCGACTGGTGATAGATAAATTATTGAGAGATAATATATAATAGTAATTGAATAAATATGCATTAACTTCTGTCACAAATTTTGTTCAGCTATTTTCTAAATTGGAGTATATTACGATTTCGCAAATGTAATAAGCTGCAACAAAAATTAACAAGGAATTCCAGACCTTTATTATCAAAGTATAAGGATATAATAATCTGTATTTTAAAGGAGGCTGGCGAAAGTTTGGTTTGGGGAAATAAACTTTGTTTATTAATTAAAAACGTTTGTATAGTCACCGAATTACGTAATGCCAAAAGAGAAATGGACGTCATTAATTACTGGAAATCGACGACAAATTTCTATGGTGTTTACATTTTTTATTACACACCGCCATTGTATCATTCACCTAATACGTAATCATTGACATAGAATATTTGAGTATTACATTCCTCTTGTATTCAAATCAGTTTGAACTTTGATTTTATGACCTTTAAATCTTTTAAGCAATGGGGTGGGCAGATTTCTAATGGGTCCTTTAAAATTGCAACTAATGAATAGTTATCTAATAATGTATGTTTGGGATAAAACATAGATGACAAATGTGACATGTCTTTGCACATGGTTTTCACTCTTACCTCACTGTTTACCTTCAACCTCTACCATATCTCGGCTAGTCACATAATCAAATATACCGTAGAATACACACCGTATTTTACATGCAATGCGCTTAGGTATATGTAAATATTGGTGTCCCAAGCAGAGTATAACTGTTTGGTTTACTTCTTTCACAAGTTTCCATATGAGCCATTGACAAATCGTATATAAAGTCATCGAGTAGAACTTATATATTGAAGGTCATTACTATATTTACGCTGCTAATAAACGAATTACTGTCGTATGTAAGCGATTGTTCATTGAGATGCAATTTGATATTGAACGTGTTTGTTCTTAATATTGTGACACTGAACATATCATAACTTTTTTGATGTGCCACTTGAAATATTCTGTTTACTTTTAAAGCTTACACGATTTTAATTATAATTGAGTCACGTAAAAAATGAAAATAAAATGTTGAGTTTGAAATGTGTTTCTTTTAGCAATATTATCTAATGTTGTATTGTTGGAGATGATAACCAGTTTAGAGAAACTGAATGAAACTCGAGCTCACTGTAGGATGAGATTCGAACCCATACCAATCGAAGTGATGAGCGATCATAACACCCGTGAGGTTATTTTTGCTTCGTAATACTATTACTAAACATAATGCTATTATTACAGAGATAAACAGCTATAGATAGATTAAATCTATCTTGCAACTTGGAAGTTATAGCTTTGAAAGCTTTAAACGAAAAAAAAAATCATGGCGAGCATCTACCATTTTTGTTTTAGCAGCTATATATAAATCCTAAACAGTCAACCGCATTCGCAACCTGTGCATATAAAACAAATTAGTCGTTTCAGATAAACGACAATTATGGAAGTTAAAAATTTGTTTAATCAAATATACTAAATGTTCAACATACATATCAAATAATTCTCTTCATTGCCTAGTATACATGAACTAAAATCAACTTGGGTTTAACGCTAGTCTTTTTTATGATATTATTTGGACTTTGACAAGAGATTTAGAATCGTTATAATAAAGAAATGTTACTTTTTCTATGTATATTTTATTTTGGAAATGTAACTATAAATTAATATAACACTTATTTACTCATCTCCCACCAGAGGCTTCTCAAACGAAGAATACTGTTGGAATTACTCATTGAAAATAATTTAAAAAGCTCTTCAATGGACGCTCCTTTGAAATATGACTAAGCGTGGGTTGAATATTTCAGACTAGACTAATTAGTGTTGAATCGTTATTCAACATAGAATTTTAAACAAGTCTACGAAAGGTATTGTGCAATATTACTTTGCTTATGAATGACGTCTCGACTAGGTATTCACAATGAACTCATTTGTAAAGCAATAAGAATTAGCCTATTTGTAGTAGTGACGACGACCTTGACTACATAGTAACTGGTTCAATTCATCTTATTTAAATTCGATATTCACCTGCCACATTAGATATTCATGCCAAAATTGTCATTTGATAAAATGTAAAAACAAAATGTGGTTACCTAAAAACCTACAAAAAGTTCATATATTCATAATATTGCACGAATGGTAGACGAGAAATAACATCTAATAAATATAATCACAATGGTAAACGCCACGGTCTCACATAAACACTGTAAATTGATTCGTGTCCACTTTAAGACGCAGACTGGCACACATACATGAGTACGTCATATGCAATCATAAACGTATGACAAGTGACGATCCCTACATTGTCAACTATAGGTAGTGGTGGAGAGTATAAAGCCTTAGTGCCCAATACCGATCTCACACACAGCGGCACGTACGATTATCGCCATGAGGAGCGCGGTAAGTACACAAGACAAAAGAGAAATTGTTTATACAAATTGATATTTGTTCTCTCCGAAGTGACAGTGAACGTTTATATTTTTATACAATTAGTGACGTAATTCTTTTTATATTTGCAGATAGTTCTATTGTCGGTTGTGGCAGTAATAACGGCGGAAGCGCCGTACAACCTTCCACGTCCGGGAATAAACAGTCCAGTTTTCAACTACCCTGCCGCACCTGCTCCACCGCCGCCGCCACCACCACCGCCGCCACCACCACCACCACCACCATCACCGTCACCACCGCCGCCGCCACCACCGCCACCGCCACCATCTGTACCACGTCTACCGCCACTACAGTTTGCTCCACAACCAAATATTAACATCGGTTATCAATACCAGCAGCCGAGTATAGCCCCAGCATTTGTACAACCCGCCCCGCAGCCTCAACCGCCCCAGATATATTACCCTCCAGCGCCTCAACCACAGCCAGCTGTCATTTCTCAGCCACAACCCAGCCCTTATTATGGTACTCCACAACAACCGATATTTCAACAACCTGCACCGCAACCTTCATTTATACCTCAACGTCCACCTCAACCGGCTCCTGGTTACCAACCAATTCAGTATCCTCAACAACAATACACACAGCAAGGATATTTTTACCAACAACCTCAACAACCCCAATTCCAGCCACAAGCACAGTTCCAACCTCAAACCCCAGTTCCAACCTCAACCCCAGTTCGAATCTCAACCCCAGTTCCAACCACAGCTTCAGTACCAACCACAACTTCAATTCACTCAACAGCTTCCTCTACAATCTCAAAGAACAAGTAACAACGCAGCTGCTTCTGTTTTTTCTAGTTATCAAGCCGATTCCAATCAGTACAGTGGTGCACAATCCCAAACGTACAGAGATGCCCTCGATTCTGTAGTTGTTAGTCGTGTCCAGAACATTATCAAGGAAGATGAACATACCTCAGCTAAAAATGCTGGTTATCTTTCTTTAGTCTCTGGAGTATCATTGGAAAATGCGAAACCGAGCGTAGAAATTTTATCGTTCACCCATAACTCACCTGTAAGTTCTGACTCAAGCGCTGGCTCTTCATTCTCTGTTTCTAGTCCATCAAACAGTTATGGTTTACCGGTATCATCATCGTCATCATCATTGTCGTCGAGTCAATCAAGTGGTCAATCAGAATCATCTAGCTCTAGTTTAAGTTTTTTTTTACCACAGACTCAACCAGCGACAGCATACGGTCCACCCAACAAATAAGACAGTGACCAGACTGTCAAAAATTTAGCTTGTTAAAATGTACAAATTAATTTGTAAATATTTTTTTAGGAGTTTTGTAAATAAATAACGAGAATAATAAATATAAGTGGTTTTAATTAGACAAACCAACCAAAATATATAACTTGATAAACTATGTTTTCTAAGGTTATACAATATTGCAAACTTTTAAAGCGTTTTTTTACGTACACATACTTGATTTTATACATATTATAAACACACTTAAATCAGATTTTATATTCGTGATAATTTAGTTAGTTATATTAATGTTAATTTTTCTTATTTTCTTGTCAAGTTTATCCGCGTAAATTACTCTCATGAACAATGGATAGCTGTGACCGTCGTCTTGTTCCTAAAATGTGTAAAAATTTTGTCCCAGTTTTTCTTATATAATTTTATGGATACAAATTACACGTGTGAATTAATGCACGTTTTTGGAAAGCGTTTGAAACAAACATACCAGTTTGATTGAACAGTCTGACGTTTGCGCTGCGTCGTTTACCAATATGGTGAAAGAGCCAGTAGTTTTTCTGAGGGCAGCAAACTGTTTCAATATTAAAGAATCAGTTCTCTGGAAGACACGAAAATCTGGTGATGATTGTTTATCGCTTAATTTTTCCTGGAAAATTACATTTTATATCTTATAATATCTTTCATTGAATTTAATTTTTTAAACTCTTTTACAAAAATTTAAAGTACAGTAACTGCACTAGTTTTTTAATGATATGAACTATTTTAAAAGTAATAACAATGTAATAATTTACACTATTTTTATTAAAAGTTCTGATATTATGCTCAACTTCATTTTGAAAACTGCTTTTTGAAATTTCATCATAGCAATGACATGATACATTATGCCTGTTTTCGAATTCTTGCACAATTCCTTTGACAGGTGTTTTTGTCGGTACTTTCGCAAGACTTTCCGTTTGGGTTTGTATACAGCAACAGTTCTAAAACAAATTATTATAGATTTTATTTTTCCAAACTGACGACGTTATTGGTCTGAAAAGTCTTTATAGATTCATCTAGTTTGTGTGGTGAGCGCTGAATTCAACGCAACAATACCATAATGGTACGAACTAAGCTTTGAGCTGTTTTTTGCTAGTTAAAATTACGCGTTTGATTTAACTATAAATTTATGATATACGTGTTTGTATTTAGTTTATTTGAAAATCATTGTTCTACGTCTAACTACCTAAAAGCATGGAAAGGATGACGTGTGGTATCACAGTATCGCAATGCTGTTAAGGACTCCTTATCGAAATATACGAGCGGAAAGCTCAAATTGCTACGCAGGGTAAACGCGGCGAGTGTGTGTGAACAAATATAACCACCTGTCCCCAAAAGCGCAAAATGTTATACCGGCCATATAACAATTATCAACAGCACTTAATTATATTTATTTGTACCTTTGAACAGGACGACTGTGGTACAACAGCAGGCCGCTTCGAAACGATTTCTTCATGTGAAGATATCATAGTGAATCTCTCCCGGAGATTGTCATACTGCGTTTGTTTATCAATTTTGTTAATTATTGTTTCGGAACATCGACATGAAACGTCTTTTGTAAGATCGGTTACTAAACTTTTTGACGAAACATTTGATTTCGTAACCATTTCATACGAATTGGTTTTTTTATTTAATAAACCTATTTCTTTTACGGTCCCTCCCTGAGTTATTTGCAAGAAATCGTTAACATTGTATGACTTATCACAGACCCCTGTACAACTATGTGATTTAATAATGAGTTTTCCTGCCTCTGGAAGTCCCATATACACAATTGGATCCGAACGATTATAAGACGTTTGTGATCTGAAAAAGGTATTGAAAAACGATATAGTACCTCAGACGTAAAATTATAAACACAATAATAACGTAATATTGTACGTATAATATTTACTAACACATAAAAGCATTCAGAAGGCGGGCGTGTTACATCCTTTGGATGTAAAATATACTTTACATCGCCTGTATCCTCGTTTGACTTTCGTTTTCTCCATGGACTACAAAAAAGTCATAAGGTAAATTGGTGATAGTATGAAGATAATTCAAATTAAGATTTAGTAGTGTTTACCTTTTTAAACGTGCGAACTTTTTAACAATATGCTTCTTACATAGCTCACTGCAATTTAGGAAAATAATGGTGAATTAAACAAAGTATAAGTATAAAGTTTAATTTTAAAAATAACGGAATAGATATATCGTAAGTAAAGTTTTACAGAGAAGAGCGTTGTCGTAAATACTCGTCGGACACAAGTGTTAATAAAGTAGGAGTTTATTAATACTTAATAGGACAAGCCAGCGGCATTTACTCCATACAAATGTAGTCCTCTGTTTCCTCCCTGGATAATAACATTATAGTAAATATTTTTATACCGAATAATACATATCCACCCCCGCCATTCCAGTTCGTTTTGATTTTTCCCATAAATTAGTTATTGTAGAAACTAGGAGCCTTAGAAAATGCGCGTTTTTACCGTCATATTCAGGCGCTCGTCAAACAAATTTGATGGATAAAATTAAAAAAAAAAGCAAAACGTACAGGCATACCCAAAATCTTTATTATTCTAAAACTGAAAATAATCGGTTTAGTTTTGGAAGAGGATACAGGGTACTACGAAGTAATGTTTCCGTCTATTTTTCATAGGTACAATCAGCCCGAGCTGTAGTTGTCCCTTTCGTGTTTTATAACTCTTTCTTTGGGGTGCAATGCGATAGCAATAGATGAAATACCTACTTTTTCGACCACATGTCCTCTTAAATTATAACTCTGGCACAATGCCATGGCAATATATATGAATAATACTTGGATACGATAGGAGTCAACAACCGGTTTCAAACAAAAAGCCAACTATGTACAAAGTTTTAATCGTACGTACCTATGATCTTCAATATTGATTGCAGTGGTCACAGGGTATTTAACTGGTATTTCTTTTATTGAAAACAATATATTAAGTGAATATTAATAATAAGTAATAAAGCTCAAAGGTACCCAAAGGGCAATAGAGAAGGCTATGCTCGGAATTGCCCTGCGTGACCAATCAGAAATGAAATGCGGGTGGCGCAAAAACTGGTCGTTGTGTAGACCTTTGGGGTAGACGTATGTCTAACGGTTGGGGTCTTTCGGATGAGTGGAATTAATTAACATAATTAGATATAAATCTATCATACGGCTAAGAAAATACTGAGATAAATACCGCGTTTTAAGTTTTTAGCGGGGTTCGAGAGTGTATACTCTAGCTACCGGTCGGGTCGAGCGGTAGAAGTACAGTTTTGCAATTCCCGCTCCCCGGCCAAAAAGGTGTGTGAAGGCACCAAGGAGTTTTAGTGGGTATTCCCGGCCGCCCATCTTGGCCGGGCGAGTCCCACATATCCCCTCTTCGTTTGTTGAGAGGGAAGTGCGTAAAAGCATTTCTCCTTGTAAAAAAAAAAAAAGTATACTCTAGCTCTTTCCGGTAAAATTAATGTTATGCTGGTATAGAACTTATGTGAAGACCGTATAGTATGATATCATGTTTTAGCAAAGTGCGTTTTCTCTCTAGAATGAAATTAAAATGTTTATAAGTTCCTTATTTTTCAACAGATTTTAGTTTTGCTTATAGTAGTTAGATAAAAAAATATAATCTGTAAACTCCCCTATTTCGAGTAGGTACATACTGTTGTTGGATATTCTCCGTTTCAAAAACAGAAGTATTTTTTAATGATAAATTATCATCAGTATGTTCTGTATGCTTTTCTTGGACGAACTCTTCATATTTCGTGTCTAACCAGGTCGCAAATCCCACTATATCAGGATTATGTTTCGAAGATTGAGTCCTTGGATCCTCTACACGTTCCTGTAGGTGGTTTAGTATTTGTTATACTTACTCGATTTACACACTCGATTTTTTTAATTTGAATTTGATAGTTAGACAAGCATAAGGTAATGTCCTACCATTTTATCACATGAACTTTAGACTCTTTGTAGGATTAGAACTCGAGGAATCCCGAAACCGTACACAAGCTTGGTATTATTGAGGCATCATTGAACTAATAAAAAAAAATAGTTGTATCTACTTACCTCAGTATACCATCGAAAAGCTCTCACGAAACAGTTTGGATTCCCTTTTCTATTAAACGTGCTTCTTTGTGCCCTCGTAAAAGGCTAAAACATTGAATAATGAATATTAAATATATTATTTAATATAACAATCATTGTGCTTTTATATTATTGCATATGATAAAAAGTAACATATTTGGTGGTTTTATAACTCGAGAACAACTGGACTGATTGACATGATTCTTTTTATAATCTAAGTGTACATTCTGAGTCTAAGTAGATTTTCCTAGGTATACTCGTATATTCTGTTACTAAGTAAAAAGTTCATGCCACCAACATGTTCTCTTCGATGCTTTATGTAAACAATTTTATGTGAGTTTTTGGCGGGTCTAGTGAATCTATTACGCAGTTTCCGTAATTTTACGTCATATGATTTGGTTATTGTACACAAATGTATTGAGAATAATATAATGAAATGTGAATTATTGCGAGAAGTCACAAAAACTGTCTGGAAAGCTATTACTATCTAAAGGAGACCATTTTATTAGAACTGGTTCTGCGGGCACATTTTGACGTTGAAGTATAAATATGCGAAGTGAATGGTGAAATACGTACTATTTGAGTGTAATAAACCATAGGTTGTCTGAAACTAGAGTGAAAAGGATTTTTCCAATAACATTGGCAGTTATTATCTTGATAATCAGTGTAATTGTACTGCCAGTAATCGCCAAATTCACAACTGCTAGAGGATGCTGAGATCATTTCATTTTTTTTTATTATTTGTAAAATGTACTAAGTTTTTTATAATCATTAGTAATGGACACCATTTAAATTTTGCTCATTATGAGTTTACTACGTGAAATTGTGACAAGCAGCCTACGAAGTTTATTAAAAAAGTTTGTGAATGTTTTAATAATCTGACCAGATGATATCCTCTTTTATGTAACCTCTTACAAGGCATCCAAGATACATGCTTTCAGAAGCTATCCTCAATTTTGCTCTGAGTCTTCTTGAAATTAATTAATGTCAACTATGTGTGAGTATACACAATTTTACCAATGTGCCGTGGATAGAATTTTTTTTTTCTAGTATCTGCGGAACATAGGTCTCTCCCAAAGATCTCCACAACGAGCAGTCTTGCGCCACCTGGATCCAGCGGACTCCCGTGACCTTATTATTATGTCATTCATAATTGGGATAATCGCCACGCTTAGCAGGCTATTTGGCGCTCGCAGTATGTGATTGTTGTACTTAGAAGATGCTGCCGCCCGTTCTCTGGTTTATCCCTTAGTCACCTTTTACGACACCTAAGGAAAGATGTGGGGTGGTAATATTCTTAGTCGGCACCACACGTCGCAATCCCGCATTTAACTATCGCCAATTAGAGACCGTCGTTAGAATCGATCAAACTAGTAATTGGTTTGATCTTTTAAGGAATTTTACAGATTAGGCATGTAATACAGGTTACGGATCGAAGTATCACTTATTGCTTGAACTATAATTGAAAAAGAATCCGTAATGAAATGAATACTAAGACATGGTGATCATAATGTAATAGAACCAGGTGACACGTGATGATTTAATGTAGGAATAATCAATGTGTAAAAGGAGATGGAATGATGCAATACTTTTCTTATTCTTTTGCATTATTTTTAATTATCTAAAAGCTATTTAATCTAAGAATAGTACCACCCCATGTTTTCCCATAGGTGTTGTAAAAGGCGACTAAGGGATAAACCAGAGGATGGGCAGCAGCATCCTCTGAGTACCAAAATACCTACAGCGATCGCCTACCCTCTTGCCAAGCGTGGCGATTATGCCAATTCATCCCCTTATTGGGATAGACCTATGTCCAACAGTGGACGTATATCGGTTGGGTGATGATTTTTTATAGAGCGGCAAAGGTGATTGTAGAAATGTAAAACGACAAATTTTAATATGACAAACAAAGTGCTACTCTCGGTGATCAATGATCAGTATTGTATTTTGATTATTTTTTAAATAATTCAGCTTTAGATGATAATACCTAGGCTAAACCTAAAAGAAATGACTTTCAAATTATACTCGAACCACGTCTATAAATGTCTGTCGACAGATTTTAAATTTGCGGATATTAGGATTTAGCGGATATTATATAATGCACCGAAAACTCAGATTCATTCTAGAATTCGAAGGCACGTCAGGTGCAAGTTACCTTTTTCGGCTGAGTGCCTTCAGCACTCACCCGCAAAGACACGGCGAAGATTTTGAGCCACTGCCGGTAAACAGCGTTAGCTAGTTTGGCTCGGTATTCGAGCACTCTACTATACTGAGCTATTATCAGTTTAATTTATTTTGTTAGGGCGGTGCACTCCAGTCAATTTGGACAATCGGTATAAGAAAAACTTAAAGTTGGTCGACTACTAATATTAATAATTAAATATACACTATGATATTTCGTTGCTTATCACTGAACTATTGAAGTATTATGTTGGTACCAATGATACCTTGATTACCAATATAGTATATGAAAAAAGAAATAAATAAATGTGGTTGTCCGACTAACTTCGAACAGGATTCAATAATAGGGATTCATCGACCGCAACGACTTTGTTAATTTATGGATTCAGCAAAGTTTACTTTTGTAAAAACATCCAATGTTAAAGGAAACGCATAAATCGAGTTTGATGGTCCTATGTCGTGGCCGCACTGATTGGTAGAATATAATATATTTTTAAGAAATTGTTTTAATACTGAAAAAATGTATGGATTTATAATAATATTGGATATAAATATTATATTAGTAACTTTTCTTATAAATGATTATTGTTTTGTGTTAACATCAGCGTATACTAACAATTTGTTTACTATACAAAATTTGCACGATAAATACAATGGTAAGTATAATTTATTTAGAAAAAAAAAACTAATAGTAAGTACCGAAAGTTAGGTATTGTTTAAATTCGATGGAATATGATTATATTCATTATTGATCCAAACAACACGTAAAAAGTGTTATATGATGAAGATACTCAATTCTTATACCAATATTTTAGGTAAGATATCATTAATTTGCGCACATTTATGTTACTTTCAAGGCCTTAATATTAGGCCTTAGGTGTGTATATTCACAGCGACCTGAATTCCAGTGATTATATCGGGAATGCCATTTCCACAATATCCAGAAAAAAGTGCGATGGATTTTCACGTCCGGCTAGCTTTATCGTGTATGGAATACTGTTAGCATCTCTGGGATGCTAAATACCTCCTTGATGCCCTGGAAAGGGTTGTCCGGATAGTAAAAGTTGCAGATGTTACTAAATTCATCCAGCCGCTTCTTCTACGCAGGGCAATTGCCTCGTTGAGTATAGAACATACTTAGCGAGGCAATTTCGTCTGTATCATGGCGAGTGCTCTGAAGAACTGTTTAACCCTCTCCTCTCCTTTCCATAGCAGAACCACACGCGCTGGGTTTCGGAGCCATAGTTTTATAGGAACCTCCATCCAAGCACGAACAAAACATTTCGAATCGTCACACCTTTGTCGTATTGTAAAACTGTGGAACAGTCTTCCAGCCGTTCTGTTCCCCCTTCCTATAACATTATGTCCTTCCAACATAGCGTGAAGAGATATCCGTGGAGATTGCCATGATCAAGATCCACGATGAATAGCGGATCTCTCAACGGTCGCCAGTATTTTTGGATTGCACTTTACTTACCATCAGGCACAGTGCTGTCACTTTGCCGTGCCTCTACAAAAACAAAAAAAAACATCATAAAAGTCGTATGAAGACTATGAAGTTAAAGATTCGTCTTCTTCGTGAGTATATGTTCCTGTATGCATAGCCTTAATTAAGTTAAATGTTTAGAGGCAAGTTGCGGCGGCTTTAACAATCCTCCGTCGGTTATCTATTACAAGCAAAAATTGAGCGGCGTTAATCCCGGATTGGAGAATGTAACCATTGATCCTATTGCTTTACTTAATATGACTTTTAAGACAATTGGAACAACATTGACAACTGAAAAAGGTATCTAATATATTTAATGGTATTATTAATTATTGTCTTTGGGTGATTTATATTATATTTCAAATAACTACATCAATGCACAAGGATTAGTAGCAGAAGCAGAAACTAATAGATAACCTTCAAAATTATGCTTGTTTATAGAACAATATCTAGCTTTTTCAGATCCGTTTCCATCGTTTCAAAAAGCGTTGTATCGTTTTATCCATGGAAAAAAGATTAAAGGTAAAATATACATTTAAAAAAATGTCAAAATAACCACTTACTAGAACTTCAATCTCTCTGTATATTCCAAATTAGAACGTTTTACTCCAAAAACAACGAAAATATCTGACTCTGACAGACTGGTACATTATCCATCCGGGGAGTATTATGCGGTAAGTGTCAAGTATTTAAATATTATTATATAAAATATTTTTATCTTTGAATGGTGTAAAATCTCTGGTAACGATTACCTGCTAATAACCCACACTGCGCATAATAAAACATTCTTCAGAAAGAAAACTCGTAATTCACTAATTAAAATAAAACTTTATATTTTTTTATACGTACTAATAAATTAAATCGAGGTGTCTGTTTGTAATGTCGCAATATTTTTTGAATTTATACGATGGCTATACCAAAAATACAATATTTAAATTTTTTGTCTGTGTGTCTTTTTGTTCCGGCTAATCTCCGTAACGGCCGGACGGATTTTGATGGGACTTTTTGGCTGATAGCTAATAGATAGCTGAGATAGATTTGTTTTTAGAAAATAATTAGGATTGAGTATACAAAATTTAAACTGTAGTGAAGAACATGTAAAAAGCTGGCGCAGCCGCGGGCACGCAGCTAATGTTCAATAAATTTACTCAAAACACTTGACATTTTACTCTGTACAAGAATCAAATTCTTGGATCAATGTTTGATTTATGTTATGTTCAAAATTCAATTACATCAATAAAAGATAATAACAAGTATAGAAGATATATTATGAAACTTTTCAAGTCACATTTTATAGAAAAATGAATTTATTCAATAACCAAATTTGGTAACACTATTCAAACAACACAGAGGAGTTAAAGGAGTTCACAGCAAGTTTGCCTTTTATCAATATATAACAACCGAATTGCCTTATATCTTAAAAGTGGGAGCAATTATCGAAGGCTTAACTAACTCAGAGTTCGAGACCCTCCCGGTGCCCTTTAGAATCTACGCCACTCACTATGTATGGGCAATTACTGTTAATTTGAAATTTTTTCATTATTGATTAAACTAATTATAAAGGTATACTATGCGTTTCAAATAAGAATGTATACGTCAATAACCTTGATCTGTCAAAGCTCGACTAAAAAAGTATGGAAGGCAACAAAAATATTTGCATAGTTTTTCTTTTTTTTTAGTAAATTTTTTGCCTAATTATTAAGACTATTAATATGCGTTGTTTTAATGAACCATACACCCCTATATCATTTTTTTCGTTAACTATGACATCACAATATGGCGTAAGTCCATGCACATTCTTATTTCAAACGCATTGTATGTAGCATACTTCATAGAGATATTGTTTACAGTGCCGACTTATTTTTGAATAAATCCGCCGTTCATATGACTTTAGCGGAGTTTATTCACAGCGGCCATTGTCGTCTTCGAGTGACAAAGGATTACATGCAGACAGCTGTTGATGCGTTCTCTATTATTCTATATGGAACTATTGAAGACGTATTACGTTTACCAGCTAATTACGTGTTGCATTCTGTGAGTGAATATCAGAACTTACTTCGTCCTGATTAATAAAGTTATTTGCGCCTTACTTAACATCATCCCCTTTGGCTTTCTCAGTTTTATGTGATATTGTATTTTGTGTGAAAATTCAGACGCACGTCTTAATAAGAAAGTTGCGATATTCTTACTTGACGTTTGAATATTTTTACGCAGGGTGTGGTCACGACACTCATGAGTACGTCTGTACAATGCGTGTCACGTTGTTGGATTATAAGTGTTCACCACCATTAGACTGGATTTCATTTTCAGCAACGAATATTAATCAATGAATACGTCAAACAAAAACGATCATTTCTAATTTATTTACACACTAGCTGTGTGCACCCGCGTTTTTTATACGTTTTTTTTATACAGAACCCTAATTAATTTACAGAATTTTTAGTACTAAGATAAAGTAAACATATTTCTCATAAATTCAAACATTATCCGTAAAACTGTTCATTGAAATGGATTTCATACAATTTATTATGAGTTTTAATTATATATATAACTAAATTATATATATATATATATATATATATATATATAGGGTATATACGATACCTATACTAAAAATATAGTTTTAAAAATTTTTGTCTGTCTGTTCGTTCCGGGTAATCTCCAAATGGCTGGATCGATTTTGTTCCGGGTATAAAAAATTAAAACTTATGAAATTTTGAATAAAATCTGATTCAATGGTCAATTTTACGGGCAAGTGCTTAAATTTATGAGAAATATTTTTACTTTACCTTAGTACCAAAAAAATTTTTACAAAAAATTTAGGGAACCGTACAAAAAAATTAAAACGCAGTGAAGAATATATGAAAAGCGAGCGAAGCCGCGGGCCCACAGCAAGCGAAAAAATAAAAAAAGAAAATGATGTATTGTGTAGGCTCGAACCATATCAATGATGAAGATAGCTCAAGAAAAATTAACTGCAACTTGGGTAGTAGTGAAAGCTAATCGCCGCCCAGTAGAAATAACTCACGAAACGCTCGAGTTATATCGACCACTGTTTAAATATATCAATGGTAGAGAGATAGCCAGGTTGAATTTGAGCGACGAAAGGATATTACATTACGTTGGCACTCATCCTGAATTGAACAGACATCAGGTAAACATATCTCGATGTTTTTAATAGACTCTTTATGAATTCTGTATTTTTTTTTTTTGTAATGTTACCCTGGAACCACATCGACGTGACGATTTAATAATACACGTTACTTGATTGGTGATACATTGCCAGTGACAAGCGTCAAAGCCGATAACTTTGGAGGGAAGATGGGGTGGGGGGGTTAAGCAGGAAGTTAGTAATTCATTTAAAGCCTAAGTGCTCAACGTGTGCGTAACGCCTCCTTGTGGAAGTATCCTAATTTTCATGTAAGTGTAAGTTCATTTCAGGATTCGAACTCGAACTAATTAACGCCATGTCAGTGTGTAGCACACTTAGGAACCGTTCAAGTTTTCAAGGTTTGCTTTCGCACCATTATGTAACAGTCCGTTTATAAACGTAAAAAAACGCTTAATCCTTTGTAAATATACAATTACGAGTACTATGAACAAGATGTGAAGAACCATTTTGGCAAGACGGTTTGAAGGCTGACACTGTAATTTGCATGGTTTCTTATTAGTCGTTGTACCGAATATTGTATGTCTTCTGTCGTGTAATCAGGTGTAGTTTAGGTTTTATCTAAGTCTTTCTCTTAACAGAATTCTATAAATTTTGATACAGGTAGGCGTAGTGGCAAACAAGTACATCCATCTGAATCCAAAATGGAAGGAGCCGAAGTATTTGAATCTAATGAATAATTTATTATGTGGTGTACCGATGACGTTTATGAGAAAACTTCCTGAAAGCACATTTTTACAACTTTCGCATCAGGTCTGATCTCATTTATAAGGATATCAGTCTTAGTCTCTAGCAATCAAAAGCTGTTGGACTAACCAACTTTACAAATTACCAGTCACAGATTAAATACAGTTAGAACAGATCGTGATGTTAGTTACTAGTAGAGCGGTGATCATTCATTAGACATTTTTTTACTGTGGTTTTACTAGTGTTTTTCTTCACCTATAACAAAAATAAATAAAATGAAGTACCAGGTATACTAAGCAACTTCAAGCATCCATATTATTATCAAGATGTCCTTGAGTGATACATGTGGCACTTAGCTCACTACCTACATATTTATGGTACTTCTAGCGACTCATAATATTCATTAGAGAAATAAAAAATATCAGGAATTTTAATATGCGATGGGTGGATTTCTTGAATACCATAGAACTGAGCACATGTTGTTCAGCGATTATTAAAATTGATCAGAAATTTTGAAGTTATTTATCTCATTAGAAATGTATTAAAATATGGAAAAAACAGTAATTATTCTATTCCAGGGTAGATACAAAATTCTTTGATATACTGGGATTTCGAGTACCTAGTGGTTAATGTATGAATGACTGAAAACGTTTTACTTCTAAATAAATTATCCTCTCGAACAAGACTGGTGATAAAAGATAAATTTACATGTATGTAGGTACCTACTACTTATCAATAAACAGACTATTCTTTTTACAGCTATTTTACCACATCCGAGCTTGTGATCCTTTACAGCGGCGTTTCTATTTAGCTTTTATGACAAAAACTCAGGTAACTCTCTGCATACGCGTTGTTTTGATTACGATATTTTTACTTGAAAAATGATTTAATTGTAGCGAGATGTGAAAATAAGTTATTATACCTTGTATTTTAATATCAAATAAATCAAATTGAAGTATCTCTTTGTAATATTACAATAACAACTTTTTACTAAATACATGTGAATGTATATACAGTACTTATAGCAAAAAAACAGTATTTAAATTTTTGATCTTGCCGATAGCAGATGTTAGTTATAAGGAGGCTACTTTTATTTTAGGCGAATATTTAAGGTTTCACGTAAAAATATTAAAATCATGAATGGTTTATAGTAAATATCATACGCGAGCAACAGGCAATAACGTATGTAGCTAAATACACAACATAAATAAAAATAATCATGGCTTTAGCACCAAACATGTTATCCAAATCGTTAACTTTGCGTATATTTTTATGTTAGGCGTTAGGTAAATCGTATAGTTGGAACGCAAGAGACGTTTCCCGATTAGGTCTGCTCCTGGCGGAAGTACATGAAAGCGAACTAAGTGCTATCAAACCGGAAGCTATGGCTGGGATCACCTCACAAGTGAGTTTTTTTTTATTTACCATTGAAGTGTAGGTATTTAAACATCAATTTTTATTTTTTTGAAATATTGACTTTCTGAACCACAAATAGAAACTTAATAATAAGTAACCGGGTGACAGAGCTTCGCTCTGTGTTTTAAAGACGTGTACTTATTCATGTTTTTAATACGCTTCAATTTATCTGTTAAGTTAAATTCTAATGCTTTATTCAATTTAGGTGTTTACATAACGTACAAATTAATTTAAATAAATCTTATCCTGATTTTAATGAATGAAAGATTTATTTCTGGAATATTTGATGAGCAGTAACAAAGCAATCGCTTTGTAGTTCAGATGATAGTTAATAAATCGAATTTGTACTCAGATATTTATTCAAGTACTCCTGAATCAATATTTTTAATGTTTTCCGGAAGAATTTCGAGATCTATTATCAGGTCAAGGTCAGCCCAGATCTCAGTTGAATCGGAGGCTTTTTCGTAGAGTACAAACGCTAAACAAAGGTCCTTGGCTGGTTATCAATAGTTCAATGGAGCATTTAAAAACATCAATCAACCTATTTAATCTAATCTAAAGTATTATTTAAACAAAGGTAATGTTGGTAATACCTGCACACAAATTAAGCCACATAACAGACATGCAACTTAGTTATATTGGACAAAAAACCTCTTAATATATACGCTAGAAGGCTGAAAAAGCACAAAGATTATCAAGAAATATGCAACAGAGCTGCCAAATCATACATCATAGATGTTTTCATTTTCTTGTTTGTAATAAAACAATCTATTTAAAAAAAGTGGTTTTATTCAAATTTTCAACAAATTTTATAACGTTTAAGTAAATGCAAGGAAGGCAGATGGAATGTGTAGTGACCGTCATCTTGTCGTATCGCTTGAAGCTAAAATTAAAAATACAATTTTAAAAGTAATTGTAAACGTTAAAGCTAATTAGTTCGTAGACGAAATTAAATCTATACTAATAAATAAATTGAAGTGTCTGTTTGTAATATCAAAATAACAACTTTTTACTAAATACACAATCCGCACAACATACTATCCCAAAACCACAATTTTTAACATTTTTGTTTGTCTGTCTGTTTGTTCCGACTAATCTACAGAACAGCCGGAACAATTATGACGGGACTTTTTCTGGCACGTAGCTGAAGTTACTCCGCGTAACCAGGGATACTTTTATTTTTCGAAAATAATTAGGGATCTGCATAAAAAAATTAAAAATAATGAAATTTATACAAATAAATAAAATTGGAGTCTGTTTGTAATGTCAAACTTTTTTTTTTTATACTAAATAGGTATGAATGGATATACCATACCTATACCAAAAATACAATTTTTAAAATGTTTATGTCTGTCCGTCTGTTTGTAATCTCCGGAATGGCTTGACAGATTTTGACGGGACATTTTTGGTAGATAGCTGAAGTCTCTGCGGATAACTTAGGGCACTTTTAATTTTCGAAAATTATATTAGGTTCCACGCTGGGTTCCACGTAAAAAAAAAAACAGTGAAGAACATATACAACGCGGGCGCAGCCGCGGACACACAGCTAGTTGTGAATAATATCCGATTTAATGTATGGTTTTCTGCCAATGTTTGCCAATCTGTGAGAAATATCTTTGCTTTCTCTTAGTACCAAAAATTGTTTAGGAAACTAATTAGGGTCCTGTATAAAAATTAATACTCATGAAATTGAGAACAAAATATGACCCAATGGATAGCACGCTCAAAACATTATTTTCTCAAATAATCATCACGCAAAAACTACATTACGTAGTCAAGAATATTTGAAACAGGGGCGGAGCCGCGGGCGCATAGATAGTACAACATAAAATTTCTTACCAATATGTTGGACCATTCAGTCTGAATTGACTTATTTAATGTAGTTTTTGGAAATACTTCAGTCGCCTTTGTTATAATTAAGGATTTTGGTTTTTCATAAGCCTCATTTTCCAATGGATATCTAGTTATAAAATATTTAGTCTTTAAATTATCATTTTCAATTTTATTTTCATCAAATTTTCTAATGATAAGCTCATTTTGGTCATCTTTAGAATTATTCGATTTACTTTCACCTTGTGGTATTTCTTGATCTGTAAGTAATATTATAATTTCATGCTCTTTGCTTATCATTCTCTCCAATGACAAATCTGAAATTGCTTCTTTTAATGGATTGGAGTTGCTTGAACTTTGGGCTTGTTCATTATTCCCACAAACAGTTTCGAATTCTTCATTATCTTCATTTGCACATTGACATCTAAAAATATACAAATCAAGTGCTATTTTACATAGAAATGATTATTGTTGTCAGATCTTCATTAAAAAATTAAATAAAATTGCGATTGTAGAATAAACAGCATAATACTCGTATCATTTTTTAATGTATTACCTGTGGATTTGTTTACTATATTTTGTAGTTGGCAACAATACAAATAAATTTCTGTTTACATTCTGTGATAAAAGAACACAACAATCATATTTAACAATAACAATTGAATGTTCAGTACCAACAACATTATTATTAAGTTCACTAACTTGCAAAGAATGTAATGGTTTAATGTGAATGCTCTTCTGAATAAATTGTTCACCATCAAGATTTATTTGAGATGCCTTTTCATCTTTACATATCTTTGTCAGGGATTGAGACTTTTTTACTAATTTATTGTAAGTTCTAGTACCATCTTCCTCTTTTTGAACTTCAATATGTAATTTTAAGTTTATAATATCACCTTTGTTTATAATTATACAATTCTCTTCATTGTTTTTGCCAGAAAACATGACATTTGATTCATGTTGCTTTGATTCAATAAATGTTTTACTTTTAGTTTTACAATCATCTGAATATATAGTCATGGGTTCTTTAATAGCATTACTTTTTATATCATCCACAGCTTCTTCAAATATGGGCATAAAAATATCACATATTTTCTTAGCATCATTGTTATTTTTCGTTTCATCTGTGTCATCTCTATCTGATTTATTTTCTAAATCAACTACCATTGATGGAAGTTCATTGTCTGTATTTTTGAAGATAGAAGCTTCTGTTTCAACATCATTAGTTGATGAAATATTACTATTTACAGATTTATTCAGTTTATAATTTGATGGATATTTTGAAGAATCAGTAGATCCCTTCTTGAGTTTTGATGATACAGAAAATGGTGTCTTCACTTTGTAGGGTGTCGAAGATATTTTCTTAATTATTGGTACTTTGTTGATACTACTGACTAGTTCATTTCTTTGCAAATTTTGTTGTTTAGAATTAGGGATATGACTCTTATTAGTTGGTAAAAACTTTTTGTTTGGTGAATATAAAGTAGAATTATATAATTTCGTTATATTATTAGGATTCTGACTGCAAGGTAGTCTGTTATTTTCTGTGAATTTTAGAAATGTCATACATTTTTTTACAAAAGTATTTTCTGAGCACACTGGCTTTGTTGTACTATTAATACTATCAACCGCATGCCTATGAACCTAGAAATAATTTATAATATTTTTAGTCAACAAATTGTTTATTAGCATTTTGAAAGGGTTAGCCTTATAAGTTGTAATTATTTCAAAATTAATTTCAATCAAAATAATCTTTATTCAATTTATATTAATAATATGGTGTGTACCATTTGTGTAAAATTTCTACAAAATTTTGTGAGAGATTAGATTATGTGTGTTTTTATACAATTGTATATTTACTGTAGAAATATCTAGTAGACAATATATATATATATATATATCTTATAGATAGATTTTACCACTTCAGCAACTGTTTTTTCATTTGGTGCTCTGATATGAAAATCATTTGAATGATTATCTGAATTAGACATCAGTATTTTATTATTGCATTCATCTGAAAACAATAAAGAACTAAGATATGTAAATAACCATTATTTGTTTATTCAAAATGTTTATACAGAAATTGTTTAGTAATATTTTTGGTTTTTACTCAAAATTGTTTTTAACAATTTAATATTTTCAAGGGAAAAGGCCCTGCAATGATGTAATAAACTTATTTGTTTAATCTATTTACTATTAGGGTCAAGCTGTGCTGAACTAAAATAATGTTATTATGCAGAAAACTACAATCTACTATAATATAATTGTATTTTAATAAATAACCTGGTTTACTAATTTCATTACTATTCCTTTTTCTTGCTTGACTTTTTTGCCATGATCTATAAATTGTAAAAATTATGTTATGTCTATGGAATGAGTATCTTTATGAAATGGATAAAAGTGCGATAGAATATTTTGATTATATTGGCTATAACTTTATAATTATAAGCTTACTAAGTGCCCTGTGGTGCCGGCCAAGAATAGTACCACCCCATATCTTCCCGAGGGTGTTGTATAAGGCGACTATAAAAACCAAAGAATGGGTTGCAGCATCCTCTGAGTATCACAAACACCTACTGCAATCACCATCCCACCTGCCAAGCATGGCGATTATAGCAATGTTCCCCTACTTGGGGGACACCTATGTCCAACAGTGGATGTCTTATGGTAGAATGGATGGGATGGATGGAAGCTAACTAAACATGAATGAATCATGAATTACTTGTCTTTGTATAATCATGAAGTCATACCTAGATGCTTTTATCATATATTTGCTATATCCTGAGTCAATAAACAGATCTGGTGGTTCAAGAGCCACATAAGCATTTCCATTAATTAGTTTTAGCGGATCATGTACTTTGTGCCCTTCTAATGTATATAATTCAATATGTGAATGCCTGTAACATTACAACATAAAATATTTTTTTTTATATATCAACTGTTCTATTAGAAAATAATGTAATATTTTATTGTAAATGCATTTTAGTTAATCCTACATACACTACTAAGAAATAAATTTATGTAAAAAAAGAAAAAGTTTTTGTGTATATTTGAAAAAGATTAAAATGAATGAAAATAGATAGAGGTAAAAAAATAAATATATAAGTATTTCAAATAGGCAGATATTAATATACACATATATTTCTTTATGTTTTAAGATAGAAAAATAACATTGAATAGGGGAAGTATTTGGAATGACATGGATTAATTAATGATGTTTAAGAGAAATTTATTTAAGTTGAGAGTTGAGATTTGAAATGTTCTGTAATGTTGATAACAACACAGCTTGTATAAAAGTAATTGTAATATAATCTTACCATACTTCTAGAATAATTTCCTGCGGTAGAAAGAAACACCGAGCGTAATTATTCGAATGTTGAAAAAACAAATTAAGAAAAATAAAATAATAGTTACAAAGATCCATAATGTAATCTTGCTAAATGCATAAGTGTTGCTTTCCACAACCTTAGTTGATCATTCTTCAGATGGTACTTCCTTGGTGGTGAAAATTGCTGGCCATTCGAAAACAAGTATATGTCTATTGATTGCAAATTTGTGCTCATTTCGGGGATTTTCGCTTTCTCTGTCATTATTTCACATAAATGTGTAAATCATAATTTTGAAGCGTAAATTTATACTTTATTATATATTTTTAATTATTCATAAATGAAAGTTTGTTTGTGTTATTTTCAGAATACATTTCATAAGAAATTAAGAACAATATAAAATAATAGTGATTCAAGAGAAAAACATAAAAAAGTGAGGTAAAGATTATTACGATAATGATTATAAAACTGAGTTTCGTTCATTAGTTGTTAGTTATGTAACACAACATCCAAATATTAATTCTTCAAACTCGACTAAGAATCATATAAATAAAAAAATGACAGCACTGAGCACTACAGGGTTGCCAACTATATAAGTAAAAAATATTTTATTTTCACGTAAAAACATGGAATTAATATGTACTATCATACAACTGGAAGGTTCATTTGATCTTAAACTTCAAAAGAAATAAAGCTGTATTTTCATCACTACACAGATCATTTTTCGTTACCAATTACATATAAGGAAACGCGTACCCGACAGTGACTCGTTTTTCAGCAGCGGTGCCCCTCTCGCAGAATACAAGAATTATTGTAACCTTATTTTGTGATTTTTTTGTTGTTATTCGGACTATTATTAATTTAAAAAAAATATTACCCAAATTTATCTAGCTGTACTCAAGTGATACGCTTACTAACAATTCATTTTATTAATCCTAGTACCTAATCTACTAATATTATAAATGTGAAAGTTTGTAAGGATGTATGAAGTTCTTTACTCTTACACACAAATAATGGAACCCTGAGGGACGGCTATTTGAACTAATGAACCCGTGGAGATAGCTACATTTACATTAACTTTTTGACAGCGATCTTTTAGATAAGACTTACCAGAAATACCATAATGTTTAAGTTTTAATATTAGAGTACTATGGTCAACGCAGTCAAAAGCCTTAGAAAAATTACAAAACATACCAATAGCGTCATGTGAATCCTCCCAAGCCCTAAAAATACAGCTTATTAGCGTTGCATCAGCGTCAGTGGTAGATTTCGATTTTATGAAAACAAACTGCTGATCAGTGAAAATTTTTTCTATTTGAAAATACTTCACTAGTTAATTAAGCACGATCTTTTCAAATATCTTATTTGTCGACGGAAGTACAGAAATAGGTCTATAATTTCCAACATTACTTCTACATCCAGATTTAAACGCTGGTACTTCTTTACTTATTTTCATTAAAGTAGGGAAGGTGCCTGTTTCTATGCTTTGATTAAATATATCAGCTAAATATGGTGAAATATTGACAATTACAGACTGTATAACCATTACCGACATTGCCAAAATGTCTTCGGTTTGTTTTAATTTCAGCTGTTTGAAGGATTTAATGATTTCACCAGCACAAATGGATGTAAAATTAAATTTTGAATTTGTAGAGGCACTCAATTTATTTAGAAGTAAAGCGGCACCTTTAGGAGACGAAGATATTTACTTTGTTATTTCTAGAGGCATGTTAGTGAAGTAATCTTGAAAAAAACAGTTGTTACCTCTGAATTGTTTGAAATATGTACTCCGTCGACGGTTAGATTAAATGAGTTGTCATTTATTTTATCTATTTTTTTTAATTCCTGTGGTTGCCCATTCACTAAACATAATTTTTTCGAGCACTAATAACCTTTGGGCAGTGTTTATTAATTTCAAGGTTTATAGTTTTAAAAAAGCTGTCGAAGTCGGCATTCGGATCTTGATTTTTGAATGTTTTTCTAAATAGTTTCATTTTAACATCAACATTAAAACGATTTTATCTACATTTAGATATCAGTCTGACCATTTTCTTGCAAACATTATTAAGTATCCGATAGTTTATTTTAAGGAATAAACCTTTATGATTAGACCTAACTCCAGGTATAATCCCATTGCCAATTGTTTTAAAGTTAGAAAAAATATCTATATAAGATGTAGTTTGAATCGTAAAAGTAAACGTGAAGATAAATTTTGATTCTATAAGTTTCTTTCGTATCTTTGGCATAATTTTGACATTCGTTGTCGCATCTCATATTATGGCTAAATTATCGTAAGCTCCTATATTTACCGCAACGGTTGGCAACATGAAAAATATTTTTTAATGTATTACGGCCATGAATAACTAGTTTTTAAGCCTAACTTTGTATTTTTAGTTCCCTAACTTGCGGCTCTTTGTTAAGCTTTCCATGGGAGTTGTTGAAATAACGCAGAATTTACGCTACGCGACATTATTTTCAGTACACTGCACTTGTGCACAATGACTAAATTATACATAAAACAAAGTCGAGTTAGTTACTCCATTTATAACTCAAGAATTTATTACGTATATATTAAACTGATCTTCGTCTCGCAAAAAATTAAGTAAATTCATAGTTTGATGATATCTCGAGAACGGATTAATTAATTTTGTTTTGTATTCGAGAAGTTTTACATTACACAACATTCTGGGCGGTACGGACTTCGCCAGGACAGCTAGGATCACTTAAAACTCCACCAAAGTTACATCATAATAAAGCTTCATAACTGCAAGATAATAAATTAACAAGAAGTACCTATTACTGTACGTTGTTATAAAAATATTATAAATAATCATAATAAAAAAAAAAATATATTAAATAAATGTAATAAATAAACATTTTTCATACGTATGACAACGTGATTTCCTTCAATTAGCGCACGATATTCAAATTTTATTCGCGACATTGTTTGCCACTTCCGGAAAGGTAAGTAACTCCTATAGAGAACCTAGCCTATATAACTCTAAATACACGCGTGTTTTTCATGTTAATTAAATTCTGTTTCGTTTATTACTTATGTTATAAGTAAAAAAAAATTCCGTAATGTTTTACATTTTATTGAACTTCGGAATAAAATATGGATAAAAAATGTCTATTCGTCTGTCCTATTCTACTACTCAATGATTTTTTACTTTTTACATTTTCCTATAGAAATACCGTTACATTTTACGTTTCCTTTAATATCTCGGTTTGGGTGTTAAAATAGACAAAAATTGTTTACTACACAACAACGAATTTTATTACAACAATAATAACTATTATTAACACCAACCGCATTAAATACACCTAACATTGCCAAAAATGGTTATATCACCATAATTAGGTAAGCGAGTTTACTCCACGATTTGATTTCTCAACATTTTCCCTCGCAAGGGCAACGTTCGCCACGCCCGTCCGCGAGGGTGAACGAAATGAACTCTTGATATTTTATTAGTGTTATTTAACCTTTGTCCTACCTTAAAACAAGTTAAGATCTCTTTTGTTGTATTGAAATGGCACAAGAACCTTTGTGTTTAATTTTTGCTGAATTTCTTTTTCATTCAAAACGTACTTTATTGGTAAATGATTTTCTGCTGTGTTATCATTCTAAACATAAAAATGTTAATCAAATTGGTTATGTTGTTAAAATAATTCTTATTTCAGTATTTATAATTTAATACTAAAAAATAAAACTGAAGTGTCTGTTTGTAATGTCAACATTTTTTTTTGAGTACGATACCTACACCTAAAATACAATTTTTACAATTTTTTCCTGTCTGTTTGTAATGGCAAGAACGGCTGGATCGATTTTGAGTGGACTTTTGTGGTAGATAGATGAATTTACTACGGGTAACTTAGGGTACTTTTAATTTTCGAAAATAATTAGGTTTCCGCGTAAACAAAATTAAACTCATAAAAATTTGAATAATATCAGATTCAATGAACAGTTTTACGGGCAAGTGCTATAATTTATGAGAAATATTTTTACTTTACCTTAGTACTAAAATTATTGTAAAAATATAATTGTGGTTCCGTATAAGAAAAATTAAAACGCAGCGAAGAATATAAGAAACGTGGGCGCAGCCGCGGGCACGCAGGTATTCATAAATATATTAGATAATATTTAAATTATAGTGTAAAGTTATTAGAACACAATAACTTCATCATAATTTAAAGATATTTGTTACGATTGTAACCAAATATTTTATTAATGTAGCTTATTTGTACTTATTATGGAATTAATTATGTGTATTTAAAAAAGTAATGTCTCTGTCTTTCTGTCCGTTAGTGTGCTGTGCAGATTTATATGATGTTTGTTAACCAAAGAGATTTTTCTGAGCATGTTTTAGTATGTAATTTGTCATATAGGGTAGAGCACTATATGGAATAATAGAGATGAAACTGAATAGAGTCTATAAAAAATACGACTTCCGGTACATTCTTTTACAATACTTTGCTTACATTTGAAGGAGACGTTTTTCTGTTGAAATTATGATGACGATGATACTACGATCATTGAATATTTAAAAGATATAAGGATGTGAATGATTGTGGAGAATGAGAATTATTAAATGCGAGTGAAGTCGCGGATTGAAGTTTTAAATAGAAATTAATTTGTTGAACTTTCAGATACAAAACTATGTAGTAATTGAACCCCCGATCTCTTAGTTCAGCAATAGTAGTAATATCCCCATAACGATTTAAATTAGATAACGCAATTATTAACGATTTACCGGCCGCTATTCGCATCAAGAATTCCGAAGTTTATGTTCGTCTTGAATTTGTTATACAGACAATACCATCTTCTCTCGGGAAGTTTTCTACCAATATTTGAGATAGAGAACTATTTTATAATATTCTAGTTGTGCCCGCGACTCCTTCCGCGTGGGGTTCGTTGTTAAACATAAAAATACACATGACTTATTTTCATAAAAAATTGCCTCCCACTTTCATCCACGATGGGATGAATTTTAAAACAATTTTAATTATTAATGTCACTCCGAGGTATACACTACTTCCAAACCGAATTAAGTATTCGCTGATTTAATTAAAAATACTGTAAGATAGATAAAATGATGGACAATTTTATGTCGACTTCATTCACTATTTATTCCTTATAACTTTTCCTATAAATAGTTTTACTATAAAATTTATTATATATTATTTTTTTCTATAAAAAATTAATGTAATAATGCTTGTGCTAAAATATGACCAGATGATATATTTACAATTTTAAAATGAATCATGTAAATCGATTCAGTGGTACTCGAGTTACATGTCAACTAACGGACAGACAAAGAGTCGTTGCCTTTTATAATATAGCTTTGTACCCGCGGCTCTGTCCGCGTTTCATATATTCTTCATTGCGTAATATAACTTGTAAATAATCATTGGAAAACAATGTGTAAGGGTGTTGTCCATTGAATCGTAGTTTGTTTACAATTTTGTGTGTGTTTTAATTATTTTACTCGAAACATAACCTTTTATAGGTTTTATACATAAAATGTGCATTTAATCGGATTTTATGAGATTTTTTTAAGTGGAACCCTAATTATTTTAGAAAAATAGAAGTTCTTAGTCTCAGTCACGTGGATTAACATCAATTATCTGCCAAAAAATACTCGTCGAAATCGGCCCAGCCGTTCCGGAGATTACCCGGAACAAACAGACAAGCAAAAAATTTAAAGATTGTATTTTTGCTATAATACCTATATGTATTTAGCAAAAAAATGTTATTTTGACATTACAAACAGACATTTCAATTTTATTTATTAGTATAGATTTAGGTAAGGATATGACGGTGTGGATGTTGCGACGAATTTTTTTATATGTTTTAAATATTATTAGAACAACAAATCGTAAAACGTTGAACCAATTTGTCACGGTTTCTGTGCGTTCGAGGCCGCCATTGATTGAGCTCCACCGCTCATTTGCATTCGTGTTTTCACTTTTCTCTCGCCGTGTTTATATCTATCTATGTACGATGTTCAAAACGATTTCTAAACAGTCTTCTGGTATTTTTATTTTCTTTTCATGGATTACACTTTAATCATATGAAATTATAATAAAGAATCATTTATAATCAGACGGAGCTGTAACTGAATTATTGAAATCTGGTGAATAGTTGTGATTTAAACAAGATTGGTATAACCTGACTAGATAACATATATCTACGATAAAAAAAAATGTAAATCGGTTCAATGGTGCTTGAGCTATAAGCCAACTATCGGGCAGAGAGATGACGTTTACATGTATAATTTAAGGAAAAACAAATGTAAGCTGAATTAATATTGGAAGTGGAAGGAAATCGCTATTGTCAAGTTATTATTGTACATACAACCGAAAAGAAGACGTGCTTTTAATCACGAGTTATAATCAAAATATAGGTTGTAAGATGCTCAGTGTGATAATTTTGACTTTAAGAAGGTAACAAACCAAGTGTGAACTGTAGTGTCCTACCATTATACTATGGGGTTCATCATGACGTTCTCCAGATATATGATGATATTGTTAATACTGCACCTATACTCAAAACTTTTAATTATCGTGTGGCGCCTCGATCTCCGCCACTATTTTTGTGTACTGACCATAAATAAATTAAGATACATTCAAAATTTGAAAAACCATCTGTCATAAAAATATTTTATTGTAAAAATGTCTTTTGACGAGTCATTAGAAAGAAGAACACATATTACCGAATTAATCGTTTGTAATTTATATATATATATATATATATATATATATATATATATATATATATATATATATATATACTAGCTGTGCCCGCGCTTTCGTTAAACAAACATTTTACATTGGACCAAATTGTGAATCTAAACTATTCTTGAATCCTCAGGAATAGACACAAAAAAATTCATTGAAATCGGTTCAGCCGTTTAGGAGGAGTTTATACAAACGCACAGAAGATTTATATATAAAAGATGTAAATGTAGTACAGTTCAACAAGAATAATATAACATTACTTAATTCCTGGTACTTTCATTTTCTGGAGAAGTCACCCCAGCAAACCATCGGTGATCGCACACCATCGATACCAAAAACCTTAATAATAATCTATATAAATGAAATAAAAAAATATATGTATATACAAACTAAAACGCTTTCCTACATCATCTTTTTCCATTATATTATTTTAAATTAGTGTTACTGTTACATATCATGCCTACATTTAAAGTTGGCGTTATTATCTTTCTAAACTTATTCTTATAAACTTCGATTGCAAATATTTAAACTTAAATACAAATAACATTCTTAACTCTCTCAACGATTTCGATGAAATGTTATAGACAAAATTTTACTTTCCAAGTTTATCTAGATTGGTGTCATTTAATTTCACTAAAGTTAAGTGAAGCTGTCGAAGCCCTTGAAGTTAATTGCGTTTAGACAGTTAAAAAAAGTGTTATTCTGGAAAATGTATTTTATAGGAACGAGTGAAGTTTGAACACCCGTTTGGTATGTAATAGAAAGCGACCAAGTATTGAATGTATTTACGCATAATATAGTAGTTTAAGTCAAAATAATGAATGTTGCATTGTTTGCACTTTCGGTTATAAAATATACATAATATAATAAATTAAGAGGCGTATCATTATAGCTTTACGTAACACTTACGCGGAAGTGTGATATCGTTGGAGTAAATTTTAATCATTATACCGACACATCCCAGTAATTCTGGGTTTTATGACAGTAATTAATGATTACAGTAATTTGATACGTTTATGTATTAATACTTACAATAAGTATCTATGAACATAATGCACTTGCCCCTGTCAAACGTCAAAATTAAGTGAATAATTTTGCATCAGTTTTGGCATTGGTGGCATTTTTAAATGATATTGTTTGATTATTGTGCTCGTTATAATTGTGCTTGAAATAATAACGCCGATCGTGAATCTGAGGTGTTACAAAAACTCTCTGGAATGTCCTAGAAATATAGCCACCGTTTTGCTAATAGCGCGTTGAAAGTTTTGATAAATATTGGTAAAATATTTTACCTATATGGCTCTGTTAAAATTATAGGTATCTAATTCCCATAATGCAATTTACTTAGAATAAGGATATATTTGAACGGAAAACCGCTATTGAGTCTGTATGTGATATTCAAGAAATAATAAATGATAATAATTTCATTGATGATCTCGATTTCGGAACATGTTAAATAGGTATAGGTATACTGTTTGAAAATGATATCATATTGAGGCTCAGCCACAAAAGGTAACTAGCACAAGGGTTCGAACCTCGGCTTGGCCGCTACCTGTAACATAAAATTCCCGCGGAATTTCAACCTAGATAAAACCTACATTTTTTATTTATTTATTAATAATTTAAAAAAAGGTTCCTTATAGGACCTATGTACCTGCGTGTTATGTGCAGGAGTGTGTATGCAGTGTTGTGCATGTAATGCTTGATGCATGGTCTGATCAGTGTCACTGTATCGCGCTGGTAGTGGCGTCAAGAGCATCTCCAGTTGGGGAACGGAGCACGTCTTGGGCCGCCGCCGGAGGGACCGAAAGACGACCTGCTCGAAGGAATGGCGGCTACTAAGGTTCATTTAGGCCTTTATGCTGATGACATGGTCATCTATTTCTCTTACAGACGTTTCGTGCTCAGAACCCTCGTCCAAAAGGCTGTTGACATCTTAAGCCTTTGGTACAAAAAGTGGCGTTTAGCGATAAATCCGGGAAAGAGCACCGCGATTATTTTCTGTGTAAAGAACGATGAGCCTCTCCGTCCGTTAAATACTCCGGGACCCGGAGAGTGTGCGGAAGCAAAGTTAGTCGCCTGTCCCCGGCGGCAGAAACGGCGGTTTTTTCGCGGGCGTGGGCGCTGACACGCAAGTAAACGCGGGTTATGCGGGAAGATTCTACTCCTGCGAGTGATTTTATCGTCACGGTCGAACAAAATATTACGTGGTCGCCGCCTCTTGTATATGGCGCGCCGGACGGGCGAGTACGAGATGGCTTGTACTATGAAGGCATTCGCGTGTGTCTCTGCGCGCTCAAAGAAGGTGCGACACTGGGTTTTAAAAACGGACTTAATGGTGGGCAGGTTCAGATCCCTGTGTAAATCCACATTTCTCTTAAACGATTGAGCGCCTGCGGCTTTCTTTACAAAGCGATTCTGAATACTTTGTAAGGTACGCATCTGAGATCTCCTAATGTGGCCGAATGCGTGTACGCAGTACGTGATGATGGGTCTAACCACCATCTTGTACAGGGTCATTTTGTGGCGGAGGGCCATTTTGCTCTTGGAGGAATAGAGCGGGTAGAGACGGCCTAGCACCATGGCGGACTGGCGCTTGACTTTCTGGAAGTTGGCTTTGAAAGTTAGTTGGGCGTCTAATTGAACACCTAAGTAACTAACTTCGGTGCTATAGGGGATAACAGTAGCTGCGTACTTGACGGGCCTGGGAGGTTATTCCTAATCTTACGGTCTCTATTGAATACGATCGCGGTACTATTACTTGGATTTATCGCGATACGCCACTTGAAATATCAAGATCTGAGATCGTCGACGGCTGTTTGGACGTACTTTCGGAGGAGACATCTCTTGCGATGCCCATAGTAAATAACTGTGTCATCCGAGTAAAGACCTAACTGAACTCTTTCGAGTGCAGGTCTGCTAGGTAGAGATTGAAGAGTACAGGCGCCAGAATGGAACCTTGAGGGACTCCTGCGTGTATCGGGTGGGCTATAGAGAGAGCGTTCTCCACTCTATAGTGGAAGCTACGGTCTGTGAGATAGTTATGCATTATGTGGACTAGAGTGTCGAGGATGCCTAGCTCAGTGAGTTTGTAGACAAGGCTTGTGTGGCTTCTCGATGCTCGTTGCAAAATTGAATTTGGAATTATAAGTAAATCATCCATTCCCGATACTTTTTTGACGGTATATATGGTGAACCTATACCAAAAACATTTTTTAAAATTTTTGTCTGTTTGTTCCACTTAATCTCCGAAACGGGTGGACTGATTTTAACAAGCCTTTTTTGGTAGATAGATGAAGTTACTCCGTGACCCGTGTAACGTTAAATAATTAGAGATCCGCGTAAAAAATTTAAAACTCTTGAAATTGTGAATAGAATGCGATATATTGCAAAGTTTTAAGTTTTAGTGGCTTCCTGGTGCTTGAATTGATGAGAAAAATCTTTGCTTTCTCTTATTTTAAATTTTTGAAAATAATTAGTGTTCCGCGGAAAAAAAATAAAACTCCTGAAATTTTGAATAAAATCCGATTCAATGGCGTCACCACCAAACATTACTTATCAATTATTATTTAAAAACTATATTACGCAGTGATGAAGAATATATGAAAAGTTATTTATTAATTTGAATTACAGCTAGTTATTTATTAATTTTAATTATCAGTAAAAGTTTTTGGGTTGTTACTAATGTTCCGTGGTTTCGTAGAATAAAATTACAAAATAAACCTAATAGTAGGGGAACTCAAATACACACATGCTATTTGTGTCGAGAGCGCGCGTGCGCGATGCGCGACCGACGGCCGACGTTCGCGTCGGTCATAGACTTGCTTATCGAGATACGAAAGTCCGATGACGCATACAAACTGTCACAATTTACTGCCTACATGCTGCTTAACGTAAGGTTATCACTAGTAACATTCGCTTAGAAATAATAAATAAATATATATATAGACATAGATAATATATATAGATCTTTTGTACAAAAGTATTCAATGATATAGACACTATTATTTTTATAGGTAGATATAAAACTTAATAGTTAATATTATGTACTTCAAAACAATTAATAATTATTACAACCCGTTTAAAATCATGGAAATTAAGTTTAGATACGGCCATTTATAGAGGCGATACTAGTTTTATTGTCTGCAAGTTGAGAGTAGTCGATAGTGTGCCGAACTGCTAACCATTGATCAATAAATAAAAAAGCGTCAAAATAAACTAAATGTAAAATTGTATACAGTATTTATATTACATATGATTAGACTTTGTATTATTATACTGTATAATAAATCTACCTACGTTTTAAGCATTCCTATAAATTATCTAGCGTCTGACAGCAATTCTGAGAATTAAATAATCTTTGACCGCACTAGTTGTCCTTGTCGTCGCTCTGCAGCTCTCCGCCCAATATGCAATATGCCGCCTAACCCAATATTTAAAAATTGTTTTCTAATTGTTTTTTTATGTATTTCAGATTCTATAAGTCGAATTATTTATATACATAATTATTTAGGTAGAAGGACAATTAATTACTTTCTTATTATTTGGTGCTAATGGCTTCATTGGTATTTTAAAACGTTGTTAGGAGTTAGAAGGAGAACGTGATCCGGCGTCCGTCCGGGAGCGGAGCGCCGGGAGTCGGGAGGGCGAGGCATGGGGCCGCGCGGGCGGCGCCGCTACAGCCGCGTCCTCTCGTCGCACCGCAGTCCGCACGCGGTGCCGCTAATGGTTTGTTGTCTGTATCCACTTGTCGTACGCCGCATTGGAACACGCGATCGTCACCTTTGTTTATCTGACCGCGACTAACACAGCTGTTCAAAAAGCTCAGCTGTACCTTTTTCCAGTGTCTGGTATATTGTGTGTTATCATCTGTCAGTGCGTTTATAGTTAAAATTTGTTGTGCGTGTATTCTGTTCAGTGTTGATGGATCAACCGGCGAACCCTTGAAACTGTCGTTGCTGTGCGCACGCCTCCGGTGAGTCCGTGGCCGCTGACCGGCTCGGCTATGGCCGCCACGGCCCGCCGTGAGATCGACACCGGCGAGGAGGATATCGCAGCGATAGCCAAGCAGATATCTGATCATGCCGAGGCCATCTATCAGACATGGAAGGCGCGAGGACTCGCGCCCACTGAGATTCTCTCGTGCAGGCCTACGCCTGGTATTAAATTGGCAGAAAGCCTACGATCGAAACCTAAACCGGAGTCTAGGCCGGAAATAAAACAGAGACCTGAGTTTCGACGAGATCATCGTGTGGAGATGATTCGAGATCAACGAACGGATCCTAGAAGAGATCATAGATCTGATCCTCGACGTGACCACAGACTCGACCCTGAGGGAGAAACGATAGAGATGACTTTACCTCCAGATATTGTACCGGAACGGAATGGTCCGGGTAACAATAACGCAGGGGCAAGGAGGGCTGATTCTGCCGCTATGCGGTTAGAAGTTGCCCGTGAAGAAGAACGTCTCTTGCGAGCTCTACGCACTGGAGGTGTCGTGGCCGAACGTTCAACTGAACGACCTGATGTCGTGCCACCAATATCACTTGTTGACTACGCTAAGAGTAGATATCAGGACAGGTTAGATACAGGTGCGCGAAAGCCGATAGCGGGTGTGCTAGCGGCGAGAGACGAGCATCACTTGGTTCACATGTCACCGAAGCTAGATCCAAGTTCGAGGCTCGTGCTCGGCGATCATCAAGCGCAGGCGCTGGTGAACCAGTCTCCGTTTCAGGCGCAGCGCCCGTACGTCCTTTCCTCACCCGAGGATCAGTTGCGGAACGCGTGCTTATGTTTGAACGATGTCCGAGTGAGGCCACGCTTGAACTTGCGAAAAGAAAATCTCCAGCTGCAACTACCTGGCGGGGACCTCACGATGTTATCAACAGAGCACAGGTAACTATAACTTTACATTTATCTTTGACTTACTAACAAATGCGGTAGTCTACTTACGTCTTAATTCTTTACTTGATCTGATCGTGGATTTGACAACCATTTGACTATATCAAAGAAATCTGGAGTGACTAGTTCTCAAGTATAAAAGCCGATTACTATCTATAAGTACTTTATAAAAATAATTGAATTTAAGAATGTTAGCTATCCAAGATGGCATCATAAAGTAGTTACCATATTATTTTTCATGCAAAATTTAAAAAGGAATATAAAAAGTTCTTACGTGTGAAACAATGTGTCGATGGAGTCAAACTGAAATCTAATTACAAATACATTCATGAACAACGAAATCATAACAATTTTGTGTCTCAATCTGAAATTGTCAGTATATGTGAAGACGTGCCTGGTAACCACTACCAATAGGTAGTAATGGCAATATTGTGATATTCCGAACAGAGTCATGAGCTAAACAAACAATAATAATTACTGACTGTTTGCCGACTCGTCAGCCAGACGCAAACGGTAAATGATTACCTATGTTCTATAAATTCGGTGTTGCTGCGATGTATGTTGCACATAAACGAGTCTACATGCTACAATTATTTCGTGAATCATTTGGAACGTAGTGACATCAGCTGGGTGATGCCTTGAAAATAAACTTAAAGTTCCAGTACGTATTACTAATTATTTCATATACCTAAAAAATATATATTACATAACAATTATGGGTAAATGTAAACATATTTACAATAAATAGAGTCGTAAACTGTGGTATTATCTAGTATAGAAATTCGTAGAAGGAAGTAGGCACGTAGGTTCCGAAAAGTCTTTATTTACAAATTTCGGTTCTAACTGGATTAAAAACTATGGATCACTGACGCAGAAACGCATGCAGAAATAAAGTAGAAACAAATTTTAAATCGTAAATATTTTTATAGTTATTTTATTAAGGGCACTGCAGTATGATAAGCAAGAATACCTTCCTACGTACCTACCTAACTTAATCTATTTGACTAACGTAATCTGTTGAATGATAAATGAATGAATATTGAAAAAATGTTGAATGATGAATAAATTATAGTTTGCTATTACAGGATATGTCAATTCTCTAAATAATAGGTACGAGTAATATTTTTATTGATTGCCAATGGTCACAGATGCCATATATTGCTATTGTCATATATTGTCGGTATCTGGAGATAAAAAAAAAATGATTTTCCTAATATTTTTTTTGTTGTCAAGATATAATAAATAATTAGACAATTACTTTTCTTTCTCTACAAAGTACTTCACTAGAGAATCAAGACGAACCAAGGTAAAATGACAGGTGCTTTGATCATGTCTCCCAAATAACCAACAAATGCTGGAGTGTATAAATTCTTGCTTACGTTTTACGTATGTAAGGAAGATGGGATATATAAATAGGAAATGTAATCATGAAGAGGGGGGGGGGAATCGTTCAGTATGAGGACATTTAGGTGACCGAGCTGATGATGATGATGACTAATCTACGTCTAAATGTCTGTTTTGTAATTTAGATATCGCAATTACTGATGACGTATTTGTGAAAATGAGATAAATTTTTACTTATAAGTGACTTATGTATAAAATGATAACTGAGTGCAAACAAGTTTGTTGTGCATTTTGAATTATGTATTGTACCTACGTATTTGCGAATGTTATTTAGGTACCAGCAAGGTCACACTACACGGCGGAGTCACGACAAATTTTCTTATATTCCAGCCCACATCTACCAATCATTCAATTGCACAGTATTTGGTACCTTCTGTGTTATTAATGTAACTTCTTTATTTTTTTTGGGACGTACCCTGTTGTTCCCGCTTAATATGTTTGGAGGGATAATAAATTGAACTTAATAAATTTATGGACATTCCATGTAAACCTTGATTAAACTAACTGATAACAATATAAATTTCTTGGTTTAGTGGAATAAATTAGATAAATCTAAATAACAATGCTATGGGGCTATAAATACCAGAAACTTTACCTAACATTTCATTTGTATTTTTTTTATTTTAGGGATTATTTTTCAAAAGACAAGTTGTGGAGATTCCGTAAGTAAGAATTTATCTGCCTCGACTTTTTACTGTTCAATTTCCATTGTGTCAATTAAATTTACTATTCTGCTATATTTAGTTCAAAGCAATTTTCAATAGACCTAAGACTAGCTTGTGATACTATGCTATGTTTTTTAAATGTAATCTTTAGTTTGGTTGGGTGTCACAGGCGGAATCTTATAATAGATGATGAAAAATGAAGAGGTATTTTAATATATCGGGCAAACATATATATATCTCTCTCTCTCCCTCTCTCTCATTAGGTTGGCAAAGACTAAATCCTTCCATCTGCTACTATCCTGACACTCGTCTTTCGCTTCTTCTACTTCCATAAATGCTTTCATACATGCTCTTCGATTACGGGTAGTTTTAACCTGGCTTTCTCCAGAATGACCATGATATGGTCGAGATTACCGTATAGTATATACTGTATTAGAATAATGTTCCACGATATTATACTGCATTGCACTTAGACGAGCACAGTGTTTTAGAAACTGCTTGAACAAATGTAATATAATGTATTTGGTTCATTGCATTTTTGTCAAATTGCCAGTACGTTCAATCGAGCTACGTCGCCGTAGAATAACGCGTGTTAAGAGGACATGCGGTCGGCAACAGATTTGAAAAGTAGGTTTTTCAGAAATCTATTGCTATCGCGTTGCCCCCCAAAGAAAGAGTACAAAACATGAAAGGGACAACTGCAGCTCGGGCTGATTTTAACTATGCAAAATAGACGAAAACATTATTTCGTAGTACCCTGTTTCCTCCTCCAAAACTGAACCGATTTTTAATTTTCTTTCAGTTGTAGAATAATAAAGACTTTGGCTATACCTGTACGTTTTGCTTTTTTAAATATTATCCATTAAATTTGTTTGACGAACTTTTGAAAACGATGGTAAAAATCGAGCATTTTTTTCATTTTCATAGGGTCCTAGTTTGTACAATAAATAATTTATGGAAAAAATCAAAACGTACAAGGATGGTGGTGGTAGATATATATTATTTGGTATAAAAATATTTACCATAATAATAAATATTATCCAGGATAGGGGACTATGTTTGTGTGGAATAAATGCCGCTAGCATATCCTCTTAATCTCAAGCTTCACGTAATGTAGTGTTACAGAAGCGCCCACTTTTGCTGTTTTCCGTTCTGATATATAAGTCATGATATAATGTTTTTAAGAATTATTGAGTACATATTATTTCCATATTTCTTCTTAATGTGTCGAGTACCCATAAAAATAAAACAATAGGAAAACAATGGAAAGTTGGCGTAAACGCCAGGCAAGTGCTCAAGGGGTTAAACTAAAATAATTTTCAAGTTCAACCTAAATATAAGCAGTTAAAAATAAAATGAGATTTGTCCTCTAGATTTTGTATAATATTTTGATTTTTGAATCTGAAGTAAAAGCTAGAATTGTATTCGACAGATATCTGTACTGTTAAATATTGACTTGAGTATTAAGAATTTAGTTTAATTTTGTTTTTAATTGATCACATGGACTCTTGCTTGCAAAATACCTCTGTGGTTAATTATAGTTGGTGTAGAATTAATAACATCGCACCTTTCAGGGGATTTTGAGAATTATTGATTAAATAAATATTTATTAGCGATGTGCCGGACAGTAAATTAAAAGAAAACCTGTCAAGCGTGTTTTATTGTAAAAAAGTTTTATTAAGTAATGTGAAGTAATGAAATGATACCCTATCTCTGTAAAACTCATTTAAAATGTAATAAAATCCGATTCAATGCACAGTTTTCAGGGCAAGTGTTTGAATTTACAAGATTTTTTTTTTACTTTAACTTAGTACTAAAAAAGTTCAGGAAAATAATTAGGGTCCCCTATAAAAAATTAAAACACGGGAAGAATATATGAACCGCGGGCATAGCCGCGGGCAGACAAATAGTTATTCATAAAGGCGATCGAGTTTCTTGTTTTTCGAACTAGTAAGTAGTAGTTTGACGATCATAAGCGGCTTTTCTGGGGCTATATCGAATAAAATATGTCTGATTTTGATTAAATACTTTTTGGGACATATAAAAATAAGAATTTAAAGAATGTATTATTTTATATTAACAATAAATATTGTTGAATAAACATTATTGTTGCTTCTTAATTGCGACTATTAATTAATTGTATCAACATCCTTGACTTTATTACATTTCGGTTCATTTAGTGGTTGCGGTTTTTCCATGCAATTGTTTGTCTCAATATTACGTCGAAGCTCTACTATATTATTTTTATTTATTGTGACATAATTGTTTCGTAAAATAACAAATTAAAATGTCGTATTGTTCATCTGTGAAAACCTATGTCATAGCGGTATTTGGAAATATTGAACATAAGTTAAGCTTTTGAGCGAAATATTGAGTAAACATACTAATTATAGAGCTTTACCTCTTTTCCATGATTCAATCAGATTTATACAGACGCTTTAATATCGATTTTACTTATTAAAATAACAGCTATATATCCGCGGCTGCGCCCGCGTTTCATATATTCTTCACTGCGTTTTAATTTTTTAATATGGAACCATACGGAATCATTTTCTTAAAAAATGTTTTAGTACTAAGACAAAGTAAGAATATTTCTCATAGATTGAAACACTTGCCCGTAAAACTGTACATTAAATCAGATCTTATTCAAAATTTATTAGTTTTTTTTACGTGGAACCTTAATTATTTTCGGTTGCCCGGTTCTTAAGTTGCCCGGAGTAACGTCAGCTATCTACCAAAAAAGTTCCAGTCGTTCCGGAGATTACCCGCTACAAACAAACAGACAGAGAAAAAGAAAAAAGTAAATAAAAAAGATTTTAGCATAGGTATCTTGTATACATTCATATGTATTTAGCAAAAAATTGTTATTTTGTCATTACAAACAGAAACTACAATTTATTTATTAGTATAGATAAGTATCTGACACACGAAGATACAACTCAAATCTCAAGAACAGCGTATTTTAGGACTGCCTTTTTATTATTAGTTATAAATAGTTTTAGACTACAGAGGCCATTTTAATGTTAGATGAATTACATCATACATACCATTACTTTTTTCATTTTCATTTAATAATATCCTCATAACTCAAAGTACTAATTTAACAAAATATACGCGATAACTATATAGAATACATATATAATTTAGAAAAAAAAGAATTATATAAATCAAGAGAACCCGCTAACGAACAGGGATGCAAACAGATAACCGAGAGACGTTGCCTTTTATAATAAATGTTTTGATAACTTCGGATCGGAATCCAACCAACCTGATATGACGATAGGAAAGTGCACGTTTTCGTGTAACTGTTGTACTTATATGCACATGGAATCGTAAACAGTTATAAGCAGGATACAAACACAAAGTATTCGTGTCACGATGTTTAGGTGCATTATGCGCGCCTATAAACATTTCGTTACTAGCCGGTATTTCCGATACAATCAGACTGTATCGGGGAATACTGTTTAGAATCTTCAATACGAGGGAAAAATTTGGACAATAGACTTATGTGAAATTCAAGAGAATATACTAACTACATTTGTATTTTTAGTATAAGAAATGTTACTTATTAATTTATTAATCTCTTTTTTAAATGGCGAAAGTTAAAGGAAATTAATTTCAAATGATGTACTTATTACGTAAATGATGGAAGCGTGAGAAAGTTTTAAAATCCGACTAACTTTAAAGCTTCAGTTAAAACTTAAGGTTCTTAACATAAGAGTAAGGATAATAAACTTTTATTTAGATAAACGCTTTTCTAAACGCCAAGAGATTGTTCACCTCGTCAACGTCTAGTACGGGCCCAGAAAATAAAAAAAATTGTGTTCCAAATTTAAACACGACGGAACGACGGGAATGGCTTGGCTGACGCCCAGCGGCGCTCGATTAGAGCCCGACCGATATCCCGACTGCATCCGAATAATGTCGGATAATAGGAATAGCTAATGTTATACATTTAAGCATTATTGACGATACAAATTACCGTATCGAAGTACACAGAGTAACAGGAAACCAAACTTGCAATATCATCGACTTATAATCTTTAGGAAGTGCTTCGTAAATTGAACGGAAGTGATTGTTCGGAATTGTTTTTGTTGCGTCCAAGTGTTGCGCGCGCGTACGATTGACATTGGTGTCACGCGAGAAATCGTTACACCAGTCAACATCTGTAATTGGGATGTCATAATCTCTTTGTAAGATCGTGAAATTTACATATCTGGTACGATTTATCACGCGCATGTCAGGTGACAAATAATAAATGCTCGGGCATGTTATTATTATAATATTTTTAACCGAAACTTGTGAAATGTCAGTTGTATGACTTGTTGGACGACATGAGACGTGGATGTGAATTTTTAAATAAAAACTTCAATGAGGTCGATAATTTTTTAAACTTTTTTTTTAAGTATATCTGTATATTTAGTCACCAAGAAAGTTAAAATAATGAAAGATTTACAAATATAAAACCATAGGTATGTGAAATATGTTCGGAATACCATTTTATGTTTATTTCAGTGATGGTTGATGCTAATTTTCAGTTTGCACACATGTAAATCACTTGCAACTTTCGTTTTAATGCTATGTCTAAAAAGTGTTGGAGGTTTTTCGTTAATAAACTGTGTTTCGTTAATAAACGAAGTATTTTTTTTGGTTATAAGACAGAAATTAAAGCAAAATAAGAACACATTTCATTGTTCTGTTGTTTATGGACCACGACTTTTTATATCAAATAATTACCAACTTTAAAAAAAAACCAACAAATAGAACAACTTTATCTTAGTTACTAAATACTTCCGATAATGAGACAATTTTGCACGGTGTTGCGAAATAATTCCGATGTCCGAACGACATTACTCTTGCCGTGAACGAATTATTCCGGCTTTGAAAGTGAAAGAGCATTGAATGCTAGCCAATTTGACGCATTAGAATTCACAAAAGGAGTCTCCATTGACCAATAACCTATTTCCGTGTACAAAATAGAAGCGTAAGTGTTCATTCTGTAATTTTATCTCTGTCACCATTGTATGCATTGATGTGTTATATATCAATGATTGTATGTGATGATTTTACGAATGAATACGGTTCAAGAAATTACAGTGGTAAAATAAAACTAACCAAGTACAAACTAAGGTAATAACGGGTTATTTGAAGTAGTTAGGGATCTCAAGGTCTATGAGTTAGTTGCATGTTCTCATGCGATCTCAGTCATTGGTAACTTTACGACGTGTTGTTAGGTAACGTATAAATGCTAATTAATTAAAATACGTAAGTGTTTTATAATTTGGAGAATGGTGAAATTTAAGAGCGGCATATCATGCTGACCCTACGATTATACAAGTATTATTGTTCAACATATTGCCGTATACTAGTAATACAATTCAAGCTGCGTCATCATTGGAATCATTGGAATCACAGGATCACTAGGGACACTCTTATGGGATCGTAAAAAGAGGCAAACTAAAACCTTTAATGAGCAAACTTGGTAAATATGTCTATAGGCCAATTTAAAATAATAGTATACTAAGTAAAGTTCTTATGATTCTACGACAAAATATTGAAAAAAATCATAAAAAAGAAAATAGTATATACTAATATAGCATTACAAGCCGAAAGTTAAAGTAATTATAAGTAATTGTTTGTGAAAGCTATTGGATTCGGTGTGCGTTTACACGCTTAGTATCATGGGACGAGACGCATTCGCGACTCATGTAGTACGAATTGAATACGTAATATTTATTTTATGACCTACAATTCACCGTTGATATACGTGATAAAATTATTTACTTTGATTGTTAATATGTTTATTTATTTACCCTTATTGGACATACACGAAGCATTTTCTCTCAGTCAGCCTTAGGATGATGCAGAGATAAGAGGGTAAGAAGCATTATGTAGCGCATATGAAGTAGGTATATAGTACAATATTGACTATCGTAAAAATAATTAACAGTATGGTATAACCCACGGTAAAGAACTTTTGAAACGAGAATTGATTGGGACATATTTGTACCACTGGCTAGATGGTTGACAAAATCCATAGATTTTGAGTACATCGATTTTTAATTTGTATTAATGAAGTCTGCCAATTGTAGCATGTAGTCATACAATTGTAAGCATTTCTCACTCTGCCAACTTTGAGATGTCGTTTTTGCAGAAAACGAAATAAGGTTTCTCTATTTTTTGCTATATACAATTCATAATTGTATATTTGAGCAATTATATCAAGTGTATATCAATGAGCAGTTATTTACTTATGGATATTAATGTCCGCGGTCCCATTTTACATAATAATAACCTTACATCAAAGTGGTTAGATGTTATCAGAGAGTAATTGATAGTGAGAAAGCATTATTTTATGAGGCTAAGTGACTCGTTCGCGACGATTAACATTCAATATAATCTTCAATTACATTTAACAACCTTAATTTAAATTGAAATTCGTATATTTATAATATGGCATCGGAAGACGCAGAGTGGGTAGGCCCCCCACAAGGTGGATCGACGACCTGAGGAAGGTCGCGGGAATACGCTGGATGCGGGTGGCGCAATACCGGTCTATGTGGAGATTTTTGGGGACGTCTTTCGGTTGATTGGATGGCTGTTTACTTAAATAAGAAAATAATATCTGTATATACCCAGATTATGTGGATTATTACATGAATTTGAGATAGGAATGTGAAAGTCGGCTTATGGTTATTTTGACTCAATAGACTATAAGTTAGTGTAAAGATTGTTTATTTCAAATAAAGTAATAAATGTCCTCTGTAACGCCGAAGTGGATTAGAAATGTTATCTACACTTCTATGCTAATAAATAAAATTGAAGTCTGTTTGTAATGTCAAAATTATTTTATTTTACTAAATAGGTATGAATGTATACACGATACCTATAACAAAGATACAATTTTTAAAATGTTTATTTGTCTGTCTGGCTAATCTTCAGAACGGCTTTATCGATTTTGACGGGACTTTTTTTGGTAGATAGCTGAAGTTACTCCGGGTAACTTAGGGTACTTTTAGTTTTCGAAAATAATTAGGGTTCCGTATAAAAAAATTAAAACGCGGGCACGCAGCTAGTTACAGAAATATAATTAAACTAAATATGACTGGCGTAATGAAAAGTTTATTGAATGAATGTATGATAGATATCTTACAACATTAAAGTTGGACAGTAATGGCGGTCGCTTAACAAAGTTGTGTTGTCATGCCGTCTTTTACTTTCAAATAGGGGCTTTTTCGCATGTGTCACAGTTTACTTTAGCTGGCACGGAAAATATTTTTATGGTCTTTTTCCCTTAAAGCGATAATTGGGATACATGTTAGGATTTTCGTCGAAATTGTAATTTAGAATTAATATTAATATATATGGAACGTCTTCGATATCTGTAGAACATGTATAAAACGTAGGTAACTGCTTTTTTGTTAGGACAAACTTTTCTGCTGTTTCTTATAAATTTTGCGAAATATATAGGGCACCTGTGTTAATAAATATTATTTATTTCAACTTTAAAAAAATAAAAACAGAAGAACTTAATATGAAGATTCAGTCTATAACTTTACAAAAATCTGAAAAAATATATTTTTCAAGGTTTTTTATTTTAATAAATGGAAGGCGGCCAACACGTATAAAATAATATTTGTGCTTTTGTGATTTATTTATTTATTTTTTGCCACTTAAAATATATTATAGTGAATATTAGTCTATTTCGTTAAAGGACAAGGATAAGTTAGTAACGACTTTATCTTGACTGACCTTTATCTGTTCAGTTGTTAGGAAGTTAGAAGATGATTTATAGATGCACCAACAACACAATTTGATTGTCATAACCATTGGCATTTATCCACCTGTGACAGATATTTTAGACAGCATGTGCACACACACACGCGCGTGTACACACACAGACGCGTACACACTAAAGCGCATGCACACACTACATTAAGGCACATGAGTTCTCTAAAGGTATTTCTCTATTTTTTTTTACACATTCTGTGGAATATTGAATGCACCTCAAGCCAAGGTCCGTACCATTTTGGTGCCCTTATGCCAGCTACTATTTTCGGCTGAGTGCCGTAAGTACTTGTCCCAGTTGTACTTTGGGGCGAGTGCTGAAGGTACTCCCTGCAATAAATAATTTGTCCCAAAGTCCGGTGAATCTGTTATATAAGGTCTTTCAGGTTAACAGCATTTAATCAGTTAACAAAAATCTTCATATAATTTTTTGGTGAATCGCCAAACCGATACAGGAGCGACTGTGACTGTCGTATATACCCCACTTGAATAAGTTTCATAATGCTGAATACATGTAAATTGTAATTTTAATATGGCGATTACATTTATTAATATCTTTGTAATTTGTTTTCTATGAATTACCTAATGTAAAAATGTACATAATAAAATCTAATCTACATCTAAGATTTAAAACTGAAACAATTAGGTTTATAAATCGATTCATTGTATCTGAAGTTTTTAACCTTCTAATGGACAGCGAGACAGGCGTTACCTTTTATAATATTTACTGATAAGCATTATTTAACAAGAAAAGTGACATTATCAACCATCAATACTTGACTAGAAGTCGTCTAGTCAGCAAAACATTAATCATAACTAAATTAGAATCAACTATTCAACATTTCGTTGTTACCAATTTTCTAATTTGCATTAGAAAATAAATAACTCAAGCCAATGAAGTAGATAACGTACCTAACTGCTATATAAATAATAATAATAATAATAGTTTAGAAAATTAACAAACTCCTCTATGCGTTTCTGATTGTGGTTTGATTTTGAGTAGTCGTTCTACGTACTATGTTGGGCGTGATGCCTACTAATTCCATCTCTAGACTAGTCCTATCATTATTCCCAGTAATATGTGACCATTCTTTCCGTTCCCATCATCGCGACCTCAGTAAGTCCTCATCCATCCTTTATCCGGTCAGTCTGTTTTCCTCATTAGGCTCGAGTGTTTGCCTAAATTGTAATTCCTACTTATAATTAATTACATTGTAAACTTAAATAAAAATGTTGTTAAAAGCTATCGAAGGTTCCTGACCCAAAAATAAAAATAATCCAGGATCCATGTAACTAATACCGGAGTGAGCTAGTAAAACTATAACAAATAACATAATTAGTCATAACAATTATAAACGCTTTCGTTACGTTGATAAGATTAAGTACGTTATCTAGAATCTACACAAGTGTGTATAGATAACGCAGGTTTCCTCGTACAGGTCACACGGTTCATTGACCTCCAGATAATTGTTTATTTTGTTTATTAAATTATTTCTTATTCGTATACTGTACAGAATGCGCATAAGTTCGTCCGCGTTGACTTTAGAATAGGAGCCAGTGAGAAACTGTGTTATTGTAAGTAACCAATAGGCGATAGAGAAATTTTAATCACTAGGATTTTTGAAGAACTACAATTCTCTAGTACGTTATTATTTCGATGTATCTCTTAATATTTAGTTTACTTAAACTACGATAAATTTTATTTATGGCGAATTGGTTACTTTGACGTTTTTTTCTATTTACACAATAGCTTAATTAAAACACCGTATTACATACATAATACCTTCCTTGTAAAAATAGAGCGGCGGAAAGCGACTTTGTTGTATACTATATACAGATAAATTTAGTATTTGTCCACAATCTCAGGTAAACGCATAGCCTAAACAAAACTGGCTTTAAAATGATTCTGTCGGAGCACACATTTTGTGCCTTTCTACAAATCTATGGCTGCGTTGTGACGTTTTCCTTTAACGAAAGTTTAGGCTAATTGTAGAATAGGATTCGAAGCCATATCGACCGACTTGATATCCTATCACATAACTATTGAACCATCAATCAACGCTTCATTAATTATCTTTAAAATTAATAATTTATTGCCCATTTAAATATATCATCTCTATTTTGTATTGCACGTCGCACACGTCGCGTCGCCTCGTCTGGTTCGAATGGCGCATATACGATTTCAAGGTAATCATATTTTTTTTATAGGTTTGTATAGTTCACATCGTAAATAACTTTATTTGATCATTGTTAAAAGACTAATTGACAATAGAATGGTTGCCGAAGTGGAATATCGATTATTATATTAGACTAGCTTCTGTCCGTGTCTTCTTCCACATTGGCGTTAGAATTGGGCCAGAGAGAAACTGTTAGGGGCCATTCAAATATTACGTAAGCATCAAGGGAGGGGGTGTAGTTTATATATAATTAATATATATAATTAATATATATAATATAATATATAATATGTAATTTATTTATATATAATAGTGATTACGTAAGGGATATATTTTTTTTTTCCTTTTGCTTATTATTACTGAAAAGGGTGGAGGGGGAGTCAAAACGACCAAAATTTTGCTCACGTAATATTTGATTAGACCTTTATTGTGACTGAGTTCACCGTAAGATATAGACATATCCAATTGTGAAGATTTATCTAGAGTTTTTAAACAACAACAATTATCTTGTACCTACATCACTTTGATGTCTTAAGATATATCTCAAGTTTTAGTCTACGTAAGCCATAATTATTTATTTTTTTGTTATTTGGTAACACAATTCAAATTCAGTTGATCACAGCCCACTGCTGAATATGAACCTTCTTGTACGCTATTCGTTTCGGTCCTGAGCTAATCTCATCCAGATATCGCCTGTGGTTTTCCGGTGTCGTGAAATCCACCCAACGAGATGGTGGCCGTCTAGTTCCCCGTGCATATCTACGTACGTGGCTATGTGCTACGCATACAATATATTGACATTTTCTATTTACAAAAAAACTTACTTAAGATATACTGACTGTATATATAAAGCATCACTGGAAAAATATCTAACCGAGGGTGAAAACCACATCGAAATCCGTTTAGTGGTTTAGCAGGAATTATCGCATAAACAGACTGATAGACGAGGAAGGCAACTTTGTTTTTTTTTTCTCTTTATTTTTTGTGTTTACTTTGGTTTTTATGGGACCGTATTTCGTAATGTTATGCGGATATATATAGATTGTTATTATTTAAGTGAATACACGTTGACATCATCACTTATCACTTCCATTTTAAATACTTAGACGTTACTGAAACGAATATTTGATTTATATTCGAACGCTATATTGTAATGTTTACGTTTTATAATAAGGTAATATATCCAATAAGTAAAAAATATATAAAGAGCCTAACAACAGTTCTGCTTGAGCGAGCTTCTCTCGTGCGTACCGATTTTCGTTTTTGCTCCGCTTTATTGTGTCACCAGTATCTATAGTCGAGAAAATGTACTTTTACGGTTCATGTTTGTTTATATTTGTTTGTTTTGACTAACTTAGTACATCGTGCTTGGTATTTGCCTCGTTTTGACCATCGGCGGGCTTTAATATCGAATCTTAAAAAATCAGATTGAGATCAAACCAAAAATATAACGGGTTTTCTGACTGATCACTGGCAATTTAGGGAGGAAAAGGATTGACATTTCTGAAAAATAGATTGAGATTGGATATTAAAACCGGCTGTATAGTTTATATTAGAATTCACGCTTACCTGATTAAAGGATTTGGTATTTGATGTAACACGTTTTGCTAGCGGTACCGCTCGTATAAAATAATTTGTTTATTGTATTGTCTCTCGAATTTTCAATGTTTATAGTATACTTAAATTATCATCAGGAACGCGCGCTTGTCATAATTTTAAGACAATAAGACATTTTCTTATATGTTTATCAATAAATATTCTTTTAAATTTGTAGCTTTTGCTGCTGAGCTTTAATTAGTATTAATAAAAAAAATATGAGAAATGAGTTTTTCTTTCCTTGAGTTTTCAATAACGATGAATTTCTTTCACCGGGCGAAAATATAAAACAAGAAAATACATCTACAACTTAATTTTTTTTTTTATCTATATTAATATAGTCAACAGTTGTTGAAAACTTTTTAGTTACAGGTTACGTGTTATATTAGTGAGTATTAAAAGTCTACATTACTGTTGTTGTTCTTAATTTTTTTGTTTGATTTAATCATTAGTTTGTTTTAACTAAAGATTTGTAAACACGTGGTTTATGTTTCGATTTTATGAGCAACTATGAATAAATGACACTTAATTAAAAAAAGTAAATACATATGTGAGTTCATTACCTCCATGTAAATTGAAATAAAGGTTCGTGTGAGTAAAGCTTGTAAAGGACTTTCACTTTCACACGTTCGTCCGTGACTTCTGGCAAGCAAGCGTCATGCATGTTACTAGCGCTTTGTCACGATACAACCCGGGAGCTTTGTTTGTCGCAATTGTACTTACTATAATATTATTATTTGATTATAAAATTACTTCATCATGATTTGATTTATAATTTGAATTTAATAATGTTTAGCGTCATCTATAAGTCCATTATAAGACATGTAATGTTGTATGGATCATAATGCTGGGCTAGTAAGAAGATGGATGAGAAATGATTGTATATTTAATATGCGAATGTTGAGATAGATTTGCGGTATGACAAGAATGTGTAAAGCCAGGAATTAACATATTAGATGGAGTTTTAAAGTGGCGCCAGTGGTAGAAATGTTGAATGGGAATCGTTTGTTGTGGTATGGACATGTTATGAGAAGAGAGGAAGCACATGTGAATAAAACAGTATGAATGCAGAAAGATGGAAAAGTTGAGGAAGGTCAAAGAAAATGTGGACGGATTGTGTAAGGAATAATATGATAGAAGAGGGATTAAACGAAGAGATGACGGTTAATAGGGATGGATGGAAGAAAAAAAACATACTACACCGAACCCAAGTGAGTTAGGGATGATGATAATTATCCTCTTAGAACTTTTTAACAATAATTTTACCTCGAGACTGTATGACCTCGAGATCAGAACCGGGTGTAGATTGAGTTAAGGCAGTCTCTCCACACTTCCGGTAGATAAGGACAATCGCTTCAGGCTCTAATACCCTTTATGAAAGAAGTGGTTAAAATGGCTGACGTTAGAAATACGTAGAAGGAATAATATTGGAAAGGATGTAAAAAGTCTCGAATTATGTTAGAGGGGTACTGAGGAATTTAGACAACGCTTTAGACATTTTCTCCCAGACATTTTTAGGGTGATGAGGAAATTAAAGGAGATTTGTATTGATAAATGCTATCCTTGATTTTTCATGTAGAATTTTTGGTTGAAAGACAAATGAAAGACATTTCAATCAGCATAAAAGTCGCCTTATGTACTGTTGAATAATTTAAAACATACTACTAGATCCCATAGTAATTATGTGCGAATAATTCTAGTCCCTAATTTTGACAGCCATAATCCATTAAAAGTATGATCTTGAAGATATAAGATAGAAAAAATATGTGCTGAAATGCTTTAATGATTGCGTAAATCAAAGAAACCTTTGTCAAAAATTATAAAATGTAGAAGTAGTAACAATGTTTTTGTAAATTACAACAGGTAGAGCACAGAATTACGTTGTTGATTCAAGTGATTTGATGTCATTAGTCCTGTGCTAATAACGATCTAAAATAACTTCGTTATTAGCACGCCGCGCGCCGTGACGCAGTAATAAAATTATATTATTTGAAATTTGTGCGACGGATGTACTATGAAGGTCGACATCAAATAAATCATAATATCCGACAATATTTAATTATGTCATATCTTTTAATTAAAAACGATTATCGAGTATCAAGAAAAAAAAAAAACAAGGTTGTTTGAGATCTTTATGAATAGATGTGGTGACGTAAGGGTTTAATTGTAAATCATAATATTATTAAGCAATTGGGAATGAAATGCTGACAAAATTGTTAGCTTTTTTATGAATTATGATCTAATTTCGATCACAGGCGAGCACTAGACGCACTGGTATGAATTAATATGTATTTCATAACATAACATAACATACATAAGCTCACCCATGTTATCCCCGAAGAGTTAGGCAGAGGTGAAATAGCGAACTACAGCACCCACATTTTGCCGAGCTTAGTTCCGTGACAGGGGACGAGCGTGTCGCCATATTAGGCACAAATTCCAGACTCCGGGATGATAGATCCTGAGTGCAAAACCCAATATCACTTGATCGAACCCGAGACCTCAGAACGACAGTCGTACCGTAATACAACTACGCCACCGAGGCAGTTTTATACAAACAATTTAAATACGTTTTATACATGGAAATATTGTAAATAGGAATGATATAAAAAAATGATTGCATATTTAACATTTCATTTCTTACAATTATAATATATTTTCCATTTTCTTATTTAATTTGTTAATTCTAAAATAAAGAGCAAAAGCTTATTCTAGATTTCAAAATACCTATATCAACTTTTTTGCTTGCATTTATTTATAAAATATTATTATTTAATGCTTTTTAAATTTTCACGACTTGTGGCGATATTCAGAATAACGAAAGTAAAATTATTTATTTCTTGAAATCTATCGAATACGATTCGAATCGAGATTGAAATTTGATTGTGAAGCGAGGTCCTAAACTATAATATATCTCTAACGCTATATATGCAAATTAAGACTTCTGTAAATAAGATCCGTAATAAACTGATAATAAACTTATGTTGATCGAATTAATCGAGATTTATTGAGTGAATACTAATTGATTAATAAACAATATTTTAAAGGCTTATTTTTTATTATTATTAAAATTACTTTATTACATATATTATATGAGAATAAATCTTAATACGGTACTGCGTTGTGTCTTGAGTTGTATGTTAAGAAAATAACTATTAAAACATATGTAATTAAAAAGAGAATCACGATTAGATTGAAATATGAGCAATGTACAAGTATGTAGAGGTAAATAAAATTACGTTTGGTTTGATTTCATAAAAATTTAGATACAATAATTTTAAATATTACCTATTAATTTTATTATACTTAATGGGAATTATAAAACAAAGTTAATCACCTGAATATTGATATTATAAATTTATTTCCAGTTTTAGTTGAGATTTGAGAGAAGCGGTGCGGTGTTAAAACGCCGCATTGCGCATATTTTTGATACAGAGCAGAGGATCCAATAGACATTAAGGAAAATACTATTTACCTCTTAATAATATTCTATTTACTTTAGACTATGACGTTTATTGTGTACGTATATACCTACGTATATTTTATGGAACAGAATAAGAATTGACTGTACGGAGTGATGTCTATTCAACAAATGAGAGTACTTAAGAATTGTTACATTAAAAATATCAACATGCAACTACCTACTTATATTACAACTAGTTTCTACTGAAATATGTATATATTAGAACTGCCTACCCACTATTTATTCCCTAGTTAATCTAATTATTATTTAATATAACATTTTTTTTTCATTTTAAAAGCCCCTATCCTCAGCCGTAGATGCGAGATATTTTTTAGTGTCACTAAAAGCTAGCTTTATTTTATATAACAATTCTTAATTTAAGTTATAGCTATTCCTTTCAAAATGTATTATCTACTTTAACGATTAGGGGTCGTACAAGCATTACGTAAGCATCAATAGGGGAGGGTTTATGATTAATTTTTATTTTTGATGACTTGGGAACGGGAGGTCTGAATGGTAATTACATAAGCAATATTTACTTATTTATCTTCTTTTTTTGTTTACGATTATGCCAAAGCTTATATAAATATGGGGGGGGGGGTGGAGTTAAAATCTTTGCTTACTATTGCTTAAATTATTAAAATTAGCAAAATGTTGCTTACGTAATATAATATTGATAGTTTGAGGAAAATAAACTGTTTGTAACACTATATCTCGTCAATAGCAACAAAACAAAAACGAAAACAAAAACAAAAGAAAATCGGTAAATAAACAGCGCAGAAAAATGTTTTGAACTATTTCATATTTACCTATTAATATTTAAATGATAGAAAAGGTCATTACGAGTAACGACTTATTCGGAATATGACAGGGCTCCATATCTACTCTATGCTAATATTCAACAGCCGGTAAGATACTACAAGAAAGTAAAGAATAACAAATTTTAATAAGCACAAATAAATCGACATATATGCTAACCATTAATTATCCTTTATGTTTGTGTTTATAGTATTACAAAGCAAAACTTTGTAACTTATGAAGTTTACTTTGTTGTTTATCTTATCTTAAACTTTCTGAGATTATTATGAAATACTTTATGTAAAAAATGTGATGTGTTTTATAAATGCATTTTCTCTTATTAAAATTTGTATTTTCACAAGTGTTAGAAATTGACTTTTATTTACTAAGTGTAGTAATAAAACCAATTGTTTACTTGTTCAACTTATATAAAATCATAAATTATTTTATGCCTATGACAGTACGATTAAAAACGTTTGATACGTAAATGTGAATTATTCGTGCTAAAGCGGTTTACACACGTACGGACCGGACCGCGGACATAGTACGGCGGGCGGCCGATGTTATCAGTCGCCTAAGTAGAGATGGAAATCCTTTCAAAAACAGATTGATTTTTGAATCGAATCGAATCTAAGCTTGATGAATCGATTCAGAAAACATCGAGGTCCAAAAGATCGAGCTTTTAAACTAATAAAGTGATTATTAGAATGGTCTTTTTGTTTTCTATGATATGATGATCATCTGTAAATAGGCAAAAATGCAGTTCAGTGTTATTTTTTCTTAGTATATTAGGCATTCTTCTTTTTTTGTTTAGTTGCTATTTTGACATTTAGTGTTGTTCATAAAAAAATTGGAAACAGTATTTGCAATAAATTATGATTATAGTCTAATTTCGGGCACTGTAAGAATACTCTTTATGAATAAAAACTCAAATAAAACAAGTCAAAAAAAGATTGATAACATGGACCTCGATATTTTGTGAATCGATTGAAAACTCGATCTCTTTGAAAAATCTTATTCCCCATGGGGACTGATGACCTCGGCTGCTCACCATACCATGTCCGCGGTCCGGTCCGTACGTGTATTAATAGCTTAATCAGTATCAAATACTGCCAACATCTGACAAAAAATATGTACCATATTTATCATTTAAAAAATGGAAGAAATTCAATAGATTTTTTTTTTGTATTAGCTTTGCATATTTTATGATCCACCATAGGTCTACAATAGTCGAGAGTGGCTAGTTAGAAAACTCAACATAATAAAAAAAAAAATGAAATTTGTAATGTATTAAACCCTTGAACACTAACCGGGCGTTTACACCAGCTTTCCATTGTTTTCCTATTGTCTGATTTTTATGGGTAATCGACATATTAAGTATTATTTACTTCCATTATGACATAAGATATTAATTTTCGTGTTTGCTAATTATGACTTAGTTAAATAGATACTTTCGAGGTCTGGTGTTGGCGAAGAATGATATGTATAGATTGGACTGCCATGAGAACAAACGGGTCCATATTAAAAGATTGCAATATCCTTCGGCTCTCCACATCCCGCCGAAAAAGACTGCTCTGTTACTTCGAATATATTATGCGGTCTGCAAAGCACTGTCTGGAGAAACAGATTATTTTAGGTAAAATAGACGACAGAAGAGCTCGGGAAGGACGCCTAAAAGATGGACTGAAACAATAAGAAAGCCGGTAGGCGGCAGCATGTACCATGCGATCCACTCCGTGACTGCACTCATTGGAGATTGTTCGTACTTGGTCACGATCTTCAACAGGATACGAAGAAGAAGAAGAATTATGACTTCGTGTTCAGTAGGTAACATAGTTTGCCGTGTAGTGCTAGTTAAGAGTAGTACCAACGCATATCTTCCCGTGGGTTTCATAAAATGTGACTAAGGGATAAACCAGGTCATGGGCAGCAGGCAGCAGCATCCTCTGAGTACCGCAAACACCTACTGCAATTATCAACTGCCTGCCAAGCGTGGCGATTATGGGAATCTACCCCTATATTTGGAGGAGTACTATGTCTTTCTGTAGTATCACTCGAGAGCATGTGTGTTTACCATTCTGGACCTAACTTATATCAAATGAGATTCTTGTCAAATATAGATAAAGTCTCATAAGCAGCTGATAAAAGAATAGTAATAGTTTAACATAACGTAGTCATGCCTGTTAATTAATTTCACAATACGTACACACTTGCACTAGCATATATATATATATACGCTCACTCACATATGTATATACAATCAATATATTATCAAGTATCCTACATTAAGTAGAGTCGGCACAACATGTTTTTTCTTCTTCCACTCTTCTGTCACTTGTCAATTCAACATTCAAACCTTTTATGCATATCATTCGTCACACGATTCATCCATACCTTCTTCTGTATCCCTCTACCTCTATATCCATCCACCTTCACACTTGACACTTCTAGTTACGTCACTTTCATATCTCCTCACGACATGCCCATAATATGTTTTATTAATATTTACTGATTAAAAAATCTAGTTTAACAAAATTTTAAAAAGTAACTTATTTAATCATGAATAATAAATTATTTAATAATTATTTGGTAGTAGATTTTTCAGTGCCAAAGTTGAAATTCACTCCCAACTAGTGCAATTGATGAACAATGCCTAACTGCTATTAAAGTTTAAAGCGATATTATTATCACCTGTTCAAACATTTTTCTTCAACGCCATGTTTAAACCGAGGCGAAGGTCCCAGACGTTCGTTCCAGCCATTTATTTATATGATGATAAAACCTCAAAATATAATCGTAATAAAGTAAATTAATATCGAACGAATACGAAGGTCAATTGGTTTTTGATCCTTTATGTCTCCGTCTAGACTACGGTATTTATCTGTATAGAATTTGGAATAAATTTTACGAAAATGATATATGCCAAATTTATGGATTAAATGAAGTATGAATACTAATCTAATCAATTTAATAGGTTTGGTAATATTGTACCGTATATTAAATTCAAAGAAAAATTAACAAGTTATTAAGTACATAAAGCATAGCAGAAGAAATTGTAAAGAATTAATAACAGAGTAAGTAACACGTCCGTAGAATTTTTTTTAGCAAGAAAACATTCGAAACAATTTAATGCTCTATAATGGTTTATATACTTTTTCCTTACAATTCGAATTATAACGTCAAGTGTATGAATGTATATTGTATAATATAATGCTTCAAACAATTTTATAATTTTAAAAGGTCTATGTTCTGAAAAAGAAATAACACAAAATTAACACGTCCAACGTTATTTACGATATAACTGCGCCGGGCGTAAAAACCATAGAGCGCCTTCTATCTTATGTTTCTTGGAAAACAATGATGGAATGAGTATAGAAAATTAATGTACTATGGACCTAATCGCTTTATTTTTATTGTCACTACGTTGCGACGACTTCGCGTCAATTACCGATGTTGGTTTCTCACAATACTACAATATTTAACCTCGCTTTTCATGTGTCGTTGGATAGTACGTCGATGGTGTCGCCGCTATATAGAGCGTGCGAAACTGTTGCACGCAACAATAGTATGGGAAATGACGCAACATGTCATGAACTTTTGTTTAAACGGACACATTAAAGTTTGAAAATCTGATTTTGTACAACAAATATTATCATTGTTCAAAGCGATGTCTTTTGTTTTTCTAACATTAAAATCATATAAAAATATTGGTAGGTACTTTATATTTTAAAAACGATAATATAAAAAAATAACCAATGATCAGAATTAGTCGGTATAAAAATAATAAAGTATTTACGGTGTATGAAAAAAGGTTGAAGGTTGAATGATTTGATCTGCGAAATAACTGATGTTTTTTTTTGTTATTTTTGAAGTTTTTAATAACTTACAAAAGTCTTTTTATAGTGTTTATATGTGGAATAATATTTTAAGTGCTAACGGCCGCCCGTTCACTTTGTCTAAAATTAAAATTAACCCCTTGAGCACTAACCTGGCTTTTACGCCAGCTTTCCATTGTTTTCCTATTGTCTTATTTTTATGGGTACTCGACACATTAATTGTTCCCATGAAACGACGTGCTAATTTAAATAAGATAGAATAGTTGTAAACTATATATCTAAGGCCGTTACTAGAGAAGAACGTAATGGCACCAGTAATGATAATTTAAAAATAATGTCAACTTGATACCGCTCGAGAACAACAGTGAAGCTCTCTGAATTTAATCACATATGTATAAGTAATGAGATGTATCATACGAAACTAAGATTGTAATGTTGTTTTATTCAAGTCACGTAATAAAATACTAAATTTTATCCAAATTTTAATGTTAAAAGTTCATAATATTCAAGTAGATACGTTAGTGATATCTTCAGTTAAACTTACTCATTCGGCTACATAATAATCTGTACTAATAAATAAAATGGAAGTGTCTGTTTGTAATGTTATTTTTTTTACTAAATAGATATGAATGTATAATAGTATATACGATACATATACCAAAAATACAATTTTTAAAACTTTTGTCTATTTGTTCCGGGTAATCTCCGGAACGGCTTCGCGTATTTTAACGGGACTTTTTTAGTAGATAGCTGAAGTTACTCCGCGTAATTAGGGTACTTTTAATTTTCGATAATAATTAGGGTTCCGCGTAAAAAAATTAAAACTCATGAAAATTTAGCAAAATCCTATTCTATACACAGTTTTACGGGCAAATGTTTGAATTTATGAGAAATATTTTAACTTAGTACTAAAAAAATCTTTGTGGTTACTTACTTACTTCAACTGTGTAGAGAACAGAAATTTATAATTTAATTAGAATGCAAACATTTACTGGTCCTATTATATATGTATCAAAAGAAGCCTTTGATATCGTTTACGGTAAGGAAATAATTAATTTAAATTAAAAAAAAAATATAATTATTAATAAATATAAGATCAAAGAGCTGTAAAATAAAGGCGTTTTATCCATAGGTAATGTGTACATTTGGTTAATAATGAAAGCGGTTTTGCACTTATTGGTCTTGAACCCACGCACTGCGGCGCCAACTGAGTCAAGGACATGCAGATCAGACGTTTTAAGATTACATCGATTTTAAAACTGGACCGGTTTTAACTAAGCTTAATATAAAAAATCAATTATCGTAAAATAATATATATATATATATTGAGCTACTAACAGAAATAATACAAGAGACAGGTTTATTGATTACCTATTCTAGCCGAGTATTAGGTCAGACATATTTGGTCTTATTACAAAAACAAAAATAAACTAGGGTTAAACACGCTTTATACAAAACAATGTCAAAAATTTAAAATAGTATAAAATATAATCTCTAAACCCTAAAACACTCTTTCGTAATTGAACTTTATTTAAACATGTATTCAGTTTTTTTTGTAATAACACCGATTATGTTTTTCCTTTATACTGCCGCGGCTTGCTAGATTTAATTCAATCATTATTACTTGTTGAGTATGAAGATAGCTGCAATATACAATATAGCTAAATGGGGGCGCTGGTTGTAGATTTGCAGCTACATTCGTACTTCTTCATTCATACGACCGTTTTTATATGTTTTACATATTTTATATGTTTTACAATTTTAAATTATCAGTTTATCGTTTATCATTTTAGAGCGATGATGACGCAGTGAATATTGCGGCCGGATTCTGCGTCAATGGACACGTGTTCAAACCTACCTATCCAACTCTAAAATCAGCCTGAGATTTCGGTGAACATCGTGAAGAAACCATAGCATGTTGGTAGGACATTTTAAAATAATGCTTGCCTGGGTATCTACCATTCTCAAGTTCGAAAACCTGGCGCCAAATACCAATAGGTGTGTTCCGGCAGCATCACCGAGAACCTGTATCTAAGCTTAGTGGGTTTACCATCCTGGACCACATCGTCACTTAACATCAGATGAGATTGTGGTCTAAGCACAAAGCCTATATCGGGTAAAAAAAACGAATTAAAACGTACAATGATTATTTTTAATTAAACGAAACCATCAAAAGTAAATAAACAGTTTTGATCGAATGCTAATAAATACGATGAAGTATTATACTATACATAACGACCAAGCATCTTAAATAAATAATAAGAGAAGTAGGGAAAATTCTAATTTAATAAATCCCTACGAAAGATCCGCAGCTATTTGAATAACTGCTCGAGATATTACCCGATTGGATCGACCTGATCCGAAACCATTTTTATTTCCTATTACGAAGCTTATTATCTAATACAAGCTTGTACCAGTGGTTTCGCTTGCTTGTAGTACCTAATGGTTTCTATTCTCATTCATTGTTTCGAACATTTTATCGTTAACTTCACAGTTTCTCAATCTTACTTAGCCCACTCTGAGAATATGTTTTTTTGGAGTTCCTCATCTTAATTTATTTTACCTGTTTAGACTATATTTTTGATCTCAATGCCCCCTAATTACCTTCGGGGTCTTCTACTTCCACAAGAGGGCATTATCCTCAATGTGGAGAATCTAGGGTTTACGTAAAAGTATTTTTTATTTGAGCTCGACAATATTCATCTGATATTAAATAAAGTACAGTCCAAAAACGATAACACGGGATATATGAGAATCTATTGACAATCGCCATTTCCTGTATGTTATATAACAAAATATATATTAAAACCAGCTTTTATAGTACACTTTATAGACGAACGGAAAAAAGAGAAGCATTGCCTTTTATGTAAGGATTATTGTCGAATTTTTGAAACTATTTGTGAATTCAATCGACAAAAAAATTTAACATCAACTCTTATAGGCGATATATAGGAATAATTGTTTTATTGTAAGCAGAACCGCGGGGATAGCCAGCTCATTATACATAAAATTCGGTGCCCGTATATTATGACTTTCGTACATGTGTAATAAACAAACAAACAGTATAGTGAATATGTGTGAACATACATTAATACACACAGCTACTGATATATAAAATAATTCGTGTAAACAATCATGTTTTAATTGGCTCTTTTGTCATAAGTTGTAACTTAACGATTTAGTAAAAAGGAGAATAGAACAGTCTATTTTTTCGTTTAGATGCATCACTTAGCGCACTGCATTGCATACGTTCCCTTCGGTAAGTTTGGTTTATGAATTAAAAATTGTAGCACAAGTTTATATGTGTGAAATAAAAGCCAATACTGAACGTTTTAGTTAAAATTTAGTGAAATACGAGTGAAAGTTCGCCTACTTCAAATTAACAAAATTTAAAGTTAAAATTTAGTTAATCGCCTCTTCACTTAATAGGTCTAAACAGGTTATAAAATAGTTTCTCTTTGGACCCGATTCTGAATTTAACACGGATGAGATCGCGGGCAAAAGCTAGTATAAACACATTGTTAGGTTGTTACCCATGGCGAATAGTAATACAAGGTGAGAGTAAGCTCTGATTGCGTATGCGAGTGGGTACGTAATTGTCCATGAAACCCACGCCTATACGAGTTGGCCGGTTCGTTCATTCATGCGTCCCATATTATTTTCCTGTTTATCTATGTTTGGGTATTTTACTAATATCATTTTTATTCATGTAGTTTATGTTTAATGGGTATTCTTTTATAATATGTTGGTTATACTTGATTTCATTCAATTTTATAGTAATATTCAAATATATAGTGTATAAGGTAACTTATTCAGGTGCAACAACCAATACTCCAGGAACTGATAAGACATTTTAGTGTAGGTACATGAGACACCATGAAATATTGTACTGTTAGAAAATAAAGAAAAGATATAATCACATTTTTTTACAAAAAGTTTCAATTTACAGAAAAGAAAAAATAAAAAAAAAAAACATGGTAAAAACAACTGACTTCAGCATTTTACCGTTTATGACGGTTGTCCCAAAACAGCGCTAATGTTTCAGCCAATCTTTTGCTGGCCTTATCCTTGAATACATTTAAATCTGGTTTAGGGGTAGTGAAGTTTAACCAGCCTTCGAATTTTTAAGTTTAGTAGCAAATTGTGAAAAAAAAAGTTTTAAAATATAACAAATATCGTATCTAAACTACACTACCTGGTCATGAAAGTGATAAAAATATAAACATACCTAATATAGAATATAACCTCTAATTATGTTTATAAGACCGACACATCTTTGTCATCGCGTCTTAAAAAATGCCTGCCAAGATTTTCCAAGATGAATGAATCACTAAATCAAAATTATATATATATATATATATACCTTATTTATATAGTTCCATAAATCTTTGTTTATTAAAATAGAAATAATTGCCTACTGTTTTATAATTACAAAGACAATGTTGGTACACAAGATTGGTATTACCCAAATATTGGCTACTTGTCGTAACTAGTGCTCGCCTGTGATCGAAATTCTACCATAATTCATAAAAACGCTAACAATTTTGTTTCCTTTACATTGTCTATTGCTCAGAGTAAAACCTTCTCAAAAGTCAATATTCTGTCTACACGGTTAATAAATGTCAATTCTGACATTGACATGTAATTGATAATGCATTGGTAACTTCATCCATGATTGGTAATCGTAAGGGATAATGATAGATGTGTGTCTGTGTGAAACTAATGGTAGCTGTGAATTGTATTGTTTTATTAATGTAATGTATTTTTTATGCATAATTTAAAAAAAATATTACCATTCTGCACTCCTTCTCTATGTAAACTATGAGTGTGCGAAATATCATACTACTCCGACCACGCAATTTTCGTAAAAAAATGTTTGCTTTACGTATTAATATTATGATTATTAACAAGTAGAGAAAACATTTTTATTTTACGTTTCATCATAAACGCATTCTAGTCATTACATTGATTTTTATACTATTGACTTGAAATGCACGTATTCGGGCTTACCACAGTTTATTTAATTTCAGTTATTTATTAAAGACTAATCATCAATATCATTGATCCGGTAATTGTCGTGAGAAATAAATAATTGGAGCAACTTTAAAGAGACACATTGTTTAAATGTTTCATAGATATATAAAACACATTATTTCTACCTCGACGAGAACTTGATCAAAGTTTGTAACTAAACCCTGATTTGTCGCCAGTGTGGACTGTCTGTAACTGTCTCCAAAAAGAATATAACTAATCAGTACATAATTATTAGAATGTTTCAAAGCAACATTGTTTCGTTTTTCATATCGATATTCTTTCTAAAATTAATCCGCACGTATCCCTTGCATACAATACGAGCGTAATATGATTTATTAATTTTAGTCAATTCGAATACCGGCTGAATACGATAGCTGAATACTATGGTTCCAATTAAACAAGGTTATTAAAATTTATGCACGTAATACAATTATTTTGACTTTGAATAATAATGGAACAAACGAAGACTAATCCAGGACGATCCAATGTCGGTGAGGACAAATTATAACGTCTAAAACAAAATCGTTTGATGTATTACTGTTGAGAATTATAATGGAAGCTTCCTACAAAATTGTTTCTTGACACGAGATGAGTGCTAAAACTTTTGTCTTTAAGAGATTGTTTGTTTCGATGAACAAAAACAAAGTTAGAATGGGTCTTATGTTTTTGTTGCCATTGAATGTTGCTATGTTTTGTAAGGTTCATCTTATACATAATGTTTTATAATATTGGCTTAGCTCCGCTGGTTTTACGGTTCGAAAAATTCACCAGTTAACAGATATTGCCACGGCTAGGTTAGTCTATTTTAACTTTAAGGTAGACAGCAGAGGTAAACACTATTTTTATGTTATAAAAGACGGCTGTTCGAGTAATGTATAATATAGGACCTCGCGAATCTCTCAAGAACAAGTTTCAAGAATATAGTATTTTAACTTTGCCCTCCCAAATACATCTTCGGTGATTTAACGTATGTTCATAAAAATTTAGACAAGCCTGATTTAAATGATCGACATAATTTTAATATTAGAAAAGGTAAGAAAAAAAATTAAAGATAAGTTGGGTGGCCCACGCTAAGTAAGTCTAATAAATGCTCTATAGGTAAATAGTATTCGGTTTTACAATAAACATCCCAAAGAACTTTACCGATTTACCTGACAATAAGTTCAGGCAAGTCTTAATTTCAAAAGGTTATTACAGTGTGGATCATAGTGAATGATAGTGTCTCTCTTCTCTGTATATTCAAATTTATAAAAAAATAGGAACCAGAACGAGTTTATTGTCTGCACTCTTCTCAACTGGGTTGTTATCCAAACCAGTGTTAGTGCTTTGACGTTCATAAGCGCCTTCTTAGGGCCTAAATTAAAAAAAAAAAAAATATTTTGATAAACTATATTCAAAGTGTTTATTTTTGCTATTTTGTAAATACTTGTACGTTTCGTAATTATTTACATATCGAGCGTGAGACGTCAGGAAATCCCGATCTTTTTTTTTTTATCTACTTTAACGAAAAATAAACTTAATTTTAATTAACATTTCAACTTATTATTAATCGATTCAAAGACTGAATAAAATTAATAAGATTGACAGCAGAAAATAAAAAATTAATAATAAATGAAACATTTCCGAAAGAAGAAAAAATTGTTGTAGTCCTTGAATCGATAACATTGGTATTGACTATTGACCACTTTTTACGTAGGTAGGCGTCTGTCCGAAAATGTCAGCACTTGGCAAATGTTACGTTATATCCGGTGCATATGTCTGTAGATGAAGTCCTAATATGGACTAAATGCGATGTATTGTAACAGGAAACCTGTTGCCAAGACAAACAATACTCACACCTGTTTTGACCTAAACGGACTCTTGCAAAATGTAAATTGTACAATGAACGCGGTGTATGTCAGAATGCGGTAAAGTACCATTTTGAGAGGTAACTGTCGCATGAATACAATCAAGATAAATATCTTTTATGAAGTTTCGTCTACAAAATAAAAAAAACATATTTTGATGTAAGTTAAATTAATAAGAAATCAGCTATGGATTAAAACATTTTTATTAAGATTATTTTATTTTATAGTTTATTTTTGAGTTTTGTTAATAGTTATATAAAAAGAAGTGTTTTTATTTTCCTAAAAAATAATATTTACCTATTAGTTTATTTCTATGTCTTTGAGATGGTTAGTAGAGATGGTTAGGACCATAGAGTAACAAAGGCGTTGCGGTTCATTCATTCAAGTTGACGATCGTTGCGACATTGTGAAATGAATATGTATAGTTTTAAAAATACTCAGCTAAATTTCTTCTGCGTTGTGAGCTGTTTGTATCTCATCCTTTTAAAAATTAAAAATGTGATTAAACTACTTTATGTAATACCAAGTTAAATGTTAACGCTACTATGTCTACTCTCCTGCGACCTGTAATTTGTTTTTTAATTTCTTATAAATATCGTGTTTAGACTTTTAGGCAATAGGAACTATATTGTATTTAACTTTCAAAATACTTAAAATTGAATAATTATAATATTATTGAATGATTTGTAATAGAGGTACAATTTGTCGAGAAAGTGACCTAGGATACATCTTATAAATTGTAACTAAAGTTAATTTGAAGCTGGTATTAACTAATATTAATTTTAAAGCTGTGTCTTAAGGAAGCACTCTTGGAGACTGGTGGTGGACTGATTAGATCCATGTTCTTTTAGATGAAGCGACAATTTATAGGAATATATAAAAAAGATATCTCAAAGTGATTACAGTGTTGTGACAGTCGCCTTAAACTCGAGTAAGGTTCTGCAGCTATGTTGTGTAAGCAAGTAAGCGACCTCGCGCGCCTACAGCCGCCCCCCCGCGCACCTCTCGCTTTGCATCACAGCCCGTCATGCGACAACCATGACAGCTGATCTCTTCAGATACGACTAGTTAGGAAAGGTCACCGACGTGGGCGAGTGTCATCTTTCAACCAACGTAATAAAGGAAACTAGTCACTGAATTTTAAATGTGAAAATCGAGATACCCCTACGAGATAGCGTGAGCGTGCGCTATCTTATTGAAATATTATCATGTGACATTTTATCTCGATTGTAATTTGTAAGTCCTTTAAATTCAATTTTGTATTGGTAGCAATCTCTTAGAATTTCTATTTTAATTTGATACAGATGTTTCTCTAATTTCATACAATCGTTATAAAATGAACAAATAATTTTCTATAATTTACTTCATGAAAACAGTTCTTATTAAAATTGATTACACTATCATAACTACTAAAGAATATAATATTTTTTTATTATTTTAAATACTAAGAATTAACTTTAATAATGCGACCTTTAAAAACGGAATCATTTTATATTATTAAATGGAGAGTTAATTAAGCTAAGTTGAACTGGTTTCATATCAAATCCTCTTAGATGGAAGCAAGTCCAATCCGGATTTAGTAGTGAAACGAAGTTCACTACGTACATAAAGTTAACAATTTTATACACGTATTTATGTATAAAGTAAACTATACATCAAACTAAAGAAATTACACAGAAAGAAATTATTTATTTATTAAGTCACTGAAACAGTTTATTATTATGATTGTTTCGTTTTTTAAGAATATGGGCAGAATATTTTGATAAAAAAAATTAAATTCTTATAGATGCATGGTGTTATCATTTGAATAATTCTACATAGTCTTATGACAATATATGTGAAAGTAACGAAGATATTCAGAAAGTACTTACCTATACTTGGAATGTGTTTGTAATAGCAGAAAGGGAAAGTCTTGTCGGACCTATGACCTTAGGATCTCTTCTGCTTCTTTTTATAAGAGCCTGGCCGTTGGTATTTCCATATGATAATAATAATAATTTATTTCTCAAAAATATTTTTACAAAAACATAAGGTTAGGCCCTGTCACCTGAACTAGGTTTTTTAGCCTGTGTCTCAGGTGTCAGTGTCTTCCCAATATACAGAATTCCTTACTCTAAAATATTATTCTTACAAATTGCTTAATATACAATCTATTCGTTACTTTTAAATATAATCTACATATCCGACCTAGTAGGATCGGTTTATCTAATTTCGAATTCAAAGGGCTAAGATGAAACAGAATTTTAATTACGTACTAAACCTATTAATAAAATACAATTCACACCTTATACATACATATATATGAAACTCATCTAGTTTTACGATAGTACAGAAGCGCGAATAATACTTAAGTGGTCTAGTTATGGGCAATGAAGTGAGCGAGCTATAAAGTTTGTGAGAGTAAAAGAACCGGTCAACCTGTACGGGTAGTTATCAAGATTTATTTGGTACAGTCAAAGCGATTTCCGAGAAACCGAGGGATCTAAGTATTTGGGGTAAAATGAACATTGATTTCTCATTATTATTATTATTGTCGTGTTGTATTTTGTACTTTAATTGTGTAATTTTATTATAGATCAGAAAATTGGTTCTGCTTTCGATTTGTGATTGATAGATGATTTAAATTATTTTCAGTCGTTTTAAACTAGCTATGCCCGCGGGTCTGCTTGTTTGGAATATTTGAATGGTTTAGTTAAAATATTGCTAGGTAATACGCTGTCGGTATTTTTTTTACTTACATCACTTTTATCTTCATCATTTGACTAGAGATAAGTTTAAAAACATCTAAGCTTTTAAATAAAATTATATAAATCTGTTTAGTGATTCTCGAGCCAATTACGGACAAACATACAGACATAAATTGCTTTTTATCTATTTAAATGATAAATATGCAAGGTAGGACCACGATAATGGTGTTTTTTTTCTGATTCTATTTTTTTTTTCCTATATACTCATATAATATACTATTTAACGCAATAAAATATCCACTAAAACAGATAATACCTACGATTAAAAAAAAAAACATGTAAATCGATTTAGTAGTTCACGAGTTATAAGCCAATAGAGCTCGGATACAGAGAGACAGATAGACGTTGTCTTTTATATAATGCTTTTTTTTAACAAGCTAACGCTGTCACTAACGCTAAACTGTTGATCGGAAGGGCCTATAAAGCACTATAACTAGCACAAGGGTTACCAAAGTGTTACGAACAAGACCGCGGACATGGTACGATGGGCAGTCCAGGTTATCAGTTGCCTAAGTAAGGATGGAATCTAAGTTTGATGAATCGATTCACAAAACATCAATGTTTAAAAGATCGATCTTTCAAACTAGTTGCAAGTTTAGTTGCTATTAATGACCTCTAGTGATGTAAATAAAGAAAAATGAAACAGTTTTTGCATAAAATTATGATTTTAGTCTAATTTCGACCATTGAAAGAATAACAAAAGTCAAATAAAAAAAAGATTGATCTCTTAAACTTCGATGTTTTGTGAATCGAATCAAAAAATCGATCTATTTCAAAAATCTTATACCCCTACTTAGACGACTGATGACGTCGGCCTCTCGCCATACCATGTCCGCGGTCCGGTCCGTACGTATTTAACAGCTTTACGTGGCGGTGATCACGTAATTCCGTGTCGCTTACACGCAAACAATCATATTTTTATGGCTACAATATTAAATTAGTATTTGTATGAAATTATCCCTTTAAACTTTATTATTGCTATGCTTTGATATGTATAAAACAAAAACATCGCTCGTAATAAAAATATACCTATCTAACTTTATGGAACTAAATATATGATCGATAACTGAGCAAATGAGTATAATATAGCGCCTTGCAAAAAAAAATACCGAGTTTATCTATGTAGAATGATGTATGTATGTGAGTCATTTAAAATATTATGTTATAAAGAGTTACTCATTCATAGTGAGGCAGGTAGCTACAAATTAGCTACTTGAGAAACCTGTATTGCTAAAATGAAATTATATATATAATATATGTATTTATAAAAATATTATAAATGTAATTTTATCTATATATTATTACGTTAACTGATTTCATTTCGCTATATTGTATATATTCCGATTCAAATGATAATCATGATGTCTTTTGAAAGCTGTTAAATATAAACATAAGCTCACGCCTGTTATCCCCGAAGGGTTAGGCAGAAGGGATAAGGTTAGTGTTAGTGAAATAGCGAACTACACCATCCACATTTCGCCGAGCTTAGTTCTGTCCCAGATGTGACAGGGGGCGTGCCTGTCGCCATATCGTGCACAAATTGTAAACTCCGGGATGATACTGAATAGAAAAACCCGGGGATCGAACCCGAGACCTCAGAACGGCAGTCGCACCGTAATACAACTGCGCCACCGAGGCAGATAAATATAACTATAGATAATAAAATAAATTATTATAGACCTAATAATAAATAGGTAGATGCTATTATATAGGTATTAAGTGATTGTTACTATTAAACAAATTCTATTAAGAATATTTTACGATCTATATTTATTTATTGGTTAATATTTGATAGCTTCTAAAAAAGTAGACAGCTAAAAAATTGTCTATTGGTATTTGGCTAAAGGTTTCAAACTTGAGGGTGGTAGCTATCCAGGAGGACATTATTAGAAAATGCCCTACAACCATGCTGTGGTTTCCTCACGATGTTTTCCTTCACCGAAAGTTCAAGCTGATTTTAGAGTTGGATAGGTATGCTTGAAAACGCACCCATCGACGTAGTATCTCGCCGCGCTACCAACTGCGCCATTATCGCTTCAAAATACTCAGAATAAAATCATTTACAAAAGTATCCATTGTGGCAAAAGTGTAACTTATACTATTCCTTACGAACCTTACGATTAGCATAAACTTCCAGTGACTTAAAAGTTACCATTCTAAATTTTCCGTGATACTCTTATTAATCACTTCGTCACTTTAAATTAACTTTTATGGTTAAACGTATAAAACATTAAAAAAACACAAAGGTTGCATGAATAAAAGATTCCATGAAAAAAAAGATTACTTTAAAAGCCTTGTAAATTTCAAGCAAGATAAGGTAAATTTGCGTCAATTTGACAAATTGACATTCTCTAACCCATCGATTACATCACTTTTACATCACGTTATTTTTTGCGCCCGCGTTTCATGTATTCTTCATTGCATTTTATTTATTTATACGGAGCCCTAAGAATTTTAGTTGTACTAAGATAAAGTAAAAATCTTTCTCATAAGTTTAAGCACTTGCCCGTAAAACTGTGCATTAAATCGGATTTTATTCTATTTTTTATGAGTTTCAATTTTTTTACGCGGAACCCTTATTATTTTCGAAAATTAAAAGCTACTCTAAGTTACCCGGAGTAACTTTAGGTATCTACCAAAAAAAGTCCTGTCAAAATCGGTTCAGCCGTTCCGGAGATTTCCCGTTACAAACAGATAGAAAGACAAAAGTTAAAAAAAATATATTTTTGGTTATGGGTATCGTACATGCATTCATATCTATGTAGAAAAAAAGCATTATTTTGACATTACAAACAGACACTTCTATTCTATTGATTAGTATAGATATACGTGAAGATGAAAAAAAAAAGAAACACTGCAAATGTAGTTACTATATATTAACAAGAGGTTTTTAATATTTAGGAGATCTACTCACTACGTCACTATGCATTTAAGAGTTTAAGGAATTAATAAATTAAAAATTAAACCAATTAATACAAAAAAAAAATGATTAGTAAAATATTTGACCATCTTACAAAAATACATAATTCACTCTCCACAGGTTATTTGAAGGCGCTACAACGATTTCCAATTTATTGTAATGTGGAATATTTGCATGGAACATAAATGTACAACAGAACTATATATTACAACAACGTTGTTATAATCAATCATATTTCATTACATTGTAATTCGATGGCATAAATGCTTTATGCCATCGAATTACTATAAAATAAAAAATTTATATGTAATTTATATGTAATTCAAATCATGTATTATAAAACGATTTTTACCCTGACCTTTTAGCTTATACCATCGACCCGATTACTGAGCGTATCTCCTAACAAAAACCAATTAGTGAGACAAAGGGCAATCAATGGCAATTTACCTATTAAAAAATACAAAGGACATCTCCGCTGAAAGCGATTCTGTTCATTCCTCGAGACAGAATATGGTTACCAAATTACGGGTTTCGCTCCTTGATTTAAGAGTTCCATAAATCGGATAGAGAATTCTTGGATCCAAATATTTTTAGTGTGATCCAGGAAAATTGTTTTGCGTTAGTTATTGGACGCAAATTTAAATTTTCATGGAGGGTTAAGGGGTAATATAGTTGACTTTATATGTACATAATTTGCTTATTATAACAAGGAGTTGACAATGCGGAGGCAAACCTATTTGTGAGAAACTGTGTGTAACAATTTAGATTACGTATAGATAAGTCTAGGTCTAGGATTGAGATTTATCAACTACAAAAAATATTAGCCGCGTTTCCTGTGCGGTAAATCTGACCGCCGTGTGAGTCCCAGACACCCTCTGTGTCCCCGCAGCGAGGGACGTGTGTAAATGCATTTTGCTCGTCCAAAAAAAATAAAAAAACTAGAGACAATGTTGATTTTGGCTGACAACGATTATACAGCAATGATAAAGGGTGAATATGGCAGAATAAAGAAACTTATAAATTATTGTATAAAAGCATATATATATATATATATATATATATATCAGAGATGAATAACATAGGCGTACAATGATACTTGTTTACACGCATCGTTCGTCAGCAACGGGCTTCACAGCCGCTCGTCGAAGCGCAACCAACAAACAAACAGTTTACAATGTCAAACCGCTAAACAATTATGATGAAAAAGTGATACGCGGGCGAGGTCCTGTTTCATACATACCAAGAGATGTACATACAACTCGTGATTCGTTTATGAGCAACTAGCTGTGCCCGCGACTCCGTTCTCGCAAAATAAATTGTACCACTCACAAATATTCATTGCACTACATCTATAAGTATACATAGTATGAAACAAAGTCGATTTCCGCATCTGTTGTTTATTCGTTAACTACTTTTAAGCCACGGAAAATAATTTTGATACAGTTTTTACTCTTAGTTAGATTAAGCTAATTAGGTTTTTGTAAAATAATATCAATATTCCGAAATCAAAACGTAAAAAAATTAATATGATAACTTTAAAGAGATACACCACAATGATATACTAGCGAATTGTGTTTCTTCAAAATTTTTTTTTTTTTTGACGGGGGGAAATTCTTCAAAAACCCTAGAGTAAACATCCCAATAGCATATATTTATCTGTAACAGACTCAAAATAATATTTTTTTATCCGGACCCAATCCTAAAGTAGATGCAGACGAAGTCACGGACAGCAGCCAGTAAGTCGTAAAACTGAGAAAAGGTAATTTTTCAAAAATATTCATATTTATATCTCTGTAAAATTATTATTGCCTCTCTTTTAATTAAAGCAATGTCATCGTCATTTGCTTCTCCTGCTATACTTCAATTTTATTATTATTAACAAAGTTTTTAGACTGTTCAACTCTTACAGTTAGCGTAATGAATAATAGAATAAAGAGCTCTTCGCGCATTCGCTGAATACATACATATGTTGTTTTAACTAAAAAGTTATATAATTTCTTTAAAAGCGAATTAGATAATTACTTCTAACTAATATAAACTAAAATAAAATACGTTTCGAATAAAAAGTATTATTTTAATTTTTCAAATATTATATTCTTTTGCTGAGAGGAAAAAAATATATTACCTGTAGGTGGTTACTTATACTGAATTAAGACAATACTGAAATCCTTCTATTCTAAGAATGTGATAATAAATGTTTATTTCTACCTTCAGTTCAATAATAGTCATTTTAATTAAGAGGACCAGGAGGATCTGGAGATCTGTATTATATATAGGTCATCGTATCTCTATCAGTCTCCCACCTTTTGTAATTGTATTTTATTTTCTAATTTTACATTTTAATGTAATTTTTAATCATTTTGTGTTTACGCGCGTGCTCTTACGAAATATATTATAAATTTAATGAGTGAACTAAACGTTAAATCCGGTATTGAGTTCAATTCAAATTATATAATCTTCATTAGGGTGATGTCGCGTCCAAGGTATTCTGGTTTATGATAAAAAAAAATAAAAGTGCTGTCTGTAAATGTTATTTAAAAATAATTCATATCTGACATTACATTGAAAACCGGTTCTAATATAAACACTGACGATTTAATATTATACGGCACTATCCCATTAAAACTATTTAATTATGCATATTATTTTCATTATAATGTTGTCTATAGTATTAACGATAAAAAAATGTATATAAATCCTTATAGCACGTGACATTTAGTTTAAAACACAATTATAATACTTTTTATTTATATATTTTTCACAGTACTGAATAATAATAAAATGAATCAAAAACTCCGGTTTCAACTGGATTTTTAGAATGAATAAACTGAATGAGTTGATATTGAAATGATTATTTTTATCACGGAAATAGAATTGTATTATATTAGATAATAGTTTTTAAATAAATATTTACATAGTTACCTTTGGTTAGTGTTTTTTTTAACTCTTTGTCAGAAGTTATTTATTACTAGCTGTGAGCCCGCGGCTGTTCCCGCGATTCATATATTCTTCACTACGGTTTATTTTTTTTATACGGAACCCTATTTTTTTGTGATAAGATAAAGTAAAAATATTTCTCATAAAAATTCAAGCACTTGCCCGTAAAACTGCATTGAGTTGGATTTTTTTTTTTAATGAGTTTTAATTATTTTACGCGGGATCCTAATTATTTTCGAAAATTAAAATTACCCTAAGTTACCCGGAGTAACTTCAGCTATCTACCAAACAAAGTCCCGTCAAAATCCGTCTAACCGTTCCGGAGATTACCCGTAACAAACAGACAGACAGACAAAAATTTTAAATATTGTATTTTTGATATAGGTATCTTATATACATTCATGTATATTAAGTAAAAAAAATTACTTTACAAACAGACCAATTTTATTTATGAGTATAGATTTACAGATTAATTTTCATTCTTGATGTTACATTTTTTTCATGATTTGTTTGATTTTCAACCTTACAGTACTAATTAAAAAGGTTATTATCATTTGAAAACAGATATATATGTATATTCCATTCACTCATCACTAGATCTCCATTACTGTACCATATAATTAAGTCACTCTTGCTTAAAATTTAAAATAGTCCTTTCGCGATGTGGACACTCACTAATAGCGGATTTCACGCAAATGCTATCCAGAATAGATTTTACATCGATGTTTAGCATTTACTTTAAAATCAGTTGCGGTTGATATTGTAACAGTAACGTGAACGAAATAGGTGGCACGTGAGCTAGTATTATTATATCTATTAAATATAGAGAGAGAGATGAACAAAAATATTTAAGAACCAGAAAGATTGAAAACCGCTGTCATACATAGCTACATGTTACGCTTAGCTGGGAATCATTTGTGTATGATTATCTCTTTATTTATTTTTATTGTTATTTACCTTTTATGTTCTTTATTCGATTTCTGAAACGCCTAATATTTATTCAATAATATACTCATCGACGTAAGTGAGTCGTATAAAATCAAAGGCGGTTAAGAACGCTCTTCAATCAAACGATTGCTAAAAAATTATTATTGTCTGTGCTCACAACATAGACAACTTAGCCTTTAGCTCACAATGATATTTTATCTGTGTATTTAATTTATTTGTGTACCTATTATTATAATATGTGAATGTAATTTATTTGCAAAATTATCGCTCAGATCTACTTTATCTCTTAAGATTTTATACGGTTTACTTTTTTTATTTTATAGTATGTTGTATTAAAACAAATAGTTTTTAAAAACGTTTATTTATTTATGTAACAAGTAATATGCTTGAATTGCAATATATAATATGGGACCTCGCGAATCTCTAAAGAACAAGTTTCAAGAATATGATATCTTAACTTTGCCCTCCCAATACATCTTCGATAACTTAATGCATATTCGTAAAAATTTAGACAAGCTAGATCTAGTGAATGATCGTCATAATTTTAATACTAGAAGTAAAGACAAGTTGGTCGTCCCACGCTTTAGGTTAAGTAAGTGTAATAAAAGCTTTATAGGTAATAGTATTCGGTTTTACAATAAGATCCCAAGTAACATTACCGTTTTACCTGACAATAAGTTTAAGTATTATGTCAAGCAAGTTTTAATCTCAAAAGGTTATTTATTACAGGGTGGATCATTACGTGAACGATAGTGATGTCTGGAATTAACCCACATCTCTGTGCTTCCACTAAAAACTACGATTTGTATAGTTTTTTTATATTTTATATGACAAAATAAATTATGTATATTATATTTATGAAAAAAAAAAGAACCAGATCGAGTTTCTTGCCGGCTCTTCTCGACTGGGTTGTTTTCCGATCCGGTGGTAGTGTTTTAGACGTTCATAAGCGCCTTCTTAGGGCCTAAATTGAATAAATAAATTTTGATTTTGATTTGATTTGATTTGAATCATTTAATTTTTTACACAATTCATACAATTTTTTGCGTTTATTATTGACGGACTTAATTTGCTACAGATGAATTAAATTACACTATAACTATTGTAACTAAATAAATATGACAAAGAATAAATATTATAAGTACAATAAATTAAACTTAATTACAAAATATTTACAAAAAAACATTAAGATTAAAACTAACAAAAATTAAATTAAACAAAACATTACGAATTTCGAAACAAAGTTGTAAATGTTATTACTAGTTATTACAGTTTTGGAATTTACATGCATAGTACTTAAATCAGTAATAGTAAGTCTTAAGTAGTTGTAAAAAACATAAAGAGAATTTAATTATTGTTAATGTTTGTGACTGTTCATCGTATAGGTATATCGGTTATTGATTCAAAGTCTACAATATCATCGCAAAGATTTTCTGTATCTTTAAAGTTATTTACAGGAATTAAAAATTCATCACAGAGATTGTTGTTCATAATAAAAGTTTTCGGCTCGATAATCATGTTTTTATTTGCCAAGAAATCATCCACAACTATTTTTTCGTCATCGATATTTGACATGTTTTTTGTCATATTTAAAGTAATTAAGGTATTCTCAAAAGGAATCACAGAATCATACTCTGTATCTATAACACTCAAGCACACTTCAGTAAACGATTCTATATTAGTAGGCGACGATACAAAATCTGTATTTTTAGGCATTGTTGTATTATCAGGCATAGAACAAATAATATTGCGAGTAGATGTGTAAGAATTAATTGGCACCTTAATATTATCAGAGACATCAAAAGCAACATTGCTTATTTGATTTATATGAGGTATTACATCAATAAATTCTGTTCTATCATCATAAGTGTGTGACGACTTTTCAAACATGGTTTTGTCTAAGCTTAAATCTTCTGTAATTTCCTGAATTGATCTATTGTTATTAAATATAGGTAATGCTTCTGTAGCGATTTCGGCACTATTAAAAGTACCATCAAATATTTGAGCGTCAAGAATATTCTCATCGGAATGTATTTTATTTATTCTTATAATATATGTGTCAAACAAAATGTACATAGGCGATTTAATTTCGTATGAGTTTATATCATATTTAGTCAATTGTGAGTCTAGGTCTACGATATCATTTGTAGATTCATCAAGCAATGTGATAGTATGATAATTTGGTTCAATGATAATTCTGTCAAAGTATGCTATATTAGTTGCCATATTAGTTAAATTGAGTTTTTTGAAAACATCGGCGTTATCGTAATCATTGTATGTCTCAGAAATAGTGTCATTAGCTGATTTTTCAATGTTAAAGATGGAGGTATTTGATATTGTGTCCATGGCAGATATAAAATCTTCAGTAGATGAACCTATAATAGTAGAAAAAGATGAATTAGGCTTTATATTTAGAAGATCTCATGTTTTGTTTAAATAATTGCTTTTTGGGTTGAAACAGGAATATTACAATGTTTTATGTTAAAATTACTGAAAATATAAGGTTCAGTAGTTGTGGATAAAAAGGTAGTAATAAATGACTGGTAGTTGTATCAATATTATCACTTATGGGTATGTCAGCAACTGACTTTATAGGAATGTATGTACTTGTACCAATTATAGAAATATAACAAACGGAACATACGTCACCTTTTATGTCCGAAATCATCCGTATATTAGCAGTTGTAATATCAATGTGACTATGGCTAGTAGTATCATTAATTACATCATTGTTTGGATCCAATGCACCCATTTCACCCGTTTTTGTAGATGTCGTTGAATTTATCATAATTACTGTAGATTTATAATTATAAGCAGGTGTATTCCTAATAGTATCCATAGGCAACGACGAAGTATTAACATCAGTTTTATCTTTAAACTTGTCTGTTAGCCTATCATAACGTTGATGTTCTCTAATATCAGTAATATTTGATAGTAAATCTAATATGCGAGATATTGTTATAAAAGTTTCGTAACTCGTATTATTACTCTTCTGATAGCTTAACTTTTTCCATAGTTTAGACAAATTTAATGGTAGAGAATTGTTACTCTGATTAGAATCTGAAAGAGTTAAGAGTTTTATTTAAGGAATGAGAAGAAACGTTACTTGATGAATTAACTACAAGTGTTAAGGCGTTTTCAGAATTTTATCATCAAACCAGGCCGAAATATAATTTGATATATCATCTTCATTGGAAAGAATTCCGGAATATCCGGAATTGTTTAAATTGTTAAAGATACATTTTTAAAAGACCGCGTCGGTTACAATGCTACGGGCGTCTCAGAAATGTTTTCTAAAGTTAATGCCATGACTGGATTGACGGCTGATATGTGACTTGTGTATAAGATGTTCCTGGCAGTCACAATATCAATCGACAGTAGTGATTTATTATTTTGTGTATTATCAGGTGTTGTAATTCGATCATGCATAGGTGCATTTTGGATTAGGAATGTACACATTATCTATTGGTATAATAGTGATATCTGAAATAAGCTTTTGTGTAATTGAGTCTTGGAAATATTAAAACCATAGTCGATTCATTAACCATGTGTAATACTGGAGTTTCAGAAATACTTTCAACTGAATATGATATATTTGTTTCGGGTGAATTTTCTGTATCTGAAGGTAAAGTATTAAATAATCCGTTTAGTCCTATTATAACTAAGCGAATCCGGTATATCGATAGCAGGGAAAACATCTAAATGTTCATCTATTGGTAGAGATATATTAGAAACAAGTGCATATACTTCTTCAGATCCAGCTGTTTGTGAAACCATTTCACTTTGTAAAATTTAGTTATGAGTTGTTTCATTAATTATATCATATGTAAAATTATCGGGAATTGTTTTTGTTGGCAAAGCAAACTTATGTTTATAGTTATAGTATATTTTCTACAACTGAGATTGACAGTATGTTACTAATAGGAGTATTGAGTATGTTTGGTTCTTTTTTTGTAGATTCACCAATAAGTGCATATATTACTTCTGCTATGTGTAATGGGCAATTTTTACTTTTTGGTTAAAGTATACTGCGTGTATCATATGTTATCATAGCATGTAAAAATTGATGTATCCATATTAGACGAGTTTAATATTCCTGTTGACAAAACCGTTTTATTTACGGATCTAATGTAAAAGCAATGTGATGTAAATGTAAGCGAATCACACGAAACAAATTTATCCTTTTAAATCGAAAACATATACTACCTTTAGTATGTACTAGAAATTTATATCGCGTGATTTGCTTACATCTGAGACTGTCGTGTTAGAATTGTTGTCTGTAAATAAGACGGTTCTGTCAACAGGAATATTAATATCTCGATTACCCATAAAAATAAGAGAATAGGAAAATTAAAGGGTTAAACTCGTCTAATATGGATGAATAAATTTTTTTGTTTAAATGTTTAGGGCAATTTTTCTTAATATGACATATGTTAAAAGAGAATTGTTATTTAATTAATTATACGTTTGTGTGGAGTCTATCTTCAAGTATAACGTAATTGATTTAGATACTGGGTCCATATGTATTCGTGTATGATTATTAGGTAGATTAAGAACGTCTAATATAGGTACGTCTGGTTCTTTACCTATTGGCAAAGATATATTAAAAACAGATGGGTGATTATTTCAGACGTCAGGGATTGTTTCAATTAGTGAGAGTAATTTTACATGATTTGTATCGCCTACAACTGAGATTATTATTTCTAAATTTATGTTATTTGACGTAAGTAACTTGGCGATTGGTTTGTCAATTACACCTAAGATAGGCATGCCAATAACTTTATCTATTGTAACAGATAAGCATTTATCTGGAGCAACATCTTTATCTGAAGCCATTGTATTTTCTGCAGAGGTAGTATTGTTATTGTTCGGTCTACTTGCTGAAGATGCAGGAGTTACTATCTTAGATGATAACGTACCATTTATGGGTTTACTGAATGTTTCATAAAGAGAATTCATATCCGTAGCAGTTTCAATCTGTGACTGGATACTGTGAGCAGATGTGTCGAGATCAAAATTTTTCGAATTATCAGTATTTTTACCTACATTCATTTAATCTATTTTCTCCTTGAATAACCAAGTTATTCCGTATACTAAACGTTGTGTCGTTAACAAAAGAAAAGGCATCATTATTAAAAATAATATGGTTTTTATTTTTTTCTATTAAATCTTTTTTGCTTTTAAAGTACCCTTTATTGTTTACTTTTGATGTGAAATGAGTCTCTAAATACTGAATATCTAAATCTACGGACAATGTTCTTCTTATGTTTGGTATTATTAACAGTGATAAGAAATAATTGTCCGTTTTGTTGTCTAAATTATATTGTTATAAAGGTTAAATGTAATATTATCATTCCAGAAAGGATCAAGACTTAATTTTTTGTGTTTGTTGAGAAATTGGATTTAATTTCTGTGCTATCTGTTCGTATGTATTGTTATCAATATCAAAATTATTAAAATCTAAGATACCTGAAATTCCTGATGAATTATTTATTTCTTTGAAATACTTTGATAACTGTCCTGGTATTATTTCATATTCCTTATCCAGAACTGTTGTTATAACTTCATCACTGGAACATGTTATGTTATTAATATTGGAAAAACATATTATAGGAGTTGTTTCTTCTGATGCTGGTGAAACCGGTGTTAATAAATGTAAATTAGGTTCATTACATTTAGAAACCATATTTTCTGTTGCAAGAAAATCACATGGATTAGTTTTCTCAGAAAACTTTGAATAAATTATATTATGCTGGCTTTTATTCTTTCGTCCAGATTTCCTTTCTATAGCTATATTCTCATTTGTGTTGGGTTGTATAATGTTATCTTTTGTTTTTCGCTGTTCTTTTGCTTTATTTATATTATTTCTGATTTGATTATGTTTCCTTAAAGGTTTCAGGAAAGTTCTTATATTCTTTTGTAATATTTGAGGTTGCAAACACTCACAATCGTTATTATTTACAAAATTTTTATCGAAGGTAAAAGATATGGGTTTCCTGGGGTCCCGTATCCATATTTCTTTAGCACACACTGGATATACAACCTCGGAAAAATCAACGTTAAGATTTTGGGAGCAATGTGGATTATATGTTGATTTAAAATCAGGGTTTTGAATTGCACTTGGTAAAATATTTACGAAATTCGAATCCTTATGTGTAACAGATTGCCTTTTCCTTTTTGCTTCTTTTCTTAATTTGTTGAAAAAAGATATTTCAGTTTGATTTGTTATTTTCGATTTTAACAGTTTTAATGGACTATTTGTATCCTGTGATTCAAAATATGAATAGCAAAATGGTTGTCGGAATATGGATTGTAATGGGTACTCTACTTCAGGGAAATTAAAAATTTTGTATACAGAACGTTCTTGTTGATTTTCATCATGTCTAATATTGTCAGTGTAAGATAGATCCGATTTTTTTATTACTTTCATCGGAGGCGAGGAGACGTCATTGTTTTTTTAGTAAAATAACACTTGACAGAATCCTTCCTTACAGATCTGGGCATACATGATGTGTTTATTATCTGTAAAAGTATTGAATCACATGCAAAAACCTATTGTGTGTTACGCACAAATATACAGTTTAAGTTTATTACATATTGTAAAACTCTCTTACCTGTAAGTATATGAGTGCCACTAAGATTAACGCTATCTTTTCTCGAAGTCCCATTTTTATTATAACTATTTCATTAATGATTCATTGATTATATATACTAAGATACTGATATTGCATGAAATTTATTCTGAGAAACGTGCTGATTGTGTTGATATATTTATCTTGAGTTTTACTCTGCTGATAAGTGACTCCATCTTCATTACGATTAAACCTTGACAAGTCAGTGTTGTATATGTATATGTTTTACTTGAGTATCTATTAATACATAAACACTTTAGCTTTTTTAAATTCTGAATAACATACTTTAGTTCTGAATACATTATGTAGGTACCTAATAGTGAATTAAAAAGAACAAATTTAGAGACCAAATTAAATATATATTTTTCAAAATAATTAACACTGCTGAAAATTAACCATATGTCCATTTTTTCAGGTAATGGTTACTGGATGCTGCTTTAACGAAGGTACAATTTATTTAATAACTATAAATTAGATAACAAACAATACATTAATTACTCGTAATTATCATCTGGCAATTGGGTTTTCCTTTGTAAAATTTGATTTTTATATTTTGATCTTAACTGTGGCTGTGTGGGAGATACCTTTATTTTAGGATGAAAGGTAACACTATTAGAAATATTCTCAAATTCATTACTTTCTATTAAAATCGTTTCAGATTTTGGAATTTCTTTTAATGTCGTAAATTCAGAAATGTTATAGGATGGTGCTAAATAAGTTTCGTTCGAATACGTTGAATCCTGAGAATAAACTTCACATTCTAAAGTTTCGTTTTTTATCAAACTTCTAGTACCATTTAATAAATCTAATAATGTTATCATATTTAAATTTTCGTGTATATATACTTCTTCTGTGACCGAAGCGTCTTCGCTGTTGTAATTGTCATACCAATCAATCAATAATTTTTTAATAATATATTTTGATAACAAGTCCAATTCATAATCTGATAAATTAAAATTACTAGTAAAATTATTTTTTGTGAAAATATTACAATGTTTTTGTATACTTTCAAACGTATTATTTTGTTTAGCATCAAGCTTACTTTCGTTATACTCTTGAAGTCTTTCGAAATGTTTTTTTCTACATTATTAAAATTACCCCCGCAATATATACTATCCATGATCTCTGGACTACTCATGAAATCAGCATTATCAACAATTATTTTATTAATACAAGTACTATTTTCTGTTTCTGAACCCTGTTCCTCTTTTGCCACAATAATATCTCTGTAAATAGCTTTAATTTCATCTAGTAGTTCAATTATAGAGTTATCACTCGACTGTGAGTTTTGAAGCCGTTTAGGTCTCTTTAAAAGTATAGATTGATAGTTAGATATAACATCACTGGGAAACGCAGACAAAAATGCATCGCTTCCAGCTGAATCAAAGTAAAACGGTTTTTTGTTGTTTCTATTACATTTCTAGGGTATTCCATTTGTGGAAAATAGTGTAGTGAATGTGGTTCGAAGACCGGGTCATGTTGTATTCGTTTGTTTACTTTATATCTAGCCGGTATAACTTTCTCTGCGCCTTTGTTTGAGGTTACTTCTATATTTGAACTTGCCAGTGGGTGATTTGCATTAAAATGTTTGTATGACTTATAACAGGATACTATCTGCAAAATTATAATACGTAACACTTTATATATTGATTTAAAAATACAGGTAAATTTAGCAAAATTATACACATTGCTTAGTAATTTTACTACAGTTTAAGGAATTATTGAGTTACTTAAAATGTTGATTGTGACATGTCAGTCTAAGACTGATAGATATTCCAATATCGATTCAATTTAATATAGCTGTTTATTTTTTAAATAAATTATATTATTTCAAGGAGTTTTTATTTATTTATTTTCAGTACACAATTGTTAGTTTATACTTACGTTAAATAATAAAATTAGTATGTATTGTAGCTTCATAATATACTTATTACTTATATTACACAATTTATTTCACTCTTTACGTTTAGGATGTTCATATAATGCTATCATCATTTTTCTATTAAATTCATTTCAAAACTTAACAAAGAATGAGGCCTGACCATTCAAAAGTCAGTTTTTTATATTTTATAAACTTCGTATTTTTCAAAATACTTGTTATGTAATAATTGTATTTACTTATCATGCATGATATATTAACTATCTTATCGCATCACTTTGCAATATTTCATAGATAAGCGATATAAGCTTATCTATATTGTTGGTAATATCTAGACAAAGCCAATATGAAGAGTATTATATTAAATACCTCAAAATACAGTCTAAAGCAATATGCATATTGCAATATATCTTTCATAAAAAAATATACCTATACTTACTCATAATTTAATTGACACATTGTTCGTACGATCATCGTCTCTGACTGTGAAAATAAAATCATAGACTAGGTAATCGTAAGCGATAATGGCGCAGCGGGTAGGGAGGGGCCGGATTCCGCGACAATCGGCGCGGGTTTGATCCCCACCTATCCGACTCTAAAATCGGCCTGAGCTTCCATTGAAGGAAAACATCGGGAGGAAACCATAGCATGGTGGTAGGGTATTTTCTAATGATGCCAGCCTGGGTAGCTACCACCCTCAAGTTTTAAAAACCTGTCGCCAAATACCAAATATGTGTGTTCCGGCAGCATCACTTGAGAACCAATATCTCTAGGCTTAGTGTGCTTATCATCCTGGACCACATCATCACTTATCATCATGTGAGATTGTAGTCAAAGCACTGAGCCTATTCCGTGTAAAACAAAAAAAAAGTAATGTGATCAGTAAAGGTCCAATGAGTAATTTTATCTAAAGCGCGTTTCCTTGCGTTTACCACACTCTAGTAAAAAATATACTACAAACAACCAAATGCTCTAGATTCTGAGTAGTTACCACCTTCTATTAAATTGAAAATATTAAAACTAGATTAAACTAAAAAATTAAAAACTCATGAAATCGTGAACAAAATACGTGTCAATAGACAGCGCCATCAAAACATTATTTTGCAAAACGTATATTACACAGTGAAGGACATTTGAAACGCGGGGGGAACCGGGGTCATACAGCTGGTTTTAATATAAGTATTAGGTACTTTTTTTTAACGTTTCTATGAAGTAACTAGGTTTAAATGAAACAGTCTAAAATTGTCAAAATATATTCTAAATAAAATGAAGAATAATCATTAACAGTATTAAGTAATAAAATTTAATAATTAAATAAATAATAAAACACATTTATATATACAGTTATTTGTTACAGTCTATACAAATGTTTTAACCTTTGACAAAAGCATTTCATTTATTCAACTGCCAATAACTGTAAAGTAAATAACATTGACGAGTGCGAGATTAACGTCGAGTTTTTATTAACATCCGCATCCACCGGAACAACCACCGCATCCTCCGCAACTTCCACCGCATCCTCCGCAACCTCCACCGCATCCCCCGTGTCCGCCGTAAGGTATAGGCGCGTATCCGCCAAAACCGCCTCCATAACCACCGTATCCCCCAACGCCGCCACCATAACTACCATATCCGCCTCGACCGCATAAAGCGATAAGCAAGAAGGGCAGGATAGTATTTAAGTCATTATTGTGGTCACATACTCCATAACCACCGAAGTATTGGCTGTGCGCCCAATGGAACTACAATAGTTTGTTATCATTATTTCAAAGTAAATTAACGTATTTCAAAATAAATACAGATGTGTCTTTTCTTCAAAGGGATCATTCTATAATCACGCGAGGCTCTGAAGGGAGGGACGACAAGAGGGGGTTCGGACAAAGCACAAAGGGGGAGTGGAACGTCCAGTAAAATATGACGCATATTTTTTTTTTGTGGAACCCGCAATATTTTAAATTGAGAAGCGACGTGTGACTTTGACTAGTCAGGAAACGATTTCCATAATTTTTCAGAATTAAATTAGGTTAGGTTAATTAATTATACCTGTATTTAAAGATAATATTCTCAAAATTTTAAAAATATTTTTTACCAAAAAAATAATATGTGCGATCTTTGACACGATCAATGACGGGAGAGGCGTCTCAAAGTCGCTAAAAATACATCACCTGATTAATGAAGGAACTTAAACTAAAGTTTAAAAAGTAGGGAAATACACTTTTACATAAATTTGTCACTTAAATCCATCCATTCAACCATAAGACGTCCACTACTGGACACATAGGTCGCCCCCAATAAGGAGCCTAAGAAGGAGTCAATAAGGAGGAAATTGCCATAATCGCCATGCTTGGCAGGAAGAGTTTTTGGTACTCAGAGGATGCTGCTGCTTATCCCCTGGTTTATATCCCTTAGTCCCTTATAGCCCTTTTACCACACCCACTGGATGAAACGGGGTGATACTATTCTTAGCCGGCGGCGCCACACAGAGGTCACTTAAATGTTTTCAGCAAAATTAGGAAAGTTTTAAATGTTTAAAAAAATACCGATTTTTTTCGTTGTTGTTAAGGATTAGACACGTTTTTATTTTAAACTGTTCTTTCACATTTAAATATAATGTTATTACTGATCGTTTAATTCATTTTTGATTTTGAAATCGTTCATGAAACTGAAAATACTTTAAAAAGTTGAGTTTTATCTTTAACAAGTTTTGAGCCATACAAAAGATATAATTTATGAAATCCACTCAAATTCGATAAATATTAAACTGGACAGTTCAAACTAACGAGTGATTAAAATTTAATAATCTTCCAAATTCTATATATCAAAAGTTCTCAGTCATGATATTTTTATATCCGTAATCTTTTACCATAATATATTACGACTAAGTAGTATATTATACAAAATTAATGATTTAAAAAAATATCAAAAGACTACTTACGTTAAGGACAAGAACTACAGTAAAGAAAACGCCAATTTTGATGGGAGCCATTTTGAATTCTATCCAGGATTGACTCAGCATCACCTTTTATAGTTAATTAAGTTGCTATTATTATCATAACTATTTACGTATAAACATTTTAACGTTTCGAAATTGTATCTTCAGTTTTATAAAGCACGTTTTTGATTATTTAAATTGTTTTATATTAAACCAGGTGTAAGTACATATAATCTATAATATATATTGTTCTTTGTTTAAAATGGTTTTTGTCACTTAATATTTTAAATAAAACAAGACAACAGATATATTTAAAATATTATTAACTTTAATCCATAAAAGGGATTACTTAGACCAATTATATCGAAGGATTAAGCTTGAATTATCTTTTGAAGTGATCATGGCTTAACTGTATAGGTCCTTGGTTTTCAACATGGGCGATAATCCTCCCCTTGTGGAAGTAGAAGACCCAGAGAAAATTAGGTCGTATTGACATAGAGCACAGGAGTAGATTAAAAATATAGTTTAAAAAGTAAAAAAAAAATCTCAAAGTAGGCGGTGAGCAAAATATGGTTGAGAAATTGTAGCATGGGTTGTGTGTTCAAGTCCTTAAATTCCATGCCATTGAAAATAAACTATTCTGTGTGGTGGGTTGGGTGTTCGTTTCAAGTATCCTTCTCCGTTGTAATAGACCAGCAATTTAAAATTCTGTTGCCAGGCCAGGTCTTTTTCTATTTAGGTATTTAGAGAGTTGCATACATATGAGGCTATTTTAAGCGACAATAATGGTGTAGTAGTAATCAAAACTTAATTTGTATTATAATGCCCAAATCTGGTAACTTGCTGTATTTCCGGGAGGGCGAACAATAGTCTCAGGGAGGTGTCGGGTTTCTCGTCCGCATGTAACTTGTAAACAACGTGGTGAACATCGAGAGTGTGTTGACCAGGGTGGCGTTCCTGATACTCAGAATAACCAAACGGTATTCTTTGAAGGTTATCCAGGTATACGCCTCGACATCGGCACACTCCGACGAAGAAGTGGAGACTATTTATGAGGACATTACACAGACCATACATAGTAACAAACCCACTATACCATTGTTATGGGAGACTTCAACGCAAAAATAGGAAAGCGAAGTGGTGAGGAGCTGCGAGTTGGGCAATTTGGAGTTAGACGGCGGAACCACCGGGACCACCGACGGGCCAGCTTTATGGAAAAGGAGGAACTTTTTATGATGAACTCCTTCTTCAGAAAGCGGGAACACTGGAAGTGGACCTGTATGAAGCCCAACGGTGTAACTAAGAATGAGATAGACTTCACCATGAGGACAAAAAAGTAAATATTCTTTTATGTCTGTGTTATCAGTTCGGTAAAAACCAGTAGCGATCACCGTATGATCAGAGGCACATTGAATTTTAATATCAAGCTTGAGAGGTCCCGTTTGATGAAGTCTACGCTCCGCCCTTTGCGCGTTCAAATACTAAAACCCGAGAGCTATCAGCTCGAACTCAAAAACCGCTTCGATTGCCTAGGGAGCGAAGTGGACGAGTACAATGATGGGTTTGTGGAAGCTGTCTGTACGGTTAGGTGTAAGTATGTTAAGACCTTCCGTATACGTAGAACCAGCAAGCTCTTTGACTTTACACTCGGGCTCACGGAGGAAAGACGTGAGATGGTCTTGCTGGTCTTGATGAAAAAACGATACCCTAAAGTTAACTGTCAACGTTTTAGTTTTTTTTCTATTATTACGTCAAAGAAATATAACTTATTACGTGCGTACACAAGTACACACCTTTTTTATACGGTATAGGCACAGTGCTTTGACCACAATCTCACCAGATGTTAAGTGACGATGTTGTCCAGGATGGTAAAACACTAAGCCTAGATACTGGTTTTCAAGTGATGCTGCCGGAACATACCTATCGGTATTTGGCGACAGGTTTTCGAACTTGAGGGTGGTATGACACCGCAGAACACCTAAGTACGATGTTCGCTGACCTCAGTAGATCCTTCGAACGAGTTGGCCTTAAAATGAATATGGACAAGACGAAAGCCATGTCTAACGTCCATATTGTGCCAACTTCTATAAAAATCGGTGACTCTACTCTGGAAGTTATTGACAGTTATATATACCTGGGACAAACCGTCCAGTTAGTTTAGATCCAACTTCGTAAAGAGGTTAATCGTCGAATCCAACTCGACTGGGTCATGTTAGGGAAGCTACACAGAGTCTTCTCGTCCGAAATACCGTAGTGTCAAGACGAAAATTTTCGACCAGTGTGTGATGACATACGGCACTAAGACGTGGTCGCTCACAATGGGCCTAATAAAAAAGCTCAAAGTTGCTCAAAGGGCAATGGAGTTTCACTGCGTGATCGAATCAGGAATGAGGAGATCCGTAGAAGAATCAAAGTAACCAACAATACCCAAAGAATTGTTAAACTTAAGTAGTAGTGGGCTGGGCACATTGCTCGCTGAACCGATGCCCGATGGGCCCAACGAAGCCGAAAGACGTAGCGTGGGTAGGCCCCCCACAAGGTGGACCAACGATCTGGTTAAGAACGCGAGAATCCGCTAGATGCGGGTGGCGAAGATTTTTGAGGGAGACCTAACTCCAGCAGTGGACGTCTTTCGGTTGAATGGATGCATTATTGGATTGAAATCACGCAATTCAATTTACTCGAGAATTATTTTTTAAATATTGTTCTTATAAAAGCGAAGACAAAATCACATAATTAAAATTCTACTGATATGAGAATTATACACAAAATATACAAAATTAAGACGTAAACCTTAGGTACTTTAAAAATTCAGCTACTAGACATCGTTTGAAGACTGATAAATATTGCATGTTTTTCAACTATTTGAATTATTTCTATTGTATCATTTATATTTATAGAAACTAGGTTTAAATTGAAATGATACATATTTAAGTTTATGTTACCGAAATAATGGGATCAAAAATGAGTTTTTAAAATCATAGACAAAGATTAATTTTTGTAATAATTTATTAATTTTCGAAAGACAGAAACACTAGTTTTATGTTAAAGTAGTTCCATATACACCGTTTATCAAATTGAATGATAACATGAATTATAACATACATATATATATTTATTTTTTGTTACAAAAGGAATTTGGTAACACAATTGTTATGTGCGTACATGTACCGCCATTGCTTTTTCTAGAATCCGTATGTTGAGAACCACAGTCAGAGTTTGAATTTTGAGACCAAGATCTCCCACAACAACAACAATGGCTGCAACAATTGTGACAATTCGAGTTCTCAGTTAAGTCTGATTGTTCATTCCAATTGTTTGGTGTCGGTGGTGGCGGAAGATGAAGTGGTGGCCGTGGTGAAGGACCAGAATCCCCGGAATTATCTTCTTTCAACGCTAATATTAAAGCTAGCATATCATCAAATCCGAATTTTTGCTTACCATTGTTATCATCATCGTCGTCGTCATTATTTACTACCATTTATTATAATAATAGGAGAGGGAATATAGGGGTAAGCTGACTGCGGTAGATCGTTAATGATTGTACTATCAACAACTCCAGGCGGAATGTAAGTGGCTCCGTGTACACTATCGGTGATTGAGCTCCACCATTGGGAGCTTGGCGGAGGCGATTGGTAAGGTCCGTAAAAGCTGGTGTATTGGTTAGTAATGGGTCCATTGTACGGTGGACCCGAGTAATTAATGCCTCCCCACCTTTGACTGGTGATTTGTCGAAGCTGAAAAGATTCTTTCCCGTCAAGATTATATATATCGAGAAATTCTATATAGTTATCGATTATTAAAACATAATGTGTTACAGGACGGACGGACAGTATGATATAAGTGGTTTTGAGTTTCTGGACTCTGCTCGATATTATACTATCATCTACGTAGACCAATAATTCGATAAATCGCTTAATGGTTTAATGCAATTTTATTATGTTAAAAATGATTATTAATGGTGTGAATACATGTTCCTTTTCCAAAAATTTGTATAATATAATTTTACTAACCTGCAATAACAAAAATATAAATAATCTTATATTATTTAAACTAAACATCATGTCCTAGTACCAGGTCTGTGTGTGAAGATGAAAAATGTCTACGCTTTTATAGTAAAAAACGTGTTATGCTTCGTGTACAAGGTGTCGTAGAACAAATTAAATCACCAAAACAATTTAATATTGTTATTATTATATTTCAATATAACAAGTAAATAGTACTTATGTACAAAACATAATATAATTTAAATTAATAATTAATACTACAAAATAATTGTTACACAGTTGGTATTTTAAATTTGTCAAGTACACTGTTTACAATCCGTTTTTATAATTAGATTGATTTCACCAGGCGTATCGTTTGATCCATCATCACTGTTTCCACATCCTCCGGAATAATCTATTGGATTACTGTTTTCCTCCTCCTAGTCCATATGGAACAGCTGTATTTATTGGAACTGGTACAGGATATGGTACGTAATTTGGTTTCCCACTATTACAACCACAGCAACCACCACCGCAACAATTTCCGCAACATCCATCAACATAATTGCCACCGCAATTATTGCAGCATCCTCCGCCGCATCTTCCGCCGCATCTTCCGCCGCATCCACCGCCGCACCCACCGCCGCACCCTCCACATCCTCCATTGTAACCTCCACCGCAATTACCACCATATCCTCCACAGCCACCGTAATCACCATATTCTCCGCAGCTTCCACAACATCCTCCTTCACAAACCTCTACCACATCTTCCTCCACAACCTCCACCACATCCTCCTCCACATCCTCCTCCACAACCTCCACCACATCCTCCGCAATTTCCACCACATCCTCCGCGATATCCACCGCATCCTCCACCACATCCTCCACCACATCCTCCACCACATCCTCCACCCACATCCTACACCAAATCCTCCACCGCATCCACCGCCATAACCTCCGTACCCCGTACCATATCTACCACCGCACCAACCTGGACTTCTTCTATTTCTCATGGCAAATAGTAGGAAATACAATAAATGATGCAAACAATCATCATCATCATCGTAACTATCTAGTATAACTGGTGGCATACAACCTGGAAATCCCGGGTATCCTGGATTAGGGTAAGGGAAACCACAAAAGCACGAGTAATCGGGACAACTAGGTGCCAGCGGTACTACAGGTTCGTCAGGGTCGTCCTCGGAAGAATCTGGCTGAAGTAAGGGTTTTATGACTGCGGGAATGATAAACTGCGCAACCGGTTGTATGATAGGAGTCATAGATTGACACGGTACTGCTGTTGCTGTGTATGTTGAAATCGGTTGGGTTACGTATCCACCACATTGACAGAATTCCGCACCTACCTGTAAATAAATTACCGTATTACACTTTTAAAAGAAATAGATCTTACTGTGTTGTACTGAATATATTCTACAAAAAATATTATTGAATAATTCAATAAAGGAAAGAAAAATTTATTGTACATTTTTAAAACTATTTAGATATAACTCTTTTAAAGAGTGTAAAATGAAAGTGGTTTTCTTGATTTATTAAATTAAATGATAAAATCTGAAACACAACAAAATAAACACCTACCTGCAAGATAGAACAGGTTATTAGATATATTAAACGGGAACCCATTTTGACAGGGTCGTTTGCGAACAAATAAATCATGTCAATCGTTTATATACTACCTATTTCAAAACAAAAACTCGGGTACTGGGTAATTAATGATTATGTAATTAACTCTTTTAAGGACTTAAGCACGTACCGTTCAGACATATGTGTCTACAGCTCCATTCTGTACTGATACTGTATCAAGTGTTTATATGACTCTATTGGTGTTACTGTTGGTGCCAAGTAAAACTTGTATATTGCGTAAAACGATGCTGTTGCTTGTTATTTCAGTTTATTTTAATTATTTTGTAATGTGCAATATTACACAAGTACAATGAATTTTACTATGTTAGAGTCGTTAACAAATTATTATAAATACGTGAGTATATTTTACAATTCTTTATTGAAATAATAGAGTAAGAAGCGACATGCGCAACACAACAATAATATGAAATTTTACGGAATATTAAATAAAACGTCCATTTAGTTTTGCATCTATGTTATAATTGGATTATTTATAGGTATTGGTATCGGGTATGGAATTGGTATAGTGTTGCATCTCCCTCCACCTCCGCATCCACCGCAACATTCGCAACAACATCCACTACAACATCCTCCGCAACATCCACAGCAGCAACTACCTCCGTATCCACCTCCATTGCAACCACCGCCACCCCATCCTCCGCCTCCCCATCCACCCCAATTGTCACATAACAGCAGAAGCAGTATAGGCAAAATATGTCCCCAACTGTTATCGTTATCATCCGATCTAATGATTAAGGGATACGGTTGTGATGGTCCATAGTTCGGGTATGGATAAGAGCCAAAATTACCAGCAAACTGCGCCTGAATTATCACCTGTCAATTAAATACTAAAATAAATAAGTTCTTCATTGAAAACATTTTTCATTTAATTAAAATTCTTACACTTATGTTACCAAAGAGTATCAGGCAGCCGATCCATAGCGCTGACGCCATTTCACGTACTTTATTTGTATTTCTTACGTCCTTACTTTTATACAAACGTCTTGCAGCTGTAATATGTTTAGAAATAACGTGTGTAAAATATTTCTTCGCTTTATCAGATCGTGGATAATAAATTCATAAAAATCAGCGATAGCTTGTCACGTAGGTTTTTTGTAATTACTTGAGTGACGGAATGTTTTTTGTTAGATGCCATATTATAAAATCATAATTGATTAATTTCTATTGTAATATTATACAACAACTCTATTGATAAACGGGTATGATTCATATCAACAGGTAATTGCAAAACGTTTTCGTAAATCTTTTAGTTCCTTTCCAATTTGTTTACTTAATCTTCCATAATCTAAAATGATAGTAATATATCATTTTAGGATATGAATTCGTTTGACCATTGAATGAATTATTCATTATTTCCATTAAAATATTGTAAAAAATGTAAAGGTTGTGAAATAATAAAAAAAAAACAATAAAATGCCTTGCAAAACATATACTATATATATTTAAAAAATGATGTAGGCTTACACCATTGTATGTGTAATGGGTAAATCCAGTAGGACTTTTATGATATCTTTCAGTATGTATAAACTATAGTAATAAAAATCAATAAAAGTCAAAGCTCAAAAATATACATATATTTTTTATAATACTTAATTGTATAATATAATAACAGTGAATTATTATTAATTACATATTTCAAGTGTTTTTTCTTGATATAAACAATAAATATACGATTATTGTTTAGTGTTGTCCACCAACATTCATTTATATATATGTGTATAATTTATATATAGAACACATATCTATCTCAATGTTATACGAGTTTATAATATAGGTTACAATTTACAACAATAATTATAATATAATTCAAATATATATTTATTCATTAAAATGATTAAAAAAAAACATTAAATAGAAAACTATGTACCAAACAAATATCGATACTAAGAAATAATATCTAAAGTTTTTCATTAATTTAAACCGGATTTAAGTTATTTCTTTATTTACAATTTGTACTCGATAATCTTTTATTTACAAATTAACGTGTTAATAACACAAGTAACAATGGTAAAACATTTTCAATAGGATCGTTTCTCAGAGGAAGCGGCGGCCCGGTAATTCCGACGGGACCGTACGGAGGCACATATCTACCCCCACAAACCCCCACAACCACCACAACCACCGCGACATCCGCAGTTTGACTCTGAAAGCTATTGAAAAATATGAGCAAACGTGTAACAATATGATGTAATCAAAATATTATTACAGAAAAAAGTTAGTCATTATCGGACACTAGGCAGTTGTAAACCGTAAAAGGTGTTAGTAGAACTTATAAATAACTAGCTGAACCCGGCAAACGTTATTTTACTCGTGTATATAAAATATTTAAGAAAATGTTGCCATGACAACGCATGCCTTAGCAACGGTTAGGTACTTGGCGCAGACGGGTGGGAAGGAGTTGTATTTATGATGAAATTAAAATTATGATAAAATCCCTAGTTTGTGACGTCTCGCCTGTGTCATCCGCGGAAGAACTCAAAACAAGAACTATAAACGCAACAAATGCGATGCGGAATAATTTAACTACGTCGGTAGTTAAGTCAACAGCGTCTTCATCAATTCGAAAAGAAAAATGAGTATCGGATGTATTAGCTCGATAGCTTATTCTAAAGAACAGATAATTGAAATATCTGAAATACGTACATATTATATTAACCTTTTTTCTTTTAAAAAATTAATATATTTTAATAAGAGAATTAAAATAACAACAGATATTTTATTTAATGTAGACTTACTGTTATGAAGACGCTGAGAGTAAATACAATAGCTATAAACAATCGTAGTGACAACATTTTGATTGGAATAAATTAGTAATTGTGATTTCTCGGTAGAATAACTTTGTTTTTATATACGAAATCTTCTTTGTCTTATTTAATTCTTATCTTGGATGACTATTACTTATAATAATAATTCGTAGGCGATGACTCCGTTTACGTCATAGAGCGGTCATTACGTTTCAGTTAATAATTGCGCAGGTGTAATAGACCAAACCAAGCTTTAATGTAAACTATTGATAATTTCAACAGTTAATATAAGTTAACGCAATGAGTAATAGGTATATTTACTTACTAGCTGTGCGCGTGCGGCTGCGCCCGCGATTCATATATTCTTCACTGCGTTTTAACTTTTTTATACGGAACCCTAATTTTTTTAAGTACCAAGTTAAAGTAAAAATATTTCTCATAAATTCAAGCACTTGCCCGCAAAACTATTCATCGAGTTGGATTTTATTAAATTATTTATGATTTTTAATTTTTTACACGGAACCCTAATTTTTTTCGAAAATTAAAAGTGCCCTAAGTAACTTTAGCTATCTACCAAAAAAGTCCCGTCAAAATCTGTTCCGCTGTTCCGGAGATTACCCGGAATAAACAGATAGATAGACAGACAGATGGACAAAAATTTTAAAAATTGTATTTTTGGTATAACTATCCTAAATACATTCATACCTATATAGTAAAAAAAATAATTTGGACATTACAAACAGACATTTCAAGAAAGAAAAAGGTGAGGAACAAATCATGCAAGAGAAAATAGTTATATTATATTTTAATTGTATCTTTTGAAAAAATTTCGTGGTTTTTGTAAATGATTTAGGATATATTATTAACCAACTTTATTATTATTAAAATGTTATTTTTATTTTCCTTTATATGTAATTTTCTATACGCCTGCAGCTTGTTTTTTGATCTCGAAACCAGTGGTTCATTGACTTATAGGTAAAAAAAATTTTTTAGTTATAACTATTTAGTTTACTTAAAATTATAATACATGGTGATCCTGATATGGGTTACTACTTACATTTCTTTGATTACTTGAAATGCGGTAATATCATATGGTACTTATTACCTAAGCCATTGCGGTAAGAACCATACTCTATAAGTTGGTAGCCAAAACTGGTTTCGATGAGAACGTAACTAATAAAAACAGCGTAATTAAAATATTTAATAACATTTAATAAACCAAATTACATAAATTAATAAATAATATAATTTAAATTAAAGTGTACAAAATTAAAATAATAATATTATTCTTCGTTATCGTCATAATATTCTGAGCTAGTTTCTCTAGATTCATCTGCACTGTCATTGCTGATAATATTTTTTTTATAATTATCTTGTTTAGGTAGATTCTCAGACCGACTGGTTCGGAACAGTTCTTCTGTTTCTATAGTAACAGCTGGTAAAGTCGATGGTTCGTTCGGAAGTGGACCGTAGATCTTTTGATTTGAATAACCTCCGTGCACAACGGGTTCTTGATCACCTTTATCATTTAAATAGTCAAGGCAACCACAGCCTGTACGTTCTTTAAGAATATTTATTAGTAGTGGAAGTAAACTTTTGAGACTTGATGACTTTGATTTAGAGCTTGATGGATGAGGATGAATTACGTAAGGTACTGAGGCTGGTGATTGAAACGAAGGTATAAAAATAGGGTAAGATTGAGGGTTTTGTATGGGAAATATCGGCGGTTGATTTGGTAATAATGATAATACTGGTTGAGTATGAGGAGTTACTGGTAAGTGTGATGCGCTTATCACTTGTTGGTGTGGCATCAAAGATGGGTTTGGTTGTATCTGCGGCAGAATTATGGGCGATGCATGTGCAGGCTGGTTTTGTATTGTTACTTGAGCAGGGTTTGCAATAGAGAACATCGCTGGCAGACCTTGCCCAGCCGATGGAAATGTCTGAAGTTGAACTGATGGCAGTGATGTTGGGTTTTGTATTGAAAGTACCGCTTGGCTCGGTATGGACATCACTGTTGGTTGATTTTGAAAATTTTGAGATGGCGTCATAATAGTTGGAAGTAAAGATAAAGTTTGTTGATTCTGTAATGGTGGGATAATGGGCTTAATTTGCAATGTCGGCTTATTTAAAACCAGGGGCAATGGTAATGAATCTTGAATTGAGGTCATTATCGGTTGGTTCTGTAAAGGAAATATTCCTAGTTGATCATGTAGAGACATAAACCCAGCTTGATTTTGTATACTAGGCAGAAAATGATTCTGTGTCAAGGCTGGATAATTTTGAATATTTGATATTAGTTGATTTTGCATTGGGGCCAGAGATGGTTGATTTTGTTCTATTATTGTAGGTATATTGTGGACTGTATACGTTGATTGATTTGGCAGTGACAATAGTGGCTGAATTTGCCTAGAAGTTGTTAATTGTGGTTGAACTGGGAGTGACATCAAAACTTGTTCATTTTGTACAGCATTCAAAAATGGTACATTTGGACTAGTAACAAATGATCCCTGAGTCGAAACTGGCGGTAATTTCAGTTGGTTTTGTAAACATATTGAATTTTGAAAAGTCGTTGGAATTTGTTGAAATGGAACTATATTTTGCGGTATCTGATTTTGTGTAATTTGTACTGGTGTAAATTGAGGTTGAGTTTTTATGTTAGGAGAGCCGCCAGCTTGGTTTAAAAAAACTGGAGATGTTTGATCAATAGGTAAAAATTGTAAGGATGTAAACTGTATTGTCGGTATATTATTAGTGAGGGCAGCATTCGAATTACTTACTGTTGGTAGAACTGGGGGGTTTTATATTTACCGATGGAGCTGGGCTTACTTCTGATCTTAGTGGCTTCACATTTTGGATGTTAGCGTTGGGTATTATTGGAGATGGTACATTGTTTTGCTGTGTGGGTTGTTGTAAATTTACCGGTTGAAGTCTTGCTGGCGTTTGCAAGTTGGCTGGTGTTTTGACTTGGTGTTTGTAAATTTATAGGTTGTATATATATTTGTTTTTCTTGTAAAGCTTGCTGATGTTGTTGTATGGCTTGTTGTTGTATTGCTTGTTGTTGCTGTAGTGCTTGGTGTTGCTGCAAAGCTTGTTGTTGTTGTAATACTTGTTGTTGTTGCAATGTCTGTTGCTGTAAAGATTGTTGTTGTTGTTGTAAAACTTGTTGTTGTTGTTGTAGAGCTTGTTGTTGTTGTAGAGCTTGTTGTTGTTGTAGAGCTTGCTGTTGCTGTAGAGCTTGTTGTTGTTGTAGAGCTTGCTGTTGTTGTAGAGCTTGCTGCTGTATTTTCACTTGTTGTATATTACTTGGCTGCACACTTGAAATTGTAGATATTAAATTTGGATTATTAGCTATCTTCGGAAGAATTTGTTGGGGAATTCCGGGAACGATATTTAAGCTAATATTTTGTAACTCCAATCCTTGGCCACATATATCCTGCAAAATAATTTAATCAATGAAGATGTGTGAATTTTATTTATGGACTTTCTACACTGATTGTTATGATATTAATTACATAAAATACAACACAGATTAAGATGAATTTCGGATGTTGTAAAAATTTCAATATTTTACCTTTAGATATAATAATAGAATAAATATCTGCAGTAATGTGGCTGTCGCCATATTGCTTCGTAAACTGCTACAAGAACGTCACTTCTCTTATATATGAATAATTATCTGGTTTGGAAATCTGATATAACATTAAATGTAAATTATCGACTTTAAACGAACTTATCTTTATGTTTTGATTATAAAGTCACGTCTGTATTTTAGGAATCAATTGATATGTGACGATAATGCCTCTTTATTTATTTATTTAATGATCTATATTATTAATTATTATGATAGGTATTTTGATGAGTATTATTGATTCCTTTTTAATTTTAAAGTATTGTGTAGTATCACTAGTCGCGCTCGTGGCTTTGCTCGTACATCGATTATAATGGGTACTGTATTTTGTCTCGTAAATATTATTGAACTAGCTTCTGCCCGGTTGCTAGTCCGCGTTGACTATAGAATCGGGTCGAGGGATAAACTGTGAGTAAATACAGATATACTATTGGGTAGATAGAAAAAAATATTTTTTTATCAAAAAAAAATTAACAATCATTAATTATCAAATACATAATTTTGATGACTCTGTATAGGTGACCTACGAAATCCGTGGCAATTGATTGTTTTTTTGTGAATAAACAAGCCGATATTATATTGATTTTTTTGTACTCAAGCGTTTAATTATGATAAATTATATACTAGTTGTTAACTCGCGACTTTATCCGCGTTGTTTATAATAAAGAATTAATTAGATAACTATAGATTAAATAAATAAGTTATATTATCTAAAATAAGGACTAAGTATGTAAGAACTATATTTTTGTACTTTAACCAAAAAATTAACTGTTGTCCTCTTGTTTGTTGGACGTAATTGCCTTTCTCATAACCTGTTACATATAATGTATGTAATCCAAATTCAAAAATCCTTTTTTCATTTTAAGCCCTTATAAGGCCGCTTATGACTGTCAAAATTCAAAATTCGGAAAACAGACCAGTCATCGAGAAGAACTTCGACCTGGTATTTTTTATAGAACTATACAACTCATAGTTACAAGGTTTATAAGTAGATGCAGAGAGAAGGTAAGGTAAATTTCCTTGGTAAGGCACTAGGTACAAGATGAAGCATTTTTTTGCATGATGACGCATGTCGTTTTTAGTTACATATCTGTTTAGTTGTGTTATGATTAAATATAAGTTTCATTTTATTGATCAAAATAAATTAATATATAATAAATATTTATATAAAACAAAAAATATTTATGTAATTCGGATCTGGAAATCCCAGGCTTATATACATCACCATATTTACTGTATATACATATAATTGATCGTAATTTTGATTCAATTTAAAATTGCCCCTCTAGTTAAAAGTGTTAAAAATGGATGATATACGAAACTAAGGAGAAAACTGTTATAACGAGTTATACTAATTGAATATTATATTAAGTATGTCATTTCAATCGCTTTTCTCACATTACATAAACACACGCGTCCGTATAGAGGCACATAGTGGCAAATAAGTACACTAAATCCATTAAACAATCTCTCAAATGGAGCTGTTTTCTGTTAGTTTAGAAATCAGTGGTCTTAATTAATTTTGTGTTCGATAAATTTCATGACTAACTGGCCGTCACTATTGACAATAATTAAAGTACATCATTCAAACTCCAAACTCCTTCAAATGTCGTTATTAATTTATACAAAACTTCATGAGCGGACAAACATCAAAACGGCCATCATAGCGTACCGCGCTGCTATAAGTAAATCTCGTGTTAAATCCACTAGACACAAATGAATCTCACTATTGCAATAATTCGTTACCCGGTTTCCCGCGAATGCTCTAATTAAATTAAGCACGTGAAGCGACAAGCGGATAAATCCGAATAGCTGTAACTAGCTCTTTCGTGATGAGCACATAAATGTTGCTGTTGGGATATTTAAAAAGATATTTTTTAAGAGCGAATTTGACTGGTAAAATATTATTTTAGATTATCATCTTCTGTTTCTGTTTTTTTTTATGTTCCATGAATAACCGTAAACGTTCTTCGTACTTTCAAAATTGTCGCCAATTATTTGCAATTCAATTCGAGTATATTTTAATTTGAGAAGCAATGCAAAATTTTGCATCGCAATCTGAAATACTGCAGTGTATCAACTGTACTCTTTGACTAGTGTGTGTTGCAAGTGATGATATACGGTACGGAGATGTAGTCAAACGACTATATATATATATATATATATATATATCGAACGCAGATGAAATTTTGTTACGTATGTGAAAATAAAATATATATGATATATGTATATATGATATTTTTAACCATTACAAAAGTTTAAGAGGCTCACGAATGTAACACGAAATAGGTAAATAGGTACCAGAGGAAATCTGCAGTTCCTTCGAAAATCGATTTAAATATCCATCTATCCATTCAACCGACAAAATGTCTACTGTTCGACATAGCTTTTTCCCCGTAGTATATATAATGACCAAATGGTTGACTTTACATGGGAACCTGTTTATTATTATTATCATCAAATTATCGAACGCAGATGAAATTTTGTTACGTATGTGAAAATAAAATACGAATATTCTTCTTATTTTTTTATTAATCAATTACATTAGGTACAATAAAACAACAATATTCTGTTCAAATTTAAATTAAATTAACAAAGTAGGTATACATTAATTATTAATAAACATGTAATCTCTTCTCGATTACCCACTCGATTACTTCTCGCAATAAAATTCAACAGCATCTAATTAACCGTAATATAAATACAAATAAATATTATCTGAATTGATTTCATCGATCGATTTAGATATTTATAAATTAATAGGTCATAAATGTATTAGAATTTTTTCTTATTACCCTTACTGCTCTTACCGCTACTGATACTCTTACTACTGCTACTGCTATTACTACTGGAACTACTAGCACTACTACTTTCACTGCTAGATTTGACTTTGTCACTTGCGTTAGCATCGCTGCTCGTATTATCCTCGGTTATAAGATTGATAATTTGCGTCGGATCGCTAGCAGACGATCCACCGCCACCACCTCCTCCTCCGCTAGCAGTTGCCTCAGATCCAGGTTGGTCGTCATAATCGTCATCATCATCATAATTATCAGGTTCGTACGTCCGTATTATAGGATTGTTCGTTGGGAATGGTATGGGATAGGGTATAGGAATGTTTCTACTGCTATCGCAGTTGCAACAATTACAGCAGTTGCAACCACCGCAAGGACCGCAGTTGCAACCACCGCAAGGACCGCAGTTGCAACCACCGCAGTTGCCGCAACCGCCATAACCATAATTCCTATTCCTCATTGCTAGAAGTAATATTGTCAGAAGAATACCGAAGTCATCGTCATTGTCGTTATTGTATGAGTATGGAAACATTCCACCACCGTACATAGGTACCACTGCCTGAGCTGAGACTACCCCATCCTGGAATCAAATACGTTATTTCATCACGATATAGTTGATTAATATTTATGTGATAATTTTACAAAAAATATTTCCACATTCACAGTTGAGAATTTTTTTATTTTCTTTATTGTATATTACTTTGTAATGCAATCGAATTAATAAAAACACTTGCTTAGTAACATAAATTTTCATTTTTAATATCTCATTCGTTTAAATCTTTATTCGTATTAATATAAAAACCATATAATCTATTTCAGTTGAGTTCAAGTGACGAGTGTTCGAACAAGTACTTAAAACTTATGATTTTACTGTATAATTTATGTTATTTTTTTCTTATAATGCAAACTTTATATTACATTGATATTATTATTATTAAGCATTTTAATGTCCATGTTTTTAAATACTTCTAAGAAAATATGTGGATCTTAATGATAAAATAAGCAAGCAATACATTTATATAGAGAGAAAAATAAAAAGATAAAAATGTCGGATATATCATTTCAACTGATAAAACTCGTGATAATTTTAAATTCTTTACACTCTTACCTTCGAAATGTGAATAAATAATGTGATAAATACGAGAGAAAGTATCGGGCATTTCATACTTTTTTAAACGTATTAATATAAAAGAATTATAATTTTTTATCATTTAAAAAAAAAAAACGAAAGTAATCTCATGTCTCGGGAAAATTACGTTTTATACTTTAATTTGGTTACATCACACCGCTTACTTATCTTTGTAAATTATTACGAAGCAGATTTAGAGATAAAGAGGAAACGCTTCACGCGTTGCTGTTACAAGACAATTAAAACGTTATCAAGATCGACAGTTATTACAATATCGTATTTTCAATAATTTGCTATTGTGAAAGAGATTGTTTATTTCGATGTTTTTTTTTTTTAATTTTTCCGCATCTTTATAAAAATGCCCGCCAAGATGAATTTATACCTATTCAGAAAGTGCGACAAAAATAAATATAAAATAAAAGGAAACGACAGAATCATTTAGGTAAAATTAAAATTGAAAAAAGAACATAGCAGATGTTACATAAAGTGACAGGAGGATACGGCGGATAACTGAACTGACCAAATTTATCAGTCGCTTTAAGGGCATAGTCAGAGAAGGAAGTCATTATGAAAGTGCGAAACAAATAGAAATTACTATTTATACAAGTAACGGAGATACAGACCTTTCAAAATATGTATGAATTTTACAGCGTGTTAACCTTGCTGATACAGCAATACCATTTTATGCGCGTTTCTCTAATATAATGTATTAATGGTTTTCAAAAATGTTAGTAATTTTTATATGATCTTTACATAATATAATATATATCCCCCTGTTCATTACTTTTTTTCTTATATATATATCCAACTAAATCAATTTCCAGATGTCGCTTAAAATATGCTGCGATCCCAAACTAGGGGAGCTCATGCACCAACTGCGAACGCAAAAGAGTGACACTTCATGAACTTGCACCACATTAGACATCATAATATACTACCCACTATACGCAAAATACACAGTTGCGGCAAAGGAACTTTTGTTTTCTTTTTATTCATTCTTGTTTAACGGATTGATTTCTAATATAACTAATAAGAAAAATTGTTCAGAATAATACCCGCCAAGTTCAATATTTGTAATGTTATAGTACTAGTTCACATTTTCATTTCGATTTAAAGAATAATCATAAAGGGTTTCTATTAAACGAAGTTGGTGGAAACAATTAAGTAATAAAATAACAATTTAGTAAATGTCAAAGTTTTTCAGTATACTACTCTAGATTATCTCTACTCATCAGCCAATCTTTAAATTTGTCTTTTATACTGTATAGTTTTAACCTTTGATTATAATTTCACATCTTATTTGAAGATATAGCCTGCAATGTCAACACGCTAATCATTCAGTGATAGGCTTTCAAGTGATGCTGCAAGAATACAACTATAGAGGCTATAGGCGTGTACAGTTTTTCAAAGTTAAGAAGCTAAAGATTTGGGCAAAAGAATCTACACCGACATGTCCACGACGAACACCGAATAATTTTTTTCTCTTTCCATATATCCCTATATTCCATTTTCCCCTTTAAATCTGGTTTAGTCGTAAAATAGTTCTCAAGTGTTTAGCATACAAATGTATTACGATGTTTATTTTCACGGTTACCCTAATTTAATATTCAATAGTATTAATTTTCTTCTGAAAAGTTTATCGACATATGACCAGATGCGTTCTATGAGATATCTATCAATATCGTATAAAGTTAACCACCCTGCTGCATTATAAACAAAGTATCCAAACAACTTTCAAGTATAGCTCATTTGTGTTTCTAACTGACGACGATTGTAAGTGGAATTAAACGTTTATTATGCGTATCGGTGTCGCCGGATGTGTAGCGTAATAGGACCTGTTTAAACTGAACTTTAGAAGGAACAGTTCAATTATATTTAGTGCGTCTCAAATAATAGCGTAATTATATTTACGTAATACGAAGTATGCATACTGTACACTCGTAAAGTCGCTTAATAAAAATGTTCCGAATATTGGAAGTAAAGAGTTTGCATTCGAGCTGTACTTTATTTTACTGTATACCAAGAATCCTAAAATAATCAAAAGGAAAAATTGAATACGTACAATATATAATTTAAAGTATTTTACCTTTAATTCATTCAACAAGTATATTTTCATTACCTTTAAAAATTCTATGAATAAAGTTATTGGTGAAATAAATTAAATTGTTCTATTATAAATTACTAATATTTTTTGACTACTCTTAAGCAACGCGACTATTCTTTAATTCGGGATTCATGCATCCAAATGATCATCACAAGAAAGGAACAACGACAACACTGAATAATGTATTTTAATAAAAAAAATATCTTAACTGTGGAGCATTATATATTTATCCGTTGTTTTATCATTATTCTATTCTATATAGTTGACTTATTGTCAATTGCAATTGTTATTTAACTAAACATTATACTTCACGCAAAACAATTTATTGATACTGCATTTTTATCGAGTTTATTATTATTATCTTTCATTATTATTGTGAAATAAAAAGATTCATTAGTATATTTTAAAGGAATACTTTATTCAATACTAAATAACATACAACTCTTAAACTATAACTTAAAGTCTTATTTATAAATAGTATAATACACTATTTTCAGTTAGTCTGAATTTACTTCATAATTGTAGTTATCACATCCTCTTGTTTTTAAAGACGATCCTTTATTACAAATAATTGGATTATTAGTTGAAATTGGAATTGGAAATGGGATATAAACATTTTCAGGAGTATTATTAGGTCTTCGACAACAATAACAGCATCTTCCACTACCACCACAGCCGGAATCCCCTCGGTTATTTGTGAACAAAGCTAATATAAATGCAGGAAGCCAGTTTTTCCATCTCGATTTGGATTTTCCTATAACTATAGGACTCATACTGATAGGAGGTACACTCGGGGGTATTGCATTAGCATATGGAGGCGTAGGAGAAATAATGGATATTATTGGAGCTGGGGACTCGGGCATGTTCATTTGTAAAGTTATTGGTATCTGAGAATTACCCACAGTTTCTGTAACTGGTATTTGAAATGCATTTATAAATTGATTAGAGGAATATGCGGGAGGTTCCGTTATGAATGGTACAGTTGGTAGCACTGGAGGTAAAGATGCGACTGGATAAAACGGAGGGTAAGCATTTGAGTTTTGAAATATACTTACAGGAAAGGTATTTTCAGGTAATGTAGATATTGATTGGGCATAAGGAGTTCCAATAGGTTCATATTGTGATGTTAAAGGATAGCTTTGTACAGGTAGTTGAACGTTTGGTTGTGGTAAATAATCTGGTAAAATTTGAAGCGGTAAAGAGTTTTCCAATGGAAATACTTGCGATTGCGATAATGGGATAATTCTTAATGAATTAGGTGATGGCGAATAATTTATGTATTGAATATTGGGCTGTGGAGCTATATCAGGCAAAGGCAACGATGACTGAAAGCCATTAATTGAAACTTGTGGTTGAATCACTGGCACTAATTTGGAAGGGTTGGCCGATGTAAAAGGTGGACAATATATTGAAGATATTTCAGTAGGTGTTGTCGATGATGTTAAAGTAAGTACTGGCGGTAGTACAGCTGGTGGAGGAACTGCACCAGGTAGTATCCAAGGGGCTGACTCGAACGGAATATTGCATAAAAGATTTGGAGTTTGTATTGGTGTGTTACACTGTGGTATAGGTATAAATGGTGTAGAATGTTGAAACGAGGGATATGTGAGATGCGTAGGTGATACATTTAATGAAGGTGACGCTGAAATCCGTTCTGGTAATACGTAAATTTGTTGATTATCAGGTAACAAAATTCTTCCTAGAGGTATATCAGGATATTCACCAATCATTGGCGCTATGTTTGCCAATGGGCGAATAATCTGTATTGGTGGTCGTACATATGGCTGAAAGCATTCTGAATTTCGCATTGGTAGTGTCAACGGCGCCTTTCCTGCTGGCAGATCCTGACTTAATGCTGTCACATTCTGGAAATATATTAACAAATTATGAAATTGACGAGAATTAATATCAAATGTATTATTCTAGAATTTCATTATACTTACATTTAAAGATAATATTATAATAATTAAATAAAGTGTCCATATCCAAAGAGACTCCATCACAAACAAATATTGACGGTCTATTAATTAACTTAATATACTCAGTTTTCGTAATCATATTACATACAAATTTTATCAAAATATTGTAATATTTTACATAATAGATTCTAATCACTTCTGGGTTGCGTTTTCCATTTATGTCATTATTACAATTAAACGACTTTAATATTTGAGCTTACATAACATATCGTTATGTAATAGAATATTTAAAATGTAATTATAAAGTTTAAGGCAAATACCTAAAGAATTTCTATTTTGTTTTAAATCTTTCCCTTTTTTTCACATATTTAAAGTAACGCTCTAGCGTCTACATCTAGTTACGCCTAAATGCATATATACAAAACATTTTATCTTTGTTTCAGGTATGTATCGAAAGATGAATAAATCGGAAGTGGGCAGTTCCATCTGTCGTTCATAACAGCCTTATTATCATAATGGTCCATAAAAGCTGCTCGTAGGAGTTTACATCATTTATCACGATATTACAAGGCTCTATAGTCGTATGGTGGTAAGTTTTTTTATACACGTATTGAGAATTTGATAATATACCTCCGTTGTTCGATTTCCGAATACAGAAGCAATCAGTTAATCCAATAATTAGATTTCACCAAAAAAATACATGTGTTCGTAAAAAAAAAACTATATATCACTGTGGGCGATTTGCCTCTTCAATGAAACGATTCGTAAAATATAGAGTAAATAACGATCACATTCTGTACACTCAAGGCGATTACAGAAAATTTATAGACGTGCAAGAGAATTTGATGAGAATACGGTGATAAAATTTCCAAATTTACATACAATTGAACGGTATATAGCTTTAAATATACTTAAGATTATCTATTGTGACTTAAAATTCTAACTGCGATTGAATGTAAAATGTGTGAATAAAAAAAATAAGTAATTAATTCATTGTCATCAGTTCAATTAACAACATTAAATTGATTGATCGCATTATTATGTTTACTCTGAAACTCAATATTTTACGAAATAAAAGTGACACAATACATTATATATCATGCTTATAAGTGGTAATAACGTAACTAAATATACAGTTTGAGGACTACTCACGTAATTTATTATAATCATGTCAATATTCCTATTTCCTGAGGTATTGGTATGTAAAGTTGTAGGTATTTTTTATTAACAGCGTTTCTATTATTTTTGTCCCGATTTGCCCACTTGGTTTTTTACGAAATCAGGTTAAATTAAATATTTACGAGCACCCGAAATAACATGATAGCATGACTGACAGAATGGAGATAACGTGCCAAATTATAAGGAATAAGATCTTATTAATGGAGTGAAATTTCGTTACACGTGATTCAAGGTGGACTGAAAACCTGGTGAAGGTCGCGGGTTGTCCCCCGGGTGCGGGTACCGCAAGACCGTTGTCGTAGAGATCTTTGGGGAGATCTATGTCAAACAATCGACGTCTTCCGGGTGAATAGATGGATGGAAGGAATTGAAAGCATTGAGCGATGTCTAAACATCAGAGTGACGGAGGCGTATCAGCTATTATAGTTCGTTCGTAGTTCGATTACGCAATTTGCATCTAAAAACTGCAATCTTTAATATGAACAAAATATTTGTACAATATTTAATGTTGTAATTTCGACGTTATAATTTAGATGAATAAAAATAGTAATAACTTTTAATTTTTAAATTTACATTTATTTAAACACTTTTTACGTCAATTATTTTATAATTATATACCATTAAAATCAAATAAGCCTCTCTTCCACATTTTAATAGGTATACTTACGCAAATTTTTCGTTAGTGTATCTTTAAGCGAAAATTGAAATATTATTTCGATTAACTATCGGCAAGTTTACTATTTTTATTATGTTATAGCCAATATTTTATCAGCATTATAAACGACTATAGTTTGTGTCTAGTAATAATAAATGCAACCACCGAACACACACTGATATATATTTGACAAAAGGTTTTCAAACTTGAGCTATTCCTTCATCGAACAATCACGTTCATTAAAGGATTGCAGTATATATTTTAGGTTACCAAAGTCCGCACGCGCTATTGACTCAATATTTACGGTTTCTGTGTAAAGAACCCGGCTTATTCAACTGGCCGCGCCACTACGGCTTTTTGTCAATTTTGAATGTTAAAACCCTTCCTGTTTTTTCTCCTTTGGTTGCGGTGAATATTTCTCGAATAATGAGCGGTGTTCACAATATTCTGCCTTATTATCCGTTAAATATGTTATTATAGGTTATCATTTATTGTCAATATTTTAAAACGACACTACTACTACTTTTATAGCAGTACTATTAGTAAACAATATTTATTATTATAAGAACTTAAGTTATGATGCTAACGGGAGATTTATCACTACATTTATTGTTTCAAGCAGATAATAGGCTCTTAGTTATTTGTTTACTTAAATTTTTTATCAACGTATCTAAATGTGACATACAGCTTTCTTTTGTAACTAGGCTGAATATGGCTTTGCGACGCAGCGGCAAGATTACAACACATATATTTAACTGATGCGACCTTTATTCACTTGTTTTCAAGATATAATTACACAATCATTTCTGTTAAGACAAACAGTTGCAACAAGGCAGTTGTTTGACAAACGTTTTGATAATATACCGGAGAGATTGCGTAGGGAAGTGTTAATTATTTCAGTTTCAAAAGAGATGAAAATAATAATAATAATGTACATAATAAAAATAACTGTCATTTTTATGTCGAAAGATTAATGTCCTATGTCCATGTTTAAGTTTACTTATTACCATAGTACAGTACTACCGGCAAAAATTGGCCGGACTGAAATCAGAGATTTTTAAGAGGACGTGCGGCGAAAAAGTAGGTATTTCAGAAATATATTGCTAACTCGTTGCTCCCTACAGAATGAACAATGAATCCCGATGAACTGCAGTTCGGGCTGATTTTACCGTATGAAAAATAGACGAAAACATCACTTCGTAGTACCCTGTTTCCTCCTCCAAAACTGAACCGATTTTTAATTTAATTTCCGTTTCAGAATAATAACGGCTTTGACTATGCCTGTAATATATGTCTTTTGCTTTTTTAAATTTTATCCATCAAATTTCTTTGACGAACTTCTGAAAATGACGGTAAAAATCGAGCAGTTTTTTTCTTCATTTTCAAAGGCTCCTAGTTTCTACAATAATTAATTTATGATAAAAATCTACACGTACGGGTTTGGCTGTGGTGGATATATATTATTTGGTGTAAAAATATTTATCATAATACTATTGTCCAGGGAGGAAGCAGGGGACTACGTTTGTATGGAATAAATGCCGCTAAGATAACCTCTTATTTAATATTATACCAGCAGCTTAGAGTAAAAAAATTATCGGTAAAGCCGGAGCATAAAAAATCTAGCTAGTCGTCGTACTTCTTCCTCTTGAAAACTAGTATAGTAACGAATGATGGATATGGATGCTTGTACTGCTGAGGAAAGCTATCAAGTTTCTTCAAATATTTATTTTATCTGAGATCGATTGTATGATATTTTATGATATTGAAACAATTTGCAAAAAATAATCGTGCTCAATTTTATGTAGGTTTTCTTGATTTTTCTCTTAAATTCTGCTGATTAGTTTTTATTTAAGTACAGGAAAGTATTTATGAAATTCAGTATTTAAGAAAATAATAAATTACGTAAAATAAAAAAAAAATCGTAATTCAAATTGTCATTTAAAATAACAAAATATGTATCTTTATTTTTGTTTGACGACATAAAATTACATAGAAATAGAAATGATTACAAAAAAAGTTTATTATTATTACGAAAAGAAAGAAAGAGAAAGGTATTATACACTACTCGCTTGTGTACACGACTGTCGCGCCTGCGCACGTCTCATTTAACGGTTTTAATCCACGGACTTTTTTTTACGGTTTTACTATCACATTTTTTCAGTTCGGTCGCGCAGCAAAATCCCTATATCCTCCAAGCCTGCCGTAAGGAACGTCGTTCCAATAGGAATAAAAAACAAGTCGAAAAAAACAATTTTTTGTGATTGATCTTTTAGACCTCGATTTTTTTGTGACTCGATTCATAAAGCTTCAATTCGAATGAAATCAGAAATCGATCTTTTTCGGAAAGAATCGCCATTCCAAAAGGTAAAGAAGATATGTGGCAAGATTTTGTGTTGCCAAGTCGGAGGTCAGGTTTTTACAGTAAAAATTACAGTAGATGGGACAAAAAAAAAAAATTTAAATACGGTGATTTTAAAGTAAATAAAATATTTCTAAAAATCATTTGGAAATGGTATATTTTCACAAATTTGTACATTGTAAGATATTCTTTCATGGTGGATACCTATATATACAAAATATATCATAATTAAATTAAGTATTACACAAAACGTAAAGTCTAAGATATCTCAAAGAATCTTTTTATTCCCGTAGTTTTCCCGCATTGTATTTTTGTACTACAGGAAACAGTAAACGCTACAAATTAAGTAAGTGTAATTTACAGTAAATCTACTGTAATTACAGTGCAGTTGGCATCACTAGGCAGGACTGCCGTGCATATCCCATAGTTCGGAATCTGACTAAATTTTGCGATAAACGTAACTAAATTGCGATAAATAAAACGTAATTCTATAACAATATGGTTCAAAATTAAATGGAATAAGCCGGATTTCACCGGAATATTTTCAGCAAAAAACGAGCTACTTTTATAGAATATAAACACTGATGCTTTCATTGTGTGGGTGATAATTATAGAGAAATGTGCATGTATATATGAAAACGATTCCGACGTTTCTTGTCGGCTTGTTTGGCAGGTTCTTAGTATGCGTGTTTTGTGTTTAATAGTGTGTTTATAACACCATTTAATAATAGTATATTTGCTGTTTGTGAAATGAGTATTGTGCGATTTTTTTAGTAAGGCTATAAGGAATCGGGTTATTGGAGCACTTCGTCACTGGTAGCTGCATATTATTTAAATTTGTAATGTACATTCAGAAAAGTATTCGCTAATTTGTTTATTAATTAATTTGTAAAAGATTAATTTGTATAATTTTTCTTTGTGAGAATACGTGTAGAGAACTAAAGTTCACAGAAACGGTGTTCCAAGCGGCCAAGAAACATCGATCGTACTGTACCAGACTATGTTCCGAATTAAATACTTGTATGATTGTGAATCAAAATATCTATTTCAATTTTGTTGTTTGTTTCAAAAGGTTCGAGTTTAAGTTAGTTGGTTTTATCTCATATCATGTTGAGAATATTATCAAGAAAATGTTTATGACCTTTTAGAGGAAGCATTCCTGAAATACACTTTTATAACACTTCTTATCTATTTCACTTAAATATGTAGATAACCCGCTTCTAAATCGTTAAGCCAAAAATTTTATCACCAATGTTATTATATATGTAGGTACTTAGGTAGATATAAAGGTACAGTTAACACATACATTTTAAAGACATTCACTCTAATATTTCTCCCGCATATATGTATTTATGTAAATAAATTTTTTGACGTATTTTCAACATTATTCTTTACAAATAAGGAAAATGGTTGGTGTTTCGTATTGTATTATGTAACATAAACAAATTCTTGTAAGTAAACATTGTGTTAACTATAATTATTATTTTGAATAAAAAACGAAACTATATTTTAGTGTATGTTATTTTTAATTATTCTTCTAACTATTTCTAACTAGCTAATGCTGTTGACCGGAAGGGTCTATACAGGTTTACTGTGCCTTTGTGGGCGAGTGTTGAAGGCACTCAGCCGCAAAAAGGTAACTATCACAAGGGTAACCAAAGTGGTACGAACCTCGCCCTGGCCGTTACCTGAGTGTTTATCTTTGTATCACTATGAGGTTGACTGGTTGACAATGCCTCACAATGCTAGACAATTCCAATCTTTTTCAGTCTGCGGTGCACATACATGTTTACTATTTTGCCTCAGCACTCTTACATATCTAGCTGGTAGAAGTAGATAGGTATAATGATACTTGTTAGATAGATAGGTAAAAAAATTAAAGCATCTAAGAATATAAAATGAACATTAACAAGAATGTTTATTTTGTACCCACGAATACTTAAGTTGAGGTTTTGGAGAATGGTAAAGAGAACTGCTTCACGGCGCCCTTCTTTACTTTGTACGGTGTGCCAAAGGCGCTGCGGCGCACACTTTGGAAACCTCTGGCCTAAGGCATTCAGTTACTAAGGATACTAGGTACTAAGGATATCGAGACGATCACTTAAATATGCTAATACATATTTATGTAAATTACGTTATCATTATAAAATTACTTATATTACTATTTATTATTATAGACTTTGTCAAAATGTGTAATAAGACATTAATTTGGTTTTTTTCCAGCGCTTAGGCAACAATCTCACCTGATGTTAAGTGACGATATGGTCGATGATAAGTAAGAGTAAATATTACTTATGTAATCATCATTCACCTGTGTCATGAAACATAAGCAAAGCATCAAATATTTACGAGCCTATACCCCTTCCAAACATTTATTTTATTTTTTGACATAAGCACGCCTATGAAGTTCTATAATTATTGCTCGGCATTTTTTTTTTTTTTTTTTTTGACCTAGCTAACGCTGTTGACCGGAAGGGCCTTTACAGCTTCACCGTGACTTTGGGGGCGAGTGCTGAAGGCACTCAACCGCAAAAGGTGACTAGCACAAGGGCTACCAAAATGGTACGAACCTCGGCTTGGCCGTCACCTGAGTGTAAAACTCTCTCGCGAGTTTGAACCTAGCTATTCCCTACATTTTTTATTAATATAATAAAAAAAAAAAAGGTTCCTTACAGGACCTATGTACCTGCATGTTATGTGCAAGAGTGTGTTTGCAGTGTTGTGCGTGTAATGCTCTATGCATGGGCAGTGTCACTGTATCGCGCTGGCGGCGACGTCAAGAGCCTCCCCAGTTGGGGAACGAGGCACGTCTTGGGTCGCCGCCTGAGGGGGACCCGGAGAGTGTGCGGGAGCAAAATTAGCCGCCTGTCCCCGGCGGCGGGAACGGCGGTTACGCGGGCGTGGGCGCTGGCACGCATACTGAATCGGTTGGAAAGGAAAGATCCTATTTTCGCACGTGATTTTATCATCGGGGTCGGTGAGAACGTTACGCGGTCTCCGAAACGGTTTCGGAGCTAGCGGATCGGAGGAGTACGCGACGGCTTTCGCTATGAGCGGATTCGGGTGTGTCTCTGCGCGATCGAAAAATGCGCGACACTGGGATTTGATAACAGAGTGAATGGATGGTAGATTGAGGTCTCTGTGGATGTCCACATCCCTCTCGTACCATCGGGCACCTACGGCTCTCCTGGTGAAGCGGTTCTGAACCACTTGTAAGGAGGCCAGATCTGTATAAGCGAAGGCAGGGGCGCAATAAGTGAGAATGGGCCTAACTACCGTTTTATATAATGTAATTTTATGGCGGACGGCCATCTTACTACGAGCGTTGTAAAGAGGGAAAAGACGTCCCATAACCATGTTGGCACGGTTTCTGACTTTCAAAACGTGAGATTTGAAAGTCATGTGGGCGTCTAGTGTGACACCGAGGTACTTGACCTCGGTCGCCCATGGGATCTCTACTCCTAGGTAAGTGACTGGACGAGGAGGGTCAGATTTCTCTACGGAGAACATAATCGCGGTGCTCTTTCCCGGGTTAATCGCTATGCGCCACTTCTTGTACCAAAGGCTTAAGATGTTAACAGCCTTTTGGACGCGGGATCTGAGAACGTCTCTACGTCTGTACGAAAAATAGATGACCGATTGCTCGGCAACCATGGGACAAAAAATGCAACAGATCGTGAACGCTTTTTTTTATGTCAATAGTGAAGCGACATGCTTTTTAGCTCAGATATTTCTTCTTATTAAATAATGGGCAATTGTGTACACACAATGTGTGCCAGTGTCATGTAGGTAAGAAGTATTTTCAATCTTCAATCTACGCTGGTTACCAACCTCCAACAAAACGGTAGCTCATCCCGCTCGAATTTTCCATAGAGCTTTGTCAGTACCTCAGAATGAATGTTACGCGTTATCTTCTATAATAAATTAAAGTTGTACACAATAACAAAAATATATCACACAAAAACCACCAAGATTACAGGATATACAGTCAAATATACAAGTTTAATGAATTAAAAATAAACAACAAGTAAATGACTGTTTGAGATCATCCCCAAAAAAACTCCCTCTGATATTTATCGAGCCCACAGACTATTGGCGATGCATGTTCTCTATGACCTGCTTGATTGATGTTGCTAAATAAAAAATACATTTACCGTAGTATAAATGATTTATTTTTACATATAAAATATTATACATTTAAACGCCTGAGTATGTATATAAAACAAAAATTTGAGCAAAAATAAAATACTTATCAATGTAAATAAAATCAATTGTTAAAGGAAATCGAATTACCAACGCATAAGGACGTCTCTAATTAGGTTTTACTCGAACTGTCAAAAATAAAATAAATGTTTGAAAGGGTTATAAATAAAACTAATTGTATAGGTATTGAAACTATTTTTGTTTTGAAGCTATTGAAGCGATGCTATTGATATTTGGTAGTGCGGTCGGATTTCACGTCAATGGATGCGGGTTCAAACCCACCTATCCAACTCTAAAATCAGCCTGAGCTTTCGGTGAAGGAAAACTTCGTGAGGAAATGATAGCTTGGGGGTACGGGCATTTAAAAATAATGGTCGCTTGGGTAGCTACCACCCTCAATTTAGAAAACCTGTCGCTAAATACTAATAGGTGTGGTTACCATCTTGGACCACATCGTCACTTAACATCAGGTGAAATTGTGATCAAAGCATTAAGGTTATACCATGCAAAAAATAGTACTTCCCGGAACAGTATAGCAGGTGTGTACGAACATAATCCTTTATCCGTATTTAGTTACTCAATCCTTGGTATATGCACATGTTCGTATAATGATAGAGGCCGTCGCCCCGACACCCCCGCTCTACCTGTCTGTCTCCTTATCGGTCGTACGTACGTTATCAGCGTCCCAGGTACTACCGTCGTTGTGAAACGTTCATGAACAAGGCCTGCGTATCATTTTGTAACGGTAACAATGTACTTGTAAATAAACACGTGTCTCGACTCATATTAACCAGGTGTCATAGGTATTTTCCAATAAAATCAGTGTTGACGCACAAAGGGACGTAAGATGTATGACCTTCGTAGGTTTGCGTGTTTTTGTTATAATAAGTTTAATGTATCTATAGTTACGTATGCATTAGCAGAATTTACAAACACAACTCAATCGTATAAAGGTAAAGGAAGTTCGATTCGTGCGTATATAATAATTGCGAACTTAGAAGGTGTTTTCATTGGTCACGATGGAAACTTTGATTAATGTTGTCAGGGCCAGGGTTCATACAAACTTTGAATAATTAAAAAGTCCAGCAAAGCTGAAAAGCTGAAAGGCCTACCGGCACAAAAGATTTTAAACTGTGATACGGTCGTTTATTACGGTCCTAAAACAACACTTAAAACAAAAATTTGTTTCAAAAAAAACGAATTTCATCTTAGCTCTGTGTTTCGTAATCTTTTAGATGGTTTTTTTTTACACGATATAGGCACAGTGCTTTGACCACAATCTCTCCTGATGTTAAGTAACGATGTGGTCCAGGATGGTAAACACACTAAGCCTGTAAGTATCCTTCGTAATATCAGGAACAGTGCCTTCGACGAGACAAAATTATATACACAAATTATAACCAAAGATCATATTAAGTAATATTTAGGAGAAACTTTTTTAATTGAAAACAAAACCGACTTCAAAAACAATATACTATAAAATTCACTAAAAAGTAAATAAATAATTGCTTTATTAACATACTTTTGCAATAATTTTAAAATCGGTGCCAGCTTACGGATAACAAAGTAATGTACGTTGCTAATTATTTAAGTCTATATGTAACTATGATGAAGTTTAAGCAGTTATTTTCATTTAGAAATGAGTACATTGGTAAACTAGCTGGCACCGGCTCCAATATTATTAATGGTATTAAGACAAAGGATACATCGAAGTTAGCACAAGAAGATTAATAATGTAATTATTTACTTTTTAGTGAATTTTTATAATATATTCTTTAAAAGTCGGTTTTTTTTTAAATTAAAAGGTTTTTTGTTTCTACTCTTTTGTTTAAGTATGTACTTTCAGCCTTTTAGGTATAGTTTTGAAGCTAGTTTTTTATTTTACTCTAAAAATAAGTTTATTTGCATATTAATTTGTTCTTTTTCCTCTTTTTTATTCATTGTTAGTGCCTATAAATAAAGACAACAACAAAAAAAAATTCTACTTCTACTCGTTAAAATGTTGCACCTTCTATCATCAAATCAGCAAAATGAAATGGTGACTGCAATACACAAACATTTGAATAGTTGTCGAAGTAAATATATATAAAATGTATAAATGTTCTAAAGAATTCGAAGGTTTCTCGTGTTTTCCCTGAGATCCAGATCCTGATTTGGTGGAAATGGGAGAGCCTCGGGTGTGTACTCTTTGGATTGAAAAAAATTACAAATCGGTGTTCAATTGACGGAGAAATCGAGTTAAAACATACAAAAAAAAAAAAACAGACGAATTGATAACCTCCTCCTTTATGAAGTCGGTTAAAAATTAGGCTTCTCTGACAATGGCAATTTAAAAACAAAGTAAGTTCTTTGTTGTGTTCCTACACTGACATCATATCGACACGTATTTGTTACTATTTATTTATAAGTCTAATATAAATATTTGGAGCTTTTACAAAAAAGTTCAACTACGTACACGATATAGACTCAGTTCTTTGAGCACAATCTCACCTGATGTTAAGTGACGATGAGGATGGTTGGTAAACACATAAAATACTAGTGGTACTGCTTCTCAAGTGGTGATATATACTGAACACATCTATTGATATTTGGGGACAGAAGTAAAGAGTAAGAAGGGATTTTTAGATCTCTTTTTATTCCATGAAACAGAAACAAGGTTGTCCAACAACAGAGGAAAAATAACCTACTTTTTATTCTAAAATTATTAATGAAACATAATTTTTATAATATATAAAAAAATATTAAAGCGTATTTGAAGGAATTTCTACGTATTCTTTTGTAAGTAAATTTTAATTATGAATAAATGCGCGGGTGGGGCGGCCGGGTTCCGCGTCAATCGACGTGGGTTCGATCCACATCTATCCTACTCTAAAATCGGCCTGAGCTTTCGGTGAAGGAAAACATCGTGAGGAAACCATAGCATGGTGGTAGGGCATTTTTTCTTATGATGCCCGCTTAGGTAGCTACCACCCTCAATTATGAAAACCTGTTACAAAATACCAATAGGGTATGTTCCGGCAGCATCACTTGTGAACCAGTACCCTCTAGACCTAATGTGTTTACCATCCTGGACCACATCGTCACTTAACTTCAGGTGAGATTGTGGTCAAAGCACTGAGCCTATACTGTGTAAAAAATGCATAGAATTGATTACTTATAATTTTTACCTACATATACTACTTATGTAGGGCCATACGTTGAAAAATTCAATATAATTTTTAAGTCTCTAGGGTCGTTTTGGAAAACACACCCTTTCTACTATAAATTAAGATTGAATATCGCGTGACTTAGGTTACTACTGCATTGGCACAGCACGCCCTTGACCGACCAAAGAGCTTCCTAGTGGCTATCTACCTCCAATAAAGCCTTCAAATTAATACATTAAACTTTATTACCCGCTTCCAACCCTTTTATACTGCTGCTTGATGATATTAATTATAATATGTACTATATTTCACCTATACTAATATTATAAAAAGAAAATATTTGTATTTTTGTATGTAACGAATAAACTTTTAAAACTACTGGATCGATTTGGATGAAATATGCTATGGAGATAATTTGAAATCCAGGGAGTGACATAGGATAGTTTTTATTCCGAAAATCCCATGGGAATGGGATTTACGCGGGTAAAACCGCGGAGAGCAGCTATTTTGAAACAAAAAATAAACAAAAGAACATAAATCACAATTTATATATAACGATATCATAATTACAGTTATTATTTCGCTTATTATTTTTATAAAATTAAACTTGATCATACTATACAATTAATATGAATGTTAAGAGATATCCTCTTTAGCGGCATTTATTCCATACAAATTACAAACGTAGTACCCTGTTTCCTCTCTGGATAATGGCATTATTTTTTTTAAATACGAATTAATATACATTCATCACCGCCATGCCCGTACGTTTTGATTTTTTCTATAAATTAGTTATTGTAGAAACCACAAGACTTTGAAAATTAAAAAAATGCTCTATTTTTACCGTCATTTTCAGACATGTATATCTGCGTATTTTTGGACTCTTTTAGTTTCAAAGTTAATTCCTATACACTTCATGGTACGTTGTTAATATTTTCCCGTCTCTTATTTTATTATACGGCTAGTGTGTAAATATTTTTACCTTTATATTAACCTTAAAGTTTTGTGAAAAGTTTTGACAATGGTTTGTACAATCTATTTATATAAAACAATACCTATTGTTGTGTTTCACTTCTCTTTTTCTACTTAACGTCAAGAAATTATGTCATTGTTTTTCAAATATTATTCACTTTCAGAGAATAATGGCGTACAAACTATATATACATAGGTATGACTCGTAATTTTGCGAGTAAATGTTGTAAATATGTAATACCATAGAGTAATACTAGAAAAATGAATAAATAAAAAAGAAACCTTATCTCTGAAACTATTTGTAAACCGCTTTACGGTTATGAACCTTTCCAATCTTCCTGATACGTAAATCCAATATTTGATATGTTCATATTTACACGGAAAACGGCTTATAAAATCGGGTAACCTTTACAAGTATGTGATTTTTTATATTGAAGGATGATAACTTTTTACAGTGTCGTTCAGAAACAACATGAGTATTCAAGTGTTTTGGTCATCAAATAAATGTTTACGATTTGATATAAAATACATGTAATCACACAATAAACAAGTTAAATGTAAATATTATGTGATTTAACGTATATATTAAAGTATTAAAAAAAAGGTTTTTTTTTCACTATGCTATAGCTCTTAATTTTTTCCTTAAAGCTACCACCAGCTCTCAAAACATATCTGAATTTTAGAATAATCGATTCGCGCGTTCTTGAGAAAAAATATATAATTGTTATTTTGTTATTACTCAAAAACCAATTAAGTTAGTGATATGAAACTATCTTACTAAAACTTTTTTTTTAATCGGGAAGAACCTATGAATGGATTATAAAATCATATGTACCTTTGTTTCACGATTTTATTTTAGCAGAAATCCGTATTTTTCTTTATTTATCTACTTTCGTCGGAAAAAGATTGAGAGTTTTTTTTACCAAAGTAAACACCATACCATTCGTCAATTCATAATACATAATTTATGTTTATGATAGTAAATATCTTCATTTAAAGGGAACGAACGTGTGTCTTTGACTTTTATTTAGTGAAGCGATATAAAAAATGCGGATTTTATATACTGCATTTGTGTAAAATTCCAATTGGCCTGCGCCTATAATAATATTATCAATTTTCGTTTTCGAACGTGCGTTATTTTAAAACTACAATAAATCAATCTAATGCAATTTTTAGATTAATACAAATGTGAATAAGAGAAAATATATACATTACTCACCATAACGCTTTATAGTAGCACTAGCTGTTCGCCCGCGGCTGCGCCCGCGTTTCATATATTCTTCACTGCGTTTTAATTTTTTTATACGGAACCTTAATTTTTTGTGACAAGATAAAGTAAAATATTTCTCTTAAATTCAAGCACTTGCCCTTAAAACTGTACATTGAATCGGATTTTATTCAATTTTTATGAGTTTTAATTTTTTTGCGCAGAATTGTATTTTTGAAAATTAAAAGTACCCTTAGTTACCCGGAGTAACTTCAGCTATCTACCAATAATAGTCCCGTCAAAATTCGTCTAGCCGTTCCGGAGATTACCCGGAACAAACAGACAGACAGAATTTTTTTAAATTGTGCTTTTGGGATATGTATCAAAAAAAATTTTTGACAATACAAACAGACACTTCAATTTTATTCATTAGTATAGAGTATAGATTAATATTTAAATTACATCACTTTGGATGAAGTACGTATGCAAACAACAATAATAATTAATTTATTTTACATTTTCTTGTTTAGTCAATTTTAATAATAAGTTACGTAGTTTATTTTTAATTTAAGTAATATACACACTAAAAGAAAAGATATAACAGTAACAATTAGAAGCGTATAAACGCACCAACAAAAAAAGAAAACGCGGCAATAAGGGTAAACTGTTGGACAAGACAAAAAATAATAGTTACAGCTGAAAGAGAACCGCCTTTATCAAAAGAGGCACACAGACATATCGACGTCAGACAGTGATGTCGAGACAAAATACTAATTATGCAAACAAAATTATGTTATTAAGAATATGTAACTTTATTATTATTATTATAAATCTTACTATTATGATTACACGGTTCTTGTATCACGCTCCGTGTTATAAAGTCGTGAAATTAAGTCGACGAAAAAATTAAAGAACGCAACAAGACGGAAATAAGGGACACTTGTGGGAAATAGCGCATGGATTCATTTGCACGCCTTCCCGCAGGCTGAAATGCTCAGTTATTTTAACTCAGAATTTTAACGGATTACATAAAACTAAAATGTATTTTCGCGACCATTACTTACTATAGATGGCAATTTGTTACACTAATGAGATAAACGAGAGACAAAAGTTAAAAATACTGAAGCTAAAAAAAATTTCTTCGTTGATAGCGCAATGGTTCGTGGGGCCGGATCCGTGTCAGTGGACCCAGGTTCGAACCCACCTATCCAACTCTAAAATCAGTCTGAGCTTTCGGTGCAGGAAAATATCGTGAGGAAACCAAAGCATGGTGGTAGAGCATTTTTTAATAATGCTCGTCTGGTTAGCTACCACCCTCAAGTTGAAAACCTGTTGCCAAACACCAATAGGTGTGTTCCGGCAGCATCACTTGAGAACAAGTTCCTCTAAGCTTAGTGTGTTTACCATCCTGGACCACATCGTCACTTAACATTAGGAGAGATTGTGGCACTGAACCTATACCGTGTAAAAAATCTACAAATATACGAATAGGCTATTAGGTCCGTTTTAGGAGCAGAAATGTGTGAGATTTCAAAAAATAGGATGACATTTTCATCAGTTTTAAAGTCAAGCTCACGATCATATTAGATAAAGAAATACCTATTTTATCGCTTCGGGAAAAAAAATAACCGTTTAGGACTTGGGAAAGAGGGTGAAATATAATGTAGGTACACAGTAAATTTAGGTGAATAAGACTACTGATCGATGTTACTATATTATTAATAAATTTTAATTACATGTTAAGGGTCTTTTGTTTTCCCAAGCTTTAATGTAGAATATTATAGCATCAAAACGTAATTTTAAAAAATAAAGCTTAAACTATTAAAGTTAAATTCTTATAACTGTTATTATGTATATTCTTTGCAGGGATGTTGATGTTACACAATCTTTTAAATTATACGTTCACTCGGAGTGAAGAACCGCGCGTCAGCGATTTGATAGAATTTAGGCTCGGTCGGGAGATTTTTTTTATTGATTTCACATCCAATATCGCCGATCGCTGGATTCTGCCTTGATGTGATATCTTATTTGATTCTAACGGTTTTGCCCTCACAGAAAAAATATGTTCAGATTCTTTATTAATATATGTACGTCTAATTAATTAGTTTTTTTACTGCGAAGAAATAGACATAATCTGGAACTTTTTTCATAATAATAAGCATAGTGTAGAACAATTCTGTTTAACTTCATACCGATAATAATTTTCTATACCTAAATTATAATAAATGAAACGCGAGGATTATTTTTTTAAATATAATAAACTTTTTTTGAAATTGATTGTACTGTGTATCTTACTCTTTAAATAAATCATAATAATGAATTAATCATTAAGCAAAATTTTACTCTACAACTTAACAAGTGAACAAATTTGCTTTCATCCAATTTAGTCATAAATTCTTATTAGGTACTGTGGATTGTACATACCTTTTCAGGGTCTTATAATTTCAAGACGAATTGCACTTTTTTCGATGCTGCAAAAATTAAGTAAAAAAAATAATCCAAATGTATACACTTTCTGTATTTAATTACTACCTATATCTTGTGTAGTGCTCTGTAATAATAGTACCGAGGACAATGTAAACAAACCGCGCTTCTGAGGCTTCTTTTATAAATTTCGCTTTGAGAAGCAGTTCTTAAGCTTATTAACTTTCCGCTTAAGCCAGGGCAAATGCTTTATAGTATACTAGCTGTGCCCGCGACTTCGTTCGCGTTTCATATATAAAAAATCAAATTGCACCAAATTGTGAATCTAAACCATTCTCGAATCCTCAGGAATAGACACAAAAAATTTCATTAAAATCGGTTCAGCCGTTTATGAGGAGTTTAGTCACATACACACGCGCATATATATATATATATATATATATATATATATATATAGAGACTAGCAGTGTGCCTGCGGCTGCGCCCGCGTTTCGTATATTCTTCAATTATTTTATTTTTTATGGAACTCTAATTTTTGTTTAGTACAAAGACAAAGTAAAAATTTAATTTTGACACTACAAACAGACCTTTCAATTTTATTAATAGTAATGATTTTATTGATAAATTCGTAACTTTGTTTTTGTTTACATGTAAATTTTTTTTACACGGTATAGGGTTAGTGCTTTGACCACAATCTCACCTGATGTTAAGTGACGATGTGGTTCAGATTGGTAAACACACGAAGCCTATAGGTACTGGTTCTCAAGTGACAAGTAAAGTAATTGGCGAAAGCGGGGATTATTTGAAAAACCTTACCACCATACTATGATTTCCTCAAGATATTTTCCTTCACCGAAAGCTCAGGCTGATTTTAGAGATGGCTCGAACCTGCGTCCAATGACGAAGAATCCGACAGCAATACCAACTGCGCCATCATCGCTTAGATTTGAAAGTTCTCTTTAGTTACAATAATTTGGAAGGAAATGTTGAAATTTTTTTTCTGTCAAAGTCCCATAAATTTATCCGTAATAGAATGTTTTATATATAATGTAATAATTAATATGTCGATTACCCATAAAAATGAAACAATAGGAAAACAATGGAAAGCTGGCGTAAGCGCCAGGTTAGTGCTCATGGGGTTAAATACGGAAGAGATCAGGAACAAAGTCGAAGAAAATAACCTAAACCATTTATTTCTACAATATATCGACAGTTTTTTTTTTAACTAGTTATAAATTATATGTATACGTCTTTTATGCGATAAGATAAAATAATACGCTAAAAATACAATCATAGCTATTCACAGTGGGAAATCTTGCCTGTGTTTATTCCAAACAAAGCCAAATAGTAAAAAACACGAGGCCAGGAAATAAATCTAACTGACGTAACGAATGGAAAAATGCTTCTATTACAAACATGTCTTATTAGTAAACTACATAGAGATTTGCGTATAACAACAAATTACATATCTAAGTTTGTATTTGATTAGTAGTATATAAAGTAAGTATGGAGAAGCCTATGCTCGGAGTTTCCCTGCGTGATCGAATGAAATGAGGAGATCCTCAGAAGAACCAAAGTAATCCAAAGTGCTCGAAGAATTGCCAAACTGAAGCGGCAATGGGCTAGGCACATTACTCGTAGAACCGATGCACGATCGTGCCAACGGGTTCTCAAGTGGCTGCCGCGTACCGGAAGGCGCAGCCTGGGTAGACCCCCCACAAGGTGGACTGACGACCTGGTGAAGGTCGTGGGATTTCGCTGGATGCAGGTGCTGCAAGACTGGTCGTCGAGGAGATCTTCAGGGGAGACCTATGTCCAGCAGTGGACGTATTTCGGTTGAATGGAGTATATAACGTAATCACGACTTAACTTTATGAATTAGTTATGTGACTTATAGTAATCATTCAACCGAAAGACATCCACTGGTAGGCATAGAGGCCTCCTCCAAAGATTTTTTCGACTACCGATTTTGTACCACCCGCATCCAGCAGATTCCTGCGACCTTCATCAGGTCGTCGGTCTACCCACAATGAGTCTTCCGTGATAGCCATCCGAGAACCTGATAACCCCATCGGGCATCGGTTCTACGAGTAATGTGCCCGGCCTCTGCCACTTTAGTTTGGTAATTTCTGCGGATCCTCATTATAAGTTTGTAAATTTTGAACGTTATTATTAAAGATAAAGTTGAAGTAACATAATCTTCACATTGTTTAACGTTTTAAATAAATAAGGTTCATACTATTTGATATCTATATTAACGGATTATGTTTCAATCAGTAAGAACTAAGAAACAATGGTTAATTTAAAAAAGGTACTTTTGTCTAGATTCTTCTTTTATTACCTAGGTAGGTAATAAATAAAAATAAAAAGATGGATTTTGGTATTTTCATTACTTGATAACGGTTGTATGATTAGATGTTTTCTAAATGATTATAATAATTTGAATAATGTTTTCACGGTATAAAAATTGGAAAATTGAAAACTAATTTAAAGAGTTACTTATATAATTTTGCGACGGTAACTTACGTTTGAAACGATGAATTTATGTATATTTTTTATTCATAATTTAACAAATCATAAATTCCGAACGGATACAACTATTAATGCATTTATTAAAATTTGTACAGGACAACCTCTGTCTGACCAGCTACTAAATAAACGTATTATTTAAGTGTTTCATTAAATTTATACAATTCTAAGAAATGTATATAACTTTTCCTATATCGCTACATAAGTCGTATCCTTGGGATGTTCAAATAATCAAGGAGCATACAAATATATACAAATTTTAGGTAAGTTGCTTCATTACGTAGTTTAAAAGATTTAAAATTTTATATTGATAAATACGAATTAATTGAATAATTATAGTACTATATAGAAAAGTAAATACCCTCAAGAAGTGACACGTACTGTAAAAACATGTCATCTTTTTACTTAAGGAATCAGTGATCATGTACATGATTAATTATTAAAGTCGTCAGTATTATAAGTTGGTTTAAGTTAGGATGCTGGGAAAAATCAGTAAATAATTCACTTTATAATAAAGCTAAGTACAACGGTCAGTTTTCTTGGAATTGGATCTAATAATGTAAATCTAAAGCGTTAAATGTTAAACCATGTAAAAACTTGTTTTTACTACGATTTAATGTGGACATACATAAAAAACGTTTACGCGATATATATATATATATATATATATATATATATATATATATATATATATATATATATATATCTATATTTAACACGCTTGCGAGTTTTATACGGTCTTAAAAATTCGCTCCCAAAAAGCTGGATTAATTTTAAATAACCCTGTTGGAATAAAAGAACTGAAATGTATAAAGGGTTTCTTTGGAAAAGATAACATAGAATATACTCTCATATGTAATTTTGTCTCAAGAAAGCTGATGAATAAATAAAAATTTACCCGTTGAAAGTATATAAACGCTTATTATCTACGCCATCCATTAAAAGTTTATATTACAAGAAGTTACTTTAAATTGTACGTATATTATATACGGTCTATAAAAGACAATATGGGGTCAAGTAATTTTTTCAATAATTATCCATTTGGATAAAGAAACTAATTTGCCTCCATTTATAAACATGTATGTATTATAGTATCTATCTAAAATTTTTTCAAAAAACTAATAGAATTGTATTGCAAATTGAACAACCCCTTATATACCAACTCTATCCGATTATGTAATCTTGCTATTTAAAATATACAATAATTACTTATACATAAAAATGAGTACTAGACAATAATGTTTAAGTACATTAAATTCAAATTTGATTATACTTATTTCATCTCCTTCATAATTAATTTCCTAACGCGTTTTTGCTCTCTTTCATACAAGCCGTATTCTTGGCAAGAGGATTATATTCTCTTTTTTGTTTTGGTTTCAATACGGTTTCAGTATATTTCAGGACAGCTGAGCGGTCGCCACGCGTTACCATGGCAACCATTGATCGCGTCAGCCATCTTGGATGCAACCGTCTGCGAACTAGTGTGTTGACGACCTAATGAAATTCTCCTAGCCTCAGATTGCTTTGATTGTAAATTTATTCACGCATAGTGGTTTATCGCTAAAATTTGTTATTTAATTTTAAAGAGAAATGAAAAAAAATTACGTTTTCATGGAATTTCTGTTTAAATTAGTTATTTTTATATTTTCGTCTAGATTTCAATATAAAATCTTAAGTTTTTAATTGGTTTTTATTTTTTGTAATAACTAAATGGTATTTTTTAACCCTTTTCAGTTTTTTTTATGAACCTACACGTACATTGTTTTTAACTCCACAAACTTCTTATTAAGACGCGCGTCTTAATTTCCGTAAAAGTTACGTTACGCGTAATAAGCAATTGAAGTAATACATCGTCATTATCTATTCACTATCTATTCTCCAGTAACCTATTTTACGTCTTTAGAGGTCATTTAATGCCAATTATGTTAATGTAATTTTTTAATTAGGTTTATCTTTAAGACCAGAAGGTCTTAGATTTTTATTAAAAGCCAAAACAGCGTTCTACTCATTTCCTCAGTGGTAAGGAATGCGACTGTTATTTCATTGCCTCAGGAAGAACTGCACTTAGCTCTTTGAGGGCTTATTCATTAGTCTTCATAGCTGTGTCAAGTATTCACAACAATTTACGCCAGAATCTCATTTCAAAAGAGGCATTAATTTCAGCGCAATACCTACTTATAACGCGCTATGTATCAGCACTATACAAAAATATTAAAAAACAAATGTTTCAGAAAAAAACTTAACTACTTAGAAAACAGATTTTTTTATATTCATTAATAAGTTTCTCCAACGTGCTATTAAAATTATCAAGTCTGTTATAATTTTGTTAATGGGAAATTCGTGTCTTCAATTTTCATATAAAAACAAATGACGAAAAGGCTCCGTATCGCCTGAATTCTGTGTTGATAAGTATATTCCATTAAGTTCATAAAATAATTCTAAACCATTTATTTAGGCACCCTCCAGGTTAAGCCTGCGAAGGTGCTCCGACCTTTTCGTCATTAATTTATATTTCACGAAGTTGGGGCAAATATTTATTTTTATAAATCCCTTTGATGGGTTCAAATTATTTTTACAGATGTTCGACGTTTTTATTTACCTACTGCATTATTTTTTAAATAATTTATAGTTATAATTATGCTCTTTGGAAATAAATATATATGTATATAACATTATATTTTCTTAGAAAACCATGTGAGCATTAAATTTATTTGCAGCCAGAATTTAGATGAATATTTTGATATTTAGCATTTGATAACGTGTATTGCGTCTAATATATAGCTATCTAATACTAAATAAATAAATAATTATAATACATTTACATTTCGTAGGTTTTCATCTATGGCGAATATATATATTATAGTTTATATAAATATTTTTTTTAATATTAATAGTAAGTGTAACGTACATAAATTTGTATAACCTACCTACGTAAAACTGATGTTTTAGGAGAAACTCATTAAAACGTTGAACAATGGATTTGCTATAAAACTTGTCAGGTTTACATCCTTGTTTTATTACCTGGAAATTGAAGTTAGCCATTACGTTTTCAGGGTATATGTAGTAGTGTTGGGACAGCATTAAACTTTTTATTACCAACAAAATTGAACCATGCGTATTTATTAGCTATTTATACACAACAGGTGATATTTTTTAGTTTTGAGATATCCAATAGAGCACCCACCATTAGACAATGTTTTTTGGAAAATGTAATATGAGTCTTAAAGAAACAGAAGATAACAATTATATCTTTAGAAACTCTTATGAATTAACTTTGTAAAATGTATGGTGTTTTTGTTAGTCTAAAGTTCATATAATTTAAGGTTTCAATTGGAAAACTTATTGTATTTAGTGTCTTGGTAAACAGTCATCCCTGAGTTCTCTGTCTAGACTTACAATAGACCACTTTATTTTTATGTCTTACTCAATTCTTATTTCACGTTTGGCGTAATTATAATTCAAAGTGTCTGTAATGCAAAGAACATGCAATACGATAAACCACAAAGTAAACACGATAAAACACATACAAGTTACAAAAATGCCTTCACGACAACCCCAAAAATTAAACCCGCTGAGTGGAGATGCTACGAACAAATGCCTAATCTTGGGTAGAAGAAAATTAGTGTCGCTCGTTGAGAGAATCTATAAACTGACTAGCTGTGTCCGTGACTTTTTCCGCGTGGAATAGTGTCTTTGGGTAGCATTTTTAATTATTTCGGTTAATTATTTTACAAATAATACACACCTATAAATACTTTAATGAGCTATTCCCGCAAGTTTCTTACTCGCGTTAACTTCTTTTTCATATTTTGTAATGACTCCGTAAATGTTACATCAGAATAGTTCTAATATTTTGTCTTTTGTCGTAAACTTATAAAACATTCACATAAACCTTACATATTTCCATACATACTTTCATCCTCTATTCCCTATTGTTATTTTACACCCTTGAGGGTAAAACTTTTAGAAACTTGGAATGTCATATTTATTTATATCGAATCAACAGCATAAAAAATAAGTTTCAAGCTTCTAGCTGTAAAAATGACGACACTTCCATGCAACTTTTCATCTCCCCTTACAACCCTTTTTTTGCATTAAAAAGTATCATATGTCCTTTCTCAGGCTCTACACTAACTATGTACCAAATTTCATTTAAATCGGTTAAGTAGTTTTGGCGTGAAAGCGCGACAGACAGACAGAGTTACTTTCGCATTTATAATATTATTAGTAAGGATATATAGTAAGGATTTGACATATTATTAGACATCTGTATGTATACCTGTTACAGCATATGTTAGAAAATTGAATAATTTCTTAGATTTATATGTATGGTTATAAAATAAGTTTTTATTATTAAATTACTGGTTTAAAATAGCTATTATATTATTAGTTTAAAATTATTTCCGCATAAAAACGTATTTAAATATAATCATCAGCATCTGACGTAGATGTACGAAATTTATCAACTTTAACACTCTTATCAGAGCCAAATATATTGTTTTAGTTCAATATGCGAATCTGTGCTTACACTGCTTATTGCTTCGGTCAAGACCTACTTTTATTACCCTCATCATTCGTTTGCTAATTTACGACGATGTCAATGATAGTTAAAACAATGAACAAATTTATCATCACCTGTAAATTGTAAACCTGTAAAAATTAAAGCTGTTAATACAAGTACGGACCACGGACATGGTATGACGAGCGGCCGAGGTCATCAGTCGCCTAAGTAGGGATGGGAAGTAAGTTTTTCAAAAAGATATATTATATGAATCGATACTCAATACATCTAGATCCAAGATAACAATCTTTTTCGACTTGTTTTATTTAACTTTTTATTCGTAAATGGTATTCTTCCAGTGGTCGAAATTAGACTATAATCATCTAAACCTGAAATGTCATCAATAGCAACTTAAAAAAATAGAAGTACGCCTAACCTGCTAAGGAAAGATGAGAGACTGAACTGTTATCTTTGCCAATTTACAGATGATCATCATATCATAGAAAACAAATAGAATATTCTAATAATCGATACCTAGTTTATTAGGTTAAAATATTGATCTTTTGGACCTCGATGTTTTGTGAATCGACTCATTAAGCTTAGATTCGAATCGATTCATAAATCTATCTTTTTTCAGAAAGGATTTACATCCCTAGTTGAGCGACTCATAACCTAGACCGCCCGCCGTACCATTTCCGCGGTCCGGTCCGTACGTGTGTTAATCGCTTAAACTCGCATTATATATTCGAGCCTTGTAACATTGTACAAACATGATTATCGAAGCTCTTTTTTTTTATTAGAGCTTGGCAAAATGACTGCGTATTATGTGTTGTTAAAAAAGTAGAGGTCAAGAAAGATGACGACCGCCAATAAATGAGAATCTATTGACAGTCACCAGCATCACGTCCAGCTACATACAAGTCTCTAGTCAAGTCTGGATATATACTTTCTGATCCCGGAACGGGATGCGTCTTAGCTTGTCACTATGACGAGTATTACAAGAGTCGCGCACGAAACTCTACCACCCCGCAAATGTAATCCATCCATTTCACCGAAAGACGTCCACCGTTGGACATAAGTCTCCCCCATAAGAGGGGAATTGCCATAATCGCCACGCTTGGCAAGCGGGTTGGCAATCGCAGTAGGTTTTGTGGTGCTCAAAGGATACTACTGCTAACTCCCTGGTTTATCCTTTAGTCGCCTTTTACGACACCCACAGGAAGAAATGGTGTGGTACTATTCTAAGCCGCCACCACACGGTCGGCATATATAATAGGTTAAAAAATTTAGATTAACATAAAAATAAATATTTTTTTAACCATACTATAAGAAACCTTAACCGACGATCGCGAACAGCAAGCAGGTCATTCTTACAATTGGATCTGTTAACTATTTACAGTTCAGCTGTGTTGACTCACACGCGGTCATCAATAGAGCCGTGGCGGTGTGCCTACGTACGTACAATTCGCAATGGATTCCCTCCGTCTATATTTATAATATTGGATAAATGCGGGACAGTACCGGAGCAGGAGAGGGAGGCAGGGGAGTCGCACGCCACCACGTGGTATTAATAGGCGCACGCGCATGTCCGCAAGCAACCCGCGCGCACTCGTACCAAACCAAATTGGGAGACGGGAATGGCCGAGATTTGGATACTACAATCATTATTATCTCTCTATGTACGATATACAGGTTTCGAGTGTTCTAATTTGGTACTCAAACGGTCACTGTACGCTACTTGAAAGTGCTTACCGTAGCTCCGGATTATCAGTTCAGTCAATCCATGATTGATTGATGAACAGAGCGTTTATGGTAGAACCGTAAGAGCGTGTTTGGAGCTCTTTAGTTTCATTTTCAGATACACATATCATAGAATAACAAACCTGTAATAATACAATTAACACATTACAGTAGAAACCAGTTAGTAAATTAGCACGAGTATATACATAAAAATTCTTAATTGAATACTTTTTAACGAGTTCTTTTGAATAAATCTCCATTATATTAAATATCTGCATTTATGGTTTAGACACCAAATTTAACTGGTTGTTGCAAAATAACAATGTTTTAACTACTTTTTAAGATTTTTAGGTGCGTCAATAAGCAGCTATAGCGGACTTCTATAAAGAAGTAAAAATAGAACACTACACTACACTACAATGTAGTAAAAAATGTTCTTGTTATAATTGTAAAAATTTGACCTCTCTCACATAATCCATAAATCAGTCTACACATCTCCAGTTCACAAACTACGTCTCGAATTGGCCAATCTGTGTCTGATAATTATTTAATTTTATACCGTAAATAATTTCGTTACCAAGCGCTATTGGTAATTAATTGTACTCGTAAAATAATAGTTAAATGTTATTTATTATTTTGTTTAAATTCAGAACGAGGAGCAGCTGGTGGTTTTACTATACAATCGTGTAGTTTTCGCCAAAACAAACTTTGACAGCCTCATAGAAAAGTTTTCCCTTTTAGCTCTCTGAATTACTTATTCAAGATATTTTTAACAAAATCGTAAATATTATGAAAATTTGGTAAATTACGAATAATTACAAAAAAAAACATCCTTCGTTTAAATATATTATACCCTCATCCATACCGATAACATAAATATTTTGTCTAAGTTTAAACAATCTATATTTTCGAATAGATAGGCAAAAATGACACGGTTATCAACCATCCAAATATATAATATTGAAGTGTCTGCTTGTAATATCAAATAAAAACACAGTTTTTTTTACTAAATAGTAAATACATATGAATGTGTACAGGGTATAAATACCAATAAAAAAAATTTGTTTGTTTGTATGTTACGGCTAATCTCCGAAACGGTTGAACCGATGCTGACTTGACTTTTTCTGGCAGATAGCTGATGTTATAAAAAGTAACATAGGATACATCTACTGTAGCAAAAAAAAGTTAAGTTCACCAAAAAAAAAAATGAAAACTCCTTAAATTGCTTACAAAATCCGATTCAATGGTCAGCTTTACTGATCTTTTTAATAATCAGTTGTTTGAATTTGTGAAAACCATCTTTACTATACAAAGATAAATAAAGTCGAAACATTTCCAATGATTATTTAAACACTATATTACGTAGTAAAGAATTGTACGAAATAGATAATATGTTACACGGACGGAGCCGCGGCAACAGCTAGTATTTAGTAAGTGATGAGCGACCGAGTTATGAACCCTCAGTGTTAATCTTTATGTATCTCATATTACACACAATGTGTTAACATTCTGTACTTAATACGCAACTAGCTATTAATTTATATCCTAAAGTATTAAAAGCTAACCTATCTATATCTATACCATACAAACATTGTTATATGTTAACTCATAAATAAATAGACAGATATTGCACTTTTTAAAATTGTTCGGACTAGTTATCTCAAACTGCACAATAGTGTTAGTAGAAAAATCGATTTCATTGATTTATATACTATTTCAACAAATACTGCATTACCCTTTGCTACTGTCCCACTGTACTGTACTTAAGAGGATACGCGGTCGTTAAATTTGAAGAATAGGTATTTCATAAATCTATTGCTATCGCGTTGCGCTCCAAAAAAACTAGTTATAAGACCCGAAACATACAACTACGCCTCGGGCTAATTATACCAATGTAAAGTAGACGAAGTCAACACTTCGTATTCCCCTGTTTCTTCCTCCGAAAGTGACCCGATTTTTTATTTTTCTTCCAATTTTAAAATAAGAAGTGTTTTGGCTAAGTCTCTACTATTGCTTTTAATTTTATTACGTCTGAAAACGAGAGTTAAATCAGGCAATTTTTTCGCATTTTTGAAGGCTCCTAATATAGGCAAGGTTTAAGGCTCATAATAATAAATTAATGGGGAAAATCAAAACTTAGGGGTATGGTTGTAATCTATATATATTATATGGTATAAAAATATTTACTATAATCTTATTATCCAGGGAGAAAACAGGGGAATACCTTTGTATGGAATAAACATCGCCCGCATTTCCTCTTAATTGCAAGTACTGTTACAGTACAAGGGCAGGGAGATGTGGTTCTATCAACAGTATGTGTTGCCAAGTAGGTTTACAACTGGTAAACCGCTCTATAAGCAACTAAGTTGTTTTAAATATGTACCTTGACTGTTCCCGAAATGTTAACGATCGAAGCTCATATACCCAGGTATCAATTCCATTAAGTTATCAACATTTCTTCGGCTTTTAACCGGAATCATTTGGAAATTAATAAATATTCGATTTCTCTTTTGATAAAACTCCATTTGAACAACAACAAAACACACGATGTTTATATCAAACTGGAGATAAAATTGAACCTTCGTTTTTCTTCTTAATTATTAGCATCTGTGAATGTACACAGTTTTGCCAATGTCGCGTGGGTAGAATCATCTAATATTTTTCTAGTTTTCTACAACGCTCTGATAAAATGGAGTGTATTTTGTAAAAAAAAACAACCTAGAGAATTATTTTGGCACCCCAGAGTTCATGTATTGTGTAATTATTTCCCAAGCATTTCACTTGTGCTAAATAATCTAACTGTATCATTTTAAATGGTACCAAAAGACCATAGTATAAAGGCGAGGCAAGTAATTGAATGAAAATAAGAAATAATAACACGACACGACAGTTCGAAATGCCGGCCAAAAAGAATCAAGTATTTTATAAGCATTTAGAACATTCTTAAAAATAATAAAACTCGAAATCTCATTCCTCTTAATTTTGACATAGATATCACTTAAAAGTAATTATAAAATAAAAAAATAAGAATGTAAATTACAAGTGCATAATTTGTAAGACTCAAGGTGATTCAATATGTAATGTTACCTCAAAATTTACACAACACAATGATACGCGTATGTTCTGTAACAAAAAACTATGGAGGCGTTATATTACTTTTTTTAAATGTCGAAGGCATGAAATATTATCACAATTTAAAAACGAATTAACTTGGTTTGTTTTAGTCCTTCGTCACCCACATCTAAGTTGAATGAAGTGATTATTATATTTTGAGTATCTAGTGATTACAAAGATTGATTAACAGTAAAACAATATATGCATGTTTTTAAATAAATCTATACTAATAAAAAAAATTGAAGTGTCTGTTGGTAGTTAAAATTTTTTTTTTACTAAATAGATATGAATGCGCATACGATACCTATACCAAAAATACAGTTATTAAAATTTTTGTCTGGTTGCCTGTCAGTCTGTTTGTAATGGGTAATCTCTGGAACGGTTGGACCGATTTCGATGGGACTTTTTTTGGTATATAGCAAAAGTTACTCCGGGTGGTTATATATAATTATAAATTATAATTAATTCAAGTATTATTATAGTCCGGTAGGCAGCAATTTGCAACTGAATGTATAATTAAATATTTCCAGTGTAATTTGTTCGTCCTCTATATTTTCTGTAATTGCTATATAATTTTCCCGTTTTGTGGCGATAAAAAAGCGACGAAGTGTGTGTCTAATTTGCTATTTGGTTCCGTGGGGGACGTTTCTAATAAATAAAAATTATTAGAATCTTGAAACTGATATTTTAACTATTTAATTTACTAGTGTAATTACTTATACTTAATATATAATACTTATTAACTGCTGACTAATGAATCGACAGAATTTCCTATGTTAACCATATTTTGAATAGCATAATAAACAAATAATTGTATTCGTATATACACTGGTAGAAATATTGACAAGCATCACGAACATAAAATGAAGTGGCGAGGAAAAATTCTAGCAATCACACGATGCTATTCAATCAGAAGTAATATCTACCCAGTCAAGGCCAACTATCAAGATGTTTGCCGATTTTAATAATGGAAAGATGATTTTCTGTTGTAATACTCAATTTTCATGGAGTTACCTACCAAAAACGTTTTATCTTCGGCGTCGGTATTACATATTTGCTTATATTTCGTAGTTTTTTATATTTTATAAATGTCTTTCATTTAAATAATACACATAGATTTATTTTCTAAGTAGCTAACGCTGTTGTCCGAAAGGGTCTTTACAGCTTCGCCGTGATTTTGGGGGCGAGTGCTGAGCACTGACACTGAGCCGCAAAAAGGTAACTAGCACAAGAGTTACCAAAGTTGTGCAAACCTCGGCTTGGTCGTTACTTGAGTGTAAAAAATTCGCGGAATTTTGAACCTAGCTAAGCTGTAGATTTTTTGCTAACCCCTTGAGCACTAACCTGGCGTTTACGCCAGCTTTCCATTGGCTTCCTACTGTCTCATTTTATGGGTAATCGATATATTAATTAATAAAAATGGATCCTTCCAGGGCCTATGTACCTGCGTGTTATGTGCAGAAGTGAGTGTACAGTGTTGTACGTGTAATGCTTAATGCATGTTTAGTGTCACTGTATCGCGCTGGTAGCGGCGTCAACACCCTCCCCAGTTGGGTAACGGGCTATAAAAAAATCAATTATACAATTGTTCTTAACTTACGCAATTGAAAATTAGTGATCAATCTTTTATCTATTACACATTAAGTACACACAAAATTTATTTTAAGCTAGATCAAGAAAACTCTGCAAAGTCAACATTTATAATCAAATTTATAGTCTACTTTTGAATTAAAGAGAACCCTTATTTTTTATAAGAGTTTAAGCCAAGGTACGTAATGAGATTCATGATTTTCCTTAACAACTGTATAGAACATTTACATTTTTTATTTAACTTATGGAAATACCAGCGTTATTGTCTTGTACTGACCTTACTCTTCGTAAGTCATTATTATTCCCAAGTGCGATTAAGGTTGCCGGGTATCCTGGGTTAATGGTTTCCGGATAATTAATTTACTTTACTTTTCAAAACATTATATTTGACACTAATTTATTATAATAATAATAAAACTGAAGTTTTGTATGTACATTTAATTATTTTTATTACAAAATTTGCATATTTTCATCTTACTGATCCCAAATCTGGCATAAAAAAAATATCGCCTTTCTTTGTGTATGTCCGAATTTAAGTCGAAAAGGCCTTAAAGGTTATATATGGTATTAAATATTTATAGACGTAGCTACGATTTGGTGGAGATTAGTATTAGGGTGAAGAATTGTTATCATTTCCATACTTTAATATTTATAGACTTAATTTAATGTATTGAATGGATGAGGGTGGCATGTTCTTTATGAAAAAACTCTGTTTAAGAATAAATATTAAAAAAAAAAAACAACTTTCTCGTGCAACCTACATTAATGTTTTTTTTTATTCGCTGACTAATTTATTATAATTAATAAACGTTTTTCAAGGCATCAACTACATTTCGATCTGTCTACGCCAATAACCAGGCGAGGAAAATTTGTAATATTTTTTTTATAACACTGTAAGATCCATATCAACAAACAAGTTCTCCGTTTATTTGTAGATCGAGAGAAATTTTAAAACAGATAACAGATGTATGGAATGTTCATCTGTTCGTGTAATTAGACCTGTATCTTAGACGTTTGAAAATGAAGATGAGCAGTATTCATAACAACGTGTAGTTAAATTTTGTTTGATTTTCTAATAAAATTAATATCTTCTTCTTAGATAATGGCAATCTGTGTACACATAATTTGTGCCAGTGTCATGTGGGTAAGATGTATTTTCAATCTTGTATAAATGTTAGCAAGCTCCACAAAAACGGTGGGCCATCCTGCTCGAACTTATATAATAAACTTAACTTGTACACAATAACCAAACTATATCACACAAAACGTCACCAAGATTACATATATAGATATAGAGTCAAATACAAAGTTTAATGAAACATAACTACCATATGAAATCCCGTTAAAAACTCAAAATTAATGTCAATAAATAGTAAAAATAACTAGGTATATAGTTAATGATGCAATGAATAACATATGAAGGTTGAATATAAAAAAGTATTTGTACGAAATAATGAAGAAAATAAGTGTATTTAAATATATTGTATATCACTGAATGAAACCAAAATCTTATATCGTAGATGAAATTACCTCGAAACAATTGTACAAGTTTTTACAATTATACAAAGTAGTATAACTAATCTCTTGATGTTATTAAAAACGGAGTCAATATATTTACGTTTAAAAGTTTAAATAATGAAACCATATATTGTACTAACTGATACTTGTTTGATGAAAGCGTTACTTTGTAAGAAGCCCATTGTAAATAATTTACTTAAGTACGTAATAGTATTACTTGACTATTTTAACCCTCCCATTATATACCTAGGTGTAGAGATCCCCTAGGCTACCGAAGACAAGTACCTCGGTGTCCGATTAGACGTCCAAATGACTTTCAAACCTCACTTTAAGAAAGTCAAGCACCAGACCGCCATGGTGCTTGGACGGCTTTTCACTCTATATAACTCCCGGAGTAATATGGCCCTCCGCCATAAAGTTACTCTGTATAAAACCGTCGTCAGACCGATCATGACCTATTGTGGCTCCGCCTTTGCCCGTAAAGACTTGGCTTCCTTTCAAGTGATTCAGAATCGCTTCGTAAGGAAAGCCGTAGGTGCCCGAGGGTATCAGAGAAATGTGGACTAACACAGAGATCTGAACTTCTCTCCATCCATTCCGTAATCAAGTTCCAGTGTCGTGTCTTCTTTGATCGCGCAGAGACACACCCAAATCCGATCATATCGAGAGCCGTAGCGTACCCCACCGATCCGTTAGCTCCGAATTCGCTCCGGAGACCGCGAAACGTCCTTACCAACCCCGACGATAAAATCACCGCCGCAAATAGCATCTTTCCCCATCACCCGAGCAAATAAGCGTGCTAGTTACCTTTTGCGGCTGAGTGCCTTCAGCACTCGCCCCCAAAGTTCGGTGAAGCTGTATAGGCCCTTCCGGTAAACAACATTAGCTAGTTTAGAAAAAAAAAATTTTCTTATTCCGTACTTAATTATTTACTATTGCCACATCTTTTGGAAGCTGTTCAATACACCCATATAAATTTGAATATAGGAATATTGATTATTAAATAAACATATATTAAGAAATGTACAGTTATCTTTATTAATATTTTATACACGTTTAATACCTATTTAAGTAAATATTGTAACGAAATTATATGGACCGAAATTAGCATTCCGATCACATTACTCATTGATATTAAAAAAGAAAAAGAAGATTATTTAATGTAAACAGAAGCGTCTAAACACACGGAATAACGTGTACAAAGTATTATTAGGTCAAGGAGAGATCAGTCATAAATATAATTATATAAAAAAAAAAGAGCACAGCACAACAACACAGCGCCTTGCTAGAGATATCTACACGTTCAGATCAGAGATCGGAATGCGATTACTGTCAATTTCATTACATACATATATAGGCGATTATAATTCAAGTTTTGTCAGTTTATATAATAAAATATAAAGAGATACCAACATAATGTATGTTATAATTATATTTATTTTATTTTCCAAATAACTATGAGAGTCGAATAGCAGTATTTATCAATATTAAATGTGAATACGATTTTCTATTCTTTATAACTTTATCTCCAAATTGATGATTAGTTTCTAGTAAATATATTGAAAGAAATACCTGTTGGTGGTCATTTTTTGTGAAGTATTTTTTGTTGTTGTAATAATAATTATATTACATAAAATCCTTTTCATTGAGAGAGTTCAAAGTTGTTAAGAAAGCTTAAAGTTGCTCAAAGGGGAATGGAATGGGAAATGCTAAACATCAGCGGCAGTGGGCTGGGCACATTGATCGCATAACCGATACCCGATGTGCCCAACCGGTTCTCGAATGGCTACCATGTACCGCAAGATGCACCATGGGTAGGCATACTGGGCCCAGGGTGGACCGACGACCTGGCGAAGGTAGCAAGAGTCTGCTGGATGTTTGTGGCGCAAGACCGGTCCTTGTGGAGATCTTTGTGGGAGACCTGCGTCCAGCAGTGGACCTGTTTCGGCTGAATGGATGGATGGTAATCCTTATCCATACGTTATATATAATAGGCAAAGTGGAACTGTCTGTCCGTTAGTGTACGCTATGGGAGCCACGGGCACATAGCTAGTAATTATTTAAAAGTTTAATGTATAAAATCTCATTCAATTTCTTTACAACTATCAAACGTTACTACAAAATAGTATATACATGAGAAAATTTGTTTTAGTTGCGGGATTACTGACGGAATCCCCAAAAATATCTCAACATTAAACAAACTGAATCTGGAATTCAGTGACCTCTTCGCGGAGTAGAAACGATTCGATAACGTTCTATTCTATTTTCATTTGTATTACGTGTTTCTAACAACACAATCGTGATACAGTCACAATATGAACTGTATATACTATTATACTGCATGTATGTGTGTTTTACATGACAGTATGTACCGCAATATACACTTACGAAACATAGGTATATTTTCATTATAGCCCGAGACAATTACATTTACGTTGACCAACAGCAATTATTCCCATTTAAAAAAGAATCAATAATTCGCTTTGCCACAATTAAATGTATTGATTTTCAAAATATATCCATCTAACTATTTTGTGAATGGATGCGTTTAATCAAAGACTTAACCTAACAACGTACCCTGGGGTACACCTCAGTCAAAAATAGAGATAATACGTAGTCATAACGAATAAATATTTTTTTGTAAATAATTCCATTCAGTCTAATTACATTAGTGATTGTTTATCTTGCTCTACCGCGACATGTTCTATATAAGTCTGTTGACTCTTCATTTATTAAGCATTATTCGGTAAATAATAGTAATTTTTATTGTAAACTTGTTCGTTATTGCAGATGATAGGAAAACCTTGTCTTATACGCTAGTATAAAAAATGAGTTTTAGAAGAAGTATGAAACTGGTTTAGATTGACATAATATAATTAAAATTAAAATTATCATTAAGGCAGCGCTTGCCATCCCGTACAATTTTTACTTCTCGCGATCTGTAATATACTTATCTGCATTTGCATTAATTGTTTCGGATGTGAATACTAGCAACAACTTCGTATACACAATAAACAAATAGATATAACAATATGTATTTTATTTCCAGAGTTACGCGGCGTCAGCACCTCCAAAGCCGTCATCTGCCCTGGCGCATACGACCTTGCAACGCACAGTGCGCGGCGCCGCTAACAGCGGGGTGCCAACGCGCGTCATACCTCGGTTCCACTTCCCCAAAGGTCGTCCACCGCCCGCTCACCAACAGGATCATGCGTTACATAAAGTGCAGTCGGCCTTCGCCACATTTCCTAACAGTCAGGTGAGATCTTGCTTAGTAAACATATTTATGATCATAGACTAATAACGCTAAGAGCGATAGTTATACAAACACTCGCTTAACATTGAATCCAAGAAAAATTACATGTGTTTGTAAGTGACACGGAATCACATAATCACCGGCATGCTACGCACATACGTAAGTCTTTTTAAGGCCAAATTGATATGCCATTACTCCGCGTGCGGACACGGCCGTTCTAAATGTTTTAATTCTATAATTATAATATAGAATGAAAAGTATTTCATCACAATGAAACTATATTCAAAAATTTCAAATCGAAAAATAACCACAACCGTTTGGTCAAAACTTAAGTTTCTATTGCTTTATGTTATTGCTATTAATTTAAGCACAATAAGTTATTGTTATTATTTAAGCACAATATGAAATACCGTTGTAACAGATACTAGACTATTGTTTAATAATATGTTGAACGTGATATTAGAAGACATATTAAATCAATTTGTCATTTTCCCAGTTTAACGTTTAGATAATAGGTACAGATAAGTAATTATATTTTATTCTCATCTTAAAATAAAAATAGAAAACTACATATTCAAGAGAATATAAAATTGTTTTTAAAAAGTAATAAAATTGGATGTCTATTCCTACAAACTATATAGTTATAGTAACTAACTATTCTTATTAGAAAGAGTATGATTGGATAAAACTTTACCCACCAAATCCTTAAAACTAACTGTATTTTCCTAAAAATCCTAAGAAAAAAATAAGTATCAAAATCATTTTTTTATGCGTAACTATTTTAACTTAAGTAGTTTTACAACAGATTTATAAATTCGTAATCCAAAAACTGATGCGCTGAAGCGATGATGGCGCAGTGGATAATGTGGCGGGATTCTGCGTCAGTGGACGTGGGATCAAATCATCCTATCCAACTCTAAAATCAGCCTGAGCTTTCGGTGAAGGAAAACACCGTGAGGAAACTATAGCATTGTGGTTCCTAATAATGCCCGCCTGGGTAACTACCATCTTCAAGTTTGAAATCCTGTCGCCAAACACCAATAGGTATGTTCCGGCAGCATCACTTGAGAACCAGTATCTCTATGCTTAGTGCGTTTACCGTCCTGGACCACATCTCCACTTAACATAAGATGAGATTGTGGACAAAGCACTAAGCCTATAAAAATCCTATTAAAAAAAACTATGAACAAAAACTAATTTTATTCGGGATTTATTTCTCTTAGTTCGAATCCTTACTATGTGTTTACTTAACTTTATTTAACGTCACTTTAATATTTAGCATTTTTGGGGTTAATGTTTAAATTATATGTGTGAAAGTAAATTTAAAAAGTTATACGTACATAATTTTCTTTACAACGCTTATAAAATATAGGTTTAAAATAAATGGTAGATCCCAATAGAATACATTTATTATTTTGTTTGTTTACCTTACCAACTATGTTTTTCATTGTTCGGATCAAATCTAACTACATAGGGAATCACTTTCTACACGATTATGATATTCAATGTTCACTACTTATGAAACATATAATATATATATTTAAAGACATTTAAACATATATGAGACATGAAATCAAATCAAAATCTTTAAAAATGTTGATTCAAGTTGGACCCTAAGAAACTCAAAAAGCTACCGGTTCGGAAAACAACCCAGTCGAGAAGAGCCGACAAGAAGTCGATCCGGTATTTATTTAAATATTTTTTTTTAGGGACAATGTAAATTGTATAATTCATAACAATAAACGGTTTTAGCGAAAGCACAGAGGGTTGTAATTTCCTGACATCACTTTGAACATTAAAATCTGTTTGACATAATGCTTAAACTTATTTTCATGATATTAATTACGAGTAGCAAACAAATTCGAAGTTATAAGCTCATGATGACTCAGGGTTAATATGGTTGGATTCTGCGTCTATAGACGTAAGTTTAAATCTACCTATCCCTCCTAAAATGAGCCTGTAGCATCACGATGACACTATAGCATGGTTGTAGAGCATTACCTTTAAACGACCCGTCTAACCAGATACCACCTTTGAGTTTCAAAATTTATCGGCAAACCCATATAGGTATGTTTTCAATTACAGTATCGTACCATTTGAGACCCAGTGCCTCCAAGTTTAGCGTCTTAACCATCTTGAACCACATCGTCACATAGTATCAAATGACAATGTACTCAAAGCGACAAGCCTATACAAAAAATATTATTTCGTTGACAAAAAAACAACTTATATAATTTAATAAATGCACGTTCATAATTATGAAAAACATTATTAATTATCTACATGAAAAATGTTTTAAACGATCTCAAAACAAAATGTTGGTACTTATATTAATTTAAAAAGATCTTATTAAGCCAATGAAGTCGTATTTAAAATATTACCAATTACGAGGATAAGAGAGTTGTGTAGTGAGAGATATCTAGTCGTACAAGGAGACTCCGGAAAGCAAATAAATAAACTATCTGTCACCAAGATATAAGTTATTGGAGCGATCTTGGAATACGTATATGGGAAATGGGGAAGATAATTGTAAAAGCGTTTCAGGTTCAGCTTTGGATGGTAAACACACTAAGCCTAGAGATACTGGATTCTTAAGTGATGCTGCCAGAACCAATCTATTGGTTCTTAGTGACAGTTTGTTAAACCTGAGGATGGCAGCTACACAAGTGGACATTATTTGAAAACGTTCTACAGCTATGCTATGGGTTTCTCAAGATATTTTACTTCACCGAAAGCTCAGGCTGTGGTCCGCTGGTAGAATAGCTTTGACCAATAATATCAGTTCCAGAATGACCGAACTTATGAATAAGATGTAAGCTCAAAAAACACATTAATTCATTAAACAAAAAAACCTAGCAAAAAAAAATCTATTACAATAGAAATGCTAATGAAATTGAGTTTCAAGATATTACTGATAATTGTTAATAATAAGTTTATTTCTCATTTTCATCGTGCTCCCGCTATCAATAAATAAATCAAAGTGATTCCTCGTCAAGAAAAGGTTGTGAACCACTGTTATAGAATTAGGTAGATGGGTTCGATCCTACGGTATAAACATTTTATTATGTTAATATTATTTTTTACAAAATGTAAAAATAGTGTAAAATCTAAATAACTGGTCTGAATCATAGGCATTATTTATGTTTTAACGTATACGTTTTAATAATAAATGTTAAGTAAATAGAATGGAAAAAGTTTTAAAAACGCGAATGCTGAAAGAGAAGGGGAAAAGGGAAACTCGCTGTGATTCGGATCTATGTAAATGAGCTGCACAGTCTGCAGTTAACCTCTGTCCAAAATAACAACTGGCTTGATACGAAGAATCAATAATACAATATATATAAAAATATATAATAATATAATATATAATAATAATCTAAATACGCAAGTATCTGAATGCACATTTTCACTTAAATTAGTCAATTTACATATTTCGATAACACATTAGATAATCTAATTGATTCTATAGAAACATACATTAAAAAAGCCTACAATATCAAGAAGATTTCCTGTATGAAATAATTTTTAGCGGATTTCAATCTTTTACAAATATCTAACATAAGTAATTAAATATGAATAAATTTAAAAACACCCCATTTATTTATACATATATCAAATCGGGGGTCCACCTCCGTCAGTGGTTTAAGACGTCCTCCAATTCCCAACTAGCGAAGTATACTTGATGGCAACATGTGTTAAAAATACGTCGAACATACATTGCATATATTTACACACTGCACGTAGGGTGCAAAGATATAATTTACAATCCGGGATTCATACCCGTTTCTGCCCTTACCAGTTAGACGACTGAGTGCCGTAAGCGCACAACACAAAATCTTGATGAAGCTGTCAAGACCCTTCAGAACAACAGCTTTAGTAAGTACGAAAAAACATACTTAAATTTAAATGAATTAATGGTAACTGAATAAAATAATTTGCAGTCTTCAAACCCTATCAACTTAACTTTATATAACTATATTAAGAAATTAGAAACATCGTAGTTTATTGGACATTAATAAAAAGTATTTTTAGGCAATAATATTGGTATTATCACCCGCAGAAGAAAAAAACTATTCAAAAACGCAACTGGATTTTTGTGGTCATAAAAACTTTATATTACGTAGAATTTCAGTCTACAAACAACAACAAGATAACGCGTAGTTCAATAATAGGGAATGGTGACAAATATGGAACATTTATCAGATGGATCCCGACGGTAGAATCTTTACTATTTCAATAAGACCCCTTTGGAAAAAAAAACATTCTCTATTGGGCGCCGTCCAAATCCGGTCATTTAGCTATTTGTCTCGGATACAATACATTTTCTTTGTATTTTCAACAAGGTCGATTATAAAATTATCTCGTTACAGACCGAAGAGAATAAATTTGTTAGACAAGTGAATTCGAAATATGAAGTCGTCAAATTGAAATCATCGTAGAATAATTGATATAAATGATACTTAGCAAACGCTTTATCACATTTTTTTAAAATAAACACATTATCTCTTTACTTATAAATATTTTATGCCCAACAAAAAAAGAAAAACACAGAGTGGTCTTTATCCAACAAAATTAGTTTGTCTGCATTTCAATGACTCGACTTATGTAGTGAACTGTGAAATTGAGAATGTTAGAATATTTTACGGTCTTTAAAATTTCGACCAATGAACTAATAGGTATTTAAAATGTCAGACTTCCAAATTCTCAATTTAAAATTTCTATTCATTTTTTCAAACAAGAAGTTCGATCTGTTGAAATGAAACCTTATTCAATATTTAGACATAAACAAAGGTTTGATTTATTATAAATGTATTCTGTGGTCAAGTTTTAGTATATACAGTCAGTTTTCATATATTATATGGTATGTTATGTACTAAAAACATGAGACGTAGTGGATACGACGTAAGTAAAGAATTTTTCATACAGTTTTTTCTTTACATATATAACCCAGAAGTTAGGTTATACAAAGCACATGCATAAATAAAACTGTATTTCTTACAAAAATGTTTCATTCTTTTTAGAAATTCCTTTCTTACTTTATTCTTTAATTCATTGTTACTGTATCGTTTGGATCCATAATGGAAATTAAATATATGTTAATGCAAACAAAAACTGTTAATCAATCACCATACAATCAAAATTATAGGAGCACGTGCTGGAGACTTCCACTTCTAAAAAATCATAAAGCTCATCTACCATTGACGCGATGATGGCTCAGTTGATAGATAATGCGGTCGGATTTCGCATCGATGGAAATAGGTTCGAACCCACCTATTCAACTCTACAATGAGCTTGAGCTTTCGGTGAAGAAAAACGTCGTGAGGAAACTATAACAAGGTCGTAGGGTGTTTTCTAACGCCCGTCTGGCGAAATACCGTACTCAAATTTGAAAACGTGTCGCCAAGAACCAATATGTATGTGTTATGTGCCGGCAACATCACTTAAAAGCCATTACCTCTAGGTTTACTGTTTACCATACTAATCACGTCGTCACGTAACATAAAGTGATATTTTGTTCAAAGCGTCTGAGCCTATAGAGTATTAACAAAATTCCGTAAACCGCTACTCAGGTTTATCAAGTTAAATGTAACTTTTTCAGTGCTCCTCGAAGCGTCTTCTTCAATAGAGTGTAAAATTTGTTACAATTTTAATAAACCGACTAGACCACCGTGTGGTACCGACTAGGACCATCCTGTATCTTCCCGTGTATGTGGTATAAGGCGACTAACCGATAAACCAGCGAATGGGCAGCAGCATCCTCTGAGCCCCACAAACACCTGACTGTGATCGCCAACCCGCCTGCCAAGAGTGCCGATTATGGTAAATTATCCCCTTATGATTTTTGGGGGAGACCTATGTCCAGCTGTGGACGGCTTTCGATTGAATGGACCAACGAATAAAGAAATTTTTAGCCACGAATAAAGGAATGTTGACGTGTTTCTACAAACCGCACTTTTCCTATGAATATGTATATATATTTACAGAGTAAACACATTTTCTGTAGGCACTCGAAATAAAATGCAAATAATGTTACACACAGCGTTGGACTGTGACGAAGCAAGACTCACTGCTACCTTATAAGACATCATAAGATAAATGTACGACACGTCCGTTTAAGGTATGGGGTGTGTTGTATTCAGATAACCTAATATAGCGGCGAGAGATTTCAATTCTCCAAATCAAAGCCTATTGGAATAACGAGTAATGGCTTAGAACTTTCAAAATTAAATAACGCAGATTAATTTTGAACAAATCATTGAATTCAGTTATTTATTACTATCACTTGCTTTCGGCTTCGCTCGCATTAATGTCCTTTGGAATCGTTCATTAATCACGCGAGGCTTGAAATGCTTGAGGAAGGAGAGTGAGGCTAGTGAAAATCATTTTTTTTTATTAAAAAGTGAAAAAAAAAAACACAATACGGCGTTCTAACTCGCCGTTGCCAGGTAACAATTTCTAAAATTTTCACAAATAAGTTAAATTATACATGTATTTAAATACAATATTCTGGTAAAAAAATAAGATACTTTTTACTAAAAAAGTAAACCTGATTTTGGTTAGGTAAATATAAAGGTAAAAGTCAAAGAGAAGGGTCACAAATTTGGCAAAAAAAAAAAATAACATCACGTGATTAATTGACGGCTCCTTTTCTGTAGCCCTAACAACGTGTATGCTAAATTTCATGGTGATCAGCTGAGCAGGTAAGCTGTGAAAGCGGAACAAATAAACAAACTAATTTATTGTAGTAGGGTTTGCATGAAATTACGATATTAATTTCTCAGTTTTAATATAATTTACTAAGTTTTTAATACAAATATCATATTAAGTTACGTAGATGTATCTAAAAAATTTCGTAACATTATTACTGACGATCAGGCTCAATATATGTATGTGGAGTTGATTTTTTTTGTGAATAACTAAGAAAGGGAAAGTGTACCCAAATACATTAAAAAACAACACGTTTCTTCAATTACGTATCGGATATAATACGTTCGAAAGATACATTTTTGAAACAGCTACTCCACCTGTATCTTTTCCGTACAGACATATTGGGTCGATTAATCATTATTCTGTGCAATGTAATAAATCTATGTAATTGTTGTGCGTGTGTATCCAAATAGACGATCGTTCTACGCTTTCTATGCTGCCTATTCAGTTCTATGTTACGTATTCACTTGATATTTCGTTGAATACTGTCTAAATTAAACAGCAATTGAGTACATACATATATATTGTGTTACACAAATCGCTACTTCATAATATCACAGTGTCAAGAACGTAATAACTTTTTATGAAATGTGTCCTAGATATAATTTGTTTTTATTGATTCACCTGGAGTATTGCCAAAAGATATTTATGTTGTCATGCGTAAATTACGTTTCAATTTTATTGTAGACAGATTGACGTTGAAATTTTATTTCTGGTAGTATTTATTTTTCTCTGTACAGATTTAGCGTTTTTACCACAATCTAAATTATTGTTAATAAAGTATGTAAGTCACTAAAAGTAGCCAGGATGGGCATTAGGAATTGTCCCACCATCATGAATTGTTACAGTTACTACGTTTTCCATCATTGCAAGCTCAGATTCATTAAAGGATATGGATTCGAACCCACTTCGATCAATGGCATATTTATACGTATTAAGTGAAGAAATTGTTAACTAAATTTTTATTAAAAAAAGTTTAGTTATGAGTTGTTGGTAAATTATATTGTGAAATACGTGTGAACACTCATTTATTTGAAATTACCTTAATTTTTAGGTTACAATTTACGTATGAACTGAATACGTATATGTACTTAATACATATGAAGATGCCATAACGCGATGTCCCATCAAACTTCCAAATTATAACTCTATTTAATAACGCTCTACGGTAAAACGGGTAAAGTGTACCGCAAATCAACTAATGCTTTGCTGGATTTCAGTTAGTTCATTAAGATTATGAGTAGATTACCTAGTAGATGAGCATCTTAGTTTTGAGTAACAAAAAACTATTTATCTAATTAATCAAACTGCAAATCAGTTTTGTATTGATTGTACATTATTAATATACGAGCCATTGTAACCACTAAACATCGGATAATAGAGCATACGATACACCCCACAAGATATGGTCCGATCCCAGATTGGGGCAGTTTTTGTAACCGCTATCTACGAGCACTATATAAAGACATTTCAAGTACTAGGAACACATTGCACATACGTTAGGTACGTAAGTTCTGTGATGGTTTTTTTTTCTTTCTATAGAATGGGCGGGTAGAAATTTGCATGTGGTAACTTACCGTTGCGGTAGTTATCTACTACCTGGTAGTAGTGGTCCTTGAGCTAGTTGCCATTTTCTGGCTGAGTGTTCTAAGCTTTCACCACAAAGCCCAATGAAGCTGTGAAGGTCCTTCAGGTCAACAAACTTAGTCAATTCGAAATAAGAATCTGGCAGTTTCCTAAAAGTATTGCATAAAAACCCAAATTAAAAAATATAATATACTTCTGTAAAGGTTTTTTTTAAATTTACGTTTGTTATTTTTAGTTACATTTAACTAGTTCCAATTTTAGTTATCCGTCTGCTTTTTTTATTTACGTAATGGGACTTGCATATCATCTATACTATTAAATAAAATTGAAGAGTCTGTTTGTAATGTTTTTTTTTTCTAAATAGATATGAATGTATATACGAATACCTATCTAAAACTACAATTTTTAAAATTTTTGACTGTCTGTCTGTTTGTAGTGGGTAATCTCCGAAACGGCTGGACCGATTTGGACGGGACTTTTTTTACTTTATTTTTTCGAAAATAGGGTTCCGCTTAAAAAAATTAAAACTCATAAAATTGGAATAAAATCTGTTTCAATCCACAGTTTTACTGGCAGGAATTTGAATAACTTTGCTTAATGTTAGTTGCAGTAGAGTCCCGCGTAAAAAAAAATTAAAAACTGCGGGCTCACAGCTAGTGTGAAATAAAAGTCCTTAAAATTAAGTAGCAACTTTGAAAAAAAAACAGTTTTTCAATGTTTAAATTATAGTATAATTAAATTTTATAATTTGTTAATTGAATTAAACCTTATAAAACTTTGTTTTGCTGGCGCATTTAAACGCCATCTTATACTTGACATACTATAGTATGTTGGACGGGTGGCATCACATTATTGGTAACACGAATCTGTGAGTTTTCCCCATAGATTTTGCGTAGCGTAATATTAGGTCTGTGGTTATCCCCTACCGAGAACCGCAGCTAAACAAATTTTCAATTAAAAAAAAAAGGGATTAGGATAGAGTATTGGTATTTTTTTAGTATAAATAAAAAAATCTGGTAGTTGTGTATTACATGCTATTATAGATAACATGTTCATGTTTCAAGCATATAAACGTGTAAAAGTTTTAACGAATTGCTAACAGTAATAGACTACATGTTAAAATTTTAAAATGTAAAGGTTACATCATCGCAAAGAAGTATAGTATTTTATTGAGCAAAAGATTTCGATTTTAAAAATTATTTAAAATAAACATGCTGAATAAAATACCGTAGACTCTTGTCCAAAGAGTAAACATTGTTAATAAAACAATATGAAAGGAGTGCAGCTATATTCTGGCATAACTCCAGTAAAAAACAAACGAACGTATCTCTTCTGAGTTGTTATTCTGGGCAACATATTATTAACATACTAGATACAATGCATGGCATTACAATAAACATAATAGTAGTCTGAATTTCAAATCCAATTCCAGAGAAGCTAATATTAAATTCAGATTAAATGTTTATTTATTGTCAATAACCCGGGCAGTTGGCTTTTACTTCATATATTGAAGAGAATAATATAATTACATATAAAAAATATATACAGATAAATATCATTTCATTCGGTCAGTAAAGTTTTGAGAGACAAATGTTTGAAGTTTTCGTTGGGGAGATGATGAGGAGATTCACTGTATCCCGTGCCATCATATCTTAGTATAGTATCCTCTCTTTCTCTTTCTCTAACACACTCAACTCTTTCGAAAGTGTCACAATTAAAATAATCACTCAATTGTCCCATAAACCCTCTAACTGAAATATAGATTTTATTAATCAAAAATCCAAACATTATATCTAGGTACAAGATCTGTATAACTAATGTTTATTTATAGTGCTAGAAATATTTTTATCTTTCTAGAAACTTACAAATCTTTTACTAAATAGATATTATTGTAACCTAAACAATAAATAGATTCAAATTATTTGCGGATACAACAGTGGACCCAAACACGTATATAGGACGTTATAAATTTTACTTTTTAATCTAACGAATGAATAAAAAAAAAACACTTCTTTCTTAAGTTCAAACGATAAAACCGCCCGTATCGGTCCTCATACTTGAACAATCTCGATATAGCAGCACCAAAGAGAGAGATGCAGTCAACCTGGCGCCGATCCAAGAATATAAGTCTCGAACACAATGTAGATAAATTTACCGTTACTATTATACAAGCATCCCTTATTTTAAATTAATAAAAGATTCTTTGTCGAACGGGCAATAAATTAATTTATTTTCTAAATTACCATCCGTTACCATAATATATTTTCATACATCCATTCAACCGAAAGGCGTCCACTAGTAGACAAAGGTCTCTTCTAAAAATCTGCACAATGACTGATCTTGCGTCAACCGCATCCAGCGGACGCCTTCGACCTTCACCATGTACGCGGCAGCCATTCAAAAACCCGTTGGCTCCATCGGGCACGGTTCTATGAGCAATGTGTCCAGCCCATTGCTATGTCAGTTTGGCAATTCTTCGATACAAATCATATCAATATCGATTACACATACAGGCAGACAGACCAAATTTGTTTATTGTCATATTCGAGATTAGTTAAGGCTAAGATTGACATTAATCGTACAGACAAAACTTCCGATTTATTATTATTAGTATAGAAATAGACAAATAAATAAAAAAATAATTAAATTAGTACATGATACCTTCTTAACTTCCATAGATGATTCTTTTTTATTACACTAACTGTGCCAGTGACTTCGCTCGCGTGTACTTCAGACATTTATATTCTAATAGACAACCTGTATCCTCCCCTCACCTCGCCCGTCCCGTCCCGTTCCGTCTACCATACCAAATTTCACCGAAAGGTGGTAAGTAGTTTTTTTTTCCAAATGTCACTACGAAATACTTCATGGCACTCAGATCTATAATTTTATATTTGAATCTATCAATTATTAAAAGGCAGATCAAATAAACATCGTAACGTATGGAAGTGAATTTAAAGAGTGTGTCTAGTTAACTTTTGGTTGACTATGGTACATGTCTATGATTTCCTCATGAGTTTTTTCTTAACTGAAATCTCAGGTTCATCATTGATGCGACGCGGTGACTGCGAAAGCCACCCCGTGTCGCCCCCATCCCAAATGCGGCGGACGGCCCCGGGGGGTTTTAGTGGGTATTTCCGGGCCACTCTCGCCCGGGTGAGTCCCACACTGGCACGGAGTTCGTCCCTCCGTGCCCCCTTACCTATTGTATTGGGGGACTCCGGTCTCACTAATACAATAGGTAAGGGTAGTGCGTAAATGCATTTCCCCCGTAAAAAGAAAAAGGTTCATCATTGATAGGAAAATTTGTGTCCATCGATGCGAAATCCAACCACACTATTGAGCCATCACAGCTTCACTACTTTACGTGTTAACATGATGTATAAGAATATTGTCAAAGATAAAACTGTGCAATTGTTCCAAATGACGTTAAACTGTTAGGCAGTGGTTCCCAATCTTATCTTGCAGACGGACCACTTGGATTTCTTTATTGATAGCAGAGACGACGATGAATAAGTCAAATAAACTATGTGAATATCATAAGGATATGTATATATATTTTTAAACTCATTTGATTAACATCATTATGTGTTAAAAAAACGTTTTTACTAGAAAGCTATATGTCTTTTGAATGAATGTAACTTTTAAGTATGCATGTTTTTCACTAGCTCGGTAATTCTAGAACTAATATTATAATTGCTCAAAGCTAATCTACCAACCCCCATGTAATTCTACCAACCGCGCGGCTATTACCTTCCGCGGAAATTTGTATTCAATCGCGGATCATAATTTGAATCATGTGCACCATTAGTGGTCCTTTTTTTTCTGACTATCTCTGTTAACCAGAAGGGCCTTAACAGCTTCACCGAACTTTGAGGCGAGCGTTTAAGGCACTCATCCTAGGAATGGTAGCCAACACAAGGGTACCAAAATGGTACGAACCTTTAAGTAAGTAAAGTAAAAATGGTCCCTTACAGAACTTATGTACCTTGCGTATAGTGTGCAAGTATGTGTGTGCAGTATGATGCGTGTGATTGCTAGTGCATGCAGTGTCACTATATCGCGCTGACAGCTGTTACAAGAGCTTCCCCGGATCGAGGTCGGAGCACGTCTTGTGCAACTGCCGGAGGGGGACCCGGAGTACCACTGTTGGTCCGCGGACCACGGATTGGAAACCACTGCTGTAGAGTGGTCATATAAATAGTAAAATGTTATCGAGTCTCATTTAAAGCGTGGGACAATTCCCACGGATATACTAATGTATTAAGTAATTAATACAAATGTTATCCTCAGATCCTCATAGTAACACTAGTCTGTTTTAAAATTACATATTAAAGTTGCAAGCATTTAACTTATCTATGTACATTTTGTAAGAAAAACTTACACGAAGACAAATACGAGTAATTACCATGATAACTATAATTTGTTTTTCTAACTATAGTATTATTTAAGAGAGAATATAAAATATTATACGAATCTTTAATACTAAAGTAAATTCACCCATTTATAACACGTTAAAATTTTCCTAGACTTAAAATGTATTCTAAATGATGGTAAGGTAGTTAATAAAGATGGCCGATCTCCACAATGTTCAACAAAATCGACATTAGTTTATGACTTGATTTTGTAATTCTAATCTTATATATGTATTTGTATTCCCTCGCTCGCTATAATTAAACCCTTAAAGTGGATGAAAAAACATGTTGCAATTTTTTTTGAGATGTAATTCAGTTTTTTTATACTGTAATAGGCTCATCGCTTTGACCAAAATCTCACTTGATGTTAAGTGACGACGTGGTCCAATGTGGGAGGCATCCCAGTTAATGTGTATCTACATATATTTTATTGTTTTTTTTATACTGTAATATGCTTATCACTTTGACTGCTCTTCCCTTGTCAGAAATAGTCAACAAAGCTACTATGATAATGTAATCATTGGCATTACGTTGAAAAAAAAAACGAAAATTAATAAATAAACATTGCTTACGTAATCATCAATCAGATTCCCTGTGTCATCAAAAACCCGCCCGTCTCATTCATACATAAGTAATACCTGAAACGCCCCTAAATGACAAGATGTTCATACAATAAAATTGAAATTAATTAATTGCACGAATTTAAACAATCGTCACATATACGAAAATCTTTAGATAACCGTGCCGTTGTTCCTTAATATGGTGTCTTCGGAAATGGCAAAGCGGCCCATTTGTTTTCGTTTCGTCAAAAGGCCCGGTTGTATGCCGAGCCCACTCAGGCCGCGCGTCGCTCGACCTCTTTCAATTCACATTTGGGTCAATCGCAGCCTGCGAACAAAACGTTATGTTATATGAATGTTATTGGCTACCGTAATGCTTCTTTGATTAAACTTAATCTTCACTCATAGATATTCTTTGTGACTGTAATATTCTCACACAAACCAAATATCGTAATTACAACAGTAACCATATTCTAATATTCTCCTTCTTATAAAAAATTGTAATGACAATTGAGAATTTATAAGCGTTAATTTGTTTTTGTTTATAAAAGGTATGCATTATCGTATTTAGGGTCATCTACAAATTACGCCACAGATTACTGGGAAGGTAGTTGATCGACGAAGTGTGACTATTGTGTAACAACGGATGGCAAGTATGACACCAGTTTTGTGACGTCACGTTCCAAAATCTATAACTAGCTGTGCACCTGCGGTTGCGCCCGTATTTTATATATTCTTTACTGCGTTTTATTTTTTTTTACGGACCCTGATTTTTTTAAAAGTATTAAGATAAAATAAAAATATTTCTCATAAATTGAAACACTTGCCAGTAAAACTGTGCATTGAATAGGATTTTATTAAATTTTTTAGGAGTTTTAATTTTTTAAAGTTTTAATCTATACTAATAAATATAATTTAAGTGTCTGTTTGTAATGTTAAATTGTTTTTTTTACGAAATAGATATGAATGTATACACGATACCTATACCAAAAATGCAATTTTTAATATTTTTGTCTGTCTGTTTATTCCGGGTAAAGTCCGTAACGGCTGGACAGATTTAATGGCACTTTTTTGGGTAGATAGCTGAAGTTACTCCGGGTAACTTAGAGTACTTTTGTTTTTCGAAAATAATTAAGGTAAAATATTAAAACGCAGTGAAGTATATATGAAACGCGAACGCAGCCGCGAGCACACTGCTAGTAAATAATATAGGTAGGAACGTACCTGTAATGTTACATATTGAATAGAAAATAGGTCACTAGACATTCGCCTACTGTACATTACACTACACAGCTAAAAGGCTAAAACATAAATAGCGAGACATTAAAATTGATGCAGTCTTGTAGAGTTAAAAGAATTCACAAACAGGCCAAGGTTCGTAAATGTAAAAAAGAAAATGTGCTTGTAAGTTGAAAAAAACTCTCCACGTCTGTAAATTTCATTCGCTTAAAAGGACATACTTTCGGAAAAGTAGGTATTTCAGAAATCTATTTCTATCGCGAGGCACCCCAAAATAAAAATAGGGCCAACTGCAGCTCGGGCTGATTTTACATACGCAAAATAGACGATAACATCACTTCGGAGTACCCTGTTTCCTCCTCCAAAACAGAACTGATTTTTAATTTCTTTTCAGTTTTAGAATAATAAAAACTTTGGTTAAAAACATTTTTTTAACTATATCCATCAAATTTGTTTGACGAACGTCTGAAAATGACGGTAAAAACAAGCATTTTTTTTAATTTTCAAAGACTGTAGTGATAGTTTGTAAAAATTAAGGAAAAAATCTAAATGTACGGGTGTGGCGATAGTGGATATATATTATTTGGTATAAAAATATTTACCATAATGCTATTATTCAGGGAAGAAAAAGGGACTACGTTTTGTATGGAATAAATGCTGCTAGGATATCCTCTTAAATCCATGTTTATATTTCGACTTTTGCTGTTTACACAGGTCTAGTTGGTTAGTAAACACTGATATAGTGATAGTGTATATTTAGAAGTAGATACTTTAAAAACTTTCATGCACTGAAATATAATATACATATAATTATATACAATAAACACTCGAATATTATTATACCAAATAAATATTATCAACATGGTTTATAAATGTCAACATTATAATCGAATAACTATTTTTAAAACGCAATATTCTTATTTAGGAAATATTATGTATTAACGTTATTTAATTTTTAAATAGAAAAAACTATTCTTGACTGAGATACAAATTCGTCGACAGCACTGTCATCTTGTGACAACTACTTAATTACTAAAAAACTATTCCTCAAAACATATACTCGTATAATTAATTTTTATTTTCTGTCTACAGCGAAAATATGAATTTCATAACTGATCAAAGCTATATTTTTACTAGACTTTATTTCTTTTAAATTAGGTACCTACTTGACAAGTGTGTTAATTTTCGAAGCGATTATAACGCAGTTAGTAATGCTGTCAGATTCCGCATCGATGGACGCAGGTTCGAAACCACCTATCCAACTCTACAATGAGCTTGAGATTTCGGTGTAGTAAATATAGTGAAGAAACCATAGTATGGTAGTAGGAGAATATCTAATAATGCGGGTCAGGGTAGCTACCACTTCGCCGCAGGGGGCGACGCGGTGGCATGCCTTGCAATCCCGTGTCGCCCCCATCCCAAATGCGGCGGGCGGCCCCGGGGGGTTTTAGTGGGTATTTCCGGGCGACTCTCGCCCGGGTGAGTCCCACACTGGCACGGAGTTCGTCCCTCCGTGCCCCCTTACCCATTGCATTGGGGGACTTCGGTCTCACTAATGCAATGGGTAAGGGTAGTGCGTAAATGCATTTCCCCCCGTCAAAAAAAAAAACAACCACTCTTAAATTTGAAAACCTGTCGCCAAAGATCAATAGGTGTGTTCCGGCAGCATCACTTTACAGCCAGTATCTCTAGGCTTAGTGTGTTTACCATCCTGAACCACTTCGTCACTTAACATCAGGTGAGATTATTACCAAAGCGCTTACATAAAAATTGCTAAAAAATATGTTTATAAATAAAAAATAATGTTATAAGGTATGGCATTTATTTTCACCTATTTACATGGCGATACTTACATACCAAAATGTACTCGAATACCGTTAAGCGTAAGTGTTGCCCTCGTCTGAATTCCCACGACGAAGAACTATCAAGTGGTAGTTGAGGAACGCTACATGAATTATTTATATGGACAATTGAATGGTAGAGAAACTTATCAAAAGTATATCGCATAAATATATATTTCTCTGATATCAAAACTTATTTGATGTTCAAAAGTGGAATGCACTAAGAAAATAGCAGATAACCGTTGAAGCAAGAACTTAATTTTTATTTATCCACTGGCATAACAAATTATTTCTACTATATCTATACTAATAAATAAAATTGAAGTGTCTGTTTGTAATATCAATATAACAATTGTTACTAAATACATATGAATGTATTTAAGGTGCCTACTCCAAAAATACAATTTTAAAACTTTTTGTCTTCTGTTTGTTCCGTGTAATCTCCGGAGCGGCTGGTCCTATTTTGACCGGACTTTTTTGATACATAGCTGAAGCTACTCCGCGTAACTTGGGCTACTTTAATTTTTACCAAAATAATAAGGGCAAAAGAATAAAATAAAATAAAAGAAATAAAACTCATCAAATTGTGAATAAATTGTGATTCAACGGTCAGTTTTACGGATAAGTGCTTGAATTTAGGAGTTTTTTTAATACTTTATCTTAGTAGATACCAAAAAAATTTACGAATTAGGGTTCCGAATAAAAAATGCAGTGAAAAATATATGGAACGAAAGTGCATCCGCGGGCACACGGCTAGTATATTACATTAGAGAATTAATTATGTCGCTGTAATATTTCATAAAAATAACGTCGGAATAATTCGTGATATTGTGCTATCTTAAAAAAACTTTTTAATTTGTGGTGTACAATTTAATAGCAAAAAAAGTTATTTTGAATCTGGTCGGTAGCAGAAATAATATTTCAGTTCTAATTAACCGGAATTTACTGAAATTCCGCTGAAAACATTTGTTTCATTCAATAACCCACACCCATTACCTGGTTTCCTCTTACAGAATGGCAATTTCTATACACTCAATTTGTGCCAGTGTCATGTGGGTAAGATGTATCAATCTTTTATCAGCGATACCAAGCTCCATCAAAACGGTGGGCCATCCTGCTCGAACTTTCCATGGAGCTTTGACGGCAATAAATATTACACGTTATTTTCTATAATAAAGTTAACTTGTACACAATAACCAAACTAAGTATATCACACAAAACATGACTTAGATGTTATAGAGTCAAATACACAAGATTAATGAATTAAAAAAAATAACTGCTGCATGAAAGAATGAGATGAGATCCCGCCAAAACCTCTGTAATAGGTTTCCTGATGATTTTTGCGAGATGCATTGATATGTTTTTTTTTCAATATGGTGTGATTTTTTTTACTTTTGCGAGTAATTACACAGATCCTAAATTTAAAGAACATCCAAAGAGGCTTAACAATATAAAAAACTATATATATATATATATGCTTTTTAAATATTTAATATCTGTGCGAAGTATCGCTTGGTTTGATATATAGCTTCTTAACTCTTGGGAACTGTTTAACGTTGCAAGTCACCCGGAGGCCTCAGGGTATCGGTCGTGTTGTCAAACCTAGTTGTCCATCGTTAGTTATAAATACACGCGTCAAGTCGACTGACCCACTTGCCGGCGGTCGTTGACCGCACCGGGATCGCCTTTGGGATACGAATTACATCTATTCCTGGTTGAAAACACAACAAATAGAGGAAACGTTTCGTAAAAATAAAGTAGTCGTTTAGTCGATACTCCAAACATAAGTGTTCCATTTCAAAAGAACGAGTAAAGAAATTAAAACACGTACATTTATGAAAGTATGTACTTGAATAAATGTCTATCAGATATTGTATTATTATTCAACTCCATAGATGAATTATTATTGGCAGGTACTGAAACGCGAATTTTATGAGATACCAGTGTTGGCAAGTTTCTGAAAATCGGAATTTATGTCTGTGTACCAATCAACCGAAAGATGCCCACTGCTGGACATAGATCTCCTCCAAAGAAATAGCGACTGATCTTACGCCACCTGCATCCAGTGGATTCCCGCAACCTTCACCAGGTCGTGTTGTCCACCTTGTCGCTGCTTTAACTACGCTGAGAACCCGTTGGCCACATCGGGCATTGGGTCTACGAGTCACTCAATTTGGCAATTTTTTGGGCAAACTGTCTGTCTAAAATCATCACCAAACTTAACATAATTTTTCACGGCATTATTACTTAGTATAGCATGATACGATAATTTAATAAACGGTCGTTCATATTACTTAGGAAAATGTTGTAATGAGTCATAGTACTCTAGTACAGTACTGTCTAAGGGGGTACTAAATGTACCTATGCAGAATTTTAGACATTTTGACTCCATCTCCCCTTTTCATCAATACTAGCCAATGCTAGGCTAGGAAAGCCACCTTGCCCCATTGTAACGTAAGCCCGAAATTTTTGATCGGACCAGTTAAAACAAGGGAAAAATGTGCGTCTGCCTTCTATTATACATTATTTAATTGGTCAAGGTCGAATAAGTAATAGTCAAATATTTCAGGAAATGCCTTTTTTTTTAGAATAGGTAAGTGGGATTGTAATATCTGTACTAATAAATAAAATTGAAGCGTAGACTGTTTCGAAACATATAAATGGTATATAACACAACCAAAGCGCGATGTAGAATCGTTCAAAGAAAATTAATTTTTGTTGTGGTTAATATATAAAATTGCAATTTTTAAAATTTTGGTCTGTCTGTCTGTCGGTTTTTTTGTAACGGATAATCTCCGGAACGGCTGATCCGATTTGGACGGGACTCTTTTTGTTAGATAGCTGAAGTTATTGCGGGTAACTTTCGGTTTTAATTTTGGAAAATAATTAGGGATCCGCGTAAAAATTGTGCTATAATTTACGACAAATGTTTTTACCTTATCTTAGTACTAAATATTTTATAGGAAAATAATTAGGGTTCCGTATAAAACAACACACAGGTAGTGTTAGATAAAGTTATTTTTCACAAGGCTGGAGGGCTGTCAGCGATTATCGTTATTGCGGCTTATTTAGGCGTTAAGTGCGTGTTCCGTTTGTTTCGATCCATATTCCTTAATAGCGGAAGTAAGGTCCGTCGCAATCACCGCATACAACGGCCTGAACAACGTTTTCTGAATACAAATTACATAGGTTGAAGCGATGGTACCAAGCTGTCTATGGATAGAGCGCCCGATTAATTTACAAATCTGTTATTAATTTCTTCTTTTAATCACGGTCTTACTTTTTAAATAGCTTTAATATATTATTTGTTATGTACAATAGAGTTAATAATCTATGCTAATAAATTATAAAATATTCGAGTTCTAATATTGATGACACGGTAACCGAGGTCCATGATGTAAAAGCAAAAAAAAAATTTTTATTTCTCCGAAAAGTTATTCTGTATAAGCTGAAACACTCCTGTCGTATTGTGACATACGCCTCTGTGTACAGCTTTCCATTTGAAATAACTTTATAAAATATTATTCTGTACTAGAGAGTTTTTAATACATCCAATAACAATTACTTCTATATTCAATAACATGACATGAAATAGTAATATTGACATCTGTTGAAAACTTAATAATATTTTAATAAACAACGTCAATGTAAATAAATTTAGTATGTACATTATTGTTTAAATCTCTGCATAATCCATTGCTCGTATGGGGCTTCCCTGAGTTATGCGAAGTTGATATCTCTACCTATTTAAAAACCGTTTAAAATATATATCTATTTTCAAAGCCGACGTTGTAAACTTAACTAGGTATACCTAAATGGGTTATTTTGGAAACCAACGCATTAAAGCTAGTCACTGTGAATGTTTTTTTTTTTGCAAAGCAGATATACACATAAATATAACAAGTCACTATATTAAATACGGGAAAAATATTATACAAGCAAGTAAAAAGAAGTATAACACAAAGTGGTTTTCTTGTCTGTCTCTTTATCCGCTAACTTCTCGTAAGCTAAATATTGATGCGGTATTCATCCTCAGATCATTTTTGAGGGATTATATACATAATATATACGCTAATTAAGCTTTTGGGGGTGAGTGAGTAGGAAAACCAAGTCGTACACAAATCGATAAAAAAAAACATCAAAATAAGTTTGGTTCTTCAGAAATCCCAGAGAAACCCTTACGAAGGCCTATCTCTATCTCATATGGCTCAGTTACAATAACAAAGTGTAGGTACTCTGGACCCATAGTCAATGCAGACCAAGTCGCGGGCAAGTAGCATAGTACATAATATAGATGAGGTCAACTTCTACAACTTTCAAGACAACTTGATTATCATCCTATAGAGTTTTAAATTAAAACAAATGACATTACCATTTAATTTCTCTATTCACATATAAAAAATAAATATTATTTAAATCATAATAATAATTAAACGATCTTTAATTGTTCGGGAACAGGTGAACTTTTTATGACCAACGTGTTTGGTTAGCGTTAATGCGTAAAATTATGCTAATATGTGTCACAATAGACTATTAAGTCATCTTAGACGACTTTTCACCTGTTCTAACCAGTTCGTTTTTGTATATGCACGACCTTGAAGGAATCAGCTGCTATCTGAACATTTCTTTAAAATATTATAAAATTGCTGTACTCGCAGCTCCTTTGTGTATAATATTTAATAATAACTGTACTTAAGATTTGAAATAATCACCTGTAAATAGGTTCTCGAGTTATAATTCAACTAACGTATAGACAGACAAAGAGACGTTTTATATAATGGAAGGATAGAATAAATTGAATGATAACTCGGGATTGTCGTGATATTTCAGAAGCTGTCGTCTAAGAATTCGTTGATTAAAAATATATTATGTATGGTGCCGTGTGGTTCCGGCTAATAATAGTACCACCCCATCTCTTCCCGTGGGTGTCGTAAAAGGTGACTAAGTGATAAACCAGAGGATGGGCAGCAGCATCCTCTGAGTACCACAAACACATACTGCAATCGCCAACCCACCTGCCAAGCGTGGCGATTATGGCAATACTCCCCTTATCTTTGGGGGAGACCTATGTCCGGCAGTGGACGTCTTTCGGTTGAATGGATGGATGGATGCATATTAAGTATACTAGCTGCGCCCGCAACTTCACCCGTTTGGAACTCAGATAATTTGTTCACTCCGTGGATGCAATATATGTCATTACCAAATTTTATCGAATTTGGTTTAGTAGTTTTTGCGTTATGACGAAGAACTTAATAAACAGTCAAAAAAATTTAGAACTATCGAAATGTGTTCTATAGTCGATTCTGAAGCCCCGCATAGTATTTTTTCTTAAATAACTTCAATGTACAGACTTCGTCTCGTTAGCCTGGATGATAAAAGCTTAATTTAATGTTAGCGTTTTAGATTTAACTTCAAAAATACGAGTTTTACAACGATCAAGAACTTTTAATAAAGAAAATATTTTTCATCAATTCCATAGCAAGTAGTAACTGCAGTTTACGGAACCACATTTGTCAAGTTATTGAAATAAAATAAATTAACATTCCAAATTTTAATGGATATCATTAATGAGTCGATGTGTCCCTAGTGTAATAGTTTCTATTTTAAGCATAATTAGTTGCCATCTTTGTCATTTTGTATTAAAATTAATTACAGTGAAAAACTAGCCTATAATAGCTATAAACACCTTTGCTTGCAGGTTCCTCGTGAAAGTTTCAAGCACATTATAAAGGCTTGTGATTGTCCTCTGTATTGGAAGATGCCCTTATTCCTGGCCACTCAGCAGAGCCTACACGTTCCTGTCGATGGTCACAAGTTCATCGATTTCTGGAGAGAGTGAGTATTTTTTTTGCTATAGCTATAGTAAGGTAATTAAAAAAAACTTACACAGGTAAAAATTGATAAAAAATAAGGTTGTCATAAAGCTATAAAACTTTTTCTTTAAAAGACTTTATTTTCTATTGAGTAATTCCGTAATCAGTGACCGAATTAAATTATTCAAGTCCCGATTTGATTTCCACTAGTTATTAATGATACTCATTATAAACTATCGAATACAAGTAAGGGCTTGAGTAATTAGTCTATCAATATTATTTATTCTCAATATTTCTGAGATATTTGGGAATGTCCCCACAACGTAAAGTCATTATAAATTTCCCGAAAATGTTCATTTCTAACCTATACACTTTCATTTCAAACTAAGAAGTTGAATTATTATTTTTTTGTCAAATATACCTACTTAATTAATGTGGTACGCTTGACAATAATTGTTATATAAACTTATTTGACAAGATTCGATGAAAGATAAAATATATTCGATACTTTTCCAGCATGATGTCCCAATGCCACGACCAAGCCTCTCGATTCGTCTATATATTAACTCGGGGGAAAAGCAACACTTTAGGGCCTGAGGACTTCGTACCGCTGGTACAAGACGTCGTCGATACACACCCGGGTCTGTCTTTCCTAAAGGAAGCCACCGAGTTTCATTCAAGATACGTTCATACTGTAAGTATATACGGACATTCATCATTCTTACATAAACGTATCATCACTGAGTTCTGTGTCTGCATTAGTGCGCTTATGACTGGAAATCCAATTATCCAATTTAATATTATGGTTTTTGTACAAATGCTGCGTGGACAATTAACTACTTTATATATGCTACACCGTAAACCTTATGGCGCGGCGTAAGGAAAAAGCAGTGACGGTATGTCACTCAATATCTAATAATAATTGGTCGTTAATGCGTTACTTAAACATCAATACTGTAGTACATCAACTGTAATCCTTTCGAAATAAAAAAAAAGTCTTTGTACAGAAGATACCAGAAATGAAACTTTTTGAAATTTTTTTGTTAAAATCTGTGAGATAAATTATTAAAGTATTTGACGCTCATTGTCTGACGCGGCTTAATAAAGTTAAATCCACATCGCGCACAAAGAAATTTCACTTCAAAAGGCAATATCTCTTCATATGTCCATTAATAAGCTTATGGGTAAGCCTTTATAACCGTCTTCAGTGCGATACAATAACACTGTATGCACTAGCAACACACGCACCACATTGCACACTACACACAGGTGAATAAGTTATTTAAGGGACCATTTTCTACTAACCGTAGAGATAACTGGAACACATTCCAAGGGCTTTCTAGCACAGGTAGCGGCTCAAGTCGAGGTTCGTACCATTTTAGTGTCCTTGCGCTGGCTACCATTCTAAGCTGAGTGCCTTATGCGCTCGCCACAACACCCGGTGAAACTGTCAAAGCCTTTCAGCGTCAAAGCGTTTGATCAGTTCCGAAAAAAAAGTAAGCTTATGAATAAAAAAGTCTGTCATTAATAATTTTTTTTTTAATTTAAAGATGCGTTTCTCGTTTAGGCCGACTCCGTTCCGATAACTGTTTTATAACATCAAGTAGTAGACGAAATAAGATAATGGTGATAGTTATATGTTCGAATTAAACAGATGTTTGACAAACATTTGAGAAATGTATTTTCTGCGGAGTTACGACCAAAGTGTTAAATACAGAAAGACCGATTACCGACTGGTAGCTTTTCATAGCACCTAATTATATTGCAATCATTTGTATTTCCCAATGTAATTAGATATATGACTCTTAGTTTGCGTTGTATGTAATCTTCACGGGTGGGTTATTGATTATATTTTACATTAAATATGTTATTTCTATAATAACTATTTCACCATTAGGTACGTTAACGTAATATACATATTTCTACGATAAATACACTTGGATAAACGGTTTTTCTAACTCTCGTAACAAACATTGTAACTCACTCCTTTGGGAAATTCGGGACGGAAACTTTAGTGTTCAGTGTTGAGTCAAGTTCAAGAATTTTATGTTCGTGAGGTTTTCTCTCCTAATAAAAACATCTCTGTAGATTATGAGTCTCTTTACATTACCTCTGGGTAACATAAATGAACATTACACTTTTGTACTACTAAAGCTTAAGAAATATGTAACAGTAATTACTTAGATAGTAACAAAAAACAAAATGTAGTAATAAAATTTATTTAAAAAAAAAAACATTATAACATTATTTAAAATTTCGCGTTTTGTACTCATATTTTATTTTATTAATATTTCGGGTCTAAAACGCCTCAGTCGTCTCGTGACCATGGCCTGTGTAACCAGCCCGAAACATCGAGAAAATATCAAAGTAAGTGCGCGTTTTAGACCTGAAATATTAATAAAATAATACAATATAGCTGTACTAATAATAACCAGTAAGTAGTTGTAATATTAATTTAATGGGTAACTAAATTGTAACTAATATAATAATTTCAGTAGATATTTTGACACAATAGAACGAGAACAAAAATGTATGGAAAAAAATGACAATGTCAAGTTGACGTTTGTCACAGATTAATAGATTTCATGGCATAGATATTTTTTTTTTTTGTGATTTGTATATGCCAACATTGTGTCTTAGGTTTTATTAGTAAGTAGCTGTACACGCGGCTTCGCTCGTGTAGAATTCAGACATTTATATTGTAATAAACTCAGAGAAACATTTTTTTATTATACATCTTTAGTCCTTTGGAATGATTCTTTTCACAAAAATCGAAAATGTACAGACATTAAATTTACAATTTTATTATTAGTATAGATTATATAGACGTAATTTATTTCATAAGAAATCAATTATTTTTTTTTAACTATTTTCAGGTGATTGCTAGGATATTTTATTGTGTGAACCGGTCGTGGTCTGGAAGAATATCGATACCTGAACTAAGAAGATCGAATCTGCTGCAAGTTATCCAGTTACTCGAAGACGAAGAAGATATCAATCAAGTTACACAATATTTTAGGTGAGATAAAAAACAGGATAGAAAAATACAGTTTCAACTTTTAATACATTTTATGTGTAATAGTGGCCGAAAAGTGTTTTTTTTAACATAATTAGTCAAATATGTTATATAAATTATATAAAATAAAAAGCAGCAAGCAAGGTTTAACTTAAATCAAACAAAACTAATAAATTAAATTGTATCCACAGACAATTACATTTTTTTTTAAACGTTTTACAAAAATAATTTGATTGGAAGGTGTTGGGTTCATTTTGTACACATTTTCATTTATACAACCATTTTTTTATTATTTTTTTCGTTTTTATTGACAATTCAAATAAACAATTTGAAAACTATATGAAAACTAAATGAAATGAAACGAAATAAAAACTATATGAAATGCATAGAAAAGTATTCATGAATTTTTTGTTTATCTGTATACAATCATTAATTTACGAGAAAGTCCTTTTAACATTAAATAATAATACTAGAAGTGAAGTAATGATTAACGTTTTTTTCAGTTACGAGCATTTCTACGTCATCTATTGCAAGTTCTGGGAGTTGGACAGGGACCACGACCTGTTCATAGACAAACACGATCTCGCAAGGCACAATGATCATGGTGCGTAAAATACAACTAATTAACTGAGCAATTCAAATCTATATTAATATTATAAATGCGAAAATAATTCTGTCAGTCTGTCTGTCGCCCTTTCACGCCAAAACTACTGAACCGATTTAAATGAAATTTTGGTACACAGATAGTCTAGAGCTTGAGAAAGGACATAGGTTACTTTTAAATGCGAAAAAAGGGTTGTAAGGGGTTGAAAGGGGGGACGAAAAGTTGTATGGAAGTATCGTCATTTTTAGAGCTAGAAGCTTGAAACTTATTTTTTAGGCTGTTGATTCGATATAAATAAAAATGAATGTTTCGTGTAAAATTGTTGATTTATATCCTTGATATATATCCTTATATTTCATATTACAGCGTTATCAAGCCGAATGATAGAGCGGGTTCTGTCGGGGTGCGTGACACGAGGTAACCAGAACCGACTAACGCCGGACGGGGAGCCGCGCATGTCCTACACCGAATTTGTTTGGTTCCTTCTAGCTGAGGAAGATAAAACTCATCCGACCGCCATCGAGTACTGGTTTAGGTAAGTTAATTTATCTGTTTTTGCATCTATTTTTTAACACGCTTTTATTAGCTTCATACGTATGTTAGTATGTGCTGTATGTTAGTATATGTAACGGAATCTTTGAACATGATTTTGACCCCCTTCACAACGTCGAAATTTGGCATACTTATCAAGGACCGATGACAACTCAATATTTTAAACAGTTAGTCTCGTTATCCTTACCAGGATTAGCGATTTTTAAGTATCTGATATACGAACACTAAAAAACATGCTTATATAGAAAATCCAATTAAAAAATCGTAAATAAATTTGAATTAAGAATAGTGTAAAGGTTTGATAAATATAAATTAAGAATAGTGTAAATAAGAGAAAAAAATGGATTTTATTGCCAAAAGCCAACTTGAATATGTTTCTCAATTTTGGAATCCAAATTATAATATACATATATATTACTCGCATTGAAAAGATACAAAAACGATTTCTTCGTTATCTACAGTTTAGATCAAGTATGTTTGTGTCTGACCATTGATGTATAAAAACCTATCAATGTGTCTGACTATACATTGCGTTGTAAGAAACATCATGTGCTTCTATTGTGTATTAACGGAGAAAAATAGCTGATATACTTTATTTATTTTGCATACTCAACGGTAATATTGATTGTTCAGAGATACTGAGTAAAGTTAACTTAAGTGTACCGGCAGTGCAGTGTAGAAAATGTAATATGTTTTACAATTCATTAGTTAGAGCTACATACAGGCAGAACTCATATTTCACTAGAGTGACCGATAGCACAAATAAAGTGCTCAATGAAGTAGACTTAGATTTCTTCAATAGTAGTCTTAAGAAACTGAAAAATATTTTAAGTTCTTTACTTAAACTCTTTGTGCTTTTGTCTGCTGTTTATTTCTTTCTATTTTTCTGTTGTATATATGTAAACTTGTAAATGGCCTTCTGTTTTTATTGTGTACAATTTTATGCTTTATATTAGCTATAAGTTGTCTTAAAAGTTTAAAATAAAAATAAAATTAATGAAAATATAAATGTGTATATTTATAAAAATGTTACTACAGAGTACTACAAAGTACATACTACAATAATACCAAACTTCATACAATTGAGTCCATTAGTTTTTGCGTAATTGGCGAACAAATTAATAAACAGACAGACTGACAAACAAGCAATTTTTTTTAAAACTATCGGAATGTGTTCTGAGGTCGATTCTGAACCCCCTCATGATATTTTTTTTTAAATATCTTCAATGTACAGATTTCATCCCTCTAGCCTTTTATTATAAGTATATATTAAAAAGTATATATATTATTTATAATACTCCAGGTGTATGGATGTGGACGGCGACGGCTTCATTTCCATGTATGAGCTGGAATACTTCTACGAAGAGCAGATGCAAAGGATGGAAGCTATCGGCATAGAAACGTTGCCGTACAACGACTGCTTATGTCAGGTGCAATAACTTACACAGTTTCATACTTATATCTAATCTAAAATTAGAGTTGTAATTATAAATTCAGAGTTGTCTTCATTAAAATAAAGTAGAAATACTGTATTTTTCATTTTATTGAATAATATATTGTTACCTGTGATAAATGCATGACTGAATATTTGTTACGATTTACTATGATAGGGGTTTCAGCATGTTGAAGGAGGTTGAGATCCAATCAGGCTCGAATATTTATGAACCTGAAAGAAAAACATTCCAGAAATATCACCATTTATTGGTGAAATACAAAACTATAGACCTCTTGGTATATATCAGGGCTTCTTAAACTTTTGTCATTCACGACCCCATTTATGATTGCGAGTTTCTTGACGAACCCATACAAATATAAAAGAAAAATAAATTAATATTTTTTGATGATTTATTTATTAGGTCACAATATACATATAATAGCGATCATCGATCATTTACTGCTGTCGGTGGAGATAGCTCAAAACCTTCAACAAATGCGCGTGTGTAGACGCTGCAAGTCCACTGTTTTCCGCCAACTCTAGTGATGTTATAAAATGGTATATATAAATATTTGGCATTAAAATCTCTCGCGACCCGCAGAATTTTGCTACGCGACCCCATTTGGGGTCGCGACCCATAGTTTAAGAAGCCCTGGTATATATGATAATGTCAGTATGCGTATATAGCTCTATTGATATTTTATAAATAAATAAGTTAGTATTGAAACCGAATATTAAATGATCCACAGATGTTAGATATGGTTCATCCAGCAGTGGATGGTAAAATCACACTGTCAGATCTGAGGAAATGCAAGCTGACTCCGATATTTTTCGATACGTTCTTCAATCTGGAGAAGTACTTGGACCACGAACAACGAGATCCGTTTTGCGACACAACGCGACTCCGATTGTGAGGTAAACTATACCTACTAATAAAAACTGTGTATCTGTTTGTAACATCAAAATAACAGCTTTTTACTAATATCAATGTATATGCGGTACCTATACCAATAACACAAGTTACATTTTTTTTGTCGGTCTGTCCGTCTGCCTATCTATGTGTTTGTTTCGGCGAATCTCCGAAACGACTGGATCAATTTAGACGGGACTTTTTCTGGCAGATAATTGAAGTTACTTCGCTTAACTTAGGCTATCCGAAAGGGTTCCGCGTAAAAAAATTAAAACTCACCTAAATTGTGAATAAAGTCCGATCCCATACATAGTTTTACTGGCAGGTATTTGAATGTGTGAGAAATGTCTTTGCTTTTTGTTAGTACCAAAAAAAAAAATAGGAAAATAATTACGGGTTGCGTGTATAAAAATTTAAACTCATATAATTGTGAACAAAACACTATTCTAAATGATTATTTAAAAACTATATTGAACTGGGAAGAATATATGAGACGCGGCCAGAGACGCGGGCATAAAGCTGGTCATATTATATGATTGCTTCGCCTATTTTACTGACCATTATTTTCTATTCAAAACATGAACAAAAAAATGTGTTTACTGCGTCTCGGACTTTCAAACCGGTACAGTACGAAGATTCTGACGTTTAGTTGAACTTAATACACTTTTATTAACAACTAGCTGTGTACCGGTGGCTGCGCCCGCATTACATATATTCTTTGCTGCGTATTAATTTTTTTTATACGGAACCCTAATTTTTTTTCGTACTAAGATAAAGTAAAAATATATCTCATAAATTTAAGCACTTGCCCGTAAAACTGTGCATTGAATTGGATTTTATTAAGTTTTGTATGAATTTTATTTAACCCTAATTATTTTCGAAAATGAAAAGTACCCTAAATTACCCGGAGTAACTTCAGCTATCTACTAAAAAAAGTCCCGACAAATTCCGTCAATCCGTTCCGGAGACAGACAGACAAAAATTTAAAAAATTGTTTTTCTGGTATAGGTATCGTAAATACATTCATACCTATGTAGTATAATAATTTAATTTTGACATTACAAACAGACATTCCAATTTTATTTATTAGTATATATACAAAACGTTAATGTTAATTATCTTTTCAGATGTCAGAATGGGATAGATTCGCAGCCGAAGAATACGAATTATTAGTTGCCGAGGAAGGCGGCAGCGACGCGCAGGATCAGATGTAAGTCAATACTCACATTATCTAATCTATATTTTATATGGAAACGTAATAATATAAATTATTTCTTACCACGAACAGGCAATTATATAAGATTATGAAAGATTCCGAAAGAAGAAAATGCGTTAATCGATTCTATGAGTTATACAAGACTAATAATGGACCTAACGGATACAGATTATACAAATAAATATATTTATATATTAAATGTCATTTGGTAAAGTAGAAAATTATAGATGTATTGATATGAAAACCCAATGCACTTGCATTTAAGTACATGAAGCATTTGAATGCATTTTACGACACGATTCCGTCATAGAAATTTTGCTTAGGATCTGCACAAACGGCCTATACTATCTTTCTATTTCGACCATTAAACTTCTTAAATAGTCATTATTAAAATAAAAAATCGATATGTTCTGAATGCAATCGTTCTAGACGAAACTTGTTTGTCGCGTTAGTAATTACTGTTTGTTATTTTGTCTTGAGAGATATCTAAAAATTATCCACCAAAAAAAGTAAACATTAGATGTCGTTAATTTTGTTCTATTTTTTAAATAAAATTGCCAGCGTTAAAAACAAACCCTCAAAATAATAAAAAATGAAGTAATTAATACGTGTAAACAAGTTTTTATTAGAAACTTTTAATTAATAACATTGCAAACGAAAACATTAGAGACACAATTTATATAAAAAAATATCATTAAATTTTTCCGTAACTACACATTCGTATAAAGTACTTATTCACATTCATCAAATTTCTTACCTCCTTCCTATATATTATAATCTTTGTTGCATATCTAATTTATTTATATGTTATATTTCAAGTACTTTTGTTTTTCGTTCATTATATATGTTATAATAATTTCTTTCATCAGGGAGGAAGACAGAACTGGCTATGCTAGGGTAAGAATGTTTGTGTGTCTGAATTGCAGTGTATGTTGTTTTGTCTTTTTGTTGCACCGTCCATAATATAATATGTTAAAGGGACCGTTGTATTCCTGAGCTTGGATATATAATGAAGTCAAAACTTGCATTTTGCTCATTCGCTTACATATGTATGAAATTATATTTTGCACTGAAATCTCATTAAAATTAAATATCGATTCAATATATATATCCGCCATTGATACGAACGATATCTATCGTTTTTAAATAATTTGCTATTGATTCTTCGCTTGAAAATATTAAACTACCGTCTGCCTTACTGATGAACTTTATACTTTATGTAAATATGTATTTATAATATTTTCATAATTAATTATTCGGAACTGATATATGTGTTGCTATTGTTTTTATTATATCCAAAATTACGATATCATAAAATCGCAGTTGAAAACAATATCAAGGGTCGAATAATTCGTAGGATTAAATTATTATTTTTATTTCTGTATTATATATTTAAATATTTATTATACTCGAAACATCTACATTAATAAAAAAAAGCTTTTGTTTAATAATAATAATACTCATTTGCATAAAGCATGTAGCAACACTAACAAATGATGAAATTTTGTTTCTTGCATTCAGTACATACAGTATAAATATAGGTAATTTAATTCTGTTAGAACTACTATAATAAAGTTTTATATGTAATTCCAGCTCATACGATGAAACAGACGAGGATTGTTTATCACCTAATCTAGATGAGATGACGAGTACTGATATTGTTGAAGAGTCTAGCGTTGAGGAATCAACACTTAGCGACGGAATGTCAGGTGTCACAGCGTCCTGTTTACGTGACCCTTCGGTCAACAACGCTGTAACTACACGCACAAATCCACCTAACACTCCTAACGCGGGTTACGTCAACCTAAGCTCCATATATTCCATAGGTAGTGACAAATGGTCAGCGCCCTGCCAAACCGTACAGCCGACTAAAAACGGTCTCACCGATAAAAAACTCCCGAGCGAGAAACCGGTACCGCCGGAGAAACCGGTCAGTTTGATGATGGTAAACGGTAAAACGGATAGCCGGTACGCCGGTTTCGGTAACAACAGTTTCCTGTACACGCAATTGCTCGGTACCAGCGGAGCGCGGTCGAAAGACCCTCCCTCTTACACCGCAGCTACGAGCGGTATGTTAGAGAGGGAGGGTAAAATCGTGACGTCACCGGTGAAAACGAAATCGCCTGTCTCGAGCCCCGTCAACGGTGTGAACAAAATCTCGGATAACTACGAGAGAGCGATCGCGGAGAGACTCAGCCCGCAGCGTGAGATATCTAGACTGAACCGAAGCAGCCTCTTCAGTAAAGTGAACACCGGAGTGGTTTCTAGTAAAATTAAGAAGAACAATAGCGCAAAGAAAGAGGAAGACGACGACGACTACGCCCGTGACAGCGATGAGTGTTCGATTTTAAACGACGCTTCACGTATAACTAGTGTTTTTTTTTTTCTTTTTAACCGGTTTCGTTTCCGTCGTTGCAATGAACAGCCAAAGATCACGCGATATCTCTATGAAACATGATGATATCGATGATGTAGAAATATAATTAGATACCTTGTACATTTCGAGAAAAACAAAATATTTTTTCAAACGTATCGTAGTTGATTTTGATGCGTGCCTTGTGAGAGACAGTGTAGCGACATTATATGAACGCTTATGTAGTTATTTATATAAAGTGTGTGTGTGTTTGTGTGTAAATATTGACACAATTACACTATCGTATAGTAAATTAATCGTATAGTAAAATACATATTACGTCGTATGATTTGAAAGTGTTTTCATTAACGTAGAATATAGTTTGCGCATTTTAATACATATTTAATTGATTTATAAGTCTCATAATATTAACTATCATATCTATTATTCGTGTAATTAGCATGAAAACTTTGTCGTTAATTGTTATAAAACTATTTATAATTTATGTGTATATTATTTTGTCATATTCACTCCGACTATGTCCATTAAGAAAATAAAATAAAATCGACTCATATCATCGCTCCATCCAGTTATTTGTAATAAGTATCTTTAATTAGTATCAAATCAGCGCCATTAAAAAGTACAGTCGTCCAAAAAGCTTTATTTATTTATTTAATTAACATTTAAAAAATCAAATAAAACACGCACATGTTTACGGTATTACCTAAAGTGGAAATATTTTTGATAATAATTCTATAATAAATAAATATAATCCATGCGTCATAATCTTAAAAAATTTAATAAATAAATACATATACCTCATCCATCGATATGATAATTAGAAGTAATGAGAAATTAAAATTGAAAGTATGCTTCATATATATGATTCATAATATGATTATCAAAATAAACTGTTCCGAATAAACAGTATTCTTATTGTATTGTCAACATAGTATGTTAATATTAAAATTAATGTGCATTTTAAACGTACTAACTCTATGTTTTCTTATTTTTATATATATAATGTTCCCATTGTTGGGCAGCAGCCTTCTACCGTGAGCAGCGACAACTATGATCACTGTTAAAATCATCTGCTAAAAAATCTATAGTTCCTGAGTTACTTATCAAGGATTCAAGATTCCTCATTATTTTGTATTAAATAAAGCTGCCAATATTATTAAATTACAAAAAAAAATCATAATGAGTAGGTAACTAGTTGTATATGTAAATTTTAAAACATACGAACATCGGATCCCTTTTTCCACTTGTTGTAATCATTACCACCAGCATTTCATAACTTATGTATAAAAAATATATATCGTATTTATGGCTTACTAAAATTATGATTTAGTAACCTTTTATGTAAAAATTAAATTACTGTAATTGAATGATAATTATAGTCATGATTTATTAATCGTAATTTATTTGTTGAATCAGACGATACGACTTCTAAGAAGCAAAACTTTTAATGAATAAAGTTACTATATCAGTAATAATTATTTATTAACATAATATAGAAAAAAATAACAAGAAAAATCTTGTTTTGATGAACGATTAAACATTCTGTCATGATTTTTAAAAGCAATAATAAATTATTTACTCTAAACTCAAAAAATATCTACTCTTCTATGAAACCAATCGTAACAGTTATACCTAAAAATTAACAAGATTTAATTATACAAGGTTTAATAAGTAAGAAACTCTATTGAATCTCAACTTGTTGTCTATTTCAATTTATGCACGTAATGTGTGAGTGAAACAAAAAAAATGTACGATTCAATATAGTGACGTTAATACGGGCAGCTGTATTCTAGCTTCTAGTTAATGCTAGGTAGATGTTAAATGTAACTCTAGTCCACAGGTGCTGTTGGTGATTATGACGGTCAATAATAAACAGTAATTTTTGCAATAACAACAGAATACAATTTTTTTAAGCTCAGATAATATAAATCTATAAACGGTTTGCTCGAGTCAATTATTAAAACGTCTACTTATAACCTCTTTAATAATTTAATGCATCGAACTAAAATATGTTTGCATTTAGTTTATATAAACTTTTTATCAAAAGACAAGAAAAACCTAGGCGTACCTAACTCTTAAATTTTATAACATTAGGGATGTTTTTAAAATTATATTGTTGAGGTAAATAAGGATATCTTATTTTGCAATATTTTTATGTTATTCAATGCTATTTCGGGACCGCCTATGAGCCTATATTATTCTAAGAAAAACGTTTGACAGTTCGTTAAAAATATTCTACGTGATGAAATTAAGATTAGGTAAGTATTGTTTGCAATAATTATTAGGAATTTTAACAAAATAATTATGTTAATTAATATAATCATAAACACGCCTAATCGATTGCTGCCACGTTTGCTAGAAATACATATTCTTTTTGGGAGTTTATATATAATTTATAATAATTAATTTTTCTTCGAAGTATGTTAACTTTAAAGTAATAATTCATTTTCTCTAAAATTCGACGAAAAATTATATGCCTAATTTTATAAATGTTACAATTAAAAAAATTGTAGGTAAACTAACTAAAAAGATTTTATTCGTTTTTCTTCATAGGGAAGTTTCTGGTTCTTTTTTATTTAAAAATAAATATTTTTAATCATTTCGGATTTCAGGAATAATCTAAAGAAAAATTATGTATTTTTTTTTTTGTCCTATTCTACCGATTTTTTCTAGCGCATATATCTCTATGAACTCTCGAATCTTTTATATCAATATTCTCGGCATAATGTAGAGATTATATGGATGACATAGTTATCAATTACTTTGACCTAAAATTCGGTATTGATTCACATTCATTACTAACTCTAAACTAGTTATTACTATTCTGTTCCAGTGTTTATATCATCGATTTCTAAAAAACCCCATTATCGTAAACCTCAAAAAACTAACGTATACCAAGTATTAACCAAAACGATTGTTCACATTATTATTAACAAATTTTATCAATGTGTTGTGTACTTGTTATATTAGAATAATTTAATTGAAATTTAAGGTATGTTTTATGTACCGTCAGATTTGAGCTTAGATGTGTTAAGATTTTTCTGTAATTAAGTTAATTATACTTATTTATAAGAAAATGAATAAGTAGTGTTAGTTAGAAATTACAGTTTTGTGGTATGGTCAACAATTCGGTACCTACATAGGTATGTATTATGTAATCTTGTTTTGTTTTATATTTGTATCTTTTTATAGTCTATAATTTTACTTTGTTATCAAATATTTAATCTATGGTAGACACCTTAAAACTGACTAATTTAAATTAAGTGTACATAGATGATAAGGTTTGTCTTTTAAAAACTTCCAACTTCTTATAAATAATAGTGCCATTTACAGGATACAGAAATGTAAAATAGAATTTTACAAAAAAAATTGGTTTGTATTTGGAACCAAAGACAGTTAAAAGTTTTTTTTTATTGTTACTTAGAAATTCTCGAATGAGTTTTGTAAATGTTTGTTTTATATACCTACTTAGTTATAATGGTTAACAGTAAATATCATGACAATTTTAAAATAACAAACAAAATTCTGTAGTTGTTCTGTTATGAATGCATTTGATACCTAATTACCTATAGTTTGTAGTAGTAAATGTTGATACGTTCCTTAGAGATCCTAAATAATTTGAAAACATGTTTTTTTTGGTAATAATAATTATTAGAAAAAAAGGACTAATTTTTATATATAGATGTAGAGTGTTTGGATATAGTTTAAAGTAAGGTGTTGTTTCAAGATGACATCTATTTTGTTTGTTTTATGATATAAATTTATGTAAAATTTTTATATTATTTACCAAAGTTATAAGCCTTGGTATTAGTAATTACGTCTTAAACACTAAAATATTTAATATTCAAAACATATAAGGGATGAAATAAGTAGTGACAAGCTCTCGCTTTAAAATGTATAATATTTTTTATTCTATTGTCATCCACAGTTTCTTATCAGATCTTTTATTTATTATATTTTTTACTTAACTAATCGCTCATGTGTTTTTAGTAATTTTATTTTATAAAAAAGTTTAATTTTAAACGAGCAGCCGTTTTAAATAAATTGTCTCTTTATTACAATGTATTTTTAATCAGAAATCAGTTGAGTTTTAACAAGTGACATAATAAATTAATAATAAGTATCTAGATATGATAACATTCACTGTAAGAGATAGGTAATTGCAGTAACCGAAATGTAAATCAGTATAAACTGTAACAAGTAGTCATAATGCATGATATTAGTCATTCAGAATAATGGATAGTAATTTTTTACAAATAGCGGTGAGATAGTGGATACTTTAGTGTGTTAACTTGCAAATAATGTTGATGAAATTATTATTAGGAATCCTAATAAAGTACACTATTGTATTATTTTTTTTTTTTGTATTTCATTTATCACCTTTTTTAACGGAAAATTTCTTGATACGATGATTGCAAACGTAAAATGTGTAAAATAAAATACAAAAGTGCATAGAAGTTACAATTCTTTTCGAACACATACATTTTATGATCGTCGGTTATGAAATACCAACAATATCCTCAAATATCTGACACAAATTAACGATGTGTTATCAGATTCATGTTCTTTTAGTAGTCGACTATACATAGGACAACTACCTATTTAAAACCTTGTTTGGTTATAATTTATCTCGCATGTATAATTTTTTTTAATTATAATAATTTACTATTACTCCATAAGCAAAAAATGCAGTTTAAATATATTAACGCGTTGTACGATATACCCTCACCATACTGCTCTATAAATATCAACGGGTATAGAGACTAGATAGTTGAAGATTGTCTCATCCTAAAGTGCCAAATTCAGAAGTATTACTTGTGTAATGAATCGTGTTTATGTACACTTAGAAAATGCAGGTAGACTTGCAGGTAACCTTTACTATCTCTTTTTGAATATTCTCTTATATTCTAATATTCTGTCTTATTATTATGTGAGTACTTGCTTATCTGTAAACGAAATTAAACCCTTATTTAACTTTGTAGGTGACAATTTATACGAGGTAGGGATTATCATAATCGCCACACTTGGCAGGTGGATTAGCGATTCCAGTAAAGTGTTTTTGGTATTCAGAGGATGCTGTTGCTCATCCCCTAGTTTATATCGTTTAGTCGCCTTTTACGACACACACGGGACGGGACATATGGGGTGGTACTATTCTTAGCCCGCAGCACACGGCAATTAAATAATTTATAAAGGTACCTGCTAACTATTATTACGTTTCTTTTTAAACGTAACGTCCTAAAACTCTAAAATAATATTTTTTATGTAGTACAGTACTCAGTTATTATGCACAAGTGAATTCTATCAAAAATAATGCCACTGAGCGTAAATTCGGAAATCTCCCAACTCCCTTAAAATGCTTAATAAATGGCCCTTACTTTTTGGGCATTAAAAATGAAGATTAATAAATTAATACGAATATTGTAACATAACTACAGGCTCAAAAGGGCTTAAGGACCGTTAAGAGTTAATAAAAAAAATATTAATGTGCTCGAGTAATCGAAAAGTGTTCAATAACCTTATTATTTAAATTGAATATTTTAGATTTCTGTAAAATGAATATCATACAATGAAGGTTGCATACGTAATTTGATTATTACTAAAATGTAGAAATTCAAATGACATTTTTTTTGTTTGTACTTCGTATCGGCGATGCACTGATATTTTTGTTTCAGATTGTAACCAGAAAAAATAAAAATTATTCTTATTTGTATGTCGATATTAGAATATTGTGTAAAGCCGGCTCGCAATCGATTTTTTTTTATTACATCAATGAATATTAAGCATCCCTAATTTATTATTGTTATATGGCAGTACTGATTACAAATGTCAATTTTGAGGCCAGTTTTACAAAACATTTATATCAGCAGAAAAAGTTTACCACAAATATATTGGCTAATATACAAGAAGATGCCTTTCTATGCTGTTGCAAAAGGCCGTACGGTCGGTATTTTTACGACATGGGCCGACTGCGAAGCACAAGTTAAAGGTTTCTCCGGAGCAAGATACAAGAAATTTGACACAATAAACAATGCCCAAAGTTTTATCGACAATATAAGCGACACAAAAACTTCGTCGAAACTAAAACCCACAAATAATACTTATGATCCTCCTAACACATCAGCTAACCTAAAAAGGCCCCCAACAAATAATGAAAAAAATATTGTAACTAAGAAAAAAAAGTCTAAGGTAGACCTGGAAAGTTCGGATGATTTCTCTGATGCTTCTATGGATTCTATAGACCTGAATACAATACTAAATAAACAGTTAGATGATGTTGAGAAAAGACTTAAAAGTTTCGAAAAAGGCATCGATAATATTATAAAAAAAGCCACAAAGAGTGAACCTAGGACAATATTGATAGATCCACCGCAACCTAAGAAAAATCAGCAACAACAAAAAGTTTGAAATTGATAATGAAGGCTATGTACAAGTTTATACAGACGGAGCATGCTCTGCAAATGGCAGAGCCAGTGCAAAGGCTGGTCTAGGTGTTTACTGGGGAGAGGGACATACTATGAATATAAGTGAACCTGTCATAGGTCGTGCTACAAATAACTGTGGTGAAATACAAGCTGCCACAAAAGCAATAAAACAAGCATTTGATAATGGAGTTACTAAATTATCTATAAACACAGATTCAAAATTCCTAATCAATTCAGTAACTAAATGGATGCCTGGTAAATTTAATTTTTCAAGTAATAAAATAAACTAATAAACATAACACTTTGAGTGGTAGATATTTCCTAGGTCACCCTTGAATTTATCTGTACTATGATTCTACTGTGTAGTAACTAAGTATTGATATAAGTATTTCAGTATGTTGATAGAAAAAAGAATTTCTTTAACTCTCAAGTTAACTGTGTATAATCAAGACTTTATCTAGACTCTAGAGATATGTGACACAGTCACCACCTCTAAGTCTAGGACAACTAGTGAGTGCTAAGTTCAAAAGGATGCTGCTAGTGCTAGGTGATGTTTTATTGTATTATCTACTGGTTTACATTCAATAGAAAATAGTTTGGCTTTAATGATTTTTTTTTTTAGTATGTTTCTATATTTGTTCACATTTTTGCTATAGACCATGCACTGGCTTCATGAATTCTTGAACCTGGTCTATGAATAGTGATAGCTAATAGAGGTGGTTATTGAATGTACGAATAGATTGTGTGAACTGTCAACAACCAACAAATGAAACAGTGCCAGTAGTATGTTTGCTATCAATTTATGTTTCTTTTCGTGTTCTTACAGGAATGAAATTTGTAATTTTTTACAACCATCATGATAAACAAAAGTTTTGTACATTGAACTTTTATGTCACTTTCAATACATTTCAAAACAACAGTGTATTAAAAAAATTTCAAATTTCTTTAATAGCAGTTACAAGTACTATCTATTAATATAATAAAAGAAGTAGATGTATACATAGTAGATTGTATATATTTATCTAATGATACATTGGCAAGAAATAATGCAAGTAGTGAATGGAATAGTCCACTAGAATGTTGGAAAGACCATTGTCACGTTTATTAACTTTGGTATAACGAATTTGGTAAAAGTATATATAAGAACTATATATATACATAACAAACTGCAATATAGTTGCAAGATCATTGTTATTATTAGTTAACCTGCCAGTCCTAAGCCAGGAAAAGTATGAAGGATTAGCAATCAACTGTTTATCAATAATTTTTGTTTACAAAAATGTAAATCTCCCAACTCTACTGGACAATGAATAAAATAATTGTAAAGTATAATATTACTCCTTCACTGAAGATAGTACTATGTACTTTAATCAAATATTACAAAGCCATAAAATATCTACAGCTACAGCTAGTATTATATTTAATTATTATTGGTAAAAAGATCTTGTTATTCTTTTTTTAATGTACTTTTATCTTCTATTTAAATTTCTAGAAGTAATAACTATATTTTTCAGCTTGGAAACGAAAAGGTTGGAAACTCAAATCTGGTGAACCTGTGAAAAATGAAAAGGATTTTAAAGATTTAGATAGTGTGCAGCATAAACTACAGATCAAATGGAATTATGTGGAAGCTCATAGAGGTGTCCATGGCAATGAAATGGCTGACCAGTTAGCAAAGGCAGGAGCATCCCTTTATAATAAATAATATTTTGAATTACTATAAGACATAAGCTTTGTGTTGTGATTACCTATATGATTCTCAAAAGGAATTAATTCATAAAACTTGTATAGAATTATATAGTAGCGGGACTTGTTTGAACATCTTTTCCCACAGAGGCTTGTTAGAGATTAAACAATAAAGTTTGTCTTAATCAACCACACAAAATTGCGAAATTTCAGATGCCACTGGTATTGTTTTAATTAATTCACTGAGAGTAAAAGAGCTAAGTTACAAGAAAAATAAAGAAAAATCTTAACAATTTATACACATTTTAAATGAATAATTGTTTAATATGAATATTGCTCTGAAATTTTTGTCATCATTTCATGTTTAAACATAATTAATCATTATTACATTGCTGAAATATTTTAGACACAATATTAGACTTGAAAAACATTAGAGACTTAACAGTGGTGATATGATACAAACTGTGAATGTATTCTGTGTTGATTAATGAAAAATGTAAAATAACTATAAATATTATCTGTGATTTGTATTATAAAGTGTGTTAATTTTGTTTTATCCGTTTTATTTTTATTCCTTTACCCTACTTATGGATGGGAAAAATATCGTATTTGTATAATATTTCTCACACAGCAGCACCTCTGACATAACTTTCTTATAATTCACTCCATTATGCCACATAAATGTTCAATGACTCAGTTACCTAAATTTACTTCAAAAGCAAATCCTTGAGTAACAATCTTTTTATTTCATTAAAATTGGTTCACCAAGTTTTAGTAATTGTGTGACACTGTATAGTATGAAAGAGAAAAATTTCTAAAATGAAAAATGAATTTTAGCCTCATTCCAAGAAAAAAAATATCATTTGGCTCTGGCTGTATATGACCTTTTAAACAGCTAGAAAGATTTCGAGAAAATTTGATAGAGTTAGATTACAATAAAAAATGTATCTCAATGCCATGCGGCCAAAGCCGCGGGTACGCAGTGGCGGCTGAAGGGGGAGGGTCGTAGGTAGTGTCCGACCGAACTTTCGGCCAAATATAACACCTTTGACCAAAATGCGCCGAAGTTTTAGCCGAAGCCGAAGGTCTACTAGGCACCTTAATTGTCTATAACGAAAAGAATGCGCGAGAGCGCTGTAAAAAACCCAACTCGTGGGAGGGAGGGGTTATACTTTTTCAACGGCCGACGGCCGTCCGCTATTGTAATGTAGACATAATTTCCTTCTTTAGAAAGCTAATTAGAAATGTTGTTCAGCGAACTTTTTATTTTTAAGTTGGGATATCCTCCTAGAATACTCACCCGTCGGGCAACGGTGAGTGGGTTATATCAGACTTCTACAGACTAAATCCCCACTGTACTCGCAAACTCTGCGTGGAGCGGGGCACACGGAAGAGTGCATTCAACGCTCCAATCCCAGTAGGATCCGGCTCCTCAGAGTAGGGCCCCACCGCGTCCAGAGCTCGAGCACTGAGACGGAATGGAAACGCACGTGTGGCGGAGTACACCGCCGCATACCGCCTTGGGCCTGTGTACAATGCACCGGACTCGTCCAAAACCCGGTGCGTGCAGGCCACTCTATGGCGGATGCAAGTGGCCTACGCCTGCCAGTCTGTCGACCACGAGAGGGGAGCAACCTGGTCCGCTCCCTCTCTCTTTGCTGCCTTATTTGCAAGCAGAACTGCCTCGCAGAATAAGGACAGAGCTTCCCAGACCCTCAAACTCATCTATCGCTCTTACGAGCGACGGAAATGAGAGCTTGAGATCCACCCCAGCAACTAGGACACTATGTTGGATGTCTTATGCCGGGCAGACAGCGTCCATGTATACATTCATACGTATATATTCATATTTATTTAGAAAAAAAAAATTGACATTACAGACACTTCAAATTTATTTATTAGTACAGATTAAACCTTCGGCTTCGGCCAAAAATCGACCTTCGGTCGGAAATTAGTCGTAAACCTCCTACCGCCTCCCAAGTCCCAAAATCGTTAACGTGAAATTATAATAATATCATAAAAATAGATAATTTACAAAATCTCTAAATAATTACTTAACAATGTATAAACAATGAAATAGAAAATAGGTAGGTATTGAAAATAGATTTGAAAAATTCTTGAAATATGATATTTCACCCCTCCCCCAGTCTTCAGCTGTGACCATAGCTGAGGTTTGTGCTATTTCGTGTAATATAATAACTACTCTGTCATCGAAATAATAAACAAGTATAGTCTAGTCAACAAGTTCAAAAACGTGAAAAATAGAGATAAAGGTCCTAAAAATATGAGCGATGGCTCATTCGAGTCGAAATCACCTCTAGAAAAATGTTTTTGAAAGATTTTGGTGCAGGTTAAAAATTGCAATTGTTATTAACAAAATAAGATGAAAAAAAAATGATAATTCGTTATTTGTTAATAACTTGAAAAAAAATTAACATTTAAGCAATTTTGAAAAAAGCTCGTTAAAGAGGAGGAAATTTCCAATAAAAAAGTCCTAACTCCCGGAACTCTATCTCCATTATTTATAATTTTAATTAGACGTTGAAAATAGGGCTCCGCGTTGCAGTTACGGCATGCGCGCGCTGCCGCTAAAGAGAGTTTATCAAAAGAAATAATTTTTTTCTAACATAAAATGTCATTTTAAAAATTTGAAAAAATTCTACTAGCTTCTGAACACTTGAATGAATCGAGCCCCGTAGAAAAAAAAGTTTTATCACCATTTTTCAAAAAGTTATTCAATTGTTAATTAACAAATTTTTTCCCAATCTCCGTTGGCATAAATAATGGGATAAAAGGTATAAATAATTGGCCTATAAATTTTAAACTTCGTGGAGCCCTTGCGGTATATATACTTCATAAGATCCTGCGATAAAAGTTTATAAAAATTTATTAATTTGTTAATTATGATTTTTATAACTATTTCAAAATGAAATATCTAAAAATTGTTGATAATTTTTTTTATTTCAATTAATAATTTCAATAATTTTTCTATGCCTGTTTCCACATTAAACAATGGCAGTGATTAACATAGCTGATGAATTTTTTACGTAATTTTGTTTATAAAATTGTTTTAAACAAATAGAGAAATTCAACATTTTTGAAAAAATGTTATCAACAATTTTTAGATGTTTCATTTTGCAATAGTTATAAAAAATCATAATTAACAAATTAATAAATTTTTATAAACTTTTATCGCAGGATCTTATGAAGTATATATACCGCAAGGGCTCCACGAAGTTTAAAATTTATAGGCCAATTATTTATACCTTTTATCCCATTATTTACGCCAACGGAGATTGGGAAAAAATTTGTTAATTAACAATTGAATAACTTTTTGAAAAATGGTGATAAATCTTTTTTTCTACGGGGCTCGATTCATTCAAGTGTTCAGAAGCTAGTAGAATTTTTTCAAATTTTTAAAATGACATTTTATGTTAGAAAAAAATTATTTCTTGTGATAAACTCTCTTTAGCGGCAGCGCGTGCATGCCGTAACTGCAGCGCGGAGCCCTATTTTCAACGTCAAATTAAAATTATAAATAATGGAGATAGAGTTTCGGGAATCCAGACTTTTTTATCGAAAATGTCCTCTTCTTTAACGAACTTTTTTCAAAATTGCTTAAATGTTAAAATTTTTTGAGTTATTAACGAAAAACTAAATATCATTTTTTTTTTCATATTATTTTGTTAATAACAATTGCAATTTTTAACCTGCACCAAAATCCTTCAAAAACATTTTTCTAGAGGTGATTCGGAATCGAATGTGCCATCGCTCATATTTTTAGGACCTTTATCTCTATTTTTCACGTTTTTGAACTTGTTGACTAGACTAATAGGAAATAGTAATTAGGTGTCATTAAATAACAAAGAAATTTATTCCGACATGTCTTTATTAAAACGATTATTCCGTACTACAAGCCACTTATCGCTACATGAAACTTTATATGTAAACGTAATGCCTTATCGACATTGCTGAAGGCGTAAAATATAAAATAAATGTATATTATTGATAAATTTATAACTTATTTATTTAAAAGAGCCAGTTTTTATTTACAGCTAAATTGAAAAGTGATTGAAAAAGTAAAGATTGTTCCAGATTTTCTATATTTTAAATATTGACATGTAGACGACCAGCAATATTTCATATTTCTGATATAAGTAAGATTTTTCTTTGATATACATTATAACTAAAGTGGCAATTACCAAATGCATTATATCTTTAATTTCCGACCAAATTCTAAATCATACTGCAAAAATATACAAGTTATAATCAAACGGCCTAATCATATTTGTAATTACAGTTATAGTAATTAATTTATAATACAAACAATATTAATAAACATAACACCCAATATTATGAGTAACTTAAATATTAACAGTCTTAAAACACATTTACCAGAATAAAAAGAGATGCTTACAAATTTATTATAATGTTTCCTCCTTTTCTATTAGATTATTTAGCTCTACAACTCATTTTTACGCTCTCAGTAGATATTTTTCGAAGAAGTCACCGTAATTTACTAAAAGTATATACTTATAAAATGTAAATAAAATATAACAGGCTATATTCATATATTTCAATAAGCAACTTACGGAAATCATTAATCGTTGTATACAAAATAATTAAAACTACAATAATTTCGAACCAAAATTATCAACGACATACAGAAAGTCATGATCTAGCTACACACCACTATCACTACTTAAAATTTTAATGCATAAAGTTAAAAAATAAATTGAGATATATAAAATCAAAAGGAGCAAAGTAGGTCAAATCCAAGTTTCATAATTAAATGAATGAATATTTGTACACACACGTAATTGCCTTATTATTAGTATTATGTTTTTAGCAGTCTCATTTGAACATTTCGTATTTCTATTATGTATTGATTTATATCATTTTTACCATCTACCTATTTTGTCGTCTATGCATTTATATCACTAATTTTTAGAGAAGGCAAAAAAAAATTGAATTTAGAAAATGAACAAAATATATTTTATTTAACAACACCAATTTTTATCCTGATTTTAAGTATTCCACTCATAATTTTTTTTTACAATGTTTTAACTCTACGCATACATCGAGATTCTACATTTATAGCGGTATACACTAGCCCGAACTAACATTAAAATATACAATATTTACAATAGTAATTAATTTTATTTCAAACTGAAATAATAATTTGGAATACGAGCATAATTTCGTGATTTATGAAGTATGGGCGTATTTATTTCGGTTGCATATCCACGTTAACATTAAAATAATATGTAATTTGAATCATTAGGAGATGAGGATATAAAAATAGAAAGAATGGTACATCTGCTTATATGAACAGATTAAAATGGGGTCAGTTCTATATACTGCTTATGTGAGCATCCAGACAAGTTGTAAAATTATAAAACAATAAATCTTTCCATTTCTAACCTCCTTTTTGCTAAAAAAAAAACGTATTGTCTCTTTTGCGACTTTGTCGCTAGAAGTGATAACCTTTGTTAGTCTTAGCGACAAAAATATTTTAGCGACTTATCTGACGACTTTTGGAAAACTAGTGACAACGATTTTAGGGCCAGTAATAGGTACATTTTTTTGTTAAATTAACACAGATTTATTGACACATTAGTATTTTTATATATATTTAACTTATAATTAAATTACTGCCACTAGCCGCCTCATGTGCCCCTCCCAGAACAAAAGGCTGAGTCCGCTCTTGGTTAATTCAGTGTTAGCGACTTTTTTTATTAAGCCTAGTGACTCAGATTTATAAGAGTTGGCAACACTACTGCCCGCTTCTGTCACTTCCACCGTACGCGAACGTCGTACATGGCGACCAAAATTCAGATGTATTTTTACGTACATGAATTAACACAACTCATTTAGCATCCTTGCATGATACAATATACACTTTTAAATAAAAAAGAGTGTAGCGTAACGCAAAACACGTGACTCACAACTCATAAAATTACGCTCGTTCGGCCTCACACTTATAAAAAGAACCAAAAATCGCAACAACTTCATGCTTTTTATATAATCAAAAATTAATCATGTAATATTATTTATTACCAATTTGAAATTACATCCAAACTATCTGTACTACAACGAATAAGTAAATGAATTGTACATGGATTTTTCACTCAAAGAAAATCCAAGATTATCCTACCGATTCTTGTAATCGAAAAGATATTTTAGTAAAATACAATGACTACTGGTATTTGCAATATGTCCAATAACAAAAGCATTCAGTCTGTGGTAGTATATAAAAGCTTAAATATAGCCTTAGTATATATTCTATATCGATGTTGACTTACATTGAAATTACATGTTATACTATATGCTTATCAACAAGTAACAAGACCCAAGATGGATACAAATGCATGTGTCAATCAACCAGCCACTGTTTCTTTTTTCTATATTATGTCGATATAGAGTTTAACCACAATTTGAATACATAACAATTGAAAACAATCTCAACTGACGGTGTGGTCCACGGTGATGAACACACCGGTACCTCTATACAGGTGATGCCAGAAAACACTTAATGGTGCTTAATGACAGCTGTCCAAACTTGATAGTGATAGCTTCTCAACTAGGCATTATTAATATAAATAACACCATATAAATTGGTTTGTTTGTAGGCCATTGTTTAATTCTCTGGATAGTTGCCAAGTTCAAGTTTAAGAATCTGCCTCCAAGTTACTACAGTTTGCTCTGGTATCATTTGAGAGTCAGAGAATTAGCTTATTTTTTTACATGGTATATGCTCAGTACTTTGAATACAATATCACATGACGTTAAGTGACAATGATGGTAAATACACTAAGCCTTGAGATACTGGTTCTCGAGTGACGCTGCCGGAAGACAGGTATTGGTATTTGGAAAAAGGTTTTCAAACTTGAGGGTGGTAGCTATCCAGGTGGCCATTATTATAAATACCCTATCACCATGATATGGTTCCCTCACGACGTTTTCCTTCACCGAAAGCTCAGGCTGATATTAGAGTTGGATAGGTGAGCTTGAACCTGCATCCATTGATGCGGAATCTGGCCATACAACGCATCATCGCCTACCCTAATGTTCATATAAAAATTGACCATTGCACAGGACTTGTTTAAGTATAATGTAAGCATCGGTTTTTGCTTATTTTTATGACTTGAAAAACAAATATTAAATGGTGATTATGTAAGCATAAGGCAGTAGCCTTACAGTTCTACTTACATGGCACAAACCATTTTCCAACAGACACTGTATTTGCTACCTTCTCACCACAGTTAAAACGTGTACTCTGGCAACACTGCTCGATGACGTCACTAATTATTATATTACGATACATTAAAATTGTTTATCACATAATCATAAGGTCCATTTTCGCAAAGTGTCTCTAAACCCCACAACAATAACTTCCAAATGTTGCAATATTATTCCTTGAAGTGTTATTATTTATCTTTTCTCACTGAACATGCACTATCACAACACTATCGTGTCCAATTGACGTTTTTCACTTCTCTTCGTATCTCAAGTATAGTACTGGATCGTGGTGTGCGTGCGGCGCGCCTGAGACACGACCGTTGCACTCGGCGTCCCCGAACCGACTAACAAGTACCCGCCTGACGTCACCACTTTCTTAGCCCCCTCGTCGTTTAATAGCTGGAGAAAAACATACATTTTCATTTTATTCAATCGCAATAAAGTGTACAGATGAATTAATACTTTTAAAAAAAGGCAGCCATGGGTACTGCAGACAAAAGTGAAAACTAAACATTTGAAAAACTGTTTTTTATTGTTTAAATTAGCTCGATTTCATAATAACGTGTACCTATTCATGTTTAAACATGCTTCAATTTATTAAAAATAAAATGACACAAACACATAAAATAAATGAAAAAAAATAAAAACATTTTCAAATATGCATTTATGGGAAAATATTTTACATGTGGCAACAAAAATATGCCACCACTTAAACGCCATCTTTGTAGAGTTATTAGCGGGATCTCAGTCTGACCATGTAGCCGTTGTTTTCTTTAATTCATTAAGCCTGTGTATTTACTCTGCATCACGTAATCTTGGTGGCGTTTTGTGTGATATAGTTTGGTTATCGTGTATAAGTTAAGTTTATTATAGAAAATAACCGACAAAGCTCCATGGAAAGTTCCAGCAGGCTGATCTACCGTTTTCCTTGACTTTATTGAAAACACATCTTACTCACATGACACTGACACAAATTGTGTGTACACATATTGCCATTACCTAAGAAGAAGAACAAGACATCAACACGACAGCAGACGTCAGAGCATTAATGGTACCTAGCGCGAATCTAAGTTTTTCCTCTACCGAGAATCACTCAACGCGATTGGAGTTTTCGCTTCAAAAACACGTACGTGTTATGTCCAGAGTTAAAGTAGTTACCTTTAAAAATGAACAAGTGTTGTTACTAATAATGGGAACTATAAGAATGCGCGGTACCTGCTTATTAAGTATGAGGGGTGGCGATACCTGCTGTGAAGGACCCTGCTTCGTCGCGCCGCTGAACGTTCCGACGCACTTTACCGTTTTATTACCGCTTTTGTCCTCCATCATACTCACTAGGAATAATTGACACTTTTTTTTTATTTAATTTTAATATCAACTTTAGAATTATTGCTTAACGAAACTTATAATTAATGATATAATAATTTTTCATTATCTTACAAACGCATCTTTATTTAGCAGTTATCTATTTTAATATTATAATGAGGTAAAGTTTGGATGTTCAGGGTAATCTCCGATACTACTGACCCGATTTTGAAAATTAATTCACTGTTGATAAGATAAATATTTTTTTTTGGTAAATATATATTTTCAATAATTAATCGCAATAAAATGTCCTAGAAAAATAGATAGGAGTATATACAAGAATATATTGGTAATGAGATACATTTGCATCTAGAGGGAGAATGGGCTGTCTATTAGAATATAATTTCATAAACTCCACGCGAGCGAAGTAGCGGCGGACAAAGCTAGTGTGGTATTTATTTAATGCTAATAATATACGATGAAAGTTACTGCATCGCGTGTCCTCTTAATAGAAATTTCTATTTTTTCTCGTGTTTCGATAATTTTGGCACCATGACGTTTGTACCTGACTGTGCCCACAAGGCGACTGATAACTTTGGTCAGTTCAGTCGTCAGACGTACGCCGATCCGAACGTCTGTTATGGCATTTAAATTCAGTAAATAATATAATAAAATCTTAATACATAAACAGGAAAAGATAAACAGTACATTTTTTTTATTTCCTTTTTCCTATTTGTTTAGATGCTATTGACGAAGTTTGTGCTGGCGACAAAAAAAACTGGAATTATGAACGAATTTTTCTTTCTGGGTGAACACAATCATATATCATATAATTTCGCAATAATAAACAAATCATACACAACACAATGTATGTTATGTTATATTACATGACATTTGCTGAGGCCATAAAAAAAACTTATTTTATGTGTTCATCAAAGAAATTGTTTTATTTTATTCGGTATGGGATATGGATATGGTACTGACTACGCTTAAATATACCGATATTACTGTTTTTAAAATAGAGATAAAAATATATAGATCGCAAAAATTTCAACTTGCTACTACTTATTCCAAAAGATAAAAGTTGAAAAAAAATAGATAGCGAAAGTATAGCAATATGGTTCCTTTTGTGGAAACCAAAATCTAAAAAAATTAAGAAGAACAAACTAATTATATAGATAACAAATTTCACAAGAACCAAGTAAAATTTTCTAGATCAAAATCAATTTTTCACCCACTCAAAAAAATATACCAAGTTTTTTTCCTTAAACAAACAAATAAAAATGTCACTGAAAGTAAGCAGAGAAAAAATCAAAAGAAATAAAAAGCGTTATTATAATTTTACTACCATGTAATTCGTAATATACAAACAACTTGAACATTAAATGATATAACAATATATGACTCGTATAGAATCATAGGCTATCTACAATTTAGCTATCTACAATCGCCAACAAAAAAAAACGTTGATATTGGTTTATTGTTAAACTTTGTGCTACTAACTTCATGTTGCTATATAAGTAAACAAATTTATAGATTAAAATATATCAATCATCACTGCTATACTTTAGGAAAAAAAAACATTTTTTCCACTTTGCCAAAAATGAGTTGTATTGTAGATAGCCAGTTTGATTCTATTCGACTCATATGTATGTGTGTGTTGCTAGTTACAATACCGACTTATAATTGATGATTTCGGTTGCCTCTGAGGGGCGAGGCGCGGGGCGAGCTTGCCGCCGACCGTTAGGGCCGGCGCTGATGAGTTTTTCTGTAACGCCAATACGACAAACTCTGTTCAAATATAGACCAACAGTAAATTCAAACACTAATAAGTATCAACTCTATTTTACATTGAAACTCCTTCTCTACTCAAATATACTTCTTCACTTATTATTAGAACCACACGAGCAGCGCAAATCTGAAGAAGCCCTGATGCTCAGTAGGAATCAACTGCTAGTATTAATGAGAGCAATAACTAGGTATTGTTGTTTGGACAAACATATGCAAAACATTGGTCCAGAACACAAGAGACTGCAGGTTCCTGTAAATATGCGGACGAAGCGCCAAAACACATCTCGTGTGAATATGATCCAGTAATACCCATACGCAACCGAATTCTGGGTAAACACGCGTTGCTCCCGGAGGAGGTACAGACACTCTGCTAAAAAGATCCTACAGTATATCCAGGTTGTAGGTCTAGGCAGTGAGTTTTAGCAATATAGAGAGGGATACAGACTGTTTTAGCCCGCATAGCCTTTTCTCGAATAATAATAATAACAACTTCCATTAGAGCTTAATCATGACTGGACTGTAGTGACTCGAAATATAATTATCTCACATTATCTGAAATTGAGCTTGACCCCTACTTAAAGATTTAAATTGATAAAGTGAATTACGAAAATTCATCAAAACTCATTTATAAAAATAAAATTTAAAATTATCAAATTTATTATTTTATTTGATATAATCAACAAGTTACAAGGAGCTATTGACAAATTAGTTATAATAATTAATCAGTAACGAAACTAACTGGGAAAAGGCCAATATCCATCTAAAACTTCTGGTAAGATGGCCCAGCGTTTAGCTAGAGATTAGAAACGTTGATACAATATTGAAAATATATCGTTATCCACTTGACACTTGGCAAAACTAATTTAATCCATGTGATTTTTTTAGATGAAAGCAGATTAGAAATATAATAAGCCAATATTTAAAGGTCATTTATAAAAAAAAAGTGCATGTGTACGTATGTACTTTCGTATGTTGACTAGCTAACTTCAGGGTGTCGTTTTTTTTTTCGTGACGCTGTGCGCGAGCATGTATGTTGACTAGCAAACTTCAGGGTGTCGTTTTTCGTGACGGTTGCACGCGCATCGTTATTAGATAATTTCAGAGTGTCATTTTTTTCGTGACGGTGTGTGCGCACATCGTAAGTTGACTGGCTAACTTCAGAGTGACTTTTTTCGTGACGGTGTGCGCGCGTATCGTAAGTTGACTAGCTAACTTCAGAGTGACGTTTTTTCGTGCCGGTGTGCGCACGCATCGTAAGTTGACTAGCTAACTTCAGAGTGACGTTTTTTCGTGCCGGTGTGCGCACGCATCGTAAGTTAAGTTGACTAGCTAACTTCAGAGTGACGTTTTTTCGTGCCGGTGTGCGCACGCATCGTAAGTTGACTAGCTAACTTCAGAGTGACGTTTTTTCGTGCCGGTGTGCGCACGCATCGTAAGTTAAGTTGACTAGCTAACTTCAGAGTGACGTTTTTTCGTGCCGGTGTGCGCACGCATCGTAAGTTGACTAGCTAACTTCAGAGTGACGTTTTTTCGTGCCGGTGTGCGCAAGCATCGTAAGTTGACTAGCTAACTTCAGAGTGACGTTTTTTTTTCGTGTAGGTGTGCGCACGCATCGTAAGTTGACTAGCTAACTTCAGAGTGACGTTTTTTCGTACCGGTGTGCGCACGCATCGTAAGTTGACTAGTTAACTTCAGAGTGACGTTTTTTTTTTCGTGCCGGTGTGCGCACGCATCGTAAGTTGACTAGCTAACTTCAGAGTGACGTTTTTTTCGTGCCGGTGTGCGCAAGCATCGTAAGTTGACTAGCTAACTTCAGAGTGACGTTTTTTCGTGTAGGTGTGCGCACGCATCGTAAGTTGACTAGCTAACTTCAGAGTGACGTTTTTTCGTACCGGTGTGCGCACGCATCGTAAGTTGACTAGTTAACTTCAGAGTGATGTTTTTTCGTACCGGTGTGCGCACGCATCGTAAGTTGACTAGCTAACTTCAGAGTGACGTTATTTGGTGCCGGTGTGCGCACGCATCGTAAGTTGACTAGCTAACTTCAGAGTGACGTTTTTTTTTCGTGCCGGTGTGCGCACGCATCGTAAAGTTGACTAGCTAACTTCAGAGTGACGTTTTTTCGTGCCGGTGTGCGCAAGCATCGTAACTTGACTAGCTAACTTCAGAGTGACGTTTTTTTTCGTGTAGGTGTGCGCACGCAGCGTAAAAATTTACTCTCATTTTTCCCTATCGCGCCAAAATAAGTATAACTTCAAAAATTGTCTAATAGTTTATAATTTACTGATTTTACTCACTGGTAAGTTATCCGGTTGTGGTTGTAATCTACTTTCAGGTGGATTTGATCCATCGTTACTAATAATACTTCCATCCTGTAATTATAATATTTGAATACACAAATGTAATAAATACAGTTCAGTACCCTTTTATCTAGAGATGACCATCTACAATATTTTGTTTTTTCGATATAATATATCGCAACGTTGTATCGATACTATGCCTATCGATATATCGTATGCTCATGTCATCGTCCAGATGTGACAGAGGGTGAGCCTGTCGCCATATCGGGCACAAATTCCAAACTCCGGGGTGATACTGAGTAGAAAAACCCAATACGACATGACCCGACCCGGGGATCGAACCCAAGACCTCAGACGGCAGTCGCACCGTAATACAACTGCGCCACTGATATATATACTACCACCTTATCGGGGCATACATTAAGTTACAGAAAATATTCATTACTGTTATAAGTCAACTGTTTAAAACCTTAAAATTGAAGCATTTCCTTTTATATTACATATGGATTAATTACAAATTTAACAAACTTTTAAACTATTTACTTAGGGCCGATTTTCTGATTCGTAGTCAACTCGACAAATGGTCAGATTTGTAGCAAATGGTTAAAATAATGCCAAAACTGTCAAAAATGTGACTATTTGTTGAAAAATTTAACCATTCAGCCTAGTCGGGTTAGCAAGATGGCGGATGGCTAACTCTAGTGCGAACAGCTATTTCATTGCTTTTGTGTAACATTTAAAGTAAATAAATTGAAATTTAATTATTAAATTAGTTTATATATATCTTTAATCTAATATTATATATATCTTTCTAAATAATTACAAAGTAAACAAATTATGTATTCTTATATATTATCTTCTTCGTAATATTTTTGTTTATCAATTTTGTTTTTCGTGAGAATTGAGTGTTCCATTATATAGTATATCAAGTTCGTACAAATATTTCTTTGGCTTGTAAAATATATTAAAATCTAAGAGAATTAAATTGTAATACGATATAATATTTAACCCCTTGAGCACTAACCTGGCGTTTACGCCAGCTTTCCATTGTTTACCTATTGGCTCATTTTTATGGGTAATTGACATATTAATATAAGACGAAATAAAAAAAAAACTAATATCATTACAAAACGATCACAAAAAATAATAATGGACAAAGATATTCAAGAGTAGCTTGACCCTTTGTTTCATGTAATGTTTGTTTAACGACTCGAATTATGAACCCTAACACATTTTACTCGAATTGATCATACAAAAAAAATACCGGAATCAAAAGTACTCTATTATACAGTTCATTTTACTTTGACACTTTACTTTACTTTACATGACATTTGACTACGGATCAAAAAATCGACCTTCACATTACGATTTTATTAGGCAGGGGTGAGGGAAAGAGACGAGAAAGCAATGGGAGGGGTAGGGGCGCTCCCCTAAGGGAGGGGAGAAGAAGGGAATGGGATGACATGAAGGAGAAAGTAATGGGAGGGGAAGGGAGGGAGCGAAGGGAAGGGTGATGGAGAGGAGATGAAAGGGGAGGGAGAGGTGTCTACTGACCTGAGTCCTCTGTTGCGTACAGACGGCAAAGTGTTGTGACCAGTGCGCCCTCTGGCATGGGTAATCGCAATACGAAGTGTTCCAGCAACAATAGAACTGCGCCTCTTGACTACAGTTCGCGCACCTGTCAAAATTATAATTCAACCGATTTAACCCTTCACTCTCTATGTATATGAAAATCATAAAATTACACATTACTAACTATGGCTTTTTTTCGAACTTTATGGGAGTTATTATTAAATACAAATACCGTTGGAATTAAATAGACAATCACCAACTTGACAATGTTTCCCTTGGTCATGAAAGGGTTAATTAATTAATTATATATTAAAAGTAAAGTTTATGGTCTATTATTGTGTCAGAGTACCCATATAAATGAGACAATAGGAAAACAATGAAAAGCTGGCGTAAACGCCAGATTAGTGCTCAAGGGGTTAATATTCAGCTGTTTCTATTAAAAAAAAAACTATGGCGTGCGTAATTACCTCATCAGATTACGACACCATCTTCTATGGGCTAATATAGATTTGTTTTTTATATTTCTTTATTTATTTTTATATATAGTACTAGCTGTGTGCCCGCGGATGCGCCCGCGTTTCTTATGTTCTTCACTGCGTTTTAATTTTTTTATACGGAACCCTAATTATTTTCCTACAAATTCTTTAGTATTAAGATAAACTAAATATATTTCTCATAAGAACTTGGCTGTAAAACTGCATAGAATCGGATTTTTTTTTTTTCATTTTTTTATGATTTTTATTTTTTTTTTACGCGAAACCCTTATTTATTTTCGAAAATTACCCAAGTTACTCGGAGTAACTTCAGCTATCTACCAAAAAAAAACGCCCCCGTCAAAACCCGTCCAGCCGTTCCGAAGATTACCCGAAACAAACAGACCGACAGACTGATAAAAAAAAATTAAAAAAATTGTATTTTTTGTATAGGTGTCGTATGTCATATCAATTTAGTAAGAAAATTTAATTTTGACATTACAAACAGACGCTCCAATTTTAATTATTAGTAAAGATGTAAAATAAATATTTAATGATTGTAAATAGTGTTCTAACACTATTTGTGTTAAAGAAATCTGTAATGATTTCATGATACCATACTAGATACATACTATGCGTTTCGAATAAGAACGTGCGCGTCAATGACCTTGATCTGTTAAAGCTCGACTAAAAAAGTATGGATAGCAACAAAAATATTTGCATAGTTTTTCTTTAGTGAATTATTAATATGCGTTGTTTTAATGAACCGTAACCGTACTCACCTATATATTACGTTTAGCTATAACGTCAAAATATGGTCCATGCGCATTCTTATTTGGAATGCATTGTACATTCCCTAGTTTGTAGTCTACTACGGAATTTGTAAATACATTTTTCATATACATATTACACGATATAAAGTACTGATGCTTTGACCACAATCTCACTTGATGTCAAGTGACGATGTGGTCCAGGATGGTAAACACACTAAACCTAGGTACTGGTTCTCAAGTGATGCTGCCGGTACACAACTAAACCTACATTATATATTTTTTTATAAACTTATACATATGATAGATATACCATTGTTTAGACTTAGCGAGTTTTACGGCCGCTTCGAGTTCGGACTGCGCGTTTCGTCTCGCTTCGTTCACAGCTCGTACCTTCTCTTTCTCGAACGATGTACGCATTTCAGTCAATACCAACTCTGTAATATTACACATAATACGTCCTAATATTACTTAAGCAACATTTTAGTCATTTTTAGCCGATAGCCAATCACTTTTCAATTAATATCCTATGAAATTATGGTAGAAAAGTACTAAGCAAACTTTACATATTGAAGTGAAAATTACTTTAGCGGTGCTGAGCGATTCTCGGTAGGGGAAACATTTTCGCGTTACCAATGCTATAACGTCAGCCGTCAACATGGTACAGTATGTAAAGTATAAGATGGCGTTTAAGTGTTGGCGCTCAGTGATAAATAATAAAATTTATACACTATATGAAAATGTACATAATCATTTGCTCGGAGCGCAATAGATGTAAAAAAAAAAAGTGTGTGTGTGTGTGTGTACTTATGTACGCACGTAATAAGTTATACTTCTTTTATTTAATAATAGAAAAACTAAAACGTTAACAGCTAACTTCAGGGTGTCGTTAATTCGTGACGGTGTGTGCGCGCGGGCATCGTAAAAAATTACACTAATCATTTTTCCCTAAAGCGCCAAAATAAACATAACTTCAAAAACCAGACAAATGTTATACGTTAAATGTTACGGGGTTAAGGTAATAATTTAATTTGAAACAAATTATTATAATAGATTTTAACATTAAAATAACTGTTTTAACAAGGCTTCAAATTTTCATTTCTGATCGTACCCATGGTTGCCTAACTTTTTTTTTTGCCTTTTCAGACAGTCCTCAACATCTACGATGGCCAAAGCCTCTATAGATCTAGATAGACACTATCTGATCCAGTGCGGCATGAATGCCATAACCACTCCGCTCGTGTTTATAACAAAAAAAACTCACCATGATTATGCTGAATCTCTTCGAGCTGTTGCTGGTTCTTCCACTTTAACTGTTCAAGTTGCAACCTCATCGAAGCCGCTTGTGATGTCGGATCGTCCAGTTTATCCAACGAGTCTTCCAGTAACGTACGGAAGAAATCTGCCAACTAACAAAAGGCTAATTTTTAATAACTCGTGCAACAAAAACTACATTCATGAGGCTTTTTTCTAATAATGCCCGCCTGGGTAGTTACCACCCTCGAGTTTGAAAACCTGTCGCCAAACACCAATAAGTGTGTTCCAGCAGAATCACTTGAGAGCCAGTATAGCTTTAGGCTTTTTGTGATTACTATCCTGGACTACATTGTCACTTAAAATCAGGTGAGATTGTGGATAAAGCACTAAACCTATATCGCATATTTTTTTTTTTTATTATCTCATCAAAAAAAGATCCTAAATAAGGATGAACACTAAAAACAAAATTAAAATTTGATCAAATTCAATCCAATAAATACTTTTTTTTTAATTTAGGCCCCGATAAGTTGTTTATGAACATCTAACTACTACCACCGGTTCGGAAAATCACCCATGGAGAAGAGTTGGCAAGAAATTAAATCTTCTTTTGTTTATAAGGATAATAGAGAATTGGAAAAAAAACATTGTTTTTTTAAATACATTAAAAATATATATTATTAATACTATTGATATTTAATGCGAAAATTATAAATAAAATAACTTTTTTCAATTAATTATAAACAATTAAAAATGGAATAAAAATCACGTGACATTGTGACGTCACAATGTTAAAGCTATTTTATAACAGTCCAGCGTTTACGGCTATTACACATGACTTGACAATAATATTGATAATTTACTGCAAAAAACCGATTTGTTTGTTAATTCCGATTGGCTATGTGTGACACAGGATTTATAAAGGAAACGTCTGATAATATACCTGATGTTAAAATATTTATGATAACCAGGATAATAAGAAACTCATAAGCATTTTAATTTCCCCTATTACAAGTTCTATACTAACACTCGTTTAGCGGGAAAGGGATAGAGAGCCCTTCTTAATCCTTACCAAAAACTATTAACGCTTGTATCTTAGAATTTTATAAACAAGGTTAAACATTTTATTCGGTATACGTATTATTTTTAATTGAATTATTCGTTTTGTGAAATACATTCAAATAAGATTCGAACAATATGCGTACTATAGCGAATATATTTAATTTTTAATGTAAAAAAAATATTTTGCGATCAATGACATTTTGAGAGTTTAATATAGTATAAGAACAGGGAAGATCTCAATTTCTTTTCCGTATAAACAACGGCAAACATTTTCATAATTGACCTTGAATGTACAGATATTGATTCTTAAATCTGATTGGCTAACGGTCACGTGGACAAGTGTTGTACCAATCTTGTGATTGGTAGATCAATTCAATCAATTTTCTTCCGTTGTGCCAGTTTAAGCTAAAGATGTTTGTCGGTTTTTTTTACTAATACAACAAAACTCTTTCTTCTTACGTAATGGCATACATGTTGGGGTTATATACACAACTATCGCATGGTTAGAGTTTGTTTCCATCTTATATTAACACTTTTTGTGAATTTTTGTGGTATTTTAAATTATTTTTAATATAAATCATGTCGTATCAAGGAGATTATGACAGCATCTTAGTGTGGCATGTAGTATAATAGTATTTATAGCGTACAGTATTTTACTGTACATTATACGTGGTATAATTTAGTTATTGTATTTCGCCCACATAAAATTACAGTCTTGCGCTGCATCGTATGTTAATTAGCTAACTTTAGGGTGTAGTTTTTTTCGTGATGGTATGCGCGCGCATCTTATGTCGACTAGCTGACTTCAGGGTATCGTTTTTTCGTGACGGTTTACGCGCGCATCGCATATTGATCAGCTAACTTCAGGGTGTCGTTATTTCGTGACAGTTGCGCGCGCGCATCTTAAAAATTTACTCTCATCATTATTCCCTAACGCGCCAAAAGAAGTATAACTTCAAAAAGACGAAAAACTTAAGATGAGCGACTCTAATAAAAAAACAACGTATTCTCAAAGTGGACGGTGAGCAAAATAATGTTGAGAAACAGTGGTTTATTATATAGTTGAAATCTTACTTTAACAGCGTTCTGATTGAGTTTAGCGGTGAGTGGTCCGGCTGCAGAGGGCGGAGGGACAGTGCCGCTGGGCACGTTGACGTCCAGAGGGTTTAGGATTGTCGGCCGTTGCTGAAGTCTTGGTGGCTGTTAACAATGTCAAAGCATAATTATTTATATATATATACTAGCTGGTGCCCACGGCTCTGCCTGTGTTTCACATAACATTTAATGTCTACCTAACCTAAACAAACAAATGAACCAACAAAAATGAGTCTTTTGTTTTTATTAGCGGAAATAATGTACATAAGAGTAAATCGGGAAAAAAATGAGAAAGGAATCCAAAAAATATGTATCTATAACTATCTACGAGAAATTCTGCGTCCGAATGGTAGTAATTCCATCCCAATATGTTCAGTGGTTTTTAGGTGATGGTGTCTCAAAGGAACCCTATTTTCCTTATACATATATGTATGTTAACCCCTTGAGCACTAACCTGGCGTTTACGCCAGCTTTCCATTGTTTTCCTATTGTCTCATTTTTATGGGTGATCGAGATATTAATATCAAAAGTGGTTATAATTCAGACTTCAGACTAATACTTTTTTCGTGGCGAATAGTTTTACTTTTTTACCGATGATTGGAACTAGTTTTACTTTATTACTTATTTTATGTTTCATCAGGAGAATAAAGTAAATTTAATGGAGTGTAAGAAAAAGTGAAAAAATTAATTTAAAGTTTGGATATAGATAGCAGAGTTCGATATATATAAAGACTAGATTTTTTTTTGTTGATTTCGGCATATCTTTAGTAATAAATGAAGGAAAATCATACGTCTCCAGGAGTCGGCACGTCATTGTTGGGCTTATTCGCAGTGGAAGGTAGAGACTGCCCAGCAGAATGGCTGCGATCCGATATTCCATTAATCGCGGGACTAGAAGACGTTGTACTCTGAAATGTTATATTATTTTGTTTTTAAAACTAGCTGTGCGACCGCGGCTGCGCCCGCGGCTGCGCCCGCATTTCATATATTCTTCAATGCGTTTTAATTTTTTATTATTTTATACGGAACCCTAATTATTTTCCTAAAAAATGTTACTACTAAGATAAAGTAAAAATATTGTTCATAAATTATAACTGTGCATTGAATCGGAGTTTATTGAAAGTTAGTTTTATTTTTTACGCGGAATTATTTCGAAAAATTCAAGTAGCCTAAGTTACGCGGAATAATTTCAGCTACCTACCCAGAAAAAGACCCGTAAAAATCGGTCCAGGCATTCCAGAACAAACACAAAAATTGTAATTTTCATATAGATATCGTATACGCATTCATATGTATGTGTTATGTATGTGATTACTGTCATATGATTAATGTAGGTAGTTCTGAATATGATACTTTATGTAATTAATTGTGGTCACAAGATTAATGTAGGTAATTGTGAATAAGTCAGTTTGTTTTCTGAACTCAACAATGGCGTATCTTTTAATATGTATTTAGTAAAACATTTGTTGTTTTAATATTACAAACAGACACTTCTATTTTATTTATTAGTATAGACTAGCAATGCCCGCAACTCCGTCTGCATAGATTTACTTATTTATAACACGACAATTTCAATAAAAACAATACATAGTCTCGATATTAAACGAAACATACAAAATATAAACAAACTTACTTTTGAACATTTAATTTACACATTTTTATGTCCTTACAATTTTATTATAATTATAGATCATAGATTATATCAGTTTTATTCAGTCATACAGGTATCGTATTAAAGTTACGTACAAGGTATGTGATCGAAAAATGATTAGCTAAACTAAATTCCTAGTCCTAACATCATGCTATATTTTCACTCAATAATTTTGAGTAATGTAATTAAATGTACAAAATATTCCTATTAAAATCAAGACCTTATTAGGGCCTTATTAGGATTAGGATGGACTATTTAGGGGACATTTGTTTCATATTAGTCGTATAGAATAATAGGCGGCTATCTACAATCGCTAACAACAAAAAAAAAAACTTTAATATTGGTTTATTTTTAAACTTTGTGCTATTAACTTCTTGTTGCCTTATAAGTGAACTATCTATAGATTAATATACAGTTTATAGAAAATTAAAAAAAAAAAAAAAATATTCCACTTTGCCAAAAATGAGTTGATGTATAGAATAGCCACTTTTGACTTTATACAAACAACGCCTATATATATAAAACTACTGGACCGATTTGGATGAAATTTGGTATGGAGATAGTATGAAATCCAGAGAGTAACATAGTTTTTATTCCAAAAATCCTACGGGAAAGGGAACTACACCGGTAAAACCGCGAAGAGAAGCTAGTTTATATATAAAGAAGTTAATTGAATACTTGGTAAAAAAAATTCCATTAGTATCGTGTATCTTCTATAGGACGTTTTTTCGGGGTATTAAGTTCAAACAACTAAATGTAGATAAATAGTGCTTACGTCAACTCCGCCCACTGACATCACCGGCTGTAAGCTGAACATCCACTGCCCGTTGACGGAGGTCATCAGCGGGACCGTGTGGACCGCTGTGGGCACTTGCCCAATGGTAGGCACTTGCCCAATTGTGGGCACTTGCCCAATAGTGGACACTTGCTCAATAGTGGGCACGCTCTGCACAGCCGCTGGTACTGACGTCGCCGTCGTAATACTGGACGGTGTTCCGGATAAAGACGTTATCATAGGCACCAGGGGAGTCGTTACGGTGTTTACAACGTTGTTTGCTATAAAATGGATATAAAATTAATCGTAATTAAGAGGATACCCTAGCGGCATTTATTCCATTGAAATGTAGTCCCCTGTTTCCTCCTTGGATAATAGCATTATGTTAAACATGTTTATACCAAATAATATTTTCCACCACCGCCATGTCGGTACGTTTTGGTTTTTTTCATAAATTAGTTATTGTAGAAACTAGAAAATTTTTAAAAAGAAATGCACGTTTCTTACTGTCATTTTGAGACGTTCGTCGAACAAATTTGATGGATAAAATTTAAAAAATAAAGCAAAACGTAGAGAGATAGCCAGTCTTTATTATTTTAAAACTGAAAGAAAATTAAAACACGATTCAGTTTTGAAGGAAACAGGGAACTACGAAGTGATGTTTTCGTCTATTTTGCATACGGTAAAATCAGCCCAAATTGCAGTTCATCGGGATTCATTATTAATTCTGTAGGGGCGCAACGAGATAGCAATAAATTTTTGAAATACCTATTTTTCCGACCGCATGTCCTCTTAATTTTAATTCCTTATATTAGAGGTTCTCAAAGTGTGCACCACGGCGCCCTGGTTAAGAAGGGCGCCGTGAAGCGATTATTTTCACCATTCTCCGAAACCTCAACGTGAGTGTTCGCGGGTACAAAATAAACATTCCTTTTAATGTTCATTTTATATACTTAGTAGTTTTAACTTTTGTGCCTATCTACCTAACTAGTATCAGAGTATTTGTTTATTTCGAACAGCCAGATAGGTTAAGGCGCCAAGAAAACTCGCAATCGATAACTCTGTAACCATTTGGATAAAATTATCAGCTAATATGCGCGAGCGTGTGTGTGTGTGTGTGTATCGTCCGCCGAATAAATGCAGGACATTTTTGATAAAAAGTTTTTATTATGTTGTTTTTTTTTTTTGCTTTACCACTGATTTAAAATAAATGAAATAGAGTTTCTTACCAGTAGTAGTGATGACGGTAGTTCGTGTTGCTATTGCGTTTACAACTGGGCCGTTAGTGTTGGCCGGTTTCGTGAACCGCACCGGCGCCTGCGTCATCGGCGGCTGGATAGGGATGTACACCATAGAGTTTTTGCCATTCAGCTGGCCGTCCTCGGGTTTCTTCGGCTGGGGGAAAGTCTTCTTCGCTCTGGGACGGATTTCGGCCTGCTTCGTCGGTGTCCATCGATTCAGTGGTGTAACTACAACCTTATTACAGAGAGAAATTAATTCATTATGATTTGTTTTTTTTTCCCCCAACAATCCCCAGTCACGTTCAAATATTACGTAACCAAAATATATTATAATATATTTATAATATCTCATAATTGACAAAAAATATTTCAGTGGGAATTATTCTTTAATTAACTTTATACTATGATAATTTTATAAATGTGTGACAAAACTATTGATATTTAATAATTGTAAATTATTGGAATTAAGTTGACATAAATATAGGGGGCTTTTCAAATGAAGTTTTAGATTTTACCTAGAAAAAAAATATTCGTTATGTGCAGCATCAAACGTTATTTGCACAGTATACGAGGCGGTATAACTACTGCGCCAATAGATATTACATAGCAAAAAATCGCTAAGTTGCATGTACATTAGAGTGAAGTTAGTTTCGCACGATGTTCACACTACGAAGAGATCGGTTAAAACATGGATATCGTTTAAATTTGCCTAAATTTCAATAAAAATATTTTACGCTATTTCTAAGTTTTTTACGTCCACAAAGCTTTTTGCATACATTAGCTATTGTTAGTATGGCCTTTGAAGTTCCGCGGGTCTTAATTTTCTCACAAAATATAATGACACGAAAAAGTAAAAAAGTCCAGGGTGTTTGGTCACTCGCATCCATGAGTTCGTCGGTTGGGGCATAGTTACAATGGATTGCAAGAGATGATATGGTATGGTATTTTGCTACGGGGAACAAGAGTAGTTAACCGGTGAAGCACCAACCTGGCGTTTACGCCAGCTTCCAATTGTTTCCTATCGTCAATTTTTTATTGGTACTTGAACGAATTAAATAAAGAATTTTTGATTCGATATGAAAGACGTGATGCGCTTGGCCATAATGTCCACATACTTCTTAACGGAGATTTCGCACAACACGTGTGCACTCAATTTGTTTTACAACGAGACTCATCCGGATGTAGTGGGCGTTAGTTCCCGGTGCATACTACCCTCGTGTTTTTGGTGGGCTCCTGTTTCCGCACTTAGACACATTGGTGGTCCGTTGTGCGTGGCATACTAGCCTCACTGGATTTTTTTTTTACAAAAATAAAAAAAAAAAAAAACTATTCTACCCTTACCAATCGATACACAAGCTGACTATGAAATCAAAGGCGATAATTAAATGGAAGTTTATAATTATGATTCTGAATGAGTACTTACAAAACAGACAAAAAAAATAAGATAATAAATAAATTAATTGAAATTATCAGAAATGTCCGACAATAATTCGGTGGGCGATGACCCCACAAACGTGCTCGCGCATATCAACTGATAATTTTATCTAAATGGTTACCGAGTTATCGACCGCGAGTTTTCTGAATGTTTACAAGGTCCCCCTTTTAATTATTACCATTAATATCCATTTCAACCTGTATATTATAAAATACGCGGCTAAACACCCCCTATGTATAATAACCTATATGTATTAGTTGTGGATTCCTTGTGGTGCCGGCTTAAGAATAGTACCATCACCCATATCATCCTGTGGATGTAGTGAAGCCGACTAAGGGAAAACCACGGGATGAGCACCAGCATCCACCGAGGACTACGAAACACCGACTGCGATCGCCAACCTGGCTGCCAAGCGTGCCGATTATCGCAATTCGCTTCCTCATCTTTGTGGGAGACCAAGTCCAGCAGTGGTCGCTTTTACGGTTGGACGAATGATCGGATACGAGGTCGATACAATATGCGTCCTGCTCTACCATTATTTCGCTTATATCTAATTAGATACGATTACCTTATTGACCCGCACCTCACGTAAACTGGACGACGGGTTCACCGGGCGCAGTTTGAACGCGTTCATCAGGTCCATCTTCTCCATATGACGCTCCGGTTCGTCCAGGTCTATCGATTCCGCTTTGATCTCGACTTGCATGTTCTCGTTGGGCTGTTTCTCCGGTGACGTCATACGAGCGAACGCTCTCACCCCCACCCTACCCACCATCGGTTCGTTCTCGTTCCTCAACCTTTGCAATTTATTAGCGTTATCTTTGACATTAACAATATCCTCACTGCTGCCCGTAGTCGGTGTGAATATACTAGAATCCGGATCCACTTCGATCGTAACTTCCACTGTCTTCGGTACTTCTGTATGCGGAGTGTTCGTTTGATTTGATGTCTTCGTTTTCGATAGACTAATAACGCTACTGATCGTAGGCAGTCCGCTAATATTGTTATTCGTTGTGGAATTTTTAGTCGATCCACGTGCTAACACCGCTAATGATGTATTATCATCATATATAAAACAATCCTTGTCTATTTTCGAAGAATTTTTAATAACGCTGCAATGTACCGAAGCAGTTTCCCTGTTATTATTACCAGATTTTCCATTATCACTAGTTTTACATCTGACCGAATTCTCTTTCGGTTTGTCCTTACTGTTATTGGATGTTGGTTCATCGGATTTTTCAGATTTTACAGAGTTATTACTAAGGGATCTGTTGCTTTTACTGCGTCTTCTCTCAGACTTTGGAGTTTCATCTTTATTTTTCTCACTTAGAGATTTATCTCTTTTCGATTTCTGTCTCTGCAATAATTGTTTTTCCTCTTTTTGCATAATTTGTATATGTTTTGTTTTATCATCATCAGCCGTTGATGATTTGGGGCTACCTTTAGTATCGGTTTTGATAATGTGTTTATTTAATTTAGTCTGTATCGTTATTTTCGTTGGGGTTTTTGGTTTTCCTGTTTTATCTTTAGTGTGAATCGTCTTATCCTTCACCGCAGAACTGCTGGACGGTTCATCGTCTTTTACTGTTACTATTTGGTGAACGGTTTTGACGTTTTCTTGCACATCTTTAGGATTTTCCGTGACAATTTCACAATCTTTTTGGCCATCTTTACTGCTGCTAGGTTCTTGACAGACCGCGTTGTTATCTTCTATTTGATTGTCTTTCACTCGTTTACGTTTTTCAGTTCTTCCGCTATCTAATATCGTGATAACGGCCTCTTCAAGGTCCGACCGACGTCGTTTTCTTATTGTTGTAGAAGTTCTAATATCCCGTTTGACATCTTCGATGTTGATTATTTCAACGTTCATAGATCTGTCTCTGAAATTAATTTTAACACATTTTACATAAATCTTTACACAGATTCTTAAGTGTTTTATTTTTTATCTCTACTTGACTTCACCTGATATTGAATGTCTGTGTGGTTCAAGAAGGTAAACATGCTAAAATGGCATACTTTCAAACTTGCCCTTAATTTTAAGTAGATAACAAGATGAGCATTATTAAAATATAGATTACGACCATAATCTTCATGTTTTGTTGGTATGGTTGGCAACTTTCCCGAAAATTCGTATTTAATTGTTTGCCCGAATATTCGGCTACATTACCGAATTATAACAATCAATGTTTTCTCTGTACAAAGCTACATGCTATTCAATGCTATGGGAAGTATAAAGAGTATTTACATTAATTAAACTATCAGAAAATTCAACAACTAAAACAAAACACTGTTAATTTTAGTGACTAGTTTTGCTCTGAAGTGATTGTGTATTTTCCCTTACAAATAATGTGTGAGCATACTTTTTTATAATATTACTCGTCGATGTTTACCTAGGTAAGGTATTGTAAGTGAAAACAGTTAATAAATAGCTAAATTCGAAGCAGTGAGTAGTTCAATCGGAATCCGCGTCAATAGACGCGGGTTCGATCCCCACTTAACCGACTCTAAAATCGGGACCTGAGCTTTCGGTGAAGGAAAACATCGTGAAGAAACCATAGCATTGTGGTAGGGCGTTTTCTAATAATCCCCTCGAGGTTGAAAACCTGACGCCGAATACCAATAGGTGTGTTCCGGCAGCATCACTTGAGCACCAGTACCTCTAGGCTTAGTGTGTTTATCATCCTGGACCACATCGTCACTTAAGATCAGGTGAGATTGTGGTCAAAGCACTGAGTCTATACCGATATATGGTCGACTTCATTTATTTAACCCAAACCTAACCCAATATTACAGCCCTGTACTAGCTGATGCAATGAATTTTGAAGGCGTTTCTAAGTAGCCTTCGTTAAAATTCAGCGTTAATATTCGCGGTGTCCGTAGACAAAGTACAGTTTCAGCCTGAAAATCGAGTTAGCCGAATATTCGACCGAATCTTCTGTTCGGTTCATGTTTTGAGGAACATTCGGCTCAATAAACGTATTCGTTAAAACGAATGTTCGGCACATCTCCACTTTATATATATATATATATATATATATAGATAATATATGAACAAATATAATATGTACTTACTTGTCCACTGCAGCTATAGAATCGTCATCTTTTGTTAAATTAACATCATTATCCACTCCATTATTAGGTGATAGCCTCAAAGGATCTTCCATTTCACTGATATCACTGTTAAATGTAAAAAAAAAAACATTTTCAAAATGAGTAATAATAAAAAAGAACACATTTATAGAAATGACAAGTGTCAGAAGTGAAATTTCATTGGTAATATTTAGTTTACATAAATCTGTAAAACAAATTATTAGTAAACGATAGAGATAAAAACATGTTATGTCGTCTTTATAAAATACAGTCATCAAAAAACGAAATATAGCAGAGAGGAGAAATTAATATTTATATATTAAAAAAGTCTAATGAGTTTATTGTTTTTGTCTCTTCCTATATGGCCTTTAATATATAAAATCGTAATACCAATATTTTGACGTTACCTTGAAATTTTACACTAATTGCGCAATGAAGGTACATTTCAATATTTTAATTATATGTATGAAATATTTGCAACGATGGCTCAGTGGTAGCGTCGATGGACATAGGTTTGAATCCACCTGTCCAACTCTATAATGACTTTTCAGTTTTCCGTGAAGGAAATCGCAAGGAATAATAGCATAGTGGTAAGGGATTTTCTAATAATACACGGCTAAATAACTACCACCTTCAAATTTGAAAATCTGTCGCTAATCTATACTAACAAATAATATTGATTTGTCTATTTGTAACGTCAAAATGGCAATGTTTTTTTTTATACATATCAAGGTTAATACAATACTTAGAGACCCAAATATACAATTTTTAAGATTTTTTGTTTGTCTGTCTGTTTGATCCGGCTAATCTCCAAAATGACTGGAACTATTTTGACGGGACTTCTTTAGATAGATAGTTGAAGTTACTCCGCTTAACTTAGGGTACTTTAAAAAAAAAAAAATTATGGTTCCGTGTAAAATAATTCAAACTCTTTCAAGAAAATACGATTCAAGAGTCATCAATCACCATCAAAACATTATTTTCCAATAATTATTAAAAAATATATATATACACAGTGAAGAACATATAAAAAGCGAGCACAGCCGCGGGTAAACAGCTAGTCATTTATAAGTGTGTTCCGGCAGCTTTAATTGAAAGCCAGTATCTCTAGGTTTACGGTGTTTACTATGTTTGGGCCACATTGTCTTTTAGAATCAAGTGATATTATGTTCAAAGCACTAAACCAATATAGTAGGAAAGGGGACGTCAATTAATTACGTGAGGTGTTCTAAGGAGGAGGGAATCAAGCTAAATCTTTCCAAATCTCACTTGGGGGGTCTTAGCAAATATCACGTTTTTTTGTCTAGCAGAAAACGGTGTAAAATTGCGAGAAAAATTATTTCTAGAATAAAATATGGCCAAATCTGACCCAATAGTGTTTGACATGAGCTACTCGACGAACGTCGTACAGATAAAACGTAAATTCTGAAGAATCTCGCGTGAGATTAGGGGATGGGGTAGGGAGTTGAGGGAAATCTTACGAAATCTCACCGAGCGGGGGGGGGGGGGGGGGGGGGGTTAAAATTCTCAAAAATGCCTGTACCTGTAAATGTATCTGAAGAACAAAGATGATCAACTAATTATATTAAAACTTACCAATCGTTGAAACTCTTCGATCTTTTTGAGGACCTTCTGATCTTGTTCTTGCCCAAATTGGGTGATGAATTCAATGATTTATTACTAACAGGCGTACGCACTTCACCTTCGAATGATGGTATCTTAAAACGAGAAAAGTTAACATACAACACTAACAACCCATACTTGCTCGCATTGCTTAAACGTAAATAGACAATTTTCCGACTATGGCGCAGTTGATAATGCAGTAGGATTTAGCTTCAATTAACGCGAATTCGAACCCACCTACCCGATTCAAAAAACTTGGCCTTGTTTCCGGTGAAGGAAAATATCGTTGGGAAACCATAGCATAGGAAACATGGTCATAGAGCATTTTCTAATAATGTCCGCCCTCAAGTTTGAAATCTGACACCAAATAGTACTAAATGTGTTCCAACAGCATCACCTGAGAACCAGTATCCCTAGGCTTAGTGTGTTAACCATCCTCGAACAAATCGTCACTTAACATCAGGTGAGATTGTTGCCAATCTTATAATACAGTATAAAAACATGGAGATAAATCCATGTTTACTTCTTTAAAAATACACACTTGTACCCAGATTTTATTGATATTCTACAGTACCACTCTTTTGGGTTTGGCAACCACCATATACATGTAAAAACTCATCATAATGACACGGTAAGACATCCTTTAGAGATCCTATATAACATAAAAACATATATACAAGATACTGAATATAAAAGTATATATGTCTGTTCGTTGCCTTAGAACTTGAAAACCATTGAAACACAATTCTCTTTATTAATCGTATACGCATTCTCTCTAGTCAGGTTTTATCTATACTAATAAATAAAATTGAAGTATCTGTGTGTAAATTTCCGGAACGGCTGGACCGATTTTGACTGGCCTTTTTTGGTTAGATAGATGAAGTTACTACGGGTAACTTACGGTACTTTTAATTTTCGAAAATAATTTTGATTCTGTATAAAAAAAATTAAAACACAGTAAAGATTATATAAAATGCGTACGTAGCCGCGGGCACACAGATAGTTATGTGAAAAAATACAAATATGTCAAAACAAAAGATTTAAACAAAATCCAAGAACATAATGACCATCGTAACTTTAATATAGAATTTATTTATAGATATAATGTATTGAATAAATTATACACAACAGAAAATTATTACATGATTTTTTTTTTCATGGGTTCATTATATTTCAAGCATTTCAGACGCAAAAAATACGCTCGTTTTTGCATTACCAGAAAAATACTAAGAAGTACTAAAATATTACAAGTATTTAATACAAGAATTTGAATAATTGGTAAATAAATAGTTACCATCATTTTAAGTTGTTCGTTTAGTTTTGTCGGATCAAACTGTGTCTTGAACGGCGGGTAAACAAATTTTCCATACTTTTTCGATACATTCCTTATGTGCTGTTCTGCTTCCTGAAAAATACCAAAGTTATTAATATTGTTAATAACTCCATCATATATATATATATCTAGCTAAAAATTATAGCCCTTAATATGTCGATTATGCATAAAAATGAGACAATAGGAAAACATTAGAAAGCTGGCGTAAACGTCCGGTTAGTGCTCAAGGGGTTAATATTAATTTTAAGTAAATTCCATGAGCGGTAAAAGATTTTCCATTAAACTTACACCTAAAATTATTAAATCTACGAACCTTTTTGAAATTTTGGCTTTACCAGCAAGTGTAGAAGCCAAAATTTTGTGGAAGTTTGCGAGTAATATTAAGCTATAGTTTGTTAGTTTTAAGTTTAGGTTATGATGGGACTGACATGTTCTTGGTGAATCAAAGTCCCTAAATTAACCCCTTGAGCACTAAACCTGGCGTTTATGCCAGCTTTCCATTGTTTTCCTATTGTCTTTCTATTGTCTTATTTTTACGGGTACTGGACACATTAAGTAAAGATAATAAAAAGAGAATAAAAAAGATTTTTTTTTTTCTTAAATTCAATAAGTCAATCGTATTTTATGCTGTCATATCGTACTTGGTACTTATACCCGTGAGTTCGTACAGGTCATTGAAATGATCCAAATAAGACAAAGTGTCTATGGAACATGTCCACTTGAACAAAGTTGGGTGCATCAGTTAGTAGTAATACCTACTTAGTATCTGATGATATAAAACTATTTAACTAATTGAATTTGTCATTGATATTACTTCCAATAATTCACAAATTGATTACTTCAAAAAATTCATATCTAACCTTAATAAAAAAGGTAGTATTAATTAGAGTTTAAATTACCTGCATACTGTCCAATAGATCCTGACGTTTTGTCCTAAAATTATTAGGATCTTTCTCTGAATATAGGAAGCAGTCCTTAGCCGGTACCCAGGCTCGGTCGTGGGCACCGAAGAATCTAACATCCACCAGTCCTGCTTGACTAACCGACATGCCCTTGGCAGGCCAATATGGAAAACCTAAATAAAATTACATATAAACGATTATATATCAATCAATGTTGAAACAAACAAACACTTCTCATCATGTACTGTGAGTACATGAATGGGGTTTATTGATATTAATTTTAATACTACAAATAGTTTGGCTGTCCCAAGCTTTAGGCTAAGTAAATCTAATAAAAGTTTTAAAGGTAATAAATAGTATTTGGTTTTATAATAAGATCCCAAAGAACTTTTCCGATTTACCGGACAATAAGTTCAAACACCATGTCAAGTTTGTCTTAATTTCAAAAGGTTATTACAGAGTGGGTCGTTACGTGAATAATACTGATGTCTGGAATTCACACGCCTCTCTGTGCTTCCGCTAACAATGCTTGTAATTATGATTTGTATAGATTTTATTTAAAAATAATATATTTACATATATTCTGAAATTATAAAAAAAAATTGTATAGATTTTATTTAAAAACAATAAAAAAAAAGAACCAGATCTGGTTTCTTGGCTGCGCTCTTCTCGACTGTGTTGATTTCCTAACCGGTGGTAGTATTTTAACGTTCATAAACGCCTTATTAGGGTCCAAAGTGAATAAAGAATTTTTTGATTTTGATTGAAAACAACAAAGTAAGTTAATAATAGATGTCTATCTGTCTGTTTATATTGGTTTAATCTTCGGAACAGATGGACAATTTTGACGGGACTTTTTTTTTGTAGACAGCTGAAGTTACCCCGGGTGACTTAGGGTACTTTACATTTTCAAGTGCAAGTGCTAAAATTCATGAGAAATATTTTTACTTTATTTTGATACTAAATATTTTTGGAATAAAAAAAATTTGGGTACCTCTTAAAAAAAAAACGCACTGAAGAATATATGAAACGCAAGCGCAGCCACGGTCACACAGCTAGTATTACATACATATAGACGAAATAAAAAGAAAAGTTGGGGGAGGGAAAATTTGAATAATTAACAAATTATGAAAATAAAAACATTAAAAAAGCAGTTTCGAGTTGTAACTTGAGTCGGCAGTTAATAAATAAAGTACTGTCCAAGAACTACAACGAACCTATTGACAGTCACCATCATCACATCGGGCTTCATCTATCACTAGCTGCTCTCCGCGACTTTACCCGCGTAGTTCCCGTTCCCATGGGATTTTCGGAATAAAAATATCTATATCCCATGCCACCCCCTGGATTTCAAACTATCTCCATATCAAATTTCATCCAAACCGGTCCAGTAGTTTTTAAGTTTCTTCGTTACATACAAAAATACAAATCTTTCCTCTTTATAATATTAGTGTAGACTAGCTGAGTGCCCGCGGATGCGCCCGCGATTCATATATTCTTCACTGCATTTTTTTTTTTTGTTTATACGGAACCCTAATTTTGTTTAGTACTAAGATAAAGTAAATATATCTTTTCATAAACACTTCAACACTTGCCCGTATAACTGTGCATTGAATAGGATTTTATTAATTTTTATTATGCGGAAGCCTAATTATTTTCGAAAATTAAAAGTACCCTAAGTTACCCGTAGAAACTTCAGCTATCTACCAAAAAAAAGTTCTGTCAAAATCCGTCCAGCCGTTCCGGAGATTACCGGAACAAACAGATAAACAGACAAAAATTTTAAACATTGTATCTTTGGTATACGTATCGTATAAACATTCATATCTATTTAGTAAAAATAAATTTAGTAAAAAAAAACAGACACTTTAATTTTATTTGTTATTAGTATAGATTATTGTTAATGTAGATGGATAAAGTGTCTCTTAAAATGTCATTATGACGAGTGTACACCACGTGTACGATAGAACTAAGTACAATGCTCGGTGACCTCAGTAGAGCCTCCAAACCTTAAAATGAACATGGACAAGATGAAAGTCATGTCTAATGTCCATGTTGTGCTAACTCCTATAAAAATCTATGACTCTACGCGCAAAGTTGTTGACAGTTATATCTACCTAGGTTGCTCATGGTTGCTCAAAGGGCAATGGAGAAAGCTATGCTTGGAGTTTCACAGCATGATCGAATCAGGGATGAAGAGATCCGCAGAAGAACCAAAGTAACCGGACATTGCCTGAAGAATTGCTAAGTTTAAGTGGCAGAGGGCTGGGCACATCGCTCACAGAACCGATACCCGATGGCCAACGGGTTCTCGAATGGGTACCACGTATCGGAAAAAAAAAGCAAGGGTGTGCGCCACCTATAAGGTGGACCGACGAAATGGTGAAAGTCGCGGGTGGTTCAAGACCAGTCGTCGTGGAGATCTTTGAGGGAGACCTATGTCCAACAGTGGACGTCTTTCGGTTGAATGGATAGGTGGATGGACGGTGACCGCGAGCGACTTACTCACCTTTAAGCTTAGCCCAAAGCAGTATATGTGGTGTGGAGCAGACATCAGTGAACCAGGTCGGTCTGCGGGCGTGCGCCGCCGCGTAACACTCCGGGCACGCTTCTATCTCGCCCATCTCAGCGCGACACGATCTGACCAACGCACGAGCCCCGCTTGTCAGTTTAGATTGTACTGTAATGTAACAAAAAAAAAAAACTTTTTTACATTGTAAACATAACCGACTACAAAAGAATAAACTATAAAAATAATACGCAACTAGTTTTGGGTCTTTTGAAATGTTACAGGGGCGGGAGCGGGATTTTGAAATACGCGTTGCGTAACATTGTTTTGACCGTTCGAAACGGTCGCGTAGAGATTTTTTTTCTCACACATTTTTGTTTCTCCAAATTTCAAATGGAATGAGCACTTGAAAATTTTGTTTACCTTACAAAATTTCTTGCTTGCTTTACAGGATAGTGAATAATTTTTTAAAATAATTTTTTTTCAACTCCAAATGTAAAGAAAAAATAAATTATCTACAAATGTGTTAGTTTATCTCATCACACCAGTAAAGTAGGTAACAAAAAATACCGCACTTTGGATGGCTTCGTCATACTTCGGTCTCATGCATGTGAAGAATAATGGCGGATAAAGCAAAAATGTGTTAAGTACAGGGGCAAGTCACGAAAACGACGTTATTAAATGTATAATTAGCAATAAAAAAAATTTAGGACAAAAAAAAAAAACTAGAAATCTCTTGCTTTTAAAAACAAGACATTTTAAACGTTAACAAATATTAATAACACGATTAAAACAATATGATAGGTATATTAGCCACTTTCCGGTACTTTACGCCACATAACTGTGACTTTCAGGTAAAAATGGTCACTTGGTGGTGGTTACGTAACGTTTCGCCAGGAGGGGGGTAAAGAAAAACGTTAACCGGTCCCTTACTTTATTCATCTGCTTCAAATTGCATGTTTCAATCTGCTAATTTAAATTATCATATAAAGCAAAACAACATAAAAAAATGGATAGCGATTCGAACCCAACTCACATGTGTTGAATATAATACTATTGTGTAGTATCCATTGCGCGTCTGCTGCGAAAGCCTCCGTGCTACCATATAGCCCGTTAGCGATGTTTGACTTCATCAGCGATAAATCCATAGGACGAATAATGTACTTCGCGTAATCAGGAAACACTTCCCGATCTACTCTGTTTACAAACGGTTCCACCTGGAAAATTAAATAATAATAAGCCAAATTAATCTCATCCATCCGTGCAACCATAAGATGTCCACTGCTGAATATAGGTCTCTCCCAAATAGGGAGGGAGGATTGCCATGAACGGCTTGTTTGTGGTACTCAGAGCATGACGCTGTCCATCCCCTGGTTTATATCCCTAAGTCGCCTTTTACGACACCCATGGGAAGATATGGAGATTGTATTATTCTGAGCCGGCACCACACGGCAATTACTCATGCACAGATTACACAATTTTCAGAATGTCCTGTTACATTTTAGAACTATTATTTTATGTCTACACAAGAGTTACAGGGTAATTTAATAGATTTTTTGTGTATCCAAATGGATTTCAATGTAATTTTGGTTAGTTCGACTTGTTTGTTTATATCCTTGGTTAAATTATACAAGACCTGTTTGTAAGTATTTGTAAATCATTCAGTCACTATACTGATAAAGATGGTTTCTAATTTACAATTCTGTCTAAAATTATGGGATTAATTTTAATTAGAATTAATATAAAATTAAATAAGCCTTCTTGGAAGATAACTGTGTAATTTTGCTTTAAATATAGGTAATTATTACATAATCTAAAAAAATAGCGCTGATTTATTTATAATTTGTTCCGAAATCAAATGTTAGTGTAAATAGATACCTATTCCATTTATTTCAATACATTCATACAGTACGATTTTTGGCAGATACATATGAATGCCAAAATTCAAATGTTACATGTATTAAATTTGCTGACTAATTATTAATTGTTAAATACAATTAGGTCATCTAATTTAGAGCACTAAATAAAATTTTATTACACGTTGTATTCGAAATTGTTAGGTTAACTATGAAACGCAATTTATATACAGACACTTTTTAGTGGTGTAATGTAGGAAATTATAGGACAAATACAAGATATTCTGAAAAAAATAATGACAATTTATGAAATTCCATGATCTAGAATTTATTAACGGAATCTGGCTTATAACATATTGACTTAAATTGCCACAAATATTACAATAAAAGTAAAGGTAAGTTTTTCAGATCAAAATAAAAATATCATGCATTAGATGTAGTTTTTTCGTGAATTTGCCCGATCAATTGATTAATTTGATAGTGTGTTGAATGTATTGAGTCGATATTATGCTTTCATAGTTCTCATCACATCGGAACCTCCGAGAATCCAAAACATTGCGTCATATATTTCATAGGCATTCGGCTTAGGCATCTACCTAACAGAGTAATCTTAATTACGTATTACAGGATTCAATATAAATAAAAATACTTGAAAACACGCGTATATTTAACTATTCTATCAACAGAAGAATACAAAGAATCTCATAACAAGAGTACGACAAGTTGTATATATATAAAAATGCAGCACACATAAAAATCTTTTACATCTGCATACATTCACAAAGGCGTGGTAGGTTTATTATTAGCTTAGAGGGAGATAGACAGCGTCGCTGCGGTATCGATTTATCGCGAAAGAAAGAGATAGAGTATAGCGTCACGCGCCGCGAACAGGGTATGCGCTACGTTGATAAGTAGCAAGGTCATTTCACCCGCGATCCACGACAGGCACTGCCTAACCACGGCCGACGAGCGGCGCAATACATTTTCACGTCCGCCTGTGTCTGACGATATTATGTGCTACATATATTCAAAATGGTCGCTTGTTCACATATCAATGTTGATGTCGAATCAATATTACTCGAGATTCCCTATACGTATAATCATATATATGTATATATATTATATTTCTTTTTTCAGCATAAATTCATATAATATATTCATCCTTCAATACTGTACAAAAAGTTTTACAGTAACTGAAATGTTTTTACTTTTTTTTATTATATAATAATAAATCGTCAAAAGATATTTCGATAACTAATAATAATAAAATGTATACTAATTACCCCGTTAATTTCCATCATTCGCTCCAATGCAAATTTCAATAAGTCACAGAGCATACCCAGCGAGATCTTTTTCATGGCTGGGGATCTGCAAACGAAAACTCATAATTGAAAAAAAAAACTACATAAAATGTAGCATGGATATAATTATTTTGATTGGCCATTGTTTTGAAAGGTATCCTTGGAGACTATAAAAACATAGGGTTACTTGAATCTAATAAAAACTTTCGAAATCTGAATTATGATGCTACTTTTATGTTGTATTACTAATTTTGATCAAATCTGTCAATTCACTTTTAACGATGTTTATAAAGCATGATTATAAAGAAAAAAGAATCTCCATATGAATATTTAGGTACATAGTTTGCAATTTGTTTTATTAGACTTTTTATCAACTCGCGATGGCTAAATGCCTGTCTAAACGAGACCTTACATAATAACCTACAATTTAATAATGAACATAAGATGGATGCCGCAAAATCATTGTCCTTCTACATAATAATTGATAACCTACATAGCAGCAGAACTAAAATTTGAGCTTAATGCTTGATAGTCATCATAAAATATTAATTATGTACTCACATGTTTGAAAATGATAACCTATAAATTTTTTCCCCATTTTTAAGTTTACAAATTAGACTTGTTGTAAATTATATATGTTTAGATATTTCAAATCTCAAACTCTTAATCTTTATTTATATTCTACTAAAATTGGGAAAATACTTTATGATAACAAAGAAGATATGATCAAATAATACATTAACATACAAAAGTACAATGTTAGATTTTACATTATAAAACACATATACATATCACACATAAAATTGTTTACAATTTAAAGAAAAATAAACCTTTGAATCTACTCACCTGGTTTCTGAACTTTCTGCATGCAATATATTCATACAGTCAGGGCAAACCCAACATTTTTCATTATTTGTTTTGTTGCGTTCTGCACTAGATAGACATTTAAAATGGAATGATCGTGGGCAGACTGTACAAAACAAGGGGGTGTGTGCCTTCTCACTAGATTGTTCAACAGCCCAATGACATCTCCAGCAGTATGGGTCACTATGTAGCTTCCCAGCAGTTCCTATATTCTAGTACAAAAACATATATCAAATAATATTAAATTCTTAATGTGCATTGTTTATAATTTTGAATATTAGTCAATTAAACTTTATAAACCATTTTCAACAACCATATTGTAACTTATAAGTTCTTATGACTAAACTTAGTAACTCTTTTATAAACAAAATAGTTGAAATTGTTTAATTATAAATTAACAAATCCTGTAAATTAGTTATTACTACATTCCTTATTCAATTATGAATGCTAAACTTTTGCTCTTGAAATGACGAGATATCTGGATAATCATGAAAACACAAAATTCTAGTGAAATTATTCTACATAGTTGTAATTATAGAAAATATTTAAATTTTCATATTTTATACTTACTAAATAGCAAAGAAATTTTTAAATAAATTCCTGTGTAGTGTTCATGATTTGTGAAAATTATGTAAATATATAAATTTGTGAGGACATATGAATTTTATAGGACATACAATAAATAGGTAGCACAGAGAAAAATTTGATACCAACTTGTATATGTATTTACTCACTATAAAGGTAGTTTAGATAAGTTATCTATTTTTAATAGACAAAGATGAATAAATTTTACATTTTCAAATAAATAAATATTTATATATATTACTCATCAAGTTATATTGTTTTTCCATGATTCTATCTTCAACCAGAAAAATTTACTACTGAATATAAATAAACCTCTTCCAATAAATACCAATGTTTTGGTACCAATTCAACCATATCAATTTACTAACTCAATACCAATATTCATAATTTATTAAATTATACTTACAATCTCCTCAAGTTTTCTTTTTTTAGGTGTACTGCTTGAGACTGGTACTACAGACTCTTCCCTTACATGATTCTTACTATCATCAAGATCATCATCTGTTATATCTTCATCTTTTTGAGATTTTCCCGTGACTGAATTCAAGAATTGTTTCACTTTACTTACAAACTCAGGGTTCTGTGACCTCATTGATCTCTTTAAAACATTGCTATCAGATTTTCTCACTGCAATTGCTCTTTTGTGATACATTACTGTTTCTTCTAGTTCCTTGTATCTTGTCTGCTTCGACTGATGAGTTCAAACTTACATTAGAGCTATCTAATACTGTTCTTGGCTTCCTCATTTTAGTAGTGAGCTGTGTACATTCACTTATAATTTTAGATTCCTTTGCAGAGTTTATTAAGGATTTTAATTCTCTACTTATACTTTTACTGTGCTCCTTTTCAGAATTTTCTGAAATTGATTCAATGTCTACTGAAGTTTGCCTCTCAATTGTAATATCTATTGGAATTACTGTATTGTTACTATTATGTTTTTTCTGTTCTTTTGTTTGATTTTCATTTGTTTTATTTTTTTCTGTTGCTGACATCTGATCATTTTCTTTTAAAGCAGTTTTTCTGTGATTGTTGACTCTAAGTCATTTTTATTTATATCATTAACTTTTTCAGATGTATTTTTATGTTCATCTTGTTTGTTCTGGATTCTCTAATTTGCTTGAAGAATCAACTTCAGAAGTCAATACTGGTTGTTCTATAGGGTCTTCATGTAGAGAATCAATGTTTACCTTTTGGGAATCAGCTGAAGTTTGAATAGATTCATGAGGTTCTTGTACTGTAACTGATTCTGATACCTCTTCTGTTGAAGCTACTTTCTGTGGAGATTCCTCATTACTCTTTGCTTGGCAAAAATTGTCTTGTTGCTGGTGTATCCCATTTTTTTTCATTCATATCTTCTTCTTGAACTTCCTCAACGACTACTGTTATAACATTGTCATTGTCGTAGGCGTTGGTTACGTTTTGTACCTCTAGTACGTCCTCCGTTGTTGAAGACACGTCTGTCTCCATATGAGCTTCAGAATTTTCTTCCATTACCTGAGAAAACACCTGGTATTTATAGACTGACCTTTCTTTAGAAATAATGTCACTTGGGAGTTGATTTGAAGTTAGGACGTTTAGGTGGCATACATATTAGACAACTGGTCACTATCCGTTACCCAAGCAAACCCAGGGTGGCTCATACGTACTTACTTTCAACAGACTCAACACTTCATACAAATATACAAGCTTACCAATTTTTATTTCTCGTTTCTTGAATATCTAATTATACTTTAACAATTCGATATACATATATATATATGTACTAGGATAGTATTATATGACTCTCCTATATAAAAATAGGTGCAATTGTTTCAATACAATTTCAATTCAAAAAATTCACACATCGCCATCGCATGTCCTCCAGCGACTCTATGAATTATGATTAGGTATGTTATTTCTTATTTATAGGCAATCTATGTACATACAATATGTGCCAGTGTCATGTGGGTAAGATGTTTTTCAATCTTGTATGGTGGACATTATACACTTGGTTTTGCCATGGGCAAACCAAGGTCACGGCTATGATTAATGAAATAAGTGTAATGGGACGACGAACATCTGCATGATGAAATTTGGATTCTTCATCATTCATGACTTTGGAATTAAAGTTCGTAAACATGAAATAGCATTTCATTCCAGGGTTACCAACGTAGGGGGTTTTCTAAATTCAAACCACAATTTCAATTGTTATTTTAATTTAGAACTTATTATAATCTATACTAATAAATAAAATCGAAGTTTTCGGGTCTAGAGCGCTCACTTATTTGTTTTTATTTTATTGCCGTTTCGACCTGGTTACACAGGCTGTGTTCACAAGACGATTGAGGTGTTGCGGTATCTTCGTGAGCGTGGTAATGATTGGAAACTACCCTCGTCTTTTTATGGTCATTAATTCAATTATGACACACAACACTCACTGTATCCACTTTAAACCCTGTCGATCGCCTGCAAGGTATAGGAAATAAGCACGATGTCGAAATACTGCTAGACCATCTAAATTCTCTTCACAATAGTGGAGATGGAGAAAACCAGTTCATTATCTTTCCTTGATGTCACAGTAATTGTGAAGTCAGATGGCATTCAGTATATAAAAAATTTACACACACTGATAGATACCTCCATGCCTCCTCCAGCATATCCACCAACTTTCGTCGGTCGCAACATCCTTTCCTTTCCAAATTGGTACATTACTGAAAAAATACTTCATCAAGTCTGTATACGTTCTGTTCACGAAAGTTAAGAATAGTCTGCGTTCACCAAAAGGCACTATATCATATCAGGGTGTTTATAAAATTGATTGCAGCTGTTATTCGTCGTACATAGGCCAAACGAAGCGTACAATCGCTACAAAGGTCAAAGAACACATAGCTGCAGTCAAAACGCAACAAACACAGAAATCAGCCATCGCAAAACATCTACTGGAAGAGAGCACCAATCACTGGAACGATTTACATCAGTCAAAAAACCTTTCTACAGACCACTTCTATTATCCTAGAACAGTAAGAGAAGCGATTGAAATTAAAAAAAACACAAAATTTTCAATCGAGAAGACGGATTAAAACGATCTTCAGCATGGAATCCAGTGATTGAAAAACTAATACCTCGCAGGCGATCGATAGAGTTTAAAAAGTGAATACAGTGAGTGTAGTGTGCCAAATATAATTAATAACCATAAACATCCAAGGGTAGTTTCCAATAATTACCCCGCTGACGAAGATACCGCGACATCTCAGTCGTCTCGTGACCACGACATAATAAGGAGCTTTATCGTAGGAAAACTTTGATTCATTTGACTCGGTTGCAAAAATTGTCAACAATCGGAAGTCCCCTGAGGTGAGAAGAGGTAGCACGATGCGAAACAAAGTGCTTTTTCACACTATCGTATTTGCATACGGCATAACTTCGTAGAACTTAAAACTGTTCGATTTCACTGTTTTCATTTTGTATTTTACAAATTGCGATTCGTATTAATTACACTATTCGACAAAGCAAAAAGACTGAAGACAAGTAGTTAACTGTTTTATTGATTATATGCGATTTTATCGTGGACTGGCTGTTATCCGTGACTTAATGCGTGCTCAATTGCATTTTTACTCTGATTGTCATGTTATAGCATACAGCAACAATTGTTCTCCCGTGTACCTTGTTTTTTGTGCTGAGCGTCCCAATTTAGAGTATAACACGGCGATTACTGTATTTCTGGCAAGCCTGGTTTTAGCTGTATTTTTTTTAATCATTAATTACGGCTATGAATATAAGTTTCTTAGACTCCACTTTGAATTCTATTACTAAAATACATAATTTTCAGTGCTCTAACAAATTGACAGTCTTTTGTTATACTTCACTCTTAGTTTTTGGCTTTTGTAGCTATTGGCCACAATTCTGTCAGTATCCGTAAGTCAGAGTCTTTTATTATAAGCTTTCCAAGGGAGTTGTTAGGACATTTTAGAATTCGCGTGAATGTCAATAATTTCCATGGTGCTAATACTACTGGCTTTTGTTATTTATCAGCCTCGGTGGCGCAGTTGTATAACGGTACAACTGTCGTTCTGAGGTCTCGGGTTCAATCCCCGGGTCGGGTCAAGTGATATTGGGTTTTTCCACTCAGTATCTTCCTGGAGTCTGGAATTTGTACCAGATATAGCTACAGGCTCGCCCCCTGTTACATCTGGGATGGAACTAAACTTGGCGAAATGTGGGTGGTGTAGTTCGCTATTTCACCTCTGCCTAACCCTCCGGGGATAACAGACGTGAGCTTATGTCATTATGTTATGTTTTATTATTTATCTCTTTTGCTGGCTACTCTTATTGTCGTTTGAACGTAGGCAAAATTGGTTAAAAAGAATTTACAGATTGTAAAATATTAGACCAGAGATTAGACTCATAAAAAAATTATAAGTAGTTATGCATTTATACAATAAAATTAATTTTTGTGTAAATTTGTATGTGCTTACTTCTAAAATATATGTAAACCGTAACATTTCGTTTATTATAATAATTTCAAGGAGAAGCAGGTAAACGAGTGCTAAATATATGTATATAAGCGTTTTAAATTTCAAGGAACATTCTTTTAAATGCAGTAAAAAATTAGGCAGATGCGAAGCAGGGTCTGTAGCAAATGTTAATCTCTATTAATATGAAAGATGACTTTTCAACCTTTTCTACATATTATAAAATATCGCATTTTATTATTCATCTCTGGTATCGCACATTTGACTCGTTACACCCAGAAATAAATTCGAAGACAGAGTAAAAACCCGTCGACGGATAAATTATAAAAGTCACACCCACAGAGTAACATAGTACGTCACACCGGCATGCACACCGGTCACACCAGAGAGGTTACACCCATCGATCAATAACATGCAGCATTTACTCATTCTAGCAACTCTACTATAAGTAAAAAAAACAGAACGCCGACATTGATTTTTTTGATTTTTCAATTAACTTTTTTTTAATTTTAAACTTTGGTTTTATTTAATGTCTGGTTACGAAATTGTTAACGGTTCGGAAAGAAGATGTTTATTGTTTCTGGATAAAAATGTTATCAAAAACTATAAAAGAATGTTGACAAATACTAAATGAACCTTCTTTATTTACATGTTTGTATGTGTAAAATTAGATACTTGTGGGAATAAAATACTTATTTTTCAATAATAAAATATATTATTAAAATTATTACTGTCCATTAACCATAAAATGGGTGATTTCAATGATAAATCGTTATAGTCACAGAGGTGTATACTTCATTGTAATATATGTTGTATATATTTTTTACTTGGTTATATCTGCAATCAGTCCCACTATTAGCAGATACTTTGAAAGCATATGTTGTTGCGAGTAGGCCTTTTTAGATGATTTTCAAGGTGATTTAAATATTTTGAAGAAGTAAATCGGATTTCCTCCATCACCGTGTTCAAATTTAAGTGTTTATGGATTACTGCATTTGTGACATAACATGATACGTTAGCTATAGAGCTTAAGATAATAATTTTGCATTCTTTGTAAATAAATATACTGGAGTCACAAGCGCTTACCCAGTTGTATTCCGTACATCCAAACAGGCTTTATTATTGCCTTATATATAAGTAGCTTATTATCTGTAGATAGTTTGTAATTTCGATTAACTATAGGCTAACTAGTGTATGTTTTTATATCTCAAATTTAGTTTTACTCTTTTTGTTTTAATGTGGTGTTTCAATGTTAGTCGGCGATCTAGATGTAGGCCTAAATATTTTACACATTCTCTATGTGGGAGTATGTAGTTTTCAACTTTAACAGGTGGACAATTCTTTTCCTTAGGGGAAAAGTTACGTGGACTGATTTTGAAGTGCTCGCTTAGATTCGTCACATTTGGAGCCAGTTTGTTATTTGGTCGAGTCCATGTTGAAGGACCAGTGACGCTTTATCAGGATCATTGTCGCTAACCAAAATAGCAGTATCGTCAGCATATGTAGCAGTTGTAATGCCTGGTATATCGGGCAGGTCTACAATGTATGACGAGGTCTGGTGGGTTCGCTGCAGGGGGCGACGCGGTGCCTGCGAAAGCCACCCCGTGTCGCTCCCATCCCTAATGCAGTGGACGGCCCCGGGGGGTTTTAGTGGGTATTTCCGGGCGCTTCACGCCCGGGCGAGTCCCACACTGGCACGGAGTTCGTCCCTCCGTGCCCCCTTACCTATTGTATTGGGGGACTTCGGTCTTACTAATACAATAGGTAAGGGTAGTGCGTAAATGCATTTCCCCCGTCAAAAAAAAAATGTTCTATCTATTTCTTTCACTTGAAAAAGTCGTAATGTTACATATGATTTCAAAAGTGGAAAATAGCAATGGGGAAGGTATTTTCTGATTTTAAACAGAACTCTTTCATGCTATACACGATGAAAAGTCTGTTGTACATCCAGAAACGCAGTACTCTTTGTCTTCGAGTGTTTTCCTAATTTTGTTACATACTCTATGTGCTTGCTTTACCGTCGAATGGTGTTGTCTAAATCCGAACTGATGCTCAGGTATTGTGTTACTTTCTGTTAGTATTGGTAGGATTCTTCTTAGTAGAACTTATTCAAAAAGCTTTGATATCATTGGGAGTAGGCTTATTAGGCTGTATGAGGTAACTACGTTTGCTGGTCTACCTATTTTATGTATCATTATTATCTGGGCTATTTTCTACATATTATTTGGATAATATTAGATTCTCAATATATAATTAAACAGGGCGGTAAGGAAAACAATAACCTGCTTTGCCAGCTCTTTCAGTATTTCTTTTTATATAATTAGATCAAAACCCGGAACTTTTTTATCATTAAGTCTCTAACCACTCTGCATATTTCTCGAACAGTTGTAGACTTTGGTGGTGGAGAAAGCCGGTATATTTGACCTACCGTTGACTGTACCAAGTTTTCAGATGCTTCATTTTTAGATGCGTTTTGGGTAAGACTTCTGCTAGATGTTTAGCAAATATACTAGCCTTTTCTTGAGCTGTCCTAGCACAGTTGTTGTCGCTTTTCTTTATTGGAGGTTTAAATTCTTCAGGTCTGTTATAAGCTTCAGTGAATTTCCAAATAGAATATCCATTAGACGCAGAGGCTGTAAGCGACTCCAATTTCGTCTCTAAGTTAGTATCACGCCACTGATGTAATATTTCCTGGAGTTTTAAGGCAGCCTTGTCAAATCGATTTTTGTCTTCTTTGAGTCTACTTTTTTACTACACTCAACGTAGTTTTTGTTTCTGAAATTTTGGTCTATTATAATTGCAGGTTGATTTTCAAGTTTAGGTAGGTTTTCTATATCAGGTGTGTTTCTCCAGGATGCTTCTGGTATGAGCATAGTTATATATTTTGTTGCTTTATCAATTTCCTCTGGGGTTTTTAGAGATATTTTAGTTCAATTTTGTGTTCTATAAATTCGTGAAATGATTTCCAGTCGATGTAATTGTTATAATTTTATTTGGAGCTTAACATTGTGCTAATTGTTAGGAGTACCGGTGAATGATTAGAGGAGCTAAAGTAATGCTTTGACATTCGCTTTTCTACGAAAAAATATAACAAGTCTGAAACTTTTTTTGGATCCGTTGGCCAACTCGTTGGTTCTAAGGACGAGAGAGCTATTAAGTTGTTTTTGTTCATACTCAACTTTTACTGTCTTCCTCATGTTGTAAGATGTGAGCTCCAATGTGTATGCTTCGAATTCCAGTGACCTCCAGCTACGAATTTGTGTCCCAGTGATTTGAATAGTTTAGTGAACAATGGCTCTATTATTATCTGTTGGGGCTGACAATAAATAGCTGATAGATTTAAATGTCCACAATGATCATTTATTGCCCCACTGTAGTAGCTTGTATTTGATCTGTTTGGAATTCTTGAAATAAATGATGTTAATTGTTTTTCTGATGATTACCGCTGTTCCTGCATACCCGGTTCCATCTGGATGATTCCTCAGATAACAATGGTATCCTCGTATTTTAATGTTGGATGACCTGGTTTAATGTGTTTCTGATACCAAGACAACATCAAGCTGGTGCTCTCTTATTAACTGCTCCATCTCACATGTATTTCGTCTTAGACTATTTATGTTTCAGGCTGTTAATCTTAATGACGCTATTAAACAAGTTTGTTAATGAGTTTTACCTTGAGCTCCATCAGTGAACTCATTTGTTGAAGGACTTGCTCCAATTTTTTGAATAGCATTTCTTGTAATGTTACTTCTGTTGTGTGTGAGGGCATATCTTTTTCTGCATTTGTTTTTTTTATATGTTATACAGTTTCTGCGTACGTTTTATTGTTTCATTGGGTGGGATAATTGTATGTAGATGGTTGTGGGATTAACTCTCTTGTATCAAAAGGTGCAGAGTTATTAGATTTGCCTACCTTCATATTCTGGCCTATTTTGAGTTTTCCTTGCAAGTATTTCTCTGTATACTTGGCAACCTTTGTAGTTGGCAGGACGTGGTGCTTGGCAAAACGCACACATTGCTGGAGTATTACAATGATGTATGGTGAATTCAGAGGTTATATATGCCTGTTCACACTTTACACATCGATAAGGTCGCATGCAATAGTTTTTTGTATTCCATATTGTTGACACCTTTGACATTGTACTACAGAACGTCTTTTTTTCTTGGATCTTCAATTGTTACTGCTTTGTGTTATATATATATTTTAGTTTCTGAACACTCTTATTGTTGGGCCCTGACATAAGATTTACAAAGAAATTAGATGTTGGAGATGTTTTCTTAGAACTCCTGCCAACTAAGGCTAATGAGATTGGTTTTCACGGGTTCGAGCTTTGATTAAAGTGGCTGCCCCTACTCGCCACTGTCATCCTACTTTCCGTTCCATAGGTTTGTGCCATTTTGTATAGATTACTTCGCCATAGATAATCCCGGCACCCCTCAAGTAGGACCGCCCAATTGCCTGCGACTGCGGCAGCTGGTGATATCTAGAAGCCGTGTCGCTATCCGCAACCTTCGACGCGTGTGACGACATATGTCTGTGGGAGATGTCACCCAGCTCCACAAAAACATTGTATATAGTGTCATATTGCTCGGAATGTAAATTAACAAATCTCAAAGAACGCTTTAACTAATAGCCGCTACTTTTTGAAACACTAAAATTAGTAAAATAATTCGTGGGTATCTATGAAATTGGGGCTAAAAAACTATTATGCAGGGACGTAATGAATTATAAAAAAAGTGTCAAAAATGCCAAAATCGTGATAACACCGTATTTTTTGGTCAACATAAATAATGGAATTTATTGAGCTTATACTTATAAATAAATTGGATGGAGTAATATTAAAAAGTCCCCATCAAGATAATGTAGACGGAACAGTGTGTATTACTGGACACCACCTAATATTAAGTTCAAGGAAAGAGGGAGTTCAAGAACTATGGGTATTGAAATATATAATTATGTATATATAAATGTGATTTTATTTTACATATTGTATAAACTTATTTTAATTTTGTTAGTAAAAATGCCTACAGAGCAATTGATTATATGATTTTACCTATTGCAGCTTCTACACAAGAATATAGATTATATAGAGAAAAAAGAGAACAAACCAAGTGGAGGTGTGATGCAGGGTGGTTCATTAATTTTAAAATGCAAGGACCTGCGAATGTTCCAACTAGATATTGCAAGTACTACAGAGTTAAATCTTATGGCGCAGACTTTAGAAAGCCTCTCTAATATACAGGATCCAAGCCTTTTCTATCCATTTTTTTATAGGCATATGCTACCTATTGTTGAAAATGGTTACACATTATATAGGTGATTTTCTTTATTTTTGTTGTTATGTTGGAATACATTAGTGGTCCATGACAGACCTGTGTGTGATAACAAAGTTGTATAAAAAGCCTTGAAGCCCTCATAGGCATCAAAGTACAGAAAATGGGTGTTGCTGTAATATTTTGAATACATCTGTATGTAAAAAATAATTACATTATTAATACAAATATTTGAACTGTAAACTCCATTTAATGTCACTTGATTTAATGACAAATTCTTTAAAATCTCTAAATTACTTGTCTTTGGTCAAAGTTACATGATTTTTCTTTTCTCCATAATGCTATTAAATATGCAGTTCCTTAAACAGCTAAGCACCAAAAAAATAATAATAATAATAAAAAACAAACATTTATAATTATGAAATGATCCGATGAAGTGTGAGTGTAAATCCAGGGGTGTAAGAACTATTTAAGTGATGAGTACAGAAAAAAAGAAAAATATTATGTAATACTGTATGTTCAGACAACTAAGAATTTACACTGTATTTAGATGAGAATACAGAAACAAAATAGATAATCTACTATTTGAGAAATATAGTAGGCTTATGTTCACTTTAGTAAAATTTGTATTGTGCATATTTTCTATACAAGTAAATAAAATCGAAGTGCCTCAAATATCAAAATTGCAACTTTTTACAAAATACATATGAATGAAAACACAATTTTTAAACTTTTTGGGAGATAGTAGTTACTTTGCATAATTAAGGTTACTTTTACTTTTCGAAAATAATTAGGGTTCTGTGTAAATAATTGAAATTATTGAAATAGATATAAATACAATCTAAAGACCAGTTTTACTGGCAATTTCTTGAATTTATGAATAAATTATTTTTATTATTACTTATTTATTATTATTATTACTTTCTCTTAGTAGTAAATTTGTTTTAGGAAAGTAATTAGGGTTTAAAAAAATTTTTAAAAATTAAATCTTAAATCTATTGTCAATTACTAACTAACTATTCTAAACTAACTATTATCGCGATACAGTGAAGAATATATAAAATGCGGCGGGCGGAGCCACAGGCACACAGTTAATTAAAAAAAAATTGAGGCATTAAACTATTTCAAAAGAAGTGACAAATATTTTTAATGCATTTACATTAATCTTCTGAAATTATGTAAACAAAGTTATAAATAGTTTGTTACTCAATTGTAATTGTGTTTAACATTACAGTATAGAAGGAGAATATACAAAATTGTTAGCAACAGAAGAATGGCGTATTTCAAGAGTCAACCAGAACTATTTGGTGTGTTCTGGCTATGGCAAAGCCGTTGTTGTGCCAAAAAGTATTGATGATGAGACTTTGACTGCAGCTGCTACATTCAGACAAGGGGGCAGGTTCCCGGTTCTATCATATAGACATAATAATGGAGTAAGAATGAAATAATATCTAAGTAGATTATAAAAGAAAAGTCAGAACTTCTCATATGTGTAATCAAGATTGTATACACTATTTACACAATATTTCTGAACATATTTGGACGATATTTTTATGCCTTGATGTTTCTCATAAATAATCTGAAAATTGGTCTTGACAAATTTGATAGTGGCGCCCGCACCTCCCTATATGGGACAATATGTGGTATTTCATAAAATTGTACTCTTTATTATCTATTACCTAATAACTTATCATTTGTGGAGTAGGTGTTTTGGAGAGTAATTTTTTTTTGTGTTTGTGTATTATGACGCACTCTGAAACTGTACTCTCCCCCCCTTTAAAACGGGGCTAGTATGTGCATTAATTCTGCAGCAGTCATATTGATGAATGTTGAGTGATAGAGTTATTTATATATGATTTAATCTATAGTAAATATAGACATTCTTATAGGGATTATCCTATATAAATCTAGGGATAAATCTTTAAAAGAATACTTAAAATATTTTTTCAGGCAGCATTAATGCGCGCAGGACAACCCTTATATGGAGCTAAGCATCGCAGGTGCAGACCTGATGAGGCTATTTTAAATATAATTGTAGCTGTAGGTACCAAAGGTGTTATTTACGACTTGCGAAGTTCAAATTCGATATCACAACAACAAAATAAAGGTAAGAACAAACTGTAATATAAATTAGGTTTGGATTTGTCACATTTACTACTTTTAATTGTACCTCAAAGTCTGATGGTATATTGCTACCTACAGCAATATATTTGCAGTTTGTCTGTTGAATAATATAATGAGAGAATGCTGTGGTGTGGTAGAGGATGTAGTGACCAAGATGGAAAAAGAATTAGTTGGATCAAGCACTTGTAGAGGATGGATGAGAGAAAATTGTTTTACAAGCCGAGGGTGACTGGGCACGACGGTAAGAGTCGACCTAGACGAACGTATCTCGACCAAATCGAGGACGTCTTAAATAAAGGCCAGGTGTAAAGTACCCATAACCGACAAGCATGTATGAAAACTCTCATGAAAGTAGAAGAAGCGAATAAGGCGTTTCAAGATCTGAGCATATGGAAGGACTCTTTGTCTACCACCACGGAAGAAAGACGTTTTGCTATGTTACGATTTCGTTCCGATTTGGACTGTACTTTTTTGCTAGATAGCTGAAGTTACTCCGCATAACTTAGTCTACTTTAGGTTCCGGGTAAAAAAATAAAAATTCATAAAAATAGGAATAAAATCAGTATTTGAATTTGTGAGAAATATCTTTGCTTAATATTAGTAGCAAAAAAAAAAACATTGGAAAATAACTAGAGTCCCGTATCATAAAAAAAAAGCCAAAATTATATTACGCAGTAAAAAAAACATATAAAACGCGGGCGCAGCCGCGGCACGACGCTAATATTTTATAAATGTAAAGATTTCTATTAACCCAGCCAGAGCGGATCGCCATTCTCCAAGTAAGAAAGTCAATAGCGTTTTTCTGAGTAATTTAACCCCTTGAACCCACTAACCTGATACTTACCCCACCTTTCCATTGTTTTCTTATGGTCTCATTTTTATGGGTAATCGACATATTAAGTAACACACTGTTTATTATTTTCAGGTGGCGGAACAGAAAGCAACTCTAATTATTCACAATGGAAAATATACAACAGATCAATGGATGAAGTTGACAACCAGCAACAACTTTTAGACAGTTACTCTAAACTAATAGAAGGTAAGGAATGTATATAATAATATCTAATAATTAATGTTCTTTTCTTATACAATAGTGTCAGGTTCTACAATAAGTTTCCATTGCATATTACCGATCGATGTCAAATCTTTACGTAAAGCGCGGGAAGACGAAAATGAGGTGATCACATTTTTTTTAAAAAAAAGTTCTATTTAAACTTTCTAGTCGGTAGAGTAAGTAGACTTTGGTAAATTATTAGTTATTAATATTTATTTGGTTAGTTATTTTATGTTATTTATTAGCTGTTAATGTTAATTTTAATTAGATGTTGAAGGAGCCTCCTGGTCCTGGAGGTTTTGTTCCTCCAGTCGCTTCATATATCACAGTAACCTCCGAGTCTGGTATGGACGCAGAATCATCCTATAATGTATTTAAAAATAGGAAACGTTCAAGACTTCACAAAATATGCGGTTACATGCAATAAAAAAATTAAAATGAACTGTAATGAGTCCAGAAAGGTTTGTTGAAGTGAATGTGATGAATGTGAATGTGATGAAGATGACGGCAACATAAATAGCGCAAAAAATAGAAATACAATTCCTAATTATTTAAATCCTAATTCAATTCAAAACTCAAATACACAGACTCAACAGAGCTTTCTTAGGATTGGTTTGTACCAATCAACTGATGTGTCTCCATATTTGATTCATGTTCAAAGAGGACAAGTTAATCCTAATGATGGCTTCACGTTCCATCCCCTGTCATTTGGAAACCTACTGAAAAAACACAAAATTAACAATATAATTAAAGGCAGTATGAAACATAGGTAGAAATGGAATGATTCATAAGTTTTTTAAATTATTTAGATGCTAATCAATTTCATGAAAGTAAATTGAAAATAAAACTTTATAAGCTTTCATACCATTTTTTAATGTTACTCGCATGGGTTTAGTACGAGGAGTTCCAACAGAGTGGTCATTAGAAGAAATTACAAACAGTATTTCTGTTCAAGTCGGTTGCAGTGACATTATAAATATAAAGTCAAGTATAATAGGGAAGTATTACCCATAAGCCATCATAAACTGTAGTTCTAACTTTTGATGGACAAATTGTTCCAAAACATATGTTACAATGCTCTTTCAGTGGACTTACATACATTTTCCCAACATCATCATCATCTCTCTAACCTTTTTCTCATTATCATTTGGGGTCGGCGCAACATGTCTCTCTCTTCCATTCCTCTCTATATGCAGACATCTCCGCATTCATTCCCTTCCTAAACATAACTTCTTTCACATAGTCCATCCATCTTTTCTTTGATCTTCACCTTCCCATATAACCGTCTACATTCATATCCAATACCTGTCTCACAACATCCTCTTCTTCCTTGGGCATCACATCATGCACCTGGTATGGACCAGGACAGACGATTGCTTCTTAACTTCTTAAAACTTCCTCTAATGCACTCATTCCTAATCCTGTCCTTTCTTGTTACCCCACACATCCACATCAACATTCGCATCTCAGCTGCATGCAGTCTTCTTCCGTCCGTCACCTTTATGGGGCAACATTCTGATCCATACAATACGACAAGTCGTATTATATTCTTTTAAATCTTCCCCTTTAAATTAGTGGGGATTTCCGGATCAAACGTAGTAGCCGTAACCTGCCACCATTTCATCCATGCTGCGTTAATTGTATCCTTTACAGGCCGGTCTATTTCGCAATTGCTTTGCAGGAGTGAGCCGAGGTACCTGAACTCGGGGCAGATTGATATTGGAGCGCCGTCTAGTGTTATAAAAGTTGAGCTATAGGTGTCGCCGAAAATACATTTTCCCAAAAATACTATATTATAATTGTTGCTATTTTGGCCATACAAAGATCCAATGAAGGTTCCTTTCTCGTTGTTATAAATGTGGTAATGGACACAGTGGTGAAAGTTGCTTACACGAAGAAATCAATGGTCGTTGTTGTTTGTGTTCTGGGTATCAGTATGGTTAACGCAACTAAATGGTACTAAATAATTAATTACAGCATGCAACGACCGTGATATATCGAGCGACAAATGGATATCGAAGTTAGAGTCTTGTGGTTGGCCGGAGAGTGTCAGGAATTCTCTACACACGTCGTGCATTATCGCTCAACATATACATCAAGTATGTTTAATTTAATTTAATTAAATTTGTACACATACAATAACATTACGCAAGGTAGACAGAAATTACTACGTAACTTCCAATTACTATGATCCTGACACATGCCTTTCGCTTCTTCTACTTTCATGAGCGCCTTTCAGTTACGTGAACTTTTGACCCGGCATTTATTCAGAACGTCTTCGATCTGATCGATATACGTTAGCCTATATCGACCCTTATCGACTTGCTTAGTCACTTTACGTGGGAACGTTACAAAATGTCCTATCACTATGCAAACATACCACATTAATGCGTCTTTTTTTTGTGTTAAATATATGACTTTGATATTTATTACTCAACCATTTCGGGTGGAGTTTTCAGATACTTACATATAACACAGAGTTATAAATTAACATGCACTAATTTTTTCAATGGAAGCTAGCTAGCTAGCATAGATAAAATTACAATTACAAAAAAGCTGACTATATATTTAGTCCCATGGCAAATCTAATAAGAAAGCACTAAGTTACTCAAAGGGTAATGGAGAGAGATATGCTCGGAGTGAATCAGGAAAGAGGATATCCACAGCAGAACCTAAGTAACCGACGCCCGATGGGACCAACAGGTTCTCGAATGACTACCACGTACCGGAAGACGTAACGTGCATGTGCGCCCCGCCACAAGGTGGACCGATGATCTGGTGAATGTCGCGGGAATCTGCTGGTTGCGGGTGGTGCAAGACCGGTCTTTGTGGACATATTTGGGGAAGACTTAGGTCTAGCAGTGGACGTTCTCAGTTCACATGATGATGGATCATCAAAAGCAAGAAAAAGTTGCGAGTGTTCTTTAGTTCTGTAATAAAAATATAAGATTATATTTATCATATAAGAAGATAATATTTATATTATATATTACGGTTATATAAATAGATAATATTTATATTCGTATAGAAAGCTGAACCGGTTTTGATCCACGGTACAAGAGGAGAGGACGCAACTCTCTTAGTTTGTTCTTTGGTGCAGATTATTTTAAATCCCGATTGCCGGACGATACGCGGGTAAGTCAATGTTTAATTATTGTATTGTTACTATAGGCCTTTTGATTATACTTATAAAGTCTTATTTCATACGGATTCTTTTCTAATATACGTTAAAATCCTTCTGATGTAACATGAGCCAGATATGATCATTTATGTTCTAATAGAAGTGTATTTAAAACACGAGGGTTTATTTTACCATAAAAGAAAATAAGGAACCTCAATAATTTTCCTGAAATTTAATTGATACTAACAGAAAGCAAAAATGTTAAGCAGTTAAACTGTGCATTATTAAATCGGATTTTATTTTCGAAAACATAAAAGTAGCTTAAGTTACGCGGTGTGTGTTCAGTTATTAGAGTTAAGAGGACATGCGGTCACAAAAGTAGGTATTTCAGAAAACTATTGCTATCGCGTTGCGTCACAAAGAAAGTGAAAGGGACAACTGCAGCGCGGGCTGATTTAATTATGCAAAATAGACGAAATCATCACTCTTCGTAGTACCCTGTTTCCTCCGCCAAAACTGAACCGTATTTTAATTTTCTTTCAAATTTTAGAATAATAAAGACTTTGGCTTTTGCTTTTAAAAATTTTATCCATCAAATTTGTTTAACGAACGTCTGTAAATAACGGTAAAAATCGAGCATTTTTTCATTTTCAAAGGCTTGTAGTTTCTACAATAACTAAATTTATGGAAAAAAAAAAAACAATACGTACGGGCATCCCGGTGGTGGATGTATATAATTTGGTATAAAAATATTTACCATAATGCTATTATCCAGGAAGGGAACAGGGGACTATGTTTGTATGAAATAAAGGCCGACAGGATATTCTCTTAGCTTGTAGAATAATGTGAGGCATATCTGTTTCTAATGTTATGTAAAGGTTGCAAGCACTGATAGAGCGCGAGTGGCTCCAGGCGGGCCACCCGTTCGGTTCGCGGAACCGCAGCGGCCCGTACTGCGGGGGTACCACCCCGCGCGCCTCCCCCACATTCCTCCTGTTCCTCGACTGCGTGCGACAGTTCTTAGAACAGTTCCCCTGTAGCTTCGAGTACCGGCAGTCGTATCTCATCACGCTATTCGAACATTCATACGCCAGTCAGTTTGGTGAGTACTACCTATTTTACCAAAATGTACTAACTTTTCAAATTGTGCATTATGAGTTTCGTATAAATTCTTAGTGGATTTGTTTTGCAGAAAATGGAGGGATTCCTGCCAAAAACGCCTGTATATATACGAGCAGAATTAGTTCTTAATTTTTTTCACGAATTCTAAAAAACTTTCAAAAAACATTTTTGAGTAAATCCGGACATACACACGGACAGACAGATACATTTTTTTTTTCAATATCCTATTTGAGATTAATAACAGTAAAAAAAGTCATCTGACAAAAAAAAGGGTTAAATGTGCAGACGAAACTTCAGATTTATTATTAGTATATACATAGATTATACATACGACTTAGTATATTTTTGAATGATTAACTCAACCTTGCTTGACATTGGTCTCACACAAAAAGAGGCCGGGGCAGTGGGGGGCGGGTAATTGCCTAAATCGTCACGCTTGGCAGGCGAGTTGGCGATCGCAGTAGATGCTGCTGCCCATCCCCTGGTTTATTCTTTAGTCGCCCTCTACGACACCCGCGGGAGCGATATGGGGTGGTACTATTCTTAGCCGGCAACACACGGTGTCTTAATGTATTGTTTTTTAATTAATTAAATGCCCGTCAACTGCGGTATTATGATACGTATCCAGGTACGTTCTTGTGCGATAGCGAACAAGAGCGAGATTCGCTTGGCGTCTACACGCAGACGACCAGCATCTGGTCGTGGTTGAACCAACCGGACGAACTGCCCGAGTACATCAACCCGCTGTATGATCCCACTCCGGCTGTCATATGGCCCTCTGTCGCTCCCATGAGCTACGTCATATGGGAAGGTACGTTTATATAGGGGGCGTCGTGTCCATGAATCACGTAAAGTTTTTTTTTTCAGCAAATTTTGATATGTGGTGAGGTTTTTAGCCCACGGATTACCAAAGTGATCGATATCGATTGCGTTACGTGTATTTTAGTAGGAATTTGTATCAGCCAAAAAATTTATATTATTCTGAATTTTTTGTGTCATAAGGACCGGTGAGTTTGAATGGTGATTACGTCAACAATGTATAGTTTTCGTTTTTTTCTTTAAATATTTAATAGTTACATGTACTTTTCTCAAATAAAGTATTATTGCTTACTCGCTCTGACGCAGTTATCGCGTCGGTAGGCGGCATATTTTCCCTTGAACCTACCCCATCCATACACTTAACCGAAAGACGTCACTGCTGGGCATAGCTCTCTCGACCAGTCTTGTGTCACTCACATCCCGCGGACATCCCTGACCTTCACCAGGATCTTGTGGGGGGCGCAGACCCACGCTGCGTTTTTCATCGAGAACCTACTCTATATTCCGTTTATTTTCTCTATCTCTGTCCGTCTTATCTGTGGCTGCGTAGTCTACATTCGCCAGGGCTAGTGTTCAGACACAGACACGCATTTTGTACAAATACTTCACCGCCCCCCATAAACACCTAGACAGTCCACTATACTGCGTGGTTGCTGAAGAGGTCTGAAGACCTTGATACGTAGCGTGCCCTATACAGTCAGGTCAGTCCTGCCGATGCTCGACTGTGCCATTTAATTGCCGAGTTAACATGCGTTGTTTTATTGTTAACCAGTACCGTATTGTACAGAGTTATACCTCCGCTGGTTGGTGGAACAGCATACGGAGGAACGCGAGGAACAGTACAGAGAGATTCGAACCCGCGAACAGCAGTTGCGTACGAAAGCGCAACAATTGCGTCGCGAACTACTCGACCTGGCGCACCAGTATTACGCACCGGTGAAACGGGACCTCATATGTGATAAGTAGCCTTTATAAATCCCTAGTCAATCATGTTTGTCTTTTATTTTGTATGGCAATATTTGGTCAGTGTTGCCTGTGTGATAAAAAAAAACTAAATCCACTTCAGAATAAAGTATGTGGGAAAAAAAAACAATTTTACAAAAGCGTTAAAAACTGTCCTATAAATTAAATTCAAGTATTGAGATTGAATTATTTAATTTTGATACAAACACTTCTATCATGATTTAATTAACAATTACTTCATTCTAATAATATTACTGCATTTAAAAAACAAAAAAACGAGATACGTATTAATTGACTCCAGACAGTAAGTTTGATTTTTATTACTATTAATAATAAAAAGTTTTTTTTTTAAATCAGAAATTATGTAATTTTATTGAATGTAAAATAGAATAAAAACATTTGTACATCTTGTTTATTCATTTGTATATTCTTACACTCGCTTTTGTATTTCGATATATATGGAGTTATCATTTAGCTAAAAAAATAATCATTTCTAAGATTTTATATAATATTTGTTTATAAACACAAATGAGTAGAACTAATTATACTCTATAAACGTTCATTACATGATTATCTAATAGATAGATTTTGGAGATTATAACATGTAGCCAGATCCCATAAAGATAATAAATGTGTCCTGTCAATTAATCGAGGGCATGCACGTTAAATATTAATTATATTATGTACTAATTAATTGTTAACAAATAGAAAATAATGTAATCGATAACTAAGGGGTATATATTTTTATGAGTTACTATATAATTCTAGTATAGGTTAATCTACCACATTATTACCGCCTATGATTTCTGATTATTTTATAAGTATGAATTAACCCCATAGCCGTATTCTAATTCTAAATAAGGATGCGAAAACGATTTTTCAAGAATATCGATTTTTTTTATCGATTAAGATTTCATCTCTTTTTGATTTGTTTTGGTAAATTGTATTCTTCCAGTGGTGGAAATTAGACTATACTCATCATTTATTGCAAAAACTTCTAATCTCAATTTTGTTTTTAAAGACAACACTAAAGTTTGTCAATAGCTACTAAATAAAAAAAGGAGTCTTATCCTACTTAGGAAAAATTACACTGAACTGTTTTATCTTTGCCTATTTACGGTATTTAAATAAATATACTCTAATAATTAATAAGTTATTGATTTGAAAGATCGAACTTTTGGAACTCGGATGTTTTGTGAATCGATCCATCATCAAGCATATATTCGAATCGATAGAAAAATCGATGTTTATTCCGAAAGAATCACCATCCCTACTTGGGTGATTGATGACTTCGGTCTCCCGCCGTACCAAGTACGTGGTCCGGTCCGTACGTGTGTTAACAGATTAATCTTTCTTTAATATAACAACCGCCACCCTTTGTTTCCAAATTTAATTTTTGTCACTACACAAGAAGATATCGTGAATTAGTCATTTTGGTTCACATATATTATTAAATTTGTTAATACCCACTACATATGACGGATGTATCGAATTGTAACATAGTTGTAAGCTATCGGCTCGATAAAACAAGTATATTGAAATTGTTCAGAAGTTAAACTCACTATAATTATTGTAATTTTTTTAAGCCTCTAAAACCGCTAAGTTGTATTTTAATTAAAAAGGTTTTTTTTTAATTCAACTAATGGAAAATAGGATTCAATTATATAAGTCTTACTAAATGTTATAATACTTGGTACCTGGATTATCGAGGTGCTGATAACTAAATAGTAAACTAGGAGGTACATAAATATATTTGGTAATGAATAATTAAAAAAAAAAAACAAAATATTATTCATCGTGCTAATTACCTAATAAAAAAGAAATGTTTTTTTCCATGAAGATGTCATAACAGATGCCTTATTAAGGTCTAAATAATGTAATTTATTACAATAAATATATGCATTTGAATTTTTACAATACACATCCATTTTTTAACTTAATAAATTATTCTGCTCAAGTGACTATTGTTTCTAGTAAAAATATAGTAGATAAATAACCGGAATGAATTTGAATTCATTCAAACCCAGGTAACAGCACTATATCATCTTTATTACATATATATCTAATCTTTTTATCTTTTTCAAAAAAGAAATAGATAGCAGTCGGCAGTCCAAACAGATATTCGTACCGTTGTGTCCCTATTACGATTGTTGCCTTGTTTGGCTTAATTTATTAAAAGCTCACACTAAGCTTTTAGAGCTTCTGATAACGTATAGCTCTGGGTAAAAAAAACACGACTCATTTAAAATAATCACGAGCTTTCCAGAATGTGCAATTTTTATCTGTATTTATAATTATGTCAATAGTTTTTCCGGCCTCACTTAGTCACCAGTAAAATCACTTTTGGAAATAATAAGTATTTATAATTGACATTATTTATTCAAAAGTATAATTAATTCGCTCTCTACGCTACATTGGAAACATTTAAGATTTTGATAACTTTATATAATCATTTCTTTTCTCTCTTCATTCTCGTGGTTAATATTAATTTTTATAAACTACGTATAAAATACCAATCTGTTTGCCATAGGAAATGAAAAAAAAAAAAAATCGACAACAATGTCAATTTTCTAAATACGGAGAATCGCCAAATTTTTAAATGAACATATTCTTGAGATAAGCTTAGTCATTTATATTCAAATTGGAAATCCTCAATTCAATTACTAATCAGCTAGAATTTAATTCTTGTAACTTTAAATTAGGTGAAGTAATAAATGAAAATTATATATAAAGTATGTAAAAAACCTTATGAAAGTATTCTATTACAATATTTAATTAATCAAAAACGAAAGAGGATCTCGTAGAATTTACATGACCATACCATTATCGCAGATAGTGATAAAAATATTGAAGTGAAATAACTCAATTTAGAAGGCATTTTATACGGTATTAAAAATACTATGTATGACTGTATGTGTTATGCTATTGAGTTTATTTAAACATTCCCTGGGTATAACTGAGCTTTCTATAGTAAGATATGATATATATATATATATATATATATATATATATATATATATAACAATAATATCTATATTTAGGTCATTTTTTTTTTGAGGCACGCGGGGGCCCCATGTAAATTACGAAAATATCGAAAAATTGCCATAAAAACTAAATAAATGAATGAATTTGAAAAAAAAAAAATCAATTTGATAACCTTTATAATTTGTATGTTTGAACTAGCAGTAAATGAAACGGTCAAATGTATCGGGGAAATTAATAAATTCAAAGGATTCATGGATAAGTTATATCACGCGTCCCCGAAAAATTCCACAGATTTAAAAACATGTGGTAGAGGACGAAGTTTTTTAAATAGGACGAATGTTGAGTACAAGATGGGTAGCTTCTAGGTTTTGTTCGATTTCAGCTACATGTAACAGTTATGTTGCATTAGTTGAATATTTTGACAATGCCAGTTCTAATGATACTAGAGATAAAAATGAAAAAAGTACATTCAGCGGACATTATTAGCACGGCTTTTGTCCTAGATTTGGCGCTAATGTGCGATGCTCTTCAAGAGCTAAGTGAACTAAATTTTGATTGGAAAATCGTGATGTAAGCCTAATGAGTACTAATCAGTGCTTCTATGAAAGATCGATTACTAGAAACGAATGAAAAAGATATCGTTCAAGCTTTTGATGTTCTCATACGCAAGAAATGACCGAATGAAGTTGAAACATTACGTTTGGAGAAAAACAGATTGTACGTTAACAAAAAAGTTCCATTTGAATGAACGAAATATTACCCAGGCATTTCATTTTTATTTAGTAGACAAAAACGTGCCAAAAAATTTAACTCCGATCATCAATACTGTCCATACCATACCATAGCAGTTTCAACGAGCGAATCCGAGAGAGGATTTTCGCTGCTGAACTTGATAATGACTTAACAAAGTGAAAACAGTTTCATCGCCATTGGTTATCAAGTTCACTAAATATTTTGACTTACTTTGACTCTTTGAAGTATGAGGATTCATGGTTACTTGAAACAAAAAAAGACCTGTCTATATGTATACTAATAAATAAAATTGAAGTTTTGAAGGGACGTTTTTTTTTTTTTTGGTAGCTAGCAAAAGTTACAGCGCGTAACTTAGGGTAATTTTTATTTTGGATAATATTTAGGGCTCCGCGTAAATTAAAACTCATGAAATTTCGAATAAAATACGTTTAAACGCACAGTTTCACTGGCGAGTGTTTGAATTTGTGAGAAGTATCTTTGCTTTCGTTAGTACAAATATGTATTTTTTCATAATCAGGGTTCCGTGTAAAAAAATAAAAAACTGTATTACACAGTGAAGAATATGCGAAACGCGGGCGCAGCCGCGGGCACACAGCTAGTGATGATTAATAAGAGTTAAGAGTGTTGGTTATTCAATTGTATTATCAACAGATATTTAAAAAAATAATTATTATTATTCGGTATATTTTTGTAAGTTTATTTTGGGGTCAATTATTTTGATTTGTCACTGTGTTATGTATTTACTCAAAAAATATTTTGTAAAATGATCCTTTTTGTACAATATATTCACAAAACTTATGTCCTTGCAATAGAGCACAATAAAAAACTCCTTAAATATTCTACGGAGGTGCCAACTGTAAGTAATAGGATTTTTTTACCAATGAATACTTAAAAATGATAAAATTACAACATGCTACAGATAATATATTTTTATTTCATAATTATGAAGCCTGAATAAAGGTAAACCTGCAGAGGAATATTATGTAATGTTAATATATATATATATATATATATATATATATATATATATATATATATATATACTTATACTTTTTTTTATATAAACCATTTTTGTGCATATTTAAAAAAACTTTAGATTTATAATAAAAGTATATACATATTTAACACAACTATTAAAACCAAACTAATATTCGCTGGGAGGTCGAAATTTGACCATAACAGTAAACCACAAACTTCAATAAGTATCTATAATAGATGTTACCAATTAAAAAAAATGGTTGATAAATAGAGGAAAAAATATTTTGAATGTTTAATTTTTTTATTGCCTCTTTTATATTTAATCTTTTATATCTTCATTTAAATAATAAGTTTATAATTTTAGAATAAGGTACACATTATTGGATTTTTTTCTAAGTCTAGATAATACATATAGTTCTTATATATGCGGCCTAATGTTAAAAGGGACAGATTATGTATTGAAACATTTTTTCTTATTTGTAATTTTTTTGTTGTTGTAAATAAATGTTTTGCATTGTATCCAATCAATTTATCTGCCAATAATTAAATTTATTTATTTTCAAAGATAAATCTGAATTTACATCGTCAATGATCACAAATAAATATTTATGTAAATTTGATAAGAATATTTGGAAATAGAATGTATTTGTTAGTCAATTAAAGAATGCGCACGAATACGTCTTTTTTATTTATAATTATCTCAGTGTGTTTACATCATAGAGTAATAATAATTTTAAGAGTGATATTTCCATACAAAAATTCGCTTATTTTTAATAGCTAATCTCCGGCTCGTAAATGTGTTTGTGTCCTTGTTTTTCTTAATCCCTGTGTACATCTATGCAGAAACAAAATGATTAACTAAATTGACGCGTGTAAAGTTTTAGACAAGACACGTTTTTAAGTCATATGTTGTAAGTTAACCATTTACGGTCAGTTTCAATATGCTATCTCAATCTGTCTTTCAATCTCTCTTTTTCTCTAAAATGCAGGCCCGGATCTACGATTTTTCCAAACCGGGGCAAAATGAAAAACTTGATAGTGGCGCCCCTCCAGCGTTTGAGATAAATCACTTTAAAAAAACCCTTTAATAAATTTGTATTCTTTATTATCTCTTACCTAATAACTTTTTCATTTATGAGGCAAATATATACCCGGGAAAAAGAGAGTATATCGGGGGGATTCCATACCAAATGGACCACTTTGGACCTCGACCCCTTTCGATTTACCTGAAAGTATACCTAAATTATTTACCCACCTCGAAAAAAAACAATTTAAAAAAATATTTTTTTCAAATTACTATAACTTTGTTATAAATTGGTCAATCGAGCCTTTTTGAAGCCTCCTTGACGTAGAGACTGCTTTGCCGATGCGAGAATCATTTAAGCAACATTTCTAGTTCTGAACACCTTACGCTAAAATGACATTTTTTAGGATTAATGGACATCGAAAAGAAATCACTCTGGTAAATTTGTCCATCAAGTCTTGAAGTTGAGCAAGGCTGTTTACAAACAGATCCTCCCTAAGGGGCTTGGACTTGAGCATGGAGATATTGTGCAACCTACCATCATAGCTCGTGTGTAGGTGAATACTTTTTTGTTAATCGTCAAAAGCAGCCTTATGTATTACAGAAAAAAATATTTCAAACAAGATAGGAGCCCTGAACACAGGTTCTCTCTTTTCACGGTGTCAAAAGCCTTGTTTAAGTCAACAAATACAACGTATCAGGAGGTCCCCTTAACTTCAATTCTTGAGCACAGTCAAGGCTTTCTTTGGTGTTCGAGAAGCCTGTTGTCAAGTTCATATGAGTGAAATAAAAGGAATTACTAATAGGTTTAGTGTACTCCACTGTACTTCATCAAAAATTATCTGTTACGGACTGGTTCAGTCAACCTTATTTTAAATTAAATTAACGGGCAACTGAAAATTTAGAAACGGAAAAGAGCAGAAATATTGTTTTTTTTAGTCCTTAAATTATGGCAAGGAATATATTTGAAAATAAAGGGCAAGAAAAGTGTTTAACAGAGGAGGTAAATTTTATAAATAAAATTACAGATTTATAATATGAAAAATGATATTTATAAAAAAAGTAATAGCAGAGTTCATAGCAAAATGAGTTTAAAAATTCATATAATCAAAATCCGTTCAAAAATGAGGAACATACGCATATTATCCTAGAAAGAGATCGTTCTTTACTAAAACATGACCTTGCATTTTACATATTTCGTGTAAATTATGTACAAAAAGCTTTGGGGGAAAGGTATACCCGATAGATCATCCCGTCTCGGTACACATGAAAAATCTTCTGTATATGTCACCCTTATTAATAAATATACATAATATCTATCTGTAATGAACTTCTCCTATTTATACACATAGTAACTAGCTAAACCCTACATTTTTTATTTCTTTATAATAAAAATAGGTTCCTTACAGGCACTGTAAAATTCATTAAAATGCGAATTTATTAGGGTGGGGTATGTCCGGGGTGAAGCCTCAAAAGAATATCCAGTTAACTTTATCCATCCAGGGGTTACGAAAAGTGCTAGAATACTTTCAACATAAATTACAATATAAAATGGCTCAGAAAAAAATGTATTGTATTATTCACCTAGTCTGTCGTTTTAAACAAAGCGAACAGTAGTCAAATAGCATATTATAAACATGTAATTTTCAGTAGAACTAAAATAGGTAACGGCCGCCTCACATGGAGTACCTACTACACATGAATTTTTCATGTATATCTTCCTAGACATCCGTGGCTACGTTCAGTCTGTTCACATATTTCAATCGTCGAGAGTTTCCGTTAAAGTAATTCTTTGCATAGTAACTATGTCATCTTGTGCAGTGGAATCGTGTAAAAATCATTTTAGGAAGAAAAACCTAAAAGCTAATGGTATCACCTTCCATGTGTAAGTATTGAGTGAATTTGATTTTATGAAATCAATATGCATGACGCCCTGCCATGACATTTTAGTCAAGTCGCTCTAGACCTACTTTTGACCAGTGTTGCCAATTTCTAAAGTCTATATTATCGTATTTTCGCGTAAAAGTTATTAAATTACGTTTAAAACAAAAGTATCGTATAATCTAAAATAAGAAACGTAAATGATTGAACAGACACACAAAATAAAGTGGAACTGTTCAGACACTTTGCACATCATTTCCTATGGTTCTCGACCTGCTGATTTCGAATCCGGGGTAAAAAAAACTGTCATCGAGTATTTTTTTTTAAATCGCGAAAAAAGCTGAAAAAAAAAAAACTGTGAAGTTCTCAGAAACTTTCATAAAACTAAGCCAAGCTGCAGCTTCAAGTTCATTTATTTTTTTGATGAAATTTTTATCATTAAATAACGTACGAATTTGAGGAACATTTTCTTTCAATTTAGCATCGCTAACTTCAGGAAATTTTCGTTGCAAGTACTCAAAACACTTACCATCTTTGTCTAAGGCAGTGATTCTCAACCTTTTTTTTTTGTTGCGGCACATATTTAACGATTTCAAAATTTGGCGGCACACAAAGTAAAAGATTTACTTACTAAAAATAAAAATATTTTTAATGCGAAATTTGAGCTTGATGTTTTTTGATAATTTCATTTATATTTGGTCGTAAAAATGACAATGCTACTCTCATATCGTCTTCTACATTTAACAACCTTGATCTTTTTTTAGTTTTAATGTTGGTTAATGCTGAAAATCCGAATTCACACAAATAAGCTGTGGAAAATTGTAATAATATGTTTAAAGCTTTTTTGGCTATCATTAAATAATCGCATCTGATGTTAATCCCAAATGAATTAATTGATTCTTTTGAATGTTTTAAAATTAAATCTGGATTATTGGAAAGCAAAATGAGTTCTTCCTCTTCATTCAAAGTTAAGTCAAATACAGAAGTATCCGTTATGAGAAATGGATTACGAACCCAATCAAATTTCTTAATATCTAATTTTGGGAAATAATGAATAATTCTCTCCTCTAATGTTGTCAAATGATCAACAAAAATTAATTTAATAGTTTTATAACTGTCTTTATGGACTGACTCAAACTTTTCTAAATTGCCTTCCTGAGCTTTATTTTTCCATAAAGTTACTTGTTTTTTGAATACCACCAGCTTATCGGTTGAGTTTAAGATATTTTCATTAGGCCCTTGCATACTTGAATTGATGTTGTTAAAAATATTTTTCTTTTTAAATGATATAATTTAATAATATTTACATTATTATATATTTGCAAAATTTGGCGGCACACAAAAGTGCCGCGGCACAGTGGTTGAGAATCACTGGTCTAAGGCTTTGACAAACTGCTTCTTAAGGCCTAATTTAATATTAAGAGGAGGCAGTAAAATATTTGATGGTTCAACTAAAGATTTGCGTATTATGGTTTTAACACCTGGTTGGAAATCTGTCCTTTTTACCCATTCTTTTTGTATATAATGTCTTTCTCTAGGTTGGTTTTTTAACTGAAGCAACGTCAGCACATACAATTTTAGATATAAAATTAATCCGTATAATTTTAAATATTTTTGATTGTCGACAGTGGTTATACCTAACGAAATTGATCCTTCTTATATCTCTGATTTATATATTTGTGCTGGCTGTCATTTTTTTATCCGATTCTAAACTTTCATCCCATTATTTATTGACTTTTCTTGTATTTTTTGTGTTTTTCAACTTTTTTCGCGATAAAAAAAATTACTCGAAAGTTTTTTTTTTTTACCCCGGATTCGGAATCAGCAGGTCGAGAACCATAGGAAATTATGTGCAAAGTGTCTGGACAGTTCTCCTTTTTTTGTGGCTGTGTTATTTTATCCACTTTTAACAGGATTTGAAAAACGTCGACTATATTAGTTGTATGAGTATAAAGCGTTTTCATATCATTTTTACGCATTGTTGCTTATTTTATTTGTTACTAAAAATACCGTACGTTTTGATAATCGCTATTTAATGTATTATTTAATATTTATCTCTGACCGTTATCGTACATTGTACCAATGACTAAATTATCCTCTAGCTCCGGATCTAGGAAGGAGGGAGGGGGAGGCTGATATCCTCCCCAAGCGGGAGTTTCAGGGGCGCTAAAATCATAACATAATATGATTAAAAATAAAGTTATTCTACACAGCACCTAGCATACAGATGTCTGGTAGAAAATTTATATGTACATACATATGCTAACCATTATATATTTGTGAAATTTTTAAAGTAATTTATCTCAAACGTTTGTGAGGGGCTCCATAATCAAGTTGCCTCAGTTGGAAATAACGTAGATCCTCTGCTAATTGCCTACGCCCGCATATTTATCGTACGGATGGCAACCCTGCTCTTGATTGTATCGTGTACCTATTTATAAATTTCTTTGTATGGTTTTAGAAAGAACCTTATTTAATTGATATTATATAATGCAAGCGTGAATATGTCAGTATCTATCTTATATATTCATTTTTCCTATTATTACAAATGAATATTTTATATATACCTAATAAAATGTTTCTGATGACAGATGTGATATATGATGTTTGCCATTAAAATTTAATTTACTGAACGGAAAAATTGGGTAATATTACAGGTTTCCTAAAGACTCAAATATAAAAGAGAAATGGATAGATGCAGTTCGTAGCGATGGCTGGTTTCCAGGACCTCGAACTACAATTTGTTCTGATCATTTTGAAATCGATTGTTTTGATTTTGGCAAGAAAAGGCGATATTTATTTCCAAGTGCAGTTCCAACTTTAAAACTTGATGTGAGTACTTATTGTAAATGTATATGTGAATGTTTGTTTATGATTAGACTCATTATAAACGGGGTCGTAGCTGTAGTCTCATATAACCTGCCTGCTGTCTTCAGTAGCGGGCGGGTGACCAGGATGGATTTCCTCACGTAAAAAAGAAGACCCACTATAAAATTATACCATTCCATTATCAGTACCATTAAATTATATTTACCATTTAAATCAAAGTGCTTCATATAACCATTTGTAATATCTAATTAAAAGTCAAAGATGCTAGGAAACGCTTCCGAGTAACACCCTTGTGTCCCGATGCAACTCCTCCTTTCGTTGGCGAATCTGGCTCCCGGTTCTTCCTCAAAAAGCATATTTGCGACCAGATTTGGAAGCAGTCACCGGTGCTTCATATTCATCAGCTGACGCGAAGGTGTCATTTCTGATACTCATCTCATTTTATCTGTATCAGACTTTTTACAGACATTCAATAAGGACGAACTGGATAAATATGTCCGTTGTGCATGTGGGTAGAGAGTCTCACCTTATACACTAAAATGCAATAAAATCACTACGACATACATCGCTTTAACAAACTACCGACAGGTACCACTAAAGAAATTGGGTGTTCTTCTGCTTGATTGTAGTGACTGCGAAGTTGTTTTCTGGATGAGAAAAAACGTCTTTTTGGTTATCTTAGAGGCAATTTAAATTGAGAATGCGCTAGGGTCTTTGAAAAAGTAGAGACAGAAAGTACTGTGAAATTTTAACCTAGCGATATCTAGTTGCTTGCGCGTGTGCTGGGTGGTTATTGTAAAATTCTAATACGGAGTTGAGTTGAGTTGATGCGTCTATGTTGATGTTTACTTTATTATTGTTCAACAAAGTGTGTAACGGAATCACGTCCTGTATATCGTGACCAGGAAGTAGGAAACGGTCTCGGTTCGGTCCCATGGGGTTAGAAGTTGGCCTGAAGGGCTTGAGAAAAAGAGACTATTACTCAGTACCGTGGGGATTTGTTGTGGGTTACGAACTCACTGGACCAAAGGGGCCTCCGCGAAATAAAAGGGAGCTAGATAGGATGGTAGCGCTGAGTTTGCTGCCGCCATACCCAGAGTAGATTAGAACAGCACCCAGAGAAAGAAGAGAGAGGGTGAGGGTCGACACCAGAGTTGTAACTATGCTTCTACACCAAGAAAGTGTTTGAGCACACGTAGTTTACTTCACATAAGGTATCCGATAGGTAACCATAATTCTTAAAGGCAGGGGTTTGTACACGATTATAAAAACAGAAAAAAAAAAATCAATTGATGTAACGAATTTTGTTTTCAAAATAAAAATAGTTTATTACATTTATGTTCCCTTTCGCTTGATAAGGCAGATTCTTCAGATCGGATGTGCTCTTTTATGACATTACGAAGAGCACAACGCGAGCCGAAAAACCTGAAGCACGCACACCTGAAATAAAAAAATCTGAGTAAACGATTATTATGAATGATAAGCGAAGTTGAGTTGAGCACGGGGCACATGGCTACTTTGAAGGAATCCGTTTGGGAACAGATCAGCGCAACCGAGTCGAAGACAACTGAAACCACTCGATGTCTCTCGAACTCCTTCGAACAACAATATCATTTAGGAACCTTGTTTTTTTTTTTGACGAGGGGAATGCATTTATGCACTACCCTTACCAGTTGCATTAGTGAGACCGAAGTTCCCCTGGCAATAGGTAAGGGGGTGTGGAGGGATGTCTCCACACCAGTGTGGGACTCACCCGACGTGAAGCGTCGGAAATACCCACCAAAACCCCGGGGCCGCCCGCCGCATTTGGGTTGGGGACGATACAGGATAGCGGATGCATGCTCCGCGTCGTCCCCTGCGGCAAGCCCAACAGGGCCACGTCCATACTTTAGCCCGTTGGGGATGGGGGAAAGAATGTCGATGCCTGACCCACAGGCTCTCTCCCCATCCACCCTTCGCCCACTTCTCAGAAGAGAAGAATGACCACAGGTCATCAGTCCAGGGGCAAGGGATTATATCCCCTGCTCCCAATAAAAATGAAAAGGAAGAGTGGGACAGAGCAGTGGCGGGCAAAGAGAAAGAAGAAGAAACCCGCCACTATGATAGAAAGTAAGGTCATTCTCCTCAACTCATCTTGTCAACTGACAAGACGTAGCGAGGAGAGGGATGCCTTGAAGACAGAAGAAGAATCACTACATCCAAAGCATTTAGGAACCTGAAATCGGGCCGGCTCAAAAAATACGTCTCGGTTATTGATTCCAACTGCATTGTAATTACAATAGATTTACTATAATTTTACTCTATTTACTGTCTACTAAATATTTCACAAATATACAGTGTATGAAAACTACTGTAATATTTATTATACATATTACTGTAATCTATACATATAATAAAAATGTAACAGATCGCTGTCTGTACATGGAAGATATATGAGAAAAAAATATTACTAGGACCTTTATAAACGCAAATAGAACCCGAAACAATGATTCTTAAAATTTTTGTCTGTTTGTCTGTGCGTTTGTGCACGCTAATCTCAGAAACGGCTTATCTGATTTAGATGCAGTTTTCACTAATATATTGTAGTAAGCTTCACTTAACATTTAGTGTTTGTTTCATGTCAATCGGTACATAAATAAAAAAGTTATGTCAATTTAAAGAATCACGTTGAACATTTATTCTATCTAAATTCTTTCTCTGTTCAGATGCATTGTATGAAACTTTACTAAACTCTATAATAGTCTATATAAAAGTATGATTATATAATAATAATAATATGATAATAAATAGAAGTTAAAAATGATCAGTTTCGGAAATTTAAAAGTCCAATTTAAGTTGAACTCAGATATATATCATCATTCATATGAAATAGGGTTCAGGTTAGGCTGGCAATTCGGGCTGTTTATATATGTAGAGATAAAGCACATCGAGAGCCGGGCCGCTTTCGGAGGCGCATGGCGTAACAGTTGCATTCGATAACACTGACAGTTTGGTTATTTTATTTATTTATATTTTAGGGTTTGTAAATACATATTTTATGTATTGTATTCTATGTATAGGTTAAATAGTTTTCAAATTAGGTAAACACGTCTTATTAGTTAAACTGTAAATACAAGTTCTTAATTTTTATGATTAATAAACAATTTAGTAATTTGCGATTAATTAATAAATAAATGTATCTATTAGACATTTCCTTTATTTTCGATAATTAATAGGTTAGGTTAATACGTCTTAATAGTTATTAAACTGTAATAAAGTTAAACTGTGTAATAATCTGTAAGTATTTATTTTTTTGTTTATGATGAGTATGTGTTTACTAAATAACGCTGAGTTAGTACTAATTACTACTTATTATAAGAATGCCTCGAAAAAGATCCAACCTCTCCCGGTGCAGCAGAAATGCTATAAGGATGAGATTAGTTCTCATTAGTTCACAACATTTCAGTAACGTCAGGCCAGGTTTCATGTTACAGAAACTTCAGCTCAGCGAAAATCTCGATTGAGTTCACATCGTTCTCGAATGATGGCCACTTGAGTTAGGATGAACAGGGAGCAGCGTGAGGCACGTTTGTCCACCGATCGCAAGGCTCATGCAATATCACGTGAGTCTGAGACCTTTACTAATAGGGATACCCGCCTGAGCTCTCAAAAAGCACGAACTTTGCAGTCTAGAAAGCTGGAAAGTAGTTTAGATCGTGAATCTCAATTAACAGCTGATCGAGAAGAAGAAAGAAACTGCAGAATAGCGTCAGTCACGACTAAATGCCGATCGAATTCGGCATATACTCAATAAAATGTTATCAAGTTTGATAGAAGACCCAGAAAACTAGAGCAGAAATTGATATCCTTCCATGGATTACCAAAGAGAAAACAGGTTATTTGTATTCGCCCAGAATTGATTACTCTGAATTCACATCTATAGTAGGTATGGTTGTATGTTGTCAGTTTTGTAATGCTCAAAAAATGGAGAAAAGACCCAAATGGAATATGCTATTCAGGTGGCAAAGTGCTCATTTAAACTTATCATGAGCCCCTTTATAAAAGTTTTACTAAATAGTGACCATCCTCATTGTAAACATTTTTAGACCATATCCGTTTATATAATAGTGTATTCCAAATGACATCTTTTGGGGTCAAACATATCACAGCCAACTTTTAAGGTCAGGGCCAATTTATCACTTGATTGGATCTTTGCTTCTCCAAAATGAGCCAAAATTTCTTTAAATTTATTTTGTATCAAATTATAATAAACAGGCCCATATACGACATCATAACTTTCCTCAGCTGAACATCAACTTTATATTTCAACTTGAGAATATGTTACATCAAGTAAATCCGTATGTCAGAAGTTTCAAAGCCGCAATAGATTCCATCCCACAAGGCAAATATAACAATTATAAAGTTATAAATAAGGCTGATAGACGTCCTGCGGAAGAACATCGTGAAAAGTGCAATGTCCCCGTTGCAGACGAAGTTGTAGTAATATTAGTCAATCAGGAATGTGATAGATGTCACATCGTGCAGCGCACTCATGGTGGTCGCTTACAACGTATTTGTGAAACACACCGAGCATATGATGCCCTGCAGTATCCTTTGATATATTTCCATGGTCAGGATGGGTACAATTTCAGACTCTACCAAGTTAATCCAAGCACTAGCATAACAAATTATAATAAAAAATATCAGCCTTACAGTTTTATTAATACCAGAAACAAATTAGATGAAATTGTGGTATCTATTGCTACTATATTTTCTCTATAGTAACTTGAGATCGGTAACGGTGTGTATCCGCAGGAACAAGCAAAATTTGTTCTAAACGCAAACCTATGCTGCGAAGTTTCATGAATGCGAGACCTCATATCATCCGTGTATGGAAACGCAACGCAAATACCAACTTGCGAAAATTCATGACTTTACGAAAGAGCTAATTTAAGTCCACGAAACGACCAAGCAGCAGCAATAAATGCTGAAGTTTTGAGCTTTGTTTCAGAGGATAATGTAGAGTATATCTCCATTAACAGAGTTATGAAAGATGAAGAATCTACCAATTACCCAGTAGAATTTTTAGAATCCCTCAGTGCTTCTGGACTACCAGCTCATAAAATAAATTTAAAGTCGGTGTACCCATAATGCTGCTAAGAAATTGAAGACCGCCAAAACTTTGCGACAATACTAGATTAAAAGTGCATTTTTCTGTTTTAAATTTCTGATTCTGCGAAACCTGATAGAAGCAGAGATTTTAACAGGTGGTAGTGTTTTTTATGCCTCGAGTTCCTCTTATTCCTAACAATTTTCCGTTTAGTTTTTAAACGAGTCCAGTTTCCAGTGAGCTTATGACCAGTTTCGCGATGACAATTAATAAAGCCTATGGTCAGACGCTAAAAGTTGTGGATGTGGATCGAAGTATTAACTGTTTTTCGCACGGTCAGCTTTATGTGGCTTTATCACATGTTAATAATTCTAGCAGCCTGTATGCTTTGTTCCCTGATGGCTATACGATGTAACGACGGTGATTATAATCCAGAATAAACCAAAATCCGAAAAATGCTGCCCAAAGTCACTATTCCACGCAGATGAAGTTGCGGGCACAGCTAGTATTAATATAAAAATGTAGGGTTCTCTGCATAAAACAAACTTTAACTTTAACTTAAGTTCTAAGTGCTACATATTTGCAATAATGAGGGAATCCCTCCTAGAAGATTTTTTTATATTAAATCTTTTATTTCTGCTAGGAACTTACATTATGTATATATGCAATTTGGTTGTTTATCCATATTGGGGCCGTTCATAAAATACGTTCACATACATGGGGGGGGGGGGGGTCTTGCAGTGTGTGACAAAATGTGGCAAGGGTACACGGGGGTCTACGGCAATGTGACGTTTGCCATTAATTATTTTTCGACATAAGCGCTAGCTTTGTGGCGCGGCTCTAGCTGCGTTGCGATCCGTCACAACTGGTTTTTTTTGTTTTTCCAATACTTGAAAGAATAACATTTCCACGTACCCTGCGCTCTCGATTCAGTAACAAATGAAAATGCTGTTTCTCATGTATTTATTATTATATTCTTCAATCAACAATAGCAACTAAATATCGGGTCGGTGCAAAAAATACGTCTCGATAAATAACTCACTCATTTGAGAAGTGAGCTCTTATTTTGTTTAGTTCGCTTGAAACACATCCAATGTAAAAACGTCTCACAATGCCGCAGTGTGTATTCAAAAGTTGCAAAAATAATCCCCGAAAAAGCAATTTACCGGCCGGAGTATCTTACTTTCGGTATGTACATGAAGAATAAGTTATATTTTAAGATTTAAGCTAACAAACAGTATTAAACTTAGAACAAAATTACCGATTTTAAAATACCGCTACAAATGTTTGGCCAAGACTTGCCAAGACTTTTGTTTAACAGAACAATATATACGTGAAGTAGATAAGTATTGTAATAATGTAAAAAAAAATTGTAATCAGAAAAAAATTGGTTAATGCTATTTTTGTGTCCGTTTTTTGGACTCTCATTAGGTACTTTGCTTTCATTTTTTATTTTAGCTTTCCTAGCAATCCATTTATATGTGCAGAATGGATCACGATTGTCGCCAGAGAAAGAAGAGATGACATTTATAAGCCAGCTAAGAATTCGGTTACATGTTCGGATCACTTGGAAAAATCGGATATGTTCGGAAAAACTAACCAACGGCGATTGGTTAAAACAGCGGTTCCTAAATTACGGGTGCATTCATTAATTAATGTCACAATCGAAATGTAATTCTGTTTTTTGTATATCTGTTGTATGTCTGTTTTTTTTTCAGCTTAAATGTATTTGTGACACGAAAATCATTGTGTTCTCGGAATTCATGTCTTTTCAAAAACAGATTCAACTCCCCGTCGAACACAATTGGCATCACCTTTAGGAATACTAAACTCTTAGTATCAGACTTTGAAGTCCAAGTGGGTCATTTTCTTTAGAAGTAGGTGTCGTCAATTTATTGTGTGAGATGATAAATTATTATTTTATTGAAATTATGTATTACATATTATTAGAATTTCATTTTAATTTACACATTTTCATTTCAGTAAAAAACAAACAAAACGACAATTCTATAACAAATTCATTTGATTGAATTTAATGAAATTTATTCAGGTACGCAGAATGGAAGTTTGAATAAATCACTTTTGATTTTATTTGTGATATCCACCATTAGACACCTTAGCCAACCGCCTATATTACATATATTTGAAACCGACAAGCGTACTTACATTTTTGCGTACGACACATAAAACACTGATAAAGTAAAACACACATACATATTACAGAAAAACGTAACGCTCATAAAATAATAAGTAATATATAGATACTAACAAACATAGATGCCCAAAATATAAAAAATTAATCAACTAAACTTGTACGTTCATAATATAAATTATTTTAGTGTTCAACGCGACTCCATGCCTCCTATAATAAAATTCTAAGAAGTAAAAAATAAACGAAACAAAACGGTGTGGCTCTCAAGGCAATAACGGAAAAAGTACTTTATTTGTTGATCGTTGAGGTCGAATTCACACTAAATGTTGTTTAACTTTTTATTTGTAAGTGAGAGAAGTAATTTTTATTGCTTTGCTTGTTTTATGTGACGAATGATCGTAAGTATTAGACAATATTTTATTTGTCGTTGTAAGTTGTAGTATTATAGTTGTAATTAGATTGAACTTAGATCTATATTAAAAATCTTCTCTCCTTTTTTAGTAAACAAATGTAGCTGTTAAAGCAGTATTTTTAGCTACAGGCGGAGAGTATTTTTAGCTTTGATTTTGTATGTGACCCTTTATCTAGTTGCTATTGTTGATCGAAGTCGAACTCAAGTAGATCGCCGAATGACAGAACGTGTGTAGAAAGAAAAGGATGGTGTGTCGGCGGGAAACTTCGTATTGGGCGGACGATTTTTTTTTGGTGTTAATAATTTGTGGCGTAATATATTCAATGTTTTAGTTTATTCTCTCCTTTCTTCTTACTATCAAAACTTTTTATTCATAATTGTACATAGTTTATTTAATTTGTGTATTTTTTATAATATACAGTGGTAAGTTTTGTTTTTTTTTGTTGTTCCGTTTTTTAAAACATGGATATAGAACCTGAGCCTGACCCCCCTCCTGAGAAGCATCCTTTACTAACGCTTTTAGATGCAGATAAATATATTTCTACTGATTCTAACACGCTGGACTTAGATTCCAGTAGCGATGGTATGAAAAAAATAAGACGTAAACTAACACAGTCATTTAAACCAATGAAAGAAAAACCTATTCGCGTTGATAAGTGGGCGTTAGCTAATAATAAGATAAGAGATTTCTCGAACCAGTCTTCCTTTATCCACTAAGGCTTCTGAGGTGGAAAATGATTTTAATTCTGATAAAATCCTTAATACAGGTTCAGATGGCTATTTTTCAACTAGACAACTATATAAAGACACAGATCCTGGTCCATATGTTGTGTCAGTGGAATTGGTATCAGAGGATCCAAAAGCTGGGACAACTCTGCATCCTCTTAAATTTGGCTATTTTCTACAAAAAAAACAATATGAAGAATATACTAGAAGATGGTATCAAAAAAATTGGTAGAAATCGTGTGATGGTAACATTTAAGTCGGCTTTGGCTGCCAATTTGTTTTTGAACAACTCTATATTAGTTAGCAATAATTATAAAACTTTTATTCCAACATATAATATATGCAAGTTAGGAATCGTTCGGGAGATTCCTATAGAGTGGTCTCATAATGACATTGTAAGTAATTTGAGAATTCCGGTTGGCTTTGGATCAATAATACGTTCGCGTAGGCTCAGTAGGAAGGTCAGTAGCCCTGAGGGTTCTACTTGGATCCCTACACAGACAGTGGTGCTAACCTTTGATGGTCAAGCTATGCCTTCTCGGGTATTTTGTTGTTACTCTTCTCTTCCTGTTGAACAATATATCTATCCTGTAGTTCAATGTTTCAATTGTTGTCGCTTTGGTCACACACGTGTACAATGCAGAAGTTTATCTCGGTGTTATAAATGTGGTGATAATCATGATGGTTCATCATGTGATTTCGATGGGGAATATAACTGTATTAATTGTTCTGGACATCACAAGGCTACAGATAAATGTTGTTCAGAGTTTGTGCGACAAAAAAACATAAAACACTATATGTCCAATCATTCAGTTTCCTACCAAGAGGCTGAGAAAAAATTCTTATCTAGCAAAAAATCATTTGTTGAGGTTTTAACATCCTCTCCTAATAAGGAAAAACCCTTAATGAACACTCCATTAGATAATTCAAAAAGAAATACTCTTTCATATAAAAAAACTATTTTATTGAAACCAAAAACACATGCTCCTTTATCCAAGGGGTATGATATTAAAGAACACAAAGATTTAATTAAAAATTATGATATTCCTCTTTCAAGTAATGGTTGTGCCTTAAATAATAATAAGGATTTCAATGATGAAAATGTAGATATAAATGCCTTGATTCTTTCCTTGATGAATATTATTTCCAATTCTTGTTTACCGGACCACGTGGCTATCACCTTGATTCAAAACATATCAGTTACACTATTTAATTCATTTAAACATGGACTACATTCTTCAGTGGAATTGTAGGAGCATATTATCAAAACGAAGTGATTTATATTATTTGATTAATAGATATAAAACACCCATTTTAGCTCTATGTGAGACTTGGTTGAAACCAGGTACTTTATTTAAAGTACCAGGTTATTTAATTCTGAGAGATGACAGAGATGATGGTTTCGGAGGATCTGCTCTTCTTATTAGAAATAATATTTTATTCAAATCTTTATCACTGCCCTATTTTAATAAAGGAAAATTAAATGCAGTGGCAGCTAGGATTGAAAATGTTTCATTTCTTTCTATTTATATTCCACATAAAGATGTTTCAGTTGTTCCTGTACTTAAGTTTATTATTGATTCTATTCCTCCTCCGGTTATTATTTTAGGTGACTTTAATGCGCATCACTCCCTGTGGGGTGCTCCAAATGATGATAGGTTAGGAATTGAACTAGCTAGTTTATTAGATGATTTGAATTTATGTGTCTTAAATGATGGCTCGGTGACTCGTCGAGGTATTCCGGGGCAATCTAAAAGTTTTTTAGATGTTTCTCTTTGTTCATCATCCATCTCTTCTTGTTTAATGTGGAAGTGCCTTGAATTATCATACGGTAGTGATCACTTTCCAATAATTATTTCGAAGTCTATCTCAGATTCTTGCTTAACACCACTTCCTCCGTTACTGAAGTATAAACTAACAAATTGTAACTGGGAGTTATATGGTTCTGTTCTGGATGATAAAATTACATCACAACCTGAAGTTTCTTTATACAATATAGAACAATCATACAATAACCTAATTGTTAGCTTGACGTTAACAGCTGATGAAATTTTTTCTTGTAAAACTGTTGCTAGGAGTAATATTATGTCTCCACCTTGGTGGGACAAGGAATGTACTCAGGCGATTCATAGACGTAAAAGATCTGAAAAAAATTGTAACTTGGTGTTAGATTTAAATTCTTTTCTTCAATACAAAAATACTTTAGCAGCAACTAAAAGACTTCTAAAAAAGAAAAAACGCGATGGTTGGCTTCGTTTTTGTTTGTCACTGTCCCCTGAAACTTCTCCATCTGTAGTATGGAGAAACATTCGTCGTTTTAGGTCGTCCACAAAAAGTAATAATTGTACTTCCTTCTCGCTTGAGTGGGTTGAACCCTTTTTGAATAAACTGGCCCCAAGTTATGTTCCTAATTTTGATCAAATGCCTTACAATTACATTTCTGATATTAATAGCGATTTGAGTCCTTAGAGGCTCCTTTTTCAATAAAGGAATTAAAACTAGTCTTGAACCGTGTTTCTGATTCTTCACCTGGGATTGATGGCATTCCGTATGCATTTGTTGTTAATGCAAAACCTGATACATTATCATTTGTTTTAAATTTAATAAATATTATTGTTGAAACTGGTCGCATTCCAGAATCTTGGAAACAACAAATTGTAATTCCTATTTTAAAACCTAATAAAGACCCTTTAGACCCTAATTCCTTTAGGCCTGTGGCGTTGTCATCCGTTCTTTCTAAATTGGCAGAACATCTAATTAAAAATAGGTTAGAATGGTTTTTAGAGCATCATAATCTTTTAAGTGTGTCTCAGTTTGGATTTAGGAAAGGACGCAGTGTTTCTGATAGTCATTCAATTTTATCGACAGATATTCAAATTGCGTTGACTAGAGATGAAACTCTGGTAGCTGCATTTCTTGATGTTGAAGCTGCTTATGACAAGGTTGACTTGAGATTATTAAAATACAAACTGCAGATCCTTAAGGTTCCTTTAAAGTTTATAGATTTCATTTTTAATCTTTTTACAGGTAGAACCATAGTCTTAAGGGCTCTAGGAGTGAATAATCACAGTAGAGTACTATGGAATGGTGTCCCGCAGGGATCTGTACTCAGTCCTATTTTGTACGATGTGTACACAAGTGATTTAGATTCTGTAGTTTTACCTCAGTGTTCGGTTCTTCAGTATGCTGATGATTTATTAATATATTCCTCTAACAGATCAATAGGACAGGCTGCAATAATTGTGGAACAGTCATTGGATAGATTATCGCAATGGATGTCTGATCATTATCTTTCATTTTCTGTTTCTAAAAGTAAAATAGTTGTTTTTTCTCGTAAAAAATCAAATCCTAATATTATTGTGTCTTTGAATCAGTCGCCGTTACCTTTATGCAACGAAATTACTTTCCTAGGTAGAATATTTGATAGCAAATGTACTGGTGTTCCGCATGTTAATTATATAGTTGGTAAGTGTGAAAGAAACGTTAACATTATGAGAGCACTTTCTGGGGTTTGGTGGGGTGCTCATCCTTTTACATTAAAATTAATTTATAATGCAATGATAAGAAGTCTTTTAGATTATGGCTCTTTCACACTTTGCCCTGTTAATAAATCTGTAATGCATAAATTCAACCTTATTCAATCTAAGAGCCTTCGTATTATCATTGGAGCTATGAAAAGTACTCCTATTAATGCACTACAAATAGAATGCGCGGATGCACCCCTTCACATTAGAAGACAGTTTTTATCAGATCGATATTTTTATAAATCTTTACAATTTCTGCACCATCCTCTTCATCAAAAGTTAAATTATCTTGACAGCCTGATTATAAAGAGTAATAATTACTGGCATCGAAGGCCTCTCCCGTATTTAATCCATAGTCTCAGGAATATTAATGAGCATGATTGCGTCATTAAACATTTTCCATGTAATCCTCTTTTCTTTTTTGATTATAATGTTCTTATTTTCCAACCTGATGTACGTTTATCAATAAGTATAACAAAAGGTGTTTCAAATCCGGATTCTAAACTTTGGAATTTTATGGAAAAAAAAACGCTCCTAATGCGGAAGTCTTTTTTACTGATGCCTCTAAATCAGTTGAATCTATTATGGAAAGCTATTCAGATTTTTATGGTAATGTTTCTGGTTTTAAAAATAATAAGTGTCGAGGAGTGGGGGCAGCTTTTTATCGAATTTCTTCTGGATATTTTAAACTTTTTAAATATTCTTCTCGAATATCTAACTTTTCGGGGGAATGTTTGGCTATTTTGAAATGTATCAGCTATATTGTAGAGGAAAAAATAGCAAGAGCTGTAATATTCACGGATTCCTTAAGTTGTCTACAATCTCTTCTGCATAATCCTTTTAAAAAATCGAATTGGTCTCCTATCTCTCTTGAAATTAAAAAATAAACTATTATTTTGTTCTCAACTAGGTTTACAAGTTTCCTTGATATGGATACCTGGGCATGCAGGTATCCAGGGTAATGTAAATGCTGATGAATTGGCAAAACTGGCTGCTTTTCAAGGTGCTACTGATAATTCTTTATATAGTCAGGATTTAGTTTCTTTTCTACCTCGTCAAGACTTGGTGGAAAAATGGAATTTAGACTGGAATCAGTCTAATAAAAGTCAATTTTATAAAAGACATCAACCTAAAATTTCTCTAAAACCGTGGTTCTCCAAATGGAGATTAAGCAAGAAAATTACAACTATTATTTCGAGGTTACGGCTTGGCCACTGCTCTTCGCCAGTCCACCTGAACAAATTAAGAATTAGAGATAGATCTATCTGTGAGTGTGGTCTGGAAGAGGGTAACATCATGCATATTCTTTTTAACTGTTCTCTATATAACTCTTTACCACTGTATGATATTTTATGTAATTATAAGGCTATTCTTCCTTGTGACTTGTCATCTATACTATCTCTTAATAACAAAATATATGTTAAATCATTAGTTAAATTCCTTAATTATCATAAATTATCATTGTAAATTTGACATTTTATGTATATTTATATATTGCCACTTCAACATTTACCCACTTATTCCCGCCATCTGCCCAAAATTATATACACTCACTACTTGAAAATGGCAGTAATAGACTCTAAAGAGGACTGAGTTGCCAAGTTAAAAAAAAAAGAAGAAAGAAGACAGAACGTGTGGACACGACCGTTCGCTATGGCAGCACAAACCACAGAGTACATTGGCGCAAACCGAATTCAGGACTGCCGTCTTGTATCCACACCCAAAAGCGAATTGTATTATTTCTATACTTAAAACAGATTTCACACAATCTTATGAGCACTAACGTGTCTGTTATCTACTCTATGAGAGATACGCAGAAAATCCACTTTACGAATTACTTCCAGACGCATGTTTCACAAGAAGTATTTTTTTTGTAAATTTCTAAAAACTGAACCTCGTGATTCTAATCACGATTGAGCAATTCTTTCACGACAACGACTGACCTAATTTTCATCATTTTTGAGATAAGAAATAAGAATGGTATATTTAAACGAGAATATTTGTTACAAAGTCCAATAGGGCAGTAAAGGATAAAATGTTAACGTTGTGTACTTAAAGTAAAAAAAATGTTAATCTTGATTTTTTTGGAAGTCGAAAACAAGATCAACAATAATTAGTGTAGACATTCTGATATATCTGTTATAAAACGAATGTACATCACTGAAGCAAGTTTAACGAGTCATTGACATTATGCGGCAGAATACGGCAAAAAGAACACCTGCAATTTCCAAGTAAGGCATAATTAAGTATGCAATGCAAGGATGACATTGTCGACTGTTCTATTGATATATTTTTGCCTACTAATAGCTGCGCATGTACAGTCGATAGAAAAAGTTTGTTATCCTAAGACTTAACTTAATACAAATACAAATCAATATATTCGAGAGCAAGGTGAAGGCACGTTTTAATGAGTAAAAAATTGTAAAGCGTCGAGAAGCCAAGCCAAGCACTTTTCGTATCGACTGTTCATAGTGTCTCTATGAACATGTGACCTGAGTACGAACAATAGGAAGATGAATGATAACTGCGGACGTGTTCTTATGTAGCATCGGCCGTACGTTCAGTTTATACAGTTTTTTGAACTCGCCGATTTTTACTTCTGAAGCGGTCATGTATAAAGGGAAATTACTTAAGTAAAATGTATCTATACACTTGAACGAAGATTATTTGTATATTTTTCTATTAAATGTATGTAAATATATATTATAACTCAAAACCTTTGTTTATGTATATTTGTTAGTTTTAATTAGAAGAGACACACTGATTCGATGATTTTTTTCGTTTTTACCTTAGATTTTTACTGGACAGTATATCATCCTTATCACTGGTAAGATAATGAATGAAATCAAATTAATTAGTCAACAGATAAATAATAATATAGTGAATAATTTTGCACTATTGATATTGCTGTATAAATCCGAACAGAGCCACAAGCACATGTAGTATATTAGGTATAAAAAAAAATTGTTGTATTTTATCAAGTATCTAGTTATTTTGTTACTATGTCAAGCAGTTCAACACGATTCAACAGGTTTAAAACCGACTAAAACGACTTCTTTGATTCATGAGAAAGTGAAGCATTCTTACGCTGTGCGTAAAATGTTCTCTTTAGTGACAAATATTTTTATATATCTATGTTTTATAAATAGGAATAAATAAAACAACTCAAGACAATTTTTTATTATTATTAGTACTGTTAGTATTAATATAATATTGGATTTTATTTTTAATTTTCAAATAACATAAATAATAATCTGTACTATAATCAATAAAATTTAAGTGTCCATTTGTGTCAAAATGTTTTTTTTTTATTAAATAGACATGTTTGTGTATACGATACCTATGTCAAAAATACATTTTTTTAAATTTTTTGTCTGTCTGTCTGTCTTTCTGTTTGTTCCGGGTAATCTCCGGAACGGCTGGACGAATTTAGACAGGACTTTTCCGCATTTTAATTTTAATTTTCGAAAATAATTAGGGTTCCGCGTAAATAAATTAAAACTCCTAACAAATTAATAAAATTCTATTCAATGGACAGATTTACGGGTAATTGCTTAAATTTATAAGAAATATTTTTACTTTATCTTAGTACAAAAAAAATAAATTAGGGTTCCGTATAAAAACATTAAAACGCAGTGAAGAATATATGATACGCGAGCGCAGCCGCGGGCACACAGCTAGTTATGATCTAAATCCGAACACCTAGTTGATTATTATAATTAATCGTCTCTTACAAATTTAATACGTTATCATTTAATTAAATTAATTGAGTGTGAACATGGGATTATTTGATACTGGACGGCTAACTACTAATAATCCGGTAACATAAAATAATATTATTACCTCACTAAATTTCATTTATACGCATTCAGACAAAATATGTTATATCGTCTTTACCGGAAATTGATATAACGTAAAAGTAAAAAGAAAGCACATTTAAATGAGATAGTAGAAAATCAAAGGTTGCAAGCCTGATGCGGTGAGGCAGGGGCGTAATGATGCGGCGGTCGAAGTAATGGTGTTTCAGAGTCGTTCACCCCGCGACGCTGTGGTCCAGAATTTGAAGAATAGGGGAGCATAGACATCTAAAGGTGAAATGCGATCAAAATTTGGTTTTAACAGAGTTATGATTCTCACAATAATTATTCTTGCACAAATCTTAGCTAATTTAATTGGCAAAACTTGGGTTAACTCACAATAAGGTGGTGCTGTGTGTATGGAGTGACTGAAAGGGTATTGTTCATTGCGAGCTTTTTACCGCCTGGCAGAAGCATTGATTCGGATCTCTACTGCCAACAACTAATTAATAATTAAGAGAAAAAAGTTAAGAGGAAGCCGCCAGAATTGATTTATAGAAAGGGGTGTGGTCTTTCATCACGATAACGCTAGACCACACACATCTTTAGCTACTTAACAAAAATTAAGAGTTTGGCTGAGGGGTGTTAATGCATCCGTCATATAGCCCTGATCTTTCACATTTACATTTCCACCTGTTTCATCTCTTTAAAATTCTTTAGGCAGTGTCAAGTTGACATCAAGAGAGTACTGCTAAAACTACTTGTCGCGTTTTTTGATCAGAAGTCCCAAAATTTCCACAGCAACGGAATCAAGGCACTAACTACAAGATGACAGAAAGTCATCGGATACAATGGCATATATGTCCTGTAATTAGATGTAAATAAACTTTGGAAGAAAATGTTCGTCTGGAGTTTTCATATAAAATGCGAAGTTTTTCCCCAATCTAATATATGCTATTGTTGTAAAAAAATTTGAAAAACCATTATTTTGAAAAGAAAAAATTTTTCATCAGTTGTACCTAATGCATTTAAGCGTGTCTAAAAAAAAGTGATTAGAATCATGGTCATATACCCTACGACACCAAAATGACATCGTAATTACGATTTCATGTTATGTCCTTATTTTTTTATCCTGGACCACTGTGCGCAAGTTCTATGGTGTCAGTGTCTAAAACCATCAAAAGAAAATTAATACTCTTCAAAAGGTTTCTTTGAAGGTATCTTCTAACGTTTTTATTATCTAATTTAAAAACAAAATCTAGTATAGAAGTCTTTACAAAAAGATATTACTACACCCATGTGACAAAAATGAAACATGTAATATAATAAAATAGACAGTTTATTCTAAATAGTATTAATATTATCATCTAAATAAAACAAATAAATGCTAATTTCAATTTAATTAGTCATAAATTGAATATGAAAAAAATGTTTCAAAATTATTCTTTATAATCATTTACAATATACCAAAAGATCATTTGTTTTGATATCAAATACAACAACAAAAAGCAGTAACTAGATGAAAACAAAAATATGAATATATGCGTAGGTAAGTAAGTACTTAATTTCCTTACCGGAACGTAATATACGAGGTTAAAGTTCGCACTATCTAGCGCAACACATCTAACCGAGTGGGTTATTGTACTAGGAGGTAGTGCGAGCCCGCTTTCTCTATTCTATTGTACGCATTGAGTACAATGATCCAATACTATCGTGCGGGTATTTTGGCTAACTGTAAAAATATTTCTATGTTTGGCTTAATTTTCAAACCAAAATTCACATAATCCCGACACAAATTATGCACTAAACGATTAAGAGAAGTTTTCTATAATTGAAGTATGTTAGGTACATTAACAAAATAATAATATCAAAAGCGATCTATATTTTTAGGTTATGTTATTTCATACAATTTGTAACAATATTGTAAAGATATCAGTCCGTAAATCGCAGAAACCGGCCGCCATAATAATTTTATTGATTACTTCGGAACAGTATAATCTGGTTACATTACAATCTTGAATGATCAAGATAACATTATGCGTACAATTTTTTATTACTGACGGATGATTGAAGTATTTAACTATCGAGAAATATAAATATATTTTTAATTCATTCATTCAAAACAGCGTGTTTGAAGAGAATGGTTGCATAGCGCTCGATTCAATCTTGCGTCAATCTATAAATCACGTGTCAGTCGTTCGTTGAACAGCGATGGAACTGTACGACGTTTCTCCTTCGGAACGAAAGCTGTCAGAAGTAAGCACTAATTACGATGTAGAACGGTTTTTTATATTTACATTTGAAACATTATCTGTGCTATGGGACCCGAAGCACAAATTTTACTCAAGTAAACATAAACGCCTGGAGGCACTAAAACAACTACAAAACGTGTACACAAGAATTAAGCCAGGCGCAACTATCGACGATGTGAGAAAGAAGATAAACTCATTACGTTCCAATTATAGACGTGAACTGAGGAAAATTGAGGCCTCAAAAAATTCAGGTGCCAGCGATTCTGACGTTTACAAACCAAGGATTTGGAGTTTTCAATATTTATATTTTTTGAAAAATACCGAACATCCAGATCATTTGGTAAGTTAATGTTTCATATTATGTATTTTAATAAAACAAAAATGTTATTTATGTAAGTACAATGTATATACAGAGTATATAGGAAACTTCTACTTGACGGAACAATCCCCAAAACGTATATCGTTATATCGGATACTTACCTGTATATCGATACACTTTATATAGCGTAAGAACCACTCTCAATAACAAAACAATAGACTATTATTTAGTCGCTAACGAACATTGGTTTACAACTCTCTGGTGTCGTGGATTCTAAGAAATGCGCTCTTTTGTTTGTGGTAATCGTCTTGCGCGTGCTTCCTTTGACGGACGTCTGGTTGTTATACTTTGTATGTACGTTATCATATATTAGTAGTATATCAATTTTCAAATTGTAACAATGGCTAATAAAAGAAAGACTCTTTGTATTGACGAAAAAATTTCATTAATACGCGCGATAGAGAAGGGTGAACAGAAAAGTATTGTTGGAAGACGCTTTGGACTTAGTCCGTCTACTGTGTCAACCATCTGGAAGAGCAAGGAAAAAATTCTACAGGCTGAAGTGGATGGAAAGACTTCTAAGAAATTAAAGAAGCCAATTTTTGAAGAATTGGATCAAGCGATGCTATTATGGTTTTATAAACAGCGCCATAATAATATGCCTGTCTCAGGGCCTATTTTGAAAGTCAATGCAAAGAAGATTGCAGAACAACGTGGGATAGTCGATTTCAAAGCATCAGAAGGATGGCTTGGAAAGTTTAAGAAACGTCATCATATCAACTACAGTAATAGCGTCACCACCACGGTAAACTATATATTCGTATTAGTAAAATGGAGTTCTAAGATTATGTCTTCATTTAACAAAAACTCTGAATAACGTAATATATTACTCCCCTGTTTCGCTATATAGAGTATATATTTTTTTCTGAAATATCTCCAATGTATAGATTTCGTCCCTCTCTAGCCTTTTATCATAAGTATAGATTACTACGATAGATTTTTCTACACTAATAAATAAAATTGAAGTGTTTGTTTGTAATGTCAAAATTAATTTAATTTACTAAATATATATGAATGTATATGCGAACCTATACCAAAAATACAATATTTCAAACTCTTGTCTGTGTGTCTGTCTGTTTGTAATGGGTAATCTCCAGAACGGCTGGACCGATTTTAATGGGACTTTTTTTAGTGGATAGCTGAAATTACTTCGCGTAATTAAGGGTACTTATAATTTTCGAAAATAATTAGTGTTCCGCGTGAAAAAAAACTCTTACAAATTTGAATAAAAAGCAGTTTTACGAGCAAGTGCTATAATTTATGATAAATATAATTTCTTTATTTAAATAAATATAATTTATTATAAATATAATTTATTTATAATATAAGGTTCCGCATGAAAAAATTAAAACGCAGTGAAGAAAATACGAAATGCAGGCGCAGCCGCGGGCACACAGTTAGTCTATACTAATATTATAAATTTGTAAAGTTTGTAAGTTTGGATGTTCGGTGATCATCGCTGGTATCGGGAGCCCCGGTACCACTGATCCGATTTTGAAAATGTTTTCCTGTTCGAAAGGTGTATTATTATATAGGCTACTTTGTATTTTGATAAATTTATATTTTAAATAATTAATTACAATAAATATAATTGAAGTCGGTAAACATTATATAATATGATGTGTGCTGCCTGATCAGTTTGATCTATGCCCCTGCATTGCTTCCGGTGGTTTGGCCTGGGTTACACTCGCCCAGTCTGTCCTTCGGGGGTAGACCAATGTTTTAGGTGTGGGGAGCAGGTTTATAAGGCCGTTGATTGTAGGGTGGTATGTGGTATGTGTATGTGTATGGGTGGTATGGCTTTCTCCGCGGGTAGAATTCTGAATGGTACGAGACTGGATATAGAGTATAGATATTAATATATTGGTAATGAGATATGTTGCATCTAGAGGGAGTATATTGTCTGTCTATTAGAATATAATTACATATCTGTTTTCCACGCGAGTTAAGTCGCTAGCAAAGCTAGTTCTTAATAATATTACAACGTTTTTTTTTGTTATTAACCTAATCTTTACAATAGACTTTTTTTATCTGCAGGTACCTAAAGCAAACATTATGATAAAATCGGAAGATTTGTCGCAATCAGAACTCGGAGAAAACTCGAGCAGCAGTGAAAATGAAATTGTACAATCACCTACAGAAAATAATAATAGCCAACATTTTTTTTCTCTCAGAAGACAATTACATCGCCAGCTCCAAAAGTACGAAGAGTTACAAAGGTTGAATCATTAAATATAGCGACTGATCCACTCGACGTTACAAGTTCTAAATTATCATTACCTCAAAGGATTATCACTCAGTCTAAACCGTTGCACACACACTGCTGTACTCTTGCTTCACTCTGGATAGAGAAATTAGAGAGACTTGATCCCGTGCAAAAACTGTTCGCTGAGAAAGCCATTAATGATATATTATTCGAAGCGGAACTCGGTAATCTGAATAGAAATTCAGTGAAAATCAATGAACCGCCAGCAGCTGGAACTGTGATCTCATCTACACCGTCGTCATCACAACAAATATAACAATGCTGATACTGTAATAAATTTATGCTATAGCAAAATCCGAGTTTCCGAGCTAGTGTTTTTGTACCGAGTTGTCTAAATAAGATAGTATATGACATAAAAACTCTTTTTCATTTTTATTACTATGTGTGATAAGGACCTGTTAATTAATTACGTAAGTGTCCCCAGGGGGGAGGAAGGGTTAAGAAATCTATGCATGCCCCTATCTTAGGGGGAATGGGTTAAACACATTCTTACGTAATATTTTACAAGTCGAAATTTATTATAAAAAATCTATTTCTATTTCGGATGCTGATTATTTTCTTCATTCCATAATGTGCACTTCGATTTACATCTTTTTTTTTACAAATTTTTGTTGTTTATCGTTAAAACGAGTAGATTATTATTTGAATAGTTTTATTCGTTTAAAGGTTGTTTATCTGATTTATGTTTGTTCACTTTAAGATTAGTATTTTCGAGAAATCTTTTGTATCTTTACATGGAGGTAGGAGGTCGAAAATACTCAAAATCATCCTTACGTAATTAATGAATGGCCCCTAATACATCAACTGTTAGAATTACTTATTATGTATAGTCTGTTATTTTGGCCTGATGTTTTTTTTTTGCGAAGCCAATACTGAGTATAATACAATGAGTTCTTAGCAATTTGGACAGTAATGGGTAAACTATAAAGAATAATAACACAGGTGTTTTTCCTAGAAAATATAAACGGATAGGTAACAAAAGTGTTTTGGCGTTTTAAAGAAACATAAAGTACACAGTTGTCTGAATAAACTTTTATCATTTATTATAGAGATTAATTATTACCTTAAATAAGTATTTTAATATAATATTATAGGTTTAATTTAAACCAACTATTGTCAAGCAATATCTATGCTATTGACATTTATTACTCAAAATTTTGTTTATATTTGACATCCTTTTCCGTCTTGTCACCAATAGTCACAAAGCTATTACCCCTCTAAATGCTTACGTTAGCATTGCTATAATTTTGACATAAAAGGTTTTATTTAATAGGTAAATATTGCTTACGCAATATCCACTCAGGACCCGCCATTCCCAATGTCGTTAAAAATAAGCAAAAGCATAAAAAAAGTTGTAGAGAATAAGTACCAAATCTGTCAAGTATTTCGAAGGTGTTTATAGTTCAAAACTATCAGAGCATCAAATTGCTTATTATAAAGCAGTATTTCTTTTTAATTACCTACTTTTTTAACTGCTCTGTGTTCAAGCACTTTTGAACCTTGTAAAGCAGTATTTGTATATTACGTTGCCACATTCAATTTTACTTGGTATACCGATAGAGTCGTAGGTGCAATATGATTAACACCTCCTTATTTACAACATTCCGAACATCGTATGAAAAGCAAAATAAACCATCGACTTCTGGGGTAATATAAGTTCATATCTTAACCGACAATGTTATTTAAATGAGTATAGAAGGTTATTTCAAAAAGTATAACGGATTGTCTTGTTATTTATTATTTTTTATCGGTTACATACTTAAATAGAATGTTATGGAATTAGAAAAATATTATTGTTTTTTGATAGACCTTACTTAATATTTAATACCTGTATACGAAGGACCATTAAATTTGCCACAAAATTATTTGGAAAGATTTAACAAAATGTCCGCCATAAGATTGCCTTGTATGAGGATTACTTAGTTAGGAAATTCAGTAACTCTATTTATTCATTTCAATTAAAAAGAACATTTTCTTTTCCAATTTACCTAACGAGCCTTTTTTTTTTACTATCAACTTCATATGTAAAACCAGTTTACGTTGAAATATGGTGTCGGATTATATCTTAATTTTAAAAATAAAATTATATAGGAAAAAACGTCGTTCCGAAATCAGGAATTTTTTGATTTGTATGTTGAAGTGAACGTAAAAAGATCGTAGATTAATTAGTCACGTTGTCTTTGTCCGTTGAGAACTTTTGTCTCCGCCAGTGAGGCAGAACTTAAACGATTATTACCCACGAACAAACCATATCGGTAAGAAAGTTCGAAGCGGTCAATGAACTCTGCAATCTTTGACTAAATTCTGTGAGCCATGACATTTTTTTTAGATATTCCTTATTATGTGTTTGTACTAGGTGAAGCGATAAGTAACCAGAATTTATTATTAAACAGATACGTATTTGTACATTGTTTCGTTCTTTACAATATTCTGAAATTGTAATAATAAATAACAGCTATTGTGTTTAACAATACACCGAATAATTACAAGCCGAGCCGGCACCATTACTACAGATTCAAAATGGAGTCGAATTTTATTAAGCTACACAGTATGGTGGAGGTTTTTATGAACAAGGTTTTGTTGCTCATAATATATAACCTAATAAATATTGGCTTAAGTCTCTCAGTTCATTGTTAAAATGAAAATTTTTGAATATTTTAAAATAATAATTTGTATTATGGTAATTTTAATACATAGTTATCTACGGTAATCTTCAAACCTCACTAATATTATGTGTAATAGAAAAAAACATAAGGGTATAATTTCGCACTGTTTTAACATTTTGCAAGTATTTTTATAATACTTTAACATGATAGAAGGATATTGAAGTGAATTTAAATAATCATGTACGAAGATATTAAATGTGTTTTATCTAATGTCTATCAATGTTTTGAAGAACATGGTTGTCTGCAGTTCTATTGCATAACTTAAGTTTTACTAAATTGCAATTAATCGTTTTCCTTTATGTAGAATGTTTATAATTGTCTATTATAAGCTAATTCTAATAACTAGTTTATTTAGTCAATATGTAAAAAGAATGTAGCTTTGATACGAAATAAAAGATATGTGATTTAAAATGTAAAAGATTGTTTAATTTTAAACACGTCAGTGCCACGCCACAATCTAATGGCTCATTTAGTGTCCAGACGTAATCAATCTCAATCATACCCTAATATTAGTATCAGTTTTTGTCGAACATTTTTGATTAGTTTGCGACATGAAAGAGTACCGCTACATTTGTCCATGACAGTTCGAGCGCCGCCTCCATGCCTTCCGGCTTTTGTAGTTTATTCTCCAGGCTACGGGATTTCCACAAAACTATTGTATTCGAATTACTCAGTGATAAATGTAAATTGAAAAAAAAATTGTTCGCCTGGAAATTACAGTCTGTAATTTCTCAGAGAATTGTATAACTCAAACAATGTTTACTAGTCGGTGTTTTTTTGTTTTCGACATTATATTTATACTAGCTGGTTCACGCGGCTGCGTTCACATTTTTTTGCAAGCTTATCAATATTACTTGATACTTCTGAAGCTTTGTAATCTACGTATTAATTATCATGTTTTTGAAGCAATGATCCCCACTAAGCCCGAGCTATCTATGGAACAAAAACATCATGATAATGTCTTGCCATGGTTATAGAGCATTTTATGTTACTTTCCTGACTAAATATTTGTCATCAAGGCTACGAAGTTTAGCATGTTTAACGTTTTCAAGCACATCAAAGCTGAGTAAATATTACATGAAATTGTGCTCAGATGCTTATACCTACGTAATATAAGCATGTAAGCTTACAAATAATGAAAATCCCGTAAAGCCTACGAAATATTTCTGCATCAAGACTAGATAAATATAGATTTCTTACCGTCATAGATTGTTAATACTTCGTGAATTAGTGTGTTAGTATACACGCGTACTTTCAAAAACGCCATCAATTAGCCATCATTATTGTCCAATGATTATTTATGAACTATATTACGCAATGAAGAATGTATGAAATGCGGGTAGAGCCGCAAGCACACAGCTAGTGTTGACATATAATAAATACCGTATAGCGTATTAGCGTTAGTTGACGACGTGATATGCTGTCGGACTCAATGGTCTGAACACACATATAGTTGTCTGGCGATTGATTTTCTGACCAACCTCATTACGCCATCATTGCTTGAATTATTTTTGATAGCCCTGTTAAACTAAGTAAAATTGCAAAAGTTATGTAGGAAATAAAAAAAGACCAGTCGAAGAAACTCTTTCATACGACATTAAATCAACAACTAGAAACAAACGTAAGCTCGTTGACTTCATTAGAAGGATTGTATTCTGTAAAATGAATACTAAAACACTAAATCATCGTTTATTCGACTATCACACTTCTGTCAACAACAAAAAAGTTAGTTAGTAAAAGAAATCTTCCAAAAAATTAAAGAAACCTAAATACGAAGATTTGTTTCAAGCTATACTATCATGGTTTTACCGACAGCGCCAGAATATTATGCCTGTCTCGGATCCGATCTTGAAAGTTAAGACGGAGAATTTTACTGAAGAACTTGGTTTAACTTCTTTCAAAGCATCAGAAGAACGGCTCAGAAAATTCAAGCAACGTGTATAATATCAAGTATGGTAAAATAAGTGGAGAAGCACGAAGTGTTGATACGTATTTTACTCATGATTAGATTAATACAGTGGGGTCAAAATTTACAGAATAATACACCCCAAGTGACATGTTCAATGCTGATGAAGCAGGAATTTTCTATAAGTTGATTCCAGATAAAACTTTGAAATTTAAAGGGGAATATTGTGTGGGAGGAAAGCTCTCCAAAGAACGTATTACAGTGCTTGTGGCTGCTAAAATGTGCTGTGCCATCCACAGGAAAAAAAAATTCCAGTGACGTATAAAGTTAATAAATCAGCTTGGATGACCAGTCAACTTTTTGTAGACGAAATGCGAAAGTGGGATTCAGAATTAAAAGGGACGAAAATTTTTACTCCTTGTTGCCCTGCCCACCCGTTTATATCAAACCTTCAAAACTTAGAGTTGGCATTTCTTCCATACGACTAGTGTCTTACAGCCAATGAGCTAGAGTATGATTAAAAGCCTCAAGGGTCACTATAGACGGAAATTATTGATGGAGCTAGTCGAATCTGAGGGTAAAACTTCTGTTAATATGCTGCAAGCAGTCAATTTTTTATTTAAAGCCTGGGAAGAAGTGATACCCACAACTATACAGCGCTCTTTTCAACATGCTGGACTTTGTACGAATTCTACGAGTGACAAGATGGAAAAAGAACTTGAGTTTGATAGCGACGACGACCTTCTATTAACTGAGTGGATTCAATAGTTTAACATGGCAGGAAATTTTATGGAAAATTTTCAAACCTACATCGAAGTAGACGACATCGACTGCCTGCTTACAACGGTTTCACTTACAGACAAAGAAATTTTGGATTCAGTAAGAAAAACTGAGAATCAGGACCAAGGAGATGAAGAAAATGAGATGGACAAGCCTAAGCATCCGCCAAACATTAAAGAAGCTCTGGAAGCAGCTAAATTATTCGAAACGTACTTCCTTTATCACTAAGATGCCTCAATATCGTAAGATATGAATAAAATAAGTAAAAAAATACAACAAAATTACTAGAGCAGCAGAAGACGTCAGACAATAATAACAGATTATACGCAATAGCATTAACACTAGTCTGAAGTAAACTTTATATTTTTATAATCCTGATTTTTCTTCTCTCCATTTGACGACAAGTCTCTATAACGCCATAAAATGCACAGTCCCTTTGTGTCGTTATATAGAGTTTATACTGTATATTATAAAATCCTAAGGCATACTATATATGTAGATAAATTTTTCGTTCTTCTGAAACCATAGACTAACTCTTAAAATCAATGTGGGATTGATTATCTAGATGTTTAACTTGAAAATTAAAATAACTATATTGAAGCTCGCTTGGTTAACGTATATCAAATAGGTATCAGATTGCTTATTATTAAAAATTATGATCTTCTCAATGTGAAACATTAAATGAGCGTATTACAGGATTAGATGCTTTTTTTAAATAATAATCGTTTAAACAGGTTTAAAAGTAATTGGAGAGTTAAATTCTAATATTTTTTAATTGTGATTTTATTGAGGCCAAAGAACGATGGAAACGATCAAATTTTGATTGTATATTGTTGTATTTATACGACATTCGGTAGATGGGAGAGAGTTGACCAGTGTTTGTCGAAAATTTAGGCAGAAAGAATCATTTCCGATTCTGCAAATGATTGGCATAACGAGGAAATGAGGTACATATCTGTGCCAACAAGTATGGATTGTCAATAAGACCCTGTAAAAGCTTTACTAGAAACAATAAATCCAACAGGCTCCTTCTACATTGCAGTGTCTTTAGTTTACAAAATGCTAAACGTGATTCGTATGATTTTAGCGAATGACATTTGTTACTAATAAACGGGAGATGATATATGAATCGCTTTTGGACTTATTCCATTCTAGATGACTGTATTTGTTAAGTTGGATTTCAAACAGGGCTACATTATTCCAATAGATTTCGAGCCAGTCTCTTATATATTAACATTGATATATGGGTTATCTAAATATCTTAGTTTATCTTACAATTAATGATAATTTAGAGGCCCTTCTCTTATTACGGTGTCATAATTATCACTAAAACTTAGTGTGCTATCGATTATGACACCGAGATCTCGAATAATATCTACTTCCGACAAGTAAGGTGTAAGGTGAAGTACTTATAGGGGTAATTAGTTCATTAATTGTATTGCTGAAAAATTAAACCATTATAATGAACATTTCCGATTGTCGTAAAGAATCTATCTTTCGTCACAAGTAACGATACGATTGAAAATTCCGTCGATAATGTGACGGTTGAGTAAAGTAACGCAGCACTAAATGCGTGTTTGTTTGTGTGCTTCAGTCAATTCATGCGGTACCCATTTCTCGAGTTTTTTTTAAACTTTTCCAATTTGTTTCAAGTGTTTTAATATTGTTTTATCAACTCACACCGAAGCCTGCTGCTAACTTTGACGTAGTTTGCGATGGATCCGCTTCCACAATCACTTTTAATGGCTTTAATTCTTCATTGTCAATTAGGGTCTTCGGCCGTCCACAGGAATTGTTCCGTAGATAAAAATATCCAGAACGTACCCTGCTTTCTTTTACAGTACCTTCCCTGTAAATATCATTAATCCTACGAGCTGTTTATGCAGCGTTGGTGACACGGTGAAACTCATTATTTGTAAATAACGCGATGTTTTAAGTTTTCGTTTTGTGATCAGAACCATTAAAAAGTAATCAAATGGCGCAAAAACGGCCCAATATTTGATTATAGACTGTGTTACACGTTTGTGTGGTCAATTTGAACACCTCTACTTACCCAGGTATGAAGACATTAATGATTTGTCTTGATGTATATTAATAAGTGAATAAAACGATTTATTATTCCACAAATCCGGTTATGAATAATTTTAACGGCGCCTATCGGCTATGACTAGGGTTTTCAATCGTACTTTATGTTAAAATATCACATCACAAAAATTTTACATCGACATACTCGCTAGAAATACAAGACGTGTTTATAATACTTATAATATCATATTTATATTAAAAAAAAAAATGATGTAATGTTATAATATACATAAATAACAAGTTCACCAATAAGTAAATATACAAAATATCCCGATGTGTAAAAATGAAAAAAAAACTAGGATACCATAGGGTCTGCCGATAGAAGAAAAAACGTTGAGAAATCTTATTTCTAAAAGTGAAATTAATAATTAACAGACTAAAGTTCTGAGTCTGATCATGGCTCATGGCCTTATTTAGACAAACAACGGAAAAATTTAGTAACAATAGTTTTTACTCGAAAAATATTTTAAATGTGGTAACACAAAAGGGTCCACTTATTACGCCACCTGTATTTGACAGTCTGTAGCATGTTGCTGAAGGCTAACGTCGGTAGGGGGAGAACTTATAACGAGTCACGTTATAGGTGACGCGACTCTTAGAAGTTCTCCCCCTACCGAAAATCGCTCAAAACGGTTAAAGAAGTTTTCACTTCAAAAATATTTATTACAAACAAACATGTTTTATACTGAACTTACTTAGTAGTAGTAGACATAGACAACTTAGTAGACATTTTATGTTTCTAAAATAGTTGACAACCCTATTTAAGATCGAATACCGGACCCGCGGTGTGGCGCTTCGTGGCAAGTACTACGGAACTCATACGAACTGATGAATTCATTAACATATTTATTTCTATTTAGTGAAGATCCTCGACCTATGACTACATAAATTCCGAACGTTCAATCTCCGCTTCTGAAAAGGTCAGTGATAAATTTTATATATCGCTTAAAACTTAGTTGGTTTAATCCATATTTCCAGTTTAGGTTTACAGGATCAAATTTTTTTTTTGTGGGTGTGACTGCTTATTAACATTATTTTAAGGTTGTGGATTGCTTATAGTGCGTTATCAGACTACTAGGGATTGGCAGTTAGTTAGTTTTTTGTAATTTATTTTTATTTTCAACTTTTAGGAAAACTTACAGCTAACATAAAGAATAAAGCTATAGACAATACAAAACTGAAGGTCATTTAGAAGTTTCCGATGTAGTATATAAAAGAAAAAAAGAGAAAACAAAGAATTTATACAAAGAAACGAGAACTTAAAATATGACTATAATGGCTGCTAGTTTTATAATTTTTAACATTTCTTTGGCTGGTTTTATAATTGAACCATATTCAAACGATATTCTTTACGGAGTTTAGACGGTGATGTTTAGAATTCAGAGGTATTATTATAGTTGGAAATTTCGGTTATGAACACTATGAAAATCTTTACAGAGATTTCTAGTGCTTACCAGTGAAACAATAATCTATGCTTCAGTTGCTAAATACCCTAGTACGAACACTGCGTGGTGATAATACTTAATATAAAAAGTTTTATTTGATAATTTAGCGCATCGAATCTAGTTTGTTGGAGAAAAAATTAATATCGTTACTACGCAACATTTAAAAAAACATAAGGTCTAAAAATGATCGGTTAGCAACAAAACCTGATATTCTGTAGTCTGTATGTAGCTACGTACGTAAACGTGTCGCGACGCAGCGAGCCGTTTGTTTTAAAACTTTGTATCTAGAGATGAGGCGATATATTTATCGATATTAACTTATTTCTAGTCAACAACTCTTATTAATAATTGCATCGACGTTAGGCATACTTGATGCAGTATTCAAATGATTAGGGCTGGTAGGAAGATGCGTAAAGGCGTAAAAACCCCACTAAAAAAAAAGTATTCAAATGAAGGTCTGTAATACCGTGCGAAAGTGTCTGGCTCTCTTCAGCCTACTACGCTGGAAGGCGAAGCGGAGTACATGACAAAGCTATCCCGAGTTGTGTTCTTATTCGAGTATTCGCTTTTACTTGATAGTGGTTTTAGTAGTTATTTGGTGTGACTGAAACTTCACGCGTTATATTCGACCGTCGTGCAAGTGCCACATACAGCTCCTCCACTCCCACACCGAGGACATGACCAAACGTATTTCCTCCATGTAAAAAAAAAGCATTAAAATGAGAGCATAGGTAACCACCTCTAGGTAATAACAATATCCATTTTATGGTGTTAAATTTACAAAGTATTCGTATATACATTTATCTTGTCAACTTTTAAAAACGGCATTCCTATTTTACGCGGAGTTACGATGCGTCAATATTTCATATATACATTTATTTGTTATATTCCTTGTACGAATAAAAATACGTATCAATTCCTTTCGTCATTGTAACACATGTACAAAATATTTATAAAATTATCGATAATTTATTATATTTAACATCTCTATATTTTTCAACTATATGTTTATGTTGTACGATCAATTGAGGTTTCATTGAGCTGACCATTGATTGATAACGACATGTATTACAAGCGTCTACTCACTCAGACGAAAGGTCAAATACATCTTCAGTACATAATGTGTATATAAATGTTATGTGCGTATATAAATAAATGTGTGTATATAAATACATACACACAATGCATTGATTTAGATTCTAAATCTTGTAAATTTTAGAAAGAGAAGTTTTAAAGTTATTTAAAAATGTATAATTAATTATTTATTTAACATTTCAAAACGACATATTATACACAAATGTGTTAGTAAGTAGGATTTGATTTCATTATTCTCGAGTTTGACAAGTTAAGGAAAGATTAATAAATAAATAAATAATAAATAATATCACATACATGTATATGAAACTTCATGAATAAAAGTATTTTGATTTGAAAAAAAAGTATTACTTAAAAAGTTTGAATTGTAAATCTCCTTCGCTACGTTTGGTGTTAAAGTCGAATATAATATTTAACTTGTTAATGTTTTTAATATACCCATTAACTGCGACCACCAAGACGGCTTCTCGTGTTGCATCGAGCCAGATTTCGTGGAAAATTTAACATGATTATAGAATTACATGAAGTGTCGAAAGTTTCGTGACTTATTTAGTTTCAAATCATGGGAACGAACGCCGATATCTTCTAAGCTAAAATATTGTATCATATCAATAACAATATGAACCTTCTTTACATAATGATTTGTTTATTTTATAAAAAAGTGAAAAATGGGTATTTGGATTTTATCATTTTTATGTGGAAACTTTCTTTTATTCATTACTCGAGTGATTTCATTTTATTAAATATATTTCAACTTGTTGCTTAAATATATTATATTTACATTTGCTTTCCTAACGATTTTTACATATTTTAGGTTCTTCGTCGCATTCCTATCTAATTTCCATGATATAGATCTCACATAAATATACATTTGACGCTCGTAAGATCAGAAGAATATTTATACACATTTTACCAAATAGATGTTCAAGTGATAAATTTTAGTATCAGACCGCTTATCATCAGGCAGATCGTATGCATGTTTGTCACTTTATGGTATAAATAAGATCTCTACGAACTCCAATTATTTATTGTCACAAACCGCAAATCATTGTTACCTTTATGTCTCTTATAAGTCGTTTGAACCCGTAAGTAATAATATTATTCAAATATTTTCAAAAGTTTTTTTTTTTTAATTTTAAGTCAGTTTAAACATTTTTGGATTATAAAAAAGTATTCAACAGTATTATATTTTTGCATGTGATGTATCATAATCAAAACAGAAATTACTTCTAAAGAAATTGAATAGACTTATATATTACTTGAGAATAAGTTAAAAACTAAATAATAAAGAAATAAAATAAAATAATAAAGTAATAATCTAAAGGAAAGGAATTATCTACTTTAATAATAAAGTAGATAATTTAAAATGACAACTGGAATGACCTACTTGTACCTAAAACTGTACATCATCTTTTTAAAACTTTTTTGTTTTTATGGATAAATAAGGCTTCATCTATGAAGTCGTCTATTGTAATAAAAATGCATAATAACGTTTAATTCTGTTAACAAGAACATTGATTAATTGACACTGAAACGGCAAATCTCAGATATTTCTTTTTTCTAAGCTATCTAATGCTGTTGACCGGAAGGGCCTTTACAGGTTCACCGAACTTTGTGGGCGAGTGCTGAAGGCACTTGGCCGCAAAAGGTAACTAGCACAAGGGTTCGAATCTCGGCTTGGCCGCTACCTGAGTGTGAAACTGTCGCTGAATTTTAATCCTAGCTAATCTCTAAATTTTTTTATTTAACATTAAAAAAGGTTCCTTACACGTATTGTGTGCAGGTGTGTGTTTGTGTGTGGTGTGTGTTGTGCGTGTAATGCTCAATGCATGGTCAGTGTCACTATATCGCGCTGGCGGCGACGTCAAGAGCCTCCTTAGTTGGGGAAACGAGACACGTCTTTGGTCGCCGCCGAAGGGGTACCCGGGGAGTGTGTGAGAGCAAAGTTGCCCGCCAGTCCCCGGCGGCGGGAACGGCGGTTTCGCGGGTGTGGGCGCTGGCACGCATATTTCCTCGGGTGATGGGTAAAGATCCTATTTGCGGCGGTAATTTTATCGTCGGGGTCGGTACCTTTTTGATGTTAAAACAAAATAATAAGATAGCTGGTGCTTATTTCATTTTTGATGGATGTCTATTATTTAAATAATTACAATTTTCATATTTATCTGCCTATTCTTACTGTATATTTCCTAAATTGTTATTTCGGTCGTGATGAAACTTTGACGAGTTGGTTTGTGAATGACCCGAAGGCTTTTGGCCAAAAAAAAAAATCTTGACATGCCAGATATAATATATAGCTTATATAGCAGCATATAGCTAATATAAATTATAATTTTTACTTTGAATTACCTAATTTACTTATCCTTACTCCTCTCACACTCTGTGCCAAACACACCCTCGAAGTCCCCGTAGTTCCTGAATTATAGTGTTCCCGATTTCCGCGACGTAAAAATAATTTCACTTTTTTATTTTAGATTATCCGTTTTCATATCGTAACTTCAGAATTAATTTGATCGAGATATTGAGTTACAATTGTAAAATATCTAAACGAACATTTAAACTACTTAGTTACGCTATATAAACAGAATTATGTTAAAAATAAGTTCCTATATTTTTTTACGAATCTATCAGAAAATGTGAAGACAATTCTTTAAACGTAAAGGTGAAGACTTTTTCTTTAAAAAGTATTTTTTGAGTTAGAACACGTTAATTGTGAAGGTACGATATATTCATTTATTATTATTTATGTTCTAATAAAATGATGTTGTTTGGTATATTAAGAAATGTTTTATTGATATCTATTAATTATAACTTCGACACACAGCGGGCGGGTCGAGACGACGACGCGATTTTGCTACAGAGGATGTGGCGCTCGCTCGCTTCGATTACAAGCATTAAATTGGACTTATATTTTCACGTACCTATATAAGTATTTCCTTTTTAGATAAATATTATCTATAATAATAAATAAAATTACAGTGTTTGTTTGTAATATCAAGATAACAATTTAATCAATGAAAAAATTTAAAACGCAGTGAAGTTTGTTAGTGTTATTGAAGATAGAATATTAGGAACAAATTCGAGTGGAACATGATATATTCAAGTGATATTTTAATATTTGCATGCAAATTTATTTATAACTATTTTATATAAACTTTAATATCTTTGTCATTAATCCTTGTGACATACCTACATATAATGATTTAAAATCTATTTTAAACCGCACTTTTTAAAATCTTTAACTGACCTTTTACAACAATATCTTATTATTATAGCTTTTATTATAAAACAATGGGTTATTGTCATACGCAATTCACCGTGAAATTGTAATTAGTAGGTAATAAACATCGTAAGACTTATAATTGACTATTTTTAATGGTGTGTAGTTGTAAAGTGTTTATTTTTTTTATTAATGTAAAATAAGTAAAGCGACTGACATGAGTAGTCTATAAAGAAGATATCAATAAACATTAGCTTTTAATTTTATTTATTTATTTATTCAATCACCAACAAGGTATACAATGTGTTTAGCTTATTAAAAATTACATTTTTATTTCAGTACATGCTAAATATGAGTGAGTGAGTACGGCATTATTTAGTAAATTATTTACACAATAATTTATATAAACAATAATGTTCAGTTTTTCTAAGTAGATCTAATCTAGTGTAATCTAATCTAGTATGTTACAAAAATACTATAATTATAAAAAGCTTAAAAATTGCTCTGTCAGAAAAAAAATCCTACTTCTATAGTTAATTATCAAATGATAGTCTTTGGTAAAAAGTAAGGCTATTTTCAACATTAAAATCCTTCGAGGTAAAATGTCTACGCATTATCCTTCCAAGAATATATTGTTGTATTTCAGGTAGATACTTTATACTAAAATACTTTCAATTTGCGTTAATTTATTTCTTTTGTTTATTTAAGTTTATAATATTTAAATTTAATATTGTTATATTGTGTCGTCCATCACAAGTGGTTCGCGTGACCACGGAGCCGTCAGACTGGTTAAGGAAATATGAGCCCATCACCGACGTTCATTCGATTCATATTAACTCTCAAGTAACGTAATCGATAAGGGTCGTTGTCCCATCCTGGTCGGGGACACATTACTCCGCGCTAGTATGCTCCCCGCATAAAAGAAATAGAGCTAATATAATGTTCGCTCCTCCAGAGTCATTAGTAGCATTACAAAGCACCGGATTCATTCCACGCTCTTACTATTTTGTCATAAAGCAAAAAGTGCCTCTTGTCCACAATAATTACGGGACCGGCTTTGGAGAGCGCGCTCATAATTCGTTATGTTCTGGTCGGCCGCTTCGTTTCTGAACGCATCTGTAATTTGACGTGTCCAGGGACGCGACGTTTGCGACTTTACGTTGCTATCGCGTCGAATAACCGATGCTTCTTTGTTTTGTTTAGAAAAAAATTAAATCCGTTGATTTCCTTACTTTTCGGTCACAATATATTTTTTTGTGAAAGTTAAGACGCACGTCTTAAGGAACGTAAGGGTTGTTCATGTAACGTTTCTGTTAGCTAATTTGATTTTTTTATGTTAATTATTAGGATTAATTTGATGAAGAATAATTTTAAATTTACGTATTTATTAGATTACACCAAATCGCACAAGAGTTTATAATAACTTTTAAATCTTTTATTTACATTTTTTTTTTTTTTCTATGGAGTTATGATTGATCTCAAAAAGAATAATACTCTGTCAGTCTATGTTGCTAACCATGCTCCTCAACTTGATTTATGTATTCTAACGTTATTAACACTGTATGAAATATAATAAATGTGGCGATATTGATTCCGCAGTCCAAAGATACGAATAATGGATGGCATCTTATGGATGCCGTAACAAAAAATCACGTACAAAAATTAAACCATGGCAATGACTCAAGAAGCGATCACTTCCACCTCTCTGTTTTCTCGCAGCAGTTTATAGACACCGTAACTCCAAATCCTACAACTATATCACTGTCCTCATAATGCTTTATTTGTTTGGAAGCCATGGTAAGGTTTATCTGACTGTGAATATTTGTAATACACATTTCCGAAATAAATAAAGATTTTTTTTTATACTGTCATCGAGTCCGGTCACCGAAGCTGCGTTGATTGATCAGCAGCATACACACGGGCAGGTGCAGTTAACGATTTAGGTAATTAGGCTGACCAGAGCTCACCAAGTGATCGAAATTTGGCCATAGTCATTAATGAAAATTTAAGGCAAAAAATTTTTTTTCCCATATTATTCTTTTAATGATAAAGCTACTTAGTATAAAATTATGAAAACTAGTTGTCAAACAGTGCAAAAAAAAAATTTCGAACTATATAGATTGAAATATATGCATGCAAAATACCACAAAACGCAATTTTACAACACAACGCAAAATTACATTTTTTGGCCAAGTACCTACTTGGTTTAGTTCTGTTCAAAGTTTTATCACTACCAGGTGAATGGTTTGGAAAGACATATTTATTTATATAGATAAAAAATTTGTATAACCTTAATTATTCCTGTCTTTTATTAGATATAATTCGTGTGGCAATTAAATTATTTTAAAAAAATACTCGTAAAAACTCCTATCACATTTTTTAATAAAAGTTTGCTGGTAAAAAAAAGGTAGAAATTTGAAACAAATATTCTTTATGTTGATCCACGAGACACGTAAGTGTGTAGTGCATTTGAACAATAAATATTAGAGATCCATTAAAACAATACCGAGGTCATATAAATTGAAGGAAGTGGAAAAAACCCAAATTAAATGACATTAAACTCTCATTATGTTACAATGCCGGTCTGACATATAATTTTAACATTTTTAAAGGTGTATTTTGAACATACGTTTTACTACGATGTCGTGGACGTGGTCGTGCTATTGATGGACTACTTCTTAAATCACTGCTATTACAAATCGGTTACTTGGAAACTAGACGGAAGGTATAATTCAGCGAACGAAAGATAGTTAACCGGCGATAAATCGATTGTTTCATTTCACAATAAAATTATTGATGCCAGAGTTTTGTTTGGCGGTAGATACCTACCTACATTTATAACTTAAACCAATTTCCCAATTATTCTTTATTCTTAACGCACTACGACGGGCGGTATTATTTAGACATTTTGTGGTCGCTCCATGAATTTTTATCCGTTCGTTTGTCGTAATATTATACTTCGTGTAATAAAACCGTTTGAGGTTATTATTCTATACTTTATTGCATTTATACAATTTAATGTTGTGATTTGGAATTATTAATAAATACGCTGTTATGATCATTTCGTTATTTTTCAAGTATTCGATATTACATTCAATCATTCACTCTTTTTTAATCTTTAAATCTTTATAATCTGTTATCGAGGTTATTTACATAGAGGTCAATCAAAGTCAATGTAGTTAAAATAGACAGTCTTTTATTTGAAAGAAAAATGAAAATCGGTCCAGTTTTGGAAGAGGAAAGAGGGGAAAATTATGTGATGTTTTAGGCATAATCAGCCCGAGCTGCAGGTGTACCTTTCGTGCTTTATTACTCTTTCTTTGGGGCGCGACCCGATAGCAAAAACTGTCTGAAATACCTTTTCCTCAAATTTGTTGTCGACCGCGTATCCTTTTAAAGTATTGTATTGTTATAGTTGTTGTGATGACAAAGATATGATAGATGACGCCACAGCTGCTGGCGTTTCATTGATTTCGGCAGAATTTGTCTTCAGATTACCGAGTTCCGATTTGAACAATACATCACTAATAACTTTTTCGGCGAATAATTTTTGTATGGAGTCTCATTTCTTTATCCAGACTAAAGCAAGAGTAGTTCAGTTTGTCTGCAACGGCTTACGCTGAGAGACAATCCTTTGAGATAACTTGTATGGTCTTATTTACTGTTTATTTAATGACTCAACCTTTGTAATTCTTGGTATGTTTAAAACTGGTGTTATAACAATCTCCGCAGATAATTTTTTTTTGGCATTTGTAGGTGTTTGTTTAATTTATTTTGTACTACCACTCGAGTTTTCGCCAGGTTCTGATTGCGACATATGTCGATATCGTAGATATCTTCTAAAAATATCTTTGGATATACATAGCGTATCTGTAAAAAAATCTATTAAAAAAGTGTTTTATATGCATTTTTCGTAGACACGTAATATTTACTCCATAACGTGTTTAACAGTCTGTGAGGTTTCACCAGATCGACATTGAGACTTGAAAAGTAATGTATGTTGACGTAAAATTTACTCGTGTGATAGACAAATTACTTGTTCTCGGTTATGTCTTATCATTTAATTTCCTTTAGTCTTTAACCTCTAATAAATTCGAACATTAGAATGGTCCCCGCTACAAGGTCACAAAACGCGTGTCAGCACTGTTCTGACATAATGCCCCCCTGCTCTAGCCCAATATGGTTAAGTCACATATAATTTATCTGCAGAGGATCCAAATTCGGTCCGTAAGAAAAGCCGTAGACGCTTAATGGTTCCAGAGGAAACTGGACCTCCATATAAATCTGGAACTACCATCGATCGAATCCGTTATGAAATCCTTAAACAATAGTTATTTCAATCGAGGGGAAGAACACCCGAATCGTCTTGTGGTAACGTCTGTGTCTTATATTATTATATGGATGCAAACACCCCGCGAAAGAAACGACGGCCGCGTAGCATCCTCACAAAAACGCGATGATGGCGCAGTTGAACAGCCGGTTCCGCGTCAATGGACGCGGTTTCGAGCCCACCTACCCAACTCAAAAAAATCAGCCTAACTTTCCGTGAAAGAAAACAGCATCGTGGTAATAGGTGGTTACTATCCTCAAGTTTGAAAACCTGTCGCCAAATACCAATAGGCTCTAGGCTTAGAGTATTTACCATCCTGTGCCACATCATCACTTAACATCAAGTGAGATTCTGATCAAAGCACTGAGCCTATACCGTGTAATAAACCCCAGAATAAGATAATGTGAGAATCTTTCCGCCGTTGCAGAGAACCCAAGCGTGCTCGCACCCACGCCCGCAAAACCATCATTCCCGCACAGCCAACTTTTTACTGATATAAATCCCGGGGCACCATCGTATGCTTAATGTGGGGCACTCCTCACTAATTTAATGGAATAAATTCCACGAAATGTATGTCTCAAGTAGCTACGCAAGCCTAGGTTCGTACCATTTTAGTGCCTTTGCGCTAGACTTTGCACCCGCATTTAGCTCGCTTCAAAAGTTAGATGAAGCTGTTAAGGCCCTTCCGGTTCAGCATTTGGTTGATTCGAAGAAAAAAGGTTAATTATGTCCACAAGCCATATTGCAAGGTGCCACAAAAACTTCTTGGATAGTTCAAACAACATCTTGTCGCCATTTTGGTAAAACGTTTTATGAAAAAACATGATAGAATATTTTAGTACCGTGACATTGGCAGAACTACATTATACACAGAGTTGCCAATGGTTAAGTAATATACACTTATTCCGGTGGAAAATGGAAAGCAAGTAATTATTAGATAAAAATTAACATCTGTATATCTAAAGTAATTCTTAGTTTTATTTGCCGTGTGATGACTATTTAGACACATACGTCATAACAAAATAATATTAAATATTAATATTATTCTATATTCTATAACAGAGTTCAATATCCAAACACTAGATAGATCTATTAAGATGCGACGAAGTTCTGTGGAGCTGTTGACAACAGCATTAGCTAGTTTGAAAAAAAAAAAAAACATGTTTGATAATCAACAGAACTTCGTCGCATCTTTAATAGATCTAACTTATACCTACTTATAGCACGACTTAATAATACATCTTCATCCAACACTACAAAGAGACCCATTTGATTGATTTCTTTTGAAGCTTTTTATTTTAAATATTACGTGTGAGAACTATTTCATCCATTGTTAGTGTAAAGAAAAATAAGAAATCAATAGATTACTATTTGAAAATAAATTTAGTTGTATATAAACAGACAAAAGACGGTTCAGCATCTTTTTCTTTTCTATATGTGTTAACTTGTTTCTTTGTTTTTGGTTTGCGATTGACGAGCTTTAGAGTAATTTGTAAAAAAAGGTTTATTCTTATTTTTTCGAAATTGTGATCAAATTTCGACCACTGCGCAAGCACTATTATATTGAAACCAAAGTATATACATCTAATTTATCATTAACTTGTACCGGTGACTTAAGAATAGAAGGTTTTTATTTTCGAGAGATGATACTAGATCTATTTATTGGTATGAACAAGTCAATGACACTGAAGATTGGGCATAAACTGGCATATCCAAAACAGACACGCTACTGTGGGTCTTTCGTTCGTTCGATTTTTTTTTTGTTGTGTGCTTTGCAGTCATTTAAGGGGTAAAAGATTAAAAATCAGTCATATAAAAAAAATATTTTTAAAGATTATAAAATAATTTTATTGTTTTTTAACTTTAACACAACTTTATTGAACCTTTCTTCAGCAATTTTTTTTAAGAAAATGGCGTCTCAGAATATTTTATTGTTTGCTGCCTCCGACGCGAGGTTCCAAACTGCTTTATTTATCACTCATCAGCCATTGATCTGAAACAAAAACTTAAAGTACTTTCTTTTTAGGATACATTAATGGAAAGGATAAACCTATAAAATTTAAAAAAAGGATAAAAATCAATGTAAAATAAACCTTTGAAAAAAAAAAAATCAAACATTAGGGCTATTTTTTTGACATTTTTGACCCCAAAAAGTATTTTATCAACGCGAAATATCTGAAATTTTAGTTTATTTTTTTTTTATAGTAATGTAGCGAAAGGCCTCATCAAATATCAGACAAATGGGTCAATAATTTTTTGAGTTACAACACGAGCAGTTTTTAAAAATACACTTACAAGATAATCGGGTTTAAATTTTAGTGCAGGAAAATGCCCAGTTTTAGTTACTTACCGATTAATCTAGAATCCCAGGTACATATAATAGTCCTTCCTCCTCTTCAAAAAGCTGAACTGATTGCCTTTATAACTTCGTTTTCTACCGTTATTTGTGCAATATTGCCTCGTGTACCTTTTCTATAATTCGCCATTTTAATGTTTCAAAATCAACTGAACACTAGGTATTCTCCGGCTAAACTGCCTATATTTCTCGACTAACCTTTATTTACGTTACGCAATTATTTCATAGATTATATAAGAATTATATTACAACTGCACTGCACTCGCGATATAGACCAAAGAGTATCTAACTGGTCTAAGTTTGGTTGCGGAATGACTACTGAATGGAACTTGTTCAATCGATTATACTAAATGCTCCCATCTTTGTACATAATAAATTAATATCATTCGCCTCAGAGTTTTTTAAAATTTATTTCTCTAAAAGATATAATTGTTACTAAAAGAGTTTACAACGTTACAGTTAAGAGACGACTTTTTAATTGAAGCGTTGACGTCAAACAGCGTGATTACTTGAAAAAAAAACTCGACTGAAACAGTCCAATAACCTACAGACGGATGTAGTTACTACCTACCAGAGGATTTAAATATATTCATGATTCATATAATAAGCAAACACAAGCAGAAAACGTATGTAATTGTGTAATAATATTTTTATTCGTCGCATAACTGTATTATGTTTGAAGCGATGATGACGCAGTGGACAGTGCGGCCGGATTCCGCGTCAATGGACGCGTGTTCGAGCCCACCTATCCAACTTTAAAATAAGCCCCAGCTTTCGGTGAGGAAAAATATCGCGATAAAACCATAAAACCATGGTGGTACTTGGTGGTACGTGGTAGGGTATTTTCTAATAATACCCCCTTGGTAGCTACCATCTGAGAACCAGTACTTCTAGGCTTAGTGTGTTTACCATCCTGGACCACATCATCGTCAGTTAACATCATCTGAGATTGTGGTTAAACCTATAACGTGTAAAAAACTGAAGCGAATGATTGTCTGTTAATAAGACCAAATTAAGAAACCAAATTCTACATCCAAAACTGACGAACAAATGTTTGTTTTTTTTTTTTTGTGGTTGTCAAGATGACGAACATATATCAGTAAAATTTTTGATTCCCGAAAACACGCAAGATTTTAAACTAGCCACAAAGAACTGTAACATTGAAAGAACAAAACAATATTTGCAACGAACGTCACATTAATTCAAAAAAAAATATTTTTTAACACTATGTAACATTTAATAACGGATGTAACAATACATTTACTGTTAAAAAAAACAGTTAATTGAACTCGAATCGTTATGTGTGTAAATCTAGAACGATGGGGGGGTACTTACTCGAAATGAATCAATATCCAGGGGTGATAACTTGTCTAAATGAAGAACCAGCCGTCAACATACCCGCAGAAGCACGACACGCGACACGTGTCGCTCGATGCGGGTTGATTCGAAAACGCGTGCGCACGCAATCGAGCTTATGTATTAAAATGTTTTGATTCATTCTTAATAATAATCATATTAATTTGATTCCCACAATATGAACCTTTAATATTATGTATCTAAATAATAATTTAAAGTTTAATAACTATATTAACTATATTATTATTAAAGTTTAAATAAAACTTTCAAATAGTTTTGTAACTTTGGATTTTATTTACTGTTTATTTATACTTAAGACCCGTCCCGGATTGGAACGGGTATATAGAGTACTGTAATTTAAACATAAAATAAAATATAGTCTATGTTACTCGGCGATAAACCACACCTTTCTACAGATGCAAGATTTTTTTTGCAATCGGGTTAAGTAGCCTTTGAGTTTATAGAAAACAAACAAACAACAATGTTACCTCTTTATCGTATAGATTGGTACAATATTAACGGATATATTTTGTATATATGTTATTAGATACTGATTAGGTGGTAGAATTCGATACATTGCCAAATGTCTTATATTGTTTTGTACTGTATACACTCAGCTGTTTGAACTCAATCTTACCCGATATGAAGTGTCAATGCGTCCGCAATGGTAAGCACGCTAACTAAGCCTTGAGGTACAGATTCTCAAGTAATGTTCTTAGCGTTAGATTTTCAAATTTGAGCATGTTAGCTAGCGAGGTAGACATTGAAAAAAAGCTTTTACTTCACGCATCGAGATGTTTTCAAGGCCAACATCAAGATACCATCGAAAGCTCTCTATACCTTTAATCAAAATATTTTTTTTTACATATTAATGTACTAGCTGTGTGCCCGCTGCTGCTGCTGCTGCTAGCTGCGCCCGCGTGTCATATATTCTTCACCGCGTTTTAATTTTTTTTTTTATACGGAACCCTAATTAATTCGAAAATACAATTTCTAAAATGTTTGTCTGTCTGTCTGTTTGTTCCGGGTAATCTCCGGAACGGCTAAACGGATTTTGACAGGACTCTTTTTTGGTAGATAGCTGAAGTTACTCAGGGTAACATAGGGTTCTTTTAATTTTCGAAAATAATTAGGGATCCGCACCCGTGGAACGCATAAAAAAATTAAAACTCATAAAAAATTGAATAAAATCCGATACAATCCAAAGTTTTACGATCAAGTGCTATAATTTATAAGAAATATTTGTACTTTATCTTAGTACTAAAAAAAATTAGGGTCCCGTAAAAACAAATTTAAATGCAGATGAAAAGCGGGCGCAGCCGCAGGCTCACAGCTAGTTATACAGTAAGTTTCATAGATTCGAACTTCCATATATCGAAACTATTCAACCGTAAGACATCCACTGCTGGACATACGTCTCCCCCAAAGACCTCCATAACGCCCGGTATTGCGCCACCCACATCCAGCGGATTCCCTCAACCTTCACCAGGTCGTCGGTCCACTTTGTGGGGGGGCCTAGCCACGCTGCGTTTTCCGATGAGTGCTAGCCATTCGAGAATCCGTTGGCTCTGTTGGGGTTCAGAACAATGTGCCATGGCCTATGGCCATGTTGTGATCAAGTATATACTCTATAACTTGACATATTAAAATATTTCTTTATAGATTTTAATCACATTTATAACTTTACAATTTAAGAATTGTAATTATTTAATGACGAAGTCTTGTAGTTTATGAATTATTGCAAGGTTAATATAAAGAAAATGTAAATATAATAATGTTGTACTAGTTTTTAATAGAATTTAGAATGCTCAAATCAAAAGAATGTACTTTAAAATATGTCAAAGAAAAAAAATACACAAACTGAAAAATATATTTTAAAAAACAAAGTCCCTGATAACGTTAGGGGTGATGCCGGAGCTAAAAAAACCTATGTCTATCGAAGCGGTACTAAAATAAAACCATCATCACTCATATAACTATTTATTTTAATATTGGAACATTATACATAATTTGAAACAAACATGTTGAATAGGTACCTGACAACCATTTACAACGTTTTTTTTAAATGATAGATTTGAATTACGCATGATATAATATAAAGATTTCCTTTTTTTACTAAAACATATTTATAAAAAAACTCTCCAATCATTTAAAACGTCAATCATCGCGATTTATAAACGAATTTATATTTATCATTACGGAATCCTATAATGTGTGTAAAGAATTAACAAGGCGGTATTCTCGTATAAATAATACTTTTAAACGAATTATTATGTAGCTTCTAACTCGAAACAAATTTGGTTATTGCGAATTGTGTTAAATATATGAGTCTTTAGTTGTGGACGTGACTAATAATGTAACGCAAACTACATAAATATTGATATACCTAACTCGAAGTATTTGTATGTAGGTAAGCAAAATTATGGTCGTGTTTGTCCCATCATCCTTCCTTTTGTCAGCAAGCTCTACCCCTCAAATAATTACATTTGTACAATTTTGAAAAAAAAAAACTATATTTAAAAAGTAATTATTGCTTACGTAATCAACATTCAAAGACCCCTCCCTCCTCCCTCACGTCACCAGAAATAAGAAAATTATAAACCCAGATGGATGTTCACGTGATAAACGTTACTTCAGCAATAAAATAACATATGAATTTTCTAAAAAAAAATGGACAAAATCCTCCAAATTTAAAGCGCAAAGGTTAATGACCTACCGACGATTTCAAGGCAAATAATACAGTAATATTTATGTATTTCTACAGAGAAAATTCAGGCTCATCGATTTTTTTGTAACGATTTACTTGGCGCAGCGTAGTACTTTAAAGTTTATCATTGCTTCCATCATGTTTTTGCCAAATTTACTACTAATCATTTTACTGTTATACATAACAACGCAATGATATAATATATAGTTCATATTAATGGCCTTATATAGTAAAGTTTGACTCAGGTTTTATTATCTTTATTAAAACTTTATTGAATACTTCTAATTTATTATTAGTTTGCTCTACACTAAATATTAACATAACACACACACACATGGAATAAATGTAAAAACCACTGTCATGAATCTTGGAAAGTACGCATATATGTTTTCAGTATTTCCTTAACAGAATTTTATATACATATACCTACTTACTAAGAATGTATATTTTAACTACATGTAGGTAACTAATTTTATAAAATAATACACATTAAAGTGAATTATTAAACTACATTTGTACGTGTGAACCCATGACTATTTTTATGATATGTTTTTTATTGATTTAATATGTCGCAATAAAAATGAGACAATAGAAAGAAAATAGGAAAATAATGGAAAGCTGACGTAAACGCATGGTTAGTGCCCAAGGGGTTAAACTCAACATGATTAACTAATTAATTATCTCAACTCGAATAATTTAATTATCATCTAAGGCGAATAGATAAAATAGCATTTAAAAACATAAGAAATATTTGTTTTCTTATCTAGTCGAAACTGAAATTGATGTAGTTAAATGTATGTAGTCAATTTTGTACTAGATAATTGATCAGGCCATAACTTAATAGATATCATATCAATTATTAGATAGATATCTTATTAAAAATATTAAAAGTAATTTTGTTATAATTAAGAAACTACAAGTAAAGAAATATCAATCACCTATAACATATTCAAACAGAAATTGTTTTTTTTTTTGTTTTTAGTTCTTGGCATATTTTTGTATCTTCAAGATTGTATTGAAGAAATTTGCAATCAACGTAAACTTATTTTAACTGTACCTAAGTGACAAAAAAAGACACATTTGAACCGGCAAATGTCGCACAAGACGTGAAAGTATAACAACAGTGTAACAACAGCCTCGTAAAAAGTGATTTATTTATTTCTTTGAGCGCACCGGGAGTATTTGTACGGGCGTGTACCGGTGTCAATTTAACACGGAGCTTTCTACGTGTGGGTTTTAGTATCAACTGACGGGTCTATGTTGTTTGGATTGTTTTACGGGGCAAAATAGATGAAGACGAACGACGGTATATGTATCTGCACGTGGAGCGTGGTGCTGAGAGGGCAGACAGAACCGGTTCTGTTGTAACCAGGCGCAGGGCACTAGCCCCATTTACGATGCCTTTACAATAGTACCGACAACTTACTTTATTAACGTACTATATTTATTTAGAAATTTTGTTGTTAATCTTGAAGCTTCATTTTAAATTTATAAAAAAACTTATAATAACCTTTTTAAATTGTACTAATTGTGTTGACGCGCATGCGTTTTACATATTCTTCACTGAGATTTAATTTTTTTATACGCAACTCTATTTATTTTTCTCAATTTTTTTTAGTAATTAAGATAAAGTAAAAATATTTCTCATAAATTCATTCACTTGCCAGTAAAACTGTGCATTGAATTGGTTTTTATTTTAACGTGGAACCCTAATTATTTTCGATAATCAAAAGTACCCTAAGTTACCCGGAGTAAATTCAGCTATCTACAAAAAAAGTCACGTCAAAATTCGTCTACCGTTCCGGAGATTACCTGGAACAAACAGACAAAAAGACAGGCAAGCATTTAAAAAATTGGATTTTTGGTATCGGTGTTTCATACATATTTAGTAAAAAAAATGTTATTTTGGCATTACAAACAGACACTTCAATTTTATTTATTAGTATAGATAATCTCGTAAATTACTGGTTTAGGACATTATTTCGATTATAGATTGTTTGGATTTCTACTTTATAATGAAAGCGTTATTCCCCACCTAGTTTAAAAAAAAATGTTGAGGTAGGTTGTGTGTAATAAGTAAACTTCGCACAATAAAGTTTCGCGATTATGATATTTCAATTCAAAATTTTATAACGTTGATATAAAAACGTTGATTTTTTATATAATAATAATAATGACATTTTTATCCCCTACACCACGAATAATAAATAAATATTACTTACGTATTCGACATTTCAATTTTCATATATCGCCTCCCCCCATTTCATCGAAAACCAGCAAAACATAAACCCCCCATTAATGGTTACGCAATACTTGAACACTCCATTACAAAATAAATAAAAAATAATCGTATATAAAATTCAATATAAAATTATAGTAAATTTAAACTTAAGAACTTACTGGATTAACGTATAACCGACTAGTCTAAAGTTTAATAAAAGTATTACCAACTTTTTCCCTACTGAGAGATGACATCAGAACGTGTGTGAACTTTGTTGAATTTGTAAAGTGTCGCGAAAAGTTTAACGACACCACAAGGTCGGTAGACAAAAACTACCAGCATCGATATAATGAATGCACATCACTACGAGATGTTCGTCCTCAAACAAAGGAACTACTGCTAGGAATCCGTCAAGTCACGGTACAGAACCTCTATCTTTGCTCGGTTTAAGGTTGCCACACTAAAAAGATAATTTTTCTAACCGGCAAAATTTTTCGAGAATTTTAGACACTAAATTGAACTAGAGTTAAAAATTAGCAAGCAAAAATAATCGGAGAGTCTGGATTTATTTAAAATAGATACTGTTTATACATAACAACGAATGCGTTGTCTTATTTGCGAAGAAAAGGTCTAGTTATTTATGTTAGGAGACTACACCGATGAAATAGCATTTATAAACAACAAAGAAACGTGTCGTAGTCATTCTTTTGAATTAATTTTGTCATGATGTTATTAGGATTATATTCTGAAAATTCGAAAGACGTTTTTATATAAATTTATTCTCTTATATCGTATTTTTTTATTTTATTAACATCAAAAATGATTTGTTGAAAACGCGTTAACCCTACACTATTGTACAACAACCTAATTCTAATCAAAAACACCCAGAACCAATCATTTTCTCATTATAAAAAAATGCGGACAGCATCGGATTCTTTACAACATTGTAAGAACGAATAAAACGTGTTCAGATGAATTTAAAATACCTTAAGGAAATGCTGTAACAATTAAGACTTTAAATTTTTTTAATACATGCATGAGTATGGTAAGAAAAGTTATAACATAACATTCGTTATTATTAAATAACACTAATAAGTATGAGCTTCCAATTTATATAAAAATGAAAAAATATCACTTCTCATTTATTTCCAACAAATAATATACGTGTGTCACACATATAATTGTGAGTAAAAATTATAACCATTAAAAACTACTACCCACATAAATTATTAAATTAATTATTTAAGTGAAAACATCTCAACCGCGTTGGGCGATTCTCGGTAGGGGAAAAGCTTATAGATTCGCGTCACCTACAATACTATGACGTCAGCCGCCAACATGGTACAGTATGTCAAGTATAAGATGGCGTTTAAGAGGTGGCGCTTTATAAGCTTTTTAATTTTTATTATCAAATTTGATTAACACTATAATTTAATCATTAAAATAAAGTATCGAGATTTCACTGCTGTCCGCAGTCCTCATGGCAGTCTATTTTTTTTTTAATTTAATGTTTTCGTAACTGCAGAGCTTTTAAGAAGACGTTTGAGTATTTAATTTCCGAATGATTCATAACAGTTCTTATTTCTAATAATACACTTAAAATTTGTAATAGCGGTATTTATTCTGTACAAACGTAGTCTCATGTTCCTCCCTGGATAAAAGCATTATGGTATTTAAATATTTTATACTAAATAATATATATCCACCACCGCCATGCCGTACGTTTTTACTCATTTTTTCCATTAATTAGTTATTCTACAATCTAGGAGCCTTTGAAAATGAAAAAAATGCTTTTTTTTTTAACCGTCATTTTCAGACGTTCGTCAAATAAATTTGATGAGTAAAATTGAAAAAATGCATGCGTAGCCAAAATCTTTATTATTCTAAAACCGGAAGAAAATTAAAAATCGGTTCAGTTTTTTTTGAGGAGGAAACAGGGTACTACGAAGTGATGTTTTCGTCTATTTTGCAATTTTGCATAGTTACATTATCCCGAGCTGCAGTTGTCCATATTCTTTCTTTGGAGCGTAACGCGATAGCAATAGATTTCTGAAATCCCTACTTTTCCGACCGCATGTCCTCTTAATGTGGTCGCATTCCGCGTCGAGTATGTAGGTTCGAACCTACTTATTCTCTTGTATAATTATGATAATCTTGTAATGTCTTGATAATCTTGTATAATGTATGAACTCTTGGCGAAGAAAAACATCGAGAGGAAACCATAGCATGGCGGTAGGTCACTTTTGAATATAAGCTACCACTATCAAGTTTGAAAACCTGCCGTCGACCAGCAATAGGTGACAGCATAATTTGAGTGTCAGTACATCCAGGCTTAGTGCGTTTACCATTCGCACTAAGCCTGTACTTGCAATATATAAAAAATGAATGTATCCTTATAACTAATATATACTAATGATGATTTTTTTCTAACTAGCTAATGCTGTTGACCGGAAGGGCCTTTACAGCTTCACTGTGGTTTTAGGGGCGAGTGCTGAAGGCACTCAGTCGTAAAAAGGTAACAAGGACACGGGTTACCAAAATGCCACGAACCTCGGCTTGGCCGTTACCTGATTGTGAAAAATTCCGCGGAATTTTAGACCTAGCTAAGCCTTATATTTTTTTATTTAATAATAGGAAATATTTAGTTGGTAATGTACACGCGATCCATATCACAACGATACGCTTACCCGGATCTTTCCGCATAATTTCATGAGACCAGTTCGTGATGAACCACGTCACTAGGTCGCAGGTTGAGTTGTGAAACTTGTTATATAAATTTGGACCATATTTGCCAGTTATAAATCATCGGACGGCTGTTTCCGTTGGTGATGGTTTACCTTCAAATAAATTATATTTTAGCTTCTTTTTTATTTTATCTGCTACGTTTTGCGAAATAATAATAATTTTCCAAATTCTTGTTTGTTATATGTTATTATTAAGTATTAATTTCTAAAAAACCGAATAACGTTAATTGATGGTAAATTAAAACTTATTAGGTACATATGTTACGGTTATCTACACAAATCGATAGTTCTTTCTACTAAATGGTCGTAAAGACTAGAATAATTTTTAACCGTCCTCTTTTAATTTATCGTCAGATGAAATTGTGAATTGTGATTAAATACTGCGTAAACTCCATTTAACGTCAGTGGCTTTAACGACAAACGTCCATAGAACGTAAAAATTACTTAAGTTTGGTTGGTTTGCCTTGTTGTTCATACAATGTTTCCTCTCTCCATTTAACAACAACTCTTAATAACGCCATAAAATGTGTATTCACTTAAATGTCGCTAAATAGAGTTTATACTGTATATAAATTTCTACATTAGGTACAGGAATTGAAAAAAATCGCCTGCAGTTTTTAAAACGTGTAAACCTGCGGGCATCTCATTGAAAATTTTAAATTGTATGTTATACTTAAACTAGTCTGATCCACAGGTCGGATTCTACAATTGTACACACACTAATGAACATACAATTACTCTTAAATAAATAAAATATTATGGCCAAAGTTTATTCTTTAGACAAGGCATAAATCGTTAATGCATTGCCATTAATTCATAAAAATTTTATTTGTTCACCAAAAATAAAGTCAAACATAATAATGTTTAAAGAAAGAAATAGTTATTCACAGACATAATTCTAAAACAAAAAAAAAATAGTGATGCTCATAGTTATTATAAACAATAACAAAAACATGTCTAACCTCGAGAATGATCTTAAACGTACCATATAATTTCAAAGAAATGCCTAACCTCATAATTCTTAAGCCTAAAGTTACATCTTGTATTGCGGCTCGAATATGTATTTAATGACGATTAGTATGAACAACAGTTTTATTGAGGCATGTGAATTCTTGCGGACCGAACCCTCAGGTATCGACTTCGCCCGCAGCGCATCAACCCCAACCCATATTTTATTACTCCGATTCAATTTTTATTATTACTATGTGAAACTGTATCAAACCATATTAAGACGACGTGACTCATATATATAAATAAGGGTTTATAAAATCACTGTTTGGAAATATTTTATATTTGAATTTTGATTGTTACAGTTGTGTAAAATGTTATCTATACTAATAAATAAAATTGAAGTGTTTGTTTGTAATGTCAAAAAAATTTTTTTACTAAGTTGAATGTATATACGATGCTTATACCAAAAAGCCAATTTTTCAAAGTTTTGTAATGGGTAATCTCCGCAAAGGCTGGACCGATTTTGAAGGGACTTTTTTTGGTAGATAGCTTAAGTTACTCCGAGTAACGAAGGGTACTTTCAATATACGAAAACAGTTAGGGATCCATGTAAAAATAAAACTCATAAAAATTTTAATAAAATCTGATTTAATGCATATTTTTACGGGTAAGTGCTATAATTTATGAGAAATATTTTTTTCTTTATCTTAGTAATAATTTTTACTTTAAAATATCTAATTTTTAAATAAATAGAATAGAATAAATAGATTTTTTTTTAAATAAGTAGAAATATTAAAATAAATAGTTACTTTGAAAACAATATTATGCGTCACGTTTCTCTTAATAAATTCATACAGTTAGTTACTCATCGAAACAGTAATTTGAAACGGAGTGATAAAAATGAATTGTAATTTATGCATAAGGATAATAAAGATGACCGAATATAAAACAGTTTCTTAGAAAAGCGTTCTCGTTGTCCTGGTTGGTTCGATCTTTCCTATACTTTTATCAGTCGGTTTGTCTAAGGATACAGGTAGGTTCTGCATGTCAGTGTTGTTTCCACATCATTATCTTGCATCTGTTTTATATTATGTCATTACTAATTGCTTCCGGAAAATGTTGTTCTATCCATGTATATAAACATAAAGATTACTATTAGTACCACAGCAACGGTTTCCTTAGCAACAGTTACTATAGCAATGTACTCGTATGTTTACCGTTTGTCCGCATGGCCGGTTTAGGTTAGATCGTGATCGTAGATGAAAAATCGGTTTTGGATAGGATTTGTGTAAAATCTAACTACTTCTAACTCTAACTAAATCTACATTTTGATAGGAGTGACTTCGCCAAACTTCAAATAAATCGGGTATATATTTTTAGTGATTTCGTGATTAGTTAATTCATCACGGTAACATTAAAATTCCTAAAATGAGGCACCGATACATTTTTAATTACGAAATGTAAATAAAACAAGGATCATGTATAATACTATTTTTATTTGTTGCACAATATATATTTCTATTGCAATATAATAAGATTAGTTTTAATATTCGTAATGGGCCATTCCCATGAATGGTGGGGGTAGACGCAAATCGATGTTGGGTAAATATGATTTATACAATCCAAAAGCCATTTCAAAAGCATAAAAATGCTATATGGTCAATCGATTATAGCCATAATAAGCCCTTATTCATTGACAACTAATAATTTGTGGTTTAAAACAATTAATTCATCGCGCCATTAGTTAATTAATATTTTGCTTATGGTACATGATTTATATACATATATGATGGTTAGTGGCTTTACATATTTTATGCCCAGGACGAGACCTTTTAGTATCTAAATAAGGCTTAAAGGCTAATCGATAAAATATAATACTCTTAATTTTGTATTACGTTTCCGATTCTAGAAATGACTAGAAATAATATGAAGAAATTACCTGTTTGTAAAGAGATTTCCAAGTAATGTTTTTTCCAGTTAAGGATAAGCCAGTTCACATCCTGTAGTCTCTATTTCTCCCTGTGATAAAACGAGATTAACTATTTACAGATTTTCTTTGTAAAAGCCATTGTTCTTAGAATTCATTATAAATATTTATAAACCATGAGCTATTATAAAAAAGTATTCAATTATAAAAACTCAGTAACAGTAAATAAAATGAAACATTAAAATGAAAACCAAAGAACGTAAGATGAAAAGAAAACCCGTGTTTTAGATTATCATCTGCTAGCGTGATTTGTATTTTCTAATCTAAAGTATCTATTTCGCATAATTAATCATATTTAGTTCAAAATTGTGATATTCAAACGGAGAAATCCCCACAGCAATGAAGGTGTCTCGTTTTCTTTCTTTTAATTTTGAATTATTCTAGACACATAAACTTGATGAATAGTATTTCTACGTCAATGAATGATGAAACTTTATTTATTATGATTAGATAAACCTTTAAACACCAAGAAACGTTCCTCCAACCAATCCTAAAGAAAAAAACCTTTGTATTGATGATCTGATAAAACGGTCCCAAGTTAAGTTGACCGTATAACCTGCAAACTATAAAACACAAACGAAATCTTAAGTTTTTAGTTCGCTAATAGAGCGTGATACCTTCCTCAATCGTTCGATTCGGGAGTAGGTATGCCCAAACGGTCACGGCACGCGGCTAATTCGTCAAGCTGTTACCTCAGCGAAGGCTGCGTCAAAAAACTAGATGAGCAAGCCGCTGGGCAGCGGGGAAGTGAGGGAGTAAGGGGACGCGGGGCGGTTGAGTGAACGCAACTCTATTACGTGCCGCTGGACGTAATAACGAGAGTGCCGTCATAGAAAATCGGCCGTAACCTGTACCCAAGTGCTGCCTCACTACGACGAATATTAAAATTACAATAGTATCTTAAACAATAGTCCAGAACTTCAAATAACATTTAACGATACAATATACATATTAATAATATATTTAATAGAGTTTTAAAAAATCAAAAATAATAATATTCTGTATGCTAGCAACTTGCCTTCATACGCGTTAATTAATTACTACTTTTATAAACCTTATAATTATTTCCAATATAAGCACAATATGTCTTTATATAAATAATAATATGTCTTAATAATGTTAGCTTTTTTTATAAAATACCTCCAATATTTGTTTAGTGGATTACTTTAGATTTCGCTAGATTATAATAAAAATATAAAAGAAAATATCTATGTATCAATTGACTCATTTTCTATTGGAGAACAATTTTAAAATCGTTATGAATTAAAACGGTAATCCCAATACAATATTGCGAGTAAACTTGACAATACGTAATTATAAAATTAAATAACAATATACAATAACTATCAAACTGAACGTAACTTTGTATCAGTGACGGAGTTTTTAGAATCAGATCATTAGTTCAGGAAATTAATTACAACAAAGTAATAATTTTCAATATGAATACTCTAAAAAGTATTGTTTCAAGTGAAATAATGTTTAAATTTGATTTTAAGTAATGTAACCTTGCAAGTAATCGTCGTAGCAAGGCTTTACGATGAGTCATGAAGATCATTGAACCCTTATGTCGGCCATCTTGTAACATTGCGCCCCGCGCAGCCCTTAGGGGTTAGGACTCCCCATTTATGTCCTACCCCGGCTGGTATTTCTGCCTTATGAGAGTTTTTATAATTAATTTTATAAAAAAGCATACAATCATTTAAGTTCAAAATCAAAGTAAGTCTGTTTGTTTCTGGAACTAATATAGGTAGGTAGAGGTAGGTGCCACTTATATAGGTCCGGTCGTTTGAAAATTATTTAGCTCCTAAGCTATAAAAGCTCGTTGCGCCCTAAAGAAAGAATTATAACACACGAAAGGAACAACTGCAGCTCGGGCTGATTTTAACTATGCAAAATAGACGAAAGCATCACTTCGTAGTACCGTTTCCTCATCCAAAACTGAACCGAATTTTAATTTTCTTCCAGTTTTAGAATAATAAAGACTTTGCCTACGCCTTTTTAATGCTTTTTTTAATTTTATCTTTCAAATTTGTTTGACGAACGTCTGAAAATGTCGGTTAAACGAGCATTTTTTTCATTTTCAAAGGCTCCTTCAATAACTAATTTATGGGAAAAAAATTGAAACGTACTGGCACGGCAGTGGAAGATATACATACATTATTTGGTATAAAAATATTTACCATAATGCTATTATTCAGGGAGGCAACAGGGGACTATGTTTGTATGGAACAAATGCCGCCAGGATATTCTCTTAAGACGTATGTACTAATTTTTACACAAAATATAATATAATTTACTAAAGAGGTTGAGGGGTTTAACTTAAGAAGGAATCGTACATATATTCATATTTATAATGATATAGTGATTTATGCCGAAAATAAACCCTTACGTTAAAAAAAAATTGAACTCAAATGAGGATATCATTAAAATTACGAGAAATGACTCAACGACTCAGTTCTGTTATTTATAATACAGCACACTGTGGAGTAAAATTTGGTATAAGAAATATGCAAATTTTAATATGTGCATAATTAACAAAAAATATTATAATATAAATGCATAGGTACGTCCTGAGAAAAACACGTTATCCCATAATAGAATGGTAAGAGTTTTGTACACGACGTTGGATTTCAAACTTGGCGTAGCTTGTTTATATATATATAAACTTAACGACTTTAATATTAAAATACAAAATTAACAATAATTTACATTTCAAAAATTATATTACAACGCTAGAAGCCCAATCAGTCAATTGTTAGTTTGTGGATAAAATGAGAGAAAATTTTACAAGTTTTACATTGATGTCGGATGTCGAACACTTTGCGGTTATAATATTTCATGGCATCGTAAAATACGGCACCATTGTAAGACGAAATAATTCATAAACTCGTGGCCTTTATGGGTGTGCCAATCGGCCGTAATGTAACAACAATTGTACGTATATTTTATATAAGGAAAACTTGTTATAATAGGATAACTTCCATTTATGAGTTCACTCTTAAATAGTTAATCGTCTGTATGAAAGACTTCGTTTTATCATGAATTATTATACGTATGAGGAAGTTATCTTAAATGATAAATCTATACTAATAAACAGACAAAAACATATTTTATTTTATTACATTATTAAAATATAACATTACTAAGGTATTTAAGTTGATATAAAGCTGGTCTAATCCTATATAGCAATAACATATACTTACATAATATTTCTATGATATTATACAGAATAATTTAAAAAAATGGTATAATACATTTGTGAATACACAAATGAAATATTAATATTATTACTGTGTTATTTCATAAATAAAAAGCAGTATTGAGCCAGTACAAAAAAACGCAGTTATTATGAAAAATAAACGTAGACTATGTTTAATCAGTGAAAAGCAATGATAACATTTACAACAATTAAAATTTATTATATTTTGCACCTGCTAGAGCTAGATGATAGTTCAAGCACATTAGTGCACATCGGGTATGCACGGAGCAGAGTATTTTTAATCTGGCTATCTACCACCTTCAAGTTAAAATATATCACTCTAAACGTGTGGAATATTGTTCATATTATGTACGCTTCTCTATTATGTAGGCTTTGTTGATTATAAATTATTACTCAAGATTTAGTGACATTATGTACAGGTATGGAACAATAAAAAGCTCAGCAATTTATTAACTTAATAAGTTAACCCCTCGAGCACTTACCTGGCGTTTACGCCAGCTTTCCATTGTTTTCCCATTGTCTTATTTTTATGGGTACTCGACACATTAAGAATGTGGAACGATAGAAAGTAGGTGAAGGTCAAACAAAGTGTGGATGTAGTGTGTAAGGTATAATATGAAAGAAGATGGGGTAAATGAAATGACGACGGCTGATTGGGAAGTATGGATGAAGAAAACATACTGCGCCAACCCCACGTGAGTTCAGAACAGGGCATGAGGATGATGGTGATCGTCGAAATGAAAATAATAATAGTGTTGAAAAACTGAGAGGCTTGTTACATTCTTCTGTGCGTGATATTGAAGTAGAAGTATTGAAGAAGTAAGACGACTTGAAAAAAAAAACACACAAAGAACTTTAAAATATTGGTAATTAACGTCTATTGATAAAAATAATTAAACAATAAATCTCTTCACGCTAGTCACCCAACAAAATCATTTTTAAGTCGCGCACCTAAATAAAATACATAAGAACGTATATTAAGTACATAAAAAATATTATCGCGTTCTAGATATAAAGAGATTAAACACAATTTTCTGGTTTTTGAACGACTTGATATTGTATTATGTCCTGATACTCTTACATGTTTATATTATTTCTATTCCCATCGTCATACGTTTCCGTGGAACTGCTAATGACACACACGTGAGAACTTTTGTCGTATCGTTTCCATATCATCACGTATCTGCTTTGACAAACTTTCTAATACTACCATAGATGCATTTAATTATATTTTTCTGTTTACCAGCGATGTATGAATACCTTTTTTTTTTTTTTACAAAATGCCAACAACCTGCCCACTTTACTGGGTGCAAATAAAAAGTTAATGTAATTCCGCGAAGATATTTAGGATTATAAAGGATCTACAATCCAATCGCTTTAGAATGATTAAGAAATGAAGGAAAATATAACATTCGCGTTTCTAAAATTATGGTATTCTATGGCAATATTATATGCAAACATCACGTTTTAAGTAGTATAATGGTTATATCAAATAACAAAAGGTAAAACACATACAAAAACCAATATTTGCTACAATAAACGTTATTGGTGAATCGTTAAATTCCATACATCATGAGTCACACTATTCAATTATGGAATAATTTAATAATATTCAGTAAAAACCCTACCTAATTTCCTATTTAATTAAGAGTTTAAACAATATTCAAGATCGGAACGAATCTTATTTTAAATTTAATCAGTTAAGACTTAGATTTTGGTTTAGTAAGTTTCTTAATAATTATATCGAAAGTGTTGAATACAAATAATAATCGATTGTCTAAAAAAATACATTAAATATAAATATTTATAAGTATTAAGATTGGGGATTATTACAATATTCTTTTCCGAACTATAAATATGAGGGGCCTTGATAGCTTCACTGTACTTTATTGTGAGCTGTAACCACTTAGGGCACTACCATATACTAGTACCCTGGCACAACAATGACACGTTCCGCATTCGCGGGCTCCCTCCGGTGGCATCCTAGGACGTGTTTCGATCCTAAATTCCCCATTTCTTCTGTATTTCTGTAACATATGTACCCACCGGCAGAGTGACATAATCAAATGAAAAGGTGCTTAAGAACGTCGAAATCTACTTACCGGAGAAAAAAGTCCATTCGAGAAGAGGCTCCTGGGACCACCGCCAGCGCGATCATTCATACTTTCATACTCTAGAATAACATACATTTCTCTGCACTCCACACTACGTATTCGTAGTTTCATTTAACTTAAATCTAATAGCAAGGGCAAATTCCACGGAATTCACATCTAAGCTAGCAGCCCAGGTCGAGGTCCATACCACTTGGGTTCTCTTACGCTGGCTACCACTCTCCCGGCAGAGCGCCTTAAGCGCTCGCCCTGAAAGATTGCTGAATCTGTCAAGACCTTTCCGATCGCCACCATTTAGTAAATCCGAAAAAAAATGGTATGAATCTTGGTTTGGACCGTAACCAGCATCCAGTTTTGTGGAATATATTCTAACTTTTGTTAAGCATCAGAAATAAAAAGAAAAGAAACCAGAAAAGAAAGAAAAATTAACAAAACCAGCTTATCTCGTATGTAGGTATTCAAGTGTGTGATATGCATTATGAAGTGTATTGCCAGTGTATGAAGGGTCGCTGTGTCGCAGTACACAAGCTTTGCCAATTTGCGTTCTGGGCCGCTGCTGCTGAGGGGCCCACGGTATGTCTAAGGACAAAATAAGTTTATAATAAAAAATAGTTACAATCTGTTAAAAAGACACTCAGGACTCGTAGTTCTTGGTGCGATTTTGGTTTGGCATGTAGTCTTTTGTTTTTAATTCATTTACTTCGTCCATTATCTTACAGTATGAGACTTTATTTTATGTACCTAATATTGGTGGCGTTATTGTTATTGTTTTCAAGCGAAGTATATTGAAAATAATAAAACGGAGCAGGAATTCTGAAATCTCAAAATAGCTTCCTTGGAACGCTTTAACAAAAGGCCGGGCCCTTTGTTGGAGCACTGAAGATTAGTTTTACAATATGAAGTTGGTCTAAAGAACTTATTCATGACAGTAATAAAAATGCTAAAAATGTTCTGATAATTGCAGGGTTATATGCCTATGGAGTAAAATATCAGATTAAGGTCAACTCCGATCTACATCTGGGAGCTGCCGTTAGCGCGATACAGTGACACCGCATGCACTATCATCACACTCATCATACTGCACACACATACATGTACACTAAACGCAAGGTAAATAGGTTAGGTAACGTACCTTTTTTTACAGGATTACTAACCGTTTGATTAGGCAGGGCAAATTCCGTGAAACTTATATATAACACGGGTAGCAGCTCAAATCGAGTTCCATACCATTTTGGTGCCCTTGCACTTGCTACCATTTTTAGGCTGAGTGCCTTAAGCGCTCCTAAGTCCGGTAAAGCTGTTAAGGCCGCTCTGGTCAACAGAATTTGGTTAGTTAAAAAAAAGAGATTAAGGTCAACTGAAAAGTTTTCGTAAAAACCTTGCCTTACAAAATATTTGGCAACCACATAAAACAATTTTCCTTGTTTTTTTTTTTATCGTGTTTTCTCGGAAATTTCTAATATGTTTATACATTATGTATTCAGGTCTGTGGTCCATTTGAAAGTTATAGGCCGTATTTATTAGTGATTCTCATTTTACGTTATTTTTTTCCTTTTCAATGTTATGATAGTTTTGTAATATAGTATTACGCATGTGGGAACCTGAAATGTTGTCGCGACTCGATAAACATTTATTCGCCACAACATGAATATACACACTATAGCAAAATTATCTACTCTTTAAATACACTGTATGGGGCCCATCAAGAGTTTAGTAAGCAACATTTTTGACGTTTTACCTAACCCTTTTGTCAGTAATACTAAACAAAGCTCTTACTCCCCTTTCCCAATAACTACATAATTAAAAAAGAAAAAAATATAAAAATTAAGGAGTAAGTAATACTTACGTAATCATCATTCAAAAACTCCTCTCCGTATCATCAAAAATAACCAAAGGACTAATACTTGAACTATTTACTATCTACTCGTAGATCTTTTAGATCGCTTGCGGTTCTCTTCTTGTTGTCGCTTTGACGTTCAACTCAAACTGAACTGACTGGGTCGACCCGCGGTTACAGAAGAGCTTAAAAACGTCAAAGGTCAAGTACTACGTCGTACTAACCATTAAACGTCACAAAATTGATCCATTATATGACGATGTAACACAATAGGTATAAATATAACGACGATACAACAATCTATTTACAAATAAGAATGTCTGGATATGCTAATGTAAACTCTACTACTTTGTACATCTTTACAAAAACCGAAAACAAGAAAAAAAATCAAGATCAAAGTTTCCGTTTGCTTTCACGTTGGCACTTGACACTACATGACATGTGTTAAACATTCATGTAAATGTGCAATGCACGACTGCTACTTACTTTTTCTTTCCTCATATAGTAGCATGGCCGTGATTCTACAATGTAAACGCTCTAAGCACGAACGCGACATTCATTCATATCGCTGTATCCATCATTCTTATCAACACAATTCTAATAACCTCTAAGAATATACTCCCTCTCCCTTAGGGGCATTATGGGCGGTCTTTGTCAAATGTATTCCAAATGTTCCTGCCTTATGCATGAGTTACATTTAAAAATAAAACTTATATTAACTTAGAAGTTCGTCTAAATACGTTTGTAATTGATAGGCTCTGGTAGAACAGATTGCAAATTGTTTAGTATAATAGGTGTGTTATTTTTATTTTATATAAATTTATCGCCTTTACATTTATCTGAATTTCTTGATCACTGGGAGGATTAATTTTATGATTTTACGTCTTCAGAAGCGAAATAAACTCGAACAAAGATCTTTAGGTAAAAGAAAGTAGCTAAATATCTAAGTTTAGTAAACATAGAACAACTTCTATTAATCATAACATTTATTATATTTTGTTTCTTTCTTTATGACAAACAACATTGAGAGAAGGAATAGAAACTTTTTTCTTATAAACATAAACATAAACATAAACATGCGATGTACTTCAATTTAAAATAAAAATACCGAAACTATTGCAAAGATAGACTTATTGATAATTATATTATTATGTTATTTTTTTACTATATTTATTATTATAGCGTTATATTTATTTATTACTCATTTCTGTTGCTAAGAATGTTACACGCCCTGCTAATAAATAAAGAGTGGACAGCTTTAGATTATATAAGTTTTAAAATATTTTTTTATTTTTCGAATTTTCAAACGAAACCTTTTTAAAACCCACCCTCGTTAAAAATTAATTTATTTGTAAAAAAGAAAGATTTTCACAGTTGCTAATCTTAAATATGACATTAAAAAAAAACTTTCTGTACGGGATATAAGCACATTCGAACGGATTCAACTCAAAGACGGGTTAAACTTTGTAAACGGGAAGTATATTTTAAGGAACACTTGACATGATATAAAGAATTTTTGAATAAATTTTAGAATTCATGGTGAACAAATAATAAAGAAAAAATTCAGTTCATCTTTACCTCAAAACATGACCGACCGATTTTGATAAAACTTGGTGTGCATGAAATATACATATGTTAATTGGTTCTTTTTTTTTAATTATAAAATAATTAAAAAGAATAACTGGATGCAATACGTGTATGCAGTACGTGAAGTAAGTGTCGTTTGGTAACTGATACGATTAAAAAGAAAAGAAAATCAGCACATCCCACGTTTAATCAAGATAAGATAGGTAAAACTACTATAATAAATAAAATTACTGTCTAATAATAAAATTAACAAACCGAAGGCTACAGATATACCAATTTCGATTGAATAACGAGGGGTACATTTTTACATGTCTTTCAAACATATGAACTAAAATGTCCAGCGACCTAAAAACAATGGCTCTGATTACTGATATAATACTGACCAAGTTGATTTATGACTTGTGCACGAGACTGTATCATCAAGCGGGTTCTCTAAAAACGTTGTAGCTGTGGCGATTTCATCTTGTTATAGGCGTTTTGTCCAGCCGCTTACTCGCTCCTTCTAGGAAACTCAAAGCTTATATCTCAGGTTTATGGGTTTACGTGATTCGAGTTGGTCGGTACCTTCGTTCAGTCGTACAGAAATTCATTATATTTTAATTTATTCAATACATTTAATTTCTTGTTTATTCTTTCTCTATGAAACTATTCTCAAATGAAACCTTTGAATTATTTCAAAAACAAATTAACAAACACTTTAATTGGTAATAAAACTACATTTGCAATTATTTTAACTTCATCCTTAATAAATTATACTGGTTTTTATTACTTTATCAAAGCTTACTTAAGGATCAGAACTTTAGGGCGAGTCATATAATTACGTTAATTTATTTCACATTTATATATAAATAAACATATTTTCACACTTATTTATCAACTTAGTTTCGTTTTTTTTTTTAAATTTAATAGTTGTTGATAAATGTTCTTCATGTTAATATGTCTATTATCCATAAAAATATGAAAACAATAGAAAGCTGGCGTAAACGCCAGGTTAGTGCTCAAGGTTAATAAAGTTTCAGAGTTATTGTTTTTCCATAGTGTTGCTCAAAATTGCGACCACTAGGCAAACACTAGTCATTCTAAATATTCTTAAGTAACAGTATGTCGCAGATCCAAAATTTAATTAAATATATAGGTACACTAAATGCTTTTTTCTAACTCTGCTATAAATATGGAGTATTATAATAATTGTAGCCAACAGTGCTAATCTCGCCAATCGTTTAAAAAAAAACTATTATTTTATCTTAAACGTTGGAAAAATGAAACACAGTTACCGACCATGTAATTTTTCATATACTGTAGCGTATGGGAACTATGTATTTTTACTATTTGAAACTAATGTTAAAATTATAATATGGTCCAAATTATATGCTGTGTTAAAATACGTAAATACGTGTTAAGAAAGCCGATTATGAATTAGGGTTGCCTATACAAGAATTTGATTATTTTCTACAGTCACGGTACAATTTGGTGAACCTGTGAATAGTCCTCATATCATACATATGGTTCAAAGGCATCTACTTGTATGTTATCACTTTTAAATTATGATTATGTACTTACATCCTACGAAGCATTTGCATGGATTAGCAGATTCCAGTCAGATTGAGAGTATATAACCAATTTAACATATCATCGATGTAGAAAAATATTTTCCATTTAAAATTGCAACAAAACCATTATGCAAAATTGGATCAGCCAGCCGTTTATTTCTAATAAAAACAACTTGAAAAAACAATGGTAAATATGCATAAAGGAATAAGAGGAATACGATTTAAGTTTATTTGTGAAATAAATAAAAAGTGTAATAACCAGCTTATAAAACATGATCGAATATTTTAAGCATCAAGTAGCAAGAACGACGTCATGATCGAAATTCACACAGTAGATACGTATTCGCATTCCGAACATTGGTCAAACGGTTTCAAGATTACGCGTAACTTAATATATATAATGTTTTATAAATAATCCAATAACAGTGCGTAGAGAAATGATTAAGTATTCCTTTCTTAGAAGTATGAAATAAGAGTACGTAGGATCATGCTCTGGCACGCTGCGCTGGTCCGCCCGGCACGCATTCCTACAGACCGCAACACAGTCTTTAGCAGTCACTCGACTTTCTTGTATCGTATATCATATTATTTACTAGTCAAGTTCTTATGTGAATTATTTCAATATACAAGGCCTTTAATTACCCTTTATTAAATTACTGTGTAGATTAAATTAAATTCTTTTTCATGTCTAGGTGCGTGCATAAGTAACGAAAAACATTGGGCGATACAGTCACATAAATGTTAGCTTCAAGTATCTAAGTATGTGAAGGGTGAAAGCTACTTCCACAAAGCCCATAAAAATGATTGGACTGTTGATTTTGGAGTTTTAGATCCGAAATTTATTCAAGCACCCAATTCACTAACACAGTTGTACTAAGAATAAAATTATAGAATATCCATATTCTGCTGAGTAAGCAGTTGCTTAAATTTATTTAAAAGATGATGATGATTACGTAGTATTAACTACAAATAATGGCAAGAATATTTCAAGTTTTTTACAGCCTAGGTAATGTATATTTGGAATTACTAATGTTACTTGGGTTTAATTTTGTGAATACTACGATTAAATATTGTTTATATCTATTATGGTATTTCTAATCTCTATCCCAATTCTGCTCATTTTGATTTTGTAACTACTTTAATTTTGTAATAGATTTAGTACGGTTTACATATAAGCCTTGCATAGTATATAAAAATTACACCAGTAGCCTTGGAGAGAGTTCTCTTACCCAATGTTAACTCAGACTTTTGAGTCATACCGACTATACGCTACTTATCTCTCTAAATTTCTCTTTCAAAGATCATTTACAAAGTTGAGAAATATGTAAGGTAGTTTTTTTTTTTAATTAATATCGGTATGACGAGTACATTTCTGGAATATAAAAGATTTCGTCACGATGTTTTCCTTCACGGTGAAGCGATGCTATTACTAATTACATTTGGAAAAAAATCTTTTACACTCGTACATGTCGGATTATAATTAAGATCCTCTGGATTAAAATATTTTACACAATCATTCGATCACTATGTACAAACTTTTTTCATTTCACTTGTATTGACGATTACATTGTCTTCTTCTTACTCATAGACTTTTCTTTTATAACCTCAATTAATAAAGTTTAACTATTAGTTCAAGTAATTGAGCGCAGTATGAGCTCATTTATTTTGTTTTTAATAAAGATAATTTGCCCTTCAGATGTCGCATAATAACTCAACGAATAAAATTGTACATAGAACAAATTGATGTGGGCACAGGAAACAGTGTTGGACACACGCCATCACAATTAACTGGTCGGCACAAGACACCGATGTTTGATGTAATTATAGTCACGCAACACCATAACACCGTGACTCGGTATACGACAAACGCATTTCGAAGATCTGGATCCCACGGGTCCGATGTTATGAATGTATTTTTTCACTTCACGACAGATCACGTAACTAAAATGCTGTCACGTTTTCATTTTTAACAGGGAATCAAACGTAGATAAGGTTCCTTCTACAACTACATTATTACGGTCGTTCGAGTAGTAATGTGCCCTAAAAATCCAATATTATATCATGTGACATCAAAGACCATAATAGTAATTCCATAATGTAATTCTAAATGTTTGGATCCCAGTCGAGCCACAACGGACCACGAAGATTTTCATAGTTTTATTAAATTTATACATACTAGGATCACTGGGTGGTCGAAATTCGACCGTAATCCATGAAATCATTATTCCCTTTTATAAAAGAGTAACAATTCATTTAATTTTTTAGATGTATTTCCAATTACTTAAAGTTTTTGACCTTCTTAAAATTTACTTCTGTCTACGCGGTAAATTATTGCCAAGTCTGACGATGACATGTGATTGAAGATGCACTGGTAATCGTAAAGGATAATGACATTAATTGGCAGTTTGAACATAAACAATGAATAATTTTATGTACCTACATACATAACAGCACGCCTCTGTCTCCTGGGGGTAGACAAAGACTACATTCATTTAATTGCTAAAATCTTGACACACCCTTTTCGTTTCTTCTAGTTTCATGAGATCTTTCATACAATATGCTCATCCGTTATGGGTACTTTTCACCTAGCCTTTTTTTAGGACGTCTTCGATCTAGTCATTATTTGATGTGAAATATTCATATTCATTTAGACATTTGTAACATATATTAAAAGAAAATTTATGGAACTAATTGCATTTAAGGATTTAAATAATCTATCATTTAAAAATAAAGATATAAATATATTTAGACCTTGGAAAAGAGTTCTGGAACCCGAAAATCACTAGTTCTAAAAAAAAACTTATACTTAAAAAAACCCGGCAAGAAACTCGTTTAGGCTTGTCAACATTATTGTTGTGTATTTATAGTTTTTATTACGACAATAAATGATTATTGTGCACGAGGTAGAGAGAGGTAGTCGCCTCTTAACAACACTGTCATTCTCTTTGTCATCATAACCTTTCAACCACAGCTTTCAACAGTTGGCTTTACTAAAATTTCCTTTCCTTAGCTTCCTTATTCTACATATATCTGGAATAACCGTTACGTAAATGTTACGTTACGAAAAAAAATTAAAAAGATATTTAAACAGTACAAAATATGTTTTTTTTTATATTATACTAACTGTGTACCCGCGGATGCGTCAGCTTTTGATATGTTCTTCACTGAGTTTTAATTTTTTCTATACGGAATCTTAATTCAAATTATTAAAAATCAAAAGTTACGCGAAGTAACTTCATTTATCTAACAAAAATGTCCCATCAAAATCAGTCCCGCCGTTCAGTAAAGTGCCCGGAACAACCAGACAGACAATAATATTTATTCATATGTATTTAGTTATTTTAACATTACAAACAGACACTTCAATTTTATTTATTAGTATAAATTGGTTTAACATTAGACTCAGATATTTTAAGAAATTGGTACTCAAGTGATGTTGCCTGAACACACCTGACAAATTTTCAAACTTCAGATTATTAGGTAGTCAGACGAGAATTAAAAAGTGCTCTGCTATCACATACTAGTTTAACACCTTTAGCACTAACCTGGCGTTTACTTCAGCTTTCCATTGTTTTCCTATTGTATTCTTTTTATGGGTAATCGACATATTAATTGCGATGCATGTTTTCCTTCGCCTAAAGCTGTTAAAACTCGTACGGATTGGACCGCAGACATGGTACCGGCGAGCGGCCGAGGTCATCAGTCGTCTAAGTAGGGATGGGGAGTAAGGTTTTTCAAAAGATCGATTTTTTAATCAATTCACAAAACATCGAGGTCTAATAGATTACTATTTGTTTAATACGATATAGGCTCAGTGCTTTGACCACAATCTCACCTGATGTTGACTATTTGGTCCATGATGATAAACACACTAAACCTAGGTACTGGTTCGCAAGTGATGCTGCCGGGACACACCTATTAGCATTTGGCGACAGGTTTTAAAACTTGAGGGTGGTAGGAAGGCGCTTATCATTAGAAAATGCCCTACCACCATGCTATGGCTTCCTCACGATGTTTTCCTTCACTGAAAGCTCAGGCCGATTTTTAGAGTTGGATAGGTAGGTGGGGATCGAATCCGCGTCGATTGACGTAGATTCCGGCCGCACTATCGGCACCATCATCGCTTCATTACTTCATCTTGTGATATTTTACTTTTTATTCGTAAATAGTATTCATTCAGTGGTCGAAATTACACTATAATCATCATTTATTGTAAAAACTGTTTTTCTATTTTATTTATTAACAGCACTAAAGTTCATCGGCAGTAACTAAACAAAAAATACCAGAACGCTTAACCTACAAAGGGAAAATGTCACTGAACAGAAAATCATCGATATCATAGAGAACAAAAAGGATACTCTAATAATTAATCGATACTTTATTAGTTTGAAGGATAGATCTTTTTTTTTATGAATCGATACATCCAGTTTAGATTCGTATCGATTCATGAATCGATCTTTTTCGTAAAGGTTCGCATCCCTGCTTAGGCGACTGATAACCTCAGTCGCTCACCGTACCATGTCTGCGGTCCGGTTCGTACGTGTGTTAACCTCTTAATGCTACAACAACTTTACAAATTTATACTTTATATCATATATTAAAGTGTTTTTAAAATTTTATAATTATTAATTTTATCTTCATAATTTCACTATCTTTATAATTTTAATTATTAATTTTACAAAATTCATTTTAAATCTGATTCTTTATAATTGACTATCAAATTTTAATTATTTCATATTATACATTTAATTATATAATTGATTCAATTGATACTCAACATCTCTTGTGGGGCAAACTTCTTATCTGCTTGTTCATAATTGACACCGGACTGATAACTTATCGAACCTAGTTGGGACAGCAATCCCAAGTGATATTTGCTTATAGAAGGATAATTATAGATAGAAACTTACCTTATTTCTTAAAACATGAAGCCCACCACCAGCACTACAACAAAACGTCCAGCGGCAGCAAAAACATCCAAGAGCGACACTGAGGTCGCAGCTCGGAGGGCGAAGGGTGTCGACACGGCGCGCCGCGGCAGTGGCAATGAGGACAACCTTCTAAAAGATGTCCTCAGCAGGAAAGTCACTGCCGCAACAAAACAAAGTGCGCACCCTTCGACAGCAAGCCCCCCGAGCTCTAGCCATTCGAGCGCCGTATCTCCGCTGGCCCCAAAACAAGCTGACCCAGTAGCCTCCCCCGAGGTAGGGGACTTTTTATCCGGGGGGGAAACAGGAAAGGGGGGGAGACCGAGTATGCTCCCCCCACACAGGGGAAGGACCGGTATGGCGATGGACATGGCCAAGATCCGCGCCAATGAGTTCCTCCAGGAGGCAAAGGACGCCTTGGAGGGATCGGGGAACTTGAAGCGGGAGATACGAGACAAGGTCATCGACTCGCTCCAGGGCTTTTACACGTTGACCCTGGAGTTGGTGGACTCCCGAGGGCGACACAGGACTTTGGCGGAGCGCGCGCGAGCCGAAGGCGCCAGAGATCTGGCGTGGGCGGAGCGCGCGCACGCCAAACAGATAGCCACTCTCGTGGGGAACCATGAACGCAGCATCTCCTCGCTGACCAAACAGGTGGAGACGTTGGTCAGCGAGATCGGGACGCTGCGTTCGTGGCTCGACTACGAGGTGGCTGAACCCTTGAAGTCGCTTAAAGGAGTCCGCGAGGGAGTCGATGACCTGCGTAGCCGCAGGTTCCCCGACCAAAAAGAAACAAGGCGTCTACACCCGGAGGAGCTCACCATGCTGGTCGACGGGTCGGCCAGGTTGGCGGGATCGCTCACGCGCCTGGAGGCGAATATAGAAGATCTGCCTCGGCGCGTGAGCGAACAAGTTGTCATGCCGGTCCCAATCGCCCCAAATCCCCCCTGCCCGAATTATGGACCCCCCCTCGACGCCATACGGGAGGCTGTGCATAACATCTCGCACAAGATGGAGGTAGCTGGAGGGAAAAAGGGAGTGGAGGGGGAGGGGGCGGGAACAAATGCCATCAAGGACCTCATAGAGCCGGTGTCCGCTAAACTGGACACCGTGCTCTTTGAGGTCAGGGAGATGGGCTTCCCGGCCCTAATGACCCCGACACCCAAACACCCTACCCTCCAAGCGGAACTCCATCTTACGGGTCCGCAAGTCAGCACCGAGATAGTACAGCCCGCCACAGGGTTGCGAAACCGCGTCCGGGAAGCGGACTCGTTTGCAAAGGTATCCGCGCTTCCAAAGCGACCGCCACCCGCTGCGACACTGATTGTGTCTTCGGTCGACCCCCGCGAAACAAGTGAGGGGGTCCTGAAGACCATCCAGCGGGTGGCAAACGCAAAAGTCACGGGAGCCAGGGTCGACACTGTCAGGAAGGCCCAACACCAGAAGGTCGTCCTCCGCTGCAGAGCCGAAGAGGATGCTAAGGCGATGGCAGCACAGCTGAGGACGGCCTCGGCCGGCCTGACGGTAGAGACCCCGGCAAATAAAAACCCCCTCGTAGAGATCCGGGACGTCCTAACGGTTCACACCGATGAAGACGTCCTGGACCATCTGAGGGGGCAAAACAAAGGCATTTTCCGTGACCTAGAGGCCGGGGATCAGACCATGCGAGTCCGTTACCGGAAGAAGGCTCGCAACCCACACGAATGCCACCCAGTGCTGGAGGTCTCGCCCAAACTGTGGCAGCGACTTGTAGACGCAGGAAAGGTACACATTGGTATACAGTACCGCCCCGTACGCGACCAGACACCCCTGGTGCGGTGCGCGCGCTGCCTCGGCTACGGGCATGGCCTTAAGTCATGCCCTGAGGCCGAGGAATCGTGCGCGTACTGCACAAAGAAACATCGCAGGGGTGAGTGTCAGCGAAGGGCGGACAATGTGCAACCAGCCTGCGTCAACTGCCACAGGGGCAAGCGACCTCCATCAGAGTCCCACCACACGGCACTCGATTACGAGTGCCCGGAGTTCCGGAAGTGGGACTCCATAGCGCGGTCTCGGGTGGCATATTGCTGAGGGCACTCTTTCGCAGACCATCGCGCAGGCTACGAGAAGGGAAGAAGAGATCCCCCGTATAGCGATGGTGCAGGCCAATCTGCAGCGCTCCAAACTGGCTTCGGCGGAGCTGCAGTGCTGGGCATCTCGCGTGGGAGCTGCTGTCGCCCTGGTCCAAGAACCCTATACAGGGAGGACCGGGGTAATGCAGCAGATACCCAACGCGAGAACGGTCCAGAACACTGACAGCGGAGCCGGACCAGTTAAAGCGGCGATCGTTGTTTATGGAGATAAGTTCGGGGTCACTGTTGATCCCGGACTCGTCGACAAAAACATCGCCGCTGCAGTGCTGCACGCGGGCCACCTGTCGCTAGGGGTGATCTCCGTTTACTTCGAGCCGAACGAACCCATAGAGACGTACATTGTACGACTTGAGAGAATCTGCGACAAACTAGGAGCGCAGAACCTGATAATCGGTGGCGACGTTAATGCCAAAAGCCTGTGGTGGGGATCCAGATTCGAAGACCATAGGGGGGGTGAGGCGTACCGCTCCTTTCTGGATGCCACGGGACTGCAGATCCTCAATGAAGGCGACTTACCCACATTCCAGGTCGTTAGGGGGGGCCGCTTGTGCACAAGCATTGTAGACGTCACCGTCTGCAGCCCCGCTCTCCTCGGCAGGATCGATGACTGGAAGGTCGATATGAATTTTAACATCTTCCGACCATAATTCCATCACCTTCTCGATACGCGTGGACCAGCCTCTGCCCAGTCAGAGGCCGGTCACCACGCGTATCTACAACACAAAGAAGGTTGTATGGTCGAAATTCATATCCACATTCCAAGAGAAACTGTCCGAGAGGAGTCTGACGGCATGCAATGTGGATAAGGTCGACGACATTGAGGGGCTGGAGACAATGGTGTCCGAATACGTCATCTGCATTGAGGAAGCCTGTAATAAGGTAGTTCCCAAGGCAGGTGGCGTAAAGAAGGTGGCGCGACCACCCTGGTGGTCTGAAGATCTGGACCGCCTAAAAAGGGAGGCGACGCGACGGAAGCGCAGGATCCGCTGCGCCGCCCCTAGCAGGAGGCAGTACGTCGTCAAAGATTATCTTGATGCTCTTGAGTTGTACAAGAGGCAGGCAGCGGAAGCCCAGACGAGGAGTTGGAAGGAGTATTGTACGACACAGGAAAGGGAGAGCCTCTGGGACGGAATCTACAGGGTACTCAGACGGACAGAGCGGAGACGTGAGGAAGTGCTGCTCAAGGACCCCAACGGGGTCATTCTTGACCCGCAGGGGTCCGTGGAGCGGCTAGCCTCCGTGCTCTTTCCGGAGGATACTGTGGAGGACGAAACAGAGGTTCACCGGGCCGTGAGGGAAGGGACGGAGGGGATCCTCCCAGCCGATATTCGGGGGCTATCCGCGGACGATCCGCCGTTTACCCGGGAAGAAGTGACGCGGGTGTGTAAAGAGATTCACCCGCTGAAGGCTCCTGGGAACGACGGATTAACCGCGGACATATGCACACGTGCGATTCTAGGGGGGGGAGAGGACGTGTTCCGGGCACTTGTTAACAAGTGCCTGGAGCTGTCACACTTCCCCAGACCCTGGAAGATAGCCCACGTGTGCATACTCCGGAAACCCGGCAGGGAGGACTACTGCGACCCTAAGTCGTACCGCCCGATCGGCCTACTTCCTGTGTTGGGAAAGCTCCTGGAAAAGCTCTTCGTCCGACGTTTACGCTGGCATCTGCTGCCAAAACTCAGCGTGCGCCAATATGGGTTTATGCCCCAGCGTGGGACAGAGGACTCGCTCTATGATCTGGTGAATCATATCAGGACCCGTGTGGTGGCCAAGGAGGTCGTTACCCTGGTATCGCTAGACATAGAGGGGGCCTTTGATAACGCTTGGTGGCCGGGCTTGAAGTCCCAACTCGTAGCCAAGGAGTGCCCTAGGAATTTGTACGGTATAGTCTCATCATACCTGGAGGACCGGAGAGTAGAGCTCAATTACGCCGGTATAAAGGTGAGTCGGGAAAGTTCCAAGGGATGTGTCCAGGGTTCTATAGCTGGACCGTCCTTTTGGAACGTTATCCTAGACTCCCTTTTGGTGGAGCTCGAATCCGCGGGAGTGTACTGTCAGGCTTTTGCCGACGATGTCGTTCTGGTGTTTTCCGGGAAGGAGGTCGGACCAATGCAGGAGCTCGCGAACCGGACTCTGCAGACCGTGATGGACTGGGGTGTCAAATTTAAGCTTTCTTTTGCACCACGCAAAACCAAGGCGATGGTGCTGACGAGGAAGCTTAAGTTTGACACACCAGTCCTCATCATGGGCGGAGTCCGGATTTCGCTTGAGAGTGAGATCCGCCTGCTTGGTCTGACCCTCGATAGCAAGCTCACTTTTAAAGCACACGTCACCGCAGCCTGTAAAAGGCTGCGGACATCTACAAACAACTGGCGTGTGCTGCAAGAGTGAGCTGGGGCTTGAACTCGGACATCATCAGAACGATATACGTAGCCGTCATTGAGCCGATCGTGTTGTACGCCGCAAATGTCTGGGGACCCTCTGCGGCGAAGCTCTCGCTTCGCAAGAAGTTAGGCTCGCTGCAGAGGGGCTTTGCCCAGAAGATTTGCAGGGCGTACCGCACGGTCTCTCTGACGGCGGCAATCGTGCTGGCAGACTTGCTCCCGCTGGACCTCCGGGCACGGGAGGTGGAAAGGCTGTACCGTATAAAACGTGGTGAGCAACTGGACGAGATCGTGGTCGACCGTGAGTTGGAGCGGCCCGTTCCATTTTGCCAGTATCCGCACCCAGCGCTATGCGAGGGCGAAGCGTACGAGAGCCTAGAAGCCCCCCTGGAACAGGGCGGCTCCCAGATCTTCACCGACGGTTCCAAGATCGCCGGTGGAGTGGGAGCCGCCTTTACTTGGTGGAAGGGGGGCAAAGAGTTCAGGTACTCCACGTTTCGCCTAGAGCCCTTCTGCACGGTATTCCAGGCTGAACTGTATGCGCTCTATAGGGCGGTTCAGGCGGTTGAAAAATCACGGGACCGGGAGGTCGGCATCTTCAGCGACTCAAAATCGTCGCTGGAGATGCTGGCCAACCCGGCACCCCCACACCGCCTGGCCCTGGGAGCGCAGCAGATGCTCCGGGAAATGCGTGCAGAGGGACGCTCGGTTCGCCTACACTGGGTGAGAGCACACGTTGGCACCTCAGGAAATGAGCGAGCCGACGAACTGGCAAAAAGGGCCGCACACAAGAAGACCGCGGCAGACTACGATCGGTATCCGCGATCCTACGCGAAACAGGCTATACGACGGGACACAATTAGGCAATGGCAGGTGCGCTGCGAGGCCTCCGACACGGGGGCGGTGACGCGGGCCTTCTTCCCAGAGGTAGAGGTGGCCCATAGGGTGTTGAAGAAGACCCGTCTGTCACCGACCCACGTGCAGATCCTAACGGGTCACGGGGGCTTCGCAGCGTACCTGCATCGTTTCAAAATTAAAGCTAGTCCCGCGTGTGCCTGTGATCCGGATACCGCCGAGACAGTCCTACATCTGTTAGAGGACTGTCCTAGGTTCGGCTCGTCCAGGTACGAACTCGAGTGCAGAACTGGGGCCAGGGTTAGAGCGGACGCTCTGGCGGACATGCTGCTGGACGAAGACCACCGCCCAGCCCTCTTACAATACATGGACCGTATAGCAAGAGGTGCTGGGAAACGTAACAAATAACGGTGGTCTCAAGCTGGTGGCGCCGGGTACTGCGACTCGGGAGAGAAGCTTTGCTGCTATAAATAATAGAATATTGACTGAAGTTTGCACCACAACCGTATTCACATGCATACGAAAATTTTTAAATTCGTCCTGCTTTAAGCTATTATGTTTATTTAAGTGATAATTGTTATGTTATAAGTGACAATATGCATAGATATAAGAAACAATAAATGATGAACGGAAAGAATAATGACAAAAGAGCACATACAAACTATAAAATAATTGGCAAAAGAACACGCCCAATTAAGAAAAATAAAAAAGACAAAAGACCAAAATTAATTAAAAGTAATTGGCAAAAGAACAAGCCCAATTTAAAGCTAATAAAAGGGAACGGGGGATTGTAGTTTTATTTTTAGAATCGTAATAACAAAGTCCCTGATCACGTCAGGGGGATTAAATAAATAAAAAAAAAAAAAAAAAAAAAAAACCTCTTAATGCTCAAGTTTATCGTGTTATCATATCGTGTATCACCATAGAGAACTTTTTCATCCATGTGTATCATTAAAAGACTTATGTACTTTATATTTAAATTAAATATCTTGATATCCATTAATCAGAATTAAAATTTACTTTCTTTTTTTTTTCATTTTAAACTTGATTCTCCATATATTGTATATGATGGATGATATTAAAACTTTCGTAAAGTACAAAGAGCGACCCGCTTTTTCATTTCAAGAAAAAATATTTATATATTTAACACTAGAGTGTAAGAAACCCTTCCTACAAAATACAGTTATAGTTATTATGCTAAAACGATTTAACACTATTTTATTATTTTATTTATTACTAACTAAGTACCGTAAAAAACCATGAATAGTCTTGTGAGGGCTTCGCGGCCGAGTTTAAGAAACGCTGGATTACACAATACAACTTATAGACTGAAGTGAAACATACCGTGTAGTTGACTCGATGTAATTATATGGAGTATAAATAATAAACATATTTATTTTAAACATTAATCTGGAGCTAGATCACCTTCGACAGTACACAGATATCTCACATTTACTTTGTTTCAAAACTGTTCTCTATTTATTTAATCTCAAAAGGTTATTACAGGGTGGATCATTACGTGAACGATAGTGATGTCTGGAAATAACCCACATCTCTGTGCTTCCGCTAACATTATTAAAACTACGATTTGTTTTTTATATGACAAAAAAAATGATATATATTATATTTATGAAAAAAAAGAACCAGATCGAGTTTCTTGCCGGCTCTTCTCGACTTGGTTGTTTTCCGAACCGGTGGTAGTGTTTTAGACGTTCATAAGCGCCTTCTTAGAGCCTTAATTGAATAAATAAATTTTGATTTGATTTGATTTGATATTTTTGCCACGATAAAAATATTTATTTATTCGAACTGACTAAATGCAAGCACCTTTATAACTTCACCGAACATTCGGAGCGAGCGCTTATGAGGACATGCGGCGGTAAACCCAAAATAGACGAAAACATCACTTCGTAGTACCTTGTTTCCTCCAACAAAACTGAACCGATTTTTAATTTAACTGAAGCGATTTTTAATTTTCTTTCACTTATAGAATAAGAAAGATTTTGGCTATGCATGTACTTTAAAAACAATGTTATATATAAAAGTTGTTTCACGAACGTTATTTTCAAAGGCTACTAGTTTCTACAATAATTAATTTATGAAAAAAAATCAAAACGTACGGGCATGGCGGTACTGGATACATATTATTTGGTATAAAAGTATTTACCACAACACTATTATCCAGGGAGGAAACAGGGGACTACGTTTGTATGGAATAAATGCCGCAAGCATATATCCTCTTAAGGCGCTCAGTCGGGAGATTGGTAGCTAGCAAAGCTGCTATCTAATAGGTAAGCTCCACTAAATTTACCCAGCGCTAAACTTACAGTGGTTAAGAAATACTACCGATCTCAAGGACCCTTACAGAAGCCATGTTGATATGCAGGAGCAAGTGGATCAGTGTAATGCGGGATATGCATGGAAGCAGGACTGTATCGCGCAGGCGGAGGTTACAGAATTGTGCGGAGGTATGCATTGGTGCTAAATCACAGATGGTCAGAACGCGAATGAAAACGCTTGAAACGATTTGGTCGTCGAGTTAGAGCTGGTTTGTTTTTTCCAATCATTTTGCGCTTGAGTTAGTGTAATAAATAATACCTCGTGATAAAACCATACTGAGCTTATGACGCTAGCGTAGGCTACCACGAAACGACGTGACAATTGAAAATCATTTGAAGCGGAATTATCAAAAATTGTGATAAAGAGAAACATATCGTCAAACTGTAATGAAATTGTTGTAAAAACTTAACTTTATCTTTTCGAATAATTAAAATGGTGGTGTCTGTTTGTGTTTATATCTACGCACATTATATCTACGCACACATGTTTATATCTACGCTACCTATACCGAAAATACAAATTATAAAATTTTTGTATGTCTGTCTGTTTGATCCGGGTAATCACCGGACTTTTTTTGGTAGAAATCTGAAGTTACTCCGCGTAACTTAGGATACTTTTAATTAACAGAAAATAATTAGGGTTCCGCGTAAAAAAATTAAAACTCAAAACAATTTCAAATAAAATCCGATTCAATACACAGTTTTACGGGGAATTGCTTAAATTTATGAGAAATATTTTCACTTCATCTTAGTACTATAAAAATTTTAGGAAAATAATTAGGACCCCGTATTATAAAAATTAAAACGCGGTGAATAATATGTGAAACGCGGATGCAGCCGCGGGCATAGCTAGTAATAAAATAAAACATAAAAAAAGGAATACTAAATATTTTTTGTTGTTTAGTAAACGGTTGTATAACAATGGATTTTGCCAACAACACAAATTCCATCAAAACCAGTTTACATATTAAATAGTTAAAATAAGACCAGAAAAACGATCACTTAAATCCTTGAAATATTTAATGTAGTTTGAAGTAAGTTTTCGAGATCTTAGTAGGTAAATCGATTTTAGTAATTTCTTTGTTACCTTGAAATACCTTAGTAAATGACATCTCTTAAACATACATAAAACATCTATTAAATTGTAGTCATAGCAGTAAAATTATATATAAACTAGCAGGTTCAAGTTAGCAATTAGTAATAAATTGTTTTCTATTTAGTAAGCACGTATTATTATGTATCTATGCAAAAAGTGAATCACAAAAGATTTATAACAGATGTCGTCTGTCTATCGATAGATTATTTCAGAATTTGACCTAAAACAATATATTTAGGTCATTTATTATCCTGCAGAATTTATTAACATAGTATCTTCTCAATACATTATTAATGTATCGAAGTGACAAAGTATTTTTTTTATTTCAGATAGGTGAATTTTATCTATTAATACAGACAATACTAAATGTTTCATTGGACATTATTATTTTATTTTTGTATTTATTATTTTATCCTGTACGCATTATGACTTTACGCAAATACCATAAATAATCATCATCAAAACATTGATTATTTAAAAACAATATTATGCCGTGAATAATACATAAAACGCGGGCGGAGCCGCGGGCACACAGTTAGTTGTGAATTAACTGAACATTAGCTTCCTGAAATAAACACATATACGATTTCAATGGACTCGTTTATTTCTATATTATTGTACAAATACCTTACCGTATACAAACCGATGATATTTTAAATATTTATTCCGGTGACAAATATAGCCTACCGCATGCAATACCGAAGTCGAGATAATTCACCATTCGCGGTAAACCATTCCAGGAATCCGTCAGGTGTCGAGCGGCAAGACAGCTTACTATACTACCGGCTTATTCACTTGTTAGGTTTAAGTAACCACCTAGACATAAAGGAAATTTCCTTTCTTTAAAATCTTCGAAAGAAATATTGCTAAATACTTGCATCACGCAATGCCCTTGCTGGAAGAATGAGAAAAAATAAACTAGCCATTGACTATATTTTTACTATCAGTCTAAGGCTCCATTAGGGAGGCAAGGGGGATTAAAAAGTCATTAAAACGTCATATGATTAATGAACGAGCCTTAACATTACATAATAGGCAACGTCTCTCTCTGTGTCTGTTGGTTAATTGGCTTATAACTCGAAAACCAATGCATGGATTTACATGATTCTTTTTTTTTACAGTACATATATTGTCTGGTCAGGTTTTTGTAGGTACTTTATTACGCTAAATAATATCTACAAGTTTATAGTAAAACTAAACAAAATAATAAAAAACAAATTACAAAAGTGACTATTATCACACTCCTTCTTATGTTCTTACTAATAAATAAAATTGAAATATCTGTTTGTAACCTCAATATATATATATATATATATATATATATATATATATATATATATATATATATATATATATATTTTTTTTTTTTTTTTTTTACTTAATAGATATGAATGTATATCCGATACTTTTTTTTTTTTTTTTTTTTTTTTGACGGGGGGAAATGCATTTACGCACTACCCTTATCTATTGTATCTGGAGGATCAAAGTCCTCCAGATACAATAGATAAGGGGGCACGGAGTGACGAGCTCCGTGCCAGTGTGGGACTCGCCCGGGCGAGAGTCGCCCGGGAATACCCACTAAAACCCCCCGGGGCCGTCCGCTGCATTTGGGATGGGGGCGACACGGGGTGGCTTTCGCAGGCACCGCGTCGCCCCCTGCAGCGAACCCACCGGGCCTCGTCGTGCAATGGCCCAGTGGGGATGGGGGAGGATATTCCTCAACCCCATCTCTTCACCCGCCCCCCCGAAGGGAGGCATGACCCAATGGTCAACATTCCGGGGACAGGATATACTCCTGCCCCCATATATACTCCTGCCCCCATGTATATCCGATACCTACCTATACATAATGAACAATTTTTAGAATTTTTGTCTGTCTGTTCGTTTCGGGTAATCTCCGGAACGGCTGGACCGATTCTGATGGGACTTTTTTTTGGTAGATAGCTTTAATTTTAGAAAATATTTAAGGTTCGGCTTAAAAAAAATTGAAACTTAAAAAATAGTGAAATTTTGTTGCTGGCTGGCTTGAATACTAATCAATATATATTACGTTTGTCTAAGACTATAAATGTAATGTAATATTAGTATTTTAAACTGCAGTCCGCGTAGCAGGTTTATTATTTACCCATAGTTGTAAATTGAGGTAATCATTTAAAATCTACAATTTCACATTTATTTTATCTATACCTTACGTTTGAACAATCGAAACGATTATCCATTATATTTATTAACTTAATTACACAACAAATTAACGAAGAAATCAATGCCCCTTGATCGCTATCAAGTGCTTCAATAGCCTCTTCGGACACGCAAACAAAGAAAAATACAAAAAATTGCCGGCTTTCATTGATCTCCATATGAATATACCTATAACATTGATTATTGGCGGGCAAAAAAGAAAAAATATTACTTATCTTTGCCGTAATATTATTCTGTAAATAATTTACAAATGTATATTCTTTTTCTTATGAAAAATAAAAAGTTGGCCGTCATGGCACCCCCAGCAGATGTATAATATTGTAATTAATTTGTCATTACGTTTTCTGTCATAGCATACGAGTAGATTTAACCGATTTCATATCAAAAACAAATGTATTGTATTAGTCCTTTGTAAATTCGATACTATCGTTAGTGAAATTGGTGTAAATAATAAGCTTTAAATAAATTAACTGAACCGTATGATATATCACAAAAACATGTTCAATATTCATACTAACGGCCCGTGCTAAATTCACACAGGAACTACTAACGTTTTGAATCGTACCCCATCATCACGGCAGCGTACCCCCGTGATCACCCTGCGTGACACGGGCGTCATACATCGCAGACTAGAGTAGGGTTGTCAATGTATAGGATTTTTTCCTACTAATTCATACTTTTCATATACTAAGGTATTCTTAAAAATATTTTTATTGAACTGAGCTTTTTTTACGCATGCCAAACAAAACAATAATTATGATGATAGAAATTCTATTAAATTCGGAAAGGTAAAGGTTTTAAGTAAATTATGTCAACAATTTTGAATCTATACTCGTAAATATTTCTTACATAATAATAATAACAACCTTTCTAAAGTATTGGTTCCGATGCTATAACCGATTTTGTATTTTGTAATTTGTTAATTTGATTTAACCAAACATGCATACTGTATGGCGGCGTCGAATAATAAAGAAACGCGTTGTTTCGCTTTTACTTTTTTACTTTAGTAAGACTTCTTTTAGCGTGTTCATAGTAAATTTTATTACATAGGTACTTACTATTAAATTTAAAAAAGTTTCACTTTAAGTGCGTTTAAAGATTACACGCACAATTTTCTTATATGTTAATTGCCTTATATTTTTATATTGTGTTATTTAGATAAGTGTATGTAGATTTTTTTTTAAAAAAAATTCACATCTACTCTGCAACTTTTAAAATGTTTTGTTAAAAACGTTATCATTGACTATATAATCGCATCAGATTTTATTATAAGCTTTGTTATAATTAATTTCATACACAATTAACTCAAACGAAACAATAAGGAGGTATGCATATAATTTTTTTTAAATTTCAAGAAGGTTAATTAATAAATAAAAATTTTACATTATGAAGTCATTCAAATGAATTTAGTTGCTAGTTAATAAGAACACTTTACTGCAATTCTCCTGATGTGTCACCACATCACTGTTACTAGAAATTTATCTTTCGAACAAGTAACTGCGACGATGGCGCAGTGGATAGTACGGCCGGATTCCGCGTCGAATGACCCGGGTTGGAATCAACTCTATAATCAGCCTGAGCTTTCGGTGAAGGAAAATATCGCGATAAACCCATAGCATGGTGGTACTAGCATTTCTTAACAATGCTCGCCTGGGTAGCTACCACCCTCATGTTTGAAAACCTGTCGCCAAATACCAATAGGTTTGTTCCGGCAGCATCACTTGAGAACCAGTACCAAAGCTTAGTGTATTTACCAACCTGGACCACATAGTCGCTTAACATCGCATGAGATTCTGGTCAAAGCACTGAGCCTATATCGTTTAAAAAAAATTACAGTAAATCCACCCTATACAATTTATGTCTATAAATGTTCCCTATCACAGTTTTTGTCCGCGATATACACCGAAATTACCTACTCAATCGAAATAAATTTTGCACACCGTCTGTAACGTGACCCAAATTAAAAGATATGATAATTTTTTTATCTCAAGTATTGAATTTCATGTTTTCGTATCGCGAATTAAATATTTTATAGGTTAAACTTATCCAGACAACGTCGGGCAGGGCAGCTAGTATTTAACAAAATGTACTATCATTCAGTTATTTCTAATCTGAAGTGTGGCAACCCTGATTCAGAGGGAAGCCAATGAAACAGCTTTGACAACGGCGACACGCACTGTGCCTCGCAAATTGTTGCTTGCTGCCTGCCTCCGAGGTTATGCAACTATAAAATTATCGTCCCATTACGTACGAACAGCTACTGCATGTGAACTAAATAAATGCTTTATGCTGTTTCCTGGTATTAGTAGTATTGTGAAAGAATATTCGAAGTGGTTGCGTTATTTATTATTGTCTCAGTTGCGAGAATGTGTATAAAATTAATTCAATGCAATCTGTGACTCAGTTTGAAATAATTGCGACCATGGATATTCTTTTAAATTTTAACTCGGTATGTATATTTATCATACCCCGTTACTCGGTTCACAGGTTAGAAATTTGTTTCCGAATGTTTTTTCGTATTGTATATTTTAAACACTATGATTTAGGCAAAGTAACGATGATGGCGAAGTGGATAGTGCGACCGGATTCCGCGTCAGTAGACGCGGTTTCGAGCACGCCGATCCAGCTCTAAAATCAGCCTGAGCTTTCGGTGAAGGAAAATATCGTGAAGAAACCATAGCACGATGGTAGGGCATTTTCTAATAATGCCCGTCTGGGTAGCTACCACCCTCGAGTTTGTAAAACCTGTCGCCAAATACCAATAGGTGTGTTCCGGCAGCATCACTTGAGAACTAGTACCTCTAGGCTTAATGGGTTTACGACCTTGGACAACATAGTCACTTAATATCAGGTTTTGATTGTGGGCAAAGCTCTGAGCCTACACCGTGTATTTTTTTTTGCGACCTGATTCGTCAATTATCAGACAGACATAGAAACGTTTCATATATTATATATTGTTTAAAGAAAAAAGTAATTAAAAAACATGACATAGTTTTATAATCACAAGTATTCACGGTCCAGTCACATTTTATATTGAAGCGATATGTCTCATTGGTAGACCATCCGGATAACGCGTTAATCAAAGTGTGTATGTATATTATTCTTCAATGATCCAAAGATTTTGATGACATCGTAGGAGGTTTTAACATGGTGGTAAAATGTTTTCTAATACTCGCCTACCTTTCACTGTAAAAATCAAATGAAAAAAAACTAGGGCTGCCGACAGAAGTGAAAGCGCGAAACTACGGAACAACCGTTTTTTTTTTTAATCTTTAAATTCCATAATTTGATATTTGAAATTATTAACATAACCTAACATTAAACATTCAACATTTGTCTGGTTTGTACATCTATTTGCAGTTTTTCATATAGTTAATTCATAATCAAAACATACGGTAAGCTGCTTAAGTATAAATATTATTATTTATCTCTGAGCGCCGGAATTTAATCGCCATCTTATACTTGACGTACTGTAGCATTTTGACGGCTGACATCATATCATTGGTAACGCGAATCTTTAAGTTTTTCCCCTCCCGAGAATCGATCAACACCGCTAAAGAAGTTACCACTCAAAAACCGTTAAGTACATTTTACCACAAGAGTTACTTACTTCCTACTTTGCGGACAAATTATAAAGTACAATTTTTTTTTTAATATAAATCATGAGCTTTCTTCTTTGATGAAAACCATCGTCATTAAATAACTGTAGGATAGTCATTAACTAGGTACCTATTTCGGTCTTTTATTGTTCGATTGCGTAATTATTACGATCGAGTCGAAAATGTAGCCAAGGACTTATTGTTTAGCTATAGTACGACCACACTCTAGACATTTGAGAAACAGTCTATTTAATTCAGTTACAATTTTTTAAATTATGATAACAAGCTTAACACAATGAAAAATAACTTTTGCATGTACCTTGTACTCTGTATATACCTTAAAAATATTGTACTTTAAAATAACAAATCTTTTAAATTAAAAACAAAACCGACTTCAAAAGTGTATATTATAAAAATGCACTAAAAACTAAATAAATAATTACTGTATTAATATTAGTACTTGTGCTAACTTCGATAAATCCTTTGTTTTAATACCATTAATAATATTGAAATCCTCGTCATCCTCCTTTTTGAAGTCGGTTAAAAAACAAATAAATTCTTAATAAAATTACCTTCACCTACTTTACGCTATAAATTTAATTGATACGGACATGTTCGGTTTAAGTTGACAATCAATCATAATACTCTGGGTCACTCTTAAACGTTTATCAATTAATACGTTCAATTGAACACATCTCATATACAACACCTATACAAACTGCGTAGCCAGTGATTAGTTTAGTTATTAGGTACCTGTTTTTATGAACGTTCAGTGACGCCAAACCGCGCCGGGAAGTCCAACAACCAATCTTCGAAGACAAACAAAAAGTATATAAATATGTTGTCACACGAACAGCGAACTCATACGTTTGTTGAATATACATATTCCACATTAAATATTTATTTTAGTGTTTAAAATTTTTTTAGATCGGGTTTTTTTTCTTCAATATTCTTGACACTGTCAATGAACCTCATTTCTGTTGAGCGCCAATTTTTACATCAACCTACTACTAGCTTTGTGCCCGCAAAGCCGCGCCGCCCGCTTTTCATGTATTAGAGTTTTGAAAAAATCATTGGTAAATAATGTTTTGATGGTGCGTGGATCTTATTGAATCGTAATTCGTTCACAGTTTCATGAGTTTTAAATTTTTTATACAGAACCAGAAGCGGCGTAAGGCGTAGGCGACCACACATATATATTACTAGCTGAGTGTCCGCGTTGTATATTTATACGCATATATTTTTTTTTATTAAAATAAAACATATTCTGAGGGTCTGGGTACACACCTATTTTTTATGTTGGAGGTTTAATTCGATTTGCGTCAGATAAAATTGTCTATAATATTTCATGCAGCTATGCAGTTACCTTCTTTCATAATTAATTAAATGAGCTTAAATCTACTTATATTTAATTGTATATATTACATTCACATTGCGTGTTGCTGTTGCGAGGGGGGAGAGGGGTTCCCAAAATGTACTGCGCCCACATCAAATTATCCCCGCCACTCCACGGAACCCTGATAATTTTCAACAAATTAAAGTTACGAGGATTTACTGCAGCTATCTACCAAAAAAAAATCCCGCCAAAATCGGTCCAGTCGTTCCGGAGATTAGTCGAAACAAATAGACGGACAGAAATTTAAAAAGAAGTGTTTTTGGTAGTAGTAGTAGTAGTATGTAGAAATTATGTTTATTAATATCATATTTTTTAGTAAAGTATTCTAATGTATTTAGGAAAAAAGTTGTTATTTAGATATTATAATCAAAAACCAAAATACAAAAAAATATTCAATTTAGGCCCTAAGAAAGGCGCCTATAAACGTCAAAAGACTACCACCGGTTCGGAAAATAACCCAGTCGAGAAGAGCAATTAGTAATATATTATATTTAAATTTGGAAGTGAGTGACATGGATTTTGTCGAGCAGAAATGAACTAAAAAGGTTCAATTAAAAAGTTCATAATCTCATTCGAAAATTGACATTTTTCCATTAGAATCGCGTGTATCACACGCAAAACCGAGCAGGGTGGTCAGTGTTATGTAAAATAGCAACATTGCACAGGTGTCTACCCCAATGATTTCAAGGTAGGCAGTCCGATTAGTGAATGGTCGCGTGAATGAACACAGTTGTCGTTCACGTCGAGCCGTTCCGATTGCCAACTCGATAACGTTTATAAACGCGCCCTATGCGACGGACGTTGTGTCCTACTTTAATCGTTTATTTAATAACTAGTGTCGTTCTTAATCTTTGTCATTAACGTTAAGGCCGCTAAAGTATTTTATAAATGCCAGTTTACAAATACACATAATACCTACTATTTGTATTTATATCGGACATTGAGAAATACAATGTTTCCAGATACGGGAAAGCGAAACGATTAGAGGAAGCCCCCTTGATTCTATAGAAAGATTAGAAAATATTTAAAATCATGTATACGTATGATACGAGGTTTTCATATCCGTATTGATCACATATCGCTACTCCAATCTTTGAATTGGAAGTTACTCTCAAATATCGAAACTCCGTGTTCAACCTCACGCTCTAACTATAACACTATAAGATGATGAAGTATTTTCTGATGCTCATTTGTTTATTTTACTTCATTAAGTCAAGAAGGACTAATCGGCGTGATACGTTAGCTATATTTTAAAATATCCTTTCGTATAACGTCAGGTCTTTTTATTGCAATGTAAAATAAATTCACTTCGCAAAAACTAATACTCAAAGAGAAAGTACCTACCTACGTTTTTATGGGCATAATATGAACATCGCATATTGATATATGCGATGATATTTCTTTTTATATATCTTTTTAACATCAGAGTTGTTAAGAGGAAATGTGGGCGAAGTTTATTCCATACAAACGTATTCCTTGTTTCCACCTTGGATAATAGCATTATGATAAATATTTTATACCAACTAATATATACCCGCCACCGTCATGCTCGTACGTTTTTTCCATAAATTACTTATTGTAGAAAATAGGAGCCTTTGAAAATTAAAAAAATTGCTCGTATTTACAGTTATTTTCAGACGTACGTCAATTAAACTTTATGGATAAAATTAAAAAAATCAAAAAGTACAGGCAAAGCGAAAGTCTTTATTATTCTAAAGCTGAAAGAAAATTAAAAATCGGTTCAACTTTGGAGGAGGAAACAGGTAAAAAACAGCCCGAGGTGGAGTTGTCCTTTTCGTATTTTATAATTCTGTCTTTAGGGCGCAACGCGATAGCAATAGATTTCTGAAATATATACTTTTCCGCCGCATGTCCTCTTAAATAACGGCGTTAATAATCCCATACTGTGGTATATGTTACTCGTAGGCTGGAAGGTACAGAGACGCACGACCGCGACCCCGGTGCGGCAGCGGAGGTGTTACTCGATGCCACTCACGTACTTGAGCCGGTGCAAAGGTGTCATAGAATGAAAACTTATATCCTAACTATTTTATTAAAACCAATACGTGAATTATTATAAAGCTTATTACGACAAAACACCGATTTTAAAACAATAGTAGAATTGCGTCCATTAATAACAAGATGCATTTGACTTTTGGAGATCTTAGCGATGAGAAAATTTGAGACATATCAAAATTATATTTAATGTGATGTCTATATATACTGTAAATTAATGGAAACAATAACAGAAAAACATTAAAATGTCTAAAGAGTGCACTAATGTTTCAAAGACTAAATCCAGGTGCAATGGTGTTGTTGGTAGTGCGTAAATGCATTTCTCCCCGTCAAAAAAAAAAAAAAAAAAGGTGCAATGGTGTTATATAATATGAAATAATGACAATATCCATATTATTAGATTAAGTTACTGGTTCAACAATTACCTTAAAAATAAATAAAGAAAATAATTAATTAATGGCATTATAGAAAAAAATCTGATTTTAATTTGCAATAATATAAGACAAATGTATAATTAACAAACGTATGCATGCATATCAAACATAGCTGGTAGAACACATAATTTGGTCATATTGATTCGGTCTATTTATTCGACTCATATGACACATTAGTTGCTTAGCTAATAAAGATGTCATTGCTCTGTATTTTGTTTTATATTAATGTTAATTCCGTGAGAACGTCATTCGACATAACGTATTGACCGGTTACACATTTATAATATAGTTTACTGACATACATTTCTGAATTAATCATTCAATAGCTATCTCAGAGAGGTGTAACTCCATAAACATGTTGATCCCATAATATATTTACAATAAAATCTTGTTTTTTTTATGCATTTTTTTCTATACTAAAAGAGTTCTTTAATAAGTGGCTTTTAAAATATTGCGTAAACAAATCAAGTAATTGTGGGTATTTTTGTCCCTCTCATCCTCTTGTCATCAATGGTAAGCAAACCTCTTAAGTATAAACTTTATTATTTACCTCTGAATGCCAGCACTTAAACGTTGCGTGGTGGTAGGATATTTTCTAATAATGCCTGCCTGGATAACTACCACCTTCAACTTTGAAAACCTGTCTCCAAATACCAATAGGTGTGTTCCGCCAGCATCACTGAGAACCAGTACCTGAGTACTTAGTGTGCTTACCATCCTGGACCGCATCGACACTTAACATCAGGTGAAATTGTGGTCAAAGCACTGAGCGTATACCGTACACCTGTAGCATGTTGACGGCTGACGTCATAGCATTGGTACCGCGAATCTATAAGTTTTTCCCCAACTGAGAATTGTTCAACGCCGTTTTCACTTCAAAAACGCAAAATTAATAAGTGTTGCTTACGGAATCACCATTCAGATCCCGTCTCCATCCCCTATCTCATCTCATCGAAAATAAACAAAGCATAGAGCCCACGCTCTCCATTGGTGCTTACTTGTCGGCCCCAAAGTTCATGATAGCATTTTAAATAGACGCAACATGATCCTTTATTTTTTTTTTGTGTGATTGCTTAAAGGTAGGTTTAGCTGGGATTGTGGTGGGCAGGAAGTATATCCTGCCCCCCGGAATGTTGACCATAGGTCATGACTCCCTTCGGGGGGGTGGGCGAAGAGGTGGGGGGGGGGGAGTATTCCTCTCCCATCCCCATTGGGCCATTGCACGGACGAGGCCCGGTGGGTTCGCCGCAGGGGGCGACGCGGTGGCATGCATTGCAATACCATATCGCCCCCATCCCAAATGCGGCGGACGGCCCAGGGGGGTTTTAGTGGGTATTTCCGGGCGACTTTCGCCCGGGTGAGTCTTACACTGGCACGGAGTTCGTCCCTCCGTGCCCCCTTACCCATTGCATTGGGGGACTTCGGTCTCACTAATGCAATGGGTAAGGGTAGTGCGTAAATGCATTTCCCCCCGACAAAAAAAAAAAAAAGGTTTAGCTGGGATAAAATTCCGTGGAGTTTGCATGCTAGTTACAATCCCAAAATAAAATTCGTACTGATGTTGTGCTATGGTGCTTGTTAGCATATTCAAGCGGTGTCCTAAGCGCTCGTAATAAAGCCTTTGGGAGCTGCAAAGAGTTTTCAGGGCAACAGCGTTAGTCAGCTTAAAAAAATAGTCGTCTAAAAGTCTAAATTGTCGCATTGTCTGCGAACCAACATCTGCTCCTATTAGCTCATGTTATTGATAGCATAGCATAAATCAATCTTCTGAACACAAAAGTACATACAATTATAAATTTGCAATATTGACTGCAACGACTTTATTACTTTATGCAAAAGTATAAATCAATCTTCAGGATTTGGTTTAAAAACTACGAGACGAACACTTACCTGCACTTTTAATGGACTACAATTGATATAAAGTAATTTGGTCGTAGTATCCTATCATCTATAGGTATAAAATAAAAGTAATAAATTATCTACAAGAAAATAAATGAGCAGGTAAACGGTATTAATCCAAACCTAATGAATACTGACGGTAATAAGTTCGTGTTATGGTAGGCAAGTACTTGTGATTCAATACGAGTGGTGTTATATGTACAGCTAATTGATACGGCCGGTTACTTAGTTGTAATGTATTATTCTGTAAAACGCGATAACTAGGTTTCATTTGTAGTTAACGTAAAAACTGTAGTTATTGAAAAAAACATAGCATGTCATTTATTAACAATACGTTCGGTTTTTTTTTTAAGTGTTATTGTGACTCGTGAATAAAATGGCAAGATAATATTATTTGTATATGAAATAAACACAGAGGTGGCAAATGCGATTTATCTATAGGTTAAGTAATTTACAGCCGGTTTTTAGTCTATAGGAAATTGATCTTTAATATTCAAGTTGTCTATTATTATTTAATTATTACTCAGTATATTTTAAGATCTATTTTACAGATAAAATAGTAGAAAAATTGTATGTAACGAAAAGAAAAACAAATCAAGAAAATATACCCTAAAAACTAAGCAAGGTTGCAGAACATAAAAAAAAGTCGAAGAAGGCTTACTCTTTGTATGACAGCATTGTATTATACTATTAAATAAATTATAATAATTCAATCCATATTAGGTTCGACTAAACTGAATACATAAAATTTTCACTAATAAAAATATATAATAACGACTCATGTTTTACATTAATTTAAATATTATCTTGTGTAAACTATTGTGTTAATTAAGGGACCCTTTTCAACAATTTACATTATGTATTCATATTAAAAATTAGATGCCTTGAACACATGCTATATGTTACAACAATAATTATACTATAACAAATTACAAAATCATTTCAATGAAATTATACGATTGACAAATGGATACTGACTTAGTATAGGTAAGTACTTACGTACTTACTACAACGAAATTTTAATATACTCTTACAGCGGCCAATTAATTTAAATATAAATTGCCTCATAGTCTAGGTTTTCCCATGAAAGTGACTTTTGAGATTTGCAAGAATTATTTGAGAAAGTTCTTTTAGTACCTAATGCTTAAATATTAAATGTTGTGCATCAGCATTATTATTATTATTATATCCAGATTAGATGATTTAAATATATCACGCACCTCTCCCATAAGGGTAAGCAGACTACATCCTTCTACCTTCTACCTTCATCCTGACACACATCTTTTGCTTCTTCTAATTTCACTAGGGTTTTCACATACGCTCTTCGTTTACGATTATTTTTACCCTTACCTTCTTTTTTAGAACGTCTTCGATCGGGTCGAGATACATTAGGGCCGACCTTTACATGGGGGCAGTGAGTATAATCCCTTGCCCCTGGACTGGTGACCTATGGTCATACTTCTCTTCGGAGAAATGGGCGAAGAGGTGGGTGGGGAGAGAGCCTGTGGGTCAGGCATCGGCATTCTCCCCCCCCCATCCCCAACGGCCTAAGTATGGACATGGACCTGTTGGGTCTGCCGCAAGGGACGACGCGGTGCACCACACATTGATTGAGTGCGCCGCGTGGGAAGGGCCGCGCCGCGAGGTGGTGGCAGTGGTGGGGGGGGATCTCTCGCTGCCGACAGTGGTGTGGGCAATGGTCGGCAGCGAGGAGGTCAGGGGGGTCGTCGCCTCCTTCTGCGAACGAGTTTTTTTGTTGCAGAAGGAGGCTGACGAAAGGTTGCAGGAGGACGATCCGCGGGCGGATCCTCGCCGCAGGAGGAGGCCGAGAGGGCGGCGGGCCAGATATGTGCGGGGCTTCCTACGGTTGTATGAGCCCCCGGGGGGGGGGGGGGGGGTCTGGGGGGGGGGGGGGGGGGGGTTCGTTGTGGTTTTGTTTGTTGTGTCTTGTGTGTTTGTGAGTGTTTTTGTGTTGTGGTTGTTGTTTTGTCTTCTTCTCTTCTTTTGTCTTCCCTAGGTATCCCTCTCCTTCCTATGTCTTGTCGACTGAGACAAGATGAGTGAAGGAGAGGGACCTAAAGTTTCTTCTTCAGTGGCGGGTTTCTTCCTCTATTTCTTTGCCCGCCACTGACCTATCCCATTTCCCGTTTATTGGGGGGCGAGAAGTATGTTTTGCCTCCCGGATTGCAGACCATCCTTGGTCTTACTTCTTTCGAGAGGTGGGGTGGAGAAGTATTCTCCCCCATCCCCACTGGGCCATTGCACGGACGAGGCCCGGTGGGTTCGCTGCAGGGGGCGACGCGGTGCTTGCGAAAGCTATCCCGTATCGTCCCCATCCCAAATGCGGCGGACGGCCCCGGGGGGTTTAGTGGGTATTTCCGGACGCTTCACGTCCGGGTGAGTCCCACACTGGTGCGGAGATATCCCTCCGCATCCCCTTACATATTGCATTGGGGGACTTCGGTTTCACTAATGCAATGGGTAAGGGTAGTGAGTAAAAACATTCCCCTCGTCAAAAAAAAAAAGGGTCGACCTTTACAGACTTGCCCACTCATCGTCTCCTTGTAAAACTGTTTCGTCAATGTTCTATCATCCATCCTCTCTACGTGCCCAAACTGATTAAGCATTCCTTTATCACCATGTCCTCTATCACACTACAACGTTCTCTTATAACACTATTCCTTACTTTATCAATCATTCTCATGCTGGATATACTGTTTATTCTTCTCACCTCTACTATATCAATCTCATTTTCCTGCTTCTTCTGCCAGATCCAGCACTAACTACATGCATACCTAAGTGTAGGGACTAGCAAACTTGCCTTTTCGGAGACATTCTGTCTGCTCATGAAGTTACTTAAGACTTCGTTCAGTCGATTCCCTAGCAGAATTCTTCGTTCAATATCACAGTCACTTTTTCCATCTCTCCCAAATTTTTTCCGAAGTATTCAAACTCTTTCACTTGTTCCACTCTTTCTCCTTCAACTCATCACATTCTTTCACACTTTTATCTTTTTAAAAAGATTATTTAGACCTTGATTGACATAATAATAGCACGGTGATCGAAATCGTAAATAAAATTATTGACAATTCGACAAATAAAAAAAACCGCCTTCACATTTTTTACATATTAAAACTTATCGACAGCAACCAAACAAAAATAAAATACAATCGGTTAATAAACAAAGGATTTTTACACGATATATGTTCAGCACTTTGACCACAATCTGACCTGATTTTAAGTGACGGTGTGGTCCAGGATGGTAAACACACTAAACCTATGTACTGATTCTCAAGTGATGCTGCCGGAACACATCTATTGGTATTTAGCGACAGGTTTTCAAACTTGAGAGTGGTAGCCAGGCGGGGCGGGCCACCCAGGCGGGGATTATTATAAAATGCCCTACCACCATGCTATGGTTTCCTCACAATGTTCTCCTTCACCGAAAGCTCAAGCCGAGTTTAGAGTTGGATAAGTGGGATCGAGACCGCGTCTATTGACGCAGAATCCGGCGGCATTACCCACTGCGTCATCATCGCTTCGAAATTAAAATGTCTTCAACTTTCAATTGAATTTTATCTTTATTCTACTATTTTATTCAAATCTGTGTCTTTCATTTAATGTTTTAATAGGAGGATTTATTTAACATTTTTTATTACTTCTACGAAGCATATTCAACCCATAAATAAAATATAATCTTGTAAAATCAGACGTTTTAAAATTTATGTTAAAACTAGATCTTATATTAAATGATTTACTTTCATAATTAAATTTTTAGTGGTATATTTTTTGATAAGATAATAAAAAAAATATCAGTCATCATCCGTATTATCAAATAAGAAAAAATAATTTTTTATACGTTTTAATGTCAGTTCTTAATCTCAGTTTTATGAAAATCGTGAATGGATGTCACAACAAACCGCGATAGCTTCAAACTAAAACCATCTAAATACAACAAAGCTCAGTAACGACTATGGCGTCACAAAATGGTAATATTCGTGACTGAGGCATTCCGAGGTGGAAGGCACAGGTCGCGAGTGGCGCCGCGGCCGCAGCATACACCGTAATTCGCCCGAGCTCACCCCAGCCCTCGCGTAATCACAGCTCGACCGCCATTAGCTCTCATTACCCCGCAGTCACGTACCTCAGGCAGAAATGGATTTGTCTTTGTAAAAATAATGGTTGTAGATTGCGGACCGCCTCGAAAGAAAATTGGATTCGCGTAAACAGGCTTCAGAAGTAGACGCGCAACGTTGGTTGTCCTTGAGTTATGTCTATTACGTTGCACTTTTGAAATGGCAACTATTCTTTCTGTTAATATTGATTTAAAACTGCTTTTTCACCCGTATATATTGAAAATAACATATTCAAATGATAAATGCGAAGGCTGTAGTGGAAACTCAATGTAAATTGGTAGTTAATAATTTAAAGAGTTTCGTTTGTGTTACTTTATTAACTCTTCTATTTAAAAAAGTATTGATTCCGTCAATTCAATTCAGTTAAAAGCATTTCAGCAACCTTGTTTGTTGTCGACAAATGACTTAAACTAAATGCATCTCATTACAAAGACCAAAGTTTACACAATAGTTTTCCAAATTATATGATATGACTGCATTATTGAACTACATTCTCGCGTAATGTTGATTATTGATGCAGTAAAAAATGGCATGGATGAAAAATGGTATCACTCTAACTAAATAAATCTAAGTGAAGTTACCGGGATACTAAGCACGTGGTAACTTGTGACTGACTTTCAACTCAAAAGTGGAATATGACGTACCAAACATTTAGCATATCTCTGCCACAATAAAATGGCTGTATCAAGATGTTTTTCTTCTTCGATTTCTCAGGTTAATTATAGTTGTAGGACTTTCAATCCTTCTGGAAACTTCAAACTTTCTGGAAGATTAATAACTTATAATTCTAACAACATTGAAAATCGAAGTTAATTTTTATGTGGTGTAAGTAATAGGATGATGAAAAAATTAAACGATAAATAATACGTAACAATTTATTTCAAAACATATATACTGTACGTAATTAGTATGCAAAATTATCGGAAATATGAATCGCGAAGTTATCCTAATTTCTTGTTATGATATTTGATACTGGCAACATCGATTTGAATAGCTGACGAAAACTGTGAAACAAGTAACTCATACAATACGAAATAATATTGGCCACAATCACCGTATGATTCATCCTACGATTACGTAAAGTACAAACTACGACCGTGTACAATAGTCATACCTACCTCATTATATCCATTACCTAAAAAAAACAACTAAGATAAACTGTGCGCAGAGTCGAATCAACACTTGCTTGAGCCCCCGGTGGAAAGAGGAACGTGAGGCCCCATAATCACAAATAATGACTATGGTAAACATAAAGTTGAAATCCACAACTAGCAACAAAACAGACACAATACCTTCTCATTTTAAATTAACAATTCATAGAAACATAACATAACAAAACATAAGCTAAGTATGTTATGTTAAATGAAAAATTCATAGAAGTACCATTATATATCCATAGCATCGGATATTCAAATAAGTTCAAGAAGAACCCTATATAATTATGCTTTAAAATAGTGTAAAAATATACTGCATTAACAATATAAATTTTTAGTGAGTGAAAGAATTAATTAGAATTTTTTATTTGTAGCTAAAAATAAAATATTGTATTTTTTTTCTGTTTGTTCCGACTAATTTCCGGAACGGCTGGATCGATTTTAACGGGACTTTATGGTAGATAGCTGAAGTAAAGTCCGCGTAAGTTAGGGTTCTTTTATTAATCCAACATAATTAAGGTTGGTTAAAAAAAAACGAATAAAATCCGATTCAACGCACAGTTTCACTGGCAGGTGTTCGAATTTGTAAGAAATAAATTTTCTAAGAAAATTAAAAACTATATTACACATTAAGAAATATGTGAAACGCGGGCGGGGCGCAAACGCGGGCACACAGCTAGTATACAAATAAAACAAAGTCGGGTTAATTACACCATTTATAACTCAAGAACAGCTGTACCGATTTGTATGATCTTTGATTTATCTCCATCCAGAATAGTAGAATAATTATTAAAACAAAGGAAAGATTAAGAGAAAAATTACAAGAACAATTCATCTTTTTCATTCAATTTTTATGGATGATATCCGAAGAACGAATTGACTGATTTCGATGATATTCTTTAATTCGTCTCTCGGATTCAAGAAGTTTCCTCGCGCATTGGAAGAAAAATGAAATTTATTTCATTTAATAACAATTTATTTTTTTATTTTTTAGGGGGTACGAAGTTACCAGGTACAGTATAAAAAGTACTCTACAACAACAATGTGTATTTATATAAATTTAAGTAGCTTATATTTTCCCTAGGATATAATCATCACTTATGATACTCTACAAGATATAGAGCCATTCTAAATATATTTACCTACTTATTTATTCTGCCAGTGTAGCTAAATATATAAATAATACATGTATATAAATTTTACTGTATAATTTTACATGTAACAATGTCGTCTGTCTAGTAAAAACACAATATAATAACATAGGTAAGTAGTCAGTTACTTGTAAGATTATAACCTAATGATATAGTCAGCTAAATTCATTATATATTCATAAAGATTAAAATACATAATAATAAATATATAACTAATTTTGTTACTTGCCGCCATAATTATTAGTTATTAGATAGTGTTAACCTATAGACTATATTAATTTACGTATACACAAATGACTACAAATAAGATTTGTCCTAGTTTGTTTTCGGACCACCAGACTTGTAGTGATAAACATGTTAAGCTGATAAGCTAAGTTGCACTTTAGCAGGTTGCGTTTGGGCTCATATTCGTATACACATGTAGTTTATTAAAATTTGTAAAAATATATTAATGTTTTTTGTGTGACTCACAAATACCCCTAAACCATAAAGGAAACAATAAGATCTGTCGTGTTAGATGGATCTGAGTGTTGGAGGGCCGTTCAAATAGATCTTATATAAGAAAAATTTTGCTCATTTTTCACCACCCGCTTTGTTTGCTTACGAAATCACCATTAAGACCACCTATTCCTTCAAAAATGAGAAAAGCTTGAACTACCCCCCCCCCTCTCTCTCTATCCCAGTGATACTTAAGTAATACTTGAACTAACCCTTAGGCATGGGCAACTAAAGGGACATATGTAAGAAGAAGCAGCGATGCGAATGCTAAGATGGATGATTTTTGTTTTTTTCACACGGCATAGGTTCGGTGCTTTGACCACAATCTCATCTGATGTTAAGTGATGATGTAGTCCAGGATGGTAAACACACTAAGCCTAGAAGTACTGCTTCTTAAGTGATGCTGACGGAACACACCTATTGGTATTTGGCGACAGGTGGACATTATTAGAAAATTCCCTACCACCATGCTATGGTTTTCTCACGATATTTTCCTTCACCGAAAGCTCAGGATGAATTTAGTGTTGGATACGTGGGCTCGAGTCCACGTCCATTGACACGGAATCCAGCAGCACTACCCACTGCGGCATCATCTACTTCAAATCGGAAGTGTGGTACAACTAGAATGGATGAAATTAGAAAATAGTAGAAGTTAAGAAGTAATACGTGGGCGTCGCATGGGCATCCCATGAGGAGAGATGTAAGTCACATAACTAGGAGACTTTAATATTAAAGAATTAATAGATATAAAGGTAAAGGAAGACCGAAGACGGTATGGGTGAATTGTATGAAGAATGATATGTGACAAAGGGTGTGAATGTTGAAATAACAGCTGACAGAAGACAGTGAAAGACGAAAACACCCTCTTAATGTAAAGATGACGAATGTTTTTTTTTTTTCAAAATATCAGTGCGTTAAAATGAAGTCCAGTAGCACGTATGATGTAGGAAAGGCATCGACCTCGAATATTTCACACATAAATCTTGTCCACAGTCGCCCTGAGCCGCGTACACTGTTCGCTAACAAATTACAGCGCGTTATCCGACCGCGGACGGCCGAGGGCCGTTATTACAACTAATTGGCGACAATCAAGCGGGCCTACTACTGCCTTTGTGCCGCGGAATTTTCTCGTCGCTTCGTATTGTTTTTCATATTTCATGTACAATTTTAATAGTAGGAAATTGAAATAAAAACTGTATGATTTAGTTTAAAAAAAATACTGGTAACAAAATAATGCAGTTAATTTAATTCAATAATAATTTTCATAAATAGTAAAAATATACTGGACTACCTCGGTGGCGCGGTTGCATTACGGTACGACTGTCGTTCTGAGGTCACGGGTTCGATCCCAGGGTCTGGTCAAATGATATTGGATTTTTATACTCAGTATCATCCCGGAGTCTGGAATTTGTGCCAGATATGGGGACAGGCTCGCACCCTGTCACATCTGGGACGGAACTAAGCTCGGCGAAATGTGGTTGTTGTAGTTCGCCATTTCACCTCTGCCTAACCTTCGGGGATAACAGGCATGAGCTTATATTATGTAAAAATATACACTTTTCGAAGTGCGCTAGGATTTATTTTGTAAATATGAGCGCTCTATGGACCTATATATATAACATTGTCTCGACACAAAAAAAAACCAGACTGAGTTTCTTGCCCGTTCTTTTCAATGACTGTATTGTTTTCCGAATCGGTGGTAGTATTTTGACCTATATAGAATAATGTATAATATTTATTAATTTTTGAACAACAATAATTAATACGTACATTTAAATATTGTTGATTAGAACTTTTAAGTTCTAATTCTGTCACAAAGAATCTATAGGTTTCTTCCGGCGGCATAATATGAGATCCAGTTTCTCTAAGCGTAGTGAATTACCATCTCCGTCCACAAAGTTACTTTATAACATCAATTATTGTGAACAAAGCCCAAGTTTAAAAACAAAACTTTAATTCATATTTAATGCTGTTTTTTTTTGTGAACTGACTTTATTGTTATTTAGACCTTTGGTCACTGATCTGAATATGACTACTATCATAGGAATACTGCAATGGCACTAATCTCGATGAATGCTGTTGCTGGTATACGATTTATGCAACTCTAATGCTGTTAATACACGTATGGACCGGACCGCAGACATGGTATGTCAAACGACCGAGGTCATCAGTCGCCTGGCGATGAATAATATGATTTTTCAAAAAGATCCTTTTTAAATCGATCTACAAAACATCGTGGTTTAAGAGATCAAGATAGATATTTTTTTAATTTATTTTAGTTTACTTTTATTCGTAAATAGTATTCTTCCAGTAGTTGAAATTAGACTATAGTCATCATTTATTGCAAAAACTGTTTTTTTTATTAACAGCAGTAAAGGTTATCAATAGCAACTAAACAAAAAAAAAAAGAATGCCTAACCTACTAAGGAAAAATGACACTGAACTATTTTACTTTTGCCTGTTTACAGATGATCATATTATACATTATTTTTATACATTATATAAAACAAAAAGGACACTCTATTATCGATACTTTATTAGTTTGTAATATAGATCTTTTGGGTCTCGATGTTTTGTGAATCTATTCGTCAAACTCAAATCGATTCAAAAATCGATCTTCTTCGGAAAGGATTCCATCCCTACTTAGGGCACTGATAATATCGGCCCCTGCCGTACTATGTCCGCTGTCCTGTCCGTACGTGTATTAACACCATAATTAAACTAAGCTAAAAGAGAAAAATGGTATTGTCGACTGTCCAGACCTGCTTTGCAATCTTGGATTGCGAACTCCTTCTTTAGCATTAAGACTTTGTATATTATAATAACATTGATGTCGATATCTTCAATACCGCGGTTCACGAACCTACGACACTACTTAATCTAACTATTATTTTTTTGCACGATTTATTTAAGACCGTGATTGCCTATGTACTATTTAACATATTATCTCTCTCTCCAATTCATTCATATCTTCTGTGAAAACTTGTTAATAGCCTTCTGGGTGTTTTAGTTTTAATGTTAGCTCTTAAGTCTTCCTTGTAATAAATAAATAAACAAATAGTATGCAGTGTAGTTCGTTTTGTTTAATACCATTATTATGTCGCGTTGCCAGCAGGAACATGAATTAATGCTCCAGTTGATGTTGACTTATGGATTTACTTATATTGAAATGCTAGTACTAAGTTTATATGCTAAAACATTCTGGTATTTTAACGCTACATATATACTAATGTTTCATACTTATTTTTACCGGTAATAAAAGTACTACTGTGAAACACATTTTTAGTCTAATAAAATCTTAATTCAAGCAATATTAATGTATTTAAAGCTTTTGGCAGTAACATTTTAATTATAGATATCTGTGCAATAGAGATAATATTAATTGAATGGTATAACGATAATTGTGATTACAACCCGTATAAAAACGCTTTATAGTCTTCAGTTCACGTTAAATTTAATCCAAAATTTATCCAACATCCAACTGTTATAAATAACGGATTGTGTTGCAGTCATTAAAAAATGGTTTTCACAGAATTTAATTTTGTTATGTTCGAAATTGGAATATTTACACCCCTTCGTCTTAAGGTATTTGAAAATGTTTTTTTTAAACATAACGGCTATTTTAAAATCCCTAACAACGATCTCCCTCACCCTATACGTTCTAAAATTGAAATTCCATGTTTTATTACAGAGGGGGTAGATTAACGTATGTAGAGAAACCATAAAAAGTTAAGTTTAAATAAACTTACGGAAATAATTTAAATTACACGTTTCTCACTATTGGGCTAAACGTTTTAAAAGTAAATTCATCGTGAAACTCACAAAAGATGTAAGTAGTTTGTTAAAATTTATTTTAAAATATTTTTGATTAATATTTTATAATATATTAATAATTTAAAATAATATTTTAATTTTATTTTCAAATGAAATCAGTAGGTATTTTTTATTACATAATCAATGGTAGGAAGCTATTAATTTATTGATCTCTATAGCCCAAGTTTCGAAGTGTTATATTAAATATTAGTTATAATTGAATGGTTAATAAAATAACGATTTCTAACCAGTGGTCCGCAGGAGCCAAAATATTGTACTCGAACGATTTCAAATTTCACGGATGGCCGCCTACAGAATAAGGGGCCGTACTTGAATTACGTAAGCAAAATTTAAAGTAGTAACCAAACTTCTTCCTACCCCTCATGATCACGTAAGCATTGAGATACTAATTAAAAAAAAACAAAATGATTAATACTTTTTGCATATGAAATCACCATTCACACCATGCCATTATAAATATGCAAAGCAAAGACCCCGTTGGTGCATATGCAATACTTGTAAGGCCCCTAACGAGCTCGGTTGGCAGAAATAAACGAGCGATACCTATACCAAAAACACAATTTTTAAAATTTTTGTATGTCTGTCCGTTTATTCCGGCTAATCTCCGGAACGGCTGCATAGATTTTGACGGATTTTTTTGGTAGATAGCTGAAGTTACTACGCGTAACTTACGGTAATTTAAATTTTTGAAAATGATTAGGTTTCAGCGTTCATATCATTTCTTACACACTCCATCCACACTTTCTTTGGCCTTCCTCTACTTTTCCATCCTTCCACATTCATATTCATTACTATTTTACCCACATGCGCTTCCTCTCTTCTCATAACATGTCCATACCACGACAAACGAGAACCTTTCAACTTTTCTACCATTGACGCAACTTTCAAACCCCTCTAATATATTCAGATATTCAGATTAGGTTTCAGCGTAATAAAATTAAAACTCATACAAAATTGAGTAGAATCCAATTTAATGCACAGTTTTACGGGCAAGTGCTTAAACGTATGAGATATATTTTTACTTTATCTTAGTAGTTTAAAAAAAATAAGGTTCCGCATACAAAAATTCAAATGCAGTGAAGAATATATAAAACACATGCGCAGCCGCGGGCACTCTGCTAGTGTTTAATATGTAGCAACTGTAAGTTTATTTGTGGGCCTTTGTTCGACTTGCACCGGCACGACGACTGTGCGAGCATTTCTGCTAATGCGTTAAACAAAGGAAACTTAGGTTGAACAATTCCCTCCAACCTCGCTCTTCACACGGTTCGCGCGGTTTAAACACGGAAGCGTAATATTTACACCGGCAAAAAAATAACGTTCCAAGTGTTTAAACCGTAAATATACCATATTCTTCATGGGAATGAGAAGGATGTTAGGGTGCATCGTAATTCCCTTACGCGCGTTCACTTAATTAATGCTTATTATAGTAATAACGTCTACTTTCAAGGCGGTTTGAATCGTTGTAATAAATTATTATAATTGTTTTAATATTCTTATATGGTTCTTCTACACAGCCTGTAACCACCAGGTTTTCAAATGAAATTGCTTATTGTTGTATTTCCGTAACTTTCATTCCTATAAAATTTGTTTCGCATAAAGCCATTCTTGTGTGTAATTTATTTCTTGATAATTGATTGACAAAATGATAAAACTTAGTAAAAAACGGTCCTTACTAATTATTAATATTACAATTTTTTACTTATATTTATTTTATACAGTTAATTACAAATCAAGCTACTCAACCGTTAAGACTTATATGCCTACTAGCTATGTGCCCGCGGATGCGCCCGCGTTTCATTTATTCTTCTCTGCGTTTTAATTTTTTGATACGTAACCCTAATGATTTTTTAGTACTAAGAAAAAAATCAAAATATCTCTAATAAATTCAAGCACTTGCTCGTAAAACTATGCATTGAATCGGGTTTTATTCAATTTTTAGGAGTGTTAATTTTTTACACGGAACCCTAATTATTTTCGAAAATTAAAAGTATCCTAAGGTACCCAACTTCAGTTTTTTACGTAGGATGTATGTAACTTTACTTGTACTTTATAATTATGTTATATAATATAGTGTTAAAAATGTTAAAATGCAGTATCTATTGAGCAAAATACATTAACATAAACGCTCTTATAACTTTGTACTCAATTAGGATATATTATCGCATTCCTCATAAGGTTTTCAAAATTTCCATGTATCAAATCGTGGGAAAGATATGAGTAGATTGTTATAATACCTACCACTCACCTACTTTGAAGTAATTAAGAACTTATTTGAAATACGTTTAAATAACAGAACACCAGATCCTACAAATTATCTTAAAGGAAATGTTAAGACTTAAAAAACTTTGACCATTCAAATAATCTCACAGTTATTTGTACAAACTAATGTAATAATATACATGACCGTACGTGTTATAGTAATGTGTGAGATTATAATATCTTATGGTAAATTTATTACATATTAAAAATTCATATAATATGCAACCAGTACAATTAAGCATGAGATAAATATTATTCATAGAACTACGTTAACGTATAAAACGGTCCTAATAAAAACGAAATACGATAATTTATTTCTACGAAAGGTGTTTCTTTTTTTTTTTTCTTTTTTCAAACCGCGAACAACAGTCGCCGCCATGCTGTACTAAACGATGAGAATGTTCATTTCTCATTTTTAACAAAATGTCTGGTATATTGTTGTGTGAACCTTTTTTTTAAGAGCAATTTGTATTTTCTACCTGAAACCGGGTACCTGCCCCTCTGAACTAGCTATCCGGAACACTATTATGACTCCACGAGGCATAAAACCAAGTAGAAATGATAGAAACCCTGTTCAATAGATAATATGTGTATATAAAATATGATTTACTTTAAACATATTACATGTCAAAATGACATTTATTAAAAAGATTATTATAAAAGTTTTTAAATTCGTTTTGCTTACCTTATTTCAGAATCAAAAAAATATTTTGAGTAAAAGAACTAAAAAGATATACCGACGTGTAACAAATTAATGTAGTTTTTAGTAATATTTTTGCTAACCGAATTTCTTAAAAAATTGGAAAATATTAACTTTGATTAAGCTTTATCTGAAAGTGCCTGAACATAACGGTAATAAACCTATGGTTTTCAAATAAAATTTGCACCAATTAAACGTGCAAAATAGTTGAGGGTAGTTGTAAGTTAATTGAGCATAAACTATCTAATTATTATTTATGAGGTACTTAGATTATCGAACTAGTCTTGCCGGTTTGCAATGGCTGAACATTAGCAAACGATGTCGGATATACCTCAATGTCGTGTGAGTTAGTGGGGAGGCGGGACGGAGGGCAGAAGGTTGTCGGCCCCGGCCCGTGACGTCACCACACTGACCACTTCGGGACCACCATAATAGCCTTTCTCAGAAGTTTTTAGTGTGTTACACTTACGCCGATATCAGACGCTTTTTTCCTTTGCCCGTTTACTCTCCTTGCTCTTACTTTATTTTTTGAAATTTCTAAATTAATTACTACATACTCAAAATTATGTACGGAAGGTAGTTAAAGATAATGAAAAAAATAGTATCAGTACAGATTTTTTCCTTAAAAAGTGATTAAATGCGTGACATTTTACGATGGAACCCGTGGTTACAACAAACGATAGTTAAGGAATTTTGGCGGTACATACCGACGCGCTCTACTGTCAGCCAGGTAGACGCGGTCACCCCGCCTTCAGGGCGTGTTACCTACCTGGCGCGCTCAACGTGACAACGCACCGGTTATGATGCTCCGATTATTCATGTACCTGACCGGTGCAACGGCGAACGGCTTCCTCGGCGACGACCCTCGCAACTTCCATGGATGAGTGTGGATCTAGTCATGATGAGTAAAAACATGCACTAAACCTCCACTCATCGAAAGAAATTGACCACTGTGCCGACTGTATCGCGGAAACCCGAAGCACTGTGCACGCACTGATCGTAAGCGACGTCACATCGGAGCACCGAACCGTTCACGAGCACGTTGTCGTTTTTTTTTTTTAAATTTTAAACAAACAATTCGCCTTCAGTCACACTTGCGCGTAGACGGAGTGTGGCCCGCGCGCTCCGCCCGCTCACTACGAAATAAACGGTCGAGATTTGAAATCTGGCAACGTAGACGCTGAACGCGCGGCGGCGAGGGGCGGACGAACCGGAGCAATCCAATGGCTGCCCTGCGCGCGCTCACCGTGACGTGGTGGGGCTAACCGCCGCGCCGCCCGATATTATCTTTTCTTCTAAAGAACGTTATTTTCTTTTTCTTTCCTACTCGTCCGTCCGTTCAACCGACGACGGCGGAAGTGAAATAAACTTGCGTTCACTGTATATAGACTCGGTGATGCTGTAGATCGAAGCGACTTAGCACACCTGCTGTCATCGCAGAAAATGAAAACAAGTTCAATGAATGTGCACCGTTTTTTAAGTTGTTGCTACGTTGATCTTGGGTATTTCATAAAATCCTCGATCTATGAAGATACTCTTATTCAATCATATCAAAACATTTACAGGGTATTAAGTAACAAGAAAGGCATGTTCCTAATGTATCTCAACTTTAGAAAATAACTTCATTTTAAAATTACTTTTTATAATAACACTTTTGTCATAATTTATATGAAATTCTTGCAATCTAGTTTACAAATTATAATCGATGTTTAAAGTTGTAGCTATAATATTCATCAACATCGTTATCGGACACTCGGTTCATTGTGGAAAGTAAGGCAAGACCGTTAAGCTGAACGCAACAAACGTCTGTTGTTGCTATGCTATGCATGTTTAGTCATCAATCAATCATTTGCAACTACGTATATCTACGTTTTGCTTATTCACGGTTATAGTTGACGGACCAAATAAGAAGGGAACTCTGATCGTTATCTCAACTTGTATGCATAAAAACGTTTCAAAGTCAAATTAAATAAACACTTTATCTTTCAAAATTTAATATTTTTTTATGAATTAAATGAATGAAAAATTAAACTTTTACACAACAAATTAGAAATAGTTTATTTAAGGATTATTGTTCGCCATGATGATGGTACATCCCAGATCGGTTAGTTGCATAACTTCCGCGCCTCCGTCGAGAAGCCGATGGGAACAGACAGCCAGTTTCTCGCTAATAGAACATTTCTGCTTGTTTGTGAGGTGTCCAGCTGTTACCACAGTCATAATAAGCTGTTCCAATAGTTGAGAAGCGGAATATGCCTCCATTATGAAACTGAAAGAAGAATTAGCTTACGATTATAATATAAAACGACTCACTTACCGCCAGTTAAAATATTGATTCTTAACTTTTAGATTGACATCAACCCCAAAAATAAATTTGTTTATATTATTGACCAATGACACTTTAGTAAAAAAGGATTGTAATTTCGAATTTCAGCAAGTAAAAATAGATTGAGATGGTATATTAAAACCGGCCGTTACAAAAAGATTTATAAAAACGCTAATCTGACATTTTTAATTTTAGTAATTAGTATATAATTACCCATTACCTAATATAACATTTATTGCTGGCTATAGTGGATAGAAAGAGTAACATACTCGTGTCATGTTAAACTCAATTTATAACAGCTGTTTTCATTTCACCACGCTTTTCTCGAATTATTTAATATACAAATATACAACTCAGACTAGCTGAAGTGGCGACAGAATATACAATAATATATATAAGAGGGAGTTTGAAAGTGGCACTAGTGATAAAAAATGTAATGTAATGTGTTTTAAGAAGAGATGAAACGAATGTGACAGTTAAAGTTCTGCTTATGAAGGTTAATAGATGGAGGGGAAGAGGACGGCCAAAGAAAAGATGGATAAACTGTGTGAGAGAAGATATGGAAGACGAAGAAGTTGTGGCTGATGCAGACGTATGGAAGAAGAAAACATACTGCGCCGACCTCTAACTGGGTTGCGAACAGGCCATAAGAATGATGATTTAAAATACAAAGATCTGCCAAACGTTACAAAACAAATACTATTTTATATTTTAGAACAAATTATTAAAATTTTTATAAATGTCAATATACATATTTATGAGTATTTTAGAGTCAATAAATAACTTGACATATTTAATGACCAAGTTTTGGAATGCATGTAAGTAGGCGTTTATTATGTTAGATTGCTTGGTGATTGGGACGAGTTCGAAACGAAAATAAAAGCCAATAAAATTTGATAATAGAATGCATAAACCCGTTTACAATATTAAAACATCAAACCGGTTTTAATTTAATAGAAAAGTTAATTTTCATATGAAAACTGATATTTTTTTTAATATATGATACATTATATTATTGCAACACTTTCTGGCAATGTTAACGCAAAAATCGAAATTAAATTAAATTAAACATCATTAACATGAATAAGTACATTATTGAAAAAAATTTAAATAACCGACTAACTCAGCAGTAAAAATACAACAGTAAATTATTTCCAAGAAATAAGTACAGGAAATAATTAATATTGAACAAAAAAAAATCAAACATCAAATAATGGATTCAAAACGTGACAAAAAAAAAAAACATAATAATAATAATTACTATGTTGTACTTACTTGTCAACAAATTGCTCAAGTTCACTAAAGTTCTTGACATTAAGATAATCCATAACAAATTTCTGTGGTACCAATCCAGTTACCTGTATTTAATTACAACAAACAATAGATAAGCATAATAAATGTTCTCTTCTCCCTTCATTTAAACAATAAGTTAAGCGAATGTTATGAAACCGTTTGGGGGTCGTACATGAATAACGTGATGGTTTTTTTTTTTTTTTCCCTTTTTAATACCACTGAAGTGGCAAACAGGTATACGGTCCATCTGATGGTAAGCGCTCACCCTAGCCTATGGACGACTGCAACACCAGTGATATCACGTGCGCGTTGCCAACTTTTGTTTTAGTCACTCTGGTATCTCCCTTCCCTTGGGTATACGTGGGTGAGTTGTTAGATCAACTTCCTCTCCCTAACAACAATCACGTATATTTTTTTGTACAAAGTATCAATAATATTTTCAGTCAACATCACATGCCGTTTCTCCGTTTAGATATAGCACCACATCCTTGCCCCCGTTTCGAGCCTCACGTGATTAATGGACGATCCCTTATTTATGAGTACAGAATTAAAATGTTAAATAATATGATTAAATCACCTCAATAAGTCCCTCAGCAGTGATTTTCCCAAGGAGCCGCTGGCAACACTGTAATGCAGTGAGGGCTCTTCGTAAATCCCCCTCACAGGTATCAACTGCTTGATGCAGCACCTCACCATTTCCAACATCCACACCCTCGGCCAAGCAAATCTCATTTAACCTGTGAATATTAAATTTAATATATTCTTTTCCTACACTAAAAAGTAAAAAATACTCAGTTTTTGTTTTTCGAACTAATTAAATGCTGTTTGACCTTCACTGAACTTTTGGGGCAAGGGGCCGTTCTGGAACTACATAAGCAATATTTACCCATTTACTTTTAATTACTTAAGCAGAAATTATTAATTACTTATTATAAAAAATATGCAAATGCTAACGTTACCAAGGGGGAGGCTAAAAACTTTGCTTACCATTGCTGACAGAGGGTAGGGGGAGGTAAAAATGTCTAAAATTCTGCTTAAGCAAAATTTGAATAATACCAAACACTTAGACCACTCAACCTGTGGAGTGGAAGCTAGCACAAGGCACCAAAGAGCTGTGAACCTCCGCTTGAACTGATATTTCAGTTCAATAGTTTTCTACAATTGTGCCGCAAGACATAACAGCTGATTACTATATACTAAGAAATTATAATCCTTATTTCTCTGTTACATACATTGCAGTCATAAGAAAGCTAGTAATTGAGGGTTCAATTTATTGAAGAAAGAAAAAAAAAAATCTTTATATTGATCAATCTGAATTTGAATACTAGTAAGAGTAAAAAATGTACTTCTACCTATACTAATTTAGTCTAATTATCTAGCAAACAGCATTTACTTTATTGACTTACTTACCTTTTGATTACATTTTCTCTAGCAAGAGGTTTAAAACGGAATTTAGAGCAACGGCTTGTTATTGGTGGTATAATTCGTGATACATAGTTACAAATTAAGCAGAAACGAGTTGTACGAGTCTCTCTCTCCATAGTACGACGCAGGGCTGCCTGCGCTGCTGTAGTCATAGAATCTGCTTCGTCCAGAATAACCAATTTATATGGGGGGCATGGTCGACCACTAAAAAGATAATATCAGAATGTTTGAGGCAAAAAGAGACTAAATGTTGCTCTATGTAAGGTATTTAAGAAAAAAAAAATTGTTCTGATTTTGAGCAGGTGGTATCCATTTATTTATAACTAGCTTTGTGCCCAAGTTTCAAATGTTCTTCATTCATTTTTTTTTTTTATAGGGAACCCTAATTATTTTCCTAAAACTTTTTTAGTAATAAGATGAAGTAAAAATATTTCTTATCAATTCAAACCCATACCCGCCAAACTGTGCATTGAATCGGATTTTATTACATTTTTGATCAATTTTAATTTTTTTATGCGGAACCATAATTTTCGAAAGTTAAAAGTACCCTAAGTTACCCGGAATAACTTCAGCTATCTACCCATAAATGTCCAGTCAAAATCAGTCTAGCCGTTTCGGAGACTTCCTGATACAGATAGGCAGACTAAAATTTGAAAAATTCATATCTATTTAATAAATTAAAATTAAATTTGACATTACAAACACACACACTTCAATTTTATTTATTAGTATAGATATATATAAGTGAGTGAAAATTGAAAATAAATATATATCATTTAATTCAAACCCTGAGAAAGAACTCACAGATATAAAAACATTACTATGCATTGACAAAACATTTCTGTCCTTAAAAAAGCCAGACAGGGATAGAAATGAATTTTATTATATTCTCATTTTTTGTAATATTATTTAAAGTTAAATATGTCCATATAAAATAAAACCTTTACTAAAACTATGGTGTATGTACAGAGAGAAATCTCATTTAGACATCCATCTTATAAAAACCCTCCAACAATAAACTTTTTTACACAGGTGTAAAAATAAACTTAATAAAGAAAACTAAACAAACTAAGCAAATAAAGGAATTCAGTTACTAGTGAAAATGGTCTTATATCTGTTAAAAACTTTTTAGATTAGCTTACTTTAAAGTTTAATAGAAATTTTGAGCCAAGTTCAGGCTTTTACTGTTAATTTCAAGATATCATGTGAAATGGCTTCAACATCCTCATGTGAGCAGACTGCTGACAGCAGTGCTAAATAAAATTTTATTTTAAACAATTAAATGGATGGTGGATAATCACAAGATATGGGATGGTAATATTCTTAGGTGGTACCACATGGAACTTTTGAAAATAACAAATAACTATATCAATGACACACTATGCTGGTCATTTTGATTCATTACATAGTAATACACAATAGTACATTTCAATTTATTAAAAAAAAATACTATATCCTTTCCAACCATTTATTTTATTTTTGACATGTCAAGTAAAACTCAATTAGTGATTTGTAATGTATTATTAAATCGATTTCCTACAACAATTGATTTTATTTATTAAGAAGTTTTAATGGATTCAACACATTAATCAGTATTTTATTTTCGCTCAACATTTTTGTATTACAAACCAGCCATTTAAATGACTAATATTTATGATCAAAGTATTTAATTTGTTTGATTTGCTATATATAACTTTTTCTATACACATATATTCTCTACCTACTATTCTATATGCAAAATATAACTTTTTTCAATATTTTTTGAAGTAATAGCTTATTTTATTAATAATAATTTACATAAGTAAGTTAATTTTTAATATACATTTCACTATATGAAAATATTTACATTATCTGTGGCCTTCATTAATATTTGATGATAAAAATTGGTGTTAAAAAGCATGAAGCTTCACTATTGAAATAAAACACCAGAATCCATGAGTTGTTGCAATTTTTTGTGATTTTTAATCAATATAAAGTAATCATTAGCCTTGTTGTATTGTAATTATCAACTATACTCACTCTGGTCTACTACTGCTGACGGTAAGTTGTGCAAATGTCTTTACTTTATCCCTAACTACTTGGATACCTCTTTCATCCGATGCATTGAGTTCAAGTACACGGTCTTTGGTTATATCGCCGAATAACTGTCTTGCTGCTGCTAGAATAGCGCTAGTTTTACCAGTTCCAGGCGGCCCATAGAAGAGTAAGTGTGGTAGGTCTCCACCAGATAAACATTCTCTCAACACTTGTACTACCTCTCCTTGATCTACTATATCGTCTATTGTTTTCGGTCGGCTGAAAGTTATATTTTATTTTAGTATCACAATTACAATAGTAAAATTAATTGATTTCTGAAATACTAATAATCACTTACTATTTCTCAACCCATGGTGCTGGCGGTTTTTTCTTGGTTGATGTCTTGACACCTGACGAAGATGGTTTCTCATTAGCTGATATTTTACCAGTTTTTAAAAAGGACTGCATTTTTATTACAATATTTGGAAAGAAAGCGCGGCTATATTTTCAAATTGTCAGTTGACATTAGTGATGTGAACCGATTCTAGAAAAAAACCTAAATAAACTGGTTTTAAGCAAAATCTAAAGCACCGGTTTTTATTTAAAAGTACTGATTATATTGTACAGCGATATATTCAAGAGCTATAAACAAACAAACTGCACACCAAAGAATGTGTAGGCTCACAAATTGCAATATTACAGGCAAACGACAATGCATCTGTCGCAGACTCTACATGGCACTTGTGACATTTATGAGTTATATGACATAGACATCTAGCTCGGTTGAAAATCTGTCCCTTTCTCTCTCACAATAAGCTATTTTGTTATAAGTATAAAAAAAAACATTATATTACATAAAATTATTTTCGCAGAAACTAATTGAAATATGTTAATTTTAATTCATAAAGTTGCAAAATAAATATTGTATTTGATCTCAAAGCTACAATATTTTTATCTATTTTAATACTAATCGAAACGGTAAGTGACATAATTAAACATAACATGTAATATCCGTAAGAATGACGATCAGAGATAAATAATAAAAACCATGACGATTCTTTCAAATGAATATATGAACAGTATGTATAGTATAATTTCTATGAATTAATGATACTACAATTAATTAATGATTCTACATTAACGTCTTTAAATACATTTCAAATGCCTTTTGTCGGAAGGAGTGACAGAACATGAAGGTCTCCCAGAAGTATTATTTGGTCACAATGTGATTGTGGGGCACCTGTAACAATTTTTAGAACCTATTTACGTTAACAGGCAAAAAGAGCTTATTTATTTTGAAAGTTAATAAACCGTTAAAAACCTTAACAACCGCTTTTTTCATAAATACTCGATTAAAACCGGTCCACAATTTTGTAATCGTTTCATATCACTAGTTGACATCGATGCGTCCACTATTTTTTTTTGGATTTGGTCCACAACTTGGAATCCCAGTGTAGAATTTTAATTTTCAGTATAATACTTTTTACATTTTTTAAAATTAGTTTATTTTACAAACTATAGAATAACAATTGATTTTAAGACAGACTAAGAGTAGTAAAAAATAAAGCAGCGTTGCCATTAAAAAAAAATCATTGGCATGTTTTAAATAGCCGTGTTTTGAGGAAAAAGTTGAAAAATTGTCGTATATGTTAAAGCGAAATGTAAACTTATGCTATTGTTATATACCTATAGTTGTACAGTGTAAAAAAATAAATTGGACAAATACAAGTTCCTCATGCCTTGACAATTTTGTACAAGATTTATAAAATAGTTCTCATTAAAAAATATGCAGCAGTGGGGATTTCCTACAGATAAAATGAAAACTCAAAATTTTTGAAAAACTGTATTTTTTATTTTCATTATTTTATACACGATATAGGCTCATCGGTTTGACCACAATCTCACCTGATGTTAAGTGACGATATGGTCCAGGATGGTAAACACACTAAGCTTAGAGGTACTGGTACTCAAGTATTTGGCGACAGGTTTGCAACCAGAACCATCAATCATATATTATGAATGCTGGATAGAAAAAGTGCACTGGCCGTACACGCTATTCAAAGTAATCATCAAAGTAGTCACCAGCATGATTTCGTAGAAAATGGACATATTCACCATTTATTTTAGAAATGTGTGGTTTCTCTTAAATATATGTAATGTAGGTACAGATTTTGTTTCTTCACGATTTTATTATAAGATTAAATAATTCATGGCATTTATTTAAAAAAATAGTACTACAAATGTACACTTATATTCATACTTATCTAATTTTATTTACATATTTAAAGGTTTTTTTTTATAAAAAATGTACTTCCTTAATTTATAACTTCAAGTTTACAAACAAGGGGTTCGACCCGCGTCCATTGACGCGAAATCCGGCGGCATTACCCAGTGCACCATATCACTTAAAAAATATTCTTGTAAATGAGTAAAAAATTGAATTTATAATTGAAGCATTTAGCATCAGAAGCTTCTACAACGTTTATTCTACTGTACAGCTTATTTAGGTTGTAATTAAAAGCACTGTATAAATAAAATACCGTATCTGTAAACACAGCCAGCTTTATCAAAGCGGCAATGTGGAATGATCAAGGCACAAATGTGTAAACGTAATCCAAATCTTGGATAATGTGCTCGCCTAACGTTTGGGCGATGCGTTGAGCCATTGTGTACATCAACTATAACATTCCTCTCTCGAAGCGGGAAATTCAGTGTCACCTGTTGCAAACTGTCAAATCAATTTCACAGACTTTTTCTAATATTATAAAGTACTCTGTAACCACAGAATAATAAATATATGCCTGTGTTAAATTGTAAATAATCTTAGAAACATAAAATACACGCATCTTTATCTAATATTGTTATTCATATGCAATCAAATTGATAATAAAAAATGACAACACGGTCGAAAATTAAATTAGAGAACATCACACCAACCAAGATTACTTCTAAAAACCGTATAGAAAATTCATGGGTGCTAATGGTAAAAGGTATACTTAGTAATTATAAAATTATAATTATTCAATCAACAACTGTTATTATCATACTGTTGGGAGTGGAAATAATAGATTTAATACCAACCACTAAGATAATTCGGCTGTGGACATTGAAATAATGATAACTGATTTATTGCTGTAAACATTTTTAAAAGCTGATATTTTATAAGAAGGTATGTAATACATGTAAAACGTGCTTTACAGAGTCTTTATTAGACAACAGTAACTTTAAGATAATAACCCTACCACATCCAAATCATGGACAACCAGCTAAATACTGTTTAGACAATGCTCACAAGAAAATGTATGAGGTGATAACATTCAGTGAGCCATATCGATCATGGTTTATCGGTGAGACTGTTAAATCTGATGGTAGCCTGCTACTTCTAACACCTATGAACCCTTTGTTTATATGTAAGTACATATTTTTATAATAGAAGAATTAATATTATTATATGGCAAATAACATCTTACATAAATTATGTGTGAACTCAGTTTTTATGCCTCAAATTGGCAATATTGATAGCATTTTAAGTTCAAGCCGAACACTCATAAAAGTGGCCTAATTTTACCGCTTAAGATCCATAATGTAATCATTGTGTTAGAAATCTATACTAATAAATAAAATTGGAGTGTCTGTTTGTAATGTCAAAATTAAATTTGTTGACCAAATAGGTATATATTTATAGTATATAGGGTAAATATATTTAATTTATCTTAGTACTAAACAAAAATTAGGGTTCTGTATAATAAAATAAAATACTGTGAAGAATATATGAAATTCGGGGGCAGCTGCAGGGACACAACTAGTCTAATAATATAAATATAATATACCTATGCAAGTTTTCTATTGAAAATAGAAATTATTCTTAAATAATTAAGTCCTTAAAATAAAAAGAATTAACTTTTTGATATATGATATAACATTATCAGATACTTGTGGTGTAATTAAAATCGAATAAATTGTTTTTGTGATTTTTAGTATTACCAAGGCTGAAGAAACAATGTATCAATAAAGCAATACCTTTAAATGACTTGTTATCAGAGAAAGGATTTGACAACATACATGACTTTGTGACAAACTTAAGCAATATTGCTGATTTAAAGGTATTTATTATTATCAAAGAAATAAACTGCAAGTGTTTTCTATTACTCTTTAGTTATTTAGAACATTATCAAAGGTAAGTAATATAGTTAAAAGTGTGTGATAAAATTTGATCATAAAGCCGTATAAAAATGTCAAAAATAAATAACTTAAAAACTGTTTTTACTCTTTATAATTAGATTATTCTCTTTATTATTAGAAAAATAATCAATTTACAAATACTTTATGATTTCTCTTCATAAATTTGGTGTTTTATACAATTTTCATTTCTAGGGTACATCCGATATCAAAGCCTACAAGTACAATGAGGAGAAAACTTATAACTGGCTTGAAAATAGGGTACGGAAATTAGCTAAAGTATTACGAAAAAAAAAAAACATCCATGTCACTGCGGGAGCAGCTTCGGCAACTTTTGTTACAAGTACTATCAATAATGATAATATTTCTGAAGGTAAATTAATAATTATCTGATGAAGATTTTATTTACTTAATTATTATTTAAAAATGAATGTATTTGTACAAGTTATGCATAATGGAAGTTTTGACAATATATGTTATCATTAGATTTATTTTTTGTATTTAGTTAATTCCGTGAGTCATTTTAAAACACCTCATGCACTATGATCACACTCTGCTCGTCTCGCATATTTGTACACCTGTGCACAAATTTACAGGCAGGTTACAACAAAGGCTGAAGTTCTTACCAAAAAAAAAATAGACAAAAAATTTACTAGGAAAAAAAGAAAGATCACATAAGAATTCTGATATAATTGATTCACACTAAGCCTTACTGCTGTGCCTTAGGGTATGAATGTGTTCAACATACATTCATTATTATCTATCTATTTACTGTATTGAGTCTCACTGAGACTCGCCTCGGTTGTCAAGTCTTCTGCACAAGTCGCTATTGTCACACTTCAAGCGGTAGTCACCTGTCTTAACAACATACAGACTATTTAACCTAACATTTAGTTTAATATGTTATACTGCTAATTATCTATTGGGAGATTATACCTATAAAAAGAAAGGAAAATGAAAAATCTGTTTTATTAATAAAAGGTTATTAATATCATTCTAACTTTATGCATTCGAAATATATACAACTTTAGAGTAAATTAATCTTGAGAAATTAAAACTTAGAAATCAGTGAAAAAATGAGGCTTCAAATAAGTCTGTTATAACAATGACAAAATTGTCTCTTTGAATGGAAATGTTTAATTATCAACTTTTTTTTTTACAGAATTGTACTTGAAATACGCCCTTGGTATTATCTCAGAGTATCTTGAAGATGAGTTTGTACAAAAGTTAGAATTGAGGCTTAATTTCAACCCTAACTTAATAGAAACAATTGGAAATAAACGTAAGTCGAGTGCAGGAGAATGTAATGATACTAAAAAGATAAAACATGAAAATGAAATCAATGAGAGCTTAGCAGAGTTACAACAGAATATGATTGAAATAAAGAAACAGAAACCTTTAACAGCTAAAGAAAAAGCAAGACAGAAAGCAGCAAACGGGACTAAAAAAACAATTTCAGCCTTTTTCTCCAAGAAATAATTAAATTTCAAATGTAATCTCTTAGAATCAATTTGCGAATTTTATATTTGTTTTTTATTATCTACCTGAATCTAGTTGTAATAATATATCCATACTACTTCATCGTAAAAACTACAAGGGATAATGATAAAATCATAATGGTTTGACAAATTGGTAGGTAGGTAGGTAAATGCGACGCGGTGCCACCCCGTGTCGCCCCCATCCCAAATGCAGCGGACGGCCCCGGGGGGTTTTAGTGGGTATTTCCAGGCGACTCTCGCCCGGGTGAGTCCCACACTGCACGGAGCTCGTCACTCTGTGCCCCTTATCTAGTGTACTGGGGGACTTTGATCCCCTAAGTACAATAGATAAGGGTAGTGCGTAAATGCATTTCCCCCCGTCAAAAAAAAAAAAAAAAAGGTAGGTAGGTAAAGTTTATACTTTATATACGACAGGCCCCTACAAGGTGGACCAATGAACTGGTGAAGGTTGCGGGAGTCCGCTGGATGCGGGTGGCGCAAGACCGGTCGTCGTGGAGATCTTTGGGGGAGACCTCAGTCGTCTTTCGGTTGAATGGATGGATGGAATAACTTTTAGTGTGCAATTGAACAGAACAAAATGTATTGCAGATTTCACTTATATTCCAACAATTTTATATAATTTTATTGGATTGAGATTTAGTTATAAAGAATTAAGCTATAATTTATTGAGTAGTAATAATACACTTGAAAAAATAAGTGAAGTTGTTGAAGTAAACATTCTGCAATGGATATTCCCTCGCAATTTCAACAAGTTAATTTTTTTGAGTAATAAAAATAATCAAATACTAAATCATAGAATATCAATACATAGACTACAAATTGTACAAAATAATCAGATTTGTGAATGGCGTCCTCAAAACAGAAAAATCGATTTCGGGAATTATCTTTTCTTTTTGAAATGAAAACTTCTTTAGTGTTGTTAACCGATTCTAGGTAGGTAGGGGAAAACTTATAGATTCGTGTTACCAATGCTATGACGTTAACCGTCCACATGGTATAGTATGTCAAAAGATGGTGTTTAAGTGCTCCAACGCTCATAGATAAATAAAAAAAAAGGTATACTTACGCAACCTATCGATGTTTTGATTATGAATAAAGTATATGAAATCGTACATAATTATAGCCCAGAGCGCGGTGCCCATTAGATGGGAAATAGATACATGTTAGGTTAAATTATTATTGAAATTTACAAATTATGAAATTTAAACATTAAAAAACAGTTCTTCAAAGTTTCGAGTTTTCACTTCCTTCTGTAATCCCCATGGCTGCCTAGTTTCTTTTATATGCACGTGTTTTATTTTTTTACAGAATTGTGAAAATGCTTCAATTTTGTATAAGTCGATTAACTTTTAACATTAGTCTTAAAAACCGGTATTATCACAAATCGGCAATGTCAGAAATATTGGTAACACCATCACAATCGCCATTATAAAAAGTCTATTCGTTTAGTTTCGGGACATTCTGATTTTTTTAGAACGAACATTTGTGATAAAAATATTTTATTATAGGTGCCTAGGTAAGTCTCGGACCCATTGGACTCATAGTAGTGAAACTGATGTGATTTATTTTGATATTACCGTGATAAAAGACTTCCCTAAGTGTTAAACATTCTTATAATCGCAGCCAATGTCAGCAGGCGTGTCAGATCAGGTATTTCGCATTTTCGTTATTATTGTGGTTTTACTTGTGATATCAGTGGGAATTTTCTAAATAATAATATCGTTGTCTTGTTTCATGATTATGGCGGTTGTAGCGGATGAAAGGCCAAGGGAACCAAGGTAATAATCTTCAACTTGTGACGTAGCGAGTTCTTAGTATGAACAGCGTTGCCGGTCGGCTTTGCGTTTGTTACAGCAACGTTGTGATTAACGCTATATAACGTACTTTCACTTTCTTTTCTAATTATAATGAAAACAACTATGTTTGTTCGTAACATTGTAAATCAGGACATTTATAATACTAAGTTATTTTGTATCAAATATGTTAGGTGTTAATCTGCCCACGATTTTTCCTCTGAAATTTTTTAAAATTTGTTGACACCCACTCTCAATCAATAGTGACTTGAAACACTGGATGTACATTTATAGAAATGTATTATATTATGCAAATTGGTGAGCTATTGACTTTAAGTTAATTTTACAAATAAACTAGATTTATCAAAATATCACTTTACTATATCATTATGTTAAAAGTTGGTTCTTCAACTGCATTTAATTACCAATCAATATGTGAGAATATTAATTGTGTGTTAATATAAATATATAAATAGAAAATAAAAATATAAGTTACTTTAAACATTTAATATACTTAAAGCATGGCCGCTAATGTTTAAATAAAAGTGCAAAATAGTGTTTCTATTCATTCTACTTGCTCTACCTAGGTGACATTGTTGATAATTTGACAAGAATAGTTGATAATAATAGTTTTTATATGATAATATACTTAAAAGTAATATTTAAAAAACAAAAGTTAAAATAAAATTAAAAATATGTTTGAATTATAGTTTTTTACATATATCATTAAGATTATTATGTTTTACCACTTTTCTTTGCTTATGTGAATTATGTTTGGTCTTTATAATACAGTCTATATTTTTGTACATTGTACAATATTAACAGCCTGTAAATGACACATTCCTGAAAAGAGCCTATTGAAGTATGTTTTCTCATAGATATTATAGAATTTTTGAAAAGTAAGAAATATATGAATTGTGCATTTTCTAAGCATGTTGTTGATCTTCAAGTTTATTTTTCAATTTATATTTTCTTTTGCCATTAGCTAATAGTATTTCAAAAACTACTATGAATTACTTTCAGAAGAATGTATGTTAATGCCTGAAGAAGACTGTTTATTGCTAAGATTTGAAATGGCAGATATTCTATTGGTTTTAGTACCACCACAATTTTAGATTTTTTTACTTAGTAACCTTTCTGTAAGTTTTCTGTGTCTTGTTACATTATTATTAATAAAAATATATTTATTTAATTTTTATTAAATTATTTAAGCTTTGTTAGAGTTAGAAGCAAAGTTAGAAAGAAGGTGGTAAATATAAATATGTTATTAGTGGTATCTGATACAATTTTCACTGTGTAGAAAATAAAATAATTAATTCAATGTTATTAATTTAATTCAATCAACACAGTTAAAGAAAAATATTTTTAGAAATAATTTAATGAGGTAGCAATTTAATAGATAAAAAGTTTTGGAAGGACATCTGGAATATGAGAACTACTTAAGTTTTTTGTAATCACATCATTATTTTACAGAATATTAGCAGATTTTGATATACATTGTTTTCTTAGAATTTATGGTAAGCAAGAAATTTTTATTTTTTTAGCACACAAAATATGTAAATGGTGGTATACATTATACTATATGAATTTTACTTGCAAAAATTACTCAAATAATATATGAGAAGCACATTCATGAAGATTTTGTTTAGAAAGACCATTGTGATTAGGGACATAATGAATTATAGTTTAATGTGTCGATTACCCATAAAAATGAGACAATAGGAAAACAATGGAAAGCTGGCGTAAACGCCAGGTTAGTGCTCAAGGGATTAAATATCTATTTGCAATTATATTTGCATATTTTACTGTTTTTAGATGATGTTTATGATTATTAATTATTTATGATATGATGTGATAATTGATATTGATACTTGAATTTACATATTATGTAGTATGTTAAATTCTAATCAATAAAGCTATCCAGTTTCTAGTTTATGGGTTGGCATATTTTGATTTCTCTTTCAAAAATAATCCTTTTTAATATTACTAAACATCTCAACTTAATTGTGTGTGTTACTGTAATATAATTTTTTTTTAAAAGTAAATTCAGATTTTTTTTCTTCATGATAATTTATTATGAATTTCAGTAACAAATGCACCGAAAGAACAACATTTAGAGAGTGGTGGTGACGAGTTAGCAGAAGTGTCATGGCGTCATCAGCAGCAACCTTCGTATGCACCACCCATCTCCTCAGCGGCGGATCCTTACAGCGCGGCAGGTAGGTACATATTGTTTTTTTTTATTATTTGATATCTAATTATCATTAGATTGTACAAAAAATCTGGCTTCTTAATTTTAGTAATTATAATACCATCTTTTCTTACTAACTTTTGTTAAATGTTTAATAATTTATATTTTAAAATAATAAAAAAGCTAATAACAATATATGTTTCTAACAAAAAATAATCTCTTGTTCTATGACTCCTAGATATCAGTTATTTATTGTATTTTATTTGATAATTAATTTTATGTGTTTGTCATAAGTTTTGTTGCATGATTACTACTAACAATCATGATAAGTGCTGTTTTTTGTTGGTATAGTTAAAATATAGGGAAAACTGAAATGAAATAATCATTTTTCCAATTAGTTGCTCCAAAATTCATTTTTAATTTAGTATATACTTACAATATTTACTCTTGTGTGATTGATTAGAATAAATAACTAAGTTTTGATAAAATGTTGTAAGCCCACCAGCACATTTACATAGAAAGAAATGTATAAATAATAAATAAATAATACTTGTAAACCCACTTTGAGCAACTTTGCTTGTATGCATATCACCACAGAAATGATTATAAGTTTTAATTAGTTTTTAGCATCATGTCTTTTTATCATTCAACCATGTAAATAATAATTTAGATAGCATAGCATGGGGTAAAAAAAAATGAATAATCTTAAGATGTTAAAATATAATAATGTATTTACTCCACATTCATTGGAAAACTTTATCAAGGAGAGTAACCAATTGATTCCATCCATTAACAAACACACTATGAAACACTCAAAATTAAGAAATATTTTATTTTTAATAGAAAAATACCTGTATATTTTTGGCTAGTATTTTGCATGTGTAGTTTGTTTTTTGTAGCATTATTTAATGTTGTTGCATCATGATATTAGTGGAATTTGTTATAATTAATCATAAACTTAATTTTGTTATTGTGATGAATAGTCTATGATCCGACTGCAAGATTCCTATGTTTATCGAATATTTAATTGAAATTATTATTTTATATAGAATTATAAAAGGAGCAATATATTTTGGCCGGGATGACTATCAAAATGTGCACACTAGTACTTTTAATTAAATTAATATTTATTGACTTTTTGGAAAGAATTTGTTTCACTAGTTATTCAAATAACCCATAGTCCACTTCACAGAAATATGCATAGAGAACTTGAAAAGTGGTTGTTATTGGGGTACCAACCTCTTCGCAGTCAGATGTAAGCGGGTAATATTTGGTTGTTACATTTATACATTCATAACTTATATTCGTCATTTATATAGGAGTGTTAATGTTTTTATGTACATAATAAATTATCTCTCCCTATGTAAAAGTGGTCGAAAATAAGGGATTGGTTGCTAGTAATTAGAGTAAGTGAAAATTAGCGTGAAATATCATTTGTTACATAAGGCAATATAAATGATGAATATATGTTATGAACGTACAAACAAATGTAACAATATATTTCCTGCTTACACCTGGTTGTGAAGAGGTTGCAGCAAAGGGTGCAATGGCAATCATCATCATTTTTCAAGTTCTCGCCATATATTTCTGTAAAATGAAGTATAGTTTATTTGAATAACTAGTGACACAAAGGCAATTAATGTTAATTTAATTGAAAATACTAATGGGCACATTTTGATAGGCAACTTAATCAAACCATATATTTTTAACAATTGTATATAAATTTTTTATGTTGATTAAATACTCCATTAACATAGCAATTTTACAGCTAGATCTCTACTATAAATTTCTTGTGTTGTAAGGGAGTTGTGGAGAGTTCAAATTCACTATGTACGAATTTAAGTTATGGTTAATTCTGGCAATCATTAACAAATAATCTGACAAATTTTTAACACTTATATAACATACACTAATTTAACATAACTTTAAACTATAATTCTCATATTTTAGCAAATACGGCAAATTATGATGAATTAAAAATTTCTTAGATACTATTAGAAATTCTTTAGTACATTTTCTAAAAGCTTAGTTTCCTTTCAATGAGTATTTATTACATGATGTATGAATAAATACCAATAATGGCCATAACTCATTCATCTCTACCACAGTTAATTTCCTAGTAATTGAACAAGGAAAATGTACAATCTTAATTATTATACTATTAAACTGTATTATAATTATATTATGATAATAATACAATGTAAAATATAAAATAATGCTACATTAACTATTATAAATAACTCTTTATTTGTATTACAACAAATGGGATGTCTCATTTTGGACTAAACATTGTACATTAATATTTACAGTAATTAACTCTTGTAGAATAAATACTCAAAAAGTTTTGGCAATAACTGTTAATTATTAGATCTAATAGGAGAATTTATATTAGTGCATTATATTTTTAAAAATTGGCTGCAGTGTTATCATATACTAATAAGAAACATCTTTTTATCTTGTTGGATTTTTGTAAACAGTACAATATTATAGTCCAAACCATTAAGAAAAATGGGATATCTCCTTTGAGGAAAATATTTTCCATTATTTCAGGTTATTATGGTACAACAGCAGTTCCTTATCAAGCTTTTGGAGTCGGGGATGGGACATGGTCCACCAATGGTACAGACCCGATGACTTTCCTCGGAGGATACAATCCTCACGATTCTTATGGAATGGATGGTAGCTAGTATTTATTCAGTAACAAGAAAAAAGATGTCACTGCTTATGTTTATTTATTTATGTAACATAATAATGTTGTTGTGATTAATGTATTTGTTTTGAAATGCCTTGAAATTGCTTGTTGCTTTATGATTTAAATCTTGCTTTCAAAACTCTATTTAAATATAGATCAAGCTGCTGTTCAACAAATTCAATAGATTATTATTGGTTTTATAGTATTTTATAATTTCAGGTGTATTCGGGCCTTCATCGACACCATTCTCTACAGCTGCATTTGGGCAACCAGCTTCAACTTTTAATTATTTTCATGGTAATGGAGATTATTCGACCTGGGGTCAATTGGGTCGTGCCAAGCAGTATGATGACTACTACAGGGCTGACGGATTGTATGTACCGGATGGTATCAAAGCAGTGGAGGTGGGTGTGCAGGCACTCGCTCTTAGTGAGCACAAGTCTGATAAGGAGCGTCAACCAGAGCTCAAGGAAATTTCTAGTGGATCGCAACCCAAAAAGATGACATGGGCCTCCATTGCAAGCCAACCGGCAAAACCGGCACCATCTATGCAAGGAGGCATTATAAAAAAAAAAGGACCTGGTATGCCTCCTCCTCCGATAGTGCTGGGGAAACACAACATGGACATAAGTACTTGGGATGCTGGGAAGAGTGCACCAGTCGTTACTGCGCCTCCTCCACCTCCACAATTGCAACAGCCTGTACCTGCACCGATGGCAATGGCACCACCGGTTCAAACCCCGACGCCTGCTCAGACGCCACTCCAGCAACGTGGCCCTCCACCGCAGCACCAGCCGCCGCCCGCGTGGGCACATGCTCAGCGAGCTCCGCCTCCCAACCAGCCGTTGCAACCACACCAGCCACGTCCTCCTATGCCAAGACCACCAGTTGCCGCACAGCCACCGGTACCGACAACTCCTCAAGTACCACATCCTGTTCTGGATGAGTTGCGCGTAAAGAACGACTACAATCCTAAAGAGTTTGAGTTGAGCGCTCCGATGGCACGATTTTTCGTGATAAAATCGTACTCGGAGGACGATATCCATCGCAGCATCAAGTACGAAATATGGTGCAGTACTGAACATGGTAACAAACGCCTGGATGCGGCGTTTCGCGAAAGAGAAAGGGAAGGCGGGATGGTATATCTATTTTTCTCGGTTAACGGTAGTGGTCATTTCTGTGGTATGGCACGCATGATGAGCGCAGTCGATTACAACTCAAACTCGAGCGTGTGGTCCCAGGATAAATGGAAAGGACAGTTCCGTGTGAGGTGGATCTACGTTAAAGATGTTCCGAATGTGCAGTTGCGTCATATCAAATTAGAAAATAACGAGAACAAACCTGTGACTAATTCACGTGACACTCAAGAGGTACCTCACGCGAAAGGTCTACAGGTACTGCGGATCATGCATTGTTATTGCCACTCGACTTCCATATTCGATGATTTTATCCATTACGAAAGACGCCAGGAGGAGGAGGACTCGCGTAAAGTGCCACTTCATAACAGCCCTGAAAGTAATCGTGATGATCAGGAGGGAGGAGGTCGCGGGTACCGTAATTATAGGGATTATCGTGAACACCGCGATGGCCGCGACAATCGGGACGGACGTGATAACCGGGACGGGCGTGACATGCGGGATCAGCGTGATATGCGCGATCAGCGTGACACGCGAGATCTGCGTGACCCGCGGGACTCTAGAGAGGCACGTGAGCCTCGGGATATGCGGGATTCGCGTGATTCTCGTGAAGCACAACGTGAGCATCGCGATGAACGCGATGACCGAGACGGTAGAGATCATTCGTATCGTGATCGTGATTCTAATTATAGATCCCAGCATAAGGTTTGTTAATTATTCTATATATTATTATATTAAAAATATTTGTTATAACTTTTTAACTCACTAGAAAGAGATTAATTTTCTTTAAACTGGAGTAGTATGTTTTGTTTTTTGTTGGGAGTTCATTTATTATTCTTTTCACATGATTAAAATGAAAAATGTTACAATATTCTTCTTTCAAGGTTTTAAGGCCTCAATAGTGCCGATGACCGAGGAAGACCAATTCAAATTTATGACTAGGAAGTGCTGCCACATTCATACACTCAGCAACATATTTTCACGCTTTTCGATCCCTTTCAAATGATATATTCTTTCAAACCTGACTTAGTATTGAGAGTGTGGTTGGATGAATTTTTCGCTTACAAACCAAATGATTTTTCGGTGAAGGAAAACATTGTTTGGAAACCATACCATGGTGGTAGGACATTCTCTAATAAATGCCCGACTGGGTAGCTACCACCCTCAAATTTAAAACCTGTCGCCTAATACCAATAGGTGTGTTCCGGCAGCATCAGATGAGAACCAGTACCTCTAGGTTTAGTGTGTTTACCACCCTAGACCACATCGTCACTTAACATCAGGTGAGATTGTGGTCAAATAACGGAGTCTATACCGTGTAAGAAAAATGATTTCCACCACGAGATATTGTTGAAAGTAGAGAAGTCAGAAACAACAAGGAAGAATATATTATTGGATAATTCGTTTCTTTTTTTTTGATGAAAATTAATCATTTTAAATAAAAATCTAGGTAGCCATGGGGACTGGTGGGAGTGGTGAGGACTGAAGGGAAAACCGGAATATTTGGAAAATTGTTTTTTAATTTCATAATACATTAATTGAAGTTATTGACATATAACAATTGTCCGGTTATATTTTCATAATTAAAATATACGGTAGGCTGCGTTAATATAAATTTTATGGTACTCATTTTTTATTATTTTATCTTTGAGCGCTAGCACTTAAACGCGCTATCTAATACTTGACCTACTGTAGCAAGTTGACGGATGACGTCATAGAATTGGTGACGCGAATCTATCAAGTTTGTCCCTACCTAGAATCGTTCAACGCGGCTAAAGTTTTCATTTCAATAACGACGGGAATTTAACTCGATATATAATTTTCATAGTCATGAAGGACTTATTTATTTGTTTAATCTTATATGTTTCAGGATAGAGACGGCTCACGTGGTCGTAGACGTCCTCGCAACTGATTGTATTTGATATGTGAGAACAAGGACTGGCTTCTCCCCATAGACAACTAGTATAGTAGATTAATTAATTGGCACCGCATTACACCAGATGTACGTATATGTACGTACGGCGTACACGGAGGTGATAAGGAAAAGAATTTCCTTTGATGACGTATACCGGTGAATGTTGAGTTTTCATCCTGAACTATATAAATGTAACATAGAGTATATTGATTGTTTTAAACAGTGCAATATTGCTAAAAATAAATAAATAAATAAAATAAAAAAAAAAACGTTCAACAAATTAAAATGTGATAACTATTTCGTACTGGAAGAACGTTTAATTAAACAAACGGCTAGTGAACAGAACATTGTTATATCACCGTGTGCATTGGGCGTCAGGGACGCGTACAAATCGTGGACATTTTTTTCAAATTTGTGGACTGAATAATTCTTATAAAGTATATTGTAATTTTTTATAGCTAGAAAATTCTGTGGTGTGAGGAGTTTTGATCCTTTCGAATAAGGTATTGGTGAAGTTAACTGTGAAGGTTCATATAAAACGCCGATTGACCACGCGCCGTCTTGAGTGTGTATAATAGTGACCGCATCAACAGTGTCTTAATAAGATTGTCAGTGGTGATTTTTAACTTTTATATTGCAGAGATAAAAGGAAATTGTAAGAAAACATAATGTGAAACTTTTTGTATGCATTTTTTTTAAATATCGTTACGATGACAGTTAACGTGTTTGTTCTCTCGTGGCATTGAGTTTGATTTTATTTCATTCTGTGTTTGAAAATTAATTTTATTATGTATTGTGATTTCTCCTATTATTTATGATATTGACGAACTACTTATGTGTAAGAATCATGAAATAGGATCATGTTGTATGAAATCATTATATCGATTTGACGATCATAAAGAACATTGTGAAGTTTATGCTGAGTTACATGGTTACATAATTATTGTATTGTATACATAATTAATTGATGTGATAATATATTTAAAAAAAAATTCTTTGTTCACAGATTAATTATGCAAGAATGTCGTTTATATGAGAAATATTATACAGATTGTTCCTTGTTAAATTTTGTAACATTTGTACATAATTGTATTGTTTACAAAAAATATTTTTTTTACTTTTAAGTGAAACTACAGTGTGACGAGAGAATTTTGTTAAAAAAATGAAAATATTCAATAAATGTCCTGACCAGAACCTAGAGGACCCTCTTGTTTCGAATGCCCTTTTATCATTAATATATTGAGTAAATATGTTATTTGTGTTCCTTAAATTATCATAAATTTAGTAATGTATTTTTTTTTCTGTATACTACATGCAGATTATAAATGATTGTAAAAATAATATATGCTACAAATTTTGTCAAATTCATTCTACATGTAAATGAAAAATTTCTGTGCAATAATATTCCATCATATATTTTTTAGTATTGCAACAATTTTTATTTACATGAAACTCGTTTTTAATCAATTTGACTATAACATTAATATACTGCAAACATGAAACTAAAATAACTGATTATACGAGTGGTTACCGCTACTATACTATTGCATAGAAAAGGGGTAATTTTTCAATAATAAAAAGTATGTACATTGGAAAGCAGACTTATTAGCATATTATTTGAAAACGAAAGTTTATTCACGATTACGGTCAACCGTAACAACCAGTAAGATTATAAATTTAACACCATCTTAATACCGGTGGGCACGCAGGTTAATTCACATTAGTTTTTTTAATACTGTACTTAGTTTTATACTTGTTTGTAGCCGAATATTCAAATAGTATTGAAAACTGTTCTCTTTAAAAAAAATTGTTTCTGGTCAGGTTATTGTAATGTTTGTTATTTTTACTTTTATCGTTCTCCCTATCTTCTTTATGAAGTGCCTTCATTTTGCAAGAAATGTCAATATCCTAAAACAGTTATATTTTACGTAGATAGTTTATATGTTCGTGCCACATTACTGATTTTATTGTTAACTTATATGATTTCATCAAGTTGATAATTTTGCTAATGAATTAGTTATTTTTCTGTTTTTAATTTTAGTTTTTATTCTCATTTATTAAGGTATTTCTTTGTGTAAGTAGTGTTATTTTGAAATTGTCGTACATATTACATACTCAAATGTTTCATAAATCAGATGATAAACAATTAAAATCTGTCATAGAAGTTGATATGTGTTATTTTTGTCCGAATGACCTTAAAAATAATTATTTTGAACTTCAGATACATTGATTAGTAGACATATGTGGTGCATTTTCTGACGTCCATTTGAGTAGCTACTGTCAAGTTCTGCTGTCAGATATTTCTAGACGTTTCTAATAAAGTGCGTAAATGCATTGTGCATAAATGCGTTTCCCCCCGTCAAAAAAAAAAAAAGGTATTCTAATAAAACACTTGAGAGCTTTCGGTTTTAGCGTATCTTGGACCACATCGTCACGTCATTTAATATAAGGTGAATTTATGCTGATTCCTTATATAAGTAGATCCACAATTATGGTCTAGTATATTTACTGAGTAATATTAGCGAAACATAGAAGGGGAAACCGAGAGGGAACATTTCGTTTGTAATAGGTAATAGTCAATCTTTTGAGGAAATAGAAACCAAATCTCTGACTGGAGTCTGACGTTATTTACAGTTTCAGGGTTGGCAACGAATACAGCTTTTACCATATTAAAAGGTTTAACATGAGGAGTGTGTTACAACTGAGCTGAATGATACCCTTGGACAGCTGACCATGTTATATATTTTCAAGTTTAATAATTATCTTGGTCTTCCTAACTCTTTATTGTCAATCTGTGACAACATATGACTACGGTCTTTTGGATTATAATGTTATTATTGTGGAAGTGACTGAGGATTTCTATAGAACTCAATAAATAGGAATATGAAACAGCACCAACTTTGTTTTTTACTTTTTAGTGTTTTTTTTTTTTTTTCCGAAGTCTTACAGAGTTTTATTATTTTCCGTTTTAACCTGTGATGCAACATCAAAAAGACGAGTGATGTAGTAGCGTGAGTAATACATACCTAATAAAAAAAGGCAATGAAATCGGGGTTTACGCTGTAAAATTGAAAGCTCCTATTGTTGAAATGGATTAAAATGTTAACCGGGCCATAATAAGGAATCGGATAAATAGTTTAGGCTTTTGGTTTATCTCTTAGGTTAGTTTATCTCTGGTTTAGGCACTACGGAGGAACATACGTATAAGCTGATCTCCGCAATTTTCGGAATAAAAACTATCCTATTCAAAATATCCTATTTCAAAATATCTCCATATCAAATTTCATCCAAATCGGTCCAGTAGTTTTTAAGTTTATTCGTTATATACTAAAATGCTAATCGTTCCTCTTTATAATATTAGTATAGATAAGTACATATACTGCTAATATCATAACTCTTCATTTGGCTTGGCCGTAGTCTGGAAAAAAATTAAAACTATTAAAATGGGTACGCATGGTAAAGTTTCTTAGAATGATGATCACGCAGGTTGACACTGTTGTTCATCAGTGTCCAATCGCTCTGAAAACAATTTGTTATTAACAAGTAGATAGATCTATTTTTATGCAACGATGTTTTTGAAAAACACGTGCTTATATTTCACCTAGCTCGAAAAATATTTTTAATTAATGAAATCATAACTCAATGTCATGACAGACACTATAGAAGGAGAATAGCCGATCTCCCGATGGTAATTCCTATTTTTGGATTGCACTGTGCTTACCATTGGTTCTTACTGTTGTCCGTCTGATCCGCGCAGGAGTCCCCCAGGGCTCCATTCTGGCGCCTGTCCTCTTTAACCTCTACATAGCGGATTTACCAGACCTAAATCTGAGCCCTAAAGACGACACGCACGAAGGAGTGGCAGCTAGTAAGGTACATTTAGGTATTTATTTATTTATATATGATAAAAAGGCAGCACCAACAGTACACATATTATACATTAGTCACTTAATTATATGAATCTAATTATTATATGCATACCTATTACAGGCGCTCACAGCTTTGACAGACATCTTATAACTTCATTAATTTGCATGAAAATAATTTTTATACTGGGTTATATAAGTTGTGAAATTTTGCTCAAATATATCCAAGTTATCTGTTATGATATTGAGTTCATTATATGTTCTACACATTCTAACTACAGGGGAACTAAGTCCAAGATTAGTTTTACATAGAGATTGGAAAAAAGTGTTGGTCATTTTATGTCTTGGGTACTTATGAGGAACATTAAATTGTACCATTTCTAAAATCATAGGGCTCTTAATACTTCCGTTAATGATTTTATGAAGAAATAATAGGTCATGTAGTTTACGTCCTTCCCTAAGTGTTAACATTTTAAAATATGAACGCCTGCTATCATATATATCTCTATGAGAGATTCCTGAAGTTCGAAATACAAGAAATCTACTAAATGATCTTTGTATGCCTTCAATACGTTGCGAGTGGCAGCTATAAAAAGGATTCCAAACAGAACTAGCAAACTTAATGTGGCTTCATACTAACGAATTACACATAAGGATTTTCGTTGATGCCTTCTTGAAGTTTTGCGCATTCCTTCTGAGAAAACCAAGCATCTGTGCAGATTGTTTTACAATAAAATCAATGTGAGGCTTAAAGGTCAGCTTGCTGTCAATAATAATACCTAGATCTCGTACTTCTTGTACCTGTCTTAGGTTTATGCCACCTATAGTATAATCCCCATCAATAGGTTTTTTTTGTTTTTCGTGTATATTTAATATAACAACATTTTTCGACTTTCAAAAAAATTCTATTATTATCGCACCACTGAACAATATTGTTAATATCACTCTGAATTAGAGCACAATCTACGGGTGAATCTATAGTTCTGTATATTTTGAGATTATCGGTCTTTATGCCGAAGACACGGTCATTTATTTCTCGTATAGACGTAGAGACATCCTCAGATCCCGCGTCTAAAAGTTTGTTAACACCTTTGGTACTAAAAGTGGTGCATAACGATTAACCCGGGAAAGAGCACCGTGATTATGTTCTGCATAAAGAACGATGACCTTCCTCGTCCCGTTAGTTACCTAGGAGTAGAGATCCCATGGGCTACCGAAGTCTAGTATCTCGGTGTTACACTAGACGCCTACATGACTTTCAAACCTCACGTTTTGAAATTCAGGAACCGCGCCAACATGGTTACGGGTTGTCTTTTTCCCCTCTATAACTCCCGGAGTAAGATGGCCCTCCGCCATAAGCTTACTCTGTATAAAACGGTAGTTAGGGTCCCCCTCAGGCGGCGATCCAAGATTTGCCCCGTTCCCCAACTGGGAAGGCTCTTGACGTCGCCGCTAGCGCGATACAGTCACACTGCCCATGCATCAAGCATTACACGCACAACACTGCTTACACACTCCTGCAGATAACACGCAGGTACATAGGTCCTGTAACGTACCATTTTAATGTTATATAAAAAATGTAGGGTTTAGCTAGGATGACCAACAAAGAGAGGTGTTTTGTTGAAAGAGAGGTGTTTTGTTTTAAGTGTTATTGTTATTGTTGTTGTTTTGTTTGGTGGATTGTTTTGGGGGGGCTGTTATTGTTAGTGGTGTTTTTGTGTGTGGTGTGGATTGTGGGGTCTGGGAGCGTTCTCGATTGAGACGCTCGTAGAACGCCACTGTCCGACATGGCGCAGAGAAGTAAGGGGGGAAAAGGTAATGGGGGGAAGGGAAATAGGAGTAAGGGAGATGGGGGAAAGGCTGGTGTGGGGAAGGTTCAAATGTATGCGCGGTGGGAGGGAGATGATGAGGTGTTGGGGGATTTTGATGGGATGACGGAGGCGGAAATAACGGAGGAATATTATAGGATACAGGAGTATCTGGAGGAGATTATGGAGAATGTAGAGATGGGGTATCTTGGGTGGAAGCTGGAGAAGTCTCTCCGGATGATACAGGTCTCTCGAAATGAGGTGACCCGATACAAGAAGGAAGCAGACAGTGGGAGATATTATATGGATGAGGGGGCTAGGTTGCAGGGAAGGATTGCGGAGTTGGAGCGGATTGTGAAGGAGGAGAGGGCTAGGGGGGATAGAATGAAGAAGAGAGGGCGATCTATCGACGTATCTGTTGGCACAGAGGGGTTACAGGGTGGAACACAAGTGAGTGATTTGGCCCCGATTGAGGGGGTGATGCAGAGGCTGGTTGTTGCGTTGGAGGGCGTTGATCGCAGATTGGAGGCGCTAGAGGGTCAGGGGCGGAATTTGCTAAAGTGTTGGTGACTAAACCAGTGGTGGAAGTTGTAGGAGGGAGCAAGAAGAAGGGCGTTGGGAAAGGAGTCTCAGAAAAACCCCAGCCATTGGGGATGGACTGGGCTCCTCTGCCGGGAGATGGTGTGGTTGAGGAAGAGGAAGCGGAGAGGGGGTACGATGGCAATGGGGAAAAAGGGATGTGGCGGTTGGAAGGAAGAAGAGGAAGGTCGTGGCGAAGGGGGATGTAGTGGCGGTGCCTTCTGGACCTCGAGTCCAGGCGACCGAGGCCAGACAGGTGCGGCCCAGGGTGAGGCTCCCGGTGCCGCCGCGCACGGCGGCCGTGGTGGTGACGCTGCGCCCGGAGGTACTGGCGCGGGGGTTAACGTATGCGGGCGTATTGGCGGAAGCTATGGAGAAAGTTGGACTGGAAGAAATGGGGATTCAGGACATCTCGTGTCGCCCCACTGCAGTGGGTTCCCGGATCCTTGAGATCCCGGGTCCTGCGGGTGGGGAGCGGGCGGATGTCCTGGCAGCTCGGCTGCAGGAGGTTTGTGAGGAGGTGGCATTGGTCTCCAGGCCGACGAAGCGGGCTGATGTCCGCCTTGTTGGCCTGGATGACTCAGTGTCTAGAGAGGAGGCGTTGGAGAGGGTTGCGCAAGAAGGGGGGGGGTGCCAAGTGGGGGAGTTGAAGGCGGGGATGGTGAGGGAAACTGAAAGGGGGATTAGGACTTTGGTTGTGTCGTTGCCGGTGGAGGGGGCTTTGAGAGTGGTGGAAAGAGGGATTATCAGGGTTGGATGGAGTTCGGCCCGGGTCCAGGCACTTGAGGTCCTTCCGCTGAGGTGCTTCAAGTGCATGGGGCTGGGCCATACTCGAGCGAGGTGCACTTCAGCAGTAGAGAGGGGAACTCAGTGCTACCGCTGTGGGGTTCACGGCCATAGGGCCGTGGACTGCACAGCGGAGCGGCCGCTGTGCGCTTTGTGCGCGGAAGAAGGGAGGGAGACAGGCCACCACATGGGGGGGGGGGGTCTTCTGTCGCCCTCCCTTAACAAGAGGGGCACCAGCTGGTGTGAAGGTTGCACCTGCTCAGTAGGGCAGGTGTAGGAGGGATGCTGGAGGGATTGTGGGCGCCTTCCCCACTCTATGCCTTGTCTCTGCAAGATGAGAGTAGGGGAAGATATGTGCCCACGGGCGAAGAGTGAGGTGTGGGGGGGAGAGAGGTGATTACTGCGGTAGCAGTGATCACTCCTCTTCCCTCCGGAAGGTAATGCCTCTTTCAGAGGCGGGTGAAGAGGTGGGGCTGAGAAATATTGTCCCCCATCCCCATTGGGCCATTGCACGACGAGGCCCGGTGGGTTCGCTGCAGGGGGCGACGCGGTGCTTGCGAAAGCCACCCCGTGTCGCCCCCATCCCAAATGCAGCGGACGGCCCCGGGGGGTTGTAGTGGGTATTTCCGGGTGCTTAGCGCCCGGGCGAGTCCCACACTGGCACGGAACTCGTCACTCCGTGCTCCCTTACCTATTGTACTGGGGGACTTCGGTCTCACTAATACAATGGGTAAGGGTAGTGCGTAAATGCATTTCCCCCCGTCAAAAAAAAAAAAAAAAGGGTTTAGCTAGGATCGAATTCGCGAGAGAGTTTTCACACTCAGGTAACGGTCAAGCCGAGGTTCGTACCATTTTGGTAACCCTTGTGCTAGTTACCTTTTTGTGGCTGAGTGCCTTTAGTAGTCGCCCCCGAAGTCACGGTGAAGCTGTAAAGGCCTAGTAAACCATTAGCTAGTTTAGAAAAAAAAGGTTCTTACCGTCAGACACAGTGCCTTTGCTGTGCTATTATAAAAAAACTTAAATATTACTCTTGGTCGTCGACATTGTTTTTGTACTTTCTATTCTTTTTTATTGATTAATATGTTTTGTAAAATTAGGTAATATGGAGTAGTTAATATGATGAGTTACGTTGTATAATTACTGTGAATTGAAATGTAAAAAAATGTTACTATTTATTTATTTAATTAATGTATTGACATTGTCATTATTCGTTTATTTAGATATAATGACAATGTTATTGACGACTGTCAACAAATTTCTGAACGAATATTGTTTACATTTTTCAACTTCGTTTCATATTTAGATACACCGACTCTTAAAGCATTAAACCAGCAAAGTGTATGTCCCACGTTTACCGATCGTGTTAAGCTATCTTACTCTCCAATAATGTTTCAACTACTTTCTACTTTAATAAATCTTGTCACTTGTCAGTCGCGGTTACTTACAGTATTTTGTACACTTTATTACTATTTTATTATAATGTTTAGAATATATTGACATATGCTTATTATTTAACTTTTTTATTTAAATATGTCAGAATAAACCGTTGCGAACTGAGTATGCTTGGTTCTAGTCTATAATTATGTTTGAGTTTGTTTGTATTCTGTACATTCGTGTCGCGGTAGTGAATCCTGTCGGTCGCAACTCGCATTCGCTCCTCGGTTTCCATATGAATGTTGCATCTCGTCTGTTGAGCTTCAAAAATTTTCTTTATTCTTCGCTAGTATCATAACACACTTGTGATGTTACCAACACCATGAAAACAATACATATTATCTTTAAATAAACAGATTTTTATACAATGTGAGAGATTTTGCAATGTATGAACTGACAGACTATGGGACAATATACAGAATAAGTGAATGTATACAGCTGGAGATATTTTCGTAAAAATGAGACATGCAACCAGTCGAAATGCAAAAAAGTGTATCAGTGCAAGTAGATAGTGATTTCGCGTTATTTCTACCCAGCGGTGTTTACGAAATTACAAAAATGGAGCCAAGATCAAAACTGCGAAAAGTGATTCTTTTCTGTTTACTACTTTCGTTGTTTGGGATGGTTGGATTTGGATACTTCTGTCCTGATAAGGTACATTTTATGTAATATTATTATATACTTATTCAATGTAACATATAATAGTTTTATTTAAGTATATGTAAGTAATTATTATTATTAAAAATGTACACCAATTTTTTTCAAATGATCAATATAAATATAGCTCCATCAGAAAATGGAAATATTACAAAAAATCTAATTGCAGACGTGTAAAACTGTTAATTACTTAGTAAAACATTTTTATTAAAAGTATAAACTTAACATTGGGTCATTTACATGGTTCATAATATGACTAACTGTTATAGGTAGTCTTTTATATTAACCTGGTAAGTAGTTAGCTACAATTGTTTACTCTTTCATCTATCTTAACACAATGCAAACACATGATTATGTGTTAAAATATGCACATAGTCTCATCATCTACATTATAATATTTTGACTCACTTTTGAATAAAGTAATGTATTGTTTTTTTGATAATCATCTTAGATAACAATACAAATTTCAGATTTTTTAACCCCTTGAGCACTAACCTGGCGTTTACACCAGCTTTCCATTGTTTTCCTATTATCTCATTTTTATGGGTAATCAACATATAAAGTGTTTTCTTCTAATAACATTGTTAAAACTTATGAAATACACTAATTAATAAGAATAGGAATTACAAATTCATAAAAATAATTATTAATATCCAATTTCAAAAAAGGAGGTTTCTCAATTTATATCTTATATTGTCTGTTTATTAAAATGTGTTCACTTAAATAATAAAGGATATAATATTTAAATGGCCATTCTTCATCTCTTTTAAGATGTTGGTGTTTCTAGATATTAAAAAAAAACAATTGTCTAGACAGCTGAAGCATCAATTTTATGTATAATATTTTCTTCAGGATATATACAAATCCAATTACTTAACAGTTTTAATAAACAAATGCCATATTTTAAATAACATTTGATAAGCTTTAGTCAACATACCATACATAACTATCACTAAAAAATAACCAATTTACAAATTGATAAGAAAATTTTGTATAGGTATGTAATTGAATTTTATATTTTTTAAATTAATAAATATTTAATAAATATCTTTTTAAAGTTTTAGAGTGTACAATTATTTTTAATCTTTACAGGTGTGGATTTATAGAGATTAATTATTTTATATCACTTAGTTGTTTCTTGTTGTAGTTTTATTGCTGCATACCAGTTAATAATCATATGAAAAGGTAATAAGTCTAGATTTTAAATAGCCAAATCAATGGATTAACTAAAACAAATTATAATTCATTTATATCTAAATGTTTCTTTAAATGTTCTTCTCTAAATGTTTTTTTAATTATCAGTTGATTGATTCAACCTTTTGATGTCCAATGCTGGAGGTAGGTCTTCCTCAACAAGGGAGGAATTGCCATTATCGCTACGCTTGGGGAGTGGGTTGGCGATTGTAAAAGTGTTTGTGATTCTTAGAGGATGCTGCTGCCCATCCACTGGTTGATCCTTTAGTTGCCTTTTACAACACCTATGGGAAGATATGTGGTGGTACTATTCTTAGACGGTACCACATGCCAATCAGTTGATTGGAGTAAATCATATTTGAGACTCAGTTATGAAGTATGTTATTAGCATGATATGAGATAGGAATGGTTTTATTTGTTAATATTAACATATATTTTTTTGCATTTGCCAATATGAATAATACCAATAGCTTTATGCACTGATAAATATATTATACTTAACTGATTTGTGTCTCAACATAGAAGTTGGTAAGTATTTCCCATTTGAATTAATAACAATATATGAAAAAAAAACCACATAAAAATATGCATTTACTTAAAAGAACAACACAACACTAAATGCATAGTGATAAGGCTGCCTTGACGGACTAAGGTGAGACCACTAAAAACTTACCATAGTAACATGTTTTGATACCTTGCATTGTTTTCTAGAGATCAGAAACGTAAATATATACAATATAAGTATTATTAGTAGATTTCATACTTTGTTATTATTTATTAAATATACTTATTGCCTTTTTAAAATATAATCAGCAACATATAACATTTTATTTTCGTGAAATTACTTTCGAGTTTATGTAAGTAAGTATATAAGTACTTATCAATTAAAATATCTCATTTGCAAACAGATATGTACAAATAACCCTTGATAAAATAGATTTCTATAATTATTGTTCCTGTTGTCGAATTTTTTTCAACACTATAGGCGTCATATTATGTGGATGTGTTAGTCTTTTACTAAATTTATCCAAAAATAAATTTATGGCGAGTTTCAATATCGAATCTTAAAAGTTAAGATTGAAATCAAATCAAAAATATATCGGATTTTTTGGCCTCACCATTGACACTAAAAAGGAATGAAATAATTGAATTAAAAAACAGATTAGAGATCGCATATTGAAACCGGTCATAAATCGCAGCCACCGTGAGCCGTGCCGATTTCCTATCGTCTGTATTTACATAAAAACAATAATGCACGACATAAATACTTAAGCGTTATTTGAACAGATAAATTTTCTTTCAATTTAATAAAGAAAGACATTGAACCCAGAACATGACCGCGATATAACTCCTAACTGTGGTGAAAACACTAGAACGTTGTGCTTGACGTAGCTAAAACGTGATATCGGGGTTTGCTTTGAAGAGTTAATGTTTTTAATTACAAACGTACTGGCAGGCGAGGTATTTGTCTTACTTCCCAGAAAAGGCAACCTATTTTCTACTGATCTCGATACTGTGGTCTTTTAGCGAGGTTCGTTTTGAATAATTATATGTTGAGAATCGAGTACAGTGATACAACTTAGGAGATATCTAGTTTTCTAGATTTAGCCGTAGACTAAGATGTGAAGTCAGTGGTTTTACCACGGATATATACTATATGATTGTTTGCTACTTCATGCCATAAAAAGTAGTCGAATAAGTCTTCAACTTTCAAAATAGTGTTTTTTTTCTCATAGTCCTATGTTACGTTTAAGCAGTTTAAAGCGATTATAATTTAAATTGGCAAATGACAATCATAATGTATTCAATTATATTTTTTATTAACACGAAATAGCATTAAAATTAGTACAATAAGTATCTTAAGTTCGTAGATAATAGAATTAAAGCCTGATTTATGACGAATTCATGAAGTTGGCGAATAAACTTATGTGTAATTTCGAGACAAGATAGATTTTATAATATAAAATTTAAGGTTATAATATTAAGACTAATATGTGATTAGATAAAAAATAATCATTTGCATATATTCACTATCGCCGTTATATTTGTTAAATACATACCTATTATTGGAGAAATGAAATAAAAAAAAATTAATGAACGCTCTTATGTTTATGAGATAATCATTGGAATTATATTTTTCTGCACTTTTCTATACTTTACACTCTTCACTTCATTGAATGAGTTTGAAATATAAAGTCATCCAAAAGTTTAAAGTGATTTATTAAAAATATGAAAGAGGAAAGAAAATATTTTGCGATCATTTATCTAAATTTACTTATTTAATTGTACAAAAACGGAATATTGATTTATAAGGTTTATATCTATATAATAGTTACTGAAAAGAAAATCATACATTTCAAATCATACATTAAATTTACTTAAAAGTGTTTGGTAGCTGAAAATAGTTTATGTCAAATAATTTTGTCATTTAATCATTTAATTAAATCCTATGAAGCGTCTTTGAGATTTTTTAGTCTAGTTGAAAATTACATTTAAATCTCTTCAATTATCTTCAGTGATGTAACTTGAAACACAGAAATGTCAAACAAATACATTGTATAGATTAAATATATAATTATTAAGTACTTTAATCTGAGCATGATTTATATATGAAGATCCATGTTTGTTAAGCTCAAGCGCTTTGATCTCCTTTCCATAAAACAAATTACATTGGTATTTCCATCACACACTCACGTTGTTACGTTACATGCTAAGTACATTTACAATTAATGCATAGTTACTTTGCTATGTACAATATGTGTACCATTACTTGGCTCGTCACTAATTAAAGAAGTGGCGGCAGTCCACACCGCGCCTTCCGCTTTCATTTGTTTTTATGAGCTCTGGCAAGCACAGCCGGCGCGTCGAGCAAAAAATGCCCAGTTTGACTTCCATGCTCGCAACTGGTCACGTAATAAGGACTCTTTTTTTCTCGGGTTTGTTTCATAAAAAATTAACGGCTAGCTTGCGAGAAACTTAATATACGAGGAGCTCGCAATATGCGGTGAAAATGTATACTAATTTGCAACGAAATTAACCATAAACCGGCGGTCGGACGCCCTTAATAATATTTTAAGTTTATGTTATGATTTTCTTCGCAGTAATCACGGTATCGTAAAATTTTAGATATCGTATAAATAGTTTAGAGTTAGTAAATACAATTTTTTGACGTACAAGAACGGAATAATTATTAGAACTTAGTTATCATCATTATTTATGTCGAAAGACGTCCACTGGTGGATATAGCAAAGGAAGGAACTCCATAACGAACGGTCTTGTGCCACCAGCCACTTGTATCCAGCGGATTCCTGTGTCCTTCGAGTCGTTGGTTCTTCTGGGGATCTCCTCATTCCTTATTCGATCACACAGTGAAACTATTAGCATAGATCTGCCCTTTATTCTTTGAGTGAGCTTGAGCCTTTTTATGATACCCATTGTGGGCGACAACGTCTCAGTGGCGTATACCAGTGATTTTCGTATTGAGACACTGCTATTTCGGACGACAAGATTCTGCGTAGCTTTCCGAACATCTTAGTATTAAAACATAATTTGTGATAAATACACAAAACATCCGTATGGACACATTATAAATATTTATACTGTGGTATGGATGTTTGTGGACTTTCAGTGTATATCTGATTACCAGCTGTTTAACATTAGGTCCCTTAGTTACTTTAGTAGTTCAGTAAGCCGGCTATTGAATTGAATTTACCAATATTATATATTGATTGAATATTGATTGAACGCACGGTATTTGAATTTACCGTGCGTTTAATATCTATATATTTTATAAACAGTAATAAGACCTTAATTTATTATTTTGTAGAATAAAAGATTTTTGTATACCTACAGTTAATAAGATTCTTTGTTTCGGCCGACGTCGCTGGGATGATAACATTAAAGTATTCGTTGAATTATCCGCAGTGCTTGAATGTTTTAAGGACGTTTGATTTGATTTCTTTTCGACTGTCGATTAAAATTCAGCACGCGTATTTTTATTCTCACCATTTTTACCACAAGGGGTACTCTCGTGAGGTAGGTACGTAGGTAGGTAGGTAGTATAATGGTAATCAAGTTAGCGTAGTTTTTACTCCGTAATCTTAAATTAAATTTACTAAGGATAGTTTTTTTTGCTTAGTGAAATTTATACACAAATGGTTGAAAGTTTGTTTACTTGAGCCAGTTTGTTATTGATCTAAAAACCTTTACCGAATTCTTTCCCTGTTTAGTTAAGCTTCAAGTAATTTGTACAATTCGTTTATTTTTTTAATTGAAACTTTTTAACGCACTCTTGCTATGTAGAATAAAAAAAAGGATCTTCACGAACGGAAGTTGCGGGTGAAACGGAAGCATAAGTGCGATGACAACGGAGTATTAAGAATTACATGGCATTTATTTTTGTTTTTATTTTACATGAATTAAAAATGCCCGAACAACAACTGCCTACTTTATCTAATTCAAATGCATTAATAATTATCATTGGCTAATTATAGAAAACATTAAATCTCTTTATCTGTCGGATTTACCATAATATGTACCAAAAATTAACGTACTTATTGATTTTTTTTTAAGAAAAATGTTTTTTTTTATAAATGTCTTTTTCCAGTGGGATTTATATATCTGATGCTATTGGTATATTGTTTAAACTTTCAAAAAGTAAGGAAAAACACGTATATCCATTTGTTGATTGCTCGATTGTTCATAATCTTTATAAAATTTTATTTTGCTTTATCTCATAGTTTGTGCATAACTATTGTCGAATGTTAACCCGTGAAACAGTAAAACCCAGCAGCCGTTGTTATATCCCTCTAGACATGTCGCAGATGTAGGCGGACGTGTGGATGCAACTCGAGATACGTTGTTATTTGAATAATTGCAAACAGATAGATAGATAGATCCATGTGCAACAATGCTAATGTGTGGGCGGCGCATTAGCTTTTCAATTTCAATCAAAGCTATTCATACGCCCTTTATACTTTGTAAAACTTATTTATAACTTTTATTCATTATTAAAATAAGTTTTGTTATGATCCTTATTATTGATTTGGTTTAATATGTTCTTTAACCCCTTTGTAAATGTTAGCATACTTAGAGTGTCATAAAACTGTGGAACAGTCTCCCGGCAGCTGTGTTCCCTCCTTTCCGTAACATTGGGTCCGCCGAATGCAATGTGAATAGACACTTGTGCAGGCCGGCATAGCGATGGATTGATAATCTAACGGTGGTCGTCGCTGTTTTGCTTACTATCAGGCACAGTGCCGTCATTGCCAGTATAAAAAAAGTATTTGAAGACATCTTGGTCTGCTATGTAGGAGTCCTTGTTTTAATTAATTAATATGCAGTACTTAAACCCGTATTATGTAAATTTGGTGGCTTTTTACATAATATAGTTAGGATGTTGTGCACAAGTGATGTGGATTAAAAATAATACACGGAGCGATGGTTCAGATATTTCTTATACATTTCCTTTAAAGTTCTAACAAGTGACCGCCATTTTGTGTTCAATGTCAGATTTGGCTGCATGGTTTAGACACATTTACACATTTGACTTTTCTTTAGATAAATAAATCAACTTAAAAACTAAGTACTAGAATATATTTACTTACTTTTTTACATTACAATTTTCAATCTTCGTTTGTCTTTTTATAAAATTTAAATTACATTATGCATAATTTTAATTACGTTGATGATTATAATTCGAGATTAAACGAAATGACTACTGTTTCGTTGATTGCGGCGTTGACATTGTCAAAATAGAGATAACCTTTCTTGTCACGCACATGCAAGTAAATGTTTGAGGCTCAGACAAGAAATACTCTTTTAGTGCACATTTTTTTAGTAGACGGTGTCTGCTAATGAATATAATGTAATTTAAACATGTCTATAATTGATTTTAATTGCCGAGTCAATTGTTAGTTATTGTGCAATTTGTCGTATCAAATTTTACCAGTTCTAAGCTGCTTATAAATGTTTTTGGTCTTTTAACATAGATTATGTAGTATAATAGTTTGTATGATAAACTAACACCTTCTCAAATGAATTTTCATTTTACTCTGAGTTTCTTTAATATGTCGATTACCTATAAAAATGAGATAATAGGAAGACAACAGGAAAACAATGGAAAGCTGGCGTAAACGCCAGGTTAGTACTCAAGGGGTTAAGAGGACATGCGATCAGAAAAGTAGGTATTTCAGAAAACTATTGCTATCGCATTGTGCCCCTAAGAAAGCGAAAGGGAGAACTGATTTGAACTGAGCGCGGGCTGATTTAACTATGCAAAATAAACAAAAACATCACTTCGTAGTACCCTGTTTCCTCTTCCAAAACTAAACCGATTTTTAATTTTCTTCCATTTTTAGGATAATACAGACTTTGGCTATGTCTGTACGTTTTGCTTTTTTTAAAATTTAATCCATTTATTTTTTTTAACGAACATCTGCAAATGACGGTAAAAAACGAGCATTTTTTTTCACTTTCAAAGGCTTCTAGTTTCTACAATAACTAATTTATGGAACAAATCAAAATGTATGAGCATGACGACGATGGATATATATTATTCGGTATAAAAATATCTACCATAATGCTATTATCCAGGGAGGAAACAGGGAACTCCGTTTGTAAGGAATAAAGGCCGCTAGAATATCCTCTAGAATTTGATAAAAAATTTCACTGTCGTGAAATTAAGTATTTGTTTTAAAAAATGTTATTGTATGAAAGAAATGAAGTATATTATAGTTATAAGGTGAAATTAGGATTCGTTATGATGGCCGTATTTATATATTTGTAGTGTTGTAAACGTTAACAATTTAACATGACGGTGTTCGACAATTTAATTGACTAATAGGTGTATTAAACAAAAATTGAATAATGTTAACAAATGTTTTGAGAACGATTAACGTTGTGAATGTGTAGGGTTTTTTTATTTCGATATCGCTGTGAAAGGCTATTAAATTCTTAATTTTGAATTTGCTGTTCGTAATAAATTTATAATTAAGTATAATTTTTTTTCCAAACAAAATTGTGATATAAAATTATTATCATCTTAATTTGCATGAACTGTACGACGTTATGCAATAACTAGTTCTTGTCGTTTCGCAAAAAGTAGTTTTTAAAGAGTGCAAGGTTATCGACGTTACCCATTTTAGTGTCTGATAGTTTTGGTTATATACTCGTGTCTCTTCATTACTATGCATTTATTATTATTAATTTGGACATCCGCTGTGGCTTAAGAATAGTACCACCCCATATCTTCCCATGGGTGTCGTAAAAGGTGACTAAGGGATAAACCAGGGAGTGGGCAACAGCATATTCTGAGCACCACAAACACCTACTGCGATGGCTCCCCGCCTGTCGAGGGTAGCAATTACCTTTGCGGGGGACCATGTCCAGCAATGGGCGCCTTTACGGTTAAAATGATAGACATAATTAATTCTTATGAACTAAAGTAAAATTGATTAAAACAAAATTGGGTTTGTGTATGAAATTAGATAATCATTAATCGTATATGCATTTTCAAATCAATTAGGAGGAAAACGATTTTGTGCGATGTCTCAAAATTTTGATTGAGGAAACCGTTTTGTAGCAGACAATACGAAACCATAAGTATAATCTCTCTAACGTAACTTCTTTATACATATAAAAGGGGAATGGGGGTCCTTTGAAGCACCATCACCTCAACACTACTGAACGTATCGGGATGGGACTACTACCATTCGACGCGATCATTAGTACTTGCTCTTATGTACATTTTTCTGCTGTAATAAAAACAAAATACTCTCATTTTACTTCATTCATTTGTTTTTATGGGTACGCTGTGAAGAAATTATGAAACGCGGGCAAAGAGCTAGTTTATATATATATATATATATATATATATATATATATATATATATATATATATATATATATATATATATATATATATATATATATATATATATATATGAATTAATTTATAAACGAGTTTCCATTTCTCGTTTTGGTCACATGACCATTTGTTACTTGTGGATGGACGGAATATCAGTTTGTACGCGTGGTGTAGTTACTTGCGTTTTTAACTTGAATGCACACATAAGGTACAAGATGAGCCATGCTGTATGGAATCTGTTCGCTTCGCCATCACAATGAATTTATAATGTGAAACACCTGGACTAAAACATATATAATACGTTAAAGATGGTACATATCAGAAGAACTTTGAAGACGAAACATGCTAACAAACAATATGCAGCTATCCTTTGAATAAAAGACGGCTGATGTTTGTTTATAAAATACTCATTGAGATCAGATATCTTACTCTGATGAGATAGTTTGGAGTAAACTTAAAACATTACTTTCTCTGAATGTAAGTCAAAGTGACTATTTAATTTTGTAAATACTATGGATTGTTTTATTTACTTTGAGATATCGTTTCGATGTATTTTGTGCAATTACTTGTATTCGTTTTGTCAATTCTCATAATGTACCTACCTATATTTTACTTTTAAGGTAAACAGAAGCGATTATTATAAATAACTATTTAAAAATTTCAAGATATTATCTTTTTAATTTATTTTGCGTACGTGTTATGTTAGATCATATGTAATTATTTTTATAAAGAATTAAGTCGAAAAATTACCAGTAGCATATTATCTTACAATATTTGTATTAAACTATTGAATAATTGAAAAAAATTGTAACATTGTGCATCGTTTTGAAGAATAGTAATGTTCTTTGATGCGAGCGGGTATAGCTAGTTATACTGTGCTAGAGTTGTTTTGAATTTGCCATATTAGGCAACTAATCGACTTGGCTTATTCGATTGCAAAGTGAATTAATAATCGACAGGATAACACCTGGACGGTACGCCTACGGTACTGCCCACTGGCGATCATCGCGGTTGGTTAACTGTCCGGTTACGTAGGTAATAGGTAACCGTTTGAACAGAATCAGGTTGATTTACTGTGCCTCATTTAGGATTACTAAGTCTAAATCAATATTATGATCACGTTTGTTGAGTAAGCACGTATGTAAAGTATTATAATCCTTTGAATTGTTTTTTAATATAAGTGTATGCTAAATTAGTTTATGGAGAATTAAGACCTGAACGTCAAAATGTAACCACTGTATCGGAAAATGTCAGTCTTCGAGAAGAGTCGGCCAGAAACTCGATTTGGGTTACCTTTTTTATATACTATATATGTATCTATACTAATAGATAAATTTGAAGTGTCTGTTTGTAATGTCAAAATATTTTTTTTAATAATTAGATATGAATATATACACGATACCTAAATCAAAAATGCAATTTATCAAATTTTGTCTGTCTGTCTGTTTGTTCCGGGTAATCCCCGGAACGGCTGTACTGATTTTGACGGGATTTTTTTATAGATAGCTGAAGTTACTCCGAGTAACTTTTAATTGGTACTTTTAATTTTTGTAAAATAATAAGGGGTTTGCATAAAAAAATTAAAACTAAAAAAAAAATCGAATAAAATCCGATTCAATCCACGGTTTTACGGGCAAGTGTTTGAATTTATGAGAAACGTTTTTACTTTATCTTAGTAATAAAAAAAAATAATAAAAGTATGGGATACGCGTGCCAGGCGCGAGCACATATCTAGTATGTGTATATATTTTTAAATTGAAAATAAATAATTCAGAGGTTAAATACTCTAGCAAACATTTCTAAATGGTTTGCATTAAATAATTTACTTCTAAATACTAAGAAGACGAAATATATAAAATTTAGGTTGCCCAATGTGAAACATATTGATTGCGGGATTGAGATAGAAGGGAATTTAGTAGGCTTAGTTGATAAAACTTTATTTCTGGGTATCACACTTGATAATAAGTAACAATGGAGTCCACATATTAAAACATTGGCAGGAAGGCTTAGCTTTGCTACTTTTGCGGTTAGAAAAATTTGCCAGTTAACAGATATTGCTACTGCTAGGTTAGTCTACTTTGCTTACTTTTATAGCTTAATTTGGACAGGCTTGATCTGGTAAATGATCGTCATAATTTTAATATTAGAAATGAAGATAATTTGGCCCCCCCACGCTTTAGGCTAAGTAAATCTAATAAAAGTTTTATAGGATTTAAGAAGATTACCGAGTTACCTGACAATAAGTTGAAACACCATGTCAAGTTTGTCTTAATTTCAAAAGGTTATATTACAGGGTGGATCTTACGAGAACGATAGTGATGTCTGGAATTCACATCCCTCTCTGTGCTTCCGCTAACAATGCTTGTAATTATGATTTGTATATATTTTATTTAAAAATAATATTTATATTCTGAATTTATAAAAATAAGAACCAGATCGAGTTTCTTGCCGGCTCTTCTCGACTGTGTTATTTTCCGAACCGGTGGTAGTCTTTTGACGTTTATAAGCGCCTTATTAGGGCCTAAATTGAATAAAGAATTTTTTGTTTTGATTTGAATGGATTACAGAGATATACTCGTACTACTCATAGTTACAACTGGTTTTTTATTGGATTATTCAAACAATTGTGTCTTTTCCATACATTACCATCGTTTTTATTATGATCCACCCTATATTATATCTATTAATAATAACCTTAAAAGTAGAGTTGAAAAAAAAATTGTTTCAATTTTTTTTTTATTAACAACAAACTTAAGTTGTAATCGCTTGAATAACTCTGTACACAAAAGTACCAAAACGTTTCATCTTTACTATTTGATATAGATGATGATATTATTATATTAAATGCTGATTATAGTCTGTTTTGACTTTCATTTTAATGCAGTAATATTGTTTTCAAAGTTAGGTGAGTATGCTTCTCGAGGGATACTCTGTAGTAAAAAATGGGCCACTTACAAATTGAATTCATGGTCACTTGTTTGAGAACAAATAGCAAACATTCCTCTTTATATTTTATGCATATGACTGACCATTCATATATTATAAGACATTCTAAGACTGGTAAATTCTTTGATTTTAGCATAATATTTTGTACAGAGACGGTCTGATATCAAACTTGACATATAAGGCCAGACTGATTACACACATTTTATGCCATATTCGACGTCGTATTTATTTTACGTACGAAATTCTATTTATTTTCATATTTAATTAACCAAACCTCATGATTGGTTGATAGCTCTAATTCTCTTGATCTACATTCATAACTAGATAAGCGCGCCTTTGAGAAAAATAAATCTTACGCGAGAACCGGAAAATCTGTGATATAGGTAATAATTAAGATAAGCGTTGGCTACAGTAGTAATTAGTGTAGTTTCCAAGGATCTTATTTGTTATGACCGTCATTAGGAGTCGAGTATTATTAAATAAGCATTGAAGAGGGTTGGGTCGCTAAAGTAATTTTTAAAATGACATGAAGGAGTTTTTAACATTATTAATTTTTACTTCTTTATTTTTCGTTTTTTTATATTTCCAAATTTAAAAGATTCAGTTTTGATCATAATTATGGAAATTTTAATTCTCTACCTTGGAAAAGGATTTTCAGAAATAATTGGATATCTCTTAACAGCCCTTGCTGTTATTTGCTCAGTCTGGTTTTAGGGGCTGTTCAAATATCGCAGGTTAAAAATATACAAAATTTTGCTTACGTAATAACTTCTACCATGAATTTTGTGTTTCTAGTAGTACATTCACATGTACAGAACATTCTCAACTACTATAGACCTAGTAGTAAAACGGATAATTATATGTTAAAAGTACATGAAGTTATTGACTGAAATGTGGGATGCTTAGACGTGGAGGATTAGTATTTTATAAAAAATTTACGTAGAGACGTGTCTATAAAATATGTAAGCTACAACGCTTCATACGAAAATGAGATCAAAATATTAAAAACATTAACCGAGCTGTTGGTACAATTACATGTATCTAAGATTAGATATGCTTTATCCTATTAAACATGAAAAGTAAATACGACACGTGGTCAAATAATATTAGCTTTTAGTATTTGTTTTAAGTTTATAATTATGTTGGGTATTATATTGCCCTCTGCTAGTTGCTACTCGTGTTAGTTTACTTACGTATATTAAAAAAACATATGCCTCTAACCAAAGGCCGAGCTTTTATGTGGGGGTGTACCGAACCGAACTTTAAGGTAGTCGATTTTCTATTCAATCATTCGATTTTCTACCGGATCCATAAAATTAAGTAAAGAATTAGATCGCCCAGATCCAATACGAAATACGAAACAACATAATTATATGGTTTAAGCCATGTCATCCATGTTGTTAATGAGTTATGTTTATAACATGAAGTTTGTAAACTTTGTGGGAATATATGATAATATAAGAATATAAAACATTCTAGAAATCGATCTTGAAGTTTACCTTTAATGTGTTTCATTATTTAATAATCAGTTTTTTAAGAAATAAAAAAATACAATAAGTAGTAGTGAAAGGTTAATAGCTAGGCAGCCATGGGGTTGCCGGCAAAAGAGAAAACTCGAAACTTTGGAAAAACTGTTTTTATGTTTCAAATTTCATACTTTGTTAAGTGAAATTATTGAGGTAACCTAACATTTATCATATAATTTTTGGTATGATTTTTACATGTATTGGCGCTCCTAGCAATAATTATGTAGATTTTCCATGTGGTTTATTCATAATTAAAACATACGATAGGTTGCATAAGTATAAGTTATATTATTTATCTCTGAGCGTCAGCACTTAACCACCATCTTAACCACCGTCATCATACTTGATGTATTGTAGAATGTTGACGGCCGACGTCAAAGCATTGGTAATGCGAATCTATAAGCTTATTCACTACCGGAATCGCTCAACACCACTAAATAAGTTTTCACATTATAAACTTTTTAGTGTTTTTATTCGAAATTTTGGGTCTTTTGAAAATCGGTATGGGATCCGATTTGTAGACCGTACCGAGATCTTTCGAATTAAAATATCGATACGAAGCATCCGAATCGAGCATCCCTATTTTTATGGTTATGGCGCCATAGTTAGTCTTATGTCTACGTCGTTAATGGCTTGACAACGTATGCACAGACAGACCTTCGCATCATGTAACAATCCCTCCACAAAATAAGCAATTAGGACGAATTGTGGTTTTTGTCATGTAGCTTGTGTCAACACTTGTAATTTGAAACTTTATGATAAGCCCATACAATTGTCGCTAACGACTGTTCTTATGTAAATTAAAGTGCAATTATTATTATTAAAATATATGTTTATTGTTTGTTCTAAAAAATATTATTATTTACTTTTTATACATTAATGTTGGCGTGACATTTTGCTTTGTGTAATATAACATTAATTATTCCTAAACTTATTATAATCGAAATTACAAAAGTAATTACATATTTAACATAAACGAAGAATAAATTTAGGTCTCATTCTGTTATTACTAAAAATTCCTAATGATTTCATTGATATTTTGTACACTTATATATCTTAGTACGTTCATTATTACTTTATGTTGTCATTGAATATGTTTTAGTTATGTTAAATACACAATTTTTAAGAATAGAAACTACATGCCCTCCCTTTAAAAATGTTACCCAAAATTTCTGTTATTATGTGGTTTTCCTTCGAATGTTACTTGAGAATAATTTGGTTTCGACAAACCAACGTTAGTAAAAGATACATGATTGTATTTTTTCCATATATTATTTAGTGTAATGAAATATTTCCATCTATCCATTCATTGAACCAAAAGACGTCCACTGCTAGACATAGGTCTCCCACAAATATCTCCTCAACGACAGGTCTTGCGCCACCCGCATTCAACGGATTCCCGTGACCACGCTGCTTCTTCCGGTACTTTGCATCCATTCAAGAATCTGTTGGGCTCATCGGGCAAAGGTTCTACGAGCAAAATCTCCAGCGCATTGCCAGTGAAACGAAATAGTATAATATATATCTGTGATTTAAAAAAGAATAATTTAATCCAAAAACGCCTAGTAATGTAGATCTGCGCGTCCATATCTCTTTATGTAGCTACGTTTGAAGTTCATTTTTTCAGTTTTCATTTGAATACAATTATTTTATAGTTTTGATTATTTTCGTGTATACGAATATAATTTTTTTTTTACAATTTTTATCGTTCATGTAAGGTATAATTTCATTTCGGCTAGTATTACAAATAACTATTATTTATTTGTGAAAAATCTTATGTTATTTTCGTTTTTGTAATTTTTCATTAAGACAACAAATTTCCTGATTTATTTAAGAGAAATAAATATTCATATTATTAAGGGATAAATCGGTTCTGTGATTCTCAATTTATAAGTCAATACATACGGAGAAGTAGTTGCCTTTTATAATATGTATGAATGAAATGTAAATAATATGACGTTTATCATCATTTTAATAATAGGTAATATTGCATTCATGATACAGTGAGGTAGTCGCCTGGCGCCAGGTCGTGTTTCTTTGAGTAATGCTATACTCGAGACACTGCCAACGCATCAGTTATGAGTAATCCGATCCCAAATTGATGGATGAGTAACTCTTTCGAAACTATACTCAATGGATTTACATAAAATACCGTCCATTCAAGAATTTTTATCAAGTAACATTTACTTTTGTGAACAATTATATTTCGGCATTTATCTATATTAATTACTTGCGATGAAGCGATGATGGCGCAGTGAGTAGTGCGGCCGGATTCCGCGTCAATCGACGTGGGTTCGGTCCCACCTATCCGACTCTAAAATCGGTCTGAGCTTTCGGTGAAGGAAAACATCGTGAGGAAACCATAGCATGGTGGTAGGGTTTTTTCTAATGATGCCCGCCTGGGTAGCTACCTCCCTCAAGTTTGAAAACCTGTCGCCAAATACCTTTAGTTGTGTTCCGGCAGCATCACTTGAGAACCAATACCTAGGTTTGGTGTGTTTGCCATCCTGGATCACATAATCACTTAACATCAGGTGAGATTGTGATCAAAGCAGTGAGCCTATATCGTGTAAAAAAAAATCTATACTAATAAATAAAATTGAAGTGTCCGTTAAAATAATAAGGGCTCCGCATAAAAAAATGAAAATTCATAAAATTTTGAATAAAATCCGATTCAATGCATAGTTTTATGGGCGAGTGCTTGAATTTATGAGAAATATTTCTACTTTATCTAAGTACCAATTTTTTTTTAGGTATCTAATTAGAGTTCCGTATAAAAAAATTAAAACACTGAAGAATATATTTATGAAACGCGGGCGCAGCCGCGGGCACACAGCTAGTTAATAAATAAAATTGAAGCGTCTGTTTATAAAAATAAAAACTTTTTACTAAATACATCTGAGTGTATAATATATACAGCACCAATACCAAAAACACAATTTTTAAAAATGTTGTCTGTCCGTCTGTCTGTTTGTTCCGGCTAATCTCTGAAACGGTTGGACCGATTTTGACGGCATTTATCTGGCAAATAATTGAAGTTACTCCGTGTAACTTGCGCCACTTTTATTTTTCGAAACTCATGAAATTGCGAATAAAATCCGATTCAATGAGTAGTTTAACTATCAATTAATTGTAAGAAATATCTTCGCTTTCAGTTAATACCTAAAAAAATGTTATCAATATAATTACAGTTCTGTGTAAAAATATTCAAACTCCTAAAATTATAAACAAAATACGATACAATAGACAACATTATGAAGACATTATTTTCCAATGATTATTTACAAACTATTTTACGGTGAATATATGAAACGTGGACGGAGTCGCGGGAACATAGCTAGTATGTTATATTATATTGCTTTATGCTTTATTGTTGTAGAAATGAAAGGAAACCTTTGACACTATTATATATTGCTATTAATTTTCGCTGTGAGTATTGATTTGTTTGACTGTGCGCGTATTAGGGCCAATTTTTTGATCCGTGGTCAACTCGAGAAATGGTCAGATTTGTAACAAATGGTTAAAATAATGCCCTAAAGCGTTTTTTTGAAACATAGTTAAGCTAACCATTTGTCAAAAATGTGACTATTTGTTACAATATTTAACCATTCAACTCAGTCGGGTTAGCAAGATGGCGGATGGTTAACTCCAGTGCGAACAGCTGTTTCATTGCTTTTGTGTAACATTTGAAGTAGATAATTTGAAGTTTCATTATGTAACATTAATTTATATAAAATAATTTGTTAAATAATTACAACGTATTAATAAATTGCTATTTATTATCTTTTTCGTAATATATTTGTTTATGAATTTTGTTTTTCATAAGAATTCAGTATTCCATTATGTATAGTATATCAAGTTCGTACAAATATTTATTTGGCTTGCAAAATATATTAAATCCAAGAATTAAATTATAAAATCAAAGAATATTTTAGACAAGACGAAATAAAAAAATCATTACAAGACTATCACAAGAAATAATAATGGACACAGATGTTCGAGAGTGCTCGACGCTTTGTTTTTTGTAATGTTTGTTCGACAACTCGAATTATGGACCATGACACATTTTACTCGGAATGATCATACAAAAAAAATTACCGGAATCAAAAGTATTCTATTATACAGTTCATTTTACTGGCAACATAAATAACTATTGCTAAATTTAACCATATTAGATTTTGTCATCAAAAAGCGCATTGTGATTATAACCATTGGTTTGTGTAATGGTAATAGTAAAATTGACAAATGGATATAGTAACTTTGACTACGGATCAAAAAATTGGCTCTTACTTGAATAAATAAATAAAAACTAAAATTTCACTCAATGACATTTTCAGATAAATATTATAATATAGTGATTAATTTGCAGTCATAAAATTTAGTTCTAATTTCATTATGTTTTTCAAATAAGTTGTTATTTATATAATAAATTACTTTAATAAATATGAACTAAATATTTCAATAAGGGGTGTATGTTGATCACAGAAATTATATCGATTGGTAATATTACTGACTAAATATCATTATGGAAAAGTTTACAAAATACGACCTTTAAAACCGACTAGAATTTTACATGGCCTCCTACATCTTAAATATTCAAAACTTTTGTAGGACGCGCAGACAGCCGCTATCAGAAACTCAAAGTTTACATCTCTTAAGTTTAATAAACAACGCGTTAATAGAATAAGATTCTTTTTTTTAATATCATATTTGCATATTTTACTGTTTTAAAATGTATTTATGATTTTTAATTATTTATGATATGATGTGATAATTGATATTGATTATTGAATTTATCTATCAAAATAATATATAGTATGTTAAATTCTAATCAATCAATAAAGCTATATCCAGTTTCTTTCTAGTTTATGGGTTCGCATATTTTGATTTCTATCTTAAACTAATTTTCTAACCTTGTTGTAATTCGAAGTTATCCATTTTGAAATTGTAGATATTTACTTTTAGTTGTTTATCTAAAAATTTACTAACGGCTTTAATGTATAAATTTTTGTTTAGTATTAAGATAAAGTAAAAATATTTCTCATAAATTCAAGCACTTGCCCGTAAAATCGGATTTTATTAATTTTTTTATGAGTTTTAATATTTTTACGCGGAGCTCCTAATTATGTTCGAAAATTAAAGGTACCCTAAGTTACCTAGAGCAACTTCAGCTATCTACCAAATAAAAGTCCCGTCAAAATCCGTCCAGCCATTCCGGAGATTACCCGAAACAAACAAACAGATGGACAAAAATTTTAATAATTGTATTTTTAGTATTGGTATCATATATACACATTCATATCTATTTAATATGTCGATTATCCATGAAAATGAGACGATAGGAAACCAATGGAAAGCTGGCGTAAACGCCAGGTTTGTGCTCAAGGGGTTAAGTGAAGATGAGAAGTGATTAACTAAATTTGAAATTAAAATTTTAACTAAAACGTTTAGTATTTTTTTTTACTCATATGATCCTGTGCATTTTTTTAAAATTAATAAGCTAAGCCTACAGCGGGGAACTGGTGCGGTGCGAGAAGGGAGGTCACAAAACGAAAGATAGATTCAATCCTGTTCTAATTGTTCACTAAACCACTAAATCTTTAACTTCCAACTAATGATTAAATAAAATTAAAAGCGAATTATTTTATATAATATCGTTACTAATCGTTAATAGGCATAAACAGGGCTATAGTCAAATTTGCAAATATTGAAATAAATTATATGGAGTTTGCAATCATTTTTTATAGCGTGGTTGGCGCAACACTGATTGTAACTGTATATTAATGGGCTGAAGGGAGAGCTCAGCCCACTTCATTAGGCGTACAAACAAGCGAAGAAGGGGACCGACTAAAGGCCTGACGTCCTTTATCTCGTCACCCTCTTAACCCCCGTCGACCCTAAATGAAGCGAGAGTTTATTAAAAATATTGTTATTTCTTTAGAGATTGGCCTGTATTGTGTAGCTCCGAAAAAGGAGACGACGGGAGAATGGCTATATGACAAATTGCGGATCCACACAGTTGAGGAACCCTTTTACGTGCCCGACATCAATGATATTAAAAAGAGATTTTAATTTATTTCTTTTGTTATAGTACTTGAGATGAGTTGATACATTTATGGGATTTAATTTAAATATTTATGTATGTCAATTTTCGATTATTGTTTAATGGAGTGAGGTCATTGCAAGCAAAAGATTGTTTTTCGCATTCCGTGTGATCGATTATAAATGGAGTCTGGTAGGTTTTATGGTTGTTATAAAAACAAATTTCAAACCTTTGTTATATGTTGTTGTTATAATTTGTAACGGCTGTATGAATTTTGGACTTTTAGTCTATTTTTGAATTTACTCAAAGCATATGTTAAAGTTTGAATTTATACACTTATATGTTGTAGAAGGTAAAGTATCTCTCTATTTCTGTTCCTTATTGACTTTTAAACCCAGAATAATCTATTTGACTTAATCTATTTGCATGATTAAAAAAAAAGTTAACTATTATTCTTTGATCAGGTTTTAGTATTGATTTTAGTATGTGTAACGAGTGATTACTAGGGATGTTCGATCCGATTGCTTTGTATCTATATTATTGATTGTAATCGATTATAATTTCCTGATCTGTTATCATTGATCCGATTTTCAAGTGATAGTACCAAAAACATGAAAATATAAAAACAATTTTAATGTTTGTCAGTTTGTCAGTAGAAAGTGAGTTAATCTTGTTAGTTTTTTAAAATTTTATGTTATTTATAGTTAATAATTAAATAGATCTTGGCGTTCCGATTCTTGACTTTATTGAATCGACCCGTTATACAAACGCATGGCTTTCAGATGATCCGAATTATCTTTGTATGTTTGCTGCCTATTTTCTGTAAGATCGGATTAAATCTGCATATACCTATATATGTGGTACAAATGAAAGTATATTTCATATATATATATATATATATATATATATATATATATATATATATATATATATATATATATATAATGTAGTGAATGGAATGAATCATCAAAGCCTTTGGATCACTCTTTTGATATCATTATCGAATATTGTTTTATCTTTTTTCACATATTTTACTTACTTAATTTTTGTAATTAATCTGCTTTTGTCGTAAACAGCAATACTAATATAATTAAGATTAAGATTAATTAAGACGTTTTTTGTTGTTGTGTAAATAATACATTACTTGAAAACCTATGTTAATTCAGAAAATTAACTATAAAAATCGTTAGGGAGTATAAATTAATGTTCACAATTGGAGTAGATCTAAATGATGTAGCGTCGAAGTACTATCATAAATCATTGTTTCAGCGTTTTTTTTTTGTTTATGTAAATTTTTTAAGCTTTCATTTAAAATCGCTGAGTTCAATCAATATCGTTGAGAGTTTCTTTCACATTTTTCGATTATCTTAAATACGGGAAGTATTTTGTTTGAATAAGTAATTAAAATTATCTTAAAAAAATCTTATGGCTGAAATATTTTGAAGAGTTGATACTTAGTTACTGGAATACACAGTTGAAACACATTTCTATTTTATACAGTCTTGATATGTTTAATCTTTTATTATTATTTAAATTTGTTAAAATTTAGATCATTGAGATATGTATGTAGGCATAGATTGATATGACTTTTTGTCATGACATGATTGATTGATTGACATGATTTGTTGAATTTAAGTGAGTTTTAATATACATACAGTAAGCGTAGAAAAAGCATTTGTTCTTATACAATTTTGGTTGGTGTAATATGATAGCGATTTTGATAAAACTATCCAGAATTTTCCAACTATACCAGTTTTTATGTTATCAACAATTTCATGCTCTCTGATATTATTTCCAATACACATCACATATGCATAGTGCATGAGTAACACTAAAATCCCTTAAAATTCCAACTAAATTACATAATATATAATAATATACTGCAAATTAATGAATAAAAAAACTAATATGCGACAGACAAAAATTCCGCCAAAACCTCCGAAAGACATTTATAAAATATTTCATGAAAAGTATTTAAACAATCAGCTAAAATTGTGGAGTTTCCATTGGTGGACGCTGAATCTGAAAGAGATTTGCTTCGATGATTATTATTCAGGATGCAGCATTCATGCGTAAATTTTGGATGGTAAATCCAAAATGGTCCGGTCCCTTTCAGGTGTATTTACTAAGAACGGTCATTGCATTAGACAAAAAGTATGAAAATTATTTCCTTATAAACTGATGATAATTATTACTCGGAAGAAGTAAATGATTTCATTTTAAACGAGTATAATAAATGTTAAAGAAGATGTTAATTTTGCAACAAATAGAGCTGTGTGAATCAATCTTGGCCTTAACAAAGCGTTGTCATTGATTACTTGGGGTCGCATCGAGATGTGAGGGGCCCGGATTCTCATCAAAGCGTTTTGTCTTTGTTGTTACTAACTGAGAAAATTCTTCAAAAGTCTTGTCGGTTCGTACTAATATTACTTTAGTAATTTTAAATGATTGTTTTTTTTTTACACGATATAGGGTCAATGCTTTGACCACAATCTCACCTGTTAAGTTTCGATGTGGTCCAGGATGGTAAACAAACTAAGCCTAGGTACTGGTTCTCAAGTGATGCTGCCGGAACACACCTATTGTATTTGGCGACAGGTTTTCAAACTTGAGGCTACCCAGGCGGGCATCATTAGAAATGCCCTACCCCATTTACCACCATTTTACCACGTTGTTTTTTATCGCAAAATACTTTAAATGAAGAGTTTATCAAAGTTGCCATAACATTGCATATGTTATAGGGACAATTCTCGGACGTAGTGGTTACTAAGCACATAGTTTTGAGTAGTGTGTCTTTGTTATTAACGCGGCATGCAATTGCGAAGAATTCATCCTAGCTACATCTATCAGTTAGGCAATCATAAAAAAGAAAAAAGGTCCCATACAGAACCAATGTATATTGCGTATTGTATGCAAGTATATGAACCGCAGCTGTTGGTTATAAATTAAAACAATTCTTATTCATTTAGGCCCAATTTTGTATTTTCTATTCTCCAGTGTAGTCAAAAGTTTTGTGATCTCGTAAATTTCATGTATTTATTTTTTACACTACACCCAAAATCACGTAAAATGCCAAATTATATAATGGATAGATTTGAATAGGGCAATTTTTTTTTTTCGAATTATTGGAATGTTAACCGAAAGGGCATTGATAGCTTTACTGAACTTTTGAGGTGAGCGCTTAGGACGCTCAGCCGGTAAATTGTAATAGCTAGCGCAAGGGCACCAAAGTGCTACCTACGGATGCTGCAAGTTAATGAATTACAAACAAGGACTATTACATGACAAACTAAAATCCCGCCTAAAACTCCCATCATGTGCAGGGCAATACATGCATTGCTTACATGGTTACTGTTTCGTGCTGGTAGCGGGTGACCGATCTTCTCCAGTTATGGGGATCGGAGCGTGTCTTTGCCGGACAGGCGTAGTGTGTGTGAGGACACATTTTTCCAAAAGTAGACTCCAGCCCACGTTATACATCGGAGGTATGAGCCAGGCTCAAGTTTGTACAACGAATAATAATAATAATAATGTAGTAACGAATTGCGCTATGAGGATCAATCTTGGCCTTAACAGAGCGCTGTTTTCGATTACGTGGGGTCGCGCCGAGAGGGGCCGTCTGGCACGGAAACACAGGGGAGAAACTTTCAAGGTCTCTTGCGTTGTAAACTATAGTTTATGTTACTGCCTGTGAATATTTGGAAAAACATTTCTAGGTAACACTATATAGATGTAAAAAGATGTATAATTAAAAATATTTAATTTGATGTAGTTAATTATTTCAGCGGCGCACTATGATGACCGTTTTGACGTTTGTCCGCTCATGAAGTTTCGTATAAATTAATTAACGTTTGAAAGAGTAAATTGCTGTTCTTTATTGTCAATATTGGAACTAGCTAAGCCTAATTGTACTGTTCTAGAACAAAGATTCGCTTTCTGTGCAATATTATTTGTTACTTGTTTAATTATTGTTAAAAAATATATATACTCAATTTTTTTTAATAGAATGTTTACATGAGACAACAGATGTGACTATGGTTTTACAAAATCAGATAAATACACACAGAAAAAGGAAGTCTGTTAAACACTATTTATAAATGTAGTCGTAAATGAACTAGGCGGATATTTGAGCATTATATTAGTAGGAATGTTGTTTCAAATTGTTCTTGGATTTTACGGAATTTATGTTTGGACGATCTAAGCTCCGAGTGTAATGAAGTTTGATGTAAATAGTTAAAAAGTTTGTTTATGGTATAGTGTAAGATATCTGCAGTGCAAGTAAATATCCCCAATGATCCTAATATTTATCTAAGTTGTAGTTGTCTTGAAAATATCAGAACAATTAGATACTACTGCCAAGTTCTGAAGTGTGAACGGTAAACGGTTTTACTTTTTCGAAAAAACAAAAAAAAAAAAAATATATAAACATATATATAATACGATACTGATAATTGTGTTTGTGATCAAATTTGATCAAATTGTGATTGTGGTCAAAAAACTGAGCCTATACTATACCGTGTAAAAAAAAACGAATAAATGATATATTTCGAAGTTTTCTAAATGATTAAAGTAACAATGTATAGAATTAACAAACGTCATTGTTATATTAGTTTTGTTTATCTTTGTAATCAAATATGCGTTTTACGTAAGATAACATTGTTGCGCTCTGCGCTTTCGTAAATAGTTGTTGTTTTATAGTATGCCCTACATAAACTAACGCTTTTACAGTTTGTAAAATATATTTGTAGATTGTAAAGATAAACCAACTTTATCTCTAGTAACTCTTTGTTTTAGTGGTTAGTTGTTACGGAAAAATTTCTTTGTATGGCAAATTTCAATTCAGTTTCTAGATTATTTCACAGTTGACCTGAAAAAGGATATCGAATAATATGTTTATATTTAAAAAATGCTTTTATGTACAATTTAATTCGAAGTAAGACGCATAGTTACCGTCGTTAAGAGCATATTCATGAGAGCGAAGTTGCGGACGGCAGTTGGATTTTTATCAATATATAATTAGACAAAAACAAAACAGTTCAAGACATCTCTGTTTAGCGATTTTTTTTCAGAAGTTCAGTGTTATCAATCAAACCTTTTGGTAAAGTTTTTATTTTTTTAACGCTAATTATTTTAATTGAATTTCGACTACTGGGGGAACACTGATTTATATAAAAATTGAATAATAATTGAATATTATTAAACTTTACCTTTATGCGTGTGTATGTGACTAAACTGATGAACGGTTTTTTTTAATAATTTTTTTTGTGTCTATTCCTGAGTATCCAAGAATGGTTTAAATTCTCAATTTGGTTTTTTTTTTATTTTTATATATGAAACGCGAACGAAATCGCGAGCACAGCTAGTATATAGAGATCCCTACAAACATAAATATTAATCAGACTTTTATTTTTATTTTTTTACTTTGACTCACTATTTTTGGTCAAAATTTGACTTTTTATTTATATGAGTCATTTACACTTGGTGTATGCCAGTCCTATCAGAGCAATATTAAAATATACAAAATATAGTTATGTACAACAAATAAACTAAATGGCTACGTCTGTCCTAAACACTAATTATCAAAAAGTTCCATAGCGTACTAGCTAAAGCACAACTTGTATTCGCTAGTACTACATGGAACATATCTATATCTACTAAATAATGCTTGAAATACGTAAGTATTTATGTTTTATACCTTGTCTAACGCACATGATTGGAAATAAAACACTGGGATGATCCTACCAACGTTGTCTTCAGTATTGTAAAACCGATTAAAAATGTTAATTATTCCTTACAATTTATATGTAAATTACCAATTCTTAGTTAACTCTAGTCCCTAGCTTTGTTTTAATATCGTTTGGGTTATTATGTAAATGTAAAGTTACAGGAAAATGTATTTTGTTCGTAGGTGTGCGCATTAACACCGCGGGAACGGTTGTCAGAATCACTAGCTCTGTCGTATGCAGAGGCTCCGGGGCGGCCATTACCTGACGTCATCGCTCAGCCAGGCCTCTCCTATGACGAGGTCCTCCATGACGACTTCAGATTCGACCTCAATGCTCACGACGTCATGGTCTTCTTACATATACAGAAAACTGGCGGCACATCCTTTGGGAGGCACCTCGTTATGGACCTAGATTTGAAGGTGAGTGGTTTTTATACCGATGATCTTTGCTGCTCAAGTTGGTAGCTGATCGTGGGTGCTGTCGACTGTATGGGTCTCGAGCTATTGTGTAATAGCTAGGCAGTTCAAGATAGTCCACATTTGCTGTAAGGGCTCATAAATACAGGTTTGGCTTCATATTCTGTGCCAAATGCAAAAAGGGTGTATCACAGTATTTGGATAGGTTTTCATGCCAAAAGGGCGCATATCTTTTTTGTTTTTTTTTATCTTGAAATCGCTCAAAACTTAATGATCTATAAAAATACGAATGATGATTAAAAAAAAATCAAATTCATATACTATCTTGTGTGATAGAATGTAATTTTGTAGAGCGGTGAAAAGCCGCATAGATCAGATTCGTAATGAAAGGTGGAACAGCCTCTTAGGAGAGTTGAAACCTTCCCACCTCGCGTACTGGAAGCTCGCACGATCTATGAAGATGGACCGTACCATCGTTAACATGCCCCCCCTGGACAGAAATACGCAGGGTCTTCAACCCGCATTTGACGATATCGAAAAAGCCGAGTGCTTAGCCGATAGCCTCGAGCATCAATGCGCTCCCGTCACCGACAACATTGATATCGAACACATCTCTGTTGTCGAATCCTCTGTGAAGGACTCCCTCGCTCTTACTCCGGTTGTCCCCCTCTCACCTGTCACCTGTGACGAGGTTACGACTGCCATCAAGGGCCTTAAGCCCAGAAAATCCCCCGGTCCCGACGGAATCAGGAACGAAGTCATCAAACTTCTTCCTCCGCCTCTGGTCGCGTTGCTGGTCTGCAACTTCAATGCGGCCATCAAAAACAACCACTTTCCAGCCGCCTGGAAAGCAGCAATAGTTATAGGGATACACAAACCTGGCAAAGACGCCAGGCAACCCGATAGTTACCGTCCAATTAGCCTTCTTAACACCTTAGGCAAACTCTATGAGCGGATCCTTATGAACCGTCTCATAGAGGTGATAGAGGACAAAAATCTCTTGCCTCCCCAGCAGTTTGGTTTCCGAGCCAGACACTCCTGTGCGCATCAGGTGCTCCGCCTCACGGAGTACGTACTCACTAATATTAATCACCCTGAATTTAATAAATCCTGGCATACGCTCGCAGTTTTCTTCGACGTTGCCAAAGCATTCGACAAGGTCTGGCACACGGGCCTCGTCTACAAACTCACTAGATTAGGTATCCCCGACACTCTGGTTAGAATCATACACGATTACCTCACCGATCGTAGTTTCCGCTATAGAGTAGAGAGCGCTCTCTCTATAGCCCACCCCATACGCGCAGGAGTCCCCCAAGGTTCCATTCTGGCGCCTGTCCTCTTTAACCTCTACTTAGCGGACCTCCCTGATCTCGGAAGAGTTCAGCTAGGTCTATACGCGGACGACACTGTCATATATTTCGCTTTTCGTAAGAAAACGGTCTTACGCAAATACGTCCAAGGCGCTGTCGACCAACTCAGCGCTTGGTATTTCAAATGGCGTCTCGCGATAAACCCGAGTAAGAGCGCCGCGTTATTATTCACTAGAAGCCGTAAACTTAGGGAAGACCCTCCCAAGCCCATACAGTACGCGGGTACTGAAATCCCATACTCCTCCGAAGTCAGGTACCTAGGAGTTCAATTAGATGACAGACTCTCTTTCAAATCTCACATAAAGAAAGTGAAGCGCCAGACCTCCATGGTGCTAGGTCGTCTCTATCCGCTCTACAACAGCAAGAGCAAAATGGCACTCCGCCATAAGATTACCCTATACAAGATGGTGGTCAGACCCATCATCACGTATTGCGCACCTGTCTTCGGTCACATCACTCGTTCACGCATGCACGCCTTACAAAGGATTCAGAATCGCTTTGTAAGGAAGGCAGTAGGTGCCCAATGGTTCGAGAGAACTGTGGATTTACACAGGGATCTCAACCTGCCCTCCATTAGGTCCGTTTTTAAGACCCAGTGTCGCGCATTCTTCGAACGCGCAGAGACACACTCGAACCCCCTCATCGTGCGAGCCGTCTCGTACTTTGCCAGGACGTAAGCCGCGTCGTATACGTCGGCCGCAGAGAATCTTATCGTGCCGCGACGATACCATAACCCGTAGTAATAGGATCTTCCCTCCTTTACCTCGTACGAATGCGTGCCAGCGCCCACGCCCGCGAAACCGCCGTTCCCGCCGCCGGGGACAGGCGGCTAACTTTGCTCCCGCACACACTCCGGGTCCCCCTCAGGCGGCGACCCAAGACGTGTCTCGTTCCCCAACTGGGGAGGCTCTTGACGTCGCCGCCAGCGCGATACAGTAACACTGCCCACGCATTGAGCAATTACACGCACAACACTCCATACACACTCATGCATAACATGCAAGGTACATAGGTCCTGTAAGGAACCTTTTTTTTTTTTTTTTATGTAAATAAAAATAAAGATTAGCTAGGATACAACTCGCGAGTGAGTCTTGAGTACTCAGGTGACGGCCAAGCCGAGGTTCGTACCACTTTGGTAGCCCTTGAGCTAGTCACCTTATTGCGGCGAGTGCCTTCAGCACTCGCCCCCAAAGTTCGGTGAAGCTGTAAAGGCCCTTCCGGTCAACAGCATTACCTAGGTAAAAAAAAAAAAAAAAAAAAAAAAAAAAAAAAAAAAAAAAAAAAAAAAAAAAAAAAAAAAAAAAAAAAAAAAAAAAAAGAAAATAATTTTTTTAATTATATAAATATGAAATTCATGTATTTACTCATTAAGAATGTATTTTATTCACAATTATTATGAATTCAGATCTTTACGGAACAGTACCTAATTATATTGAAAATAATGATAACAAAGTCAGGTATGCACCTAGATAATGTCAGTGATTTCTTACGATGTAATCCTTCACCTTGAGTTGACCTAATGTCTTATCACTAACAATTTCTTAATATATCGATAGTGTCACTAATTAAGCGGAATTTAGTAAAGACTAGCTGAGTGCCCGCGGCTGCGCCCGCATTTCGTATATTCTTCACTGCGTTTTATTTTTTAATACGGAACCCTAATATTTTTTTAGTATTAAGATAAAGTAAAATATTTTTCATAAATTTGAGCACTTGCCTGTAAAGCTGTGCATATTAAATCGGATTTTATTCGATTTTTAGGAGTTTTATTTTTTTTGCCCGGTACCGTAATTATTTTCGAAAATTAAAAATACCCTAAGTTACCCGGAGTAACATCAGCTATCTAGCAAAAACAGTTCCGTCAGAATCCCTCCAGCCGATCCGGAGGTAACCCGGAACAAAAATGCAGACAGACCGACAAAATTTTAAAAATAGTATTTTTGGTAAAGGTATCGTATATATTACATTCATATCCATTTAGTAAAAAATAAAATAATTTTGACATTAAAAACAGACACTTTAATTTAATTTATTAGTATAGATGTACTAATTCCGAAAAATGTTGTTAAATCATTCAATGTTCTTAACAATTCGACTATTCCGAAAATGACCTTGACTATTTGGAAACTTCAAAACGGGTACAATATTTACGAATATACCGTACGCTTCGCTGAACGACGGACGGGTTGTTAAACGGTATGAAATTTCATATTGCTCGGTGTTCTATAGCTAGCTCGTTTAACCCGTTTGCGCAACGTTGCAAAGCTTTAAAACATTTAACTTTTTTTCCTATAATAAATTCAGCTTGCCGAAGTGTAATAAGATTTATAATTAGAATAGAGAACTAAAAAAGTTTAGTTTGTTATTACAAAGTTTTGTTTTATTAATAGTAATGATATATCGCGTGGTAAATCCAAAAAGGTCGTTTCACTGCATATGAATAAGGTTGTTTGCCAAAAAGAAGCGCATATCTAATTCTTTTATTTTGTTTATTTGTTATTTATTTTAAAATCGTTCAAAACTTAAAAATATGACAACGCGATTGATGATTTGTTTTCAAATACGCACCTTTTGTGCATTTGTCACAAGATATATTTTTTAGTTTATTTCATAAGTGATTTTAGATGCGTGAAATTATATTTCTTTGACATTGATATGTAGGGTGGTGGTAATTAATATAGTATAATATTAATTTAAAATCTTTATTTTAATAATGCAATGTAACGTTTTAATAACAGAATAAGTAGTAACTATGCTAGTTTACCATATTAAAAAAGACTTGAACTTATTAAATGTTTTTTCTGGTTTGTAATGTAATATGTATGAGATAACCTTTCACATCCGTCGACTAGTATTTTATGATAGATTCGCACAACGGTAAGGTTTTTCTAGTTTCAGCCTGATTAGCAGCTATGCTAATAATGTTGAAAATCAAGTAATTAACGTTATATGTTGGAAAGAGTATTTACACTATCTGTTCTGAGGCTTATGACGGTACCATCTTTGTACGTTAGATAACTGTAATATAACGTTAATCAAGCTACCTTGCATAGGTAAGGTATGGTACTTTTTATAACTTGTTTAACAGCAGACCATGTACCAGATTTTTCACAACGGATGAAGAAGAATCGTACTTGGCATACATAAAAATAATTGAGAGACAGTGACAGTGTATAGTGACTGTGTGTGTGCTATGTAAATTTTGTAGGAGAAAATCTGCATGAAAAATCTGCGAGAGACGTGTCATACGTGTGGAGCGATGCGGGCCCTCGCCGCGTGGGCTATTAAGGAGAGCGCGCGTGCGATGACGCGGCAAAATTGATGGAAGTGAAGGATTCAAAGAAAATCTCATGTCACGCTCACGCCGTGACTTCCTCAACGATTCCGCTGACACTGTAAACTAGGGTCTTTTTACACATTACTACTACCCTTTGCAAAGCGAACCTTTATTTACATGGGCAATTCAAACAGTTACTACGCACATAACGTATTCGTACGTCCTTCCATATTGTAAAGGCAACAATCTATCGTTTATGTCTATGTGTTTCTTGGTGGGTTTCTGGAATTCGATTTATATTATTATTATTTTGTTAACCTATAGATATATTCTTTGATGCAGTTTTATTTTCATACATTTGACGGTACGAATAGCGGTGAAATGACGACATCATCACTTACGGTACGGTTCAATACTTCTACTTATAATGGTGACAGATCGACTATCCATCGCCTGTCTTCGATGTAATACTGTCCCGCAACAAATGTATATTCACATTACAATTGAAGGAAGTGACGTCACTAGAAATCAGAATAATGTCGTTTAGAAGTATTGTAATAAGCACGTTTACAACGTTCTTCACATGATATTGAACGTTACCTCATTCCGAATATACTTCCGGCCCTCATCGGAAGTTGTCCTAAACCAGCTATGATCCCCAACAAAGGAAGTTTTTACAGACGCTGCAGGTGTAATACACTGACATTTTATGCGTTAGCTACGCACTGTATACGACATTCTTGCTGTGTTCTTGATGGGGTTTTGGTTTGTCATGCAATAGACCTTGTTTGTTATTCATTAGTTTGTAATATACGACTATACAATGTTGCATTGGTTGGGTTTTACGTGATACAGGTATTTAGGCACAAGTGAGGTGTATTGAAGATAACGAAACACGGAGCGCGAATTCTGAGATCTCACAATAACTCCCTTGGAACGTTTATGGTTGCCACATTTTTAGAGCATTGAAATTTAGTAAAATAACTCGAAGTTCGGCCTAAAAACTTTTATTCAGGGCCGTAATCTTATATAAAGATCTATGTATGTTTCTCCTCTATTACCTCATAAACCGATTATGGCAAAACTTTATTAAGGTGTTCTGCATATGCCAGCAAAGGTTCATGGCAAAAAAAAAATCCATGGCATTTTGGCAAAATAGTCTGTTTGTAATGTCAAAATTGTTTTTTTTTTTTTTTACTGAATATGAATGATTATATATACAATACAATACCAATAACAAAAATACGATATTTAAAATTCTTGTTTATCTGTTTGTAACGGGTAATCTCCGTAACGGCTACACCGATTTTGACGGGACTTTTTTTTGGTAGATAGCTGAAGATACTCCGGGTAACTTGGGTACTTTTTAATTTTAGAAAATATTCAGGGTTTCGCGTAAAAAAACATAAAAGTTTAAATAAAATCCGATTCAATGCAGAATTTTACGGGCAAGTATTTGAATATATGAGAAATATTTTTACTTTATCTTAGGACTAAAATTTTTTTAGGGTTCTCTATAAAAAAATTAAAACGCAGTGAACAATATATAAAACGTGGGCGCAACCGCAAGCACACAGCTAGTTTATATAAATAAAAATAAATGTATCTTTGTATGTTTACCCTGTACGCGATTCTAAACCCCATTGGTACGAAATTTGAGTTGATCTGATCTGCTTTACGACCGCGTAAAATCCTAGATGAAAAAAAATCTTATTATTCTATCGTTAGCGTAACTGATAAAAGTTTTACTGGTAAGAACTTAAAGAAATACATTTCAAGGATACATAAGTATTTTTATGAAACACTAATTTATTTCCGATAATATCTTAAGTGTTTTCGTAGTGTAACGTCGGCGTCGATATTCCTCAGTGATAATAGCAGACTTGAATATAAAAATTGAAACAAGTAGACTTTTCTACGTTGGCCTCTGGCTATAAAATAAACTATATCATTTCTGTACTTGTGAATTGTTTTTTTTTTTCACTTTTGTGTTATTTGTAGTAGGAAATTATCGATTTAGTTCATCGTTTTATTAATTGTAGCGTTCAATTCTATAAGATGACCTAAATTTTGACCAAAATAATTTTGATTTTGTGTTTTCAAGAAAAACTCATTAAATTTTCATTGCAATCGGTGGAATTCTTTAGAAACCACAAGGAAGAAACACAGAGACATTCATTTTTATGAATATGTCACTTTATTTGCGCAATTGGTTTATTAATGTGATTTATTTAGTCTTGTGTAAAAAAAACGAACATGAAGTTATTGCATACGGGAAAATAAAGTAAAAACCAAAACTCGAACTTAATTAAGTTTTTAATTATTTAATCACGACCAATTTTCTTCTCAAAATATTATTGATATACAGAATATATATATATATATATATATATATATATATATATATATATATATATATATATATATATATATATATATATATATATATATATATATATATATATATATATATATATATATATATATATATATATATATATATATATATATATATATATATAATATATATATAATAAGATATAATGTAATAAACATATTGTATGAAATTAGTTTTCGGTTACTTTGTCACCTTAAATTCATTGGAGTTGTAGAGTAATTTTCACATATCGGTTAGTGATCAGTGGTCAGAATTAGGGGTGTATTGCTAACACGAAGATGAGATTTTAATGCATACACGCTAATGCTTTCGTCAAAACATTACACGTGTATCTATCTAAAAAAATAACATCTAAACAAAGGTGGCCTGTTTTAATTAAATTATTAACGAAATAGTTTTATTAAATAAACACAGACTGGTCGGAGAGGTCACTGATAATGTAACAGTGATGCTCTTATGTTGACTGACGTAGCAATGACTTCCTTACGTATACTCGCAACATCTTTTTATCTCATTCATCAATGTACGTAGTGTATTCATTCATGTGATACCCTATAATAAATGGATTAATGAGGAACGTTATGTGATTGAATGTTTTAGGATTTGATGTTATTCCCCCTTTTATTATGATGCTTATCGAAATCCCTATCCAACGTTAAATGCGATTTTACGTATTCTTTGTACGGGACGCAAAATTGTATTTTGCACGTTACATGAGCCAAGATTAAAGGGAATGAGTTTCCGAAGCGTGTTCTAAATAGAATGGCGGTATATTTATATTTAAAATACTTCAATGAGTAAAAATAAATTAAATAATTTGATTAAGTGCACATTGGTTATTCTATTGGTTTCGTTGACGTTTCGGTCATTAGGTAACCTTATAAATTCTAAGCTTCAGATAAGTAATTGATTTTACTAATAATACGTGATGCTATCTGGGGATAATGTGAAGCAAAAATATAGCAATGAATGTTGCCTTATTTAAAACGTTTAAGTTTTTACGCGATCAGATATCAGAGTTTTTGTAATTGTGTAGACAAACCTTCGTCCTGAATAAATATTTGCAGAATATAAGATATCCGAGCCCTTGTAAATAGACGTGCTGTTAATCAAAATGTACTCATATCCTTTTTGACGAATAATTTATCACCCGGTCGCTTCGTCGGAAGCGAAGGACGTTGTCATGACAAAATTGACGGCACTTAATGAATTAGATAGCCGAGAGAAAATTGACGGACTGCCGCTCGATAGTAATTTTGGGGTACGTATATCACAACCGGTAAATATAGAATTTGATGAATATACCCTGAAGCTACTTAGTTTAAAGCTACAAGACAATTTATTAGTAAGGAATATATATCAGAGACTGAGAAATATAAAAAAAAGTGTGCTTCTCCTGACGCCTGACAGAAGTGATAACTGTAACTAATCTAAGTTGAACTATTTAATATTGAAATTGTTTAACTTCAGAAAAGCTTAGGTTATTACTTAAATTGTATGTATGCTAATATGATAATGTAAGGAAATGTTATTTATTAATAAAATCTTTAATTGATTATAAAATATATTTTATTCTTAATTACTATTCTTGAATATCTACATTAGAATTATGTGTATGTACATTATTAGTATCATTATTTAATCAACAGTATATGTCCATCGCATACTAAACACTGAGTAGAGAGAGAGAGAGAAAAGCATCTGCCCGAAATACGGCTAGCGCTGTGGGTTAAAGTGAGAGAGGAGGAGTCTGCCTACCGTATGCGTGAGAGAGAGGGAAGCCAGACAGACTGGCGCCGTAACGCGTTACGTAAGAAAGCGGTTCATCCTCCCATAAGAAGTTATCACTTCAAAATTATATAGGTCTACATTTCAAAACAGTTATTCGCAAGTTTCCTCAATAACGGATATATCACACAGAAGAGATAAGAATAGTTCCACAGTGAAAAATTATAGCTTATACATATTATTTTTTACTCTTTATCTCTCTATATCCATCCTTTTACGCTCAATGTAACACTCTAGTGTCAGAATATCTGACGCTTATCGTTTGAAATCTTACTCTTACCGCGCGCAGAGAAGATTCACTTCAAAAGAAATAAGCTTTGCCAACTCGGTATACAGTTTTTACCAATATTTGATTCGTAACATTCGTAGCCTCTTTAAAAGGGCGGTATATGCAGTTCTCTACACAATATTTGCGTCTGTCAAAATATTAATGTATCATTTAAAATGATGAAAAATAAAACGTTTTCCAAAATATTTTTTTTCTTATTTTTACTAAATGGTGATACTTGTACCATTTTATTTAATATTATGAATATATGTCTGTCACGAGATTTTCGTTCCTGGCAAAGTTTCCATTTGATCCGACGTTTTGAAATCAATGAAAATTGAGTTCGAATATTCCGTTACATGGCTAGATAGACTTATACAGGTCAAGCTAATATAAAGCGTGTAAGTAAAGGAAATAAAATCGGTTAATAAACTAAGGAGTTGAGGATATCTGGAACTGTTTGATCTTTGGCTATTCATATATATGTAGATTCTATTAATAAGTCCTATGTAACAAAAACTCTGTCACTGATTTGATTTGATGTAATTGGCTGTAGTGCTCGTATGTTGTTTTTTATGGTATATCAATTGTTATTTTTTTTTTGTTTCGGCGTTGACATTGTAGGAGAACATTTCTTGTCAAGTAGGTGGTGCGGGTGTCTATATGAAGTTAATCAAGGATATTTTTTTAGCAAGCAAGGAACTATGCATAAATACAATACCTATATTTATAAATCGTGGGTTCTAACTGTGATGAAATGTTTTGGTTTTATTTTATACCAAGCAGAATCCTTATGGGAGTACTACACAAACTAAAATAGAACTTAGCTATTAAAACCGTATTAAACTTCCTTAGCGTTTTTTTTGTTTAAATGAATCTGGAATTAGTTTCGGTTGAGCTGGAGTTGTTGTGAATATTGTTAGTTTGTCATTGTTGCTATTGTAGTTTGGCGGTTTTTTTCCCCTAAAATTATGTATGCACTACATTGTGCAATTTGCACTTACAAACTAAACAGTTAAAGTAAAATTTTGTTAAAGTTAAAAAGAGGCTTCTTATTTGGTCGCTTAAGCAGTAAAACCGGGTCGTGTGTTCATGACGTCAACGACATGACGCTCTTTTATACAGTTTTCATTATTATAAAGAAAGGGGGTGTACCTACTGTTTTTTGAAAGTTTAACTTATGTTAATTTTAGTTTTTCCTTAACGTTGCGTTATTTTAAATTATTACTAATTATTTAATTAAGATTTATCCATCTGAATTATTTACCTAGCAAAATTCACTTTTATTAATTAAAAAAAACACGCAGCCATGGGGACTGCTGATAGAATTGAAAAGCTGTATACTTCATTATTTATACTTGACTTATTGTTGCATGTTGATAGCACTGTAGGTAACGCGAATCTATAAGGTTTTCCGCTACCGAGAATCGTTCAACACGGCTAAAAAAGTTTTCTCTTCAAAGATTACCGTTAATTTCCATATCGAAAGTTTATTTACAGATGGATAAATGATAAAGTTTTGAAATGCGTTTAAAGGAATGTTGTTGTTATTATATGTCGACAAGTAGTAACATGTCGTATCGACCACGTGTTTATTTAGTAAGTACTTACTACTGAATCTTGTATTGTGTCTATGTGTAACATATTACACATGTTCCAAGCGTCGGGTGTAACGTGAAACGAGGCCGCGTTTTCAACCGCAGTGTAAATATTTTAACGCTTCAACAGTTTCGGCAGCCGTCGTCGTCTGGCCTACAATATTGAGATGCGGTTTCGAACATTGTTCGCCCTCGTATATATTAATGTTGTGTGTGAATTGTTTTATATGAACGTATATACTGTTTATAGTTACTATTTCCATATCTGAGAAGAGTGTAAAGATTAGGTATACTGCGGATAATATTTTAATTTTCGTAAATTCACTTCTACCTGTCCATTTTTTCGGTACTTTTTTTGTATTTGAATATAGCGAAAATGTAACTTCAACGTTTTGGGTTGGGTTTTGACGTGTGTGTTTGGACATCTATATATTTTTTGTCATCATCGTTTGAAATTTGACACGTTTCTCTGTGTTAGGGATATTAGTTTAAAATGGTCACTTCTGCGTGAGACATTTTCAATTTATAAAAAAAAAAATCTTTTAGATTTAGTATCTTAATTCGTAAGAATTTTTTAATTTCTCGATAATCTTTATTACTTTAATATTTCGCACGTTTTGCAGAGTATTCTAATTATCAGTAGAACCATAGATACATTGTAGCTTGTCTGTGGTAGAACATTCTAGTAGCAAGCAGTATAACTAATAAAATAAAGATATTTAAGTAATAGTTTATAAGTATATAACAGTGAAATAGTCTCACATCGTGTTCAAAGCTAGTAGTAGGTATGTGATCACAAGAGCAGAGTATAATCGACTGATTGAATCAATCAACGTGCCTATACTTCTGCACGCGTCCAATTTTCTCATTCCGAGTAGTTAGCTCTCAAAGGATGTAGGTATGTACTATGTATTGCTCTAACTATATTATCAAACGTGACTATTTGCACAAATGATTTATTTGTATTATTCAGTGTTTCGATGTTGTAACTAGTAACCAAGAAAGAGAATTTAATATGTACAGTTAAATTTTATTTCTATTGGCATCCCCATACATCTTTTTTCTCGATTAATAGAGGGGACATATTCCAATGTACAAAGTATTACCAACCAAATAAATACACTAAGAATTTAACTGGTTTTTATTAACCCTGTATAGGCTCAGTGATTTGACCATAATCTCATCTGATGTTAAGTGACGATGTGGCCAGGATGGTAAACACATTAAGCCACTGGTTTTCAAGTGATGCTGCCGGAACACACCTATTTGTATTCGGTGGCAGGTTTTCAAATTTAAGAGTGGTAGCTACCCAGCCGGACGTTATTAGATAATACCCAATCACCATGATATGGCTTCATCATTGTTTTCCTTCACCGAAAGCTATAGCTGAGTTTAGAGTTGAATAGGTGGACTCGAACACACTTCCATTGACGCGGAATCCGACTGCACTACCTACTACTAATTCAAGTAGATATAAAGTCGAGTGTGTAAATTACGAATGAATATCTATATCTATACTAATAAATAAAATTAAAGTGTCTGTTTGTTACGTCGATTTTTTTTTTTTATTAAATAGATATGAATGGATGTACGATACCTATGCAAAAATACAATTTTTAAAAATTTTGCTTGTCTGTTTGTTCTGGGTAATTTTTTTTACTAAATAGATGTGAATGGATGTACGATACCTATGCAAAAATGCAATTTTTAAAAATTTTGCTTGTTTATTTGTTCTGGGTAATCTCCGTAACGGCTGGACCGATCTGGACGGGACTTTTTTGGTAGATAGCTGAGGTTATTCCGGGTAACTTAGGGTACTTTTGATTTTCGAAAATAATTAGGATTCCGCGTAAAAACAATTAAACTCATAAAAAATTGAATAAAATCCGAATCAATGCACAGTTTTATGGGCAAGTGCTGTTAATTTATGAAAAATATTTTTACTTTATCTTAGTACTAAATTTTTTTAGGAAAATAATTACGGTTCTGTATAAAACAATTAAAACGTAGTGTCGCTACACCCAGCTAGTAAGTAATTCTATATGCGGTATGTACACACATAAAAATCGTCAGTCTTAAAAGTTGTCTGCATATTCTTCCGATACGAGACGTGTGTTCTCTTGGAACATTTACTTATTCAGCTGGAAAGGGATACAAATAGAACTATAATTTTTATTTACCCATTAAACAATGGAGGAGTTATTGTTTAAAATATACGTAACCATGTTACTTTACGGTGTTCGTTTTTTCTACTCGGAAGTAATGTTTGTTTTTAATGTAAAATTTTCAATAAGCCTATATAATTGACGGTATATTTTAAAATACGAGCTGTGTGCCCGCGCCTGCGCCCGCGTTTCATATATTCTTCATTGTGTTTTAATTTTTTTTTATACGGAACCCTAATACTTTTTTTTAGTACTAAGATAAAGTAAAAACATTTCACATAAATTCAAGCACTTGTCCGTGAAACTGTGCATTGAATCGGATTTTATTAATTTTTTTATGAGTTTTATTTTTTTCACGCAGTACCCTATGTTACCCGGAGTAGCTTCTTACTACGAAAAAAAGTCCCATCAAAATTGGTCCAGCCGTTCGGGAGATTATCCATTACAAACAGACAGAGACAAAAAAATTAAAAATCGTATTTATTGGTATAGGTGTCGTATATACATTCATATCTATATATTATAGTTAAAAAAAATTACATTACAAACAGACATTTCAATTTTATTTATTAGTATAAATGTTAAAATGGGGCTCATAATTTATCTAACAAATCATTTTATAATCCATCTTATCCCTTGTTAGCAATGGTTGGTATAATAAAAAAAAACCGAAAAGTAAAAATATGTAAAGCATAGACTCTCCCTGTTCCAAGTGATGCTTTCTTGATCGGAACCAAATGAGAAATAAAAAATAATTAGTCCATGTTATGGTCAAATTTAATCTATATCTACTTATAAATAAAATGGAAGTGTCTGTTTGTAATGTCAAAATATTTTTTTACAAAGTATTATACATGTGAATGAATGTATATACGGTTTACCTATACCAAAAATACAATTTTTCAAAATGTTGTCTGTCTGTCTGTTTGTTCCCGGTAATCACCGGAACGGCTGGACCGATTTTGATGGAACTTTTTTTTTAGTAGATAGTTAAATAATTAGGGTTGCCCATAAAAAAAAATAAAAATCCTAACAAAATTAAATAAAATTATTAAGTTATGAAAATATTTTTACTTTATCTTAGAATTAAAAAAAATAGAAAACAAATTAGGCTTCTGTATAAAAAAAATTAAAACACAGCCGCGGGCACATAGTTGGTAAATGAATATAAGTGCTTAACCCCTTGAGCACTTTCCTGGCGTTTACGCCAGCTTTCCATTGTTTTCCTATTGTCTTTCTATTGTTTCATTTTTATGGGTACTCACTCGACACATTAATATGTTAACAGAACTTTCATAAAAATAATAACCCGTTTTTATTATACCCTTAAATTTGTCCATGAAATACACTTTCAGGTGACTGTAAGTTTAAGTTATTACATAAAAGTATGCGAAATTTTTGCAAAGACAAAATCTGCTCAAATATTATAAGTTGTATTAATTTTACTAAATTCATATTAAGAGTTTATTTCAATGTGTCTTCTGAATGGTTTTTTTTTGTATGGTAACGTTTAGGAAAACGTAATACGTATGTATATGGTGAGGGGGGGTTTCTCTCGAAATGGAACGACGGGGTCCGCGTAAGGTGCTTTAGAGTGATTGAATAATGAGGACAAAAGTTCCCCTCTACTGGTTAATATTTGGGAATCTTTATTAATTGGTGAATTAACATAGGCTGATTGTCAAAGTTGAATATAACTAAACGGATATTTAAATTTTTACTTCATCCATCAATAGGAAATTTGACGGGTTCTTTTTAATGATTCAAATTTTTGTTTTACCTAGAGAGAAAGCGTAGACTTTATGTATCTCTCACAAGTTTTATACTAAAATTAGGAGAAAGAGTTGTACGCGGTAGACGGTTTGCTTTTTTTTGTTGACATTGGGGACGAGAGGTCTGCATAGAGATTAAGTTATATTTAGTGTAAAACATTACACTTATAATTAACGTAAGTATCAGGGGAGGGGAAGGATACAGAATCGCCGATTACTCCCAAATGTTGATTACTTAACTATTTATTGAACCATAAGACGTCCAGGTCTCCCAATAAGAGGGGGGTTGCCATAATCGCCACTCTTGGCAGGTGGGTTGGCGATCGCAGTAGGTGTTTGTGGTACTCAGAGGATGCAGCTGCTCATCTCCTAGTTTATATCTCTTAGTTTCCTTTTGCAACACCCTTGGGAGAAATATGCAGGGTGGTACTATTCTTAGCCGCCACAACACTTAATTAACATCATTAATTTATAATTTAAATTTAGTTACAATATATTTGTCGTCTTATATTTTGAAATATTTACGTTACTTGAATTTTGTGCATAATTAAAAAAAAAATAAGGAACATCATATCGTAATACAACCGTTGATCATATTGTGTACTCAAAAGACACGTGTGGTTGTGTAATGAGAAAAAAATTCATTAATAATTTAGATTATATCATTACAAACAATATGGGGCTACTCCTAAACATTATGTGTACATGTGTGACGAATTATTGCTTCGACAGTACATGATCCTTTACTTTAAAATCACCATCTTTTACGAGGTCTTAAATTAACGCCATGTTGTGTTATGGAATTATGGATTTCTTCTTCAATTCAAAACTAAGAATATATTTTTAAGTTATTTTTTATAAAATAATTCCTTTATATAGTAAATATATTGTTATAACCTAAAGTAAAGTAAGTAAACATCGGTACAAGATTTAAACTATTCCGACGACCAATATATAATATAAATAATTCAGTTTATTCTGTCCTGTACGGCGATTCGTATGAAATTCTTTCGCCCGACCAAATTGTCCGCAAAGCTCATGTCTCGCGCTCCTTGGGAACGATACTGCCGATAGCACTCGTAATTTCCGCTTATAGGAGATCGTTGCTTTCAAAAGATTCACGCCTGGTACAGGAAATGAAAATCCCTCTCGTTTTAAATCGTGCGCCGGTTTCGACATTTGACAAAATATTTTTATTATTGTATAAGGATATCGTAATAATTATATATTATACATATTTTCTATATAAGTATATAAAAGGAAAATGGGGTCTTTTGACGTACCATAACCTCAAAACTACTGAACATATTGGGATTGGACTACTACCATTCGACGCGGACACTTTCTCATTTTTTTATGTATATTTTTTCCGCTAATGAAAACTAAAATTTGTTTTTTCACTGACATCTAAAGAACATATTAAACGCGGGCGTAGCCGCGTGCACCAAGCTAGTATGTATATACATATAAATATATAGATCTTTCAAAAAGTTTGTTTTATTACAGAGACCTTGCAACTGTCAGCGTGCACGAAAAAGGTGCCATTGTTTTCGACCTCACAGCAACGAAATATGGCTCTTTTCGAGATATTCTACTGGTTGGAAGTAAGTACATATGTGTAATATAATTGTTAAATAGTTTTGTTAGATCTTACATAACTAAGGAATATTGACAAAAATATGTTGTTCTATGTTTGTATTTTCAAAGGCAGTTAAAATTGCGATAAAACTATAGGCAATTGTGACAATAATAATAATATCATCATAGTAATAAATTGCTGTCACAGTAATTATTTTGACGTACGAAATTTGAATATGAATTGTCATCATTGTTGTTCGCGGCTCGGAACAACAGGAACATTTGATTACATCAGCGGCGCCGGCGACCACTTGTCCTTGGTTTCCATCGTCGCCTGTCCCGTTTTGGGCATGCAATGTGCCGAATGTTCATAAATAAATAGGTACACGGCGTACTTTGAACAGTTCAAATCACTCCCTGACTATTGTTCACTGTCATTGGGATTATACGGCCGTTTTATCGGACGTGGTGGGCATTGTTGATCGAGAGCGAATTTCTGTGATTAATATTATTAACCGAATACAGTGGCCGTAACCATTTGGACGCGCACCAAAATACTAGATTGTCCGAACGAACGCGTGGTCATATGAAGCGATATTTTGGTGGCGCTCGAGATAGCCTGATTGCTTTTATACGGCTATAAGTATAACTATTATATTTGTCGAATACAGTTCCACTAAAACATAACTGCTGGATATTATCATACAAAAGGGGTCGTTCGTGTTAGGAATGTGTTCCGCTCGGTAGTTTTGTTATAAACGTCCTTATATTTATTTATTACATTAGAATAACAATCTATGTTGTAGGGATTGTATACATTCTATGTTTATTTTTATTGTATATTTAATGGAAGAAAATTAACTTCTAAAATAAATAGGTTATGCTATCATTCGATTTGCGTCTAGTGTTTAATTTTGAAGTCAAATTAATTTAATTGGCGATTCAATCAAAACCACGACTCAACTACGATACTCCCAATGAAGTGAATTATTTATGATACCCGGAAACAATTATAATGAATGCGAGGCTTTGGAACAATTGTTTGTTGCGTAGCAAGTGCTCGATTAAATCAATTTGGTAGCGTGAAAATCGTCAACGTCTCATTGCTATGCTGTGAAGTAAGCCGTAAATTAACTGTTGATCACGTGGTACACCCACTAAACCGAGTTCGTACCGGTGGTCTATTCAATATTGGCCACGTGTATAATAGATATGAAATCAAATAGCCACACAACTTTACATTCTTATTATTATTAACTGGCATATATTTTTATCATGAATACAAACTGCCCTATTTTACACCCACCCACAGACGGCATAAGCACTATTAAATGTGTCACAAATATATGACAGAGTTCTTCTATTTTTTGTTTAGTTTTTTAAACCCATCTGGCGTGAAACGACCGTCGAAACTTTCTGGCTTGTCCTATTAATTATAAATGTTATTGAGTTACTGTTTTTCGGTTTGATACATTTACCAATGTAAAAATAATAAAAACATTTAATATTAAAATGTTTGTGTTTTCTGAAACAGCGCTTTTTATAGATATATATGTATATGCTTTGATCAATTTCAAGAGAATATAAGCAATTCCCTGCAACCGCTTCGTGTTACAAAGGATATCCGCCGTTGATTTTTGTGAAAGGAAAATATATCGGAGATATATATAAAAATAGGTTCGAATATAAATGAACGTTGAAACGGCATTGTATTCAGGACTATATATATTCATTGCTAATATTTTCGATGCAAAATAAGGTTTCATTAACTCAGATGGTATTATATAGCGTAGATAGAAGGCTACTTGTGGGGCAATGCTTAGTTCCATTCATTTCAAAATGAGTTAGTCATTGGTATTATTCAGTTTATCATTGGATCAGTTATTGCCAATTTGCTATATGCGGTTTCGCTTGCATTATAATGATTATTTTCATCAATATTACATGCTTTAGAAAAAGTGTTTTAAGATAAAGGACCGTTTAAATACAGTAGAACGTCTATACGTCTAACATCAAGGTAGACAAAAATAATCGAGTTATATTTTTCGATTTGTGTAGGATTTCGACTTGTAGAGGTTAAGATTTATTCTAATTCAAGTAATAAAGAGTTACTAAACATATTTATTCGCAAATAAACGTATTAAACAATACTATTGTACATACAAACATTATATATTTAAAAAAAAAAACATTTTTTTTTTGCTTTACATAATCCAATCGTTCTCTATCTACAGCATTGTCTAAAATATGAAGTATAGAAAATTCTTTTTGATCGGGAGTTGCTGTTAACATCAGTCATGAATCTATATACATATATCATATAAAATTCTCGTGTCACAGTGTTTGTAACCAAACTCCTCCGAAACGGCTTGTCCGATTTTTTTATTACATTATTTGTGTATATTTGGTAGGTCTGAGATCCCCCTTAATTTTCACCCTTTTACCATCAAACCCCATTTTTTAATACCGATATTTAATAATAAAATTATCGTACATTCCATTGCACTTACAGATTGAAATTGTTTTTTTTTTTATTGTTATAATTAGTGATAGCAAATATGGATAACCATTTTTAATGTTTATATAACTTTTAGGAGATATCATTTTAAATGTATTAGTTAAGTTAACAAAGTACGATGAAATGAATGGTTAGTGTTTTGTCATTTTTATAGGTCACCATTCTCCACAAAAGCGCTCCATTTCTCTTTCAGTCATAGACCATATCCCACAAATCTTTCACAAATATGTACCAAAACATTCACTAAAAAAAATTGATATGGCAAAACAACGTTTGTTGGGTCAGCTAGTTCTTATATGGAAATTATACACAGATACTTGTGTATCATTTCATAGAATTAGTAATCCTAGTAATTGTATACTCTTGTTGTCTATGAAACAATGACTCGGGTATTGTCGGCAGAGGTAGTTACAGAGATAATTAGTTTTTAAATGATAATCTTGTAAAGTTTTTAAAATCCAACATTGCATGTTCGAGTTACAGAGGTATATTTATTTTTCGGAATGAAGGCGGTAAAATATATACGGAAATGACTTGTAGGGGACTCATTAATTATTTTGAACTATAGAGAGTTGAGATTTTAGAGTAATGGAGGTTTTAGGGCTTGAAGGGAAGAAAACAAATCATTTCTTTGAGTTTGAGAGGTTCTAAGCATCCATGGAGAGGGGAGAGGATTGGTTTATGCTTTGCTTTGATCTGAATGGTGATTAGGTAAACAATATTTGCTCATGAATCTTCGTTTTTTTGTATACAATTTTGCCAATGCTAATGTAATCATGAACGCGGGGGAGGGGGAAAGAGCTTTGGTTACTATTGCTGAAAAAGGTTGCCGGGGATTAAGAATGACCACAACATTTTGACTCCGAAGTTTTAGTGATCATTTTCGGTGATTTTATTTCACTATTATTTTTTTCCTAAATTAATGAGTTATGTACCAACATATCTATTGGGTATAGAATACAAATATAATTTAAACAAAGGATTATGTTAAAAAGTTCCATGCTTTTAGAGTTATAAACGCATTAACGGACAGACATCGATACGTTTTCTATCATAATACGTAGGTTTAAAGCTGATTATCTGTACCATAAAAGGTTTGTGTTACCGGCATAATAAATAAAGATAAAAGGCGTGTGAAATTTTGTGAAATAAGATTAACCTACGAATATCTAATGCAATATATACATACGTACATGTTATTAGCTTGTTTTATTTATACAGATGCGTTATACAAGGAAATGAATACATAATCCAAAGGGTCCTTTAAATTTACGTCCGTGACTGATAAGTACGAGCTTGGTTACATACATAACGATATATTCAAATTTTGAAACATTCATAATACAATATAGAATATTTTATATTAAACTTTCAACGTCTCACAATGTGGCCAATATGTAAACAATGTACCGGACATTTGTAAGCCAGCGTTCCTTAATTGATTTTATGCGTAGTCGTGTCAACAAGGAACCCGGCTTTAGTTGCTCAAGTATCGGAGACAAGAGTTTGAATGCACTTAGAAAGTCGTTATAATATTCTCACGGGGCAATGTTGGCTTTAGTGTCGTCGGTTACCTTGTAAACTATTAATTTGATCGCCGGACCTCCCATGATGATGTCGGGGCGACGGGAGCTCATGTTGCTTTATTTGTTTCGTTGCATTTAAATTGAGATAAGCGCCATTGTCAAATTTAATGAAAGGCGCTTATGTTTACAGGCTGTTAGGGATTATGTCGAGAGAGTAAGGTTTTTATAAAAGTTATATTTTAAAAGTGTTTAAAGGGAAAAAGATCTGTATCAGCAAATCATCTGACACTTACCTTGTCTCTTGTATTCTGATTTAAAAGTGTATATTGCTTTCTTTTCCATGTTGTTTCTCGTTTTCATAAAATACTTGAAACATTGTTCATCCGTTAACGCTTGATATATCTAATATAATTTTGCCTGATGGTAGAGCATTTACTCATGCATGGGTAGCTACCACCCTAAGGTTGAAAATCTATCGGCAAGAGTCAATAAGCGTACTCCTGTAGAATCACTTGAAAAGCAATACCTCTAGGCTTGGTGTCTGGACCACATCGTCACTTAACATCAGGTTAGGCATATAAAACATTAATTGACAGAGTGCTCTTTAAATGTGTTAGCCGTCAAAGGTGGGATTCAATCTTTTCATGGGGTCGACTGAAACTAACTCCCTATCCTCTCTAAGAACTCTCTCTTCACGCACAGAACGCACAGAACAAGAAGCTCCAGAAGCATCTATTGGTATCTTTTTAGCCAATACATTATGATTGAATACCTACTCGTAGTGCAAGCGGTATCAATACCAACTAATTGACCATTGCTTCTACGCGGTGATAATCTTTAATCTATAGTTTTTTTTATAAACTTTAAGATTCAGATAAACCCCGACCACTGGTTCGCTGTTATATAACACCTCTTTATATATTGCTGAGAATTATTACTTTTTAAATATTTCATCTTTTGAATAAGTCATTGTAAGAGATCGATTTAGTTTCTCGCTTAAAGTTTATAAAAAATCAATGATGAAAAATAAAAATCGTTTTAGTAGTTCTCAATTTATATAATAGACATACAAAAACGTTAGTTTATATAATATGTAAGGATGTTATTGTTATTGCAAGTTATGTGGGTGTTAGTTATCTTCAATATGAATTCATGCAAATAGCATCACTATTGTGAATATATAGGGGACTATCTTACATGTTGCATATATGTGCCTATATTAAGGTATGCAATGTGATGCCGTAATATCTATGAAATGTTATCGTAGGTGCAGTTATGTGTGTTAATTTGAATATTTAATGCGGTTGAATGCTTCGAGGTCTCTAGAGCTAAGGAACGGTCGAGTTACAAAGTATTTATTTAAATGAAATAGCTCGAATATCTGTGCCAATTCTTTTATATATTGTGTTCGATATTTTCAAGCAAAATTTTAGAAGTTTTTGATTCCCCTCTCCTAATTGTTAGCAATAGTAAGTTTACCTGCCCCCTCCCCCAAATAACGTAAACAGTGGCAAAAATTTGAAGAAAGAAAAACAAAAAAATAAGTTTTAGTTTAAAAAAAAAGAGTGAAGATATACTATACTATACCTACTATTTATGATTCCGCCAATAATAACGTCTTGTAATTTAATATTAAATTATGAAACCGAAGTTTTAATTTTTATTTTACATTTCTGTTTATTTAGATGCATAAATCTAGATGGTTTGTTAACTTTGTGGACTACTCTAGTCTTTAGCTCATAATCCAGTATTGTTTGTCTGGAAATGTTGTTCTATGTTGCTATGCTGGGTTTGTAGCTTTTTTTGATATTCCCGTAATAGTCGAATTGGTTTTAGTTTTAGTATCGAAAGTAAAACCGCGCAAAACTATACAGCGATATTATTTCAAGGTCATAAAAATAATTTTCCATTAGTCATAATAGATCTTAATTCCGGCCAATCATTCGCTACGAAAGCTGCTACATACCACGTCGCAAGATCGCTATGAAAATATTCGCATACTCATTCCATTAAATAATCTTATCTGTATCAATCTAAAGTCACCAGCCACAATTCGCTCCGTGATCAATTTGTTTTGAGGCGGCGGCTTTTTCTAACGACTTGGGAGTATCGTCTCGCTGCCATCCGAGCTTCAATTTGTCAAGTGTGCCGTCTCCCCTTTGCGCGGTGCATGGTCGTTTCGCGGCTATCGCTCGCTTGTAAATTAACACGTATTATCCGTTCTCTTTATATATCCATGTGATTTAGGGGCCGTTTAGTATAATGGTCTTGACACACAGTGGGCGGATAGGGACGCCAGCGCGATGTATCTATATAAGTCGACGTGAGCCGAGCGCGACAGAAGGGCCGTTATAATATCGCGCTAGCGTCCCAACCCACCGCAGAACCACCTGCTATGTGTCGAGACCATTATTACATAATCACCAATGGGGTTCTATGCTTTACTTATTTTCGATGACATCGGGGACGAGGCGGTCTACATTGTGATTAAGTAAGCAAAATTGACTTTTAAACATTATACCAATCCTTAAGTTACCCTGAGGGAAGGGTTGAGGTCAAAAATATCTCAAAATTTACTTACCTCATACCATACATCACGTGATTTACTGCAACTCCAATCATTTTTGCAAGGTTTTAAATGTGTAAAAACATTTGATAATGTATTAATTGAAGGTTTAGATCATTATTTTTTAAAATAATCGATAGTCTTGTAATGGATTAAAATACGACACCACTTTTTGTATAAAATGCTTGTATTGTATACAAATAGTCATAGAAAGATAATTTTAGTAGGTAATTGATCTCATGTGGTCTGGTTATGAATGAGTTTTGTTTTTTATGTATGAATTTGGATATATTTGAATGCCGATGTGTTTTGCGTAATTCATGCGGTCTTATTCGGATAAGAATATATATCTCGCCATAACGGCACAGAGATACGCATAAACCAAAGGCGTTTATAGACGAATATATGAGGGGTTTTATGATTCGAAAAAAAAAACATTTAGCCGGATATTGAATAAATTACGAATGTGTGAAAAGACAAAGATGTTGCAAATAATAATAATACCAACTTATTATAAAACTATTGTTTAAAGAAATAATTAATTTGTAAAATACTGGTTACTCTATTAATTATCAAAATAGCGAATTAATTTCATATTTTACTCAAACTATAAAAGGTGTAAAACGTATTCAGTTAAAAGTTTTGTTTGCTAACACCATAAGTCCAGATAAGACGTTAGCTAATGCTAGTTATGTAGTAAAAGATACGAAAGATCCATTAATCAATTAGAATGAGCCATGTAGATAACATAGCAACGCACAACACGTCACATAACACGCAGGTACATAGGTCCTGTAGGGAAACTTTTTTATTAATATGAAATATTATAAAAAATGTAGGGCTTTGCTAGATTCAAAATTCCGCGGAACATTTTTACACTCAAGTAACGGCCAAGCCGAGGTTTTGCACCCCTTTGGTAACCCTTGTGCTAGTTACCTTTTTGCGGCTGAGTGCCTTCAGCACTCGCCTCTAAGGTAACGCTGAAGCTGTAAAAGACCTTCCGGTCAAAACTGTTAGCTAGTTAGAAAAAAAACATAATACAAGAGATTTTAACATCATTAAAATATTAAATACTTAGATTTACAATTCACTCTATGAATTGTTATTTATTTTTTATGTGAATCAGGGTACCGTTAAAGTATTAAACTTGCAATCGGTTTTAAAATGTGTGATTATATTTTATATCTAGATGTAAGTATGTATTTTCGTTCGGGCAAATCTTTAAATTCACTGAACCTATTTTGATCGGATATTTTTTTGGTTGATATGTTTATATTGTGAAGCCTAGTTTTTTTATTAGTAGTTTGCAATAGAGTACATATTTATAAAATTAAAAAATAATAACACTACGGGAGTCGTAGTGAGAGTTCAATGTATATATACATTTAGAAAATATCGGAAATGATATAATTGTCATATTATTATACTAAACGTGTTGTTTTTTTATATGTCTTAACTGTATAGCTAGTTTCGTCGTTTTTTTGTCGAAGTTATATGTACTCTTTTGACACTTTATCGGTAATGGTGAATTTTTAGCTTCAACTGAAAGTTGCGCGCGCCTGTGTATCACACCATGAAATTTCTTTTTTGATTAAAGGTTTCTTTTAAAATGTTATATAAAGGATATATATTCTAAAGACAAATATTTATTTGATATATTTTGTATTAATATAATAATATTTGAATTCGTCGTCCGACCATTTTCGACTGTGTTTAAAACGGTTCAAATTTTTTATTTTTGTAAACTATCACTCCTCGCTTGCGCCTGTACTGACTTATATATACTATACTATCTTTTTGTATTAAAAATAGTAGAAAAAAAATGTAAATACATGCTCCACTCTGTGCTCAGCAAATAAAGAATCTTAATGGGCCACGTATTATGTTTGAACGTATTTTGGTGTGGTAAATACCACTGAGCTCAATAGCAGTTATAATAATGTCCGAGAAAAAAAATCTAATATCGAAATTATTATACTTAAGTTGTAAGGTACGTACAAACACGAATTATATATTTATATATATGTTATTTGTGTAATTTTAATTTCTTGTACTTGGGTATTGGTATTGAAACTCAGTCACGTAACATATTATGATAGATTGAAACATGGTTTGTTTTTTTTTATTCATGGCTTAAATGTGAAAATTATACGTGTTGTAAAAATTGTATATTGCTTTTATTGTCATGAATAAACTTATTGGATGGAATATCTAATAAATTATATTAAATACGCCATTTTATGTAGTACTCAAGTCTCTGTATAAGGCTAAGTATATATAAGGGCTCTGCCGCCTCGGGGTTTTAAATTTGGAACATTACTATCTGCTGTTACTGGTAGCGTATCAAACTTTACGTAGCTCGTAACTCGTACTTATGTGTTGGGGAGTATGATGTCTGTTGCTAATGATATTAGTACGTTTTTTTACGATACTCTGTGGGGTGTCGCTATTTGTCTCCGTCTCTACGCTAGAATCCAATTCGTAAATATAGAAGGCACCTCTTACATATTGGGGTATTCATGCGAAAAGTATTGTTTTCTTACATTGAAATCCAAAAGAAACGGTAAAAAAATAGGGGTAAAATGTATTAATTTCAAAATTTAACTTTGTTGTATAATGTGATTCTTACGACCTACATTATATGTTTTTTTGTATCTTTATGAATATACATAACTTTATTTAAAATGTACATACTTACATTTAGTATTTTTATAACAACGGAACAATTTGACCTGGATTTGTTATATCAATCAAAAGTCTACTTTTTACTATATTTTCTATCTCTATATTAGGTTTATCTATTGGTATTTAGATATATATTTATTTCATTGTACTAATATTGATGTGTCACAGTTTTGCCTCTCTATGTAAAAATAATAAATATTCTATAACGCTGAATTAGCTTTATTGTTATAATTAATTTCATATTGTCGCTAATGTAGTGATTTCGAACCTTTATATTATGGCGACTTTTTATCGATAATCATATTTTAAATAGCAAGCATTTTATTCTTCATTTAGTTTAATAGAGCTCGGTCCTTCCCTTGGGAGTCGCACCAAGGGTAGAAACCGCAGACTGTGTGTATTAGAACATTGTATCGATCTGGAGAACCTAATAATTTGAGGTTATGTTAGTCAATAGGTAATACAAAATTATTTTAAGTATATCTTCTACTTGTTCTATGCGTTTAGTATCATAACAATATTTTCTGTTACCGTAAGCGTATGTAATAATGTATGAGTTACCTAAAATCAAACACCGTCACATCCGATGCAGATGTTGACGGATAATGATTATTAATTGTTTTAAAATGTAGTTAATTTCGATACGAAATTCCGTTTTTAAGCTTGAATTAATTCGTTAGTAAATGGCATAGAGAACTAAGAAATTAAGTGGAGAGTTTATGGATTTCATATGGGTTGAAAAACAAAGTAAAACAACTCAAAAACTAATTATTTTCCAAAAGTGGACTTTACGGCGTTTAATAATTGATGACTCATAAATAAGTGCAAATGTTCCACACTCGAATGCTATTCCTCGTAGAACCGATGCTCGATAGGACCAACAAGTTCTCGAATATATACCATGTGGATAGGTCCTTAACAAAGTGGACCAACGACCTGGTGAAGGTCGCGGGAATCCGCTGGTAGCAGGAGGCGCAAGACCGGTCGTTATGGAGATCATTGTTGCGGCCTATGTCCAGCATTGGACGTCTTCCGTCTATAATGATGATGACGTCAAAATCATACTAGTGCCATATTAAAATAACCTTTGTCTAAACAAGTAGGAGCAATTTACATTTGATTCCTTTAAACGTAATAAATATTACTGATCAGATGCTTAAAATGATTAATAGGTTGGTTATATTGGTGTCAAACTACGAAACGCTTTGTCGCAGTAATGTAGTAACGATTAACGATTTGAACTAGTTTCCAGGTCACTGGGTTATTTATATATTTGATTTAAATATTGACAGTTAAATCATGAATAACCGGTATAAGAATTCTATTTATTTAGACTTAATTTTAATTTGATGATCGAAATATATCATTAGTGAAAATCGAAAGAAAAAAAAAAAACCGGTTTTCATTTTTGTTTTTATCGGTAATAAACACTAAAAGTCATATCAATAGCTTAGACCAACCAAAAATAACGAAGAAAATCGGTTGATAAACAGTGGAGGGAAAAGTTTGAAACTATTTTATTTTTGTATTATATGTATAGCGATTTGAAGCGACGTTGATTCACTAAGTTGTGTTGTTAAATTCTGCGTCGATGGACGTAGGTTTGAACTCACCTATGCAGCTTTATAATAAGCCTAAGCTTTCGGTGAAGGAAAACATCGTGAGGAAACCAGAACATGATGATAAGGCATTTATCTAATGACCAGCGCTTAGGTAGCTACCACCTTCAAGTTTGAAAATTTGACGCCAAGCACTAATAGGTATGTCACGGCAGCATCACCTGAATGCCAGTACCTCTAGGCTTAGTGGTTTACCATCCTGGACCATATCGTCATTTAACATAAACCTAAACAGTATAAGAAAAGATATGTTATATAGTAAATATTTAGCGTCGCCATAAACAATTCAAAGTCTAGAACATAAATGTTTTATCTGAATGTAAAAATCGTGTTTTTTTTTTACCGACGACGAAAACAAATGGAGGGTTTTAAGAAATTAATGTAAAAACGGTGTCCTTTTGCTTTATTTCTAAATGCTTTTAGTACACTCGTGTAAATTAAAAATTTCATTTATAAAGTTAAAAGGTTTTTTTTTCTTCTGTTAATTCGAAGCGTTATAACCATACATACCTATAGTGTTAAATATCGCTCGGTGGCTATGGACATATACAGGATACTCTTTAAACAGAAGTCAAAATATACTGTAATAAACATAACATAACATAAGCTTACGCCTGTTATCCCCGAAGGGTTAGGCAGAGGTGAAATAAGAACTACACCACCCACATTTTGCCGAGCTTAGTTCCGTCCCGGATGTGACAGGAAACGAGCCTGTCGCCACATCGGGTACAAATTCAACACTCCGGGATGATACTGAGCAGAAAAACCCAATATCATTTGACCCGACCCGGGGATCGAATCCGGGACCTCAGAACGACAGTCCGTAATACAACTGCGCCACCGAGGTGGATAAAGGGTGTAATAAATCATAATATATTGAACAACATTACCTTTTATTAAACTGGTCCTATTTAAATATAAATGAATTTGTCTAATTTGTCTATTGTTTACATCGTCTACAAATGTCAGTGAATATAACTCACCTATGGTTGCCAGTAGCGAGACAACGGGATATCTTTATTACTCAGTATGTTAAACGTATCTATTGCTATCGTACCTATAAATCGGTCGTCGACCTCACAGTGATTGTATTATGAATAGTCAATAATTAATATGTGTCAATCGTTAGTAAAATACAAGTCTCTATATAGTTAGGATAAAAAGAAAGTTTCTTTTCTTGTCGGTCTTTCTGACTGCTTATTCGTACAACTTTACCGTCAGTTAGAATTTTTTTCATGCAAGAATCATATGTTAGATAACTCGTGGAGTTTCAATAAAAGAAGTGAAATCAACACGGATCAATAAATAGTAATATGTGAGTACCAGATTGTACGAAACACCTTGCGTTCATACGCACTTATATGACAACGATCAGCAACGGAGTGATTTGCACTCAGATACGCGTCCGTACTCGTCCGACGGTCGACATAGAATGAATCACTTTTTATAGAGGATTTCGTTATTGAAGGTAGTTGCCGTTTAATAATAATCCCTACGTATAAATCGACATGTCAAAAATGACAGTATATATAGAAATAAAGTAAGTATCACCGTAAACTTAAAAAATCGAATAAAACATTGCAGAAAAAAATAAGTATTACAATGTTAATATATTAATTTCTCGAGTGATGTGAATATTCATTACGCTCTTCTGTGAACTTTGTTTTTTTTAAACATGTTGCTTTTTGTACTTCGAGACCGTTGATATATCCTTAATATGTTTTTGTGTATATAAAAATAATATTTTGTAACCAAGTTACAAAAAAAATTATTTTTATTTTTTACGTATTTTAAATCTTGATGAAAAATTCTAGAGAAAACTTTGCGATGGCATATTTCTATCTCCTACGGTTAGCTAACCGTTGAATAACCACTTTTTTTTAAAGTTTAAAGACTAATTTATTATAAACGGATTATTTGTTACGCTTTAAAAATCGGTGACTTTATGTTCGAAGTTGTTAACAAACAAACTGTCCAGTTAGGTACGTCAAATTTCTATAAAAAGAGGTTAATCGTCGAATCCAAATCGGCTGGGCCGCGTTTGTTAAGCTACGCAGTATCTACTCGTCCGAAATACCCCAAGTATCTTAAGACAAAAGTCTTTGACTAGTGTGTTGCAAGAAGCAAGCTTACGGGTCTAAGACTTCGCTTATATTGTGAGTTTAATTAGAAGACTAAAGTTACCCAAAGGGCAATGCTCAGAGTTTCACTGCGTGGTTGAACCAGGAATGTGGAAATTTGCAGAAGAAATAAAGTAACCGACATTGCCCGAAGAATTGATAAACTCTTAAGTGGCATGGTCTGGGCACATTACTCGCAGAACCAATACTCGATGGGTCAAATGGGTACTAAAATGGTTGCCGCGTACCAGAAGATACAGTGTGGGTGGGCCTTTCATAAGTCGAATGCGGGTGGTGCATGACCGGTCGTTGTGGAGATATTTAGGGGAGACTTATTTCCAGCGCTGGACGTCTTTCGGTTGAATGAATGGATGGTAGTGGTAGTACTAATTAATGGGTATAGGTACTTGAATTGATGTATAAAATGTTAATAAACGCAACCGAATCTGCGGGTAAAAACTAGTAATAATCTATACTACTAAATAAAATTGAAGTATTTGTTTGTAATGTTAAAATAATATTTTTTAACTAAACACATATGAATGTATACACGATACCTATACTAAAAATACAATTTTAAATTTTTTGTCTGACTGCCTGTTTCTTCCGTGTAATCTCCAGAACGGCTGGACCGATTATGACAGGTTTTTTTTTTAGGTTTGAATTTATGAGAAATAGTTTTACTTTCTCTTAGTCCTAAAAAAATTGAGATGATGATTAGGGTTTCGTATAAAAAAATTAAAACGCAGTGAAGAATGTATGAAACGCGAGCGCAGTCTCGGGCACACAGCTAGTTATAAATATATAGAGATAAAATTTAAAAGACTACGCACGTAAACGGATAGAAGGGAGAAAAAAAAGTCGTTGCACTGAAACTAAACGTTCTCGCACTGAAACTAAACACTGCACTAAAAGTCGTTTATCATAAAATAAATTGATTCGTGAATTGTTTGTATTAATAGCTGACGATAAAAAGCTGATGAGCCTCGTGCGACAAATTCACCGAAACACTTCCTGTGCTCACAACTCACCCGTAGCGTTTCCTCTATCGCCAGAAATACTGGGTGGTATTCGAATGTTCGAGAATAGTCACGGGTTTTATGGATCATTTCATTCATGGTGCGTGCGTTTATAGAATTTAAATAAAACAGTGTCGATTACAATAATATCGGTTTTTTTTTGTTTAAATAAATACGATTAAAATGTAAGTTGCGCACAAAGAATATTCTATTATATCGAAGGTTTTCTCTATTAGTACAACTAGTGTGTAATTGTATTTTATTTAAATTTATTTATTTTACTCACATATTCTATTCACATCACTTTGTAAATGATTTTAACCATTTGTGTTGCGCCAAAGTTAAAAAAAAATAAACTTCAATTTTGTTTGATGTATTAAATGAACTGTCCTAATTATATAAATTGTTTGTCTATGTTAAATTATAACGGTTTGGATTATACACACACATATGAATATACACACAAAAAAAAGAAAATTAAGTACTATTAAAAATAAACGATTTCGTTGAAGTCAATTAAAATCAGTTTAAGAGAGAATAATCGAACCCGCTTCCAAAGCTCGTATTACTCATACGGATTATCTGCTATTAATTTTCTCACAATCCATGTGGTTCTGGTCCGTCGTTATAATAAATTATGGTTTTAAAACTGACGAGTGCTGCTACATCTGGCTCCGCGTGATTTCGCCCTCCGCGACTCTACGCGCTAACAAGGGTGTGCGACACTAGCAAACTTAATTTTAGAAACATATCTATTCACATGACCTTATTCTAAGTACAAGATAATTATTTATTATATTATAAGAAAAAATAAATAGATTAAATGTAATTATGTGTATAACTAGCTGTGCCCCGCGGCTTCACCTGCTTGGAATTCAAACAATTTGCATTCTATGTTCTCTCCCTGCATGCAGTATATGTCATTACTAGATTTTATCGAATTTAGTTTAGTGGTTTTTAGCGTGATTGACGAAGAACTTAATAAACAGACAAGCAAAAAATTTTTAAACTATCGAAATGTATTCTCTAGTCGCTTTTGAAGCCCCTCATAGTATTTTTTCTCAAATATCTTCAATGGACCGAAATCTGTCCGAATTGGCGAGCAAATTAATTAACAAACACAGAGACAGACAAACAAAACATTTTTAAACTGTCGACATGTGTTCTGTAGTCTATGATGATGTCTGCATGATTCTACGTCTATGGATGCGGGTTCGAGGCCACCTATCAAATTCTAAAATCAGCCTGAGCTTTCGGTATACCCGCCTGAGTATCTACCACTCTCAAGTTTGAAAACCTGTCGCTAAATACCAATATGTTTGTTCCGGCAGCATCACTTAAGAACCAGTACTTCTAGGCTTAGTGTGCTTACCATCATGGATCACATCGTCACTTAACATCAGGTGAGATTGTGAATAAATCACTGAGGCTGTACCGTATAAAAAAAACCAATTTTTCATTTTCATCATTTTGAAATGAAAAATGCAAACAAAGTCCTTTTTTCTAATTTGATTTTTAAATAACCATATTTCTATTTTGGGCTATGTGCTGCATACATAACATTTTTTATATTTTACATTTACATTCTTATGTGTCTATATGTAATTAAATATTATTGGATTTTAGTTTTTTAAACAAATTTTTCTAAGCAAAAATGAATTTGATGTGTAGGTACGTCATAAACAAATGTACATACTATTATTTGAATAAGTTTTAAAGTTGTATATATGGATTTCGTATTCACAGAATTAACAAATAATGAATTTTGTTTTTTTTTTTGTTACTAATAGATCAATTAAGAAGTTCTTATTAAGAACTAATGTGTGGTTTGTATTTTAACCCGCGTCCAAAAGACGTTAATAAATTATTTGAAGCGTAGGCGCCTCTCAAGTCTACGATTCGTAATGTACCCACCAGTTGAATGGTACTTTCATATAATAATAATATAACATCTTTTATACAGACGACGCTATTATAAATTCTGGTCGGTGCTTATGAATCTTTATTAATTTAACTATGCAGCTACTTACCATATGTTTAATAGTGAAGGAAAAAACTGAACCGCCCTCGTGTTTATTAAATAAAAACGGCAACGAGATTTGTAGTAGGGATGTTCATCTGAAAAACAATATCGATATTTATTTCGGAATGCTCAATATATCGTATGTAATTTGTATTCAACTAATCCACCAGCACGCGCCACATTATTAGAAATGGCATTTGTGCAATCCACCAAATTATTCTGAATTTTCGGTACTGAAATAGAAAATAAATTCAGAGTATCCATCATCAAAATAAAGTAGAAATAATGTATTTTTAAATTTGTTCGATTTTATATATCGAATGAAATAATGTCGATATTTGATGATTCGATAATATCGCATTGATTCGATATATCAAGAGATTGTATCGATATTTTATTGAATATCCATATAAGTGTATGGAACACTCCTAATTTGTAGTTAGTTTTGGCAGGTAAATACTTACAGCGTAGAGGTTATGCGAAAGCAATTCCTACTCGCCACTCAAATAGGAACACCGTGGGGTTTATTTTCTGGAAGAATTTGACATACCTACTGTTAGTCGTGTTTGGTACCTTATGCAAGATTTGGTCACGTAAAAATAGATAAGAATTGCAATCTCTGGTGCAACTTCATTAGTTCGTTAAAATGAGTCGAATCAGGCGCAATGTTCATTTGTTTTTCAATTCCAGGATATTTGCTCTATTCAGTTTCACGACGTCCTATAGGTTTATTCAAGAACTTTTACTTAAATGGTTTCTATTACCGAGAGCTCTGATATATTTATTGTCGCATATTTATTCACACATGTTCTTGGATTTATAATGCAATTTGATAGTATAATGTCGTGCCCTATGCTCTGGTTTTTATGTTCCATGATTGTGAATATGCTTAGAGCTGATATTAGAAAACAATTAATAATAATGAACTAATTGTATTGTATCACATGGTTTTTATTTTAGGTAACTTTCTAATGATTTTAATTTTATATTAATAAGCTCAATTGGATAGTTATAATTCGAACGTAAAGCTCAAGTTACATACATGATCCGAGAAACATCGATCCCGAAGCGTGGGAAAAGAAGTCCGTGTGACAGTTTTAATATAGTAGGGTCTAATAAAAGTAAACATAGATGTGAATAATGTTATTTATATTGAGCTTAGTCGGGATTTACACGGTAAATGTTAGTTATACGTACTAACAGAGATAAACCTTGTAGATTTATAAAATGTACTTATATGTAATACCTCATACTGCCTCGATGGCGCAGTTTTATTACGTCTGAGGTCTCGGGTTCGATCCCCGGGTCCGGTCAGTGATGTTGGGTTTTTCTACTCATTATCATCCCAGAGCCTGGAATTTGTGCCTGATATGGCGACAGGCTCACCCGCTGTCACATCTGGGACGGAACTAAGCTCTGCGAAATGTGGGTGGTTTACTTCACTATTCTTCTCTGCCTAACCCTTCGTGGATAACAGGCGTGTGCTTATGTATATATAATACCTTATAAGTTTGTATGTAGCCTATTCAGAATGTGAAGCTTAATTATGGTAAGTGACATTGCTATTTTTATTAGGAGAAAATTACAAATGTTTTTTCAGAAATTGTATTATTTTTTATTGTGGTACTGTACGTGATTGTATTAAAGTGTGATATAACTTTATCTAGAATATTATTCTAATAGTCTTTAATCATAGTTTACTACATTACAGTTTAAAATACAAAAATTTAGTAAAAAAATTATTAGTAAATTTATCCTAAATCACAGTGAAAATCAAACGAATTAGCGCTGCATTAGTAATTCGCCGGTTTACTTTGTCAGTCGGGGCCGCTATTCACCGCTGTTAACGTATATAACAATAAATTAACGTCAATTGCACTAATTGTGCAGTTAGTGGCCTGCTCACTGACGCATTGTCTCGCTCCCGCTATCCCAACATTAATTACCGTGCTATCCGGAAATATTTGACACGTGGGAATGGCATTCACGCTGTACCGCTTTAGCGCGCGCCATTAAAGCCCGTTTGGACTTTGATTAGTGATTAGTGGAAAGTAGAGGGTGATTAGAAGCGCGTTCTATTTTTTTGCGAGTAGTTTGCAATTAAAATGATGGAGACCGAAAATTATTACAAATAAGTGTCGTTGTTGTTGTATATCTAACGTCCGACAATTAACTGGTTTACTAATCGCAGCAGCTATATAGTCATTAATATTTCATGTATTACACATATGTACTAATCACTCGCAATAATTACTAAACACTAATCACTCGCAATCGGACTAATCAAAAGCCAACGGACCTTTAGGTTAGTGTGATGTTTAGCGAATTTAATATTTTGCCGACGTTATTACGTGATACGAATTCGATATAATTCGTAGCGCATACAAATCATATCAATGTTGTTATTATATCGAAGTTTTACGGCCCGACCCGCGTCGAAATAACGTATGTTTATATTTGTAGGGATCGGGGCGTTTTAGTATAGGGCATGTGTGCCTGGCACTAAAATTGCTTATATATGTCTATATATGCGTAGTACGCGTGAGGTGCATCGCAATTCCATAAACGACATAAATTTGCAAGACGAGAAGGATCAAATTTATTGTGAACTATAATATTGAATTCGTTCATTGTTTAATGTGCCATAGTTGATCATAGATTTTTTTTGGGACTTTTTTAAGGTAAAGGCAAAATTCGTGCACCAAAGTTTGAGGTTTGAAACACTTTTCATATAACAAAATGGCGGCTACTTGCTATGCTTTCTTTTTAATGAAGTTGTTGGGAGATTTTAGAACTCGCGTTCTGTGTCATTATTTTCAATACACCTCACTTTTGCACAATAAACAAACTATATCATGTAAAATCCACCAAAATTACACAATATAGAATCAAATACTACACCTTAATGAATTAAAAAGGACTAGGTAGTAAATCACAAATCTAAATTGACCCTCGATCATATAGATGTGAACTATTATTATATTTCAAATATGGAACACTTTCAGTGTTCATTATATTTCAATAAAACATATTTGTCCCCTAATATTAGGTTCTCCTAAATTTAAAATTATAACAGCCGTAAAAGCATATTTTAATTGTCTTTAAAAAATCGTTCTTTCTTGCAGAAAATTTTCTTAAAATATGATCCAATTTGCAAGGAAAAAAATAGTGTTAGTAATTTTGGGTCTATAGTCTGTTATGAAACGTGAAGAGATTAAAACAATAAGTAAGTACGCATTTTAGACCCCAAATTACTAAAATTATTAGATCAAATAACGAATGTTTAAAAAGTGTTACATATATAGTAATTTTTTATAGTTATCTCTCGTTTAACTTGTAGATAATCAGTACTTATACCGGATTGCAAACGTTCACTTGAACAGCAGTTTGCGTTAATTGAACTCGTTAGTTCAACAGAACTAATGACTTCATCCACATTAGCTTTTTGTATTCAAGGAAAATGTGGTTTCGTTCCATTTGCTATTGAATCAAAGTTATGTAATTTTCCTTAACAAAGGCTTTAGTATAGTTTGTTTATTTATTTATAATTATCATCTGCGGCTTATTATTACTTAATTGTTACCATTCATTTGTCTTTTTAAGGAAACCGCATTAATATTGTTTTTTTTTAAATATCATTTTCCTGTTTGATTATTTCATATCTGGTTTCTATTTTTAAAGAATGTGTGTTGGTTAATTTTTTTTATGTACTTGTTGAAAATTGTTTTATTAGTCTGTCTGTGTATTTTGTACTACACTAATAGTATCTTTTATTTTTAAATTTAATACTAGCTATAGCAGTCGTCTCGTATACTTTCTATCGTTCATAACTATTATAAACTGTATTTTATTTGTTGTTTTTAAAGGTTTAGGTGAAATATATGGAGAGCGAGAACTTTAATGTTCATCTGTTGTCGATATTAGATATTAGCTGTGCCCGCGATTCCGTCCGCGTAGAATTCAGTGTTTGTAAAAAAAAGATGATTTCAATAAAATATAGATACATACTTCGATAGTAAATGTTCCTACAAATACGCAATCCCTTTTTCATCTACATCATATAATGCATTCTATAATCAGAGAAATGTGTTCCATTCTTGATTCTTAAGGCCTTATTATAGTGGTATATCTCAAATATATCAATATACAAATTTTGCTCCTTTACAGTTATGTAAATAGGCATAGGGTCGTTGCCTTTTATTTTAATGTGTCGAGTACCCATAAAAATAAGACAATCGGAAGAAAATAGAAAAACAATGGAAAACTGGCGTAAACGCCAGGTAAGTGTTCAAGGGGTTAAAGGATTTTTTAATACAACGAAAGTGGCAAATTGGCATACGATCCGACTGATGGTTATTGTTTTTGTAAACACTAATAATATTTGTTCAATAAATAGGTATGTACTTAATAAAATAAAATCGATTGATAAACAGAGAAGAAATAAACTCCGAACTGTTTTATTTTTGCCTATTTATATGTAGATTAATAAAAGATCTTACAAATATGCCATTGACTTGCAACTCTAGTTTAAAGACAAGTGCTATAAAATTCCCTATCAACGAGTAATGAACATTAGAATGTAGGTTTACTATTTAAGGAAATTTTCATATCGTAATTTACTTCGTACTTACGGTTTACAGAAATCATTAGAAAAAGAAAGCATTGAATGGTCGTTTGTTTATCAGCATAAATGTTTGCTCTTAAATACAAGTAATAAAATTTTAATGCTAATGTTGTTTTTGGAATACATTATAAAGTTGTAATGGTGTTAGATGGTAAAATTTTATGGTTCTATATTAGAGAATCCGTGGGAAATTTAATGTCATGACAGAGAAAGGTGTTTTTGCTCTACTGAAAGTATGGACACCTAAATAAATTATTCCACCTTTCCCATGACTACCACCGTAAAGATATACTTGTAGTGGTATTATATTATATAACGATTGTTAAGAATATAGATTTTTTGAATTATATAAATACTTTAAATTTTACATATCTTGTAAAAACGGTAATTGCCGACTTATAATATGAAAAAATCAAAATCTGTTTAGTAAGATTTGTGGCGAAATAGAACACGAAGTAATTGTTTTTACAAATATTAAAATAATAATGTTTCTATATTTGTCCGGATTTAGATGTACGTCGTATAAAATATCATTTTCATAGGTTTGTTATTACCTATGAATTGTTATTACCTTTGTCGGAGTGCCCAGGAATAACAAACAATCTTGTTTTTTTTCTACTTCGTTCCAGTTGGAATATATTGGATTAAGTTATTCTAATAATTTTATCGCGTCAACTATATAAATATTCATATAATAAAATTAACGATCGATTAGTACTTAATATTAATTAAAATTGCAATCGAAATGTGCGTAATGTTTATGGTACAAAAAATGGAATCTTGTAAAAACATATGAACCTAATTATGTCTTACTCTATGAAATGAATAGTAACTCAGCGGTCGAATCTGAGTTCACTGGATTCCTCAATCATGTGTATCGTTACTTCAGTTTGTAGTACGCGTCGTAAATTAATTATAGTTTTCATGCTTTCTCTCTGCGTATTTCAGTGTCTGTGATTTATTCGTGTACTGCGTATAATTTATGTTCAAATTACATCGAATAATTACGATCTTAAATAATATATACTGATAAATACGCGTAACCTGTAAACCTGGAAAAGTAAATAGTATTTGACAAAATAAATAAAATGATCTAAAATATATATTTAAGACAATATGTAACTAAGAAGGAAACAATTTGTGATTATATAATTAATAAAATTCAGTGTTTTGTCATGAATGTCTTATATGCTTGGTTATTGGTATATAGACATTCGTGAATTATAATAGATGCTATGAAAAAAAGTAGGTTTCCTCTTTCTTACATTTACTCAAATGCCCTTAAAATCTATTATAACTGTATTTATCTTATAAAGTTCTTATAAATCTTAAAGTTCATAATTTGTGTAATAAAGGGCATCGTGGTGTCCTGTCAATTGTCGTCACTATCCAAAATGTAAGGATAGTTTTAAGAATCTTCATACCCTCATTGCGCCCAGATTAAGAGGAACATAGAGTCATAATTAAAAGTGTTTGAGAATGAAATAAGTGTAAATATTTTGCGCCTCAGAGTGTTGGGTCTAAGAATGAAGCTAACTAATCGATCTTAAAACGCTGTACCTAAAATACTAGATATCTTCGTTGTTGTTTATGTTCTCTTGTATAATTATTATTATATGGTGTTAAATTTAATATGTTTACTTCCGATGCGAATCCCGGATCTGTAAACCGTCCGTATCTGGAAACGCTCATCAGACTTGAACGGTTAATCAATCGGTCTCAGTGTCTGGTTCCTTTAAACTCGTATGATTCAGCCACAATTGAAATCGTGTTTTTATTCGCGTCACTTAGCAGCGTATTCGCGTGACTACGAATTTTTTGCTTCGGTAATAAGTAAAGTCTGTTAGAGAATCGACTAGCCGTTGAATTGATAAAAGGTTGTAATAATGTTTGCTCCTATTGTTATTTATTAAAATCGTGATTCACGAAAATAAAAGTTTAAAACTTTAGATTTCAAATTTATGTTAATTGTTCTAAGAAGGAACACAAAAGTTAGAAAGCCTAGTGGTATGGTAGCTACGATCGTAAAAAGGCTATAGTTACCGTAAATCTTTATAGTATGTCATAAAACAAAAATAGATTATTTTATTTACAGGAAATAAATATCGATGTTGTGATAAGTGATATTGTGTTGTAGTGATTTAATTGTTTTTAGTCGAGGATTTGGGTCTACTGACGTGTGGTGCCGACGCGCCGCTTCGGGCCACCCTAATAAATAGGGCTGTCGCCGGCCAGTGAATATGATGTCGTTTGTTTAATGTTCCACCAAATGACGCCATGAATTTGTGGAGACGGTTGCCCGCCCTTTCTGGGGAATTTGAAAGTCTTACTTAAATACTTTGATGACTTGATAACTTGATGACTTGATAACTACTTTACTACTCATCCATAGTAATCATGGTGCAGATTTTGTATTAAATGAGTGAATTAAATGTTTAATTCAATATTGGATTGAAAGATATCTTGAAAAAATATACAAATAAATTGAAGACTTAATAGTCAAAAGAATATTATATTATTATAATGTCGAATAGTAATCGAGTTTTCGGGGACATATAAAATATATTGCTTACTCATAAATATTTATGTAACAATCGTTATAATGTCGGTATTAAGGATTATATAAGATACTAATTAAGTTCTCCTCAAAAATAGATTACGATACAATAAAATTTAAATCGTCTGTAACATTAGTAGGACATTGGCATTAAAACGTAATATGCATCAACAATACAGACTTGGTTATTGAATACAAATCTAGATGCATGCAGTTATTTGAAAATAATTTTATTTGTTTTCTTTCTAATCCTTTTAACTGTTTGTTTTTAGTTACTAAAAATATATGTGAGGTTTGTTGATTTTAAGTGGGCAGGAGCAAGCCGTTTGTCGAGTATCCCCGATTTATCCGGTCAAATAAATAATTACCGATGTTACGTAAACCACGCAGGAGATCGACTCTAAAATAAATTTGTTTTAATTACCTCACGCTTTATATATCAAACCGTTTTATTGTGCATTGTATTCGATGAAAAAGTCACTGAAGATGGGGAAAGTGTAACGAGCTACGGCGTTGGGTTGGCTAATGACAACACTTGATACGGATCATTACAGTCATACACCTTCGTCCGGCCTTCCATGAATAATTCATGACCCAGTAAATTTTCGCGACGTTACCGACAGAAAAATAATTGTAGCTACTTAAAAGTTCTCTCTGAGGGTAATTATATTTTTTTTAGTTGACATTTTTCAAGACTGTGAACTCGGAACGCATAATTTCGATGTAATGTTTCCGGCTGCTGCAAAAGGAAAATGCCTTTGTTTGGCCGCGGATGCTTATTACGTCAGGCCGGGAAAATTCTTTCCGGCATGAAAGCGCCGGACCGTACTTAGTGAGGGAGCTATTGTGTTGTGATCTCAAACGCGCCGCCGGATAATAATTTGCACCATATTTATTTTACTTTTCTTATGTATGAACATTGCAGTTGGATGTTTTGCTATATAATAACACAGCCTGTATATAGCACGTTCTCATAATTTAATTATACAGAGAGTATGATTATATTGTAATTGATTGTTAGTTCAGTAAAAATTCAATGGTTGCATATATGATTCATCCATCCATTCATCTAACCGTAAAGAGAATCTAGGATTTCCGTTACCATATCGACTTATAAAAAACATGGTGAAGGCAATCATTTTTTCAAAATTGTAGTACTATCATAAGTTTGAACTATACTTAACACTAAAAGAGTTTTTTAATTTTTTTATACGATATAGGCTCAGTGCTTTGATCACAATCTCATCTGATGTTAAGTGACGATCTAGTGGAAGCGTAGAAGATGTACTGCTTCTCAAGTGATACTGCCGGAACACACCTATTGGTATTTGGCGACAGGTTTTCAAGCTTGAGGGTGGTAGCTACCGAGGCAGGCATTATTAGAAAAATAATTAAACGAACTGAATGTTCGACTCTTTTAAAAACCATTCTTTAAATTACTATAGTAACCTAAGTATTTAAATAATCTTAAGGAAGCAGACTTTATTTGCATTAAATGAATCAGAAGTGTTCTGATGTAGTTATAGGTTGGTTACGTTGCTTTTAAGATTCGGTGATCCACCACGTTCAATTTAGATTATATTTTCAAGTGGGTCTGATTCACTGTTATTGCAGGGTGTTATTTTGCAGAATTCGCAGTGCCGAATGCAAAAGGGTCTCCACAGCAATTGCATAGGGTTTTGTGCCAAAATGGCAGATTACAATTCTTTTTGCTTCATCGTTCAACACTTAAAAATCTGTAAACAATGCGACGGATGGAAGTTCTTCGGAAAATGAATCGCATTTTTTGTAAGTCGTTTTTGTTTGGCGGGATTTGTGCATTTTGAAAACAATTCAGAATTTTAAATTATTCTGTTCTGGGATGGCTATAAGTATATATGATGATGATATTCGATGTAGAGATAGTGGTTGTAAAATTCAAATGAGAAACATTGCTCGAAATCTCTTTCATTAAATAAAACAGCCATGATAGATATATTAACATTGGAACGCTTTATCCCTTACGGATTGACCGATTACTTACGGTCTCAATCACATAAAAAAGATGCAGTTTCATTTTTGATATTGTTGGATTATTTTTTTACTGTTTATATGAAACGATTTGAAAACGTACTTCATGCTTGTAAAGTGAACTTATTACCTGCTGAGCTACAATATTTTCTTATGATAGATGTGATGTCAGGAATAAATATAGAAAGGCTCACAGTAGCTTTTGTGACCGTTATTGGTTGGACGTCAATAAATATATAACGGGGAGGTCAGACGGCGCTCGGGGGGCCTTTGGGAACGCCTCCACTCAAACGGAGATAGCCACTCGATGGAGACATTCCACTTGATTAATTTAAATCTAGAATAAAGATAGGAGTCTGATAAAAGCGGGGTCGTTTGATATAATAAAGTGGTTCGAGATGTGTTGAGTCAGGGACTTACGTTTGCGGACTGAAGGGTCATCGTTCCTGAAGCTCGTAAATCTTTAGAAACTCATTTAGGCCTTTTGTCACTTTTAATGGATTTTTTTTTACTTTATTTATAACTACTATTTAATCTGTATTTGTATTCAGACAACAATTAAAATGTTTTTAGACATTAAAAATAAGAAGAAAGAAATAACTTAAAAAAGGTTGTTAACATGACGTAAAAATATTTCTCATAAATTCAAACACTTGCTTGTAAAACTGTGCATTGAATCGGATTTTATTTAATTTTTTTTGTTACGTTATTTTATTTTTTTTACGCGGAACCCTATTTTTTGAAAATCAAAAGTATCCTAAATTACACGTAGTAACTTAAGCTATCTATAAAAAAAAAAGTCCACTCAAAATAGGTCTAGCCGTTCCGGAGTTTACCCGGAACAAACGAACTAACAGACAGACAAATATTGTGTTTTTTAGTATAGATATCGTATATTCATATCTATTTAGTAAAAAAAAAAAAATTTCTTGACATTACAAACAGACAATTTTATTTATTAGTACAGACGAGTTTCAAAATAAACTTCAGTTTTGTATTGAGATACATTTTATTCAGCAGACAGAAGAGTAAAATAAAGATTGAAAAAATTTACCTACATTTACGGGTTAGTTTTCTGTTACAGCCTCAATATTTATGAAGTGAATTTCATCATAGGAAGAGAGATCATTGAGTTTCCTCTCGCACCCAATGATAATACGGCAATCAATCAACCGTGGCATACAAATTTACACGGTGAGTCGCGGCGGTATGCCGAACCCCGTAAGGGTGCGCAAGTATTTTTTCCAATACAGTATGCAAAGTAATTCGTTTTATTGCTATATACGTATCATTTTTTTCACCTTTATTACCTCGTTTTACAAAGTTATTGATATTTTATTACATTAGGTCCTATAACAACGTCTTTATTGAAGACGTTTTTGGTAAAGGTGGTCTTAATAAGATAGGTTTTATTTTAATAATATTAGATTTAATTTTAATAAAAAAAAATCTAGCTGGAGTGTCTTACTAATCCTTTGTCGTGTTTAAGAATAATTAAGTCGATAATGCTATATTCATTTGTTTGTTAATATTAAAAAGATGAGCAACACATAATAAAATAATCTGTTTATTTTTAACTCTATGAATATATTTGGTTTAAAATACATTATTAATTAATATATTGGATAACATTTACAAGATCTTTTGTTACATAACATACATATAACATAAGCTCACGCCTGCTATCCCCGAAGGGTTAGGCAGAGGTGAAATAACGAACTACACCACCCACATTTCGCCGAGCTTAGTTCCGTCCCAGATGTGACAGGGGGCGAGCCTGTCGCTATATCGGGCACAAATTCCAAACTCCAGGATGATACTGAGTAGAAAAACCCAATACCACTTGACCTGATCGAACCCGAGATCTCGGAACGGCAGTCGTACCGTAATACAACTGCGCCACCGAGGCAGTTCTTTTATTACATATCTATACTAATAATAAAACTGAAGTTTTGTCTGTACATACAATTGATAGGCTATAAATATATTATTTTTAAAATTCACAAAATAATAATTTAAAATAAATTTGCTTGTTTTTATCTCAAAAATAGGTTGACCGAGTAATATGATAATTAGCGATTGATAAGCTACAAAACATTTTTGAAAAAAAAAAGAATTCATTGTGGTTGAAACATGTGTCATTCAGTAATGGAATACGTGTGATAAACAAAACAAAGTCAGTACGTCTTACATTTAATCAAAATAAAATACGTAGACGATGTCGCAGGCGCTCGCTAATCTTCAAATATAACTTGAATAGTATTAACAGTTGATAATATAATATCATTTTACAACAACAACAACAACAACACACAGTCTAATGGATTGCATACAAGAATATATTTTAATAATAAAAACAAACATTCTATAACAGAATAACTATAAATTATGTGAATGCTTGTTTATACAAATGTGTGAACAATTTATATTCAAGTGTTAAACACGCGAGTTTTTATAGTTGAAAGTTCATGAATTTCTCTCTATAAAATGTCATGTAAACATGCAATAAACGTGAGTTCGCTGTATACACCGTCTAATGTCGTCAATACAGAATGATGATAATGATGAGTGTTACCGGTCCCTAGTTAAAAATTGAGTTCTTCTGCGTACGAGATGCGATCGCTACGTATCTTGGAACGTCGCGCGTCGCAAGCCCATCGGCATTGCTCTCCCACGATCGATTATAAACAAAAAAAAAAAAAAAAACAGGTATTCCACCTTTTTACATTATAATCATCAATGTAAGTTTCGGAACAATATTTATTTTTATATTATAAGATATTATGTAGTAATTTTAACGTTTTATAGATGTTGTACGTCCATTCAACCATAAGACGTCCACTGCTGGACATAGGTTTCTCACAAATAGGGAGGTATTGCCGTAATTTCTACGCTTGGTAGGTGGGTTGGCGGTCGCAGTCAGGTGTTTGTGGTATTCAGAAATTGTGCTGCCCATCCCCTGGTTTGTATACCTTAGTCGTCTTTTACAACACCCATGGGAACGATATGGGGAGTATTCTTACTATTCTTAGCGGGAACCACACAGTGACTTATTCGGCATCACACGGTGATGTTGTAAATATATCTTTATTACTAATTAAACTAGCTATGCCGGCGGCTCTGCTTGCGTCATACAGACAGACAGACAGACGTTGCGTTTTATATAATCTAAGGATAAAATACTAAAAATTATAAACACGGATTTTAATATTTATATATATAGTTTATGCTTAGTGCTCAGAACACAATCTCGTTTGAGGGATTATGAGAACCAAAACGGTACACATGCTGAACCTAGAGGTACTAGTGATGCTGTTAGAACACCCACAAGCGATTAGCGATCGATTTTCAAAGTTAAGGGTTGTAGCTTTCAATATAGGCATTAGAAAATGTCCTATAATTTTATGGTTTTATAATGTTTTCCTACATTGCAAGCTAAGACTTATAAATACTATAGATGCGATTAAATTTTAAACAAGAAATAAAACGTCTTTGGTGTATACGTGTTATCAAAAAAGTTGAACTCTTTAATTTATATCCCTACAGTCGATGATAGTTAAATTTATAATAACAGCAGAACATCTGTTCTAGATATTTGATAATGAGGTAAACATGTTCTTGCATATAAATTATGTTATGTATATGCTGTATAACGATTTATTAATTAGCTGAATGTAAATTAATTCTTTATTTAATGTAGACAACAAATAATGATTTTAATAATTAAAATAACACCTTCATTAACATAAAAGTCCAATCTAAAACATAAAACATATAGTTTACAATATATTTTCCTAGCTGCTCTTTGCGGTTTTACCCGCATAGTTATCGTTCCCGTGAGATTTTAGCAATAAAACTATCCTATATTACTCCCTGGATTTCAAACTATCTCCATACCCAATTTCCTCCAAATCGGCCAAGTAGTTTTTAAGTTTATTCGTTACATACAAACATACAAATCTTTCCTCTTTATAATATTATTATAGATAAATAATGTAATATTAGTTATTATATTCTTCTTATAACTTTAAACAAGATTTTACAATGGCTATATATTTTGTACTGATACTAAATACGGATGTATTTACACGCCATATGATTTTTGAAAATATTAATTGTATTAGTACTATCAATTTTAGTTCAGAAATCATAGATTTTTTTTAATGATCTATTAATTAGCAGCTATCCTTATTAATATTATAAATGCGAAAGTAACTCTGTTTGTCTGTCGCACTTTCACGCCAAAACTACTAAACCGATTTAAATGAAATGTGGTACACAGATAGTCTAGAAGCTGAGGAAGGACATATGCTACTTTTTAATGCAAAAAAAAGGGTTGAAAGGAGGGAGAAAAAGTTGTATGGAAGTATCGCCATTTTTAGAGCTAGGAGCTTGAAACTTATTTTTTAGGCTGTTGATTTGATATAAATAAATATGACATTCAAAGTTTGTAAAACTTTTACCCTCAAGGGGGTGTAAAATAACAATAGGGGATGCAAGTGTGTATGTAAATATGTGTCGTAAGGTTTATGTGACTGTTTTATAAGTTTGTAACAATATACAAAATATTAAAGCTATTCTGATGTAACATTTACGGAGGGGCGAGGGAGCCCGGCGGGGGCAGCGGAGCGGTGTAGGTGGGGAAATATGCATAACCCGAACTTACCCGTGTGCTTACCCGAACGGGCAGACAAAGACTACGGCAGACGATTGTGCCACAAGCATGTGAATACTAATGGCAAAAGAAAAAACGTAGTTTATAAAAATGTACTTAAATAAACTCATATTAATACTTAATACCTTATGTACTTATATACTTAAATCATAAAGTATTTATACGTATGTATCCTATTTGTAAAATAATTGACCTAAATAATTTAAAATGGTACCCAAAGACAATATACCTCGCGGACGAAGTCGCGGGCACAGCTAGTTATGAAATAAGTAGCTTATATTAAATAAACTTAAAGAAATATGTATTTACTATAATACTAGAGATAGGAAATATATCCGTAACAGTTAGTTTACATGATGTTTTTACAAAGCGCTGCTTCTTAAAAAGATGTACAGTCGCTTTCTGCCATAAATCCTGTAGTATCAATACTAGAGGATTAGCCATTGAGTGCCCTATAACGGTGTGGAGCGATCAGATAAGATCTCAATCTCACAGGAATGAATATACTTGCTTCAACTGGAATAATAATTTAGTTTATACAGTATCAATAAAGTCCCAACTTTTGTTTCAAATATTAACCGCTAAAGATTAAAAAAATATATATTAAAACGTTTTATACGTAATACATTTTAATGAAACGTACTTACATATGGACTAAGAACAGCATAATAATTAGACATTATGAAAATGTTGCGGTGATTATACTAAGGGTAGTTATCGCCACTTCAACGTAAGATTTATGTCATCCGCCGCTACTAACGATCAGTGAATCCATAATGAAATCCCTTATTTTATATTTTCCGTCCCTTCGAATCGGATCCCTTTCGTTAGGTAGCCGTCCAATCAGTTTACCGTTAAGTAGTTTATTATGTTATCGATCATTGTATGAAATGATTCTTATGTCCGATTTGTAAATATTTGGACGCTCAATTTGAACTGTGTACAATTGATGATTTGTTTGGACAGACATTCACGTTTTTATTGCCGTGATAATATTATTCTGTGCTTATTTGGGCGTATAGTTGTAGCGTTTGTATGATTGTGTTGTGAATTGTGACGTATACTCGAAAGAGTGAGGTGACTACGTAATTTGCACGAAATTCTGTACATACAGCGCACGTACTTTGTAAGAATTAAAGTTATAAATGTTTTCATCCAAAGAAATTGTTCAATTGATTGGAAATATCTAGGTGCTCCCTTTTCAGATTGATTTTCAACTTATTTGTAATTCGTTACTACTTCTGTAATAATCATAAGCATGGAGATCCAATTGTGATTTGAATTAGAAACTAGGATAGCATACAATTATACTTGTGAATTCGATTATAATTAATATCTTTGTTAATCTAGAATTATAACTTATCTAAAGTCATTTCATATACGCTGGGAATGGTATTTTCTATCACGATCCGAGTCGCTTGAAATATTTTCTGTAGTGCGTATAGCTAATTTCTTGGTAATTGCCTATCTTTTTTTGTAACAACCTTAATATATTAATGAAACTCATAATTAAGAAAATAATTAATGCTTGTAACGCCAGGAGCCAAATTGTTTTCCAAGGTTTTAATCACTTGCGCAAATTTCGCTCGTATTTATGAAACAGTCTGTAAGATTCGTAACGCGTTTCAGCGTTTTGTATATAAAACTATCTCTCGACAGCACATTAAACGTACGGGTCACGTCTTCGGGTACATTTAGACATGAGGAGACGTCACGCGTCTCGCTTCCGGCGCGAACTGTGCTGTGAGAGCGAGGGTCGACGAATGTTAAACTAACAGCGATCCATGCAAATGATTTTGTAACGTTTACATGTCTATTTGCCGCGATATGTTACGCATATCCGGCAATTAACGTGTTGGCTTATATCTTATGTTAACTTCCTTTATATTAGTTGTTCCCTTTAACGGTAAACGTGTCTGTTGTGGACGTGTTGTTGTAGTAATATTTGCTGACAATTATTACCTGTAAACTTCACGCATTAGCAGTATTTTTAGAAGCTGAAGAATGATGCTTAGCTTTGTAAAAGAGGTTATTAAATTAATACTACATGTTTATCAAAACCACTGCTTCAGTAAACAAATACACTAAGATTTTACTTAATTCGTAACACAAATTAATAATTGGCTTAAGAGCTGTAGATTAAGATATTAAAACAATAATAATAATATTACTGTTTGTAGTAAACAATTTAAGCAGTATTATGCACTAGAAAACTTTTATTTTCGCTCTTCATTTAACCACATGACAACTACACATAAGACGGTTATACAACTGAAAGTGTTGCCAAATTTTTACACTACAAATCAACCTAAACAAATCAAAAAGTATACATTAATTTATACAATACTTTAAATAATAGTAATAAAAAAACCATAATATATTATATTGCTATATCTAACAAATACTCTCAATCCTTATGTAGATTATTATTACCGCGGTGATTCACTCTTGAAGTAAACAGAAAAATATTAAAGTTCATAAATCTGCTTTTATATCTCTATTTAATATGAAATGTAAACAGTAGTGACAGTTGCCATTATATTTTGAGATGTTTGCTTTTTTACTATTTTATTTTCGGAACATGAGAAGGATTGTCAGTTGCGAAAGTCATTAGTCTAGCAATATAGACATAAATTTGTATCTGTGCATTTTATTTCAAATTACTCTTTCCATTAGATACTTGTAGAAAGGTTTTTAAGATCCTCAGAGGAACAATATTGTATCACTGCCACGTAACTTCAATTACTATTGGAGCTAAAAAATAACAATAAATTTGTGCAGAAAATTAAAAAGTCACAACATACAGTTTCGAATTCCGCTCGTAACTAATGCATCTGAATTCTGATTGATGTTTTGAAATTGTGCAATGAGCGTAGCATGCTCACTAGGAGTAACACGTATGTTTGTTTGTATGTATTATATTTCTCACATAATTTCTTTTCATGTCCGTTACGATAAATTACTGGAACAACACTGACAAGAATGTGGAATATATTCATTACGGTGCTTATAAAGTACCAATTACGTAGTTTTATTTATGAATGTTTTATTACGTCATTTTAAAGAACACCAAGGACGCGACCTTAGTGCGATAATTTCTTTTACGGAGGGAAGTACGAATGCTGCTCCCAACCTGCGAGGCGGAAATAAATGAAATTTCCTGACCATTAAATTTTCTGCCGACTTTAAAGACAAAAAGCCATACGGGAAATGGTACTAGAATAATCATTATAAGCTTGTACGTTTTATTAACAGCCTGTTTTTTAGAACTTGATAAAGCTAATAAATCTTCCGATTTGAAACTAGCTCTTCTATACCTAGATCATTACAAATACCAAAAACCTATGCCACATTGTAAGTAATACGTGTATGATCTTCCAATTTACACTGCTAATATATGAATAACCTTAGTTTATATAGTTGCATAAATTAACAACTTATAATAAGAAGTTCCGGAATCGAGCAATAGTTCGTAAGTTAATAGACATGATAGTCGGATTCCTGTTCGCACGATTAGAGTGGCTACAGATTGGAGGGTGGCGCGTGACGGACAGACAAAGGGATTCCAGAGACGCCTCGGCGAGTTGCAATAATGAACCACGCCCGGAGCCAACCTGCTCTATTGTCTGCGCACTTGGGGTTACACATCCCTGAACTTTAATCATGACATACCAATCAATATTGTACAGGCGAAAAATAAAAAAATGAATGTTTGTACACATTTTCAAAGTTCACTCACTAGGTCGTGACAAACCTATTACGTTCCTTTAATAACAGGGTTTTGTTCCCTCAACACTGTTAGTGATGCTTGTTCAACGAGCAGAAAATTAAAAAATTTACACAAACAATCCCAAGGTATTTTCTTTAGTAGAGTAATTTTTTTCGTGTTATTCTTGAATTTGAATTGAATATTAGGTAATCAAGAGATAATGGGCTAGAGCAAACAGTAGAATTAATTTACACAAAATTGAGGAGTAGGTGATTTGAATCTTGACTAAGAATATTGTTGTTATATGTATATGATATAAATATAGACCAGAAAAATAATGTACAATGCTCTTAAGTTGAATATATATTCTGAACAAATACCTATATAAAATAGATTAGATAGTTTTGAGAATTTTACTACAGTATAGGTTATTTTGCATTCCGCGGGACGCTCGGCGCCCGCTATTGATATTGTACGTTTTTGGTTACTGATGATTATTTATTCTATTGTGTATTGTGTAGATAATAATGATTTATACTATTTCTAGGAAGACATCGCGAATGCAATACTTAGTGATTCGGCCCTCTTTATGTTAGGAATCGACGCGGAGGAATCGGACGCCGGCGCACCGTTCGATCTCTTCCGATCAAAATTCAACACGCATATACGACGCGACGTCTCTACTTTTTTCCCATCTCCTTTATTCGACAAGTTAACACGTCGTGTTGAGGATGTAAAAAAACTTATACCGTTTTCTCGGTAGCCACGTTTAAGGGCTTCATCGGCATATAAATGTTTGTCTTAGCTCATTTATACGAATTATCATCCCTATGTTATATCTTTAAAATTCCTCATGCATTTTTTATTCTCTCCCCTGTAGGCAATTAGTAATGTCATGATCACATTGTTTATGACGAGCAATAGTAATAAAGTTGCGCTCTAATGCTTCTCTGGAAACGAACGAGCGTTGCGTGTGTAACTATCATTCGGAATAAATCCATTTAATTTTATCATCCTGCATATTTGTATGTTGATGTATTGCGCATTAACCGTGTAAATAAAAGCATCAGAAAGAGGAAACGAGACCTTTGCTGTCGCATAGTATATTATGTATGAGACATATTGAGTCACGCGAACTTGAGTATTGTCCAATATAGTTAGTTATATATCAAAGAGAACAAATTTAATTATAAATAATGTAATGAGATGTTAATAAATAAAATCTATATTGCATATAGGTTGGCAACAAATATTTTTAAATTAAACATACTACACGTCATGAAAAAATGTTTGTAATATTTTAAATTTAAAGTTTTTTGTTTCAGTTAATTTACGTTGATTTTCAGAGGGTTAAAATGGAACGCCAAGCTAATATGTCGATTACCCATAAAAATGAGACAATAGGAAAACAATGGAAAGCTGGCGTAATCGCCAGGTTAGTGCTCAAGGAAAGCGACCATTTTCCATACCTCGTCTTTTATTGTAATCTACATTTTAAGGTTACATTTCCATCATGGCTAGGAAGTACTAGGAAGTACTCATCCATCGGGGATTTGTCACCAATAGATTTTCACCTCTTTCGATCTCTTTCGAACGCTCTATTTGTTCAATTCTCTGTTTGTTGTTTTGTTCAACACTGACGCAGAATTGAGAGCGTGCTTGAATTAATTTTTCACATCGAAACCGATTTCTACTTATGAGGTATTGACAATCTTGTTGAAAGTTGGAATGAAGTCATAAACATACATTATTAAATAATTCTAAAAACTTCTAAATGAATTTAAAATTTCATTCCATTCAACTGCTGAACATAGGTCTCTTCCAAAGATCTCCCCAACGACTCTTCTTACGCCACCCGCAACCAGCGGATGCCCGCGACTTTCATCAGGTCGTCGGTCCACCTTGTTGGGGGTCTACACACGCTACGTCTTTCCATTCGAGGCCCCGTTGACCCCATTGAACATCGGTTCTACGAGCAATGTGCCCAGCCCACAGCCACCTAAATTTAGCAATTCTTCAGGCAATGTCGGTTACTTTGGTTCTTCTGCGGATCTCATCATTTCTGATTCGACACGCAGTGAAACTCCCATCATAATTTAAAATAACGGCAGGAATTTAGTTGCCGCCAACCAATATGTAAAACATAAAAAGTCAACTACCGTTATAATATTGAGTCATGATTGTTGTATTTTGATAAGCTTCTATCAAAATATAATCGAATCGTGAGTATACTAATGCATTTTCTATCGGGTAATTCATGTAACGATCGGATGATTGCTCGTTTCAAAGGTGTTGGGCACATGGCTCGGTCGTTTCGTTTGTAGGCGCATTAGTGTCGATGAGAACGCGGACGGGGCAAAGCTTAACGCCAGAAATACCAGAGTATCGCTCGACATGAGATATTTTTATCTTGTTCGATCGACAGGTACGTACCTACGTATTATCGTATCTCAATAGACAATGGGTTACCAGTTTTTTAAACGCCGTAAACGTATTTTAATACAGACTGAACTGTGTGTATTTCACCTCTCAGAAAATAAACTTCGCAACCGCAGATTGCTTTATAGGTGTTGGAACACTCGTTCGCCGCACGTAATATAATATAGTAATATTTTTATGTGCCGTTAAAATTTTGAAGCATTTATCGTCCCGTGTGTATTTATTTTTCTTTTGTAGTAATTTTATAACTGTTCTGCGGTATACCAAGAAATGAGAACTAGACTTTAGGAATTGTGGAAAATTCTTATCTGTAAAAAAAGTATTTCGTAACGAATTTATGTTTTCACTAGCTGCGCCCGTTTCTCATATATCCTTCACTGTGTTTTAATTTTTTTTTATACGGAACACTAATATGTTATTAGTACTAAGATAAAGTAAAAAAAATCTCATACATTTAAGGGCAAGTGGCCCGTAAAACTGCGTAATGAATCGGATTTCGTTCAAATTTTTATGAGTTTTATTTTTTTTGTGCGAAACCCTATTTATTTTCGAAAATTAATAGAAACCTAAGTTACCCAGAATAACTTCAGCTGTATACCAAAAAAAGTCTCGTCAAAATCGGCCCAGCCGTTCCGGAGATTACCCATTACGAATAGACAGACAGACGGGCACAAATTTTAAAAATTGTATTTTTGGTATAGGTGTCGTATATACATTCATATCTATTTAGTAAAAAAAAATATTTTGACATCACAAACAGACACTTCAATTTTATTTATTACTATAGATTAGCAGATATTTACGGTATTTTTGTGTGTTCAATATAATCGGTGTTAGTCCGGTCCTACAAATTAAACTATAATAATTATTGAAAATTTGTAAATAGAAAGACTGGTTGATTTTTTTTTTATCTAATTTTTTTGGTGTTTTAAAAAGGTCTTTTCTTTATTATTAATACGTTTATTCATTTGGACAGTTACCTTAAGGCTAAATTTTTATATCCTTAAAACTACTAACACGGTACCAGATCACCTGTTTGCGGATGCTCTTATCTTTCACGATTTAGCGTCTGGCTTCTTAAAGTATGGGATGCTGACTTTCATTTCTAATAGAGTCGCCTTTTTTATTAACTACAAAACAAAAAAAAAACAATATATAGAAAAACGGTCAATAAACAGAGAAGAAAAATGCTTTGAAATATTTTATGTGTATACATAGGCCAGTAATTATATATAGGTCTATATTATATATAAATGTTTGGCTTAAGGCTTGTTTTTTTTGTGGGCATATATTTTATACATTTATTTTGAAAATAAGGAATCTTTATAGTGAAGTTTAACTTAAGCGATATATATGTAACGCTTTATAAATATCATCTTCAATGTTATCATGTTACACAAATAACAGTGCAATCCTATTTGGCCGAGTATTTGTCGATGGTTGAACTTCCACAAAGGAGTCAGCGTTCTGGCACTGTGTCGGCAACTTGTCCGGATTATCCGGATAATGCCACAGCGTTTCCGACTGATACCGCTTATCGGAGAACACGAAGAAAGGCGCCCGTCACTCTGTAAATAATATCCTTTCAATACTAACGCTTTATTGACCCGGTAAATAAATATTTCTTAATATTATTTTCTATTCAGTTTCCTTGATATTGGGTGCGCTAATCTTTGTAAGGTACAGAGTGGGTTTCCTAAATAATTTTGTTCATAGTATTTGCCCGTTCATATATTTTTTTTCTATGTAACGGCTTAAATACGAAGGTTAAAGGTTTCATAATACGAAAATATTATAAATTAGCTGTGTGTTTCATATATTCTTCACTGCATTAATTTTTTTTTTATACGGAATCCTAAGTTTTTTAGTACTAAGATAAAGTAAGAATATTTCTCATACATTCAAACACTTGCCCGTAAAACTGAGCATTGAATCGTATTTTATTCAATTTTCTATGAGTTTTAATTTTTTTACGCAGAACTCTAATTATTTTCATAAATATGAAGTAGGTACCCTAAATTACCCGGAGTAACTTCGACTACCTACGAAAAAAGTCCCGTCAAAATTAGTCTAGACGTTCCGGAGATTACCCGGAACAAACGAACAGATAGACAAAAATTTTAAAAAGTGTATTTTTGTTACGGTATCGTAAATACATTCGTATCTATTTATAAAAAAAAATAATGTTGACATCACAAACAAACCTTCAATTTTATTTATTAGTATAGATTAGAAGACGTTTACTTTATTTTTGTCTGTTCAATATAATCGGTGTTAGTCCGGTCATACAAATTAAACTATAATAGTTATTGAAAATTTGTGAATAGAAAGACTGGTTCTATTTTATTTATAAGTATAGATATAAAAAAGTATCCAAAAAGATTTTTCTTAAGTTTTAGAAATAATTATCCTTTATTTTATGTATAAATACGAACAAATAAACTTGTGTATTGTTCGTTAATAACATTATCATTTTAATCCTTCATGGTTTGTTGCTGATTATATAAATAATCTTTAGGGTACATTGGCGTTGGATAGCTTCTATAAATCAATATAAAATTTAAAAAAACTGTAAACAAATTATGTACTGGAATTATCAGGATAATAAAGAGAATTACCATATCATGGTTAGTCTTTTTCATCTACGCAAGGTGACCTTAGTGAGTGGTAACAATTATTTAACTATACATTAAGATCAGAAAACTGTATGACAATACCTTGCATTTCCTATTAATTAATTTAAAAAAATCATCTCAGGTAATTTTCTCAAGGATTTTGAGATGATTCAGTCAATAATATACCGAAAAGTAAGACCAATTTATGATTATCTAGTTATTTCAATTCAAATAACAACTATTTTTTTAATGTGAGATAGTGACTTATGTAATCGTTATTAATTCAATTTAAAGTACATTTACATTGAAAACAAGTAATTTCTATGGGATTAACAATCCTTTATATATTTGTTTAATTCAAAACAGCGAGAATTAGCTACTCACACTTGAATAATCCGGTATTATGGAGAGGATTACTTCTTACCACAGTGGCGGTTTTCATTACAGACGAAAGGATCCGAATAAAAAGATACGTAATTTTGTTCTCGTGTCGAAACCGCGTTAATACGCCCGGAGGGTCGACGAAATCCTTTCTGGCTATCGAATTAGTGTTTGGCGTCACTACGAATTCTCGCTTCGTTTACTCGGGGAAAAAGGGAAGTTACATGCGCATATTTTCTGATTACGTTTTGTCATCAAAACTTGGGTTTGAGTAAATGTTTTCACAAGTCTGAGTATGCTTCTATTGTTAACCAAGCGAAAGACGTCCATTGCTGGAGGTGGTGGAAATATCTAGAAGGATGACGTTGAAAGGAGCAAACGGAACTTTCCTTTATTAGTAACTTTCGATCTAGCTGGCTCAGAGTTAACTTTCCACCCCACTTAACTTTATGATTGTAATAACTCGTAATTAAGTAATATAATCGGATAATTAATGGGTACTTTTAAATATTATTACGAGAGACAGCGGCGGCGGTTGCGTTTTGGCGTTCCGTTTTTTTTTAATAGGAAGAGAAAGAGGAAGAGATAATTAATACATAGACTAAATAGAGCGGGACGTATAGACAATATAGATAAGAAATAACTTAGAATAAGAGGAAAATATATATTATAATAGATGGCGTTAACACTGGATATACCCTATGGGTTTCCCCTAAAAATCTCCCACAACGACTGGTCTTGCGCCACTCGCATCCAGTGGACTCCCGCGACCTTCACTAGGTCGTCAGTCCACCTTGTGGAGAGGAGGCCTCTACCCACGCTGTCTTCCGGTACGCACCCCCCCCCCCCCCCCCCCCCCACCCCCCCCCCCCCCCCCCCCCCTGGCAGCCATTCGAGAGCCCATTGGCCCCATCGGGCATCGGTTCTAGGAGCAATGTGCCCGGCACATTGTCAGTTAAATTTGGTAATTCTTCGGGCAATGTTTGATTACTTCAGTTCTTCTATTTTTTGCTTCATTAAAATCAATATGCTCGTTTTAGACGAATATTGCATATTACCCGGATATTTCCATTACTGATGGTAAATAATTTGTAAAATATACCTTATTGATTATGACGGAAATTCGTATCATGTAATTTGTTATTTTTATTATGTGTATTTTATTTTGGTAATTCATTCGATTAATTTAAATCTGTAACAGCTCAAACTCGATTTCTGGCAATGTGAAAAAAATTATGTTTCGGAACACAAGTTGCTAGTTATGATTGTGTTAGTTGGTGTGGTCCTAGAAAAATGTCACTGCCCTGTATTAAAAACTGTAACTAGAAATTAAGTTAACGCTTTTTGAATTTTCTATATAAAATAGAGGTTTACACTATAAAATAATTACTTAAAGTTTTTTTTATTAAAAGCTATTGTTTTTATAATGCCAAATTTAGAACTCCATAACACTAGGTAGTACCTACCACTTAACACGATATTTTGATTTAATACATCGATTTTTACTGATCGTGAATCAGTTCATATAATATAGCTGAATTTATATGCTTTCATTACATACTACAATAATATTTGACCATATAACTGCCAGTTGATTATAACCCATTGAATAAAGTTAGAGAGAAGTGATCATAATCCAGTTTTATTACAGAGTGTGTAAAAAAATTATTGAGTCTTAAAATTATGTAGGTTTTGTTTTTATCTGGTATTCAAATAAAGATATATTCATATCCTTCTTGTTATTAACATTTGTTGAAAATGAGCGCATATTTATTCAAGTGGTTATTTTACGAACACATTATCATCGTCAAAAAGACGCTCCGACAGTTTCGAAAGTACAATTTACTATGATGATGAAGATTCACGGTAAAGTTTTGCGGATGTTATATAACCTTATGAAGCGATGATGGCGCAGTGGATAATGCGGTCGGATTCCGCGTCAATGAACGCGGGTTTGAGCCCATCTATCCAACTCTAAAATCAGCCTGAGCTTTCGGTGAAGGAAAACATCGTGAGGAAACCATAGCATAGTGGTAGGGCATTTTCTAATAATGCTCGCCTGGGTAGCTATAACCCTCGAGTTTGAAAACCTGTCGCCAAATATCGATGGGTGTTTTCCGGCAGCATCATTTGAGAACCATTACTTCTAGGCTTAGTGTGTTTGCCATACTGGACCACATCGTCAGTTAACATCAGGTGAGATTGAGGTCAAAGCATTGAGCCTATACCGTGAAAAAAAAAAAAAAAAAAACCACATTCTGTAATAATTGTATGATATCTTTATAAACTTTTTTTTACGAAATGTGAGTATAGATGTATTAAACTTTAGTGAAATTCGATATACGACGTATAACTTGCATACTGGTTTTTGTGTTCAGACAATAATAATGAGAAAATAAAATAAAGAATAAAAAATTATGGTTGCGTACAAACGGGTATTTAAATCAAAATGATTCCTTTTAAAAAAAATATTGATATAGCGATGGTTGATTGTAAATTTTAAGATATGTAGATGGTTATCGTTAATGTTTATTATTTACGATGAATATATGAAATGAAATTTATCTGTAAATTGGTACTCTTTGAACACGATCGTCTGTTTCTTAACGTCTGAACGTCTACTTTACATTGTAATTGAAAAAAATTGACAATGATATTTTTTTTAACTATGCCGATAAGAATATTCTGTAAACATATTATTCTTTATTAATTATTTTTTTATTTAAATCGGTTGAAATATAATTTGACAGTGTTCAAATCCTTACATGATATAGAAGGCAATCTGTCTGTTTATTAGTTGTCTTATAACTCGAGAACCACTGAACCGTTTTACATGATTCTTCAATAAAATCGTTAAAAAATCTATTTTGTTACGTTAAATAACTTGTATGAATACTAAGTAAATAGAAAAAATAATTCGATTCATAGAAAAAAAAAAAACCTCACAAAAATTGCCATTATCATGTTCCTCCTTACATCCTTAACCTCCTTACATTATTATAAAAAGAAACTTATGCAAATCAATCTTTCTGTGTGTTAGTTACACGCGAGTGAAGCCGCGGGTGTACCGTAAGTTAGTTATGATGCACACATTGCGTACGAAGTAGTAGTAATTGTATTGTTAGGATATTTTCTAATGCCTATATTGTCTGGCTTCTAGTATCAAGCTAAAAAATTTTAGTCTTCCGAAAGGTGCGCTTCATTAATGAACCTTATTACTTATTTACAAGTCTTTCGTAATCTGTTTTATATACGTTTAAATTGGTAAATTTTGTAATTTCTGTGAGTATTAGGATTAAAACTTATACCTACCTCAAACTTTTAATTAACTTTTATTCACTTTTAATTACATACTTTAATAGCCCACAAACCATATTCTACACGCTTACATTTAGTATATAGTATTTTCGAGAAGCTAGTCATATGGTAGCGGTACGGATACCATATATGCAATGAGAGTCGTCAGGGATCCGCTTGTAAGGATTAGCAGATTATATCCAGTGAGTGAGAGGACAAAGCTGTCAACTACCTTTGTACAGACTCAAGACAGACTTACTCCTCATTCATTGTTTTGTTTGAATATACAGGTCTTATTTTGGCTTATAATGTTTAATATATGTAATATTAGCTGTGTGCTAGCGGCTGCGTCCGCGTTTCATATATTTTTCACTGCGTAATATAGTTTTTAATCTTTCTTATACGGAATCCTAATTAGTTTCCAACAATTTTTTTTACTGCTAACATTAAGCACAGGTATTTCTAACAAACTCAAATACCTGACAGTATAACTGTGCATTGAATCGGATTTTATATACAATTTTATGAGTTTTAATCTTTTTACGCGCAACTCTAATTATATTCGAAGAACAAAGTACCCTAAGTTACGCGGAGTAAGTTCAGTTATCTACAAAAAAGTCCTGTCAAAATCGGTACAGCCGTTCCGGAGATTACCCTGAACAAACAAACATACAGAGAGAGAGTGAGATACAGAATTTAATCTATTAGGATAGATAATATTTTATATGTCTATTGTTTTCAAATGTAGTATATTTAAGTATATTAACAATTCTAAATGTTTCGCCGCAGCAAAGACATATGTAAATGTAATATAATACTTAGGAATATAGAGAGTCATCATCTCGAACAAATATTAGCAAAATTATTCAGTATTCAGTAACAAAAGAATATATTACATACTTCCAAAAGAGAGTCCTGAATAGATGCGGATAGTTTCGAATCCTTTTCTGTTTGAAATTGTACGTATGCTCTATGTATACAAAAATAACTAAGAAACTAGTCCGGTTTAGATCATTCAATATACGAAGAAATAGCAAAGAAAGTTTGTGTCTCGCTTCACGATGCAACACGTGTTGGTGAATGAGAAATAAGGAGTTATTTCCTTGTAGTAGCATATACGAGTATACTACACCAAAATCTCGCCTTTTAGTAGTCGTGTCTTAAATGTCGGAAGTAAATTTAGTTTTTCTTATCGATAGTCCCAACATCAACTGATCTCGCCATATACCTCAAGGGTATTTAATTTTAATCTTTGTAAATTGACCATAATAATAGTTTACATTATAAAATTGTGTTATGATCAAATAGAAACTGTTTAAGAACTATTGTTATATCCTGATGGTAATGTTGATAAAGGTAATATCTCCATCAGCGTCTTATTTAGTAATAAGGTTCTTTAATAACATATTATTATGGAATCACGTTCGATAGAACTAATTTTATCTATCTCATCAAACGCAAACATCTCCGCGTTTATGTTATTTTAAATGGATACTTCTTAATACTGTTTTTTTTTTTGCGAAGATTTGCTTTACTTAATCGTGTTTCATATTTTAAATAATTTGCATACGAGCGTAGTAAATGCCATATCCTTTGTCCATAATATATATATATGTTTTAATATATTAACGAATTTAACATTTAATTTAACTTTTAATTTTTAAATTTAAATTTAATTTATTTAACTTTTGACATATAAAAGTTATGCTGCCAGAAGACTCGTGTGGTATTTATACTAAAATCTTGTATAGGAACAAATTGTTTGTGTAAAAAATTGAGATTACCCGGCGCTATAATAGAATATAATGCTATAATAATAGCTATATGATGATAGTTCAGGAATAGTTCATATTGCAGATTCTTAAGTTAGTAAGAGTAACTTCTCGGGCATGCATTTGTACTTCTGTGAAATATGCAGCAATCTCTTTGTTGTTACACTTTGCACATAATAATACTACAAGTAAGGTGAATTACGCATATAAATTCAGATTGAATTTCTTTCTTGACTTATAGAATTTTATAAACTACTTAAAAAGATTGCGCTAAAATATACTAAAACTGTATAATAAAAGCATTTACCCCTCAAAAAAGCAATAAATTATATTTTGAAAAAACATAAATAATGAGATTGAAATCTAGTATGAGGCTTGGTAAATGTGTTTAAAATGTATTAACGTAATATTGTCGTTCGGTAAACAGCGTGCTGTATTATACATACATAGGCCTCGACTATTAAACGTGGCTTTTAACGTTGCCAAAGTCTACAGACCGGATACCTGGTCGGAAGCGATAAGACAGGTACCCGGAGCTGTTATTGAAAAAAAACAACGCGATAACGAGTAATTTAGCGAAAGCTTTCTGTGAAATCTCGAAGATATATCGCCGTCCCCGTGCGACCCTGACGTCATGTATTGTGTGATCAATCAATGTGTCCAATGTGTTTTTTTCCCCCGAATAGATAACGATCATTGTCCTTTAATTTCCTGTAATGTACACTGAGTTTAAGTGGATGAAGCGATACTGAGGTCTTATTGTATAAAAATAACTTTTGTTTAATTACTTTATTTGTTGTTAGGCGTATGATGGATAGTTTGTTATTTCCGTAGATAAAATTAGTAAGTATAGCCACTAAGGTTATGACGACGTTCATTTTAAATCGTGTCGTCGTTTTTTTTTTTTTTAATATTTTGAGAGTGTTTTCAATAAGCTATAAAAGTTTACTCTTGGCCAATATAAGTTAAATGTGTTCTGTGATTGGAGAGATCTTGTATTAGTTGTAAAGTCTGTGTTATTGTAAGAGAATTATAGGAAAATAATCGATTAGTTACAAACTGTTTAATTTAAAATTCAGACTCATGAAATTACGGGAATCTTCTTATAAGTAAGCCTTAATATTTCGAATGAGTACTGTTGAAAATACTAAGAAACCCCGTATGTTGGTAGATTTACGCTTTTTCCTCTAATTATGTTTTACAGTGTTTAAATAAAATACCATACATTGTGACAAATGAGGGAATTTAATCTTAGATTTCTTTTATATTGATCTGTGACAATTGTTTGTCAATGTTAATGCGTATTAAATGCGTGTAGTGGGTGGCGGTGTCGTGTTGCGAAGTATTAATTATCTCGGTGAATGAACCGCACTATGCTGGTATCCCCGTGTGGCATGTACTGGGAAGTGGCGTTTTGCCAGCGCTCTCGAATGCCCCATAGGAGTCGTTATCGTCATTCAATACGGGCCCATAATCGTACACTCGCTAGTGAGTGAATAGACAACCGCTATTACTCAGCCAGTTGTAACCAAATACGCTAACTGTAAATATGAATGCATCACTAAACACGTCTACGTCTATGATACACGCGTTTAAGTGGTCCCAATTAGATCTGTAATGAATTGTTTGACTAATTTAGTCATAGAACAATCTACTAGAATAAGCAAATTCGGTTTAAGTGAGGCTAAAGTTCAGATGATATGTAATACAAAACATACCAGTTGTTTGTTGCGTTTCACATAACAACTTCTGTTATTTACAATTATTCAATGGTCTAGTAAATGTATTTTACAAGGAAAGCGCTGGTGGTAATTTTTATTTTCTAGACTATTTTCACTGTTTTCTTGATAACTTTTTATATATATATTATATTACGAACAAAATATGAAGTTACTAAAATTTGCATCTGCAGTATGCTATTGGATTTAAAAAAACGAATTATGTAATTTTGTTCTGTGATTCTTAACAAACAATTCACATAATTCATATAGACCTTTTAAAATAATATGTAAGATTATGTTATTGTCAATTCACTTCTTTGTAGACTTTATGTCGCTTACCCATAAAAATGAGACAATAGGAAAACAATAGAAAGCTGGCGTTAATGCCAGGTTAGTGCTCCAGGGGTTAAGTAAGGAAATAAGATGTTTATCTCTTTTTAAATTTTATAGTCATACACAAACTTTAGTTTACGAAGGCAATAATTGATTTATAATTTTTATCGTTGGTACGATAATGTCAGTAAAAATAGATGAGGTGAGTCAAGTTGTGGCTTTAAGCCAAAACTAAATATAAATAGTACAAAGCTACATTTTTATGATTTTTGACATTTCTAGTCATGTTTTCGTCTTTAGACTACCAGCTAGTAATAGTGCTATGCTTAATTATTTTATTATTTTTTTTAGTTACGAGTAGACCACTAGATGGACAGAATATAAATAATAGACGCAAATGTTTTGTTCTTATAGCCTTGAACCGAGAAAGGATTGAGAAGCGTGCGTCACTTGAACCCGATGTTCAACGTATAGATGGCATAACAATATTAATTTATTCGAGTATTACGTAATTAGAACCTAGAAAAGCTGATTAGATTATACACGATAATAAATTACCCCCATTGTGATTACGTCAGCATTGACCTAATTTTGAAAAAAAAACCAAGAAAATTAATAAGTGAATTCTGCTTACGTAATTCTTGAAAGACCCCTAATAATGCTTACGTAATAATTGCAAGATCCCTTAAATTCGATTACTGATAAGATACAGGAGTATGTATAATGTTCGTCTTATAAACGATATTTATAACGAGTTAGTCGTCGATTCGGCTGTGCTCTGTGGCCGCTGCCAGCCGCTGACTACTAGTATTTCGTATTTCGATTAAACATTCGTCCGTTATAAACAACGGGCCGACGCGTCGCCATGCCGTCTGAAGGTGAACCTGATGCAATTATCATGGAAACATATGTAAACATACCGAGTTATACATATAACGCGTTTTGTTTACACCTGATATGCATAATCGTTTTAATACCGACGCTGTTGAAAATATGATCTACCGTAAATGTTCTTATAATTAGTACAGCGGACTGTGTAGGACTAAACTCGTTCCACCAGATACGATTTAAATAAAGATACCAAATAATACGTAAACATAAATAGGGGGCGGGGAGTCTGAATTGTGATTACGTAAGCAATGCTTATTCCATTTTAAGAGCTTTGCTTATTATTGGTGTCAAGATGAAGGGAGGTCTCAAAATGTCTATAATTCTATTTACGTAATACTTGTCTGGATCCTAAGAAGCAGATGAATGCATTAAATTTTTACAAATTTTACAAGTTTTTTTTTTAATAGGAATAGTACACCAATAAGCACAAAAAAAAACGATATATTCACAAATTATTAGGGCTTCGCGTCTAGGTAGTAATAATTATATAATTACTTCTATTAATGTTTCGGGTTATTAGCGCCGTCTAGGCATAATATGGGTTTTAAGGGTTACGATATTTTGTATGAGGAAAGACAACTTTTTTATTTAACTTGTCTCCAACGTTTTACAAGCATTTTATCGGGAAATATGTCCTATCTGCTTACTTCGGATATCGTAATGGATTTACAATAAACTGGATAAATAGAAGAGTCAACCGAATACTGCAATGTAGTGTACAAATAGACATAAATTTCTAAAGTATATTAGACATCACTCTAAAGTGTGGCATTTAAACGTAATGTAAACGGTTTAACGTTTTTTAGTTTTTTTTCCTGTAAGTTATGTTGGATGCGTTCACACGAATCTTAACACTGAACTTGTGTTTTGAGTCGAAGAAAAAATATCAATGTTAATTTAAAACAAAAAAAAAACAGTTTTAAAAGTTTGCGATTTATGTGTTGCTTCAATGAATTAATTACCTTTACACTGACTTTGTAAAGTAATTATTAATGATGATTAATTAAATATAGTTACAGTTCCGAGGAACTTTGTACCGCCTCAGAAACAAGAAATGTCATATTATTAGTTGAACTAAATACATTTTATTCTTCCAATACTCGAGGAAACTTCTCCAGTTCAAGACGAACAAAAAAATGTTCATCGAAACCAGTCAATCCATTCTCAAGATATTAACATAAAACTGACGTCCTAATACAAATTGTATGAATAAATCTATTTTTTTTTTTCATAAATATTTTTTCGTGTATTGTTTCTGTTATTCAAAGCGGAGACAAATCTGACAAATTGTATATCATAGAAATCGCTCCAGTCGCTCTTGAGTTATAAATGGTGTAACTAACCCGACTTTGTTTGATACATATAGATTTACTAATTATGTTACAAACATAAAAAAACTCCTTTTATAAAGAAAATCCAGAAACCGTTTTCTATCCGCTTCAGGGTTATAGAGACCATCAACTAGTTTCGTAGTTCAGTCACGACTGATGTACCAAGCGTTTCAAATAGCGTTTCATAATACAGCCGACAGTAAAAATCAAACTACCCAATACTAGTAAAACAAATTACAAAATCTATTTCCGTTGTAAATAACAAATTTCAGTACTATTGACTGATCAAAGATGAAAATATCTGTTCAATGAGAAACATTCATTTAAAAATCTGTATATTAATTTTAATAAAACTAAAAATGTTTTTTTATCTTTATAAATAGATCATTAACCGTTTTTTTAAATCAAATATTCCGCAGAAAAGCGGTACCTACAGCTTTCAATAGACAACGCGCGCCAACGTTACCTTATTAATTGCAGCTATTACTTCTAGCAATTAGGTACCCTTTGAAACTGCTTCAATGTATCAATCAATATCTGTTACGGCAACTGTAGTCTCTATATTATTACAAACAAAACAAAGAGGTTTACTATTCAAGATTCTCCTATTTATTATTTAAAATGATGCGAATGCTACAGATCTATTATAGGTATATAATGTTATACGGTCTATATTTTATTTATATGATATGCAAATTTGAATATTCAAGAATTCGTAAAGATGTCATAACACTCGCGGAAACGATTTAACTAAATACGAAGTTCTTTTTTTAGTATTGAAATTTCTTAACCTTGAATGTAATTAATTGTGTGTTAAAGTTTAGATATTTACATATATTTTTTACTTTTACTATGGAATTGAAATTTGACCATTGTTGTAAATTGTTTTTTTTTGTTATATCACATAAGCTCACCAGCGAATACAAAACACAAAAATGAGAATAAAATCGGTTAATATGTTGAAATATTTTATCTTCATATATATTTCTAAGTAAGCCTGTAATAATAAAATCATGTGAAGATGCTTGTATTGATTTTTTATAAGAACGTGAACATAATCTTGCAAGATGTTTAGTAGTCTTTTATTATATGATCTCTTTAATAACGAAGGCTACAAAAAGGTCTGAACCTAAAGACCGTAAACACAATAGTAATTGTAATAATCTTAAATTGAAATCGCAGCTAAATTGAACAGGCAATTCACATTATACGGTGATTTTTCTCAGTATCCACGTAGTTCGGATGGACTTCCAACTTCCTATTGTACTACAACCACGCTATTGCTATTAGAGCGAAAAGGATTTCTTCGTGGAATTATTATCAATAACTTAGTAAAGCGTGTTCGTTTTACACCAAGCTATCAGTGACTTCACGCTTGAGATCACGCCGTTACCGCGTTCTGTTTGCAATGATTTATTTTCTATGATCGTAAAATATGTTCCCTTCATTTTATTATGTTATTGAACAATGGTTACGTTGTATTCTAAATATATAATTGGGTTTTATTTTGTGAAGGAATATAATATTTATTTTCAACCTTTTAATAAGATAGATTATATTTATAATAAAATAATACATTGTTTGATATTATTTCTGATATTGATTCTTTCAAGCGGAATATCAACCATCATCATTTTTTCACATAAAAAAAACATATATACAAAAAGATTGAGTTTCCTGCCGGCGCTTCTCGACTGCGTTGTTTTCGAAACCGGTGGTAGTTTTTGTCGTTCATAAGCGCCTTTTCAGGAGCCAAATGGAATGAAGTATTTTTTTATTTTCATTTGGTCTCTATGACTATGGAAGACGATTTAAACAGCACTGTGGAGATATTTGTATATGTGACATTATAGCCGAATTTGTGTACGAAAGTCCTTTTTATATTATTCATTTATATTATTTATGAATATAAATAAGAACTATAGCATACCAAATACATCTTGGGCTATTATATAAACTGACGGCGGTTGTTAAAAGTATTTATCTAAATATTGTTTGTGCATTGTTCTCAGGTGTGGTCTCCATGCTGATTTCACAGAGCTGACCGCGTGTGTTGGAGGTGAGCTGGATAGGCACGAAGGTTCAGCGGTGCACAGGCGGTATTTTTACATCACACTGTTAAGGGAGCCTGTGGCCAGGTAACTTGAATTGATAATTAAATTTATGTAAACTAATATTTGCCTACTGGTCGATAATGTCGAAATACTATATTGAAAATTGTATAACTTTGAGGCCAACTTGAAATGGTTTTACTCCGCGTGCAACTACTGCGTTCTGCGTGTTTTAATTCTATGTATATTTGGCATATTTAATATGAAATTAAAATATTGGTTAAATGATAACTAAGGTCAATGAAAGCTATTTTGAAAAACTTACTAAGCGTAAACTATTAGAATGTTTTAATACATTAAATTTAATCGAATTTGAGAGATAAGAACAGACATAAAAAGTTATTTCGACAAACCCTTTTTCATAAAAAATGAATAAAAACCTTAATAAATTCTATCATCGTTAATGGTATTTGCATTCTAAATTGAAATTCGTAGTAACTTTATTTACTTGTTTATCGCAACTCGTACAGCCGCGAGGCAAGATTAGTTTGTTTAAAATTGTACATTATCCTATCTGTCCGAAACTTTGAATACTGATTTATATACCATATACCGTACATATAATTTATACATATGTTTTTCATTATTATATTTAGGAATACAATTGCAGTCATTATTTATGTGAACTGTGGGGAAAGTGACGATGCTTTTTTTTTTCAACTTTTTTAATATATATGTATTCTCAAAGTAAAATGATAGAAATTCTTTTGGAAATGATGTAACATCTTTTGTTTATATTTATTTCTAGCCGGTTTGTAATCACTGGTCGATTAGTGTTACATATCTCCTAAAAGATTGAGATTTAATTTTAAGCTTTCTACAAGTTCGTAAGTATAAATAATTACTTTTATATTTCCACCAGATATTAAATTAATTAAACCGTAAATAAGGTGAAATAAAAAAAAAACCATATTTATTGTCGTACAAACGTAACGTATAGGTTAGGTTAGTTAGTTACCCGTGAAGCTAAATAAATTAATACTATCCGTACATTGTGCAAATGTTTTTTTTATTATTTTCAAAATAACAATAAATTAGTTTCACAAGAAACAAAGAGCCATTTTTCAAGTAGACAGAAGCACATGACTGGGACAGACGGAGCCACCTTGTGGCTAAGACGTGAGTTACTGAAAATGGATGCTTGAATTGCTTGTGTTTGGCATACGAATGAATGCCTCGGTTTACTCCATTGTGTAATCTAAGGAAAAATACTTATTTTTTATAATAGCCTAGAACTTCGAAGTTATTAATCAGGTGTCTAGACACCCTTCTGCTTTTAGATGTAAATAATAGCGTTTTTTTTAAATAATTGATACTGTCATGAATCCAAATGATTTAGGGACAATTATGTATTATTTTCTTAAGTTTTAGTTTTCTAATAAAATGGTGGCCATTTATTAGAAATTACGATAAGGTTTTTATGACATTTCAGATTTTTACACCTCATACCCTCTGTGTTTTAAATTCACTTCACTCGTGGACAAAAACCAAACGATATTACGTAAAATCAAAATACAGAACATAGGGTACCTAGTTAATGAAATACAATCAAGAACTACTAAATGACAAACCCAATATCATTATTATGTATTCCTGAAAATTACTTTATCAAACAGAAAAATAATAAACAATATAGTTAATCATAATTAGAAGCGATTAATATATGAGTAAAAATAAAAACATGAAATATAGAAATACGAACAAGCGTTAAACATAATACCTTCTCCCTTTTTATTAATTTGTAACTTTGTGACAGCGTCCCCTGTGTGTGACATATTTTTACGAGTTATTTTGAAACAAAAAGTTAAAGTTTAAATATAATTTTATCCAATCTCATTGTGAACGCTTGGTATCCCTTTGTAATTTTTGTTTATAGAACTTTATTCTGTGATAGTAATTAAAAAAGAAAAACCAAATGTATTTCATTTATCGTTGGTTTCCGTGAGAAAGGAAACAAGTGAATAGTTACTTGATAACTTCATACACTATTATCATAAAACAGAATATTATCCTCATACTCAAAGACTTCCACTACTGGACATTGGTGTAGGAAACTTGACAACGACTGGTATTACGTTAGCGAAAGCCCGTGACCGTAGTCGTCGAATCTTGTCTGAGTACTTCCCAGGCCGTGTCTTTTTAAACGTGGTCGCCATTCGAAAACCCGATGGTCCCATCGAGCATCGGTTCTATGAGCAACGGTTACTCTCAGAATTTGTACCATATACATCGATCATAACAAAATGTATTAAAACAAGAAGAATAATTAAAAGTTATTTCATTGGATCTCTAGCTATGAGCTCATCTATGGACAGAAAGAAATACGTTTTCTTTTTTAACCCCTTGAGCACATACCTGGCGTTTATGCCAGCTTTCCATTGTTTTCCTATTGTCTTATTTTTATGGGTACTCGACACATTAAGTATCTTAAATAATCGCAAAGTTGTTAATTGAAAATTGAATCCGATACCTAGTGAAATAATAATAATGCGAAGAAAAACAATTCTTCTTTGAAAAGGCGTTCGGACCAAGTGTAAACGAAATTTAGATGATAATAATGAATTTGTTAAGGCCTATTGTGATCTTAAATTTATCTTCACGATGTAATGTCGCTGGGGGCATTACTCTCTTCGAGTTATTCGCATTTAATTTGTGCCGAGGGGACTCAAGTCTGATCCTATTAAGGTGCCCCTAATTTACCGTCACTGGATGTCACACTTTGTTTCTCTTGCTTAATGCGGTAAAATGGATTCGAAAATCGTTCTCGATATATTAATTACTTTTTGGTTCTTTGTCCTGTCTGCATTAGTTTTATATGTATTGAAATTTGCTCTTAATAATTTACCGCCTCAAAGTTTCAGGATTTATCTTTGGAGAAATAAATAAAATTTGGTATTTGTGTTGTGAAATTTCGCCTTGTATGCCAATAAGAAATTCCTTGCTGTGTTCTATAAACAGATTGTGCTTGGAATGCTTGCGTAGATTAGTTTAATTTCGAGCTGTATTATGTGCTTTCTTGAGACCCAAAATCGTTAGGCCTATTAAACAGATATATCCCTATATACGTGATAAAACCATAGGTTTTTTTTTTTGTAATAGTGAAACATCTTTATCACTTTATCATGAATCAAAATATTTACCTGCGGAGAACAGACGGAAAGCTTTTTACTTTGATCGTTTGAGGGGTGAAATTTTATCACAATAATTTTCAAGTCTGTAGCGACACAGTATAGCGCGTGCATGATAATTTGCTGACACATACAAATTGCGATGCACGTGCCCGACACTTACTGCACCAGTCCCCTCCGTCCGACTGTAGAATACGCTTGTGTAGTTTATGGAATTATTGGCAAATATATACGTATAAATGTTTTACGTGTTTGATTATTCATAAATTACCCTCATAGTTAAAAGTCCAATAAACCCTAGATAAGCTTATTTACACGAAAATACTATCTGAAATATTTTTATGAAGAGCATCGATTTGCATTGATTGGTTTCTAAACACATGTGCCTGCTCGTTTTGGCAAGCAAGTTATTAAAAGTTGATGTGGTTCTGCGGAGAATGTTAATTTCTTTGACTTAATGTATTATTTATTTATTTGCTAAATTTCATTTACAACGGTCATAATCATTTTACAGTTTAATTAAAGACAAACATGCAAACACTTATACGATAGTACTAGCTTCTGCCCATGACTTTGAACGCGCTGACTTTAGAATTGGGTCCAGAGAGAAACTGTGATAGTGTCATCACAGGCTTTTTTTCTAAAATGTTTGTGGACCACAATTCTCTAGTACACCATTTTGATGTATATCATGTCTTAAGATTAAGCTTGCATAAGTCATAAAAAATTATTTTTTTCCGACTTGATTACATAATATTTTTTTTTTTTTCTACTTACACAAAAGCTTAATTAGGATATTTTTCATATATCCGCTCTTATACCTACCCCTCCCTAAGGGAGGAGCCCTTGATAAAATATCTAATTTGCTGTGAAAAGTGCATCAAAATCTGTTTTTTTGGTTAGCGAATAAACAGACTTGAAACGGAAAGTGACTCTCGTTAGAAATAATATTGCATAGATATGAATTCATATTAGTGTGTTGTATATATAATATGCGACTTTAATATTGCATAGGAACAGTTATTCTATCGGGATGACTTTGTACTTGTTTCATTCGACTGGTAATATCACACAATAAGGATTGTTGCTTTGTTAAGAATTCTGAAGATATTGTGATATTTAAACACAGTTTGAAACGACATTGTTTCGTTTGTAATTTTAAATAACCTTGTAAAAATTCAAATTGTACCTTTTAAAAGAAGCTTGGAAGAAGGGACCACTGATAAATATTTCTTGGTCAACTTGGTCATCGAATGGATGAAGATTATATATTTTCAATCGTATAGGATCTCTATAAGTTTATAAATCTGCATAGGTATAAATAGATTGAAAATATTTTCTCAACTGTTTATCAATCGTTTTTTATCGTTTACTTCAGTCTTCGTTATAGATATATTTATAACTTTGAAACAGTTACATTTTTAATAATAAACATAGTCAAATTTCGACTACTAGGCGAAATATACTAGATAGTATAAAATGTGTTTTATATCCGGGCCAGCCGCCAGCAGGGGCTTTCCAACGTGATCCGACCTCCCAACTGGAAAGGCTTCTGTACTCATTGGCAGCGCGATACAATGAATCTTCTATGCACTAGCGTAACACCTATTACACTGTACCCCAAACCTCTGCACAATAGACATACGGCTGTAAAGAGATCCGTAGTCTCCCATAAACGCCGTGGGTTAAGTGCAAGAAAATTACTCGGCTAGCAGTTATAACAGAGGTCGCTAGGTCGGTGCCACTTTGGTTCCCTTGTGCTAGGTACCACTCTCCCGATCAATCGTCTTAAACGTTCCATTTTAACGGCTCAGTGCTTTGACCACGATCTCACCTGATGTTAGTTAAGTGACGATGTGGTCCAGAATGCTAAACACACTAAGCCTGGAGGTATTGGTACTTAAGTGATGCTGCCGGAACACACCTACGTATAGGTATTTGGCGACACATTTTCAAACTTGAGAGTGGTAGCTACCCGAGTGGGCATTATTAAAAAATGCTCTACCACTACGATCTCTTCTTCATGATGTTTTCCTCCAATGAAAGCTCAGGTTGATTTTAGAGTTGTACAGGTGGGTTCGAACGCGCGACCATTGACACGAAAACCGACCGCACTACCAACTGCGCCGTCATCGTTCGCCTTAAAAGTTCTGTGAAGCTGTCAATGCCCTTCCGGTTAACAGCATTTAGTCAGTTTGGAAAAATAAAAATAAATGTGTTTTAACGTTTTTGCCAGGTACTTGTCGGAATATCGACACGTTAAACGCGGCGCCACTTGGAAGGGCTCCAGGCATTGGTGTCAGGGACGTACTGCCACTTGTAAGTTGTCTTTTACTGATTTTTTTATTTAAAATAAGATAATAGATTATGTTTTCAATTGTTATGCTTTTAACATATCGAATTACTAGGCGTGCAGGAATGTGTCATCTTACAATAATTATTTTAATTTGGTAGGTACCATGAGACATTGTTACATCCTCCTCCATTGTTTTTCGAGTGTATCGTCTTGTATGTTCAACTGTTTTTATGTATTAATACAAAATAGTTATCATATGTGATTACCCGGTTATTACGATGTATAAATATCAGTGTCGAATTGCTCCTATAACCCGATTCCTTATAGCCTTACTAAAAAACAAAACACAAAACACTCACGGCGCACACATCAAATCATGCATCAAATATACTATAACAACCACACAATCGTAAACGCGAAACACGCACACTAAGAACTAGCTCATACAAGCCGGTAGCAAATTGTCGAAATTGACATCACACACATGCACATTTCACTTTAATTGTCACTCACACAATAAGAGGATTAGTGTACCTATTATATAGCGCAAATTAAGGCTGAAAATAAGCCCTTTCGTTCCGGGTTTTTCATTTAATTTGATCATTATTCTGATATAGTTACAGTTTGTCAATAAATATTTGACGAAAACGCCATCTACTCATATACTAGAAAAATGTCTTCTAAGCAACTTCATCTAAAAAGAATAATGTGCTAATAAATTCCCTTAGATGTCACTTTTTAAATTGACTATTGCGCTACACCGAAATGATGGATTTACTTCGTATTTTAGAATGGTCGATTATAATCATGTGTCAATTTCGTAGCCGAAGAAGTTAGGATTTTGTATTAAAGTATGAAGTTAAAATTAATCAATCAGTATTATTTTATGTATTATGTAAGTAACTCTATCGTTAATAATCTCGGTCTAATTGTTATTTTTCGTTTCGCGTAAGTCGCCATCTCGCATCGTCCTGTTAAAATTATATATAAATAATATAATAGTTAAAATCCACGATCACGAAAGGTTTTCATAATTATAGGAACATTTATCACAAGCGAAATGAATTTGACATTTCGTATTTAGAGTGCTAAATAATTTTTATATATAATAATCTCAAAAACAACTTATCATACTCTCGACATGTACTGTTTATGCGAAGGTGGTTAACACTAATTGCAACTGCCTATATACGCGTAGCATCACAAGCGTCCATCATTCATTACTGTATTCATTTTCAAGAGAAAGAAGTATGACGACCAGGTAGATTTTTTATGCTTCGGCTTTACCGACGAATTTTTTCACGCCACAACACTGATAAAATCTTACTTCTGAAAGGTATTATAATTTTACGATAATTTGTATTTAAAAAAAACATACAACAATAAATAAAATACAACTGATATAAAAATATAAATCCTTTTTAATTTTAGTATATAAGGATGGACCTTTTAAATCTTTCACAAGTTATAATTTTAAAAGAATATTTTACAAGTAAAAAGAAACTCTTGAAAGTTACTTACGAAAAACTCACAACTTTATTTAAAATAAATCAACTTTAGATTTATAAAAAAATCCTTTGCGCTTTTATAAAATAGAATTTCATAATTGAAAAAATAAATTCTACTTTATAAAGATTGAATAAACGCTAAATACATATTTGAGTACGTTGTATATAAATGCTAAAAAGGCAAATATTAGCTGTAGAAAGAAATCTTATTATAGATCCGTTAAAAGTTATTGAGACTGTTCCGGTAACAACTTTAATACACATTTAATTCTTTTAAAATAATGTTAAATATTGAAGAATATTCCTGAAACTCCACTGATCTCCAAAATACGTGCAAAAATACAAATACGTGCAAAAACATCCTGTAACTCAATAATAAACACAGACACAATATTTACTTACTTTGAGCATTACTCGTAAATCAATTTGTTTGTTTAGACTTTTTTCGACATTCAAACTTATACCGAAATATAAATTTCCTTTGAAGCTTGTAAAATTCGATATTACATAATTTACGTCAATTTTAATTTGGAAACTCGTTATCATCATGCTTTTTTCAGTCTAATTTAATTGTCTATTTCAAAGATATTATTTCTTTTACATTTGTTTGGTTAACTTTCTATACGAATAATCATTCAGACCCTAGGTTCTCAACGTGGGCGATAACGCCTCTTTGTGAGCGTTTTAGATTTTCGGGAGGGGGGCAGTAGAAAGAAGATCCAGAGAAAATTAGAGGCATTGAGTTAGCGCAAAAGGGGCGTGGGCAGATTAAAAAATAGCCTAAAAAGGCAAAAAAAATTAAGAGTATATGCGATCGGTGACAAATTTTAAAAGTAGGTATTTCAGAAATGTATTGCTATCGCGTTGCGCCCCAAATAAAGAACACGAAAGGGACAACTGCAGCTCGGACTGATTTTACCGTATGCAAAATAGACGAAAATATCACTTCGTATTGCCCTGTTTCCTTCTCCAAAACGGAACTGATTTTTAATTTTCTTTTAGTTATAGAATAAGAAAGACTTTGGCTATGCCTCTACGTTTTACTTTTTTTTTTTGTTTATCAAACTAAATTTATTTGACGAACGTCTGACAATGACGGTAAAAATCAAGCATTTTGTTTTCATTTTCAAAGGCTCTTAGTTTCTACAATAACTAATTTATGGAAAAAATCAAAATGTACGGACTTGACGGTAGTGGATATATATTAATTGGTATAAAACATTGATCATAATGCTAATATCCAGAGAGGATACAAGGGACTACGTTTGCATGGCATAAACGCTGCTCGCATATCATCATAAGGGAAAAAAACATATACTCAAAGTGGGCGGTGAGAAACTGTGATTTAGACTAATAATTCTTATCTAAATGAACTCGAAAAAAAGTTTTAATTTTTTTTCGAGTATAATCCATACGACTTCGAAAAATATTTTGTAGGAACTATAGTACTTCATAACTTGATTGGTGCTTATTAAATTATTTCGCTCTTTTAATTCGAGTGGTTGTCAATTATGCGTCAGTAATGTATATTTATCGCTCGTATCGTTTCGTATTACTGAAGTCTGCATTTTTTTATATGGAGAAAGTGTAAGTGCGTGACTTGGAACGGTTCAGTGACTATTGAAAATATAGCTCGGAGCATTTAACATTAATTATAAAAACAAATTCACTATAAGTTTTTACCGCGTGTTTATAGATTTACTGATGTTTAGTTACTGTTTGATTAATGTCAAGGTCATAAATATGCCGCAAGTTTGAATAATTATATACAATTATTATATAAATAAAACATGAGAATGATTTAGTAGATATAAAGTAGATTGAATAATACAATATTTACATAAAAAGTTTAACCAAAGACTTGTATTTGAGTTAAAACGGATAGGATTCGTTGTCAGTAAAGAAAAAACCGAACCGAACCCACTAATTTATATCAAAAATAATCCTACAATATTTGTTCGGAGAACCAATGAAACTGTGTTATTAGCAATCGTTTATTCGTATCACATTACATCTTTTCATAAGAAGAGATACGTATTTGGTATATACAACAAACCATTAGAACCATATTTTTTATACGAGAGAGTGTTGTCAAGTTATAAAATCGTATAATATTTTAATACTATTGTCTAGATTTATTCGATATTGGAGGCAGTTCCATAATCATACATGATTATTGAAAGCTACTAACAATAACTTTTCAGTACGTCACATTACTGTTATTGAAATTGTGATTGTATTTACCTACAATTTGTTAGGTCTCTACACTCACCAAGTTGTGGTTATTTCTTTGGTTTGTTAAATACATTAACTTCCCTGTTCACACTTCTAACTCCTGGCGTAGGTCTGGTCGTTGTGGAGATCTTTGGAGAAGATTATGTCCAGCAGTGGACGTCTTTTTTGTTAATATAATCATGATGACTAGAGAGTGGAAAATTTCATATTTATATATTTTTTCCATCTATTCAACCGAAAGTAGTCCACTGCTGGAAATAGTTCTACCCAAAGGCTACTACAATGACCGGTCTTGCGCCACCCGCATCAAACGAATTCCTGTGGCCTTCACCAGGTCGTCGGTCTATCTTATGGGAGCACTACCCACGTTGCGACCTTCCGGCATGCGGCAGCCATTCGTGAACACGTTAGCCCCATCGGGTATATGAGCAATGTGATTCTTCGGGCAATATCGGTTTACTTCGCTTCTTCTGCGGATTTCCTCATTTCTGATTCGCGCAGTGAAACTCAGCGGCCTCTCCATTACCCTTTATAATTATAAATATATTTCATGTTCAGCATACGAAGTGCCTCCATGTTACACCGGTGATACGTGGCGTGGAGTCACTCTGGAGGACTTCATGTCGTGCCCGTGGAACCTGGCAAACAACCGGCAGACGCGGATGCTCGCTGACTTGGCTCTGGTCGGGTGTTACAACGGTACTCTACGCCAACGGACACCAGACACGGATAGAGTACTCTTGGCATCGGCTAAAAGAAATTTAGCGGCCATGGCGTATTTTGGGCTCACTGAGTATCAGAAGGTGAGTTACCTCGATCAGTTTTCTTACCACTAAGTCTAAGTTAGTAAAAACGTAAGAATTACATATTGGAGTAGATACTGAGAGAATTAAAAATAAAACAGTTTAAAGTATTTTTCCAATGTGTTTATTCAACCGATTTGTTTTACTTTTTTTAGTACGTAGCTATGAAAGTAGTTTGATGAGCTTCATTGTTACCAATAATAAAATGTTGGAAACAATTATTTTCCTTCGAATGTTCAACAATCAATTTGACTAAAGACTAATTAATTAACGTACTTTAAAGATAAATAACTAGTATTTATCGGTTTTTGTGGCTGAGAGACTGGATATGGATTTATGAACAGTAAAATTATCATTTGCACATAATATTTTTTTTTTCTTTACTTACTTGATATTTTTATTTAAAAAATAATAAAACTATTTCCACATAAAGAAATAAGAATGTCAAATTGTCAACATCGAATGAGTCTTCGTTCAAATCAAATATCCAGACGCTGCTGAATGTACGATCCTCTTTTGACTTACAATTCGTTTTCTAACGGCTTTTAATGTCATTTTGATGAGGGATAACTGTATTTTCCTGGATAGACAGAGTGATACGATTTATTTTTGGCTCTGACGTTTGTAGGTGAAAAAAAAACTTAATTTAATATTGCAAAATATGCTTACGTAGTTTGATAGCGAACGTTAATATTTCACATAAAATTGTTTTCCATGGTATATTAATGTAAAGTCTATTGTTTTTGAGATATTAATATAATAATAAATATTGTGCATTTTGATCACAATTTCATCTGATGTTAAGTGTGATTTAATATGGTAACCACGCTAATCCTGGAAGAATTGATTCTCAAGTAATACTCCTGATATACGCAATATTTACACGAAATGCTTTTTTGTTAAATATATTTTTTTCTTATAAATAATAATAGTTGACAAATAAATTTTGAAACAATATCCAAACAGGTGGATCAAATATTTTTGGGTACTACAAATGTCTGGTAAAAGCACATATTTTATGTATTACTAGGATTTTCATATATCCTCCGACCCCTTGTAGTAGAGATAAGCGCGGCCATTATTTGCACTTGAATCATTGTTCGCATATCTCGAACGCCATTTGTCGGCGGCCTGATGCGAAGCGTCTCGACGGCTAATGTATAATTCTTTGTTTTCCATGAATATTTATTGCTCGTCCATTCCAAATCTATAAATGACATCGATTTTTATTGTCCTAATTTCTGTAAAAAATACTCCATCTTATTGGTCAAGTCTTTCCCGTGACAGGAATAATTTAATACATTTTACTGCTCAAAATGAAAGGAATAACTATGATGTGATCCCTATTACTATTTTTTTATATAATTTATTTGCAACAGTGTTTAGATAAATCAAAATATTTAATATAAAACATATATAGTATAAATATGGATGTATATACAATGTTAATAAGGGGCACGTATTCAATTCAATAAACATAAATACTCTATATAACTATTACTTATAACTTATATTATATTGGAAAAAGTTATTAATAAACTTTACTACCTACGCTGTCTAGAAACTTTCTTTTTTAGAGACGTAATACAACGTAGGAGAAAATTATTATTATATATAGATGAGAACAAGTTTATATTTTATGTCTATTTATTATCTAAATTGGTTTAAATTTAGAAAAACAAACAAATATAGTCGTTCAGAATATTAATCGCAAGCACTACAATTACTGTGAAATTTAAAAATATTGTAATTAATTTAAATGTTGAAAATGTATGAGACCTCATGTTGAAATGTTGACATTATGTGTAATTTATTTTCAGTTTTAAACAAACAGAAAGAAGTTGTTGACCTCGGGGCATGATATTTAAAATGGATTTTAAAATTAAAATGAATCGTACTACTTTGTAAATGATTTGCTAATGCTGTAAACACACGTACGGACCGGACCCCGGAATTGGTATGGCGGGCGGCTGCGGTCATCAGTCGCATAGGTAGGGATGGGGATCCTTTCCGAAAAAAACCGATTATTTAATCGATTCAAATCTAAGCGTGTTGAATCGATTCATAAAACATTAAGATCCAGAAGGTCGATCGTTCAAACTAATAAAATATCGATTATTATACCTACTATCCTTTTTGTTTTCTATGATTATCTGTAAATAGGCAAAGATAAAACAGTTCAGTGTTATTTTTTCTTAGTATGTTAAGCGTTCTTCTTTTTTTGTTTAGTTGCCATTGTCGATCTTACGTGCTGTCAATGAAATTATTAGAAATGGTTTTTGAAATAAATGATGATTATAGTCTAATTCCGACCACGGGAAGAATATTATTTACGAATAAAAATTCAAATAAACAAGTTAAAATGAAGTTTGATCTCTTAGCCCTCGATTTTTTGTAAATCGATCCAAAAAATCATTTTTTTTAATCGCCCGCCATACCATGTCCGCGGTCCTATACATACGTGTATTAACAGCTTAAAATTCTATGCCGACTTTTCACTCCCGTAACTGTGAAAGTTAATCAATAACAAGAATTAAATTATTGGGCAAAATTTGTCTTTTGGGGTTTGAGTAATGAAATTAATTCTATTTAGAGATTAATATACAATGGCATTATAGATCGTGTCCCGTTTATTAGATGAGCGATAATAAAATTATCTGCTGAGGGTGATAATATAAAGTGGTAGGGCTTTTGTGCCCGATTAAGTTGGGAGTTAATGTACATAAGCTTACGCTTGTTATCCCCGAAGGGTTAGGCAGACGTGAAATAACGAACTACACCACCCAAATTTCGCAGAGCTTAGTTCCTTCCTAGATGTGACAAGGGGCGGAGCCTGTCGTCATATCGGGCACAAATTCCAGACTCCGGGATGATAATGAAAAGAAAAACCCAAAATCACTTGACACGACCCGGGGATTGAACCCGAGACCTTAGAACGACCATCGTACTGTAACCACTGCGCCACCGAGGTAGTCTCAAAACAAAGTGTTTTTTACTAGTGTGAGTTGTGCTGTTGATGAGTTACGGCACTAAGGCGTGTTCGCCTACAATGGGTCTAATTAGAAAGCTCATAGTTACCCAAAAGGCAACGGAGAGGGCTGTGCTTGGAGTTTTACTTCGTAATGGAATCAGAAATGTGGAGATTCGCAGATGAACTGAAGTAACTAGCATTGCTCGAATAATTGCCAAACTTAAGTGGCAGAACCGGTGCCCGATGGGATTCAACGGATTCTCGATTGGCTGCTGCGTACTGGAAGATACAGCGTGGATGGCCCTACAAGATGGACCGACGACTTGGTGAAGGTCACGGGAATCCGATAGATGCATGTGGTGCAAGACCGGTAGATGTGGACATTTTTGGGGCATACCTATGTCCAGCATTGGACGTCTTTCGGTTGAATGGGTGGATGGACGGCAGTCGCGACCACCATGCACATGGTGAAAAATCCGTCATAGTGACACGTTTCGGCACATCGCGTTTTAGATTCGGCCTTTGTAGATCCAGGAGTTATCGGAGTGGTAGGGTAACGGAATCTGGCTAGATTGCGAAGACCGTACACTTGCAGAAAACTTTTATAGTGATATGTTCAAACTTGTCACGTTCTGGGATCAAGAATTGTATATCTAGAGCTACGTAGAGGTTTTATTCGTGATGGATGTTGGCTAACATAAGATGGCGACTGTCGATAGATTCTCATATAGTAATGGTTATTATTTTTCTTGCACTTTATTTAACATTACATAAAGAGAAGTGAATTTGATGAGTTCGAATTTAAAAAAGTTTGTGTACTTACGTACGCACGTAAGAAGTTATAATTCTTTGACTTAATAATAGAAAAAACTAAACTGTTGACAGCTAACTTCAGGGTGACGGTGTGCGCACGCGTCGTATATTGACTAGCTAACTTCAGGGTGTCGTTTTTTCGTGACGGTGAGGGCGCGCATCGTAAAAATTTAATCTCATCATTTTTCCCTAACGCGCCAAAATAAGTATAACTTCAAAAATCTAGTCATTCATTTTCCATTTCCTTTAACTAAGTTTAATCTTGAACCAGCATGTAATCATTACATTATATTATACATAAGGCAATATCTGTCTGGTTGTGCGTTTGTTGGCTGGGTATATCTGTAAATGTATTATCTGGCCGATTTTTAGTGTATATTTGATTTCATTAAGCAGTGTATAAGAAAAGCTATGAGGACAATAGGGTATTAAATAAAAAAAAACTGTTTACTATTATATTCAATATTCATTGCAATATTTTAAATAAACCAACAAATATTAAAGAGATAATAAAGTATAAAATTTGTCATTTTACAAATCTTACGCGGAAAGAGTCGGGGCCACAGCTAGTTATTTAATAAAACAGATTTAATAGTGTCTAGGGTATTGATAGCTATAAATATGTCAGATATAAATATCTTTTTCCAGTCAACTTGAATTATTGGCAATATGTGACACAGTGTATTGTGCACCGGCAACGGTTTCGATCAGATAAATCTCATACAATCTGTGTCGAATGTTGGTCCGGCTTCCTAGCCTACTGTCACGCTGTCAATAATACGAATAAGAGTGATTTTTGAAATGAAACACAATTATTTTAGGATATAAAAGAAGTTTGATTTAAAAGTTACTTTGCTTTTATTCAGATATTTATTATTGTTTATGTTCGAAAATTTTTATTTATAAATCGAGGTAATACATGGTTTCATAAAGCTCGTAAGGTCGCACCTTAATAAGGTAGAGAAAAATGTACTAATTGGTTTTATCCATGCTTATTTATTGATACTAATAATAAAATTGTAAATTACACGTGTCCTGTACATTTTCGATTTTTGTGAAAAGAATTATTGCAAGGGACTATAAGGTAATTAAACATATTTCTATCATTTTTAGAAATGTCTGTCTGTGCAGGTATCAATTCGAAATTACTAAGTATATTTTAAAAATTCATTAAAATCAGTCTACTCTATCAAAAGTTATAGTAATTTGAATAACACGCGGCGACTTTAGTATGAAATAAGAGTTTGTAATAAATGTCTTTGTCTTATCCGAGCACAAAAAAATTATGGATTGATTGAAATTTAACAAAATGACTTAATATAAAATATATGTATTGAATATAAATAATAAATATCTAAGACGTGTAAATGCGAAAACAATATTTTGATATTTCATACAATATCTGGGCATTTTAGCCATTGTATTAAGAAGTCATTTTATGGAAGTAGTGAACTGAATTTCAATTATAATATCAATAGGTAAAAAGGGCGGGGAACATAATGTTATTTAATTCTAATTATGGTTAGACGGTTTATGTTTTATTTATTTTTGATGACATGGGTGACGTAGTGTTATGAATGGTGATGACGTAAGCTGATCCGATTTTGGAAATCCCTTCACTGTTAGAAAGCTATACGGTACTTTTTACGGGACGGGACGGCTGAATTCCACGCGAGCGAAGTCTCGGGCACAACTAGTATACAATATAACTGTATCTGAGAATGTGCATGTGGAATTTCGTGTTTATGAAACGAAGATTTCAATCAAATAAAATACATATTTGCAGTTTCGCAAATACCCATATTTTCATATAAATATGCATTCTCCTTTTCATCTCATCTACTTTTGAAAATAAATGACTCGAGTATTTTCAGATAGTGTTTGTAACAAAAAGAACCAATAATGCGAATTTTCGCATGTTATCAAAGATACAAAAGACGCGGATGATTTTCATTTATCTTTGAGCAAACTTACTTTGTGTATCGATGATTAGTTTTATTTATGCATATTTTATATAATATAATGCATGTTTTTTTCTACGCAGATATCGCAATACGTGTTCGAAGAGACGTTCAACCTACTGTTCGCGGTACCTTTCATGCAGCACAACGCTACTGTTTCCGGTGCTACCCTGGCCGCTCTCTCACCGGCTCAGGTCGCGCACATCAAGCGGTTAAACTCACTCGATCTTGAGCTGTACGACTTTGCGAAAAATCTTATGTTTAAAAGGTTTATTGTATTGCCCACTCAGGAAGCTCGTGTAGCCACCGCCATTGCTATACAGTAACACCGCATGCACTAGCATCATACTGCACACACATTCTTGCCCACGACTCTTAAGGTACATGGCATCTGTAAGGGATCTTATTTTTCATTATCTTTGGGTTAGGTAAGGCAGATTTCGCGCAATTTTTAATACAGGTAGCAGATCAAACCGAAGTTCGTACCGTTTTGCTGCCCTTGCGCTGGCTACTATTTTCGGCTGAGTGAAAATTTCAATCATTTTTTTCTCTGAAGTGTTAGAACAGTGTCAGCGATCAGTGAGAAAAAACGACAATTTTTGTTTTAATCCCAGCCTTAACTTGTAAGACTCGATTTGAAGACACCCGCCGTTATTCAACTTCCAAGCAACAGACGCAGTCTTTTATGTGAAGTAAGGATATCAATTATAATTTATTGTCTGAGGATGTTAATATAATATGTTTTGCAGAATATGCTTCTTGTATCTCATTTTTTCATTATAGACTCGAATGCTTTGTAGTTTCGAACGAAACGATTTTAGCGAATGCGACAACATCATAAACTCGCGAAGAGCTTAATTTGATAGGGATTCGACAGCATCGGGTTACAATACTCGATTTGCCCGAACTGTGAAATAGTTTTCACGCGCACATTCAAAGCGGCTTAATCGGATCACCGATCGCGATCCAATTCCAACTGCGATGCCGACGTCACAGATGTCAGGCTTCGTTTACTGGGTGTATATATTTATTTACTTTGATTATTTGTAACTATGTTCGGTTCCTTAATCTTATTTTTCTCACCGTTTACTTTGAGAATATGTCCTTGAGTCCTCCATCTTAATTTTTTTGCCCTTTTTAGACTATATTTTTAATCTGCCCACGTTCCCTGAGCGCTATCTCAATATGCTCTAATTTTCTCTGGGTCCTGTACTTCCAAAATTATAAAATAATTATTTAATATTATAATTTCTGATAAACCAAAACAAATACGTATTTACTTTATGGTAAGTAAATTTACTTTTCACTTTTTAGTTTACTGTTCGAAGTCGTTTTTTTTTTTGTTAAATAATATTTTAATTTAATTTTAAGTGATTGGTAGGATGCTTCTCGAATGAGGAAACGATGGCTACTTGAGACGGAAAATGATAGACCGAAACGGTGAGATAATAATCAGTTTCAAATTGACTAGTAGGAAATGGTTGTCTACACTAATATATAATAATATTATTATAAAGAGGAAAGATTTTTGTATGTAAGACAATAAACTCAAAAACTACTGGACCGATTTGGATGAATTTTGGTATAGAGATAGTATGATAATTTTTATTCCGAAAATCTCACGGAAACGGAAACTACGCGGGTAAAATCACGGACAGCAGTTAGTATTATTATACGATTTCCGAATTAGCAACGATTTTCCAAGGTTCTTCCCGATTTCTCTAAGATGCCATCATCAGATCCTGGTTTTCTTATCATGAGACCACCCTTGGGATATCTTCTTTCCAACAAAACAAAAATCATTTCATAAAGGACGGAGTTATCCGTGAACACACTTAAAAAAATACGGTCGAATTGAGAAACCTCCTCCTTTTTTGGAGTCGGTTAAGCTGTCCACTCGCGTTGAGAACTTAGGTTCTATAGGAATCTATTATTTTTGGAACACTATATGGGTTCAGTGCTTTAACCACAATCTCACTTGATGTTAAGTGACGATGTCATCCAGGTTGGTAGGTACACTAAGCCTAGAGGTACTGGTTCTCAAGCGATGCTACCGAAACACACCTATTGGTGATTGGTGATAGATTTTTAAGCTTGAAGGCAGTAGTTGTTGACGCCGTAGAAGTGTCTGTGCTCTTTGGCGAGCGATTGTTATGGCTGTGCTCTTTGGCGAGCGATTTATGTGTGTGTTCGGCCGCGCGGCGTGCTAGTCTCGCCTCGCGGGGTTGTCGTGGAGGGGTGGGACGCGTACACCAATTAGATCGCTTCGACAGTAGTACCCAGGTTTCTAATAATGTCATTAGAAAATGCTCTACCATCAGGCTATGGATTCCTCATGAGTCATTATAAAGTTGGATAGACGGGTTCGAATATCGAATTTTAAAAGTTAAGATTGAGGTCAACACAAAAATATCTCTGTTTTTCTGACTTGAGACAATAATTTGACACTTTAGAACAAAAAAAGGATTGGAATTTCAGATATCAGTAGGTAAAATAGATTGAGATAGTATATTTAAACTTATCGTGAATGATGTGGAAGGTATTTTAGTCGAGAAATATTTTTTGTTATCAATATAAAGTCTGATAAACCCTAAACAATCTCCAAGATACACGAACGGTTCACACGATTGTTATTTATCTAGACCGACAATAGTTAATAGAATAAAATTACAATTTGATCTGGATCACTGTTACACAGTATACCTACTAAGAATTCTCAATGGTTCGCGAGAATTAATCTACTGTCATTCAAACAATGAATTATGTAATTTTTATTTAGTTTACTGTTCACGTATGTGTATCCGAATAGGATGTTATTACACAATAATTTCTATATCACAGAACCGATTTAAATGTTATTAGGTTACAATCTAGTAATCGTGTATTGAATTTTTACAATCTAAGGTGTTTATAGTAAACTTTAAAAGTATTTTGATTTATATGAATAGAAAAAGACGTCATAACAAGATATATATCATTTTTTACTCATTCACAAAAAATATTTACATTGCAATTTTACTAAATGTACTAATCTGTTTTAGTGTACATTCATATGAACATCAAACGAACCTACCTTTATTGACTAAATTTAAACATTATGAACCAAACGATGTACCTGTAAAGGCTTTTAAAATATTGGGTTTAAACGTGCATTATTATCGTATTAACGTTTAATCTCTTGTTTGAACCCTCATATACTCAAAATATTTTATTTATTTGGTAGCAAAATTTCAAACACATTTTTACGATCGAACTACTTTTGATATTGAATTCTTAAAATAACATATTCGTGCCTGTCGCGTGCCTCCTGTAATAAATTCAACATTAAAACGGTTTATCAGACTTACAATCAAGAATTTTATTCACCAAGTTTTTCGCTACACAATTAAATGCATACTGTTGAAATTGTATAGTTACCTATTTAAGCATTTAGTTTTTCCGACCTGCCTAAAAGTTGCGCGGAATGTGCCTAAACTCTGGCGTTATGAAAAACATCCATTTCAAAATCGATGTAGTTTGCGTGTAAGGGGTCATCCATTACTGTATTCCTCTTGTCAAAAATCACGTGTAATTTTCAGATACAAAGCGATTTTCTTAATATTATTTTTATATATAAATGAATTCTGAAAATTTTGGAAATCGTTGCCTGGCAATGGTGAGTTTAGTACATCTTACTGCATACCAGGCGTATGTGATTACCCTTTTGATATTTTGTGTTTTTTTTCGAGTGGCACATGATTAATGGACGATCCCTAACGTGCAAGCGTGTGTGCAATATATTGATGTCACTTAGTTGGTTTAATAACTGTTTAATTAGATTCGAGGCGTTGAAAAAGCGCGATGCAGACTTCGAATACCGTTGGCGGCATCTGGGCGAGGTGTCCCGCAACGGCGTGACCGAATTCGACTGGGATAGTAACCTGGAGGACGTCACTACTGAGAAATATAGGGGCAAGTAAACGCACCGACGACTATAACGGGTCTATCATATACATGTATGTACACATCTAGTGCTGCGGTATACTAGTCATTTAATTACCATTACAAATATGAAGTAAACGCGCAATGTAAACGACATATTTAAATTACATTGTGCAATTATCGATTGTCGCGAACACAATATCGATTTTCATTTGAGCGACGGACATTATTAACGATATGTTTTATTGACAATTAAAAAATAAACTTAATAATGATGAATACGATACGATAATCATGATGAAACTTGAAGATGATTATTTTTAAAATAAAAGCTCATTATAGATCAATCGATTGATGAGAAATATCGTATTTCGAATTAGTTATTATGGTATTTTTCTCAGTACATTTTTTCTGAATTGTAAAAAGGGCTTGAGATTACTATTTGAGTTTTGATGTATAAAAATGTTGATAAATTGATATTTTTTTTTTATATATTCTCGTAAAAAATTAGGTTCTTTATTCTTTTGAGTATTTGTGTTTTTGTATTTATCTTGTATAACTTGTATATCCATTATTGTGAAGTTTATAATAGAAATTGTATACAAAGTAAATCTTTAAGTTTTTTTTTAATTTCCAGTGGATCCAAACAGCTAAATACCTTATTTTTCTATTTTTTCTAAATTTTGTAATAAATTAAGCAATTTATATATCGCATAGATTGGATTATACCACAAATCAGTTGACCAAAGTATTTCTAAGGATTTAAACGTACTGTTGTGTAAATTTGTGGTTTATTGCGCCTGACCTCAAAACCACTGATATTATCATGTTTACGTCATTCTATATTTTATAATTATTTTTTTCCATTTGGTATCTATTTTATAGTAATTGCAGCTGTCAATAATATTTATAGAATAGTTTATTTCTTAATGTATATTTATGAATCATAGCTGCTGTTTGATTACTGTCCGATTGATAATATTAAAAATAAAATTAGGTATATTTAAATTTTGATTGTAATCTGATGCCATGCCATGATTACTGTGTACAGTTTACGGTACGTTAAGTTATATAAGATGAAAGCCAAAGGCTCTTATCATAAGATTCCGAAGGTTGTTAAAGTAGTGACCACCAAATTTGAAATGTAGCGCTCTGGTGGTAAAACACAGTTGCTGATTATATGGGAATTGTACTAGGAAATGTTTGAAATAGTTTGGTGTTGTGTTTGTGAACCTAATAAAGTCTTTAAAAGCGATCATTTACACACACACACACACACACACAGTTAACAAGAAATTAAATACTTTGTTTTGTTTTTACAGTAAAATTTATAGCTGTAACTATTTTTTAGTTATACGGAAATCCTATTTTTTCTTTATATTTTATCCCAGTTATAAGAAGCGTTTTTGTTTATCGCCCATTATAAAGAGGCCTGGAAATCGTTAAAACACGATTGTGTTTCGTTAATAATACTTAAATCGTGGCAGCTATAAAAGTAAAGTTAAATGGTTCGGGATATCTTAAAATTTAGGCGGCTGTAGCGCAGAAAAAAAAAAATCTAATAATATTTTATGTGCATTTAGTCACGACTCATTGATGCTTATGGTGAGCTATTTCTGATATATTAAATTTAGTTTCAGAATTATATATGGCTAATATTTGTCTATGTGTCCAAATATATGTCTTAAATTTATTGTATATAAGAATTATATATATATAAAGAATTCCAATTTAAATCGTATGATTTTTATGATAATAACGGTGTTTTGAAAAATAAGGTGACGGCCAAATGTGTGTTAGTAGAAAACAAGATTGGCGGTTGATATTTCGATTACTTTAAGTTTAAAATAGTTATATATCTTTTTTTAGTTGATTATTCAGTCAGAACAAAACATTAATGAAAACTTATTTTATTAGAAATCATTTTGTTCTTTTAAAGCATAAATTATGTCCGACTGCAGGCAAACATCTTGAACATGAACTATTGTAGTGGGCGCAAGTTCGCTGAACTAATCTACCAATCACACGATCGGTACGATAGATTCTTGCGCGATGATGACCAATCAGGTTTAGAAATCGATATGTGCGCAGTTCAAGGTCAGTTATCGAGATGTTTGCCCGTATGAAATAAAATAATATCCTGAAATACATCTAAAATATTAAGTGACACAATAGTGTTATATAGAAATTAAATAATCTGATTATTTTTGTGGTATTATATAAATATGTATATATTTTGACCAAAGAACAATAAGAATAAGTGGTATAGAGAGTAGTAGATATAATTGTCAACTACTCATCTTTATAAAAAACGTTAAAAGATTTTTGTTTTGGTTATGTTGTGAGAAAATATACTTGAGCTGTATTTTGACATATTTTTCTTTTTTTAATTTTACCTCTACATTTCTATCTGAAGTATGTAGTAATTTCTCAATTTGTACCTGCCGTGGCAGCTGTAAATAAATATTATTTTCTACTATATAAGTGTTATCTTATGTAAAGTCTTAGTCAGATTTTAATATATTAGTAGTAGATATGTTTTATGTACATTTCTGTAAGTTCTTAAGGATTATTTTTATTGTGTATTATTTTTTTACTTTTTATATTCTTTTCTATTTCCCTCATTCGTGGTTGCTTGATAATTAAATTTAAATCGGACGTTCCGTATATTTTTTTATTATTACACAAATGGATCGCCGTTTTGTAATTAATGGCTCTTTAAACATTGTTCCGTATCATAATCCGTAATCATAATATTTATTTATGAATGTGTCGAGTGTACCCATAAAAATAAGAAATAGGAAAACTATGGAAAGCTGGCGTAAACGCCAGATAAGTGCAGAAGGGGGTTAATAAATTAATTTGTCATTGTATTGCTGTGTCATATGAATGAACTTGATGCAGCGGTTAAAGCTCCTTATATTGTTTGACACTTCCTATATAATTATGGCAACATCAATGTCGTCAACCCTCAATAACTGCAATTTTAAAGATTATTTCTATCTGTGCTATATTATTTTTTAAAGTACTACTTACAATACGATGAATTATAACAATCCAAAAACCAAAATCCTAATGTTATTCTGTACTCATATATACTCGACACTTAGACCACAACCTGATGTTAAGTGATAATGTGGTTCAGGACGGTAAAAACACACTAATCCTAGAGGTATTGCTAGCTCTCAAGAAATGCTATTGTTTTTTTAAGTAAAATACCTATCGTTTTTTTAAGTTTAGGGTAATAGTTACCTAGGCGGGCATTATCAGAAAAATGTCCTAGCATCATGCTATGATTTCCTTCACTGATAATATAATGGTATTGTTCAATTTTACACTGCAACGTGAAGAATTTAAATAAACAGAGAATAGTACGTCTTTTCCTGTTTCAAAAATGTACATAACGAATGCTAATTTGCATGTCTCAAGCATGCATTACAAACGACTAAACAGGAACGACATCCCCACTCACAACATTTGACAGTCGAGGAAGTATCATCATAAACGTGAGTCGAATACCGGACGAATTTTATTGATTTAGAATAATAAATTAAAAAAAAAATACTCTTAATAAATTTAACTAAATATTTTATATAATACTAATATGTAATAAAAAATTTGAAAGGCATAAAAAAATTATATATATTAGTGAAATCATACATAATAAAGGTTATTATTAGAATATTTTTTAAAGAGTAGTTAAAAAGGTTTCTACAAGAAGGAGGTTAATATAACATTCGAAAGGAAAACGTGTTTTTTTAATTGGGTCTCTTTGGATGCATATCGCGTAGTGCAAAATAATGATCACATGCAATATTATAAGGTTTTTTATTAGGTGGACAGTTATAAAATATAACGATTATTGTGTATTTTATAAAAGTTAGCAATAAATATACGTCAAATGTAAATAATACATACATAGATTAGACCGATAGCAGAAACTAATTGCATCATTTAAAATATGTTTTCTTAAATACAAGCCAATATTACGAAGTTGAGTTCTTTTTAATAATTGGAAGATTATTAATATTTTGTTTAAATATGCAATTATATAATCTCCAAACAAAAGACTGTGTACTCGTGTGTTATTAATAATAGCTAACATCAAACAATCCAATATGCATATGAAAAACTATGCGTGATGCAGTACATGCATGAATGAATTCGATAAGAAAAGGTGCACAACTCGTGTACTGTGTACACGTATTTGCAAACGAGTAAAATACTTTATTCAATTATAATGTATTGCAAATCACTGCACGTACGTATCTACATGTTGAAATTAGTAACTATGTTTAATTTACACTCTATAGTCAATATCATGCATAAATTTATAGAGATTTACGGTGAGACACTACAGACTAATTTGGCAGATATTGTCAAGGTTGTTCTTACGAATTTTCGGCCGAATTTAGTACTATCATTTAGACGTTTATTGTATTTGATCCTATGTTATGTTTCTTTTTAAGGTGGCAATGTTTTGGTTTGTTTATTAAACACGGGGTAAACTTGATTGAAACAAAGCCATGGAAAGTGCTCTCTGAAATGTCATAAAAACTATCGAAATTTCTAACAATGGGTCGCCATTTTGTCGGAACAATGAAGAGTAGAAAAATAATTAAAAATTGGTCCTAAATAATTGGTATTCGTGACAGTAAAATTTAAAAAAAATCTTCGGACTAACCGATTATAAACAGATCCAAGTTTTATGCTATATCTATTTTATTATCATTTTGTATGATAAAAAACGTTTAAAATGTTAACATTTAATAATTTGTCATTAGTAGTAAAGTTGCATTAAGCTGTTAAAAAGTGAAGATTAATTTCCCATTTGTTAAAATATCAGAAAGTCGATGCATAAAAATTGTATTTACATGTGAATGTAATTATTCTTTCAAAAGACACTATTAATAATAATAGATATAAATACTAAAGTTAAAACTAAATAAAAGTATTTTTTCCGTGTGTAACAAATTTAAATAATACATATTAAGTACTGTGATATAAAATCATTGCACCCCTAGTTTTTGTTGTAAAGATTATTTTACCATAGTGGATTATAATTTTTATGCGATTTTTAATGTCGCTACAAATATATAAAAGTAACAATGTGAGGAAATATTATCATGTAAGTAATGCTCCTTCAAGTAGAATATTGTCAAAATAAAAGTAATTTAGAAAAATAACAAATGACAGCTTTGTACACACGTACTTAATAAATAGTGTCTCGGTACCCACTTTGAAAACTATTGTCCTATCATAAGTATATTTTTTCTTAACGAAATGACAATTAATTTTATTGGTTTATTATTTTCTAAATTAAAAATTAAATTGTTTTATAAAAATTGTAAATAAATGTATAATAAACAGACCTATGTAAAATGATTTAGATAACTTATATGGGTGCGTATAAGCTATTATGATGATAAGGTTAGCCATAATATTATCGCTTGTATATATTATACATACTGATAAAAAGTTTATAGTTACGTATATTTAATATTAAGTAAAACCACCGGTACAGTTCGTGTGTCTAAAGTAGAAAAAAAAAAATTAATATTTAGTTTCTTTAAGTTCCCGACTGAACCAAATTAATTATATATAGTACTTTATTATGCTGTGTTTACTACGATCACACAGGAATAAAACAAAGGAAACTGATTGGTTAATTTTATTTATTATATAATACCCTGTACCCATTCCCGTATCGATTTACGACACGTTTTCTTGTAGTTCTAGAACTTTCAAAATCACGTTTGAAAAATTACTGTTAAAGGTCTAATTAATTTGGAAATAAATGTGTAGAAAATGTCGTCGTCGGTCGATTCCTTTTAAGGCTTATCCGCGGTAATAAAAAGCCGTTTCGATATTACAGAACGCGGTGTTTGTAAAGAAACGAGTCTATTAGTGGTTCGCCGGAGTATTATTACCTACGTATAAGCGTCCAGGAAGCTAAATGGCCGTATTTGCATTTATGTCATTAGGCTGCATCCGGCGTGCATTTGAGTGTGGAGTGCACTCGGAAATGAAGTCGGATGCGACTAGGGCTTGTAATATTCGTTCAATGTGGCTATTCGAATATTTGTGTGGTGTGGTGAATATTACCACCCCATATCATACCGTGGGTGTCGTAAAAGGCGATTAAGGTATATTATAATAAGCCTGGGGATGGACATCAGCAGTACCACAAACACCCGCCTGCGAAGCGTGGACATGACATGACATAGGTAGGTTTGGGCATTTAATGACTTTATTATTCTTCTGGTAATGTGATATTAGGAATGACAAAGTATCCTGTGTCATCATTTAAAGCACTTCTGAGGTAGCTGCATATTTGCGAAACATTTCAATCAAGATTATTTAAAATGCAACCGCAGCAAGCATCCTCAGTGTGTGTGACCGATTACCAAATACCTACCACGACTTAAAAGTAAAATATTTATATAATTCGTTTTGATCTCCTAACTAGGTTTTTTTTTCTCTTATATTTCATAAAAATGTGTGACCGTTGAGATTATTAAACTTGTGACATTAGTTATAGGTCATAAGTTAACGTATAAAATAAATTTTCAACAGTAAAAATAACTCCATAATATAAAAAAATGTGGCACGTCAATAATATGCATTCTCAAAATCAGTTATCGCATTGATAACGTGACTATAAAACGAGATCCAATTCACTGTGATGAATAAGAAATTAATGGCACAAATAGGTCAAATGGGACACGTCCGCTTGATACAGTTGAATTGGAACATTACCAATTGGAAGTATCGAGTTGTCTGAGGCCATGTCACAATGATACGAGGATGTCACAATTGATTTAACACAGAAGGTCGAGTTGCTCGTATTGATGAAGACGGACTGGAATTTTAATATTGAACCAGGTAAATGATATTAATACTTATGTTAGTTGGTTTATAAATAAATAATTTGTATGCGATTTCCTTGATTCTTGTATTTGAATCGTATGTATGTTATCTGGCCAGGTTTTAGTATATACATTTTTATTACAATGAATAAATAGTATTTACGAATATATAATAACAGTAATTAAAATAATAACAAAAAACTTCACAAAGGGACCTTTCTCGTGTTACTTCTTAAATCCTTATCCTTACATTATATAAAAGTTATTAAAAAAGAAAACGTTGATCTTAATTTTATATTTTACGCGAACGGAGCCGCCGGCCCTACTAGTTTCTAATACGGGTAAAGAAGTAAATGGTATTAATTTGATTTCTACAGTGTAACTAAATTTTTTTTCTTGACGCTTGACACAATAAGCGTCATTATTTATCTTTATATTCTGCTGTAACATGTTGATATATGAAGTCTAGATCACCTTTACGATCTATCCTAGTAATTAGTCGTAAATTATTTCATTTCATGAAATAAACTAGAATCAAGAAGTTGATTTAACTTGTACAAAGGATTTATTCGTTTCAGATTATATTTTCGAAATATTTGGCAATGTGTACAAAGCTAACTTTAGACTGTCAATATGCATAGATGCACCATTAAATTGCTACAAAACAGGTTTTAATTAAAGATTAATTAACTCGAAATACCGTGTGTGCGCCCGTATTTTAGCGAAAGATATGAAGGCAAAAGCCGTTTTGGAACAAAATATGGGAAAATATCTATACTAACATTATAAAGATTATTCTTGTGCCAAAGTCCTCAGTGTACGCCAACTTTTTATAACAAATTCAATTATTAGACAACACTCCAGGGTCGTGTTTGATCCGGAACTAATTACACTTAAACGAAGAAATGATTTAGTTTTCAAAATCCAAAAGTTCCGAACAAATTTCATAAATCAGCAATCTCTTTTTCTAGCACCACATTTATATAATAGAATAAATAAAGAATTATATATATACTCACTCAACACGCATATCTTGAAATTAAAACTTAAAAACTGGTTATCTGGTCTTAACTATGAGGATACAGAAGCTTTACTCCACATTATTATATAATATATAGGTATTTATTCTGGTTCTAAATTTAAACGACAAGGTAGTTTTTTGTAATTGTAATTTTGTAATTTTGGAATGAAATTCTGATTTCTTACACTCGAATAAAGTAAGCTGTTTTAGTCGTGTCATCTAATTTATTTTACAATAGTTTAAACACACACATACAAATTTAATCACACAACCGATTACACCCGCGCTGACTCGCACCTCATACATACACAACACGAGTATATCTTTTATTATAAACCTGTAATGTTATAAGAAAGGCACTGGATCCCGGGGCACAAAATATTTTTTTCCGGGTCCATTGCACCCTCTGATTTGTATTTGCATTTCATGAATAAAGATTTATTATTTATTTATTATTATTTATTATTATTAAAGAGGTAAAGTTTGTGTTTGGATGTTCAGGGTAACCTAGACACTACTGATCAGATTTTGAACATTCTTTTTTTTTCACTGTTAGAAAGACATATTATATATTAATTATAATTAATGTATAATTAAATGTATATGTTCAATAAATTATCACAATAAAATTAATTAGTCTGAAAAAATTTTTCCTAAATACTTTAGAAATCCAATTGGACCATATAGATTACGCTGTAATAGGGTTCTAATTTTATTTAAAGGCTTTTCTCGTTTGGAAATATAATTGAAACCGGTAATAACCGATTTGGCGCAGACCAAGTTGCGCGGATCACTTAGTACGTTATAAAATTGCAATCGCGGACCGAGCAAATGAATAAAGTTACTATGTAATATAGACAATCGTTTATATCTATAAATACCACTGTATTGCATCGCTAAGAAACTGGTCGTATGCAAGAATGTGTTTTACCTTTACATCAAAACCGCGTTCAAATTCATTATTACGGATGCTAATCATTATAATAGATACCCTATCCAATAAAATACAAATTGTATAGATTTTAGCGTTTTCAATCGGTAATGGAGCATTTAGTAATGTCGTCCGCATCAATAGACGCAGATTCAAACCTATCTATCCAACTCTAAAATCAGGTGAGCTTTCGGTGAAAGAAAACAACAACGTGAAGAAACCATAGTATGGTGGTAAGTGTTAATAATGCCCGCCTGGGTAGTTACCACTCTCAAGTAGGAAAACCTGATGCCAAACACAAGTAGGTGTGTTCCGGCAGTATCACTTGAGAGGGAGTACCTATAGGGTTAATAACATCGTCACGTAACATCAGGTGAGATTGAGGTCATAGCGCTGAGACTATAAAGTCTCATAAAAGCGTTCTACCATAGACTGTCCGAAGTTGGTAAGAAGCTAAATAACTAAGTAGTAAAGTGAACACATCTACATATATGAAAGAAAGAAATTGTTTCTTTATATATATGCTTATGGTTGCAATACACAGCGGGCGGTTCGGTACGCCAGCGCGGCCTCTTCTATAGTAAAATCGCGCTGGCGTCTAAACCCGTCCACTGTGTGTCGAAACCATAAGTGACAAGTTTAACAAAAGGTACGTCGCCAGACGGGTCTTAGAAAGTGTCCTACCACATTACCCTTCGTTTTCTCGCAATTTTTTAAACCGTAAACTCGAGCATATTGTAAAAAAAAAAACAATATATATTAAAAAAAACAACTTTTTTGTATTTTAATGAGTACAGAACAACACAATAAGAAATTGACAATTCATAAACAGGAATTATAATTCATTTAGCCCGCATAATAGATAATCAGTTTATCTTGATTAAATCGTAGAGTACATCTGTTCGCGATTAGTAATAAGTTGGTAGTTAAACTCCATGATTACGATAGGAAATTCAAATGTAACATCTCGTATGATAGTGCATCGATGGCAGAGGCTGCATTTAAATTATTTTCAGATGACAGATATCGACGCGATGCATTAAAATCCTGCTGCACCTGGAAACCATTCTGAACGGACCTGTCTCGAATTACGCTATGTAAAACATTATTTATAAATGTTTTTTTTTTTGTATAAATTACTATGATAGTTTTAGTGAATTATTGTTAACCAACCTTATTATGGGGTTTAAATTTAAAAATAAGTTATCCATAGTCATCTGCTCTTAACAACGGTTTCGACTAGGTTAAAAACTCCGTTCATAAATGGTAATTGATTACTTTTTAATATGCACGGCAGCTGTAGAAGCTGTATTCTACATTTGTCACAGACTTTTGACCGCACTTTGGGTATGCCAGAATTTAGTCATAGTAATTATAATTAATAGCCTTAGGTAGTGTCCAGAATGTGGTGAACGATAGTAAAGAACTAAATCTATAGTGGTAGGGCAAAGTATAGCTGTGTTAATATATTAGATGCGTGGCTGTATATTTTTAAACTAGCTAGTTCGGCAAACACTAAAATTGGCACTAAATTGCACCGCTCTACAGATGCATCATGGTAACCTCCAGTAGAAACTGACACCGATATCCCTTGTTTTGCGTGACGACGCAACCTGTCACGAGCATCGTCTAGAGCTGCCCTGTCATATATGATGTGAGATACCTACTTTTTCAAATTCCACAGCCTTTCTCTTACACTCGCGGCAATATCGTAGAAATCTTTTAGGCATCCTGTAGGCCTACCCCATCACTGACATATAGTATTAGACTAATTTGCTTCCACTCTAAAAAAGTACTAATTCTGTACTACCTATCAAATCTTACTTATTGTAGGGATCTCTTACTGTTTATATAACCTCAATACAGTTTATATTTTCAATACAGTTAATAGTATTGAGAATAAACAATAATGTTTTTCTATTTACCCGTAAGATTTTAAAACAAACAGGCTAATTCGTTTGAGATGCCAGCTTTAATTTCGGAATGTTAGAATAATATTATATTATGGCAATTAGTTACAATGATCTAATAAAAGTTTACACATATTAATATTATTTATGAATTTAACTAAACAAAATATTCCTGATGAAATTTGTACCATACGCAAAACAACAAGACTTCATGGAAACGACGTATTGCATTGTGAAAATTGAAGGGGATGATTACGTTTAAGATAAAGAAGTTTTGAATTCGAATAAGCTACGCTTTATCCGGAGAGACACTTAACTTTTAGAAGTTCTACAGAGGGAGACGAAGCCTAAAAAGGGTTTTCAAGTCGGTTCATTCCCTTACTTTGTTATGTTTCATGTAATCGTAGGCTTTATCAGACGAGGCCGTTATCTTCAATTTATAGTTATACGGGTAGACCTACGGGTACACTTCAACTACGGCAAGCCTTTGTTTTTGTTACTGATAAAACGTCTGTTATCAGTCTTTTAAGCGTACGGTAAGGTTTAACTAGACCACAGGCGTTGAGGTCCTCTGCTTTTACCTTTTATATTACAAATAGTTGCAAAAATAATTTGTATTCTGTTTGATAATAATTGGGCTACAATTATTTTAATACAAGAAAATACTTGAATTTGTCTACGTCACTGTATTTAAATTTATATATATAAATCTTCTGTGCGTGTGTATGTGACTAAACTCCTCCTAAACGGCTGAACTGATTTTAATGAAATTTTTTGTGTCTATTCCTGAAGATTCGAGAATGGTTTAGGTTCACAATTTGGTCGAATTTATATTTTTTATATATGAAACGCGAACGAAGTCGCGGGCAAAGCTAGTATTGTAATAATCTTTATTAATTTTCAAAGACCATTTGACTACATTTTAGTACCACCATTGTTTTCCGAATTGATGCATGGTCATGCAAGACCTGCATGGTCTTGAAAATTTCACCTGAGCTTTGTGGCCAGTGCTTAAGGCATTCAGGACATCGAAATAGTATTACCCTTGAATACCGACTGCACATTCTGTAGAAAATTCATCTTAACCAAAGCTATCCTTTAAACAATCATAAAAAAAAAAAAAGAAAAAAGGTAACTTATCGCCACTTTGTGTGTGTATTGTGCAATGTGTCTGATTGATTACGCGGTATGGCTCCATGTTCAGTGTACTCCAAGTCATAATAAGGTTTGCTACTGATAACGAAAATCCACTCACCTTGCTTCTGGAACGTTCAGCTTCCCTTTTGAGGTGTAGAAAAGATCGTGGCTACTTTTCCGGTGACTTATCAACAGCTGTTATTCGCACGGCGCACAACATTCTTAACGTACTTAGCGGTCGAACAGTCGCTGGCGTGATCAATGGTTTGACGTCAGTCAAATTAAAAAATGGTGCGGGCAGGGCTCATCAGTACAACTGACCGTTCCGTCCATTCAGTGGCAGCTTATACGCGATCAGCCGCAAACCCGCCAGCATGGGATATACTAAATACTGAACATTGTCAAATGTGTTACTGATATACAAAGTGTAGTATCGACTTAGTAACAGATGCAAAAGGTTTTACATGTATGGATCAAAGCATGTCTTACACTGCTGCTGGAGAAGACTCAAATGACATACAATAAAAGCTCACGTAGGTGCAAAATATTAAGCTTTAGAATTTGGGAATTTTAATAAAAAAAAATAATTTTTTTCATGTATTTTAAAACTTTATTATTAGCTAGCTGTGTGCCTGCGGCTGCGTCAGCGTTCATATGTTCTTCACTGCGTTTTAATTGTTTTATAAGGAACCCTAATATTTTTCTTAGTACTAAGAGAAAGTAAAAATATTTCTCATAAATTCAAGCACTTGCCCTTAAAACTGTGCATTAAATCGGGTTTTATTCCATTTTTTAGGACTTTTAATTTTTTTACGCGGATCCCTAATTAATTTCTATAATTAAAAGTACCCTAAGTTACCCCGAGTAACTTCAGCTATCTACCAAAAAAAGTCCCGTCAAAACCCGTCTAGCCATTCCGGAGATTACTCGGAAAAAAAAAAACAGACAGACAGTCAAAAATAAAAAAAAATGTATTTTTGCTATAGGTATCGTATATACATTCATATCTATCTAGTAAAAAAAAAATATTTTAGCATTACAAACAGACACATTAAGTTTACTTATTAGTATAGATATAAAATTCGAAAAACTTAAGAAAAAAATCAATTAATTATAAACAATTAATAAATTATAAAATTTGAATAAAAATTACGTGACTATGAACGCGCCACGAATGGTTAATAGTCGTGACGTCATAATGTTAAAGCTGTTTTATAACAGTTCAGCGTGTACGGATATTACACGTGACTTGATAATAATATTGGTAATTTACTGCTAAAAACGATTTGTTAGTTAATTCTGACTTTATAAATATGACACAGGATTTATAAAGGCAACGTCTGATAATATTCCTGATGTTGATATATTTATGATATCCAATTAAAAAAAAATGACGTTCGGTTCAATTCTGCTGAAGTTCGAGATGCCAAGGCAACAAGGTAAGTCTGTTATAAAATATTATTTAAAAAATATAATATATAAGTATTTATTCTCCAATATATTAACCCCTTGAGCTACTTGGTACTAACAGAAAGCAATCATATTTTTCTCACAAATTTAACCCCTTGAGCACTAACCTGGCGTTTACGCCAGCTTTCCATTGTTTTCCTATTGTTTCATTTTTATGGGTAATCGACATATTAAATAATTATTATTTATTTCATTAATTGTAGAGCATCTCGTGAGAGTTTCGGCGACAAAGCTAAAAAACTACTTGGATTTCCCTAAATATTTTGAATAAAATCATATCAATTAATGTGTTTTATATTTTTATACAGGGCTTGTTCTTCATGAAAAAGACGCAGAAGAAGAGAACTGGAGGACTGTATTCCAGTCAGAGACAAGAAGCCAGTATACTAGCGGAAAACAATCAGTCACACATTTGTTGTTGTCTTAATTTTGTATACAGTATTATGTAGTATTTATAGAATGACTGTAAGTAGTGTAAACTTATTTATTATATTATTATTTACTTATTCTATTATTATTAATTTATCATCAATCACTTAGAAAAAGATTTACTCTTAGTTTCTTGAAGAGTTGTGTTAGGAAATCAAGTAAATGGAGCCCTGCGTAACTATATGAGCACCCAAAATGTATTAGATTAAATAATAATTAATAACAATGTTGTTATGAAATACTTATTTCGAAATGAACTTCACAACAAAAAAATAAATGATTTTGTTTTAGGATTATCTCGGTGCACTGCTTGAAACCATTTGTTTCGGCGTGTTTCATCTTGCGGAACATTTAAAAACATTTTGCCAGGAGTTGTTTTAGTAGTATTCGTACATAATAGTAAAAAACAAGAACGATAACTTTTGAGGTTCGACATTTTCAATTTATATTTGATTATTAAACAATGACAACAGAATTAAAATAGATCGTAACACTGTAGTTATTATCTCTGTATAAATTGCAATAAGTGAAAACTAACATTATGACGTCACACGCAATTGGGTTTGTTCGGAAACTGTCGACGTGTTTTCGGCGCTGGTTTCAAAAATTAATTTTTTATTTGGATATATCTTTTGAAGTATTGCGAAACAAAAGTTTGTTATAAAACTTATATATGTTGTTTCCATTTATCACAAAAAATTAAAAACTCAATTTCCGTTTTAAATTTGAAACAAAAGGCACTAATTGTTATAACATACATAAGGTATGTAGATATTTATACATATGTTTTAGTTAGTAGCACACAAGAAATCGATTTGAAAGCAACCCTTCAGTAGTTAGAGTAGTGATTGTCGGCCGATGACTCGTTAAGCTCCTGCAACGGCTGCGGAATTACGAACAAAGAGACATTGTTTGAATCAGTCTGTAGAACGCAATATACCTAACCCTAAAGAATATCAAACATAGAGGATTTAAAATGAAACGTCATTATTTGTTCAACATAGGAACGGTGTATATTTTTAAAAGGCTATTTGTTGAGAATCCAACCTTTTTATACCTTTTTTGTCTGAGTAAAATAACCTTTTTTATTTTGTGTAGTTTTTACTTATAAAACAAATGTATTTTAATTTAAGAATTCGATGTATTGTCAATACCAGATAGTAATATACACTCATAGAAGATACACCGAATATCGCCTTTTTTTCCTGTTTTCCATCATAATATTTGCCCAATCTTCACCTAAAACTGAGCTAATCCGCAACATTTTGGTCCTTCTCCTAAAAATTTTGAACTTACCTATTGAAAACGTGTCCATTTTCAAATGGTGAAAACTAGGGCTCAAAGTAAAATTCAGAAAACAGGAGACGATAAGTGTACCAAGGCTATCATGAGTGAACCTGTGGCTAATAATAAAACTCAAGGTACATTTTCAAACAAGAGTTCAAGGTCAGTACAATCTTCTTCTACAATTAGAGCTCAAAAGCTTGCGCTGCAAGCCGAATTTGTAAGAAAAGTAGGTAAAGCAGAAGCTGAAGAAGCAGCGGCCGCAACGGCAGCGTCGGTAACAGCCGCCGCTGAGCGCAAAGCCGCTGAATTAGAGCTAGAGAGCCAGCTTGCAAAGTTGGACTCGGAAAGTAGTAGAAGTCGTGGAAGTTTTAATTCTTCAATACAAAAGTGGCTAAATACTGTAGAAATTAATAATCAAGACGTATTGGGAAAACCCAATCAAGCTAATAAACGTCTTGATTGTTTAGGATTTCGCCAATTTGATAATAAAAGTGGTGGAAGAAGCTTACCAAAGCTATTTCAATCTACTGCCGCAGCGAACAATCCTACAAATGTAACTAATAGTATACAAAATAACACTACTGAAATTAAAACAGAACAACCCACTGACATTTCTTTATTAGCGCAGGCTATTACATCGTTGGTTACTAGCAAGGTCAAATGTGGAGACGGAAAGCTACCTATTTTTGACGGTAGGCCTTTGGATTGGCTAGCTTTCAAGAGAATGTTTGAGGACAGCAAGGCCACCTTCTCAGCGACGGAGAATTTAACTCGCATCGGCATGAGTCTCAGAGGAGCGGCTCGGGAGGCAGTATCTGTTCTTCTCGTGTCAGCTCATGATCCTTCCGTAGTAATGGATGCTTTAGAAATGAGGTTTGGTCGATCTGAGTTAATAGTACTTAATGAAATTGTTTCCGTTCGATCTTTACCAAAATTAAATTCTGAAAGTTATGACCTTAATAAATTTGCATGTAGAATTCAAAATTGTGTAGAAGTGATAAGGCTTCTCAACCACAGATGTTACTTAGAATCTCCAGAGCTTTTTCAAGCTATTCTAACTAAACTAACACCTCTGTTACGTAATAAATGGACTGAATATGGTATGATACATTTTTCACCTCAGGGACAGACTAAGCTTGAGTTGTTATCAAAATTTTTATCTCGGGAAGTCGAGTTGCACATAAAATTTGGTTTAGTTCCAGACCCTTTAGTTCCTGCAAAAAGATTTGAGAAAGTTCATGCAGTATCATTTTCGGAATGTTCTCGTGAGTCCACTATTACAGAAAAGCCTTCTAAAAATCACGCATATTCTATAAAGGAAAACATTAAAACTTGTTTTATTTGTAAAGAAAATCATAATTTGTCAAAATGTGACAAATTTGTAGAAATGCCAATTCATGACAGGTGGCAATTCGTAATTAAAAATAAACTTTGCCACAAATGTCTTAAAAAAGGTTCTCATAGTTATAAATATTGTAAGTTCACTAAAGAGATTTGCAACGTTGTGGAGTGCAAACATAGGCACCATAAACTTTTACACAACGCGGATATTTTAGCTACGCACACGATTGCTGAAAATGCGCTGAAACCTAACAGCGAAATTTATACAATTTCACAAAGTAGAGCCTGTACTTCTAACGAACAACCAAACGAGATTCTTACACACACGACTTATTTGTCTGATAAAACTTCTTTGTCTGATTTATCTAAGAAACAAAATTACTCTAGACCCCTGTTAAAAATCATAAAGGTAACTATCATGGGGCCGTTAGGCAGCATTAATACGAATGCTTTATTGGATGATGGCTCAACAGCTACACTAATTGACTCCGAAATTTGTAAGCAACTAGGTATCACAGGACCTACGTCAGATATTATGTTGGACTGTGTTAGTGGCTTAGGCAAAAAGATTAAGGCTCAGCATGTTGACTTCAAAATTAAAGGTTATCATTCCACTGATATATTTTCTATTCGGAACGCTCGTTCGATTGAAAATCTAGGCTTGTCAAAACAAAAAAGTCACATTGATGATATCACACAGTTTCGGCATTTAAGAGATTTATCCAACATACTTTGTTGCGAAGCAGGTGAACCTAAATTAATTATTGGACTTGATAACTGGCATCTTTTGATTTCCAAGGAGTCTCGGATTGGCACTAGGTCTCAGCCAGTTGCAATTAAAACTAACTTAGGTTGGGTATTATTTGGTTTTGATTCAAGCAGAACTAAGCCCGTGAATTTTGTCAACCATGTAAACCTTACTGATAATGACGATTCTGAAAACTTAAGCATGCTTATTCAAAATTATTATAAATTAGATTCTTTAGGTATTACTAAAAAGGAGCGTTTAAGTGATGATGATGCTAAAGCTATACAAATTTTGGAAGAAACAACACGTCGTTTACCTGATGGTAAGTTTGAGGTAGGGCTTCCTTGGAAAGATCTTATTTTTGAAGTTCCGGACAGCTTCGGGCATGCTTTGTCTAGATTTAAATGTTTAGAAAGAAAAATGAGCAAAGAGCCAGCTTATGCCGAACTATATAAGTTAAATATGCAGGCCATGTTTGATAAAAATTACGCAGAAGGCCCTGTCAGTGTGGAACACTCTGTTAAAAGGTGTTGGTACCTACCCCATTTCGGTGTTATCAATTCTAATAAACCCGGTAAACTTCTTATAGTTCATGATGCGGCGGCTAAGTCTAGAGGAGTAAGTCTGAATTCTATGTTACTTACTGGACCGGACCTTCTCAACTCAATTTTAGATATACTTTTGCGTTTTCGTGAATTCAAAGTCGGCCTTTCTGCTGATATTAGGGAAATGTTCCCTCAAGTAAAAAATACGCGAAGAAGACAGGGATGCCCAACGTTTTTTGTGGCGAAATTCCACTAGTGAACCCATTCAAGTTTTTAGAATGGCGTCTATGATTTTCGGTGCAGCTTCAAGTCCTTTTTCTGCACAGTTTATTAAAAATAAAAACGCACTTGAATTTCAGACGCAATTCCCTGAAGCTGTGGATGCTATCCTCAATGATCATTACATGGATGACTGTATAGTATCTACACCTTCAGTGGCTGATGCAGCGCGTCTCGCTTCAGACATTATCACCATTCATAAAAATGCAGGTTATGAGATGAGTTCTTGGGTATCAAATGAACCTACAGCCCTAGCCCTCATCCCAAAAGAGTCTGTAGCGGATTCATATTTAGCTAACGTCAATTTAGGTAGAGTAGCTAAATCTGTTAGAACTTTAGGCTTAGTTTGGCAGCCTACTGAAGATTGCCTTAGTTTTAACGCTGAAGGTTTTAAAAAGAAGACTATTTCTTCAAAATTTACAAAGCGCGAAGCACTGTCACTTATGATGTGCATATATGATCCAATTGGATTATTAGCCCCGCTTATTGTGAGAGCTAAGATTTTATTTCAAAACGTTTGGCGTAAAGCTGTTGATTGGGACCATCAGCTTTCTGAGGAAGATACCGCGGCGTGGAAAGAATGGCACGAAGTTTGCGTCAGTTCTCTGAATAATTTTAAAATTCCACGTCGGTACAACCTCAGTGTGTTTGATGATGTAGTTATAGAAAGAGAACTTCACTTATTTTGTGACGCTAGCGAGTCTGCATATGCCGCTGTAGCGTATTGGCGCTTAATATTTCCAGACGGAACTATTAACGTAGTGTTAATAGGTAGCAAGGTTCGAGTAGCTCCATTAAAACCAGCCTCAATCGCACGCTTGGAGCTCCAAGGCGCATTAGTAGCTGCACGCTTAGCTGATGCTCTTTGCAACGCTCACAAATTAAAACCATGCAAACGAGTCTTTTGGTGTGACTCTATGAATGTTCTCGGATGGCTTCGCAATGACGCTCGTAATTTCAAACCTTTTGTTGCCAACCGCGTAGGCGAAATATTAGAACTGTCTAATGTAAATGAATGGAGATGGGTTCCAACTGCACTAAATTTGGCAGATGATGCTACACGCCTTAAAAGGGATCCTTTGAGCATAGAGTCACGCTGGTTTGTTGGCCCACAGTTTTTATATTCAAGTCAGTGGCCGAGTGAACCAACAACTAATTTCAAAGTCGATCAGTCTGAGCTAAAATCAAAGGATAGATTAATTTGTCATTTGATTGTTAATGACCCGTTCCATCCACTGGCTCCTGTTTCAGTTAGTCCTCATCGCATAAGTAAATGATTATGTTTAGTTCGAGCCACAGCATTAGAACATTTATTTGCACGTAAACTTCTTATCTTACGTGGTAGAGTAGATAACACCGCCGTGATTCCTTGCATTTTAACAGCGTCCAATTTACAAATGGCCGAAACTCATATTTTAAGGCAAAGTCAACTAGACTGTTTTAAAACAGAGATCTCTTGCCTAAAGAATAACACACCGCTACCACGTAACAGTAGATTGCTTAAACTATCTCCCACTTTAAGCGATGACAACTTACTTCGCCTATTCGGACGTATCAGCGCTACTATACACATCAATACTCCTTCGAAATTCCCCATTATATTCGATGGAAGACATCCAGCTATCCGCCTACTAGTAATGCGTTACCACGAAAAAGCTGCACATGCGAACACTGAGACAGTGGTGAACGAACTCCGCCAACGCTACTGGATCCTCAATCTGAGAACCACAGTTCGTTCTGTAGCTCACGACTGCCTATTTTGTACACATCAAAGAGCTAAACCGTTAGATCCGCCTATGGGAAAACTTCCTGATGAGCGACTTGCACACCACCAAAGACCTTTTTCTTTCATTGGGGTAGACTACTTCGGACCTCTTCAAGTTACCGTAGGCCGAAGACATGAAAAGCGGTACGTCGCTCTATATACGTGCCTGGTCACAAGAGCAGTACACTTGGAGGTAGTCTACAGCCTTACTACAGATGCCGCAATGATGAGCCTGAAAAGATTTATTGCTCGACGCGGATTACCACATAAAATTTTTTCAGACAACGGAACTGCCTTTGTCGGCCTTAGTAGAGAGCTCAAAAAACTGTACGAGAAACAAATCTTAACTTTCGCAGCAAATGAATTAATAGAGTGGAAGTTTATACCACCCGCTGCTCCTTTTATGGGAGGAGCTTGGGAGCGCTTAGTTCGAAGCATAAAGACTGCGCTTAAAGTGACACTCAAAGATAAGTCACCTACTGATGAAGTTTTATCAACTCTTCTCCTAGAAGCAGAAGCGATTGTAAATAGTAGACCTCTCACACACGTCTCTCCTGATCCTGACTATCCGGAGGCACTCACTCCTTTTCATTTTTTAATTGGGACGTCTTCAATCAATCGCATACCTTTCGAAGTAGAAGAAAGCGATCTTCACGGTAGAATTCGATGGAAAAGAGCAGCCAGGATGGCGGACCACTTTTGGAGACGTTGGTTGGTCGAGTATTTACCTCTGTTGAACCCCACTACAGGCACTGGAGAGCGACCTCATATTAAAGTGGGAGATGTTGTTCTTATAGCTGACAGTAATTTACCTCGTGGTGTGTGGCCAAAAGGGAGAGTCATATCCCTATATAAGGGCAAGGATGGAATTTCCAGAGTGGCTGATGTTGCCACATCTGCTGGCCAATTATGGAGACCTCTTAAAAAATTAATTGTAATTACTACATAACCAATTTTTAAAAAAAAAGAGGAGGATGTTGAGAATCCAACCTTTTTATACCTTTTTTGTCTGAGTAAAATAACCTTTTTTATTTTGTGTAGTTTTTGCTTATAAAACAAATGTATTTTAATTTAAGAATTCGATGTATTGTCAATACCAGATAGTAATATACACTCATAGAAGATACACCGAATATCGCCTTTTTTTCCTGTTTTCCATCATAATATTTGCCCAATCTTCACCTAAAACTGAGCTAATCCGCAACACTATTTTTTATATAAGGCTATATTTTAGTTGATTTTCGTTATGCCGCTATTTGTAGGAACATGTAAGGGTGAATAAGAAAATCTGTAATATTTAAAATATGTTGTAAGTTATAGTGGGTTAGTTTACGATTTCATAAAATGATTTAGTTATTATGTACTCTTTTTTATTAGCCTTACCAAAGATTAGTAATTGCTCGTACTAATCACTTAAGGTAACACGATGGAGCACTTTACAGTTATACCTACATACATTCACATTTATAAAACACAGCTTCATCTATACAACTATAGCTAAGAACCATTCAGATGACCCCGTCAAAAGTAAATTTAAAAAAATAAAAACCAGTCAAACTGTTTAGGAAGAGCAGAACTACCAACCAATACACAACAATGTACTGGGATTTAATGTATAAGGACTAACGAATGTTTGTTGACAGTAAAGAAACATTAACTGAACCTAAGCTATGTTTATTTTACTGTATATTATGTTTATAAGTGGAGCTCACAAAGGGATAACTTGTTTAGAACAAACAGGAAGGGACACCAACATAGCGCAACAAACCGTACTAAAGCTTGTACATACATAGTATCACGCCTTTTTCCCGTGGGAGTAGGCAGAGATTACGTCCTTCTACTTGCTACGATCTTGACACACCTCTTTCGCTTCCTCTACTTTCAAGAGCGCTTTCATATATACTCGCCGGTTCTGGCTACTTTTCACCTGGCCTTTATTTAAGACATGCTCGTTTTGGTCAAAATAGGTTCGTCTAGGTCGACCCTTACCGACGTGCCCAGTTAAACTCGCCCTATAAATTAGTTTTGTTTATCTTCTGTCATCTATCCCGAACATGCCCGAACCAACTAAGCATAACTTTCTATATATTCCTCACTACGTCCTCTACCGCACTACAGCCTTCTCTTATCACATTATTCCTGATTTTGTCAATCATTTTCACTCCAGCTGTACTTCTCAGACTTCTCATCTCTACAGCGTTAATCTTACATTCATGCTTTTTTTGTTCAGTGGCGGTGTTAGGTGTGGGCGACGTGGGCGACCGCCTACGGGCTCGCGGATCGGGGGGGGGGGCTCGCAAAATGTACTCCGCCCACATCAAAAATATAGTCTTACCCCGCCACTGCTTCTGCCAAATACGGCACTCACTACCATTCCCAAGTGTAGAGACCAGGACTCCTCGATGCACAGTCAAACGTACCTTTTAGTTACTTTCTGGATGCACATGAAGTTACGAAGGGCCCCATTCGCTCTATTCCCCAACAAAACACATTATTATCCCACACACACACACTCTAACACACTTTTTTTACTGTGGACATGATGCCGCCACCGCTAAATAACACCTCTAATTCAGCTTAGAACTAGAAAATGGTCTGTGCCTAAAGCTTATGACGATGTAAAAACAAACATAAATAAACAGTAAATAATGACTTACTTAAACATTTTCAATATATAAACGGATTAATGTTACTTTGATATTTTCCCTAGAATTACTGAATTATCAGTAAAATTATAAAATTAATTAGGCAGTTGAAGTAAATGTAAAGGAAACAAATCAAAATCGTACCTTGGAATGGCTTGAATCTTGGTATGTGATTGGTCTAATTCTTGATGAGATTGACTAAGAAAAATTGAATTTAACTTCCACTTGAGTACTTAGTTAAATTGACAGACTACGTGGTGCAATGCTGGTGAGACTTCCCATTGAACCGAGAAAGCGATCTCCATACAGGACGGACAATACTAGTACATGTCTTTTGGAAAAAAAAATCAAATTCGAAGAAAAAATAAAAGAAATTATTGGCTGCGATAAAATCAGTATTTTCAATGGTGAATTAATACAACCTCACTTTACTGTACTGTGAAATATTTGTAGCTCAACCCTTACAGTGGGGTTGGTAAAGTAAAGTGGAGTCGTTAGCGTATGTTAGGTCGGTAGTACCCGCTGGAACTGTACTTAAAGGTACACTTGTAAACTAGGAGGTTACTAGAAAAGGTCACACGACACCGCACTACTAAGTAGCAAATGCTATTTTACTTTACTTTTAATATTATTGACGTCTCTGCGAAGTAACATAATCTATACTAATAAAATAAAATTGAAGTGTCTGTGTGTTATGTCAAAATTACCTTTTTTTTTACTAAACAGATATGAATGTTTACACAATACCTATACCAAAAATGGAATTTTTAAAACGTTTATCTGTCTGTCTGTTTGTTCCGGGTAATCTCCGGAATGGCTGAACGGATTTTGACGGGCCTTTTTTTGGTAGATAGCTGAAGATACTCCGGGTAACTTTGGGTACTTTTAATTTTTGAAAATAATTAGGGGAACGCATAAAAAATTATCACTCATAAAAAATTGAATACAATCCGATTCAATGAAGTTTTATGGGCAAGTGCTTGAATTTATGAGAAATATTTATACTTAATCAAGTACTAAACAAAACAGGGTTCGTATAAAAAAATGAAGTGAAGAATATATGGAACGCGGGCGCAGCCGCCTGCACACAGCTAGTCTGTATATAAATTAAAAGGCAAAGATAAAATCGTTCAAGATATTTTTATCTCTGTTTATCAACCAATTTTCTTTTTATAAATTAATTTTTCATATATTATTTAATTCAGTTTATTTTTTTATATGGAACACTGCTTATTTTATTAAAGTATTTTTAGTACTAAGATAAATTAAAAATATTTATCATAAATTTAAATATTTTCCCGTAAAACTGTCCATTGAATTGGATTTTATTAAATTTCTTTCTTTCTTTCTTTCTTTCTTATAAGTTTTAATATTTTTTTTTACGGAACCCTAATCCTTTACGAAAATCAAAAGTACCCTATGTTACGCGGAGTAGCTACAGCTAACTACCAAAAATAGTCCCGTCAAAATCGGTCCAACCATTCCGGATATTAACCGAAACATACAAACAGACAGATAGACGAAAATTTTATAAATTGTATTTTTGGTATAGGTATCGTACATACATTCATATCTATTTAGTAAAAAAAAATCTATTTTGACATTACACACAGATACTTCAATTTTATTTATTAGTATAGATTATTTTTTTATAATGATTATGGCCGAAAATCGACCACTAGGCGGATGAGGCGGTATTTTAAAATTCACAATCTGTTATGAGATTGTGGAATATTTTTCTGTTTTTTTTTTAATATACTTACATTGTTTTATTTTACAAAATATAATGGTTATATTTTTAACATTTATTAAAAAAACGTAGACGTTGTAGATGTTTGCTTACCTCAATTACTCCAAACTAGAAAAAAGTTCGTCGTCACGGGATTTTCGATAAATGTGAAATATCAAACATCATTTTGCCGTCAAGATTTGACGGCATTTGAGTTGATTTAACTTGAAATCACGACAGTAGATGTTTCATAAAACATGCATGTATTTGACGCAACCTTGAAGACTATAATGATCTAAAAAATGCTCAACTCGATTTAAAAAGTTTTAATTTCAATTTAAAAAAACTAGACATCAAGGGGACAGATGACAGAAGTGAAAACTTGAAACTTTCAAAATCTGTTCTTTTAATGTTTAAATTTCATAATTTGTTAATTGAAATGATCTACATAATTTAACATAAAACATTTCTATGGTTTTTACATCAATTACCATTTCGAACATTAATTATTGTCTACATTTTCATATAGTTTATTCATAATGAAAACATACGATAGGCTGCATAAATATAGATTTTATTATTTCATCATAGTACGTGGTTATAGAGATTTGGTTATTATAAACATAAATGTTTATACTAAATACGGATCTCTAAGACTTGTGGAAGTCCACGACCTGGGAATGCGGTCGACGCCCTACTCACTAGTATAAATGCAGGTGGTGATTCTCACAGCGACCCTATTAGTGCACACTCGTAAAAAAGAACTGTTATATTTTAACACGATAAGTTTGTTTTTCAATTAAAACTTATAGCGTAACGTTTGGCTATTTGTATCCATGTCGCGTAAATTATAAAGTGTTTTGCAAGGAGCTAATTACCTCGTGAGACTAGTCGCCACAGATATCACATATATATATATATGATTGTTCATGAGATAAATACTAATTTTTAAGGTTAGAAACATAGGAAGCCGTTCAAGGAAGCAACATTTTGGAACTTTTTCCATACCATCCATACCATTCCATCCCCTCTCTTCCTTAGCAACGGTAATCAAACCTCTTAATAAATAATCCTGTCTTTCTAAATCTGTCTATTAAATAAAATTGAAGTGTCTCTTTGTAATGTCAAAATACTTGTTTTTTTACTAAATAGATATGAATATATATATGATATTTTTATCAAAAAAATATTTTTTTAAATTTTTGTCTGTCTGTCTGTGTGTTCTGGCTAACCTCCGGACCGGTTGGACGGATTTTGACTCGACTTGCTTGTGGTAGTTAGCTGAAGTTGTTCCGCGTAACTTAGGGTACTTTTAATTTATAGAAATAATTAGGGTACCGATTAAAAAAATTAAAACTCATAAAAATTTGAATAAAACCGATTCAATGTACAGTTTTACGGGAAAATGTTGCAATTTTTGATACATATTTTAACATTATCTTAGTACTAATTTTTTTTTTGGAAAATAATTAGGGTTCCATATAAAAAATCTAAACACAGTGAAGATTATATGAAACGCGGGGGCAACCGCGGGCACACAGCTAGTATAAAATATATTATTAATGCTTTTCGCTTAATTATTTTTTGAATTTTTTGATGGAATTAAAGACGAAAGTCAGACTAGATCAGGCCGGTAATAGAAAACTTGACAGGGAATTGTTTTGTTGTGGTATGGACAAGTAATGAAAAAGAGAGGAAGCGCATGTAAATAAAAAAAAGTAATGAATATGAATGTGGAAGAATGGAAAGGTATATGAATGCTAAAGAAAGTGTGATTCCTTTCACATATGAATGAAAAACATGTGCCTGTTATCCCCGAAGGGTTAGGCAGAGTTGAAACAGCGAACTACACTACCCACATTTCGCCGAGCTTAGTTCCGTCCCAGATGTGACAGGGGGCGAGCCTGTCGCCATATCGGGCACAAATTCCAGACTCCGGAATGATGCTGAATAGAAAAACTCAATATCACTTGAGCCAACCCGGGGATAGTATCCGAGACCTCAGAACGACAGTCGTACCGTAATATAACTGCGCCACCGAGGCAGGCATGATTGAAAAAGGAGAAGATTAACAATAACTTGGGATGTATGGAAGAAGAAAACATAGACACTACATCGACGCCAACATAGTTGGGAACAGGGCACGAGAATTATGATCAAATCAAATAAAATCAAAAAAACATTAGAAAACTTATTACCACAGAACTATTTCATCGCGAAGTTTTCCCGAAGTTTTGCGAAGTTTATGAAATTATTCCCATTACCTGTTTACTTATAGCAGATACTTATTCATTCTCGCTAGGTGATAATATGGGCAAATTTGGGCGATTAGAAAACTTTAATTAACAAATTAGATTAGATACAATCTATCATAAGTACCTACTACACTTATTTGTACTTTCCGAATGTTGTAGAGGCACGCCAGTTGGCATTTATTAATTTTTACTAGCGTTGATGTTAATTACAACGTTGTCTTCTTCTTCTTTCTAGTTAATGGCAATCTGTGTACACACAACTTGTGCCAGCGTCATGTGGTTTAGATATATTTTCAATCTGGTTCAGCGTTACCAAGCTCCAGTAAAACGGTGGCTCATCTTGCTTGAACTTTCCATTGAACTTTTTCGGCACCTCAGAATAAATAATAACGCATTATTTCCTATAATAAACTTGTACACAATAAACAAACAATATCAAACAAAACGCCACCAAGATTACATGATATTAAGTCAAATACACAAGTTTAAGAAAACAACTGCTACATGATAGACTGAGATCCCGCCAAAAATGTTTGTCTTGCTCGTGTTTATAGAATGTAAACAATAACATTACCATAGCGACGGTTACCATAACAACGGTTATCTTTCCAACCGTTATGATAATAGGAACGGACATTTAGCACAGATGAGTGGAAATAGATGTAGGAATATTTGATGAAATGAAATTGATGAAAGATCATTCTGGATAAGATTTACGTAAAAGCGTCTACATCGCGAAAGGAGTAAGCATGCAGAATTTCAAGTCAAGCTGGTGGATAGTTTCGGAAAGTTAAATGCATTTGATTATATAATATAACAATAATTACGAGTTTTAAAACGACTTCTTTTAATATTTTGTTACACTTAAATGAAATTCAATTAATTAATGTTTTTTATCGTAAGTTAAATTTTATATTTACATTGCAACATTTAATTAAAATAAAAAAAGTATACGGAGTCGCAGGCGGATAAGGTTGTAAAGTGATGTTTTGTAGCTTTATGTCTTTGATTATTATCTGATACAAGATCCTGTAGAGCACAAATTCCCTTCCTTAACTAAACATAATAACTTATTGTATGGAAAATCTTCTAGGTATATTCCTATAAAAACCAACTCTTTTCATAGCAATAATTATTTTTTGTTATTAGAAGGCGCCGCTTTGATAATTGATAATAAATTTTAAACAGGTGTTTATATTGCAAAGTCGAGATAACAGCGCTACTAAAAGTAAATAAAATTGGAGAGTTCAAAGCTTTATATTATTCATTTGAATGGGCATCGATTGAAGATAATAATTTTATGTTTACTTGTGTAGCGAAGTGGTGATGAAAACAGTTTTATCAAAGTAATATTAAGATTATATCTTATTACAGCTTAGAGAATAAATAAAATCATTGTTTTCGGAGAATTAAACCTTGTTAATGCATGAAATTATATTTCGAGTTTTAATAGCTTTAAATATAACAAAAGCGTGTATATTTTGGTGAATACTATGCTTTATTATTTATACACTTATTTATTATATAAAGATGTTTAAATTTTGATTTGTTGTTTGTTACGGATTAACTCAAAAATGACGTAACCGATTTTAATAATTCTTTCACTCGTAGAAAACTACATTATCAGTGCGTAACATAGGCTATATTTTTTAATTTTGAGATTACCCCGTGATTAGCCGGGGTAGGTCGCTGGTTTTTCCTGTATTGAAGTTGGTTAATTTGTTGATTCGTTTTTGTTTATTATTCGAATACAAAATACATTATATGAGAATATTTTTATCAGGTCGGATGAAGTGGCGATAGGACTCAGGTACCACTGTAGGATGCCCGTTTAATTGAAAGGCAAAATATATAAGTTTGTTATACTGTATGGATCGGAATGTTGGGCTAATAAGAAGATGGATGAGAAACGACTGCATGCAGCAGAGAAGCCAATGTTGAGTTGGCTGTGTGGCGTGATCAGAATGGACAGGATCAGGAATGAGTATGTTTGAGAAAGTTTGAAAGTGGCGCCTGTGATAGAAAAGTTGAAAGGGAAAGGGGATGTCTTGGTATGGACATGTTTTGAGGAGAAATAAAACGCGTGTGCATTGATATGGGTTTTTATATATAAATGCGCGTGTGATAAAAAAACTGTTGATTTTGAAAGGTGAGAGGGTTGGAGGGGGAGAGGACGCTCAAAGAAAAGATGGATGGAGTGTGCGAGGGAAGATCTGAAAGCAATAGAGGTGAATGAAGGCATGGTGCCTGACAAAGATATATGAAAGAAAAACACATACTGCGCATAATAGTTATATGTTAAGATATTCAAAATTGCCAAAGAAAATGTTTATTATGGTTATTGCAATAACTTCTTGGACGACTTACGGTATATTGTTATGTTATGTTATGGCGGAGAAAGCTAATCTGGGATAGTAATTTAAGTCAGACTGTATATTGCCTAAAAAAATTGAGCTAATTAACTACAAACTTTCATAATCTATTATTGTGTATAAAATATTGATGAAATACCATATACAAACACACAATTTTTTGTTAATTTATAATATGTCTATGATTGGCAATATTAACTGTAATTCGGTACTTAGTGAATCTGATTAAATTATGGAGACTATAGATTCGGTCATTGTTAGCGCTAAAAGAATTTATAGTTACTGCGTTGTCCCTGACGGCATTTAAAACACATAGTCAGCGGTAACTGTTAAATGGTAAGGGCCATTCCATGTATTACGTAAGTATCAATAGGGGTCGCGGATCGATGTTTTGCTTATTTTTAATGAAATCATTTTAGTTACTTGTTTTTCTTAACAATTTATGTTAATGCTTATGTAATAAAGGGGGGGTCAATAGCTTTGCTTATTATTGCTGAAAAAGGGTAGGGGCGGATCAAAAATAAACAAATATTTTGCTTTCGTAATTAATACTTGATCGGCCACTAAGGAGCCGTTAAGAATAGCACGGCGTGTTACTGATTTGTCTGTGAGTATATAAATTGACTGACGTCTACAAATTACGCATTAAAGTATTTGTATTCCCTTATTTGTTGTCCATCATTGCTGCTAGATGTCGTGTGGTGCCGGCTAAGAATAGTACCACCCCATGTCTTCCCATGGGTGTCGAAAAAGGCGACTAAGGGATAAACCACGGGATAGGCCGCTGCATCCTCGGAGTACCACAAACACCTGACTGAGAGCGCCAACCCGTCTACCAAGCGTGGCGATTGTGGCAATTCCCCCCTTTTTTGGAGGATACTTACGTGAAGCAGTGGCTGTCTTGCGTTTGAATCAGGTATTTAGATTTAAAAATTTGTTTTTTAACGTTAATTAAAAATTAGGGTATTTAACCCAATATATTGAGTTATCTAGGTTGGCTGTAGCAAATATTATTAATAATATCTTACTTCTATTAGTATAAAGGACACCTTCTCTAATTGTATTGAATGTTCGTAGCGATTATGGTTTATTAGTAGCGCATTCAGAATCCGCAAAAGTCGGAGCTCTCAGTTTAGTTTACTAAACTGGGTAACGTTCGCCATGAATAGTGAGGTGGAATATTTGTTGTGATTTCTTGGTTATTAAATTGCAAATCATTACTAAAGCTATTGTTGCGTTCTAGGAGTCTCACTTCAGAATTAGTTCCAGTTTCACCTTCAGTTTTGCCTTTTGTTTTTCTATATAAATCTGTATTTCTCAAAACTTTTTATAAATGAGATGATTCTAATAAAAACAAATTGATTAAAACGAACATACGATGGGATTCGAAAGATTACAATGAGAGTAAAAAGAAATTCCATTCCATCAAAAAACCTTGATTGATTGAACCTTGAACAGTGATTATGTGATTTTTTAAATATTGAACGATGAATAACGAGAACTTGATGAAGCGTTAGACGAATCTGCATATTTTCCTTTTGTCTACTGTAAAAAATTTGAATTTCAAAACGTGAACGCATTTGCAACATGCTCTCACTATGGAACGAATTCTACAACGTCGGCACACTGTTATGCTCCGTCAAATACACGTTTGGCTGCGCTCCCACGATGCAAAAATGCAAATGCGATAGAGTGCAAATGAGCTGACCGTGCGTGGCCTACGAACAGCATTCAGATCGTATCCCGGACGCATCCTTTTGCTCTGTCCTATTGTAGTGCGATAGGTTTATGATAGGTTGTCAACATTATGCATGTTACTATCTTTCCATTCTCGTATCGATTGACGATCATTTTAGTGATGCGTTTCGTATAACTATATATGGTATTTTTTATACAGCTCAAAACATGAATAAAATTAGTCAAGGCGTGCGTGACATCCATGATTTTAAAAATCAATTCTTACAAACAAATAACAATTCACAAGACACTTGATGGACGCTCTTATCATTGCATGCGCAGCGTCTGGCCTTTTACTCGTAGAATATGGAATGCTAACTTGCAGAGCTAACTTGTTCTTTGCAGAGCTACTCTTTATTACTTGTTCATACAGTGTATATAAATAATAATTTGGGAGTACATCGTATAGGTATTTTGCTTTAGATAAAAAATACAATATTTTTGGATCAAATTCATAGAAATAGAGTACAGTATCCATTTATGCTAACTTTCCAATGTTCCAAACTTTTTATTATTGTAAGGGCTTACTTAGACAAACATAAACACATTTATTTATTTACAATCAACAGCGAACATACTGATTTTCATATTCGGCACTGACCAGTATTTCAGACAATTTGCCTATGAGCCCCATACCCTGTACACAATAATGTTTAGTCATGATTACTCGCTCAGCCATGCGGCTCGCTCAGACATGACGGCTCGCTTAGCCATGATGGCAAGCTCAGAGATGACGGCTAGCTCAGAGACGACGGCTAGCTCAGCGATGACGGCTCGCACAGCCATGATGCTGTGTTATGAGCGACTTGAGAACTCCGATCTACACGCTGCAACGGCCGATACAATACTGACTCACGCTCGCAGTTGCAGTGCGGTTCTATAGGGATTTCGTTACTGAGGGTAGTTGCTGATAATATTCTTTCTGATAATAGTCTTTTAATTTGTCAACTGCATTAATTCACCTCAGTCCGGACTTGTTCTTTAAATTTCATTATAATTTCGAAATATAATGAAATATAAATATATATAATATAAATAAATATATTTGATCATAGTAAACTTGTTGTAAGTAAAAGCAGAATATATCACAATCAATTAATTAATCACACATTACAATCTAACCGCATCGCCCTCTAAAAGTTATCTAAGCAAGAAACATACGAGTTAGTTAATGTGTCGGTTACGATACTAAACATAATCAGAATAGAAAAAAGAAAACTTTATAGACTTATTTTTTTTACCAACTTTAATTTCATGACGAGACGTAAAATATAATATAATACTTGACGAATAAACAAACAATCTAGTATCGAAATGCTCTATAATATTGTTTTTAAGATACGCTATTTGACCAGACACGAGACAGGATCAATTTACAAATGAAATGAAGCATCACAAAGAACCGTCAACGTGATTTTGTTTTCTCTAACAGGTTTCTTGTTTCTTATTTATTTACGGTTACAAAAATACGTTATTATAATTTCAATGTAATATTTGAATGAATATAATAATATCAATTGTCTATTAAAGAAATAAAGGGGCAAAAGAATTATCCAATTGAAAGGACCCAAGATGGCTGGTATTTTTTAAGCATAAGGTATCATAAGATCACTCCTAATAGTAGAAGCTGGTGGGACCTTCGCGTCTGTAGACACACTGGAAAAAGTAAAACAGAAATAGTGACCGATGTGTCTATTATATAAATCTTTCAATAAATAAAGGCTTAATAAAAACATAATTTGTCTGAATCTGTGAATGTATCCAAACTTGATAAACTGTCTTACTTATATAGGTTTTATATTAAGCCAATTAAGGCGAAAACACATTTTGAAAAACCGATGCGATATGTGTGTTATATGTATTAACAATAATAATAATGTATTTCTGGCAATGCAAAACAGTATACTTTGCTTTGACTTAATATGCGTCACGTCTCATTAGGTAGGTCTCATTTAATATTTCAAGCTTCCAATAGACATAGTTCGTCTTTTAATATCAGTAATATACTGCTATAAATATCCAACGCCCTTGTTTATAAGGATGAAAGCGTATATCGTAACGATGAACAATAGAACCTTTAATAACCTTATTGTAATTGCCTCGGCGCGGCGAAGCCATTAAAATACGCCTACCTATTTATCTACGTACTCATTAACTGGTAGTTGTAAATGTTGATAGAGATTTGTTCTCAGTTTATCTGTCTGCCCTTATCTAATATTGTGTTTAGTCGGGTCTGGTAACAGTAATGAGATTTAACTTCGTTCCCTGTTTAAGGATACTTTGGGAGACATAATATGTACATACGTGTGTGTATATTTTTAAATGCGATGAATTTTTTCGGGTATTTATTTTTTAACTAGTCAACCGTGTAAACAATATACAAGATGTATAATAAATTTTAAACAGGTCTGCAGAAATATCCGATTAAATTATTACAGACTAAATTGTAAAAGCTTCTATGTTAATGCATTCGTAAATTGTATCATATTGAAGTGAGTCCTGCTTTTTTACGGCAGAAAATTTTAAAATAACTCGCAGTTCAATTCTCACATTTATTCAAACAAAAACGCATCAAAATTCACTATTAATTTACTATAAATAATTTTGTAAAAAATAATATTTTTTTATATTTGATAACGCGCAAAAATTTTCTACAATCACAAAAGTGGGATAATAATAATTACGGAACAATTTAATTAATTCCCTGTGATTCTAAATTATTGTATACCTTAGCTTATATGATAACAATAGTAATTAAAAAGCTGATATCCATACATACATACATACATATGTACACTGTACAAAGATAATATAACGACAAACGCAGAACTAAGATTCATATTCATTACAGCGCAGTACATTCTATTTCGATTTAATATTAACTGTGTGTCCGCATTTCATATGTTCTTCACTGCATTTTAATATTTTTATATACGGAACCCTAATTATATTCGAAAATCAAAAGTACGCAAAGTTACGCGGAGTAGCTTCAGCTATCTACCAAAAAAAGTCTCGTCAAAATCGTCTCAGCTGTTCCGGAGATTACCCGGAACAACCAGACAGACAAAAATTAAAAAAAAAAAATGTATTTTTGGTATAGGTTTCGTATATATTTAATAACATTTATATGTGTTTAGTAAAAGAAATAATTTTGACATTACAAGCAGACACTTTAATTTTATTCCTTAGTATAGAGTACAAATAATTGTAAATCAATTTATATTGTGCTTGTTAATTTTTAAAGCAAAAACCTATTCGGTACATGGTCTTAACGTTTTTAAAGTCGCGAGCGAAGTGAAGCCATACACTCGAACATATTTGATATCCCTTACTGTGCAAATAGGGATACCATACTGTAGTGAGCATTATAGTACTAACCTGATCAGCAGTGCACTAATTTTTTAATCCTGTTATATATAGTTACTTGCAGTTGATCGTATATCTTATGGTAAGGTATGATATTATGTGGTCAAAGTTATTATGCAAAACTTAGAGTTGTTTCATTTCATCTAATGTTTACAAAGTACAATCTGAAAGCAAAGACGACCGCCGACAGATGATAATATATTGATCGACATCGTCATTCTAGCTTACATCTACCAAGACGAAAGCCATTAGATAAGTCTAGATATCATCTTGCTTACGTACGTTGGCCACAACTCGCATAATTTTTTACGTGTGTTTTTTTTCATTACTTTACAAGACGGCAAATATTATATGAATAAGAAAGTGTGACAAAATGTGCAGTTTTAAATGAAGGAGAACGAATGATACAAGTGAAAGAGTTTACATTCTTGGGGTTAAAGGTTACGAGTTATGGAAAGTGTGATTGTGATATTGAACGAAGAGTTGTGTTAGAGAATCGAGTGAACTGGGCCCTGCGTAACTTCATGAGTGTTCAGAATGTGTCCGAATAGGCACGTTGGGCTGTGCATCGGGGTGTGCTAGTCCTTACACTTATATATTATAATGAGCGCTGGGTCTGGCAGAAAAAAATTGAAAGCAAGATTAATGCAGTAGAGATGAGAAGTTAAGAAGTATAGCTGGCGTGAGAATTATGGAAAAGAAGGCATTGTGGTGTGGTAGGAGTAGTAGTGCAGGGGGCGACGCGGAGCTTGCGAAAGCCACCCCGTATTGTCCTCATCCCAAATGCGGCGGACGGCCCCGGGGGGGTTTTAGTGGGTATTTCCGGACGCTTCACGTCCGGGCGAGTGCCACACTGGCACGGAGTCGTCCCTCCGTGCCCCCTTACCTATTGCATTGGGGGACTCCGGTCTCACTAATGCAATGGGTAAGGGTAGTGCGTAAATGCATTTCCCCCCGTCAAAAAAAAAAGGGGAAGTAGTGACAATAGTAGAAATGAAAAAGACAAAGAAGCTTCCTTCTATCTTATATCTTTCTTCAAAGGTCAGGTCAAAAGTACCCATACCTGAAGAGCGTATATGAAAGCTCTTTTGAAAGTGTAAGAAGCGAAAGGCGTATGTCTGTACTGTAGCAGGCAGAAGGATATAGGTTCTGCCTACTCTTATGGGAGAGAGGCGTGAAGTTATGTGTATATGCAAATATTAGAGTTTACGCTAAATCTAAAAATACACCAATGTACATATATATAAACACAGGTAAGACTACTTCCACACATGTTATAAAGTTCTTAAGAAATGCTATATTGTACGTCAAGGTACAAAGATAAAATAAATAATGGATTTATTCACATCGATGCTATTTTATGGTTAAGAAGATAAATAACATAACTTATTGCTATTCTCGCAGCAATACACCACTACGGCTTACGCGTGCAACTACTATGCAAAACGATTGACTAGCTTCAGAGAAATATGGAAATTGCTTCAAGTTAGCCCTTTGACAGCCGACATGGTTATAATAAAATTTATTTAATACTAGCTAGCGTCCGCAAATTCGTTAACTTAGGATTATTTTATTCTTTAGATATTCGTAAACTTTTTTACTGTAATCTGATAACTGTATTAAATCCGGTTTAATAATTTTCGAATGATAAACATTCGAACAAACTATTATATACACAGATTTTGTGCTGCTATAGGTGTGAACGAACTGAAATTGACAATTTATTTCAAATATCAAATTATTCTGCGTACAAAGTGAGGGTTGGGGAAATTGTTTGTCGTCAACGAGAGGCAAGACGACACGTCACGTCGCAAGCATAGTCGCCTTTTGTCATATATACATATCTATAACAATTCATATAAACTGAATTTATATTTGTTCTGTTCAGCCGTTTATGTTGAAAATTTGGTGAGTTGTTCTACATTCACTCCGAAGAATTCTTCATCTTCTTTCAACTGACCAAACGCTATTGACAAGAATGGCCTTGACAGCTTCACCGGACTTTGAGGCGAGTTACTTCTTTATATATATATTAGCATTAGTAGTACTAATTTGTAAAAATTGATTGCATCGGTAGCGCAGTTGTATTACATTACGACTGTCATTCTGAGGTCTCGGGGTCGATCCTCGCGTCGGGTCAAGTGATATTAGGTTTTTCTACTCTGTATCATCCCGGAGTCTGGAATTTGTGCCCGATATGGCGACAGGCTCGCCTCCTGTCACATCTGCGACGAAACTAAGCTCGGCGAAATGAGGGTGGTGTAGTTCGCTATTTCACCGTTGCCTAACCCTTCGGGGATAACAGGCGTGAGGTTTTATGTATGTTTATTCTTATCAGCGTACAGTCGAGAAGGTTCCTGATATTAAAAAAACTGCAACTCATGCTGCTGCTAGTACTGCAAGCATATCAAAAATTTTGATAGGTATATAAAGCTGTTATAATTTTTAAATACACCGTTTTATGTATAAAAAGTCAGGACTTGTAACTATTAAAATAGATTACAAGTCCCGTGTTTTATGTGTTAAATAGATCATATTAATGCGTTATAAACATTTAATAAGTGAATTTATTCAAATCAAAAAGTACATTAATTTATACAATACTTTTTAATAAAAAAAAAAAAGAACTATAAATAATGAATGTCGTCCAGCTCGCCGCCAGATGGGAAGGTTCCCAGAAGGCTGGCTATATTGCCACGTTGGATGCCAATGCTAATTCGCTGTGCCAAATATTGGCCGACCCTCTGTTCGAGAGACGTGTCGACTAGACGACTCGCGAGGTCCTTAAAAAGGCTACGAGCACTCGGACCCCATTGCCCCAGAGTTTCGACAAATAAGTACATAAATAATAAGACATTTTGATAAGTAAATATAGATAGTTATGGTAATTGTAGTTCTGGTCTTGTAAAGAATTTGAAGTTTTGAGATATTCGCAACGCAATCGCAGTCAACATAAGATCCGAAAAGTGGTTTTATTTTATTTCTAAATAAAAATAATAATAAAACATATCCTATGATTGCGATTAACACATTGATAATGTAGGTTCTTAGAGGCATGCCTAAGTAATCTAAGAATTTTTTAAATCGATTATGTGGGTTTTGAATTTATCCATAACCAACGATTTTTTTTTTTACACAAAATAGGCTCAGTGCTTTAATCACAATCTCATCTGATGTTAAGTGACGATGTGGTTCAGGATAGTAAACACACTAAACCTACAGGTATTTGTTCTCAAGTGATGATGCCGAAACACACCTGTTGGTATTTGGCGACAGGTTTTCTAACTTGAGGGTGGTATCTACCCAAGCGGGCATCATTAGAAAATGCTATGGTTTCTTCACGATGTTTGCCTTCACCGAAAGCTCAGGCCGATTTCAGAGTCGAATAAGTGGGGATCGAACCCGCGTCGATTCACGCGAAATCCGGCCGCACTACCCGCTGCGCCATCGTCGCGTCAATCAATTTTACTTCTTTATAAAATAGTCTAGATAATTTTTTCGTCGTTAAAACTCTTTTTTTTTGTTTGTTTTAGAACACAATTATATATACATTATATGTACCTACATTAATTCCCAATTTTGAGTGTATCAAATTTAATCCGAATTCAATACAAATTAAAATAACTAAAATGTTCTAATTAAACATATCTTTTATCTTAAAAGGTACCTATTATCAATACAGTATTAATAAAAACGTATTCTATTAGTATTCATTAAAGAAGACACAGCTTTATTTAAGTTAATAATATTTATATATAACATTGTATTATTATGTTAAAATAGTTTTGAACATTGTAATGGAGGCGCTACGGCGCCGAGCGGCTCGTCAACCAGGCGCCTTCTGTACTTAATAGAGCAAAGCCTCTTTGACGTGTAGGCACAAAGCTACTAACTAAGAAATACCTCCTAATGCTATTATTATACTCGTCGGTGACTAATGAGGCTTCCTTCTTGATAATTCTACGACTTTTTTTTGGATAGATTTTGTTGTCGGATATAAGCATAAAGATTATAAAAATATATAGCATACCTATATTTAAAAATCATGTTGGTCGCAATTTTGGGTTATTGCTAAAGTTGACTTAATTAATCTTAATAAATGACGGACTAGTATTTGTCTCGATATTAGAGGAAGGTAACATGACCCATAATAATTATTAGATTGCAAAAACCTAAAAACAAATTATATATTGTGTAATAAAAGTTACCCAATTACGGGAACTTAAACGCAAAAACCTATTTTTTTAATGAAATTAATTATAAGTAAATGTTAAAATAAATAATACAATATTATCTAAGTAATTCGATTTATTATTTATGAATTTATTTATTGAAGAACATACCGATGGGTATACATACTGGCTGTATAATTTACACATATAGACATAAAAAATAATATTTAATTTGGAGAAGCAAATTAACCACCTAGTAAAGCAATCACATTAAAATAAAATAACAACTATAGTAAAATAACAAGTAAAGATTAAAAAAATAAGTGAAACAAACAATAATAATTGTAATTGTATTTAATTATTTAAAAAATATATGGTTAAATTATGGATACGGAAAAAGAAACAGAAACATGGTTTGTCATAAACTACTTCAAATACTTAATCCTCTTCGCATTGTAATAGATACAAGAGTAACTAAAAACAAATTATATAGTGTAACACGGGATCTATCACTCTTCACTCCAGCAAGAAAATCTTACAGGTTTGCTAATGTGATTTTTTTAACTTTTTATTTAATAGTAACTGTGTCCGCGGCTTCACGCGCTTGGAATTCAGACAATTAGCATCGTAGGTTCTCCCCCCGGATGTATTTCATACGTCATTACCGAATTTTATCGAATTCGGTTCAGTTTAATTTTTTCGTGATCGGCGGACAAATTAATAAACAGACAACAATTTTTAAAACTATCTAAATGTGTCCTGTAGTCTATTCTGAAGCCTCTCATAGTATTTTTTCTTAAACATCTTCTTTATACAGATTTCGTCTCATTAACCTTTTATTATGATTTAGATTACATTGAGTCAAATTTAATTTAGAGGATAGATGCATTTGATTACGCATAAAGTGTGTGTATTGCACACGTGATTAACAACCGTGTTGCAAAATGTCAATGAGGTCAACGGATCGAATGAACCACATGCCCGCGGGTCACCGAGTCCAGTTAAGATGTAAGTAAGATTGACAGTGGCAATCATTGTGTTACGGTCGAGTATAATATGAATCAAGAACAATCCTGATATCTTTATATAGATATACGAGTACATCATCTCCCTACCCTTTTCCCATTTTTATTTGGGGTCGGCGCAACATGTCCTTCTCTTCCATTCCTCTCTATTTGTTGTCATCTCTGCATTCATTCCTTTCCTAAGCATATCACCTTTCATTACAACATCCTCTATCTCCCTAAGCATCACATGTCCGTACCAGGACAAACGACCGCCTCTTAACTTTTCTGTTATTGGCGCCACTTTCAAACTTCCTCTAATATACTCATTCCTAATCCTGTCCATTCTTGTTACCCCACACGGCAGACATCTATCTCAACATTCGCATCTCAGCTGCATGTATTCTTCTTTTGTTCGTCACCTTTATGGGGTAACATTCTGATCCATGCAAGATGACAATGTATTATGTTCTTGTAAATCTTCCCCTTTAATTTAAAGGGGATTTGCGGATCACACGTAGTAGCCGTAACCCGCCGCCATTTCATCCATGCTGCGTTAATTTTATGCTTTACCGTCCGGTCTATTTCTCCATTGCTTTGGAGGAGTGAGCCGAGGTACTTGAACTCGGGGCAGATTGGTACTAGAGTGCCATCTAGTCTTTATATCCAGATATACGACGTATAAAAATTTTGGTCATTTCAGAATCGCTCTTTTGTTAGCAATAGTAAGCATATTCTCTAATCTCCTCCCCTCATGATAAGGTAAGTATTGGCATGATTTTGAAAAAAAATAAACGAAAATATACCTTACGTAATCACCATTCAAATCCCACGAACCTCATGTCATCAAGCAAAACATAGAAACACCTACCCCCTTCAAACGTAATATTTTTACCATCTCTTATTACGAATTTGAATTTGATGTAATTATGCAGAGATTTTAGGCAACTTATGTACAAATTCAATTTCAATTTCAATGGAAACAAAAAACTCAAGTTAACTAAAATATTTATTAACTTATCTTTATAATAATATATACCTGAGATCGATTAAAAAAACATATATTAATTTTAAATATGAAACAGATTTCAGATTAGAAAAGTTCTATTAAAAATATAAACTATATTAACTACACTTAATAATGGCTGACTGATTTGACATAAACGTTATATAAAATGCATCGAACACTTTTTACGATTTTACAGATATAAAATAGAATAACACTGAAAACCTTTTAGTGGTAAGCTGTTGGGAATTCCTAAGCTGTGCATACTTAAAGCTTCCCCTACCCTCCGACAGTCTACAGTGAAATTATTTTAAATTGCTTTCCCGTCGAGCGGTTAGTCTGCGACAGCAGCAATGGTTCGTGTAAGTCCGTACTAACAGTTTTACCCGACAAATAAATAAAAGTTCCTTTTTGAATGTAAGTAGCGTTCGAATAAACACTGGCATATGCGTCAATTTCACTTTGCCAACCACAAGTGAGAAAAAATAAATCTATTTCTATACAGATGTTCGAATTTCAAGAATTTAATTTTAAAATTCGAATTTTAGAGTATACAGTCGGGGTCGTAATCTATCATGCAGCAGTTTCTGTCATCCATAAGTAGTCATTTATTTAATTTTGATGGCGCTTTACGTGATACAGTCGACAGTTGTGCACATGTAAACTGTATTGAAAATAATAACACGGTATGTTTATTCTGAGGTGCCCCAAAAATATTCATTAAAATAAATATTCATCTTAATTTAAGATTCGAAAAATATCTTATTTACTTGACACTGGCAGACTAGTGAATGTAAAGTCATACATTACCATTAACCAAGATGAAAAAAAAAAATAGTGGTCATATTTTTATTCCTATGGAGCGCTTTATCAAAGGCAGCCATTTTGTTGTATCACTAAAGATTACTATTATGATACAAAATGTTAGGCCTAAAATTATACTCATTTCAGAGGGCGACGCGGGCAAGGGGCGACGCGGTGCTTGCGAAAGTCACCCCGTGTCGCCCCCATCCCAAATGCAGTGGACGGCCCCGGGGGGTTTTAGTGGGTATTTCCGGGCGACTCTCGCCCGGATGAGTCCCACACTGGCACGGAGTTCGTCCCTCCGTGCCCCCTTACCTATTGTATTGGGGGACTCCGGTCTCACTAATACAATAGGTAAGGGTAGTGCGTAAATGCATTTCCCCCCGTCAAAAAAAAAGGCCTAAAATTATACTCATGGCCATGTTAATTTAAAATTGAAATCATTTTTAAAAATTACAAAATATCAAAACTAGGCAGTCATGGGAGCTGCCGATAGAAGTGAAAACTATGAAAAAAAAATTATTTTTATATTATATATATAATTGTAAAATTAATAATACACGGACTACAATTCTGAGTCTGATTACTCATGACCTTATACCAATTTATACCAATGGAATAATTTAGTAGTAATCATTTCGACTTGAACATTTTATTCATGCATTTATGGGAATATATTTTATATGTGGCAACATAAATGCAGCCTTTAAAACACCGTCTTAATTTGTCAGACTGTAGCATGTTGCTGAAGCCTGAAGTCGTAGGTGACGCGAATCTATAAGTTTATCCCCTACCGAGAATCCCTCAACACCGCTAAAGAAAATTTTCACTTCAAGAATTGAAGGTGCCGAGGAGAGCGACGCTTGCAATGGTCACATCTTACCATATTGTGTTAGCGTTATGATATTTTCCTTTATCTACAGGTGAAGTAAATTGTACGGAAACAAATGTTAACAATCACACCGGTATCACACACTATGGTACGAGTATCGGCTTGTATTACCTGCACGGAAATTCTGCAGATTTGGCCCTAGCAAAAACTACAGTTTAGGAACAAGAAAAAAAGAACTTGTCTAGGTTAGGAGCATTTTAACATTGAGCGATGATTTAATTTAAGCGATGTTGGCGCAGTGGTGAATACCGCGACTGTAAAATCAGTCCGAGCTTTCGATGAAGGAAAACATCTCGAGAATACCATATGGCATGGTGGTAGGAGCAATTATGATTTGGTATAAAAATATTTACCGTAATTCTATTATCCAGGAAGGACTACGTTTGTATAGAATAAATGCCGCTAGCATACTTGAACGACCTTACATGTAGCGTGCAAGCGATTGCGGATGTTTATAGTGCATGAAATGCACGGAACAAATTTTAACCAATGCTCAAAGTTTGTACGGGAATAAAATTTATGACCCGTCGCTCTAATGTCCCCCCCCCCCCGCCCCCAAATGCCCGTTGTCAATCTCATCAATATTTTTAATAATTGTACAAAACGGATAAAATTATATTCATCCCTGTAGAATGAGGTTTTCAATGTAAGAATTTATTTTAAGAATCAATAATTATCTATTTATTTTATTATTTAGTATTATTTATATTTGTTGTACTTAGTATTATTTGTAATTAATTATGATACACATAAAATTGTTACATCCCTAAACGTATACGTAAAGTCCATGTAAAAACCATAAATATTTATGGTTGATAAAATACAATACAGTACAAGACCGGGTTCTAATCTCGATCAAGGGGTATTTATTTAATAATTGCTTGAATTTAATTATATTTAAGTGAAAATTGCGTGCTCCGACGTCGTTCATTAAAGTAATGCACCGTCCGTAGTTAGGTACTATATATATTATCAACATAGTTAAATGTAAAATTATTATATTTGAATTAAAATTTTTATGGCGTAATAATATTTGATTTATTACTTCGTTAAAATTGATAATTTTTTTTACGTTACGTAATATGTTACGAAGGAGAAAATCGCTATGAACATAGACATAAAACATTCAGAACGGCAGTAGTCACACGTGAAGTGAAGCCGTTTCAAGTTAAAAGTCAACGTACGCCGTTACGTGCCGGTGATTACGTAATTCCGTGTCACTCATACCCATACACACAAACATTTTTGTTGGCTTCAATGTTAAAAGAGTTTTTGTATGGAACTAACACTCTTTAGCATTATAACTAAATGGTTATGAAATCATAGGTATGTTATAGTAGCGTCACTACAGAGTCAGTACATATAGACTTAGCGTGTTTACTATTATGTAACACGTCGTCACTTAAAATCAGGCGAAATTGTCTTTAAAACGCTGAGCCTTATCGTTAAAAAAATGGATTGAAATTTTACCATTGCACCTGTTTGTAAGGAAAAAAATATTTGTTAGATTATGTTTAATAGATAACTTTATCTTATTTATTTTACAATTTTAATAACATACTCAATTTTTTTTTTCTTTGTTATAAAAATAAAATGGAATTTAAAGATTGTTTACATGTCCACTTTATTATATACAATGCCATAGCTGCTATAAATATACCCTTTTAAACTCTTTTCATTTTAAAAATCAAATTCATGACTTACATTTTATTTTAATTTCAGTATAATAAAGATGCGAGATATTTTTATGGGTATATATATCTATGTCTTATAACTCAAAAACCATTTGTAAATACTATAAGCATAAATAAACTACTTTGATGTAACTTGACTTATAATGATATTAAAAAAATAAGTACCGTAACCTGAAAAAATAATGTTAAAATTCGAATTCTTAATTATTCATTCGGTCGGCTTATAGCCGTCATAAATAATCTGATTAGTAAATTCGTAAAAAACTTCTAGTACCAAACGTACCATTTTTTAAAATACTTATCTTTCGTCATACGGTATAGGATTTTTTGGCGGGATGTCGATCTGTCAAGTAGTTCTTATCTTTAATTCATGAAACTTGCGGTATTCGATCATATGTTATGTATTTTTTTTTGTGTTTTGAGTGATATCGTTTGATTATTGTACACAGGTGTATTAAAAATAATAAAACATAATATATATAGACGGGTTGCTGAGAAAATTCTCCGGGTAAATGTAGAAAGTTAACCAGCCACGGTATTCTCAGAGTTGCTATACTAATAAATAAAATGAAAGTGACCGTTTGTAATGTCAAAATATTTTATATACTACATATATATACATGTATATATGATACCTATACCAAAAACATAAATTTTAATAAAATTGTCTGTTTGTTCTAGGTAATCTCCGAAATGGATGAACTGATTTTGACGGGACTTTTTTGGTAGATAGCTGAAGTTACTCCGCGTAACTTTAAATTTTCGAAAATAATTACAGTTTAGTATAAAAAAATTAAAACGTTGTGAAGAATATATGAAACGCGGGGGCAGCCGCGGGCACACAGCTAGTACCATATATAATGCTAGCAAAATCGGAATGTTTACCGCATTACTGAGATCGCGTGCAAGTAATTCCTGACCGGATATCACACATTTCTGGGATGATATCCGATATGATTATTAGTGAATAATATGATGAATTGACCGACACATTTCTCACGGGAATATCTGTTACGATGTTAACAGATTTTAATGTAAATTGATATGGATAGAAGAAACATTGAATTACCCCACATTTATATTGAAATTGCCTACTGTCACGGGGTTTTGATTATCTTGAAAATGTTTTTGATAATTCACGGAAATTACTTATAAGAATTAAATTGGATTCGTTAATTTTTTATTTACTAGATTCTACCCCTGATTTCCTCTGTGATGACTTTAGAGTTGGGTCCAGTGAGATGTAATTCTGAGCCAATCGTAGGAAAGAGATATACTACAGCGAAGTTTTCTTTTGGACTTTCACATAATTCTCTCGTACATTATTTTAAGACTACGTAAGCTATTAAAATTGATTTTCGGCAAACAATTTGAATAAAAGAATTAAAAAAAAAAACCTAATCGAGGGTGAAATCTGCACCACAATTGCGTGATTTAGGAGAAGTTATCTATTGTATCTATATCTAACTACCTATTTATCTATAATGACAGTTCAGTTCGAGTGAATTCTCTTGTAGGTTTATACTTAATGACTTAAAAATGTTAACAAATATTACTAACTTTCGCGGCGCAGTCTTGTAATATCTAACAACAGTCACCTGTTGTATCTTTATAAACGCCTTTTACTCGTAAGATGTCGTGTGTCATTTACGGCCGGTAGACAGCTGCAGTGCCTTATGCTCTGTGTATATCTTTTATCTTTGAGAAGCAGTTCGCTACTAATAGAATCTTTGGGAAAAGTCACCAATAAATCCAATTCGTAATGCGATGAAACGAAAATCAGATTATGAAATTATCTGTGATTATCGTCTTGAACACAAGTAGGTACTTCAAGTACAATCGAAAAAAAAAGTAAAGCTTATTTCATAGTTTTACAATTACTTTTTTCGCCCGGTAATAGAAGCTGGACAATAATTGGAATTTCCTCTTTATCGATAACAATAAAGCTTGTCATTGGGTACTAAAGAAAAAAAATGATAAAGAAAATTGGTTGACAAACAGAGGAGAAAAGGATACTGTACTGTTTTATCTTTGCATACTTATATATTATCACTGAAAAGATGTTACAAATAATAAACGATAAGCACGTCATGATACTTCTACTTTTGTACAATAAAAAAGTTAATAGTGCTATTTACAAAATTTGTTCCTTTTCTTCGAACAGCGACATCTGTCGTGTTATTTATTTAACTCTAAATAATAGAAACACTTTTTTTTTTTTAAACTTAAAAATGAAGAACATGCATTCTTTGAACATATAGTTGAGCTCACTGAATGAAATTAATTAAACATGTAGCGTAAATAAAAATACAATTAAGTCAAGAGTGACAATAATATTCAAAACTATCTATTAAAAATTTTAATTCGGGCTAAATCTAACAAATTAAAAAACATAACTTCGCGTATGCAATGTCATAATGACATTATTTATGTCTATTCGTCTTTATATTTGTTGTCTAATATTTTAAAAAGTACTACAATATTGTTTGGTGCGGCATCTATGAATATTTGTAAGAACTAAATACGTTCTTTTTTATTGCAATTCAAAATTACAGATTAAAATGAAAATTTGTCCTAATGGTAGATTATAAATAAAACCATTTATGGCAGGTTTCAATATCGCATCTTGAAAGCTAAAACTAAGATCAAACCAAAAATATATAGAACTTTCCGACTGATCACTGACCCTCGATAAAAAGGATTGAAATTTCGAATCTCAGTAGGTAAAACAGTCTGAGATCGTATATTGAAACCGGCCGTAAGAAATAATTTTCACATTTTTCTTGCATTTTATGATAATTGTTTGGTATTTGTATTTTATATTATTTCATTGGAGACATATTAATGAAAAGTTGACGAAGTTGTCACCACGAATTATTAATAACTAAGTATTAATTAACTGAACGCCTAGTCGGTGGGGCGGGTGGTGGTAATGGAGGGCGATAGTATTTGGCATATATTTTATCCCAGAATCGAGCATGTTCTTTCAGTAAGGAGCCTCTCAACTCCACTGTTAACCCTATTGACATGTGCGGTGACCTGTCAGCACCAATTGGCGGCCAATTTGGTAAACTTGAACCTTCCGGTGCAGGAGTTCTGGAAATTTGAAATAAATTTATTTGTGTAATTGTCATTAGTTAAATCTTAACTCTTGGCATAAATTTTATTGAAAGTTAAAGTAAAAAAGAAGAGACTGACTATTTTCAAATATATCTAACGTTTCGCTTTGTGAACCACACAATTTAGTTTCTTGCAAATTAACATTGTCACTATGGTTGTTACAGAAAAAAAAGTGTAACCGTTATGTGAAACATCGATGTATATAGATAGCAAACGAAAAGAGAATAATTTCGTTGTGCTGTTCAATCGAATATTTTTGATAGATTTTAAAAAGAAAATTGAAGACTGAACTTGAACAAATAACAAAAACTTTTAATGAGATGGATACTTGAGCAGTTTAGTTATGAAAGTGTATTTTTCATATTCACTTATATTCAAATACAAATACGAATATACAAATATTATTCTTATGAAATGTTGGTACTTTGTAAATAAATAATATTTATCTGTCTATTGATTGATAACTTACCCTGTTGTTACAAAGTTAGTCCATAACTCCGTTAGGACAGATTTCACGTTTTTATATTCTTCTGTCTCTGTTGCATTTTCTGGTAAAGTTACCCGATCGATACGACTTTAGTTTGAGCGGAGTGAGTAGCGCCACGCAAATTTGTATATGGTATTAGAGGATCATTTTCATCCACAAAAGAGTATTCATATAAGTATATTTCACCGTGACCACCTTCTACTTGCGTCGTTATAGATCTCAAAGTAGGATATGCGAAAATAACGTCTGTAAAATAGTCAACGTATGACAAAATATTTTCATTACTCACTGGTTTACGGCCGAAGTAAAATTTTTTGACTGTTCTTGCAATTATTTCTCTTTCTTTGATACTTTCAAATTGTAAATCTTCAGGAAGAAATTCATTGAAGTTTTCATTCATTTTAATTTTCCAGTCTTCAAAAAACCCTACACGAAACAGTCCCTCCATGTTAGTGGTGCTGTATAGAAGCGGTACTTTTATGTATTCACCAGTTTTTACAATATTAACTGGATCATCATCAAGAAATATCTCTTCACCAATATCACGTTCAACACATGGGGAAAAATCAATCGCTGAATCCGTTCTATTAGTAAAAGTGTTCATCATCAACTGTTCATAAGGTAATGTTATATAAAGTTCTTCCAAAGCGTACACATCATTTTCATTAATTGTTGAGTCAAGTCGTTTTGCAAGTTTTCTTGCATTTTTTAAAGGATCACGTTGTACTGCGAATTGGGCAAAATGTGATCCACTATCTGCTATAACTTTATTAAAAAGACCTCTGGTTATTTTTGACACCATTAACAAATTCACTGCCGCTGAACCGGCACTACTACCGGAAATAGTGACATCATCACAGTTACCACCGAAGTTGGCAATATTTTGATTTACCCAACGAAGTAACGCCACTTGATCTTTCATTCCAGCGTTACCGGGAGCATCCTTTGTACCCAAACACAGGAAACCATGTACTCCGAGACGATAGTTAAAGGTAATTGCTATAAATTTCTTACTTCTCATGAGCTCTTTTACATTATACAAATTTCCATATCCCACCTCAAATGCACCTCCATGCACTACGACCAAAACAGGAAGGTTCTTAGTATCTGTATCTGGCACAAAGATGTTCGCAACGAGGCAGTTTTCTTGCATGTTAGCGCTGTAAGATGAGACCTGCGGACATTTTATTCCAGAATCAACCGCATCCAATGGTTGTTCCCAGGTTGATGGAGGTAACGGTGCCTGCAAAAAAATTGTATCATATTACATACAAGCGGATCGTGAATAGTTAGTTACATAACAACGATACTGATTCAATAGAATATTTGAACGTCGATGTAGGTTCATTTTCTACAATAAATTTGAAGTTTTGGTAAAGGAAAATGTATTAATGAATCATATCTCAGTAATATGACATTTTGCAAATGCCGTTATCTTGTCTAACCAGTTATCTACTGACAAGCACCTATAGATACATTACTCTGTCAAAAAAGTACAGCGAAAAGATCAATAATACAAAAAATGTTATTATAGTTATTCATCCAAATTTATTTTATCGCCTTCAAAGTAAAGAAGCTTTGGAAGGAGCTTCAAAGCTCCTTCAGAAACAATACACTTACGCCAACGAATAATCCAACCATCAAAACATTTTTAAACGCTTTTTCCGGGATTGCATTTAGTTCTCGTCACGTATTCTCCTTTTTGTCATTCTACCAAATGAAAACGGGTGCCACAAAGTGGTAGTTTTTGAGTTCAGAAAAAAGAAAGAAGTTGGCTGGAGCCATATCACGTGAATAAGATAGTTGTTCGATGGTATTTGTTGAGTTTTTGGAAAATAATCGTTCAGAATTGCGACCTTCGGCGAAGTCGTATTATCGTGGTGCAAAAATCCAATAATTTTCTTTCCACAAGTCTGGCCTTTTTCGTCGAATTTGCGTCGACATAACGCTTAAATAATATACTTTATTTACTGTTTGACCTTCCGGTAAGAGTGCCGAGGCACAACACCGCGATAGTCAAAGAAAACAGTCAAGTCAAGTCAAGAAAACAAGTCAAGGTCATATTGACTTTTGATCGAATTTGGTGTGGTTTTTTTGGTTTCGGTTCTGTTGGAAGGTTACACCGAAGCTTGTTGACTAGATTGCGTGTTAAACTCGGAAACCCACGTCTAGTCATCGGTAACAATGCGTTTTATGAATGTTAGATTGGAATTGATTTGTTCTAGTATGTCCTAAGCGACTCATATGCGATCGAGTTTTTGGAGAAAATGCAGGTTTTTTGGGACTAGCCAAGCGGCAACATGTTTCATACCCAAGTGATTATTTAAAATGATACGGATCGACTAGTGAGATAAAGAAAGTTCAGCAACTATCTCCCTCAAACTTGAATGATGATTTTCAGTCATTATTTCCTTTACTTTTACGATGTTAACTTCAGTTGATGACGTTTAGAGGTATCTGTTCTCGGAAGCCTAGTATATGACAAACTAGTAACTTGGTACTAAAACGAAAATATAATTATTTTCTGGCCTCTTCAACAAAGTAACAAAAATCGTGACTTTTGAATAGTCTTCATCGTTACAGTTGTTTCGATATTTATATAATTAAATAACTCACTGTCAGCGTTTGAATTCAACTCTGAATACTGAATTAGGATTTACCAATTTTTATAATTCACACTTTTCGATTTTCATCAATGCGGGTAATAATAAAGTGTTCTATCCCATATCAGAGTTGATCGTGTTGACTATTTTTTTAAATAATGTAAGAAGTATGTTGAGTGATTGTCATCTTAACGGTCATCACCATTCTCGTGCTTTGTTCCTAACTCACTTGGGACCGTCGCAGTATGGTTTCTTCTTAGCCGTCATCTCTTCATTTACTACTTTTTTTGTGTCATATTATTCCTTAATCACTGGACTGGATCTACACTTTCTTAAGTCTTTATCTACTTTTACATCCTTTTACATTTATATTCATTACTATTTTATCAACATGCGCTTCCTGTCTTCGCATAATATGTCTTAATTTGTATACATTATTACATTCGGATAGAAAATATAATGATGTAGCAACTATAGCATTCTTGTTTAGGTATAGAAGATATCTAAATATTAGTGTGTTTAATAACGCTTCAACAAGTGTGTATTTAATTCGATAACCAACTGGACGACGTCCATTATAAACATGTTGAAATTATTATTTTATTTGGTACATTAAAAAAACAGTTAGCGATTGTCTTTCTGATTTGGGATTTATTGGCTGATATTACCGGCAACGACTATCGCTCGAAAAACAACGATCTGCTCTTATTCAGGTCTTATACAGTATTTGACGATAAAGAATTATGTTGTAAAAAACCAAATATTGGCTGATGTTTCTGTTTTTCTATTGTTACCTTAAATCTGTGTGGTCCTGTAGGTGCGGTCGCGTAAGGAATTCCGTAAAATGCAAAATAGTCTCCATCCGGGTCCCTGTATCCTCGTACTTCTCCGGACGTGGTGCGTATAAGTAGCGAATCGTTATCGCTACTCGAGCAAGTAGTCACTAGCATTGCGCAAATTAAAACAAACGTGTACCATCGCATCGTGTCGACTCGAAAGTTATGTGCGTTTGAAAATATACTATATTTTGCACTCGCTTATATTATCGCAGGAAAACCTTTATCCGTTATCTTTTATAAGAGAAAAGTAGTTGTAATCATGAGTGTTCATTTTTTTAATAGTCATTGTTGTTTTAAAACTTTGGGGGGTTTTAATGTTTTGCTAAAAAGAAGTTGTTGAGATAAAAGATGAAGAACCGTCACTTGTATGTAAAGGTTGCGAGAATCTTGGTAATATATGAAAAGTATTTATCATTATAATATTTCCTAATGTGGTAATGATCAGCAGCAGCAGAAGTTAGTCGGTACTGATAGCGATGTAAGGCTCACTACACGATGTCATTTTGAGCCTTACGAACCCAAATAATGTCGGTTATTGGCAGATGGTGGCGCAGCGGGTAGTGCGGACGGATACCACGTCAATTGACGCGGGTTCGATCCCCGCCTATCAGACGTTAAAATCGGCCTGAACTTTAGGTGAAGGAAACATCGTGAGGAAATCATAGGGTATTTTCTAATGATGCCCGCCTGGATAGCTACCACCCTCAAGCTTGAACCAATCGGTGTGTTCTGGCAGGATCACTTGAGAACCAATACCTCTAGAGGTATTAAGTCTAGACTTAGTGTGCTTTCCATCCTGGACCACATCATCACTTAAAATAAGGTTTGTGGTCAAAAAGCACTGAGCCTATACCGTGAAAAAAAAATTTAAACGCATTTTTGGTGAGTATTTGGAAAGAGCATGCTCGACGCGAGTGTTGGTAGAGACAATGAGAACTTACAGAATCAATGTACCTGAGTGTAGTGTGGGCTTCAGTGCACGTTATGCTGGTGCATGAAAGTGTATTACGCTGTACACTGATTTTACACATGGTATTACGCTGACGGCGGATACAGAGCCCAGATCGGAACATGGTGGTGGTCCAGGGTCTGTGTTGGTGAAGAGTTGGCATCGAGTATCGAGGTGGAATCGACATTATGGGCGCGAGCACGCTTGGGTTAAACGGCGGCGGGAAAGTTCGCGAGCATTATTTCATCCTCGGGTTAAGTAAGAATGTTATGCAGCCCTCATTTTTTTATCTATAGACGATTTGCATTGTTCTTGTATTACTAGTACCGTAATATCTTAAAAATGATTGCATTGAACATAATTTCTCATTAGTGAAGAAAATCATAATAGTGCGTTGCCTCATTTAGTAACTTGCTTTAAAGAAACAAAAAAATAAATAGAAAGTACATCGTATGGGACTACCTACAAGGGCCGATATGAAAAAAAAAATGTTGCAAGATAATAAAAACAGAAGTAGACAGCAATGAGATAAACCGTAACAGTTTTAAACATCCCATTAATATTTAGATAACTGAAATAAACCAAATCATTAGATGTTTCTAGGTCTCTTTCTTAAATCATTTGATCTACTATATAAGCGGACTTAATTCAGTTCAAGTTTGAACATCGGATCGAAACACAATAAGAGAGTTGTAAGCGATCTAAGAATGCTACGAGTGTTCTGTGATAAAAATAAAATACGTTAATAGTTTGTATTGTATTCGTGTTTGTGTAAAATAAGTTCTTCAGAATAAAATACCGATTGTAGTGTTTTGACGTTTATAAGCGCTTTCTTAGGCCTAAATTGAATAAAGATGTTCATTATAATTTATTACCACTACAAAAGTTTGACGAATCACGGGTGGCTGATCTAGGACCGTTTTTTATCGCGTATGTTGGCGCTGTGGAATTAGTTAACAAGCAAAGCCTTCCCTCGAGGCTATGACACGGGACTCTTTAGAAAGGCACTGAAAAAACGCTCGATAATGCATTAATAAATTACCTACCATGCAGTTGTCCATAGCCGACGGTAACCATTTTACCATCAGCTGCAAAACGTTTGTTTGCTGCCCTTCGATTTAAAAAAAAATAAGTTGTTTTGTTCCGTTTCATTTAAGAAAATTATTTTCATCTCAAATTAAAGTACAAATAAAATATGTAATCTTTTTTATCTTGTATTATCTAAAGTAACAGATGAATGTCAAGATGGTTACAGTTTTGACATAAACTATTTAAGTACGATACATATGATATGTTAAATTGTGAGTATATTTTAAATTGATATTAAATGGAAAAGATTTCGAAAAACAAATTTAGGTGAAATGAATTGGATATTCAATTATGTTTGGAGACGTTAGACTGTTAATAAATGACGTTAGATGTGAATAAAAATATATTGATAGATAAATAATTACATTCTTAATTTAAAACTATGTAATTTATTTTTGTTAAACAAGATAATTTACTAACTGAATATGTTCACGAATTACCACTTGGGAAAAGAAAATTTATTTACTGTAAAATATGACACAAAATTTGTGTTGTGAAGTAAGTTTTTCAAAGAAAACAGACTTAACAAAAACAGCTAAGTCATCATGGAAGTAAATTTTCTGTACTATTTATAGGTCTCACCACTATTGTACAAAATTACAGTTATAAAAGGCATGTGAATGCTTAAGATTAGTAAAAAATCTTTGATGGATACCTCACCTGGTATTGAGTGACAATATGGTCCAGGATCGTAAATATAGTAAGAAGTGGCTCTAACACACCTACTGGCGCTTCGTGACGTGGTGTCAAACTTGAAGATCTATCATCTCATATAATAACATACATAGGCTCACGCCTGTTATCCTCGAATGGTTAGGCAGAGGTGAAATAGCGAACTACACCTGCCACATTCCACCGTGCTTAGTTCCGTCCCAGATGTGACAGGGGGCGAGCCTGTCGCCATATCGGGCACAAATTCCAAACTCCGGGATGATATTGTAGAAAAAAAAACCCAAAGACTCGACCCGGGGATTAAACCCGAGACCTCAGAACGATAGTCGTACCGTAATACAACTGCGACACTGAGACAGTCAGGCAATAGATAGCAACTCAGGCGGATATTATACCCTACCATTAAGCTATGCATGCTTCCCCACGATGTTATCCTTCACCAAAAGTTTAGACTTATCATAGAACTAGTTGTGTGCCTGCGGCTGCGTCCGCGTTTCAAATATTCTTCGATACATTATTTTTTATACGGATTCCTAATATTTTTTAGTACTAAGATAAAATCTAAATATTTCTCATAAATTCAAGCACTTCCCCGTAAACCTGTGCATTGAATCGGATTTTATTCAACATTTTATGAGTTTTCATTTTATTACGCAGATCTCTAATTATTGTCGAAAAATAAAACTACTCTATGTTACCCGGAGTAACTTCAGCTACCTACAAAAAAAGTCCGCTTACAATCCGTCCAGCCGTTCCGGAGATTACCCAGAACAAACAAACAGACAAATATTTGAAAAATTGTACTTGTGGCATAGGTATCGTGTATACATTCATATATGTACATTTAGTGAAAATATATTCCTTTTGATATTATAACAGACACTTCGATTTTATTTATGTTTTATTTTATATTTTATTTATGTGTCGAGTACCCATAAAATAAGTGCTCAAGGGGTTAATTATAGATTGGATATATGGGTTCGAATCTATGTCCGTCGAAGAGGAGTACGGCTATGTTAGCACCTAAACCATTATCATCTAAACAATGACGAGCAAATGACAAACAAGAGTAAATGCAACTCTCAATATCCACCATACCGGGTAGTTTCAACAACGCAGAACAATTCATTGTGATTACCCTTGTAAAAGCAGCTCTCTTCTGGCATTTACAACAATTATGGTACTTCTAAATTTTGTGTTGACTTATGTATGTAGGTAGGTGTACCTTGTGGCAAAAACGATCAGTGTAAAAAATTTTTCAGCGCAACCATGTTATGTTTCTGAAATAGAAAAATGAAAAACCCGGTACCTAAATGAAAATTCGGTTTTTTTTATTTCGTTTTGAAATATTATTTGAAGACGTACGTAACAAAACTTTTAGCTATTTTAATTTTATTAGAAATAGTTTCACGTTTTTATGGTTACTTGATAACGGTGTCTCAATTTCATTTATAACTAAGGATGCGTTATCGGAACAAGTTCCATTGTGCAAAGATAACGTTGTAATAAACAGTATGGGTTATAAAACCTATTTACATGATTACATTTATCTTACACTTTGCGTATTCAGAATAGTAGGTGTTTTAATATTTATATCTCAGATAATAATTAACCGTGTAAATGTAATGAAATTATTTGTTTGTCGAATTTTTATTTAGGTACGTTGTGGTTTAAAAAATGACACATGCAGTTTAATTATATGAAATAAACATACAATTCGTGTGTATTATTTTAAACGTCACCTAACTACCATTATAAATAAAAAATGTTTGTATGTTTCTTAGGCCTTCACGCATATACTACTCAACCAATCATCATACTTTTAATATGATACTTTTAATCACTGAATCGACTGTCAAAATCTACATTTATTAATTAATTAATCACGAGTACTTTTTTGGAACAAAATATCTTAAGAATTTTCACATTAACTACTTTAAAAACAGGTATAATCTAATATAATTCTGTAAAATTTTGAAAATCGTTACTTGCAAATGGTAAATTTAGTTAGAAGATAACCGAACTCCCTTCTTCTCTTTTGAGCCTCACGTGATTATTGGGTGATCCCTTTATGTGAGGCAAGTCATCTTTGCCTATCGTTTTACTCATCACCATGTTTCCAAAACAATACACCATTGATTGGCTTGCAATTCTAATTACAGTAAAAACTGTTTAAGACGATTTCACAGGGACCCAACTAAAATCTTAAGCGAGAAAGCGTATTATGCGGGATAGAAATTTATCAGAAAATAAAACGTACAATTATTATGCATATTATTATGTTCTAATTTCGTATATGTAGGTATTAAATTATACATGTATAAATTACATTAAATACATGATATAATTACGTTATTTATAGTAATCACTCTTTTTGGTTTGACGCAAAGATTTTGTCGTATTAGCAATTATAAGATTTTCAACATAATTTAACTTTTGCAGTGCGTCTTGGCTTTGGTTTAAAGAAGCTACATAGCGTCTTAAATCATTAACAGCTGATAATGCATGGGCGTTTCACAAAATCGGAGTTAACTCATCTTCGTTTTCATCATTATCACTGACGACCTCTTTTTGTGCGTTATTCACATTCCCAGTAAGATCTTCAATTGATTGAATTTCGTACGGCGCCACATTGTCAACAACGGAAGAATATCCAGAAAAATCCTGCTATATCACGAGCTATTCTTCTTCTTCCAACACGACGTCTACCCTTTATGATTCCATGAACCATCGGTTGTAATTTGCTTGTCGCATTTGGAAGTAAGTAAACAAGCTTGATATTCTTTAGTTCAACACCTTTAGGGTGAGCAGGGCAGTTGTCAATGAATAGAAATCAAAAAGTGATCATCTATAGCTTTTAACCAGTCGATGAAACGTATGCCGGTCATCCAAGTTCGAGATTGTGCAACATATGTTATAGGGAGCAATAAGATTCAAAACTAAAATCAGCCTAGGCTTTCGGTGAAGAAAAACAATGTGAGAAAACCATAGCATGGCATTTCCTAATAACGCCATTTCCATCCTAAAGTTTGAAAACCTGTCGCCAAATTCCAATAGGTGTGTTCCGGTAGCTTCACTTAAGAACTAGTACCTCTAGGCTTAGTATGTTTACCATCCTGGACCACATCGTCATTTTATATCAGGTAAGATTGTGGTCAAAGTACTGAGCCTATATACCGTGTAAAAAAAATAATAGCGAAAACAACGCCTCTTTAAAAGTTTATACATGTAATAAACATACTATATACATTAAAAACAATAACGTATCTCGTATCGGTCTTATAGATTTCGTTTAGAGGTCAATAAAATAATGATAAACCGATCCCCAAGAGAAGTTGTCAATGAGATATCTCTTTCTGAACTGTGCAAGATAAAATTTGATAGATAACTTAATGATATCGTTGAAAATGTGAACGATCTTATTATTATCGAAGATAAAAAAGTACATTATTACAATAATATTGGTATTTTTACATTAAAAAAAATCGTAATATCATTTAATAATACTTAACAAATATTCGTTAAAATATTTAAAGAATAATCAATTATTCTCTTAGCAGCTATGTCAATATTCAAATTTAAATTAGTTATAAATTCAACTTTAGTATATTTTGAAGTACACTTATTACGAAATTCTACGAGTACATTCAATACCATAAATTTAAGAGTAATAATAACAAAAATAGATTACACATAAACTATACTTTGATGACGATACCGATAAGGCAGTATTCACGGTCTTGTTAATGTAACAACCATATATTATTTAACAGTTGATATGCCGAATATGAGACAAGAGACCAATAACTCATTAAATCTTAAATTCACGCCTAGGATATTCAAGATAGAATACACAGTAATTACAAGTTATTTTACTAACCATGCATTATTGTATAAAATAATAAATAGACTATTAATATAGATATACGAGTATATACCCATACAAAAATCGTCATACGCAAAAAGTTAAAAATTCTGTTTTATTTCTGGATGTGTGGTAGAAGATGAAGTGAGCAAGATAGAGAAAGGTAGAGAAAGGCTTAGGTAGTTCGGGCATGTAGAGAGGATAGATGACAGAATATTAAAGAAACGAATTTATTAGGCGAGGGTGACTAGGCACTACGGTAAGGGTCGACCTTGGTGAATGTATTTTGATCAAATAGAGCAAGTATTAATTAAATGCCAGGTGAAAAGTACCAATTAATGATCCGGCAAGCATATATGCGCTCATGAAAGTAGAGGAAGCGAAAGTGGTGTGTCAAGATCGTAGCAAGTGTAAGGACGTAGTCTCTATCTACCAACATTGAAGAAAGGGCGTAATGTATGTGTGTATTTCTAGATGGCGCTCTTTCATAACCTGCAAACCTAATAGACTGGGACTAAAATATATGAATAACGTTGGAAAACAATGATAATTTACATCTATTTATGTACTTTGTGACAGATAGCATGGATACATAAACACCTAAAATGGAATGCATTGTTTGGTTATGAAGATAGCGTTTAAATAATAGTTTAAATTTTATGACAGCTGTATATTTTAGTCATTACTAATCTCAAATCTGCTACCACAAAAATTGACGGTCTGTCTGTCCGGATTTCACTCAAAAGGACTCGACCGATATTAATGAAACTTTGTAGGCGAGAGGGAATAAAACATCAATGAACAATTGCTATGAAAATAACAAACTAATATTTAAAAGCATTTTTTTCTAAAATCAAATCAAGTAAAATCAAAGTTATGTCACAAGTAAATCAAAATGACGAAAATAAGATTTATAGTAAAATTAGGAGATTGATCTTATTTTAAAAAGTTTTAAGGATAGGAAGATTTATTTATGACTTTCAAGTGTTCAGAAGGACATTCTCGTTGTGACAAATTATATCGTTTTACTACATGGCAAGCTTGAATTCATTGTGGGAATCGATCAACGTAGTTTCACATCACATTACCTACCACTAAGGCATAATTCAGGCAGGTAGAATTCCTCAGACTAACGCGCAAATGTCATACACATTACTAAATAGTGATAATATTATTAATATCAAGATAAACGCCGCAATGAAATCTGATAAAGACGCGGTCTTCTTGTATGTCAAAATTCAGTCTTGTATGCCAAAAAGTTTAATAGTGTTAACAGATAGTCGGACTCGGTACGGAACGTACAACGGACATGATATAGCTGCCGACTGTACAGCGATACTACTGTAGCAGCAACATTAGACCCACCAAAAAAAATCTACATATATTTTATCTTCTATCATTATGTATTACTATTCCAAAAGACTTCAATAGTCCTGCATCACTGCGAAGTAAATATATCCATTCTAATCGCCCCCAATCTGTTGAATCTCTCTGCTTAATATAGGTTAAAGCAGAGAGCTTGGATGTATTGTAGAATCTTTAATATCCGCAAGCATAAATTGCAATTTATTCAACAAAATAATTTTCTAAGCATGACATCTGTAACTGACTGTGCCCACAAGGAACTGCTAATTTCGGTCATGCGCGTTCCGGCGTACAATATGTGTGGTCGAGCCTGAGCGTCTGTTATGGACGCAGTGTTGTCTTCTTCTAAATTCTAAATAATTGTATTTCCGCGTATGAGTGTAATGTGGTTTATCGCAGTTTTTTTGTCCATTTGTGCTTATTGCTTATTATATGATTGATTATGTATACTCTTATTAGTAGCTTAATTATTGTATGGGTTAGCAATGTTGAATAGGACGCAATTTAATTTATTTTTGTGTCTCTATAGTGATGCCAGCCGTCATTTGATAAAAAATGACTAATTTGTTGAAATGTAAACCATAATAAATATACTCAATATTTCGGTTTTAGTATATTTCAAATTTTTGTCTAATTTGTACAAATAGGTGTAGGCAGTGATAGTACAAATACAATAATTAATATGTCGAATATCCTAAACGCCTAGTATAAAACAATAAGCATATTGTTAATTTTCTTTCAAGTACTGTCAAGTTTTATTAGTCTCTTATATTTTTTTAGGCGCTTCTTTCTTTAGGTGATTGTTTTTAGGAAATCTAATAAGTTTATTTATTTCAAAACGAAATGGATAATTTTATATTTTAGATTTCACGTAATTGTTATGCACAATTTATAATTACCTGCTAGGAAAAACAAATTAACCTTTTGAACTTACTTGATCCGTCATACGTCGTCCGCCGTACGTCTTACGACGTAAGTATATACTTCTATTTACATTATCTATCGCTAGATATCTGTGTGTAATCTCATTAATCAATAACACTGAATCGGAAATTAACAGCACAAAGATAAATATAGTACATGCTTCGTGGTATCTAAATAATTTCGGACAAACTGGATTAATAAGATTAATTAAATACTTCAGTCACTCAATCTACTACTGTGCGAATATAAGTAACGTATTTTAATTGATTTCAGTATTCCATTTGCAGAATATTTTAATCGAATATGTGTTTCTAAATAAACAAAACAATTTTTTTAATATTACGCAACTGCATCTATACTATGTTAATCTTCACACAATAATATCTATATCTAAAATAGCAGACAAAATCTTAAGGCATACTTTAAAATGATGAACTGTATAATTGTATATTCCCTACGTTAAATCATAAGTACACAAAAACTTTATACGATCTGTAAATTACTATTTTCGACGAAGATGTTACTGTGGAGGATGAAGCAGTTTGAGCTAAAGATGACTAAAGTTCTGAATGTCTAGCTGGTGGAGCGGGTGGTGGTACTGCAGGACGGTAGTATTTGTCATAGATTTCGTCCCAGAAACGCGCGCGTCGTTCCAACAACGATCCATTGAGTTCCACAGTCTGCCCTAGCGACATATGAGGAGACCAGTTAGCACCAACTGGCGGCCATACTGGTAAACTCGAACCGTCTATTACAGGAGTTCTGAAAAATAGAAGTAAAATATCATTATTTGCTATTTGAAATGCTAAACTATAGCAAGCTTGAGTTTTCGTAGGGAATTTTTTACTGTCTGCCTTTAGGTCGAAAATTGTCAACAGGCACTTTTAGATGTGTTCCGATAATTACATTTGTCTACCAATCACATTGTACTTGAGATTTGAGAAATTTGAAAAGTGGGTATTTCAGAGAAATTTATTGCTATTGCAATAGAAAAGAAAGAGTTTCGAAGCACGAAAGGGACAATTGCAACTCAGGTTGATTTGACCTATTCAAAATAGATCAAAATATCACTTCGTAGTACCCGGTTTTCTCCTCCTTGATTGGTATTGTGAAATGTTAAAGTAAATTCCAATGAAAATAATTATATTTACTTACACAGAGTCTCTAAATATTGCTATTTAAAGTTCAATACGAATTATTTATATCTGTAAACAAAGTTCTTTTCTTGGAATGAAAACTTACCCTGTTGTTATAAAGTTTGTTGATATTTCCTTGAGAACAGTTTTCATTTTTTTTAATTCTTCTGATTCTGTTGTATTTTTTTTAAGAATAGTAACGTCAAACAAGGCCATCATTTGAGCACAGTGGTAAGCGCCACGTACATTTGTATGTGGCACGATAGGATCGCTGTCATCCACAAAAGAATATTCGTACAAATATATTTTACCATGACCGCCTTCTATTTGCATCCTTATAGACCTCAATATAGAATATGTGAAAAATATATCTGAGAAAAAGTCAACATATGACAAGATATTTTCGTGGCTTACTGGATTATTACCAAAGTAAAATTCTTTGATTGTTTTTGCTATTCTCTCCTTTTCATCGATACTGTCAAATTGTAAATCTGCTGGTAAAAACTCAGCAAAATTTTCATTCATCCTAATTTTCCAGGATTCAAAGAGTGCCACACGAAACAATCCTTCCATATTAGCAAAGCTGTATAGTACTGGTAATTTTATGTATTCATCAGTTTTTAAAATATTAGCAGGGTCATCGTCAAGAAATATTTCTTCACCCGTGTCACGTTCTACACATGGTGAAAAAACAAATGTAGTATCGGTTCTATCAATAAAACTATCTACCGTTAGTTCTTCGTAAGAAGCAGTTTTATAAAGTTTCTCCAGAGCATACACATCATCTACATTAATTGTTGAATCAAGTCGTTTAGCGAAGTATTTTGCATTTTCTAAAGGATCACGTTGCACTGCAAATGCGGCAAGGTGTGATCCACTATCGGCAATAACTTTCTTAAATAGTCCTTTGGTTATCTTTGAAAGCATTAACAAATCTACAGACGCTGAACCTGCACTACCACCGGAAATAGTAACATCATCAGGATCACCACCACCACCGAAGTTGGGTATATTGTTCTTTACCCATCGAAGTAGAGCCACTTGATCTTTCATTCCAGCGTTACCAGGAATATCCTTCGTGCCTAAACACAGAAAACCGTGTACTCCAAGACGATAGTTAAATGAAACCACTATAAGTTTCTTAGTACTCATCAGTTGTTTTACCTTTAAGAGATTACCAAACCCACCCTGGAAAGCACCACCATGTATTACAACTACAACTGGAAGGTTTTTATGTTCTGTATCAGGCACGAAGACATTCGCAACGAGACAGTTTTCTTGCATTGATGTGTTAGATAACATTTCACTGATAATTCCAGTTTGTGGGCATATTATTCGAGCATCGACTGCATCTAATGGCTGAAGCCAAGCTGGCGCAGGCAGTGGTGCCTAAAATAAAAAATCTTATAAATTAATAGATATTCAGAGAATTAAATGTTAAAACGTACTTCTCTGTACTATGTTAAATGTACTATACGAATACAATTTAAAATTAATTATGATAGGTTGCAAAATATTTATTGTTTTATGTGATACAAATTTCCGTTATAAATAACAGGTTATATTGTATTAAGGACAAATTATTTATATATTGAAAATCACTGGGCAATGCGTAAAATTGACTTTTAATGAAGCTAACAATACAATGTAGTAGCTGACGCCAATATACATGTGTAGATAATCATAAATTCGTCTCAAAGATATACGCTTCGTATTTTAAAACTCATCAGTAACGAGTTTTTGGTTCGGAATGTGCAGGCTGGCATTACGGTGATGACCATCGCTCAACACTTTGTCTATCAAAGAACGACTATGTTCTAATTCCGCAGAACGTGCCATCAAACAAATCCAACTTCATATGAACTCCATAATCATTTTTGTTCATGTTTTTTTACTTTTATGAAACCTTTTTTACATTTACCTTAAATCTGTCTGTTCCTGTAGGTGCGGTCGCGTAAGGGATTCCGTAAAATGTAAAGTAGTCTCCATCTGGCTCCCTGTATCCTCGTACTTCTCCGGACGTAGTGCGTACAAGTAGCGAATCTTTGTCGCTACTCGCGCAAGAAGTCGCTAACGCCGTGTAAATAAAAATAAACGTGTAGCACCGCATAGTGTCAATCCGACACTGATACTTGCTTGGAATTATCTGATTGAGTGAACTTTTTATATTGTCTGATGATAACGACGTTTTTAATCTTTTACGTTAAATGAATAATTATTTATGTTACATAAAGATTATATTGATTGTATGTAAGTATGAGTCGATTTATTTTTAAATAGCTGTGCCCGCGATTTCGCTCGCGTGAAATCCAGACATTTAATTTCTAATAGACAACCTATATTTTCTCGTCTCGTCCCGTTCCGAATTTTATACAAATCGGTTCAGTAATATTTGCGTGATTGGCGAACAAATTAATATGCAGAAAAATTTAAAACTATCGAAATGTGTCGTATAGATAAGTATAGATTATCAATGTCTTATAGTGTTTCAGAACAGTCCAAATCATTAAAATATAAATACATAAAAATAATATAAATATATCTATGAATATTAATCCTTAATCCAACGCCTAAAATGCCTAGATGATTGTGTGAAAATTGAACATCAAAATATTGTTTTCTCATTTACTATGTCTTAGATATTTATTATTTCTATACTATACACATACTTTATATTATGTGATTTTGTTAAATCTTAATCATTACATAAATTTTTTGTTTCGATTAAGGCTAAAACGCATTTATTTACCAACTCTTTTTTCATACTAAAGTCGCACGTGTCATTCAAATTGCTGTAACTTTTGATAATGTGGACCGATTTTAATGAAATAAAATTTTCATGCTACCCCGGAATATGTTTTATAATTATTGAATTTTTTAAATAAAGTTAGTACTTTCTTATTCGTGCCTACACAACCAAACAGAAAGACAAACATTGAAAAAAATGATATGAATGTTTTTAATTACCTATTATTAGTCCCTTGCAATAATTCTTTTCACAAAAATCGGATATGTATGGACACAACAAAAATTAATCGGGAATAACAGGCGTGAGCTTATGTATGTTATGTAAAAAATAATAGTTAATAATAGTTTTCCGAAACCATAAATCATATTTTATTGATATCCACTCTTACTAATAAGAAGTAATTTATACTAATAAATAAAATTGAAGTGTCTGTTTGTAATGTCAAAATTATTTTTTTTACTAAATAGGTATGAATGTTTATATGATACATATAAACGTCTACACCGATTTTGACGGGGCTTTTTTGATAGATAGCTGAAGTTACTCTGGGTAACTTAGGGTAGTTTTAATTTTCGAACTTCCGTGTCAAAAAAATATAACATAAAAATTTGAATTAAATTCGATTCAATGCGCAGTTTTACGAGAAAGTGCTGTAAAATCTGAGAAATATTTTTACTTTATCTTTGTACTAAATTTTTGTTAGGAAAATATATAGGGTATCTGTATAAACGAAAATTAAAACGCAGTGAAAAATATATAAAACGCGTGCACAGTCGCGGGCACACAGCTAGTCATAATATAATATGTAAACGTATGCCTATAATCCTTAAATACGGTATGAAAGTTTTGGAAGTATTGCATAATACTGTAATTATCCCATCAAATATTATGTACTTCGAATTTGGTAGGAAATGGATACGATTTCTTCATTTAATACAGCAATGAAATTGACATATTCTATAAAATTATTTTGTAGAAAAGACATGCTACTAAAAACAGCAATCATTTGATAAAGTATTGTTATGAAATAAAATATGAAGTTATTCATAAAATTTTATAATTATCAAAGTTTTACAGTAACACATATATATATATAAAACTAGCTGTGCCCGCAACTTCGTCTCCGTGGAATAGTGACTTTGGGCAGCATTTTTCGGATTTTGGTTTATTCTGGATTATAATCTCCGTCGTTACATCATATAGCCATCGGGGAACAAAGCATACTATTAACATGTGATAAAGCCACATAAAGCTGACCATGCGAAAAACAGCTAATACTTAGATCCACATCCACAACTTTTAGCGCCTGACCATAGGCTTTATTAATTGTCATCGCGAAACTGTTCATAAGCTGTTCATAACTGTTATTTTATGAGTTGGTAGTCCAGGAGCACTGAGGGATTCTAAAAATTCTACTGGGTAATTGGTAGATTCTTTATCTTTCATAACTCTGTTAATGGAGATATACTCTACATTATCCCCCGAAACAAAGCTCAAAACTTCAGCATTTATTGCTGCTGCTTGGTCGTTTCGTGGACTTAAAATAGCTCTTTCGCAAAGCCATGAATTTTCGCAAGTTGGTATTTGCGTTGCGTTTCCATACACGGATGATATGAGGTCTCGCATTCATGAAACTTCGCAGCATAGGTTTGCGTTTAGAATAAATTTTGCTTGTTCCTGCGGATACACATCGTTACCAATCTCAAGTTACTATAGAGAAAATATAGTAGCAATGGATACAACAATTTCATCTAATTTGTATCTGGTATGAATAAAACTATAAGGCTGATATTTTTTATTATAATTTGTTAGTGCTTGGATTAACTTGGTAGAGTCTGAAATTGTACCCATCCTGACCATGGAAATATATCAAAGGATACTGCAGGGCATCATATGCTTGGTGTGTTTCACAAATACGTTGTAAGCGATCATCATGAGTGCGCTGCACGATGTCACGTCTATCACATTCCTGATTGACTAATATTACTGCAACTTCGTCTGCAACGGAGACATTGTACTTTTGACGATGTTCTTCCCCAGGACGACTATCAGCCTTATTTATAATTGTTATTTTGGCCTTGTGGGATGGAATCTATTGCGGCTTTGAAACTTCTGACATACGCATTTACTTGATGTAACATATCCTTAAGTTGAAATATAAAGTTGATGTTCAGCTGAGAAAAGTTATGATGTCGTATAAGGGCCTATTCATTGTAATTTGATACAAAATAAATTTAAAGAAATTTTGGCTCATTTTGGAGAAGAAAAGATCCAATCAAGTGATAAATTGGCCCTGCACCTTAAAAGTTGGCTGTGATATGTTTGACCCCAAAAGATGTCATTTGGAATACACTGTTATATAAACGGATATAGTCTAAAAATGTTTACACTGAGGATGCTCACAATTTAGTAAAACTTTTATAAAGGGGCTCATGATAAGTTTAAATGAGCACTTTGCCACCTGAATAGTATATTCCATTTGGTTCTTTTCTCCATTTTTGAGCATTACAAAACTGACAACATACCACCATACCTACTATATATGCGAATTCAGAGTAATCAATTCTGGGCGAATACAAATAACCTGATTTCTCTTTGGTAATCCATGGAAGGATATCAATTTCCGCTCCAGTTTCTGGGTCTTCTGGCAAACTTGATAACATTTTATTGAGTGTATGCCGAAGTCGATTGGCATTAAGTCGTGACTGACGTTGTTCTGCAGTTTCTTTCTTCTTCTCGATCAGCTGTTAATCGAGGTACACGATCTAAACTACTTTCCAGCTTTCTAGACTGCAAAGTTCGTGCTTTTTGAGAGCTCAGGCGGGTTTCCCTATCAGTAAAGGTCTCAGACTCACGCGATATTGCATGAGCCTTGCGATCGGTGGACAAACGTGCCGCACGCTGTTCCCTGTTCATCCTAACTCAAGTGGCCATCATTCGAGAGCGATGTGAACTCAATCAAGATTTTCGCTGAGCTGAAGTTTCTGTAACATTAAACCTGGCCTGACGTTACTGAAATGCAGTGAACTAATGATAACTAATCTCATCCTTATAGCATTTCTGCTGCACCGGAAGAGGTTGGATCTTTTTCGAGGCATTCTTATAATAAGTAGTAATTAGTACTAACTCGGCGTTATTTAGTAAACACATACTCATCATAAACAAAAAAATTAAAAACTTACAGATTATTACACAGTTTAACTTTATTGCAGTTTAATAACTATTAAGACGTATTAACCTAATCTATTAATTATCGAAAATAAAAGAAATGTGTAATAGATACAATTATGTATTAATTGAATGCAAATAACTAAATTGTTTTTTAATCATAAAAATTAAGAACTTGTATAAACTTGTATTTACAGTTTAACTAATAAGACGTGTTTACCTAATTTGAAAACTAATTAACCTATACTATATACATACAATATGTATTTACAAACCCTTAAATATAAATAAATAAAATGTGCAAAGAGTCAGTAATCGAATGCAACTGTTACGCCATGCGCCTCCGAAAGCGGCCCGGCTCTCGACGTGCTTTATCTATACATATATAAACAACCCAAAATGCCAGCCTAACCTGAACCCTATTTCATATGAATGATGATATATATCTGAGGTCAACTTAAATTGGATATTATAAAATTTCCGAAACTAATCATTTTTAACTTCTATTTATTATAATCATACTTTTTATATAGACCATTATTATGGAGTTTCGTAAAGTTTCAGTCAATGCATCTGAACAGAGAAAGAATTTAGATAGAATAAATGTTCGACGTGATTCCTTAAATTGACATAACTTTTTTATTTATGTACCGATTGACATAAAACAAACACTAAATGTTAAGTGAAGCTTACTACAATATATTAGTGAAAACTGCATCTAAATCGGATAAGCCATTTCTGAGATTAGCGTGCACAAACGCACAGACAAACAAACAAAATTTTTAAGAATCATTGTTTTGGGTCCTATTTGCGTTTATTAAGGTCCTAATAATGTTTTTTTCTCATATATCTTCGATGTACAGACAGCAATCCGTTTCATTTTTATTATATGTATAGATTATCTTATCTAAATAAATAAAATGATATATTAAAAAAATAATATTTCTTTAGGTTCATACGATTAGAATCGATGATGGCGCAGTTCGTAGTGCGTTCAGATCCCGCATAATTTGACGCGGGTTGAGCCCACTTATTCAATTCTAAAATCGGCCTGAGAAAACCATACCATGATGCTAGAATATTGCCAAGATTGAAAACCTGTCATCAAATACCAATAGGCGTGTTCCTGTAGCTTCTATCAGTATGTGTTGCTAGTGTTGACTTATGGGACTGAGACATGGGCGCTTACGATCAGCCTAATTAACCAAGGGCCATAGAAATGTCTATGCTCAGAGTTTCACTGCGTAATTGTATCAGAAATTAAGAAATCCAATAAGAACTAAAGTATTATTGCAAGAATTGAAAACCTTAAGCGGTAATAGCCGGGGCACATGGCTCATATATTGTGTGTGTATGCTTTGTAGGTTCCCTACAAGGATGAGTGGCGACCTGGTAAATTCTTTGGAAGCCGATGGTGTAATACTAGTCGTTGTGGATATCTTTTGCGGGAGACATATGACCAGCAGTGGACGTCTTTCGGTTGACTGGCTGGATGGATGGAAGTCATTTAACTGGTTCTCCAATTACGATTTATTTTACGGGTAACCTTTACTTATTGTATTAAGTAATGACCGTTTGCATAATTTATCAATCTTAACAATATCATTAAAAGAAGTTCTTATGAATTAATTTTAGGTATCTATATTATTTCATCATATTTACAGGTTATTGCATAAAAATATCATCATAGACATATCACGCGTTACGCATGTATAATTAACTGATATGCAAAATCAATAATTTTGAATATTGAATTGATATAATCGAAAGTCCGTTATTATGTGAGACGTAGTTTGTTAGTAATCTATACTAATAAATAATATTGAAGGATAAACTTTTTTTTAATCTAATGTTGTTGACCGGAAGCGTCCGTCGGAAGCCGTCTTTACAGCTTCACCGTGACTTTGAGGGCGAGTACTGTATGGCACTCGCCATAAAAGGTAACTAGAATAAGGGTGCGAACCTCGGCTTGGCAGCTACCTGTGATTAAAAATTCCACTGATGCGTAGATTTTTTTTTCGAACCTAGCTAATGCTGTTGATCGGAAGGGTCTTTACAGCTTCACCGTGACTTTGGGGGCGACTGTTGAAGGCACTCACTAATAATGATAATTATTATCATAAAAAATAGTTTTTAAAATTATTGCCTGTCTGTCTGTTTTTTCAGGGTAATCATCGGAACTGATTTGACGGGCATTATTTTGGCAGTTAGCTGAAGTAAGTAACTCCGCGTAACTTAGACTACTTTAACTTTACGGAAATTATTAGGGTTCCGTGAAAAAAAAAATCTAAAACGCGGGCGCAGCCACGTGCACGCAGTTAGTTTTTAAATATGGAGAGTTTATATGTCGAATAATTGTTTCAAAGTAAAAAGCATGTCAAAGTATGTTGATGAATATGTAATTCAGACCTTCCGATTCAGTCACTATTGTTATAAATAATACTTGAACGACCTCCGCACCCTCGTCACTTTAAGGTCAAAAGTTAACTGTACTGTGATAATGTCCTTGAGACCTTTTTCACGGATCGCGCGGAGGGACAGTACAAAAGTTGTTACCGACCAATCTCAAGAGGCGATTTTATATTTAATTGATACAAATATTTATATGGACTTTTGTGTGCATGTCATTGTGGCGGTGCGACGCAAGCTGAAGTTAGTGGTTTGATCCATCGATTTTGGTGATGAAGATGATGGTATTTTTGTGACTACATTATCGTATTGGGATTGAATTTCTGTAAGAGTAGTAGTGTAGTAGTGTTTGAGTAAATAAATTTTAAATAAATAATTTGTGAAACCTCAAATTAAAAAAAAAAAAAACAAAATCCATAATATTCAGAGAGGGTTTTAACGACATGATATTATGCTTTTACTACATAAAAATGGTTGTTATCCGCACCCTGATATCATTAAAGTTCAGTATTGCACAACATTCACAATGAAAAACATGCTGAGTTATGAAAATTATTTATAACAAATGTGCAAGATAAAATGATTATTATTTTTTGTAAAGACTATAATGTTATCATTTCAGAATATAAGTAAATGTACATACACCATTAACCGCATATCAGTGTCGAATAGAAGGGATGTTGTGGTGCACGCTTGTTCTTATTTACGCAACGGTGGCAAGTACATACGCAAGCAGCGATAAAGATTCGCTCCTTGTACGCACTACGTCTGGAGAAGTACGAGGATACAGGGATCCAGATGGAGATATTTTCGCATTTTACGAAATTCCTTACGCAACCGTACCTACGGGACCAAACAGATTTAAGGTAAATACAGAAAAGCAAAACCACGAACCTTTTTTTTTAACCTAGCTAACGTTGTTGGCCGGAAAGGACCTTTACACCTTCACCGAACTTTGGGGTTGAGTGCTGAAGGCACTCAGCCACAAAAGTTAACTAGCAAAAGGGTTTCTTAAGTGGTCCGAACCTCGGTTTAGCTTCCACATCTATCAGCCGTCATATATTCAATTACTCCTTTTTCTTTCATATCATTTCTTACACACTCCATTCACACTTTCTTTGGCTTTCCTCTACTGTTTCATCCTTCCACATTCATATTCATTACTATTTTACCCAATGTGCTTCCTCTTCTCTCATAACATGTTTATACCAAGGAAAACAAGAACTTTTCAACTTTTCTACCACTTTCGGCGCAACTTTTGTTGTGGTCTCTCATTTTTCTTTCATTCAACTGTGTTCAGTATTGTAAGAAAATTACATTGATCTGATTGAGACACGAAGTGTTATATGCAATCATTGTCCCTGTGACAGTATCAATATAATAAACTAGGGACCTGAACAAAGTCTTTGTAACAATATTTTCCTTATGTTAATGATGATCATGATTCACTTGGGAACATGTAAAGTCATTTGTTTCAACGGGTTAATAAAGATAAACTCATTGGTTGTTGAATCATGTACGCTGGTTGAAACTTATACTTAATAAATAAACACTGTAACCATGAGGGATATCTGCTGTCAATTACGTAACTAATAATAATATTTGATTTAAAATAGAGTATTATGTATCTGTATCTTAATACAGATTTTTCTATTTTAATAGAAGCAATATTATCAGTCCTCGGTGATAAAGTCGATGAGGTGATTACAGCTGTCATAAATGATTTTAATTGAAACTCATTTTAAATAAATCATTTAGTGCCGTGGAATTTTATATTTATTTGTCAATAATGTAGTTTGTAAATAAGTTATTGTTGATCGCAACACATTTTTTAGGCACCGTTACCTCCACCAGTGTGGCTAAAGCCACTGGATGCAGTTGATACTGGAATAATATGCCCGCAGGTTGCGATACCGGGTGTTCGTATACGAAATGATACCATGCAAGAAAACTGTCTTGTTGTAAATATTTTTGTACCAGATACAGACGATAAGAACCTTCCCGTATTGGTTATAGTTCATGGAGGTGCTTTTCAAATGGGATATGGCAATTTGTTTTTAGCAAAAAAACTTAATAAGAACTGAAAAGTTAATAGTCGTAAGCTTTAATTACCGTCTCGGAGTACACGGATTCTTGTGTTTGGGAACGAAAGACATTCCCGGTAATGCTGGAATGAAAGATCAAGTGGCTTTACTTCGTTGGGTAAATCGAAACATTGCTAGCTTCGGTGGTAATCTTAATGATGTAACTATATTAGGCTACAGCTCTGGTTCAGCATCTGTAGATTTATTATTGCTATCTAAATCGGCCAAAGGACTATTTAACAAAGTTATTGCAAAAAGTGGATCACACCTTTCCGCATTCACGATGCAGCGTGATCCTTTACAAAATGCAAAATACTTTGCAAAGCGAATTGATGCGACAATTAATTTTGATGACGTTTATGCTTTGGAAGCACTTTATAAATCTACTCCGTACGAACAGTTGATGATTGATAACTTTTTGGATAGAACTGATTCTACGTTCCTTTTCTCGCCTTGTGTGGAACGTGAAAGTGGCGAAGACACATTCCTTGACGATGATCCTGTTAATATTATAAAAAATGGTGATTTTCCAAAAGTACCACTATTATATGGCTTTACTAACATGGAAGGACTAATGCGTATAGAGTTTTTCGAGTCATGGAAAACAAAAATGAACGAAATTTTTTCCCTTTTTCTACCTGCTGATTTACATTTTCAGAGCGATAGTGAAAGGCTAAATGTAGCAAAAGCGATCAAAATATTTTACTTTGGCGATAAGACTTTGAGTAACGAATATGTATATATATATATATATATATACGTATGTATATACGTCTACTATTTTACGGACGTTCTATTCGCATATTCTACGTTGAAATCTATTAGAATGCAAGTAGAAGGTGGTCATAATAAAATATACTTATATGAATACTCTTTTGTGGATGATAGCGATCCTGTGGTACCACATACAGATGTACGCGGCGCTAAGCACGGTGATCAAACACGAGCTTTATTTGACGGTATAACTTTATTCGTGAGAAATGCATCAACTATATCAGAAGAATTTAAAAAAATGAAATCCGTGATCAGAGAGCTTTGGTCTAATTTTATAATAACAGGGTAAGTATTTCTTGTTTGTATGGTTATGGTAAATGAAGCACTTGTCAATCCATTCATCGAAACATGAAATTAAGAAAGTTTCTGGTTAAAATCTAGCCCATAAACTAATTAAGAAGTACCAAAAGCAAATTTTGCTTAAGCTAAATTCAGTTGATTTTTTTTTTTATAGTACTCACTCTACTTATTTTTCTTTTAACCTACGAGTTTCTTATTACATGATCATTTATTGCTTACTAGATTTATTGCATGTTTGTATAACTGGGGTTGGACACTAAAATTCTTGTCAGTTCAACATTTTATTTTATTTTATTTTTTATTTTAAAGTTTTTGGGAAGGCTTACAGTCAAATGTTGAATATAGGTAGAAGAAATTATGAAAGTGTTACAATTGCTAATTATAAGCCTCCACCTTTATAGTAAATTTACATAAAACATGGAGACCCAAACTATGAGGTAACTATGTGGACACGGACCTAGTTCTGCTTGGCTTGTTACGACCGTTAATAATAAAAAAAAAATAATAAAAAAAAAATTTTTTTTCAAGTAATAATTATGTAATTAATTAATTAGTAATAACAAAATAATTTAACATATAGATATAAAAAATTTAATAGAAGTAGATTTAAGCTCACATATGCGAAAGATTACTAACTGCATAGCTGCTTGAATTGCCATTATAGGCAATTTTTTCCGACGCAAGTCGATTTCAATCTACAATATAAAAAAAGGTGCGGACCCAGAGTCTGCAGATAGTTTAATTTCAATAATTTATAAAAAAAAAAAACATAGTAAATTTTAGAAAATTACTAAATAAAATACCTATTGGTACTTGGTTCAAACTTGAGGGTGGTAGCTATCCAGGCGGGGATAATTATAAAATACTTCTACCACCATGTTATGGTTTCTTCACGATGTTTTTTTTACCTTCACCGAAAGCTCTGGCTGGCCTTAGAGTTGGATAGGTGGGTTTGAACTCGCGTCCATTGACGCGAAATTAGACAGCACTACCAACTAAACCATCATCCCTTCAAACGTATTTCAGGACTCCTGTGCCGGAAGGTTCGAGTTTACCGGAGTGGCCGCCAGTTGGCGCTGACTGGTCACCGCATATGTCGCTATCAAAGACTGTCGAGCTAAAGGGCTCGTTGTTAGAAGAGCGAGCACGTTTCTGGAATACTATCTATGACAAATACTACCGACCAGCATTTCCACCACCTGCACCACTGTCAAAACACATAGAGCTGTAATTAACTATAGTAGCTTCTATGGAAATTTCTTTTTATCTTTACTTATAATCAAAGATTAACCAGAAAAAATATGTACATTAAAGATATTATAAGATATAGGTTTAAGAAAAAATACTATTCAGAATTTACTACAGAACACATTTCGTTAGTGTTAAAATTTTTTGTCTGTTTCTTAATTTGTTCGCCAATCTAACAAAAACTACTAAACCGTATTGACATATATTGCTTCCAGGGCTGTAAATTGTCTGAATTCTAAGTGGGTAAACCCGCGGGCACAGCTAGTATTATATATATCACATTAATGTAATTCTGTATACCTACAAAATTAACTGCTAAGATATAAATAGAGCCTTGGAATTTATTATAATATCTGATTTGTTAATTAAACTTACACTTAATATAAATATTGTTTTACATAATATTTTTAGATTCGTAGACAAGTTTAAATTAAAAAATATAAGTCTCACTTCTGAAGTTTAAATAAATTGGATCCCACCTCAGATAGCAAGCCGTACAGAGTATCTTACACCCGTACGTGTTGATGCACAGCCAGAATCTCTGGTTGGACGGTCAGGTATGCCATGCCAATTGTATTGGCGGACTTCGGTCTCACTAATACAATATATATATAATAGGTAAGGGTAGTGCGTAAATGCATTTCCCTCCGTCAAAAAAAAAAAAAAAAAAAAGGTATGCCATGCCATGCCATGCAATCTCTCATGACTAGAAGACCCAGGTCACCACACGATGCCGGCCGATACAATACTGAACTGGTCTGCACGAAACGACGGTCGGTACAACACTGATTCTGATCTGCACGCGCCTACGGTCGAGACTGCACTCCTTTTCGGTCGGCTTTTTTTTTTATAACCTATCTAATGGTGTTGACTGGAAGAGCCTTTACAGCTTCCCCGAACTTTGTGGGCGAGTGCTGAAGGCACTCAACCCCAAAAGGTAACCAGCACAAGGGTACTAACCTCGGCTTGGCCGCTACCTGAGTGTCAAAACTCCCGCGGAATTTAATTCTAACTAATCCTTATATTTTTTTATCTAACATAAAAAACAAAGTTTCTTTACCGGATTTATGTACCTGCGTGTTGCATGCAGGAGAGTGTGTGCGGTGTTGTCCGTGTAATGCTCAATGCATAGTCAGTGTCACTGTATCGTGCTGGCGGCTACGTTAAGAACCTCCCCAGTTTGGGAACAAAACACGTCTTGGGTCGCCGCCAGAGAGGGACCCGAAGAGTGTGTGGGAGCAAAGTTAGCCGCATGTCCCCGGCGGCACGAACGGTGTTTTTCGTGGGCGTGGGCACTAGCATGCATATTTCCTCGGGTGATGGGAAAAGATCCTATTTGCGGCGGTGATTTTATCGTCGGGGTCGGTGTGTACGTTTCGCGGTCTCCGAAGCGATTTCGGAGCTAACGGATCGGCTGGGCAAGCTACGGCTCTCGATATGAGCGGGTTTGGGTGTGTCTCTGCGCGATCAAGGAAGGCGCGACACTGCGACTTGATAACGGAATGGATGGAGGGTAGGTTCAGATCTCTGTGTAAGTCGACATTTCTCTGATACCCTCGGGCACCTACGGCTTTCCTTATGAAGCGATTCTGAATCACTTGAAAGGAAGCCAAGACTTTATGGGCGAAGACGGAGGCACAATACGTCATGATCGGCCTGACAACGGTTTTAAACAAAGTAACTTTATGGCGGAGGGCCATTCTACTACCAGTTATATAGAGGGAAAAGCTGCCCTAGCACCATGGCAGTCTAGTGCTTGACTTTCTCAAAGTGAGGTTTGAAAGTAATTTGGACGTCTAATAGGACATCGAGGTACTTGACTTCGATAGCCCAGAGGATCTTTACTCCTAGGTATTTAATGGTACGAGAAGGGGTGTTGTTCTCTTCGAAAAACATGATCGCGATGCTCTTTCCCGGGTTTATCGCTGTACTCCACTTTTTGTACCAAAGATTTAAGATGTTGTCAGCCTTTTGGATACTGATTATTTTATTAAGCATCGCAAAAACATTGAAGCTGTACAAGAATGTGTTGCTGTACTCATGTCTAAAAATAAGGAGCAGGTTATAAGAAAACGCAATCAGAAGGCACACAAACCGTCTATAAACAGGTGGCGAAGACAGCACGAAACGATAAAACGAAACCAGTATTTAAACGTCTGTATAAAATCTTCATTTGCACCCTAATAGCGTGGCTGAGATCATAGAAGATCACCTCTAGAAGATCAACTCTAAGTCCATTAGAGTTCATTTCAAATTACTTCGTCAATCTCATCTTATTCCAGAGTTATCATCGCAGGAGCCCTCATGCTCAACGCAACCGCAGACGTAATAATTGAACCGGTGAATAGAAATAATGGGATACTTTTGCTACAACAAGCAGAAATTTTTACAATGATCGATTACTTCTAACCTTGGTTGTGTTTACAATATCACGGACTTATATGTAAATTCACTTAAACTTATGTATCTATATGCAAATACTAAGGCTGTTGAAAGTAGTATTGCTTCCGTGGAACTACATAAAACTTATAAAGAGCAAATTGAGTTATCACAAGCAATAATCAATAGAAAAATAATGTCTATCATACCCAAATCTAGATTAAAGCGTGGTATAATTAATTGATTAGGATCCATAGTTAAGGCAATTACTGGTAACCTAGACCACGAGGATGTAATAGAGTTCGAAAGACAAATTTAGGATATTACGAACAAAGAAGTTAATACGCCGAGTATAAAAAAACAAAACCTTCTATTGGCACGCACCTCCATAAACGAATTCAGTCGTCAATTAGAGATAATTAATAAAAATCAGAGAAATTTAGAAGATTTTCTGCAAAACTAACTAACTCAATAATGAATAAGTTGCATTTATTAGAGTTATACGTACAAATAAATTTTAGTTTACAGTTAGTCTTAGATCGATTAATGTTATTAGAAGGCGCAATGACTTTTTCTCAATTAGGAGTAATTCACGCTTCTATTATTAATTTACTTTTAATCTTCTAGATGAAATAAAGGACTTATAGAAATTGTATTCTTTTAAACCGGTAGCCAAAATAGATATAGATAATTTACATTTGATCCAAAAATCTATTATGGTTCAAGCTTACAGTACAGAACACACTTTAACATTTATACTACAAATTTCCGCCATTGATGAATTATGATATTTTGATTGATGGTATATGATCTTATATGCCTCTATTCCATTCCCGACCACAACAACTTAACCATTGTCCCAAAATCCAAATACCTAGTACTTGGAAACGATGAGTTTACTTACATAAATGAGGAATGTCCGCTTATAAGCGACAACCTACATATCTGCAGGGTGAATAGATACAAGAAGACTTCAAGATTCTGAAGACTGTGTTACATCGCTCATACACCACGAAAATGCAGGTTGCACTCACGCCAAAATGAACTTTACTAACGGTAAAATACAGAATATAAAGGAAAATACTTGGTTGCTTATACTGCAGGACGAAGAAATTAGTCGAAATAACTGCAAGTCGAAAAGAGAATATAGGAAAATTTCAGGCATATTTTTATTTACATTCTCAGATGTGATGATGAAATGATGATAGCCAAAAACAAGATCGTTGGACAAGTTTGGAGGAGGCCTTCACCCTCATATGAGGGGTTCTTGGTTTTCAAATGTATTGAAATTATTTATTTGTTAGTATTACTCACACTAAATTATCTTTTTGTTTTTAGAACTATATCATTTATGTAACAAGAAATAAAAAGCTTTTTTATTTTTTTTATTTTATTTTATTAACTGCAAGTCGAAAAGAGAATATAGGAAAATTTCAGGCATATTTTTATTTACATTCTCAGAAGTATGCAAGGTCACCATTATGAACAGAACACTCCAAGCACACACGCAGACTATAAGAGTGAACGTGGTTAATTCTTTACTTATAGAGACAATTATTCCAGAGGAAGCTTTGAAGTACAGACTGAAAGTCGAAGACATTCAATTGGACGACATCCGCGACTTAGTTAATAAAGCAGACGACCTGTATCTCGGAAAAACTCCTAGTTGGGCTACGATGATAGCTATACCTAGCTGGACAACACTATTGTTGTATGGTATTCTGGTGAGCCTTGGTGTACGGAAGGTGTATACGTGGAGACAGGCTAAGAAAACCCAGATAAAAATCGAAGGTAGTAAGGACACTACTGGAAGCTGCTCTAGGATACGTTTCCCTATTAAGGAGGGAAGAGTTACCGCAACGTAAGCCGCGTAACCGTCGATACAAACCGTGGGACTACAGATCGTACAGACTCTTACCGTGGGATCATAACTAATTCCTATGTTAAATAAGTCTTGTTTAATACTTCTAACTGTAAAAACCTAAATATTGTAATTTAAATTAAATAAATCCTTTTTTTATTAAACTGTGGTACCGCCAATCATAACTTACATCGTACTTTTTTTTCTTACCTTTAATAACCAATTTACTTTATTTGGATAAAAAAGGTGCCAACCCTATGCGACGTATTTGTATTGTAAATGGATGTAATGTATAAAAATCTATCTATTCTGGTAACACTTAATAAAAATTCGCATAGATATTTTCAAATCCATATAGATATAATATTACATACATTTATATTAAAATAATGAATATATGTTTGCTTAATATAGTATTATAAATGAATAGTGAAATGAGCAGAAGTAAAACTAAATCAAACCAACAGAACTTATTTACATTTATATATGTGTGTAATTCTGACGATTATTCATAGATGGCTCTTTACTTGATTTTTGATAAATTGAACTGTTTTCAAACATTACAAGAACATTGATACTAGACAATGAACGAAATCTGTACAATGAAGATATTTAAGAAAAAAACTATGTAGGGCTTCTACTACAGGACACATTTCGATTGTTTTTAAATATTTTGTCTGATTTTCCGTTCATTAATTTGTTTGCAAATCACGCAAAAACTACTCAACTGATTTCGATTAAATTTTAAATTTTATAGTAACATCTAACATACTTTTTACACATATATGTATTTATATAATGTATGAATAGCGTAGGGGTTCTAATAAAAATAATGACATTTATTTTACAATTTAAATTATATTTTACATAAAAAAAAAAATATTTTAAAAAATATTTTACATACAAAAAAAAAAACACAAGCTCACGTCTGTTATCCCCGAAGGGTTAGGCAGAGGTGAAATAGCGAACTACACCACCCACATTTCGCCGAGCTTAGTTCCGTCCCAGATGTGACAGGGGGCGAGCCTGTCGCCATATCGGGCACAAATTCCAAACTCCGGGATGATACTGAGTGGAAAAACCCAATACCACTTGACCCGACCCGGGGATCGAACCCGAGACCTCAGACGGCAGTCGCACCGTAATACAACTACGAAACCGAGGCAGTTATTTATTTATTTATTTTATAGTACAAATTGATAAATACCAACATTAAGTTAAAAAATATATTGAAATATAATAAATAAATATACTTAATTACTAAAAAATGAAATACTAATAAATAAACATATTATAACAAATTAATATTATTAATATTCTTTGTAAACATACCTACTATAAATTTATAATCTTTGTTATAACTAATTTGTAAACGTATGCAAATGAGAAACAATAAAAGGCTTATTATTATGAATAACGTTTATCTAGATTATTTAAAAATTTATAATAATGAAGTGTATGCATAATAACATACTAATATTATAATGAAATAAAGTTTGTGGGTTTGTATTTCCGGTGTAATCTCCGGTATTACTGATTTTTATTTTAGTAAATATATATTTTCAATAATTAATCATAGTAAATGTATTTGAAGTAGGTAATAATGATATAATATAGTGTGCGCTGCTTGAATGGTTTCAAATAAAGGAACAAAATCTATAGCATTTTCGCAAATCTTTCATTCAGGCTTAGCATTGCATTTAGGGCCTGTTAGGACAAGAATGGCTGGGTCCATAGTTTCAGCTCAGGTGACCCGCAAAGCCTAAGCGCGGCGGCTCAATCCGGCGTCCGCAACGGTGGAGTCTGGACTCTGCCGCATTGCCAAACCATGGGTGGAAGGGGCGGGGGGACTGACCTTCCATTATATTGGGAAAGTTGTCTGGGAGATGGCCTGGTCTGGCCGGCGTAACCTCCACCACGTGTGACGGGCTGGAACTGGACGGGACATAGACAGAGAATATATTAGTAATGAGATAGATTGCATCTAAACGGAGAATATAGTCTGTCTATTAGAATATGTTTGTCGGAATTCTACGCGAACGAAGTCGCGGGCACAGCTAGTTATCAATAAAAATGTTGTTATGATTTGTATGAATTTTGACGTATCCATAGTTCGCTACTGAAAATAGATCGAATCATGCTTATATGTACGTTTTATTATTATTATCGTTATTTTAAAGATCATTATACTATCAATCTATACATATAATAAAAATGTAACGGATCGCTGTCTGTACATGGAAGATATATGAGAAAAAATATTATTAGGACCTTTATAAACGCAAATAGGACCCAAATATATGATTTTTAAAATTTTTGTCTGTTTGTCTGTGCGTTTGTGCACGCTAATCTCAGAAACGGCTTATCCGATTTAGATGAAGTTTTCACTAATATATTGTAGTCACATGTGTTCACTTGACATTTAGTGTTTGTTTCATGTCAATCGGTACATAAATAAAAAAGTTATGCCAATTTAAAGAATCACGTTGAACATTTATTCTATCTAAATTCTTTCTCTGTTAAATGCATTGTATGAAACTTTACTAAACTCCATAATGGTCTATATAAAAGTATGATTATATATTAATAATAATATGTTAATAAATAGAAGTTAAAAATGATCGGTTTCGGAAGTGTTAATATTCCAATTTAAGTTGACCTCAGACATATATCATCATTCATATGAAATAGGGTTTAGGTTAGGCTGGCATGTCAGGTTGTTTATATATGTATAGATAAAGCACGTCGAGAGCCGGGCCGCTTTCGGAGGCGCATGGCGTAACAGTTGCATTCGATAACACTGACTGTTTGCTTATTTTATATATTTATATTATAGGGTTTGTAAATACATATTGTATGTATATAGTATAGGTTAATTAGTTTTCAAATTAGGTAAAACACGTCTTCTTAGTTAAACTGTAAATACAAGTTTATACAAGTTCTTAATTTTTATGTTTAAAAAACAATTTAGTAATTTGCGAATAATTAATACATAAATGTATCTATTAGACATTTCTTTTATCTTCGATAATTAATAGGTTAGTTTATTACGTCTTAATAGTTATTAAACTGTAATAAAGTTTAACTGTGTAATAATCTGTAAGTATTTAATTTTTTTGTTTATGATGAGTATGTGTTCACTAAATAACGCTGAGTTAGTACTAATTACTACTTCTTATAAGAATGCCTCGAAAAAGATCCAACCTCCCCCGGTGCAGCAGAAATGCTATAAGGATGAGATTAGTTCTCATTACTTCACTGCATTTCAGTAACGTCAGGCCAGGTTTCATATTACAGAAACTTCAGCTCAGCGAAAATCTCGATTGAGTTCACATCGTTCTCGAATGATGGCCACTTGAGTTAGGATGAACAGGGAACAGCGTGAAGCACGTTTGTCCACCGATCGCAAGGCTCATGCAATATCGCGTGAGGACCTTTACTGATAGGGAAACCCGCCTGAGCTCTCAAAAAGCACGAACTTTGCAGTCTAGAAAGCTGGAAAGTAGTTTAGATCGTGTACCTCGATTAACAGCTGATCGAGAAGAAGAAAGAAACTGCAGAACAACGTCAGTCACGACTAAATGCCGATCGACTTCGGCATATACTCAATAAAATGTTATCAAGTTTGATAGAAGACCCAGAAACTGGAGCGGAAATTGATATCCTTCCATGGATTACCAAAGAGAAAACAGGTTATTTGTATTCGCTCAGAATTGATTACTCTGAATTCGCATCTATAGTAGGTATGGTGGTATGTTGTCAGTTTTGTAATGCTCAAAAATGGAGAAAAGAACCATATGGAATATGCTATTCAGGTGGCAAAGTGCTCATTTAAACTTATCATGAGCCCCTTTATAAAAGTTTTACTAAATAGTGAGCATCCTCAGTGTAAACATTTTTAGACTATATCCGTTAATATTCCAAATGACATCTTTTGGGGTCAAACATATCACATCCAACTTTTAAGGTGCAGGGCCAATTTATCACTTGATTGGATCTTTGCTTCTCCAAAATGAGCTAAAATTTCTTTACATTTATTTTGTATCAAATTACAATGAACAGGCCCATATACGACGTCATAACTTTCCTCAGCTGAACATCAACTTTATATTTCAACTTGAGAATATGTTACATCAAGTAAATCCGTATTTCAGAAGTTTCAAAGCCGCAATAGATTCCATCCTACAAGGCCAAAATAACAATGATAAAGTTATAAATAAGGCTGATAGACGTCCTGCGGAAGAACATCGTGAAAAGTACAATGTCCCCGTTGCAGACGAAGTTGCAGTAATATTAGTCAATCAGGAATGTCATAGACGTGATATCGTGCAGCGCACTCATGATGATCGCTTACAACGTATTTATGAAACACACCGAGCATATGATGCCCTGCAGTATCCTTTGATATATTTCCATGGTCAGGATGGGTACAATTTCAGACTCTACCAAGTTAATCCAAGCACTAGCATAACAAATTATAATAAAAAATATCAGCCTTACAGTTTTATTCATACCAGATACAACCAGATAAACGCAAACCTATGCTGCGAAGTTTCATGAATGCGAGACCTCATATCATCTGTGTATGGAAACGCAACGCAAATACCAACTTGCGAAAATTCATGGCTTTGCGAAAGAGCTATTTTAAGTCCACGAAACGACCAAGCAACAGCAATAAATGCTGAAATTTTGAGCTTTGTTTCGGAGGATAACGTAGAGTAAATCTCCATTAACAGAGTTATAAAAGATGAAGAATCTACCAATTACCCAGTAGAATTTTTAGAATCCCTCAGTGCTCCTGGACTACCAGCTCATAAAATAAATTTAAAGTCGGCGTACCCATAATGCTGCTAAGAAATTTAAGACCGCCAAAACTTTGCAACAATACTTGATTAAAAGTGAATTTTTCTCTTTTAAATTTCTGATTCTGCGAAACCTGATAGAAGCAGAGATTTTAACAGGTGGTAGTGTTTTTATGCCTCGGGTTCCTCTCATTCCAAACAATTTCCCGTTTAGTTTTAAACGAGTTCAGTTTCCAGTGAGCTTATGACCAGTTTCGCGATGACAATTAATGAAGCCTATGGTCAGACGCTAAAAGTTGTGGATGTGGATCTAAGTATTAGCTGTTTTTCGCACGGTCAGCTTTATGTGGCTTTATCACGTGTTAATAATTCTAGCAGCCTGTATGCTTTGTTCCCCGATGGCTATACGATGTAACGACGGTGATTATAATCCAGAATAAACCAAAATCCGAAAAAAAAATGCTGCCCAAAGTCACTATTCCACGCAGACGAAGTTGCGGGCACAGCTAGTATATAATATAAGTAGGTGCTAAGTGTCAGATATTCCTAAACGTGTGGTAACATCGAAACGACACGATGCGGTGGTACACATTGGTTTATATTTACACGACGCTAGCGACTATTTGCGCAAGTAGTGACAAAGTTTCGCTGCTTGTCGGCACCACGTCCGGAGAAGTACGAGGATACAGAGATCCGGATGGAGATATTTTTGCATTCTACGGAATTCCTTACGCGACCGCACCAACAGGGCCTCACAGATTTAAGGTAACTACATAAAAGGGGAAACATGAACAATTAATTTTTGTTTATTTGTATCCCGATTGCCTCAGTTGTTGATATTCAGTTATCTCCTATGTTCGTCAACCGAATTTCTTTATAGTTCCAGTGGATATAGGAAAATCTATATCTATATGTTATGTTGTAGATCACTCGTATTTAATGTTTCTATTAAACAGCCGCTTACAAGTGATAAGCATATTAATAAACTTACTGTATTACAGTATCGTATGTTAACAGAGTTTCGTTGTAAAATTATATGTTCAGTTTTGTAATATATATTTTTTTCAGGCACCATTACCCCCACCAGTCTGGCTACAGCCACTAGATGCAGTTGATACTGAAATAATATGCCCACAAGCTGCGTTTCCGGGTATACAAAACAAAACCATGCTAGAAAATTGCCTTATTGCAAATATTTTTTTTACCAGATACGGAAGATAAGAACCTTCCTGTATTAGTTGTAGTTCATGGAAGTGCATTTCAAGTAGGATTTGGAAATTTGATGACAGCAAATAACTTAATAAAAACGAAAAATGTAATTGTCGTTAACTTTAATTATCGCCTCGGCGTACATGGTTTCCTGTGCTTGGGAACGAAGGACATTCCCGGTAATGCCGGAATGAAAGATCAGGTGGCTTTACTTCGTTGGGTAAAACGAAATATCGCTAGCTTCGGTGGGAATCCTAATGATGTTACGATATTAGGCTATAGTGCTGGTTCAGCTTCTGTGGATTTATTATTATTGTCAAAATCAGCTAGTGGTCTATTTAATAAAGTTATTGCGGAAAGTGGCTCACATCTGTCTGCATTCGCAGTGCAGCGTGATCCTTTAGAAAATGCTAAAAATTATGCAAAACGGCTTGATCCAACAATTGATACATATGATTTGAACTCTTTAGAAGAACTTTATAAAACTATTTCATATAAACAGTTGATGATTGATGATTTTATGAATAGAACTGATTCTACATTATTTTTTTCACCTTGTGTAGAACGTGAAACTGACGAAGAAATATTCCTTGACGATGATCCTGCTAACATTATAAAAAACTGGCAACTACATTAAGGTACCGCTATTATATGGCTTTGCTAATATGGAAGGCCTGATGCGTATAGGGTTTTACGAATTTTGGAAAACAAAAATGAACGAAAACTTTTCTGAATTTCTACCAGCAGATTTACAATTCGACGATTACAACGAAAAAGAGAGAATAGCAAAAACAGTCAAGGAATTTTACTTTGGTAATAAGACAGTGAGTAATGAGAATATTTTAACGTACGTTGAATATTTCACGGATGTTCTATTTGGATATTCTATATTGAGATCTGTTAGAATGCAAGTAGAAGGTGGTCACAATAAAATATATTTATACGAGTACTCTTTTGTTGATGAGAACGATTCTGTGGTACCACACACAGATGTACGTGGCGCTAACCACTGTGCTCAAACAGGAGCCGTATTTGATGGCATGAATTTTATAGGGAAAAATGAATTAAATATAACAGTACAAATGAAAGAAATGAAATCCGCGATTAGAGAGCTCTGGTATAATTTTATAAATACAGGGTAAGCGTTTATTTTTGTATACTTCTACTTTAAATATTAATAGTAAATGAAAAATAGACAACTTGCTATTTCGTGACGAAACTTTGAGGTTAAAATTTAGCCAAGGGCTCATCAATAATCGTCTAATCGTTCGATATTGCGTGTCTTATTATCATTTATTATCTAGCATGTGTATTATATTATGGTATCGAGATTTCGTTTAAATATCACTTTTTATGTAGATAAAATTACTACTAACTCGATTTATAATGCAATCGCTGTTTGGTGAAGATAGCATGGAATCCCACAAAAGTAGGGTTTGATTTTCGTTACATATGATGTCATCAATAGGAATAAAACTGTATGCCACAGCTTAATTTTTTATGGTTATATCCTATTTGATTTCTGATATTCTTTGAAGGAACATATTACTTGTTACAAATTGTACTAGCCACAGCTATTAAAAATAAATGATTACATTACCAAATAACATTTAGACATCTTTCAAATTTGGAATAGTCGTAATTCGTACTTTTATATTCTTGACAAAAATTTCAGAAGATACATTTTCAAAATTAAAGCACTTTAATTGGTTTGATCTTAATGTATCTACTACATGGACATAGGCTTAGTTCTCTATGACTCACTATAATATGTCAAAATGATTACATTTTTTTCATTAATTTCACCCATTTCGATACGTTCGTTGCATAAGGAATCTATTACTCTCACCAAGATTAATCAAGATCATGTTAAGAATATCGTGCCTATTTTTTTATATGACATTTAATACTAATAATATATAATAATAATTCGTTCAGTGTGACAATAGAAAAAAGTGACCTAATCGGAACATATGACACTTACTTTATAAGTAGAGGACACTTTTTCAACTCTTATATTTCAAGAGATCTCTCTATATTTAAATGGCTCTATGATTTGAATCGTAATAGGTAGGCGGTTAAAATATTCATGGTTTTCTTGCAAATATTCATATTACATAAATTTTGTTAATAAAAAAAAACACACAGAATGTGTTATTTTTAATTAAAGCAATTTTAAAGAGATTTTGTTTAACCGCAATAAGTGTCCCCCCACAACTCTGGTAATTGAATCAACTAAAGTTTTTTTTTATATCGGCTTAAAATAAGAAAAAAAAGAAAAGTAAATCAAGCTTCCATTATCAATTTTGAGCTAATAAAGCATTTCAACATCCCTTTTTTTCAATAAAGATTTTTTTTCTCATTTTTTCTCCGTGCTCAATTCAAAATTCTTTCCAGTTTAATAATTGGGTATTATAGCATTATTTGCTCTAAATCTAAAAAATAAATTGATTTTAATGATTTTCTTAGAAAGGGTATGTATTTGGTATAACATTTTTTAGTTTGAGTTTAGTATTGAATTGAGCAGTAGAAAATGTTCTGTATATTATGGTTTTTTTGTGATTATTATATCCACTGAAAGAAAGCTGATCTTTATCTCAAACGATGTTGGACATCTCGTCCGTTAATTGTTATCGCATCACATGGCGTAGTTCCACTATAGATCCACCGATGCATAAAAAGCTAAATCAAATTGCAGTCAATATAAATTTGAGATTCCCAAAATCTTCATTTTCAGGACTCCTGTACCGGACGGTTCGAGCTTGCCGGCATGGCCTCCAGTTGGTGCTAATTGGTCACCGCACATGTCGCTAGGGCAAACGGTCAAACTGAAGGGATCATTGTTAGAACGACGCACTCGTTTCTGGGATGATATCTATGACAAATACTACCGCCCTGCAGTACCACCGTCCGCTCCACAAATAAGACACTCAGAACTGTAATGAACTGTAATCACTTTTATTACAATTTATTATAATATAAAACAATCATATAATTCTTTACAGATAAATTCATTTTGAATCCAAAGCCTTTCGGCGTCTATTGTGTAGCTTGAATTAAATAAATTTTATAAACTTTTGCGTTTTAATATTAGTCTTATTTTCAATATTTTGAATATTTTATCGTAAAAGTTTTTATGAAGTGGAAATACGTTCTATGGTTGGTTTAAGTTTCATCGAAAGTATACTTGTCACTAGGTATCGACCACTTATAACTATATTAGTTTTCAAAAAGAGTAAATTCTGTAATACAATATGAATCTAATTTATTTAAAGCATGAGTCTAATGTAAGATAAAATTGCAATGAGATAAAATTGCAATAACAATATAATAATGCCAACCATAGTTTTTTTGCAATTAACGAAATACTTTAAAGTTTTATTTAACTGATCAATTAGTCAGTAAATCAGTATAACAAGTGCCTTGATTAGAAAGAAAGGTTTTACAATACCATAAGAAAGAAAAAACTTTATAATTAAAAACAAAACCGAGTTCAAAAGAATAAACTATAAAAATACACTAAAAAGTCAATAAATAATTACTTTATTAATCTGGTTCGTTAATTTTAAAATCGGTGCCAGCTTATGGATTATAAAATGGTGTAGATGTCCGTCGCTAAATACATTCAATTTTAATTAATTGTTCTTACAAGTTTTAATTTTCAAAGAAGGATTGAAGTTTTTTAAAATAGAGTGGATCATATGTGAATGATGATGTCTGGAATTGACAGGTTTTTCTGTACATCTACTAATAACTTTGTAATTAGTTGTAAAATTCCAAAAAAAACATGCAGATTAAAAAACCAGATCGAGTTTCTTGTCGGTTCTTCTCGATGACTGGATTGGTTTCCGAACCGGTCGTGGTGTTTTCACGTTCATACGTGCCTTATCAGGGCCCGAATTAAATAAACAATTTTTGAATGTTGATTTTTTTAAAATTAGCCTACTTAATTAGCTTATGTGTAATTGTGATAAAGTTTAGGTATTTATTTCTATTTGTCAATGAGTACATTGGGTAACTTTAGCTGGGACCGACTCCAAAATGAACGAACCAGATTCATAAAGTACTTATTAATTGGCTTTTTAGTGCATTTTTACAGTTTATTCTTTTGAAGTCGGTTTTGTATTTCATTAAAAAGTTTTTTTTTTTGTGAATATTTAAAAGTAACATTTAATTATTAATTTTCTCCTTCCCACACCCTTACTCAGATTCCTAAGTTAACATTCCCAAAAAGTGTGATTAAAAGTGAACTGTAATTTTTTTATTACATGATCATGAGAATTACATATGAATTGCAGAAATATGAGCTTTAAAAAGAAGTTTATTCACGTTTGCTTTTTACAAAATTTTAATATAAATGATAACAGTAAACTACAGCTCCACGTGTTTTGTTGGTGGAGCGGGCGGTGGTACTGCAGGACGGTAGTATTTGTCATAGATATCATCCCAGAAACGCGCGCGTTGTTCCAGCAATGGGCCTCTTAACTCCACCGTCTGCCCTAGAGACATGTGCGGTGACCAGTTTGCACCAACTGGTGGCCACGATAGTAAAATTGAACCTTCTGGAGCAGGAGCTCTGGAAAATAAATGAAGACATAAGATTTTGTGTTGTTAGTAGAGATTAAATTTTTTAAAGCAATCTGTGTAATTTGTAGTTCAAGTACTTTATTTTTATTATTCTTAGTGCAATTTTGATGTTTATTAGAAAATAAAAGTCCATATTTAAAAAACCTCATGTATGATATTGAATACTTTACAATATTCTGTAATTATCCCCATTAATCCCTACAAAATACCAATAAAGCCAGCCCTTTCGGTGTTCTTTATCGAGCTTAGTTAGATCCTGATCTCAAAATCTCTCAATATTATTCTTTTCATTTACTATAATCAATAACAAAATATTCAATAATAACATACCCAGTTATTATAAAATTAGACCAGAAATTTCTAATTAAGGACTTCATTTTTTTTAATTCTTCTGACATATTTATCTTACTTTTTGTTACAAAATTAATGTCATCAAATACGGCCATCGTTTGAGAGCACAGTGATGAGCACCACGTACATCTATGTGTGGTATCAAAGGGTAGCTCTCATCCACAAAAGAGTATTCATATAAATATATTTTATCGTGACCACCTTCTATCTGCATCTTAACAGACCTCAAAGTTGAATATGCAAAAAAATACGTCCGAAAAGTAATCAACGTATGATAAAATGTTTTCATTGCTCACTGGCATATCACCAAAGTAGAATTCCTTACCTGTTTTAGCAATTCTTTTCTTTTCATCGATACTATCGAATTGTAAATCGGCAGGTAGAAAATCAGCAAAATTTTCGTTCATTTTAATTTTCCATAATTCAAAAACATCTAGACGAAACGAAAAACGAAAATGGAAGGGCCATTTGAGCAAATCCATATAATAAAGGCACTTTTATATATTTGCCCGTTTTTATTATATTAGCAGGATCGTTATCAAGGAAAATTTCTTCGTCAGTTTCGCGTTCAACACAAGGTGAAAAAAAGAATGTAGAATCAGTTCTATTCATAAAATCATCAATCATCAACTGTTTATATGAAATAGTTTTATAAAGTTTTTCTAAACCGTTCACATCATCTGAATCAATTGTTGGATCGAGCCGTTTTGCAAATTTTTTAGCATTTTCTAAAGGATCACGCTGCACTGCGAATGCAGACAGATGTGAGCCACTTTCCGCAATAACTTTATTAAATAGCCCATTGGCTGAATTTGATAATAATAATAAATCTACAGAGACTGAACCAGCACTATAGCCTGATATAGTTACATCATTAGGATTCCCACCGAAGCTAGCGATGTTTCTTTTTACCCAACGAAGTAAAGCCACCTGATCTTTCATTCCGGCATTACCGGGGATATCCTTCGTTCTCAAGCACAAAAACCCATGTACGCCGAGACGATAATTAAAGTTTACAACAATTACATTCTTCGTATTTATTAAGTTATTTGCTGTGAGCAAATTTCCAAATCCTACTTGAAAAGCACTTCCATGAACTACAACTAATACGGGAATGTTCTTATCGTCTGTATCTGGTACAAAGATATTTGCAATAAGACAGTTTTCATTCATGGTTTTGTTTCGTGTATCAATGTTTTCCGTTGCAGCTTGTGGGCATATTATTTCCGTATCAACTGCATCCAGTGGCTGTAGCCAGACTGGTGGAGGTAACGGTGCCTGAAAATCAAATAATGTCACGATATGCCATATTTATACAACTTATAATTTATTAAAAAATCGCACAAAAACGGATGTTATGTTTTAGATGAATTATGTGGATTGAAACATAAGGCTAAAATATTCCTATAAAATTATATATACGTATTTTGCAGGTTACTATCTCATGACATTTACCTACCTATGGAGTCTGTGATTCAATTATGTGTTTAAGAAAGATAAAATAAAAAATAGAAAGCCATAGGGACTGCGGTCTGAAATAAAAACTGGAAACATGTAATAATATATTTATTACATAAAACTCCCGAAAATACTATGCAGCTGCAGAACTTTTGCTATACTAATTTAATGTACATATTCTAAAATATTAAAAGAAGTTTTAATTGTTAGATGTCTGCGAAAGAATATTATCGTAAAACGAATCCTCTATAAAATGCTCAGTCTATAATGTCAAATTGGCACGGATCATAATTGAGAAAACTAAATAATGTTAAAATTATCAACGAAAATATTGATACAAATATGAGAAATATTCCAAAATAAACAAAATATTATTGTTTGCTTTTTTTACATAATCAGCCTGGTGCATCAAGTCAAACGACAATAAAATAGCATGTAAGTGGCATTTGGCGACGCGAACCCATAAGTTTTGTCTCTTCCAAAATTCATGGATGAAACCAGAAGTCAAACAACGCGGCTAAAGAAGTTACCACATAAAACGGTTCATATTTCCGATTTTCTGTAATTACCTTAAATTTATTTGGCCCTGTAGGTGCGGTCGCGTACGGAATTCCATAAAATGCAAAAATATCTTTATCTGGATCCTTGTATCCTCGTACTTCTCCGGACGTGGTGCGTACAAGCAGCGAATTTTTGTCCCTTCTTGTGTAAGCAGTCGCCACCGTTATGAAAATAAAAACAAACGTGGCCCACCACATTCTGTCGATTCGAAACTGATATGCGCATAAAAATATCTGACGATATATGCTTATATGGACTTATGATAAAGTAAATTATTACGAGAGCATATTAATAATTCCATTTTAGGCACTAGTTGTACATATAATCATGAGTCAACTAATTTTAATTGGCCAAAAGGAATGTTTTTGTAAAACTTTTGAGCTACAATCGAAATAATAATCGACCATAGCAACATAAATATCTGGCTACAATATCTTTTTCGATTATTATGTGTGTTGTTTATATATTACAATTCAGCAAACAAACTGTCATAATTCCACGGTATGCGACGCCATTTGATAGACTGCGAGATACTGCGGGAGTTAGATGCTATACCAACATGTGAAGAATGAAAGAAAGCAGTCTAAAACAACAAAGTCCTTGGCAAGATAGGATATAAAGTGAATCTTTAAAATTCTAATGTTCGATCAATGCTGTTGAAGCTAGTTTGGAAGATCTTAGGAAGAGGTTTGTGTTCCGCAAGATCTATGAGATGCTAAAATTTTTACATTTTATACAGTGATTTGAATTCTTTTTTAAATCAACATTAAGTTGTTAAAACTGTCGTAATAATACTAATAATATGTTATTTTATTTATTATTTTAAGCCAGTTATAAATTATTATAAATATGTTCTCATAATTCAACACCATTCCTGTTTGCTGATGATCTGAAATATTTTAAAACTGTAGATTGTATGGAAGTCTATTTTTAAATACCACAGGACCATTGAGTGGTGTAAATAAATAAAAAGACATAGGTACTACATATAAACTAATTGAAAAGCCTGTCTAAGTAGCCTATCTCTTTACAGCATGGTGAGTTTATCTATACATATAATAAAAATGTAACGGATCGCTGTCTGTACATGGAAGATATATGAGAAAAAATATTATTAGGACCTTTATAAACGCAAATAGAACCCAAAACTATGATTTTTAAAATTTTTATCTGTTTGTCTGTTTGTCTGTGCGTTTGTGCACGCTAATCTCAGAAACGGCTTATCCAATTTAGATGCAGTTTTCACTAATATATTGTAGTAAGCTTCACTTAACATTTAGTGTTTGTTTCATGTCAATCGGTACGTAAATAAAAAAGTTATGCCAATTTAAAGAATCACGTTGAACATTTATTCTATCTAAATTCTTTCTCTGTTCAGATGCATTGTATGAAACTTTACTAAACTCCATAATGGTCTATATAAAAGTATGATTATATATTAATAATAATATGTTAATAAATAGAAGTTAAAAATGATCGGTTTCGGAAGTGTTAGAATTCCAATTTAAGTTGACCTCAGACATATATCATCATTCATATGAAATAGGGTTCAGGTTAGGCTGGCAATGCAGGTTGTTTATAAATAAGATATTATAGATAAAGCACGTCGAGAGCCGGGCCGCTTTCGGTGGCGCATGGCGTAACAGTTGCATTCGATAACACTGACTGTTTGCTTATTTTATATATTTATATTTTAGGGTTTGTAAATACATATTGTATGTATATAGTATAGGTTAATTAGTTTTCAAATTAGGTAAACACGTCTTATTAGTTAAACTGTAAATGCAAGTTTATAGAAGTTCTTAATTTTTATGTTTAAAAAACAATTTAGTAATTTGCGATTAATTAATATATAAATGTATCTATTAGACATTTCTTTTATTTTCGATAATTAATAGGTTAGTTTATTACGTCTTAATAGTTATTAAACTGTAATAAAGTTAAACTGTGTAATAATCTGTAAGTATTTACTTTTTTTGTTTATGATGAGTATGTGTTCACTAAATAACGCTGAGTTAGTACTAATTACTACTTCTTATAAGAATGCCTCGAAAAAGATCCAACCTGCCCCGGTGCAGCAGAATGCTATAAGGATGAGATTAGTTCTCATTACTGCACTACATTTCAGTAATGTCAGGCCAGGTTTCATATTACAGAAACTTCAGCTCAGCGAAAATCTCGATTGAGTTCACATCGTTCTCGAATGATGGCCACTTGAGTTAGGATGAACAGGGAACAGCGTGAAGCACGTTTGTCCACCGATCGCAAGGCTCATGCAATATCGCGTGAGTCTGATACCTTTACTGATAGGGAAACCCGCCTGAGCTCTCAAAAAGCACGAACTTTGCAGTCTAGAAAGCTGGAAAGTAGCTTAGATCGTGAATCTCGATTAACAGCTGATCGAGAAGAAGAAAGAAACTGCAGAACAACGTCTGTCACGACTAAATGCCGATCGACTTCGGCATATACTCAATAAAATGTTATCAAGTTTGATAGAAGACCCAGAAACTGGAGCGGAAATAGATATCCTTCCATGGATTACCAAAGAGAAAACAGGTTATTTGTATTCGCCCAGAATTGATTACTCTGAATTCGCATCTATAGTAGGTATGGTGGTATGTTGTCAGTTTTGTAATGCTCAAAAATGGAGAAAAGAACCATTAGGAATATGCTATTCAGGTGGCAAAGTGCTCATTTAAACTTATCATGAGCCCCTTTATAAAAGTTTTACTAAATAGTGAGCATCCTCAGTGTAAACATTTTTAGACTATATCCGTTTATATAATAGTGTATTCCAAATGACATCTTTGGGGGTCAAACATATCACATCCAACTTTTAAGGTGCAGGGCCAATTTATCACTTGATTGTATCTTTGCTTCTCCAAAATGAGCCAAAACTTCTTTACATTTATTTTGTATCAAATTACAATGAACAGGCCCATATACAACATCATAACTTTCCTCAGCTTAACATCAACTTTATATTTCAACTTGAGAATATGTTACATCAAGTAAATCCGTATGTCAGAAGTTTCAAAGCCGCAATAGATTCCATCCTACAAGGCCAAAATAACAATTATAAAGTTATAAATAAGGCTGATAGACGTCCTGCGGAAGAACATCGTGAAAAGTACAATATCCCCGTTGCAGACGAAGTTGCAGTAATATTAGTCAATCAGGAATGTCATAGACGTGACATCGTGCAGCGCACTCATGATGATCGCTTACAACGTATTTATGAAACACACCGAGCATATGATGCCCTGCAGTATCCTTTGATATATTTCCATGCTCAGGATGGGTACAATTTCAAACTCTACCAAGTTAATCCAAGCACTAGCATAACAAATTATAATAAAAAATATCAGCCTTACAGTTTTATTCATACCAGATACAAATTAGAGGAAATTGTTGTATCTATTGCTACTTTATTTTCTCTATTGTAACTTGAGATCGGTAACGGTGTGTATATGCAGGAACAAGCAAAATTTGTTCTAAACGTAAACCTATGCTACGAAGTTTCATGAATGCGAGACCTCATATCATCCGTGTATGGAAACGCAACGCAATAAATGCTGAAATTTTGAGCTTTGTTTCGGAGGATAATGTAGAGTATATCTCCATTAACAGAGTTATAAAAGATGAAGAATCTACCAATTACCCAGTAGAATTTTTAGAATCCCTCAGTGCTCCTGGACTACCAGCTCATAAAATAAATTTAAAGTCGGCGTACCCATAACAGCTGCTAAGAAATTTAAGACCGCCAAAACTTTGCAACAATACTTGATTAAAAGTGAATTTTTCTCTTTTACATTTCTGATTCTGCGAAACCTGATAGAAGCAAAGATTTTAACAGGTGGTAGTGTTTTTATGCCTCGGGTTCCTCTCATTCCAAACAATTTTCCGTTTAGTTTTAAACGAGTTCAGTTTCCAGTGAGCTTATGACCAGTTTCGCGATGACAATTAATAAAGCCTATGGTCAGACGCTAAAAGTTGTGGATGTGGATCTAAGTATTAGCTGTTTTTCGCACGGTCAGCTTTATGTGGCTTTATCACGTGTTAATAATTCTAGCAGCCTGTATGCTTTGTTCCCCGATGGCTATACGATGTAACGACGGTGATTATAATCCAGAATAAACCAAAATCCGAAAAATGCTGCCCAAAGTCACTATTCCACGCAGACGAAGTTGCGGGCACAGCTAGTCTTTAATAAGTTTGTACTTTTAGGATATTTTATTGTTTTGTTTGTTAGGTATAGGAATGTTAATAACAGACTCTATAAACGTTAGTCCAAGTGTTGGTGGAGGTTCACATCCTTTTATAACCATACAACCATACCAACCTACAACTTTTCTTAACTGTTCGAGTCCCATCTCTATTTATTTTGCTGTCTCTTAGGTACAATTATTTGATTAGTCTTATCCTCCACTTTAATCGTTTGTTATTAATTATGTAGTTATGTTTGAAATTCATCCTGAATAAAAATTTTACTTTTTTTTTTAAGTAGCTAACGCTGTTGACCGGAAGGACCTTTACAGCTTCACCGTGACTTTGGGGACGAGTGCTGAAGGTACTTATACTTATCTTCATATTCACTTTTGCACTGAATAGCTATGAAGCTAATATAGACTATCGATATTTATGAGATCATCGTTTTGTTAAACCCTAGTGTTGACAAATATTTATTTCCTCCAAATATCTTTCAACTCTATATAAAACAGTAAAATATTACGATAAATGAAAAGAAAAATATAGGATCTATAATTGAAATCAGTTTTTCAATTAAAAATTATCCCAAATCGGTAAAATGCAAAGTAAACAAAACATCAAAGTTACACAAACAATATTTTTCGAAGAATATTAACTTTTTAAATAAAATTACTCCAACAGGATAGACAGCGGGAGGATATGGGTATATAGTCGTATAAAAATTGTCAATGTGTTTGTCATTTGATTGGCTTTCTCTTTTTATCTTAGGCGATATGTACTGTATGACTTCTCACTCTCACGCTTTGTTTCGTCTTTTGAGCAAAGCGAAAACATATTATTTAAACACATAGTTGAATTGTCACCAGAACTAAAGATATGTACCAAGTTTCAGATTATTCCATTAACAGGAAGAAGGTAAATTATCAATTTATAGATATGAAACAAAAGACACCAACATGGCAAGCTAAATAATACCGTAATTTACGTATGTGCACCTAATCTACACTAATAAATAAAATTAAAGTGTCTGTTTGTATTGTCAAAATTATTTTTCTTTACTAAATAGATATGAATGTATACTCGATACCTATACCAGAAATGCAATATTTAAAAATGTTGTCTGTCTGTCAGTATGCCTGTCTGTTTGCTCCGGGTAATCTCCGGAACGGCTGAGCGGATTTTGACGGAACATGTTTTGGTAGATAGCTGAAGTTACTTCCGGGGTTACGGGTTCCGCGTAAATAAATTAAAACTCATACAAAAATTGAATAAAATCAGATTTTACAGACAAGTGCTTGAATTTATGAGAAATATTTTTACTTTATCTTAGCACTAAAAAAAAATTTGGATTCCGTATAAAAAAATGGAGTGAAGAATATATGAAACGCGGGCGCAGCCGCCAGCACACAGCTAGTTTTAATAATATTGTTCGTTGACTTTATCTCACTACACTTTTGTAAGCTTTGTAATAATAAATCTTAGCTATGTCACCGTATGAGAGATACGTAATAAGATTTCACAATATTTAAAGTTTATTACATTGTATTGCATAAACGAAAATATACATATAGGGGACACATTACGCATGAACTATTAATTAAAAGATAATAATGTCTAGAAAATGTACGTTTTCATTCTTGTTTTGCGATAAAAATAAAATGATAGAGAGGTTTGACGTTGAGCGCGCATCACGCAAAGTTTACACTTTTTTTTGACGATTTTTTTTGTTTTACTACTTAGACACATGTTTTTTTTTTAGCGAGAAAGGCATACACATATTATATAAAATGTGACGGGTAGAAATTTGGCCTTTTTTCCTCTAGGTCCTCCCTCCATCTTCTAACCTTCTCCTCCTTGGCCCTCTGTCTCTTAGCGATCACCTACGAGTAGTCGAAGCGGAGCCTACCAGCAGCCCTCCTCGCCACCATACACCGGTACACGGTGGTGAGCATCCCCGCTTCAAGCTCCCAGGGCAGGGATCCTCCAAGCACAAGAGCCGCCACTACGGCACCGTATGGTAACAGGATACCGCCCTTAACACCACCGTACGGTCCGCTGTTTACAAAAAAAAATCGTAATCAAGGTCTATAAGTGTTTGGTTACGTGAAGAGGCTGGATGAAATAGATTTACAAGGCGAGGATGACTGAGCGAACCGGTAAAGTCCGATCTTGGCGAACGTCCAAATCGAAGACGTTCTGAAGAAAGTTAGGATCAAAAGTGCTCGAAACTGAAAACCGTGAATGAATGTGCTCATGTCAGTAGAAGTGTCAGGAATATAGCACGTAAAAGTATATAGTCTCTGGCTACCCATACGGAAAAGAGGCGTGATTTTATATATGTGTGTTTTTTTTGTGTGATAAGGTAACTGCAAGCTTTCATCAATCTCCGAACAAATTAAATAAATAAAACTATGGTTCTCAAGGTTAAAAGGTTAATCTACGTATTAAAATATAAGTGTAGTCCGTTCACAGTTATTTTACCTCTAGCCGTTAAGTTGCCGTTCTGAATATTATGTTACCATATGTGATTTGTATTATTCGCCTTGATTTAATTGATTAAACAATTAGAAGCTTGTGCTATCACAGGATAAAGAAACTCCGTAGTGTTGGTGGGTCGGATGAAAAATATAATATACATCAGTTGTAAGATAGATTTTCGCTACAAACTTATAGCTGTATATCAATAAAAACTGTACTGCCTGGACCTACCCTATATTGATTCCTTTCTCAAGTCCTTAACCCTCCCTAAGTCTCCAAATGCCCCGCAAAAGAAACGACGTCCGCGTAATATACTAACCGATTCAGAAGACAAGATAACGCTTTAGAACCGAATCTTTCCTCCTTAATCGAGATATCATGCGTTTTTGCGCTAGCGTCAAACCAGCGCCGGAGAGGGGCGACTAACTTTGCTCACGCATACACCCCAGGTCCCCCTCCGGTAGTTTCATAAGACGTCCTTCTATCCTCTGTTGGGTAGGTTCTTGTAGCTACCTTCAGCGCGATACAGTAGCACTTGCATCACACTAAATACATATTTTTGCACAATATACGTAGGTAAATGGGTTCTGCAAGGGACATTTTTTTCGGACATTGAGGAATTTATTTGTAACTCAAATATTTGCATAATAGATAATCAATTTTTATTTTAAGATCCATATTTATTTTATATTATAATAATTTTTTATCATCCCGATACGACGTTTTTAAGGTTTTACAGCAATATCGATTATCATGAGCCAAGTCATGCTAAAATGTACAATCGTTGTATATATATTTTTTTTAATTGTAAAAACTTGTAAATAATCGTTATCGTCAGACAATATAAATAACTGTGCACCTTCAGATATTTTCAAAGACATATCAGTGGCGAATCGACAGCATGCTGTGGTATTCATTTGTTTTTATTTACGCGTCGCTAGCGACTTTTTGCACGAGTAGCGTCAAAGATTCGATGCTTGTTCGCACTACGTCCGGAGAAGTACGAGGATACAGGGACCCAGATGGACACATGTTTTCATTCTATGGAATTCCTTACGCAACTGCACCTACAGGGTCACACAGATTTAAGGTAAAATCTAGTTCGTTGGGAGATATTGCTATCTCGATGCACATATAACCGTCTTTGAGTACGAATGCATTGGTTTTTATTAACACGATTGTATTAGTCCTACCTTTATCTATCTATGTAACGGAATCTTGAAAAATCTTTTTCACCCATACTTTATCGTTTAAAAAGGTTTAATTTAGAATAAAAGTATTGAGATCATTAGTAGTGTTCAGGCAACACCATGTAATCTGTGCCCGGTGGTTTTCGGTGTTTCGACGCTTGGTGGCGCCCCTCTCTTGCCAACGGTTTTTCAATCACGCGACACGGTCTCCTCGGAACATTTTATAATCAAATCGACTTGGCTATTATTTTGGCTTATTTTAAGCTCAAAACGTGTTCAACGTTTGTGCGTGCTTGGATATTAAAAGTAACTATAGTGAAATTGGTTACGGAAAAGAGCGGCCGCTCAACATCAAGAAGACACAGTGGACGGAGCTGTGCATCATTGCAGGGCGAAGTATCTGCATCGGCACACCAGGTAAGTCGACACTGTTACTACTGGGTGCGGTTATTTGGTGAGCCAGAACAATTGATAAGGAGTAGGAAGCCCTAGGATCGGCGACAAAGCTATCGAATTAATTCAAGGTCCTTCGATTCGGTCATACATCCCCAAGTAGGGATAAAAACTAGCCTATTGTTGGACCAAGTCATATACGGTCTGCAAAATTTCATTACGATCAGTTAAGTTTCTGTCTTTATCACGGACATAGGGAAAGGGACTTTCAGTTATAAAATACGAGTAGAATACTGAGTAAGTTGATAAACGAATAATAAAGTTAAGTATTTACCATGAAGTTTCTAAAACTCCGCTCTTTGACGCACTTACACTCTCTCGACCCTCCTCGCTCACGCAAACTGAAAACAATACACGCAACCTGGTTAATGAAGAGGATTGGCAATTTCGTTAGTGATGTTTTACGTATTCTGAATTTAGTTTCTAACACAAGCCTGCCAAACGATAAAACTGTAATTTATTTTTCGATTGATGAAGGTGATACTTAACGGAAATCCATTTAATAATATGGTTGATTTTTTACTTTGCTAACTCTGCTTCAAATTATTTTCAGCTGTCACGTCTCTTGGAAACTTATTTGTTTATACTAATATATAATAAATTCTTATAATTAAGTAAATAGTAATATATAAAGAAATATGCATATCAATTTATCTTATAAAACTTTATTGCAGGCACCCTTACCTGCGCCATCTTGGCTACAGCCACTTGAAGCAGTTAAATCTGGAATCATATGTCCACAAGCTGTTTTTTTTTCCAGCGCTATGTTATTCAACACTACTATGCAAGAAAATTGTCTCGTTACAAATATTTTTGTACCAAATACAGACAACAAGAACCTTCCTGTTGGAGTCATATTTCACGGAGGTGCCTTTCAGGTAGGATTTGGTACTTTAATGAAGGTAAAAGAACTGATGAAAACTAAGAAGTTTATAGCAATTACTTTTAATTATCGTCTCGGAATACATGGTTTCTTGTGTTTAGGGACCAATGATGCTCCAGGTAACGCTGGAATGAAAGATCAAGTGGCTTTACTTCGTTGGGTAAAACAGAATATTGCCAACTTCGGTGGCAATTCTGGTGATGTTACCATTTTAGGTCTTAGTGCAGGCTCAGCGTCTGTAGATTTGCTAATGCTTTCAAAGACATCCAAAGGGCTATTTAAGAAAGTTATTGCAGATAGTGGATCACACCTTGCCGCATTCGCAGTGCAACGGGACCCTTTAGAAAATGCAAAATATTTTGCCAAACAACTGGATCCAACAATTAATATAGATGATGTGTATGATTTAGAAAATCTTTACAAAACTGCTTCATATGAACAGTTAACAACGGACAACTTTTTAGATAGAACCGACTCTACGTTCCTTTTCTCGCCATGTGTTGAACGCCATACGGATGAAGAAATATTCCTTGACAATGATCCTGCGAATGTTATAAAAAACTGGTGAATATACAAAACTACCTATACTATACAGCTTTGCTAACATGGAAGGATTGGCTCGTATAGATTTATTTAAATCCTGGAAAGATAAAATGAATAACAATTTTACTGAGTTTCTACCACCAGATTTACAATTCCAAAGTATCCACGAAAAGGAGAAAATAGCCGAAATAATTAAAGAATTTTACTTTGGCAATAAGCCAGTGAGTGAGGAAAATATTTTATCATACGTGGATTACTTCTCCGACGTACTGTTCGTATACTCTACATTGAGATCTGTCAGAATGCAAGTAGAAGGTGGTCACGACAAAATATACTTATATGAATATTCTTTTGTGGATGATAGTGATCCTGTGGTACCGCACACAGATGTACGTGGCGCTAACCACGGTGCTCAAATGGTAGCCGTACTTGACAAGATTTTTGAAATGCAAAATTCAACAATAACAGAGGAATTTAAAAAAATGAAATCCATCCTCAGAGAATTGACGACTAACTTTATAACAACAGGGTAAGCTTTCATTCGATTTACAAAGTATGAATATTTAATGATCTTGGACAATTAACATTTACGTTATGTTAAAAATTAACAAATACAATATTATTTGTAGATCTATATTTTGTCAAAAAGTTAAAATCTATTAACAGAAAAATATACTTTACTCTTATCTTTCAGTACTCCTGCACCAGATGGATCGAGTTTACCAGCGTGGCCGTCAGTTAGTGCTAACAGGTCACCGTATATGTCATTTGGGCAGACAGTGGAACTGAAGGGCTCTTTGCTGGAACGGCGCGTACGTTTTTGGGATGATATCTATGACAGATATTACCGCCCTGCATTACCACCACCTGCTCCGCCAGCTAGACGTTCAGAACTTTAGTTTTAATTGCTCTTTCAACTTTGTATGATTATTAATTTTACAGTTATTACAGTCATCATCTTTTTACCCTTATCCCATTTTAATTTGAAGTTGGCGCAAGTTATCTTCCTCTTTCATTCTCTCGATTACATCCCTCTATGTCCGGAATCATTTCCTTTGTATACAAATCATCTTGAACACAATTCATCCATCTTTTCTTTGGATTCATCATAGTAAGGCTATTACAGTGTAAGCTGTATATAGCGACACTTAATGGACTGCATATTTTGTGGCGTTATTGGGATTGGTTGTTAAATAAAGTGAAATAAAATCAATATTACTTTACTATTATAATAAGTATTTACTAATCCTTACTAATATTATAAATACGAAAGTAACTCTGTCAGTCTATCTATCGCGCTTTCAATGGATATTACAAATATCCTAGAGTGAAGAGCTCTCGTACTAAAATAAAACTTAATGCATCACCCGATTGTAAATTTAGCAAAAATTGTGGAAGATGTTTTACTACTTTACGGTCAAATATGTGGATAATAAACATTAAATATGATATATTATAATTGCAAAATAAAGTTGGTAACTCATTGTATTAACGTTATGTTATGTGAAAGCATCCTTGCTTTGCTTTTTGCTAGCGCTGTTGATCGGATGAGCCTTAACAGCTTCACCGAACTTAGAACTTCACTCAGTCTAGGAATGGTAGCCAGCACAAGGGTACCAAAATGGTACGAACCTCGGCTTAAGCTGCTACCCGTGACCTTTCTTTGCCAATATCCAGGCAAGTAAGGATACTTTACAAACTGATAATGGTAGAAACTAGAAATTGACGTAATTTACTGATATATACTGACTCAGAAACTCAATTTGCAAGAACATGTTTAAACAGTTTGTAAACAATTGGTATAATTAGTCCTAAACATGATCAAGGCAATGGCTGGCTGAGAGATATATACAAACTGTTCAAAGAATTTTAGAAACCAATACATGATAATAGAGATATATGATTAGACATATATAGAAACAGACCAATGTCAAAAGAAAATAAAGCTCCATAAGAATGAGTGATTAATAAAAATACAAAAATTATTTTCCATCCATCCATTCAACCGAAAAACGTACTGATTGAGAAAGCCCAAAGATCTTCAGAATGACCGGTCTTGCGGCACCCGCATCCAGTGAATTACAATGACCTTCATCAGGTTATCGGCCTACCTTGTTGGGGGCCTACCCACGTTGCATTTTTCTTCTTAAATTATTTTACTATATATTAAATGCAATATTAAAGAAAATAGCAAAGGTTATCGGAAGTAATTAATAAAGAGAAAAGTAAAACCGGTAGAAATATTATAATAAAAATAGTAGAATTTGCAAAAAGTTAAAAAAGGCATAGCATAGCCGATTGACCAAGCTGAAGGCGGACGACGGCAGGCCTGAGCTCTTGAAGGAAGTCGAAAAGTTCTAAGGACAGCTTTACACATCAACACGAAAACCCACTCGAAATGTGGACCGAGACCCGAGAGCTTCACTGTAGATATCCTGTACGTCAGCCTTTACGAAAGTCGAATGGCTCTGAAACAGCTCAAGAACAACAAGGTGCCGGATGATAAAGGAGCTGCTGAAGGCGGGTGGAAAACCGATCCATGAGACCCTTCAAAAGCTTCTTAATTCCGTCATACTCGAAGGGAAAACGCCACAGGCGTGGCACAGAAGTTTGGTGGTCCTCGTTTTCAAAAAAGATATTTTCAAGTCAAAATCAAATAAAAAAAATCTTTATTCAATTTAGGGCCTAAGAAAGCACTTATGAACGTCTAAAACACTACCACCGATTCGGAAAACAACCCAGTCCAGAAGAGCCAGCAAGAAACTCTACCTGGTTCTTTTTTTTTAAATAAAAATAATAAATATCATTTTTTTTGTCATATAAAAAACTATACAAATTATAGTCTTAGCTAATGTTAGCGGAAGCACAGAAATGTGGGTTAATTTCAGACATCACTATCGCTCACGTAATTATCAACATAATACTTGAACTTATTGTCAGGTAAATCGGTCATGTTACTTGGGATCTTATTGTAAAACCGAATACTATTACCTATAAAGCTTTTATTACACTTACTTAGCCTAAAGCGTGGGACGGCCAACTTGTCTTTATTTCTAATACTAAAATTATGACGATTTATAAGTCTATAAATTATCCAATTATAAACCTATTTCACTTCTGATTCATATCTATAAGCTGTTTTCGAGAGTCTTCGCGAACTGACTAGAGCACAGGCTTGACGACTTCCAGTCTCCCGAGCAAGCTGGCTTCCGAAAAAGCAATAGCACCGTAGACCACATTCATACGCTGCGGCAGGTTATACAGAAGACCGAGGATTGTTTGTTAGCGTTGTTAGCACCCCATTGTTTAGCGTTTGTGAACTACGAAAAAGCTTTTGATTCGATTGAGACCTCGGCTGTACTGCAGTCTCTCTAGCCGTGCCAAGTAGACTATCGGTATATGAAAGCATTGAAGGATTTGTACGAAAACACCACCATGTCATTTACAGGTCCCACTACAGGACCAGACCTCGAAACCTAAACTTTTGCGGCATGGCGTTTGACAGGGAGATGTTATATCTCCGAAATTGTTTACCGCTGCGCTCGAGGTTGTCTTCACGGTTCTGGATTGGAAAGGACTTGGCATTAACATAAATGGCGAGTACATAACACACCTCTGCTTTGCTGATGATATAGTAGTCATGGCTGAGATCGTAGAAGACCTAAGTACGATGCTCAGTGACCTCAGTAGAACCTCCTTACGAGTTAGCCTTAAAATGGACATGGACAAGTTGAAAGTCATGTCTAATATGCATGTCCTATAAAAAGCGGTGACTCTATGCTCGAAGTTGTTGAAGCTATATATACCTGGGACAAACCGTCCAGTTAGGTAGATCCAACTTCGAGAAAGAGGTTAATTGTCGAGTCCAAAGTAACCGATATTGCCCGAAGAATTGCTTAACTTAAGTGGCCGTGGGCTGGGCACATTGCTCACAGAACAGATACCCGATGGGGCCAACGGGTTCTCAAATGGCTACCACGCACCGGAAAACGTAGCGCAGGTAGACCACGCAGAAGGTGGACCGACAACCTGCTGAAGGTCGCGGGAATCCGCTAGATGCGGGTGGCGCATGACCGGTCGTTGTGGAGATCTTTGGGGGGAGACCTATGTCCAGCAGTGGACGTCTATCGGTTAAATGGATGGATGAATGTAAAAGTATATAAGCTAACAAGTCCGGGAGAATTGTTAAGAAACAATGGTGAGTTTATGTAGTTTCATCGAGTTAAAAAAGACAAAATATTGTATTTAAATTTTGGTATAAAGTATTTGTTTCAGTTTCAATTTTAAGAAAAAAATGTTAATTATAGATAGTTAATCAATGAAAAAATGGTGATGTTGTATGTATGTAATATGAGTTAAGAAAATTACACATACTCTGAAGATACGTTTTTATTTATACTTTTGGAATGAAAATAAATAAATAAAAACACCTGACGACCTGGAAGAAAGAACTGTAAGAGAGAGCAAGAAGTTAATATTAGGAGAAAAGTTTGTGTAGATTTTTAGCACGGAAAAATGACGGATCTGTCCCTTATGGTAAGCATAGAGTAATCCAAAAACAGCGACGACCACCGAAAGATAAACAATCGATCGCCGGTCGCCGCTGCTATGCCGGCCAACACAAATGTCTCTTCACAATGCATTTGAAGGACCTAATGTTGTAGGAAAGAGGGAACACAACGGCCGGGATACTGTTTTATGGACAAATCTTAATTCTAGATTTATAATGATAATATAATGATTGATCGATAATGTATCATTCGAAATTGTGAATATCAGAATGCGTTGATTTGTTGATATATATCATGCGGGGCTTTCATGTTACAATCACGAATATTGTTAACATCTGTCTGTATTTATATTGAACTAACAAAAACACCGGGCTATTTACCAAAACATAAAAAGTTCGAACGAGTTTATTGTATTTTGTTTGGTAAAATTTATTATTTTTGCAATAATTTAGATATATAATAACGATAATAATAATGGACTACTATGAATAGACGTTTTTTTTTTTTTCAAGTACACAGGTGAAATAGACTTTAAATTATTATTTTTTCATATATATTTGCTTTCGACGTATTGATATGAAGGTTAACGTCAGGTAGGCGGCCGGTCATAAATCATCTTTTTTACTCTGAATAGGCTCAGGGCTTTGACCACAATCTCAACTGATTTTAAGTGACAATGTGATCTTGATGGTAAGCAAACTACGAGGTTAGTGACTCTCAAGTGATGCTGCCGGTACACATCTATCGGTGTTTAGCGACAGGTTTTCAAACTTGACGATGGTAGCAACCCAGGTGGTTATTATTAGAAAATGCCCTACCAACATGCTGTGCTGCCTCATGATGTTTTCCTTCACCCGAAGCTCTGGTTCATTGTAGAGTTAAATAGATGGTTTGAAGGCTGCGTGCATCGAAGCGCAAGCCTACTACACTACTAATTAAGCCATCTGTACGCATTTCTTAACATAAAACACGTTGTGCTGACACTGGTTATTATGGGACAAGAGAAAGAAGATGATGTGTGGGCCATAAGATCCATGATGGACAGTAGACTCTCTTTTTCACAAGTTACTGACATTATCACCTGTTTAAGATCTTTATCGAACGAACATAGTTATTGTTCGTGTACTTTACGTTATTTAGCAGTAGATAGAGTGCAGCAACTTTGCCAAGATCAAATAATAAATAAATCTATAATATATAAAAATGAAAGTTTTGTGTTTATGAGAGATCCTTTTCGTTCAACCGAAAGACGTCCACTGTTGAACATATGTCTCTCCCAAAGATCTCTACAACGACCGGTCTAGCACCACCCCGTACCCAGCGGATTCCCGCGACCTTCACCAGGGCGTCAGGTCCACCTTATGAGAGTCCTACCCAGGCTGCATCTTTCGTTATACGGCAGCCATCCGAGAACCCGTTGGCTCCATCGAGCATCGGTTCTACGACCGCTAAACTCCAATACCATTTGAATAATTACCATAAATGTTGGTATATATGGTATGTACTTTTTCATGGAACATATTTTTATGTTATCCTCTATGTTGTATATCGGCTTAAGATGGCGCAGGACTATATTAATTTCCATATACTCGTTAAACCGATTGCCATAAAAAAAAATTATATTCGAAAATGAAGAATATTTATTATTTTCTAGAAGGAACACATCTGCCTGGTTCAACTAGCTAATTTAAATAATCGCAAATGCATGATTTTTCGTTATGATTACAAATACGTAACACGGAAAAATGATATTTTAATTTGTTTTTGTTGATGCAATAAGCTATAATTATTGTGAAATCGTGTTACGTATGTATCTATCGTTCGATGCTATTATAATAGTATATTTAAAAAAATCTGAAGGTCAATAAATAAATGAAATATTCAATACTATCCATCCATCCATCCATTCAACTGAAAGACGCTCGCTTCTGGACAAAAGTCTCCCCAAAGATCTCCACGACCGGTCTAAATAAATACTACATAAATAAATAAATCTTATTTATATTTTATAATTGCCATATTCACACATAACATTTAGAACACAGAAAAAAGCCGCCACTGTTACAGTGTTCGGAATGGTTCGAATGTGGCCACTGACTCAAAGTATACGCAGAAATGAAGGACTCATGTTATTATTGCAGAGCAGATTGCCCGATCAGGGTGGAATATAAACCTTCAAACTGCATAGACTGTAGAAAAACTTGAATTGCTGATACAATGCAGGTGGTATACGACAGCGACTGTCCTGTCCGTAGGAAGTGGGATGTGCTGACGAGAACATCTACAGCGTATTGCTGAAATCTTAAAGGAAACTCTATTGGTCGTAAAAGCTTAATCAAAAAATTCGAGTACAAATATTAGTCATATTTTACACTAATAATTCGAACGATGTGATACTCGTAAGTAGGATTCAGGACCGAGAAATGCATAGTGCGCATCTAAAGAAGAGAGAAAGGAAACGCAACCGAAAGCTTTTAAAAATTCTTGGGGTTAATTGATAAAAAAAAGAATAAAAATTATTAACGTAAATTACCCCAAAAAAGGTAAATGGCTACATTTTCATGCGAAAATGAATTAGTTCAAAATAGATGATAAAATTAGGAAAATGGTACAAATTGATAACAAACAAGTTTTACGATTCGACAGCATCAATGAAAGAGAAAGTATAGCAAAAACGGTCAAAGAATTTTACTTTCGCGATAAGCCAGTGAGTAATGAAAATATATTGTCATACATTGACTATTTTACTGATGTTTTCTTCGCATATCCTACATTAAGATCTGTTAGAATGCAAGTAGAAGGCGGTCACGATAAAATATACTTATATGAATATTCTTTTGTGGATGAAAGTGATCCTGTAATACCGTACACAGATGTGCGTGGTGCTAATCACTGTGCTCAAACAGCAGCCGTATTTGATGGTTTGAATTTTCTAACGAAAAGTGAATCAAATATATCAGAAGAATTAAAAAAAATAAAGTCCCAGGTCAGAGAGCTGTGGTCTAATTTTATAACAAACGGGTAGGTATTAATTTTTAATAGTGCACTATAGTTATCGTTTTCGAAATACTCGATATTAAACATTACCAGAATATGAGGCACTAGTCATTGTTGAACATAAATGATAACTCTTCAGGGTTAATCCAACCTGCCACAAAACGTATTTTTTTAAAATGTAATTAACTTTTTAATTGTATCGTTTTAAAGTAAAATTTATTGTCTATTCTACTTAATGTTGATTTCTCCATAGAATTAACAAGCTTCGATACCTAGAATAAAAAATAAAAGTCCCCTAAAATATTTTTTCAGAACTCCTGTCCCTGAAGGTTCGAGTTTACCAGCGTGGCCGCCCGTTGGTGCTGACTGGTCACCACATATGTCGCTAGGAGAGACAGTCGAGCTGAAGGGTTCTTTATTGGAACATCGTATGCGTTTCTGGGATGGCATCTATGACAAATACTACCGCTCTGCATTACCACCACCAGCTCCGCCAACAAAACACGTAGAACTATAGTCAGATTTATAGAAATATGTTTCAAAAATATATCTAGCTTGTGCACGTGACTTTGTGTGTACAGAATACGTAATAAATAAATACATACTTAAGTGCTCTATTTTTACTCCAAGCTTTCACTAATTTGCATGCCAAATAAAATTTAATAAAAAACCATCTGTTCATCTTAAACGTTTTCAAGTAAACCTTGTTACTCAAATCTAACGGTGATTTAGGGTTATAATGTCATGGTACTAATTTAAATAGAATGAATTTGCCATGTAATCTTAAAACCTCTGATTCACCTTTGGGACAATTTATCAAAAACACCGATAAATTTATTTTCTAATCAGAAATATGCATTGGAATGAATGAACTGAATGTATACACACCACTAGTTGATGGAATGTGACCATAACAAAAGTGAAAGAAACAGTGTACTAAAACAATTTAATCTTAAACTATTGAATTTAGGAACCGTTCATCAAATTTTGGATTTGTCTATAAGCGTAAAAACTAAAAATTTGAGGAAATTTGTGGGTAATATTTGTTTTAGATTGTTAGGTTTAAATTTAAGTTACGATGGAAGCGACATGTTCTTGGTAAACCCAACTCCCTAATTTAAATATAGATATAAATAATAATAAATAAATATGCATATAAAATTTCTCCCTTAGAGTTTAAATTTCCAAAAAAATAATTTATTAGTGGATACATCACAAGAGGTACCTATTGCAAAAGTTTCAAGCTTATAAATCCAACGATTTAGACTATGCGTTGATAAATCAGTCAGGTCAAGGAATTTTTAAATATAGATGCATATAAATAAAATACAACATTTACAAAACAATAGTGAAAGTGGTAAAAATATACTAGTGTTCTTTTGATCGCAAAAAATTTGACATTAAAGACCTAGTAAGTCTTTGAAAGATACTATTAAACAAATAGAAACTTACCCAGTCGTTATAAAATTAGACCAGAAATCTGTGACCACGGACTTCATTTTTTTTTAATTCTTTAGATATATCCGATTCACTTTTCGTTAGAAAATTCAAATCATCTAATACGGCCATCGTTTGAGCACAGTGATTAACGCCACGCACATTTGTGTGTGGAACCACAGGATCGCTATCATCCACAAATGAGTATTTATACAAGTATATTTTATCATGACCACCTTCTACTTGCATTTTAACAGATCTCAGTGTAGAATATCCGAAGAAGACGTCGGAGAAATAATCAATATATGATAAAAAAAAAAAAAAAAATTACTCACAGGTTTATCACCAAAGTAAAATTTCTTGATTGCTTTGGTTACATTTTCCCTTTCAATATTGTTTTTGAATTGTAAATCTGCTAGAAGGAAGTCAGAAAAGTTTTCATTCATTCTTGTTTACCAGAGTTCAAAAAATCCAACACTGATAAGTCCTTTCATGTTCGCCAAGCCATGTAGTAACAGTAGTTATGAGTATTTTCCATTTTTTATAACATTAGCAGGATCATCGTCAAATAATCTTTCTTCACCAGTTTCGCGTTCTACACAAGGTGAAAAAAGAAACGTACAATCAGTTCTACCTATGAAATTATCGAACAGCAACTGTTCGTATGAAATAGTTTTATAAAATTCTTCCAAAGTGTCACGTCATGTACATTAATTGTTGGATCAAGTCGTTTTGCAAAGTATTTTCATTTTCAAAGGGTCACGCTGCACCGCGAATGGGGAAAGACGTGATCCACTTTCCGCTATAACTTTTTTAAATAATCATCTAGCTGATTTTGACAGCAATAATAAATCTACAAATGTAGAACCTGCACTACCGCCTGAAATTGTAACATCTGCAGGATTATCACCAAAGCTGGCAATATTTTGTTTTAACCAGCAGAGTAACGCTACTTGATCTTTCATTCCATCATTTCCAGAAGCATCTTTCGTTCCTAGACACAAAAAACCATGTACGCCGAGACGATAATTGAAGGTAACTAAAATTATATTCTTAGATCTTATCTAGTTTTTAACTGTCATCCAATTACCTAACCCTATTTGAAAACCACCTCCATGAACTAATACGGGTATATTCTTATTAGCTAAACCTGGTACAAAAATATAGGCAAATAGATTGTTTTCGTGCATGGTTTTATTTTGAATAATAAATCCCGGCATATCAGCTTGTGGACATATTATTCCAATATCCAGTCCAATATGCGTCCAGTGGTTGCAGCCATACTGGTGGAGGTAACGTTGCTTGTAAAAGAAATGATTTCGCTCTAGTGAAAGTTAATAACTGAATGCTGCCGCTAACTGGTTATACACCATCCTGGCGTTTACGCTGGCTTCCAATTGTTTTCCTATTGTAAATTTTTTATTGTTATTTTAGCAATTAATATATTGTTAAGTTTTCGAATCGGGCGTTTAATGCCTTTTTTCGTGAATTCATTAGATTCATGTTTAATTTGTAAATACTTATTTTAATCACAATAATTTTATTTTATTTGTACCGATTGTATAACTGAAACCAGATCGGACTACTGTTGTTTTACTTATATTAATAAGTAAACGGTGTCGAGAGTGAATGGACGGAAAGGAAGATAAAATCGGACTCTCGACCAATTTTTGGGAAGACTATGTATTGTAATGTAATCAGACACACTATGGTTGATGAAGATTAAGCGGCACTCGAAGTGCAATTTATTGAATATAGTAAATTGATGGACAATATAAGATCCGGCAACTCTATACATTATACCGTTCAGATTTATGGATGATGCAAGGAAGATCATAGTCGTTCGGAATACTACTATTACCGATGCTGGCATACTGTTCAACAAACTCTGATAAACGTACTGCAAGCGCTATATTAAACGGATTTCTTTGCTGAAAAGGTTTTATATACATATATAAATTTTTATTCAATTGTCCTCGCGACAACGTCACGCTCGAGGTAACAATGAAAGCAATAAATATATTTAATTGAAACGCCGTGTCTGGATATTATGGATCGTAGTGCAAATTGACCAGGATGCACAGTTCAACTTAAAACATAACATTCTAACTGTATCTACTGAGAATTACGAATAAAGATAAAAATTAGTAACTGTATGTATTTATAGGTATGTGGCAGTAAATTATTTCATTCAAGTTAATTTTTACATAAAGCGTAACAATAGATTATTTATTTACCGTTTTATTAAACGGCTACCTTCATATTTCGATAGCGAACCGATAACTCGACAATTTTAACATATAGTAGTTATATTTAATTCACAATATCATCGAGCAGATTTATAATAATTCTACTAGAATTATCTAATATGAACCAAGGCGCAAATTTAATTGTACTAAATTCTTAGTTATAGGAGTACTTTTTATAAGTATATTAATGATGTAGTAAAACAATATTATTATTATCATCAACCCCATTTCCAAAAAGAATTAATTTAACATCATTTGAATTTGTTTTATACTAAATTATAGTGTAAAAACGCTATAACGCTAGCACACGCATTAATTTTTAGATAAACTCGGTACATTATTCTTTTTAGCTATCTATCTATACATATAATAAAAATGTAACGGATCGCTGTCTGTACATGGAAGATATATGAAAAAAAATATTATTAGGACCTTTATAAACGCAAATAGGACCCAAAACTATAATTTTTAAAATTTTTGTCTGTTTGTCTGTTTGTCTGTGCGTTTGTGCACGCTAATCTCAAAAACTGCTTATCCGATTTAGATGTAGTTTTCACTAATATATTGTAGTAAGCTTCACTTAACATTTAGTGTTTGTTTCATGTCAATCGGTACATAAATAAAAAAGTTATGTCAATTTAAAGAATCACGTTGAACATTTATTCTATCTAAATTCTTTCTCTGTTCAGATGCATTGTATGAAACTTTACTAAACTCCATAATGGTCTATATAAAAGTATGATTATATAATAATAATAATAATATGAGAATAAATAGAAGTTAAAAATGATCAGTTTCGGAAATGTTATTATTCCAATTTAAGTTGACCTCAGACATATATCATCATTAATATGAAATAGGGTTCAGGTTAAACTGGCAATTCAGGTTGTTTATATATGTATAGATAAAGCACGTCGAGAGCCGGGCCGCTTTCGGAGGCGCATGGCGTAACAGTTGCATTCGATAACACTGACTGTTTGCTTATTTTATTTATTTATATTTTAGGGTTTGTAAATACATATTGTATGTATATAGTATAGGTTAATTAGTTTTCAAATTAGGTAAACACGTCTTATTAGTTAAACTGTAAATACAAGTTTATACAAGTTCTTAATTTTTATGTTTAAAAAACAATTTAGTAATTTGCGATTAATTAATACATAAAGGTATATATTGGTCATTTCTTTTATTTTCGATAATTAATAGGTTAGGTTAATACGTCTTAATAGTTATTAAACTGTAATAAAGTTAAACTGTGTAATAATCTGTAAGTATTTAATTTTTTTTGTTTATGATGAGTATGTGTTCACTAAATAACGCTGAGTTAGTACTAATTACTACTTCTTATAAGAATGCCTCGAAAAAGATCCAACCTCCCCCGGAGCAGCAGAAATGCAATAAGGATGACATTAGTTCTCATTAGTTCACTGCATTTCAGTAACGTCAGGCCAGGTTTCATATTACAGAAACTTCAGCTCAGCGAAAATCTCGATTGAGTTCACATCGTTCTCGAATGATGGCTACTTGAGTTAGGATGAACAGGGAACAGCGTGAAGCACGTATGTCCACCGATCGCAAGGCTCATGCAATATCGCGTGAGTCTGAGACCTTTACTGATAGGGAAACCCCCGGCTGAGCTCTCAAAAAGCACGAACTTTGCAGTCTAGAAAGTTGGAAAGTAGCTTAGATTGTGAATCTCGATTAACAGCTGATCAAGAAGAAGAAAGAAACTGCAGAACAACGTCAGTCACGACTAAATGCCGATCGACTTCGGCATATACTCAATAAAATGTTATCAAGTTTGATAGAAGATCCAGAAACTGGAGCGGAAATTGATATTCTTCCATGGATTACCAAAGAGAAAACAGGTTATTTGTATTCGCCCAGAATTGATTACTCTGAATTCGAATCTATAGTAGGTATGGTGGTATGTTGTCAGTTTTGTAATGCTCAAAAATGGAGAAAAGAACCAAATGGAATATGCTATTCAGGTGGCAAAGTGTTCATTTAAACTTATCATGAGCCCCTTTATAAAAGTTTTACTAAATAGTGAGCATCCTCAGTATAAACATTTTTAGACTATGTCCGTTTATATAATAGTGTATTCCAAATGACATCTTTTGGGGTCAAACAAATCACATCCAACTTTTAAGGTGCAGGGCCAAGGGGCCAATTTATCACTTGATTGGATCTTTGCTTCTCCAAAATGAACCAAAATTTCTTTAAATTTATTTTGTATCAAATTACATTGAACAGGCCCATATACGACATCATAACTTTCCTCAGCTGAACATCAACTTTATATTTCAACTTGAGAATATGTTACATCAAGTAAATCCGTATGTCAGAAGTTTCAAAGCCGCAATAGATTCCATCCCACAAGGCCAAAATAACAATTATAAAGTTATAAATAAGGCTGATAGACGTCCTGCGGAAGAACATCGTGAAAAGTACACTGTCCCCGTTGCAGACGAAGTTGCAGTAATATTAGTCAATTAGGAATGTGATAGACGTGACATCGTGCAGCGCACTCATGATGATCGCTTACAACGTATTTATGAAACACACCGAGCATATGATGCCCTGCAGTATCCTTTGATATATTTGCATGGTCAGGATGGGTACAATTTCATACTCTACCAAGTAAATCCAAGAACTAGCATAACAAATTATAATAAAAAATATCAGCCTTACAGTTTTATTCATACCAGATACAAATTAGATGAAATTGTTGTATCTATTGCTACTATATTTTCTCTATAGTAACTTGAGATCGATAACGGTGTGTATCCGCAGGAACAAGCAAAATTTGTTCTAAACGCAAACCTATGCTGCGAAGTTTCATGAATGCGAGACCTCATATCATCCGTGTATGGAAACGCAACGCAAATATCAACTTGCGAAAATTCATGGCTTTGCGAAAGAGCTATTTTAAGTCCACGAAACGACCAAGCAGCAGCAATAAATGCTGAAGTTTTGAGCTTTGTTTCGGAGGATAATGTAGAGTATATCTCCATTAACAGAGTTATGAAAGATGAAAAATCTACCAATTACCCAGTAGAATTTTTAAAATCCCTCAGTGCTCCTGGACTACCATCTCATAAAATAAATTTAAAGTCGGCGTACCCATAATGCTGCTAAGAAATTTAACACCGCCAAAACTTTGCAACAATACTAGATTAAAAGTGAATTTTTCTCTTTTAAATTTCTGATTCTGCGAAACCTGATAGAAGCAGAGACTTTAACAGGTGGTAGTGTTTTTATGCCTCGGGTTCCGGGTTCCGTGTTTAAACGAATTCAGTTTCCAGTGAGCTTATGACCAGTTTTGCGATGACAATTAATAAAGCCTATGGTCAGACGCTAAAAGTTGTGGATGTGGATCTAAGTATTAGCTGTTTTTCGCACGGTCAGCTTTATGTGGCTTTATCACGTGTTAATAATTCTAGAAGCCTGTATGCTTTGTTCCCCGATGGCTATACGATGTAACGACGGTGATTATAATTCAGAATAAACCAAAATCCGAAAAATGCTGCCTAAAGTCACTATTCCACGCAGACGAAGTTGCGGGCACAGCTAGTATAGAATATGTTACTTCCTTTTAATCGTAACGTCTTTCAAAGTGCTGCCTATACAATATTCTACGCAACTTTTAGGCGTGTCGATATTTTTGATGAATATAATTTTATTCTAAAATAAAATGTCTCTTATTTTCAATATATGGTGATACATACGTACAAACACAACATCGCGTCTCTCTCCCGTGGGGCTAGGCATAGACTACGTCCTTTCATTTGCTACGATCTTAACATTTTCTACTTTTCTGAGCGCTTTCATATATGCTCGTCGGTAATTTTCACCTGGCCTTTATTTAAGACGTGCTCGATTTACGAGATACGTCACTTCGGTCGAACCTTATCGATGCGCCCAGTTACTCTCGCCTTGTAAATTCATTTCGTCAATCTTCTGTCATCCGTCCTACACGTACTGGCACTAACTAAGCATTCCTTTCCCTATCTTGACCAGTACATCCTCTACTATATCAGTGAGTTCCCTTGCCATGATATTCCTAACTATCTCAATAATCTTCACTCCAGCTAAACTTTTCATCTCCATAAAGTTGATCTTACTTTCTACCATACCTATGTATAGAGAACAGCATTGCTCGATGAACACCCAAACGCGCCTTTTCAATAACTTTCTGGTTGTACATGAATTTACGCAGGGCCTCATTCACTCTATTCCCTAATAAAACTCTTCGCTCAATATCATCGTCATACTTTCCTGTGCCACATCGTCACTTAAACACCGCCAATTTTACATTATAATCATATTCATCACTGTAATTAATTAGAAATAAGGACTACAAATTTATTAGCCAAAATTACGCCAAGAACTCGTGTAATCGTGTAAATAGAAAAACGTTCATAAAAACATTTAATCAATATATCTCAATTATATGTTATTTAATACGTTTATCAAAAAATCTAGCAGTGGCTGTCATTTTGATATTGCTACTTAAAGTGATAACATTTGATAAGAGTTATTATCGTTAGTATCAATTATATTATCAACTGGTCTGATTAGAGCATGATGGATTACTATTAGTTAAAAGGTGGTAATCCGTCTTCTCCCATAAATGTAGTTCATTCGTGCCCGTTGTATTTCTGTAAAATACTAGAATGATATCACACCACACGAGATTCAATCTGTAGTTAATAGCTTATTGTACTAAAAGCTAAAACAGCAATTAATTAGAATTGGTCTCAAAATGAACATAACCCAAACAAAAAGGTAAAAGAGGCTGCCCTCCAGACGGCTTCCCCAGTGCAATGGAAGGTCAGGGTTCCCCGCCCCTTCCCCCCCTAGGTTCAACAGAGTTATATTATCAGGACGGCGCTACTAAATCCCACCAGCTGGACGCCTGCGCGGACCTATCAAAGTCGTAGCTTGAATGGCAATCCTCTTACCACTACTGGCCGTCTGCAAAAAGCACCACCCATCTGGTGCTTGGCCACTCTTCCCAACTACGCGCACAAGGCGCAACGCGGCTTCTCTGCCGCACACTCTACAGCTTTATGACCGGGCAGACCGCACCGTTAACAAAGACTAATCCTATCTGTAGACATCGGAGAGAGCGGGCGTATGTGACCCAGGGTCATGCACCTGAAACATTACAAGGGCTTTGTTTCAAGCGCATAAACCCGGGCCACACTCCACCCGATCAAGATCCGGCCCACTTCAACTAACTGCCTTGCAGCTGCGACCGGCATCGTCAAGTGCATTTCAGCTGATCCTCCCTTGATTCCCTGAATGGGCCCACCCTTAATCTCTTCTATCTTAACGCCCGTCCTTAGCGCGACCAACCATACAACCTCCTCTTCCTATACGGGCGTCAGCCCGCATCGTCGGCCTGGAGACTACCGCAACATTGGAGATGGGAGCCTAGAGTCGGTCCGCAAGGCAATCCGGGAGCTTCGCGCCACTGGGGACCGGGATCTCGACGATCCAGGATCCCGTGACCGTGGGGCGCATCGAGATATCCCTGATGAGAACTCTAGCATTCATAGCCCCTTTCAGAATAATAATAGTGATCATAATGCACAGAAAAAAAAACTCGGCTGTTAATATTTCACCAAATCTTAGAATTACCTTAAATCTATTGGAACCTGTAGGTGCAGTTGCGTAAGGAATTCCGTAAAAAGCAAAGATATCTCCATTCGGGTCTCGTACTTCTCCAGACGAGGTGAGTACAAGCAGTGCATTTTTGTCGCTATCAACCCAAGCAGCTGCCATTGCCGCGTAAATAACAAGAACCGTGTACCACCGCTTAGTGTCGCTTCAACGTTGATATGCGTTTGATAGTATCCTAGCCATGTTCGCTTATTTTTATTGCTCTAGTAATAATATTTATTTGTAATCTTTTACTAAAAATAGTAGGTCGCAATTTTGTACAGCACATTTATATACTACACTATACGCTATATTATAGTACAACTCAATTATTTTTGCATGGAATGTTGTGGTAAAATGTGACAGTTGGAGTAATAATTAACCATAACAAAAAAAAAAGATGAAACTACCAAATTTTGTATAAATAAAACTTAAAGAGCTGCTTGCCGGATTTTATGCTTTTTTGGTTATAGTGGATCCTGATGAGATAAAAAGGAGCATGAATATTTACAGAACTTTGAGTAGATTTATAATTACATGAATATGATAATAAAACGAGATATTTTCGTAGATAATCGAAACAGTCAATATAATTTTATATTACCCTAAATAGTTTGCATACCGTAACATATATACGATAACGTATATGATAATATTGATATAACCATAGAATATTACGTACTATTGCACAACATTATTTGCAAATAGATTACTTCTTAAAAGCTGCGTAAATTACTTATAATTTGTGTACATAAGTATAAGCTACAGTAAATTAAAATCAAATAGAATAACAAAACAAAATAAATTTGAACACTCGGACATTGTATCGATAGACACGGATTTTAATTAAACAGGCATAAACTATAGCATAAACTAAACGATACCAAGTAAAGTCTTTTTGACTAATGGCAATCTGCAATATACATACGCGTTTCTGCCAGTGTCATGTGATAAGTTATGTATTCAATCTTGTGATTTCTAAGCTCCAGCAAAACAGATGGATCATCTTGCTAAAACTTTCCATGGGTTTTTCGTGGCACCTCAGAATATACGTTTAGCGTCATTACTTCCAATACACTTCATCTGTGTAGAACAACCAAACTATCTTTATAAATAAATCTTCTGTGCGTGTATCTGTTCCTGTAGATTCGAGAATGGTTTAGATTCACAATTTGATCCAATGGATAATGTTTATTTGATTTTTTTTTATATATGAAACACGAACGAAGTAAAGTCATTACCGGCGTCCTAACCTTATTCCATTTTTATTTGAGACCGACGAAACATGTCTTCCTCTTGCGTTCATCTCTATTTGAATTCGACTCAGTATTCGCTCCCATTCACATCCATTTTTTCTTTACTTTTTTGCCTATAACTGTCTATATTGCTTTAAATAAATAATATGTGACGAGTTCATAGCCAAACTATAACCTAAAGTGAAAAAAATACATTGTATTAACATGATTTATTTATTTGATCGATCTGCAAAAATAAGTTAATCTATTACCGGACGAGATATTATTTTCATTAAGCGTTTTACGTAACAAAATTTCACAATATTTACTATAAATTATATAACACAGGTAATCAAAGATAACGATCCACGAGGCGTATTACATATTTAAACAGAATCAAATGATAACTAATATACGTCATCATCGCCACGATGATGGTGATGAAGAGTATATTTTATAAAACCATGTATGTTGTATAATACCATGGTAGTTAGGATTTTCTATCAAACAAAATTACCTACTTTTAGGTTTCCTATAATATGTTTGTATTTTGAAATGGGTCAGAGTAGTTGTTATGTTCTAATCTGTAAAAACAACGAAACGAATTTTATATTTTACATACAATAGCTTAGACATTAGACCAAAGAAATAAAATGGACAGCTGCTGTAAAAAAGAAAAAAATAAATGATATAATCCTGAATTATGATAAATCAATAATGTTAAATAATATCGTACATGTATATACTTGTTATACGTTGTGTTTAGTTCATTTACAGCAACCAACTTTCAGAATTACTGTTTTAAGAGGTAATAAAAACAAAATTTAAACTTTTAATTATAAAGTAGTTATGAAACTTTTAGAATGTACATAGTTATATTCAATTATATATTTAATATAATATGACAATAAAAATTAAAAAATTATATTAATAACTTAGCGTGTGTTTACCCCCACCTACTTATACGAGGAGGTTGAGAGGACTACGAGAACTCGTCAAACATCGGGGCTGTTTACCCTCCCCCCTATAAAACTAGTTACTCCTCGTATAAGTAGGTGGGGGTTATTTTAACAGGATATTTTATTTGTGAAGTCTTCGCAAGGCCAGAATAGGCAACGGTCCTTGGGTCAGTCATTATAACTTTTGGTGTGTCCCAGTTAAATTATCTAGTTTCTTTTTTAGGTTATTTGGTCGGTTTCGTGGTGACGGATTCGTCTTTCGGTCCGGCGGTTGAGTGTGCAGCGGGGCTATTTCTCGGACAAGAGTATATGCTCCAATACATTGACTTACTGGACTATGTATGTGGACTATGGGCTGTGTTTCTTTAGAAATACTATTTATCGTCTTTCTATATGTTTTACATTTTATGTCATTATTTGACAGAGTCCTAACTAAATTCACGTGTTAGTTGGCCCTACTGTCGTACACATGGCCAATAATATTTGTTTTCTTTTTACAACTGATTACTTAATTGTTTTAAATATACATACTTATTTTTTTATTTTCTGGTACACAATATCTGTTGTAGAATTACAGAAATAGAAAATTATAGTGAGTCAAACAGTACAAGCTATGGATAACTAAAGCTCTGAATGCCTAACTGGTGGAGCAGGCGGTGGTACTGCAGGACGGTAGTATTTGTCATAGATATCATCCCAGAATCGCATACGCTGTTCCAGTAATGAACCTTTTAGTTCCACCGTTTGTCCCAGAGACATATGGGGTGACCAATTAGCACCAACCGGTGGCCACTCTGGCAAACTTGAACCTTCAGGCGCAGGAATTCTGAAAAATAGAATTATGAACAATTGTCGTTTTTTTTTCCGATAAAGGTTAATGTTTTAACAAGCAAATAGATTTAACAAACTAAATTGTAACTTTTAATTTAAAAAATGTTTTAAATTGACTTTTATTAAATGAAATTTAATTTTATGAGAGTTCTGCATCATTAAATTTAGTTCCTTCTCCAGTAATGTTTTGGAAATAGAAATTACATTTTCATCTCCATCTTGTGTCATATAGTTTTCAAAATAATACATGAGTGAAATGGAGAATTGAAATATAATCTAATCTAATGATCATTACGTTTTATAGATGTTAAGTAATAATTGCACGGTATGATGTTTTTGAACGCTGTTTTAACTGAGTACATTTATTGCTCAAAACTCCTAGCTCTACTATCGCTTAGAACACCCATTTTCCCATACATAACACATTGTTTATGTTCCATTCGTAAATTCTAATTATGCTCAAAACTCGATACTGTGTTTCCTTGCTCTCACTTACAATACATTCTTAAACAATATAGATACCTTCCAGTGAAGCAAAATGCATTTAATATCGAACTACACCGCGGAATCTAAATCATAAATATAATTTTTACATGCACATACACACACACACATCACGCGCCAATAATGTTTAATAATTGATGCATACTGTACAGCTTGCCTTTTTATTTACATTTTACTGTTCTACTTTTTACATTATAGTGTATGTAGCTACGCAGAATATTCTCGTCTGAGATACCGCAGTGTCTCAAGATAAAAGTCTTCGACCAGTGTGTGTGGCCAGTGATGACTTATGGCACTGAGACGTGGTCTACTAAAATGGGTCTAATTAAGAAGCTCAATGTTACCCAAAGGGCAATGGAGAGGGGTATGCTCGGAGTTTCCCTGTGTGATCGAATCAGAAATGAGAAGATCCGTAGAAGAACCAAAATAACCGATATTGAAGATCTTTGGGGGAGACCTATGCCCAGCAGTGGATGTCTTTCGGTTAAATGGATGGATGGTGTATATGTTACTCATACTTGTAAAATTCTATCATTGCCTTATGTGATATTTAAGTATGCATTCTAGTTACATAAATACGCTGTTGGATTTTAAATAAATTAATTTGAATTAATTAATTATTTTGCTATTATTAATTTCGGATGTATTTGTTTAATTAGAAGTAACGATTTAAGTTAAAAAAAAACTATTCGTAAGAGTAATACATTTTTTCACAAATAAAATATAAACTTACCCTGTTGTTATAAAGTTAGTTGATAGTTCCCTGAGGACAGATTTCATTTTTTTTAATCCTTCTGATACTGTATCATTCTGTTGATAAATGGTCACGTCAAATATGGCTATCGATTGATTACAGTGATTAGCACCACGTACTTCAGTGTGTGGTATCACAGGATCGTTATCATCAACAAAAGAATATTCATATAAGTATATTTTATCGTGACCACCTTCTACTTGCATTCTAACAGATCTCAATGTAGGATATGCGAAAATAACGTCCGTGAAATAGTCAACATATGACAAAATATTTTCCTTACTCACTGGCTCATTGCCAAAGTAAAATTTCTTGATTATTTTTGATATTCTTTCTTTTTCGTTAATGCTTTCAAATTGTAAATCTATTGGTAGGAATTCAACAAAATTTTCATTCATTTTATCTTTCCAGGATTCAAAAAAATGTAAACGAAGTAATCCTTCCATGCTTGCAAAACTATATAATAATGGTATTTTTGGATATTCCCTAGTCTGTATAATATTAGCAGGGTCATCGTCAAGGAATATTTCTCCACCTGTGTCACGTTCCACGCATGGCGAAAAAACAAACGTAGAGTCGGTTCTATCCATAAAATTGTCCACTATCAATTGTTCATATGAAACAGATTTAAAAAGGTTCTCCAAAGCATACACATCACCAACATTAATTGTTGAATCAAGTCGTTTTGCAAAGTATTTTGCATTTTGTAAAGGATCGCGTTGCACCGCGAAGGCGGCAAGGTGTGAACCACTTTCCACAATAACTTTCTTAAAAAGCCCTCTGGTTATCTTTGATAGCACTAACAAGTCTACCGACGCTGCACCTGCACTGGAGCCTGATATAGTAACATCGTCAGGATTACCACCGAAATTAGCAATATTTTGTTTCACCCAGCGAAGTAATGCCACTTGATCTTTCATTCCAGCGTTACCTGGAGCATCCTTTGTTCCCAAACACAAGAAACCATGTGCACCGAGACGATAATTAAAAGAAACCGCTACAAATTTTTTAATTCTCATCATTTCTTTTACCTTAAAAAAATTACCAAATCCACCCTGAAAAGCGCCGCCGTGAAATAAAATTTCGACAGGAAGGTTCTTATCTTCTGTATCTGGCACAAAGATATTGGCAACAAGGCAGTTTTCTTGCATGGTAGTGTTAATTAACATAGTGCTCGAAATTACAGCTTGTGGACATATTATTCTAGAATCGATTGCATCTAGTGGTTGTAGCCAAACCGGTGGAGGCAATGGTGCCTGAAATTTAAAAAATACTATATTGTCAAATAAAATGCAAATGAGTAATCTGGCAAACCTAAATCATAGTTGTTATAGGTATATGAAAAGTGATAGAAAATAATCTTGTGTTTTATAATTACAATGATCAATTAATTAGATTTGCTAAGAAGTCTCGTTTCTCGAAAATATATCAATAAATATATCAGAATGATTAAAATTTGAGTATTAGTTTATTGAATCAAAGCTTTTTCATGCACATTTAGCATAATACCAAGAAATATATAGTTCAGGTAATCTCACCTGTATATTTTAAACATAAATTTACGAAATGTTATCAACATTTGTAATGCAGAGGAATCTGTATAATATATGTAATTTTTCGCTTAATAAATGAAGATTTCTGTTGCTGTAAAGCGTGCTTTTCCTTCATTGTAAGTAGATATTTTACCTAATACTACTGTTAAATCTAGAAGGTTTGGCAATAGATAATCAACTACAGGTTTTTAGCTAAACAGTAGAATGTTATAAATGCTCTAACCCCATCCTATGCTTTTATCATAATATATTCCTTCTTATTGTTGGTCTCCAACGTCAGTCTCATTATCATTGTCATATCATCATTTCAAAATGTCGTTATTACATAAAAACTATACTTAGATTATACTTTATCATAAGGATTAATTAAGAAGTAGTTATAAAATGACATTTAAAAAAGTTTTAATCGAGATAAGAAACTTAATTTTTTTAGAAAATGAAAAGCATATATTTATTAACGTGGACGAAGTTGCAAGGATCAGCTAGTAAGTATACAATATTTTTTTTAATTAATCATTATTAACTTTACCAATTATTGTCTATAACAAAATATATTAGTTTTCGCCAAGGAGTCGAAATCCGACTATAATCATTTTTGAAAATAAAAATTTAGTAAGGCTTTACATATTTATACATACATGAACATAGTGCAAACAATATAGTATATGCATTTATATGAATTTACAATTAAAAAAAAAACCTAAATCAGAATCTTGTGCTCGAATGCCATAATTATAATCCAGTTGGGAATCAAACGTATATAAACCAAATACATACACATTTTTATTGTTCTACTAGATGTGTGCCCGCGGCTACGCCCATGTTTCATATATTCTTCACTGCGTTTTAGTTTTTTTACGCGAAAAGTAGAAATAAGAATTGAAATAAGAAAGCATAGGAAATTAAATAGAAATAAATAAACAAGGATGGAAATATATAGGAGACATGAAAAACAATAACAGAACCAAATTAAAAGCAAAAGATATAAACAATAGAAGAAACAGACAGTCTAATCAAAAAACAAGGAAAATACAAAATAAACCAAAACAACAAGAGCAAATAACACAAATCAAAAACAAATAAAAACGAAAGAAGTAATAACAACCAAATAGAATGAAAAACTAAAACAACCAAGATAGAAATAAAGTAATAAACAACAAATCCACATAGTGAAAACAATCCAGATACATAAAGTCTCTGATCAAGTTAGAGGTCGCGGCAGATACGTCATAAGACGTATCACTAAAAAAAAACATTAAATAAAGCTATTTCTCACAAATTCAAATACCTCCCAGTAAAACCATGCACTGAATAGGATTTTTCACAATTTCATAAGTTTTAATTTTTTTACGCGAAACCCTAATTATTTTCGGTTTTTTATTTGTTCTAAGATAAAGTAAAAATAATTCTAATAAAGTCAACGACTTGCACGTAAAACTGTGCATTTAATCCAATTTTTTTTTACGTGGAACCGTAATTATTTTCGTAAATGAAAGTAACTTCAGCTGTTTACTAAAAAAATCCATTGAAATCCATCCAGCCTTTCAGGAGATTACCCGGAACAAATTGTATTATTGGTAAAGATATCTTGTATTCATATCTATTAAGTAAAAAAAAATTTTTTAACATTACAAACAGACACTTAAATTTTATTTATTGGTATAGATTCTTGCCAATGCCGTTGTAAAAACACTCTTACTGAATACTTAGGTTACGGGAACAGGGATTTTTCGAGATTCAGTGCATCATTGTGAATATTCGTAATAAAACATTTTCTTTATTTTTATGCAAAATTATATTTATCATAAATTAACTAATTAAAGAGCCGTGTGGTGCGGGCCAAGAATAGTACCGCGAGTGTCTAAGAGATGAAAACCAGAGAATGGTCAGCAGCATCCTCTGAGTATCACAAGAACCTACTGCGATCCCTAACCCGCCTGCCCAGCGTGGCCCCTCATTGGAGGAGACCTATGTATGTCCAACAGTAGACGTCTTATAGTTGAATGAAAGGAACTAATTATAAATATAAGTGGCAACGTTAACCTGTGGTTGGTCTTTGGTTTAATATTTGCAAAATATAATGCTTATAGATATGATTATATACTTAAAAAATTCAACAGTTCATTTTTCAGCTTTGTAGCAGTTACCTTAAATCTGTTTGGCCCTGTAGGTGCGGTCGCGTAGGGAATTCCGTAAAATGTAAAAATATCTCCATCTGGGTCCCTGTGTCCTCGTACTTCTCCGGACATCGTCCGTATAAGGAGCGAATCTTTGTCGCTACTAGCGCAAATAGTCGCCAGCGTTGCATAAATAAGAACATACGTGTACCACCGCATTGTGCCGAACCTGTACTGATATCTGTCTAGAAGTATTTGGCGGTATAAATCTACTCAAATAGTCTAATGATAACGATTATTTATAATCTTTTACAAAGTATTAATAATAATTACTTCATTATATTACACTCCAGTTGTACATATAAGCATGATTCGGTTTATTTTAGTAGTAAATGTTCGTGTAAAATTTTGTAGACATCAGGAGGGTTAGGATAATAATAATCATTTATAATACCTGTTACAAAAAAACACATTTAGCTAAGAAAAAAGGCTAAAAATATTTGTCTGTGAGTTTATTAATTTGTTCGAAAACTACTGAACCGATTTCGATTAATTGTGTTATGGTAGTAGTTTATACTCTGTAGCAATAGGGTATGAATAACGTCTATCTAGATTAATTAAAAACCATAATAATGAAGTGTATGCATAATAACATCTCTACTAATATTGTAAAGATGTAAAGTTTGTGAGTTTGAAAGTTCGGGGTAATCTCCGGTACTACAGATCCGATTGTCAAAAATTTTTCACTGATAGAAAGGTATATTTGTATTTTACTTTTAATTTGGGGAAATATATATTTTTAATAATTAATCACAATAAATATAATTGAAGTCGGGAAAAATTCTATAATGTGGCGTGCGCTACCTGAACGGTTTGATCTATGCCCCTACGTTGCTTCCGGTGTTTGGGTCTGAGTCACACTCACCCAGTCTTTCCTTCGATGGTAAAAGGGATGACCAATTTTTTAGATGTGCGGAACAGGGTAGTATGATGTGCAGCCGCCATTAGGGCAATAATGGCTGGGTGCATAATTTCGGCGGGGTCTGGACTCTACCGTATTGCCAAATCAAGGGGGGAGGGGCGGGTCCTAGATCTTCCATTGCACTGAGACGGCTGTCTGGGAAGTGGTCTGGTCTAGCTGGGGTGATATTCTGCGCGAGTAGGGGTCTGGACGGAACGGGACATAGATAGGTATATAAAGGAATATATTGGCATCTAGAGGGTGAATATAGGCTATCTATCTTATCTGATTCCACGCGAGCGAAATCGTGGACAGAGCTAGTATGAAAATAAATATACTACTTATTAGTACTTATTTACCATTCTTTAGAGTTAAATCATGTTAATTTTAATAAATTTCGTTAAGCATTCTACAACTAAAGGACGATTATTTATTTATTTTTAGGAGGCAATTGAGGTTAGTGGGACGAGAAAGAAATGGAGGTAAAACCTTATAAAGGGAGAGTATATTTTTCGAGCAATTGAAGAAAAGATGTTCAGATGTCCCATCCTCCAGACCACATTCACATAAAGAATTATCACTAATCCTTAGCTTAGTACTGACGTGCAAGCATGTCCTAGGTGAAGGCGACAAATAATGGAGACATAGATTTTACTTAGATCACGGAATTTAAAGAACCATGGTTTTTGTGGTATACTTTATAAATTTTCTGAATTTCGGGCAATTATTTTACTATAAAACATAGACTTTTTCTCAAAGATACGAAATAGTATTAAAACGATCTACGTAACTTCTTCAGTCAATATACTTATCTAACCTCAAACAGAACTGTTGGACTATCCGAAAAGGTAACTGTTTAGTTAGTTCCTAACTTAATACTGTTACAGCTTATTCGATTCTCACGCTCGGTCAGTGCTAAACTCAACAATGTAATTCTCGTAAACCAACACATTCGTGTTTAAGAATAAGTCCGTTACATTATACTTACTCCTTTACAACTTTGTTTGGTTTGAAACATCATATTTTTAAGTCGACTTCCGACTTTTAATAATTATCTATTTACATTCTATGCCTCGAAGGACAAAAAGAAAGCTATTTTACATCAGTCAATCAGATCACATTATAAGTTAAACAAATTCAACAGTTTATGTTCCTGCATTTCTATTGTTAACTTAAATCTATTTGGTCCTTTAGTTGCGGTTGAGTAGGAGATACCATAAATGTAAAAATATCTCCATCCGGGTCCTTGTATCCTCGTACTTCTCCGGACGTGGTAGCAGCGAATCTTTGTCGCTAGCGTTGCGTAAATTAAAACAAACTTGTACCACCGCATCACGTCAATTCCAAACTGATATGCGTTTGAAAATATCTGACAGTGACACACACTTATATCGTCTGGTGATAACGTAATAATCTTTTACAAAAAACAATAATCAATTTATCATACACTTCGGTTATATACATCAGGATGACTCGGTTTTGATTATTGGCAAGAATTATTTTTGTAACACATTACAGTCGTCACTGATCGGATGAAAAAAAAGTTTAGCTTAAAATAATAAAAGGAATATCTCTTTTAAATAACCCTTACATCTATGCATCTATCTACTATCATGGGTACAATTTTATCTTCAGCAATTCAGTTACAATAAATTCCATAAAACGCAACTTCTCTCTATTTAAGTTTCATTTTGTCTGTATGTTCTAAGACTGTTCCTGTTGTAAGACAGATCTTGTGTGAAATTTCGCCCGTAATCATGTCGATCAAGTCTTCATAACACACCGGGAGTTTAACACACAAACGCTGGTCTAGGTAGGTATGCAAGGTTTCTTAATTTTATCTACATATCATAGTAAATTGTCTACTGTATGTTAACAGTTTATCATGAACATAAATGACAAAAAGTCGGTTGTGATGGCAAAGGGTTATTCCGAATGGTACTCCGCTAACCGTTACGGATAGATTTTTTGCCTTGGTTTAATAATTACGAACAACATCTTGTTAAGTGTCTCGGCAACTGTCGAAAACATTTATTTGTCGGGCGCGCGCTTCATGATTTAGGGGTATTACTTTTAACAAATTGGTGTATATACAACAGTTGAATATTATATAGATCCAATATACAAAATAATTTTCAAAATGTAGTGATTGATTAAATAGTGACTTTGTTAGATAGCGTGAATAACTCTGCAGCAAATCAATCCCATTATTTGATTTATTAATTTAGGTATATTTGTGTTCAGATCAACTAAAGAATTTCCAGTAATTACATTTAGCAATAAACATTCCTTGTCAAAGCTACCATTACTAGTGCAATCATAAACAATGGCCACTGATTGATATACTTGTGAAAAACCAGTGTCTAAATTCAAAACCGTACAAATATATTATGGACTAGCTGTGTGCCCGCGGCTGCGCCCGCGTTTCATACGTTCTTCACTGCCTTTTAATTTTAATTAATTACTGCCTTTTAATTACTTTGCACGGAACCTTAATTATTATTTTCCTTATAATTATTTTCCTAAAAAATTTAGTGCTAAGATAAAGTAGACATATTTCTCAGAAATTTAAACATTTGCCGTTTCTCAACAGTTCTCAACAGTTTCTCAGTTTCTCAGCCTTATTTCACTCACCGCCCACTTTGAGAATATGTTTTTTTTGAGTCTCCCAATCTTACGTGTTTCGCCCTTTTTAAACTATATTTTTAATTCACACACGCTCCCACTGCTATCTCGATCCCCCAAATTTTCTTTGGGTATTCTACTGCTCCAAGGGGGCGTTATCACCCACGTTGGAAACTAGGTGTGTTATACCAATCAACTCATGTTCTTAATAACGTAATGTTTATCTGCAAACATTTAGACAACATACGCTGTTTAACTTATGAGTTGCACAGTTTCATACAAAAAAATCAGATTGAGTTGTTTTCCATACCGATGGTGATATTTTGACGTTCATAAGCTCCATCCTTATAAGGACCTGAATGGAATGAAATATTTTTGACTTTAAATTTTTGTTGTTTGTTGTCTTGTTAAGAAGAAATAAACTTTTCCGTAAATTTTTTTTAGAACTCTTATATCTATACATATATAAAATGCAGTCGTTACATATACCATTTATAACTAAAGAACGGCTGGACCGATTTATACATAGCATATATATTTTAACATCGGAAAAATCATGAAAAATAATAATCAAAATCAAAAAAATCTTTATTCAATTAAGGCTCTAAGAAGGCGTTTATGAACGTCTAAAATACTACCACCGTTTCGGAAAATAACCTAGTCGAGAAGAGCCGGCAAGAAACTCGATCTAGTTCTTTTTTATATATATAATGTAATACAATAAATAAGTTATGAAATAAATATGTTATATATATATCAGTTTTTTTTTTTAATATAAAATCTATACAAATCATAGTCTTAACCAATGTTAGCGGAAGCACAGAGATGTGGGTTAAATCCAGACATCAATATCGTTCACGTAATGATCCACCCTGTAATAACCTTTTGAGATTAAAACTTGCTTGACATAATACTTGAACTAATTGTCAGATAAATCGGTAATGTATCGGTAATCTTATTTGTAAAACGCATTGAATCAGATTTATTCCATTTTTTATGATTTTTAATTTTTTTACGCGGAATTCTAATTATTTTCGAATAACAAAAGTAAGTAAAGTTACTACAAACTACAATTCATATTACTGCTATAAATGATTTACATAATATAATATTATTTATATGCTTATCAAAAATTACAGCCGTACTATTTTTATTTTGTATTTATCTTGTTATTAAAATATTATTTGATTTGACAACACCTAATTCCGGTCATGTGCCTGATTAAAGCCAGGAAAATCTTGATTTTTATTATCTTTACTATCGCAATTTATTAGATATTAATCTCGTAGATAAATCTTATTAGATCTTTTGTATAGCCGACAAAACAGACTGACTACCTAAACTACCAGTTTATTTATCCGTGATTGACGTCCCCCGCATTATTGTATCATAGGTTTTTTTTTTTTTTTGACGGGGGGAAATGCATTTACGCACTACCCTTATCTATTGTACTTAGGGGATCAAGGTCCCCCAGTACACTAGATAAGGGGCACGGAGTGACGAACTCCGTGCAGTGTGGGACTCACCCGGGCGAGAGTCGCCCGGAAATACCCACTAAAACCCCCCGGGGCCGTCCGCTGCATTTGGGATGGGGGGCGATACGGGGTTGCCAGGCATGTCACCGCGTCGCCCCCCTGCAGCGAACCCACCGGGCCTCGTCGTGCAATGGCCCAATGGGGATGGGGGAGAACACTCTCGACCCCACCTCTTCACCCGCCCCCCCGAAGGGAGGCATGACCCAACGGTCAACATTCCGGGGACAGGATGTACTCCTGCCCCCATAAGCAGAAATGGGAAGAAGGGGACAGAACGGAGACGGGCCAAGAGAAAAGAGAGGAAAGAACCCGCCTCCATTATAGAAGAAGGAAAGAGATAGGTCCCTCTCCTATACTCGCCTTGTTTGATCAACAAGACGTAGCTAGGAGAGGGATACCTGAAGAAAAACTACGTCCGGGCCCTGGGAGCCCATTCCACCGCCGCCACCACTGGCGGCCTACAGAAGGTGCCACCCATCTGGTGGTCCGCCTCTCTCCCCAACTCCGCGCACAGCGCACACCTGGGTTTCGCTGCCACGCACTCCACCGCTTTGTGCCCAGGCACCCCACATCTGTAGCAGAGGCTACTCCTATCCACTTCTGCCGGGCAAAGCGGGCGAGTGTGCCCCAGGGCCATGCACTTGAAACATCGCAACGGCTTTGTTCCAAGTGCATATACCCTGGCCTCACTCCACCCGATCATTACCCGGCCCCACCTCCAACAACTGCCTCGCAGCTGCGACCGGCAACGACAGATGCATAGCACCCATCCCCCCCCCCACAACACCACGCACCGGTCCACCCCTAATTTCTTCCTCCTTTATCCCCGTCTTCTGTGCCACAACCCACTTGACCTCTTCCTCTGTGACGGAGTCCTCCAGTCCGACGATCCGAACATCAGCCCGTTTCGTCGGCCTGGAGACCACCGCCACCTCCGCCACAACCTCCCTCAATTTGGCCGCCAGGCTGTCCGCCAACTCTGCACCCCTGGGACCCGGGATCTCTACAATCCTGGACCCTGTCACCGTCGGGCGCGTCGATAGCACCTCTATCCCCAGATCCTGTATCCCGATTTCCCCTCTTGTCCTCCCCATCACCTCCTTGTAACTAACTCCCCGAGCCACCGCCTCCGGCTTCAGCGTAACCACAACTGCCGCCGACTGCGGCAGCTCCGGGAGCCTCGGCCTTGCCTTGGGAATCTGTCCCAACGCATTCCCTCGCACTGATGCAGACACCCCATTATCACCTCCCTCTTGCCTCTTTCCTCTCCCCTTACCCCTACGGGTCACCTCCGACCACTCCTCGTTATCCCCATCCTTATTCATCCCTTTCTCCATATCAACTGCCACCTCGTCACCGCCTGGCAACGGTTGCCACTCCATGCCCAGAGGGGCCACCACATCAGACTCCTTCCTTCTTTCCTTCTCCGCCTCAACCACCCCTTACGCTGAGGAGGCAGCCGAGCCGGCATCTCCGATGGCAATGAAGCCAAACGCCCCTCCATCACCGAGACCAGCCGCTTCTCCGCAGCTTCTATCCCCCTATTAAAGGCCTCCAACAACCTTTCCTCCGTCTTAGCCAAGGCAGGAGAGATAACCCCCACCACAGCCTCTTTCCACTGCACTCCCCCCACCACCTCTTCCTCGTCCTCATCATCACTCTCCTCCATCTCCCTCTCCTCCCTATCCCTCTTCCTCTCATCCTCCCAGATCTGCCTCTCCAAGTCAACTTCAACCCTCAACAGCTTCATTCGCACCTCCGACATTTTTTTTACTTCCTCCTTCAATTTTAATCCCTCCCTGTGTTTCTTCACCATCCCCTCAGCCATATCCATCGCGAACCTAGTGATGTCCCATACGAAACGGCCCGTTCTCCTGAGTAACGAAGCATCACCTCCCTCCTCTAATAATTTCTCCAATGCCTGCAGACTCCCCAGAGTAACCTCCGCACAATTCAAAACCCACTCTGGCCGACAGTTCCTAAGATCGGTCATCTTCATATCCGACTTATAGACGTCCCGACCACCCCACTTCCCTTACGCGACACATACGGCCACTTCACCGGAAATCGACGCCGATCCCTATTTTTTTCAAAATCAGGAACAAACTCTTCCCCAAACATTCGGGGAACATGACCCTCATCATCCTCCAAGTTGCATTCACAACTTTCATCATCCCCAGTCTTCGGACACTCCCCCTTCCTTCTCTTCGAAGCCGGACTTCTCCCGTCCCCTTCCGACATTCTTCCCCCAGCACCCTCTACCAGTGGCCAGCACCGCACACACCACCCCTAACCAGATCACACCAAAACAACCCCTAACCACAACAACAGATATCAACTAGCCGTCCTTATTCCATTCATACACCTACCTACCATTGCCGAGTTGTGCCAGCTAAGAATAGTACCACCCTATATCGTTCCGTGGATGTCGTAAAGGTGATTAAGGGATAAACCAGGGAACGGGAGGCAACATCCTGTGAGATCCACAAAACACACAGTCAGGTGTTTCGCTAATCCGCCTGCCAAGCGACCTCTGTCCGGTGTTGGAGATCTAATGGTTGAACACATTTGAGTTCTATCCGCTAAAGTGAACGTTCCTGATATTGCAATATAATAAAGTGCTGACGTAGGAATAATACATAGTGAGAGAAACTTAATAATATAGCGAGAGTGTTTTAATACTTATTGTCGTCTTCGGATAATTCTTTGCTGATAAATATGCCATATAGATACTGTTCCTAATATACTACTTAGAATGCCCAAAACGACTGAGAAAAGAAACAATGAAGCATTTAAAGTTTTACTATATTGTTAAAATACTGTCGCTATATTATTATTAAACACTCTCACTATGTATTATTTCCACGTCACCACTTTATTATATTAAGAACATTCACTTTAGCAGATAGAACTCAATTGTCCCTGTGTTGACTCTACATGAGCTTTTTATAGTCATTCCATTCAATGTGATATGTGGTAGGTGAGAGCCAGTCCTACCGGATGTAGGCGGATAATATCCTAAAGCGCCGCCGGATGTGTGGCGAAAATATTGTTAACAATATACAGAACAGACAATCGTAAAAATTGTTTTTAATTTATTAATATCCCGATTTTTAGACAACATTGTTGAATTTAAAGGACAACATTTAAACTTCCTAGTACAAACATGCTTTTTGTTTTCAGATTTTTAAGTAACAATGCCTATAATTCTTTGCATCGAAAGTAACTGTATTACAAATATTATAAATTATGGGCTTTATTCTTTTTATACGGATAGGCTAAAAAGTCTTAAATAAATAAATATACGCAAACCCCGAAAAAATAGAAGTGATGTTCTTTGTAAAGCGATGATGATGGCTTAGTTAGTAATGCGGCCGGATTTCGCGTCGACGGACGCGGGTTCAAAACCCACTTATCCAACTCTAAAATCAGTTTGAGCTTTCGGTGAAGGAAAATATCGTGAGGAAACCATAGCATGCTGTCAATTTATAGTAATACCCGACTGTTAACATGTTAAAAAACCTATCACCAAATACCAACAGGTATGTTCCAGCAGCATCTCTTGAAAACCAGTACATCTAGGCTTTGTATGTTTACCATCCTGGACCACATCGTCACTCAACATCATGTGAGATTGTGGTTAAAGCACTGTATTTATACCGTGTTATGTGAAATGAAAGGTCAGTAATAATAATTGCAATGTTATATTTAATAATTGAACATAATCCAAAAAGGTTTTTATCAGATAAACTTATAATGTGTGCATAATTCAATTAACGTGTTGTATTTCACTACATATCAATAAAAGCGATCACAATTAACTACAGCTTCATGTGTCTTCTAGTTGGTGGAGCGGGTGGTGGTACTGCAGGGCGGTAGTATTTCTCGTAGATGTCATCCCAGAAACGGTTTCGTTGTTCAAGCAATGACCCCTTCAGCTCCACCGTCTGCCCTAGAGACATGTGTGGTGACCAGTTAGCACCAACTGTCGGCCACGCAGCTAAACCCGAACCTTCCGGTACGGGAATTCTAAAAAATAAAACATTAGATAAATCATACATTACTTTTATTTCAAACATAAACATTAACCATTGGTTGATATCTTGTTGCTTAATAGATAGGAGAGAATTACGTTGAATTAGCGTGCAGATGACAACTCAAGTAGAGCTCCCAAGCCTGATGAAGCTGTCAAGGGTCTTCACATCAATAGTGTGAGTCAGGTCGAAAAAAGCTACTGACACCGTATCGAACGAAACGAATCTGATTTTTACAATGACTGTTAGCTTATTTGGGTTGAAATGTTGAAACTTTGAATGGCAAACAGACAGACAGAGAGACATTTCTAAAAACTTGTTCAATTACCTTTTTTTGACCCCACGCAATAATTCTTTTCACAATTATCGAAAATGTATAGAAACGTGAAATTTACAATTTTATTGTTAGTATAGATATGACAGTGATCAAATACTTATGTAAAACATTTATCCGCTGAATTTTTTTATGAACAATGTAAAATATCTACCAATTCATATTGAAGTATGTTTCAAGTTGTATTTAGACTTGAAATTGTTCTTACACGTTATTGTTATTTTAGATTAATTATAGATGCGGTTATACCAAATAATCGATGTAACAATCGATAGGAGGATGTTATACTCGTTGGTACCAAACAGTTTTATAATTAAATTTGAGAACTACGTTGGTGCAGTTTCATGATATCTTCCCTAAAACAGCTACTATAGTCGAACCAGTGTTGCCGTAAAATTAGGTGAATTAAAGGTAACGACTAACCGGAGGTTCAGTGACATATACACCTAAAGAAAAGGATTGATGTAATTGAGGTATTAACGCAAACTAACTAACAAAAATATTAAACCACAATCATCATAAAATTGTTGTACTGTGGAAACTCAAGTTTTAATGTTTAAGTAACTGTACTTTGAAATTTTATGGATTTTCAATTTTATCAGTATTGCATAGTGGCCATGAAATACTGTATATCATCATCATAATATTAATACGTGATGCAAAAACTTTGTACCCTTTTATACGATAATTGCGCAGACGGAGGAGTATGAAATTTTGCAGACTTATAGTTTATATAGAGTAAGAGTGCAGAATGCTAATATTGTTTTTTTTTAAATTATGCATAAAAAATACATTAAATTAATAAAACAATACAGTTCACACACTACTGTCAAACTAAACACAGACACACATCTATAATTATCTATTACGATTATTAGTGGATTATCACAGGTCAATGTCAGACTTGACATTTATTTACCGTGTAGGCAGAATATTGACTTTTGAGACGGTTTTACTTTAAGTAATTGACAATAAAAAGCAAACAAATTTGTTAGCGTTTTTATGAATTATGGTTGAATTTCGATCACTGGCGAGTTATAGTTACCTAACCACAGCATGCAAAACGAATTATAATTAAAAAGTTAAACTTTCACCACGAACTCTCCTGACATTAATTGATGATGTGTCCAAGACTCTAAGCCAGCGTTTCTCAACCTTTTTTATTTGGCGACCCACAAAAAAGCCATAAAGTTAAATAAGCAGTCTCCCAACCCCAATAATGATATTTAAACTACGCATTATAAATATACATTTTCGGACGTATAAATCGCGCCCGTTTATTTGAGAGTCTATAAACTTACGACTGTCCTAGGCGAGATTTTAACCTGTGCGGGTGTACTTCCACAAACTTTTCAAATAAGCCTATCGCGCATCCCGTGGCACATACCTACGCGATTACAAGTTCGTACATTTTAATTGCTACAGTTATAAAACAAAAAGACCCGAGGTAGAGCTTCATTGTTATTTACATTTTATATGGAAGCAAGTGCATACAATAACTATCTTATCTCACTCCCTCAGTGTTTAATGTTTTTAATAATAGATAATAGTAAAAAGTCGGTAAAAAAGTTAAATTAAAATGGACACATTTGACACAAAACGAGGTAACAAACATATCGAACTTGGCGCAATTTTTATGTTTTGCTCGATATTAATGTGAAGAGTATATTAATATGTTGATTACCCATAATAATGAGACAATAGAAAAATAATGGAAAGCTGGCGTAAACGCCTACGGCGTAAGTGGTCAGGGGGTTAAAGAAAATATGCTTTTTGCAAATCAACTTCTGGCTCGACCAAATTCAGGCGAAGGACTTTATAACACATTTATAGAAGCAACACAAAACGAAAAGTTGGTCTGGAAAAATGTATTTCAGTATGTACTGATGGCGCAAAAGCGATACGAGATACAGAATCATTTTTACTATTGGCTTACTTGAGTGACATATTATCGCATTTGAATGACTTAAATACGAGTTTACAAGGATGTAACAAAAATATTTTTCTTATGACAGATAAAGTCAGTGCCTTTATCAAGAAGCCTAGTATTTGGATTATACGCCTTGAAAAACGAAATCTTGACGCATTTACTGCAACTTCTTATTATATTAACAAAAATTCGAAGAAAATCCAGTTATTGATCGCCTGTTGGAGAGCATTTAAACCTATTTAGGTGAATTGAAGATTCAATTACTAGAATATTTTCCAAAAGACAATAATGATTTATTAAAAAGATGGGTTCGTAATCCGTTTGATGACAATATAGTAGCAGCTGCCGAGTTACGAACTGAGACTCACAATCAACTCATTCGTCTCAATCGGCTGATGAAACTTTATAACTGGAATTTTTATCTCAAGATTTAGTTAAATTTTGATGACGTGAGTAAGGAAGCCTAGTAACAGAAGCTTTAAAAATATTGATACCCTTTGCTATATCTTACTTATGAAAAAAAAAAAAAAAAAGGTGTTTTTGAAAACTAAATATAGAAATCGTCTGTTATCACTCGAAAATAATGTACTTATGAGTGTTTGCAATAATAACCTACGTGTAGAATTACTTTTAAGTGATAAACTATACCAAACATCGCATTAATTAATTAATGTTCACGATTAATCATTTTAATAAAGTAAAGTAAGTTTTTTTTTTCATATTGTTATTTATTACACCGTTATATTTAATTTTATAAAACTACACTAAAACTCATTATTTTAATCATCGAATCTTTTGTATAGTTTGTATGTTTCAATGTCTTATTATTTTTCAACAAACGCGACCCTAGGAGGCAAGGCCCACTGGTTGAGAAACAATGTTCTAAGCTATCTACTGTTAATACAGTTTTCAAAGAATAAATACTTACCCAGTTTTTATAAAATTAGACCAGAGATTTCTGAGCAAAGACTGCATTTTTTTAAATTCTTCTGTTATATGTGATTCATTTATCGCCACAGAATCTAATATTGCCATCGATTGAGCACAGTGATTAGCACCACGTACATCTGTATGTGGTACGAGAGGATCGTTTTCATCCACAAAAGAGTATTCATATAAATATATTTTTATCATGACCGCCTTTCACTTGCATTCCAACAGATCTCATAGTGGAATATGCGAAAATAACGTCCGTGAAATAATTCACATATGACAAAATATTTTTATTACTTACTGGCTTATTACCAAAGTAAAATTCCTTGGCTGCTTTTGCAATTCTTTCCCTTTCACGTATACTGTCGAAATGTAAATCTGCTGGTAAGAACTCAGTAAAGTTTTTATTCATTTTAACTTTCCAGGATTCATAAACACCTATTCGGAACAATCCTTCCATATTAGCAAAGCCATATAATAATGGTACTTTTATGTATTCTCCGGTTTTTATAATATTGACAGGATCATCGTCAAGGAATGTATCTTTGTCAGTTTCACGTTCTACACAAGGGGACATAAAGAACGTAGAATCAGTTCTATTTATAAAATTATCGTTTGTCAACTGCTTATACGAAGCAGTTTTATAAAGTTCTTCCAGAGCGTATACGTCATCTACATTAATCGTTAAATCAAGTTGTTTTGCGAATTGTTTTGCATTCTCTAATGGATCACGCTGAACTGCGAATGCAGACAAATGAGATCCACTTTCAGCAATAACTTTGTTAAATAGTCCTCTGGCTGATTTTGAAAACATTAATAAGTCAACAGCGGCAGAACCAGCACTATAGCCTAATATAGTTACATCGTTAGGATTTCCACCAAAGTTAGCAATATTTCGGTTTACCCAGCGAAGTAAAGCCACCTGGTCTTTCATTCCAGCATTACCGGGTACATCTTCCGTTCCCAAGCATAGAAATCCGTGTATGCCGACACGATAATTAAAATTTACGACAATGGCATTGCTTGTCTTCATCAAGTTTTTTGATTTTATCATATTACCGTATCCTATTTGAAAAGCTCCTCCATGCACTATGACCAATACAGGATGGTTCTTATCGACTTTATCCGGTACAAAAATATTCATAACAAGACAGTTCTCTTGCATGGTTTTATTTTGTATAGGAGCATCAGGTATTGCCGCTTGTGGACATATTATCCCAGTATCAACGGCATCTAGTGGTTTTAGCCACGTTGGTGGAAGTAAAGGTGCCTGAAAACGAAATGAAGTTTGATTAGTCGATAATTAATGAACAGGACACAAAACTGTTCATAAGTTAGTGCAAACTTTAACAATACTATAGACGAATCGTTTTGAAAAAAATTATTCATTCTCAATACATGAAGGTATATTCTACACTTCAAACAGTCACAATATTATGAGACTAGTATAATAAAAAGTCCGTTTTGATTTTTAAATCGGATAGTTATTTTTTTAGTTACATTATTCATTTATTCTCAAATTAATCATGCAAATATAATAATGTATTATCCAATACGAATTAAGATTTAATAATGGTAACAAGTGGTTTGGGAAGCTACCCAGAATATTTTTGTCCAAAATACCACAGTGTATCAAGACAAAACTCTTCGATCAGTGTGTGCTCCTAGTGATGAGTTGAGGAACTGAGACGTGGTCGCTTACGATTGACCTAATCAGAAAGCTCAAAGTTACTCAAAGAGCAATCGTGAGGGCTATGCTTGGAGTTTCAATGAAGTGGCAATGGGTTGGACACGTTGCTCGTAGAGCCGATGCCCACTTAGGGGCAACTAGTTCTCGAATGGCTGCCGCGTAGCAAAGGACCCAGCGTAATTAGGTCCCCAACAACGTGGACCGACGAACTCGTGAAGCTCGCGGGTGTCCGCTGATTTCGGGTAGCACAAGACGGGTCGTCGTGGGGATCTTTGGGGAAGACCTATGTCATTGATGGATAGGTGTATGAGTGGTACTAACTGCTGCTGATTTGAAAGTTCGGGTTTTTTTTTTTTTCTAATTACCCAGTAATTAACATTCAGCAATTCGATCGGATTATAAAGATAAAAGAAATCGACGATTTATGTTTCCAATTAAATATAGTTAGTTACCTTAAATTTGTTCGGTCCTGTAGGTGCGGTCGCGTAAGGGATTCCATAAAATGCGAAAATATCTCCATCTGGATCCCTGAATCCTCGTACTTCTCCGGATGTAGTGCGTACAAGTAGTGAATCTTTGTCTTTATTTGCCCAAATAGTTGTTACGATCGCGCAAATAAAAATAAATGTGTACGACCACATCGTGTCGGTTCGACAATGATATGAGTTTGGAAATATATCTGTTAATGTACACTTATGTCATTTATATAGTCTGATGACAAAGATCTTGTACAAAAAAATATAGTCATTCTACTTTTAACATTTTTATCTATAATCAATAATCAACTGATTAATTTTAATTAGTGACTGAGAATGTTTTATTTAACATTAGAGACGTCTGAATAATAAGGAATTTTTACCAGAAAAATATTTAACAAAAAAAACTTTTTAACATCTTAAGTTTTGATTAAGGGCCAACAAAAAGTCTTCCTAGATCGACATTGGCTTAGATTATTCTACGACCTAAATGCTATATACAATATTCTTACAATTTAGATACAATTTACATAGAGTTCTATTCTCAGTATTTAGAACAAATTTTTAGTGGATTAGTCCACAACTAACTGACAAATATATTTACGTTTTGAATATCTAGTTATTAAATATTTAAAAAATATCTTATGCATCTATGTTCCACGGAAAGAGCCACAATGCAGTTTCCCAATAACATGGACCAACAAAACACTGTTACATCTCATGGAAACCGCTACATCGCAATTTCCATGTAACAGTTGCAACATCGGACGCATGACGCTACATGTCACCTGCGATTATATGGAACTACACATCGTCATCGTAGGAATCGCCCTCATCACCCAAATCTCGCTGGCGACTCACTCGTCGAGCAAGTTACATTGAATCTGACATCGATCAGTAGGCACGCAAATTAGGTGTAGTCTAAATATAAGTCTAAAAATTAAAACGCAGTGAAGAACATATAAAACGCGGGCGCAACCGCTGACGCACAGCTAGTTGTGACTAAATTTCAACAAATTTGACTTTTTAATAAAATAATTTAAGATAATATTTTATATTGCTGTTCCACAGTGTACACAGTTTCTTCAAAATAAGTCGAGCACTTTTTGACATTTCCGAAAATAGAAAAATGTTGTAAACATCATATTCGTGATCCAAAAAGAGATGCTAGTTATGAAATTAAATAAAAAAACTGGGTACAGACAGATCGTATAGGTATATTAATATGGATAATATTGAATGTTTATTTATTGAACTTCACAATTACCTATCATGTGATAGCATTATGCGACAAATACATACATACGTAACACGATTTCACAATGATAATAGTTAATTGCTAAAATGTCGATGTATAGACAAATTAAAATATCATTAATCCGTGTTACCTATAGATCTGCAATCATCACGACTCATAAATTTACGATTAGTTAATTTACAAGCTGAACAAGACAGGCCTTGTCGTGTTCAAAATATTCACATTTCCCAACATCATTTCACGGTGTCATAACGTCGCAAAAATTGCCGGTCACTACCAACTAACTGGTGTATTGTGTGATCCCCTTATTCTCATAACAACATTGGGTAAAATACATAGCAATTTGCCCTGCGATATATTAGGAATTCCGCCTATCACGTAATTTTGCAATAGCAAAACCATTGCAAATAACACAAAAAATCGCTTCGAAATAGCAAATTCGTATTACGTAGTAGTGGAAACAAAACCATGGCATAACAAACGACAGTGCTGCTTCTGTGGAACAATAGGTGAACTAAAATGTGCATTCATCTCATAGACATGCGAATGTTTTGGTATTGCGTACGACCTATTAGAAACAATGCGACCGTAATCTAAAATGTCAAATTGCGATAACCTTTTCACTTATTGTTTTATCTACTGCTGATCGCTCTGCTCAGTGATTTAAATATATAAAATATTTTTCGTAGTATGTTTTTATTGATTGATCTTTGTATTTAATTTAATTGTACATTTTCACAAGTTCTGGTACATATAAGTATAGTTTTTCTGTAGTACCTAAGCCTTAGGACTACGAGCATTCGTATACTTTTGGTATGAGACCTACGCGTTGTATTAACAATATTAGTTGTGACTTCGATATTGCTCGTGCTGTTCTTTTGATGGAAGCTTTAAACACCGAGGATAGAAGAAAAGAAAATCGAAACACAGCACAATTACAGCCATACATGGTTCCATCGAGAAGGAGAACAAAAGTGAGCGTAGAGTCTAAGGTATGAAAATCAATTAGGTAAGATAATGGTGTTTTTAATTTAATTTTTATTTCAACTTTTCTTTAAAGATTTGAAATTACAGGTGCTAACAGCACTTTCATTTTACGCCACTGGCTCTTATCAGAAACCTGTAGGCATGAGCTACTTACATGGCCTCAGTCAAGCCAGTGTATCAAATGCTGTTAAAGAAGTGACAATGGCTTTAAGTAGCCATGCTGTACTTAGAAAACATATACATTTTCCTCAAACACAGCAAGAAAGACAAATTATCATAAATGGGTAACATTTTACAGCAATATTTATTGATCTTCAAATTGAGACTAAAAATGTTTAGGATTGTAAATTTAGCTCTGTTTTAGATTTTCCAGTAAATTTGGATTCCCCGGTTACCTGCGATGTATTGATGGCACTCATGTGGCTCTAATTAGACCAAGTGAACATGAAGAACGCTTTTTTAATAGAAAGCTATACCATCCCAGAAATGTTCAAATAGTAAGTGATGTAATGTAGTAATTCATAATTTAACAATATTCCATATGTCTATCAATTATTCAAGAAAATCATTCTTTGACTTTCAGATATGTGATAGTGAATTAAATATGAACATAGATCCATCATTTGGTGGTGCTACACATGATGCACATATCTGGACAAATTGTACAATACATGAACACCTCCAAGAGCTGCACAGCAGACGTGAAGCTGTATGGTTAATTGGTATGTATACACATGTTATCAAAACTGAATAGTTACTGTTTCATATTTGTATTCAATTTAAATCATTTTACAGGTGATTCTGGGTATCCACTGAGACCATGGTTTTTAACCCCAATTGTTAATGCTGAGCCTGGTAGTGCAGATGAACATTACACCAATGTCCACTCTCTAGTGAGAAATACAATGGAGTGCTGCATTGGGGTTTTAAAAGCTTGTTGGAGATGTTTATTAGCACATAGAGTATTGCACTATGATCATAATATGGTAGCTAAGATCATAAATGCCTGTGCTGTCTTACATAATATTTGCAACAATCATAAGCTGCTGGTACCACATTTACCAAATATAGACACACAGAATGATCATCTCCACTAAATCTCTCAGCAATCTCAGATTGAGGGTAATATTGAGCATCAACAGCCGATTAATGGAAGAGAACAAAGAAATCTTATTGTTCGAAGATTATGGTCAACTCCAAGATTGTATACCTTTCTTTAGTTTTAATGTTAATTTCTTGCATGATTAAACATTCTTAATTTACTTAATTAAGTTACTTACTTACTTAACTTAATTAACTTATTCTTAATTTATATTGTAAAATCAAATGTAGCTTCTATAATATATAATAAAAATAAACTTAAGGTATATTTACCTTGACTATTAAGATTATTACATGAACATTTAAAAATAATTCCTATTACTATAATCCCATAGTAGATAAGTGTTGAAATTACAATAATTTGACTTCTAAGCATCCAGAACAAGATCTATATGACTGTCCGCATATAATATTTATAAAGGATTATTTCGGCAAATCCTAAAGTAATGGTCTTCCAAAATCTTATTTTATAAATTAAGTTCTAATTATGTGACTATTATTTAATTTATGTGAGTCATTTTATCAAAAAGCAGTTCTATTTTAAAATGTTCTAAAGATATGAATTTTAATGTTATATTTATATCATCATTAACTATATAGCTTGAACATGTTTTAATCCTATGTGTAAATGTTATGTTTTTTTGGACTCGGTCTAAGTATTTACAGTGTTATTTCACCACTTGGTATTTCTATTTTATTGTCTCCTATTTTGTTTACCATATTTGAATAAATTCTTGTGTTTAAGTTTGTACAATAAAAATAATAAGATATTATTATTATTATTCGAGAAAGGCAGGCTTAAACAGTCCTGTATCACTGCGACCTAGTCAGATCTTTTGTGATCGCCCCTATATTGCTAAACCTCACTGCCTAGACCTACAACCTGAATATACTGTAGGATCTTTTTGGCAGAGAGCGTCTGTACCTCCTCCGGGAGCAACACATGCTTACCCAGAATTCGGTTACGTATGGGTATTAATGAATCACATTCACACAATATGTGCTTTGGTGTTTCGTCTGCTATTTCACAGAACCTGCACTCTCTTGTATTCTGGACACCGATGTTGTGCATATGCTTGCCCAAACAACAGTGCCCAGTTAGTGCTCTCACTAATACTCGTAGCTGATTCCTACTGAGCTTTAGGGCTTCTTCAGCTTTGCGCTGAGTGAATGCTCTGATGAGCTCTTTGGAATGAATTTGTCCTGGCAATTTATTCCAGAATTCTATAGCCTTATAGGTATATTGGTCCCTTATGGTCAGTCAAACTAGGCTTTTTAGGCTTACGACGACCCTGAAACGAAGAATCCGTACAGCGGCGATGAGAAGGCGACGGCACGTAGTCAAGGAGTACCTGGAACAAAAAGAAATATATGAAAAAGCAGAAAAAAACAGGCACAGATAACGAGCTGGCAGCAATTCTGCATAAAAACAGGATAGAAAGACCATATGGGATGGAGTGTACAGAATAATAAGAAGGAGTTCGGAACGACAGGAGGATCTGCTGCTGGTGAAGAATGGGAAGGTATGTGATCCGGAGGAATCGGTCAGACTGTTCGCGGAGACCTTTTTCCCCGAAGACACAACGGACGGGGAAACTCTTACTCACAGAGAAGAGCGCGAAAGAGCGAGCCGCATAGGTGAAGAGAGTTCAGACGACGTCATCGACCCATGGTTCACGATCGAGGAACTGAGGACAGTGGTGAAATCCTTCAACCACAAAAAAGCACCTGGACCAGACGGTTCCACCGCAGATATCTGCTCAGCAGCCATTGCAGCAGAGGAGCTCGTCTTCCTGCAAATAATAGATAAGTGCTTGGAGCTATCGTGTTTCCCTAGAAAATGGAAACAAGCAACCATCCTTTTTTTTTTTTTTTTTTTTGACGGGGGGAAATGCATTTACGCACTACCCTTACCCATTGTATTAGTGAGACCGAAGTCCCCCAATACAATAGGTAAGGGGGCACGGAGTGACGAGTTCCGTGCCAGTGTGGGACTCGCCCGGGCGCTAAGCGCCCGGAAATACCCACTAAAACCCCCCGGGGCCGTCCGCTGTATTTGGGATGGGGGTGACACGGGGTGGCTTTCGCAAGCACCGCGTCGCCCCCTGCAGCGAACCCACCGGGTCTCGTCGTGCAATGGCCCAATGGGGATGGGGGAGAATATTTCTCAACCCCACCTCTTCACCCGCCTCTGAAAGAGGCATTACCTTCCGCAGGGAAGAGGAGTGATCACTGCTACCGCAGTAATCACCTCTCTCCCCCCCCCCCACACCTCACTCTTTGCCCGTGGGCGCATATCTTCCCCTACTCTCATCTTGCAGAGGCAAGGCATAGAGTGGGGAAGGCGCCCACAATCCGCCCAGCATCCCTCCTACACCTGCCCTACTGAGCAGGTGCAACCTTCCCACCAGCTGGTGCCCCTCTTGTTAAGGGTGGGCGACAGAAGATCCCCCCCATGTGGTGGCCTGCCTCCCTCCCTTCTTCCGCGCACAAAGCGCACATCGGCCGCTCCGCTGTGCAGTCCACGGCTCTATGGCCATGGACTCCACAGCGGTAGCACTGTGTTCCCCTCTCTACTGCTGAAGTGCACCTCGCTCGAGTATGGCCCAGCCCCATACACTTGAAACACCTCAGCGGGAGGACCTCAAGTGCATGGACCCGGGCCGAGCTCCATCCAACCCGATAGTCCCCTTCTCCACCACTCTCAGTGCCGACTCCACCGGCAACGACACAACCAGAGTTCTCACTCCCCTCTCCGTCTCCCTAACCAAACCCGCCTTCATTTCCCCCACCTGACATCCCCCTTCATGCGCAACCCTCGCCAGTGCCTCCTCTCTGGACACTGAGTCATCCAGGCCAACAAGGCGGATATCAGCCCGCTTCGTCGGCCTGGAGATCAGTGCCACCTCCTCACAAACCTCCTGCAGCCGAGCTGCCAGGACATCCGCTCGCTGCCCACCCGCAGGTCCCGGGATTTCGAGGATCCGGGAACCCACTGCAGTGGGGCGACACGAGATGTCCTGGATCCCCATCTCCTCCAATCCGACTTTCTCCCTAGCTTCCGCCAGCACACCCGCATACGTCACCCCCCGTGCCAGCGCTTCCGGCCGCAGCGTCACCACCACGGCCGCCGAGCGCGGCGGCACCGGGAGCCTCACCCTGGGCCGCACCTGTTTGACCTCAGTCACCAGGACTTGAGGTCTAGTAGGCACCGCCACTACATCCCCCTTCGCCACAACCTTCCTCTTCTTCCTTCCTACCGCCACATCCCACTTTTCCCCATTCCCATCATATCCCCTCTCCGCTTCTTCCTCCTCAGCAGTTCCATCTCCTGGAAGAGGAGCCCAGTCCATCCCTAATGGTTGGGGTTTTTCTGAGACTCCTTTCCCGACCCCCTTCTTCTTGTTCCCTCCTACACTCTTCACCACTGGGTTAGCCACCACCATTTTTGCCACTTCCGCCCCCTGTCCCTCCAACGTCTCCAGTCTACGATCAATCCCCTCCAGCGCAACAATCAACCTCTGCATCACACCCTCAACCGGAGCCAAATCACACACTATCGTTTCCCCCTGTAACCCTTCCGTGCCAACAGACGCGTCAGCACAACTCGCCCGCTTCTTTATCTTATCCCCCCTAACCCTCTCGGCCTTTACTGCCCACTCCAACTCCACAATCCTTCTCTCCAACCTATGACCGTGATCGATAAAATACCGAGCACTGTCCGCTTCCGACCTGAATCGGGCTACCTCGTTCCGAGAAACCATAATCATGGTCAAAACCTTATCCATTTTCCACCCAAGATGTCCCATCTCGATGTTATTAATGACTTCCTCCAGATACCCCTGTATCCTATGAAACGCGTCACTAACCTCCTTCTCCGTCATTGCATCAAAATCCCCCAACATCTCATCATCCCCCTCCCAACGCTCATACACACGAACCTTCCCACTGGACTTTCCCCCATCTCCCACATTCCCAGTCCCTTTTCCCCCCTTGCCTTTCTGCGACATGTCGAACAGTGGCGGTCCACGAGCGTCTCAACAGAGACCGCTCCCAGACCCCACAGTCCGCTCCTCGCAACAAACAAAAACAATAACACGCCCACTTCTACCAATAACAACCCCCCCCCCCAAATAATAAGAATCCCCCAAACAAAAACAAAAACAACAATAACAAAACCCAACAATAATACACATCCAACAATAACAACCAACTCCAACAATAACACCAACTCCAACAATCAACAAGCAACCATCCTAACAATAAGAAAGCCCGGGAAAACGGACTACAGCAGCGCACGATCATATAGGCCTATCGGCCTCCTTCCGGTCTTTGGAAAGATCCTGGAAAAGCTCCTGATAAAGAGGATCCGCTGGCACACAGCCAAAAAGCTGAGTAATCGGCAATATGGCTTCGTGCCGCAGCGCAGTACGGAGGACTCCCTGTATGATCTAATGAAACTTGTAAAACACAATTTAAAACAGAAAAAAATAAACGTGATCATTTCCTTAGACATACAGCGAGCCTTCGACAACGCGTGGTGGCTGAAGATCAAAACCCAACTCATGGTGCTAGGCTGTCCTCTTAACCTCAGGAGAATCATGGACAACTACCTAGAGGACCAGGAAGTGAGGCTCGAATATGCAGGAGCGAATCTGACCCGCAAAACAACCAAAGGGTGTGTACAGGGCTCAATAGATGGACCAGTTCTGTGGAACTTGATCTTGGATCCCCTACTAAAAGGACTAGCCGCTAAAGGGATACATGGACAGGCGTTCGCAGACGACGTGGTGCTGGTTTTCTCTGGACACCATGTCCAAGAAATCCAAGCGGAGGTTAACGCGACGCTGGATTATGTCCATGCTTGGGGAAAAGGGAGCAAGTTGGATTTTGCTCCCCAGAAGACAAACGCACTGATAGTTACCAAAAAACGTAAATACGACCCCTTCTGTTTTACCATGGGTGGCGAGCCGATCAGCATTGCTGAGGAGATAAAGTTGTTGGGTTTAACAATCGACAGGAAGCTAACATATAATACTCACGTAACGAACATCTGTCAGAAGGTTACCAATATCTACAAGAGCCTGGCAAAAATCGCAAAAATCTCTTGGGGCATGAGCCCAGGAGTAACTAAGAGCATCTACCTGTCGGTTGTTGAACCCATAATACTCTACGCAGCCAGTGTGTGGTACACGGCCGCCGAAAAACAAATGGTACAGAAGAAACTCAATGCAGTGCAAAGAGGATTCGCGCAGAAGATCAATAAGTATTATAGAACAGTCTCGCTAAATTCAGGGCTTGTGCTTGCCGGACTACTTCTAAACTACTAAACTATACGAGGCTAAAAAGGGAATGGGGACCGAAAAATGGATCGGGGACCGAGCCATCGAGAAGCGAGTGAGCCCAACGTCTCTCCCACATCCGGCAATGAGACTTGTAGTCGACATTGAGATATGGAGGAGAAAGATAGGTATAATACCCAGGACAACATCTATACGGATGGGAGTAAGATAGAGGGAAAGTGGGGGCGGCCATAACCAGATGGCGAGGTAACCTAGAGGTGCAGAGCCGGAAATTCCGTCTTGAACCGTTCTGCACCGTCTACCAGGCCGAGCTCTACGCATTGAGGATGGCGGTAGAGATGGCCAGAAAAGTAGGAGGGGCGAAAATCCACAGTGATTCAAGGGCGGCCTTGGAGACGGTGCGGGACGGTGAGAGCACACATTCGCTGATACATAGGATCCCGCAAAGGAGTGGCTGAAATTAGGGACGGAGGGGGTTCGGTGACCTGCCGATGGGTTAAAGCTCATGCTGGAAACTTCGGAAACGAAAGGGCAGACGAGCTAGCCAAAGAGGCGGCGCTACGGAGGAAAACAAAGGCAGAATACGACCTATGTCCGATTTCCTTCATTAAGAAGGGAATGGGAAGATCGCTACTGCTTGCAGCAGCAAGCGGCCACAACAAAGATCTTCCTCCCTAGCGCCACACAGTCCCTACAAATTGGCAGGAAACTGATCCTCTTCCGGCCTTGGTTCAAGTACTGACGGGGCATGGGGCCTTTGCTCAGTACTTGTACAAATACAAAAAGAAAGGAAGCCCACACTGCGTATGTGACGGCGAGGCGGAGCAATCCGTTCTCCATCTTATTTTAGAATGCCCTATCTTCGGTCAAAAAAGAATGGAGTTGGAGTGGGAAATTGGACGACAACTAACGAACGAAACATTAAAAGAGGCTCTAAAGGAAACGGGAAGTAGGATGAAATTTATTAAGTTCTGCGAAAAAATTGTAGAAACATGTAAAATATTAAACAAAAATTAATGTAGGAGAATTCAAAATGAACAAAATAGATTGGCAAAAATAAAGTGGAATTAAGATGCATAGGATATAATATATCTCTGACCAGCGTCAGAAGATGATATGGTGTAAATTTAAAAAAAAAAAACTAGGCTTTTTGGAATGCCACAAAATGGTTCAGGCCCAATTTGTGTTTCCATAGCACCTGCTCTTGCAAGCGCATCCGCAGCTTCATTGCCGGGAACTCCTGCATGGCCTGGGACCCATCTTAAAATCAGCCAGTTATTCTAACCCAGGCTGTTTAGCATTGCCACACAATTTGCAACTAGCTTCACTCAACTACGTCCGAAGCCAGCGCCAAGAGAGCGGCTTGACTATCCGAATGGATATATATTGTATGGTTCACGTAGGCTTTCTGCAGATTTATACAGGAACATTCTAGAATCCGGTATACCTCTGCCTGGAAAATGGAGGCAAAACTACCAAGATTAGTTGTTTGACTAAACTCAGGTCGCTCTCCATATATTCCACAGCCTATGTTAAGTCCTATTTTGGACCCGTCGGTAAACCACAGTAAACTGCCTTCCTTCCACGTTATCTCACTGTTTAACCGGAGTCCCGTGGAGGGATTTCGACATCATACAATTTTTTAAAATTAGTTTCAGGAATCATCATATCTGATATCATCCCTAAAATTGGTGTTTCTATCACTGAGTCTAAGAAAGATCTCATTGACTGGGATATCCATTGTCTCCTCCCGAGGGCGTACATTCTGTGCATCGTCAACCTCGCCACCTTCTCTACATGTAGATGAAGGGGCGTCAGATTTAACTAAGCACCCAGAGCCGCTCCAGGGACTGTCGACATAGCTCGTGTCACTAATATAGAAGTTATTCTTTGTACTTAAGCTAGTCGGGTACAAACAGACTGCTGTTGTGCCTTTTTGGACCAAGCCACACAGGCGTATGTTATTATAGGTCTGACAACTGACGTATAAAGCCATATGGTTAGCCTGGGATGTAAACCCCAGCACTTTCCGGCCATTCGACTACAGATCCCCATTGTTATTTTAGCCTTTTGAATTATATATCCAATTTGGCTATTCCAGGTCAGTTTCTGGTCGAGAATAACACCCAAATATTTGACCTCTGGTGAGAAGTTTATTGTCTTGCCATTTAGTGAAGGTTGTACCAATTGGTCAAAGACGCCTTTTCTTGGTAAATGGTACTAGGACAGTTTTGTCTGCATTGATTCTCAGTTCATTGTCCTTGCACCATTTGTCAATGACATTTATTGCTTTCTGCATAAGGTACGAAATTGTACTTTGAGAGAAACCTCGGACAACTACCACCAGGTCATCAGCGTAGCCCTGGGCGTCGATCCTTAATTCCTCCATCTTATGCAGGAGTTGGTCCACTGTTAGGGTCCACAACAGGGGCGATAGAACGCCTCCTCCTTGTGGACAACCTCTTGCGGTTACCACCTCATGATTAGTGCCATGCAATGATAATTTAATTACACGGTTTGAGAGCATTGATTCAATCCACTTACAAGAGATCTGAACCTTTTTTTTTTGACGGGGGAAATGCATTTACGCACTACCCTTACGCACTGCATTAGTGAAACCGAAATCCCCCAATGCAATGGGTAAGGGGGCGCGGAGGGACGTCTCCGCACCAGTGTGAGACTCACCCGGACGTGAAGCGTCCGGAAATACTCACTTAACCCCCCGGAGCCGCCCGTCGCATTCGAGATGGGGGCCATACGGGATCGCCATGGCATGCACCGCGTCGCCCCCTGCGGCAAGCCCAATGGGCCTCGTCCATTCTTAAGCCCAATGGGGATGGGGGGGGAGAATACCAATGCCTGACCCACAGGCTCTCTCCCCACCCACCTGTTAGCCCGCCTCTCAAAGAGAAGCAATTAACACCCGGGAGGGGAGAGAAGCGATTACAGCTCAAGGCTGTACCTAACCTGTAACTTCGGGCTCCTACGACTTTCCTTACGAAGCTATTCTGAATCACTTGAAAGGAAGACAAGTCTATATGGGCGTAAGCGGAGGCGCAATACATCATGATCGGTCTAACGACGGTTTTATACAGAGTAACTTTATGGCGGAGAGCCATCTTACTCCGGGAGTTATATAGGGGGAAAAGCTGCCCTAGCACCATAGTGGTCTGGTGCTTGACTTTCTTAAAGTGAGGTTTGAAAGTCATTTAGACGTCTAATCGGACACCGAGGTACTTGACTTCGATAGCCCAGGGGATCTCTACACCTAGGTATTTAATGGGAGGTGGAGGCGTGTCGTTTTTTGCGGAAAACATGAAAACATGATCGCGGTGCTCTTTCCCGGGTTTATCGCTATGCGCCAATTTTTTGTACCAAAGACTTAAGGTGTGGACAGCCTTTTGGACGCGGGCTCTAAGAATAACTCTTTGTCTATAAGAAAAATAAAAACGACCGTGTCATCGGCGTACAGACCTAAATGAACCTTACTGCACTCTCGACCTGGGACCGGGTGTTCTTTCAGGTACTGGTTTAGGTCGGGTAGATCTGCTATATAAAGATTGAAGAGAACAGGCGCCAGAAGTAGAAATTGGTGATTTTTAATGGCCGCATTGAAGATGCAGACCATTAACGCGATGAGACGAGGTGGAAGAAGCTTAAGCACTTCATTCCTGATCCCGTCCGGACTGAGAGATTTCCTGGGCTTAAGACCCTTAATAACGGTGGTGACCTCATCACAGGTGACAGGTGTGAGGGGGCAACCGGGGAAAGAGCGTCTAAGTCCTGTACCGAGGACTCTACATCGGAGACGTGGAGGACGTCAACGTTGTCAGTGACGGGGGAACATTGCTGCTCGAGGCTAGCGGCTAAGCACTCGGCTTTTTCGTCATCGTCAAATGCGAGTAGAAGACCCTGTGCGTTTCTGTCCAGGGGGGAGCATACTAGCGACGGTACGGACCGTCTTCATTGATCGTGCAAGCTTCCAGTACGGAGCTCATCTATGCGGTCTTTCACCGCTCTACGTAAAAAAACGTAAGCGTGCACGATTTTCCTCAGTCGGATACGTGTTGTGGGTGCGGGTCGCGGCGTTCTTTGGGTGAGCAGGGCTCTTACGTCATCGGGGTCCCGGGCTGCGTGTTGGGCCTGGCCCTCCGGTACCTGGGGGGCAGAGTACGGGAGCTGTTCGACCGGTGCATAATGGTCGGACAGTTCCCTAGGCCCTGGAAGCAGGGCCGACTCTGCCTGATAGGAAAGGAGGGCCGCCCCCCGGACTGCCCGTCCGCGTATCGGCCCCTCGTCATGCTGGATGACGTCGGAAAGATGTTCGAGCGAATAATATCTTTCCGCGTCATCCAGCACATGAGGGACGTGGGGCCGGACTTGGCGGACGCGCAGTTCGGGTTCCGGGCGGGACGCTCGACGGTGGACGCCTTGGTGAGGCTGAAGAGGTGTGGTCGATGGAGGCCACCTCTCAGGGAGATAGGTTGTTGGCGGTGTCGCTCGACATCGCCAACGCCTTCAACAGCCTCCCCCACTCTGTGATAGTGGAGGCGCTCCGGTCATTTGGAGTGCCCCACTATCTGAGGGGGCTGTTGGAGGACTATCTCCGAGGGAGGGAGGTGTCCTGCGTGGACAGCCAAGGCGTCGTCGTCCAGCGTCCGGCGGGCTGCGGGGTTCCACAGGGGTCGGTGCTCGGACCGCTCCTGTGGAACGTGGGCTACGACTGGGTCGTCCGCGGCGCACTCCCGAGTGGGGTGCGCCTGATATGTTATGCGGACGACACCCTTGTCGTGGCCCGGGGGGGAGGAGGTGGAGCGCTTGGCCACGATGGGAGTTGCCCTGGTGGTCAAGCGCATCGAGATGCTCGGGCTCAGGGTTGCGGCCGAAAAGACCGAGGCCCTGTTGTTCCATAGGCCTCGGCATGGGCCGCCCCCTGGGGCGAGCATCTCGGTGGGGGGGCACCGGATCCGGGTTAAGGCCCAGATGAAATATCTGGGCCTTATCCTGGACGGAAGATGGCGGTTCGAGTCCCACTTTAAGGGACTCGGGCCGCGCATCGCCGGTGCCGCGGCGGCACTGGGGCGGCTCCTCCCGAATGTGGGGGGGCCTAGCCAGAGGTGCCGCCGGCTCCACGCAGGGGTCGTGCGCTGCATGGCCGTCTACGGGGCACCTGTGTGGGCGGACGCCCTCAACGTCCGTAATATCCGTGTGCTGCAGTCAGTGCAGCGCACGGTGGCGTTGAGGGCGATACGCGGTTACCGCACGGTGTCCGTGGTGGCGGCCTGTGTGCTCGCCGGCTCCCTGCCGTGGGAGCGAGAAGCGGAGGTGCTCGCTGCCGTGTACCGGCACTCGGCAGCGAGGAGGGATGGTGGTGGGTTCCGCTTGCACCCAGCTGAGGTGCGGAGAATCAGATTGGAGGAGAGGGAAGTGCAGATGAGGCGGTGGGAGGAGGACCTGGTGGATGTGCGCTACGGGCGGCCTACCGTAGACGCCATCCGCCCGGTCCTCCGAGAGTGGATGAGGAGGGGGCACGGCTCCCTCACCTTCAGGCTTGTGCAGGTGCTGTCCGGACATGGTTGTTTCGGATGGTACCTGCACAGGATAGCCAGGAGGGAGCCGTTGCCAGGGTGCCACCACTGCGACGCGGCGGAGGATACGGCGCACCATACCCTCGCGGAGTGCGCCGCATGGGAAGAGCCGCGTCGTGCAGTGGTGGCGGCGGTGGGGCCGGACCTCTCGCTGCCGACCGTTGTTAGCGCCATGGTCGGCAGTGAGGAGGTCTGGGTGGTGGTTGCCTCCTTCTGCGAACAAGTTATGTTGCAGAAGGAGGCGGCCGAGAGGGCCCGTGAAGAGGATCCGGGGGCGGATCCTCGGAGGCGCAAGCGACCCAGGAGGCGGTGGGCACGCTACGTGCGGAGCTTCCTCCGCATGTAGGCGTGCCCGGGGTTTTTTTTTTTTTTTTTCTCTCTCTTTCAGGTCTCTTCAGGTATCCCTCTCCTTCCTACGTCTTGTCGACTGAGACAAGACGAGTGAAGGGGAGGGACCTATTTCTCCGAAAAGCAGTGGCGGGTTTCTTCCCCCTGTTCCCTTTGCCCGCCACTGCTCTTTACAACTCTTCCCCTTTCTCTTTATGGGGGGTGGAAACTATTCCACCCCCTGGTTGTCTGACCATAGGTCATGCCTCTCCTGAGGCGGGCTAAGAGGTGGAGGGGAACTTTTCTCCTCCATCCCCACCGGGCCATTGCACTGACGGGCCGGGTGGATTCGCTGCAGGGGGCGACGCGGTGCTTGCGTAAGCCACCCCGTGTCGCCCCCCCATCCCAAATGCAGCGGACGGCCCCGGGGGGTTTTAGTGGGTATTTCCGGGCGACTCTCGCCCGGGTGAGTCCCACACTGGCACGGAACTCGTCACTCCGTGCCCCCTTATCTATTGTATTTGGGGGACTCCGATCCTTCAAATACCATAGATAAGGGTAGTGCGTAAATGCATTTCCCCTCGTCAAAAAAAAAAAAAAAAAAAAAGGGCTCTTACGTCATCAGGGAGTATAAAGCGGCGATTGTTCGCCGCTTGCACCTCTTTCGAGGTCTCCCTGATTCCGATGTTGAGATGCTTAACCAAAGAATTGATTGCGAGATCCGCGTCCGCAGACGTATCCAGTACATCAGGGATCCTATCTAATGGAGGTGAGGACTGATGGTCCTTCAGATACCGGCCGAGCTTGTAGTAGTCTGTGACCTTTACAGCTGCTAAGCTAGAGCCATCCGGTTGACCTAAGTGTAGAACGACTGGGCGGTGGTCGGAGTCAAGTTCATGTACGACTTGTATAAGACGCACAGGGAGCGAGACTCCTTTCAGAATCGCTATGTCTAGCACTGTCGGGCGGCAGTGCGCTTGAAAGTGGGTAGGCTCTGAAGGAGCGATGACCTCACAGTTGAGCCCAGGTACCAGACTCTCGAGTATGATCCCGTTAGGTGAATCCCTCGAGGAGGCAGGCCACCACATGGGGGGGGTCTTTTGCCGACCTCCCTTTAAAAGAGGGGCACCGATTGGTGCGCAGGTTGCACCTGTTTAATGTGCCGGGTGGTGCGTGGAGGCCCTCCCCTCTCTATGCCTTCCTTGGGAAAGATGAGAGTAGGGGAGAGCGGTGGTTGGGAGGCAGGAAGTATATCCTGCCCCCCGGACTTTTGACCATAGGTCATGCCTCTCTTCGGGGAGGTGGGAGGGGAAGTATTCCTCTCTCATCCCCATTGGGCCATTGCACGGACGAGGCCCGGTGGGTTCGCCGCAGGGGGCGACGCGGTGGCATGCATTGCAATCCCGTATCGCCCCCATCCCAAATGCGGCGGACGGCCCCGGGGGGTTTTAGTGGGTATTTCCGGGCGGCTCTCGCCCGGGTGAGTCCCACACTGGCACGGAGTTCGTCCCTCCGTGCCCCCTTACCTATTGCATTGGGGGACTTCGGTCTCACTAATGCAATGGGTAAGGGTAGTGCATGCCTGGCAACCCCGTATCGCCCCCACTCCAAATGCGGCGGACGGCCCCGGGGGGTTTTGTATTGGAGAGACTCAGCTCTCACTAATACAATAGGTAAGGTGAGTGCGTAAATGCATTTACCCCCGTCAAAAAAAAAAAAAAAAAAGGGTAGTGCATAAATGCATTTCCCCCCGACAAAAAAAAAAAAAAAAAAAAAAAAAAAGGTGAATCCCTCGAGCTGTTCCAGATCGTGTGCCCACTGTTGAGGTCACCTGCGATGATGACTGAGTCGCCGAGGGCGAGAAGCTTCCCTAGATCGGATAGAAGGAGTTCGCTATTGGGGGAGAGGTATACAGACACTAGTATTATTGACGGATGGCCAGTCATACCAATTCTGCATACAGAAACTTCTACGTTTGTGAGTTCAGGAGGGTCTAGCGGCGTGCAGTAGAGAGACCGCTTGTAATAGGTGAGAGTACCACCGCCCCTTCTGAGGGGCAATCTGTCGTTCCGAACGATACAGTAGTTCGCAATACTAAGATTGCGATCCTTGTATTTCAGGAGGGTTTTCTGGACGAGAAACACATCTATTTAACGATCGCGGAGGAAGTTCGCGATTAGAGTACGGTGCGAAACGAGTTTCCGAGCGTTGAAAAAAGAGAGAGACAGTCCGCGAGGCTTTATCTTAGCCATTGATTACGGGTGGTATTTGGCACGGGCCAGACCTTGGATGGTCATAGCAATGGCTGGGTACCGAGTGATTGCGTCCAACTCGGCATTTTCGGCACCGCTGTTCAACAAATTGTTGAAAACGACGACCTCCTGCATGTCGTGGATGCGCAGGAGGAAAAACACTCGGTCTAAGCCTGTGGGATTAGATGAGGTAGTCTGAGGGGCCTGAGAAAGGGTAGCCTGGCGCGGTTGCGCCACAGCTTGGGGTTTCAAAGCCCACGGAGCCAGACGGGCCATTGTGGGACGGGAGGCAAGCGGACGGGTCGGCACCGTTGTAGACGCTGCCGACGTGCCTGGTAGGCATGGGAAAGCCTTGAGTGTCATTGCTGGCACTTGAGGCTGAGCGAGAAGCGGAGCAGGGTTCCTCTGGGGAACCTGCCTACCACCCTTTTTAGGGTGGTTCCACTTTACCCTGGGTGCACACGGGCACCCACGGTATTTCGCGGGGTGACCCTCCTGCCGGCATAAATCGCAGCTGGGGGGATCGGAGGTTTCCTTAGGACGGGGGCAGTCTGGGGTGAGATGCTCACCCAGACACTTAACACATCTCGGAGCCATGAAGCAGTTCCGAGAACTATGACCGTACCCTTGGCAGCGGTGGCACTGCGTCGGGTAGGACTTTTTGTGGGGTGGCTTTACAATTATGCCGGATAATCCACAGAGAGTCTTGAGGTTGAAGACCTCTTTCCCCTCTGCGGTGGCTGGTAGGGAGACAAGAACCATATTATATGGTTTCCTGTCCCTGGGAGCCACCATACGGTGGACCTCGTTCGCGGGGATGCTCTGGGCCTTCAATGAGGCCAGGACAACCTAGCACGAAATCTCCTTAGGGACCTTCTTTATCACTACTCGAAGGGATTTCTCCTCTTCGAGTGCGTGGGTAAAGAACGCGTATTTGGCTTGATGGAGGAATCCGGTCAAGTCTTTGAAATCCTTAATCGTGGAGACTTTCACAATGATACCGTCACGTACGCTGGGTCCCTATGCCTGACAACCCCGCACCACCATGGGTTGTCACCGTTAGGTATCCAGTGGTGACCACTATCTTACGAAAGTGGATTTTTCAAAAATCATAGAATGACAATTAAGAAAAGACGTATCTTCACCTTACGAGTGAATATACGTAACACGCGCGCGTACTAAAAAGTACGATATTCGAAATAAGCGATGTTGTAAATAAATTTACAACGCCGAATATTAAACTCGCTACAACTCGGCACGCGACGCGAAGCAAGTTGCGTCACCTCGGTTACTGAAAAACTAGTAACTGGCGTCACGGAGATACATGACTACGACACGAAACGAAACCAAAGCGAAAAAATCGATATCGAGTTGGAGCGAGTGAACCAGGCATGCGTGCGCACACCTCGGCTTACCGAACACGAATCCTCCGGTTGAAGTAGTTGCAGCTACCAAGTATTTATATTAATTTATTATTGATAATTATTATGGCGGACCATCGATGTGGACCTGTGATTGGTTCAGCCATATTGAAAGAGGCGGTTCGTAATCTCATTGTTCAGTTAATGAGCCTTATCTCTGAAGGAGAATTTGAACGACAATACTTGTCTTTATTGTCCTTATTACTAAGAACAATAGGTAAGCCAGTTGTTTAGATTATACTGGATCCGCTACAACATTAAAGCAAAGATTATTCTCAGACGCTAACACGTATGAAGTACAAGGATATAAAAAATCTATACACTTATACTGAAAAAAAGCGTGTAAAGACTAAGAAGTGCGCCGATTCTTTCGGTGCGCCAAAATGTATATTATTTATGGAGTTACACACTATTTTAACGCAGTATTTGTAAAGGGTTTGATAGTTTTATAAATAACAATAAAAAAAATTGTCAATAAAAGCAGGTGCAGAAGATACTCAATTGTTTTATCTTTGCATACTTATATATAAATCTATATTTTACAATATAATATATATAGATACATATCGATTTTTAATCTTTTTAAATTATTTTTACAAGCATATCAAAATTTTTCTAAATAAATGAAGATATTTTAGAATTGGCAGCACTTTCCAAATACCCCTGATGCACTCAATGTCCATCGATTACAGGTTAATAGTTGGCATATTTGTTTATCATCTTAGTGGCATAAAAATGATATGAAAAACTAACAGCAAATCTATTTAATGAATTAATGAAATGAAAATTTACATCATCGTGCTTTCTTAAAATAGGTGAATAATTGTATGTTGAAATAGTGATTAATTGATTGACGCTTGAAATAAAAAGATAATATGAAATGTTCCACAATTCTTTAAAGAACAATATTTATACAAACATACATAACGCATTTGGTAAATTGCATATGGTAAATACGTGTCCATCGGATTCCTTATACGTCGACATACATTTTTACAAGTCTCGATTCGGTTTCCAATTCTATATCGTTGGTAATAAAGACTCCACAAATACATACACCACACCAACTTATTGTACTTATACTATACTAATTCGAAGAGTTATATTGTCAAACTATAAATAATTCAATCAGTAAACAAGCGTTTACGATAGTAACAAAGAAATAACACATTTTTTTATTTTGCTTATCGACGGCTGAGTGCGTTCAGCACTCGCCTCCAAAGTCACGATGAAGCTGTAAACAGCCGGTCAACAGCGTACGCTAGGTTCGAAAACAAAAAAATTTGCTTATCGATGATAATTTTAGACCAGATTAAAATTATCGGCATTTATGTAATACGGACACTATTATCTTCTGTTTAGATTGATGATGTCATATTATCATAGATGCCCAAAACAAATATGTATTAAGTATTTGTTTACTGAGAATTTAATCACCATTATTTACAATTGTAGTTTTCTTAAAACTAATTGTAATTTTGGCGTTTTAGAAGATGAATCTCGGAAATAAATTGGTTTAAAAAGTTTATATATGTATATAAAGCCTCGGTGGCGCAGTTGTATTACGGTGCGACTGCCGTTCTGAGGTCTCGGAGTCGATCCCCGGATCGGTTCAACTGGTATTGGGTTTTTTCTACTGAGTATCATCCCGGAGTTTGGAATTTGTGGCCGATATGACGACAGGCCCGCTCCCTGTCACATCTGGGACGGAACTAAGCTCGGTGACATGTGGGTGGTATAGTTCGCTATTTCACCTCTGCCTAACCCTTCGGGATAACAGGCGTGAGCTTATGTTATGTTATGTTAGCCATATTCTACAAAATAATTCTTCTATGCCAAATTTATTTGAAATCTGTTAAGAATCGGTTTCATTTTAGGCGTTCGAATACCGAAACCTTAATCCATTTCTTCTCTACAGCGTGTCAATAAAGGATCAAATATAATTTAGAAATACAATCAATCCAGGACAGAGACCGTTTCACCGTATCCGATTTTCCAGCCTCAATTCGGTTACAAATATATTTTTTATATTAACGTTTAAAATTAAACTATATGAAAATTAATCATAATAACATATTTTTCTAGTTATTTAACATTTTATTTTTAATTTTACAAAAAAAAAAAAAACACACTTGTGTACAGTGGTGGTTTTACAGAGTTAAAATATCGAATCTGAAAAGTTAACAGTGAGATCAAACCAAAAAAAATATATCAGGATATACATATGATCACTGATACATTAGAGAAAAAGACAAAGTTTCCAAAAAAACAGATTGAGATCGCATATTGAAACCGGTTGTTACATGCCTTATTTTAAAGCTTTGTTCCCCTTCATCACATTTCGAAACAGTCCCGCCGTTTCAATCTTTTCTAGACAAAAAAAAATTATACACGGATGATATTCATTTAATGTTTTATTTTACTAGTGTTCATCTAGTGTCCAGAATGCAATTAATTTATTTAATTTTTAAAACTTTTGAAGAAAATTACAGAATAAAAAATGAATTGATAAAAAAAAAAAAACAGAAATAGGAACTTAAAAGTAACTGGATTATCTCTATTTCTAAAAAATAGATTATATGTACTAATTTTATCAAATAGTTCTGATATACACTATATACTGTTGTCAGTTTTAGAATATAAACGCCTGGCACTATATAATAGCAACTTCAATGTTTATGATTAGTGCCAATATTTTATTGTGGTTCCGACATATGATTTTTCCATGCCTTTTGGAAACCTTTTGGATTTTTTTATTTCGTACAATTTTGTTGCAAAAAAAACTACTATTATATTTTACAACATGTAAATATATAAAAAATAGAATTTCTTATTATAAATAATGACGTTAACCAGATAATGTATCACAATAAATGTAATTGAAGTCAAGAAAAACTCTATAAAATGATGTGATTTGCCTGAACGATTTGATCAATGCCTTGCTTCCGGTGTTTGAGCCTGCAAGCACGTCGCTCTGCGTCATATGCGCGGAGGTGGGAGGTGACATTCGTTACCACATGGGTAGTGTGTTGTGCAAGCCGCCATTCACGCCTATTAGGGCAAAAAAAATGATGAGAACCCTCTAAATAAAATAAAGAGGACCCTTAATAGAAAATGAAGAGGACCTTCAACAAGAGATAAAAGTGACCCTCCATACAACCATTACAAACGATTTCCTTTCAATTTCTTTACCACTAGCACAACTTTCAAACTCTCTCTAAAATATTTATTCTTGTCACACCGTACAAATATGTCAACATTCGCATCTCAGTTACATCCAATCGTTTCTCTACCATCTTCTTACTAACCCTCTAGAGCTTATAATAAAAAGAAACATACTTATTTCTCTATACGATTCGATGCACAGTTTTACTGGGACATGTTTGAATTTTTGAGAAGTATCTTTTATTTTTGTTAGTACCATAAATAATTTCGGGAAACATTATCAGGGATCCGTTTAAAAAAATTAAAACTCAAGAAATTGCGAACAAGAATCGATATAATCGATAGCACCATCAAAATACTATTTTCCAGTGATTATTTAAAAACTACTATATAAAAAGCAAACGCAGCCACGTGTACAGACCTAGTGTATACATAAAAAAAATGGGTGCGTGTACTTATGTACGCGCGTGAGGTTTATACTTCTTTGGCATCATTAAAAAATAGTTTTTAATTGCATGCAAATAATTAATTACAATAAAATAATAGAAGGATTGGAAAAGGATAATCAACAAAGTTCATTTTAAATTTGAAAAATTAAATAAATAAATATTTATTTTCTTACATTAAGTTTAACATAAATTGTCTTATTATTCGAATTGTATTTTTAATTAAATGATGTCCACTTCCATAGTATCTTCCGGTAATGTCTGAATCGGAACTTCAGTTATCAGTGGCTTATGATAACTAAAATATGATACGAAAAGTTTTGTATTAACAGCGTTGAGATATCGTACAAATTATATATATATATATATATATATATATATATATATATATATATATATATATATATATAATTATTAAAAACCAAATTTAGAGAATAATAAATATATAAGACATAATTTGTACTAAATATTATAAAATTCTTAATTTTAAATGTTTATTATTGATTATTTAATATTTTAAAAATAAATGTAATAATAAATTCAAAAAATTGAATTTAAGGTTGGTCATTTTTTAAATATTTTTATTGATTTCTTAATTTAATATTCACTTTTCATTTTTATCAAAAAAATTTCATTAAATTGATTTAGTTATTTTTATAAATATTTATTATTTATTCAATTTAATAGCAAATATTAAAAATGAATATTATAATTTGATGTTATTAAAAAAAAAAAAAAAAAAAATGAAAACAGTGATCAGAGGTGACGAGCGTACCAACATGCGCGACTAATATCGAGGTTCAATTTCTATTTTGTTGGTATCTTTTTTTTCGAGACTTAATGAGCGGTTAAGCAGACAACTTCATACTGATAATTTTGTGTCACAGATGCGCGCGCATCTTAAAATTTCACTCTTATCATTTTTTCATAACGCGCCTAAACAAGTATAACTTCAAAAAGAAGTGGTGGAAAAATGTACATATTATATTAAAACAAATAAAACACAGTTTAATTTTAGAAAAGTTTAATTTATAATATTAAATGACCATAAATATTTCTAAAACCTTGTCAAAAATTCATAAATATATACCAGATACTAGGTCTATAATACTTTTTCCAGCGGTGGTGAGGGCAATGGTCGGCAGCGAAGAGGTCTGGGGGGTCGTTGCCTCCTTCTGCGAACGAGTTATGTTGCAGAAGGAGGCGGACGAGAGGTTGAGGGAGGAGGATCCGCAGGTGGATCCTCGACGGAGGAGGAGGCCGAGGCGGAGATGGGGGAGGTATGTCAGGAGTTTTCTCAGGATGTAGGGGAGAGTGGGGGTGTTGTTGTGTTGTGGGGTTGGGGGTTATGTGTTTGTGTGTGTCTTTTTGTTTGTGGTTGTTTGTTTGTGTTGTTGTTTGTGTTTCTTCCTTGTTCTGTTTCTGTTTCGTCTTGGTATCCCTCTCCTTCCTACGTCTTGTCGATTAAGACAAGATGAGTGGAGGAGAGGGACCTGTTTTCTTCTTCCTCGGTGGCGAGCTTCTTCCCCTGTTTCTCTGCCCGCCACTGATCTGTCCCGTTTTTCTGTTTTATTGGGGGGCAGGAGGTACATCCTGCCCCCCGGATGGCTGACCGGTCTCGGTCGTACCTCTTTCGAGAGGTGGGCGAAGAGGTGGGTGGGGAAGTATTCTCCCCCATCCCCATTGGGCCATTGCACGGACGAGGCCAGGTGGGTTCGCCGCAAGAGGCGACGCGGTGCTTGCGAAAGCCACCCCATGTCGCCGCTGTCCCAAATGCGGCGGACGGCCCCGGGGGATTTTAATAGGTATTTCCGGGCGCTTCACGCCCGGGTGAGTCCCACACTGGCACGGAGTTCGTCCCTCCGTGCCCACTTACCTATTGGGGGAATCCGGTCTCACTAATGCAATAGGTAAGGGTAGTGCGTAGATGCATTTCCCCCCGTCAAAAAAAAAAAGGTCTATAATACTTTACGGGACTAAAATAGAAGACAATCGAAATGTATTATATTTATTATAATAGCTGTATTTTATTGTAAACATATTTATAGTTTATCTCTACTAATAAATAAAATTGAAGCGTAGATTTTTTTAAACCTAGCTAATGCTGGAGAAAGCTTCGCCGTATCTTTGTGAGAGAGTGCTGAAGGCACTCGCCGCAAAAGGTAACAAGCACAAGGGTTCGAACCTCGGCTTGGCCGGTCCGACCTGTGTTTTCAAATTTCCGCGGAATTTAAGCCTAGTTAAACCCTACATTTTTTATTTATTAATAATAAAGAAAAAACGGGTTCCTTACAGGACGTATATACCTTTTTTTTTTCTTTTGACGGGGAGAAATGCATTTACCGGACATGCATTTAGTGAGACCGGAGTCCCCCAATGCAATAGGTAAGGGGGGCCACGGAGGGACGAACTCCGTGCCAGCGTGGGACTCACCCGGGCGGGAATCGCCCGGAAATACCCACTAAAACCCCCCGGGGCCGTCCACCGCATTTGGGATGGGGGCGACACGGGGTGGCTTTCGCAAGCACCGCGTCGCCCCTTGCAAGGACGTATATACCTGCGTGTTATGTGCAGGAGTGTGTATGCAGTGTTGTGCGTGTAATGCTTGATGCGTGAGTAGTATCGCGCTGGTAGCGGCGTCAAGAGCCTCCCCAGTTGGGGAACGGAGCACATCTTGGGCCGCCATCGGAGGGGAACTCGGAGATTGTGCGGGAGAACCTATTGAAGCGCAAACTGTTTCCAAACATATATCTATAATGGAAGACAACAGAACCATAGCGCGATGTAGAATCGTTCAAAGAAAATAAAATTTTGTTGTCAATTAATATATGAAATTGAAGCGTCTGTTTTTTTTTTACTAAATTACATATGAATATGATACATATATCTTAAATGCATGCAATTTTTTGTCTGTCTGTTTGTTCCTGCTAATCTCCAGATCGGCTGTACCGATTTGAACGAGGTTGATAGATAGATTTTGTTAGATAGCTGAAGTTACTCCGCGTAATTTGGGATACTTTATTTGGTCAAAAATTAAATAATTAGGGTACCGTGTAAAAATAAAAATAAAAACTATATTACGCAGTGAAAAATAAATAAAACGCGAGCGCAACCGCGACCACACAGCTAGTTTATTATAAGACTGCACCTTCATTGCACCTATATATTTCCGCCAGTTTCGGTTTCTTTAAATCAAGAGAGGACTGCCAAAACTACTTATCGTATTTTTTTATCAGAAATGACAAAATTTCTACAGCAACGGGATCATGGCACTATCTACAAAATGGCAGAAGTCATCGATCCAATGGCACATATATACTGAAACTAAATGTAAATAAACTTTGGAAAAATATATAATCTTTAATTTTTGAAAAAAAAAAATTATATAAAAAGTTATAGTCAAAAAAGCTTATATTAGACTTACTATGCCTAAAGCGTAGGACGGTCAATTTATTTTTATTTCTGACTAGCTTATCACTGCGGTTTTACCCGCGTAGTTCCCGTTCCACTGGTATTTTCGGAATAAAAACTATCCTATTTCACTCCGTGGATTTCAAACTATCTCTTTACCAAATTTCATCCAAATCAGTTTTAAGTTATTAGTTTTTAAGTTTATTCGTTATATACAAATATAATTCAAATCATTATAATATTAGTATAGATATAGATAATAAAATTACGCCGATCGTTTACTGGATCAAATTTGTCGAATTTTATACAAAATTATCGAAAATGTATTGGGAGACTATATTCTTGAAATTTGTTCTTTAGAGATTCGTGCCCGTTTTAGCTACAAAAAAGAGTCTAAGCCAAAACGAAAAACGTATTTATTTTTGTCACACATTTCATTTCTTTTATTAAAACATAATCAATCACATTATCGTTATCGATACAGATAAATTCCCATTATTACATCACATCTATAATTAACCATATTCATTTGATAACTGATATTATGAATAGAGTAGGTACATAATATTTGTTACACAATTTCATATAAATACTGTTATAATTTTACAAATGCACTTCGCATGAGCAGAATAACTGAACTATATCACCTGAAAAGCTTACAGAATATAGAATCAAATATTACACAATTATGAATAACAGCTAAAAATTACCGTGATCACCCAAGATTGGAATTGGAATTAAATTGGAAAGAAATTAGAATTAAAATATAATAGGATACCACTTTTTTCTAAACTATTTATTTGTAATTGGCCATGTATATTATAGAGTAACATTTCTAAAATTCATAATAAAATATTTACAAAAAATCTAAGCCTCCAATTCACCGCCGCAGGAAAACGTACTCAGAAGGCTGGCATTATTGTCACGTTGTATGGCAATGATGGTTTTCTGACCGAGAAATAGTCCAGCCTTCTTTCTGGTCATGAGACATCTTGACAATAACACTGGCAACACCTACAAATATTACCCTTTTTTATTCTATTATTAAGTACATTGATGTGATACTTAAAATCATAACAAATTGATAACGTGCGTGATTTTTGTTTATTAATCACTGGATAAATTAGAGTGCTTTGATATACTAGGGAAAGATGTTTAGAACGAAGTTTATTAACGTGTCTTGCGGCAGGAGTTAAGTGGTTAACTGGCAGTCACGTAAGGATAATAAAGTGTTATGTCTTAATTTAAGGCGCCGTCGGATGTGTGGCGAAAATATTGTTAACACTACTTCCGAAAGCTTAAAAAATCCTAACCTCTTGCTTAAAACGTCTAATTAATTCGAAATTATTTTATGCACAAGACCCTTTTCCTAAAAAAAACTGTAACCTCAGACCCCCCATATCCAAATAGCTGTCAGCCAAAACTTGCCCACGCTTATTAACTTGCCGACTTCATCTTGTACGAACTTGAGCACGCTTATCGACTTGTTGAGTTTTTAAAAAGTACAACAGTGATATTTCCTACTAAAATATTAGTCATTCTTATAACAAGTTTGTATACTTAACACAATGAATACAGTATCTTGAAAGTTTGAAATAAAAACTTGCGTTCATTACGGTCGATTTTTAGAACTCGTCGACCCCCTAAAATCAGTTTTCGTTTATATTGACCCTTGGGAAACTGATACTGACCCTTTAGGGTTAATATCGACGACCATTTTGGAAATCCCTGATAGAAACGATGAAGTTTACATACATACATACATATGCTCACGCCTGTTTTCCCCGAAGGGTTAGGCAGAGGTGAAGTAGCGAACTACACCACCCACATTTCGCCGAGCTTAGTTCCGTCCCAGATGTGACAGGGGGCGAGCCTGTCGCCATGAAGTTTACAATATGTAAATATTTTGACAAAGACGTTAAACCTCCTCTTCCGTATATATGAACCAACCTCCAAATTTTTTACTACCTTGAAATTTTTGACCACCATTTTAAAATTAAGCAATAAAAAGATTACATTTTATTTCAATTTTTTTTTTTAATTTATGTTGTTGCATCATTGCAATTTTAAAATGGAAAGTCGTGAAACAGAAACTGCAGGAAGTATAAATAATGTAATTTAAAAAAGTAAGTTAATACAATAGTATTTAATGTTTACTGGTGGTACGATCCAGTAAATAAGTGGACTGTAGCTGGTTTAAATGCGAGGGCAACGGTATAACGGATCTGCTCAACCGCGGGAAGAAAATATATTGAATCAGTTGAGCTGTTAGGAAAGAAAAACATGCACACTTACTTGGCGGCGAGTGATGCGCGGGCGCTCAAGTGGCTCCGGTGGCAGCGCTGCTGTGGTGGTGATTTCTTCTATATTAATATATAGGCGAAACACTTTTGTGAATTGGATAATTAGCGGGTAGCGGTTTAAATATTTTATAGTCCGAAGGACACGGCAATCACGGCGGCGAGCTCTGGCCGATTCCAGACGTGGACTGACCACGAATCCACTTCGCGGCGTTGAGGTTTCGATGCACATGTTTTAGGAGCGGAAGTTAGGCACAAGAGGAAAAGGAGTTGCCCTCGCGGATACTATTAAAACTAACATAAATAACTACCAATTCCCCCCGGCTTTGAAGGATCCCTTCAACAGAAAAATAAAACAATGGCAAAGAACATATTTGCGGTGCGGGCTACGTATTACAATTATAAGTAATTTTGTGCGGAAATACAAGAAAACATTAAAGTTAAGTTACTAAAAAATAATAAATAAATACTCTTAACAACGCTTATTACCCTATTGCGTTGGCAGTGGACAGAGTCGTACTACTGGCCGGTCATATGTGCCAGTCTTAGTCCTTATTTTGGCTACGCGTATGACACCATCCTTGCCTTGCCAGGGTATAACTTAGTAATAATTCCTAATGGCCACTGAAGTGGCGGTGCGGTTTCAACGTTCAAAAGAACTATGGTCCCTACCTGTAAAGGCTTACTGGGAGTGTTCCATTTCTCACGAGTTTGCAAGTTGTGAAGGTATTCTGTTTTGAAACGCTTCCAAAAAGATTGTACAAGCGAATCCATTAAAGAGAAACGAGTCGTAAGCTTGGCTTGGTTCTCAGATAGATCAGGCGCAGGTAAAAATTCTAGCGGTGCGGTGGAAAGAAAATGAGCGGGGGTTAATGCAGTTAGCTCTGACGGATCAGAACTCAAACAATACAAAGGTCGACTATTTAACACGGCTTCAATCTGAGTGAGAACCGTGAGCATCTCTTCGTAAGTTAATATTTGTTTACCAATTACACGAAACAATAAGGATTTTATACATTTTATGTTTGATTCCCAAATGCCACCAAAATGACTGGCAGTGGGAGGATTCATACGCCATGTTATGCGGTGTTTAGCAAGTTCATCACAGAAAATTTTATAATAATTATCAGACACTAAAAATGTATGAAGCTCATTCAAATAAGCCTTTGCAGCAACAAAATTTTTCCCATTGTCACTATAAACAAACTTACAAGGACCGCGTCTAGATAAAAACCTTTTAAAAGCGTCTAAGAAAGAAGCAGAACTCAGATCAGAAGATAGTTCAATGTGGATTGCCTTTGTCACCAGACATATGAAAATACATAGGTATGCCTTTTGACTGCGAACTCCACGTTTTCTCGTTAAGGTTATATATAAAGGGCCTGCATAATCGACCCCGGTATGCGTGAATGGCTTGCATTCTTCTAAACGACACTTCGGTAAGTCTGACATCGCGGGAAATGTAGGTTTTGGATTAACACAAAAGCAATTACGGCAATTATGTATACGTTTTCGAATCAAACGTCTAGCGGATAAAATCCAAAATTTATGGCGTAGAATCGACATTAATAGCTGAGGGCCTGCATGCATATTTTTACGATGGTACCAATCAACTAATATTTCAATAATATGTCCGTGCTTAGGCAACAACGCGGGATGTTTCTGAGTGTATTCGAGAGTGGAGTATGTTAAGCGGCCTCCAACTCGTAGAATACCTTCAGATAAAAATGGAAACAATTTCCGAAGTGCGGGGGAACAAACCTTGTTGTTCTGCAGCTTATGCAAATCATCTGCGAAATAACTTAGCTGTATAGCTCGTACTATTCTCAACTCTGCGGCGTCCATATCCTCTGCGGTTATGACATTAGAGCGCGGAATAAGTTTTAAAAATTTCAAAATATAAACTGTGGATCTCAAATATTTGTTCCAACAAGAAAATTTAGAACCTAAAATAATTAATACGTGTTCCTCGACTTTAGTACTCACATGAGCGACGACTTTCTCTTCCGGTAATTCCGATTTGTTTGGAAAGAACTTATAAACCGGCCAATCATTAAGGGGTAAAGCTAACCAAGGGGGGCCTTGGAACCACAGATTGTTACCAGTGAGTTGCGAGGGCAAAAGTCCGCGGGAAACGTAATCTGCGGGGTTTTCAGATCCAGGTATATGGTAGAAATTATAAGAAGGCAAGTTGGTCTGCACTTCAGATATCCTATTAGCCACAAAGGTGCTAAATCGGTGCGGCGAGGAACTAACCCAGCAGAGTGCGATTTCGGAATCAGAAAATGTAAACACATTTTTTATGGTACATCTCCTTGATAAATTATCATAAACAATGCGCACTAATTTTGACAGTAAAACTAGCCCATTCAGCTCAAGTCTCGCCAATGTTATGGTTGGCTTTGCTGATGCCACCCGAGACTTTGAGCACACGAGCGATACGAACGGGGGTTGATCGTCGTTAACGACGTGTAAATAAATTACACAACCATACGCTTGTTGACTTGCATCAGAAAATGCAACCAGGGAGATCTCAGAATTCTTCTCAATGCCCATATGACGAGAGAACTTAAGATTCGATATTAGCGGTAACTCTGACACATAATCTTGCCAAAGATTGACAATACGTGTGGGAGGTGCATCATCCCACTCTAATTCTTGGAGCCATAACTCCTTGATTATCAATTTAGCGTAAAGAATAACCGGTCCCACCAAACCCAACACATCATATAAACGCGCGGTTACAGATAAAATTATTCGTTTAGTACAAAATGTGGGTGGTTTAGTGGTTACAAAAATAAAATTATCGGAAGCGGGAAGCCACCGAAGACCCAAGATCTTATGTAAATTGTGTTCATCGAAAGAAATAGATTCCGATAGGCGGTGGGAAGCGGGTATGTGTTGCAACAACTCTGAACAACAACAACTGGTCCACTTTACTAAATCGAATCCGCCAGCCTTAAAGAGTTGGATCAGATCCTGTGCCATCAAAACTGCTTCATCCAAGGATGACACAGATGAGGCCAGGTCATCCATGTATACATCTCTCTCCATGACACTAGCGGCATCTGGCCAATTTTTACCCTCATCACTAGCAAGTTGCCGAATAGTACGTATAGCTAAGTACAGCGATGAGCGCAAGCCAAATGTGACGCGATTAAACTGAAACAGTTCGAGTGGGTCCTCGGCGGAAAAGCGATATAAAATACGCTGAAACCTGCGGTGCGGTGGATGTATAGAAATACATAAATACATTTGCCTTACATCGGCTAAAAATGCGATACGAAACATACGAACATTTAACAGAATGTCAAAAATATCAGACTGTAAATTTCTACCCGTATGTAGAACGTCATTAAGTGATAGCCCTGAATCAGTTTCAGCGCTGGCATCCAAGACTATGCGGACCTGTGTCGTGGATTTGTCATTACGGATCACAGGATGGTGCGGTATAATATAACCAGGCAAGTGGTATTCATCGCGAGAGACGCGCGACAAAATACCCATTTCTAAATAATTACGAATAATTTCGTTATATTGATCATATAAATCAGGTGATTTTGAAAATTTTCGTTCTAGAAGTAAAAATCTCCTTTTAGCGACAATGTAAGAATTTCCTAACCTTTGTGGATCGTCTTTAAAAGGAAGGTTAACTATGTAACTACCATCCGATAAACGCCTGGTGGTAGTCGTGTATATATCCTCACAAGTCTGGTCTTCAGGACTCAAAAAACTTCGTGAAGGTACTTCCTCAGTTAACCAAAACTTATCCACTAACTCATTAAGAGGTTCTTTAGTAAAAGCACAGATGGTACTGGCTGCGGGAGGAGACACAATAGGTGCGTCACCCATTATTAAATACCCTAAAGTTGTCTCTAGTGCGCAGGGTAAATTATTTAATCCGACAATTTTATCAAATAATAAAATTTGTAAATAAAAGTTTACGCCTAATAACAAATCGATCGATCCGGGCTTGTGAAATGAGTCATCCGCCAGTGGTACACCATGTAAATACTGTAAACAGGTGGTATCTACGCGCGAGTCCGGTAATTTTGATGTTATTTTACTCACAACGAGCGGTTGAATATTATACTCATGCCCGCTGTCGAATCGAGACATAAACGTGATATCAGTAAAACCCAAAATCCTTTGGGTTACACCTCCAATACCTTGAACATCGGAAAAGCGGTTTTGATTACGTACACGAAGCGATAAGCGCGTACAACAATCTGCGGTTATATAATTACTTTGAGAGCCGGGATCAATCAGGCATCTCAATAAATGCGAGCGGTTATATTTATCAATATATTTTATTTTAGCGGTTCCTAATAACGTGGTTGTAATTGTGCGCTTAACACTGTCACATGAGACAGTGCACACTGACGCGTTACTATTTAGTTTAGATGTCTCAACCGTATGGTTATCATCGCACACAGAGTTGAGAGTTGCGGGTGCTTTATTCGGACGACAAGTTGCCGATGAGCGACATATCGAATCACTAGCGATAACAGGAGCGGGGTTCGCATTCCTTTGTGCGGTTGTACAAATGTCAGAGACGACCATATTATTATTATTAGATTTAGCGGGCGGATTAAAGTGCAATAAAGTATGATGTCTTCGCGAGCATAATGTACAATTATGTTTGGAGTTACATACAAAACTTTTGTGTCTCATACTTAAACAGTTGCTACAATAATTATTGGTTTTAACAAAATTATATTTGTCATGCGGTGTTAATTTCATAAAGGAAGAACAGCTATAAAGATGTTGATGTCTACCGGTTTTGCACAAAAACTACATTTAATTAATTTATTATTGTTGACATTTGTACTACCCACCATCTCGGTGTTTACAAATGACTTCGTCGGTTTAGGTTGTGGGAACGATTTATACTGGCGTGATGTTACGGCAGAATTATTATTAATCGAACGCGATAACACCTTAGCTTGTTCCTTTACAAATACAACAAGATCATTATATGATGGAATCGTATTTTTACGATGCGTAATCTCAAAGAATTTAATAGTATCAGAATCTAATCGTTGTAAAGCGAGATGTAATAATATAAAGTCAGTTAAGTCGCTTATTTGTAATTGTTTGAGCGCCTGAACCGCCGAGTCAAAGTTCGTTACAAATGACTCAAGATTAGATGCACTGCTAACCGTTAAATGCTTGAAATGTAACAACTGGTCAAAGTAAGAACTACCGAGGGATCGCGGGTCATCATATTTCTCAATTAAAGAGTTCCAAATTATTAAATAATTATCCTCGGTTGGCGGGAGCCCTGCACAGACGGATAACGCCTGACCGGATAATTTTCCAACTAAATAATGTACTTTATCACTCTTAGACAAGTCAGGGTCATCATGAATCATACTTTTAAATTGCTTATAAAAAATAGGCCATATTCGAACATCGCCTGTGAAAGAAATTAAATCAATAGTAGGAAGGTGTTTTCTAGTGCGTTGCGGATTTGAAGTATTTTGGATAGAAGAAGGGTTATCTGACTGAATTAATTCAGATAAAACTTGTTTTACGTAAGAAAACATTTCATCAAAGGATATAAATGACTGGTGATTAATTTGAGAATTTGGATTAATTTTTAAATACATTAAATTATATGAATCCAAAACTGTTTCAAAATCTTTACGTAAATTTTCAATGTTTGAAGCGGTATGAATAAATAATTTACGTTTAATGTCATCAGTTATGTCCATTGACTTATCATAAATGTTTTGCATTCGAGTAAATAGCATGTCACGCTTTGATTGTAACAACGTCAACTTATTACTTTCTTCATCGCATGCCTGATCGTCAACCCTTTTCTTACTCATTGTAATCTATTATCAAACGCTACAATGTACTTCAAATGAATAATATATAAGAAAAATAACAAAACCTTCCTACAACGCGGTGCGATTATATTTGTATTCTAAAATAATAATTACGCCGAGCCTGCTCAGCCGCTAGCCACTGTGAGCGAATTATAAAAAACGTGCGGGTAAATATAAATAAAATTAACAATTATCTTATGGGATGTAACAATACGAAATGAATACTGATCACGCGGGATAATAATTAAATGAATATGCTGCCAATGCGGAATAAATATTATAAAGTAATTGGCAAACTTATTCTTATGATTCAGCACAAAATTACGTATGCACTTCTGCCCATGAGTTTGCGGGTGCGGTAATAAAAATTAAAAATAAACTTTATAAATGCGTAAAATGCCAAATTAAGTATGCATTAAGCGAAATATATTAATTTATGAAAACTATATACCGTTACAATAGACTAAAATGTTATAATAAGACGAAAATTTAATAATTAATATTTTTTGAGACGGTAATTGAACAAATTTCGTCCGGCTGATTGTAACATGAAATGTTATAAATTCGTACGGAACAATAATACGTTGGTACGATCCGGCTCGTACAAACCAATAAATGGTGGTACGATCCGGCCTGTACGAACAAATAAAATGCGGTATCCGGTTCGTATGGACCAAAAATGGTGGTACGATCCAGTAAATAAGTGGACTGTAGCTGGTTTAAATGCGAGGGCAACGGTATAACGGATCTGCTCAACCGCGGGAAGAAAATATATTGAATCAGTTGAGCTGTTAGGAAAGAAAAACATGCACACTTACTTGGCGGCGAGTGATGCGCGGGCGCTCAAGTGGCTCCGGTGGCAGCGCTGCTGTGGTGGTGATTTCTTCTATATTAATATATAGGCGAAACACTTTTGTGAATTGGATAATTAGCGGGTAGCGGTTTAAATATTTTATAGTCCGAAGGACACGGCAATCACGGCGGCGAGCTCTGGCCGATTCCAGACGTGGACTGACCACGAATCCACTTCGCGGCGTTGAGGTTTCGATGCACATGTTTTAGGAGCGGAAGTTAGGCACAAGAGGAAAAGGAGTTGCCCTCGCGGATACTATTAAAACTAACATAAATAACTACCATTTACATATATGTGATTCGAGTGTTTTACTCTATACTACTTTAGGAACTTCATTCCTGACGGGATTCCTCCGACTACAAATTTATTTATTTTTGCTAGGAAGAGGACGAACGACGATTCAATGATGATTTTTTTTAATTACAGAAGAAATGTGACGATCGTTTTCACTCTTAATTTTCAGTTTAAATTATTAAGAGATTTTACTATAAAGTCGCGCCACCAAAACATATTCAGTTTTATCGTGTTTGCTTTTTATCAACAAATACCTAATATGCAGAACAATACCACATTGCTATGCCACCTCCACTTACTACTTATCAGATATAAATGTTTTATTATCAACAAGTATGTTTATCAACTTGATTAAAATAACTCCTTTACTTAAAATATTTGCATCCGCTGTAACGCTGTAACGCGAGAAAAATATTTATATTTCTTGTCATCTCTTTGGTAAATCTGCTTATTAATCTATATTAACTCTATCCATCATATCCCATAGCTCCCTTTTTTTATTTTACGTGGGAAATTCATTTACGCATGCCCCCTGCTAACCCTAACCCTGGAGTGATACCTCCCGGTTTAGAGATGCCCGGTATGTGGGACTTGCCCGGCGTGATGCGTCAAGAATACCCACTAAAACCCACGGTGCCATTCCCCGCTTGGAAGGAGCGATACGGGATTGAATAACATGCTCCGCGTCGCCCAAACAGCAGACCAAAAGACATAACCTTCCGTCCGGAGAGAAGCTCGGTAAAAAGCAGCCCCCCTTTTCCCGCTTCTTTTTCCTCATCGTTCCCGACGCCATGCAAAAGGTTTCAGGCCATCCTATAGCTTCCCTAACTCATTATTTAAAAATAAAATTAAGAATTATCAAATGGCGAGAGTAATCTTATCTATAAAACTTGTTATTGTTTTGTATAATCTATTAAAGTTTAGGTATTTTACACAAACAAATGCAGTTTGTTACATAAATTATAGTCAAAGGGTGATGTCCATTCAACCGAAAGACGCTTATTGCTGGGCTATTGGTCTCCCCCATAGATCTCCACAGCGACCGGTCTTACACCACCCGCATTCAGCGGATTCCTGCGGCATTCACCAGTTCGTCGGTTCACCTTGTGGCCACGTTGCATCTTCCGGTATGTGGTAGCCATTCGAGAACCCGTTGTTCTCCATCAGGCATCGATTCTGCAAGCAATGTGCCCAGCCCATTGCCATTCAATCGGACTAGGTCTGTTAGATTTTATTATGATTAGTTACATTTCTCAACAATAATATTTTCTATAAATTCATATAATATAATATGTACGATTTATTCAAATAGATACAAAGCTTCCAAAAATATTCGACAATACCTCTGGTCACTGTTTTACTCAGGTACTTTTAAAAATGATCTAGATTTTCTACGTAACATTTATATATGCAGAGGCGGCGTAAGGCGCGGGCGACGTGAGCGACCACCCACGGCCTCGTGCCAGAGCTCAATATGTATTTTACGAACTCAGTGGCCGCGGTTCCGCCCGTGTCGTATATTGCATTTGCATTGCGTTACTACTGCGGGGGGGGGTTGGGATCGCTAAATGTACTTCGCCCTCATTAAATTGTAGTCTTGCCCCGCCACTCTATAGATGTCTGTAATATGTGTCAAATATGCAATAAATCTGAAAGGTATGATATTTTATACTAGCGACCTGCCCCGATTTCGCTTGGATTTACATACATTTTTAATTTAAAATAAAATATATAAGAATGTACCTTTTTCTTGGCATAACAATCATTAAAATCGATTCACTAGTTTCAGAGTGTATCCATTATAAACAAACAAATCTTTCCTCTTTATAATGTTGATATAGATAAATAGCTTATCTAAATACTGCCCTAAAATGCTTTGTGATTAGTTTTAAGAAAAGCATCCACGCGACTCTTTAGTGCGCATGGACTTGTTTTTCAGATAATGATAACGGTAAAATAATATGAATAATATTTGTTTTATTTATGCCATGCACTTTGTACCCACTGTGTATCCTAAACTATTTCTAGAAACATTACAGATTATTTTTTCAATTGTTAATTTAATTCTTTATTGACCACCAATTGAATACATTTAACACCTATTGCATGTAGAATACAAAGGGCGGCCTTATTGCTTTTTGCAATTTCTTCCAGGCATTAGCCAATAAAATTAGTCTAAACTATTTCGAACTCAATGAGACTATTTTAGATTAAAACAATAAAGGATTTATTACATTCCGCTGCTGAATTTGTTCTTTCTTCTTATATAGAATGAATTTATTGAGAATATCATTACAAAAAAACGGTATTTTAAATTTGTGTTTTATTATCGTTACGCTTCTACAGATTCTTCTATCAATGCCGGTCTTGGGAAATACACGGAATTTTCATCTTTTTATAATGTTATGAATTTTTTTATTCCATTCCATTCCATATTTAAAATCAGTTAATTTTAACGGTTTTCATGCGTTACCTTTGCTTTTTTCTTCCTATCCCGACGTTGCGGCTGGGTTGATTAACTGATTTTAATGTTATGATTTAATTATATACATTATGTATCATTAAAATATGATACACATACACATTACTAAGGTTTTCTGTGTGTGATGTTTCTTGTGTGATTTATAAAGTACATTTTCAATAAACTATGCTCTTTTCTATTCTTAAATTGATAAAGTTGTTATCTTGGTTTCACGTAGCATGATACAGCATAAAATTTAAAAGATAATCTTTTGAATTATTTAATTTACATTAGTCACTTTATTAAGCGTATCTTATCTATATTTATCACAATTTCGTTAATAATGTAATCTACTAATAATACCGAGGAATAAATAACGAATTTAAATTACATAATTCAAACTTCATAATAACATCATGTTTTCAACATTTATGGAAACTCATAGTCAATACATGTAATAGGCGACATTGATCCATAAGGATTCAATTACAGAGAAAAAAAAAAAACAATTTACAAGTTATCGAAAGAGATAAAGTAAATAAATTAATTCATTTCACACACCTGGTAATTTTTTTTTAATAATTATATTAAATCAAATACAAAATTATTAATATGGAGAACAAATAGGCATTTTTGTGTACAAATGCAGAATCAGTCACAGGAGGTGCTGGTTCATTATAGTATTTATCATAAATTGCGTCCCAAAACAAAGCACGTTCTTCCAGCAGAGGACCTTTTTGCTCTATTGTCGTTCCGAGTGACATATGTGGGGACCAATTTGCACCTGCTGGTGACCACATCGGCAGCGAAGAGTTCTCAAATACTGGTTTCCTGAAAAAAAATCAAAAATTAACCAACCAGCAAAGTAATACACGTTAAGAACATTACATATGATACTTTAAAGAAATTAACTTAATAGGTAAAATGACTGATATATTATTACCTGTAAATTTATTTACTACAAAAATTATGAACAATATCAAATTATTGTCAAACCAAACTTCCATGGATTTAAAAAGCTACACCTTAAATTAGTTTCGTTTTCTTTTATATTGACAACTTTTTATCATGCGTACCCTGTTATTATGAAACTACCCCAGAGTTCTCTCATTACGGTTTTCATATGTTTATACTGCTCCGTTAAATTTGCTTCATCTTCATCCCAGACAGCCTCTGCTTGAGTACAATGCGAAGCACCTCTGACGTCAGTGTTAGGAATAGGTGTTGTATTGTTATCGACAAAGGAATACATATTTAAATAAATTGTTGAATTTCCTGCTTCCACGTGCAGTTTAACAGCTCTCAACATTGAGTATGCAAAATTTATATCTGTGAAATATTCAACATACGGCAATAAATTGTCGTAACTAACAGGTTGGTCTCCGAAATAAAACTCTTTTACTATCCTTGCTATTTCATCTTTCTGTGATTGCGTTTCAAAACGCAAATCAGCCGGTAAGAAATTTGAGAAATTTTCATTCATTGCATTCCCCCAAACTGGAAATTCGGGTATCCGCATAATTCCCTCCATATTAGTAAAACCGTACAATCTTGGATAACGTTCATGATCTCCTCTTCTTAGGATCGAATATGGGGACTCTGTTAAAAACGTTTCTTGTCCGACATTCCTTTCTAGGCAAGGTGAAAACGGAATACCTGAATCCGGATAACCCGAATAAGGTATCGATATTAATAGTTCAACTGAAGCGGTCCTATAAAATTCTTCCAGCGCATTGATATCTTCAATGTTTGTAAAATTGAAAATTCTAGCCCTATCGTTTGCATTTTGTACAGGATTTTGTTGGAGTGCGAATGCACCTATTTTACTACCACTGTTTGATATAGCTTTATGAAATAAACCTTTTGTTCTTTGGGAAACAGTTAAAAGATCCATAGATCCCGATCCTGCACTGCATCCAGAAATGGTTACATCATTCGGATTACCCCCAAAATAAGCAATATTTTGATTCACCCAACGCAATAAAGCCAACTGATCTTTCATGCCTGCGTTTCCTGGCACTTTCTCCGTACCCAAACACAGAAATCCGAATATTCCAACACGGTAATTAAAAGAAACGACGACTATTTTCTTTGTACCCGCTAGTATGGTAAGTTTCTCATTATTACCATATCCATACTGGAAACCACCGCCATGAACATTGATTAGAACTGGTAGATTCCGCTCTTCAGTATCAGGTACAATAATATTAGCAACGAGGCAATCTTCCTGTATTGCTTTTGTTGATAAATCTACATAAAATACTGGTCCTTGTGGGCATATAATTTCTTTATCAACTGCGTCATAAATTTCAGTCCATGTGGGTGGTGGGTCAGGTGCCTATGAATATATTTAGATTGTGTTTAGAACTAAATTTAAAATGTATAACATTAAACTATGACATAAAAAATAAATAATAGTAATGTGCATGAAACAATAAAATGAGAAAATATTGATAATGTGGGTGGTTCTCCCTTTAGTTTTGCCCTTACGAAAATCAATTTTTGGGAGTAACTCACCCGTATCTAGCATGTGCAAATTGTGTAATAGTGTTTGTCTAACAACAGATATTCATCTGGATTCCTTAGCTAAATGTATATACTGTATTGCTGCTTCACTGTTATAAGAGTGATTACTAATATAATTGTTATTTTTTTTTGGATTAGTTGTTGTGAATCACGCAAGTCTATCAGTTGTGCAACTCAAGCATGTTGTGTTTACCTTTACGAACTACTTTCAGCATATTTTATTGTTTTATGTGTTAGATGTAAATAGATATTAGATGATTAGAGTGCCGTGTGGTGCCGGCTAAGAATGGTACCACCCATATCTTCCCGTGGGTGTCGTAAAAGGGGACCAAGGTATATAAACCAGAGGATGGGCAGCAGCATCCTCTGAGTACCAAAAACACCTTACTGCGATCGCCAACCCGCCTGCCAAGCATGGTGTTTATGGCAATCCCCCACTTGTTCACCACCCCTATGTCCAGCAGTGGAGGTTTAATGGTTGAATTAGAAATTTGAGATATAGAAATATTGTACAACTGTTGGCGAACCTAATGAGGAAAGAGAAAAAACATAGTCTCTCCCTTCGATTTCTGCTATTTCAGGTTCTACTGTTTTTACTTTCTGTGTGACAAATCTGTAGATTGAAATGAATACACCATAATATTCGTAGCTTCATATCCTTCGGCGTGTACCACTGTGCTTGACTTAATTTATGATGTTACTTAAGATGGTATGATGTAAAGAAACTAATCTGGTGCTGGTCTTGTTCTGTACTTAATTTGGAAAAAGATAAAAAAAAAATTAAAATAAAAAAGTTTTAAAATTGTTTTACAATTTAAATCATGAAATTAATATTTAAATTTTGTTGATATGTACCTATTAGAAAAAGGTTAAAATTTAACATATTTGTAAAAAAATATTTTTCATTACCTTAAATCTTTCTGTAACCGTTGCATACGGTATACTATAGAAAGCGAAAACGTTAACTGATTCTCTGTATCCTCTGACTGGTCCCTGAGTTATATTAACCACTCGGCTATCTAAATCTTGACTTCGCACCTCGGCAGTACCAAATACCACGCACAAACACACAAGCAGAGTTCTCCGCGGCATCATTCTACAATACCTTATCAAGAGCACAAATCCCTTTTATATTAATTGATGTATTGGGTAATTCGATCGTTAATCAATTAAATCTTGATAATGTAATCAACGGCTTGAAAGTACAAAGTTAACTAGAGTTTATTGTAAACATTATAGCAACTATGTGTGTGTGTGTGAATTGCTGAATTTTTGTATACTATTGCTATAAAAGTAGCATAAATAGTCAGTCCGTTTATTAACTTACCTTCAAATTAAGGTTCGATACCACAGAAGTAAGACAGGCGGTATGTGGATGCATATGTATATTGGATATTATTTAGCTGTACATGTATTTAATACACGGACACATTATTTGATTGTAAAAACAATACCGATCTATATTTTTAGATAATAATACATTTATGATTGATATGTAATATATGTTTTAATAAATATGATATCAATAATCCATATATAATTCTTATTCATATTATAAAAAGTACCTTATCTTTATTAATTGTGTAATAATAATATGCGAAGTTTTTATTTGACGTCTTGTGACGCTGAGCCTTTCAACAATAATTTACTATATCTCTGTTTAAGACTGTCCCTAAACCCGACATCTCGTAATAAACTTGTGATTCCAGCAATTACGTTATATCTCTCTATCTTTAACCCATTTCGGCTGGTACGTTTTTTTCTCTAAATATTCATTCTTTGTGCCAAAAATTGAATCTACATTTATACAATTCATTAATTAAAGCGTGTATGTTATATATGTGATTCGTTTGTTAGTAGTAATAAGAGATTACCGCACGACTAAGTAGATAGACCATTTCTGTTTTTTTTTCTTTTTTTTCCCCCCAGTGCAATATATAAGGGGGCACGGAGGGATGACTCCGTGCCAGTGTGGGACTCGCCCGGACGTGAAGCGTCCGGAAATACCCACTAAAACCCCCGGGATTTGGGATAGGGGCGATACGGGTTGGCTTTCGCAAGCACCGCGTCGCCCCTGCGGCAAACCCACCGGGCCTCGTCCGTGCAATGGAATGCAATGTCCGTGCAATGAAGAGTGGGGCAGAGCAGTGGCGGGCAAAAAAAAAGGCAAAGGGGAGGCAAAACATGCCCTCCCCCGCCGGTCTCCCATATAACCTCCTCTCCTTCCCTCCTAACCTTAATCCTCCCATTTTACCTTACTCCCCCCATAGGGCGCCCACCTTGGGATGACAGGAAGCAGAACGCTCCCTTCATCAGGTGACCAGCCTCCTTCCCCTCCTCCGCACACCGCACACACCTTGGCTCCTTCACCGAATATTCTCTCGCCTTATGGCTATGTGCACCACACCGGAAACACTGTCCCGCCCTATCCACCTCCGCTGTGCACATGGCCCGAGTGTGCCCTAGGCCCATGCACTTGAAACACCGCAGTGGTTTAACTCCAAATGCCTGCACCTGGGTCACACTCCACCCCATCCTGATCCCCCCTATATCCGCAACCCTCCTGGCCGCCTCCAACGGGAGCGACACAAACAGGGTCCTCACCCCCCTCTCTGTCTCCCGAATCTGTCCCGCCTTCACATCCTCTTCTGCACAGCTCCCCTCCTGTGAGACCCTTGCTATGATGGCCTCCTTCCTCGTCACCGAGTCCTCCAGACCAACAAGGCGGACATCAGCCCGCTTTGTTGGTCCTTAGACCACCGCCACCTCCACAATCACCCTCTGCAGCCTCTCCGCAAGGATATCGGCCTTCGCCTCACCACTCTATTCTCCGACCCAGCAACCTGAGGCTCAGAAGGGGCCGATACTGCACCCTTTCTCATCACCTTTCTCCTTTTCCCCCTTCCTTCCACTACAACCCACTCCTCCTCAGCACCTTCCTCACCTACCCTCTCCACCTCTTCCTCATTCTCCCTTCCACCTGGAAGTGGAGCCCAGTCCATCCCCAAAGGGGATGAAGGAGAGCCACCCTTCTCCACCACTTTCTTCCTTCTCTGAGACCCCTCCTTAGCCCCAGCAACCTCCATTCCAGCTTCCGTCCTCTCCGGCAACCGACTGGCCACCTCCGCCACCTGCCCCTCCAGCACCTCCAACTTTTGGTTAACCCCCTTCAATACCCCCTCCAGCTTCCCCATAACCGCCGCCACAACCTCCGCAGCCACATCAGCCCTAGGTCTTTCCTCCTCCTGCACTCCATTTCCCCCCTCACCATATGAGGGATCAACAGCAGCATCCACCAACTGCTTCTGCTGCCTCCCCTCCTCCTTCATCCTCAACAGAGTCTCCAGACTCCCCACCTTCTCCTCCTCAACCCTTACCAAGAGCTTCAACCTTTCTACCTCCTTCTCCAACTCCTCAGCCCCACCCTGACACATCTTTTACTCCCACGCCTTCTTCTCCTCCTCCAACCCCTTCACTTGTTCCTCCAACTCCTTAACCTTCCAATGCACCTTCCTAACGTATGCCGACATGTCCACCGAATATGCCGCCAACTTCCACAGATATATCCCCACCAGTCTCGCTGTCCCAATCAAAGCACTACTCACTTTTCCCTCCATTCCCATCAAGCAACCTATCATCTCGTCCACCTCCTCAAAAATCTACCGCGGAGTCTCATACACCTAACTTTCGTAGTATCATCCGCCAGCCTCTCTATCTCTTCCTCCACAGTCCCTCTCCCTTCATCAACAACCCATGATACTTATCCCAAGGGAACTCCCACTTCGCTAGTTTCTTACAATCTATCTCATCTTCCAGCGCCACAACCTTCGCTATCTTCCCGTCCTTCATATTAAGCCTTTTTCTCTAGTCATCAACTCAACCAACAACAACTCCCGTCCCACCCAAAAGCACACCTCAAAAAACCCCTAACAACAACAACAACAACACCCCCCACAAGCACAAGTAGACAGACCTACATACTAATAAACTTCGGCAATTGTTTTATTATTTTTGGTTCCATTTATTCCTTTTTAAAGTAAGGTAAGGTAAGGCACTATTAGACCAGGCAGCCAAATCGGACGTCAGGAACACTTTTAATAAGTGGTGGTAACAATATGGCAACCTTCTGTTATAACCACAACGGGAATGATTGGGAAATTTCAGAATTCACGCTCCGTGTCATTATTTTCACTTCACTACACTTGTGCATCATAAATACACTAAATCACGTAAAATGCCATCAAAATTACATAATACATAATCAAATATTGCAAGATAATCAATTAAAAATAAGGATGACTACATGACATGAGAAACAAAATACCGCCAAGTACCCACCTTCGGAGACTGTATGCAACTAGAAATATAAAATCTTGACCTAGTGCCTATTTTGTATACTTTTTTTAAATTCCGGCAAACATATCTTCTGAAATGACTTAAATTCATTTATTTACTATTGATAGCATAGTAAGTTTTGTAACATTGAACTTATTTTGAATTATTTTTACCACCAACAACACTCTCAAGGAGAATGTTGCATCCCGTACTCTCATTTAGGCTACCCTCGAAGACGAAGTTGGGTCTATAAAAGACTTACATACGATCATGTTTACACAGTCAAAAGAGCAAACTAAAAGCCCAACAGTGTCTCACTAAGATTAATCGCTGAGGAGCCGAATACGTGAACAAGCACGTCATGGGGTGCGATTTTCGGCTGGGAGGTCCTTAACGTTTTCATTAGCAGCCTCGCAACATACATGTTCCGAACACCGGATATGTCATCAGGACTCTCGATGAAGGAGGTTTTGAATTAAGTAGACGCTGTTCAAGAAGAAAGTCTCAAGCGTGTGATCTCATTCGCGTATCATTACCTTGCTGAGTAGATTTTGAAAAAGAGATGATGTGAGACCCGTACAGATCGGGCCCATTCCTTTGATCCCTGAGAGTTCCGATCAAATACTCCCGAAAGTTACTCAGTAGATTACACTACGAAGGACGCACCTTTTTTTTTTTTTGTCGGGGGGAAATGCATTTACGCACTTCCCTTACCCATTGCATTAGTGAGACCGAAGTCCCCCAATGCAATAGGTAAGGGGGCACGAAGGGACGAACTCCGTGCCAGTGTGGAACTCACCCGGGCGAGAGCCGCCCGGAAATACCCACTAAAACCCCCCGGGACCGTCCGCCGCGTTTGGGATGAGGGCGATACGGGATTGCAATGCATACCACTGCGTCGCCCCCTGCGGCGAACCCACCGGGCCTCGTCCGTGCAATGGCTCAATGGGGATGAGAGAGGAATACTTCCCCTCCCACCTTTTCGCCCACCTCCCCGAAGGGAGGCATGACCTATGGTCAAAAGTCCGGGGGGCAGGATATACTTCCTGCCCCCCAACCACCGCTCTCCCCTACTCTCATCTTCCCCAAGGAAGGCATAGATAGGGGAGGGCCTCCACGCACCACCCGGTACATTAAACAGGTGCAACCTGCGCACCAATCGGTGCCTGCCCCTCTTTTTAAGGGAGGTCGGCAAAAGACCCCCCCATGTGGTGGCCTGCCTCCCTCCCTTCCTCCGCACATAGTGCACATCTTGGGTGCTCCGCTGTGCAGTCCACAGCCTTATGGCCCTGAACTCTACAGCGGTAGCACTGCATCCCCCTCTCTACAGCCTCCGTACACCTCGCCCTTGTATGGCCCAGACCCATACACTGGAAGCACCTCAACGGAAGCACCTCAAGTGCACAGACCCGGGCCGTACTCCATCCCATCCTGATGGTTCCCCTCTCTAACACCCTCAGTGCAGCCTTCACCGGCAACGACACCAAGAGTGTTCTGACACCCCTCTGGGTCTCCCTCAACATTCCCGCCTTCAGATCCCCCACCTGACATCCCCCCTCCTGTGCAACCCTCGCAAGCGCCTCCTCTCTGGACACTGAGTCTTCCAAGCCCACTATGCGGACATCAGCCCGCTTCGTAGGCCTGGAGACCAGTATCACCTCCGACACAACCTCCTGCAGCCGAGCTGCCAGGACATCAGCCCGCTCCCCCCCCCCCCCGCAGGACCCGAAATCTCGAGGATTCGGGACCCCACGGCAGTGGAGCGACACGAAACGTCCTGTATCCCCATCTCGTCAAGCCCAACCTTCTCTCTTGCCTCAGCCAAAACACCCGCTTATGTTAGGCCCCGTGCCAGCGCCTCCGGCCGCAACGTGACCACCACGGCCGCCGAACGCGGCAGCGCCGGGAGCCTCACCCTGGACCTCACCTCTCTGGCCCCGGTCACCGGGACTCGGGGTCCAGAAGGTACCGCTACCACCCCCTCTTTACCTACAACCTTCCTCTTCTTCCTTCCCGCAACAACAGCCCATCCCTTCCCACTGTCATCCTGCCCCCTTTCCACTTCCTCCTCCTCCACCGCTCTATCTCCCGAAAGAGGAGCCCAGTCCATCCCCATTGGTGGAGATTGTTCTGGGACTCTTCTCCCCGTTCCCTTCTTCTTTTCCCCCATCCCTACTTCCACTCCTACCCTAGCCGACAATTGCCTAACCACCTCCGCACCCTGTCCCTCCAGAAACTCCAATCTCCGCTCAACCCCTTCTAACGCCCCCACCAACCTCTGCATCACCTCCTCCATCACCCCAGGGTCACCAACTCGTGACATCCTCCCCTCAACCTCCCCCGGTGAGGTACCAACCGAAACATCAGCAAAACGCTTCCGCTCCCGACTCTCCTCCCTCATCCTACAATCATACAATCTCAATTCCAACTGCTTAATCCTCTTGCGCATTTTCTCCCCCTCCTCAATGCACTTCCTTCCCCTAGCTGCCTCCTCCATATACCGAGTCACCTCATTACGAGAGACCATGACCATCCGCATCGACTTCTCCAACTTCCATGTCAGATAACCCAACTCTATATTTCCCAGAATCTCCTCCAAGCTAAGTCCTACATTTTTTAATAAATAATTTAAAAAAAAGATTCCTTACAGGACCCATGTACGTGTGTGTTATGTGAAGGAGTATGAGTGCAGCGTTGTGTGTGTAATAGTAGCATCCACGATATGTCAGTCCTATATATTATATATCTTTTATATTGGAATAACGAATTTTTATTTGTGGAACGAACAAAAATGAACCATGTTTTTTTTACGTATTTATTTATCTCGGTTTTATTAATAATTTAATATATAATCAAATCTAGCATATATTTTAAGTAACAATAATTTAGCGACTTTAATAACATAAGGATTTTCAATATTTATATACTGAATTTATCTACATTTCATTATCATATTAATATCACAATATCAACATATTTGAAACGGAATAAGCAATAAATATAATAAATAAACACGAATTACAAATACTAAATGAAATAGAGAAGTATTATAATTCATATGAAAAAAATGAAAATAAATATGTGACCTTGCGGATTATGCACTGATATCCATTATAATGTACTACAATTTTATGAAAACATGCATAGGACATTTATCAATACAAATACAATACAGGTATTTTTGTGTACAAATGCAGAATCAGTCGTTGGAGGTGACGGTTCATTATAGTATTTATCATAAATTGCGTCCCAGAACAAAGCACGTTCTTCCAGCAGAGGACCTTTCAGTTCTATTGTCGTTCCGAGAGACATATGTGGGGATCTATTTGCACCTGCTGGTGACCACATCGGCAATGAAGCATTTTCACCAACCGGTATTCTAAAAAAAAAAAATCAATTTTAAACATTAGCTAGTTAAGAAATATGTTAGATGTAATGGAAATGCTTGAGTTTAACGTTCGCCTAACTGTCATAAATCAACTATACCAACATTACTGAACATTTGAAAAAACAAAATGCTTCCAATAATTTTTATTTAGATATCAAAGGAATGATGAAACAGTTGAAAACACTTCTAATCTCTGTTTATTAACAGAGATTTTATTTTTCCTATCTTTGTTTAGAGCAGCCATTAATGAGCTTAATTGTTTTTAAAACATTTTAAAACTGTTTCTTTTCCTGAAATGTCCAATAATAATTAACATGAATTTTAAAAAGACGGCGGATATTTGTATAAATAAACGAAAAATAAATAAGGTACATAAAAGTAAGGCATATAAAATTTAAAAAACAATATATAGTTGAAGACGAGCATGAGGTAACACCATAAAGATCGAACAAATGAACCAGTACTTGTGAAACTTGAATATCCACAACAGGCAGATACGCAGAAACATCTAAACGCCTTCTTAATAATAAACACTGAAACTGCACTAGACTCTAGCTTTTGTTCGTTCATTCAAGTGACGAATTAAACAACTCTGGTAAAGAAATCATCAAAAATGTTCAACTATGTATTCAATTTCTCAACTTTTTTACACTAAGTTTTGTTAAATGACGATGTGGTCCAGGATGGTAAATACAGCCTAGACATACTGGTTCTCAAGTGATGCTGCCAGAACACACCTATTGGTATTTGGCGACAGGCTTTAAAACTTGGGGACGGTAACTAATCAGGCGGGCATCATTAGAAAAATGCCCTACCAGCATGCTATGGTTTTCTTATAATATTTTCCTTCACCGAAAGCTCAGGCTGATTTTATAGTTGGGTTCGAACCCAGGTCCATTGACACGGAATCCAACCCCATTACCAACTGCGCCATCATTGCTTGATCTGTACTAATACTTGTACGTAGTTTGTTTTTATAAATGTCTAAAGAAAATATTCTTACCCTGTTATTATGAAGCTACCCCAGATTTCTCTCATAATGGATTTCATTTTTATATACTCCTCTGTAAAATTAGTTTCATCTTGATCCCATACAGCCCTAGCTTGGGTGCAGTGAGAAGCTCCTCTAATGTCAGTATTATCAATGGGTCTTGTATTATTGTCAACAAAAGAATACATATTTAAATAAATTGTTGAGTTTCCCGCTTCCACGTGCAATTTCACTGCTCTAAGCATTGAGTATGCAAAATTAATGTCAGTAAAGTAGTCAATATATGCCAATAAATTATCATAACTAACAGGTTGGTCACCGAAGTAGAATTCTTTTACCGTTTTTTTTTTGCTACTTCATATCTCTGTGATTGTGTTTCAAAACGTAAATCGGCTGGTAAGAAATTTGAGAAGTTGTCATTCATCCATTGCATTTCCCCAAACAGGAAATTGTGATATTCGCATAATTCCTTCCATATTAGTAAAACCATACAATCTTGGATATCTTTCATGACTTCCTCGTCTTAAGATTGTATAAGGGGACTCCGTTAAAAACATTTCCTGTCCAATATCCCTTTCTAGGCAAGGTGAAAATGGAATAGATGAATCCGTATTACCAGAATACGGCGTCGATATTAATAATTCAATTGAAGCAGCTCTATAAGATTCTTCCAAGGCAGTTATATCGTCAACATTTGAAAAATTTAATTTTATAGCTCTATCCACTGCATTTTGTATAGGATTTTGTTGGAGTGCGAATGCACCTAACTTACCACCACTATCCGATATAGCTTTATTGAATAAACCTTTCGTTGTTTGAGACACAGTTAGAAGATCGACTGAACCCGATCCGGCACTGCATCCAGAAATTGTTACATCATCCGGATTACCACCGAAATATCCAATATTTTGCTTAACCCAACGTAATAAAGCCAATTGATCTTTCATGCCTGCATTTCCTGGCACAGTTTTCGTACCCAAACATAAAAATCCAAATATACCAAGTCGGTAATTAAATGAAACAATAATAATTTTATTTGTACTCGCCAGTCTAGTAAGCTTTTCATTAGCACCATATCCATACTGGAAACCGCCACCATGAACATTCACTAAAACTGGTAGATTCCGCTCTTCAGTGTCAGGTACAATCACATTGGAAACAAGGCAATCTTCTTGTATTGTTTTCGTTGTCAAATCTACATAAAATACCGGTCCTTGTGGACATACAATTCCTCTATCTACTGCATCATAAATATCAGTCCATGTGGGTGGCTGATCGGGTGCCTATAAATATATTTAAAACCTTATATAGACTACCTAGAATTGAATTTTGAATAGGATTTAATTAACTTTAAAGCATAACGATTTCACAAAAACAAATTTAATGTAACGGATAACATATTATTGAAATTTTTCGTGAAATAAAATCCTGTTTATAAATAAATATAATAGCAAATATATTTTTATTGCAATAATTTTCCTTGCCTGTATATAGTAAGTACTACTTGCCAAAAAAGAAATGATAAAATATCTAGATTGGGGTGGTAAAGCTAACGTACAAAAAAATTTGCATTAGTTATTATTAGTAACTTTCGGCCTAACAAATTTGTAGACTGGTGTATAAGCACGACATAATATTGATAATTTAATATCTCCTGCTTTTTGTATGAGTATACCTCATCTGATTTTATTTTACGATGTTATCTTAAATAGTACTTAACTATAGAAACTGGCTTCGAAGTGATGCTACAATACATTTAATATAATACAAATAATTCTCCGCTGCTCTTGGTCTGTACCATATTTGTTTTGATCAAATGAGGAACTGATAGTGTGTTGAACGAATTAACAAATTAGAAAATTAATTCGATAATTAAATATTTAACTGGTTAATATTTTGAATCATAAAATCATTTTAATTTTCTTTGACATCTACATAGATTTCTTTTTCTTTGTAACAATTAAAATGGCATGTATAATATTACATAAATGAAATAAATAAATTTCTTATTACCTTAAATCTCTCTGTAACCGTTGCATACGGTATACTATAGAAAGAAAAAACATTTCCTGCTTCTCTGTATCCTCTGACTAGTCCCTGAGTGGTATTAACCACTCTACTCTCTGTAGCTTGACTCTGCACCTCGGTAGTACCAAATACTACGCACAAACACACGAGCAAAGCCCTCCGAGACATTATTCTGCAATACCTTATCAAGAGCTGAAATCCTTTTTATATTACTTATTGGCTACATAATTAATCAATCATTAATCAATTAAATCTTGATAATTTAATCGATGGCAGCTTGAAATGCGAAGGTAACTAAAGTTATAACTAAATATAATAGAAATCGAGGGACGAATCAAATGTATAAATTTCTGATATTTTTTCATATTTAGAAAGAAGTAGCTAACAGCATACAGTCGATTTGCATCCTGAAGCTATGAGCAAACAGATCTGTTACTGAAAAACTTAAGGTATCCTAACGCTATAGTCTCACTTATAGGTAACTTTTAAAGATTAAAATGGAATTTCTAGTCCCTCAGATTGTTTTTTCAGACATTCCTTTGACACTGAAAAATAAAATGAGTATAACCTTTCTACCATTTTGTGTAAACAAGTGTTCTTACTTCTTAACCAATCATTGCCTCATTTTGAAGCTTAATATTTTTAAAACCTTTTTTAATTATAATACAACCGACTTCAAAAGAATAAACTATAAAAAATAACTACTTTATTAATCTGCTTCATTAATTTAGAAATCGATGTTAGCTTATGGTTATCAAAATGGTGTAAATCTACGTCGCTATTTATATTCAATTTTGATTAACTGTTCTTTTAAATCACCCTAGTCCTTTATTTAGCTTATATGTAATTGTGTTAAAGTTTAGGCAGTTATTTACATGGGTTAACTCTAGCTGGCACCGACTCCAAAATTAACGAAGCAGATTAATAAATTAGTTTTTTTTTTTAGTTTATTCTTTTGAAGTCCGTTTTGTTTTTAATAGGAAAAATTTTATTTTCTACTCTTTAGTTTAAGTGTGTACTTACTTTTAGGTATAGCTGTGAAGCCTACTTCATAGTTTCAGAAACGAATACATGAAACACGGGTATTATATAATATTCGATGATATTTCTCGATTTCCCTGAGTTTCATTGATCAAATTTTGCAAATCGGTCCACAAATGAAGGAGAAAACGCGCGTAATAAACATACAAAAAAAATATACAGACAAATTGATAACCTCCTCCTTTTTGAAATCGGTTAAAAAGAGTAGATAGAATTAGATTTACACATCATAGGCACTTAAAAAAACCAATTTTTCAGGATAACAAAGAATTACGTCTCAATTAAAATAACTTTAATACGGAGTTTAAAGAATGTTTAATGAATAAATAGTTTTCCGTTAGTACATCAGAGGCACCTATTAATGTGTAAGTAGTTTTTCAAAGAGCAGGTATAATATGGCTTGATATGCTTTTTCGATCAAACTATAAATAACTACTAAAAAGTAGCTACTCTTATCACAATGAAGTTGGGATTACATTTTTTAAATGCTCCTCGGTATGTTTTGGAATTTCAACATCCATCGTCACGATTAGTTTCTAAAACCGGAAATGTTCGAAGTGTGATTTGAAATCCGGCAATCAATAATATTTAATTATAGTTAATACGTCATACAGAATGATTACGTAAATTTTTTGTTCACGTAACAAAAGAAATATGTTTAAGATTATAGATATATGTATTAAAACTTATTAAAGAATCATACAACCGCCAACAATTTAAAAAAAATCTAATTTCAAGTCAATTACTGTGGTTTGTATTAGGTTTTTTACTTATGGCATTGCCGTTGTGTACTAAATATATTAAAGAAAATTGTTTTTTAATAGTTAGTTTCTATTAATCATACTTTCGATATTTTATGCAACTAATCCATCTTAAACAACGCAGTGACAGTTAAAAGAAATCAACTAAAAAGGAGCTAATAAACTCTTTTGTACGTTTTGTGCTGCCTCTCGGGTATTACATTTTTACCGCTAAAAAGAGGTCCAAATTCTTCATGGAGTTCAAATTCTGTACGAGCTTTTGCATCATTGTTGTCAGTTCTTCACAGTTCACATCTGCTCATCGATAAAAGACACTAGACCACGAAACATTGACCCTCACTTTTAGGGGTAATTTTTCGTTTAAGGCGTTGGTTAAACCATAGTCTAAACAAGTAGCCGAGCGCTTGCGATTGTCAAACAGATTCCATTTTTTAGTCGCAGGTAACAATGAGATTTCAAATTCCTTCGTTACTATGCCCGCTTTGAGCAGTGCAAAACAAGTCTCGACGAGTACGTTTAGCTGGCGATCCTTAAGATCGTATGGCATCCATTTTTCAACCGTTTTTTCTTGCCAATTTGAAGCTAATTCAGCCATAAGTTAAATATAATCAGCTTCCACAATCACCACAGAACCACAAATTCGTCATAGTCGACCTAAGTTTATTTTTTAGATCAAAATTTCTAGAACGGAAACATAATCCCTACTCAAATTTTTACGCATACATAATAACGAAAATGATGATGAAAACATAAAGCTTACCAATAAACAATGGACCTATTTTGAAAAAAGAATTCCATTATTTTCAAATAAATTTACATTAGAATCCACAGCCATACAAAAATGTTTGTTATATAAAATGGCCACTACCGCAAAATGGCAATTTCATAGGTAAATAAATACCTATTACTTCGTATTACTCGCTCAAATTGTATTGATAATTAAATGTCATGATACATACCCTAGAAATGTCTCGTTTCGGTTTTCAATTGTTATTTTATAAAGAAGATAAGTGTTGATATGAGCAAACCCAAGAAAGACTAACAAAACGCTAGGTACGGAATTGTATTCTTTTTATATCATTATCTTTAACATTTGCCTTTATACTTGACTTCATTAAATAAATATCAATAAATCTCTCTTAGTAGGTAGTTTACATAAAATGTAAAATCAATTTAAAGAATCCTTAAAAACACTTCATAAAATGATAAAGGTCTGTAAACCGTGGTTTAATCGGGGTCTTTGAAAGTCAATTGCGATAAGTCAGTTTACGTCACATTTATGAGACGTCACATTCATAACACATATTGTGAGTTTTTTAACGTTATTAAGTTATCTGTGATTAATGTTCCTAAAATTCCGAAATTACGAGTTTAACCGTATATTCGTAAAACAAGTTAATACATTTTTCTCCTGTTATCAGCCAATTTTCTTTGTTAATATTATTTCTTTAGTAGCTTTGTTTTTGCCGTGTGGTATGCCGACTTAGGAATAAACCAGAGGATGGGCAGCAGCATCTTCTGAGTACCACAAACATTTGACAGCAATCGCCAACCCACCTACCAAGCGTGGTGATTATGGCAATTCCCCCATTTATGGAAAAAACCTATGTCCAACAGTGGACGTCTTTCGGGTGAATCCATTAAAAAATAACTTTTGATGAGTTTAAGCTAGATAAAACTAAAATGATATTTAAAAAAAAACCTTTTTCTTCATTATTTTAGGTTTTTTTTCTTCATGTATTCAGTATTGATCGTGGTCTAGTTTTGATCGCCGGGCGTACACTAATTATTTTTGAGTATTTTTGCCAATTTTAATCCTCTTCGTGGTTAGTTTTAAAGGCTGATGTAAAAATTTCAAATGAAGAACAAAAAAAAAAATAAGTTCCAAAGGTCTAGTAACTAAGTAAGTCTAGTAGTAAGTAAAGTACTAGTCACATCAATTATTTCTTATCAATTTATATCTTGACGTAATAATATTTATAAGATTAATATATTTCATAACATTTATAATGTTGTAAATGTGATTTTTTGTTCATAGTTCATAAATAGTGTTAGTATTTAGTTACGGTTCTAGATATACTTAGTAATTCTTTAGCGTTCTGTTATTCGCACTTCGGCACGAAGGGTGGTGGAAAAGGGGGGGATAAAGATTGGGTGGTGCGTGACCCAGGTGCATGCACTTGAAGTGAAACCGCTTAGGTGCTACAAGTGCATGGGCCTGGGGCACACGAGGTCGAGGTGTGTGGAGGAAACTGATAGGGCGGCCCAGTGTTTCCGTTGTGGGGCACTGGGGCACAAGGCTGCGGCTTGTGTGGCGGAACGGCCTAAGTGCGCACGGTGTGCGGATAAAGGTAGGGAAGATGGACACCGTATGCGGGGGGTTTTCTGCCTTCCTTAGGGGTGTTGGTGGGGGACTTTTGGGGAGTTTGGTAGGGTGAGGGATTGAGGTGATGTGGGTTTGTTCGGGTGGGTTTCTGTTTGTGGTTGTGTTGTCTGTCTTCAGGTATCCCTCTCCTGGCTACGCCTTGTTATTGTAACAAGGCGAGTGCAGGAGAGGGACCTATCTCTTTTCTCTTCTTAGCGGAGGCGGGTTCCTTTCTCTTTCTTCTTTGCCCGCCCTCCGCTCTGTTCTTCTTTCCTGTTTATGGGGAGCAGGAAATACGTCCTGTCCCCCCGGTCTGATGACCTGACCAGCAGGTCATGCCTCCCTCCGGGGAGGGTAGGTTAAGAGGTGGGGTTGAGAAATATTCTCCCCCATCCCCATTGGGCCATTGCTCGACGAGGCCCGGTGGGTTCGCTGCAGGGGGCGACGCGGCGACATGCCTAGCAACCCCGTATCGCCCCCATCCCAAATGCAGCGGACGGCCCCGGGGGGGTTTTAGTGGGTATTTCCGGGCGACTCTCGCCCGGGTGAGTCCCACACTGGCACGGAGCTCGTCACTCCGTGCCCCCTTATCTATTGTATTGGGGGACTCTGATCCCTCAAATACAATAGATAAGGGTAGTGCGTAAATGCATTTCCCCCCGTCAAAAAAAAAAAAGGTACTTTTTTCTTCTATATTCAGTTTGGGTTATTTTTTATTCGGTTTCTCTTAATATTGTGAATTTATTAGCTACAATGCCTTTTATCTTTACGATTCTCAGATTATGATATCGACTAGATCGCTTAATTGGTCAATTATAATATCGTTTCTTAATAATTAACCCATTTTTAGTTTTCTTAGTGAAAGTATTAATATTTTTTAGCTATGTACGCAATACTTTTTAAGAGGGGGCGTAGTGCGATATATGTAGCATATTGTAAAGTATATAATTTATCGATAACCTTTCTTATTTATATTATTCTTGTTATTAGTGAGATTTTTGTGTGATCATAATTTAAACAATACTAGCTGTATCAACGGCTTTATTTGCATTTATTTATATCTTTTCTTAGTATATGAACGGTGTAAGTAACCCGACTTTATTAACTAATTTAACAAAAATTAGGAACTCATTACATATGAAATTGGGTGTTTTGTCTAACTGCCCACTAAGATCTCAAATATCCGGCGTTTGGTTAGTTTAAATTTATTTTAAAATTAGACTTGTGTATTTATGTTTCCAATTCAGTAATTCCTTTGTTTTCGCACCTTTCGATTTTTCTTTGGTATCATTCTGTTCACAACAAACGCTCATCACGGTGGTTGAATGTAAAAGAACCGGCCAAATCCTGTCCTAAGCGGAAGTTGACTCAGAAAAAGTACCGGCGAGTGTTTGGTAGATCATTGGTTACTAGTGTCAAAGACTACAGCTATCTAAGTTTTGACCAGACGATTACAACAGATTAGTATCAGATTAGTATTAGTAACAGAAATGCAAACTATGGTGCATAAGCTAGCCGTTAAACAAACAAGTCTGGTGAATCTCTCTAGCCCACTGCTACTTCAGTATAACCTCATACTTCAATCACCTTTCAGCACAAAGCAATCAGCATACTTCAGATGCGGTAGGAATATCTCCAACTATTTCATCGTACGCACCCAATTCTTTGTTTTGAATGTTAATTGCGGATCTTGATTGTTGAACATAATCTGTTAGTATTCTTAGGTTTTAAATGGGTCTGTTACGAATATAGGTGACGTTATAATATTTATGTTTTTAGGTTAAAAGTTTTGCTCTTACAAAGGAGAAGGTAAAGTTATTAATTTCGTTTGTGGAGGCACATAGCGTAAAGTAAATCAAAGTGCTCCGACATTTCAAGATAACCTTTACTAGAACTCGAACTAGACATTTCAATATATTTTATACAAACAGACATTATTAGTGTGTTATCCCTTGCAATCGGGTATTTAACGTTTTTGGCATTAGAAAATTAGATAAACTGTCAGATAACTATCGTCAATTATTATAGAAATTTATTTTATGTCACATTCGTACTAAAAACCTGCCATCGGATATCGTTATAACCCTTCCCATTGGTAGATAAAATGTACGGATATGAAACGTTGCCAGAAAATACACTAATAAAATGTACATGCTACTAATAGATAGCAGTACAGTCCGTGTCTTAAACAGTGAACAGATAGAATATTGAAAACGTCCGACAAGACGCCATAATCATAGTGATTGTAGATACATTTTGATATATTACATGATGTTCATAATTATTTATTTAATATCAAATGAAGTTAAGATAAAAGTGGCGTTCCCTTCTGTAATATACACATATATTATAAAGATTTGTATTTTTGTATGTAACGAATAAACTTAAAAACTACAGAACCGACTAAGATAAAATTTGGTATGGAAATAGTTTGAAGCCCAGGGTGTGACATAGGATAGTTTTTATTCCGAAAATCCCACCGGAACAGGAACTACGTGGGTAAAATCGCGGAGAGTAGCTAGTATGTAATGATGTAATGATAGAGTAATAATAATTTAAGCATATAGATTAGAATTAGAGGAATATATTTTTCTGTTTAATGTAAAACAAATTTATTTACTTAATATATCACAACAAAGTAGCCTTTTCACATATCTGAAAACTAATACACGATAAGTAGGTCGTGTCGCCCCCATCCCAAATGCAGCGGACGGCCCCGGGGGGTTTTAGTGGGTATTTCCGGGCGACTCTCGCCGGGCGAGTCCCACACTGGCACGGAGCTCGTCACTCCGTGCCCCCTTATCTATTGTATTTGGAGGACTTTGATCCTCCAAATACAATAGATAAGGGTAGTGCGTAAATGCATTTCCCCCCGTCAAAAAAAAAAAAAAAAAAGGTACAACTCGTGAACTCTAAAGGTAAAAATAGAAACATAATTATACTTTAAAAAATAAGAATAGGAACAAATGAATTTACTAATACAATAAATCACAAAATAAATATGTAATGCCTGAACAATACGTAGGTTGAATAAAAAGCAATTTTCGTATACAATTTCATGAAAACATATATAAAGCGATCAGAAAGTAAACTGTACAAATATTTTTGTGTACAAAAGCAGAATCTGTCGTAGGTGGTTCTGGGTCGTTGTAATATTTATCATAAATGGTATCCCAGAATAATGCACGTGATTCTAATAGAGGTCCTTTCAGTTCTATTGTCGTTCCGAGAGACATGTGTGGGGACCTATTTGCACCTGCTGGTAACCACATTGGCACAGAAGAATTCTCACCTACCGGTTTTCTGAAAGATAAATTCATTTATAAATTATTAGCCGAGTAACAAAATACTATGCGTATAAATATTTTAAATTACAATATATGCAATATGTCAAACCTTGAAGGATAACAATAGAAAAAAAATTCTTTTAAACCACAAGTAGACGAGTATGAGGTAATAAACAATAAATGTACCAAATTTTGCCGAATAAAATGTGATGAACCACTGTTGATTACAATAAATCCAAACATCTTTGTGTGTTCTAAACAATAGATACTGAGACGTTGAGTTATAAAAGAAGGTAGGATAGAACCAAGGGCTTTCGTTTATAGAAGTGAAACATTTTCCATCGCCTCAAGTTTTTTGTCCATCTATCGCATGTCGCATTACAGCAGGCCGCGGAGTAGGGGTGAAGCCAAAGGCGCTCGGCAGAGCTTAAGATGATAGACGCATGTTAAAAACTGAGCACAATATTGATTTAAATCACTGAATATTTTTCAACTTCAATTATTATATCAATAACTTCATCTTCGCCTTTAGTCTCACAGTCTATAAATGTAACTAATATTTTATGGTAATTGGAGAACAAATTGGAGAACACAATTCTTCACTAAATTATTAACATGAATTATTATGATGAATGGATAAGAATATTATCCGTTTGGTAAAGAATAATTCTGATTTGACAACACAATATATACCTACCCTGTTTTTATGAAACTACCCCAGAAGTCCCTCATAATGGATTTCATTTTTATATACTCCTCTGTAAAATTAGTTTCGTCTTCATCCCACACAGCCATAGCTTGGGTGCAGTGAGCGGCTCCTCTAACGTCAGTGTTAGGAATTGAGCTAGTATTACCGTCGACGAAAGAATACATATTTAAATATATCGTTGAATTCCCAGCTTCTACGTGTAATTTTACGGCTCTGAGCATTGAGTATGCAAAGTTAATATCTGTAAAATAATCAATGTAGGATAATAAATTGTCAAAACTCACGGCTTGGTCTCCGAAGTAGAATTCTTTTACCGTTTTTGCTACTTCTTCCCTCTGTGATTGAGTTTCAAAACGTAAATCAGCGGGTAAGAAATTTGAGAAATTTTGATTCATTGCATTTCCCCAAGTTGGAAATAGGCCTAGTCTCATAATTCCTTCCATATCAGTAAACCCGTACAATCTTGGATATCGCTCGTGATCTCCTCTTCTTAATATCATATACGGAGACTCTGTCATAAATGTTTCTTGTCCAATATCCCTTTCTAGGCATGGGGAAAATGGAATAGCTGAATTCGTATTACCCGAAGAAGATATCAATGTTAATAATTCAATTGATGCCGTTCTATAGAATTCTTCCAACGCAGTTATATCTTCAACATTTGTAAAATTCAAAACTCTAGCTCTATTTATGGCATTTTGGACAGGATTTTGTTGGAGTGCGAATGCGCTTAATTTACTACCACTGTCCGATATAGCTTTATTGAATAAACCTTTCGTCGTTTGAGACACAGTTAAAAAATCCACTGAAGCCGAACCTGCACTGCATCCAGATATGGTTATATCATCAGGATTACCACCAAAATAGCCAATATTTTGCTGAATCCAACGTAATAAAGCCAATTGGTCTTTCAACCCAGCATTTCCTGGAACTTTTTTTGTACCCAAACATAAAAATCCGAATATTCCAAGTCGGTAATTAAATGAAACAATAATAATTTTCTTTGTACTTGCGAGTGTAGTAAGCATTTCATTAGCTCCGTATCCATACTGAAAAGCACCGCCATGTATATTGACTAAAACTGGTAAATTCCGCTTTTCACTGTCGGGTACAAACACATTAGCAACAAGACAATCTTCCTGTACATTTTTGGTTGTTAAATCTACATAAGACACTGGTCCTTGTGGGCATACAATTTCTTTATCCACTGCATCTAAAATCTCAGTCCACGTTGGTGGTGGGTCGGGTGCCTAGAACATTTATTTTTTTTTTTGTTTTGAAATTATGTATTTATTAACTATTTATGAGCTAGTGGATCAGTTTCTGTGTTATTTATTTATTTTACACAACATATTTATACTGGCAAAAACAGAAATAAATTCTAAATTGCATATTACAAGCTTATATTCTCTTAACTAACAAATTTGTGTCAATACTAAAATGAGAAATGTAAATACAAAAGCAATATTATTAATTGTGTCATCTATACATAACAGTCTATGTCTAAAAACCAGTTTCAAAACTGCTTTTAGGTGCAAAAATGCTACTGCCGGAAATATTTAGAATAACATATAATTCTTTGTTTTAATTTAAATTCAGAAAGATATTGTGTATAATTATAATGCAGGGTTAAAAGTAAAAAAACAAAGCAAAACAAACCTTATTAGATAATTAATTTGGAAACACGGTAAGCAACTGAATATTATTTAGTTGGTGGTTCAAACAAATTTTAATATATATTACCTTATACCTCTCGGTAACCGTTGCATACGGTATGCTATAGAAAGCAAAAACATTTGTAGATTCTCTGTATCCTCTCACAGGTCCCTGAGTGATATTAACTACTCGGCTCTCTACAACTTGGCTCTGCACCTCGACAGTACTAAACACTATGTACCAACTCACTAGTAGATACCACCACGACATCATTCTGCAATGCCTTATCAAGCGTACACATCCTTTTTAAGTATTAGATAAATCAATAATTAATCACTTACATTTCGATAGTGTAATCAGTAGCAGGGGGTAAATAAATTAACTATGGTTCAATATAATACATATCCTATCCCTACTCAGTATACAATAAGAGGTGAAGTGCTTCCAAAGCATGATGTGATCCGTGATTTGGGAGTATTTCACGATTCGAAATTAATTTTTGATAGGCACATTGAACATATCGTTGCAAAGGCTTCCAAAGCATTAGGTTTTATAATGCGTCTATGTAGTTCCTTTAAAGAGCCAAAGACTTTTAAAATACTTTATTGTCGTTTGTTAGAAGCCATCTTGAATATGCCTCGCAGGTGTGGAATCCCCAATACAATAAATACATAGATCGTATTGAAAGTTTGCAAAGGAAATTTATTAAATACATGTGCTATTGCACTGGAGTTCCATATGACTCTAGTAATTACTTAGATTTATGTAAAAACTTTCACCTTCTTCCACTTGTTTGTCGACGAGAAATTGCGGACTGTACTTTACTTTTTAAAATCTTCTGTGATAGTATTGACTGCCCAGACCTTCTATCCAAATTCTCTTTAAAAACTGTCCCGGAAAAATCGTTAGGTTCAACTCTCCAATTTTTGTTCCCAGTTCTTACACCAATTATCGCCAAAATACTTTTATAGTGCGAGCAGGTAGAAACTTTAACCAAATCTGTAAGCTACATGACTTTGATATATTCTCCACTAATTTAGTATCTGCAAGAAGACAGCTGAGCTTGGACTTTTTTTTTGTTAATCATGTCATCTTACAATATCTATTATTTAATGTTTAATATAATTTTCTCTTGTTAAATTTAGGATAAAATAAGTTAGATATAACGTTGTGACTTTATTTCACATATGTATTTCCTAGAAATTTAATGTCTATTCGTGAAAATCTGTAATTGGCTAATCATTGTATATTCTTAGTGCTATATCGTTTTGTTGCTGTAGATTTTCCATGTAAATAAATAAATAAATAAATAAATAAATAAATATAATTTTAATACAAAGTAGTTAGCCTCCTTTTTGCTAATTATGTTTACTTTTAAGAGTTTTAGTAGTTACATTTAAACAGAAGTAGACAAATATGAATGTACTGCGTACATTTGTAGCCGACTGCTTTGGTTTGTCGTATTTCAAGATCAGTTACTAAATATCCAGATGATAAAAGATTTCATATGCTGGTGTGACAGCCTAAATGGCTGTGAATTTACGATCTTGCCGTTGTATTTGGATTGTACTGTTCTTATTATTAAGTATTGTTATTCTAAAAGAGGGCATACACGCATGAAGAGTCCAAAATTGGTGCGATTTATCTATTGGGATATAGCTTCACTCAGCTAAAGTTCGTTGTCAGCACCTATTTCCAAAATATACTGTAAAATCTTTTTGGAAAAGTGCGCCTGTACATCCTCTAGCATCAATACGTGCTTGCCCAGAATTTTATTATGATTCCGATATTAGTAAATCATATTCACACAAGATGTGCTTTGAACTATGTTTACTAACTTACTACTAATTAGTTGTTATAAAATAAAGTGAAAAAAAACACTTAATTTTGAAATGAGTTCGAAGCGTTTTAGAACAGATAGCATAAGTAGTACGGAATTCTATTGTCACCAATAAAATAATACTAATCGTGAATCTGCTATAATTATAGACGTCGTTGTCAGTATTTATCTTTTATAAAGACGTAATAAAACCACGTTTTAAATCTTTAAATTTTACTTCTTTTAGTAAGCACAAAAATGTTGCTGACATAACTTTATAAAATATATAAATTTTTAATCGATAACAACTGAACCAAAAATGTACATTTCAAAATAGAATTTGTTAGGATATTAATTAAATAGTTAATAAAGCAAATCAAAATAAAACAATTTACATTTTTTATTATTCTTGGAGTAATTTATTATACTTAGAATATTTTTTAGAGATTTTTTACTTAAAAAACACTCAAGAATATAGCACCCGGATTTATACACATGCTCATATTTCGCACTGAATACCTATCCTTAGGCCCTTAGGCTCTATAATACTACCAGCCCATGTCCTATCCCGTGAGATGTCGTAAAAGGCGACAAAAAGGGAAAAACACGGGCATATATCTACACCCAGACCGTAGGTGGCGGTTTACCATCAACAATGGCATTCCCAAGGAGGGTTGACGTCAGGCAGGCGGCCGGTCGTAAAATCAAACAGCCAAAACCTAAAATGCAACATGAATTGGAAGAGGAAGACATGTTGCGCCGACCCCAAATAAAAATGGGAAAAGGGTAGGGAGATGATGATGACCTATCCTTAGTATTTCCAATAGTCTTTACACGCGGAGTTTTCGCAGCTTATTTGCACAGACTCAAAATTAAAGATAACCAAGAGTCTTTTACATCTTTATAAACTGTTCCAGATTCAGCTCAGCTAGGAGCGACCTGAAATTTAAGAGCGGAACAGAATAACTGCTAATTTCTCCAACTTATTGGCAGATGATAAAAACCATACAGCCATATTAAGAAGGTGGCTAAAAAACGGGAGTAAGAAATAAATAGAAACTTTAAACTTTTAGAATGTTAACTTAAAATAATGATATAAAACAAAACACGAACATGTTCGACATAAAACAGGTTAAAAAAATATCGATCTATCTAAAGGCTGATCATCATGAGATCTCAGAAATTATACACCCGTGTATACTTCAAATTTTGCATAGCTACTGCTTTGGCAATGTAGACGCTCACTTAGAACGGATTTTACGCAAATCTTGTCCAAAACCGTTTTTTTCATCTACGATCATACGCATCGTCTGAACCGAGCTATAATAAGCAACCGTTGCTATCACAATGATTGCTAAGGTGACCATTGCCATGGTAACTGTTGCTTTATATTTTATATACATGGGCAAGACTCAGTATTAGTGTATTATCTATGGGCAAGACAACGTTTGCCAGGTTCAGCTAATACATAAGTAAGTAAACTTTATGTGATAAATTATGGGTAGTACTTGTGAAATTCCATCACCTGAGCAGTGTATTGGACAGGGCGACCTTGTATGTAATTTACTATGCATTGGTGGATTCACTACTTTCCTATGGATTGACGAGTTATGGTCGTACATTCAAAACTTATTTGGATAAATTAAAGTCTTTGCAGATTAGGTTCATGAAATTTTTAGTAAACAAAAATACAAAGCGTCTGTGTAAAATTATAAACTATGAACGACTGTTCGCGTGTTGTAAAATCTTGCCAGTCCATGAGAAAGTAAAGCTATTGATGGCAGTGGAACAGTTCGATAGCAATGATTTTAAAATAAATATAACACATAGAAGGCCAAGTAGGGCAATAGATACATTCAAAGTACCCGCTTATAACAATTATTTTGGGGAAAGACATAGAAAGTGCTTGGTGCCTAAATTATATAACAGTTTACCATTTTCATTACAAAATCATAATTTTACAAAACGAATTTTTAAAAACAAAACCAGTCAGTTCCTGTTAGATAGTGTGAGTAAACGTTTAAGTTAATTATATTCATTTTTTTTTTTCCATTCTTTTTATATTTTACTGTAAATGTATGTATTGCATGTATGCTCTTTTTTAAAATATGTTTATTATTAAGTGTTTATATATATATATATATATATATAGACAAATGTAATTAAAAACGGAGGTTACACCTGCCAATAAACTGCTATGCAGTTTGGCAGAAGTAATAAATTGTAATTTAATATGTATGTTTGATATTGAATAAACACTTAGTATTATATTATTATAAGAGCTTGAAATGTATCCATAATCGCTCTATGAGGACTTTCCCTTGCCTTCCAGGCACGTCGGCAGCGCCTTCAGCGGTGTCCACCCCTCCCTCTGACCCCCTGCGTGGGCCCCTAGGCCCCAAGCCAAGGCGCAGCCGCGCCTGGCTACCCCCCTCAGGCCCCTCAGGCCCACTCCACCGGCTTAGACCGGGTTCTTTTTCTTCTGCGCGTCCATGACGTACAGGATGTCGTCGCGTTCAACGCTCTGTTGAACAGCGGCGCCGGAAACGCCGAGTTGGATGCCATAACACGGTTTCCCGCTATCGCCATGACCCTCCAAGGGATGACACGTGCCTCAAACCACACTTAAGAAATGGCTAAGATCAAGCCACGCGGTCTTTCTCTCTCCTTTTTTAACGCTCGGAAATTAGCTCCGCAGCGTGATTTAGTAGCTAACTTTCTCCGCGATCGTCCAATAGACGTATTTCTCGTCCAGGAGACCTTTTTGAAGCCAGCTGACCGCAATCCCGGGATTGCGAATTATAAAATTGTTAGAAATTATAGGACCCCGAAAGGGGCAGTGGTACTCTAATTTACTACAAACGGTCCTTGTACTGCTCACAGTTAGATGCTCCGAAGCTTACCAATATGGAAGTTTCAGTATGCAGGATTGGTATGACTGGCCATCAGTCAATCATACTTGTGTCTGCATACCTTACCCCCAACAAGCGACCCTTAAGGTCCTCGGAGAGCTGAAACCTTCCCACCTCGCGTACTGGATGCTCGCACGATCCATGAAGATGGACCGTACCATCGTTAGTATGCCCCCCCTGGACAGAAATACGCAGGGTCTTTAACCCGCATTTGACGATATCGAAAAAGCCGAGTGCTCAGCCGACAGTCTCGAGCAGCAATACGCCCCAGTAGCAGACAATATAGATGTCGCACACATCTCTGTCGTCGAATCCTCAGTAAAGGATCTAGTTGCTCTTACTCCGGTTGTCCCCCTCTGACCTGTCACCTGTGACGAGATGGTGATCGCAATCAAGGGCCTTAAGCCTAGAAAGTCTCTAGGTCCTGACAGAATCAAGAATGAAGTTATCAAACTTCTTCCTCCGTTTCTGATCGCGTTACTGGTCTGCATCTTCAATGCGGCCATCAAGAACCTCCACTTTCCAGCCGCCTGGAAAGCAGCAATAGTCATAGGGATACACAAACCTGGCAAAGACGCCAGGCTACTCGATAGTTACCGTCCCATCAGCCTTCTCAACACGTTGGGAAAACTCTATGAGCCTTATGAACCGTCTCATAGAGGTGATAGAGGACAAAAATCTCTTGCCGCCCTAACAGTTTGGTTTCCGAGCCAGACACTCCTGTGCGCATCAAGTACACCGCCTCACGGAGCACATCTTGTCACAATTTCATCGCAGCCCTGACTCACCCTGGCGTACGTTCGCTGTCTTCTTCGACGTCGCTAAGGCATTCGACAAGGTCTGGCATGCCGGCCTTGTATTCAAACTAGTTAGGTTAGGCGTCCCTGACACGTTAGTATACATCCTACGCGATTACCTTTCAAATCGTAGTTTCCGCTTTAGAGTAGAGTCTGCTCTCTCTTCAGCCCGTCCGATCCACGCAGGAGTCCTCTAGGGTTACATTCTGGCGCCTGTCCTATTCAACCTTTACATAGCGGACTTACCAGACTTAAATCCGAACCCGAAAGACGATCCAATGAAAAGAGTGGCGGCTAGTAATGTTAATTTATGACAAATGACAAGGTCATTTATTTTTCATACAGACGTAGAGACATTCTTAGATTCCGTGTCAGATAACCCAAACCTCACGTTTCGAAAGTCAGAAAAGATGGCAGTCCGCCATAAACTTACATTATATAAAACGGTAATTAGCCCCATTCTCATCTATTGTGCCCCTGTCTTCGCTTACACATATCTGGCTTCCTTCCAAGTGGTTCAGAACCGCTTCACCAGGAGAGCCGTAGGTGCCCGGTGGTATGAGAGGAATGTGGACGTCCACAGAGACCTCAACCTACCATCCATTTATTCCGTTATCAAGTCCCAGTGTCGCGCATTTTTCGACCGCGCAGAGACACACCCGAATCCGCTCATAGCGAAAGCCGTCGCGTACTCCTCTGACCCGCTAGCTCCGAAACCGTTTCGGAGACCGCGTAACGTTCTCACCGATCCCGATGATGATATCACGTGCGAAAATGGGATCTTTTCTTTTCAACCGATTCAGTATGCGTGCCAGCGCCCACGGCCGCGTAACCGCCGTTCCCGCCGCTGGGGACAGGCGGCTAATTTTGCTACCGCACACTCTCCGGATCCCCCTCAGGCAGCGACCCAAGACGTGTCTCGTTCCCCAACTGGGGAGGCTCTTGACGTCCCAGCCAGCGCGATACAGTGACACATGTAGGGAATAGCTAGGTTCAAACTCGCGAGAGAGTTTCACACTCAGGTGACGGCCAAGCCGAGGTTCGTACCATTTTGGTAGCCCTTGCGCTAGTCACCTTTTGCGGCTGAGTGCCCTCAGTACTCGCCCCCAAAGTCACGGTGAAGCTATAAAGGCCCTTCCGGTCAACAGCGTTAGCTAGGATCGAAAAAAAATATCCATAATTGCTTCACTAATAGCAGCTGGTAACATAATTACTGAAAATTGAAGGCCTTAAATATATATGTGTGTATATATATGTATATATATATACCAGTTGCAAGATATCGCAAGTTTACTGATAAGTTATCTCAAGCGGATATTGCGTTTCGTATACAGGTGTCATGTATGTGTTGACGGGGGATAGATGCTCTATCATACTTGCACAGCGTAAAATAGAGCTGTTATTGACTTCCAGGTGTATAATTAATAAGCTAGTGTATTGATATATTAAAAATAGAACGGAATGTATATACTACGTTAAATGTTAACTTAAAAATATACTTACGTCTGAAGTTTAAAGTAGGTATTCATTGTGAATAACACGCACGAGTATAACGATTCAGTTTTGCATGACTACTTGTGGTGTATTGAAGTATGAGGCATTCTTCCTTTGCAATATTTAAATAATAAAGACATGTAATATTTAAACAATAATTATATTTATTTCTGAATATCATATCAAAGTTGTGTTTTACATGTTATTTCATTAAACAAGATAAATAGACACAACCGCTGAATTCTACAGTAAATCCAATTTCCAGACAAAACTGTAATAATACATATAAAAATGAATTCATGAACTTTGTAATACAATATATTACACAATAAATAATCTCCTAATTATATGCATGTAGGTAGGTGTACTAAAACTAATTTTAATGTAAACATTTTATGAAATAAAATAAAATATTATTAATATGTATAATAAATAGACATTTTTGTGTACAAATGCAGAATCAGCCATAGGAGGTGCTGGTTCATTATAGTATTTATCATAAATTGAGTCCCAGAATAATGCACGTTCTTCCAATAGAGGTCCTTTCAGTTCTATTGTCGTTCCGAGAGACATATGAGGGGATCTACTTTCTCCTGCCGGTGACCACATTGGCAAAGAAGAATTCTCGCCTACTGGTTTTCTGAAAAATAAATTAAATTAATAACTCAGACTCTAAAATGGGCCTGAGCTTTCGGTGAAGGAAACAATTGTGAGGAAACCATATCATGGTGGTAGGGCATTTTCTAATGGTGCCCGCCTGGGTAGCTACCACCCTCAAGTTTGAAAATCTTTCGCCAAATACCAATAGGTGTGTTCCGCTAGCATCACTTGAGAACACTGGTTAAGTGATAGTACTGACCTAGGTTTAGTGTATTTACCGTCCTGGACCGCATAATCACTTAACATCAGGTGAGATTGTGGGCAAAACACTGAGCCTATTCCGTGAAGAAAAAAAAAACTGAGCAACAACGTACTTTTCGTGTGGGTGTAAATACTATAATATAATTTATAAATAATGTAATATATAAAAAATGTAAAGCATAAAATTTAACTTAAAAAAATATATGGACGTGTACAAGTGGATGAAGTAATAAACAATAGATGTTGAATTCAGTTAATTTTAACGGGTTTTCACGCGTTACCTTGCTTTTTTCTATCCCGACGTTTCGGCTGGGTTTCACCAACCGTGGTCACGGTTAAAATTAACTGAATTTAAATATGGAACGCGAAAACTTAAAAAATTACAATAGATGTTGAAGCCCAAGTTAGGATAGAATAGAGAATTTCAGTTTTCGCTTATTCATTAAAAAAACATATTTAATCTACCGACTTTATATATTTACTAAATGAATACCCGGCTTCGTTCGGGTTAAATGCGACTCATAATACACAATCTTTTACAAAATGTAGGTAGATAGCAATTGTAATTTCACTGATATGTGTGAATCGGCCTTAAGAAACTCGAAATGGCATCCGAGTGGCCAATATTGCGACTGCCATTGGCAGCATTAGAATTTATCAAATATTCGACAATCCGAATTTTGCAGATATTCTGCATTGCAGATATTGTGGTCGACTCGAAATCATTATTTTTGTATGTTATATTATAGGTTACATTTCAATCGAGTCTACCGTACCCCTTGACCGAATTATTAATATAGATGATGAATACTTGAGATTATTATCAATCTGGTATAAAATATATTTTACAACACAATATATACGTACCCTGTTATTATGAAGTTACCCCATAATTCCCTCATGATAGATTTCATTTTTATATACTCCTCTGTAAAACTAGTTTCGTCTTCATCCCAAACAGCCCTAGTTTGAGTGCAGTGATTAGCTCCTCTGACATCAGTGTTAGGAATAGGGTGAGTATTGTTGTCGACAAAAGAATACATATTTAAGTATATCGTTGAGTTACCCGCGTCTACGTGTAATTTTACGGCTCTAAGCATTGAGTATGCAAAGTTAATATCTGTAAAATAATAAATGTATGGTAATAGATTGTCGAAACTCACAGGTTCGTCTCCGAAGTAGAATTCTTTTACCATTTTTGCTACTTCTTCCCTCTGTGATTGAGTTTCAAAACGTAAATCAGCGGGTAAGAAATTTGAGAAATTTTGATTCATTGCATTTCCCCAAATTGGAAATAGACCTAGCCGCATAATTCCTTCCATATTAGTAAACCCGTACAATCTTGGATATCTTTCATGATCTCCTCTTCTTAATATCACGTACGGAGACTCTGTCATAAATGTTTCTTGTCCAATATCCCTTTCTAGGCATGGAGAAAATGGAATAGTTGAATCTGTATTACTCGGAGGTGTCAACGATAATAATTCAATAGAAGCCGTTCTATAGAATTCTTCCAACCCAGTTATATCTTCGAGATTTGTAAAATTCAAAAATCTAGCTCTATCTTTGGCATTTTGAATAGGATTTTGTTGAAGTGCGAATGCGCCTAACTTACTACCGCTGTCCGATATAGCTTTATTAAATAAACCTTTTGTTGTTTGAGAGACAGTTAAAAAATCGACTGAAGCCGAACCAGCACTACATCCAGAAATGGTTACATCATCAGGATTACCACCGAAATATCCAATATTTTGTTTAACCCAACGTAATAAAGCCAATTGGTCTTTCAAGCCCGCATTTCCTGTAACTCTTTCTGTGCCCAAACATAAAAATCCGAATATTCCAAGTCGGTAATTAAATGAAACAATAATAATTTTCTTTGTACTTGCGAGTGTAGTAAGCATTTCATTAGCTCCGTATCCATACTGAAAAGCACCGCCATGTATATTGACTAAAACTGGTAAATTCCGCTTTTCACTGTCGGGTACAAACACATTAGCGACAAGGCAATCTTCCTGTATATTTTTGGTTGTTAAATCTACATAAGACACTGGTCCTTGTGGACACACAATTTCTTTATCCACTGCATCTAAAATCTCAGTCCACGTTAGTGGTGGGTCGGGTGCCTAAAACATTTATTTTTTTGTGTTTTGAAATTATGTATTTATTAACTATATGTATGTGTATATATACCAGTGGATCAGTTTCTGTGTTCTTTATAATTATTTATTTAACTATATATATATTTATACTGGCAAAAACAGAGATATATTCTAAATTGCATACCATAAGTTTATATTCTCTTAACTAACAAAATGGTGTCACTTCTACAATGAGAAATGTAAATGCAAAAGCAATATTGTTCATTGTGTCATCTATACATAACTGATAACGAAATCTTTTAAATCTTTTTATAAGCTTCAATATTAATAACCAATAGGTTTACATATAATTTTAGAATAGTCTTAAAACCAGTTTCAAAACTAGTTTTAGGTGTAAAAATGCTACTGTCCTGAAATACTTAGAACTACATAGGCTTAATTGTTTTAATTTGAATTCAGAAAGATACTGTGTATAATTTTAATGCAGGGTTACAATTTTGGTTGTTAAATCTACATAAGACACTGGTCCTTGTAGACATACAATTTCTAATATTCGCATAAAAAAACATTTTAATTACCTTATACCTCTCTGTAACCGTTGCATACGGTATGCTATAGAAAGTAAAAAACATTTGTAGATTCTTTGTAACCCCTCACAGGTCCCTGAGTGATATTAACCACGCGGCTCTCTAAGACTTGATTCTGCACCTCGGCAGTACCAAACACTATGCACAAACTCACTAGTGGATACCTCCACGACATCATTTCGCAATGTCTTATCAAGCGTACACATCCTTTTTATATTATTTATGTCTTGGATAAATCAATTATTAATCAGTGACAATCTGATAGTGTAATCAGCGAGATTTATATAACATAAATTAACTCCATTCCATGAGGAATAGTTACTGTCATCTATGGACAACTGCAACACCAGGAATATTACCAATGGTTTGTTGACCTTGGAGAGCGTTTTTGAAAAGTCGTATATCGTAGTTTAGAGGAAAACTGTGCTGGGTAATAGTGGTAGCGTACACGATAAAACGATCGTAGAATATTTTAGGGTAATTTCGTTACGGCCAGGTATAAAGGTTTGGAAATGAGCAGCCAGCGTATTATATAAAAAAAACTAGTCAACCATAGGGTTTGACGACAAAAGTGAAAACTTAAAAAAACTGTTTTTTATTTTAAAATGATAGCACGAATATTCATTGACTTTTAACTTCGTTCGCGTGGAATTCAGACAATTATATTCTAATACACAGCCATTCTCCTTTGGTCACGTGGAGGAGGTCACTTCGGTGTGATCAGACTCCCTCCCAGACAGCCTTACTAGTGATTGCACTAGCCCCTTTCCCACTTGGTTTGTCGATGCGGCAGAGTGCAGTGCAGTGTCCGGACTGAGACGTCGTCTGCGCTTAGCCCTCGTCCTAATAGGCTTGAATGATGGCCTGCACAGCTTACAACCTATGTGATGATAAGTGTCACCTCCTGCCTCTGTCCTACAATCAACGGCCTCATAGCCCTGCTCTGGACACTTAAAATAGTGGCCTCCCTGGTGTAGATCAGGTAAGGTTGCCTCAAAAGACAGACTGGGCGACTGTGACCCAGGTCCAAACACCGGAAGCAATGCAGGGGCATTGATTGAAATATGTTCTGTAGTCGATTTAGAAGCCCCGCATTGTATTTATCTTAATTCTTTTCTTGAATTTGAATAATTATTTATATTTAATATAACTCACTATATTTTTTTTTGTGCAAAATTCACTAGATATTGTGGCTATGTACATTATGTTACTTTTAATTACAGTTTTATTTATTAGCATAGATCATGGACACGCGCTTTGCGTCAGTCTTCAAAATAGATTGTGGTGCCAGAAAATATGATTGAAAATAACGTTCATTATTAGGAACTATCTATAATAATTTCTAAATTATAACGCCTGAAAACGTTACAATCCAAACTGTAGCCAGCACCAAAACTTTGCGACACGAAATCTATTTTCCTTCATTATATTTATTAAGTATACAGCCTATTACACTTTCTCTATAGTAGGCACTTGTAGTATGTTTACTATAACTTCTCCCTGGACTCCCTTTCCTTTATGTAGGTACTAACGCCCTCAATGGAGAGTCAATCGATTCTGTCAAATCCAAGCACTGTAATTTTAGAGTAGAAATAGGGGGTTTTATTGCTTTAATCATGCCGCAAACTTTTAAAAGTAATGCAAGAGAAATTGTATTGAAGGTTCGTGCTTTTTGTGAAACAGGAAAAGTAAACAAATCTCCTATTATAACATTGAATCGAGTACGGTCTAGTCTGTTGACATAACAAAAAGACTAAGGTTTACTTGATATGTTAATATATGTAACTTCTAATTTTAAAAATAGTACATTCTATGTCAATCTAAAAAAAAAAAAAAAAAGAAGTAACAAAATATATACAATTCAATAATAAGAAGCTTATAATTTATAATGTAAAATGACCGTACATATTTAAATAATAAACGTTTCCAAAGCCCCATAAGGCTAGTAAAATCGAGTTGACATACCTTTATATTTAAATATTATTTACTTAGTATATATTTTGTATTAGGGATATAAGTGCGAAAATTGCTATCTAGCCAGGAAGTACTAAGAAACAAGAAACAAGCTGTAGCAGCGGGAGGAGAAAAGAAACTTTAGAAATGATTGCGTTACACCGGAAAATATTTACTGCATTTCAAATTAATATGCTACTTCTCGCTATCTGTGCAATTGTTATAATTATGGAATTATTGTTACCCTGCTAATGTGTGGCGGATATTTCCGATAAAACCGTAATCAGAATCATGAAGGTAGCGGTCGTTGCAAGCCACTTTTCAATAAAATTAGAAACCTGGGGTAAATACGCACCAAGAAAAAGACTGTAAAATTGGACGACTTCGAGAAACAAAATCTCGAGAAAGATTCATCGCATTCAAATAGAAAACATGTAGTTCAAAATGGAAGTCATTAATGTAGATACATGTACTACATTGTACTTTGGAGTCACAAATGCATAAAAAAATGATCATCATTGAATTTGACTAGTGAAGGTGACGGCCCTTTAGCACATTCAGATTGTAAGATTTTTTTTTTTTTTTCGTAAATATAAAGATTTTATCGTATATTTTGAATAGTTTTTTTTTTATGTGTTGCATTACATTATTATGGCAGTGCAACTAAAGTGTTCGATTGAAATTTACCCTATTTAATAGTCGAGGTAAAATTTTCTCGCATCTTCCAAAATGATATTTTCTTCGAAGTACACTAACGTATCAATAACAAAAATATTTGTGTTCGTACTTCAGTATCTATTAAATATTAAACTTTACGTATTTGATAGCTACACACTTGTAACTCTCTTATGAATATATACATGATTTGCAGATATTTATTTAATGTTGTTTCCTATGTAAAATTAGCCTTGATAGTTTTCCTTAGTTTAGCGGTGTGTGAAATGTTTGACAAGAGTATTACTATTTGTGTTTCGTTTTAATACTCGAACATCAAATTGACTTAAATTCATTATATATTCATTTTAATTACTCATAATTAATCTTTTGTCACATTTTATCCAACCTTCTCCGTCTATCCTTATTTTAGGGAGACACAAAATGGGAAAATATGCACCCTAACTAGTCAGAACTACCAACTCCTGAACGGGGGGATTTTTTATAGTCAACGGACAATACGCCATGTACATGTAATGGTTTTATTTATTCAAATCAAAAAGGATATTAATTATATAAAATACATTATAATTAAATAGCAAATTAATTAAATAAAAGTACCTAGTTATTACTATTACCTCTATAAATAATGAATGCCAGCGCTGCGAGACGGGAAAGTCCCAGAAGGCTGGGCACATGGCCACATTGCCACGTTGGATGGCAATGCTTATTCGCTGTCCCAAATATTGGCCAGCCCTCTGGTCGCGAAACGTGACGACTAGACCACTCGCGAGCTCCTTAAAAAGGTTATAAACTCTCGGACCCCACGGCTCCAGAGTCTCGACCCAAAACGGGACAAATATGTAACCTTGACCAAGGGTAGCATATTTGCACCGCTTGAGATTCTCCGCTGATGTAGCTCCTGCGTCGGCCTTCAAAGAGGTAACTGGAAGATGTAACGGTGCTAAAGTAATGAATGTAATGAAATAAATTTGTATGACATCAAGTAAGTACATTACTGACGTGAATCCGGGCGTAATTTACACTGCACCATCATCGCTTTGTAATAGATGTGGCAACACATAAGCTTAGAAATCTGCCATCATATTAAACAATTCCTGTAACATATTGTTGATAACTAATGAGATATTCAATTAGTAACGCGAATCTATAAGTTTTTCCCCTACCGAGAATCGCTCATCGCCGCTAAAGACGTTTTCAATTCAAAGTGTCGTATTTCGTTTATTAATCACTATATATACAGATATCAAATTATCAAATTTCTAAAATTCTTTAATCTATTTGAGTTCTGAAAAGGGGTTTATGAACTTGAAATGAAAAAAAAAAGTACCACCGGTTCAGAAAACAACCCAGTCGAGAAGAGCCGGCAAGAAACTCGATAAAAAAGGCTTTGTATGTTATGGTAATTTGACAGTGTTTCGCCGTTGTTTTTTGATTGTAATGTGCTTATTAATAAATATTATTTTTATTATTATTATTATTCCGAAAGAGGGCTTGTAAAATCCTGTATTACTGGAGCCTATTTAAATCTCTTGTGATCACCCCACACCGCTAAAGCTCGCTGCTTACACTTACTGCCAAAATATACTATAAACTCTTTTTTGGGTTTTACTCCGCCATTAATACGAACTCACCCAGAATTCCATAGTGTATGAATTAATGAACCACGCTCATATAAGAGGTCATTTGAACTGTGCTTGCCAAAAAATAAACTGTCCATCCTTCCATCTATTCAACCGAAAGACGTCCACTGCTGGACATAGATCTTTCCCAAAGATCTCCACGACAACTAGTCTTCTTACGCCACCCACATCCAGCGGACTCCCGCGACCTTCACCAGGTCGGCGGTTCACCTTGTGGGGAGCCTACCCACACTGCGTCTTCCAGTACGCGGCAGCCATTCGAGAACACGTTGGCCCGATCGGGCGCATTGGTTCTACGAACAATGCGCCCGCCTACTGCCACTTCAGTTTGTAAACACAAACTTTGTAGATATAAATATAAACTGTGCTAAAAAAAAGAATAGTGTTTTGAAAGAGTACATAGCGTATTATATAACATTAGCCCGGCATTCCACAGTCGTCGAACAAAAAATTTTTTATCGTGAAACATTTAGATAATTAAACGTAATTATCAGTATTTATCTTTGTTTAAAAGGCAAATAACTACACGTTTTAAATTATTGAATATTTTGAAATCTGGGATGAATAAGATATTTGTACGAATATTTGTTGTTTTGCACGTTTTAAATTAACCAACTGAGGAAAATGACAAATTTTTTTATATCTATAACAACTGACTTTATCAAAATTTATCTTCAAAATTACAATGTGAATATTTATAAGGAAAATCAAAATGAATCAATATTACATTTTTATTGTGCTTTAAGATGTATGTCTGGATAAATGGAGGATTTTGTACAAAAAAAGAAAAATCATAATTCACACATATCCCCTAATTTACGGTTTGATCATCCCTTCACAGATAAAGAAGCTGGGGAGAACACCATATCTCCCCGGGAAGAGGGTGCCTCGTTTAACACCTACCTATGACAGATCTAATTTTCTCCATAATTCATAGACCTTTTTTTTTTTTTTTTTTTTCGAGGGGAATTCATTTACGCACTAGCCGTCCAGCCAGATCTGATAGGGACCACCCTTCCAGATCTGGTTGAAACATGTCTGAAGATGTGTGACAGTCTCTCGCACGAAAGCGCGAGGGCTGTCACACAGGATAAGTGTGGGACTCGCGGCGAGAAGCGCCGTTGACCACTACCCACTAAACCCCCCGGTACCTCCCGCCACCTAGTTGGAGCAAACACGGGATCGGACTATTGCATGCACCGCGAATGCTCCAGTGGCCTAATTCATAGACCTATGTCTATGTGCATGTTTCCTACTATCTGTAATACTCTTTAAATAAAATAGCGAGAGTGATATTGAACTAGAGACTGTGAGTTTTTAAATAGAAGAATGTAAGCTTATTATTAACTAGCTGTGTGCCCGCGGCTCCGCCTACCTTTCATATATTCTTCACTTTCACTTATTCTTCTTCAATAGTTTTTAAAATAATCATTGAACTGATTTTATTCACAACTGCCGAGGCTGCGCTCGCGTTTCATATATTCTTCACTGCGTTTTAACTTTTTTTATAAAGAACCCTAATTATTTTCATAAGAATTTTTTGGTACTAATATAAAGTAAAACTTTTTTGGTACTAAGATAAAGTAAAAATATTTCTCATAAATTCAACCGTTTGTTCTTAATACTGTGCATTAAATAGGATTTTATTATTTTTTTTAGGAGTTTTAATTACTTTACGCGGAACCCTAATTATTTTCGAAAATTAAAAGTACTTTTAGTTACCCAGAGTAACTTCAGCTATGGACCAAAAAAATCCATCAATATCGTCAAAATTCATCCAGCCGTTCCAAAGATTATCCGGAACAAACAGACAAAAAGACAAAAATTTAAAAAAATGTATTTTTGGAATGGCTATATACATTCAAATATATTTAGTTAAAAAAATAATTTTGACATTACAAACAGACACTTCAATTGTATTTATTAGTATAGATTTCATGAGTTTTATTTTTTTTTATCTCATATAAAAGTCACGTCAAAATTGGCCCAGCCGGCCCGGAGATTAGCCGGAACGAACAGACAGACAAACATTTTAATTATTGTATTTTTGATATAGGTATCCTGTGTAGGAGTACCGTTCATATCTATTTAGTACAAAAATATTTTATAGATAATTTTATTTATTAGTTTAGTTCAAACGGCCCAGTACTAGATCGTTAATGATTGTTTAAAGATTGCCGTTTATAATCTGCATATTTAGATTAAATACACACTAATTAGCAACACATGGCACTGCTTGACATACTTCGGATACTCGTCGTAATCATAAGGTAAAATATTGATACAATATTCGCTATGTGCAAAGTACAGAAATCAGAAGAAAAGCCGAAGAAAAAATCAGAAACTAGTTAAGATTTGCTATCAACTCTATCACTGTGAGGTTTTCTATAATTTATGTTTATTTTAAAACGGGTCAGAGTAGATTTTATGTATTGATTTGTAAAAATAACGACACACGCACTTAGTGTAAGTTCTATATTATTTTTACGGTAGCTAAGAAAGTACTCTAAAGAAATAAATAGATAGCTGATGTAAAAAGATATGTGAGCGATATAACCTTAAATTATGATATTAATCATGTACGGATAATAACGATATATGTTGTGTTTTAGTTCATTTACATTGAAGATTTTCTCTAAGTGGAATAGCGTTTTAAGAGGTAATTAAAAACAAAAACTTTCAAACAAAAGGGTTTAAAATGTATATAATATACTAGCTGTGTCCCCGCGGCTACGCTCGCGTTTCATATATTCTTCACTGCATTTTTTTTTATACGGAACCCTTATTTTTTTTGTACTAAGATAAAAAAATATATATTTCTCATCAATTCAAGCACTTGCCCGTAAACTGCATTGAATCGGATTTTATTCACATTTTTGTGAGATTTAAATTTTTTACCTAGAACCCTAACCATTTATTATATTCATATCTATTTAGAAAAAAAATAATTTTGACATTACAAACAGACACTCCAATTTTATTTATTAGTATAGATTACTCGCGGTGAAATCATCGAGATCGCTGTTACCTCCTGCATTTGCTATTAAGAACGCTTTGTTTGTATCTTTTGACTTTAATGCGCATATCAATTAGTCTTTTCTGCCTAAGTGTGAATTCAGTAAACGACAAATTAAACAATAATCTTTATTTTAGGATAATAAATAATACACCGTTATTAATATATAAACCAAACAGATATTTTTGTGTACAAATGCAGAGTCTGTAGCGGGCGCTGCTGGCTCATTATAATGTTTTTCATAGATCGCATCCCAGAAGAGAGCACGTGTTTCCAGTAAAGGACCTAGCTGTTCTATTGTCGTTCCGAGAGACAAATGTGGGGATCTATTCGCACCTGCTGGTGACCACATTGGCAAAGAGGAATTTAGACCCACTGGCGCTCTGAAAAACAAATCCAATATGAAAATTAAATTCATAGCTCAGTGATAAGAAAATAAATACTCTTAGTATTTGTCTCTATAAATCCTACACTAAGAAAATATAATTGATTTTCGATGAAACCTGTTATCTATACTAATAAATAATATTGAAGTGTGTGTTTGTAATATCAAATTATTTTTTTTACTAAATAGAGATCAATGTATATAAGTTACTAATACCAAAAATACAAATTTTAAAACTTTTGTCTGTCTGTTTGTTCCGGGTAATCGCCGGTAGGGGTGGATGGATTTTGACAGGACTTTTTTTGGTAGATAGCTGAAGATACTCCGGGTAACTACGAAAATAATTAAGGTTCCGCGTAAAATCCTATTCAATGTTCTGTTTTGCTGGCAAGTGCTTGAATTTATGGGAAATATTTTTAGGAAAATAATTAGGGTTTCCTATAAAAAAGTTAAAGCATAGCGAAAAAACATATGAAACGAGAGCGCAGTGGTGGTCACATAGCTAGTCATAAATAAATTCTTAAATTCTTACCCTGTAATTATAAAGCTGCTCCAGAGTTCTCTCATGATTGATTTCATTCTTATATACTCTTGTGTAAAATTAGTTTCATCTTGATCCATCACAGCCCTATTTTGAGCACAATGACTGGCTCCTCTGACGTCAGTATTAAGAATAGGTGAAGTATTGTTATCGTAAAAAGAATAAAAATATAAGTATGTTCTGGAGTTTCCTGCTTCCACGTGTAATTTAACAGCTCTCAACATTGAATACGCAAAATTTATATCTGTGAAATATTCAACATATGGTAATAAATTGTCGTTACTAACAGGTTGGTCTCCAAAATAAAATTCTTTTACTGTCTTTGCTATTTCATCTTTCTGTGATTGTGTTTCAAAACGCAAATCAGCCGGTAAGAAATTTGAGAAGAAATTTTCATTCATTGCATTTCCCCAAACAGGAAATTCACGTATACGCATAATTCCTTCCATATTAGTAAAACCGTATAATCTTGGATATCGTTCATGATCTCCACTTTTTAAGGTAGAATATGGGGACTGCGTTAAAAAGGTTTCTTGCCCGATATCTCTTTCTAGGCATGGTGAAAATGGAATAGATGAATCTGGATAACCTGAATATGGTATTAACGTTAATAGTTCAATTGAAGCTGTTCTATAAAATTCTTCCAATGCTGTTATATCTTCAACGTTTGAAAAATTCAACACTCTAGCTCTATCCATCGCATTTTGTATAGGATTTTGTTGCAGAGCGAATGCGCCTAACTTGCCGCCGCTATTGGATATAGCTTTATTAAATAAACCTTTCGTTGTCGGAGAAACAGTTAAAAGATCCATTGCTCCAGAGCCCGCGCTGCACCCCGAAATGGTTACGTCATCTGGATTACCACCGAAATAGCGAATATTTTGGTTCATCCAACGTAATAAAGCTACTTGATCTTTCATTCCCGCATTTCCTGGCACTCTCTGTGTGCCTAGACACAAAAAATCCCAATATTCCAATACGATAGTTAAAAGTAACAGTAATGATGTTTTTTTGTGCTCGTAAGTGAGGTAAACCTTTCGTTATTACCATATCCATTGTGGAAACCTCCACCGTGTACATTTACAAAAACTGGAAGGTTACTTTCTTCTGTATCAGGAACAAATACATTAACTACAAGACAATCTTCCTGCATTATTTTCGTATCTAAATTTGTAAGCCTTTGTGGACATATAATTTCTTTATCTGTTGCATCAAAAATCTCAGTCCATGTTGGCGGTGGGTCGGGTGCCTATAACATATTTTAAACTATAAAGATATTAAAATATAATGTTGATTCAAATGTATCTATCAAATTCAAATTGAGTAGATAGTTACTCAAGGGGGGAGCCTGCTTTAGAGGCTTCCAAAAATCGATAAATTTTTTTTTGCACAAACGTCTTTCTAAACTATCCAAGAATGTGTCCCTAAAATTTCAGAAGCAAATTCAAATTATTTTCGGAGTTACAGAAGAAATAGTGAGCAAGCGTCGAGCAGGTAGGTACTAGCGGCCGGATCGCTCGGAATGCCCGCACTCAGCCCCTTAATCTATTGTTTCTACTGTACTTATTGTATGTATCCAACGGGACTAATAACCCTTCGAGACACTAGAAACTATTCGTAGAAGGTCTGGACCTATGGTAGGGATAAAAGTATGGATTATAACGGTATATATTAGCTGGCCGTGTCGGGTTGAGCAAAGCTATATTTAGCATTTAACTTCAATTTTGAATTGTTTTTCGGCACGTGAACATATTAAAAACATGCAGAGTTATCCAAAAGTGCACAAATCTTCAAGTGAACAGACTGGAAAGCCACGGAAGCGCAGATTACATAGCAATCAGTTTCATAATGTTTCGTCTGCGGCCGATGAAGAAGCTAATACTAGCCGTAGTGCAAAAAAATTGGCGTCAGCAACTACGGACGATGTTATAATTTATCCGTCTCATTGCTATCGGATAATCGAGTTTGTCTCTGTATTTTTAGCAATTTCGGAATTAGTTATTTGCAATTCGTGTAGGCAGAGAATAAATATTGCCGAAAGCGGCCATCGAGGTCTAGGATTCAAAATCGTTTTGTTGTGTAAATGCGGTAAACGAGAAATTCAATCCGGACCGTTTATTCACACCGGCTACGAAATCAACAGAAGATTTGTGTTCAATGAAGGCTACAGTGCAGTATTGAAAACCATGCAGCTACTAGACTTGAAAATTGGACAGCAATGCAATAATTTCGCAGAGGGAGTCGACAAGGAGCGCGTCACCCGACAAAACAGGCGTGATTCACTTTGAAGTAAAGAGGCCAGAACAGTCCGCAGACTCGAACATCAGGGCGAAAACCAGTTTTTTGTAGAGTCTGAAGGGTTACTCTATGGACCAGGAATCGCTGATTAGCACATTATTGTGGTAAGTTCGAGATTATTACAATTTTTTATGTACGAAAACTTTGACGAGCGATTTCTCGGTTTTTCATTTTTACGGTTTTTGCTAGTTGGCGGGAAAGATAGGAAAAAAATTTAAAGTCCTATCGAAACGAGACAAAATTGATTGTATTCAGAATTAAATTCTCTTCTAGTTGAACCTAAAAAACCTTAAAAAAGTTATAATTAACCCACTTTTTAAACAATCAAAAGTGATTTTTAAAAAAAAAAAAAAGTTTTTTTATTAATTTCCAAAATTTTTTTCAATTTCTCAATTTTCTTCGAATTTTCTTGGTTTAACTAGAAGCTATACTTGTAAACATATTATTTCTTTTTGTTTTTTTTGTTTCAGATGGAAATTGCGACCTGCATCTTTCCCGCCGCACGACACATGCACGCTTGAGGCGCCTTGGCGAAATCCTTGTACCAGGATGTCATGTATTATAAAAAATTTGAGAAGACTGTAGAAATATAGAACAATAAAACCTAAAAGTTTCATTTCAATCGAATATTTATTTCCTTCTCAAAAAAATCCTCGAATAAATCGATTTTTTGAAGCCTCTAAAGCAGGCTCACCCCTTAATTTTTAGGCAAAAAATTTATCAAATTCTGTTTTGTTAATATTCTTTTGCAAAAATTGTTTTAGTTCCAATAGTTTAACTAAATTACAAATTTTCAGACGCTTTAACTAATTAACCTAAATCAACGTAGGTCCTTTATTTAGCATATGTGTAACTGTGATAAAATTTAGGCAGTTATTTCCATTTGTAAATGAGTACATTGGTTAACTTTAGCTGGCACCGACTCCAAAATGAACGAACCAGATTAATAAAGTAATTATTTATTGACTTCTTAGTGCATTTTTATAGTTTATTCTTTTGAAGTCGGTTTTGTTTTGAAACCCTTGAGCACTAACCTCGCGTTTACGCCAGCTTTCCATTGTTTTCCTATTGCCTTCCTGTCTCATTTTTATGGGTTATCGAGATATTAATTTAAAAAAAAAATATTTTCTACTTTTTAGTTTAAGTATTTATATTTGCTATAGCTGTGTAGTCGGTTAAAAGTTGAATACTAGCTACGTACATTTGCACCACTTTGTTATCCATAAGCTGGCACCGATTTCAAAATTAACGAACCAGTTTAATAAAGTAATTATTTATTGACTTTTTAATGCATTTTTATAGTTTATAGTTTTGAAGTCGATTTTGATTTTAATTAAATAAAGTTTTTTTTAACAAATATTAAATAAACAAACATTTAATACTTAATGCACATTATTCAATCTTTTTTTTTTTAAATATTAAACTATCACGAACAGACAAGTTATATGAAATGAAGATCTTTTAAATACCTTATATCTTTCTGTGACAGTTGCATACGGTATGCTGTAGAAAGCGAAAACATTTTCTGATTCTTTGTATCCTCTCACTGGCCCCTGAGTAATATTAACGATTCGACTCTCTAAGACTTGGCTCTGCACTTCGCCAGTACCAAACACTAACCACAAACTCGCTAGTAGGAGTTTCCACGACATCATTTGGCAATAATTTATCAAGCGTTCAAATCCCCTTTATATGTATTATACCTGTGTTTAATCGATTAAATCTTGATAATACAATCAAAGGTACGAGGGTCAACTAATTATACTTATAAGCTTTAATATTCGTATTAAAATTTAAGTACTTAAATATAATCTATATATTTTTAATATTGTATTTATAGATATGATATACTTGCGCAAAAGATTATTAGTCGATAGATGTAGAAAAACACACTTGATCCTAACTTTACTGGTGTGTTTTAATGCTTTATGATTAATCCTTAGAATAGTGTCAGGTTCTACAACATGGTACCAAAGCACATTACCGATTTACCTGACGATATGTTTAAGCACTATGTCAAACAGGTTTTATTATCCATAGGTAATTACAGGGTGGATCATTACGTGAACGATAGTGATGTCTGGAAATGACACCTTTTTTTGTGCTTCCGCTAAAATCGTTTATTGTGATTATAAATTGTATTATTTTAATAACTTGAAAAAAATACATGTAAAAAAACCAGATCGACTTTCTTGCCGGCTCTTCTTGACTCGGTTGTTTTTCGAACCGTTGGTGGTTTTTTGACGTTCATAAACGCCTTTTCAGGGCCCAAATTGAAAAAAAAATTTTTTGATTATGATTTTGAATAGAAACTAGAAGAGAACTAATGCAATTTTATGAATGTTTCCAATACAGTTAATAGTAACTCGTAAATAAAACGAGTTTGTGTTTTGCAAGATTTACAGTTTTTTAAATAAAATTGATAGGTTTAACTAATTTCGTTCATGCGTATTTGCATGTTGGCAACAATTTAAGCAAAAATGCATACGTATTAGTTGCCTCGTTTGGCCCAGTCAAACTCAGAACAGTCAGTCCAATAGAAAAACTTATTTCTTTGAAGTGAAATTGAGAGGTGCATACGTATGGCGGATCTTTGCTTGGAAAATGATGTTTACTAATGCATATATATAGTCTTTTTCGAAGCGAATCTAGTATATGTAGATATCATAATATCAGTGTATAATTAAGCAAAGATAAAACAGTTCAAGAATTTACCCTTCTGTTTTTCAACAGATTCTCTCTTAATTATTTAAGTAACTATTTATGAGTTTTAATGTTAATAATAAAACATTTCGGAAACAGTACAGTACTTTATTGAAACACAAGTTTTTCTTATTTCCTCTTCTTATTCCACCATTTTACCTATCATTGTGAGATTTATAAGAGATCTCAAGAGAAAACAGATCTCCGATACCATTTATAACACAATACTTATTTTAAATCTAAGTTACCATTTTGTAAGATTAACTTTGAAACTTTCAAAAATAAGAAAAGAGTTGTTAGCCTGTACTTATAGCATCCAAAAGTGTCTTCCTATGGAAATAAAAATGTAATTTTGAACAATACTTTTCTTTCCCTGTTCAATCAATTTGATTTTTTTTCAAAAAAATTTGGCAACGTAATAACGTAGATGGTATAGTCATTAAAATCACACTACTACAAAGAAAATTCTACTAATGTATGTAAATTCGAGATATAGCCAACTTCTATTACATTCATAAGACCTTAAATACAGAGTTTCATATATCTAAAACTGATTTAATTCCCATGCCTTTTTTCCATACTCTGGAGTAAATTTTCAATTTTTTTTAATCCGTACCGAATCTTATCAAAATTCATCCCAAAAATTTTGCATGATGCGTGCACACAGCCAGACAAAAAATTCCAAAAATCGTAGTAATGTTTTCTGCGTAGTTTTTTTACAAATATATTCTTATATCACATGCATATATGTGTGTAAATACTATGCGTTACTACACAGTCTGTGTTTTAACCACTTGAGCACTAACCTGGCATTTACGCCAGCTTTCCAATCTTTCCTATTGCCTCATTTTTATGGGTAATCGACTTATTAAACTACTATCACATCAAATTTTATCGAATTCGGTTCAGTAGTTTTGCGTAATTGGCGAACAAATTTATTTCCTTTAGCCTTTCATTGTAAGCATAGATTAAGATAAATGTACTTATTTACTCTTCTGCGATTATTCTTTTATTATGCTACAAATAAACGTATATAATAGTTAACTACCAAAGCAACAGACAGGCAGACTTTATAATTTAAAAAATCTATAACATATATGTACACATATATTGATTTCTTATTGATAACATTAATTAGGCAATAAATGCTGTTTAATCAATAAATTGGCCAGATATTTATTTTTATCAATACCAATTGACGACGTGTCCACAGTACACTAGCGTAAACAGCCATGGGATCGAAAGGGCATGAGTTCGATTCGTGCACATTTCAGGTTTAGGTGAAAAGAAAAACGTCATAGGAACATTCATGTAAAATATGGCTTCACATCGTTGGATAATAAAACATTCATTGCGTTTAAACGACAGGGTATCTTATTTGGTAACTAGCTGCGCCCGCGGCTTTACCCATTTGGAATTCAAACAATCAGTCTATGTTCTCTCTTTGGATGCAATATATGTCATTACCAACTTTCATTGAAATCTTTATTTGTTAATACATTCTTTTCACGAATTATAAAAATATTTTTTTATAAATCGTTATAGTTTATCAATTGCTCCTTCACATATACTTTCCTTGAACAAAGTTTCATCGAAAACGGTCAAGCCGTTTTTTAATTAAATCCGGACACACATACAGATAGACAGAGACAAAAAAAATGAATGTTAGATTCGAGAGTGGTAACGATTAAAACAGACACGTTACAAAAATTAAAAAAAAAATGTGTTCTTTCTTTACATCCTTATCTTTACATTATTTAAAAAGGCAACGTTATAACTCGAGAATCACTAAACCGATTTAAATAATTAGAATAATTTTACATTCAGATAAAATAAATAAACTAAGATAAATATTATTACCTGGCCAACTTGTGAAGACAACAGTGAAGTGAGTAAAAAAATTACGACACGAAAGTTATTGCAACATATATATACATTATATAGCAATGAATAATTTTTGAAGATTAGAATCAAGAAGCGAGCGGAGCCGCGGGAACACCTAGCTAAATGAAAACCCAACTTTTCGCTATAATAGCGACTTCCAGACTCTGAACATGAATGTAACCTGAATGGGCTGTTTTTTACTAAGTGATCCCTCATGAGTATCCTCCTGGATGGGAAAGAAGATGGAGTATGAGGATTGTATTATCCGAAGTCAGGGTAGTACCACACGAAATCATATCAACCATATATTGCATAGCCCCGGCGGCTTGTTTTTCGGATACTTGTGCTAAGAGACTCTCTAGACCGCCGAGTTAGTGCAATGGGAGATGGGTCCTCTCGGTATCAGACCACCTGCTTCAACTTCAACGGTGGCGGCAGAAAAAAAGGAAACAAATATGGGGCTCTTTTTTTCATCTACGCTAACCTGAATGGATCCTGGAGCACCAGCAATTGTATAAACTGATCCGTATGCCCCGCATTTGTTACGGAGGCCGCGTAATATCATAGCCAACCCAGATAATAGTATCAAAATATAATATTCCCGCATCAACTGAAAATACTTGCGTGTGAGCCCCCACGCCCGCGAGAGCGCCATTCGCGGCCCCGAAGAGGGAGGGCTAACTTTTCTCCCACAAACACCTCGAGTCTCCCTCTGTTTGAGGCTCAAGACGTGCTTCGATCTGAAAATGGGGAAGCTCTTGTGACTCTTGATATAGTGGCACTGCATGCATTTTACCAAATTTTATGGATTTTTTTACTCAGAAAACGGCCAAGCCGAGGATCTTACTACTTTGGTAACTTTTTCGGCAAAGCGCCTGATGCACTCTCCCCCAAAGCTCTGTGAAGTTGTAAAGGGTCTTCAGGTCCACAGCGTTAACTAGTTCAAAAAATAAAAGTTAATACATATACATAATAAATAAATAAAAATCCTGTTCATTTCACACTATTTGTACAAAAAGGAAAATATAGCTACAAAAAATAAAAGGGACATTTAAACAATCAAACATAAACAATCGGTAGTTTTTTTTAATTAAATAAATATAGCATAAACCACTCTTAATTGTGCGTAAAGGGCTCCTGTTTCCAAAGATGTTGCAGTTGCCCTTATCTATATAGCTCTTTCCATCTATACTTTGTCTGCAGTTTCTATTATATCGTCCGCCCATCTCTTTGTCTTTGGCTTTTGGTCTTCCCCTTTTTCTATTGCCTGTAGGGCCTGGCAATGCTGTCAATCGACTTGTCCAGCGGTCATCGCGCATGCTTGTTATATCATCCACCCAACGCCATCTTTATTTTCTTGCGTAGCCTACTGCAGCTAATGCTCCTGATACTTTCCTTATAGCAATATGACGAATACATATACATACAACTATGTATATTCTTATACAAGTAGACATATACATCATGTCTTGTAATTGCTTATATTAGGGGATGACAAACTTTTTTCAACAAACTAATTATCTATTATTATGCTTCTCTCATGGAAAATCAATGAATAATTATTTAAGACTATTAATTTTGAAGTACGATAAAACATTATCACTGATTACGTTTGTTAACACTTAAGATACTTTCTTAGCGTAATGTAAGGTTAATGTTAAAAAAATCTTGTATTTTTGTGTTATTATCAAATATATATTATTAAAAACGATACATACCTATTGATTCGCTTCATCTCGTATCTTTGTATACAGAAACCAAACAATTGTTGTTCTGGATATGGCAAAAGTACTATTTTCTCAATTTATAAGGGAATCCTATAATAAAAATAAAAATATCAAATAAAATATACGTGGGCATTTTAAATTATGATTAGATTACATTTAAAACGTTTATTTCTGATAATGATTTCACAATATTATAAGTAAATAAAAATACTATCAGTAGAATGTACTAAAAATATTTTCATGAACATTATCAAATCACAACCAGTAGGTATATAGAGTTGTATTGTACATATTTCTTATCGCTGATAAATTAAATGTTAACTTAAGCGATGACGGCATACATCGCCAATTCAAAAATTTTAAATTCAATGACGAATCTCTTGTATACACAGGCAATTTTATAATAACGTACATCCTCATTGCTCGCGAAGTTGGACAACGTTAAGTGAATACGATAGTGTGGAAAGGCACTTCGCTTTGTGCGACCTCGCCTCGCCTCGTGCAACTTCCCATCGTTGTCGGTTTTTACGCCCGGGTCAAAAGACACGAAGTTTCCCAAGATTCTACAGGAAGCTTCTGTTTACACTACTTGGCACACTTCAGTTCGCGTCGATTACCATTCGATCCTAATCGATACCAATGGTTAAATCATTATACCAAACCAGTTAACGAACTTGTATGCAGTGTTTAGTCACTATTTGGTAGATATGTACAATTGAAACAGAACGATTACAGCGGGGTTTGCCTCATGTACACATTCTGTTGTGGTTAGAACATGCTTCTCCAGATAAATTATATAATATAATTTGTACAGAGATACCAAAGCCTACGGAATATATCTCTCTTTATGAAACTATTAAAGTCAGAATGGTCCATAGACCCTGCGGTAATTTATGTACTACTGCCCCGTGCATGAATGCAGGTTACTGTACCGTAATGTTTCCTAAGCCTCTCCTTCAAGCGACAGAAACAGGAGAAGATTGATATCCAAAGTATTGATGAAAAGCTATGTTTAAAATGGTAGCTTTAGTCCAAATGAATGGTATGATTCTTGATAACCGTTGGGTGGTGCTATTGCTTGTGCTTTCACGTGTGTTTTGTGCTACGTATTGCAATTCCTATAATATCTATAAAATGCATATGTAAGTATAATAATAAAGTGCTCTTGAGGTGGAGAAGTTATATCGTGTAAGGAAAGATGGGCGGTCAGACGAGATCGTGGTCGGATGCAAGTTGGAGCAGCCCGTCAAATTTGACCAGTATCTGCACCTAGGAACTCGCATGATAGAAAAGTATGAGTGTCCCGATGTCCCTCGAGAGTCGGGCGGCTCCAACATATACATTGGAGGGCAGTAAAATAGCCGGAGCTGTCGGTGCCACCTTGACCTGATCAAAGGAAGGACGCGAGGTCAGGTACTCGACTCTTCGCCTAAAGCCCTATTGCACGGTATTCCTGGCATGCTTCTTACGATTCACAGAGCCATACTATCGGCTAAAAAAGTAAAAGACCGAGAGGTCAGCATCTGCAGCAACTCAAAGTTGTCGCTGAATATGCTGACCAACCTGAAACCGCCGCATCATCTGGCTCTGAAGTCGCAGCAAGCTCTGCAGGAGATACGTGCAGCAAGAGGCTCGGTATGCTTGTTCTGGGTGCGATCACATGTCGGCACTATAGGGAACGAGCCTGCCGACAAACTGGCCAATAGGGCCGCCTTTAAGAAAACTGCGTCCGACTTTTATCAGTATTCGGTGTCTTACACCAAGAGAATAATAAGACTGATTATTGTGTTTATCTCTCTAATTTTAATTATATTATTGAAACTAAACAGTTAGGTTCTAAAATCGTCGTTAACAACTTGTTACGTTTTAAAAATATTATCTGCCTAGTAAAACTTCGCTATTTCATTTTTATTTATTAATGTTAATTAAGTCCCTTTTTATTATTACGTATGAAATCAAATCAGAATAATACCGTAAACTCGACATCAAACAGAAAGAGCCAATGCGACACATTTTTTATATCATAATAGTTATTATTAATCGGGCAACACGATAATCGGATATGTTTAACATAAAATAATCCATCAAAATGTTATTTCAAAGATTAATTTTGATTACGATATTTATAATTATTTTTACATAATATTATTTACATAGTAAGGTAGATACCTATATACGTAAATTAGTATTTATCATACGAATGAATTAGTACTTAAATTCATTAAGCACGTGGATTGAATGTACTCAGTACATTATGAATAAACCTTCTTTATACAAAAATACGTACAATTTTACATTCAGTTATGATGTTAAAGCGGTACGCGGTAGCGGGAGGCGGGGACGAGTAGTTCGAACTCACTGGAGCTCAGCGTGCGCTACCCAAAGGTTACGATTTGGGCAGCCATTTCTGTACGAAATTTTTTCATTCAACAACTGCATAAATTTGAAGTCTATTATCGTACAACATAGTTTGAACAAGACAACATGACATCATATACATTTGATGCCTCAATCGTAGTTACAAACGAGATGTTTGCAGAAAAACTCATATCGCATCGGACACCACAAGACTTTTTCTTTGGGGTTACATGAAGAGTAGAGTTTACTGAAATAATCCAACCATGGTTGCTCAGTTGAAGACAAATATCCAAGAGGAAATGTCTGCTATTCCACGCGCAATGTGCCAGCGAATTTTTTTAACAATCTAATCTCCAGATATCCATCAATCCATTAGTTGACTTAAACGCTGAGCTATTTTACATATATTGTTTTAACCATATTTATACTCTCTGCCCAAGTTTCAGTAAATATGGTGTAAACAACAATTTAGGAGCAAACTCATTAACATATTGAAATTTCTTTACTTTGATTGGTTTAACTTGTTGTTTATATAATGATACACTCTATGTACCATCACATCCACTCTAAATAACGACAACAATATACAACAGACCAACATTAATAAGAACTACAGCATCATACGTCCAGAAGATGCTAAGAAAATCGTTGTTTTGTTTATTGGGATTACTATACCCAATAAACATTGTTTTTTTTTATGTTAGTATAAAAGTAAATATATATTATAATAAATAAATAATAAAAAAAGATTTTTTCTTCTCTCTCCATTTAACGGTAAACTCTTAATAACACCCTTAAGTGTTGCTATATAGAGTTACTTTTACTATTCTACATTCTTAGATTAGATAAGAAATTTTGAGAGGATGAATTAAAACGATGAAAACCTCCCCAAGCTCCTGCATCCGCTACTAGCGGATTACAATGGAGATACATGCACTGGATATATACAGTACTCTGTGGGCATCACACTCATTACAGAACACTTCAATCTCTTGAATACTTTACGCAGGTTCATGGATTCTGTATAGGAGAACTCATTTGTTTTTTGTTCTTCGCTTATCTATGGTAAACTCTCCGAAATATTCTTCACGCGTGCCTCTGTGCTAGCTATCATTTGCCGCCGAAATGCCATACGGACTCGCCCTAAAATTCCGTTGAAGTTGTCAAAATCCACAAGATAAACAGTATTTAGTCGATTCACAAAAATAACGTAGCTTTTTAAAGGATACATTTTTTTGTTTAGACAAATAGAGAAGCCAGTTAAAGCTAGTTTTTTTTTATGTATAACATAAACTAGATCTGAGTTGTTTGATGATTGTAAATACCGTTTCAATGTATGTGTGTAATCGGCGCGTTCCGGTGTTAATTAATATTAGCACCTCATATCAATTCAAAGATTATTTTATCGATAACAGATTGTTTTTGTTAAAGTTGTAGGCACGAATTTCATGCATTTTAATAAACGCGAATAAAATATTGGACATTTGATAGAGCAAAAGCGTGTCGAATTAAAAAATCAATTTAGAATTGTAATACTTTTAAATTAAAATATGTTACTACTGCCACGCGAATAATATCAATAAAGCTTAAAAATTTGTCACTTTTTAATGTTAATAATCTCATGTTAACTTATAAACGGTATTTTTTAAATAGTAAGAAGTATTAAACGTGTGGTTGTTAATCAATATGAATAATCATACGTTTGTGTTTCAGTGCGTTTACAAATTACAGAAATTAACGAAAAACAAAAATACTCTATATATTAATTGAAATACTGTATGTACAGAGTTGCATACGCGCGACCTCTCAGCGTCAAAGTCAGCAGAACACTAAATAAGTAAATTGCCAACAGAGGCGCTTAGGCACGAAGCGCGTCCTTGTGAAACGAACGATTCCGTGTAGATGCCGAGGTATGGAACAACCATAAAGAGATATGAAATTAACTTACACAGTGTTGATTCACATCTCAGATATCTTTTCAATAGTATACTAATGCTTGTTTCGATACCTGATTGAAAAAAAGTTCTTACTTCTACTGCAAGCGTTATACCTGATATTTCACGTACATGCATGCAGCACACTGCATATAACACCCAAATAACATAGATTCAGTAAGGTACTTATTTAGTTTTGATTACTCAAAGACTTTAAGTTAATGCTAATTATTATATTTTTTTACACGGAATAGACCAGTGCTTTGACCAGAATCTCACGTGATGTTAAGTGACGATGTGGTCCAGGATGGTAAACACACTAAGCCTAGAGGTACTGGTTCTCAAGTAATGCTGCCGGAACACACCTATTAGTATTTGACGACAGATTTTCAAACTTTGCTAACATTATACAAATTGTTTAAGTTAATGCATGTTTAGCTTAAACCGAGGTTTCTACCGTTATGGTGACTTTATACTAGATTCCATTTTCTGACCGTATTTCTGACCCTAAGTGTTAGCTACAAAGTTAAGTGGAACTATTAGAGCTCTTCAGATCAAAAACATTAATCCGTTCGGAAGGAAAAATACGCTTAGTCCCCGTAGTATGTTTATAACTAACCTTACAACTACTTTCATTGAATTAAAAAAAATTGTTACTCCTCAAGACCAAGTTGGAAAAGTCTTATCAGACAGTATGCATTAATCAAATGAACATGAACACTGCATTTTGCGATACAAACCAATTTGGTGCGTACGTAGTTGAGCATTGCATAAACTCGACTTCCCTTAATACTACATTTAAGAATCTATACAATACCAAATAATCAGCAATGGTAAATCAGGTAAACATCACTTATTTTAACACTTATGCTCTTCCGATCAAACAATTTAAAATATCCTTTAAAACAGATTTCAGCAAATTAGAAGATATAGTGTACTTTTACCACACGCACCGTTTCATAAAGATATATAATAAATAAGTAAATGAATATAGCAAATGAATGGGGACGCGTAAGAAATGCTCAAATGCATAGATTTATAATATAAAGAGATACATATGTGATACAATAAAAAGATAAAAATGAAATAATATAAAATTTTATTTAAACTTCTTGGTGTCTTAGTCGCCTTTTACGACACCCACGGATAGATATGGGGTGGTACTATTCTTAAGCCGGCACCACACGGAGCATCCATCCATCCTTTAACCAAAAGACGTCCACTGCTATAGTTCTACCCCAAAGATCTCCACGACGACCGGTCTTGCGCCATCCGCATCCAGCGGATTCTCGTGACCTTCACCAGGTGTTTCCTACATCCCGCACTTACGTCTTGCGGTGTATGGTAGCCATTCGAGAACCCGATGGCCTTATCGCGCATCGATTCTTCGAGCAATGTGCCCATTCCACTGCCACTTAAGTTTAGCGATTCTTCGGGCAATGTCGGTTACTTTGGTTTTTCTGCGGATCTCCTCATTCCTGTTTCAATTACGCATTTTGAAACTCTAAATATAGCCCTCTTCATTGCCCTTTGAGCAAATTTGAGCTTTTATATTTGTATCAAGTACAAAATTGTTATTTTTAACACACTTTAATTTTATTTATTAGTTAGATTTCAGAATAACTCTCATATACTCCATAAGAAAATTACACCAAAAATTTCTAATACTATAAATAAGGTTACCGTACACAAAAAACAAAAAGTCAACATCAACGTTTATCATAATATGAGAAACAAGAACTTCTTATTCTGCAAGTTTCATAAACATGTAAATGAAACAATCCATCCAAGACAACAATCCATATCATTATGGTGTACACGATTATTATATAATTATATACAATACACTTATTTGTTACGATCAGTGTACTTATTATAGGAGATTCCCCACATCAAGACCACATTAAAATGCAATCTCTGACTCATACTGCTAGTTTGGAAATATTAAAACTTCCAAGAAAAGAAGTTGATGCTCTATTTTCACCCAAGCTAGTTTATTTTACACCTAGACGCTCCAGATATATTACAAAGATCTTAACGCATCTCTCGCCTATCTAGTCCTTTATGGAGTTGTAAAATATTTACTTTATCACCATAACCATAATAAGAATATTCTAAAAACGTGGTTATCTTTCAGATTTAAATTCTGTATTAATATTCAAATATAAGCGTGTTTGTTACCCTCAATTAATACTAGTATAAGAAAATATGATAAATAGTAGTTGTGCCGGCTAAGAATGTGCCGTTCGGTGCCGGCTAAGAAGGTGCCTTGTGGTGGTGGCTAAGAATAGTACCACCTCATATCGTTCCCGTGGGTGTCGTAAAAGGCGACTAAGGGATATAAACCAAAGGATGGGCAGCAGCATCATTTCAGCATGCCTGCCAAGCGTGGCGATTATGGCAATCCCCCCTGAACACTTTTTTAGGCGATACCTATGTCCAGCAGTGGACGTCTTATGGTTGAATGGATGGATGGATAATAGACGAAATGCAATGAATATCACTTGATGGGTTATTTAAATTAACGTGTACTTTATCATTGTGGATTTTCAACGATTGGTTGAATTTACTTATAAAAATTAATAACTTCTAGGTAAGTAAACGTAGTTTTAATCTTTTAAATAATAAAATTAACTTACAGTTTATAAGGAAATGTTAATCTTTTAATAATCTACCGCTGCGTAGACGAAATAAAAGACATAAAAGGTAGCACAATCTTCATGAATGACATTAATAAATTAAAGTCAAAACATACTATATTCAAACAATATAAACCAAAGCAATTAATAAAATCCAAGTATGGGTTAGCTTATTTTTGCTAGCGCTGTTCGGCAATGTAGGCATCTCGCGATCCCAGTAGTATTGTTCATACAATTTATCCCAGAAAGCAGTTCTTTGTTCCAAGAGTGAACCTTTTAACTCTATTGTCCTTCCCAGGGACATGTGTGGTGATCTATGCCTATTCACTCTCGGCCATGCGGGTAAATCTACATCTTCTGCCATTGGATTCCTGGTTAACAAATAATGAATATCAATAAGGCTATGTCTGTTTTAAATATTAACTAGAAATAATGTTATTTTATTTTACCCGTTTTAAAATGAAGTTCAACCATAGACTTCTCATCGTAGTTTTCATATTCATATACTCAACTGTCATATTAGTTTTGTCTTCGTCATTTATAGCTATTAATTGTTGACAGTGATCAGCTCCGCTGGTTTCAGTATAAGGTATAAATGGAGTATTTTCATCCACAAAAGAATATTCATATAAATATATATTACTGTTACTATATTCTGTATGCAATTGTAGAGCGTTTAACATAGGATAGGTAAATGTAACATCTGAAAAATAATCAAGATAATTCAGAATAGTAGCTTCACTTACATCTTGATTTCCAAAGTAAAACGTCTTTACTCTTTCTGCAACTTCTTCTTTTAATGTTTCATTTTCAAAATATAAATCGAATGGTAAGAAATCGGAAAATTTATTATTCATACGTTCTTTCCAATCATAAAAGTTGGATAATCGTAAAGAACCTTCCAAATCTGTAAACCCGTATAAAAGAGGCAAGTTTTTATAGAGACCAGATTTTAAAATATTCCTTGGGCTGTTCTCTAATAGTCTTTCTGACCCAGTATCACGTTCAAGGCAAGGTCCGAAAAGAATTGATGAATCCGTCCTTTGAAATATGGCTTCTGTATGTGAAATCAATAACTGATATGAAGCATTTTTATAAAAATATTCCAATGCTGCGATATCGTCTACATCAGTAAAATTTAACACTTTTGCGTATATCTTTGCACTGTCCACGGGATCCATTTGCACACCGGCGCCTCCAATGCTAACACCACTTTCAGGTATAGCTTTGTTAAACAAACCATCTGTCAATTTTGAAAGCATAAGTATATGAACTGAACTGCCTCCAGCACTGCATCCATGAAGAGTGACATCGTCTGGATTTCCTCCGAAATTTGCAATATTTGCTTTAACCCAACGCATAATGCAACCTGATCTTTCAAACCAGCATTACCAGGCGCATCTTCGGTTCCTAAGCACAGAAACCCGTGAACTCCAAGGCGATAATTAAAACTGACCACTATTAATTTATTTGATCTGACTAAACCTCTATATAGATACTGGTTACCAAATCCAAGTTGATAAGCTCCACCGTGAATGGAAACTAAAACTGATAAGTTATTATCTGTAGTGTTCGGTACGAATACATTTGCTACCATACAATCTTCTTGCATTTGAAACAAATCAGGATTAACTAAAAGCGCCGCTTGTGGGCATACTATACGTCTATCTAGTGCTTCAAAAGGTTCCTCCCAAACAGGTGGTGGTAGCGGTGCCTGAAATTCAAATCTTATTTATTTATATTTTGTTAACTCTTGCTTATTTATATTTTGCTAATATGTAAATCAAATACATCCAAATTTAGTCAAATGAATTACGATTTACTAAGCAAAATTTATGTTTAAGAATACTGTGCGCACGAAATGGAAATGCTGTAAATTTGGCTTGTTACAAATTTTATAGAGTACGAAAAGTTAAAATATATACAAATACTTTAAATTATTAGAAGAAACATTCTGAATCAAATAATTCATTTCTTATGTACTTACTACCAAACTTAACATTCAATTCAAGACTTTAAGCCAATTGAAAACGCAAGTATTTAGTAAAAATGTAAGTATTTTTTTAAATTCATTATTACTCTATATAATTTAACCCCTTGAGCACTAAACTAGCGTTTACGCCAGCTTTCCATTATTTTCGTATTGTCTCATTTTTATGGGTAATCGTCATATTAATGAATTACGGTTAACTTTCAATCACTAGTAGATCTCACTTTTTTACACTGCATGGGTTCAGTGCTTTAACCATAATCTCCTCTGATGTTGAGAGACAATGGGGTCCAGGATGATAAACATACTAAGCCTAGAAGAACTAGGTTTCATGTGATCCTGCCGGAACATACCTATTCGTATTTTGCGACAGGTTTTCAAACTTGAAGGTGGTTGCTACCCTGACGGGCATTATTAGAAAATGCCCTACCACTATACAAAATTAGTATTATGCTATAATATAATACTAGGCTTATATTACATAAAAAAGTCAAAATTAAACATTGTGCAATTAATTCGCAATATTTAAAATTACTCGCAAAATTTAAAATAAATTTGTATATTTCCAAATAGTGATAAATTTGATACAATGGTATACAGGTGAAAATTGTTTAATTTTGATTCTTAGGAAAAAATAAAATTACCCTAAATTTATGAGGTCCTGTAGGTGCAGTTGCATATGGAATGTTATAAAACGAAAATATATCTCCATTTTGATCTAAATACCCATAAACAGGACCTTGCGCTATGTTCACAAGACGTGATTGGGTTTCTTCACTTCTTCCTTCAAATGCGATTAGTAACACACTTAAAGTCACCAGCATCACGTGTGTCTCCATTATACTATTCAACTAATGAATAAACGAAATCGACGCCGTACCTATTATATTTATAGATTAGTATATTACTAGTTTCAGTTTGTGACGATGCTCCTTTACATTCAAAAAATATTTTACATTTCAGGTTTACAGAAAATGGCCGCCCGGGTATATCCTTAAATAATCCATAGCATGATTTTCTCACGATGTTTTCCTTCACCGAAAGCTCAGGCTGATTATTAGAGTTGGATAGGTGGGCTCGAACCCGCTTCCATTGACACGCTGTTCGACCGCACCACCAACTGAACAATCGTCTCTTCATAATTACGGCGGTAGTATTTCAGTGTTTTTAGGTTTAGTTTATTCAACATTTATTCTAAAATTAAAATTACTATTAAAAATCAAATGATATTGTAATAAACATCTACAAAGTAGATACATACATTTGTACATAGCTTTGTTATTTACTTTCATCAATTTTGTGCAACTACAGAACTATAAATTGATCGCCATTGTAAATTGTCAATACTTAGTGTGAACCGTGTGATGCCGGTTAAGAATAGTTTAACCCCATATCTTCCCGTGGGTGTCGTAAAAGGTGACTAAGGGATATAATTTAGGAGATGGGCAGCAACATCCCCTGAGTACTACAATCACCTGACTGGGATCGCTAACTCCCCTGCTAAGCTTGGCGATTATAGCATTTTTTTTAACCTAGCTTACGCTGTTGACCGGAAGGACCTTTACAGCTTCACTGAACTTTAGAGGTGAGTGCTGAAGTACAAGCGTTACCATAGTGGTACGAACCTCGGCTTGGCCGTTACCTGCGTGTGAAGATTATGGCAACCCCCTTATTGGGACATATATATAGCAATAGTCAAAGTCAAATCCTTTTTTAACATCAAATTATGTCGTGTTTGAATTAATTAGATCAGTACATACAGACAGACAGAAATGTCATATTTTATTTTCCTTATAGTAATTATTTACTTTTTATTGTTTTTATTTTCATATAGTTTAGTCAACTGCTAAATAAAATATCACCTAAAGGTGCCTGTGTAAATTAAGTAACACTAAAAATAATCAAATCGTTCTGAGTGAAATTTGGGCATACGTACAGACTGACAAAAATGTACAATTCGTTATCATACATTTTGAAAAAAAAAGACGTACAGACAGTCTACAGATTTATTAACAGACAGATAGGTTAAAACGAACATAATATTTGACCTTGATAAACATACAAGAAAATTCTAACCTGAACCAGTTTTCAGTTAATAACATTTTCGTCTTATCAAAATGGAAAATCATCCAACATGCGTAATCAAATTATATCTCTACTATTACATTAATTGTTCGCTTCAATCAGACTTCAGTATCAAATATTTAGATACCAAATAATTATTCATTTAATTTATATCAGCTGGACAAAATCCTTTGTTTTGCTCAGAGCTTCTGTTAATTTTATTAACCGTTACGTTCCAGTAACTTTTTCTTATTCAGATATTTTCTGAAAAAAATCGATTTCATTCATCACTCTCATGACATCAAGGTCCAAAAAATCAATCAATCTTTCAAACTAATAAAGTATCCATTATTAGAGTGACTTTTAAGTTTTCTATGATATGATGATTATCTGTAAATAAGCAAAGATCTGTAATCTGTTTCTGTAAATAAGAACATTTATGATTTGTATAGTTTTTTTATATGACAAAAAAAATGATATATATTATATTTATAAAAAAAAGAACCAGATCGAGTTTCTTGCCGACTCTTCTCGACTAGGTTGTTTTCCGAACCGGTGGTAGTGTTTTAGACGTTCATAAGCGCCTTCTTATGGCCTGAATTGAATAAATAAATTTTTATTTTTATTTTGATTTTGATCAGTTCAAGAAGAGTTCAGTGTCAATTTCTTCTTAGTCATGTTTTTCTTTCTTTACGCTGAAATGCCTATACCAAGTTTGATTTTTTTTAAATTTGCTATGTAGATAGCTTACACCCTGAATTAATACGTAGGCTAGAAGTTATCATCATTGTAATCAGCGAATTCACTCGTTGCACCAAAAAAACAAAACTTTGTTAATCAAAAACAAAACCGACTTAAAAAGAATATACTATTAAAAGTAAATAAATAATTATTGTATTAATCTATTTCTGTTTAGTTTGATATGCACTTTGTTTGAATACCATTAATAATTTTTAAATCGGTGCCATTTTATATACGATATTGATTAGTTGTTGCTTAATATCACCTCAGTCCTTAGGACAAGTTTATTTAAGTTTATATCTAACTGTGATGAAACTTGGGCAGTTCCTTCCATTAATAAATGAGTACATTGGTTAACTCTAGCTCTCAAGCCACTCACGACAGTGTCATGGCTGAGCATTATATATGAGCATGATATGGTTGAGCATGCTATGGCTGACAATGCTTTGGCTGACCATGATATATGAAATTTATAAAACAAAAAAACTGTACTTAGTATATATGTAACGAAAACAATGTGTACAGTTCGATAGCGCAACGTGGGAATTTACTTTTATTTATTATTTATTAAATAAGTAATAGATGTAGTGAACTTATATCTACGTAAACCATACATTTTCATCAAAATAATATTACAATTCATTTATAGTTTTAGTTAATTTAAAGTCAGTCAACATTTCGTTTACATTGTTTTAGCTGTTCGAGTATGATCACCGGAGAAACACTATGAGAACATCAATGCGATATTTATTAATTTGGGTTTCGATATTACCATTATCTAAGAATAATGATTTATATTATCGTAAAAACAATATAACAAAAGTGATATTTTTGTTTCATTATAATAAAGAGAAAACAAACTCTTGACTGTTCTTCCTTTAAAATATCTGTCATTAACTGGATCATTGCAGAGATGGCACATAAATACAAAGCAATATTGTGGTACCAATATTAATAACTTTAAAGCAATATTTTTAAGTCTGAGTTTCCATAAAATAAAATAAAAACTTAATAAAACTTTTAGAAATGCTGTAAATAAAAAATCTATAGACAAACATCTGTAACTGTGTTTTAAAAGTGTAGTAATGCAGAGCTTTTTAGGTTTAAGATATTCAACACATTAAATAACACTTACTTACAAACAAACACATTTATCTATTCGAAATATATTTGTACGCTATTCAATCACTAATTTATATTAATCTATTAATTATACAATCAGATACCAAAATTAATCATAATTAAAATAGACACACCACATAATCATTCAACAAAACAATTCATATTCATATATATTCAAATAAAACGGATAACATAAAAAGTGAGTTTCTGAAATTTGCTCATATACTGAATATAAACTTCTCCTAATATTTTCTGAAAAATGTCGTACTTGAATTCGTTTTCACTTTGAACAGGGTTTTCATTATGAAAGAAAATTAAAAAAAAAATCTAAACAGCGACTTCTATAGAAAATAAGTTCCATTTTTACATTGTTTAAATTTATCAGCTTTGACCACAATCTCACCATGATGTTAAGTGACGATGTATTCCTGGATGGTACACACACTAAGTCTAGAGGTACTGGTTCTCAAGTGTTACTGCCGAAACATACCTATTGGTATTTATAATGACTCCAAAATTATACTTGAAAAAAAAAAATATGATGCATATAGTTAACAAGAAGTAAACTTTTAAAATTGAAGTTGCAGTAACTTTGACCAAATTTTGATTTAATTATTTTTATTTCAGAAGTATAACTTAGTAAGTTTTTGTAATACTCTAGAAGTTACAATGTGGGATTTGCAATAGTTTAGGCAATAAATGATTTAAACTACATACATAGTGCCATTAAACGCGTTAGGTACCTTGTCTCGTTTAGATAGACTGGTTTGTGTACCATTTATTAATATGACTGTGATATAATAATAAAACAAGAACATTACAAGGAAATAACTATTACTTTTTTCTTTTTTTTGAAAGAGACTCCTACAATAGGCTGTTCCAAGAAGAGAATTCAACGTCAAAGAACTTGTATGTGTTGTAACCTTCTTTTTACTTCTGCAATCGGTATTCCAATTACTACATAATTACTCCTCCTTTATTCTAATAACCGAAGACATTCTTGTAGTTCTACTCTAGGCATAAAAAAATTGTTACTTAGAATCAAAATAGATATCTGATGATTTATGAAGGAGAATATTTCAAATTTCAATTAAAATTGTATTTGAATGAAACCGCTGAAACGAGTGAAGCTATGGTTCATTTGTGTCTGTATAATCAAGTTTCGTCTCGATGGACGTAGATACAAATCGACCTCCTCTATTCTCTAGTTTAGTTTTCGATGAAGGCCAGCATCAACACCAATGGTACAATACACTTTGGTAGTATCACTAGAAAATCAGTACCTTCAGGCTAAGCTTTTACATCCTGGTCAACATCGTCACTTAATATCAGGTGAGATTGCGATCAAAACGCTAAACGCCTATACAGTATACAAAAAACGTAGAATATAGGTATATAAATATACAGGATATCATTTTCCAATCAGGACACTTCATATAATCACACTGAAAATTACTGATAGAATCTATAAATCTTCCAAACGGAAATGATTCTGGGCTTACTCATTCTATACAGCCAAAGATAACTGTATCGCTATTCGATTTTAAATATTTCTAACAACATTAACATCGCATTTTTGTACGTATAAAATGAACCCCTTGAGCATTAACCTGGCGTCTACGCCAGCTTTCTATTGTTTTCCTATTGTCTTATTTTTATGGGTACTCGACACATTAATACAAAATTAATAATGTATATATGATAAATATATATGTGTATCAGTTAGGGGAAAATGTTTCTTCGCATTTTATATGAAAACCTAAGGCTTTTCTTCCAGAGTTTATTTACATTTAATTAAAGTATATATATGCTTTTTTTATTCGTTGACTTTCTGCCATCTCGTCAGTGCCATGGTCTCGTTGCTGTAGAAATTTTGAGACTTCTGATAAAAAGAAATACGACATGTAGTTTTTGCAGCCCTCTCTTAATGTTAACCTAACTAGCCTCGTCCAAAGAATTATGAAGAGACCGAAACAGGTGAAAATTTGAAGGCGCAAGGTCAGGGATATATGGCGAATGCATTAAAACCCACTCCCCCGCAACTCTCTTAATTTGTGCCGAGAAGCTACAGATATGTTTGGTCTAGAATTATCGTGATGAAAGACCCCACGGGATTATAACAAAGGATGTATCGAAATTAGCTGAAGTACATTAATAAAATAATCGTTTATTAACTTTTTAGTACATTTTTATAGTATACTCTTTTGAAGTCGGTTTTCTTTTTAACCCCTGGAGCACTAACCTGGCGTTTACGCCTGCTTTCCATTGTTTTCCTATTATCTTCTTATTATCTCATTTTTATGGGTAATCGACATATTAAAGAAAAAACTTATGCTTACATCTAAATACATATGAAGCTTACAGTATTATTGAGAAAAGAAGAAAAAAAGCAATTCACATATTAATGTATAAATGTGTCCATATGTTAACAAAAAACAACATAAATGACAAGGAAGAAGGAACAATTACAAAGACATCAACCCGGTAATAAATAAAAGACATTACGCAAAATTTATTGAGCTAAATGTAATGAACATTAAATAAACATGATGGAAATAATAAGTTAAAGTTAAATTATGCAATACTTCAATTAAGTAGTATATAAAATTAGCATATAATATAAATAATAACATTTTCAAATATGTTTATTTTTGGTATCATCATTCGGCAAAGTAGACGGAATGGGAGTACAATAGCATTGCTAATACAATTCATCCAGGCAAGTAGCGCAATGAACCACCACTAAACCCCTTAGTTCTGTAATTCTACCGAGAGATACGTACGCTGAGCGAACAGCTTTCTTTGTTGGATAATGCTATTGATTAAACATCTGAAATCTGTTTCCTGGTTTAAAAAATATGTAATAAGTTATTTTACATAACATAACATAAGCTCACGCCTGTTATCCCCGAAGGATTAAGCAGAGATGAAATAGCGAACTACACTACCACCCACTCACATTCGCCGAGCTTAGTTCCGTCCCAAATGTGACAGGGGGTGAGCCTGTCGCCATATCAGGCACAAATTCCAGACTCCGGGATGATACTGATTAGACAAACCCAATATCACTTGACCCGACCCGGGGATCGAACCCGACACCTCAAAACGACAGTCCTACCGTCATACAAATGCACCAAAAAAGGAGTTAATTTCAGTCTTAATAATATTTTTTTTATGAAATCGATGCTTTTAGCATTATCTCACATTAAGCCTAGAGATACTTGGCTTTCAGCATCATTCCCGGAACTTACCTCTTAATATTTGGTGACAGATTTTTTAACTTGAGGACCCAGGCGGGCATTGTTAGAAAACCATGCACCAACCACCATGCTATGGTTTCCTCGCGATGTTTTTCTTCGCCGCAAACTCTTGTTTAATTTATAGATGGACAGGTGGGCGCGCACCTGCATTTATTGACGCTAAATCCGACCTAACTACCAACTGCTTCATCATCGCTTCAAAATATCACATCGCACTTGTAAACATTACTTTAACATGTGTTTGTTATGTCGCCAATATTTTCAAGAGCTAAATCGCAACATCTGTCAATTTTAACACTTCTATATCATTATGTATTAACGCCTTTTACAATTTTCATACACCATAGAAATCTTTGAAAAGACGAAATCAGAGCATTCTACTTTTAATTTACTTAAATTAGTATATCGTCTTATATGTAATTCACCATTAACTAACGCATAGTTAATTAACAGCATGTTCTTGAATTTAAAAAGAAACACTTGGTAATTTAAATATGTTATCGCTCGTATATTCCTAGACAGGGTTAAAATATCTTCAAGATTTACCAAGAATCTCTAAGGCTGGAATTATTGATCGACCAACGGTCAGCGCTGACATCGGTCGAAGGTAGGCTATATTAATAAAAACACCTACACTAACGTACAGTGCAGCGCTGATAACATGCTACGCGCGTACAGGTACGGCGCGCTGACGAGGTCCATCGGTCGAGCTCGTCAGTGCGCTTATTGCAACACTTACTGAACGACAGATCATACGCGCATGTGTAATGAATTTCAACACCGAATCTGTTATAACTGAGGTACATCCTCAAGCTCAATTTTAACTTATATAAAGACCATGATGCCAAAATTAAGGCTGGGAATGGAGTTTGCCAAGCGATAATAGACAGTTACAAAAATCACTCCTTCAATTAGCCGATCTACAATTATTAAGTGAACATGATATCTTCTCCTCCTTTTATTCCTTACTCGTTTGCATAAATAGTACGCACATATTATAGAGCTTACAAATGAATTCATATATTTTTTAACTGTACACGTTCGCCTACGTTTGTCGTCAATTAAGCAGTAAACGTATGCTCACAACCGACCATGAACGCATACGGTCGACGCTCACGAAACGCGCTGACCACCGGTCTAGCACTAAATCCGTTCTAAAACTATACACTCGATTGACGTGACACGTAGCATAGCGAGTATGCTTCGAGGTGTAGTTGCACATTAAGATTTTACGAAAATCTTATGTAATTGTTTAGTTATCATTTTTATTATAACCCCCATCAATTCATAGTATAAGTAACCGTTGAAATAACAGCTTTTTTGGTAAGAGTTGCTGTGTTAACCGTTGTCCTTGTAACCGTAACGAAGCTGCAGCCGTACTATTCTGCAGACGCAATCTAATTGGTTTATAAAAAATAGTCAAAAGTAACACAATATAACCTAATTCTTGACAGCTGAGAGACGTAGTAGTGATGTGTAATCTGAATAATCTCGAGCAGATAATATCGTGTTTCACAAAGTTGACAATTTGTGATTCAGATATTGACACAAAAAATGTAATGTAATTTAAAACAGGTGTCCATAACTAAAGTATTATTTTACACTAGCAGGTGCCCTGATTTCGTTTTGTTTTTTCATAGTTACAGAACGAAACATGCTTCATGCTTGACGAAACATGACACCAAAGTTCATTCAAATCGATGAAGTCTTTTTAGAACTTAATTGGTTTTTTTTTGAAGTGAAAACTTCTTCAGCCGTGTTGAGCAATTCTCGATACGGGAACAACATATAGATTCGCGGCACCAATGCTATGACGTCAGCCGTCAACATGCTACAGTATGTCAAGTATAAGATGGCGAATAAGTGCTGGTGCTCAGAGATAAATAATAAGATTTATACTCACGCAGCCTATCGTACGTTTTGATTAAAAATAAACTATATGAAAGTGTACATCATTATTGCTCGGAGCGCCGATAGATGTAAATACCAGGTTGAAGGTAAAAATGTTAAAAAGGTTATGACAATATTTTCACTTAACATATTATGACATTTAAACCTAAAGAAAAACAATTTGCCCAAATTTTGAGTTTTCATTTCTGTCGGCAGTTCCTATGGCCGCCTAGTTTGTTTTATAATTCCGAAAATTATTGCTGTTAATACATGTACGGACCGGACCGCGGACATGGTATGTCGAGCGGCCGAGGTCATCAGGCGCTCAAGTAGGGATGGGGAATAAGATTTAAAAAAAAAAACGATTTTTTTGTTTCGATTCACAAAACATCGAGGTCCAAGGGATCAATCATATTTATATTTGTTTTATTTTACTTTTTCTCAAGGGGTTAATAGCAAGTAAACAAAAAAAAAGAATGTTTTGTTTTTGCCTGTTTACAAATGATCATCATATTACAGAAAACAAAAAGGATATTCTTATAATAATACTTTATTAGTTTGAAAGATCGATTTTTAGGGCCTCGAAGTTTTGTGAATCGATTTATAAAACTTAGATTCGAGGCGATTAAAAAATCGATCTTTTTCAGAATGGATTCCTATCCTCACTTAGCGGACTGATAATATCGGCCACCCACCGTACTATGTCTGCGGTCCGGTCCCTACATGTGTTAACACCATATATTGATAGTTTTTATTACGTATCAATCGTTTATTGACATATGCTTCATGCACATAAAAAATTTAAAAAACCAGTTTTTGAAGTAAAGCCGAGCAGAATTTTCTTTTCATTATTTATTTTACGATTTTTAAAAGCCTTATAGCTCCAATCAATTACACCATGACAAATACTTTTCTAGTGCAATAGTTTATCAAAATCGATCAAACTGTTTTCAAGTTAAATATCCACATATAGACAGACGAGATTCGTAAATGCCAAAACAGACATATATAGAAAAAAATAAAACAAAATTAAATGTACAAACAAAGTATACGTCACTGGGTATGTATAAAAAAAGATCAACAGATATGTGAGTTTAATATTGAAGTGAATAATTTCTTGTGGAGGGTGAACCGCTTTCTTACGTAACGCGTTACGGTGCCAGTCTGTCTGGCTTACCACTCTCACGCATACGTTAGGCAGGCTCCTCCTCTCTTACTCTAACCCACCGCGCTATCCGTATTTCGGAGAAACGCTTCCTTCTCTCTCTACTCAGTGTTCAGTGTGCGATAGACATTACTGTTGATTAAATAATGATACTAATAATTCACATACACAAAATTATAATGTACAGATTCAAGAATTGTAACTAAGAATAAAATATATTTCACAATCATAATTTTTTTTTATTAATAAATAACCTTTCCTGACATTATCATATTTATGTACATAAAATTTAAATAATAACCTAAGCTTTTCTGAACTTTCTGAACAATTCCAATATTAAATAGTTCGCCTTAGATTTAAGTTATCGCTTCTGTCGCGCGTACTGATATTCACGCTTTTTTATTGTTTGAAATTCGCTTTTATTTTATCACAATAATTATTTTATAACTTGCTATATACATAAGATAAATTTATTAGCATACAGTTGTAAATGAGCCTAATTTATTATCGTTACTTTGTTTTATACACTTTCGTTGCTTTTTATTTATTCTATCGTTGATATTTTGTAAAGGCTTCATATGGTCAACGTATCAGAACATAACTTATATTATTCAAGTAACGGACTTCATGACAACGAATAAATTTATTAAAAACAATGAAAATATTATTAAACGTCGATGTGAGACTTTATAATTACCTGAATACTTTTTGGATTCTAATTGGGAATGTGATCTGATCCCTTCAAATTATACAATTTTTATAATAACATATCACAATATATAATACAATACTCGTATTACGTGTGAAATATGGATATTTTGTTAACTGAAATACAATTAATTTTGTATTTAAATAAAATACCTACATCGCAAATAAATTCAACTGTTTACTATTAGCAGAAGAGTAATTATCAGTGACATTTGCAGGTGCATGCGATCAAATCAATTTATATTATGTTGTTGTACGAATTCTATTGTATTCCGTTTTGAAAATAAACTGTTGTTAACCAATATTATTTAACTCAAGCATGTAAACGTGACGCAAAGTGATAATGAATTAAGTTAAGAATTAATTAAGATAAGTTATAATGTTACTTCACTTATGAGTAAAATTCTGTAACACAATTTGACAAGTTCGTTTTTTTTTACCCTTTGTAATGCAAGTACATATTATATAAAGTAATCAATACAATAAGTGCAAATACATATGACTTCCAGTTTTTAATTGTGAGCTCCAAATATTTGATATTTACTTTTCTAACTAGAATTTATTGTTTTCATACTCTTTTGAATTTTAGATCAAACCAAAAATAACCTTTTTTTCGATTTATCACTGACACTGATCTGTTAATTTAGAGAAAAGAAGAATTGACATTTCGAATATTACTTGGGAAAAACAGTTTGAGACCGCAAATGACAATATAAATAGTAACCTATTATCTAATTAGATACTTCTAATTAGATTTGTCTTTGATACAAAATATTATTGACAATGTCACTTATTTTAAAAATACTAGTATCTGAAATGGTTTCATATTAAGCGTATATAATGCGATATGCTATAGTCAGCACGCATTAGTTTATGAATTCAAATAAGTTTTGAGAGACAACTGTATACACAACTTTATGAGCTAATAATGGTATAATTATTATGTATGAAACAGTAAATGATTTTAGTATATATAAATCTGTTCCTCATATCAAAGAACCTAAACCGTGTTTCATAATTCAGCAAAGCAAGACATTAATATCAAATTATATGAAAATTAAATAATATAAATTATGGCAACTAGTAAAATCCAGAAACGCGTTAACTTATTTGCGTTAACACCACTCGGCAAAGTAGGTGGTATGGGGTCGCGATAATATTGCTGATATAATTTATCCCAGAGAGCAGCTCTTTCTTCTAACAATGAAACCTTGAGCTCTATAGTTTTCCCCAACGACATGTGCGGTGATCGATCATTATTCACTCTTGGCCACGATGGTAAACCCACAGTTTCTGACATTGGGTTCCTGGTTAAAATAATAAGTAATTTATGAAATATTACATTTTTATATCTATACTAAAACTAATAGCTATTAATAATTATAAATATAAGTGTAGTGCTGACTAAGAATATTACCACCCCATATTATCCCGTGGGTGTCGTAAAAGGCGACTAAGAGATATACCAGGAGATGCTACTGCATCCCTTGAGTACCACAAACACATACTGCGATCGCCAACCCGACTGCAAAGCGTGACGATTATCGCAATTCCTCCCTTTATGGGGGAGACCTATGTGTCCAGCAGTGGACGTCTTTCGATTGAATCAAGCTAAAAATAATTGTATAGCATCTTACCCATTTAAAATAAAGTTCAACCAAAGGGCTCTCATCGTTGTTTTCATATCATTGTATTCCGCTGTCATATTAGTTTTGTCTTCATCATGTACAGCTAATGACTGGTCGCAGTGATCTGCTCCTCGAACTTCGGTATGTGGAATAAATGGAGTATTGCCATCGACAAACGAATAGTCATATAAGAATATTGTACTGTTACTGTAATCTGTGTGCCATTTTAGAGTTCTTAACATAGGGTAGATAAACATAACATCAGAGAAATAATCCAGATAATTTAAAATAGTAGCTTCACTTACATTCTGTTCTCCAAAATAAAAAGATTTTACATTTGTTGCTATTTCTTCTTTTATAGTTTCATTATCAAAATATAAATCGTATGGTAGAAAATCGGAAAACTTATCATTCATACTGTCTTTCCAATCATAAAAGTTGGGCAACCGTAATAAACCTTCGACAGCAGTAAACCCATACAAAAGAGGCATGTTCTTATTGCGACCAGTTATTAAAATATTTCTTGGGCTGTCATTTAAAAATCTTTCCACTCCTGTGTCACGTTCAATGCACGGTCCCATAATAATTAACGAATTCTTACTGTTGATAAGCTCTTCGACACGCGAGATTAATAATTGGTATGAAGCATTTTTATAGAAACTTTCCAATGCCGTGAAATCATTTACATCAGTAAAATTTAATATTTTTGCGTAAATCTTCGCACTTTTTACAGGATCCAGTTGCACCCCGGCGCCTCCAACACTAACACCACTTTCCGGTATAGCTTTATTGAACAAACCATCAGTCATTCTTGAAAGCGTCAGCATATGAATTGAACTACCTCCAGCACTGCACCCAATAAGAGTCACATCGTTTGGATTTCCACCGAAATTTGCAATATTTGCGTTGACCCAACGTAGTAATGCAACTTGATCCTTCATCCCGGCATTTCCAGGAACATCTTCGGTTCCTAAGCACAGGAAACCGTGTACTCCAAGGCGATAATTAAAACTAACCACTATTAATTTGTTCGTTGTAACTAAAGCCCTATATTGATGTTGATTACCAAAACCAAATTGATAAGCTCCACCGTGAATGGAAACCAAGACTGGTAAGTTATTACCTGAAGTATTCGGTACGAACACGTTCGCTACCAGACAGTCTTCTTGCATTTGAAATGCATCCGGTGTAACGAAACCTATTATTTGTGGACATATTATTCGTCTATCTACCGCTTCAAAAGGTTCTTCCCAGGATGGCGGTGGCAATGGTGCCTGTAAATAGAATTTTATTTACATGTACTTATGTCAGATATTAAACATAAGATAAAAATAACCAAATAACGATTATGATTTTCATAAGAATTTAATAAAATAAATTGTTTAAATTATAATAAATTATAAATATTTTACATTATTAAATCCTACTAGAGCTGAACTTAGAAATCAGACATTTTAAAATAGAATATCTGAAAATGCAAATAAATCTTTCGGTAAGCATACAACAATTGACTGTTAAAAGGCCTATGCAAAAGAAATCGTAGAAGGAACTATGCGAAAACGGAATATGTGCCACATAATAATATTATTACTACTACTAGAAGAATACAATAAAATTATCACAGTAAATCACTATGAACTTATGTTTTATGTACGTATCGTTTTTATTATTCTTTAATAAATTTATATAACGCGGAACATATTATATAACTAATTTATAATTTAGTTAAACACCTGATACAAATAATCACCTTGAATTTGTGAGGCCCTGTGGGTGCTGTTGCATATGGAATGTTGTAGAATGAAAATACATCTCTATCTGGGGATCTAAATACCCACGAACAGAACCTTGCGTCGTGTTCACCAATCGTGATTGGACGGTTTCACTTTGTCCTTCAAGTGCTATTAATAGCACACTTAAATTCACCAACACGTGTCTCTTCATTACTTGCACTCTACTACTGAAGATTAAACAGTTCGACATTTCATTTTATTTAATGATTACCGCAATACTAGTTTCAGTTTATAGCATTCATTCAGTTAATTAAACCTTTGATTAAACGAAAAAATTATCTACTCTACGTAATTCTCTGATAACAGCATACAAGAAATTTAACACAGTATCTATTATAAACGCTGTAAAAAAACGGATGAAGCTATCATAAACTATTTTCCTATTAATCATATTTTACTTAAAGTAAATATTTAAAATCATACAACCTTTTTTTTTTTTTTTTTTTGTCGGGGGGAAATGCATTTACGCACTACCCTTACCCATTGCATTAGTGAGACCGAAGTCCCCCATTGCAATAGGTAAGGGGGCACGGAGGGACGAACTCCGTGCCAGTGTGGGACTCACCCGGGCGGGAGCCGCCCGGAAATACCCACTAAAACCCCCCGGGGCCGTCCGCCGCATTTGGGATGGGGGCGATACGGGATTGCAATTGCATGCCACCGCGTCGCCCCCTGCGGCAAATCCACCGGGCCTCGTCCGTGCAATGGCCCAATGGGGATGAGAGAGGAATACTTCCCCTCCCACCTCTTCGCCCACCTCCCCGAAGGGAGGCATGACCTATGGTCAAAAGTCCGGGGGGCAGGATATACTTCCTGCCCCCAACCGCGGCTCTCCCCTACTCTCATCTTCCTCAAGGAAGGCATAGAGAGGGGAAGGCCCCCACAAACCGGCCAGCAACCCTCCTACACCTGCCTAAGCAGGTGCAACCTTTGCACCAACTGGTGCCCCTCTTGGTAAGGGAGGTCGACAAAAGACCCCCCCCATGTGGTGGCCTGCCTCCCTCCCTTCTTCCGCGCACAACGCGCACACTCGGCCGCTCCGCTGTGCAGTCCACCGCCTTATGGCCATGCACTCCACAGCGGTAACATTGCGTCCCCCTTTCTACCTGCGCGGTACACCTCACTCGTGTATGGCCCAGCCCCATGCACTTGAAGCACCTCAACGGAAGCACCTCAAGTGCACAGACCCGGGCCGTACTCCATCCGATCCTGATGGACCCCCTCTCCGTTACCCTCAGTGCCGATTCCACCGGCAATGACACCACCAGCGTCCTAACTCCCCTTTCCGTCTCCCTCACCAATCCCGCCTTCAACTCCCCCACTTGACAGCCCCCTTCCTGCGCAACCCTCGCCAATGCCTCCTCTCTGGACACTGAGTCATCCAGACCAACTAGGCGGACATCGGCCCGCTTCGTTGGCCTGGAGACCAGTGCCACCTCCGAAACGACCTCCTGCAGCCGAGCTGCCAGGACATCCGCCCGCTCCCCCCCCCCGCAGGACCCGGGATCTCAAGGATCCGGGACCCCACGGCGGTGGGGCGACACGAGATGTCCCGGATTCCCATCTCCTCCAGGCCTACCTTCTCCCTTGCCTCCGATAACACTCCCGCATACGTCAGCCCCCGCGCCAGCGCCTCCGGCCGCAGCGTGACCACCACGGCCGCCGAGCGCGGCGGCACCGGGAGCCTCACTCTTGGCCTTACCTGTCTGGCCTCAACTCGAGGTCCAGAAGGCACCGCCACCACTCCCTCCTTGCTAATAATCTTCCTCTTCTTTCTTCCCGCCGCCACTTCCCATCTTTCCCCATTATCATTATACCCCCTCTCAACTTCCTCTTCCTCAGCCACCCCATCTCCAGGAAGAGGAGCCCAGTCCATCCCCAATGGTGGGGGTTTTTCTGGGACTCCTCTCCCATCCCCCTTCTTCTTAGTCCCCCCTACAGGTTCCACTCCTGGCTTAACCGCCAACCGCTTCACAACTTCCGCCCCCTGCCCCTCCAGCACCTCCAACCTCCGATCGACCCCCTCCAGCGCAACAACCAACCTCTGCATAACCCCCTCAATTGGACCCAAATCACACACTTGCGACTTTCCCCCCTGTTATCTTACTCGCAGTTTTTAAATCCTATCGACTTCTATGCCAAATTTCATTAGAATCCTTATATACGTTACACAAAAATACTTTCCCATTTATAATGTATATTAGATATACGCGCACCTATCTTGACGTATCGACCGAATCCGTCATTATTTTTATCTCAATTAATGATACTCTATCTTCATACGAATATTATTCGGTAAATTTGTTAATATAATTTGTGAACGTCTTATAAATATACCGGAATATATTTTGTTTTAGATAGCTATGTTTACTTAAAACCAATAGGTGGCATATAGTTCAATATGACGTAAGGACCTCTGGGGATTGGGAGAATGGTGATTAAATTAGTGAAGTCTAGCAATGTGCTTCTCGTAGATCTCTGTATGTCTATTTTATTCTTTTTAATTGTTACTCTAAAAGATCGTTTTTGATTTTATAATTATACATTGAACTCCTCGTTAGTACTACTATTAATAGCATTAAAAATTAGTAGGAATAAGTAAAACCAATAATTTTTTTTAATGAAATTATATGTTTAATCAGTCGAAGTGGTAACTTGTCAAAAGGAGAAAAAGATCTTGATCCACAAAGAACTGCAGTTTCGCTAGTTCTGCGGCAGCGACAAAGTAAGTGTTGAGGGAGAAATTTCCGCCGCTCCCTCCTAAACGAGGAAAAGGTAGCTCTCGATTGGAGGCGGAAACGCTCTCCGATCTGAAAGAGATGTTCGCGGAGATGCTGCGCTCGCAAATGGCGGAGATCATAGGGGATGGTGGATGCTCGCATAGAAGGACGACTCTTACGCAAAGAGCTTTTGCGGCCTCCACGGGCGATCATTATTATATATGCACTTTCGCCATTTTTCGACCTTTTTCGAACTTTATTTGTACAAGTAGTAAGTTAAGAGATAATTTAATTTAGTTGTATATTTTTTTTATTTATGTAAGATATATTGGGTATGCTCCGATAGGGCTGGCATACACTAATGTGTAAAAGCCCTGTTTAAATAAATGATTTAAAAAAAAAAGCCATTTTATAGGTAGGTCATTGAATACATTGCTGAAAAAATTGTGGAAGCGAGAATCAATAAAATCTTTAAAGGCGGTTTGGACTGCCACAACGGAATTGATTTTTTTTTCTTTGAAAGAACTGTCTGAATTCCAAAAAAGTGGTTATCTTTGGAGCAAGGATTACAACTATCGTTCCTATAATTTAGCGACCGTATGTCGTGAAGTACGTATAAGGTCTACCGTTATCCTAAAGCAGCAATGGCCTAGAGATATTGACCAGTCTTGGTCATAATTTCACAAACGTTAAAAATCTCACTGCCTTGGAAGATTTTTTACAACAGCATCCTTTGAATTATTAACAATTTTTTTACTAATCCTTATTCGAATGTGGGTTTTTTGCCTTGTATAGAACCTAACGTTTGTGATGATGAAAACTATTATAGATGAAGTCCCTCTTAACATATTACATAGAGGAGATTATGTTAAACTCCAGATGCTATACGGTTTCACAAAGATGGAAGGTATGCTACAATTGCAAAATTTTGAAAGGCTAAAAATAAGAATGAATGAGATTTTCAGATTTATTACCAATAGATTTACAATTTGAAAATGAGGAAGAGAAAAAAGAAATCGCAAGATGTGTAAAACAATTCTGTTTCGGTGACGAGCTAGTGGGCGAAGAAAATATCTTGAGATTTATAGTTTATTTTACTAATACTATATTTGTATATTCTGTTCTTCGTGCTTTCAAATATCATCTAGCAGCTGGTCATAATCAAATATAAATATAAAATCGCATGAATGTTTATCTAAACTGTAATATTTGCGTTTATTCACTAAGGCAATGTACTAGTATAAGTAAAATTCACAATTTATTATATAATTTATCGTAGGGATAGAGAAACCACTTACTTAGGTGGTAATACAGTAGGGGGAGTGTTAATAGGGGTATGCAAAAAATTACAGTGTAAACGTTTTTAACCCATTACGAAAGTACTTGTGAAGATCTATGGATTTCGATTAGAATAAAAATTAATGGCATGATAAAATAAATTTTGCTATGTGATATCTATTTATCCCCTCCTCTTAAACTGTTTGCCTTAGATGTATTTCTTAACAATATCGATATAGTTTTTGACGCCAACCCATGTGAAACAATAATCCTTGGGGATTTTAATCTACCCTTTATAAAATGGAAGAAAGATCTAAATTCTAGTCGAACAATTCCATCTGAGTTTGATAATTCATTAGGCTATTCCTTTATTGATTTTATGTCTCGTAATAATAAAAACCAATTCATCTACGTAAAGAATCATAACCAAAACATTTTAAATTTAATCTTAGCAAATGTTGATTGTATTGATGTTACTGAAACTACGGACTACTTAAGTAAACTTGATGTGCATCACCCAGCGCTAGTAATATATGTAAATTTTGCAATTATATCCTTTCTTAAAGGTAAATTATTTGCGACATACAATTTTAAAAAAGCAGACTTTAACATATGAATTCTGAAATAAAAAAAAAATTAGGAATAGAGCTATATAATGAAGACGTCAATGTTATAAATTTTATAACGTTATAAACTTGTAATAGAAGAATCGGTTCCAAAAATAAAGCCACGTAATCGAAAATATCCTTTTTGGTATACAAAATCCTTAATATCATGTATCTCTGAAAAGGAGAAGATCAGACTTAAGTACAAACGTTACAATAACCCAAGAGACCTCATAGAAGTTAAACTATTGAGTAAACGCGTTGAGGGGGCGATCAAGTGTTGTTACGATACTTATATTGATAGTATATAGAAGGAGTTACCGTATAATTCTAAAAAAATTTAGTCTTTTGTAAAAGCAAAAAAAAGGGAGCTTATGACATACCTACCGAAATGAATTAGCAAATACAATAGCCAATAGTGGTGAATCTTTTCTTTTTCTGATTCGTTTATTCTGATTTTATTTCTGCCGACAAATATACGTTGCCTAAGAAGAGTTTTTTTTTTTTTTTGACCTAGCTAATGCTGTTGACCGGGAGGGCCTTTACAGCTTCACCGAACTTTGGGGGCGAGTGCTGAAGGCACTCAGCCGCAATAAGGTGACTAGCTCAAGGGTTACCAAAGTGATACGAACCTCGGCTTGGCCGTCACCTGAGTAATTAAGACTCACACGCGAGTTGTGTCCTAGCTATCCCTACATTTTTTTTTTATATTAATATAAAAAAAAAGGTTCCTTACAGGACCTATGTACCTGCATGTTATGCATGAGTGTATATGGAGTGTTGTGCATGTAATTGCTCAATGCATGGGCAGTGTTACTGTATCGCGCTGGCGGCGACGTCAAGAGCCTCCCCAGTTGGGGAACGAGACACGTCTTGGGTCGCCGCCTGAGGGGGACCCTGAGTGTGTGCGGGAGCAAAGTTAGCCGCCTGTCCCCGGCGGCGGGAACGGCGGTTACGCGGGCGTGGGCGCTGGCACGCATACTGAAACAGTTGAAAAGGAAAGATCCTATTTTCGCACGAGATATCATCATCGGGATCGGTGAGAACGTTACGCGGTCTCCGAAACGGTTTCGGAGCTAGCGGATCGGAGAAGTACGCGACGGATTTCGCTATGAGCGGATTCGGGTGTGTCTCTGCGCGATCGAAAAATGCGCGACACTGGGACTTGATAACAGAGTGAATGGATGATAGATTGAGGTCTCTGTGGATGTCCACATTCCTCTCGTACCACCGGGCACCTACGGCTCTCCTGGTGAAGCGGTTCTGAACCACTTGGAAGGAGGCCAGATCTGTGTAAGCGAAGGCAGGGGCGCAATAGGTGAGAATGGGCCTAACTACCGTTTTATATAATGTAAGTTTATGGCGGACGGCCATCTTACTTCGAGCGTTATAGAGAGGGAAAAGACGTCCCATAACCATGTTGGCACGGTTTCTGACTTTCAAAACGTGAGGTTTGAAAGTCATGTGGGCGTCTAGTGTGACACCGAGGTACTTGACCTCGGTCGCCCATGGGATCTCTACTCCTAGGTATGTGACTGGACGAGGAGGGTCAGATTTCTCTACGGAGAACATAATCGCGGTGCTCTTTCCCGGGTTAATCGCTATGCGCCACTTATTGTACCAAAGGCTTAAGATGTTAACAGCCTTTTGGACGCAGGATCTGAGAACGTCTCTACGTCTGTACGAAAAATAAATGACCGTGTCATCGGCATAGAGACCTAAATGAACCTTACTAGCCGCCACTCCTTCGAGCGGGTCGTCTTTCGGGTTCGGATTTAGGTCTGGTAAGTCCGCTATATAAAGGTTGAAGAGGACAGGCGCCAGAATGGAGCCCTGGGGGACTCCTGCGCGGATCGGGCGGGCTGAAGAGAGAGCGGGCTCTACTCTAAAGCGGAAACTACGATTCGAAAGGTAATCGCGTAGGATGTGTACTAACGTGTCAGGGACGCCTAACCTAACTAGTTTAAATACAAGTCCGGCATGCCAGACCTCGTCGAATGCCTTAGTGACGTCGAAGAAGACAGCGAGCGTACGCCAGGGTGAGTCAGGGCTACGATGAAACTGTGACAAGATGTGCTCCGTGAGGCGTTGCACTTGATGCGCGCAAGAGTGTCTGGCTCTGAAACCAAACTGTTCGGGAGGCAAGAGATTTTTGTCCTCTATCACTACGAGGAGTCGGTTCAGAAGGATCCGCTCGTAGAGTTTACCTATTGAGCTTAGCAAGCTGATTGGACGGTAACTATCGGGTGACTTGGCATCTTTGCCAGGCTTGTGTATACCTATCACAATCGCTTCTTTCCAGTCGGCTGGAAAGTGGTGGTTTTTGATGGCCGCACTGAAGATGCAGACCAGTAGCGCGATGAGACGGGGCGGAAGAAGCTTAAGCACTTCATTCCTGATCCCGTCCGAACCGGGAGATTTTCTAGGCTTAAGGCCCTTAATCGTTGTAATGACCTCATCACAGGTGACAGGTGTGAGGGGAACAACCAACAGTTTTCCTCAAAGTTCATTAGGTAATGTTAAAGTAAGCGTAAAAGCGTTAAAAAATATAGACGTCAGTAAAGGTGCCGGACCGGATTGAATTCCCCCACTTTTTATTTAAAAAAACCACAAAATCCTTAGCACTACCTTTAAAAATTATATTTGAGACATCCATTCAAACATCCACTTTTCCTTCACTATGGAAATAAGCTAAAGTTGTTCCAATTTTTATAAAAGCAGAGAAAATTTTTTTTCAAAACTATAGACCAGTATCGATTCTTAACATATTCTCAAAACTATTTGAGATTATCATATTAATACCATTAACATCGTATTTTAAAAATTTTATAACCTCTAATCAGCATGGCTTCAGTAAAAATAAATCTACAGTTACTAACCTAATGGACTATGTCAATGACATATCTAAATTACTTGATGCCCGCTCTCAGATTGATGGTAGTGTACACCGATTTTAGTAGTGCTTTTGACAAAGTTAACCATAATATACTCATCGCAAAACTTAAACATTTTGGTATTCACGGTCCTATTTTAATGTGGTTTCAATCTTATTTAGAGCATCGGGTTCAAAGGGTTGTGGTGCACGGTTATAAGTCAAGTCCATTTTTCGCAACTTCAGGTATTCCGCAAGGATCCCATTTAGGTCCGCTTCTGTTTTTAATATTTATCAATGATATAACAAATTACATTAAACATAGCAATTATTTTCTATTTGCAGATGATTTAAAGTTATACAAGGTAACTTAGAGGACTGGCTTCTACTTCAAAAACCGATTTAAAATCACTGGAAAACTAGTGCACTGATAACAAAATGAAGCGAAATGCAAGCAAATGTGTATATGTTAAATTTACAAAAAATTAAAATGTAATATCATCCAGCTACTTAATAAATTCTGTACCTCTGCAAACATCAACATAGACTAGAGATTTAGGAGCAGAATTTAGATAGTAAGTTACAGTTTATTGGACACATATCGATTTTGATATCTAGAGCATGGAAAATGTGCGGGTTCGTCAAGCGTATGTGTAATGACTTCCGTTATATAAGCTCAATATTACATCTTTATAAGACCTTGGTTAGGAGTATTTTAGAATATGCAACAAATTTTTGGAACCCTCATTATAAGGTTCATATTACTCGTTTAAAACGTATTCAACGCAATTTTACTAAGTTACTCTCACGCAACGATCCTAACTGTCCATACCATGCTGACTATAATACTCGTTTAAAACATTTCAAACTCACGTCGCTGGAAAATCGATAAAAAAAATTCTATCTCATTTTCCTACATAAACTTGTTAATGGAATTATTTTCGCTCCTAACCTGCTACAAGAAATAAATTTATCTATTCCTAAAAATAATCCAAGATTTCGAATTCATAAAATTTTCTTAAAAACACAACACTGAACCAACATCTGTTCGCCTCTCAATCATCTCAAAGAACTATGTAATGAAATTAATAAGATTGATGTTGACATTGACATCTTCCATTGCTCATCTCACTCTTTTCGCTCAAAACTATTTAAATTGTACGAGCCTTAATTTAAGTTTATTTTATTTAATTTCTATCACTATCGGAAAGTAATATAATATGTACACACCTGTAAAGATACATCACATCATACAGTGTATGTACATACATAATGTATAAAATTTTTGTGTAAAATGCTGTCAATGTGTCGTTGATATGTCAATAAATAAATAAATACCTTGATGAATATTCATTTATCAAAGATAAATACCATATACAAATACAAGTGGTGCAATATATTGCGCCCAAAACTGTGTGTGCCACAGAAAGTTATTTTTAAATATTGTATAAGTAATCAAAGAATAGAGCATTGCTCTAGCAAAACGGCACTTATTTGGAACTTCCCAGGATTTTTTTATGGCACCTCAGAATAAACGTTACACGCTATTATTTCCAATAAACAGCACCAAACTATATCACAAAAAGTACTAAAAAAAAAATAACATTATACAGTTTCAAACATGCAACTTATAGAACTACAGACTACTGGATAACTCCTTTAGGTTCTTATTAAAAGTATTTGCATGTGTTATTCTATTTAATTATTGACGACAGAGAATAAAAAATTGTATTATACAATATTTTTGTAGTTTTTATAGTGTGCTCTTGCAAAATAGTTGCATTATCCAGGCATCTCAGAACCCACATTTCGTGTTGCTATTTTAAAAATAATTATTTTAAATCATTGTAATAAGTAATAAAAACATAACTTACTAAATACTTAAATCACGCCAAAAACTCCTTGAAAAATAATTAGCAAAATACATGTCACTATTTTTTTTTTTCGAACTATCATTGTACCTACTAACCTGTGTCATTGCTGTAAAAAAATACGTTTTACCATTATCTTATTGCAATTATCTGGGAAACATTTCTTTTTAATACATTTTTTCCCATATGGTATTCAGACAATATACAGTTTGTTTTGTTATTTCTTTGGATGCAATCTGTTTACTTGACCAAGTATTGCCGAAATTTGTTTAGGGATTTAAATCTTTTTTTAACTATCTTAGATTATTTTCTCGCAACCTTTAAAGCGCCTGGAGGAAATAATTACAAACGGATTAATTTCTAGTTTAATTTATTGATATTATATAAAATAATATAATAATCATCAATACTCAAATCTTAAGGAAAAGTAAACATTGATTTCATATACCTATAAATTGACCACCGGCACAAGCTAACAGGTTACACAGAAAATAAAAAACGTCTGGCAATCCGGAAATCTTGGACTAGAGTAACGCATGTGATTTCGCGGTAGAGAAATAATTACGTTAAGACCCGTATTAAATCATTCTATGTAGCAAAATATACACATGGCTTGAGAAGTGTTGTTGGTAAAATTTTGTAGCAGGCAGAGATGGGCGCTCATCGAAAAGACATCCCTAATCGCTCGACCTCATTTGCCTGTCTTCGCTAAGCTAAATAAGAGTTGAAGAGATCGGGGAGAATCTCATAAAAAATGGTACAGAACGGGTGTATCGTCCTAATTTTTCAAAGATCCGAGCTAAAAAAAGTTTCCCGAAGGTAACCAGGTACCAGGTACGAAGGTAGAGTCTGTACAATTTACCAAACGCTTACCCCCCTAATCCCCTAAGGTTAAATTAAGATTTAAAATTTGCTCTTATAGATTGTATAAATTTAAGTTAAAATGACTTTAATTTTCAATAAATAATATACAGTAGGGTAACTTTTTCGTTTGTCGATCTTATTTCTTTTGTTTACATTCTTTTTTATTTCTATTAGATCTAGGTTCAATGGACCAAATCGTCACTTAACAACAGATGAGAGTGTTATCGACACGCTGTTCCTATTAAAGTTTTAAAAGAATACAAAAATTCATATCTTTACGCTTTTCAGTTAGGATGTGATCGTTAAAAATGAAAATAAGGGAATGAAATTGTAGGCGCTATTTTGAGTTATAATAACGTATGCGTATAGATAAAATCGTTGAAACTAGAACATCACCCAACGCCCAATTTTCAACTTTATCGCACTTAAGTCGAATAATCGTAAAGAAAAGATTTCACAGACGAGAAACCAGCGAGGGAGTTGAATTCCCTCGCTTCAATTGCGTTAAAGCAAATCCTATCTGAGCTGTTGCGTCTGCGTGTATTCGTTTGAATATCCATTTACTTTAGTTGCGCAGCTTAAAATTAATCGTGCATATAACTAACCATTCTGGTATTAGAGAGAAGCGGTTTATTGCTTCGAATCAAATTGTTTTGAGCGTACTATATGTTTTCGATAAAATCTCGAAGCATTATTAATGTAAATATAATTAAAAATGTATATCAAAAACATAATAATATTGTTGTTTAAAAAAACAGAGGTCATTCTCCGTATAAAGTTACGTATTAAAAATAGCACCGATGCTTTATTAACATTGTTCTTGATTGTATAAAAGAATACTTTCAAAATGGGACCATCTTTCGAAATCATATTTTTTTTTACGAATTTACCAACTATTATTTTATAATATTTACCTCATCTATACATATAATAAAAATGTAAAGGATCGCTGTCTGTACATGGAAGATATATGAGAAAAAATATTATTAGGACCTTTATAAACGCAAATAGGACCCAAAACTATGATTTTTAAAATTTTTGTCTGTTTGTCTGTTTGTCTGTGCGTTTGTGCACGCTAATCTCAGAAACGGCTTATCCGATTTAGATGCAGTTCTCACTAATATATTGTAGTAAGCTTCACTTAACATTTAGTGTTTGTTTCATGTCAATCGGTACATAAATAAAAAAGTTATGCCAATTTAAAGAATCACGTTGAACATTTATTCTATCTAAATTCTTTCTCTGTTCAGATGCATTGTATGAAACTTTACTAAACTCCATAATGGTCTATATAAAAGTATGATTATATATTAATAATAATATGTTAATAAATAGAAGTTAAAAATGATCGGTTTCGGAAGTGTTAATATTCCAATTTAAGTTGACCTCAGACATATATCATCTTTTATATGAAATAGGGTTCAGGTTAGGCTGGCCTTCAGGTTGTTTATATATGTATAGATAAAGCACGTCGAGAGCTGGGCCGCTTTCGGAGGCGCATGGCGTAACAGTTGCATTCGATAACACTGACTGTTTGCTTATTTTATATATTTATATTTTAGGGTTTGTAAATACATATTGTATGTATATAGTATTGATTAATTAGTTTTCAAATTAGGTAAACACGTCTTATTAGTTAAACTGTAAATACAAGTTTATACATTTTTATGTTTATAAATTTTTATGTTTAAAAACAATTTAGTAATTTGCGATTAATTAATACATAAATGTATTTATTAGACATTTCTTTTATTTTCGATAATAAATAGGTTAGTTTATTACGTCTTAATAGTTATTAAACTGTAATAAAGTTAAACTGTGTTTATGATAAGTATGAGTTCACTAAATAACGCTGAGTTAGTACTAATTACTACTTCTTATAAGAATGCCTCGAAAAAGATCCAACCTCTCCCGGTGCAGCAGAAATGCTATAAGGATGAGATTAGTTCTCATTACTTCACTGCATTTCAGTAACGTCAGGCTAGGTTTCATATTACAGAAACTTCAGGTCAGCGAAAATCTCGATTGAGTTCACATCGTTCTCGAATGATGGCCACTTGAGTTAGGATGAACAGGGAACAACGTGAAGCACGTTTGTCCACCGATCGCAAGGCTCATGCAATATCGCGTGAGTATGAGACCTTTACTGATAGGGAAACCCGCCTGAGCTCTCAAAAATCACGAACTTTGCAGTCTAGAAAGCTGGAAAGTAGATTAGATCGTGAATCTCGATTAACAGCTGATCGAGAACAAGAAAGAAACTGCAGAACAACGTCAGTCACGACTAAATACCGATCGACTTCGGCATATACTCAATAAAATGTTATCAAGTTTGATAGAAGACCCAGAAACTGGAGCGGAAATTGATATCCTTCCATGGATTACCAAAGAGAAAACAGGTTATTTGTATTCGCCCAGAATTGATTACTCTGAATTCGCATCTATAGTAGGTATGGTGGTATGTTGTCAGTTTTGTAATGCTCAAAAATGTAGAAAAGAACCAAATGGAATATGCTATTCAGGTGGCAAAGTGCTCATTTAAACTTTTAGCCCCTTTATAAAAGTTTTACTAAATTGTGAGCATCCTCAGTCTAAACATTTTTAGACTATATCCGTTTATATAATAGTGTATTCCAAATGACATCTTTTGGGGTCAAACATATCACATCCAACTTTTAAGGTGCAGGGCCAATTTATCACTTGATTGGATCTTTGCTTCTCCAAAATGAGCCAAAATTTCTTTACATTTATTTTGTATCAAATTACAATGAACAGGCCCATATACGATATCATAACTTTCCTCAGCTGAACATCAACTTTATATTTCAACTTGAGAATATGTTACATCAAGTAAATCCGTATGTCAGAAGTTTCAAAGCCGCAATAGATTCCGTCCTACAAGGCCAAAATAACAATTATAAAGTTATAAATAAGGCTGATAGACGTCCTGCGGAAGAACATCGTGAAAAGTACACTGTCCCCGTTGCAGACGAAGTTGCAGTAATATTAGTCAATCAGGAATGTAATAGACGTGACATCGCGCAGCGCACTCATGATGATCACTTACAACGTATTTATGAAACACACCGTGCATATGATGCCCTGCAGTATTCTTTGATATATTTCCATGGTCAGGATGGGTACAATTTCAAACTCTATCAAGTTAATTCAAGCACTAGCATAACAAATTATAATAAAAAATATCAGCCTTATAGTTTTATTCATACCAGATACAAATTAGATGAAATTATTGTATCTATTGCTACTATATTTTCTCTATAGTAACTTGAGATCGGTAACGGTGTGTATCCGCAGGAACAAGCAAAATTTGTTCTAACGCAACGCAAACCTATGCTGCGAAGTTTCGTGAATACGAGACCTCATATCATCCGTGTATGGAAACGCAACGCAAATACCAACTTGCGAAAATTCATGGCTTTGCGAAAGAGCTATTTTAAGTCCACGCAACGACCAAGCAGCAGCAATAAATGCTGAAGTTTTGAGCTTTGTTTCGGAGGATAATGTAGAGTATATCTCCATTAACAGAGTTATAAAAGATGAAGAATCTACCAATTACCCAGTAGAATTTTTAGAATCCCCCAATGCTCCTGGACTACCAGCTCATAAAATAAATTTAAAGTCGGCGTACCCATAATGCTGCTAAGAAATTTAAAACCGCCAAAACTTTGCAACAATACTTGATTAAAAGTGAATTTTTCTCTTTTAAATTTCTGATTCTGCGAAACCCGATAGAAGCAGAGATTTTAACAGGTGGTAGTGTTTTTATGCCTCGGGTTCCTCTCATTCCAAACAATTTTCCGTTTAGTTTTAAACGAGTTCAGTTTCCAGTGAGCTTATGACCAGTTTGGCGATGATAATTAATAAAGCCTATGGTCAGATGCTAAAAGTTGTGGATGTGGATCTAAGTATTAGCTGTTTTTCGCACGGTCAGCTTTATGTGGCTTTATCACATGTTAATAATTCTAGCAGCCTGTATGCTTTGTTCCCTGATGGCTATACGATGTAACGATGATTATAATCCAGAATAAACCAAAATCCGAAAAATGCTGCCCAAAGTCAGTATTCCACGCAGATGAAGTTGCGGGCACAGCTAGTATATAATAAATCAATTTAACGATAAATGTTGTTTTTGTAAAATAATTTATTGTCATTTTAGTAACACAGATTAAACAAAAATAAAAACTCTCCAATATTTTATCGAAGACCAAAATATAGGGTTTGTCAAATTTCAACGTTAACAACAAATGAGATAAAAAATATATAAAAATAAAACCGTGTTCAAAATCAACTTCATATCGATCGAAGAGGATCAATTTTAATTTAATTATAAGAGTTTGTTGAATCGTCTGATTTTAAAAATGGCGTTGAAACATGATATTAAATAACTACAGCGTAATTAGAAACTTAATCACTGAGCAAAATTTTGCATATAAAACTATTCCAATATTGAAGTCTCACTAAATACAAAAATAAAAAAATGTATGTAGCAAAAAAAAATTATATGACTCTGTGGCATAAAAGCCTATCCAACTAATTTAATTCGCACTTTTTACATTTAACACGCGATATACATACATAGAATCACACCTCTCTCCCGTGGGGGTAAGCGGAGACTACGTACTTCCACTTGGGATCCACGATCTTAACACACCTCCTACGCTTCTTCTACTTTTATAAGCACTTTCCTACTTGCTAGTTGCTTATGGGTACTTTTTGCCTGGCCTTTATTTAGGACGTGTTCAACATGGTCGAGATACATTGGCCTAGTAAAACCTTACCGACCTGCTCAATCACTCTCGCCTTGTAAACTCGTTTCGTCAATCTTCTGTCGCCCATCCTCTCCACCTACTAAATTTAACTCAACATTCCTTTCTCTATCTTGGCCACTGCATCCTTTGTCACGCCAAAGCGTTCTCTTATTACACTATTCCTGACTTTAACTATTACGGCGAGGGCTAAGTGCATACGGTGACTCAGCCCGAACACCGTATCAGAGGGGGTCTAGAATCTGCCGTATTGCCAAGATAGGAGAGAAAGAATCGGGAACCCTGATCTTACAAAGGACTGAGAAGGCTATCTAGGAGCTACCCTGATCAGACTGGGGTTACCTCCTATGCGGGGACGAGACATAGATAGAGATAAACATACATATATATAAGAATTTATTAGTAGAGATAGATTGTATCTGGAAGGAGAGTATAGGATGTATATTAGAATATAATTGTCTGAATTCGCAAAGTCGCGGGCACAGCTAGTCATGATGAGTCATGATGGGATAATTTTTAAAGACGATGATGAGAGATTTCGAGAGCCAGTAACTTCCTACACATTTCCCTTTCACATATTCACTACTTTAGTTACCAGAGACTCACACCTAAAATTACACTGTATTGGGTCAACACCAACACTTACTAATTTCATACAATGTTTTTATAAAGAACATTGATTTTATAAATAAAATAAGTTACAAATTACAATTAATATAAATATTTAGACGATGTACGGAAGTTTCGCGATACATTTTATCGTGCAAAGATTATAGCATTCATAATAATGATAACAAGTTCAATAGTTTCCGTGAGTATTTATTGGAACGATCAACGGCTCGCTATCATATTTCACAATGGAGTTGATTCTGTTGGTCTGCCTTTGCGCTGGGAGCGTCATGGCGCAACCCAGTGAGGAATGGCGAATAGTGAACACTACTCAAGGTCCTGTGCGTGGATACAAAGACCCTGGCGGTGGCCTTTTCGCTTTCTATAACATCCCATATGCCACTACACCCACTGGAAAAAATAGATTTAAGGTATGCTTTTATTAAAACTGATTAAAATTGAATAGAAAATTTTCAATTAGTAAATATTTGCTTTTATAATATCAAAAAAAAATCTGACATTCTGAAGTACGTTCCGAAGACGTAAATTTATAAGTCAACACTTAATTATTATACCTTATTTATAAAATCACCTATTAATCCATCAAATACACAATTCAATTTGACAATAGGAAAACAAACGTAAACGCCAGGTTAGTGCTTGACCGATTTACTTATTTTATCTAAGACTGAATCGAAATGAATGAGGTTTCCCCACACAAATGCTGCCAGTTTAATCATCATAATAATACTTTTTCAGGCGCCATTGCCGCCACCGATCTGGTTACAAACATACGAAGCAATAAGCAGAGACGTGTGTCCTCAAGTTCCTTTCACCCAGGGTGTACCGCACAACATAATAATGCAGGAAAATTGCCTTATCACAAGTATTTATGTGCCGGATACAGAAAATAAAAATCTTTCAGTAGTCGTATATATTCATGGAGGAGGATTCCAAATTGGTTTTGGTGATTTACTCACACCAAAAAATTTAGTAAAAACTGGGAAAGTCATCGCTGTCACATTTAATTATCGGTTAGGTGTACATGGTTTCCTTTGCTTAGGGACTGAGAAAGCACCAGGCAACGCCGGTCTTAAGGATCAAGTAGCGCTATTGCGTTGGGTAAAAAAAAATATTGCCAGCTTTGGAGGAAATCCTGACGATGTCACTATAGCGGGTTATAGTGCTGGGGCAATGTCTGTGGACGTACTGATGCTGTCTAAAGCTGCTGAAGGACTCTTTAACAAAGTTATACCGGAAAGTGGAGCTAATATCGGCGACTTCGTAGTTCAAATGGATCCATTACAAATAGCTAAGGATTATGCATTGCAACATAATTTTACAAATGTCTATAATCTTACTGCCTTAGAAGATTTTTTCACAACAGCATCATTTGAATTATTAACTATCGATAAATATTTTACTAATCCTGATACAATGGAAGGTTTTCTCTCCTTGTATAGAACGATATGTTGGTGAAGAAATCGTTCTAGAAGAAGCTCCACTAAACATACTACGTAGAGGAGATTATGTTAAAAAGCCAATGTTATACGGTTTCACAAATATGGAAGGTATAATTCACTTACCGCATTTTGAAAGGTTTAAGGTAAGAATGAATGAAAAATTCTCAAACTTCTTACCACAAGACTTGCAATTTGATAATGAAGAAGACAAAGAAGAAATTGCAAGGTCTGTAAAACAATTCTATTTCGGCGACCAGCCAGTGCGCGAAGAAAATATCTTGAGATTTATAGATTATTTTACTGATACTTTATTTGCTTACTCTACACTTCGTGCTGTCAATTATCATTTAGAAGCTGGTCATAATCAAATATATCATTTATTCATTTATTAATGATCATTCGCCAATAATACCACATACAAATGTAAGTGGCGCAGATCATACTGCCCAAACTGAAGCTATACTAGATGGGCCACGGGCTATATCTGATGAATATCGAAGAATGCAAGAAATAATGAGAGAGTTATGGTCTAACTTCATAGTCACCGGGTACGTAAAATTCGTATATAGTTAAAAATTAAACTGCGTAAGTAACCCTTTGTGTTATTAATTCAATAGTTATAACTATTTTTTTTATAATTACAGGCAACCAGTTCTACAGGGTTCACAATTACCAGCTTGGCCAGCCGTTACAAATGATCGTACGCCTCATATGTCATTGGGGCAAACTATACAACTAAAGGGCTTACTGCTAGAAGAAAGATATCTGTTCTGGGAGAACATTTATCAGCACTATTACAAAGCTCCTTCCCCTCCACCAAACCATAACTCGGCTAGTATACATTATAAAACGGGTCTTAATACTGTATTAGTTTTCGCGCTATTAATTTATGTACGCTCTTTTTAAATTAGTTTTAAAAAATATTGACTAAATAAAAGGATGGCGTCGAGAAAACACAAAATTTATGTTTAAAAGGTTGTAGATTCAACTTCATGTCACTCACAAGTAACAAGAATAGTTATGAACCAAATACAAAATATTGTACCAGATGTCCAATCAAACAATAATTCTACTACGAAGAAAGAAGTATTAAAGTTGCTGAAAACATGACACTAATTATAAATTCGTACAATCGTACTCAAATCAAAACTTTTTTTAAATACGCATTTTATATCTCATATCTCCTTGCTCTTATCCCATTTTTATTGGGGGTCGATGCAACATGTCTTTCTATTCCATTCATCTCTATTTGAGATCATGCCTACATTGACTCTCTTTCCAAGCTTATTATCTTTCACACTATTTTCTTTGGTCTTCCTCTTCCCCTATACACGTCTACATTCTTATCCAATACCTTTCTTACAACATCCTCTTCCTTCCTGCCCATTACATGCCCATACCAAGTTAGACGCCTGCTCCTTACCTTATCTGTCACTGGTACCACTTTCAAATTTCCTCTATACTAAATAATGAAATCATGAACAATAGGTGTTCAAAATAATATTTAAAAATGTGTGAATAATACCCCCAATCCAAAGTCTTTGGCTGGGACCTTCCCTGGTTGTATCCATTGATGTTCCATAAAAAAAAACCAGATTGAGTTTCTTTCAGGATCTTTTTGATGACTGGGTTGTTTTCCGAACCGGTGATAGTATTTTGACGTTTATAAGCGCCTTATCAGGGTTTAAATTAAATAAAGTTTTTTATTTTAATGTTATGATTTCAAAGTAATTCAATTTAATAAGTCGATTACCCAGGAGATGAGAGAACAAATGAGACAATAGAAAAACAATGAAAAGCTGGCGTAAACGCCAGATTAGTGCTCAAGGAGTTAAACTTTCGTAAATTGTTTATTTTTAAGAGATATGTCAATTCCCCTGTTCAATCCCTACGACAACTTGTACTATCCCTGAAATCAATTAATACTTACAAAGATTTTAGTTTATGCCCAGAGAAGAATGTCAATTCCAGACCTCACCATCGTTCACAGAATCATCCAGCCTATAATAAATAATAACCTTTGCAAATTAAAACTTGCTTGACATAGTGTGTGTACTTATTATCCAGTAAGTCGGTAATGTGGTTAATAAATAGTTGTACTAATGACCTCTTTCAATAGCTAGCAAGAAATAGTATTATAGCTAATAATTATTATGGCTCCCTATTATACGCTACAGTAAACGAATCTATTAAATTAAATTGATAGCGAACGCTTCGCACGCTGCCCCTGACCGCTTCGGTTTTCCAATTTTCCGCGTGTCCGCCGCACTTGCTGCTGGCCGTTTCATTGCTCACATCACTACAACGGATTACCGTGAAAAGCGAATTCACAGTCGATTGATTGATTTTACTTGCGGACTTGTATTTATTTCATTTACTTGATTTTAACAGCTTATTGATTCAATTGATGATTTTTAATAGGTAATAAATTATATTACGATAATATGCGCTTTTTCATAGGATATAGGCTCAGTGACTCTTTGACCTCTATCTCAACTGATGTTAAGTGAAGATGTCCAGAATGGTAAACACACTAAGACTAGAGGTATTGGTTCTCAAATGATTCTGCCGGAACACACTTATTGGTATTTGGCGACAGCTTTTCAAACTTTATAGTGGTAGCTACCCAGGCGAGCATTATTAGGAAATGCCCTACCACCATACCATGCTATGGTTTCCTCACGATGTTTTCCTTCACCCAAAGCTCAGGCTGATTTTAGAAATCGATAGCAGGATTTGAACCCGCTTCCACTGACGCAGAATACATCCGCACTGTCCACTGCGCCATCATCGTTCATTTATACAATGAAATAGCATCCGATGTAGATGTTTTTATTTAAAGTAGCAGGAATTACAAAAGAAAAGTGATAGATATTATTACTAGATTTAGTTTAGGTCCAGATAGGTAAATAATCCCACATATTCATCCTCACTCACCAATCACACACATTCGTACATAAATACACACGTTTCTCTTCTTTTTAATACGTCAATAAGATTGTCACAATTATCAGTTCTTTATTATTGGCAACATTTATATGCAGGTAGGTACTTATGTTATAGTTGCGAAAGCCACCCCGTGTCGCCCCCATCCCAAATGCAGCGGACGGCCCCGGGGGGTTTTAGTGGGTATTTCCGGGCGACTCTCGCCCGGGTGAGTCCCACACTGGCACGGAGCTCGTCACTCCGTGCCCCCTTATCTATTGTATTGGGGGACTCTGATCCCTCAAATACAATAGATAAGGGTAGTGCGTAAATGCATTTCCCCCCGTCAAAAAAAAAAAAAAAAGGTACTTATCTTATTGTTTTTTTTTTTTCGATATCCATAGTTGTTGTCATTTTTAATGTATGTTTTGTTAAAATTATTTTATTCTGTTTAAGTCAATTGTGATATGGCTTCTTTACTATTTATAAGAATTTACATGTAATTGAATTTAATAACTGTTGTATTCTTCAAATAAATAACTAAACAATACATTTTTAAACCCCCCGCTTTTAGTAATAAAAATACCTAAATAAAAGAAAAATGATAAAAAAAAATACAACATTTAAGTATTATATCATTTTAATACATAATAATTACAAGTATTATGTTAACTAATTAATTACAGTCAAGTTACATTTTCATTAGTAATGCGATTCTAAAAAACAACTAACATATGTAATATTCGCTTATAGTTGATCATTGGCGAATACAATTTTTCGAATAGAAATAAGAAAATATAAAGGTTCGTTGAATAATAAAAACATATTTTTTGCATATGTACATATACTGCATTGAATTCATTGAAACATAAATAGCTAACAAATACGTCTTAACACCACTTAGTTACACGTAAAGATCACATTTTACAACTATTAATCGCTTAGGCCTTAGGCGGTAATAATAACTGGCATTAACTGATAATATTATTGTTACTAATTCGTAACGTTAATACGTTAAAAATATATTCGAAAAAAAATAGCATTAAATGATGTGCAAACTGTACACTTTATAATACTATTAGTAGTTTTAATGTATTCAATAGTTGTACAGTAAATAAAAATATGACTTTACATACATTTTACATTTAAATATATTATTGTTTATAGAAATTTGCGAAGAATTATATCTGTATCTTAAATGGAATTGATTGATATTTATACGAAAGTTTAAGTTTAAAATGATATGATATTATAGAAATATACGTAGATTACCAATAAATTGCACCTTAATATACTTATAAAATAAAAATAGACCTTACTGTATCTGAAAACAAAATTTTTTGAAGTATTGTTTTCTAACAAGAAAGTTTATACTGTACCTATCAATTTTTGTCCGATTCTTGATCCACGCCACAATTAAAAGTGTCCAAAGAAATGTGATATTGCGTGACCCTATTTTCGTGATATCACATTTCCAAATCTATATTATAACTACTCTATGAAAAACTTCAAAATATTTCCAACTCTACCTGTATGATCCTAATCGTCTCTAGGAACAGGAAAATCTCATACAAGGATGTATATGTGACCAGCTGTGTAACAGGAGGTTCAAAAATCATGAAATTTGTGACCTAAATTTACGGATCCCTCTTTACCGAAAATGCAATAATCAGTGAATAAATAAAAATTGTAATAATATCCTATGTACAAAGTCCTAAAAAAACAAATAATGATATAAAATAAAAACAAAACATTGTTTTTTTTTTCGAACTAACTGACCCTGCTGACTTTGCACGGGTATTATAGCCGAGCGCTTAGGGCACTCAGCCGTAAAATGGTAACTAGCACAAGGGCACCACATTAGTACGAAAGTTTGGCATATCCGCGTGCATTGCTAAAATACAGTCACCGCATATCACTTAACAGCGGGTGCAAGTGTTACTCCAGTTGGAAATCGAAACATATCTTAGGCCGATACTGCAATTTGTAAATTTAAACCGCGTTAATAAATAGTTTAGCGCCAAACTTTATTACAAAGTTATTAAACTAGCTTTTTATAGATGTCTATTTAAATAAATGCCCCATTAAAAGACAGTATAAACAATTTATTTTAACTTTTTAAGTACATAAATAGCAGTAGATACAATATATTAAGAAATTGTAGAGATGTTAGATATGTTAATTATAACAAAAGTAATATTTTTTATTTATATATAACATTTTTATTTATAAGCTAAAGCTAATATAAATTAACTCATTTAGACTTATAGCTCCTTATTAATAAAATTACATACAAACTTACCTTGTACATTTTTTAAATAGGTACACGCTTCATGTTGAATTTAGTATAGGTATATAAAAAGGACCAGGAAAAACAAATAAAATAATATATACAAACAGAATAAAATTGACCTATAAATTTTTAATTTTAAACATTTGATTGATTTCAATTGTTTATTGTTAAGATGGTCACGAGTGGTCCCATAGTATATAGTTTTCATACAAAATAAAATTTCAAATTTACAATACATTAAGCTTTAAACGTAAAATAAAAAATAGTCACAAAACATCCATTACTTCGTGAAATGTTATACGCTACATTTTATTAATAAACTACAGGCAAATAGCAGTTAATTGCTGCAGTTAAGCATTCTGTCTTCATAAAAACGCATAAGACATTTAATTATATAAGAGATCAAACAAACACACACACACACACATACATAAATCCATATCAAATTAAATATGGAATGAATATAATCACATTTTACTTTTTTACGTATTAATATGAGGATATCGTAATTAATTCAGTACTACATAAATTATATATTTTTTTACCAATGCATTAATATTCGTAAAAATAAACCAACTAATTAGTAAACATATGCAGTAGTACATAGTTGGTGGATTAAGTAAACTGAATGAATAGAGAGTAAAAACAAGCAATTATTCATTTTAATTAAACAATTATTTCTTAATTTAAGTAAATTATTGTTTGATCAAAATTATAATCAAAAATTTGAAACCATTCAATATTGGAAATTAAATATTTTGTACTATCGCAGATATTTTTCTTGTTGATATTTCTTTCACTGATAAAAATTTATAAAACAATGTATTTTCATCTCATATCAAATATGTTAGGTCGTACTGTACAACTTTGGTTGATATGTAAATCGGTCATTAAAAATTGATAAAATTATTATGAGTTCTATATTAACCCCTTGAGCACTAACCTGGCGTTTATGCCAACTTTCCATTGTCTTCCTAGTGTTTTCCTATTGTCTCATTTTTATGGGTAATCGACATATTAATAAAAGAGATAAATATATTAATTACATTTTACAAGTAATAAATAGCACTATTACTTTATCACAAATTTCTACAAAATATTTTAATATGGTTATTATTAAACTAAATCCAAAATGACTATACCATTGATAAAGTAATTCGAAAGAAAAAAAAACTAAGTACACATTAAATACTAGTAACAATTTAAATCGATTATATTTAATATAAAATCAATAAAAATACATAATCAAGTATTCATTTTTTTGTGAATTTGTGAAATCCATATTTATTACCCATAGCTTACATTATTCCCCCAGTACAAATAGACTTGACTAATGAATATGCCGCTTAAATCCATTAATGTATTTTGTATATATGTATTTTGTTTATGTAATATTTATTTTGAGTTTAAACATTTATGTTCTACTCATGAAATTAAGTCGAATCGAAAAATCACAGTTTGTACTCGAAAAAAAAAGTTAGATATGGGCTCTTTGGACTGCTGTTATTTTGAGGTTATCTCTCTTGGTTTTAATAAATTTAAACTGATGTGTGTACGTGTGACAACACTTTATGGTTAAAACAATCATCTATGGAATATAGATAATAGAATTGACCAAAACTGATTATTTGTACTCCAAAGAAATTATTAATGTTGTAATTAATATATATTGTTAATAAATGTTAAATAGTAAATGTTGTTAGCAAGCAACATATGCGCATATTAACTTAAGATTACACAAACAATTACAGTCTTAAGAAAATTAAAAAATAATTTAGTCAATCTTAAACTATTTCAAATTTACACACTTTCATATAATTCCATGCATACAAATTCTTCGCTTTTGATCTAGATGTCTATTACAGAAGGGACTGCTCAACCATAATCTTCTCATATCCTGTAGGTGGCGGATATAAGAAATTGTCCAGTATTATATCCAAAATTGCACCATCGTCAACTGAAAAAGCACATAAGACATGTGATTATTGCATTTTTCTGTCTATTATCTAGTCGGTTTATACTCGAGAAACATCAAATCGAGTGTTATTAAGCTATATATGTTCGTTTCCACAGTATAGGCTCAGTGCTTTGGCCACAATCTCGCCTGATGTTGGAAATCAAACCAAAAAAATCTTTATTCAATTTAGGCCGTAATAAGGCGTTTATGAACGTCAAAAACACTACCACCGGTTCGGAAAACAACCCAAACGAGAAGAGCCGGCAAGAAACTCGATTATATAATACTTTCTAATTGATACCTGCACAAACAAACAGACAGACAGACATTTCTAAAAATGATAATAATGATAGTTACTGATTTTTAGTCCCTTCCAATAACTCTTTTCACAAAAATCGGAAATGTGTCTGTACATGTGAATTTTACAATTTTATTATTAGTATAGATGAAACATGAAAAATGTTATACATGGGACAGTATCTAACAGGTCCAATTATAGCCAAGAACTATCTAAAACGGTAACCTCAGATGTATGCAAAAAAAAATCATAAAATCAGCCAAACTGTTTTAGAAAATATTAATTATGAACAAGGCAAATCGAAATTTTATATGCAAGATATATGTTGTACAAAGATTAATAAATTAATACAGTGACTCCAAATTTGCATTTGAACAAAGTCACGGGGAAAATTGATCATTGTGACATTTTATTGTATCAGGTGTGAGTTAGATATGAGAGACCTGTATGATGAAATGAATATATAACATAGGAAATCTCTTACCATAAAGTGCCGGGAACACTGTCCCTCTAACATTCCGAACTGGTATTTCCATGTTCTTGCCATTGAGAAAGAAGTTTAACTCAACATGATCATACGCTACACCTATCGTGTCTCCTTCTAATGGCATCACTGCTGTCGTATTAGCATCCGCTTTCTCACTCTCCGGCTTCTCGTGCTCAGTATGTGTGGGAGATTCAGTGGAGACTAGCAAATCAGCTGTAGGAGATTCTCTGCGTGCTGGTGCAAGTTGATACAGTTCAACATTGTCATGCCTGAGTGTACCATCACTGTTCAAGCACCATGACTCTTTGTCCATTCCTCCTACAATCATTTTAATAATACATGTTCCTTCTTTTTTATTAAATAATTAACACAGTGACAACTATATATGAGGAGCGAAAAAATCAATTCATTAGAATAATTACTAAAGCAAGTAACAACAATACTATTTTTTTAATTGTAAATCTTCTAAACATGTATGTAATTGTTTTACTAACGTATCATAGCAAAACACAAATTTAATACACTTATTATAAACTATGAAAAAAAAAAACATTACTTATTATCAGCCGGTTAACATATCCAATCCGCTTTTACCTATTGAAATCCGAAATTTTAATCCTTTTTATCTAAAGAGTCCGATTAGTGCCAGTATCATTTAAAAAACCTACTTATTTTTGTTTGATCTCAATCTAAAAGATTCTACACTGAAACTGGCCAATAAAAAAAAAAACAAATTATAATCAAAATCAAAAAAAATCTTTATTCAAATTAGGCCCTAAGAAGGCGCTTATGAACGTCTAAAATACTACCACCGGTTCGGAAAACAACCCAGTCGAGAAGAGCCGGCAAGAAACTCGATCTATTTTTTTTTTTTATAAATATAAAAACCTATACAAATCATAATCTTAACTAATGTAAGCGGAAGCACAGAGATGTTGGTTAATTCCAGACATCACTATCGTTCACGTAATGATCCACCCTGTAATAATCTTTTGAGATTAAAACTTGCTTGACATAATACTTGAACTTATTGTCAGGTAAATCGGTAATGTTACTTGGGATCTTATTGTAAAACCGAATACTATTATTACCTATAAAGCTTTTATTAGACTTACTTAGCCTAAAGCGTGGGACGGCCAACTTGTCTTTATTTCTAGTATTAAAATTATGACGATCATTCACTAGATCGAGCTTGTCTAAATTTTTACGAATATGCATTAAGTTATCGAAGATGTATTGGGAGGGTAAAGTTAAGATATCATATTCTTGAAACTTGTTCTTTAGAGATCCGCTAATAATGAAGTAGAGAAAAAAAACCAAAACTCACAAGTCTTAAAACTTAGCTATTAAATAGTTCTAAGCCTTACACTATGAGCATTTTCTAATCAATAAAACACAACTGAAAAGTTGCACCCTTTCGAAAAAATGTAGAAAATGTATGTTTTTTAATTTACATTTCTTTACTTTTAATTATGCTGATTACGACTCCATCAAATGCAGTAAATACACTGAAAACATGTTTTTATGTATATTTTATATTTTAATATTTTCAACTTTAATTCGTTTATTCCAACTCCCTCATACTCATTTTTATACCAAATTAGTAACTCTTAATGATGTGGGTGCTAATGGTAATATCTACAAAAATGATTTCATGCTACTAAAATCAAGATTCAGAAAAGATAAGGGCACTATAATGCTGTTAATACACGTACGGACCGGATCACGGACATGGTATGTCGATCTGCCGCGATCGTAAGTCGCCTAAATAGAGAAATAAGATTTTTTCAAAAAGAGTTTTCGAATCGATTCACAAAACATCGAGGTCAAAGAATCAATTTTTTTTTCGATTTGTTTTATTCGTAAATAATATTCTACCATTGGTCGAAATTAGACTATAATCATCATCGATTGCAAAAACTGTTCCTAAATTTTTGTACTTAACAGTACTAAATGTCATCAATAGCAACTAAATAAAAAAGAAGAATTATCTGAGGAAAAATGATATTAAACTATTTTATTGTTGTCTATTTACAGATGATCATCATATTATAGAAAACAAAAAGAACACTAATAATCGATACTTTATTCATGTGAAAAATCAATGCCTTGATCGGGCCTTGATGTTTTGTGAATCGATTCATCAAACTTAGATTCGAATCGAGTCTAAAATCGATCTTTTTCGGAAAGCATTCCCATCCCTACTTAGGGTACTGATAACATCGGCCGCCCGCCGTACTATGTCCGCGGTCCGCTCCGTACGTGTGTTAACACGATTAGTCTGATATTATTCAATAAAGTTGTAAGCATGTAAAACACATAATAGTATTAACTTCATTCGCTCAATAATAATTTTGAAATAAAGTTATTTTTCTTTTGCAAATTTCATAAAATATACAGGCTATAAAGTAATAAACATGGTATCTTGTAATGTTTTTTTATCTATACTAATAAATAAAATTGAAGCGTTTGTTTGTAATGTCAAAATATTTTTTTTACTAAATAGATATGAATGTATATACAATACCTCTATACCAATAATACAATTTTTGTCTGTTTGTTCTGGATATTTTTCGGAGAGGCTGGACCGTTTTTGATGGGACTTTTTTGGTAGATAGTTGAAAAACTACTCCGCTTGCCTTACTTTCGGAAATCATTAGTGTTCCGCGTAAAACAAAATTAAAACTCATAAAATTGTAAATAAAATCCGATTCAATGCATAGTTTTTACTGGCAGGTATTTGAATTTGTGAGAAATATCTTTGCTTAATGTTAATGGCAAAAAAACTTGGTAAATAATTAGGGTTCCGTGTAAAAAAAATTAAATACTATATTACACAGTGAAAAATATATAAAACGCTGGCGCAGCGCCGGTCACACGAGTTTTCTTATAGGATCAAAATAGAACATATTTTTTTACAATCATCTTTTTGTTGACTGAGCGTAATAAAAATTCGACCTAAATACATGTTCAGTCATGCCCACTGTTTTACAAATTCTAGACATACAATGCAAATTTATTGAAGGTCAGTAAATGCTTTTGTTTTGCCATCGGATGACCATACTGGGGTGATAATTATATCATGTGACCTGTTATAAGTCACCAGTATAACAATGACCTACACTGGTATATGTCATGCATACTAAGTAACAACAGATAGGAAAGTTTTGTCTAACTTAAAACATACATTTATCCTGTATTGAAAGACTAGTAGTCACATATCAGATGTCCCTAATCTCATTGTCATGGAATTTACATAGATATTGAAATTGTTATATTGTCCATTTCATCTTGTGTAAGTAAATTTTTATTACATAAGGACACAATGAAGATCATGCAAAATTATTATAACGTTTTGCCCTTGTTTTAAAATAAAAAAATCTATTTATAGGATAAGCAAAATTGAAATAGTTCTAGGAATGCTACTCATCTGTTTATCAACTGATTTTTTTTTGTTTAGTAGCTGTTGACCTTTTTATTGCTAGCAATAAAAAAACGGAAGCAATTTCTTTATCTTTAAATTTCAATAATTATTATACTCTTGTTCCATCACCGGGTACAAGGTATAATGCATATAAGTCTACTAAACTAGGTCAAAAGGAAACTATAGGAAAAAAAAAGAACTAGGTTAGAAAATTGGTTAATAAAGTCTTTCTACTTAAACCTTTACACTAAAAATATACTGAATTGTTATTATTATTAACTTCATAGATGATCATTTTGGACATAATTTTTAATTTTAGATAAGACCAAATATATTAATAACACATTAAGCCTTTAAATTTAATTGAATGAATCTGCCAGAATTTATAAATAGATGCCTGCTAATAATTTATTTTATTAATTATAGTCATGGCAATAAGGTTTGTAAGATTCTAGCATTGCAAAAATGCACATATTATACCTATTTGTGTAATTAATAGAATAAATGGAAGGTATGATAAATAATGTTTACCATGTACTCTATTCAGATCTGTTTCCCTGGTAGCAAGACCAACAGCCCAAACTCCACCCTGCTGCAGTTTTACTTCAAAGTATGATTTTATTCTGTAACAATGGTGTGTTGCCCAGTGCACATCCGGAACCACATACCCTCTGACCTCCTTTTATAATTACAATTTCATGTCCTGAAAAATAAAAATTAGTCAATGCACCCAGGTTCAATTTCATCTAGCTTATTCTATAATAAACCTGAGCTTTTGGTGAAATATGAAGAAACCCTAGCATAGTGATATTTTCTAATGTCTGGCTGACAAGCTACCATCATTAAGTTTGCAAAATTTATCATCTAAATTAATCTAAGTTTAGTGTTTGCCATCTTAGACCACATAGTCAGTTATTGTCAGGTGAGATTGTGATCAAAGACCTGAGTCGAACAGTAATAAAAAAAATAACATGAATTTTAAGACATTTAAATTTGATCAGTTAGTAATATTTTATGATTACAACATTACTAATTTATGAGTAAATATTAATTTAATGAAAGTGAATTAAGAGGGTCATCCCATGTGACGACCTGTTTTTTGGGTATATTTTATGATATTTTTTTTCAGGACCAGTAAAAAGGCAGAACTTTGAATTTATTATCATTTATTAACATATATCTCCTTAGTATAAATATAAACTTTTAGTGAAAAATATTAAATAGATCATTAGTTACAGCGCTCCAACACCCCCGCCACGGCAAAATAGGCTTGCACTTCCTCCATGATTCCGGCTAATTGGCTTACCTAAAAAAAAACAGCATTTTAATCTGTAAACCTAAATACATGGAGTGGACTATTATCAAATGAACATACCAAAAACCGGCTTTTTGGTATACGTTTGAAAAAAAAGTTGTGAATTTTGCATTGTTTTGTTTAATATTTTGTTATTAAAAAATCGTAATTTTGGTAATTTTGCTTTGATAATCCATTCCTTGTGTCTATATGTGCTAAGTACACCCTACAAACTTCAAGGCGTTAAGCTGTTTTTAAATATGGAGAGTAAATTTTAAAAAGCATGTTAAAAGTTTTAAGTCTGATTAAAACTATGAAAATCTCAACTTACCCTCAATCGACGATGCCCAGTCCCTAAAGTACTCCTTACTCTTCTTGAAATAGAAATTTCTTTATAAACATGCAGAAACTTGTCTAAACTTGTATAAATATACATATGTATATAGTATATCTATAGAGTATATGTATAGGCACCGACTGCCAACTCAGCTCTCCGAACAGCTGCTTCTTCTAACAGTATCTTTAAAACAACTTTGCATTTTTTAAAATCACTTTACTAGTATATTCTAAACATATATATTAAGGAACCAATTTATGATAAAAAAAAAACGATTTTATGAACCCATCACATGGGATGACCACCTTAATTTAATCCATAATCATTTCAGTAAATTATAAATAGTTTTAAAACTCAATTACTTAACTATATAAACTACTTTATGTGAATTACACATATTTGTGCAGGATACAGCCCTCTAGAGTGAGGGCCACATATGTTTAGTATTTAGCCTAGTAATTTTTTTTGTTAATAGATAAATGTAATTTCCTTCAACATTAATTAATTATAAATTGCAAACGACACTCGGGCATAACCAATGCAAGACAGCAATAGCGCATATGTGAGTGATGTTGTGTTCCAGGGTCAACAAGTATGTCGGGGGGAAATGCATTTACGCACTACCCTTACCTATTGTATTAGTGAGACCGAAGTCCCCCAATACAATAGGTAAGGGGGCACGGAGTGACGAGTTCTGTGCCAGTGTGGGACTCACCCGGGCGTGAAGTGCCCAGAAATACCCACTAAAAACCCCCGGAGCCATCCACTGCATTTGGGATGGGGGCGACACGGGGTAGCTTTCGCAAGCACTGCATCGCCCCCTGCAGCGAACCCACCGGGAAGTGTATGTCCAGACCTACCTAGATGCTTTAGGTGTCAAGCTTATACCAACAACCAGTAGATTCTCTATCTATTTATCGGGAGTTGTTATTGTTTTTGGACTGTACTTTATATAACATCATACAATGAGCAATAATTATGTTGAACTTTGTGTAGAAACATAAATACGGTTGGAAAAGTTTCATTTTTAACAAGTTACAACTACCATAAGGACGTATTTTGTTAACTATTGATCATAGTTAGAAGAAAGATAAACACCAACCCGAAAAGTAAGCTTATTCAAGCAAATTTTTATAGATATTTTTTTGAAATATATGAATTTAAATGTATTACACTGAAACTCCATAAAATAATAAAACACATCGCTATCTGTACGTCAAACGGAAGCCTTTTTGATAAAACCTTACTGTGCTTGAATAATTTTATTAATATGTATCCTAAAGTATTTTACCTCTCATGAAACTATCTTATTATGCCTGTTTTTTAAACAAAGCTATATTTGGCTAATTTCATTCTTAATTAACAAGACATAGAAGAATAAAATGACTAATACTTGCCCATGTGTAAAGTATCCAATTGAACTGGATTCTTCTTGATTCGTATTGGTACGCTTGGTGTTAAAGTAAACCCATTGATACATCCTTTCAAACAACAAAACATTTTGAGAATAATTACAGTTTTTATTTTAAGAATCAATATGAAAACCCTTCGTCTTTATTTTGTTATAACAAGGTATGTCATTTTGACGTATTCCACAAGTCAGGCAAACTTCATTGTCATTTCAAAACAGTTTCATTTCATGCAGTATTTTTTGTAGATTCAATTAAGTCATAATTAAAAGATTTATGTAGATTTAAATAAAAAACAGCTTTAATAAAATCAAAGAACGGCTTGATATAAACTTTCGTAAATAGTAAGTAATTGGTTTTTAATTTTTTAACTGAAATGGAAATATTATTCAACAATTATATTAATTGTTCATGTAGTACTCTTATTTACTATTATTAAGTATTTTATTTTCACGTGAGATGGGTCATATATTCTGAGCTCCTTTGTTTTATTCACTTTACTATAAAGCACGGACGTATCTACCATATCAATTATATGGCACTCCAGGGCTACAGAGGCCCCTTGCATGTACCCAAAAATTTATATAATGAATATCTCAGTTAATTTTTTAGGCCACTCGCTAAACTGTCAAGTGTAGCGTTTGTATCAGAGTTGTCAGTACTGCCTATTCAAACAGAAAATCTGGAAAAACTAACTGAGATCAAATTGGGAAAACTCAGCCAGGAATAAATGAATACTTAAATTCGACGAAAAAAGTATACATTTGAATTATTTAGCTAACTTGGTTCTTAGTAGCACTAATTAGAGGTAATTAATTGTTTATTTATTTACTAATATTTTTTGCATATTCATAATAAAATAATATTCTTTCCGAACGATTTCAGTTCTTTTGTGGAAAATTTTTTGCGGCTACATTTGCTTTGGGCCCGTCGACAAATTTTTATATAGAGTTCCTCTATAGCAAACTACGCCAATGTACAATAGACTTTATTTACATAGCATCCTTATTTTTACAAAAGTAAAACCACATTTAACAAAAAAATTAAAAATTGAATTTGTTTTAATATAGTATTATAAGATAATATACATAATAAGATTATAATAATGTGATGATTTTGAATCTCATCCAAATACTTCAAGCTACCCACAAAAGTCATTGCTCCTACATTATCATCACTGAAGCGCCATGCACACACAATCGTTGTTCGATTTAATTTTTTTTTTCGGTTCTTTAACTATTGAATTTCAATAATACCAAATAGATAAATCAATTTATTTATTTCATTATTATTATTTTACGTACACGTCACGTAGGTAGTTTAAATATAAATTACTCGCTCGACTTCCTTCATATTATTTAATTAACAAAACAAATATTAATTAATGATAAAACATATTTCTATAAAAAATGTTTGTTATTGCTGTTTTATAATTACCTCAAGTGGGTCAAATTATAAGCGAAAACTCATTGTTCGATTAATATTGATTTTGTGTTACCAGTTCAAACAATTGTACGTTGTTTGATAGAAGTTTAAGAGGGTATAATAGCCGCATTTATTCCGTACAAACGTAGTCCCCTCTTTCTTCCTTGGATAATAGCATTAAGGTAAATATTTTTATACATTAGCTATTGTTATTTATACATAAATTAGTTACTGTAGAAACTATTGAAGCCTTTGGAAATGAAAAAATGCTAGATTTTTACCGTCTTTTTTAGACGTTCATCAAACAAATTTGATAGATAAAATTAAAAAAATCAAAACCTACAGCATAGCCAAAGTCTTTATTATTCTGAAACTGTAAGAAAATTGAAAATCAATTCAGTTTTGGAGGAAGAAACAGGGTACTACGAAGTGATATTTTCGACTATTTTGCATAGGTAAAATCAGCCCAAGCTGCAGTTATTCCTTTCGTGTTGTATAATTCTTTCTTCGAGGCGCAACGCGATAGCAATAGATTTTTGAAATACCTACTTTTCCGACCGCATGTCCTCTTAACGCTAATATTTATCATATCAATTTTAATATTATGCAAGCTCATTTACCTTGGCAATTTAAATTGGATTACGCACGTGATTGGCGACAACAACAAACAAGCTAAAATTTTAGTAAAATACCAACTTCAAATATGTTTATATAATTATTCAAATTAAGACGTTCACGACCCATTTATATTAGGTTATTTATTTATTTAGATAAACAGGGATAAAAATTAGCATATAAACTAGATATTAAAATAGTCCATAACAAACATAGATTTCGTATGTATTACAATACAAGCATTAAACGGGTTGGCCCCTTCTTAAAAGTTCATTTTTAATTTTGTACACCTCGGGCCTCCCTCCGGCAGCAGCCCGGGTCGTCTTCCGATCTCCAACTGAGGAGGCTTTTGTAGCCGCCACTAAGGTGATATAGTGACACCCTGCACGCCGCACACAGGTATATGAGGTTTGTAAGAGACCCTGAGATCCGTAGTCTCCCTTAACGACAGTAGGTCTAGCTAGGGCAAATTTCGTGGAATTGACGTCTGGCACCCTGAGCCGAGGTCCGTACCATTTTGGCGCCCATACTGTAGCTACTACTCTCCTGGCTGAACCCTAAGCGCTCACCTCAAAAATTTGATAATGTTGTCGAGACCCGACAAGTCAATATCATTTACACAAATATATATTTTTTTTCAGTTATTAATAACAATAATTTGTCATGCATAAAATCATGAGTTTGCAAGTATTTTCCTCCCTGGCCGTTTCCGAATTATGGATGTATTTGCGTACTGTCAAAATTCGAATATATAAAATATATGAAAAAGTTTGTAAAATATTTTCAGGACATTCCGACTATAACCATTAATAGATATTATTATTAAGAATTACTATTATTATTGTATTTTAATTAGAAACGTTGCTACTTGGTTAACCGCTAAGCGGCAAGGACACCTCCAGCTGAAGTGACCAGTCAGCTGGAGTTCAGTCCGCCACAAAAAGAAACCGTCGAACGATCCTGGCATTGTCGAGCAGGACGGCACGTTGGAGCCTTGCTATTGTCGGTCTTCCACATAATCCCAGCATCCTTAGGTGTCCATCGAGATTGGCTGGGATTAGCCCGTTGACATATATTATTACTATTAAGCAATAATAGTTCGTATCTTGAATAAGTAAATGATAATAATCATTCGAATCTGATAAGTAAATCGATCGTCAATTATTTGTTAAATCGAGTCTTATAGTATGAAGTCTTCTAAAAAATTGGATTGGCTTTCCGTGAAATAAAGGTTAACTGAGTAAATAACCGTGAGTTTACTTCTACCGTAGCGTGGGTAGCCTCCCACAAGATGGACCGACGACCTGATGAAGGTTGCGGGAAAACGCTAGATGCGGGTGGTGCAAGATCGGTCGTCGTGGAGATCTTTGGGGGATACCTATGGCCAGCAGTGGACGTCTTTCGCTTGAATGGATGGATGATGGATGAGTAAATAACAATCGTTACAATGCAATAAGTTTGAGGTTCTACAAAAAACATATCGAGTTATATATGAGTTTTGGTGGTTTCCCTATGGAAGCGAGTTTAGCAATTTTGACAAAAAAAAACTATTGACCCAACCTGTATTTTATTAAAATATATCATTGTGACGTACTTAAAACATTGAATGATAATTTGTGATCGTTTTTTTTTGCATGCATTAGCATGGTAGTAGGACATTTTTATTAATACCCGTCTTGGTAGATACCATCCTCAATATTGAAAATCTGCCTCCGAGCATCAATAGGTGCAGCAACATCACCTGTTCCAGAACCTCTAGGCCTAATGCGTTTACCATCCTGGACCAATTCGTCACTTAACATCAGGTGAGATAGCAGATCCAGTCGCTTAGCCTAGGTATAGTGTAAACATAAGGATAATTAGAAAAGAAATCTGCAAAAAAATTACCTCCGACGAGTAGTCTTTTAATATTTCAGCTAATGAATATTTAAATGTATACACAATGAATGATTGTAAACTATACATATAAACAATGTAAATTATTACATACGAGAAGTGCCGCTGACAAAGCTGGTATGAGTGAGAACTTTTAAATAATACCAATATAATTCTTCAATATTAACCGGTCAATCACCAACCTGGCGTTTACGCCAGCTTTCAATTGTTTTCCTATTGTCAAATTTAACTGTGTATTTGAGGGATAAATGGAAATTACATACACCATTTTGATACATCCAAATACATCATTTTTTGCACCGAATACGTATATATAGGTACTACAATTCATCTACATTTATTTCTTTAAATAAATACGGTATTTCCATTGTTGTGGTCTCCGACACATATTTTTGAACAAAATAACGGATGTCGTTGATGTCATCTTTTTAAACACATCGTTTTCCGTAATACCTCCGCGCCGTTGCGATATACTCGACATTGACATATAACAATCGTGAAAAGATAATTTCACTTTACACATTCTTTAACATAATACATCTGGGCTTAATAGCTGGCATGGTGGTAGGGCATTTTCTTATAATGACCAACTGGGTGGCTATAACTCTTAAGTTTGAAAACCTGTCGGGAAATACCAATAGGTGTGTTATCATCCTGGACCACATCGTAACTTAACATCAGGTGAGATTGTGTTCAAAGCACTGAGCCTATACCTTGTAAAAATACATATATAATAAAAATCAGAAATATGTAATCTATCTAATATACACATTAATTTGTTTTGTTTAACGATTTAACAAATGACGTAAAATCAAATTACGTGACAATTTTTACTGGGGCCCCATCTAACTAATTTACAACGGGCCTCAGATGGTATAGTTACACCACTGGCGGATGGCCTGGTTTCCCCCCCCCCCCCTAGATCCAGCTATTTTTACCTTACTATTGCTGATAAAGGGGAGAGGGTAAGCAAAATATCTATAATTCTACTTATGTAATACTTGAATAGTCCCTAATAGGCTCAGCGCTTTATCTAACATTATTTTAAATGATGATGCGGACAAAGATCCAAAACATCCTAAACTCTCTTGTTTCTGATTCACAAGTAACACTACCGGTACACTTAGACGTGCATACGCTACCACCGTACTATAATATCACCGCGATGTTTTCCTTCACAGAAAGTGCAGGCTTATTGTAGCATAGATTGATTCGAACGTACGTCGACCAGAGTCTTGTCGCTTCAATTATATTTAAGACATAACGTTATTTAATCTCAAATTTCAATTTTAATTTAAAATCTTAACATGCTATACTTAGAATAGATCTGAGCTATGTACCGCTACATTTTGAATGAAAACTCATCTTTATCTTTGTACTAATATTATAAAGAGGAAAGGTTTGTATGTAACGAATAAACTTAAAAACTACTGAACTGATTTGTATGAAATTTGATATGGAGATAGTTTGAAGTCCAGGGAGTAACATAGGGAGATTTTTATTTCGAAGATCCCACGGGAAGGGGAACTACCCGAGTAAAACCGCGGGATAGCAGCTAGTATAATATATTTGTATGTATAGACATAAATTCAATTTAACTCTACATACCACGTGATATAATACTGTGAACGGCAGAAAGCAAATAATTTTAGTAACGTACTAACGAGTCAGTAGAATCTAAACGCGACCATTTGGCGTTTTTAATGAATCGAACGTTATCGATTTATTTAATGGACACTATCGATTCCGGGTTCATTCTAAAATATTACAAATATCTATTATAATACAATAAATACATATTCATAATATGTGTTCTTATTTTTTTTGTCTTCACTTAAACAATAACTCTTTATATAATTAAACTAGCTGTGTGACGCGGCTGCGCACGCGTTTGATATATTCTTCACTGCGTTTAATTTTTTTTTTATACCGAACCCTAATATTTTTTGTACTAAGATAAAGTAAAAATATTTCTCATAAATTCAAGCACCGTAAAACTGTGCATTGCATCGGATTTTATTCAGTTTTTTGGGAGTTTTATTTTTTTTATTCGGATTTTTTTTGAATACTAAAAATACCCTAAGTTAACCGGAGTAACTTCAGCTATCTACCAAAAAAAGTCCCGTCAGAATCCGTCCCGCCGTTCCGTAGTTACCCGAATAAACAGACAGATAGACAAAAAATGTAAAAATTGTATTTTTGATATAGATATTTGATACACATTCATATCTATTTAGTAAAATAAAATAATTTTGACATTACAAACAGACACTTCAATTTTATTTATTAGTATAAATATAATAATTATGTATGAAAAATATGTTAGTTTAAATGTGGCATGTGTGTTTTTGACAAAACTTGGGCTTAATGTTCCAGAATCTAATTATATTATAAAAATGACGTAATTATTCATCTATGAAAAAGTAGTTTTTTTTTTAGTTTTAAAGCTGACGGTAAGCTAAAGGACACGGTAAGCAACTTTGCATAACTATGTATAGAAGGTAATTTAATTTAAGCTAATTAATTGAATTCGTTATATTGTTCTTAAATTAGTTACGGCTAAAAGTATCACCTATCGTTGACTTAAATTAATTATGCAGATCTATAACGATCATAGATAATAGACTGAAAAATTTGATAGTATGTATTTATTTATAGAATATTTTAAACAAACATCTATAAAAAATAACCATTTTTTTTTGTCCTTCTCTTCAATTTTACTTTTAAATGGACAGTGGACGTCTTTCGGCGATAAAGTTATAGTAATAGGCAGAAAAAACATTATTTTGAAGCAAAACAACACACGGCAAATATTGAAGACTCAAAATTTTAGTTGAAACTACAGTAACTGTTTCACGTTTTATAAAAAAAGTAAATAACATAAACATGAATTAAGTAAAATGACTAACAAAACTAATTTATAAGTTTCTTATAAAAATGTTCAACAACTCAACTAAGCATCAATATTATTTCGTATATTACTTATTCATTGCTACCTAGATATCATATACTATGTGACGTAAATCAGTTATTAATTTTTTTTTAATGAAAAACAAAACTGACTTCAACGTATAAGCAATAAAAATGCACTAAAAAGTAAAGAAATGATTACTATTTGAATTTGCTTCTGTACTTCACTATATATTACTTATTACTTCAATATATCCTTTGTTTTAATATCATCATTAATTTTGAAATCGTTGCCAGCTTACAAAGTAGTGTGTAAAAATGTACGTCGCTAATTATATTCCACTTTGATTAATTTATCTTTAAAATCAGCCTAGTTCTTTATTTAGCTTATATATAATTGCAATAAAGTTTAGGCAGTTTTTTCCATTTATAAATGAGTGCATTGGTTAACTCTAGCTGTCACCTACTCCAAAACTATTAATAACATTAAAACAAAGGATATATTAAAGTAAACAAAAGCAGATTAAAATAGTAATTATTTATTTACTTTTGAACTCGGTTTTGTTTTTTAATTATAAAAAGTTTTTTTTTCTACTTTTTAGTTTAAGTATATACTTTTAGGTATAGCTTTGAAGCATACTAGGTTTGGAAACACATATGAAACACGTGAAGTGTCTATAATATTCGAAGGTTTTTCTCGATTTCCCTGAGTTTCACTGATCAGATCCTGATTTGACGGAAATGCGACCACCTCGAGAGTGTACTCCGTCCATTAATTCATTTTTTTTAACATCGGTTCACAATTGACGTATAAATTAGGTTACAAACATACAAAAAAAAACATACAGACGAATTGACAACCTCCTCTATTTTGAAGTCTGTTAAAAACCAGTTATCTGTTAGTTATAAGTAATAAACTTACTGCTAATATTATACTGTTTTTATAGAAAATTTGCAAAGAACTTCGTTGCGGATTCAAATAAGGATTTTATCTTGCCTCCATATATTTGCGAAATACGAAATAAAAAAATAGATTATAAAAATTATGACCTGGAGGGTTGTCGGTTAATGATAGATACATACAAAAGATGTGCTCGAAATTGGCTACAAAAGAAACTGTCTAATACATTTTTAAGAAAACAGATATAATATATGCTTTTATCTTGAGACTAATAATTATCAAACGAAAAATAGAAAATTCCGTACTTAAATTATGCGTATATTTATATATAATATCACAGTTAATATTAATCATCACTATCAATTACGATTAGCGATATGAGTTATAAACTATACGCGCTGTCAAATCCTGAAACATAAAATAGAGACAGGTTACAACAAATGTATTATAAAACGGTAAATTCTGGGATAGATGCATACCATTCATCACACTGTTTAGGTCGTACTGCCAAGACGCGGTGCTTGCGAAAGCCACCCCGTGTCGCCCCCATCCCAAATGCAGCGGACGGCCCTGGGGGGTTTTAGTGGGTATTTCCGGGCGCTTCACGCCCGGGCGAGTCCCACACTGGCACGGAGTTCCTCCCTCCGTGCCCCCTTGCCTATTTAATGGGGGGACTGCGGTCTCACTAATACAATAGGTAAGGGTAGTGCGTAAATGCATTACCCCCCGTCAAAAAAAAAAAAAAAGGTCGTACTGCCAAACGTTTTACTCGTGTAGCTTGTGGATTAGGTATACACTGAATTCACGGTGAAGCTGTAAAGGCCCTTCCGGTCAACAGCATTATTTAGGTTAGAAAAAAAACTGCGTATTCAGCATATCAATGCGTTCATGGTGATATTGGGATTGCTTTGATTCTGCAGTGAATCGGGTATGTTCGCAGAAGCTAGAGTCGATGACTTTTTTGCCATCATGCGTCAGCGTTCTTAGTTGACGCTACGAAGGTTCAGGACCAGTCCCATTACCATCCTGAAGGTATTAGTTTGTAAATTGGATAGACTTTTTGTAATCAATTATATGAAACTACATGTTCATAAAGGCCTACACGTGATGAATTGATCATAGTAATGTAGACTATAGAACATACTAATATTAATTGAATGAAAAAAACTAACAACTCTAAAATAAAAAAAATATAATTTTATTACTATTATTATAGCTACTCAAAAACGTTATTCCACAAATTTATTTACGTAATTTTTCGTTTTCGTTTCCAAGAATTCTATTTAAAATTAGAATATCGACATCATTGTCACGTCACTGTGATATTATTGACTTATGTTAACATTTCAAAATATATTAATAGATAAAACCTCTCCAAGCCGCTACCCTTTATTTGTAAAGGGTGAGCGTAGTAATAACCGTACGCTGAATATCCTCAATATAAAACGCACAGCGACGTACGCAAGCGCATCAGTTTGTGACGGAACTACGGGACTGACACGACGTGTGGTAAGTAATAGTTTTTCTCTCCTCAATTATATACCAGTAGTGTTGGGGTATTGTTTTTAAAATTTTCAATTACCGAATTATTTTTTTTTATTAATATCGTACTGTTTTATCATAGTAAATGATAACAGTATCTCCCCAAAAACTATTATTTAATTTAAGATACCATTTAAATTCATAGTTTTTTTTTTATGCAAATTTTTGACATTTTATCGTAAAGACAAATTAACGTTACAAGTTAATGTTTTACAATAAAATAATATTTTAGTAATCGAACTCGAAATACGAATTTAAACATTAGTATAATCGCTTTTAATTTGATTATAATACCATTGGAAAAATTACTATAACTGTTCATATCTAATAATAATTTAAAAAAACTGTTATGTATATTATTGACATCATGACGAGCTTTATCCGCTATCGCGATATATACAAGAATTAATTTATTCAAATGTTAGTAATAAATTAATATCTCATTCCATTAACGAGATAAAAAATATGGAAATTTTGAATGTTATGGGGACCATGACACGACTTCGAGGGTTTGGGATGAATGAACTCTTTTTGTTAGTGGCAAGGTCACTTTCTAGTTATACCAGGTAGGGACCGGTCTTAAAAAATCCATCCAGGGAAGTGTAGTATTCGATTTTCTTTTATTTTTATTTAAATTAGTCTATGATGCTTGATGCATTTTCATTCATATATAAACAAATGTTATTGCTTATGAAACAAAGAAGTAATTGAATCGTTGCATAGTATTTTACAGTGTTCGCATTTCTAAGTGCAACATTAATGTTTAAGATTTATCACTGATTACTTGTCGATGTGTTATGCTAGAAGCGCTCTGCAGCTTAATATCTATTGTAGGCTTAGCAAGTCACTTACTATCTTTCAACACATCATACTCAACATCAGATAACACTGTGATTAAACGAAATTTAAAAAATCAAACTACACATTTAAAGTAGCAACTCATATGTATTTGGCATTATAAAATCTAGAGTGAGCAGAGCCTGTAAAATTGTCTAAATATTTTTTTTTGCAATAAATGTTCGTGTTTTTAATTTCAAAAATAAATTATGTTCACGTTTACAAAATATAGAATTAGCATTTTTTGATCACATACTGTGTAATCATTATATATGTAAGTGAGGGACAGACGCTCACGTACAAAAAGGGGTTGTGCAAAACTTTCACGGAGTCCATCTAGTCTTATGATACCTGTATATTGTAAGAGTCCTATCATAGTAGTGTCTTTGATTTAGTAAGTCGACTTTTCAAATCAGCCAATGTATTTACAATTACCAAAAGACTAAAATGTGTAGTTAAAAAACTAAGTAGAAATATTTCATTAATTAAAACAGGCCCTAAATTTATCATTTTGATTAAACATTAAAAAAACCCTATGAAACTTGATGATTTATTTACATTATTTTTTCACACGACCCTAACTTTTGTTTACAATTCGCTATTCACTATCACCTGAATAAATACCATATCCATTTCTGATCTCGTGTTATATAAGAAACCAAAAGACGGAAAGATCACAAAAAAAACCTGATCAGAACAAGATTTTATTAATAATGTTGTATCAGGTTCGCGACCTTTTTAAAACGTATAATATTTACATCACTTACCTGCATTTATTCGTCTTCCTTTTTTAATGTCTATCAATTTGTATTTTAATAAGATTCTTAACAATGCGCTAGTACACTTAATAGTGTAACTAGTAAATAGTACTTTACCTTACGTCACACTGAAATCAGTTTGAACATTTATTTATAAAAAATCATAATAAAAAAACAACACATACAGTAAAACATACAGTATATCATAGAAATATCTGTATTGTTGTTGGTTATGCTCTATTTTTACAGTTATCTTATCGTCAGCAATGAAGTAATAAAATGTATCACTGCTTGACACTTCTTGTTGAAAATGTAAAATTTACATCGGGATAAAACCTATTCTATATTCTTGTCATGACATCAAGTTACCTCTGTACTTTCCCTTGAACCTGAGCAATAGCTTAATCGTGAGAAAACATTGAGCACTTTCATTTCATAAATAGTAGGAAATAAGTAAATGGATTAATAATAATAATTACAAATATTTACTACATTGTCACGACTCTGACATTTAAAACAAATTTGTCAATAGATCTGCTGTAAATCCTAGCCCCACTAGTGATTTAAAAGATAGTGGATAGGCTTTCCATATAGGGAGACATTTTCGGGATAAATATACTTGTCATCATCATCTCCCTACCTTATGCGTATGCAATTTATATGGTTTGGTATGAAAGAGCATATATTTTAAAGTTTTTAGATATATATTATCAGTATTAACTGCTCTCTAACATTTTATTTTATAATAAATTCAAAATTTGTTTATATTCGGATATAATAACTATTGTAACTAATGTATATTATAAAAAAACTAATATTTTCATTGTAATAACATTTTAAAAATACTACTAAACATTTGCTAAAATGTTTAATATTACGTTTGAACTTAAATTAACTTCAATGACTAACACAAAAGATTTCAACGGGTGCCCTTCAAAGAATGTTATTTACTAAGAAAAATCAATTGTAGAATTGCAAACTTGAATGAGTTATAATAAACATAATGTTCTAAATAAAAATTATATAACTCTAGTTTGTTTTATGCTTTATATAGAAATTTAAGAAAAATAAAATACTTTACGTATGATATTGTAGGTTTATTTAATATTATGTTCTTACTTTGTCGTTGGACATTAAAAAAAAAACAGTAGCTCTCCTTGATTGTAAATTGTGTTCAGGTACATTTTTTATTTTAGAATTCTTCCCTAATTTGAAATATATATACCTGCACAAGGACTTATATAAATTGATTTACAGCGTTAACCCCTCCGGCACTAACCTGGCGTTTACGCCAGCTTTCTATAATTTTCCTATTGTCTCATTTTTATGAGTAATCGACATATTAAGCAGACGCTGACTCCAAAGCTAGGTAATTTAGATTAATTAATTAAATCACACTAAGTACCTTAAAGATTTTAAAGCGCGTGATATTAATCACATAGGACATATTTATGGAAAGTGAGTAATCCCAGTCATCGACTATACATACCAACTCGCTGACATTTAAAATAATCTTCCACTTTCCTTTTTTAGTATATTACATAAATTTTATAAAGAAACCTCTTACTCGGAAGAAATTATTATTAATCACCATTTGGATTGATACAGTAAATCGACATCGGCAATATATATAATAATTATCTACAGTCAATTTGCCGATTGTCTATTTTATTATTAATAATATTTCAAACGATGTTATATTGTTTTGACTTTTTACTTAACGTCGAGTACCCATAAAAATAAGACAATAGAAAAACAAGGGATAGCTGGAGTCAACGCCAGGTAAGTGTTCAAGGGGTTAAATATGTTATCAGAGAATAACAAGGTATTTAATGAGACTACAGACATTTACTTACTTAGAGCTACTTTATTTTCAGATTTTCTTCCAAAAACCGCTTTTCAATTTTGTTAATCAAGAGAAGAATTTAACACGGATGTATGGTAATTGATGACAGAATTATTTATTCTTATGGTTTATTTCAACAAATATGTATCATTTTTTTTAATTTAATGTAGTTAGCAAATTTTATATGAATAACATGGGGGCACAACGATATCTGACAATAGAAATTCATCGTACTACAGTAGACTTTGATAATATTGCATGTGCATACGTTTTGCTATTAGTTTTATTATGTAAAACATTTATAATAAGAATCAAAACTAATAGTAGTAAAATTTCTGTACATAAAACGTTACTTTTTTTATAACGGCATATCTTGAAATCCGATCTTTTGATCGAAATTTTTTTCTACATTTCGGGGCATTGGCTATTTTCTTTAAATAACATTGTGCATTTTATAACATTAAAAAGATTAAATATTACGTGGATTGTAGTTGGGGTATAGTATGTAACTTAAAAATAAATAGTTTTCCAATTGTTATTTCATATTGTTTTATCATTTTTTATGGATATAAATGAATAACCGGAAAACAGCGAGTGGAACAGCTGGGTTTTCATATGTATTTTTCTCACCGTTATAAATTTGTTACAGAAAAAATGAAGTCAACGATATTGGTATTAGTTGCATTTGCGGTGGTGGCGCAAGCTCAGTTCCCCAACGGTCGTATCCTGGAACCACCGGTACCATCGCTATGCGTACAGAGAACAATACACGAGAGATATGCTGACAGTGAGTATGAGTATATAATTATAAGGCACCCTCTAAATGTACACCTATATAATTATCAATAAATGACAATTTTTCCTACATTTCTACGTCTTCAATGACTTTTGAACAAAAATCTATTCTTCCAACAGTAACCCTAGATATTCTGGATGAAACTGACCTTCATCTACAACGCTAAATACTCGAAATGTATATTCTACACTATTTAATATCGTCTGATCGAGCTGAGATTATTTGAAGCTATAATATGAAATGCGTATATATTTCTACGTAATACTTTTACTAACATTTAAATCGGTATAGTTAACATAAATATATAATTAATGACGTATTTTTTATATAATAATTCTGAAACTACTTTAAAAGAAACGAAATGCCTATTAGAAATTCTATTTTCATATATTAAAATAAGTGTTAGTTAACATCCTGATAATAAACAGTAAATAAAAATCCATGAAATTAATATTATATATATTTAAATAATATAACTGGCATGAGAATAATAGATAAAGTAAGGCATAGTATGATAAGGGAACTTGTAGTGAGGCAGAGGATGTAGTGGGAACGACATAGAAAAGGATGCTTAATTGGTTTGGGCTCGGAGAGAGAATGGATGAAACAAATTTACAAGGCGAGTGTGACAGGGCGAGCTGGTTAGGATCGTCCTAGGCGAACTTATCTCGAACAGATCTTAGACACATATATGTATATATATAATATGTATGTGTTAAATATAATATGAAAAGTATAAACAGAAATGGCTTTCGACAAAGGTAATAAAATGACGCAGCGTAATAGAATCTTGTGTGCTGAAATATGCAAATTATATATGTAACACTAGATGTGTGCCCACGGCTGCTTTTTGTACTAAGATAAAGTAAAAACATTTCTCATATATTCAAGTACTTGCCCGTAAAACTGGGCATTGAATTGGGTTTTATTCCAACTTTTATGAGTTTTAATGTTTTACGCGGATCACTAATTTTTTTCGAAAAATAAAAGTACCCTAAGTTACAAGGAGTAACTTCAGCTGTCTACCAAAAAAGTCCTGTTTAAATCGGTCCAACTAATTAACCGGAACGAACAGACAGACAAATATTTTAAAAATTTTGTATTTCCTATATGTGTCGTATATACAGTCCATATGTAATTTGTAAAAAGCTTTTATCTTGATATTACAAACACTCACTTCAATTTTATTTATTAGGATAGATAATAATATAACAAAATCAGTAAGTAACATTATTATAGAAAGTAGTAATTGTATAATCATGTAATGTTTTATGAATTATATCGTTTAAGAAGGCTCAAATCAAGTTAGGGTTTACATTTGGGCCGACGTAGCTGATTATATATAGCATTAAGAACAAATTATAAAATGTTTTCAAAATGATCATAATTTATAGCAAAAAATTAGTACGAGACACTTTTAAACCAGGCTGTATACACATGTAATAATTTAAAATCAATAGACAGTTACAAAGTTACAATTTCAATTTAAAAAAATTCAAATAAAATATTCTTCCCGTTTTTCTTAGCAACGCACCTCCTATCATAGCTGTGCTTATCTCACGTCGCGAGATAAGCTTCTAACCTGTTCCCAAACGGGAAATAATTAAAATAGTTCTGATAAAAATATGACGACATAGGTATGCAAATAACAACTTTCATCTTTGTTCAGGTTAGAAAAAGACAATGATTTGTATTGCATATTTTATATTTTTTTGTTATTAATTCTTAAAGAAACATAGGTTATCTTACATATTAGAACTGTAAAAAGCTATTACTAATAATGACTTTATTATTTGTAATCTCCACGTATATTATTTATACGTACCTAAACATAAAAATATTGTACTAATTCGACATAAGTACATACAGCCCGGATAGCTCAGTCGGTAGAGCATTGGACTTTTAATCCAAGGGTCCAGGGTTCAAGTCCCTGTTCGGGCGACCTGCATTTTTGTTGGGATTATAGATTTTTTTTTATTACTTTTTAAGTTTAATTACTACAATACTAATTAATTAAATGAACTAGTAAACGATAAAATTGTTTTTTTTTTTTCAAGGTCAATACACCATTCCCTCTACAAAATATATTTCAATTCAATGCCAGTCGATAACTAAATACTTTTTTATCCTCATCTCGGCAAATAATTTTAATTAAGTACGTATTTCGGTATGTGCATGCAATGCACAGTGAGGAACAGTGTTGTAAGAATGGTATATTGAAAATGAATGTGACGGGGAAGAGGAAGGCCAAAAAAAAAAGATGATTGAACTGTGTGAAAGATGAAATGCTTAGAAAGGGACTGAACGTAGATATGATCTTAGAGATGACTGAAAGAAAAATAAATGTTGCGCCGACTTCAAATAAAAAGTAGGATAAGGGCAGGAAGATGATGATGAATGTACGTTTAGCAACTTTAGTACTGCAAAACGCTAACGTATAATAACGCAATAAACAAAAGACATGCTTTTAAACAGACAAAGGCTACTTCTTCTCCTGGCGGGATCCAGCACTTCGCGGGGTCGAAGAAGACTGGCTCAGCGCCAGGAATTACTGTAGACAACGTTGCATGGACCTCGTTTCTTTGGAAACCAGCGACGAAAATGAATGGGTTAAAGCTCGCATCATTCAGGACAAGGTAATAAAAATACTAAACTTACAAAGTGATTCTACAATTTGGCAAACTCTAATCGAATATTTAATTACGGGCTTTAAAAAAAGATAAAAACAAACCAGCATTTGAGCACTTTCATAACACTATTAATATTATTACAGATATACCACTCGATAAATGAAATATATAAATGGCATTAAATTAGTTTAGAGTAAAATACAACTTCGAGTCACAGTAATACTTTTAATGTGTAACTGCAAATTTTTGGGAATTTGTTGAATGTAGGATAAAGATTTAGGAGAGAATTCAAGAGGAAAAAAAATGATAAAGATGTAATCAATCAGTTCAAACGTGTGGTCAGTGAATAAAACTTACACTATCTTCGCATCATTCAGTATTTATAAATCTGAGGAAAAGAAAAATCCTATGTCAATAATGATAGTTTCACTTATTGTAAATAACACACACAATAGATGTGTTACCGATGCAACAACTCTCGTTACGTTCATTATATGTGTGGCATAAAACATACAATTTCCCACGAGTCTCGAATCTATGGCAAATGTGAAACTTATAGAAGAAACTCGTTTATACGTATTTAGGTGGTACCACAATTGTGTTCCTGAATTCCACAGCCATCCAAATTTATTTTTTCCGTAAGTACTTCATGTTATCGACTCTTGACGAATCACAAAGTGCAACGAAAAAAAAAAACTATATCAGAATAGAGACAAGATTTTATTAAAAAAAAAAGAAACTATATGAAAATATATTAGGGACTATATTATGTGACTATGGTGATGTCTCGAAGTGACAGCCTTGTCTGTGCATTTATTAATAAACTTTGTAACTATTATTTATAAAGTTCAAAAAAAACATGCAGAAAAAAACCAGATCGACTTTGTAATATAAAAATTCCCTGTCAGTGTTTGTCCACGATAAATTCCGAAACTACTCAACTGACTTAATAAAATTTTTTACACCGAGTTCTAAATCTATACTAATAAATATAATTGAAGTGTCTATTTGTAATGTCAATTTTTTTTTTACTAAATAGATATGAATATATATCCGATACCTATACCAAAAATGCAATTTAAAAAAAAAAAAAAATCGGTCTGTTTGCTCCGGGTAATCTCCGGAACGGCTGGACGGATTTTGACGGGACTTTTTTTGGTAGATAGCTGAAGTTACTACGGGTGCTTTTAATTTTCGAAAATAATTAGGGTTCAGCGTAAATAAAATAATACTCATAAAAAAATGAATAAAATCCGATTCCATGCACAGTTTTACGGGCAAGTTTTTGAATTTATGAGAAATATTTTTTTACTAAAATAAATTAGGGTTCCGTATAAAATAAAATGCAGTGAAGAATATAAGAAACGCGGGCGCAGCCGCGGGGACGCAGCTAGTTATTAATAATACTAAACAAAGAATATATCGAAGTAAACAGATGTAGACTAATAATGTAGTTATTTATTTACTTTTTAGTGCATATTTATAGTATACTCTTTGAAGTCGATTTTGTTTTTCACCAAAAAATTTCTATTTCAATAATGAAATCATTGTTATTTAGACATGTTGCGCAGAAGTGCCTTGTTAAAATTTCCAACATGAACGCTTTCTATTTCAGTTCGATTTTGTAAACGCAATATTTTCTTGTCACGGCCACAAAGAGGATATATTCCGAATAGGCCAGAACCGTGAATGTTTTACTAATATTTTCTTTTAAACAGTGTCGTAATCATGCAGGTCAAGGACCAGTACAAGTTACGTTGTGACTGAGTAAAAACATATTAAGATTTTCCTTCACAATAGACTAGGTTCATCTTATAAGTTATCAGAATAAAAACTACGATTGTGTAGTTAGTTTTTCCCGAATATTATTTTTATCATTTTTTCACACACCACTTTTACATCTATCCACTTCCTTGATAATAATGTTTTAATTTAAATTTTATCTTTTGCATAGAGGTGCATGCTTCTGAATGTTTATAAAACTGTAATATTTATAATAATGTACTGAATTATATTAGGATCTATAGGGAAAAGGTTATCGAATTTATACTCGTGACGCAAAGACGTTAAGTGGCTCGTGTAGTAGATAATATAATTAATCAAGGTTGAACATAAGAATAAAAACTAAACAGCAAACCAAAGTGTGTACTAGGCCATAAATTGATTATAATTAGATAATAGATATTAAGTTAACTGTTTATTTTTTATAACGTATTCATTCAAGTAGAAACTATTTTACGCATGTTTAAGCAGAGATACGTTCGTAGAGATATCTCTGCTAACATAAATCTTCATGACAAAGGATAATGGATAAAAGGATAAGTATTAAGAAGCTTTTATTTTTTTGTATTTATTTCTAGGTGAAGTACATTTGGACTTCAGGACGCCTCTGTGACTTCAAGGGTTGCAACCGTCCCGATTTGCTTCCCAACGAAGTCAATGGCTGGTTCTGGACTGCAGAACTACAGAAGCTAGCACCCACCACCAACCGTCAACAGAACGACTGGTCTGAGGGTGGTGGTATCGGCAAACCCCAACCTGACAACCGAGTAAGTTGCCGTTGAAGACTTTTTTAATTCCCAAATGCATGGGTTGCCCAAAACTGCATTTTTATTTATTTTTAACATAACTTTTTATATTGCTATAAATATCGTATACGTAAGGAATGGTTAAGTGTTCTAGAGTGAATTTGCGGTGTTACCTATATAATTTTTCTAGTTATTAACAAAAAAATGTTCAGTTCTCACTTCATTTGACTCACATTTTCCTGTTTAAATTAAAAAAAAAACAACCTCCTGACTAATTACCGTGACGAATCGTAATGGTTGTAACATACGACATTACGAAATCTCACCCTCATGACGCAACAGAGTAAATTCCGCCATGTTGAGTAACGTTTGCAACGTTCGTAAGCAGATGACAACGTCGCATCCGCACGGATAACGCAGTGAAAACGAAAGCGACCCGTGAATATTTATGGGCTCGCGAAATATCAAATATTCGCCGAAGGGCGTATGCCTGTGCCCGCATGCCGCACCGCGACCGTGTTCCTACCACTTTCTACAAACAACCTGCACAAAAGCTCATCGGTATTCGGTGTGCATAGTCGACATTTCTGCACACTTTCCCCACGTCGCGTCGCCCGCCGAGTAGTCACTGCCGAGACTACTACTACAAAAAATTTAAACTGTTTTTTTTATTGGATAGAAAAGTTCGAAATATATAAAGGATATAAAACTATACCTTGCTTCGTTAAATATATTTGTCATATTGAACTTTACTATTTACTCGAATGATAATATGACAGTGCCAACTTTGTTGATGATCTTAAATATGTTTAAACAAAATAAAGAAAATTTACTTACAGTTAACGGATCACTACGGATTTATATAATTATTATATTCTTATGCTATTATATTAAATTAGTTTTACTTTGAGAAACGTATAAATTCGCAAAATTGTCCTATATCTTATTTAAGACCATGTAATTAATTTTTTTTTTTGTATTATTTTGGTTCTACACCTATATAGTATAATTCAGCTGAAAATATATAAAGAGCTAATATAATGTCAAAAATCTCCAAAAATTGCGTTGCGTAATACTTGAACGCTCCCTTATACAATAATTCAAATACATTAAACTTTATATAAAATAAATAAAGTAATGAATCATTCAGCAATAATAGACATAATAATCAAAAAAGAAGTATGATTAGAAATAGCGTACCTAATAGTAAGACTGATGTATACATAAGTTTACAGAATGTATCTATCAATGTACCCTTTGAGGTTACGCGAGTCCTCAATATCCGTTTTTAACCGTTCAAGGTCTAAAATCATTCTTGCGTTAAACAATGAACCGACCCACGTAATAATATATACAAAACGTTTAACTGTTTAACATATTTATCACAAATTAAAACAATTTAAATCCGTGGTGATTTTTTGTTTATGCGAAACAAGTAGCAAGTCGTCGAATAGGTATATAAATGACCATAGGAAATGTAAAATTAACTCAAAAAAGCCAATAATCAGTCGTTGAGTTTACTGTATGGTTTAATTTCTCCAATACCGCACTACGGGCGTCGCTGCTAAATGTATTAATAAAACGATTCATCTGTTTGTATTTTAAACTTATCAAAATAAACTAAACAACCGTAACTCGAAGACGGGTTTCCCTAGTATGGCGATTATATTAGTACTGTATTTTTTTATTAGTCCATAGAAGGAACATTGACCTTCTCAGAATCATAAAAATACTTGAAATGGGTTTTTCAACACGCATAAATTTCTTGGAGAAATTTACTAATAAACTATTTATTTTTGACATATAAACGACAAATTTATACATACATACAAATATGTACATACATATATATTACTAAAGTAGCTAGATAAATTAAAGTAGCTTTTAATTTAATTAGTCATCTGCCGACTTCCTTTAAATCACGTTACTTATTTTGATGCCGTTGATACATTCAAAAGTGATTTCAAGGAAGGTTTACATTATACATAAATGAAATATTCTAAATAAACTCCTCTGTGAGTAGAAAAAACCAAGTAACCGTGGAACCGATTCTCCAAAAAAATCAATTTTCCCGACTTACGTTGGCTTAAATTTAAAAGACATCGAAATAATATAATAGGGAATTGTGGCTCTTTTAGAAAAAACTTTTTGATGGCTTTCCTCAGTCTGTTACGATAGACTCACAATAATGCAATTTCTCTCTGGACTCAATTCTAAAGTAATGGAGTCTTCTAAAATATAGTAAAAATAAATTAAAATATCTTCGGATTTACCGATGTATCATATGGTTATTGTAAACTATCTTAACGAGGTAATAAAACGTTTGAAAGTTCGACCTGCAAAAGGACCGAGTTTGATTGATTGAGTTTAAAGATGGCCGCGGGCCGAAATGATCATTTATTCAAAATAACATTGTGATTTAACAGGAACTGATCCAAGGTGGCGCTGCTGAACACTGCGTTGCGATCCTAAATAACTTCTACAATGACGGCGTCCACTGGCACGACGTCGCCTGTCATCACGTCAAACCGTTTGTTTGCGAGGAAAACGACGCCCTCCTGAAATACGTCAGATACACCAACCCAAATCTAAGAGTCTGAACTTAAATTGTTCCAGTTTTTGCTATAAAAAAAAAAAAAAAAATTCTCTCGAAATAACTCTATTCATGAATTAGCGTGGTAATTTACAAACTACCATATACACCCTATTGGAACTAACTATCTTTATATAGTTTCTTAAAACATAAATTATTTATTTATAACAAGCAAATTTTACCAATGATATTTGTTTTACTGAAAAGTAACATAAATAAAAACCTCTAGATTACTTATATTACATTTAAAAATCATATAACTCTAGCCAGATTTCAATATTAACATGTTTTAGTTTTAAAGATACCTTAGCAGATGAAAATATTAATATTTATTCGATTTATGTTAATAATAACAAATGTAATACTAGTGAATGATGTTCTATTACAATTAAATTTTAAAGTTATTAAGGTTGATCAATAAAGATTACTATAATTTACTATTGTTTTATTAAATGCTTTTTTGTCCTCACAATAAAATTGAAAAATTTAACAATATAAAGGTAACAAAATTACATACAGGTATATTAAATTTACATTAATAATCAATAGACTAAATTTAATTTGTTTATATAAATTTTTCTTCATGTATTTTGTTGATCAGTACATAAATTAGGGCATTATTATCTTCATTACTAAAAACAAAAAATATGATAAGTTTATGAAATTACAATTATAAAAAACAATTGTAGTAATAAAAACAATTTAATACTTTTCATTCAATAGTCTTTAATGTACTATTTTTGTAATGTTACTTTATTGTAATATTAGAAATTTAATCAAACTTAACAAAGCAATAATAACATATGATGATCAATTATGATTGACCAAATTAAAAAAAAAGTTATGTAAGCGTAAGTTCATATTAATACCCTGAATTTATATCTGATATTTCTAGGCGATGCTTTCTTGCTTATCATGAACCACATACAGATATTGCAGAAGTAGATAAGTGTCAACAACATTGTTACATGCATAATTCTACAGAGTCGAAGGAAACTCTGCTTTAAAGCGAAACTGGAACAATTATTATGTAAATTATTAAAATTCATTCATTCAGACATAATATTGTACAATAATTAAATTAAAAACTATAAATTCAATAATTCAAGTCCACACTGAAGAGCATTTTTTTTTACTAACTTTGTTGACCTGACACAGTTGACAGCTTCTGAGCTTTGTGGTGAAATTAGCGCACTCAGCAAAGTAATACTAACTAGCACAATGGCACCAAAATAGCATAACCTATGCTTCAGCTAACACCTCCTCAAGAATGTCTGAACCATGATTGGCACATTTATTATCCTTTGTCAACTTATCATGTTATTTAAAATTAAAATCACTTTAACCAGAATAGACTAAACAATGAGCAAAAGACATGTGTTATCATATAACCGGGCATGAATATATATGTAAATATGAGCTTACTCATTGCTGCTAAAATCTTCCATTTCAACATCAAGTGACTGATGTGACCTTTCTGGATCAGGCAATGAAGAGAAATCTTTGTCAAACTGATCTTGCAAACAGCAAATTCTCTCCATAACAAACAACAAAAGTATCGCCCAAAAATATTCAAACTCATAAGCCATATCTGTCATTTTTTCCCCTCAACCATTATAATGTGATATCCAAACTTTGTCTTTATAGGTGGGTCTGTATACACTGGATTATTCACTGATGATATTGGCAAGGCGAAAGCAGCATCTTGAAATGGACCCACCATAGAACCACGAGTCATCCAGCCAAGATCTCCACCTTGCCGCGCCTTGTCTTCACTAAATGCAGCTGCTACATCCGGAAACTTTTGCCCGGCTTTTAGTTTCTCCAGTGCTTCCAAACATTTCGACTGCTTCTCACACAAGATATGACGTACTTTGACAGCTGTCCCTCCTTTTTTCTCTTTTGTCGCTGATTCTAAATTTAAAAATATATAAGGATTTAATGCTAACCAATAGAATAGAAATAATAATATAACAAGTAACGAGAATAAATTCTAACCTTTTGTATCCCCACCAGATTTGCCGCCACTTGGTTTAGCTGCTCCTCCCGATTTTCCTTTTTCTGGTTGTTTCTTAGGAGGCATTTTCTACTTACTATTTAGACTACTAAGACAATATATTTTTGTTAGTATTAGGTATAGTACCTATTGCCGAACTCTATAGTAAAACAAAATTCCTATTTTTATTTATCTCTAATTCTTTTTTTTTGTTCCATTTATTCCTTTTTAAAGAAAAGGCAAAGGTACTAGTAGACCATGAAGCCAAGTTAGACGTTATGAACACTATCAATAAATGAATGGTGGTAACAAAATTATGGCCTTCTATTACACCGCAAAGGGAATGATTGGAACATTTCAGAATTCATGCTCCATGTTATTGTTATCACTTCACTACACTTGTGTGTCATAACTACACTGTCACGTAAAATGCTACCAAAATTACATAATATATGGTCAAATACTGCAAAATAATTAATTAAAAATAAAGACGACAACATCACATACCAAAATTGCGCCAAACAGCCCCTTATCTCTGTTTCCTATTTTATATTGTACTGTGTTTCCTATTGAACTTTTTTTTAATAATGACATGGTTTTTTGGGCGGGATATCAGTTTGACATGTAGCAATTGTTTTCTTTAATTCATTAAACTATGTATTTGCCTCTATATCAAGTAATTTGGGTGGCGTTTTGTGTGATGTAGTTTAGTTATTGTATACAAGTGAAGTTTCTTATAGAAAATATATTGTAACATTTATTCTGAGGTGCCGACATAACTCCAAGGAAAGTTTGAGCAGGATTAGCCACCATTTTGCTGAAAGTTGGTAACACTGATACAAAATTGAAAATATCTCTTACACACATAACATTGGCACAAATTGTGTGTACACAGATTCCCAATAAATAAGAGAAATAATGGAACCAAATAATGGAACCAAAAATGTCTATAACATATTTTTCAAATTGAGTATTTTCTATACCTTGTAGGGAATCTTTAAAAGAAAATATACTTAAAACTCAGCAATTTTATTATTATACGTTAATTTTATGGACTTGAGGACAATATAATCTCACGAATGTAAGCCACCAACACTGACAATAAATAATAATAGGGAATAAATCGGTTTAAATGTTTAACGAAAAACGTGTTTTTGTAAAATTTCAAAAACTAAAAAACCTGCTATGTCAATCGTCAGTTACTCAAAAATGCTAAAACCCAAACCCGTTAAACGAGTTAATAAAAAAAAACGTCAATTGTCAGCTAGAAAAAGATTTGAACCCAGGGCACATCTCTGCCAGGGCCGTTAAAAAACGTCAGTTGTCAGTAAGTATGGCGAAATTGATATTTGAATAGATTCAAAAAGAAACTTTATAATTAGTTTCACAAATTTTTTTTTATTTAAAACAACGATCTTCAAAAAATCGATCTTTTTCGACTTGTTTATTTTTAAATGAGTAACAGTAATTTTCTATTGCTTGAAATTGGGCCATATCCTCATTGAATGCAATTATTTAACAACTGGTTTTCACGCGTTACTTTTCCTATTTCCTATTCCGACGTTTTGATGGGCTTCACAAACCGTGGTCAAGGGCTGACTGGCGGTGTGCGGAGTCGTCTGCTGTGTTGAGGGTATTTTAATGAACTACCTCTGTTTGGTCTTTATATTTATTATAGTCACAACATACAACACTAAAAGTGTACATCGACGATGCCTGTGATGATAAATCGCGAACCTTGACATTTTCTAACACCGTATTCCACGCAGAAGAAAGCCTATATCTATAACGATTAAATTTTTATGTTTTTTAGGAAAGGAAAAAGGAAAGGTAACGCGTGGAAACTCGTTATTAAATAATTGCATTTAAATATGGAAAGCGAAAATTTAAAAAATGACATATCCTCGTTAATTGGAATTTTGAAGTAAAAATCTATTTTCGAAATAATTTTATTGAGAAAGCTCGTAAATATATATTAAAAAAAAAACAAAAGACTTTTAATTTTTGTATGTAACTAAAAAAAAATAAAAACTATTGGACCGATTTGGATAAAATTTGCTATAGAGATAATAAGAAATCCAGGGAGTGACATAGGATAGTTTTTATTCGAAAAATCCCACTGGAACGGGAACTACGCGAATAAAATCGTGGAGAGTAACTAGTTGTAAATAACTTAATGGCTCTCATTGGACCAGAAAAAATAAACCTTAATTTCCAAGATTCCGAGATCGATTAATTGTATCATGTTAGTGCTAAATATCGAATATATGAAATCGATTTTATTTTTCTCTTAAAAATCGATTCTTTAATTAAAGATCTCAGAACGTCAAACCTACTAGAGCCATCTCATAAGTTTTTGATTATTTTCGTACCTTTGTAATTTTTTTACTACATTTCTAATTTATAGACATTTGTGATTTTAATTGAGGCAGAAAAAAGAACCTTGACTTTCTGAGATTACAGATCAATTCACAGAATTGATCCAATGTTAGACATCGATTTAAAAATATCGATTCTTCAATTAATCGATCTCAGATTGTCATCCCTAGTTGTCAGTTAAAAGTTATGATATCAAAGGTGTCTATATTTTGATATATAATAATATTTTATTGTAGTTCCTAAATTTACATTTTTCTATTTTTTATTTATAAATGACTATCTGTATTTTATTTAGATTTAGATGAAAGGTAAAGTAATATTATTGTACTAGAAATTAACTGATTTTATTAAGTAGTCACTCAGTGCAAAATATACTTACGTGTTGTGAAACAGATAGGTCGGAATATCCCAATAACATGGGGATTATGTACGAGAAGCGACCTCTAAAAAGGTCAAGGCTAGGACCTCCTCCAGATGTTTACCCACAGGAGCCACGCCAAAAGGAGGACGAGCTCACGTCGACAAACGTAAAACACGGATTCTCTACAACACCACAATCGAGCGATGAATTTGGGACAGCTAGAAACTTTAATTATTCTACATCAAAGGTACATTTTAGAGATTTTTCAGTTACTTTTAGTCTAATGCATTGAATTATTATATATATTATTAACACATTAAATAAATTTATTTTCATCAAAGTAAGCTAGGTAGATTTTTTAGGCAACAAAATATGAGATGTGGTTAAAAATCATAATTTCATTCCTTGTAGGAGTGTAGTACTGACATAATACAACCTTTATATAATGTACTTCACATGCTTTAATCAATTAATAATAGATAGAAGTTTTTACACTAGTTGTAACTGTAAATCTGATTAGTCTTCTGATGGTAAATAATGGAAAACAATGTGTGTGAGATTAGCAACAGAAAGTTACAAGCTATTCTACAATATTCCCAATAATCACTGTTGGTCACTGTTGGACCTACAACCTAAACTAACCACAGATTAGTTAACTCTAAATTATTTCAAGGGTCAGAAGTCTTATTATCATATAATAATATTTAGATCTTATAATCAGTTGTTAAAAAAAGAATTACCTTTCCTATTGTAGTTGTGTAAACATACAGAATCCTAAAGTAGAATAAACATCCAATATCTTGATTGAGAATGTATGTACCATATTAACCCTTTGCAGATTTTATTTTTTAACCCCTCAAGCACTAACCTGGAGCTTACACCAGCTTTCCATTGTTTTCCTATTCTCTTATTTTTATGGTAATCGACATATTAAGTTCTCAATATAGAACAAAAGAAATTTCAATTCTTATATCTGTGTTGATCTACTGTCTTAATATGATGTGTAAATGAAATAAAATTCTTAGAGCATGCATACATATATGACTATATAGATTTATTTTTAATATCAATTACAATTTGTGATTCTTCTTACATTATTGTGCAGATTGGACAGTTCTTCTCTGGTATATTATCAAAAAAAGAAGAATTAAATACACTTCCAGATTGTGGTAGGAAAAAACAACAAGTAAATCCTAAGGACAATTTCTGGCCAGCAACAGCTAGAACTAAACCACAAATTGAGGCCTGGTTTAAAGATCTAGCAGGTAATTACAAAACAATAGGTTTATTCTGATAAAATGTTATCATTATGAGAATATTTTAATGTGTGGTTCTCCACCACATTTGACTACATTCTGCCTTAGTAGATACTATTTTCATAACATGTTGTGTTTGTCATGAGAAAAACTATTAAGAAAGTATTAAGATTTTTTTTTACACTAGTAGTGTGTAGACTAAATTGTGACAGTCACTCATTAATATATCTTATAATTTGACTTATCCTGAAATGTAATGCTTGTCCTCCTATTATTATTAGAACTTAATACCATCAAATTTTTACATAATAAACATTTTTTTTATTTGTCATTAACAAATAGTAAAACTATGTTCAGAAGTTTTGTATGGTAGGTTTAGTATAACTCTCACTCTCTTTGTTAAAGAAAAAAAGGTTGTATTGTATATGTTTGGACAATTTTTATCTATTTAGCATGTATTTCTGACTGTATAATAAAATAAATAAACTTCTTATGATTTATAATTTGAACACATAAATGGTCAAACAGAAACTACTAACGAGGTCACATGGATTAAGTTACGAAGAAACAGAAAATTTCCTGATAAATGTCACATAATTTATGAGTTATTTTGACTGTTATGGTATTTGCTTCATATATTTATTCTTTCTATTTTATCAATTGCATGTTTTCCATTTATTTGCATTAATTTTTTTATTTTATTTTATATACTTATATATTATTTTTCCATTGTTGTATTTAGATATTGTATGTCTGTTGGACAATTATTTATTATATATACGGAAGTACACTGGCCTACAAAATACAGGTACATGCCTAGTCTTTAGGACAGAACCTTCACTGTAAACACTGTAATCACTTATAATGAAATAAATAAATTATTATTATTTTATTATTTATTTCTTAACATTGAGCATCTAGTTAAATACGTATAAATAAATAACTGTCAATACTCTAGAATTCATTATTAAAAAACAAATTGTGTATTTTTATGTTCTAATTAGGAGGCAAACCATTGTCAGTGCTCGCTAAGAGAGCACCAAACTTTAATAAGAAAGAAGAGATTTTTATTACCCTCACTGAATATCAAGTTGCTATGCCAAGAGCAGCCTGGTTTATAAAACTAAGTTCTGCATACACAGTGGCTGTCTCTGAGGCAAAAATCAAAAAGCGACAGCTGCCAGACCCAACTACAGGTAAACTACTATTATGTGCATGGATGAATCTTTGTAAAAAGTGTCTGTTTAGCTTCTAAAAATTGAAATATTATAGTTGTTAAATATAAACTAGAATAATATAATATAAAATATAATAAATAGAAGTTGCCCATTAACATACTAAAGACCAATAGCTTTAAAGTAACATTCTGGAATAGTATTTATTTGTTTGGATTTTATTTTCTCTGTATGCAGAGACAATAATTTCAAGAGTATATGTTTGTGTAATGATGAAAAATAATAAATTTTAACTGGTGTTTTAACAATATTACTGAAATAAGATATAGATACTATTTATCTTAGTATATATTGAAAGGTTTGAACCTTAGTAAAGTTAATCTTTATCAACTGGTACATAACAAAACTAATTGATACTATTTTATTTCAGAATGGACTACAACATTAATAAAATTTTTAAAAGATCAAATACCAAAGTTGGCTGAACATTATCAGAGTGCTATGCCTGGAAATATATCTGACAAAATACCTTCTTCACAACTTGGTAAATGTCTATATAGTTAATTATTTATTTGTTTTTTGGTTTACAATAATTGTTACATCGATTCATGCTAAATAGTATACAGGTATTAATTAAATCTAACATTATGATGTGCATTTTACCAGCAAACACGTATTTATTACAACAGCTGACATGTACAAACTTTTTCCAACACTAGCTGATCTCAGTACTTTGTTCATATGAAAATATGTTGCTTAATGTCAATGAAAAAATTTAACAATAATACATAATTCAGGTCATTCGTCTGGTCAGTTTTCCTTTTAATTTACAAGTGAGTTGTTATCAAATAAGACATATTCAAACTCTGAAAGTTCTGTTTCTGAGTTGATTGCAATCTGTGAGTTATATGATATTCTGTCAGTGTCAATGTGCAAAATCAACACTTGTTATTGATTAACAAATATTATTTATTAGAGCCTGGAGCTCAGAGAATCTATCAAAATGGTCACCGTGTTGGTAGAACTTCCCAGAGAGTTTTTATGACCCTCAGAATTCACGATCCATATTATTATTCTTAATGCACTCACTAGAGGACAATAACGCTATTTCACTTAAAATGTCACTAAATATTAGTTTGAATTTACCAAGCATTTTACAATGAATTTCACATTCTGCAATTAAAGGGGTTTAAAGACTAATTTCTTAGGGGAAATTAATATTAACTGATATTTTTATTTATTTCTACATAGCAATAGTAACAGTAGAATATCATTTCGATTCAGAAATTTTATTTTTCTTATTTATATTTCTTTTTTTTTTTATTAGTGAAATTTTAATGTGTTATATTTCGAAGGTCATGGAACCCCAAACCATAATTCATCTGGTAATCCGCCTGGAAGTTCTACACCTAACTCGACAGTGCCTAACTCAATGCATTCACCTGGCAATACTAGTGGTATGAGTTTTAATAAATTATTAGTATGTACACGTTATCACATAATTACTTTATTTTTAACACAGGACATCTTCAATCGAGATTTGTGCTTATTGGACATGTTAACTATTTCCCTATGATTAGTATTAAAAAGATTGATCTTATTTTATATTTCTACATATGTTTTAAATATTACATTACTTGAAAAATATTAATATAATAATGATTTGCAATTAATTTTTATTTTGTATTTCTATTTATACCAACTGAAATTGAAAATTGACCATAATTATTAAAGTAAAATTTGAAAGAAAAAAAATCTGTTATAATGTTTTTTTATTTGTAACAATAAAGTGGCTACTAAACAAAAAGAAAATCTCTTGATAAATAGAAGAGTAAAACATACTGAGTTGTTGTATCTTCGCCTATTTATATGTATATCGAATACTAATATGCTGGTGGTATGCATATGAAATGAGTATCTCTCATTATGAGAACAAGGTATAACGTCTAATCACAGTTCGTTGGCTTTTAAAGGACTAGGGCATAAAAAATCTATTCCTATTTTAGTATCCTTATACTGTCCAATATCGATGCAAGTCTGTATAGTTTCTAGTTTGTAAACTGTAAATTTGATTAGTAGTTTTTTGAATGTTTTTTTATTATTTCTTCAGCCTTGGGTTCCTCCACACCAGGTTCAGAAAGTACCGATTGGAGGCAAGCTTTAAAGCTATGGAACTATTGTTGCCGCTTGGCCAAATATCTGCTTGACGAAGGATTATTGGACAGGCATGATTTCCTTACGTGGATAATAGAATTATTAGATAAACGAGCGCCGGACGATGGACTACTGAGGTAAAATTATTAATAATTAAGTTATCAAAATCAAAAATTTCACTGCATAATATACTTTTTAATATTTTTTATACGGGACCCTAAATATTTTCCAATTTTGCACATGTATTTACTAAAAAAAAAAAATCCCTTTCATTCATACACTGATAAATCAAGTTAACAAATTTCAGATTGTTCCTACCTCTAACACTACAACATATGTCAGAGTTCGTATGCTGCGAGAGTCTGTCACGGCGGTTGGCAACCACGTGCGCTAAGAAAGCGGCAGCAATCTGCTCTGTACTCTCCGAGACCACTTTGCGTACACTCAACCAACCGGCTGTCTTCAACAAGACCACTGATAGAGCCAGCGAACATAAAAGTATGTTATATTTTATTATAAACTTTTGGAGAATTTTTTGGGGGGGAGTGCTTAAAAATGAGATTTTTTAAAAAAATGTGTTACCCACCCTGAGTTAGAACCTCCAACCTTTCACTCGTGCCGTTCATTAGTACATCGCGCCAACCACGCTCTCAAAAATTCAATCAATCCAAATCCAACCTCCATTAGAAACGTACTGTCGTTTTTTCGTGTTATCGACTTTCAAATCACAACGATGCTACAGAAGTTTTCAATACAAAAAAAATGTGTTACCCACCCTGGGTTCGAACCTCCCGACCTTTCAGTCGTACCGTCTATGAGATACGCCTACCTAGATACGAATACCGGGCTAAGAACGCTCTCCAAAATTTTATGAACAAATCCGACCTCCATCAGAAACGACTGTCGCTTTTTCGTTACGTCGACTTTCTAATCACAACGATGCTAAAGAAATTTTCACTACAATAATACACCAATATTTTTAATAACTGTTATGATTTCAATTTGCTGAGAAATTGGATAAAATTATTACAATCGTGTTATTTTAAAATCCAATATATGTCTTATTAATATAATCGGCCAATATGTAAACCGGATCTTTTTTAATAATAAAAATAATACCTAACCCTTTTTTAATGATCCCATAAATTTGTCAACAAGATGAAGCAGTAAATCTACTATTTACTATTAACTATTTACTGACAGTATCACAATGAATGTGACAGCTGTAATTTTTATATCAATTTTATTTACTGTTATCGTAATTTTTTTACGCACTACCTAATGTAATAAAATATAATTATAGTAAAACTTGGCCAAATAATATATCTATGTGTAGTTTCAAAAAGGAACCCTGTAAATCAGGCTCATATTTCTCGAGTTATAAACCAAGTAACGGGCAGTTATATGAGGACAAACATTTTTGATGTTATACTCCTTTTGGCTTGTTAGGGAAAAATGATGAGAGTAAAGTTTTACGATGCGCGCGCACACCGTCACGAAAAACCAACACCAATTACCAACCAAAACAATTACGTCAAAGAATTATATACTTCTTACGTGCGTTTGTGCGTACATACACACACTTTTTTTTATAACATGTAAATAATGTACATTTACATGTTTGTTTACCATTTGGCTTAATCTGTTTTTATTTTAAAATATTAATATATTCTTGTAGCGACAAACGGGCAACCAACATCACCGGCACCCGATGCAAATGTCGATGTCAAACCGAATATATCTCAAATAAAACGTTCATCGACCCCTGCTGACCAAAGTCAGGGTACGCCGAACCCCAATCATTCACTTGGCACGCCAAATCCGAGCCATTCGCTTGGCACGCCAAATCCGAGCCATCCACTTGGCACGCCGAACCCTACACAACCGTTGGACGTACAAGTGAAAGAAGAGAGAGCGTCGCCTCCAAGAGATGTCAAAACAACTCTAAACACAATAATCGCAGCATCACTCAATCCGGTACAAGTCGGTTTTAGTGAAATATTGAACTGCTGTTTCCATAGAGATGTTACCATACAACTCGCGACAATATTACAGGTAATCTTTGCAGATCAAAACTTAATAAAAACTTAATCCTCTTGATCTATACTTCTATAATCTATAATAATGAATAAAATTGAAGTATCTGTTTGTAATGACAATTTTTTTTTTTACTTATTAGGTATGAATGTATATACGATGCCTATACAAAAAAAACACAATATTTAAAAATTTTGTCTGGCTGTCCCGGCTAATATCATGAATGGCTGCACAGATTTTGACGGGAGTTTTTTTTTTTGTAGATAGCTAAAGTTACTCCGCGTAACCCTAAGTTACTTTTTATTTTCGAAAATAATTAGGGTTCCGCGTAAAAGAAAACATAAAAATATGTAAAATCCGATTTAATGTACAGTTTGACGGGCAAGTGTTTCAATTTATGAGTAATATTTTGACTTTACCTTAATACTAAAACAATTTTAGGTAAGTAATTAGGCTTTCGTATAAAAAAATTAAAACACAGTTTAGTTCATATGTAACACAGGGGCAGCCGCGGGCACACAGCTAGTAATAAATAAAATTGAAGTGTTTGTTTGTAATTTTAAAATAACCACCGTTTACTAATTACATATGAATATAGATTCTATCCCTATACCAAAAACATTTCTGGGAGATAGTTGAAGTTACTCCGTGTAACTTGGGCTACTTTTATTTTTCGAAAATAATTAAGGTTCAGTATTAAAAAAAATGAAAACCCAAGAAATTGTTTACAAAATATGATTCAATTGATAGCAGTATGAGAACATTATATTCCAATGATTATTTATAAACTATATTAAGCGGTGAAGAATATATAAGACGCGAGCGGAACCGTGGGCACACAGCTAGTAATAAAATAAAATCTGCTTTTAACAACAATTTTATGTTCTGGTGTAAGTACTAATTGAAATCAACAGGTAAATGCTTAGTGACATGAATAATATTATGCTCGATAAGAAATTAAAACTTGTTTACATCAAATCAATTTATTTAATTCAATTTAGGCCTTAATAAGACGCTTATGAATAACACTAACACCGGTTCGGAAAATAACACAGTCCAGAAGAGCCGGCAAGAAACTCGATCTGGTTCTTTTTTTTATAAAATATATATATATATATATATATATATATATATATATATATATATATATATATATACATAAAGACTACAAATCATAGTCTATTATAAACTATTATTATTCATTTCTGGTTACAACCATTGTTTACGAAAGCACAGGGAGGGATGTAAATTCCAGAGATCAGTATCGTTCACGTAATGATCCACCCCGTAATAATCTTTTGAAATTAAGACAAACTTGACATGGTCCTTGAAGTTATTGTCATATAAATGGGTAATGTTCTTTGGGATAAACCGAATACTATTACCGATAAAACTTTTATTAGATTTACTTAGCCTAAAGCGTGGGTCGGCCATCTTTATTTCTAATATTAAAATTATGACGATCATTTACCAGATCAAGCTTTTCCAAATTCTTACGAACATACATTAGGCTATCGAAGATGTACTGGGAGGGCAAAGCCATCGCAGATCTTGTGATGGATCATAAGAATTATTTTCATACATGTTAATCGCTCAAATATCGAGAATAATTTAACAATAGAAAAACAATTGAAACTGAAGTTGGTTGGTCGGTACCAGTTTGGTACTTGTAACGGTTAAAGTTGCTGTGACGTGACTATGTTGTTTTTTTTAGATAATCTGTGTAGATTGTCCTACTGCTATGGTGTGGTCAGGATGCGGTTCATCTCTTCAGGGTTCACCATTAGATTTATTACCGATACCGCCGTCCGCATTGCCTATGCCTCACATAGACTCGGCTGTTACTGAAGAGCACAGACGATTGGTTAGTGCTTCTTTATAATGATGAATTACGTGGATTATATTGTTACGAATCAGGATTTTGGGGTCTCAAGTAAATGGCGTTACTTCTCACATGTATTTATTGTCTATACACACACTATTCGCAGTAAGCACAACTGGTGCAGACAAAAGTTTATCTTGAAAATAATGGTACAAAGCGTTTTTTACATCATACATCATATCAGGCTTAAAGCTTTGACCACAATCTCACCTGATGCTAAGTGAAGATATGGTACAGGATGGTAAACACATTAAGACTAGAGGTAATGGTTCTCAAGTGATGCTGCCGGAACACACCTATTGGTATTTGGCGACAGGTTTTTAAACTTGTAGCTACCCAGGCGGGCATGGTTAGAAAATGCTAAGGCATGCTATAATTTGCTCACGATGTTTTCCTTCACCTAAAGCTTAGGATGATTTTTGAGTTGGGATTTAAACCCGCGTCCATTGACGCGTAATCCGGTCGCATTATCAACTGCGCCATCATCGCACGTTCATTATCATTCATTCTGAGGTGCCACGACGATGAAATATTCTAAAAATATTACCAACATCTTGCTAGGGTGTTGATACAATCTTGAACTTCAGAATAAGCAGTATGGACAATGTTTTTTAGCCTGTCCTATCGGACTCCTTAACATCAGATGAATTGCAGATATCTTTCGAGCTTGAATAAATAAAAACACAACTCTTTTTAATTTATTGATACAGATGATCAAGGAGTTTAATCTTTTGTTTAAATTGATAAAAAATATTGTGAAGTTTTGTTTTATTTTGTGAATATGTTTTCTTACAATATTTAATTTCAAAATCAATTCGCCGTTGCTGGGATTATGTTCGGTTCTTACTATTCAGTAATACCTTGATACGATGATATCGCAAATAGTATGTGAAATGTCCAAAAATGGTTTTATAAAGAGTGTCATATATTATTAGCAAATTTATACTTTAGGTGTACGAAGCTGAACAAGAAATAGCTACAAGAAGTAAAAAAGCTGAAAGCAAATGGTGCACAGATAAATGGCAGACCAGCTCCCAAGGTATCGTGATTACTTATTGGACTTACTTCACTTTCACATAATGAAGTATATGACATAATCAATTGATAGGGGCTTATTAAGATAAACTATACACTAGTTTGTAACTAATATCATATGTATGTGTGTATGTGGATGTATATATATATGTGTACTTGTAAGTATGTAGACATATGGTTAGATATATACGTATATATAATTGGAATGTATATTATAAATATATATTGTTTTTATTTTGTCCGTGACGTCGAGTTAGGAGGTACAGCCCGAATACCAGCGCTGCGCTGTAAACCCATGGATAAGTGTTCCTGTTTGTTCCCGAACAACATTCTGTGTTTTGTGTATATTTCTTTTAAAAGATTATGTACTGATAATGTTTCTTTATTGTGTTGTGTGGTGCAAATAAATACTTTCTTCCTATCTTCTTTCATTGGCACAGTACATTCATATTATTACTGTACTGTATTGTTATCGGGACGTACCTATAGTTATTTTGCGATATATTTTTAAACCTAACCAAGTGGGCATGCTGTACATAAATTCTAGGGTTTTGTCACAATAGTTTCTTTCGCTAACAACTCAGGTTCATTATAGGATATGTAGATTCGAACCTACGTACACTGACACTTCATCCGACCACACTATCATTGTCTCATCATTGTAATACGCACATTTGAACTATACGAGTCTGAAGTTAACTACAAATGGCACAGCCAGTAGACTATTATATTGTATGAGCAACAGTATTACGCATGCGATTGGCTCTCTCAGTTACTCCTTTACGTTTGATGTATATTCCATCTCGTTCGCTCTACGTCTTACGATAGTTGTTTCTATGCTACGTTCTGGCTTGATTTCCGAGCGGCACAGGTAAAATGCGCATACTATATTTCCATACAAAATAATTGCTACATATATATTTTTTTAAACAGCTCGCGTACTCGCAGTGTTGGAAGCACTGGACCGACATAGCTTCGATCGTGTAGATCCAAACAACAACCTCGATACTTTATACAAAGAAGTGTTCGCAAACTGCACACCACTCTCAAAAGACTCCATTACAGATACCAAAGATCCCGTAAGTTATTTAACTATTTAAATACTTTTAACAAGACTTAATATTACGGTTAGTAGCGTTTGACCATATAAACCTTGAACAACCGACTTTCAAGTTATGCAGATGGAATAGAATGATATATTTGTAATTTAGGCCGGTAGCTATTCCCACTTGAATAGCTACAAAAATCCTTTCCCCAAAACTGGCTCCTAATTCCTTTTTTGCAAAATTCTCATAAATGTATACTGTATCAGAACTAAGTCGGCTGTTTTAAATACACTTATGCATAATTTGATTTTTGTACTTTAGTGTTTTTCTTTACTGAGAGCAAAGACTTATTGTAAGATTTGAACCCATGTTCATTGTTTCTATAGTCTACCATATTATCACTAGGTCATCATCATCGCAAATATCGATTGCTATATCTACGGATAGCAGACCTTGTGTTAAACTATGAAAGTATGTAAAACGATTCAAACCATTTGAGAATGTTATTGACAGTTCAGAGTGATTAAAACTCTTTTTTTTTATACGGAATAGGCTCAATGCTTTGACCACAATCTCACCTGATGTTAAGTGACGATGTTGTAACAAGATGGTAAACACACTAATCTTAGAAGTACTGGTTCTCAAGTGTTGCTACAACACGCCTATTGGTATTTGGTGACAGGTTTTCAAACTTGAGGGTGGTAGCTACCCAGGCGGACATTATTAGAAAATGCCGTACCACCATGTAAAATTCAATTCTTAACTTGGCGATAAACGGCATAACACTTTTTTATTCCGCCATGTTTCTTCTATGCAACCACGCTCAAGTCCCTTTCTGTTATCCGTATGCGTACGCATTTCATTTTTAACCGACTTCAAAAAAGAGGTTTTCAATTCGTCTGCTTTTTTTTGTATGTTTGTTACGCGATTTTCCGCCATTTGATGACAGATTTGCAAAATATTTTTTAAAATCGAAAGAGTACACTTCCGATGTCGTCTCATTTTCACCAGATCAGTAGAACTAAGGGAAATTGGGAAAAACTCTTGAATATTATAGACACATGTTTTTTATATATTCGTTTTCAAAGCTATGAAATAGGCTTCACAGCTATATAAAACTAGTTAATTGCACATGGTTATGCAAACCATAACCTACCCGCAATATGTTATCTTTGATATAATTGAACTGTATTAAACACTAGTTACATATGGTGCCCACGGCTGCGCCCGTGTTTCATATGTTCGTTACTGCGTTTTATATTTTTTATACGGAACCCCGATTGTTTTCCTAAAAAAAATTAATGCTAATATAAAGTAAAATCAAAATTAGCCTAAGTTACGACACCGTAACATGAACTATCAACTAAAAAAGTCCCGTCAAAATCGGTCCAACCGTTCCGAAGATTACCCGGAACAAACAGACAGACGAAAAGAAATACAAAAATTTAAAAAATGGTATTTTCGGTCTTTGCATCGTATATACATTCATATGTGTTTAGTAAAAAAATATTATTTTGACATAACAAACAGATACTTTATTTTATTTCTTGGTATAGATAATAGATGGTTATAAACTTTTAATCGCAGGTGTGGGTGGATGGTGTTGAGTTCAGCATACGGAATATCGATATATCGCATAGTTACAACATATCATATAGAAAAAAAAAATTATCGATATTTTTTGTAGATGAACACGTCCCTAATTCTACCAGCAAATTCGTTATGTTTGACATTCGCCCCATAGGAATGGCCGTGTTCGTACGCGGTGGTGCGAGTTTTATGCGAGTGGGCGGTATGCGGTGCGCGTTGGGGAGAACATCGCGCGTTGGCTGCGGCCGCGTTGCTAGACCGCCGACAACAGCAATTACACCATCAGCACCATGAACACCACGCCACAGGTACACTCCCTTAACCTTACATTTCCTCAATGCAACGTTTCTCTATCCGTCCAGGTTTCTAAAAAAAGTAAACCACTTCGTTTCCGAAGTGACTCGGAAGGATCGACACCAACGAAAACATTTAAGGGTGTTATTACAAAAAAGTAAAACTCCCGTTGAACACATGTTTAAAAAAAGTTCAATTACAAAAGAGTGTTTAAGGGCTTGTTTATTGATTATATTTCATGCAATTTCAAATCCAAGACACTGCTTACATGCTTACTGCTTACAATACATGAAACGCGGGCGCAGCCGCGGGCGGACAGCTAGCAGAGAACAAGTTTGAAACATAATCATAATGGTTACCTATCTAACTATCACCCGCAAGTTTCAGAACCATTACCTCTATTTTTACCCATGTTTACAATCCTGGACCACACATTGTCATTCGATATAAAGTGAGATTTTTGTCAAAGCGTTGTACGTATACAAGATAAAGATAGTAAAAATTCAAATGATATTGAATACATTTTCATATAAATCTCATCACAGGATCAGACGACAAAGAATCTATTAGCTCCGGAGCAGGAATTTTCAATGGACCACCAATTTTTCAAAATCTCCTACTGCGTTTTCTTAGATAACGATGCACCTGTTTTTAGGTAAGTTTTTTTCTTCTAATTCTTAACTTCCATATATATATATACTAAATATGTGCACAAAATTCAATAAACACTCTTTGTTTGATTTTTTATAGATGAAAGTCCTAACGCGCCTCCCGGTAACAAACAGCAGTTTGCAAATCTTGTCCACTTATTTGGTGAGCTTATTCGACGTGATGTATTCTCTCATGATGCTTATATGTGCACTTTAATATCTAGAGGTAAGTGTGTAATTTACTACTAAATATTTTTTCAATTCAATGTGTAGGAATAAGTTAGAAACCATATGTATAAGTTTGTTTGTTTATTTGTGGCGTTGATGGCATAAGAGAGTGTCTTGCCGTTTATTACCGTCACGGCGTGCTGATAAATGTTTCACATCAAAAAAAGTTAAACGATCCATTTAATATAGTGGTCTTTAATGTTTGAGTTACCACAGGATAAATTACTATTCGTTTAAAAACTTAAATTTTATTCGTTGTCTACTTAAATATATTCGACGCAAACTTTATGGCGGCTCTGAACATCGCGCGGGACGTTGCGCAAACCCAACTTCAGTGTATTAGTATTTTGTTGTTTCGTTAAGCTTTTATTATTATTGATTGTTTGATCTTTTCATTATTTACGTTGTTTTTGGGTGCTATTGATTGTCTTTTATTACTTAAATGCTCAAAGAAAAAACTTACCTCCCATGAGTAAAGAAATCTATATGATGGGAATACAACTTACGTAAAAAAAATTTTTTTTTTTTTTGCCATTCCATATATTTCACTAATGACGTTACCATTCAATTCTCAATTCCAATTACTATACTACCGATTTAGCCTTAAACGAATTTTGTAAAAACAAACCTATAACTGATACATATATAATTATTTTTTACTTGGCTGTACGTGCACGTACCCGTGCTTGCGCCTAACTTCCGGGCCGCCATAAAGTTTGCTTCGAACTGTAAAGAGGCCTGAGGAAAGAGTTTTACTTATTTACGCAGGTGATTTGATATCACCAACGGAACCAGCTTCAACAGGCATGAGTGGAAGTATACATACGGTAGCCCCTCCATCTAATAGCGCCGGTACGAGCCACAATATAGACGATGACATATTCGCCGGTATCGATCTTAAACCAAAAATGGAGGTGAATATCATTTTTTTTAACTACAGAGATATTAACTGATTATATTTTACTAACTTATAAAAAAAAATATCAGAACAGATTACTGAAAATAAGCGCTTTAATCCACTATGCTAGAATGCATAGAATGCTATCTATACTAATAATAAAATTGTAAATTTCACGTGTCTGTACATTTCCGAATTTTGTGAGAAGAATCTATGTAAGGGATTTAAAATAGGTAATTAAATACATTTCTATCATTTTTAGAAATATCTGTCTGTCTGTCTATATAGTTGTGCAGGCATCAACTAGATAGTAGTAAGTATATTTAAAAATTAAAAAAAAATTATTAAGCATATTCTGGAGTAGTATCAAAGTTTTATTTCATTAAAATCGGTCCACTCTATCAAAAGTTATAGTAACTTGAATGACACGCGGGGGAACTTTTTTACTTACCAACGTAAGTAAATATGTTTTATTTAGTCTTATTCGAGAAAAAATAATCATGGATTGATTGAAAATAAACAAAATGACATAATATAAAATGTGTTTATAGTATATAAATTGAAAATATCTAAATGGGAAAACAATATATTGATAATCAATTTTCATAGAATCTATACTAATATTATAAAGAGGAAAAGTTTGTGATTTTGGGTGTTTGGGTTAATCTCCGCTACCACTCATCCGATTTTGAAAATTCTTCATTGTTTGAAATTTATATTATGTATAGGCTACTTTATATTTTAGTATAGGATATATATTTTCAATAATTAATCTCAATAAATGTAACTGAAGTCAGCAAAAATTCTATAGTATTGCGTTGTGAATGATTTGATCAATGTCCTTGCGTTGCTTGCGGTGTTTAGGCCTGGGTCACACTCGCTCACTATGACCTATGAGAGTAGACCAGGAAGGCCAATGTTTTAAGTGTAGGGAGCAGGACCATAAGGTCCGTTGATTGTAGGGCTGAGGCAGGAAGTGACACTTATCACCACATGGGTCGTATGCTGTGCAGGCCGCCGTTCGGGCCTATTAGGGCAAGAATAGCTGGGTGCATAGTTTCAGCTCAGGGGTCCCGTGAGGACTAAGCACAGATTGCGACTTAGTCCGAGCACCGCACCGGCGCGGTCTGGACTCTGCTGCATTGTTAAACCAAGGGGTGAAGGGACGGGGCTCTGACCTTCCATTGCACTGGGAAGGCTGTCTGGGAGATGGCCTGGTCTGGCCGGGGAACCTCCTCCACGTGCAGAGCCCTGGACGGGGCAGGATGGGACATAGATTGGACCTAGACATATAGACTAGAACATAGGACGTCTATTAAAATATAATTCCGTGATTTCCACGCGAGCGAAGTCGCAGGCACAGCTAGTACTAAATATATTTCTTTTATATATGCAGAAATAATTAGAATCTATAATAAAAAATTAGTTTTTTTTTTATTTGTGGCGTAAATGGGACATGATGGCATAAGAAAGCGTCATGCCGTTTACCATCACGGCGCGCCATCAAGTTTTTTAAATTAAAAAAGTGAATTGTCCCTTTTAATAGTATTGTGTGATGCAGTGTTTATTCATTTACTATGGATTAAATTATTTTTAATTTCAAAACATTTTTCAAGCCATTATACTTCTATATGACGTCATACTAACGTGTTTTGTATACATTCGTTTTGATGATTCACTCCTGATCCAATTCAAAAATTTTAAAAGCTTATATATGAGAATTGTATTAGCGAAATATTTTTTTTTTTGTTCATTATAGGTTATATTTTTATTCACTTTTGTCCGTTGCTTAAAATAAATTAAACGCAATTCAAATATACTATTATATAAAAATAGCAAAATTATAAAATATATACATAAAAAATAGTGAAAATAGTTTTGGATGAAGAAATATTTTTAATACATTTTATCCATGAATGTCCTCATGTCATTTTTTTTTATTATAGGAGAATGTCCGTATGGATTTGGACGATTCGAAAATCGACGACGATCTGGACAAACTATTACAACATATAAAAGAGGATCAGCAGAATTCTATGGATGCACCAGACAGTCCAAAAGATCCCGGAGAACCTGTGCACAGGTATTTATATGTAATAGTGCTCGTCGGTGATCGAAATTCGAACATAACTCATTAAAAATACGGGTTCTTTTACAAAAGAGTAATAATTAATTTTAAAAGTGTTCATAACATTATGCCCATTTTCATGTCAATTGCTTAAAGTAAAACCTTCTTAAAAGTAAACATTTTGCTTACGCGGGAAATCGTGTTTGTGTGTCAAATACGTGGTAGTGTGTGTAATGTTTTTTTATTGATTAAATGTATTTATTATGCACTAGCTGTGCCCGCAACTTCGTCTTCGTGGAATAGTGACTTTGGGCAGCATATTTCGTATTTTGGTTTATTCTGGATTATAATCCCCGTCGTTACATCGTACAGCCATCGGGGAACAAAGCATACAGGCTGCTAGAATTATTAACATGTGATAAAGCCACATAAAGCTGACCATGCGAAAAACAGCTAATACTTAGATCCACATCCACAACTTTTAGCGTCTGACCATAGTCTTTATTAATTGTCATCGCGAAACTGGTCATAAGCTCACTGGAAACTGGACTCGTTTAAAACTAAACGGAAAATTGTTTGGAATGAGAGGAACCCGAGGCATAAAAACACTACCACCTGTTAAAATCTCTGCTTCTATCAGGTTTCGCAGAATCAGAAATTTAAAAGAGAAAAATTCACTTTTAATCTAGTATTGTTGCAAAGTTTTGGCGGTCTTAAATTTCTTAGCAGCATTATGGGTACGCCGACTTTAAATTTATTTTATGAGATGGTAGTCCAGGAGCACTGAGGGATTCTAAAAATTCTACTGGGTAATTGGTAGATTCTTTATCTTTCATAACTCTGTTAATAGAGATATACTCTACATTATCCCCCGAAACAAAGCTCAAAACTTCAGCATTTATTGCTGCTGCTTGGTCGTTTCGTGGACTTAAAATAGCTCTTTCGCAAAGACATGAATTTTCGCAAGTTAGTATTTGCGTTGCGTTTCCATACACGGATGATATGAGGTCTCGCATTCATGAAACTTCGCAGCATAGGTTTGCGTTTAGAACAAATTTTACTTGTACCTGTGGATACACACCGTTACCGATCTCAAGTTACTATAGAGAAAATATAGTAGCAATAGATACAACAATTTCATCTAATTTGTATCTGGTATGAATAAAACTATAAGGCTGATATTTTTTATTATAATTTGTTATGCTAGTGCTTGGATTAACTTGGTAGAGTCTGAAATTGTACCCATCCTGACCATGGAAATATATCAAAGGATACTGCAGGGCATCATATGCTCGGTGTGTTTCACAAATACGTGTTGTAAGCGATCATCATGAGTGCGCTGCACGATGTCACGTCTATCACATTCCTGATTGACTAATATTACTGCAACTTCGTCTGCAACGGGGACATTGTACTTTTCACGATGTTCTTCCCCAGGACGTCTATTAGCCTTATTTATAACTTTATAATTGTTATTTTGGCCTTGTGGGATGGAATCTATTGCGGCTTTGAAACTTCTGACATACGGATTTACTTGATGTAACATATCATCATCATCATCTCCCTACCCTTTTCCCATTTTTATTTGGGGTCGGCACAACATGTCTTCCTCTTCCATTCCTCTCTATTTGTTGTCATCTCCGCATTCACTCCTTTTCTAAACATATCATCTTTCACACAGTCCATCCATCTTTTCTTTGGTCTTCCCGTTCCCATGTAACCGTCCACATTCATATCCAATACCTTTCTTACAACATTCTCTTTCTCCCTGCGCATCACATGTCCATACCAGGATAAACGACCGCCTCTTAACTTGTCTGTTACTTGATGTAACATATCCTCAAGTTGAAATATAAAGTTGATGTTCAGCTGAGGAAAGTTATGATGTCGTATATGGGCCTGTACATTGTAATTTGATACAAAATAAATTTAAAGAAATTTTGGCTCATTTTGGAAAAGAAAAGATCCAATCAAGTGATAAATTGGCCCTGCACCTTAAAAGTTGGCTGTGACATGTTTGACCCCAAAAGATGTCATTTGGAATACACTATTATATAAACGAATATAGTCTAAAAATGTTTAGACTGAGGATGCTCACAATTTAGTAAAACTTTTATAAAGGGGCTCATGATAAGTTTAAATGAGCACTTTGCCACCTGAATAGCATATTCCATTTGGTTCTTTTCTCCATTTCTGAGCATTACAAAACTGACAACATACCACCATACCTACTATATATGCGAATTCAGAGTAATCTATTCTGGGCGAATACAAATAACCTGTTTTCTCTTTGGTAATCCATGGAAGGATATCTATTTTCCGCTCCAGTTTCTGGGTCTTCTATCAAACTTGATAACATTTTATTGAGTATATGCCGAAGTCGATCGGCATTTAGTCCTGACTAACGTTGTTCTGCAGTTTCTTTCTTCTTCTCGATCAGCTGTTAATCGAGATTCACGATCCAAACTACTTTCCAGCTTTCTAGACTGCAAAGTTCGTGCTTTTTGAGAGCTTAGGCGGGTTTCCCTATCAGTAAAGATCTCAGAGAGGTTGGATCTTTTTCGAGGCATTCTTATAATAAGTAGTAATTAGTACTAACTCAGCATTATTTAGTAAACACATACTCATCATAAACAAAAAAAATAAAAACTTACAGATTATTACACAGTTTAACTTTATTACAGTTTAATAAGTATTAAGACGTATTAACCTAACCTATTAATTATCGAAAATAAAAGAAATGTCTAATAGATACATTTATGTATTAATTGATCGCAAATAACTAAATTGTTTTTTATTCATAAATATTAAGAACTTGTATAAACTTGTGTTTACAGTTTAACTAATAAGACGTGTTTACCTAATTTGAAAACTAATTAACCTATACTATATACATACAATATGTATTTACAAACCCTAAAATATAAATAAATGAAATAAGCAAACAGTCATTGTTATCGAATGCAACTGTTACGCCATGCGCCTCCGAAAGCGGCCCGGCTCTCGACGTACTTTATCTATACATATACATATAAACTACCCAAATTGCCAGCCTAACCTGAACCCTATTTCATATGAAACTAATCAATTTTAACTTCTATTTATTATAATCATACTTTTATATAGACCAGTATTATGGAGTTTAGTAAAGTTTCAGTCAATGCATCTGAACAGAGAAAGAATTTAGATAGAATAAATGTTCGACGTAATTCTTTAAATTGACATAACTTTTTTATTTATGTACCGATTGACATAAAACAAACACTAATGTTAAGTGAAGCTTACTACAATATATTAGTGAAAACTGCATCTAAATCGGACAAGCCGTTTCTGAGATTAGCGTGCACAAACGCACAGACAAACAGACAAAAATTTTAAGAATCATTGTTTTGGGTCCTATTTGCGTTTATAAAGGTCCTAATAATATTTTTTCTCATATATCTTCGATGTACAGACAGCGATTCGTTACATTTTTATTATATGTATAGATAATTAAAAAAAATTACATTTTCACTCCTCTATATAAACTATAAGTGTGCGAAATTTCATACTCCTCCGTCCGTACGGACGTCAATATCAATTTTCGTAAAAAGGGGCACAAAGTTTTTGCTTCACATATTAATATATAGATAACTGAACGTATATAATTTATTTCCAATAATTTTATCACTAGTAATAATAGTAATTTCTTTTTACTCAAGCGTTAACTCTCCAATGATGGGACCAAGCGGTATGGGCATACCCGGAATGGGGCCTATTGGAATGGGACCCATGTCTGTACCAGGTGTGTGTGTATTTAAATGTAATTTATTTAAATAGTATTTTCATAAACCAATTTATTTATTTTAAAATAATCATTGTTTTTGACGCAATCACCAATCAATTAAAGCATTTTTGGAGTCCGTTGGGCTCCTGACCAAACAAGTCAACTAAAATCATATGAGTTGTTAAAATTATTTATAGGTATTCGTACCTCAAGCGGTAGTGTGACGAATAGCGGAGCCTGTGCAGTCGTCAATGGTAGTATTGGTCCGAATGGTGGATGCGGTACGAGCGGTGCTGTTTCACGGCACTATCACTACACTATGCACTTTCCCCTGCCCCCCGCCGAACCGGACCACGCGCCGCACGACGCCAATCAACGTCACATCCTGTTGTACGGCGTCGGACGGCAAAGGGACGAAGCTAAACATGCAGTCAAAAAGATGACAAAAGGTGTTTTTTAACTGACTAACGCTTTTTATCCATACAGCCTTGATACCTTCAGCCGGGATTTGTGACCAGTGGTTTTGTTTCGAACTGACTTACGCTTTTGATCCATACAGCCTTGAAATGTTCAACCGGTCTTTGACATCTCAACAACGATGCGATGAACGTAGTTCTTGTCGCAGTTTTTGTTTTTCATGTAGTCATTGTTTTTAATTCATTTGTTTGCAGTATATGACTACATAATCTAATGTTGGTGGCATTTTCAAAGATCAATGTACTACGTGGGCCGCTGTTGAAATTAATAAATATACTATTCCGGTTTTTTATTAATCACACGCCGTATTAATTTACTCGCATGACTAATGATAGAATTTATTCACTTTACACGCGAAGTATCGTTTTTAATTACATTCAAAGTTCTCTTACGGATCACTTCTTATTCACTTTGATATTTAAATTCGAACTATCTTTTTAACTTTGTCGATTTTAATTATGTTCATATACCTCGTAGATGAAATAGATCCCAGTATTATTGAAGTGATAACTTTTTTTTCTGTAATCGTTTTATTGAAATATAAATTGGTTATAACAGAGATGTTTCGCTCAATATTCGTATTGATATGATTTCTCTTTTGCTTTGTCTCTATATAAAGAATTATAATATTTATCCGTAATTTCTTTCATTTATATGAAAAATTCAATAAAATCATGGAATATTCCACAGAAATATGCAAACTATTTTCGAAGAAATTCTCGATTGACGTGGCCGAAGGTGGGAAAATTAAAAAGCACTCTCGCAGTGAATTTAACTTCGAAGCTGTCACTCATAAATTTCAAGTAAGTTAATTAGGTTATTTATCAATCACGCCTAGATATGTATTTAATGTGTCTAGTACCCATAAAATGAACCAATAGAAAGACAATGGAAAGCTGGCGTAAACGCCAGGAAGGTACTCAAGGGGTTAAGTGTATTTATTAATAAAATATGCTGTAACGCAAATATTGCTAAGAAAAAAACGCATACATAATAGATTTCATAGTTACAAAATAAACCCAATTTATTTTTCATAATAAAAAGATTTTGACAGGATTTTAATAGTTTTTTTTTTATATATTTACAAAATTGCAGTAGTTGTATTATATTATGGAATATTTGTTACATTTTACGTAATATAATTTAATTATTGCGAACAAATAAAGTGTATTGTAAATAGTACCACAGAATATGAACTCTGCAATGTCACTAAAACTCTCAAGCCATCATTTTGCAAGGCTAATGACTGTAATGATATTGTCAGACGTTGTCAGAATTGTGGTTGTAACTATAAAGAGTATACGTCTCAGAAGTGGAACTTCTTCGGCAACGTTTAGTTTAAATCTAAAAGCATAAAATAAAATACTAATGATATAATAAGTAATGTATCAATAATGTAATGTAATCAGAGGCCAAGGAAGAGATGTAAAGTGCGTATGAACTCTTAAATAAAAGTATTATTAGTTATTACAGTAGAAATATGTTTTTTACTAGCTATGTGCCCGCGGCTACGCCCGCTTTTCATATATTGTTTACTGCATTTTATTTCTTTTCATACGGAACCTTATTTTTTTAATACTAAGATTACGTAAATTCAAGCACTTGCCCTTAAAACTGTCCATTGAATCGGTTTTTATTCCTTATTGTATTCTTTTTTTCACGCGGGACGCGCTAATTATTTTCGGAAATTAAAAGTAGCCTAAGTTATCCGGAATAACTTCAGCTATCTACCAAAAAAAGTCCCGTCCAATTCCGTCTAGCCGTTCCGGAGATTACTAGGAACATACAGATAAAAATTAAAAAAAATTGTATTTTTTGTATAGGTATCGTATATAAATTCATGTATATTAAGTTAAAAAAAAAATTTCGTTATTACAAACGGACACTATAACTTTATTTATTAGTATAGGTTATGTTTGTCACTTTCTCTCGCGCTACGTACTTCAGTTGACGAATAAATGAATGTTTTCGTGGGGGTCAGGCGATGTCTATGTACGAGCAAGGCGCCGTGTCGTGGGCGGTAGGCGGGGCGGTATGCGAAGCGTTGGCTGCGTACGCGGCGGGCGCGACTACGTATTTACCGCAACCTGAGCACGTGGCGTTCGCACTCGACCTTATGGAGATAGCGCTCAACGTGCACGCGCTTATCGAGACCTGTATTCAGGTTTTATTATTTCAGTTTATTATATTAGTAAACATATAAACTAGTCGTTTCTGCGACTACCTCAAAGTTACCCAAAGGGCAATCGAGAGGGCTATGTTTGGAGTTTGCGTGGAACGAATGCGGAGATCCGCAGAAGAACTAAAGCGGCAGTGGATCGATGGGAATAACGGATCCTCGAGTGGATGGATACCATGTACTGGACGACGCAGCGTGGATAGGTTCCCTCCCACAAGGTGGACTGACGACCTAGTGAAAGTCGCGGGAATCTGGTGGATGTGGGTGGCGCAAGACCGGTCGCTGTGGAGATCTTTGGGATAGATGATCTTGTGGCTACTACAATTTTGTTTTTAATTTTCATATTTATTAATATCTCTTATGGGTCCTTATAGTATTTTGTAAACATCAATAGGAGAGGGCGTCTATATTCTGCTTATTTCAATGACAAGAGTTGAGGGGGTGATGGTCTCAAGGTTGAAGATTATTTATTTACATTATCTTAGGCTTGTTCAAATGATGAAATATTCCTGTCATTAACGCACTTACGACCGTAAGTAAATCGGAAAATAATAGAAACAAATTTCACGCTAATTACAAAATACAATTACGTTTAAATAAAATGGTAATGGAAACTATATTTTGAAAAATATTTTACTGACAATTACTTATTCATTAAATGGAAAATTTAGTTATATTTTTTTTTGTTGCTTGTACATTTAATGACATCACGTGGATATTAACGTGACAAGGGTCGAGCGCATTAGCAATTTGCTAAGTATTGTAATATTTCAATGTATATAGATATTGAAAGAACTATCAGAAGTGGAGGGTGCGTTGATAACACGCGGCGCTCCCAGCAGTGGTATCGCGGCCCCGCGGGCTTACACTTCTGCTTTGGCACTGTACACTGTCGGTGCGCTTAGACGATATCACTCATGTCTCTTACGTGAGTATACGTATCGACGGTCCCTACGTACAAAGCGACATGTCTAAAACCGTGGGGAGCGTAATGAATATTCAAATCACTAGAAATTAATCTATTTACATTTTAGTATTTATTATTTCTGCAGTGTGTTATTCGATTTTCGAAGTTTCTGGTGCTGGTTCATGTTTTCATGAAAAACCTGATAGATAACCCAGTCGGTCAAGTGTCGGTCAAATGTCATTTTTGACATGTCGCTTTATACGTATGGACCGTCGATATAAAAGATATAATAATAATAACTTATGTTTTTAATTAGTTCAAGGATTTTATTTAAAGTCTTATTTGAAATTTAAATAAAAGATAATTCGATTTTTTTAACAATACACTTACAGGAGTACACTAAAATTGTATATAAAAAGTTTTCAGAATACTGCTATTTTTTTAAGTAAATAAAAGAGGATAAAAAAATGTCTATTCAGTCTGATACTAAGTGACAATGTGGTCACAGATGGTAAACACACTAAGCCCAGAGGTACTGGTTCTCAAGTGATGCTGCCGGAACACACCTTCATAAGTACTTTAAACAAATTAATGTATTTAAAATAGAGCAAAAACCCTTGTAATGTCCCCCGGAGGTCGAAACTCGACCATAAATATAAGTAAGTATAAGGACCATCGACCATAAATATACATATAAAGAAGTATAAAACCCAGAGAATATTAGGATACATTAAGATTAGGCAAAGGGGACGGGGTATATTAATAATATAGTCTAGAAAGAAAAAAAAATAAGATGGGGGATTTTAGAAAAAAAAAACATATTCGTAAAGGGGCGTTGAGCAAAATAAGATTGAGAAACTGTGTCCTAGACAGCTTCACTAAGTTTTTGGGGCGAACGCTTAAGGCGCTCAGCTGGGAAGGTGGTAGCTAGTGTATGGGGGGTCAATGTGGTACGCGTGGTTTTGGGCTGGTTATCTGAGATGTAAACTCATGTGCCGTTGTAACACGCTGGCAGCGGGTACATACATGAACCCCCGAGTTGGGAATCGAAGTCATCATCTCTACCGAAATCCCTTTACACGTAGTGTGCGTGGAGCAAACGTCAGCGGTGTTCGAACAGCTGTGCCGGCTGGTGAAGTGCGTAGTGAACCCTGGCGACTGCGGTTCCGCTGAGCGTTGCGTGCTGGCGCAACTGCACGACTTGTACAAGGCAGCTGCCCATCTCTGTCACGCTCCCCATGCGGACACATTCGCAAACGCCTACCCTAAAATCAAGTAAGAATTTTACAGCTCATACAACGCTCATAAAATTTTTAGGAAACAGCATAGAACACACATTTAAAAAAATATTTATTTCTATGGAAAATGTTAGTTCCGTTGTAGCTTGATATGAAAAAAAATCTTTTGAACGACAAAAATATTTATATTATAAAATATATTGTTTATACAAAATTAATAATAATTAGTAATATTCAAACTCCCAGTCTTAGGTGTGTTTTATTTTTCGATTTTTTTTAAACCCAACAATAGTAAATTTCTTATGATTTTATTTTTCACACATAACCTATACTGTTTAACTCTCTTAATTTTGTGGTCCTTCACAGACAAGCTCTCTACTCTCCGCTTCAGCCCATACCATCAAGCTACTCCTACAGTCCACAGTTTCTAGGTGAATTCTTCACTAACCCACGTAAAGGTAAAAAATCTAAATATATTCGCAGCAAACATTACACTTTCTGTTTATGATATTTCTCATTCACATGTCACAGGTAAAATTGAGATAGCTTGGGCACGACAAGTCGCCGAATCGCCTGCAAACAGATATAGTTTCGTGTGTTCCGCTATGTTAGCTGTATGCCGCGAAGTAGACAACGATCGGTGAGTTTCCATTCACTCATTCACTCAACGACATGGGTCGAGATATCGATAAACAATGTATCATCGATTAGCGAAATTGTTAACATTTCTAAGAAAACGGACGATTGATCCAGTTCTCCTCAAGTATAGTTCATTCTTGCTGCACTCGTTAATTAGTTGCTAAAACAGTAATACAGATAAAGTTCTGCGTTTGCAACTGCGTTCAGACTCTAAACTCTCGTTTTTATGTTGCATCGAAACTATTGTGCGTGCGCAATGATGGCTCAATATGGCGGTCGTCAAAATCCACTCGCTAACACCGTGGCAAACGTGTTGACACCTGATTGGTCGAATGAAGATTTATACACAGGTGCCAATGTACAAAGAATTTTTTACAGAAAGTATAACGTGAATTCGTGATACTTCAATCCACTTTTCAAGACACTATTCCTCAAAGTAATCGTGAATTAAAGATGTGATGTAAGAGAGATAAAATTATCATTGTAAATAAATCTCATTTTATGTAACAAATGCAGTTTTATTTATGCATAAACAGTCCCTACAGAACCTTACTTCTGGGTTGTATATGAAAATAGAATAACTCGTCTGACGTCATAACAATTTACATTGCGCATTGCCTGACATACGAGGGCTGCCTATAAATCTTGTAATAGGTATGGATCGTTTTAAATTAACAATGTACTAATGATTTTATTTTAGTATCCAACTGTTCGCAGTGTGAACGAGTTAGGCGTATTATGTTCGGAGATGACGGCGTGGTGCAGTGCATTAGCAGCGGAATGGCTCGGAGCACTGGTGGCCCTGTGCGGTGCCCAGCACTACCCGGCACTGACTGCCCCGCACGCCGCACCACCCACCCTCTACCCGGATCTACTCCACCACCGCGACTTGCACGACGCCGCCGCGCACGATGCGCTCGCTGTCTTCACATGTATACTAGTCGGTTAGTTACTTACGAACTGAGAACGCAATGTATTGCTAACTAATCAAAATCAACAAAATTCTTTATTCAATTTAGACCCTAAGAAGGGGCTTATGAACGTCAAAACACTACCACCAGTTCGGAAAATAACACAGAGCCGGCAAGAAACTCGATCTAGTTCTTTTTTATAGAAATTCAAAGTATATATAGTATATATTATTTTTTATATAGAAACTATACAAATCATATTTACGACCATTGTTACCGGAAGCACAGAGAAGGGTGTAAACTCCAGAGATCAGTATCGTTCACGTAATAACCCACCCTGTAATAACATTTTGAAATTAAGACATATTTGACATAGTGCTTAATGTATTAAAAGGCATAGTGCGCTGGATTCTGATTTGTTTAACGCTGATTTCAAAATTGTATCAAATTCCCGTTTCTTTGAATGATTTTGTTGTCCTTCCAACCATGAGGCCGTTCATTAAATACGTTTGCACACACAAGGGGGGTTTTGCTTAGTATGACAAGATGTGACGGGGGGGGGGGGGAAATCTACAGCAACGGAGTCTTAGTTTTGGTGACAAAATATTTCTAGGGGGGTCTCAGAAAATGTGACACAGCGTGACAATAGATGGGGAGGCGGTCAAAAAAAGCTGATTTTAGCAGGACGTATTTTATGAACGGCCCCCATCTACCCTGATACTTGTAAATATCTTTCTTCAGTTTTATTCGTGTCTTTTATACTTTAATGTAGCTATGAATTTTGTTAAAAGTTGGACGACCTCATTATCCCGTTTTTTGCTGTCATCGTTTCAAAAATAAAATAACTTACTGATACTGCAATAGGCTCAGCGCTTTGACCATTTGACAGATGCTCATCGATCGGGTGTCATCATCGTTCTTGGATTGTTCTATATTTGACATGAGACGAAGTTATACTTATGTCGAGTACGAATAAAAATTAAATACCTCTATGTGTACGGTTTATTGAAAGTAAAAGATACACATATATAATTCCAGCTCGTCATTGTTTTTCGTTGGAAGACTTTGTCCGTCACGCCGCGTTGCCGTCACTGTTGAAGGCTTGCGGTGGCGCCGGCACCTCCGGGAACATCGCAAACGCGCCCTCCCCGGACACCGGCGCGAGGCTCACCTGCCATCTTCTACTAAGGCTTTTTAAAACTGTCGATACTCCGCAACCTGGTTAGTCCTTTTTTGTCCAATGGTTTCGTCACATAGCGGGCTCGTCGTTTCGTCAGCGTGCTTTTATTATAAATGTCACTCTGCTTGTAGTGTCTTTTACATAGCGTCCCCCGACCCGCCCGATATGTGGCGAAACTATAATTAAGGTTCCCTCAAATATTATGAAAAGTAATATTTTTAGGGGGAATTTCGTATGTCATTTTATTGATTTTTATTTGTTGTCGGAATCTTCTTTTAGGTAACCCCATATTGTGGTTATATACTGGTTTTTAACGTAAGAAAGATATAATGTAGAGAGAAGCATGATGTTTTTAATGAATATCACTTCTATCACGTGTACGGTGCTGGGTGCGTAATTTTTTTTTACGTGGCCGTGTGGTTAATATTGAATAAACATCATTAGAGTCTGAATGGTTATTACGTAAGCAATATTTATTTATTAATAATTATTTTTTCTTTTCAAGATTATGCCAATGCCTACGTAAGTACTTTATAAGAATAAGAGCTTTGAATACTATTATTAAAAGGGAGAGTATTATGACTAAAATTCTGCTTACGTAATTCTTGAACGGCCTCTATTTTTTTTTATACTAGGTCTATACTCAGTATCGACATCGCCGGGGCCGGGAGCCGCCGCCGCCGGGGTGCGACTGTCCTGCGACAGACATTTACTAGCGGCGGCGCACAAGAACATCGGCGTTGGACCAGTGCTGGCAACACTCAAAGCTATTCTCAGTATGCATAATATTACACTTCTATCACTTTACAACTTGTTTAAAAAATGTGATCATAATGAACCGAGAGAGCTCCACTGGTGGGCATAGGTCTCCCCTAAATATCTCCACAACGACCGGTCTTACGCCACCCGCATCCAGTGAATTCCCACGACTTTTATCAGATCCTACTCACACTGCGTCTTCCGGTACATGGCAACCATTCGAGAGCCCCTTGGCCCCATCGGACATCGGTTCTACGAGCAATAGGCCCATCATTTGGTTCTTCTACGGATCTCCTCATTTCTGATACGATCACGCAAGGAAACTCCGAGCATAGCCCTCTCCATTGCCCTTTACCATGTACTAAAAAGATATATATCGTACTATTTCAAATGCATTCCATATATTTTTTTTCCATTTGACCACAATTTCGTCAGATGTTAAGTCGCTCTAAACACGGTAAGCTTAGTCTAATAGTGCCGAGCGGGTATTCTTTTTTCCCATAAGTATGGCATGTTCGCATAATCATTCTAACCTCGAGGTCTTCAACCTAACCATGTGTGGTCTGATTCCTTTGGTCAGGTTACGACTTAGGTTCTAATCTATTCTATTACGTGCCTAAGCTTTCGTTGAAGGAACCTTAAAGTTTGTAAATCTGTCGCCAAGCACCCTATAGGGGAGTTCCTGTTGTATCACTTGAAAGTCTCCAACTTTAGTGTTTTCAACATCTTGGGTCACATTCGTCGTTTAACATCAGAAAGATTGAGACCAAAGTGTGTTTATGTGTGGTCGTTATAGAGCTTAAGTCTATAATTAACGTTAAAAAAACGAGAATAATATATTTTTCAAATTATTATTTCTTATAATTTTTTCCTTTAAACGTAATCCGGGCAACGGCTACATAGTATAAAAAAAAACCTAAAATAAATAATTTTTTTTATTCAGTATCACGGCTCAGTGTTTTGACAACAATCTCACCTGATGTTAACTGACGATGTGGTCTAGTAAGGCACACTAAGCCTAAAAGTTCTGATTCTCAAGTGATGCTGCCGGAACACACCTATTGGTATTTGGCGACAGGTTTTCAAACTTGAAGGTGGTAGCTACCCAGTCTTGCATCATTAGGAAATGCCCTACCACCACCATTTATTATTGGACGGTGTCGCCATTACAAAATACTGTCCATTGACAGTGGTCGGTGACTCGGCCCGCGACGGCATCAAGTCGGGCAAGAAATCCTGTGAACTATCACACATATTAGGCACCAGCGATACAGTGCCGAGCGACGCACAGCTAGACCTATTATCGTAAGTATATTACTAATAACAGAATATTCAATTGTTTTTTTTTAATATTCTAATGTTATTAAAATATAGTTTGATTGGAATGACAGCTATCAGGCAAATGTGATTAATACTAGGAATATACCTATCTAAAATCGTATAAATAATATTTAAAAAAAAACTGATAAATACAGTCTGTATTTTATTGTACAATCTAATATGAACATAGTCATAATACGATCGTAATACATGTAACAATTGTAACGCACTATTGTGATAAGTACAAAAATATTGTTACGCTCCTGAGTAACTAAAATGCCTGTGCGACACATGAAAAGATTTATTCGTGACTAGCTTTGTGCCCGCGGCTTCACACACTTCACACGGAACCATAATTATATTCCTAAAAAAATTCTGGTACTAAGAGAAAGTAAAGATATTTCTCATAATTTCAAGCACTTGACATTGTATCGTTTTTTTTTTTTTACAATTTCTTGGATTTTATTTTTTTCTACGGTACCCTAATGTTTTTTTTTTTTGCACTAATATTACTTACTAGCTGCCCTTATGTGCCCGCGGCTGCGCCCGTGTTTCATATATTCTTCACTACGTTTTTTTTACGGATCCTTAATTAATTACCTAAAAAAATTAGTACTAAGATAAAGTAAAAATATTTCTCGTCAATTATAGCTTTTGCCCGTAAAACTGTACATTGAATCAGATTTTATTAAAATATTTGTTTTTGCGCGGAACCCTAATTATTTTCGAAAATTTAAAAGTTACCCGGAGTAACTTCAGCTATCTACCAAAAAAGTCCCGTCAAAATCAGTCAAGCCGTTCCGGAGATTACCCATTATAAACAAACAAAGAATATAAAAATACAATTTTTAAATTTTTTGCTATAGGTATCGTATACACATTCATATCTATTTAGTAAAACAAAAATATTCTGACAATACAAACAGACAATTCTATTGTATTTACTAGAATAGAAAACACTAATATAACATAAACTATATAAAAGCATACTATACAAACACAAACCCTTTCATTATATACTCGTAGCACTTGTAGATCGCTTGCGGTTCTCATGGTCTTCATTCCGATGTTCAATTGAAACTGAACTGACTGGTACGGTCCGCGGCCCATATATAGTGAGTAAAAATTGTTCTAGAGCTTAAATCAATAACTTTATTCACATTAGTGGGCTTGTTAACAGTCTTTTTTTTAAGAAACTCAGACGCGCAAACGATTTTTTTTCTCTTTTTCTTTCTTTTACAGGACGTTACAATATAATCGATATTTATAGTTCGCATAATATAACACCAGAAAAAACTTGTTTCTATTTCCTAAATTTGCAATATCGTTATCTGTGGTTGAAACCGAGGGGCAACTATATCGTCACTAATTTGTGTAACACCATCAATAAAAAATTACGTTGTCTAAAAGATACAAAACTCCATGTACATGGTCACAATGACAGCTGTCATTCACATCAAACTATACCTTAATGAGTGTAAGATCAATCTTTTTGCACTCTGACAAACGTTTATTTATTTAATGCCAACAAAAATGAAATTTTATTAATTTACTGCAATATTAAATATTATTTGTACACTAATCAGAATTATAACTGACTAGTTATTGTTTTTTTTCTTATTCTTAGGATGGTAGATACAGAGATGACTGGGGGCCATAGAACTCCTAGGTTTGTTTTATTTTTATATTGAGTCACGGTCGCACACCCAAACCCCGGGACGTCATCACGTGGTCATCACGTGCTCTCCTCTATGTACATATAAATGTAATCATCATACTATCACGATGATCACTCGCTTCGCTTTTTTTCATGTTTATTTGCTGTGCCCATGTTCATTCCTACTATTTACCCATTGCCTTTGGGACTCCTGACGTTTATTATCACGAAATTTAATCAAATGTATGTACATCATTGTCATGTATGAAATTTCACATTTACAATATGCAAAATGATACTAATAATAAGGACTGCACGATCTGATCGTATTATTATGAAAACAGCACTTAACACTATAGCGTCCGGCGACACCACAATGGTGTCGTGAGCATAGTATACGCCAGTGGCCGGCGACAAGGCAGGTAATGATATCGCCACATGGCGGACGGATCGGGATGTGAGCGCGATTTTTCTATAGAATACATCGCATAAACACGAGCCGAGCGCAAGCTGTGCGCGACCTGTTTTGTAGTAAAAGCTCGCTGACGTCCCGTCCCGCCCGCTGTGTGGCGCAACCATAATCCGAATTAGCGCTGCCGACGCCAAACAAATAAATTTTTACGAGACGTGCGGACGGCAAAGTGTTAGCATGTGTAATACTCATAGAGTTAATTTTGAAAATTACCAGTAGGTACACACTTTTAATTATTAGATTATTCATAATAATTTAATTATTAAATTAAATTATTAGTTATTATATAAATAATAATTTAATTATTACAACTAACTGGGATTAAAATCGTTAAATATTTTTGTCTAAACAAGATCACTAATAAACATTTTAAATGGTTTTATAGTTGTTAAATAAGCTGTTAGAATTTACAATAACATCGTACCTTACACTAACATTTTTGTTTTTTGTGATGGATTGTACTATTTTTCATTGGAAATAATTAGGATAATATTTATTTGTATACAGTTTCATGGATATACTAGTTGATGATCGGTCACTTCTCTACGTAGTTTCCTTGATATAATGTACATATGTAACAAATTAAATTGAAATCAATCCAAAATTTGAGAGTTTTTTAAGAAGCAATCAGCCAAATATTGACATTATGATTTGTATTTATATTAGATATGTATATAGGCATTACATAGCAAGTGATTTAACAATATCATTGAATGAGGCTTAAGGAGATTCAATAACAAATCATAATTCATTTCTTCACGAAGAACATTTATTTTCCAAATTACAAAATTTTCCTAAATATAATTTGAGTACGTAATTTAGACTGTATGCAATTAATAACGCACCAGTTTGCTATCACTATGGTACCTGATTTTAATTTAATTGACTCTTAATTCCTCTTAGTTATTTTGAAGCAGAATTATGGTATATATTATAGTAATATCAACCATAGTTTTTATGTTGTATTAAAAAGTAAAGTAATGCCTTTATCGAACTAATAACTGTTATTGGGAATTATTTATACATTTCATTTTATAAGTTAAGTGATTATTTTTGTTATCTCAAACAAATCATAAATGACTGAAAACAAAATTACAATCTGATAAATAAATAATAAGCATTTTAATTTTATCATTGACAGAGCACGTTACACTGAGATATGACGTCACAATTTATCTATTTCGTACAAGTTTTATACTAACAGTCGTTTTGCAGGATAGGGGTAAAGCATATATTTTTCTAGCATATCTCAGAATTTTACTAACCTAATGGTTTTTTTTTTCAGTACATGTATTATATTTAATTATACTATTTATGAAAGGATGCGTATTTATGGAAGGTTCAAATAAATTTTCATGAAGTCCATATCGTTTGTACAGACAAAGTAAACTTCTTTCTTCCTACTCAGTAGATATATAATTAAGATATAAATAAATATATAATTAAGTAAGTTAATAATACGGCAAAGGATAATATTTTAAATACACGATAGTCATGCTACAAAAGATATGTGTTAACACTTAAAAAACTCACTTTTATAGATATAAAATAACAACACATCACAACGAAGCACATGTCCTCGTAAAATCCTATAAACGTACTTAATAAAAATCTCCTTTGTGTAAATAAGTGTTAATTCCGGTGTCAAGTTTCCGTTATTTTTCTTTTGCTGTATGTCCGTGTTGTTAATACAAACTATAGCTATAGTGATTTCCGTGCTTTCGATACCTGTGTCACTTCCAAACTGTCTGTCTTCACCAAATAGTTTTTTTTTTTTACTATAAATAAAATAAAAAGGGAAGGGTGATAATTATTACAGAGGTGGAGGCGGTGTCGGTTCAACTTTACTCGACTCTTCGCAATCGCTCTCGTCACTTGCCCGAAGGGTTTTAGCCGAGATATGCTCCGAGGAATGGGTTTTGCAGAAGTGCCTACAGAATCCAGACGAACTGTACCAGCCTGATATGTTGCTTGATTCTATGTTGACACCGAGACAAGCTCAAAGGTACGTTGAAAACGACTTTACCGCCGTTGAACGTTACTCGGTAGTGGAAAACACTTACAGATTCGCGTTACCAGTGCTATGACGTCAGCCGTCAACATGCTACAGTATGTCAAGTTCAAGATGGCAATCAGAGATAAATAATAAAATCTATACTTACGCCGCCTATCGTATGTTTTGGTTATGAATAAACTATATTGAAATGTAAATAATTTTTACTCGGAGCGTCAATATATGTAAAAAAAAGACAAATATTAATGTTAAATGTTACCTAACATTATTATTACCTTATAAATTATTTATAACCTTATGTTAATAATTTTAACTTAATTTCAACAAATTAAAAAATGAAAAAAAAAAAACAGTTTATACAACGTTTAGAATTTTTACTTCTTGGTTTCCATGGTTATCTAGTTTTTTTTTTTTCAGGTGGTATCTATTAAATAAACTCATAGACTTACATACTTATAAGATAATTAAGAATATTTTAAATGAATTGTAAAAATCAAAAGTGACAAAATATGATTTATGATTTGACAAAATAATATAAAAGTAAATTTACGGTGTAATTTTCTCTATTTTCATAGAAAAATATTTGTCTCGTTTCCACCATCTCCTTACTTAACCACCTTACACGGGTATTTTATGACCTAATTGTTAAAATCTGTCCCCTATATTGATGCCTTTCTCTAACGTTGGTCATACCTTCTGAAACAAAAAAGTTTCCAAGAGCGAGACAACAAAAAGTGTGTTGCTATTTAATAAAATATTAATTTATTAACTGGATTTTTTTTGATATTTATCAAATTAGATTGCTGCATATGATATGCTACCGGATTCAGCTAGCCACACGCATCCAGATCTCGATCAGAAAACAATGATCACTCGATTGTTGGAGGTAATAATAATGATTTATTTTAATACATTATTTGATTAATTTACAATTAGCATTAATAATTCTTTGACCCTCAGAACTAAATTATTCTATACTATATTTTCTACTAAAATTTTCGATATATTTTCGCATGTCGATAAAAAAATTTGTGTCAATCAATATTTATTCTACCATCTGCGATAATAATATCTAGTGATTAAGTTAATATAAAATGTGTGCAAAAAACATTTGTTTTTTCATTTTCATTACGAGAAATTGCTTAAACCTATTAAGCTCCTTAAAGATAATAAAATATATGAATAGTGCTAAAACGCTAGTATAGTCCTAAAAGTGGAGACCATAATAATGGAAAAATAATAAATGACACATAACAATAAGCGCAACACGTCCGTAAAAACATCGTCTGTTCTAATTCTTTAAATGCATATTTGTGAGAGACTTATGTCCAGCAGTGGGTCTATTTTGACTATTGTAATGATGATAATGACATATGCGTAAAATGCCGGGTAGAGGCATTTATTTGTGACAAGTTCTTAAAACATGTGTTCAAAACCATTGAAAATTTGTCTGGCGCTGGCAATACAGTTGACTCTCGTAGTGACGTCATGAGTCAATTGACAGATTTGATAATGTTATCGCTTGGAAATATAAAAATAAATATCATTTTAAGGTGATATAATATATTTGTAAAAATTGATAAAAAATCTGTAATAGTAAATGCAGAAATCGTCATTTTTATGAATTTCTATTTTTAACTAAATGAGATCAGTTACAAATTACTGATATATTTTCTTATTCGTTAGGAGTGTTTGTGCCAAATAAAAATGTGTATGAAAGGAAACGAAAGAAACTCACAAGATTTCTGTTATTAAAAAGATGGCACAAACTTTAAACTATTTTTCTCTTTTTTAAATTGGCGAGTGGCGGCAAGCTCTCACCATTAAATGTTGATAATTTAATTTTTGAATGAAAAGAAGGCGCGGTAGCGGTCTAATGATTGCGTACCGTTCCTCTGAAAATTAAAGGTTAGAACAGACTAAATAAACTAATTAACTTGTATACAGATTTCTAAGAATCAGGGATTCTAGGCGGGAGTCTTCGTAAATATGTCGAATACTGCATTTCAAACAATAGTGTAGTATTCAGGTCAACTACTTCTTCTTGGTTAATGTCAATCTGCGATTTATATACACAATTCTGCCAGTATCATATGATAAGTTGTGTATTTAATCTTGAAGCTCCAGCAAACATCTTTCTGAAACTTTCCATGGGCACTTTGCATTCGTCGTTGCGCCTCAGAACTAATGTTTCGTGACAATATTTCCAATACACTTCAACTGTGCACAATAACCTAATGTGGATCGTGAACGTAGTGGATCATTACGTGAACTATAGTGATGTCTTTAAATTACACCTCTCTACCACTAACAATGGTTATAACTATAATAGCATTTTTTTATACAAATTATATATCCATTGAAATTTATAAAAAAAAGAAACCAGATCGAGTTCTGGCTGGCTCTACTCGACTGGGTTGTTTTCCGAACCGATGGTAGCATTTTGACGTTCATGAGCGCTTTCATAAGGCCTTACTTGAGTATTTTTTTAAATGAATTATAGACAATAACTGCTACATGACATACTGATATCTCTTCTTCTTAGTCAATGGCAATTTGAGTACACACAATTTGTGCCAATGTCATGTGGGTAAGATGTATTTTCAACCTTATATTAGCGTTACCAATCTCCAGCAAGGCGGTGGCCCATCCTGCTCGAACTTTCTATGGAGCTTTGACGGCACCTCAGAATATATTCTACGCGTTATCTTCTTGAACCCCCTTGAGCACTAACCTGGCGTTTACGCCAGATTTCCATTGTTTTCCTATTGTCTCATTTTTATGGATAATCGACATATTAATAAACTTAACTTAAACACGATAACTAAACTATATCAAACAAAACGCCACCAAGTTTACATGATATAGAGTGAAATACACAAGTTTAATGAATTAAAGAAAACAACTGGTACATGGTCAGACTGAGATCCCGCCGAAAACTCCGACTGATATCTCGTAAATAAATCAAGTCTACTTGTTTGTTTATTTACGGTAAATCGTTAGAATCTGGAGCAGTGGTCGCTGCGCATGTCGTGGCTGGATCTCCAGCTGATGTTCAAACAGTTTCCGCTCGGTTCGCCGGAGCTGAACGCGTGGCTCGACACGGTCGCGCGCGCTGTCATCAACGTGTTCCAGCAGCCGGCGCCACCGCCCCCCGATAAGGACCGGTAACATAATCACAAATATCGCTATATACAAGATATTATCATCATCTATTAAATAGACCACAGACCCTTTGTAACCATCCGGGTTCGTCGAGGAGGAGAATGAGTTGAGACTTAACAATCGTTTTATTTCGATACTATACATCCAAGCACAAACAAGGGTTTGCTAATACTGGAACGAAATACAATATAATATCTGCCCTTAATATTACTATTTATATCCTATTCAAATATACTAATTGTGTACTCACTCCGTGTCACGCGTAATTCCCTATAAACAACACAATTCCTGTAAATCTATATGGAACATTTCAACATATCCAAATATTATTCTGAGACACTGGAACAATGCCAAACGTCTTAAGTTTTTTTTTTTTCCGTTATACGTCCCATATTCGATCATAACACCAAAGATTACAAAAGGCAACAAGAATACAGTCTCCTAGCGACATCTATTACTGTGACATTACATCATTGCATCCGTGTTTATCTATATTTAACATAATATAACATAAACTCACGCCTGTTATCCCCGAAGGGTTAGGCAGAGGTGAAATAGCGAACTACACCACCCACATTTCGCCTAGCTTAGTTCCGACCCGGATGTGACAGGGGGCGAGCCTGTCACCATGTCGGGCACAAATTCCAAACTCCGGGATGATACTGAGTAGAAAACCCCAATACCACTTGACCCGACCCGGGGATCGAACCCGAGACCTCAGAACGGCAGTCGCACCGTAATACAACTGCGCCACCGAGGCATATTTACCCAAATATATATATATATATATATATACAAAGCTTTTCAGATCAATGTCATCAAATCATCGCCTTAGTTTTTTTAAATTCACTTTGCTAATGAAACTGAAAATAATATAAATTAAGCATAATTTTCGTCTATTCTTAAAATAAAATTTTGCTTCCAAGTAAGGCCAAAAATATGAAATGTAACCAATGGTCTTCTTCTTTCTCATGCCTTTTCCCAACTCTCTTGGTGTCGGCGCAGTATGTTTTCTTCTTCCATACGTCCCTATCAGCCGTCATCTCTTCATTCACTCCTTTTTCTTACATATAATTTCTTACACACTCCATCCATACTTTCTTTGGCCTTCCTCTACTTTTCCATCCTTCCACATTCATATTCATTTCTTATTTTATCCATTCTTTTGACACCACACATCCATCTCAACATTCGCATCTCAGCTACATGCAATCGCTTCTCATTCATCTTCTTACTAGCCCAGCATTCTGATCCATACAAGATTGTATATCATAACATACAATGTAACCAATGGTACACTTAACAAATAATCACTTAGGTGATAAGTATTATAGTTGATTTAAGAATGGTAACACAATAAAGCTTATCGTGAGATTATCGAATTAACCGAATAACGAATCCGTCATTGTAACCCTATCACTTTTATAATGTATTAAGAATACGATTAATGTGTCGAGTACCCATAAAAATAAGACAATAGAAAAACAATAAGAAAACAATGGAAAGCTGGCGTAAACGCCAGGTAAGTGCTCAAGGGGTTAAACAAGGGAATAAATAAAGAAAATAAGTTTTCGATAAACAAAAATTCTTATGTCTTTATTGAATCGTTTTGTAAATTACTTACCTCGTTATAATTTTTGTTTGCCTTTTGGATATATGTTATTATTATTATATGTTTTTATATGATATTTATTGATAATAATAAATTAGGATGGGTACTGACCGGGGTGTCGTCAGCACCAGCAAGTGGTCTGAGTCGGTGTGGCTGGTGGCACCTCTCGTAGCAAAATTACCGGCCGCAGTGCAAGGACGAGTGCTCAAGCAAGCCGGGCAGGTAAACATATTGTTACGCTCCACGATAAAAATAATTTATTCTTCACAAACCCGTATACAACATACATTAAACAAACACGTATACTAATTTTTAAATACACAAGACTATTCTCCCTGTGGTCGTACTTGCAGATTGCTTGCGGATCACTCCGATATTTAATTCAAACTGAACTGACTGGGTTGACCCACATACCCCTTATATATCAAAACAAGTCAATTATAATCACTGATCCTATTTACACTAAAAAGCTTTTTTTTAGAGTGTTGCACGTAACTACGTACTTTGTAATATTTTTCCCTTCACAGGGCTTGAAACATGAATTTGATTTCAAATAGCGATCGTTTATTATAATAATAACTATCGTTGTAGGAGCGTACTAACACTGAGTTTAAAAAGTTCGATACTTTTAGACATTGAAGCGATGATGGCTTAATTTGTAGTGCGGTCGGATTTAATCAATAATGGGCACGGGTTCAAATCCACCTATCCAACTCTTAAATCAGCCTGAGCTTTCTTCTTCTTCTTCTTAGTTAATGGCAATCTGTGTGTACACACAATTTGTGCCAATGTCATGTAGGTAAGATTTTCAATCTTGTATCAGCGTTACCAAGCTCCAACAGAACGGTGGCCTATCCTGCTCAAACTTTCCATGGAGCTTTGTCGGCACCTCAGAATGTATGCTACGCGTTGTCTTCTATAATAAACTTAACTTGAACACAATAACTAAACTATTTCACACAAAACGCCACCAAGATTACATGATATAGAGTCAAGTACACAAGTTTAATGAATTAAAGAAAACAATTGCTACATGTCAGACTGAGATCCCGCCAAAAACTCCTCTGAGCTTTCGTTGAAGGAAAACATCATTAGGAAATCATAGCATGGAGGTAGGGTGTTTTCTATAATGCCCGCCTGGGTAACTACCACCCTCAAATTTGAAAACCTGTCGCCAAATACCTATAGGTGTGTTCCGGCAACATCATTTGAGAAACATTAACTAATCTTAGTGTGTTTACCATCCTGGACCACATCGTCACTTGACATTAGCTGAGATTTTGACAGATATTAGAAAACGGCTGGGGTGCGGGTTGTAGTGGTAACTGTTTCGGGCGGCGGCGGAGGTGGTGGAGGTTCTCATAGAGACTGCAAGAGTCATCAGAGTCCCAGCTATAAAGGGTATGATTTTAAAATCAATTATACGAAGAATATATATAATTGAAATGTCTATTTGTAATATCAAAATAATACCATAAACATATTTGTCTGTCTTTCTGCTTGCTCTGGCTAATTTCCGTTTTAACGGGACGTTTCTTTGCAGATTGCTGAATTATGAGGAGTAACTTAGGCTACTTTTATTTCCGGAAAATAATTAGAATTCCGAGTTAAATTAAATCACTTTATATTCTTTTGATATGAAACCAATTTATTGCTTTTGAATTTGTTAGAAATATCTTTTCGTTCTATTAATAGCAAAAATAATTTAAGGCCCTTTATCAGTACAAAAAAATAAAGCTCAATCGATATTAAGATATCTCGAGAATTTTAAGGATTTGTTTTGATTATGATGTAGATCATCGGGTGGCGGTAGTGGGGGTAAACGCGGCGTGAGCAGTGGGGGTTGCGCCGGCGGCTGCAGCTGCGGCGGCGGCAACGCGATGCGACTCGCCAACGAACCCCTATTGTCCCTCGTACTAACCTGCCTCAGGCACCAGGACGATCAAAAAGTTAGTCACTATTCATTCATTTGAATCCATCCTTCCATTATAAGTATCTGGATAATCGATATAACCTTTTGATAATAAGAAATAAATCGTAAATGTTACAGTAAATACAAATCGACATAGCCGTTGATTAATAACACAAAAATATATACATATAAATATTAACGGAAAATAAAGTAATTTATTTTACATTAATATTATTAATTACAGTAGCTTCTAATAATTTATCATCTACAGTCTTTATTAGTCTATTACTATATATAATTTTATTATACCACCAAACTTTGAACAATAACAAGGCACTTTATTTCATGTGACACGAATTTCAACTGGACACGAGTAATGCAAGTAATATCTTAATTAGTTTAAAAACATTTATTAGAACTACCCCTCTATATGATAACATGAATGTGAAAACTTTTGAACATTAATTAGCTCGAGCACTGTCCCAAGTTTCAAATTCAAAGAATTATTAAACAAGGAATCAAGGATTAAATCTTTTGATAATTATAATATTGTTCATAATGAGAAAGGGCTTAACCCCTTGAGCACTTAGCTGGCGTTTACGCCAGCTTTCCATTGTTTTCCTATTGTCTTATTTTTATGGGGCACTCGACACATTAACACTCTTTATAAATATAATAGTGTATTTTGGTTTTATTAAGGTTGATAATATAATTTTTTTTCTATTTGTTTTTCGTCTTGTATTCTGTATGGTTATCTTAACCCCTTGAGCACTAACCTGGCGTTTACGCCAGCTTTCCATTGTTTTCCTATTGTCTTAGTTTTACGGGTAATCGACATATTAACTTTAATTATGTTTCCATCATTGTGTGTGTGGGTTTTTTTTAAGAGAAAGGGAATTGTCTCTTATTTAATTGCATGCACATTACTCACTATACTTTGTGCAATAAAACATATTTATTCTCTAAACAAACTTTGAATCATACAAATATTTGGTCTCATGTCAAGAATTTATTTTTTTATATGGACTAGTCTCAATGCTTTGACCACAATCTCACCTGATGTTAAGTGTCGATGATGGAAAACACACTAAGCCTATAGGTACTGGTTCTCAAGTGATGCTGCCGGATCACACCTATTGGTTTTTGGCGACAGACAGGTTTTCAAATTTGACGGTGGTAGCTAGCTACCCAGGCAGGTATCATTAGATAATGTCCTACCGCCATTAATTAATTACAGCTTTTAATAGTTGGAACTTTAATCAATTTAACTATACGTTTAAGTCCGCTGAATGCGGGTGATGCAACACCGCTCGTCTTGGAGATCTTTGAGGGAAACCTATGTAACGGCTTAGATCCGGGCTAGCTGGGTTCTGGTAGTAATAGTTTTCTTCCGCCCGCTACAGTTCTGTCGGTGTAGTATGTGGAAGAACACTGGCCTGTAAAAGTTTTCCTTCCGCCCTCGGTGTTCCCTCTAGAGGTCTTAAGGTGGCAGGCAGAGTCCTCCTTCCGCCCTCGGTGTTCCCTCTAGAGGTCTTAAGGTGGCAGCCAGAGTCCTCCTTCCGCTCTCGGTGTTCCGTTATTGGTAGCAGGTAGGTGATCCTGAAAGCCCAAGACGTAGGCAAGCATTACAACTGGTTAAACAACCCTCAACAAGCTCAGTGCCTCCCTAACTACACTGTCAATACTTCCTACGCAAAGCAACTCAGCATTTACATAGGATAGAACATAATAAATTGGTAAATATTACTCACCCTTTTTTTTTTTCTTGTCGAGGGGAAATGCATTTACGCACTACCCTTACCCATTGCATTAGTGAGACCGAAGTCCCCCAATGCAATGGGTAAGGGGGCACGGAGGGACGAACTCCGTGCCAGTGTGGGACTCACCCGGGCGTGAAGCGCCCGGAAATACCCACTAAAACCCCCCGGGGCCGTCCGCCGCATTTGAGATGGGGGCGACACGGGAAATGTTACTCACCCTAGCGGGATATAAATATTCAATTTTTTATTTAGCCAATACAATTATAATAGGGGGTAATAAGTAATTTTAAATTATATAATAATAACGCGACCGACTCGTTTTAGTGTTCCGATGCGTCTGCCGCGAGGGACTGAACCAATCCCGTTATGCGCGCGAAGTTACAACGCTACACCTATGTCCAGCTGTGGACGTCTTTCTGTTGAATGGATTAATTATTTAATTGAATGAAAACTTTAATGAATTGAATAAACTTTTCGTGTCAGGAGAGTCTACTGAGTTCGATACACGCTCAACTGCAGCACTATCTGACGCACGCGCGAGACCACGAGCGGTCCGCCTGCAGCGACAGCTGGCAGGACGAGGTCGCACCGGAGGCGCTGCAGCTGCGGTTCTCGCTCGCCGGCGGCATGTTCGACGGCATCCGACGCTCCTACCAGTTGACGTCCGACTGGGCCGTGCTACTCACGCAACTAGTGGCGCACCAAGTTATCGATGCGTACAATAATAGGTAACTAAAGTGGGTTACAAGCGACAACAAAAAAAAACACCAAATCACATCACTCAAGTCATATTGTTTCGGTAAGGTGCTGCGCTAAGCGAATGTCTATATTTATCATCCGTGAATAATGTCAAGATATATAAAAAAATACTGGTTTAAAATTGACTCGGGATAATTCATTACTATTTTGCCCTATGGTCACAATAATCGAAATTCAATATGATTAACTTTTTTTTTTAATATTAATCAAATGGTTTTCGAAACCATCGAGCTTTGAATTAAATGTCACGTGACAATGTATCGATAAACTAAAGTAAAATGTTTATGACAATGATTACAAGTAACTAGTGCAAAAAAAATTGTTATGAATAGCAAATTGAAAAAACACTATTATAATATCTACATTTATATTTTTTAGTCTGTCCGTTAGTTGGCTTATAACTCGTGTACCAATTAATCGATTTACGTCATTATTTTTAGTAATAGTCCGATTGGGTTAGATTTTAGTATGCGAACAGAGCCGAGGGCACCCGGCTATTTTTTTTTATAGGATATAGGCTCAGTGCTTTGACCACAATCTCACCCAATGTTAAGTGAAGATGTGGTTCAGGATGGTAAACATACTAAACGTTCTCAAGTGATGCTACCGGAACACACCTATTGTTATTTTCAAACTTGAGGGTGGTAGCTACCGAGGCGGACATCATTAGAGCATTAATCATATATATTTTAACTGCCTCGGTGGCGCAGATGTATTACGATGCGACTACCGTTCTGAGGTCTCGGGTTCGATCCCCGGGTCGGGTCAAGTGGTATTGGGTTTTTCTACTCAGTATCATCCCGGAGTTTGGAATTTGTGCCCGATATGGCGACAGGCTCGCCCCGTCACATCCGGGTCGGAACTAAGCTCGGCGGAATGCGGGTGGTGTAGTTCGCTACTTCACCTCTGCCTAACCCTTCGGTTATGTTATTTTAATAGATAAATGATTGTGGCCGGGCAGACAGTGTATTTTACAATAAATTAATATAGTCTGTGTCGCAGCAACCTGTTCACGACTTTGATCGACATGCTTGCCACTCTGATACACTCGACGCTGGCGGAGGGCGGCGACGACAACAACAGGAAACATTACCAGAATCTCATGAAGAAACTCAAGAAAGAAATCGGCGACAGGCACGGCCCCTCCGTGCAGTACGTGCGACAGCTCCTACCGCTTTCTAAAAATACTATTATAGAAGTAAGTACATACTTACATTATACATATACAATACTATGTACCATTCTTTTCCTGTTATCTTTTTTTTTTCGTCGCACGAATTTATGCTGTTTTTTTTTTTTTTTGTGATACGCCTCATGGCGTATCTGCCGCGAGCTCTAACTTGATCAGAGACTTTGGTTATCTAGGTTGTTTTCACCGTGTAGATTTTGTTGTTTGTTACTTTATTTTTTTCTTGGTTATTTTAATTTTTCGTTCTATTTAGTTGTTATTTCTCATTTCGTTTTAATTTCAATTTTGATTTCTGTAAATTGTTGTTTTGTTGATTTTTGTAAATTATGTGGAACAATGCGTTTACGCAATATCTAAAGTCAATAGAATTTTTTTTCTAAGTCTAGGATAACAGTTGCACTGAACAGTTCTTAGGCTAGAATTGATTTTTTTTTTTTGTTTATAGAGTTTTTTTATTTTTCAATATAGTCGCCTTCGAGGGGCGATACTATTATAGCGGTCATACAATTTTTCGATACCATTTTGATTAGTACGATTTGTCTTTAGCCTCAAAATAGGCTTCAGTTTCGGCGGCGACCTCTTCATAGGCGAAAAATTTCTGTCCAGCGAGGATTCTTTTGAGGTCTGAGAACAGGGAAAAGTCGCTGGGGGAAAGACACTAAGCGTAGAGGTACTGGTTCTCGAGTGATGCTGCCGGAACACACCTAATGGCAGTGACAGGTTTTCAAACTTTTGAGCGGTAGCTACGCAGGCGGGCATCATTAGGAAATGCCTTACCACCATGCTATGGTTTCCTCGCGATGTTTTCCTTCACCGAAAGCTCAGACCGACTTCAGATTTGGATAGGTGGTATCGTACCCGCGTCGGTTGACGCGGAACCCTGCCGCACTACCCGCTGCGCCATCATTGCTTCTTAAACAAAGTTAAGGACGGGCGCGGAGTATGGCACGTTCCGTCTCGGGCCTGCATACAATGCGCCGGACTCTCACAAATCTGACTTCTGTAGAACAAAAAGATCCTATAAAAAATGGCCCAACCGCTCATAAGCGAGGTTATTTATAGTCCAGAACCTACTATTATCTTACTTACAAATAGCTTCTTTCTGCTTTTTATGAAATTTTAGGTGATCGCGTGCGAACCCCTGGGATGCTTAGTGGATCAAAAAGGCAACAAAATTACAGGATTCGACAGTGACAAGAAACAGGTACAATAATTTTTATCGCATTCATTCAAACAAAAATCTAACTATGAACGTTTTTGTATAATGTGTGTCCATCATAAGATGTCCACTTCTGGACATAGGTCTCCGGGGAAGATTGCCATAATTATACGTGCGGTGTATAAAAATTGTATACAATATGTCTAGGGCCTTCGACTCTCGGAGAAACAACGTGTGTCGGTTTGGGAACTAGTGGAGGGAGGGCGGAACCCCGCGCCGCTATCCTGGGCCTGGTTCGGCGCTATCAAGATTGAGAGAAAACCTCTTACCTACGAAAACGCCCATAGGTATTTTTACTATATTTCTATTTGTATATTTATGGTAAAAAAATAAAATTTAAGTGTCTGTTTGTAATATAAAATAACAACTTTTTACTAACTACATATGAATGTATATACGATGCCTATACCAAAAAACATAATTCTTAAAGTTTTTTTTTTCCGGGAGTAAGAAAAATAATCACATGCTATCTATATACTAATAAATAAAATTGAAGTGTATGTTTGTAATGTCAATTTTTTTTTTACTAAATGTATATTAATGTATATACGATACCTATACCAAAATATATAATTTTTAAGATTTTTGTCAATCTGTCTGTTTGTTCCGGGTAATCTCTAGAACGGCTGGGCAGATTTTGTCGGGACTTTTTTTTTTGTAGATTACTGAAATTACTCTGCGTAATTTAGGGTACTTTTAATTTTTGTCAATAATTAGTGTTCCGCGTAAACAAACTCATAAAAAATTTAATAAAATCCATTTCAATGTACAGTTTTACGGGCAAGTGCTTGAATTTATGAGGCATATTTTTACTTTATCTTATTTAAATAAGAATATATGAAACGCGGGCGCAGCAGCGGTCGCACAGCTAGTCTATATCTAAAATTACTCGTGGCATTGAATTGGCCTATTTGACATGCACATTAAAAAAGCTAAGACATTAAAAAAATTGCATTAATAAACTGTCATCTACTTCTTTCATTTTTTTTTTATGGCAAAACTAAAATAAAATATATTTTCGCAGGTTATTGAAATACCACACTCACAGTCTAGTGAAACCTCTAAGTTATTATTTAGAACCGCTGCCATTACCACCGGAAGACCTGGAAACGAACGACATTAAACAAGTAAACTATTAACAAATTCATTTGTAATGAGATACTTAATAATTCTAGGAACTAGAATATAACGTTTGGTTTCTGTCTTTGTTCAGGACAATGGCAGTCTAGACTCGAGTCCTACGGGGCCTGGTAAAACTAGATCTAGATCTTCATCTGGGAAGAGTAATAAGAAAATGAAACCTTCGACACCGGTAAGCTTATTCTATAGTTTGGACTCTGTAATTATGCCGGCTAGTTTGTTAGTCTTTATGTTTGTCCGTTTATTTGTTAGCTTATAACTTGAGAAGTATTGATCCGATTTACAATTTTTTTATTTTTTTAATCATAGATAATCTTTACTAAGATGATAGTATATATTTCATAACGTTATTTAGTATACGGAATAAGCTATGAAAATAAAAATGGAATAAAGTCGATACAGAACTTGTCACAATCGGTTTCTCTGTCAATTTGGGATTCAAGATAAGATTTGAGAGATATGGTGCGGTACATAATTTGTGAACAATAAAAATTGTTTATGCGAGGGGAGCCGCGGTCTTTATTATTTATTTTATTTCTTAGTTTTGTGTTACTTTTTAGATTTATTATCAACATATTCTTCAATTGATTGAATTTTTTTTTCTGTTAAATAACTATAAGAATGGCGTGCATCAATCACGATTGTATTTAAAAAAGTAAATCTGTAGTTAAATCCACAGTTAAACTAAAATGTGTTGCCACATAAAACTTTAGTTAAAAATACGTCATAAATTAACAGGAACGATAACCGAGAAAAATTTGGGCGTTTAAATTTTAAACGTAGTTTAATAACTCGATTGTCATGTCATCTGTCAAAAATATAAATAAACTTCATTTCTACAAAAATTGTGTTTGACATCTTTATCGTATTTATGAATACAATATTTGACATTTTTTACGATGTTATCATATGTAAAATATTTTCCTTAATATTTATAAGGAGATTTGTCTCTTTCAACTGACAATTCTTTTAACTTTAACGCTAGCTAAAAGTTGGGCTGTACACTCGAATCTTCGCTACTACTATGGTTAAGGATATAATCAAGATTAAATTTAACTTTAATCTTTACTGTAACTGCCGATTTCGTGCACTCCTCCCTTAAACTATAATAAATTTTACTTGATAAATGTTCAAACGAGCATACGGATTGAGACACTAATTATTACACTTCTCTATATACCTTGCGGCGCTTAGGCATAGTACCACCCCATATCGTTCTCGTGGGTGTCATAAAACGTGACTAAGGGATAAACAAAGAGATGAACAGCAGCACCTTCTGAGTACCACCAACACCTACTGCGATCGCTAACCCGCCTGCCAAGCGTGCCGATTATGGCAATCCCCTTATGAACGACACCTTAGAAACCGGCCCATTATCCTCGGCGGCCTGGTCGTAATTGTATTGGTCAAAGTAAAGACAGGACAAGGGGTGCTCAGGATAGGTACCCCAAAAGGTGCACCGACGACCTGGTGAAGGTCGTGGGATTCCACTGGATGCGAGTGGCGCAAGACCGGTCTATGTCTGGCAGTGGATCGCATTATTCATTCCAATATGTTAAAAAGTGTCAAAAATACCATGAAAGTCCGCGAATACAATTGTGGGCCGAATTGTAGTCCTCGCGGCTCGTAATCAGTGCCGGTTGTACCTATAGTGCAAGGTGAGCAGCGCACACGGGTGCAGAGTTATAGGGGGCGCCGAGCGACAGCGCTCGAAGCGCCAACACTCTGAAAGTCCCAAAGTTCGTGTTATGGTCTTCAAAAAAAAAAAAAACTTTTTACACGTGTACCAGTTGGTTCTCGGAATCATTAATTGCACCCGAATTATCGTTTTAAAATATGGCTGTAAGTATTCCATTTTGGGTATTGTTTGTACACGGGCGCTACTAGGACTAGAGTCGCCGCTGGTCGTAATTTGGAGACTTCTAGGATAGTAGATGTGATAGTGAGAGTGATAAGTGTTTTCTTCCACAAATATATGTCGTATGAATATTACCATTGATGGTTAGACGAACGGTGTGGGCGGTGCGAACGTGCAGGGCGCTTCCGGTGGCATGACGCCAACGCCGGCGCAACAGCCACAGTTCATGCACCAGCAGCAACAGTGGTTCCCGCCGCCGGGGCAGAACTACTACAACCCACCAGGTTCACTATTCATTTTTTTTTTCTTGATTTCGATGAAATGTTATATTTCATCTTTTAATAAATAAAATTGAAGTGTCCGTTTGGAATAGCAAATAACAAGTTTTAATTAAATACATATTTATCAGGTAACTTAAGGTTAAATTTGGTCCGTCTGTTTGTATGTTCCTTCTAATCTTCGGAACGGCTGGACCGATTTTGACGGGAGTTTTTTTGGCAGATAGCTGAAGTTACTCCCTGTAGTTACACGGAGTTTGTCTAATATATTTAGGGTCCGATCCAAGAATAAACGCATAAAACTGTGAACAAAATATGATTCAATGGTGCTGGCACCATCAAAACATTCTTTTTATATTTAATATTTGCGGGCACACTGCTAGTATTAAATAAACTATACAGTCTTGAGAACGGTGACGACATCCTACAGATGATAATTTATCGACAATCGCCATGATATCGACTTTCATCAATCGCGTTGAATATTCTAGGAATGTTTTTCCACAAGTCATGCTGGACGCCATGATAGGGACGACCGACGATGGATAACCGATCAATCGCCAGTCGCCATTGTTTCTGCATTGCATTGTGCTTACCGTCTGGCACAATACCGTCACTATGCCGAGCTACTATAAAAAAGTGTACGATGGTTGCGATCTAATTTAAACCACTTACCCCACAACCTCGTCACATTTCTAATAGCAGTTCTTCCGTCTTCTATAAACTTCGATTGGATAGTTTTTGAAACCACACAGTTTTTTGATTTTGTGTGTGTTTGTATGAATGTTTGTTTGTTTGTCCCTTGATAACTTTCAGACTATTGAATTGATTTAAATAAAATTTGATATAGAAATATATTCTATCAAGGATATAAACATAAGCTACTTTCTACAACTCTGAATAGCTCTACCACATTACGTTAACATTTCGTTTAAGCAAATTGAAACGAGTAAGCAGCTAGTATTGAATACCTGTATATAATGTATACTTGTACATACAATATATAGCTGCTTACACAACCCACTTTTTGAAACGTGAGTTTTCACCTCACCTCGACCGAGTTGTATATATAATATTCTATGTGTTCGATAGGGTTTTAATTACAAAAAAAAATTAAAAATGTATAATTTCCCGGGCAGCTGGTGTAAGTCCGCGTAGTGTGGCGCCTCCATCGAATACTCAGTCGAAACAGGCCCTAAGCAACATGCTCCGGCAAAGGGTACCCTTCAACCAGATGACGCAGATTCAGGTATAATAATGATTTTGTATATAACGGACATCCCGTCCTCAAACACCCCAATTACAACATTCGATTGTAAACATAATACAGACGAAACAACATTTGTGAGCATGTGATTAATTAGAGTATTTTTTAAAAATTGTGGGATTTTTTTATCTATACTAATAAATAAAATTAAAATGTCTGTTTGTAATGTTAATTTGTTATTTATTTTTTATTAAATAGTTATGAATGTATATACGATACCTATACCTATTAAAAAATCTCCGAAACGGCTGAACAGATTTTGACGGGACTTTTTCTGGTAGATAGCTGTAGTTACTTCGCGTCACTTGGGGTACTTTTAATTTTCGAAAATAATTATGGTTCCGCGTAACAAAATTAAAACTCATAAAAATTTGAATAAAATCCGATTTACAGTTTTACTGGCAGGTAATTTGAATTTGTAATAAATATCTTTGCCTAATGTTAAGAAAAGAATTAAGGAAAATAATTAGGGTTCCGTATAAAAAAAAACTATATAACTATTAACTTATTGGGGTAGTCCCTTATCTGGTCAAGTGTGAATAAAAATCGTTCGACACTTTCGATTCTAAGTCCCGTAATCAAGGCAAATTCTAGTTTATAGTGATTTAAGAAATAACTAAGAAACATTTGAATAATATTCTTTTAATACCACAATATAATAGTATCATACAATAATATTAAATTTTAAATGCTAATAATATATCTAATTGTCTCTACAATATATAAATTCGGGTGAATTTTCCTAATGGAAGAAATTCTCATTCAATATTGGGAAATTATGAAATTAATATTCAATCTTCATTAATTTTATTACAACACTATTCTCTTTTCACCCTGAGTACTCATAGATAGCTTGTGGTTAATTTTTTCGTTTTTTCTCCCTTGTTCATATGAACTGATCTGACTGTATCGATCCGCGTTCTGCTTATTTATTTGATCATGCCGGTTCCAGTATGACATTAAAATGTCTAATTGCGCTGTTCAAATAAATTTGGGTTGTTTACTGAGATTTATTACGGGTTCTATTGTCTCTAGCTTTTATCGCATTATTAAATGTTTTTATTAATATCGACCATTAAAGATAGTGGCAAACGATTTGCTTTCTTTTCTACCTTTTCAGACTCGGCGTTTAAATAGTTTTTATTGATTTTTAGAGTGGTGGGTATCCTGGAGGACCACACCGAGCACCGTACCCCCCACGACAAGGCATGAGGCAAATGCAACCGAACCAAATGGGAACTATGCAACCCCAGTAAGTAACTACTGAGTATATGGAACTGAGACTACTACCAGTCGACGCGGAATTTTTCGTAGATGGTTATAGGTTATTTTTAGTTATTTATTTTAATTCCATCGATCCTTTCTCATTTTTTTTTTCAATTTGCTTTTATACACATTTTTTCCTCTAATAAAAAAAAAACTAATTTCTCTTCATTCATTTGTTTTTTTAGGTTAGGTATAAATTATTTAAAAAAAACGATATTACGCAGTAAATAATATATTAAACGCGGGCGTAGCAACGGGCACATAACTAGTGTATTCATAAATAGAAATATAATGTGTTTTACTTAAAGACAGATAAATAATGAGACTTAAATATTTAATTGTTTTGGTATATTGCTATATCCATTTGGTGGGAATTATGATAGATGGCTAATTTCCAACAAATTGAAAAGTTTCATTTTTCATTTAAAAAATATTTTACAGTTTCCGTTAAACCGAAAGACATCCTTTGCTGGATATAGGTGTCCCCCATTTTACAGTTTATTAATGTTTTATTAATTTTTGTGTTAAAAAAATTGTAATTTTATTACCAGTAGTACAGGAATAAGATACTATTTAAAATAAAGTATAAAAATGCATAGAGATTTCACTAGACACATACAAGAACTTAGTTTAATAATAGATAATTCTATAACTTCTAAACAAAATAGGTACCTACTATTAAATTTTTCAAAATACGTGTTATGATAAATCCTTGATGTGCCAATGAAATGTTACCACTTTATTTTATAAATTAACTCAAGTTTGATTTAGTAAATGTATTTATTTATAGGCAAATGAACCCGATGAGCAGTATGGGTGGTATGGGACCGATGGGGCAAATGGGCGGCGTACAGATGCCGGGGCAAATGGGCGGCGCACAAATGGGTGCCGGGCAGATGGGGCGCTGGACAAATGGGAGCAAGTCAAATGGGGGCTGGTCAAATAGGAGCGAGTCAGATGGGAGGAATGGGGGGACAAATGTTCGGTGGACAGTACAGCGGAATGCAACAAAGTTACGGTGGATACGGACAGCAAATGATACAGGGCGGTCAACAGCAAATGATGAATCAGGTACGTTTTTTTTAAATAATTACTTTTGTTCCTTTCATTGGTAATTAACTGAAAAAAATCAAAAGAACTATTTTCTTGTTATAGATAATCCTGAAACAATGAACTAAATTAATAATAAAATTAAATATAATAAATATACTAATAAAATAATTTGTTTAAACTAATAAAATTCGGGGAGTGAATTCTATGCCTTTTCCGCAAAATTAATGTTAGCATGGAACTTACACTAAACACAAAGTGTGACAGTCATATCTTAGTATAGTACGTGGTCACACTATGATGAAATTGAAACGCTTATAAATTCCTTATTTTTTGTAGGATTTTAACATTATTTTCAGTGGTCATCTCTATTTATAACCTGTTATAAAAAATCTGCCTCGGTGGCGCAGTTGTGTTATGGTGCCACTGCCGTTCTGAGGTCTCGGGTTCGATCCCCGGGTCGGGTCAAATGGTATTGGGATTTTCTACTCCATATCATCCCGGAGTTTGGAATTTGTGCCCGTTACACGCCCCCTGTCACATCTGGGACGGAACTAAGCTCAGTGGAATGTGGGTAGTGTAGTTCGCTATTTCACCTAACCCTTCGGGGATAACAGGCGTGAGCTTATGTTATGTTATGTTATAAAAAATTAGTCGATTGCCCTAATCGTAAATCCTAATAGTAACAGTAATGTACAAATTTCTGTACATATAATTTATAATATTATTTTTTATTTATAGGGAATGGGACAAACTGTTAACCAAATGACGCAACAAGTGAACCCAATGGGACAAAGTGTAAATTCCATAGGGCAAAATGTTGCTCAAATGAACCAAGGTGTAGGGCAATCTGGTCAAGTGCCACAAGGTATGAGTCAAATGAACCAAAGCATGGGACAAATGACCCAGCCGATGGGGCAGATGAGTCAAATGGGGCAAGGCGCCGGCATGGGCGGCATGAGTAGCCAAGGCGGTGCAATGGGGCCGCAGGGTGGTAACGGTATGGGCGGATTCCCCGGTCAACAAACATTCCAACAGGTAATTAATTTGAGAGTACAAAATTAAGCAAGTTATGGGTTTAGACTAACTCAACTCAATCGCTTTAGGTCATTAACAAACAAACAAGAGCTATCAATAACACGTGACTTAATGAAACTAAACTCACTCATTCACAATGCAGATGTAGCCATTTGTTTTTGACAGCTTTGTTTATATTTAGTTAGCCTCGTGGTCGATTTTTACATTTATTTTTTTGCTTTGAATAGAATCAAAGATATTGTCAAAGCCGAATGAATTTCAATGTTTTTTTTAAATCATGAAACTAGCAAACAGACATACGATACGCCTGATGGTAAGCGGTCACCGTAGCATATGAAAGCCGGCAGCGACAGAGGTATCAACATGCGTGTCGCCGACTCTTAATATTTGAATTTATTTTTATATCAGCATTCTATATAAAAAAAAAATTACAGAACATGATGACCGGCCGTACCACTCAGGAAGCTTATTTGGCTCAACAAAGGCAGAATGCTAGACCACCTTATATGCAGGTTTGTACCTTCTTTTCTTTATGTGCTTTATTGTTGAAGTCATAACTTCTTATGGCAGGGTAAACCGCTTTCTGACGTAACGCATTACGGCTCCAGTCTGTCTGCCTTCCCTCTCTCTCACGCATACGGTAAGCAGGTTCCTCCTCCCTCATTCTAACCCACAGCGCTAGCCGTATTGCGGACAAACGCTTCCCTCTCTCTCTACACAGTGTTCAGAGTGCGATAGACATATACTGTTGATTAAATAATTATACTAATAACGTACATACACAAAATTCTAATGTACATAATATTCAAGAATTGTAACTAACGATAAAGTATATTTTATAATCAATTAAAGTTTTTATTAATAAATAAAAAACCTTTTCTTACATTATCAAATTAATGTATATAAAATTTAAGTTAATAGCCTAAGCTTTTCTGAAGTTAAGCAATTTGAATATTAAATAGTTAAACTTGATTAGTTTGAGTTATCACTTCTGTCGGGCGATCCCGGGATGCACACTTTTTTATTATTATTAACTACAAATCTTGTCTCGAAATATGGTTTGAATTAATTATAAACATTTGAAGGAATGAACAATCTTTTTTTTATGTTCTATTTCTTTATTTTGAAAGAAAACTCAAAGATACTAAACGATGCAGTCTGACGTTACAAACATTTTATACAACACAGTGACATTGAATGGTGGCATTTTGTTAGAGTTATTTCAAGGGAGTCGTTTGGAGATCTTGTAATTCACGCTTCGTGTCATTATTTTCTATTCACTAAACTTGTTTTTAGTGCACACGTTTAAAGTTTAAACTATAGAACGAAAAATGCCATGAAAATTACATAATATATAGTCAAATACTGCTAGTTAATGAGTTAGAAACAAAAACGAGTACATGACAAACCAAAATCACACCAAGCCCTGTAATAGCTGCCTTCTTAAATTATTTTGATGTATTTTTAATTTATAGCAGGCACCAAACGTAACGATGGGTGGAATGGGTGGTCCCGCTCCACCGTACCCTCGGGGCATACAACCGCAACAGAGCGCACAGTACCAACAGCAAATAACCCAACAACGAATGCGACAACAAATGCTCGCTATGCACCAACAACAACAACAGGGCCCCTTGGTGCAACACTTGCAGAGACAACAATATCAACCGCCATACTGAACTGAACCATAGACAATAGTGATAAATGAAGTCATTCTGCTGTACAACGGTTTTTTAATGAAATCGCAATATTTATAAATAATATTCCATTAGTAAGGTTTAATGGTAAATTTAATTTTTTAATTGAAAATAAATATAATGTAGCAAATCACGTCATTATTTTTAAGTACTATACGTCGTAATAGACATTATTTTTATAAGATTTTCTAAATACTGTTTGTATTTAAGACTCGTTAGACTTATTTCCGTCGTTGCCGGATATTATTTATAATTAGTATGGTCTCTATTTTTGATCTTCGAATATATTTTATATTAGTGTATAATAACAACTATTTTTATTTCAGTTTTATTGAATACAATAGAAATCACGGATCATAAATTATGTTATTACCATAGCTGTAAGGTATTTTGTAAATATAAATCAATTATAGTGAAAATATAGATTCATGTTAGATGACTTAATCGTTTTTATTTCCCGCTTTCTTGTGTCGATATTTTTATTGATCCCTGTAAAGTGACTATAATACCTGATGGTAAGTGCTTTACAGTCCTATAACGGCGAAAATCGTCGTTGACAGATAGTAATATATGGGTTATATTAATTTATAATAAGCAAATAAACTTTAAATGTATGTATTGGTAGCATTTTATGTGACATAGTTTGATTTATTGGGTATAAGTGAAGTATATTATGACACGGAGCATAATTTTTGACATCTTGTAACTATTCCCTTGGAACACTAACAAATGCCTGGCAATCTGTTAAGTCACTGAAAAGTAATTATGCAATATGTAGTCGGGCTTAGGATTTAGACATGGGCCTAAAGAACATGTATTCAGGACCGTAAAAAATTGTATTTTACAGGGAGTACCTGGTTTGATTTTGTTTTATCATTATCCATTCCATACATTACTTTATATTTGTGATGTAGTAGTTCTTATTTTTCAGGAATTGACTATATATTACGTACTTTTCGTGGCATTTTGCGTGATATAGTTATAATGTATAAGCGAAATGAATTCTAAATAATGGCAAGGAATTTTGATATTTCCTAACCACTCCCATTATTTATTAAACTAACATTAACATAAGGTAACCATTATGTTATTGCACTGCAAGAACCATCGATGAATACTAAACCGTTTCTAATGTCAGACTTGGCTACATTATCAAATATCTTTGCCGTATCCTTAAAAAATAAACCAAATAGTACAAAAAAAATTCAAGTGTGATAAATGATAACTTTTACTATGTAACATAAATAAATGTAACATGTCACACTCTCTAAAAATAACGAGGTACATTACGTTAACAAAAATAATAAAAGTCTCGACGCAATCTGAATGTCAGCGTAAATATATACATAATGTAGGTTTAAATGATATACCTAAAATAACTGTCACTGATATTCGCAAATTATTGAGACAAAAAGGGTTTGCGGTTCAAGATGGCTTTACGTCGCTTGCAACAAAGTGCTCTATATGCTCTGGTGAACAAAAGTGTTCAGAAAGTAAAGTTCATGTCAATAAAACTACCGGTAAGAAAATTGTAAACATAACCTATAAACAATCCTAATGCAAACATAGAGAATCATGCAAAACCTATAAGCAATTCTTTTATTATAACCATTTTTACTCCATGTCACTATTGGGTTAGATAGAAGAGTACACTTGGTTAATTCTTTTAATTTAAGATTTTAAAACATGTTTTCCATTAATTAATTAACCTGCTAATACCAGGACGATGTTTCAAAATTCATGACTTATAAATGTACCTTCACCTATATTAGAACTCTGTTAATAGCACTCGCATAACTAACTCTTTTGGACCTTTGATTCCTTTAATAAATTTATTTCTTGTTTATTACATGTTGTCTGACTACGATTTCTAAATTTTCCAGGTTATTTTTTATGTTCAAAATGTAATGTTCATGGAGATTGGAATATCCTGGAAAGGTTGATTAAAAAGGCAAAGGTTGAAACATCGATAAAAGAGTTTATTGAAAAATGTAAAGAAAAAGCAGAACTCTTTGAAAAGGATTGGCAGCAAATAATAAATGATAGCATGCCTTTATCTAAACTGAATGATACAGAGCTTTTGGAAATGTTTAATTTGTTTGAGTTTCCTGTAAGTTTTTCATTCACATTATTTGTATAATAATTAATATGAATATTATATCATCCTCATTCATCGTTTATTTCAAACATGCTCTTGAGGTAATTAATGTCTCAATACATCAGACAACAAGCTTCCTGCACTATTATTATTTATTTACTTTGTTTTGTACTATACATTTTACAGTTTTCTGCTGAAGCTGGGAAAACTTTATCAGAAGTAAGAGTATCATCTGATCACAGTATATTGTATTTTCCTTTGAAAAATTCAATAGAAAAAGTAGTTGGTTATCGTAAACTACAGGCTGGAAAAGAAGAAGAAACAGAGTGCTATGGACTGCATAGTGCTGGTCTGTTCTCGTACCGGGCTCAAAAGGTGAGCCGTAGTGATGTTGCAATCCTAGTACCGAGTATACAAGATGTATTACATTTAGCATCACAAAAAGTTTCCGGTATGTATTTACAAAACAAAAACAGAAAATATATATTTAATTGAATTTGTATTTACTTAATCTTCACTCATGATTAGATTTTTTTAAATTATAATTTGTTTGTTATATTTTTTTATTATAATAGTTTTTGTACAATTTTAGGTACACTTATATGGTTAAGTAATTGCAGTCTTCCACCAGTAGTATTACCTGTATTAGAAGGATACCAAAAGTTATGTCTTTGGGGCGATTGGAACAACATGCACTCTGTTGCAGAAAAGCTCGGTGAAGGGAGATGTCTTTTTGTTAGGTAAATACATTTATTTCATTATCATACGAAAGGAAAGGAATGTAAATTGGATTAAGAGTCACCATAGTCAAGTCAGTTACCATGGGAACAATTACACAATAGCTTCAATTTAACTACACCACAATTTCTCAACCTTATTATGTTCACCACCCACTTTGTGAATGTATGTTATTCAGATCACATAATTATCTTGCCTTTACAGACTATATTTTTAAATCTGCTCATGCCCCTCCGTGCAATCTCAATACCATTATTTTTCTCAAGGTCTGCTCCTGTCCTCTTTGTCTCAAATGCTCACAAATTATTACCTACATTGAAAACTTAGGAACTAAACAATTCCAAAAATGTTACCCTGAAGCTAAACACTATTTTTATATCAGATCCATAATTTGTATTTCTAAACATATATGGCAGTATGAAAAATAAAATTAAATGTTAATAGGTTTTGATATAATTTGTATCATAATTTATAATCAATAAATTATAACATATTCACTCAGTATGTTTACATTTGACCATATAAACTGACATGGTTTTAAAAGGCCCAACAGATGTGGATGTGGACTGGACCGTAATTAGGTCAGATAGGGACGTCATGCACGGACGAGGCCCGGTGCAAAGACGAGGCCCGGTGGGCACGGACGAGGCCCGGTGGGTTCGCTGCAGGGGCGACGCGGTGCTTGCGAAAGCCACCCCGTGTCGCCCCCGTCCCAAATGCAGCGGACGGCCCAGGGAGTTTTTAGTGGGTATTTCCGGGCGCTTCACGCCCGGGCGAGTCCCACACTGGCACGGAGTTAGTCCCTCCGTGCCCCCTTACCTATTGTATTGGGGGACTTCGGTCTCACTAATACAATAGGTAAGGTTAGTGCGTAAATGCATTTCCCCCGTCAAAAAAAAAAAAAAAAGGTAGGGACTTCATTTATGAAGCGCAAAAAAAAGGTGATGTAAAAATGATTTCATATTATAAAACGCAATATCTCTCTGTTAGTCCGGTATTTGCATAAATAGGAAATTATAATTTGTTCGCGATTCGATTTAATGTATGTTTGAACCTGATTGTATCCACAAGGCGACTTATAAATTTGGTCGTCTGCCATACCATGTACACAGTCCGGCCCGCCCATTTGTTATGGCTTTAAGAATAATGTCACCAAACTTTGTAATATGAAATAAGAATTGGAATTTAATCAGTAAATAAAGAAAGCATTGAAATATTAACATACCATAGTGAAAATTTCCAAGTATTAAAGTTTAAATAGGCCCACAGATGGACTAGTAACAGCGACAGAAGCTGCGAATGCGAATATCCCACTTAAAACTCTAGTGTCCGAAGCTAAACCAGCAGCACATCGATCAATAACAACTTTCGCAGCACTCAGAGATGACGTCTACGCTGAACTAACTAACGTCGATAAGGTAAATTTATACATTTCTACGATCCTCTAATACAGTATTATTATTTTAATTTTTTTTATTTATTACACTGAATCGGGACATAAATCAATAATGTCCCATTCAAATTCAGCAGAATTTTAAACGTTTTTTACTCTTTCCGCTTGTAAGCAATAGTAAGGAAAGCTGTTAAAGGTCTTTCCTCCCCTAGTAACATAGACCCACTATCCCCATTGGTTCTTATGTAATACATAAACGGCCTTAAAGATTTTGCTATGTAATATTTATTGATTACTAGCTGTGTGCGCGCCCGCGTTTCATATACTCTTCACTGCGTTTTTTTTTTTTTTTTTTATTTGGAATTTTAATTATTTTCGTAAATTGAAATAACTTCAGCTATCGACCAAAAAAGTCCCATCACAATCTGCCCAACCATTCCAAAGATAACTCATTACAAACACAAAAATAAAAAAATAAAAAATTTGGTATAGGTATCGTGTATATACGTTTATATCTATTTAGTAAAATAATTTATCTTTGACATTACAAACAGATACTTCAATTTTAATTATTAGCATAGATGAGCTTTAGTGTTAAGAGTCATCATCCGTCAGTTTCAATGTGTAATGTTATCCATTCAGGTACGAGGTGTGAAATGGCGGCGGTTCCCCGCACTCACCCGACTCCTCGGAGGTCATCGGCGAGGCGAATTGACTGTACTTACCGGCCCTACGGGTTGTGGCAAGACCACTCTATGCGCAGAGTTATCATTGGACCTTGCACAGCAGGCCGTAAGTAATTTACTTTAAATATTACCTAAATAATGTGTGGCTTAGTAATTTTTTTATGTCTATGTTCTTTTCCTATTGCATTTAGTTTACTATTAAATTTAGCGTATTTCCATCATGCAGCTTGCTAACAGGAAGGGAGGTGATCCGTACTTGTGCAAATAAACGAAAAATATACATGGCCTTACGACTTGGCTTTATTTAACGTTGGTTAAAGTATCTAGTCTGTAGGTACTAACAAATAAAATAGAAGTGTCTGTTTGTAATATCAAATTAACAATTTTTTACTAAATACATATGAAATAATAAACTTTTAAAATATTTTGTCTGACTGTCTGTTTGTTTCGGGTAATCTCGGAAACGGCTGGACCGATTCTGACAGGATTTTTTCGGCACATAGCTGAAGTTACTCCGCGTAACTAATCTGTGCATTGAAGATATTTGAAAACAAAAAACAATATATGACTTCAGAGTCAAGAAATGTTTTGATAGTTAAAAAAGTTACGGCCGGAACGGGACAGAGTATAATTGTCTGTATAATACATGCGAGCGAAGTCGCAGGCACAGCTAGTACTGTATATAAGCATATGACCCTTTCTACAGTTTATCTAATGTTTGTAGTGATAATGAATATACATTTGTAGTCAACATAAATTCTACTGATAAGAACTAATTATAATTTCTCAATGAAATAATTTAAACAAAAACTATGTTTGACAAAAAAAAAAAAAAGATTAATTTTAAATTGGGAAATACGAAAAATATGTTATAATATTCAGGTAAATACGTTATGGGGAAGTTTCGAGATTCGTAATTCTCGATTGGCGCGCACCATGCTGCATCAGTTCGCCGGGGTGTCGCTCGAACAGAATTTACAAGACTTTCACAAATATGCGGATGAATTCCAAAAGTTACCAATTTACTATCTAGCGTTTCACGGTCAACAACCCATTAAAGTTGTCATGGAGGTAAATTTGTAAAGTATATTTTAAAACTACAAAAAAAACAAATTTCATATTTTTAAACACGAATTCATGAACGTCCGTTAAAAGTGTTTTTTAAGTAAGCAAATCAACAAACCCCTTGTCTAAATAAAACAATGGATACTTATATCTAAAATTAAATTAAACAAATTATTATTGACTATTACTGTACGTTATCCAGGTCTACTTACCTCTTTAAGGGGGACACCGTTTTACGAAAACTTTTACGGTTTTACTTTTAGCCACCTGCTTCATTTGATTTGAATCGAAGGAGCTATTTAGAGTTACACGAATTTAAATCAGTCCAATCAATTGGACTAAGGAATTAATAATCACTTATGTTACTGTTTATTGGTGCTTACGTAATACTTGTACGGTCCCTATCCAGGCTGTAGAACACGCGAGGTATATGCACGACATCGCCCACGTGGTTGTGGACAACGTTCAGTTCATGCTCGGGTTGGGCGAAGAACGCGACGGCGACCGTTATCACCGTCAAGACGCTGTCATTGCAGCCTTCCGGACTTTTGCGACTGCTCGCCACTGTCACGTAACGCTCGTTATGCATCCAAGAAAGGTATTTCTTTTGCATAAATCCATTGACAAATTTTAAGAATTCTTTTAAAAAGAAGAAGAACGAGAGTTAAAAAATAATATTTATCACAATTATCTTGAAAATTTGATACATAACCCCTCTCACTCTAAGCCAGAGACATCCTTCTAATTACTACGATCCTGATATACACATTTGTCGCTTCTTCTACTTTCACAAGCTCTTCCATACACACTCTTCGGTTATTGGTATTTTTGACCTGGGTTTTCTTTAAAACGTCTTCAAGCTGGTCGAAATAATTTCGCCTAGGACAACCCTTACCAGCTTGCCCAGTCACCAGTCACACCTTATGTTATTTTCAAATTTAATACGTAAACAGAACCTTTATAAAAACAATAACTCTTTAGTGTCCCAATAAATTTAATCATCAGTGTATAGTTTATTTTTCCAAATAGACTGGGTGAACTCATAATTTTTTTTTAAATAATTTGAATGTACTCATGACAAAGATTTATTTACAGGAGCGTGAATCGGAAGACCTTTCAACAAGTTCTATTTTTGGCAGTGCAAAAGCATCTCAGGAAGCGGATAATGTCCTCATAATTCAGGTAACTCATCTAAGTTATCAGTTTAAATAGATATTTAAAAAACTGTAAGACGTGATCAATAATATTTTTTTGTTTAATTAATCAGAATTTCTCAAAGTATAAATTTTGTGTAATTTTAAAATTAATTTACTCATTCATACACATTTTAATTACAGGATAAACGTTTGACAGCTGTCCGCGGGAAAAAGTACTTGCAAGTGGCCAAAAATCGTTACAGTGGAGACCTTGGTATCGTGCCTCTAGATTTTGATAAGGATTCCCTCAGTTATCAACCAAAAAAGAAAAATAAAAACAAAACAGGACGAACCCGACAAACTATTGAACCAATGCTTCGAGGAGTTCTCTGTTGACGAAAATAATTATTTAGATTTTCAAGATAATTTACCGAATCAAAGTAATTTTTCAGCAAAGCACAAAAACCCTTCCAATAAAAGTAAAGGCTCTGATAGCTATTTACATGAATCTTTAAATTTAGAAACAACAAGGTAAATAATAACATAAACAATATTATTTATTCAGTATATATAAACAAGTATTATAAATGAATTTTAATACAAGAATAGAAAGTTACATAAATTCTAGTTTTTTATGTTATTTGTATGTTCACATCGTTTAAAAAATATACATCATATTGTGATAAAATAATTTTAATTGAAAACCAAATACAATTAATACATTATTAATGAAATCTATATGCCATAATATAATGTACAAATTTTATTTATACTTTTACAATAACTTTACCTTACTTATAACAAAAAAATATTAGGATGATTAATAATTAGAATCTATATATAAAATTAACAAATATCAGACTTTATATTGCAAATTACACAAACATAACATAACTTCAAAAACAAATATCATAAGAACTAGGACATATTATTAACCACATTCTTATATTATATCCTTTTTTTTGGTTCTAGTTTTTTCTTTTTTAAAGTAAAGGTAGGACTTAAAATTACCTAGACCATGCAGCCAAGTCAAACATTGCATTCTTTCTTATATCAACATTCTAGAAACCATCTTGCTAGAACTTTTCCATGAGTTTTCGTGGCATTTTAGAATACATGTTTCATATTAATATATTCCATTTATTATTGCCACTTGAACACAATAACCAAACTATATCATGTTAATATTAATCCAAAAAATACAGCAATCTTTGAACTACTTTGCAAATGAATTGTTAAATTATGTTAACATTATTGATAATAATAGCGCAGTCGGTAGTGCGTCCGGATTTCACGTCAATAGACGCGGTTTCGATCCCAACTATCCAACTCTAAAATCGGCCTGAGCTTTCGGTGAAGGAAAACATCGTTGAGGAAACCATAGCATGGTGGTAGGACATTTTCTAATTATGCCCGCCTGGGTAGCCACCACCCTCAAGTTTGAAAACTTCTCGCCAAGTACCAATAGGTGTGTTCTGGCAGCATGACTTCAGAACCAGTACCTAGGTTTAGTGTGTTTACCATCCTGGACCACATAGTCACTTATGATCAGGTGAGATAGTGGTCAAAGCACAGAGCCTAGATTGTGTAAAAAAAAAACCTTTGTTCAATGTTCAATTAAGTACCTTCTACATTTTATACAACAAATAAAAATGTATGATATGAAATTTAAAAAATGAATAAAATACTAGATTAAATTATTAATATTAAATATTAGGATAAAAGAACTATCTGAACCACAATGTCAAATATTTGGAAACTACATTCTTTTTCTTATATTCATGCTTGTGAAACATGTTCGAATATTTGCAAAAAAATGATTCACTTGTGGTCATTATATTGCAATTTGATATGTTATATACTCATAAAGCTATAACAGAACTGTTGACCAGATAACATACATGGTATGGCTGATGACCAAGGTTATCAGCCGCCTTGGCACAGTCAGGTACAAATCTCATTATTAAAGCGTGAAATAATCGGTACTGCTGTAGTGTTACCATTAACACCAAAATAAAACTTTTCCATGTTATAAAAGGCAACATCTATCTGTCCGTTAATTCCAATTCATGTTATAATCTATTTTTGTGTTTGTATAGAATCAATTTATTTTTTTCTGCATCACTAGTTATAAATATAAAATGTAAATAGCTTTTTTAAGTATCTAATTATATGTGGACTTCTTTTAACTTTTGAAGATGCCAGAGTATTAAGAAATATAGCTACACTGAAAATAAAAGTGAAGTCTCATTATACCCTAAAAACTGTTGGTCCTTATATGAGTTGGGATCACCTGAAAAAATATGTTCATTTTACACTCACCATGACACTATTACATACTATCAAACATTCAAGATCATGGTACAAAAATAATTAAAGAGTAACATCAATTTATGTGGTAGGCAGCAAATTCATTATACACCACACACATATTAGTTTGATATATCACCATTCTTCATTCAATCATTTGCCACAATTTACAAAGAGCAATAGTAAGCAAGGCTCTTCCCCCCTTTTAAGATCACTATAAGCATTGGCATAATTTTAGACATAAAAAGAAAGATTAACAAGTATTATTGCTTACGGAACCACCTTTCAGTCAGCAAAATAAGCAAAGCGTAAACTTTTCCCCTATTATTCTAGTCTATATAAATAAAAGTATATCACACACTCAATCTCACTCAATCATTTAATTTTCAAATTATAATTTTATGTTCAATATTATTTAAGTGTACCTTCATATTGTTCTGTAATATTTGCAATAGGGTTTGTAACTAGTACAATACCCACATTATTATTTTTTTTCTGTCCAAAAAAGTTTATTATTATTATATGTTCTTGTATTATATGTATTTAGGCTTAGTGTGATTACCATCCTGGACTACATCATCAATTAACATCAGGTGAGATTGCGGTCAAAGCACTGACTGACTGAACCTATACCATGTAAAAAAATGTATAAAGTTATTAAGTCACTGAAATGTTTTATTTTGAACATGAAAATATTTCCATTACTTACTTGTTGTAATGAGATTGTAAGGCATCCGCTAAAGAGGTATCATTTGTTCGATTTTGTCTTCTTTTGCATTTAGGACATGGTATATTTACATTGAGACATTTTGAGTGAAACACACTAGAGCACTCATCACACCTATATGTTGTTGATGTTTCAAATGGATATAAGATTTTAGGATCTCTACAGACCTCACAAATGAAGCCTTTTTGGCTGCAAAGCCAACAATCAATAACATGAGTTTTAGCAAAATTAACTACTTTCTCCAATTGCAGGGCAAAAGAACCATTTGGAATCTGAGCTAGGTCTGATATTGTGTATAAATGGACATGTTCATACAAGTATTCTCTTGGCCAAACTCTTTTTTGTAATTCTTCAATCACAGGTTCTCTACATGTAAATATGTAAGCTCTCAGGAAATTAAGTTGTATTCTTAATTCATGAAGTTGGGCCATATCACAAACACCACAGTAAATCTTTGGATTTAGTTTCTTCATGTTTATCCATGGATGATGTTGAAATTCTAATAGGAAGAGAGCTGACTTCTTTGACACTGGATATCTCCTAAAATCCCAGTTATGTATGACACGAGCTGGAATTATAAAGACATTTGGATCCATACAGTTTGAACAATAGTACTCTCCAGTATATGCACAAACTTTTGCTTTAGAAATTGTACTGCCTAACAAATCTTGACATCCTTTGCATTGGTAATTTTGATAGTCAAGCCCTTGTTCTCTAGAAAGTTTTCCTAATTGTTGAATCATCTTCTGTAATTCTTCAATTGTAAATGATCCAGTCATTGAATTAGGAACTACTTCAAAATCAAGTACATGGAGCATGGGATCTTCTGGAGTAATAACTGGAATCTGCAAACTGCATTCATCAGTATCTTCTGTTGATAATTTAAGTTCCTGGTGAATGTCTTTCATAATTTCTCTTAAATTGGGAGTATTGGAATAAGCTTCAAAAGTATTTGAATGGTCCACTAAAGAAGACAAACTCTTCAGTTCTGGTGTTTTGATCATACTGCTGCCATGGGACGAGTTAGAATTTATTGACATATTCATCTCATCATTATTATCAGTAGACCATCCTTTTCCACATAATGAGTTGCCAGTAACAACAATATCTCCAGGGGTTACAAAATCATCTAAATTTACTGATGATGGAGATGCTAAATTTGTGTCTTCTTGTTCTTGGCTTGTAGATGGTTTGTCTATATCTAATGGAATGGATGGATCACTTGAAATTGTTTCAATTGTGTTAATTTCTAGTCCTGCCTCATTTTCTTTGTTTTCATCTTTTATGTCTTTGTTATTAGATTTTATATTAATATTATTTGTTTCATTTAAAATTAATTCTAAAGCTTCATCTTCATTGAAGGGAAACATTTGGTTCAAATCTGTAATATAAGGTGGATGTTTTGGTGATGAAGCTAACTTAGGCTTTACTTCATCAGTAATAGTGCTGACAACATCCAATGCAGTACATATAGGAGCGGGTCGGGCTTTTGGTATCCAAATACCCGCCAACATGAGTACCTGTTCTGACCAATAATTTAATAAACTTGAATTTGTAGGTAAATTAAAGTGAATACATGTCTCTATACCTTCTATAAGTTTTTGTGCCATCTCGAGGATCTCAGAATCACATACAAATGCGCTTCTATTATAAAATGGTTTTACCGCAGATATGTTCTTCAACAATGTCGACATATATGATGAAAGAAGACATTCATTCATAGCAATTCGTAGCCAAGCTCGACATTGGCCAATTTCCGTATTAATTTGTGGTAATGAGGATATTTGATCAATATTTTGTCTGTGCGACAAGACAAGTACAAGTGGCCAGAAATTAGGTTGCGGTTGTTGTTCGGAATCTCCAGAAATAGCATATTTAGCTTTTCTTAAAAATGTATCTTTTAATCCGTGAAGGAAAACCGCTTCTAGTGCCATACATAATGTATTGGTAGAATCTGTTGAACCTAAAACGCTATGGAAATTTTCTTCAAACTGATTGTTGTATTGTATGTCCTTTACACACTCTGACAAATTTTTTATCAGTGCTTCTTTTATTATTGAATCCCTACCTCGTACTGTTAATCCTGAAGTGACAGTCTTGAAGAAAGACATAATTTCAGTTTTACTAAGGCCTTCCAAAACCCAACCAGTTGTTTTATGCTCGTACATAAAAATATCACAATCACAACAAACAGTCGCACAAAAGCGCAATAACAAATTGACATAGGATTGAAAAAGTACTGATATTTTTTGATTCGAAATATCGATACAAAATATCCCATATTGAAAATTGTGTTAAAAACAATATTTTTTTATGTAACTAAAGTCACTGAAATTCAAAACCGTAAAAGATAGTAATGAATGGGTAAAAAATAACTGTATAGTGGATTATCTAAAACGATTGTACCTGTTTTGTTTGCGTTGCGTGTATGTGCCGCAGTCGTCCGTCACTTTCATTACTGATTTCTATTGAAGGAACTTTGTGCTATAATAAATTGGCCTTAGAAATATTGGTTAGTAGATAGATTTTTAGTTTTTGATATTTTTGCAGTTTTGCCTAATAAAAACAAATACTGATAAAAGTCATCATAGCATAGGCCTAGAGCATCTTTCCAGATAATTTAAAGCAGCAACCGTGTATGGCAGCATAACTACGATTATAACTAGCAGGTCAATTTGGGATCCACAGTTACGGCCACATGCTGGCAGATAAGTCCATGAGCACATACTGCCAGACAATATACAATAATATGTATAAGAATAAATCTTTATCTCTTTTACTGAAACAAATTCTTCTTGGAGAGATAACTCATGCCAAGCAACCACTAGGCGCGATATGATATCATTTGAAATTGAATTCTGCCTTTGGGAAGATCGCCGATGATCGTGATAAGTGAAATAAAATCATTTCAAATGGCTTCAAAATCCACGACAATACTTGGTGGGAGGTACTGCCCCAAAAACACGGCAGGCGTGCTAGTAAAAAAAATGTATAATTTGGCTCCTGCCATGATTCCCCAAGAGGTTAAAATAGTGTACATTTTGGATAAATTATTATAGCGCTAGGGTGAACTAAATAAATGAACTACTAAATTAACTAATTAATACAGCATTTTTTTTATTCGATTGAAATATCGATATTTATTTGCTTTTGAGATATATTTTACAAATATCGATATATCGTTTGTTTGTCACTTTCAATATCCCTAATTGACTACTATCAATGTGAATATTCGTCCTATGGAACAGACTATAGTCCGTTCACTATAACTTGTGCTATGGACATAATAAGTCTATGTTCGATTCTGTCAAATCCAAACCCTGTGTTTTTAGACTAGAAATAAATCTTTTTATTGCCTTTATCATGTCACAGGCGTTTAAAAGTAATGCAAGGTTCGTGCTTTTTGTGTAAGTAAAAAAGCAAACAAATCTCCGATTATCCATTAAACGAGTACGATCTTGTGTGTTGACATGACAGGCACAGAATAATATTACTCCTACCGGAGATGACAGGTTAGTAAAATCGAGTTGTCATATTTTTTATTTACCTAAAGTCCGTATAATTTGACAAATATATTTTATTTTCTTAGTATATTTTTTTATTAGAGCTATTAGTACGATAATTACTATCTATTCAGAAATTAGTAAGAGGAAAGCAGTAGGGGTGGGAGTAGAAAAGAAACTTTAGAGATAATTGCATTACACCGGACAATACCATATTTCAAATTAAAATGCTACTTCTCGCTATCTGTTCAATCATTACATTATGTAATTATTGTTACCTGCTAATGTTTATTTTATTTATTTTGTATGTGGCAGATATATCCGAAAAAAAAAAAAAAACCGTTATCAGAATCATGAAGGTAGCGGTCGTTGATGCAGCTACTTCCCAATAAATTTGAACCCTGAGAAAAATATGCACAAAGAGAAAGACTGTAAAATTGGATGACTACGAGAAACAAAATCTCGAGAAAAATTAATCGAATTCAAATGAAAAATTTAATTCAAAACGGAAGTTCTTAATGTAGAAACATAATACTGTAGTTTGGAGACACAAGTACCTACATAAAAAATTATAGGTAACATGGTTGAATTTGACTAGTGACAGTAACGATCCTTTAGGTTTAGATCATTCAGATTATAAGATTTTTATCGTAAAATAAAGTATATTTTAAATAGATGTTTTTTTTTTAATGTGTTGCATTACTTTATTATGCCACTTCACAGAATGTGTTCGAGTCTAGTTTACCCTATTTATTAACCGAGGTAAAGTTTCCTTCAAAAAATAATTTATCATGAAGCTGTTCAGACGACCGATGACGAATATTTCCGTTTATATTAAAATGTTATATTGTATGATGTACACTAACGAAAACGTTCGTGTTAGCCCTTAGCAGATATTACACATAAATACTCCGTACATAATACTGACTTATGTATATATAGATTATCTGTAAATGGTTGTGCTGTGCTCCGTTCCCCAACATGGGAGGCTCTCGACGCCGCTGCCAGCGCGATGCAGTGACACTGCCAATGCATCAATCATTACACGCACAACACTGCATACACACTCCTGCACTTAACACGCAGATACATAGGTCCTGTAAGGAACCTTTATTTTTCTTTATTATTTAAGAAATAAAAAAATGTAGGATTTTGCTTGATTCTAATCCGGTGGGAATTTTTATGTTATATGTAGAGGCACCCCGAGGTTCGAATCCTTGTTCCTTGTGCTGGTTACCTTTTGCGGCTGAGTACCTTCAGCACTCGTCCCCAAAGTTCGCTGAAGCTGTAAAGGTCCTTCCGATCAACAGCAGTAGGAAGGTTAGATAAAAAATATTCTGTGCCTAAGATAAATAAATTTATAAGCTGAAGGCGATGGGTGGTAGGATAAATAAAAATTAAGTGCTAGTTGATGTTAACATAGTTGATGTTTTTAAAAACACTACATTTTCAGTAGAGAAATAAAATAATAAATTTCTGATTTCAGTATAGGCGTAAGCGTAATCTTCGACTAATCAAGCGATTCTTTATAGTAGCAAAGATAAAAAGTAAAATAGAAAGTAAAGTTTGTTATCTGTTTACAATTTAAATTTTAGTTGTTTACAACTCAAATGTTTAGTTACTTAAATATGTTTTAGTTACTTATTTAAATTATTCTGATTTTTTTTAAATTCTTATTTCATTCGCGGTTTTGTTTTCCGCGTTTATTTGTAACTCGGTACATAATGTTTGAAACCGATTTTATTCTCAAACCTTGTCAAGCCATAAATTGACACAAGGAAAGATTTACTTGACACTGGCTAAGACACAAGCCGTGCACATCCATCAAAAAACACAAGAAGAAGAAGAACTCAGATGTCAAAAAATATAAATATCGTCCTTAAAATAAGGATAGGTACTGACCACAGAACAATATTACTCCTAGCGGTACTGACATTTAAAATAAAAAGTTTGTTTATTACTCTACAAGTGAATATATATTTTTTATAATTATACTTTCTTTGACCATGATACATTTTGTAGCGATAACGAGCGTAAATGCTTAAGTCAATATAATTTACAAGTTTGTAAATTAACTGAACACAAAGTAAACAGGAATGTTTTGTTTTTTTCATGTAATATTACTTTTTTACTTTACAAGGAACTTATATGGTTTCAATGAACAATATCCAAAATTTGAGAAAAATGAACAAGGTAACTATATTTATTATAGGTACATATCACCATATTACCAGATCTATTAAAACTATTCCTTCTCAGAAATACTACTGTGTCGTCAATGCGGAGCGGATGTGGCCGATTCACATTATATATTCAGTAAAATAAGTCCCGGTTCTAAAAAAACTGATAAACAGAATTTGTTTGAAAAGAAGAATGTCACAATACAGACTTTAGTTAATCCATTTGGAGTCAAGTTCAGTGTGATCACATTGGAAAAAGCGAGGTGCAACAATATTGGACAAGTAAGTTAAAAACCCAAAGCTATTGTGTTCAATATGTACACTGTCCTATGTAAAAAAACAATACACAGCAGTAAAACTCAAATATCCTTTTAGTGTAAACCCTTACATCTTGAGAGTCATAATATTATCATAACATTTATTAACAATATTTTAGTAGCCAACAATTGTAATTGAAATGTCCTGTTTTTAGGTCCCTAGAAAAACAAAAACACACACATTTGATACTACTTTTAATATTCTTAAGTTCTAATGATGATATGGTCATCTTTTGGTTCAATTATTAATTTTAATACAGTTATTCCTTAACCGGTTAAGGACCAACCTGGCTTTTAGGGCAGCTTCCAATTGTTTTCCTGCTGTCAAATTTTTATTAGTATTTGAGCGATTAAAGTAAAATAAATCAGTTGAAACTTGATATAAGCTACTTATTCTATTGTTTCTGCAAATTTCAAGTATTTCAATAGTTAACACATCATTTTGACTGGTCTAACATGTTTCATCCATACATTTAAATACCCAGATTCCCGTTATACTAATTAAATAACATTTGTAAACAAATAATTATTTGGTTAACATACATTTATTTTTAAAACTAAATTATTTTCAAACTGTTGCATCATTTTAAGTTAAATGTTTACAGCAACATAGTGCAGATTCATGGTTCCCCGGATATACATGGCGTATTTGTACATGCCCTCGTTGCGGGCGACATTTAGGCTGGACTTTTAATTTAATACTCAAAAGTGAAGATTATTACACAGAGAGCAACCATTCATTTCATGGATTAATTTTAAGTAACATCCTTGGAGAAAATTGTAAGTTTTTAAAATACTAAACACAGATTTTTTTTCTATAATGCACAGCACAGTGACTGCACTGTACCTGATGGTAAGTACAGTACAATCCAAAACAGGGACGACTGACACTGAACAGAATTCAATGCCAGTCACCGCTGTCATGCTGGCCTGCTTAAATACCTCTTCACGCCTCTTTAATATCCTATCAAAGACAAAAACAATAAACCTGAGTTTTTTAATAAAGCAAAAGTACTGAGATGTGATTATAGTAACCTGGTAGCCTACTTTCTAGTGCTTACATGGAAATCATTTTAAAAAGTATTGTCAAGAACCAAATTGTCTGTTCAAGTAGTTGTACTTTAGACCTTCCCATTTTTAGTTTTATTCAATTGTCACTGAAATTCATGTTTCATGAAGGGTGCGTTCCACTAAGCGCCCACAACGATCAAAATGCTCCTTTAGTTGTTCCACATAACAACCGCGGTCGTTGTGGTCGCGGTGAAAACGTCACTCATGATCGTTATGACTTGCGTTCACGCGAAGTTCACGACGACCCATCTAAAAAGGTAGGTCGAAGTGATCGTTGAGAAAATTAGCGACATTATCAAAACTCAAAGATGGCGACCGTGAAACATACGTTATTTTACGCGGAAAGAGATATTTTAGTAGAAGTTAATATTTCTACAGCGGATCCTCAACGTGCCTCCACAGGTAAATATCATTATGTAAAACAAGTTCAGAAAAAATAATTGCATTTTATAATTAATAAACATGTATACATTTTTCCTTGATTGCCAATAATGTAACTTAACTTTAGAAATAAAAATTAAGTCAGCCATAGTTAGTTTTCTTATTGAAAAAAATAATTATTTAACTAACTAGCTCTTTGTATTATTTACCTCGTACGACAGTAACGCTCACATGAAACTAATACAGGAAAAACTGCGGTCGTCAGCGTAATCGTTGTGAACGCTTAATGGAACCTTAATGGAAGGGACAGAATATGAAAAGTTCCACCCCATATTACATTTTAATTTACCACCTGTTGCATTCCGTGGTATTTTTTTCTCTATAAATAATATCAATGTTTTCTTTTTCAGTTATGGATTCACTTATAGTGATACCCAAAATGTATAAAATATAAATAATATATTGTTATTAAATAAAATGGTCAAATTATTTCTTGTTTTCTTTTTTCTTCAAATAATTCCGCACACAAAGTTACTTCTACGATGTAAAAAAAAAAAAACTTTTTCGTAATTGGGTTTTTAATTTCTATATTTTATTTATACTTAGTAACAAACATAAAAAAGATCTTATCATAATGAAAGATATTAAAGTAAGAAGCTATAATATTTAAATGTGTTAAATAAATAAAGGTATGACAAGTGTAATTTACTGTGAATTTTAAATTGACAATGTATAAAAAGTTCTATACCATCCAAATGTATTATACATCACGACCATGGTAATAAATTCAACTTAATTTTGCTCACCACTCACTTTGAGAATATGTTTTTTTTTCTAGTCCTTAATTTTTTTTGTCTTTATTAGACTATATATTTAATCTGCCCTATCTCAATGACCCTCATTTTCTCTGCGTATAGAAGTAGAAACTTCTATAAGGATTCTTCTACTTCTTTGTTGAGAACCTAAGTTCTAATATAATTACCTCAACATGTACTGTCATATTGTATGAATGTCACACTTTACCAGTTCCTATTTAGCAAACATCAGATAAAATGTAAAAAATATCTGACAAAATCTTACAACTATTCAGAAATGTACTTATTAGAGACAAGCTGTGTCCGCGACTTCGCTCGCGTGGAATTCAGGTGTCCCGTCCGGTCCAAAATATTGTTTTCTCAAATATTATATATTAGAGATTAATTATATTATTTCATAATATACATTTTGTTCATTTTCAATCAATACATAAATTTTTTGTTCTCGAATAAGACTTGACGCATTTACTTGCAAGCTCTTCTTTCATACTAAAGTCGCCGCAGTATTATATTATAGTCGTTTAACGCCGCGTGTCATATAAATTATTACAACTTTTGATAGAGTGGACCGATTTTAATGAAATAAAAGTTTTGAAGCTACCCCGGTATATGTTTTATAATTATCTTTTTGAAATATACTTAGTACTTTTTAATTGATGTCTGCAAAGACAAACAAACAGACCGACAGACATTTCTAAAAATGATAGAAATGTGTTTAATCATCTATTTTTAGTCCCTTCCAATAATTACATGAAATTTACAATTTTATTATTAGTATAGATGTACTCATAAATATTACTAATTATTATTTGCTTTTAATTATATACTAACAAAGTCAAATATTTTGCAGATCTTAGATACTTATTAGATAGACAAAAATGATATATTCAATTCTATAACTGATTCTAAGAATATATACTAAAAGCTGCAATCCTGACTAACCTTTGATGTTCAATATTATGCTCATGGTGCAAGAACATGATCTTTATACTAAGATTAAAATAAGCTACAGATTAGTTTACATTATCATACATAAATATTAAAGAGGATTTTTTAATGTTCAACTTATTGCTCTCTAACTTTTATATTTTAATAACAAAATTACTTTTTTTCTGCAATAACTTGTCTATTATATTTTGTACAACAAACAAAATCTTGATTAAATGTGGGATTTCCTGATTTTTTGTTTCTCATACCAAATTGAAATCGATCAGCCCTTCTTGATTCTTTAATATATAGATATATCAGGATTTCTTAAAAGTAAATTGATACTTTTATAGCCTATCAATGGCTTATTAATATTTACTTCATGAACACAAAGTCTTATCAAAATTGGTTTTTTGAGTTAAAGTGTACAGGAAACTTTTCTTAATATATAGATTAAATGTAAATATAGAAAATAAAATATATAGACAAAGCCTAAAGGTTTATGTTATATATTTTATAGATTAAATATAAGTCATGAACATATATCTAGAAAATAAGACACAAGTTGCTTGTGAATGACAGCATATTAGCAATTGATTTTGGTTATCATTTCTATAATAATGCCTAATCATCTGTATGAAACAAATCTGAATAGAAAAGTTACACAAATAAAAGTAATCCACCTATAGTGAGTCATAAATTTATTATGTTCTCAAAAATCATACCATCTATTCATAAAAATACCCTCTTTAATATGAACTATTTTTACAATTGAGTTATGAAATTCACATTTCAAAGTAAGATCTGAAAGATCATATGTATATCTTACATATTATGAAAAGTATAAAGTCAAAGATATGTTAACACTAATCAATGTCCAGTCAACACTTTTCCATAGAGCAAATAGTTCAGTACATTCCTAATTTAAACAATCTGATCACAAAATTCTAGGTACTAGCAAATCTTTGATGTAATGTTTGTCCAGTGGCAGCTGGTGTTGGGCTGAAATTGACACCACTGGGTGGTTCAATCCCTGTATTATTACCAAAAGTTTTCCCTTGAATAGCAGCAATTTCCTTTTGTAATTTTAAATTCAAAACTTGTTTATTTACAAATTTTCTTCCAATACCACGGTTACCTCCTCTGCCTCGCCCTCTTGATCTTGTAGATTTACGGCTTGAATTCGATTGGATTGAATAATTAGACTTATTTGACCTGTTAGAACCCATTGATTTGACACTACCTGGGCCTCGTCGTGTGTTATAACCTCCAAATTGAGTGTTTAGTTGCGCTAAACTCTGTTTGTTCAAATATCCTGCATTACCAACACTGTTACGTCTCTTTCTGGCAAAATCATTAGCGACACTTACAGTTAGTTGTGAAGCAGAACTAAAAGAGTTATTTCTAGACCTTGTAAAAGTCTGTGATTTAATAACATTATTTCTTAACATGTTTTGATGTCGTTCCTTCAGAATTTGATCTGATCTTAGGCCAATATTACTGTATCTGTTACCAGTAATTATACCTCTTCCACGTTTTAAGATACCTCTCTTAGCTACTGCCAATGGTCTATGAATATTGGCTGCTCCTCTACGAGTAGTAACACCAAGTCTACTGTGAATACTCGTGTTACCATTAATATTTGAATTACCATGCCGTGCCCTATTTTGATATCCACCTGCAAATAAGTAATTGTTGTTAAAATATTTAATATACATGCAATATTTGTTCATATCTATTCTAAATAAAGACTACATATATATAGAATAAACTTATACCTCTAAAACCTCTGCCTGCTCTTATGAGTTGAGGCATATCAGGTTGTTGATCTTCTAATCCTGCCCTTCCTTTTGGTGTTAAGCCTCTTCTCTGTGAACGAGACCTCGACCTGGCCCTCGAATTTGATCTACGCTGTTGTCTAGAGCGCGACCTAGTTCTAGACTGTGAACGCGACTGGGACTGAGCACGGTCTCTAGGCCCACGAGATTGAGAACGCGTTTGTCTCGTTGATGGAGTACCAGGTCGTGAACGGGAACGACCACGATTGTTACCTCCGCGGCCACGGCCTCTACCTCCGCCACGTCCTCCGCCGCGACCACGATTTACACCTCCACGCCCGCGCGATCTGCTTACCCGGTCTTGTTGATTTTTCTTTATAATCTCATCTGTGAAAACAATTTTTTCAACAAATATATCGAATTCTTATATTCATAGATATTCAATTATCGTAATAAATTGAAATGGTTATTGTAAATAATATGACTAATAAAACTAATATTATTTTGTAAGGCAACCAATGATACCATGTTTTCCAAAAATAGTATCAAGCTATAAAGTATTTATTACAAATTGACTTACCTAATGACATATTTACTGAATCAGCCATAGCGTCACAATTTCGTTATGATTGAAATAATATCCAATAAATATTGTAAGGACTATAGTTTTGTTTTCACTGAAGATCAAAATTCCGTATGCTAAGAACTACAAATTAGGTACAGGGTCACCGATTGAGTTTTCGAAATTTCCCCACAATAGGCAAAAAATCCCCAAAATAATAATACTCTTTCGAAAATTTTTCCCCCCAATATACAAACTTATGTATTTTTAGTGTCGTTATATGACGCATTTAAACGAGAATTGGAACGGGAAAGTGAATATGATCACCATGAACTACACTTAGTAGTTTGAGCGAATATACCCCAGTTGATTCCCCCAACAGAAGGGAGTCCATGATACATTAATGAAGGCAATTGATGATGCACATTTCCTGGATGGTCCTCGTGGAACTGGTAAGGCATTCCTCATGCCAGTTTATGAGAACTTTATGAGATAGGACCACTCTTGTGACTGGGTGTGATTAGAAATAAAACGTTCAAACAGAAGGTTGAATATGAAGTATATATATCTTATTAAATGTATCTACTTTTAACCCGAAAATGTGGATCTGTACGAGTAAGAGATCTAATTGCTAGATCTTCACTTGCATTGCGTCAATGTGGTTTATGGTCAACAGATGTTGTGAAGGGTAAGCGAACCACTCACGGCGAGATTCATCCGCTAGGGGTATTGTTGCTCTGCTCGGCGATCCTTTGTGTTATTTATTGACTGCAGGTAGCAAAAACGGGTGCATCGGTGTCTTTCTGTCGGTTGCGTTTTGTATAGAGTTTCCGTCCTTTTTCGGGACGACAAGTACCTCTTTATTTGTAGAAGATCTTGGTAATTACGTAATAATGATGATATTTACGTGACTACATGACTATTAATATGTAGCTATAGAGCAGCTACATCAGTAATTTTAGCCACTGTTTATGCGAAATCCACATTGCGGTTGCAGTTGTTTCTTCTGAAATAGCAGCCACATTGGTAAAAGTATGCCGTACGGCTCACTCAGCGTTAAAATTGCCGTTAAATCTTGCAAACTATTAAACAATCAACACATAATATTGCAAATAATATATTAATATTATTTATAATATATTATTATTTATAATATATTATTATTAGTAAATAGTTTAAATAATTAAAATTTATTTAATAAATAAATCATATGTTATTATTAATAATATTGAATATAACATAATATATTGCAATGGCCAACGTTTTAGTACCATCGAAAATTATTATCTGGAGCGAATGAACAATGGCGCATAAACGCGCACCGAACATTGAAAGAGCTACGTAATGACTCGAGATGTTTTGGAGAGGCAGTGATTTTACTGTCTTAAGATTGCGTCAAGTTATTCAATTTTTGAGAAATGTCTTTGCTTTCTGTTATTACCAACAATTTAGGCTCAAAAATTAATGACCATCATACTTTCAAATGATTATTTAAAATTAAATAACGCAGCGAAGAATTGTGCGGAATAGAAAATATGATGTGAGGACGGAACCGCGAGCGTGGTGCTAGTTAAGAGGACATGCGGTCGGAAAAGTCAGAAATCTATTGTTATCGCGTTGTGCCCCAAAGTTAGAATTGTAAAACACGAAAGGGAGAATTGTAGCTCGGGTTGATTTTACCTATGCAAAATTGACGAAAAGGTCAATTCTTAGTACCTTTTCCTCTTCCAAACCCGAACCGTTTTTAATTTTCTTTCAGTTTTACAATATTAAAGACTTTGGTTATGTCTCTACGTTTTGATTTTTAAAATTGTATTTATCAAATTTGACGAATGTCTGAAAATGACGGTAAAAATCGATCGTTTTTTCACTATCAAAGTAGAAACTAGGAGCTTCTACAAGAACTAATTTATGGAAAAAAACTCATAACATACGGGCATATCGGTGGTGGATATATATTATTTGGTATAAAAATATTTACCATAATGCTTTTATCCAGGAAGGAAACAGGGGACTACGTTTGTTATGAATAAATACCGCTAGGACATCCTCTTAAAATATGCATGTAGACTTTTCAATCCAATTGGGTAGAATCATTATCCACCATATCTAGTAATTCCAGGATGCATCTTAACTTATAACCCTGAATATTTTGAGCTAAATGCACATTTTTAGTTACTATGTAATTGATGGTTAGTTAATTGGGTAGGTAAATAAAAAGAGTGTATAACAGTGTATAACTATTAATTAATATTGCCATAAAGAGCTAAGAGTAAATTACGTATTGACACCATATTGTCAATTGTTTGGGGCTGTCAACTTTTAATAATCATCTCTGCTGCTACCCAATCCATAAATATTCGGTCCTATATCTCACATTGTCCTTTGTGGTCCTTGACAAAAAAAGTTTGACAACTACTAAATTTGTAAAAAAATGTAAATAGCCATCTGTATTTCTTTTTTAATTTCTAGCTGTTAGTTTTCCTAGAATTAAATAAATATACCGAGAAGTCAGTAAGCAAATCAATCAACAAGGGTATAATTTTATGATATAAAAAACTACATAACTTACAGTTTCTGTTGAAGTTTATTAACAAAATGAAAATAGATGAAATAAATAACATTATATATTTTTAAAGAAATATTGATTTGTACATTGTTTAATTCTTACAATTAAAATTAAATCATTCTTCTACAAAAAGACAACAACTCGAACTAACGTACATACATACATGATTGAGTGTTTTTTTTTTGTTTCAACAATAACACTACTGTTATACTATCACAAATAAAATGTATGACTCCGGTACAGCTTTCCCATTCCCCATACATCGGCCCGTGAGATTTTTACTCCGTTAAAAGATTACTAAAACGAATTTTAAATTATTTAAGAAACATCCAGTTTAAATATATTTATGTTTGTTTGAATAGACAAACATTGCTCTGGCGAGTCCCTATATTATAACATAATACTTTATATTTTATAATTCATAGAAGATTATCAATAGAATGTGATAATAGATGCGAGTCAATATTATGTCTATTTTTAAGAGAATTGTATTTATCACGAATATACCACAGTTGTAAAATTATGATATATAAAAAAGTGTTATTTTACTTTGCTAATATGTTAATATGATCATAAATTTTGATGATTTGGTTGAAAGCATACAGTCCTAGATTTTTTAATAACTATTATAAATTGGAATCATAGCCTTTGCCAATAATAAAAAAAATCAATTTTCCTTTAACTAATTTAAAATTGAGCAACAAATTAATTACCACACCACACAAGGAAAATCTAAGATATAACATTCTATTCAACATTTACATTTAATAAATTAATTAATAGTATGAAAATACCAATATATGTTGGCATTTTAAAATACTAAGAAGAGTAATAGTTAATTATTTCTGAGAGTATAACAGCAGTTTACATAACTCAATAATAAAATTTAATACATTGCGTATACATTAAACTAATTTAAATTAAAATATATTTCCTGCACGTTTCTTTTTTTAATATTCGATATTCTCTATTCTCAATTGACTATTGTTATGTACATCCTATAATATTACATTTACAACATTTTAAAACATGAGCTGAGTTTGTAAAGTGAATCACAGTTTAAGTAAATGGTGTTTATAATCCGAAGGCCGTGGATCGCAGGCGCATTTAATATTAAGGCCGTGATTTGACAATAATTAGTAACCGTAATAATTTAATAAATAACCGTTTTTATTCACACGGACGAAACGGACAAGAGATCCGTCTAATATCAAAATATTCAAACTTAAGTACAATCAGATAATGCAATAAAGTTTGAATTTATTAGAGATCGCGATCTTTAAACAATATTATCCGATTAAATATCGCTTTCAACTATTCAGTGACGTCAATATCAATGTCCGAAATCATTAATCAACAAATTAGTGCGCACGCTCTAAGAGCGGATGAGTGCAATTTATACCAAAAACTAGATTATAACGCTCGATACAGAAATATACAGCGCGGAGTAAACCAGCCTCGAGTTCAGGAAACACCAAACGCGGTAAGTGATTTTACCTTCCGAATTTACACCCGAGATACAAATACACCAGTCGAGCGAGACTACCATATCCCCCCTAACTCTCTTCTCTTGAGTATTAATGCAATGAGAGCGTCTCTCCACATTGGCACGTGTGTGTCGCAGACGTTCTTACTACGTATTAGATTACATCGGAATAAATAGCCTTTAGTCCGAAGGTGTGCGTGGCACCTAGCGCACACGGGTTCGTTTCTGTAGTGTGTGACCGCACTCGGCGGCACGTGTGCTATAGTCTGATGTCGGAGGAGGCGGCCGCCAACAGCGAGGCTACAGGTGCGTGCGACCGCCGCCACGACTCTCCTCCGGCCTCGTCCCCCGTCTCAGCGGGGGCGGTCTCCTCCTCCGTGTGAGTGAATCCGCGGCACTGGACCTCCTCTTGTGCGCCGTACCGATGCAAGCTGAGGAACTTCAGGTTTGCCACGATCGATGAATTGATGGGTCGCGTCGGAATGTTCACCGTAGTCGCGGATCTCTCGATGCGACGCTGCCGCGGCTCCGGCGGCGCCAGCTCCAGCGACCGCCCGCGTCCGTGCAGCCGAGATTGCCCGAAGCGAGGCGTCAGACGCCCGATCAAATTATCTTCACGTCGAGTACTCAATACCGGCGTTTCCTCGACTGGTTTTGGTTTCCGCTTTAAAAAGAAAGGCGTTAATCGCTCGAGCCGAGACTGAGTGGAGCCGGCGTCGGACACGTTCGATGTTGAATTGGAAGTTTTCAGAGAGTGAGGAGCGGCCGTTCGCGTTCGCGTCGGATTCGACTTCCGTTGTGCACTCGAGCGAGAGAACGGTTCGTCGCAGGAGTCGGCCACGGTTCGAGTAGCGTCAGATTCGGACCTCGGTTCGGGCTCTGGTCCGGGCGGATCGTCCTCGCAGACCCTGAGTACACAGTAAGCGTCTCTCTGGAGTTCGTCGAGAAGGCTATCGTCAGTGGAGACGGCATCCGCGGCGCTGGGCGGACGCGGTGCCGGTTCGGGCGGTGCCGGTGGTAGAGGAGGGGGCGGTTCCGCAACTCGGGGCTTGGTCCGGGGCGGCACGGCCGGCGGGGGCTCGTCTTCAATGGAGCGTAACCGGCTCGCAAAGTTCGCCATGAGTTCATACTCCCGACACCGCGGAGGTGGTTCGACATGTACATATTCGCAGGGCGGCGGTGCGGGCGCGCGAGGTGGCGAGAGGCGCGTCGGCTTGGGGGGTCGCGCGGGTCGGTCGCAGGAGGCGTCGCTGTCGTCTGTGGGCTCGTGTCGGATGCAGGACATGGTGAGGTACCCGCTGCCGGCGGAGCGCGTCGACTTGCCGGATGAGCGCTCGTCGGCGAGCCGAGCGAGCCGCAGCGACTCTGAGCTGGAGGCGAGGTCGGGATGCGACTGCAGCGGCTTGCCGTCGAGGTCGAGCCCGGGGCCGGGGGCGGGGTCGACCCTCCACCCGCGCCAGGCCACCACTCCGCAATCCACGATGCCGACGCCGCTGCCGGCACCCGGCGAGGTGTAAATAATTATCGTCGCCTATCGGTGCTTGCCTGTCGATAATATAATGTGCATAATAGTTATAAAAGAACCTACATCAAGTGATATTATTTTGGACAGACAATTAATATTTAAGGCACTCACTTGCTTCCGTATTTGGTTTCCCTTGCAAGGGAGCGTCGGTAAATGCGATGTCGATGCTCGAGGTCGAACATAGCCTCCTGCAGGTCGCGCAGGGTTGCAGTCTCGGCCGAACGGTCCTCCATACTCGCGCACTCTGCAACGTTAAATACGGTTATTCAACGAATTGTTACTTTCATCCATAACATATTTAATATGTCGATTGCCCGTAAAAATGAGACAATAGGAAAATTATGGAAATCTGGCGTAAACGCCAGGTTAGTGCTCAAGGGGTTAATTTCATTTGTAACATTTTTTTTAAATTAAAATCTTTAACCTACAACTTGATTAGAATGTTAGTCGTAAGACTTCTTTATGTAAACAATTAAAAAATACATAGATCGCGCGCATCATACGAAAATTCTTAGATCGACGATTGCGATCAATTTTTGAACTTTACTTCTAAGACACTTGGCCCTTATCTAAACAAAATAATCATGGTGTCTTCATTTAATATATTATTAAGACTAGTAGTGTGCCCGCGGCTTCGCCCACGTTTCATGTATTCTTTACTGCATTTTTTATACAGAAATATAAACGGAGAGAATATTTCTCATAAATTATAATTTATGCTATAGCACTTGTCCGTAAAACTGTTCATTAAATCGAATTTTATGATTGTTTTTTTACGCCGAACCCTAATTATTTCAGAAAATTATTACCCGGAGTAACTTCAACTATCTACCAAAAACAGTTCCGTCGAGATTAGTCCAAAGATAAGCCGAATCAAACAGACAGACAACATTTTTTATTAAAATAGTATTTTTGGTATAGGTGTGCCGTATATAAATATAAATATACTTGGTAAAAAGTTGTTATTTTGATATTAGAAGTTTATTTATTAGTATAGATAAATAATATCGTATCGGTGAAGTTGTTCGTTTTTACCTTGCGGCCGGTGGAGCCTGTCGTCGAGTGCGGGCGCGTGCGACACCAGCAGCGCGTGCAGCCGCTGCAGGTCCCGCGCGGGGTCGAGCCGGAGCGCGAGCGCCGCGCCCCCGCCCCCGACACCGCCCACGCCCTCCTCCCTCCCGCCCTCGGTGCCGCCGCACCCCTCCGCGTCCGCTTCACCACGACCGCAACTGGGTGTGCATTGATATTATTGTTATAGCGGGTGGTAGCGCGTTCGCGACCGCTTGCGTCGCTAGACACGCGGCCACTAGCAGCATTTCATCCTAAATTACTGAACATACTGTCGAGATCCGGGACCGGGATATATCTAGATCTACCTCGAAAGGACTCTTTAATCAAAATCAATATATCATGTAACTTTTTATTAAAACTTCTCCTGAAAACTATAGGATAATACCCACTATAAATTCTGACTGAATAAATCTCACTTAGTTGGCACTTTAAAATTATATTTCATACGTTTTTATAACTATTGTGAATGTGACGTGAGTTCTTATAACGGTTTCGTCAAATCTAGGCGGCTGTGGAACGCCAGCGCGATGGGACCATATGATGTGCTCTATACTAACTAGTACATAACTGGTCAGATCGCGCTTGCATCGCAACCCGTCCGCTGTGTGACGAAACTTTTATGGTAGTCTGTGCGTTCGGAGCGGTGTGTCACGTACCAGGTCCAGTGCGTGTCCGCGTAGTAACCAGTGTGCTGGGGGGCGGAGGGCGAGCGCCGGCACAGCGCCGACAGCAGCCGCACCCACTCGGCGCGCTCCACGCAGTTACTCGCCTGCACGAACATCACTCGCTCCCGGTGTACTTTAAACAATATTACGGACAGAACTACATTTACAATCTAAATTTATTTATTTTAAAATACTTATCATATTATACAATTAGAGAGTCATTTTATAATAAATACGTTTAAGAACAATGCGAACGTGTAAATAATCGCTCGCACGCCCAGTTATTAATTGGAGGCAATTTTTAATCCAGGTACAGACTTAGATAAGGTACACACAACTAAAGAGGAGAACACGCACATACAGAAAGAAACAGACTCAAAACAAAAATTAAGATATTGGAGTTAGTCTTAAAATAACTATAATATTAACTCACATTTCGTTTAAGAAAAAATATTCATCTATAAGAAAACATTAACGAGTAAACACAAAGATGCAAACTTTAAAAAAAAACTTTAATCGTTATTTTCTCAACACACACAATTTTTTTATTAGATCCTTTCCATTGTAAAGATGAGAAATATTTAAAAGGAAAATAGCTTATCGATTCAATTTTTTTTTTCTAAACTAGCTAATGCTGTTGTCCGGAAGGGCCTTTAAAGTTTCATCTTGACTTTGTGGGCGAGTGCTGAAGGTACTTAGCCGCAAAAGGTAACTAGCACAAGGAACAAGGATTCGAACCTCGGGGTGCCGCTACCTATGCCATAAAAATTCCTGCTGGATTTGAACCTAGGTAAACCCTATATCATAAAATATTATCGATTCAAAAAACTGAATAACGCTGTTGACCGGATGGACCTTTACGAATACAAGCGCGAGGTAACTTTCTGGTGGCGCCATCTCTTGGTGGTCTACGCACACGATGAACAACCCAAGATGTATTTATCAATTTATGTGATGTGATGTGTGATATATCTATTTACACGGAATAGGCTCAGTGCCTTGACCACAATCTCACCTGATGTTAAGTGACGATGTGGTACAGGATGGTAAACACACTAAGCCTAGAAATACTAGTTCTTAAGTTATGCTGCCGGAACACACCTATTGGTATTTGGCGACAGGTTTTCAAACTTGAGGGTGGTAGCTACCGAGGCGGGCATCATTAGAAAACACCCTACCACCATTCTATGGTTTCCTCACGATGTTTTCCTTCACCAAAATCTCAGACCGATTTTAGAGTCGGGTAGGCGGGGATCGAACCCACGTCGATTGACGTGTTGGCTTCGAATCATCACATAAGGAAAACGGGGTTACTTTGATGCACCATCAACTCAAAACTACTGAACATATCGGGATGGGAATTTTTCATAGATCGTTATTGGTTATTAATTTTTTTGGATTCCATCGACCCCTTTCTAATTTTTTTTTTAGTTTTACTTTTATGTAAATTTTTTCCGCTAATAAAAAACGAAAGACTCATTTTTCTTCAGGTTAGGTTATTTGCACTGTTTCACTCGCACCTAGAAAGGGTATGAAACGCGGGCGGAGAGCCGCGGGCACCAGCTAGTATTTACCTATTTGGAAGATGTTGTTGGCCCCGAGAGGCGCGCCCGCCGGCGGACAGTCGACCGGCGCGACTGCCAGCACGCCGGACAGCGAGAGCCGGCGCGCGCCGCCGCGCGACCCGCATCGCGACCACCACAGCTCACCGCTACGTAACACACGACACACCAACACTATTCATTTAACCGTTAAAATTCAACCTACACGTGAACCTTAAAACAGAGATGGAGGGGTTCAAAAAAAAAAGTGTGCGTCCCGGGACCGCCCGACAGAAGTGACAACTCAAACGAATCTAAGTTGAACTATTTATATTGAAATTGTTTACTTTCTTAAGTATTAACTTAAATTTTATATATATATTAAAATGATAATGTAAGGAAAGGTTATTATTTATTTATTAATAAAATCGTTTATTGATTATAAACTATATTTTATTGTTAGTTACAATTCTTGAATATTATTATATGTACATTAGAATTTTGTGTATGTACGTATTAGTATCATTATTTAATCAACAGTATATGTCTATCGCACACTGAACTCTGAGTAGAGAGAGAGAGAGAGAGAGAGAGAGATAAGCATCTGTTCGAAATACGGCTAGCGCTGAAGGTTAGAGTGAGAGAGGAGGAGCCTGCCTACCGTATGCGTGAGAGAAAGGGAAGTCAGACAGACTGACGCTGTAACACGTTTCGTAAAAAAGCGGTTCATCCGCACTTCAAAAAAATCACAAAACATCACATTGTTAATCCACGCGTGACTGTGTTGCCAAGTAACGATTTACCAAAATCTTTCATGATTAAATTTGTTTATACTTCTCGACATATTATTAGAGAGGAGGATTTTACAGATTTGTTAAAAATCATATCACGTGATCCATGGACGACTCATTACATAGATAGCGGCTGGTAAATCGATGATAATAATAACCTGATATAATGATCATTCATCTACGTTACAGATACTGCGACAATAGAATAAAGGTTACAGTAAATAAAACGAAGTACATAAGTAAATTTCCATACGATGTTAGATAAAAAAAAAATTCTAATTAAAGAAAATATAATCTTAGTAGTTGACCTGGTGAGTCGAAAGTGTCTCCGTTTGGCGTGCGAGTGCGCGGCTCGCGTCCACCGGCGTCTCGGCGAGCCCGCCCCGGCGCCGAGCGCGCCCGCACCGCCGCCGCCGCGGACCCCCTCCGACCGCTTTATCATCGTACTGTACAATCATAACTAAATTATAATATATATTATGTATCAATACTAATAAATAAAATTAAAGCGTCTGTTTGTAATTTTAAAATCAAAAAACTTTTTACAAAATAAATATGAATGTATCATATATACGACACTTATGATAAATATAAATATAAATGAATTTAAAAAATTACAAAAATAAAAAATTACAAAAATTATAAATTTTTGTGTATAAATTTATGTACTATTAATTATATATTGCGCAAATTAAATACAACTTTAATACAAGAAAATGATTCAAAGAGTTTACATTGAATGATTTTTTGATTTTAATAGATTCAACCGAAAAAAAAACGTCCAATATTTTTAAAATTTATATGTTTTTGTCTGTCCGAGTAATCTCCAGAACGGCTGGACTGATTTTGATGGATCATTTTTTGGTAGATAGCTAAAGCTAATCCGCGTAACTTAGGCTAATGTTAATTATTTCAAAAATACTTAGGGTTTTTTACATGATATAGTTTGTCTATTACGCATAAGTGATGAGTATTGAAAAATAAAGTGAAATGGAGCGTGTATTATGAAATCTCGCAAAAACCTCACTTGAAACGGTTTAACAAAGGGACCCCGCTTTGTTAAATCACTTACGATTAGTAAAATAATACAAAGTTGAACCTAAAGGACTTTTATTCAAGGCCGTAATAAATGATTAAAAACACAATTTTGTCATTGTTATGTGGGTTGATTATTTTTTCCAATCTTGTATCAACGCTTCATCAAAACAACTGCCATCTTGCTATAGAAACTTCCGGTAGTTTTTTGTGGATGCGCCTAGAATTCATATTCCGTGATACTATTTCCAATACACTAGACTTACAATAACTAAATTATATTACACAAAATTCTACTAAAATTTATATAAGGTCAAAATTTGGAACTACTATACTATATGAAACATCTTTTACATGCATGCGGCTACATAAAATAAATTAGTGTTGCCAGACTGAATAATTTTATCTTTGTAAAAAGAGTACGGTCATGTACATGAGAAAACATTTTATTAATTTTGGAATTATTTATGTATTTCATAAAATTTGTTTTAAAAATAAAGTCCAATTAAGGTCGTATAGGTAACAATTAAATTTAACTCAATTTATCTTACCCATATCTAATCCAAAAATGGAAGCATAACAGGAAAAAATAATGTGATATTACTTTTTAATTAGTTACATTTCGTAATGAAAAATTTCGTTTAAAACTCACCCTTCTTTTAACAGAACAGGAGTCTCTTGCACGTTGTTATTCTGTGTGTCCGTACTAGTTGATATTATTTCTAGAAACTGCTTTATTGCTTGCACCTATAGTTAAATTAAATTAACGAAACTCCGGTTAGTTTTATTTGAAACAGAAACTGCGGGACAAACTTATATAAACGATGTCTTTACTCACAGATTCGTATGATTAATGACTTTAAGTAGGTATTAGAAGAGAATTAGCTATTTTTTTGTTGACTGAAGTCACTATTATTTCAAAACTTACTTTTAATCCCTCAACTACACGGTTAAATTTGACAATAGGAAAACAATTGAAAGCTGGCGTAAACGCCAGGTTTGAGCAGTTATGTTACAAATTTATTTACTAAATCCTTTTCAGTTTTCTAGAATTTTCAGATTCACAGGTGTATAGGGAAAATTCAGTTAAGGTGTGTTATATTCCGGGACCAGGAATTTTCTAGACTAGATTTAGCTTTAGCCGTGGAAGACGTAGACCATCATGTGATGGCCGCTCATATGACATAATCGTACTGTACTTGGACTGTATTTTACCGAGCTTGTATTAAAAAAAAACAAAGAGAAATCAACATTGTTTTATATAATTTTTTACACGGCTTAGTGCTTTGACCACAATCTCACCTGATGTTAAGTGACGATATGGTTCAGGTAAACACACTGAGCCTAGTTACTGGCTCTCGACTGATGCTGCAGGAACATACCTATTGGTATTTGACGACAGGTTTTCAAACTTGAGGTTGGTAAGCTACCCGGCGGGCATTATTAGAAAATGCCCTACCTCCACGCTTTGGTTTCCTCACGATTTTTTTCTTTCAGCAAAAGCTCTGGCTGATTTTAGAGCTGGAAAGGGGGGGTTCGAACCCACGTCTACCGACGTGAATCCGGACGCACTATCCACTGCGTAATCATCGTTTTAACGTGTACATATATGTGGATGACTAACATGTCTTGGCGTGCAGAAGCTGCGGTACAGTTCGGCCATGTACTCCTCCTTGCAGACTTGCTGGGCGGACCGGCTGCTCACCAGGTTGCCCAGTGACTGGATTGTTTTCGATATAAGAGTCAGTGTTCTGTTTGTTTGTGGATCCTAAAAACAATCAATTAATGATATTATAATAACTAGCAGATAACCAGTTACTTGATTTAGCGATATTATAACAGGTAGCATGTAATCAGTAAGGTGAGTTAGCGATATTATAATAGGTAGTACGTCATCAGTAAGGTGATTTATCGATACTATAACAGGTAGCATACAATCAATAACGTGATTTAGCGATATTATAACAAATAGGATGTAATCAGTAAGGTGATTTAGCGATATTATAATAGGTGGCATGTAATCAGTAAGGTGATTTAGCGATATTATAACAAGTAGCATATGACCAGTAACTTGATTTAGCGATACTATAATAGGTAGCATACATTCAATAACATGATTTAGCGATATTATAACAGGTAGCATGCAATCAATAACGTGATTTAGCGATATGGATATAGTTACAATTTGTTCGGTGGTGAGATCGAAGAGCCTGGGGCCGAGTATGGCGGGCGCGAAGAACCTGAGGAATATGAACCCGGAGACGACAGAGTAGCGCACCTCCGCGTTCCTCGGGAAGTGTCGCGCGGCGCACTGCCGCAGTGCGTCGAACAGCCGGCACATCACCGTCGGGCACATCGCGTACGACGATGTTATCGCACCGAACACCTTAAACATACATATATACATTACATAATATATTAACAACTACCTGTGTGACTGTGGCTCCGCTCGCGTTTCATATATTCTTTACTGCGTAATGTAGTTTTTAAATAATCATTGGAAACTAATGATTTGATGGTGCTGTTCAAGTGGGATAGCTTTTTTTTGCCGGATACCGAATATTTGGCCGAACATAGCCGACTGATGCATCGTTATACGACCGAACTTTTGTAAATGGCGCTGTGTTGTAGCGTTACACATCAAACTACTTTCTTTCAAAAGTTGGACTTGTATACATAGACAAGGGTAACTGTTTCTTGCCTCTTTAACGCAAAGACACAGGCATTTATCTATTATAATCTGCCCTTAGTGCAGTACCAGTATTAATTTTCTTTGTTGTGTAATAATAATGATTACTTTTTATGCGGATTAAATAAAGTGCCTCTAAAGTTTAAACATTGTATTTTTTTAATTTGGTATCCGGCCATATACTCTTTTATTATCCGATATTTGGCCGGTTTTAACATTAAGAGAAAATACCTGATAGTCATCCAATCTTAGTCTACCATGTAGCAGTTATTGCCTTTAATTTATTAACTTGCGTATTTGACCCTGAATTATGTAATTTTGGTGGCGTTTTGTGCTTGTTATGCAAATACAGGTGAATTGGAAAAAAATAACGCGAAAAGTTCATTCTGAGGTGTCACGAAAACTCTATGGAAAGTTCTAGCAAGTAGAACCACCATTTTACTGAAACTTAGAGACATTGACACCAGTTTGAAATGACATGACACAGGCAGAATTGTGTATGTAAATCCTAAATTGTCCTTCTTCTTAGATAATGGCAATCTATGTACACACATGTTTGGTTCAGCGAAGAATGTTTGGTTATTGTGTGAAGTGAAGTTTATTATAGAAAATAACGCGTAATATTTAATCTGAAGTGCCGACACAGCTCCATGGAAAGTTCGAGCAGGCAGAGCCACCGTTTTGCTGGAACTTGGTAACGCTGATACAAGATTGAAAATACCTTTTACTCACATGACACTGGCACAAATCGTGTGAATACAGATTGTCATTGACTATAAAGAATAATAATAAGGGGTATAGGTACTCTTTCGACGTAGTCCTTGAGGTTAGCGAGGTTCGCGGTGACGGCGGCGGAGGGCTTCACGCGCGCAGGGTCTATCTCGCAGGGGCGCCGCTCGGCGAGCACGGCGGCGAGCGTCGGCCGGAGCACGGCGCGCAGGTACGACGCGCCGCTCAGACGCATCGCCTCGTCCATCATTTTCGACACGAGCGTATTACCGCGAAATATCGTTGTAGCGTCACTAAAAAAAACCAATACAATACAATAAAAAATAACCTCTGCTTTTTACATTTCTCTATTAACATTCAATTTCAAGGATTAAAAAAAATCTAAATAGCCATAGAGGCTGACGACAGGAGTGAAAAGTCGAAAATTTGGAAAAGTATATTTTTTTAATGTTTAAGAATTTGTTAATTGTAATTATTAATATAAACTAACATTTATCATAGTCTGGGGTTTAGATCTAACGGGGAGGGGGCGCTCCTAGGAGTAATTATATTATTATTCGAAAAGGGGCTATGCAGGCTAAAACAGTCCTGTATCTCCGCATGTAGATGCAGGAGCGTCAGATTTAACAGAGCATCCAGAGCCGCTTCAGGAGCAATCGACATGACTCCTGTCACTAAGAAGCCATTCATTGTACTGAAGCTAATCGGGTACAAACCGACTGCTGCTATGCCTTTTTGGACCAAACCACAAAGGCGTATGTTATTATAGGTCTGACAACTGCCTTATAAAGCCATATGGTTAGCCTGGAGTTAAACCCCAGCGGTTTTCGGCCAATATTAATAATTATATATAATTTCGTGTAAATAGTTTGCGTAAATATAGATTTTATAATTGAATTCTGGACGCCATCTTAAACTTGACATAATATAGCATGTTGACGACTGACGTCATAGGATTGGTAACGAAAATCTATAAGCTTTCCCCTACCGAGGATCTCTCAACCTCGCTAAAGAAGTTATCACTTCAGAAATGAAATAATTTTCTCCTTAAATTTTCATCGAACCATTTCTTATCGAATTTAGAACGCTGGCCAAATTCTAGTATAAAAAAAAAACCCAAAAAGGTTACAAACACAGTATAATAATTACACTCCAAAAGATAAATGTTATTTGTAGACATGAAGTTGACGTTTACATTCAAACGTTCTGCGCATGCGTATCTCAGTATTGTACGAATTTCAGTCCGGTCAGGTTTCGCCTTGCGTAGGTAGTTTGTCGTACATGTGATAAATGAACTCACGTCAAAGCTGATATTTCTGCATCAGCCAGTTCTTTAACAATAGGCACGATGAGATCATGATGAGTGAAGAGCCTCACGAGCGGCTGAGCTGCGTCCGTCTTACTCGCTACTATCTCCCCGAGTATATAAACCGCCGACGCCGTTATGGGCTGTAGCATAAAACAATATCAATAAAGGTTAGGGTGTATTATCTAAGTTTTTTATTTATTTATTTACATTAAAATTCACAGCTCGTATAAAATAGACATATAAACTACACCGAAACATAAAATAAAGAGCCACAAATGAATTTATCACTATTTAAAAACGAATTGTCATACTATGTTTACGTGTGTGTATGAATGTGTATTGTTGTATGCGAGTCTATGTAATGTGTATATGTATGTTTGTCGATATGTATATGTAAGGATATATGGCTGTGGATAAATTTTGTGTTATTTTCTTACTGGAAAGATTGTCATTTGGTCTCTAAAACTGTTTTTAGATATGTTTTTGGTATGAAGTTTGAAGTTAAATAGATCTATATCACTGAATTGTTTATTATAAGTACGCGGAATTCTGCTCGTCAAGTTATTGAACCCATAGTTTCTTCGATGCTTGGAAATATGAAAGCATAAAGCATGCTTGCTTATTTTTTTTACTCAATAAAGGCTCAGTTCTTTGACCAGAATCTCTGATGTTAAGTGACGTTGTGGTCCAGGATAGTAAGCACACTAAGCCTAGATACCAAGTTCTCAAGTGATGTTGCCAGAACACACCTATTGGTATTTGGCGACAGGTTTTCAAACTTGAGGGTGGTAGCTACTCAGGCGCTACCACCATGCTATGGTTTCCTCACGATGTTTTTTTGCACCGTAAGCTCAGACCGCTTTTAGAGTTGGATAGGTGGGATCGAACCCGTGTCGATTGACGCGGAATCCGCGTTACCCACTACACCATCATCGCTTCTTAATTTTTATCTAAGTTCTAAAGAACTAAGTAATTATCTAAGTACTTCTATTCTATATAATCTATCTATAAGTCAGTATTTTAGTTATAGACCAGATATTGAGCGTAGGCGTTTTAGACATAGGTACGAATCCATCTATCTATACCAATAAATAAAATTGAGGTGTCTGTTCGTAATATCTAAATAACAATTGTTTTACTAAATACGCTTGAATGTTTATACGGCACCTATATCAAAAAAACACAATTTTGAAAATTATTGTCTGTCAGCTTGTTTCGGCGAATGTCCAGAACGACTGGACTGATTTTGACAGGACGTTTATTCGCCAGATAGCTGAAGTTACTCCATGTAACTTAGGCGTAACTTTTACTTATCGAAAGTAATTAGGGTTCATTGGACGAAAGCATCATCGTATTCCCCAATGATGATTTGAAAACTATATTACGCAGTGAAGAATATATTAAACGAGGACGGAGCCGCTGGCACATAGCCCTATTTAGTTGGTAGCTAGTTACCAGCATCAATGCAGACATATGTCACCAAGTACCTATAAAAATTTCAGCAGTACACTTGAGAGCTAGTTAGTACGTAGTAATTCTAAACTTATTGTGTCCAACCTCTAAGCATCCTGGACCCCACACCACAGATGCGATAAAATGTGTTTTTTTTTAAATAATTTTATCCCAATCGAACCCGAATTAAAAAATACATTATAAGATTTTCGAAAAATGAAAAAAAAACCTTAATGTAAATGAACGTTGAATACATTAGCTAGGTAATGTATATGGTGATATAAACCGGAATGTATTGATAAAAATGTGAAATATCGTCTTTGAGGAGAAGGGCAATTAAAAAATATTTCATTATTTCCACGAATCACGTTTCAGACGTTAAACTTGAATGAATCACGTATATATTAACTTTTACCGCAACCGTAAGAGCATTGAGCGATAATAACATTTCATGTGAAACCAAGAATTAGTAATATTATTTTTAATTAACGTTATATATTATTCATATTTCGTAAGTATAAACTAAACGGCTCGCAAACATTTATCAAGAAAATGTGGCTTTTGTTTTAAACGATTTTTTTTAAACTAGAGCAGTATCTATTCGGTTATAAGATCTTTTTATTAATAATATAAAGATTATAAGTAAAAGTGTTTTATTTGGATATACATTTTATTTTATGTTAGCATTATCGGTGTTAGTTATGAAGTTTCCCAAATAATGTTTAATAGATCAATATTAATCACATATTTTTTTGCCGTCTATCTTAATATCGCTAAAAACTTACAAGCTTTGCAAAAAAAAAAGCAATAGCAGATAACAAAAAAAATAATGCGCCCTTTTGGCTTAACCACGCGATATAACTACATATAAATTTAAAAGCAATACCTTGAATTATAAAAGTTTCATAAATGAATTTGCTCCCATTTGGATACACAAACGGTGTGTAGGCAGAGATTTGTTCCTAAGCCTTCCGGCGTGGGACGACTCAAGTTTCGATCAATATCTCATACTTCGCGTTATTTAATAATTACTTACTTATTATTTAATATATCTAGATTCTGTTTAGTCTTAATAATTTCAAGTTGTAATTACCTTGTTTCAAGTTATATTATTGTGTTGTTGTTATTGTATTATAATTACTATTAATAGTAATATATCTTAAATAATTACAAATTAAATTAAACATGATTACAGATAATGATAATTATCGTCTAATCTTCACATTGCCTGTATGTTTTTTTTTTAAATTTAATGATAAAGTCTTATGTAAGAGTATTAACATTTCTTTTTTAATTAACGTGCGCGTAGTCGTCATAGTACAAAAATATATCACATCATGTTTTAACTCAAATTTATATGATAATAAAAACTTCTTGTTCATATCTTATAGCTGTTTCCAAATTTGAAATGAATATGACCTTTTTTTTCACCATACTGACAACAACAGACTAAGTGAATAATATAAAACGTATACATATAGTGAAAAAATAAATAATACATCTGGCTAAAAAAATATCAACAAGTTACAATTTTTTTAGGGTAAAATTAAAATGCTTATTATAAGTTAGTTTTGTTTGATCCGATTTTAATTTTACTTTCAACGGTTCACCTAATTATTTTATGGTCAGTTTTATTTACATGAGGCAATTAAAAAAAATAATCAGTCAACATACATATTTGTTTACGTGACTAATTAATGTTTGATCTTACCTTCTGGTGAACGCTTCTGAGAAAGAGTTCCTCGAGCCTCCTGTACTTGTATAAGGGGAAGACATGGTCGACGGTGTACTGCAACAAAAGCCGCAGGGAGCCGAGCGTGGCGCTCCCCGCGGCCGACAGCCGCGTACCCGGAGGCGTCGCTCCTCGCGAGAGTGCTCCGCCGGCGCGAGAACTCAAGAAATACCTATAGAAAACACATAATAACTTTAATTCTACGGGTGATTCAGAAAAGGGTACTTTCTTATCATCAACCGAAATACGACCACTGCTGGACATAGATCTCCACAACGATCTGTCTTACTGGATGCGAGTGGCATCCAGCGGATATCCGCGATCTTCGTGAGGTCGTCGGTCCATATAAGTTGAGGCCTACCCACGCCATGTCTTCCGGTACGTGTTCATCATTCCAGAACCCGTAGGGCACATCGGGCCCATTGCCACTTCAGTTGAGCAATCCTTCTGCCAATGTTGGTTACTTTGGTTCTTTTGCGGATCTCCTTATTCCTGATTCGATCATGCATCGAAACTCCGAGCGTAGGTCTGTCCATTGCCCTTTGAGTAACTTTAAGCTCTTTGTGAGCGACCACTCTCGCTTTCTCTGATCGGTTGGATTTTAAAACGAAGTAATCCATCGAGCAAGCATCCGATGGTAATCCAATTAACGTGACAATGGACAAGTTACAATTTTCCAATGGCTACCAACATCGTTGGAATGAACGAATTTTCAAATAGGAATAACTATTAACTAATAATCCTTAGAAAAATCGTCGACTTTTTAATGATGGTGTTGTAAGGAATCGATTAAAAGAGTATGTGGTAGTTAAAGATTGACATATGTTAAACTGGGAACAAGTTCTTGGTAGCTAAATATACAAACGAATCCTAAGAAAAATCATAGCAAGAAATCATCGATCAACAAGAGATCATTATACGCATTCTATAATTTTGAACTGAATAACTAGATAATAAAGATAGAAAGAAAAATGTTTTGTTGAGTTATATGGCTTATTCGTAATTATTGAGAGATCTCTCACTGAGAGATTGGGATTTCCTTTCTAAAGCTTTTATACTTTAACAATGGAATAAGTGGGCAAATCTATTAGATATGTAAATGAAGTCGAGATAGTGCTTACCAAGCAGGTGAAGGCGATAGTGTAGGTTGCTGTAGTTGCAACCGCACCTCGCCTAAGAAGACAGGAGTGGCCGCCTCGTGCCACACGGACACCCTCGCTTCGCATGCTACACCAGACTGTTAACAAGGATATTCTAAATTATCAATGTTTTCATTACTAAACTATAAATATATAAAGCTGGTAAACCGTTACTTACAGTTTGAGAACCGTCCTTATCTTTCGGATCCGGTTCCATTACGAGATCAAAACAGAAAATTTCATTAAATTGAGGGTTAACAGTCTTCTTTTTAGGTTTCGTACGTCTCTCCACTGTCCGTCCGTTAGTGTACAACAAGGTGACGAGCGCAAACGGATCGCACTGTCCGTTCTTCGTGGTGAGCTCTGAACACTCGAGTACGCGTAGACGTATCGTATCGTGGCCTACTCGTGCTGTGTAGTGCCTCTCAGGATCGGACCAGTAGTCCGCGGCGGTGGGTGTGGGGGAAGTGTCCGATTCGGACATCGTATGCATAGGCGGTTTGGCGCGCGTCGTCCATTGCGCTCGATCCTTCAAACTCTCTGAACGCGAGAGCGACGGTTCCGTCGCCACAGGGCTCAGTAACTTCTTACTGGTCGAACTCGAACACGATCCAAATCTCATACCGCCCTTACAATATTCAGATATTCTCACTAAGTTATTTCCTTTACTCTTCGTCGAGTAGTTATCGGCAGCCGGGTCTGGGTCGGGTGGCTTCGGCTCCATCCGTAAACGTTTTCTCGAATCCTCGAACGTGAGTTCGATGAACGCTTTGCCTTGCACCTCAGAGTCCGCATCGACCGGTCGCAGCGCGAACCAATGATCTTTGTTGTTATACCGGTGCAGATCTTCGCGTTTAATCGCCACTTTACCGAGCACTTTGTCTTGTTTGAGGTGCTTGTCGCGGTCGAACACGTATATGGACAGGTATCGAAACCTTCGAGGCACTTCGAACTGGAACTCTTCTCCGAAAAATGGGCTGTAACGATACAAGGGAATGTATATAAGAATAGATATTCTTCTGACAAAATTTTTTGTAGTTCTATATATAGGTTTCGCTGTGCATTCTTTAAATGTGCTAGTTTATAGTTAGCAGTTATTAAGAAATTAACAAAAAAGACTAATGTTCTGATAGTTGTGAATGAGTTATTTAAACTCGTATGCAGTTATTTAAACTCGAGACAGACAAATGTTCAAAGGAAACAATAAAGTTAGTCATTAAACAGCATCGGCTCCAAGGAAAAGGCTGTAAAATGTTATATACGCAAAGTTAATCTAATTTAAACACGTTTGTGATAGGCAGGTGTATACGAGTATCCTATTAAACTTCTAATTAAGTTTACAATTGGGTACATTACACATAAAAATGAGAAGAACATAACACTTACAGCACAACATATATACAGCTGGTCATTTGCGAGCAGTATATGTAGGTAGCCTAAGGTCTTGTATAAAATTAATGATATTACATACACATGGGTTTCATATACTGAGGTGAAATTTTGTCATCTTACATACACTTCTTTACAGACAGAATTTTACAGTTTTATGAAAATAATTACTTAGATACATGTAGTAATAGGTAATTTAAATATTGATGGAATAAATTTTGGTAGTAAAAAACCTTTCAAAGTTAAAAATCGAGTGTTTCGCAATATAATTCTATAAAAAGTTTAGTTATCCAATATAAATGAAGACATTTGCAAAGGCTGCTTGTGGTTATTGCATTCCTCAATAGGCAGACCACATGCCAGTCACTTTGTATAAATATATTATATATAAACTAACACTAAAATGTATAGTATAGTGAATTATTTTTTATTTTCAATAACATTACCAAACTTAAGTATTCAGGATGTTACCCATGTAATATCTATTCTCAGAAATATATGGCGCGATGGTGACAACGTACCTACTAATATATATAAACGAAATAATGTGATGAATTATTGTCTGACATACGGAGTTAAGCGACAAAGCTATATTCCTTCTTTCTAGTTAATTCTAATATTAGTTTTCCTATAATATTATGAACAATGTTTTGCATCGGTATATAGAACTATGATTAATTTGGTAATTTTTTTTTTATATTACGGTGAATATCCAGTCTCCATCGATAAGGGGATCAACTTACAGTAAAAATTTGAGAACTCACGTAGAAGTCGTTTCATGATTTTAATTATTAAAGTTTACTATTATCTGCCAGACTGCTACCATTTATAATTTGTTATTTTTGTCTCTCATTCAATACCATTTATTATTCAATTATTTTATAGACTAGTGGTGAGAATATTATTAGCAATTAATGTTAATGACAAAATACATACTATGGAAATAATGTAACTTTACAATTTAGAATAGACGCATAATTTCAAAAAATTCAAACAAAAACAGACTATGACTTTTAGGAACGTATTTTCGGCAACATTATTATCATCTGTTGTAACAATGTAAAACAAGTGAATGTTTATTTACAAGAAATATTGAATATGTGACAATATAAGCGAGGTTTTCATTTGTATTTATTTGTATATGTGTGTAAGTATATATAATTCTCGTGCCTGTACGAGCTATTTGTAAAACACGATAACTCAATAAAGGGGTTTATTGACTTATACTGTGTGTCTGCGTAGGAAATTCTGGGTGTGAACGGCAGCCCCGCTGGGGCATCCGGCGCCGGTATTTATAAACCGGAACTGTCAAAGAGTGAGCTTGGGAGGTGAGCAACTATTATACAGATACTTTGCACCTTACAGTGTTTCCAACTTACGGGGTTTCCCTTAAATTTAGGAGTTTTTTATTATTGTTGTTGTTAGTTGCAGTTTCAGTTGTTAGTTACTTCATCATCTATTTTAACACATATTAAAGTTCCAAATAGTAAATATCTAATTCAATGGAATTATAAAAAATAGTATTCCTTACATTATTTTAGCGATTTTCTCACATCCGCCGACATTATGCACATTGGTAGAGTCGATTACGGTTACGACAGTAGACGAACTACTAGTTGAGAAAATTAATTTATTCCATACGTTAATTATGATCGTGACGAGTTCATTTAAGTTATTTATTCATATAAAGAACTAGCGGCTATGCCTGCGTTTCATATATATTTTTACTGTTTTATCTTATACGGAACCCTAATTTTTTTTTGTAGTATTAAGATAAAGTAAATATATTTCTCGTAAATTCAAGCACTTCCCCGTAAAACTGTAAATTGAATAGGATTTTATTACATTTTAGGAGTTTTAATTTTTTTACGCGGAACCTAAATTATTTTCGAAAATTAAAAGAACCCTAAGTTACCCGGAGTAACTTCAACTATTTACTAAAAAAAGTCCCGTCAAAATCCATTCAGCTGTTGCGAAGATTACCCGGAACAAACAGTCAGACAGACAAATAAAAAATTTAAAAATTATATTTTTGGTATTGGTATCTTATATACATTCATATCTATTTATTAAAAAAAATTGACATTACAAACAGATACTCCAATTTTATTTATTAGTATAGATAATTCATTTGTAAATGTAATATGCAAAGTAATATTATACTGGTTATTCTTCCAAAGTAATAGATATTAACATGAGGTTAATCAGATTAGTCTATGCATACATACACACACATGTGTTGAGTCGCGAGCGGAAGTAGTGTACGCGCGCGGCTCGAAACACACTTGACGCGCTTTTTTAAATAGGACACAAAGCCACACCCACACTCCAATATCCGTTCCTAGAGCAATGAGCGCAACAAACACCGCAAAATAGCACCGGGGGAGAGTAAAAATCCAGAGCGTTGTTGCACTTGAGAGAGCGGTTTCATCCCGGCTATATACATACGCGCGATCATCATTTTACACGGCGGCATCGTGTTCCGGGGCCAATTTATCATTTAAAAGCTTCCGTTTCATGTACCCCGCTGATACGTACCGGCGTCTCTTGCCTTTTTACGACGTTCGCTGCCTACACGAGATCGTTCTCGGAATGTTTTTTTTTATAATTCGGTGTGCGGTGGGTCGACTCATTGCGGTATCATAGTTTATATAATATGCTCCTATGAGATATTCTATTCGTTCCTTTAGAAAACATTTAGTACATGTATCACGGAAACTCGAATCGGTGTATAATTATTGTCATTATTGACGCGTTAGATATCGACCAGCCAGTTTGGACATAAGTACTACACCACACACATGAATGCAGTGATAAGGTATCGCGAGACAAAGAACCCATTAAGTAGAGTCGACGAGTGACGTGACATTTCCTTCGATATCCAACACGGCGTCCTCACCTCTGGGGTCACTAAATCATTATCGTTTCCGTTCATTAACAAACAAGTGAACTGATCATAGATAAGTATGTATTGAAGCGACAGGACACTGTTTCGTTTTCTGTGCCTAATTATGTAATGTAATGTAATGATGTAAACATTATGTATTCTAAATGATAGCTTAACTGCATATCGAAAATGGATAAATTTGTAAGTCGCTGGCAGTATGTGTGTATAATATAATTTTGCTATATTAATTGAAAACTAAATAATTGTCATATATTAATTGTGATATGTGAAAAAAATATTAAACAAAGTGATTGCGAATATACACTTATTATGAGCTGATCATAATGTGCGAAAAAATAAACAAACCTATGCAAAATACCTATCGTTGTTTTTTGTAACTTTTATTAACTTTTATTTACTTAAGCATAAAATTTCAAGAGCGACTTCTAACGAGTTCGCGTCCGTTTACAACAGTGACCAGTTTCCTGTTATCAGCAATGGGAGAAGGTCGTAAAACATTATTATTACAGCTATGAATAGCGGGGCACGTTTCTAGTAATACGCAATAATTAAATTCATCAATGCGAGTGCTCGCTCCATTCATTTCGAGTGTTCAATCATGTCGAGGGGTGGAACGGAAGGGACGTTACGCGCGGCCGCATGCGCGCCGGAAACGCATCCGGGACGTGGCGCGCCGCATTGCCGCCCTTAGTCACGACTCCCCCGAAACTAATACAAGTATTATTAAAATATATTAATATTGCAAAAATATACAACGTGTAGGCATCCGCCACCTATGTGTGGGAAGGATGTGCATTATGGCAATGTGAACAAATTACACATTAATAACGAAAATATAAAAAATGCAATAATGCTTTCTGGGTTAGAAAAACAATAAACCTGGTTTCTATTAGAAACCACGGTTGTTTTTTTATATTTATGAGGCACCATTATGTTTGCATTTTCTTTGTTATATCGCATTAGAGTCGCACGCCAGTCGTGTACAGTTGAAATACGAAGAAACGAATATAGTACATTGAAGAAATGAATGATACCATTAGTAAAACTATCATCTCTACATGATTTAAGAACTTTTATAAATATCCTTCTTATAATATATTATTACCAATAGTAATATAAAGAGCAGTAATTTAAAAAATGCAAATTTCTGTAGGAAATATTATTAAAATTCAATCATTCAACCAATTACGTAGATTCAAAATTAAATAGATTGTATTTATGAAAAAGGGTATAAATTTGAAATAAATGAATACATTCTAATTGGTATTATATAAATGGTCTTAATAAATTTAACGAATTTCGATAGTTTTTAATAATTTTTCTAACTAGGTAATGCTGTTGACCGGAAGGGCCTTTACAGCTTCACTGTGGCTTTGTGGGGCGAGTGCTGGAGGCACTCAGCCGCAAAAAGGTAACTAGCACAAGGGTTACCAAAGCGGTAAGAACCTCGGCTTGACTGTTACCTGCGTGTAAAAAAATCCGCAAAATTTTAAACCTAACTAACTATAGAAGTACCTATACCTACTAAAAATTATTACGTTTTCATAACAGTATAAAGAGGAGACCTAATAAAGCTTTGATGAAAAGATTATAAATTTTGTTTATTGCAGCACAGCCAAAACCACTGAAAGAATTCATTTAGGTATTATCGATCACATCTGTCCAAATAAACACTTGTGTGTTGACTTGTTACAATATATAAACATGTAATTGTTTCAAATATCCGAGAACGCGTATGTAGAGATGTTCGCAAAACACAAACGTGCCTGTTTTACTTAATGAACTTTGTTTTTGTTGTGTCATTGAATGAATGATGATAAATTTGCATTTGAATCGGGTTGCACCACAACCGAATCGAACGCATGCGCCCGCCCCGCCGCGTCGGCTAAAACAAGATTTATTCAAATAGTCGCGACATAATATTTTATTAGTGAAAACTCCGGAAGTACCGTATGTATACATAAATACATGATCACGATAGTGTTATGAGTTTAGCATTCACTACTGCTGTTGCTGTAATAATTAAATACGTTTCTAATGTCGAAGACACAATGTACTGTAAATTGATTATTTGTCTAAGTAAGTCTAAATAGAGAGCTATACCGATGTCTTTAACTCGATATTTATGTATCGGCGGGCATCATGTTATTAACCTACCACATTTTTATTCCTAAAAATCTAGTACATCAATCGAGTCGTAGGTAACATAAATAAAAATAATAATTAAATAATACCGTGTACTGCATATTTGTGTAAAAATATCTAAACTAACTCTAATACATTCGTATATATTATCAAACTAGCTGAAATTATCGTATAAAATTAGTAAAATGAAAGTGCCATAACACGGATAATATATGATAGCTCCAAAGAAAAGAGAAGGAAAAATGTAAAAACCGTAAGCTAGTTCGAACGTCTCTAAACATAACCAACGAATGTTAAAAAAATGGTAAAAAAGCTAATAATGCTCATTTGGAATAAAAACTTGTTATTGTAACAAACAAAATATACGAGAAATATGATATTATTATAGCATTTAGACTATAGTATTCAATGGAACGTGCGGCACAACGGGAACGTGCTCAATTCTGTTCTTAATTTAAAGAATGAATCACGAAATGGCCCGTCCATTCATTCATAAACTAGGTAAACCTTGACCCAATAAAATTTGTTTGCTCTCCCCCTAAATACGCTGATGTACGGTAACCATCCGATAACACCGGAAGCGTGACCGACACCGGACAAAGGATCCGTTATGACAATTCAGGAACAAACTAAAAAAAATCATTTCGGTAGACGCAACTCTCAAACCCCGACAGGAAATTTAAAAATAGTACTGGCATATAAGTCAAGGGCGTTACCGTTTTTTACATAATTAAGTTCAAGAATTATTCAATAGTCTTAATACGGAAACATTGTTTTTTTTACTGTTGTTTCTCTACAGCGCTATATTAACACGAACTAGTAAACAATACTACATTCTATAATAAATTCAGTAACTTTAATATAAAACAACAGCGTAAAGCTAGAAACAAAATGCATTCAGTGGAAGTTATTCAATTCTATTCCTAGGTTCTCAACGTAGACGATAACGTGGAATAGAAGACCCAAAGATAATTAGGGGCATTGAGATAGCGCGAAGGGGGCTTGGGTAAATTAAAAATATAATATAGAAAAAGACATATTCTCAGAGTGGGTGGTAATGAGCAAAACAAGGTTGAGAACTGTGATTTAAATCAATAAAAAATCATCAAGAACATGGCGCATAATAACTGCACAGGTAGTGCAATTCAAAACTTTGTCTAAATATTACCTAACATACGTATTATATATCAAAGTAATATATAACATATGATCTGGAATTTTGTTAATTATTATATATATAGATAAATTTTGTAGAACCTAAATATAAATAGATTATTTAAAACCGAACAGTTAATGTATGTTTATTTACTTGAGTGTTCTCTCCATGGTGGATGTGCGAAAAATCTCCTCTTGGTCGAGCGATAACACGCAGTAAATGTCTCTATGGCACGCTGCGCCATGATTACGACCTGGCAAGTTCTTTGCTTCACCTGCAACAATGATATAATCCATTTTATATGACAGAAAATATACCTAATGTAAACTGTAGTCTGAGCGTAATGCGATTCGAAATAGGACACTGGGTCGTGCTGAGATAAAGTGCCTCTACTGTTATCCAAGTAGAGAGCTGCCTAACAAAACATTTCGGTGCATCGGGTTTTAAATTTCTATTTTTTTCTTGAAGCTACTCTGTTAAATATTTTTATGCTAAAGCTTTTGTACTATATATAGCTTTATTACCTGTATAGAACTGGTAATTACAATTATTTCTATAGGCATACCTTTAGAGCATAAAAATACAATAAGAAAATTATATTAATCACAATTGATATCCTTGCTAAAGAAATATAAATAATCGTTTTAAATTACTCTTAATTATAAACTATTTATATTTAACGTTATCCTTGAAAGATATAAACCCATTTATATATTAATAAGATTTTGAGGAAATTTCGCTTCAATTTAAGATTACAAGTGTGTCAGCCTCGTTTTAAGATATGTATAAATAAACTGTTATCTTCAATGTACATTTGTTCGGCCTATCTTACACTCGACCGGTCATTTATTCAAGTAGATTACGTTAATAATATGTTAGATGTTTGGTAGTAGTGTTTAGCATTAAATGTCTAAAATTACAAATTAATACAAAATCAGCTTACTACGTCTTTAGGTCATTATTGACACATTCGATTGTATTTAAAATAATGCTTTGTTGTTGACTAACAAAAACAATAATCGACTTTTGAATCCGTCACTTTAAATATTATAACACCCATTTAATTGGTCTAAATTATCTTATTTCGGCATACTTTAATTAATTTTATTTCGTAACTCGTTTTATATGCAATATGACACTTTATGACATATTATTTGTTATTTCCCATCATTTACGGTTGATATTTCGCATCTGCTTGCGAAGTACGACCTTGGACAATTTCAATGAACGCCAGTGCTTTCTTACAAAGATTCCGCAATGTTTAGTGTGAATAGGCCAAATTATTTGACGTTAACAAAGCCTATTATAATAACATGTAAGTGTGAATAACAATAATAATGTTAATTTTTTTAGCGCGATTTGGTTGAAAATAAACCATCCAAATTTACTTACTGATACTCATAGATTGTTATATTCTAATAGTATATATTTCGTAATAACTAGTAAATCTTTAGTAAAAAAAAAACTAAATATTGAGTTCAATTGTCATTTTAATCTAACACCTGGTATACTTTATTAAACATATAATATAAATTATTATAGCTTTTGCAATGTGGATTATAATAATAATAATCTTCTCCTTGTTATTTTCATAGAAAACTAAGAAACCTTTATGTCGGTCCTAATAACAATAATTTTTCTATCGTATAAATATTTCGAATAGATCTGAAATTGCAAACTTCTATCTATAAAAATATTAATAAATGTTTTTATTGTAATAATATAACGAATAATACTGTTCATATATTTCCGTGAAACGTAAGTTATCTGCGAAAAGACAAAAACGTACAAAGTTAAATCGCAAATCATCGTATTAATTAATAATGGTAGGAATAATGATATACTTTAAAAGGAAGATGTATTGGCAACGGTCGAGTAGTTTATAACGGCCTCGTCGAATATCGCTTTATACGGCCAGCCAAGGTGAGGCAACCATCAATCAGTCCATAAGCAACTCCTGGTAACTATGAGGGCTAGTATTGGCAATCGACCCCGAATATTTCAATATAAATATTTTCAAATATAAATTTTAGAACCTTTTTCATTTTAATGAGTAATATTTAATTAGAGATTCTATAGTAAATATTCTTATTACTATATAAAAACTTAGGTTTGTTTTAAAAAAACAAAAAGGGATAAAACTTGATGCTGTTAATGTTAATACCAGTGGATTATCGTTTTGATATTTCTCTGAATTCTATAGATTTAGCTTTAAATTAATTTGTTTCACATCATTGCCATATAGTGGATAATTACAAATTAACAATAGATAATAACATAAACAATAGATTCTCAGTGTTTCAAATTCTTAATACGTCGCTGGCAAACGTAGTAATTACTATACGCCAACCTTCATTTGGGACGATGCCTTTACTCAATAATTTTAAGTACACAAAGTAAAAAGTAAATTATTAGTTAAATCTATACTAATAAATATAATTGAAGTGTCAGTTTGTAATGTCAAAATATTTTTTTTTTACCGTGTAGATGATATGAAAGTATATACGATACCTATACCAAAAATACAATTTTAAAAATTTTTGCCTGTCTGGTCTGTTTGTTCAGGGTAATCTCCGGAACGGTTGGACAGACTTTGACGGGACTTTTTTTGGTAGATAGCTGAATTTACTCTGGGTAACTTAGAGTACTTTTATTTTCGAAAATAATTAGGGTTCCGAGTAAAAAAATTAATTAAAACTTATAGAAAATTGAATAAAATCTGATTCAATGCACAGTTTTACGGACAAGTGTTTGAATTTATGAGAAATATTTTTACTTTATCTTATTAAAAAAAAAATTAAAACGCAGTGAAGAATATACGAAACGCGGGAGCAGCCGCGGGCACACAACTAGTTTAAAATAAATTTACCAATGAGTACACAGAGCTACGATTCCAGCAAAATATAATATGAAATGCAGTGGACAAAACATCAGTTACATTAGGACTAGTAAATACGTATGATGACAGCAAATACATCATCCATTCAAAATGTGAACAAAATCAGTAATATATATACGGTTATAATTGATTTATTAAACATGTTTTAACAATTTTTATGCTGTACGATTAATTTAAATTTTTCATTATTATAAAAAGAAAACGTTTGTATAAAAATGTCTACAAAGATTAACGTGATGACGATTTACTAATGTAATTATTCCCGATTATAATTAATCACGATATATTTAAATTATGTATTTTAACAACCATTACGAATCATCTACACCGCCTACGTCATCATTATTTGATAGCTTAACATTCATAATGCCTTTGTAATTAAATAATGACGTGCAATCTAACGACTCCCTTGTAAGTAATGACTTTATTCGTCTTTGTTACAAATAGGGACACTTTCCTGGTGGTGCAAGATAATGAATTCGAGTAATAGTCGTGACCTGTAACGGAGCTGAAAAAACAATTTGCTAATGTAATTTCACGTCAAGAAATCAAGAATTTAGCTTCTTCCGGTTAATTACTGACAAGAGTCAAATTTTTTAACAAGGAAAAAGAATTATTTGAAAGAGATAATTATTTATATTGCTTATACTAAAAAAAAAAAAATCGGTTTACAACAAAACATACACTCAACTGTTTTATCTATACCTATCTATGAGCAAACCTTCTAGACTAGTAGTCCGAAGCAAAAATTTTGATACAAATTCATAAGGCTTGGCTGTGGTACACATCGCCGTGGGTAAGAAATTGAAATATGTACGTATATAATGAAGGCACTACACTAACATAATTCTAATCAAGAATTAGTAATGTAACTATATCCAAATGTATTCATATAATATCAAATAAATTACTTTTATTAACTAACTAGCTGTGTGCCCGCGTTTCATATATTCTTCACTGCGTTTTAATTTTCTTATACGGAACCCTAATTATTTTCTTCATTTTGTTTTAGTACTGAGATAAAGTAAGAATATTACTAATAAATTCAAACACTTGCCCATAAAACTGCATTGAATCAGATTTTTCTGATTTTTTTATGAGTTTCAATTTTTTTACCCGGAACCTTAATTATTTTCAAAAATCGAAGGTTACCCTAAGTTACGCGGAGTAACTTCAGCTACATAACAAAAAAAGTCCCATCAAAAGCGGTTTCGCCGTTGCAGAGATTACCCGGCACAAACAGACAGAGAACAATTTAAAAAATTGTATTTGCTGTATACCTAATTAGGTAGGTAGGTATGAAAGTATATTCCTATCTATTTAGTAAAAAAAATTGACAATACAAAAAAAAACACTTCATTTTTATTTATTAGTACAGATACAAAATTAGAATAATATCAAAGAAATATCTATTGAACTTATAATGATAACAGTAGTAAACGAAATTTATAGTTTTTTATTAATCAAAACATAGTTACAATTTACAATGCAGATAATTTCGAGCGTTGTGTTTATATCAAAAATGTTTCAAATTAAAACAATACTACTCGACCAAAACAATTATGCGCATGACAGCTAAGACGTCAATGGAACTAGGGAGGGAAACACCTAATTACAAGAACGGTAATTGCAACAATATTCGTACTATGTACTTACTACATACTAGTGACTTTTACGTATTTAGTTCTATTGGTTTATGAAGAAGACTTCAGGGTCCTACTAGAAATAATATCACTTTTTAATATTGACATTTTTATTATTATGAGTCATCAGAATTTAACTCAATCTCCGATGTTTGCTTCCAAATCAAATTCATCAGAAATGTCCGTGCTACTGTTTTCGTCGTCATTGACATTTATAATAAATTCTATTTCAACTTCCAAGCCTTATTTTTCCTAAAACTTAACTAACCCTTAACTAACTTAACCTAAAACTTATTTCTTTATACAATACAAAATAAACTATAACAACAAAATGAAAAACATACAATAACTAACTGACAATAAAAACTTCAAAAATCACTAAATATATATTATCATTGTCGAGAGCGAATACACGATGGTGCGTGAGTGCGTCACTACGGGAAGCGCGGGGACAGAGGCCGGGTTCGGGCGTCGTAACCGCATTCCTGTCATGCGCCTAATTGTTTTGGTGGAGTTGTACTGTCTATTACTCTTTAACTCTTATAAACTCATTAAAGAGTTATATTACTGTAATTTTACGATTAGTAGGTTTATTTTGGAAAACAAGAATCTAATGTTGACGTTATTTATTTAGTAATTTTAATGTAAAAGTACCCGTACTAATATTAGATGATTCGTTGGGTAATATGTCATTACTCTATAATGAACGCATAATAATGACAAAATTATCATACGTTAAACGGGAAGCAAGATTAACGTTGCGATAGTTAAGACCGCGAGAACAAAGGAAACGCCTTCTCGCGAACTCTCTCAAATTCGTTACGATTGGACTGAGAGAAACTTGTAACAAACTATATACTGCTTAATTATAATCGCTGATGCAAAACGAGCGTCATCATCATTAACAACAAACGCGACAGTCAGTACAGTGCACGCAATCGAACTGGATCGTGGGAGAAACGGGACCCCTTGAATAGAGTACCATCCATCAGTACTCAGAGAAAATTGTATACGAGTACGTGGTATTTAGACACAATGAGAATAATTATTACCAACGTTTCTTCTACACGCCCGTACGCGTACACCGATTGTTTCGAAATCGAGAGTAATTCTGTTTTGTATGACAGGTAGGTACGTATGTAACAAGTATGGGAAAAGTTTTTGAGTCACAGTTTGGTTTCAATACCGCTGTTATTACCCGACGACGTTATTACTCTATGATTACTCTAAAATTATCTGTTGCAAGTTAATTTTAAGTGTTAAAATCATTTTAACTATAAAAGTTATTAAAGTTACACAAAATATGACTTCTATCGTTCATGTAAAAACTACAGATTTCCTTCTGGTCCAATCCAATTCCTCCCGATGCGGCCCAAGAGCCCTTTTTTTCTAACCTAGCTAACGCTGCTGACCGGAAGGGCTTTTACAGCTTCACCGTCACTTTAGGGGCGAGTGTTGAAGGCACTCGCCGCAATAAGGTATCTAGCACAAGGGCACCAAAATAGCACGAACCTCAGCTTGGCCGTTACCTGTGTGTAAAAGTTTCCGCGGAATTTTGATCCTAGCTAATCCCTACATTTTTAATTTATTAACAAAAAAAAAGGTCCTTACAGAACCTATGTACCTGCGTGTTATGTGCAGGAGTGTGTATGTAGTGTTGTGCGTGTAATGGTTGATGCATAGTCAGTGTCACTGTATGGCGCTGACGGCGACGTCAGGAGCTTCCTCAGTTGGGGAACGAGACACGTCTGGGATCGCCGCCGGAGGGGGACCCTGAGTGTGCGGGAGGCCCGAGAGCCTTTGCACGTAATTAATGTATGTATGTGGAGGCCCGAGAACCTTTGCATGTAAACAATGTATGTATTGCATGTAAAAAGTTTAAATAAACGGGTCCAATTGACTAAAGCTCCCCAGGTTTATCTGACATGTTTTTTTTGCGAGTCTGTAGACGCTCTCCCATTCTTTCAAACAACCTAAATCCTACTCAAAGGGTTGTAACAACTAGGTCAACGTACTTCAGCACATCTAATTCCATTTTTAACGCTCGTGCACCCTGGACAAGAGCGCGCATCGCCTTCTCGTGTTAAATTGTCAACGGATCTTCTTTATTTTGCTTTTCACGGTTTCATTTAATTCATTTATAAATTATCTTTTTATTACACGAAACTGTTGAAACAAATAAAAGTAGGTACAAAGTTATGTTACTATTGAAATAGGCAGAAAGTTGATTTCCGCATATAAAATAACCCACTAAATAGGTAACATATTTACTAATTTTGTTGATAAAATATGTTAAATATAGCTATAAATAAATAAACGATTGCTTTTCCATTTTGTACTTCAATCAACACAATGAGTTTTTTTAGTCAAGGGTGTTGCGGCCCACTCAGCAGTCTCAGATGTTTTTAAATTTGGCCAACCATAGACTTCGAGTTTTCGACATGCCTGATTTATTTCATGATTTCCTCATAACAGAAAAAATTAAAAAAACATGAAAAAATATATTTTTTGAATGATATTCTGGAGGAACAAGTAGTAACAAGTCCAAGAATTACTTAATATAAGATACTGAATTCTCGGGAAATAACAACTCACGTGATTATTTCATTCTTTGTATGTGTCTCCCTCGTCAATGCTTGAATTAAAGACACCATTTTATTATTAGCTTCTAAGAAATATTATATTTACAACGTACTCGTATCATTTCATAATTAGAAATAGTAAAAAGAACAACCGTACTCTACTTGAAGATGTTTGTAAAGTCTAGCTTAAGTTTACAGTGCTATTGTTGTTAGTATTTTACATTTCCAGATTATTTCTCAGTCTTTAACTAACTCGGATTTTACTAGAATAAATGATATGATGACCTTACATATGACAGTAGTAGAATATTTTTTTATTATTACAAAAGCCGAATTTCTAGTTTCGATATTATGATTAGGTACATTACAGTACAGCTTTATAATGTATAGGACACTTTGAAACATTAATTCAAATATTTTCAGATGTAAAGACATAATACTTATACAAATTACTAGCTGCTCTCCGCGGTTTTACCACGTAGTTCGCGTCCCCGTGGGGTTTTCGGAACAAAAACTACCCTATGTCACTCCCTGGATTTCAACCTATGTCCATACCAAATTTCATTAAAATCGGTCCAGTAGTTTCTAATTGTATTCATTACATGCAAAAATACAAATCTTCCCTCTTTACAATATTAGTATAGATAAGGCGAATGTAAGCAACTCTAACCCGTAGCATTATTTATACAAAGTTAAAATGTGTTAAAATTTTTAATTAAATGCACAAATGTCAATTTAGCTTAATACCTAAATAGTAGATTAACCATTTGGCATAACAAAACCATAATGATTTATTCATGCATTTGCTTCTTATGCAACGTTAATTTTACATATAAGTAGATGCTTACTTAATCTAACATTGTATTTTAAAAATAAAAAAGAACTAGAAAATAATCAACTTAGAGAACTTATCTGAATCAACTATGAATATAATTCAATTTTTTTACTACACATTGATGTATTATTGGTCAATTGATAAATTTATACATTGTGTTTTGCATAAGTTTACATATTTATTTAACCTTGATACCGTATATTTTCCTTGATTATAATTTCAGTTGAATATAAGAAGAATAACGAAGTATAATAGTTATTGTCATAATTAATATTTATGTGAATAATAATATGAATGAGTATTGCAGATGTGAGACAATAATTAATAATCTACTGAAACCGCCCGTAATAGGAAAATGAAAACAAAACTCGCAGTTCTGATAACGATTGTTTATTTACTTAACAATTGAAACTTAATTTAGTTCATTTTAATAATGATAAGTATTCGCGAATCATGCTTCTCCAAACTCGTGTTAATTTATTATTTATGTGGCGAGAACGACGACAAGCGTAATCCAGTACCAATCAGATTATTAATCTTATCAAAACCACGATAAGTGACCAATAATTGAATGAATAACATATAATACGTATTTAGTTAAGAGAGGATCGATGCACACGTGGTAGACGAGGGGACGCGCCTGATAACGGTCGTAGACGATAATCGCAGCGTATTTTTCATTAACGGAACGGTGAGTTTCCATGAATGGGCGTGTTGAATGGAAAACACTATGTTTGCTCCATTCACTAAGCCTTGCAAGCGGCATTACGTGACGTTAACTATACCTAGTGCACGCTAGGCGACGCCCGCAAGTTTTCGTTTCACTCAGAAACTCACGTCAAATCACACAAGCCTCCAATCATATGTTACTATAGACTATAGAGATGAAATAACTAAATAAATTTCATTCATACCGAGACTACCTACATGAGTTATAAATCATAACGTATACAAGTCTGGCCTCTTTCTTTAGACACTTCGTAAACTTTATTACTTTTTCATAAACTGTAATATATTTAGATTCCTAGGAACACATTATTACGTGTACATTTATTCTATCTATATTATATAGGTAACATTTAACAATTACATTACTCGATCAGGGAGAACCATTAATTATATAAGTACACCTCTGAGCCTCAAACGTTGCGATGTCACGGAAAGATTTTTTTAGCTAGGAAATTTCATAGAGGACAAACATATTTACATTGATTAATATATATCACATATATATATATATATATATATATATATATATATATATATATATATATATATGTTATTAGTTTTAGTTTAATGTAATGTTTTGCGAGAACAATATGACTTGGGTTACATAAGACGTTACATAAAACATCAACACAGACGGGTAGAGGGGTCAAATTTACTTTTATTTCAAGTTATTGTATTATCCTAATCCTAATTCGGTCTTTGAGAAATATCAATTTTGAATATAATATTTTTTTTTCTGATTTTTTGGAGCCAGAGAACTTTTTTTGTGACCCTGATGACTAAATAATAATTAGACAAATGGAGTTTCAATTTAATATTTGTAAGTTTGAGTCTCTGCATTTACTAACAATATTAGCGTCCTAGTAGATGAATGCGGAAACATGGGTGTTATTAATGAAGTCAGTGTGGATGAGGTAAGGAGTGTGGTGAGAAGTATGAAGAATGGAAAAGCTGTTGGGCAAGATGAAATACCAGTGGAAGTGTGGAAAGTATTGGAAGAAGATGGATATAAGTGGCTGACTTTATTTTTCGGTAAGTTATTGCAAGATATGACGATCCCTGACGAATGGTGCAATAGTTCGTTGGTACCTATCTATAAAAATAAGGGTGATGTGCAAGACTGCAATAATTACCGAGGAATAAAGCTCATGACACATAGTATGAAAGTGTGGGAGAAGGTGATAGAGAAGCGACTGAGAGAAGAAAGTAAGATTACACAAAACCAGTTCGGTTTTATGCCGGGTCGAGGTACCACAGATGCCATATTTGCATTGCGTCAGCTATGTGAGAAATATAGACGCATACACAAAAACCTGCATATGGTATTTGTGGACCTGGAAAAGGCATACGACAAGGTACCACGAGCGGTTTTGTGGTGGGCATTGAAAGGGAAAGGTGTGCCGGTGAAGTATGTAGAGTTAATTCGTGCTATGTACGACCAACCGCGTACGTATGTCCGGTCAGCTGCTGGCAACACCGACAAGATCAGGGTATCGGTAGGCTTACACCAAGGGTCGACCTTGAGTCCATACCTCTTCGTGTTAATATTGGATGCCTTGACAGCGGATTTACAGGAAGAGGCACCTTGGTGTATGTTGTTTGCCGACGATATTGTCCTTGTCGGTGAGGATGGAACTGGGGTCCAGAGCAGATTGGTAAAGTGGCAACAGAAGCTGGAGAGTGTCGGCCTAAAAGTGAGCAGATCCAAAACGGAATATATGTTTTGTGATTTCGGCGGCACCTCTAGTTCAACTGTCATAACACTAGATGGCACTCCAATGCCAATCTGCCACGAGTTCAAGTACCTCGGCTCACTCCTGCAAAGCAATGGCGAAATAGACCGGACGGTAAAGCATAGAATTAACGCAGCATGGATGAAATGGCGGCAGGTTTCGGCTACTACGTGTGATCCGCAAATCCCCTTTAAATTAAAGGGGAAGATTTACAAGAACATAATACGATCTGTCGTCTTGTATGGGTCAGAATGTTACCCCATAAAGGTGACGGACGAAAGAAGATTACATGCAGCTGAGATGCGAATGTTGAGATGGATGTGTGTGGGGTAACATGAATGGACAGGATTAGGAATGAATATATTAGAGGAAGTTTGAAAGTGGCGCCAATAACAGACAAGTTAAGAGGCGGTCGTTTATCCTGGTATGGACATGTGATGCGCAGGGAGAAAGAGAATGTTGTAAGAAAGGTATTGGATATGAATGTGGACGGTTACATGGGAAGGGGAAGACCAAAGAAAAGATGGATGGACTGTGTGAAAGATGATATGTTTAGAAAAGGAGTGAATGCGGAGATGACAACAAATAGAGAGGAATGGAAGAGGAAGACATGTTGCGCCGACCCCAAATAAAAATGGGAAAAGGGTAGGGAGATGATGATGAATTACATTTTTGAATACATCATTATAATTAATAACACCTATACACTTAGCAGCGAATGAAGAGATCTTTAATAAATCTGAACACTGAGAAACGAAGTACTTAACTGAAAAAAAAAAAAAAAAACGATATATATTTCTAGACCTTTAATTTTGCCAAAATATCTTGATATTGTGATAAGCCCATACTTGCCCAAAATTAAAACAGTATTACGTCATATTTGGGCTCGGCTAATGAAACTAAATTTACAATATAATATGGACTACATCATATCTATTTTCTATTTTTATTTAAAAACATATAAGATATTTTTTATACCACTAAAGTGGTAAACAGGCATACTATCCGCCTGATGGTAAGCGGTGACCGTAGCCTATGTACGCCTGCAACACAAGAAATATCACGTGCGTGTTATCAACTCTTAAAAAAAAATTTTTTTTCACGCCCCTTTTAAAGAACCCCATACTGTATTCCGCGTGAAACACGGCCGCTGGAAGCTCATTGCACATAGGGACAACCACATCCACATCGTTCGTGGGAGGAAACTTCTCTGGAATTGCACTGTCCGGGACCATTTTAGCTCCAAGATGTGGGGGTGAACTCTCTGGCAATGGCGAGCCGTACGATGGTATGGTAGAAATTAGGTGTCGGCATTACGTGGAAAAATTCATCAGCACATAAACTATTATGTAAACGGTAGAACACACATAAGGAGGCAAATTCCCTCCTTAGACTTAAAGGATCTAAACCGCTTGCGAGATTAGATTGAGTACAATAAATTAAGTGGGAAGAAGTACTGGTAATAAATAGCAACAGGTAAATATCTACAATAGAATAACTTATTTATAACACTTTCATATAATAACTAATATACATACATACTTAAATTAGTTTTAAAAGACTTCAAAATTTTACAAATTAGAGGTTGATAACATTCATGAAATTGTTCTACTAATCGCAGTTAAGTACATGCCGCCAATGAATCAGACTGTACGTTAAACAAATAATAGGATTAAATTAACGATTGTCCTTTTGGGTACGTTGACTAAGTGCTGGTAGGAACAAAGGTGCGTCGCCATAGTAAAGATAAGGAGCGGGCACGCAGGAAGTCGCCATAACGAATCGACTTGTAAACCATAGAGGCAGACGTATTAAAGATATTTGGAATCCTACACGCTACCTCTTCAATATCTCTAAGGTTTAATCTCATTAAAATATCTTCTATGGATACTTAGTTAAATGAGATTTAAAAAATTTATGACCTTATTCAATATTACTCGACGCTTAAAGCAGAACATCGTCACTACATTTTTTTAAATATTTTTTATTTTATTTACTATAAGCTAATAAGAACTCATATGTAAATGTATTATCTTATTTATTTAATATCTATACAAAAGTGTTTGTTTGTAAGATAGCTGAAATTACATCTCGTCACTTCGGCTACATTTATTTTTGTAAAATAATTAGGGTGCCGTGTAAAAAAATGTAAACTCATGAAATTGTAAGCAAAATACGATTCAGTAGACAGTTTTAATGGCAAGTGTAACTGGATTTGTGAGAAATATCAAAGACTATTATATAATTTATCTATGGAAATATATTTAAGGCCATAAAAATAGTGAGCATGAAAACTTTATTTTCTGATGTTTATTTATTAAAGAATGCAGTGGAGAAAATACAATACGCGGGCGGAGCCGAGGACACAAAGCTACTAAGTAATAATTCACATACTCAAAGCTTTGACCATAATCCCACCTGATGTTATGTGACGATGTGGTCCAGGATGGTAAACGCACTAAGCCTAGAGGTACTGGCTCTCAAGTGATGCTTCCGGAACACACCTACTGATGTTTGGCGACAGGTTTTTAAACTTGAGGGTGGTAGCTATCCAGGCGGGCATCATTAGAAGATGTACCATGCTATGGTTTTTCTTACGATGTTTTCTTTCACCGAAAGCTCACGCTGATTATAGAGATTTGGATAGGAGGATTTGAACCCGCGTCCACCGACGCCTAATCTAGTTTTTATTTTTTTTATATGGAACCTTAATTATTTTCCAAAAACTTTTTTGCTCCAAACATCAAGCAAAGATATTTCTCACATTTACCTGCCAGTAAAACTCTGCACCGAATCAAATTTTATTCACAATTTCATGAGTTTTAATTTTTTTACATGAACCCCTAATTATTATCAAAAAACAAAAGTACCCTAAGTTACGCGTAGTAACTTCAGCTATCTCCTGTAAATAATGGTCAAAATCCAGCCGTTCCGGTGATTACCCGGAACAAACATATAGACAGCATTTTAACAAATTGTAGTTTTAGGTATTATTTGCATATATCTATATCTATTTAGTAAAAAAAAACTTTACATTACAAACAGAGACTTCAATTTAATTTCATTAATATAAAAGTATAGATACAGTACATTACAGTGATAGAACAAGAATAGGAGAACGTAGAGATCGCGGGTCGCGCCCCGGAAGGCAAACTGCACACTTATCACGACAGACGGTATATGATATCGTCGATTTATGCGCAAGCGCCGACACTCTCGACATAATTACTTACACATATCAGCTATCTAATTTAACTTATGTACTATAGGTTTGATACACAGAGTATTTTAACCAAAGACATGAATAACAGAATTTATTACATGTTTAATTTAAGCTACTGACTGCAAACCCTTTACATCTTCAACGAACTTTGGGGGTCGAATGCTGAAGACACTCAGCCGCAAAAGGTAACTAGCTCAAGGGCATCAAAGTGACACGTAACTTGGATTGGATGTTACCCAAGGGTAAAAATTCCTAGGAATTTTAATAATAGCTAAAGTAGACCTTTATTCTATTGGGGAATATAGAGTTATTTAAATGTAAGGAAATAATTTTAGAAATAGAATTAAAAAAGAGTTATTATACAAATAATAACCCAATTTTATTTTAAGATTGAGTTAAATTCCTGAGATTACTAAATAAAAATCAAACTTTCTAAAAAACAAATGGAAATTCATATCTGAACCTATAACAAATATTTTGAATCAGATTTTGTTCCAGATCTGAAAAGTTACAAGTATGAACAATCAAAAAGTTTTGACCTTCACCAATAGTTTGCTACTGAACAGCTTTTAAACATCTTTACAACAAAATAACAAAAAAAAACATTTGATATTAGATTCACTTATGATAATATAACAAATAACAATTTTGTCAAAAATAATTTAGGTAAAGTAACTATCGAAAACCAATATTAATTAATGTTTAACATACATAAAATTACAGTCAAAACTGTAATTCAATTTTAACAGATTTATTGGTACTTTCAACTAAAAGAACATATCAATAAAATCTGTGAAAACTATACCACATTAACCCCTTGAGCACTTACCTGGTGTTTACGCCAGCTTTACATTGTTTTCCTATTGTCTTATTTTTATGGGTACTTGACACATTAATTAACACTTTCTGTTGATATTTGTATTTTCGAATAAAGTAAAATAAAATATGTACTATGTAATATTGAAGATATATAACATAATGTTGAAGTTAAGATGTTTATATAAACTGGTTATGTTGCATGGCAAGGTCTCACTCTAAGAAAGAAGTAGATTTATCTCGCCACATAGAGCCAAAACATAGTGGTACTTTTCAACATTGAGAAATCCTATTGCTCTTTACTTACTACAGAAATATTTCTCAAGCAGTCAGATTTTCTTTGGTTAGTACATACTATTGCTAATTGATGATTTCAACTAAGAATATATAATTAATATATAAAAGTGACTGAAGATTAAAATCAATTTAAATAATTCTTCAATCTTCTACATCCATCAGAATAAAATAAAATATGTTTTTAAATTATGCTCAAAATAAGGCTAAAAACATGTTTTTTTATTATTAAATAACTAACAGTTATCCAATTAGTTTTACCTGTAATATACAACTATTTATTTGTACAAGATACTTTAATAGGAAAAAATTGTTGATGGCAAACTACATTGTTAAGTTCTGTAACATAAAGTTATGTTCATTAAAAATTTAAGTATATAGTACTTCCACTTTAAAAAATACTATTTAGAAAAATAGTATAATTTCAATTATTAATACATATCTATAAATTAATAACTGTGCCTAAAATGTGTCTATCTTCATAAGTAATTTCAAAAACTCACTGATTACTTAAGTAATTGTATTTATCAACATGATTTTTATAATTGTATGACAATAAAACTAATATCTTATCTAATAGGATCTAGGCACGATACCTATTCATTGTGTCCACCACTATTCAATTTCATTCATAAACTGAAAGAGAACTGTCAAAACAGCACGGGACGAAAACAAAGAATAGCTGTCTGTTTCAGCAGTGTATCGAACCAGGCACATTCATTACAACACCTATCCACAAATTTCTACTCCTCGATTCATATATCCTTCTTACGATATTCATTCATTTATCATCTAGAAACCCATATATTTCCGACTGAACCTACCACCTGTTCGCCATAATGACAACAACATCATTCAATGAGCAGCTAAAATATCCGAGTCGTATTCATAAGCTCACAATTTAATCATTTCTTTTAACAGATATAAATTGGTTAATTAAAATTGAAAAAATCTTACATACCTATCTTTATTTTTAATCTTTCTTCAACTCGCACTTTACGCGTATCGTCCGCCATGTTAAATCCATAACTGTTTATCTCTTTCATCCGCTGTTATCTCTTTCGGAACGAGCCCGTTCGGCCGGCTTGTCCCGCCACTTCCGGAGTGTCGTAATGTTCTACTTGAGCCTGTGTTTTACTTCGGTAGACAATTGAAATCCAGGCACAAAATTCACTCAATGTATGTGCGCTTTTAACGGTGTTTAAAGTATGTTTTGGACATGAAAGTTAGTAGACCCATGACTGCAATGCGCATGTGCTCAGTACTTGCACTTTACTATCAATGAAAAAATGCACTTCGTATTAGAACGGATGAACAATAACTGCTCGCTCTTAGATTACAATTTCAAGAAACACTTTTCTCACAATAATATAGTTACAAGAAAACAACACACTATCACGAAAATATTTTGAAAACCTCATTATTGAATGAATAAAAAGTATGAATGGACAATTACGTCACGTCAAGATGTTGCGCCTGCGCGGCCACGGATGTCATTTATTCAATCAAACTTGTTAGGCCGCGAGGGGAACGTATACAGAAAGGGAGAGATGTTTTTTTTTGTTCTGTTTATTCCTTTCTAAGGAATAGGCAAAGGTACCAAGACCGTGCAGCCAAGTTAGACGCTAGAAACACATCAATAAATGGCGGGACAAAATGGCGGCTTTCTGTTTCAACCATAATGGGAGTGATTGGGACATTTCAGAATTCACGCTCTGTCTCATTATTTTCACTTCCCTACACTTGTGCATCGTAACTAAACTATATTAAGAAAAATTCCACCAAAAATACATAATACATAGTCAAGTACTGCAAGATAATGAATTAAAAATAAGGACGACTACATGACAAACCAAAATCGCGCCAAGCACCCCCTGAAGGTGATCAATGAAAAACATATAACATTTTTTACAATTCATTACGCCTCTGAATAAGAGTTCTTTGACCCTAATTTCGTATTATTTTTACTATTCTTCAATATTGAAACAAAGTAGCGGCAATTTATTTACACGTTCAAGAGAGTTGTTCTCAGATCTCAAAATTCATGCTCTATGTAATTTCAATCCATTTCACTTGTGCGAGATAAGCAAACTATATCACCCAGGCCCAGATCTACGATTTTTTAGAACCGTGTAAAAAACTTGATAGTGGCCGTACCTGTCACCAATGTTTGAGAATAAGTACTTCAAAAAAACCTCACAAATATATAGTAGTTGCCATAAATAAACATGTACTCTTTTTTATCTATTACTTAACTGTGTGCCCGCGGCTGCACCCGGGTTTCATATAAATTTTCACTGCATAATGTAATTTTGTTTTTTTTTTTATACGGAACGCTAATTGATTTACTAAATTATTTTATACTACTAACATTAAGCAAAGGTTTTTCTCACAAATTCAAATACCTGTCAATAAAAGTTCGAATTGTATATGATTTTATTCAATTTTTATAAGTTTTATTTTTTTTTTTTACGAGTAAGCCTAATTATTTTCGAAAATCAAAAGTACCCTAAATTACCCGTAGCAACTCCAGTTACCTACTAAAAAAAGTCCCGTCCAAATCGGTCCAGCGGTTCCGGAAATTACCAGGTACAAACAAACTAAAATTTAAAACATTGTATTTTTGGAATAGGTTTCGTATATACATTCATATATATTTGTTTAATTTTGATATTACAGACACTTTAATTTTATTTATTAGTATAGATAACTTTTTCCTTTGGAGACATGAAATTAAATATCCGGAAAAATAGAGTATATCTAGAAAGAAAGAAATTGTTTATTTCCACCATATACACAGCACATATTTTATTAGTATATATATATATATATATATGTATATATATATATATATATATATTACAACCATAATTTTAAGTGCAAGTGCTGTACTACGCTGGAAAAAAAGACCACAGACTCAACTAATAGCTCCCCAAAGGTTGCAAAAGCGCTGGTTTTCAGCCTGGGCTTGTAAATGTAAATGATGAATGATGTCACGGAGTGTGATACGTCATATTGGATTATTACAGATCACACAATAGTACAAACATTCAGATGTAGGAGATAAATCTTAAAATTATTATGCACATGTAAACGTATGTACATATATATATACATACATATAAACACATAGCTAAGAAGGAAAGTTGTTTATATGAAGTATGTTGTATGTAAAAACGCATGAATGAGTAAATAAATAATAATAGGTTATTTATATAAGAGAGAGATCCCTGTCAATATCACTAAATTTTCGTTGTGCATCCAAAATAAATATTCGCAGTCGTGCTCTGAAAGTAGCTATTGTGTTTAGCACTTTCAAAAGCGGTGGTATACTGTTCCAAACCTTAGATGCAGCATGACGAATGCTTCCTCTAAACGTTGCTGACTTGTGTTTAGGGATTAAAAATTTTCTACTTGCACATTCCTTCTTACTCGCCACTCAAGTTAGTTTCCTATACAAGTAGGATGGTTCATGATATTTGATTCCGGAGATTACCCAAAACAAACAGACAAAGAAACAAACATTTTAAAAATTGTATTTTTGGTATAAGTTAATAAAAAATATTTTGACATTACGAGACACTTCAATTTTATTTATTAGTCTAGATATATCAAACACGGTTTTATTTTATTTTTAGAGTTATATCGATTTCGTTCAAATACCCAATTCACGCATCAACGGTTCTTGCCAAACTGAAACAGTTGCTTTTGTTTGCATAAACTTATAAAGCAACAATCAAACTAACACTGGTACAAAAATATGAAACATGCGAGTAATGAAATGCATTCGTGAGTAACGTTTCGGTATTCGTTACTACATGGCGTACTCGTTACTTTTTAACAAGTACGTGCGGTTTGTTACAGCTCTATTATATACTTTTTGGGTATTTCATTTAATAATTTCAGACTTCTTTTGTATTGCATTTTTAATAACAATGAATGATAATTATACCCACACGAGTGACAAAGTGATTTACATTGATGAAAGTATACCGGGCCCGTATGAAGACAGTGCAGAATTTCAAGAATTGATAGATACATATAATTCTCAAATTTCTAGTCATTGTTTGTGTGTTGATGTATGCATCTATCCAAAATGTGAATGCCTACTAAAAACATGTAGCAACAATTATACTTTAATTATGCAGAATGGACAATATAAATACAGGATTAATACATCTAACAAAAATCCTGTAATAGAATGTAACAGCCGATGTTCTTGTTCAACAGAATGTGGTAATCGTCTAGTTCAGAAAGGCCCTTTAGAAGGTTTAGTTATAAAAACTTGTAACATAAATGAAAAAGGATTAGGTCTGTTTGCTTCAGAATTTATTCCATCAGGAACATTTATATGTGAATATGCAGGAGAATTATTGACCAAATCTCAAGCTGTTTATAGGAATAATGATATTAAAGATAATAGTGGGATGAATTATATATTTTGTTTAAATGAAATATGCAATGGTGTAGTAAAACAAATTTTTGTGGATCCTACAAATTTTGGTAACATTGGTCGGTACATAAATCACAGTTGTGATCCCAATAGTCAAATAGTTCCTGTTAGATGTGAAATGCCTATCCCAAAACTTGCAATCTTTTCTATTAGAGACATTTTACCTGATATGGAGATTACTTTTCACTATGGTTCAAATGATGTTAAAAAGTCTTTTTCAAATAAACAGAATGTTATAAAGAAAAAATGTTTGTGCAGCAGCGTTATTTGTAAAAAGTTTTTACCTTGGAATGAATATTAAAATATAGGCTATGCATTGTAACATTTTTATAAATGATTACTATAGTAGCATACTTATTCTAGTATTGAAAATAATTAAGGGTCATTGATGTCTTATAATACAGGTAACAGTTATACACTGGTTTTTGGTCTATTAACAGTTAGAAGCATTATCAAATCATAGTATCTGTGGCAGTGGCTTAATTATTCTTTTTATGAGTTCCAGAGATTATATTTTTCTGACAAGATGAAGTATACCAAAAATAGAGCAAAAATATGTATATGGTATCAATCCATATGCAGATATAACTAATAGTCCAAGACTGTTGTTAGTAAATAATGTTTACGCAGGAATTGTTTTTTATAACATACAGATACATAAATTAAAATTCTTTAACATAAAATGTGAACTTTTGTTTTTGATACAAGTGATGTGATATAAATAAAAATAAGGTTTGTGAAGTAATTAAACACAAGACGAACACAACAAAACAAAACAAAAATATGACAAAACAAAAAAAAGGTTTTTTTTTTATATCCATAGTGAGGTTAATTTGTTATAGGATAAATATATCTGTAAATTCTTGATAACTCGATATATTTTTAAATATATACTACTATATGGATACTAGATAACACATAGACAAGTACTAGAAAATATGTTACTGTTATATTATGCAAATGCAATGATTGATCAAAGCTCATTCGACTCTGATTCAATTCACATTGTTCAAAGATTTATGATTAAAACATAGTATATGTATGTACAGGCATCACATCTCATTTGTGATGTAATATTTTTTTATAAGCTAAATGATTATTATTCTAAGAACTTGTATTTTATTTACTTAAATTCAATAATTTTTGAAACAAACTCATATTTTTATGAAATTGGTATTATTTTTCACGAGAGTAGTTTATACATTAGTATAATTAAATATATGCAAAGGTATTGTAACTATGTAATAAGAAAAAATATGTGTATCCCATTGCCGGTTACACAAATTCTTTAGGAACACAATCATTAATTTTTCCAGGTTATTTTTATAAATTAGTATAAGTCTGGAATTGAATAGGTGGGTTCGAACCTAAGTTCATCGACGCGGAATCCTACAGCACAAACAACTAAGCCATCGTAAAATATAATTATTTCCTGTCATAATTAAATTAAACGCCTGTAGTAAAAAAAAACCCAAGTCTTTCTTACCAAGTATAAATTGAGAATCGAACAGGAGTTATAGCGTATTCACCGAGTATAATATATAAATAAACCTTTATTTACAGACAAACTCCCCAGCTGAAACTAGTTTCATCGTGTTACCCATACCTGCGAACCTGGTTGAAGTTGTACTTAGCTCTCAGGTTAACAGCGTAGTCAGTTTCAACAAGAAAACATCGTGAAAAAGTGTTTACGGCTGACACCGAACGCGGGAGCTTCAAAGCAGAATAACTTTTGTTTTTTCAACATTAAATCAGCCTTAAAACAGATAATTAAAGATTATATTGGAGTTGTGTTAAATCGCTACTAAAAGTGAAAAGACAAAAAGTAACATTTTGCAAATTTGTTTGGAGTTATATTTCGAGCGTTCTATAATATAACTAGTGTTTTATAATAAATATTTTTGAAATTGTAACTACAAATTTGTTCTTTTTTATTCTTGTAACCTCTGCCTTCCTAAAAAAATACTTTTTATTCGTGTACTAATTGCTTGCTGATAGCATTAATTGCACCCAAATTGCTGTTTGAAAATATAACTGTGAGTACCTGTTCCATTTTAACGGCGCGCCTATTAGGCGGAGCCAGGGTATTGGCTGCACACGGGCTAGAGCCGCTGCTGCCAATAATATAATTTATAAAACAAATTCACTTAAGATCCGAATTAAAATCATGAGAAATATTTAAATTGAGAACTATCTGATTAAGAAAATTTATAATGTAGTCTACTTACTATACCAATGTAAGAAACTAATATAATTTTAAATTTATGTATCTCTACGAAAGCACCAACTAGTTGTGAGCTTAGTCGGAATAAATCGAAATAAGTTTGAAAATCTGTCGCCAAATACCAATACGTGTGTTCCGGCAGCGTCACTTGAAAACCAGTACCTAAGCTTAGTGTGTTTACCATCCTGGACCACATCATCACTTAACATCAGGTGAGATTGTGGTAAAAGCACAGCCTATATCGTGTAAAAAGAAAAAGAATTATGTTAAATAATGACATATCTTTTATAGTTCTATAATAAATAACATAATTTGTAATAGACGTATTTCAGTAGGTTCCGAGCAAGGTGAGGCTAGAGTAGAGTCGAGGTGCGGCAATTGAGAGGAGAGGGGAGTGTTATTTTTAAAGCTGGCATAATATAATACCTAACTTTGTCATGGTAATATTAAAAACCCAATAAACATATATGTCAAATAATACAAATTGTAATATTGTTTTTAGGAGTTTTTGGCGGGATCTCAGTCTGACATGTAGCAATTGTTTTCTTTAATTCATTAAACTTGTGTACTTGTCTCTATATCATGTAATCTTGGTGGCGTCTTGTGTGAAATAGTTTAGTTATTGTGTTCAAGTTAAGTTTATTATAGAAGACAACGCGTAGCATACATTCTGAGGTGCCGACAAAGCTCAATGGAAAGTTCGAACAGGATAGGCCACCGTTCTGTTGGAGCTTGGTAACGCTGATACAAGATTGAAAATCTTACCCACATGACATTGGCACAAATTGTATGTACACACAGATTGCCATTAACTAAGAAGAAGAAGAAGAATATTGTTTTTATATTATTTATTCTCATTTAATAAAATAAAAGGTAAATAAAAAGACGACAAATAGTATTTTTAGAGGAATTAGTTAAACATTACATAGAAAGGTGAACAGTATTTGAAAAACCAGTTTTGAAAGTATAAAACACAAAATAAGTTCCGAACCTCAAACTGATGAAAAGGTTATACATTGTAAAAAATCAACATGTAAGTAATGTTAAAAAGTTACCAAATTATGGCAATAATAATATAATACAAGCCCATATTATTGTGTGGGAAAAACACTATCAAGAGAGACCCGCGCTTCGAAGAACTGGACGACTTCGTGACTCGTTTGGCAACCAACCTGTTTCGATGCGCGGCTGCATCGGAACATACCCTCGACCGAGGAATTGGCCTGCACGCTCGATTACCGGATGGAAAAACGAATCGGTCTCCACGAAACCTTGTTATCGTAACCGACAACGCAAGTTAAAAAAGAAACGAGATACTTAAACAAGAAACATCAAAAGTTATAATGACTGAACCAAGGCCTGACGGTTATTCAGCCGCCGCGGTGACACCACTAAACAGGGGCGACATTGGCCGGGACGTAAGCAACAGAATACATGCAGGGTGGATGAAATAGCGTCTCAGGTTATATGTTAACCGTAAATGCTCCTAAAGTTTAAGGGAAAAATATATAAGACATGTCTTATTATATGATGAATATGAATGTTAGATAGCTAAAGAAACGGATGAAGGTGCATGTTAAGAGATGCGAATGTAAAGATGCATTTGCACTGCGCGTTTGAACGCTTGCAGCATAACTAGAACGAGATTAGAAATTAGTACGTATACGATAGGAAACTTGAAAATAGCAATAGTGACGGAGGCGTGGTGTGGATATGCCATCAGGAGGGTTGAGAGTCGCGTAACTAGATAAGTGTAAGTATGAACGCGGATAGATATAGAGGAAGACCGCCGATATTTTGAAAATAGAATGTGTAACGAATGATATGTGTATATAAGTTATAAATGTTAAGATAACTAACAAAGGATAGAGGATGAAGAAATCATGTTGTGTCGACCCCACTTAATGTAAGACAAAGCTAAAATAATGATGAAAACTTTATCTTTGAACAATCTCTTATCATGCGAAATTTTGAAGAGTTTTATTGTTTTTTTATAATAAATATCCAATTTAAGATTTATCTGTTCTTATTTTCAATTCAAATGTAAAATTAAATTGATTGAGTGGAAAGGTAAAACGCAGCACCGTAGTGAGCCACATAACTTGCTACAATCATAATTATAGTTTTAACATGTTGGTTTGGTGGACACAATTGAATAATTAGTTTAAATTAAGCGTGATTGCCAGATCCTAATTGTATATAAAATGTATTGTCTCCTGATTAGGTAGGTATAGAGCGGATAACCTTGTTTAATCGATGTGAAAGTAGATGATTCAGATGCGAATTTTGGTGAGAGTAAAAAATATAGTAGTTTTTACGTTGCATTTCAAATCAATATCGATAAATTGTTGGTAATTTTTTTTACGCGGTATCCTAATTTTTTCGAAAAACATAAGTACCCTAAGTTACGCTAAGTAACTTCAGCTATCTATCAAAAAAAGTACCGTCAAAATCGGTCCAGCCGTTCTGGAGATTACCCGGAACAGACAGACATAAATTTTTAAAAGTGTATTTTTGGTATCTTATATACATTAATATCTATTTAGTAAAAAAAATATTTTGATATTACACACAGACACTTCAGTTTTATTTATTAATGTGTCGAGCGAGTACCCATAAAAATGAAACAATAGAAAGACAATAGGAAAACAATGGAAAGCTGGCGTAAACGCCGGGAAGGTGCTCAAGTTAATATAGAAATAGAATAATAAGTGAAAACTTCTTTAGCGGTGTTGAGCGAGCGATTCTCGGCAGTCGAAAATCTTATAGATTCGCGTTATCAATGCTATGACGTCAGACGTCAACATGCTATAGCATGTCAATTATAAAATGGCGTTTAATTGCTATCGCTCAGAGATAAACAATAAAAAGTATACTTACGCAGCCTATTGTATGTTCTGAATACGAATAAACTGAATGAAAATCTACATAATGAAAAATTAAGTAACTTGCCCCGACCTTTAGTACACATATTGCGCCGGGTGAAACGTGATCAGTTGTTGAAAGCTGCCAAAATAAGAAAGAATATTAATAGTAACGACCTTGTGATACCCGGTACCCCATCCAACATATACTTCAATGACAGGATGACTAAAGAAAATCGTCTGCTTTTTGTAATGCGAGAGAGAAGAGCAAAAGACAATGTTGTGCATACTTTTGGTGCACTCAGGGTGCTATTTATCCCAGAAAACGTACAGGGAAATACCAGCGCAGCTCATTAGAACACAAAGAAATTTGGAACGTATTTTATAAACACTAAAGAGTAAATGTAATGTAATTTACCTAGCAAACTTATGTAAAGTCGAAAAGTATGTAAGCTATATTCTATTATTTAAGTTACCTTTTTATATGAGAAAAATATGCCATTTTATATGCACACTATCTTAGTATTTTTTCCCTTAGGTTTATTATCGACAAATCTGTTTATACACCTAATAATATCGTTTACTACGTGCAAGTTTCCTTTTTATCATTGTAACTACTTTAGCGTAACTACCACAATTTACTGTAAACCAATTTACACTTTAAGATAAGATTTACTATATATTTATTTTTATATTTTTCACACACATGCAGGACGTTATTCTCAATAAGTCGTTTGAAAAAATACCTTATGAAAAATAACACAGTAGCAATTTATCATGATTTCCTACTGACCTCAAATTTAATTCACCTTCTATTCGCAATTGAACTATCACTATTTATGGATAAAATTGATTACTTATACAAAAATATATATATATATATGTTTCAAAATGAAGTGAATTCTGATAACGATTCTTTAGCAATTAAATGCATTACAGTAAGTGAACCCGAATCTTGTAAATATCATATAAATTCAGATTACAATTTTACTATTCTTGCGTTTAATATAAGAAACCTACATAAAAATTTTGATGCGTTTATAGTTACTCTCCATCGACTTGGCAAGACTTGACGTTCTTACTTTAACAGAATGCTGGCTTGAAAGCATCACAACATTACCACATATTCCAGGCTATATTGCTCAGAAGATTTCACAAAATACAAAACAAAATGGAGGTGTTGTTATATTTGTAAAAAATACTTTGACTTATTCAGTTAGAGCACCAAACATCGAAGAAGCAGGCTATTTAGCTGTTAACATACCTAAAATTGCTTTCATTTTTAGTATTTATCGTTCACCCTCTTTTAGACAACTGGAAAATTTCTTAATGTCAATGGAAATTCAATTAAATACATACACAGATAAACAACCCATATTTATTGCTGGAGATATGAATGTTAACATTCTTTCCTCGGATGACATAAATAGCCAAATCTATCAATGCTTCCTAGCAGAACACGGTTTCATTCCCGCCATGACAAATGCTACTAGAGGTAAATCTTGTCTGGACCATATCAATGTTAAAGGAAATCGACCCACATTAGGGTTAGTATGTGAATCTGACATCAGCGACCACAAAATATCAATGATTGTAATAAATACTAAAAAAACGAACAAAGTAATATAATAAAAAGAGATATCGAAAAAATCAATTAGGAGCTTATGGAGGTGAATTGACACGAAAAACTTCACTCAAGTAATGTCCATGAAGCAACCAAAAATTTTACTAATATAATTAAATAATGCTGTCAAAAACATACATATGAGGTCAGGTTAAGTAGATCAAAATATAACTTACAACCTTGGATCACTCCTGGACTTTTGCGTTGCATGAGACAACGCGATAGGCTACATTTACAGGTGAGAAAGAATAAAAAAATCTGTTATTCAGATTAAGTATAAAAGGTATAGAAATTTCACGAATAATATAATACACAAACTGGAATAAGAATACAAAAGCAGTAAACTGCACAAAAATACAAATAATCCAAAAAATCTGTAGAAATTATAAAAAAGATATGTAGTCTGGAAACGAAAAAGAAATATCCATTGGAGTTATTATCGTTGCAGGAATGTTCAGACCGACAAAAATCAATAGATACTTGCAATAACAATTTTAAATTAGTCGGGAGGAATTTAGCAGATACAATTTTAAATTCTATGGCTAAAACTTTATAATATTAGTATAATATATTTATATGTGTTACATTTTATAAAGCGCAACGTCTATCTGTCTCTTTTTGTTCGTTAATTTTAAGCTAACTAACAGGGAGTTTACATTATTTTTGTTATATACTATATAACGTAACATACTAAAACCTAGTTAGATAAAACATCTACAATCCAAAAAAAGAATCATGCAAATCGGTTCAGTAGTACTTGAGTTATAAGCCAACTAACGGACAGACAGACAGATAGACGTTGTGTTTTATATAATGTAAAAGGACAAGCTTACTGTATCATGCAGAGATATCCTCAAAACTTGTTTTGTAAAGTTTTTTATAGTATTATTTTTTATAACCTAAAATGTTATTGTTATGTTACTGATATGATGTTATATAGAAACGGTTTAATTGCTTCTTCTCAGTAATATTATAAAATCTAGTACAACGATATCATGAAAATACATTAATAATTTTTATTTACGTATTTCCATATTTATCGTGTTTACGTCTGGGAACTTGTGATAAAATGTTGCAGGAAATGATGTTAAGAGGACATGCGGCATTTCAGAAATATAAAGAAAAGTAGGTATTTCAAAAATCTGTTGCTATCTCGTTGGGCCCCAAAGAAAGAATTATATAACACAAAAGGAACAAGTGCAGCTCGGGCCGAATTTACCCATGTAAAATAGACGAAAATATATCTTCGTAGTACCCTGTTTTCTCCTCCAAAACTAAAACGATTTTTAATTTTTGTTTTCAGTTATAGAATAAGAAAGCCTTAGCTATGCCTCTACGTTTTGCTTTTTAAATTATATCCATGAAATTTGTTAACGTCTGAAAATGATGATAAAAATCGAGTATTTACTTCATTTTCAAAGGCTCCTTCCTAGATTCTACAATAACTAATTAATGGTAAACTCAAAACGTACGGGCATGGCGGTGGTAGATATATATTATTTGGTATAAAACTATAAACCATAATGCTATTATCCAGGCAGGAAACAGGGGACTACATTTGTATGAAATAAATGCAGTTAGCGTATCCTCTTAATATCCTTCAGAAAGAAATATGCAACATTGGCGAGAAACAACAAAATGAGCCGTTTTAAACTCAATTTTTGTTTATTAAATTCCTATTCCAATTAATCAGGTACTAAAATAAAATAGGTACTTGTTAACCGAGATCTCGTCCCGAGTAAGTTTTAATTAGGCTATATAACTCGTTGAATCTAGTAATATATTTTATTTTTGAATTTTTTTTCGATATTAAGTTAGTTCATACTTATATACTAGCTGTGTACCCGCGGCTCCGTCCGCGTTTCATAAATCACTTCACTTCACTGCGTAAGAGAATTTTTAAATATTCTTAGAAAAATAATGTTTTCATGGTGCTGTTCATTGAATCGTATTTTGTTTAGAATTTTATGAGTTTTATATTTTTTACACGGAATCTAATTATTTTCCTAATTTTTGTTTTTGGTTCTAAGATTAAATAAAAATATTTGTCATAAATTCAAACACTTACCCGTAAAATTAACAATAGAATCGGTTTTCACCCCAACATTTTTGTGTTTTATTTTTTTTATGCGGATCCCGAATAATTTTCTTGCAATTATTTTTTGGTAAATGATAATATTTAACGTATTGTGTAGAGCTAAATATTGATTAACCTACATATAATGAACAGTAATAAAATTAGTGTTTCATATAAAGAATGATGTATATATATATGTACGTAACTCAAAACAAGGATGAGCGAGAATTATTATATCACCAGCGAGCGCCTCCGATTTCGTATATGTGTCTTATCTGTGGATGTCTTGATTTTGTTGTTTTTCATACCCTATCAGTTACCGAAAGACACACGCTTCCCGTACACCCAATTATATTCAAATCGATTAAGCCTTTTTTGCCATTTTAATTATTTATTTTTTAATTCTAAATAAATTTTATTTATAGTTTGTTAATCGCTAATTAAAATATACATTATTCACACAACATTTTATTAAAATCGAGCAGCCCGTTATTGAGCTGAAGCCGAAAAGAATTTTACGAATTCTAATAATCATTTCAAAAACCTCTATATCCTATCAATAGCTCCTTAACATATAGGTACTTTTTCTGGGTACTAGCCGTTTTAGAGTTTAATCCAGACATACAGACAGACAAAATAAAATCAATTTCAGATTCGAGATGATTAACGGATAAAATATACATCTATATACAAAATATCTAAAATAAATCGAATGTACACAGAGAAAACTTCTGTTTTATTATTGGTATAGATATAGATTACTAGTATGGATAGACATATATATATATATATATATATATATATATATATATATATATATATATGATCTTTGAAAAGTAACTGGAAATACGGCCATTAATGAGAACTGAGCAAAACATCACGAATCACAATCTGGGAAATCCATGGCCCGGAGATCGTGCGTACGCGTATAAACTTATATGTAGATAGTAGGTGCCTATATAACACAATGTGCCGACTTCTGAGTCGTTTTGACGGAATACATAAACTAACCGCGATTGGCGACCTCTGACGAGTTCCGCGCTGGACGACGCCGGGGCCAGACGCTCCTTCATCTCATCCGTACAAGTTAGTTGTTTATATTGGTACATAAGGATTCGCGGAACGTGCCAGACTTTGACAAGAGCGATTCCTGCAATCATCTTGTTAACGGCAAACAATAATAGAGTGAGTACCGTGTTTCCCTTCATGTAATTTTATATTACCTATGAGCTCCGTAACTCCGACTAACCGGTATTTAATAAGCAACAGTACATACATTCCTTGTTGTTGTTTTATAAAATATAAATTTCTCGAGGTCGGCAATAATAGACATTTGTATTTTACCTGTAAACATAATGAAATTACCTATTATTATTGATTTAATTTTTACAGGAAATGAATCTACATTGGTACCTAATACATTATGTAGTTTAAAAATAAACTCTCATACTATATAATACACTATATATCCCTGGGCAATTTCGGCTACAGTGACTGGATCCTGTCTAGAGGCTGGGGTGTTTTGCTTGAAGTGACAGACTATTCTATCATTAACCGTATTCAATTATGTTCATTTAGGTACACTGTAAGATGGAAAGGACTCTTAAGGATGGAAAGTTGAAAATATGTAATTTTGGTTCCTACATTTAATAGCTACGTAGTTCCCTAATTACTTTTCGACAGTTACCAACTTTATTGGAAAAAATCTCGAACCTTATGATGTCATTTAAAATTCACTGCTCATACGCAGACTAAAATCACAGTTGACACGAATATACCTATGTTTTCTCTTTTGATGCCGTTATAAAATTTGCAATTTTAATGCATCCACTGTGTCACTTAAGATTGTAGAATTATTATTATTATTGCAAGAATTTATTATGAAGTAAAACTAGTAAATTTTATAGTGAAATCAATTGAACGAAGATTTCTGATTCCGACCGGCGTGGTCGGCTTAACGACCTTAAGCCTATTGCAAATACACCACTTCTTTTTATTATTCAGTTTACATCTCTTTCATATTTTTCTACATACCTTATGGTTTGGGACACGGAAAAGAGATGTTTATTCCGTGATTTTAAATAAATAAACATAATATAGTAAGCTTGAGCTAACAAGTTTTTTTTTTTGTTGATAAATTTTTACGGAGTTTGTTACAGATTGTATTTCTTATAGTTGATGATAACGCATAGATAATGAAACTAGCTGTATTGCAAAATTTTCCTTTATAATTAACTGCACATTAATAATTTTATTCAGAACATCCGCTTTGTTTTTTATTGCAATATTAATACCTATATTTGTACCCTTGTTAACAAACACACACCATTACTAAATACGAAACCGGTAAATCAATAATAGCAGTGTCTGGTAAAATCTATAAAAGTTTTAATATTTTATTGCGTCGAAGACGGTTTTTAATTTTTTTAAATTTAAAACTCGTCTTTTTTTGATTCGCTCACGTTTAATTTTTATAAAATTCCATTTTTTAAGGCTGATGAGAAAGGAGTGTTTGACGATTTCATTGGCCTTTTTACTGTTTAAGCCAAAATTGGTTAAACGTATTTTGTTATAAAAATCTTTGAAAAAAAGTAAATATACAACAATAAACTTATTACGGACTGTATAATATTTATTACAATACATTACCAGTGAAAAATAAAATTTGAGGACAAGTAAACTGTATACTGCAAACAGCAATTTATAATTTTAGTAAAATTATAATAGACGAATTTTATAAATTCTAAAATACGTGTAATGAAAATAAACGTAATTTGTGACTGTTTCGAAATCCGATTAATGCAAACTACAATGTCCAGTTATAAACGAAATATAGATCAATGACGCAAAATTGCCAATTATAAAATATTAGTACGTACAATAAATTAATCGTTTAAAGCCGACAGCGGCGTGTCTTAGTTTTTGAGATATTATGTATTAAAGTCACGAAGCACAATTATTCTGACTTCGTTATATATTCAGATAATAATAAATTTTGATAAACTTAAAACGGATCTAACTTTATCCACACGTATATTTTAATTAAATTATGATTCCAAGTTTTAAACGATATTTTTTATGATATTTAAAATACTTTTGTGCTATATAATATAACATCTTTGTATTTATGCATCATCTAAAGTTAAATCATGTAGCTATCTACCTACGATCGGTTTCAATATCGAATCTTATCTTTTAAGAGTTCTTTTATAAAAGAACTATAGTTCTTTTAGATATATCCACAAGGTTCACCGACGACCTGGTGAAGGTCGCGGGAATCCGCTGGATGCGGGTGCCGTAACACCGGACGCCGTGGAGATCTTTGGTGGAGACCTATGTCTAACAGTGGACGTCTTTTGGTTGAATGGAGGGTTAACGCTAGCTGGCACCGACTCCAAAATTAACGAACCAGATTTGTAAAGTAATTATTTATTGACTTTTTAGTGCATTTTTTTATTTTATTCTTTTGAAGTTGGATTTGTTTATGTGTGTAGCTGTGAAGCCTACTTCATAGTTTTGGATACGAATATGTGAAACACGTTTTTCTATAATATTCGAGAGTTTTTCTCAATTTCTTTGAGTTCCATTGATCAGATCCTGATCTGGTGGAAATGGAACGATCTCGGAAATGTACTCCTTCGGTTTCAAAAAAAATTACAAATCAGTCCACAAACAACGGAGAAATCGTGTAAAGAGAAAGAAAGAAAATAGAACATATAGACGAAATGATAACATCCTTCCTTTTAAAGTCGGTTAAAAAGGGATTGAAATATCGGATTTCAGTAGGTAAAAACAAATAGAGATAACTTAATGAAATCGGCCGCTACTGATACGAAGAAAATTGCTTTTAATTCGTATAAAGTTTTTAAAACTAAAACGAGTACGGTAAATTATATTGTATCACTAGTCTTATCCCGCAGCTACATTCGAATATTACAATTTTTATACTAAGGCAATATTTTAACAGACATATATAAACTTTTAAATGCATAGATATTATAAATACATAGATGTCTTGTGTATTATTGAATCATCGAAGAGATAAAATAACCTTCAATTATTTTTTTTTCCACGTTAAATTCAACAACTTTGATGTTCGTATAACTTATATTAATAATAAAATTGTTAATTTCATGTGTCCTGTACATTTCCGATTTTTGTCAAAATAATTATTCCACGGGACTAAAAATAGGTAATTAAACACATTTCTATTATTTTTAGAAATGAATGTCTGTCTGTTCGGTTGTGCAGGTATCAATTAGAAAGTACTAAGTATATTCCAGAAAGATAATTATAAAGCATATTCCGGAGTAGCATCCTAGTTTTATTTCATTAAAATGGGACCACTCTATCAAAAGTTATAGTAATTTGAATGACACGCGGCGGATTTTTTTTTACTTATGTAAGTAAATATGTTTTAGTCTTATTCGAGAACAAAAAAATAATGGATTGATTGAAATTGAACAATATGACATAATATAAAATATGTTTATAGTATATAAATTAAAAATATCTAAGAGATAGTAAATGAGAAACCAATATTTTATATTCAATTTTCATAAAATCTATCCTAATATTAAAAAGAGGTAAATAAAGTTTATGATTTTGGATGTTCGGGATAATCTCCGATTTTGAAAATTCTTTATTGTTTGAAAGGTATATTATGTATAGGCTACTTTTTATTTTGATATATATATTTTCAATAATATGTCTCAATAAATGTAATTGAAGTCGACAAAAATTCTATAGTATGGCGTGCAATGTCTCAATGGTTTGATCAATGCCCCTCCGTTGCTTCCGGTGTTTAGGCTTGGGTCACACTCGCTCACTCATACCAGGGAGGGAGGTCGTTGATTGTAGTGCTGAGGCGGGACGTGGTACGCATCACCGCATGGGTAATCCTGAGCATGCCGCCGTTCGGACCTATTAGTGCAAGAATAGTCCCGGTGTCCCGGTGCATAGTTTCAACTCAGGGGCCCCGCAAGGACTAAGCATGGACGTCAGCTTAGTCCGCGCATTGCACCGGCGCGGTCTGGACCCTGGTGCGTTGTTAAACCAAGGGGGGGGGGGAAGGGACGGGGCCCTGACCTTCCATTGCACTGGGAAAGCCGTCTGGGAGGTGGCCTTTTTTTTTCGAGGGGAATGCATTTGCGTACTTGCTATCCAGTCAGACCCAAAGGGGAAGTACCCAATCAGGAGAGACTGGAACCGACCGATGACGTGTGACAGTCTCTCACACGCAAGTGTGAGAGTCTGTCACACAGAATTAGTGTGGGGCTCGCGGCGAGAAGCGCCGTTGACCACTACCCACTAAACCCCCCGGTTCCTCCCGCCACCTTGATGGAGCAACACGGGATCGCAAACCATTCACCCGCGTGAAATAATATGCTAACCACCCTGGGTTCGAACCTCAGACCTTTCAGTCGTACCGTCAATGAGACACGCGGAATAGTCCACCGGGCTAAACACGCACTCATCTGGGAGGTGGCCTGGCCTGGCCATTGTGATCTCCTCCGCGGGTAGCGGCCAGGACGTGGCGGGATGGGACCTAGATAGATTGCATCTAAAGGGAGAATATAGACCGTCTATTAAAATATAATTTTCTGAATTCCGCGCGAACAAATTCGCGGGCACTGTTAGATATAAATAAAAACGTTACGATACTAATCTCGTTAATACACACCAAGAAGAAAGACTGCGACTATTTTTTTAATGGAATTATTTATTAACGGTTTGATAAGCTTTTTAACCTTTACCCTGACCTTCTTATCTTGAACAAATTCTCTTGAGTATTTAATGCCAAAGTGTTGTAAATAAGTATACAATTATTACTTGCATACACAATTATTCATTGTTGTTGTTGTTCTGCATCGTATTTTAATTACGTTTCTCGGGTTTTATTTCTTTTACAAGTGTTTTGTGATTGATTGATTGATCTTCTATTGTAGTCACTAGTCACAAACAATGTCCATGATTTATTATTCACTTTCGATATTGTATACATAAATTCAACGGAAAGACTCCCCAAATATCTCCACTACGACCGGTCTTACGCCACCCGCATCCACCACCTTTACCAGGTCGTCGGTCCATTATTATTTATACTTTTTTGCACATAACTAAAGAACTCAGAATAGCAGTAGTCGCACTGCAGTCGAGGCATTTCAAGTTGGCCTTAAAAGGCGACGTATGCCTCTCGTTATGTGCTGGTGGTTACGAATTTACGTGTCGCTTACACACACACAAATATATGTAGTTTTCGACTTTAATGTTAGCGAGTTTTTGTATGAAATTTCGCTCTTATCGTAACTTCTCCATGCTTATTTGTTATTTAATATTTTTGGCATTTGATATTTTTGTTTACTTATATTTTCATTGAACCTATTATCTCCTTTTTCAAATTATCTACTTTAATATACAACACAGTTGTCTATTATTAACTAAATATATTTAATAAAGCTTATCGATGACAATGTTCGTCTCAGGTCAAAATGTCACTGCCAAGGCCGGTGGTGATTATGGGCCAGTTATGGCTGTTGATAGCCATAGGTCAATCGGCTGCGATGCCAACAGAGGATGCAACTATGGTTGTCACAAAATACGAACAAGTAAGTAATTAATAATGAAAAATTAACTTATTAAACAACATACGATTCAACGTTTTTCATAATGGACATGATTAAATCTTTATTAAGTTTTTTACAAGTTTTTACTTGTTTGCTAGGGATCAAAGCTTTATCGTGAAATGTTCTTCGCCCATATTAAATTATAGACTTGCCCCGTCACTAGGCAAACCGGTTTTTTTAATGTCGTAAATCAAAAGATTTGTTAAAAAGAATACGAAAATATAATGACATTAAACTCAAAATCACCGACAAAAGACGGTTTCATTTATTATTTATGTTTAAAAAAAGTAATTAAAAATCCTCAAACAGAAATATTGGTCACTATATTATAGGAACGATAATGCTATTAACCCGTTATTGTCAGACCACAGATACAGAATTGTCGGATTCGTCGACAACACCTACACCGGATATCGACCCAACCACAGAAGAACATATACCCCCAATCAAAATGACGGAGATGAATGTGAAATCAGTGATATCGATGAGATATGCACACACGTCTGTGGTAACGCATGTACGGAATCCTGCTAAGCGAGCTCAGGAAGCCCACTTCAGGGTGTTACTGCCTGAAACCGCATTCATATCCGGTTTTGTTATGTAAGTTAGGTGTCCAATAACAATTAGTATTAAATATTTCTTCTAGAAATAAAAAGTAATTTATCTCAAAATATATTGTAAAACAAGCTGTCCCGGTGTGCTTCGTACCGTCTCCGATCTCAGAATTCTTTCAAATTTGCGAGGAAACTTCTTGAATGTCAGAAATGAACAACAAAAGTTCATCGCAATCAGTCAATCCGTTCTCGAGCTTTGATAATAAGAAAAACCATTCCATAGAAACTGTAATAAAAGATTTATCTTAATTTTTCTTCCAGTATTTTTTTTTTATACCAGTTGTTTTAATAGTTAATCTATTCGGGGTGGATATACAGCCAACAAATCATAAAAATCAGTCTAATTTTCCTTGTTTTATAAATGATATAACTAACCGACTTTGCACACTAATCATGTGTAAAAAAATCTCAGTTGTGGTGTGAATAATTTGCGTACATAACTTTGTCTATTTTAAATGTATTTTTTTTATTTAGACTTAAGCCTGATCCTTTCATCATTCGTAATTTATTGAAAGTTCACTTATCAATGTAACCTTATTTCATTATGATATATATTTTGTAGGACTATCGATGGGAAGTCGTATAAGGCATATGTAAAAGAAAAAGAGGAAGCTAAACAAATTTACCAGGACGCTGTTTCACAAGGCTTCGGCGCAGCCCACGTCGCTGCTAAGTAAGTCATCCCTCACAATATTCGATTTAATTAATATGAGTTAAATATCAGGCTTTTTTCGTTGAATGAATTTTAATGATATATATTTATAAAGATATGCGATGCAATAAACATAAAAACTCTAATATAAATTTAGGTTAAAATAATAAACACTTTCATTCAATATCTTACGTTGATCTTAATTAACTTTAATTTTTGATACTCGATAGATAATAATTAACTATTAGTTTAGTTATATGAATATTTTTATGTAAGTACATAACTACATACAGATGTTAAAAATATATTTTTTTGTCACATAAACGAATTAATGTCTGATTTCGTTCGTGGAAACGTGTTTTTGAATTTATAAGTACATTTTTTTCAATAAGTTATCTAGGATTTGAAACATTTCCAGAGCTCGTGATTCGAACCATTTTACAACGACTTTCAATGTTGAAGCCGCTTCTAAAGTAATATTCAATTTGACATACGAAGAAATGCTGGTCCGCCGTAATGATGTTTACCAACACGTGGTTAATTTACATCCGGGTTCTCTTGTACCTAAATTCACTGTTACTGTACATATTAAGGAAACGGCAAATATTTCGGAATTGCGAGTGCCCGAAATTAGAACTGGAAATGAAGTCGACGCCACAAAAGATGACGCTCGTAAGATTTGATTCTCATTTTACATTTAATGTATTAATTATTATATTTTTAATTGACTTAAAAGAGTTGATTTTTTTTTTAAGTTTTAAAGTGGTAGAATTTCTTTTTTTCACTCATATATACTAACGAATCAACAGACAGATAGCCGATGTCTTTTATATAATGTAAGGATAAGGGTGTAAGAAGGATCACGATAATGGTCGTTTTTTTGTGATTTTTTTTTTTTTTCATTATTCAGATTACTTTTCCTGTCTGCCCATACATAATATTTAAAATAACAGAATATATAATATAACCTGACGAGATAATCTACGATTCAATAAAGAATCATGGAAATTGATTCAGTGGTTCTGAGTTATAAGCCAGCTAACGAACAGACAAACAGATAGACGTGTCCGTTATAAGAACTAGTTTCCTACCTAAATAGAATATCTGATGCTAACCACTAATCTTTTTCCACATTTAGTGTCTGACAATGTTTATCTACATGCGTCATCACTTCGTGATCTAACATTAGTAACAAAAAACTAATGCTAAGATAAAGTTATTGAGTTTTGCAGTTTTTTTTCTTTGTTTTTAGCTAACATTATTATACTCGTATATTAATAAAGATTAGTTTGTATAATACCAAACTTTTTGCATGTAGTATGTTTTTATTTCAGTGTAAAAAAAATATACGAGTTTCTAGAAATTATATACTCGTTTTATTAAACAGTTTTACAGCGTATCGCACTAACAGGATAACCTTATGTGTATTGATTGCGTTTTTTTTGCAGAAATGTCAAACGTTATCATTCAAAGAGAAGGCACCTCTGCGGTCATTACGTTCTCGCCAGATTTAGAAGAGCAAAAACGATTGATGCACGTATATGCGGTAAATTATATTTATTTGTTTATAAACTACGCAGCCAAATGACCAACAGATAAGTTCGTCGATACACAACTATGATTATATTACACAGATTATAATCATAAATATCAGAATTAACGATAAAACATTAATTTTATATAACTATAGGAATCGTAATCGCAAATCAAAGAGTAGAACTTCTCTACACTCTTGAATCTGACAGGAGTATGCAACCTGTGGTAAATCAAATTTTTACACATCATACATTTTTATTTTATACACCTGTCATGTGTGTAAATTTACATTAACATAATAATATTATTAATTTGAAATAGGGCCTTTCACGTGTTACGTAAACTCAAATGAGAGCAGGGGTTCTGTGCTTTGCTCATTGTTAACGGAGACAGGGGATCTAAATGACAATTATGTAAGCAATGTATGCTGTTTATTTACTTTTAACTCTGTAAGCAGATTTTGTAAACATTTCACCACTGCTTACGTTACCTTGTGTGTGGGCAGGGGGGAGCAATAACATTGCTTACTATTACTGAAACAAAAGAATATCACTTTTCACTTAGAGGGTGTAATGAGAAATATCGTGTCATATTTGAAAGTATTTCTATGCCTTTATATAATTATAGATACCTATAAGTTCTAACCGTATGCTTTATTCTAATATAGATGCAAAATTTATAAAACTCTATAAATTATACCATAAATAAAAATTAATATAAGTTGATTATCAAACATAAAAACTTTATCTCAAGTGAAGTACATTAAACATAATTGAATTTTTATTTATTAAAAATATTTTTTAGGAGAAATCGAAAGAATCTGCTACAGGGGAAAATGCGGGAGAAGGTGTTTTAGGTCAATTTGTTGTACAATATGATGTAGATCGACCGAAAGATGGACAAATTCTAGTAAGTAATCAAAGAGTATAAGCCACAGTTTCTCAACCTTATTCTGCTACTTAGACACTTACTTAATATGTTTTTTTTTAGAGTCTCCCATCTTAATTTTTCCACCTTTTTTAAACTATAATTTTAATCTTCCCACGCCCCCTCTGCGCTATCTCACTGTCCCTGCATTTTATCTGCGTCTCCCACTTCCGCACGGGGGCGTTATGAGCCCACATTGAGAACCTAGGGCATAAATAAAATATGAAATTTTGGAAAAAGTTGATATCTGGCTGTAGCAATGGTGTAATATAACAATAATTTAAGGTGAACGATGGATATTTCGTCCATTTCTTCGCTCCTGACCTACCGCCGCTCAACAAATACGTCGTCTTCGTCCTGGACACGTCCGGGTCCATGTCTGGACGTAAAATGGAACAGTTGAAAGAAGCTATGTATACTATATTAAATGAACTGAACCCCGGCGACTACTTTAGCATCATTGACTTTGAATCAATTATTACGGTTAGTGAAACTAATTCACTCATTTTAATAATACGTAATGAAATGTAAACGATGAAAATCAAATTTTGTATAAGTTATTTAGTAAAATTCATTATTAAGGAGCGTCTAAATCTATGTGGTCCTAGATAGTGAACACACTAAAGGTGCTTGGCGATAGATTTTTAGAAGACAAACTTATAGATTCACGTTATCAATGCTACGACGTCAGCCGTAAACTTGCAACAGTATGTCGATAATAAGATGGCGCTTATGTGCTGGCGCTCAAAGATAAATAATTAAAATTATACTTATGCAACTTATCGTATGATTTTATTATGAATAAACCAAATATATAATAATGTACATAATTATTGCTGGAAGGCACTCCGATAGATAGATGTAAAACCAGACAAATGTTAAATGTTAGGTTATATTAATGATTTCAATTAACAAATGTGGCCAGCCTTCTGGTATCCTTTCTGTCTGGCGGCGAGCTGGACGACATTCATTATTTATTGTTCTTTTAAGGTAACAGTAATAATTAGGAACTTGTATTTAGTTTTTTGTTATTTAATTATAATGTATTTTATATAATTAATCAACTTTATGATTTGAATTAATGTACAAAAAATTATCAAATTATGAAATTTAACCATTAAAACAACAGTTTTTACAAAGGTCAGAGTTTTCACTTCGCCGGTAGTTCTCTTGGCGCCTAGTTTTTTTTTTAACTCGTGGGTGGTAGCTATAAACCAGGGCGGCCATTAATAGAAAGTTTTCTGTCACTATGCTATGATTTTCTCTCAATGTTGTCCTTCATCGAAAGCTCAGGCTCATTGTATAATTGGACAGGCCATAAAATATTATTGGAAATTTTTATGAAAAAACTAACCATTTCCAAAATACGTAAAAATAGCTAGGTATTATACAAAAAAAAAAGATAATCCTATTGACGAACAGAGTTGAAAAAGATCTGAACTGAACTGTTTTATCTCTGTTTAGTTTTATTAAATAGATAAGAAGGTTATCATTTTAATCTGTTAGTTCTCTACTGGCACACGATTAAATATATCTTCTTACAGGATGCCTAAATATGTAATATAATAACTTTCAATTATCTACTGCGATATTTCAGGGTTAACATTAACATTTACTCCAAAATATTTAATAAATGTCATAACAATAGTGTTCTTGAATAATATTATGCACCTACACATAAATTTTGGAATCACTTAGTTTTTGTTTTAACTAACTTGTATACCAGGGGTATTTACTTTGATTATTTTTATATTATCTCTTAAAAAAATTGGCCATAAATATGGCTGACCACTGAAAACAAAATTAAAAACTCGCTTAATATTAAAACCAAAAATATTTTTTGTTGGAGTGTGTAAGCGACACGCGAGTTACGCAATGAATCACGGGCAACTTGAAATGAATTCACTCCGCGTGCGGCTACTGCCGTTCTGAGAAACATTATTTTTTTCTCCTAATGATCATTCGTAAATTACTGTAATTAATTAAATAATGCAATCAATTTAAGAAAATCATTAATTACAGTTTTCGAATTTATTTTTTTAAACATATGAAAGTTTTCAAATTTTCGGAAAATGTACTATGTACATTTTTAATTATTCATAATATGGAAAATAAAGCACTTTCAATATAGTGAAAAATATATTTTTTATCACCCTCAGAATTTTACCGTCCTGGGCCCTAGCTCCGAGTGTAAATCCAGCGCTGGATGTAGCAATAGTAGCCTCTTATTTAGACGACCTCAGGAGTGTATATTATTTTCATTGCTATTATGTAATATTTAAACTCTTTATTTATCTTACAGGTCCACGAACTGTCCGAAGCCGATAAGGAAAAAACAAGGTATAAATACTTTTATTACAACGAAATTCAACCAAAGTTGGATTTAGTTGCACCGTATCAAGCCACACCGGAGAATATTGAGAAGGCTAAAATTATCATCAGTAGACTCGAATCCATTGGTGGTAAGTTCTAATTAACATTAAAACGTTTATGGCCTGGTCAAGTATTACGTATACATATTTGATACGAATTTACAAACGACGCATGTACGCCATTTGTATACAGTCATACGCTTGGCGTCAATCTCATCTGATGTTGATTGTCTGGGGCCGACGATGGATCATGGTTACCGAAAAAATGTTTATTCACTTTTCGTTTAAAGACTCCCAAGTTATAAGGAGATGGGATGAGGGATGTCGTGAGGGATTCAACTCCTTAGCCGTTCGCATAATAAAAGATCAAGCGAGTTGAGAGAATGTTCACCGCATAAGGGTGGAAACCTACCAACATTTAGTCGCTTAGTTGTAATGGTTTTTTCAACATTTCACTACACAACTGGCTCTCATTATTACGTAAAATATTATTTTAGCGAACCGACTGAGGACGTCCGAGAATCATAGATGTATGAGTGGTATGGTACGCGCGGCTGGTATGGTAGTTCTATTGATAATTCATAATTCTATGCGTTGCTAGGTACATTGGCAATATGAGTATAAAAAATCAATTATTTGATGTGAAATATTAAATTTTAAAAATTTTAACAAACATAGATTTTAGCTTTCTCCACTTATTTTCCATATAAACTTAAACTATACCAAATCGCAAATTCATCCTTACGGCATAGTATTCTTAAAAAGTTTTTGCTTTACTCTTAATAATATAATTATTTTCTAGGTACCGACATCAACACGGCCTTGACCGTAGCGGTGGATCTCATCAACAAATATGCTGGAGGAAATGCTCGACAGAATGTTAACAGTAGCTCGACTACAACTCTCCCAACACCTACTTCTGAAGAAACCACTACCGAGAAAGAATCTTTGGATGAGGTTAAAGAAAGTAAGAAGAATATTATTAAAGTAAATGTATGTATGTAATTCTTATTTATACTAGTGAATATAATAATTATGGTAATATATTTTTTATAGAAGTCAAAACCCTGGAACCTATTATCATATTCCTGACAGACGGCGATCCAACTGTCGGTGTAACGAGTACTAAAACTATCATTAAACATCTCACAGAAAAAAAATAAAGGAGAGAACAAAGCTACTATGTTCTGCCTCGGTTTAGGTAAGTTATAAAACATACTCGTATACCAACACATTAATTTATTAAACTTAAAGTTATAATATTTAATTGATCTAGTAGTTAATTTCGTCTGTGTGAAATTTGTATGCGGTTATAGATTTTCTTGTAATATTTTTCTGCTCGCATTACTATATTACATATATCTTTTAAACTTGACATTGTTTAGTTAAGGTATTAAAGGGAACACGACACGTGGCCATTTTGTGTGCTTATAACTTTTTCCATAAAATGTTGCGTACAAATAGAGAGGAAAGGAAGACATATTGCACTGACCCCAAATGAAAATGGGATAAAGGTAGGGAAATGATGATGCTTACGTACCTAATTTAACAAAATAAATACTAAAATCTGACCTGTGTATTTTAAAATAATTTAAAGCGGTTGTCTTACGGAAATTGGTCTTGCGATCGGATTCCGCGTAGATGAACGTAACTTCAAACCACCTATCTAACCCTATAATGAGATTTAGCATTCTGTGAAAGGAAACAGCGTGAGGAAACTACAACTACATCATGGTGATAGGTAGAGCGTTGTCCAATAATGCCCTCTTGGGTATATACCACCACCAATAGAGGTGTTCTAGCAACATCACTTGAGAGCTAGGCTAGGCTTAGTGTGTTTACCATTCTGGACCATATCGTCACTTAACATCAGTTGAGATGATGGTCATAGTGCTCTGAGCTTAAACAGTTATAAAAAGAGTGAAATAAAACAGGTGAACACTTTCGGTAATCCATCCATCCATCTATTCAACCGAAAAACGTCCACTGCTGGAGATAGGTCTCCACTAAAGATTTCCACAAGGACCAATGGCACACGCTTCCAGCGGACTCCCCAACCTACACCAGGTCGTCGTCCACCTTTTACCCACCCACGCTGCGTCTTCCGGTTTGCGCCAACCATTCGAGAACCCGTGGACCCCATTGGGCATCGGTTCTACGAAGAATGTGCCCAGCCCATTACCGCTTAACTTTGGCAATTCTTCGGACGATGTCGGTTACTTTGGTTCTTCTGTGGACCTCCTCATTTGTACCTCATCCGAATCTGTAATATAAAAGGATAAATATTAATAATGGCTTTAATAATTGTTTAGGAGACGATGTAAACAATAAGTTTTTACGAAAGTTGTGCCTTCTTAACGATGGTTTCTCGCGACGTATCTACGAGGCAGCTGACGCGGCGCTTCAACTGAGTGACTTTTACCGACAAGTGTCCTCACCTCTGCTCGCTCACGTCAACTTTGTTTATCCGTCTGATCAGGTGAGTTAATATAACCTGCATTATTATTTATTTAAAGTGCTTATTTTTATTTTTAAAGTGAAAAAACATCTTTAGGGCTTTGAGCGATTCTCGGTAAGGGCAAAACTTATACATTCGTGATACCTATGCTATTACGTCAACCGTCAACATGCTACAATATGTCAAGTAAAGATGGATGAAGCGATGATGGCGCATTGGGCAGTGTGGCCAGATTCCGCGTCAATCGACGCTGGTTCGATGCCACCTATCCAACTCTAAAATCGACCTGAGCTTTCGGTGAAGGAAAACATCGTGAGGTAACCATAGCAAGTTGGTAGGGCATTTTCTAATATTGCCCGCCTGGGTAGCTACCACTCTTAAGTTTGAAAACCTGTCCCTAAATACCAATAGGTGTGTTCCGACAGCATCGCTTGAGAACCAGTACCTAGGCTTAATGTGTTTACCATCCTGGAACACATCGTCACTTAACATCAGTTGTGATCAAAACATTGAGGCCACATTGTGTAAAAAAAAAATAAAAGATGGTGTTAAGTGTAGCCTGTGTACACTATTTTATTTTATTTTAATAGGTGAACGAAGAAACGACTACTAAGCACAAATTTCGCACTTTCTACGCTGGTTCTGAACTGGTTGTTGCTGGACGTACGATAAATAATCCAACTGAGCTAGACACTCAAGTACTTGGATTCTGTGGAGTTTTAGACGATGGATATACCAGGGTAAGGAACTTTTCTTAGTTACAATCTATACTTGTCTTAGTAATATTAGGTATTTTGGAAGATTCAAAAAAAGGTAAAAATTTTAAAACTCTGTCAAGGCTAATAATGTATATGATGAAAGTTTAGATGATTACATAGGTTACTACCAGTGTTCTTATAAGTCATCATGGGTTAATAATTGCAAATCGAGATTTTTTACTATAAATATATTGATACAGGGTGAGATCGTTGTATTGATCAAATACTGTAGAGATTCATTTCAAGTGTCTGATAATGAAAACCAGAATTATACTAAGTACATAGGTATATATTTTAAAAGCATCATCTCAGTCGTTAGTGCGTTTATAAGTAGGTCCTGTTTCAGTGATTTACACCTTTGTGTAAATCATAGATGTATTTTCTGGGCAGATTTTAAATCAAATTATTTGAATTTTCTTTAATCAATTTAGGCCCTGATAAGGCGCTTATGAACTTCAAAACACTGCCACTGGTTCGAAAAACAACCTAGTCATCGAGAAGAATCGGCAAGAAACTCGATCTGGTTTTTTGTATTATAGAACTATACAACACATTCAGACATCACCATCGTTCACATAATTATCCACCCTATTATAACTTTTGGAAATTAAAACATGCTTGACATAGTGCCTGATCTTATTGTCTGGTAGATCGGTAATGTGCTTTGGGACTTTATTAATAATACATTACGACACAATATATTAATATAAAAGTTATAATAATAAACGATAAAGTATTGAACAGTAGCACATAATATTTTGTTGCAATATTTTACCTAAAACAATTGATAATTTAAGAGATATAAATAAATGTAGGGAATAATTATGAAAAATAGATTATGTTATAATATGTGGGTACGGAGCCACAGTTAGTAGAAAGTAAAATAAAACATTTATTTGTCTTTATAAGTTGCTATGTTCACTCTAGACAAGTTGACTGTCGTTTGTTACGTATTTATAAAAAAAAAAAAAACAGTAAAGGAATAGGTAAAAAAATTGACCGTCTCGAGACGCCTTCCGTGCCCGGGAGATATAAAATATCAAAAGACATTGGATGACAAATTTTGTGGTCACGTTTACCGTCACGGCATTTGAATCTGTTTATAAATACTAGGGCGCGAAAGTAGATGGTTCATACAGCCAATTATTTTAGAATTCAATAAATTCTCTTTGGTACATAATTCTACAAAATGATATTGATAATTATTACAGACTATCAATGCTTACAACATTTTAACAAAATCGGGGAATCAGTTTTTGAGTTAAAGCCGAAAATATTTTTTTCATAAATATTTTATTTACGCATTCGCTAAATATAATTTCTTAAATCTATCAACAGCTTCTTGATATAGACTTGGTGCGTACAAACTTTCATCAAAATCTGTCAAGCCCTTTTCGAATTACGTCCGAAGAAATACCGACATGCGGTCAGAAAAAAAAATCAATGTCAAATTCGAAATGAGCAACAGTTTTAACCTACATTCAGTCACCAATTTTCTAAAAAAAAAAGAGATTTACAGAAAAATCTTCAGTTTTATTATTGGTATAGATATTTCTTTAGTTTGTAAAATACGAATGATTGTATGATTCAGTTTAAATATGTATAACATAATTGGTTAATTGGTTTCTGCTTTAAATTGAACAGAGACATTTTGACAAGAAACTGAAGGTCCCCGTTCCTGTAGAAAAACATGAAAACTTCCCATTAGAGCGTCTCTGGGCGTATCTAACAATAAAACAATTATTGGACGAAAAAGATGCCTCTGATATTCCCGACGAAGACAAGAATAAGGAAAACAATCCTGAAAAGAAAGCTTTAACGTTAGCTCTGAAGGTATGATTAGTAGTTATTATGTATTATTAAGAGATGATGGCGCAGTTGGTAGTGCGGTCGGATTTCGCTTCAATGGACGCGGATTCGAGCCCACCTATTCAACTCTAAAACCAGTTTGAACTTTCCATGCAGGAAAACATCGTGAGGAAACCATAGCATTTTCTAATAATGCCTGCCTGGGTAGCTACCACTCTCAAGTTCGAAAACTTATCGCCAAATACCAAGAGGTGTGTTTCGCCAGCATCGCTTGAGAACCAGTAGGTCTTGGCTTAGTGTGTTTACCATCCTGGACCACTTCGTCACTTAACATCAGGTGAGATTGTGGTCAAAGCACTGAGGCTATAACGTGTATAAAAAAAAATAGTAATTTAGGTTAACTTTTAATTGTCGAAAACAAATTGGGTTTCGCGTAAAAAAAAATAAAGTTCACAAAAATTTGAATAAAATCCGATTCAATTACAATTTTATGGGCAAGTGCTATGATTTATGACAAATATTTTACTTTATACTTTACTACTAATTTTTTTAGATAAATAATTAGTGTTCCGTATAAAAAAATTAAAGCCCAGTGAAGAATATATGAAACGCGGGCGTAGCCGCGGATACACAGCTAGTAATATATTCTATATTTCAATAATTCTATAATTCAAATGTAGCAAATTTTGAAACGAAGATTCATTTTTAAGGTGAAATTACTGGGTAGCGGGTTATTGAACGGAGAGATTTTTGGGTTTCATATAGATCGAAAAACAAACTGATATGTATCGAGGCCTTGTTTTTTTTCCAATAGTGGATGTGTCGGCGTTTCATTTTAAAAGACTCATTTATAAAGTTTAAGTCTAATTCAAATCCAAAATTTGAAATCACATTCGGCTACGATGATTCAATTTTTTTTTTAATTAACAGTATGAATTTGTCACACCTCTGACGTCTTTGGTAGTAGTGAAACCAAATGAAACGAATGCAGTGAACGCGGAATCTGTTGATAAACCGGGTAAGCAAATTAAATCCAGTTAAACATTTCGAAAAAATATAACAAAAACGTTTTTTCATTTATTCAAGGACACTTAAGAAACTTAGTGGAATTATATTTTATATTACGTTGTTTTTTTATTTCTTCGCACTATAGACTAATTTAGGAAAATCCTAAAACTTACGAGACCATCTAACCAACTCTAACGTATTACCTTTATTTTAAAATAACTTTTTACATAGGTAGCAAAACATAACAACCTCATATTATAAAATTGAAATAAACTCATTGGTTACAAAACAATACACTGCTCAATTCTCATTGATATTTCTAATAGAATTAAAATCAAGAGACACCCAACTCTTGAATTTTATAAATTGATGAGGTGAATTGGTTAAATGATTGATGCTATATATATGTAAAGATATATGATATCTCAACTAGGTATTATAGCAGTTCGATAATTTTCTACCACTAGAAAAATATTTTTAAAAGCACAGGGTTAATAATAGGATGAGCTCACCAATTATTGATGATTTAAAATGCCAAATGTCATTGTCACAGATGCTATAAAAACATATGGCGTCCCAAATGCAAAAAGTTTATACCACACCAGTTGCGTAGGGTTTTATACCAAAAGAACACATAATTTCTTTCTTTGCTATTGACGATAAAAAATAGTGTATTTTGTTTCGTTTGGCATGTGATATTTTTAGTTTTTTTATTCCAACTAAGTAAATGCTGATGACCAGAGGCACCACGACAGCTTAACTCGGATTTTATCAAGTTTCTCTTACGGCGTTCAATTCATAGTAAGCCTTTCTTAACGAACTTCGAGTACCTATATAAATATACGGGATTTCTGTTCCGGAATCCATTTAATATAGATGCAGTAGTACTAGAGTTGATTGAATGTGTATAAATAACCTAGAAGATAATCTGTTGTCGGGTTGCTTTCAATCAGTATATTCTGCCAATTAATCCCACAAATATGTTATTTATTTCTTTTAGATATAATGGTTAGTTTCATTTATTGGTAAGTCATTGCGTTCTGAGTGCATAAGTTTGCATAAATGGATATTTTTGTAAACTAAACATGTCGAAGTAGGTTGGTTATGTTAGGAGATGTTAAAAATAAATAGGTATGGTAAATGGGATGTGCGGTCCATATTCCCATTACTTTATTTGGCCATCTGGAAGACATTTAGGGCAGTACCTATCTGTGTTCTTTTTAGCTAGAATATCAACAGGGCTATAATCGGCCAGGTTGATATGGTGATTATACTGATTACTTTCCTATTTATAATTTACCTTATAAATACGACTGCAGACGAGTTTCTAAAGGGGAAAGAACAAATATATGTTTTCAGCTTTTCAAGAATCTTCGTTTGCATCGGTCCCTGTATATGATATTTCCAACGTTAGACCAGGAACCGTAGCTCTGCAATCACTCCCAAGTCCGCAATTAACCGCAGGTCTGTCTTACAATAAATTTGTTATGTAGTCACTAGTAACTACATACATTTTTTAATTTCACCGTGTTGGTTATCATGGGGCTATATTATGTGGTTCGTCAGTTTTTTTAATATTGGATACTCCATAATCATTTTCTACACAAGTAAAAATACCGACCGTGTATTCCAGAAGAGAGACGTCAACTAAATTTCCTAAAGGGACTTAACATTTTAAAAGCTTTACTTATATTATTGGAAATGCATTGGCTTTTATTTTTCTATTGCAATCATTTTAAAGCAAAAAATTATAGACGTGTTAGTGCATGATAAAACTTTTTAAAAAGCATGGTTACTGTCGCCTCTCTTCGGCTTTTCAGTTGACAATAGACCTGCGAACACTCTCGTAGCTATTATATACGTTAGTGCTCAACAACCAAGGGCGAAAAATCATCAATCGTCTGTTATCTGTATTACTCGATTCTGTTATAATGATTTAAGATATGGGATCATATAATGCACAGGGATAATTAACTCATTAAAAACAAATATACGTAATATCTCATTGCAGCCGTCCTACCCCTTGTGATATTTCGTGGTTTTTACTAACTCTCTCTACCTCTTTCGAACCTTACGTAATTAATGGTCGACCCCGTAGGACACTCAGCTAAAATTGGTAACTAACACAAGAGGACTACAATGAATAGTATGAGTCTCGGCTTAGGTTACCAGCATGTAAATTCCGCGGAGCTAATAATATCTCTAGAGCTAATAAACTCGGGCTTTTGGGTTCAACAACAGTATGTCGAGAGATATCTAAATTATCTAATATCAAATGTTAATAGTACAATTACTATTACATTCATCAAACCATTTATACATAATAAAATACTTTTAATACCTACATTATTAATTGGGAAGATCTCCATTTGCAATATTACGCAACATTCGCGAGGATGGACATGGCGCGAGGAACAGATATGGCGAAAATTTACATTTTACAGTAAAACTGTTTCTCTATAAAAAATAGTAATATAAATTTCTCGTTTCAGATACTTCGTACCAATACCAACCATTATCTATACGTAAGTATTATTTGATATAACATTCAAACATTAACAAATATAAAAATCAAACTAGATTAGAAATTCTTCAATTCCTTGTATAAACGTGATTATATTAATTTACTCTAAATTCTAATTAATTTATTTATTGATTGAGACAGCAGCAAACTTTTAAATTGCAAATAAGTTTAATTCACAGGTCGATAATAATGATGATGATGATATAATTTGATTTTTGATGGCCATTAATGTAAGATTACATAATAAACCTAAAGGGTTTTGATTTTGTGACGTCAACAAAACATATTTAACTTCTACTTTAGATTCTAGGGGCTATTCATGAATATATGTTTTTTGAATTTTACTTAGTATTATTGGTTAACAAGATCAGTTTTTAATGATTGACTAGATTATAATTAGCCACGTTCTGCATATATGACGAATAAATTGTAGTGCATACTAAAATTGAAAAAATGTATTTAGAGAAGAAACATATTTTTCCAGCAGCCTATAATAGATTTGGCGGAGATCCTTCTTACAGTACTAATTCCGTATCAGGTTCAAGTGCGGGTCTGATGAGTTTAAAAGGAGGTTACACAGGTGTGTTTATAGTTGAATTTATTATAATTATATAATGTATGTCATGCGAAGCTTCAAATGAGGTTAAGATGCCTCTCTATACTATACTTTTCTGCCATATATTGGATTATGATATGCATTTTGTATGTATATTAAATTACCTAATGCCTAGGTATCAATATTCTTTCCAAATTGAATATTAATTTGTGCTAAGAAACGAACACACATACGTATACCTAGCTTATTAATGCATACAGAACAACAACCATATATTTTTTTACACATATGTGAGACTTCTACTCACTTTTCACGACATCTCCGCAAATATGCACCAGATTGACTTGAAATTTGACATGGCCCCTGTGGGCGTTTGAGACTTTCGGGGGGCAATAGAAGACTCCTATACAATTACTGGGTATAAAGATAGCGCGGGTGTGGGCAGATTAAAAAATATAGTCTACAAAATGGCAAAAAAAATTAAGATGAGGGACTGTAAAAATACATTTTCTAAAGTGGTTGCTGAGAAAATAAGGTTGAGAAACTGTTCATGTTTATTAATTACGGATTTTACACAAATCTTATCCAGAATAGATTTTTATATTTCATGACGTGTACAACTGCCTCCAACCCATTCTTCGCTATATATAATTGCCATGGTAACTGTTGTTATGATAACAGTTATACTAGCAACGCGGCACATGATTGACTCGTCGTTGCCAGGCACGATTTCCAAAATTAAATTCAAATTATGCCTAGATTTAAAAATAATTCGTAGCAAACACGTTACTTTTGGTAGTAAGAGAGTCTAAAATCTCACCACGTATCAAGGAGAGATTAAAAGATTGCTAAATAATCATTGTTTAATCATCATTAAACATTAATTGACAACTAATGCGGGGCTCTCACTCTGGTATTTTCAATTGTTTTGTTTATTTTTCATGTTTACTCGTCTTTCGAAGGACACTTTTTGAGATATACTCACATAAGTCTACGGTGATTAATAGTTACAATTAATTTTAGTCAATGGTTTTCATATTGAATTTATAAATGTTGCGTTATGTAGAAATATTATCGACCGGTTTAGTATAATTGCTAAAACAGTACTTTATTTTGTATAATTATATAATTATAATTATACAAACAAATAGAAATATTTAATTAAATAATTCTGCGCTAGCAGCGTACACTAGTATCTAGTTCTAAAGTTAGCGGTTTAGGTCGATAATTTGAAGAAAAATAAACGAAATGTAAAAATAGCTATCATCAATGGGTTCAATCGTGTATGCATGATGTATAATATCCTTAAATCAAATATCACCATCATCATGATCGGCATGTACCTATTCGTAATCATTTATAATTATGTCAGTGTATTGTTATGTGTATCACCATTTGTTTGCTGCTTGTATTCATTCTAATAATTAATCGTTTTTTAATTATTACGTATCCGTAATTAAAAGCTATTATTGAACGCTGCATAATTTTGAGTATTATAATAGAGGACCGTTCAAGTATTACGAATTTTAGATATTTTTGATTCCCCCTCCTCTGCAGGCCCGGATCCAGGGTGGGGACAAACCGGGGCACTCGCCCCGGAGGGGTGGGGGCGCCAGAATTATAAAATAATATGATTAAAAATAAACTTGCTTCATACATCGCCTATACGAAAGTCTGGTTGAAAATGTTGACGTACATATACCATTAATATGGCAACCAGTATATAGGTATATATTTGTGACTTTTTTAAAGTAATTTAACTCAAATGGTGGAGAACTCTGCTATTCCCTGGTCAGTAATAGAATAATAGTAATAAAAGCTCTTACCCTTATTTACCCTCCTCCCCCCTTCCCCATACGTAATACTTTAACGGGCCCTACAGAAGTACCTATATTAGACAACTCAGGTCATCTTAGCTACAGAGAAATGTATATTATTTTAATAACGATAAATAACATTATGATTGTATACAGATTTGTTTCTTTACGAGTGCAGGCGATGATAGAAATTAAGCGAAGTCATGATCGCGAAACAAATCTACAAAGAACTGTGGTGATATATTTCAAAACAATAACCTCGCAGTGTTAAAAAACGAATATATTCTCTAAGCTCTTTATGTATTGTAATTCGATGTTGTTATCAACGTTAGCCCGACATTGTCTACAATATGTATGTATAATATATTCTTTTCTTACATATATTGAAACATATGTTTTAGCAGCTCAACACTTTTCTATGGCGCGACCGCAACTCGCTTCATTCTCCTCGTACGCTGATGTCTCAGACAGGGTTGAATTTGAAAGTTATGATGATGACGGTGAGCATGCTATAACCAAACATTTGCCAACCAACGGTTTACCTTATCGCTATATCAACACCATCACTGAACGGAGGATGGTGAATAATTAACTTCTCATTTGAATATACTTATAAAATCTAATTAAATTATCTAAAAACAACGGAAATCATATTTTTAAAGTGACAAATGGAAAAAAGGCTCCTTAAAGAAATTAAGTACCTGCGTGTGATGTGCAGGAGTGTGTGTGCAGTGTGATGCCTGTAACGCTCTAGCATTACTCTAGACCATAAAGTGTCACTGTATCGCGCTGGTAGCGGCTGCAATAGCCGCCCCAGTTGGAGAACGGGATCCTTTTCAATTTATAAATTTTTTGTAGCAAATGAGCGATTTATTATATTACATTAAGCGTAAAACTATTTGTGTTTGTATAAAGACTAGCGTGGATACCACAAGCTACCAATTTTATAATCATCTTCTGTCAGTTATTAACGCATCCCTAATTGCCGCTGGATTTGCATTTACTGTTATATGAAATAGTTTTAAAACGACTAATGCTTTTCTATTAACTAATATTCTCTCTAACATTATCAATAATATAAAATTCTTAATTTAAGTGCTTTATTTCATATGTTTATTGATAAATTGCATATCTACATATTTGCATCCACACCGCATGAGACATGCGCGTACCAAATCACGCAACCGGGAATATGGTTTACAATCTTATAATCTTAAGAGATACTATGTACTAATTAATACTACTAAGCCGATAATAAAATTATCTCAAGATCTTTATGTTAACTAATTGTTGAGTGTGCAAAAATGTTCGCTAATTTACGAGACCGTGTTGAAAACGCATGACACAAATAGACATGACAAATTAACCGGGATACGTGATACACGTATTATAAAAATCTCACTTTACTCTTTGGTAATTGTTCTTACGAAGAATGTCAATCATTATTCATTAAAATATTTTATATTTTATAATATATATGTAGCATATCCGCTTAAAAATAACATAAATGATATTTGCCTTTATCTGAAATGTTGAATTCCATTACGGTTAATCAAAATCGTGTGCGGTTTGCACAGGTTTACTCAACTTTGAATTCGGTAATACACAAATTATTTTTTCGTCTTTATTGATACAGTCTTAGTTTAAGCATTAATAACTAAATTATAACACATTAACGAAGTCGTGGACACTTTCTTGTTAGTGTTATAATTATAAATGTGAAGTGACAATAATTGTATCATCAAGAACACGATTGAACACAAATACTGTTACGACATACACTCGTAAAAGGGTGCACTACGATATAAATGGAGTATAATTCTGTAAAAATACACATGACTGAAGGTCTATGTTGAATGTATGCATTTTTAACGCAACGCACATTCTGTGCCATCTTATTCTATATATGTAGTTTTCACTTAAGAAATCTGTATACACTGTATTGTTTTTTTTTGTCAGGGCACATATATTTGAAATCAATACAACGGAGACCAGGTATGTAACGCTCATCACATTAAAAATAAATGCCACTTAAATGGAATAGCTCATCATTATTCGTTAGGAAAAAGAGATTATTCACCGAAATATAATCCATTCATCTATTCATTCAACCAAAAGACGTCCACTGCTGGACATAGGTCTCCCCCCAAAGATCTCCACAAAGACCGGTTTTGCGCCAGCCGCATCCAGCGGATTCCCGCGAACTTCACCAGGTCATCGGACCACCTTGTGGGGGGCCTACCCACGCTGCGTTTTCTGGTACGCGGCAGCTATTCGAGAACCTCTTGGCCCCATCGGGTATCGGTTCTACGAGCAACGTGCCCAGCCCATTGCCACTTAAGTTTGGGCAATTCTTTGGGCAATGTCGGTTATTTTGGTTTTTCTGCTGATCTCATTTCTGACTTAATACAAATACAATGTGCCCACAAAATAGATGAATGCATTCTCCTATTCTATATAAAAATGGAAAGTAAATAAGTAACCAATATCATCAAAAATAAACAAACCAAGACCCCAGCTCCATCGATGCTTACGTAATACGGTCTCACACAGGCTACATAGTCTCTACCTGATAAAGAACAATTGTCAGGTAAACACAATGCATAGGTTTACTAATATTTTGTGTATGTTAGATCGAATGGATAGGATTAACTAAAATTATTCCTTTTACATGCAAAATAATATCACAATACGTGGTTCGTCTTACGCTGATTATTAATTTCGGCTGAGTACCTTCAGTTCTAGTTACAGCAACACAATAAGGCCAACCTCGCCATTCATGCCAACAATATACCTAATCATTTCAAACAAAAAAAAAAATAAAACTAGTAACGTTAGGTAATATTAATTATTATATTATATTAATAATAAAAATACCAACTTAGAGTCTATATTTAATTTTTAACCTATACCAATAAATAAAATTGAAGTGTCTGTTTGTAATGACAAAATTATTTTTTTTTACTAAATAGATATGAATGTATATACGATACAGTTGCGTATTACATGTAGTGAAACAAGCGGTAGTTGCAAAACTGTTTATTATAATACTAAATACCCTACACCTCCTTACATAATTACATTAATTATAATTGCCTATGTGGAAGAGGACGTAACCTATTTTTATAACTAACAGGAGAGTGCTTATGACTATCAGCCGCCTTAGGAGACTGGTCTGCAATACTACCATCATTATCGTTTCTTTCTGCTATATCATTCGCATTATCTTCTGTTAGATTATCTTCAATAAAGGTGCGGGTTAGAGAAAACCTATTTTTATTTGCAAGCAAAATTTGCTGGTGGATCATGGTTGTGTGGTATACAACTATCGTGTAATTATTCCTCCTAAATTTCTATAATGAAATAGCATTTTGTTTAATGCTTCATGCACATCAACCCCTTCATAACAAGCCTTTTTAATACAATTTTTTACTGTTTTGACAGCATTTTCTGCAGCTCCGTTTCCTTTAGGCCTATACGGACTAAACTAAAAATACCATTCTTAAAATTTTTGACTGTCTGTTTGTTCCGGGTAATCTCCGGAACGGCTGGACGGATTTTAACGGAGCTTTTTTTGGTAGATAGCTGAAGTTACTCTGGGTAATTCAGGGTGCATTTAGTTTTCGAAAATAATTAGGGTACCGCGTAAAAAAATTAAATCCATAAAAATTGAATAAAGTCCTATTCTATGTAGTTTTACGGGTAGGTGCTTGAATTTATGAGAAATATTTTTACTTTATCTCAGTACTAAAAGTTAAACGCAGTGAAGAATATATGAAACGCGGGCGCAGTCGCGGTGACACAGCTAGTGTAACATAATATCACTTTGTTACAATTAAAAAAATATTTTTAACATTATTGTTGTGAGAACAACTAATAATAATGTATACATATCTATTACTTTACACGCTTGATATTATGTTTAATTTGTTTTTTTTTGTTGCTTTTTTCATTATTTTTCTACTCGTATATTAGTCACATGCTGATTTACTTTGTATATATTCAATTTATGAGCTTTATTTTAACATTAAACATTGCTTAAGCTTGCTCGTAACACGATATAGTTTAATTACATATCTAAGTAATCATGGTCAAGGCATGTATTTTGCTTTATTACTTTTTAAGTTATTTTGTAAGACTGAGTACAAATTTAGAAAATGTTATTATCATTCTAAAACGTCATAGTAAACGTTTAAAGCAGTCTGGATTAATGTAAGTATTTTTAATTTAATTATGTGACACTACTGTCTTACCTGATTGTTGTAGTGTGAACTTTAATGTGTAATTATTATCATTTTACTATTGTCATTTTTCATGTTAGTACATACAAAAGTTTTAAAGTTCAATACTTAATTAATTTAATTAATGAAGGCGTAACTTTGGAATCGCTAACGTATTTTTTTTTTATTTTACAGTACCTCCTGTGAAATGGCCTAGTTCAACGCCATTGACCACACCGGTCGTATTAATTCCTGGACTTTATACATATCATTTGGAAGACTATAGCTGGACAGAAAGCTTGTTGAACTTCACTAGTGATAGCATTGTGCTTCAAGCAAACGAAACTGTTACAATGATTTTGACACAGGAAATCCAAGTAAGATTTAATATTAGTCAACCATACATATAAAATTAGTAATGTTTTAAAAACCTAATAGAGTAATCAATACTTCCAATGTTAGGTTAGGTGTAGGCGTCACGCATGCGTTTGAATTAATTTTTCTATTTTGTAACAGGCACCACACGCGCCAGCAGGTGACGCGAACTGCACAAACGCAATCGCAGGTGGCGACGGAAAATGCGTTTACCTAACTCGTTGCTACGAAGCTCGCAACATCACAGTTGATTTGTATAAAACAACTTACTGTATCGTCGATGGCGGGTAATTATTTAATTATCCTTTAGGGGCGGAAGCATACTTTTAGACATTTACTAATACAACTTAAGATTTGTCAGAGAACTCTTAAACCCGCTTCCAATTCAATGGCGTAAGCAATGGTATAATTTTAATTTTTACTTAAGTTATAGAATGTGCGTTGCGTTAAAAATGCATACATTCAACATAGACATTCAGTTATGTGTATTTTTGCAGAATTATACTCCATTTATATCGTAGTGCAGCCTTACGAGTGTATGTCGTAACAGTATTTGTGTTCAATAGTTAAACATTGCGTAAAAAAACTATTCAAACTAAGCAAAGAAACTAAAATAAGTAAAGCATAGACTTATATTCACTCATTCCAACCTCCAACTCCTTTCATGCTTACATAATACTTAAAAGACCCCTTCCATTTAGTAAAATATAACATTCATCTCTTTCTGGCTTATAACTGAACTGAACTCTTTTTCGAACTAAGTCAGCAGAGTTGAAGGATCGTACAGTGGATAGTGCGCCCGGCATCCGCGTCCTTGGACGCGGGTTCGAACCCGCCTATCCAACTCTAAAATCAGCCTGAGCTTTCGGTGAAGGAAACCATACCATGGTGTTGGACATTTTCTAATAATGCCCGCCTGGGTAATTATCACCCTCAAGTTAGAAAACCTGTCGCCAAATACCAATAGGTATATTCCGGCAACATCACTTGACAACTAGCAATTCTCGGCTTTAGTGTGTTAACATCCTGGACCTCATCGTCACTTAACATCAGGTGGTCAAAGGACTGAACCTCGACCCTGTAAAAAAACATTGACAGTTTCACCATCTTTTTAATTATTGATGAGCGCTTAAGACACTCAGCCAGAATATGGTGTATAGTGCAAGGGTAACAAAGTCGGACGAACTTCAGCTTGACCTGCAGCAACCTGTAAGAAGTCAAGACCTACGATAGTATATTCCAAAAAAAGGATAACTATTGATCATACAGAAAAACCTCATTAACAATCATGAGTGTTGACAAGTCCTTTTTGCTCTCAATGTAACAAGTAATAACAATAGACGGGAAAAAAGAAGATGATGATACCACAGTGATGTTAAAAGCAATGATTATAGAAACTTTTTACCCTTATGTGTGTTTTTAATTATGGTCAATCAAGATATTACCAATTTTAAAATATACTCTAATGCTAATATTTCCTTTCAGATACGCGGGTGTTTGCTGCGACAAGGCTAAAGTCGACGCAATAATAATAACCTAATTATTATGTAAATGCTTAAAAAAAAGTTATTATTTGGTTTATATGCTAATGTAACATCATGATTATGTATAAGTAATCCCTAGATGACTGTCGAATCACAATATAAACTTGATTTTTAACAGTTAATGTTATTTTTGTAAATCGAAATATTAGTAATTTATTATCACGATTAGAGCTCTTTAGCTTTTAAAAACACGTGAGTTTATCATAAACTAATATATATACAGACTATTAAAAATCAATTCAGGATATTTTTTATTTATGTTAATATTTTCCTTTGAACACAAGTAATTGTTATAATTACACTTTGTGCGATAATTTATAACGTCTTAAAATAATGTGCCATTTTAACTGTTATGGTAATTTTTAACCATCAGAAAATATTTATTTAGATTGAAATTATACACAATGTGATAAATTATTTTATTAAAAAAAATGATATATTCGTTTTTTTTGTTTTTTATTAATACCTGTGCAGAAACCAATCCCCTTTTACCACATTGTAAGGAAATTATTACACTCACATTTATTAGGTAATAATTTAGAAATACTAAACATATAATAAAATTGTAAATTACATTACAGTTCCGATTGTAATGATTAAAAATAGGTAATTAATTAAATACATTTCCATATTTTTTAGAAATGTCTTTCTGCCTAAATGATCATAATCTCACGCCTGTTATCCCCGAAGGGTTAGGCAGAGGTGAAATAGCGAACTACACCACCCACATTTCGCCAAGATTAGTTCCGGATATCGGGCACAAATTTCAGACTCCGAGATGATACTCGGTAGAAAAACCCAATATCAGTTGACCCGACCCGGGGGCTTGAACCCGAGACCTTAGAACGGCAGTCGTACCGTAACGTAAACAACTACTCCACCGAGGCAGTTTAGCTTATTTAAAGTATTTAAGCTTATTTCAAAAAATCAAACAAGGTTTGCAATGTTGAGGGTGGTAGCTACACAGGCGAGCATTATTAGAAAATGTGTTACCATTGTATGATTTACTCTTTGTAATAAGACAGAAATACCAATTAAATCATGGCTTTATTCAACAAAGAACCGATAACTATAGACATGACAGTGAATAGAAGTACCTAGCTGTTATTATGACTCTGTTACTCTACTGTACACTCATGGTGTTTTCATTCATCGAATTCTCAGGCTCATTGTAGAATTGGACTAGGTGTGTTCGAACCTAGGTCCATCGACGCGGAAACCGACCGCACTACCTACAGATTTCTTAGTGCTACAAAATAATGTTATCTTGCCTGAAGATATTTTTAAAAGGCATCTGGTAGCTCTCATTGTTTGTCTGACATCTTTTCACACCTAAACTACTAATATTGCGACATAATTTGGCGACGAGATAGATTGCATTTAGCAGAAATATATAGGCTGCATATTATCTAAATGAAGCCGCGGGCACAGGTAGTATGAAATAAACTTGAGTAGTTTCTTTGATACAACAATCGATAAACGAACGACATTCGTACGCGCGATTATTTTATTATATAGTTCACATACAAATTCATAATGAAGATGGGAACTGACAATTACAATAATATAAGTTGGTAATACATTAAGATAATTTTAAGTTTTGAGAATTTATTACAAACTTAATTTTCTAAAACAGAGCCACCATCATTTTGTTGGATAACTATTGAAAGATTCAATCCACCATAACAATATAACTAATCGACAACATTCAATAAAATACATAACATAACATAAAATAGTTCGATGCAAACTATGGGTTCTAGGTAATTAGCCGTGAACACAAGTAGGCGCAGGTACAGTCTAGTTAGAAGGGGGCAAGAGGGGGGTTGCTTTGTACCAAGCTCCCCCTGGACAGAAGATAAGGAGGAAACTGACCCAGCATGGCAGATTATGTCTGTCATGTCATTGGTAAGGCCTGCTGCTGGGGCGACGCGGAGCACGTTGCTCAATACAGTATCGCCGCTCCGAAGCGGCGGATTGTACTGTTGGTTTTAGTGGGTATTCCCGGCGCTTCACGCCGGGCGAGTCCCACATACACCCTTCCCTCCTGCATCTCTAATCCGGTGAGATTATACTCCCGGAGCGGCGGATTGTACTGTTGGTTTTAGTGGGTATTCCCGGCGCTTCACGCCGGGCGAGTCCCACATACACCCTTCCCTCCTGCATCTCTAATCCGGTGAGATTATACTCCCGGATTAGAGTTGGCAGGGACATACGTAAATGCATTTCCTACGTTAAAAAAAATTTAACAGTCTAGTCAAAAATAATTTGGATCCCCTAAATTTTTTTTTCTTTCGAAAAGATTAATGAAATCAAGTTATATTATATAAATATTACTTACTGGTTTGTTTCTAGAAAATTTGTTTAAAAGCGATGTTCAGTTCTGTAGTCACTTAGGTCAAGCTGGATTCCAAAAAGCTAGGTGTACTGAATAGAGCGAAGCGGTACTTTAAATCGGGGCAAAGACTGCAGTTGTACAAATTGCAAGTCTGACACAATGTGTTGTACTGCTGTCACCTATGGGCTGGAGCATCTGGATACCAACTTGGGTCACTTGACTCGATTCAAAGATGTGCTTCGAGAGTCGTTGACAACATAATCTCGCAAGCGATTTAGAACCTTTAAGTCTTTGCCCTCCTTATGAATGTTCTACCATTTGTATGGTTTGTGTTCCGATGAATTATTCGACATAATGCCAATACCTACTCGTCGGCTCGTCAGTGGCAGGGAGTTTACCCTCACAACTTGGAGCCAAAATGGTCCCGGAAAGTGTGGTTCCAGAGGAGTTTTCTTCTGCGAACGATCCGGACGTAGCTCGCAGCGGCCGTTACCCGGGGATTACAGTATGGGTTCATCTAAAAGGGCTTGAGAAACTTTTTAAAGAATTGCTAACGCGCATGTGATACCTATGGTGTTGCAGACATTCATAGGCTCCAGTGACTATATACCATCTGGCAGATCGTATGCCTATTTGCCTCATTAGTAATATTATTAAAAAACGCTGTTATAAGACGCGACAGTGGACATTACAGCTGTCACTTGAATATTGTCCATTGCGCATAGTAAACAGGCGCCACTGAAAAAACTCCCTGCGAGATTGCACGAGTGTGTAGTCATATATTCAGACTTTCGCAGTTGACCGAAGTTTGAATGCAACGTCAATAAACTTCGAGTCCTTTGACTCGGGGGAATAAAATCCGACAACACTCAGAAACAGTTCGAGGTTCTACACTATCGTACTTGTTTAATTTCGCGAGTGGTGTGGACTCTCTTTTAACGTAATTATGGCTTGTCATGTTGTCCCTATTTCTAATTGATTAATTTGCAATATTTGTGTCATTATCAGAGCTTACTATTTGTGTTAGGCTGTTGGGGTGCATGCCACGATTTTGGTTTGTCATTTGGTCCCCCTTTTAGTTCATTATCTTGCAGTATTTGACTATATATTATGTAATTTTGGTGGCATTAGTTACAATGCACAAGCGTAGTGAAGTAAAAATAATGAATCAGAGCTTGAATGCGGAAATGTCTTAATCACTCCCGTTGTGGTTGAAACAGAAGGTGGGCATTTTATTCCCGCCATTTAATAATAGTGTTCCTAACGTCTAACTTGGCTGCATAGTCTACTAGTACCTTAAGGAAAAGGCAAAGGAATAAATGGAAAAAAACTTGTGCACAGAGTTTATAGAGCGACAAATTTATCTGACCCGGCGGACAAAAAGCCAACTAGCGAACGCCATGCATTGCCGTGTTGAATAATCTCCTGTTGGATCACAACAGCGTGTGTTTATTGTTTTTCTTAGCTTTTTTTTTTAATATCACGACTTATCATTTAAATTAAAAATGTCTAAGCACATTAATATGTATATTGTCTATACCCAATTTTATTCTAAAAAGTTATACTGGCAACACTAAAAGCGATCACAGCGATGCCACTATCATGCCAGATAAGTTTGTAGGATTAGAATCCTCAAACGTCACTTGTACATAGGAATAGTGACTCTTTGCAAAAATATCGATATTTGAATCGATTCGAAATAAAGTATTATAAAACGATTCACAAAAAAGTCGAGGTCTAAAGATCGATTTCTAGAAAATCAATCTTTTTGTGACTTGTTTTTTTATTCTCCGCTTCTCCGGCAAAATATTAGATATAGACCTGTTATTAGATCGAGAGAGACTAGATATATTATGTTTTACAGAAACTTGACTTAAACCGTATATGATGTTATTTGATATGCCACACTTTTCGGTTACTAGTGTATTTAATAGAACAATCGCTCCGGTGATGGTTACATTATACTATCTAAAAATAGTTTAAAACCTTAAATACCAAAAAGATATACGTAGTCTCTCTATAGACCGTGTTTGTGAAGTGGCTTGCGCAGAGATGGTAGATTTAATTATATTATGTGTTTATAGACCTCCAGCCTCAAATGTTCTCCAATTCTTACAAACAATGGAGGTTATTTTAGTAAAAATGTTTAATTCGAAAAAGCCAGTGTTAGTTTGTGGTGATTTTAATATAGATATTGTAAGCTCCACACTAGAGGTCACTATGTTCATTTCGTTGTTTAGATCATATAATTTTAATGCACTCTTTAATGAACCAACAAGAACTACGGCTCACACTGCGTCTTGTATAGACAATCTTTTTATTAATTTTAAAACCATTTGTGGTGGTATTAATATCTGGAATACGGTCTGATCATAAAGGTCAGCTCGTTAAAATTAGCTGTCATAAACCTAATGATGACTGTTTGAAAACGACCAGACTTATATCCAAAAGTAGATTAGATAGTTTAAATAATAATATTCGCCAGTAATTGTCTACAAAGAACTTTAACAATCGAGATCCAAATAACGACTACGACAACTTGTTTAAGATTATAAGCAATGAATTTAATAAACACTGCCCAATAAAGGTTGTTATTGACAAAAAAAAATTGCATTCAGTCATTGGGTAACTAAAGGAATAAAAAAAAGTAGAGAGTGTTTATTTGAACTATATTATAGAAAATCACTAACTACTAATTCATCATTTCATGCTTATTTCAGGGAATATTCAAAAATTTTTAAACGTGTATGTATAGAAGCTAAAGCAAAATTTATAGGAAATAAAGTTCTCGAGTCTAAAAATAAGGTCAAAACCGTCTGGCATATCATAAATAAAGAAACAGGAAATAGTAAAATAAATAATAATACATTTAATCTGAACGTTGACTGAGTACATATTTCAAACAGTTTAGAGGTAGCAACTGTTTTTCAGGACTAAACTTCACTAACATAGCTCTTGAAGTTACAAAACATATAACTTCATAACCCCATGGTGCCGCATTGCTCCTTAATAACTTAAGTGCCTTAATAAATTCAAAATTTTATTTTACATCTATTACTGCAGGTGACATATTAAAAGCTTTCAAGCAATTAAATTTAAAACATACGTAAGACATATGGGGAATATCGGTAATGATTCTTCAATCCATGATTGTTATTATTTCACCATATTTGGCTAACATATTTAACGGATGCAAAGCAACAGGCACTTTCCCTAATTTAATGAAAATGAGTAAAGTGGTACCCTTATTTAAATCAGGTTGCAGAAGTAGTCTCGAAAATTATAGACCAATTTCAGTACTTCCATCGATTAGTAAGATTTTCGAAAAGATTATACTTAATCAGTTAGTTGAATACTTTAGAGCAGAAAAGATTTTAGATGGTCGGCAGTTTGGTTTCACGAAATCCAAATCTACCACTGACGCTGGTACAACGTTAATAAGTCATATATTGGGAGCTTGGGAGATTTGGCAGAATACAATAGGTGTATTCTGCGATCTCTCAAAGGCCTTTGAATTCGTTAATCACAGTACACTTATACTGAAACTAAAACATTATGGTGTTTCTGAAACCTCTGTCTCCTTCCTGGCCTCTTATTTAACAAACTGATGTCAGAAAGTAAATTTAAATGGGGTTACCTCCACTGGATCATTAGTTAAAATTGGTGTTCCGCAGGGATCGCTTTTGGAACCGTTTTTATTCCTGGTTTATATTAATGACTTACCGCTAATCTTAATAACTCAGCTGATGTGGTTTTTTTTTGCAGACGATACTTCACTTATATTTAAAGTTAAAAGAAAAAAATCAGATGTTAGGCTCTTAAATATAACACTAGCAAACATTTCTAAATGGTTTGCTTTAAATAATTTACTACTTAATACAAAGAAAACGAAATGTATAAAATGTATGTTGTCCAATGTGCAACGCAACATATTGATTGTAAGTTAGAGATAGAAGAGAATTTAGTAGGCTTAGTTGACAAAACTCTATTTTTAGGTATCACACTTGATAATAAGTTTGAATGGGGTCCGCATATTAAAACTTTGGCAGGAAGGCTTAGTTCTGCTGTTTTTGCGGTTCGAAAAATTCGCCAGATGACGGATATTGCTACTGCTAGGTTAGTCTACTTTGCTTACTTTCATAGCTTAATGTATATTTTGCTGTGGGGTACAATAGGAGAGAGGTAGACACCATTTTTACATTACAAAAGAGAGAGTTGTTCGAGCAATATACAATATGGAACCTCGTGAATCTCTAAAGAACAAGTTTCAAGAATCTTAACTTTGCCCTCCCAATACATTTTCGATAACTTAATGCATATTCGTAAAAATTTAGACAAGCTCGATCTATTGAATGAACGCCATAATTTTAATATTAGAAATAAAGACAAGTTGGCCGTCCCACGCTTTAGGCTAAGCAAGTGTAATAAAAGCTTTATAGGTAATAGTATTTGTATAGTTTTTATATGCAAAAAAAAAATGTTATATATTATATTTATACAAAAAAGAACCAGATCGAGTTTCTTGCCGGCTCTTCTCGACTGGGTTGTATTCCGAACTGGTGGTATTGTTTTAGACGTCCATAAGCGCTTTTTTAGGGCCTAAATTGAATAAAGATTTTGTTGATTTTGTTTTTATTCGTAACTAGTATTTTTTTTTACTGGTTTAAATTAGATCATAATCATCATTTAGTAAAAATTTGAGGTAAAAATAGTTTGCTAAAATTATTTTATTTACTAACTGTGTACCCGCGACGGCGCCCGCGTTTCATATATTCTTAACCGCGTTTTAATTTTTTTTATACCAAATCCTAATTATTTTAGTAAATTTTTTTTGGTTCTAACAAAAAGTAAAAATATGTCTCCTAAATTATCTACTTGTTACAACTTTTTTTTACTTATATATATGTTGCCTAAAATGTACTTGCTCGTAAAACTGTGTTTTGAATAGAATATTATTCAAATTTTTATGAATTTTATTTTTTTACGCAGAACCCGAATAATTTTTAAAATTAAAATTACTCTAAATTACCCGGAGTAACATCCGCTATCTACCAAAAAAAGAACGTCAAAATTGGTTCAGCCGTTCTGGAGATTACCCGGAACAAACAGCCTTTTTTATTTGTATTTTTGATATAGGTATCGTAAATACATTCACATCTATTTAGTAAATTTGTATTGTGACATTACAAACAGACATTCCAATTTTATTTATTAGAATAGATATACCATAGTAAAGCTCGTCAATAGAAATTAAACAAACAAAAACAGTCTGAGGAGAAAAATATACTAAACTCTTTTTTCTGTTCATATTTATAAGTAAATCCATATAAGACAATACAAAAATAATCAATATTTTATCATTTTAAATAAATAGAGAGTAGTTTTTACAAGCATATCAAAGTTAAAGGTATAAAATTATTTTATGATTGGCAGAAAACTCGAAAAAATAGTCGTGAGGTAGTAAGCGTCCAACTAACACTGTTAAGTGTTTACTTACCATCAGGCAAGATATTTGTCTGCCGTCTTAATAGTATACGAACAGACATTTTTAATCTCTCAAAGTAGTTTACGAAGTTGATCACAAACCATCTCTTGAGTTTTTAATTACGATGCATAGGAAATAAAAGCTAATGAAAATCTTTCATACATATATTTGTGTTTGGGCACATTCTTAATTGTACATAATTTTATGGTTCAAATAGAACCGGAAAAAGATAAACCTCGATTTCCTATGTTCTAAGATCGATTAGTGCTTGAAGTCAATTCTTTGATCTCAGATTGCCATCTTGTACATCACTAGTCTATATCTTGCACAGAATAATATTACTTCTACCGGAGTATCCTGTCGCCAGTGAATAGTTTTGTGATTGTTTTGTTAATTCTTCTCAAATTTGATTTCGTAGTTTCGAAAAGAAAAAGGTATGGTTAATTTAATGGACGCACTTATGATTAATACGGTGGCGGATGGAACAATGAATATATTACGGAGCATCGTAAGTTACGATATTTCGAAATAAAGCCTTGTTTGTTATCTTTTTACATATCATAGTGACATGCTAAAGTACATTTTGGCTTGTGATAGCGATATTGTTTTTCATTTTAGGGTATATTTAAATCTCATCCGATTGATTCTGCACCAACTAGTATAATGGTTAAAGTACCATTGTGGCAGCTAGCTCAAGAAGCCGGACCTTTCGTAAGATTGGCAGGCATGAGTGGGGCAGCTGCTGTTATCCTTGGTGCTATGGGTGCACACCGCACTTTTCCCGAAACAGAAGCAAAAGAAGATCTTAAGAAGATTTTTGAAACTGCAAACAGATTCCATTTTCTTCATACTTTAGCTCTCATCACTGTTCCTCTATGTAGAAGGCCTTATATAGTAAGTAAATTAATATATTTTTTATTAGATTTAGTTCATTCATTTCAGTCTAATATGAACTAAGATAAGATTAGTAAATAGGAAAGTATAGTTTAAAGTTAAGTTTTATTTGCCTAAAATTTTAGTGCAAGAAAATAGGGATTTTGCTAAGATGTTTATTGGCCAACAACTGTTGGCTGATGACTCTTAAGTATATTTCATAAAATGAAATGTAAATTTAGCATATAATTTTAAAACACATAAAAATAAATTTATTAAAATTAATTTAGAATCTGTAGTTTGTCTCTAATTAATTTTACTATTTCTTTTCAGGCTGGTGCATTCTTTATAGCTGGTATGGGAATGTTCTGTGGTACATGTTACTATCATGCATTTACTGGTAATCGAAAACTACGACGAGTCACACCTTTGGGAGGAACTTGTCTTATTCTTGGATGGGTTGCAATGGTGCTGTAAGCCATTCATAGACTACAGACAATTATTTAAGTAGATATCACAAGTGTACATTCTAGGTTAGAGTATAACATTAATTTGGAATTTATGTTATATATTATAATATAGGTCCAAGGCTTAATTTCTAGAAGTTAATATAATTCTTGTTAATAATATGCTTGAATGGTTTAAATAGTTGTTTTATTTAATCATTAGTATATGTAGAAATAGCAAATTGAAATAAGCAGACAATGATTTTGCAGTTGAGTCAATGTCTGAAGATTCTACAAAAAACAAAACCAACATTTTACCATTAGGTACTTTTGTACTTGGTGTCCTGCTTCGCTTTGAGATTTTGTATTGTGCTTTCATGTGTATTACACACAAATACTATAAATAATAAGTTAAAGATAAGGAAAAACAAATTTAGTAAACCGGTTAGATATGTCACTAAATTAAAAAAATACACTATGATGATGACACTACAAATGATAACAAACAAAAAATATTTAGCCTTTTATTAATTAACTGTACTTTTTCAAACCTCTAGGTTATGATTTGAGTATGAAATAAATTTACATTTCATTATTGTCTCAAACTATAAAGTCATGGGGTTTTCAATAAACACATTAAGAATGGACATTAATTGTTTTTTTCTTCTTATCATTGTGCATTTCTATCTATATGTGCAATGTTTTAAATTAAAATAAATTCAATTATCAGAATATTTTGTCATACTGTATTTTAGAAATTCATTATTAGTTAAATTTAGTATTATTTATTAGATTTATTTATATCTTATACCAATTTATTTGCACTTTCACTAAAAGTTAGAACAAAGTGGTAGTGGCCGAGCAGCAGCACTCACTTTATAATTTGTTTGATATATTAATTATGTAGTTTATTAAAAAACATAGTAAAATAGTGTACAAAAATAAATCTATTGTTATTTAAACAAAATTAAAAATCATGTAAATGGTTCCGTGATTAATCTGATTTATAAAAACTAACAAGCCTGTGTAGCCTGTTATATTCATAATGATAAATTAAGTATTTTTGCAGGTGCTGATCATTTCAATTTTATTTTGAGTAAATATTGACTGTTAATCAGCTTTTTATTTTCGAGTCCTTGGAAATATTTGTGCATAATGTAAAACTTCTCACCACATTTAATACAAAATAGCAGTTAAAATTCAATTAATACCAAATCTATTTTTGTTCAACAGATGGAAAGTGAATGTTGGGTTGAAACAATGGTTGTTTTTGTAACAACTCTGTTGCCTCTTTAACCTATTTTATCAATGAAATTCAGTTTTTTTGGAAGGTGATAAATAAAACTCCAAATTTATTGAATTTTGGTTTACATATTTTATTGAAATGTTACACTTTTAAACTTTGCACTTTTCTTTACTCATATTTTGATACTTAATTATTAATCAAAACATACACCGTTTGGTAATAAATGCTATTTTAATTATAGGATCCTCAGAGTATTCCAGTGATCCAATAAGGAGTAAATGTACTGGTCCATTTAATAGGGACAAAACTACACAGTACTTAAGAAGATTACCTTGCAGACAGGATAAAATCGATTCGCATTTTTATAGCAAAGACAGATAATAAGTCGCCGAGGGAGCAGCATAATGTATTTCTAAGTAAAACTGCTTTAATCAGCTGACGTTTTCTTGTCTGCATTATATTATTATTATAAATCTAATGGAACCGAATAGTCTCTCTGGTGTATAGATAAAGTAATATACAAAGCTATCACATTAAATTAACACAAAATATAATATTAACACAAAATATAATATAAACACATTTATGTAATCTAAAAAGAATCCAAAGCATAAACAAAATTACAGAACAGCAGCACTTTTAGTGTCCAACATATAAATTTATAGGTATAATAAATTCACTTTGATTGCACATAAACACATCTGTCATTCGGAGCGTGCGCACTTTAAGGTATAGCACTATTTATACTATAAATATCACTAACCGCATTCATACCGCATGTACTCAAATAACATTGAAAGGTCGATAAAATTTATCCGCAAATGATTAGAAACTATAAGTCATTCACGACAGATGAAACGAGTGTTGCCCCTCAGAAGCGGCGAGGCGTAACTTGGCGCGCATCACTTCTGAACTGCTGTAGTCTGGCAGCTTCAGGTAATTGACGCACGTCATTACCGATGGTAGATACTCATCTGGATCTAACGACTCCAGCGACTTACGTACAACAGTCAACGGTGGATTGAGAGCTTTGAAACCTGATAAATTGAAATAATTACTATTAAAAATAATGCCTAACACTTTTAAAGCTTTCATGATATAATTCAATCTACACAGCATACCCTTACCCTAGCTGAGATATAACGTAATAGTATGTACATTCTAAGCTACAGTTACTTGGAATATGGTTGGAACGCTAGGTTTTATTGGAATGTAATAGGGGTGTGCGAATAATTAAAACTTACGAATTGTTCGTTCCGAATCTAATATTAAAAAAAATTCTCTGGGTATATTTATTTTAAATCAAAAAGTATATTATTCGTAAGTAGAATATTTTGATACACGACGTAATGGAATTCAAATTGGAAACAATAGAAAATTCAGTGAATCAGTGATATTTCGGTAATTCGCGAATTATTCGATTCAAATAGGATATTATTATTATTTGATTCTAACGATATTCACACACCCCTAGAATGTAATGGTGTTTTAGATTTATACTTTAAATTGTCATGACGAGTATATTGTTTTTCTTTTCAAATATAAACCAAGATCCAAATGAAAAAATAACTTTCACAATTAACATTTATCAAACAAAAGTTAAATGCACAAAATCCCGTTACCATATGCTAATTTTGAATAGTATTTATGACTTCAAAAGGTTATATAATCTTACATAACTAGAAATTATTAAAATGAAGCAATCAAATTTTGTCGATTACCCACAAAAATGAAACAATAGGAAAACTGGCGTAAACGCCAGTGTTCAAGGGGTTAATATCACATTCTTTTTATGAAACTTATTTTTAATTGAAACAATCCCAGTAGTAGTTCTAAGTTACATGAGTGACTCTATTATATTCAACATTCATTAGCAATTATTTCATGTGAAATAATCAAATATTAAACACTTTTTGAGTCAGTTATATTTAGATACCAGCTGTTTCCCCGCGGCTCCGCCCGCGTTTCTTATATTCTTTACTAGTTTTCATGACCCAGTCCATTTAATTGTTAACTTCATGAGTTTTTTTTTTCCACGGAACCCTAATTATTTTCCTAAAAGTTATTTCGTACTTAAGAACAATCAAAGACATTTCTCGCAAATTCAAGTACGTACCAGTAAAACTATGCATTACATTCGATTTTATTTACAGTTATTTTTTTTACGCAGAACCCTAATTCATTATTTTCGAAAAATAAAAGTAGACAAATTACGCGGAGTAACTTCAACTATGTATCAGAAAAAGACCCGTCAAAATCGGTCCAGGTATTTCGGAAATTAACCGGAACAAAAAGACAGAATTTTTTGAAAGGTAGGTTGTGTTTCTGGTATGAATGTCGTATTTACATTCATATGTATTTAGTAAAAAAAAAAATATTTTGATATTCAAAGCAGACACTTCATTTTTATTGATTAGTTTAGATAATAATGGTTAGTTACCTCCTGTTGGTAGACGTGGACTTCCTGTAACAAACTGTAGGAACAGGCGTTGTTCTTCGCGTGTATAAGAGGCGAGTATATCGATGAGCATGCGAATGGCTCGAGACTCTGCGTTGTATCCGTGATCCGGTCGAATGCACTCCGCAAGCATACGGGGATCCCAGCGTTGCTCACGCCCTCCTGCAAAACCACAAATACTTATATTTCATTACTTTAATCTGGTAAATACAATATAATTTATGTGTTAAAAAAATTATAATTTATTTCCTAAAACATTTTTACAACATGGTTAAACCTGTCACCTGAACTAGGCTTCCGCAGGTGTTAGTGTCTTCCCGATATATACAAAATTCCTTACTCTAAAATATTCTTACAAAGTACAGAGATGTTTAATTTAGCGCACATTTCGTGTGCAAATTCATGTTGCATGTTTTCACATCCATGAATGTATAAATATGTGCCTGTTTATTTATTGGCTTACAAGAGATATGGGTAATGTAACTTATATCTACTTAACTGCTTCTAGTAAACTGTTTGAAAACATTTTGCAGTTAATAGATGATAATAGTGAGTGTACGTTTTTATTGCGTTACTAAATGTTTTAACATGTGTAGTTATAGAATATATAACAATTGTAATAATTCAATAAATATTAGATATTACTAAATATTAACTTGAATTAGGATGGTTATCCATTGAATGAAATTTTCTTTTCATAGTAAACATTTAGGAAAATCAACTGCACTTTTTGAAGTAAAAAAAACTCAACAAATGTATAAAATTAATATTGAATAGCAATAAAAAAATAACACGAGAAAGTAATAATGTCGCAAAATATTACCTGATGGACTTCCGCAAAAGACTTGTTCCAATTCTTCAGGGTAGAATATTTTGAGATTGGTTAGGGGAAATACTGATTCAAATCCTTCTTTGAATGCTTCCATTTGCTTGGTCACTCCTATACAAAAAAAACAAGTATTTTTTTATATCTCGTTAATATAAGAAAAATATAATTATAAGCCTATTATATAGCTTTTCTTAAAAAAAGTATTTTGAAATAATAGAACTATGTATACCTTCATAGAGTAACCAATGCGTCACTAGTTCAATGTAGTTGTGCAGGTTGTGTGCAGTGACGGGCAGGTCACGGCCGCCGCGGCGCAACTCTGTGCATCCGTCACCCGGTAATATGAAGTCCAAGCCAAGTTCTTCGATCGGACACCCGTCAAGTTCTAGATTGCTTATCTGCGATTATTCATATATATATATATATTACTTATTTATCATGATGATAAAGAACGTGGAATAATTTCATCTGTACTTTTAAAAATTGTACAAATTTATTCTATTTACCTACTTTAGTACCATAAAAAGTCTTGATAATTATGAAAATTTGTTTTACTACCGTTGAACTACCAGGGAGGGCAAGTTAAAACTTACTAATTGTGTTCTTTGATCAGTCGTATGCCTAGAATCGGCAGCGATCATTTGTGCACGATCAGCCACACGACGCAGCCGACATAGAGAACGCCACAGCTCCGGTGCCACGTGTCGCACATCGCTTAAATTCAGCCACCTGTCTTCGTTCACCACCCAACGGTACATAGTGACCGATAGTGGAATATCAACCTGTGAATAGGTCATTCCAATGTCAACAAAGTATCTATTCAGTTTACAATAAAAAATAACAAGCGCTAACTCACCATACGCGAATCCATAACAGCCTTTGCCATAAACTTGCCAAGGAAACGGAACTTGGCCTTGACACGCGAGATGTGGGAGGCACGCGAGTTACGCCCAATAGCTTGTGGGAAGAGGCCGCAGGGCCAAGAGACGCAGGCAGCGTCGGGAGGTGGGGACGGGGCGGAAGTTTCTTTATCAAGATCAGCCGGAAGTGACGCCGGTGGTGAAGCGGGGAGAGACCCGGGTTGAGATGCCGGCAGTGAAGGGGGCAGGGAAGCGCGTGCGTGATCCTCGTCAATATTCAGCGTATCGCGAACTGAAGAGGCAAGTCTGGCCGCCGCGTCTGGGCTGCGATCCGTTTGCGGTGGCGGGTGAGATTTTACTATTTCACCGCCGAACGAGCTCGGCTTCTGTTTGAAATTCTCGCTGCCGTGCCAGAGGTCGAGATCAGCGCGCTGCAGCTCCTGGGAGACTAGGGCATAAAACTCTAGCGTGGGACCGAGACCTGTTCCGACCTCGTTCTCGTACTGTATCTCGAGCAACGCTTTGGTGTGTGCAAACTCGTGCATGACGTGCTCGGCTTGGCGCAGCACGTTGTGGCGCTGCACAGTGCGCTTGCGTCGGTCGAGACGGGGCGCGACGCGTTCCGCTTCGCCCGCAGCGACGGCGCCGCGCTCGCCGCCCGCCTCCAGTAGCCGCTGGAGCGCTCGGTCGCGGTCGAATGATACCACATAGAAAAGCAAGTGACGACACTCGAACGGAAGCACGAACGGACTAAAATTTAGTTTTAAAAATGTGTTAAAAAATATTAAACGTCAAAAAACAATACAAATAATCAAGAAATATTTGAAATGCGTAACCATTGAATTATTGTATAAATAATTATAATATAAGATTATAATTTACCAAGCATAAGCAATTTTCTTCAACCATGCTGGAAGATTTCCCGTCATTATCACGAGTGGATCCTGCAACTGCCGATTAGCTTTGGCAGCGAGCTGAAACGTAAAATAAGTATTTAGTCGAAATGATTTATTTCTAAATGAGGGGTATAGAGGATGATCGATAGGAATATAAAAGGGTACCTTAGCATTGACGAAGTCGAGGTTGGGTACGAGCGGGCGGTGGTCGGGCAGACAGGCGGCGCGGTACAGCGTGTGCCAGTGCCGTGAGAGCGCGTGGAGCGCACGCAACAACCCTAGTGCCGGCAACGACGCGTCCTTTACTTCCCCCTCCGCTAACAACGGAGATCGCAGGATCATTACTAGCGGCGATTCTCGACTAGGTACTATTCCCTCTAAAATAACAACACCTTTTCATTATCACGTATCATGTTTAACTAGTATTAATTTTTTTTATCATCACAAAAAAACAATAATTTACCATTCCAAAACAGGTCTGGTTTTCGTCTAGAAGATAGTTTTGTTGGTTGCCCTTTTCCTTTTTTAGATGTAGTTGTGTCTACTCGAGGCTGTTCTCCACCTTCTACTGCTCGGTAATAAATTGTGTGCGTTTGCACCCAAATGCCTGCATTTGCTAGAATTTACGAAAATAATAAATATACCATTACATCCATATATCTATACAAAATGTTACATACATATCAATATATTACATACAGAGTGGTGTTTCCGTGTCAGTGTCAGCATCCATCTGTTCTCCAAATTGCCTCACAGCCTGGTACACAGTCATATTATATGGCAACACTGTATCACCAATCAGGAACTCCAATTTATGTTCAGCTCTGAAATTATGTGAATACGAAGTTGTTGCAATAGGCTATTATACAAATTAAATTTGATAATACCATGGCGCTACATGTAAGTAAGATTACATAAAAAAAACTTATTAATCGGTACCTCTTAAACGCCATCATACTTGACCATACAGTAATGTCATATGTAGCATGTTGATGACACTGAAAGCTGCTGTCATAACCATGGTAACGAGAATCTATAAGTTTTCCTCTATCGAGAATTGCTGAACGCAAGTAAAGAAGTTTTCACTTCAATAACGTTATTGAATATCTATACAAAACTGTAATATGTTTAATTAGGCATTATTTTTATTGTTATACCAAGAGATAGTTTGGTGTTGATAAGGAGAACAGTGGTTGGTACTCACTCGACGGGGTGGTGATGGGGCGGGGGTGTGCAGCGAGTCGTCGACATCGTCGTCGGACGGCGCATCGTCGTCAGAGTGTGCGCCGCCCGCGGAGCCCTCGCGCGTACGGCCGCTAGCGTATCCGCGCTGGGCCAAGTACCTGGATTCAGAGACACCTTCAATATACTATCCAAAACGTTTCTATATATATATATTGTGGCGCATTTGTATTACGGTACGACTGTCGATCTCAGGTCTCGGGTTCGATCCCCGGGTCGAGTCAAGTGATATTGCGTTTTTCTACTCAGCATCATCCGGGACGGAACTAAGCTCGGCGAAATATGGGTGGGGTGTAGTTCGCTATTTCACCTCTGCCTACCCCTTCGGGGATAACAGGCTTGAGCTTATGTTATGTTATTTATATATATATACTATTGGTTTTTCACGTCATTATGACATGCGTCTTAATTTTGATGTAACATAGAATGGGACGTAAAATTATGAAAGTCTCCATTACAGTATATTATGACAAAATATCCTAGATGAATCCTATAGAGAGATAGAAATTTCAGTGAAGGAAAACACATCATTAAAAATATTAATAAAAATCAAGAATATTGTGGAAGAAGAAGAAAGGCTACACTTTAAATTCGATACTTCTCCTAGGCTTGGTCCTAAGCAAGTTCAATTTTGGTTAAAAGTTAGCTCGTAAAATAACATTTAGATTTAACAATATTTACCTCTCGATGGCTTGTACTAATGCTAAGGGGTCAATCCGTACAACGCCTCCCTTCCACTGCTTCAAATTGTTGCAAGTCGGATGACGTTTGAGATCACACTGTAATAAATGTATGAATTACTGTTTATCACGAAACAATATACTTCAACATCCAGTATTGTAATGACCATAATATTTTGTCCTATATGGGACAGTACAATAACTACGTAAGCATTAATGGGGGTGCGGCTCCATGCTTTATTTATTTCTGATGACAGAATACTTGAACAACCACTAACAGAGAATATGTAGATCATAGAAAATGTACAGGCTATGCAAACTTAAAAGAAGAAATTTACCGTAAAGAATATAAAATAAATTCAAAGACTATTGAAGTATATTTAATACAGTATCTCATTTTTATGAAAATATGTGGATTTTTTTATACCAAAGGATTCGATTCCGCTATTTATAAAAAAAGCGACTTAACCAATTACTTAACCAGCAGAATACAGTGCACATATAATAAACATCTCAGTGATATAGAAATTTTGAAACATAAAACGTCATAGTAATATTAATTATATCCAAAAACTATTTCAAGAATCAAATGAAAGTGAATCTGAAGAAAAAAGAAAATAAATCTACATGCACATTGTAAAAAGTAAAATAATACTAGTTAAATAGTAATTTAACATCATGTATAGAACTTTTTATATTATAACTGTGAATTTTGTTTTAACCGTTTCAGGACCGTAAGGTGGTGGAGAGTAATTTTTACCATCCAATGGTTTTTTAAATTCATCAATAATTTGTATTTGTTTTTTTAACCGACTTCAAAAAGGAGGAGATTATCAATTCGTCTGTATGATCTTCTTTTTTTTTGTATGTTTTTTACGCGATTTCTCCGTTATTTTTATTTATGTTTCTTAAAGTCAAAAAATTAAAAAATGTTACCCCTGTTATTGTGAAAGGGGGTTAAAAAAAAATAAGGCAAGATAAGTAAAAACGAACCATTAGTTGATGAGTGTTGAAGAACTTGAGTGCGGATGTGGCGGGACGCGCGGGCAGGTCGTGCACACGCACCGGGAACTGCTCGAGGTGCGACACGCACGCGTTCACCTTGGCGACGAGCGCGGTCATCGCAGACGCGCCGCTCACGTTCACGCCGCCTCCCGACTCGATCCATTCACTCACACTGTTTCATACACGACACCATACATTTATATTAACACTAGCTGCTCTCCGCGGTTTTACCCGCGTACTTCCCGTTCCCGTGGGATTTTCCGAATAAAAACGTATCCTATGTCACTCCCTGGATTTCAAACTATTATATGCTCTACATATTAAAACAGAATGAATAAAAATTGGAGTTATCTATTTCTGTGTAATAAAAAATACATACTCAGGTCCAAGCGGCATTTCAGCGAAAACATGAAGGAAAAGCCGTAGCCGGTCTTCGCAGGCGTCGACACCGGACGATGCTTCACCATCTGGTTCCCGGGTACCGGTCGACTCCTTGTCACACTCTCCGCCTGTCAGGAACTGATGCACGGCGCCCAGCACTCCAGAGTGATTAACCTACGCCACAAAATTAATTTATTACGTTATTGTACTCAATTTCAATACTATCAATTTATACAATAAATTTACATATAATAGCATGAATCTAATTTTCACTTTCACAATGCAAAAAACCTAATTGTTTATGCTATAATATAAGTGCTGCCAGATTCCACGTCAATGGACGCGGGTTCGAATTCGTGTACCCAACTCTAAAATCGGCCTCAGCTTTCGGTGAAAGAAAAACATAGTGAGGAAACCATAGCATGGTGGTAGGATGTTTTCTAATTATGCTCCCCTGGGTAGCTACCACATTTAAGTTTGAAAACCTGTCGCCAAATACCAATAGGTGTGTTCCGGCAGCAACACTTGAGAACCAGTACCTGTTTACCATCCTGGACCACATCGTCATTTAACATCAGGTTAGATAGTGATCAAAGCAAAATATTGTGTAAAAATAAAAATATATCAAGAAAAAGTCGTTAATTTTTTTTGTTGAAATATCCTTAGAATAATATTTTAATAGTATAAAATGCAACTTGTACGTCTAAGAATGATGTAATTCTTTTTACATGAGAAACAAATTTCTAGCAACTTATTTTGGAAATGTATGAAAAAATATTACTTCGAAAGGTGAGACGTCGTGATGCAGCAACGTCTCCCGCAGAGTCTCGAGTGCGGCGCGTCGGTGATGCCGGTGCGGGAGCGCATGCGCGAGCGCCGCCAGCGCCTCCAGGGCTCCGCCGCACCCGGTGCCGCCGCCCCACTCGCGTTGTAGACGTGCCGCGCGCCACTCAATCCACTCGCGCACCTTCTCTCTATAACACAGTTATTATAAAATCATTCTTTTTATAAAATTCTGTTATACACTATATATATCTCTTCACACATTTTGAATACGTACAACATTTTTTTTCCCTAAACGCTGTTGACTTGAGTGACATTGACAATTTCACTAGGCATTTGGCAAAAAAGGACCACCTTCACCTTCCTTGCAATATGTTTAATCATTATAGGGATTAGAGATAGATTATGGAGTGAATTAATAAAAAAGATAACCCGTCTTAAAAGAGTGAAGCCGATGTACATTTAGTTAAACATTTTAAATACCATAATATTATAGTGCATACTTTATTAGCTTAGAAGTATAGAAGATATTCCTATATTCATAATAGAGTAAGATCCCAGGGCCGTCAGACGTCACTTATTTTCGATGACCGAAATGTGTAAGATTGAGTAATTTTAGTATGTACTATTATCGTATACCTACCACCTTAGTCAAACGGCTATTTTTAGCTATCAGGTAACCAAGGTGCCTAGATACTTAATTTTTTACTTATGTGATACACAATATCGTTAAAAAAACTAGTCACCAATACTCCCTCATCCCAACACACAATCATCAGAATATAAGTAACGTCTGACGGCCCTGGGATCCTGGACTATAAGTAATAAAAGAGTTTATTAGTATCTAGTTTCGTTTAATAAAATCAACAACGGAAAACTAACTTGTTCTGCACAGAGAGATTGGCAGAGGTGTGCGGGGAGGCGAGTAGAGCGGAGTCTTTGTGCGCGTGAGGCGCTCGCCCCCAGCGCGTCGGATTCAGTGAGGAGAGGAATGAGGACGTCTTGGACGGCCCTCCCGGTCTACTGGTAGATCGAGCCGCGCACTGTACTCCCGAACCTGGAACAAAAACATCTTTACTTTTTTGAAATCAAGTAGTATAATTTTTCTTCTATTATTTAAACTTACTGTTCGCCGACATCTATACTAATAAACAAAATTGAAGTGTCTGTTTGTAATGTCATAATAATTTTTTTTTGCTCAATATGATATGAATGTATATAGGATACCTATACCACTAATACAAATTTTAAAATTTGTCTGTCTGTCTGTTTGTTCCGGGTAATCTCCCGAAACGGCTGGACGGATTTTGAGAGGACTTTTTTTGGTAGATAGCTGAAATTACTCTGGGTACATAATTAGGGTTTCGTATAAAAAAATAAAAGACAGTGAAGAACATTTAAAACGCGGGCTCACAGCTCGTACGCTCATAAAATGTTTCTATTTGTTAGTTATTTCTATGTAGTAATATTAACGCTACACTAAAAATTTCCCTCAAGTAAGTTACATTTGTACAATGATGATTTTTGTTTTACTAATCAGTTATGTTATTAATAACAATAGAATGAATGATATGTAGTATAATTAGTGTTACCGTGCGGCGTCGAATGTGAGACGGCGAGATGCGCTGGATGGGCTGTGTAAGCGGGATGCGGCTGGTGCGCGGGATGCACGTGCGCTTGCGGCGCCGGCACGGCTGCGTATGACGCGTGAGCGACCTCGTCCCGGCGGCGCGCGTGCCGACTCCCGCCACCACCGGATCGCTTGACTGCGCGCTTACGCTTCAGTTTTTCCGCCAGCTGTAGCGGACTGTTAGACCTGTGCATTATTTTGCCTTAAGTATAGATCAATATCGTAAACGGTTAATTATTTAAAACCAGATTATCATTGAAACAATGTTTCTCTTTAACTTCATTTTACCATTGGGCGATAAGAGAGTGGTATTATTAGGTTTCAATTTTTTATTTTATTTAAGAAAACCGAAATATCCGGAACAGAGTTCGTCTGAATGGTGATTAAGAAAGCTAATCCATCCATATGGATAGAATGGAATTCCATATGGAATAGATGGCTATTCAACAAAAAGATGTCCACTGCTGGACATAGGTCTCCCCAAAGGTCTGCACGATGAGCGGACTTGCGGCACCCGTATCCAGCGGAATCCTGCGACCTTCACCAGGTCATCTTTCCACCTTGTGGGAGGCGGAGGGGAATGGTCTACACATGCTATGTCTTCCAGTCCACGGTAGCCATTCGAGAACTCATTGGCCCCATAGCGCAATTAATAGAGTCTTTTGTTTTCTTCAAAATGATGCCATCGCTTACGTAATAAAGGGAAGTTATTGCGTAATAATAGTAAGAGCTTTGCTTACTATTTCTAAGAAGGGTAGAAGAGAGATAAAATTACTTACGTAACACTTAAACGGATCCTAATAATGGGTCAGTGGTAGAGCGATCGGACTCCCGCGTTGATGGAAGTACGTTCGAATCTTATACTATAATTAGCCTGAGCTATCGGAGAAGGAAATATGGTGATGTAAACATAGCATGGTAGCTAATGTCTAACTTTGTAAATCTATTATCAAACACCAAGGATGTGTTCTGGTAACATCACATGAGTAATTTTGGTTCACAAATTCGGCCGTATAGTCCCTAATCAGCTTAATTTGGAACAACTTAAAAGATTGTGGTCAAAAATACAGTATATATTATTTTATTAGCTTGGTAAAACCTGCCCAATATTGTAAGTATGGTAAAATAGAGTAATTGTGTGAAGTGGTTAAAGTTAAAGATTCATTTGTCTCAATCATATTGAACTTTTGATACCATCTGATAGCAACGAGGGATTGTACTATAGCTGATGACAGAAACCGATATTATGTTAAAGCAAAATCATTTATGAAAGGTTATTTGATAGTCACAATTCCGTACAGTATAATTTTCATATATTCTATTTAACTACATACCTATGAGCTGATGTAGCTATTTGAGGATGTGCCGAGTTCGATGCTGGGCCAGATTCAGAACCACTACCATCGCTACCAATCGCTGGAAATAATAAAGAAACTAATAAATCAAGACGATAAAACAAAAAAAAAATATGATTCAATGTACAGTTTTACGGTCAAGCACTTGAATTTATGAGAAATATTTTTATTTTATCTTACGACTTAAAAAAAATTAGGGTTCCATATAAAAAAATTAAAACGCAGTGAAGAATATATGAAACGCGGGCGCAGCCGCCGGCCGGCACACAGCTAGTACTTAATAAATACACGCAATCTGAATTTTATCGTAGAATCTACTGTGAAAACAGAACTTTAATAAAATGACAACATCGACAAAAGTGCAAATACATTTTCGATTTGTTACATTTGCAACATTGATACTATATTATTAAATGGTGAAAAAGCATAATGACCCTTGTGTTCTTCATATATACATTCTGAATGACAGCTGTCATTCTAACCAAACTGTAATTTAAAGCCTTCAATAAAGTATTAGACATTATTACAGTAACATGAAATTTCCAAATATTTTATTTCAGGTCAAAATATCCTTGACACTGTTCCTTCACTGCATATAAGATTTTGAAGCATATTTCGAATCATATATTTGTAATTGTATAATAAAATGGTTATTCCTTACGTATATTAGTAGTAACGAAAGACCCGGATGCGGAAAATGCGAGTGACAAATTATTGTGTTCGATCGAAGTGGTGGATGTGGAGGCGGAGGCGGAGGCGAGGGCGGCGGCGGGGACGGGCGGGCGTCGCTCCGCCGCTCGAGCGTAGGGTGGCACCGCTCGGTGACTGCGTTCAAAACAAATATTTATCAATGCATCCATTTTATATAACGAAGCTAGTCTATGACTAGCATGTAACATACACATTATTTATTTATTACGAAGTAAGAATTTAAGGTGAAGTCGAATAAAGGTGTTCTATAGAAGATTTAGCCCTGAACTCTAATTCTTACATACACATTCGAAATAATTGTTATAGTACGGAACCTGGCGTGTACGCCAGTTCCAATTGTTTTTTTCTGTTGTCAAATTTTTCTTGGTATTTCAGACGATTAAACTTATTATAATTCCTTAAACTTTTTTTTTAATCTATACAATTAACGAGGCTTCACTGCATCCTGGATGACTATGCCAGCCTCATAGGAGATGTCGATGGTATATGACATATCTAGTTATTGTTTACTTTATGTGCACAAAAGAAACAAATTTATACAGAATTCAGGCAGCCTGTGACATTGGTTTTCCTAAAATGATATTTATCCCATCCTCTCCTCCAGGAATCCTGTAGTATTTTATGACGCTATTCTTCAGTTTGGACATATTCCTACAGTAAATGATGTAAATCGTTTGTACTTTGACAAAAATCGACACACATGGTGATGTTTTTTTCTTTATCATAAAAAAATATTTTATTACAATTTAAATTAATTTAGAGGTATATGTCCCGACCAGATACAAAATGCTGCAACCAATTCTTTTCTAGAGAGCTTGACATGACCAAACCAGGGTGGTTGCCACAGTTTTCTTTCAAAAGTTCTGTACCACTTACCCTTGTCTACAGACCTTCTATCAATATACTCGACCCACATATTGGAACAAATATTTCTAGCTGCAGGTAAAAGTTCTGTAGACAAAGCTATGTCATTACATACAAGGCCAATATCTGACAGAATCCACTGAATTTTAAAATTAACATTACGACACTGTAAATCATAAAATAGTTTTAAGGACTCGTAAGCTTCTATTATACCCTACTCGACTATACCGCAAAATTAATTGTCCCAAATAAAACTTCCTTTCTCCATTGCTTAATTTTTATTTTAGTGTTGCATACTTAAATTTAGAGTTGCCAGTACTGAGTAAAATGAATGTTATGAAGTTGGATTGATTGGAAACGTTTTTTTTAAAGTGAACAATGATAACGGTTGCATAAGTGGGGCAGCGTACAAACCTTGAGTTTGTTCTGTTTAGGCGGCGTGGCGCGTTCGGCAAGCTGCGCGACCTGGTGCAGCACGCCCTCGCGACGGAACTGAAGCGCCATCTCCTCGGGCAGTCGCTGCATCAGTATCTCCGCCAACTGCAGCGACCCTACCACTATGCGCAGGTCACTCGACGCCATCATACCCGCTATGTGTGATGATATCACCTGTTATAGGGTAATTGCCTGATGTTTATCTTATTAAAAACAACACACTGAATAAATAATATAATTATATATCTACACGAAAATTATAAAGAGGAAAAATTTGTATTTTTGTATGTAACGAATAAACTTAACAACTTACTCAACTGATTTGGTTGAAATTTGGTATGGAGATAGTTTAAAATTCAGGGAGTGACATAGGATAGTTTTTATTCGGAAAATCCCACGGCAACGGGAACTAAGCGGGTAAAACCGCGGAGAGCAGCTAGTAATATATATATATATACTAAAAAATACTTAATACATACCATTTTGTGATAAAATATGTTTAAAGTTCTGTTTATTATTTTTCCGATTGACGGTATATCAGTATCACGTGACGTATAGTTCAGTACGCAGTCGACGTGTGTTCGAAAGCAACGGAGATGAATTATACACGGTGCAATTGATTCGCGTTGTTTTTGTTGAATTGAATTTAAACCAAAGCCAGGAATGTAGTTGATCTTAAGTTAATTGTAATAGTGTCTGTATTATTGAAATGTTTGAACTTTTGTTTTTGATCCTTTTATAAAGGAGTGTGCAGGAGTGGTCGTGCCAAGCCGTCATCTTGGATGTCAAGTGGTATCACTATTAACACATTCCTCACACCTACACTCTGTACTTCTACTGATTTCTTTTAGTTCAGAGTAAATCGAATTAATTTAATGCTGTAGTAACGCATTCCGGTTGATTTCTATGTTGCAACATTCCGCTGTTCGAAATAATATTACCTTTGTTATAATGGGCCGAGCGCACACTGTCACATGGTGGATGCGTTTGGTAATGTAACAAGTTCTTTATTTTTGATATGATTTTTTTTTTACTTTCTTCGAGTAGCTTTGTTTTTTGATGGGACAATAAAAAATAATCATAAACGTTTTTGTTTTATAAACTATCGTATCATGTCATAAGTATTATTAAAAATGTATGAGAGATTTCACTCACCCTCCATATAAAAAAAAAATTAAAGTGAATCCTTTAAAATAACCTATAGACATAGGATTTGAATTTGTAATTTATGTTGCTGACCTGCATCTTGAGTACTTGTCGTAGGAGTGTTGCATCAGCGTAGTAAACGCAGCGCAGGATCGCTTTAAGCGCTTGCGAGCGAACAGCTGGGCCCGCGGAGCTCCAGTACACCTCGTGCAGCACGGCGAGCAGGGCGCGCACCAGCGACGTGCTCGACCGCACCATCGCGATACGTGGATCTAATCACGTCAAAAATATTTTAATCACTAACAAACTCATTTGAGACAACACTGACATAACGAGTCTAACTATCCTGCAACGTACAATCCCCCGCATATTGTCAATGCGCATGGCTGCCATTTTAGTGACGTCAGGCCCGGACAAACCCTTGCATCAACCAGTACCCGTTAGTAATAATGTGGGGCGTGTCAACAAGAAATTTATTAATTCAAAGACAACCCTAGCTCTGTCAAAAATTACGAATGCAATTTAACTAGAATATGATTATGTGTGTGGAGTTAGAGAATTAAGATCATATTTGTCATATTAGTATTATATTTGTTTTAATGTATTGAAAATAATTAGTTTTTCTTTTTTATTCATTCAATATCGATACATTCCTATTACCAGCATACATGTGGTCAGTGAGTACAAATATATATATATATACACATAGTTACATACTCATAAAAAATATACCTTTATAAAATTGTTATATGCTGAACATAATCTTCTTAATGTGTCGAGTACCCATAAAAATAAGACAATAGGAAAACAATGGAAAACTGGCGTAAACGCCAGGTAGGTGCTCAAGGGGTTAACAATAATAATTAACAAGTTAATAATTTTTGTTTTTTGTTAATTGTACTTTTTAGTTGCGGATGATGTTACATAGATGTTAATGTGACAAGATTCTAGCGCATTAGCAATTTGCGAGGACAATATTTCACACCCACTCATAATACAAGCACGCCGATAACTTCAGAATTTGCACTGTTTGATATACAAAATGGTTTGTTAAGAACACTCTTTCCTAACGGCTATAGGAAAAAGCTGTAAATTAGAATTTTTAATTAATTATCCTGTAGAAAGAAGAATATTGTAAAAAAAAACTAAACATTTTTTTCAAGTTTTTTAGTGTTTTTAGCAATGATGTAAAATCATGTTTTTTATGAACTAATTTTTACCTTCTGGAACTTTATGTTGTTGTACTCACAGTTGAGCTATTTTTATAATAACAGTTATTACCATAAAATCAAACTGCAAAATATTTAAAAATTAACGTCAAAACAATTTTTCTTCTCATTGAGGCACAAAAAAACATCCAATGGGAACAACTTTCGAACTTTCAACGGGATTCACATAGCACAAGTTAGTACTCATGAGAAATGAACATCGTATGTGTTAATATATAATGGTGATATGATCCACGATTCCCGTCCAGAAAGCTCATCTGTCTATTTTACCTGGTGTAGATCCATTAGCAGCGTTACCCTGATCTGAAGGGTTGGGCTGTGGCGCGACGCGCTGCACGGGGCGCGCGGTGCCCGTGTGGTCATTCAGCTGCTGCATGGCGGTCAGGTCCACGGTGTACGAGCGGCCCAGCGTGGCGAGGCAGACCTCCTCCTCGCCGGCGGCGACGCCCGCCTCGAGCGCTCGGCTCTCCGCCCACGAGTACGAACGCCATACACCTTCATGCATTACAATACTTTACCAAGTCCCGCTAACCTATGTAAACACTGACGCTAACTCCATTGAGCTCGGTCATACGCGGAGTAGACAGCATTGTACCATCCTGCTAAAATCGATTTTGAAGCGACGATCGTTCAGTGGACGCGGGATCGATCCCACCTATCCAACTCTAAAAGCAGCCTAAGTTTTCGTTGAAGGAAAACGTGACGAAAACCATAGTATGTTGGTAGGGTATATTCTAATAATGCCCGTCTAGGTAGTGCTCCCTCAAGTTTGAAAACCTGTCACCAAATACCAATAGGTGTGCAACATCACATTAGAACCAGTTCCTCTAGGATTAGTGTGTACACCATCCTGAACCACATCGCCACTTAACATCAGGTGAGATTGTGGTCAAAAGCACTGTGTAAAAAAAACCTTCCTTATTGTTTCAGCCCATCTATGTAGGAGCGCTCTTCCCTTAGCTCAGCTCTTATATGGTCTATTTGCGTAAAATAATCTGCTTCTTCAGGCAGTGCATTGCAGATCGCATAACATGCCTTTTATCTATACACAGTGTAAAGCAAAGTCCACTCCTGTCTGCCTTTAACGGCTTGACGTTTGGAAAAACTACACAACGAGAACTTAAGATGACAGCTTGTCTTAGTATTTAATCAAACCACAGTTTACCCACTAGGGGCCGCTATTGAGGAGCGGCACGGGACAGGGAACGAGGAAGTGAAACGATGTAGTCTCATAATGGAGTTCAGACGTGAATCGGAATACCTCTATCGTCTCTCCATTGCCAATGCGCAGTCCGTTCTGTGGGCGCGGACCAAGGCCTGTCGAGATGCGCGTCGACCGCGAATATCCCGTCCGTGGGCAGCCTCGGCATCAGTTCACCAATCAGACACGTTATCTCATACAACTCTTGAGGCGGCCGTGGGATAAGTTCCACTTGCTGTATACAATCAATCATATTATTATAAAAAATGCATAGGCATGAAAAATAATTTATAGATAACTGGTCGCGGCTGCGCCTGCGCTTTATATCTTCTTCACTGCGTTTTAATTTTATTATACGGAACCCTAATTGTTTTCCTAAAAACAATTTTTGTACCAAGATAAAGTAAATATATTTCTCATAAATTCAAGCACTTGCCTGTAAAACTGTGCATTGAATCGGATTTCATTCAATTTTTTATGAGTTTTATTTTTTTATGTGGAACCGTAATTATTTTTGAAAATTAAAAGTTACCCTGAGTAACTTCACCTATCTACTAAAAAAGTCCCGTCGAAACTCTTCCAGCCGTTCCGGAGATTACCCGGAAAAAACAAACAGGTATCGTATATACATTCATAACTATTTTGTAAAAAAAAAAATTTGACATTATAAACAGACACTTCCATTTTATTTATTAGTGTAAATAATGTGGTGGCGGCTAAGAATAGTATTTCCCCATATCGATCTCGTGGGTCGTCGTAGAAGGCGACTAAGGGATAAACTAGGGGATGGGCTGCAGCATCCTCTGAGTACCACAGGCACCTGACCTGCCAAGCGTGGTGATTGCAGCAATCCCTCTCATTATGAGATCCTTGGGAGATCTATGTCCAGCAGTGGACGTCTTTCGGTTGAATGACTGGATGAATGGATGGAAGAAATGTTTTACCTCCTGATGAAGAGTGGAGCCAGTCAGCAGACACAGCAAAGTGTCAGCAATGGATCTCTGGTGCAAGGCGAGAGCCAACTGCGGGCAGGCGGCGCACATCACCCACAACAATCGTAGTACAGTGATGAATGTACCTCCGGATATCAGTGGTGGCTGGACGACCAGCTAGAAAATGAAACGTAATTTTAAGTGATTCTATTTTTTTAAATAATATTTATTACAAATAGTTACTTTTAGTGCCTTAATAAATGAAAATTTCTGTTTAAATTCATCAAAGAATGTACATATGTCTCAGGTCAGTATATTTTAATCAAAAAGTAATTCTTACAATCATTGTAATATAGAGTTGCAGATAACTGGAATAATAATTTGTTCTAAAAACAACATTATACCAATACAAATAAATTATGATAAATTGATTACTTTACATTTTTTTAAACATATATACAGAATGTTTCACTGAATATGTCGATTACCCATAAAAATGAGACAATAGGAAAACAATGGAAAGCTCGCGTAAAAGCCAGGTGAATGTTCAAGGGGCTAAATAGAACACTAAGACTTTATCCTATAGATTATATTTAAAAAAAAAACATACAAGTTGTTGTAAATTGGTCAGAAGTTCGGGCGTGGCTATTTCCTGTAAACGCGCCGGATCATGTTGGAAGCTGTCGACCATCCGGGAGAACGCGAGGCACACGCATTCCACAGACTTCTTGTCCTGCTGAGTTAATCTACAACAAATTTTAACAACATTTTGGGTTAAACTGAAAGTAAATGATTGATGTTGGACAAAAGGAAAAGTGGACCTAATCAATACTCTTTGGATTCATATTCGAGTAAGGTAAAAAAAGTAATTGTGAGTCATTCTGTGCTGAATACAATTTTGAAAGTATTTTATTTGTGTTATGTGTAAAAATTGCATAATATAAAAAACAATATAAGTAAATAAAAACGAACATTGAACGTCAAACTTACCTGTTTGCTAATAATTGTAGTGAATCACGGACTAGGTGAAACTCATCTGATGTGAGATTTTGGCAACAGTTGGCAGTGATTGATAATGCAGCTCGTTGCGCATTTATAGAGAAGAAATCCAAATATGTCAGGCATGCGGATACTCCTCGCTGTATAACAACAAAACAAATTTACATATACATTTCTTTTTCTTTACACACTGGTAACAAAGACTGGATGTACAATGCTTCTTATGTTTTATTCTTCACATAACCTTTTGTAATAAAACAAGCAATGCACAAATAATAATGAATTTAAATTGGATTTAACAAAATATGAGTGGTGTATGGTTGGCCATTGTAAAATTGGGTTAAAATATTACCGCCTGTAATATAGCCTTCGAATGCCTCCGGGAGAGCATGTCGAGTGCGGTGAGACTCTGTTCTGCAACGTCCATACACGTGATGGCTTGGAGTTTGTCGAGGAATGCCGGCACAGCGAGGGCCACAGCGCCACTGCTGCGGGGCAAAGCCTCCAACATGTATGTCAGAGCGCGACACGCATGATTCATCTGCAAACATATGTCGTCGATAATTATTTGGGATAGTCATTAGTACGAGTCAGAGGGTCAATCCAGACAGTCATTCAGTGTGGGGTTTGAGATACTTCCTCCACATTTCTTTCATTCACTTAGTTTATTATTACTTGTCAAGTTAAATTGGGCATAGAGAGAAACTCGTGGATATATTCGTGGATCCATAGGTACAGCAAATATATTGTTTACGTAATAATTCACACAAATAAAAATATTTTTAAAGTAACGCGGTAGTATATTTTTATGAGACGTATTTAAAGATACAGTATAATCAGACAAAATATCTTTATTAGACGATATTCAAATTTTCGATAGATAAAGTTAAAATAATTCATAGTAAAAATTTAGGAGTAGACTATACGAAATAATTAAATAATACATACCATATCGAAATTATGTTCTGCAGCCAACAAATTGACAAGGGCAGGTACGACTTGCCGCACCGGGAATCCGGCCAACGTATCCTCGTTGCCCATCACTAGCAGTTGGCACATTTCTATAACAGCTTGTAACTGTTGACCTTCATCACCTGTAGCTTGTAGTCCAGCAAGCAGCTGAGCTGCTTTCGATGCAGCTGCAAATTTTAATAATAAATATACATTATTAAATATTTACTTTAATATTTAGATATGTTCTATATAGATTTTGAATCATTCTGCCAGTGTCATGTGAATAAGTTATTTTTTTGATCTTGTATCAATGTTCATGGAAATTAGCGGTCAAACTTTCTGAAGTATTGTTCTGGCACCTCCAAAATTCTATAATACTAGAAACTGATTAAATGTATGTTAAAAAACTGAAATGTACATTAAATAGCTTTTGTATAATATTTTTTTTATATTTTATAAAAATTTTATTGGAAAATTTAAAATATAGTGTATATCTTTTCCTTTTCCAGTATTATAAGAAAGTAAAGAAAACCAAATCAATACCAATCCAGTGGATTTAAAGATTTGCCTTAGCAAACAGACAAAAAACAGTTACGTCTTTATATAATTAATAACGAAAAATAGACGAGTCTAACATTTAAGATCATAGACAAACTGAGATCCGTCATAAACTCTTCAATAATTAATGTTTATACTATCGCATCTTCAGAACGAAATAAGCCCAAGAATCAAGTAAAATGAGTCTAAATTAAATATTGAAACTATTTATATTAAACTTATCTTTAAAAATAAAATTAATATTTTTTAATGAATATATATCAAAAGGTTGACGAATAAACTCAAAAGTGCAGACTTATAAAATCTATAATCTTCAATTACTTAAAACATTATTATTTGAGTTAGGTCACTTTCACTATGCAGGTGCGACATAGGTGCGAGTAAAAATAATACCGGAATTAGCAGTGACGGTCCTGTGCAGTAAGTGTTGCATGCGCGGGCCGAGCGCGCCCAGCAGGTGGGGTGGCAACCCGCGTGCTTCGAGCAGTGCTTGCAGCCGACCGACCTCGCCTTCTTCCGAGGAGGACTCCTCGGCGGCGGCGCCCAGCGCGCTGAGCGCTGCGGCCGCGCCTCCGAGCCCGCTGCCGCCCACACCGCCGGCAACCGCGACGCCGCCGCCGGCGCACTCTTCACCAGACGAGGACGCTGCCAGATATATAATCATTAGGTGCCATCCATAAATTACGACAGACCGATTTCATTTTTTTATTAACCTTCCCCTCTAGTGTTTGTCACAGCTGATCATATATTTTGTGAGACTTCCCTCCCAAGTGTGACGTCATATATTTTGACCCTTATATTTAATTTTAAAAAAATCAATATCAAATGAAACATTTTTAAAAATGACAAGTGATTACATGTGACAGGATATGTGTGAATCCTCGTACCAGTTTGTCACATTCGTCTACCCCCGTAAAATATATAAATTTGGTTTTGAGAACTTCATTTATATTTTTAAAATTAATTGTAATCTCCGTAAAAAATACGTTAAGGGTACAAAATAGTCAAAATCCATTGTGTGGTTTAGGATGAGTAAGCACTACTGCTTAACAGACAAACACGTGGTAAGCGCATTTGTTCTATACCATGTACAGATAATACAAACAGGTGTACATGAATAAAAAACACTATAAGGGGAAACTTAAGTGCGTATTGAGAAATAGAGTATATGTAAACCTTTGGTTTTCGGCTTGGCATCGCTGTTTCCGTTGTCAGGCATTGTAGCAGCTGACGCAGATGCCGGCGGCGTGGACGATGTGGATGCAATGGCACCCTTTTCAAAAAAAAAAAAAATAGCATCAAATATAAACAAAAATAATTACTGGTATTAAAGTTATCAGAACGAAAATCAGCACGATATTAATTTGTTTGATTACGCCGGTGCAAGCTCTCTATGATTTACGAATTTTTTTTCATTCATTCAACCACAAAACCTCCACTGCTGGGCATAAGCCATAATCGCCACGCTTGGCAGGCGGGTTGGCGATCGAAGTAGGTGTTTGTGGTAATCAGAGGATGTAGCTGCCCATCCCTTAGTCGCGTTTTACAACACCCACGAGAAGATATGGGGTGGTACCATTTAAGACTTACAAGTACTTCAACCATATCTAAAAGTATTTCTCAGTTATGGTATTTAATTGAATCTTCTAAAATCAAACGCCATCACATGCAATGCCGGTAAGACCCAGGATGATCTTATTTTAAGTTTAAAATGTAATCGATTTTGAAAGGAAATTCAGTTTTTAAGTCACAATTACTGAGATAGCGAGAGAAGCGTTATTAAACAAAGCATTAAAATCTTATTTTATTCCAAAAGTGGCTATCATTCTGTTTGATTTTACACGACTCAATTGAATGACCAGAAATAATTGTTTTGAAGTGTTGCTTATGAGACATTTTGGATTATTATTCGAACATCAACAGCATGGTACCAAAATTTTAGAATGTAACTTTCTTGAAATTTATGATCACTAACTTTCTGTACAATATATATAACATAATGAATATAATCTGACGTGTTCAGAATGTTATTGTTATTTCTGATAATAATTATGTTATTAAAACTTCGAAAGCTAAACTATAAAAAGGAAGAGATATAAAAAAATAATAATTTTGTTGTTTTATTATGCCGTTAATACACATATGGACCGGACCGCGGACATGGTATGACGAACGGCCGAGGTCATAAGTCGCTTAAGTAGGGATGGGGAATAAGGTTTTTCAAAAAGGTCGATTTTATAAATTGATTCACAAAATCAATCACAATATCAATCTTTTTTCTATTTGTTTTATTTGAGTTTTTATACGTAAATAGTAAAAGTATTCAATCATTTATTGCAAAAAGTGTTTCCAATATTTTTTTTATTAACAGCACTAAATGTCATCAATAGCAACTAAATAAAAAAAGAAGAATGCCTAACCTACTAAGGAAAAATGACACTGAACTGTTTTATTTTTGCCTATTTATAGATGGTCCGCACGTGTGTTAACACCATTAACATTCTTATCAGACAAACAAATATGTTTAGGTAAAGAAAACGATAACGGAGAGGAAATTCATTAACTCATATTTGTGCATTGCCGATATATATGTGATGAAACTTTATATATGAAAAAATAAAATGTACGAACAATAAAGTTATTTAAGAATTTACAGTTAAAATACATTTAAATAGGCCAAGTAAAATAGTTCAAAACATTTTTCTTTTCTGTTTACCAACCTCCTTTTTTCTTGTTTAGTATATATTGATGAGCTTCAGTGTTAATAATTTAAATTGTAAACAGTTTTTTTTTTTTTTTCCTTCGAATTATCATAATGATTATAGTAAAATTTGGGTCACTAGTAAAAGATTTTTTTTTACAGTAGTCATAAGAAAATATATGTATGTAATATCTTACCGTGGTTAAAGTCTGGGGGTGAGACCGGCTGGACGCACCACCAGAGCTGGCACACGAACCCAGACTGGTTTTACCTAATTCATTAAAGAGTGTTTGTCACATTTGTCACTAATGCAGTAACAGACACGGAAATGTATATTTTATACATTGTGTGCCACTCGCTTTATGTAACACAGCAAAGTAAAAAGTTATAAAAGGTACTCTGTATTCATTTCCTTGACATAATGTATTTTATTGCGTGGGTAAATTAAAAATATAGTGTAAGGCAAAAAATAAGGTTGAGAAACTTTGGCTTAGATAGAGTTATATTGATTGCCTCATTAACCATGCAAAATTTAAGATTCAAATAAGGACATATATATCTAGGCATCTTTATCTACCATGTAGTAAAATTATTGTTTTTAATTCATTAACAGACTCTATATTGTATAATTTTGCGGTGTTTTACGTGATTATATTTTGATTAATGACAAGGTGAGTAAAAGGTCTAAGAAGTCCTAAAAAGATCTAACAAAATGGCTGCCCTCTGTGCAGTGTGCAAAGTGTTTTTAACGTTAGACTTGGCCTCTTGCTCAAGATACCTTTGCCTTTTTCTTGCAAAGAAGTAAATACAATAAAAAAAGTATATACCTCGTTTATCTTTGCGCGTGGATGCCGGCTGCGGCATGTCGCGAGACCGCGGCCGCCGCCCGCCTGCAGCGCTGCCGCTAGCGCTCTCGCTGCCCGCGCCTGCCACCTTATAACAACAAACAAACTATCTTATTACACGAACGAATAGCTTCAAACTCCTCTATCTTGCGTTAAATTCTATACACTAGATCCGGCAAAATATGCACAGAATTTTTTTTAGTTTAAGTTATACTATAATTAGTCACAGACTATTTAAATGTATACTGTATATTTTAAAAAGTTTATTCGTTCATTTTTATGTATATTCGTTAATATTCTTCTTTCTGTAAATAAATCCACGAAAACACGGAGAATCTAACTACAGGCCATGCGACACACATCGGCCGTACTGTGTATATCGAATAATATTATTTATTATCTCAGCCTATCTATCCGATTTGATCGCAAATAATTAAAAATGTTAGATTTTATCGACATTTTGAATATATAAACCATATACTAATGGCTGGGGCAAATAGAACCCGTGCTGGTTACGATCCGTGACGCTGACAACATAGACCCGCAATATGAATGTCAGGTTAGGTGCACGACGGCTTAGAGCGTTGACCAACTCGCAGTACTCGACAGTGTTGTCAGGTGTACGATTTCAATACTATCGCTTATACTATACTTACTATCGCTCTAAATAAATCGTACACAAAATATAATACTTTACTAGGAAAAAGTACAGCTTTGTAGAGGTTTCCGAGATTTTTTTATATAGTAAGCGTTTTTGAGAAATAATTCGTAATTACTAAATTTGTTTTTAAATTTAACACGTGGCTTCAAAAATGGAAATAAATTTCAATTAATCATCATTAAATTTTGTGTTATGATTGGATAATTTTCTAAGCTTCAAAATATCTTAATAATAATGTATCCTTATATTGTTATTAATAATTAACAATTACATCATTGTCAACTGAACTTTGCAAAAGAGAGAGCTATCTTGTTCCCATATGGCGTTTTATTTCATGAAAATAAAAAAAGACCATCAATTATCGAACCTATTTGGTAACAATCGATAACATAATTGATCCCAGTAATTCTATTAACTTTTTATGTATATTATATGTACAATTAACCCCAGATAAATAAAGTATTTTCGTATACTTTATTGTTCTCATAAAGTTAAAAGGACAATTACCCGAAATAACGTAAAATACTTTAATAAAGAACTGGTGGCAACCCTAGTTCACAATGTGTGCACGACTCACTCGAGCCGCGCACTCTACGCATTCCTTGTTGTATTTTCCCGCTGAGCTCGGTTGCGACGTGACGTGACGGCGACTGTCAAGCGCAACGGGTCTGTCTGACATATTTCATAGGAACTGGAAGATCACAACTGTTCATGTCGCGCTAGCGTCACGGTGCGCAACCGGCACGGATGCCTTCTGATTTAAGTTTAATGATTCCTTGATACTTTACATTTTTTTATTTGTGAGTTAATATTTTTTATTGTTTTAGACTAAATTCTTTAGTAATTATAATTTGGAGAGTAGTATGTGACTGAGATATACACACGACTTTCTACTTAATGACGCTTCTATTTGAGTTATAAAAGTAATAATTAAAAAAAATAATTGAAGGTACCTGTCGCTTAGAAGCAGAATCTTGCCTCTGACGCTGATTAGTGGCGGCTCCTCTCGTCAGGCAAGCACCCAGTGTTGCACCCGTTGCAGCAGCGATACTCTATACACAAACAAACATTAAAATATCATCAACAATGGAAACGTATCGATATATTCAGAATAATTCAATTGAATAATTCATATTTGTAATCTACAACACGCGCACATTTAATAATCGCACGAAGATATAGGTCCCCAGTCAGTGACGCGTCACTTTCGAGACTTGACTGAACGTACAAAAACCGTCTTCGAATAGCGCAATTCATCAAAACATAATTCTTTATTATCGTAACTATATAGAAACAACAAAATAATTATTAATTCAATGATATGTATTCTAAATATTATTATTTTTTTATCACATCTATGCTTCAACTTTTAAAACAAGACATGTATGTGTATGTGTAAATTGTTTTAGTAATCGCATGTTACCGGAAGATGCTGTTGGGCAATAACTAATAATATTACGTATTTTATGTTTCTGAATATTTGGAGGAACACGTGAATAATAAAATAAAAGCTTTTTATTTAAGACGTAACCTGACGTTCGACCATAGATTATAGACTACAGTAATACATAAAGCCCAGGCGGCATTTTTAGCCGCTCACTATTATTAGTGCAATAGTATATACAATACAATAATGTAATAGGAATGCAAACACTATGGAAACATGAAAATTAAAACAATAAAGGCACTGCGTCGATCGACGTAGATTCAATTTCTATAATGAATTTAAACTTATAATTAGAAAAAAGGTTACGATGAAGTAAAAGTATACTGGATTAGAATTTTATAATGTCCACCTGCACATTTTCAAATCTGTCGCCAAGATTTTGAGAAGTAGTCGCCCATCTTTAGGACTTACCAACAGATGTAATTACAATGTTTAAAGGCTTAATTTTAAAGGTACTCATCAAGAAAAAAAAATGTAACAGGAATATTACCCTCCGTGCGTTAGTCTGCCGTAGATATGGAAGATCACGTGGTACTATTAACAACTTGCTTCCTGAGCTATGCCCCTTTGAGGAACTCGCTTCTGTAAAAATATACAAACAATGTACCAAACGAGTCACAATGATGTCTGTTATGAGGAAATAAATGAAATCACCTTGAATATCCTTAAACGGTGGTGGAGTTTCTGTTCTCCCGTGTGAGTCGATTGCACTCTTACGTTCAGCTAGCGGTGAGAAAAGTGCCGTCTCGCTAGTCGACGGACTCGCTGCGAAAACATATGAATTATCTGTCTTGAATAACTACGCTTGATACATTGTGATAACAAAACCTGATAAGCTGCAACCCAAGTACTAAATTAAGCGCTCTAATATTATAACGGAATAGACGAAATGCATTTTGTTATTATCAACGCTGCATTCAAAAGAAATGTTTCGAGTCAATTACAAGATGGCTGTCATGTGTTATTTTTAACACAGATATAAAGCATTAAATATAGACGATACATTAGATATTTTTAATTAAAAAACGCGACTTTTGTTGATATTTGCTGGTTAAGTGAACAAAAAAAAATACCTGAAGTATCTCTGACGACTGTTGAAGTGGGAGGACCAAGATCTCGCTGATTTCTGTTGCGCAGCCGATATGTACACAATATGTGTGTTGCACTCGGTTGGTCGCGTCTTTCGGTATCGTATTTAATAGGAGCCCGGGTGAATGATATTTCACCGGTATCTTCTATATCTTTACTATGTGAGCCGGTTTTAAACTTTTTTCTATTATCTTCAATATTTATCAGACAACTATTTTTTCTGCTTGATAATGAACGATACGATGATCGTTTTCGCTTTTTTTTACCCTTTCTACGGCTAGCTGTTGGACTGTACACAGAGTAATCGGAATCAAGTAACTCTGTGACAGTTGATGAACTGAATGGAGAATATGCGAAATCTCTTTCGTCTAATGGAAGTAGGCCGCTTTCGGGCTGATTCGTTTGTGTCGAAGTCGCTGTGGCACTATGACTCGATGAAAACTGTGGTAAAGTTTGTGTTACTAAACTATTCGAAATTTGCTCACAAGCACTCTCACTGGATTTAAGAGCAGTCCGTGAGCGTGTACAATAAGCAACGCACTCTTCTGTGCTTTTAGTCGATGTAACTTTGCGTTTTTTACGTTCATGCGAAGACGTACGTTCCTGTTTACTATACTCTGACGGGTAGGTATACAATGAATGTGATTTAGACGTATCTCCACTCTTGAAACTTGTATCACAACGGGTTTCGTATACGTCCGTTCCGTATGACCAGCGCTCAGTGATGGAATAGTCGGATCTAGGCAAAGAGTTGATTAGACGACGTGAACTTCTACGCAATTCGATGTGAGTATGTGGCTCAGTATCTGACACTAGGGTTGACGAATGCCTGCTTGTGGAGCGAGGCAGGGGCGATGTCGCGTTGTGTTTATTTCGACGGCTATGGCTCGCTCGACGCACTTGACGCAAGCACCGACCGCCCACCACCCTGCTAGGAGAAGACCTGTTCACACAAATATTCACATCTAAAATTTAACAACATCTGCTTGTTATCATAACATATCAGTAAGAACAACATATAAACCAGAGGATGTACGAGTGATATAACCAGCAATTTCTTGTTTTTGAAATCAAACTTCTTTATGAGCGATGAGAGTAGAATACATTTCCAAGGTCGCGTCACAAGATCATAATAATATGAATGTCACATCTTTGAATATTAAAGAAAGAGATGTGAGAGAGAAAAAGCACAATCAACTTTTACTGTAGGATTATTATCTTCTCCTCTTTGTGCTGAATTCGTTTGCGAAGAAGCGTGCGCATGACTATATTTTAAAAAAGTGGGTATACATATTTTTATCTTTTTATTAATTATTAAACTGAATAAACTCCGAGTTTGATATCTATACCTTACTAGATTTATTGTCAAAAATGTTTCCCTTCTGACACATTTAATCTTTTGGACAAAAGTAAGTTTTGAAAGGAAACATTGCGAATTTGAAAATAAATAAGGTTGATGACATATTTGTTGGGTATTTGTGACAATAATTTTTCTTATATTACAAACCAACTACAAAATTGGTTATTTGAAACGGAAATTACAAACTAGGTAATTTTAATAATCCTCTCTGGCCACTGAACCATGGATAGAAGCAGTAAAAAACGAGTAAAGTATTAAAATAAACTTTAGCATAGTATTACTAATATGATTTATAATAGTACGTGTCTCTGGTTAAAAATACTACTGGTTAAACCTACTATTAACCGCATTTCATATAACATATGAAAAACAAAGTTTTACATGCTATAACTAAGTAAATAGCAAAATCAAAATATTATTTATTCAATTTAGGCCCTAAGAGAGAACTTATGAACGTCAAAAGACTACCCCGGTTCGGAAAACCACCCAGTTGAGAAGAGCCGACAAAAACTCGATCTGGTTCTTTCTTTTTAAATTGAATATACATATCATTTTACTGTTCATATCATTTTTATTGTAAATAAAAACTATACAAATTATAGTTATAATCAATGTTAGAGGAAGCACGGAGAGGTGTGTAAATTCCAGACATCACTATCTTTCACGTAATGATAAACCCTGTAATAACCTTTTGAAATTAAGACTTGTTTGACATAGTGCTTGAACTTATTGTCAGGTAAATCGGAAATATAATATTTTTTGGGATCTTATTGTAAAACCGAATACTATTAAGTTTTTATTAGACTTACTTAGCCTAAAGTGTGGGACTGCCAACTTATCTTTATTTCTAATATTAAAATTATGACGATCATTCACTAGATCGAACTTGACTAAATTTTTACGAACACACAATAAATTATCAAACATTCCTGTTGGTAACAATTTACGTAATAGGTATTTTAATGAGAGTATTATTTTTTAATTGTTTTACTTTTTATGATAAAATATGGAAGTAGTATAATTTTATTTATATACTAGCTGACCCACCGGAATTTGAAATGCCTCAGAATCAATAAACCCGTTCCATACAACTTCCAAAAATAAAATTCACCACTTTTTTTTCGTAAATTTCTTTGATTTTTTTATAATTATTCTGCTATTCGGGACAGGTACCAATTTAAATTATATATAAATAATAAATGTTATATATAGACTAGCTTTGTGCCCGCGGCTGCGCCCGCGTTATGTACGAGTATATTCTTCACCGCGTTTTAATTTTGTTAACGGACCACTAATTATTTTCCAAAAACATTTTAGTACTAAGATAAAGTAAAAATATTTCTCATAAATTATAGCACTTACTCGTAAAACTGTGCATTGAATCGGAATGTATTCAAATTTTTATGAGTTTTATTTTTTTGCCGCAGAACCCTAATTATTTTCGAAAATGAAAAGTACCCTAAGTTACTGGAGTAACCCAGTTGTCTACCAAAAAAAGTTCCGTCAAAATCAGATTTTATCGGAGATTACCCATTACAAACAGGCAGACAAAAAATTTTAAAAATTGTATTTTTGGTATCGTATATACATTCATATCGACTTAGTAAAAAAAAAATTTGTCATGACAAACAGACACTTCTTTTTTTTTATTAGTATAGATTAAATAACCTTTATTACATTAGAGTTTTTCACATAGACAAAGAAATGTCAATCTATGCTAATAAATAAATATGAAGCGTAAACATTTTCGAAAATTATGCGTTTTGTCTAGTTAATTTTTTAAAAACTGGACTGTAATTTGAAGATACATACATATTTTATTTTTCATTTTATAATATTTTAAATATATCTTATGTTTTTTACCTTACCCAAAATTATAATAGACAATTAACTTTTTTATGTTGTTTTAAAATAAATAACTATGCAAACAATATTTCCTAGTCGAACATATTATGTAAGACAAATACATATGGCGCAGTGGGTAGAGCGAATGGATTCCGCGACAATTGACGCGGCTTTGATCCCACCTATCTAACTCTAAAATCGGCCTGAACTTTTGGTGAAGGAAAACATCGTGAGGAAACTATAACATGGTGGTGGCATTTTCTAATGATGCCTGCTTAGGTAGCTACCACCCTTAAGTTTAAAAAGGCTATCGCCAAATACCACTAGGTGTGTTCCGGCAGCATCACCTGAGAACCAGTACCTAGGTTTAGTGTGTTTACCATCCTGGACCACATCGTCACTTAACATCAGGTGAGATTGTGGTCAAAGCACTGAACCCATATTGTGTAAAAAAAAAAGAATTATGTTAAATAATGCCACGTTTTATAGTTCTATAATATAATTTATCATCAATTAAAATCATTATCAATTAATAACTATTTATTTAATATTTTCATATATTGATGGGTCCAAGGGATATGGGCCAAAGTAGCATTTTTCAATTTTACAGTATGGGCATTTACAAAGATAAAAATTAATATAACTCATAGATTGTATTTTCGAAATACATGAAGATTGGTATACTCATTATTGGTATCAATACAGTTACTCATAGTACCAATATATTATTTATGTATAAGTTATTTATTTAAAAGTTATTGCACATTAGCACCTATATTAGCGATTTTATCACCTTTTTATTTTTAATAAAGTACAGTATAAAGGCTAATTTGCCATATAGACCCATATATACTGCATCTCACTAAAACCATACAAAATAAACATTTGTCTAAAAACATATACTAGCTATCATAACCGTCATAAGAAACTTCAAGATTTCAATCATTTAACTATATATTTTACGAACATTGCTATGTGTAAGCCTACATTGACCTTTTTACATCATCTTGTGTAAATCATAGGATGACATAGAATTTTTAATACAAATCAAATTTTAAATGAATAATTAATTTGTTTTAAGTAATGTAAATCAAGGTTTTTTTTAACAATCCTATATGATATATAAATAAAAGGCTATTTAAGGTTTCAATTAAAAACAAAATAAACTCCTATGAATGTTAAAATTACAATTAAAAATAAAATGATCAACGTAACTTACAAATTGGCTGAAAAAATAATAATACAGTACAGAAATTCAGAATCATATCATAGAAATGAAAATAAAGTTATAATAAAACTGAAAGAATACATGTAAAATTTGTAGCAGTTATTGTCGTCACCCTCACTTTCAGATAAATTAATGTCCTAGGATGTAACTTGAGATTCATAATAATAATTATAATACCACAACAGAATAACATGACTAAGACATAGACCAAGTAAATCCTTTTTTTGGGTGAAGCAATTGGAATCGGCTTATTATAATATAACTCCAAAACATACTTCTGTTGAGCAGTTTTTATTTCTTCTCCTTGTTTTGACAGAGGGAGATCAGATGTTTAAGCTAAATTCGAAAACATCGCCTAAGTCGTATTTGTTAAATAAAATAAATGGTTCATATTTACACACCTTGTGAGTTTAATTTTTGACCAAAGATTTTTATCACCAGCAAATTTTTTATTCCAGTTGTAACAAAAATTTAATGGCATCTTCTTCAAATTACAAATCTGATTTTGTGATACTTCTATGACATTATAGAGAGAACCCTTTACTTTTGCCCATCTGTTTCAGGAACTCATCCAGAAGGCATGTATATATTTTTTAATATTGTAGCTCTTTCAATGGTAGCATGAACAGAGTCACCCTCATTTTGATTGTGCCCTTTTCTAAGTGTGCTCAATGTTAATTTTCAATTGATTGCTAGTGTAAATATATATGTAAAACATAATGCGATTTCTATTTTGGCCTGTATAATTATCAGACCAGAATTTAAAATCATCACAGCTTCCTTTTGTCTTCTGCTGTATGTCGAAAATGCAACTCACGATTTCATCTTCATCACAATTTGTTTGTTCCATTGATAGCAAGATTCTATTAAAAGAAGTTGCTGTAGCTAAGTTGTAACATTTAGGTACAACAGGATTCTACTAATTTTCCAGTATAAAATATAGACATATTATATAACTTTAATCATTTACAGTAGTTAAAAAGTCTAATACCAACACTAGATGCAAGCAAACCTTTTTGTAAGTCATAAGTGTTACTAACTATATTAAGCATCATGGTTGTCTGTATCTTTTAAAGATCTAACCTGATTTTTGTTAATGTAGTCTTTTTTAGTTAATATTGATACAATATTATTAATAAAATCATACTGTGCAGAATGATCACCCACCCCATCCCAGTAAATTTAAAATATTTAATTTCTAGTGTTTTATCTTTTCTATTTAAACATTTTAGATTACAAGTAACATCCCACGGTTTTCTCTAAGTATTTACCCTGGCGTAATTTACCATTTATGCTAGTACAAAGTTTTCCAGAATTTTTCAATATTTTTCTTTTTAAATCTATAGTAATAGTACATTTACTAATTTTACTACTAATTTAACTTGTTAGACAGCATAAATATCTTGAGGTAATTATTTTTAAATAAACACTGTACAACTATAACAAACCATAAAAAATTATATCAAATTGTGAAGGACTCATCATCTATTAGTTACGACTTAAAGAACTTAAGTTACATTTTGACCCATGAGTTTTTAAAAAGGCACACAGTTTAGTCAACAAGTGCTTTTTAGGTCAACATTTTTTCGCCAGATTCTAACAATATGGTTGAGGTATCTGTAAAAAGTTTTTGAAAAACCATCATGCGCTCGTAAAAATACAAAAATGATACACAATTAACTGAAAAAAACGGGGTTTGGTTTTTTACTTATATCTCAAAAGCTATTTGAGATATTTCAAATCTATAAAAAGATTCAAAAAGAGAAGGAAATTTCCTAAAAGTAGAAGTCCCAACTCCCGAATCTGTAAGAATAATGTTTATAATTTTTACCATGGACTGAAAATACGTCTGGGTTTACGAAAGCCACGCCCCCTTCGAGCACTTCTACAAAAAAATTGTATTTAAACATATTACATTTTTTCCCCGTTCTTTGAGCCATTTTTCAAAGGCTTTAGAATAGATTTCCGTCAGCAGAATCAAAAAGTTAAAAATCATAATTCACATCGAATATTATATTTCATAGAATTTTTGAATTATCTTATAAATAATGTATTTGTTAATAACAATTTTTAAACAATAACGGATAAAAATTATAAAACATCATGTTTAAGTAACTTTCGTTAACGAAAACGAATCAATACTAATATTTTAAAAAAAGTTTTTATTTTTTCACCGACGTAAATTGTTAATAACAATTTGAAAATTAACAATTTTTTAATTCAGCTGATGGGAATCCATTCTAAAACCTTTGAAGAATGGCTCTACAAACGGATAAAATCTGAGATTTGTAATTTAACAATAATCGCACTTGCAATGTAAACTTATTGAAACTAATGTATAACTTATTGAAAAATCGCGATGAAAATTTTTCACAGGTGAATTATTATTCGTTGTTCTATCCTGTAAGTTGCTAAACTTTTTCAAATGAAATTTTTAATATTTAATATGTTTCAATAACATTATATGTTGAAGTGCTTGAATGGGGGGTTGCTCGTGCAAAACCGGACGTATTTTCAGTCCTTGGTAAAAATTATAAATATTGGTCCTACAGTTTCGAGAGTTTTTTAGGAAATATCCTTCTCTTTTTGAATCTTTTTATATATTTGAAATGTCTTAAATAATTTTTAGATACAAGTTGTGTACAAATGTTGTGATTTCTTCGAGCGCATCTTGAATTTTTTCAAAAACTTTCACATGCGATTCCGAAACGAATGACAACTCAACCATATTTTTAGGAGTCGACAAAAACTTTTGACCTACAAGGCACTTGACTAGACTAACAGGAAATCCCCACATGTAAATATCAAAGATACATACGCCCCTTATACATTTATATCACATTAGCCTTTATGATCCTGTAAAATACTTATTAGATTTCTGATTTTTTTTTTGTTAAATCATTAAACATAGTCAAATAAAGCATTTAACATAAAAATCTCAAAATCACCAAAATGCTACTTTGGCTCATATTCCTTGGACCCATTGATATATATAGTAAACTTATATATTTTAGTTTATATTCATTTTCCATCAACTATTTTTTCCACCAATATAAAAGTAATTTATCATTTTCTTTTTTCAAGACAAAGCAGAATTAGCATTGTTACTTCACACCAACGAATGTCAAATGTTCACAGGTTTTCTATTTACTACAAAATTTTCAATATATACTTATTACAATAAAACTACACATAAACAAATTCTGAACATTAAATATTTACAACCAAAACAAGGAAACATGCTCTAGATAACTTTAAATTTAACCACCAATAAAAATTAACAATAGGAAAACAATTGAAACTGTTGTAAACGCCAGGTTGGTGCTTGATCGGGGTTAATGATGGATTTTTAGAATATTACTTTATCTTCTGTGCACATGTCACACAGCAACAACTGGATAAACTTTTATGAAATTGTGTATGGAATTGGTCTATTTCTGAGACTAACATGTAGTAACATTTATTTTTCAAATCTTATCTAAAATTAGGCTTGAGGATTTTAATCCTCAAAATTTGTATAGGAATTAAATCAACTTTAATGTTGAAATCCTCACTAGTGTTTCTAAGAGTATCTTATGTCTATACTTATAAATAATTATACTCTGTACAATATGTTTCTTTAAGACAAAATTTCTGGTGCATTTTAACAGATCACACTTCTATGATTTTCAAAAGTAAGTGAAAAGGGGATGCATATTTGTAGGAAAATTAATTACATGTATGTTTAATTTAACAAAAAAAACTGTAAATATTTATTTATATTTAATTGAAATTACTGTTTTACAAGCACAGAATTCCATTTTAACAAAGTCATGGGCAGAATTAGGGAAAAATAATTTAAAATACTGAATAAAATTAAGTAATAGTCCAATGCAATTAATGCATTTATATATGTTATATATATTATGTCCACATTCTACTTTAAAATTGTAATAAGTGCACATATTATGCCAATACATATTCAATTTATAACAAACCACAAAAGTAAGCAATTACATTGTCAATACAATGAGTCCTAAACTTAATAAAATCTGTAACATGTAGACTGTTCGCTAGGCATAAAATGTTTAGTATCGATTGATTACTTTACAGAATTCAAATACTTAAATAAATGACTATATATACATTTAGCTTCAAAGTGGTGGAATCCTGTGCAAGGCTCAATGGCTATTCTGGGTTCCAGTGCATAGAGAGTGACGTTACACACAAGCAAAGTTAGACTTCTATTCCATATCTGACTATAGGGCTGCAGTGACTCGAGGTTGGTTTTTCTCATAATTTTAGGCTAAAGTGATCACATAACATTGAGAAATGGACATACAAGATGATTAATTGAACAGTATTTTAACATAATCTTTAAATATCTTTCACTGTATATTCAAGCTACTTTATAATAAACACTATCTTTTTAATAATCTATAGGCTCATTAATTGGACTACAATCACACCTGAAGTTAGGTGGTGATGTAGGCAACCATGGTAAACACACTTAGTTAAAAGGTACTAGCATTCAAGTTATCATACAAAATGCTTTATTCAATATAGGCCCCAAGAAGGTGCTTATGAATGTCAAAACACTACCATCGGTACAAGAAAGAACCCAGTAGAGAAGAGCCAGCAAGAATGCTACTGGAAGACATCTATTGAAATTGTAACAGGTTTTGAACTTAAGGGAGGTAGCTACCCCTTTGAGCATAATTAGTGGTTTGTTACAATATATTTTTTCACCGAAAGCTCAGGTTTAATATAGAATTGGATAGGTGAGTTAGAACATATGCCCACCAACACAGTATCAAACCACATGGACTGACTATGACAATTGAGATATTATACATTCATGTTTGATATCAAACCATCATAAAAGTAATAATAATGTTAACAATATAATTCCTGCTATTCTTATGTGAAGTTACAATAGCAGATTACATTAACAAACAAAACATTTATAGAATAGCAGGTCTGGAAGAAAATATTAAAGTAAAGCTGCTTTGTTCACTTTGACAAGTGAGAGATTTGTATGAAAAGAAAATTATCAACTATGAGAATGTGTGTAGAACTAAACAGTGAGGGTGATTGAGACCAATTTATAAAACAAAAAAGTACTGACCATACAAAAAGCAAGAACTCAGAACTAGTACAGATGTGTGCAGTCATGAATCCAAAGTAAGAAAGGTTGTAAGGAGACAAAGGCTTGCTTCATACTTTCTGCTTACCCCAGTTGGAACATGGCATAGAAAAAGCAATTCTTACCCGCTGGACTCTCTCGTGAGTGCAGAGTGTGACGACGGTGTAGTGTGTTGCTCGGCCATAGACGACGCTGGGGGACACACGCGGCTGCTTGTGTGGGGCCTGCGCAGGCCGCCCGCGCGCGCTACCTGCCCGGCACCATGCCAGGGCGAGCGCTACAACACAGCCTCCGCATCCAATACTTTGAACTCCACGATCTTACAACATTACCACCCGAATCCCAACTTAACGTTTCACACTGACACAATCACAATCACTACACTTGCAAAGTACGCACTAAATTGACACACACCACAAAGTTATCTGGAACAAAAGATGAAATACATAGTCAGCGTTTGAACAAAGCTGTATTACATAAACATTCCAACAATTTATGGCACAAACCGTAAGCAAATAAGTAATAACACGGGCCCGTATAAATGTATATTATTTTGTGTAATATGAGTTTTAAAATCATGCAAATAGAACGTTTATAAAAAATAATGTAATGGATGACACATCAAGGACAGCTACGCTTGCAGAGTTATTTTTCAATCCATTCTACACAGCTGGTTGGCTGTCACTAAATAATGTTGCCATGAAAATAATACAAATGCTACTAAAAGTCCGCACTTATTGATTTGTCTCAACTAGCGACACGGTAGATAATTCAAGTTAAGAAGTACATAAATATAGTATCAGCACAATAAAAGTTTTAATCTAAACAAATTTAATAAAAATAAATAAAAGTATTAAATCAATTAAATATTTCCTGAAGACTGTAGATTTAAGTAAAAACGAACGATCGTATTCTAAATACGCTTTAACTATTTTGCTATATGAGGTGTAAACGAAAAGTAACGAAAGTAAGTAAAACGAAAAGTAAGTAAAACGAATAGTAGAAATATGTACAGAAAGTAAAATTTTTTTTAAATTTAGTTACAAACGTTTAGTTTTAATTTTAAGTTGGACTTCTAGGTGTAACTTTGATTTATCACATAGTAATCACTGTTTTGAATTTAATAACTTACATGACTTTGTATTATGAAATTAGGATGGCGTTTTACGTGACGTAGTTTGAATATTGTGCGCAAAAAGAAGTGTGTTAAAATAATGACATTGGCCGTGAATTCTGAGAACTCACAACAACACCCTTAGAATAGAATTAACAAAGAACCCCCCTTTTGTTAGACCACTGAAGGTTAGTATAATAATACAAAGTTTAGCCAAAAGAGTTTGTGTGCATGGCCGTAAACATTTTTAAACCTTTTTTACGTTTTCGCTTATAGTTAGGAGTTAATTTGTAGGATTTCTAAAGCCCATATCATAGCTTTGTTATTTGAAATTGTAACATTTTATATAGTCCATGGATCATAACCGAATAGATATTTCATATGAATTATTCTATTATAAGTTTTATCACTATCAATTCATCTCTTTAACGCACTATGTTTAAATATATGATAGTTATTTAGTTTGTCAGTACACTACTTTTTTATGTGGTTGAAAGTACACACAAAAACAAAAATTTTGGCGCCTATTAGAGCCTTTAATATTAATATTATGGTTTGTCTCTATTCATTCGTAATTTTTCTATTTAAATAACACGGGAATTTTATTTTTTTATTTATGCATTTGTGCTTTTATGGAGTTTACGTATTGAGCAAAAAGAGTTTACAATCTCAGGTTAACAGAATTCAAGGATTTTGATTTAAGTGAATATGTACAAATATAGAATATGATTTTTGTGCAGTTGTATTGGAAAATATTTTAAATTTTTTGATTAGTGTTATTTTTGATCGCAGATATCTTTGAAACGGTTGATCTGAGGAACTTTGACCTTCAGACGTTTTTTGGTGAGCGTGAAATTACCTATGATGAAATGATTTTAACACGAGTTGTATCGCCAAATGCTTAATACATTTCCACGAATGCTAGTCCATCTTCCTATTGTTTTGCGATAACATTTAAATACAACTGAGATTCCTTTTATCAAAATGAACAGGTACATAGATACACACTACATATTATTGAAAACTAAATTTACGAATATATGTAGAGTTTTTGTCTAAGTGTGTTGTAGCTTTTGATTGCTTAAATAAATATACTTTTGAGAAATGCACATCTCATATGTTTTAAAACAATTGATGATGGTTCATTTTGATGTAATTACATTATTCTAAAGTATTTTAACTCAAATTCTATCACATTTTTAGAAAGTATTATTGTTAACGAGGATCCCGATCCTGGCTGTTTGGTTGGTAGGTTTATGTCCTATTCAGGCGCTTGTATTGTGGATTATAAAATAGAAGAACAAGGTATGTGGAAAAAAACTGCATTCTATCACACAACTTTTAATATCTTGTTTGATTATAATATAATAAATCAGGTTAAATAATGTATTAGAATTAGATATTCGTAATCATTTAGTTTAATTTTTTAAGTTTTCGCGTTCCATATTTAAATTCAGTTAATTTTAACGGGTTTTCACGCGTTACCTTTGCTTTTTTCTATCCCGACGTTTCGGCTGGGTTTCACCAACCGTGGTCACGGGCTGACTGGCGGTGCGCGGCTTCGCCTGCAGCGTTGAGGGGTATTTTGATGAACTACCCCCGTTTGGTCTTTATATTTATTATAGTCACAACACACAACACTAACAGTGTCCATCGACGATGCCTGTGACGATAAATCACATCGTCGATGGACACTGTTAGTGTTGTGTGTTGTGACTATAATAAATATAAAGACCAAACGGGGGTAGTTCATCAAAATACCCCTCAACGCTGCAGGCGAAGCCGCGCACCGCCAGTCAGCCCGTGACCACGGTTGGTGAAACCCAGCCGAAACGTCGGGATAGAAAAAAGCAAAGGTAACGCGTGAAAACCCGTTAAAATTAACTGAATCATTTAGTTTATTCACATAATCACAAATAATCAATAAATAAGTCAATATTGTGAAATATGTAGTAATTTACATGTAATAACTTGAAGATAATGGGTTTTGTAAATTAAATCTAGCAAATAAACCTGGGTTTGCTAATGGGTTTTAAATATCCTCATTGTGGGGCTTTGGGAACGTTTATTTATTTAAATATTTACGGTCATTTTACATTATTAAATTAAAAGCATCTTGTTATTGCATTGTATATTTTATTATTACTTCATTTATTTTAGATTGACATAGAATGTCATGTTTTTAAAATTAGAAGTTACATATTTTTAACATATCAAGTAAAACCTCTGTCTTTTTGGAACATCCTCCAAACCAGACACGAAACAACAAACATACACATAAATTAAATTAATTTGCGACAATTTCTCTGCCATATTTCCAAATAAAGCCGTATGAAATAAATTATATATAAACATCGTATTTACTCGGCATTTTTACCTTTCTACTACTGCAAGTAAATTGTTCAGGTCTAACATTCTGCTCTGGTGTTTGCTTTATATAAAAACATGTATAAAATAATTTAAAATTACAGTTTCTACAACAATAAACCAATACAAAACATTCATATTTATAGATTTCAATTCAGTTCAAAAAATCTGTTACATAATTTTATGACTACCATATTTGATAAGCTAGTAGAGGACAGCTATGGATAGTCTGACAATATTTGTGCTAGGATCATATTCACCATTATTAGTTTCAGACGCGTCTTATGTATCTGTACCTGTCAATCATTATTTTATAATAGCTCAACACTCCATAGACCAGAGAGATTTATTATTTAATTATTTATTTAGATTCAAATCTCTCAACTTCTTTAATAACTAGTCATTCTTAACTTTTGGTAGGTGCCCAACATCATAAATCAGACTGTTCTGATGCTCTGATACGAGAATATCACAGCATTTAATACTTTACCACAGACTGTTTTACACCTCCAAAATAATATATATATATATGACCTTATTTTTTTTTTCTCCTGTGCCACTCTGCTGCAGCTCCCAACACCGTGGTGAGTGCAGCTTTTACTGCGACCTTTAAAACCCGCTGTCTAAAAAAAACTTTCATTTACCTACTTAATCTTATATTTGTAGGTGACATTAAGAATCAGCGTCTGTAACAAAGTAGCAGTTTATATTCTGACACAGAGGACACATTTCATTTCAGATTATCCCACTATATTCATTATCGTGGATATCTGAATTATATAACTATATTTATGTGCCCTTTTCTTAAATATATGTAGCAAAAACCACGTTTTTCTTTATTCACTCTATTTTCTAGAAGAGACATCTTGTTGGCTTTGCTACACCAAAGTGTTGAGTCTATTTTACAGAATTGACATATGGTCTACCAAGCTACGTCTGTTTACAGTTAGTATCCCTGTGAATCATATTAACAATACTTTTATTACATATAAGTCAGACTTGCCATACCAATATGGTCCTCTGTTTCTACCTTCCATTTTTAATAACTCTGATAGTCAAATCTACTTCAACAGAAAATATTTCTTCTTTGAACACTTTTTATCTTTTATATTTTCTTTTAATAGGGAATTATATTTCTCAACTAAGAGGAACCATCTACACTCATATTTTTCAATTTCGTCAAATTCTTTTTCAATTAAACTCTCGTCTTCTTCGAGTAATATTTTATTTTTAATTTCCTCATCTAATTTATCAATTATTCTTTAATATTGATGAGTCCTTTATATGTTGATTCAATTCAATTTCAGTTGGAGAATTCTTTTCTGCGTTTAATAATGTCGCCAATATATTTGCTTTCTTTGTAAATTGACCTCTTACTGACCTGTGTTTTTCCATATTTATTTTTCAGGCACTTTTAATATCACGGTCGCCACGTTGTGTTTTTTCCATATTTGTTATTTTCAGGAACTTTTATTACCACGGTCGCCACGTTGTGGGGCTTTGGGAACGTTTATTTATTTAAATATTTACGGTCATTTTACATTATTAAATTAAAAGCATCTTGTTATTGCATTGTATATTTTATTACTTCATTTATTTTAGATTGACATAGAATGTCATGTTTTTAAAATTAGAAGTTACATATTTTTAACATATCAAGTAAAACCTCTGTCTTTTTGGAACACTCATTATGTGATGGAAACCTAATATTGCATTATAAGTACCTTGTTTAAGTTCTTGAAATTATCTGTTTTTTAATTCGATGAATTTAGGACCATTACTATTTTTGATATTATTTATTATTCGGGGCCATTCGTTAATTACGTAAAGGTCCCAAGGGATAGGGGGGTTAAAACCCATTATTACGTAATATTTTACAATTCGAAATTTGTTATTAAAATCTATTCCTATTACGGATGTTGAATTATTTTATTAACTCCATAATATGCACTTCGATTTTAAAATCTTGAATATGTTCATTTTCATCCAATTTAAATGTCATAAATAATAATGTGAATTCTTTCCGCGTATTAATTTTATGTTAATCATTTGGAAAATAAAAAATGATTCTTTTAATTTCAAGCTAAAATAGCGTTGAACGATTACAATTTGTTTATTCAATAATAATTGCGGTCTCTACTGCATATTATTTTATTCCAATTTTTACTTATTTTATATCTTTAAAAATCCCGCGTAGTTCCCAGAAAAACGAGATTGAATGTAAGAAAAGAATGTAATTGAATGTAAGAATGTAAAAAGAGGAAAGGGGATCGGAAAAATCTTATGTATCCTTACAAGGGTCTTGTGTCAAGAATCGTCAAAATCATCCTTACGTAATTAGTTAATATTCCCTTAGACGAATGATAAATATTTGTATTTTGTAACACTAACAACTAAGGCTACATACACGTTGTAATGTAGATATTAAATAAAGGTACAATAGAGCTAAAAAAAATTAGCCTTTAATGTTGGAATATATGTAAATGTAAAAGACAAAGAACACCATTTTACATGGCTTACAAATAAAACGGTATAATGTATTAATGTACTGTACCAGGGGTCGGAAATGTGAAAAAATTACAATTAAAAAAATGTCAAGTTTTTTAAAGAGCCACATTTTTTTTTTTTTGCCGACAATAAATGAATACTTGCATAAATAAAGTTTTTTGATAAAAAAAACTAATCTAATAAGTAGTGCCTAATATATTTTTATAATAAAATATATTTTGTATTTGGAACTAAAGAGCCGCAGATTCACATACAAAGAGCCGCATGTGGCTCGCGAACCGCTTTTTGCCGACCCCTGTACAATACGGATGTTGTCGCGATTGAAGCATTTAGTGTCAAGAATTTCCCCAGTAACTACAGTAATGCCTAAAATTTACTATTTCTTAGTAAATTTATTTGTGGTAGTAAAATTATCGTACCCAGTAAGCTGTTGATTATCCAAATATTTTCAACAAAAAGTGCTCGTAATTTATCGCGTTACTTGAATACACAGATTATTTAAATATTAATAGAAACTTCTTTTTTTTAATAAACCATGTAAACTAGGTGTGTGGTGCCGAAGACTACTAAGAATAGTACCACCCCATATCTTTAAGTGGTGTAGCATGGTGGTAGGGCATTTTCTAATGATGCCCGCCTGGGTAGCTACCACCCTCAAGTTTGAAAACCTGTCGCCAAATACCGATAGGTGTGTCCCGGCAGCAACATTTGAGAACCAGTACCTCTAGGCTTACTGTGTTTACCACCTTGAACCACATCGTCACTTAACATCAGATTGTGGTCAAAGCACTGAGCCTATTCGGTGTAAAAAAAAAGGGTGTCGTTAAAGGGGACTAAGGGATAAACCAGGGGATGGGCAGCAGCATCTTCTGAGAACCACAAACAACTATTGCGATCGGCAACCCACGCCAAGCGTGGCGATTATGGCATTTCCCCCCTTATTTGGAGAATCCTATGTCCAGCAGTCCTACGTTTTTCGATTGAATCAATTGATGTAAATTTCATTTTAATTTTAAAATAAGATTATTTAAATTCCTTCATTGTTAAGTGTTTCGTAAATAAATATGGAAGTTTTTTGCATCATTCTTACACTATAACCGTTCCAGATACATTGTCCCTATATATTGTAAAATGCAATAACGTCTTCCCTATTTGTCCATTGTCCTTATATATTCGAAGTTTCACTGAATTAATTCAGTTAATTCTAATAAACAATGAAATAAATGTCCTATCCAATCATAATAACCACCTTTGTCCGAAAAGACCATAATTTCATTATAACGCATATTTATAATATAATAAACTACAAACATAGAATAAAGAATGCAGCATTGTACATAATAAATACAATACTGAAACCGGTATGCGAGTTTCCGTACAAAACATGTACACTCAGACGCAAGCAAATACACATATTATGTTTCCCTTATTATGTAGTAAATACGCCTTATGATAATTTAATTTAAAGTAATGTAACACTAATAATAAAATAAACTTACTTCCAAAATACAGCATATTTCAGTTTTGGAAGTTGGTAGCATGTAAGCATATTTGTAAAGTGAACAATTTTTTTTTATTATTATCCGTATAGTAACCGATTCAATAAAAGGCCCACTGATTACGTTTCTCATTATATTTTACTATTATAATGAATTTTACCATACAACTAGATTGATAAAAAGCCAACATTACGCATCAATGTTTTATTTAACAATAATTTGAAATCAGAAAATCAACGGTATAAATGGCCTTGCACTAATAGAATTATACATAGATAACGCTAAATCACGTTTCGTAAGCCGGTTTATTTTGAGAAGGCAAGATTACTTTCACTACAAGGAAATGATAAAAAAATATTATGTGAGAAAAGTATAAACGGTAAACAGATGGAATATATTAATAATGGGAATAGATAATGTATAGTAATGTATTATTATATAATGTATAGTATATACTAAAGCGGGGCAGAGAGGCTGGATGCTAGTGAAGAAACTTCTAATCCCAGTATTCAATCTGATCGAACATCTATAGGGTTTGTCAATTTTAAAACGTAATTGTCGTTATATAAAGTTACAGATAACACATTATGTATGATTTCAGTCACCACCACATTAGAAACAAAAAGAGCCCCCCTTCAATTATACCCAAATGTTACCGTTTAACGGTCACCCGGGAAGTGGCCCGTTGCGATTATTAGTATGTGTGAACACACCGTACGTATTATAAAATTATAATGCATATGACATATTTTGTAGTGCGTAAACAGAATATAAAATACAATGTTATATTTAATAGCAAATATTACGAGTGAATTACGCTATAAATCCGGTGAAGCACATTTGAAAATTAATTGAATAAATTAAAATATTTATTTACTTTATAACATCTACCTACGATAGTGTAGACAATTTTATCAGCAACAGCAGCAACAACCTAACCTGTTTAAAATAAACCTGTATAGTTACAATTCAATCGCATCGATAACTTGTTGCGAGACGAAAAATATACCTCGCATTAACCAGGTGCGTCTGTTGTCAAGTAAATAAATATTAGATAATGCTCTACACTTACCTACTTTTTTCATAGGACCATTATAACATTTCTGTATGACGAACATGAAAGAGATTTTCAAAGGGCGCCCCGTGCAGGGCCTGTATGCACCGCTAATAATGCACAAATTTTGATCAGGTGACAATAATCTTATTAAACTGCACGTGAGTTGAATAGATTTGGGCAGCAAATAAAAATCATCACAATCCACGTCGCAACTTGCCCCCGTCACTCACTGATTTGTTATTCGAACGTGACCTTCCTTGACTCCCTCCTCTTGAATCGCAAAAGATAAACGAACCTTCATTTAAAAACATAAATGAACTTGGTTAAAACTCCCTTCCATTTTAATATTAAATATAGTTCCTAACCGATTCGTAGTCGATTTTGTTATTTATAAATGAATAAACCACAAAGGACCCTGATATCAAACGACCACAGAACTTCAGTATGAAATTTAACACAAAGTGATGACGTCAAGTTATGCATCTCTCTGGTTTACACCAAAACAGTTTTTAGATCGACATAGAAGATGCAGCCACGTAAATATATGCTGTAATTTTGTAATGTTATGGTATATTTTGGTATGATTCTTGATAGGAGCTGGCGAGGGGCTGAGTCCCAAGGCCGTAGGTCGACAACCTGTACTTTGCAGCAGCAGCCACGTGCGAAACCAGCTTACCTCGACAACACTGCCGTGATAAAACGTTCCCATTCTCGAATCTTAGGTTTGTAATCTTTACATTATAGTTTTTATTAATACAAGATAATTATAATATACCGCAGACATCAGTGGCGAGTAGTTCACAAAGTAAAAGTCTTGATAAACAAAATTAATATGAATCCTATGAATGTCGTTGGTAAAAAAATCCTTGCGCCTTGCAATATTATTGTGATTATTGTTACAACATTTAGCCATGAACAAAATAGATCAAAACATAATTTTTCATTAAATATGCCAGCCACCCTGGAGTCTTTACTCCCAGATTAGAGATGGGAGGGGGGATGCGTTTCCCAAATGCCTTTCCCACGATAAAAAAGGCGACGGATAATTAAAAATATTTTTTTTATGAAAATATTTTTAATTTTTTGTTATCACGCGTAACAAAGCATGAATTCGGATCAGATTCCTAGTCTAGGAAGTCAAAATTTAAAAAGTTTTAAGAAAATAATTAAAAGGATATAGGTTTTTTTTTTAAATATTCCTTTTAAGTCGTTTAACACAACAGTCGCTTCACGCAAATGATATTAGATTATGTCAATATTTTGAACGTAAATGTAACCAAGTAAATGAATTCTAGAGTGAATGTATATTCCATATTCTACGCGAATCTTAACCCATAAAACATAATATTACAAAGTGAGCGTCTACTTATAACATGGTTTTCTGATATTGAGATGACCAGAAACCAAATTTTTATCATCATCAAATGTCGAGTTCTAAGCACATGGCTCTTAAAAAGCTGTTATTTTATGGAAAAACCTAACTTCATCTAATGGATTCTCCAAACATGTATTAACGTAATGTGTTCAGCAGATAACAGAAAGGGAAATCTTGTAGATTGCCTTGATGTCAATATGTAAAATGAGAGTGTATTCTACTCTATATTATCAAAACGGTAACAAAATTCGATAACTGACATCTCTGTGGAACAAAAATAATAAATATTCAAAGGTAAACAAAATCGATTACTTACCTTTTAAGCTAATTAAAAGCTTTTTTTTATTACATTCATTTAAATACAAATTGTATTAATTTATTCCTTTGCTCTAGTACATACACAATTTCAATTATATTTTAAAAATAAGTACAGAAAGTACGTAGAAAGAAATAGATGGTACAAAAAATCTACACCTTAAGAATTTATTTTCAGAGTAAACTACAGGAACATGATACAGAATCTACAGAACATAATCGGATAACGGATGCATACTATGGTAGGCAGAAAGAATGGAGTCGACTTTGAGAGTTTTACTTAAGTTTATATTTGCATATCGCTTTCAATTTGTTTAGAATTTAGATTACTTGATCTCTTCATGCAACTATGCAGTTTCGAAGTGCTAACAACTTATATTTCGTAAAATAAAACAATAAATTTCAGTGAAAAGTTTATCGTAATTAAACTCGGTCAGAGTGCAACGAAATCATTTTTTGGCTAGCTTGGGTGCAATGTATAGGATGTCAACGACCGACCCCAGAGCGAGGGATGCACCCTCGCTTCTTCACGTACAACACTTCGAGCCCTAGCAGTTCAATAACCTTTTGAACACCCTACAATGACTTCCTTATAAGCATAAATAGACAAGATTATCTTAGGGTGACTTTATTGAAATACATTTATGGACTATGAAAATAAGAGAAAATTTTTTATACAAATCTATTCTCAAGTTCTAGTGTATGTATCTAAGTGTGAAAATAATTCTTTGAAGCGGCTGGTGTTACAAGGTAAAGCACGATACCGCGCGAAAGGGTACATATATGAGGGACTGACCAGATCAAACCTGCTCCGAGTGCTCCATTATATGAGTGCACTGACAGCGAGCAGAGTGAGATAGCAAGATATCGGAGCCAAATGTCAACATCACCCAGCTATATTACTGACGATCACGGCACGCAATAACGTATCAAAGTAATTAATTACACCACGTAAAATTATGGTATCATAATTACTGTTGTAAAACTTAAATTAATAAGCCTCTTTTAAAATCATTTTATAACAATTACAGTGGAAATTTAATATGTCGATTACCCATAAAAATGAAACAATAGGAAAACAATGGAAAGCTGGCGTAAACGCCACGGTAGTGCTCAAGGGGTTAAATTTGTATAAAAACAGATTATTCGCCTTATCGTAAATATATTCGTCACTGACTAAGTAATAACCACCACATATATGGTGAAAAATCTATCATAGCGAAGCAATTGATATATCGATTTCGGAATCAGCACGTTCGTACCTAAGTTCTAAAAGTAATATTAGTTTCGTTTTATGCTTATCCTAGGATGGTCATAGTCATTTTTAAACTTTATTCTATTTAGAAGCCATATAGAAATAGTAAAAATTATTGATTTAAGCTATGTATTTAATATGCGTGTAATGCTTTGGAAACCATTATCACAAAAATCAGAATACTAGCTATTACTATCAAAATTTATTTTAAATTACCTGTTTTATACGTGCAACCGTATCAAGTACTTCGAAGCTGTTTATAGCGGATGCACTATGCTTTCTGGCACAACGGTACTACATTTACAGAACTGTACTGCGCAAAGTTCATAACAAGTCAAAGAGTATCAAACCAAAAAGTCTTCGGTTCTACACTTTTGTAATTTTGTTGTAAAAACTCGGAGGCAACTCAGGTAGTGGCCCAGAATATGCTCCGATCACTTACTGGGGAGGCCCCTGCACCAGCTACCAATGTGATACAGTGATATTTTCATGCATCCATAACGCGCATTTGCCCTACATCCCTGCACACTTCATGTAGGTACATGGGTTATGCAAGGGACTTTGAAATCCGTCGTTTCCATTAACCACTGTAGGTTTAACGCGGGGCAAATTCCGCGGAGTTCACGTCTCAGGTAAAATCCCGTACCCACATATGTGCTGCTTTGGTATCCTTGCGCTAGTTATTAGTTTCTCGGCTGAGGTACTTTAAGCGCTCGCCACTAAAGTTCAGTAAACTGTCAAGACCTTTCCAATAAACAACATTAAGTCAGTTCGAATAAATAACAATAATAACAATCATTTTTGGTATTAGCGAGATTCAACTGTGTTCCAATTGCATTCCCGTCCCCAATGTTTAAAATATAAGTACTTAATAAAGATTATAAATGTTGATAGCAAATCAGACCGTGGACCTGAGTAACGTTAGCGGGCAGAGTTACAAAGCCCAGATGAAACCGTCAAGGCCCTTTTCGTCAACAGCGTTATTCAGATCGAAAAACGGTGTAATTTTAAGGAAGCACATAATAAGTAAACCGAAGAGCTAATAGTATTATACACTTGCCAAAATATAGTTCGACGCCAGCTTTATGACGAGCTTGGAGGTTAGTTGTAAGAATCACTTAAAAATTAAATCGGAAGTATGGTAATTTGACTGAAGGATTGAAGAGAAATGTAATGTATTTTATACCTAAAATAATATTTTACTTATCACAAGGGTGCCCATATAAATGTTTTTTGCTCGCAGAAGGTAAGTCTTCCATTAAGCTGTCGCGTCCTCCTTTGTCTTCACTTGAATCCGACTTTGCCTCACTGTTGGATGCCTTATCGTTGACACCAATAATAAAATTGGCCGTTAATTTATCGATGATAACGTCATTTATTTCTATTCCTCCTTTATCTGTCTCACTTTATGACATAATGCAGCTCAACCATTTTCACCAATTTTTTTATTTACTTTTTCTTGGACTAATGCCATCACGTTGTTTAGGCTGTATACTATTGTTCTACACATCGTCTTTGAAACCTCTATAAGATCGGAGTTAAAGTAATTCCAATGAAGTACGATACGGAATAAGGGAGGTGTAAATTGATAAAAACATGGTTTGTTTATTTATCTTTGTTAAGCGATATGTATTTGTATGTAGGATCTTTATACTTAAATATAATAAAAGGTATTCTCTTTCTATTTGCTCGTTAAAGTGCTATATATCTAGAAAACAACTGAACGGATTTACGGGATTCTTTTTGAAATCGTACATTAGCTTTCTGGTCCAATTTTAGTACATACTCATACATGGTACTACATGGAACAGGTTATGAGTAAGCTAGTTTAAAAATATTCAATAAGTTTAGCTTAGTACTTTGAATAAAATAGACGGTGTATATAAAGTGTATAAAACGTTATTCCGAAACAAAAGACGTTCTATCCCGAGTTCCAGATATTAGAGTTTGTCAACGGAAAATGCATTTATTTATACTGCGTATAAAAACAGTGGGCTGAATACATATAAAAATTCACGACTATTTCTATCCACGCGCCGGGTACACATTTGATGAGAATTAAAACGGTGCCGAAGTTCTCACCTACTTCTAGAACCTGTTTTAGACATTTATAATTTTGCCTTTCATATGGAATATTGCGTTTTCAAATTCAATTTACAAAGGATATGATGACATTATGAAGCATCAGTATAGATTGCACAGTAAGACATTAGTTACTTGAAAAACAGAACTACAGTCTTCAACGTCCAAACTGTACTTTTATGGTCAATTATCGATTTATTTCGATAATAACTTTGTAATATTTGGATCACTAATCTATTTTAAAATTGCATTAAAACAACTGTTATAAGATAAACATATTTAAAAATGATGACATATTTACAAATGAATTACGAATTTTTTCTATTAATAACAGTAATAGATAATAATAATCGTTATATATATTTTTTTTAAATTTATTAATGGGTTTCTTATCAAATCGCAGATATTTCTCACACCATAGTCTTTGTGCAATCAAACGTTTTATAAACCTCAAATATGATTTTATTTTAATATTAACGAAAAGAATAATAAACATACTGAAAGGATTTTGATTTCGACCTAACTATAGGCATTATAGTGTTGCAAAAGAACCATCGACACGGAGCCAAAAGGTTTCGTGACGGCTGTTCGTGTCCCTTGCATAACATGATTCCGCATTCGCGACGAGCGCGACCATTTTGCACAGCACAGATTCATGTAACGCTCCATCGGTTACACCTTTATTCAATGCATCGCGTTCACAAACCGTTATAACGCTACTCCTCCGTGTTAATATCGCATTAGTTCTCAACAATTAAAATTAAATTTAACCGGCATATTCGAATTTGCGAAATTTAGATGTACACGTCCGTCTAAAGTATGTCAAGAATGAATAATGGAATAGTTCAGATAAATGAATGTTCCATGCTATGTTTGCAACTACGGTAGTATTGTGTCAAAGTCTCAGATGCGACTCTTTACTTTGATTTCCAAAACATTTTCTACATTTTCCATTACGAATTCTTATAAAAGCAAATCTACTGTCCATTTTTCACCTATTTATAACTGACTAGTGCCTTTTTTTTTTTTTTTTTTTTTTGTCGGGGGAAATGCATTTACGCACTACCCTTACCCATTGCATTAGTGAGACCGAAGTCCCCCAATGCAATGGGTAAGGGGGCACGGAGGGACGAACTCCGTGCCAGTGTGGGACTCACCCGGGCGAGAGTCGCCCGGAAATACCCACTAAAACCCCCCGGGGCCGTCCGCCGCATTTGGGATGGGGGCGATACGGGATTGCACTGCATGCCACCGCGTCGCCCCCTGCGGCGAACTGACTAGTGCCCTGCCCCGGCTTCGCACGGTTATATAGAATTCTCCAATTAAAAAACAATAAAATGAACTGTGAAAGAGAACTGAAAAAGTCATCAGCTTTCTGTGTGAAAGTAAGTAGTTTATCCATTGGAAAAATTAAAAAAAAAAACAATTTTACCTCTTCATATAAATATATAGTATACATATATAATACCATCCATTTGATCTTTATAAAAGCTTCAATGTTGTTATTTTGGTTTATAAGTGCTTTTAAAACTGCTTTATAGTGCAAAATCACTACAGTCCCGAAATGTTTAGATGTAACAAAGCCATAATCTAATTCGATAACAGATAGATAATGTAACTAACTAAATATAATTAGAATTGCCCATTCCTAGTCAATAATTAGTGGCGCTTTCACTTTTATACCCCTTAAGTATGTTTCTAAATAATGTACACTAGGCCCCATGGATTTTCGAATAACGCCCACGTATCGGATGTGCGCCTTGAACAGGCCCCCCATCAAAATAGACCATCAACTTGAGATGATGACGATTACAAACGTTTTTTTTTTCGTTTTTGTGTTGAAAGATTTTTTTACTTACCAAAATATTAGAAAATATCCAATAATACCAATTATTTTACATATTAGCCAATGACAGAAAGTTGTCTGATAATTATTGTGTTTAAATCTTTAGAACGACTGAAGCAATTTACAAGATTCTGGTTTTTAAATTATGAAGGTTTTTTTTACTTGATTGTAGTATCTAATTTATTACATAAGATCTTGGTTTTCAACCTCAACTTGCCGTGAGACTTTGGTGGTTCTGTGGAAGACCCAGAAAAAATTAGGTGGCATTGAGATATAGTCTAAAAAAGGAACCAATAAACGCTACATAAAAATAACTGCAGGCATTAAATATTAAATAATTTAATATTTAATGGATATAAAAATATATACTGTGGAAATGGTGAAAATAGAAATTGTCTAATGCAACCAAAGACGCGAACAAAACTTGTATCACGTAAGGTACAAAGACATTAAACTAGTTTTAAAACTACCTATTTGTAATTGTATTGCCATTTATAATCATTACTAACCACATAAATAACCAAGCACACCTAATCAAATACATCTCTGTGATAACGTATTTTATTAACCTATCTATAATGTTAATTTTTTTTCAGTCTGCTTTTTGTACTTTACCTTTAACTATATCTTTTCCTTTCATTTGTTAAGACTTCAAAACAGAACAATCTCCATAGTAATGAAGGAACAGGTCAGGGTGCAATAAATACGCGTATCTTAATTTGGTTTACAAATATATTTCGCCACTTATTCTACATTATTGGGTTACACTGGTTATTCTCTCTTCCACGCGTCTCAAAAAGACTGCCTTAAATACCCGACGACGGGCGACTAATTTATATTGTAACGCACGCACTACCTGTTAATAACATTCTTCACAAAAAATTATGTTGACATACTAAAATATGTTTTTAAAAATGTAGAAAAGTCTTACATTGCTTATCGATAATATCTCTAAAATTAACTTCACTTCCGGTTTTACATTTTCCGGTTCCGGTTTAGAAAACAATACATAAATTTTATTTCAGTTTTATATTAATCAATAATACTAATTATTGTATGCATAAGCAAATATATGAAAAATTATCATAACAGTAAATAATATATATACTACTAATTACACATTGTTAATTGTTTATATTGATGACGTGTAAATGCATAATATCATGAATATGTATGCAATGTATACAATGTTTTGCATTGGATATAGTTGTATTCTATGGGAAATGTTGTTAAGAACAGGTGATGTGCCGATTTCTGTAATCGTAGCGCGAGATTACGTAAGTAAGGTATGCCTATATATCGAACCACGTGCTACATACATCGGTACAAATAAATCAAATAAGTATGTTTGAAGCCAACTCATTTGCATACATCTATTTCTGACAGCATCAAAATTACATACCGATTACAGACATTGTTCTATTGCTAAATAATATCATCAATGTCAAGTATACGTAAACTTAAAGAACTGTCCATGAATCTGCTTTTAATCATTCAAACAGTCGTATTTTATCTGACGCTTAGAATACTCGATGCTATCCGCAGTTAATAAAATTGTTTTAAAAACTTTGCAAATTATGTATATGCAATGAGAGGAATTCGCTAATATAAAAAAAGAGTTAACCTTGTACTACTTTTGCACGGCAGCGATGGAAGCGATAACTCAAAATAATTTAACGTAATACTGGCATAATGGCACGACTTTAAGAACCACAAATAAATTGAAGCACATTTGCAATATATAACAATAGACAGAAAAAGAAATCTACATCAAAGTATTAATTAATTATTACTAATTATTTTTGTGAGTTTTAATAGATTCTTTTTATCGTTTAGGAAAAATGTTTAAATGTATGAAAAAAAATAAAATTAAAAAGAAATAATTTTTACCAGTAAAGTAGACACACTGGGAATAATTGGGTAATAAAATTGTATATTATGATTATAATATAATAATACACAATGACCTATCATTTCATCTCAATATATGGTGGAAGGTGAACGTAAGAATTAATTAATTGTACCTAGCGCGTTGCATAGGGTAGGTAATGAGAGGGCTCGTGGCCGGGCCGCCCGCGACTCGTCGCGACGTCCGGATCGATACCGAGCGAGCGAGCGCCCTGCCGCCGCCGCCGCTACCCTGCCAACTCTACATGGACTCTCTGCATTTCTGTCACTAGTCATTACAAACACATAACTTGTTTTATGATAATGCCTTTACAGAGGTTTCGTGAATACAAGTGTTATTTGAAACTCCGTCTACATTTTACACAATTTCATATATGATCAATAAATTCATACATCGATAAATATTTCTGACAGTTATGCAAAAGTAAAAGTGCTTTATAAAATTATTAGGTAATAAGTTAACCTATTTTAAATTACTGTTATTAGTGTTTACAATGTGATCAAAATTAGATAAAAATCATTGTAGAAAATTTGAGGTAAAGACTGCTTTAAACAATAAACAAAACAAATATGTAGTTATGTAGCCTGCACCCTCTCTTAATATTATAACTACGGTTTGATCGCGGGCGATGCGGGGGACGCTGATTATGCGCGACAATGTTTTAAGGATAGTATGACTGTTTTATTTTTACCTATTTACAGATGATCATCATATCATAGAAAACTAAAAGGACACTTTAATAATCGATACTTTATTAGTTTTAAAGATCGATCTTTAGAGCCTCGTTTTTGTGAATCAATTCATCAAACTTAGATTCGAATCGATTAATAAACCTTTTTTTTTCGGAAAGGATTCCCATTCCTACTTAGGGTACTAGAATACAACGGCCGCCCGCCGTACTATGTCCGCAGTCCGGTCCGAACGTGTGTTAACACCATTACATGTAGGGGTAATTATTATTAATACTTTGCGAAAAAGATCGGTTTTTTTAATCGATTCGTTTTTTTTAATAGAGTTGCCAACGCGCACGTGATACCTCTGGTGTTGCAGGCGTCCATAGGCTACGATGATCGCTTACCAAGAGACGGATCGTATGCCTGTTTGCCACTTTAGTGGTATACAAAAAAAAACAGTTCAGTGTCATTTTTCCTTAGTAGATTAGGCATTTTCCTTTTTTCTTTTATTGATGACCATTAGTAATGTTAATAAAAAAAATTGGGAACAGTTTTTGCAATAAATGATTATAGTCTAATTTCGCTCTACTGGAAAATATTTTACGAATAAAACCTCAAATAAAATAAAATAGAAAATAAAATCTCCGAGACCGCGATATTTTGTCCATCGAATCAAAAAAAAGCGATCTTTAAAAAAAACTTATTTACCATCCCTACTTAGGCAACTGATGACCTGCCGGCCGCTCGATATACCCATGTCCGCGGACTCGTCCGTACGTGTATTAACAACATAAAGAGCGTAATAGGGAACGTAATCTCCAATTCAAAATGGTGACGAAAACTAAAACAATAACATGATTTATTCTCATTGTCTTCAGTTGACCAACAGATTTCATTGCTGTGGTCTTCGTTCATGAGTCATGACCATTGCATTGTGAAAATAAGATACTCTGTTTATAACGTGAAAATTATCCAAGCAGAAAAGTATGTTCTCTTTTAAAATGGAAGGGAAAAGGCATTAAATATTTATTTGAATCTTAAATATTACATTTAAAATGGTTTTCGATTCATGTTATCTTTCGCAAGCACATTAGCATGTGCAGGCGAAGGACCTATACATTACTATACATATCAATACATTGCAGCGAGCTGCTTTAAAAATATGTCAGGGTGTGGCGGTTGCATTTTATTTGACCATGATAAAAAATACAAATACAATACAATACAAGCATCTGTATAGCAATTATAATTTATAAAAGTATGCAAAGTGGGGATACATGTTCAGTGACAGATTGCATTAAAATTCATATACTTATTGGTTTGTATTTGTCAGAACGCGTACAATTAAAAACTTTGGAAGTCAACACAATTATTGTTCAGAATGATGAATATAAGAGTCAAACCGAAACTGTATCTAAAATACTTATTTACAGCATTGTAATAATGTAAATATGAAACGCGATACAACAAATATGGAGAGATCCAACAACGCAACCAACAGTACGATTTTTCTATAATAGTAACGATTAAAATTGAAGGCCGAATGCATTTACAAAATATCGACATAGACTAAAATGAATATATAAGCTTAGTTGCAATTCACCATTTACTATTTTGAATTATCGACGTCAAAAATGTAAACTGGATTTAAAGGAATCAACTGTAACTTAAATATACGATGAATACATTATTTATATATATACATAGACTAGTTTATGTATTTTTGTCAAAGTTTTATTTAATTTGGGTTATATACTATATTAACCTCTTGAGCACTAACCTGGCTTTTACGCCAGATTTCTATTGTTTTCCTATTGTCTCATTTTTATGAGTAATGGACATATTAATTACATAACCTATATTAATCAAAATATTTTGTTAATTACATTCGCATACTAATTTCAAGCAAGTGTCACACACGTAATTGGATTTTATCAGTCGCCGTATGACCCGGGGATGAATTAGATATTGATGCAAATACAAAGTATATGTAAATATACGTAGAACAATGTACCTATGTTACAGTTTGTAATAAACAAAATATTTTATGTTATTCAATAAGCAATTTCCGCCTTTCCGAAAAAGATCGATTTTTGATTCGATTCGAATCTAAGTTTGACGAAACGATTCACAAAACATCGAGGTCAAAAAGATCGATCTTTCAGCCTAAAAGTATTGATTATTAGTGTCCTTTTGTTTTACAGGATATGATGATCATTTGTAAATAGGCAAAAATAAAACTGTTCAGTGTCATTTTTACTTAGAAAGTTAGGGATTCTTTTTTTTTGTTTACTTGATATATATAACTTTTAGTGCCGTTAATAAAAAAAATTGGACCCAGACTTGACAATAAATGATGATTATAGTCTAATTTCATCCACTGGAAGAATACTATTTACGAATAAAATTCAAATAAAAAAAAATAGAAAAAAAGATTGATCTATAGGATTTGTGAATCAATTTAAAAAATAGATCTTTTTAAAAAGTCTTGTTCATCATTCTTACTTAGGTGACTGATGACTTCTGCCGCTCGATATACTATGTCCGCGGTCCGGTCCACGCGTTTATTAACAGCATTAGACATATTTCCCCACCTACACCGCGCCGTACTACGCCATGCTCAGCCCCTCCCACTCCCCCCTTCGAGCGGCTGCACAGCGCGGTGCTTGGCAAGTCTCTTACTTGCTTTAACTTCAGTATCACATTTTGTAATGACTCCGTAAATGTCCAAATAGCTTTAATATTTTGTCTTTCGTCTCAAACTTATAAAACATTCACATAATTTTTACATATTTCCATACAAACTTTCATCCCCTATAAATATGTTTCAAGCTTCCAACTCTAAAAATTACGATACTTCCATACAACTTTCTTCCCCTCTTTCAACGCCTTACAACCCTTTTATCGCATTAAAAAGAATGTCGTATATTAAGCCTATGTCATTTCTCAGGCTCTAGACTATCTGTGTATCAAATTTCATTTAAATTAGTTCAGTAGCTTTGGCGTGAAAGTACGACGACGGACAGACTGAAAGACAGAGCCACTTTCGCATATATAATATTGGTAAGGATTTAAATATGTAGTTTACACCAATTTTTATACATAACGATTCCTATCGACGCATCGACATTTAAGGGTAAACTTAAATAAATCCTTGTAACGAACAAATCACAGGTTTTTAATATTTTACTAGAAAATAATGCAGTAATAAACAAATTATCGGTAGTCCTTATAATTGGACTCATCAGTTTTCTACATTATAATAAATAAAATTTAAGCGTCTGTTTGTAATGTCAATTATTTTTTTACAAAATAGATATGAATGTATATAATACGATACCCTATACCAAAAATATAATTTTAAAAAATTTTGTCGGACTGTCTGTTCCGGGTAATCTCCGGATGGGACATTTTTTTGTTAGATAGCTGAAGTTCCTCAGCGTAAGTTAGGCTACATTACATTTTTCGAAAATAATTAGGGTTCCGTAAAAAAAATAAAACGCAGTGAATAATATATGAAACGCGCACGCAGCCGTGGGCACACAACTAGTTTGTAATAATAACAACAATAAGTTTCCAAGAACGTTATTAGTAATAAAATTTACATTGTGTGCAAGTTTCTGCAAATTTCTTAATATTAAAACCACTAAACCTGGACGTGGATATAAAGATTGACTCGTACTAGTATTAAAAAAATATTTCACCACTTTTAATTCGCTCGCAATATTAGTTCCCATTTTTATTTCAATATATGTAATGTGGTCACACCTCATTCTAGTTAAATGACTTCTATCGTTTAAATGCGCTTTTCAGGAACTTAATAAGATAGTATAGGTAATTATTTGAAATTTAATTGTATGTATATGATAGGTCTAGATGTTACCTTAACTATTACAATCTAGATTACCTTAACTATGTATTGTAATCATGTACGATGATATTATGCCAGTGAATGTGAGTGTATGACTGCAGGTATGCTAGAAACTAGTGGATGTGTATTACTTCAATCATGAATAACTCCTATAGATGCCTAGCAAATAGATGTAAGAATGGATGATTAAGGTTACCTCATTAGCGAGTTGTATATATAGCGAAAATTTGGAATATAAAGACCAAACAGGAACTGTGTAAGCAACAAAAGTCGCTCCAATAGAAGAATCTTCTAACTTGCTACCATCAGTATAAAAATGGATATTAACCCCTTGAGCCAGCGTTTACGCCAGCTTTCCATTGTTTTCCTATTGTCTTATTTTTATGGGTACTCGACACATTAAGAGTCGTCTGGCTATAAGTGATATCAGAATTACTGCTATTGTAGGAGTGAAAGCTGTGATGGAAATTCTTCCTGCAGGGTGTAATAACTTGTGAGGAGGGTCGTTCGTAATATGAAGTAACAGTTCTATGATGCCTGTGAGTCTAATTTATTCTAGTTGATTACCTCTAAAACTTGCTGCCGTGATGAATACTGTCTTGAATTTCCTTGATATTTAAATGGCAAAACAACGCTGAATAGGATTGTAGCCTATATTCACATCCGCAATTGTAAAGATGCAGCATAAATTTGGTCATCTGCATCAACAATTAATGTGAATGTTGATGTAAATGTAGCTAAATAATTAAGTATATTACAGTTCCAGACAAGTAAAAATCGTACAGAACGGAAAGTGTCACGTTCCGTGAGCTCGTACCAAGTGACCAATAGGAGCAAAGATGTCATTGATGATACGACGCGTTTGTCATTATTTGTCGTAAATAGTTCACAACGGGTTTTGTTGCGCTTGTTGTTTAAATAATAGGTCGGGGACAAAGTTTCTTCACATTTTATATGAAAATTCGGAACTTGAGACATTTTTTTCCACATTTATTTATATTTAATTACAGTATATATGAGCTACTTTGTTCGGTAACACACTGCCATCTTGTAGTTAAGCCACGATCCCGTTACTGTAGAAATTTTGGGACTTCTGATAAAAAAAAACGCGACAAGCAGTTTCAAGCTGCTTCCTCTCAACTACTTGCTTTAATCTCATTAGTTGTTGGCAGTAGAGATCCGATTTAATGGTTCTGCCAGGCGGTAATAGCTCATAATGAACAATGCACTTCCAATCCCACCATATACACATCATCACCTTATTGATACTTAACCCAGGTTTTGCCAGTCTGTGAAGCCTGACCGACGCTTCGCCCACGACGTTGTTCACACGTTCTTTTCGTGCGTAATCCACTTTTCATCACTATTTATCAATCTCTTCAAAAAAGGTTCCGTTTCATTACGTCTCAATAAAGAATCACAAATGAGTACGCGATTCATTAGGCTTCTTTCAGTGAGCTCGTGTGGCACCCAAATATCGATATTTTTTCAAATGTGTAAAACTGTTTTGTAGTCAATTCCGGATCTTCAGCTGTCGTACCAGTAGATATGCCCACCTGGCTCCACTTTTTCATTTTTTTTTTCTTATTAGCTAAGGCTGTTGTCTGGAAGGGCCTTTACAGCTTCACCGTGAATATGGGGGCGAATGCTGAAGGCACTTAGCCGTAAAGTGGTACGGACCTCGGTTTGGCCATTACCCGAGTGTAAAGAATGCCGCAGATTTTTGAACCGTGTGTAGCCCTACGCCGCTTTTTCAAAAATGGTGTCCACTTCTTCTGTAATGGGGTGACCAGAGCGAGGCGTATCTTTGACATCAAAATTCCCGGATTGAAAACGCTTAAACCAACTTTGTGCTACTCTTACTGACTGCATTATTTTTTTGTAATAAAATTTTAAATGTATCGAATTTCTTCATTAGATTCATTCGTTTTGATAAAAAAAAAAACATAGCTGGAAACAACATTCTACTAATTTGAAACGTAACTTTTTTAATGACATCAAAACCAGCCAGATACGAATGGTACAGCCAAAGAGATTTTAATACAAGTTTATACATATTATATAACTTTTTTCTCGACCTATTAGTTCAGTTTTTGGATTGTACTAATATACAACGTGAGCAGTGTAAAGCTAACTGATAGTTTACAGTTCATAATTAAGTGAATTTATAATATCGCCAACACTCATAGCGAGATTTGGATGGATAAACTTGATGAACATGATAATACTCAATGCAAAATATATCGTAAATGCTACACTCGCAAGGGCCGAACAGTTTAATTATTAAATACGGATGTCTTACTTCCACATTTCCTACATTTATTCGTATTTCGTACAAAGTTTGTGCTAAGATCAGCATCTGCATCCGCGGATGTTAGCCTACGTAATCAGGAACCGCATCCGCCTCTACGGATGTTAAAAAATCTACATCCACAACATCCCTGCATTACAATTACCTTCTAAATATATATATAATAGTATGAAGTTCTTACCATTCACTGACAACTATTTTATACTTGTATTTTTTTTTTATGTTACGCAGCAAAGTGACTGCTCTGGATCTGATAGTAAGTTCAGTACAATTCAAATCAGCGACGACTGACACTGAACAGAATTCACTGCCATTCACCGCTGTCATGCTTAGGTATTATATGCTTTACGCCTCTTTTGAAGGACCCAATATCATAAGAAGGAGGGAACACGCTGACGGTTCCACAACATCACAGTGCGACAAAAGTAAGAATCGGCAAACTTTTTAATTCTTAAATTTATGGGCGTCACCATGAATCTGTGACACCGAAGTCGCGAAATTCTGTTGTGGAATGGAGAGGAGGGGATCAGTTCAAAGAGCTCTTCGGAACACTCGCATGATACAAGCAGGAAAACAAGCTTAGAGAGGTAATATCCTTGTGCAATTGAAGGGGTTCTATAGTGTTGGTGATAGCTGTATCATTTACAATGCGGACGGCCTGCCTCTGCAACCTGTCTAAGGCATCGATGAGATATTTACTGGATCCACCCCAGAGTTGCGAACAGTATTCCATGCACGGCTAAACATGGGTTTTATAGAGAAGGTACAGATGGATGGGCAGGAAAAGCCGTCGCAGTCTGTTCAGGATTCCGAGATTACATACTCAATGTGATCCTTGAGGTAAAGATATCTATTTACTACATTTTATTTAGATCTTCTAAGTAAATATTAATAAAATAATTGTTTTTATATATTGTCCAATGACTGCTGCTCCCATTTAATTCACATTAAGCGGAATTCCCTATAAATTTAGCTTTTTAATCTGATATTATACATGATAACAATATATATACATATATACCAGAGGAAGTCTTCAAATTAAATTTACTATAATACCCTGATATCTTTAACCGATGTGTCCCAGCTCATACTAATTAACGTAGCATACTAAAACAATACATACAAAAAGCAATGAACTTTAAAATTGTAGTATAGACAAAACCATGTTAACTATCTCCCTCATACATTGTATTCCAAATCCAGTAAACAAATCAACATTTGAAGAATAAGTCCAAGGAGGAGTAGCAAGAAAAGACAAACAATGTGACAAAGGAAATTCAGGAGCTAAAATTGACAGTCAGATATAAAACCAGTCTGATGGTCTAATAATTAAAAAAGAATAGAAGATATAGTAACCAAGAAGTGTAAGACTGTGTGATGAGTAGAAAAAAATGCCTACATCCTACAGTAAATAAACATGGGTTTAACATATGTATGTATGAATTAAGTGTCTTTGTTAATAAAGAAGAATATTTTCTAATCTCCACACAAGTAGACCAGAAACAAAGAGCAGCTTCAGAAACAAGTCCAGAAATTTTGCCCTGTAGCACTGTATAAGAAAATATGATCATCACAAAAACTCCCTGGAAATTTCAAACAAAAGGCCACCATTTTGTTACAACACAGTCTGAAAATTGGTAAAATAAAGCAAAGACTGGCTGTCTGCATGTAACATCAAAATATCCATTTTTTTACTAAATAGAATTTTTTAGTTTTACCAAATTTTTACAGGAATTTTTTGTTAGATAGCTGAAGATACTCCAGGTAACTTAGCATACTTTAGTTTTTCAATAAAAATTATGGTTCCCCATAAAAAAAATTAAAAGTCATGAATATTCAAGTAATTTCCAATTCAATGCAGTTCCACTGGCAAGTGTTTGAATTTTTGAGAAATAGTTTTACTTTATGTTAGTGAAGAAAAAATTAAGGAAAATAATTACAGTTTTGTATAAAAAAATTTAAATGCAGTGAAGAACATATTAAACATGGCTGCAGCCTCAGACACACAGGTAGTCAACAATAAAAACAAATAGTATCATCTTCTTGTGCTGATTTATGCACGGCATCTAATTGTTACATATTGGTTTGGTTCTGAGTTAATATATTATTTGAAAAAGTATTATATTACACAAAAATTTATTTTAAACAGCATAAATTATGTCTTTATTATTAAAGGTATATATTATTAAGGGCTTAACTAATATTGCTTTAAAAATAACTAATGTAAAATTTAACAAATTTGTACTTTTGATAATATTACCATTGCAATGAGAATTTCGTATGCATATTTTTGTCGGACTGTCTGTTCCGGGGAATCTCCAGACAGGACTTTTTTTGTTAGATAGCTGAAGTTACGCAGAGGAACTTTAATTATTCGAAAGTAATTAGGGTTAAAAAAATTAAAATGCAGTGAAGAATATAGGAAAAATTTCCAAGAACATTATTAGCAATAAAATTAACATTGTATTAAGTTTCTGGTGAAACAAATTTCTTAATATTAAAACCACTAACTGACCTGGATATGTATATAAAGGTTATTCATACTAGTAATAAAAAAGAAATGTCACCACTTTTAATTCGCTCGTAATATTAGTTCTTATTTTTATTTCAATATTATGTGGTCACATCTTTTTCTAGTTAAATGACTTCTATGATTTAAATGCGCTTTTCAGTAACATAATATAATATTAAAGGTAATGATTTGAAATTTGATGTATATGATAGGTCTAGATGTTACCTTAACTATTACAATCTAGATTACCTTAACTATGTATTGTAATCATTGCGATGATGTTATGCCAGTAAATGTGTAAATTTCTCTAGCTCCTAATTATTTTCTCTTTGTTTAAAAAGTGTCTTGAAACAATTAGCCTGTACTGAGTTATATATAAATATATGTTTCTGAACAAAGGGAAAGATATGTCAACCAATAATAAGAGATTATAAGATCCATTCGGTAAGAAATTACTTAATATATGAGGTTTTTATTGTATCATTCTGAAAATATACAAACTTCATGACTGAACATAATTATAAACCATAAAGGACAAAGAATTTGTAGCACTGTATGATTCATTCATCATAATCATTATTTTAGTTTAATTAATTCAAAACAAAAAATAGTTAGATATCCTGTAAAGAGATAACTTTTTGGACATATATGTATATATATAATAATACATTACAATTTTCCTAATGCTATGAAGGATTTAGTTACCCAATTACAAAATGCAAATTTTTATATGTGCACGGAACTGACACGAAACAGCGTAGTTACATCATGACCTTCTGATAAATAGGTAAGTTTGCGTTGCAAAATAATTGACTAGCAATCAATACGTAGGCCACCTTTATTATGTGTGACTATAATACATACTAGAATTGCACTTACCTATGAAACGTTCCTTTCAGCAGGGTCGTATTTTACAAATCAGTATATGTAGCTAATTTATGTACGGTACATAACGATACCTCAAATATAAGACGTAATAAATCACTAACGCTATTTCGTTTATCGCGAATGATGTTTGACAAAACTTCAAATCGATTATTATGGTACTACTCTACAGAAAATTTCACATCAGTAATAAAATCCACATATCATTCACTAATTGTCACTATTTCGAGACGAAATGACACTATAATTTTGATCCATGCAGATTTTTATAAAATTTCAAGCGTCCAGAGAACAAAAACAGCTGGTTGTTCATGTAGCCATAGATTTAATCAGTTTTTTTGAACACTAATGTCATAGACAACATAGTTTTTAGTGTTGCAAGTAAATATTATTTGGTATAAAGTGGCTACACATAATGTATACAATATTAAGCATTATGAGAAGTCCTGATTTGCCAAAAACAGTTAAATATGTTTGTTTATAAGAAAAAAGAATAAACACACGCAGATATGATTCAATAGGAGAAATGCTAACAAAGACAGAGTATAACATTTCAAAATGGCATACCCTAGTTCCCCTTTTGGCCATAGCGTTAGATAAGTTTGTCGCTTTCATAGAGAACTTAGACTGAAGGTCCGGTTTAACTTTGATTAGTGCGAGTGCGAGTAATTAGTACACATGCGTAGTGCGAGTGCTGTTCAACTCTGCTTTGCTGTTAAGTTTAGCAAAATCAGTTGATTCTCGGAAGTGAGATACGCAACAACTTTTTTTTTTTAATATCTTCTATTTGGACTCTGTTATTTGTCTCAAGTTTGAAAACTTGTTGACAAATACCAATAGGTGTGTTCCGGCAGCATCACTTGGGAACTAGTACAGATGAGGCTTAGTGTGGTTACCACCCAGGACCACTTCGTCACTTTACCTCAGGTGAGATTGTGGTCAAAGCACTAAGCCTATACAGTGTAAAAAATAACTTTTTAAATTAAACACAAAACCGACTTCAACAGAATAAACTATAAATATCCACTAAAAAGTCAGTAAATAATTACTTATTAATCTGCTTCGTTAATTTCAAAATCGGTGCCAGCTTATAGATAACAATGTGGTGTAAATTTAAGTCGCTAATTATATTTTATTTTGATTAAATGTTCTTTAAAATCACCCTGGTCCTTTATTTATCTTATATGTATTTGTGATAACATTTAGGTAGTTATTTCCATTTGTAAATGAATACATTGGTTAACTTTAGCTGGCACCGACTCCAAAATTAACGAAGCAAATTAATAAATGTATTGACTTTTTAGCGCATCTTTATAGTTTATTCTTTTGAAGTCGATTTTGTTATTAAATGAAAAAGTTATTTTTTCTACTTTTTGTTTAAGTATGTACTTTTAGATGTAGTTATGAAGCATACATAAGATATATATAAGCTTTGGAAAGGAATATATGAAGCACGTGTGTCCTGATTTGGTTGAAATGGGACCAACTCGGGTGTACTCCTTCAGTGAAAAAAAAATTGTAAATCGGTTAACAAATAACGGAGAAATCGAGGAATAAACATATAAAAACATACACGCGAATTGATAACCTCCTCTTTTTAAATTAGGTAAAAAAGAAATGAAAGTGGTGTGCCAGAAACGTACTAAGTGAAAAAGTGTATTCTCTGCCTACTCTCATGGGACAGAAGCGTAATGTCCTTTGTGCATATTATTATGTATAATTAAAAAAAACATTGGAAAAGTTGTTTTTTAACAGACTTCAAAAAGGAGGAGGTTATTAATTCGTCTGTTTTTTTTTCTGTTTGTTTGGTTGTTACTCGATTTGGCCGTCAATTGTGGACCGATTTGCAAAATTGTTTTTTTTAATCGATAGAGTACACTCCCGAGTACAGGATCTGATCAGTGAATCTCAGGGAAATCAAGAGAAACTTTCGAATTCTATAGAATATTTGTACATTTGTATATATATATATTTGCTTTTACAGATATTCAAGTGTTTGCGTATTGCAGTCACCGTTTTACTTTCCTGATCTGCTGGTGGAAAGTGCAACATTTTACATAATATTTTTTTGATGTTGTACTTTATTTATATGAACTAACAGTGAATAAAAAGAGGAAAAAGAAATACGGAAATTAAATTATTTTTAGAGAAAAATAAAAAAATGGCTTCAAATCTATATATAACTTTTAAACTAAAAAGTATAAATATATTTTTTTAATTAAAAACAAAACTGACTTCACAAGAATATACTATAAAACTGCACTAAAAAGTAAATAAATAATTACTTTATAAATATACTTCTGCTAACTTCGATATATCCTTTGTTTTAATACCATTCATAATATTGGAGTCGGTGCGAGCTAGAGTTTACCAATGTACGCATTTATAAATGAAAATAACAGCCTAAACTTCATCATAATTACATATAAGCTTAAATAATAGCGACGAACATTTACATCACTTTGTTATACGTAAGCTGGCACCGATTTCAAAATTATGAATGGTATTCAAAACAAAGAATATATCGAAGTTAGCAGAAGTAGATTTATAAAGTAATTATTTATTTACTTTTTAGTGCAGTTTTATAGTATATTCTTTTGAAGTCGGTTTTGTTTTAACTTATTTTTGTACTTTTACTTTTGTATATAAGATAGAACGTGACATATAATATGAGAGGATGGGTAATCTCAGTATAAATTATAAATACAACTTGTTTTTTTTTTCGACGAACTAAACAAATGTAGAAAACAGATATCTAGAAACAATAGATGTTTATTTAAAATCAATAAACATACAATTTTGATTCGTTTAAGACTTTTTAAGGTTATATAATCTTATTTTTAAAAAGCACAATACACTATATTAGTTAACAACAGTAACAGTTAGTGGCTCGCCAAAAATTTTTGAATCGTCTTTTTAGTCCGACTGACAAAAAATTCAGCAGCCTTGTTTTAGAGCTTAGAATAATTTTACAAGTAATTTATTATTTATCTCTGCTTACGAGTTTAGTTATAAAAAGGTAAACAACCATGGTCAAGGAAAGAAACAAACATTAAAGATACTTTCTATGGTATTTATGTGATGGTAAACAACAGAAATAAATAGTAATATTCACTTTCTATGATACGCAATATACTAAAGCACAATAAGCAAGTGTATCACGTAAAATTAATTTAATGTAATTATTTGTTTGCTGTTTTAGCAATCTTTGAATTATTTATGGAGCTTCCACGAATATGTGTCAGACATTCTAAAAGTGGTGTAATTACAGACGTGTAGATTTATTTTTTTGCACAGTAGAATTACATTTAGAGATATCTATCGCAAACATCTCATAGCTTATTGTGTATAGGAACAATTTTTAAAGCAGAGGATCCACTATTTTTTCGAACCAAGGCAAAACTTTATAGTGGTGCCCTTCTCTCCAGCGTTCGAAATACATTAAATTAACTCACAAATATATAACTGTTGGCATATTAATGGTCTATCTAAATCTAAATTTACAACTAGGATTTTCGGTTTCTCTGTCTTGCCCCCCTCCCTCTATATCCGGGCCTAATTTTCTAATGGGTATTACAACTGTTTTAGAGTGTACTCTCAAAGTGAACTGTAGTTGGTAATTGTAAAATCAATTTCATCCAAAACAAAACTTGTAAAAAAAACCAAGTCTCGGAACTCAGTTGTTCTACCGTAAAAAGTTGTGAGATCCTTGTGATACCAAGTCGGTTACTTTATTAAGTCCCTACTTAAGAGACCTTCTGTCTTAAGTTATTACGTAATTAGCTAACCTAACAACTGGACGGCTTGTCCCAGATATATATGACTGTCTACAACTTTGAGCGTAGAGCCAGCGATTTTTATAGGAGTTGGTACAACATGGACATTAGACATGATTTTCGTCTTGTCCATGTTCATTTTAACCCCAACTCATTTGGAGGCTCTACTCAGGTCATCGAGCATCGTACTTAGGTCTTCTGCGGTCTCAGCCATGACTACTGTATCATCAGAAAAACGGAAGTGTGTTATATACTCGCCGTTTATGTTAATGCCAAGTCCATTCCAATCCAGAACCTTGAATACATCCTCGAGAGCAGCGGTGAACAGTTTCAGAGAAATAACATCTCCCTGTCTAACGCCACGCCGCAAAGGTATGGGTTTCGAGGTCTGATCCTGTAATAGGACTGACATAGTAGCGTTTTCGTCCAAACCCTACAACGCTTTGATATATTGATAGTCTACTTGGCAACGCTGGAGATACTGTAGTACAGCCCAGATTTCAATTGAATCGAAGGCTTTTTGTAGTCCACAAACGCTAAACAAAGGGTTAGGTTTATACTCCTCTGTCTTCTGTATAACCTGCCGCAGCGTATGTATGTGGTCTACGATGTTAAAGTCTTTTCGGAAGCGGGTTTGTTCGGGAGGCTGAAATTCGTCAAGCCTGCGCGCTAGTCTGTTCGTGAGGACTCTCGAAAACAGCTTATAGACATGACTCAGAAGAGAGATGGGTCTATAATTTTACAAAAGAGTGTCATCACCCTTTTTTTAAAAGAGGACCGCCACACTTCTGTGCCACACCTGTAGCGTTTTTTCCTCTAGTATGACTGAATTAAAGAGCTTCTGAAGGGCCTTAAGGATCGGTTTTCCATCCTTCAGTAGTTCGGCCGGTATTCCGTCATCCCTCGACGCCGTTGTTTTTTGAGCTGTTTGAGAGCCGTTCGAAATTCGTACAGGCTGACGTTCGGGATATCTTCGGGAAAGTGTCGGGTTAATGTAGCTCTGGGGTCCTTAGCTAGACTTCGAGTGGGCTTTTGTGTCGATGTGTCCGTAAAACTTCTCAACTTCCCTCAAAAGCTCAGGCCTATAGGATATGATTCTACCGTCGCCTGCCTTCAGCATGGTCAATCAGGCATACCAAATAGTCAGATTTGTAGCAAAAATTTTGGAGTCTTTGTTTCGCTCTATAGCCTCTTGTATACGATCGTTATTATACCGTCGTAAGTCGCGTTTAAGAAACTTAGAATTCTGACTATGGAGCCGCCGATATCTATTTGCATCGACTGGCGACTGCAAGACCATCACACGTTTTTGCTCCATGAGCCCTAGGGTTAAGTCAGAAAGCTTGCCTGTTTTACGTTTACTGTAGATCGTAAGATACTTAGACCCAACCGGAATACGGACAGCTTCCACAAACCTATCATTGTACTCGTCCACTTCGCTCCCTAGGCAATTGAAGCGCTTTTTGAGTTCAAGCTGAAAGCTCTCGGGGGTTTATATATGGACGGGCAACGGACGGACCGTAGACTTCATCAGACAGGATCTCTTAAGCCTGATATTCAGATTCAATGTGCCTCTGACCATGCGGTAATCGCTACCGGTTTTTACCGAACTGATTACAGAGACATCATTGAATATTTACTTCTTAGTCGACATGATGAAATCTATCTCATTCTTGGTCACACCATCGGGATTCATCCAAGTCCACTTCCTGTGCTTCCGCTTTCTGAAGAAGCAGTTCATCATAAAGAATTCCTCCTTCTACATAAAGTTGGCCAGTCGGTGGCCTCGGTGGTTCCGCTGTCGAACTAAAAATTATATTATAGGTATAGTGGTTTTTGTTATAATGTATGGCCCGTGAAATCTCCTTATATAGTCTCCACTTCTTCGTCGCAGTGTACCGAGGTCGGAGCGTATACCTGGATTACTTTCAAGGAATACCGTTTGGTTATTCTGAGTATCAGGAACGCCACCCTGGTCGACACACTCAGGATCTTCACCACGTTATTAACGAGGGATTTGCGGACGAGGAACCAGACACCACTTTGGGACTGTTGTTCGTCCTCCCGGAAATACAGCAAGTTACCGGATTTGAGGATTATCGAGTCCTCCCCCTCTCTTCGGACTTTAGATAATCCCAATATAACCCATTGTAACTTGCTTATTTCTTCCTCTAGCTCAGCAATCTTCTCATCGGTCCGCAGTGTTCGTGTGTTGTACGTTGGAGTGCTAGGTCGATCCGTCATTGGTTGTGGTAGCCGGATCGCTGCCGGAATTCTTAGCACCCCTTGCCCCGCCGTTACCTTGGCCGCTATCTCGCTTATTTTTATTAAACTTATATTAATGCGTGGAGTGCCACATAATACAACACTCTACATAATAACTACAATGTTTTCCCGTAAATGTACCCGTACTTTTACCAAGTTATCCGAAATAGTGACAGAGTTTTAGTTGCGAATTGCTCATTGCCTGAATACATAAAATGATTTTCTTCGAAAATTCTACCTACCTATTATGTTGACTAATGATTTATACTAATATTTATATATCACTTCAAAGGAAATTATCTAATTCTTTATATATATCGAAACTTTTATCTTCTTCTTCTCGCAGTATACTAATGTAATCTTCTTCTTTAGCTATACATAAATTTTTAAGTATCTCTGATGGCGAAGGCACATTATTATCAATTGAACGACTATCAATCAGGTCTTCAATGTTCCTTTCGAATATGTCCATATCTTCGGATTGATGTTTATTTTCTGTAGGTGAACTTGAAACACTGGAATATTGATGTTCGTTTAATACACTAAAAGTGTCGGTTAATAGAAGAAAATTTTCAGATTCCATATCTTCTAACGATAACTTTGCTCCTGTGCGAACTAATTCTGCATTGGCTTCAGAAATGACTAGAGAATTCATATCGTTATTCGAGTTCTTTTTTTCTTCTGTAGATAGAGTGTCTGATTTAACATGTTTCTTTTTCAACATTTCAACAAGGTCACCAGTTTGACGCACCACAGTCCCAGGTGGTTGAGATTGACATTTATGAGTTCTTTGTGATACCTGAAATTAAGTACCGTGAAAAGTAAAGTAACTATATGTAGGTATTGGTTATATATTTGTTAACTGTTGAACGGTGTTTACAGTATTTCAATGTCGTATACATTGAAATACTGTACCGACCAAATCGACATGAAGGCCACTTAAGGTGAATATTTGTTCCTTGCCCGACAGCGAGTATAAATTAAAAAATGTCAATGGTAATATTTTTACAAAGTATCCTACTTACTTTATATCGGAAACTTTTTTCACAAGCAGTGCATTTATAAGGCATTACTCCTGTGTGAATTCTTCTATGGACTAAGTAAGAAACCCTCTGGCGAAAACATTTACCTGTAATATGATCAGAAACATCTTTTGTCATAGATTTTTAGTGAAGAAAATATTATATCTTTATAAAATTTTACTAAATAGTAAAACGAAACGAATAAGCAAAATTACGTATGATAAAAAATTTCTTTAGGAATCAACTGGCTAAATTCAATTATTTCGTTATTTTTAGTCAGCATGGTTTTATATGTTTGAATTTATTCAGTGTGTTATTTTTTTTTTACGAGTTACAAAAGAGGAGATGATTTATTAGTTTACTAGCTGTGACCGCGGTTTCACCTGCATGGAGTTCAGACAATTTACAGCCTTTATTACCCTATATAGTTCACAACCCTCTGCATGGGATGCATTATCAAATCTATTCAGTGATTTAGGATTGGAACAGTAACAGACAGACAGACGAGTCAGCTGGCGACTTCGCCGGTTTAGAATTAATACATCGCGTACCCTATAAACCATAAAGAACTATCATACTAAAGTTTCATTTAGTTGTGTTCACTAGTTTTTGCGTGATCGGTGAACAAATTAAAAAACAGACAGAAAGATAACAATTTTAAAAACCATTAAAATGTGTTTTCTAGACGATTCTGAAGCCCAACATAGTATATTTTCTCAAATATCTCCATTGTACAGATTTTATCCTGTTAGCCTTTTATTATAATTATAAATTGATCATTACTCTCTTAATTACTTGTTTGCCATTTTGTTCAATTTAACGTCAGGGCCAGCTTTATCTATAGTGCAGGGTGTCCAGCGCACACGGGGGCAGGGTTGTAGGGAGTGCCGAGCGACACCTACAAAGATGCGTCGCTCGGGGCGCCAACGCTCTCAAAGGGCAGCACGATATTGGTGACACACGGGCGCTACAAGAGCTAGAGCCGCTGCTGTATAACGTACCACAAGTTTCACATGAGAACGGCTTTTCTCCTGTGTGTATACGTTGATGATTATGAAGAGTTGACAATTCTTTGAAGGCGCGACCGCAATATGTACAGATGTGAGGCTTCTCATCATTGTGATAAAGCAGGTGTTTATGGTAAGACTGTTGGAATGTAAACGTTTTATTGCACTGAGTACAGGCATACGGAGTTTCTCCTGAAAAAAAATTCAATATTTCCATATGTAATAAAAATCTTAGCCTATAATTATCCGTGAAAGGATTAATGCGAATGTAACAATAGATATAAGCCATAATTAATTTTATTAATATGCAATATTTGATATAATGAAAATTATAGAGCGCATTAAAATGAACAACATTCATAAATGAATATATTTGTCACTACATTTCCTGATCTAAGACCTTCCTTTCATATGTTTAAATATCGAGAGATACAGATTTATCTACGTACATTACAAATTATGCTATGCTGCCAATTGAGACAGGTGCGATAACGGCAGTGTCAAACAAATATATATAGCTACATGTTCCTTTAATGTAAACGTGTTCATGGCTAATTAACTATATATCTTAATAGACATCTGTTCAGTAAAAATAGGCTATTCGATTAACAAAAAAAAAATTGAAGCATAAGCATAACAATAACAGCAAAAAAAGTAACAAATTATGGAAAAAGAACTACTTTTAGTGAAATGGTAATGGTTTTAACCTTGTCCGACTTATTACGGATAAATATTGATAGACATCGATACTCCACTTTTGTTATGAAACTTATAAATTGATATACATTCACCTAAATTTAGGTATAAGCTGAAAACTAGTGAGAAGCTAAATTAAAAAACGATTTGGGTTAAGAGTGTCAGATTGCACATTTATTGCATTTGCGATAATAAATCATTTTCTTAGACTTACACGTACGAGTCTCAACGAATTATTATGTTAGTATGAATTACCTCAAGCTAACACCAATTATCATTATAACCTGTATGAAGACGTTTATGTTTCTTCAAGAAATACTTCGTCGTGAATGATTTTCTACAAACATCACATTGCCATTGTTTATTATCGTTTCTTTGAAAAATAATAGACTTTTCGTCAGTGTTTGTATGTTCATTTTTACCATCACCACCTTTATTTCCATTATCATCCGTATTTCCGGATAAAAATCCATAATGTGCTACTCTCAAGTGTACCATTAGAGATCCTCTCATTTTAAAATTCTTTGGGCATAAATGGCAGTGATATCTTGTGAATTGTTGATTAGAATTTTCGTCGATGTTGTGAATTAAGCATCTGTGCATCCTCAGTATATTACTATCAACAAACTGCAAGCCACAAACATTACACGTAGTGTTCGGTTGAACCAAGGATGTTTCTGTTTTAACGAAAACTTTATCTTCATTTGGCAATCGCTCTTCACCAGGCCTGTGTGATATGTCTATGACCGGAACAGTATTCAAGGATATAACAGGTAGTTTTGGATAAATTTTTACGAATTTCACTGGTGAGATCGGTGCCTGTAAGGTTGTTTTATTTTTAGACGACAGCGGTTTAGGTTTTTTATGTTGCAAAACCGGACAAACTTCCAATTTTATTTTATCTTTTTGTGATGGTCTATCTTTTTCTGGGCATTTCTTTATCGGTAATAATTTCACATGGCTAAATAGATGTATTGTTAATTTATCCAAACCAGACACTTCTTCTTGGCAAACTGGACATATAATTATATTTGTTGAAACATGTATCAATCTATCTCTTAATGATTGTGCTGTATCGAAAATTCCAGTATGTGAACATATTGGACAAGGCAAGAAAGCTGCATCGGCACTCATTGAAATGAGATAAAATTATATCTGTACGTATATTTCGTGAATTACGGCCAACATAAGCGTATGCTCGCTCACCGACACGATACTAATGGTTGTTGGAAATGTTGGAGTTATTTTTGGAAATTTGCGTTCGTTGCTTTTGGCGGCATTTCAAGATATTTGAAACGGATTTATAAATGACATTACTTGGTAGTTACAAAATTGTACTGGCTATGAAAAACATTGCTCATAAACAGACATAATTTACTAGTTTTTTTTTTTAAATAAAACTAAGCATCGTAATTAGTCATTGGTTATAGTATTTAAATATAAGTATATAGTTAAGGTTTGTTTTCGAAACAAACATTTTATGTAATATACTAGCTGCTTTCCGCGCTTTCCGCGATTTTACTCGCGTATTTTCCGATCCCCTGAGATTTTTGGAATAAAAACTCCTATGTCACTTCTTACATTTCAAACTAATTCCATACCAAATTTCATCCAAATCGGTCAAGTAGTTTTTAAGTTTATTCGTTACATACAAAAATACAAATCTTTCCTCTTTATAATATTAGTGTAGTTAATTTTCTACATACCTATGTACATATTTAGCAAGGATTTGTAAATATATGTTTATATATTATATTATCCAGAGGCACTACCTACCCATAACAATATAAGTCATCTGCGTAACTGTCACTGTCATTTTCAAATTCAAAAGGTTTTATGTTTTGAATATTGGAATGTTTTAAAAACAATGCAACAAATGGCAGATTACATTATTTTTCATGATGAATTATTGTAATAATGTCACTTAGTAAAACATCTCTTCAATTTAGGTACATCGGAACAAATTTCTAAACGATGATAACTCCTGGTATTGATCTAACATTTGTGTTTGTTTTATGAATTCTATTTTTACTGGATATTTATAAGTGATTTTACGAAATGGGAGAATATGGAAGGACTCCGGAGTATATGCTCAAATTATTAGAACAGTTAGGATGGAACCAAGGAACGCGAATACCTCTATCCAATGCGAGCAACCAATCATCAGAAAATATTTTGATTGAAAGGTGAGTGTGTGAATTGAAGTGTGCGTTGTATGACTTAGTAAAAGTTACAATTTTAAATAAACAATATGCAAACAAGTATTTTAACAAATTAAAACTGTTATAACGAAGGATATCAGTGTGAATCTGCCATAAAATTTTAGTATTATGTATAATTTATTTGCACATCAATGTAAAAGACATATACTTTATAATAATAACTGTTTTCCAATTTTTATGCCTACTATGTAACTAATGTTATCTGTTTTAGGCATAATGAAATTCAAGTTTTGAAAGAGGCACTTATATTGCAAAACCAAAAGCGTGAAGATCTCAACAAGTATAAATTTCATATTCAAACTGAATATCAAGAAAATGCTGTTAGTATTAAAATATATAACTATTTAAATTATTCAGTGACATTTATGTATATTAGTAATTATCATGTCTTTTAATTCATAGTAAAATGTATGAATTGTGTAAAATATTAAGTTTATATGGTAGGTACTAACATAAAAAAATCCTTTTTCATTAGTTGTTGATGGTGCAAACTGTTGAGATTATCAGCAAATTAAAAATAATCTTAGGAATACATTATTTTATATGCAAACTAAATGAAATTAAGTTATTTAGATAATAAAGATTAAAATTAATTTTGTTTAGATAGTTTCATAGAGATAAATAAGACCCTAAATGGAAATGGCTCAATGATTATTTGGTAGGTATCAAATAATCTGGGTCATACAGTGATTTTGTAAAGCTAATTTTTTTTTTACTTCTAAAAATTGGTTACAAAAAATTAATACTCCATAAGTACTTATTTAAATCCTCAATTATAAAAAATAATTCTGCACATCACCAATTATTAAAACTGTTGTTTAAATACATTTTGTTTATGCTCTGCTAAAACTCTAAAGTGGTTATTCATTAGATTACCATCAACTGACCTGACAACTCTAGATTATGTAAATTGGAAAGACTTTCTATTTCTGCTACATAAAAGGAGGTTAATCATAACACAATATTGATTTCAGCGTCTGCTATTTGCTCACAAGCAACAACTGGAACAGGAAGTGAAGCTGAAGCAGTTATCATGTAATGAAGCTGATAGATTGGACCGAGATATGTTTGACTGTCAGAAGCAAAGCAAGGACATTACTTTGAGGGCTGATAGGCTACAAAGTATTATTAATATAATTTTATTTCTATAATTACGAATCAAAACAAAATGTCATATTTGTCAGTGTTTACATCTTTTAGGATTTTAACTGTATCTTTTAACTAAGGATATAAGAAATGAAAAATAAAAGAGGATTTTTAAATATCTGTTATGTTTACAATTAGGTTGAAAATTTGAATTATGTATAATCATATTTTTTGGCCAAACGGCCAAATTTATATTAACCAAGTTGCTTTGCAAATAGTCTGATAACATGTTTAACTAAATTCATTCCAACAGGTGATTTTATAAAGTTAGAGAAACTTAATTGCAGTATTTTACACTCTTCAAAAATTTTTTTTTATCCCAATACAGATAATATTTCGCGTCTTCTAAAGAAGGCTGATGTGTTAAAATCGGAAGTTTGTGGTGAGCGTGGAGCTTTACAAGAATGGCGAGCGGCACTCGAAAGAAACGCCGGAGACATCACTGCTATAGAACAATTTGCAAAACAAGATATTTCAAATGCAAAAGTATGTTTACGTTTTTCTCACATAAATTGGAATAAAGCAGACAATTTTACGAACTCTTATGAGACAAATTCTTGTTTATAATGTAGGTCATCTCTTTAATTCGGGTAAGAGGTCCTTACAATGATATCATGATGGTGTTTATGCTGATGAAGGTCATGATTTCGTATGGTGCTTCTGTGGAGATGTTTTCATTAATATTATCTTTGTGCTAGATAGAGAGTGTGCTGATGGATAGCTCCAGTTGTTCGGAAATTTGGTCCAATAACTTGCATTACACGGCTTCCTTTCAGCATTTATACTTTGGTCTGTCTTATTAACTTATAAGTCTTACTTGTTTGGTAACTGTTTAGGTATAGTACAGTACAGCTCTAAGAAAAATTAACTAATTAAATGAAATGTGAATGTAACTTTGTTACACTTTCACGCCTTAACTACTCGATCGGACATTATGTAATTATACATACATATTGCTAGGGTGCAGAGAAGGACATAGCGTACCTTTCAACCATGAATTAATTGATAAATTTATTTATTAATGCGAGTGAAGCCGCGATCAAGAATTACTCTAATAAGAAAATTCTAGTTGTAAAAACATAAGTGTGAAAACAGTCCAAAAATAATAGACTACTTAGAAGGAAATTTATTGTTGGATAGCAAATATATACATTACAAATACAAAAACACACATTTTAAATAGTCACGCGTGAATCCAAACAATAGCCCCCTATTCAGCTACTTGTTGTAGCATCACCTTGCGGTAGACACTTAGAGGAGATTTAACCATCGTGCTGGTCAAATAAGATTTGTTTGTGTTCCCATAAATCTATGTATTTGGTGATTATAGTTGTGTTCTGAATAGTAATTTTTATTAATTTAATTACAATGAAAGTGAAGAATGTGCATACATAATATTATTAGTGAATTTTGTAATAATATTTCAGGCATTAGAAACTAAAAGGCAAAAATTGAAGATTGAACATGATCGCGTTCAGGAACGAATTAATCAGCTCGTTTCAAATATTAACGCCGAGGAAAGAGCATGCGATAGAATATCAGTTCAGGTAAAAAAACTACTTCAATAAAAGTACTTATGTTGTTATTATAAATTAGTTTGACATTGCGCATCGAAGAGAAACTAAACAAAGTGTGATTTCAGAAATTGTTGTATTGTACACTCTGTGGCGTATCTTTTGCATGTGTAGATGCATACGGTTATAATAAAAATGTATGTAATACTAGCTGTTCCCGCGGCTGCGCCCGCGTTTCATATATATCTTCGCTGAGTTTTAATTTTTATTATACGGAACCCTAATATAAAAAAAACATAATATTTAAAATTATAAATAAAAAAAAGTAATTTGTCATAAATTCAACCATTTGCCCGTAAAATTGTGCATTGAATCGGATTTTATTCAATTTTTCATGCGGTTTTGAGTTTTATGCGGAACCCTAATTATTTCCGAAAATTATACGTACCCTAAGTTACGCGGAGTAACTTCAGCTATCTACCAAAAAAAGTCCCGTTAAAATCCGTCCAGCCGTTCTGGAGATTACCCAGAAGAAACAAACAGACAGACAAAAATTTCAAAAAAAGAATTTTTTGTATAGGTATCATATATACATTCATACCTTTTAGTAAAATAAATTTAATTTTGACATTACAAACAGACACTCCAATTTCATTTATTAGTATAGATAATTAATTGTGAGAGTAATTATACTCATAAAGCTCCAGCCAAAGGGTACTCTTTTTAAGTGCCTCAGTCTTGTTGAAAATTTTTCGCAAAATTGTGCTCTCTATATAAATCTTTCAGCTGTTATAAAATGCTTTAGTACTTCAACTTTTATTATTTTAGTGATAGTTTTGTGTTAGTGTATGAATTGTCAATGATACGTAGGTGATGGAAGGCATGGAACAGAGGAAGCAGATGATGATGATGTGGACCGGTGCTGTGGAAAACCTAAGACAGCGCGACATCGACATAAGACATACTAGAGAGGTATATTATTAAATGCCGTTTTATAGATTTATACTGAGCTTTAAATTTTCTGTTTGTGACGTCACTGTTTAACCAAAAATTTATACCGAGCGGTAGTTTATTCTGTGTTTTAAATAGTTATGAATTGGAATGTAAAATACAGTTACAGTGTTATGCACTTAAATCGTGTACCCATTTAAATTTAATATTTACAGTAAACTTCGAGAGTGAAATTTATGCTTTGAAATGCCAGATGATGGTAGTTTATTAATTTAGCTTCTTTTATTGACGAATGTTTGTAGTGCATACACGTAGACAATGATTAGGCCGTTTCCTTTGTATTATGATGCTCCCATGGATGCTACAGCAGGGTGCAAGGGACTGCACTACCCTCACGAAAAATAAAAATATAGTGAATATTAATATTTTTTATATAACGTTATTGATTGAATGAACACTATCCACTATAGATAAATTTGACATTAACTTAATTGACATATATAACTTTGCATAAATTATTAGATGCCGTTGCACATTGTTGAAAGTGATACCGGTGGTTCATGGACGCTCCCATGTTTAATGGTTTTAGGATTATTCGGTACTGGATGCAGAAGCGAACAACGTAGCGGAGCAGTGCCGCGAACAACAAGCGTTTTGTGAACAACAGCGCGGTAACAATGTTGAAGCGCAGCGCGAGAACATGGCGTTAGCTCAACAACTCGGTAACACGCGGCTGTCGCACCAGCAGCTCGTTGACGCCAACCTTACTTTACACAGCGAGGTTAAAAATATTTCCACTAGTTATTAATATCGCTTAAGAGTATATCCTAGCGGCATTTATTCCTCACAAACGTAGTCCCCTGTTTCCACCCTAGATAATAGCGGTAAAAAATGCTCGATTTTTACCGTGATGTTCAGGCGTTCGTCGTACAAATTTCATAGATAAAAATTTAAAAAACGCAACGTACATGGAAAGTCTTTGTTATTATAAAACTGAAAGACAATGAAAAATCGGTTCAGTTTTGGACGAAACAGGGCACTACGAAGTGATGTTTTCGTCTATTTTGCATACGGTAAACTCAACCCGAGCTGCGGTTGTCCCTTTCGTGTTTTATAATTCTTTCTTTGGGGTGCAACGGGATAGCAATAAATAGATTTCTGAAATACCTACTTTTCCGACCGCATGTCCTCTTAATACTTTGCAAAATAAATTTTATTTTTAAGCCAGAAGTAGAATTTACTGAGGCTCTTCTTCTTCTTATAAATTGATGGTATTTTATGAGTTACATGCATAATTTTACCAGTGCCATATAGATAGTTTTTTTTTCCAATCTCATGGGTTAAAGTTGTGACCATCTTGTTAGAACTTTCTAGAGAGTTTTTATGACACTCAATTTTTATTTTTATTTTCAATACACTTGGTCACATTAATCGTAGTATGAGAGAAAAACACCACCACAATTACCGAGATGAAAACAAGAATTCCTTTACTGAAGTTTATAGCATACGGTCAACAGTTATAAATAGATCTAGTTTTGATTTTCTTACTGATTCTTCTATCAGATTCTCCCAAATTTTATTAAAAACTTTATATTAAGATACAAGAAAGATCATACATAAAATGTTAAATATAAAGTGAACCTTCCGTTTTAACACTAAAAGTACTAGTAATCGAGTTGTACCTGTTTTTTTCTACCGTATTGAAAACAGTCATTTGGACTGCTCCGGTAGTTCTACTGTTTGTGAATAATAAATTTTGTTATTATGTAATTTGTTACATAAAAAAAACTAGACAGCCTGGGGACTACCACAGAAGTGAAAACTCGAAACTTTGGTAAAACTGTTTTTTTTCATGTTAAAATATCATTATTTGTTAATTGAAATTATTAACATATAACATTTTTCTGTTTTTTTTATGTCCATTGGCGCACCGATAAATTATTATGTACATTTTCATATAGTTTATTCATAGCCATAGGCTGCGTAAGTATAAATTTTATTATTTATCTCTGAGCGCTAGCAAACGCCATCTTATTTTTGACATACTGTAGCATGTTGACGGCTGACGTCATAACATTGGTGACGCGCGAATCTATAAGTTTCTACCCTAAGTATTAAATAAGTGGGTTTTGTATTGTTGACATCACCAGAGTCAGAGTCTCCAACGTGAACTGTGCAATATCAGTAATGAACTCGAGAAACTGCACATGGAGAACAGAAGAATAATGGATGAACAACATCGTAAGGACATGGCCTTGCAGACTATCAACAACAAGGTGAGTTGCTCTACGACCTTTTGTTCCCATTCAAAATGTATTGCAATGTCTTTGTACTTATCTCTCAAAAATTCTTTGATACTTATGATGGATTCTGACACGCTAACAACACTGTTTAATTTTATTAAATCTTATTAGAAAGTGACCTGCAACAACAAGTTGCCAGCGGTTTTTTTGTTGTTGCTATTAATACTAATTGTGCTCGCTAATTTTCTCGTGTATAAAACGAATTATTCTTTACAATAGGGTTGTTTACTGGTGTTTAATTAATTGTATATACCACACTATGTAAAGAACATAATTGAATAACATATACTGATTAAATATTGAGCTAATATAATTTTGAGATAATTCCTAAATTAACTTCCCTACATAAACAGAGGATACAACGAGATCAAATGTTTCTATTTAAACTAATCCATAACCTTGTTGACTCCCCATATCTTCTTAGTGAACTAGGTTTTAGGTGTCCTAGGCCTAATGCCAGAAAACAGTTTTAATTTCATGTTCCTCTCTGTAGGACTAACTATGTTGCAAACGCATTCCTGTATAGGACTTGCAATATGTATAATTCATACTTTAACAACTCCGACATATTATTTATTGCAAACACAACGTCTTATAAAAGAGAAATTAGAGCAAAGTGTGATATATTATAATACGTTTAATGAATGAGTATATAACAGTGATAAATTTGCATTTCTATTCTTTTTTTTATTATTCTTACCATTAATGTAAATATTAAATGATAATGTAAATGGTAATGTAATTAGTAAATATTTACGATGTTGATTTTATTCTGAGGCTTTTTTTTTGAAATTTTTTTTTTGTCTATTTTTGTTTTGAGTGAAAACTTTATTGGGTGTATGATATTGTATTATAATATTAAGTAATTGGTAAAATAAACAGTATGTTTCCCTAAAATAAATAAATAATACAAACAAGATACAAATGTTTAAAGTCCCCGTTTCCGCATAACGAACGTTAGTACAGAACTGGTACGAATATCGTATCTTATATTGGTATATGATATAGTACTAGGATAAAATTAAAACGCATCCAAATTCTTTACTTTGATCAAATTTTATTTTCGTTGGGCAGCCATATTTATAGTCTACTTTTTTTTATTTGTTTTTTTTGGCTTAATTTACTTTTGCCTCGTAGACATAGGAATATTGGATTTTATGTTATGTATCTAACTGTTATGTAAAATGAAGTTATGACGGCGTTCCTTTGTGAAAACCCATCGTAAATAATAAATAGGGTTGATATTACTTTTCTATTTGTCCTTCAAAAAGAAGTGACAGCTAAAAATCATTCGAAGTGGAATTAGGAAATTAATATCAATGATTTAATTTAAAATCATTATATACAATGAAAATTATTTAAAAAATGTTAAGTTTGTGAACTACGCTTTGATAATACCATATTAGTAATATACACAAACTCACTATAGATCAAGGAGCTAAAGGAAAAACTGACGGACTCTTTAGATAAATCGAAATCATCAGAAAAAAGAGCGAAGGAACTACAAGACATGCTGAACGTAAGTTCAATTTCACAATCCTTTCAAATTAAAAAAAAAAAGAATATTTTAGTATATTTATTTGAATATTAACCGACCAGTTGGAATGAAGCAGTGCTAGGCAAACTGTTTTAAATGGCGGACCACAAAATTCAAGAAAATCTAGAGGAGGGCCAGAATTATAAAAAAAAAATCATTTTGTGTTAAAGCTTTTAATCGTCATCATCAGTCAGATCAGTACTACGCATCACATGAACTACACTTCTAGTTTAGCTTCACCTATATGTTATGCATCTATTATTCTACTTTTTCTTCTTGACTGCCAAAACGTAATTATAACGGGCCGTATACTATCCATGTCGATGGACCCTCGGCGGGCCGGATTAAATACTTTCGCGGGCCGGAGTTTGCCCGGGGGCCGTACTTTGCCCACCACTAGAATAGAGTATAAAAAATATCACTTCGAATTGTACTTTGTTTTGACTATCGTTTTTAGATATACTTTTAAAAAAAATTATATCAGAAATAGTATAATTAATAATACAAATGCGAGCTTAAAATTTGGAAATAAGTCATGTATTATGGTGTGGCTCTAGGAAGAAGAACGCTGTGGTAGCCAGCTGACGGCTAACCAGCAGCGAGCGATGCATTGTTCCTTTCTCGAACAACAGAACCTGTTGGCTCTCAAGAACGAAGAGAGACTCTTCCACATGCAGCTCAAAGGTAATATGAAAATTAATACAAACCTTTACAAGATATCTCCCGATTTCAGTATTTATTATAATAGTACAGATAAATAATATACTGTTTTTTTTTTAAAGGAGAAGCATCAAACAATGTTTTAAAAAAGTATTCATAAGTAAGTTATGTAGGTATCTTTTATGTTAAATTTAACTATAAATAGTGGATGCCATTTTAGTTGGTTAAGTTTATAAAATTTCATATAATTATCACCATTTTTCTTGAATATAAGATTTAATTTAGGTTAGATAATAGGTAAAATGCTAGTTTGTTAAAACAATCTTTATGTTTTCTTAATTAACATTTATTGCAAGATTTTATGAATTACTATTTTGATGGTTTAATTTTTATATGAATTGAAAATTTTTGATTAGGAGAATAACTGTTTAACTTTAATGTTTGAAGTGTTTGGCATAGTTGCGATATTTTTGAAATATATGTTCCTAATTATCATCAAATTCTATTTTATGTCAATAATGGCATATATTTTTCCATAACCAAACGTTTTTATATGATATGATATAATTAAAAAATATATATTGAGTTTATTTTTATAGTGCTACAACTGCTATCACAATATATTATTATAAAAGTATGTAAAAGAGTTAATTTGATTTATAGCTTCAAAAGCGATAATGAGTAAATTGGAAAGCAAACAGCGCGGCATTCAAAGGAGTTTACACAGTCAGAAAGAGTCACTGTACGGCATTGTAAGTTGAATAAAATTAATCATTAAGACCACCCTACAATGGGCCTAATTAGGAAGCACAATGTTACCCAAAGAGCAATGGAGAGGGCTTTGCTCGGAGTTTCCCTGAGTGATCGAATCAGAAATGAGGAGATACCCAGAAAAACCAGAGTAAGCAACATTGCCTGAAGAATTGCCAAACTGAAGCGGCAATGGGTTGGCCACATTGCTCGAAGAACCGATGCCCGATGGAGCCAACTGGTTCTCGAATGATTGCCGCGTACTAGAGGACGCAACTTTGGTGGACCTCCCACAAGGTGGAGCGACGACCTGATGAAGGTCGCGGGAGGCCGCTGGATGCGGGGGTGGCGCAAGACCATTCGTTGTGGAGATCTTTGGGGGAGACCTATGTCCAGCAGTGGACGTCTTTCGGTTGAATGAATTGATGGATTAGACCACCATACATAATAGTTGTAAGCTGTATTTTTTGTTGTATTTTTCTTGCTCCATGATTAACTCTTCCGATTTCCTTAAATTTCCACCTCGTTGTATAGTGATGTATGAAAATTAAGACGCTCTCTCTCCAATAAAGGGAGGCAGAGACTAAATACTTCCATCTACTACGATCCTGACACACGACTTTCCTTTCTTTTAGTTTCATTAGCGCTTCCATACACGCTCTTCGGTTACGGGATACTTTTGACTTGGCCTTTCTTTACAACTTCTTCGAACTGGTCGAGATCCGTTCTTCTAGTACGATTCTTATCTGCTTATCCCAGTCACTCTCGCCTTGTATCTCCACGTGTCTCCACGTATCCAAGCCAATTAAGCATCATTTTCTGTATCTTCGTTTGTAAGGTGTTAAAGTACTTAGATAATGCGTTCCTAACACATATCAATAGGACATAATTTGTGATGGACAATAAACACATTAAATGGTAATACTGTTACGCTTGAAACAATGAAATCTTATTCGTTAAAAAGATGTATGTACCTCCATGCAAACACGTATACACCACACTACTTTGTAAATACACGGCATTGTTTACTTTTTACTATTTACTTGTAACACTTATAAATCACTTCCGATTCTATTCTTGTTCTTCGTTCCGATGTTCAATTCAAACTAAACTGACTGGGTCGATCCGCGAAAGATATCGCAAAAAAAAAAATTATTTCAGAAAAATGACTACTTTTACAGTGATATCATTGTTATAAGTATTGGGTGTGGGAACTATGTGTTTTATTTATTTCTTTTGATAAAAAGTCATCACAATACTATTTTATTTAATTAACCAAAGAAAAAAAAAAACATTGATTTTCATAAGTTATTTTTATAATTTTGACTACTTGGTTCTCTAAAATCTTGTTACTTGTTATTTATTATGTTACATACTTATTTTAATGGAGTAGATCCTTGTTCGTTGTATGTGTTTATTCTATTTTATAACGAATAAAGTCAATTGATTTCTTATTAGATTTATATGACATCACAACAAGAACAAACAGTAAAAGTATAATATTAGCAATATTGATTTATAATTAAAATTAAATTTAAGGTTAATTTTAGTTAAATTGGTGTATATAATAATAATAATAATTTATTTCCCAAAAATATTTTTACGAAAACATAAAGTTAGGCCCTGTCACCTGAACTAGGCTTTAATAAATATAAATGTAAATTATATTTTTACCGTAATTTATCTCAACTTTAAAGTTATATAGCTCATCCTAACTATAAGAAGTGCATTCTTTCAGCCCTTTAGTCGCCTTGGTATATTCAAATTTATCAGGTATAGCACTCTGAACGGCTAACAGTGTATTTTTAAATATGTTTTATTTACCACAAGATGCAGTTACAATATAATTATTTTAAAACTAAAATTAACAAAAAATTTTACTTTTAATAACTAGCGTTCCTCATTAATTGACATAATGATATATAAAAGAAGGTTTTTAAATATGTAGTGTTATCAAGTGGAGACTATCGGAGCTCGTGTCGCGCATATGGAAGGCTCCCAGGCCGAGAGAGAATGTTCAGCCGAGTCACTAGAAAAAGAGAACAGGTTAAAAACACTACACAGTTGTTTTATGTGAAATTCAGTTATTCGTCATTACGTATCTTAGTCGGAGTGATTTTTTAATTCACTATACAGGATCAGTGTTTTGACCACAATCACATCTGATGTTAAGTGACGATGTGGTCCAGGATGGTAAACACACTAAGCCTAGAGGTACTGGTTCTCAAGTGATGCTGCCGGAACACACAAATTGGTATTTGGTGACAGGTTTTCAAAACTTAAGGATGGTAACTACCCAGGTGGACATCATTATCCCCCGTACCTATTGTATTGGGGGACTTCGGTCTCACATGTAAATAATGTAAATGTAAATAATAATAATGTAAATAATGTAATTTACACATGTAAATTAAAACTAATAATTTTAGCTAAATCTCATACTAATCAAGTTCCTAGTTTCTATGTTCAATAAAATAATTTTCTGTGAAAATATGAAGGCTCAGTGACACTAGTATGATACCGCGTAGATTGACGTAGGATCGAGTCAATTTATTCCAATATCTATAATCAGTTTGTGATTACGGTGAAGGCAAAACATTGTGATAAAATAGTTGCATAGTGCTGGGCCATTTGCCAATACTCGCCTCAAGTTTGTATTGGGAACCATTCACTATATACTTAGCGAGATTGTGGTTAAATGCTAAAACTATAATATTTCAAATGTTTATATAAATATTTAATTTTATATATTTAATTAGCTGTGTGCCCGCGGCTGCGCTGACGTTTCATCTATTCTTCACTGCATTCTTTTTTTTTAATGGAACCCTAATTTTTTTGAGTACTAAGATAAATAAATTGAAATATAACTCATAAATTCAAGCACTTGCCCGTAAAATCGGATTTGATTCAATTTTTATGTGTTTTAATTTTTTTACGCGGAACCCTAATTACTTTCCAAAATTAAAAGTATACTAAGTTACCCGGCGTAACTTCACCTATTTAACAAAAAAAAGTCCCGTCAAAATCCCTCCAGCCGTTTAGGAGATTACCAGGAACATACAGACTGACAGACAAAAATTTTATAAATTGTATTTCTGGTATAGTTGTCGTATATACATTCTTATCTATTTAGTACAAAAAAAAATTATTTTGACATTACAAGCAGACACTTCAATTTTATTTATTAGTATAGATTAGGACTAAATGGAGTACCAACATACTTTTTTAGATTAAAAGACGTGTGCGGGCGGGACGCGGCGCGTTTAGCTCTTCTAGAATATCATTCCGCCAAACTGCACGATGAAATGCGGCGCCTCGCCAGAGCACTGGAGGCAGAGAATTTAGAAAACACTAAATTAATTAGTATGTTTTGCTTATTTTTTCTTTTACCAAAACATCATTTTTGTTAGCGATAATCTCTATTTTATTATCTGAATGTGAAACTGAAAATTGACATTATTTATTGGGAAAAATACTTCTTGTAGCAAATGTTCGTTAAAAATAATCATTCTAAAGACATTTCCTCATCTCCTTTATGTTTTTTTTGAAGTTATATTTATCTTTACAGCGTAAGAAATCACGAGTTTAATTGTGAAATATAGTAATATATTTTTTTAAATCAACAGTACATTAACGTTTATTTTCAAATTAGTTTATACACGCGACTTCGTCTGCGTTGTTTATTATATTGAGAATTTATTATATGATAAAACAAAAAACTCGAAATCCATTCAGTAGTTTTTGCGAGTTTACACGTACAACTACAGGCGTATCATTTTCTCTATATAAATTATTAAAATACCTAACATTATCATCTAAAAGTAATATCTATATTTTTTCGTTAACATGTATCCTAACGTTATATGTATATATACATACTCGTATATATATATCGTGTTGATCGTTACAATTTAGAATGTATGTATCGATATTTGTTGAATTATTGTAGCAAAGTCGTCTAAAGTCATCGATGCTGAACGTGGAGGGGGGTGAGAAGGAACTGATGAGGTTGCGGGAGGTGTGGCGTAAGGCGCGAGTCGAGGAAGCACTGCTGCGGCTAAGAACAGCGCACGCGTCCCGCGCCGTCGCCGGACTCGACCAGACTGCGTTCTCGCTCGACAAGCAGCGCCTGCATCTCGACGCTGTAAGCCATCATCATCATCCTACCCTCATTTTTTAATTATTCAGGGTCGATCAAGATGTCTTCTTCCATACTTCTGTATCAGCCAGCATTATTAAACATTGAGTTTAAACCTATTGAATTAAAATAAAAAGTACTACATAACGGACTTATATATCCTGCCCTCAAATTCTTACCGTCCGTCTAACTTTATAGATTGCTATATATATTTACAGAATCAAAACGTATTCTCCGTCCAGGTTTTAGTGTATATTTTGTTACATTAAATAATAGTTTAATATAGAATGTAGTTGTGAGAATTAATAACGAATTAAATTGAATTAAAAATTGTTGACCGTCACGGAACGCCCCGCAAATTTGTTTATTCAAAATTAATAAAGAAATATAGAGTAAAATAAATGAAAATAATCATATTAACCCTTTATTAACAGCTATAGGAAAAAGGTGAAAATAGGTATTTTTAACTTATAATGGTATCCTAAAAACTGGAAGCATTTTTCAGATTTTTAGTATGCATCTAGGTAATATTTCTATGACCTAATTACTACCTTCAGTAATTTTATGTATAACGATATTTACGGTTAGTTATTGTACAATAATAGGTTTGCTCAATAATTAAAAAATTAACGCTTAAATTAAATTAATATTCGATAAACATTTTTTTTTGAGGCAAAAAAGATACAATCACAAAATAAGGAATGTGGCTTCCACTGTACATTTGAGAATTGTGTATACTTATAGTTGACATTTACCCCTTGAGCACTTACCTGGCGTTTACGCCAGCTTTCCATTGTTTTCCTATTGTCTTATTTTATGGGTAATCGACACATTAAGAAGTACACGTATTTTTAAAGATGTTAATATCAGAAGGGATGTTTATTTTTGCTCTTTTATTAATAAGGTTTATAGTAAGTACCGAGTTAGATATTAATTACGCTATATAAAATTTATTTAGAATTAACCTAATTTATATTTTCACAATCTCCTTTTAAAATATTTAAAAAAAAAGGTGAAAATAATAGAACCTTGATTTTAATAACACCTACAGGCAATGAACGAACGTATAGTTGAGATAAACGCGCGCCGCGACATGTTCAACGTACAGAAGAGAAGTTTATTCGAGGATTGCGGGAAGCTGCGCAGCGAGACACGTGAGAGGGAACAGCGTATCGAACAACTTAAAAAGCGGTTAGTTACACCTTATTATAATGCTGTCTAATTAATATGTTTTATTTATTTTATTTTATTAGGAACTCCAATAACATTACACATTAAAACATTCAAAAATATAAAATTTGTGGTTTTTTAGTGTTATAATTTTTGTAATGTTCTAGATGTATATTCCAGTTACAGGAGTACATAACATTTGTAAATGATCTATAGGTACATAAAAAGGAAAAATACATTTAAGAGATAATAGTTACTGTAAAAAAAAAAAAAAAAACTTAATTAATAATGAAATATTAATACAAAATAAGTATGAAAAATTTAAAAATGAGAAAAAAAAAAATAATCTTAATACTTTCTGTGAGTTATGTGGTGTTTTAAAGCGATGATAGTGGGTAGTGCGGCCGGCTTCCCTGTCAATCGACGCGGGTTCGATCCCACCTATTCAACTCTAAAATCGGCCTTTTTTTTTTTTTTTTGACGGGGCGAAATGCATTTACGCACTACCCTTATCTATTGTACTTAGGGGATCGAAGTCCCCCAGTACACTAGATAAGGGGCACGGAGTGACGAGCTCCGTGCAGTGTGAGACTCACCCGGGCGAGAGTCGCCCGGAAATACCCACTAAAACCCCCCGGGGCCGTCCGCTGCGTTTGGGATGGGGGGGCGACACGGGGTGGCTTTCGCAAGCACCGCGTCGCAACTCTAAAATCGGCCTGAGATTTCAGTGAAGGAAAACATTGTGAGGGATCATAGCATGGTGGTAGCGCCTGGGTAACTACCACCCTCTAGTTTGAAAACTTGTCGCCAAATACCAATAGGTGTGTTCCGGCAGCATCACTTGAGAACTAGGTTTAGTGTCTTTACCGTCTTGGACCACATCGTCACTTAACATCAGATGAGATTGTGATCAAAGCACTGATTCTATATAGTGAAAAAAAATCTTCATAATACTTACTCCATAATAAAATATGGCTCTAAATTATAAAATAGATTAACATTTAAATGTTTGAATAACTCTTCTTGAGCTTATTAATAGACGTGTGAAATATATCTGTTCGCATAAAGTGTAGACGGAAGTCAGTTTTGTACAAGGCCAGATAGAACTTATTGAGTATCTAGGTAATTTAGGCGGACCTGTAAGGTATTATTATTATGTTATACATAGCATTGTAAGTAAAAATTAATGCTTGTAATACATAGAGCTAACAAACGGACGTCTGTCCAGTATAACATCTTTTATTTCATATATACAACCGCACACGCCCTCACACAATCCCAATTTAGGAAAACGTTAATGAATAATTTTCTTAACACTGAGTAGATATTTATTACGGATGATCGATTATTGTACGAATTGAAACTTTTTTGCAGATATGATATATTGATTGGATCTCTCGGTAAAGACGACTCTGGACAGCAACTTTCTGTTACATTCTTTAAGATCAAGGTAATTAAAAAGAAAAAAGTCACATCTCTTATTTAACTAATCGATATTATACGAATCGATTTTGTCGATTTATAATATCGATTTATTAAATAATTTTATTGTTCTCAATTATGTATTATAATAAAATAATTGATGTTCATGTTCAATGAAGTTTCACGAAACCGTAATTATACGAAAGATTTATAGTGCTCATTGGCAAAACTATGAAATTTTTTTAGGTTGCGAATTAATTGAAAAATTATCTCAACGTCTTCCCTGACAGTAGAGATACAAATTATTATAATTACTAAGGTGACAACTGATATGTCGAATTTTATTGAGACTTCTATCTGTTCTGTTGACTGCCTCGGTGGCGCATTTGTATTACGGTAGGTCACATCCGGGACGGAACTAAGTTCGGCGAAATGTGGGTGGGTGTAGTTCGCTATTTCACCTCTGCCTAACCCTTCGGGGATAACAGGCTTGAGCTTATGTTATGTTCCACCTGTTTTTTCTGTGTAAGTTTTCTATGAATGAACAGTTTTGATGCTAAAATTGTGTTAGGGACTCATATAATGCCCATCTAGCTAGCTACTTACATTCGATTTGAAAATCTGCCGCCGAGCATCTATAAGGGGGCTGTAGCACATGGAGAACGTTTCTCTAAATTTAGCGTTTTATCGATATCGAGTATCAATAAAATCGATTCGTTTTTTATCGGTTTTGATTAAACGTCAAAACTTATACAGTGCAAAAAGTCATAGTAGAGAGTGGCGAAATAAAAAAATAGAGTTTAGATTTACAATGCGTTTCAAATAAGGATGTGCATGAACCTGCGCCATATTGTGACGTCATACGTAACGAAAAAATGATATGGGTGATGTATGGTTAATTAAAACAATGCATATTAATAGTCTTAATAATTAGGCAAATAATTCACTAAAATAAAAAAAAGAAGAAAAACTATGCAAATATTTTTGTTACTTTCCATACTTTTTTTTTATTGATCTTTGATAGATAATTGACGTGCACATTGTTATTTGAAACGCATGTATTGTTAGTTCGCATCGGAACGCGCGGAGCTGCGCACGCGCGGCGCCGCACTCGACGCGGAGATTGGGCGGCGCGAGCGCGACGTGTCCGCGCTCGAGGCGACGCTGCGGCTTGTACACGCGGCGCACACGCACTTCATCAACCATATATCACCTATTAAAGACGATAGTATGTATACACATAACATCTTAAAAAGCGAGAAGCGACCGTTATGAAACCGAAAAGAAAATGAACCGATTTAACATATTAAAAAAAATTATTTTACTATGTTATTGTTTACACGTTTTAAGCAGAGAGTTTATGGAAAGCTTTCGTAAATTACATACTTTTAAGAGATCTCGATTCGACTAGTATAATTTGAGGGGGGGGGGGGGAGAACATGACCCCTACGCCCTTGCTCCCTTTTTTTTTGACGGGGGGAAATGTATTTACGCACTACCCTTACCTATTGTATTAGTGAGACTGGAGTCCCCCAATACAATAGGTAAGTGGGCACGGAGGGACGAAATCCGTGCCAGTGTGGGACTCACCCGGGCGAGAGCCGCCCGGAAATACCCACTAAAACCCCCCGGGGCGTCCGCTGCATTTGGGATGGGGGCGACACGGGGTGGTTTTCGCAAGCACCGCGTCGCCCCCTGAACCGCGTCGCCCCCTGCACCGCGTCGCCCCCTGAACCGCGTCGCCCCCTGACGCCCTTGCTCCTTAAGACTATCGTTAAATACAGTAAACTATATTATAATATTTAGTGTTCGACCGGTGGTAGTCTTTAGGAAAATTCATATTTCAGTGTAAATAAAGATTTATTTATTTATTTACATTAAAATTCATAGCTCGTATAAAATAGACATATAAACTAAACCGACACATAAAATAAAGACCCAAAAATGAAAAAAAAAAAAATCGCTAAAATCTAGAAATTTCTAATTCGCAGCACCTGAGATGGAGGAGCTTCACAATTTAACGAAGCAGTACTATGATATGCGCGACGAACTGAAGGAGATTAATAATAAAGTGACGGTATTGGAACAACTCGTCGCGGATACAAACTCACGGCTGACGATTCTGAATGACAAGTGCAATCAGTTAACAGCCAAACAGTACGTAAATACTTTTAAAATATACACACGATTGTTTTAAAGTTATAATACTATATTACAAAAATCATAATCAGAGTTGATATTGTTCACCTTCCATCACATAAACCACTTCGACTCATCAATGCTAAGTAACTGTTGCTATGGTTATTTAATTTTGGCACCGTCCAGTATTAACTAAACTCCGAAATTAATCGATACCTCAGTTTTCTCTTATTTACTGAATATATAGGGCACGGTGTTTTCAATTCGATAAAGATAACCAAGAACGATTATATATTATAAACACAGTGCCACAGGTGGTACTATCGATGGATTAGTTTCTTGCTGTCTGCAAGAGATGGCGCTGCATTGATTTTCAAACAGATTATCAATAGTGGTGGATCTTCATATATGGTCACGACCGGGACTTTTTGAGTAGTTCGCTCCCGTACACCCTCCGGGTCCTCCCCCCCTCCCGCGCTCAGGTGGCGACCCAAGACTTGTCTCGTTCCCCAACTGGGAAGGCTCTTGACGTCGCCGCCAGCGCGATACAGTGACACTGACTATGCATCAAGAATTACACGCACAACACTGCATACACACTCCTGCACATAATACGCAGGTACATAGGCCCTGTAAGGAACCTTTTTTTATGTCAAATAAAAAATGTAGGGTAGAATCAAAATTCCGTGGTACTTTTCTCACTCAGGAAACGGCCATGCCGAGATCAGTACCACATTGCTAACCCTTGTGCTAGTTACCTTTTGTGGCTGAGTACCTTCAGCCCACAAAGTTACGGTAAAGCTGTTAAAGCCCTCCCGGTCAACAGTATTAGCTTGGTTAAAAAAAAAAGTTTTTTTCAGTACTTGTCAAAGTTATAAAATATAATCTACTAATATATAAAACTTGACTGTGTACTGCGTCTGCTACAGAACTTTCAAAGACATTTAAACTTGTTAATCCTTCAAATTAAATATTTATAATTATCTTTGTGATTTAATAGACTAATAATGACCAACCATAACCTTATATGAAGGCTAGAGATTCGCGTCTGGTTTTAACATACCTAACTTAAAATATTTTTTGCACTTCCAAAGAGCTGTATATATTATTTACTTAATTATAGGAAGATTTATTTTAATTAGTAATATGTTGAACTGAATGAATAGATCAGAAACCGAGAGTGAAGTGGAGAACGCTAGAGAACGTAAAGTGCGACAGGAGGCGATGCTACGGAACGCAATGGATATCGTCAAACATAACACGAAACGCGCACGGAAACTAATCGAAGACGTTGACGACTGGCGTATATTTCAAGTTAGTACACCCCTTACCGATCCATAAATAACATTTCTATTATTTATTTTTTTGGTTTCATTTATTCCTTTTTAGAGAAAGGCAAAGGTACTAGTAGACCATGCACCCAAGTCAGACTTTAGGAACACTATCAATAAATGAATGGCGGTAACAAAATGGTGGCCTTCTGATACGACCACAACGGAAATGATTGGGACATTTCAGAATTCACGCTCCGTTTCACTATTTTCACTTCACTACACTTGCGTACCGTAAATTTAAATTTTATATATAGATATAATTGTTTAGTGTATTAGTGAATATAAGTTTTAAAGCGATGATGGCGCAGTGGGTAGTGCTGCCTGATTCCGCATCAATAGACGCGGGTTAAAGCCCACCTATCCTACTGTAAAATCAGCCTAAGCTTTCGGTGAAGGATAACATTGTGAGGAAACCATAGCATTGTTGTATAGGATTTTCTAATAGTGCCCGACTGGGTAGCGGTCACTGTCAAGTTCGAAAACCTGTCGCCATATACCAATAGGTTTGTTCCGTGTTCCGGCAGCATCATTTGAGAACCAGTACCTCTAGGCTTCATGTAATCCTGAACCACATCGTCACTTAACATCAGGTAAGATTGTGGTCAAAGTATTAAGCCTATACCGTGTAAAAAAAATAAAATATAGATGTCAGTGTGGGTCCGTGATTACGCGGAGGCGGCGTACAGTGCGTTGCGCGCGCTCGTGGATACGTGCGCGCTCGCTCCGGTCGCGGGCGCGCACGTCGCCGCGCTCGTCGCCGCCACGGACATACGCTCGCTCTTGTCGCGTGACCAACGGCGACTGCAGCTCTTCATACAGCGGTATGTTTACATCTACTAACCATATTTCAACACTTACAGGTAGCTAAAATGTATGTAATGAAATAATTTATTGAATACGAATACTAATCACACTTGTAAGATAACACGATGACGTGTTTCGATCCTCGACTGGGGAGACTCCTGTACCCGTCACCAGTGCATTACAGCGAGAACGCCTGCACTAGCATAATACACATTACACTGCACACTACACACAACGGATTTTTTTTTACAAACCGTAGGGTTTAGATAGCTAAAGCATAAGGCATATTTCAAATAAGGCGAATTTACAGGTAGAAACTCAATTTCGTAACATTTTAGTGCACTCGGTCTAGCTGGTAGGTATTACTGAGTTTCACGCAATTAAATAAATAAATTGAACGCTTTTTTTTAAATTTCATTTTAGGAAAGTAAAAGGACGATTACCAATGTTTTTAATTAACAACACTAAAGTTAGTAAACAAAAAGCAAATCATTAGACAAACTTTTGCCTATTTATACTGATTATATTTTTATAATATTAGTTGTAATAATTAATTTCATAAAGCATTGATCATCTAGGTTATATATCAGAAATAAAACAAATAAATCCCTATAAGATTATTCTATGCGATTCTTTTTGTAAATACATAGTAAGCTTCAAAGCGCGAATTTATATCGATCATTCAGAATCCGAATTAATAATATTGATACTATTTTTATTACAATACAAATTGCAGTTAATATCATATTAAACTGAATTCAGTTTTAAATTGTAAAAAAAATATTTTCAGAATTGTTGCAGGCGCTTCCTCTACATCTTTCAAGGATACTTGCGTCGACTTAGATGGTACTTGTTTGCATTTTACATTTTTTTTAAATCGTAATAATAAAATAATATATTTAACACATCGTTACAATTATTTTAAAGTACTAAAAAGCATAGTGACAATCGCCGAGGAGTCGACAAGCTCTCTCTGTATTCGCCTGCGAGCTTTTCCACATCTTTATATAAACTGATAACGAAAAAAAGGTAACCTGTACAAGTCATTATGACTGGGTTTATCGAATTTTTGTACCCCCATACAACCCCTACTTTTTTGTAAATCATTCAAAATACCAATACATGTTTTATTTATAAATGAAGATAAATGTATCGTTGTGATTGACATTGAATATACTTATTGTTACTAACGTGACATATAGTAGCATTTTAACAACGTGAAAATAATGTTATAACCAAATACATAGAGAACGCATAATATTTGAAAAACGAAATTTTTTATTTTTTTATAAATTCTATTTATAAAATTGTTATTTTTTTAGAACCAGTGTTCTCGAGTTCGTCAGAGTCAATAAAGAGCGGCGTAAGCGTCGCTAGTGGTTACACGAAACGACTGTCTGCCTTCCGCAGGACGCTCGCTCCCAACATACAGGAACCAGCAGTACGTCCATATTTGCCATATTTTTTCTCAATCATAACATTTTTACTGGTGTTGAGCGATTCTCGGTAGGCGAAAAACTTATTCGCGTTACCAATGGTATGACGTCAGCCGTTAACAAGCTACACTGTGTCAAGTATAATATGGCGTTTTAGTGGTAGCAATATTCCCATAGACGCTTCCGTGTGAAGCGGGCGAAGCCGGGGCCACACAGCTAGTATGTAATTTAATAAAAGATAGTAGTGTGTAATTTTACACGTAGTATGGAATGAGGTTTTCCGAGGAAAAAAAAAACAAAAGGATTTTTAAAGATTCGTAACTATCCAGGGTGACTATTTACCATCTAGCGAACTGTATGTTTGTATGCCAATGATCCAATGAAGAGGGCTATGCTCGGAGTTACACTGCGTCATTTCAGAAATGAGAAAAAGAACCAAAGTAACCGACATTGTCCCAAGAATTGCCAAACTTTTAGTGGCTGTGGGCTGGGCACATTGCTCGCAGAACCGATTCCCGATGGGGCTAACGGGTTCTTGAAAGGCTGCGGCGTACCGGACGACGCAATGTGGGTATGGACCTCCACAAGGTGGCCCTACGACCTGGTAAAGGTCGCGGGAATCCGCTGGATGCTGGTGGCGCAAGACCGGTCGTCCTGGAGATCTCTGGGCTCCTATCCTATCTTCAGCTCAGGGGACGTCTTTTTTAGCCTAATAATATAATTATGACAATTTAACAAAACCTTCAATCTTATCGATATTAGCAAAATCAAGTTATAAAATATTATATACACTTGAGCCATTATTTTTTGGTTTGGTTTCAAAAAGATTTAAATAAAAAAAAGGTTTTTTAAGTCTTTATATTTTAGTAATTTGAAATAAAAATTTTCAAGTTATATATTTATTTAACACTTTTTGCACACATTTATGTACAAAGGCGGACTTAATGCCTTAGGCATTTTCTCCCAGTCAACCTTAGTGTGGTAAAGAAAGCAACTCCCTGTCTAAAAATTTTACTATCCATAATCGGAAAACGAATTAATCCAATACAAATAGGTTTTACCTCCTTTTAAAAAAGTAACACAAAAGGATTTGATGTGATTTTAACTACCGTGTTTATTGATTATTCCAGCTCATCGACGCTATACCAGAACAAGGTAAGAAAAAGCTCTTTACTATCTTAGATTTGACAGTAGGAAGAAGGTACATCTATGTATTCAATCGAAACTTACCTTTATAACATTATAGTTATATCTTTATACTGTATAGATGTTGTTATTTATCATTTGTGTTGTAACGCTTTGATAACAATCTCGCTTGATGATATGTGAGGATGTCGTCTGATACTGTTAACACATGTACGGATAGGACCGCGGACATGATACGACGAGCAGTCGAGGTTATCAATTGCCTAAGTAGGGATGGGAATCCTTTCCGAAAATAATCAAATTTTGAATCGAATTGAATCTATGCTTGATGAATCGATTCACAAAACATCGAGCTTTAAAAGATCGATCTTTCAAACTACCTAATAAAGTATCGATTATTAGACTATTATTTTTTTCTATAATATTATCTGTAAAAAGGAAAAAAAAAAAACAGTTCAGTGTCATTTCCCGTAGTAGGTTAGGCGTTCTTCTTTTTTTGTTTAGTTCCTATTGATGACCTTTATTAGTACTAAAAATTGAAAACACTGTTTGCAATAAATTATAATTGTAGTCTATTTTCGACCATTTGAAAAATAATATTTACGAATAAAAATTCAAATAAAACATGCCGAAAAAAGATAGAACTCTTTGACCTCGTCGTATTGTGAATCGATTAAAAAAAACGATCTATTTGAAAACTCTCATACCTCATCCGTACTTAGGCAACTGAAAACGTGTACCTCTCGCCATACCATGACCACGGTCTGGTCTGTACGTGTATTAACACATAGCCAGACGGGCATTCAAAAATGTTCTGTCATCCTGCTTCATTACAATGTTTTCCTTTCCAAAAATCTTATTAGAATAGGATAGATGGGATATTTAGATTCAAACCTACATCGATCAATACAATATCCAATCACACTATTACTGAGTCATCATCGTATATTAATTAATTTTATTACTGTAGCTCGTCGGTCTACGGTGTCTCTACGCGTGGTGACACTTGGCTTTGAAGAACCTACATCTGAGATTCATTCCAGCAGAACTACGCAGTCCCGCAAGTCTTTGCGATAATTTTTTTTTAAATATAAACCTTTAGACCTATTAAGCATGTGAGATTTTAATGTTATTTTAATAAGTGACATAATTTTGCATGTATTATTAATAAAATAATAATTGAACAGTCATAATAATTTCTTTGGCTTTAAATGTCTCAAGATTTATATATTATTTATGAATAAAAATTGATTATATGTAATACTGTCGTTTTGTTTTTCCGTTTCACCACATTTATAATACTTACGTACGATAATAAATCCTGTTACTTAGCTTGTAGATGCATTTCTAATCAAAATTAAGATTTTGTTGTCGAACATATCGAGCAAGTTACTACGAACGTAACTAATTATGGAATGACCTTAACTAAATTTAATTAATTATTCTTAGGGGTATATAAGTGCATTATTTGATTTTGATAATACTTACACAGTGTTTTGAAATAAAATAGCAAAGAATTTAATTACAATTTTAATCGTCATTTTTAAGGTGTACAGACAGTTTATTCAAAGTGACAACAATAATAAAATTTATTGGCAAGAACAAAAAAAGTATCCGTACAAAGTCTGTTTAGGTGGGACATAAATTTGAATGTACTGTTATATATATCTCTACAGAAGCTGCCAGGAATGACTATTTCATTTGACATAGTATGGTCCTATAATAGGTCTATGGATTTATGTATTGAAAGTGTAAGTTTATTCAGAGTTGTTATACAATACCCTAATTGAATTTGAAGTTTAACATTTATTATTATCTAAAACGCATCCACGTACATATAGTTTCAATTATTTCTAGTTAGAGTTTATTGACACATATATAATCTTTTGTAAGTTTTTGATATTTCTTGTATATATGATATAATATATTTATATGTATTAAGATGTTATAGTTATTCAAAGAATAATAAATTATCTTCTTTAAAACTTCATTTTATTAAGAAATAAACATGCCAGTGCTTTTATGTTAACCAGGTTTTCGGGTGCATAGTCTCGTGGGCAGTAAAAAAATACGCGAAACATATCTCAAAGTAATTGACTTTAACATAGCTATAATACGATTTTTTTAAATTCATCAATCATTTTATTAACTACGAGATAATATACTACCCACTACTATATTACATATATACTACTGGGATAGGTAGAAGGAAGGAGCACTACTTTTCTCCGTCCTTGCAAACCTTTTGACGGGATATTATAGTTACAGAGATTAATGTTAACACCAATATGATAGACTAAAATAATTTTGACCCTATAACACGTAATTGCTCTATGAATTAGTTACAGGAATTACTAATTTAATTCGATTACCAGTAGATATCTAAAATGTTTATCATAAATTATGATTCATAATCCTTAACTTGAAGAATAATAGATATTGATTGTTCGTTAACATATCAGTTACGGAAAATACTACTGAATAATTTATTCATACCGATAATCATATCACTACGTAGATCAATTTCTCCAATGACACTAGGTATTAAACTTGAACTATTTGACCTTGTACGAGTGACATAGGTAGGTACATAGAGTATTAGAGGAATAGAATATTTAAACTTTTCAAATAATCTAAGGGATCCCTACAAGTGTCTTTTATAATTCATTACAATTATTATATCGTATGTAATATACCCAGTTGAAACTACTAATTTTTTTTTCGGAAACAGTATGATAATAAATATATATATATATATATATATACAGAATTGGATAAATAATACCACGTAGTCGTCTCCTGTCTGTTATTTCCTAATAATACTAAACTTTAAATATGTAAAATCATAAAACTAAAAACCGGTGCTAACTGTATAACTGTCTCTCTATGACTCCACAACAAAATTTTTCTTGTAACTAAACTAGAATTTATTACAAGAAACCTGAACTTGAAAGTGATCTTTTTTTTACATGGTATAGGCTCAGTGCTTTGACCGCAATCTCACCTGATGTTAAGTGAGGATGTGGTTCAGGATGGTAACACACACTAAGCTTAGAGATACTGGTTCTCAAGTGATGCTGTGGGAACACACCTCAATCGAGAACACTAACATATATTGTTTTTTCATGGAGAAATCCATTTAGAATTTTACTACTGTACTATCTCGTGCCAAATTCTGTTAACTGTACGTGTATTGAAACCGGGATTTTAAATATACATAATTTAAATGTTTTGTATTTAAACATTTATTGTAGATAAAAACAAATGTTTTAGTGTTATTTCATTTTGTTTATAAATTCATATTATATAAGTATCAGTAATAAATTCCAATGTAACAGTATTCTAAAGGAATACTTTTACTTATATACCTATTTCTGCCTCGGTGGCGAAGTTGTATTACGGTACGACTGTCGTTCCAAGGCCTCGGGTTCGATCCCTGGGTCGGGTCAAGTGATATTGGGGTTCTCTACTCAGTAATCCCGGAGTCTGGAATTTGTGCCTGATATGGCGACAGGCTCCGCCCCCTGTCACATCTGGGACGGAACTAAGCTAGGCGAAATGTGGGTGGTGTAGTTCACTATTTCACCTTTGTTTTTATAGCCATACAAAAATGAACTTTTTAATACTGTTTCGGTAAAATGGCTTGTCATTGATAGTTAATAAGTAATAGATAAGGTTACAATCTAATAATAATGGTGATGAGTACACGACTATACAATGCCAATTAACAGTCATTTATAATTTTGATTTGTGAAAACATTTAGATTATTGAATCTTGCACAATACAGCCCATCATGACTCTTTATTAGGCGTAACTGAGATTAACATCAGCCTTATACTAAATAATGCATGCTTCAAAAACTACCTTTGGAACACTTTTAATACAATTTTATTGGCAATATTAATGGTTTTCAAATTTTAAATAAATGTTGTATTAGATAGTTCATTGTTCACCTTACAATATTGAATCAGGCTTCGGGCATTATTTATATTCCATTGACTCCTAACTTTAGCTAAGTGATAAATTGCCTCTTGTATGTATGTATTTAAATGTACTATGTACTGGAATTTACTTAAAATACCCTTTTTTTACAAAGTGGTAAAACATATAAAAAACATATTTTACAACGTACAATACTAATGTAAATTTCATGTGAAAATAACATAAAAAGTAATTACACTAGTATTTACAACTATATTATATTACAAAGATTTTAAAATCGGTGCCTTTGAAAATACATTATAAGAACTTATAAATTCATATAAGAAATCAAATATTTAAATTTTTTTATATAAAATGCTGTTATTGTTTTAGTGCATGTTTAAGAGTAAAAATATAATAATGGTAAAATTTACAATTGTACTACAACAACTAAACAATTGTCTATGGCTTGGCAAACGCCAAGCCCTACTGAACTATGAAAACACAGCTACTTTAGCTACAGGTCAGTTTCACTTTAATAAATATTTCAAACAATATTCTCATGATAATTTGTTAAAAGTACAAGTATAATCATGAATTTAATACATCATATTTTATTTTGACCATCTAAAACAAAAAAATCTTAAATATCATTTTAACACTGTTAAACAGTAACTACTTACTACACAAGACATGTTACCAGACTTCTATTTAATTTTTATTATTCCACATACAAGACACAATGGCTAGAGTAAGAACTCCCCAAGCCAAAGAGCAATGGAAATTCTATGGAGACCAAGTTGTGTGCTGCAAACCTACACTGTGACATTTGCCAGATTTGACCACTTTTAACATTGCACTGCCGTATCGGCTTTTCACTAATATCAAACAGTGTTAGAATATCAAAGCGTCATAAATCAGGAAACCTCATAGGATCCTCTAAATAGTCTTCAGGTATAACAAACAGATCGGGTGGAATATTTTCACGGAAATCAAACTTCTGAAATGTTATTTTTGCAGTAACGGTTGGCAAAATTGGTATATCAATTTTCACAGGAAAGCCTCTAGGTAATTTCATTGCAACAAACTGCCTTAGTTTAGCAAAATGTTTAAATGGAGCTATTACTTCTAATACATTTAACAACATCTCTACACTGAGTGGGAAATCATCACTCATTGCTATAGTAGCTCTGAAATTTCTTGATGATTCTTTGTAAACTAGGGCTCTACCAAGGCGAGGGTAGTGTCCAGGAGGTGAAGTTATGTAAGCTGACCAGTCCACGCTGGACTCAGGTGGTGGGTTTAAAGACGCTCGCCTAGTTGGTTCACCATTTGCATCTAGATTATGTGCATTTCCTTTTGTTAAACTTCAATAATAGCTTTTTGTTTTTTTGTAAATCATCTGTAGATAAATGCTCCCTCCTTTTCCTTGACTCTAAAACAAGTCCTGTGATAGTATATATTTCACTTTTATATAAACCTGCTACAGTTTCTTTTCTGTCCTCTCGGAATATCCAACCAGACTGTGCTCTTGCAAATGAAATACCCTTTGTGGACATTTGAGCTGCTAAAATGTCACTTGACATAAGAATGTCTACCTCATCTTCTACTTCATTTTCTGTCTCCTCATATCTAACCCTTTGGTATACTTTTAATTTGTTATCAAGAACAGTAAGTGACTCACTAGGTGGTTTCTCTCCTTGGAATATGAAAGATATATCTCCCCTTTCCCATTTCATATCTGTAAAGTCCACTAGTGTAGTATCTAATCTGATTTTAGAACCAGATTTGTATATTTTACACACATCTGATGGTAAAATTCGTGAAACGAGGGGCACCCATGAGTGAAAGTCCCACTTGAGTTCCATGTAAAATCTTGTATCTGACTTAGAGCTCTTATCAAATCCGGTCTTCTCTGTTCCATCTGCTCACGCGCTTGCTGTTTTAATTTCCGAACGAGCGATGATATAGTTTGTCGATCTCCATAACTGATAGCTTCTGCTAATGGTGACCAACCAGCCAAGTTTTTAACTTTAACCGGAGCACTATGCGCAAGGAGTAATTGTACGCACTCTTTTCGACCTAACATTACAGCCAGGTGTAATGCTGTATTACCATGTACATCTTTGCGAGTCACGTCATTCTTTCTCAATAACGATGATAGTTTGCGCACATCCCCGAGGAACACACATTGGTGAAGAGGATAAATCAGTATTTCTTCAATAAACGTATAATCAGACATCTCGTTGTTTTTTAAATCATAATTCATCACAATTATACTAAAAACACTGAACGGATACAATTTTGATTAATCTAATCAATACGATAAGATTAACTTTTCATCGGAATCAGCTTCACATTTAACAAACATTTAGAGGGAATAACCAACAGTATTAGGAAACCAATTTACACAACTCGACATAATTATTGAAAATATATGACTATGACAATATTTACATATCCACACCTGTGTCGATTTATTTTCCTCTAAAATGCTGTTCAGTAATACCCCTTACACAGATTCGCTAGCACTAGTATTTTTAAAGATAGTGTTTTATCTATGACTAGTATACAGTATAGATTATAGTATAGAACTCTGGTCTGGATGTCTGTGGTGAGTGGTGTGGACCAGAGATAAATAATAAAAGTGTGGACCAGAGATGAATAATAATGTGTGGACTGTATAAACAGTTGGTTCTTGGCGCGATTTTTGTTTGTCATGTAGTCGTCCTTATTTTTAATTCATTATCATGCGGTATTTGACTATATATTATGTCATTTTGGTGGGATTTTACGTGATATAATGTAGCGAAATTAAAATAATGACACGGAGCGTGAATTCTGAAATGTCCCAATGATTCCCGTTGTGGCTGCAACAGCAGGCCGCCATTTTATTTCCACCATTTATTAATAGTGTTCCTAACTGACTTGGCTGCATGACCTACTAGTACCTTTGCCTTTTCCTTAAAAAGGAATAAATGGAACCAAAAAAAGGACTGTGAACTAGTCTTGCGCAAAACATAGGACGGGTGCGGATTTGACCTGTAGCAGTTCCTTTGCTTAGGGGAACTAGGTACAGTAAGCAAGTTCGGGAACTGTCTCGTTCGGTGAAATCACATGCATCATTTGTTTCATGTTCACATCATTAAAGCAAACAAGACGTACTTAAGTATGTTCTAACAGTTATCAGTTCTTTCGAACCGTATAGCGAGGCAAACAGGAGTTCTAGATTATAAAATTCTCGCTTCGTGTCATTATTTTCAATATACACATATTCACACATCTCAAAAATCCAGCCTTATTAAAATGTGTTGAACAGTTTAAAAGTAAGTTTGTTCACTTAGTTTGGATTCTCAATTGGACCCGGTAGGTAGCGCCCCAATCGGGTTCTAGGTATTTTTAAAATATTTTTACTCATTTCATATGAGTAAAAATGTGTGTTATGTGTTTGAGTGGGTCCCTGGACAGTTTGGAAATACAATTATAACCGATAGGTAGCGCTGTAATCGGGTTCTAGGTTTTTTAAGGTTTTTCGCGTTTGGAAATACAACCGATTTGGCGCAGTCGAAATTCAATAGTTTAGCCAGTTCATTTATTTTGTTACGTCTTTTTTTATGTACAAATCTTTCTGAGTCACGCAGCACGGTTCTACTATTGACGCCAAATTGAGCAAATTAACTATTATATTTTCCTTTTGGTGTATGTTATGAATTTTAATAGGTTGATAAATTGATCGATGACGTGATATTGATATATCCGTTAATTATGATCCATAAAAATACTATAATTTATATTACTAGGTAAATAGGCATTTCACTTGATTTTCCTAATTAGTATTATTTATTTTAAGATTAATAAGTATAATTATAATATTAAATACTATAATCAATGAACAATTTGGAACTGCAAACATACAAATTACTGTTATAAATTAATAAGATCAAAATGTACGGATACAAATGAGGAAGGGCTACATAGAGACATAGGTGTAAAATTATTCATGCACTACAAAATCCTAGAAAAAGTAAGTGAGCTAGAAAGTTAAACAAGTTTCTGTACAGTACATAATACTAAATAAATCAAAATCACATACATGTATATTTAAATTTAATTACATTAATAGTTTTGACGTAAGTACCTATGTTCACAAACATAGATACGACAAATAAGTTCTATAATGAAATAAATTTAAAGAATAATTTATTGTGTAAATACAATATTATAAAACTGTTTAAGTAAATAAATGATTATTGTTTTCATTAATTTATATCAAAAGCCCCCTCCAAAACCATCTCCTCCTAACAGCATTAGAAGTAGTAAAGGATAAATTATGTCACGATCGATTCCGTCACCTCTTCCTCTGTTAATATTATTATTGGTGGTTGAGCATATCCATGACCGTAACCACAACATGGAGGCGCATACTGATTTTGACAAGAAACTGAACAGATCTACGTGAAAATAAAAACGTTATTATAAAACTAATCATCCTTATAATAAATAAAATAATTATTAATGCCAAATATTGTTTTTCATTACTTACAGTCGTAATAATTAGCCCGAATGCGAGAAGATGATATTTCGAAGTCATTTTTACTACTGCACTCGAAATATTATTTTCCACGATTTATATAGAATATGTAGACAAATATTTGATATACCTTGCTGAACAATGGGTGGGGTGATAGGTATGTCTAATTAATAGATTTATTGGTACTAACACGCTTTTATCGTTTTGGGATTTATTTTGAAGCACGTACTGTTGCGAAACATTCAACTTTTATAGAAATAAATGGGCTGCAGATAAATAACTACGCGCTTGAGTTTTTATTGAATAGATATAATGTCATGTTTTATTGTAATAGGTATATGTTAATCTTTGTCTACAAACTGAAGTCAAATGATGAAATGCTTTAAAATAGAAAACGTATAAGTTATGTTTATAATTAATAAAAACAGTTTAGTTTCATCATATACTCATATATACATCATCATACTGTCAAAATAACATATTTTTTACTAAATACATATGTATGTGTATACATACACGTAAATACCTATAACAAAAATACAACTTTTAAAATTTTTGTCAGTGTGTCTGTTTGTTCCGGGTAATCTGCGGAACGGCTGGACTGTTTTTGACGGGGTTTTTTTTGGTAAACAGCTGAAGTTACTACGGGTAACTCAGGGTACTTTCGATTTTTGAAAATAATTAGGGTACCGCGAAAAATAAAACTCATGAAATTGTGAATAAAGTTCGATTGAATAGTCAGTTTTACAGGCAAGTACTTATGACAAATATTTTTACTTTATCTTAGAACCACAAACCAAAATTAGGAAAATAATTAGGGTTCCGTATAAAAAAATTAAAATGCTGCTGTGAAGAATATATGAAAAGCGGGCGCGTCCGCGGGCATACAGCTGATTGAAAATAATTAGAGTTTCGTGTAAAAAAATCAAAACTTTGAAATTGTAAAAACAAAAAACGATTCAGTGAAGGTCAGTTTAACTTGCAAGCGCTTGAATTTATGAGAAATCTATTTGCTTTCTCTTAGCACTAACATTTTTTTAGGAAAATAATTAGGGTTTCGTTTAAAAAAATTAAATCTCATGGAATTGTTAATTCAATGCACAACACCATCAAAACATTATTTTGTAACGATTATTTAAAAACTATACTACGCACAAATATATAAAACGCGGGTGCAACCGCAGGCGCAGATCTCTAGCTCTGTATATCATACTTATCTGTCAACAACTCCGAGAGTCGAGTTCTCGAGTTTTATATGACTCAGTAAAACATGGACATTAAACTTGATATAAATACTGGATGGCAACAAACAAATTGCCGGAACATAAAAAGTGTTTACCTACTGGTTCTAATTAGAAAGTGATAGCTAATATGAAATATCAAGAAAGTATAGAACTAAATCTCATTTTCATTAAAGTTCCATGTATTAGTTACTATACACATGTAATTAATTAAAAATTAACTATAAAAATATCAAATCATGTAGACAATGTTTTTAATTATGAATACACTGTATTTGAAAATGTAGTGTTTGCTTTTGGGTCACAGTTAGAATATAAAACTACTATCATTTTAAACAAAACAAAAAAGAACACTTATATGCAATCTAGTAAGTTTAGGAAACCGAGGACATAATTTATAAAAAAAGCGTGATTCATTATTACAATGAAGTATAGAATCAAAAGTGGCTGTCTACAGTCCGTTCACTTTTAAAACTTTAAAAGTCTCCCTCCGTTCAAGAGTTACTTCCGCTCTTACTATTCGGGGTGCATATTATCCCATTTTGTGCCTCCCAAAAATTAGGGTAGACGGAAAAGGTTGGATAAATTGTGACAAAAGATTAATTATGAGTGACTAAAATTACTCATTTAGTTTAAGTGAATTATAGTTAGATGTGCTAGTATTAAAACAAAACATAAAATGGAAAATTATTGACGGATATTTCATACACCGTTAAACTAAGGAAAACTCTCAAGACTTATTTTACATAGGACACAACATTAAATAAATATCTGCAAATCATGTAAACATTTATAAGTCCGTTTTAAGTGTTTAGCCATTACTCACGTAACTATTATATTTAATAACTACTGAAGAGCAAACACGAACATTTTCGTTAATATTACGTTAGTGTTCGTCAAAGAAAATATCATTTTGTATGAATTTTGTGAGAAAATTTTACCTTGACAATTAAATACGGTAAATTTCATTGTAACACATTAGGTAAACTGCCATAATAAAGTAATGCAACAAAAAAAAACTTTTATTCAAAATATACTTTATTTTTATGATAAAAATCTTACAATATGAATGGAATGACCTAAAGGACCGTCACTGTCATTAGTCAAGTTCAAGGATGTTACCTTCATTTTTTATGTACCTACTTGTGTCTCCAAAGTACAATATCATGTCTCTACATTAATAACTACCATTTTAAATTACTTTTTTTTTAAATTGAATTCGATGAATATTTCTAGAGATTTTGTTTCTTGAAGTTATTCAATTTTACAGTCTTTTTCTTGGTGGGTATTTTTCCGAAGGTTCTAAATTTATTAGGAAGTAGCTGCAGAAACGACATTATTGAATTATGAAGTGGTAAGAAAGGTAAATTGAGAAAAATGTCATTTTAGCTATCATCAGACTACTAGTATGTATGAATAACAATAACAATCGATTCTCCTAATAGTAGTGAAACTCCTGCAGTTAGATCGATCAGATCGAGCGTTAGATCAAACTGAGATAATGTAGTGATAAATTTCAAATAAACTGTTAGCATATAGTTATAACCGAGTGTAATGAACAGAGTCATAAAGACACCTTATAATAGACGAATTTAGATTCAGCTCATCCAGAAATTACCTCGAATGTAAAACCGCTTTAAAATTGAAAAAGAGATTCGTGCTACCAAATCACTAGATGATGAGAGCGGTAAAGTACTATCGAACTTTATGTTAGAAGGAGCATTTATAAGGGAAAGCGGAATGAGCAGGAATTCTGATGAAAGGGAAGATAAAATAAACATTAGAAGTGGTAAATTAATTTGAAATATGGTAAGTATTGTCCGGTGGAATACAATCATCTCTAAAGTTTCTTTTCCCCTCCCGCCCTACTGCCTTTTTCTTACTTTTTTCTGGATAGATAGTAATTATCGTACTTATTTACCTATACAAAATGAATATTAAAAAATAAAACATATTTGTCAAATTATACGGAGTTTAAATATAAAGGTATGGCAACTGTCATGTCAACACACAAGACCATTCTCAATTCAATGGAAGAATCGGAGATTTGTTTGATTTTGTCTTTCACAAAAAGCACGAACCTTCAATACAATTTCTCTTGCATTACTTTTAAACGTCTGTAACATGATTAATGTCATAAAAAACTCTAATTTTTAATCTAAAATCACATCGCTTGGATTTGACAGAATCGATTGACTTTTCAATGACGTTCTATAGTGTTACATAAAGGAATACAAGTCAAGGGACAAGTTATAGTGAACGGACTTACACCAACTAATTTTTGGCAAAGTGGAAAAAACGTTTTTTTTTCTAATGTATTGTATGTTGGTATATTTAAGTTTTGAAGAATGCACAGGAAGTCAATAAGTTTTTTACCATCTTATTTTATTGTTATTAACGTTACTAGGAAACAGTATTTTCTACATATAAAATTATCATAGACTAATAAAGGTTATTAGGTATTATTATAAACTAAATACTTCATCATAGCAATGATGATTTATATATAAACTGTATTTTAATCTATAGGTAGTTTACTTATATAGCAACATGAAGTTAGCGGCATAAAATTTAAAAATAAATAAATATTAAGGTTTTTTTTTGTTGGCGATTGTAGATAGCCGCCTATGATTCTATACAACTTATAATGCCTTTCTAACAGTAAAAAAAATTCTATATCTGATCACCGGTAGTACCGGACCATAACTCGAACATCCAAACTTTACATATTTATGACATTAGTATAAATGTTACTATGTATACACTTCATTATTATGACTTTTTAATGAATCTAGATAAACGCTATGCATGTTAATAATATAATATAAAGTACCATACAAACAGACACATTTTTTTTACCCTTCATTATTTAGTATAGTTATGTAGGTACTCTTGCAATGTTTCAAGAGTACAAATTATTTAAAAAAATAGTATAGCGCCATCTATAAATAATCGTCAGAAATACATATATAATTTTAAAATTAAATGTAAATAAATTATGTTGATTTAATTTAGTTTTATTTCTGCCTCTTTCAATATTAATTACTGTTAAGCAAAAACATATTTATTATATCTATATTAAATGTTAGTACAGAGTATATACTATAATCATACCAATTTCATTCAATTCGGTCCAGTAGTTTTGCGTGATTGGCAAACAAGTTAATAAACAGACAATTTAAAAAAGCATCGAAACGTGTTTTGTTGTCGATTCTGACCCCTCGTGGTATTTTTTCTAAAATATCTTCAATGTACAGATTTCGTCCCTCTGGCCTTGTATTATAAGTATATATTTATAAACAATAAGGATACTACATTATTAAATTTATGATTTCATTTTATAGAATATTTAATTTTAAAATCGACGACAAAAATATTATAAATAACAAAATCTGTTTTACCTCGTTAATTAGAAAAAGAGTTGGTAAAACTCGCACTAATCTAAATGAAAATAAGGCTTTAGTTAACCAACTTATAGTTTTTGGCTTCGGCTTCGCTTGCATTAATATTTGAGATCCACAAGCCTGATATTGATCCGATTTTTTTGTAGTTTCTTACAACATATACAAGTAAGTACTTATATATAGTCCGTTTCCTATAACTCGTCCTTAGAATCCCTTTTCTTTTTGTTGACACTACAGAACGTCATTGAAAAGTCAAACGATTCTGTCAAATCCAAGCGATGTGATTTTAGATTAAAAATTCGTTTTTTATGACTTTAATCATGTTACAGACGTTTAAAAGTAATGCAAGAGAAATTGTATTGAATCAAACAAATCTCCGATTCTTCCGTTGAATTGAGAACGGTCTTGTGTGTTGACATGACAGGTTGCAGGACAATCGAGTTGCCATACATTTATATTTAAACTCCGTATAATTTGACAATATGTTTTATTTTTTTAGTATGCATTTTGTATTAGGGAAATAAGTATGATAATTACTATCTATCCAGAAAGTAGTAAGAAAAAAGCCCTACTGCGGGAGGGGAAAAGTAACTTTAGACATGACTGTATTCCACCGGACAATACTTACCATATTTCAAATTAATTTATCACTTCTAATGTTTATTTAATTTATTTAGTGTGTTGCAGATATTTCCGAGAAAAAAACTGTTATTAGAATCATGAAAGCAGCGGTCGTTTCTGCAGCTACTTCCTAATAAATTTAGAACCTTAGGAAAAATACGCACCAAGAAAAAGACTGTAAAATTGAATGACTTCGAGAAACAAAATTCTAGAAATATTCATTGAATTCAATTTAAAAAATGTAATTCAAAATGGTAGTTATTAATGTAGAGACATGATATTGTACTTTGGAGACACAAGTAGGTACATAAAAAATGAAGATAACATCCTTGAACTTGATTAATGACAGTAACGGTCCTTTAGCTTATTCATAATGTAAGATTTTTATCATAAACATAAAGTATATTTTGAATAAATGTTTTTTTTTGTTGCATTACTTTATTATGGCAGTTCACCTAATGTGTAACAATTAAATTTACCGTATTTAATTGTCAAGGTAAAATTTTCTCACAAAATTCATACAAAATGATATTTTTTTTGACGAACACTAACGTAATATTAACGAAAATGTTCGTGTTTGCTTTTCAGTAGTTATTATATATTATAGTTACTTGAGTAATGGCTACACACTTGAAACTGACTTATGAATGTTTACATGATTTGCAGATATTTATTTAATGTTGTGTCCTAAAATAAGCCTTGAGAGTTTTCCTTAGTTTAACGGTGTGTGAAATATCTGTAAATAGTATTGCTTTTTATGTTTCGGTTTAATACTCGAACATCAAACTATAATTCACTTTAATTAAATGACTAATTTTAGTCACTCACAATTAATCCAACCTACTCCGTCTACTCTAATTTTTGGGAGGCACAAAATAGGAAAATATGCAGCCCGGCTAGTCAGAGCTACCAACTCCTGAACAGGGGGACTTTTAATCGGGACTGTAGTCCTTTCACTATAACTTGTCCCTTGACTCCCTTTCCTATATGTTGGCATTACAGACCGTCATTGGAAAATCAATCGATTCTGTCAAATCCAAGGGATGTGATGCTGTGATTTTAAAGTAGAAATAAGGTTTTTCATTGCCTTTATCATGCAAAACACACAATACAATAGAAACTCTCTACTAATATTAATAACTTCCGTTAGTAATTCCATTTTTTCTATTTGTATTCGATGAATCTTTCTCGGGATTTTGTTTCTCGAAATCATCCAATTTTACAGTCTTTCTCTTGGTGCTTATGTTTCTCAGGGTTCTAATATTATGGGGAAGTTGCAACATCAACGTTCGTTATCTGATTCTGATAACGGTTTTTTTCGGATATTTCTGCCACACACAAAAAAAAAACAGCATATAACAATAATTACATAATGTAATGATTGCACAGATAGCGAGAAGTACCATTTAAACTGCTAATACGCAGTAAAATCTCATTTACACGTTGAGTTTGTGTAATTTACACAAAACGATTATCTTATTAAACTACAATGACTATTAAATTATCGAACAGAGGCAATCAGTATTATTCTTGTATAATATGATTTGATTTTTATCTAAATTTGAAAACATCTATTTTTTTTCTAATACTATTTTCGAAACTTTTTATAAAAACGAATAATATTATCTTAGAAATACCAATGGCTTTATATTATAAAACAATATTCAATACCTATTGTGTAAGTGGGTATAGGCCAGAGATAAATAATTGAATATTAAAAATAACGGGATAGGCTAACATGACGTTTCGTATGCTATCCACCAGAGATGAATAATACTATCCACCAGAGATAAATAATAAAACTATCCACTATTGCTCCTAATAGATGGCGTTCACAGTATTGTTTTGTTTTCATGGTTCAGAGCAAAACCGCAGAAAAAGGTCGCGCAGTGGTTGTAATGAAAAATAAAATTATTCGTAATAATATTCGTTTTACAGTTATTAAGAAACAATTTTTATAATCGTGCATTTTTTTGAAAATTATTCCTGAGTTTTTGTTGTTAGTAAAGTGAACTCTGTGAGTTATTGTTTAATTTCTAAAATATGCACCGGAGTTATTAACTTTTCTCGGTTCGATCAGTCTGGGCTGAACAGTAGTTTTTAGATAAGATAATTTATGTATCGATTGAAGATTTTGTTTGTAATACAATTCAACGAAACAGTGTCGCTTTATATGTTGTAAAATAATCTCCACCGATATCAATTGATTCTCATTTGATATATTTTATTTTCATTTTGTGTACGTTTCTACGCATGATATACTGTTTTACGGATTCTACAAGGACCTGAAACAGGGAACACTATTATAATGTGAGTATTATGTTTTGCTTTTACGGTATTATAACATTTTTCAACCAGGGTAACGATTTTCCTATAAACTGGTTCAATAAGTATAATCTAAATTACTTATATGTACTTTCTTAAAAATACTTAGTTGTTTTAGTAGGTACACCATCACATTATTATAATTTTTGACATAGTATTTAAGTAAGTAGTTCTGGTTATTTTCATTGGATTTAAAAATATTGCATGTGCATTGTCATGACTATTAAAACAGGTTTTCTGTCTTTTATTTACTTAAATATAACTTAAATTTCAACAATAAATAATATATGTTGTCAGATTTGTGGTTTAGTAATTTGCTTGCTTAATACATCAATTGTCTCCTGAGCTATGGAAAAAATGTATTGGGGCATTTTCTAAAAGGTGCCTGGTTTTTTCTACTCAAGTTTAATTTTGTTCAATATTGTCACCAACTACCTATAGATTTGTTCTGGCTGCATTAATTTAGAACCAGTTTTAGTCAGTCAGAGTGTTCACATCATTATTATGTTAAATGATGAGAGGTGCGAGTGTGCGTAAATATGTAAATAATATCAGCTAATATCAAAGTACCTATTATTAAATTAAAATATTATTAGCGACTGTTTATTTTTGGCTTCACAAGTCCACTGTAGCATGTCAGATAGACATATTAACATGCAAAAAAAAATATTTGAGAATTACATTAGAGATTCATAAGGACATGCTCTGTATGGATCTGTAGTTATTGGGTATTAACCCAATTTTTTTATGATCCCAAAACTTTACTTGATATTTTGAGTCTCCAAAATTATACTTCACATATTATTGATCTGTTTGATGAACAGACTCTATATGCATTTATAACAAGATGTATTATGTATTGTTTATTTTACTGTCACCTAGGTTGCCTAGGTCTGCCTAGGTTGACTTAGCATTATATTTTAATGGGTGGGCCTGATTAGTTAATATAGCAAATAAAAAATACCTGCACATAAATATATTGTATTCTTTTATAATTTCTTTTTGATTTATCCAGAGTTAATTACTTAAATATACAATATTAAAAAATATAAAACAAAGTCTTTATATCTTTCCATAAACAAATTTATTTTTCTCATCTTGAATTTATTCTCTGCTCTCCTTGTTTCTTGCTATTTTGACATTGTTCCACCAGATCTCTTATCATTATATCTTAGCATTCATTATTATAACATGTAAAACTTATCACAACTTTCTTTTATAAAAATACTTATTAGGCAAATAGTTATATATTAGCTTTTTAAACAATTTTCTTATATAAATATCATTTCTAAAAACAAGGTTATAATTCTTTTTGTGAAGTTACTGTGATGTATGTGGATACTACTTAACCCCTTGAGCACTAACCTGGTGTTTACGCCATCTTTCCATTGTCTTCCTATTGTCTCATTTTTATGGGTAATCAACATATTAATTATTTTTTAGATATAATTAAATAGAGCATTTTACTATCTTTATTTAATTGTTCTAAACCAGTTCCCAAACTGTGGTACGCACACCTCTATAGGTATATGGAGTCCCATTGGGGGTATGCAAAATTATATTGGTAATGGTGGAGATACTGAGAAGTTAAAATAGCTCACTTATATAAACATTATTATGTCTACAATATGTAGTTTAAAATGGACCTTATCTATACTTATAAATAAAATTGAAGTGTCTGTTTGTAAGGTTTTTTTTTACTAAATAGATATAAATGTACATATATATTTATTTTATAGTTTTTTGGAAGGCTTACAGTCAAATATTGAGCATAGGTAAAATAAATTATGAAATGATTACAATTGCTAATTTTAAGCCTCTACCACCTACCTATACCAATCAATAAAATCTTTTAAAATTTTTAGCTGTCTGTTTGTTTGTTCCGGGTAATCTCCGGGTAGGACTTTTTGTTAGATTGCTGAAGTTCCTCCCCGTAATTTAGGGTACTTTTAATTTTCGAAAATAATTAGGGTTCCATGTAAAAAAAATCTCCTAAAAAATGTAATACAATTCTATTCAGCGCACAGTTTTACGGGCAAGTGCTTGAATTTATGAGAAATATTATTACTTTATCTTAGTACTAAAAAATAATTAGGACTCCATATAAAAAAATTAAAACACTTAAGAATATATGAAACGCAGACGCAGCTGCGGCCACACAGCTTGTAATGAATAACTTACTAAGGTGTATGAGTCTAGACACATTTTTAGGAGTTAGTATGGAGTTATCAGGGGTGGGGGGGTACTCATAAATGGAAAGTTTTATTAAGGGGTATAGGAACAAAAAAGGCCTGGGAAGCACTTTTCTAGACAAATAACATAGCGAGTGATGTGAAAGCAGTTCCTACTCCCTGGCCAAATAGATGAAGGAAGGAACACTATGAACATGAACATATTGAGAAATATTTATTTTTCTGTTTCATAATAATATATTTCATTTCCTGCTACAGGTGCAAATAATTTGCATCTAAAATCAAATTTGTCTGAACTAATTTACTTCATTATTCAAAAAATAAGTATATGAGGGTATATCTATTTGTAAATCTATCACCATGATAGTTGTATACATTTTCTATAGAGCTCATTTTTTATTTTAAATACATTTCTTTTAAAATTGTGGGAAATCACTGAAATTGTAATAGTGCCAGTTTTTAATATTATAGGAAAATTGAATTATCTATATAAATATTGCTTATATACTGTAATAATTACAATGTCATTACTGGAGTTACTTAAAATAAACTTGTTTACAAATGACATGAGGTTTAGTCTTATCTTGACATAAATGAAAGGTTATCTGTCTGTATCAGTCTGTTTTCTCTTCATTAGTTGTTGTTTACTTACTATATTAAATCTTTGTACAAAGAAAACAGGAATAAACTTACATTAATTCTCTATTGCAATTATTTTGAATTATTAAATTGGATATTTTGACCTAATGATTTAATGATATTTACTTTAAATTTAATTTTAATCTGTCAACCTTGATGAAGTACATAATATACTGAAGCTAAAACTATGGTGCTTTTGGAACTTCACTAACCGTTCAAGTTTTTTATTTAACACTAACTGTGCCTGCGACTTCGCTCGCGTGGAATTAAGGCGTCCTGTCCCGTAAAAATAATAACCTAAATATAACAGTGAAAGAATCTCCAAAATCGGTTCAGTGGTACCGGAAATTACCCCGAACATCCAAACTCACAAACTTTACCTCTTTATAATAATGGTATAGATGCTCTTAGGCATACACTTCATTATTATGGTCATTATTATATCACCCATGTCATCAAAAACAAACAAAACATGAACTGTCTAATTAGAACTAAATAATATTATGTTCCCCGCCATATTTACCTATTGGTAATTCAAGCAATTTTCTGTTACCATTACTGGACAACACTAATAACTAAAAATCAAGTTTAATTCCATATATGACTTACTTGATAATTTAATGTATGTTCGTAAAATTAGGCAAGTTTGATGTAGTTTTCGATTGGTATAATTTTAATACTGCAAATTAAGTAGTTGTCCCATGTTTGGACTTGGTAAGACTAATTTAACCCCTTGAGCACCTTCCTGGCGTTTACGCCAGCTTTCCATTGTTTTCCTATTGTCTTTCTATTGTTTCATTTTTATGGGTACCCGACACATTAAAGTTTGTAGGTAAGCTTTAGGACCTAAAATGAAGTCTTAATAGTACGTTACTGATTTACCGGACAATAAGTTCAAGCACCTTGACAAACAAATTTTAATTTTAGAAGGATGTTGTACATCATTGATGGATTTATAACCTCCTCCTTTTTGAAGTCGATTATTCGAATCTGTGTTTTTAATGTTTTTTAAGTTTACAAGCGCCTATATCTCTTGAGATCCTAAATTACTCTTGAAGTAAAAAGTAGGTGTTGAAGTAAAATAGGTTTATATTTTGAAGCTATTATTTCTATAACCACAACGGATGTGTTGAAATACTAAAACTATCGCGAGAGTATGACACCTGAGAATATTTCATGAAAGTGCTTAGAAAACTTAATTTCTTGTTCCTATTATAATGAAAGATTATTTTCTTATCAGTTTGAACTACTCAGACAGAAAGGAAGACGTTGACATTTATAACATGTAAGGAAGGATAATAATATCTTTGTTTGGTTCTACACAGTTGTTGATATTAATTTGTTTGTCATTTTATATTGATTTAATAAATACATAATGCTTTGTTTGGATTTTTTTTACATGACAGCATGGGTACAATGTTGAACAAATATAAATAGTTTTTACATTCTGTCTATTAATTTTCGATATGTATTTTATGTTTAGGAAACAGGTATTTTGTTAAGGTACCCATCAAACAAAGCCACGGAGTACAAATATCGAAAACACAAATTTGGTCATATTACACCGTACACCGTCTATTATATTCTTAGCTAAAACATGTTTTAAATATTTGGAGCTTATAATAAGGTTTATGATAATCTAATGATATTATGTTCAGTTCATTAAAATTGCTTTCGTTAAATGTAAACTTTTACATATTATGATAATGTTTATTGAATGAATCATTCTGTTTTCGTTATCAATTACCAGCTATGTACTCAAATATGTGCAATTCATTGCATTAAGATACCTAATATGATTGGTTCATTGACATGAATTTTATAGTCTATCTTATGTTTTCTTAAGAGCCAAAACAGAATTATAACATAATAATTAAAATGAATTTTATCTATAAAAATATAAACTTGTTAGTATCTTAACTAGACTTAGGCGGCTAAGAAAAATATGCTCAGGAGTCTGCGTCAAATTCCGGATTCACAAATTAAGTAATGCCTTATTTTTATCTTGTCCGAACGATACACGCATGGCCCGTGACAACAAAGTTACCTTAAACATTAAATATGAAATGTGTAATACAGTGAATAATTTTGAGAAATATAAATGCGAACGGACCCACGGGAACAGCTAGTAATAATGAATGTATAGTCTTGCCAGGCAGTAAGTAGTTAGCAGTATATAACCACAAGAGTTATATCTTTGTGCGGATTTATACTTAACGTGTGCTCGTTATAATTCTACGGGCAATTATGCCACGTTTCCGATATTAGATATTCTTAATATTTTCCTTAACATCTTAGTACGTGCCATACTTATATTATGATTTCACATGTGATAATTAATTTCTTACCGTAAAGTTTTTTCTAGGACTCGAACACGAGTTTAGTCAAATTTTAATTATAATCGTATGTAGAAGTGTTATCAAACGAGAGACACAGGAACACTAAAAATATATAAATACGTCTGCAAAACAGAGATACAAAGACAGATTTTCAAAACCACAAAAATATTATAACTTATTTGTATAGGTTTTATTCATTATATGTTTTTTTCTAAAATCTTACTATAAATAGTGGTTGCCGTCCGGTTCTCCACCAGAAGAGAACGTTCACAGAAGGTCGGTCTTATCCTCTGTTGTTTGACAACGTCAATATTCTGTGCACAATCAATATCTTGAGTCATAGAGACGTCTCAACTAGATGGCTCGTGAACTTGAAAAATCTTTACGACTGTCTCAGAGTCTTGATCCCAAATGGTACAAATATGTAAATGTAACACTTGGTCGGCAAGGGCAGCATATTTACGCTGCTTCAGATCCTCTCGAGATGAAGCTACTTCTCTAGCCTTCAAAGAGGTAACGGATTGGACGGACGGTGCCAGAGTATCGACGCACGTATCATTTCATACTACAGACCGACCAATCTTTTAGGGTAATAATTCATTTAATATTAAGTAAAACCAGATACGTTAAAACGTGAAAATGTAGCTTACAAATTAGTCAAAGCCGTGTTGACTGTGTAGTGTGTAGTTGGCGTACCAGTTATAATAGTTGTAGGATATTTTATTCTGACCTTAAAAATGACGTACGATGTAATCACTCGTAAGTGTAAAAAAGGTGTGTTGTTACAGTTTAAAAACTTAGTTAATACCTGTTAAGTTAACAAGTTATATTACGTTTTTATTGTGATAATTATCTTCTTTGTCTTTATTGTACCTTCTTAAAAAAACACGGGCAAAAGAAAAGTTACATTAAATAACTAATTTTTTGTATTTTTTTCCACCAACACATTTATATTCCATTGTGTTTGTGATATCTCGTTTTGAAATGTTGAATTCATATCAAGAAAAATATTTTTTATAGCTTAGATTACCGCAAAGAATACATTTGTCAAGGTTTACGATATATGTAGATATGTCATTTAACTATTTTTTCCTACCGTTTGAATATGTAGTGATTCATTTTTTTTTTTCTTTGTAACTTTTAAAACGTCGATTAAGTAGTTATGTGTTTTATTTGTGCATTGAGCATGTTGGTAGTAGTCGCTATTTCGTTCTTTGTATGAATCGTTTACTTTGACACCTATCTACTTTATACGTTTAAAAAAAATGCATCTTAATTTCTTAGATTGAGATCAAATTAAAAATAAATATATTTTTTGTCTGATCTGACGCTTCAGAGAAAAAAAGGATTGTAATTTCGAATTCAGTAGATAGCTTTTATTCGGATAACATCAACCTATCGTTATTTTAACACGCGATGAGGTAATCGATCTAAATCTATCAATGTTACAATAGATGCAATCAGAAATTTGAATCTTTATATTATATTGTTTTAATAACTGTACATGGGAATTCTAAAAGAAAATTTTATAAACAAACCACATTCAAGATACAATATTCAACTTTGTACGAAGACAAACAAAAATGTTCTTCATGTATGCATATAAGTCTATCTTAGTTTTGTATCGCATTGTAATGAAAATACGCCGATCTGTCTGGGCTGTACAAGTCAAGGTTACAAGGAAACGGTCATCATGCATATTCTATTATCTCTTTGATTTATTAAGAAACCGTATATGTGCACAATGTGATGTATAAACGTAGTAAGCAAAACAGGTGGAACATTTCTCACGTATTCATTGCAACTTTAACCTAGTTTCATTGTTTCCTACAAAATGTATTATATCATTGAATCCTTACTTACATTTGAAATTTAATGATTTTTATTGAGACGAAATATTTCTCCAGTTTATTGTTATTATATAATTTAAAGACCAAAGAAAAGATGGATGGACTGTGTGAAAGATGATATGCTTAGAGAGTGAACGTAGGCATGTTCTCAAATAGAATTAACAATAAATTAAAAATATACGTAAATGAAATTAAAATCTGATTGTTTCTGGAGGTTGAATCTGATGTGGTGGCCACACACAAGCTAATTCTATACTTATTAGTATTAGTCGATCATTTCTTATCGCTTTTAGTTTACTTTGAAGACCGAGTTGTTTCTGGTTGATAACGGTGTTTAATAAAGACATTATATCGACTTCATATTTATTTATATTTGTTTCATTATAAATGCATATTTTGGAAAATGACGTCTGCTTCTTGCTATCTCCTACTTATTTATTTATAACTTTTGATTACAATCTTCGGTACTCATGAAATCTGATTTCGGCGGAGGACAAAATGTAATCTATTACACAACAAAACTTTGATATAAATAAAGATTGATTTTAGTGTTCAATGTAATTGTTTGTTATTTTATGATCTTCTTAATTATTAAAAAAAATTGTAACTAAATCCAACTTATACACATCAATGATGATTTCATATACACATCGTATTGAAATTAATTTGCCTATGAAAATTACAATTATGTAAGTATGTATATATTAAAAATAATATACTTAATATAGATTTAAAATTATGTTACTTTGATAAATATATTACGCTTAAAAATAATGTTTTACTCTGTGTAGTTTGTGTTAAACTTTACTTATGTGCTTTAATTTGTTTAAATGTGATTTCATTTGGTTTTCTCTCTCTAGATATTTTCTAAATGTCTCTATAGTTTAATTTCTATTTGCAATTTTATTACTTTAAATACTTAAGAATTTACTGTTACATTTCTAACAGTCTGTAACGCAATTATACTGAGTTATATTGCTTATTTGTATGGAATTGGTGTCGGAGAACCTTCCTGTGATTATATAGAGAAGGCATGAAGGGGTGGGCGCTTGTGTCGTGCGCCGCCCACTCTGCACACACCCCTGTCTGCCCGACCCTCGTGGCACCTAGCTAGAGCTAGCTTGCTGGATCAGTCGAACGCCTGTACTCTTCAACACAAGCCGCGCCCGCGCTATGCCGCTCTATCAGTCGACGCATTGTCACATGAATCCTTTATTTTGGTTCGTCGCATAAATGTATGAACCACTTTAGATGCTTATTGCACCTCATTATTCATTATTCATTTCATCGTGGCATCGTCTTTAGACATACTACATGTAGTATTGCAGTATTTAGTATTGAATAATTAACGGTCTCTGAGAAATTTTATAACTGTGAACTGTTTGATATTGTAAACATAATTTTGATGGTTAGCAATTATCGTGTGAAAGTGCCTAATCTGATTGTGATGTAAAATGCACAATAGAGACACGCCACAGCTGCTTGTATTTTGCATTTGGTTTTCCCGGAGCCGCCCGAAAAAAGGTGGACATGACGACGTAGACTCGTTCGAGATTCGTCTCAGTAAAACTTATAATAATAAAGTACTAGGTACATAAAACAAAGAGCTAAATAAAACAATAAAAAAAAGTTTTATTTATTTAAAGAGAATATGTTCACAATATTTTTCTTGTAGTTCTCTGAATTATGTATTACATTCATGTAAACGACGTATTGAACGTTTTTTTTTAAAACTTTAATTACGTTCTTCGTATTAAATTGGAAATAAAAACAGTTATGGAAATGAATTCTAGCTGGTTGCTTGTTGGACACCATTTAGACAAAAGACAACGTTGGGACGGCAGCAATGTCGAATCGATGTACATCGACATTGTCGATGTTATCGTCCAGTATTTATTGGACGATTATTCAAGTGCCATTTTAACAAATACTTTCTGAACTAACTTATAGTCACAACAATGTATTATTTATTTATCGTGCTAGTTCATGTTGTTACATTAAAAACAATTTGTCTATATATTGGTAAACATAATGATACCGTCACGTGGAAGCACATACTTCCAAGTTTCCAGTTTCGTGGATACACTAGTGTATCGGTTGAAATTGTCAGCCTTCGGATTTCAAACTAGTTTCAATGCATTGTAGTTTTTGTGAACTTTGTTACCTGATAATTTCATAGGTTACTTTTTATTACTCTGAAAAATATGAGATTTATAAAGATTTAAACAAATTTACGAAATAAATGTAATGCACTGATTTCGGTAAATAAATCCGTAATGAAGAGATCATTACGGTGGGACGGTACAACGTTAATTATGTGTTTTGGAATACGTTTCATCTTTTTAAAATACATAGTTAATTAGTTTGTTTATAATTTAATATTGTTTGTATCGTTTTAATTTGAATGAACCTACCGTTGTTAATTGATACAAAGCATTTTAAACGCTTTTAAAATAGCATATGAGAAATCAGTGTGTTTTGAATAGATAGCATGAATAAAGAACAATAATAAACGAATTTGAGCAAAAATAAATACTGCCGAAGTAACAAATTAAATGAAATTGTTTTGATATTTTTTGAATAGCGTTGAATGAAAAACCCTTGTTTAAAATTCTATGCTAGTTGTGGAAAGGTTTGAAATATTCCCATTAATTTAGAATTATATTAAAACTAATTGATGTTGTTCGAAAATATACTGGCTGCTGAATATTCGTTATGTCTGTAAGTTTAGAGACATTACACCGGATAGTAGTATTCTAGAAATGCATAGATACCGTCGGTCGCCAAGGTTACCGGGGTGGGTGCGATCAGCTGGACTTACGTAAGGTGAGTTGGCGGGTGCGGTATGGAGGGTCGACGGGAGACGTGCGGGGGGGGGGGGTGCTGCTTAGGGCCGATCGATACTTGCTTTCGTCTCTTGTTATCGGCCCACTACGGGGTGTTCATATCAAAGTATCACGTTGCTGTCACATCCAACAAATATATTTGTAGAATATTATAGCATTGTTCCTTTTACAGTTACTGTGGTTAGGGTATTAATTTGAACAACCGGCGTATTTGGTGCTATTTTAATATTTACGTAGTTTTTGTTTGTGACAAGATATATGTGATAAATGATTATTTTACACGAGTCTAGGTGTAGATTATTAGAATCCTGTAATTATAAATACTTGAGAAATTAGCATTTAATTAGGAATATTTATTTTGGTACAACTGGATCAGTTAAAGTTACAGGGGTAAAATGTCGTGTAGACATGAACTCGAATTTCGGCTTATAAGTAATATTATTTGTACTAAAATCAAAAGTGTTTGCACCTATACTACCAATAGCATAGGTCAGATAATTTACGAGGTTGTTCGACTATGTATGATAATGTTACAATTAAATGACGTTTCAAATTTTAATAATATAATCAAATTCTATTGGGCCTATGGATTGACTTTTAATTTCGTCTGTTCTCGATACCACAAGTACTTTCATTTTCCGATAGACAAAGAGAAAGATTTGGCATATTTCTAAAAAAAAACAAAACGTTAAGTGTATAGAATATATTTTGGGAATCATATTAATAACACATTGTGGGTAATATTATAAAAAAGAGTTTTCGAATTAAAAACTGAACAATTTGTAGTAGTAAAGTTTGTGAAATAAAGGAAATGTACAATACGTCAATTTATTACGGTATTAAACATCCATATTTCATAAAACTATTATAGTTTTCTTAGAGAAGCGTGCATAATTTATTTCTATGGTTTATGGCGATTTGCTTTGCTTTAGAAAGTAATTATCTATTCTACGTTTATTTTAAAAATTACGTAAATTATTTTAAGAATATTGTAAGGAAATCTATATCATATTCAAAATAAATTTGAAATAAAATATGGAGGCTTTTCTATATTAGCGCCTGACATTATATTGAAGTAACTATTTCAGTTGTGTTGCTAATACTCTCCGTAAGGAGTCGGTGACTATTAATGTAGTAATTTATTGCAAAAAAAAATTTATTTAATAAACTAAAGACTGATATTGTACTTGTATGAGTATATTGTAATTTTTTTAACTGGTACGGTCTTTTCATTTTATTATCAATGTGATTGAAATTTTAATGTACATTATTACCATGCGATTTCTTTGCATTATATGCTTTACCATATTTTGCTTAATATTATTTTGCATCAGTGCATTTCGCTTAGCTTCCTCAGGTTAATTTACGTGGCTTTTTTCGTTTCTACTGTGTTGCAGTGCGCGTTTGTAGTGAGTGACCGACGCAGTGGTGTAATGTTATTGTGGATACGTCGGTAGAACGGTATGTCGTCACCGGCGCGGGCGTCACCACCATCCGTGCCTGCCGGCGCTGGCATGCTACCACCTGGTCCCGGCCCGTCACGGCAACGCTCCCTTAAGGATCGTCTTAAAGAAGGAATAACTGGGCCTTTCCATTGGCAGTAAGTCTCACTTTATCATTTTAACATTGATCATCTTTCAGGTCCAATAATTTCAACCGGTGAATTTCATAATTAATTCATTTGATTTTTGGTAGTAATGGGCGCCTATAAACAGCACCGCTTTTTTGCTTTTGATTACTTAATTATTTATTATTTTTAATATACAGTTGCATGATGCATGTAACCACAATTATCGTGTCTCGCAATCTCGTTTATGCAATATTTTTTCACTGAAAGGATATATGAATTGCAAAATGTAATTATAATAATTTAATGTAGGCAATACAAGCGTATTTGTTATCAAAATCAAAGACGTTCTTGCAGTATGAACAATAAGTAATTATTATGTTAAAAACATAATCAGTTTCCGATTTTCTCAGCCTGGATGTTTAAATGGTACATTTTATACGTAATTAAACAAATTAAATTATTTACTATCGGTAAAATACACACATATTACGCGTATACTCACGAGAAGGATTTTTGTACTTAACAACAATTTATCTATATTTTTTACTTCACTCTTGTTGGACAAGGAAAGGTCTAAAAGCGGGATGGTGAACAATTCATGTTCTAATATTTTTGGTTAAATTGGAAGAAACGACTTACGAATCATTTTTTTTTAACTTCTAACATTTCGGCAGAGGTATGGTGTAATAATATTTGTAGGTTAAATAAATAAATTACAACTACAAATTTATTATTTATTTGTAAAGAACTGCTATTCACAAAATAAAAGCATAAATAATCGGTATAAATTTAGGTGTTGAAAGAAGCGGGAATCCGCTGGATGCGGGTGCCTTAAGACTGCTCGTTGTGGAGTGCATTTGGCGAGGACTATATCCAGCAGTTGATGTCTTTCAGCTGAGATGGTGACAATGATAATGAATTTAGAAAGAAATTCTTAAATATAAAATAACAAACATGTTTGATATTAATGATCGCAAATAGAAATCTGTCAATGCGTTTTGGGGCTCAACATCTATAATATGACTTAACCATAACAAAAAATGCGTATAAGATCCGCACGCAAAGTTGTTATATTTACGAAAAATCGAAATTTTGAAGTGCACTTTTTATTGTTTGCGGAACATGTAATTTCTCACAGAACACAGCTTGGGAAACAATTACATTATAGCCGAGTGCCAACCTAACTGATAGTGACAATTTTCCCATAGTGATTCTATACAGCATAATGCATTTTGGGTACTAGCTTGACAGCAAACACCATATGACTATTGCATCTATTGCTTATTATAGGTATAGAAAAACGGAATGCTAAAAAGTATTATCACATATTAACCAACTCAGTTCCTTAGTGTCTCTATGTCACACGAAGTACAAAGTATATGAATTGAAATGATGCAATTATTTTTTATCATCCATCATTTACCTCTAGATATTTTTGTCATTTATGTAACGTAGGTTTAGGTGCGTCAGGCAAGAACAATTAAAACGTATTTAGTTAAAATGACATTACTCATTTGTTAGTGAGGTATATTTTGTTAAATCGTTTATGAGCCATAGAAAAGTTTTTAAACTATGTATATACTAACAAGTTTAAAACATACGTCGTTATAAAAAAAAAAAATTATGAGCACCCAGTTTCTCTAGCCTTATAATTATATTTACCTTCTGGAACGTTCTCTATCTCGACGTACATTACCTTCACCTACTGAATCCTTATCTCTACTTTGCCAGCCTCAGAAGGAGCTGTCCCTGAAACTAAATTTTGCCTGTTTACTGCGCTCCTTTAATTTAATTTGAAACTACCTTGCGTTTCGTATAACTTGAAAGTTCTAAGCTTAAGAGGCTTAGATATTGCTTGCTATGACAATATAGACGTACTTAGTGTCAAGAATGTTTATGTTTGAAAGACATTAAAATGTTTTACGAGTAGCCTTGAATAAATTTACTTTCCAGATAATAATGACCTCGGGCATGTGATGGCTCGTCAAAAGTTCATTATTGTAACTGATTATAGTCAATTTGTGATGGATGGTGTTTGGAATTATAATGCATTTAACGAGAGATATAATATGTTGATTTGTTTTTCTTTTTTAAATGAAAACTTATATTAGTATTTTGCTTGATTATGAATACTTAAAGTCTATGATATTGTCCGTAATACTCAACAGACCATTGCAGTGATACCACTAAAAATAAAATAAAGGCGAACCTTTGCAATTTAATTTGACAGAAACATTTACGAGTAATGTTGTATAAATTATGTAACTACTCGGATTTAAAAGTAATCTAAGTGTCCAATTTTTAATTTCTGTTCAGGAACATGTATTTACCGTTGCAGCTTATGGTTTATAAGTAAAAGTATAATGATGCGTAAAACTAAATTTTATGTTATTAACAATAAGTAGTTGCTGTATATTAATCTGAAAATAACAATAACGTAGATTATATTCAATTATCCGTTTAATCAGTAATACATATTATTTCAAAATGACTGCACTGCATCATCCCTGCTTCTATCCTTCATTTTTTTTATGAAATGTGAAGAATAAATTATACTCAAAATAACACAATACGTATTTTGCAAATACGTCAAAGAAGCCTTACATTTATTAAGCTCCCATGCAAAAAACATTTTTAATAAAGGCAATATTTTTTTTCATGACCTACTTCTTCTGTATTTGTTTTCTTGTTTCATATAATTTGAATATACGCCTGCGTTTAATTTGATAGTGTTTCATTATGCATGTCGCGATCCGTCCTTGGCCGATATTAAAAGTTTCGCTGACACGGTTGACTAAGAGCCATGGGGGGATGGGTTAGGCGTTAGGGTGTAGTATCTCAGCGCCATAGTTTTCTCTTCTATTGTGACCGACCTCCTGGAAGAGTTTGAGTTTAGGAGGTTCGAATCATGAAAATCTTTAAAATTATTTTCATCTTTGGTACAACGGCAATAAAAGTTATACTAAAACTTGTAATCATAGCTTTGATATAGACTATATTAATACCTTATCGACTAACAAATCCAAATTGATTTTTGATAAGAAAAAATAGCATTAATCTTTATAGACTTGCCTGAAACCTTGAAATATTGCCCTGTAGTGTTCGATTATATATTTGCATACGTTTTTCTGTGAATGCTTTGTTTGTAATTATAGGACATGTAATGTGATCAGTTTTACAGCGTGAAATATATGATGTGTATTTAACGGTAACTACCGGAAACCGGTTTTGTAAGTTTTCAAGTTTTATATGTTATTGTGGGCTTATTACTGTGTGGCATAATATTTGAGAGTTGATGTTTTCCAAGTAGTAGTCGTGATGACTGCGAGAGAGCGAGGCCGAACGAACTGTTTTGTGTTTAAAACCGTATTATCACGCGCGGTTCATAATATATGTAACCCACCTTATTGTGTTACGTTTAGACATAATACATGAATTTCACACTCGAACGTGCTCTAAGATCATTGTTATGTATTTCCCTTTATGAGTATTTAAACATTATTATGTTGTTACCAATATGATGTGCTCGAACATTTCTTTGTTTTCTCTATGAAACGTCAAGGGAAATTTATATTGATAATTCGATTTTTAATAACAAATGTTTAATCTTTTCTAGAAAATTTCAATACAAATGGATCAGTAATGATTGTGATGCAAGGTATTGGCAATCGTATAATTTTGAGATTTTAACTAATGTTGCATGTAGACCAGTTTTCCGTCGTGGTATTGATGCCCGTTGTTGTTGATATATGTTTACCGTGTTATTCGATCGGCTTAGTATAAAAAATGTATTAAATCATTTGTCTACTCATTTTTTGTACGTATTATTTTGGAAAAAAATCTACCTCTTATTAACACTTCGTATTATTTTATTTAGTTTGCGGTTACAAATATAACGACATTCTAACTGCGCATCACCTTAAGATAACAGAGGAAAATGTGACAGAATAAGATAATGAAAAGACGAGCCCCTCGCTTAATGTTTGCCACATCAACATGTTCTTGATAACTCTAGAGAAAAGAACAAAAAACTTGATATTTCACACGTCTAAATGACATTAAACAAACTATTATTTTTAAAAATGTTCTTACGTTGTTCATAAACTATGACCTCAGTTCAAAAATGTTTTGTAACAGAATTTATTAAATTTTGGACCAATACGTGACATATATAAAACAGCACTCTTTCACACGATTATTGGGATAACTTTGTATCTAAATGCAGTTATTTAAAACGGGTTTTCACGCGTTACCTTTCCTTTTTCCTAACCCGACGTAAACATTCTAGTTGGGCTCGTACCGGTTTGTACTGTAATTTTTTAAATTTTCGCGTTCCATATTTTAAATTAAAAGGAACCATTAAAAGAAAAGGTAACGCGTGAAAACCCGTTTTAAATAACTGCATTTAAATATAGAACGCGAAAAAAAAAAAAACTTTTTTATCTAGTAAATATGTTTAATTGTCTATTGCTCTATTATTTACGGTAGAATGCATCGCGTATGACGTTGTGATACGGAACTGTGCCTATAACAGCCAATTTCAGTGACACTATAATGATAAAAATGTAGCAATTTTAACATTGTTCGAGCAAATTCAGAGTGCAATTAAGGTTCCATTCATATAATCCATTGCATTGCGCGCGTAATTGAATGATTGACGGCGGCGCCACTTGGATACCTCTTGAGATGATGCTACGCAGACCTGCATCCGTCCACTGCAATGCATCACATCGTTAGCAATTTATTACAAGTGCATCTCATTCCGTTACCTATTCATATAGTTTTGTGTATACTTCGTAGGTAACATTTTGTTTATAGTGAATGCGCACCAGTAAGCTATACCAATAAATAAAATTGAAGTGTCCGTTTGTAATATTAACATAAATATTTTTTCACTAAATACAATGTACAATACCTATGCCAAAATTGTTAAATTTGTTGTCTGTTTGTTCCAGCGTTACTTATTACTTAGTTTTACGTAAAACGCTACTTTAATTTTTCGAAAATAATTAGGATTCTGCGTAAAATAAATTAAAACTCTAGAAATTGTCAATAAAGTCCGATTCAATGCACAGTTTTACTGGCAGGTGCTTGAATTTGTAAGAAGTATCTTTACTTTTTGTAAGTACCATAAATAATTTCAGGAAAATTATAAGGGTTCCACGTTAAAGATATAAAACACAAAATTGAAAAAAAAAGATGAGGTCAGTTTGTGCTTGAAAATTTGAAAAGTGCTTGAATATTTGCAGGAAATATTTTTACTTTATCTTAGTACCTACCAAATATTTTTAGGAAAATAATTAGAGATCCCTGTGTTAAACGTTTAAGAAATTAAAACTCATGAAATTGTGTACTAAATTCGATTAATCGGTTGAAACAAAGAATTGGTCAACGAAACATTATGTTCCAAAGATTATTTACTATATTACGCAGTCAAGAATATATGAAACACGGACAGAGCCACGGGCACACTGCTAGTCTTCCATTTTATTATCCGCTGATACACTTTCTATAATTTAGGCTATTAGGTATCGATGTTCATGATTGAAGGTAAAAATTAACGTTATTAATTGATTAATTATTATCAGTTATCACGATATTGGCATTGGTATTAATATCTGTGATAAATATATTTCTTAGATAATATTCCGCAGTCGATTATATTGGTTTGTTGAGATAATAATGTTGTACAGTACGGTTTTTTTTATTCGTTAATTTTATACATTGAAAAAAGTGTGCATTTCATTATACATCGTAGTTGTTTTGAATCTACATGAGTTTTTTGTCTTTTCTATGGTATGTATATACAGAATTTTAATTCTATAATAATACCTCTTGACGTTGATTGGACGTTTACATAATTTTATCAATGCAAACTTCATGCAATTTATAAAACAGTAAGAGATAATTTTAATGTGTATTAGCTTCATACAAAAGCTGACGTAATAATTTTTTTTCATTTATAAAATGGAACTTTATAAACAAGTATTTTGAACAAATTAGCTAGTTATTCAGGCGTGTCGGATATAAATATATGAGAGTTTTTCGCAATGAAAGAATAAATTTATTAAATCGTTTTCAATTTCATCACGTGAACGACGTGGACTTGTGAAAATGAAAATTACTGCTTTCAAAACATGTAAAAACCTATTATGCCCGTCCGTCATGTTTTCTGATGAGGCCATGAGATTATGAATAATGGTAATGTTTCTTATTTGTGAAATATCGGGCGTCTAGCATATTTTGCTGTGGCTATTTTATGGACAAGAGATTGTTGTTTGTGAAATTGTGTTCTAAAAAGTAAATAAACCTGACTAATGTGAATTAATAATTTATTAAAACATTACATACGACATAATAACATGTCGATTACCCATAAAAATAAGACAATAGAAAAACAATGGAAAGCTGGCGTAAACGCCAGGTTAGTGCTCAAGGGGTTACTATAAGACGGTTAATAAGGATATATTTTAGAATACCTGAACTTTACATATTTACAGAAATATCTTAGTTTGAGAACACACAAAAAAACATTAGTATTAATTTTCGGTAGAGACTACGTTAGGTAAGCCTAATTTATGGAGTGCCAAAATCGAGTGAGTACTCGATCGTATTTATCATAACATTAAAAATAGCTTCGATATTTCAGTGAAATTGCTGCTCTTTTTATCTCTAATTATTTGATTCGTAATCAAGATCATGTGGTAGCTGTTTATTTTAATGTTATGCTAACATGTTGCTCAGAAGCTATATTTGCCACCTTACACGCTGTTGAAAGTGTGTAAACCTGTCAAGATAATATTCTATGTTTGTACATGCATATAGCGGTGCTATTGTGCGTTGTTGCATCTTTATTTCAGATTTAACTATTTAGAAATGAATAATTGGTGTTGCTGATAGTAAAAAGTTTTACATTAGACTTCTTTATATGTGTTATACGAAAAACTTATCATAACAAATGTTTAATGCCCTTATTAGAATATACGAAATCTTATCAGTTACCTCGTTATTGCCCATCGCTCATGTCTCATGTGTTTACTCTGAGAGTTTTCCACGAACGGTGTATCGACCTCTTATTTTCGTTTATACTCCACGTATGTAAGTAAAATTACAATGGATGACGTGTTATTGTATGGATTATTAAAATATCTATGGAACCCTAATTTCAATTTCCGCCGGTGCTCCACAGACGCATACACTTAGTAGGGTACGTTGTATCCCTGCTATTATGTTGCCCAGATTGTTGTTTGTATAGTTTGTAATATAATACACAATATAGTGGACATATTTTAATTGATTATTTCAGTTTGATGTAAACAAAAAAGTGTTATGTGAACAGAATCACGTGAGTTACTTCCATACCTAAGGTATATTATGTGCACGTTTAGAATGGCTGTTACAGTCAGTATACAGTGAGCCAATTATAAACAAATATATAGGAAGGAAGGCGCGCAGATGACTCGCATCCGAGTCTGTTTAATAAACACATAGAGAAGGGTTGCACTGGGCACGTTACTTGAAAACGTGCAATACAATTCGTTTCGTGAAATGTATATCTAATTACTGCTCATTTTAAGTTTATGACAAATTCTATAATGATTCTTAGCGTTTCTAAATCTTGTAAGCTAGGAAAAATTACATAAGCTGAGGTCATTTTTGACCTTTCATTAAAAGTAATTTACGTTTTAGCATAACGTAAGTTTTGTTATTTTTTTAAAGTAATTTATAGGATACATAAACCTTTGAGTTTGAACAAAGTGTAGTTTATGCACTGATAATGAAACAAATGAAAAACACTAAGACGCAGAACTAACAATCATGCTCATCACACAAAATTGGTGAGCCTTGCGTAGACCGCAAGCTCTCTGCACAACAGTACGGCTTATTACCACTGTACGAAGTCTGTATTTTTCAAATATCAGAATTGTCATATGGCATTCTTAAATTCAATCCATTCAACCGAAGGAAATTAATTGCTGAACATAGGTCTTCCCTAAACATCTCCACAACGACCGGTAATGCTCCACCCACATCTAGCGGACTCCTGCGACTTTCACCAGGTCGGCGGTTCACCTTATGGGTTTCACCTATATATTCTGCGTCTCCCGGTACGCGGCAGTCATTAGATAACCCGTTGGACATATCGGGCGTCGGTTCTACGAGCAACGTGCCTAGCCTATTGTCACTTAAGTTTGGCAATTTTTCGAGCAATGTGGGTTACTTTGGTTTTGCGTATTTCCTCATTTTTGATTCGAACACTGTGAAACTCCAAGCATAATCCTCTCATTGGCCAGTTTTGAGCTATTGTCAACTTTGAGCTTTCTAATTAGGTCCATACAAGACCTCAATCTCAAGACAAAAGTCTTCGACCAGGGTGTGTTGCCAGTGATGACTTAGGGCACTGAGACGTGGTCGCTTACATTGCAGATAATTAGAAAAAGTGAAAAATAAAATTCATTTTAAATAATGATATAATTTACTATTGGTATCTTAAGTTTCGATTATTCATATATGGAAATAGTGAAAATAATTTATATGATAAAGTAGCACAAACATTCAGTATGTTTACAAAATAAGGAAAATAAATATACATTATAAATAAATAGTTTCCTCATTATATCAACATTATATAAATATACAATAATATTATACTAACAGAAATATATATAATGTATATATATTGCCACTAAAAACCTTGTTCTGTTGAAGTATGATTTCAAATTTATTTAAAAAAAAAACGTCTTCTCCCGCACCTTTAGTTCATTAAAACTATCAAAATATTTGAAAACGTTTACATAGTTTTTCTTATTTTCATTTGATATTGATAATAATATTTTTCGGTGAATATCTGCTCTAAAGCCACAACTTGTCGGATGGCTTTTTCACTATGGTGAAGGCAAGGTGGTCACGACTTACGACCCAGTCGGGTTATATAAATCATTTCAAGAGTACGCAGTAAAAAGATTTTTCCAGAGAATACATATACAATTAAAAAAAACTATTAGTCTCATATCTTATAAATCAACTTACGTATAGATAGACTGTGAGTTTCCCTTTTATAATATTGTGATGATTTATAAGTACACTAAAACCGTAAATACGCTGTGGTCGAATACTTGTAAAGTACTACTGGATTGATTTGTTTTCTGATTAATATAGAAGTGAGTGGGACGAAGTATTCACACTATTATACATTTTTATTTTCAACTAGCTGTGCGTCCGCGGCTGCGCCCGCGTTTCATATATTCTTCACTGTGTTTTAATTTTTTTATACAGAACCCTATTTTTTTAGTACTAAGTAATATTATATCTTATAATTTCAAGCACTTCGTGAAACCGTGCATTGAAGCGGATTTAATTTTTTGACGTAGACTCCTAATTATTTAGATAATTAAATTTATGGTAAAAACTTAGGGCATTTACCCGCAGTAATTTCAGCAATCTACCAAAAGAATTCCCGTCAAAATTCTTCCAGGCGTTTCGGAAATTACCCGGAATAAACAGACAGACAGACAAAAAAAATTATAGTTGTATTTTTGGTGTAGGTATCGTACGTATATACATTCATTTCTATTTTGCAAAAAAAAAATGACATTACAAAGAGACACTTAAATTTTTTATTTATTAATATGTCGATTACCCATAAAAATGATACAAAAGGAAGACAATAGGAAAACAACGTAAATCTGGCGTAAACGCCAGGTTAGTGCTCAAGGGGTTAATATAGATTCGAACCTTTACGGCTTACACTAAAACTCAAAACGAAAACGTTAAAACGAGTCGTATTGATTTCAGCCCAATGAAATTATAATTTCATTTTTAAAATAAGTTATTTTAATATTTGTTACGCAAACCTACAAAGTACACACATGTCTGACAGACAAATGATTAAGGTTTGCCTCATTTGCAAATATCGCGCTGATAACTACTTGGTCGTCTGTGAGAAAATCTCAAGTGACACATGGGAAGGGACATTTGATATGGTCTCTTATAGGTACACTTTAATTATTGTATAGAATCTTAAAAATAACTATACGTAGAGTACTATTAATCCTAGCGGAATGCGTTTACGTTACTTGTGATCCCTGTGGACGATTCCCTTAATTTTTGGCAACTTTCCATAAATATAGTTGTCATATTTCCGGGTTTTGACACAAAAGTTGAATGTTTAGAAATATCGTTGTTACATAATGAGAAACTCGTCATAGTGTCTCGCACATGATCATCGCGTTTCGAGATCAATGTAAATTTTATTGCGTAGTTACTTCTATCGTCATATTTTTAATAATTATTATCAGTGTATATTTTTGGGGTGTACTGCTTTCGCTATAAGGCAATTATTGGTTAAATAGCCTAAATTCTTGTTTTTTTATGGAACACTTATTAGACAAATCAATCATTAAAATTAAGTATAGCCTTAAAATATTAATATTTTAGTTGGCAACTATTATTATTTTTTATAAATATACAATCATCCATTTCTGACGCATAATGTTGTGGAAAATCCAATAAAGAAAGTTAGGTGTTACGATCACGTCATAAAAGGTTCTTACCGATTAGTAGTGCATAGAGTGAGTGATTCATGGTTTTTGTACGTTTTTCATTGCACGTAGATTACTACTACCTGGTGTGTTACAGTCGAGTTCTTGGTAAAGAGTCGTCGTATTTTGTCAAGAAATTTTTTTTTGTTGTTTATAAAAATGACTTACAGTAATTCTTTTCAACTAACTTGTGACATCATAGCTATCGATAAGAATACAAATATGATTCTTGGTTGTAAGATACATTTCAACTAAAATGCGGTGATTATTGTAAATGTAAATTTCCGATGTACGATGTTTTTTTGATTCACAGCAAAAATATTGAGAATTAAGAGATTATAACAATACTTGTTTTTAATAAAATTGTGTTGGTCTTGGTAGGAAAGTTACAACAACGTCAACTGTATTTTATATCGTTAATTCAATATGGTATTGGGATAAATGCGTATTTTTAGTTGTCATGTCAACTTAACCGGGAACAAAAAGGAAATATAATTAGTCAAATCCGAATTTCTCTATACCTCTATTTTAGCTAGAGCTGGTTTTAATTTGTTTTTTAAGTTGACATTAAAGTTACATATAAAGACATTAATTTGTTTTCTGCAAGTTCCTACTCAGATATCAATAGATGTTAATATTCCAAAGCATTGAACTCTAATTCGAATAAAACTATGTGCTCAAAGATTGTAATCAATTTACTGGGAGAAGTGATAGATTTCGTGTCCATTGTGTAACGCGTTGTGACCTCATTAAATAACTTTGGCAACAATTCGAATACCGTTGCGTACTTTTTCTTGTACGGATCATCAGCAAAACAGCTAACCGTTATCCATTCAAACTCGAGAAGTCCACCGCGATTAGATACATTGCAAACTTGTACATTTTTAATGAAGTCATGTTTCTAATGCCATCAGCTGCATCATAGAGTTAGTACACCTACTATCATAATAGGATAAGTTTTATTTGCGTTTCAACTTTAAATCGCGTTTGTTTAAACTAGTTTGTTGTTTAATATTTTATTGATTAGTATTTTTAGAATAATAAAATAGTAGGTAAAATATATTGAGCATAAATGGTATTACGTTCTTTTTCTAAAGAAGATGCATAATTTATTTACTAAAACAATCAACTCGACCTTTAGCTGAACAATATTTAGTGAGTATAAAGATAATATATCGCTGTCAAATTAGTATCAATATAGATACCAATTTACCTGACAATAATTTCAAGTATTATGTCAAGCAAGTTTTAATCTCAATAGGTTATTACAGGGTGGATCATTACGTGAACGATAGTGATGTCTGGAATTAACCCACATCTTTGTGCTTCCGCTAACATTATTAAGACTATGATTTGTATAGTTTTTTTATATGACAAAAAAAAATGATATATATTATATTTATAAAAAAAAGAACCAGATCAAGTTTCTTGCCGGCTCTTCTCGACTGGGTTGTTTTCCGAACCGGTGGTAGAGTTTTAGACGTTCATAAGCGCCTTCTTAGGGCCTACATTGAATAAATAAATTTTGATTTTGAGATATTCGTTCGTTTTCCTGATGATTTGGTAAATTTGACTCTGTTTAGTTTTCCACATATGCTACTATGTCATTTATAGCAATAGATATAATAAATATATGTATTATGTTGGTTTTATATTCATCACTTATTTACGTTGATATAAAAGATACCATGAAACAAGGAGCATAAGATATAAGTCAGTTTTATTCTTATTATATTATAATGAGTGTAGAAAGTGTCACAAAAATAATATGTCAATGTGTCATGAACCAAAGGGCATCGAAATAATGCGTCAGTTATCGGCCCGACCAATCAGTTAATACTCCTGTACACATAAATATGTATCGAAATCGAACATTAACGTGAAGTTTAAGTGCATTTAACATTTATGAACCTGGTACATGTAATCGATTTTTGTTAAAATTTCATGTATTCCCTTCAAATGTCGATTATAGCTTTAGTAACAAGTCTTGTCTGCCTTTTATTGTTAAAGGTTGCATTTTGTCGTAGAATACAACTTACCGTTATTTAAATTAATTTCAGAATATTGTGTTTTATGAATTGCAATTTCTATGCAAGCGTTGAGAGTAAAAATTTCAAGGTCGCGTCACGCGATTTGCGTTAGAATTACCGTTACGATTTTGAAAATCAAAGGAAAGATAGAAGTATGTAGTGAGTGAGAATGAGATAAAAATGATAAGCAATACTTTTTGACTGTAGAATTCTCCTCGTTGTGCTGTATGTGTTCTTGAGGAAGTGTATGTTTGACTGTATGTTAGACAGGGTGCATTCATATTTTTTTATTTCCTTTTTTTACACGTTGTATGCTCAGTGTTTGACCACAATCTAACCTGATTTTAAGTGACGATGTTGTCCAGGATGGTAAAGACACTAAGTCTAGGTACTTGTTCTCAAGTGATGGTGCCGAAACACATCTATTGGTATTTGGCGACATGTTATTAAACTGGAGGGTGATAGCTACCCTAGCGACCATTTTTAGGAAATACCCTACCACCGTGCTATGGTTTCGTCACGATGTTTTCATTTACCGAAAGCTCAGATTGATTTTAGAGTTGGATATGTGGGATCGAACCCGCGTGCATTGACGCGCCGTCATCGCTCTTGATCTCTGATTCTATTCCTTACTAATTATAATTACCTTACTGATTTAAACTAAAGATTGCCCGAGAAGTTTCACTTCTGACACGCTCTTTTTTTGTCAAAACAGTTTTAGTATCTGATGATTAGTGGTGTAAAATAGCACACATTTTAAAATTATTTATTACTACCGACCCACCACAGCCTGCACTGGTATATAACATCTAAAAATATATATAAGTCTGTTTCTCTGTGATAGTGAGCTTTCTACAGGTGAAAGGATTTTAAAAATAGGTTGAATAGTTTTTGAGTTTAATAACATAATAAACAAACTAATTTATCTCTTGACTAGCTGTGTCCGCGGCTTCGCCCGTGCTTCATATATTTTTCACTTCTTAAAAAGCAAATGAATGATGTAAAATAAGAGTCTTTGTTTTTATTAGCGCGGAGTAATATACATAAGTGTAAATAGAAAAAAAATGAGAATGGAATCCACAAAATGAATAACCTATACCATACGTTCGATGTTTTGAGGCGATGTTGCCTCAAAGGCATATTTTATTTTTCTTTTACATATATATAGATTTATTAGTATATAGATAATAGAACAGATAAGGGATACTTAGGAGAAGAAATAGTTAATAAAATAAGGCTACTGTCTCATAGAACTTGTTTGTAGATGTAAGTTATTTCCGTGGAACTCAGTTTACTACCGTGTTATGATTATATTTTCATATACATTATCATGTTTGTACACATACTTAACACAATATTTATTGTCTATGTTTAGTTTTACAATAAGTTTATATCTAGTGAAATCATCAAGTATCTTTCCTATTTACATTTTACTTTTAGGTCATATTCGTTTGTGGTATAGATAATTATATGTATGATGTATATAGCTACAATTTTTGTGATAATTTTTTTACGTTTTATATTATCTGTGACCGTGTTACAATTTTATCTTCTCTTACACATGATTCTTATTATGTTTACTCTTATTATATCTACCAGCCGTGTGCCCGCGTTTTATATGTTCTTCACTGCGTTTTTTTTTTTATACGGGATCCTAAATATTTTAGAAAAAATAGTACCTTGAGTTTCGCGGAGTACCTTCAACTATCTAATAAAAATGTCCTATCAAAATTTGTTCAGCAGTTCCGGAGATTAACCGGAACAAACAAATAGACAGACAGATAAAAAAAAAATTGTAAATTGTATTTTAGGTATATTTTTCGTATTTACATTCAAATGTATTTAGTAAAAAAAAAATATTTTGACATTACAAACAGACACTTCAATTTTATTTGTTAGTAACAAAAAAAAACTTATAATTAGCACCTGTATAAAAAAAAATTAAAAACTATATTTCGCAGTGAAAATATATGAAACGCGGACGCAACCGCTGGCACACGGCTAGTAAATAATACATTTCTCTTACTGCCTTCTGTAGACACTAATACTGTTATTTTTTCTTGAAATATGGTAAAAACATTCTCATTTGGATTCTTTTGGATGCAGCTCGTTATTATAAATCATATAAACAATCTTCTTACCTTGAGGAACTAGAAACACGATAGGGGTAGTTTGCCCTCACTAAAGGGTTTCGTGTCGAATTGGATCACGACCACGATACACATGGTGAAGAAGCCGCTATAGTGACATGTTTTTGTGCGTCGCGTTTCGTGGTTAGCTAGTACTATATACAGACTTTTTCTGTAGGAATAATGATATCGATTGTCGATAGATTCTTATTTATTGGTGGCCCTCATTGTTCTTGGACACAATACTTTAGATGGGGGCACTTTACATGGAACAAGATGAAGTTTAATCATTTTACGGAGGTCGAAAAAAATCATTTCTTTATCGAAACTTTTAGATGTGGTATTTGCCAAACAACCTCATTTTATGATGTTTAGTTCTTAATATGTCGATTACCCATAAAAATGAGACTATAGGAAAACAATGGAAAGCTGGCGTAAACGCCAGGTTAGTGGTCAAGGGGTTAAAGAGCAAAAAGTGACATTTGTTTTAATTTTCATTTAATATTTCATGGTAGTGATTCGTTTCACAGAATACTTTGTATATTGAGGGTTGATAAATAAACTTTTTTGATATCAATATATAATACTAGATTGTAAACAATAATTAAAATCTACAGTCGAACATTTAAGAATAAACCTGTATGATATTATATCAATTTCAGAGTTTGAAAACTGTATAATCAATACTGCGCTACTATTTAGGGCGGTTGCGGCTAAACCTGAGTTTTCCGCACACATAACCAGCAGAAATTAGAGATACGTAATTTGAATACAATAACCGCATACGTGTGCCTGTGAGTGAGTACTGTGAGATTTGTGACACCGTGGATTCTTATGAAGTTATTGTTCATATTTCAAATGTCCTGCCTCACTATTTGACTAACGTATCAACTTTTTTTTGTTATGTAATTGATATAAGTGAAAGGAATATATATTCTATCTGAAATTGTCGCTGTAGATCATTCCTAAAACATAACTGCAGTTCTGCATACTCTGAACGCTGCGCGTGCAAAAGTATACTCATAGTCTTGCTTCTGTAATTGCACTAAACAAAATTTTAACGAAATAACCATATATAAATAGAAATAACCATAATGTTTATTAATTTACTATATATCTAAGCTATAATATAGAATGCACAAACACTAACACTCAAAGGCCATAGCCTACGTAACAGATCTTACAGTTTTGTACAAAGATTATTTGAACGACATTTTTTTTAAACCGACCGGCAAAGAATTTAGTGGACTGAGAATTGAGTTGAATATTGTAATATATTAATTTTCAAACTATTTCAAACATTATAGGGATATGAAATTTATCTTGTTTTTTATTAGCCGACCTTAAAACACTACACGTCGTAAAGCAGACTGCACTGTAGTATGACGCAATAAGTATTCTATTGAATCTATGAGTCCGGTTGTAACATTTTGTAATGCGAATGGATTCTAAATAAAATTTCAATTAAATCATACAATAACTATAAAAGAAGCAAAACGAAAAAAAATATATTTGTAACATGTGAAAAAAAATATTTTAAATCGCCTTTGTTGGTAAGAATTCATTTCTTTATCTTGGTGATATGTGAGTCATCCGTAACTCATAACAATATTTTCGAGTTGCGGTAAACATAATTATGTATTTATAGCGTCCACTGTAATGAAGGAAAACATCAGAAAGAAAGAAAGAGAAAGAAAGAAAGAAAGAAATTTATTGTTGGATAGCAATATATACATTACAAATACAAAAACACACATTTTAAATAGTCACGAGCGAATCCAAACAATAGCCCCCTATTCAGCTACTTGTTGTAGCATCACCTTACGGTGGACGCTGCAACGCTGGTTTTCAATAGGGGGCTTTGACATGCACAGACGTTCCGTCGATAGATAGATAGACAAGAAAGAAGAAAAAAAAAAAAAATAATAATAAAAAACAAACATTTATAATTATGTAATGATCCAATCAAGTGTGAGTGTAAAATTCAAGGTTGTAAGAATATTGTGTTATTTAAGTGATAAGTGTAGGAAAAAAAAAATAATAATAATGATGTAATAATGTACGATCAGACGTAGCGACTGTAGGTAGAATAAATAATATAATATTATTTGAGAATGTTAACCGCTAATAAAGTTGGTAATTCAGCTGCCTGTAAAGTTTAATTTCCATGTTTGTGGCTGGTCTGTCGCTCTACGGTACGGGTTCATATTGAATTTTTTTGAATATTTAATAAATACTGCTTATATTGGTATTTAAAACTAAATTTACATTTTTTATCTCGTAATGGCGGGGGAATATTATTCCAGCAATGAGTGGCGGTATATTTGAAAGATCCCCTAAAAGCCGTAGTCCTATGTCTAAGTATAGATAGTGGAATAGTTATGGAACGGGTGGAATGCATAAGAAGATCTTGCCTCCAAATTAACTTTTCATGGAGATACTGAGGACACTTGGTTTTGATCACACCAAAGAGCAAGGTAGCCAGGTGTAATTCCCTTTGCCCAGCCATTTTAAGTATATTGCCCTCATTTAAAAACGGCGTGACATGACTACGACTGGGTATCTCAAAACAAAATCTAGCACAAGCATTTTGCACCCGCTGAATTAATCGGTAGGTACGCGACAATAAGCGAGGTCCATATACCACGTCACAATAGTTCAATCTTGAAAGAACCAAACTGTCAGCAAGTCTTTTTCTTAAAATAATACTGAAGTAATTTCTAAAACGATAGAGTATTTTTAATCTGTAGAAGCAATTCCGAACGACATTATTAATGTGTTCTTCAAAACGGAGATCTGGGTCGAGGATCAGTCCCAAGTTGCGCACTGACTCTACCCTATCGATATTTTTTTCAATTATCTTAATTTCAGGACTTGCCGACAGGATTTGGTTGATTTGCGTCTTACTCCCCAGGACAATGAATTTCGACTTTAGAGGATTAAGGACTAAAGTATTACGTTCTGACCAAGAAATAATTCTACCGATATCCTCATTAATTTTATGTACGGATGACGCAAGTTCATCGGACTTAACAGACATATACAGCTGTATATCGTCTGCATACATGTGATACCTACAATGAACCATACATTCCGCAATATCTGCGGTGTAAATGATATATAGCAAGGGACCCAGAATTGATCCCTGAGGGATACCTCTTGTCACAGGTTGTGGATCGGAAGCTAGGAAAGACCCATCTTCTTTCTGTATTTCAACATACTGCGAGCGGTTGGTCAAATAACTATGAAACCAATTGACTGCGGTAACTTCAAACCCGTAGTAAACGCAATTTAGATAACAGTAACGGTATATTAATGGTGTCAAAGGCTCGTGAAAAATCAAGTAGTGTAAGAATAGTTCCCTCCCCGCAGTCTCTAGCCTCTAAAATATTGTCAACTACATCTAACAATGCAGTAGTTGTTCCACGGCCCTGTCGAAAACCTGACTGGAGATCTGGTAAAATATGATTAACTTCTAAATATTCTTTAATTTGCAAGTATACAACCCGCTCCAGTATTTTCGATAAACAAGGAAGTATACTTATGGGACGTAATTCCCCAAAATTTTGGGGCATGTTATTTTTTGGCATAGGCCGAATGATTGCGCAACGCCAGAGGTCTGGAAATATATTCGTGGAGATGGATACGTTAATGATGGATGTTATAGCTGATAAAGATTGAGGAAGAGTGAGTCTTAGCATGTCCTTAGATATACCATCAACTCCCTGAGCGTTAGTCGTAATACTTTTAATAATACAAAAAAACAGTATTCTCATCTACTTTTTTTAGAGAAAAAGTCGACGTACCGTATCTGTTAAATTCAAAATAGGTTAACTGTGAGATTGTTACGTTTGGGTTTCCCGGTACATCTAGAAAAAAACTATTTATCCTATCTGGATCGCACAGGTGGTTTGGAAGTATATTTTCTTGGCTTGAAGGGTATACATGAGATTTTAAGTTTTTCCACAGAGTTCTAGAGTTGTTAATATTCTCATTAATATGCTTAGTAAAGTAAGCCGTCTTTTCACTGTGTATAGATTGTACAACCTGTCGTTTTAATTGAAGGTAATAGTCTTTGTGGATATCGAGTTTGGTATAATGATATCTGTCACGAGCTTTATCACGTAGCTTACACATTAGTTTTATAGTAGATGTTATCCAGGGCGTGGGTAGATTTTTGAACATTTTACGTTTTAAAGGAGCATGAACATCAAATAACTGTATCACATAAGCGTTAAACATAGATAACATTATATTTACGTCTTCAAGTTTGCATATAGAATCCCACGGAATCGATTCAAGGTCGCGGTCAAAAAGATCCGATACAATATTCTTGAATGGTCTGTAAACTACCAGTCTTTTGGTAGGTTTCTCCTTTTTGAACAGAAACTGGCACGTTATAAATGAATGATGTCCTAATTCAGGAATGTGTTGTATAAAAAGATCCCTATAACTTGCATCGGTACAAATAACATCAATAAGTGAACAACTGTCATTTACAAAGTGTGTTGGCGAAGTTACTATTTGGTTCAATCCGGTATGGTTTAGGAAGTCTGTCAGGCGTTTAGAATTGCTATTATTGGTATCTAACATGTTTAAGTTGAAATCACCAAGTAAAATAACATTGTCATGTGGAGCAAGAGTACTGATACTCAACGATAATGAGTCTAGGAATATATTAACATCTAGCCAAGGAGGGCGGTATGCAGTACCAAACAAAAGTGTTTTCTTGTTTAAATTAAGGCTCAACCAAAGTTGTTCTACATCTGGCTGCACGGGATGTGATCGAATGCGGGCTTTAATACTTGATTTGATATAAAAACCGACACCACCCCCACGCCCGCCGCGAACCGTCGCCGGCCGTGGTATGTGCTTTAAGCGGTAACCTGGGATGACTGGTGCCCGCCCTTCCTGCCCCGGTCGAAGCCATGTCTCATTGATCGCCATTATATCTACCGAGTGATTGCACATGGCAATTAGGAACTCATCGTGACCGGTGGCAAGTGATCCTGCGTTAAATAAACCGAACTTTAAATACTTACTAGTAGCCATGTATAATGTATAAATGTATTAAATATTATATTTATTTTAGAGTGCTTGTGAGGGAAACCTGAACTAACCGAATCCGTAATAAGGTTGTATAAAATTGTAATATTTACAGCAGTTATTAGTAAATAGTTAAAAAATTTAAGGTAACCATTATAAAATGACATTTGTTGAGTAGAGCTGTCTTGAATATATAGGTATTTTGTAGTGTAAAATGTTATGAAAGAATGTGACATGTTATGCATCAGAATACTATGTGTGTGATTTATGATCGTAAAGAACTCTGGCGCTAATATATATTGGCTATATAATGAATATATATAAATTATTATACATTTCATGATATAAATATCAAAAATAATGCGGTGACACTTGGACATTCTTGTGAAGTACAAATTAATAACATAAATGCGAAAAATAAGAGCTTAGTGACTGAAACAGCAAATAAATGATAGATTAAAATATAACTAAAATTAATGTTATTGGAGAGATCCTCTGGACAGGTCTTGCCCTGAGGTTCCAAAAATTCTTGAAATGTCATCCTCACAGCTGATGCGATAAACGATATCATCGGGCTTTCGACGAGCAAGAATCCGACCTCTATTTGTCCATACAAAATTTCCATCCATTATTCTGACCAACCAATCGGGCTTGACGAAATAACACTCGATTGAGCTTAGTCAAGCGCTCGTTGACATAAAATATCCTTGGCTGCCCTGGAAAATTCAGATCGGCTGTGCTCATTTTTCGCCGTACTCGAGCGCCTTGCACAATTGCGTCACGTAGGTCACGGCGTGCTAGGCGGACAACAATTAGCCGCGAACGAACTTCAGTAGGACCAGATGAGTCTGTGGCAGTGATATGACGACCTCCAATACGATTCACGCTGACTATGTCGCGGTCATCCAAGCTCACACCTAGTTTTGTGGCGATAAGTTTCACTGTATGGGTTACGTTCTCGCCACTACTCTCTGAAATATTGCTGATCTCAATGTCGTTGGCAAGGAGCTCCTGATCCCTATCGTTAATGTCGCGTTTAAGCTGCATTATAACTTCGTCAATTTTCGAGCTTTTTGGGGCCTGATTACTTCCAGTAAGTTCTAGAACATCGAGTCTCTTTTCTATTTTATCAACGCGCCCTATGAGTGTTCTTATATCAGCCATCTCCTCACGAAACGCTTGAAACTCACCTCGTACTGCGCGGAGTTCATCTTTGATGCGTCGTAATTCATTTTCAAGATCGCCAACAGTTTCAGTAAAGATGGTCGATGTTGTGATACCCGAATTCCCTGTGGTTGACGCGTCATCTCTCGCTTCCTTTTTGCATTGAGAACAACGCCAGGACGATGCTATATTTCCCGTGGGAGGTAAAGCCGCGCATAAACGATGATAGTATGTATTGCAATTACTACATTTTGCGCCCTCTGTTGAGGTCATAAACTTACTACAGCTCCTGCACCTTACGCCCGGCATAATTAATGAAATATCTATTAAGTATAGTAAATGAGCAATAGATGGCGCAAAAATATGCAGGCGCTTGCACAGTTTACGAATATGAAATTTCTCTCAAAACACTATAGACCAATAAATAATGTAAATTAAAGCATCCACATTCAACAAACGGATCACACTAGACGAATTACAGTTATTTATAAGCTACTTGATATTAATTCTTTTTTTTTCAGGTAGGTGAAAACAGGTCTAAAGCACTATAGATTTAAACTCATATTTCTGATTTTTCACTACACGGAATCACTGTTCAAATTTTGGAGACACCATGTAACACTATATTCCACAATTTGATACTAAAATACAACAAACTACACAACTTCTTCTATTTATAATAAGTAAAATAACACAGACGACTAAATATCGACTAAACGTCCGTGCATACATCAGGAAGATATAAACAAGCTATATAAATTTAATGCATTCAAGCTTTGAAATTTTCAAGCGAGAGTAAATTATAATTTAACTTTCATACAAAGCGGCGATGATTTGTACCATCTGAAAGTGATTTTTGAATATACGAGATATTTAAAAATTGCTGTTGCCTATTTGAATATGTCATTTACGTTTACTTTCCTTGAAAATAACACGTCAACTCGTTTTCCTAAAATCAGTACACATAGAGAGCTTACTGTTTGTTATACAAGCGAACCTAACATTTGACTTTATTTGTGGCTAATTACAAATTTCTTCCAACGGAAGCAATTACTGCTGTTAAACATACAAAGTATTAAAGAGAATATATGTATAAAGCTATGGAAGATTTAGATTAACAAACGTCTCACTTATCTCAATGTATGTTTTAACACGACACATATCTAAATGATTATTTATTTTGATGTTCGTAAGCAAATAATGAGATGTGAAAAATCTATACGAGAACATTATTAACATAATTCGACTTTGCACTGATATTTGTGCCAAGGTTTATAATTAGCAACAATATTATAATTATCTTTCACTTTATTTATGGATATGTTAAATTAGTCTGTACGCATTCTAGAAAACTATAAATAAATAAATAAATTTTATGAAGATGTTTCTACTACTAATATTTTCTAAAGCCCGATACATATCTCATGTGATTCCGTATTTTTGTTTATGAAAGTTTTTAATGATAGAAAAGATTTACAAATACAAAACATTCACATATAACATTATTTATATAGGGCACCAAAGCAGAAGGGTGCGAGTGAGATATTATTGGTGTTGTAATTTTTTTGAATATGGGGCTATTCCAATAGCGTCAAGGTCGCCACATAAAAATATCACTGTCCCATGCAAACAAATTTTGAACGAAAAGTCTGCGATTTGTTAAGTATATAATCTGTAGTATATATTTTTTTCATCTTTTTTATTTCCATCAAGAACGCTTGTGAAAACTATGTTTCCATAAACACTAAGCGAATTTATAAGCCAATTTTTTTACAATGTTTAAGTAATGATTCTAATGAAAATATTTATTCAATATCAAATCATATTTCTTTGTTATCATTAGTTTATTTTATTAATGAGATTAACATTTATACCGTAGTCATATAGTATTCTTTTTGTATATTTTACGTTCAGTTTATAAACTTTTTAAAATAAGAGCATAAGTTATCTGTGCGTGGTTCTTTTTGTTTTGGAAATATAACATTATAAAGTAGCTCTTTGTTTGAATTTCTTCAGGATATTAATTGAATATCTACTGCATATTGGTTATCTGTTTATTACGTATGCTAATCTCTTCACATCTAGTAAAATTCATTTGCATATTATTAACATACGGTATTAGGATATTGCATAATTTCCAACTAAATACAGGTTTGTGAACCAAATAAAACAAACGTCATATAACGACTTAAAAAAAGTAATGTTATTCTAGTTTGTTTATTTTATTAATAAACTAGCTGCAATACTGGCTTTGTTCTAATGTATGTAATTTTTTTTCTTCTTCACGTCTTTTAAGTATTTAATTTGTTAGTATTGCCATGAATGCCCTGGTCGACATTATTATTTAACGACTTTATTAACTATTATCCTTATAACTTATTTTATGTATTATCTCACGTATCGCAAATGGGCATACTGTCCGCCGTAAATGATCAGCCTGTGTAGACCTAAGGCATCAGTAGCATTAAATTCACGTTGCCAACTTTAGAAAGATCCTTTTGCAGATCCTATATTGCTAAACTCAGCAGGGAAGGCTTTTCTCATCCATCTGCTAGAAGAAATTCTTCTGAAACCGCAGTCCGCCACGATATAGGACGTAGGTATGAGAGTATTCCCTTCCGATAGCGAGCAGTGCAATATAATAAACTATATACCATACCTGGCCAAAGAATACACTAATGAATATTTTAAATACTTATGTACGCACGTAAGAAGTTAGAACAATAGAAAAAACTAAAACGTTGATAACTTCAGGGTGTTGGTTTTTCGTGACTGATGCGCGCGCATCGTAAAAATTTACTCTCATCAATTTTCCCCAAAAGAAGTACGAGTATAACTGCAAAAAAGGGTAAGTCGATCCAATGGTTTTCGAGTTATAAGCCCATTTGCATTTTACCTTTGTCATGTGTATACAAATTGACATGTAAAATAATGAAACAGTACCATCTTGTAATAGAAACTTAATGATACATTTGTAAACTACTTTAAAAATTATAATATAGGTACTCCACTATAGTTATAAAATTTAAATTGAAAAGAACTTTTGATGAAGAATCATCACATACCTGGAGGGTAGTTATAATACGGTTTTATTTTAAGAGTCCGTGTCAGGGGGTAGGTTTCGTAGAGGTTATATGTCATACGGTGACGACACCTTACAGGCGGTTTGCCCCTCCAGCTGGCCAGCATTCGGCCACCGCGCCAATCAGTGTCATTCAAAGCGTCGCGCGCTTCGAACGCTTGAGCCACAACCACGCTCATAAACCTCGCAGTGAAAGTCGCACGCGCAAGTTCCGCTATAATTTCGTGCTTCGATATCTTCATCTAGTTATTCTTTCTGTTTTTGTTCATTGCGCTTGTGCAGTGGGGAAAGGAGGTCGGTTCTTATCCGCACAACCAGGATAAACACCGTATATGTGATATATTTCAGGTTTTAAATTATCCCTACATTCGTGTGTCTTATCGTAATCTATTTAAACGTTATATTACATAGTTCAATATTTTCTATTCTACTTTCAATATATTATATTCAGTACATAATATCACCGGTTTTTATATTATGAATGAATTTAAACTTAAGTACCGTCATATAAATATTAATAAAAGAGTTAACTACAGTTTACTCTCATATGCTATTACTAAATTCTTACTTTAATCGTTATAGATTGTGTTTAAAAACAAAGTAAAACGTCTGTAGAAACTTGGTTAACTTTCTGTTTTGTTTGTTTTGATTTGACCCGTAGTTTGACCAGTGATCTAGCTAAGTTCACAAGTCTATTCTATGGTGAAGTGAAAACGAGCGCGTTTTATGTCGCCGCATGCATTTTCTTTTGATTTCATTGATTTTCTTTTCATTATTGATCCGGATTTGGAATATTTATTCATTAGTTTGTAATATTTCATTTATTATAATATTTTATATTAAACCGCGATACCCATCTGTAAGTACTAATATATCGTTTTTTGACCATGAATCAGATAGTATAAATGATTTGATAAATATTGTTATGATTCAATCAACGCACGCTCATTGTTATCTTATCGTTAGGCTATTAAATCGATTCGATGAAATTGATTCCCGCATTCATATATGCTGATTTACCGACTGATGGCGGTCTGTATTAAGTTGTGCAAGTCCCGCTCCCGCAACACTTTGAAATCGGACACGACCTACATTCTTCAAGTAATATACTACGTAACTTGAGTATCGTGTTTATGCACCGCAAAACTTAACTTGACGACTGATGACTGTCGATGCGCACGATATTTTTTTTTTTTTTTATCCAGAAATTTGTTTGCTATAAAATTAATTACTACATTTTTACTATTTTGATAGGTTAATTTTATTATTTCGTAAGTGACGATACTGACTATTGTTAGATTTTTGTACAAAAATTTCATATCAAATATGCAAATAAAAACTTTGCATTTGCGTCATGTGTGGTTCCTACTGTGGCGCTAGACCGGTCGTCGTGGAGGGTGTTTGGGGGGACCTATCTCCAGTAGCGGACGTCTTTCGGTTGAATGAATGGATGGTGGTTCCTACTTATTACTTATTTTGCTATGTAATACATAGTAATATAAACTATTAATACTAATATATAATATACTAGAGTTATTTCGACGAACTTCCTGCTACAGAGTAAATAAAACTTTGTTATTAGCTGGATTGAATTTAGTTTTTCTTAGAGTGGACGTGTATTCATGTCGAGCCTAAGAGACGAACAGAAAAGTCACTAGGTTCCAGAATATAATCAAAAAGACGTTGCATATAAAGTGTATGAAAAAGTTAAAAAAAATTTCGTTGTTTTGGAAGAAGCAAAACCAACAAATTAAAGATCGTGACAATCGGTTAAGTCGTTCTTCAGTTATAAATGGTGTAACTACCAGCCTTTTTTATTATTTATTATGAATTAAGTTTAGGCATTATATAAAATTCTTTATACATATAATAAATTTTGTTATATCTCTTTCTGTATTTGGAATCAGGTCAACTCATTCCGAATGATTAACGATCGATATATTTACAATAAATGAAATCTTGGGAATTTTCCAAATTTAAAACATTATTTTTTATGAATAACTGTGATGCCGCTTATCAAGAATATAATATTTTGTTAAAAATTTTGGGGTCATTTTTTTTAGAACACGATATTTATTTGTAATTATGAGAATAAATAATGTTACACGCTGATATGGATTCTATGTAATATATCGGTAATAGTTATTCTGTTATCCTACCAGATAAATCACTTAATTTCGAATGAAAAAATAAATAAGCCATAAGCCCGTTATGATTTTTCACTAGTGAGAAATTATAAGGAAAGAAACAAAAATAAAACAATTTCGCGATTTGGTTGTAAAACAAGCGAAACCACTGGTAAAAATTAGTTCATAATTGTAAATTAATAGAGTAAAACATGTGTTACACAGCACATATAGGAATATAAAACAAGTTGAATTATGCATCCTGCATTACATACAAATTGACATCAACTCTGAAAAAAAAAAACATTAATGTTATCTCATTAGTTTATATTATTAACACGCGAGCCGTAAAATTTATTTATGAAATTGAAATTAACAGTGGTCATAATATCAACATTAATTATCTTCCGGGACTAAACGACTTAGAACTTTAAAATATTATTTTAATTTTTTTTCCACATTTTATTATTTAATCATTATTTTAACATTTTATTAAGTCATGTGTAATATATGTGAGCTTTGGCTTAAAGATGAAGTTTATGGCGGTAACTAAATAATTTACAATTTTTTTTTTACTTTTAAAATACATTGCAGGTATTGTATTTAATTTTATTATTAAATTACTTATTACACAAAATTTATTGTAAAATATAGATTGATTTTAGTTAATATATTCCTTTCGGTGTATTTTCTTATATGTATATTTGCTCTATTCAATTGATATTATATGGTTTTATTAATTTTATTTTTATATAAAGAATCATTTTATTCATCTATGTACCACATTTTATGTCGTTTTGGTTTTGTTTATTCTATATAAATAAAGCAATAATTATGATTTAAATTAACATTTCAGTTTTTATTTTGATAAGATACAAACCTCTGAATACTTCTGATTCACGTTTCCTCTACGAAACTTACGTACATGAACGAATTTTGTAGTAAAATCCTTTGTTCAATAACATTGAATTAATGAGTTTATTTTCTTTGTCTCAGATTGTTTTGTATCGTAACCAATTAATCTATATTCTGTCCGTCGTCGCTCGCATCTTATTATTAGCTATGCGTCGATTATTATTGTCTATGTTGCTGTTCACACTTGTTGTTTCTTGATTTCTTATTGTCTCTTGATTCTATCCAATATGTTGTTATTTTGATAACAAATGATGCTATTTTTAATACAACAATTACTAGTTCTGTAAAGATTCAAGTTTTTAGTCCTCGACATTTTAATTTTAAATAAATGGTTTCAGATTATTAATTAACTAATCGTCCGTATGTTTTATAAAACCGTTTGATTATCCAAAACTATGTAATTCGTACGTACGTAAATTAGGTAATTTATTAGTTAACTCGGCACCATAAATTTAGTAGTGTGAGATAGAGAAAAACATAGAAATTAAAAATATGGATCCTCATAAAATTGTTGACAAATCAGCTGGTCGTGTAACTTCTAAACAAATTGAGTGGATAAGACCTAAGACTATATTCTCATAACGAATTTGTTTTTAGGGATCATGAGTGTACTAGAGTCCGATAACTTTTGCTATAGCCGTCACCAACAAATTCTATAACAGTCTAGTATTTTTATAATCTGTATATACATAATGTTGGGTTTAATTACACAATTTATAACTCGAGAACGATTGGTATCTGCCCCGAATAGTACAATACCTATTAAAACGACATACTATATATAGACAGAACGATTTTTGTTGAGCCAATTGATCAGCTGTGGTTAGAAGTCTTCCAAAAAGTATTGTATTCGTTAACAAACTGTGTATAATGGTTTTAACGATGAGAAACCTTAAAAAATACACCATCGAATGCCTCTTTCGAGGTGAACAGATCGAATTCGCTTTACTCTACTAATTTCCCGGTTTAGCCTTTTACGTTGTTCTGGGAACGCTTTCGCATTTTTTAAAACACTTCAGCATATTGCTTATCCCAGGTCTCATTTGTGGGTTAAACTAGCATGGGACTCTGAAACGTTTGATTCCATTTTTTAATACGAGTTCGGGTTCTCGAACTGTGGAACTAAGTGTGAACAGACGTAACACACTTATAAATATTGGCAACAATTGTTATTATGTCTACTCACAGTCTCAATGTATATTCGTTCGTCGGTCGTTATTATTGTTTTAGTGCACTGTGTAATATTGGATAGATGTACCATGCATTCTTTCTATGTATTTTTTATGTTACAGAAACGAATGTAGTCAAATGAATATTTCATATTACAAAAAGTAAAAATCTAAACATCTATATATGGGTATACATAGAGTATAGTCCTTATTTTCTTTATATATAATTACATTTGTGATTAGTGTTCTAGTTCAAAGATATGTTATTTGTATGTATTTATAATTTTGATTCAAAATAAGTGTCGGTGCACGAATTATTATTTATCACGTACAATCGTGTAGTAGAAGTTTGTACTTTTTACAAAAGAGAAGACAGTTTAATAGTTGTAAATAATTTAAGATATCTAATAAATAAAAAAACATATGATAAAGCAGATCATATGATCATCTTCTTATCTTATATCACATGATATGATTATCAGTAATTGTTATAATATTTTATATAAAACGTGTTTTTTTTCTTAATACGCATATTCCATTTTTTTTTTTCAATTAAGGTAACCAACCATGTTTAGTAGGTTTTACTTCAGTCTTATTAATACAATAAATTTAAACCTCAATACAAATTGCTTTCTATATGATTATTTTATAAACAAAAATGCAATAAATTAAATTAAATATATTATATATTAAACAACAAAGAGTTCTTCCTAACCCTAACGACTTATGACAAATAAGTCTAAAAATATTCTATTTATTAAAACATTTTGCAATCTTATTGTGTATGCAGATTGTTTTCTTGTAGACCGATGACATACGGGTACAATTTTCATATTCTTTATATGATTATTCATAATGCGTCCCACATTTTTTTTTTTTTTTTAAGGTTTGTTAATATGTGTTGAATCATTCGTACGAGTACCTTATGTTTGAAGTCACATTTGTCGCTGCGAACAATGACCTCTGTCTCTCTCTCTCTCTGTACTGTTTACTTTAGTTTTTCATTTTAACATCACACATGGGCTAGTAAGAAGATGGATGAGAAGCGATTGCATGTAGCTGAGATGCGAATGTTGAGATGGATGTATGGGATGTATGTCACAAGAAGGGATAAAATAAGGCATGAATATATTAGAGGAAATTTGAAAGTTGCGCCAATGGTAGAAAAGTTGAAAGGTTCCCATTTGTCGTGGTATGGACATGTTATGAGAAGAGAGGGAGCGCATGTGAATAAAATAGTAATGAATATGAACGTGGAAGGATGAAAAAGTAGAGGAAGGCCAAAGAAAGTCTGTAAGAAATTATATTAAAGAAAAAGGAGTAAATGAAGAGATGACGGTTGATAGGGACGTATAGAAGAAAACATACTGCGCCGAACCCAAGATAGTTGGGAATAAGGCATGAGAATGAGTGAGAACATCACACATGATTTCATGTCACGTATTGACGAGACATTTGTATGTGAATTTTAATTTTTCTGGTTACTTTAGCAGTTATTAGTAACATATTTCACAGTTGAATGGGCCCATATGACTATTCATTTATCCAGTATTCAGTATTTTATTATATTGGGGCCGAAACGGGGAAATCCGAAATGACTCGGGTACGGGTAAAATGTCCTAAGTAATATTAATTTTCATTAATTTCAATTAGTTTTTGTTATAAGAAAAAAAAAAACAACAATCCCTTTTATAATTTTTGATCAAACGTGAAAGTTCCGAATAAATGAACACAATTGAAATAAAATTTGATACGTGAACAACCCAGTATTATGTTACTGTCATTTTATAATAAAAGAAAATAACAAATAAATCGTAAAAGTCAATCATATTTAAAAAATAAATACTTTTCAATAATAGAACTTCTTGGAGTAATATTGGTTAAGTTATATCACTTTTGTGGAAATCTCTCGCTTGGTCATAACTTTAAATACGGTAAAGGATTCTTACAAAAAAGTCCTAACAATAATATCTTTGAATCTTTTCAGAATATCTCATATTTATTTATTTAAAAAAAAAAAAACAGTTTTACTTAGAATATGTTTTTCATTTCTGTACGGCAGCGTACCTTAATAGATTTTTAACTTGTCTTTATACTGTTTATATGTTTCTCGTTTATCGTGTCATGGACATGTTATGAGAAGAGAGGAGACGTATGTGGGTAAAATAGTAATGAATATGAACGTGGAAGGATGGAAAAGTAGAGGAAGGCCAAAGAAAGTGTGGTTATAATACAATAAAAAATGATGTGAAAGAAAAAGGAGTATATGAAGAGATGACGGTTGATAGCGACGTATGGAAGAAGAAATCATACTGCGCCGACCCTAAGTGAGTTGAGAACAGGGCATAAGAATAATGATGTAAATCTTTTTAATAAATTGTTAAGTATACTTCAGCAAGATTATCGTATGATAGGTACTTAGAACTCTACAAAAACCTTTGTTATAATTATTATTTTATTAATTTGTTACAAAAGCTAAACTTCGAGTATTAGATAGCTATATTAATAAGTAAGATATTAGAAACATTTACAACGTGAGATAACTGTGAAAGAGGTGATAGTATTAAATGGAGGTAAACCGATTCATTTAAACACCCAATGCGCGTGCTTTATCGTTGGTTAGGTTATTATCATCGTAAACCACGTAATTATTTATAAGTTGACGTTTTCCATTATCAGAATGTCACGTGTTATTTCCAACATTTCCAAACTAACACTAGTTTTAAATTATTGTATTTACATCAAAATCAAGCAATTTTTCCTCAAAAAGTAGATATTTGTTAATTCGGCACGTAACCGCGACAAATTTATTGCTATTATCACTGGGTTCAGTATTCTTTTGTCGATTTTATTCAAAGAGTTTTCCATTCTATGATTCTATACTAATAAATAAAATTGAAGTCTCTGTTTGTAATGTCAAAATAGTTTTTTTTTACTATGTAGATATGAATGTATATTATATTACGATACATATACCAAAAATACAATTTTTGTCTGTTTGGTCCGGGTAATCTCTACAATGGCTGGACCGATAAGGACGGGATTTTTTTTGGTATGATAGCTAGAGTACCTTCACTCCGCGTAAGTTAGGGTACTTTTGTTTTACGAAAATATTTACGGTTTCGTGTAATAAAAGTGATACTCATGAAAATGTGATTCAATACATAATTTTACTGGCAGGTATTTGAATTTGTGAGAAATAACTTTGTTTAATGTGAATAGCAAAATTAAAAAAATAATAATTAGGGTTCCGTATAAAAATATTAAAAATTACACAGTGAAAAATATATGAAACGCGAACGCAGCAGCGGGAAGACAGCTAGTGACTAATAAAATCGACATTTTCAATTTAGATAGGTAAAATTACTTCAAACGAAATAAACGTCATGGAAACATCAAAAGCTTCAGGCGAATTACGAGAAGTGGAAACGACATGGATTTAATACGTCTTGCTTTTTGTTTTATGTCAAGTTTATAAACAGAAGGTTTGTGTACTTAAGAAGTACCTAATAAGAATTAACAATCTAATAGACATACAAATTGCTCACATTTGAGAAGAATATTGAAATATGTACTTAGTTACATTAAGAATATATCAACTGTATAAAATGTGATCTAATGCCACTTGTTATCGGTTCAAATATTGGCCAATCGTGTTGAAAATGTTGTAATAAAGAAACCTTGATTTGAAAAGATTTCATTTTAAAAATATTTTTAAGCGTCTGTAAGTATTATTTATTTAAAAATACTGTGTAAAGGGTAATTTTAATATTAACAACATATTTTTAGCATTCGTGACAAACTGTTTGTAAAAGGTTCGTATTTTCGTGAAAAATGGTAATTAGGTAGTATTTACAGTAGTAACGGTTACTATATATAATTGAAAAAATAAAAGCGATGTAATGATTCATCCTTTATATTATATGTTTATTGCAAATATCACGGCATATGCATAAAACAAATGTTTAAAATTTTAAAATATCATTTTGTATCCTAGCGCAATGTCAGTTTCGATACACGCACTTACTTGACCTAGATGTAAATTGCAAAATATAGATTTCATTTCCTTTGCAAGATCACTTTGCAACAGTGTGTTAAAACTTATCATAACGATTAATAAAGAGGATGTTTAATTTCCAATAACAGTGCTTATACCTTCATGTCTCATTTAATTAATTTAATTTAATTGATTCATTTTATAAGTACAATTTCGTTTTACTTTTTACGACTAATACATCACATCACTATGATTATTTATAAGGATTTTTTACTAAAAATATACCAGTATCTAGTGTAAATGAAATTTGTGCGACAACATTATTTACAAACGTTTTATAGTTGATGAATGAACATTAAAATTGTAATTTAACTTGACATACGAAACATTCTGATATTCGTCCAAAGCGTGTTAGAGTTTAAATAGAGGTTATAGCTATTATAATGATAATGAAATTGATCGTAGTAGTGAAATAGCGACTACATATTTATGTAAGACGGAGGCAACTTTCCCCGCGGCGACTTCGTTGATAGTGCGCGTGAGTCGATGACAGACGACGGCAATGCAGTTACGAAAGCTGCACTGTGCCGTCTTATATGGTTTAGTAATGACACTTGTCGTTGTGACTTCTCACCATTACAAGATACATCTATTTCTACAATCATTTATTTTTATCCTGTCTTTTTTTTTCACTTCACATAAAATTACCTTTTATATTTAAAATAACAAAAAGTATAATGTCCAAGTTTCTGCAGCAGGGAAAAGGTGAATCGAACGTCTGTATGAAAATATAAAGCTAATTTACATTATATTTACATTTTTTTTAAAGTCCCTACAAGAATAAAAAAAAACATTTTCACTTTCTAAATCTAAAAATATAAATCACTTAACACTTAACTTTTTATGTTGAATTGTTATTTCCTTGCGATTTTTTTTTTAGTTGACGTTCTTACAACAACAAATACAGCCGAGTGGAAAATTTACAATTTATCTGCTGTTTATTGGATTTAACTTTTTGATAATTTTTTATATTTACTTAGTTGTATTTGATTTTAACATTTGGTTTCTTTTACGTATTAAATGTTTCGTTTAATTTTGAGACTTTTTAAATGTTTATTAATGTAACAAGCGATTTTACGATTTAGACACACGAATGATTTTTTTAAATATATATTATATGGTTATTACAGTGTTTTAAAACGAAATCACGAATTGATAGAAGTACATAATTTTAATATATTGCGATAAATTAGTGTTCTTTTAAAATGGCGGAACCGTGATCATTAAGTGTAGTGTTTGACTATTTTAAAGTGAAGTGCAATTTTAACAATGAGTGGTGAACCTACATTGACGGAGTCACCGGTAACGGTGACGCTGGCTCACACCCCAGGGCGACCAGGTCGCTTTACGCGTGGTGCACGGAGTCATCGCCCCAGTATCCAACTGGCCAGTTTACAAGAAGCTGTAGACGAGACACCGCGGCGTTTCAACGACGAAACATATACCCCAGACACCGATGACGACGAGGCATTCGCAGATATTACAGTCGAAGCGACTCCACCACGTTCGACATCGAATGGTCGCAGGGCTTCCGAGGCTACTTTCGCTGAAAGATACAGAAAGTTAACAGATTTCGATGGGCCCCCACCTGAAGTACCTCGACGGGCATCCTTGGCTGTACCGTCTGGAGAGCGATATGGCCCTGCGGACAAAGGTCGTCGACGATCGTGGGCAGCGCGGCTTCAGCTTGAACGTAAGAAAAGGCGGAAGTCAGGTGGCAACGAGACTGATGACGAGAGTGATACTCCCACATATATTCGCCAGAAGCGTCCATCATGGTGGAATGTTTTCGTTCCGGATAATATGTTGAAGAACAGGTATTATCTCATTTAAATATAGCCACAAAATATTCTTTACTTTAGTTAAACCGTGTTATATAGACGTTTCAGTATAGAATTTTCATTTTATTTCTTATGATTTTTTTATCTCATTAGTGTGATTATGTAAAAAATAAGCCATTATAAGAAAAATACTAGACTACAAGATCTATCTTAGTTATTTTTAGCTTTATGAAATGTCAGCTACATTGCATAAATAATTGTACCGGATGTTTATCCAAAACATCGTATTACGAACGACGTAATTGTAAGTGATATTTGTAATGAAAACAGAAATATTATTATTTCTATTTTCTACATGGTAGTTGATTTACGATAGCATAAATATTTTGTTTAGCATGAACTTATGCGTTTTTAGCATGAAAACGGGTGGTATTTTTTTACAAACTTTCTTTCTGAGATTTACACGTGTCTTTTGGCAATAACACATCTTCAGAAATAATTTAACACAATTGCTTGTAAAACACTGTGTTACGGTCATCGGATTTACGAAATTTTGCGGTATATAAATGAGTGCACGGTATTTGTATGTGCTTTATTTGTATAATGGAGAGTCTAGAAATTATAATATTTACACAATAATTTGGAAAAAAAACTTACTACGTATCTTAGTAGGTTTTATGGTTAGCTCTTAAGCAAATTCTATATTTTGGTAATAACTGATTTTTTTTATTTGATACATGAAACGAAGAATATTGTTAAATTGTAAGCGTTTTTTTTTAAATTAAATACCACAATGTAAAACATACACAATACATACATACATCACGCTACTCTCCCGTGAGAGTGTAGGTAGGCGGAAAACTACGTCCTTCCACTTGCTACGATCTCGAAGACGTCTTTCAGTTGATAGAGATACGTTCGTCTAGGTCAACCCTTACACTGATTAGGAAAACGTATAATTTTTTTTATATTTTTATCCTGCGAGGGTGACTGCACTCTCGCCTTATAAATTTGTTTCATCAATCTTCTCCACGTATCCGAATCTACTAAGCATTCATTTCTATATCTTTGTCAGTTATACATCCTCAAAAACATAACAGCGTTTCCTTATCATATTATTCCTTACTTTCTCCATCTTCACTTCAGCAATACTTCTCAGACTACTCATCTCCACAGGATTAATTTTTGTTCTTTCACGCTTCTTCTGCCAAACCCATCACTCTCTACCATACCTAAATGTAAGGACCAGCACTCTTCGATAAAAAGCCTTAAAGGTTATATCAGTATAACCGGGTCAGCATATATGAGGCAAATATAAAAATGGTAAAATTAGAATTAAAAAGGATTCCTTGGTTTGTTTTGCTATAAAAAATTGTATGATTTCACGAAAATTTTGCTTATTACGCTGAAAATATTAACTGCACGAAACTAAATCGACGTCAAGATGGCGAGTCGCATAAAGGTGTTATGGTTTGTGAACAGCTCGGGTCATGCGATTTCTATTATAGTTAACACAAGTTTGCTCCAGCTTATTTATTTAATTTTTATTATAGTAGTTAATGTAAAAATAATATGAATTAAGTTATATATTTTGACACTTGTTCAGCAGCTCGTTTCGTATGATCAGTAGCTAAAAAAAATTCGAAGTAGGTAAGCATATGTAACTCAAAAAATAAATTACATACGGTTTAAAAAAAAAAAGAAATTAAATTGTATATTAGCATAAATTAAAAATTACGTTTTAAAATATTCAATAATAATGTCAACTTTAATTAACTTGCTCGATTAACATTGTAATTATAATAAAAAAGTAAAAATTGGAATCGTAATTAAAATATCACACATATTTCATAGTATTAAATTTTTATCTGTAAAATGACTCCGGAGATACGTTATTTAAATGTATTATTTTTACAAAAAGTGATATAGAGAAAATGATGACAATCATAGGTTTGTAAATTTAGACTTTTTATCTTAGACTTTTTCGTGGAGAATGGTAGGTTTTTCATACCCGCCTGGGTTGCAACCACCATCCAAAGGGTACCAAATCCGGTCATAGTGACACGTTTCAGCGTATCGAGGTACTTGATTAACCAGTGTATATACAACAGTTAGTGAAATAATAGGGCAATTGTGCCCAATTCGTTTCCAACTACCGTACACTTGTGAAAAACTCGTCATAGTCATGCGTAGTTGCCGGCATGATGATGGCGACAATCAATAGATTCTCATCCGTCGGCAGTCGACATTGTTCTTGGGCTGTACTTTATTTAACATCAGATTGAGTGGAGTCATTTTCCAAAACCACAGTACAAAAAACAAAGAATTGATAAATTAATGTCAAAATAAGTAAAACTACGTGGTACAGATGATCCAAACATGCTCGGGATGATTTTCTGTCCACGTTATCTTTTTCTCTTGTGCAATATAGGTTTATTTGGAATATTTTCTGCAAAAAAACATTTGTATCATTATACAATTTTGTCAAATACCTTGCGTATATGAACGTCTTATATTACATTGGAAATTAATTTGAATTATATAATCTTTTGAACATAGAATATGAGCTAGTAGACAGATACGTGACGAATTTCCAACTTACGATCTTGATAAATTAGACAATGTAATCTAGATTTACGTGAATATGTACGTTATCTTTGTGAACATTTTTATTTCGAACATGTACAAATATTTGTTCAATTTACAACGTAGCTCCCGTTCATCATCATATAATTAAATCGGTTAATTCTGTTTACATATGACGTGAAATAATATCAAAATAGAAGATTTTAAGCTTTACTTTTTCGAATAAGAAGCACGAATATGTATGGAAAAATAATTTTAGATATCTATCTATAAACATAAATGTCTTAATTACTTTAGCATTATTTTTCATGTCTAAACTGTTCCATTATAGATTCGGGTTAGATTTTATTTAGGCAATTAATTAATTCGAGATGAATTAACTAAAAATAATTCGATTCGCAAAACGTGTTTTTTATACTTAACGTTAGTACCACTATTACGTGATACTTTGAGGTGAAAAACTTAACAGTAACATAAAATTAAATCAAGCTTAGAAATATGATAGACATAAATATATTCATTTATATGTTATGTTCAGTTCGAGGTAAAGTTTTATAGATTAACTTTAGAATTTGTAACTTGAGATTTAAATACATAGTAGTAATATTATTTCCGAAACATGCTTAACAGGATAGCACTATTGTTTATCCAATTATAATTCTATTACGTAATTTGTATTCGACAGATTATCCTTGATTGTCCTAACTATGCGTTAAATCGGATTTATGAGTTTACCTGAAACAGACAGACAAACAATTTAGAAAAGTTATATTTTTGGTATATATATCGTATATAAATTCATATGTATTTAGTAAAAAAAATCTATTCCGATATTACAAACAGACACTTCAATTTGATGGATTTGAAATTATTGCCCAGAATTTTCATCGTTTAAAAACATCTCTGTAAATAGATCTCTATAGCGTTTTTGGACAACACTTTATTGTGATGAGTTCTTACTATAACAGTTGACTGCCTTTTTAAACTTCACCCATTATCTACAATTAATTATTGAACTGGTTTCCTGTAAACTGTTTGGTTCGTCAGTTCCATTATTTACACAATATTTAATAAACGAAAGGAAAGTAAAAGGAAAAACATATTATCTTTCGCACTCAGTTTTATATATTATATTTAAAATGACACTAAATATTAATAGAGACCAGATTGAAGTACCATAATTTCATTTCAATTACATTTGTGTAGAATACATAAATCTATCGGACTATGTAACATCTGGTGTCTGTGGTTCCTCGTACAATGATACTTCAAACGTGGCAATATTTTTACAAGATTTGACGTTAACTCAGTGTTTACCACTTAGCCGTTCCATTAGCATTTATGTTTGTTCACGATTCCTTTAGATCATCTCTGACGAGACGTGTGCTTCCATTTACGTGTCAGATCGTATATTTATGAAACTATCACAGAAGTCATAACTTAATAAATATTTTTCATTATACTGAATAAGGTTTAATGCGATATGATTCTTTTTAAACAAATCATTTGTCACGTCAAGCGGGGAACACCAGACGGAATATGTGAGACTGTTTTGTATTCGTATCCGCTAAAACTTCAAAGTGCCTATTAACGAAGGCCATTTGTATCTCCTGCGGATTCGTCCGTGACTAAGAGCGGTCCCTTGAAAGAGCCCCCACTGAGGTATCCTGTATCAACCTCAACTTCGGCTTTCTTTGTTATTTTTTAACAAGTTGATCTTCGTCGATATTTTTTTCTACAAGGTTTTCTTCCTTTTCATTTTTGAAAACTCAAGTTTTCTTGCCTGTACTTATTCACAAGTACCCTTTCGAGGTAATTTTACAGGCTATCTTTCTCGCGGTCCAACCCTTCGTTTATAATCCGAGCAAACGAATACGCTTCTAATTTTTTGACGTTAGCGGAAAGAAAAAATGTTACCCCCCTTGCCAGTCGACAAATAAAAAAATTGACAAACGATGTTATTAACGACTATGTTTTTAGCTTGAGACTTTTTTTTGTAAGAGCGTTCACGAATATTTATAATTTCACCACATCTCAACTTTTGCAGCCTTTGATTTGATATGGTTTGTGGACAGAATTTAACGGATTAATAATAGTGAATTTATATAATATTAATTTTATAAAATTTAGTCACTTATTTTGTAAGAGGATAATATAGGAATTCTGTATATTGGGAAGACACTGACACCTGAGACACAGGCTAAAAAGCCTAGTTCAGGTGAGAGGGTCTAACCTTATGTTTTTGTAAAAATATTTTTGGGAAATAAATTATTATTATTATTATTATAATATATCTCCGATGCTTCTTAAGTATACTCTTATGTTTAAGCAGTCAAAACATTACAACATGAAAAAGAATAGCATTACAATAGACTCTACATTCTATTCTATTCTATTGCATTCTATTCTACGGTTTTATAAACGTAACAATTTCATTGATGTTTATTTAGGCAATTGTTTTCCTTATAGTAAGTACGTATGCATAGTCACGTCTCATGGGTTGTATTGCGATTATTCAATACAGATAGATAGAAAAGCCTCGTGAGTCTTTTGTATCCTTGCAAAATAAGAAACCTCTTCTTACATATTGACGTAAGCATGTACAAATAGAATTTGCACACAATTGTTGCGTTCTCGTTACCGTGTACATGTTTTCATTTTTCTGACCATGTGTTGGGAAAAATTAAATTCTAAGATTTGCATAATAATAAGCGTGTAATTTATAATGAAAATTGCGAGTATGTATGTAAAAGGATTAAATAAAACGTCCAGTAAAGGTTTTTTTTTATTAAAAAATCATGTTGCAGGTCGTCCAATAAGACTAATACCAATAAAAATGAAATGAATAACTTCTCGAATATATGCGTGATCGCTTAGTATATCCGGATTAGAAACTTCCGTAGTGCAACGTTGAGCAATACAAACACATTACTTATCATCTCACATGTATATTAATTAATATTAAAGTAATCACACCATTTGATTTTAAAATCTAATTTAAATTTTAAACGTAAATAAAATGGAAATCGCTCTGTTTTGAGGGTTTATAGCTACAACTGGTCATGGTTGTCTTGCAGAGAAAAGCTACGTTTCACCTTTATTTATGTAATGAATAATTGACCTATATTATCTAAAACGGACTTAGCAATTAATTGCCAACATATTATTCGAACTTCTTTACAGTTATTAACCCCTTGAGTACTAACCTGGCGTTTACGCCAGTTTCCCATTCTTTTCCTATTGTCTTCCTATTGTTTCATTTTTATGGGTAATCGACATATCACGAAAAAAAAAATCAGGAAAGTAAAGTTATTTGTCTATTTTCATCCAATTATCGTAACAATTTTTGAATTACCTAAGGTTTTTATATCTTATTGATGAGAATGACAATGTTTGCTTAAATTTTTAAACTTATACTATATATGATGATAATAGTTTACTGATTTTTTAAATGTTAATTCTATGCCATTGTCATATCCTCATTAGAAACAGGAAAAATATTAACATTTTGTACCTTAAAAGAAATGAGTTATTGGGTTATTTGCATTGACCTCCAAATACTCGCCCACAGAGAAACTTAAATGTTCCGCAAACATTAACTTTAACCAAATTTGGATCGTTTTAAGATAAACAGATATAATTTGTTAGAGTTACGAGTATTTATATACAAAGATTACTTATCATATGGAATTATGGACACGATCTTATTACTAGAGTATTTTATGAGATTCGCGTGTTTGAAAGTACCTTCTTACCAACAATGGTGCTGTACTACGTCAGAGGGCAAGATGGTTTCTCAACATAGCTACGTCATGTGGCCTCCACTCACTTCTTTCCGCAGTCGCGTGCGTTCACCTTTGCATTTTATCTGAGTAATAAAAATCTTCTATAAATTCATAGTACTAACTGCATTGACATGCTGCTTGATTTCCTGCAATTTAATTTGGTGCGTAACTTGGTAATATATTTCTTTCGGTTAATTTTTGTTGTGTTGGACCTCATTTAACTATTAAACTGATTCGTAACTTTGTCAATGTTGCATAAGTATTTGAAAGTATTACTTAGGTATTTAGTGTTTTCATAGTTTACTTCTGAGATAATCTTCATAGTATTAGCTTCTTAGTTAGTCAACAGAATAATGCGGTGAACCGAGGTTCGTGCCATTCTGGTGTCCTTGCTTTAGGTAACATTATCGGCTAAATGTCTTAAGTGTTCGCCTCAAAGTCCGGTGAAATTACTTGATTTGAAGGCCCTTACTCGTACACAACGTATTACGGATAACAAACAAGTTGAAAATAAAGATTTTATATCGCACATCAAGAATAGACAAAGAAGAATAGATAAAATAGAGATTTTAGTGGAGGTTGCTTTAATGATAATTGGTACTTATGATGGTGATGATTGGTATAACAAATGGTAATTGATTGATCAATCGTGTTGTGCATTTATCGAGCCCGCCGTCTTTCTAGACGGAATTGTAATGTCAGAATCAAGAGGGATCAGAGATGATATGGTTAATATATTCATTAAATTGAATATCACTTGTAAATATTAATGGTACCTACTCATTATTATATGATTGACGTTTTAATGTATTTTGTACAGTTTAATGTGGGTAAACAAAAATACTCGTCATTTTTAGTTTGGATAGTACGCAGTTATTTCACTAAGTCTGGGTTCAATCTTGAAAATGTGCCAAACAACACCCACAAAGACATAACGTATGTTATTTATGGATTTATACAACAAATATTAATTTTTATATAAAATTTCTAATTTATTTTTCTTTGGTAATTTGGCAATAATTTGGCAGTTTTTTGTGTGTGATTACTTTTTTTTTAGTATTGAGTAGACGATTTTCTTTTATAATCTGTATATTTATTGTTTCTAGCATCACAATTCGACAGTACTATATTATAAGTACCTTGTGTTTTTGTTGTATAATACATATGTTTTGAACGGTATTGCATTTTTTATTACATGATTTCATTCTTTTATTCGGTCGATGTAATTTTTTCTATAACCTTTATTTTTTGTTTATTGTAGCGCTTACGAACTAGATATTTTTCGTTTTTATAATTTATTGTAAATGAAACCTTGAAAAATTTTGATTTATTGTCTTGACTGGCATTTGGCCAGGATAGTACGCTGCCGCATTTATTTTTCTACGATACAGAATTCATCAAAAAACAAACAAATTTTTGCGTCTCGAATATTGTTGTTTGGGTTTTTCCTGTACCGATTTTGCTTTCTTTTCCTATTAATATGAGAATGGTCGTCAAATCGGATATATTTTTATAATTGTACTAGCTGCCTTACGTGGCATTATTGTATCCCATATAAGCATTTAGATGTCAATAAATAATTATAGGGGTTAATTATCGGGATAAAAATGTTGTAAAATAAGTTGTAAACCACGTCACACACAGTATACAAAATCGCATTAAGATCGGTTTATCGCATACAATCATATTTAAACGATTTCAAAAAGGAGCAAAATTATCAATTCGTCTGTATGTTAATTACGCGATGTCTCCGCCAATTGTGAACCGATTTGTATCTTCTTAAATCGAAGAAGTACACTTCCGAGGTTTCCCGTTGTCACCAAGTCTGGACCTGATTGGCGGATCTCAGGGAAATCAAGAGAAACCCTCGACTTCTATAGAATACTTATACATTTGTATATATGTATTTTTTTCCACAGCTATTCAAGTGTTTGTGTTTTGCAGTCACCATCTTATTTTGCTGATCTCATGATAGAAGGTAGAACATTTTAAACGAGTAGAAGTAAAATATTGTTTTGTTGTTGTATTTGATTTATATGCACTAGCAGTGAATAAAAAAGAGGAAAAAGAACAAATTGTACCGATAATAAAATTATTTTTTGAGAAAGATCAAAAACTGGTTTCAAAACTATTCCTAAAAGAACATACTGAAACTGAGAATTAGAAAACAAAACTTTTTTAATTAAAAACAAGACCGACTTCAAATGAATGTATTATAAAAATCCACTAAATATTAAATAAATAATTACTTTATTAATCTATTTGTGCCCGCGACTCCGTGCGCGTGTAATTGATGTGCCATCAGCACAGCGGATACTGCGGATTCAGCGTCAATCCGCGTCGATTGATCTCCACCCATCCGACTCTAAAATCGGCTTGAGCTTTCGGTGAAGGAAAACATCATGAGGAATCCATAGCATGGTGGTAGGGTATTTTCTATTGATGCTCGCCTGCACCCTCAAGTTTGAAAACCTGTCGCCAAATGCTAATAGCTGTGTTCCGGCAGCATCACTTGAGAACCAGTACAGAGTACAAAGAAATGAAAATAAAGATTATTCTGTGGTATTTTAATAAGAATGATTATAAAAAAATTATATCTATAGCTGTCAAGAAATCCCATAGGAGCATCGAAGCTCATCATCAGGTCGATATATTTAGTACTAGCTGTGTGCCCGTGGCTGCGCCCATATATTATTCACTGCTTTTTAATTTTTTATACGGAACCCTAATTATTCTCCTACAAACATTTTAGTACTAAAATAAAGTAAAAATATTTCTCAATAATTATAGCACTTTCCCATAAAACTGTGAAGTAATCCGAGTTTATTATTTTTTTTATGGATTTTACTTTTTATTACGAGGAACCCTAATTATTTTCGAAAATTAAAAGTACAGCAAGTAAAAATATTCGGCACCTATACAAAAAACGCATTTTATTAATTTTTTTGTGTGTTTGTTCCGGCTAATATCCGAAACGGCTGGACCGATTTTTTTTAATGGACTTTTTTATAGATAGCTAAAGTTACTTCGCGTAACTTAGGCTACTTTAATCTTCCGAGTGTTATTAAGGTTCCACATAAAAGAAATAAAACAAACAATTTGGAAAAAAACTCAATCCAATGGTCAGTTGTACGGATAAGTACTTGAATTTTTGAGAAATGTTTTTAATTTATCCTAGTACCAAAAAAAAAATTTATAGGAAAATACTTAACCCCTTGAGCACTAACCTGGCATTTACGCCAGCTGTCCATTGTTTTCATATTGTCTTATTTTTATGGGTAATCGACATATTAATTAAGATTACGTACAAAAAAACCCATTAAATTACGAACAAAATATGATTAAATGGACAGCCCAATCAAAACATTATTTTCCGATGATTATTTAAAAACTGTATTACACACTGAAGAATATATGAAACGCGGGCAGAGCCGCGGGAACACAGCTAGTTTGACCTATAAATGCAAACTAACTTCGTACACAATCCTTTTAATGTTTCAAAATAATTTAACAATTACAAAATAGTTATAACGCCATCTATGAATAGTCGTTGAAAACATCTAATTTATTTATTTAAAAATTCCTTTTAAAATTATTTGAAAACAATTTAAGTAGGTTTAATTTTATTCTATTTTTGTTAATTATACTATTTATTGATATTTCATTATGTATACATTTCATTATTGTGGTTTTGAATGTGAATTTAGATAAACGCTATTTATACTTTATGTAAATACATATATGTGTTAAAAAGTATACTATATGCTACTACTATGTATAGACTACAACCGTATCAAATTTCCTCCAATTCGGTCCAGTAGTTTTTGCGTGATTGGTGAACAAATTAATACACAGACAGACAGACAACATTTTAAAAAACCATCAAAATTATATGTTTTCGATTCCGAACCCATGAAAGGTATTTTTTCTGACATACCTTCAATGTACAGATTTCGTCCCTTTAGCCTTTTATTATAAGTATAGATTTCTAGTAACTTTGATATATCCTTTGTTTTAATACCATTAATAATATTGGATTTTTAATTGTTTGTCTGTTTGTTTCGGATAATCTCTAAAACGGTTAAACTTATTTGGACAGCTCTCTCTCACTGGTAGATAGCTGAAGTCATAAGGAGAAGAGAAACTTAGGTTACTTTTATTTTAATCACCTAATTAGGGTTACGCGTAAAAAAAAAACTCATGAACGATCAAAATCCGATTCAATGATCAGTTTTAGTGGCAAGTGTTAGAATTTGTGACAAATATCTTTGCTTTCTGTTAGTATCAAAAATTAATATAAGGCCTGTAAAATATTAGGGTCCAACTTTTTCTTATGAATTATTACATGTTGTCTACTATATTTAAAAATTTGGAGATCTTTTAGAAGAAAACATTGAAATAAAAACATATGCTATGCCAAAATTATTTTATATTAAGTGTTGGTTTAATAGCTTTATAATAAAAATAAAAGCTATGATGTTGTCGGTTGTAAGTGACGCTGTCTGGAAACTTATCTATACTAATATTATAGAAAAGCAAGATTTGTATTTTTGTATGTACTACGAATAAAGTTAAAAACTACTGTACCGATTTGGATGAAATTTGTTATGGAAATAGTTTGAAATCCAGGGAGTAACATAGGATAGTTTTTATTCCGAAAATCCCACAGCAACGCGAACTACGCGGGCAAAACCGCGAAGAGCAGCTAGTTATTTAGTTTCAACTTGATCCCCAGCAGTGGCAACCAATAAAGATTAAAAAATGAATAAATAAACGTATTATTAATTGACCTCAGTTAAGTCTTCGACGCTTTTCAGGTTTGATTATAGATAATACTATAGCTACAATGTCCTGAATATCAGATGTCATTTTTTTTATAAAAAATACTTTTCCTACAGATTTCTTATGCTAATGCACTTTTGATGTTATTTCCATAATTCATTATATTGTTTTTTGGTACTCGACTCATTTATAATAACACCGGCCTTTAAATGACTTAATACTCTAAGGCCATTTGTAAAAGAAATACACGAGTTAATCACCTCGAGTACTAGCGAATTGAAACTAGGCAATTAACATAATTATGTATATGAATAAAAAGTATGCATGCAATTATAGAATACGTTTAGATAGTATTACGTTAAATATGCAACGTTCCTAGTTTCTATAAGTAATTATACTTCCTTCCGAATGTACCGCGGAAAGAAGCTGACCCAGATGTGTTAGCGTAGTGCGGTTGTTGTGACAATGCGGTCACACAAGGACGGTAACATTCATGCACCGATTGCCGTCTCACCGAGATGTATGTGTGTCGAGCATGTCTTATTTATTTTATTACACCTACCTATATCTTGTGCGCCTCATGATTTAATAGCTTGAATACAATGTTCATTCGTTTTCTGGCCTTTCTTAACAAACATAATTAAGCAATCTATTTCAATATATATATAATTTTTGGAACTTGAGAATTGATGTACTAAGATTTTCTCGTTTCAAAATTAGATATAACAATATTTATAGTAGAGTTTTTGTTACAATAGAGAATCTCAAAAAAGTCTGTCATAAAAATATCCTTATTTCTAAGTTGATATATAATTTTTTATTTACTTGTTTTAATGAAGATAACTAATCGTTTTTAGCTTTTTTCGTAAAGTTCTACTTTGTACTTAACTCATTGTTAATATAATATAATGTAGATAGCTGTTTCGTTCTACAATATAAAGAGAAAAAAAAATCATAATAATTTATCATCGGTTATTCCTTATCCTACACTATTTAGTGTGTTGTCGATTTATTCACAAATACATTATTATTCAAAAGGCGTTGTTTCACTTGTAAATTAATATTCAAGACTTCATCTATTTATATGTACATGTAAGGAAAATATTATAACTTGTACTGCGCACTGAATGTGTTTAGAAATTTTTAAAGTACCTCCTGTTTCATATGACTGCTTATTTAAATAGGTGTTCGAGGATGTATGTCTATTTCCTCTCATTGCGCCAATTGTGCTCGTTTACCGACGGCACTACGTTAATTGTGAACTCGGCAATTAGTGAACGAGCCTGATGGACGGACGAGCACCTCACGCGTTTCTTAATGATTCACACATGAATAAAACAACGATTCTGTCAGAATAGGGCAGTACGCTTATAGGCTGTGCCCTTTTAATATGCAATCTTGTACCTATCGCTGTTTTATAGAGTTACTATAAATAGCGAAGATTATATCTGTTTATAGATGCGGATATTAATTAATAGATGTGACAGTGGCTGCGCATGCATATCATATTTTATAGAAGATTACACCAAAAACTGAAATATATATGTTTATAACTTTTCAGTGGCTTAGTTTAAATATTGCTGGTAGCAATAATTTTTATTCACTTTATTTTTTCTGGATAATACTTATATTGTGATTTATAAAAAAATCATGTACTTACTTAAATAGTTTTATGGTGGTTTTCGAGTAATACGATTACTTGTCCTTTTTATAACGGTGTTATTTTTTTATTATTCTGATAACTTTTTGTACATTGTATTTAAAGTTACAAAATATATACTAATACACCAGGTAATATATGTACGATACATAAAAAAGAATAATTAGGTTAGGTGTTCTCCAGTTATAAGCGAACTGACGGAAGGACAGACAAATAAACGTTGCCCTTACTATAAATGTGAATATTAGATAATTAATATTAATAAATATATTAATGGAAACGAAGAGAAGTTAACAGCGTTAATTTTTTATAAAATAATCAAAAGAAATTTACAAATATACCAAAATTATAAAATAAAATCTATGTTAATAAATACAATTGAAGTGTCTGTTTGTAATATCGAAATTATTTTTTTTTTTTTACTAAATAGGTATGAATGTATATTAGTATGTAGACCTATAACAAAAATACGACTTTTAAAATTTTTGTCTGTCTGTTTGTATCGGGTACTTTTAATTTTCGAAAATAATTAGGGTTCCGCGTAAAATACATTAAAACTTCTAAAAAATGAATAAAACACGATTCAATGCACAGTTTTACGAGAAAGTGCTTGAATTTATGAGAAATATTTTTACTTTATCTTAGTACTAAAAAAAAAAGTTTCGTATAAAAAAATAACTGCAGTGAAGAACATATGAAACGCGGGCGCAGCCGCGGTCACACAGCTAGTTTTAAAGATCATGAACATATATTTGTTTATAATATATTTTTAATTTTCATTTCATAATAAACTCTTATATAATATACAATACTGTAAAATAATAATTAACGAAATACAAAACCTCGAGATTAAAGAGCTTAACGTACTGTGACAGATAAAACGACAAACAATACAATCAAAGGCGTGGACGGTGGTAATCTGACAATGTTCAAAAAGTCACTATGACTTGAACAGGTAGGTAGGTTTACTTGATTCATGTGTTTGTATTCTGTGGAAGGTTAACACAATCATTAGGGTCAACTATCACTCACTGACGATGCAACACATATTTCATTTTTTTAATGCTAGTATAGATCAAGGCTGATCAACTTTTTTATCAGTCGGGACAAACGGACGATTAAGAAATTTTTGGCTCGCCACTAACTGTTATTGCTGTTCTAGGCATAATGTTATTGTTACTATAATAAGGTATTGTGCGTTATTTTGATCCTTCGACGGTAACAAAGTTTTAGATTTTTTAATTTACTTTTTTTAGATAACGTTCAGTGCTCTAAAAAGTAATTTAAATTATAAATTACCGCGCGAAAACACTAGCTGCCATGTTGCTTTAGTTTGTGATGTTAATGATCAATCAACATCCTAGGGATATCGATTCTTTCCGAAAAAGATCATTTTTTAATTCACCTTACGCTGAAAAATCTAAATTACAATTATAGTATGTAACTGATACCTAGAATCAATGATTTAAGACAGCTTTTGTTAATAGTAACAATAGTTCACAAATATGTTGCTCAGTTACTGAAGAGATTTTCATAAACATCTTTTAGTGGCCTCGTACGCAAGACTCGTCAACTTGGTGGGAATATACTTTACTTACGCGGGCCAATCAAAAATCGTAAGCGAGCCACATTATGGCCCGCGCATAAGGTTTAATGTGTCGAGTACCCATAAAAATAAGACAATAGGAAAACAATGGAAAGCTGGCGTAGACGCCAGGTAAGTGCTCAAGGGGTTAAGCAGCCTTAGTTATAGATATTGCAAAAAGTAGTAGAGTTCTTGGTTTAGACTAACCTCTTGTTATTTGCGCTAGCTGAAAACTATTTTAAATGATAGTAGGGGCTATGGAGAATGATTTAATTACAAAAACATTAAAATAAATTAAACTAGGTTTTCAGAATAAATTATTGTTTTTATATATAACCTACTTACCATAAATTGCACGCTTGGGAAATTAGAAAAAATACAAAAAAATACAAATTTTAATTAGTTACTTGTACTTAATATTCGCCCGGTGATGGGAATTTGATCATTATTAAAAAAAAAAAAACTGTTTCCAAATGATTGTTATTGATACGCAATAACTCATCATTAGCTGCTATAAAAAAAATCGGTTAACAAACAGAGGAGAGAGAAACAAAGGTGGGAATATTGTCTTATCTATGCTTATAATGTACAGACATTCATTAATTCAGTTAATTTCTTTTTTTTTTTTAGATTATTTTGGATATCTTAAATGTCTAAATCCTATAACTTCAATATTTTTGATTTATTATAATAAAGGTTTGCAATTCACCAATGAGTAAAGTATTCTCGGAGGCGCTTTTCTAAAGCGCGTATTAAATCCTATAAATATAACAAACGGCACAACAAAGGCACTTCTTTAAAGCAAGGGCTTTTCTTTGTTATTTTTTTATTTGTGATAAAAGCAGAGAAATGTTGCGTTTTCAATATAAAAGTGGTGGTGACAGAAATGCAGACTAGTTTATATAGTAAATTCAATACTAATTATTTATATTATTAAGAATATATTCTTTCGCTACATCTTACTATAAATTAGATTCTAATCGCTAATTTACCTGCGCGTTTTCTTGAAAATGTCAGAATTTACATAGAAAGTTTGTTATAATTGAGTCAATCGTAGTAGATAGAGATGTGCATACCTTCGCGAAGTTTTCTTTAGTACTTTTAGAGAACCACAATGTAGTACATAATTATTATGTATCTTAGAAATATATCATTTGGGCAGGGGTTCACATGTTAACACGCAGACAAACGAAAAGGCTTTTGTTCTAGACTAAGTATAGATTTTGTTACATTAATTAAAATATGTAGCAGCAGGTTATGAGATTCTGAATTAATTCAACAGAAAAATGATGAATACAAAGTATTCCATAGAATACTTTATAAATCATATTTTAGACTAGCTGTGTACTCACGGTTGCGCCCGCGTTTCATATATTCTTCTCCGTATTTTTTTTTATACGGAATCCTAATTTTTTTTAGTACTAAGATGAAGTAAAAATATTTCTCATAAATTCAAGCGCTTTCTCGTAAAACTGTGCATTGAATCGGATTTTATTCAATTTTTTATAAGTTTTAATTTTTTTACGTGGAACACTATTTTCTAAAATTAAAAGTTACTCGAAACAAACAGACAGACAAACAAAATTTTAAAAAATTGTGTTTTTGTTATAAGTATCGTATATACATTCATACCTATTTAGTAAAAAAAAAAAAAATTATATTACAAACAGAAACTTTAATTTTATTTTTTAGCATAGATAAACAACGCAGTGAAGTATAATTACGAAGGATGGAAACTGGTAAGTGTGAACGGAGTTACTGTCATATCTAGTAATTTTATAAAGTGGATTACGGTGATAAAAGTTAATATATAGGTGTCATTATTACCACAGGTACATAAAAACTCATATTTATGTCATTGTCGATAAAATTATGAAAATAAAATTTATGGGCCCAATCAAAAATTGCACAAAGATGGCTGCAGTGGCTTTAATTTTAAGTCATAATCCTTGATGTCAGCTCAATGATTTATAATGTAACTTTACCGAGATATTAAGGTAATCTTAAAATTGTGTTAATTGCGATATTGTTATCATTATGTATGACATAATTTTATTGTATTGAATACAATCGATTCATTGAAACAGTTTTACTGGCAGGTGTTTGAATTTGTGAGAAGTATTTTTGCTTTCTGTCAGTACCAAAAATACTTTCAGGAAAATGATATGGAGTCGGCATAAAAAAAGTAAACATAAAAAAATGTATCCAAAAAAAACGATTCAATGCTCATTTTTCCTGGCAAGTGCTAGAATTTATGAGAAATATCTATTCTTTCCAATGAAATTTTAGGAAAATAATTAGGGTATCCGTGTAAAAAAATAAATTGAAACTCATGAAATTGTGAACCACAATGTCATCTGGTATTAAGTGATGATGTACCTTGACAGGATAGCTAAGCTTGGAAAGATTGGTTTGCGAGTTTTGTACTCACTGAGAATGAGGAAGTGAGTTTATATAAACATATATTCAAGTAACCAATTCATGAAGAATGAATACCTACATAGTATTGTTATTATGTATGTATGTATGTTAACTCAGTATGTAGAATAATAATAATTATATTGACATACATTTGAATTCCTACATACATTTTTTAATAAAATGTAGATGTTTATATTGAATAATTTTAAACTTTATCAATTGAAAGGTAATTCATAAAAAAATACTCTTATGATGAAAATGTTATTGACAGAATCATATTTAACACAGCAATAAAGTAAGAAGTGAGGTCACACTACCCCACCACGGACGTAACTAATAAAATTGATGTCGATCTGTACACGATCTCTGTAAAGACTGTTTTACGCTGTAAAGATAATTACGAATAAAAAGCAATCTAGAAGTGTCTGTTAAAATCATTTAAATAAATTTTATTATTATTAACTTGTTAAATCGCCTTGGGTTCAAACCATTTTGAGCCTGAAGTTATTTTACAAAATTCGTATCATATTCAATGCTCACCAAATTTCACCATTTGTTAAGCATTCCAAGGGAGTTGTTGGGGGGTTTCAGAATTCACGCTCCATGTCATTATTTTAATAGACTTCCGTTGTGCACAATAACCAAACTATATCACGTAAAACCCAAAATTACATAATATACAGGTATATACTACAAGCTAATGGATTAAAAACAAGGACTTCAATATGAAAATCCAAAATTGCGCCAAGAACTTTGAATAAATAGAAATGCAGACTTGGCTTCTTTAAAGTTTTTGAAAGTTACAAAATCAGTTACAACGTGTACATGTTGTTTATTATACCTTTTAGCGTGATGGTGGTATCACTTAATTTTGAAATATTCTTTGTAATAATGCAATAGTCTATGTGTGTTTGTTTAACTTTGTTGTGGTCGTGCTCATCGACGCGTATATCGCACATTCACAAGTTTCAAAACATCAGCGACTCGGTTCGTTGACCTCACGACAGTATAGGTTAGTGGATTATTTTTACTTCCTCGCCGTGTTTTGTTGTCATTAGAAAATATATAATTGATAATTTATTGAGCAATTACATTAAATTACCACTGTTATTTTAAAGTTAATCGTCATACGAGTTACCACACAAATATGTATTTCGGTCGCTTTAACATGTTAACAATAAAAGGTTTTCTATGACTTACACTGAGTGCAGTCTATTGGACAAAAATTTAAATAGTTTTCAAGGCCTCATATTTGAACAAAAAGATATGATCAGTTAAGCAACCCAAGGACAACTTTTGAAGCATATCTTATTTCCCACGATGTATAATTTTTTATACAGTTCGATGTTTTAAAAGTGCTTCAATTTTATTTAACTCATAAGCTCTGGATAATCTGAATTATACATAACAAAAATAAAGAATTAATAATAAGTAGTAAATTGTTCGTTGACTACCTTCAAACTAGCTTCAAATATATCCAAGAAAATAACATTGTTAAATACTTACAGCTGGTTTCGATATCATACCTTAAAAGTTGAGATTGAGACTAATCTAAAAATATATCGGTTCTTTTGACTGATCACTGACACTGATTTGACATTTCAGAGATGAAAGGGTTGAAATTTCGGAAAAACAGATTGAGTTCGCATATTGGAACCGACCGTTAGAGATTCTCGTTAGTGATTTTATTATGACTTATGGTTTATCACGTATAGTAGTAGTATTTTACATTGTAATAAACATATTTAAGTTTAAACCGATAGAAAGCTAATATTAGAATGTTTCTAAAAGATTTATTAAATTTACATTCTAATCTATAGTCGTTTCTTTGGATTATAGAAACTTAAGTGCATTGAAATTTAAGAAGAAAATTGATGTAATGAAGGTAATAACGTAACTTATAGCAATATAGGTTCTCATAAGTGGTCATGATATTTTAGAAATGTATGTTTTTTTCTACATCCCATAACAATTCTATACTGTTTAAATACATAATTAATTAAATTAAAAATAATTACGTGTTTATATTAAAATTATTGCCTTTAAAATTAATTCTCACATTATATCAGATTCCCTATCAATTTTAAGATATTAGTTCATTGAGGAATAATCTATTTGACTTTTGTACACAATGAATAAATCGAAACAATGTTCAGCTGCCAATCATGAAATTCATTATTTATAAATGAGAAAACTTCAAATATATCCTCAAATGAATAGTTAAATAAAATAAAATAATAATATCCCATTATACACTATAATTCTAGGGCGGTCGGATTCTGCAACGTTGGACTCAGGTTCGAACCCACTTATCCAATTCTGTAATGTGCGAGAGCTTTCAATGAAAGAAAACCACATGAGGTAACCATAGTACCATATAATACATTTTCTAATAACTAGCGCCTGGATAGCTACCACCTTTAAACTTGAAAACCTATCATCAAACACCAACAAATGGTTATTTCATCATGTGTGATTGTGGTCAAAGCACTAAGTCTATACAATATTTTAAAAAATACAATAAGAATATTTTTTCCTAAGTTCAACTAGATAAAGTTTTATAAAAATTTTGTTTTGTATTCATCAATAAGTATTCAATGAAACCTGAGACACCATTGGCTACAACACTATTGTAGTTAATAATATATATATACACACATGGTACAAAAAAGTTAACAAAAAAGAGTAATCAAAAATAAATATACGTAAGGGCTTGGCATGTTATCGATTCTATCCAGTGTCAAGGTTACCGCGTTTTATCTTGTCACTGTTCGCTTACAAATACACACGCCAGCGTAACGAAAACTATACAATATTATCCATGCCACTCAACGAGAAATGAAAAGTGATATTATTATCCGAGCTCCGTCTTAAATTCCATTTCTTAAATGTTTTATTTCGTCTTATTTTCTGCTAAGTAAGAGACCTTCAACATGAACATGAAAGTGTTCTTTAAATTAATAAATGTCTGTCGTTCCGTGGAATGGAAATAATTAAGAGGACATGGGGTCGGCGACAAATTTGAAAAGTAGGTATTTCAGAAATCTATTGTTATCGCGTTGCGCCTCATAGAAAGAGTTATAAAACACGAAAGAGACAACTACAGTTCGGGCTGATTTTAGCTATGCAAAATAGACAAAAACATCACTTCGTAGTACCCTGTTTCCTCCTTTAAAACTAAATCTATTTTTAATTTTCTTTTAGTTATAGAATAAGAAAGACTTTGCGAATAAGAAAGGCTATGCGTTGTGTTTTTTTTTTTTGTTTTTATTTATTAAATTTGTTTGACGAACATCTGAAAAGGACGGTAAAAATAGAACATTCTTTTCATTTTCAAAAGCTCCTAGTTTCTATAATAACGAATTATTATTATGGAAATGATTATGGGAATAATCAAAACGTGTGGGCACGCTGGTGGTGCATATATAGTATTTGGTAAAAACATTATGTATTTGGTAAAAAACAAAACAAACATTTTCCATAATGTTTTTATCCAGGGAGAAAACAGGGGCCTACGTTTATACGGAACAAAGGTCGCTGGCATATCCTCTTAAACTTTATGATTAGAAATTTAATCTCACCATATCCTGTAATGCTCTCTATGTATTACCATGATCATACAATTTGTTGAAGTCTCTAGTTTTCTTAAAACATTTAAAAAAGTTCGTTATTATATGTGAAGTTTGGGACCCTTGTTGTTTCACTTTGTAGGTAGTCATGCTTTTGGTTCGCACTAAAAATAACTGTGTTATCCTGTGATATTGCCGTTAATTAGGTAGTTTTTTACTTTCAAATTATAACATTATCATAATATATTACCAGGAAAAGTTTACAGGTCGAATAATAACGTCACCAATTTTATCACATTTGTCAAAACTATACATACACATGTTTTAAATTACCTTAGTATCACATCGTCAAGAGTTTTTAAAAGATATTATCGTTTATTCACCATAATAACTAAACTAAAGCAAATCTTTAACGATTTATCTCCGCTATAGTAACTTAGATAAGAAATATAAAATTATCTTACGATGGGAATCAATCACTTTGTTTGTTGGTAACGGTTTGACGTTAATTTGTTTTCCGAAGTAAACAATAAGGATGGAACATCGCCTCACGTAAATTAGATTACGAGCATTGTCTTTAAGTAATTATATGTTCTTCTATTGAAAACGAACAATTAATGATACAACGATTAATAATATGGCTCATATAAAATGACAGGTCATGCAATCACACTCATTTCAATAGGTACTTTGTGTATGAAAACGGAATTGTTAAAGGGAAGGTTTATGATTAATAAACTATTATTTTCAGAATGTATGTCAACATTTCGTTAAGAAAAGATTACGGGTTCTTAGATGGAAAATTGATGACTTCTTTAAGGAAACCTGAATGAATATTTATTGAATATACATACAAACAAAATATAGACATACGTTTTTTATACTGTGCAGGCTTAGTGCTGTGACCGCAATTTCTCCTGATGTTAAGTGATTATGAGGTCCAGAATGGGAAACACACTAAGCCTAGTAATGCTCTAGTAGCACTTAAGTAATGCTGCCGGAACATACCTATCTAGATTTGGAGAAAGAAAGTCAAACTTGAGGGCGGTAGTTACCCAAGCGGGTATTATAAAATGTTCTACCATCAACCTATGGTTTCCTCACGATGTTTTATTTCACTAATAGCTCGACCTCATTATAGATTTGGTAGGTGGGTTCGAACCTACGTCGATAGGCGCGCAATCCGACGGCACTACTAAGTGCCATTATCGCTTCAAAGATAAGTCCCATTATCTAAAGATTTCTTAATATCATTATCAACCTGCCCTTATCCAATTTTTATTTGGGGTCGGTGCAACATGTCTTCCTCTTTACTTCCTCTCTATTTGGAATAATCTTCACATCCACTCCCTTTCTAATCATATCGTTTTTCAATCAATCCATCCGTCTTTTTTTTGGACTTTTCTTTCTCCTATAACCGTCCTCATTCATATTCAATAACTTTCTTCTAACATCCTCTTCCTCCCTGCGCACCACATGCGCCAGGACAAACAGACTACTGTTCCTTAATTTCTCCGCTACCGTTGCCACTTAGTTTCTATTTCTAAAATATCTTAACCTCTTGAGCACTAACCTGGCGTTTACGCCAGCTTTCCATTGTTTTCCTATTGTCTTCCTATTTTTTCATTTTTATGGGTAATCGACATATTAATAAAGAAAAAACCTTTAACTATGTTTTTAGAATCTTAATTATATTTTTTAGTAATAAATAAATAATAACCAATCAAGTACATATCTATCATAAATTCTTTGATGTATTAAGCTAAAATGGGAAAATAATACGCCGTGAATTATCAATTAATTAGTTGATTGTTAGTTATTACCTAGATGTATTGTACTAACTTTAGTGGTAATTAAGTGCAGTATGATCCTAGTCGTATACATTAAATATTATATGTATAGTTTCTATGTTATAATGTGAGATCACTAACGCATCGCATGAATTATTGTGGTGTTTCATTATATTTTGCAATTATTTTTTTTGGTTTTTGTTGTTTGCCAGCACTATTATATATATATATATATATATATATATATTATTTTGCATTGGTAATTAAATTTAAAATAAATTATAATAATAACTGAAATATTATTATTTTAATTACCCTTGTGGAATATCACGTTTCATGTTTAGGCAATTTTAATATTGCCTTAACATGGTATTATCAAAGGCCGTTTGCACTCACGTATTGCAACTGAAAATTATTGTAGTTGGGATTGGAATATTTTATCAATAGTTCATATGGAATAAAAATAACATTATCATGTTGTTTACAACACACTTTGTTATTATCATGTGATGCATGCGACCTATAAACGTGTTTTGCATGATACATTTGCCTGTGTCTAGACCGTGGTTTCTGTTGCATGCAGGTCTAGGCGCGCTTCGCAGCAACTCTCGAGGAGCGCCGAGAGCATCGATCAATCGTACAAAAGGTAATCGAGTGCTGTTTTTATTTAATCAACTATAAAAGACTTGAAGATTTGCTCTTTTGTATTTCTTCATAGCCAACTTAAAACGATTATTTATTTACTAAGTATTATTATACTTGTAAACTTTTTTAAATTTAAGATTTATTTCATAGATTAACTAAATTTTTAATATTTACACGGTTCATGTTGGAATTACGTTGCACTTGTGATGTAGTCGAGCGCAATTCAAATCACCCGTTTTATCCTGTGACATTCAAGTCTTGAATGTCAACAACTGTTTATAATAATCAATGAAGTATTTATTCGTAATGGATAATTTATGTTACATCTGGTTTTACTGAATATAAATAATTTATTATATAATATTTTTTGGGCAAATCTACAAGGCTATTATTTTATAGTAATTTGTAGTAGAACTGTTTATGTAGTGTTTCTATTTAGAGTTCGCTTTTATAATATTTGTTCTCGTAGTATGTATGATTATATATTGGTATTTAGAACATGTTTGTTATGAATTTGTATATGTGTAAGTACTACGCATAGTTTTATGAAGGTTACACGCGCCCATAACGCTTACTTTCTATATGTATAAAAAGCAAACATTAAAGTATAAGTATTGAAACTAGGTTACGATTGCTATGCAAATGACACAGATTTAAATAATAATTATCTATAGAGATACAATTTTAAAATATAAAAGATACACACACGTTAGTGGTGATAAATAAATCAACGTTTACAGAGTAAACAAAAAAAGAAGTAAATATGATAAGATAGTGAAAATCATACGTAGGTCAAAAAATAAGAAATGTAATTGTTAAAATTAGGGAGTTGCGAATAATTAAATAGCAGAAAATATTATCAAAGATTATATAACGTATAAGTTTTTACCTGCACGTTCAGTCCAGTTTAAATGGTTGTTTATAAATTGATAAACATATTGTCCCCGTTATGTAAAACTTAATAATTCCGTGATACTAAAACTTTTATGATTCATGTGCAGAGATTAAGTTTAGACGTGACCTTAAGTAGTAACATGTTATTGGCCTTCGTTGTTCTTAACTGGCTCAGTATACGAAGCATTCTTGTACCAATGCGAGTGCAAGGTGCAGGCTCCGTTCATTACTTAGTGTTTATTATCGAGTATCATTTGATTTGTGACGCAATCATGTTGATAAAACATATAAAACCACTGCGTTTTATTATTTTAATTCGAATGGGTAAGTGAGCCAGACAATCCTTGTCTGAGCTGTATCTATTTGTATCGGTCCTGCACGAGTTATTTGGGTTAGCTTTTAAACACACAATTATACGTGCGTTGACCCGAATCAACCGAGGTGTTTACAAGTACTGTCTCACTGTCAACATTACTGACCATTCTGAAATATTTCGATTTCGAGAATTTAATCAGTTTAATATAATGAAGTTTATAAAAGGTCCTAAGGAAATAAATTAGATGATAAATTTCGACCAACCATGTATGTACTCGATTAACGTTCATAGTTAACAAAAACTTGTTATTGATATGCCTGAGACAGAGGTTGTGCATTGTGTTTTACTGACTCACTGTATTAGGTGTGGTCTTTAATACGATGAAAATAAGGACATGATATACATAGTTACACAAACTAGTCTTGGGTTTGATATAGTATACGTGATGTGGGATGCATATATAATTTCCGTGTACACACATCCTGACGATTCAGCGGTAGTGGTTCACTGAATCATAAACTATTTTCAAATAAAATAATTTCTTTAAAATAGTATTATATTGGGATAACGTTGGTTTTGAAAAATGTTTGGCTTACTTACGTGAGAACAAGACTGTTTTACCAAATTGTATAAAATATATAAATTAGTTTTATAATTAATTTAATATGTATATTTCAGGTCGAAAAGTCGTTCGGTAGACCATGGGTTCTCACCGCCTTTCGATTTGGAAACTCTGCGCTCAAAGGTCGAGGGCAGATTTGACGCCGTGCATAGAGGTATGATGTTAACTTGATTTTCTAAATAAATGATAAAGTTAAAACAACAAGCTATTATTACATAAAAGTAGTAGCTTGTAGTTCTTTTGATATAAAACGAACTCCTTTCTTTATTCGCTGTCTCTTAAATATTTAATATTCTTATATAATTTATTGCGGCCATGAATACAAGTTCTTTAGGCTCAACTATGTATTAGTTTACTAATCTTCAGTGTTTCATCAAAATGGTGGATCTTTTGTTAGAACTTTCTAGAAAAATTTTGGGATATCTCAGATTCACATTCCATGGCATAGTTTCGATAAGTTCGATAAGTGTCAAGATTGTGAGCAATCACAATCAAATTATATCACGAAGTATATGTTTAGTCCCGCCAAAAACCATTCATATTTAATGATTTAGTTTAAGTGTTGCAAGGATGCATTCCACTATTCCCCTCTGTACTTCCGCTAAAACCGTTTATTCTTAGTTTATTTAATTTATATTATACTTTAAACAAAACATTTTAAAAGAAAACCAGATCGAGTTTCTTGCCGTTTCGAGCCCAAATTGAATAGTGTATTTTTGATTTGGGTTTGATATTATCCTTTCAACTAATTCCATATTACCTATTAACTAAAATATTAATACTTTTTCAGACAATACATAAATGATTAAAAAGAATAATTATTTAAAAAGATTCCGTGATTACATACAAAACATTGTTTACGTACGAGTATATTTTTCTTATGTCATGTTGGAATATATTGCGAGGATCTCCCCAATTATAATTTGTATGTCATCTGACTACAGCTGTAAGTTGATGTCAGAGCAAAATATATGTAAATGTATGCCTATGTCAACAGTGTCAGAACTACTAAGATAACAATAGACTGAGAATTGGACACAGGTACTTATTAGTAACGCGTATATAACATAACTTTCTATGGTATTCTCATCGCTGCCAAATATCACATCATGTATAACAAATAGTAAATACATTAAAAAAACAATTATAAATAATAAAAAAAAACGTTCTAATCCATCTATTTAATTCCGAATAGTTTTACTTCTATTATATCATTAAAATGTTCTTTAATAATTTCAAATAAAACGTGTATGAGAGATACGTAAGACACTTCGTAGTATTTACGAATAATTTTAGCATTTCTTTTTTAGTCTCTGATTTTTTTCTTATTATTACTACGTATTAATTTTGCCTATTCTCAAATATATTTAAATGTTTTATTTATATTTGTACGAAGTCTATTAAAAGTCATACTAAACCCTATTTGAATTTAAAATAATGTCATATGTTTAATTACGTAGGCAGAAAGTCACTTTTCTCTATACTAACTAATGTAATTACCTTCAGAATTGAGATTCATAAAAAAAAATTAACGTATACATGTTATCTGGGATACTAAATTGTGTCCGGCTTCTAATGCCACACATTCGAATCTTTTGTATATATTACTGCCAATCTTACAGCAAGACCCGTGTCCAAACAAACAAAATATACCTTCAAACACCACGTTACAAAATCAGCCATTCTTTATTTTTCGTTTTACGAGTAAACATATCATTAAATAAAACATAGTTAAATTCTTAAATGAACACGTTTTATTCGTTTTTTATTCGTTAGTTACGCAAACTTTAATTAGGTAGGTACTAAGTATTTACTAATAATTCCAAACTCTAATCAGTATGTGCGTTGTGATGATGAAATCTATAGGTTTATTGGCCTTTTAGTTATAAGAAAATGTAAACTCATTTAGTGAGTTTATTATAGACTAGCTGTGTCCCACGGCTGCGCCCGTGTTTCATATATTCTTCAATGGATTTTAATTTTTTTTAAGTAAAACATTTCGCATATATTCAAGCACTTACCTGTAAAACCGTGCATTGAATCGGATTTTATTCATTATTTATGAGTTTTAATTTTTTGACGTGGAAGCCTAATTATTTTAGAAAATTAAAACTACCCTAAGATACCCGGAGTAACTTCAGCTATCTATCAAAAAAAGTCCCGTCAAAATCCGTCTAGCCGTTCCGGAGATTACCCCGAGCAAACAGAGAGAGCAAAAATTTAAAAAAATTATATTTTTTTGGTATAGGTATCGTATATACATTCAAATATATTTAGTTCAAAAACTCAATTTCGACATTACAAACAGACGCTTCAATTTTATTTATTAATATAGATAAAAGTTAATTGAATATATTGATATTGTTGATTGAATAATATATGGAACAAATTACATAGGTAGTACCTATATGTGAACATTTTGTTTTATTGTAATCTCTATTACCACTCTAGCAAATTACACGAAATTTAGTAGATTTTATTAATTAGCACATATAAAATACAATTTATTTGTTTCGAATTAGAAATAATTTATAAACAAATTTAATTGTTTCTTTAATCGAATAAATAACACATTGTGTTTAAGTATTCTCATCGTTTAATCAATTACATGTTGTATTTAGCATATTAAAATTGTCTATAAATTGAAATATGTAGTCGTATAACATGTCTATATAGGGTGAAGATATTCTAGTAAATTTTTATAGACAATAACTATTTTGACTACGCTACAATGACGATTGATTACGCTACTTATATATTATATGAATTTAAAAACAAAAAAATGTTTGTAGATTTCGTATATGCGGATTTTCTTTTTCGTAAAGTTAAAACCCAAATTAAATTCACTCAATATTGCTTCTTTTACAAATTTTAACTATTTTGTCTAATTAATTGACACTTATGAAACGCATAATAAAAAGTGATATTTTTCGATATATTAACATTGATTTATTTCTGCAAAGGTACAATATAGCTGTAACCCTTATATCCGAATTGTTGATTGTCATGTGTAGTACGCATTTACGAAACGATCTTTGGCATCAAGAGAAGTTTTCAAAATAAACTCAACAGTTGTTGTACCAATAAAATAGCATCCGGCTGTAAAACTAACATGTCATTAATCTATTTTATGACATGCTTATTTGTTTTGTAAATAGCGGATATTCATAAAATCGTTTCGATTAATATGATTAAAAGCTGTGAAAACATCTGCGTATGACTAATCGCCTTCTACAAAATATAGTTGTGTGAAATAAAAGTTTTTATTTGAGTTTTTTTACAACCCTTTCATATGCATGCACATTTAACTTTTTTTACTTAAACCTTCTATCTAACTCAATTATGATTGATCATACTTTTTTGTGAGTTTAAAAACATTATCATCATCGTCTTGCTCCCAATTTGTATTTGGGGTCGACGCAGTATGCTTTCTTCTTCCATACATCTCTTTCAGCCACCATATCATCATTCGCCTTCAAATCTTCCCTCACACACTCCATCCATCTTTTTTTTTGCGTGTACTCTCTCCATCCCTCAATTATTATAGTCATCACTTTTTTCGTCATTTGTGTTTCGTGTCTTCTCAAAACATATACATACCAAGACAAACGATTCCCTTTCAACTTTTTTATCACTGGAGCCACTTTCAAATTTCCTCTAAAATACTCATTCCTGACCCTATCCTTTCTGGTCACGCCACACATCATACATTTATATAATTTTCTTGGTTATATGTATTTATATTTAAAATATTTCGCATATTTTTATATTGGTATACGACACGACACATTAAGTAATTCAGTAAAAATAACAAAGAAATTGAAAACTGTCTGAAACAAATCTATATGTAGGTTTTTGTTCAACTGGAAGAAATCAATGTAATCACTGAAGTGTTGTTTTCATAATGAAGATACAAAGTAATAAATACATACAAAGAATTGATTATTATGTACATGTAAATATTATGAATGGGTATTTGAAATACAATTTAGACATGATATAGACATCCGTGCTGATGGCGTGCGTTATCGTTTCGTCTCTCATTGGCTGATTAATAATAAAATGCAAGATTATGATAGATTGTTTATATTGCCTAATTGTTAGTTGGTCACTGTCTACATAAGAAATATATAAAAAAAAGTATTTATCACATTATAACAAATGTTATTGGATGAGTTATAATGTAACGGCTTTGCTTCACGACTTGTTAATTTAAATTCAATAATATTTTAAAGTTTCCGTGGAAAATTATAATTTTTCCTTTTATCATCATCATTAGACAATGACAGGTGTCTGTATCGTGTTTGGTTAGATGGAAAATTAATAACTTTATATTAAAAATAATAATATCGATAGAGTCGTATCTAGTTGTTAGTTTATGATTTTGAGTAAAATTACAACTGCGGTGGACAGCATGACGACACTTACCAATTGTAAGAATTAAACCACATATTTCTATTATTTGATTTTTATATAATAATTATTTGTTGTTGTAAAAAGGCAATTAACGCATTTTAGATAGGAAAAGAGTCTTTTTTTACTTAAACGTGTCAAAATCTGACTCACGCCATTATAGATTGTGAGTTAGGTTAAGTGAAGTCCTTCCTCGGATTGGAATTGTTTTGTATTTAAGATATTTACAGGAAAAAATTATGTCATAAGAGAGTCGAAAGTTTGAAGTTTTTGGCGAGTTTTCATTAAACTTGTGTATTTGACTATATATCATGTAATCTTGGTGGCGTTTTGTGTGATATAGTTTGGTTATTATGTTCAAGTTAAGTGTATTATAAAAGATAAATATGGGCCACCGTTTTGCTGGAGCTTGGTAACGCTGATAGAAGATTGAAAATACATCTTACCCACATGACACTGGCACAAATTGTGTGTGTACAAATTGCCATTAACTAAGAAGAAGAAGATTCGAAGGTTTAAAATAAAAAAGAAACGTTTCAATGACATTTCAATATGGATACTTTTTTCATAATGACTTTACAAAAATACTTATTTCGAATTAACCTGGCATGTATATTAATGCTAATTAAAATAAATTGGACAACATCAACGTTAATAATGGCGAGCGTTTTATAAACACCACCAGTGCTTTATTTGTGTATTTTTAAATGTTAATTTTGTAAATTTATATTTACTTGGGTTTTGTTTTTTTTTACGGATTTGAATTGTTTCAATTTCTTAAATACACATATTACTATAACTATCTATGTATATGGAAATCAAAACGGCGATGATTACATATGTATGTATATATCACTAAATACAGTTGGTATTACAATTTACAATTGTAGTAAATTTGAACTGACTTATATTTTTTATATTAATTTGTTTAACGGCGCTGGGTAAAAGCCTTTTTAATCCTTAGGGCCAATTTTTTGAACCGTAGTCAACTCGAGAAATGGTCAGATTTGTAACAAATGGTTAAAATAATGCCCTGATGCGTTTTTTGAAACATAGTTAAGCTAACCATTTGTCAAAAATGTGACTATTTGTTAAAAAAATTAACCATTCAGCTCAGTCGGGTTAGCAAGATAGCGGATGGTTAACTCTAGTGCGAACAGCTGTTTCATTGCTTTTGTGTAACATTTGAAGTAGATAATTTGAAGTTTAATTATGTAATATTAATTTATATAAAATAATTTGTTAAATAATTACAACGTATTGCTATTTATTATCTTTTTAGTAATATTTTTGTGTATGAATTTTGTTTTTCATAAGAATTCAGTATTCCGTTATGTATAGTATTATATATCAAGTTCGTACAAATATTTATTTGGCTTGGAAAATATATTAAATTCAAGAATTAAATTATGAAATCAAAGAATATTTTAGACAAGACGAAATAAAAAAAGCTAATATCATTACAAAACTATCACAAGAAATAATATGGACACAGATGTTCGAGAACAGCTCGACCCTTTGTTTTTTGTAATGTTTGTTCGACAACTCGAATTATGGACCCTGACACATTTTACTCGGAATGATCATACAAAAAAAATCACCGGAATCAAAAGTATTCTATTATACAGTTCATTTTACTGGCAACATAAATAACTATTGCTAAATTTAACCATAGTAGATTTTGTCATCAAAAAACGCACTGTGATTATAACCATTGGTTTGTGTAATAGTAATAGTAAAATTGACAAATGGATATAGTAACTTTGACTACGGATCAAAAAATTGGCTCTTAGTGAGTTAGATCTTTGGTAAGTTTGCCTAATTTTTTTTTCCGTGTCATGCCCAAAAAGGTTTAATACAGATTTGAATTTTGAGATGAAACGCTGATTGAAATAAAAATTGGACATGCATTAATTGTTGAATATTTTTTTGTCAGTTCAATCATCGTTGAGAATATTTTTTCTAGTATATTTCGTATCGGATTTCCTATATTACTAGAAGATTTGAAAAAAAAAAATCACTATCATAGGCTATCATTAAAATATATGAAACTAGTTGATGTCTATTAAACTGTGTACTTAAATTATTTCTCTTGCTCTTACTTTTACCTTACAGTATAGAACGCTGGTCTGTAAACAGATAATTATTACCAGTATTTGTAAACTAAGAAATAAATTAATCTCAAAAGGTCCTATCCTTATCTTACCATCATAGTACCATTATCAATTATCTTGGATGGTAAAAAAGCTTTAATATTTTAACGATAATCTAACTCGCCGATTAAAATATTTTATCGATCCTTCATCTCAAAAAGAATCAATATTATAAGTGCATGTTATTATATTATATCCCTAGCTGGTACTCACGGCTCCGCCCGTGTTTCATATATTCTTTAGGTGTAAGTGAAAAAGTAACCTAAAAAACAAATGAATGAAGAAAAAGGAGAGTGTTTTGTTTTTATTAGCGGAAAAAATATACGTAATAGTCAATCAAAATGGATAAAATTTACATAAAAGTAAATGGAAAAAAAATGAGAAAGGGTCGATGGAATCCAAAAATAGCCTATAACCATTTACGCAAAATTCCGCGTCGAATGGTAGCAGTCCCATCGTATCGGACGTTCAGTAGTTTTGAGGTTATGGTACCTCAAAGGACCACATTTTACTTTTATATATATAGACTAGCTGTGCTCCCCCGGCTGCGCCCGCGTTTCATATATTCTTCACTGAATGTTACTTTTTTTTTATACGGTACCCTAATTTTTGTTTAGTACTAAGATAAAGTAAATATATTTCTTATAAATTCAAGCACTTGCCCGTAAACCTGCATTGAATCGGACTTTATTCATTTTTTTATGAGTTGTATATTTTTACGCGGAATCCTAATCATTTTCGAAAATTAAAAGTAACCTATGTTGACATTACATACAGACACTTTAATTTTATAGACTGATATAGACTGAGTGGTCCAGGATGGTAAACACACTAAGTCTAGGTACTGGTTCTCAAGTGATGCTGCCGGAACACACGTATTGGTATTTGGCGACAGGTTTTAAACTTGAGGGTGACAGCTACTCAGCCGGGCATAATTAGAAAATTCCCTATCTCCATACCTCACGATATTTTCCTTCACCGAAAGCTCAGGCTGATTTTAGAATTGGATAGGTGGGATCGAACCCGCGTCGATTGACGCGAAATCCGGCCGCACTACCCACTGCGCCATCATCGCTTCTGAGATGAACTTGATATTTTAATAAAACTTACAGTAATATAATATACTATTTGTTTCAGACGAAGACGAACATGCAAAGCGATTACCGCCACCCCCAACGATTAAAACTATGACTTACACGGTAAGAAATATAACTATTGTCATTATTTAAAAAATAAACTTTTCTGTTTGATGTTAATGTAGTTAAGCGTTCTATTACATAATTATTTCGCTTTCATGATTCATTATATATATGTTAACATTTTAAAAAAGAACTACTGCATAGACTGTACTAAGTAGATATATACAAATAAAAAGTAATCGACGCCTGTTTATAAAATATAATAATAATAACATATAATGTATACGATAATTTGAAAAATAATGTGTGATAGCTTAGATAGAAAAAAAACATTTAAGAAAAAAATCATATGGAGCATGTAGAAGCACTGAATAAATGATGTAACAGTGAAAAAGTCATATTTTTTGGAAAGAGTTACGCAATTATATTTGTATTTAAGAGCCTTGTAGTACTTAATGGTTCTCGATATAATGATGGTACGGTTACGAAGGCGGAAAAAATCAGAGAAAGTGAATTGAACAAAACGGGATTGCGCAGAACGTGGTGTAACTTCGCCCGGTATAGTATTTTTATTGATACCTATCCAGTTTATTTTATAGAAGCTATTAAATAAATAGAAAACTGGGTGAGTGAGGAATCAATGCCGTCTCGCATACCATATAATTTTAACTGATCACGTTTGTATAGAGATCTGTGAGCGTGATGCATGAAAATTTGTGTCGTTTGTAATACATTTAAAGATACACTTTGTTTCCGACTAGAGAGACGTGTTGCAAAATAAATTAAAACAATAGGATGCTTAATATTCATTGGTGTGTCGTTGTGAATAACGAATTTTGACCAAAGTCAGTATTCGCACATTCGAAAGTTTGAAGTTTCGATAATTGATATATTATGCATAAGTTATTTTACTAAATAGTGTTTGCATCGCATTTATGGATCTTAAATTATTTTCTCACGTTATTTGTTTCGTAAGAATGCGAAAACGTACCAAAGAATGGTGACGTGGGCGGTATCGATGGTTCTATAGGGTTTATTCAGTAGGGGTTAGTAGGGATTATTCTCTTTTGAGATTGAACTAACTAAGAATGTTCCATACTATCGAGCTGCAGTCTGTTATGACACTACAATAAGGCCACACTTAAAAATAGTCTACTTTTCGCCCTGTGTAAGGTAAATACAATTTTGTCTGCTCTAACGGAAATTAACCAATTCTTATTTTCAAATTCTACAAGTTTCTACGATAACTAATTTATGGAAAAAAATCAAAACGTACGGGCATGGCGGTGGTGGATATATATTATTTGGTATAAAAATATTTACCATAATGCTGTTATCCAAGGAGGAAACAGAGAACTACGTTTGTAGGGAAGAAATACCGCTGGCATGTCCTCTTAACTATCATTTTTTGATAATACAATTTATTAATTTTTAAAATAATTTAAATCTAGGTTGTGTTGTAAAACGAGAATTTTTTAATAAATCAACGTTTTCTTGCTAACAACGTTTCCACTTCTATATTAGTTAAAGTTATTTATTAATGGTCAAACATCTTATGTCATGTACATCTGGCCTTTAATTCAGTGACACTTCAAAGGTCGATAAGGTTATTTCGAAAAGAAAAAAAAACAATATTTATCTTTATTATAATTCCAAATGCTTCAATGTTCAATTATTATTCATCAGAATTTTGTAATCTAATCATTGTAATATCTTTTGGCTCTGCTGGAAATGGTACTAACCTTTGTAGAATGATTTGGAACACTTGGATTTGGCAACTCCGAACATATCATTCTGTAGTATCTATGGCAGTTCTATCTTTGTCGGATCGGAAATGTATTTAAAATATTTCGTTTCAAAAGCTTTGTCCAAATTTATCAATATATCTCATCCAACATTGGAAGTATTTAAATGTTCATAGATTCATACTAAAAATTACGTATTTATGTAGTTACCGTAGATATTTCTTGTGCATGCGCACAGTTCCTTCTCGATGAGATATTCGAGGTTATATTATTACTGGGTTAATTGTATTGATGTAAATGATTATTATTAAATTTCATATAGAACTCACGTTTTACGTCCATATGAACCAGTGGTCGTCACACTTTTCTAGTCAAGGGCCGCATATGTCCATGTGAAGTATCACTGCGGACCGCACTTTTATAAATAAGTAGAGTGGTTGATACCATCTAATCGACAAATTTTTATGAACCGTCAAACGTAAATTCCCCATAAACTTTGAATAATAAGCTATTAATTCATTTTTGTCAACCTAATTCACTAACTATACATAAACTCAGTATTGAGTAATTGTCTACCAAAATTGTTTGCGACATCGCGGGCCGCACAAATACCGTCCGCAATTTGACGTCCACTGATATGAACGATTATTTTATTGTAGTAAAATAAACGCATACATATTGTTGGTTTCTCAGAAAAATAATTATTTCTCATATAAAGAAATACTATTTTTATAGTTGTTTTAATATACATTTAAATTACACAGTATATTTACAAGTGGAAATAAAAATGAGTAATATTCTATCGATGATGTCATTAAGACATTATGATAACACCGTAGAACTATTATTGTTGCGTTCGTTATTGACTGTTGTGTTGTGTTGTGTTGTGTTGAGTGACGATAATATTTTATATACAATTCGTTTAAAATCAAACGCCGTCATATCCAATGTAGCGGATTTTGATACGAAGTTCCGTTTTTAAACTCAAATTACTCTAGCGGGATTAGTAAAAGGAGAATTTTTAAAGTTTCATGTAGGTTGAAAAACGTAGTATAATATATATATATATATATATAGACTATGATCCTGATACATCACTCACAGTGATCCTGGACTATTTTATGTTTTCGTAATAACTACTTGCTTTATGTTAAGACACACTCGATTCATTATGGACAACCACAATAAAATTAGAACATGTTTAAAATAAATTAATAACAATAATATATAACTGCATAATAATATTATGTTATTACTCTACATATGTCTACACAGTATATAAATAAAAACAAATATTCAAACACTGTGAGTGTAAAGATACTTTCACATATTTAAATTTGAAAAGGCAATTCAAGGTTTACGCAAGCACCAATTGGGATGAGAGGGTCTATAACTTGCTTATTTTTGACGAGTATGGGGGAAAAGAGTGTTTTTTAACTTCCCATTTACGAGTATAATTAAGGATTACAATAATAATCAGTGTTATTTGTTAAGGTCCGCGATCGGGATACCCTGACGTCACTAGCGGCGAGGTTCGACACGACGCCTTCCGAACTGACCAAACTGAATAGGCTCGCTACCCAGTTTATCTTCCCCGGACAGACGCTACTCGTGCCGGATAAACGGAAAGGTAAATGTTATGCTTTTTGTTAAAAAATATTTTGAACTGACTACATTATTTTCATCAGAAAGGTCTTGATTCACTGAAATTTTGGGTCTACGGGAGAGTGGTAGTTAGAGCTCCAAAGTAGTACTAATATCGGCTTGGACGCATAACTCCTGCAGAATTTACACTGCGCTATACCTACAGTAGTATCGCGGTTGTATTCTACCATAGTCATTATTGAAAAATTTTAAAAATTAAACTGTTAAAAAAACTTTTTTATTGATAAAACTAAATCTTTCCAATCTTTACTTAATAGAAAAAAGAAGAAAATCAGTTGTCATATAAAGGAGATAACGGTATTGAACTGTTTTATCTTTGCCTATTTATGTTTGGATAATAATTTTCCACTTTTCTTAAGACATTTTCATAGTAAGACACGGTTTTTTACTGCGTAATATATTTTTTGGTTTGTTTTTATAGTTTTAAAATAATCATGGTTTTAAATAAAGGTTTTGATGGTGCTGACCATTGAATCATATTTGGTTCACAATTTCATGAGTTTTAATTTTTTACACGGAACCCTAATTACTTTAAAAAAAATTACTATTTGCTACTAAGCGAAAGTAAAGATATTTCTCATAGATTAAAACACTTTTCAGTAAAACTGACCATTAAATCGTTTATTTTTTATTATTTTTGTGTTTTAATTTTTTCGACAACCCTAATAATTTTCCCGAAATTATTTTTGGTACTAAAAGAAAGGAGAGATATTTCTCACACATTGTACATATTGAAAATGTGCATTTAATTGGATTTTATTCACAATTTCAAGAATTTTCTTTACGGGGATCCCTAATTATTTTCGAAAAATAAAAGTAGCCTAAGTTACGCAGAGTAACATCAGCTATCTGCCAGAAAAAAGTCCCGTCAGAATCGGTTCAACCGTTCCGGTGATTAACCGAAACAAACAGAGAGACACATGTTTTGGTATTTGTGTCGTATATACATTAATAACTATGTATTTTATCAAAAGTTGTTATTTTGACATTAAAACCAGACATTTTGATTTTATTTATAAGTACAGATATAGATAACAGTAGCCTATAACGGATTGTCATAAAAAAAAAATTGACGGTCACGGAACGGCCTGTAAACGTAAAACATTACTGCCAAGGCACATGCTTCACATAAAAAAAAGGATTTATTGCTTCTTTAGTTTCTGCGAAAATATTTATCATGTTTTTCTTCCCTATCAGACGACATTTTTGTAAAACACTTGTCTTGAGTAAACCAAGCCAAATTATCATCCCCATATAAATCGTCAACAATTTAGTACCTACATCTTGATCTCATGTCGTATATCTTTATGTTTAATTTATTCGTACAAATAAAACTATTTAAATAAATTAACAAATATAGTAGATAGATTTAATTATCTATTTTATAAGTATTAAAACTATTTTCATCTTTCATCGTTAGCTCTATTTATTAAGTTTTTTTTTTTTTTTCAAATTTAATGTACATTTTATACTAGCTTTTGACAACAATGATTTTAAATGAAGATGTTACCAAAGATGTATACTAAACTCATCAGAACGATCACTAGCAAGGATCATTTCCATTATTCTATTGGCGTTTTCATGCACCTTAAATCTATATTTTTTAGCGCAGGCCCATTGAAAGATTCGAATTCCCTTCATTCGATACAGGGCAATGTCCGAAGGCTGCTATCTCCATCCTCGAATCTGATAACGTTTCATTCTATTTCGTAATAGTATTATCCAGTTCGTTGTACACTTTTACTTTAATCGGTGTTTTAATTAATTGCTGCATATTAAATGATAACATAAAAACAAATGTAATAATTATAACATCTAAAATGTTTAATGTGTCGAGTACCCATAAAAATAAGACAATAGGAAAACAATGGAAATCTGGCGTAAACGCCAGGTAAGTACTCAAGGGGTTAAGTATATTATGACCACAACAGGAAACGTACATTAACTTCTAGTTGAAACAATAAACACATATAAAACACCAATATTTTACTTTCGCTATTAAAAAACAACAATGTAACAAATTTGTTTATATTTAACGAAAAGATTGGTTTATGTCCCCCTTATGTTTTTAAACGGCTATTAATAAATATCTTGAATTTATATCTATTACGTTGAATGTAGAGGATGCTGTGGGGGCACTCGTATCAATAGAATATGTTCGGATTAAGGAGATGTTTGTTTTACATTAAGCGTTATATATTGTTACCCGTCCGAATACATATTTTACATTTCGAAAAGAAGTCTTATTTATATTCATTTGACGTTGACTCTAATGGTTTTTACTATTTTCGAGAATATTTTATTTCTCAGTATACATATTTCTTTCCTTCGTATTTTATTTGTTGTATTAAGCTCTATTTACGACCGTATTATATGTTACTGTGTGTTTAATGTTAATAAAAATAGAATTTTGTTAATTGTTGAAGAGAAAACTTTTTATCGTTTAGCGATTCTTGGTAGAGGAGAAACTTATAGATTCGCGTTACCAATGCTATGGACGTCAGCCATCAACATGCTACAGTATATCAAGTATAAGATGGCGTTTAAGTGCTGGCGCTCAGAGATAAATAATAAAGTTTATGCTCACGCAATTTGTCGTAAGTTTTGATTTTGAATAAACTATATGAGAATGTACATAATTATTACTCGGAGCGCCAATAGATGTTAAAACCAGAAATATGTTGAATGTTAGGTTATGTCAATAATTTCAATTAAAATTATGAAATTTAAATTTTTCAGTTTCCAATTTTTTACTTCTGTCGGTAGTCGGTAGTTACCCTAAAAGCGCTAAATAATTTATTTTCATTTCAAGCAGGTACGTAAAAAACCAAAATTTTTTCACAAGTGTACATATGAGTTGCATTACATTAAATAGTGATATAGATCATTAGTTATCTTTAAAAGTACACTATTTATATTTAAACTTGTTTTGACTGCTGCGTGCTAAACTACTAAAATACGATACGTAACGTTCTAATCCGTCATAGTAGCGTTCAGTCACGAACACACTAGGCTGTTTCTAGGGTGTGTTTTGTCTACAATTTCTCCAGTTTCACCATTGTTTAACATTCTCTCATGTGAGACCATATCGTATTCATGACAATGATTCTTAGAAATATATAGTAATATGTATATATTACCTTACGTTTTTCTAGAAAAAAATGTATGATAAAATGCATATTTAGGCTGTTAAAATGAACATGGTCATTAATATATCGATTACCCATAAAAATGAGACAATAGTAAAACAATGGAAAGCTGGCGTAAACGCCAGGTTAGTGTTAAAAGGGTTAACATATATTATGGCTAAACACAAATAAAACTTAAAAAAATAAATATTTTGGTGTATGAAAACTTCTGGAGAAAGAATATTGATAACATTTTTCTTTTCGAAAATTGATAAGGAGTCACTAACCCTTTGCTCGGACGACACAAATGTAGGCAACCAGTGTAGCACAGTCTGCACATGTGCAAATTCCCGACTTTTTTTACTATAGTTGTTGATTATAGTGATCAATAATAGCATTGTAATAATTTTGTTTTAATTACATTATAAATTGTTTCAAAGACTGCTTTTTTAAATTTAATTTGATTAAGGTATTACCTACTTTTGAATCTAAATTGATTATAAAGTCATACAAGTTTAAAATTTCCGCTGAATTATTTATATATTATAGTATTTTGTCAAATTATTGGGATTCATCTATAAAGAAACCCTTTTTGATCATTAGATTAATTTGAACTTTTTATAGTTAGTAAATATTTCGTTGGTTTAAGAAGAATTCAATAATATTATTTAAATATGGAATTAAAAAATTCTGAGCCTTCTTGTGATGCATTCAGATCTTTTGCTGTCATTAAGTCCGCAGGTAAATGATGCATACATAGCAATGTATTTGCTAAAGTTTCACTTAGAACAATGAGTAACTGCTTTGAGAACTAGGTATTATGACTCAATTATAAATGTCACATATGTACATTTTAGTTTGCGAATATATACGGATCAGAAATACAGATTCGACGCACGGTATTCGAAGAAATTATGACGTGCATATTGTCACTTGTCAAAAAGATTATAATTTAAAAATAATTATCATTTTCTAAAGTTTACTTATAAAGTTGACGTTTAGTTTTTAAACTTATGCGAAATGCAATCTTTACTGAATAGTTAATCAGTAGAGAAGCATTTTTCTCTGTAGTGTAGTAATTTTCATTAGTACGTAGTACGTACATACATGTACATGCAGTGTATAGAAATTTGGTTTATATGGTTGTGTAATAAAATGCTATTTCTGACTTTTAGTCAACTTGAGAAATAGGCCGTAAATAAAAAATGTATACAATGATAAACACGTTAAATATGTAATAATATAATAATTAATATATTGATAATAGGATCAATAATGTCGATTGTTTACATGTTACTGTTATAATTCGTTTTGTCCAGGCATAATGCAAGACAATAAAGTTTAGCCTTGGTGTTATTCATTCATGCGTGACGTAGTCTCATGGAACAAATTTTTCTCCCATTTGCACGCCAAACGGCAAACACGAGTTACAAAACTCGACAACAGTCGAAGTAGATCCGCGGTCACGAAGCCAGACGAACGTCACACGTCACGCGTCACGTTGTATTTTATTTATATTTTAGTTTGTCGCATAATTGTGTTTTGCTCTACAATCCCAATTACGGAGCCTCTGAATTAGTATTGTTTTATCCAGGGCGTATAACTACGTTTCCGAGATATGGATACGGTTTTATCACAAGCGATAACAGCACCGTTATAATGGACCTTGCGTCGATACTAACTAACAATGTTCAGTTTTGAATTCATGAAACGGTGGTATCACGGTATGTTCATTAAATATATAAAGTCTTTTAGGTTTTTTTTTGCGCGTGGTTACAATTGTTTTTCTTTTATGTTGTTATTATGGTCGGTGTTATCGTGACGTGTAATGTAAACAAACAACAGGTGTATTTTAGATGATGTGTTTATTCGCTTTCAGATGGCGATAAGGATTCTGATGGTCCGTCGGAGAGTGGCGACAATACATCTGAATCAACACAAGGTGCTGTTAGCGAACCGGCGCAGGAAAAAGGTAATTTTACATATTGAAAAACAAACGTACCACTAATAATACACATCATTGAATTATCGTATTCTTATATATGTGACAACCATCAGGTGACTAAACGACTAATGTTTTGGGTTATCAATGTTATTTTTTTTGTGTTACAAACTAGCAATTGATTACATTATCAACTGATTCACGATGTGACAAAAGTTGGTAGATGATGAGTGATCTATAAAACGAAATCTATTTGCGCAAAGTTTTATAACCCAATTTAAGAATTATTTACTTAGATACTAATAAAGTGATTATTGTGTTCCAAAATGAGTTGAAAGATATCATAATTAGACTTAATTAAAATTAAGCGGACAATGTATAACATGTGTACTGTATAATACCTGTGCCTTTGTATAATAAATACATCTCTAGTACATTTGCGGGACGGACTTAACAAGTGTGGATTGCTAAAGATTAAACAAACAAAGAGTGTGATGAGTGATGACTATCACGATGATAACCATAATTTGGTTTACTCTTAGGGTAATGCTATGATTTTGGTAAAGTAAATCCTCCCATCAAAAACTACGGTTTATTAAGACATCAACCTGTGTCGTTTTGACGCTATTTAATTACCGTTATCAATTACCAATAATATTTCGTATGTATATCCTTTCAACCATAGTATAGTTCTACTCTTTAGTAGTCGATAGTAACCTAAATTACCTTAACCCCTTGAGCACTAACCTGCCGTTTACGCCAGCTTTCCATTGTTTTCATATTATATCATTTTTATAGGTAATCGATATATTAAAATCGCATGTGACAGGAAACAATTATTATACAGTTTCAAAAAAAAAGTTATTATAAGAACAGTGAAGTACTTAGGAATATGGATGAGTAAAATCATGAAAATTGTCCTATAACTTGTGACTGATTCCGTTATAGATTTTTTTAAATATTTAATGTAACATGTATAGTAGGTACTAGCTAAATTAATACATGCCATTTTATTGATTAAAATATGTTTTGTAAAACAAGAATAGAAATATTGCGATATTAAAAAAGTATGACATCAACGTGATACAATAATCATATTTATTTATGTCCGCAAAAAAGAAAGTTTTAAAGAAATATCAGCAAGAACTCTATTGCGGGGTTTTCTTTGTTATTCTAAATGGTATATCTAATTAAAAGAAGCAAATGTAATTAATGTATACTGTACACAACATGTAGTATACTGTAGTATACAACTTTTGGGAATTTCCAAATTGTTTGAGGGATGATATAAAAATGGTACATAATTATTCGTATCTAATCTATACTTCTATACTAATAAATTAAATTGGAGTGTCTGTTTGTAATGTTACAATTAATATTTTTACTAAATAGATATGAATGTATATACGATACCTATAATAAAAATACAATTTTTGTCTTTCCGTTTGTTCCGGTTAACCTCCATAACGGCTGGACGGCTTGACGAGACTTTTTTTGATAGATAGCTGAAGTTATTCCGGGTAATTTAGGGTACTTTTAATTTTCTAAAATAGTTAGGGTTCCGCGTAAAAAAATGAAAAGTCCTAAAAAAATGGAATAAAGTGCTTGCATTTATGAAAAATATTTTTACTTTATCAATAATATTACTTAAAATTTTTACCTTCGCTTCGTTGTTGTTAAGGTGTTATACGTCAACATGGCGCTATGTCCGGCGCATGTTGAAATATCTCAACTAATAATGCAAATTTGAATTTCTTTGTTTAACGCTTTTACTACTCAGCCGATTGTCATGTAATTTTTACATACACGTTGACAGAGGTATAGGATAGGACCTTTCGCCTCTGTATTAATTGTATTGAAAAATTACGACTAAAGACGGGAGCGACCTCTAGTTTAAATAAATTTCCTTTAATTTGTGTTTTGCACTTTCCTTTTATTTTCGAATTTTTAACATTTCGTTGCTATGATTATTTTGTAATTTATGTTGTTTGTCTAAATATTATTATCGTTATTTGCAAATAATAAATCGTTTTTAAATTATGTTTACAGAGATCCTGGATAGCCTGCGGCCGGTGTCACCTGAGGCACCCACAAGTAGCAGCGCCCCGCAGCGCTTCCTCAAGATTAACGTCAGACATATAACTGATGGGCAGGTAAGATTTAAAACCATGTAATCAATCTCTAATGTAGATAAATCATTGGTCTTTTCACCATAAAGCCATTTGATAGTAACATTTCAATATTTGTCGAATATTTGATTTGACACTTTATAAAGCTTGTCATTAATCGTTAAGAGGATATCCTAGCGGCATTTATTCCATACAAACGTATTCCCCTGTTTCCTCCCTGGATAATAGCATTAGGGTAAATATTGTTATACCAAATAATATATATCCATCACCACAATGCCCGTACGTTTTGATTTCTTTCGTAAATTAGTTATTATAGAAAATGTAGTTACCTAGGAAAATCCAAAATAATGCTCGATTTTTCCATCATTTTCAGACGTTCGTCAAACAAATTTGATGAATAAAATAAAAAAAAGCAAAACGTACAGGCATAGCCAAAGTCTTTATTATTCCAAAAACTGAAAGAACAGCTAAAATCGGTTCTGTTTTGGAGCAGGAAACTGGGCACTACGAAGTGATGTTTTCGTTTATTTTGCATACGGTATAATAAGCCCAAGCTATAGTTGTCACTTTCAAGTTTCTTTGTTCAATTCTTTGTTTGGGGTTCAACGCGATAGCAATAGATTTCCAAATACCTACTCTTCCGACCGTATGTCCTCTTAAAACATTTCTAAAGATTTCCTTGACTTGTAATTAAGCCGTTCACATTATCCATATAATATTTTTAAACCTCGCAAACAATCCTCTTGGAAAATTATTATTCGTAATTCATTTTCATTTAGTATGACTGTGATACGAAAAATCCGTTGATCTAAACGTCTTAAAAATATTGCTTAATTTATAATCGAGATTTTAAACACCACATTTGATTAGTTATAGATTAGTTATAGAAATGTATCTACATACAATAATAATAGATAACAAATAAAATGGACCATTTGTAAGATTTCACTGAAATTGAAATTCATATAGCAACAAAGCAATTCACGAACAAAGCAATATAAAACGTTTTATCGGCTTTTTCAATTATCCGGTTTTTAATTATTTAGTTACGCAGTTGCAGTGACCGTTACATTAACAAGTTATAGCTGTACATCTAACATTCATATTTTAATTTTGCTGAAAATTCTCTATTACAGCTTAAAAGAATTGTTTCAAAGAATTGTTGATCGAAACCTTTTTGAAATGTACGTAATTAAAACATATTAAGTTCAACTTTTTCCTGTTTCCGAACATACAAAAATGTAGTCTGTTAGTAATAAAATCGTCGATAAAGCAAAATAATCTACAGTTATATGTTATATTAATTTAAATGAATTTAAAAAAAATGTTTAGGTCTTAGTAGGCATACATTACTTAAGTGTCTTGTGAAGGACTAATTTGATTGAATAACACATAGGTAACGGCCAAGCCGAGGTTCGAACCTTTGAGCTAGTTACCTTTTACGGCTGAGTGCCTCCAGCACTCGCTCACAAAGTTCGGTAAAGCTGTAAAGGTCCTATCCGGTGGAGGCATTAGATAGGTTAGAAAAAAAAAAACTAACCTGATTGAAGAAAGTTTCATTGAAATATCGTACAATTTTAACAACGTGCAATTGTAAGTTATACATTAAGGACACCTATTATTTTAAATTTATTTCAGGGAGTCGTATCAGGCGTGCTGCTAGTGACACCGAATGCGGTGATGTTTGATCCAAACGTGTCCGACACGCTAGTGATGGAGCACGGGCCCGAATCATACGGTGTGATTGCGCCCATGGAATACGTCGTTAACGCTGCCATATTTTACGATATTGCGCACATGCGTACCCACGGACCTGATAACAATACGCATAAGTAAGTTTAGGTTAAATTTTTAAAAGAAATTTATACCATTTTAAATTTAATCCACAATGTTTGTTTTTATTAAAAATTATATCGTATTGTTTTTTATAGAGCTGAACAAGCTGAAATCTACTACATGAATAAGTCTGAACTTTCTCCTGGAAAGGATTCACTTCTAGTCAAAGTAAGTGTATTAATACGTATTTGAATCTCATATACTTACATTTTTTTAGGACTTTAAATATGAGTTATAGCGGAACTTTCATTAGTTGCTTGTTAGACCCCCCTATATTATACGATTTTGGAGGCTTTTTGTGTGATACAGTTTGGTTATTGAAGTGTATTGAAAGTAATAACGCGGAACGTTTACTCGTGAGTCGACACAAAAACTCACTGGAAAGTTCTGACAAAATGGCGGCCGTTTAGTTAGACCTTTGAAATGTGAATACTAATACAAGTTAAAATATATGTATATAAGAAAAACGTTTTTTATTTCATGCACTTCATCTTTCGTCTACCAATAACTTCGTGGTATTAAACGATGTATTTTATATAAATACAGGATGAAACATTTCCCGAGCTGCAGGCGGCTACCGGCGAAGGCGAGGAGACTGCGCACGGCGAAGATAGACCGGGTTCCGGTGATACCGAGGACCGTGGCGGTGCCGCCTTCCCTAAAGCCTTCGACAGGGAGTTGGTAACACCTACCGCTTTACAGGTATGAGATAATTGTGCATTTCCTTTACACGCAAGAAATTATCCTTAGGGTCCGTTCCAGTATTACGTAAGCAAAATTTTAGATCTTTTACATCCAAATCCTAGTAATTACTTTCAAAAATAAGACTAAAATTAAAGAAGTAAATCCATCCAGCTGATGAAATAAGAAATTATTGGTTATGTAATCACTATTCGGACCTACCCATACTAATAAATAAAATTTAAGTGTCTGTAATGTCAAAATAACATTTTTTTACCAAATACATATAAATGTATATACCATACCTAAACTGAACATAAAAATTATAAAATTTTTGCTTGTCTATTTTATCCGGGTAATCTCTGGAACGGCTGGACCGCTCTTGACGGGACTTTTCTTAGTACATAGTAGAAGTTACCCAGCGTAACTTAGGGTACTTTTGTTTTTTGAAAATAATTAGGGTTACGCGTAAAAAAATAATTAAAGTTAATGCAATTTCGAATAAAATCCGATACAACGCACAGTTTCACTGGCAAGTGTTTGAATTTGTGGGAAATAGTTTTACTTTATCTTAGTACCGAAAAAAAATCTATTCTTGTATCTATCTATTTCTTGTAAAAAAAATGTAAAACGCGGTGAATAAAGAAATACATGAAACGCCGCGGCGGGGGGTACACAGCTAGTCAAAAATAAGTAAAACGTTAGAGCCCCTCTGCCTCCATTCACGCTTACGTAATATGAATACGGGAATTGAGATACATACGTAAATAAATTAAGTTATAGTATTTACTTTTGTTATATTTAAAATAGCAACAAACTACGGAAGAGAGGCGGAAATCTTTACTCGATCAACACTGGGCCATTCCGAGCAAAGATAGAATGTCCATCGATCAAGGTAGAGGAGGTAATTATACCAGTCACATTTATTATTATTATTATGTAAATACTTGCGTTCTAGAGAAAATGAATGGTATTACAATCATGTAATAATTAACACTTCTATTAAAATCTTTGTAAAAATAAAGGAAATAAATTTCTTAATGACAATGTTCCTATTAATACTATCGAAATAAGTATGTTGTCTGATTAAATTGAATTGTGTTTGTGGACGTATATATAACGTATACATAGGAACTTATATGCATTTTATCTTATCCTAGAGACAGATTGAGAACGTACTAGACTTAGGTATGACGTCACAGTTCAAGTGTATAGTACTAGTTGTATACTACTAACATTCGTTTTTGCAATATCTATCAAAACATTAAGCGATTTTATCTTATAATTTTATTAGCCGAATGAAATAGTTTTTCCAGTATATATACGTATTATCTTTATTTATATTAATTAGGATCGTTTAATAAATGAAAGGAAAGATTTGGGCTTTCGTGACTAGGTCGCGACCATCATGCACTTAGTGAAAAAAACCCTCCACATTACCATAAACCTCCACAAACGTGTTTCGGCACTATCGTTCAGACGTACCTAGAGTTTTTATTCGTGGTAAAGGTACAACTGCCACTGTGGCATTATGACGGCGACTGCCAACAGATTCTCCTCATCTCTCGGTCATTATAATTCTTGAACTGTATTTTATTTATGTAACCCGTTGACTTCCTTATTTTTTCTTTTACATTATAATTCGAACGAAAATTAAGACGCGCGACTTAATCAGAGTCTTACGAAATTAACATGAGATGAAGTTTAATCATTTACCTGAACTCGGCTAAAAAAAAAAAGTTAACCGTAAGGGGCCGAAAAATAAGCATTACCATTCAACTATTTGTTTTAGTTTTTTTTAAACACAGAGTATATGATAATCGTAAAATAAAGCATTAGATAGTGTAGATTTATTTTTGAATAATTTTCTTTGTGTGTTTAAATATTGTATTGTTGTTATAGGTGTCGTCTAGTGCCTCTACACGGTAAAGAGGAGAGCCTGGAGACTGCGGTGTGCACGAGAGAACGCGCCGACAGCTCGGAGGGCGCCGACCTCGCGGAGGGGGAGGGCGACGCGGACGCGGCTGAGGGCGAGGGGGAGGCGGGGCACGAGGACGCGCGCCATGAGAATGCACACCATCTCGTCAAACTGTCCTATCACGACTCGGGAATCGATATACGTGACCCCCTACTACACGTCACACCGATAAATGCTAAGAAAGTTAGTTTTTTTTATAATATATATTTCAATTTAATGTAGTCTATTTGACAATTGCTTTATGAACCATATAAATGTTATCATAATATTTTTTTATAATGGCAACATTTTAAGTAAGAAAAATTTATGTCAGTAATGTCATAACTCTATTAACAGTTTAATTAAGTCCAACTTAATAATAATTGTCGTCGGGTGATCAAAGATACTTTTTATTTAATTTTCAACACTAGATCATCAAAAGCTATTAAACAGAATAAAATAATAACGGTTTCCTTCCCTATGTAACTCTATATATAAATACGTAAATGTTTGTTTTTGTTCGGGCAAATCTTTAAATCTACTGAAATTTTGTTTTTTACTTTTTTTATAACATTCCAAAGGATGTAGGATCATTTTTGTTGTTATCATTTTCATTAGAAATTTGATAAATTAGGTAAAACGCCAACTACGTGGTACGCAGTAGAAGTTAAATTCATGATTATTTAATTTACTATTCAAATCATTCTTTACATAAATGTAATCCTGGTAACACCGAGTAGAGTGGCTAGTTCATACATATGTTTGGTCTTGAAAAGCCATCTAATCTAAACTGAGTAATAACGATTTCTTACAGAACTAGTTAATATTTCCATTACTCTTACTAACGCATGTGTTCTATTTAAAGCAATAAAAATAATATTTTATAGGGTCACCCGGTAATAGACCATGAGGACTATTACCACGAAATAGACACTATATACGAGAACGAGACGGAGGACGTTCCGATGTACGGCAAATGGGATTGCGATGAGACATACGAACGGAACTTTTTAAAATGTTTCGTAGTCTTACATCGTAATGTTGTTGACAAAGTGTCTGTCTCGTCGAGTGACGAGGTGAGATTAGTCAGAACGGTGTCCGGTACATGTCCTCTCTTGGTCGATTCTTCTATATTGTCGCGTTATTCTCTCCTGTTTGTCCAAAAAAAAAACTTTTTTTTCGTCTATTTTTTAAACTTCAACCTTTTATGTAATTCACATTCTGTTCTATACTTTTTCATCTGTGAACACGTTTAATAACAGTATTACTTATGTGTCGTATAACTGTTTCAAAATATTCTTTATTTATTTGACGCGTATCTATTTTTTAAGATTTTTCAATTTGGACGTGGATTTTTGTTTAGGTGAAAGATTTTTTATTTGTACATGTCTGTGACGTTTCTCTTGGTACGAGTCTTGCTCATACATATACATTTCCATCAAGTAAAGTTGTAGATGATAAGACAATAATAAATAATGTTTTTTTTCCGTTCCTAAAAGCGATAAGTTTCAATATTATATTTGAACTAGTTTGTCAAACAACAAAAGTGGGTTTTAAAGTTTAATCAACATATATATAAATTTCCTACTAGTGAGGAATTCATTTATACTAGTAATTGCATTACTTATCAGCAAACGCTTTGAAACTTTTACACAATATGATCAAGATAATTATAACAAAATAACATTAACAATACTTTTAATATGGTATATGTCAAAAGTACATTATTTTCAAACTAATCATTGTTATTTCAGTAAATTAGATCAGTAATAGCACTAAATGTTTTACAATTACTTTTCATATAATATCTTAATGTTTTTCTTGGAAGGTTCTACGTTAATTTGGAAAGATTAAAAACATTGTCACATATATAGAGTATGTAATAAACCAGTTTTCAGTAAAATACAAACCTTATATTATATAGAACATTCTCGACATGTAATGTATACTGCGAAACAGTTTTATTGTAGATATTTTAAAATAATAATGTCACTGTGTTAATAAAACTCGATGACGGCAATCTGTTTTACAAGACGCCTAGAATGGAGTGCATGGTAGGGCATTTTTTAACAACGCTCGCCTGGGTAGGTACCACTTTGAAGTTTGAAAACCAAGCACCAATATATGTTCCGGTCGCATCAATTGAGGACCGGTACCCCTGGGCTTAGTGTGTTTACCACCCTGTATTAAATCGTCACTTGACATCAGGTGAGATTGTGGTCTTAGCGTTCAGCCTATACAGTGTAAAACAAGTCATTTTTGACTCTCTCTTGTCCCCAATAGAGAGCAAAGCTCTTCCCCCTCCCCTCAAGCATCGGCATAATTAGAAACAAAAAAAGATTGGTATAATTTAAACATAAATAAAATAACGATTAATAAGTACAGATTGCAAAGCAAAAAAAAAAAACCCATTGAACATAATATTTGAAGGGCTCCTTGTGTATTTTTTTTTACATGGAATAGACTCAGTGATTTGACCACAATCTCACCTGATGTTGAGTGATGATGTGGTCCAGGATGGTAAGCAAACCTTGAGCACACTAGAGGTACTGGTTCTCAAGTGATGCTGCCGGAACACACATATTGGTATTTGGCGACAGGTTTTCAAACTTAAGGATGGTAGCTACCCAGGTGGACATCATTAGAAATTGCCCTACCACCATGCTATGGTTTCCTCGCGATGTTTTCCTTCACCGAAAGCTCAGGCCGATTTTAGAGTCGGATGGGTGGTGATCGAAGTCGCGTCGATTGACGCGGAATCCGACCAGACTACCCGCTGCGCCATCATCGCTTCAAAATGCTTCGTAATGTAGGTGTACAGCGATGCGGATATAGTACTCTCTGCGGACTGGGTGCCGCCGGTGTGCTTGCCGCGCGGGGAGCCGCCCCTCTCCGCCCCGCCCCTTGGCGAGAACGAGCGCGCGCCGCGCAAGTCTACAGTCTCCTTTTCGCTTGACGGGAACAGTCAGAAGGGGACGACCCCGCTAAACCCGATAAGAAAAATAAGGTAACGATTACAGATGACAACGAGGTTTTTTTTGTAAACCTAGTTAATGCTGTTGACCGGAAGGGCCTTAACAGATTCACCGTATCTTTGAGGGCGAATGCTGAAGACACTCGCAATAAAAGTTAACTAACACATGGGTTCGAAACTCGATTTGGCCGCTAACCTGTGTTTAAAAATTTCCGCGGAATTTAATCCTAGCGACAAGTACGTACAGTTTGCGTCACGTAAAATCCCCGCTAGCTCTCTTTTACGTGACACCACCTGTATGAATTTCCATCTGTATACGCACATAATCTTTTCTTTTTTTTTTTGACGGGGGGAAATGCATTTACGCACTACCCTTATCTATTATATTTGTGGGATCAGAGTCCCTCAAATACAATAGATAAGGGGGCACGGAGTGACGAGCTCCGTGCCAGTGTGGGACTCACCCGGGCGTGAGGCGCTCCGGAAATACCCACTAAAACCCCCCGGAGCCGTCCGCTGCATTTGGGATGGGGGCGACACGGGGTGGCTTTCGCAAGCACCGCATCGCCCCCTGCAGCGAACCCACCAGGCCCGTCAGTGCAATGGCCCGATGGGGATGAAGGAGAAAAGTTCCCCTCCACCACTTAGCCCGCCTCTTGAGGAGAGGCATGACCAAAGGTCAGACATCCAGGGGACGGAACAGACAACCGCCCATAAATACGCACATAATCTGACTATTGATGATAAATAACCGTAACTAGGATGGCAGCGACGAAGTTCACTTGGTATGAGGTACCTAACTTCCACAAAAATGGAGTGTATTTTTATGACATCGGTCGGAAGTTGATGCCACAATTTTTAACCAAAAATTTAAAGTTATACCTAGGATGTAATTTCGCTTAAAGATAAGTGAAGTCTCCGAGTTACCGCCGAAGACTTAAGCATCTGAGCAAGTGACTAGCCAACCGTAGGTTTCAAAATTATCAAATACCTAATACATTGTTAACCGACCATTATGAAATTTTGGATATATGTTGTCAGGGACACAAAAAAAAGTCCATAGAGTTCCAAACATCCCGTACGTACGCACGTACGTATGCACGTACATACGTGCACGTATATGCGTACGCGTGCGGTCGTACTGAAAGTGAAGTGAAGTAAAGTTTTTATTTAAATTGTTTTTTATTAAACAGATGTTGAAAAGGCTTTCTTACCCATTGTCGTGGGTAGAAGGCTTGACCGGGGAGGGTGCGGCATCTCTCCACGGCTCCCAAGCGGACTCTCTGCCGACATCCGCCGATAGTAACAACTCTACAAGCGTCTTCTCTAAAGTTTTCAACAGGTATACTCACTTTGATATTTACTGTAAGAAATTTAACGCTCTTGTTTCGTGATGTTTTTAGACAGAAATTCTATTATTACTAATTTAAGTATTAATTAATTTGATCGAATGAGGAAAGAATAAACATGACTTTATGCTATTTATACTAATCTCAATTTTTACTCTTTAGAAAATCTATATTCGTACTATATAACTAAATAACTACATGCTGTTGTGTGTTAACTAAAATAATTTTTCATTGCCAACTTGGGATGCTAACCGGGACTTACTAAAAATAAAATGATGCCGACTCGACTTTGCTCATTTGCGTGTGAATAGTTCGCCAATGAACTTAGTGGAGTTCGGCACCGGCTTGTTCCTGAGTAAAACCCCGTCTGAAGAGGCGCCGCAAGATCTGCTATCGGCTTCGGGGTACGTGACGTCACGATCCGCTGCTAAACATTCGATGTGTCAATTACTACTGCAATATTTTGCCTTTTACGACCGGATGTTAGACCATGACGAGATTATTATATGTAGTAAACTTACATTTATTAATATGTCGAGTACCCATAAAAATAAGACAATAGGAAAACAATGGAAAGCTGGTGTAAACGCCGGGTAAGTGCTCAAAAGGTTAATAGGATAGTTGACTGGTGTTAAATTTATTGACAACTAGCCGTGTGCCCGCGGCTCCGCTAGCTCATATATACTTCACTGCGTAATATATATTTTAAATAATCACTGGATACTAATGTTTTGATGGTTCTGGCCATTGGTCTAATCGTATTTTGTTCAATTTTTTATTTTTTTTACACGGAACCGCCTAAATTGTTCTCCTAAAGTTTTTTGGACTCAAGTACTTCAATAAATTCAAGTACTTGCCAGTAAAATTGATAAGTGAACCTTTTTTTTACAATTTCATGAGATTTAAATTTTCGTATGCGGAACCCTAACTATTTTCGAAAAGTAAAAGCAGCCTAAGTTACGCAAAGTAATTTCAGCTATCTGCCAAATAAAGTCCAGTCATAATCGGTTCAGCTGTTCCGAAGCCAGAACAAACAGAAATATCGGGTTTTGCTATAGGTATCGTATATATATAAATATATATGTATATATTATATGTAAACAGATACTTCAGTTTTATTTAATAGTGTAGATAACAGATAATTAATAAATAATACATATGTATACTGGAAATGATATTACACTCGGTTAGTAAAATTGTGAGTTACGTGAGACGTTACATGTTAATATGGCACACTTTCTCTCTCTCTCTCTTACACAAAATCAAAATGCTCATAAGTTCCTTATTTCTGATCAGATTTTAACTTTGTTTTTAGTGGTCAGCTTTATTTATGGTCTGTTTTTTATGGTAACAAAAAATTGTATTAAACATTGTAAGGATACACAGACTTATAGTTGACCTTTTTGTAGTTCTTAAATAAATTGTTTGAATAAGGAATTTAAAAAATTTCGTCATGGTCTAACTATAAAAGCTTTTAATTTGTATTCACTTTTATGTATCGGGATTTAATTCATATTCATCTTGATTTGTGTATATTGAATAATGTGTTGCAAACATTAATTGTTAACCCTCGAACAATTTACTATAGGGATGTGTATTTATTTGTATTTCAATAATCATTTGCTTTTAAATATTTATTAAGGATATTGATTATATTCATCAATATAAAAAGCTTTTTAACTTATATATATAGTTTTGTTATACGTATAAACGATATATGAACGTTTGAATTTTAAGTAATTTACATGTTTGACATACATCATTAGTTTTTACTATATTATAATTTAAATATTAGTTGAGACGCTGAGTCACACAATCGGTGGAATTTAATCAGTAACCTTAATAGATTTTTTTATTATTATAAATGGCATGTGCTGTCGTCTAGTTATCAGGATATCATTTTAAAAGTTATCTCTAAAGTAAAATAACATTCTCATGATTATAGGCATGTATTAATAATATTCATTAAATAAGGATCATTTGGTTTAGGGCTGAATTTTCGATCGTCAGATAAACAGTCAGACAGAGTTTATTCGATAGGTTAGAAATAGAATAGTTTAGGCTAAGGAATTAATTTTTCCATCAGATAAGCCTTAATTCAACTTGTAACTCGACTGCCTTAGGTATAACTTTGTCTGCCCCTTTAAGGGCCTGATAAACGGTATTGCTAAGAATTATAAACAAACATGTTTTAGGTTAGGCATTGTTGAATATTGCATTATTAATACTAATAAATAAAATTGAAGTGTCTGTTTGTATTGTGAAATTTTTTTTTATAAATAGATATGAATGTATACACGATACCTACACCAAAAAGCCTTTTTTACATTTTTTGTCTGTCTATCTGTCTTTTTGGTCCGGGTAATCTCTGGAGCGGCTTGACGGATTTTGACGGGACTTATTGGTAGATAGCTGAAGTTACTCCGGGTAACTTAGGGTAATTTTAATTTCGAAAATAATTTCGTTTTCAGAGTTCTGCGTAAAAAAGTTAAAACGGATACAAATTTGAATAAAACCCTATTCAATGCACAGTTTTACGAGCGAGGGCTTGAATTTATGAGTAATATTTTACTCTATTCTAGTACTAAACAAAAATTAGGGTACCGTATAAAAAAAGGCAGTGAAGAATGTATGAACCGCGGGTGCAGCCGCGGACATACAGCTAGTTACCAATAAAATATTACTTAATCATAATGTATATTTTTGATAAAATGTATGACTTTGCAAATATACAACCCAATAATTTTATTCGATTGGTTATTAGGCTCTTTATCTGAGGGTTGAAAAATCGTCCCTTAAGGTAATAAGTGTTTTGTCAAGTGTCATTTAACACAGCATATTTATAGGTCACCTTGTTAGCACCTTGTCTGATGTTTAAGCATGTTTTAGTTTTAATAAGTGTCAATTGAAAATTCACAACTAATTTATCATTCGTTCATAATGTTGATATTTTTCACAAGTGTACTTACAGGAATAAGAATAAATAAATAATTGTTATACCACATGTTTCTATCTTATGTATATTAAACGTTTTAAAGAAACCGCAAATTGCAGATAACATTATGATATCTGGTTAAAAATAGCTATATTGGGTATTTTAAAAGTAATTTATCTATAGTAACTACGATTAAATGCTGATATTATATTACTTTGCATTAATCTGGGACTTTATGATTTTTATTGTACGTATATTACAGCGGCAAATAATAGATATGTTTATACTTTATTTACATTTTGAAAATGAATATTTTTATTAAAAATAGGTACTGTTTTATTAAAATAAAATTCTGAGAACACCAATCAATTTTGGTCAGCAGCTATCTTAGTTTTTAGTGACAGAAACTACGAATAGCTCTAAAGTAAACATTTTAATTGTAATAGATAGAGGTCATTCATACTAATGAAATTACATAAGAACGTGATTTTATTAAATTCGTTTATACATATCGATACTATGGATCACCTTCACCACTTAACCCGGGCTATAACCAAAAATCTGTAATGAAAAGTTTAACAAATTCCATTATAGATTGTTTTATTTTCTATATGTAAAGGTTTTGAAACTAGAGCAAACTTGAATAAAATAGTTTGTTAATATTTTAAAAAATGTTTATAAAACTGAAATTGTCATTTACGTTTGTGTGTGTAGGCGCAGTTCCCTGGGCGGTTTCGGTCGGGCTCAGACTAAGCCTACATCAGGCCCTACACAACCCCGACTTGACTACCGCAGCATGGTCTCCGTCGACGACATGCCTGATCTCTTCGCCTCATTTGATAGTTTGTATTTTATAACTTAATTAAGTAATACTATATTTAGGGTTATTTAACTGTTTCAATTGTATCGTATATAATAAACCTAGGTGGTAAAAATAAAGAATATATAACGTCCTAAGTGAAATGATTTATCTTTACCATATTGTAAAGGGCAAATGTGTTTATACTTCTGTTTCGTTAGTTGGTTTTTAATTCAATAACTTCTGAAAAAATAATCTTCTTTTTTTTCGAATTTCTGTCAATGGTTTAGATGTAAAACTTAGCTCAATTATTGTTTCATTTAAAGAAGATTCTCGAATGTGTTTTTGGTTTTGTAGTGTAGAGTTTAGAGCGCTTTGACCACAATCTCACCTTGTGGAAAGTAATGATGTGGTAAAAAACACTAAACCTAGAAGTACTAGTTCTCAATTGACGCTACCGGTACACACCTATTGGTGCTTTGCGACAGGTTTATAAACTGGAGGGTGGTAGCTAACCAGGCAATCACTATTATCCCTACCTGCATAATATGGGTTCTTCGCGATGTTTATTTTCACCGAAAGCTAAGACTCATTATAGAGTTTGACCACACTACTAACTGAACCATGATCGCTTTAAATGTTCATGTTATCATATGATTTTTTAACGTTTCTAGCATATAATCGGAGACTTTTTATATCCAACCCTGTCCTTTTACTAATATTACGCCTTTCCACTTATTCCTAACTACTGCAATTCTATCTGCCTCTTCAGTAAAGGAAAGCAGAAACTGTTATGACTCAACCGACACCTAGTTCTTTCTGGAAGAGTTTAATTTTGAAGCGATGATGGCGCAGTTCGTATAGCGATTCCCCGTCAATGGACGCCAACTCTGAATACAGCCTGAGCTTTCGATGAAGGAAAACATCGTGACGAAAATGGTGGTAGGGGAATTTCTAATAATGCCCGCCTGGGTAGCTACCATCAGTAGGTGTGTTCCGGTATCATCACTTGAAAACAAGTACTTCTAGGCTTAGTCTGTTTACCGTCCCGGACCACATAGTCACTTAACATCAGGAGATGTGGTGAAAGCACTCAGCCTGTACAGTGTAAAAAAAACAACTATAATGTAGTATTGAATATGTCGTTTGATTGTCAGAGTTGATACCGCGTCCGGCGCGTGCTAGTGATGACCCGCCGCTGTACCTGCGGCTGCGCATGGGCAAGCCGGCAGGTCGCCCCTTGCCCCGCACTACGCCCCTCATGTCCTACGGGCGCAAGCGCATGAAGCCCGAGTACTGGTTCGGTATACCCAGAAACAGGTTCGTATTTTTAACACAATACATGTTCATTGACCCACTGGACCATGTAAAATGGTCTTCATTTTTTTATATACTTATTTTATATAATGGCAATGAGGTTCTACTTGGACGTAACGTAAGTAAAGTTTTGTTCTTTTTGACACATTTCCCCCGCCCCCCCATCTTTTCATCAATAGTAATGCAACAAACACCAGTAAACTACCCTAATATGTGAACTGCTATTAATTCGACAAAGAAGAGTAACAAGAATAGTTATTGTATTTATCGATAAGTGGTATAGTTTCGGACCGGAATATGCAGAGCCGGTGTGCGCCCCCCACACGGTGGACCGACGACCTGATGAAGGTCGCGGGAATCCGCTGGATGCAGGTGGAGCCAGACTAGTCGTCGTAGAGATCTTTGGGGGAGACCTATGTCCAGCAGTGGACTTATTTCGGTTGAATGGATGGATACAGTAGGGGCAATGTATTGTGTGATACAGGGTAGACGACCTGTTCAAGTTCCTAACGCACTGGGTGCCGGATCGGTACGGGCCGCTGGGCGACGTCGCCGCGCACGGATACGAACTCATCGACAGCGATACCGAATGGGACGACGACGACGCTAAACCAGGACACAAGGTAATCTATCTGTCTATCTATATCTACCTGTTTCTCTATCTATATCTAAACTTATAAGAAAACTGTAAAGGCACAAAACTGTACATTGATTATATTCGGGAAAAACCACTCGAATGATATTTCTATTGTTTTTGGAATTTTGGTCCGTTTATATGTCTGTCTGTGCATCTATAACACAAATACTACTGAATGATTTTTTATGAAATTTAATATTGAAGTGGTCCATATTCGGGATCAATATATTAATATTGTATTATTAAACTTGGTTTGTATTATAATATTTAATTATTTAAAATAGGTTTTAATTAATTTATTTACTTTTCACGTCACATCAAAAGTACAATCAAATAAGAAGTTAGATGAGAAAACTAAAAATTACATTTTCGTAGTACTCATAATTAACGACCAGAATATTGTACGTCATATTTTTAGTATTTACAATTTAAAATTGGTTTTACTATTAAAAAAATATTTTGTATAATACTCATTATCTATGTTTACTTTAGATAATATTTATAATTTAATAAAAACTTAGGTTCTTAAATGTGTTTATTCCCATACTTAATTTATGTAGCATAATAAAGAAGCGGGGCTCTATCACTATCACGTAGTAAATAATTTACGAAACACACGTCTGATAGCAAAAAAATACCGTTTGATTTTTACAAAAATTGCGTTGAAATAATAAACTTGTTCAATGTCGCTTAAACAAGCTTTTATCTCGTTCAACACCATCGCTCATTTAGATAACGAATTTTACTTTAACTATGTATATGGTAGACCTAGTTTAACAATACTTTGGCTGTTGACAATAACCCATATTTTAGCAGTAATCGAATATAATTACATACATTTAAAATCGAAAATACCGGTAATCCGATTGGCCGCATATTAAGGAATAATATCGCACCGCATAACTTTCTCTGTATAATTGAACTTTCTAGTATTTAATCTCAAAGATACTTATACCGGTTTTGTGTCCTCTTCTGTTCAGTTAATTTACAGTTACTGTAATCCAAATCAACGATTATTGACCACTATAAAATAAATAGTTTTTAAATAAATAATTAAAAAATAAAAGTTCACCTTTATCCTAATATCATATTGCAATTAAATACGTATTTCTTCTTAACTTATTTCATGTAAATAATCGGTAAAACTTGTTTGTAGGACGATCGCACCGGCAGTACCGGGGACGTGTCCGATATTACCCGTGAATCCTGGGAGGTAAGCGTTATTTATACAATTATTTTTACTTTTAATAAAGCTTTAAAAATCACTCTCAATTATTAATACATTAAAATATTAAATATCATATTAAAAGACACTTAAAGGTATGCATTTGTACTTAATCGTCTTACTAAAGTCTAAAGCGTGACGTGTGACAAATTAGTTCAACCTGACCATTATCAATTATATATGAATACACAGCTTTTTTTATCTTATTCCGTGTTTACATTTCTATCACATGTTTTTTTATAAAAAACAAATCGAAACACGTTTTACTAACTAATTACTATGCATCTCACCTCCAACATTACGGTACACATTGAACATTTTTTTTTTTGTAAATTCACAAAAAAAAATTAATACAAATTTTCGTGTGCACTTTTATTGATATTTTTAACGCATACACGTGGAATCAAGTTAACGTTGATGTAAACAGATTTGTTATACACGTTCCATAAAAGCGTACTTGTTAAACGGTTGTTCGTCGTATTGTAGCGCATACTAATTGCGGTCGTGTGACGTCACAGCGCTCTGTTTGCCGCAACGTTGCCCGATTAAATACATCCTACCTGTGAATTGATAACCATTCTCCGGTCCTTTGTATTATCATTTTATATACGATTACATGCAATAAATATTCTTTATCATCTATACTACATAGAGACTAAACTAGAAGATCATGAATTACGAAAGTACATTTTTCAATACATTTTTTAATTACATAGGAGCTGTTAGCATTTTGCGTAAGCTCTTACCCTGTATGGTAACGTACGCCTTTGAATATTTTTTGCAGAATCTAATGGAAACACTTTTCCCCATTTTAAAGTTGGTGACTGTCTATTTAATTATAACGTGTTTTGAATTTGAAAAATATTTCCCATAAAATTACAAAAAGGCTATATACACTTTGTGATGCATTTTTTATGACTTTCATATACTCTTATGTTTGAAAAAACTAAAACAGTTGAATGCTAATATCTCTTCTCCACCACCCCAGATAGGGATAAACAATTAAAAAAGCATAAAGTCCCCCATTCTCCCTTCCAATTGACGCTCGATTGGTTCCTTCATACAAACATCCTTATTATATTTTCCATCATCTAGATATCGTAGACTAAACTGAACACGAATTTACGATACCAACATTTTAAAATTAGGTACACGTCAACATTGTAAGACATGCTACACGAAAGTATTGTTATGTATTAATATGTTGGTATATGCGGTTGCGCATAGCTGCTGAAGGCACCGTACGTGAAAATATATTCTATAATGAAGAGCCAGGCGGAGGCGTTGGGCGACTCGCTCGGCGACGAGCCTCAACAAGAGGTATATTACCACGCTCTTATTTTACTGTGTAACGCTTGCGGAATACTACACACCAACCTAATAATATTAAATAATATTTAGATTAAATACTAAGACTAGCTGTTACCCGCGACTTCGTTTGTGCTGTTAAAATTTTTATGAAACCTATCAAATGAAGATGTCGTGATCTTTTTTTAGACCAAGTGTCTATAAGTTAAGCTAATGATCAAATATAATTTCTTAAAACACCACTTCCCGGTATGAATTAATCTGTGCCCGTGTGTGTTATTTTGTTACCTAATAGATTAATTATTTCATAATAGTTATATCGGAAGTTGTTGGGCATTTCTGAAAATTTAATTGTATTATTTCTCTCTAAACTTTTATATAGGTAGTGGAATTTAAGTAGTGGTGTAGCTTACTCTGGGCGTAGCCTGTATCAAAATTTGTCGTTTGCGCCCATCTACCCGATTGTGGTGAAGCCCAAGTAAAGGGTGAATGACGATAGCTAGATAACAATGTGACCACGCCTCTAAATTAAAAGTTAATCTTTGCACCAAGTCTTATTCCGCTGGCGTTACAATTTAAGCGTGTCTCTTGCACCCTTTATTTATGTACTTTATACGATTGCACAGCTCTGTTCAAGATAAGACAATTGAAACGAAATGTTTCGTAGCCGTGTAGAAGTTTGATTTCAGAATGTTTCATAATTCATATTTGAATGAAACTCTGGTTGATGCGTGATGATTATCGTAGTAGATATCAATTACATTATTAGTTCGTCATGCACTTTAGATGTCTTTTTTTGTGTATAGAATGTTATATTAGTTTCACTAACCTATTTAATTGCGGATAAACAATGCGATTGTAATTTTTAAATATACGGCGATATAGTAAGTGATATTAGCTTATAATTTTTGCTATTAAGTATTGTGTAGTTTAAAATAAAATTTATCATTGTTCTGAATTTAAAAAAAAAAAACATTTTCTTTTGTTATATTAGTTTTATTGCTAAATAAAACATAATAATTTATTAGTCAAATAAAATTCAAAATCAATAGTAAGATAAATTTTTATTACATCAACTTTTATCAGATAAAATATTTACCAATGATGGTTTATATTTTTAAATTATAACACGAATACGTCAATTTACGTCAATAAGAGTGTAAAATAAAGTTATAAATATATACTTATTATATACGGGGTACAATAAATTTGGATACAATTGTAAGAATCATAACAGATAAGCTTATTATTCTGCCACTTTTAAGTTATCAACCATTCATTAAAATAATATTATATATACTCGAAATATATGTTACCAATACCCTATTATTTATGCATAGCTCAATTTGACGGACTTTTTATTCCAAGAATAATTTTAAATATTCTATAATTCTCTTTGATTATTATAATATTCAATAATATTTGACGTTGCATTTGATGTATATGTAAATGTTTTTTTTACATATCAATAATCAGTTTTTTATGCAGCTAGAATAATATGTCGTAATATATGTATATTTTACTGATGAAGCATATAAATAAGTCAATAGGATCCACTTTTGTTTTTAATGTATTGTTCATTATAATAAAATAAACGACAATTATGTGCAAACAGGTCTTTCTGATACTTGTATTAACGATGTCTTTGTCTTCCGTTATGTGTCGCACAAAACAAATTGTTAGTTTAATACAAGGCATATTATGTTTGTAAGGACCCTGTTTACATTGTCATTAATATAACGTAGTGTACAGTTTGTCCCTACATATGCAAACAATAATGCAGCAAACTATTCAAAATTTCATACTATACGCACACTTTTTCGTTTCTTTAAATGTTAAATGTAATGAACTGTTGTAAAAACTATCATTTAACCCCTTGCGTTTACGCCAGCTTTCCATTGTTTTCCTATTGTTTCATTTTTATGGGTAATCTGTCGATTAAGGTGAAACCTAGTTCCACTGTTGAAGGAATCGTTTTAAATAAAATGTTACCTCTAGCATAAAATGTTGAATCTGAATACGGGTATTTTTAATAGTTTTAATACGAGTAATGTAGTTTAATGGTAAATATGATTGATTCCTTCTTTTAGTTTCGTCATTAGACATTACTTCTTCAAATTTGATAATCCTTATTTCTATCCGTTGGTGCACTAAATACAGATTGTTAAGTTGAAAACTGAATTTTCGCATATCTAATAATGCAGTATGTTGTTTATCTAAATTAGCTTCCAGACTCCATTTAGCATTCTGCGTTCTTTACTCTAGTTTCTGATTTATTTATCAATGCTCACTTGAAAATTGCATCCGTACAAATGGCATATATTTCGAATAGGCAAGAGTCGATAATGGAAAACTGTTTAATTGAGCTTATTTAACGGCATTGTGCATGCTGTATTTAATTTTTTTTTGTAAATTTATTACGTAATATTCTACTAAATAGCCATTGCAACGAATATAACCTATGTGCACAATAATTAAGCCTGTAAGATCTCTTCTGAGGCAAACCGAAGTGTTCCCTTTATTGTTAGAGCCAAGGGTTAATTGACAATATCCAATTACATGTTCGAGTGAACGCGACAGCACATTCCTTATGTACCTGATTTAAACTTGTTTGGAATAACAAATAAATAGTCAAAGTAATTAATTGTCATCAATTATTATTAAATTGTTTTTCTGGTGATAATTATGTTTATTTCAAAAAAGGCATAACTTTTGTAAAATAACTTATACGTTGATTCACAGTATTTAAGAATTCTATTTAAAAACAGTTGTTTTTTTATATTTGATTATTTTGTTTGTGTAAACACTATCGTAAAGCTCGTACAAGTGTAGGGACTGTTCATGTATTATGTAACGAATTGGAAACATTTTTGACTTCCCCTCCTTGTCAGTAATATTAGACAAAATCCGGTCCGTTTTACTCTTTTCTGTACGACTACATACAATAAATAGTCTTGATCTATATATCACCCACTAGACATTATTAGAAGAGGATCATACTAATGGATTCGTCCACTATATACGAGTGTTATATTATTTTTAAGGCGTTCTTTAGAGCGCGTCAATTAATTTGCATGTCGTGCCGGGAGCGTGCAATGAGACGTTTCAATTAAACTTTACTGGTTCGCGGGCGTCGTAATCGCTACGTCTGGTTATTGTTAATCGGTATTAATTGTTTGTCCGTCGCCACTCGCCACCATCTCGTGCACAAACATACGAGAGATATTTACGCATTAAACATTACCGTTATGAAACTCTTACAGTACCTAGGTAAGGGTAATTTTCGAACAGAATTATTCGGTCGTACGTTGCATTCGAACGCGTCCGTCCAAATATCACTTTGATAGAAAACGCAGTTTTTATAGAATAGTGATGAAAATGCTTGAAAAAATATGATATTTTTTAATATGAAAAAATATATATGTTTATAATTTAAAATATTTAAGATTCATAGAGCTCATGGTCAATTTATGTCCGATAGATAGTTTATTCTCTGTCAATTTGTAAAAATATTATCAAGATTATAAACTCGTTTAAAAATCCAAGACCGAAGACAACTTTTGCATAAGACCTTCTAAAGTAACAGGTAATTTAATTATGATTGCATTAATTGTATAAATAAATATAAAATTTCAGTTTCATACTACTGTTTTGTTTAGTATATGAATGTTTACTTTGTGTTTCTACAGATTAAATTTATTGCGTCATAACGTGATAGAGAATACTGTAAATTTTGTAAAGACTTTAACTAAAGTTCAGTCACTATAAATAAGAAGATTTACACCACGGAAAGATTCCACCACCTTAACTTTATCCTTAATCCCAAAATCTAACTGGGTTTAGCGGGACGTCGTCGTTATAGATTTATTTGACAATAATATTTACATAGAGTTACTAGAGATTTGTAAACACAAAAATATGTTATTTATTAGTAATTTAATAAGAATAAAAGTAAAAAACTTCTGCGTTTTTAGTAGAATCATTTATTTTAACGATTTACTCAAACTGTAATTTGTTTAATAAAATTTACGTAAAGTGTATAGTTATATACATAGATCTGTTGTTAATTATAAACTTAAATAATATTTATTAATTATTTATATTCAACTATAGAAAAAATCAGGAAATTAAAGTGACATCAACTGGTAAAGTATTGTATGCCCTTATTGATGTTACAATTAATTCATTTCACTGCTTTAAATCCGGATACACGAGGCTAGTTACCTCCACTCATGGGTGTCACCCACTAGGCAGACACTGACATTACTATCAATGCCAGCATTAATTGTAGCTATAGTTGAATTAATGATTTTATATAGTACTAGCTGCTCTCCGCGATTTTACCCGTGTAGTTCCCGTTATCGTTAGATTTTAGGAATAAAACTACTATCCTAAGTCACTCCCTGGATTTCAAACTATCTCGATACCAAATTTCATCTAAATCGGCCCAATAGTTGTTCAGTTTATTCGTTACATACAAAAATACAAAACTTTCCTATTTATAATATTAGTTTAGATGATAACTATTAAATATATCTATAATGGAAATGATTAAACCTATGCTAAATCTATTTTTACATTTTTCTTAATGTTCACTTGCCTAATGACAAGCTCTCCTTTATGACAAAAGTAATTACTTAATTAGCAACTCCAATACGATATTAAATAATTAATACTAGTACTCCAATCGTACAAGAAGCAAAAGACGTGAAATTTTTGAAAACTATCATCCTGATACGAATTCAGAGATCAATTGCATATTGAGATATTTCCTTGTAACATTATAAACATTACTATGTCGAATAGTTTGCAATTGAGTATACTCAAAAGGTTTTTATTGAGTTGACAAGTCTTCCGCAAAATGTTAATATCATTGTAATGATTTTAAATTATATCGACAGTATTTAATATGTATTTCTTTTTTATATCCATCCGATTACTTATTCAAATAAGCAACTGTGGTTACTAATGTATATTTTTTATGTTTAAATAGCTTAGTATCAAATAAATACTGATATAGGAATATTAAATTTCGCACTGATATCGTACAAAAGTGCTCTAAACGTAGTTTTATAACATTAGTTTAATTCTCTCTGATCATCCCCCCTTCCCCACTAATGAATTATCAACATTTAACTCTTTCAATGGTTTAAAATACATACTTACTCGCTTATCTTGAATGTTTAAAAATTCAATAATAAAATATCTTAGTATCGATCTCTTCAAAAAAGTTATGTTTAAGTATATAATATAGGTAAATTTGTTTTAATTTATTGTACTAGCTGTGTGCCCGCGACTATGCCCTTGTTTTATATATTCACTTCACTGCCTACCTAATAAAACAAACGATAGAAGAAAAATGAGAGATTTTTGTTTTATTAGCGGAAAAATGTACATATAGTAAATCGAAAAAGAAAATTAGAAAGATGGAATGGATGGAATCCAAAAAATAATACGAAAAATTCCGCGTCGAATGGCAGTAGTCCCATCCCGATACGTTCAATAGTTTCGAGATGATGGTGCGTCAAAATAACCCCATTTTCCGTTTATAGATATATAATACTGTAAATCGTGTATAACCTTACATTTCAAAAATAATTTGTATCCATCTGGCGCACGTGAGGTGCATGCACCGGTACGGATACGGATCGTTCACGTTTCGTGTTGTTTTTGTCGCTAGAACTCAGCGATATAGCAGGGTCACCTAAGCGGCCTGAGCCAACGTGTCAGTATCGCAGACCTTTCTTTTTGTCTTCAGTTCTCAAGCGTCACTGCTTGACCGTGCTCGCATCCGTTGTAAACGATCGAAATATACATATTAAGCGTCAAAAAGCATTTAATTATGCCGTAGGTTGAACCGCCGGACACTGACTGCAAAAAACGTCAAAATATGTATCCGTGATTAATACGCACTCATTGAAACGTAGCCGCTATATACAACCAACATTAAACACTTTTGTTTATAAGTCTACTCGCTTGTAGCCACAGTTCAGTGTTTGCTTATGAAACCTCTGGTAATCGCGTGGGTGATTTTCTAAATAAAGCGTTGATAAACTGTGATGTGAATTTCGTTTTTGTTTTTTACTACACATCGTCTCTACGTCTCGTGGAGCCAATAATAAACTGGAACGTTTAATTTAATGAGCAACTAGTAAAAAACGTGTTTCAATAAATGCAGACTGTTAAATGGATAGAAATGGTTCATCTCGGACCAAATGAAACGGTAAGGACTTGGCATATCGGTATTAATAACGAGATTAGGATACGTGACCGGTGTTATTATTATTTATATAAAAATGATTCGATTAAAATATTTCAATTCACTGATGTCATCGTCAATTAGTTATATTTATAGTGTAAAAAATCTAGTACAATCAGTGTTAACAAAAAGGTACATTAGATATTTGATGCTTCTAGTATATAGTAATTCTATTTTACTGATGGAATAATTATGTTAGGAAAACTACGATTATCTCGGAATTTATTAATAGTTTTAGGAATTCCGCAAGTCAGTTTGACCGAAATCTGAGGCCTTTAATAGTTATATCATAAAAATGACGTTTTTATTCGAACGGCGTGAACTATATGCTAATAATGATAAGATTGTTTAATAATCTTCTTAAAAAAATATCTTTATATTAATTAAATATTACAAAAGTAATTACTACAAATATTTCTAGATGTAAACAGGAACCTATTGGTCTATAAATATTAAGAGTAAGAGAAAGGCGTACGACCATCGCACTGACAAGGTCTGAAAGTGTTTGTTTATCCGGAGTAGGAAAAGGGCCCAGGAACACCATATATGGTGGTACCATAAATATACCAAGCACATCCATACATAGCAATCCACATAATCTCATTTAATACAATAAGTTCTTACAGTTTTGTCTATAAATTGAACACAAATTGCGCTGTAATAACACTCACTATAATTACTACTTATATTTATACGTTTTGGTAAAATAAATATTTTGCGTAGTAACGCAGTAAGTTGCAGTAAGTAGTAACTTTAGTTGCGTTATCATAAAATTGTTTATTTACAGTATATTACAGTATGAGATATCAGTTTGCAGCACATGTTACGCAAATATATGTATAATATAATATCTAGTGTTTTAAAAATAATTGTAATATTAGTGCGCTATTTAATTACTCTATTATAATTTTGAAGATTCTTAACCTTGAAACATATACATAACTATGTACCGTGGGCTGAGAAAAAGCGTATTTTCCACGTTCCGTGCATAATTTAATCGGTGCGTACGTGTCTTTGACTAAGTTTTTAATGCAAGTATATTATTAGTTATTACGTACATTTGTAATTAGCATAATCCGAATACTCGTTTTTTTATGGAACATAGTAGGTAGTCAAGTATGTATTACATAAGTAACAATAGTTTGCTTATTTTTGATGGAGTGTAGAGTCTGATTACATAAGCAAAATTTACGTATTAATTTTCATTTTTTTTTAATTATGCCAATGCCTAGGGCCATTGAGGAGAAGAGCTTGCTTACGATTCATATTCTTTGACAGATTCAGCCCTTCACAGTTCGGTGAATATATTCTCCTCATTATGTACCCAAATCTGTTAAATGGTAAAATTGTGGTCAAAGCACTGAGTCTATATTATATTAAAAAAAAACATATCTAGAACGAAACCTAAGAAGCTGTTTTGATTTGGCCACGTGATAGCTTGCATCCCACAAACCAAGGTATATGGGGTGGTTCATTTCCTTGGGGTGTCCTAAACCAGATTCCTTTATCTAGGGATATGACATTAAAGTGCTCCTTCCATAAAGACCAAATAAGATTTTTGGATTTTACTAGTATTTCCATTAAGCTTACACAATACATTTGAAAGCCCCCATATTAAGTATTTGCTTAAACCACTACGTAATACAGGCATAAGTACTTATTTTTTAAAGTAAAATTTACAATGGCCTTTTGCTACTTCCATTTAAATATTGCAATTTATATAGGTATATGTAAAATACAAAAGAAAACGATGTTTTTTATGATACTATATTATGTTATCTTAGTAATATTTAATACTTTACTGTTTTATAGTATGTTATTTCATTTATGAAGCTGTCTAGGGCTGTGTATTAAAAACATATTTGTTAGGTATTCTCTTTATCGAAAATATTTATTTTTCATTATTTTTTGTTTAATAACGCGTTTATTGAACTAATATGAAGTTTTTAAAAACATTATATGTGCGAATATTACCATTCAATCTCTTTTCAAGTCGGTATAGTAAATTATACAATATTAAAATTATGAATCGCGACACCGATTTACACGGGTGATATTTAATTTATTTTAAAGCGATCCCTAAGTAAGAATATTTCTCTTATCCATCGATGTTTTATGACTTGTTTCGTTAATAAATAAGCTATAATCCGGAGCTTAATCTTGTACCAGTTTAATGCAAGGTGATAAGATAAAGTTGTCATTTCTTTTAACTAAAGAAGCCGGCAAATATCAGTTGACGCTTTGTCACTGTGTTCAACGCATGAATAAAAAGAAGTTAACGCGTCTGGTGTCCTCTTCTTAATGGCAGTAATTGGAAAATTTTGTAATATCTAATAATACTTGAAGTAAATTAAAACAGACAATATGGCTCCTGTAGGCATACAGCCGTAGGTCACACGTGCCCTTTATCGGGTCAAACTATAAAATATTTGAGTGAAACTTCCATATAAAGACTGAAGATAAACTCCAGCAAGATGTTTCGTCTAATACGTAGACTTGCGAGAAGAATCGTGGAAAAGGTGCGGAGATTAGAAGTGATTATGTTCAATATGACTCTTCAGAGAAGGGGTACAGTCCATTCGATATGCAGAAGAGGTACTATACATTCAGTGTACGATAGAGGAACATTAAACAATATCCGCAGGAGAGGGACAATCCACTCTATATGTGAGGTGAGGATTATTGAAACCACTTCTATATACTACGTACACATTTTCGGTGCATTTCTTCGAGGATCTCTTAAACTTAATTCATCCTTATACTTGATTCGGTGCGGTACTTTCGTCTTAAGATTACATGTAATACTAACTAAACCAAAATCAGAATAGAGATTATAAATTAAAAGCAAAATCATAACAATCACAACTCAAATTAATTTAAAAATAATTGCCTCTAATGAATAATTCATATAACTCACATAACATGGGCGGCAAGGCAATTAATAAAGTAATGAAAAAGATTATTTTATTATAATACAAAAATAAAACCAATATTTGTTGGAAATAATACCAACGTTGTTAATAGACACTATGAAAATATAAATATATCATCTTTTCTTAAAACTACATTACAAAAAAGTGAATAACGAGAGTATTCTAGAACGTGACTATCCGTAAAGAATTTAATCAACCAAGATTACCGCTTGGTAAAGTTATATACGTGTCTATTTAAATATGTTACCAAATGAATATTTGAAATATTTAACGCGTGATGTATTATTATACTATTTTGTTTGAAATTTTTTGATTTGCAATTTATTTTTTCGTATTTGTGGATAAATAGGATACAATGTGTTCTTATAAAGAATACATTTCTGTCTAATTATATTATAATCCAGTGATAATATTCATAAAAGCGACCATAGGATTATATTTCATTTAAAAAGCCATTACAATCCTTTCTTTTTCCAGTAGAATGTACTAATTCTTTTCTCGGTTCGGTTCACTGCTGCCAATCATCCTACATCGAAAACTGATATAACAGTAATTACAACTTATGTTGAAATTACATGTTTCAAATACCATTTTCACTTAAAGTACCTATTTAAAAGATAAATATTTGATTATCTATTAGTCGCAATAAGCACTATTGTAGAGCTTTAGAGCTCAATCCTCAGTAATTTCTGAGTTTAAACGAAATCATAGCACAAAGTGTCCCCAAATTATAAAAATTAAAAAATAATAATCAATGTTAATGTGTAATTTTACATGGGAAATCTTCTTATGCTCTGAGAGAGTACTTAGAATTTATATTAAGGTCTCAAATGTTCTGGCATTTTTTTCACATATTATTTCCAACAAACTATTGTTTTGGGATCGAAAAAAAAACAATAGTCGTTTAAAAAAAACACTCTAATATGTACATATATAAATCAATGTAATTTTGTAGTTAATACGTTTCTAAACCGAGCATCCGATTGTGTTGAAACTTTGTGAGTTGATCTGCGTACGTTCGAGAAGGTTCTCGGGCTAAAGGAGAAATTTTCGTAGCTTCGCAACGCATACCGGACACATCTTAGTTATTAATAAAATTTAGATTACTTCAACACTGTAAAATGAAAGTTATCTCATGTATGAGTATATTATATGTAATCACAAACAAATAATCTCACATAATTTTATTTTGAAATTGAAATCATTTTAACAGAATGATCTCATTTATGATTAAGTAGAAACGCAGGCGGTGTTTATACCATATAACATATATAGCCACATGACTATATAATTTTTTCATAAATTAGTTACTATAGAAACCGGGAGCCTCCGAAAATGAGAAAAAAAATCCCTGATATTTACTGTCGTTTTAAGACGTCCGTAAAACAAATTTGACGAATAAAAACAAAAAAGCAAACCGTAGGGCCTAAAGAGCTAAAGTCTTTCTTATTTTATAATTAAAAGAAAAATAAAAATCGACCCATTTTTAGAGGAGGAAACGGGAATACGAAGTGATAATTTTATTTATTTTGCATTGGTCTACTCAGCCCGAGCTGCAGTTGTCCTTTTCCCGTTATATAACTCTTTCATTAAAGCGCAACGCGATAGGAATAGATTTTTAAATACCAATTCTTTATAGTTGTTCCCCACCGCGTGTCGTCTTAATTAATGTCTTCAAGAGCCATTAATTTTGTGAAATTCGTTAACGTATAACTTGGATATATTTAAACGAAGTTTGTTTCGTGTGAATCAGGGACTTTTTTATATAGTTACTAACCTCGTAGCTGTCGAACGAATAAATAGTTTTTTTTGTCTTATTGTTATATATTTTTAGACGTACCATTAACTAGGAACGAATTACTCAGACTTCAATAATTAGAGAATGGGCTTTGGAACGTCATACAATCTCTTACTTTTATATACCGATATTTGATGTTTTTGAACGTCATAGATAACGGAAGTTTATGGCAGTGGGCGCGGCGTTCATAGACATTAGTATTTTTTTTTTAATAAGGAAAACACTCCATCATATAAACGACTTATTCGATGAAATATTTTGTCATAATGCGATGTTATAGGATTTGAATTAGACTATTCATACTTTATTATTAGTCAAAAATTGAATTTAAAAGAAACGCATAATATTTACTTTTTGTTACTGCGTAAAAATATATCACTGCTATTAATTTATAATAATTATTGTGCAAGAGCTATTTACAAGAATTTAATAATTGATGATAGATGCTAATCTTAACAAAAACCTAATATAAAAAATATTATTTATATAGTCTGCGTTTGTAATGTATAATTTATGATATGAAGTTTACTTTTAAATGATATAATGTTTTCGCGACTACATAAATACACTAGCCACTTAAAAACGAGTATTACTATTTACAATGTGTCGTTTCGTACGTTTGTAATGTGTAGGTAATTTATAATGTGACCTTTATATTATGTAACGTGTTTGCGACTGTTTCATATTTTAAAAAGCTACACTTTTCATAAATTTACTTAGAATTAATTAAACATATCTTTCCCTTAATTTAACTAACTAATAATTTAAATCCTATCGTCAAAATGTAATTATGTAAATTAGGTTTTCTTCGTCTCAAAGATAAAATCCATAAATTATAAATAATCTAGTTCCTTTGTTTTTGTGAATTGATTTTTCTTAAACATTGTGCATTGGCAGGTTTTTTGTAATTTTGGAAGAAAAAATAACATTTTTCTAGAGTTTGTTATGATATAAAAATATTTTAAATTATCCAAGTGTCAAATACTAGTTATACGGAACATTTATGAAAACATATTTTTTTAATATTATAAATCTCTCTTTTTTTTGTGTATTACTAGTAATATCTTACTGTTTAAAATTCTAATGCAATGTTTGTAAAATAAATTACCTACCTATAAATTACTCACCGGTATGAAGTAACTTTTGCTGTATGAAGTAAGTTGCTGCATCAAAGCCGCAAATAATTATAACTATTAAGAGGACATGCAGCTGGCGATGGATTTGAATTTTGAATTGATTTTCAGATATCTATTGCTATCGCGTTGCGCCCCAAAGAAAGAGTTATAAAACACGAAGGGGACAACTACAGCTCGGACTGATTTTACCTATTCAAAATAGACGAAAACATCGCTTCGTAGTACCCTGTTTTATCTTCGAAAATTAAACCGATTTTTACTTTTCTATCAGTTATAGAATAAGAAAGACTTTGACTATGCTTCTACGTTGTGATTTTTTTGTTTTTATTTATCAAATTTGTTTGACGAACATCTGAAAAGCATGGTAAAACCAGAACATTTTTTTAATTTTCAAAGGCTCCTATAGTTTCTACAATAACTAATTTATGAAAAAAATCAAAACATACGGGTATGGCGGTGGTGGATATATTTTATTTGGTATAAAAATATTTACCATAATGCAATTATCCAGGGAGGAAAGAGAGGACTGCGTTTGTATGGAATAAATGCTGCTCGCATATCCTTGTTATTGTTATTCAGATACTTTTTCACCGTATGTTATTAAGTAATTAGATGGGTAATGGAAGGGCGTACGAGCGCTGTAAATTAATGTTAATGTGAACTGTAGTTTAGGAATGCATCTTCATACTTGTGCATCTTGTCGCTCATAGTACAATTAAAGTGACATCATCATGCCCGATCAACGGAAGAATGCTACATGTTTCATTGAATTTTCAACGTTATTTCAACACCCTTTCATTAATAGCATGACGCACTTTTCTATTTTTAAAATAATATAATATATTTTATATATATCCATTATAAATGCATGCAATTTATTATTACCCTAAGTATGTACTTTAAGAGAAAATTACAGTTTACACACGACTATATAGTATCTACCCTTTATGGTAGGTATTTATGCTGTAGAAAAAATTAACGTACTGTAAATATAAATTATTTACCTACCTACTAATAGTTACTAACATATGTATGTTAGTGCGCTAACTAAGAGAACATAACAAGAATCGCCTCGAACAACTTACACGAAAATATTAAATTAGATTTTTGAACAATTGATCTTTTAAAACGGCTCGTAAACTACTCCCAGCTTGCTAATTACATGCAGACTAATTTAATGTTGCCAAACATCTTAATTGGTTAATATTCATGTCCATTGAATGAATCAATAAAACTCGAAGACGCAGAATGTTTATTTGCGTTTATTTTGATTTAACATTGTAAATTATGACATTGGGGTTTGGCAGCGACTAAATATTGAGTATTTCTCTCGTTTAGAACACATACTAGCCAACGAATAATATTAATTACCTATTATGAAAATATAAATCACATTTTGAAATTTATTAGATGTTTATTAATTTCCATTAAACATGTAAGTCGTGGAAACGCTAGTAGTATCTTTTAATATTTTTGTTCTGTTATGCGAGTTTTTTTTTAAATATAATAAATGTCTAAGATCACTTTTAATTGTTGTCATTAGTTGCGGTGTGTTATTGTGTACAAGCATAATAAATGAGTGTATGGGGTCTGCATGCAGGTATTGTCGATGAGTGATGAGCTTCGTCGTGCGCTATATTCGTCGGGCGCGTCCGTCGACATGGAGTTCTCGCCGCCCGACCTTATCGGCACCACAGAAATATTTACTATGGATCACAGGTAGGTGCTACATACAAGACTCTAATGATAAAATACAATGATAAAATTTATAGACCTAACCTCAACGCAAATGGATAACTTATATCAACCATATTGCAGAAGATAAATACATATTTCATATTTAGAATTGGTAGAGTATATACATATATAATATATTGCAACTTGTATAACTCTTTATATTTGAATCGTTAGTAATACAGTATGCATTATATTGACAAATAGTTTCATATACCAGACAGTTTATTACGCAAAGTGAGACATAAAATAAATATCATTATTTGGCGCATATTTATTGGAGATTTCATTGCATCACATTATTTAAGGATTAATACTAAGACACACTTTTGAAGTAGCTGTCGGGCTTAGATCAGTGGTCGTCAAACTGCAGCCCGCGGGCCGCATGCGAACCTTGGAAGTATTTCTGCGGCTCTCGATATGGCAAACAACTTTGGATGACAATGACTCAAAAGCGAGTATGCATATAGTTAGTGTAGTAGGTTGTCAAAAATGACTTAAAGGTTGTCATTGCCAAAAAAATGTATGGAGAGTTCACGTTTTGCAGCTCATAAAAATATGTACTACAACTAATCCATAAAAGTACGGGCAACACAGTGGTACCTCACATTACCCCTTGACCTGAAAAGTGTGACGACCACTGGCTTAGATTGTTCTGGAATATACAATTCTGACAGTAAAGTCGTGATGTGGGTTACAGGGACAAGCTGTGCAGTGTGTTGCCGGCACGTGCTCAGGGCTACATGTGGTCGCTAGCGTTCAGTACTAGTCAGAACGGGTTCTCACTCGCATCTATGTACCGTAAAATGCAGCGCGTCGATAGCCCCGTACTTCTTGTTATACAAGACACCGATAACAACGTAAGTTTTATTTAAAATATTTTTTACAACCTATTGCTGTGTAGCAAAGTTTCTCAAAACGAAGAAAACAGCGAGCTATTTTTCATAAGAAAGCGCTTTACTTCTTGGACAATGGAATATTATTTCGACGAACCCTTTTCCAAAACATTTCTTAGCGAATCCGGAAGCCAAGAATTAGTATAATACCGTACAAAAAGTCAGCAGAACTCGTGGATTAATTGAACCCCTTGAACACCTTCCCGGCGTTTACGCCAGATTTCCATTGTTTTCCTATTGTCTTTCAATTGTTTCATTATTATAGGTACTCGACATATTAATTAATGCTTTAAATGTTAATGTTGTTGAACTTTTACATAAGGACTGTTCAAATATTGATGACATGTGACACTAGGTACCTAGTTAAATGGTGATTACATAAGCAATGTTTAATCCTATTTAAGCAGATTTTGTAGGAAAAAAATAAGTTCTGACAAAAAGAAGGGAGAGTAAAAAATGTCTATAACTTTGCTGTGTCGGTCATCCACCATCCCATCAGTCGTAACGGTGAAGTAACTATAATGACGTCATTTGACGTTTTGTAATGAAAATGTAATTTTTTAATATGTATTTTTCCAGGTGTTCGGGGCACTGACATCATGCGCTCTACACCCCTCGGAACATTTCTACGGCACCGGCGAATCGTTCCTGTTCTCATTTCAACGTATACAAGATGAGGGCAGGCGTCACTCGCAGACGCACCACGATGCCCTCAAACATAAGGAACCCGACCATAAGGACGATCTCAAGAAGGATGACAAGGATGGTCAGTGAAACATTATCTTTTTAAGTGAAACATCATTCCGCGCAATGCGAATGGGGTTACCAACCATAAATTACGACGTGTCCTACTTTATTTTCGACAAAAATACTTTATACTTTTGTATAAAGACGACTTGATGAGAGTAAAACTTCAAGGTACCGTCAAAATATAAACGTCATATATTGACATCACGATTAGGAATATTAAAGGACGAATAGACAAGTACGCAGTGAGAGAGAAAGAGACAAAAACATGCTATATTTATGCTATACTTTTTGAGTGTATAATAATTTCCTTCGCTTTGTGCTATGCTATATCCGTTCTAGAGGAAGAGAGTGCATGATTTTATTTCATAAAGTGAGCATACATACTGTTATCTCTTTCTTGGTCTTTGATATTGTTTATTTGTTACTAATAATTTGTCTTGCCGATTTAAACTATAAGATTGCCAAAGAAATTTTGCTTCAGCCACGTGCCCTCTGTACATACGTTCTTTTTTTTTAGACTTTTTACTTTTTGACTATTGGTGATTTGTGAATTAATTACAGATGAATCGCCGCCATCTAAAACAAAGTTCCGTTATTGGGGTTGGACTGGCGACAATATGTATTTCATACGCGGCAGCAACGACAACATATCAATTGGAGCTGGCGAGTTAGTATTATAACAAATCTATTTGCTAACTTTAATTTACAAATTACACTAATTATGCCCCCCCCCCCCCCCCCTCTCCCCAAGGTGGACCGACGACCTGGTGATGAAGGTCTTTGTGGAGATCTCTAAGGGAGATTTGTGTCCAGCGGTGATAATATTTATTAACATTTGCAATGTCCATTTTTAAAAGCAAGAGATTTCTTTCTTTTTTTCGTGCCTTCAGCACTCACCCCCAAAGTTTGGTGAAGCTGTAAAGGCCCTTCCGGTCAACAGCATAGGTTACAAAAAAAATGTTTTGCCCAGGCTGGTATTATTAGATGATGCTCTACTTATGATGTTTTCCTTCACCGAAAGTTCACGTTTATTATAAACTTGAATAGGTGAGTTCGAACTTGCGTATATATCTCAGAATTATCTGCGTATATTGCGCTAACAACTCAGCGACATTGCTACAAATTTATGTATTGACATTTTTTTAGCGGTAAATTCGGATTATGGCTGGACGGTGACCTTTACCTAGGTCGCACACAGCGCTGCAAAACGTACGGAAATGAACCGCTAACTACTAGAGAGGATTTCATCGTCAAGATCATGGAATGCTGGACCTTCATATGAACGGCGAGCGTCGTAAACTATATCGTCGCCTATCGAAGCACCGCCCCCCCCCCAAGCCCTCGAACGCGGAAATTGAACTGCGCTACGTTTCTACTTTCAAATATTAAATAAATAAATTTAAAAAAAAGCTTTAGATAATATCGTATAAAATATGCTATGAGAAAAGTTTCGACACTTTTATAAGTCTGTTTGATTGTTAGTGTTTTATTATACTTTTAATTTAGACTAGCGGCACAGTCGAGTCTGAAAACGATTTATTAATATTCGCATTATGATGACTCGAAAGGTAGCGACGATGACGACGTGAACCGATAGATGACAATCTTTAATATATTGAAACGTCTATACATTTTAAGTCATGTTGTGTGTATTCATATCTTGACCAATTAAAATGTTATATTAATCATGTCAGAATTTAGAGACGTATTCGGTAGGAGTGACGCCGCTAGGGGGCATTGACCTCTCTGCCGAGGCGAGCGCATGAATCCTAGTCAATTGTCATTCGTAAGTAAGTGAGGGAGGAACTAAGGAAAGGGAAAGCAGGGGAAGAACCGCGTCCCTACACCTCGGACGAATCCGATAAATATGTAACGTGTCAATTCATACAATTATTAATATTGTGCATTGTTGTTAATAAGGAAAGTAAAAGAACATATTTGTAATGATTAATAGTCATCGTATCATGTTGTGTAGAGATTTATACATATAGTAATAAATTTAACGAACCGACAAGCATTATAATATGATTTAGTCAAAATTTTTATCGTCGTGTCAGTAGTATTCGAGCTGGAGTTTGATAATTAATATGCAACGATTTTGTTGATTTTGATTTTTTTTTAAATGAGGCTACTCAATGATTTTTTTGCAGTATTGCGATGAACTGTTCTCAAAACGTACTAACAACGAGGGCCCCAACTTACTCGTATATGTGTTTAATTTTACTTACGGTATATGGTTCAGTAACACCGTCATTATAAATTATTATTTATGTTATATGTAATAATAATATTAATAGATTTTATAGTTTACGTTGTAGCATCTGAATGTACTGAGTCATAATATTAAGTTAGCGAGCATAATTTGTATTAAATTTTCACTGTGATTTGATTAATTATTATGTTTTACATTTTGTTTATTGAAGTGTTATTTCACATATCTACATATTATATTAAAAGTTTCATGAAAATCTTGTTCCTTTTATTATCATTTCACAATGAACAATTAACACGCGATTCACTTAATAATATAAAATCTCTTTATTTCGTGATATGACGCTTCAGTACAGATATATGTAGCAAAACATTTATATAATTAATTAAATAATAATCTTAAAATAGTTATATTAGAACGCTTGATGAATGTAATCGTCATTGTGCTTAGTAACTGTTAGCATGATGTTACTCAAATATGTTTATTACATAAGAATACGTATTTATATAGCATTCAGTTAAGGCCAGTATATGGCATGCACCCAATTTTCGTTATCAATAGTACTACTAAGTAACACAGAGTAATAAAAAAGATGATAATTATTTTGTATTTAATGCTCGAAAATTAATATACTTTGACAGCTAAATTTTGTTACACAAACATATATGCGAAATTATTAACGACTATGCCTGCGTCATTTATTAGTAATTATTATTATACCATAATTAATTTTCTTTATATATCCAAAGTGTAGATGAAATTAGATTTTAAAAGATGTCAGCATATTTAAATTGTTATTAAAATTGAAAATTCATTAGATTTGTTGAGTAGCAGTGGAAGTTGATATATTTATTTATTCTGTTATGGTTTCAAACTTGCGATCGGTGTAGCCGCATTACTTTATTGGTGATTTTATTATATAATTCTAAGTTGTTATAATGTAAAACAAGCCATAATAATTGAAAGTATATTCTTTTCAAAAGTGTGTTTTATTCTTTCAATAAAGTAATTGTTTAACTTCATAATTAATAGTATCGGCGTCTCTGTTGGTGGTATCCTTCGCGTCTATCATCTCGCTGTCTGTAATCACTATAGCCCCTGTCATAGTTGTCCCTACGATCTTGATAGTTCCTATCCCTGTTCCCAGACCTTTCATAGGGATAATGATCGCTGCGTCGATTGTTACGACGATCATTCCTTCTGGCAGAATTAGGGACCCACCATGGGTCAACAATAGGTGGTATGGAAGGTTCACTATTAAATACTTTCATGAATTCTTCATCTTTATCAGAGTATCTGTCTTTCAGTTCTTCTTCACACTTGGTAAGGAATTCTTTGTCAGCTGCAGATAGTGTATCGGAAGCCATAATTAAGGTTCAAATACTTCCGGATATTGCATTAAGGAATCCACAACTGTAATAAAGGTTCTTTTATATTTGAAGTCCAATGTAAAAAAATAAATATGTAATCCCAACACTCAGGACAGTCAACTCAAATTACATTACAAATAATTCATACAAAAGGTTATCATAAATTTGTTATTGAAAAATAATTTATGTTTCACCAGTAGGTAGGTCTTGAAATACCATTTACTTTCTAAATTTAATTTGTTTCATACCTCTGAATTGTGAATCTGTATTGGCGTAACGTATTTTATGGCTGTACATGCATGCTCTACTCATGTCTGTTATGTTTTTGACAATTTTGGCTATTTGGATACAAATCCAAACAGGACTACTTATCTGAAGATATGACAATCTTATCTGAATTTAGTCATTAATAGGTCAATTATCCTTCAGGAGTAGATTAGAACATTTTATAAACCATTGATTAGCTAATCATAAATAACTGGAACACCACTCAGTTCGCTTAAAAAAAACTAGAGATGGTGCTTCTTTTTTTTTATACACAATATAGACTTGGTGCTTTGACCACAATCTCACCTGATTTTAATTGATGATGTGGTCCAGGATGGTAAACCACTAAGCCCAGATGTTAGACTAGTTCTCAAGTGCTACTACTAAAAGGGTCTTGTTATTGAAGATGGATAGAAATTATGATAAAATTAAGAAAGTCATAACAGCCTAAAGCAATATTACAACTGTAAAGAAATACAATCTGTACATTACATGTACTTGAGAAAATAATGACCAGGGTATTTTAAGGAGAGAACACAGTTCAATGACTTTTTAAAACTTTCATTTTTCTTTGATTATGCAACACTACTGAATATATTTTGATGAAATTTGATGTGGCGGAGAACTCAAATTTAAAAATTTGAAAATTCACCTAAAGTGAATTAAGTCCGTTTTAAAGTTTGTTGTGAAACTTTGCCTGTCACAGTCCAGTAATAAACGAAGTTACATTTCAACATATTAGACAACAACAAATGGGTAAATTAAGAAAACATGATATTCAGAAAACATACTAACAGAATGTTACATATTTTAATGATTTTTGAAAGTACTGAATGTCTGTTTGTTAATTTGTATGGCAACAATACTTCAAATTAGTATGCACAATTTTCATTGAAATAGAAAAAATGATTTTGATATTATTATTAAAGTTGCCAAATATGTATCTAAATCCTAGTTTTACAAATATAAAATTTAATGTGGAAGTCATCATAGGCACAGCAAGTTAACTGTAACATTTTAGGGAGTGTTCTTGTTTATGATAAATCTTGTCATTACAACTCCAAAAAAACACAAATATTTTAAATATTTATGTAGCAAAATAATTTTTGGTATACAACACTAATAAGATTCAATATAAAAACTGTGATAAAGAAGCTGATTATTTTATCTTAACAGATAATAAAGCAACATTAACAAAACAGATAACACGCAGAATTAACAAGGACAAACAGATAAACCATAAGTGATAACATTAAAAGTTATCCTGAAAAAAAAAACTATTTACAAGATTCTCCAACTATGTTTGTTAAGATGAGATTGTAAAAGGTAGGTTTGTTTGCCCAATTAAAATCCATGGGCTCAAAAACCCACCCCACATACGATCCGCACTCCGGACATATGCAAGGCCTCCAACGGTAATGAGGATACCAAGAATCACTTTCTGACCACTGCAATTTGAATCAATTTATAATTTAATGACTTATCCACAGAAACCTCGAATAAAAGATAATTAAGGAGTGAGATTACCTCCCCAACACCTACACATGAAGAATGCTGTGTGCTGATCACAGGTAGTTGGAAGAAAATATCACTCACTAGCACTTGAATTAAAACATTTTTCTTTCCATATAAACTATCATAAACTGACTTCTGAGAAGCTGTACTGGGTTTTGAAATAATATCATTTGACGAAGACACATTAACACCACAGTCTCGACATAATATATTGTCTGAAATATACAAATAAGATTAGAAAAATAAATGTACGAAACCAAAACTACAATTTAATATTAAAACAAACCAGTAAGTATTTTCGTATTCTTGAAATGATTTTTTACAGCCAAGTCCTGTAAGGCTACTGTATAATTTATTAAAAACAATAAAACATAAATTGAAGAAAACATCACATTCACCATGTGCACTATTTCGCTTTTCGACTATTTTTTTATTAATTTGTTTAATGGCCCTGGGTTCAAGCACTTTTGAGCCTAACGCCTCGCTTTTTCACGTTTGCATAGGATTTCCAAATCAAGATTTTGATATTTCCTTATTACAGACAAAAAAAATCCCCAAAATGATACTATATCAAAAACTTTTACCCAAATATAATCACTTGTGTAAATTACTTTCAATCAATAATAATAATATCTTATTTAGTATCGTTTTTTATTACATATAGAGGTCATGAATACAAGTTATTAAGGTACAACTTGGTATTATTTTTCTAATCTTCAGTGTTTTAATAAAATTGTGGCCATTTCACGCTCCGTGTCATTATTTTCAATACACTTGAGCGCAATAACCAAACTATATCACGTAACAGGCCATCGTAATTATTATAAATAAAACATTTATACACTACAAGTTAATATATTTCATGTTACATAATAGTAGACAAATTATGAAGTGCAAAAATATGACAGATGTTGTTTTAATAATAGATAAATATATACATTTTAAATAAAGAACATTTAAGATTAACAATTAAGGTTTTATAACAGTAATTACATAAGATATACCCGAATACTACAAGTAAATGAATTAACAATAAGGTTCAAAACAAAACGAACCAAAATTCCGCTAAAATTGTGCTTTTCTATTATTAGCTAGATGTTTATTATCAGTGCGGTAAACCCAAAAAATATTAATCATAAATTATAATATTTCAACATAGTTTTATTTTAAAGATAACATAATTTTACGTAAAAAAAAACAATATGTTACTATATATATGACAAAGTTAAAAAACAATAAGATTTTTATAACTAGGACAAATAAGGTTAAAACACATATTGTAAATATAGTTTAAACTATACAAACATTACCCAACTCCTCAGATCGCAAAAAGTGGTGGAAAATAAAGAGACCTGCTTCTCCTTTAGCTATCTGCCAAAAAAGTTGTGTCAAAATCAAAAAAAGCCATTCGGAATATTACCTGGAACAAACAGACAGAAAAAAAAAATGTGTTTTTGGTATAGGTAACATATATGTATACATTCGTATGTATTCAGTAAAAAGTTGGCATTTTGATTTTACAAACAGACAACTATCTGTCTGTACGACTACTTTGCAACGCTCATCAAGGGATAATTGCAATGGATACCTGTTATGTATCTTACATTGTTAATTACAATTCACAACATGGCAAAAATAATACTTACGAAGTTTTAGGTTATTTACAAAGAAAATGAAAAAATGTATTACATTAGAGTGAATACTATTGTAAAACACAATAGTCTATAATCACATTGCAAATTTAAGGCCAAATGAATATAATATCGTCTACTTACGAATGAAATTTTATTGTTTCAAGTTTTCCCTCACTACGACTTTTGCAGCCTACAATTTCGCAACCCATTTTTTTTTCTAACCTAGCTAATGCTGTTGACTGGAAGGGCCTTAACAGCTTCACCAAACTTTGGGGGCGAGTGCTGAAGGTACTCAGCCGCAAAAAGGTAACTAACACACACATCGGCTTGGCCGCTACCTATATATAAAAATTGCCATGGAATTTGAAACTAGCAAACCCCTACATTTTTTATTCTTGAATAGCGATAAAAAAAGGTTCCTTACAAGACTTACCTACCTGCGTGTTATGTGCAGGAGTGTGTATGTAGTGTTGTGCGAGTAATGCTCAATGCATGAGCAGTGTCACTGTATCGCGCTGACGGCGACGTCAAGACCCTCCTCAGTTGGGGAACGAGACAGGTCTTGGGTCGCCGCCTGAGGTGGACCCGGAGAGTGTGTGGGAGCAAAATTAGCCGCCTGTCCCCATGGCAGGAACGGCGGTTACGCGGGCGTGAGCGCTGACACGCATATGATCGAGGTTGATGAGGAAAGATCCTGTTACTGCGAGTGATTGTATCATCGCGGTCGATTAAAATTTTACGCGGACGTCGCCGCTTGCGGCCGGCACGTCGGACTGGCAAGTACGAGACGGCTCGTACTATGACGGGGTTCGGGTGTGTCTCTGCGCGTTCGAAGAAGGCGCGAGATTGGGTTTTGATGACGGACCTAATGGTGGGCAGGTTGAGATCCATTAAATCCATTTTGCAACCCACTAACGCATTTACTATAATTAAGGCCAACGAGTCAATGACTCAAAACGAACTTTTAGTTACAAAAAATTAAAAGACTAAACGCACAAGTTTGTTTGTCACTACTCCAATCTTGACAAACAATAAAAAACTAGCACAGTAACACGGACGATAAAATATCTTTTGTCTTTTTCGGCACATAAGTAATACTACAGTCCACTCATTTTTAAAAGTGTCTTCGTTCAGGAGTTGGTAGCTCTGAGGATTGATTGCATGTTTTCCCATTTACTTCCTCCCAAAAATTAGGTTAAACTAGGGAGCTTGAATATCGCCGGAGTCCGGATTCCCGTCGGAAAGACGATGAGGTATCTCGGACTCGTTCTCGACGGTCGTTGGGACTTTGGCGAACACTTCCGACAGTTATCCCCTCGACTGATGGGCACGGTCGGCGCACTCGCGCGACTGATGCCTAACGTCAGGGGGCCGAACACGGCCTGTCGGAAGCTGTACCTGGGGGTCGTTCGATCTATGGCTCTATACGGGGCTCCGGTCTGGGCGACAATCTGTCCAGACGGAACATCGCCGCTCTGCGGGCTCCGCAGAGGGTGATGTCGATTAGGTCGATACGGGGGTACTGTACGGTGTCGTTCGAGGCCGTGACCCTGCTTGCCGGCTCCCCTCCGTGGGACCTGGAGGCTAGGGCTCTCGCCGCCTTGTATAGGTGGTGTAGGGAACGTTCGGATAGGATGCAATGCCCGACGCCTCGAGAGATCGAGGCGCGGCGGGCGGAGCTCAGTGTCTCGATCGTCCTAGAGGGGTGGGAGAGGCGTTTGGAGAATCCCAGCGCCGGGGTCGCTACAGTGGAGGCCGTTCGGCCCCACCTTAGGGACTGGTTAGGGAGGACTCACGGAGTTTTGAGTTACCGCCTTACGCAGGTGCTGACGGGGCACGGGTGCTTCGGCAGTTACCTGAATCGTATAGGAAGGGAACTCTCTCCGTGTTGTCATCACTGTGCCGGCGGAGTCGTCGACAACGTCGAGCACACGTTGGTCGTGTGTCCCGCGTGGAGGGAGTCCTTCAGGACTTGGCGTCCGACGTGGGTAGGGTCCTCTCCTTGCCGTCGCTCGTGAGGGCGATGGTCGGGAGCTCTAGGGCTTGGGCGGTTGTCTCTTCCTGTTGCGAAGCCATCATGCTCGTAAAGGAGGAGACAGAGTGGGAGAGGGAGCGGGCAGCGCACCCCAGCCGAGTGAGGCGTGTCATACGCCGGGGCACCGGACGCAGCCGTCCGGGCGCCCATCGAGGTCGCCAAGCCTCGTAAAATAACTTGACGTCGGACCTCCCGTGAGGTATGGCGCTGTCAGGGCCTCTGCAGAATACATATATAATGTGCCTCCGGAGGCCCTGGTATCTTTGCGCCGGTTAGGGACGTGGAGTGTTTAGTCAGTCGGTTTCGGCCAACCTGGCACACGGGCACCAAAGAGGGCGCCTCTCGCAGGGGGGTGTGAATCGGTGACCCAGTCTGTCGCGAGGATCAACGTATGCAAAAAACTACGTTTCGGCATCGGTCCATACGTCCGAGCGTTCAACGAGCAAATTTCAACCACGTAAAAAAAAAAAGGGAGCTTGAATAAACAGTGACTAAAAATTAATTGTGTGACTATGATTATCCTTGTTAATTTAAGTAAAAGGATTTACCATTAACGAAACGAATCTAATTAGTAACCAGACAGTTTCGTGTATGTGGGAGTTACTCACTAACATTTATTTGTCATACCCACTAAAGGAAAACACGAACGTTTTCTTTAATGTTCCGTTAGTGTACATAATATAAAATGTCATTTTAATATAAATGGAAATATTCGTCATTGCTCGTCAGAACAGCCTCATAATAAATTAATTTTGCAAGGAAATTTTATCTCGATTAATAAATTTGGTTTGAACACGTTATGTGAACTACCATAATAAAGTAATGCAACACATAAAAAAAACATCTATTCAAAATATATTTTATTTTTATGATAAAAAGTGTTACAATCTGAATGATCTAAAAGACTATCATTGTCACTAGTCAACTTCAAGCATGTTACTTATCATTTCTATATACAGTAGGCTGTAAAAGTTAATTACCAGTATAAAACGACTGTTCTGTGAGGCTAAAATTGACGCCATCTATGACCATGTAACTTCTTCGAAGTGTAACAGTAAAGCTACATAAAATAATCCAAATATGGCGCTGCGCTATCTTAAAAAAAATTAAAAAAATGTTTTCCTAGCACAATGTAAGCATTTTTATTTATTTATTATACTGTAAAGGTAATGAAACACCAAGTCAAGGTATTTAAAAATATTTAAAGACTATTTTACCATATCTGCAAAAGACGGGATTTGCACCTGCAACCTAACGGTTGCATGTACGCTACATGCACCATTCGGTCATCGAACGTTTAGTTATCTTTGCGAAATTACTACCACTTTATGAGCTTATCATGACTTAGGGTAAACTTAAGAAGGTAGCCTGAAAATTTATAAATATCAGATTTATTTTTCAAAGACTTATGCTCATTCATTTGTTCATTGCATCTTGTGTGATTGATTGAACATGTGTATAATAAAAATGAATCCTACTTAGTCACAAGAATACAAATAATTGTTTTGCCCAACGAAGGCAAAATTTTGTCTAAAAAAGTCGGTGTAAACAAACGTAAGTTGGTTATTTATTAACTTCCTATATTTTTATAAGTTATAGTTACAGCGGAAATCAGTCCTTTTATGGATACGACGATTTGAATAGGAGAATTATTTGCTCTATCGTCACAGAACGTGTAGGCCACGGCTCATACACAAATCTCAACGTGAAGCCATGGTGAGGGAGTATTAGCAGATTGAGTCAACATGGACGTCTAAGTTTGTGTTGTCGAAATAATACGCGTTATAATAAGTAGCATATTAATTCGAAATATTGTTAGTATTATCCAGTGTAATGTAATCATCTCTAAAGTTTCTTTTCTCCTCCCGCCCCTGCTGCTTTTTTCTTACTACTTTCCGCATAGATAGTAATTATCATAAACTTATTTCCCTAATACAAAATATATACAAAAAAAATAAAACATAATTATTTGTTAAATTATACGGAGTGTAAATATAAAAAAATGGCAACACAATTTTACTAGCCTGTCATCACAGAATAATATTACGGAGCCTGTCATATCAACACACAAAACCGTACTCGATGTAATGGAATAATCGGAGATTTGTTTGTTTTTTCTCTTTCACAAAAAGCACTAACCTTCTCTTGCATTACTTTTAGACGCATGTGGCATGATTAAAGCAATAAATGTCTTATTTCTACTCTAAAATAAGAGAGCTTGGATTTGACATAATCGATTGATTTTCCAATGACGGTCTGTAGTGCCAACATATAGGAAATGGATTTAAGGGACAAGTAATAGTCAACGCATTATCCCGTCTCGCAATTGGCGGACCGTGAATATCGAACCTCGGACCGCCAAATATTGTATTGTATACCAAGTATAAATTAATACGTAGATAAGGTATACTATACTATATTTTAGAAGTACCCACAATTGATATGGTTTGATGAGTTTCCTATCTAGCCTGTGTGAGTGTTTGTGCGAATCAGTTATAACTATAACTGATGTGATTTAAATATTTATAGTTGTTTCTTTTCTAGACCTGGTTAAAATTTTCCCACAGTATCCGGACCCCACCTAAAAGTACTTGCCGACTCCTGGACTACGCTATAGTATTATTATTCATCTTTGATGCATTTCTCTATTATTATTCATCTCTGCTCTAAAGTCACATCGCGTGGATTTGACATCATCGATTGACTTTCGAATGAAGGTCTGTAGTGCCAACATATAGGAAAGGTAATCAAGGGACAAGTTTGTATAATAGGTCCATGGGGACAAGTTATAGTGAACGGACTATATCATGCAGTCTCGTTCTGTAATACTATGGATATCTGTATATCTCTGGTCGTAAAACTTGTTGTGATTTTTTCTTGTTTCCATTTATTCCTTTTTAAGGAAAAGGCAAAGGTACTAGTAGATCATTTAGCCAAGTCAAACGTTAGGAACATTATCAATAAATGAATAGCGGTAACAAAATGGTGGCCTGCTGTTACGACCACAACGGGAATGATTGGGACATTTCAAAATTTACGCTTAGTATATTTATTTTTACTCCACTGATCATGCGTATTATAACTACACTATATCACGTAAATGCCACCAAAATTACATAATTTATAGTAAAATACTGCAAAATAATGAATTAAAAACAAGGACGACAACATGACAGACCAAAATCGCGTCTCTATTGTGAACAACTATTTTTTTATTAATCTCTGGTTTGTAATGTTTATGCATAAAATACATCGACGTTTTTACGATATGATAAATCGAAAGTTTGCATAAAATTTATCAGATTTATCGGATAAAAAGATTGATTTTTTCAATAAATTGGTTAAAATAATCAACTTATATAAATAAGATAATGATAAATATTAGCAAAGTATACAATATAACTTTATTGTATTTTTGTTATTAAATTTGTAATTAAAATATTATAATATCCATTATTTTAAACAGTAAATATACTAGAGAGAGTAACTAACGGAAAATATATTAAACAGAGACTAAAGTTTCAACTGTCCAGAACTCAGGACGGTTGGTATTATTTAGTACTAGTCTATAATAGTATCTATACTAATAAATAAAGTTGAAGTGTCTGTTTGTAATATCAAAATATTTTTTTTTAATAAATACATATGGATATATACACGATAACTATAGATACCAAAAACAAAATTTTAAATTTTTTTGTCTATCTGTATCTTTGTTTCGGGTAATCACAGCAATGGCGAAATCGATTTTGTGTGGAATTTTTTGTAGATAATATAACAAAATTAAAACTCATGAAATTGTGACCAAAATATGATTTCATGGATAGCTCTATCAAAACATTATTTTGGAACGATTATTTAAAAGGTATATTACGTAGTGAAAAATATTTGAAATGCGTGTAGAGTCGCGGGCATAGTTATTATTATTTTTACATGTATATTTATTTAATTTCAATGTTTATTAATTTTGTCCCAATAAATAAAAGTTATTAATTATCTTAGGAGAGAATAAAAGTACTGAATTGTTTAATTGTCAGAAAAAAGTAAGAAATTTGATACTCGTTTGGGAATTCTGATGCCAAACTACCAAAAGGAATGTAAGTGTAATGTAACGAAAAGCGTATACAATATAACTCCCTGTTTATATTTTGCTTTAAATATATTTCTATTACATAGAAGTGCGCGTACAGTTTGTCAATGCGTCGAATGAAATCGATCTATCCTTAAGCAATTAATTAATCGATGCATTAACAATGTTTTTCATACATCGAGGCATATCGGGCATCACTATCTCTGGTTTTTGCCAAATGCCAACAACAGAAGTTATTTGAGGGTGCCTGGCACGATTTTGGTCTGTCATGTCGTCGTTCTTATTTTTATTCATTATTTTGCATTATTTGACTTTATATTATGTAATTTTGGTTTTGCATGTTACGTGATATAGTGTATTTATGATACACAAGTGTAGTGAAGTGAAAATAATGACAAGGAGAGTGAATTTGGAAATGTCCCAATCAATCCCGTTGTGGTCGAACAGAAGGTCAACATTTTGTTACCGCCATTCGTTTATTTATTTATTCATTTCTGTTCATTCATTAACGTCTGACTTGGCTGCATAGTCTACTAGTACCTTTGCCTTTTCCTGAAAAAGAAATTGAATGAATAGTAAAAACCTTTATAGAGGGTTATTTGTGATAAATAAATATTTTTAATAATTTTTATATTGACGTCAATATGTCTGAGAATGTTCATATTGATTTATCAGGAGAAATCACAGCAACATCTGAAAAGAGAGGTTTTCAAAAGTATGTCAATGATATCGAATTGTGAGTTTAATAATTTAACAAAGACTACGTGTTATTGCTGCTTTTTATTTGGACTTGTCAATTTGTCATTCTCAAACATTTATTTATTTACTGAATTCTTTTCTTGATGTCACGTAATGTAATGTAACATGAAATAAGCTATATATATTATATTGAACAAAATTTTATTTAAAGAGAATTTAAGTTAATAGTTATCTAACGTATTGTATAGCCAACATTTTCTTATATTATAAAGTACTCTGTGGCCAACATAATAAGAAAATTGTAACTATGAACTATGTTGAACTGAAACATGGTTGCTCACAATGGGCCTAAAAAAAATCCCAAAATTGCTCAAAGGGCTATGTTTGGAGTTTCACTATGTGATCGAATCAGGAATGAGGAGATCCACAAAATAACCAAAGTAAGCGTCATTGGCCAGAGGATTTGCTAAAGTTAAGTGGCAGTGGGCTGGGTACATTGTTTGTAGAATCGATGCCTGACGGGGCAAGATATCGCGTGGGTAGGCCCCCCACAAGGTTGCAGAGGGCGACGCGGTGCTTGCGAAAGCCACCCCGTGTCGCCCCCGTCCCAAATGCAGTGGACGGCCCCGGGGGGTTTTTAGTGGGTATTTCCGGGCGCTTCACACCCGAGCGAGTCACACACTGGCGCGGAGCTCGTCCCTCCGTGCCCCCTTACCTATTGTATTGGGGGACTTCGATCTCACTAATACAATAGGTAAGGGTAGTGCAAAATGCATTTCCCCCCGTCAAAGTCAAAAAAAAAAAAAAAGGCCCCCTACAAGGTAGACCGACGACCTGGTGAAGGTCGCGGTAATCCGCTGGATGGTGGTGGCGCAAGACCGGCCATTGTGGAGATCTTTGGGGGAGACTTATGTTCAGCAGGAGACGCCTTTCAGTAAAATGGATGGAAGAAAAGTTTTTATTCAAATTTATTTCTTAACAGTTATAGCAATAAGCTGAAAATTTGTATTTTTAATTGTATGATCCTAGAAAGGGTACCCAAAAGAAATCTGGAAACTTTTTATAATTTTAATAGATTCTTGGTACTATTTCTAAGACCAGTAGTAATCTAAGAACTTGGGGAACTTCAATTAGTTATTTTTACAATAATACATTTTAGCACAGTAATAAAAGAGAACTACAAAATATTTAAAAATTAATATTGTGATTAACTTTACAATGGGAACATTTGGAATGTGGAACTATAGTAATTAAAGTTAAACTAATTAGTTAAACTCAAAAAAGCAAGAAAAAATAAATAAGTTTGTGTAAAGCAAATAAAGATCGTTAAAAAACTATGTTTAAAATGAAAAAAAAAAAAAATAAAACAAAAATAAAAATTGGTTTCTATTGTAATAATTTAAAGTTGAGCTCATACTTTCACCTGATTTTAGTAAATAGTTTGTTATGTTAAGTAATATAGAAAACAAGTTATCTGTGATCAAAATTCCAGACAAAGTTTGTTAATTCATATATATTCTAAGTTATATTTTACATGTACTAGAATAATATGTAAAAACATTAAGATTACCCTGTAAATCAGGTTACTTCAGCATGTTAGAAGTGGCACAGGAACAGCCTTGATTATGGGAGTCCTTTCCACTCGCAGACCATGGACTCAGTTTGTTACTACTGAAAATTTTAAGGTAATTCAAAGTACATTTATTTAATTTTGTTATTTCTATTACAAAAATATTTGATTTTAATTAATAATGTGGTTGAAGATAATCCAGAAAGAAGATTAGTTCCTGTCTGCATTCATTGTAATGGACTGAAGAGTGCCTGATTCACACATTTAATATTAGACATTTTATTACTTTTGCTAGTCACTGTGAGTGTAGTGAATTTAACTTTAATTAAATTGAACCATGTCACAAACTTTGGACTGCACACTTATGGTTCCCATAATGTAGGTGCTATTTTATATTTTAATAATTTCAAAAAAATAAAACAAAACGGATGAAGTACCTATCAGAACAGTGCAGTTACATTAAAAAGTTTGAACTGAGACCTTATTTCTTTTTATTAATATAATATATATGAAAGAATTACTGAGATCTTCTCTATTTAGTATAGATCAAAGTCACTTTTCATGTTCATCATCCATTTTAATTTCTAAATCTTAAGACAAAATTATTCACTAGAGAGCTGAAGCTTTTCAAAACTTCTAGAGAAAACTGCAATTAAATAATGGCATATCTCTATTATCTATCTTGACATAGGGTAACCATTTTTTCTATAAAATTTGAAGTTGTTGTAAATTCAAATATCATTTTGTTTGGCTTTAACACCTCAATTACTCAGCAGGTCATGTAATTTTACATATTATGTAAAACAAGGAACATAGGATACATTCTTGAATGTATGTTGAATGTACAATATCTATACAACTTTTTTACAGGCACCTGTTTCTGTACCAAGACTTTCACGTCGTTTTTATAGGAACATAGAATATTTTCAAGCCAATTATTTAATGGTGTTTCTGGGTTTATTTGCTTACTGTTTGTAAGTATCATTTTTTTTTTTGGTTAAAAAAATCCATACTGTTATCATTTTTAATTACAATGAGTTTATATAAAAAAAAAAACTTTTTTTTAGGATAACATCGCCTTTGTTACTTATTGCAATGGTGGCAAGCTTTTTTGGATATAGAAAATTAACTTCAGGACCAAACACTTGGAAGGTGAATAAAATATTTTATTATGTATATAAGGAAATGCTTTGGTTATGTGGATTGTTGCTTTAATAATATTTCTAAAATTTAAAATAGTTTGCAAATCTTAAATAGATTCAACAACAACACTACCAGCTTTTAATAAGCCATTCTGTACATAAATGTGTTCCGTTAACTATTGAGATACTGATAGACACTATATACTGATTGAGATCAAAATGCTTGACAAAATAATCACATTTAGAATGTTTATAGATACTAATACAGTATTGTTCTTCTTCTTCTTCTTAGTTAATGGCAATCTGTGTGTACACACAATTTGTGCCAATGTCATGTAGGTAAGATTTTCAATTTTGTATCAGCGTTACCAAGCTCCAACAGAACGGTGGCCTATCCTGCTCAAACTTTCCATGGAGCTTTGTCGGCACCTCAGAATGTATGCTACGCGTTGTCTTCTATAATAAACTTAACTTGAACACAATAACTAAACTATTTCACACAAAACGCCACCAAGATTACATGACATAGAGTCAAGTACACAAGTTTAATGAATTAAAGAAAACAATTGCTACATGTCAGACTGAGATCCCGCCAAATACCCCAACAGTATTGTTAATAAACTAACCAAAGATTTATTCAGTGGATCTTAAGCATCTATTATTCATCTAATTGTTCATAGTTTGTAAAACTAATTTTACACATATATCCCCTTTCTGTTTCAGCCTACAGTAAGTTTTGAAAATTACATACCATTATTATATACCTTTTTTCCCTTTTATACTTTATTACTAATGTATTTTGTAATTATATTTTTTGTCTAACTTTAGATAGGAAGCTGGGAACTAACCAAAACACAGCAGTATGCTGTCGCGGCTGCTGGTTCTATGGGTATTTGCTGGCTTGCAGGAGCTGGAGCTGTGTTGTTTTGGGTTTTAGGTAAGCTAAGATTAATTAAATATTATTTATTTTGATGTTGTACATTTACCTTAATATTACATTATTTTATTATTATTTATGGATATTTAAATTGTAATATTTCATAAATTAAAATTATATTATAATAATAGTTGATGAGAGTAATTGTGTGGCAACTGAAATTACTTGTAGTTTGTTAATATGTGCTGTTGTTGTAGTTTTATTGCACAATATATCTTATACATTTTATAAATACTTACCAGTTTATTTTGAAACTTATGTGTGTGTGGTTTTAATTAAGTTGTTTATGTATTTATAATTAGGTGCAACAGTAACTGTGGTAGCACTCCACGCAAGTTTCTTCGATGCAGAAAGTTTGCCACCCTCTGATGATCCTGAGCAGTTTCCCATGATGGAACAAGTGTGACACAGTCCCTTGCCGTTGTTCATGCCGCCACCTGGGGGCGTCTATTGCAGATCCACCGTGTCCACTCTTAAATTATGTATAATTAAATAACAGATTAGGTCACTGTAGCATCGGTAAATATAAAAGAAGATGGAAGAATTTCAATGTGATGTAAAAATGGCTGCAAAGCTTTCTTGGACGAAGCCTTTTTTAAGTGTGCACGACCGGACCGACTATACCTGTAATCGTTAATTCAAACTGAAGGAGTATATTATATTCGTTTATATATGGATAGTTATACTATACTAGGTTTTTTCTGTGCTAATATTGCGTATTTTTAAAGTTATAATTCGATAAAGTAAGGGTCTGATAATAGGGTATTTAACTTTTTTTTGTGCTTTATTTTGTTCATTCGATGATAATATACTACTAGATTTTCTGTTTATTTTTTTCGTTAAGTTAAAAAAGTCAATTCAATTATAAATTCCCGCGCGAAAACGCTATCCCTTATACCGCTTTACTTAGTGACGTCACGTATTAATCATCAACCTGGGGATAAAATGCTTTCCGATAAAATCAATTTTTGAATCGATTCGAATTCAGCTAAATTAATTGATTGAAATAAAAATCGATGTCCAAAAGATTGATTTATCAAAAAGATACTAAGAATAGAAACAAAATAGATAAAATGCTAATATAAATATTATTATTTAAATTATTGTGGAACTTTCATAAAAAAAATTCATTTCATTTTTTTTTTCTAACTTAGCTAATGCTGTTTACCGGAAGGGCCTTTACAGTTTCACCGTAACATTGTGGGCGAGTGCTGGAGGCACTCAGCCGCAAAAAGGTAACCAGCACAAAGGTTACCAAAGTGGTACGAACCTCGGCTTGGCCGTTACCTGAGAATGCAAACTCAATCGCGAGTTGGATCCTATCTAATCCCTACATTTTTTATTTAACATAAAAAAAAGGTTCTTACTCTTGAACTAGTTACGGCAAAATGTACCTTATTAATAAATTTTTAATGTTTTTTTACACTTATAGTAAAATAGCACATTGTTTATAAAAAATACAAAACCAAGCAACTTAGAATATTAATTATAATTTTCAAGTCAAACGGTCAAGATTTGTTCGGTTTTTTACTTCTTCTTCTTCTTAGTTAATGGCAATCTGTGTGTACACACAATTTGTGCCAATGTCATGTAGGTAAGATTTTCAATCTTGTATCAGCGTTACCAAGCTCCAACAGAACGGTGGCCTATCCTGCTCGAACTTTCCATGGAGCTTTATCGGCACCTCAGAATGTATGCTACGCGTTGTCTTCTATAATAAACTTAACTTGAACACAATAACTAAACTATTTCACACAAACGCCACCAAGATTACATGATATAGAGTCAAGTACACAAGTTTAATGAATTAAAGAAAACAATTGCTACATGTCAGACTGAGATCCCGCCAAAAACTCCGGTTTTTTTACTTAAAGTGTGGTTACGGGAAAAACGAGTTTAAACTTTTTGGTACGGAAAAATCATTACTCAATTTTATATAAGTACTTTTAGTCACAGTTACACAGGCAGCGTGCGTGTCAGAGATAACGAATACTCTACATGGTTGATGCATTACTTATCCAGTAGTTGTTAAGTCTGATTTTTAGATCCATGCATCCATTATGTTCACAATAAAAGAAAGACCACTATTATAAACACAAACAGGAATATGATTTTGACGCCGCCGTTGAAATGAGACTCATAACTGTTCTAATTGTATTAGACTGAGGAGGCGCGCGAAAAAAAAACATTTCTACAGTGGCCTAAACCTTTAAAATCCACTTACTGTTAACTTATTGTGTAATTACGAGTATGTGTTATCGATTGTATTTTAGTCAAGTAATTTTATTTATTATATTGTAAAGTTTTAAAAAATATAAGTTGGGATCTAATAAGGATGTAGACTATACCTACGAATTATACGATCACGAAAGCGGTTGATCGATTTGCGCTAAGGTTACCATAAAATTCGCCAATATATAGCCGATTCAAGTGAACTCATTTGTCGTAACGATTTAAGAAAGCGCTATTAACTTTAAAAAATTGTAGAGACGGATTAATAATGATTTTACTTTTGTATTCACGCGTAGTCGTGCGCTGTTTCTTGTTTATAAATGATTTTCTTTATTAATTGTATTTTTTGTAAATAAGGTCAATGTTATTATAAAGAGTCTCAAAAATAGAGAACGTTATTGATAAAAAAGATCTTTTTTGTACTATCATGTTTCTTTGTCAAGTGCATCATAATTTTTATGAACTTATTAGATTATGCTTTAAAGTTTCAAAGAGAATTTTCTCGTACTTCTCAGGATATGATGGAGTTGTTCTCTTCCTCTTACTGTAGGTCAACTCTGTATTATTTATATTTGTGATATTATAGATTATACAATATTTATATTTGTAAATAATGTAATTATCATAAATCTGCTTTATAGTTCGATACAATCAAACATAAAATTACTTGTAAGTCTATAAAATATTAGTACCTTTTGTGTTTAATTATTAATCTGTTAGGGTGATTTATGTAAATATTTATTAAATAAAATATAAATTTGAGAATTATTTTTTATTTACTAGTTACTCGCAGTGGAATTAGATTGTGATACCAACACATTTACCTTTGAGAGAATGCATTTACGCATTGCCTCTGGTGCGGTGGTACGGAGGGTAGGGATGGCGATTCTTTCTGAAAAATATCGACTTTTTAATCGATTCGAATATGCTTTATGAATCGATTCACAAAAAAAATCGAGGTCTAAAAGATCGATCTTTTTTCTACTTGTTTTTTTTATTATTAGTAACTAGTATTCTTTTATTGATCGAAATTAGACCGTAATCATCATTTAGTGAAAATTTGAGGTAAAACCTGTTTCAGAAATAATTTTATTGATAACACTTGTCAATAGAAATTAAACAAAAGAGAAATAGTCTGAAGAGAATAATATACTTAACTCCTTCCATATTTATAGGGAAATCCATATCAGATAAAACAAAAGGGACACTATAATACTCAACCTTCATCATTTTAAAATAATTAGAGTTGTTTTTACAAGCATATCAAAGTTAAAGGTATAAGGTGATTTTATGGTTGGCAAACACTCGAAATAATCTTGATAAACGTCCAACTATCATTGTAAGTGTTTACTAACCATCAGCCAAGATATTTGTCTGCCATCTTAATAGTAATCAAAAAGACATTTTTAATCTCACACAACCATCTCTTCAGTTTTTAATTAATTTGGCGAGGCTTTCATACATTTACTTGTGTTTAGGTACATTCTTAATTACAATTTTATGGTTCAAATAGAACCAGAAAAAAATAAATCTCGGTTTCCTATGTCCTAAGATCGATTTACTGAATCAATTTAGGGCTAAATATCGATTACATCAAAACTGATTTTTTATCTTAAATGTCGATTACTAATTAATCGTCATCCCTAATAGAACCGTCCTTTTCGTACCGTTTTATTTGTTTTGGTACATTTCTAATTTGTACAATGTTGTGATTGTAATCGAAGCAGAAACATGAACCTCAATTTTCTAGGATAATAGATCAATTCACTGAATCGATCCAATGGTAGATGTCGATTCAAAAAGATCGATTCTTTGATTTCAGATCGCACCCCTAACGGGGGTTGAGTCACACAGAAAGGCGCAGCAGTTTCGATCCCCGCATACTACCCATTAAAAACTCCACGAAGTACCGCTTTGAACAAGTTCATTCGGGATGGAAACAAGGTCCGATTCGCTCCGGCGGGACGTATCTAAGCCCCTGCATAGGTAACAGCTGCCCCAGGCGGCTTTCCCAGTGCAATGGAAGGTCAGGCCCCCTTGGTTCAGCAGGGTGGTCTTATCAAGACGGCGTTGGAACCGCGCTACCCAGATCCCATCAAGCTCACGCCTGCGCGGGCCTCACGACGTAGCCTTTGCCGGAGTAGAGTCCCTCCCCACTGCTGGCAGCCTGCAAAACACCCCACCCATATGGTGATCCGACCCCCTACCCAGCCCCGCGCACAAGGCGCCCGCGGCTGTTCTGGTACAAACTCTGCCGCCCTATGACCGGGCAAACTGCACCGGTAACAAAGCGAACCCCTACCAGTGGAAACCGGACAGAGCGGGCGTGTGTGATCCACAGCCATGCATTTGAAGCATCGCAATGGCTTTGCGAAAACCCGGGTCACTCTCCACCAGATCAAAATCCAACCCACTCCAACTAGCTGTCTCGCAACCGGCATGGTCAGGTGCAATGCACCCTGCGTAAATGCATTTCCCCCCGTCAAAAAAAAAAAAAAAAAAAGGTGCAATGCACCCGACGCCCACTGGTTCCGCCTATAATCTCGTCAAGTTTGAGCCCCGTCCTTTGGGCGACAACCCCCACGATCTCCTCCTCCGTCACGGAGTCTTCCAGTCCGACGATCCGGATATTTTATGCTTCAGTTTAATATTTATTAATAGTGTCAGCACCAGTTATAGAATCATAAATAATATACTTACGGGACTTGCAAGTATTATATAAGGGAGCGATAAAGTATTACGTAATGAACATTTTTCTTCTGAAACGTTACGATGCGTTACAGGGTTGGAAGGGGGCTTTTAAAAACTACGCGTTACGTAACATTGGTTTATCCCTTCAGAACGCTCGTGTAGATTTTTTTTTTCTCAAAATTTCAAATGGAATGACCACTTGAAAATTTGTTTACCTTACAAAATTACTTGCTTGCATTAATAAAGTATAGTGATTAATTTTGATTAAAAAAAATGTAAACAACAAATGTTAAGCAAAAAAAAATTATCAATAGATGTGATAATTTTTTCTCATCACTCCAGTAAAGTAGGTAACAAATAATACCACACTTTGGATGGCTTCGTTATACTTTGGTCTCTTGCATGTAAAGAACAATGGCGGATAAAGCAAAAATGTGTTAAAAACAGGGCCAAAAATCTCCAAAAATTGCGTTATGTTATACTCGAACGCTCCCTAAGCATTAATGGGGGGAGGAGTAAATTTGCTATTTTTGATGAAAAATGCGAAAGGCTGTCTGAATGATGATTACGTAAACAAAGTATACTTATTAACATTCGTGTTTTTATTATATCAATGGTTACGTCATCGTAGGGTTGTGGTTAAGAGCTTTGCCCACTATTGCTGACAACGAAGAGGGGGTGGGTCAAAATGTCCAAAGTTTTAAGTACGTATAACTTTAACGACCTCTTTATCTTCTAAACTTATAATAAAAGGCTAGTGGGCCAAAATCTGTACATTGAAGATATTTCAGAAAAAATACCCTGAGGGGCTCAGAGTCGACAACAGAACACATTTCGATGGTTTTTCAAATTTTTGTCTGTCTGTTTATTAAGTTATTTGTCAATCTCGCAAAAACTACTAAACCAAATTCGATGAAATTTGTTAATGACATATATTGCATCCTGGGAGAGGAGAACATAGAATGCAAATTTTCTGAATTCTAAGCACAATGGTTTTTGAAATTTTTGTCTGTTTACTAATTTGATCGCCAATCACGAAAAACCACTGGACCGAATTAGATAAAGTTTGGTATGATTGTAGTATATATACTCTGTAGTAACATTTAGAATACATTTTTATACATTTTACAATTATATACATACAATTATATAATGCGTAAAAAGCGTTTATTTTTTATAACATCATAATAAATTAATAGTGAAATGAGCAGAAATAAAGCTAAATTATTTCAACATAATTTATTTAGATTGAATTAAAAAAATAATATATTTATTTCCAAAGATTATTAATAGAAAGATATATATTATTCAGTACATGGTATTATACAATATTTACTATAATGCTATAACTTTTTTTTTTTGTCGAGGGAAAATGCATTTACGCACTACCCTTACCTATTGCATTAGTGAGACCGAAGTCCCCCAATGCAACATGTAAGGGGGCACGGAGGGACGAACTCCGTGCCAGTGTGGGACTCGCCCGGAAATACCCACTAAAACCCCCCGGGGCCGTCCGCCGCATTTGGGATGGGGGCGACACGGGGTGGCTTTCGCAAATAATGCTGTTACCTAGGGAGGACACGGGAAATTTGTATGGGATAAATGGAACTAGCATATCCTCTTAAGCGCTCGCCTCAAAGTCCAGTGAAGCAGTTAAGGCCCATCTGGTCTGTAGTCAGATAAAGTCTTTAAATTCAATTGATGAGGGCGATAAAATAAACGTGACAGCTGAAATTCATATGAAGCAAAATCAGTTAAGTAATCAACCGTATTATTTATTAGTCCGTATTTATGGGTAGGTGTTTACGAGTGGTAAGGGTAGTGCGTAAATGCATTTCCCCCCGTCAAAAAAAAAGAAGAAAGGTGTTTACGAGTAATGTTTTTTGTATTGGGTTAATGATGTTTGAATATTCTATTAGTGCTTCATATTTATGCTTCATATTTTTTTTTTTTTTTTCATTTTTAATTTTATTGAGAATAACTTTACTAAATAGAAATGAAAATAATCATAAATACATTTTTAAATTTGTTTAATTAAACTAAAACAAATACAAAATAAAAAGTAACTTTTCATAAATTTTATTGCGTCAAATGCGTAAACACAACTGTTAGCCACATTATTATGAAACTGGTAAAATTAAAACTAATAAATATAGATAGATAAAAAAAGTTCATAATATGCAGTTAATAATAATTGTTTCAAGTATAATAAAATACGCATTATATGTATATCAGTCCCAGGGCTCCCAGGGGCAGATAATACACAAATTTATAAATAAATTTTAAATAATATTTTGAAACAGCAGTCTAAACTCTCATGTTTTAATTTTATTTAATAATTTCTATAAAACCATTATACACAGGAAATTAATTTTGTAAATATAACCTTTAAATGTTGTCAATGTCAAACAATGTATTAGAATACAAATATATAATATGTATGTATTTATATAAATATCATTAAAAAAATCTATAATTTACTCTATAATTTAGTAATATATTTAGTGACAATTGCACTATAAAACTGTCTGTGCTCTGTACAACAATAAAATAAAATTTAAATATAGGAACATGTTAAATTCAATTTTTCATTGTCTTATATATTATAATATAGATGTGATAAAATTAAAACCCCTGGAAGACAAAAAGAATCATCTACTAGTAAAGGCTCAAGTATATAGATTAATTAATTAAATATATGATCACAACACTAGTCCATTGTTTATTCTAGTCAGTTCCATGTCAGCCACGAGGAGGATCTCATCCCACTTGTGTGATGGGGTATGTGGTGGGGTTGTAATACCGAGCTTCAGTTCTTTGGTAGAAATCGGAGTAGCAAACTCTAATTTCCGTTTTGACTTCCCAGCAAATATTTGTACTGAAGGTGTCCTTTGCTGGCATTCCACCATAGTAACTGGTGTCGTCGGAGATGGTGTTATCATCATTAACTTATCAGACTTCTTTATCTTATATGGCCCGACATATTTAAAAACAGGTTTTTTTAAAATTAAATTGCCAGAAACTTTTTCTATTAGACCAATGGAAATAAACACATTGGCAATATCATAAAGGCGCCTCACTTTGGACTTGTGTTGACGATCTTGCTGCTCAGGAGAAAGAGTAGTTTTATATTTGTTGGATGTATCAATAAGTACTCTCACAGCCATTTCCAAGTTTATCAGTGCATTCTGTGAACAGTTGTACAAACAATACAAATGGTTAAAGAATAAAACAAAGTATTTGTCTACAACAGTCTATATATTTAAAGAGGCAGAGCCAAAATAAGCATAGGTCTTCACATCACAAAGTAACTCTATTAGTAAAGTTACATTATCAATTTTATTGCTTATCTTTCCCAATGTATCTAAAAACAACTACAAACATAATTCATTCATTATTATTATATAAATGAAACATGATGTTCTAGGCAAAAGGGTATTGTTTTACTATAATACATTACATTATACAACTCCACCAAAACAATTAGGTGCATAACTATTATGACGCCCAAACCCCGCGCTTCCCCTAGTGATGCATTCATGCACCATCCTTTCATTCTGGCAATGATAATATGTATTTAGTGATTGTTGAAGTTTTCATTGTCAGTTAGTTCTTATACGTTTTTTCATTTTATAGTTTTTAAGAAAGAAATTAGCCATGTTGATTGTTTATACCGAGGTTATTAGGAAAAATAAGGCATGGAAGACAACAGTTAATTTATTATGTCAATGACGACGAAAACAGTAGTACAGACATTTCCGATGAATCTGATTTTGAAGCAACATCAGAGATTGAGGTGTTAGATTCTGATAATGATTTATAAAAATAAAATTGTCAATACTTTACAGTGATATTATTATTTCTAGTAGGACCCTAAAGTCTTCTTCATAAACCAATAGAACTAAATACGTAAAAGTCACTAGTATGTATGAAGTACATAGTAGGAATATTGTTTTCAATTATTATAGTTGTAGTTAGGTGTTCCCCTCCCAAATTCCACTGACGTCTTAGCTGTCATGCGCATAATTGTTTTGGTAGAGTAGTATAATGTAAAATTCATATTTAAGTATGATTATAATACTCACAGGTGGTTCCACTAAAAAAACAACATAAGAAACCTTTGTGCCAAGACTCCAAGGGTTTTATGTTTGGGTGTAGGTGGTTTGGGTGCTCTTCCTCGCAAAGCCTCTGACAACTTCATGCTTTCACCTTGCTTCTTTAGCATTTTCAAGAATGCATTGAGGCGTGACCCCCCATGCCAAAGATATGTGTTTTTTTTTTTTTTTCGTTTATGGACAGCACATTGCATGGCTTCTAAAATATTTATTATATCATACATCCTTCGTTTTTCCACACCTAGCCTAGCCGCAGTGCTGTCTAATTGTATTTCCACAGTGTTATTATTATCAAGAGGATAAAGTTGCAGAAATCTGTAATATGAAAGTATAGAATTTTGTTAACAGCTAAAGTATAGGGAAATCTGAAATCATAAGAGGTATAAAGAATCAGTTTTACTGTTGTCCTATTCTTTATTTAAAAAATTGCATATATTTTAATTTTTACTGAGTGTAATTTTTCCTTTAAAAATAAACAAATGAAAAATGTTTATTTACAATCATGAAACTTTACTAGATAGTTTTATACAAACATTTTATTAACAAATGTATTAACTATAACCTCATCTTTGAAATTTTAACTTGCTGACCTTCCAGGGCGTAATTACTTTAGAGAAATGAAAAAAATGCATTTTAGCTTTCGGAAATGAAAGAAAAGTATTATATGTGATAGACCCTTACCTGTCACATAATATTTGCAGGGATTTTCTTTTTTCGATGCACACCGCTAGGCGGAGGTGTAGGGTAGTGTAAAGCTACATTTGTCAACAGCTTGAGGTTAGCAGTCGGGGAAACATAATTTGATGAATTAGTAACCTCAGTAAGAACATAACGTTTTGGAGTGCATACAATGTAATCATCTTCATACATTGTGTGATGATAACATTATGTAAAAATCATTTATTCTCAAATATGCGCTTACTTTTTGACAACAACTCGTAAAACAAGTTGGCTGTTTATTATTTCTAAAATATATTATTTGTACCGTAAAATACAAAAATGTTTCTATTTTCACATAAAGTAAAATATTATTGCTGTACAAATTATTTACGAAAATGTAACCTTACAATAAACAATTATGACAGAAGAAATTTGCGCGCGAGGCTCGTAGTCATAGAATTTACCACAGACGAATCTACTGTATGCTCTCTATGTCAATGGAACTTTTGGCAAAGATGAATAATAAAACTTGTTGGTATTATTTTTCAGGTATTGATCACTGTTGGTAATAATCTGAGATAGGAAGGCAAATAATAAAATTCATAATAAAAACAAATAAGGAGTAGTTATTTGACTTTATTTATTAAACATATTTTATTTGTTATTATTAACCTACAATATAGCAAAGTTTTTATAACATTATATTGATTAGGAATAAAATTACAAGCTAGATTTTTGGTCGAAAAAAAGTAGTATTTATTTAAATCTGAAGTATTTTTTCTATAAAACACATGAAAAACGTTTTGGATTTATACCTAATACGTTCTGTGGCAAGAGGATAAATTTAAAAGGAAACCCCAAAAGTTAACGTAAAATATAGAAGTAGAACAAAAGAACATGTCATTTCACATACATGATACAACTGACGTGAATTTATCATTCTCTTTATTTACGCTAGCGTCATTCAGTTGGATTTTTGAACTACTATTAATGTTTCATCATTAAAAATGTCGCACGTTGTGCCAAAAATCACACGTTTTACCACCGTTGATACTTTAATGCGTAGGCCTTTTGTGCTCCTCCCAGAGCGAAATCTTGACTCCACTCCTGGTAGATCAGTTTAAGCGACTTTTGATATTGTGGACTCGTATTTATATTTATTGGCAACATTGCATATTTATGGCACTTTTTACTCAAAGAACGTGTGTCCAGTGCCCGTAATAAATTAATGATACTTTTTTTTATTTGCGTCATGTCATGGCTGACATAAAGCTTGATTACTTTTCTTGCTAAAGTGAGCTTGGTTTTCTTTGATAGTGGTGTCTACCATCAATTTGACTTTTATTTATGTTTAGTTCATACAAACATAATTTAGTATTAGACGTGATAAAGTGAATCAAACAATGTTTTTTCTGTAATAAGGTAAGAAACTAACACGTACAACATGAACGAGGGAGACTGGATTTGTAGTGATGCAAATTGCGGAAACATCAACTTTGCCCGTCGAACTTCATGTTACCGGTGCAATAAAGATAGACCAGATACTGGAAAAATTTCCAAGAAGCTTGGTACGGAAATTGGTAAATCTGCTGCAGAAAAATCACGCGGATTGTTCAATGCCGATGATTGGCAATGTAATAAATGTGCAAATGTAAATTGGGCCCGACGTCAAACGTGCAATGTTTGCAATGCTCCTAGATTCGGTGAAGTATGTAACTAAATGTTTTATAAAACTTTATAGCTATAAGTAATGTGACTTTTAATTCTATATTTGTGTACGTTTATAGGTTGAAGCGCGCACAGGCTATGGTGGTGGCTACAATGAACGCGGTATCGTGGAATACCGGCGTCGAGATTCCTCATCTGATGATGAATACGACGAATTTGGCAGGAAGAAACGCAAGCGCAAACCAGAAGCACAAGATAAACATGAGGTATAGTTCTCTAATTGAAGTAATAATAACTTAAAAAATTGATTGTAATTTAATTATAGTGATAGTAAATAATAACTTGCACAGTAGTTACTTTGTAACAAATTGTTAGTTTGTCATTAAATTGTGCAGCTAATATTTATGTTTATTATATTACATTTACAATCAATCTGTGATGTCTTTTACTTATCTGTATTGTAACCAATGGCTGTTCTGGTTTGATTAGCTTCATAAAATCAAATGTTCAGGTGATAAAGGAATTTCAAAGAAGACTTAACATGTTGATTATGAATTATACAACAATAAGTTTGAAGCACATCATTACTAAATTGGAGATAATTTTTCCTGCCTTCAGGTTGGCATCACTGAAGGAGCAGTATCCAAAAAGTTGTCACCCACAATGCTGCAGAAGGATTCAAATGTGGAATTTGTAATGCCAGTTCCTGGAAAAATACCTTTTCCGAATAATGAACATACTGTCAGAGGAAACCTTAGTGATGATTCTATTCATAAACAATCTTCATTTACTGTTAAACCATTTAGGAGAAACCAGTTGCTAAATCAAACTAATTATAACAATAACAAATCTGATTATACTTTACCATCACATAGATCTCATCATTTTCCTCGTAAAAGATTTAAGAGTATGAGTGATAAAGAATTCTCTGGTTATGAAGCAGGACCAAAGTCTAAATGCTATAGTTCTGATGTGTCAGGTTGCAAGAAATATAATCCAGTCATGGAAAATAGAGTATCTTCTACAAATAGTGATAATTTAGTATACACATTCTCTGGACCTACTCCAAAAGATAATTTTCAGGTTATCTATACAGTGGAAGAAAGGGTAAAAGCAGCAGCTTTTGCAATTGTTTATCATAATTGTAAAATTAGTACAGAAAAATTTGAAGATATGTATGATAAACCAGCCCCAGATTTTAAAACAATTTTTGCATGGAGGCAACGACTCTTAAGTACAGGCTGCTTAGTGGACTCACATTTAGACAGTAAGAAAGATGTTATTGAAACTCCTGTTTTAAATGTGGCTAATATTAACAAAAACATGAAAGTGACAAATCCAGAGGAAATCTCTATAGAATCTGATAGCGATGATGAGGGGTTTAAAGTTTATGATGATAAAAATATTAAAATGCCTAAATCTGACGATATACGAATATTATATGATAGTGATGACAATATCATGAAAACAAGCATAGTAAATAATAAATTAGCAGTTCCAAATAGTGCTAAAGTGGAGAGTGTATTATTTAGTCCAGAGCATCAAGAAATTCGAAATACTGGCAGTACTGTCAACACAGTTGAAGAGAGGCAATCATTAAGAGATAATAAGGGCTATCCTTCATCCACTTATCAAAGATTGCCTTCCAGTTCTCGAGCTAGTCAAGATTCAAACTATCCTGAGAGTGATTTTGGAAAAGTAGATAATATTTTATCAAATAATTCATTGCCTGTAGTATCCAAAGAAACTTCAATATGTGATTCTGATTCTGAATCTTTTTCATATAATAGCGATGAAGAAAATTTTCTGTCAAGAGTTTTTGGAGAAAATAGAAAACCAAAACGTAAATTTAAAAAGCATACTAATACAGTGATTTCTGGCAACCAATTAATCTCTGGTTCTAATATTGAACAATCTTTCGAAGGTTACAGAACTGTGAAGACAAATGATCAATCTCCATTGGTGACTGGAAATATTTACACACCAAATTTGCGTAACATGAGTTTTAAAAATCATAATATCTCTGTTGATGCAGATGGTTATTCTAGTGAGTATGTACCCACAAGACTGAGATCAACTGCTAATAAAAATTACCAAGAGTTTAAATCTAATGTTAAGAAAAAGGGTTTCTGGGCCAAAGGTAATGGTAAAACTATTCCAAGAAATGTGTATACGTCATCGAATGGTGTGTCTAAGGAAGCAAGATTATTTAATATATCAACCGAAAATACTAATGAGGATAAACTGGAAGTTGAAAAAAGTACTACTACTACAGTTCCTGTGGAAACTCCATCATGTAAATCTTTAAATAAAAATTATCTTGATGATTTCACAAAAGATGATTCTCTTGATGATTTTACAAAGGATAATTTAGTAAAGGTTGATAATTATTTATCCTTTGATACACCCTCTCTAATAACAACACTAGATGCTAGTAGTAATAAATGTACTGAGAATATTGATCGTATTTTTGCTGTTGTAGAAAGTAATTCTGTAAAGAAGAATAAAAGTATAACAGATATATTTAATACAAATGATACAGGGCAGAAAAGTCCTGAAACATCAAATGATAGGGAAACCATTGTAAGTGTACATAAAATCTATGAAACGGAATGGGATGAAAATGATGATGCTCTTTATAAAAATACAGATTTTTTAGAACAGTCGGTTATAAATGATGAGTGTATTTCACCAGCATTAGGTAGCAGTTCTATAAGAAGTCAAAGCCCTGTATCCTGTATTCTTTATGCAACAGAAAAGGAATCTAAATCTCAGGATAATCATAAACCAACAGATTGCTTTAAAGAGAAACAGGAAATGCTATTAAACTTACTGCAAGATCTTCAAGGAGAAAAAGGAGTTAGTGATGAAATATCACCGAAAAAAATTGGAGAGCATACTGATTCACTGCAACTAGAGGTGTTATCTAAATCTTCACTACAAAGTGATTTAACAATTAGCTCAACAATATCACATAGTGATGACAATATTTCCATAAATCATACAAATACAGTTAGGCAAGACTTGTTACAAAATTCAAGTAATTGTAACATAAATACTAACAATCAGATCAGTCCATCAAAACGAGTTCATGTTCTGGATTCTGTAACAATTGTGCCAAGTCATGGAGGACATCATGTCTGCCAACAACAGCCAACTTCAACTCTGAAAATACTGAAGACATGGAAATATCATATGAAATAGACATCCAAAACCCTGAGATAAATTTATCTAATCTCTTAACTGGAATCAATACAAACACTCTGTTACTAGCTTTGCAGAATTTAAAACAGTTAACACAAAGTACTTCAATTGAGAATAGTAATCTGAATAGTGAGAATGGTAGTAAACCGGATAATACAGATAAAAATGTTCAAAGTGTAGAAACAATTAATTTAACCAATGATGAAGACTGGGAGAAGGAATCAAACAGAGATGGTAGCATAGAAAGAATGTTAGAAAAGTTAGATGGAACTGGAACGGAAGATACACCTTTCCTAAGTGATATTTTTGATCCAGGACCTGTTGTTGTACCATCAAATGTTATTAACAAATTAAACATAAACCTTATAAGTTCTGAAAAAACAGACGGCGACAAACTGAAGTCTAATATTAATGAAAATACGCCTCTCATAGGAAATTTTAAAAGTTTCGCTCTGCCAAAGCCTATTTTGTTAAATAGACTTAAAATTCCTATAAAAAATTCTGACAAAACTTCAGATATTCATAAACGAAACAGGAGAAAAAAGGTTTGTATTTACTTATTGTACCTGAATGATTGAGTTCCTTACCACCTCTTTTTAATGGTAGATACATTTCTGAACAGGTTTTCACGTTATGGAACTCTTTGTCAGAACATAATATTTGCAACAAAGCTATTGTGAAATTTCAGTTTATTGTTTTTTTTTTTGGAAAGCTGTCTTTGAAAATGAGATATTTACAGGCCGGTGTTATTGTCATTAAAAGAACTGAAGCAACTATCTATTAGTTCTATTTGTGGAATAATTTGTTACAGAGTAAAGTTCCGGCACCGCAAGATGAGAGAGACCAGGAAAATGAGGAAGTTGATGATGAGGAAGAATCTGGAGATGAAGCAGATTTAGCTAAATATGACCTGTGGGGTAGTGATGAAGATAAGGGCGGCTCTTCGAAATCTAGTATGTTTCCAATTTTAAACTAAAATTACCACAAAAATTATCGGAAAGGAATTAAATATTTAATTATCTTTTCAGCGAATACAGATAAAGTGAAGGATGGTGAAAGTTCTAAGGAGATTGTGTTAGAAAAAGGTGATAAAAATGGGAAATCTTCACCGGAAGCGAAAATCAGAAGGTTTGTTTTATATGTATAAGGTTGTGCTAAGTTTTCAGGGGATTTTGACCATTACTAGTTTATTCTAGTCCGTCTGGACCAGCGTTCGTCACATTTTTCTAGTCACGGGCCACACGGGTTACCAGTGAGGTACTGCTGTGGCCCGCACTTTTATGGATAGGGCTGTACATATTTTTATGAGCTGTCAAACAAGAATTGCCTATAGAATTAAGTTATTTTTGTAACTACAGTAATACCCCGCTTAGCGCGACCCCGTTACGCGCGGTTTCACTATAACGCGAATTCAAATTTCGCGCTCAAATGCCTCTCATTTCGCGAAAGTGTGCGTATAAACATAATGTAAAGACAATAGATGAATTTTATCGTAAAAAATAAGAGTATGTATTGCATAAAGTGATTTGTATTTTTTTGTATTAAATTTAGACTATGTTTAATCATAAACCTCGATATACGCGAATTTCAGTTAACGCGATTTTTTTCGGAACGTATCCCTCGCATAAAGCGGGGTATTACTGTATATGTAAAATCGATTTGGAGTCAATGTCTACAAAAATTGTTCGCCACATCGCGGGCCTCACATACACCGGTCCAAGGGCCGCAGTTTGACAACCACTGGTATTATGTGATTTATTTAAACATTACTTATTTACATTGATTTTCATTTAAAACAGGTTCATAATGACTTACAGAGAAATCTTTCGATTGTAGTTACTGTTTCTAATTAGTAACCGATAATTTTTGATATCATAGAATTATTTTGTGTTTGTTTGTTTATGTTGAGATTGAATTGAACTTAAATTAAGAATAAAACAACGTTCGAAATCTTGTTAAACTAACAATAATATTAAAAGAAAGTTAATTAATTTAAAGAATATGTCAATATCAGTAATGCTTTTGTTTTTTAATATAATATCTATTATATAATTCTTAAATATGCAGGTCTAGAAGCTCTTCATCGACTTCAAGTTCATCGTCCAGTTCTAGTAGTAGTCACAGCTCCACACAAGCACCAAAAAAAAAAACAAGTAATTATCTGTATTTTTACTTTATTTTAAAACTAATTTAATTTGATATATTTATGAGGTTAAATTAGATTAAATAAACATTATGTTCTATTTATACTAATGAATTAAATTGTTTGTTTGCAATGCCAAAATTATTTTTTTTACTAAATAGATGTGAATGTATTACATACTTATACCAAAAATACAATTTTTAAAATTTTTGTCTGCCTGTCTGTCTGTAACGGGTAATCTCCGGAACGGCTGGACAGATTTTGACGAGACTTTTTGGTAGATAGTTGAAGGTACTTCGCGTAACTTAGGGTACTTTTAATTTTCAAAAAATTATTATGGTTCCGCGTAAAAAAACAAACATAAAAAATTGAACAAAATCCAATTCAATGCACAGTTTTACGGGCAAGTGCTTGAATTTATGAGAAATATATTTACTTTATCTTAGTACTAAAAAAATGTTAGGAAAACAATTAGGGTTCCGTATAAACAAATTAAAACATATAAAACGCGGGCGCAGCCGCAGGCACGCAGCTAATTTACTATATGTATATAAAATGTAAAGTGTAACATATAAAATATTTAGACCGTGCATTGACATTGTTATGTCAATTTTATTTTTAACAATTCTAAACTTAATTTAGTATAAAATAATCTGTATTGTTTTACAATGTACTGATTACATATTATGAGGCTTTAAAGTTATTCTTTTACAAAACGATCAAATTATACCCATACCTTAGACAGTTGTTTCCATTTACAAGAAGCATTCGGCAGTAAGACTGAGAAATGTTAAAACGTTACACGGTCCGAATTGTGAATATTTTCAAATAGTTGTTAGTATGAATAAATTTCCTATTGTGATATAAAATTCAACATTATTGTGAAATCATCAGTTTGCGTTGGGTTAAATTCAATTTTGTGCCTTTTATCATTAAACGGGTGTGTGATGTTAACTTGTCAAAAATTCGCTCAATGAATGTGTAAGAAAATTAATAAACGCTTTGTTGTGGTAGAACTGATATATATTTAGATGTGATTGTTGTTTCTTTTAAAACGGTTTAGGAACCTTTGAGTTCAAGGAGGGACTTTGTCTCCTTATGTGGATTTTACCGGTTGTATAATGGGTTGTGTTCTGATGAATTTTTCGGCATAATGCCGTCACGTAATTTCTACCATCGTACGGGTCGCCATCGCCAGGGAGTTCACCCTCATATCTTGGAGCCAAAATGGTCCCGGACAGTGCAATTCCAGAGGAGTTTCCTCTCGTGAACTATCCGAATGTGGAATGAGTTTTCAGCGGCCGTGTTCTCCACGAAATACAGTTATGGGGTTAATAATATTTATGTCTAGAAAGAGAATGTTGTAAGAAAGGGATTGGATATGAATGCATACGGTTACATGGGAAGGGGAAGACCAAAGAAAAGATGGATGGACTGTGTGAAAGATGAAATGTTTAGAAAAGGAGTGAATGCGGACATGACAGCAAATAGAGTGGAATGGAAGAGGAAGACATGTTGCGTCGACCCCAAATAAAAATGGGAAAAGGGTAGGGAGATGATGATGATGATAATAATATTTATGTCTGTTTAAAATAATTGAAACGCGAATTTGTAGACTCAGTTTGTGGTGTTTGTTTAACAGATTTGATGATTTCAACTTGAACAGCGAACGTGAGACTTCGCCAAAAAGGAAATCACGGTCGAGGTCTCGGTCGCCGCGATCGCGCACCACCACTGCTCCTGCCCGACGCAAGTCTAGAGATAGCCGTTCTGCTGGAGAGTCTAGGTACATACACTAAGTCTAGGTCACACCTCCCTCCCATAAATGTAGGTAGAGACTACATCCTTCCACCTGCTACGATATTTACACACGTCTTACGCTTCTTCTACTTTCATATATGCTCTTTGGTTCCGGGTAATTTGGACCGATCTTTTCTTCAGAACGTTCTCGATCTGATCAAGATACGTTCGTCTAGGATAACCCTTACCAACTTGCCCTGTCACACTCGCCTTGTAAATTTATTTCGTCAATCTTTCATCCATCCTCTTCACGTTTCCAAACCAATAATTATATACATACATAATTTATATATACATACATATATATATACATACATATACATTATATAAAAATATATAATACAAAACTAAGTCTAATGGTACGTTTTTATCGTATTCTTATGAGCATATTAGAACCCGGTCAACTTCGGAGCGCTGTAAAACCCAGATAAATTAATGAAATTAAACAAGTTTTTATTTGAAACTATTCGTTAAAAAATCTTCTATAAAATCGATCTGAAGTCATTTTATTGTAAAATGAGCAGAAAAAAAAATTATAACGCCCAAAAGAAAATTTGTTCAGAAATTTCCGGTTATTTTTGCATACAACTTTTTTATTTTCCATTTTACGATAAAAAGTAATAGGAATAATGTAGACAATTTCATTTGCTACAAATAATGTCTTATAACATTTTCTGTAGGGTTTTACGAGATACAGCGCGAAAACCTCTTGCACCCCTCTTTCCAAGATGGCGGCATGGGGACAAGGGTGGCGAGCCCACAAACTTGAACTTAAGCTTATACTAACCCCACCTATACATAAAAAAAAATCCGTCATAGTGACTCGCTGTCTGTTGCGTTGATTCTCATCTATCAACATCGAATAAAGCAGAGTTAATTTACCGAGCTTTGATGTAATAAATTGCACAACTTCATAATTATTGTTTTTAAATTTTTAGCGATCTTAGTCTGCGTTTATTGCGTAAATTCATAAAAAAAGTAATTGAGCTTATTTTAAAATTTAATTAAGTTAGTCCTACAATTTATAGTTAAAGGACTGATCGTTATGATGTTTGGTTTGTTGGATTTGTTTCCACTCGGAATAGCAGGAGCGGTGGAAAAAATATGAAGAACATTCGATAGAAGTATTAATACTTTTCTAACTACTAATTTGTACCAAATGCATAGCCACATCCAATCGTAGCCACTACTACTCCTATTGTAATGTTTTTTTTACGTTTCAATGTTATGAAAAATTCTTTTACCGAATAGCATGACGTATACCGAATTTTAAAATATTTTGTGGTTTTTTTCTTTTATTATTGTGCCCAATAACTATTAGTGGTAGTTATCTATTTGCGGCTGAGTGCCTTCAGCACTCGCTCCCAAAGGCACGGTGAAGCTGTAAAGACCCTTCCGGTCAACAGCGTTAGCCAGTTAAAAAAAAGAAACTGTTGTAAAAATAAGTAAAGTTATAGTTACATGTGAATGTATATATGATACCTATACAAAAAAAAAACAAATTTAAAAATTTTTGTCTGTCAGGTCTATCATGTTCCAGGTAATCTCCAGAACGGCTGGACCAATTTTAACGGAACTTTTTTTTGAGAGATAGCTGAAGTTACTCCGGATAACTTACTTTTGATTTTCGAAAATAATATAGGGTTCCGCGTAAACAAAATTAACCTAACCTAACTGTTTGAATAAAATCCGATTCAATACACAGTTTTACGGACAAGTATTTGAATTTATGAGAATTATTTTTACTTTAACTTAGTACTAAATTATTTTTAGCCAAATAGGGTTTTTATAAAAAAAAAATGCAGTGAAGAACATATGAAACGCGGACGCAACCGTGGGCACGTAGCTAGTAATATTATAACATTTTTATAGGTCGTCACGAGATAAAGAGTGGTCCCGGGATCGCGACCGGCGCGACAGGTCTCGCGGCGGTGGCCGGGACGAACGCAAGCAGCGCCGGTACAGCCGGGACGGAGGCGGTAACCACTACACCGGACGGGGCAGGCACCGCTAACACGTACCAACAGCTATGTACATAACTCAAACACTAAACGTATTCAAGTTCTTAACATATACTATATTGTAATACGACAACCTCATCATACTAATTCAACTACACATGCATGTCTTTATTATAACCTCGTCTGGTGCCACCTGCATACATATGAATAAAAACCTCATTTGGTGAACTTTTAAATAAATGACAGATCGTTTGGTGTATCTATGTTTAAATGACTTGTTTGGTGAATCTATGTATAAATGACAACTATTTGGTGAATCTACGTTTCAATGATAACTTGTTTGGTGAATCTATGCTTCAATGGAGACTTGTTTAGTCTAAATACCAACTGGTTTGGCGAATCTGAACATAAATGGAAATTTGTTTGATGATTCTATAATTAAATAACATCTTTATTTGATTAAACATATTTAAATAATCAACTTGTTTGGTGAATCTATGTCTAAAGATAAATTTTATTTGGAGATTCCGGATTCTAAATGATAACTTTGTTTAAGTAATAATCTTGATTGGTCAATTGAAGTGTAAATGACTTGATGATTGCTTTGTTTAGTAAACAACTTTGTTTGGTAAATCTGTTTTTGACAGTAATACAAATCTGTAATGAATTTGCAGATTAAGTTTTTATTTTATTTTATACGAATTATTCATATGTATATTTACGAATAGGTTGTTTAATTTGTAATGGCTGTTTGAATTTTTTTAACAGTATGATTTTTTTTATATATTTAAGGTTAATACTAAATACGTTGATCCGTTACATGTTTGTATTTAATATAGAAAGAGCATGACGAACTCTGGAATCGTGCACCTGTGTATTGTAATTATATTATAAACTACTGCGATGAAAGGTTTTTTGAGCCCAGATTTTTCTTTTGAGCCCAATTTGTAATTGGAGGCCAGAAGTTTCTCACATTAATACACTGTATTATATATGAATTATCAATGAATATTATGTAATGTATTACATAAATTATTGAAAGGTCCTTTTCCTTTATTGTTATAGTTTTTTAAGTGTATAAGTTACTATTATTCATCATATTTATATAGTTCTATTGATGATTTATATATTTAAAATTATCATATTGTGATAATGATTATTCTTTTACTGCAACCAGTTTATGTCTAGGGCTTGGTTGTCCACAGTTTTTGTCAAATAATAGACGAATATATTATTAACTAATTGCCGTAACGGCTTTATACGTATGTATGTGCAAGATTTTGTGGTCATTTTTGATTCTCTTAAAAGGTGACACGTTTTAAATTTGTAAATGTTTTAACGATAATTAAAAAAGGTAATAAGTTTTTTTTTACGTTTGAGAAGAGTTTTTTTTTTTATTTCGCTTTTTGAGTGTACCGGTTGTTGCACGGCAGGTATTTACTCGTTAGGTGGTGGAATGAATACTTTGCTTTGTTTTCATCACAATGGTTACCCCGTCACGAAAACGACCCAAGTTCGAACAGCAACTTGTTTTAATCAAAGTGATATGATTCATGATATTCGCTGTCACACAACCATAATCATCGCCTCGGTATCTAGTAAGTTTATTATAAAGTTCCTTAAATAAAGAAGTAGTATATTAGTTTAGTTGATTCATGGTTTTGGTTTGTCATTAAATAGGGTGATTCACTGATATTTAATATTTACGAATATACTGAAAAACAATGTATCATTCGACTAATCAAATTCTAAGATATAGAACGTTTAAAGATTTCAGTGAGGTTTTAGAGGGAGATGCTCTATCCCTTTCCCGCAAAACGAATCCATACTAATAAATAAAATTGAAGTGTCTGTAATGTAAAAATATTATTTTTGTTTTTTGCTAAATATATATGAATGTGTATGCGATAAGTATACCAAAAATACAGTTTTAAAAGTCTGTTTGTTCCGGGTGATCTACGGAACGGCTGGAGCGATATTCAAGGGACTTGTTTTGGTAGACAGCTATAGTTACTGCGGGTAACTTTTGATTTTCGAAAATAATTAGAGTTCCGCGTAATGGTTAGTTTTACGGGTAAGTGCTTGAATTTTTGAGAAATATTTTTCCATTATCCTTAGTACAAAATTTTTTTTTGGAAAATAATTAGGGTTTCATATAATAAAATTAAAACGGAGTGAAGAATATATATTCATGCGGGCGTAGCCGCGGGCACGCAGCTGGTGTTAGTATAAGACTCGGATGGAACATAAAGGATAGCGTTTGCGGCTGAGTGCTTTCTGTACTCGCCCACAAAGTGGGGTGAAGCTGTAAGCTTCCGGTCAACAGCGTTAGCCAGTTCGAAAAAAAAGTATGGCGTAGTATAGTCCGATCAATAGAGAAGACAAATTTAAAATAGCTATAAATTCCTTATATCTGTTTCCTTATATAATAAGTCAACCCTCCTATTATTCTAATTTCTAAAACTATGAATCACTTCTTGACATATGGTATTTTTATGAGTGATATAAAATCGATCGCACTCGAGAATTTATACTACTCAAATGCTGGTGCATTTATGATAACTCTGATTTTGTTTTTTTTTTGTTATTTAATACTTAACTTTTTCATACAACATGATTTATGTACTTCTATAGTTAAATTTAACATGATCAGCGAACTTTTGTTAATATTGAGATCACACTCGCGTAGACATTTTTTCCAGTATAGAAAAGTTATGTTTTTTTTTAAATCCACCAGAGTCCGTATTAGATCGATCTGGAAGTTTGAAGTTAACTGTCAAAGTCGTGATGATGATATTTAATATCTAAACCTGAATGATGAAATGATCTAAATAACCTGAATTTTATTATTTTCGATGTATACATTAAGTATAGTTTGATTTTTTATAAAGTTACCATTCATTTTAAATTAACTTATTACACGAATATAGTAGACAAATTTGTCGTTGACTGTACTTCATTACAGATGTGTAAATAATAATAACTCTGTACGCAGTGTGATCACAATAACGATTGAGAATCATGTTAGTGTGGTAATTTCATATTTCATTGTAAATATTAATATAAGATTTAGATATATAGAAATATGTGCTGCTGCTGTCGTCGTCGTATTTAGGTTAATTCCGAATAACACTTTCCCCATGCGTGTTATATTTAAATGGCATTTTCTGTTTCTCTGTAGTTAGTTATATATCACTGACGCTCTATTATGGTACCTACATTTACCAATAAAATTCTTAATAAACTTTTAAGTGTGTTTTATTTAACAACTCTATACAATGTTACCTTTTTGATTTCATAATTAATGTTTATTTATACAATTAGACATTTAAAAAAAATCAACAAAAGTACTACATACTTAGATATTATATTATGGTCTTCTATCCGGGTACTCTGCAATAAGAAATGACATTAAATTAAATCATAAATTATCGCCTAAAAATAATCAATAAAATATTAGTATTCTATTGATTACCTAAATAGTTATAATATTATATCTATTTTTGAAACCAACAGTTATGTTACTGCATCGGATAAGTGAAACAATTACATTATAGATAAATTTCACCTATACTCGATACGGCGTCCGTATAAAGAAGACGCTCATTATTAAACGATTAAAAGCAAGTAAACTTTACAAGTTGGTAACAAAAAAGACTTCAATGTACACAATTTTGTGCTGCTGTGTTTTTGGTATAAACCTAGGCTGGTCAACATTTTTTATCAATCGGGTCAAACGGACGATTCACATATTTTTGGCGGGCCACTAACTGTTACTGTTGTTAACTATAATAAGGTATTGTGCCTTTGCATTGCATTATACTACTACACTCTTAATTAGTGGGAACACGGGTCATTCAAAAATCGTAAGCGGGCCACAATATGGCCTGCGGGTATACGATTAAGCAGCCTTGTTATAAAAGATATATGTGAATGAATTTTATTATAGAAATAAATAATAGTAGACCTTATTTCTATGCAAAATCACTATATTTAGGGACGCCGCGGCTTACCCTTGAGAACTAATTCACACAAAATGGAAAAAAAATATAATTAGATTTGATTGTTATAAAATGCCTATTTACCATTTGCAACATTTTTTATATTCGTAAAGATTAAGTCAACAATAGGCCTTTTCTAATACAGATTTCCGTAAATATTTATGTCTCTTTTTCTTTGAACATTTCAAAATCAAAATTTATTTATTCAATTTAGGCCCTAAGAAGGCGCTTATGAACGTCTAAAACACTACCACCGGTTCGGAAAACAACCCAGTCGAGAAGAGCATCATCATTATATTTGATCAATATAATTGTAATTTTTTTGTTAAATGAAAATAAAACTTACCTCCCTCCAAACAGTTGCACTCCTGAAAGATATAAGCGAGAATATGAAAATAATTATGTCTATTATTGCAACTGAAGTTTTTTTAGACTATATAAGCTCAGTGCTTTAAACTACAATCTCACCTGATGTTAACTGATGATGTGGTCCACGATGGTAAACACACTAAGCCTAAAGGTACTGGTTTTCAAGTGAAGCTGTCGGAACACACCTATTGGTATTTGGCGACAGTTTTTCAAACTTGAGGGTGGTAGTTACACAGGTGGGCATTATAGGAAAATGCCCTACCACCATGCTATGTTTTCTTCACGATGTTTTCCTTCACAGAAAGCTTTAAAGCTAATTTTAGAGTTGGATAGTTGGGCTCAAACCCGCGTCCATTGAAGCGTAATTTGGTGGCACAAAAACTGCGCCATCGTCGCTTAAAAATAGTTCAGAGTAGGTTGAAAAATGGCGAGAAAGACTAACGAGTGTTGGATTTAAAACAAAAACTGAGCACTTGTTCCACGAGTTGTGGTTTTTCTGATTATAGCCTAATAGCGTAAGGACTAGTCTGCTCGGAATTTCGGTACTTCGGTTCATTAATCCAAAATGCCACTAACATTAACCGGGACCTGAAGAACAGGATAAATCTTAAAGGCTAAAAGGAAAAGTCTATAGGATCTGTCTTGTATGGATATGAAGGTATGGCAACTAAAGAGACGCATGAAAGAAGAGTGCATATAGCAGAGATGTGAATGTTAAGATGGATGTGTGGAATAACTAGAATGAATAAGATTAAGAATGAGTATACGTGAGGGAGTATGAACGGAGCAACAGTGACAGAAAGAAGCATGGTATGGACATGCCATCCGAAACGAAGAATGTTAATTATGACAGTGGATGGATTTAGATGTAGAAGGAGAGCAAAGGAAGTATTTTTTTCTACACAGAATAGGCTCAGTGCTTTGACCACAATACCACCTTATTTTAAGTGATAATATGGTCCAGGATGGTAAGCACACTAAGCCTAGAGGTACTGGTTCTCAAGTGATGCTGCCGGAAGACACCTATTGGTATTTGGCGACAGGATTTCAAACTTGAGGGTGGTAGTTACCCATTCGGCATCATTAGAAAATACTCTACCTATGTATACTCTATGGTTTCCTCAGGATGTTTTCCTTCACCGGACACTCAGGCCAATTTTAGCGTCGGATAGGTGGGGCCGAACCCGCGTTAATTGACGCGAAATTCGGCCGCATTACCTGCTGCGCCATCATCGCTTCAGTATGAGTATAAATGCTTCGTGTGCATATAGTACCTACAGTGCATATAGTAATAAAAAAAATTGTTGTGACGACTCTAGCTGATGTAAAACAAGGTAAAGAAGATCATGATGTAAGTACATTTGTCTATAGTTACATACTGCGTTGATTATAACAGGTTTGTGAGAAGATTTCGGTGGATCCAAGGTTTTAGTAGGTGATTTCGGAGTGCAAGTGGTTTCTGCAGCAATACCTGCGTAATATTTTCAAATACATAATATTATATGAGTATAATGGTGTACAATAAAGATTAAATAAATAAAATAAAAAATATATTTATACTTTATATGTTGCCTATAGTTAATAAAACTCGTTCAGAATCTTCAACAACTGCACTACAATCATTAGAGTTGATACATGTGTAAAGCCTACCTTTTTTTTTATTAGATACGTTTAACGTTCGACGACATTAAATAAAATCTATAATTAAAATTAATGACGTAGGACCGTTCACTATTGCCTATTGAAAATATATTTTTTTACTCGCCCTCCCGCATTATCATCTAAGGAGTTAAGAGTACCTCCTTCCACCATGATATCATAAATATTGGCAAAATTTAATAAATGAAATGTGAATATTGCTTACGTACTCATTCAGAGTCCCTGTGCGTCATCAAAAAAATAAAAAAAGCATAGAAACCTACCCGCCCTCCATGAAGCTTACTCAATACTTAAACAGCCCCTGGGCCCTAATATGGTAACAAGCAGATAGTAGTTTATAGGAGCTGGTTCTAATATGATGCTGCAAGAACTCACCCAATGGTGGTTGGTGACATACGAGTATATTCAAACTTGGCGGTGTTAGTAAGCTAAGCGATTATTTGAAAATGACCTAACACCTATCACAAATAAAAATGGGTGCGTGTACTTATGTACGCGAGTGAGAAGTTATACTTCTTTGGCATCATTAAAAAATTTTAAACTAAAAGAATCTTAGATTGATCTTAGATATCAATAATTAATATTAAAAATTGAAAATTAATATATTTATATAATAATATATTTAATATATATATATATTTCAAATATATATATTTAATATAAATTTATATAATATATAATTAATATATATTTTATTATTGATTATTTAATATTTTAAAAATGAATTTAATAATAAATTCAAAAATTGAATTTAAGGTTGGTCATTTTTTAAATATTTTTATTGATTTCTTAATTTAATATTCACTTTTCATTTTTATCAAAAAAATTTCATTAAATTTATTTAGTTATTTTTATAAATATTTATTATTTATTCAATTTAATAGCAAATATTAAAAATTAATATTATAATTTGATGTTCAATTTTAATTTTTATCACAAACTTTTTATTAAATTTATTTCTTTATTTTATAAATATTAAATAACCAATAATAAGTATTTAACATTAATAATTTAATAATATTTAGTGTTAATTATATTAAATAAAAGTATTTTAATTTATATCAATAAATAATACATACGGATAGTTAACCTCAATTATATTGGAGCACTTGAAAAAGTATATAAGCACAATTTTTTTCACTAATATTCACAAATAGTAAGTGATATCAATCAAAATATTCAATTTAAATCACTGCTGAATATAGTTTATTAGCACATATATAATTCGCACTTGTATGAAACTAAAACACGTGTTGTGAATGTATAAACTAGAAACATGTTGATAAATATTATAAATATGAAAACAGTGATCAGAGGTGACGAGCGTACCAACATGCGCGACTAATATCGAGGTTCAATTTCTATTTTGTTGGTAGCTTTTTTTTCGAGACTTAATGAGCGGTTAAGCAGACAACTTCATACTGTTAATTTTGTGTCACAGATGCGCGCGCATCTTAAAATTTCACTCTCATCATTTTCCCATAACGCGCCTAAAGAAGTATAACTTCAAAAAGATTAATTGATGTTAATAATATTTTGAGTATACCTTACCTGGATCAACGTTCGCACCTTCAACCGGACTCACTTTGTACATCTAGAATTCGAATATGTTTATTAAATTTAATAATTAATTTAATAATTAATATTTAATAATTAAATAAATTTAATAATTAATAATTAAAAATTTAATAATTAATAATTAAATAAATTTAATATTGTCCGAAAAATTATCAAATTTAATTGGCAATGGGCTGGGTACATTGTTTGTAGAAACGATGCCCGATGGGGCCAACGAGTTATCCGTTATGTCGCGTACCGGAATATCCAGTGTGTGTAGGCCCTCTACAAGGTGGACCGAAAACCTGGTGATGGTCACGAGATTCTGCTAGATGTAGGTTGTGCGAGACCGGTCGTTGTGGACGCCTTCCGCTTTAATGGATGGATGGAAATAATGTTCGTTGATGACAAACAAATCTCCTTTCATACATTGGGGGTTCGCGGAGAGGGTAGTGAGAGGTCATGACCCTCCTAAATGTACACGTCGAATTTACGAATTTCTTAAAAATATACAATTTACGAAAAGTTTAAATACCTACTGAAAACAACTAAAATTAAAAATAGATAAGTAATGAAAATAATTTTTAAAATGGGTGAACACTCTCAAATTGTTTGGTTGCAACTGCACCCTACTTTCATAGTTTTAATATCGTTAGACATTAAGTAATGATTTGCGTACATCAGTAATCATGATTATCAATAACTGATATTTAATCGTTACCCTGCCATCATCGCCGGTAACTAATCCAGATGATAAAGGCAACACGTCCGGTCCCCATTGTTTGATAAAGTGACCAAGTCGAGCGACGCGTTGCGCGGGAGTCGTCACCGTGTGCGAACCACCGCAATAACGATTGCAAAGATGTTTGTCTGTTTCCGATCTACAATAACATATTATCTAATTAACGTAATAAAAATAAAGTATACAATTACACCCTTCATTTATTTAAGGGTTCGTTATTCTTTCAGTGTCATGTGGTAAGTTATGTAATCAACTTGTTGGCAACGTTTCTAAGCTTCAGGAAAATAGGTGGCTCATCTTGCTAGAATTTTCCATGGGGTTTTAGTGGCATCTCAGAATTAACGTTTCGCGTCCAATACACTTGTACACCTGTGCATAATAACCAAACTATATCATATAAAACGCTATCAAAATGACACAATCCTTATAGGGTCAAATATGCAAGTTAATGGATTAAAGACAACAATAACTACTACATGACAGACTGATATCACAGCAAAAACCTATTATACGGTTGTCTGAATGTTAGAAAGTTTAGTAAATCAGGGTTAGGTAAAAAAGTTACCTGACTTTTTGTGGTGGGCTTGGAGTTATTTGCTTCTCTATTGTTTCCCAATCGCGCATGTTCCGTTGTGGCAAGTTGCTCGCCTGAGTTTTTCGAATTGCATCTGAATAATGTTTAGGGAAATTATTTACAGTACCTGCTAAAGTAAACTTTTGCTATAAATGTATACCTTATTTGTTCTACGAACTGCACTCTTGCTTGATCATCTTAAAATAACTAAAAACAGGAATGTAATAGTTTCTTTTCAGTTCAATTGTGCTTAGGTTACCTACTCCTTCCAACAACCAACTAGGATTACGCGTATGACATACTATGCGTTGTCAATCACACTCTTTACCAAGAAAACAGCAGAACAGAAGTTTACCAATTTGACTTGGAAGCGAAGATAGTCACCGTGGTCTAAATTAGAAACTGGCATAGTAATATGTTAAATACAAACCGAGTTCATAGCTGAGATAGGGTTTCATCGAAAGGTTTGCCGGCATTGGCTTACTGGCGGGTAACGCTGAAGGGGCTTCCGTTTGCATTACTGCTTTTGCATCGCAAGATATGCAGTTGACATCCCTGGACAATATTTTTTCCAAAACAATCACTACAGATAGTTTAATTATATAAATAATATAATATGCAAAGTAGAACCTCGAATTTTCTAATATAAGAATAGGCAAAGGACCCAGTTATGACCGAATTTCTTTTTTTTATTTAGTATTTATCGATGGAGCTCTGTTAATGCACTGTTTAATACCTCAACAATCTTCTCTTAGTGCCAGCAGCTTCCGCTTCTCTTCGTAACAAGGCCATTTGTTTGAGATTCTCTTGTAGTTGCCTGAGCTTGCTATTGAAAAACTCCTTCACTGGCGACAGCTCCATCTTGTCGAGTTTCGTCTCGATTTCTCGCTGAATATCGTCCAAAGCTTGTTGCCAGAGCGCCTCCTATAGTAACAATGGTGATTCTACTTTTAAAATAAACTTTAGTTTTTCTATGTCAATTGTTTATTATTTACATTACAGATGTAGGTAATGTAATCATAGGATTTTAGATTATTAAGTATTTTGTTAATTACCCAAAAATTTTCAAAATTAAACGTAGGATATATTATGAGCTATTTACATAAGAACGATTGTTTAATTACGACATTAGTACATAATTAGTTTACGGATTCCTCGATCTATTTTTTATATTAGTTATTGTATCCCATAGTAGCACCGGAAGACGTAGTGTGTATAGGCGGCTCCCCACAAGGTGGACGGCAACCTGGTGAAGGTTGCGGGAATCCGCTGGATGCGGCTGTCGCAAGACCGGTCGTCGAGAAGATCTTTCTGAGAGACCTATGTCCAGCAGTGGACGTCTTTTAGTTGAATGGATGGATGGATGGATCCCATAGTAAAGCGATAGAGTCCTTTAAATACTTATTAATAATGAACTTCATGTAATAATTGTATCCTAATAATGAACACATGTATATACTACTAAATAAAATTGAAGTGTCTGTTTGTAGTATCAAAATAACAACTTTTTACTAAACACATATAAATGTATATATGATACCTATACAAAAACACATTTTTTTTTTAATTTTCGTATGTTTGTTCCCGCTAATCTCCGGAACGGCTGAACAAATTTTAATGGGACTTTTTTAGTAGATAAATGAAGTTACTACGCGTAACTTAGCTACTTTAATTTTTCGGAAATTATTAGGGTTCCGCGTAAAAAAAACTAATAGTCATGCAAGTGTGAGCAAAATATGATTCAATGGACAGCACCATCAAAACATGACATTCCAATGATTATTTAAAAGCTATATTACGCAGTGAAGAATATATAAAATGCGAGCGGAGCCGCGTGGAGACAGCTAGTATTCTATGAAACATTAGCATGCGTACCTGCATATTAAGTTTTCCTAATGCGTGCTCCAAACCTCTAGACAAATCATCGCAAGCTATTTCGAATTGGTCATGTGAAACCTTCCGGGCAAGCATACGTAGATCAGCCTTGTCAGCCATTGCTTCTACCATATCTTCTCGATCTAATTTTATTGTTTTGAGAAGTTCTATTTGTTCTAGAAGCGCCTGAGAGAAAAATCGTAAAAAATCACTGACTGAGTGAGTGAAGAAATACGTTACATGATTTGAGGTGTTTTGCTAAATTTCGAAATTATATTGAAATCAATAGATTAGGCTATTATTTATAATCTGCCAAGTTTGTTGTAATTATGATAATTTATGGTATACTTTTCAAAATACAATAGTGCATTTCCAAAATTAAATAGGGAGTAAATTGAAAACGCTGAAGAAAAATCTGTTAAGATACACTGAACTGGTGTAAAGTTTCATACATCATATTTATTTATTTTATCTTTATCATCTTATCTTTATTTATCATATCTTTGTATTCTATAGCACGTACTATACATAATTTAATGATGATGCATACATTGGTATGATATTGTCGATCCTCCTTTTCCGCTGCTAACTGTAAAGCTGTTTCGTGGACTTCCTTCAGCTGACCTTGCATCTCCTGGACAGTCTGGAATAGCTCCATTAAGCCTAAAAGATTTATTATATAAAAAGTTAAAGTATTGTTCTTAACTTTAAATAATAATAATAGGAAAATATACGTTAGTACCTTGCAAGTCTTTAGTGAGATCTGGTGACAGTTTATCAGCGTTCACGTCCTGCGTCAGTTCAGCCACTTGTTTCATTAAATACTCCAATTGATCTTGGAACGAATTTAACTACAAAAATGAGTTTAATTTAAAACAACAGTTTAATGGTTTTAAGGAAGAAGTATCATCGAGGTAGGAATACCTTCAAGTATGTAGTTCATTTTTCCCCTATACGAAGCTCAGATAACAGGCATTTAATTATATGTATTTACTAGCAGTGCCCGCGACTTCGCTCGCGTGGAATTCACATAATTATATTTTAATAGACGGTCTATATTTTCCCCCAGATGCAATTTAGCTCATTAGGCAATATATTCATATACATACTCTATGTCTCGTTCCGTCTTTTCCTGTCTAGGTCCTGCGGAGGAGGTCACCCCGGCCAGACCAGGCCTCCCAGACAGTCTTCCCAGTACAATGAAGAGTCATGGCCCGCCCCTTCCCCCCCTTGGTTTGGCAATATGGCAGAGTTCAGACCCCGCCGAAATTATGCAACGAGCCATTCTTGCCCTAATAGGCGTAAATGGCGGCCGGCTCAGCATACTTCCCATGTGGTGATGAGTGTCACCTCCCGCCTCACCCCTACAATCAACGGCCTTACATGGCCAAGTATAATGTCTTCCCACACCTAAAACATTGGCCTTTCTGTTTTACCTCTCAAGGACGGACTGGGCGAGTGTGACCCAGACTCAAACCCCGGAACCAACGCAGGAGCATAGATCAAACCGTTCAGACAGCGCACGCCATATTATATAATTTTTACTACTTCAATTACATTTATTGTGATAAATTATCGAAAATATATATGTGCCAAAATAAAAAGTATATATAATATACCTTTCTATCAATGAAAACATTTCAAAATCGGATCAGTAGTATCGGAGATTACGCCGAACATCTGAACTCACAAACTTTACATCTTTACAATATTAGTATAGATGTTATTATGCATACACTTAATTATTATGGTTTTTAATAAATCTAGATAAACGCTATTCATTCATTATATAAAAACATAGATGTCACTATAGGGTATAAACTACTACCATAACAATTTATATCGAAATCGGTTCAGTAGTTTTTGAACAAATGAATAAACAGACAGACAGATAATAGCGCAATGTATGAATAATCGTCAGAAATACATATATAATTTCATATTAATTAAATGTAAATAAATTATGTTGATTTTATTTAGTTTTATTTCCGCTCATTTCACTATTCATTTATAATACTATTAAGCAAGCACATATTTTTTGGAAGTTTTAGTATGAATATAGATAAATGCTATTTACGCATTATATAAATGTATACTAAATGCTACTACAGAGTATAAACTATAATCGCACCAATTTTCATCCATTTCGGTCCAGTAGTTTTTGGGTGATTGACAAACAAAAGAATAAACAGACAGACAAAAAAATAAAAAAAAAACATCGAAATGTGTTCTATCCTCGTTTCTGAACCACCTCATGGTATTTTTTCTGAAATATCTTCAATGTACAGATTTCGTTCTTCTAGCCTTTTATTATAAGTACAGTTTTTAATTATATTATATACATATGTATTTTAAACTCTTACCATACGAGTTCCCTTTTACAAATATTGATTAAGCTTATTTTTGTAAATACGTTAAAATTAGAACAATATAAATCTTATTAGTTGTTATGATATAACGCCGAATAAGCTGTAAAATAACCTATATTTTTGATTATAGATACACTTATTAATAATTTGATTTCAAAATATGATACCCTATTACAATATCCCATTTGACGTAAATACCTGAACCTCTGAACTTCGGTAAATAAAAAATCCTGCAGCAACAATAAATCGTAGTTGACACTTATAACACAGTTCTCTGTACATATAAATAATTATATTTATAATAATTGGGTAAAAACTAATTTGTGTTTGTAGTAATTGCTTGTACCGTAAAGCACTCCATCCAATATAATGAAGGAACTAAACACCACGTTATGTAAAGTTATTTTTTTTTTACTTGATCCTGCAAGATATCTTCGTTCTTCTCTATTTTGTTACAACATTCTTTCATCGTTTTCTCAAGATCGTTAATCCTCTTAGTAAGCTCCGCTGTCGGTGTCTGTCGTGGTACTTCAGGTTGGTGAAGTTCTGCAAAGTTTGATTTAATGTTTTTTATTAATTAAAACTTTATATATGTAAAGGACCAAAATGTTGAACGTGTTTAGCAAAAGTAAGCAAGGCTTTTAGTCCCCATTATTACGTAAGCATCGTGAAAATAATTAAGAAAAAAACATGAATTATTATTAACCCCTTGAGCACCTTCCCGGCGTTTACGCCAGCTTTTCATTGTTTTCCTATTGTCTTTCTATTGTTTCAATTTTATGGGTACTCGACACATTAATTAACTATTATTTATGTAATTACCGTTCAGGCCCCTCTCCCAATGCCATCAAAAATAAGCAAAGCGCAGATTCTTACGTAACCCCCTAACTTTGAGCTTTTGAGTTAGTACATGCTAGTTTAATAAAAACTTTTATATGTAAAAAAAATGCAAAGAAACCTGGTGATGGTGTCGGCGGCAGGGTAACTTGTTCAGTTGATACAGATGACGAAGTAGGCGGTTCTGTGGATGCAAATATTTGTTCAATAGTTTAACTTTATCCTCCTAACACATCATCCTTTTTAATTTAATGTACGTTCGCAAAAAATAGATAAACTTGATCTACTAAACGACCGGCACAATATTAATAAGTACTCGAAATAAAGACTAATCAAAGCTTTTTAGGTAATAGTGTGTGTAAGATTTAGATTTACCAAACAATTGGTTCAAGCACTATGTCAAGCAAGTTCTAATTTCAAAACGTTTTTATCGTGTGAATCATTACGTGAATGGTAGAGATATCTGGAAATGACACCTCTTCTGTGCTTCCGCTAAAAGTTCTAATTATTAATCGTATATTTTTAATATAAAAAAACATAGATTTCAAGTTTCTTTCCGGCTCTTCGCGATAAGTGAATTGTTTTCCAAACCAATGCCAAATTGTTTTGATGATCATAAGCGTCTAAATTGACTAAAGATTTTTTTTATTTTGATTTTGGTAATTTAGAAAATTACAATTAAATAATTTTCTGACTGTGAAACAATATTAGGTTAAGAAAGTAAGTTAATTAAAAAAATCCTGTATATACAATATACAAACGGTATATATGTTAACCATGAAAAATATATTAGAATGATTTACGCTATAGACATCATTTTTCTAAATAACTAATGTTTAGTCAAACAAATGAACACTGATAAGCAATACAGTCATCCAATCACCCAACCTACACGATCACCATTTTCGCAAACTAGCAATTAAACATTTAGAGAATTTTGATAATATAAGTTACTATTAGACTTTGAACTGGTTTTGATTTTTGATTGATCAGTAATTGACGTATCATATTGAGAACATTGAGAAATACACTTAATTTGTCGATTACCCATAAAAATGAGACAATAGTTAAATAACGGACAGCTGGCGTAAACGTCAGCAGTAGTGCTCAAGAAGTTAAAAAAAAAATCGATTCCTATGTAACATGCTAGTACGAAATCTCTTTAATTGGAAATCGGTTTCGTTTTAACTATTGTTGTTTTTTGTAATAAAAATAAGTATTAACATATATGTTTGTAAAACATATTCGTTAATGTCCGACTGAAGGTTGGCTTCGGCTGGTTTCGGCTTAAAAATATTGTTTCGGCAAAAGCTTCGGTTTCGGCCAAAAATCGGCCGAATCCTCGGGCGCGCCCAAACTCTATTATCGCACGTAGTTCGGGTGAGTTTGTCACTCGTGTATTATTAGTAGTTATGTTTCATTCCTTTTCTTATTATAAGTTATTGTGTAATCTCGCGTATGACACCGAAATCTCGACTTTTTGGTTTTTGAGGGTTTATACTCTATTGCTTATCAACGTACAAATATGGTCAAAATAAAAAAAAGAACGCTAACCCCACTCAGGATGAAATTCTTGCATTGCTGTATAAAATGTATTAGTAAGTTTGTTGAGGTCACCGCGTAAACGCTTCAAGAGATCTTGTGTTGCTACAAGCTCTTCTTTGGTGCCTGAAGGTGGACCAAAGGCTTCTCCAGCGAGTGGAACATTAGCAGATTCTGATGCCGCAGCAGGAAGAGTTTCTGGACTATTGTTGTACATAAAAAAAATTGGTCTTAGGCTATTTTTATCACCATTGTTTGACAACAGGTACATTTGATTATTTGTTGTATAAACAAATAATGTTACAGTATAATTATTGAGAGCGAAAATTTATTTAGTATTCACACTATGACCTATAAAGTAAGAAGATTGAAAAACATCACGGTTCTGGGGCTACTGTTACTAAAGCCAACAAACGCGGAGGTCAATGAATATTTGACATTGCCATATTTTCTTTATAATTTTTCAAAATAATAATGTTTGTCCATCAATCCTATCTTTTTTTTTTCATATAAAAATTATGTTTTGATTAGAGACACTAGGATTAAAAAAAGAGATTGATTCTTAAGTGCTACTGCGAAAATAACGTTATCAGCTTAAGTGATAATGGTGACAGGTTTACTATGAAAATACGCTTGCAGCTCCATATTTTCTTCAACGAAAAGTGAAAGCCCATTGAAGAATTTGAATCCACGTTTACGTCAAATGAGTAATTAGAATAAATATGGCTATTCTAACGTTACAGAGTCACGTGAGCTCAGTACGCCCTGTAGCTGCGTTGTCTCTCCGATAATATCTTGCACCAGTGAGCTTAATTTAGAAATTGCAGTTTCAGCGGCTTCCAAGCGAGAGGACACATTCAAGGAAGTCCACATATCCGTTATCGCTTTAAGGTTCGTTTGTGACCTGAATACAAAACGTGATATAGTTCGTACAATAAATGTAGTTAATACAACGTATGACATAAAAGCTCGAGATTGAAGGAGAACAAGAGTATTTTTACATTGGAGAAATTATAGAATATGCAATCTCAATCTCGCTACGGCAGGTAAGCTGGAAGACGTAATATTGAGCTGGCTTTTTTAAAATAGATAATGAAGTATTTTTATGTATACTACGCTATATATATGCTACGTACCTAACTTCCTCTAAAATCTCCTCGTTCTTTGGCATGCTGCCATACACGCGGCTCTTAAGATCCTCGACAGTTGTTTCGAGGTGGTTAAATTTGTTGAGCGTGACAAGTGATAATTTTTCAGTAGGGCTTGTTAGTCCGTGAGATTCAGGGGCAGTTGGAGTACGTGGCGCTGGGGATAGGTTAACTGGAGGCTTTTGCATAACTATAAAAATATATATACCGATTTATTAGTATAACATTATAACCAAAATTGTTGTGTATCGAATGCCTATTAGCTACTGTATCTAATTGCTATCGTAAATCGGTGATGCTTGTGTTACTGTATTCTAGTTTTAAAATTGTGCATGCGAAATGACCTGTCATAACGAGATGTTCCAAGTTAGCGATTAAAATCAAATAATTATTATCTAGGCCATAGCGGCCGTGGGCTTCAATTAAATGAATTTCTGTAGCATGAAAAGAAACAGAGAGTTAGAGAGAGACTTAAATGAATTTGCGAGATTCGAAAGCTCTTTTTGCTTGATCTTCATTACTTTATTTACTTGATACTTGATTGAGATTTTTAGAAGAACATTATTTAAAAAATTCATAACATAATTAATAATTTCCTCCAAAATTTCATGGAAGTATTTTATAAGGAAAGAAACAACGGAAGTCGACTGTGGTTTGAAGAACCGTATAGTAGAAAACAATGGAAGATTTATTCATAATTACATCATCGCTTTTCAAGTAAGATAACAGGAAAAATGATTTAAAACACACGCTTTTTTAATCTAAACTGACTTTGATTACATTAATCAATGGGGTTATGTCGAATTAATAGCCATTTATTTTTTATACAAGGAACGATAATTTTGATAAAATAGTTGAACATGATTTTTGTTTCGAACTGTCTTAATGCTTTTGGCCAAAAAGGCCGTGGCAGTTTTATCTAATTTTTGAGGCGAGCGCTTAGAGCTAGCGAAAAGTGAAAGGCTTGGTTTGCTCCGGGAGAAGTAAATTCCACAGAATTTGCACTGCACTGAACCTAAGATAAAGAGACTACGGCTCTAAATGGCCTCTAAATAGTTACAGTATCACACTGATGGCGGATGCAGAGGTCTCCCCAGTCGGCGATCGGAACACGGTGATGGCCCCGGAATCTATATCGGTGCATAGTTGGCCGCGCGTCCCCGACGGTAATTAGCATTGAACTATCCCGTAAATAAGTTCAATTTTCACAGGATAGCCATATGAAAATAAAGTGATACGGAATTCTATTTGCATGTCGAGTCAAGATTTTTTTTTTTTGCAAAATTAATTAAAATGTTTTTTTTTTTTTACTACAACACAGAATGGAAACCAGAAAATACGATATAAGAGTAGAACTTACGGAAATCTATTAATTCATCTTAAAATTCTACCCAAAATATATATGGTAACTATTTATAACTAATTTCAAATGATAAACGAACATACTCACTGGGTGGTTCATTCTTCTTTATTCGTTCAACTAAGACAAAAAAGACAAATAAAGTTAATCAAGAATTTAAAAAATTTTAAAAGTAAAAAAAATGTGAATAAACTGTTATTGTTATTATCATTTACCGACTAGAATGGTATTTGGTTCCGATGACGGTGGAGATGGATCTGAAAATATTATATGAAAAGAAACTTTAATAAAATTATATCTTTATTGTTAAAAATAATATTTTATTGTTTCGCATGTCGTGTGTGATGCTGGAGATATTTACTGATGAAATAAAAAGTAAACAAATATATTAATAAATAGGATCTAAGGTAAAAATTATGCAGAGATTGATTGGGAAGGCGCTTTTTTTTCTCTGCCTATTCACGTATACGGTGTTATTGTGTTATAAAGAATAAATAAAACTTACTGATTTCAGTTTTTCTGGGCGTAGTCTGAAATAAGAAATATGCTTAGTGTAACAAATTAACTGTGTAATATATGGCCGTAATTTTATTATAATATGGTGCTTTTGTAATTATAATAAAACAACTGAACCGATTGTAATATAGTTATCACATTAATATAGGACTTAACTCGGAGAAGGATAGAAGGACTGATGAAATTACAAGTATAGAAGCAAAAGACAAACCGTATGTAATCTAAATAACATAAGTAGATTCCCTGGGATAATAATACCATTTTAATTTAAATTAAATTAATTATGTTATGAAATACAAGTTATTTGATATTGAAATTTCTTTATAACAATACCGTCATAAGATTTATAAAGTAAATTCCAGCACTGTACACACTATTTTCATTACACTTGTATGTAGTATATACAGACATAGAAACATGCACACTCATATAAATGCAAACACATGCTTAACCGGCAGTGCAGTGTAGAAAATGTAATATGTTTTACAATTCATTAGTTAGAGCTACATACAGGCAGAACTCATATTTCACTAGAGTGACCCCGATAGCACAAATATAGTGCTCAATGAAGTAGACTTAGATTTCTTCAATAGTAGTCTTAAAAAACTGAAAAATATTAAGTTCCTCTTTCTTTACTTAAACCCTTTGTGCTTTTGTCTGCTGTTTGTTTCTTTCTATTTTTCTGTCATATATGTGTGGAAACTTGTAAATGGCCTTCTGTTTTTATTGTGTACAAATTTATCCTTAATATTAGCTGTAAGTTTTCTTAAAAGTTTAAAATAAAATAAAAATAAGACAATAGTAAAACAGTAGAAAGCTGGCGTAAACGCCAGATAAGTCCTCAAGGGGTTAATATTCTTATCGTTTATTATTCTATTATCTATAATTATAGTAAAAGGCTAACGTAAACTCGAAATCTGTACATTGAAGAAACCTATTTAAGAAAAATCAATATGCGGGGGTTCAGAATCGACAACAGAACACATTTCGATAGTTTTATAATTTTTGGTCTGTCCGTCTGTTCATTAATTTGTTCGCCAATTGCGTAAAACCTACTGAACCGAATATGAAGAAAGATGTATAATGAATAGATGATATGAATAACATATATTGCATCCAGGGGGATTGAATTCCTGGTAAAGCCACGGGCACAGCTAGTATATATTATAGAAAGTAGTTTTTAAGATATGCTCCAAAGGGAGGCGATGGCAGTTGCAACACAATTTTCAACTACAGCACTTACAATATGTCAAAATTATTTTTAGAGAAATAAATAAATATTATACATTATTATTATAATTAAGAGGATATCCTAGCGGTATTTATTCCGTACAAATGTAGTCCCCTGTTTCCTCCCTGGATATAGCATTATGGTAAATATTTTTATACCAAATAATATATCCACTACCGCGATGCCCATACGTTTTGATTTATTCCATAAATTAGTTATTGTAGAAACTAGGAGCCTTTGAAAATGAAAAAAGTGCTCGATTTTTACCGTCATTTGCAGACGTTCGTCAAACAAATTTGATGGACAAATAAAAAGAAATAAAACGTACAGGTATAGCCAAAGTTTTTATTATTCTAAAACTGAAAGAAAATTAAAAATCAGTTCTGTTTTGGAGGAGGAAACAGGATACTACGAAGTAATGTTTTCCTCTATTTTGCATAGGTAAAATCAGCCAGAGCTGCAATTGTCCCTTTCGTGTTTTATAGTTTTCTTTGGGACACAACGCGATTGGAATAGATTTCTGAAATACCTACTTTTCGAAACCGCATGTCCTCTTAATCCGTACAAACAAACCAACTCACAGCAATTCCCATTTCCAATGACCTCATTCGAGATAATTGTATCAATTCGTTTTCCGTATTATTTCTCACATTCGAAAACATGTGCAGTGCAAAAGGTAGAGATATTGTATTAAGAAATCAATTGTTTTCACGTGTACTTCTCCTTTCACATTATGATACGATAAATGCAATACGAAGTATTTTCAGATTAACATTTACATATTTTCCAAAATTATAATATTATTACTTTTACTCTCGTTCGCCCAGTAATCGAAATTTATTGAACATTTCAAGAAAAATAACTGCTTCCAATTTTTTTTGTTATTGATAACACTAAATATCATTAATAGCTAGGTACTAAAAAATTGGTTGATTAACAGGAAAGATCTTTGCCTATTTATATAATTATATAAAGTCTTTGTTCATACCAGTAGTCGGATTTATCTATTGTGCAGTATGTGTTTTTTTTATATACGAGCCCTAATCTAGTAACACTTTCAATGACTATGCGCCCGTGTTGTGGACAGAACTGTTTCTGTCTATTTTACAATGGATGCCCCCTTTAAGGACTTACATAACGATAGGCACGAGCAGCCCCTTTTACGGATGGTGGCGTTAGGGTAGGGTTTTGCACTTGGGCACCTGTCATGCTAGCGACGACGTTGGCTTATACAATAGACACGGGCTTTTTGTGGTTAAGGTTATATCAATAATGATTACCCTAATATATACTAAATTACACTTATTAAAACGGTTATAAATAGGTTTAATAAAACTGCTGAATATTTACACTGTCCTCAGTATCCAAGACGTACTCGTTTATGGCTATAGTTTGACCGTTTTCGCGGCCACCTGGAAACGTCGTCATGTTGCCTCTAAGCTCAACGTTTTTGCCCAGAACTCTCTGTTGCTGAGCTAGACAATACAGTACTGTTTGGAGCATGTTGAAGTCTACGACACCCACCTGTTTCAGTTATTTATTGTTATTTGTGCATTTTAACAGCAATTGACGATAAGTTAACGAGTTGTGCATTTTCTTTAGGTTCATATTATAAAAACACAACCTTTCTTTGAAGCAATGATGGGGCAGTGTATAGTGCGGCCGGATTCCTCGTTAGTGGACGCGGGTTCTAATCCTCCTAACCAACTTGAGCTTTCGGTGAAGGAAAACATCGTGAGGAAACCATAACATGGTAGTAGGGCATTTCATAATAATACCCGTCTAGGTAGCTACAACCCTCAAGTATGAAAACCTGTCAGGTCGCCAAATACCAATAGATGTGTTCCGGCAGTGTCACTTGAGAACCAGTACCTCTAGGCTTAGTGTGTTTACCATCGTGGACCACATCTTCGCTTAACATCAGATGAGATTGTGGTCAAAGCACTGAGCCTATATCGTATAAAAAAAAAAAAAAAAACAGTCTGTGTTTTGATGTACATATAACTTAAGGCTATTGAACATATTTACACAATTCCTTATTAGAATCACATATATATATTCTTTTGCCCGGATTTAGTTATATGTCATGTTACGATTAATAATACACGGAGTAAGTATAGTATATAATCGTTCTAAAATACGACAAAATAATTACCACTAGCAGATTATTTGGCCAACTAATACTATATAATGTGCAGTGAATAGTTGCATAAAATTTAAGGAATATCGGTGGTAGTAGTAGCATTGATATAACTTCTGTATTTGAATTATAACAACGTTTCAAACACAATTCTCAAAGTTAAAAATTATATCTTTACATGCAAACAAGGACAAAGTGTCGACCTTAGTATTTAATTATTGAGGATATTATATAGGTGATTATCAAATGATATTACATATAATACAAACGCGTGATCAAAGTGTTAGTACGTATTTTACCAATAATAAGGTTAGAAGGTTAGATTATCTTTTCCTGTTGTCGTTGGACAAATAAATTTTACTTATAGTAGTTGCGGGCGCTTTCCATAAAGTAAGAGTTTAGTATTTTGGACAAATGTGTTTGGTATAATATGATTTTAAAATTATACTATTGTCTATCTACTTTTCACAATCCTTCAACCAGCTAATTGCAGCAGCTTACTGTTCAGCAGATTACTTACTTTCTATTTCATGCACCTAAGTTATAATTTCATGCACCTAACTCTAGACTTTGAAGAAATCTGCAGTAATGAAGTAATTTGCAGTGTAAAACATAAACTTGTAACCTCTTACTTGCGTAGGTACTTACCTCAGGTGTGCCGATTGCCAAATCTATCATTTCACTGATGTTTAGCAAAACTGTGCTAGTATTTTCTGCAAGTACAATTTCTATTAAATTTTACTACCGCTTCGATATTATAAAGGGTTTTCTGGCTGCACCATAGTCTGTCATGTTGCAGCTGTTATCTTTAATTCAATAACTTGTGTTATAGGAACCTATAATGTGTGATTTTGGTGGAGTTTTATGTAATATAGTTTGGTTATTATGTACAGGTGAAGTGAATTAAAAATAATGGCTTCGCCTTTATTGTGAGGTGCACAGAGAATCTATAGAACATTCTAGAGGAATCGCCATCGTCTTGCTAGTGTATTGACGCAAATTAGAAGTTCAGAATAGACGGTATGGATAAACGTCTCTTAGCCTGTCCCATCGGACGTATGTTTTTACTACTAATTTACTAAGTACAATTTCATTTTATTAACATATATTCTCAATGTTATTAATGAATACGTGCCTGCCATTTTACTCCGTCGGTTTGTGTATTAATTTTTGAGTAATATTAAAAAAAACTAAAAGTAAATTCAAAATAATGAAGAATCTATAAAATTCCTTTGCACATTGTGGCAATTACTCCCATGGAGTCATTTGACATTTAGCGACATATAATTAAAATTGTTTTATTAGTAATTCATCAGTAAAAAGTTTATGCACTTGCCTTTGGAACCTTTTTCAACAATTATTTTATGGAATTTATATTTTCGTTTTATTTTGTTTTATATTGCACTACCAAAATTTGGTGAATGTCGTTGATTCTGTCACTATAATTATAACGTAACTAGCTCAAGTTAATATATCAATCAAAAGCTACCACCGTACAAAAATATATACCCTACATCAATTTAATGATATTTTACCAAGTATTAAAATCCCAATTTCTAAAAAAATCCTGTAAATATCCAACGTATCGCCTTAACTCTCTCGATAAAATTACTGGAGGCATTTTATTCAAGGAAAAACTTCTCCTTTTGTGTCGCTCTGCGAGCGTCCGTTCGCACTCCCCGTTAAGGATGCCCATTGAATTTTGTCGGTCAAGTGTGGTGCAGTCTAGGATTGTGTTAATGTTATTATTTTTACATTTATTTTCACATATTAGGCTGTTTTATTTAATCCCAAATAAGATTTTAATAAATTAAAAAAAATTAATATAATATAATTATAATTGGTTTGGATACATTTATATTTTCTACTGGAAACTTATTCTACGTTGAGGTTACATTTTGGTCCCGACACAGTGCTATTGTAAGTCAATTGTAGGATATACTCTACATGTCACCTCCTGAAGTTTTCTTGTAGGATTTTTGAAGAATCATAATATTTGTAGTACATCATTTAGATGTATCTCGTAAAGATATATATGTATGACCTACTTAAGCTACCTACGTATAAAAATTGGCTTTTTTGGTGACATGGCTGAAATATATTAAGTTCACAAAAGCTTAATTAAGATTTGTTGTATAAAAACCTTATATCAAAGAGTATCCAACTGGGGAAAAAACAGCATCAAAGTCCCTTACATAGCTTAGAAGGATTTAGCGGATAAACCAACAGATATACTTACGCGAAAAAGGCTTTTGTTTTATACTACGGGCGTAAGTATGTGAGTTCATATTTGAAAGTTAGCATCTTGTCAGACATTGTTAATTTCTTTTAACATAAAAACTGGTACTCTGAGTCAATTTTTATTTATAGAAGATATGGTATGGGTTAATATTTATGACTCTTTTCGCGATGCTGATGAATACGGCGAAAAACAGAGCTTTTTGTAGTTATTTGAATAAACAAGATGGATACCAACGTGTAGGTAAATATGTTGCCTTATAAACCTACTTAGTTATTTATGTAATGTGATAATTATTTTCATTACAAAATATTTATACAGGTGTTGCACTACGCTCGTTAAACGCATTTTCTTGTAATTTGTAATTTACCTAAGGCAGTGCTAAAAATTATTATTGAAACTATAAGTAATATTATTGATAATGAATATTCTGGTTTATTTACTTTAAAACACTTGTAACATAATTATTATTATAATAATTTGATATTATAAAAAATTGTAGTTTTCATTTTCTTAATTCTGTTTCTAAATGTTCATATTATAGCAACAAGTATTTACACCTATTGGATTTTCTTTACGATTTACCTTTATTTTTAATTATTAAGTTACGTAGGTTAAGAAAAAAAAATGTCGTTTTTCGCTCTTACTGTTACATTATTACGTATCATTGAGGATATTTAAGGAGATAATAATTAAAATTAGTCACGAAGTCAAATGCAAATTCCGATTTATTTTTATAAAAACGAAATAATGTGATACTAATCTGTTTAACTGCTATAATCGTTAATTAAATTTTAAATCTATACTAATAAATGAAATTGAAGTGTCTGTTTGTAATCTCAAAATTTAATTTTACTACCATATAGATATGAATGTATATACGATATTTATACCAAAAATACAGTTTTTTAAATGTTTGTCTGTTTCTTCCGGGTAATCTCCGGAACGGCTGGACGGATTTTGACGGGACTTGTTTTTGTAGGTAGCTCAAATTACTCCGGGTAACTTAGGTTACTTTTAAATTTCGAAAATAATTAGGGTACCGCGTAAAAATATTAAAACTCATAAAAAATGTAATAAAATTTGATTCAATGAACAGTTTTACGGGCAAGTGCTTGAATATATGATTCATGAAGATTCATGATGAAATATTTTTACTATATCTTATTAGTAAAAAAAATAGGGTTCCGTATAAAAAAATTCAAGCTCAGTGAAGAATATATGAAACACGGGCGTAGTTGCGGGCACACAGCTAGTATAGAATAAAATCGTACTATAATATTTAAACGATGATGTCGTTGGAATTCACTGAATAACGTTCGCCCTAAATTGCTTAATTGCAAGAATCAAACACAAATAGTTCTTCTGCAAATTAATGTATATTGCTTGTATGAAAAATTTAAATAGAGAATAATTGCTTGCAAGATTATACATCAGAGAAATTCAAGATTGATTTTGTAAAGGTAAATAAGCTAGGAAAACTTATGCGCTGCACGGTTTCTCCCGATTTATTAGACAAATATTTACCTAGGATATTGTGGGAGATAAGATGTGAAAACAACGGGTAATTGAATTGAATACTGGGAAAAGATGGGTCAGTTTGTATCGTTGATTACACGTGTACCGCTAAAACGGGGCTTATTGTTTGTTCGAGTTATTATCATGCCCTGCATTTTAAAGCAGAATGTAGATAGTAGACATGTTTGTGTCAGCCATTAGCTACGGCCTGTCTCATCCAGATGCAATTTACGAGATCACGAATTATGGATAATCTATCCAAATTATCTATCCTCGCGATCTGTGGTTTTAAAAACCGCGTAATGTTTATTTAATGTGGTGCATCATAAATATGGGTGAAGGTACACACTAAAGTCAAGTAACCACATTGTACCTGTTTGTTTGTAATATGTATGGTAAGGTTCACAATTCGCCGAAATATAAGGCCGGTGAGGCTTCACTTTTTTTTTTGTGAGCTGCAGGTGACCGATTGCTAGAGCGAGACGGAGACGTTCTCCGGTCCGGCTTTGAAAGCTCTCTTGACTGCGAGAATCGAGTATTCATTCCAATCCGAGATAGTCTCGCGACGGCTCAGAGACTGGGTGATCGCGTTGCGCGTTGTCGCCTCTGCACAAGTTCTAATGTTATAAACTTTACGTAAACACTCTTGTGCATATTTAAAAGTGATCACGAACCGAAAACTCTTGGTAAATATTTATTATAGCCTTTAATGTCTCTTTACCGGATTGTACTGGTATTATTATACAAGTGCCTAGTTTAGGATTTACTTTTAATCAGTGTTTTGTCGGTAACTTCGTTTTTGTGGAAAGCGTTCAAGATTTAGTGTAGACGCGAGACGCGAATCCTGTTGCACCTTTGACATATGTAAGTAGTTTTTTTTTTATTTCGTCTAGTTATATTTTAGTTAAATATTAAATTACCTATATATATAGTATATTTAATTATAGTATATAATTTATGTTATTTGCAACTGCTTGGGTATATAAAGGAAATTTTAAATTTTGAAGTCGGTATTTTTTTACTAAAATAATTTCTATACATATATGTACTATAATAATTCCATTTACACTGTATAGAATATCTACCTACATTTTGTATTATTATTAAACATTATATTATTATTTTTTAATACAAGATCTTATGGTAATAAAATAATATTTTCTTGTTTATTTTATAAGTGTACCTGCTTCATAATAGTGTTATTCTATTTTATTATCTTATAAAACTTGGCATCTGTCAGGTAATCCATCTCAATATTCTTCTACCTTCCCTAATCCATATATTGACAAAACGTTTAGTTCGAGAAATTGAACATTGAATACCTTATAATTATACAAACCTCAACTAAAATTGATTTTGAAAATTAATTTAACGTAAATATGTACAACAACATTCAGTTTTTTTTTTGTATTTTTTTTTACATCTTTATGTATTTTATAATAAATTTACGTAACATTCTTATTTATAATCTCTTATGATATTTATACACTAATAAATTGCTTTTAAGCTGTTATTTAACAAAATAGTTTTCTCACAATTGTTATCAATACATTCGTGAAGGCCTGTTCTAATTTCTATCAAGCACAGTTCGTAATCACGAGCATAAGTATTCATAAGTGGTCATTATCACGTGTTGTTTGTAATAATTGCGTTGATAACATCGTTCAACTAACTGTATATTGTATAACACATGTTTAGTCTTTCATTTGCAGTGGGAGGTTAATAAGAATGCGATTTACCATTTAGTCTGTTTTACTTTAAAATGTATAACATTATCTTTTCTAAAGATTATTCCGAAATAAGTGATAAAAATCTATTAAGACTATATAGTAGTGGCTAATATTTAGATTAAGCTAAGCTAAGCTTAATGTTTTAAATCGTTTACCAAAAATAATTACTAATAAGATTTAGTAGTAAAAAAGTATCTAGTTTAGTTTCGTAATCCTTATTTGATTCATAAATGAATTACTAATTTTTATTTACATCTGTTATTTACGTATATGAATATTGTGTACTTCATATATAAGACTAGTCATACTCGCAATCACGAATGAATTACTTAAAAATAAATATTTTTTATATAATTGCTTCTTAATTGGCACCAGCGATTGGATACGAATAAATACGTATGTCAATGAATAGGTAATTAGAGAAATATTTACAACAAAGATACAAATTGTTATAAAACATACATGATGAAAATATGTAAAATCTCCTATAGTCTTTTCAGTAAAGTACGTCAGCCGGTAAAATAGTTTGAAATAAACAGTGTATTTTTCGACTTACACAGTGTTGCTAACTCAGAGTTCAGTGCTCTGCGATGAGTCGGTAGGTACTTAGAGACTAATTTTTAATCTCGGTCTTATCATTCTAACAACATTTGAAGTCTTTTAGCGGCATTCGTTTGACATACATTAACGGAGTCATCCCCCATGTCGAATATCCAGGGCTCCGACCGCGGCCGACAAAGAGCATACAATGGTCCGATTGAATGACAATAGGTCCACGCTATGGTTCACTGCTTTGCTCCGCTGTGATCCTAGTACCAGGGCCACCTATATTACTATTTACGAAAAACAGTTTATAATATCGGCTGAGTACTTTAGAGTTTTACAGGTTGATATTTATTATTTTGTCTGTTCTGCACAATTATTCATTAATAAAATATAGATACGTACCTGGTTTCTTATAATACAAAAAATTATATTTAAAAACAAAGTATCTTTTTTAGTTTGGACTTTTCATGTTTTTCGACTGATGTTTGTCGATGAATAATTTTACATTTTTTGTTTTTATTTTTATATTAATTAAATATTTTGGTATCTAATTCTACAGTTTCGTATGTTTATTATTTTCGTTAATATTGGCAACCCTGCGGTGTAAAATCGTTGAGTGAGGATCCTGATAAGATCATGTAAAATAAATGTATGCTCATTTTGACCCAGATTCGTATGAATATTTTTAGATTGTCTGTCACGGTCGTAGGTCAAATGGGCGTTCGTTATGTTTGATGTGAAAGCCATTAATTCCTTATCTAGTATGTGTAACTATTTTTATTGTAAAATTTATAACTGTCAGTTTTACTAGGTTATTATTATTTGAACCCAGATATAACTGCGAATATGTATGAAGACATTTCTATAATGTAATACATTTTACATACATTATATTCTAAGAAGAAATAGAGAATTTGGCATCGAGTAATATTATTATAATTATATTAAATGTATAGAATATACGTTTGGCTAAAACTTAGGATCTATATGATTTTACTTATTTTGTTACTCGATTAAAGTTAATATGTTAGAAAGTTAGTTCTAATGTTATGTTATCTTTGCCCTGATGCAGGTAAAGCGTTCTTTCACCAGTTATATTATTTTACAAATATTAATTTCTAGTTAATGCCTGGCCGCGTATTTTGGCATAAACGAAGACCTCCTTTGTAATTGCTTATGTTAAAAAAGGTATCCTGTGTTCATTTCACTTTAAAAATAAATGCTAAATCCCATTTAACTCAATCTATTTGTTTATATTATGAAGTAAACATTCAAATATTTACATTTTACATAGGCCTTCACAATGGTAAATATAATTAGAAAAATAAAATTAGAAATGAATTTTTTTTTTAATAGTTAATATAAACAATTAGTTATGTAATTAACATTTCAATAATCGTAGAATAAGTTTTCTAAGAAATACCCTTATACATGTTTAATAAACCACAGAATAAATATCTTAGAGTTCAATCTTTTCTGTTTGGGTATTCAGATTGCACTAGGCGTAAAGTTTAGATTGCAGACGTAATAAAAGTACGGCAAATAGCTTTATAGCCTAGTGCATGAAGTCAATGGCATCGCGTTCAGCTCTAAGCTTTAAAAGTTTATTCGCAATAAATTCGTAATAAAAAATGTGAGAAGAATGCTTAAACTGAAACTGTTGCCGTTATCAAAATAGAATATAAAAATCGTTTCTATGCTGCAGCCATTGTCAAATAAGAACTTGCCGTTGATTTCTTTATTTATAACATTATTTTTTAATTTTTTTGCAGTTTAATGGCAGATTGATAGAAAGACTATTTGAGCTATACTATATTTATACTATATTTTTGCAAATACTTTTATGTTATGAAACTTCAGGATTAAGGTATTTTTATGCATATATTTACATGTACGTATATATTTATTTCTGTACACACTGATATCTGAGTTGTTTGGTTCATAATAACATGAAACATATATTACGATTAATTTAGAATCAGATGACGATTTGTGCGTTTATTCTCGTTTATTATGGATTATACTATAACTGAAAGTAAGTGGATGCCGCAACTGCAGTACCTACCTAATTATTCTATGCGGCTTATTCACTTGCTCCAATAAGCCAAGAGGAGTTCTGGATTTGATTTATTGCTTTTAATTTTCAAGTTCTTTCCATTTCGGCTCTTATCTTTGTCGTTCATTAGTGCCAGCGAGTTCTGGAAACAGTTTAATGTCGACTATAAAGTCACGAGGTTCTCACAATTTCCACTTCATGCAAAAGGTTTTGTAAGACTAATAAAAGCTACTATAGTTTACTTGGTAATCGTTAATATCAGTCAGACCAATCATCTCTTCAAACTTGTTTAAATCAATCCCAATAAAGTTTAGAACATTGACCTTAACGCCTGCGGGTTATGGAATAAATTATCATTTTTCATCTTGATATTTAATTACGAGATCGTTTTTCAGGTTATGTATGTATGGTATGTTTTAAAGTAAGTTCATTATTATTTTCATAAAATTAATCAATGATTACCTTTTTATTTACCATCACAAGGTTAACGAGTTTTAATACATTTCAGCGATTAGATACTCTAATTTCAACTAATATATATTTCAAATTATATTACATTATAATTAATCAGTTGGTATCTAAGTTTTGTTTTTTTTTTCTTCATTTAAATTAACGCTTTTTCATGATTGATATTACTTTACCTGGAATTTATTATTAATTCAATATATACTTATTGAATTCCGACGAATACACACGTATACCTAGATCGTGCAGCCAAGTCAGACGTTCCAATCTCATATTAACGTTTGAACGCTATATTAAAACGGCAGCAATCTTACTAAAATTTTCCAGGGATTTTTGCAGCACCTCAGAATTCTTTTTCCATCTTATTATTTAGACCAGTTGTCGTCAAACAGCGGCTCTTTTATGATATTTGTGCGGCCCGCGATGTCGGAAACAATTTCAGTAGACAATGACAAAACTTTTTTTTTTTTGTCGGGGGAAATGCATTTACGCACTACCCTTGCCTATTGCATTAGTGAGACCGGAGTTCCCCAATGCAATAGGTAAGGTGGCACGGAGGGACGAACTCCGTGCCAGTGTGCGACTCACCCGGGCGAGAGCCGCCCGGAAATACCCACTAAAACCCCCCGGGGCCGTGCGCCGCATTTAGGATGGGGGTGATACGGGATTGCAATGCATGCCACCGCGTCGCCCCCTGCGGCGAACCCACCGGGCCTCGTCCGTGCAATGGCCCAGACAATGACAAAACCTAGTTAACATATAGCTTAGTTAGAGAGCTAGGTTGTCCAACATGACTTAATAGGCCACAAAAGGACACAAAACTTTGGGAAATTTGCTTTTGACAGCTTATAAAAATATGTTAAGTAATAGATGGTATCAACTACCATGGTATCCATAAAAGTGTGGCCCGCAGTAATACCTCACATTGACTTATGTAACGCTAGACCAGAAAAGTTGGAGATGACTTCAAATATAACTTCAGCCCCCACTGTTTGTCCACAAAAAGCATATACTTTGGGACTTTTTCAAGTCTTGTCGCTCTTCATCATTTTTCGATAGAACCGTGACGATCTGTTTTAGATTTGGGCCTGTTAAAATATTAAAGCGGTTAACACACGTACAGATCGGACCGCCGAAATGGTATGGCGGGTGACCGAGGTTAACAGTCGCCTAATTAGGGATAGGGATCCTTTCCGAAAGAGATCGATATTTCAATAGATTCGAATCTAAGCTTTGTGAATCGATTAATAAAACATCGAGGTCCAAAAGATCAATCTTTCAAACTAATAAAGTATCGATTATTAGAATATTTTTTGAATTTTCTATGATATGATTAACTATAAATATGCTAAAATATAATAGTTCAGTGTCATTTTTCTTTAGTAGATTAGGTGTTCTTTTGTTTAGTTGCTATTGATGTCCTTTAGAGCTGTTAATAAAAAAACAGGAAAAAGTTTTTGCAATAAATGATGATTATAGTCTAATTTCGACCACTATTTACGGATAAAAAGTCAAATACAACAAAGATTGATATCTTAGAACTCGATGTTTTGTGAGTTTAAAAAGAACGATATTTTTGAAATATCTTATTCCCCATCCCCCTACTTAGGCGACTGTTGACCTCGGCCACCCGCCATACAATGTCATTGGTCCGGTCCGTACGTGTATTAACAACTTAAATAAGCATCAATCGGAGAAAGGGAGCGGCAGGTTCATGCTTATTTTTGCTGACATTAGGGTCGGAGGGAGATTTGAATGGTGATTACGTAAGCAATGTTTGCTTATTAATCTTCAATATTTGTTCAAAAATGACCGACATTATGCTTACGCGATATTTGAAGGGTCGCTATGATGTTTTAAGCAAATTTTAAAACCCTTTCCCTCATTCCATCCGTGCGTGATTAATGGACGATCTCTTATAAAAAACAAATAAAAAATCACTACACGACAGATAGTTACAGCCAAAAATTCTAGTGATAAAAAAATACATGAGTCAATTATATCACAAGTATGTATAGGTAGGTTTTTTGCGTGTTACTGTTATTTAAAAAGTTTTTTGTATGTAACATAATATTATTATAAAAAATGTGGTGCTTTAAAATAAAAAATCGTTAATTTTTTTATATCAAACTCAAAAATCTTTATTCAATATAGGCCCTAAGAAGGCGCTTATGAACGTCAAAAAACACTACCACCGGTTCGGAAAATAACACAGTCGAAGAGCCGACAAGAAACTCGATCTAGTTCTTTTTAATATATATAATTTTTTTTAATACAAAAATTAACAAATCATAGTCTTAACCAATGTTAGCGGAAGCACAGAGATGTGGGGTAATTCCAGACATCACTATCGTTCACGTAATGATCCTCCCTGTAATGAGCTTTTGAGATTAAGGCTTGCTTGACATAATACTTGAACTTATTGACAGGTAAATCGGTAATGTTATTTGGTGTCTTATTGTAAAACCGATTACTATTACCTATAAAGCTTTTATTCGACTTACTTAGCCTTAGCGTGGGACAGCCAACTTGTCTTTATTTATAATATTAAAATTATGACGATCATTCACTAGATCGAGTTTGTCTATTTGTCGAAGATGTATTGGGAGGGCAAAGTATATCATATTCTTGAAACTTGTTCTTTAGAGATTCGCGAGGTCCCATATTATACATTGCTCGAACAGCTCTCTTTTGTAACGTAAAATTTGTGTCTACCTCTGCCGCTGTACCCCACAGCAAAATGCAGCAAAATACCGTTTTTGGAATAAATATAACTATGTTTATTTAAATAAAAAAAGTCAAATTAATAAAGTTAAATCAATAGAGGGTAGGTGAAAAGTACCCATAATGCGGTTGAATGCTTTGCGACCCCGTGTTGCTCCATCAAGGTGGCGGGAGAAACCGGGGGTAGTGGTTAACGGCGCTTCTCGTCGCGAGTACCACACTAATTCTGTGTGACAGCCTCTCACACTTGCGTGTGAGAGACTGTCACGCACCATCGGTCGGTTCCAGTCTTTCCCTGTTTGGGTACGTCCCTTTGGGTCAGGCTGGACAGCAAGTGCGTAAATGCATTCCCCTCGAAAAAAAAATAAATAAAAAAGGTGAAAAGTACCCATAACCGACGGAAATGTAAGAAAGTAGAGGTGAAAGAGGCGTGTCAATATCGTAGCAAGTGGAAGGACGTAATCTCTGCCTACCCCCACGGGAGAAAGGCGTGATGCTATGTATGTATGTAAAAGTTGGTTAAGTTATTATTAGATGTTAATGAAATTTATATATTTAAATTGATACATTTATTGATATTTTATCATCATCATCATCAGTGAACCCATCCCTTGCTTTATTCCATAGTCGCCTTTGACGACACCCACGAGAAGATATGGGGTGGTACTATCCTTAGCCGGCACCACACGCCACGGATATTTTAATAGTATTCGAGACTCTTCAGTACATTGTGCGGGATTCCTTGTTATCGGTGACACCGGAGTACATCTTCTTATCTTGTCACTTGATGCAACGGTAGCGCAAGGCTTTTTTAAATCTTTATTCGCATACATCTTAATATGTTCACAACGTGTGTGTTGCACAATATCTTTGTCGATATATTCATAATATGCATTAATTTTCTCTCAATTGTTATGGATTACTTTCAATTCGGACGTTGATTGAATATTGGAACCAACAAAAAAAGTTGATGAAGTATGTTCCTGTAAAATGTGTTTTATTTGAATGATCATAATTCATATACATACATCACGTCCATACCATGATTTTGAATAACGAAGTTACGAACTTAAATAACGACAATGAAAATGCGATTAATTAATTAATTCTTACGTATTATACTGCCTCTGATACAGACTAACTAACTACTGTTGTATTACGGTGCGACTGCCGTTCTGAGGTCTCGGGTTCGATCCACGGGTCGGGTCAAGTGGTATTCGGTTTTTCTACTCAGTATCATCCCGGAGTTTGGAATTTGTGCTCGATATGGCGACAGGCTCGCCCCCTGTCACATCTGGAACGGAACTAAGCTCGGTGAAATGTGGGTGGTGTAGAAACCTCTGCTTAACCCTTCGGGGATAACAGGCGTGAGCTTATGTTTATGTTATGTTATGTTATAAAAGCAACGTCTGTCTGTCTATCATAGTTATTTTTTAAAATCTAATAAATGTTTTCTATAACTAGGAAAAATTACAAATCCATACATTCAACCGAAAGATGTCCACTGCTGGGTATAGGTTTCTCTCGAAGATCTCCACAACGACCGGTCTTACACCAACCGCATCCAGTGGATTACTGCGACCTTCACTATGTCGTCGGTGATCCTTGTAAGGGAACATACCCATGCCACGTCCTTACGTAAAATTCAAGACAAAAAAATTATGAAGAAAATTTTATTTCACATACATTTCCTATGTTTGAAATAAAAGTCACAACATACAATTTAAGAAGTCTTTAATAACGAAGTGATTAAAAAACATCAGCGTCTCTAATCTTGATTACTATAACTTGCAATGTTACCAAAGAATAAAGTCGAGTCGAAACATTTAAGGGATTCTTAAAATTCCAGTTTTGAAGTTGACCCAAAATGACTACAATGAAACCCCTAGATCTTTTTAACCGTACCGTAAAGGGCGCGCCAACCCCTTTTTTATCAAAGTCGTGTTCGCGACAAGTCTTCACAAAAGGGATCTCGGTCTGAATGACTACCATTCTTTGTCGTTCATTCTTGTTTTTAGTCAGAATTCGATGTATTTACGAACAATGGCCGTCCGGATTATATTATAGTAGGTGTTTTGTAACTTAGTGATAGGCGCCGCGCAGGATACTTGGTTATTTTATATTGTAATAATTACTTCAATTGTTGCATATTCTAATAGATATGTTAACGCAAAATAAAATCCTTTATAATATTTTTTTTAATTACGCACTGCTAAATATCTTATAAAATGTATGTTTAATTAATGTTGTGATTTTAGGTGAGGATTATGACGAAGTATAATTCGGTATTAAACTAATTACTCTAATTACTAAGGAATTACGGTAATAGATATTTAACAAATCATTCGGAGAACGGATATGGTATAACAGGGCCACCTTTAAAAAGTCTATCATTCATTCGCATATAATTTTAACTAAATTAATGTAACTATTTGCTATATTTCAATAGCAAGTAAATCGAGGTTAACTTGCAGATGACAAATAATATAACGCCAATTACAAACAATTTTTTTTTTTTTATTGCTTCAAGTTACATGTAATCTATAGATTATTGTATTAATAATATTTATAATCTTTGAAAGTAAATTTCACTTTTTATAGGTTATGAAAGTAAAGAGTAAATAAATAATTTCGACATTATAATAATTTCTGTTCTGATAGTAGTTAATTTTATTAAATTGAATTAAGATCAGATGTCACTATTGCCAGTTATTATCGGGCTAATGAAAAATAACAACGTTATAAAGGTTCCGCGATGTTGCTATTTACAAATATAGAAACTAACAAAACAGTATGTTATTGTGGATGTTTCATGACATAACTAGACAACTGTTTTTTTTTAAATATAATAGGTTACCAATAAAGTATTGTATAATACAAAAATAGGCATATATACAAGAAATTTTGCATTTATTTTATCTTCACATACTTAGCGCAAGACGACGGATGCAGTCCCCATAGCGACGTGGTCTAGCAACGTCACTATGCCGTATTTGGTAAAGAATTTTTACCGTCACAGAAGCGACTGACGAATATGGGAACTCTATCGGGAATAAATAGGTCTAAATATGGTGCATCGGAATATCTGAATAATTAATTAGTTTCGAGTATAAGGGTATGGTTATCTCACGTTTGATTTACGATGAATTGATATACTATCATGTTTACTTTGACGACGTGGTGGCCAAAGGTTATTTGAATAATATATGTCAAGTTGTAAATTAATTGGGTGTTTCGACGGCCTTACTACATCAATTGAATTATTGAGGCATCGAGTTGATTGTTCGCAATATATAATGATTCTATGATAAAGTATTGGTAATCATTTTTTTTTACACGATATAGTCTCAGTGCTTAGACCACAGTCGCACCTGATGTTAAGTGACGATGTGGTCCAGGATAGTAAACACACTAAGCCTAGAGGTTCTCAAGTGATGCTGCCGAAATACACCTATTGGTATTGGCGACAAGTTTTCGAACTTGAGGGTGGTAGCTACCCAGACGGGCATTGTTAGAAAATGCCTTACTACCATGCTGTGGTTTCCTAATGATGTTTTTCCTTCGCCGAAAGCTCAGGCTGATTTTAGAGTTCATTGACGCGGAATCCGACCGCAACATCCATTGCGCCATCATCTCTTCACATTACGCTATAGTAAATAAAATCTAAGTGTCTATTTGTAATATAAAAATAATAACTTTTTACTAAATGCATATGATATATGCGGTACCTATACCAAAAACACAATTTTTAATCTTTAGAATGGCTGGTCCTATTTTGATGGGACTTTTTTTAGCAGTTACTCCGCATAAGTTGTGAATAAAATTCAATAGACAGCATTATTAAGACATTATTTTCCAATGATTATTTATACAATATATTGCGTGGTGGAACAAAGTTAATTTATTAGTATGTTCTTTTTTATCAGCTCAGAGAACTGATTTTATTATGACTGATAGTTTATATGGTCCTAAAAACAGTGACTATTAAAAGACCAAAGAATCTATCGGCACTCTCATGCTGTAGTCTATACTAATCTATATCTATACTAATATTATAAAATTTGTATTTTTGTATGTAACGAATAAACTTAAAAACTACTGGACGTATTTGGATGAAATTTGGTATGGAAATAGTTTGAAATCCAGGGAGTGACATACGATAGGATTTTTATTCCGAAAAATCCCACGAAAACGGGAACTACGCGGGTAAAACCGCGGAGAGCAGCTAGTCTTCTATATTACGGGTCAAATAGTTACATAATACGGTAATTATAAAGTTTCAAATACTTTTTATTTATTTCAAAATGGAGGTTATTCATCTTTAAAATTTACTCGAATATTAATACTTTGTCTTAATAAAACAATCGACGAACTCAATATTATCAATTTGTACATTTAATAACGCTTCAAACATCAACACTCGTTACGATTTCAAGGTGTTAAAAATTATCATATTCTTTTTTTTTTGTTTTGTGTCAAAATGTCCGAATACGATCTCAACACCGGCTTTCGTCAGATCTCTGTGACAGATAAAAATTTTATGATTCTTTTATAGGTTTATATCAAATGGTAAACTGGTAATCTTCAATGGTTTTATTGCTGGACGGTCCAATTTTGGAAGATTTATTTATTTTTTAATACTTTTTTCTCTCACATTCCCACCGTTTTAGGTGAGCTTAGTAAATGGAGAATTATTCGTTTGTAGAAAGACGTGTTGTTTAGAAATTCAGGGTACTATAAGGGTATCAATTACGACATCATGCATATATTTACTAATGAAGTTATTGTAAAAAATGTTTGAAATTATTCGTATTCATTTATAAATATAATTTATGTGTCAATAAAAGATTTTTTTTTTACGTAATTTGAATCCAATAGACATAAAAAGGTTCTGAATTGGTGTTGTTAGTTAAGCACGTATATGTTCCTCAATGTATATTTATAATCGATCTTCACTTTCCATCATCTGTGACTAATCGTGAACCTTATAGTTTCTTCACACAGAGGGCGGGCCGGGACGCGAGCGCGATGTTTCTATTGAATATATCGCGCCGACGTGAGCCGAGCGTGAACGGTGCGAGATCTCTTCTTTAGTTTGCCCGCTGTGTGGCGCAACCATTATCTACATAAAAAAAAACGTTAAATCTCGTAAATTCTTTTATTATATTTGTATTCCGAACGAAATTTTTGATAATATGGCAAGGAGTTTCCTAATTATCGTTTGATGATTTTCGAGTTGAAAACGGTTGCGTTTTCCCACTAGTACATTTAAAAGTTCATCTAACATTTAAATAGTTTAAATAATAAGTATATTCCACATTAACACCAATAACAAAATAGAATCTCTATTTATATTAGTTTATAACGCATCAAAATATATCTTAATAATAACAACAGGCAAAAGATAAAGGAAAATATTCCATTACATTTTTCTCATCTAGTTGTCCACCGGTTTTTTTATGGTTATAAAGGTGTATAGTATATAAAGTACGCTTTAATATTAATACTTAATTTGTTATCTCCTTCAATAACTTAAAACATGCTTATACGAACTTGAAACTGTTATCAATAAAAAATCAGAAGCATCTTTTCCCTCCTCAAATTTTCAAGAATGATAAAAGTTCCGTATTAATTCAACTTTTACGTTATAATGCTGTTAATACACGTACGGACCGGATCGTGGACATGTCATGGCGGGCGGCCGAGGTCATCAGTCGCCTAAGAAAGGATGAGGTATATTTTCTTTCAAATAGATCAATTTTTTTATTCGATTCACAAAACATCGAGGTCTAAGAGATCAGTCTTTTTTCGACTTGTTTTATTTGACTTATTATTCGAAAATGTTATTCTTTCAATGATGAAAATTAGACTATAATCATCATTTATTTCAAATACTATTTCCAACTTTTTTATTAACAGCTCTAAACGTCTTCAAGACCAAATCAAAAAAAAAGAAAAACTCCTAACCTTTTACGGATAAATGACACTGAGTTGTTTTATTTTTATCTATTTACAAATAATCATAATATGATAGAAAACAATAAAAACAATAACAAAAATACTGTAATAATTGATACTTTATTAGTTTGAATCGATCTTTTGAACCTTGATGTATTCTGAATATATTCATCAAGCTTAGATTCGAATCGATTCAAAAATCGATCTTTTTCGGAAAGGTTTCACATCCCTACTTAGGCAACTGATAACCTCAGCTGCTCGTCGTACCATGTCCGCGGTCCGGTCCGTACGTGTATTAACAGTATAAAGGTATCTTTGTGTACTTAAATTCATCTTCAGTTAGAAAAGACGGTGGTCTTTTAGTCTAATCCCAAGGAGTGTTCAGTACTTATTGAATAGTTCATTGTTGTCTAGATATAGCTGTGTCGTGTAATGGAAAAGCGTTGTCGCCAATTCCACATCCGACTGAATCGAAATCCAATTGCGCTATATATGTAAAGAAAAGTATCTCTTTCCTAGATATATTTCGGCTGCTTTTAAAAACGTCACATGTGACTTCTTTGTGTATCATTAAAAATATATATTAAAATATATATATACTGTCTCTATTAATAGATAGAAATATTAAGAGTCTATATCTGTTGGTCTGCTGGTTGGCACCGGTAACTTTGTTTATATATTATACTAAATATTTACCATTCGCCTAAAGAGATGAAACTCTTTAGTTTCTCTTCTGGGTTAAATATTGTCTGTATTAAATTGAAAAATTATCGTGATGATAGCGCAGTGGGAGGTGCGGCCGGAATACGCTTCAATAGACGCGGGTTCGAGCTCACATATCGAACTCTAAAATCAACCTGAGCTTTCGGTGAAGGCAAAACGTCGTGAGGATACCATGCATGGTGGTAGGGCATTTTCTAATAATGCCCGCCCGGGTAGCTACCACCCGCAAGTTTGAAAACCTGTTGCCAAATACCAATAGATGTGTTCCGGCAGCATCACTTGAGAACCAGTACCTCTAGGCTCAGTGTGTTTACAATCCTGGACCACATCGTCACATAATATCAGATGAGATTGTGATCAAAGCACTGAGCCTATACTGTGTAAAAAAATGGATTCAAATCGGTTCACTAATTATAAAGTTACATACACGTAAAATGTACTCTATGGTTACATATAAAGACACAAACGATTACGTACAATTGATAAGAAAAATAAGTAATTTTGTGTACAACACTTATCGTCTTTCATTTTGATGACTCACGGCTGATATTAAAATGGAAACCTGATCAAAAACCACTTACAAATATATTTCGCTCAACCTGCGTTTAGTCATTTTACTAACTATTCTCATATTATTTTGAGTGATGTGATTCTTTTTGTATTGTTTAAAAATTAAAATAAACAACAAAAACACAAGGATGACGTTTTGTTTTGGTACTAGCTTATGTAGGTACCTAACCCTCGTCCCGCCTCAGAATCAAATAATGTTGTGTTATTAGCAGAATTATCTTCGTTTTGTCAATAATAGTATATAAGAGATGAAAAAAAAAAATCATCGAAATCAGTCGATCCGATATCATCAAAAAAGCCGTACCATACAAACTTGTGTGAGTAAATTAATTTTCTTGAAATTTTTTTCCCGTGAATCTTCCCGTTGTTTTAATACTTATTCAGCTAAAATTAAATGTAATAAAAATCAGCTCAGCCGTTCTTGAGTTTAACCCGACTTTGTTTTATATACATAAATTAGATTTTTCTTTATAGAGACTATACTCAATATTTTTACATTCTATGGATTTCTAGCAGCAATTATTTTAAAAATCAATCCTCACAAATATAAAGAATAATATATCAAACGGACATCTGCTGAACAAAGCTGGAGAACTATAAAATATTTTCCGTTTGTCGAAAAATGTCTACGATTCGTAACCGTGGATTTACGTCAAGCTGAGCTCGGTTGAAATATACAATTTCAAAAATATTTATTGAAGTACCTACCATCTTTGCATCTTTAGAGTAAGTAATTCAAACCATTTTTTCTACTTAATGACATCGTTGCAAATTTTTAAAAGTTTCCTAACATGATTGCGGACTTGTCATATACATAGCGATACAGTGACATATTTTATTATAATTATCAACGGAGAACCAGTAATTCAAATTGAGTGTACCTAATTTTTAATAATAATTTATACCTATATAGAATTTTCTCTAACTACAGGTATTAATTTGTATTTGGATATTTGTTTTCAAAGGCTTAAAGAAGCTTTAAGAAATATGCTACAATAGCATTTCTAATAAATTTTGCGTGCTTTCTTAACAGTTTTTTTACTATAATTATAATATATTCAGGTAATGATAATAAAATTAAATTAAAAATTAAATCCTTAATATCTCCTTCCAAATATTTTAAGAAATATATCAAGACAAATCCATATAATCCATAAAAATATACAGAGTGGCACACAGGCATATAGTGTTCGTTGACCTTGAAAAGGCTTACGACCAGACTCCTCGTGAAGTCTTTTGATAGGGCTTTAAGAAGAAAGGAGTGCCAGGGAAATACCTGCAGTTAATTCAAGCCATGTACTGCAAATGTAGTACTCAGGATCGATCTGCTATTCGTGTCACAGCCAGCTTCCATGTGGCTGTCGGTCTGCTTCAGGGATCAGCTCTTAGCCCGCACCTCTTCCTGTTAGTAATGGACGCTATTACGACGGATATACAGGAAGTAGCACCCTGGTGCATGATGTTCGCCGATGACATCGTGCTAGTCGTTGAGAGTGCAAAGAGAGCAAAACATACTGGATGAGTGGCGGCAAAGACTGGAGAATTTAGGCCTAAAAGTTAGCAGAACAAAAACAGAATACTTGTTCTGCGACTTTGGCGGTATCTCCAGTATGAAGCTAATATCACTCGGAGGAACACCAGTACCAGTCTGTTCTGAATTCCGCTATCTTGGGTCACTCTTGCAGTGTGACAGAGAAATCGACCGCGAAATAAGGCAAAGAATCAACTCAGGTTCGATGAAATGGCGACAGTTCTCTGGTGTGATTTGTGACTCCAGGATGCCCCTTAAACTAAAGGGCAGCATATACAAGTCCACCATAAGACTTGCCATATTGTATGGATCAGAATGCTGGGCTAGTAAGAAGATAGCTGAGATGGGAATGTTGAGATGGATGTGTGGTGTCACAAGAATGGATAAAATAAGAAATGAATATATTAGAGGTAGTTTGAAAGTTGCGCTAGTGGTAGAAAAGTTGAAAGGTTCCCGTTTGTCGTGGCATGGACATGTTATGAGAAGAGAGGAAGAGCATGTGGGTAAAATAGTAATCAACATGAAAGAATGTGAAAGGATGGAAAAGTAGAGGAAGGCCAAAGAAAGTGTGGGTGAAGTATGTAAGAAATGATTTGAAAGAAAAAGGATTAAATGAAGAGATGACGCTTGATAGGGACGTATAGAAGAAGAAAACATACTGCCAACATGCAACATACCAACCCCAAGTGAGTTGGGAAAAGGCATCAGGCATCCGATCAAAAGCGATCCAGAGGTTTGCCCGAAACAATAAAATTAGCTAAGTCTTTTAATAAGAAAATTATAGGTGTGTAAACCTATGTATACACACCTATAAATAACATTGATATATATTCTCGTAGATATTGATAACCCACGTTATATGAATAGAAAGTAAAAATAATTTTATAACAGATAACTGTCCTTAACTGAAACTTATATTTTATACGAAACTAGAAACAGTAGAACTAATCGATTCGAATTGGTAGTTCAATCACATTTAGCAATTTATTACATTTTTTAGGAGATGACGATTATCTCCGGGCGTTCTTGCTAACTTCAAATTAAGCTATATATATTTTGTTTACACGGAATAGGTGCAGTGCTTTGACCACAATCTCACCTGATGTTAAGTGACGATATAGTCCAGGATGGTAAACACGCTAAGCCTAGAGGAACTGGTTCTCAAGTGATGCTGCCGGAACACACCTATTGGTATTTATATACTGGTGACGTTGGAAATATTTTAGTATCTACATAATAGCAAAGACTATTATATAATTTATATAATATATTATATAATCTATGATAATACACAGATAAAAATTATTTCATGATCGTGTTAAATTTTACAGAACATTAATTAACTTAGTGACTACCTATAGGGATTCTTTTACTAAACCTCAGCACATTAAGTTAAGTAATTTAAGATAATTAAGTTCATGAAAATAATTGTTTGCATATCACATAAATATAAATAAATTAAATCAAGGGCACAAATGTAAATAAAACATTGTTTATATTCCTCTAAGAAGAGCTAAGTATTTATGATATATCATTAAGTTAAATATTTATAAACTGCTTACTTTATAATTTAAATTGAATTAAAATTAAATAAATATTGTTCATTCTAAATCTATAATTATAATTACAACAATTCAAGAATATATACGAGTACATTCAAGAACCTAATACATTTTATTGAAACATTTTCAATTATATTTCTCCAGAATACATCATCGTGAATTATTTATTGTTCTGATAAATTGATTGATTACAATAAACGGAGGCTAACTTTTATTTATTCGGTTTATTTTTATTTAACATATCAGTGTCATATCAAAGAGAGTTGTTGAATAATTCAATAACCGTGAAAACCAATCAATCGAATGCTAAAAAATAGAATACTCGTGAGTTACTTGAATTAATAAACTGTTTATAAAAATTTACTGATGATGATAATATAGTAGATTCAATACACGCTCGCTATATTTAATTATGTCAGAGATTTCAGCTACCTGCATTAAGTAGTGAATCAATGTCTGCACGGGAATTTATAGGGGGACGACAACAGTGGTTTAATTACAACAGCAGGTGTACATGAAAACGTTTCGCCAGGACCGAGCGCCATCTTTAAATCCCATTGTTGCAAAATGGTTTCAATATAACCAACGTCGATCTCGTACGGTTGTCTTAAAATTCCAACTTGCACTTTTTCGAGGTATGAATTTTTTCTCTCTTTATTTTATCAGCAAGATATTTAAACGTCAAGTTTTCATTTTTATAATATTTTGATTTATGCTCTATATTTTGGATAATAATGATATCTTATCGTCAGTAATCTATTCATTTCCACATATAATTAGGCGAAGACAAAAAACAATTTGCAGTTTTTTCTTTGTTTAGTAACAGACTTTAGTGATATTAAAAAAAATTATTGAAATAGTTTATGCGTCTTAAAATTTTCAATAATCATTATTGTCGTTGACGACTAAGCAAGCACTACTTTAATTAAATGTGTAATTGTAAATCGTTTATTGTAGAAGTTGAAATAAAATAAAATAAAAAAATATTTCGGTTAGCAAGTAGCGTTATATTTCTTACAAATTTCATAGTACTCAATTAATAAAATTATGTCTTGGAATTTAACAATAATTGATCTTAAATGATAAATTAATACATATCGTAATGTATTTACGTGTTAAGGCTCTATAAATAATCTGTAGTGTACTTCCGAATTTCATTATTAATCGAAATCAATGAATGTTATCAAATATTATTTCAAAAATATTTTTAAGAAAATTAAACGACCATAAGATACCTTCGTATGATATATTATCAGTTTACCTGTATACTTAACGACGGACGTACATGTCATGACCAGCAAATCCTGATTCAAATATTTGGTGACACGTCAGCGCGGTGCGGTAAATATGGAATGCCCCTAACTCAGCGGGGACCTTGAAGGGTTTCCCATGAACGGTTTTTCCTTTATCAGCGTAATATCGTGTACCCGATTTGTATGCAGACACAATGCCCTTTTTAGAAGTATGAAAATATCTCTATTCTTGAATAAAAAAATATTCCCATCTTTTCATCAATGTATTCTTTTTTCATATTTTTGGTTTTGTGTATCCTTTAATATCTACCTTCTTCGTTTATTTTATAGTAAGACTTAAATCTTTTTATATCAGCTGAATTAAGCACACAGATGGACGTAGGTCTGTAGCATGGAACTCGATAATGACCGGTTTTGCGTCACCTGCATTCAGTAGATTCTCGCGACCTTCATCTGGACGTCGGTCCATTTGTTGAGGGTCTGCATAAACTGCGTCTTCCGGTACGTGGACGCCATTCGATAATCCTTTGATCCTGACGGACATCGGTTCTACGGGCAATGCACCTGATTTGGATAATTGTGGGCTTGTGATTGGAAAAAAATATTTGGACATAAAATATAGTACATGATTTGGTACATCTGAGGTATGCACTATTCAAAATGTAGGTGGAATTAATCTGTGAATATACCGGAAATTGTCTACGGAAAACTTTGTTTATTGATTCATAGCGATTACAAGTATTGTCTGGTTTTATTATGCGCTGGTCATAGGTTACTACGGCTCTAGGAGCATGACGGATCATGTCGTGTTTTTATAGAATTACTAAAATTAGAATGGCATGTCGTGCATGGTGATGATTAACTTACCGAATATGTTATATTTTTAATTTAATACTACCTGTGTGCCCGCGGCTGCGCCCTCTTTTTATATGTTATTCACTGCATTTTATTTTATTTTTATACGGAACCCTTATTATTTTTTCTACATTTTTTTAGTACTAAGATAAATTTAATATATTTCTCATAAGTTAATGCACTTGCCCGTAAAACTGTCTAATGAATCGAATTTTATTCAGTTTTTTATGAGTTTTACTTTTTTTACGCGGAACCCTAATTATTTTTGAAAATTAAAAGTTACCCGGAGTAATTTCAGCTATCTACCAAAAAAAGTCCCGTCTAAATCCCTCAAGCTGTTACGGAGATTACCCGGAACAAACATACAGACAAAAATTTAAAAAATTGTATTTTTAGTATAGGCATTCGTATATACATTCACATCTATTTAGTAAAAAAAAATCACATTACAAACAGCACTCCAATTTTATTTATTAGTATAGAAATGTATATAAATATACAGCCGATTTTTTTTTACCTTTAATGTTATCAATAAACCATTTTTAGATAATTTTGGTAATAACGATTTATTCGTTCATAAGTAAAAGATTAGTAATTAACTTTCAATAATCACGGGAACTTAATTAGATTTCAAAATAATCCTACATAAAAAAATATTTTACAATCTAGCATTGATAAACACCGAATTATTTAGATTCTGCAATGCATAATTCAAGAAAACTATAGACTAATTACAGATGATGACTCACTGCTGTGTTCCAACACTTAATTCCGAATTTTCTATTATAATGTTTATCTTATCAATTAAATAATTGCCTACCGGCTAACAATTTCAACTAAATAAATATAATTATTATATATTACAATATAATACATGATTGATAAAAGAAAATATATTTATGGACGGTTTCTATATTTGAACGCGACAGAGAATAAATTATATTTTTCATCTAATAAATAATGGTGTAGAAACTTCATAACCTTATATGGAACGTCTACGTACATATATGTATGTGCACGGTCATGCATTTCTTCACATTTGACGTGCGATTATAATAACTTTAGACAGGGTTATCGCATGGTTTTCTTACTTTAGATGAGTTTCTGTTACTCAGTTGCGCGTCTGTCCCTGGTAATGGAATAAAATACCCCATAAGGTGTAGATTACAGTCGATCGAGAAATAAATGCAATAGCTTAAGGAGCTTGAGTAATATTTTGTAAAGAAATTTTAAGACGAATGGTAATAAACTATTTCCTACTAATTCCGAATTTTAGAGAAATTACATGCTTCGTATCTAATAGCATCTCGGCACAGCTTTTAACTAAATCATTTCATGTACTATATCCTATTCTACTTTTTGCATTGAATTTTTACTAATTAAATAAGTACCAATATAGAGACAAGAACTGCTGCTGAATTATCGCTTGTGATGATAATACATATTATTTACTTACATTTATGTAAATTGAGATACGGAAAGTCAAGAAGGAAAATTATCATAAAATTTATAATTTGGCATCCCTAACTCGGTAAGATCTTTGTGGATTATATATATATATATATATATATATATATATATATATATATATATATATATATATATATATATAGTCTTTGAATCATGTCTTTATATCCAAGATGCAAGGCTCGTAATAACAACACTGTAGTGAGAATATACAATATATAACAGATAATTATTATACCTTAACCGTAAAATTGAAAAGGCGGCTATGATTGTCTGCGCAACTGTGTTGCGTGCAATTAGTTTTTCAAGTAAGTCATAGACGAAGTAATTTATTTTGTCTAAGTAGGTAGGTACTTATTTCTTCTCGTTTACTGTAGTTCCAGTTAACGAACATTGCATGATTATATTAGCAATGAGGTAAACATCACTTTAAATATACATGTAATACATGTAATACTTGTGATATATATTTATTTCGACAAGGATTAGCATTTATAAAAAAGTTAATATTATAAAAAACAGTCGTAGTCGTCATGGTTTAAATTAATAATGAAACTTTTTGTCCGATTTTATTTATAGTTGTCGTCCATTATTTAATCTTTTTTACTTACGTACTACTACATCTTGTAACACCGTACACGACGCAACTAAAGAAAAACCTAAGTAAAGAAAAAAAAATATTGACATAAGTAATCACATAAGTGATTCTCGATTTATACTAAAAGAATGGAAGAAGCTATTGCAATAATTAGATGTAGTATATCCGCATTGAATCTAACTTGCGTAGGATTTTTTTGTTCCATTTCTTCTTCTTCTTAGACAATGGCAATCTGTGTACACACAATTTGTGCCAGTGTCATGTAGGTAAGATATATTTTCAATCTTGTGTAAAGATTACCATGCTCTAGCAAAATGGTGGCCCATCCTGCTTGAACTTTCCATAGAATAAATGTTACGCGTTATTTTCTTTAATAACCAAACTGTATCACATAAAACGTCACCAAGATTATATGATATAGAATACACAAGTTTAATGAATTAAAAAAAACAACTGCTACATGACAAACTGGGATCCCGCCAAACATTCGCATTTTGTTCCATTTATTCCTTTCTAAGGAAAAGGCAAAGCTAACGGATCATGCAACCCAGTCTGACGTTAGGAACACTTTTCATATAACACTGTATTAAAATGGCGGTCCTTTGTTTAAATTTTAAGGGAGTGGTTAAAGTTTAAAATGAGTTATAAGATGTCAGAAGTCACGGTCCATATCATTATTTTCAACACAAATCACATACTCGTATGCACAATAAGTCAAATACTACACTTCTTATAAACCAATATCGCGAACTCTTACGTGGGTTAAATTTTCTGCCAACTTTTGTTTTTTTAATGAATTTTTAATGTTTTTTTTTGTTTCACTTAGAAACACGATGAAAATACAATCGTCATAGCGGCTTGCTGTAGCGCGTTACGTAACTATTAAGTACCAAGAGGTTATTGTCAGAGTACTATACAGAGTGAGGACATCAACTTCTTCCAATAAATCTAACTTCGGTAGAAATAATTACATAGTATATGTTGTATGCGGGACGATTTGGGTTAATTATTACTATTAAACAATATCTATAGAAGGATTTATGTTTCAATATTGAAAACAAGTTATACTACGGTTTTAGGAAACATACGCGACATTAATAATAGTTTAGTAGGTATGTTTATTTCTGATCACATCATATTCATCCATATAAGTATGGATTTTATAGTTCATAATTATCATTAATATACCAAAAGGCCTTTGCTAAATGAATTTCATGTTGGCATTGGTAGATATGTACAATAATTAATTTTAACTTAAGATAGTTTACTATTATTGAAGACGGCATTACAGTCGTCTGTCTATTTTAGTAGACTGTGTTTTCCATCAGCTTAATTATTACAATACCTCTCTATTATTTTTATTGGTATTTATTTTTGATTACTCTATTTACCACGCTCTGTATTCAATTGCATCGGACCAATATTTTTGAATGAAAGGCTTATCCTTCTAACATTTTGAACCCAAAAACATCAAGTATTATGGACGACGTAAATTGCTAATAATTTATAAATAAAAGGAAAACTTATTTATATCAACGTTGCTGTGTTACTTGTCCATTCTGAAATCAAGGCTAACGTGGCGTTTTATATTATGAACTAACATTTAAGTGCCAAGTGGTAATGAGAGATAAAAACTGCGAGTAGATACATATTTTGTTTTATCAGGATTATATTAATATTACTTTTTGTAAAATACTTTTCTATATTTACACTGTACATTTTCGATAAAGTTGAGTTAACACATCAATCTATTTGAAACTCATTTGGCTCTTTTACATTAATATCAATAACGACATAATATTTTAGCATCAGTTTGCGATGCTATTTATTTTCCAGTAGAAATTCTAAAATTTAAATAAATACCTAATTTAGATGAGCTTTGATGACGTTTTAACTTACCTTACAAATTGGTATTGTCTATACGTGTATATAAATTTTGCATTTATAGTATATACTTGAAAAACTTTATCAAAATTTAACGCAAATTAATAGGTATATAAATTAAATTCTATATATCCATTTTGTAACATAAATGTGAAACATATGTTATAAAGATTCGGAACTAGACTTTTGGCGCCGGCGAGTTGTAATTTATGTTTTTTTTTTGTCAGCCAGTTCCAGTCTGCGAGGTATTTTAATCGTTTTATGTTACACACTAATCTATTCCGTTTCAAATTGGCTACCTAATATTTATTAATTATTTAAAGTTATTGTACTTACTATTTATATGTAAAATAAATCATCGATATTTGGTACAATTAAAAAAACTAAGAGAAAACTTGTAGGTAAATCAAATTATTCTAAAAATTTAACGTAATTGTTTTCATTTGAAATTATTATTTTTACACCCCAGATCACGTGTATAATTCTTCTTTGTTATTATTTATAACTAAATGTTATTTTGGATTTGTAATCTACTGATTCTATACATTTCAAGGACCGTAAACATGAAAGGAAGCGGTTTATTAATCAACAAAAACTAGAACATGTGAGATGTGCATACATGTCCGTCTTATGTATATTCTACTATTTTTGTGTTTTAATTTTTCTAAATTTGAACTTTATCAATAATTTAGGTTTCAGAACGTTTTGGAGATTAGAAGCAGTATTTAATTGCGAGCAAAACTAGCGTAGGCTAGTATCTAATGTAGTATCTAATGTTTGGTCTAGGAAGAGCCGCGTGTGTTTCATACTTTTAGCATATTTTAACGAATGGAGCTTAAGAGCTTTTACATATTCATTATAAGCATTTTTTGTGATCATAATGTACATTAAAAGTACATTAATTTATTTGAATGCAATGTGTATGAAATAAAAGGGAAAGTGTTAGTTTATAAATTTTCGCCACCACGGTTGGTGCAACCCAGCCGAAACTAAAAAGTTAACGCGTTAAGACCCGTTTTTATTTAATTTTAAAGAGAAAAGTCTAAAATGGGTCAGTTTGATTTCTTAATTTCAGTTATCAGATTATTGTGTCTTTCTCTTTTCCTCCCTAAAATCTCTTTACGCGTGTAATTCACAATCGATCATTTCTTTCTATTTTCATAAAACTCGTATCCTAACTGCTCTTAAAATTCTTCAAGTACTTGACTCTCATTGATTTTTAGAATGGCATTTTTTTAAACAAATTTATTCCTTAGAGCTACATCTATTGTAAATTGGTGCCTTTGGATTTGTTTCTATTTTAATTTAGCTTAGACGAAAACTCCTGGGAATGTTACCACTTAGGTCAAGTGAGTAGATTAAAAAGAAAAAGAAATTCTAATTCAATTAGCAACTTTGTATAACAAAACTTTTTTAATTAAAAACGAAACCGACTTCAATAAAATAATCTATGGAAATGCTCTAAAAAGTCAATAAATCATTACTTTATTAATTTGGTTCGTTAATTTTGAAATCGGTGCCAGCTTATAGATAACAAAATGGTGTAAATGTACGTCGCAAATTATATTCAATTTTGATTAATTGTTCTTTAAAATCACCCTAATTATTTATTTAGCTTATGTGTAATTGTGATAAAGTTTAGGTAGTTATTTCCATTTGTAAATGAGTACATTGCTTAACTCTAGCCGGCACCGACTCTAAAATTAACGAACCAGATTAATAAAATAATTATTTATTTACTTTTTAGTGCATTTTTATACTTTATTTTGTTGAAGTCGGTTTTCTTTTTAATTATAAAAGTTTTTTTTTCTACTTTTTAGTTTAAGTATGTACTTTTAGGTGTAGCTATGAAGCCTACTTCATAGCTTTGGAAATGAATATATGAAACACGTGTAAGTGTCTATAATATTCGAGGGTTTTTCTCAATATCCCTAAGTTCCACTGATCAGATCCTGATCTGGTGGAAATGCGATCACCACGGGAGTGTATGCTTTCGATAAAATCTTGCAAAAATTTTACAAATCGAACCACAAATGAGGGAGAACAAACTAATTGATAACCTCGTTTTTGAATTTGGTTAAAAAGTAACTGAACTTCTTTGAGCATTACTAGAATTCATTTAAAAGTAGCTGTTTGCCCGCGATTGCGCCCGCGTTTCATATATTTTTCAATGCGTGATATAATTTTTAATTATTTTTATACGGGTCCCTAATTAATTTCTAATTTTTTTTTTTGCTACTAATATTAATCAAAGATATTTCTCACAAATTCAAATACCTACCAGTAAAACTGTCCATTGAATCGAATTTTATTCGTAATTTCATAAGTTTTAATTTTATTACGCGGAACCCTAATTATTTCGAAAAACAAAAGTACCTTAAGTTACGCGGAATTCCTTCAGCTATCTAAAAAAAAGTCTCGTCAAAATCGTTCCAGCGTTTCCGGAGATTACTCGGAACAAACAAGCAGACAGATCAAAATTATTAAAAAAAAATCGAGTTGTGCTATATACATTCATATCTGTTAGTAGTAAAAACAATATTTTGACATTACAAACAGAGACTTCAATTTTACTGATGTCTAATTTGACTGATAGCAATTAGTAGTTATAGATAAATATTGCTGTTTTTGATATTGTGCATATCGAAGAAAAAAGAATAGGTACTTTTTACAGACATATTTTTGTAATTTAAGTTTTTTTTATTTAATTCAGTAGTATTAAATATGACATAATGTATTGTGACGGCCCCTTTTTAAAGCTCGCGCGAGGGTGACACCGTCACGTCTTATTCTAAAATAACAGATAATAAACTCTGACATGGTGACAAGTTTAATATTATTTGTTAAAATTTGGTTCCAAATTTAAACGTTCCTTTTAATATTTTTTGTTTATAAAAACGAAATAAATTTTATCAACTTGTATTACGTTTTGGTTGAATGATCTGAGAGCTTAACTAAACGTAAAAACGTAATTTACATGTGTAAAATGATTTATTAATACAGGCGTACGACTAATAACATAATACGTGTTTTTATCTTTATAAATAGATAAAATTGAAGTCTCTGTTTGTGTGTAATATACATTATACATACATATAATAACAAAATAACGCTTTTTACTAAATAGATATGAATGCACATACGGTTTTTTTTTAGCAAAATTCATTTTTTTGTCTATATATTTATGGCTGCTATACTTCAGAACGGTTAGATCGATTTTGAAGTTATAAGGTGTAACTTAGTCTGGTTTTATTTTTGAAAATAATTGGAGCTTCGTATAAAGAAAGTTTTAACTCATAAAATTGTGAACAAAATCCGGTAAATCATAAAATAAATACACAGTTTTACTGACAAATGTTTGAATTTGTGTAAAATATCTTTGACTTCTGCTAGTAACAAAATAATTTTAGGCCAATAATTAAGGTTCTGTATAAAAAAAAAAAAACTCATGAATTTTGAACAAAATCCGATTTAACGCGAAGAATCACCAAAATATTATTTTCCAATGAATATTCAAAAACTACATTACGCAGTGATTAATTGTGCGGAAAAGAAAATATGATATGCGAGTGGAGCCAAGGAAGCAGTTAGTTTATTGTGAGCTTAATTGTGTACCAAATAGATTTCATGATATTACGTTTGAGTAAGTAATTATTAGTTACTGTATTTATGAAGCAGTTCTTTATTTGGTGAAATGTTAACAATATTGCGTTCTCGAATTTGGGAATTAGTTAATTTTTTGTAACCTTCTGATCTTTTCAAAATTCGAAATAAGTCAAACATCAGTATTCAATTTTGTAGCTTTCTGATCTGAAGGATTAGATGTAACAGTATTATGTATTATTATGTATGTTTGCTTCTCAACGGCTGATTTAGGTAATTTATTTAACTTGGCAGCTAGAATGCGGAACGCTTAACGTTTTCAGTTTCCTATCTCTGTTATTTAGCTAGTTTATAAATGGATTTATTTTTAGTAGTCCCGTGCGTTTTGAAAATACGACACGACGTATTCCTTAACAATATTTTACTTGGAATAAGGTTTATGTTTTTCGTTTTTAACATAAAAAAATATTTTTCTTTTTATTTTATTTAGGGATCGGATATTTTCTTTAGTCTAGATAGAATATAATATTAGAATTAAAAAGGATTATTTCGCATTTCACACTCTTCTTTTTGTTTATTTATTGTTTTTGACTGATATACTGTAATTTTGTGTCGAAACGTAAATTGGATCCTGTGTTGTTTCTCGGTAAATTATAATTTTCAAGTTTCAATTATCAAATAGTAAAATCGGCAATTTTCTGAAGAATGTGCATTAATAGAAAACGACTGAACTGATTTATGATTTTTTGATTGAATTAGATGAATTTTTCAGATCAATGTCGTGTCGTGTGGTACCGATTAAGAATAGTACCACCCCATGTCTTCCGATTTGTATCATAAAAAGCTACTAAGGGATAACCAGGGGATGGGCAGAAGCTTCCTTTGAGCACCACAAACACATACTGCGATCGGCAAGCGTGCCGATTATGCCAATCTCTCCCTTTATGAACGAAACAATCGTTGTGGAGGCCTTTGCGGTAGACTTATGTCCAGCAGTGGACGTCTTTCGGTTGAATGAATATTAGATACGCAAGAAAGGAACTAGGCTCCATGTAATTACAATATTTTAAAGAGTTGATGGTAAAATATCGAAATTGTGAACTCCATTTAGTAATAAATAAATTACGTATGTACCTACGTATTCTATGAAAAAATTACGATTTAATCTATACTAAAAAATAAAAATGAAGTGTCTGTTTGTAATGTCAAAATAACAATTTTTACTGAATACATATGGATATACGACACCTATACCAAAAATATATTTTTTTTAATTTTCGTTTCTGTCTTTCCGTCTGTAAGTCTGTTTATTCCGGGTACTCTCCGGAACGGCTGGATCGATTTTGACGGGACTTTTGTTGGTAGATAGCTGAAGTTACTACGCGTAATTTAGGATACCTTTGATTTTCGAAAATAATTAGGGTTCCGCGTAAAACAAAAACAAATTAAAAATCATACAAATTGAATGAAATCCGATTCAATGCACAAGTTTTACGGGCAAGTGTTTGAATTTATGTTTATACTTTATCTTAGTACTAATTTTTTTTAAGAATTAATCAGGGTCCCGTATAAAATAAATAAAACGCAGTGAAGAACATACGAAACACGGTCGCAGCCGCGGGCACAAACCTAGTAAATAATAACACGACAACGGAAGAAACGTTTCATTCAAACTAGTGTTCATATCACATAGGAATTATTTCAACTACTATTAGATATAAATTATTGTTTTTCCACATGTGGCGGGAATAAAAACAATAACAAATGGCGGAACGCCAGCAAAGGTCACGTGTACAGCCCGACATTGTTTAGTCTATGCGTTATTAATAATACGAGTATGTGAATATGGGTTAGCCATAAATAAAAAATGCGTAGTAATACAGAAAGATATAATGCGAAGTAAACAAATATTTTTTTTTTAAATATCTGCACTAATCAATATAAAATTGAAGTGTCTATTTGTATTATCAAAATAACTTAATAATGAATCCATATGAATGTATATACGATACCTATAGTGTAAGCAGGGAGAATGGCGTTGACTTAAGGTAAACACGAAATATTTTTTTTAAATAATAGTATTAAGAAAATAAACAAAATTTTAACCATTAAGTAATCAATGGTTTATTACGATAATCACGAAACGTACCTACTAGTAGTAAAAAACTTTAGAAAAAATACTAGGTAGCCATGGGGACTCCCGACAGAAGTGAAAACATGGAAAGACTGATTTTTTGTTTTGATTTGTTGTTCAAATGATTTTAGTAGTAATCGTTTCGACTCGAACATTTTTTTCGGGCATTTAAGGGAAAATATTTTAGATGTCGCAACACAAAAACTGGGTAACGTAACGCGGGTAAGTCCCCTACAACGTGGACCAACGACCTGGTGAAGGTCGCGGGAATCCACTGGATGGGAGTGGCGCAAGACTGGTCGCCGTGGGAGATCTTTGCGAGAGACCTATGTCCAGCTGTGAGCGCCTTAACGGTTGGATGGATGGATACAAAAATATATTTGTATGAAATTTCGTATACGGGAAGCATGTGTCGGTCGGTGACTGAGAGTCTATGAAAAACATAACAAAATCAGAACATCTCAAATTTAATAAAGATAATTCACGTAGACGAAGTTGCGGGCGCCTGGTAGTTATTAACATATCTGTGATAGAAGATATACGTCTGAATATATTATGATGGTATTGAATATAAAAATATTATAAATCATTTAATATAGTAAAATATGTACGAATAGATTAATTAATGACTGGTGGTTATCGCTAACTAATTCGGATTCTCATTATCGCTTTTAATATTGTAATTCAATTGGTATGGTGATTTTCCCAGTATATCTATGTGACGTTTGGCGTCGTTAGGATCTCTCTAGACGCCATATGGCGTGGTTTGGTATCGTACACACGGTATCGTGGGAATCGACTCGTTTTGTTTGTTTATAACCGAATTCGCAGATTTATTATTTTGCGCATTTTTATTTATTAATAGGCTGTGTGCCCGCGACTGCGCCCACGTTTTGTGTGTTCTTCAATAGGTTTTAATTTTTTTTACGGAACACTAATTATTTTCTTAAATATATTTAGTACTAAGATAAATTAAATGTATTTCTCATCAATTTATATTTTTATATATTTACCCGTAAAACTGTGCATTGAATCTAATTTTATTAAATTTTTATGAGTTTTAATTTTTTTTACGAGGAACCCTAATTGTTTTCGAAAATTAAAAGTAACTTAATTTATCTAACTTCAGCTATCTACCAAAAAGGCTCGTCAAAATCTGTCTAGTCGTTCCGGAGATTATGCGGAACAAACAGACAGAGAGACAAAAAATTTAAAAAATGTATTATTGGTATATGTTTCGCATATACATTCATATCTATTTAGTAAAAAAATTGACATTAAAAACAGACATTTTAATTTTATTTATTAGTATAGATTAGATATATCTGTAAACTCGTGCGAAGCCAAAACTCCGTGTCCGGCAACATGTTGGGCGAAGGATGAACGTTATAATATTCGTTATATACTGTGAATTAGATATGTAATATGTAATATATTCTTTGTATGGTTGTTATGCAAATTCGATTTAAAAACAATCGAATTGCAACAGATTACAACTCAACATTTGAAATATACAATTAATCGTATTCCAGGCAATATTAATTTGAAATTTAAAATACTTTAAAGTTGGAATAAAACCATTTCAAACTCTGCTAAAGTAATTTGGACGCTCTAATTTTACATTATTCGAATTTATAATGAAAACTTTAAAAGCGCAAAAGAGAAAACTAGTTCGTCAGCGAGTTTAATTTTATTTGAATATTATTTCAGGAGCAATAATAGACAGCTGTTGAAATTAATTATAGTAAGGGATTCGATGTTAGGGATCCCGCGTCGCCACAAGTCTACCCTCGTGTCACAAATGACTTTATGCATCGTTTTGTAAGATTTTAATTTTGAAATTGGTTTTAATAATATTTTTAAGTTATAGAGGTATATTTATTTAAAACTATTTTCTATATTGTGCGGACTGTATTTTAAAGTGAATTGGATTATCAAATTGGTGATAAGTCTTTGACTTATATATTTAAATACCTATTTAAATAACAACCATAGTTACTAAGTATATCATGTGTTTCCCAGAGACGTTTTTGGTGAATTTTTCTCCTGTATCACTTTCAGGTAACCTCAGGATAAAATCAAAAACGCTAAATTGATAAATAGATCTATCGCTTATTTCAATTACGTTAAACATAAATTCATTTGTATCTTATAACGATTGTATGTTAGTGCTAGTGGTAAAATAGACATAATACCAAAAAGTTTATGTTAATATAATAATCGTATTATCCTTAAAATAATTTTGTGGATACAAAAAGAAATGTCACTATGAAAAATAATATTATGTAAATAAAAAAAATAAGAACAAATTTAATACAGTTCAATGAAAATTTTAAGATTTTATTTTATTTTCCTTCGTCTTACGCCTGTCTTCTTTAATTAACCATTTCAAATTTCAACATAATTGTTTTAGTTTCATCCTGCATAGTAGGTTGATTTTCTTAGAGTGGTTAATTTTCTCATAACTTATTCTGGGTATAGTCTTCGGCAACGGTACAAGATTTATCCTAATCGGAGAAGCTCTTACAATCGCTACCAGGATAAAAACCGTAGTAGTTATGCGGAATGGACAACGTATATTTGCGACCAATTGCTATCAGTCACCTTGTGGGCATAGTCAAGTACAGACGTCGTGTCTCCGATATTAGCGAACCGCGAAAAAATTGATACTGCCGTACCGGCAACGTTAACTTCTGTCGTTACCTGTACCCTGTACGATCTTCGCTCCGTGTAACTGTTACAGCTTAATACAGTATTTAACACATAGTAGACTACACATAAGCTGTAAGTTCTGTATTGCGTAAAGGATTTAATTAGCTAAAATAAATTGCATGTATGCCCGTGACTGCTCTCTCTAGTTTGAGGTACATACTGTAGAGGTGCACTTATTAGTTACGATTTTCTGGCTGAATACCCTAAGTGTTGGCTATATAGCTTACGTGAAGCCGTCAATGACTTTAGGTGGAAAGCGGTAGAATATTCGAAACAACAAAAAAAAAACATTGCATTTTCAGTTACCTCTATGTGCCTTTATAACAACTAACTAACTAACTTATTGTAACTAGGTTCTTGTTAAGTAGTTTATAGCTACGTTTTGATTATATACAGCATGTTATTTTTTATTGATCTTGATTGGATTTAATTTCAATTTTGAAATGCATTTGATTGACTTGTAAAGTTGTATTAACACATGCCTTCTAATGATCATGTGAATGTAAAAGAGAAAGTGCATAGTTTTCACATAGTATTTACTATAGAAGAATTTTGTGTGAAATTAACTAAATACATCATGTTAAAAAGTAATGAATATTAAGCTACACAGATAGTTGTGCTATAGGCGAGTATAAAACACACCTTACTATATATTTATATTTACTAACCCATAATTATTATTATTAACATAATTTCCTCTACAAATATATTCTAAGAAAGGAGTATTAAAAATAGACATATGTATAATTGTTGTTTTAATAATAATTTTCCATTATTTCAAGTCTTGATGACGTGAACGACCTCGTTTATGAACCATATGCTCTTCTTAAAACGACTAACATTGCATTTTCCGTGAATTATAAACTTTATCCTCATATTCCGTCTTACTATAAATAACAAAAAAAAAATTGTGCTAATTTAAGTCGAACTGTATACAATTCTACTTAATCAATCTTTGAATCCAATAAAGTAATAAAAAAAAGAAAAAAGGTTTTCTCAGTTTAAAAAAAAAGAGTTTCACAAAATATTGATTTTATCATTGGCTTGCTAGCTAGATCTAGCTAGATTGCCAAAATTAACAAATCTATGTTGTTGACAGGAAATTCAATTATAGTAATTATATATTATAGGCTCCCCCCCACAAGGTGAACCGACGACCTGGTGAAGGTCGTGGTTATCCCCTGGATGCGGGTGGAGCAAGACCGTTCGTTGTGGGGATCTTTGTAGGAGACCTATATCCAGCAGTGGACGTCTTTCGTTGTATGGATACACTAATTTACAATCTATTTATATATTGATAAAATCTTTCAAGGTATTTTTATCCTTGGTTTATAGACCAATTTACTTTTTTTGTTTAGTGGTTAGTGACGATCAATAAAAATCAGCTAATCGTTGGACACAGTTCTCCCCCAATAAGGGAAGGATTGCTATAAGCGCACCACACGGCAAAGTCTTCTTTAATGAATATGGTCGAATTTTGACCACCGGCCGAACAAATATATATTGATGGCTCCTAATATGGCAATTCGTTTTAAGAGGTCTTCGTATAACAAGAACAATTATTAGTTGAACGTGAATCATTAGCAAGGATAAAGTTATCCACCACATTTCATCACCGGAATTGCCGGCGTCAAATTAAATTTCATACGAAAGTGAAGAATGCTCAGCGTTTCTCAAAATTGCTCGATTGAAACAATGCTAGTACTGCGTCTTCTTCCTTGAAACTGACATTTATTTATTGTTTCTGTTATCCAGGCGTTGTATGCAGGCTGTTTATAAAAGTAATGTATTTATTATTCACTCAACAAAATAAAATACGTGAAAAATTCCAACTTCCACTAATTGATGGTTAGTTTAATAATAAAATTAAAGCAATATTATTTATTCGTATGACCAGACGTATGTAATGCAGTTATGTACATATATTTTATACAAAGATTACGAGCATTCGAGCCTATTGGTAATAATTTGGGCTAATAATCATTTTTAAATAATTATGTTCAAATAAATCAGTATACTCACACTCGGCGGTTCGGATGTTTCATTAGACCCGTCATTCTAATTATCATTTTAATTATTAGCAACTATTACACGCAAATATCATTATCATATCAGAATTTAACCAGTACATCTCGAACACAGAGTACTTACAGTTTCATAAAATACAGATATATGTATATTTAAAAAAAGTATATATATTTATCTTAACGCTGGAAGTAATAAACTAGGGTTAAATTACACCACAGGCAAAGTTAATGTCCCAATAAATTTGCGAGTTGAAACCACTGATTTATTTAGTATGTTCAGCTGAGAGCAACAGTTTGCGAATACGCTTCTATACGATGAGGAAGATAAACATGCCCCTTTTTTATTTAAAAATGTACGATATCTTTTTATAGAAGCTATTTCGGACGGAATTTATTATATTCGCTTCTATCTGACCAGAGGTGGTTTCTAATTTTATTTATTAGGCCAACTATAGCGTCAGATTTATAAGCTTTTTTTTACACGATATAGTCTCAGTGCTTTGACCACAATCTCACCTGATGTTATGTGACGATGTTGTCCAGGATGGTAAACACACTAAACCTAGAGGTACTGGTTCTCAAGTGATGCTGCCGGAACACACCTATTAGTATTTGCCGCCAGGTTTTCAAACTTGAGGGTGGTAGCTACCCAGGCGGGCATCATTAGAAAATGCCCTAACACCATTCTATGGTTTCCTCACGATGTTTTCCTTCACCGGAAGCTCAGGCCGATTTTGGAGTCGGATAGGCAGGGATCACTACCCGCTGCGCCATCATCGCTTTATTACCATAGTCTGAATCCATAAAAAGGAATTTTACTTTTACCCAAATTCTACTATCAGAAGAATGTTGCAAATATCTTAGATCAACCTACTTATACTAATTCAAAATTAAGGCCTTCATAAATGTTATTTAAGTTTTTAATATAATCTGATTATAATTAATATAATTAAGTAATAATCATACTTTTTATTATTGTTATGAAGAAACTGAATTGCGTTGGTAACAGGAAGAAGTTGTGTTGACTAAAAAAAATCAGGATGAGTTTGCTCCCTTGTATTTGTTTTAAGGCTATTATTAAATGATTGTTATACAATATAATTGCAATAAATTTACAGCAAAAGCCACATTCCAGTGTACCATTATTGACTTTTGAAACAACTGTTTTGCGGCATCCAGTCAGCCTTGAATTTCGAATACAATCTAATGCAGGAATCTTCCTACGCGAGGATACAGTTCTTTAGAGTTTACATTGTTGTAATAATTATTATGCACATATAAAAAGAAAAAAAAAAAAAAATTAAAACTACTAAAATGTAACGTAGTTAAGTTTTCAGTTGAAGCGCTTCATGTTTTTAAACATTTTGGGCCTACTAATCATTCGCATATAATCAGCTGACACACAAGGATTTTGATGTCGAACGATAAAATACTCTTTAAAAAAACGCCGGGCACCAAGAAATTGACACTCCATCGCCAAAGTTATAGTAAAGAGAAATGTTACGATAATTGTTATTTAATGTAGTTCAACAACCTTCCTATCTCTTTCCAGGTCTATTTGTTCTTAGAAACCAATGTACTAATGTACAGGACGTATTTCCTATGGTTACTTATTTGTTGATAGCCTGTCACAGGTGGAGCGCGTTACATAGTGATTATCTCTCATTCGGTGGCGGTTTAAAAATTGATAATGATAATCAACTACACACATCCTCAGAAGATTACCAATTACAGATTTTCTCTAAAACATTCTTTTTCGGCAGCAGCGTAAAACGTTTCCCGATCTCTAAGCGGGAAGCCCTTACTTTCATACAATTGCAACACACGAAACAAAATCAAATACATGTAAAAATTGAAGTCTTCTAAAAAATCAACGCAGTCTTTAAAAAAATCATCAGTCTTCAAGAAAACCAACATCTTATAGAATTTCCTTTCTCATTAAGACCAGTCTATACTAAATTACTGTTTGAGAGACTCGAGTTGGGATGTCGATAGATGTAGGCATGGTTGGTAGTGGTTCTATTACTCCTCAAGAATTAACTGCATATAATGATAAAACTTAAAAACCCTAATTAAAAATGAATAAAAAGTCGTATTAAATGACATTATATATGCATTTGAAATAAACGAAAATAGGGTTGACAATGAAGAGTTCTGAAGTAAATTAAAAATAACAAACAATTGAACAAATGCAATGATGATATTCCAGTCTATTTTAATAGAAGTTATGATTGGTCAATTAAGAGAACACTCGTAAACGGCATTACCAATAATGTTAGATGATGCACATTGTTAAAATGATATCGTATATTACGTTACCGTCCGTAACAAATGTGGACATGCGATGTTACGTCATGAAAACATTACATATTCTAACAGTAATCATGACTTATATTGACTCTTGCAATTGACTTAAATAGGCGTGTTTGTGTATTGTATAATTTTCTAATTATATTGCTAATACACCAAAATTGAAGTGTCTGTAATGTGAAAATATTTTTTTTTACTAAATAGATATGAATGTATATACGATACCTATATCAAAAATACAGTTTTTTTATCTTTCTGTTTGTCGCGGGTAATCTCCGGAACGGGTGGACCGATTTTGACGAGGCTTTTTTTGATAGATAGCTGAAGCTACTCCGCGTAACTTAGAGTAGAAAATAATTAGAGTTCTGCGTAAAAATTCATAAAAAATTGAATAAAATCCGATTCAATGGTCAGTTTTACGGAAAAGTGTTTGAATTTATGACAAATATTTTTACTTTATCTTAGTACCAAAAAAAATAATTAGGGTTCCATATAAAAAAAATTAAAAAGCAGTGAAGAATACATAAAACGCGGGCGCAGCGGCGATTTCACACCTAGTTTTAGAATAAAACTGTAGCGTTATGACATTGTGATTATTTTTTTTTAATTCACGATTGAATTATTAACCTAGTTCGAGTATAACACCCGTTCTCATTTTAGTGCCCTGTTCGCATCTCACTTGGGTTTGGCGCATTATGTTTTTTTCTTCCATACGTCCGTATCCGAAGTCTTATCTTTATTTATTCCTTTTTATTTAATTTTATTCCTTATACACTTCAATCACACTTTATTTAGCCTTCCTCTACTTTTTCATCCTTCCACATTCATATTCAATACTATTTTATCCAGATGCTTTTTCCTCATAACATGTCCATACCATGACAAATGATTCCCTTTCAACTTTTTTACCACTGGCGCCATTTATAAATTCCCTCTAATATATTCCCACATAAAATGTAACAAAATCTATAAGATTTTATAATATAAAAGTGTATATTATAATTTGTTTTATACTCTAGTGGGCAAGTCGGTAAGGGTCGACCTAGGCGGACATATCTAGACCAAATCGATCACGTGTTAAATAAAGGCCAGGTAAAAAGTACTCATAACCGACGAGCATGTATGAAAGTGCTCATGAAAGTAGAGGAAGCGAAAGTGGTGTGTCAAGGTCGTAGTAAGTGGAAGGACGTAATCTCTGCCTACTCCCACGGGAGAAAGGCGTGATGATATGTATGTATGTATACTCTAGTAGTAATGCAGTGAATTCAGGTATACATTTTTAAAAGCTGAAGGTGCAAACCGTGTTATGTTTCGTATGAAACCAATCATGGCCCTTACTACGGGCTTACTGTAATATATTTATTCCTCGTAAACGATAAAGTATTCGAATGGCGCTGGATTACTAAATCTTTATGTTGTGCTTGTGTTCATTATCTTGTTCTATAAGCAATGTCAGAAAACGAGTCTAAGCAAATCAATAACCTAATTTACTATCTACGGAATTTTCTTGCATAATTTATTAAATAGTTCAGATCTTTGATGCAAACTTTGACCCTAATTTAAGAAGTATGGAATCTTTTTAAATATTTGTTTTTTTTTGCCATCACATCCTAATATTTCGAATAGTCTTTCTTGTAATATAATAATAATTTACTAACATATTCTGCTTCATTTCTGCTGTTTGGACGAACTGTTACGTAGTTTACTTTCCAGTAAATTAATACCCTTCTAAAGTACGTTGAACACGATTGAATTCTTTCTCTATGATGCTATACAGTATACCAAAGCTTTGTAATTTTATAACACTCTTGTATGAAATAGTAACATTTATTAATACATGAAATTATTAAAACCCTTTATCAAGTTTTTTTTGGTGGATTTACCAAAACATTACACTTTAAAATGATCCAAGTAATGTTATCAACTTATAAAAACCACTGCTGTTATATTTGCAGAATAGCATTATGAAGACAACCGTTGATGGATATTATATCTCTCAGAGTTTTTGCATAATTGTCTATACTAATAAATACAATTGAAGTGTATCTTTATAATGTAAAATGTTTTGTTTTTTTTTACTAATATATATATATATATATATATATATATATATATATATATATATATATATATATATATATATATATATATACTAACCTTTTTTTTTGGTTTTGTCGGGGGGAAATGCATTTACGCACTACCCTTACCCATTGCATTAGTGAGACCGAAGTCCCCCAATTCAATGGGTAAGGGGGCACGGAGTGACGAGTTCTGTGCCAGTGTGGGACTCACCCGGGCGTGAAGCGCCCGGAAATACCCACTAAAACCCCCCGGGGCCGTCCGTCGCATTTAGGATGAGGGCGATACGGGATTGCAAAGCATGCCACCGCGTCGCCCCCTGCGGCGAACCCACCGGGCCCCGTCCGTGCAATGGCCCAATGGGGATGGGGGAGGAATACTTCCCCGCCCACCTCTTCGCCCGCCCCCCCGAAGGGAGGCATGACCCAACGGTCAACAGTCTGGGGGGCAGGATATACTTCCTGCCCCCCAATATATATACTATACCTGTTACAAAAATACATTTTTAAAATTTTTGTGTTTGTCTGTTTGTTCCGGGTAATTTCCGGAACGACTGGACGGATTTTAACGGGACTTTTTTTGGTAGATAGCTGAAGTTACTACGGGTAACTTAGGGTACTTTTAATTTTTGAAATTAATTTGGGTTCCGCGTAAAGAAATAAACTCTTAAAAAATTGAATAAAATCCAATTCAATGCACATTTTTACGAGCAAGTGCTTGAATTTATGAGAAACATTTTTACTTTGTCTTAGTACTAAAAAAAATTAGGGTTCCGTATAAAAAAAAATAATTGCTGTGAAGAATGTAAGGGTACACGACACTATATGAGATAACACAGCTAGTTCAGTCTCATATAGGTACTGGTTATTATTTTTATATGTAAATATTTAGCTACAAAAATAACCGTAAATAAAAATTGTTGCATGATATTATGTAAATAGATTAGATAGTCTGTTGTTAAAGTTGAACATTTCGATATTTCTATTGCTAGCATTAAGGTAGCTAGCGGTAAGTGTTCATAAATAAAGATTGAATGCAGAAAATTGCCACTGGAATATAAATCGTATTAGCATTTTGTGTCATGTGTTAATGATAACATAGTGCCTATTAAACTATTGAATTGAAACGTTATTACGGTTTAGTTATGGAATTGCCTATTTTTCGGAGCCGGCATTTGTTTTACTGCTTAAGACGTTATAATCTTTATAATCTTGTATAAGTCAGAATATGTTGTACAGTATTATTAATTTACATCAATGGAAAATATAAAATAAAAGTTACAGATCTATTTTATTGCATTTTTTATTTTCATTAACAGGCGTTAAATTTTGCGAATTTGAGAAAATAGTTTTTTTTTAAACTAATTATGTGTGCCCGAAGCTGCGCTCGCGTTTCATATATATTTCACTAGATTTTATTTTTTTTTTTATACGGAACCCTAATTATTTTCCTAAACGTTTTCAGTACTAAGGTAAAATTAAAAAAAAAAATCTCAAAAATTCAAGCACTTGCTTATAAAACTGACCATTTTACCTAATTCATACGTATTTAGTAAAAAAAATATTATTTTGATATTACACTTCAATTTCATTTAATTTCAATTTCACTTCAATTTTATAGATTCCTATAAAATTTAATTGAATATCGTGCGCAGTTTTAATAAGAAAATACAACATAATCTTTTTTTACTCGATCAGTGCTTTGACCACAATCTCACCTGATGTTAAGTGACGATGTTGTCCAGGATGGTAAAACACACTAAGCTTAGAGATACTTGTTCTCAAGTTATGGTGCTGGAACACACCTATTGGTATTTGGCGATAGGTTTTCAAACTTGAGGGTGGTAGCTACCCTGGGGGGTATTATTAGAATATGCCCTACCACCATGCTATGGTTTCCTCACGATGTTTTCCTTCAGGGAAAGCTCAGGCTGATTTTAGAGTTGGATAGGTGGGCTCGAACCCGCGTCGATTAACGCGGAATCCGACCACAATATCCACTACGCCATCGTCGTTTAAATACCTATTTCTTTGTGAAATTTATAGTGTGTGTGTTATAGCCACATATCGAAGCAATCGTTTGAAATCTGTGCTCTACATAATTCAAAAGCAAAAGATCCAATTCTCGCAGCCCGATTAACTGACGGAACTCTCTACCACAGCGGTTAAGACGCGAATCACGTAGGAAACTTCAGCCATAATGTAAAGTTCGATCCGGATATATTTAAGTCCATAGAAAAGTTTACACGCAGGAGTTTTGAATATAAACTTGGCAACACGCCTCGATGTTTAAGTGATGTATAAACCGAGATACTTATAATACGGAAAACCCTTGGTGAGAGGTTCTGTTTAACTTTAGAATACGTATGTATGTACCTAAGTGCTGGATGAAAATGTACTTTGTTTCGTGAGAACGCATAAATGTTTAGGGGATAGAGTTGGTGTGAACGTATTATAAATGCGTGAAGCGGCACGCTCGCTGACTTGCGAGCTTTATGTTCGTTATGAATTTTGCTGACATATGTTTAATATTTCCTAAGCATCAATTCCTTTTATTTATTTTTATAAGCAATTGTTTTTTACACCCAGTCAATATTGTATAGTTTATTTAAATATTTTTTGAATGACCGTTGATTTTAATAATTTTTGTAATAATAAAACAAAGTAGTTTCAAATTATAAGTGCAAATAATTAGTGAAACGTGCTAAGTACTTTAATAATAGGTATGAGATTCATTTATATACAAAAAAAAATTGACTATACACAAAAATTCAGAAGATACCGTAAAATACTAAATTTATATTATTGTACAAAAATATAACATCGAAAGTGGTCCATTTTCAAATTAGCATCATTTTTCGTTAATAGCGTAATAAATTTGCTATTGAAATTGTATTTTAATAAAGTTTATATCTTTGGGATCATTAAGGAGATTTACATAAAGCATTCGCCGATGTCGGCGGAACTTTGGCAATTGGGTGATTAACTCCTAATTTATAATGTTCATTAACAGTGTTTTGCGGATCTGAGTGTTTTACGCGGCCCGAAGTTTTGTAAAACCAATCCTTTGATTAATGAACTTTTGATGTTGGAAAAGTCGGTTACGGTTACTACTTCAATACCCATTTTGATTTTTTTTAATGTCATGTATTTTACATAGGTAATTTATGTAATAATATCCGAGGCAAACAAGCCAGAAAAAGTGCTTTTTTTAATGTGACGTCATGGTACTGCGTATACGCAGTGTGTACCACTTATTTAAGAATCATCCTGAGTCAGTCAGTTTGTGTTCGTAACAAAATTATGATCATTATGCTTGTGTTTAGCGTGAGGATATTTAATGATTTCACCTCACCACACAGTCAATCGACCGCTGCCGCCCCGGCCCGCCCGCTGTGTGTTGAAACCACAAAGGAGATTTTTTTGCAACAACATTGATTAAAGTTTCAAAGTGGTAAATGTCTAGGTGCTGGTGAAACACCAAAGCGTTCAGTTTAGTAATAATTAATTACAACTATTTTCATACGGGTCATCGAACTCTGTTCTAAAACTAAAATATTTTGTATATACATAATTATGGTGTGAATAGAAATTTGCGTGCTTTCTTTGAATAAACAACATGTGTTCAGGCGAGCTGTTATTAGACTTTGTTGCCTGCTTAATTAAAACCTAACAAACAATGGGGCTAGTTAAACTCGGAGAAATTAACTCATTGTATATTCGTAAATGACTTGAGCAAAGGTTGAATTATGTCAGTTAATATTCTAGGTTTATTCCTTTAGAAAATATTATTTCAAGCTGACGAGAAGATCGGAAAATACAATTAGTTGTACAAGAGATTGTAAATCAACATTAAATTAATAATATATTATGAGCGTATCTAAAATTTGTTAACTTGCTTACATTGTAATGAAATAGTTCTATCGAAGAACAATATTATCGGTATGTTGGCTATTGTCGATCGTGTACCCTTCTCTATCAATTACAGTCCAGTCCGGCAAACATATAAATCAAGATCAACGTAGTGCAGGTTTCTATCGATAGTTTTATGTAAGGATAGACTCGTTTTATGGTGGTCAGAAATCTTACATTTATTTTTGATAAAGGAATTACATTAAAATATATAAATGCTTGTTAGTAAACTACCACAGTACGTCTCACTTCGCTATTGTCGTCGTCACTTATTCCATATATATTATCTAATATAGATTAAAATGTACACTAGATAATACCTAGCTGATAAATCAATTATTTATACTAAACTCGTTTAAAAATGTGAAGCTTGTAATGTTAAAGATTATAAATATTTTATATCTACTTGAGTATTTTCTTATCGTATTGTGACTATTCGAGTGATTTTCATATTGTCAGCTGACTAATCTTGTATAATATTAGCAATGTTTTTAAATATTTAAAAGTGTATTGAGTATAATGCTGTTTGGAAATAATTAATAATGGTATTAATAATAATAAATTAATTTAATGTTAAGAATTTATATTGTTAAAAACATTTCACTATCAATTTTCGCAACCCTCATACAGAAACTTTGGTAGTTTATTTAAAAGGCCAGCCGCCGCCGTCCGATACTAGTTCAATTCTGTTAAAAGCAATTCGCGATTGATGGCTTGGGCGAATCCCATTAAGCGGCTTGAATATTGATTGCTTGCGAAACGAATCCTTTATTGTGTAAATTAAAGGATTGAAACTTTTATTGAGTAGGTACTACTTAAGTGAATATATCTTTACATAAAAATCCACATATTTGGAGACTAATTAACTAAGATGCACCGTTTTTATAGCGATATTATCATGTATAATTATGTGTAGTTTGTATGTCTATATGTGTTTTAATGAAAATCTTACAAGTTTAAAAAATAAAATAAAAACTAGTCAATAGCTAGAAATTAGAAACGATACAATTTATTTATATATTTCACACACTATATTACTCGTAGAAGTATATTATTGTGACAAGTATGTGTCAATTTATCTACAGTATCCACGTTAAGGCGCCAGGGACTAATTACCAGTTTCTAAAGTGATTATTAAACTCATAATTTTTTTTCAACAGATGGTGTGAACGGCATCAAATTGCACGACGAATGCTAATAATCCACTAAAAACTTTGACGATGTAAAAACTACGAGGAATCTTTGTGCAGTATTAAAAACGTTAAAAAATCAATAAACCATATCATAAATATGAATTTAAAATTCATACCATTATTGTTGACGTGGAACTTAATATTAATCGCTGCAAAAAGAGATTCATTCGATGAAGATGAAACATCCAAATCTAGAGAAATTAGAAATAAGGAAAACAATAGAAATAGGACAACCTTTAATGGGACCCTTACAGACCTTCCTGAAAGGAGAAATCTGAGGCACAAAAATAGTTCTAGATATCGCGGAGACAGGCGCAGATTCTGGGAACATGAAATAAGGAGAGACAGAAGGAAAGGTTCCGATCGCTCGGCCGAAGACAGCGCCAATCGAACTTTAGAGCCGTATAATACAAGAAAAGATGATAAACAACGAAAATCTGACAAGCATTGGAATAAAAGCATGGAAAAGTTTTCTGTAAGAAAATTGATTAATCATAACAAGACGCAAGAACGGGCTCATCCGCTACCATTGAGAGAAAATACGACGAGATCTAAATTAAAGGTTCAAAATAAATGGCAGAACAATGGCTACATACCGTATCCGCAACAAAGGGAACGAAAGCCGAACATTATTCTTATACTGACAGACGACCAGGATGTTGAGTTAGGAAGTTTGAATTTTATGCCGAGGACCATGAAAGCGATCAGGAGCGCTGGGGCCGAGTTCAGGCATGCTTATACAACAACACCTATGTGCTGTCCGTCTAGGTATGTATGTACTATAGTTTTATTGGTAATATTTACTTTAAAAAAGGTTTTACTAATAATAATGAGAACTGTTAGGACCAATTTTATTAAGATCTTCTAATAATTACATATTTATTTTATTATTGGGTTGTTAATATTACATTCATTTTCATCTTTGTTTTCTTTGAGTTACGTTACAGTTTTATGAAAATTCTTTGAAATTTCAAATTCATTTTTAAATTTAAGAAGATACTGTGCGGTATTCCCTGATTCACCTGACGGCCATCGCCCTCTGCGCCTTCCGCAGGCTTGCGATGCTCCGAGCCGTCAGGTTAGTTTGTCATACATACCATAAGATTCTTAAGCTGCATATGTGATAAAATAGTTATTCTAAATATTATTATTTTACATTATATGATATAACACATTTTTGTTTTCAGGAGCTCTCTACTGACCGGAGTATACGTTCACAACCATAATGTTTATACGAACAACGATAACTGCTCATCACCGATGTGGCAAGCAACCCACGAGACTAATACTTTTGCCACTTACCTTTCAAACGCAGGCTATCGCACTGGTGAGTAATCATTATCATGTCTAATATCAGCTTAAATAGTAGGAATTAATATATACCTTATAAATTAATCTTGAAGAATTAACTTAATAAAATAATCTTATAAATTATTTTCTTTTAAGTAGCCCTTTCTTATTTTTTCTCACTATTAGCAAATTTGGTTAATTTAAAATGTTATCTCTCTGAAGTGAGGTTCCGCTTAAAAAGCTCCTTTTTCTTTTTATTAAAACCTTATAAAACAACACAAATACTTCTAAACACTTATTTATTATATATTCATTTTTTCAATGTGTTCTGCTATTTCATACTGTGGTAACCATAATAACTGTATCAGTCTTAAAATACTATGAAATTTATACAATGTTTATAGGCATTAGTTAGGTAAGTAGAACGATCAAGTATTGCCTGATGTACAAGTATAGAAAAAATCGACAAATATGATTTTATCGAATACAGTTATGTTTGTTGATCTTACTTTTCACCAGGGCAAGCAATAGCAAATATTTACCTAGTTGTTAACTATTGAAACTCGAGTATTTAAGCTGCAATGTACATAATAATCAATCTTCGTGTTTTAGCAATATTATTGTCAATAACAATGTCGATGGTTAATTTGACTGAAAGACATCAGAAGTCAGACGTCGATTAATTAAAGTGACACGTTCGTGGGGGATTATTATTCTATCGGGCTTATTTTAAAAATAATGAAACTACGATAAATATTAATTTTATCATAAGATATATGTTAAGAATATGATTAGCTATTAGATATGTATTATTAAGGAGTATCTTTAATTTTTTTTTTATACAGTATAGGCTCTGCGCTTTGACCACAATCTCACGTGATGTTAACTGACGCTGTGATGCTGCCGGAATACACCTAATGGTATTTGGCGACAGGTTTTCAAACTTATATGTGGTAGCTACTCAGGCGGGTATTATTTTAAAATGCCTTACCACCATACTATGGTTTCCTCACGATGTTTTCCTTAACCGAAAGCTCAAGCTGATTTTAGAGCTGGATAGGTGTGTATGAACCCGCGTCCATTGACGCAGAATCCGCTTGCACTAACAACTACGCCATCATCGCTTCGATTAAGTATCAGTTAGTTATGCTTTCTAAATATTATTGTCATTATCCGCTTGCTGATAATACATTAAAAATACTATAATAATTGTTTCGTTGAAAATTATTTTAGTTTCTGTATTGCCTTTAGTTAATTCACAGTTTATTTAAACATTCATTAAGTCTGGTGTGTACCTTACAATTATTTGTAAAGTGATGATTTTCCTTGACACTACCTTGTAGAACAACACAATCGCATACAGTCTTCTCTTCGTCTCGTTTGTTATATGTGTTCACGTTTCCTTTACAAAGCGGGCTTTGTCACATGGTCACAAATTCATGTCTAAGTAATAAAAATATCAGTTTCCATTATTGCAATATAACAGCAGTTATGTGGCAACAGCGAAGCACAATACAATCTAGTTTCAAGATTTGTCGATATACTTATAAAATAAGATGTACATGCAACGGTAATCAATTGCCTCACTATTCACTTGGTTGTACTATATGGTTATCATTCAATGTGGCTACTCGATACATTCCATTAAAATGATCCGTTTCTATGGCACGAGTAAAGGATATAATGAATGTTAAGGAAGACACAACATACAGTTTCATAACAGTAACTTGATATACGAACACCTGAGAATGTATCTTGCTAAGCTTACACTGATCGAATCGTTGTCGCGTTGTGGCGTGGTAGCGCGTGTTTTAGATTTTTGTTTATCATAGATGACTGATACAATTGGGAAATTTGTTTTGACAACTTTTCATAGTATCATTTTGTCAAGCATACTATGAAATCCAGCATCATCCCAATTGATGGATTAGTTGGTAGTGCGCTCGGATTTCGAGTCAATGGATGTTGGTTCAAACCCACCTATCCAATTCTAAAATCAGCTTGAGCTTTCAGTGAAGGAAAACATCGTAAGGGAAGCGTAGCGTGATGTTAGGGCAGCTTCTAATAATGCCCGCCTGGGTTGCTACCACCCTCAAGTCTAACCTCTCACTAAATACCAACAGCTGTGTTCCGGGAGCAACGCTTGGAAACCAGTACTTCTAGGCTTAGTGTGTAGTCCTAAACTATATCGTCACTTAATATCAGGTGAGATTGTGTTCAAAGCACAGCTTATTACCGTGTAAAAAACAGTAATTTCCTAAAAACGGATTTCAAAAGTCAGTACTTCTATTTTCAATATAACATTTAATTTTCACCCTACTACAACAGTCTAGGCTCGAGAAACTATTTAGCAGATAAAATACTATGTTTAAAGAAAAGTCAAAAAATTAGGAATATTTTCAGGATTTTTGTCTTTTACCGTACTTGTTAGAGTCATCGTTCTAATTACCGCAATGCGTGTTGCCCTTTATCCTCTCTAGTTATTACATAAAGGCGAAGTGCAAATATCAGCCATAATTGAAAATTATTTACTTATTTGAAAGATATTACAATGAAATAATACATGTTTGTTTGTGTATAAAGTATGGTACCGAGTGCTGGGTTTGGGAGAAGAAGCATGATGCTAAGATTAACGCTATAGAGATGAGAAATTGGAGAAGTATGGTTTGAGTCAAAATAATGCACAAATTAAGGAAAGGTGTGATAAGGGAACGCCGCGCTGTTGTAGAGGATTTAGTGGCAAAGATAGAGAGAAAGGACTGTTTATTTGATAGGAGAACGTCGAGAGGATGGATGAGATATTATTGACGAAACAAATCTATCAGGCGAGGCTGATTGGGCACGTCGGTAAATGACTACATAGGCGAACTTATCTTTACCATATCAAAGACGTCCTAAAGACAAGCCTAAAGCCATGTAAAAAGTATTCATAAATTCGTGTTCTTATAAAATACCGTATATTTGTTTGTAAACAATAATTTTATGATAATATATAACTGGATTGCACATCGTAGTCGTTATCATTATAACTGTATATACACATATGTGTGGAGCTATAATGCTTGAAGATCGTTGAACGCTTATCCAACAGGCAGCCGCTGTAATGACGCAATAAGGTGAGGAATGCCGCCTTACTGATTCACGGCACTTTCATAATACTCCACCCGACTGTTTTATGGGAACATCACATAAGTAAATGAACTGAGAGTAAACGGTAAACATGGTGATGTAGAGGTTTATGACATTGTTCGATTTGACTCACGTAATTGTACATTCTCTGTCAAAAAGCAGGGATTTATTGTGATGCTGACTTCAATTATTAACCGTAAAAAATATACTGGAGTTGTGCTTCTTTATTACTAAAGAGTCTATTTATTATTAAAGCGAAATAGTTGGTCTATGTTTGCCCGCCGCTCATAACTCAACTTTAATTGTGTAAATATTGAAAATTTTCATTGTCGAATGGGGTACTTATTCTAGAAATTCTTTTTTGAGATATTACACACCGACGTCCCTGATATTAATAGGGTGTTTAAAAATAACCAGGGTTTTTTTTATGATAGATGGTATATGGTCAAGGTCAGAAATTTTACAGGAGAAATATCCTCCTTTATAACAAAATTGCTCAATATTATTATTGTAAAGGTACATTGCAAAGTTTGGGGTGAAATCTTAAATTGCATACATATCTGAAATTTGTTGAGTACAATGGTATATAATTTTTAGAAGTAAAATATATAGCTAGATCATACTATAACTTCTAGAATATTTAAGATTTAATTAGTGTTAGTATGAGGTCACAAAATACTAGAATAATGCTTTATTTTAACAACAAATATACGTTTCCTTAATAATAGTAATGCAGTTAAATGTAAAGAAAAAGTGGTTAAGCCGGATTTTATACGAGTTAAAACTTAACAAAAACTGTTGAAGCTACTTTCAGAAATTACACTGAAATATCATTAATTTTAAAAATTGTTACTCTTTTTTTGCTGTATATATATACCACAGAATTTCAAACGTTTCGTTCACAAATATTACGTTTAAAGTTAATAGTTACGTGGGTATAAATATGTAAGAATACATCTCATGCTGCACGATTGATAGAACAGCTAGCCCTCGTGATCGCGCGCAGCCTTCGCCGCAAGCCATTAAACTGGTGTCGACTGGCAACCGGTAACTTATTTTGTATACATAAGTATATTGAAATAATCTATATCTATCTTCTTCTATCTATCTATCTATATACATATGTAAGGAAAATAGGGTTGCTTTGACACTATCACCTCAAAACTACTGAACATATCGGGACGGGACTACTACCATTCGACGCGGAATTTTTCGTAGATGGTTATAGTATTTATTTTTTGGATTCCATTAACACCTTTACATTTTTTTTCGATTTACTCCTGTGTACATTTTCCGCTAATAAAAATAAAAAGTCTCATTTTTCTTTATTCCTATGCCATTCGACCTAAAGAATATATGAAACGCGGACGGAGCCGCGGGCACCAGCTAGTGTGTAAATATAGGTAAAGACAAAGGAAAGCAGTAGTTTTTATTCTACTGCTTCTTAACTTCTTTTTTGGTAGCTACTGGCCATCTTTAGTGTTATAAATAAAATCAAAAATATGGACGAATTTTGCCAGTATTTGAAAACTATTACCTACATTTAATTGAGCTAAATAATTAATTTAAGTAATCACTGGTATCTATTACTTACATGTAAAATATTTACATATAGAAAATGACTCTATTATCTTTTCATAGCCAAAATAAAAAAAAAAACTGTTGAATTAAAAAATCCTTGAATGAAGTAAATTTTATACGTTTCTTCGAGCACGTAACATGTTGCTGATGAAAGATTAACAAAGCATTACGAATATGAATGAAGGCGGCTGATGCGATGAATCAAAATCACATCTTGTGTTCAAGATTGAAAGATTACTTGTTGATGGCACAGTAGAAAAAAGGAATTAAACGGGTGCGAGAATTTAAAATGATTGATGACTAGGCAGTGTAAATGTGTTTTGATCGAATTGTTGGTGGAGTCAGTCTATCTAACTTGATCTTCCGCTATAAAGGTATCTGTGTGAAATGTCCTCTTCAGGGCAAAGTTTCCAGAGGTATACAATATTAGTATCCGAAGAAGTTGTGTGGATTAAATTCTCGTTAAAGCTAACGTTTGATTCGGTATAGGGTTAAGGTATTTTAAATGATGCGTTATGGTCTTAAATTTTGAGGTATATGAAGACGAAGGGTACTTAATAGCTACAAAATAAGAAGCTGGAAAAGGCGATTTAGAGCCGATGGTTTTTAACCTATACGTTGGGCAGTATTTTTGTTTAGTATTATATTAGGTACTTTATTTAGAGGTTATAAGAACCATAATATACGGGCGATATTTTCATTATTTGTCTGGCTTTTTAAGATTACAATAGGAAAAATGCTACAGCCGGCCGAATGTCTTGAAAGTTAACGTTCAGTTTCACGATAGCATTATCCTAAACTAACAAATTGATGTAATTTATAATATCATTGTGTACAATTTAATTGTTGCACTAATAACGCATAGTTAATTAGCATTTTCTAAAGTTACATAGATATTGTGAAACAGACTATATGTTGTTATTATTAGATTATTTGTGTTGGCGACATTTTTGGTAATTTTACAATGCAACAAGCCAGGATTTAATCATCTCAGTTTATTTCTTTTTTCACATACACTATCTATATCAGCCGGTAAGTCTATCGGAATGTATGATGTTAGATGTTTTCATTTAAATATGATCATTAATATGTGCATAATTCATAGAAATCTACATCATCGATAATTTCGTTCTCGAAACGCACAGACAAACTTGATCTTTGATTCATCATATCCTGTTACTGCCAATATTTAACATTCATCATGAAAATTATGCCACGCGATTGTAAGCATCATTATGATGTTAAAGCTATAATTTGTAAGAGTTTGTAGGTTTAATTATATTTTTATATTCCAGTAAGAGTTCGTCTATTAATCATGTGAGGCTTGAAAGGGTAGAGGTTACGTACGGATATATTTTTCATAGAACACCGGATCCCTAAACCAAAAACTGTGACCTTGACGTTCCAATGCGAGGCCAATATTTCTAAAATATCCCAGAATTACATGATACCTGTATTTGGAGATAATAATCAGTATACTTATATATACCAAAAATACGATTTATTGTGAGTATGGGTGGGGGGAGGGGTTGGTCTAAAACATCACTAGACGTATCATCACTAGAGGTTTTAAGAGTTGCTAAAACATCGCAAAAGGCAACTTAGAAACAGCCTCATCTATGTTTATTATAAGGAGTATTTTATCCTGTACGTATGTATAAGGTATATTCTACCGGCGAGATAACGAGATGCGATCTCTAGAAGCTTGAATTATTATATTTAACGCCGGTTTCCCACTTCTCGCTTGTTGCCTAGATTCATAAATCAATACGAGGATATTGTGTTTGCCGGCGTACGTACTGCAGCAGTATGCACCGGTCTTCTAATATTTGTTCTAAATATTATTATTATGTTAGAGATGCGGCGTGGGCGCACGTGGTCGCCGGACGACGGCTATTTCGTCGCATCACTTCGATGTCGTGTGCAAATAAATGTAGATGGAAGTGTCCTTGTTGGTATTTGGGGTGACCGATCGGACGATCTATTTCATCCGGTTACACCTATTGCGGTTTATAGGAATTCTTTTTTACTCGACCCCTGCTCAATATTGAAGAAATGTATCGTTTGTTTTTTTTATTTCATAGATAATAGTAATTGAATCCTTATACTGTATTATATAAATAAGAGTAATAAAAGTATGAAATACCTACATTATTGAAAAGGTTTATTATTTATTACTAAGAAATATTAAAGGATAGGTACAAAACCTGTTGGGGGACTTCGGTCTCACTAATGCAATGGGTAAGGGTAGTGCGTAAATGCATATCCCCCCGATAAAAAAAAAAGGTACAAAACCTGTAACTTGTAACCGAAGAGCGTATATGAAAGAGCTCATAAAAATGGAAGAAGGCATATGTCAGGAACGTAGTAGGTGGCAGGATGTAGTGTCTGCCTACTCTTATGGGCGAAAGGTGTTATGTTATGTTTGTATGTATGTAATAACTTATTCAACAAAAATGTTTATTCCTGATTTTGAACGTTTATTAAACAAATAATATTTTGTATTCTAAATTCATTATATTTAAGAATGTAAATAAAAACAATACAAAGGTTGCAATGCAGCTTACTGATTTAATATGAATTCTTGTTCGATGCGGACCTTCTCGTCTCTAACAGAATAAATATTTAAAGTTCACTATGCTATTTACGTATAGCGAGTAAATATGTAGCGAATGTGAAATTCACTATGTATCTACACGGGAATTATACATTCTATTGGGTTACTTAATACATACAAACAATAACTTCTGCGTTCGTTCATTGTTGACTGATGTACAAGGCTTAGACCAGCCTCAGTCTTTGGTGACATGGCCCAGACTTCATATATATTACTTTCTCATTGCTAATTAAAATAAGAAATAATAAATTAGTAAATTAATTCTAAGGCTTAAAGGCATTGCATCTAATCTATCTTTTATTTTTAATATCCTATATACCATAAATGGTGTGTGATATAATTTACAAATAATACTTTAAAAACTAATAAAACACACTTTCATATAAACTTATGATATTTATGTATTGTCACTGGTCTTTGATATATATCAACTTTACTATTTGAAAATGATTACCTCCTTGCATATTCATGTAAAGTTTCAAGTTAATCCGACGTACTGAAGTGGGTGAAAATCGTGTTCAAAAATTTTGTTACATAGATAGATAGGCAGATATAGGTGGAACTAATCAAAGCATGTTTAAAAAGTTATTGTGACATGAACCACGTGTTGGTAATTTATCATTGTACTGTTTAAAAGTCCATTTGGTTTGTAAATTTATGCTCCGAACGTGGGTATAATAAATTCGCCCCTTTCCCTTCCGGCTAGTGGGCAAAGATAACGCCCACTGAGAGAGACACAGCAACTAGAACGTTCATCTACGATAAAACCTAATCACTTATATTGCTCTTTCCGTTCGAAGATGAAAGCCGAGATGTGTGGGAGATTAAATTGTCGTCTCATTTGCTTGGTATCTCTTTTTACTAATTCTGTTAATAGTCCTCCTTGTAATCGTAATGACTGGATACGCTGACTGAGTTTGAAGAAAGCTGCTTTCTGGTTGTTGACGATTATTAAGACACTATTTTTTTTTTATGTATACATATTATTACGTATAGTTTTTTCATGTTTTCAACGCTTTGACTTAAATCTCACGTAATTAATGTTAATAATTTACAATGTGGCCCCCAAGATGGCAAACAATACTGGCTTGAGGTTATCGAGAGATTCTGCTAGAAATCAGCAATAGGTGATAGCGTGACAAAAGATTTTTAAATCTGAGTTAATATGGAGACTGACTTCATTACGATGATTCCTTCTAAAAATTGAGACTCATACAGAGCTATATAATGGGATAGATGAATTTGATTCAAACCTGCACCGATCGATGCTGTATCCGACCGTACATCTACTGAGCCATCTTCAATATTTATCGGTGGTCTACTTTTAGTTGAATGGATTAGAGATAGACGAGCTTTATTGCACGATATAGGTTCAGTACTTTGACCATAATTTCACCTGATATTAAGAGACGATGTGGTCCAGGATGGTAAACACACTAAGCCTAGATACTGGTTGTCAAGTGATGCTGCCGGAACACACGGTTTCAAAAGAGTTTAATCTAGCCTTAAAAATAATAAAATTCTTTACACCTACTTGCTATCTACCTGTAGATTGTAGACTATGGTATGTGCGAATAGTAAATAATGATGTAAACGTTTTTGTTTAAAGCATAGTACATAGAGTCCTTTGTGATTAAATCCATACTGATTATGATTTACAATAATAGCTAATAATACTCTGTTGTTGTGTAAAACTCTGATGTAATAAATATAGTAATTAATCGTGAACAGCAAGACGGCAATATTTTAATAAGTTATATTTATTATAAAAAAAGTAATTATCAGTAAAATTACGTAGTAAATTAAATGCTTCCATCTAGAATGTATGTTCAAATATTATCATTCTAGCAATATAGCTAACTTATAACAATAACTTGGCTTTAAAGATATTATTAGCACAAGGAAGTACTTAATGAATTAATGTGGGTATTTATTATAAAGGTAAATTTTAACAAAATGAATATATTATACTATAAATTAGCAAGCACATTAAAAATAAATAAGAAAGTATTAATTCAACAAGTAATAATTATATTGTCATATAATTATTATCTATTTTATAACCCAACAAATTTAAGTAGGTATGTGTCTAGTTAAAATATTCACCTATTCTGCGAATAGAGTAAAAATATAATACAAACCAACATAATTCATGTAAACGCAGTAAATTTATTTTGTAATACAACCTGTTAAAATGATGGTTTAACATGTGTATTTTTTAGGTTAAGTATTTGTTTGTAACAATAAGTTATTACTTTAAACTAAAAACCGAATCACAATATACCTGTATTTTAATAACCACGTCCTATTATTTATTACATCTTTTCAAGGTAAATAGACATTGTTACACTAATAGCTATTGTATTTACTTTGTTTTTGTGTTTTGTTCCCCAATTACCGTTCTCTAGACACTTAAGGTGTCGTATTACTATGGTATTTGGTAATATGAGAAATTGGTACCCTGACGGGTTCCTTCATGACAACGAATATGGCGTCTGTACTAAATTTATTAACAATTACGTATATCTGATTGTTCACCACCACCATACATATGGACAAAAATTTTACGTTATGACTCATATCGGTGTCTCGTATTTCGAAGGTAGCCAATGGAATTTTATTTCCAACTGACTAAATGCTGTCGACCCGAGACTGACAGCTTGATCGAAATTTTTGGGTGAGCGCTTTAGCTACGGCTTGGAAAAACGAATAAATAGATACATTTACCCAATGGCTTTTTTATTTTCATTAGGGATTATTATGATGCCACCCATTACCATGTAGATAAATTCTCATCTCTCAGTGATTACGATTATCGTGGCACTTACTGCTTTATAGTAAAATATAGACATTTATAAGAATTTTTTTATCCATTTAAAATACTGCTGACTAATTAATGGGACTTCGTGACTATCACACAGCTTGCTATTAGAATAAATAAGCTTAAAATAATGTTCTCGACTGCAACGTTAAAAGTTACAAAACAATAAATTACGTTTATCACTGACTGGTTAAACGTGTTGTAGCTCTTAGAAGTACAATCATTAACAATATTGTCACTTTATAATTGTAATTCTATTCTTCCATGCGTAATGTTCTTTTTTACAAACGTCGCGTTTAGCCTAAGATGTACAAAGTAATTTAAGAGAAAAAAACAAATCTGTTTTTTTAGTTTTTGAAGTGAAAGCTTTTTTAGCAGCGTTGAGCGATTCTCTATGGGGGAACTTATAGAATCGCGTAACCAATGACGTCAGCTACTGATGTCAAATATAAAATGGCGCTCAGAGATAAATAATGTTAGGTTATGTTGATAATTTCAATTAATTATGGAATTTAAACATTAAGATAAACGATTACTCCAAAGTTTCAAGTTTTCACTTTTGTCGGCAGTCCCTATGGCTGCCCAGTTTTTTTTAATTTTATTTATTTATTCTCTTTTTATAACATATGATATAGATTTCTGACCCACAAAACTGAACATTCCGTTTTAACTCTAATATTCCATTGTCAATTTAAAACAGTGGTATTTTAAAGTTCTTTTGTTTTCTTACATTCTTTATTCTCTAATTCACGTTCATTCTTTAAATAGGTACTCATTGGAATTTAACACGTCTTTATTGACCTATCAACTGCTGTTAATTAATTTTTAATTTTGTTAATCACTGTTTCCTGTCTAATAAAAAGCTGTTTTCTGCAATCTCTCGGTTGAATCATTAACGCCTTTTCACACTGAGCCGTTGATGGAAACAAGACAATAAATTACATGTAATCTTTTGACTGTGGTGAGCGTGGGCGAAGCGACGCGCCGCTCCGTCTAGGCAACCTGCGAAATATCACGACGCTTGTAAAATAAACAACGATAGACACATTGACATCTGACTTAATATAATTTTAATTACGAAATATCGTGTTGTTGACTTAAGTAATAATTACAATTAATATTCGTGTAAAATTATCAAATTATTTCAAGTAAATATACATTTTACTTTTGAATGCCTTTTTGGCATTACAATAATTTAGTAATTATAATTAAAGTTTAATTCATAGGATAAACTCCGTTATCGAATAAAGGTATATAGTAAATCTAGAGTACCTATATATTCGAATACAATATTATAGTTATTTTGAGTGAAAACCATTGAGAGTAAGGAATTTGATTATAAATCAGAATGTTAGTTTCAACTTTCAACGCGGCAACGTATGGTACCGCTCTGAATGTAAATAATGTTCGTAACACGTGAACCTACATGTTTGCTCGTAATTGTTGTATCAAGATGTAATATACATGTAATTATTTCACAATAAGAACTCAATAGTACGGGGACAGAAACGCCGCGCGCGCCGCACTGTCTATCGTTGATGCGCGGGCGTACGTCTGTCTTCATAACCAGTCTACGGGACTTAATATGTATCCACCTGCACGCATCGTTGACCCGACCTCGTTGTGGTCTCGCTCTCGTGTGGAAGTAAAATTAACATCATACTGTATATCACATGTCGTCTCAGTAACAGAGATGTCGCGGTTAAATTTTGTCTCTACGAGATCATTTTTCTAAAGGTCTTTTTTACATCTATGTTTACTAATAAATAAATTGAAGTGTCTTTTTGTAAGGTCAAAATAACATTTTTTTACTAAGTACATATGAATATATACATGATACCTATACGAAAAGTACAATTTTGAAATTTTTTGTATGTGTTTGTTCCGGGTAATCTCCGGAACGCCTGGACGAATTTTGACGGGACTTTTTTTGGTAAATAGCTGAAATTACTACTCTTAATTTTCTATTTTCTAAAATAATTGGGGTTCCGCGTAAAAAAAACTCATACAAATTTGCATAAAATCCGATTCATGCACAATTTTACGAGCAAGTGCTTGAATTTATGAGAAATATTTTTACTTTATCTTATTACCAAAAAAGATTTAGAAAATTAATTAGTATTCCGTATAATTGAAATAAAATGCAATGCAACGCGGGTGTACCCGCAAGCACTCAGCTAGTATCATAAATGTTTAGAGATACCATGAGCATATCTAATTATCTTGCGATCAAAAAATTTACATGTGAACTCAGATAAGTTTCGTGTCCTTTACTGACCGAATAGTGATTCAATGATCTCATAGTAATAACCCACACCTTCCTCTTTAGTTATCTTTTTACCTTTTGTTATCAACATTATGTATTTTTAACCGACTTCAGAAAGGAGGAGGTTATCAATTCGTCTGTATGTTTTTTTGCATGTTTGTTACGCGATTTCTCTGCCATTTGTGGACCGATTTGGTCGTTTTTTAATCGAAGGAGCACACTTCCTAGGTGGTCCCTTTTCCACCAGATCAGGATCTGATCAGTGGAACTCAGGGAAATTGGGAAAAACCCTCAAATATTATAGACACTTACACATGTTTCATATATTCGTTTCCAAAGCCATTAACCCCTTGAGCACTAACCTCGCGTTTACGCCAGCTTTGTATTGTTTTCCTATTGTCTTATTTTTATAGGTAATCGACATATTAAGTAGGCTTTACAGCTATAGCTAAAAGTACATACATAAACTAAAAAGTAGAAACAAAACTTTTTAAACTACAAACAAAACCGACTTCAAAAGTGTAAACCATGAAAATGCAATAAAAAGTCAATAAATAATTACTATATTAATCTGCTTCGTTAATTTCGGAGTCGGTGCCAGCTAGAGTTAACCAATGTACTCATTTACAAATGGATATAACTGCCCAAACTTTATCGCAATTACACATACGCTAAATAAATGATTAGTGTGATTTTAAAGAACAATTAATCAAAATTGAATATAATTAGCGACGTACATTTAGACCACTTTGTTATCCATAAGCTGGCACCGATTTCAAAATTAACGAACCAGATTAATAAAGTAATTATTTATTGACTTTTTAGAGCATTTCCATAGTTTATTCTTTTGAAGTCGGTTTTGTTTTTAATTTAAAAATATATATTTTTTTACTTTTTTGTTTAAGTATGTACTTGTAGGTATAGCTGTAAAGCCTACTTCATAACTTTGGAAACGAATATATGAAACATATTGTTTTACAGCCAATTTACTTAACAAAAGCCTTTGGGACAATATTTATCTTACGATTTTTAGTTTATTATTATACATAGGTATTTGTGACGCGTGGTTAAAGTTATTTTTGTTTGCGCTTATTTACTCCATTAATTATAATTGTTATAATATTGAATAGGTCCAATGTTGCTAGAGAATGGTAATTTTATGTCGACCTCATTTATTAATTTTGCTTATAACTTTTTCCATTGAGTACTTAATAAAATATACAGGCAGAGAAGCGATGCTTTTTATGGTATGCATAAGAGGAGGGAAGCATACGGAAAGTATTATACGAGTAATAAGAATTATTATTAACACATCCAAACGTTCGTACTAAAGATTTACGTAGCAAATCAAAGCTCAGATAATGTTATTCAACTTGACCTACTGAATATAATAAATATTTGGAAATGATAAGGAAGAATACATTGAAAATAGCTTTCAAGGAGTTAAGCATATTATAGTTTGTAAAACAGTACAAACAAGATATTTCATTGTTTTATAAAAGGGGTCAAATGAAGTTATAAAACAGTAATTTTACATACGCGAAACCATTGTTATAAAACATGTTAGTATTCTGTCAATGGATTATATACCTTAAGTAGGAATAATATTATATTTGTAAAGTATGGGCTTGTTCAGGTATTACGTGAACAAAATATTGAAAGTTTCAATGATTACGTAAACATAAGCATAATTTTGAAGCAAAACAGGACAGGTTAATTAGTAAAAATTGTTTACGCAATCACCTTGAATACTTGAATAGCCCCTAAGTATATACATACACTATCTGGTGCCCGCAGCTCCGCACGTGTTTCGTATATTCTTCATTGCGTACCTAAAAAACGAATGGATTAAATAAAATGAGTCTTTTGTTTTTATTAGCGCGGAAGAAATGTACATAAGAGTAAATTAAAAAAAAAAAATTAGAAAGGGTCAATGGGCACCAAAAATTAATATTAATAATAGCATAGATAAATATATAAAAGTTTTTGATAACCTAGAACCATCTACGAAAAATTCCGCGTCGAATAGTTTAATAGAATTAGAATAGAATTAGTCCCATCTCGATATGTTCAGTAGTTTTGAGGTGATGGTGCGTCAAACCAACCCCTTTTTTCTTATAGATACAAAACGTCACGCCTCTATCCCATAAGGGTAGGCAGAGACCACATCCTTCCACTTGCTACGATCCTGAAACACGTCTATCGTTTCTTCTACTTTCATAAACACCTTCATACATGCTCTTCGGTTACGGGTACTTTTGGCTTGGCCTTTCTCCAGACCGTCGAGATACGTTCGCCTAGGACGACCCTTACCAGCTTGCCCAGTCACACTCGATTTGGAAATTTGATGTATCCATTCTCTCTACATGCCCGAACCAATTAAGCATTCCTTTCTCTATCTTTATCACTAAATCCACTACCACACTACAACGTTCCCTTATCACTCTATTCTTTATCTTATCTGTGATTCCCATGCCAGCAATACTTCTTCCACTTCTCATCTCGAGAATAATCCTAAGTATGTTTTTCTTTATAATGTGTTACTGCGTTCTTATTTATTCTATCAAATGATAATTTAATCTTACTAATTAATTATTTCTTTAATAATCTCATTATTATGTTTAATTTTAATCATAAAGCCTGATAGATAATATCAAATATAAGCTATATGTTTCCATTTAACTGTTGTGTTTACTTTCACGGCACGAGCATCTAACTTGAGTAGGGAAAGCGGACAAGATACTTAGTGTCAAAGATTATACGATAATTAGATGTAATTACGAGTGAACGTTTATGTGTTAGTAAATAAGCTTCAACGGATTTTTTTGTGATGATAATAGTCGTAAACGTTGATGGTTAGGAAGAGATTAACAAACATTACTTGCTGCATTTTTATTTCGTTTTTCATACGTATTTTATAGATGTAGGTATTAAGCAACTGTTAAATAAAAGTAAATACGTTAGTTAGTAAGTAATAAATTTATATTTCATACGTTTGAGTCGTTACTTTAAATATATTAATCAACGTAATAATTACAGATTTTAAGTTTTTATTATTTTAAGTTGTTATTAAAAAAACGTTTGCAAAACAAATGAATTTTATACCGATATGTATTAACGTTGGTAATAAAACATTTAGGAATTTAACTTTTTATTATATGTAAATATGATAACAGTATATTAGTGATATAAACGAAAAAAAAAACCAATAAACAAATAAATAATGAAACATTTTTATTATGTAAAACCAATTTTAAAATATTACAAGGACATTGCATTAAACATTAAAGAATAAGGAGTTTTTATACTATGGTAATTTTACCCATGTGAACAAGGTTCTTAGAAATAAAACATGAAAAATGGTATAAATCTGAGATGTCACAAAAACTCCCCGGAAAGTTCTAAAAAGCACTATTAGAACACTGTTTAAAAATTACAAAAATATAACATACGAAACGGTCCTAGTAAATTATCAACAACAAACTAATAAAGATAAACTTAGAGCAAACGATTCATTATCTTAATAATTACTTGTTTTATAGTTTCAACACACAGCGGACGGCACCGGACGCCAACGCGATTTTACTACAGAAGTCATCGCGGCGGGCCGCCCGCTGTGCGTTGAAACCATTATATTGCCGAAAATTTCATTTGTTTTACGTTAATGTATGATGAAACGAGTTTTAAATGTCATAAGTAACCGAAGAGAAACTATATGTTACCGAAAGCTGTTGCACAACAGCACACTGTGGCTTTAAGTCGATGACAAGTTAATGATGGGGCCCTTACAAAGGTCGTGGATGTTAAACGATAGGTCAAAATCAATCGGCTACAAATTAGACATTGATGATTTCGAATATTATTAGTGTAATTTCCATTCTTTAAAAGGTGTATTTTAAATAATTTAGTCAGTTAATGTTATGGAAAAAACTTATAGATTTGCGTATCCAATGGTATGACGTCAGCTGTCAACATGCTACAAAATGTCAAGTGTAAGATGGCGTTTAAGTGGAGGCGCTCAGAGGTAAATAATAAAACTTATAATTATACAGCCTATCGTATGTTTCGATGATGAATGAACGATATGAAAATGTACCTTACATAATTATTGGGCAAATGTTAGGTTATGTTAATAATTTCAATTAGCAAATTTAAACATTAAAAAAAACAGTTTTTCCAAAGTTACGTGTCTTCAATTATTTCGCCAGTCCCTATGGTTACCATTTTTTTTCAAATCTCACTTTTATCATATTTAATTCGCCGAGCAGTCGTAATACGTATTATTATTAAAAATATATATATAGAGAAAGAGTTATTGCCAAAAAAAAATATTGATTAAAACAAAAAAAAAATACGAGTAAATCGGGTGATAAACATCAGAGAAAAAGATACTAAAATATTTTTTATCGCTTATTTATATATAGATAACAATTAAAGATTTTTCCTATATTTATATGTTTCATGTATTTATTTGTTTGTAACAATAACTAAACCCGAATAACATCATACCTAAAAAAGTTACTGAAGGGTGGCCAATGGTTACAGACCGATCGGATGCAAGTATCTTACTTCCTTTAAATATTACATCATCTTATCTATTGCAATTAAGCAAGTTTTACGATATTACATTCTAGAATGAGCATTACAAAGGAAACGTATACACAAAGTGCTCAGAGTGATGTCCTCTAATTGAATCTAATTCTAATTCTTCATAATTACGCTTGCGTCTGGAAGATTTCATGTCGTTATTTCACTGTACCTACATCAATTGTAACAATTGTACTGTTAAAAATATCAGAACTTCCTGTTTAGAAACCGGTTACCTACTACATCCAGGATCAAATAGACCATGGTCAAATAAATGACGTAACGGGAATTCCTGATAAACCTTTGTCTTGGAATTACCATTAGGTTAAAGGTTTTTATTGGGTTTTTTGAAATAGCTTACAATAACAGAAGTGACTATAATTTATACTAGCTGTGTGTCCCCGGTTGCGCCCGCGTTTCAAATGTCCTTCATTGCGTTTTATTCTTTTTATAATTAGGGTACCGCCCTAATTATTTTCCTAAAAAAATTTAAGTACCTACTAAGATAGAGTAAAAATATTTCACATACATTATAGCACTTGCCCGTAAAACCGAGCATTCAATCGGATTTTATTACATTTTTTAATAGTTTTAATTTTTTTACGCGTAACCCTAATTATTTTCGAAAATTAAAAGTACCCTAAGTTACCCGTATAGCTTCAGCTATCTACTAAAAAACTCCCGTTATAATCCGTCCAGCCGTTCCGGAGATTACCCGGAACAAACAGACAGACAGACAGACAAACGTTTTAAAAAAAAAACATTTTTGGTATACGATACCTATTATCGTGTATACATTTATATCTATTTTGTAGAAAAAAAAAGTTTAAATTACAAACAGGCACTTTAATTTTATTTATTAGGATAGATTATTATAGGTTTTCCTTATTTGGTTTATTAATAACAGGTAAAGAAAAAAACGCTTTTTAAAAATATTGGAAATTAATTACTAGATTTACTGGCAGATGATAATTAATATAAATTGTACTAAAAACCTTTCTTCTTACAAGAAGGCTGATCTATAATTCTATACTAATAAATAAAATTAAAGTGTCTGTTCGTAATGTCCAAATATTTTTTTTTACTAAATACATATGAATGTATAAATGATATTTATATGAAAAATAATTTTTTTACTATTTTTGTCTGTCTGTTTGTTCCGGATAATCTCTGGAACGGCAGAACCGATTTTGATACTTTTTTTCTTAGGTAGCTGAAGTTACTCCGCGTAACATAGGGTACTTTTGTTTTCCGAAAAAAATAACTAAGGATCCGCGTAAAAAAAATTAAAACTCATGAAATTTCTAATGAAATCTGATTCAACATACAGTTTTACTGGCAAGTTTTTAAATTTGTAAGAAATAGTTTTACTTTATCTCAGTACCAAAAAAAATAAAGTAAAGTAATTAGGGTTCCGGATAAAAAAATTATAAAACTTATGAACGCGGGCGCAGCCGCAGGCACATAGCTACTTGAAAATGTAAATTTTGGATTAGCAAGATTATGCATAACCGCAGTCAAATGCGGAATGCGAGAGAGGTTGATATGCCGAGTGAATAAATCTAACTTTTTACGCTTATTATATACACGATATTGTTTTTACTAATGCCGGTTTAGCTGGTGTGGTCCACATCTCATGTTACAATAAGCTCCAACGTAATACGATGAAGAATTTGAAAACGAAACGTCTCCAATATTTATGTACGAGCTAACCGAACAACACGATTCTTAATCTCCGACTATTATTTTATCAAAGTGACTTTTTATGCCTTTTAAATTCTTAAATAGTTTACAATATTAAAGAATGCATCAGATTATGTAAATAAAACGTATATATGACTATCGACTTTGGTTTTATATCATTTGGCCCATTCATGACGTGGAGAATGAAGTGAATTAGCTCGTCGCTGGCCACCAACGCTAACGATGGCACAACTGATTGCTTTTATGTAGGTGTGAATTACAAATTGAACATTATTTCGCCACAGAAACTTTGTTGTAGTAGCTCATGTAGATAGATATAAGCGACAACATGTCTAGCGACAACATTAGTAATCCGTATTCGACAACAACAAAATCAAATTTCCGTTCCTATTATTAATCCTAACAACAATACTTTGCTGATGTATGTATATACAAAAAATAAATTATGGATTCCTTATAAGGTTAATAATTAAGGAAAACGCAACAAGTAATTATATAGAAAAAATGATATATGTAGGTCTTTGTAAACATGGCTGAAACTTGTAATTCTACATGTATTCTATTCTATATTCTATACTATCTAACATAGTACCTATCAATATAAAAAAAATAAATTATTTGCGTCAATAGGTTCGTTAACTCAGTGACAGTAACTGAACCATTTCAAATTATTGTTTTTAAAATCATAGATATAAATATAAATGTTCTTTTATTAAGTGAATGAGGTCATCGGTCAAGGTTATCCATGATGGTGGATGTACAGCGGTTTTTAGACAGTTATACGCGAGAATTCCGCCCTGTTCTCACCATTGCCTATCTTCTTATTTATTGATCAGCAGTTCCTGCATACAAGTGTGTATACAAATCTTATGTGAATTCTCTCAGACCTTTAAGTGAGAGAAATAGAAATGTTCAAATCAATGGAGCACCAATCTGATTTATTAGGTAACTAGATAATAAATAAGGAAAGAGCGAATAATTTGGACTTGTGTACATTTTAACCATAGTTATCGAGTTTCTTGCCGGCTCTTCTCGACTGGGTTGTTTTCCGAACCGGTGGTAGTGTTTTAGACGTTCATAAGCGCCTTCTTAGGGCCTAAATTGAATAAATAAATTTTGATTTTGATTTTGATTTTGACTTGAATAAAATATTTTTTTTGATAAAAGAACAATTTTTAGACGGGCCATATTATTATATTAGTGTTCTTCCCTTGGATCACGGATTTATTAAAACCGTTACGTATATATTGTATTGATTAAATTACACGTTTTTTTAGTATTAACACACAATCATATTATCAGTGGAATAGTTTTAATTCAGTTTAATATTTTAATTATTTTTAATTTAGTTCTATAGTTCCTTAAATGGGTTTTTTTTTTTTTTTTTAATTTGATATTTATGTCTAACGGCATTTTTTTAACTTAATGTTATTGTTTAAAATTGTAATTAAATTGAATGTCGTATACTCTAATGATCCATATTTAATAAATAATATCGAACAGTTTATTTATATATATAAAAGAATTTCCAACAAGGAATACACCATAAAATAATTAATGTGAAGACGAAGTAGTAGGTATAGAATCTTGTGTTTCCTTAATTATAGGAAATCATGTTCAACGTAATTAAAATATTAAGTTATGTACACTAAATTAAAGAAATAAATTTATCATTGAAATTAATAAAATATGAATGAAAGAAATAGTACTTTTTTTTGGTAGATAGTTGAAGTTAATCCGCGTAACTTAGGATATTTTTAATTTTCAAAAATAAATGGTGTCCAAGGAAAAAAAAAATAAAACTCATAAAAATTTGAATGAAATCCGATTCAATGATCAGTTTTACGGGCAAGTGCTTCAATTTATGAGAAATATTTTTACTTTATCTTGATACTAAAAAATGGTAGGGTTCCGCATATACCTAATTCATATCTATTCAGCCAATTTTTTTAATTTTCACATTACAAACAGACGCTTCAATTTTAATTATTAGTATTAGAAGTCTATACATAGGATCTATATACATGTTATATTAAAGTGAGAATGAGAATCGAGGAAATATAATTACATGAAAGTTGCAATGGAAAGTTATTATTTATTTCTATAGTTTATTGTAGTTGGATTTACAATAAAAATACAATTTATTTTGTTTCCCCTTCCGAGTATATTCTATTTTGTACGCCGAGATCAATATCCGTTCAGTTGATCATTTCACTTTTAAAGTTTTATTAACAGCTTCTATAATCTGCTACAAGTCGCATCAATCATCGCGTGTTAATACCGAACTTTTCAGGAGTTCTCAAACAGATCAGTTGGCAGCTGGCCAAACCTAAAATGGCGTTTGACCGAACCGTCGCATCGGTCGGTCACTTGTTGGAACGTGTGAAAGGAACTTACTAGTTTTTTTTTGGTGATCTGTAGAGGAAACCCTATTATAGTCGCTCTTTGATCTTACGTTAGTCTCCTGTTATGTTATTTAAAGCTTTGTTATAAAATAATCTTGATAGATAGCAGAAGCTTGTCAATAATAGTATGTACTGTTGGGAGTTTTTAACGGGATCTTAGTCTGTCATATCTCCACAAAAAGTTCTAACAACCCACTGTTTTACTGGAGTGTTGATTAAACTTTAGATTTGGCAGTATGGATAGATGTCTTTGCGACGTAAATAGATCTTAAAGGACGAATACTCGAATATTCTAATATGTACTTGCGTCGATACGCAACTTTGCAAAGAAATTCTTTAGGTCATAATGTAATTGATAAATTAAGTATATACACCACCATATTTATATTTCTTTTTAATTTATTAATGATAGAGTAATTCTCTATTTAATATCCAATGTTATATTATATAATATTATCCAAGTTAAATACAATCTTGGTGTAATCAAATTGTGTTATACATTATTTTTATATAAATTAATTAACATATAGCGCCGATAACAGTAATGCTTATTCGATAACGATATCTCCTTTATTGTTTTTATTATATAGCAATAAACATAAACAATAATAAACATACTAATGCGTTCATCTTAAGTGCTTCTAAACTGGGATACTTCCTGTACTATGTATGGGGTAAGAAATATATGTAGATACATAAGAAATGAATCCATTATGACGATACAATATAACCCGCGCAAAGTCGTAAAATGATAATAATTATACTAGAATTATAGATAAATACGATTTTATATATTACGTAGATTTTATAAAAAAATGCTACTTTCATTTTAAACTTATTGTACGATATTTTATGTATATTACAACTATTATTAGAGATTAGCCACACTTAAATTTCAAGATAGTGATAGAGTTGTCAGGTATCAGAGCGTAGGTTCGAATCCTATTCTGTAAATAGCTTGAGTAAAAAAATATCGTATTGAATGCAATATCATCTAACGTGGTACTGAATTCATTTTCGAATGCCCGTCTGGTTAGCTACCATCGTCAAATCAGAAAGTCTATGGCCAATGACTTACAGATGTGTTTCGGTATCGTAACTGGAAAGCCAGTAAGTAGGTATGTATTTGTAGTTTTAGCGTGGTTCCAGTTTTGGACCACATCGTGACTGTCACTTAACATCATTTAAGCTGCTCTAAGCGTTGAGTTTACACAGTTTAAGAGAAGTTAAAACAATCCGAAACTGAGGATTATCATCTCATTAAAGAATCTTACTCTAGATGTACAAATATTTACATAATGTGTGTCTAAAGAAAGTGACTTTTCAGAAAGTTATTTAGTGTCAAAAATCTTAGTATATACATGCTGACTGTCAACTATTTAAAAAATGTTTAAATGTTTTCAACGCAAATAATAGAACCAGAAAGAAGCATGTGGTTCGAAAAAGTTCGGTACCTGTGTTCGAAGCGTAAAAGTAGACAAATTAATCTAAAGTTATAAAGTTATAATAAAACTCTAACGAGACAAAATCTGCACATTGAAAATATTTAAGAAAAAGTACTATGCAAGGCTTCAGAATAGGCCTACAGAACACATTTCGATAGTTTAAAAAAATGTTGTCTGTTGGTCTGTCTGTCTGTTTATTCATTTATTCGCCAATCACGAAAAAAAAACTACTGCACCGAATTCGATGAAAGTTGGTAATGACATATATTACATCCAGGTGGAGAACTTTGCATTTGTTTGAATTGTCTGAATTTCAAAAGGGTAAAGCCGCGGGCACAGCAATTTATCATATAAAATGTTTAATTTAAACTTTACTATTAAATAAATCTATATCCATCTTTCACTTACTTCTTAACGCTAAAACAGGACATGTTATAAATATTTCCAGTGGAAATTTTTATTAATCAACATTAATTTGTTTTATAGAATTTATAAATTAATTACTAGCGTACTAAGAATACTGTACAAGATTAGATTACGTCTTCTTAAAAATATCACCTTAAATTCGATTTAGTTTTTGTCACTTGTACAATCAGTCACCATGGTATATCTAATTGAGTTGTCAATAGGTGTCCTTGAATCCACTTCTCATCTGCCTCGTCAAACGCTAGCCCACCCACGCAACATTGAATTTTATTTTTATACGCCTACCGTTCTAATGATGGTAGCCGTTTGAGCAGTTTTCATTACGTCGCTTTAATGGAGATTATAAACGAATAACTACAAAGTGGTTATAGTTAACGCGCGTATTCCAGTCCACGGTGGTCGAACCTCTGGTATTATAATTGTATTATAACCAGAGCTGAATCGACACTTCCTACTTGGGGACCCGACGAATGTCAGACGAAAACAAATATCAGGCCCCAAAATCACAAATCATAATGATTGATTCAACCGAAAGACGTCCGCTGCTGTATATAGATCTCCGCCAAAAAGGGGTGAATTGTCATAATCGCCACACTTGGGAGGTGGGTTGGCGATCGCAGTACGTTAGTTTATGTTTGTGGTTCTCTGGCCCTCGGACGGCTGACCTTCTAGGTCCTACCTCTCTTCAAGAGGTGGGTGAAGAGGTGGGGGGCATTCTCCCCCCCCCATCCCCATTGGGCCATTGCACGTACGACGCCCGGTGGGTCTGCCGCAGGAGGCGACGCGGTTCTTGCGAGAGTTATCCCGTATCACCCCCATCCCAAATGCGGCGGACGGCCCCGGGGGGTTTAGTGGGTATTTGCGGACGCTTCACGTCCGGGCGAGTCCCACACTGGCACGGAGTCGTCCCTCCGTGCCCCCCTTACCTATTGCATTGGGGGACTTCGGTCTCACTAATGCAATAGGTAAGGGTAGTGCGTAAATGTTTAAATACTAATGCTATTTTAATTTTAAATGAACCATATATGCATAGCATCGAAAGTTCAAAAAAGTTACAAATTCCGCGTGCAAATAGTGTAAATACACATAATAGTGTAATATAGTATATAGTGTAATTGCATAAACTATTTAAATATTTAGCAAACAAAAGAGTTTTTTTCTCTTTATTCATAAAATTTATATATAAGCTACAGGGCCCACGAAAAATAGGATGTCGCCGGGTTCGCCGTAACCTTAAGACGGCCCTGATTACTACGCTCGTTTTGGCGTTGCATACTTTCGCTGAATTTTACTAAGCGGACTTAATTTCACATGCCTACCTATACAACGAAACACACAAGAGGTTTTTTTTGAGGAGTACCATATTTCTAAGAAGTTGATTGGTTAAATATTTAAAATAATCGAATAAGTATTTGTTAATAAAATTTATCCTTATACTTTTTAGTCTCTCTGCCTATCTGTCCGGTAGTTGGTTTATAATCCAATAACAACTGAAATAAATTTTGTGAATTATGATTTTTAAAATCATGAATACATTATCTGGCCAATATATGTTTTGTTAGGTACTTTAAATAGTATGTATGAATATGTAACAAAAATAATCTGAATAATATCATATAATTTTTTGTCATAATCACCTACATAATTTCCTAGTCTAGATCCTTATTCTTACATTATTTAAAAGCAACACTTGTCTACCGTTAATTGGCTTATAACTCGAGAAGCACTATAGCGATTCATAAAATTCTATTTAGATTAGATTAAAATTACATTTAGATGGCCAAATTTAAAAAAATAAAAGGATTTATTATAAGTAAAAAAAATATTACCAGCAGACTATCTGGAACATTCAAGAAGGTCAAGTTTCAAACCATAGAGTCCGGACCGATATTTCGATCCGTAATAAAAAATTTCAGTCGAAAACTATTCCCATATGTCAAACGAGCGATCAAGAACTTCGTTCCAAAAAACGAAAGTATTGAAAACTTGGTAGTAAAAGAAATATTGGTCTAATAATATTAAGGTTCTGTAAATTGACCATGAGAGAGTGGAGTATGTGTCAATTAAATTATAAAAGCCTATTGAACTACAAGGCGTTGATAGAAAAAAAACTTGAACTTAAATAATCCATTAATTTATAATTTATGCAATGCGCCTACGTTGATTGAACGCAACGCACACACAACATTCTTTTCTCTGGCTATGAATATCTTACTCATGTGGCTATTCCAATATAGTCGGTCATGACCGTTCACATATTATATGTGCACTTCATTTCATGCCTTTTTGAAGTGAAAGTCTCTTTATCGCCGTTGAGCGATTCTCGGTAGGGGAAAAAAAAACTTGGCCGAACCTCGGCTTGGCCGTTACCTGTGTGTAAAAATTTCCGTGGAATTTTGATCCTAGCTAACACCAATGCTATGTGCAAGCAGCAGTGAACGACATGCTACAGGAATGTTAAGATAAGATGATTGCTTTTGTGTTGCCACATCTAATATGTGTTTCCATAAAAGCTTATTTTAAATTTGTTTTGATTTTTGTTTAATTTTTAAAATGTTTAAAAGAAAAACTCTTTAAATATATTATAAATTTATTTTATTTTTGATAAACTGAAGGTGTTACAATAGGTTAGAATAGATGTTCTAAAGACAGAGTTAATTTTATGCGGGCAAATGTCCGCTTGGTCGAGTCAGAGGACTCTGTAACGGCCGATGAGGTCGTATGGGCCGTTACATTGAAAACCGGGTGCGAACCATTGCGTATAAGAGCCGGAGTTGTGCGATACAACTGGGGAGGAACGGGGGTCTATACATTTGTCCTTTCCGGTGGCTGCGACCAAGCAGTTGGTGGAGCTGGGCCGGATTCTTATAGAATGGAGCGTGGTTCGGGTGTATGGGTCTTGGGGACACGCCCTATGTGTCCGGCTTCAGTAGATAGGGGCGAATTGTGTTTTCGCTGTGCCAGCGAGAGTACACATGTAAAAAAGAGTTAATTTAAACATTCAAAAATCAGTTTTTCTTTCACGCATTCTTCAATGCTGAATGTCGAATCCTTTTATATGGAGGTATTTAAGAATTAAATAAGCAAATCTTTGGACATTTTTGACCACCTTGTCAATAACAGGAAGCAAAGGTCTTAACCCCTCCCCCCATTACTAATAATAATAAAAAAACTAAAGTTAATAAGTACATGTTGCGTAAACAACATTCAGACACCCATATCATCTTTCTTGAACTATCTTTATTTTATGGTATATTTTTTCACAATATCCCTTCGTTTTGCGCTATGGCAGGGGTTCCCAATCTTTTCCAGTCTGCGGCGCACATACATGTTTACTATTTAGCTAAGCGGCCTATCTAGGTTGTCGAAATAGATATGCACAATGATATTATAGTTAGGTAGATAGGACACAAAAATTAAAACATCCATACAACATTGTGAATACAAACTGTTTATTTATAGGCATATAAAATTAACATTAACAAGAATGTTCATTTTGTACCAGCACACACTTAAATATAATGGCTTCACGGCGCCCTTCCTTACTTTCTACGGTGCACCAGGGCGCCGCGGCACACTCTTTGGGAACCCATGAACTATGGTTTTGAGTGGTATTCAACTTCTCTCTGTTGTTACATATAGGAAGATTTGTGAGTCCAATGAAACACATTTTATAATCATATGCGTATCTTATTGTCAGTTTTTAGTATGTATTTAGTTACATCAGGTAATACTTGAAACAAATTATGTAGGTATAATAATAAACTAATTCGATCAAGAAGAATCACAAACACATTCCTTCGAATATTTAAATAAGATCATTGAATGTTTAAGTTACATGATGCAGTGAATGATTTAAAATAACAGAAATCGTTATGTGCAAGTAATGTGTTTGGCATAGCTAGTAGATTATAATATAGTGTCAAAATATGAAGTGTACAGAGGAACAAATCGGTCGTCACTTCCGCTCCGCCTCTCATCAATCACACAGTCTGTGGGTGAGGTATGAGGTATGTAGCGGCTTTACATGTCTCCATTTCGCCAGCCTACATTTGCCTAGGGTTCACAAATCTGAAAAGAAAAATAAAAAAAACTTCAAACTTGAGAGTGTATTTAAAATTTAAATATTTACATTACCTTAGCAATGGTTAGCAGAACATGATGGGAAGGAAGGAGTTGTATAAATGTGACGAGATGAAAAAATCAATTGTGAATAATGATTTGCGTCAAATGCATTCTTATTGAGCCTTTACATCGCGAAAACGTAATTATATCAAATTTCAAATCATCCAGTGTATAGTTGTGTGGAATTCACCTATATATAATATAGAAGCATGTGCCCCTAGCTACCCTTTTAGATGTGAGTGAAAAATTGCATATAACATTTCATTTATATAACTTAACCTAAAAAACAAATGAATGAAGCAAAATGAGTCTTGTTTCTATTAGCGGTAAAAATGTACATAAAAAAAATCGCAAAATAATGAAAAGGAGTCGATGGAATTAAAAAAAATAAATAGCCTATAACCATCCACTAAAAATTCCGGATCGAATGGTAGTAGTCGTCCCATCACGATATGATAAACAAATATATAGGCGAAGATGTAACAAGTTAAGTCATTATTCTCCAATATCTATCAAATTATTTTTCTTTGTTTTGTATCTATTGAGAAAAACGGGTTTTCTTTTACGAATTATTGTCAGGAATAATTATGTTCGAATCTCGATCACTTGACCAGCACTAGAACATAATAAATATCGACATGTCTGTCTTGCAATTTTTGAATGACTTGACCTATTGATGTCATAGTCACACAAGGAGGCGCTGTATTTGTTAAATCAAAATCATCGCTCTAATTACCGGAGAAGGCAGAAAAAATATCTCTTAGGCCGGCTAGATTCATATAAATAGTGATTAGATACTTCGCGATATTGTCACAATCGAATGAATTCCATGGAAAAGAATGTTACATTTAATAAAGATAACATAATTCCTCTTATTTTAATATCGCATATGTTATATCTTCACGTTTTAAGGTAACGTAATGAGACATCTGAACATATGTACCTGAGTGATTACACCGAGTACTAACCAAATCCTTTGCTTTACATTAAAAAAAGGTTTGACTATTCTAACTTTCACGACATTACAAAACTAGAGCCTGTTTTTATTTTAATCCAAGTTTTACTTTATTGTACTTGGTAAATTTATTTTTTTATCCGATGAAATAGTTATTAAAGTATTTTTTTATAAAACTAAATTGTTAACTGTAAAAACCGCCAGCCCTAAAATAATATGCGTCGGTGTCATTCATGCGACGTTACTCAATGAACTATTGAAGTTTATTAATAAAACATTATAATAATGAACCCGCGGCATTTTGACCAACGTTTGAATTCAATTTTGAATAGTTGTTTTAAATGATAAATTAGTATTTTATTATATACACGTTATAAAGTTTATATTTCTAGTTTCTCCTTTCCTAGTTTTTCTACATTCGGAATATACCTCTACCTACCTATATTATTTACAAATACCCCAGATCACCATTAGTTCGTAGGATATAAGCACTTAAATCTATTATTGTCGTCTATAAATTATTTAAGTGACTGCGTTAGACATGCTGGTGAAATGATTAATTGTCAGATCGTGTGATATAAATTTACTGCATACATACAGCGCTGGAGTCGTGTATGCGGGTCGTAAAATATATGTATAACACACTAATTACACGTGAGTTTCTTCTGATGTTTAAGATTATTATTGCCGATGTTTAACATGATCCAGAACATTTCCGTTTTTCATTTAGAACTTTTTGTTTGTTTTGATTTGTATTAAAGTATATAACAATTGTGTATGGCAGTTAGTTTGAAACCTAAATTCCCCAAGGAAAAGATGAGCTTAATAAAAATTATTCTATCTAAGCACAAGTTTTTGCGCACGACTGTGTTTGTTTAATGTAAATTTGGTAATGAAATCAGGGATACATTCTGTAGGCATGCAAAATGTCATGAGGATCGTCGAATAGTTAACTCCTTGAGCACTAACCTGGCATTTACGCCAACTTTTCATTGTTTTCCTATTGTCTCATTTTTATGGGTAAACGTCATATTAAGGGTTATATACTAGGGTTAAGGGTTATATAAGGTAATAACTTAACTAACTAACAAATTTATATTTGTATTTGTAATATTAGATAGAATTAACTATTCCGTAACGCAAAAAGAAATGTACTATGTATGATTTTTGGAAAAGAAAGTTACGAACAAAAAAAGAAAGTTACGAGCAAGTTTTAACCTTGCTTAGGTATATTTAGAACGTTGCTTATAGTTAACAAAAATTATACAGTTATAAAAATATAAAGCATTAAGTAGCATTCGAAACGTTAAATTTAGGTATTGTCATTGGCCACAAATATCATAAACATGTTTTTTGTTGGATTATTTGGGGTTTAAACACTTATATTTAAAATAGCAATATAAGCCATAAAACAAGCATAGCGCAAAAGTCTTTCCAACATTTATTTATAGAAATACTCGTATATTGAGATCTCCTCAAAACTGTACAAAATCGTATGATTACCACTGCACATGAGTTCAGCGAATCATATTTCAGGATTAGCTATTATTTATGACAACAATTATGTGTAAGTAATTGGCGTACCATGACGCAGACGTGGCGCGACCGGAGTAATACTGTCCAAGCAAATTTCTATATATATTATACGGCGATCGTGATTTTACTGAAATTGTTATTATTGCTGTTATGACAACTCCAGAACTTCTGCACGTTTTTCCACATCTGTTTCTACTTATGCTTCCGCAACAGATATTTACTAGCCAAGACGAGCGGGTGCATGACTATGTGGATATATATACACATTACTATGGTTTCCACAAGGCGGCTACTGTGATCCTGACAAAACATTACTCACCCGACCCGAACGCTCCCACCAAAGATTCGACGACCGCGTAACATCTTGACCGTTCCCGAAGATAACATCACTAGCATGAATAGGATCTTCCTGCATCAACCGAGTATACTTGCATGTCAGCACCCACGCCCGCGTAACCGCCGTTCCCACTGCCGGAGCCGCGGGGCTAACTTTGCTCCCGGACACACTCCGTGTCCCCCTTCGGTGATCTTGTTGAAACCAGAGCTTATTACTAAAATATCCAATTATAAATAAAACAACGTATAGTGGAAAGATGTCGTGTGTCATGATTATATCTTGATTAAAGCGATATAAAATCATTAAAAAATGATAGACAAAAATGTATAGCGTATTAAAGTTTTTTGTCACAAGTCGTTAAAACGTAAGGCGAAAAGAAAAAAGAAATTCGTCTGGGTCGGTGTACGTAATTAAGAAACAATTGCGAGTGAAGGGACGACCGTTGAGACTGTGCAGCCCTGAGGCGATCTCGTTACCGCTAAGGCGCCGAGCGCATCTCTGAGAAAACTTACACACAAAGGAACTTCTTAGACTACATTCACTATAATCTAGATAATATAGTACACGCCGTCGAATAAAGCCTTCACTTAAACTTACAGCTAACGTGTTTCAGAAATTGTTTGAAAATTATAGAATTTAGATATTATGTGGTAAGTATTAACACACATTATACAAGAATTTAAATCATGAAAAAAACTTTAGTCTGCATTCGTTTTTTAAATTTACGAAACCGTGTAATAAATTTCAATTAAGATCTTTTTTGCATACTATATAAGCTTAGCGTTATGACTATAATCTCCTGATGTTAAGTGACTATCAGGTCGAGAATGGTAAACACACTCAGCCTGTAGGTATAGCTTTTTAAGTGACGCTGCCAGAACACACGAATTAGCGTGTGGCGATAGGTTTTCAAACACGAACGTGGTAGATATGGAGGTGGACATTATTAAACAATATCCTACCACCACGCTATGATTTCCTCACGATGTTTTCCTTCACCGAAAGCTCAGGCTTATTATAGAATTGGATAAGTGTGTTTGAACCTACGCCCATCAACGCGGAATACGGTTGTGGTCATCGCATTCTCCTCGTTTGATGGAGGTGTGGAAACTGGTCAGGGTGTGATCCTCTTTAGTGACAGCTCCGCGGCACATTGCTATGTACCGGTCATTAGCGTGTCTATGACATTGTCGCTAGGCGGTTGTTGCGTGACGGGACTTCGTATTCCTTGGGTGCGCTGCGTACTGGTCTCTCTCTCTGTGTGTGTGTAAGGGCTTCTTATGACAACGGCTGCCGCATCCCTTCGTCGTCGTAGATTCAGTCGGAAAACGACCACCACGCAAAATCTCTTAATTAATTAAACTATTGTGTCATATTATAATTTTTACATTTGAGAAATACTTATTCGCCAAAAAGAACAAATTCTAATTGCGTTGTGATTTCATTCTTATTTGTAAATAGCTCTATTATTTTACTTACAAATCTAACATCTCTTAAATTACGCAGTTGCGTGTCCACCTCAGCGTTATCAGTGGCATATCTCGACTTTTGCGGACTTCGCGGCGAGCTTTGTCCTGAATGGCCCTCTAACTTACATAGATAACGTTTAGTTTGCCCAGTCATGACACGACCTGAAGCTATAAAGGCAATTCGAGGTCAAATTAACTAAACACATTTTGAAATAGAGTTATTACCGTGCAACGTTATTCGCCGAGCTGTGTGAAATTACTGGTCGGATTTTATAGTGCCTACGTGTTATAGGTGTTAACTAATTTAATATAATGCATTCATACCGAGAGAGATTGACTGATTTATGTATCTGAAATGGTAGAAATAAGTGGTGGCATTTGGATTTATGTGCATACCTTTATTTAATTTATAACTTTGGAGTTACGAAACAGATTAAAAAATATCTAAAAAAGATAACATTAGAAAATATTGCCTGCTGGGTTCTGTACAAAATATAGGGAATTGAAATATTGTATATTTGAATTATATATGACAGAGATAGTATATTAATAATTTTTATACAGCTGTATTCGCAGATTAACAACATGTTATTTTATTATGAAGTTAAATAATTTATTCAATAATAATATACATTACATAATTGCTAACCATAATATAATTACATAATATTTATTATAATATTTTATATAGGTACACATCGGCGGCTCTAGCCCTTGTAGCGCCCGTGAGCAAACAATGTCCTGGGGGCACTCTAGTAGGCGCGTGGACAAAATGAAATAATTACAGTAACATTTTAAAAAGGTCATTCGGATGCAATCAATGATTTCGGGAAGCAACTGGTACATGTGTAAAACAGTATTATTTAGGGAGGCCATTACACGGGGTCAGGGATTTTGAGAGCGTTGACTCCCCGAGCTATGCATTTTTGTACGTGTCGCTCGGCGTGCACTACAACCCTGTGCCCGTGTGCGCTGTACACCCTGCACTATAGGTAAAGCCGACTCTGTATAGGTATATAATATTTAATGACACTATAATATTTTATACACAATATTAAGTAGGTTAAATTCAAGTGAAATAATAAAAAAGGTAAATAGTAATATTTTCATAATATAGCTCTATAAGTGAAACGAAATTACATCTCAAAAATAAAATAAAAAGATTTATTTTCTAATAACTAATCATACTAAAGTGACGTCAGCGTATTCTCGCCTTTACCCCAAATAACTTCAAGTTACAAACCTTAAACTTGGTTGTGACGTTTGATAAATTTTAACGTTACATGTTAAGCATGCCCCGGTAACATACACAGGTGTCATTTATTTAATTAGCGAAATATGTAACCAATTTTTCGAATACCTAGATTACCTACCTAGGTCATTGTAAACACTAGGAAATTATCACCGAAGTAAGCTTTTATGATAATTATCGTTTGATGGCTTTTTTTAGCTTACAGGCGTATAAACCTGTCTAACTATAAAAGTATAATTAAAATAAGCTATAATAAATACGTAAGCTTTTACGTATCGAATAACCATTAATATTTATAATTATCAGACAGATACTAACATTTTTTTCTATACAGACAATACTAATAGTATATCTAACTAGATAGAGATCGAAGATTGTTGAAATAAAAATCTGAGCGTAATTAATTAATTTGCAAAGTTATTAACTAAAGACTAACCAAATATATTGTATTAATCTCATAACGTTTAACTTGTATTTGTTATAAAATTCAAATGTTTCTGGTAGATAAAACTATTTCCAATAAAATGTTTAGAGGTAAATATAGCCTTATATATAAATATACCGTTTGGTAGATATCTGCCCGTTTATGTCCCTTGTCTTACAGTATAGTATGAAATATGACACTTCGTGAGAGCTGAGCTAGAGCTATAAATTGTGTAAATATTTGTTTCGTTAGATATATAAGAAACTATTCAGTAAATATAAGGAATTTCGTAACTATCTATAATATTACCTTGTTAATGAAACTAAATTGTTCAGTATCGGATAAATGAGTACATGATTTTTATTTAAACATTTTTAATGTCAATTTACAAAACAAATATTAGATGATATATCCTTTCACGAACTTTGTGAAAGTAGGAAATTAAATAAGTTACCTTTTTTCGTAATAGTATTAATTGTAGTGTTGTATTCATGTTCAAAATTACAGTTTGTATAGTGTGATAAAACGTAATACAAAAATGCGTCAAATTTTAAAGCGATTACTGGCTGTTTATTACCCATTGTCTTTACCTTACCTTATTAAGTATTACCGGTACAATATTTTTTTTTCTCTCCTCTGTCAGCTGTTATCTCAACATTCACACCTTTTATACACATATAATTCTTCACACAATCCATCCATACCTTCTCCCTCTACTTCTAAATCTATCCACCTTTATACGTAACATTCTTCTAGTTACGTGACTGTCATCGCTTCTCATGGCATGCAGTGAGTGAGAAAATAAGGAAGGAAAATGTTGGGATTTGTTGACTTACGGTGGTGGGAGAGCAGATTGACCGCTATACCCTGCCTCTGACGCCTGATAGGCTCTCCTGCGGATCTTCTTCCCGCTTCCTCTACATAGTCTCCTTCTTTAACATCTTGCTCGGAGAAGGAGATCCTCTTGCCGCCTAGCATGGTTTTTACCATAATCGGAGTGAGATTGTCAATAACACACCAATCTATTAATTCTTAACTTACCTATCGCTGGTATTTCTATCCAGCTTCCACTAATTACTAATACTAATTCCTAATCTTATCCATTCAAGTTTTACCGCACATCCATCTTAACTTGGCACCAAAGAAATTAGGAATCTGATACCTTTGAGCGATATACGAGATATTATAAATGGAACTTACGACAGTGTTTGCTCACAGGGATGTTAAACGCAACTCAGCACGTTCGCTAGTAAACATAGGTAGGTATATATAATGGAATATGCGAGACGGAGTAAACACGTCAACAGCTTCTAACAAATGAGATTTGCCGGGGATTTTAAGCTTAAGCTTCTGTCTCTCTCCTGTCAAAATAATGTACGGAGAGTTGCTGTTCTGGCTAAGCCTTTAGTATTGCCGCATTCGTTTATATAACTACACTTTATGTATGTGGTGTAAAATACGATTAAAATTAAGGATTTTTTAAATGTATTTATTTATTGACAAGTTTTACTCCATAGGGTCCAATTGCGGAGGGTCATTGCTTCTTTAAGCGTATTTTTTTTTTAACGCTTGTTTCATGGCGAATGTTCTGAAGAGCTCTTTGAGCTGATTCCCTCCTCTTCATTCCACAACAGAAGCACGCGGGCGAGACTTCGGTGTCACAGTTTCACGGTGACACCCATACCTTCAAGAACCAAAAAGTTTGCTGACTCTTAGTTTTGTAACACTGTAAGGTTATGTAACCGTCTTCCTATCAGCGTGTTCCCTCCTTCGTATGATATTGGGTCATTCAAAGAGGCGCGAAGGCGTACTTAAGCAGACCAGCATGACAGCGGTGATTGGCAGTGTATTCTGTTCAGTGTCAGTTGCCGCTGTTTTGGATTGTACTGTACTTAAGATTAGGTCCAGTGCAGTCACTTTGCTGTGCAATTTTAAAAAAACGTAAACTGTTCGACTTAAGTTTGTTTCTATTCATTTACAGTGCCACTTTGGATTCAAATAGATTATGATTCAAATAGATGAATGATTAACGTTTTGTATAACAGGATAAGTAAAATTTATTTAAAGTGTACATTTTTTTTTTGTAATGTTAATAAACGCTTTCATCACAATCTAACCTGATCTAAAGTGACGATGTGGTGCAAGATGATAAACACACTAAACCTAAGGGTACTACTGAAGCTCGAGTGATGCACACGGTACTGAATTTCACACTTGAAATGAAATGAAAGATGAATGGTTTTAGAAAATGCCCAACCACCATGCAACGATTTCATCAAGATGTTTTCCTTCACCGAAAGTTTAGATTCATTATAAGATAAATTAGATCGAGGGATTTGAGCCTTCATACATGAAACCTATATCCTAAGACTACCACTGAGCCATCATAACATCGTCAAATTTTATTGTTGTACAACGGTTATTACTTCAAATAATTTTCGTTGTAATAAATCTATACTAATAAATAAAATTGAAGTGTCTTTTTGTAATATCAAAATTAAACGTTTTAGTAAATACATGTAAATGGTATTTACGACAACTACACAAAAAAAAAATATCTGCTTTTTGCTGTTTTTTTTATTGCCGACGGTTGAATTTACTCCGCGTAACTTAGGATACTTTTATTTTACGAAAATAATTAGAAAAACTTGTGGAGTTATGAATGAAATCGGATTTAATGTACAGTTTAACTGTCAGGTGTTGTAATTTGTGAATAATATCTCTGTTTTCGTTAGTGCCAAAAATAATTTCAAGAAAATTATTAGACTTCCGCATAAAAAAAATACAATTAATTGTGAAAAAAAACAAATCAATGGACAGCTTTACTGGCAAGTGCTTGAATTTATGAGAAATATCTTTGCTTTCTTTTAGCACCAATTAGGAAAATAATTAGCGTTCCGTGTAAAACAATTAAAACTTATAACTACTTAAAACATACGATTCAATGGACAGCACCATCAAAACATTACATTTCAATGATTATTTAAAAACTATATTAAGTAATGAAGAACATAACATAAGAAGAACATACGCGATAAAACGCGGGCAGAACTGCGGGCACACAGCTAGTGTAATATACAGATAACATAACCACTACAGCAGAGTTTCTGAAACTGACCTCAAAGTGGACTCTAACTCTGCGATGTCAGGAAAAGACTTTAAGTTTCTAACTGCATAAATAAATACAAACAAGTAAAAAAAAATTTTTTATCGATTTATAGAACAACGTAGGTAGGTTACTAGTTACCTACCTGGTTCTAATTTTTAGATCCATAACTTCTTAATTCATAAAATATGCGCAATATTAATTAAACAGTATTAAACTCCTTGGAGTCCTAATGATTTACAACAAGTTCGCACGAACATAAACAGATTAAAACGGAACACTACAATGAGGATTATTTAAATAACGACCAATTAATCCGTTTATTTACATCTGGTAATACACTCTTATGAATTGCGGCACACTAAACTGCAGTGGTGCAGTATTATAAATTACAGCACAATATAAAGTACCGTATATATTTATGACCATTATTTATAATTTGCAATATTCTTGCGTTTTTTCATCAAATTTGAAACCGAGTTGCATTCGAACGTTATATTAAATTATTTGAGAAAAACTAGTTTTTTTATCAAGCATCACTAAAGTATCTACTATTAAGTAAATTTACCGGTGGTCTCATGTTTAAATTTGAAAAAGATTCTAATCTTGTATTTATAAAAAGGCCCGTGCCGGTAGTGAGAAGTAAAAAGTATCGCAAAAAATATGACCGCCTCTTTTGTTTGTGGAAGAAGACAGGTTCTGTAACGTTTTAATCAACGTGTGTTTTTAGATTATTTTCACACATAATTTTCTTGTTTTGATACAGATTATTTAATTTTATTACAATTTTATTGTCATAATATTTATGTGCAATGTTATGATAAAATTTTAAAATCTTTTTGAATTAATAAATTGCTTAAATAATATTTGAATAAACGCATTACCTCTACAGCTTACCTCTACCTCACTCAATTACTTATTATACTTATAATTACTACCTTAAATGGTTTTGGCTGCAAATAAATTTTACAACTTTTTTAAGTACCTATAATAGAAAACAAAATAGTCAATATTATGCCTATCTTTCAACTGTGATAAGAAATGTTCTGTTACAATAAGAACTTCCTTCGAATGTTCTAGATATAGAAATAGAATTTCCGAGAAAATGCTCTCATTTGGCAAATGCATCATAACTCGTATGACCTGCACTTAACTTTTGTTATCTGTGACATCGATTCTCAAATTCTCAGTAAATAGTTTTCAGTATTAATTACTACGAGGAATACTATCTAGCAAATGCAATAGTATTATTTCGTTAATTATATGCGTGTCTAGTTAATACACTTTCGCTTTATAATGAGTATAGATACATAGTTATTTATCTTAATCTTCTTTAGTTTGTTGAAATATTTATTTCAGTACATTTCTTCAAAATAGGGGCTTGGTCAAATCTGTGGTTTTACTTAGTGATTATTTCAAGTACCGATTGAAACTTGTGAGATGAAGAAGTACATTGCGGCCTAAATGATTTAATATACCTATGTTTTTTACTTGTTCATTCATTTAAATTTTCATGTTGATACATCAAGTAAAAATATTAATTTGAAACGTATTTGTTAATTATATATAAATATATATAGATAGATATAAGATACAAAAACACTGTATGAAGCTTTTTATGTTTTGAACAAATTTTATATAATTTTATATACAAAATCAATCAATTACTTTTATCATTGGCACGTTGCAAAACATAAAACAATAGTCAAGTTTATATAATATTTTTAGTTAAAACCTTTTCGTATAACGCTAATGTGTGAACAAATCTACACGTGTATTCTACATATTTTAATGTAGGTAGAGTTATGTGTGCAGTAAATGGATGTGTTAAAAGTTATCGTAGTAATACTAAAACACATTTGGCGAGTGTACGCGCTACTAAAGTGTAGTTCGTCCGTCTCTTTAGCGGCCAACTTTCTACATTTTCGACAAAGTTTTGTTACTCATTTATTCTGTTGTGTTATAATATGTGCATTATTATATTTATCATTATAGAATAAACTACTATAACGACTAATCCTTTATATGCACATTATCAAATTTAACGCTTTGCTTTGTATACGAAACAACTATTTGTTTGCTGTAACCAGTCAATTTATTGCGTCTACCAAGAATTGAATCCGAGATCTTTCTAGACAACTGAGACGGTCATCCATGAAAACTATTATATAATATCTTTTCAATAATATGGTTTATGTTTCTTTGCTAATTAACAAAAAAAAATATTTAAAAAGCGAATTAGTAATACAACATCTACAATATTATTTACAATGAATTTCCGCAGAGGAATGCCTTATTCAATCGAATAATATATTTTAATTAACTGTAAGAATGTAATAAAATAGTAAGAGGATTTTAGTTAATAAAATGTATTAATTGGAGTTTGTACCATTTAAATATATTTTTCAACATAGCGAACTATATAGCGAATGATTTTTAAAATTACATTAAAATATCTGACTTTAGTTATTATTATTGCTAATTCTAAAGCATCAATTACTTGTTTTTCGGTACCTACTATTTTTCGTTACCTATGTTTTCTCTAGCTATATTTTAGTTTTGCAACAGGTTATTTTTTCACAATAAAAAAGTTAATATCTATTAGTTGGAGAAACACTGAAGTTGAATTCGTGTTTTTGTGTACTTGATCTACGCGATACTTAAATGTTGCCTCGATACAGGTATTCATTTTTAGGTTATTATTGTAAATTAATTATCATAAAGAGGTTGATAAGTAATTGAGGAAACTCCTTGAGAGTTTATGTGCATACTTGCTGTTACTTAAGTCTTCTTCGACACTTAGGGCTGATTTTTTGATCCGTAGTGAAATTCATCCATTTGTCAATTTTACTATTACTAATACACAAATCGATGGTTATAATCGCAATGCGTTTAATGATGACAAAATCTACTATGGTTAAATTTAGCAATAGTTATTTATGTTGCCAGTAAAATAAACTATATAAACAATACTCTTGATTCCGGTAATTTTATTTGTATGCCAATTCTGAGTAAAATGTGTCAGGGTCCATAATTCGAGTTGTTAAACAAGCATTACAAAAAAAACATAGAGTTAAGCTACTCTCGAACATCTGTGTCCATTATTATTTCTTGTAATCATTTTGTAATGATAGTAGCTTTTTTATTTCGTCTTGTGTAAAATATTATTTGATTCTATAATTTAATTCTTGAATTTAATATATTTTACAAGCCAAAGAAATATTTGTACGAACTTGATATACTATATATAATGGAATACACAATTATTACGAAAAACGAAATTCATAAACAAAAATGTTACGAAAAAGATAATAAATAACAATACTTAATTTGTTTACTTTGTAAATATTTAAATAATTATATTATATAACTTAATTTTATAATGAAACTTCAAATTATCTACATCAAACGTTACACAAAAGCAAAGAAACAACTGTTCGCACTGGAATTAACCATCCGCCATCTTGCTAACCCGACTAGGCTGAGTGGTTAAATGTTTTGAAACAAATAGTCACATTTTTGACAATTGGCTAGCTTAAAAAAATATCAGGGCATTATTTTAACCATTTGGTGCAAATCTGACCATTTCTCGAGTTGACCATGGATCAAAAAATCGGCCCTTAATTGTCTACTTGTAAAAAATGTTATCATAATTGACAAGTTATTCTCAATTTTATTGATTAAAATATCTAGAATGTTTTTTTATAAAATTCAACTCAGTACCCAATATTTACAATGCAATGTTTAAACAATAACATAATTTGCACGATTCCATAAGAAATATAGACGAAAACAATATTTGATGATATTTATGCAGTAATTACTAGAAGATTTTAATATCAAACCTAATGTGGAATCCTTACTTTTTATCGCTTAAGCTTATATGTCACACCATTGAGTTCTGTAAAAGTAATCAACGTCCTAGCAGCCATTTCTCTTGCCAAAGGATGTCTGAATTTTGCAAAAATTAAAAACGAGCGTCTGTTTACACGAATGCAGATATAATCTGTACGCTGTTTGAAAACGGATAAACAATGGAAGAATATTGTAATATTTTCAGTTTTCGATGCTACCAAACGTATACAGAGTTATTATGTTTATCATGTTTTCTTTAATACTGACGTTCTATAAAAATTAACAGTAGCGATGAACGCTTAATGGGACTAGAACAATTAATAGTTACGTTTGCCAATAGCATAGCGAAAACAACTTTTCTGCTGAACTATATATAAGCTGATTTCAAAGTTGGCCGCTCTGGAGCAGTTAACCGAAGTTATCCATTGTATAACTTTTATAATACGTTTATTGCTCTACCATCCTATACAGTGTGTAAGAAAAAATTTTTTGAAGTGAAAACAGTTTTGTACAATTTTCACATATGCTAATAACCAGTGTGACTAGATTACATTTTACGAAAATAACGAAGCCACAATGAAAAAATATTGAATACTGATAGCTACCGACTTATACAACAGTTAAACCAATAAAATAGCGAATTTCTAAAAATTGACAAAAGAAAACTGAAAAACAGATTTTTTCCAAACTTTCGAGTTCACACTTCTGTCGGCAGATCCAATGTTTTTATTTGTTGTATTATTTAGTCTTTATATATTTACAGGTTACTTTGGCAAATATTTGAACAAATACAACGGTTCTTACATACCGCCTGGATGGCGTGAGTGGGGAGGACTGATTATGAATTCGAAATACTACAACTATAGCATCAATATGAACGGCAAGAAGATCAAACATGGCGACGACTACCAGAGGGTGTGTATTTTTTAATCATTTCATAAGTATAGTATTAATAATTGATACGCAAAAGTTTATTAATCCAGTAGCTCATCCCTCCGCCCGCAATAGAAAACTATAAATTAAAATTATTTTGAATAAATTATATTACTATGCGTATTTAATTTGTATATCCGACAAATTATTTTATATAAAAACTTTAGTTATAAAAACTAGAAAATAAATAATTAATAAAAATAAATAATTATGTTTTCAAAATAGAGAAGACAGTAAAATTAATAAATATAGTATAGAAGAAAAAGTGAGTATGGATATTATTTCAAATAATTTTTTAAATTATACTTCTTTTGGCGCGTAAGGAAAAATGGTGAAAATATTTCAGATGCGCGCGCGCAACCGTCACGAAAAAACGACATCTTGAAGTTAGCTCTCAATGTTTTAGTTTTTCTATTATTACGTCAGAAAATTATACTTCTTACGTGCGTACATAAGTACACACACACTTCTTTTTAAATTAATATTATAGAACTCTAGATTTGTTCAGGTTCTAAGTTTGTTAAATTGTGTAAAATTTATGGGTTTTTTTTTATTATTAAACATTATGATATCGTTATATACTGGAAAGTTTATTCAAAGTAATATTAGTAAAATATGTATTTCTTGATAATAATTAATGTGTAGTTTAATATCGTTCATGGAACTCATATCTCGTGTCATATGCGATAAATGCAAAAAAGACTTATATAAATATTTATGGGCAAAACGTGCATTTTTTTATAGTAAATCATATCTTTTTATAGTTCTTTAAGTTTTGAGTGATTTAAGATAATTAACATTAAAAAAATCACATGAAACTCTACTCAACTGCTGTGACATAGGTACCCTTTTTGGGTTTTGACACACGGCAATATGGATTTAGTATTATACGTATATTTAAATATTGTTTGAAATGTAGTAAGTTGTACCTAATCATACAAAAATTTTCAGGACTATTATCCAGACTTGATTGCTAATGATTCAATAGCTTTTCTTCGTTCGTCGAAACGAAGGTTTTCACGAAAGCCTGTACTCCTGGTGATGTCGTTTCCAGCACCACACGGCCCCGAAGACTCTGCACCGCAATATTCTCATCTCTTCTTTAACGTCACCACACATCAGTACGTATCTGAATTATATTACTTTATTTGCAAAAAATAGTATTCTACATTGAGTGGTGTACGCTTGTGAAGCAGTTTTTATAAACACAATTTGAATAATAACAAGTTTAGTACAAGTTACAAATTATGATTTTAAAAAGTAACTAGCAACCTGCACGAGGATACAGAAAAAACTAATTTGAAATAAAACAATGTCTATGTAGCTTTCTACTAGGGAAATAATTATTAAAATCTGTTCATTAGTTTCGGAGTTTTTCGATTATAAACAAACAAATCTTTCATCTTTATATAATATAGGTATAGATTAATGGACATTTTTTAATGTTGAAAAATATTGAAGCTATGTTTTTAATCAAAAAATTTCAGTGTATCCATTATGCCACTACACTACGCAATAAAACATAAATTAACACACCTACATATAACAGCTATATTTTTATTAAAACAAACTAAATGTCTTTACGATTCCTGTAAATATTTTAACCAAAACACTAATAGATGTGTGACATTTTTCGCACGTAGGAGAACCACTTTTCTCTTCATTAAATATTTAAAAAGTTGACCAAGTTTTGTTGTACTCTGGTGATGTAATACAATTTCAATTGATCAATTACGTACATAGTTATATATTTATATATATATATATATATATATATATATATTTTCTTTAACTATATTTTATACTCGTATTACGGTTTCGTCTTCCGTTATATTTGCGCCATAGATTAGAAAGAATTAGCAAAAACTGTGTCTTGATATTTATGCCTGATATTATTTTTATATATTTCATTATAACAACATAGCATTTATTAGTAGAAATTTATTATTATAAAGAATATTTATCAGTAGAAATAAATGTATATATAGATTGTCGTCATTTTGTTGATAATTTAAGTAATTAATCAGTTTATATCTATACTAATAAATCAAATTGAAGTGTCTGTTTGTAATATCAAAATGTTACACGAAACCTTTCCCAAAAATACATTTTTTACATTTTTGTCTGTCTGTCAGTTTATTCCGGGTTATCTTATGAACGGCTGGACCGATTTTGATGGGGATTTTTTTACCCGCGTAACTTAAGGTAATTTTGTTTTTCGAAAACAATTAAGGTTACGCGTAAATAAATTAAGACTCATGAAATTGTGAATAAAATTCTATTCGATACACAGTTTTACTGGTAGAAATTTGAATTAGTCAGAAATATCTTAATGTTAGTAGCAAAAATTTTTTAGTAGCATAAATTAGGGTTCAGTAAAACAAAAAATTAAAAACTATTACGTATAACGCATTGAAAAATACATGAAACGCAGGCGCAGCCGCGGGAACACAGCTAGTAATTTAATATATTCGTAACTAAATGAATGAATATTCGAATATATTCGTCCAGTCATAGTTCATCCAGTGATATACGAATCTATTCAGTACGAACGATTCTACACGACGCTCAAAAATTAAAATTGTCGACAACAGTTGACCTCCTTTTTTGACTAGTGGAACTCTCCTAAATTTTCACGTACCCTTGTAGTCGCGCTGCGTTATGAATAATTTTACCTCCATTCCGGAAGCTTCTGAACCTGGCCTGTGTTTTACATGAATTTTAAGACTCGGTTGCGACATTCATGTTTAAATTTAAGCAGTTAGTCATTCACCGAAAATTTTTAATTGCACTAATTAAATTTCGACTTTATTGTCTCTTGTTTAGGTAAATATTGATTAACTTTTGTGTTTGATGGTACATTTATTGGTGTAACGCGTTCGTTAAACCAAAGATTTCAGAAATTGTATATTTTAAACTATATGTGAGGACAATTGAATAGGCATTTCTAGAGTCATTTCACACATGCAAAGACTCTTTGAAAACTCTTATAAACTTTAAATTATGGTCCTACTCGATGTTTTGAAACTCGTACCTCATGTGCTGTATAAAAAAACAAGGTATCCATGGGAACTGTCAACAGAAGTGGCAAATCAAAACTTTGTTAAATTATAGCGTCAGTAATTAAAATTTTATAAATTGTCGATTGAAATTATTAACATGTAACCTAACATTTGTCTGATTTTTACATCTATTGCCGCTCTGAGCAATAATTATTACATTTTCATATAGTTTATTCGTAATCAAAATATAGAATAGGCTGCGTAAGTATACATTTTGTTATTTATCTCTGAACGCCAGCACTTAAATTCCATTTTATACTTGGCATACTTGTTATTATCCCCATGGATAATGGGTAAGATTCTTTGTAATATTCTTTTGTTTATAATGTCATTTATTACTCACCGTAATTAACTTCAAGTGGATCTATTAGCATATCGATGGTCCCTATCTACAAAGCGACATGTCTAAAAAAAACGAAGTTCACAGGAGAGCGTAATGAATATTCAAATCACTCTAGAAATTAACCTATTTACATTTTAATATTTATTTTTTCTGCAATGTTTTATTCGATTTTTGAAGTTTATAGTGCTATGCATTTTATATATTTTTTTTCATGAAAAACCTGATACATAACCCAATGGTCAAGTCTCGATCTAATATCATTTTTGACATGTCGCTTTGTACGTAGGGACCGTCAATATATTTCTCATTATTCTAACAAGCATTTGTTTCTGTATGAATTAAGATGTAGGTATGTAAATGACGCGCTATTTTACGATACTATAATCATTACCTACTGTGCTCTTGTAGGTCTCGGACTCCGAGGCTGTGTTGTAAGACATCCTTTGGTTTTTTTTTTATTTTACATTCGACTTCTGCTTGCTGATAGTCGCATAAATAACCGTTCGCCGCTGCTGTGGGTGGGATAATCGTCGGAATATTAAAGTAAACCTTATTTACGATGCTGCCTTTATTCGCATCATTACTTGCATATGAATATAGCCATTTGCAATTCGAACGTTGCAATATATTAAAACGAATTTCGGATAACTTGTTAAGATATTGGAAAACATTCCTGTTTTATCTATATTTAATACTAACCGTGCACCGTGATTTTGGTTACATTAAAATTTTATATTTCTTATAATTATTCATTGTATTAGATATAGTAAAATATGCTGGTGGTTATTTTTGGCAATGTAGTTTTAGGGGTGGTATGGTCTGTGTGGTGAAGAATAGTACTATTCTATATCTTCCCTTATGAGCCGTAAAAGACAATTAAGGGATAAAGCAATAAATAAAGCAAAGGCGATAAAGCAGAGGATGGGCAGCAGCATCTTCTTAGTATTACAAACACTCGATCGCCAACCAACCTGCCAAGCGTGGCGATCATGCTAATCACCCCTCATGGATCTTTATGGGAGACCTATGACCAGCAGTGGACGTCTTCCGGTTGGATGGAGGGCTCTCGAGGCCATCTGAATTGCGACCACTGTACACATGGTTAAAACCCCGCCATAAGTAAAACGTATCGACGAGTTGCGTTCCAGGATCAGTCAGCGTAGGACCGTAGCCCAATCACCATACACTTGTGAAAATTCAGAGAGTATATATAATATGTAAATCAAAAGTATTTATCCAGAGCTACCTAGATACTAAGCCAGTGGTGAATATAGGTTGGGGTGATGACGCAGACTGTTGATAGATTCGCATCTACAGACGATCAGCATCGTTGTTGGACTATATTTTCTGTACTAAATATATATACAACCCCGGATCTGAGGGAGAGGGGGCAAACCGGTGCGCGTTTCATATAGTACTTATCTTACAAAAATCCCGTCAAAATCGGTCAAGCCGTTCCGGAGATAACCCGTAACGAACAGACAGACAGCCAAAAATTTTAGAAATTCTGTTTTTGGTCTAGGGATCGTACATACATTTAGTAAAAAAAAATGGTTTTGATATTACAAACAGACACTTATATTTTATTTATTAGTACATACAGATGTAACAAAGTATAAACCGAAACCAATAAATAATAGTTCTATAAATTAATTAATAATGCATATCGCTTTCTTGGTAATTCTTTTTATAAAATTTTAACATAACTAGCAAATGAATTGTATACAAAAGAAAAACGTTTTTAACCCCTTGAGCACTAACCTGGCGATTACGCCAGCTTTCCATTGTTTTCCTATTGTCTTTCTATTGTCTCATTTTTATGGATAATCGAAATATTAATTAAGTAAATCACTTAAATACTGTTTGTTAACTTTATTTCTTTGGTCTAATTCTTTTACCTAGCTATTACCTATTAATTATAAGTATTACCTATTATTAAATACTTTACATTAATATTCCTACACTATTAAAATAACTTTTGGCGTGTCTATTTATATGAATATATTCCACTTTTATTCTTATGCTTCGCCGACAAGACGGCGCCTGTAACCGGAGAATCGACTCCGGTTCCTTTCTGATCGGGATTTTAATATTCAGGCTATCTGCGTATTGTGTGGTCGCCAATACAAAACCTGTCCCGAAGGCCTGTGGCTACAGATATCGAACGAAATACATATTATATATAAGAACACAGTTGAAACACTTTCTATAGTCGTGTGTGTTGCCAGTTGTAAAACTAGGAAGCAGTAGGCTTTGCGAAATTAATTTCTATCAGGTGTACATTCGCTAATTTAAATTTCTTTGGTAGTATTACCGGCTGATTTTGAAAGGAAATTAATCTTATGATTTCTTTATGCAACCGCATATTATAATAAATCAGATAGTACTAGTTATATCAGATATACTACATTTCGGCGTTTAAAATCACCATACAATAACATGGATAAGTAATAACGTCCCTGATCTCAAGACCTGGAGCTCAATCCTTATCCAGCAGAGTGACAATTATAACCTTTTACTTTTAAGTTCAAAAAAGGCCCGAAGAAATATCGACGGTAACGATGATTGCCGTTTGTTTTTGGACTGTACCGTACTTATCAATCGTTGTATAGTCAATTTACCGAGCTAAAATAACGCATTTACCTAATAATAGAGACACAAAAAATCAATTATGATTGTTATATTATTGTTAAATGTTTGAAATTTAGTTGTACATTTATTAATTACATTTAACTAGCTGTGTGGCCGTGGCTGCGCCCGCTTTTAACATATGTTTCATTGGGTAATAAAGTTTTTTTTATGCAGAATCCTAATTATTTTCCATTATTTTTTTTTGCTACTAACATTAAGTAAAGATATTTCTCACAAACTAAAACACTTGCCAGTGAAATATATGTAGCATATAACTAGCTGTGTCCGTGGCTGCGCCCGCTTTTCACATATGTTTCATTGGGTAATAAAGTTTTTTTATGCGGAACCATAATTATTTTCCATTTTTTTTTTTTTTTTTTTTGCTACTAACATTAAGTAAAGATATTTCTCACAAACTAAAACACTTGCCAGTGAAATTGTAGGTTGAAACGGATTTTATTCGAAATTTCATGAGTTTTAATTTTTTTACGCATATCCCTAAGTGTTTTCGAAAAACAAAAGTACCCTAAGTTACGCGGAGTACTTCAGCTATCAGAAAATGTCCCGTGAAAATCGGTTTAGCCTTTCTGGAGGTTACAAGGAACAAACATACAGACAGAATTTTAAAAATTGTTAACATCAATAATTCTAATATGAATAGGTAGATTTCTGTATTACCGCCGCCGCCCGTTTTCTTGTTAACTGAATAGAATTTATATTTCTGTGTATCTGGTTGATCACATTTATACGCTTTTGCATCGTGTAACATGTACAATAAATTTCAATTAATTCTCAACAGTTTTAGATCCTTCTTTGCCTTGTATTTTTTAATACTAACGATTATATACCTATACTACGAACCCAGTAAATATTTTATAGATATTAATAGTTCATGTTGAGAGTAAAAACGATAGATCAAAAAGTTTAACTTACACACAATTAATATTTGAGAAAGATTATTGGTATATCTCATTTGTAATAAGTCCTTTTTTATGTTTGCGAGTAGAAAAGATAATTCAACCATTATGGAAACAATTCATGGGACAAATTCTGGTCCTACTTATCTCGTTCTATACCATTGTATTTGGTTACACCGTTTAAACATAAAAATTGTAGATAAACTCATTTATAAATATCTATAATATTATACATTTTAGATAATGAATTACATATATTGCACCTTTACAGCACTCCAACCTACGACATGGCACCAAACCCTGATAAGCAGTGGATATTGCGTGTGACAGACAAAATGAAACCGATTCACCGACAGTTTACCGATCTACTCATGACTAAACGTTTGCAGACGTTACAGAGCGTTGATTTGGTGAGTTACTTTATATTTTTTCTTAATAGGAAATGAGGTCGGTGACAAATTTGAAAAGTAGGTATTTCAGAAATCTATTGCAATCGCGTTGCGACCCAAAGAAACACTTATGAAACACGAAAAGAACAACTGCAGCTCGGGCTGATTTTACCTATGCAAAATCGACGAATACATCACTTCCTAGTACCCTGTTTCCTCCTCCAAAGCCCACCGATAATTTTCTTTCAGTTATACCTATGCGATTACAGAAAGACGATGCAGAAGACAGAAAGACTGGCTATGCCTCTACGTTTACTTTTTTTTATTTTTTATTTATCAAATTTATTTAACGAACGTCTGAAAATGACGGGAGTAATCGAGCTTTTTTACATTTTCAAAGGCTCCCAGTTTCTACAATAATTAATTTATGGAAAAAAATCAAAAAGTAGCATGCCGTAGCATGGCGGTGGTAGACATATATATTATTTGGTATAAAATATTTACTGTAATGCCATTATTCGGGGAGGAAACAGAGGACTACGTTTGTATGGAATAAACGCCCCCTCGCATATCCTCTTAATATAAAACACTGTTATATATACAGATTATTTTGTATACTGTATAGTACACGACTTTGACCGTACTCACATTAGATGTTAAGGGTCGATGCGGTACAAGATGATAAACATGCTAAGGTGTTTATTATATGTATATTACCAGACCATTGTTTTTGACAGGTTTTCAATATTAACGGTTGTGCCTACCCACATAGGCATTAGCAAACCCTACCTCCATGATTTCAATACGGTTTTTTCCTTCACTGAAAGCTGAGATTCTTTAAGGAATAGGATGAATTAATTAAGCCTACTTACTTTTTCTTATTCATATTATAAGATGTTTTTTATGTTGTGAAATGAGATTTGGCATAGTGGTTTAAGAACAGCCGCTTGCCTGACGTGAACCTTCCTTGCCGTCTCAGAACATAATGTGTTTTTAAAACACAGATGTATTATGTTAAGAAATTAGCGTTTATTTTATTTTTTTACGACGACGCAGCATCTGCTTTTGAAAGACAAAGAAGTCTTAGAATATTTCAAACTTCTCCTCCATATTCGTTACTCGCGTGTTTATATTAGTTGTAATATAAAGTATTTTACCATACGATTTTCGAATTAAATTAGCAATTATAAGGGCAGAATTATATTATACTGTTCATACTCCAAAAAATCTGTAGTTCATTTCGAAACGTAAAACTTGAAAAAAAACAATCTATTGCTAGTAGATCATTGTGAATATCGTTATATAAATTATTGCAACCACAAGAAACTTTTAAATTACCTATCTTGAAATAAAAATACTTGTAACATAATTGTATTACAAATATAATAATTAGAAAGTTGAGTTTTTTTTAATAACCTAATACAAAATTCAAACCTACGTCCTAAAAGGCGATCAATATTTATACTAATGAATAGAATTGAAGTGTCTGGTATATACGATACTTTTATTTTTCAAAAAAATTAGGGCTCCGCATAAAAAAAATAAAACTCATGAAATTTCGAATAAAATCCGATTTCAAGCAGTTTCACTGGCAAGCGTTTGAATTTGTCAGCAATAGTTTTACTTTATCCTAGTAACGAAAAAAATATAGAAAGTTAATTAGGATTCCATATAAGACAATTACAACGCATTGAAGAAGATATGTAACACGGGCGCAGCCGCGGGCAAACAACTACTACTACGCTAGTACTAAACATTATTCATTGGTTCAAAACATAGGTACCTAATATAAAACAATTATTTATAATAATTACTTTTCTCATCCTGCCTACCATAAAATCATATTTTCCATTGTAAATCTATCTGCAGATGTTTCAAGCGGTGCATGGATGCGGTTGCTTGGATATTCGTAAATATTACTGATCAATAAATTAAACGTTCAATTACACATTTAACACTTGGAGCCTTGTAAGAATTTACTTTAAAATAAAGAATATGTCATTTTATTAGCTTATAACGGTTATAGTAGTTATTTTATGGCGTTTTTATATTTATTTATTACTCTCACTGCTGATTTCAACAATCGATCTCAATTAGTTTTTCGTTCCGGAATTTCAATCCATTTATTAAACTAGTTAAGTGTCAGATCACTGTCAGTAATCAGTAAAAAAAAAAAACGACATATTTTGGTTTAATCTCAATCTTGTCTTTTAAGATTCGATATTGAAATCCGCCGTTAGTCGAGATGGGTTCTTGTTTGTCACGAAATAACACAAATGTTATGTGTGAATTTACAACACGTTGATGTTTGTATAGGAAATTCGAAATAGCGCTGCTGATAGTTTGTGGGCTAAAATGATTCGGAAATAGATTTTCTGCGCCGCAGTCGTACCTAATCTAAATGTTTACGTTTTCAGGCTGTGGAACGTGTTTACCAAGAACTGAAAGCTTTAGGAGAACTGGATAATACATATTTAGTTTATACGTCAGATCACGGATACCATTTGGGTCAATTCGGGCTGGTGAAAGGCAAGAGCTTTCCATTTGAATTCGACATTCGAGTACCATTCCTTGTAAGGGGTCCGGGAGTCGAACCCGGCACTGTGTAAGTAGTTTACTGTTATAATGATGCTAAGAAATATTCCATTAATATTAAGCAACAAAGTGTTGTTATTTTCAGGATTATTTTCTAACCTTGCTAGTAGTTAATGCTGTGGGCCGGAAGGGCCTTTACAGCTTCACCGAACTTTGTGGGCGAGTGCATAAGGCACTCAGCCGCAAAAGGTAATTAGCACAAGGGCACCAAAGTGGTACGAACCTCGGCTTGGCCGTCACCTGCGTGTAAAAATTCCACGAAATTTTGATCCTAGCTAGTCCCTACATATTTTATTTATTAATAATAAAAAAAAGTTCCACACAGGACCTGCATGTTATGTGCAGGAGTGAGTGTGCAGTGTTGTGCGTGTAAAATAAAATAAAAAGTAATAATTGATTCCTTGTTAAATATTGAAATAGGTATATCAACTGATTAAAACTGATTAAAGTAAATAAATAATAAACTTATGCTTTTGATGAAGGAAAACATCATATTGATATGAAAACCTCAAGTTTATTATCTTGGGCAACGTCATCACTTAAAATCAGGTGGAATTGTGATCAAATCGTTGAGCGGGGCATGTGTATGATATAAAAAAATGTGATGTCTAACAGTTACGTAGTTTGCCCTATTGGTATCCTAATGTATCAAAGTTTATCTAGGGAGTAGGGCCCTTATAGCCAAATGTGTTGAAGCCTAAATAGCGACCAAAGATATCCCACAAAAGAAACAAACACGCTCGCAATGACTAATTAAATATGAATAAATAAAAACTATTGCAAAAGATGTACATAATTACTTCGAATTAATGGTACTAAGGACCAAGGTAGCTAAACAATTCAAATAGCCTTTTCTAGAAATTTTTTCGGCAATCTCAATAACTAATCATTCGTAGCTGAAAACGAATTGAATTTGCCCGGATTTAATGCAGTTGTATTACAGTGCGACTGCCGTTCTAAGGTCTCGGGTTCGATCCCCGGGTCGGGTCAAGTGGTATTGGGTTTTTCTACTCAGTATCATCCCGGAGTTTGGAATTTGTGCCCAATATGGTGACAGGCTCGCCCGCTGTCACATCCGGGACGGAACTGAGTTCGGCGAAATGTGGGTGGTGTAGTTCGCTATTTCACCTCTGCCTAACCCTTCGGGGATAACAGGCGTGGGCTTATGTTTTTTTTATGTTTTTTTTTACTGCCTCTATAGAGAGTATTGGCAAATCTGATAGAAAGTATAAAATTTAGAATTTAGGTGCGTCCATAAAATTAACTGCGATATTAATTTTTACCTACATGCTTAAGGGCCCCATACCACTGATACGGCGGTAGCTACGCCTTTGATGTCTCATAGTATCCAGAAAATTAATAATTGTGTTTTTGTGGATTTCGGTGACAATATTTAACATTTTGTTCTAGTGTGGACGATATAGTCCTTAATATTGACTTAGCACCTACATTTTTGGACATGGGTGGCGTCGAGGCACCGGGGCATATGGACGGCAGATCTCTACTGCCTCTACTGCAGCCGCGGAGACGGCGGCAAGCAGCTTCACATTGGCCTGACACTTTCCTAGTGGAAAGGTATAAATAAATTTTATTTAAAAAAACACAAACAACACAAATTTTAAGGTAACAATATTTTTACCTTTATTACATTTTACTCGGTGTGTCATTACTAAATTATAAAAATATTACAAAGTAAAAAAATAATTTTACCTAATAAATTAAATTTTTACCCAATAAATATTTCTTGATATTGATCTCGATTTGAATAAAATACAGGAACGACTTACAATTTGAAACTTGTATAATGAAATTTTTTTACAGCAGAACTATCTTATTCTACTGAACCAGTATATATTCCAAATTTAAAAATTAATCACTATAACATAGGAGGTACCTACTCGATTATTAGGTATTAGGTAGGAATTTAATTTTTACATTCATACATAACGTCACACCTCTCTCTCATAAGGGTAGGTAGACTACAGCCTTCCACTTGCTACGATCCACTCACGTCATTTGCTTCTACTTTCATGAGCGCTTTCGCTCTTCGGTCAATTCGTTAACGTTTTCGATCTGGTCGAGATACGGTCTCCTAGGACGATCCTAACAAGCTTGCCCGGTCACCCTTTACTTTTAAGAATTTAAAAACATTATTAATTTCAGTTCGGGACGACGCGATGTTTTCGGCTTAGGCCATCGTTTTCGCGAAAGCAAGTACAGTCGTGAAATGAACGAAAACCGTGCGACGACGATATCATCGCTATCGTCATCAGAGAGCGCAGACTTTGAAGAAGACACGGACGATGATGATTTTCTAACCTTAGACGACGATGAAGACGACTTGGTAATAATATACTAATGTATAATTGGGTACTTTTTAACGTCAACAATAGTCAAAGCTCTTACCCTACTCCCTTCCATGAGCGCGTAAGCATTGGCAACATTTTGAATAAAAAAATTAAGATTAACAGGTAAATATTGCTTACGTAATTGCTATTCAATTATATCTTTTCAAATAACACAAGTCGAAAAATGATTGATCTCGATTTTGAACCTTTGTGATCGATCCTAAAAAATCGATCTTTTTCCATCACTATTTAGGTGACAGATGACCTCGTGTGTTAATACACGCTTTATACATACTTCTACAAAATAAGTTATCTATAATAAATAAAATTGAAATGTCTGTTTGTAATGTCAATTTTTTTTTCTAAATAGGTATGAATGTATGGTGTGATATATAATGTACACTATACCTATACCAAAAATGCAATTTTTAAAATGTTTGTCTGTCTGTCTGTTTGTTCCGGGTAATCTCCGGAACGGCTGGATGGATTTTGACGGGACTTATTTTGGTAGATAGCTGAAGTTAGGGTAGGTAACTTAGGGACTTTTAATTCTCGATAATAATGATATTTCCTCGTGAAAAAATAAAACTCATAAAAAATGGAATAAAATCCTATTGAATGCACAGTTTTACGGGCAAGTGCTGGAATTTATATTGAGAAATATGTTTACTTTAACTTATTAAAAAAAATAGGGTTCCGTATAAAAAATTAAAAGGCAGTATATATATACCGCGGGCGCACAGCTAGTATGAAATAAATGTTGAAAAACCTTGCGTCAATATATTTAAATTGAAAATTACATTTTTAAAGGAAAGCACAGAAATAGATACCATTGAAAATAACAAGAAATTATCGGAGCCTCTTATTACAAACGAAAGTCATAATCCTATTTTAGAAGCAAGTCTGGAGAAGGCACTTGAAGCGGAAGACACTATTAATAATCAGCCAAATTATTTAACACCGTCTGGGTCAAAACTTTTTGATCGTAAGTAGCTACGTCAACATTGTATATAAAATACCATTTTGAGGTAATCACATTTTATATATACCTAAACAAAAGAAATCATTCAAAAATAGATCCATCCATTCAACTGAAAGACGTCCACTGCTGGACATAGGCCTCTCCCAAAGATCTCCACGACGACTGGTCTTGCGCCACCCGCATACGACGGACTCCCGCGACCTTCATCAGGTCGTCGGTCAAACTTGTGGGGGGCCTACCCACGCCACGTCTTCTGATGCGCGGTAGCCATTCGAGAACCCGTAGGCCCCATCGGGCATCGGTTCTGCGAGCAATGTGCCCAGCCCACTGCCCACTTAAGTTTCGAGCAATGTCGGTTACTTTGGTTCTCCTGCGGATCTCCACATTCCTGATTTGTTCATGCACTTTGAGGATCTCTGAACTATTTTTGAAATAGATTATTTGAAATAATAAATTTATAAATAATTTATATGTGTTTATTGTGACTGAGCTCTCACTAGGACGCAGGTATTCCATGTAGTTAGTGTCTATTTATTTTAATATTATAAAAATTGGAATGCAGAATGATATGTCTTTTGTAATATTATAAGAAACATAAAAAAAAAATAGAATTAAAATAGATACCTTAAAAGATTTTTCCGAACAAATAAAAAGTAATTCTCTGTATATTAAACGATAAAATCTCAGATATTTGATAATGTTAACAATAATGTATTTATGAAACAATACGTATTTTAGTGGAGGATGGAAGCTCGATAGACGGCAAAGCAGCACGATTAGCAGCCGACTGTTCTAAAGCAGAACTGCGTGCGCCGTGTTCTGCTGGAAGAAAGTGGAAATGCGTTTTGGTTAATGGCAGGTGGAGAAAACATAAATGTAGATACGAGGTTCGATTATCATATTTCGCGATTTAAGTAAACAACATTTCGTAAATTGAAGGTTGAAATACATCGTTAACTTTATTTATTTTAGATTGATTACAATTACACACACCACAACCAAAGATGAGTACAAAGAAATGTGCTTGTTTTACGCCCAGTGGACTCGTTTACACTAGATTAGAAACAGACGGCACTATAGCAAGACGACCTAGTGAGATTACTATAAGTAATAGTACTACAAGAACAAAGAGGTCTATTGACAACGATGTCTATGAACCGAACACTGTTGATAGTATTCTTGATGAAAATCCAAGTATCGGACATCTAAGTTTTAAAAATGAACCCGTCAATGAACTAGAAAACGAAAATTTGCATCAAAACATAGATAAGTTAATAAAAGAAACCGAGGCGTTTCTAGAAGCTTATGAACATACCAAAGAAACAACTGATCATAAAAGAATCAAACGGAGAGCTCAACATTTGAATCATAATAAACACAAACATAAAAACGATGCGTTTGTTAACAGTAACGAATCGTCATTGGAATGTAAAATAGAAAGGGACGGAACTGTTAATTGTTCACAAGTTATTTATAATGATCTGAAAGCTTGGCAAACTAACAGGCTTAGCTTGGAAGACCAAATACGGCAACTAAGAACAAAACTAGAAGATTTAAAAGAAATAAAAAGACATTTAAAAATAGCAAAACCCGCAACAGAAACACAAACTGTACATTCTAATAATGTAAACAATTATGTCCATAATAGAAGTATTATCCATGAACACAGTAGTTCCAAGGACAATTTCCGAAAAAGTAGAGTACATAGGTTTAAACCGAAACCTAGGAATAGTACGTATATAGATAAAAAAATTAGAATGTCTAATGAATACGTTATGCCAACTATAAGTCTAATGCCAAACAATATGCTTGGTGTTCAATTACAAAATGTATCGAAAATAGTTGATGTTGCTTATAAAAATGAAACTAGCGGTCTGCAAACGGATTTCAATCAAAGTAATATTTCGGATAGCGAATTACCAAAGCCTCTAGTTACTACTATAATTATAGACGATAAATATGATCAAGACAATCATATTAAGGACAAAAATCCATTTCAAAACATTGTTACATCCACAGACTCCTTGATTACTACGGAATATACAAAGTTTTCGGGCTTCTCTAGTACAATCAAAGTACCATATGAGGAAACTCACACCTTTCAAGGAACGACAGAATATTATACTGAAAGTATTCGTAATTATAGTTCAGCTATTGATAAAATTTTGGCCACTGAAAGAACAACGACAAAAATGGATATCATAACAAGTACTACGGTGAAGCCTTCGACAATGAAGCACACTACACAATCAACCTTGAATTTAGGTCCCGCTAGACTTGACGCATCAGAATATGAACAGAGAAATCCAAATAAAGGCTCTTCGAAAAATATGGGTATCTTTGACAAGCCAGTCGACGTCTTCCAGAGAAGACTTCACCCTTTATTTATTGAAAATGAAGATAAGCACGTGTGCTACTGTGAAGAAAATAGGTTAGTATTTAACTTATTTTTATCTACATTGTCTATTTATTTTTTTAAAAATCTTTTTTTTTTTTATAATTAGAAAACTGAGAGGTCCAGGCCATAATTATTTGGAAGCAGCCCAAAAGGCTAGGGAAGAACAAAGGAAAAGAAAGGGACAATTATTGCAAAAAAAGTTGAGAAAAGCTAGAAAAAGAGTGAGTATTTTGATATTATTTTATATATCGAACTTTTGTAAATATCATATTGTATATAAACTAGTTGTGCCCGCGACTTCGTCTGCGTGGCATAGTGTCTTAGGGTAGTATTTTTAATACGATAAGCATACTTAGGCATATGTTCTCCCCTGCCGCGACTTTCCACCCATTCCATACAAATTTTTCATACCACCTTTCAACCCTGTTTTCGCATTAAAAAGTCTATGTCCTTTCTTAGGCTCTAGATTATCTGTGTACCAAATTTCATTTAAATCGGTTAAATCGGTAGTTTTGACGTGAAAGCGCGACCGAAAGACAAAGTTACTTTCTCATTTATAATATTATTTTTATATAGGGTAGGGTAGGGTTTATTGCTTGAATTTTAATATAATTTTTTCAGGCTGAACTTGAAAAATTATGCGAATCTGAACGTATGAATTGTTACCGGCACGACAACGACCATTGGAGAACTGCGCCATTTTGGACTGCCGGACCTTTCTGCTTTTGCATGAGCACTTCAAATAATACATACAACTGCGTGAGGACCATAAACGCTACACATAACTTGCTCTATTGTGAATTTATTACCGGTCTCGTCACTTATTACAATTTACGAATTGGTATGTTACTTGGGATCCATAATATTTTAACACAGATATTTACAATACAATTCTGAACTTTTTACGTGATATTTTCTTTTAGATCCATTCGAAACACAGAACAGAGTAAAATATTTGACGTCGTCCGAAAAGGAATATTTCCATAATCAACTACAACAACTTTTGAGTTGTCGTGGCCCATCTTGTCGACGTTTTTCCCACTCTAACCCGCATGGTAGGTATATATACATCTCTTGTTTGTTTCTAATCCTTTTATTCAATGTTAATTTCATGCATTTTTAATTATTCCAGGAAACAGTGAGGATAAATTGAACAGACGATTAGACGATGATCGTGTGTTTAGAGGCGAACCGATCGGATACAATGAGAGGTAAATCAATGATTAAAGAAATATAATGTATAATTATGCATTGAGAATTTACAAAAAATATTTGTTATTTATTTAACTAGGCCTTGGCGATGGAGTAGTTACGGACGTAGATACGCAAGAGCGAGGGAACTGCATAGACGAAGACATGTGGCTTATTAATATATATCTTATAGTAACGTCATGGATATATGAAGGAAATCGAGAATAATATAAAATATGCTACTGACCAGAAAACATCTTAAACATAAATCGGTATAGTGTAAAAACAGTTCATTGTACTGATATACCAATCACGCGAGAGAATTGGTTAAACCCCGCGCGCACGATGACCAATCAGGTATATAAACCTATATCTCTGCGCAATCAAGGTCAATTGTCAAGATGTTTTCGGAATGTATAACACACTACGTATATTTAAAAATGTTTTAGACAAAGTCGTTTTTTTTTAAATATATTTAATAAACGACTGCTTCGTAAAGTTCATCGTAGCAACAAACGTTACTTTTTTCTTCTGTTGAATATTTTAAACTTGCGGTAGTATTTTTATGTGTCTACTTCTATTAAAACCGATTGCTTTCAAATTTATTCTGTTTTAAAAATAAACACGAAAGCATGACGTTGATGAAACGTTAGAATGAGAAAATATAATTTCTAACACACCATTGTAACGAGATTTTGAAGCTTAGAAAATAGATAATAACATTATTAAATCTAAGTAAAATATGGAATTTAGAATGTTCGTTTAATAAATTATTATTCAATTTGACTTTATTTTTCATATTTCAACTTGACATATTTTTGAAAAATATGTTTTAAAAGTTGAGGAATTAATTCTTGAAATTTAATCACTATTTGTATTCTTTTGTAAAATATTTTAAATTTGAAGCGAGTTATATTATTTTAAGTAGGAATTTAGTATCTATATAATGTTTTTTTTCTCAGGTTTTATTAGATAGATTTTTTTTTAGCTTTAAATGGTTATTCCTAATATGTATGTTAAGTCTTGGATGGTATACTCATTGAAAATTGTTGTAGAAATTATGAATGTAAACAGTATGTATGTGTAGTAGCACTCTCTATTAATCTATTAGACTATATCAAAAGTGATATTAAGCTGTTGCCATTGTGATGATAATGAGTATTTATAATATTAATAAAATCTTCCAATTTTATCATTGTTTCATTTTCTAATAAATCGCATTCTATACATCAGAAACTCCAGCCCATGACAGCCTTACAAATCTTTCCATCCATTCAACCAAAAGACGTCCGCTGGTAAACATAGGTCTCCCCCAACGATCTCCATCACGACCGGTCTTGCCCCGCCTGCCTCCAGCGAACTCCCGCGACTTTGATCAGATCGTCGGTCCACCTTGTGTAGGGCCTTACACACGCTGCCTATGCCAGTACGCGACAGCCATTCGAGAACGTGTTGGCCCCATCGGGCATCGGTTCTACGAGCATTGTGCCCAGGTCATTCCCACTTAAGTTTAATCAAATCTTTACTCGATCACAAACGATTGAAGTGATGATAACTTCTTTGTAGCTTCGGTGATAATATATGGTTTAAGTTGTGAACTTTGGGGGCGTTCAAGTATTAAGAGGGCTAGAGCTTATGCTCTGCATATTTTTGACGGGAGTCTGAAAGGAGTTACGTCACCATTTTTTACTTTTCTTTTTATTTTCAAAATTATGCCAATGATTGCGTCTTCACGGTGGTAGTGGGTAAGAGCTCTGCTTACTATTCGGTCAACGAAGTTAAAAATGTCTAAAATTTTGCTTACTTAATACTTTACATCCCCTTTTAGACAAAACATTGTGATAGACAGTTGTAGGACAAGGTTTTTTTTTTCTCCTAAGTCTATGTAATTTTAACGATCTACTTCAAATTAAAGATCTGTTATTAAGTATTTATTGTGGTTCGGATTCAAAACGGATTTCTAGGCTTTATATGGGTACACGGGTGGTATTAATCTATTAACATTTTCATATCATACAGATATTAAGTAACCACTACATTCACAATATCACTGACAAAGGATATTAAAAATTTTGTACATTTGTTATAATTTATATGAAATAAAGAACTGTCAAATTTGTTGTTGAAAATTATGTCAAATTGTTTTCTAGTAACAAAGAATTAATACATTTTTGTAAATAATACATGTTTTATTAAATAAGTAGCTGTGTGCCCGCTTTTCATATATTCTTCACTGCGTTTTATTTTTTTTTATACAGAAACATAATTATTTCCTTTAAAAAATGTAGTACCTACTGAGATAAAGTACAAATATTTCTCATAAATCTTCTAAAAATTTCTCTCTCATAAAAATTACCTTGCCCGTAAAACTGTGCTTTTTATTGGATATTATTACATTATTATGTATGATTATTAATTTTTTGACGCGAAACTCTAATTATTTTCGATAATTAAAAGAACCCTAAGTTACCCGGAGTAATTTCAGCTATCTACCAAAAAAATGTCCCGTCAAAATCGGTCCATCCGTGCCGGAGATTACCCGTCACAAACAAACAGACAAAAAAAATAAAAATTGTATTTTTGGTATAGGTAATACATATCATATTCATATCTATTTAGTAAAAAAATTAATTTTGACATTACAAACAGACACTTCAATTTTATTTATTAGTATAGATAAGCAGACACAAAGCGTAATATCTTATTCGTGTTAACTATTCAACTGCTACACTTTCGAATATCTTAGCATAAACTTATGTCAGTAAATTTCTTTTGTTTTTTTGAAGTTTATGGCTTGTAATAATACATACCTTTATAGTTCACATATTAAACCCCATAAGCAGAATATTGTTACTAGCAGTGACGTAGCGTAGTGGGAGGGGGGGGGGGGCAAATTTCACAATTCGAACCGTTGAAATGAAAAATTGAAATAAAAGGGCGGCAAAATTGTCTTCCGTCCCGAGCGGCCCTTGCCCACGCTACGCCACTGGTTACTAGTTTACCTATAAATACTTAAGAACATTTGTTGTCTCTTGGATTCTTCAGATGTTTTACCTCATATATTAAATTATTTGAGTCCAAAAACAAAAAGTTACTCTTAAAAATTAAGCCAGCTCTGAATTGAGTATACCAAAATAAATTATGTTATGGTTAAGGGTTGTGATAGCTTGCTAAAAGAACACTACAAAATACAAAGAACAGGAAAAGGGAAATAAATACAATTTTAAGAAAACCAATGTCACAGGCTGCCAGAATTCTGTATAAATTTGATTCTTTGGTGCACATAAATTAAACAGTAACTAGATATATGTATCATATACCATCGACTTCTCCTATGAGAGTGGCTTAGTCGTCCAGAATGCACTGAAGCCTCGTTAATTAAATAGATAAAAAAATATATCTTTTACTGATAATGAGAAATAATCATATAATTATGCTCATCTCTAAGGTTAGAAAAATTGCACTAAAAATGATAGATTATAAGGTTTGTTATAAATATTTATTAGATCAAACTTTGCCACAAAGGTATAAGTTATTGATACTACATATCCAAAACATCAAGATCACCATCATCAAAAAGTGAAGTAACAGTACTTTTCTTTATATTATTATTAGATATATTTTGGGTTTTCTTTGAGCAGACATTTTTATATAATAAGTATTCAGAACAGTCTTTAGAATTTTTTAATGTTGAACTAGATGTGTTTGGTTCATATTTACTTGGATTCTTGTTTAATGAAGATTTCAAATTATTATCATTGAAGTCATCATCATCTGTAAATTTAGTCCATTTTGAATGATTATTAATATTGGGAATAGTTGTAAAATCGTTTCGTGCTTTTTTGGGTTCTTTATTATTTATTGTAAAAGTATTGCAAGTACTGTCTATTTTTTCATTAATATTTTTTGTTTCTTCATTGTATTGTGTCCATTTTGAATTTACATTTATTTTGGGAGGAACAAACTTTAAACTTTTTCTAGCAACTATTTTTTCCTCTAGTTTGTTTACTATTCTATCATTTGGTAAGTCTACTTCTTTCTCTGCATTAACATTTTGATTGTCAACTGTATCCATATCCCTCATGGAGTTAAAGTAGTATTCTTATTTCTGTGATAATCTTTGCCATTCAGCTTTCTGCGTTTTTTTGGTATTTCAAAGACCACCTTTTTGTCATCAATGAACATAATACTTTCCTCTTCCATAAGTTCACTCATAATAGGTTCCGTTTTGTCTAAATAGTCATCCCATTTGCTCTCTTTTTTTGATTGAACAAATCTCAAATTTTCTTTTGTATTGTCATCATTATTCTCCAAGTCCTCATCACTTTCAGTATAATTGTTTTGTTGATTCATATTCGCATGTAGACTATTAAGTTTTTGCACATGCAGTCTACAATCTTTCCCGCTACCAAGTCCATAATGTCTTTTATGTGATTGTTTTTCACCGCACAGCTTACATTCCCATTTATTTAGCTTCTTTGTCTGATGTACCTTTGTAAAAATATTTTTTTATAACATTATAAAAACATAATCTAATTTATAGTATCAATGTCCAAATGTAAAAATATTTTATAAAACAAACAGTTAATGTGCTCACCTGGAAAATTAAACATTTGTAACATCGTAAAACTTGAAATATTTGTGGCATTACTTCGATAATAAAAATAATGTTTGTTTTGGTATATATTATTGTGTACACATATAAAAAGATAATTAAAAATTGATATGCAATTGATAGCAACCGGAATTAACTAAGACTAATCTTTTAAAGAAGTAATAAAGTATTAAATAATTCTTTAAACGAAATTCGAATTTGGATATATTTTGTTTAATCGTTTTGTTCCTTTTTAAGCAAAACGCAAAAGTACTAAACCATGCAGCCAAGTTTGATGATAGGAGTACTATTCATAAATGGCTATTCATAAACTAAGTAACGATCTTAGAATGACTTCCGTTCACAGTTATTTTACCTTTAGCCGTTAAGTTTTCGTCCTGAGTACTGTGTTACATATTTATGTTAGATATGTATTATTCACCTTGATTTGATTGAATATACATTTTGAAAGAGCTTTTATAAACCTATAAGGTTTTCGAAATAGACAATTCGGAAACATAAGTTATATGGTACGAAGAACTCCATAGCTACTAGCTACTTTGGTATGTCGATAAGCTGGATGAACAAGATATACATCAGTTCTAAGATAGCTGTTTCGCTAAAATGCTATAGCTGTGCATGAATAAAAACAACATAGATTATTAATGTATTTTATTTCTGATCGCATATTAAAATCCTCTTTTATAGATTCGTTATTTTTCTTGGAGTACTTGGTATTGACAATATATGCAGTAACGTCTTCTTTGCGGAAAAAATTATGTAATATTTATTTCTTTATTGCATTTTTATTTATTTTTATAATAAACCAAGATATTTTTCGAATATCGGATAAGACTTTTTCGATATTTATTCGTATAATATTTAAAAAAATGTTATACAACACTATTTTACGTACGAATCATGATGGCAAATCGTTTAGGAGTGGAATTAACAGAGCTTTATTTGATCTTTCTCTTTAGGAGGATGTACGTATAAGATAGTAAAATATTTGTGTGCTACAAATTTGGAACAATTTTGAATTTTTTGGCATGTTTTACGATTTAAATGTAATATAAAAAGCAAATATCCAAAACAATTGACAGAATATTTAGACTATGTGACAGCTAGTTATGCCAACTTACCAAATTTTTTTATTATTGATTGATGATACATATTATTCAACTCTGGGACTACCTATGTCTACTACATACTTAGAATTCACGCTCCTTTTACTATTTCCAATTCACTTCATTCGTGCACTACAATTCACGCAAATCATGTTAATTGGCAACAAAATTACAGAACATAATTTCAATTACTGGAAGTTAATGAGTTTCAAATAAGGACGACTACATGACAAACCAATATTGTGCCAATCACTCCCATTATTTATTGAAATAAAATAAAAATAAGCAATATGAATACAGGTTAAAAAATATGAAAAGTTCCCAACATAATAAGTAAATATTGAAATTATCCATAGCAAATAGTTTATTTTATTTTCGACGCTGTCTTACCTATGCCAATTTTAATATTTTAGGAATTATCACAGTAGTATTTGTTTAAAAGATTTCCTCTAATCCAGTTTAACTTTTATTTTTATTTGAATAAATATGAAATAAGTTTGTGTTGATAAATGTTAGTGTAAATATTTTATCCTAAAGTTGAAACTTCTTTTACAATAAATTTAAGTTTAGGTGTTACATTGTTTTATGGAAAAAGACGAAAATCGAAAGTCCTTATGTACCCAATCTTTGAATTTGAAAATTTGAAAAACTGGACATTAACTGGCTTAAAATTAATATTTTGGAATTTTTGGAGGAATCTCAGTCTATCGTGAAACAGTTGTTGTCTTTAATTAATTTTGCGTATTTGAACCCATATTATGTTATTGTGCACAGGTGAAATGTGTTGAAAATAATGACGCGAATCGTTTTATTCTAAGGTGCCGTTAAAATTCCATGGAAAATTCCAGTAAGATGAGCCACCGTTTTGATGGTGTTTAGATTTGACACGAGTTTGAAACGATAAATTACCCACATGACACTGTATGCTATTGCCAGTAACTAAGAACTAAGCCTAATGCCTAAATCCATATGATTAGATATTATTGTGACTAGTAAGCCAAATAAAAACAAATCCAAGTAAATGCTCATTTTTTTAAAATGCACATTGAAACTAAAATTTGCATCTAAAAAACTTACACAGACGCGCGCGCGTTTGCCACGGCCGCACGCGCAAGGTTGTTTTTATTTATTACTAGCTGCTTTACGGTTTTACCTGCGTAGTAACCTTTCCCCTGGAATATTCGGAGTAAATCCTATGTCACTCCCTGGATTTCAAACTATCTCCATACCAAATTACTTCCAAATCGGTCCAGTAGTTTTTAAGTTTATTCGTTACATACATATCTTTTCTCTTTATAATATTAGTGTAGACTAGCTGTGTCCCCGCGGCTCCGCACGCGTTTTTTATATTTATCACTGCGTAATATAGTTTTTAAATAATCTTTGGAAAAAAAAATTTTCATGGTGCTGTTCATTCAATCGTATTTTGTTTACAATTTCATGAGTTTTAGTTTTTTTAATTGGAACCCTAATTATTTTTCTAAATTTTTTTTTGGTATAAACAGAAAACAAACATACTTCTTACAAACTCACACACCTGCAAGTATAAACTGTGCATTAAATCGTATTTTATTCACAACTTCATGAATTTCAATGTATTTTAATTATTTTCGAAAACTTAAAGGTACGTGGAGTAACTGCAGCTATCTACCAAAAAAAACGCGTTAAAATCGAACCAACCGTTCCGGAGATTATCCGTAACAAACAGACAAACATAAATTTTTAAAATTGTGTTTTTGGTGTAAGTGTCGTATATACATTTATATATTTCGTATATTCGTATATTTAGTAAAAAAATGTTATTTTGATATAACAAACTGACCTTCAATTTTATTTATCGATTTAATTATCGATAATTTAAATCAACGAAAATCTGCTCAGTTGATAACTCTACGAAACACACTGCTGACAAAACTGAACTGACTGAAAAAAAAGAAAACACATAAAAAAAAAATTCCAAACCGTCAGTCGGTTTATTCGTTATTCACATAAATAAATTAAAATTACAAACAGAATCATTATAAAATTTGGCTTTTACATTATTTATAAATAATGAAATAATATAATATATACATACATGTATATCAATATAATAATAGTAATTTAAAATAAACACAACAATGGGAATATCTAAAAAAAAAAAGTAATTATGTAAAAATTAGGCACGTAAGTGTGCCTATTAATTTATTCTGAGCCATATAATCACAGTTTTTTGTAACTATAATATTTATTAATTATTTTGGCACATCTTACACAACATATAATATTTCCAAGATCGTTGATAAGATTACAATATTACGTATCGTAAGTACAATATTAAGCCTTAAATAAATAAAAAAATACAATATGTTATTACCGAAATACACTGCGGCCCGGCCACAGGTACTAGAAGAACACCATAGAAGTTTCATATAGGTAAAGTAAGGAGTAGCATTTTATTTATATAAAATGGTGGACCTTATGGTCTAGTTGAAAAAGTGTCCAACTGTAAGCGGTACATCATAACATTTCAATATCAGAAAAACTTAAGTAAAGACCAGGCTCGGATCTAGGGGGGGGGGGGGCTAGCCCCGGGCATCACTTTCAGGAGGCACCAAAATCATAATACGTGCCAGGGGCCACTCTCGACAGTAGAAGGATCCGTCGTAGATCCACTGATCAGTTACCGCCTGCTTTAAGTCGGGCAGCCCCCGATTAATAATGTACTGTTCCGCCTCAGCGTTAACTTATTCTGCTTGGGTGAACGGAACGCAAGCTTTACAGCTGGACGTTAGCCCTGTGATCTTAACCACCTGCACAAAATAAAACATATAAAAGCTCTTAGGCTAATTCAATTCAAGACTATAAATGTTGCTTACATGCGGTTTGCGTCGTGGAACGTCCGAACCCTGACGAGAGGCTTCTCGAACACCAGAGGTAGCTTCGACCGCACAAAACCTATATTGTATTATTGATGTCAAGCTCAAAAGCTTAGCATTTATACTGCAGCCTTATAGGAGACCAGAATCAAAGGCGAAGGGTATGTGCGCGAAGCCAATTACACCTTGTACTGGAAAAGCAAGACTTCTTTGGAAGCACGGGAACTTAGCATGGGTCTTGCGGTCAGTAATTAGTTAACCAGCGCAATATAATCACCTATGAGTGTGTTGGAGCAGATTATGGTTTTGCGACTTAACACAGATGCGGCTTTGTCGCCCTGATTTCAACTTATCCTCCGACACTTAATGTAAATCCTCAAACCAAAGACAAATTCTACGACTAGCTTGTTAAAACGTATTCACCAGAAAGGGAGATCTGTTGGAAAGGCTCCATTCGCGAATGTTTTACAGCAGGGATTGTGACACCGATCATAGCCTTGTTGTGTCAAAAGTTCGGGCTTATCTCTAGGAAAATCCACTCTTCCAAGCCTCACGGGCGGGAAAATATAAAACTTTGGATGATACAGGACAAAGAAGCATTAGAATCATTTGGGACCATAGTCCCATTCAACCTGGGATATCTCTGCATCGGCGCAAGTAGAGTGTTAAAATCAGAAATCTCTACTAACTGACACCGCAGGGAAAGTTTTTGGATACCAGAAAATCAAGATTCACGACTGGTTCGAAAACGAGGAGCGCCTACTTCCCTTAATTGATTCTAAACGCCAGACTGCTCTAAACTTCCGCCTTAACACATGCAGCGAAAGGGGGTTTTTACGTAAACGCGTATTGCATGAAGCTTTGCTGGGAAATCCAAACGTGTACAAACTTAGGGTATATTGTTGGGCTTTATGCAGGAATAAAAAGATCTCTAGGTCCTACTTCAAAGAAGACGGCGCCTTTTCAGGAATCCGACGGCTCTCTTATAACAGTAGTCGTCAGGTGGGTTGATGGGTGGAACACTACACCGAGCTCTACTCATGTCATGCAGATATTCGGCCAAAAGCAGAGGAGCTTGTCCTAAACCTGGCAACTTGGCACGAGTTAGATGCCATATCCACTGTAGAGGAACTGGAAGGAAAGATATACGCGATGCTAACTTCGTTACTATATAAAGGTAAAGGCGACCGTGGACTGTGACTGTTACCGCGGAATATCGCTTCTTAGCTTCGTGGTAGAGCTTTTACTAGAGCCATTTTGGAAAACCTACATAAATATACCCCGTATACCCTGAAGCTCAATATGGTTTTAGATCTTAGCGGTCAACTGTTGAGATGATATTCTCTCTTTGGCAGTTACTAGAAAATGCCCCAACCTAATTTAACGCCTTTCGAAAGACACTTTTTCATATGTCTAGACCGTTCTCATTACCTTTATCCTTCATAGTTCCTGAGTCACTTAATAAGGTAAACCATGATGGGTTACCCCCCACCCCCTCAAAAATCATTCAATATTTTGTTGTTAAACTAACTTAAGAAGACATTATAATATTGTATGGAAATTTTATAGAATTAGAAATATAAATGATAATGACTATTTATATTTTATTGTATTGTTGGGGGTAGATGCACTTAGAATTTTGGAAAAAAAATTTTTTTTCATTTTCTTAAAGTATGATGTTTCAAGAATATTGTCTGAAAATTTCAAGTCAATCCGATGAATAGTTTTCAAGATATTTAGTAATTACTGAAGCAACAAACCTCTCGGTTGTGAATAGAGCAGGTAGCGGACGGCAGCTGCAAGCGCCCGGTTTTGTCACGCCTATTATCTTGTATGAATAGAATAATTTCAAGTATAAGATGAAAAATTTTTGGTTAAATTTCATTTTACACTCGACATTGGAAGTGAGTAGTCGATACACGTGTTTTTTGATTTGTGAAAATTGTTTTGAAAATTTTATCATGGATCGTGCGAAAGGTTCAAGAGAACTTCGAAAGTCTAATGGTGTTCGTAAATCGCGTACTGTCAAAAGAAAAAATGTATTCAATCCAAAGACAGCGGAACGTGATCAAAGTGTTCTTAGTTCGTCAGCTAAAAAATTAAAACGTGACCTCGAAGACAGTGCGCCTGAAGATAATGGTGTTGAATACAGAATAATAAACTTTATATCTGTTTTTACTGCTATTGCAAGTATTGTCAAGTGTAAGGAGTGTGATGGAGATGTGAAATTTCAGACAGCTAGTACACGTGGCTTGGGATTTAAAATTGTAGTGGCTTGTAATAATTGCGTTCACGAAAATATTCCCTCATGTTCTTTTATAGGACGTTCCTATGAAATAAATAGACGATTCATATTTGTAAGTAGAGTCCTAGGATTGGGATATGAAGCCATGCGAAAATGTTGTGGTCTGATGGACATGCCACAATTTTTAGATAAACGTACCTTCCAAATATTATTGAAGCAAATACTAGATAGTAGTAAAAGTGGCGCTGAATCATTATTAAAAAAAGCTGTAGATGAAGAAAAACGAGAAACATCAAATGCTGAAAATAAAGAAACTAATGAATTGACTGTTTCTGGAGATGGAACATGGCAAAAACGTGGCTTTACTTCTTCGTTTGGGGTTTCAACGATTATTGGTTATTTCATGGGAAAAGTTCTGGATTTAAATATCAAGAGTCGTTATTGTAAGCTGTGTGAATATATGAAACCTAAAATAAATACTGTTGAGTATGAAGAGTGGAGCGAGAATCATAAAGAAGTCTGTTCGGCGAATCACGAAGGATCATCAGGCAAAATGGAAGTCGACTCAATTGTCGAGATTTTCACCCAGTCAGAATCAAAGTATGGAGTTAAATATACAAATTACATTGGAGATGGTGATTCAAAAACGTATTCTGGAGTTTTGAAAGCCACTCCTTACAAGGATACTGTAATAAATAAGAAAGAGTGTATAGGTCACGTACAGAAACGCATGGGAACTCGATTGCGCTCATTGAAGAGCACGAAAAAATGTTATATTCGGATTTAACAGATAAAATTACGCAAAATTTAACTTTTTTCTATTCAATTAGATACTTAACACCAAAATTAAACAAGATCTACTTTTAAAAAACTTTAAACGCGTTTTTATCAAAACTGTGTTTTTCCATTCGGTGACCAATTTAACTCGAAAACCATTGGGTGGATATTGATGGAATTTTAATATTATCTTTTTGGCATTAAGAACTAGTCTTTAATCGAAGGATATTGATTTTTGTTAACAATTACTATATTTTTTTAACAATTAACTTTTAACATTTTATCGAAAATCAGAGTCCAAAGTTTCGAATGCCACCATTTTGTAAATTTTCAAAAAAAAAAAAAAGCTTCGATTAAAAAACTGGATTTATTATTAAACTAAAGGTTTGACCTTGGTTTTTCGAATTCAGATGATCCAGAAGGCTGTTGTGATGGTCACCGCGAAGTACTACTCGCGGGAGAGGATCCAACCGATATGGCGATATTTTAATAAATAATATGTATTTTTTTTTTTTTCATAAATGTTAAGTTAAAGCATTGTATAAGAACTGTGTATAATTTATTTTGTAAAATAAACTTAATTACTGTAAAAAATATTTTTTTTAAAATAGGCCTTTTTTTACGCTTCTGAGTGCATCCACCCCCTTAAGTCTACAATATAAATTTACTTAAATTAATTTTGTAACTCCATTTTACTCCCTATTAGGTATTCTTCCAGTCTCACTTCTCATATTTATATTAACTTAATAATTATTCATTGTAAATATCTTTACAATTATAGGACAGAGCTTATTACATAAATTTCTATCGAGGTAATTCTACTTTCATTCGTAATTAGACACTTTAAATTTTTTATTCCATTAGGTACAGAATCTTTTATAAATCAGAATTAAATAGTATACAAGATTATTATGAAATTCCTAATATAACAATCAACATTTATTAGGAATAACTATATATTACAGTTGTTTAACTGTTGTTATTTTGGCTATTCATTTATTCCGGAATAAAAGGGTTGCTAAGTGACAACATAAAATGAAATAAATTTATTTCCATCCACAACACAGATATAAATATTCAACAATGATAATTAGTATTATTATCACTAATTTGACACTTTAATAATATATTGGTAACTTGGCACGTCAAATTATATTAATTCCTAAGTTTATTTACAGAGACTGGCACATCATGGACAATGACCAATCGAGACTTGAATTCACCACGAAGATATTTAACGATATTACCCGTTTACGTTATAATTTAATGTCATTTAAACACTAGAATAAAATTCTTATTGATTATTTTATAGCCCATTAAAGTTAATAAATAACGTTCAGGCCTAAAGGAACTTTCAAATATTCTAAGTTACAATTATGAAATTACGTATGCATTGCGGTCGTTCGTCGTGAGTAACTTTTTCGCGTAGTGATTGTGGTGGGATTTTGTTGTGTTTCGCATTCTCTTCGGACTCTCTCTATGATGTCCGCAACTAGCTTTTTTCTTCACGTGACCGTCGCTCCTCCCATTCGGCTTTGTTAACTGTTTCTTAAAAGAGAATAATATATTTTTGTTATAAGAGTTTGATGAAATTATTTCAGTTTCAGTAAAGCATCATCCATAAACAACGGTGATCGCGTAGAGCATAAAATATCAGACTAGAATAATACAAGCATGCGTGTCTCAAATTAGAATTGATCGATATTCATAAATGCTACTAAAATATATAGCATGATGGTAGGGCGTTTTCTAATTCCCAGTTGTCCAGTATAAAGATGGTCCTTAAGTTGAAAATTTGAAAACTATGGTTTCAGAGACCTTTTATTGTACATTTAGAGTGCTACTATCTTATAAGTCACATCGGCATTTTTATCAACTAAACATAGGTATATATATAGTAGCCAAAAAATCTCTACTTAACGGTGACTCTTTATTGAATGGACACAAGAGTTTATATTAATTATTTTAAATATTATAATCTGCAGTTGCTTTGAAAAAAAAAATTGTTTAGTTATTACTATATCGGCTACCATTGCCGCTTATAAAGATTATTAAATAATTGTTTACGTAGGTACCTAACTTTATCGTTCAAAAGTTTGAACGCCTATTTAAAGTTTTATTCGTTTTACATAATTTGTACATAAATGAAATATATAAAAACCTACTATTTTATTATTATTTATTATGTCTAAATCATCAAAAATATGAACTAACATACCTTTTACTCGACAATATTTCTTAGGTTCAGGCGCCTTTGGTGGATTATGTTTTACAACAGATGTCTGATAATTGAGCACACTAGATATCGGTATTGACATTTCAGGATCAGATTCGTCCTTCGTTTCGGGTATGGTTAGCGGAACTGGTTGCTTTTCTTTAGACAATGCCTCTGCCTGCGTATTCGTAAGCACAGGGCTGGAATCCGCTAAGAGTTCGCTATGTCTGCTAGCTATGTGGCCTATGTACCCTAGAAAATAATTTTGACAGATAGTAAGTTTAATAATTTTGCTATAAATATAATTTTAAACAAAACTTGCAACAATACGACTATTTATTAATGTTAAAATTTAATAGACGACTGCTTACTCATAAGAAATTGTAAAACACTCTAAAAAAACTGATAAGATAAAATATATTATTCCAGTGGTAGTTTACCTTTTCTACTTTTAAAATATACCAGACATTGTTCACATTGGAACAACGGTGATGGATTCATTTGCTGCATGACGTGTTGTTTGTATTTATGTCTGTACCAGTGTGTTCGACTCTGGAGTATTTCTCCACATAGCTTGCAAATGACACTGCCGTCGTTCCTTATCATATATTCTAATAATTCATTTCTCGCTTTCGGAGTCTCTTGTTCTTTGTTATCGATATGATCGAATTTAGGTAGTATGTCTTCTGTATTGTTGTCCATTAGAAAGTGTACTCCAGTGTCTGTTGCATCCACGTCGATGCTTTCGAATGTTTGTGTTTCCACATTATATTTGGCTGAATGTTCCGCAGCCGATGAGTCCACCATAACTTCCACTGTTATTATAGGCGTGTTGTTGTCAACGTATTCGTCGTACATGTGATGGTAGTCTGAAATAATTATTTATTAATTGACTAGAATTTAGATCCTATGTTCTCAACGTGAGTTATAACCCCTTCTAAGTAGAAAACCCAGAGAAAATTAGGAGCATTGAAATAGTGCAGAGGGGGCGTGTTGAGCAAAATAAAGTTGAACAACTTTTATTTAGATAGATGCTTGAATGCAATTAGTATCACAGTATGCAGCGTGAGCACTCTCTTATTACTCTTGCTGTGAAGTACCTGTGCTTGAATTATTTAATTAAGGTGTAAGTAAGTACCTAATTATTCGTTTTATTACGATGCAAGAAAATAATTTCATAGCAACTATCTTTACATTATGGAAGATATATATGACAATAATAAAACTTACCTAACCTCAATTGTTTATTAATTTTAAGGGTTTTTACCCTACATTCGATTCTTACCTATTCTAAAACAAAGATTTTTATAGAATTTATTTGTAATATAAATTGAGCTCTAAATTATTATTTTTAAAACATAAATATATAATATGACCAGGTTGTGGTAGGTATATATATTGTTATCCGGGTCGGGGCCTGATTTGTCGCCAGTACAATACGGATTCAGAGAGGGACGATCGACCGTGGACGCCATATTGCGTGTCAAGGCCCTCTCGGAAGCGGTGGTCTCTCGGGGTGGGGTGTTAGTGGCAGTATCATTGGATATCGTCAATGCCTTTAACACCCTGCCCTGGGAATGTATCAAAGAGGGGTTAAAACACCACAGAGTGCCATTGTACCTGCGACGTCTAATCAGCTCCTACCTGGAGGCCAGGCATGTCACATGCGTCGGGCAGGACGCGCGCATCCACCGGCGCGAGATGTTATGCGGTGTTCCACAGGGGTCGGTCCTCGGACCGCTCCTGTGAAACATCGGATATGATTGGGTGTTGCGGGGCGCCCTTCTGCCCGGCGCTGCTGTGACATGTTACGCAGATGACACCCTAGTGACAGCCGGCGGAGATAATCTCCGCAGTGCTATCCGGCTGATCACGGTGTCAGTAGCTCAAGTCGTAGGAAGGATAAGGAAGCTGGGACTCGAGGTGGCCCTCAGCAAAACCGAGGCCGTATGTTTTCACGGTCCTCGTAAAGCTCCTCCTTCCGACACTCATATTGTGGTCGGTGGAGTACGAATCAACGTGTGCTCCAAGCTTAAATATCTGGGACTTTTATTGGATAGTCGCTGGAAGTTTACGGAGCATTTTCTCCAACTTGCTCCGAAAGTGCTACGCAGTGCCTCGGTACTTGCAAGCATTTTGCCGAATCTCGGTGGAGCGGGTTCCAACAGCCGCACACTGTACATGAGAGTCGTGCAATCGATGACCCTATATGGGGCTCCAGTTTGGCATGAGACTCTGACACCATGCAGTGCTGCCTTACTGCGTAAATTACAGCGGATAATGGCTGTCAGGGTCATACGAGGGTACAGAACGATCTCCTTCGGGGCATCGTGTCTGTTGGCTGGTTCTCCACCGTGGGAGTTAGTTGCACACTCCCAGGCACAGTTGTTCTTTTGGCGCACTGAGAGGCTTGCTCGGGGTGAGAATATATCCCCCAGAGAAAAGGAAGTTCAGAGGACCTACCTGCACCGCATAATGCTGCAAAATTGGTGGGATTCCCTGACCAATCCGAGTGCTGGCCTAACAACAATAGAGGCTATCCGTCCTGTCTTCTGGGAATGGCTAGAAAGAAGAAGCGGAACACTCACTTTCCGACTGGTGCAAATGCTGACTGGTCATGGGTGTTTTGGTCGGTACTTGCACCAGATCGTCGGAAAAGAGCTGACTGGCGAGTGTCACCACTGTGACGAGGGTGTGTTGGATTCCTCTAAGCACACTTTGGAGGAATGCTCGGCTTGGGATGCAGAGCGAGGACAACTCGTTGCCGAGGTTGGTAGTGATCTCTCCCTGCCGGCTGTCGTTCGCTCAATGGTCGGTGGAGAGAGGTGTTGGAACGCAGTCGTCTCTTTCTGCGAGAGCGTCCTCACGCAGAAAGAGAGGAGGCCGAAAGGCAAAGAGAGAGGGGAGCTCTGGCAGTTAGTCGCAGGAGCACGGGTCGGGGAAGGCGGAGAGCAGACTTCCACCAAATGCCTCCGTGACGATAGTCTAGGTAACGGATACAGGGGTGTCCGTTACCGAGGAAGAACAAACCCGTGAAGGAGAAGCTGGGTTAACAGCCGCCGCTTCATACACAAAGAAGCATGGGGAGAAAACAACAATCTCTCTCCCCGAGACGAGGGTTGCCCGCACGCCGTGCACGGGTGACCCAGGCGCGTGGACAGGGTAGCGGCGCATGCTAATCGTTATCCCGAGACCCTGCCCAAATGCGCGCCGATGCGGCCGTGGGGTTTTTAGCCGGTAAGAGTCCGGCACTGTTCCTCTCTCCCGGGCACAGGATGTTCTTTCTCTGTGCCCGGGAGAGGGGTTCGTCCACGAGGATTTCCCCACGTTAAAAAAAAAAAAAAAAAAGGTATATACATATATTGTTAAATTATGTAGGGTATAAAACAAATTATGAGATAGATAAAAATTGACTAAAGCTAGTGAATATTTAAATGAATTTAGACAGTTATTTGCGAACGGAGTCACGTCCACTCATCTGTAACATGTAATTCCAATAAACTTCATACCACTATATTTCCTAAACAGACATTATAATTACCGATTAGATGCTAAAACTATTTACATTCCATTATTGTAATTATTTAGATGCTTTATTTCTGTAATTGTTAATGACTGACCTGTTGCTAATGCCACTTTAACGACTAACAAATACCTATTTCAATATAACAGGTATTTTACCTAGCATTCTATGTATTTATATAGAAGAAAATATAAACTAATTTTAATAATGGCAAAGTTATGTTTTTGTTTAAATAAATATTTTTCAATGTAGGCACACATACCTAATATTGCTTGCATAAGTTTTCTACAAAAATAGTAAATAATGGTATGTTTTATCTGTTCTTCAGCATCTAATTCACTCAGCAAGTCTATAGATCCAAATTCATGGGCAAGTTCCGCAATCGCGGACGCGGATGTCAATATTCGCAACACCAATAAATCATCGTAATGAATACAAACTATTATTTTCGGTTATACCTGTAAGATACATTAGAAAAAAAACTATCTTAAATTAAATATATTTAAATAACTGTGTAAAGTAGCAAGACTAATAACTTAAACTATATTCCATTACGACGATTTATTGGTGTTGCGAATTGTGTCGTCTGTGTTCGCAATTGCGGAACTTACCCATGAATTTGAACATCTGCTTCACATCCGCAACAATTAATGCAATTGTTTATGCTGATGCAGATTAGTATATTACAGATCGTGATAAATAAAAATAATGGAAAGTTGCGGGCCAGTAAGAGAACGTTATGGTTTGGTAGAGGGTGGAGTGACGAAGATAGATAAAGGGATGCTTAATATGTCGATTACCCATAAAAATGAGACAATAGGAAGACTAGGAAAATGGAAAGCTGGCGTAAACACCAGGTTAGTGCTCAAGGGGTTAATTGATTTATATGTATATTTATATATATATATATATAATTTTATCTTATTTCTACATTTTACAAATTTATTAATATTTAACACAAATTTCCTTGAAAGTTCTAAATTATCGCAACCGCGTCACGGATGTAAGCCTTCAGAAAACTGCATCCGCATCCACCTCCGCGTTCGGCTGATAATTTACATCCGCAACATTCCTGCGATCATTAAAGGAGAGATGAGATATAAGAAATGACAGTGTATGAAAAAATAACACATATATATTTTTTTCAAATTTATTTTTAGTGTACATGTTACTTTCACAATCAATAAGTTGGTAAGATTCTTCCTTTAAAATAAAACTAGTATAATATTTATTACAATAAAAATAAACATTTGTATCGTTTTCATCAATTTATTGTTAAAGCTTTGATGCTTGCAACGATTTATAATCAATAAATCTTTATAACGTTTTGATAAATTGTGTGGTAGTAAGTTATTTTTTTTTTTTTTGTATATTGTGATATTTATATATAAAATATAAACTATTAAAATATCTAACGGACTTATATTTCTATTAAACGAGTAGTTGTAATTTTGTATATTAATTTATGGCCAAACTTGTATAGGTAAGTATATTAAAATGATCGATTTATTGCCAAATAAGTTCAAACATAATATTTTTATTGAAAAAAATGTTAACCGTATTCTATAGTTTTTGACATGAAAAGTTTTTATATTCAATACTCATAATATAGCTTATAAATAATAATAGGTCTCTTATAGATTTTCACATGTATATGTAACCTTTATTGTAAGTAGAGTATCAGATAATGTTTAATAGAATATTAAATGAGAGAAAAAAAAAACAGAAAACTCACTTAAAAAGATTGCACATAAAACGAACTTAAAAGTGTAAGAACTTATAACGAACATTTGTATTATAATACATAATTGCCACTTGTAGTGCTGTATTAAAAAAAACGTTATTTATTATATTAAATATTTAATGTGTGATTAACATGGAAATTAAAAATTATTGTAGTTGAATTTTTTTTTGGAGGAGACCTATGTCCAGCATTGGACGTCTTTCGGTTAAATGGAAGGAATAAATTTTAAATTTAAAGACATATAATGTTCTGTAATATTTTCCATGTTTATATTATAACTTTGTCTATATATATTTATTCTCTATACTTTATATTCTGACACTTCAAATAAGTATATTAAATGCAGGAAACTTGATAATACTTTTATGTCATAAAAAGAACCCATAGTGTAAAAGATATGCGTATTTAAATTTTAATTAATAGAAAATTTATTAATGTATTTTAAAACTAAGGGTTGACACCTCCTTCAGAGTGTAATTGCGTTATTGTGTACTAACTTTTAAAATAGCAACACTATAAAAGGCACGATTTCATACAAGTTTAGTCCGTTACTATTAAAGTATTCTAGTTTTATAAAACATCCTCTATACATTAAATATATATTTATAGGTATATATATTTTGAAATGTTTTAGTTAACGCTGCCTTGCAGCTTGTGTTAGAAATGAAAAAGTAAGAATTATAATAAAATCAACAATGAACATCATCGCCAACTTAGTTAGCACTAATATCACAAAATAAAATACTACAAAAAGAAGATTTAAAAAAAAAATAAACAGAAAAAAATAATAACACTTCACCGCTCGATATTAAAGAAAGAAAGAGAAACAGATAATTAGTAAAACGTGGGAAAGGATTCACATTTCGAATGTATTAAAAAATAAAACCTAATAATTGGGTATTTTTATTATAATATACTCCGACAGCAATACACCTCTAAAGCTGTGTTAATACACGTACGGACCGGACCGCGGACATATAATGTCGAGCGGCCGAGGTCATCAGTCGCCTAAGTAGGGATGGGAAATAAGATTCTTCAAAAATAGTACGATTTTTGAATCGGTTCACAAAACATCGAGATCCAAGGGATCAATCTTTTTACGACTTGTTTTATTTGACTTAAATAGTGTTCTTCTAGTGGTAGAAATTAGGCTATAATCATCATTTAATGCAAAAACTGCTTTCAATTTTTTTTTATTAACAGCATTAATGGTCATCAGTAGCAACAAACAAAAAAAAGAAGAATGCCTAATCTACTAAGGAAAAATGACACTGAACTGTTTTATTTTCGCCTATTTACAGATGATCATCATATCATAAAAAAACAAAAAGGATACTCTAATAATCTATATTTTATTAGTTTGAAGGATCGATCTTTTGGAACTCGATGTTATGTGAATCACATTCATCAAACTTAGATTCGAAAATCGGTCTTTTTCGGAAAGGATTGCCATCCCTATTTATGCGACTGATAACGTCGCTGGCCCGCCGAACTATGTCCGTGGTTCACGTACGAACGTGTGTTAACCGCATAAGAATGTGATTTGTTTTTTTTTAATTTTGTGCGATTGACTGGCGCTGACATGTTTTCTTAATTAAAAATCACACTGTTATTATTGTTAATACCTTGTTGGCGACTACTATATATTTATTCAAGTAATACAACTTAGTATTATATACAAGAACGTGAACTAACAACTTAAAAAAACTTACACAAAACTTAACATAAAATCTATCTCGTAAAATTGTGCGCTAAATTTTTAAAATACAAAAACGCAATTTAGTAAACCTATATATAATCTTTTAAGTAGAGATAATATATATAAAATGTTAAAACTATGTTATAGTTTCATATTTTTTTAATCATAACTTCCTCTTATATTATATACTCTCCCCAAATGTGAACTTAATAAAAGATATAAAAGATTAGTAACAATAATACCGAAAACTGTAGTCACTTATGGTTTTAACACATGGCGGGCGAGACGGGACGCCAACGGTGTGTTTCGATAGAAGACATACCTCCGAGCGATACACCTCTTCTATAGTAAATTCACGCTGGCGTTCCCATCCCGCCCGACGTGTGTTGAAACCATTAATGGAGACGATCAGTGAACATCTCAACTCCAAGATCGCGTGTCGCTTTCGGTTTCATCCAAAACAAATCAATTTAATTATAATTAATTTTAACACTATTGTTCGTAAGATTAATTAAACAGGCTCACTTACAAACAGTAGGTACCTACGAATCGACCATCCCTAGTAGACGTGCCAGAATATTTACCGTTAACTCGTACTATATTTTCGTCCTAAATTTCCAAGACGTCATATAAAAAAAAGAAAAATCGTAATTGACATATTTTAGTCGATTAATAACTCTCAATAATAATCGATTTCAATTTTTAGACGGAAATATAGTATAGTGTATTTAGTTTTCAAAAGAGCCACTATTCAATAATAATAATAAAAAAAAAGTGGAAATTGATATTAAACGTTTATATATATAATACTAGAACAAGTATTATTTACCTTATCAATGGAAGAACTGCTGATTTCGTTTTATGTTCCATATACATAGAACCTCTTCTATCAACTAAAATTATTTTATCCTAAATATGAATGAATATTGGAAACTTCTAACATTATTTCGCAAAACGATTAATCTGTGCTATGGCACTATATTAATAATATGTAAACATAACTGTAATGTTTATTAACTCTTTTCTATAATAATAATAAAGATTCAAAAAGGTACACGTCCTAAATAACAGTATGTATACTCCCTAATAATAGTAAAATATTTATTTTAATCTATCATTTAAAGTCTTTAATAAGGATAGAAATATAAAAATCAACATTTTCAAATATTCAAGACACTAATCTATTCCTCTATATTTCACGTGTTCAATGAAATAACTGTTTTCATATCGATTCACAATTTGATTGTCGGATAATGTTTGTAAATAGTATTATTAGTGATATCAGAATAGGAAAGTTAATACAGTCTTTGGTTGGTGTATCGCGGTTCATCGAATAAACTACACGCATGGGACACTTTAATAGAAAACTGATAATCATTTTAATAAAAATATCTAAACATTTATATAGTACTAAAACTGTAATTACTGGAAGGCACATATCAGACTTGTAAAGCACCCGTTAATTCTAATTTCAGTTTTGTATAAAAAGTTAAATTTATAACGCAATCAACTGGCCACGTCTATTATAACATTATTAAGTTATTGTCTAATATTCGCACAACCATAAATTTATTTTAACAAGTTAACGTTATGAGCTTTATTTAACAAATTTTCCGATATTAAATGCATAACAGTATTATTGGAAATATAATAATATAAAAACTTCAAAACGTTTTTTTTCTTTACTCCAAAAATAGATTAATTATTATAACAATGTTATTAACGATCCTAAATGTAAACTATCAGAAGAACGTTAATTTTGGACGTTACTAATAGGCACTTCTAAATACGCTTTATAAAAATGTTCTATGTATTAATATGGAATTAATAACATTCGTTACTCTGAATAATACTTCTGATTATTCAAATTTGTGCTGGATCAGGCGAAGAGTGCGTGGGAGTAGAGCCGTGAGGTGATACGGAACCCATAGGCTCCAACTTTATTCCTGGTGGCAATTGACCCTCGATGCCTGGTAACAAAAAAAATGTATTCGGTGGATACACACAGTCCTTGGGTACGTAGCAATCGTGCGTCGTCTTCATATGATTCTTCATTTTGTCAGGTCTAGAAAACTCTTTACAACAAACGGGACACGGGAACACTTTTCTCTGTTGACCTTCGTGGTACAGAAAAGCATGCCTCTGAAATGAATATTTGTTCTTGAAAGTTTTTTGAATGTTCTCCTTGGCGCACTCTGTGCATTGATAAACACCTTCATTCACCGATGCGTATCTGAACAGGTTTAGGCCTCTCACTGACATTTCTGTCAATTGTTCTGCTGGGTCGTTAGAGGCTGAATTTGCTCGTCTCCTTATCCGCCTCCTCACTGAGGGCCCTTTGCATCTGCGCGCTGCCTGGCTGTAACGTATTGTTGTTTATAGTGTCATTCTGGTATTCATTGGAAGTTGACGCTTGTGTTGCGGGGTTCACGCGGATCTTTCCTTTCGCATCGCGTGAAGGTGACTCAGCATATTTACTATCTTTGTTTTCGGAATCAGGCGTACCGCGCCCTGAAATTATAAAATTGATTCGTTCGATCAATGTCAGCAGGAATAGGAAATTAATTTATTATGAAAAGTTGACAATACTACAACCTCTAAAAATAGTAAAACGAGTTTTTTTTTAAATTACATTTTCGTAGAGATTCTTCATATTAATCTAACACGTTATGTTTGAGAGTGAAATTGAATTGATATTTAATACGTAATAAAATCTGGATATTCCTTAGTTTTTTTTACTAATGGAATAAGATTATAGTATTGTCTCACTAAAATATTTATATTTCATAATTTAATCAGTTGTAACGGGCCATTTATTAATTACGTAAGGTAAGGGCAGAGGGAAGGGATTGTAAAAATCCTTTCTTACGTAATATTTTACGAGTCGAAATTTATTATTAAAAATCTATTTCTATTTCGGATGCTGAGTGATTTTCTTAATTTCATAATGTGCACTTCGATTTACACCATACAAAATTTTGTTGTTTATTAAAATTTTCAAATCTTATGTATGTACATTTTCATCCAATTTAAATGTCATTAATAATGATTATATTAAAACGTGATTGAATCTTACGTAAGAAGAGGAAGTCGGGGTTCGAAACATCTTATGTATCCTTACCTGGGGTTAGGGGGAGGGTCAAAAATCGTCAAAATCATCTTTACGTAATGAATGAATGGCCCCTAGGTACAAGCATTACATCGAAATGTATTCTACCTACACGCCGTTCGCAAATCAAGCTAACTAAAGATGCCTATGAATGTGTCTGAAAAAAAAAAAAACAAGAACTTATACAAATAAAAAGAAACAAAGAAAATATATTAACCTTTATTTGTTCAAAAAAATGATGAAATTTATTACACCATGATTAAAAACGAAAACCACGAATGATGGTGCTAATTCATGAACGAGATTGATGATAATAATCTAATAAGTACTTTAATTAAAACATTTCTATAGAGTATGTATGTAAGTAAGTATATTGCACAAGTAAGTCTTCTATTCATGACATTATTTATTACTATCATAATTCAATCCCGTCCATGTAATAGAACAAAAAAAAAAACAATTAAATACTAGAAAATGAAATAATATCAATTTTGGAAAATATTACCCTATAAGACATATAATAATTAAACAAATTTTAAATCGTCAGTCCTATAATTAAAATCAATTTAGCAAAGTAAAAATTTCAGAAATATTTCCTTAGAATATTGTCGATACAATATAATTAAACCACAATTATTTGTAGAAATGTCAAACTGCTTAAACTATTTAAAATTATAATCCATAAATAATTAATTAAATAATAAATTAAAAATAAAAATAACAAAAAAGATAGATTCACTATGATATAATAGGACTCAAGTGTTTGTATTTGGAACTGTTTCGGCAAGTTCAGTAGAAGGTACAATAATATAAAATATAAAAATAACATTTCAGTAATGTACATAACTTAGCTCTTAAGATCACGTAAGGTGGGTTTGTAGTAGAAAAAAAAAAAAATCTGCCGTAAATTGATTGAAAACAAAACAAAATAGAGATCAAATAAAAAAATTCTGCCATCAATTACATGAAACAAGAATAGTAAAAAAACAAGCCGAAAGATCTGAGAACGGGTTAAATAAAAAAAGGAACAATAAATTAGCCTCGTTATTTTATGTCTGAATAAAATAAAATTTCAAATAAAAATACAAAAGCAAAAATTTGTACTGGACCAAAAACAATACTTCTTTTTTTTTCTATTTTAGAGCTTCAATTTGAGCAACACAGAAAGCATATAAACGTAATCTAGCTCTAATAACCACACCATCTACAAAATGTGAGAGTAGTATCATATGATAACGTACGTACCTGATCAGTCCTCTCTCCGTGACTATATAAAACATTTCTACTGTTTAGAAATTCACTCCACTGTTAACAACACATTATATTATCTCTATATTATTTATAAATAACTTAACTTTTAATCTACTCTTTACTAATAACCCGTGTTGTTACTTTGCTACTATTAAACATAAATTGTATATGATATAATATTGAAATCGTTAACGTTCGTTGTTGCTATAAAAATCACTAATGCAAGAGCACCGCCGCCATCTTCTTTCAAGCTATAACGATTGGCAAGACATTCATTTCACATAGTAAATAAATATGCCTCCATAATGTAGAGCACAATACAACAAAAGCACTACCCAAGTATATAGTAGACAAGTTTAACAGACAAGAAATATATAACTAGAAATAAATATGTCAACAATAAAACAAATGAAAATAAAGTAGGGTTCGAAAAAAATCTTAATCAACAACCATGAAACAGAACAAAATTAAAAGATATTAATTGAAATATTAGATATTTTAATGTAACTTTTATTTCTCTTTAAAGTTTCTAAAAATAGTAATTAACACCTTATTGTATGTATACCTTTGTATTTACTTGTTAACAAATAAGTAATGCTAATATTGTGTAACTTTCAACACTAAATTTCATCTATTTTGTTTTACTCTTTGCATTTTCTAATTGTTCCTATGTGCGTATAAAAGAAATGGAACTGATGTGACATTTGGCTAGTTTTTATTACATATAACAAATATTCCTATAAAGGAATAGTTCTCAAAATGTTCCTGTCAATCAATTTTTGATTAACGAGAAATTACGCATATTAAATAATAACAATATTATCAATTCAATTTATAATATTAACAAAAACCATTTCTTTAGACGAATTTAAATTGTCTAACAAAGTATTAAAATATATATTTGAAATCGATATATTTATAAATTTGTATGAGAAACTGAAAATTTTTGAGAACCACTGCTGTACATAACTCTGCACACGTTTAGTACCAAATCTGTCTGAATTAATTGAATAGTTTATTTTATTCTTTGATTCTATATAATATATAATTGTATAAAAAATCTGTGTAATCTTTAACAATCTCTATGTATGTGTAATTGTATATAATACATATAACAAGTATGCAACTATTAGTGATTTTTTTTTTTTTCATATAATTAATATGATAGCTACTTAACAAAACTATGTAGGTATTTTAAAAATATCTCAGTTAAATCCTGAAATCTAATGCTTGTTGTTTACAGCAAAATTAAACAGAGATTTATTTATTATTCATCAAAATATTATATCCTTCAAATAGTATATATAAAGGAATCCGATAAGTTACTTAACCGCTAAGATTTAAAATTTAAGTAATTTTTAAATATATATATATATATATTTTATAATAGCTGCTATCCGTTCATAGAGTGTTATAATTTCTCTAATTATATTATTGAAATGCAAATCTATGATTGCTAGTGTTTTAAATAAGTACGACCCTATATTTCAAAGTACATCATTAAAAATCATTAATTAAATTAAAAAAATTCAAATAATTTAATTTACGAAATTATTTTTAAAATAACGTTTAACTGATATATTGTTAATACGTATATATGTATATATATATAATTCTGTAATGCAAGGACAATCGATACTTTGTCGCATTTCATGTGACATTTTCTTAAGTATAATTTAGCACCAATAATGATATAATTTAACAAATAATAAGTATTTTCTTCTTAAGATGGTAAATATAACTTCATAACATAAATATAATAATATTCTCTTAATATTGAATTCATTTGTTACGAACTTTTATCATTTTCATTTACCATTTACATTATAATAATATATAGGTAGGTATATAATGTAAATATACAAAAAACATCTAGTATGAAAGAGAAATGTAAACAGATATAGAACAGGTTAAGCTTAGGCACTGGCTAAATTGACTATCATACTTTAATTTTGAAATAATAATAATAATAGCCACACCCTATTTAAGTATAAATTTTTTTTCCTTTAAGTACCTATCGAAGGTCATTTTTGTATAAACTTTATGAAAGGTAGGTACAATAAATTCGTTTTTTTTTAATGATTTTAACAGTCTTAATGGTAATTACCAAGACTCGAACGCCTCTATATTTTTTTTATTGGGGTTAATATATATTTTTTTCTTTTAATTTTTCCCATTATCCATACAACAAAATGGGAAACATGAGATGATAATTCTTACTTTAAATTTATCTATATGGGCCTAAAGGTAATATATCTATATTCCTAAGGAAGCCTCTTAAAGTAGATATTGTAAATGTTGAATAATTAAATAAATAATACATAATAATATATATTCTTTGAAATTTCTTAATCCCTTATTAATCAATAAATATTAAACGTATATTATTTTATAAGTAAAGGCACACTAATAGGCAAGCGTTCCCTGGACCTACGTTTTAATATGATAGAAAAGTTTTATATCAGGATTTAACAACGTAAAATATAAATGAGTATTGAATTTTTTTTTTGTATTTTTTTTTCGAAATAGATATTATAATAATTTAGATATTTCGATAATAGAAATCAAAAACGTGTTGCTATCGTTATGGAAGACTACATTTGCCTCTAAAATTTAACTAAATAATTTTTTATAAGTACATTTTTTTCTTATTTTTAATTTTTAAGGCATTTATCTTTTTTATACCTACTAAAATAGAATTTACAAATCATCTCATGATTCCAGTTATTATTAACTTCATTCAAAGCACCTTGCTAAGATCACTTTAACAACAAAGCCTTGTTGTGTTATTTAAAATATGTACAGTTTTAAATACATAATGTTATATCTTTCAACATTCCTTTAACAGTGTATCTTTTTGTTAAAACGGGATGATAAAAATATATGAAGGTGTCAAAGTGATTAACATACTACTTAAGAGGACATGCGCTCGGAAAAATAGGTATTTCAGAAATTTATTGCTATTGCCTTGTGCCCCAAAGAAAGAATTATAAACACGAAAGGGACAACTGCAGCGCGGTCTGATTTTACCGTATGCAAAATAGACGAAAATATCACTTCCTAGTACCTTGTTTCCTCCTCCAAAACTGAACCGTTATTTAATTTTCTTTCAGTTTTAGAATAATTGAGACTTTGGCTACGCCTGTACGTTTTGCTTTTTAAAATTTTCCATGTATTTTGTTTGACAACCGTCTGAAAACTACGGTAAAAATGAAGCATTTTTTCATTTTGGATTATGGAAAAAACTCAAACGTACGAGCATCGCCCATAGTGGTGGATATATATTATTTGGTATAAAACTATTTACCATAATGCTATTATCCAGGGAGTAAACAGGGAACTACGGTTGTATGGAATAAATCCCGCTAGGATATCCTCTGAAATATGAGTTACAAATACAGTGATAGGAAGATATTATTATTTATTAGCAAAACTTTTTTTGTATAGTTATAAATCAAATTTGTAAATCAACGAGATAATTAGTATCGTAATCACTTTTAAAAACTTGCAATACTTATTGTGTTTACTATATTAGATATAGAAATTATGATTTTTTTTAATAGATAAAATTAAACAAATAATACAATATACTTTATACATCATTATATGAAAATATATAAAAGATGATTATTTTGGGGCTCTACATAATTGTTCAGGAACTGAATACTTTAACAACGTCTAAGAGATACTAAGGTATCTGATGATCCTAATATTAAGATCTATTTATTATATTAAAATTGTCTCTGTAACTATTACAACTTTGTGTATTTTGTATAATATAATTGTCCGAATAGCATAAATAACATATACAACCAAATTATTTTTCAACATCGATAAACTATTTTAAAAATTAATCTTAACAAAATCTAAAAAGTAAAATCATAGCCAGTGTTGAGTTTTACTTCGAAGAAGTTAAATTATTTAAAACTAAGATCACTAATAAGGCAAGTTAAATGAAAATGCATTTTGACCACTACAATTTACGCAATGGCATATTATTCAAGTCTTTTTGCAGAGCAGCCTCTTTTGTAAAAAATACTCTTTCGTTATTCATTATATACGCTACAAATAGCACTGATCGCAATCGAATTCCAAAGACGATGCCATTGGTTTTATATTAAACGTAACTACTATTAAACTTACACTAACTAATTCAGTTCAATGAGAATTGTATGTTACATTCAGCAAAAAACTTATTAAAACAAACTAAATTTGAATATACAATCACCATGAGTAGTTACTTTGTACCCTGAAATTTTTTTTTTTGTAAGTAATAAAATTAAGTAACAAGTAAGTGCAAAATAACAAGTAAATCATAGAAAATTTAATAAACCTCTTTGAAGTCAGCACTCTGAGAAACAAATGGAATAACATAAATAATAAATAGATAAATATTAACAACAAACGAAATTAATCGTTTAAACGACATCAATATCAACAAACATTGATATATTATATATTTCAAGTATTTTAGAGCTCGATTCTTATTCAAACGCGTAACAGAAGAAATTCTAAATCAAATAATATACAAGTGAATAAGTTTCTAAGTTTACTAATCAGATCTGATTATTTCCTTAAAAAATTTGAGTAAAACTACTTGATTACAGCTTTAAGACTCTTGCTTTGCCATTTGTTCGTTGGCATTCGGTTGATTTTTGTGTATTATCTTTAGATGCGCGATCATGTTATCTTTACGTGTAAATTCTTTAAAGCAAATGGGACATGGAAACACCTTTACGTCTTTCTTGTGAGATGTAACGTAATGCCTACAGAAATTACTGATGTGCGTGTATACCCTTGCGCATATTTTACATCTGAAAACATTTTCTCCCTCTTTGATACAATAATCCCTCACGGACTCGTTTGTTTCTTCATGATAATTACCAACACCTGGGATATTATTTTTCCTAATAGGTGAGGGAAATATACGGTGTTCCCAATTAGTTTGTGTTAAATCGGACATTTCATTGTTAGTCAAGTTAAGATTGTTTTGCTCCAATTCGGGCCTCACCACTGCGAATAACTGACTGGCAAGAGCGGGCATAAGCACTGTTTCTGGTGGGAATTTATCAAAGGTATTAAGCGAGGGATTCAAATTGGACAGGCCAGACAGCTGATTGAATAAGTTTCGTGCTCTAATTTTAGACATTTGGGGTATTATCTTTTTACTATTCTTTGGTTTTAAGTTACGACCTAGTCGGGTTTTATCGTCTGCATCCTTTATGGGACCGTCTTGTGAATTGGAATTTTCGCGACTTTTATCAGGATTGTATTTGTATTCGATTGGTTCGTTGTAACCATCGTTTGCATCAGCAGCGGGCTCCTGTTTTATATTTCCATTTTCGACAGACAGTACAGGACCATTAGTTGGATAGTTTTGTGTTATATCCTCTTTTGCTGCTTTATCAGGATCTGAAATATTTATTTTCAGTTCTAATATTGGAAGCTACTTAGACGTAATTTTCTATGTCATTTTATATTGTATTATCTGGAAATATTTTAGTATTCTCTTCAGTTTAGCTCATTTATTAGAATAATTTTTCTAATTACCAAAATATTTCCAAATGCTTTATTACGAAGGAAAGCTATTGGGAATAAGCCTTGTTGTTTTCCCTTTTGTCATGTATAATACTTAATTATTTTGTATATAGAAGTTAAAAAGAGAGAAAAATAATTACTCAAACCATTAACCACACCGAATTTGCCCCTGGCCATTCCTCTAATAGCTCTCCCCAAAAGCAGAAAAGCAAGCAATAGTTAAAAATTGTCGATTTATAGAAGAAATAAGCGTCTGTTACTCGTAAACGTCAAAAATAATTTTATATATATTCACTTACCCCTTTTGGATAAACTTTAAACATTATATATAAGGTACATATTCGAAATACACTTCACTTTTTTCACTTACGAATTTCCTAACATCAAAGCTTATATCCCAGTAGCTTTTCCCTTATTATTTTTTGTCTGTTGTAAAATGTTAGGTCACCAGAAAGGAAGATTAATGTAGATATTTACAAAAGGTAAGCATGTACACCATTACAATTCCGTAAAATTGAATTCGCGTCTTTATTATTAATAATTTGTCATAACTAAATGATTTCAAATATTTTTTTATTCAAATTATCAACAAAATAATTTAATGTATATTGTCCTTTTAACTTAAAAGACGACAAATACAAACTGACTACTAAAAGCTGAAAATACAGTCACATACCTGCTGACTCGGAGTCTTTGCCGGCCATTGGAGTTTCAGTCGACTGAGCGTCATCGCCTTCGTCGATCAACAAAGCTTCGCCTGCTTCCTCGCCGCCCGACGTACCGCCATCTTCTGCACTAAACCCGTCCATTGACATTTTCACTTCCAACATTTCCGGGGACCCCCTGATAAGTTGATCGCCCGGCCTGTTGTGAGTAGCATGAGATGCAGATTCGGGAACATATTCTCCTGGGGGACTCGCTGCCGTGTTCAACGCGTCACTCGAGCTCCCACTAAGTTTCCTCGGTCGTCCACGTTTTTCTTTTTGGTTGCATGAGAGCGTTACCCAATAAGGGCATTAGTAAATTCGGAGGAGCACCTCCACTTGGCATTCCAGATGCCGGTCGTTTCTGATGTGCATATGGGTGTATTCTATGCAGCTGTGGCGGAGGCGTATGGGTAGATGCATTCGTATGTTGTTGTTGAATTAACGAATTAGTGAGAGCTGGAATATCGCACTTCTCTTCATTAACTTCAGTGAGGCCCTTTATTCTTAAGCTTTCGGCCACTTTAAGAAAAGCGGTCAACCGCTCTTGATCGACGCTTACTTCTCCTCTATACATAAAATCTAATAAACTCTTCATATCCGAATAGGGTACATCCTTTAAAATAACGATAGGATGTTTTTCTTGGTGATTGACAAATAATGCTTGAAAGTAAGGGCTACACGCCGATAACACCATTTTGTGTGCTTTTAGAAGCTGCCCGTCCACAGCCAGTGTTACATCTGTAAACGTTTCCGCATGTAGCAACTGATCGAACACTGACAACATGTTCGACTGGTGGTTATTCCACCTCAAACAGAATCTTTGGGTCGCCATTTTCTCTTTTTTATTATTTTTTCTTTCAACGATATGATTTTACCAGTCCAACGTTAAAGTTTAATAAACCAACAATAATTCAATGATGTATACATAAGTATTCTCTCTTGTTCCATGAACAATACAACAAAACTTCAACAATAGATAATGTTTACTTTTTTAAAGTCATTTTCAATTTGTATGTTTCATAGTGTTTAGTGCAGTGTGTGACGGGTGCAGGAGGACCTGGAAAGAGACAATATTCATATTAACAAACTTGTTATTGAGTAACTTGGTTGACAGAATAAGCAGACAAAAAGAAAGCTGAGGATCGTCTGGATTTCTCTGCTTACGTGATAATAGATAATTGAATGATTTAATTCATAATAATGTTTGTTCGACACGACGCTATCCTCAGTGGGATACACGCGATATTACACACTATTGATTGATATAACAATGAATGGGTAACAATAGAAATTATCTCAACATTTTTTTTTAATTCTTCGGATATACAAACACAATTAAAATTTAACAATAGTATATTATCTTTATTTTATAATGCTAATTTGAAGTAAGTAATTTTATTTTGTATTTACAGGGTGGATCATTACGTGAACGATAGTGATGTCTGGAATTAACCCACATCTCTGTACTTCCGCTAACATTAATTAAGACTATGAATTGTATAGTTTTTTATATGAAAAAAAAATTATATATATTATATTTATGAAAAAAAAGAACCAGATCGAGTTTCTTGCCGGCTCTTCTCGACTGGGTTGCTTTCAGAACCGGTGGTAGTGTTTTAGACGTTTATAAGCGCCTTCTTAGGTCCTAAATTGAATCAAGTTGCTTTTGATTTTGATTTATTAGTGATATAATTCAGTTAAATTTAGCTTTTTGTTGCATCCCAATTAGTATCCATTTTCTTTCCAAACTTTTTCTTCGCCATCTCGTACCTAAACTTATGTGGGATTCGACGGTTCACTAGAAGCGTAGATTTGAACCAAATAATTGCCTTAACTCCAAATAGTCATTATGTTAATAGAACATACCACAAAAAAAGTTATCTATATTATGACAAAGGAAATGCATCAATCCTTTAATCAGACATGAGATTTAAAGAGTATTTTTGTACATGTTTTTTTTTTAAGTACTTGATTTTATTAAACGCATTTATATATCTATAGGTCACGCAGTATCTGTCTCGCTCACTTTTAGTAGAACTATGTTAGTCTAAATAGCATCCAGTTACTGTATACAAACCACCCAAACCCTTCGGAGTTTGTGAGAGAATTTTTGTACCAGGCTATGTCTAAACATTTTATAAAAGGGTCCTAGATTTTGCAAATCTTTAGTGAAGCTATGATTGATTTTCATTATTGCCTGTACTAATAAATAAAATTGAAGTATCTGTTCACAATATCAAAATAACTATTTTTTATTGAAGAAATACGAATATTTATACAATACTCTGTCTGTCTGTTTGTTCCGGATAATCTCCGAAACGGCTGGACCGATTTTGACGGGACTTTTTGTAGTACATATCTGAAGTTACACCGCGTAACTTAGAGTACTCTTGTTTTACGAAAAGAATTAGGGTTCCGTTTAAAAAAAATAAAACGCAGTGAAGAACATAAGAAACGCGGAGCAGCCGCAGGCACACAGCTAGTTCCTCAATATAACCAAAGTCTGAACTGTTAATACTTTAATTTATTTGATGTAGCAAATAAATAGACTTTATGAATTGACGTAACTAAATTTAAATGTAATGACATCATTTAACAGTAACATTAAATTTTATTGCATTTATATAACATTTTAATAACAAAAAAAAAAAAGTATAGTAACAATTATATTTTGTAATGTTTATGTTTCAAGATACACTAATGATATTTTAATTATGATAGAATAGAAAAGTATTCGTGTTATATACGCAAAATTACAATCCACTTACTACCTTGCCAAACTACTTGGCAGTTTATTGGCAGGTGTAACATCCGTTTCTTAAGAGGAAATCTAGACGACATTTAATCTATACAAACGTATTCCCCTATTCCCTCGCTAGGTAATATACCAATAATAGCATTATGGTAAATGTTTTTATACCGTGTAATATGTATACACCATGGCCTACGATTTCATTTTTTTTCCATAAATTAATTATTATAGAAATTACTAGCTGTGTACCCGCGGCTGAGCCCGCGTTTTATATGTTCTTCACTGCGTTTTAATTTTTTACTGCGTAATAAGATAAAGTAAATATATTTCTCATAAATTCAAGCACTTACCCGTAAAACTGTGCATTGAACCGGATTTTATTCAATTTTTAATGAGTTTTTTTTACGCGGAACCGATAGGACCCCTGAAAGGGGCTGTGGTACCCGTATTTACTATAAACGGTCTCTATAAAAGTTTCAGTGTGCAGAATCGGTATGACTGGCCATCCGTAAATCATACTTGTGTCTGCATACCTTTCCCCCAACAAACGACCCTTAAGGTCAAAACTCGAGACGCTTTTCGCCTTAGGCGACTCTGTCATTATCGCCGGCGATCTCAATTGCGGGCACACATTCTGGAACAGCTCGTGTGATACTCCCAACGGGAAGATTCTCATGCGCCTAGTACGGAAGCTTGATTTTGAGGTCGTCGTGCCCCTAGAGCCCACACATTTTCAACCGAACTGTCGCCCGTCAGTTCTAAATTTCGCTTTGATGAAAGGAGTCACGCTTCCTGTGCGTCTTATACAAGTCGTACACGAACTCGACTACGACCACCGTCCAATCGTCTTACTGTTAGGTCATACGGGTGACTCTAATTCTAGCCCGCTGGTTGTAAGAGTCGCGGACTATTACAAACTCGGCCGTTACTTGAAGGACCATCCGTCCACCCTGTCTCTCGATATGGTCCCAGATGTACTGGATACGTCTGCGGACGCGGACCTCACGATCCATGCTTTGGTTGAGCATCTCAAGATCGGCATCGAGGAGACCTCGAAAGAGGTGCAAGCGGCGAACGATCGCCGTTTCGTACTCCCCGATGACGTGAGAGCTCTGCTCACCTAAAAGCACGCCGCGACCCGAGAATTGTGCGCGCTTGCGTTCCTTGCGTAGAGCGGTGAAAGACCGCATCGGTCAGATACGTAATGATAGGTGGGACAGCCTCTTAGGAGAGCTGAAACCTTCCCACCTCGCGTACTGGAAGCTCGCACGATCCATGAAGATGGACCGTACCATCGTTAACATGCCCCCCCCCCCCCCTGGACAGAAATACGCAGGGACTTCAACCCCATTTGACGATATCGAAAAAGCCGAGTGCTTAGCCGATAGCCTCGAGCAGCAATGTGCCCCAGTAACCGACAACATCGATGTCGCATACATCTCTGTTGTCGAATCCTCTGTGAAGGACTCAGTTGCTCTTACTCCGGTTGTCTCCCTCTCACCTGTCACCTGTCACCTGTCCCGACGGAATCAAGAACGAAGTTATCAAACTTCTTCCTCCGCCTCTGATCGCGTTGCTGGTCTACATCTTCAATGTGGCCATCAAGAACCTCCACTTTCCAGCTGCCTGGAAAGCAGCAATAGTCGTAGGGATACACAAACCTGGCAAAGACGCCAGGCAACCCCTTATCGGGTTACCGTCCCATCAGCCTTCTCAACACGTTGGGCAAACTCTATGAGCGGATCCTTATGAACCGTCTCATAGAGGTGATAGAGGACAAAAATCTCTTGCCGCTCCAGCAGTTTGGTTTCCGAGCCAGACACTCCTGTGAGCACCAAGCGCTCCGCCTCACGGAGTACGTGCTCACTAATTTTAATCATCCTCAGTTCAATAAATCCTGGCACAAGCTCGCAGTCTTCTTCGACGTGGCCAAGGCATTCGACAAGGTCTGGCACACGGGCCTCGTTTAAAAAACTCACTAGATTAGGTATCCCCGACACTCTAGTTAGAATCATACACGATAACCTCACCGATCGTAGTTTCCGCTATAGAGTAGAGAACGCTCTCTCAGTAGCCCACCCGATACGCGCAGGAGTCCCTCAGGGTTCCATTCTGACGCCTGTCCTCTTTAACCTCTACGTAGCGTACCTCCCTGATCTCGGAAGAGTTCAGTTAGCTCTATGCGCGGACGATACAGTCATTTATTACGCTTTCCGTAAGAAAGCAGTCTTACGAAAATCCAAAGAGCTGTCGACGATCTCAGCTCTTGGTATTTCATGTGGCATCTCGCGATAAACCCGAGTAAGAGTACCGCGTTATTATTCACTAAAAGCCGGAAACTTAGAATGAATCCTCCCAGACCCATCCAGTACGCAGGTACTGTCATCCCTTATAGCTCCGAAGTCAGGTACCTAGGAGTTCAGTTAGACGACAGACTGACTTTCAAAGCCCACCTTAAGAAAGTCAAGCGCCAGACCTCCATGGTGCTAGGCCGTCTCTACCCGCTCTACAACAGCAAGAGCAACATGGCCCTCCGCCATAAGATTACCCTATACAAGATGGTGGTCAGACCCATCATCATGTAATGCGCACCTGTCTTCGGTCATATTAGTCGATCTCAGATACACGCCTTACAAAGGATTCAGAATTGCTTTATAAGGAAGGCCAATGGTTTGAGAGAACTGTGGATTTACCACCCCTTTGGTAAGCCCAGTGTCGCGCCTTCTTCGAACGTGCAGAGACACACCCGAATCCCCTCATAATACGAGCCGTCTCGTACCTGCCAGTTCGACGCACCAGCCGTAAGCGGCAACGTATACGACGTACGCGTAGAATTTTATCGAGTCGCGACGATGCCATCACTCACAGTAATAGGATCTTTCCTCATTTACCTCGTACATATGCTTGTCAGCGCCCACGCCCGCGAAACCGCCATTCCCGCCGCCGGGGACAGGCGACTAATTTTGCTCCCGCACTCTCCGGGTCCCCCTCAGGCGGCGACCCAAGACGTGCCTCGTTCTCCAACTGGGGAGGCTCTTGACGTCGCCGCCATCGCGATACAGGGACACTGCCCATGCATTAAGCATTACACGCACAACACTACATACACACTCCTGCACACAACAAGCAGGTACATATGTCCTGTAAGGAACCTTTTTTTTTTATTAAAATTTAAAAATAAAAAATTTAAAGATAGCTAGGACACAACTCGCGAAAGAGTTTGAACACTCAGGTGACGGCCAAGCCGAGGTTCGTACCATTTTGGTGACCCTTGTGCTCGTCACCTTTTGCGGCTGCCTTCAGCACTCGCCCCCAAAGTTCGGTGAAGTTGTTAAGGCCCTTCCGGTAAACAGCATTAGCTAGGTTAAAAAAAAGTTATAAGTGGGTACATCGAATCAATGTTTCCCCTATTAGGCCTACATTTAAATTAAACCCATTGTATCCAAACTGTTCCACTGCCATCAATAGGTATGCCTTTTCATATACTCCCAAGATGAAAATACAAAAACAGTCGTTCAAAATTGACTTTTACACTGACGCTTTGTATTTTTATTTACTACTAGTTGTATGACCGCGGCTGCGCTCGTGTTTTATATATTTTCACTACGTAATATAGTTGTTTTTTTTATACGGAACCGTAATTATTTTTCAATATTGCTTTGCCTACTAACATTAAGCAAAGATATTTCTGAAAAATTTAAACACCTGCCAGTAAAACTGTGCATTGAAAACCGGATTTTATTCACAATTTCACGAGATCACATTTTTTTACGCAGAACTCTATTTTCGAAAAACAGTATCTTCAGCTATCTACCAAAAAACAGTCCTCTCAAAATCGGTCCAGCCGTTCCGAAGATCAATAGGAACAAACAGCCAGACATACAAAATTTTTAAAAATTGCATTTTTGGAGTACGTTACGTATAATATACATTCATTTCTATTTAGTAAAAAAATATTTTAACATTACACACATATATTTCAATTTTTTTACTAGATAATAATAAATATAACTGTAAAAAATTAATTTACCGAAATGACTTTTAAATGCACCTTACTTAATAACTTGTAAATCTATAAGAAAGACAATCAATCAATGCGTAGTAAACTTTATACAAAGTTTCCCTGATCTATACACTGCTGAGGTGATGGAATTTTACAAGTACCGCCTTTAATTTAACACAAAGTTGTAATTTATGGTTTCCATGAGAAAACGATGTCGCTAGGTCGAAGTACCTCTATTCCCTTATGCATGCGTGTATTTGTTATAATTCCGACGTTCGTTTTCTTAACATTACAACAAACAGCCTTTAAAACTGCAAATGTTTATTATAGTAACATTGTCTAATAGTTAATGCAATTGCAGTAGGTAGTTATAAGAATTGAAAAATACAGACAACACTTTATTAAAGTACAGACAGATACAACATTTTATTCAAATACACGAATGGTACTTAATTGTATCAATTGCTAACATATAAATAAATAAAATCCTTTTTTGTGTGTTTTAAATAAATAAAGTGACAATAACTAAGGTAGTATTAAAATGTATCGTTTGAAGGTAAACATTTTAAAATAAGAGGACATGCGAGTTGCGTTTATTTCATACTATGCCCCTGTTTCCTCCCTATGTACTGGGATTATAGTAATTGTTTTTATACCACATCTCATATATACACCACTGCCAAGTCCATAAATTTTGACTTTTTCCTTAAATTAATTATTATAGAAACTATAAACCTTCTAAAATGAGAAAATGGCCGATTTTTACAGTTGGTTTTAGACATCCGTCAAACAAACTTGATGAATTTGAAAACTCAAAAAAATATTATCTTTTTATTAAATAGAGTTAAAAAAAAATTAGGGTTTAGCTAGGATCAAAATTCCGCGGGAATTTTTACACATAGGTAACGGCAAGCAGTGGTTCGTACCACTTTGGTAACCCTTGTGCTAGTTACCTTTTGCGACAGAGTGCCTTCAGCACTCGCCCACAAATTTCGGAGAAGCTATAAAGGCACTCCCGGTGAACAGCATTAAATAGGTAGAATAAAAAAATCTCTCTTATTGTATAAATGAAAGAGAAATTGAAATCGGTCCAGTTTTGGACGAGGAAAGAGGAGAAGTGATGATTTCGTCTATTTCATATGGGTATAATTCTTTCTTTGGGGCGCGACGATTTCTGAAATACCTTTTCTACAAATTTGTTGCCGATAGTGTTTCCTCTCAAAAACTTAAGAATTACTCTTAACAGGCTCATTTACTTGCAAATATGATACTCAAGAAATAACCACTAACAATCCTTAAAGACGTGAAAAGAATACCTCGTGTAAGTAATATCTATACTCATAATAAAAATATATCTAAATAAACAAAACCGATACATTAAATATATTTAGGAAAAAATATTATGGCGGGGTCTACGATCAATGACGGAATACATTTTTATGATTGTCAAAGCTAGATGAAAAAGGAGGATGGATATTTTTATGAAAATAAGTGATAATATGTTCCTAAGTCTAGTTTAATATAGAATCTATATTTTATTGAAATCAACGTTGAAAAACACAGAATTCCACGCAGGCTCAGACGCGGCTACAGTTAGTAAATTAATAAAATCAAGGTGTTGTTAATTATATTGATTACTCAGATATATCGATTGCATTCTCAACTATACTAAGGTTGAACCATTTTTTGAACTATCAAGAACTACTTTTTTATTAAGTGGCCATTGCCTAATTGAGCATTACCATCGTATTGTTTCTTAATTCTTTAATAATTGAGAAATTCTTATATTACCTATTAAATTTAATAAAAGTATGTTTTTGCACCTCAAGCCGAGATTGGTTGATCGTTGGATGTACATTTGGGAAATCAAGTAAATACTATCCTATGGATTTTTAAATCTCAGAATGAAAACGGAACAATTGACAATTGGCATTGGAATTGTTTATTAAATTTATATCGGAGTATTATTTTATGTTACTCCATAGAACGAAATTATTATTATTATACGAATATCATTAGGGACAATTGTAGTTTATTAATTTATATACGTGTAAATGTGTACGTTAATGTCTACTACACACGTAACAATTGTTGTAGAAATACATAGATAAAAGATGACTTGTAGTGACATAGATAAAAGGTGGGTATGTTAAAACATTTTCTATAGATAAAAGAAGGACATTACGGGACACCCGGAAAATGTGACATATCAAATGTCACTAATCATTGCATACGAGCCTGTTTAACTGCCAAAACGCATAAATATAATTTTCACATCAATAGTATAAGGCTCTGTAAGGAGAGATGGGACAATACGCTATTACAACCAAACTGTTGAAAAAAACCAGTAGATACTAAGTTTATTATTAAAAAACAAAATAAATGCCATATTAACTCTTATAACAGGTATTCTGTTGGTATGGATTTAAATTATAATGCCGCCCATCAAGTTTTTTCAGTTAAATTATTATAAGTACATTACAATATGTTTGTATAATTTAAAAAATAATAGCACATATTTTTATTGATGACCAAAATATCATTTTTATTACTGTAAATTTTATTAGCTATTTTGTTTAAATACTAAATTCTTAGTAAATTTATCCCTGAATTAATTCTAAACTATTCAATAACTTCTCAATGAATACATGTGTTGGATTGACAACTGACATTATAAGTATATAATTTAGTCAGCCATGTAATAATCAGCTCTACATTGCTCTAACAGTTTGAATTCAAAGGTCCGTTTGAGAGATTACTTCCTATTGTTATTTTTAAACGTATGTTTAAAATTTCTTTAAAGTAATACCTAATGAAATAATGAAAATCGCTAGCACATAAATCTACCCAGCCTTAGCTTTAGACACAAATCGTACTCTGAAAATGATATTTAAATGTTTAAAAAATCACTAAACAGTCATGTTTTAAATATTTGGAATAAGAGCTGGTGAATTAATATTTCAACTGTACCTACACATTTAAACTGAGATTGAAAATACGAGGGCGCTGCTACATTTGACTAGCGAGCAGCGGCGGGAGGGAGTGTGCATCAACGAGCGCACTGCAGTAGGAAAAAATATTCCAATATATGAATATGTACCCGACTACGTAAGACCTCGTATCAACCGCAACAAAATAACAAACAAATTATAAAATAATTATTTAGTCCTAAATGAAATTAGAAATATATAAATTTACATTCACAAAAAAAAAAAACGTGACAACAAATCATAACCGCTTTGCCGATTCCAATCAGAATCTAATTGGAATCGTCTCAATTTATTTTAAAGCTACAATAACACGAACATTCGGTCCACATCCACAGGTGCTGACCACAAACGTTATCGCGGTATAAACGGGCGCTCGAATTATTACTACGCACCCAGTCGAGCGCGTTACATTACGTCATCACAATGGCATTATTACCTCTGATATCCACATTAATTTAACCGATACGTCGCGATAAGCGTAGTTTGAGAAAAATTATATCACTGCACAAACATAAGGGAACGTACCACACGTATCTGCACCACGATCAACTCGACCCTTTTATGGGAGTGAGGATCAGCCCTTCCGCCATAGTCCGAGTCCGCGTTTACGTCGCACCCCGCTCACCCGACGACTGACGGCCGCAGCCCGCAACCCCGCGCGACGAACACCGACTCGCTCCGCGACTCGAATATCTCTCACAAAAAATACGCCGTCATCATCGAAATGGCGGCAGCGGATATATTCAGCGCAGGGTGCATGGTAAAATATTGATTTATTGAAATATATTGATTTCCTTTCTTCTCGGGAAGAGCATCCCCCGCCAGTAAGCTTACATCTCTCTATTACACAACAGTATCTACTATTCTCCTAGTTAGCTTTACCGTTGCCTAATAGATTTAAACAGAATATGGGGTGAGAGGGCGCTGCAGGAGGCCAATACAGGGAAAGCTGTTTTATTACCTAGGCTTAAGAACCGTCATTTTTGAAATACATTTATTTAAGTAATAATTTTAATTTAAACAATATTTCCTTATGAGTATATAAAGAAGGAAGAGGCCGCTTGTAATTTTCGGATGCTTGGATAATTATCGTATAATTATGTCAATATCTTCAGAAGGCCTAAACTGATATTATCATTTTTTTGTTTATTTTAAAGCACGGATTATTCTGTTATATACTTATATTTATTTGTTAATGTATTTAAAGCATCCTCATATATTATGTCCTACCTTTAAATAAATATATTGAAGGGATGAGTTTTCCACGTGAAAAACATCAATCCATTCGTGTCGTCGCCATGTCAGCAGTGTTTGCCGTCTCTGTTCCGCACAGGCGGGGTTGGAAGGACGCCCTCTGCGCGGCGACCGGCGCCGATGATGGCCGAGCACCGCCACTTTTCGCAACGAACCCACCCGAGTCCGCACGGAAAATAGACCGCGGGTCGCACTTGTATTTTTTTAACTTAAAAATCCACTTCAACAAACACTAAAGTTTCTTAAAATACAGAAGAAACCCTTTATAAAATCAAACTGTATGTTTTTTTATTATAATCTAATGTTCACAATTCAATTTTAAAAATACAATCCACGTTTAGGTCAAAAATATTTTCAGGATGTAGAAAAAAATCCGCGCGCGTTTGTTACTCGGAAGTATATTTAATAAAAATGGCCTGCCGCCTCGGCGGGAGGAGTGGCAATGGGCAATGAGGTCGGTACCCTCTCTCTGGCACCCGCGCGCGCCCCTCCCTGCCGCAACACTCCGGTACAGGGTTAGAAAGTTTCAAAAGTAAATTGTGGAAATCATGAATATAGCCGCGGCGCCCTGGGCAAGCAATTTATCAAGAGAGGGTTCAGGACGAGAAAGCGATCGACAACTTCAACACACGAATCATCGTCCTGTAACTTTTATAATTTCCAAGTACCTTGCAATAAAGGACAGCCGCTACGATACATCTTAAATTTTTCAGTTTTATTATCTGCAACACTCCCTCCTTTGACAGATCAGGGTCACATTACGTTTAATGTTGATACCAGATCAGATATGGTTTTATTTTTATAAAATTATCAGCGTTGTTTTATTCATTCAAGACATGAACTACCAACCAGACCAGGAAGGAAATTTATAAAACATTACTGCTTATTATTGCTCACACTAAAACACAAAATATCAATCACTTCCCTGACAGCCAAAACATACAGAATTATTTTTCTAACCACAAAAATTCTTAAAAATTGAATAATGGCATTATAATGTTAATTTTATAGACAATTACTCAATGAGCAAAATCCGAAATTAAGAAAACCTAATAAATGCACTAAGTGTAAAAAAATAATGTCATATTTTAATAATACCTGATTTATTAAATGAATTCAATGGGATTAGTTAACGATGCTTAGTTAATCAAATATGTCATTTTATGTAGATAATCACTGTTAAAGTAATTTTGAATAAATATAAGAATTGGAATTCATGTAATCCTATCTATATAATTTTCGCACCTGCCTTGACGGAAACATGTATTGATTAGGCAGAACGAGTGCTGTAATTCAGTAGTGACCTGACCTAGGTCATCGTGCCAGTGTTAGCTGAAGTCCTTACAGCCAGCTGACCCAGTTTCCAGGCCCGCGCGGTTTCAGTATAAAAGCTTGCCAACATACTTTCCCTTAATAACAAACGTGCCCTGGAATAAATATGTCACGCTCTTAAAAAATGCGGGATGAAAAGTTTTGATATATGTTTTGGAAATTCTATTAGGCAATTTATTATTTTAGCAACATATGATTGCTATTGAGAATATAATATGCCATTTATCAACTAAAATTACCCTTCATTCGCTATTTTACCTTTGATTAGTAGGGTTTTATACTTAAAAGGAGGGTAGTACTATTAATTAAATTAATTTGTAAACTTTAAAATCTTAATATTCTTTTATTTTTTGGTGTTTTTTATGTATTAATGATATTAGAAAATATATTACAGAACAGAATTTGAAAGATATTTCAAAATTAGTTTTAAAAACTACATACGAAGCATTTGAAAGAAGTTAGATAGCGTCTTTTCTTAAGTTTGGGCTTTACAAGTGTTTAATGAATAAGCAAATTTAGTTGTAACGGCTCATGGTGAACGGTCAGTTCGGCGGTAACTGTTATAACTACACGAGTGGTAAAAGCTGCGAACAAAAAGAAATCCTTTGGCTTTCTAACTGAGATGAGGCGACGTGTGTTGCGCTGTGCACACATTGTCAAAGTTCATAATAGAAAAGACGCTTCTAATTACATAATAAAGTGGTAAATTATAATAAACTATATAATAATAATAAGCCAGCTGTATGCCCGCGGCTGCACCCACGTTTCATATATTCTTCACTGCGATTTCATTTTATTATACGGAACCGTAATTATATTCCTAAAAAAATTTAGTACTACGAAAAGTAAAAATATTTCTCATTTCTCACTTGCCCGTAAAACTGGGTATTGTATCCGATTTAGTACAAATTTTTATAAGTTTAATTTTTTTTACACGGAACCCTAATTATTATCAAAAATTAAAAAGTACCCTTGGTTACATAGAATAATTTCAGCTATCTATCAAAAACTGATTTTGACGGAACATTTTCTGATAGATAACTGAAGTTACTCTACTCATGCTTTATCTACTTTTTCCTAAAATGATTAGGGTTCCACCTAAACTCATGAAATTAAGGATAAAACCAGATTTAATGCACAATTTTACTGACAGGTATTTGAATTTGTGTTAGTGCAAAAGAAAAGAAGATTTTAGCAAATAATTAGGGTTACGTGTAGTAAATTAAAACTAATAAAATTGTTAACACAATCCGATTCAATGGTCAGCTTTACGGGTACCTACATAAGTGTTTGAAATTCTGAGATATGTCTGCTTTCTGTTATTTTAGGGCAAACAATTTAGGGTTAATAATTAGTGACCATCGAAACATTTTTTTCCAATGATTATTTAAAAACTATATAATAATATTACACAGAGAAGACAATATAATACACGGGCGGAGTCGCGGGCACACAGCTACTTATGGATACAATTTTTATAATGCCTTTGATTCAATGACGGTGTATAAAATGTATGGAATGTGTGTGTAGCATCTAGCCGCAAATGCTGCAAATAACTTATTAAGAATTTACTTAACCCTAATCATTTACCCGGTGTCTACTCCAACATGGATACTTGATAAAATTGATGACTGGACTGGAAATCGATCTTAACTGGACAAAACTCTTTGCTTAAATCTCGTCAAAAAACCTACGGGTAGTGATGGCCACTAAAGGGAAAATATAAAATCCTTAACCAAAACTTACACACTTAAATCAACATAGCTGCAAATCTTGTTGATATAGGAAAGAAGTAATTTTAATCAACTTTGTCCGGATGCCTTGGATTGGGAGTCGTATTGCTTACGAAAAAAAAACAATGAAAATGTTACGTACATAGTTTGCAGCTGAATCTGCCCATTGCACATAAAATATAATCAGAAGGAAAATACATTATTTCTCCCGTATTCATCACATATGATGCATTTATTTTAAATCATATACTCGTAATGTGCATGTCATAAAGATCCGCACCTTTATTCTGATTCTGAAATTACATTACATTGTTCTGCAAAATTAGCCTTTTCACTTTTTCACGTCGGTGATGTATGTCTTCTTATCTTTATCTTAATTCTTTCCTTCATTTCTAGAAGATTCCTGCTCCTATTGTTTCAGATTGTTAATTCTTTCTTATTTTATTTTTATTAGATTACCTTTGAGTGATAACGATGTCATTGTAGTGGTGTATAGATTCTGTCAACTCTATCTGGTATTAGAAACTATTATTAGATTTCTTCTAGGTAGCTAGGCATTTGACACATTTCACAAACAATTTCAAATGTTCAAGGTTTTTCGTGAATAAATAGTAAGGAGAAACTAGAAGAGTTACTACTTAGAGTGACACAAGTGATGTGCTTAGTTTGGATACCATAATTCAGAGCAACCTTACCCTATTCCCTACTAACAATGCATGCAATCTTTATGGCTACAAATAAGATTGAAACTCATAACTTTACAATTTAGTTTTGAAATAACAAATAGTAATTATTGATATAATAATATATTGTTGATTTATATAACATGACATTACAATACCGCTCGCAGTAACATCACGGTGATCGATACGCGATAAAATAATAACTATCCATTGCTCATTATGTGCATTACTAATGTTCAATCATCATTAAATTGATGATTAAACTATGAGGTAAAATTTACTTGTAGATTTGTAATATTACAAATTTACTTATGGATTTTTAAAAGTCATTTCTAATATCGTAATCAATCGTAAAAATGCTAGTGTCGCATCTGAAGAGTCTTGGTGAAGTACCGTGTTTGATTTCATATCTTGGGACTGTCGTAAAGGAAACAACCTTACCATACCATACAGCTTTGCAATGAATAGTTAACATAATATGCATTGATAATACCATATCAAATTTATATGTTCAGGTATTGTAAACATGTAATGTATACATATCAAAATAAATAGCTATAAACATGAATATTTGGAATAAATAAATTATTGTAAAACATAATAAATATTAGTGATAGAAATGGACACACCTTTTAGAAACGTAATTATTTCGAATTATGCAAATCACTAATTTTTAATTGGTCCCTTAGTCGTCAGCGTAGTATTGATTTTTTGCTAATATTTTATCATATACATGTATAAACTTTAATGTGTTCCTAGAAATTATTATAAATAAGCATTACTAGATATTTACGAATAGTTTTTTCGCATGTTGTAAAATTTTTGGGAAGCTTCTGGGATTAATAATAATATTCTACATGCTAACTCAAGGCGCATCTATCTTTTTAATACATTTAACATATTAAATGTTATGAAAGTTTTATTAGAAATTACAAATAAAAATTTCTTCAGCCGTAAATAATAATAATGTTACCTTAAGCAAGTACTAATCATCCGACTTCGATTCTAAGAAATCATAGAATGTGATATTTAATTAATAACTGATCAAAGTGATTAGAAAATTTGCCGAATGGTCAATAAAATTAATACGTCGTCCTACATACAAGTATGATGTACTCATGTACATATGTAGATTGCATCTGTGCATTATTTTTTTATTCGGAACAAGCGTATCGTGTAACATGCATTATAATAACTTCGTGACGTCTCACCGTTTGTTCATCACTAACAGAGTTAACTAAAGAACGGTTCTTTATATTTACCTACTAGTTGTGTGCCCGCGGCTGCGACCGTTTTTCATACATTCATCACTTCCTTTTTTTTTTTTTATCCGGAACCCTAATTTTTTTCCTAAAAAAATGTTAGTACCAAGATAAAGTAAAAATATTTCTCTTAAATTATAGCACTTGCCCGTAAAACTATACATTGAATCGGATTTTATTCAAATTTTTATGACTTTTATGTATGTTACGTGGAATCCTATTTTCGAAAATTAAAAGTACCCTAAGTTACCCGGTTTAACTTCAGCTATCTACCAAAAAATGTCTCGTCAAAATCGGTCCGGCCGTTCCGGAGATTACCTATTACAAACAGATAGACAAAAATGTAAAAATTGTATTTTTAGTACAGATTTCGTATATACATTCTTATATACGAGTATTTATTAAAAAAGATTCATTTTGACATAGCAAACAGACACTTAAATTTTATTTATCTACAGTATAGATAGATATGAAGCAACGTAACGTTTCTATGACATCGGTGCATATATATTCCTAAAAATATCGGATTCAGTAAGTAGTAAGGTATAAGGGCCCGTCCTGGTAGAATCAGATCATCTAACGGTCCAAGTTTCGGTTCAATGACTCGATTTGGACGCTCAATTTTCGCCGTGTACTGTTAGATATCTTGGCAAGCAATAACACACTGCATTGATGGAAACGAACGCCTCGAGACGATGCTGTGAAGTGTGCTTCGTATCTCCCTATGTCAACTGCATTAAATAATATGTCATTGTTTTTGAATTGGATTTCTCGACTTTTAAATATTCTAATTGCATGGAAATTATGTTATTCATTTTATTAAGACGCGTACAATAATGAAATCGTTTTGATAAACTAAGAATAACTCTTATGTCATGAAAAAAAAATATTATACAGATATTTCTTCATCGAGAAAATATGAATATATATATAAACATATATAAATGCAATGTATATTTAATTGAAATTTTAAAGTTGAGAAATTTCTAATAATAATTCACAATATTATAGTACCTATTATGTATAATAATAGGTCACTGGCTTATCTCTTATAGCGATAGATAAGGGTTAGTAAAGTACCCGGTAATGCCATATTTATGTGAAACAGATATTGTAACATACATATGTTTTTTTCTATAGAAATGTGCAGCGTTTTTTACTTTTTAGTCATTTGATTTTTTCTTCATAAAAAGTTTAATGTAAATATTGTAAATATGTAAATGTACATAGTGTCTGTCGTAGTGTAAAAAATTACACAGATAAAAAACTTATCAGTAGAGGATATGTTTTTTTAAACTGACGAAGCCTTATTGACCAGTATGGCCTTAACAGTTTCACAGGACTTTGATGTATTTAAGTATGTAATAAGTCATAAATTATAATTAATATCCAATATACAATTTTTATGTATTTTAAAAATATGGTCCCGTTTGGTGAAGAAATAATGGCTATTTTTTCTAAACTTAGACTAACTGGTGTTCAGCAGGTGATCGAAATTCGAGCACAAGCATTGTAGAAAATTAAAAAAAAAATCTGTTTCTGACTTTTTTTATTGGTAACGATAAAACTCATTAATGTAGCATCTAAATGAATAAATAAAAAGATTGATATACAGGAGAGAAGATATTGACATATTTTATGTTTGCCTGTTTATTATATACAGATATGAGAGGCTAGAAGATTTTGTCAGAAACATAACTCTTAATCTGTTATGTAAATAGTAGTTTTTAATTTATTTCTTAAAAATTGCTTCTATATTCCGCACTGTTGCATTGGCATATCACATTTGGGATAATATAGAATGTTCACTATGCACAAGTGATTGTTTGATAAATAAGAATAAAATAACATGAATGTTGAGTTGTCACAAAAATTTCACGGCTAGTTCGGATAGCCATTCTGCTAAACCAGAAAAATATTTTATACTCCCATCCAAGTGTCATTGGCAGAATTGTGTATATACTTCCTGCCTGCTGAATTAAATACAATTATAACATAATCTTTATTTCTGTTGCAACAAATAGATTGTATTCGAAAACGGTAGCTACATTCAGCGGGCGTAAGTGGTTCATAAGTGAATTTTATTCCCTTCATATTTTAAAATAGAAATAAGCAAATAAAATGTATTGGCAAATGATTGATTTATTACCCTAATCCCTAAAAGATACATAAATATAATAGCAATTTATTTTTTTAATTACATACTTCTAAGATATGTATTTTTAACAATTTGACAATTTAATAATTTGGTTCTTATGTCAAAAATAATAAGGTATCCTTAATTGAATATACCGTTAAAATAATAAACAACGCAAGCGAAGTCTCTTGTATCAGCTACTATTATGTAAAAAACCAAAGAGTGTAAATTGTAATAAAAAAAACAATATATAACATCACGCCTCTATCCATAAGGGTAGGCAGAGTACATCCTTCTCCATCCTATGATCCTGTCGCACGTCTTTAACTTTTGGCATTTTCATACCAGCTCCTTGGTTATGGGTATCTTTGACCGCGCCTTATTTCAGAAAGTCTTCATCTGTCGAGATACGCTCGCCTAGATCGACCTTTACCTACTTGTCCCGTTACCCTCGCCTTAGTGAGACCGGAGTCCCCCAATGCAATAGGTAAGGGGGCACGGAGGGACGACTCCGTGCCAGTGTGGGACTCACCCGGACGTGAAGCGTCCGGAAATACCCACTAAAAAACCCCATCCACTCACTCCACCTGTCTAATCTAATTAATATGCTTAATGCTTTCTCAATCTTTGTTACTACATCCTCTATCACACCACAACGTTCGCTTTTCACACTATTTCTTATTTTCTTTAATAAAATTATTAACCATATGTTTAATTAAAGAGAGCAATTAAGTACTTTGTGTGTGTCTATGTGTGTGTGTGTGTGTGTGTTTATGTGTGTCAGTAATGCAAGCGTGGAGAGCGGCTCGATTCCTGCCTGAACAACTCCCAGTTCCGAGAAGGGCTAACTGGTGAGAGTGCGGCTATGTCTATGACTCATTATTATAACTCTTATACATTATTATATGTATGTATATTAATCAGTAAATAAAAATACGATGGTGGTAGTACAGTCCATAGAGGTCCTGCCCGTCATCCAAGTGACGCGATGTAAAAATTCTTGCACGTATTTTGACTTTTTAAGCCCCTCGAGTTTTCGATTAAGACGCGCGCCTTAATTTTTATTCCACTATTACTTTAAGAGGTTAAATTGATTGTTTGTTTGTTGTGAATAAACTTAAAAAAACTACTTTATCGATTTTAAAATTTATTTTCAGATAAAGAAAGCTAGTAGCTACACTATGCGAGTAACAAGGCCAATTTTTTTTATTTATATTTACCCATGCGAAGCCCGAGCGGGTTACTAGTACAAATTATAGAGAGACAACTAAGGATGACAAGGAATGCAAAAACATAGGTTCGGTCGGTGGTCGAACCTCCTGTTCGAAATCTAACCCTAATCATTATTGGAAAATTGAAAATAAAAATACTATTTTATATTTGTTTTTTTTTATTGAAAACACTAACGCTCTTCAATGGTTACTAAAAAAGAAACAGGTTGATAAACCAAGAAGAAAAATATCTTAAACCTTATATATAGGTATATTTATAATAAGCAGGCATGATATTATTAACGTCACTAATCTATTCCTTATAAGGAATTTAATTACTATTTCAAATCATTTATATCTAGGTAGTGTTGATCTATATTGTAAGCTTTAAAGCATAAAGAATTGAATTCTTAAAAGTAACTGCAATACATTTATAATATTTAAATTAAAACAATGGTGAACACCATTTAATATATGACATTTAAATTAAATAGGCAGATACTAATTGAAGAAACTGTAAAACTAAGTATTGAGCACATAATATTACTTACTAAGAGTTAATAAAAATAGAGTGGGAACTTTTTTTTATAAATAATCTTCAAGGCCATTTATAAATTACAACAAACGCAAAATAGATAAAAATGTAAACTTATTTTCAAATATTTTATTAACTCGATTCAATTTGTCAATTAATTTAATAAGGGATAATTAACAATTGCAAAACTCGAAACAATTAATTATTTCACAAATTATCATTAAGTTTCTACAAACGATTAAAACCAAATGACTAATAAGGAGGACGTAAACGTTTGTTTAATGAGATAAGTCATCATTTAAGAACGAGCCACCACTGGCGAAACATTACTGTTTAACTTTGGTATTTATTGCCCAATTCTCAAATCAATAGTTAGTACCTAATATGAATTCTTAAATTATCTTGATATATCGCTGCTCTTACTTCATTTATCGTACCGAAATCGCACTATCAGGGACACCTGTCGCTTTAAAGGTACATCTTCGCTCCTATTCACGACAAGTCTGACATCATATTCGATTTGGTGTAATTCTGCGTCGTTCTATCACTACGGGTGTAAAGGGGACAGTATGATGTATGAATCGAGTGATCTATTCGAGATGTATTTGAATAGGCGGCTGTTGGATAGCCCCACCACGACAGCCGTTAGCGGGTCCCGTTACTATCCACCTCATCACTAATTCAATCTCACGAAAGCTCAACTTTTGGCGGTGAATCAATTAACCCTAAATAATATCCGGCGAGGAACGCAATGGTGGTGTTACTTTTAAATATTTAGCTCAAGTCATCATCACTATTGGCATACTTTCTCCGGTGGAAAATAAACAATAAGGTAGTTATGAAGTCATTACTGTGCTACCGATAATACTTTTTAGGTTAAAAATGAAACAGAACCTTTGGTTCAAGTCCCAGTCTCGGCTGACCGATGTAGAATACTATTCTTAATTCTAAAAATCTGTGTCGTTAAGAGGAAGCATATAATAATGAGTCAAAATATAATTTTACAACAATAGAACAATATTTCCTTATTAAACATTAAGACAACATTAAACATTCGACGATCAATTCGATGTTCCGATAAGAATCTTGGACTTCAGAACCGACACCGAACTTTCAATGAATAACTGGAAAGTACAAATTGTTTTTTATAGCCAAATACATTATAATTTGTAGCATTTTACACATACGCGCATTGGCCGTATCAAAACTAGGGCTGACCTTTGGTTTTTTTACTGATGCCGCTTTTCGTTTAGCTGTAAAAAAAATATGTCTTGTAAAATACCATACCTTACCTACCTCAGTAAGTATCTATTTTGAATATAAAATTTAATAGAATTCAAATTGATTTGATAATCACTCAAGAAGTTAGTGTATTCTCTTTAATTTTTTATGGCATACATATTTATTATTAATTAAAAAGCAAATGAGTATGGTGGTAGGTACGTTCGCGAGGTATGGCTAGTCGCGTGGTGAAAACGCAGAGGTGCGCGCCCGACCCGCCCGAGTGGTTGAGATTGCGTAAGTACACGGGGCCGATTTCTAACGTGGCTCCCACGCGGCAAGGTCGGCGTTTCGGAGGACTCTTGGTACCTACACGGTGTTCATCAAAATAATTATTATCATAATTTATTGTAATAAGAATATTATGTAAAGAAAATTCATATTGATAGAAAAGTACAATAGCCCACATTAATCAACGCACAAATAAATTAGTCCTTTATACGCATGCATACTGTTGAAATTCAGAATGTCTATATTTTCCACGGGGATTTTCTCAGGAGAAAAAAGTGATTTTTAAGATATTTTTTTAGATAAATTATGAAAAGTATATATTAGGTAAATTATCGTTAGAGGTTTTATTATCTAATCAATTAATATAACAAATTTTTGTTACAAAAATGAACGTTCAGACTTTTCGTTGCAAGTTCAAAGTTAGGTTGAATTTGGTCTTCTGGTATGAATTAAGTTTATGTAACCCCTTCATCAATGTCAACCGCCCCTGGTGCGGCTCTGGATGCTCTGTTAAATCTGACGCCCCTTTATCTACACGTAGAAAAGGTGGCGAGGTTAACGATGCACAGAATGTACGCCCTCGGGAGGACACAATGGATATCCCATTTCATGAGATCTGCCATAGACTCAGTGATAGAATCACCAGTTTTAGGTATGGTATCGGATATGACGATACCTGAAACCAATTTTCAAAAATTTTATGATGTCGAAATCCCTCCACGGGACTCCTGGCTAAACAGTGAGATAACGTGGAGGGAAGGCAACTTAATATGGTATACTGACGGGTCCAAAATAGAACTCAACGTAGGCTGTGGAATATATGGAGAGCGACCCAAGTTTAGTAAAACAACTAACCTTGGTAGTTTCGCCTCCATTTTCCAAGCAGAAATATGCGGCATTCTGGAATGCTCCTATATAAATCTGCAGAAAGCCTACGTTAGCCATATAATATATATTCATTCGGATAGTCAAGCCGCTCTCTTGGCACTGGCTTCGGACACAGTTGACTCGAAGTTAGTTGCCAATTGTGTGGCAATGCTAAACAGCCTGGGTAAGAATAACAGGCTGATTTTAAGATGGGTCCCCGGGCATGCAGGAGTTCCCGGCAATGAAGCTGCGGATGCGCTTGCACGAGCAGGGGCTATGGAAACACAATTTGGGCCTGAACCATTTTGTGGTATTTCAAAAAGCCTAGTTCGACTGACCATAAGGGACCAATACACCCATAAGGCTAAAGAATTCTGGAATAATTTGCCAGGACAAATTCATTCCAAAGAGCTCATCAGGGGATATACTCAGCGAAAAGCTGAGGAAGCCCTGATGCTCAGTAGGAATCAGTTGCGGGTATTAGTGAGAGCGCTAACTGGGCACTGTTGTTTGCGCAAGCATATGTATAACATGAGTGCCCAGAACACAAGAGAGTGCAGATTCTGTGAAGTCGCAGATGAAACACCAAAGCACATCTTGTGTGATTGTGACCCACTAATACCCATACGCAACCGAGTTTTGGGCAAACATTCGTTGTTCCCAGAGGAGGTACAGACGCTCTCTGCCAAAAAGATCCTACAGTATATCCAGGTTGTAGGTCTAGGCAGTGAGCTTTAGGAATATGGGGGCGATCACAATAGATCTATCTAGGTCTTAATAATCTTAACTTAATAAGTTTGTTGAAATTAAAATGAAGCTATGTTAAATCTTAACTTTATCTTAATATTCTGAATTTAAGCCGGTTATGTTAGGTTATCTGTGAGAAACGTTTATATACTAAAGATTCAATTTAATGTCTGATTTTGTGCGTGAAATTAACTGTGACAATTACGAAATGCAGATAGATAACGCAATTGTAGCGTTTAGTTTTTTTTTTGCTTGGAGAAACTAGATTACAATTTCTTCAGTGGGCATAAAAAGTTCATATTGTACTTCATCACCATGATTGGTATACTATTTACTTTATTAACAAAGCAAAGTTACGTATCCAAAAGTTAGGTATGAGACACCATGCTTGTATAAAGTTATTTAATCTACGGTATACTGTCACAGTGATAAAGTACAATAATAATTGAACACAATAACCAAATAATAAGATCAACGAGAAATTTGAAAAGGAGGTATTTCAGGAATCGATTGATATCGTGTTGCGCACCTAAGAAAGATTTATCAAACACGTAAGGAACAACTGTAGCTCAGGCTAATTTTACCTATGCAAAATAGTCGAAAACACCTCTTCTGTTCACCACCTCACCTACCCTGTTTCCTCCATCAAAACTGAACCGATTTTTAATTTTATTCCAGTTATAAGTCAAGAAACTTTGGCTATACATTTTGCTTTTTTTTTGTTTATATTTATCATAATTGTTTGTTAAACATCTGAAAAAAATCGAACATTTTTTCTTTTTCAAAGGATCCTAGTTTCTACAATAACTAGTTTATGGCAAAAATCAAAATGTTCGGGCATGTCGGTTGCTATTATCCAGGAAGGAAACGGAGAACTACGTTCTATGGAATAAACACCGCTCGCATATCCTCTTAAGCACCACATTATTTCATATAATAAAAGAAATTAGAATTAATAACAACTGTTTAATATCATAAAAATAAAATAGTTATAATTCTAAAGATCTTCACATACATGCTGTTTCAGATGTCTAGTACACAGTTTGCAACAGTATAAATGTAAAATTATTTTTTAATTCTCGATTATCAAATCAATCTAACTACATAGTACCTGATGTCTCAAAGCATTTGTGTTACCTAATAGTTAAGGTTTTATTGGCAGTAATACAGAGTTGTATTTCTTACCATGACGTCTAATATTTCTGAGATTACCTGTATATAATACAAATCGAAATGCTGTAACATATCACTATGTCGATTTTGCGATTAGTAACGAGTGTCATACCACTCTGCACAACTTGATTCACCTTCACTACTGGACACGATCCATCCTGTCGACTAAATACGTCAATTGCTGGACGTATGTAGGTTTGTCCCAAAGATCACGATAACGACACGTCTTGCGTCACCTGGATCTAACGGATTACTTGAAATTTACCAGGTCATCAGTCCCTCTTTGTGGGAGCCCTACACAGACTGCGTATTCGGGTACGCAGTAGCGTTGGTCCCATTGCGCATTGGTTCTACGAGCAATGTGCCAACCCCCTGCCACTTTACTTTGACAATTCTTCGTGCAATATCGGTTTCTTTAGTTCTTATCACGCAGTGAAACTCCGTGTATAACCCTCTCCATTGCGCTTTGAATAACTTTGAGCTTTCTTATTAGACCCATTGTAAGCAACCATATCTCAGTGACGTATGTCAACACTGGTAACACGCAATGGTCGAAGACTTTTATCTTGAGACATTGCGGTATTTCAGACGAGACACGGTAGAGGTATGAATATCAAACTTAATAAAATTATGTCTTATGATTCTTATTATTTTCTTTGTTACCTATATTTAATTTTCAGTTTGTTATATTATTTTCAGTTTTACACAGTCATCATTTTTTTGGAAAAAAAAGCTAAATACCAATATTATTAAAAACATACATATTTTAACGATAGAAGAATTATAAACTATAAATATGTTGACTTGATTACTTCCGTTGTCGAGAAACTGAAGAAATATAATAAAAAAAATTTGGACATAAAATAACATCATATTTACCGTAATTCGTCATTTTAATTATAAATAATTCTTATTAAAAAAAAATTAGAATATTTTGAAAAGACTAAGCTTCAAATAAACTTATTGTACTCAAATAAGTATTACTTAGGTATTAATTTACTTTTTTAAATATAATATAAATTAATAACGGATTATAAATTACAATAACTTATTAGTCATCAGATAACAATCCTATGCATAGATGCATAGAGTTTACAAATTTATATATATTCTACATACGTTTTTTGAGTTTATTTTTAGCGACACCGATCTGCTCACTTCGGGTAGAGTGGATTCGATTCCGGTGCCTGGCAACTGTTCGTATTATAATTATACATATACTCTCAAGGCTGGATATATCAAATTGTTTGACATCGTCATATAATAAGTTTAATAAATTCGATATTTTAATATAATCTAACTTTAAACAAATCATAACTATAAAATGGCCTAAGTCATTTAAATTTTTCCATCAAACTTTTTCTATTTTCTTCAGCTTTTGCATGCATTTAGTAAATTTTAATACTAGATAGTAAATTGGAAACTTGAAAAATTTACTTCAGAACCATTTTTATTTCTTTCTACTCGATATCATATAGTCATAATCAGTTTATCGTCGTGTAGGGAAATTCTAAGCTTTCCTTTACTTTAAAATTTTCTTCAGTGATACTTTATAAGAGTAAGAGATATTCATACTTGTATTATTAATAGTTTAATATAAAGACTTGGAACTTAAGAGTGAGTGATCGATAGAACCCATGCTAATTCGAGTGAGGAAGTACTATATGGTAGTCACACCTACATATTTCTGGTGCATAACAGGCTTGTGGGTGTGGTTTGCGGTATGTGTTGACCTACTATGAGTCTCAACTCTGTCCTCTCTGTTATTGACGTGTCTCGGTAACGAATAAGGCCCTTTTTATATTCATTACTAGCTGTGTCCCCGCGGCTGCGCCCGTTTTTTTTATATATTCTTCCCTGCATTTTATTTTTTTTACACGAACCCATAAATTTGTTTAGTACTAAGATACAAAAAAAGTATATTTCTTATACAATCAAGCACTTGCCCGTAAAATCGGATTTTATTCAAATTTTTATGAGATTTAATTTTTTTACATGAAACCCTAATTAATTTCGAAAATTAAATGTATTCTAGGTTACCTGGAGTAACTTTAGTTATCTACCAAAAAAGTCCCGTCAAAATCTGTCTAGTCGTTCCGTAGATTATCCGGAACAAACAGACAGACAAAAATTAAAAAAAATATTGTATTGGTATAGGTATCATATATACATTCATATCAATTTAGTAAAAACAAATAATTTGGACATTACAAACATACACTCCAATTTTATTTATTAGTATAAATACAAATAAATAGCTAAAGGTTTAAATGCATCCGTTTACTAGTTTTTACAGTATAACACTGTATTAGATGCATTAATTTTATTCGGTTTGGTTTTGTTTCTCAGTCATATTTAGCTCGTTTGCATCCGATCATGGTCATACTACAGTCATACTAGGCATCCTTATTCATGATCGCCGCTTACATTCAGACATAACCATAAGTTATATTATTATACTTGTTTATTTTGGTAAAATGCTCCTAATTTGCATTCTCATAATGCATTCAAGAATTACTTGTAAGTAACAAGTATATTTGATTAGTTAATAAAATTTAAGGGAAACTAGATAGTTAAATTCTCGGTCGCCTTAACAAACGATGTGCATTTAAAGGATGAAAACCTCGTTATGAAACCACGGTTTACGGCTTAAGTAGTCAGTCACCTTCAAGTTTAAATTTTTTCACCAATCAACTGTGCTATTTACGTCCGATTTATCTCTTGTATTTTAAGTCGATAATACAATAAAATAGAACAATAAAATAATACCGCAAAATGCAGAGTATTTATTCGTCTTATTATTGTATACGACCTTCCGCCCTTTAGAGGTTGAACAAAAATGTAATTAGAACGGTCTGGGTCAGGTCACAAATTACATTTCCTGTATATTTTACCAGAAATAGACCTTAAAACACTATCTAGTGAAATACGCGATTTAACGATATTCGGGTTAAAAAAATGCTAATCTTAATAATGTATATGCTTTTTTACGTTAACTGTATTTCCTTATTTTGTTCTCTTTAACTTCTAAAATCTAAAACGAAAGCCATCATCAATCTGACATGTCTTAATGACCTCGGGATCCGCTAGATGCAGATGACGCAAGATCAGTGATTGTGAAGATACTCGCAGAAAGCCTATGTCCTGCAGTGGACATCTTTCGACTGATTTGATGAAACCACAGAGATGAGTGGATCCAAAATTAACCGACCAAAGATTAAACTAAACAAGTTCTCTCAGTACCTTCCCTTAAAATATTTTTTTGTCTACTTAAAGTAATAAAATGCAGTCACAGCACATATATCCTCTAGCACTAGGAACGATAAATTAGTATTCTTTATGTCTATTCTAAGATGTGATGTTTCGATCAAAAGATGAAACTAAATTATATACTCCGAAGATAAATGATATGTTGCATGTACTCGTACATATCTACACGTAGTTATGTAGTACATTCATACATACGTAGGTAGGCAACGAGTAAATAGCGATAATCTCTGCCACCACCATAATCGTGAGACCTTGAGAAGCGTCGCCTACCTTCCATATTTATGACGAGCCAGCGCAAACTTGCGCTTCACTTACTGAGTATAACCATTTCAAGTAAATGAGCCTGTCACGCAAACCTTTTAACTACTCTGAGAATTAAGTTAAAGAAACAATGTTGATATCTATTTATACTAACCAATAAAATTTGTGTGTGTGTTTGTAATGTCAATTTTTTTTTACTAAATATATATAGATATATATTAGAATATATTAGAATATATATTAGATAGCTGAAGATACTCCGCGTAACTTAGGGTACTTTTGTTTTTCGTAAATGGGTTCCGCGTACAAAATAATAACTCATGAAATTTCGAATAAAATCCGATTAAACGCATAGTTTCACTGGCAAGTGTTTGAATTTGTGAGAAATAGTTTTAGTTCATATTAGTACCAAAAAAAATAGATGGGTTCCGTATAAAAAAATTAAAACTCAGTAAAGAATATAAAAAACACGGACGCAGCCGCGAGCACACAGCTAGTCATAATATATATTTAGAATACTAATACAAAGATGTAGAGTATGTTACGCTATCAATTATGACCAAATACAGACCGTTTTTAAACTGTTTAATTAATTAAAAATAAACTCACAAATTAAAAGATTTTCATTATGAATTATAAAACTAGTTAAAAATAAAACTTGTCTGAATTGAAATTTATGTGATACGAATGAAAACTTACCTATTATTTCTTAGTATGTATGTGTACACATCGTTTTTTTATTTCGGATTGTAGACAAATTTAATTTAGGTTATGCTATTAATACACTTACGGACCGGACCGCGGACATGGTATGTCGAGCAGCCGAGGTCATCAGTCGGCTAAGTAGGGATGCAAAAAAGGTTTTTCAAAAAGATCGATTTTTTAAATCGACTTACAAAACATCGAGTTCTAAGAGACCAATATTTTTTTATTTTTGTTTTATTTGACTTTTCATTCGTAAATAGTATTCTTCCAGTGGTCAAAATTAGACTATACTCATCATTTAGTGCAAAAACTGTTTCCATTTTTTATTAACAGTACTAAAAGTCATCAATAGAAACTAAAAAAAGAAGAATGCCTAACCTACTAAAGGAAAAATGACACTGAACTGTTTTTATTTTTACCTATTTACAGATGACCATCATATTATAGAAAATTAAAAGGACACTCTTAATCGATACTTTATGAGTTTGAAAGATCGGTTTTTTAGGTTTAGATTTAGATTCATCAAAATTAGATTCGAATCAATTCAAAGGTCAATCTTTTTTGGGTAGGATTCCATCCCTAATTAGGGACTGATAACATCGGTTGGCCGCCGTACTATGTTCGCGGTCCGGTCCGTACGTGTGTTAACACCATTATTGCACATTCCACAATACTGTAAAGTAATTTATAATACAACAGTTGGTTTTCCATGGAACAAGATATTTTGATTTATAGTAATACACTTATGACAAGTTTCAATATCGTATCTTAAAAGTTAAAATTGAGATCAAACAAAAATAATAGTTTAAAAAAAACTAAAAAAAACACGCTTTTATAGAAAATCCAACTAAAAATAATTAATAAATATAAATTAATAATAGTGTAAGTAAGCGAAAAAATAGATTTTATTGTAAAAAAAAAAGCGTGGGGTGCTTTTAAAGATATTACCAAAACGAAAAAACCTTATCTTTCTCATATCTGTCAATAAAATATTTATAACTATTGACACAATGCACCCCATGCTTTTTTTACAATATAATTCATTTTTTTTTCTCTTATTTACACTACTCTTATTTTATATTTAACAATTATTTTCTATTTTTTTAGTTGGATTTTCTATAAAAGCGTGTTTTTTTGAGTTTTCGGATATCAGACACTAAACATTGCTAATCCTGACAACCCTGGTACGGATAACGGGACTAACTGTTTAAAATATTAAATTTTCATCGGTCCTTAATAAGTACGTCAAATTTCGAGTCAATCCCACGTTATGAAGGGGGTTAAAATCATGTTCAAACTTTGTGTTACATAAACATAGACATGTACTAACATACGTATGAAGATAATAAATGCGTGTTTAAAATGTACCGGTTTTTGTAACTAATTAGACACACTTTAGAGAAAAAAGTTTTTAATTAAAAACAAATCCGATTTCAAAAGAATAAACTATAAAAATGCACTAAAAAGTCAATAAATAATTACTTTATTAATATGCTTCGTTAATTTTGAAATCGGTACCAGCTTAAGGATAACAAAGTGGTGAAATGTACGTCGCTAATTATATTTAATTTTCATTAAATATTCTGTAAAACCAACCTAGTCTTTTATTTAGCTTATATGTAATTCTGATAAAATTTAGGCAGTTATTTCCATTTATATTGCTTAACTCTAGCTGGCACCGACTCCAAAATTAACTATGCAGATTTATAAAGTAATTATTTATTGACTTTTTAGTGTGTTTTATATTTTATTATTTTGAAGTCGGTTTTGCTTTTAATTTAAAAAGGTTTTTTTTCTAGTTTTTAGTTTAAGTATGTACTTTCAGGTTTAGCTGTGAAGCCTACTTCATAGCTTTGGAAACGAATATATGAAACACGTGTAAGTGTCTATCATATTCGAGGGTTTTTTTTTCTCAGTTTCCCTGAGTTCCACTGATCAGATTCTGATCTGGTGGATATGGGACCACCTCGGAAGTGTACTCCGTAAAAAATTGCAATTCGGTTTACAAATGTCGGAGATATCAAACATACAAAAAAAAAAACATACAGACGAATTGATAACCTCCACCTTTTGAAGTCAGTTAAAAAGGATTGAAATTTCGGTTTTCAGTTTGTAAAACAGAAAGAGATTGCATATTGAAATCGCCCTTTAAAGAAAAATAAGCCGTAAAATTCGAAGGCTATATTTGACTTATTATCACTAAAATTTATGTATAAATATATTTTTACCATGTATGTGTGGATATGACGATATGTTAGGTACATATTGTTAGATTTCTTATTTTTCCTTATTCAGTAGGTAGGTATGTTATAATATTGAAATAGTTAAGAAAACTGTAAATGAAGCAAAAAAAGAACAAATTTGATGAACATATATGTTTTATGAAAGAACGATTAGATTTATACAGAATGAATACAATAATGATTAAATGTGATTTGAAATTATAAAAATTAGAATATGACGTACCAACCTCATAAATATTGCTTGAGAAAAAATATATTGCGGGCTTTAAATTGGATCATGTTTTTAAATTTTTAATTCCTTTGTTTATTTATCAATTTATTCGCCAATCACGGAAAAACTACTCAATCATATTTGATGCGTTTTGGTATGATATTTTTTACACGGTATAGAGACTCAGTGCTTTGACTACAATCTCATCTGATTTTAAGTGACGATGTGTTCCAGGATGGTTAACGCACAGGTACTGTTTCTCAAGTGATGCTGCCGGAACACACCTATTGGTATTTGACAACAGGATGTCAAACTTGAGGGTGATAGCTACCCAAGAGGACATAATTAGAAAACGTCCTACAACCATGCTATGGTTACCTTACGATATTTTTTTTTCACCGAAAGCTCAGGCTAATTTTAGAGTCGGAAAGGTGGGCTCGTCGCGAACCCGCGTCCATTGAGGTGGATCCACCCGCACTATCCACTGCGCTACCACTGCTCCGATTTGTAAATATTTGTATTTAAAAAATGTACACACAATAAAACTATAAACATGTAGTGAAATTAACAAAAATTTAAATAAATTAAACTAAGGAAATTATATTAATACATATTTTTACAATTTTTTAATTTGTTTAAATCCTTGTTTTTCATACTTGATCCTAAATACGGACAAAGTCACGGCTACTGCTAATAGATGATTTCGATGCCATGTTTTAGATTTATATTGCATAAAAAAATTTGTCGGCATTTACGAACACGAGCGCCTTATCATATACAAATTAGTTACCTAATAAATTACTGTAATAATTATCTATTTCGTTTTTTTAAATTATTATACCACTTATTAATTGACAGACCAGTCAACATTAGAAATCATGTTTTCATTTGAAAATACACGCTTATTAACGTTTTTCTACCGTTTTTTTGACATATTTTCACACACTTGTAGGTACCTAACCTACATTCAATCATTCCATATATTCTGTTGACATACCGCGTGATGTTTTGTGAATTAATATAAAATACGCTATTCACCACATGATCTCTTAAAATTTTTTGAAGTGATATCTTCTTTAGCGGGGTTGTACGATTCTCGGTAGGAGAATAAACTTATAGATTCGCGTTACCAATGCTATTATATCAACCTTCAACATGCTACAGTATGTTAAGTATAAGATGGCGTTTAAGTGCAGAGATCAGAGATAAATCTAAATAAAGACTATCGTATGCTTTGGTTATGAATAAACTATATAAGAATGTACATAACTATTGCTTGGAACGCCAATAGATGTAAAACCAGACCAATGTTGTATGTTAACATAATGTTAGGTTATGTTAATCACAATTAACAAATTAAGAAAAAAACATTAAAAAACAGTTTTTCAAAATTTTTTCTCTTCTTTCGGCAGTCTTTAGTTTTATTTTTCTTACTTTATTATATATTTTAATTGTTTTTAATTCTATATCATCTACCTCTTTCTAAAACTATCATCATCCATCCAAACCTATACTAATAAATAAAATTGAAATATCTGTTAGTAACGTAATGTTTTCTTTTGCTAAATAGATATGAATTTATATACGACACTTTTAACAAAAATACAATTTAATTTTTTTTTCTATCTATCTGTCTGGTTGTTCCGGGTAATCTCCGGAACGACTGGACCAATTTTGACGGGGCTTTTTTTGGTAGATAGCTGAAGTTACTCCGCGTAACCTTTTTTTAACGTGGAGCAAACGCATTTACGCACATCCTCGGTTCGGGGGCACGGAGGGGTTTGTGGGACTTACACAGTGGCCAAAATCACTGCATTAATACACAGTAATTTCGGGCACTGTAAATACCCACTAAACCTTCACGAGTTACCGTCTAGCCCCCTTAATAGGAACGATTCAGGATGAAACCACACTCCGTTTCGCCCCAGCGGGAGGCATCCAAGCCCCTCCATGCGAATGAAGGCAAAGCCCGGTAAAAAGGACACCTCCCTGACGACCTCCCCAGTGCAATGGAAGGTCAGGACCCCCGCCCTTTCCCCCCTTAATTCGACAGAGTGATATCATTCGAACGGCACTGGATTACACCGCTCAGATTGAGCTCAGAGCAGGCGTGTGCCCCAGACACATGCACCTCAAACATTGCAAGGGTTTTGTTTCAAGCGCATAAATCCAGGTTACACTCCACACTATCAAAATCCGCCACACTCCTACTAGCTGCCTCGCAGCAGCTACCGGCGTACTCAGGTATACGGCATCCAAGCCGCCCCCTACCTTAATTCCCAGAATGGGCCCAGCCTTAATCTCTTCCACCTTCAAGCCGCCTTCTTTGAGACGACTCACACGACCTCCTCCTCCATCACAAAGTCCTCCAATTCGCAAGAGAGTTTGTAGACTCAGGTGACGGCCAAGCCGAGGTTCGTACCATTTTGGTAACCCTTGTGCTAGTCACACCTTTTGCACTCGCGCTTACCGGCGCCAATGCCACAGCTGCCGCCACCTGCTGAGGTTTCTTACCTCCCTTCTTCTTCCGACCATACGGAAGAATAGCATCGCTTCCATTCCCTTATGATAAGAGTCCTCTGTCTTGGCAAGAGCAGCCACAGCACTTGCCACAACGTCTGCCAATGTTTCACTGCTCGCCTCCTTCTTTTTCACCAATCGCTCGTAATCCAATCCCATACTAGCGATGTCGATCCTCATATCATGCATATCCGGCTGCATTTCTTGGTTTCTCTGTAGAACCTTCCGAGTGTGTGTTCTACTAGCACCACCGCGAACATAGCCACATACTACACGAAGCGGGCTGACAGCCTAAGACGAGTGGCATTATTAGGTTGCGTTGCGATTCTTTCCACATTCCGCAAGGATTTAACCACGTTCTCGAGAATATTCATGACCTCCTTTGGTGGTATGCCCTTAATGTTGACCTTCTTCAATTCCTTCTCATAAGTGTCCATGTCACCGCCTTCTCCTTCTCGTAGAACAAAATCCCACGTAGGAAAGCAGAGATCTTAGAGGCCTTCGTAATCTGAATCCTCCTTCAAGAGTTATGAGGTGAAATCACCGTCACCTTCCGTCACCTGTTTAGTCTTTCCGGCTTCCGCCGTAGGCTTTTCCATCTTCCGCTTACCAGAAGCTCCGCCAAACATTAAAGTGCAGGTCTTCGTCCCCCCTCTGCTGTCTATCTCCATTTCTTCATCTGCAATTATGCTACAGGGAAGCTATCTAAGTTACCACAAGTAACAAACTACCATAGGCAAAACCCCTGGTCAAAAAATGTAGCCACGTACTTGGAGCACAAATCCTCCAGGCACAAATAATTCAAGTTTTAAAAAACTACAAGTCCAAATTCTCAGTCACACAAAACACGATTAAACGCACACAATGATATAATAAACGTCACACCTTATTGATCTTCCTACAATGTTATTAACAGTCAAAAAGTACAAAATTTGTCCAAACACTTTTTGTACTCCACCGAAGTCTCAAAACACTGAGCCTATACCGTGTACCGTGCAGAACTAAAGACACCCTTAGGACGGCCGTGGCAGCCCCTACCTGCAGTTCGTATTTCAACGCTCCTCTACTTACCCGCCACGTATTTTGAGATATCAGAAACTGTTGAATATCTCAGAAACCACTAGACACAAAAATCCACTACAAGTCTCAAAGTGAGCCTCTCAGCAGGCCGCACAAAGATGCACTTAAAAAATAACACGCCCCCGATCGTTTACAGGCGTCGCACTCACCTAAAATTTCACAAAGCTAGTTTTTTCACAATAAATCGCCACACACATATTCTACGGCGACGGGACCAGCACATCACCGCATCAAGCACATTACCGTCCCGCATCCAACGCATCCAACACAATACAAGTGAAAATCCAACGCAGAAAATGAATTCGAATTTGGGATTTTTTACTGCTACCGAATACGTGACGGCTGCCGGGCCGAGACCTTCTAACCTAGGGTACATTTGTTTTTCGAAAATAATTAGGGTTCCGCGTAAAAAAAATCTTATGAAATCGGAAATAAAATCCGATTCAATGCTCAATTTTATTGGAAAATATTTGAATTTGTGAGAAATATTTTTGCTTAAAAAAATTTGGAAAATAATTAGGGTTCCGTATAATAAAATTAAAATATAAATTACGCAGTGAAAAATATATGAAAGATTGCATTTGCATTGTATCACTATTCAAGGTACCTATAATTACTTTTATTAGATAGATTACTTTTATAGATTTTCGTAACAAATAAGACTGACACTGTAAATGTAAACAGGATGTAAATGCGGTAATAAAACGTAGAAATATAGTACAATTCTACAAATACAGTATAGTACAAATCTATACAATTAAATAAAATTAAGTGCTTGTTTGTAATATCAAAATAATAACTTTTTACACAAATACATATGAATGTCTTATATGGGTTGTACCCAAATAAAAAAAAAAAAAATTCGGCCTAATCTCCGGAACGAATGGACAGATTTTAACGGGATTTATACTTTTCTTTTTGGAAAACAATTAGTGTTCAGTGTAACAAAATTAAAACTCATGAAATATTGAAGAAAATCCGATTCAATGCACAGTTTTACTTGGAAGTGTTTGAATTTGTAAGAAATATCTTTGTTATAAACAAATCCAGAAAATCTGTAATGTTACGCTATGAAACATTAGCGTAAATACTGTAAAACCCAAATCAAACTAAATAAGAAAAAATTTCATTCAACTTAGTCCTTGATAAGGCGTCTTTTAAACCTCATAACACTACCACCGGTTCGGAAAATAATCCAGTTATCGAGAAGAACCAACACGGAGCTTGATCTGTTTTTTTATCTTTTTTTTATAAATACTTATAGGTTATATTTACAAATTATAGTTTTAATCATTACCACAAAGAGGGCTGTCATATCTAGACATCAATATAGTTCATGTAATAGTTCAATCTATGATAACCTTTTGTAATTAAAACTTCCTTGACGCAGTACTTGAAATTATTGTCAAGTGAATAGGTAATGTGCTTAGAAATCTAATTAATTATATAAGTTACGCAGTCTGTAACATTTTACAGAACTTAAAACCTGAAATTATACCTTCAATTAAACAATATACTCGTATCCCAACTAACGCATTTAATCCATAAACATATTACCGAGACTAGCGGTACACTTTACGTTCACACAGCCTCAAAGCGGCTCGTGAATAAAAAATAAACAAAACGGAAAGGAGTGAATTGCAAAGAAAAACAGTAACTTCTTTCTATTAACCGTGGTTACGAAAGATTCGGTAAAAAGTATGGTATACGGCTACGAGCGGCGATAATTCCCCAGCAGTGTTAGCGCTACGAACGCTCTACACTCGCCTTATCATTTATCAATAAACCAGATAGTGCAAGTACATAAGTATTTAGACGTATCCTTTTAGCCTATTCTTAATTTAGTATACGGTACTTCTTCGGTTAAATATTTTAAAGATTTAATAACTCGTTAGAACAATCAGTTAAGTTTACGACATGTCACTAATTTGTTTTTTTTTGTTATGATCTAATTATTGTGACTAAAAATAATTCGCATTATTAATAGATGCTAGTAAGTCACCACAGTGTCGAATAAAACAAATCGTCGGACACAAGTTTTAATTTAAAAAAATTAGCATACGAAACAGCAATACCTAATACTTCACTTTTTCCTATAGATTGATAATGTCGATGCCAGAATGAGAAAATCATTTGTCGTAGATAACATTTGAAACCTCTTTAAATTCTAAACATTCTAGTTGCTGGTTTCTAGTTTACATGCGCCATGCCGCGCCATTTTGGAAATATTGAATAATAGTAAAATAATCAAAAACATTAAGGACTCCTTGGAAGTCGCTATTATAAAATTAACTCCGTTTGACATTTAAAATCTATGCCGGTCTTATAGAAAGAATTATTATCCAAAAATACAGATACAGAACTAGGTAGCAATAAAATACAAAATTAGTAAACATACATATTATTTTTACTTTCTAAAATCAAGTTCCTTTAAATAAGTAAATTGTGAAATAAAATGTCCTTGTTCAATAGTAAATTGAATTATAAATATTAATATGATTATTTTTTTCATATTGCGTAGATTTTTTGTCCTAGAACGAGGCGAAACTTTTAATAGGCGTGCGGCATAGTGCAACGCGCGCGCACGTGAGAATGGTCCGCTAGAACGACACAACTATACAAATTTCCCTCTTGTTAGAAAGAAACGTACAATGTGAAATCAGGGTGGTTCCACGTGAGGTCAACGACCTTCCACAACACGCGTATAGGTGATTTTTATAATTTGGATTTTGGGACAAAATTTCCGTTTTAATGCCCGGAAGACTACATCACGCAGGTAATGTAAACAGAAATGTTACGCTTTTTGAGTTGAAACCCGTTTTCGTGTTATGCATACTGTAAGTGGCAATGCACTGTAAATATGTATTAAAAAAAACGATTTGCTACATAAATATATGGTACGCTCAATTATCACAAATACAAATAAAATCATAAGAGATTAATGGCCTTTTTAAACTATTCAGAAATTACAAAAAATATGCAAGCATATCTAAATATGTGCATAATATATATCGTAGAAAATATGTAAATTTCAAATGGCATAACATCTTTATATTTTGGGCTTCAATTTCAAAATTTTACTAAGTATTTACGTTATTACAGTACAATTATGTTTTCATATAAATTGAGTACCTACTTAAATTACAATACATACGATATATCATGAAAATATTTTGTGCCGACGTCGCAAAAAAATGTAATGCAGGATTTATTCGACACGTGAAGTGTTACACGTGTTGTTTGATATTTAAATAACAGTGGGTTGCATAACGTTACTCATAATTTGGACGACATCGCACCAATATAAAGATAGCTCGATACTATTGTATGATAATTGTGACCTTCACTTCAAAGATGTTTGTTAGTACCCTTTACTATTCGTTCAGAAACCTATGATCCTATGTGTCTTTTATAGTTTTCTTGTAAATCATAGTGTACCTACAACAGACATGTACTAAAAATAAATATTAATATACTTTTTAATTTATTAACAAATACGATACAAAAGTTTCTCTAACTAGGTACATTTTTTAAACATTACGCAATTGACCCTTATAACTAGCGTGAAGGGTAGTGACCGCAAGGAAAGTAACGCTATCCGGAGTCAGGCGACCGTTGCGCAAGCCTCCATCTTCCACGTGTACTCAATAAGTACTATCGCAGGTGATTGGAAATCTTTCGATCCTATAACGAGCTCTTTGACAAAATTAATTACATTTTGAAATCACTTGTCAACAATGAGATTTTACGTTTGCATAACATTAATCTGAAGATATTTCCGTATGTATCGCAACCTAAACACCTTTCTCTGACGGTACTTTGTGGCCCGTCGCGTCGCGTCGTTCTATAGTCCGCGGTTTGGGACGTGCCTTGCGCAAACGCGTCCCACACGCGTGCATCCGAAAGGCGCACTCATCATTCTTTGCACCGTTAGTTTTTCCTACTTCTCAGCAGGTATTATAGCGACGTTCATATCGTAAAAGTAGGAGAATGCTTAATTAGAGAAAGGGCTTCACGGTATTCGGATTGGCGTTCGAGATGTTTCGGATGTAACGTGATTGCATATAAATATATAACTATCTTCTTAAGGGGCGACGAGATTGTTAATTTATACATGTTAGTTCTAATAGATTTCAATCAGGATGACGTCAAACAGGCAACGAAAAGTCCCCCGGAGAGCTGCCCTCGTGTTTGTAGCATCATAGCGGGCAAATCAGCGGCTGCACGCGGGCAATGTTCTAGAGGCCCCGGTGGGTGCGCAGGCGCCCGCCGCGCCCTCTGCGCCTTGCGTCGCCATGTTACCCGCCCCCGCGCGCCCCACGCTCGCCTCTGCCTCTCGTTGCCCCTCTATCTCACAGGAAAATTGCGTTGACACAGCTATGCTTCAATTACTGAAAGCAATATCTTGAATTTATTATTTTGTGTTCAAGCTTGTCTTTAATTATGGAATGGATAAAATAGGACATTATTCTTAGATAGCTGATAACTACATACATATATTTTATAATATCAAAATAAAAGATAATAAAAAATATAATAATAACAAAAACTAGTTGTGCTAAAAATTATAGATTTTAAATTTACCTAATAACCTAAGTGTTATTTTTTGTTAAGTTAAGACAGGGTTAAGCAAAAACGGTAAGTAGATGCAGAAACAGTTGTAGAAAATATCTAACCTACGTTCAATTTAAAAAGATTTTTTTTTGAAAACAAGATAATATAGCGGAGTGAAAATAAAAATAAATGGAAATTTTATAATTTTTCTTGTAATTTCTTAGCATTCATTAAAAAAAGAAGAATATTCCATTTCGGATGTAAGTAAAACCTTGTAAGTAATTATAAGATCTCTTTCGTTTTTATCAGGTGTCAGTATTACTTATCTTCCGCAATTCCATTATTGTTATCACACAATTTCAGTATCATTCGGATTAATAACTAACAATAACATTTTTTTTCTAAACAAAATAGATAAAGTAGTTTATAAATAATAAGTTTAGTAAACATTGCTATATCGTTTGCATCTGTATTCAGAAATTAATTTACTCATCTATATTTAATAATTTACTTATTTATATTTAACATAGATGAGTAAATTAATTCCTGAATAGAGATGCGAACGATATATCAATGTTTACAAAAAATCGACGATCATCAATGTAAATGTATTAGAATCGACGACATAAATGAATATTTTTCTAGTGGAATAGGTATTTCAATTGGACAACTTGCATGGTGACATTTTCTAATAATGTTTGAAAATCTATCACCAAATACCAATGGTGTGCCCCGGCAGCATCACTTGATAGTAAGTACCCACAGCTAGGCCCAGGCTTAGTGTATTTACTTTCCTGAACCACATCGTCACTTAACATCAGGTGAAATTGTGGCCAATGAACTGAGCATAAACTGTGTAAAAAATAAAACAAATTTTAGCTGTCATCACATATAATGATAGGATAATTATAAAGGTCTTCCGAAAGTTATTGACGAAAATAAAATTATTCCTTGCTTTACACAGTATAACTTGCTCCTAAAGTGAAAATAGCTGATTATTTCATACTCCGGTCAGTTAAAGAAGTTATATTTGTAATTAATTAACAATAATTACATTATATTAGTGTGTTTATAAATTTAAGATGATTTTGACATAATTTATGTAAAATATAAAAGAAAGTATCGGTGTCTCGAGTAAAGTCGCAACCCTAAACGAAATTAATTATTAAAATAAATGAAAGGAGATGCTAATTTTTCCTTTTATTTATTGTTAATTTTACGTAATTATTATTGATTATTTCATGACTTTCAATCATTACAAACTAATGAAATATTCATTTATTCATTACATAATTAATTTGTTTTATTAATGAAAAATAATAGTTAAATTAACATACGAATAAACTAAAATAGACAAAATGAAGTAGGTTAATAAAATTTCGAAATTGAAAACGTTGTCATAAACTTCAAAAACATGACTTTCATGTTAATTTATATTCAATTATTTGATTTCCTTGTTCCAATTACAAAAAAAAACATTGTCAAAACATTATGGTTACTCATACTGATTATTAACAAAAAATATTCTAAAAAATAATAAATGCTTCATTTTGCAGAAAAGACAATTCCGGTAGTAAATCATTAAAATTCAATTGAAACTGAAATTCACGGATAAACTACATTTTTAGTTGTTTACTCTATTACAATACAAGTTATTCCATACACATTTATTTCTAGAAAAATTAACCACCTACTTGCCTACTTGAGAAAATTTCATGAACATGATTTTATTTACATCTATGAAAGTTGAATTACAAATTGTTTTATAACAAATTTACTATTAGATAACAAATTTCGTCAATAATAAAGTAATAATACAAGATACAACTATAAAGATTATTATTATTCTTATAATACAGAAAAGACTTATTTCAAGACATCACAGTCATTTACAAACGGATACATCTTTTTAGGCAGTAAACCAGATTTACAATGTCCTTCAGTTAATTGTTTCACAATTTTATTTTATTCGGGACCAAACTCAATATTATTAATTAAATAAATCAACAAGCAAAATATGTCGAGTACCCATAAAAATAAGACAATAGGAAAACAATGGAAAGCTGGCGTAAACGCCAGGTAAGTGCACAAGGGGTTAATACATTAATTTACTGACCTAATTATAGTTTACAAAAATACAAGTAGGTACATTTATTGAAACAATACTATAGATCTATTTAGCAGACTAAATACGGGCAGCAAATTTGTCCATCTTTAATAGGTAGTTCTCAAACAAGACGAACATCCACGATGCATCTACACAATACGTGATCGCTAGCTATTAATGCCACAAGGACATGTACAAACGGTATATAAACCTATCTCGTGTAACACTTATATGACTGTGCATTATCAAGTGTAGTAGTCTTATTCGACACACTTGACATCAGCTTATGTCATTTTTTACACGGTGCTTTAACCACAATCTCAGCAGATGCAAGTAACGATGTTCTCAAGGATGGTAAATACGTTAAGCTTAGAAGTACTGGCTCTCAAGTGATACTGCCGGAATACACCTATTGTTATTTGGCGACAGGTTTTCAAACTTGATAGTGGTAATTTTCCAAAGGGGAATTATTAGAAAACCTCCTATCACCATGCTATGGTTTCCTCTAAGTGTTTTCTTTCACCGTCTTGGTTGGCTCGAAGCCGCGTACGTTAACGCGGAATCCAAACGCACTACCAACTGCGCCATCATCGCTTAAATATAGTATCGAAATTTATAGTGATTATAATAACCTTAATAAATAAAGTTAATCTAAACAGAATCAACTATGCCTCTTTAGTTTTTTTTGGAATTATTTATTTAACACTTTTGCACACATTTATGTACAAAGGCGGACTTTGAAAGCCATAATTATGTCGTGCTAGAAAGAGAACTAGCTCTAAAAACTGACGATGGAGTCGTTAGACACATCATCAAAGGCAACTACTGTAACCAGGCAGATAAACACTGAAAATTTACAAATGAAGTTTTCCTTAATAGATTCTGTTTTTAATTACACCATATTTTATTTTACTCAAACTCCGTTCTAGATCATAATTTAGTGAAGAATTAAAATTATAATATTCAAAATAGTAATGTCTGTAGTGGATAGTCTGTAGTGCAATATTCCTAATATTTGCCTTTGATGTTATTAATGTCATGAGAATTGGACGAATGTTTCTCAACATGCTAAATTAAAGATGTACCTATGAAGGTTCTGTTACTATTTCGTCTGGCGTTTACTATATAATGTATATAAATACATATTAATTTGGTTTTTGGTAAAAACTGATTAGCAAAAAGAACCAGAAAAGTGTAAGAGAACAAATATTATATAAAATCTAGTACAAAATCTAGTAGTGGTTTTAAAATTAATAATGTGCACATAAATTGATTAGATAGTGATTTATGCAAATTTATATAAATATCATATATAAAGGGGATGAAGTGAAAGATATAATTTACTACAAAAAATCTGTAAGTATTCACGCAACAATACGAAAATAGATTTTTTGGGCTAACGAATAAAGAGAAACAATCTGTAATTTGAAATGTGACTACAAAAATGGTGATTGCGTACGAGCGTTTCCTTTGAGTAAGATTTTACTATAAGCCACCAACTTTCTTCGTATCTCAATCACGACTGCCATCACAAACATTATGATTTTTCTAACACTGCCACAGTAAAATTCAAACTACCTACCACCCATAAAACAAATCAATTTCCGTTGCATAAACACCAAGTTACAGTACTATTGACTGAACACAGATTAAAATATCTGTGAACAAAGCTAATCACTTATTTAAAATATCTCTTTGTACATTAAGGAAACTTAATGAAAAATGAAAAATGAAATTTAATAACTATATATTTATCAATTATGTCCTGTTACCCAATTTAGTGAAATATTATTTAAGCATTCTTAATATGGCTTAACAATAATAATATATAGTTTTACCCACATTCAACAAATAAGTACAATGAAATTAATTTTAAATAACAATAATTTAATTTAATTTGTAATAATATTTTTCTAAAAGTATTTCAGTGCATACGCCCTTTTATTAACTTTTCTTTGTAAACTAATGGGTGGATTATAAATTATTTGTGTGATAACTAACTGTTTCGTCCCGACCTATCACCCTATTTCAATAAAATGAATAAATATATATTACTCATTTAGCAAATTACCTACATTTTAAATAGGTCTGATAATATAATTCTGAGCACCATTAAAATCCGTCATTAAAAATATTAGTTCCCTACTATTTTAAATTATATTATTATCTTATTATCTGTATTTATTTTTAAGTTTTACTTAATTAACAGCTATTAGTAATAATAGTAGTAAATATAGCATAGATAAAAAAAATTATATGTAGTAAACATAGAATCAGTGAAATGGATAGTTCAAGTGTAACTTAGCGTCAGCTAACACAATATTACATTTTTGTACGAATAATAATAAATTGATGATTTAATTGTTATTTTATAGTTAAAACGTGATTTGATAAAAACATAGATACCTAGTTAAATCATAATTTAAGTTGCGATAAAGTGAATAAAATGTGGTATAAATCATTTGAGATTAGTCGTGATTAGTTGGAAATACTAACAGGGTGACGGGGGAGGTAAGATCACGCAGGACGCGAGGGGCGAGCGTGTCCTACAATAATCGGAAGGTCACGGCAGGGCCTGCATTGCGCCGCACCGCTATACACACAGTACGCGTGCACATTGCTCACACCAATCTATTATAACCTCGTAGACCGAGCGTGTTCCTACATCAATGTGCATATACATCTATACTAATAAATAAAATTGAAGTGCCGTTTGTAATATCAAAATAACAACTTTTTTCCTTTTTTTACACGGTATAGGCTCAGTGCTTTGACCACAATCCCACCTGATGTTAAGTGACAATGTGGTTCAGGATGGTAAACACACTAACCTTAGAGGTACTGGTTCTCAAGTGATGCTGCCGGAACACACCTATTGGTATTTGGCGACAGGTTTTTAAACTTGAGGGTGGTAGCTATCCAGGCGGGCATCATTAGAAAATGCCCTACCACCAGATTATGGTTTCCTCACGAAGTTTAGTGTGGGATAGGTGGGTATCGAACCCGCGTCGATTGACGCGAATCTGGCCACACTACCCGCAACGCCATCATCGTTTCAAACTCAACTAAATATATATACAATCTAAAATTTTCAAATTTTTGTCTGTCCTTCTATCTGTTTGTTCCAGCTAATCTCCGGAACGGCTGGACCGATTTTGACGAGACTTATTTTTAGTAGATAGCTGAAGTAACTTCACGTATACTTATACTACTATATATACTTTGATTATCCAATTTAATTAGGTTTCCGCGTAAAAAATTTAAAACTCATGAAAATGTGAACAAAATCCGATTCAATGCACATTTTTACTGGCAGATGTTTGAATTTGTGAGAGCTTTACTTTCAAGTAGTATCAATAATAATTTTAGGAAAATTATTAGGGTTCCGTATAAAGTAAATTGTCAGTGTTACAGGCAAGTGCTTGAATTTATAAGAAATATTTTTAATTTATCTTATTATAAAAAAACAAATTTAGGAAATAATTAGGGTTCCGCATAAAAAAAATTCAAAACAAAATTCAATTCAATAAATAGCGCCATCAAAACATTATTTTCCAATGATTATTTAAAAACTATGTTACGCAGTGAAGAATATAAAACGCGTGCGCAACCGCGTTCACGCAGCTAGTATCATCTTCATCATCGCCATCATCATCGTCATCATCATCATAATCATCATCAGCATCATAATATCAATACGTGAAGCAAAAAACTTCGTACCCCTTTTTACGAAAATTGCGCGGACGGAGGAGTATGAAATTACGCACACTTATAGTGTATATAGAGAAGGAGTGCAGATTGCTAATATATTTTTTAAAATTATACATAAAAAAATTATTAAATTAATAAAACAATACAGTTCACACACTATCATTAGTTTGACACAGACACACATCTATCATTATCCCTTACGATTACCAATGTATTATTAATCACATATGAATGTCAGACTTGACATTTATTTACCGCGTAGACAGAATACTGACTTTTGAGAAGGTTTTTGAAAAGCAAACAAAATTATTAGCGTTTTTATGAATTATTGTCGAATTTCGATCCCAGACGACCTTTGTTTATACAATGAATAATACATTCTAATTGTAGTGCTTCCTATAAGTTTGCTACGCTTTTATGCTATTAAAAAAAAAAACATAAATTAATACTGATGTTTTGCAGTCTTGTGAATGAAATATACCTTACATCCTTAGACAATAAATAAAAGGTGTTCTATCTATTTGACCGCCCAGCGGTTATTTGCCTTTAATTTGACAACCATTGTGGAATCTTTTTTATGGTTGTAAATGTAATTCGCTAATAAGGTTTTGGTATATATTTTTTTAGAATAATATGTCAAATGCAAAAAGGGTACATAATTTTTTTTTATCGTTGTTCACATTTTTTTTCGTATCTTTAAGAATTGAGTGAAAGTGAATAAAAAAAACTTGTCCTTTTAGCCTACCAATCCTATCCAACTGCTATGATACGCCCATTTTGCATTTTGCACCGATATTACAATTTACAAAGTCAAAAAAAATATAAGAAAAATAAATTCACTAGGACTTCCCTAGCAATTCTGTATTTAAGAGGATATCCTTGCGACATTTATTCCATACAAACGTAGTCCCTTGTTTCCTCCCTTAATAATAGCATTATAGTATATACCACCGCCATGCCCATACGTTTTGATTTTTTCCATAAATTAGATATTGTAGAAACTAGGAGCCTTTGAAAACGAAAATATGCTTGATTTTACCATAATTTTCAGTAGTTCGTTAAACAAATTTGATGGATAGAATTAAAAAAACAACGTACAGGCATAGCCAAAGTGTTTATTATTCTAAATCTGAAAGAAAATTTAAAATCAATTCAGTGTTGGAACAGGGAAACAGGGTACTATGAAGTGATGTTTTCATCTATTTTGCATAGGTAAAATCAGCATAATTTGGAAGAGAAATAATTAAGAAGTGAAAAAATATGAGTAAATGATTTTAAAAATATTAGCACAACTAGTTATCTAAAATTTCAATGATGGACACTTTAGAGTTTACGCGAAGAAGCAAGGTTCAAACAAATAAGGTATATATTATTGAATAGTATTAAAAATGATTGTAAATACAATTGCAGACGACGTACACGGTCTTCAATTATTATAAAACCAATTTTATATCGACTGGATCATTACCACTTGTGAAAAACCAGTCATAATAACTTGTTAATACCTGTCATACTCCGGGATCAGCAAGGATAATTCATACCTACCTAGTGGCTTAAGCTATGATAGATGTAGGCCAGAATAATTATGGCGACAGTCGATAGATTTTTATCTGTCAGCGGTGGCCATTGTTCTTGAAATATACGAGTACTTTATTTAACTTCATCTGAAGTGCAGTCATGAAGTCATGATAGCCCAGTTGGTAGCATGGTCGGTTTTCGCATCAATGGATGCGTTTTCGAGCCGACCTATCCAACTCTAAAATCAGCTTTCGGCAAAGGAAAACATTGTGAGGAAACCATAGCATAGTGATTGGGTATTTTCCAATAATACCCGCCTGGGAAGGTACCACCCTCAAGTTCGTATTGGTGTATTCCAGCAACATCATTTAAGAAACAGTCCGCTAGGCATCTTGTGTTTTCTATCCCGGACCATATTGTTACTTAACATCAGGTGAGATTTTGGTCAAAGTTCTGTACTGAGTACGATGTAAAAACAGCCATTTCCCGTACCAGATTTATAAAAAAGCAAATAAATAAGGAAGAACAGGAAATTAAAATTTACGGTACAGATTGCACAAACGATAGAAACGTAGGTAGCACCGATTAAGGACTCGATCCAGCGGGACAAGAGCTGGGAGCTAGGGTTTATTTGATTGTGATGCAAATTCCTTGCTTCCGGCGAGGGGGCCTTATATCAGGCGAGGGGCGCGAGTTCCAACCATACCGATACCGCGGTGGTCGATTCACTATAACATTTTTGTCACTCTGTGATTGCATTACCATCTGTATGTTCATTGTAGCATTTCGAGTGTTATGCTGACAACACGTAATAGCACGTTATAATGGCACTGTTGTAGAAATAACATCCTTGGAAACTTATTTACTTATTATTAGATATACTCGCTGTTGCGCTCGCGTAACATATTTTCTATATATTTTTCTTACAAACAACATACAATTTAAACAGCGAAATTGCTAAAACATACTATATGTATACAATTTATATTATTAATATTAATTTTAAATTTAAGTAGCCATGAATATTTCCGTACTTTCTTTATAAGGTTTTGATCAGATCACTACTAAAAATGTCTGTTTCACGAGACAGAAGATTTATTAATTTTATACCAGTAGTAAGTGGTGCGTGAGCCAACAAGTTGGTACGTGCGAGAGCCTCGCGTAATTTTCTATTGCGCACAATTAGTATTATAGTTTTAAAATGATCATCCGAAAATGATTTTGCTACTAACAGGAAACAAAGATATTTTCCACAAATTCACACAACTCTTAACTTTAGCTATTTGCTAGAAAAAGTCCTACTAAAAACGGTCCAGACGTTCCGGGAGATTGAACGGAATAAACAAACAGATTTTTTTTAAATTATGTTTTTGGTTTAAGTGTCTCGTATAATATGTATTTAGTAAAAAGCTGCTATTTTCACATTACCAACAGAAACATTTATTTATTTGTATGTATGATTTATTTAGATTAGGTAGTCTGAATTCATTCGAAATGACTAAAAACGAATACATTAGTAACTATAAGGTAATTCGAAAGGGTAATTTTGTACATATCATATCGAGATATAAATCTAACGAATGATATTAAGAAATCATAATTTAAACAAAATATTTCAATGCGCAATGATCTCGTCGCATATCATCACTAACTTTTACCCTTTATTTTAGATCAAATCAACAACTTCCAAAAGAAAATGTTCAATAAAATACTTACTCAGTTGAAGTACGAAATTTACATAGTATGGATTATCAGTATAATAAAGGCGTGGAAGCTACCTTCGCAACAGACTACATGAGTATCTTGAAATTTACATGAGGTCAAGAATATTTTTTTTTTTAATACAAGGCCCAATGCGACTTAAAATAATATTACTTGTACACGGGTTAACTTAACTTAATGAAACTAAGGAGTTTAAAAAAACTCTAAGGATTCTTCCTTAAATATCCATTGTAGTTATTTGTGTATGCGTGCGTGGTTGATTGTACTTTTTAAATAAAACATTTTAAAACAATTTCTTTTCATTTTGATCCGTGGATTTTTCATTAATAAAGATTGGTATAGTTACTTCTATTTCTTTTTATTTACGAGAGGGCTTTGTTAGATTTCTATAAAATACTGATATATTAGAATGAGGGACGTTACAGACCGTCGCCCAAGCGTGCGCGGACGCAGGGGGCGCCCACCCCGGCTGAGGTCGTTCACCTACCCTGACTGCTCCCCCGCACCCCGAGCCTCACCCCTTCGCAATCACAGCCCTTTGTGAGCTCCCACCAAGGGCTACTCTGAGGGCAAGGACTCCATTTCTTTGTTTTGAAATGCCTTCGAAGTTAAGAGGGCCTCAGGTAACCTCGATGATTGGTAATGATTTTTTTTTTTTTTTTTTGTAAATTCCGTAATGAATTTTTACTTAAATGAAGTGTTACTTTAAATACGGCTAAAGTCAAGATATTGATTACATAATAAAGTTTGTATTAGAGACTGGAATAAAAACTGATTGTTTTTATATTTTTAGACAGCAGTATTTGTAGCGTGCAGAAAGCATAGAAAAATTAAACAGTTGAATACATTTAAATTATTTTGCACCTCTCGAGAATTTCAATTTGATTAGAAGTCATAGGAAATTCTGTATCGAGTAAAAAAATATTAGAATACGAATGTCTCGTCAACTATAACTTATTTATGTTCAAATTCATAAATTACACACATTTATGAATTGTGAAAAGACTTCGTCGAGTAAATTTGAAGGTGTTTTTTTAATTTTTCAATCATCTGATTCCATGGATAGATTATCAGTAGGTACAGTTCACTAAATATGTGCATCAATAAACATAGTTTGATTGAGATAAAGGTCAATTTTTTTTTGTTTTTTATTGAGAAAATATTTCATACATCTGACAAACTGATTAAAAAACGTTCGTTACCTGCGTATTTAAAAGTCAACATTTTTAAATATGTTTTCCCAGCTATTTTTTCTATTTTAGTTTACTACAACTAAAATTGCCGATCCGAGGAGAAAGGGTCGGGTAGTATCAATAAAAACAGGACATTCGCTTCCTCAATTAAATCGAAATGTTAATAAAGTACCCCGTTTCCCATAAACAGTAGAGTGGAGATTATCGGAGCGCGATGGCTACGATGCATTCTACCATGGAACCCTAATACAATTATTTAAAAGATGTTAAACGGCGCCCCACTTGCTAGGGGTAGTAACAAGTGCGGCGGTTTTATGCATCGGTTCATCACAGGAAATAATAAACTCTATGCATTTTTACCTTTCACGAGCTATAGAGGGAAATATGAAACAGTCACAATAACTTAATAGGGAGTAGCGAATGTGATCCATTAACTTTAACACCCATACGCAACTGACGTTTGGATAAGCACGTGTTGCTCTTGGAGAAAGTACAAACGCTCTCTGCCATTTAGGCAGTGAGCTTTAGCAATATGGACAAAAAAATTAGGAATTAGTCATACAACAAAAAAATTGATCCACACAAACGTTATCCACAAAGTTAGAAGTAAAACGCCGATTTGAACTAATATAGCAGAAATTGAAAAAAATATATAAAATAAATCTTTTACTTCCAACCTCGCAAGAGATATGGTAACCTGGTGATCCTAGTCTGTTTTATTTTTGAGATAGTAAACAATTGAAAATTTAAAATTGGAGAGAAATTTTTAAGCAGTAAAAGGACCTAACTGACTTATAATCCTCATTTGTATAGTTTACAGTGATAGTATAGTTATTATGCATGTTAATTTTTGCTTAATTTATGCATCATATTAACCTTAATTAACAAGTCCATATTAAGCGATTGCAAGTATTTATTACGCAAATTTTAAATACAATATATTTTAATTAATTCAAAACTGTTTCTATAACTGTACAATAAAACTCGTACATTGTACTCTAATTGAATGAAAAAACGAAACGCACCCTTCAACGTAGTATCAGCTAGTAGATTTGAATATAAAAACAAAAGAATGACGCACCCCGCCCGCATACCGGAGCGACGCGCCCCTACTCGTGTCAAATTGAAGTGAATTTACTGCACTCAGAGAACAATCATAGTTCTGTAAGCACACTTGAAATACGACTTTAAAAAAACAATTACAATCTTATTCATTGATAAATTTATGGATATTATAATATTGTAAGTCATTTAAGTATGTATTTCATTGAAGATTCGAATATCATGAAGGTTAAAAATTAAAAAAATTCAGATCCAACGATCATAAATCATGTTTCATAAATAGATATTATTACTTAAGTAATATTTAATGAAAGCGTCCGTTTTTCACTGATGACTACATCGGATTATATTTCTTTTAAAATTTCCAACATAACTTTCCAACGATTATTCAGTAAATTAAACTTACAACCTACAATTAAATTACAAAATTACATTGCAAAGTGATTCAACTGTACGGTGGAATCATTGGATTCAGCTAATTCGCAAATCTTTTACAAAGAGTCTTTATTATAAAATATAATCAGTTAATAGTAAATATAATATTATTATTACATCCAGATTCGGCGGTGAGCAGCTTATGACTGATTTATTTAAATGTCCGTTGATAATTTTCGTCTACGTACTGGTCTATAAACAATAGATAGAGATACCACACGGAAAGATTTTTTAGCAACTGGATATAAACTGGCGTATATGATGGATATAAATTGTACTATGCTTGAAATATCCTGTACACATTGTTACATATATTTTTTTCATTTCAGTATGTAAAAATACTTTATACTTATATATATAAATAATTAGTGATAAAATAACTAGAATCTATACAGGTTATCTTCAGTAATAATGTATAGTAATGATGGTAACTTGAAAGCGTTACGCCAGAGTGAGTTATAGGTATCCTTTACTAGTATATAGTACTGTAATATGAGTAAAAGTTTACTGAAATCTATTTAATTTAAATTTTTAAAAGTCGCGTGGTACCGGCTATGAATAGTATCACCCCATATCTACCTGTGGGTGTCGTAAAAGGCGACTAATTAATACACCAAGGAATGGGCAGCAGTATCCTCTAAAATCACAAACACCTTCTGCGATCGCCAACCAGCCTACCAAGCGTGGCGATTATCTCATTTCCCACACTTTTGGAAAAGACCTATGTCGTCCAGCAGTGGACGTCAAAAGGTTGAATCATTCATTAAATTCAAAATATATAAAAGATACTATTAATTTTAAGGTTTCATACAATTCTTTTATACAAAGGTAACACCGCTTTATTACACAAATATTTATTACGTTGTACAAAACAATTACAGGCGCTCTAAACGTTGACTTTTAAATTGTTAATTTTGAGTGACAATTTTCCTGACTCGGATTATATAAATAGGTAATAATATTCAGTTACCTAATTCTATGATCTGCACTTTGTCATATTAACTTTCACATTAATGGAGCTTCAGTGGGTAAAAATAATGAATTAAAATTAATCAAATTAACATTAACAACTATACCTATAATAAAGAACAAATCTATAGACGGTAAGCACGTTTGTTGAATACTGTATTTCAAAAGAATAACCTAAAGAACGCATTTGTCATGCGGTCTTCGTACAGATAAACCTAAACTCTGAAACACAGAATCTATACCAATTAATAAAATTAAAGTCTCTGTTTGTAATGTCAATTTTTTTTTTGCTAAGTAGATATGAATGTGTTTATACCTATACCAAAAACACAATGTTTAAAATTTTTATCTGTTTGTAATCGGTAATCTCCGGAACGGCTGGACCGATTTTGACGCGTTTTTTTTTTTTGGTAGATAGTTGAAGTTCTCTGGGTAACTTAGGGTTCTTTTAATTTTCTAAAATAATTATGGTTCCGCGTATAAAAATAAAACTCATAAACATTTGCATAAAATCCGATTCAAAGCACAGTTTTACAGGCAAGTGCTATAATTTATGAGATTTTTTTTTTTTTATATTAGTACTAAAAATTTTTTTAGAAAAATATTTAGCGTTCCGTATAAAAAAAATTAAACGCAGTGAAGAATATACATATGAATCGTGAGCGCAGCCGCGAGCACACAGCTAGTACGTAAATAAAAACGTGATTTCTCATCAACCCTTATAGGAAAAAAGACTCTTAAATAAAATAGATAATCATAATAAACAATCACCTCCCACAATTGTAACCCGATACACGAGTGTACATTTATCGCTATTAATATTATAACAAACCAAATACCCCCTCGTGGGGCCACGGCCGGTTTAATAACCCGTGGGCTGCAGCGCCCCTCGACGCTTATCGCCGACTCTACGTGTCAAACGACAAGTGCTCGTGGTTTCCACTCTTTGTCACAATCACAATGATTTACATTAAACACTAGAAACGACTATAATATAATGATTAAGAAAAAATCTGTTAACGCGGCAGATGGAGCTAAACTTTTTAGATAAAAATCCACTTGTCGATCGATTTTAATAAACTGATCTCTGTTAGCAATTAGGAACTTATTATATTATTATTCTGGGAGGGGCTATGCACGCTGGATCAGACCTGTATCACTGCGACTTAAGAAGATCTATTGTGATCGTCCGAGGAACTTATTAAAGGATTAGCTTTCAACGATTTTTGTTACAGATGTAGTCACAGAACGATAATATAAATTATAAATTTATTAAAAATATTTCACCGCGACTAAGTATACCGCGTATAAGTAACTAAGTATAAGTATATTTCTCACTTTTTAAAATTAAATGCAGAATTAGACAACATTAAATTCTATATAGAGAACAAACAAAATATATTTGTGTCTGTAGATGAATGATTAAATACGTTTTTTGTTTATCTGTATAATTATAATAAGAAACAATTGTATCAACATTTTCATTACATTAGACAAAGTAATAACAATGTACTTAAATATTTCGTACATATTATGTCTTACTAACATATAAATAGATAGTGACGGATTCTATTATAACTTGATACAGAACAATACAATCACTAAATTTGGTTATACTTCTCCAATTCTAAAAGAAATTTACATTTACTAAACGAAAGAATAATTACCCACTAAACCTTGTTTATAATAATCGTAGATACCTAAGAAAATTTTATTTATTTAATTATTAAAAACTAAAAAAGTATAAGAGCTTGATGTTTGAAAGATAAGAAATAAATTGTTTGTGTAGGTAATATTTTATTGTATTATCAAAACATAAACATAATATTTTGGTAATAAAAGTAAAGAAAACTTAGCAAATTAATTATTTCAATAGAATGTCAAAATGCAAAATTAAAAAGAAAAATCGAAAGTCTGACGTGTTCATTAATTAAAATTAAACACTGATTCGGTACTATTTTTGAAATGGTCGTTTGAATCCAGCATTTTGGGCCAATTTTACTTTAAATATCTACAACAGTGATTATAGAGTATTTTTAAACCAGGGTGAGATCAATTGACCGTAGTAGTTTTAACATGGAAGTAAGAAAAAAATAGGAACATTCAAAGAGTCTCAGTGGGTCAAAGCACTTTTGTGATCAATGGATGGGCGCACTTACACAGACGCGACCGAGATAAGATAACTCGCTTGTTTTTGAACTCAACACTATCGAGACAGTAAGGACGACTTTACAGCTCTTCCAGTATACCGGCAGTTGTCATTTGTTTTAGTTTCCACGTCGAAAGCAGCCACGGCACATCACGTGACATTCCACGGACATAGGGGAGCGAGTTCATTCATATTTTTTTTTCGCTCTAATGCCCGCGATGATAATAAAATGTTTGTATAGCTTCTAATCACAGTTATAAAATCATCGCTTACAACTCTAAACAACAGTTTTAGCGAGTAAGTTACAAGGTTCGTGAGGCAGTCAGCGCAGAAGTACACTTTCAGTTGCAAAATAAAAAGTAACTTTCAAGGGTAACCATGCGCGGATTTATATGTTATATGTTGATCATCATAACGTAATTATTAACAGTACTCGCTAGATCTTTATACATTGTATTACATTTGTATAATTATTTCGTACTTAACACGTCAGGGCTCCTTTACAAAATAAATCGAATTACTTTTTTTCTACATTCTACCAATATGAATTTAGTTTTTTTTAAGTGTATATATAGGCTCAGGGCTTTAACCACAGTCTTACCTGATGTTAAGTGATGATGTATGGTAAACAGACTAAGCCTTGATGGTATTCAAGTGATGCTGCCGAAATCTTGAGGGTGGTAGTTACTCAGTCGGGCGTTATTAGAAAATGCCCTACCACTATGCCATGTTTCTATCACGATGTTTTCCTTCATCGAAAGCTCAGCTTTAGAGTTGTATAGGTAAAAGGCGAAAGATTTATTCGTATTGAAGGGAAACCAGAGTTACAACACTGCAAACACACTCTTGCACATAACATGCAGGTACATAGGTCCTGTAAGGAACCTTTTTTTTTATTATATTAATAAAAAATGTAGGGAATAGCTAGGTTCAAACTCGCGAGAGAGTTTTACACTCAGGTGACGGCCAAGCCGAGGTTCGTACCATTTTGGTAGCCCTTGTGCTAGTCACCTTTTGCGGCTGAGTGCCTTCAGCACTCGCCCCCAAAGTCACGGTGAAGCTGTAAAGGCCCTTCCGGTCAACAGCGTTAGCTAGGTTCGAAAAAAAAAAAAAAAAAAAAAAGAGTTGGGTAGGTGAATTTGAGACCGCGTCCATCATCGCTTCAAGTTTGATAATCACTACAAAATATTTTGATTATAAAATTTAACTATCATTATAAATAATCATTAAAGACATTTTTCTCCTCTAATATGAACTGATTTTCATTTTTTTAGTAGCTGTTTTTTTAGTAAAAAAAAAAGGTGAAATTTCAATCACCTATCGAATTATTTAAATAAGCCTTTGAACCTTTGGACGTTTATACTTATCAGTAAATCATATCAATTATATTTAAAAACTATCGTAATACATATTTGTGAAAAACCCTTGTCCCTAAGAATGAAGGGGAACGTAGAGCATTCCTGTGAACGGCGGGAGGTATAATATACTTTTGTACTTTTTTTTCTGTCGCCGAGAGGGGGATGACCGCCTCTTTTTTGTTTACATTTCTTTCGTTCTAACACTGGGCAGTCCGTCGCACTGATTTTATTTCATTCATTTTTTTTTTTAGAAAAATTCTTGATTTGATATTAGCCTCTTTTTATGGTTTGTTTTGTCTCAAAATGTAAGTTTTATTGAAATTTTCTTTAATACCTAACTAATGAAATATTTGTAGTATTCGTTTGTATGTTTACTGAATTGTGACAGAGAGTCCGTTGTAAATTTATTTACAAACGCTAAGAATTTTATCAACTTTCTAAGACAAAAACAGATGTTTTAAATATTAATCTGATATAAATATCATAGAGCATAGATAACACATTGGAGTTTTGAGAATTTACGATAATATACATAGATAAAATGGTGTTTGAAGCTATCATATTGTAAAATATTTCTCTTACTTTTAAAAATGAAAATGACTATTTGTCGATAAAGAACACAGCATGTTGTTTGATATACAAGAAAAAAGCGACGAGAGATACGTATGAGAGTTTACGTAAAAAAACTGTATCTATTGACGACTGATCCATAAGTTTCTCGAATATCACAGGATCATTACACAGTAATTTTCAGAAGTTCACTTTTTTATTTCCATTCAATTACGTTCAAAGACTTTCAAAATCAGCGTATAATATGTTCTGTGACGGTTCATGGAAATATAATCCTTTGTGTTTACAAATGCCATTGTGTTTTTTATCAGACTTCTTGTACGAGTCCACATGCACTCTGAAAACTTGTTACGCACTTAAGTGTACAGAGTTATATCTTTTAGATCATTATTGCTTTGTATTTTTTTTTTTTCTACTCAATAACTCTCCAAATGAAAAGGATCTTTACGATATTCAAGTAAATTAATTAATATACTTAATATTTTATAAAAAAAACTATGATTTAAAAATATTTTAATTAATTCATTAATTATTTGCAATATTATTATTAATTATTACATTTACAAATCTGTGAGTAGTTGTACAGTGGACGCAATAAAAATATACTTTCGTCCATTGAACAATATCAAGATTCTAAGAAAACCTTATATAAAAGTTTAATACTAAAGTTATCCAGAAAACATTGAACTTAATACTAACTTTATATACTAAGCATCAAAACATACCATCGTGAGTGAAAATGTTCTTGCTCTAATTCACATTTGTCACTTAAATAAAGAATAATTATTTTAAGAAAACTAGGCAGCCATGAGAACTGCCGACAGAAGTTAAAACTCCAAACATTGGAAAAATTGTTTTTTAAATGTTCAAATTATAGTACAGGTAATTCAAATTTTATAATTAGTTAATTTAAATTATTAACATAATCTAACGTTTCAAATATACTTTTGTACATCTATTGGAGCTCCAAGCAATAATTATTTACATTATATATAGTTTAATCATAATCATAAGGCAAATTAAGCAAAGTTAAAATAAAATTATTTATTTCTCAGCGCCAGCACTTAAACGCCATCTTATATGTGATATACTGTACCATGTTGACGGCTGGTGTCATAGGATTGGTAACGCTAATCTATAAGTTTTCCCCTAACAAGAATCGCACAACGCCGCTAAAGAAGTTTTCAATCACACATGCAAAAGAAACAATACTAAAAAATTCAAAGATAATCCTGTTTACATGTGGACTGTCTATAATAAAATGCTAATAGCTAATTTGGTTCACAATTCAGGAGCATGTTTCAAATTAAGTAACGCCACCCCAGCAATTAAGGTAGGTGCACACTATGCGGGCTCTATCGACGATATATCGACAGGGGAGGAGGATGTACCACCACCCCACCCTCAGTCAGGACACCGGCACAGCAGCTAGTTATCTGCGCGGATCGATAAACGCCATGGAAAACTACCGGCATGAATATGCCTCAGCCCCTAGTAACAAATCATTCACAACTAAATGTATACACTATAGATTTTTTAAATATTTAAAAACGGAGCATTTGACATATATGTAATGCGTATATAATTAAATTTCAAAACACTTTATTTACTGTTAAAAAAAGTATATATTTATTCTATACCAAGGCTACTCAACTTCTTAGCAATCTGGCAAATGGGACGTTTCAGACATGTTTGACGGGCCACTGACATTTACTAACTATTAATATTTGTGCAATAAAAAAACATTATTATGAACTATAATTGTTGTTTATTGAAATAATGAACAAAGAGCATCTTATGTCAAATTAATAATCAAAATATAAACTATGGTAAACAATCAATACATAATCAATGTGACTGAGATGACATTGCTTTTAATGTAATTTTTTTCATGTTTATTAAAAAAGTAAATAGCAACATTAACAACTCGAGCACTAACTTGGCGTTTAAGCCAGCATTCCTTTGCTTTCCTATTGCCTCATTTTTATGGATAATCGACATATTAAGTCACAAATATGTTGATCTATTAGTGATGTATTTTTTTTATTTAATGAAGACGTGAGAAAAAGTTTTGCGAAAAAATGTTGATGCGAAACTATTTAAGCATTGCAAGGCCAGCTCTTTGTGACGGGAAAATCTTCAGTTGGTGACTGCTTACCTAACGTTCTTAACTTGGTGGAAATATGCTGAGTTGTGTATCCGTGCTATTTAAAAAGCATAAGGTTGAGCAGCCTTGTTCTATACTGTATTGCTAAGCGCAATAACAACAATCATAAATGGACCAGGGTGGGAAACACACATACATGTGCTAGGTGTTAGATTAACCAAGCAAGGCGGGCATTATAAAATGCCTTATCACCATGCTATGATTACGTCACGATGTTTTTAATTACTGAAGGACTTAAAATGAAATAAAGCTATTTTCATTTTTAAATGCATGCCGAGCCGAACTTATAGCATAAAATTTCAGAAATGGCGTATATACGGCGGGTTTCAATATCGAATCTTGAAAGTTAAGCTTGATACGATGAATATATCGGTTGTTCTGACTGATCACTGACACTGATTTGACACTTTAGAGAAAAAGGATTGTAATTTCGGATTTCGGTAGATAAACCCAATTGAAATCGCATACTGAAACCGGCCGATAGACAGACATCCTTACATATTTTCTGGTTGTTTTACGGAAGCTTAATGATAATAATGAGAATATTTTACAAGTAACGCGATTTAAAGATACCTATAAATTTATCATTTAAACGGAACTAGATTCCTAAACTTATTAAATTATTTAGTCTAGGTTATATAACATATTATTTGCGAATGAAAGTTAAGTTAGTTAAGGTAAGTTATAAATGTATTTTTTTTATTAAGAAAATCCTACGTATCGTTTGTTTTGAAAATAAATTACGATTCTTAACAATGCTGGATGCTGCATCCGATGACGTAGTTACAAATCCTCTGTGGCCTGTGGGTACCACAGAATTAGTTAATCTCATACAACACAACTTGTCGGCTACATATCTACTCGACCTTGAGGGATAACTTCCTACAGACATTAAAAAACTTTCTACATAAAATAAATGTAGATAAAGGTAGTGCGTTCATTCTTACATTGTTTCTACTATGCGATAGCCGGGATTTAATTTCACATCTATTGAGTTAACACTTTACATTTTTACCAAGATGGTTTGGTACTTAATACCCTGCTCAAAATCGTAAACGTCGAATTGATAAAACTTTTAAAATAGACATTTTATAAAAGCTTGAAATAAAAAATCAATACCTTGCTTAAAACGTCTTAACATAACATCAAAAATGCTACCTAAAAACCTACCTAGGATATTCAAAAGATCGTGCATGAAACACGATAATTGTGACGGATAATATCAAAAATAGTTATATCCCAACCAATATTTTTTTCGTGGCTAATTATTTTTCCAAAACAGATGATTGCAACTATTTTTACTTGTAGAATGTACTTATTTTTGATTTTATCAAGATGATAAGGTAATTTAAGGTAGTGTAACATACTTAAATACACATAAATTGAAGTGAAAAAGGAATCAATGTTTGTATATAGCCGAGTTTGATACAAAGAGGAGGATTTGACTTCAATGCAATCAAACTTTAAACTAAAATAATTGATTTTACCACTGTTGAAAAGGGTGTCATATACCTTAGCAAAATTACAATTATATTGCATTAAAAAAATACATTTTCACCCAAACTGGATTTTACCAATTTTAATATTTACCGAAACAATTCATTCCTCCCGTCTCCTATCAAAATCTTTAGCTGCTATCGCGCCTGCTAATACATTTACCAACATTAGAGGTTTATAGTGTTCATTTTATAATATGCATATATTTAAGTAACCAGTCATTATCCTACCGCTCCCTAAGGCCTGACAAATTGTGTTTAGAGACCTCATTAACCTCGATAGCCTCTGCTTTATAGATATTATAGCAATATACCTCAGTTAATGTCATAAAGAATTAGTTATTTTACCGACACTTACATATGTTTATATATTTTATTCCATCAGATCAGTTACTTAGTTATACAATTGTGTATTTAAATTGAATTTACATAATTCTCTGGTCTCTATTTCAGAAATAGTTATAAAATATGTTCGATAAATCAGTTTTTACTTCATTCGTAATCTAATCGTGTAATCTTTTATTTATGTCTTAATTACAGTATTATTCACATAATGTTGTTTTAGTTAAATATTTTAAACCTCAATTATTTGTTTTTAGAAAATTGTCAAAACAGGTGGATATGTTCATATGTCTAGCTATATATCTAAATACTCATACTTTGCACAGTTTAGTAGATTTTTTTATCCTCAGATAAAAAAATCGTATCATCTTAGTTCTAAGTGTTATGTACTAAGGTAAAGTAAAAATATTTCTCATAAATTCAAGCACTTACCCGTAAAACTGACCATTAAATCGGATTTATTAACAATGTCATATTTAATTTTTTACGCGGAACCCTAATTATTTTCGAAAATTAAAATTACTCCAAGTTACCAGGAGTAACTTCAACTATTTACCAAAAAAAAAAGTCCCGTCAAAATCCGTCCAGCCGTTCCGGAGGTTACCCGGAACAAACAGACAGACATACAAAATTTAAAAAATGTATTTTTGATATAGGTATCCGTATATACATCCTTATCTATTTAGTAGAAAAAAATTGTTGACATTACAAACAAACACTCCAATTTTATTTATTAAGATGTTCCTTAATATTAAATAACATATACCTAGCAATTTTACCTTAACAACATGTCTTAGAGAATTCAACGATATGAAATTACTTTTAATAGTATCTATCGGATAATCTTGCAATTTCATTCTATTTTCACCCTCTCAGAGTTACTTTTTCATATCATTATTTCTTCATAAATTACTCTCAAAGACGAAACACCATTTATTACTAGACACGTTACTGTGCTTAACAGATATACGTTATAATATATTAAGTACCTATAACATTACATTACAGTAAATTATTTATGTATTTCAGTAAATATAAAGATTCGACTTAACCACACTGCAATAGGAACACATAGATAAGAAATAGAATAAGATTGTAAAATAGAAATAAGATGAAAACAATAAAGGCACAAAAAATCAGACATAATCTGAGATGTAAGGGGACGAAATAAAAAAAAATAGATTACATTACATACATTTCATCCATCCATCCATTCAACTGAAAGACGTCCACTGCTGGGCATAGGTCTCCCCCCAAAGATCTCCTGGATGACCGGTCTTGCGCCACCCGGATCCAGCGGATTCCCGCGACCAGATCGCCAGATCGTCAGTCCAACTTGTGAGGGAAGGGCTACCCACGCTACGTCTTACGGTGCGTGGAAGCCATTCGAGAACCCGTCGGCCCCATCGGGCGTCGGTTCTGCGAGCAGTGGGCCCAGCCCACTGCCACTGAAGTTTATCAATTCTTCGGGCATTGTAGTTTACTTTGCTTCTTCTGCGAATCTCCTCATTTGTGATTCGATCACGCAGTGAAACTCCAAGCATAGCCCTCTCCATTGCTCTTTGAGCAACTTTGAACTTTTTTACTAAGCCCATTGTATCGACCACATTACGATACATTAATGTAACATCCCTAAACGTAATTTATTGTTTTGCATAATTTAAAGATAACCGATCATGACGCCTCTTTCCTACCCGCGTGTTATTAAAATCGAGTTAATTACTTTCATGTAAATAATTATTCTTATGTTAAACCAACATTACAAATGTTTAAAATAAATCTCATTTCATTTTCATTTGCCTAAAAATAAAGTAAAATTAGGATTTAACCTGCCCACCGCCATAATAACGAGTATTCAAATGTTTTCCCTTAACGTTTTTTAACATTTTCGATTCATGACTATTTATCATTTATTTTGGTTTATTTTTAATTGGATATACTCGAACCAAATGAAAATATTTTATAAAACTTCAAAGAGCGTAACTTCTTCCAAAGCTCGTGGTCAAATTTCAGACACTAAAATATTAAAGTATAAAATCATTATATTATACAAAGTCATAAGTAATAATATTTTTGTCGAAAATCATTTACATGTCCTCACTTAGACGTCTTCTAAAACTGAAATAATGATAATATGGTAATGACATACAGCAAACACATGAATGAATATTCAATAATCTCGATGGGACAGAGGTTTTTTTTTAGCTTACATATTATCATTCTCTTATCTAAACAATAATGGTATTTGTAAGTAAATAGATAAAGAAATAAAATAAATAATATTTATTGCGACGGACCTCTGTCAAATTATGTAAGAGTTATCAAATATTGATAATGTAAATTATTTACCAAATCTCGTGTGAAGCGTCCAGTCTCTGCAGCATGGTCATTTTAAAAGGTTATGGCACCTTAGAGTCAAAGAGCGCGGGCGAGGGGGACACCTGTGTCGTCGGACATTCTACCGGCGGCGATAGCCGAACTTATCGCCATGCTCTGACGCAACCTAAACAGGATCCACCTCCCAACAAAAAGTTCCACGGCCACTATTTCGAAACTCGTGCGCACCTAAATAGAGAAAGGCATCTATGTGCTTGTACATCATTTGTAGAGCCGCTAGTCGCAACCCACGGGGTACGGGGTGAATGCCCTTAACGTCCTCCGTCCTCCTCGGGAATAGTTCCCTCCCGTTCTCGCACGTAAGAGTCCCTCTTGTTTCGACTTTGAAAAGAGGGCACGTAGTTCAACGGTAGCTGTTCGACTTTAACTTATCTTCTGATAACAGTAAAGTCGGTTTTAGATTGTTAAATTTCGCCTGTGTACAGTTAAGGGGTGTGTGCGCACGCGCATTGCGTTTGTATTCAAATGAGGACAGTGCGTTCCGCGCCGGAGAGCACTATGATTGTACTTTTTTAGTCCGTGAGCCGTAATCAGCTACAAGGAAATGGGCATCCTTAGGGGTGGTGCACCGCACCATTCTGTTTCTCTATTGAGGACACGATCTCGTTAATGGGCGACAATTAGATGCTGTCTAACACAACGGTGCGCGGTTATAGGTATATTGTTTTAAAGATAGCGAGTAGGTCGTCGGTTTATTGAGATGTTCTTTTCGGAATACATTTGCGTTGCTCTTACTTTTATTTTCGTAATGCTTATCGTGAAATTTACTATTATCTAAATAACTTATGATATATGATTAAATTTATAAGTCAGTCGGTTGTAATATAATACATATGTACATCTATAATGTTATTTGTGTGTAACGTTTTTATTACAATAATAAATAGCTACAGGATAACAAATAATGTTCACTGCTTTCTTAAATCACCTACTTATATCAACGATGTTACTAATTTGACAATAACTATATAAGTCATGTTTACAAACTTGTAACTATTAATCTTCTGCGAAATTTCAGTTTCCTGTATAAATGCGATCTCATGTCATTTTTTACCCGCAGTTAATAAGAGTTATTAAAAAGTACTGCTTGCTTGCTGCACAATAGCTACAAAAATAATTACAACACTTTTAACTACATTTTTAACATAATTCAAACGTATCAAAAAGGTTAGTGAATGTTTTAAAAAATTGACTATTGATGATTTAAAAAAACTTTACACAAGCCTATTTGAAAGTTATAAAGCTCACAATTACGTACACGCCAAGTAAAAGAGACGATTTCTAAAGGAGTAAAAAGTAAAATACGTGTTTATTAGTTCATCTAGTGTACTAGTGCCTAGTGGCATCCGTTCATCTACTAATCATTTGTCTAGCGTTGTTGCGGTGAGTCGCGTCGTGGGCGGCATTCGACCTTCGTTTGTCCTGCGAAACAAAACTGTTTTCCAACTATTCGCTAAACTGTGTGTCGCTGGTATAATCGGTGATATATTATATTATACATATGTAATTGCTTAGACATAATACATATTCGCAATAACTTATTATTAGTCCATGTATAATCCGAATGTTAATTAAAAGACTTTCTTTTTTATAGAAACACATTTTATACGTTAAACAGTATAAAGATGAGTTATACAAGTTATAAAACATATGAGTTATGTAATATGTGTGTTATAACCGTTATAAAGAGAGTTTATTTATATTATTTATAATGTGTTATTAAATAACTTATTAAGAATATTACAAAAAGTTGTAAGGGTACAGAAAAGAGCCGAGGGCATGAATGAAGAGCCAGTTGCACGGAATAAAATATGTTTAATATATTTATTCTACAAATATTATACATAATCATAATGATAAAGATTTTAAACAAACAAAAGTCATAGCATTTTATTAACTAAATAATTTACTTTTGTAATGCAAAAACAAAAGTTTCTCGTAATTATTTGAAACTTGCACTAAATAACTCGTGAAGCATTTTTATTGTTTGTTTGTCCATTTTGTTTTTGTATTAATGCTTACAACTCTTAGCCACTTTTCTTCAGTTCATTCTATCGTTATGGAACCAGAAAAAAGTCCTAAAAACATCGTCATGTTTAAAATAAATTATATTTATCCTATCAAATTAAATTGAAGCGTCTGTTTGTATATCATTTTTGTTTTACTAAATACATATGAATGTATGTACGATGCCTATACTAAAAATACATGTTTTTTTTTGCCTGTCTGTCTATTTGATCCGGGTAATCTCGAGAACGACTGGACTGATTTTAACGAGATTTTTTTGTTTCAGATAGATGCAGTTACTCCTCGTAACTTAGCCTAACTTACCGGTTTTATTTACTGAAAATAATTAAAACTCATGAAGATATGAATAAAATCCGATTCAATCGACATCTCACCATCGAACACTATTTTCAAATGATAATTATTTAATTACGCAGAGAGAAACATATGAAACGTGGGCGCACAGCTAGTATACAATTACTATATTAACACAATGCAATTAATGTCTACATAATGCAATCTTGAATAGATTTATTTTATTTAAAAAGAGCAACATATTATTTGAGAGAATAATCACTTGACTATAGAACGGTTTTAGAACGTCGATTGATGTCTCACATTGCCACAGTATATATTTTTTTAATTAGCATAATATATTTATCTACTAATTTGAATTAAGTAACATCGTAAACTCTGACGCTGAGATATGTTTTTGTTGTAAAATGTAAACCAATGTATAAAGACAAGAGGAATGTATATATCATTTAACAGATAAAACCTACTGCTTATATTTATCTATTTAAATCTTACAAAATAAACATTATATCCTGAAACAGTTTATTTTATTATCATATTAAAAGTATTTTAATTGTAACTACTTAGTTCATACTTCTTTACTTTTATCAGAATACTATCTGTGTGCCCCCGCGGCTGCGCCCGCGTTTTATGTAATCTTTACTACCTTTTAATTTTTTTACTCTAATTATTTTCCTTAATTTTTTTTAGTACTAATGTAAAGTAAAAATATTTCTCATAAATTCATGCACTTGCCCGTGAAACTGTGCATTGAATCGGATTTTATTTACAATTTCATTTTGATTGTTTTTTTCTCGGAACCCTATTTATTAAAAAAAATTAAAGTAGCATAAGTTGCGCGGAGTAACTTCAGCTATCGTACAAAATCGGTCCAGGCGTTCCAGAGATTAGTCGGATCAAACAGACAGACAATAAAATTAAAAATTGTAGTTTTGTTATGGGTACATTCATATATTTGGACATTACAAACAGACACTTCAATTTTATTTATTAGTATAGACTATTAACGTATGATAGAGTAAAACAAATATTGCGAAGCGGTAAGATTTAAAAGCCCAGGTGTTGCGAGCAACGGCCTCTCGAGATGAAGAACTGTTTGCGCCTACGCTGCACTAATCTGTCTCCCACCAAACGTTTTAGTGTTACCGGCGTGGCTCAGCAATAAAATATTTCTTTTTATGTCCCCCTCGAGTAACAACACGTTTGTGGCCAGTAACATCGGTTACGCAAGCGACGGTACATTCCATCTTTCTGTGAGTTCCAAGTTTTATATAAAAAACGATAACTATTTCAATCGGCACTCTAAATGATAAACTTTTAAATATTATTATGAAGTATAATTATTCTAATTTTAAAATATCAAGTTTAAGGCTAAACTTTATCTATGATCTTTAATATGGGTCGTTGAACGTAAACATTAAGCTACCTGTTTAACTATATATACATACGGACCTGTTAAATCTTCTTTTTATATTATAATATGTTTGAGGTAAATAGTTGGATTATTTAATTAACAATGTACGAGGGATGGATGAGTGGTAGACAACTGGTGTTATAAAAACATTGAATGATGTATAGCAGTGATGAATTATATACAAAACTAAATGATATTAAAAATTTCAATGCAAATATAGATTGATTGAACATTCGAAATATATAAGTATGTAGAGAGATATACTCTTTGTATATATGTATATAACGTGTACTAATAACGCACGGAGTTATATTCATGTATAGATTACACAATATACATATATCTAGTGAATGATCGTCATAATGTTAATATTAGAATAAAGACAAGTTGGATGTCCCACACTAAGGCTAAGTAAGTCTAATAAAAGCTTTATAGGTTAGTATTCGATTTTACAATAGTTCAAGTACTATGTCAAGCAAGTTTTAATATCAAAAGGTTATTACAGAGTGGATCATTACGTGAACGATAGTGATGTCTGGAATTAACCCACATCTTTGTGCGCACCCGCTAACATTAGTTAAGACTATGATTTGTATAGTTTTTTATATGAAAAAAAAAAGAACCAGATCGAGTTTGTTGCCGGCTCTTCTCGGCTGGGTTATTTTCCGAACCGGTGGTAGTGTTTTAACGTTCATAAGCGCCTTCTTAAGGCCTAAATTAAATAAAGATTTTTTTTGATTTTGATTTAAAGTTCATGGGAGCATTCGGTAACGATGATGCGAGTTCCATGATTTTTGTTCACCCTGTGCTCAACGAACCCAAAGAAGTTTCCACTTCAAAAACCATTGTTGTATTTGTAGATGTAGGGCCTTAGACTAAAATAACATCATAGACGGCGCGTGTAGAACTCGCAAGTGAAGCAAGTAGCTTATTTATTCAAATAGCTTATTTAAGTAAAATAGATACTAAATTAATAAAGGAATACCATAGTGCCTTCAGTGTTACCGTGCCGTGTTCAGAAGTTGATCTCTAGTTATAATAGTGAAAAAAAAGTAATGATGTGCGTCGCAATAAATATTTGCATTATTTTAGTCTGGACTTTAGCCATAGTATTTCACTTAAATCTTGTTTTAGGATGATAAAAAATGTTACTCATTGCCAAAAGGAAAGTTAAAAAAAAGCAATTTATTATTACTTATTTCTCTTATTATACATTTCATAGAACATATACGTTCACTCAAATACATCTATTATAACAAATAAAATTCTAGTGTCTGTTTGTAATGTCAAAAAATATTTGCTAAATAGATATTAATGTACGAATGTACAATAATAAAACGAAATGAAAATAATATAATATATGTAAAAACCGAAGGTTCTCCCTTACATCAAATAAGTATGCTGTTATTCAGGGAGGAAACAGGGGAATCCGTTTGTATGGAATAAACGCCGCTTGCATATCCTCTTAAGGGGCCATTCAAATATTACGTACCTACACCGAAAAAAAAAAAATAGTTTTTTTTTTCTATCTGTATGTAACGGGTAATCTCTGGAACGGCTAAACAGATTTTGATGGGACTAATTTTTGGTAAATAGCTGAAGTTACTCCGTGCAACTTAGGGTACTTTTAATTTTCGAAAATTATTAGGGTTCCGGATAAAAAAAATTAAAACTCCGATTCAGTGCACAGTTCTATTTGCAGGTATTTGAAATTGTGAAAACTAGCTTAGTTTAATGTTAGTAGCAAAAATTTTTTTGGAAAATAATTATTATGGTTCCGTAAAAAAATATTTAAATGCAGTGAGAATTTATATGAAACACGAGCGCAGGCACGGGCTCACAGCTAGTAGTTATATATAGAGTTGATTATATTTATAGTAACACTTTTAATAGTAATTCAGAAAAAAAAAACACTGATAGAGTACGGCCGCGGCATGCTGTCGGCAGGTGATAGAGGTACTTTAATCATTGTTTGCATTGATTGCTTTCAGACACCACGATCTACTTTCATTTACGACGAATCCATCGTTTAGGACAATTCAGACGTTCTAAGAAAACGTTAAAAGAAAAAATGAGACTTACGGTTTTAATAAACTCTGTAAACTACATTATAATTTATAAAAAAAATCAATTATAGTTTTATTTCCGATCGGATACAATATATTCTGCTAGTTTTAAAACCAATTAATTAGCCAATTTAGTGTGACAAATTTCAATGCAAAATTTTTACAAAATAAAATTTAAGAACCATTAATTTAGGTACTTTTATTATTGTCATGGTTTTTTTTTTAACTATCTGATGATTTTTTTTGATTAACTAATATTTTGTATTGTTCTTTCACATTTTTATAGTGCATCAACGGTACTATTTCAAAATTGAAAATTTTTATGACTATATATAATAAGGACATTATATATTTATTTTTATGTTCGTATGGTTCTTCAAGACATAAATGTTTAATATTACTTATATCAAATTTGCAGAGAATTTCAAGCAACAAAATAACGGTAAAGTTATTAAGTAAAGGTAACCCTTACAGAATGATTTCTCTCATGCCTTTTTATGTATTCTTTCTAATGGCGCAGAATCACTATAGGCGTTGTGCCGGCCTCAATTCTCTCCGCTGTCTCCGTGGTTTCCATTTGCCATCGGCAAAAAGTTGTGAACGCCAGTGGAATAACGTGGGGAGCGGTATTAGTATCGAGTAGCGTCTCTAAGTACCGGCATACGTGAGCATGTAAAATGTAAATACTGACAGAATGACTCCTTTGACGAGCGAACTGTGATGAGAGGCGATGCGGCGGAAAGTTCAATACAAACAGTATGATTTTAATGATACATTGTGGGTAACAAACGGGAGAACGGTTCTGCTGTTTATTGAGATGTTCTTGTTGAGAACGTAAACCATTATCCTTTTTCCTCTATGTACGATCTAATAAAATTGACCAACTTCATAAGAATTGATATTTTTATGGACGCTGTATTAGTAGGTAACAACTTTCTCGATGCTAGTAGTAATTAAAGTATATTTAATTTCTTTTCCTAATAGTAGTGGTGTTAGAGAAATTTAATTGTTTTATTATAGGTATATATTTGTATAAATTATATTTTATAAACATTAGTAACCACATGAATATTTAAATCAATCCTAGTACTAAACGAATTATTTTTTCATATGTAAATATTTTAAAAATTATTCCTTATACAAATATATCCAAAACTTTATTTGAATGTATATTTTTCAAACTGATAACGGACATTTTTTATTAGTCTGACCTAACAATGCGACGATGAGACATATTATAAATGTATAAATCCGAAAATGAGAAACATAAACCTGACCATTTTAACTTTTTAATTTACTAAAGATATTTCAATCCTATTATTATTTTTTTGTAGTATGTGTCAGGAGAAAAAGAAAAAATTATATGCCAAATATTAAATTTAAAAAATTACTATAATAATTCCGTTTCAAAATTATTCTCAATTGTCACGACTTCAAGGTTATAAGAAAAAAATTAAAACTTTACTAAATTAATAAAGAAAAAATATTTAAGTGGGAAGCTTATTTTAATTGCTCATTAAACCGGTTATAGACATTGTTAAAATCGATTATTATTCTTACAACATGTCTTTGTGTCCATTAGCAGGCTTATAACACGATAGTGATTCTCTTTTTAAAAATCTATACTAATAAATTTAATTGAATTGTCTGTTTGTAAAATCAAGATATTTTTTTTTTTTTCTAAATAGGAATGTATACACGATACCTGTACCAAGAATACAATTTTGTTAAGTTTTTGTCTGCCTGTCTGTCTGTTTGTTTGTTCCGGGTAATCTCCGGAATAGCTAGACCGATTTTGACGGAACTATTTTTGTTAGATAGCTGAACTTCGCGTAACTTAGGTTACTTTTATTTTTCACAAATTATTATGATATTGTATAAAAAAATTAAAAACTATATTACGTAGTGACAAATATATGAAACGCGGAAGCAGCCGCAGGCACACAGCTAGCCATAAATATATTCTGAGACCATATTTAATATTTATTTCACTACATCCTATCTAATCTTATAAATGCGAATGTAAGTTTGTTTATTTATTTGTTACATGTTACATAATTAACAGATCACCATGTAATTTTGCATACGCGTTGTCAGGGACACAGAAAACAATATAGGGTGTACGTTTAATTTCAGAATTCATTGACAAAATCAATATTAATTGGAGCAAAACGATCTGCTAAATAGACAATACAGTAGGTAAACAATCATTGGACAGAGTTCAGAGTTAGACAAACTAGAACCAAACTCACAATTCGAAAGATAACCTTTGGAGTTCTAATCGTATTGATACCACGCTCAATATTGTTCTCATTGTTACACACGCAAGTTGGTAAAGTCCAGAGGGGTATTTGCCGCTGTGGATACCCCAGATTACAAGGGCCCCGATGTGTTGAGAGACACACACAAAATCGTAAAATGTTATTCAGAATCTTTTCCCTTCACATGAGCTTCACCACAGATGAAACAGACCCCGTCTACGGCAAGCTAGGTCACTAGTAAAGTTATACTTTAAAATAAATTATGTAGTGATTTTTGCTCTCATTTGTTACAAAAATTCAGTCATCTCAAAAATAACATACAGCGAATTGGTTCTAGTTTGCATAACAATGCCCAAATGTAAAGAGAAGATGCTGGTATATATGAACGAAAACGTTGGCACAGCAAGTTATTACTACAGTAGGCATTCGGTAACAAATTAAAACAATTTAAAATTTTAATACGTGGAAGGAATTAATGTTTTTTGGCTCACTTTTAGTATCCGGGGAAACTGTTAATACTTACTTTCATATGAAAAAAGTAAAAATATTTCGATACTGAGTAGTGATTCAAGGTAATCTTAGTTATTCCAGCTTGTTGTGAATGTATAATTGACCTCAAGTGCGGCTTCCCAAACAAAACAAGTCCGTGATAAAGTTGCCCGACACCAAGCCGGGTATGACCTTGTTGTGTAAGCGTTGTAATAATTAGTATGCAAATATCTATTTAACACGTCAGTATGCAAATAAGTATTCTCATAGTATCCACCCTCGTGACTGAAAAATAATCTAAAAAAAAAACACACACACACACACACACACACACACACACACACAGTTACACACTTATAGGTACTCAGAGTACAAACTCCGCCGAAACTATGCACCCCGGATAAGTTTGAATGGCGGCCTGCACAGCATATTACCCATGTTGTTATGAGTGTCACCTCCCGCCTCAGCCCTACAACGACCTTATACCCCTGCTCCCCACACTTAAAGCATTGGCCTCCCCGGTCTACCTTCAAAGGACAGGCTGGGTGAGTGTCAGGCTCAAACACCGGAAACAACGCTGGGGCATGGATCAAACCGTCCAGGCAGCGTACGCCACATTATAGAATTTTTGCCAACTTCAATTACATTTATTGTGATTAATTATGGAAAATATATATTTAACGAAAGAAAAATTAGCCTATACTATATAATATACCTTTCTAACAGTGAAAAAAAAATCTAAATCGGATCAGTAGTACCAGATATTAACCCGAACATCCAAACTTTACATCTTTATAACATTAGTATAGTTGTTATTATGCATACACGTCATTATTATAGTTTGTAATTAATCTAGATAAACGATATGAATAAATTATATAAATGTATAGATGTTATTTTAAAGTATAAACTACTACCATACCAAATTTCATCGAAAGTTCAGTAGTTTTTGCGTGATTTGCGAACAAATTAATAAACAGACAAACAAATTATTTTTAATCTTTTAGTATTATAGTATTATTTAGTATATATTATCTATGTGCTTGCAATGTTTCAAAAGAGTCCAAATTATATAAAATATGTATAGCCACCATTTCTGACGACTATGAGTAATCGTCAGAAATCCATATTATACATTTTTTTTTATTAAATGTAAATAATTTATGTTGATTTAATTTAGCTTTATTTCTGTTCATTTCACTATTCATTTATAATACTATAAGCAAACAAATTTTTAAGACTATTTATTAGGATGTTTTTATATGAATATAGATGAAAAATTTATTCTAAATGTTAGTACGGAATATATACTACAATCATACCATTATAAACAGACAGACAACATTTTTAAAAACCATCGAAATGTGTTCTGTTTTCGATTCTGAACCCCCGTCATGGTATTTTTTCTGACATATCTTCAATGGACAGATTTCGTCTCCCTAGCCTTTTATTATAACTATGGACTAAGTCTGAAGATATAGGTATAGTTAATAAATGAACTCCTGATTATTTAATTTCATATTAATAAATATTTTAGAAAATTCTGACTTCTTTTTAACATGCTTATTACTGCAATTACATTCAATTCACTACTTCCAATATATCCCCTATAGAAAAGCGTATTTATCTTTTCCTTCGAAAAGTTAACTGTTGGTGATAAATCAAAGGGTCTACGAATAGATAGATGGTCATAAAGGTGGTCACAAAAGCCGTAGTTTTAGGGCCCTTCGGAAAGTGTGTCGATGGGCCGGCCTCGCCCGTCGCGTCTCTACCCTTCCCCCTCCGCGCTCACAAACCTCTATGTTGGAAAACGTGTATGCATTTTATAGTTTTCCGACGATTGTGAGCCTGAGCACGTCATTATAGTATATAGGTTGAGTAGTGTTATGTTATTAGCATTGTATTGACGAAATATGGGCTTGCATACCGGTTAAAAAAACTGTACGCATATATATTAAATACCAGTAGGTACTTGAATGTTGTGTTTTATAAAGCCATGACTACGTCATAGCTATATAATATTAGTTCGTTGTAGGAGTTTAAATAGCAAAATTTGGGCGTATGATTATTTTTATTAGGCATTATAAAATTGTACGACATACTAATAGATATTATATATATGTATTTCTTCATACATTTCTAGAATTATGGAGCAAAATATATTACCAAGGTTTTAACTTATATAACTTAACTTGTGAAGCGATGATGGCGCAGTGGATATTGCGGCTGGACTCCGCGTCAATGGACGCGGGTTTAAACCCACCTATCCAACTTTAAAATCAGCCTGAGCTTTCGGTGAAGGAAGACGTCGTGAGGAAACCATAGCATGGTGATAGGACATTTTCTAAAAATGCCCGCCTTGGTAGCTACCACCTACAAGTTCGAAAACCTGTCGCCAAATACCAATAGGTGTGTTCCGGCGGTATCACTCGAGAACCAGTATCTAGGCTCAGTGTGTTTACTATCCTGGAACATATCGTCATTTAACATCAGGTGAGATTGTGGTCAAAGCACTCAGCCTATACCGTGTAAAAAACAATATGATTAAATATGTTTTTCGATATATTTTAATACTGAATACTAACTAGTCGTGTTATATCTATTGATTTTATAGCGTTTTTGCTTAGCTTCGCTAGCATTAATGTAGATTTCATAAGCCAATTCAGGGCTGAAAGGACACATCACTATAATTTTATTTATTAGTAAATATTCTGAGTGTTTATAACAATCTATACAATTAAATAAAATTAAAGTGTCTGTTTGTAATATCAAAATAACAACTTTTTGCTAAATTCATATGAATGTATGACAAAGGAGAATTTTTTAAATTTTCATCTGTCTATCTCTTTGTTCCGGCTACTCTCCGGAACGACAGGACCGATTTTAAGGGTTTTTTTTCTGACACATACATGAAGTTACTATTGCTTTATTTTTCGAGCTGTTAAGGTCCTTCCAGTCAACAGGATTAGATAGGAATTAAAAAAAATCGAAAATAATTAGAATTCCGAGTAAAAAAATTAAAACACATAAAATAGTGAATAAAATACGATTCAATCCACAGTTTTACTAGCAGTTCAATTTGTGAGAAATACCTTTGCTTTTTCTTAATACCAAAAAAAATTATAGGAAATTAATTAGGGAGCTATATAAAAAAAAATTAAACCTCATAACAAAATATGATTCAATGGGCACCACCGTCAACACAGCATAGCTAGTAAAAATAAAAGAACATGCATATTATCCCCTCTGGATTCCTTTTTTTTTAAATCAATTTTCACTAATTGTACGGTGAATATTTTAGAATAATAATTCCATTAAACAAAAATAAAAACTTCTTATCTATACTAATAAATAAAATTTAAGTCTCAAATTTGAATTGTAATGTCAAAATAACAATTTTTTTACTAAATACATATACGATACCTATACAAAAAATACAATTATTGAAATTTTTGTCTATCTGTTTGTTGCGGGTAATCTCCGGTTTTTCGGTAGATAGCTGAAGTTACTCCGAGTAGTTTTGTTTTTCATAAATAATTAGAGTTCCGCGTAAAAACATTTAAAACCCTTGAAATTTCAAATAAAAATAAATTCCGTAATAAACAAACTTATGAAATTGTGAACAAACTACGGTTTAAGCTACACCACCTTAAAAACATTATTATCCAATGATTATTTAAAAACTATAATATGCAGGAAGAATATATAAAACGCGGGCTGACCCGCAGCACACAGCTAGTAAATATTTTTTATTTTTTTACTTTTCAAGAACAAAACATGAAATCGTAAAATATTAGTCTAATGTTAGTTGTCAAAAATCATTAAATACATGTAATCATTCACACCAAAATTAATTTATGGAGATCATAAAAATGTTACCTTATTTCATTCTGTTTAATAACAAACAAAGTTATAATCTTAAGATAGTAATGCAGATCAGTTCTGAGAGTGCTATATAGAAGAAAAATTAATATAAATTAAATCTATAAATTAATAATATAAATAAATCAAGAAAAAATTACATAGATACACGTGTATCTAAGAAAAAAGAAGCGTAAAACTGAAATGGCTCAAGAATTTTCAGCACGCACATAACAAACAAATTACATATAGGGTTATCCAACATCCTGCGGACACATCCGCAACTCGAAATCCTTATGGATTATAGATTTGTTACGAAATATGTAATAATACTAATTTTTCACATGTTATTTCAAAAATACATTGTAGATATCTCACGAAATCGCATTATTAAATTTAATCATTTTAAAAAGGACACTATTGTAAAGTTATTAGAATAACCGTGCATTTTTCTTTACTAGGTGGTGCACGATAATCTATCATACCATCAAAACAAAACTTGTAAAAAAAACAAGTCTCCGAACTCAGTTCTTCTACCGTAAAAAGTTGTGAGATCCATGTAATACTAAGTCGGTTACTTTATTAAGTCCCTACTTAAGGGTCCTTCTGTCTTAAGTTATTACGTAATTAGCTAACCTAACAACATCTTATAGTGACCATATCAATATTAAAAATGTTTTACGTTTTAAATAAAATTAGCTAATTACGTAATGACTTAAGACAGAAGGTCCCTTAAGTAGGGGCTTAATAAAGTAAGTAAGTTTTTTTTTGCTTTTGCTCGACTTGGCGGGGGCACTGCCGTGCCCCCAGATAATCGTTATTGAAAAATTGAAATATTCATCAATAGTAACTGAACAAAAAAAGATCACTTGAATCTCAAAGTGTTATTTTTAATTGATTAAAAAGAAACAGGGACTGAACTTCTTTATCTTGACACATTTTTAGATAGAAATTGTAAGGAAAGGTGCAATAACGTGTCGTTATATAGGTAATATATCTTTACATGGTATGATATGAGTGAATTGTGTCTTTAATGTCATGACTAGTTTAAAAATGCGAATATATAAAAATAATATTGTGAACTTGGCTACCCTACTTGCAATGCTTATTGGATTTAGTACCCTCGGTGAGGGCAGTGCTCTTGGTGCTGTAGCGCGGGGTGCGGTGCGCGGGGTTTCGGTTGCGCAATGCATTACAATAAACGCGACATTACGTGCCGCGGCCGCTGCGCCCGCGCGCCGCGACGGGGTCATGCGCCTCGGCCCGATTCGGGGAACGCTGACTTTATTGACGAACACCTACGGACATGGGGTTGCTAATTAAAATATATATACTATACTATTTTACACGCAGTAACACTTAGAATGTGACGTAAGATGTATTTTAATACTTTAGCGAGTCTCTTTGTACGTTTCATACGCTATTCTTTTGTCATTGTTTCTCATTAGTTCTAATTTTTGTAAATGGATTGGACCTAATCAATGGTTTTTATTTACATATCCATTACGTACTTTTAGAATAAAGCCCTTCTATCCCACTTAATAACCTCGATAGAGATTCATGTTAACATAAGAGATAAAACTGAGTACTTTACAGATAAGACGACAATTTTAACTTTCAAGTACCTAACTGTACGTAGACGTTAGCACATTTTTTTGCGTTTACCTTAAGCAGTGCAATTTTTTTCGCAGAAAAGTTCTATTATTCGTCAACCAATCGCTTCCACTGCTCTCAACGCCTCATAATTTTTCTTATGAATAATGCCTATCCTTATATGCTTATCAGCTACCGATATTTTAGCTGTCTTTTTCTAATATTTTATTAATTTCATATTACGATGTATCTGAGTTAGATCAAATTCAGAGAAAGAAACTCAGTGCTATTCTCTTGTTGCCGTTGACTATATGCTGTTTACTGTAACAGTAAAAAATATATCAAGTTATGTTGATATTATCAATAATTAATTACAACGTGAAATTGTAGCGCAAGATCAGTCTTAATTTAGGAAACCATATCATTATTGAAAAAAAAACTACTTAAAATTTGCTATAATTATGTACATTTCTAAAAATGTATTATATAAAATTTATCGATAATATATCAGTTGAAAAATCGTTTACGTAAATAAACAGGCAGGTACAATATGAGATCCGGGACTGGCAAGACGAATAATAGATCGGTGACCCCAAACGCATACATATTATCAATGCGATGGATGGTCATACCCCGCCGTCTGTACGAACAGTGATACAAAACAAAAAAACTCGACAGTAGGTATGTTTGTAATTCGATCACGTGTCAAGTTGTCACAAACGCAACGGATACAGATCAATAGATTCGTTATAAAGATTTGCAAGCGAAAAATGTATAGCCACGTTTTACATATATTCTTCACTACATTTTTATTTTCGCGGAACCCTAATTATTTTCGAAAAATGAAATTAGCCTATGTTACACGTAGTAACTCCAAAGAAAGTCCCGTCAAAATCGGTCCAGCCGTTCCGGAGATTAGCCGTGAGTTGCAAAATTGCCCCTTTAAACCGTCGAAATTAAAAAAGGATGTAAATAAAATCGCGTATGCTCTAAGAATAATCTATACTAATAATAAAATTGTAAATTTCACGTGTCTGTACATTTCTGATTTTTGTGTAAACAATTACTGCATGGGTCTAAAAATACGTAGGCAAATTATAAATGAATTTCTGAAGATTATTCATAGATGACACTATACTTATTTTTCTATAATTTGGACTGTTCTGAAACATTGGATGGGGACGGACCGGGACGGGACTCATTGCCTAAAGCAGCGAACTAATGCTCTCAACATTAATCTACATAATTAAAATAGGCAAAGATAAAATAGTTCATTACGTTTTGATCCTATGTTTCTTAACCGACTCTGAAATTTAGCTTGATAGCAATAAATGCACTTTATCATGTGACATAAAGAACAGCCCATGAACGATGACGATAGATAAGGTCTATTGACATTCTCCACTCTCCATCATCAAGCCTGTCTCCGTCTGGTATATACAGCCTCAGGATACACCACTTATCCCGAAATATGACATACTTTTACGTCGTCGCATGGATTTTATACAAGCACTAGCTGTGTCCCCGCGGCTGCGCCCGCGTTTCGTATATTCTTTAATGCATTTTTTTTATAAGGAACCCGTAAAACTGTGCATTGAATCAAATTATATTCAAATTTTTATAAGTTTTATTTTTTATGCGGAACCTATTTATTTTCTAAAATTAAAAATATCCTAAGTTACCCGGAGTAACTTCAGTTATCTACCAAAAAAAGTCCCGTCAAAATCTGTCCAGCCGTTCCGGAGATTACCCGGAACAGCAAGCAGACAGACAAAAATTTTAAAAATTGTATCTTTAGTATAGGTATGGTAGATGTACGTATATTTTGTGAAAATAAAAATTTTGTCATTACAAACGCTTGTTTGTACAATTACTTGTTTGTACAACTACAATACTTCAATTTTATTTATTAGTATAGATACTTATTTTGATGCCTTATCCAATTTGAAAAATATTTGGAAACAGATTTCTTTCTTATTTTCTAATAGTGATTTAAGTCCATTTTCGACCACTATATAGACAACTAATATTAATAAACAGTCTTCTATAGTTGAAATAGCGTCTCTTTAATGTATATTTAGAAAAACGTGGGTGTATAAAGGAATGCACAAATAAAAGGTCTCACGAATATATATTTAAAACGTATTTAATTTTATGTGGTCATAAGTTTGGTTGCAACTAGTTTTTTTTTGTCTAGTTTAATATTTTATATGTTTGCTATAAATAATAAAAATATACTAGCTTTTGGAGCAAGATATTTAAACTGCGATATCAAAAGTCGTGTACAAATTATTTATCTTTTTAATTTATATTTATAAAGGCAAATATAATGGTGTTATCACACGTACGGACCGGACGGCGGACGTAGTATGGCGGGAGGCTGATGTAATCAGTCCCCTAAGTACCGATGGAATCCTTTCCGAAAAAGATCAATTTATTAATCGATTCGAATCTAAGTTAGATGAATCGATTTACAAAACATCGAAGCCCAAAAGATCGATCTTTGAAATTAGTAAAGTAACGATCATTAGAGTGTCCTTTTCGTTTTCTATGATATGATGATCATCTGTTAATAGGCAAAAATAAAACAGTGTCATTTTTCTTTAGTAGTTTAGGCATTCCTCTTTTTTGTTTGCTTACTATTAATGACTTTTAATGCTGTTATTAAACAAAATTAGAAACAGTTTTTGCAATAAATGATGATTGTAATCTAATTTCGACCACTGGAAGAATACTACTTACGAAAAAAAGTCAAATAGAAAAAAGATTTATCTCTTGAACCTCGATATTTTGTGAATTGAATAAAAAAAAACGATATTTTTGAAAAACCTTATTCCTCATCCTACTTACTTAGGCGACTGATGACCTCGGCCGCTCAACATACCATGTCTGCGGTCCGGTCCGTATATAACAGCATAAGAAAACAGTTCGATTTGTTTGCGAGCAAGAGATGACATGTATATAGGTGCATAAGTTGCACTCTTCAGTGAAGCACGTTGTGATATACAACTACATTTTACGTTTTTGTTATCAGGTGCAAGAACAAATAAAGCAGATAGTTTTTCCGAGCCGTGACCGTATAATTGACCATGAGAAAACATGCATTTTCTAGATTCAGACCACAAACATTCAAGGATTGGCTTTGTGATTTGTTAATCGTAATGGCGAATGCAAGACAAATCAGAAATTGAAGTCGTTTAAACTCAAACGGCATATCTGTTGGGATCATCGGAATCCTCGGAAGGAGAATGGCCTCACTTGTGAATTTTCCTTGGAGTATCTTCGTGTAAATTACATTGATCATCAGTTTACTTATGCATAGTTTTGTTTGGTTTATGCTTCGAAACATGATTACTACCGAGCCAACCAGTATAGTTGTCCAATGTCGCTACGTGTAAGCACAATCTAGCGTATTTCCAAGTTTTCACCAACAATCAGGATTGTAGCTTCATCTATTGTTGGAGCGATAAATGTGCGTATGTGTGTTTTAGCTGGTAGTCTATCAGCTCAGATGACCCTTCTATTGTCTACCCTTCGGGAAGAAGGGGCTAAATCAGCTACCCTCCCCCATCTCTCAGCCGCAAGCCAGGTCCAGCCGCTCTCCTCCTTGGCTGTCGATAAGACCTCCGGAGGAGAGGAACATGCAGGACCGGTGGTTGGCTTAAGGAAGCGGGAGAGCACTGGCGAACCGCGTCCTCCTACCCCCCCCACACTCCTGCGGCGAAAATGATTCGCGAAGGGATCCTCATCTTGTTTCCTCTCTGCGACCTCCTACTGCAGCACAACTTGCTAGCAGAAGGAAACCACAGTACTCCACAACCCGTCACTGACAAGCATGGCTCTCACCACGCTCGGCAGAGAGAGGTCTGGTCGCATCTCTGCCATCACCGTATGGCATTGTTCGACCCACGCAGCACACTCCGAGAAAGTGTGCGGCGCAGTGTCTTCAACAGCGCCACAGTAATGGCACACCGCCGTCGGTTCCTTTCTTTCTGAACTCCTTCGCGCACCACTCCTTGAGGACCGGGCGGACGGCGTCTATGGTGTACTTCCCGTAGCGCACGTCCGCCAGGTCCTCACTCTACTTCTCAAATGCCGCCTCCTTGGCAATGAATACATAATACAAATGCTTTACATAAAATAAATAAATGCAATGAATAACAATTTAAATTAGTGTAATATCTATATGCCATCAAAAACAAAACTTGTAAAAAAAACAAGTCTCGGAACTCAGTTCTTCTACTGTAAAAAGTTGTGAGATCCAGGTAATACCAAGTCGGTCACTTTATTAAGTCCCTACTTAAGGGGCCTTATGTCTTAAGTTATTACATAATTAGCTAAACTAACAACATCTTATAGTGAGCATATCAATATTAAAATTTAAATAAAATATTGGTGAATAACACATTGTAATACTAATTACCTTATTCCGGACGAAGACAATTCCAAAAACACCAAAATCATAAAAATTGGTCCAGCCGTTCTTGATTTATAAATGGTGTAACTAACACGGCTTTGTTATATATATATATATATATATCAAGTAGCTACTGATAAACTCTGGTGTTTTCAATATAAACATTTTGATTATTCGTCAAATTTTCAATAATGATCGTATTTCGACAAACGGTCAAACATTAGTGCCTGTAAATCGTAATCACCTAAAATGATTTCTTATTAGAATAATTTTAATTCTTTTAACATAATATGTTTACTTAAAATGCATATTTAAATTTAGATTTAGTAAGTAACAATTAGGTATATAATTACAATAATACTTCTATTACCTCCCCTTTCAAGTTTGCAGTTGGCGAATAGGTAAACATTTCTATAATAAACGCATGTTAACGCGTGAGAAATTCTATTTATAGTTACTTTGACTAAAGTCAACATTGTAACCGGGCGCATAAACTACCTCCAATCGCCACAAAACGTGCCTCGTGGCCATTTAAAATCACACTGAGCTGGTGCGGAGACCGTAACGAGGCTACGTGATATGTCCATCTAGATGATGTTACTTTATATTTAACAACATTTTTTTTTATCGTTCAAGGACTTTTGAAAACTCACTCTGTACTTTCGTACGTGCATACATATGTGTTAATAAGTTGTATCATTCCCAGTAGGCGGAGCATAGAGAACATAACCTCGTATAATCGATGAATTGGAGTAGAAACGATCTTTATACTCGTCGACAACAATAAAAAAATTCTTGATGTACAAGTGAAATAATTTTTAATTCCAACCAAAACTTTATCTGTATTTTTTTGGATATTCGATTGATGATGGCGATACTTTGCAGAAATCCATCATAAATAACGTGATTGATTTTTTACTTTGCTAACTCCGCTTCAAGGTATTTTTTTTTAATTTTATATTTATTTTTTCATACAAATTTGTCTCATTGGAAAACAAGTAATCATTACTTAAATATATTTCTACCTAATGGTTAAGATTGCTTAAATTCTTATTTTGAAGAATATTTTATTTTTAAAATTAATTTGTAATTATATATGCTAAATATTATAGGTACATACAATTAAATGAATGTATGACACAAATAGTTTTATTTTACATAATAAAATCTCATCTATACCTACTTATAAAGAAAATTGAAGTGTCTGTTAGTAATGTCAACCTTTTTTTTACTTCAACTTTTAAATAGATATGAAACGTATATACGATTTCTATACGAAAAACATTTTTTTTAATTCGTTGGTTTGTTTGTTCCGGGTAATTTTCGGAACGACTGGACCGACTTTGACGGGACTTTTTTTGTTAGATAGCTGATATTACTCTGCGTAACTTAGGCTACTTTAATTTTTCGAAATTAATTAGGATTACGCGTAAAAAAAAAACTAATTAAATTATGAAGAAAATCTGATGCAATGCACAGTTTTACAGATATGTATCTGAATTTGTGACAAATTTCTTTGCTTAATGTTATTAGCAAAAAAAATATTTGGAAAATAATTAGGGGGAAAAAATTAAAACGCAGCGAAGAACGTATGAAACGCGGGCGCAGCCACGGGCACACAGCTAGTTATATTGTAAAATTATTGTTTTTGAAATATATATTATGTAATAATTATCTACATATGTATATCAATATAAGCGATGTTATAAATTAGTTATTTTATCGTAATTATTGTAGGTACTAGGTACCTACAATTTATTCAATCAACGCATGAAAACTCTTACGCATTTAGGGCGTCACATTGAATTCAAGTTACACAGATCTATTTTTAACCAGCTACCTATGTGCCAAAACATTTTAATCTCGTATTAGAGAAACAGGCAGCGAGTAGTGATCCAGCTGTCCACGCAAGGATGCGCGGGCGACGCTCGTTTCTTTTTAGAAAGTGGCACGTGTCGGGGTTGTTCACCCTACGTGATCCGGGTCAGCCGCCGCTCCCCCCGCGCACCCCTACCTCAGACTCCCCTCCCGGCGCGCACACACATAAACCGCGTCTAGGTACTTGATAGTGCGAACACTAACTAGCCTTTGATAAAGGAACTCCATTGACACCATAATCTAGCGGAACCGGGTCAACGGATAAGGCACTCCTTGTCGCACCCACTGTAGAGCGTGGTTAGCAGGCAGGACCTGTGTGTACATTTTAGATACGCTTTGGTATTATCGCCGTGTGAAAACGGAGATTTCACGAAACTGGGTAACAACAAGGCGCGAGTTTATCACAAATACAATGTAATATAGAAAAGATGTACAAAATTTGAACAACATTGAAACGAAATATAATTAGAAATAATTGTTTATTTAAATGTTACTTCATAAAGATAAAATAAATTTTATAAGTACCTACTAATAATTACATCGTGCATTTTTTTAAACAAAACTAATATAAATTTTCATTTAAATATTTCATTCAAATACCACTGAAGATAAGTACAATATCTTGTCTATAATGCATGTAAAAATTTATTTTAAATAGAGTTAAGTCCTTATACATAATCGATTACTAATGTGATGTATGCGTATATTATACATAATATTCCAAATTATAACGCATAGCATTTTGATGACTAAATTATATTTTATTAACTTTTATTAAATGCGTACCTGTCCAAATAGACTCGTACGATTGCTTTGTAAATGCAAAGTATTTCTCACATTTGCTGCCTTTAATAATAATGATAGAGAAAATATTATTATCACTTTTTTCAATACTCCTGATAATTTATCTTCTAAAAAGGTTTCTTTATATTACTACTGGTACATAGAATTAAAAAATAAATACAACTTTAACACTTATGGTGTTGCCCACCAGTACAACAGAACTCTTTGCCGGCGGAGAAACTCGTCGGTTTCCAATCATCGCCGCAGTTTTTAATGAATAGGAATGCCTTTTCTCGGTGCACGTCTCTTTCCACTGCTCCACAGATAACAGGTCCAGCTTTTGGCAGATATTTCAAAATCTATAGAAAAGGAACATAAATAGGAGCTTATTAATATCTTCAACTTATTCATATATTATAAACGTTTACATTCTTCATACACACACAGAGAAATATGACAAAATATGTAAGAGAAAGATTATATTAGATAATTATTCGGTATATTTACAAATAAAAATAAAACGTAACCGTAAAATAATGTTCTAATTTAAGTGACTATCAGAAAACTAGTGATAATCATATATAATCCTATTATAGTAATTGATAGTATAATTTATTATTATTATTATAGAAGCATGTGCAAATAATTTAGAATTGAAAATCTGACGTATTATTTGTAGCCGATAGTTGGTATTGCTCGTGTGATCTGGGGATACCCTAAACTTTTTTGCGACTAATCTCTATCGAATCTATCGATACAATCCATCGAAAGAGAATTTTATCAATCGAATTCTTTTTTAATGGCTTTTCCCAATAACAATTTCACCGGCGCTGCGGCGACTCAACCAAACAATATTTATAAAATGTTAATACTAATATGAAAAAGCTATCGTGTTAATGGGTTTATATTGGACTTGTAGGTATGGACGGAGTCTTTATGCGAAATTATACATACCACATCCAAGCACTTAGTGATACAATTCTTCAAGCCACTATTTCCACAAGGAAGACTAGGGGAGTCACTATCATAAGTCACCACTGGGTCACCTTGTGGAGGGCCGCGTGGTCTGCTTCTTTTCCCTTCCTTAATGCCCACTTGCTGGGACATGAAAACTCCACATTGACATGGTTCTATCTAAAAGAGTATTAACAATATAAATCAGTAATTTTAAATTAATTTGTTCTAACCTACACCCTTGTGATATTAAATGGGTAATAGTTCCATTGACGATGTTGAGTACAAAATTATAGATACACGACTGTTACAGTATGATATTTATATTATGCATTTGGCAATCTTACATACTGATACCAAAGCTTATATACCATATCTATACCATATAAATAACTAACTATATAAATAATATGCACCACATACACATATAATTAGAAACACAAACAACTAAACATACTGCTGCCGACCTAACAATCGTGTTCATCACACAATAGTCAATCCTGTGCAAGAATCGTAACCGTGACCTCTTGGGGTTGGAAGTTCTGCGTCATAAAACATGTCCAACGTTTATTACGCGCATTTAATACTTTCATTCAGTTTACTTTGGTACTATGAACCCTGTGAAATGTTTGGTAAAGATGGTATATTACATGTTACAAATTTAGCTGGATTTTATTTAAATAGGCAATAGAAAATAAAATATGGTCCTTGGTTGCATAGAACATTGATGCATCTTCTAACGAATTATTGTTTTTGTGGTATTACGTTAAATGATCGTTAACTTTTGGTGAACGAAAAAACTCTTTTAATTAAAAAACAAAACCGACTTCAAAAGAATATCCTATAAATATGCACTTTATTAATCGACTTCTGCTAACTTCATTATATTGGGGCAACCTCGGGGGTGTACTACTTCGAATAAAAAAATAATTTTACAAATCGGCCCACAATTGACGGAGAAATCGAGGAACAAACATACAAAAAACACAAAAACGAATTGAAAACCTCCTCCTTTTTGAAGTCGGTTAAAAATTTTGATGAAACTAAATCGTAAAGGGCATATTATAAAATCAATAAAAGTAAAAGAAAAATACTTCATTTAAATTAGAGTAAACGTAGTCAGTTTTTGAAATGTATATGAATATACTTGACACATTTATAAATATACTTGGCATATTTAATTCAACCCCTACCTCGGTGGATCCCTCGGTATACTCGACATCTTCCGTTGACGTGAGTTCTTCCAAATCATGCCGTTTCAATTTCCGAAGGCCATCGGTCAAAACAGTGAACCACAAGCATATGATCAATAGTATCCATCTACGAACACCCTGCATTGCGGTCTATCATATATTTTTGAATAAAAATTCCAACTGAAAACTCGACGTAAAAATTTTAACATAGATATATATTTAAAATCACATGCTCGAATTTTTACTGTCTATCATATGAATTATTAACCCCAACTTAGAATTCAATATTCATATATTATGCTTTATCAATAAAACCATTTTATACGAAGTGATGACGGCTTAGTTGTAAATGTGGTTTTCTGTAATACTTAATTAAACTAGGTATAATAAATTGACATAAGTACTCACATTGTAAGGTAGAAAACTCAAGGATTATAAAAATTTTGCGGTCACATCACTAAGTTTTTTCAAAAACTATGTGACCATCACACACGAATGTCTGCTTTATAAACCTAACTCGAGAGGTATTGATTGTGTTTAAACGTTACTTTCATTATTCTCTACGCCGAAACGTGTCCTAAACCTAAGATCTAAATTGTCAGCGATCATCAAGGAATTTGATTTACGTGATAGATTATGATTTATCAAATAGCATCGTGTGCCACTGTCAGCTATACTAATAAATAAAATTGGAGTGTCTGTTTGTAATGTCAAAATTATTTAAAATCAAAATAAAAAAAAATCTTTATTCAATTTAGGCCCTAAGAAGGCGCTTATGAACGTCTAAAATACTACCACCGGTTCGGAAAACAACCCAGTCGAGAAGAGCCGGCAAGAAACTCGATCTGATTCTTATTTTTATAAATATATATTTTTTTTCATATAAAAACTATACAAATCATAGTCTTAGCTAATTTTAGCGGAAGCACAGAAATGTGGGTCAATTCCGGACATCACTATCGTTCACGTAATGATCCACCCTATAAAATAACCTTTTGAGATTAAGACTTGCTTGACATAATACTTGAACTTATTGTCAGGTAAATTGGTAATTTTTTTACTAGATAGATATGAATGTATATAAGATACTTCTACCAAAAATACAATACTTAAAATTTTTGTCTGACTGCCTGTTTGTTCCGGGTAATCTCCGGAACGACTAGACGGATTTTGACGGGACGTTTTTTGGTAGATAGCTAACTTTTACTTTTCGAGAATAATTATAGTTAGGATTCCGTACAAAAGCATTAAAACTCCTGAAATTGTGAATAAAATCCGATTCAATGCAGTTTTACTGGCAGTTGTTTGAATTTGTGTGAAACATCTTTGCTTAATGTTAACGGTAAAAAAATTAAAAAACAATTGTGATTCCGAAAAAAAAACTATACTACACAGTGAATAATATAAAAAACGCGGACGCAGCTGCGGGCATACAGCTAGTACAATAATAAAGTTTAATCATATCAAAAGTAGTCCCATTTTATACTGTTTCCTTATTATTTAGCTAAGTTAGCGTAGCGTAGTCATGAAATCTAGATTTAAGCTAGCGATTGTCTTTATAATCTCACCTGATAGAACTTAATAATAATAAGACCAATAATCCTAGAAAATATTCCTTACTACTTGTATGAACCCACTAACGTTGCTAATATAGTTCTAGACAATGCACACGATATGAAATATACAAAATAACACAATGCTATAGTGTTTTTATTCAGTAAGGTCCATTATCAAATAGAAGTCACCTTAAAAAACCTCGAATACCAGTAATGTCAAATAAATTACGAAAGGTTAGCCAGTTTAGGATTTTCAAATACAAGAAACACACATGAACAAGCAGAATGTTTAATAAAAAGACGTACGTACATTCTTAGTGGAATAATTAAAAAAGTATAGATGACTTAATACTAAGCTAAAAGTTCAAATATTGAACAAAAAACTCCATACAGAGTTAAACCCTACATAAACATAATGAGAAAAACAATAAAATCCAAAACAACAAATAAACCTTACAAAAACTAACAAAGTAGACATTTAGATTGAACAGCCGCAAAATATCTAGAATTATTTAAATAAAGATATCATAATAATAAATCTTAACTCCATTGAAATTATAAGCAAAAAATATCTAATATTAAGTTATCCATTTCGAAATATTTCATTACAATAATGCAAAGTTCTTTTTTTAAATATAATTAGAATCACAAGTACTATTATGATCAAACGTGTATTATGAGAAAATAATATGGATCAGCAAATAATTTGAGGTCACTGACATTGCTGACAGAAAGCTTTGATTGCAAAAAATCATAAAACATAAATTGTGTCAAAATATTTGCAATAATAATAATAATAGTGAGTTGAGAAATAAAAGCTGACTATAACATCATATTGTGCTCCTATTTACATGCTAAGTCAACATTTACATTGTTACAGCAGGATTTTTATTTATTAATAATAATAACACTTCAAAAAACAGATGATTGCTAGAACAGCTAAAACTGTTAAAAATCTCCGAATTAAAAATATTTTTAATCTATAGAAGTATATGATAATCTAATAACTAAAAAAAAAAAACTATACACATTACTATTAAGTTTAATATTTATTTCAAATTTCTAAATCACTACATAAATATGAAAATGGTTAAAAATCTCTAACTCCTTATTTCACTAATAACAGTAATTTAAATGATAAAATAAATCAATTTACTAATGTACTAAACAAATTTTCAGTTTATATAAAATATATAAGAAATACTATTTATCTTTATAATAGATAGTGCCATTGGCAAAACAAAGTGACTGGTTTCAAAATGTCTATATATTATACAAAATACCATTGATGATAGAAAAAAAAAATGATGAACAAGGAAAGTATGAAGTTTGCATGCATATCTATTACGTTTAATTACTTTTATATAATAAAATGGCAAGGAAATATCACACCAATTTTAGTACATTAAAATGTTTGATCATTTTATATAAAAAATGAAGTTAATAATTAGTTATATTAAATATTTTCAAGGGAGCAAGTTCTAAGAATTAGTAGTATATAATAATTTATAGGAAACTATCAGTCTCAATTATTTTATAACATAATATCATGTTTAATATCCGACAATAAATGGACTGATTTAGGGAATTATCATATTTCATTTGTTTAAGGACTGATAAATATTAATAGTATTTTTAAGGACTATTTTAAAACTATATTGTACTTCACAACTTACAAACAATAATGGACATGTATTATTTTATAATTGGTACATGTGACATGCCACACACTACACTATGTTATTAATTTATAATACTCTTTATGAAGTAGATAATATCAGATTTTACCTTTTTTAATAAATACTAAACCTCCTAATATTCATTCTTTCAAATATTATATAAGATTTTAATAAGAAATAAATATCTATTATGATAGCATAAAAACTATAAAATTTTAACAGTCTTTAGCCAACATCAACTTAGCTTCCCCTTCAAACACAACCTTCTTTTCTTCCTCGACAATGCAGTAGAATTTAACTTTAAGGATCTTTCTTACATCAATCAATTCAACACTGATGGTCAATTTTTCACCTACAAAACACTTGTTTGGAAATTTCATTGTTTGAGACACAAGTACTGTACCAGGGCCAGGTAAATGGGTCCCAATGAGGCCGGCGACCAATCCATTCAGAAGGGCTCCGTGTACAATAGGTCTCATATTACCATTATTGTGATGTAAATAGTTATGATCACCAGTTAGATTTGAAAACGCATCAAGGTCCTTCTGGGTGAGAGTTTTCTGAATTCTGATCTTATCACCTGCTTTAAATGCGGTACTGCTGAATGTTGTCGAGTGAATTTTGCAGATCTTCTGATAATTCTTATTGTTCACCACAATATAAGGAAACCTGTTTGAGAGCATTTTATTCATTATAGTAATGGAAATGCAGCTTTTTTTTTAAGTCCCACTGTAGGACAAAATCTGTATTCCTCTGGTAATGTTAAAATAATTTTAATCCACACTTTTTATTTTAATTTAATTATTGATTACAAACATCTTCAAGAAATACAATAGCCAGGTTAGTTAATATATTATTTCCTGACAGCTTTATATCCTGAATGACTTTAATCACTTCTGGAGAAGCCATTTCCGATTTTGTCATATCATTACAAAGATATATAAGTGTGGTAATTGTATCTGCCTTTGTCTTGATGTCTGAAGAATTCAATAATGCAATTATAGGCTTCAATCCTAAATGATTATGTATATATTCAGCATTCAGTGGATCTGAAATGTTATATTCATAAATTATATTTACCTAATATCAAAAATGTATTCTGTAAGTATTAAAACATTTATTATATTGTTTTAAAATATCATTCATTTTGTTACAGTTCATATTCTTATTAGAATGAATTCATGAAGAAGGAATGGAACAAACCCAATGTATTCAAAACTGATGATTTTTTTTTAATGATGATTGATTATTTTTTGTTGATTGACATTATTTTGTTATCTCTTAATGCAATGCAATTTGTTATGGTTATTTAAACTATAACACATTATTTTTTTTATATAATAAATAAAATATATTAAGAGAAATAAAGATTTCTATGGAGACTATTACACTAGTTGGTATCGACTTTCTACATATGAAGTACATAAAATTATCATTTATACTTAAATTTGTTGTGCTGAAAGCATTGATGTACAAGTATTTATAAATAATCTTACCTAAGCAAAGATTGCAGATACCAGCGATAGCAAAATGCAGCAATTTACCGTCTGCTTCATTCTTTATGATATATATAAATATATCTAAAACACCAACATCTCTTATGTATTTGAAGTTTATCGGATCATATGCAAAATTTACTAAATTTGCCAAAACTTGAAGTTTCGCATCTACGATTAAAACAAAATTTATATATAAACAAAATTTAAATACAAAATATAGGTACTATAAAATTTTTAACTGAGTATTGATTTCATTAAGAGATTTCACAGTAGAGCTTTACAATAACTTTAAAGATAATGATATCAAAATATACTCAACATATCCAAGGTAAAAACTTTATCTAACCGTATGATGTAGAATGTAAATATTCATCCACTAGTAACGAGAGAAAATTCTCACGATCTGTTCCATTTTGCGGAGTACGTTTCCGTAGTTGACCTTGTGTACTAAACATTGATCATAAATTATATCAATTTATGTCATATTCCCCATGAGAATAAACCTCATCAAACGTTTGAATAAGTGTAAATAACGCACCATAAATAAAATTATTTTATGAATAAAGCGCCATTTTCTTTTTATGAAAACAAATCATCTTATTTTTGTTCGATTTCTTCCTCTTAAATAATGGCAATCTGTGTACAAAGAATTAATGCCAGTGTCATGTATATAAGATGTTTTTTTTCATCTTGTATCAACGTTACCAAGCTCCAGTAAAACTGTAGCTCATCCTGCTAGAACTTTCCTTTGAGATTTCTTGGCACTTCAGAATAAATACTACGCGTTATTTTCCATAGTAAACTTAACATGTACACAATAACCAAACTATAGCGCACAAAACGCCACAACGATTACATGGTATCGAGTCGAATACACAAATTTCATGAATTAAAGAAAACAACCGCTACATGACATACTGAGGTTCCTCCAAAATTCTTGTTCTATTTATTTCTTTTTAAGGAAAAGCTAAAGGTACTAGTAGACCATGCAGCCAAGTCAGACGTTAGGAACACTGTCAATAAATGAATAGCGGTATTAAAATGGTGGTCTTCTGTTACGACTATAGCGGGAATGATGGGGAAATTTCAGAATTCACGCTCAGTGTCATTATTTTCCCTTCACTACAATTGCGCATCATAAACTTATTATATCATTTAAAATGCCACCAAAATTACATAATATAAATCAATTACTGTAAGATAATGAATTACAAATAAGGAATACAACATGACAGACCAAAAGCGCGTCAAGCACCCATGAAAACAAAACATCACATACATAAAGGATTTTTTCTTCTTTGTCCTTAGAACCGGCAAAGGCTTTATTACACCATACCGCCTTGACTGTCGTTAGGAATATTTCCCATACAATATGATACTCTAAAAAAATGTTGGCCTTTTTTAGAACCTATATATCTATACTATATCTCAATATCCTCGCTCCATTTCATTTCAATACTCATCATGTAAAACTCATATCATTTCAATTTTTAATACACTTCATTAGCTTAGATATAATTGGATCTTGGTAATCCGATATACACCCAAGGGTGGATAAAAAAAGCAAGGAGGTCCGAGTAAAATGGAGGGACGGCATCCGCTTAACCAAACTGGCGCAGAGTTGTAGATGACAGAGCCCAATGGAGAAAGCTGGAGGAGGACTATGCCAAAAGGCACACCGAATTGCGAGACATTATATAGCAACATATCATATAGTTATAAAACTTAGTTTGAATTTTGTGGCACTTTCGGAAATAAAAGGGCTTGATTATTATTATTATTATTAATCCAATATATATATTTATCGTATCTGTCCAAATATTGCTAAATTTTTTAGAGTTTCGCAGAAATTTCGGGTCTCTATGTGTCTTGTACACCATGTACAATGGGGAGTGCTTAGAGGAACTTTTTGATATGGTACCCTCGTCGCCATTTCAAACCCGTAAACTCTACCGTTGGCTGGAGACTCATCCCCACATCCTTAAACCTAGCCGTAATGCCAACTACACTAAGAAACTCCAGGACCTTTTTATCACGAATGCTAAAGCTGTGGATTGGGTTACCGAGCACAGTCTTCCCCCGAGGCTACGACATTCGAATCTTCAAAAAGGGACCTAAAATGCTCTCCAAGGTCGGCAACGCATCGGTAATACAGTCAGTTTTAAAATTGTCCGTAGGCGATGGTAACCATTATACCATCAGATGGGCCGTCTGCCAGTTCACTAGACTAGACGTTTATATTTAAAAACAGAACGTACGCTTGCGATATGGTCTTTTCCGACACATCTAGGGATGTGTCAGTGTAGGCACCGAAGTAGACGGCAAACGTCTAAATGAAAAATAAAACATTGTCCTGTTATGTATATCATAGTTTTTAACTCGATTTTGGTTTGTAATGTAATAGTTCTTATTTTTAATTTAATAATAGCCAGTATTTCAGTTACTGTGTACAAGTACTGTGTATTGAAAATAATGACACTGACCCTAAATTCTTAAATCTCACAACAACTGTTTTAAAGGAAATTTTTAACAAAGTGCTGCGATTTATTGTAGCAATGTTAGAAAAATTATCCTTATGTTAGACTTGGTTGCATTGTCTAGTACCTTTTTCTTTTCCTTTGAAAGAAATAAATCTGTCAACCAGAGATAATAAAATTTCTGTCAATTGTCAAAGCAATGTGTCAAATATTCGGTGCAATGTGCACGTACTAGGTTACAAAAACAATTTATTACCTATTTAGAAAGTTTAGGTAACTTAAATAATAAATTACAATCATGAGTACTTCCCCTCATCTTGCCGGTAAAATAAATATTAAAACTGGTACTCATCTACTTATTTTACGTTAAAGGTTATAACCAGTTCATATCTCATTTCAGGATTAACCAATAAAAGTATCTTTCTTGTTGAATGTAAAGACCCATATGGAGAGAAAATTCTCCGTGATGAAACAACTGCTAACGTCAGGGGTATTATTTTTAGCCCAAAAGGGTCTTACCTAGCATATAGGACTGACAAAAAGTAAGTTTTTTTTTTTAAAAATCCATATGTCGCTGTATTGTCCCAAGAGAATTTAGTGATATCAATTTAAAATTATTTCACTAACTTTGTTTCAGAACTGAAATAGTAAAATGTATAGATTGGTCAGTGGTAGTAACTATTGATGGAAACATAAAAGAAATGTTCTTTTCTCCCCTCGAAAACTACTTTATGGTTTGGGAAATGTTTGCAATGACTAAAGAAAATCCAGAGGTAATGAACCTTCTTTATTATTAACAAATAAAGAAACATCTGAAGCTCTCATCAAAATCTTTGTATATCTGAACATTCATTGCTATATGTGTATATAATCTCTATATATATCCTTCAAGGCTGGCAACACAACAGTAATGATCCTGGTATTTGTCTGTAGATGACAGTAACTATTTATCACTATATATTTATATAAATCTAAATATAATTTTTCAAAAGTTTATGTTCTTGTTGGATTCACAATAAGTTTTATTGAAATACAGAATTAATCACAGAATAAGTTATAATCATATCTGTAATGTGGCAGCTAAATGTAAATTGTTAGGACTTTATAACATCTTTGTAATGTAAATTTGAATTTAACAACACTGTCAAGTAATTACTGTGCCATACCAAGTTTCATTTAAATTGGTTCAGTAGTTTTGGTGTGAAAGCCTCACAGCAGAGTTACTTTCGCGTTTAAAATATTACTATAGAATAATTATAATAAATTACTTATTTTAGGGTAAACCAAACTTGAGAGTATTCAAATCTGATAATGGACAACTTGTTGGTGCATTTGTCCAAAAAAATCAAATTGGATGGTATGTTCCTGTTTTTATAATCAGAATATAAATCATATATCATTTATTGAAAAGTATTACATTTATAGTAAACAAATTCTATCATACAATTTTTTGTGTCCAAAAACAATCTTCTGTAGTTTTCATATGTTACTTAATATAATGAAATAAAATATATTTCTAATCACGGGCATAAAAAATATGTAATATATAATTGTTATTATTAAAGTGGTAGCTGATTTTTAATGTACATTTTAATCGATTTTAGTAATTACTTACAATCAGTGATCTTAATAAGACATATTTTCTTTAAATAGGGAACCAAAATGGTCAGCAGATGAAAAGTTATTTGCAATACAAGTTAACAACAAAATACTAATTTATGAAGATGGTAACTTAGATAAGTACTTGATGCAATTACAAGCAGAAAAACTGAAGTCATTCAGCTTGTCACCAAGTGTAGCACCCAATTATTACTTCTCAATATTCACTTTAGGTAAATTTTAATATATTTTTTATTTTGACTTGATTATTTCCTAGAAATTTTGTGAATAATTAATTAGTCTAGATGTGAATGTGTTTAAAATATATAATCAGCTCGAGTGCAACGAGATGGATAGACAAGCTAGTGAACGTTGCGAGAGTACGCTGGATGTGGGTGACCCAAGACCTGTTGTTGTGGAGACTTATATCCAGCAGTAGAGGTTGTTTGATTGAATGGATGGATGGAATTAAATACTGACATAATAGTAGAAGAGCTGGCACTAATTTTTGGGTAGGTATTTCCACTGGGGCAACGCGGTAGAATGCATAAGACATGCCGTATTACCCCACTCAAGGTGGCGGGAGGAACCGGGGGGTTTAGTGGGTAGTGATGGCGCTTCTCGCCTCGAGTCCCACACTAATTTTGGTGAGTGACAGCCTCTCACACTTACGCGTGAGAGACTGTCACACATCCCCGGCTTCAGCCTATCCTGCGGGATCGTCCCTTTTGGGTTAGGTTGGATAGCTAGTGCGTAAATGCTTCCTCTCGAAAAAAAAATCTAAATCTTATCAAATAAATGTATTTTTTAAAAATATATTTATAGTATATAAAAAATTCAAAAAATATTTTTTAAAATTGTGGGGTTGATTTAGCCTTGCTACTCACCAGTCAGGTCTGTAGCTCCGAGTTGGGGTATAATAGGAGAGAAGGTATGGAACAAGTTTTCAGCTTGCCTCAAATACCTACCTAAAAATTGGTGCCAGCTCTCCGTCTGTAATCTTATATGTATGTCTATAGATCTGATATGTATAGACAACCTGATCCTAATGAAATACAATTTTACTTACAACAAAGAATTGCAATGTGAGTTAAACTTGGCTTGCGTTCTTTAATGTAGAGATCTATTATAAATAAATGTTGATAAATAAATAGAAGTAATATTGGATTTCGGACTTAACTAAAACATTTGCATTCAAGGTAAACAAGGGCAACCATCATTTTGGCGTATACTAAAATACCCCCAATTGGATATTGCACAAGCGTTAACAAGCAGATCATCATTCCAAGCAGACAAAGCTACATTCCACTGGAACAAGCGTGGTACCAATGTCTTTGCTATGACACAAACTGATGTAAATTTTATTTTAACTTATTTAGGGATTATGTAACGGGCGGACACAAGCCCGTTGGTTGGACGATATCGTAAAAATTGTGGCTCAAACCTGGATAAGGCTAGCTCAGGACGGAAACGAGTGGCCTACGAGAAGAGAGGCTTATGATCAGCTGTGGGCGATGATCAGCTGATAATGTTGAGGGATTATGAGGGCGGGTAGGGGTGTGCAAATAGTTCGAACTTACGAATTGTTCATTCCGAAAGGAATATTAATATTCAATTCGAATTGAATAATTCGAAAATTTTCTCCGGCTAATTGATTTTTTTTATCAAAGAGTATTTATTCGAAGTAGAATATTTTGATTCACGATGTAATGAAATTCAAATTGGAAACAATAGAAAATCCAGTGAATCAGTGAAAATTCGATAATTCGCGAATTGTTCGAATTATTCGCGGATTATTCGAAATTTTTCGAATTATTCCATTTGATTTTCGAATTGGATATTAATATTCGATTCGATTCAAACGATATTCGCACACCTCTAGTAGCGGGACATGTAGGCTAATCATTGAGAAACTATCTCCAAAGTGATTCTGCTTGAACACACTTAAAGATAAAGTTTCTATTTAGTAGCTAACCAGATGAACATTATAAACAGGATTTACCACTATGTTCTTCTTCAGAAAATCTCAAATTCATATAGGATAACATGTAATGGCCACTTTAAAGAAATTATAAAAAGAAATAACACAAAAATAATATATATAATAATGGATGTAAATTATCCACAATTTGAGATGGAAAATAATGTTATTAACTAAGTAGGGGTTGAAAATAAATTCTATTTAATTGTATATTACAGGTTGACAAAACGGGCGGTTCCTACTATGGTAAACAGTCTTTGTCATATGGTGATGTCAAGGGAACCTCGGGGATTGTAACATTCAGTAAGTTATCATGTTTTATATTAACTAATTTAATTGATAATAATTAGGGTTCCGTATAAAAAAATTAAAACGCAATGAAGAACTTATAAAACGCAGGCGGAGTCGCGGGTACACAGCTAGTTTGTAATGTAAATGATTAAATAATGTGTATGTAGTCACAATAATTTTGCTGTATTTAATAAACTGCCGCCATTTAAAATACTTAAATAATAGTACATACATAATACATGTAAGCAAAATTTTGTCATGTTTACGCGGAAGACCTATTTATTTTACAAAAATGAATTTAGCCTAAGTTAAACGGAGTAATTTCAGCTATTTGCCAGAAAGCGTCGGGTCAAAATCAGTCCAGCCATTCCGGCGATTAGCCAAAACAAAAAGAGAGAGAGAAAAAGAGAGACGGACAAAAAAATAATTTTGTTTTTGGTATCAGTATCGTAAATCCATTCCTATATATTTTACGACATGTTTTTATTTTGATATTAAATACAGATAGTTCAATTTTATTTTTTTAGTACATATAACAGCTAAATAAAATTTTATTTTTTTACGATTCGCACAATCTGTGGATCCTGCATTTATAACTAAGTACAGTATAATGTACTGTTGTACTATGTAATATGAATGCTTAGCATATATAATATTGGCGTACCTATTACATAATATTGATTTGTCATAGGTAAAGAGGGACCGATCCATGCAATATCATGGAACCCGGGTAGTTGGAACGAATGGATCGCGGTGTACGGGCATGCGCCTGCTAAAGCGACCGTCTTCAACATCAAATGTGAACCGTTGTTCGAATTCGGTACTGGAGCGTGGAACGCGATCTACTTCCCACCCGAGGGAAACTATATCCTTTTGAAAAAAGTTATTTTTTGCAAGATAATGAATTATTTTGCAGTATTTTGGCTGTAAATTATGTGATTTTGGTGGTATTTTACGTGATTTCGTTTATGTAATGTTATTATCCACAAGTGTAGTGAAGTGAAAATAACGACACGAGGCGTGAATTCTGAAATGTCCCAATCATTCCCGTTGTGGTTGTAACAGAAGGCCGACATTTTGTTCCCGCCATTTATTGATAATGTTCCTAACGTCTGACTTGGCTGCATGGTCTAATAGTACCATCGCTTTTTCCTTAAAAAGGAATAAATAAAACAAAATAAATCAATGTTTTAAACCTTGATGTAAGATTGCTGGACAGGATATTAAACATATGAAGGGTCACCTAACTTTATCCTTGCAAAAAAAATTTATTTGCAACATATTCTTGAAGTAAAATTTTCTTTAGCGGTGTTGAGCGAATCTCGATAGGGAAAAAAGCATATCATTTGGGTTACCAATGCTATTACATCACCCATCAACTTACTACAGTATGTCAAGTATAAGATGGCATTTGAGCGCTCAGAGATAAATAATAAAATACTACGCAGCATATCGTATGTTTTGATTATGAATAAACTATTTTATTTCTCAGAACAGCAATAGATGTAAAAACCAGACAAATATTGTGTGTTAATAATTTCAATTAACAGATTACAACATTGAAACATTAAAAAAAAATAGCTTTTCCAAGTGTTTCGAGTTTTCAATTCTGTTTTTAGTTTATTCTGCCTCATTTATTTTTTATTTTTCCCATCTGTGTGGCTGTCTTTAAAAATAACGCAGTATAAAAAAAAGCAACACGTCAATTGTTTCTTAACTTCATGGCACATGTGCTTATCGGTGGGTTCGGGAATATAGCGTCGGGTCACATCGAAGTGTGGGACACGCGCGGGTACAAGAAGCTGGGCGCGTGCTCCGCCCCCGACACGACCTGCTTGCAGTGGGACCCGCGTGGGGAAACATTCTTCACCGCCACCACTTACCCCAGGCTTACTGTCGGCAATGGGTGAGAAAAGGTTTTTTTTTCTTACGTTAGCTTAGTGCAGTGTTCCGTGTGTGCAGTGTGGTCATTATTTGACGTGCTACGAAAAAATATGCTTATCTCATAAAGTTAAATTAAAGACGTTAAAGACGGAAGAAAAATTCTTAAAGGGAAACGTGATCGGTAACGTCTGGACAGGATTCTTCGGGAGCGTTCCTTTTGGACATTTACTAATAAACGAGCTGGAGGCGCTGATGGAGTGGAAGATGGATTGCAAATTATAATGCTTAGAAACTGATTTACAATATTTTATGGGTATACATGCTAATATGTTGTGCTTTTTAATCATACTATTGCAATATCATTTTATCATTTACCACTATCGAAACAACGAAACGAAAGAAATAAATAAAAAAATTATGTTGAAATTTTTTTTAACACTATAGTGCGGCTTTTTGGATGATATCTCGAAAGGATGGATTTAGTGGTTTTTAAGTTTTTTCTTTGTTGTCTCAGATTTTGGAAGTTTTCTTACTTACGCATTGGAAAAAAAAATGAGTTAATAAATGAATGAAGTTTTACATATATTAAACATAAAAACTGCTAATTTAATAGGTACCCCCTTAGTCCTTAAATTTAGTAAATTTTCAGCTACAAAATTTGGCATTACACCGGTGTTCTGATGCACAAGCGTGTCTGTCAAGAGAAGGAGAATCTTCTGGGAATTAATTGGCAACCGGGTAATTACCCGAAGAGTGAATTATCGCGAACATCACCGAAAGGGATCGAGGACGCTACACCGAAACCCGCGGGGGCGTACCGACCTCCAGGCGCGAGGAACAAACCGTCGAACTTTTACCTTGCACGAACATGAGAAACCCCATAAACCGGGAGAATCTCCCAATGGTAAGGTAAATTTACTTACTAGTTTAGAAAATAATATGCGAGCGACATTTGTTCCATACAAACGTATTGCCTATTGTTTCCTACGTGGATAATAATAGCATTATGGTAAAAAAAATGTCCATAAATTAATTCTCAAAAAAAATAGGAATCTTTGAAAATGAGTAAAACAAATGCTCAATTTTTAGACGCTTTCAATCGTCCGTCAAATAATTTTCATGAATAAAAACAAATCAAAAAAATAGCCAAAAATCGAAAGTGTTTCTTATTCCATAATTGAAAGAAAAATTAAAATCGTTCCAGTTTTACAAGGGAATACGAAGTGATGTTTTCGTCTATTTTGCCTAAGGAAAATCATCCCGAGGTGCAGTTTGTCCCTTTCGTGTTTCATAACTATTAACAACGCGCTATTTATGCACGACGCGATAGCAATAGCTTTCAGAAATACCTACTTTTCAAATTTATCGCCGCCCGCATATCCCCTTAAGAATTATTGTATTTGTGCCTAGTTCAACTAGTTAGTATCGCTATTGTCTATACATATCCCTATTGGAAAACAGCATTTATTTACTAGTATTTAATGCATTCCAACTTTTTAAGCCATATGTACCCGCTATAATATGCAATATGATTTATCGGCACCGTCCCGTCGACGGACAGACAGACATGAAAACTGAACTGTGGAAACTAATTTATTGGTGTTGAGCTATTTCGGCATACTTTTTTTTTAATACCATATAGGCTTAGTGCTTTGACCACAGTCTCACTTGATGTTAAGTGATTCGGTGTCTAGGATGGTAAACACACTAGCCTAAGGGGTACTGGTTCTCAAGTGATGCTGCTGGAACACACCTATCGGTATTTGGCGACAGGTTTTCGAACTTGAGGTTGGTAGCAATCCAGACGGGCATGCGCTACCACCATTCTGTGGTTTCCTCACGATGTTTTCATTCACCGAAAGCTTAGGCTGATTTCAAACTTGAATAGATGGATTCGAACTTATAGATACGTATAGATTCACGTTACCAATGATATGACGTCAGCCGTCAACACGTTACAGTATCTCAAGTATAAGATGGTGTTTAAGTGCTGGGGCTCAGAGATATATAATACAATTAATACTAACGCAACCTGTTGTATGATTTGATTTTGAATAAACTATGTGAAAATGTACGTAATTATTACTCGGAGCACCAATAGATATAAAAAACCAGATAAATGTTATATGTTAGGTTATGTTATGAAATTATTAAAATTTCAGTAAACAAATTATGTAATTTATACATAAAAAAAAACAGTTATTTTAAAACTTCGAGTTATCACTCTGTCAGCAGTCCAGATCAAAATGTAAATCTAAGTCAAAATTTAAATGAAACCAATACTAAAAAAAAGAATATTCGTGAAGAGAGAGCGCAGCTATGTTTCACGTGCTTCATACAAGTTGTAACGTAAATTGCTTCTTTTTTTTCTGAAAAGGCATAGAGGATTTCTTCTGGATCCCCATCAAAAACTTTAAACGCTTACTACGTTTCAGAATTTTATTAGCCTTAATGAATTTACTTTGTCTGTTGCCTATACTAATATTATAAAGAGGTAAGATTTGTATTTTTGTATGTAACGAATAAACATAAAAACTACTGGATCGATTTAAATGATATTTGCTATGGAGATAGTTTGAAATCCAGGGAGTGACATAGGATAGGAGTTTGTATTTCGAAAATCCCACGGAAATTTGAACTACGCGGGTAAAGCCGCAGAGAGCGGCTAGTTTTGTAATAAATTAAACACCGCAGTGGCGCCATCAAAGCAAGCTATAAAACAAAAAGAGAAACGCGAAGCACGCAAAGCGCGTAAAGCTGAGGAGAAAGCCCACGGCGACGTGTCCCCTGAGCCCGTGCAACCGGCCGCACAAAAACAAACATTCGTTTCCACCGGCGACCCTGAGAAAGATAAGAAAATAAAAAATCTTAACAAGGTACATACTATAGATTCGCCATTCTGAAACACGTGATCGTCTGTAGATAGATGAAATCCATGTCTTTAGTTAAATGAAATAACCTAAAAAAAATTAGAATAGCAAAAAATACAATTAACAAATCGGTCCACAATTGATAAAGAAATCACGTGCAAAAACAAAACCTACAGACGAATTGATAACCTTCTTTTTGAAGGTTAATTAAATATTTTTTTGTTTTTTCACACACTTCAAGCTCTTGGTCCGCACTCTTTATTAGATATATTTTTATTAATTAATTAATTCTTTTAAAATGTATGAATATTTAAACCTAAACGACTTACATCTACGTGAGCTTTATAACTATTTCTATAATTAGAATTATTTTTTTTTTTTCCTTTAACTATATAGATTTATTTATATTATTATTTAATTTGGATTGTGCTTTGCACTCGCCCCCTCCCCTTTTTCTGATTTTTCTCTAAACCCTAGTCACATACTCGGGAGTACCGTGGGTGTGACTTTAACTTTTTATTTATGGTGTTTATAACCCATAATTAAATAATTTATGTTACAGAAACTAAATGATATAGATAAATTGAAACAACAAAAGGCAGCTGGCAAGCAACTCGAAATAAATCAACTCGCAAAAATTAACAGCGAAGCGGGCCTTCTGCAAGAACTAGCCCAATTGAGGTTATGATGTCACCGATACTGCATATTATGTTATGTATTTAAATATATTTTATAAGAATAAATAAATACATGCGAACATATTATGATAATAATACGCTTAAAATATTATAAATTGTATCTGAATATATATATTAAAAAACTTTTTTAAATTAATGTTAGTATGCTTACAAAAAGACAATTCGCAAACTCGGTAATAGAATAACAATCCAGCAGAAATTTTGTCGTTTGAGAAAAAACTTGTATCCATTTATTTATTACATTTGATTATAGTTCAAATAAAGGGAATTCTTTATAACATACATAACAAACATAAGCTCATGCCTGTTATCCCCGATGGGTTAAGGCAAAGGGTGAAATAGCTAACTACACCCACCCACATTTCGCCGAGCTTAGTTCCGTCCCAGATGTGACAGGGGACGAGCCTGTCGCCATATCTGACACAAATTCTAGACTCCGGGATGATCTGAGTAGAAAAACCCAATATCACTTGACCCGACCCGGGCAACAAAAGACAGTCCTCAGAACGACAGTCGTACCGTAATACAACTGCGCCACCGAGGCAGTCTTATAACTGTATAATAAATGTAATTTTATAACTATGGTTATAGCACAGGTTATAGATATCTATTTTTTGGGTTTTTACTTGACAACTTTTTTTATTAACACTTCTTTTCTTAATAATAATAAAGGATTAATCAATGGGATTTATTATACTTCGTTATTTTGTGGTAAACACATTGAATTATTTGGAATAATTAGCTTCGTATACGTACCGTTTCACTAACTACAAAATACGCTTGGGAATGAAATATTATTTTTTAATATTAATGGGGATATTAAGTTTTTTTATTATTATTTGTGTGTCTTCTTAACAAAGGAGTTTGTAATATTCATAGAGTTTAATTTTAAAGGCGTATTGTAGTAAGTAAATTTTTATTTATAATAATTTAAAAACTTCTAAATCGATAGTTACGTTAATATATGTAATTATATTAATAGTCCTGTTCATTATTTGAACAGAAGTTACATAAGAAAAATTGTTTCTCACTCAGTTTATAATTAGTTCCAGACTAAATTACTTTAAATTAGCCTAAAATTTGTGGACATGGTTTTAAATTTATGATTTTATCAACATATTCTACTATAATAGACAATGTATAGAGAGTTTTAATCATACATTCTGAAACTGTTTATTTCAACTAAATATTTTAAGCATTTGTATAGCTAAATTATTCATTATATTTTAAATAAAATATTTTAACGATGAATACAGTATTCGTTATTGTTATTTGAAGTTAAATAAAAACACAGATAATTAATAAAAATTAAAACCTTGTTTTATTTCAGACATTTTTTCCTTTTTATTTGAGAATTACAAAAAAAGATAAATTATATCTAGATTATAATATTTGTTAGTACGCCATAAGGTGTTTTATATTTGTTTAAGCTGTTTAGAACAAAACAATGAAATTAATTATTAATTCCTAAAAATCTAACTAAGTACCACTTTACAGATATTCCAGTATATTTATCTATGCAAATAAATTTGAATAGTCTTTTTGTAATATCAAAATACAGCTTAGTTAAATACTTTGATACGAATGAAGCTGTATACAGTACAAGAAAACATTTTTTTTTCTGGCTACTCTCAACCTATTTTAACAAGACTTTCTGACAGATATTATAAGGTGTAACTTAGGCTACTTTTATTCTAGGAAAATAATTAGGGATTTCGGTTTTAAAAAAGCGACTATATTTTATACGGGTTAGTGTTTGAATTAATATGAAACATCTTTGCTTACTGTTAGTACCAAAAATTATTTAGGGCCTTTACAAACAAAATGAATGTCTAACTTTTTATTCTTAATCGTGTACAGGAAGCTTTTTTAGTAGAATGCACCTGCGCTTCCTGTGCCAATTTTTCATTTTTTGCCCTAGAACTGAGAGAAAAGATAAATTACGTCAAAAACAATGACCATGTAACTTATTTCCATTGAATATTTAAGAAATATATCAGAAAGAAACGCAGTTAATATATGATATATGCGGAATAGAAATATGATACGCGAGCGCAGCTGCGGGAATAGGTAGTTGCAAATAAATCTTATCTTTTTAACCGACTTCAAAAAGGAAGAGGTTATCAATTCGTCAGTATGTTTTTTACTCGATTTCTCTGTTATTTGTGGACCGATTTGCAATTTTTTTTTAATCGAAGGAATACACTTCCGAGGATTTCAAAATTAACGAAGCGGTTTAATAAAGTAATTATTTATTTATTTTTTAGTGCATTCTTATAGTTTATTCTTATGAAGTCGGTTTTATTTTTAATTAAAAAAGTTTATTAAAATTACGAGAAGTACCAAAGTTAATATTATGCACGATTGTGGTTTGTATTAGTTAGAATCTTAGATTAAACACGTTCGACTTGCGATAATCTCAAAAAATCATCAATAACCTCCTAACGAGTCATAACCATGATTATCTTTATCGAACGTGACAAAGAAAATAAATAAAATAACTTAATTAGCAGTAATGCCTAGTAGTCATCATGCATTCAAAGTATTTATTTGTATGATTTGTATTCAGACGGGTTAAAAATAATATGTTATATCAATGAAGTAAGGGCTTTAAACTTTACCAACTTAAACTCAAAATTCCATTATCAATTACAAACAAACAGAGTCACGTAAAGTCTACCGCGTTCACTCGACGCGCTACTAGAAATTAACAAGTGTCCGGGATATTTTTATTTACAGTCGATAAGATATCGATAATACCAGTACACTGATATGTGAAGGTAGATTTTTAATTGAAAATATTAACTTCAGTGTGCTCGATGTGTAGGCAAGTATTTTAATTACTTTGAACAAAATTTTAAACTTTTATAATTTTACCCACATATTCGGCTACCTGGGTAATAAATTATTCAAATATGAGTGAAGATCTAAACGGTAGAGATGAGAGTAAACAGTTACTTGGTGAAACAGATCGGACTGAAAGTGTTAGTAGGAGTGATAGTGTTGATGTAGGTAGGTCAGAATCGCTTGACACTATTATTTTTGATAGTAAAATTATGAAAACATCAACTCATGCCGGTAATTTAGCTGAGACTTGGGGTGGACGTAGTTCACTTCCTGATTCTGGTCGTCTTCGAAGAGCGCATTCGTGGTCCGGTGGACCTCACGACGATGTGAGCTCTGAAGTCAGGATATTGCGAGAAAGGTATTTAATAAACTCAGAATAATAAAAGATTGGCTACCAAATTTATAACTATATATTTATTTATAATCAGCAATCAATATTAAACGTGTATCGTAATCATATATTGAGTAAAACACGTGCTATTGATTTTATCTTTAGTTGTAAATGATTATTATTAATATTATGTTATTATGATTTTTGATAAGCTAGGCATCTCCGTAGAATCTAAATAAGCAAATCACCGCTCAAATAAGTGTTCAAATATATTTTATAAATAGGTTATCATATTTTATTGAAATCTAGATGATAAGTATCTCAATTTGTTTTGTTTGCCTTTAAATTTCACATTACAAATTATCATAATAGAATTCCTATAATTTTAATTATATTGTCATTGTCATCAATTTTTCACAATTAATCATTGTCTTTATGATTATTACCAAACAGGGGAAGGAGAGAGAATGCCATTCACTTAAGGAAAATACGACTTTTTTTTTAATAATAGTTTATTTTAAAATTAAGAACATTAACAAACTCTTTAAGTATTAAATAATCAATAATTTAACACGAAACATATAGGTATATCTTTGACCTACTAGTAGTAAAAAGCTTTAGAAAAAAAAACCAGGTTTGATCGACATTACCCCCTACGTTTGGGTAATGCCGCTCAGGATAGGGGTAATGACTTAAATCTTTTTATTTAGCAAGTATCGAAAGATCAATTTTATACTCAATCCAAATCACCTGTTTTGCATTTTAATCAAAATTGTATTTGATTTTATTGAGCTCAGCATATTTTTATACAAATTTACGTAAATCTACGACATTGAGCCATTTTCAATAACAAATTTAGCAGATTGTAATTGTTCTTTTGTTCAAGCTGCTTTAGAGGTTGTTCTTTGGCGAATTCTGTGCATGTCTTTACCACAAAGTTTCTAAAGTTAAATGGCGCTTAGGTGATCGGTAAAACCCCAAACGGTCGATTTTATTTTGACTCAAATTTTCAAAACATTAAGATGCAATTGTTAAAATTTAATTACGTTGTCATAAAATTGTATACTTAAGTACTCAGAACAGTTAAATAAACAATTAAATAAGCAATAAAAATTCTGGACTTACCAGTAAACCCACTGAACCTAATATTAGATCAGTATAACCGCATATAAAGAAACGTAGTTTAAGGTCGCTTGCCACGAGCTGTCTGACCATACACATCGTTATATATTAGAGACCATCGCCTTCCACGGAAGCATATCGCTGTATACAATTTTGATAAAGTTATAGAGGTGAGCGGCATTACTCGGTGTGCGTTATTCCCCCTGCTTACCCTACGATGAGTATTGAAATTACTTAAAGTGTTTAATGGAATAAAATATGTACAATATAAATTGAAATAGGAATTCATTGTATAGTAAGACTGGGTAAATTTAAAACAATAATTGTACAAATTCAAGTAATGATAGCAGAACAGTACCGTCCGTAGACGATTCGAAATTCAAAACACTTCGAAATTAATGAAAATAAGAAGCATGCGTAAAACTGTTTGGTTTTTAGTGTTTTAAAATACTAGATATAGGAATCTTTCTTTCGTTCGTTTGGCTAGTAACTTTCTTGAAATAGATCATCTGTTTAGAACGTATCGTAGTACTTTAGTAGATAGGCACACCCTTTCGAGCTTTATCGTTTATACCACCTTCAAGCATTGATAATGGTAATAAAATATAATAACAGTAATATTAAAATTTGTATGTTGTTCTTCAAAGATTGGTTCGAACTCAAACAAGGTTACACCCAGGCGCTGTGCGATTATTAAGCAGTCATCAGCGTCTGACCCTCGCATCACTCGCTATTGTGGACTTTATGAGCTTCTGTTCTATGAGTATAATGGCCCCGTTTTTCCCGAGGGAAGCTTCAATTAAAGGCCTTTCAGATACGACCTGTGGAATGGTATTCAGTTTTTACGCAGTTATAATGTTCCTCACTTCACCACTTTTCGGAAAATTTGTAAGTTTTTTTTACTATCATCTTTTAATTAATTTTAACTATTTGATAGTCAAAAATAACGTTTGATAACCCTCTATTATAATAGTAACCAATAACAATAACAATTCAAAATATTATACTGGTAAAAAAATGAGTAGATAACATGCATTTGTGTTTTTTCTGAATGAATAGTGGTAAGTACGAGCTAAATATATGTATATAAGTAAGACCAGTATAAACGAAGCCATATAACTTGATAATTGTAAGGTTAACAACTCAAGGGCAATTAAGTTATAGCTAACAGCCCTTTGCAATGTAAAATAACTAATTTATATCAATAGTCGTTAATAAGAGTGAATAAAATCTTTGAAGACCCAATTACGTTTGGTTGATTACTTATTGCTTTGTTATTGATTTCTCATCGACGGAATTTTTAGGTTTTTCGTATAGAAATTAGTTAAATACAAAAACGGGATCCCGTTTAGTGATTAAAATCACGGGGAACGTTTACCACTTATTTACGAAAAATTAAAAATAGAAACTGAAAACCTAAAATGAAATAAAATAAAGGCATAATTTGTATTTGTGTGAATTTTCTTGCGTATTTAATGGTATTATGTGTACAAAAATGTTATGATGTTACTTAACTTAAAGTAGTGTAACTATAGGGTGGCAAAATGCCACGAGTCCTAGTCCCATCACGCTCAGAAGAATACTAACATAAAAAAAATCAGTTACAATTATAAATACAAATGAAGTTACACACGACTAAATATTTCAGTTTTAGTGATCACTTTAGTGATTTATTAAAATCAAATTACAACGTGACGATTTCTACTGGGACCCAATCCAATGAATTTGCCATGGGTCTCAGATGGTATAGTTACGCCACTGGATCTATCTCTTAACATATAGAACGAGCATGTACTATTTTGATTAACATCTAAATAATATTTGAAAATTTCATGAACAAAACAAAGTACTTACGACGAAGCCAATCCAAATTGTGACCTTCATAAATAAATTTCTTGAAGAGTTTTCATTATTAACTACATTATGTGTATACCTTGTAATGCTACATAGGTAACATTTCTGATTATTCTTTAGTTTTGTTGAGCCAGATAAACAAGTTGAACGAAATTGTTTATTGAAGAAAATCTATTTTTTTTTATTATGTAAATAAACCATTTTCAGTGCAGTATATTTATAATTGGCATCGAACGTATCCATTAATTGTATACTACTGACCAAATGAATAGCACATCTTTATTTATTCAAAATCAGGAATAATCAATTTTAAATAATTAAGTAGTAATCATTTAATTAATTAAATCTAAATTATATCAATCAATTAATAACAATACATTATGTGTAACATTTTTTATTTCCAGCTGCCGACAGTGGGCGCGAAGTTTATGTTTACAACAGGCATGTTTGTTGCTGGCGCCTGTAATGTTTTATTTGGGTGAGCTGCAGTGCTAATATTTTCATTCATTCTACAAATTATTCTCATTATTTGAAACGTAGTGTTTACGTCTACGGTAAAAGTAAATAAATAGTTAAATACTCATTTCTTGTATTGAACAGTGAGATTAATTGATTGCATAGTAATTCATTAAGGTTAGAATTAAAAACAATCTGTTGATTTATTTATTTTGAATCGCATACGACTACTAAATGACTAACTTATCATCATAATTATTCTAATGCCTTATTCTCAACTCACTTGGGTTCCGTATGTTTTCTTCTTCCATACTTCGCTATGAGCCGTCATCTCTACATTTACTCCTTTTTCTTTCATATTATTACTTACACACTGTGTCTACATTTCTTTGGCCTTCCTCTACTTTTCCATATTTACAGAATAATATTAATTACTACTTTATCCATAAGCGCTTCCTCTCATCTTATAACATGTGCATATCGCGATAAACGATTCCTTTGCAACGACCACTACCACTGGTACCACTTTCAAACGCGCGTTAATATATTCATTCCTGACTTTATCCATTATTGTCACACCACACGTCCATCGCAATCGCATCTCAGCGACATGCAATCATTTTGTATCTATCTTCTTACTAGGCCAACATTATGATCCAAACAATATGACAAGTCTTATAATGGACTCATATTATCTTTTTTTTACAAGGGGAATGCATTTACGCACTAGCCTACCTAGGGAAACCCCCCTAAGAAGGTTGGAACCAGGGGCGTGTGAAAGACTCTCACACGTAAGTGCGGGATGGCATTCGACCGCGATGCCCCGGTGTAAATAACAAATTTATAATAAAATAAAAAATCGATACAATTACATGTGATTACTTACGGCAATCGACAAACTTAAAGAAAATACATCCTACATATTTCTTAAAATTGACAAAGTAATTATTAAACGTGAATAATAAGACTAATAGAAGAACTAAAATAATACAAAATAAGTATTCTTTTTTTTAGAACGTTAGTGTTAATTGAAAATACGACAACTTTTACAATACTCTGTTTCGTGGTACGTGGCCTAGAAGCGCTTGGAGCGAGCGCTTATTCTACGGCCAGTTACGTATTCGTAGTAAATACATTTCCGGACAATATTGGATCAGTACTGGGGATACTAGAGACGTTCGTTGGATTGGGCATGTCTGTAGGACCGGCGATCGGGGGACTATTATACTCGGTATGAATTATTAAACTCAATCCATACAAAAATATGTTTTTGTGTTACATTACATGTAAATATGTATTTACATTATTTACCAACTGACTAGTAGAAGCGATAGACTGGGAAAACTTCCTAAAATGTACTTATACAGCAACATAAATGTTTCAGGTAGATCGGCGGTTTTGGGTTGCCATTCTACAGTCTTGGGATATTGATGGTGTTGACAGTACCAATAAACTTCTGCTTACTGACTGATTGTGATGGTAATATATTTCTTTTTTATTGTTTCATTTCAATTTAACAATATGATGATTGTAATTGTTTTTTATTTCCATTTGTAGTGTGCTAATTCGAATCTAATTTCTTATGAATAAATGCACTATGCACAATTGGAAACGAAGTAGTCAACATTCCAAATAGAGTATTCGAAGTTCATTGTCAAAAATATCTCTTTATACAAATTATTTTAAAGAAGTAATGTAGCCATAAAAATGGTTGTTTAAATGTAAATTGGTTAAATTCTTTTTTAATTTAGTATTATCATTATATGTATTTGTTTATTTTACAGAATATGTTCCGGGTTCAAAAACCACATCTATCATAAAATTACTCAAGATCCATCGATAATAATAACAGGACTAGTGATCGTAGTCGTGTCCAACACGTGGGCTTTCCTCGACCCCACACTAGAGCCACATTTGAGACAATTCGGTTTATCAACGAAACAAATTGGACTAATATTTCTATTGTTCTCAAGTCTGTATGGTATATTCAGTCCAATATGGGGTTGGGTGGCAGATAGGTAAGACTGCAACTACATTAAATTGAAATCTACCTGTGACTTTTCATCTATGTATATACATATATATAAAATACTTTATTAAATTTGGACCCTGAAAACTGTAAAGGCGCTTATAAAGGTCATAAAACTATCACTGGTTCAGAAAACAACCTCGCCGAGATGAGCCAGCGACAAACTCGATACGGTTTTTTTTTTGTAAATATATTATTAAGTAAAAATTAGTAATGTATAATTCGTTATTTTATTCATTAATTCATTATTGTAATTGTTTTAGTTTTCATAGCTTTAGTGGTTTGTTCTCTATACATTTTTAAGCATTCATCCTATTATAATAACTTTAGTGATTTGCTCTGCGTGTAAAGTGTAAAGGTCACGATATTATATTCCGTTTTATTACACTAATAGTTATACTTAACATAAAATTAAGAAAGAGGATAAAAAACCTGTTACACTTTAATGTTACAGAGTCAATAATCATTGGTGCATGATGGTTTGGGGATTGTTTTTGTCATCAACTGGCTTGTTGTTACTTGGACCGTGTCCTTTCATTCCAGGCCTGCCTCGGTAATATTTTAACATTTTGAATGTATTACTTGTAGTTATCTAAAATTATTGATGAGTTTCTTTTTTTTTTGTTATCCAGTGATCTTTGGCTAGATCTCGTAGCGCTTTCAATATTGGGAATGTCAGTAGCGTTGACACTTTTGCCGACTTTCCAAGGAGTGCTAACAAGTTCTATGTAAGTTACATTTATTTATCAAAGTAGCATTATTTCGTGTGTAAGATTATAAGTGAATTGAATACAGTACTCGTGCGTATCAAAGAATGTATTAATTCTTATAAGACTGAATTAATTGTAAAAATATATACCTAAATGTGGTTTCATTTTCAGAATTTTTTTTTGTTTAGCCCCTATTTTCAGTAAATTTTCAATATTGTTATTTTATCATTCTTAGTATAGAACTATTTTTAGATTTACGATAGTAAAATCTTAAGAATAAATAATATTTTATGATAATACACTTTTAGTTGTAAGGGATCGATCAATTATTATGTAAACAACATCATAAAATAAATATTGCTGCGTAATCACAGTTCAGAATCAAAAAATTAAAATAAGCAAAATGATGAAACATAAGCAAAGAGTAGGTTGAACGGTGAATTGAATGTGAAAAATATTGCAATAATTTTAACTCTAATAAAACATACAGATATGAAGGTGGTTGTCCAGAAGCATTAGCGACGTATAGTGCGGTAGCAGGTGTATGGTCATGCTGTTACTCTTTTGGTGAAGTGCTCGGACCAGCTCTTGGGGGAGCACTAACTCAGCAATACGGATTTCCCTTGTGCGCTACGCTCTGTGCCGCTGCCTGCTTCGTTATGGTAGGAACTTAGGAAGCAAAAAATTTAACAAACAATAATATTCTTGAGAGTGATATTTTAACTATGTTATCATACATTTTTAAACTCACATCTTTGTGACATTTTCTCGTGTTAATTAGTGTCATTTGAAACTTTTCAAATATAACGTAAGCATCAATAGAGAGGGGGCTTTCGCTGTGTTTATTATCACTGCGTAGTACAGTTTTTTTTTATATGGAACTCTAATGATTTTCAATTTTTTTTTTGCTACTAACATTAAGCAAAATTATTTCTCACAAACTGTGCATTGAATCGGATTTTATTCACAATTTCATGTGTTTTAATGTTTTTACGCGGAACCCTAATTATTTTCGAAACCCTAAGATGTATCGAGTAACTTACTGGAATAGTAAATGAAAATACCGATATTGACAATAGTCTATTTATTGTCTATGCAATTCGGTATCTCTTCAATCCTTTTGCTCATTCCGTTCGCGGTTTTCTTTAGAATAGCTGAAATACACTTGTAGGGACTCATTAAATACATTTTTAACTAACTGTTTACTTGCAGCTGCACCCCCGTTTCATAGATTCATTATTTTTTTATACGGAACTCTATTTTCCTAAAAATAATTTAATGCTAGGATAAAGTAAAAATATTTATCATAAATTATAGCACTTGCCCGTAAAACTGTGCATTGAATCGGATTTTATTCAAATTTTTATAAATTCTATTTTTTTTACGCGGAATCCTATTTTTTCGAAAATTAAAAGTACCCTATGTTACTTCAGCTATCTACTAAAAAAAGTCCCTTAAAATCGGTCCAGCCGTTTCGGAGATTACCCATTATAGACAGACAATATTTTTAAAAATTGTATTTTAGGTATAGGTATCTTATGTACATTTTTACTAAATAGATATTTAGTAAAAAAAATAATTTTGACATTACAAACAGACACTTCAATTTTATTTATTAGTATAGATTAGTGCCGTCGTGTAGATAGAACAATATTCACTGTCGACAATTTTCAAAAATCTCTTAAACTTACCTAATTGGCTAGACTCACTCGAGAATAGCGATATTAAATACTAATTTTATATTTTAATACTGTCCCCGTAAAATGTTATGTGATAATCCTCATAAAGAATTCTACCAACCATTGAATGTGCGATATAGCCATTACAAGTAAGTTTAAATTATCTACTTACTAAACTCTTTTTTATAAATCTTCCACGGTTTCATGCTAATTAGTAGTTTGAAAACATTTATCAATGTATGAATGAACCCCTCCCGCTGAAAAGCTAAAATAATCGACATCTCCCCTAAGAATTGCCGAACTAAAGTAGCAATGGGCACGTTGCTCGTAGAACCGATGCCCGTCGTTGGGATCAACGGGTTTTCGAATGGCGACCACGTAAAATAGCGGATAGCGGAAGACGTGGGTAGCCAACCTATAAGGTGGACTGACGGCCTAAGGTCGCAGGAATGCGTTGGATGCGGTTGACGCAAGATCGGTCGTTGTGGATATAATTGTACGAGACGTATGCCTAGCAGTGCTGATGTACTCATCTAAACTAATAAATAAAATTGAAGTGCTTGCTTGTAATGTCAATTTTTTTTACTAAATAGATATGCATGTATATACGATACCAATACCAAAAATACATTTTTTTTGTCTGTCTGCGTGTCTGTTTGTTCTGTAACCTCCGGAAAGGCTGGACCGATTTTAAGGGATTTTTTTTTGGTAGATAGCGCAAGTTACTCCGTGTAACGTAGTGTCCTTTTGATTTTCGAAAATAATTAGGGTTCCGCGTAAAAAAATTAAAACTCACAGAAATTTAATAAAATTCGAAACAATGCACAGTTTTACGGGAAAGTGTTTGAATTTATGAGGGATATTTTAACTATATCTTAGTGCTTATAATTTGTTTTTGGGAAGAAAAAAATGCAGTGAAGAATATATGAATATAAATAAATATATTCACTTGCAGGGTATAATAACTCTTACGTTTTTCTCATTACGCGAGTCATCGAAGTGGGTTCACATATCGGATAATGTTTCCGAGTCAATCCCCTATACGGACACCACGTGGAATAGTAATTTTTGCCGAAGTCGTAGCGCACCAGGCAGCAGGTTGGCGGAAAACTCACGTTTAATTTCCTCCTGTGATTGTATCACCAGAAACAGTAAGTGAACGAAATCACAAAAAATATGTTATTTTATTTTTGCGAGGAAACTTCCCGAGTCCGAGAGACGAACAAAACAAAATCAACAACCCTTTTTCGGGATATCATTAAAAAAGTTATCCCATACAAATACATTTTTTTTATTTCCACAAAACATTTACAAAATAATATAGCCTTTAACTAAGGCTCCAAACTAGGCAGTGCCTGTAACTTGGAAGCCAAAGATACCAAAATAGATGTGTACCATACAATTTTTGGTGGCGCAGTTATCACATAAATAAAATACAACAATTAGAGGCAAATTTGAATAAAATAATTTCAGCTAAGTGTAAAAATAAGTTTAATTTTTGTGTGAGTGTGTGAGCAAATGTGTACTCTACTTTTGTTTGTGCATGCGTGCATTTGTGTGTGTTTGTGTGAATGAATGTGTGGGCCATAGATGTGCTATCAGCAATAACTCCTCCATTACTATAGTACTATTATTACGCAAACTATATAACTATAGTTATCCGTTGTTTTAATTGTTATTCTGCTATTTGAGGCGGATACAAATGCAGTAAATCATAAAGTTATAAATAGTGTGACTAAACCCATTTTGTTTTTATATATACTAGCTGCGCGCCTGCGGCTTCGCACGCGTCTGCGCCCGCGTTTTATATGTTCTTCACTGCGTTTTAATTTTTTTATACGGACCGCTAGTTATTTTCCTAAGAAATTTGAGTACAGACATAAAGTAAATATATTTCTCATAAATTCAAGCACTTGCCCGTAAAACTGTGCATTGAATCGGATTTTATTCAATTTTTATGAGTTTTTTTTTTACTCGGAGCCCTAATTATTTTTGAAAATTAAAAGTACCCTGAGTTACCCGGAGTAACTTCAGCTATCTACCAAAAATAGTCTAGTCAAAATCCGTCAAGCCGTTCTGGAGATTACCCGGAACAAACAGACAGGCAGACAGATACAAATTTTAATTTTTTTTACATTTTTTTTTGGTGTAGGTATTGTGTGTATTCATATCAATTTAGTACAAAAAAATAATTTTGACATTACAAACAGACACTTCAGTTTTATTTATTAGTACGGATTGATAACTCGAACTTAAAATTGTAAAATCTATTTTGCTAACATTTTTGCGTGACTTCTCACACTAATAGGTAACGTACAAAAATTTATATATAATTTTAGGATATGGATACGGTACAACATTACAGAATAAGGAGTTCTGCCTGCTACACAAGAAAAGTAAAAAAAATCGAGCAACGAGCATAAGCGACGTATTGACATATTTTTTAAAATTTCAATATATAACAGACATTTATACCAGTATTCGAATGTCTAGAAGATCACCCGAAACTGAAGTATCGGGCGATACCACCTCATATCAGAACTATATTGAAAATATTACTGAGAACGAAAATTTGTTAAAAAACAAAAGCCGTTCTGTGATCATTAACAATAACTCGGAACAACAAACAAATGAAAATAGTTACTGCGCGTACTTAGATGAAGCTATATTTGGTAGTCCAATGATAGTGCACAATGTGAACATAGATAATTTAAAAGTGAAAAAATATAATAAAGGCCTAGTGTCTACAGTAGCACCGTATGATGATCACAAGAGCCTTTCAAATGAAATCATAAGGCACAACATTCAGAAAGTACATTTTTATGAACAGAATCAAGAATGCGAGACTTTGGAAGATATTTTTGTAAGTACATATATTATTATCACAAAACAGAATGTATATTGCTTACGTGATCAAAATTGAAATAATAATAGATATTTGTTACAAATAAACCTATGAATAAAATGTTTTCTATGTGATTTTGTAACTTTAACTTATGTTTTACGCCCGATAATATTCAAAATTCCTAGAGGGATTGCAAATGATTAAAAACATTGGATAAAATGAATTATTGAACACTAGCTGTGTGCTCGCGGCTCCGCACGCGTTTCATGTATTCTACTACACTGCGTAATATAGTTTTTACATACTCATTGGAAAATAATGTTTTTTGATGTCCATTGAATCGTATTTAACAATTTCATTAGTTTTAATTTTTTTTACACGGAACCTTAAATATTATTCTAAAATTTTTCTGGTATCAAAAGAAATCAAACATATTTCTCATAAATTCAAGTACTTCTCCAGTAAAACTGACCATTCAATCGTTTTTTCCCCCACAATTTTTTGTATTTTATAAAGAACCCTAATAATTTTCGAGAAAATAAAAGTACCCTAAATTACGCGTGTTTACTTCAGCTTCTACCCAAAAAGTACGGGCTAAATCGGTTCGTCCGTTCCGGAGATTAGACGGGACAAACAGGCAGACAAAAGTTTTAAAAATTGTCATTTTAACGATACCTATCGTATATACATTCATATTTATTTAGTAAAAAAAGTTGTTATTTTGCTATTACAAACAGACACTTCAATTTTATTTATTAGTATATTATATTTTTTTTACTTACAGGATGGTTGCGAATGCAGAGACGGTGTCACATTCGTGAGAGGAACAGTATCCGTATCATTAACGGGCGCATGTGAAGTTTAATAATAACTAATCATTTAAGATACCTAACATTTCCATCCATCCAATCGTAAAGGCGTCCACTGCTGAACTAGGACTCCCCCAAAAATAAGGGGGGTATTGCCATAATCGCCATGCTTGGCAGGCGGGCTGGCGATCGCAGTAGGTGTTTGTCGTTCTCAGAGAATGCTGCTGCCCATCCCCTGGTTTATCCCTTAGTCGTCTTATACGTCACCTACGAAGCACCTAATGTTTAATATTTTCTTATATTAAGTAATTTTTTTAATAATAAATAATACAAATCCGTCGCAATTTTTATTTTACGTTAAGGTTTTAATTTTATATAAATTTTTTAGAATTAAGGGAACTGATAGAGAATTATTATTTTTCTAGAATTATTCACTTATCCCATCTCGTAGACAATGCTCCTTGACGTATATAATAACTCTTTTCATTACTACATTACTGGTAAAACGACCTCCGACCGTCGTCCGAACTCATGACATTTCTCTTGGAATATTTCCCATCCTTACTTTCCTAATAAACTTAATTATTATATTATACTAATACGGAATAGAAAATCTATAGACGTCATTTCTAAATTTAATAAGTTTGTTGTAGTTTTTTTTTTATTTTTACAAACAAATTTTATTTATGTGAGTCCTAATTAATTGGCTGAATTGTTTGTTATTACTTTATATGGGCCATACTGTATATTGCTTGATATTGTTATTTCTTGCATAGTTAAATAAATTTACTAAAAACGTAATTTTATCCTACATTTCAAGTATTTCTTCTACACATATGAGGATCACGACTTAAAAGTTTGCGGTTCCAGTTCCAGTACACAAGTTATTTTTTTTTTTTTACGTTTGTTGTGCGATTTCTTCGTCAATTGTGGACCAATTTTCAAAATTTTTCAAAATTATGATGTCAACACAAAAGATATATTGAAGTAAACAGAAGCAGATTAATAAAATAACTATTTTGTGTTATATATTCTTTTGAAGACGGCTTTTTTTTTTGGTTTTTTTTTACATTTTTATTGAAAAACTTTATTTTATTTTTTAATTATAACGGCCGGTAATGCGACCCCAATCTGTTTTTCTGAAATCTCAATTCTTTTTTCTCGAAAATCAGTTAAATCGATATCAGAAAACACGATATACTTCTGGTCTGATTTCAATCTTACTTTTAAGATTTGATAATAAAACCAGCCGTAAAATTCAATAAGTTTTACAGATCAAATTAACATTTAAGTCGAATGAATATACAGCCACAGAAATAAAGTAAATTCTTTATTTTTATTCCCGCGAGACATAATAACCACATGGACGCTGAGACGTCGAAACGTGGAACGAATGGAAAACTTTTCGCGACGTCATGACCAGGACTTCCAAAAATCATAGGTTTGTCGTAACAAATATCAATGAGTATTAAAAATATTGACGGTTATTTTTTTAGAGAGTACACCCAGATAAAACAAACGTACGGTAATATGGCACAACTAATATCTTCTATAATTTTATACTTAACACTGTGAAATATATTAACTTGATTAGGACAAAACAAGAATCAAGTAAGTTTAAATATAGTGAACTGTGTTATGAAGCGTTTGTATTTGTCAGGGAGAGGTAAAATAGAGGGATGGGGTGAAATCAAAGAGGGAGCGTCACTCCCTATTGTTAAAATGAGATAGAAGACTCTTCCTCTTTCTGTTCATTACAGCTAAATATATCTTCGATGCAATACTCTCCTAGTACTTTATTCGAGATAGTGACGTAATAATCGACAAGAACTCACGTGCGAAAATTAGGAGTGTGCTTACACTGGCCCACTTACTTACCAACCTAACGTGCGTACAGCACCTGAGAAATTTATATTTAAGTGAAATGTTTAGCCTGAAAGGCATTATATTTTATAGTTTATGCACCTATTTCGTTGGTTTATTCGGTAAATTTGGAACAATTGTCCTATGAAAGAATAATAAAAAGCGTACTATGTTAATGCCTTTACCTATAAAGGCTATAACTAACTTCGTGGATTTATACGTACCTATTTCTTAGAAAAAGTAAAAAAATGTCGGAACCGTTGTATACCCTTAAAATAATTATTATGGGTCTGAAGGATTCTTCTTAGTAAAAGATAGGAAATATGATAGTATTTTGACTAATGTAATAAGTAATAAATTGTAACAAAGATACTATAATGAAACTATTTTAAACAATATAAATCGTATTTTTCATCCAGTAGTATTTCGATAATAATAAAATTAATTTAATTACATAGGTAACAACAATTTAAAATTGGGTAAAAGTTAAGAATAGATTGAAATCTATACTGCATTACTATTGATAAAAAAAAAAAAAAAAAAAAAACCGTCAGTAAGATATAATGTTACTTGAATGTATAATAATAAATTGTTCTTTTCCACCAGCATTTAATTTAAAGTATGGTTGATTAATTTACTTAATGCGTATTTGTCTAGATTCAGTTTTATCAAAATCCTTGAACATTCAATTGCAATCATCGTTAGGTAATAATTTTACAATTTCATGAGGATCAGAGTATATAATGTTATTGTCGTGATCGAAAGTCAAACCGAATATATTCTTGATGTGAGCGATTTCCTCTAACTTATGCTCTTTTTTATTCGCCAAGTATATTTCACTTTGACCGCAAAAATACGCGACACCTTTACGATTCACTTCAATCGCTCTGTACACTTTGGGACCTTCGTATCGAATACGTTCTTTGGTTCCGTTTTTTATTTCATGCAGACCATCTTTAGTAACAATAAATGTATCTCCGTCACCGTCTATGGCGAAATGGTATATTTTTTCATGAATATGATCAACAATTACGGAGTGGTTACCTTCCTTTCTGTAAAGTCGTTGCTTAGGGTACACAATAAAATAAAGGTGATGCATAAAGAACATGTCCCATATGTTGTGATCTTCAATTACGTGTTTAATGTCACTATGATTCTTGAGATTGCAAGAGTAAATCCCGTTGCTGCCTCCGAGGTAAACTATTTCGTTTTTTATATCGATGGCTGTCCCAAAACCATTTTTTATGTCTTTTTAACGGAGTCGGTTCTTTTTGTGCCTCTTTTATGTAGCCTATTTCAAACAAGTCCTTGTCGTCGTCACCAACGTTATAACTGAAGAATACCGTTTTATCATAACTAGATAATTGATAAGGGCGATTTATTCCGTTAGATAAAACCTCCTTCTTGTGCAATTTCCCATGAACATGAACATCACCCTCACACTTCAATTGAACGTTTTTCGACTCTTTGCAATAAACAAAAATGATTATAGTAAAGCATACAATTAGAATTTTCATATTTATCCCTATAACTTATTAACGTATGCACTTTACAAATGGTTTATTGTGTTTAAATTAGATACTTCATATAGGTACAAACATATTTTATATTGGTTTTATATTACCAGATAAAAAAAAACATAACATGTAATAAATAATATATTATTATTATATCTATTTGGTGTCAACTTTGTGGGCGTAAAACTTATCGACAAAATGTTAATGAAGTTATATGCATACATATATATAACTATAATTTCTACATATATAGATACAAATAAACTTTCTAAAATAATAATAACCTTGTACTATTAACACTTTTATGACCGTTTCTATAGTTTTCCAGTTAAATAATAAATAGATTCGTACAGAAAAATCTTTACAATAAAAAGAAAAACGTATAGCTTTAAAAGTATGAAAGTACTACCTACCTGTACTCGAATTCTTCAAACATTATATAATGCTAATCTAGTTGGCAACTACAAGCCGAAATTTGTCGCCAAGCACCCAAAAATACATTCTGGTAGCCACATTCGAACGTACATTGAACATCCCTAGTATTTTGTTATAATTATTGTTCTATTTACTACCCCTTGACTCATACTACTGCGTCCTATTACAATTTTATATGAAAAAAAATCTAGGCAGCCATGGGGACTGCCACTGACAGAAGTGAAAACTCGAAACTTTGGAGAAATTCTTATTTAATTGTCAAAATTATGTGTGGTGCCGGCCAAGAATAGTATCTCCCCATATCTTCCCGTGAGTTTTGTAAAAGGCGACTAAGGGAAAAATCCAGCAGCATCCTCTGAGAACCACAAAAACCTACTGTGATCGCCAATCCGCCTGCCAAGCATGGCGATTATAGCAATGCCCGCATTATTGGGGGAGACCTATGTCCAACAGTGAAAGCCTTATGGTTGAATGGAATTTTATAATTCGTTAATTGAAATTATTAACGTAATCTAACCTTTATTAACATAACCTAACCTAACCTAACATATAATATTTGTCTGGTTATTAGATCTATTGGCGCTCTAAGAAATAGTTATGTACATTTTCATCTAGTTTTTCATAATCAAAACATACGATAAGTATTAAGTATAACTTTTTATTATTTATCTCGGAGTACTTAAACGCCATCTTATACTTGGCATACTGTAGTATACTGACGGCTGACGTCATAACATTGGTAACGCAAATCTATAAGTTTTTCCCATACCGAGAATCGATCAAAGCCACTAAAGAAGACTTCACTTCAATTAAATTGCACGTCTTGAGGAATGCAAGGGCTTCTATATCGTCGCATAATATAAAATTTTGATCAAGGACTAGCCAATAAATGGACTAATGCATCATGAATCTTCAAATGGTTTTAAGTTATGTAAGTAAAGTTTATATATAAAATTTGCAGAACAAATAGCATACGAATACATACGTGGTAATGTTTGACGTAGTTTGGCCTTTTAGCACTCCTAACCCCGACTCCTGTACCCAAGCGGGTGGGGGGGAACTTATGACGTCATAGAGACTGAGCCACTGATCCAATAGGTACTTTTTTAGAACGCAATATATGCTTTATTTGCTTATGGCTATGGATCAAATTATGTCTAGAATTACACGATATATTGGCATATTGTAAATTTGATTATTGCTTATGTACTGGTACTAATAGGTTGTCAAAGTTTGTATAGGCAGTAAATAACCTTCTTTGAAGTACAAAACCATTTATACATTTTGTTTCGTAACTAAGGGAATATGTAAGTGTGAATGATACAATTAATATTTTGAATATAATAAAAAAAATAGTTTAGACGTTCTATTGTGCTTTAAGTAAAATTATCTCAGTATGAGAAAAAAGCATTCGTTCAGAAATAAGATTTAAAAAGATGTTATTTATAAAATTGTATGATTTATTTATGGTTTTATGATTTATAGCTTTTAATGTTTGTTATTTGCTATTGGTTATTGGATGCGTTGCAATTTTTGCTGAACAAAATTTATATGTTATACCTGAACAACCCCTTGATATTAACGTCACTTTTCTGCTAAAATACATTATAGGTATTTATTTTCGTTTCATCTTTCTTCAGTAATTTATGCTCCTATTGCATTACCACTATATAATTTAAACATAATTTTACCGTATAACTAACCGAACACTGCTAATTGTCATCATGGTCGTAAAAAATGTCATGTAAATAATATATCATTACTTCTTAGGCGTGAGTCTGTATAAAAATCGTGACTTTTAATTTAGCATTTCATTCCTATATTTTGTATGTTTGAGTGTGACGTCACAAAAACTATGTTACTGCAAAAGGTACTGGAAGACTATTGGTGCATACCACTAATATGTTAATACATTTTTTAATGACGAGTCAATTCTCCATTTTAAAAAATCAACAAAGTAGTTTAAAAAAATGCCCCCAGTAAAACTATTTACTTATTCTAAATATTGAATTTTGTTTCTCCAACAATTATCTAAACTATTATATAAAAAGCGAATATTTGTTTGTTATGAATAAACTCAAAAATTACTTAACCAATTTTAAAAATTCTTTGTCTGCACTTAAAGCTAAGCACACAAGAGCTACATTATCACAAAGGTTATGTGCATTTTTTAAAGTAGAGATTTCTATATATTCCAACGAAACAGGCGTGGGTCTTTAGATTGAACATAAATAAATATATATTACTTATTAATATATTACACTTATACTTAAAAGAAAAAAAAGTCCACCATTTATACCGAATTTTCACAATTGCTAGTTGAAACGTATAGTTTATGATTACATTCGGACAAGGACAAGGTTGATGGACGTTGTATTAAATTAGCACTGTACGGAATTGATTTGTGTAAATTGTCTTCGAACAAGGTTTTAAGCAATTGGATTTATTTCGGAGATCGCTTCATGGCAACCTTACAAGTTCCGTAAAGCTTAAGTTTAACATGACCTTGTGCCTTATTTAACTTTATATTATTCCAATAGTTCTTAATTTACAATTAAAATAGTCGTTTTTATTTAATTATTTATTAAACTAATTATACACCGCAAATTAATTACTATGATTTATAAATACAGAATATTATATTATTAATATCATTTACTCTTTGGTAATCTAAATAAATATAAATTAAATGCTGTTTCTTGGTACATAGGCGTGTCACTTGGGAATGGCGGTCATGATTTATTTTTTTCTTAGTTTGAATAAGATTTTTATGAAAAGAAAATAATTGGAACGTTCTAGTAAAATATAAATATAATTATATTGGATTTTCTAAGAAATCACGACCAAACTCACAATCTGTAATGTAATATGAAACCATGCAATAAGATAAAAATTGCAATAGATTCTTTTAATTTTCTTTTGTTTCTCTTACATAATAAATTAATAGATTTTTATGAAGATTTAAGCAGAGAGTAGGATAGGATACTTTAAGGTGCGTAATTTATACATTCAATATATAGATTATGCTAAACATTTTTCCGAGAAGCCAATCTGAAATGAAATGCCTAAATTAACAATGGATATTAATTGTTTAATTTGCTATCAACTAAATAGTACATACAAAAAACACATTATATACGTATTGATTAATATAGCTACAATAAATGAAAAGGACGGAAATAATTTGGTAACTGATAACCTTATCTTAATTCAATACACAATTACATTTAATAATTATATGAAAAACAATATTTTATATGTACTTTAAAAGCAAATATTATTATCGTAATTCGAAATTCGTTCATCACATTAAGGTTGGTGCTATGTCGGAAGATATATTATCTTGGAACAAAAAGTCTAGGTCGGTTCAAATGTTTTTCACTGCAATGAATAGGTACGTACTATCTTGAGAGAGATACAAAACGTTACGTGTGGAAGACATTGAAGTATGTACCCTGCATTTGATTTAGAATTGTTGGTAAATTATTGAAATTACATCTTATTACTTTCGTTTAGTTCGCATTTTCAATTATTCCTTCGTTTAAATATAATGTGTATTAACAATATACGTTAATAGAACCGAAATTAAAGATAGCATCCAACTAATTACAAATCGATCAGCGTTGTTTCCACATACAAGCCTTCTCGAAGCGACCGATAGTTTCTTATTTTGAAGCATACTGTGTACGGACTCTATTTCCCAACGAGCCATTACCCCGGATAAGCGAGATAATAGTACGGTATATAGCTGAGCTGGTCTACCGTTGACTGCTTCCTGGCAGAAGTTAAGGACGAGATGATCGTTCACAGCTTTTAATACTTGAATAGTACCGCTGAACTGCTGATAGTTGGGGCGAGCTGCCATCGTTCCTAGTGAAGCGTTTATACGTATTAAAATAATGATTTTATTTATGCGCTATTCAAATTACTTAGGTAATCAAAATTTAGATAATTTTTGAACCTCCCTTCCCATTGTAAGTTAGAAAGCAAAACTCTAATCTCTCCACCCGTCTATGTTTACGTAAGTATTAGCATAATTTTTGGGGAAAAAACGAAGATAAATATGAGTAAAAATTGTTTACGTAATCACCACTCAACTTCACCTCCCTAATGTCATCAACAATAAATGACTCATTTGGTGTGTCTTTAGCCAAGTGAACTTCTTTCTTTTGTGTGAAGAAATTACTATATTGTTTGATACCATCCGCGATTGATTTGAATTTAACGACATTAACTATGATCATGCCAGCCTACTTCTACAGCTAGATGTTCTAACTAGATTTGAATAGAATATATAGCTTACTGAGCCCGGAATGCGATGCAACTTATGGTTTCGCCACACAGCGGGCGGGACAGGTTGCCAGCGCAATTTAACTATAGAAGAGGTCGCGCACAGCTCGTACTCGGCTCGGGTCGAAACGATGTCTTCTAAGAAACATCGCGTTGACGTCCCAACCCGTCCGCCGTGTGACGAAACCATTAACGTGTCACTATGGCGAGTTTTTTCAATATGTACGGTGGTCGGGTTGCAAATATAGAGGACATACTCAGTAGGTAAATATTTTTAAATACCTTAGAAAACCTTTAAATATAATATATTGTTTTACTTTAAATATATTAAATTTTTTACCATTTTGTCCACCGAAGACTTGCCAGTATCCAGCAGAGTCATTTCTAAAGTAAAGCGCGTGCTCGATTGTCTCCCCTGCTTCATCCCAGAGCAGCCTCAAGTGCCTATATTCCTGCCTGAATTTGGCATTAATATGTTGCACGTGGAACAGTTGGTTCTCCGTCGAAGGCTGAAACGTTAATTATCAATTATCAATTTTCTTATAAATCCTAATAAATAATAGCACAGTGCTTACACAAAAAGTATGATGAGGGAGCTGCACGATTTGATACGAACCACTTCCCTTCCTATTAAAAAAAATCGTATATGCTGGACAATAAATAAATCTAAGCCTAGAATAAACGAAATACAAAACATAAATAAACTATATAGAATAGTACCTATATTCAAGTAATAAACAATAGAAAAATAATAAAAAAAGAATTAAACAGCAGTCGAATGAGAATTTAAATCCGTACCCTATCTTATGGCGAGAGGTCTACAATCCTCTCCGCTATATGATGCGAATGATCACGTTCCTTCCGAAAAGAGGGGAACATGGAAGCTCTACCATTATATCATTTCCTCGGTCCAATAACCCAAGGGCCCGATTGACGGGTGAGGATTATTAATTCCACTAGATTGAACGTTTGTACACGAGATTTATAAGATTTACCGCTGACAAGGGTAAATTTATTAGTACTCTGAAAATTACCTAGATACCAACTACCCCTGCAAACTCCTTCAATTTATACACTTAATCTGAGAGAATAAGATTTTATTTATTTTATTTTGACTAACATCCATTTAAATCCTTGCTTTGATGAATTATTTACATTTACATTTTACAGTTAGTATTGGATATGTTAAAATCCTTTGCTTGGATGATATTGAAATTTCTTCTAGAATGGGACAATTTAAATTTGATATTGGCCAGTGATAATTTACCGAAATATACTTTTGATTTCTAACCTATATTATCGGGATCGCTTTCACATTCCAAAAACACCAAAATATGTGGTTATTTATTTTAAAGCAATCTTCATCTTTTACTTCAAATCTTATTTGAATCACTTATAAATAAAAATGAAATAATGGACTTAGGGATAGTGGTTTCTCAGGATCATTTATGGATTAAAGAGGTTAGTTAGTTTAACCTCTGCGCTGTCTGTCTCAGTGCGTAACACACATAGGAGGTTTTCCCAATTACATCTGTTGATTTTACACAGGTCGAAAGATCAAAAGGTTAAAACTGTTTTAAATGAAACCATCGAATACACGGTATGTGTGGTGAATTGTCTGTGTCATCTATATTAAACTGGGTGAAGTCGTAATAATGACGAGTTCAATTTAATTGTACCACTTAAACTTGTCCTTGTCTGACTCAGTCGCATAGTACAAAATTATATATGTATTGAAAAAAACATTAAAGAAGTAAAACTATGTTTATTTTAAAAAACTAATACAGTTTTTAAGAGTTACAATATTTTTACATTTTGAAAACTGATTATTGTGAAATTTATCTCATATTTTATAAAAGGTAAAGACGGGGTATGTTATCTGGCCAAGTTTTAATTTAATTCATAAGAATAATCTAAAGTTAGTGTCGAATATCAAACTTGTAAAGAAGTTGATGCAAAAAATCAGAGGTTATTTGATAATGACGATCAACAACTTGTTGTCAAATAAATTATAGTACAATATTTTGCGATACTCATATGAAAAATGCTATCAGCATTTAAAATGAGCCACACTATGCTTAAGGATAGAAGCTAGATCAAAAGCCCAGACAATGCAATGAGAACGGCAGGATCCGACATACATGAAGCGTATATTGTCTCCTACTCGAATAAAATGTCAAATTTGTAGTTATAATATAATTGTGAGAAACGCTATCTATGTATTTAATATTTCTATTTACGTAGCTCCGTTTAATAAATCTATAGTAATAGTAATATTTCAAAAGAGACATCACTATTGGACGAAATTTAAAAGCATAATTGAAATATTTATATTGTAGTGAGCGTTACAAGTATGGTAAAGTAATTCACATTGAACTACTATTGAACTAAATTTTGCTCAATTGAAGATGTTTCACAATACAATCAACGCATCTGTCTATCTCATTCAAGCAACAGAAATATAAAAAAAGTACAAAGCTTCATTGAACACAATTTTAGTTAGTATATTTCACTTTTCAGTTATGTCAGTAATGATTTTTATGAATGAATATTTTTTAATGTAATACACTAAACTTTACCTACCCCGAAAGTGGTCCTTGGAAACTCTTCGGTCTCCCATATCGTTATTTTAGGACAACTTTTATAATTCCTGATACCTTCTCTACTCAAATGCATGTAGAGTTCTATGACTTTCCATTTTCCCGTAATTTGCCTTACATCCAGGTTATCATAAGCATGTTCACGTTCACATTGCACCGTTTCATTCGTATATGTATTATTATAATCCTCAAAAGCTGACACCGACAAGATTATAAATTGGATACAAACGGCATATAAAACGGCAATAGTTTTCATTTTTCAACTTTGTCACGTTAGCTCATTCCTTAAATTTAAATTACTCCGACACTGTTTTTAGATGATCATTTTTTTTTTGGTTTGAATATAAATCGATTGATAACGCGAGGTATTTGCAGAGATACGCCGCGAGTGCGTAAATATTGCACGAGATCGTCGGCGACTGAGAGCCGAAGTGGTGCACGCGCCTGACTCACGCGGCCTGATGCTATCAAACTTGACCTCATCCATACATTCGCAGAGCTACTACTGACTGAAGGTGTAAACTCAATATCGTGTAAACCAAACGGTGTAAATAAAGAAATAGATCTGGGCGGACACCTAACGTGCCTAACTGGAATCACTGATTTTTTTTAAAAGTAATATATCTAATTGGTTTATATCCATGTTGTTTAATAAAAACGAAGCGCTATTCATAAGTTAATGTGAATTTATATTAAACATATTTTTCCAGAATAATTTAGTTATTATAAAATGGACAAACAAAAATCACAACACAAATGAAAATCAAATCACAAATCAAACTAATCTGAAGGCTCACTTTACTACTAATAGACATTTTTATCTAACAGAAAAATTAAAAAAATAGCTATTACATTTAATTTTTAACAATTCTCATTTTACGCCTGAGTAGGCATAGCAAACACTTTCTCCGTTTTTTTATACCACAAAAGTGGCAAACAGGCTTCGAGGCGCCTGATAATTAATAATCAGTTACCGTAGTATATGGATGTTGCAAACACCAAAGATATGAAATGCGCGTTGCCGACTCTTTAAAAATTATTTAATGCATCTCTTGAAGAACTCCATAGTAAATTTCCCGGGAGACACTACACAAGTCACAGAAGCGATGATGGCGCAATTGGTAGTGCGGCTGGATTCCGCGTCAATGTACGTGAGTTCGAGCCCACCTACCTAACCATAAATTAAGCGTGAGAATGAAGGGAAACATCGAGAGAAAAACATAGTAAGGTGGTAAAACATTTTCTAATAATGCCCGCCTGGGTAGCTGCCACGCTCAAATTTGAAAACCTATTGTCATAAACCGGTGTTCCGGCAATGTCACTCGATATCAGTACCTCTGGGTTTAGTGTGTTTACCATCCTGGACAACATCGTCACTACACATCAAGTGAGATCGTCATCAAAGCAATGAACCTATACAGTGTAAGAAAAAACTTGAGCGTAACGTGAATGTTCAGTAACCATGTTAATAGCGTAGCTAAGGTAGCTTTGGTAGCTCATATAAGATGCTACCCGTTTAGAGGTCAGATTTAATTTTAATAATAATAATAGCGTACCACGTACGTAAGTATTGTCATCAACAGCTTCTCATCCGAAATACCGTATTGTCTCAAGATAAAAGTACATGACCAATATGTATTGGCAGTGATGACATATGGCATTAAGATGTAGTCGCTTCCAATGGGCTTTACAAGAAATCTTAAGCTTACCTAAAAATGCTAGTTGCGAAGTTTCACTGCGTAGCCGATACAAAAATGTAGAGATTTAAAAAAAAAGAAATAAATTAGTAAAATGTTGTTTTTAGCTATTTTTATTTATTTTTCTTTCTGACAAAATTAGTGAGTCTAATCAAGAAATTCGATACAATCTAAAATTTTATTACAAAAAAGGAAAAAATGCAACGCAAGCCGCGAAAAAAATATGTGACGATTATGGACCTAATGCAGTGTCTGTAAGAGTAGCATAAATCTGGTTTAAGCGTTTTTAATACGGAAATTTTGATGTCGCTCGCTTTATATTAATATAAAAAATGTAGGGATAGCTAGGACACAACTCGGGAATGAGTCTTGTGTACTCAGGTGACGGCCAAGCCGAGGTTCGTACCGCTTCGGTAGCCCTTGAGCTAGTCACCTTATTGCGGCTGAGTGCCTTCAGCACCCGTCCTCAAAGTTCGGTGAAGCTGTAAAGGCCCTTTGTCATGAGTTTTGATACAAAATGCAAAAATACTTTTTCCCGATCTATTGCACATATACGTAACCAATTTTAGTAGCTATTAACGAACTTTGGTGGTCTCAATAAAAACTTTTGAAAATAGTTCGATTTCTTGCTTCAATTTTCAATAATTGTTCGTCGAATTTTGACCACAAGGCGAAGATTAGTTTTATTAATTTTACAAGTTTATTCTTGGATGACCGATGACGTAACTATGATATCCGCGCCTCATACCACTCATCCTGGCTACGTCATTGTGGAAGATAACATTAATTATTAGATAGATGTAGACTACGGAGTAACAAAACCATATTACTCAAGTAAGTATATCTTTTGCATTGTTGTTCTAGTTTAATGTAGAATGATAATGAAATGAATGTATTTAGATGTTCTAATGTAGGTACATCATTATAATTGATTCTATAAATTATCTGTCCGTGTAAACGGTACATTTTATAACTTTCAAATACATGCCATCAATCAGTGTGTTCTGCTGACTATGACATATGGTGCCTTGAAAAATATACTTGTTGAAACCATAACGCAGATTATATAATGCCGTCGAAGTAAGTTTCACGATTGAGAAATAGATCTTAAACAGAGTTGAGCAAAGCTTGACAAGATGTTTGTAAATTGTCTTTAAAGTATTGAATAGTGGTAAATTACCCACAAACGATAAACATAGCAGAGAACATCCAATGACAAGATCTGATGTCCAAAGCGGTACTTCAAAGAAAATGAAATAAAAACGAAAAAAAATCCACAAATAAAAGTCCAACCAGGCATTTGATAAACTTTGATTGCAAATTATAGTGACGATGGTATTTTGTTGCTGATCAAGTGTTTTATTTAATTTATTTATTTTAAATATTATCACGATTTTTATTACTTTGTTATTTATAAAATATACAATACTAGTGTTCGCTTAGGAGTCGACATTCAAATATAATTTTGAAACATAAAAGTAACTATTTCAATAAAAAAATTCGGTATACGTATTTTTTTTATTGATAACTCCGCTTGTTAATCTATATGTGTACTGTTATATAAATAGGTAAAATTGAAACCAATATCACCGATTAACATAGGCTATATATTATTTTTAATTGGCGTTTTCTATATACCTGTGCGACACTACTCGCAACTAATAAAGCAAGATTAAGAAAAATGATCGACAAACAGAAAAAAGCACTTAATTATTTTGTCTTTGCTTATTTATAGATAGATTACAATTTTTAGATAGGTCTATATGCACAAATAATAGAACATGAATGGTAAAATAAACACTCACCTGATCCAAGGGCTCAGCAATATGAATCACAATACAAGTCTTCCCATAGTCTACTCTAGCATCTCCAGCCAAATGTTGGATAAACTCCACACCGTACCAAATGCCCATCAGCCTTTCTATCCATATACCATTCTGAGGTGATCTATTTACGCAGTACTGTCTTATATCGTTCATAAAAGGCACCTCGTAAGAACTGTACCCTTGCCCGTAACCTCGGCTATTAATATCAGAACCGTATCCCGGCGGGTAAAACACATTCGATCTCGGAGTCGTGTAAGTATTATATCCAGTTGATGAATATGCCGGGGAGTAATTAGGATACCTGGTAACTTCCGGAAATTTAGATATATCACCGTTGTAACTACCGATCTTGTACGGATATTGATTACTCGGCGGATAAATATTCGATATCGTTGTGTACGTCGAGTATGACGGATTCGATTGACTAGGATATTGTTCGTAACGTTGATAACTCGCCGTTTCGGCAATTCCAAAGAATATAATACATAAAACGGCGCCTATTTTGTACATTTCTGTATATAATTAGTACTATCGAAGCGTGAGTGCCCTCGCGTGATATTTAGCTTGTGGTTAACCACGAGTGTCCGATAAGTGTCCTATGCTTCCAGCTCGTCCTCAAGTTGGATGTAAACTAATTATATTCATTGTACAAAGATTGCTGTAAGTGGTAAAGTAGTATAAGAATTTTGTTCCATAATATGAGTCGACAAAATAAATTCTGATATAATCTACATCTACACAAATAAATAAAATTAAAGTGTCTGTTTAAAACGTCAAAATAACAATTTTTAAATAAATACATAATATGAATGTACACACGAAGCACGAAAAGAAGCTCAAAGGGCAATGGAGAGGCCTATGCTTGGAGTTTCACGGCGTGATCGAAACAGGAATGAGGTGATCCGCAGAATAACCAAATTAACCGACATTGTCCGAAGAATTTGTAAATTGAATTGGCAGTGGGCTGGGCACATTGCTCGCAGAACAGATGCCCGATGGGTCCAACGGGTTCTCGAATGGCTACCACGCACCGGAAGACGTAGCGTGGGTAGGCCCCCCACTATGTGGACCGACGACCTGGTGAAGGTCGCGGGAATCCGCATGATGCGGGTGGCGCAAGACTGGTCGTCATGGAGATCTTTGGGGGAGACCTATGTCCAGCAGTGGACGTCTTTCGGTTGAATGGATGGATGGTATACACAAAAAATTCAATTTTCAATTATTTTTTCTGTATGGCTGTCCGTCTGTCTATTTGTTCCGGGTAATATCCGGAACGTCTGGACCGATTTTAACGGGAATTTTTTGGTAGATAGCTGAAGTTACCCCGCGTAACTTTTAACTTTCTAAAGTAATTAGGTGTAAACGTAAAAAAATTCAAACTCATTAAAATTTGAATAAAATCCGTTCTATGCACAGGTTTACGGGCAAGTGCTTGAATTTATGAGAAATATTTTTACTTTATCTTAGTACTAAAAATGTATTAAGGTTCCGTATAAATAAATTAAAACGCAGTGAAGAATGTATGAAACGCGGGCGCAGCTTCGGGCACACAGCTAGTGATAACATAAATAAAGAAATATTTTTTCTTAATTATTGTCATATTTTATACACAAATAATAGTTTTTTTTATCGTATTTTATTTATGGTAATTATAGTGAAGTTTATATTTTCATCATCGGTGATAGTATGATAAAATAATTGTTATGCCTAAAATATGACAACAAATCCAAAACGTAACTTTTGGCATTCTCGAAAACTTTGTTAGAGTTCACTACATAAATTATACGATTAAAAAAGATATCTACACTAATATTATAAAAAGATTTGTATTTTTGTATGTAACGAATATACATAAAAACTACTGAAACGATTTGGATGAAATCTGCGTGTATGGATATAGTTTGAAATCCAGGGAGTAACATAGTATAGTTTTTATTCCGAAAATCCCACGGGAACGGAAACTACGCCGGTAAAACCGCGGAGATCAGCTAGTTACATGATAAAATTATACAATCGTGCAAAAAAAATTATTTTAAAGAATTAAGACCTTATATCTCTTCCTATTTTGTATGCACTCACGATATTACAATTATGAAAAAATATAAATCAAGAAAATTTTCGCAGTTCGCATGTGCAACATTAAATATTACTTTTCTTAGGTTATATGTGAAGGAGAAGACCAAAGAAAAGAAGGATGGCTTGTGTGAAAGATGATTTGCTTTAAAAGGGAGTGAATAACTACAAATAGAGGGGAATGGAAGAGGAAGACATGTTGCGTCGACCCCAAATGAAAATGGGGGTAGGAAGGTGATTATTACTTTTCTTAATTACCTGGTTAATTTAAATTTTAGTTAATTATATACCAACAAATAATCTGGTATGAGCTTTTATTACCTAGTACTATTACTTATATAATAAAAACCATTGAGGAATATAGATTATACTTATAAGAAAGGTTAAGATTTTAAGTTTGAAATATTATAAAATAAGGAGTTCGAGATTTTTCATATTACAGACATACGTAAACATAACTACGAATAGTAAGAGTGTGGTATAGTATGTTGATGACTTTACCATAGTATTTTTTTTAAAGATTTTAGTTTTTTTGAGAATGATACTTACATCGGTTTGCTCAATGATCGTTACTGTTCAGGAAATTAAGCTTTGGGTTTAGACACGACTCTTCGTCTTATGCTTACATTTATTTTCAATTAAAGGCAACTAATAACCAAATAATCCTTGTACAAATTAGTAAATTTATTTATTATGCGATGTCATTTGTTTTAATATTTCTGAAACAAAAAAATTATATGTAATTTTTATTTAAAAGGTAACACGTAAAAAATGATTACTAAAATGATTATTGTTTTATTTAAATATTAAGGTGTTGTTAATAATATTATAGTAACTTGCTTCAGAATTTAGAGAAAATCATATAAATAACTACGCATACTTGTCATAAGTCCATAAAAACTTATTACTAACTGAACTGAAAAACTTATTGATTTGCGTTGTTAATGCTATGACGTCAGCTGTCAACATGCTACAGTGTGTCAAGTATAAAATGATGATAGGTTATGTTAATTCAATTAAAAAAATAGACAAAATAATTTACTCATACTTAAATGAAATATTTAAAAAAAAGTTTTTTGAAGTATCGAGTTTTTTTACTTCTGTTTGTAGTCCGTGTAACTGCCTCTTTTTTTGCTTAATACCTATTTATATAGTAATGTAAGGCTCAATAATGATCTTAGTTGAATAACGACCGTTGGGCGAACTTAAAGGTGTTTCGTCAAAGTCGTTCTAAATAATGTAGTAACAAAACTCTTCCTAAATGATAAGGAACTATGTTAAAATGTATAGAGCTTATAAACTAACCTAGTGTTACCCAGGATTTTTCACTTCAAGCTTCATCGTCAAAATAAAAAAAAAAGTAATTTTAATTGAATTCTTATTGGAACAATAGAAAGTGTATAGACAATAGGGGAGGAATAGGGTGTCCATCTCCCTGATTACGCTCATAATAATATACACATAATATGCAAATAAAACAATTGACAGACTTTACCCGTTCATGATCCTGTTAAACGGTTTAATTGATATAATTCGTTAATAACCGTCGTTCCTGTCCATCTCGGCGGTGATGTGACCCGCCCCTGAACACCGGTCACAGATCATAGGCCACTGGCACATCCTTTTTCACAAACAAACAACGTGATTAATGTATTTCGTAATTTTCATCAATTGCGTTGTATAATTAATAAAACCGGTGTTCGCATGGTGATCGAAATCTGACCATAATTATTGTTGAAAAATTGAGGGGAAAAAAAACTATTTCTAAAATGTTTATTGATAACCAGAACTTACATGCCAATAGCTACTAAAAATAACTAGACAGCCATGGAAACTGCCGACAGAAGTGAAAACACGAAACTTTGGAAAAACTTCTTTTTTTTTTTGTTAAAATTTCATAATATGTTAAACGAAATTATTAACATAACCTAAAATTTGTTTGGATTTTACATCATCCGCGTTCCGAGCGTGCATATTGTTTCTTTTTCATATAGTTTATTTATAATCATAACATGAGAGTCTGCGTATTTATAAATGTTATTATTTATCTCTTATCACCAGCACTTTAACGCCATCTTATCGTTGACATACTGTAGCATAGCATTTGGCATTTGTAACCGGAATCTATAAGTTTTTCACCTACTGAGAATCGTTCAACACCGGTAAAGAAGTGGTCACTTCAGATAAAAGAAAGTCAATGCTGATAACCAGAAGATAAAAAGCTGTTGAACTGTCTTTATCTTTGCCTATTTAATATAAATGCTATTAGGATAATAAATACAAAGGTTAAACTAATATTCTTTTGAGATATTATTCAGAATTTCAGAGAATTCAGAGGAAAAAAAACAAACCAATTATAACATTCATAACTTACGTTATTATTTATTGAATTAAATAATTTGTAATGTACTGATTGTTTTTTTAAATCATGTAAACTTTATTTACTTTCCTCCAAGTCAACGCTAATAAACGTCGAAGTTATAACTATTTGGCGATGGTGTTCATATCGTTAAATAAAAAATAGACATAAACATTATTTTTCTTAAATAGTCGCTAATGAGTTGTTCAAAATGGTGAATATAAATATTCAAATTGTTGATTTATTATTAATTCTTACAAAATAATAATATCTTTTTTGTTTAAATTTATTATAACTAGCTGAGTTTTTGAAATTGTTTTGGTAGTTAAAAATAGAAATAAAGAATACTTCTCACAAATAAAAAAAAACCTGCCATTAAATTGTGCATTTAATCAGATTTTATTCACAATTACATAATTTTTAAGTTTTTATCCGGAACCCTAGGTATTTTCAAAAATTAAAGCAGTCTAAGTTACGCTGAGTAACTTCAGCAATCTACCAAAAAAGTGCATTCAAAATGGATGAAGCCGTTCCGGATTAGTCGGAACAGGCAGACCTACAGACGGGCGGACAGACAAGCAAAAATTTTATAAATTTTGTTTTTGGTATTAGTACCGTATATACTAAATACATTCATAGGTATTGAATAAAAAAAAATGTTATTTTTATGTAACAAACACTTTAATTTTATTTATTAGTATAGAAGACATTGCAAGAAATACGATGGTGGGAAATTTTCTGTCGACTTCATTCACTGTTATCCTCGTAAATCTTCTTATATAATACAAAAAATACATAAATATATGTACTAAATCCTGGCCAGATTAATATATTAACGTTAAAAAAAGAATCCTGTAAAACGGTTGAGCGAATCTCGTGTTTATAAGCCAATTAACGAAAAGACAGACACAGAGACGTAGCCTTTTATATAATATAATGATAGTATGATGAAGCGATGATGGTTTAGTCGGTAGTGAGCCGGATTTCGCATCAATAGACGCGGGTTCAAATCCACCTATCCAACTCTTAAAACTCATCCTGAGCTTTCGGTGAAGGACAACATCGTTAGGAAACCTTAGCATGGTGGTACGACATTTTAAAATAATGCCCGCCTGGATAGCTACCACCCTCAAGTTAGAAAACCTATCACCAAACCCCAATAGGTGTGTTCCGGCAGCATAAGTTGAGAACCATTATCTAGGCTTAGTGTGTTTCCTTTAATTATCCTGGACCACATCGTCACTTAAAATCAGGTGAGATTGTGGTCAAAACACTGAGCAAATACCGTTTAAAAAAAGGAATATAAAAATTAAAGTAAAAACCACAGAGTGATTAAAATATTTTATTACTTATAATTAAATTTGCATACATTTTATTGCATTTAACATATTAATTATTATTTTTAAATACTATAATTAGTAAATTACATTGAAATTGAGTAATTAATTACTCATTATTACCATAATTAGGTATACTATTCATGCCATTCTTCCGTACAAGTAATTGATTGTTGACAATATCACACATATTATCGTAAACAGTAACGAATACTCGTGCAAACAACTTGAACAAACCGCCGCATGTCGGTAGATCTTAGGTAGATCGAAACTATAGAACTGCCTCTGAAGGTCATACCACTCCCATTGGTTCATTCTTGATGGTAACCGACGTAGTATTAATGAAAAAATACCACCATCCCCTATTTCTGAACAATGGTTGATGATCAGCATGTGAGGCGTTACTTTCAGGACTCGAATGACCTGTGGATGCCGTGGTGGGTCATCTGGATACCACAATTCTGCAGAATAAAAAATATCAATATATATACAATTGTATATCAAACATATGAAAACGTAGTCAGATTTGTAAAATATTTCTTTGTATATACTATACTAACTGTTCCCGCGACTTCGTTCGCGTGGAATTCAGGCAATTATATTTTAATATACAGCCTATATTTTCCCGTCCCGTCCCGTCACACAGACAGACATTTTTTTTTAACTATCAAAATGTGTCCTGAAAACTGAATTCAATAGATTTTCTCTCAAATAATTTCAACGTACAGATTTCATTAGTCTTTTCTTATAAGTATAAATAACTATGATAATTTTGTAATGTTTCAGAACAGTCCAAATTATTAAAAAATAAATATAACGCCATCTATGAATACTCATCAGAAATACATACAAGTAAATATATAATTTGCTCACTTAATCACCATTCATCCCCCTTCGACCGGCACTTCGTCCCCATGTCATCAAAAATAAACAAAACATGAACCGTCTAATTACAGTTAGAAAAAAAAAAATTCCACGCCACATTTATACCTATTGATTAATTGATTGATTAACTGAAATTCAGTTCACTACTTTCATAAAATGGCTCTTAATACAACGTTTAACATGCTTAGATGATCTCTTCTTTCATACTAAAGTCGCCGCGTGTCATTCAAATTACTATAACTTTTGATTGAGTGGACCGATTTTAATTAAATAAAATGTTGATGTTACTCCGGAATATGCTTTATAATTGTCTAAAAAATATACTTAATATACTTACTTACTTAATATAAAAAAATATACTTAGTACTTTCTGATTGATACCTGCACAACAAAACAGACGGAGAGATAGATATTTATAAAAATGATAGTGTTTAAATACTTACTTTAAGTCCCTCGCAATAACTATTTTCACAGAAATTGGAAATTAGTATATATAATATTCATCTATTTATTTATTATCTAAAAACTTTTACTAAGGTGTAAGTAAACAGTATAAGTAAATAATAAAATAGTAATAGGCAAGGCAATTATACAGATATAACAATAACATATGTTAATGAAAAATCTGTAATCGTTGTAAGTTTTATTTAGAAATGAACAAATGGCCAAATTATTTAAACATTTCACAAAGACAATTTACTAACCAATGCCTCTTGCAATCATGTCCTTTTCAAAAGGTCTCCGTTGCTCGGCGATCCAAAGGCCACGTGCGTCAGGTGAATACACGTATATTTGCTCCATAGTCTGTCCATCTTCGTCCCAAACGACTCTTAGTCGCCTTTCATCGTACATATCTCTTTTTTTTCTCATCACCTTTATGTCCAACCATGAACCAGACATTGGAGTATCCGACCAAGGATTGCTTTTATACGAGCGCCAATTTTGATCCGTGTAATTCCTTCGCTGAATCTTAAAAATCAAAATTATAAAAATATTACGTAAGTTATATTTAATTTTGTTTTTAAGTAAAAACTTCTTAAGCCGCCTTGATCGATTTACGGTATGAGGAAAAACTTATAGATTCGCGTCACCTATGACGTCAGCTTTTATCGACATGCTACAGTATGTCAAATAAATTAGTGGATGCCACATCTAAAATATTTTCCCATAAATGGCTAAATAAAATGTTCGAGTCGAAACGATCGCTATAGTAAATTATTACGTTGGTTATTCATATACATTACTAAGCCTCGGAATTGTAGTCTGTGTAATCTGAATATGTCCAAAATGTTGCTTGCTCAATACTTGAATGTCACCAAAAAAATCGGTATCTTAGTTGTAACTCAGTTTTTAACGAAATTGAGATTTTGGTTCTAAAATATTTATTACATTTATGACATTTTCCTAAAAACAGATTTTCAATATTTTCTATAAATCCAAATATTTTCGGTCGCTAATCGTCGAAACATAATATAGAAGTTCCCGCGCAAACGGTCGCACAAAAATCGCTTTCCTGAAAAACAACAAATTTACACATACGACCTTATGCGTGGAAGATATTGAAATAGTTCCTAAAGGTACCGTATAGGATGAATTAGAACACGATTTTTCACACTGCCAACAATGATCTAATTATCAGTCAACGCAAACTAAACGAAGCTAGAGCAACATTATATATACATTTATAAAACTTTATCCAATTAGCATATTTTAGTACTCACGGACCAGTCCAGCCAATCGTCTTGAGGTTCCGTTGAAATGTCAGTCACATACAAGGTGACACAACCTATCTCATTAGGCTTGTTAGTCATATCAGGGGTGTGCTGCGCGTAACCAACACCGTACCAAATACCATAAACGTCGTCCATATTAAAACGATGTGACCACCGAATACTTTCCCCACATAATGCATGAAGTTTCAACATAGAGTTGAACAATAGCAAAAGAGTTGTAAGGATCATGATCGCGCATTGAATAATTCAACAATATAGGGCAAAGCGTCTTTACAACGAGCGCGATAGAGTCAATTAGCAATTTGCTACAGGTGATATTCGACAATGCTCTCAGTAAAATGATGATTCATTGAACGTATTCATTAACCCACCATTTGATGTACTGTACGTTAATTTCAAAGAGAACTACATTGGTGTCATCTAAATGCAAACCTAAACATTACTTTTTGAACAACAATAAATAAAACGTTGAATATGTATATAGTTATAAACTATCTCAACCAAAATTTAAAAAAAAATCTATTCTATTTAGGCGATGCCCGATGGGGCCAACGGGTACTCGAATGGCTGCCACGTACTGGAAGACGCAACGTGGGTAGCCCCCCCCCCCACAAGGTGACCGACGACCTGGTGAAGGTCTTATGACCTTATAAGGAAAGCGCTTATGAATATGAATACATTACACTACCACCGGTTCGGGAAATAATCCAGCCGAGAAGAGCCGGCAAGAAACTCGATCTGATTTGTTTTTTTTACAAATGTATATTAAAATTTTTATAACTAAGTATATAAATTATAGTTATAACCGTTGTTAGCGGAAACACAAATCCGTTAAATTCCAGACATCACTATCATTCACGTCATGATTCACCCTGCAATATTTTTTTGAAATTAAGACTTGCTTGGAATAATTTTCGAACTTATATTTTATTGTCAGGTAAATTGACAAAGTTATGTCGATCGTTTACTTGATCAAGTTTAGCTAGATTTTTGGTAACGTACATTATCTGGGTCCTATGTCTTCTTAAAATGAAAATGTATTTTGTAATTCAACAACTGGAAAAACCTATGCTGTTTTTTTAAGTTTCTAATATTATATTGATCAGTCACATCAGTTTTTAAGAAAATAAAAGCCCGTTTTGAGAGGCTGGGGCCTACCGGGATTGGAGCGTTGGATGCACTCTGCCTTGCGCCCCGCTCCACACAGTAACAGGGTTTGAGAGTACAATGGGGTTTTAGTCCGAAGAAGTCTGACATAACCCACCCACCGTTGCCCGACGGGAGTGAGTATCCTATGAGGATAATCCAACTTAAAAAAGAAAGTAAGTTCGCTAAACAACATTTCGAATTAACTTTCTAAAAAAGGACATTACATTGGACACAAGATTGTTTGAAAAAACCATATAAATAACAATACCTAAAGGAGTCGTTAACTAATTTAATTATTGTTTTAAATAAGGTATATATCCGGGATATATATTTTATATATGTATTACTTTTAGTTTTTTCAATCAAATAATAATTTTCACAATCGTTTAATAAAAACAAACAAAAAATTATCAAAGCAGATAATTCAATTGCGCATGCGAACTTCATTTGTTTTGGTTATTTACGGACATTTTTATTATTTATTTCTGCTGACAATAGCTGACTGCCGTTAGTCGTGGACGCAATATATACTCTTCTTCCCACGCGTTACGTTTTTTAAAATGCTCTCGCGTTTTTGTATCGTTATAGATCCTTTAATTAAGGTGCTTACAAGAAACCTTCGTTTTCGGCTAAAACTTCGGCGCATTTTGGCCGAAGCTGATTATTTGGTGTTATATTTGGCCGAACCCGAAGCCGAAGATTCGGTCGGACACTACAAAAATGCCACACGTCACTGGGAGGACATGCGGTCGGCAACATACTTGAAAAGTAGGTATTTCAGAAATGTATTGCTATCGCATTGCGCCCCAAAAAAAGAGTTATAAAACGTGGGAAGGGACAACTGCAGCTCAGGTTGATTTTACCTATGCAAAATAAACAAAAAGATCCCTTCGTAGCCCCCAAAGAAAGAGTTACAAAACACGAAAGGGGACAACTGTAGATCGGGTCGATTTTACCTATGCAAAATACACTAAAACATCACTTCATAGTACCCTGATTTCTCCTACAAAACTGAACCGACTTTTAAATTTCTTTCAGTTATAGAATAAGAAAGACTTTGCCGATGCATTTTTTTTTTTATTTTATTCATCATATTTGGTTGACGAACGTCTGAATATGACGGTAAAAATAAATAAAACAATTTCATTTTCATAGGCTCCTAATTTCTACACTAACTAATTAATGGAAAATAATCATAACCGTCAGGCATGGCGTTGGTGGATAGAAATGAATTGGTATGAAAATATTTACCATAATGCTATTATCTAGGGAGGATACAAGGGACTATGGTTGTATGCAAAAAAATGCCACTAGCATATCTTCTTAAACGCCTAATACTTCACATACTATGAGTATATAAGTTTTTCCCATACCGAGAATCGCTCAACGCGGCTAAAGAACTTTTCACTTCAAAAAATCTACCACTGGCAAATAAGTATCTAGGTTTTTGCCTTTGCACACCCACCCTTTTGCGCATCAGAGATTGCTCCAATTTCTTCAAATTGATTATATTTTCAGTTATGTAATAATTGATAGGACATGAAAAAAAAACCACATCTTATAGTTAATGATGCTTTAATATATGTACTTCCAGCTATACAAAATATGTAAGGTAAATATTTATTACGAACGACTAATTTTGATATGTAACATTTATTTTCAATTCAACAATTAAATATTACATTTCCATGTGCAGAGAGAAATTAATAGGAAAGAAACGTACGAAGCCTTAAAACTAGGAGCGGAATTTTCGCATACTCTTTTTAAAGAAGACGTGGAAAGGTGTTTCATTGTAAACACGTTATGTATGTTAGCAAGGTCCTCAGGGGTGAGTTGATTTTCGTTTCTTGATAGCACTACACTAAATAGTTGCGAACTTGGCAGACGCATGCAAAAGTTCAAAACTAGATGGTTATTTGCAACCTTCAAGACTTGTATAACTCCACCGAAGAAACGGTACATTTGGTCGACAGCTGCAATTATAAAAATAAATAACGATTAAATATTATGGTATTACATTAAGGCGAGGAATGAAAAAAGAAAACAGTGTCTAAAATAAGATTTAAGTGTATTAATTTAATTTTTTTTTTTAAATGTATCTTTTCATAGTAAAATCGGAATATTTGTTTCTCAGAAGATTTCGACCGCATCTTCATTAGTTAGAAAGGCCGGATTTTTTATACAAGGAGAAATACTTTTAAGCGTCCCCCTCTCATCATAGCCGAGAGGGGGTATGTAGGACTCGCACGATTTGAAGCACCGGGAATACCCACTAAAACTCCTTGGCGTCTTCTCACACCGCCTTATAAAGGTGAAGTTTCCGTTTAAGTCTATATAAGTCAAGTCCGTAAGAAATAACTAATCATAAGCACTTACAATCATAAGGTAAATCCGTTTGCCAGAATCCTTTATGAGATGTGTTTACTTTGATATGGTAGTCGTCCTTGTAGAGGCCCTCATGCCATTCCAAAACAAAATGTCGCACGCGGTATTGTTCTGGCAGGCCGACATTATACTGTCGATTCACATATGGTGCATTCGCTAACACTGGATATGGAGTAGGTGGTGTGGGCTGTAATAGAAATAGGTACATTATTTAGAAGTATACGTCGTAAACGAATATTCTTTATCGAATATATTAAATGAAATATGATAAATAATTAAAAAAAAGGTTTTAATGTACAGTTAATACAAAAACAGAACTTGTTTTTCTTATAGCGTCCATTAACATAACCTAAAATTTAATAACTGACAAAGAGTTAGTTTCTTTTAATAAATACTAGCTGTTTGCCAGCGGCTGCGCCTGCCAAAACATATAAATTTTCACTATAACATAGTTTTTATTTTTTTAACTTTATTTCAGAAAATTAAAAGTACGCGTAAATTACGCGGAGTAACTTCAGCTATCTACCAAAAAGAGTCTCGTCAAAATCTGTCTAACTCTTCCGGAGATTACATAAATCAAACAGACAGACAAAAATTTTAAACATTGTATTTTTCGTATAGGTATCGCATATACGTTCATCTATATTTATTAAAAAAAAAAATTCATATTACAAACAGACACTTTAATTTTATTTATTAGTATAGATTGTATGCGAATTGATAAAATGGACGTTAGTTTGTGAAACAAATTCACGCACTAAATTTCCTGTAAGCAGACCACCATCTACGTAATCTTGAAAGTTTCTCATTTGGATAACCGGACAGTTAGGATTGTAATCGGTTTTCGTTTTGTTCTCTTTGTGATAAATGTACTCGCGTATATACCACATGCCTAATATAGATTCTTCGTCAAAATCGTGAACTGGATTTAAATTTTGACAAAAATTCATATTCGCTCCATAAATTACTTCACAAAATAGCACAAGTACGACAATTGTTCTCATTTTAAACAAAATCTCTACTCGTGGAACGCGTAAGACAAAAACACTACATAATGTTTAATATCGTATAACTACGTTAGACCTGATCGTTTAACTACTTGTCAGCTTCTCACGAATGATACCTACTGACCTATCAATTGACACTGTCAACCTCATTTCCTGAATGAGTAATTTTCAAAGAGTAGCATGTAAATTAAGGGTAAGTGTGTTAGAGATTTGCATAAAAAAGAAAATGACATGACATCAATTATGGTAAAAATCACAACAATTATAAACCTAAGTACGTATTATTAAGAAAATGCGTTTGATTTTATTCTTTGTTATGTTTTCACGCGATCGATCATTATCAAATTTTGCATTCACGGTTTTAGGACATCTTTCTCCCCGGGATTGATTAACAAAATTTTCATTCACAGAAACACAAAAACTAGCAAATTTTATATCATTATATTTTATTTTATATTATAACAAGAAAAGTAACCCTTTTTTCTAATTATTTACACTCCAAATCAGAATGCTATCAGAGTTTCTATTCTCTTCCAATAACACAGCCAACAACAACAATAAAACAACCAATAACAACGTTTTATTTACCCTCAGATATTGATAGGAACTTTAACAGTATTCATCGATATTTAGACCTTTGAAATAAAAAAGAACTACGTTGCAATATTCAAATTTAACCCCTTGAGCACTTTCCTGGCGTTTACGCCAGCTTTCCATTGTTTTTCTATTGTCTTTCTATTGTTTCATTTTTATGGTTACTCGACACATTAAAATACTGTCAATTGAAACTCGTTAGTGCTATCTTTGCTACTTTTAAGTGATTACTTCTACATATTCCTGTGCCTAAATACATCATCAGATTTACTTCTGTATTAAATTGAATTTTATAGATAGGTACGTACATAGATTAATCATAAGAATTAATGATAAATACAATCTCAAATTTATAGTAAGTTGTTTGAGTGACTTATTTCGAATAAGATCTCTAGAGACACAGTCTATCTTACTGTTATATCATAATAATAAATAAAAGAAAAGCTCCAGCAAGCGACAACCACACATATGATAAAAAATCCGCTAAAATGATCCGTTACACCGTGCATCGAATGCATGCACGGCATGACTTTTGGCAAAGTTGCAAAAAAATAACATTGTAAAAAATGAAAAAATAAAAATACAGGTAATCACTAACCTCAATATTAAGTTCCCTTATATCAATATGAAAACAGTCTTTCGTATGTTCTATTTTATATTCGCCTTTCAAATGTGGTATTTTTTCGACACCATACCAAACACCAGAGATCTGATCCAAATTTATATCACCATAGTATGGGGATAAATCGTCACAATATTTATGATTGTCAAAGTTGTAATTGTTTTGTTCGTAACTGTAAGATTCCGCTAATCCTAAGTACAGCAAAATTATTAAAAGCGAAATCCTATTATTAACCATCGCGGCAACTGGCAGTATAAACCCGGATATAGACGGATAACTTTTCGGATAAAGAGAACCGGCAGTACCAGGCAGCTATAAGTTAAAGATGGTACTTTACAGATTAATCCTGCGGATAGAATGAATTTGGATTGTCTCGATGTGGTAGACGCCTACCAAATGAACCGCGCACAGTACGCTGTGGGTAGGTAATTTACTAGTTATACGTTAGCATACGTACATCCTTAATAAACATTATCAGCACGTCTATAGGGCCCCTTTCATACATGACAAGAATATTTATGTATATTCAAGTTCATTAAAACAATATGTTCAGTTGTTATAAATAAATGTTGTACATACTTACAATGAAGTCATTCATATGTGATTAGAATTCATATAAGTAGCGCGCGCGTGGAAAAGTATAAAAAATATATTTTCCTTTCAGATTAAACTTTTCTTGACAACGAGCTTTTCGTAGCATACTAGTGTACTAGGAAACCAGAACTAGCAGAATATGGGACAAAGAAAATCAATACCTTCGAATGACGTCACGCTGGATGTATATTGCGAGTATCATATTGATCGCGTTGCTACTAGACGCGTCAGTACTCTATTGATTTGCTAATGGATATGGCCACGCGAATTTCGGTATTATGCTTACTATTGATGATTTTGATGTTATTATAGCCAACAGCTGATAGACACTAGCAATTAATACATAATACATTACACAACGTTATAATTTTGACATTGCTATTAGCAAATGATTCATTCTATTTTGAACAAGAATAGCTTATTGTAACATAACTATCGATAATTTTTATTATTACATACATTACAAATAAATGCTTCATAAATTCAAATCAATAAAATCTTTTTTAACTAATGATAATAACAATTTTAATGACTTGTATTATTTCACTTGGAATATAAATTCGAACACATATTTACTAAAATTATTAGTGGTTTTTTTACTACCAAAAAATTAGAAAAAGGCTTATTGCAGAGTACACATGTAACATTCAATATCGCCAAAACGTAAGTAACTCGAACATAAAATCGGACTGACAGTAACAAATCAAAGAAGACGCACTACGAATGGTTACGGATACAATAGAAGGAGAATGCAGAAAGGAAATAAAGGTTTTTAGTCTTGTATTCACTTGATTAGAACCAGTTAATACCATGATGTTCTATTGTCGCTCGGCTTCACGTGGCTGTAATACTAAGCCTATACGCGTTTCATACGTTCCGTACATATAATATTTCATTTACACCTAAGCTAAAAAAAAAAAACAAATGAATGAAGAAAAATTAGTCTTTTGTTTTTATAAGCGGAAAAATTTCCTCGTCGAATGGTAGTAGTCTTATACCGATATGTTCAGTAGTTTTGAGGTGATAATGCGTCAAAGGAATCCATTTACCTATATAAATAGATAGATATAAAGGATATTAAAAAGTATTAATAAGAATATTGTTTAATTCATTAGTACAGGCATATGCAAAAGGAATACACTAAATAGTAATCCGTCGTTAAATAGTTTTTGAAAATAAGTTTCTCATTATTCATTATAAATATAGATAAACAAAAGAAACTAGGCAGCCATTGGACCTCCCGACAGAGGTAAAAACTAAACCTGTTTTTTAATTATTTTTTTTTCTCTTTATTTTTTTAAGGAACGTTTGTCTTAAATGACATGCCAGTCCCATCGTAACTAATCTAAATCTATTCACATATACTTTAAAATACAACTGTAAAAAATATAAATTTCAATAAATTATAAGCTATATTTAGAAGACTCCGATGTCGGATCTGCCAGAATGCTGTGGTATGCATCTACATTCCAGATATTAATACTAAACTTAGTAACAAGTGTCATCCTATTTTTATAATTACTGGAACTTTTTAATGTTTAAATATCAGAATTTGATAATTAAAATTATTTTGTAACCTAAGATTTAACATATAACATTTGTCTGGATTTTACATCTATTGCCGCTCTGAGCAATAATTATGTAACATTTTCATATAGTTTATTCAACGCCATCTTATAATTGACATACTGTAGCATGTTGACCGCTGACGTCATAGCACTGGTAACGCGAATCTATAAGTTTTCCCATACCGAGAATCGCTCAACGCCGCTAAAGAAGTCGCCACTTCAATAAAATTAAATCATAATTATCAATATCTTGTACATATCAAATAATTTAAATTGCAAAAACTTAGATAATTCGTCAGCGCCCTTTTAAACATATGCATCTACAAATATAATAATAAATAATTTGCTTTCTTATATTAAGTATGCTTCTTAAATTAAGATATATGGAAATAAGTAATCGTAAAGTACTAACAAATTTCCTTATCTGGATTAGTAGATAATTTTTATTTTAAATATCAGTAAAATTGCTAATACACATTATATATAGGTATAATATTATATGCCATACAAATCAGAAGGCTACGAAATGCACTACGTAAACCGTAGCACTACGAGCTTAGTAGCCGTCGGCCAAAGCGCTACGAAACAACCCTTCAAACGTTTTCCGTATGACGTCATACATCAACTACGACGCTACTAGGGTGACATAAAGTAGAAGGTTCAGCGAAGAATTTAGGGCGGGCGCCCCGCGTAAGCTAGTGCAGTTGAACAGGATAACATGATAGTACGTAGGTTTGAATAGTTTTCCGAACTATTGAAGAATATCGTAATGGTACCAGACAGAGAGGGAACCCTATAATCATTAACTAATTATAAGATATTCATGTTAGCTTGGAGGAACAAATTTAGGAGTACCTGAAGATTTTTTTGAATTTAAAAATTTTGTATAATTTTTTTTATTGATACATTAACACGTTTTATGATATATATTTAATGTTTTATAATATTTTGCTTAAATCTGATAAAACGATAAATAAATAGGTAGTATAGGTATAGTTTTGATCGGGAGGGGTCAGTAGTCTTTGCGTCATTTCGAACAAACAGACAAAATGTATCCTGTAATAGATTCTCAATCTGTACATAGTTTTTTGCTCAAACATCATCAATATAAATAAAAAATCTTCATTCTCCAATCCGTAGATTTTGTCACGTTAGTTGTTTCTTATATGTATAGGTTATCTATGTCTTTTTATCTTTCAGAACAATCCAAATTATTAAAAGATAGTATAGCGCTATCTATGAATAATCGTCAAAAACACATACATCATTTTCTTACTTACGTAATCACCATTCATAACATTCGTCCCCCATGCCATCCAAAATAAACAAAAACTTGAACCATCCGATTATAGTTAAAACGAAATAATATTATGTTCCGCACCATATTTATACCTAGATATCATAATTGAAAGTCAGTTCACTACTTTCATAAAATGACCCCTTAATACAACACCTAGAATTGCTAGATATTGTATAAAAATATTGTTTTCTCATTTATTATGTCTTAGAGGTTAATAATTTATATACTATACATTATTTCATATTATACTATACTATAATATACATTTTGTTCAATTTTAATCAATCCACAATTTTTTTGTTCTCGAATAAGACTAAAACGCATTTACTTACAAACTCTTCTTTCAGACTAAAGTCGCCGCAGTATATATTGTAGTGTTTGGTCGCCGCGTGTCATTCAAATTACTATAACTTTTGATAGAATGGACCGAGTTTAATGAAATAAAGTTTTAATACTACCTCGGAATATACTTTATAATTATCTTTTCAAGTTTTATAAATATACTTAGTACTGATTAATTAATTCCTGCACAAACAAACAGACAGACATTTCTAAAAATGATAGAAATGTGGTTATTCACCTATTTTTAGTCCCCTGCAATAATTCTTTTCACAAATATCGGAAATTTACAGACACGTGAAATTTACAATTTAGTATAGACAGGCTCAGTGCTTTGACCCTAATCTCACCTGATGTTGAGTGAAGATGGGTCCAGGATGGTAAACACACTAAGCGTAGAGATACTGGTTTTCAAGTGATACTGCCGGAACACACCTATTGGTATTTGGCGACAGGTTTTCAAACTTGAGGGTGGTAGCTACCCAGGCTGGCATTATTAGGAAATGCCCTACAATCACGTTATGGTTTCCTCACGATGTTTTCCTTCACCGAAAGCTCAGGCTGATTTTAGAATTGGATAAGAGGATTTAAACCCGCGTCCACTGACGCGGAATCCGGCCGCACTATCCACTGCGCCATCATCGCTTCATTTTTGTCTATTTAAATATGATCACTTAAGTAATCTTTTAAAGCTAGAACAGAACCATCCCAAACTTACAAGATCAAACAAAGATGTTATAAAACAACATGCAATTACATTACTATTTTTATATACCTTATTTCATTGCTATCGAAATGTATATTGCCACGTCACTTCACTTTATATACTTGCGATGAAAAGTATGTGGGTTGATATTATATTATAAATTTGATAACAATAAAGTTACTCAAGCTTGTTCTATATAACAAATCTGTATCAAAATAATTATATTTGAGATGCTCAATAGAAATATAATTTTCAATATATTTATCAACACTCAATTTTTTTTTTAAACAATTAATTCGACTGAGAGCCAATTATAACCAATGAAATATCTAAAAATAAATTATTGTACAGTTAAATTCTAAACTTATTTATCTTATATTTCCAAAACTGCAGTGTTGGAAAATAGAGAAATATTGCTAAATGTGAAATAGATGGGGACCTTTGCCATAATACGCGTGACCTTTAATACTGTGCGGTGCCTTTCATCGGGGGTGGCTTTTCCGTGTCAGAGGTCGATTGTACTAGGACAACATAACATTGTTAGATGTATTACACATTTAGTATTTCCTACATTCCTAAGAATTTTTAATTATTAATATTATTTATAAAGGTTTAGTATTACCGCCACGTGATGCCCAGCGACGATTATTAGTAATTATATTATCAATCACTCTTTAATAATCCATTTTTAATGTTGTAAATAAGACTCTCTTTCTTCATTTTAATTTATTAAGTTGATCAATAGCAATATGTTAATATATACTGTGAGGTACAAATAATATTAAATTATCAGTGTCTGGTACGTAATCTTAAAGTACTTTCTATTGCGAAAACTTATAAGAATCATAAACACCTTTTGAAATAAATTCATTGCTCCTAGATTAATTTAGAGTTGTTGAAATAAACGTCAGTCGTCTAAGATGTTTCAATTTATTGGAAACGCGTCGACAACGTCCCGTTATAATAGGAAAATCTCCTTTGCTTATTTCGTCCGTGTCGTGAAAATCCGATCCGCCCACGGGCAGTAAGTAGGGCGGTAACAATTTTCTAAGGGCGCCCCCACTACTAAGATAACATAAACCTTAAGATACGTCGAAAAAAAAACATGAAAAAATCATCACTGGGCGCATGCGCGAAATTCGCAAACTTTTAAAACTATATACCATCCCTTATATAGTTTCTTACTTGCCCAGTTCTACATAAACCTGTTTATCAACACGTATCTCAGTAATTAATTAAATACAAAAGAAAGAATTCTATAACCTAAGGAAGTACTTACAATGACGGTCCAATGATCTAGGGAATAAACTGGATTACATAATTCCTAAACGACTTGACCGATTGACGTCACATTAAACAATATGTTTTTTTTTATCGATTCTGTAATGGTTTATAGCTATATTATGACACACTAGTTGACGCTAAACAAAATGGATCATATTAACAATAAAATATGGTGGTTTAGTGCCAAAAATGAAAATAAAAGAAACTAGACTCTATAGATGATAGATAGACGCTTTCCGTACTGGAAAAGATAGAAAGACATGTGCTGAGCCTATTAGTGTATTATATACATTCCCAGTAGAGTTAACACATACATATATATTAAAAAGTAAATATAAAAAAAAAACAGGCATTGCTTAATTTTACAGATATTCAAAATTAAAATGACAAATCCTTATTAGGTAATACAAAACAAATATGTCTTACTAACAAATACCTTTAGTATTTGTTTAAAAGTTGTTTTTTATTTCAAATGTTTTTATTTAGCTATCGTAATAAATTGAATTAAGTTAAAAAAATTAATCACTGAACCATTGAATATTTAAGAAATAGGTATAATATAGTCAGACCAGAATTTGTTGAAAAAGTTGTTGATACCAACCGAGTTGCAAGCTCAATTAGTGCCTATATGAAATAAGTCTAATAAATATACTCGTATGGATTAAACTCAACATTGTCCTATAGTTCTTTCTTTGATATACGCACATTGCGTTTGAGAAAAACTAGCTGTTATTGATTAATAGGACTAAACAAAACTTTTTAAAGGATAGTTAACTGTTTATTGTATAGATACCTAATACGCATTTAATAACTTATGCTATTACGTAATGAATTGCTTACAATATTAATAATCTAATTAAAATTTAAGTTTACTGACGCAAATATTTCTTTCTGTACGATTTATAAAATGATTGAAGAGAAACTTGGATAATTTTACGAAATACTCAAACGGATAACCCCGTTTGTAAGTATTGGGCGGCGGCGTCGTACGGCGTTGTAGGTCGTGACGCGACCGGCGAGTGACGTCACTCGTGAGGGTGGAGGGTGCGACAGCCGATAGGGCAAGGGTAGTGGCCCCCCAGTGAAAGTCGGGGACTGACGGCGTCAGTACAGCCTTGCTCGCCAATCAGTTTACACACTCGAATCACACAACTCTCAATACTTCGATTAAATATAATTTATTTATTCAATATCGCAAAATATTATACTATTTATTGTAAAATTCGTACTTACTTTGTATTCTCATCGTTGGATAATATTGTGCACCGAGTGTAAAGTTCACCAAAGTTTTGTGTATTAAAGCTCTCGTGTTTTGAATTTCATGCCTTTCAGTAATTCTTCAATGTAAGTTTTTTTGAAAATCCATTATGTTGCGTGTTAATTGTTAATATGCCTTTCATTGAAATACCATTTAGATATATGTATTATTCATTTCATTCTCTTCCTTGTGTTAAATTGTAAATTTCAAATTGCCAATCACTATTAATAACTGCGAATAACCCAGTTATTGTGGCCATGAAACGCCTATCAACAAGTATAAATTGAAATATATATTATTATTCATACATGAGCGAGCCTAAATATAATGTTTTGTCTAGAAAAGGTCCGTATCCATTGAAGACTGATGAAACGTTGACATACATGTACAAATATCGGGTCCCATGACTTCTGTTAACCCAAACTTTTCATTTAAAGTCTAATTTCAGCGCCGATGCACGAAAGCGTCTAAAAATAACCGAAGTATTCGCGCTCGCGTCTCGCCGCTACAGCCGGACCGCGTTTCCATTCCCCACACTATTTCTGTATTATGAAAAATTATTAGGATATGGGTACCTACATAGAAAGTAATAATAGTGACCTTTCCTTATGCTGCAGACAATGAGAAAAGTGCGTAAAAAGTGACCGAAAGTCGCATGCGACGTTGGCCAGTGACAAAGTTGCAGTGTTTGCAGATTTAAAACTCAAAGACCTATCTACGTATCCTACACACAAAGTAAGTATCGCACAATATAATTTTATACATGCGTATAAAAATTTCATTAGTCAAATATTTATTTTATTGTACGTAATTATCTGCAATTAATTAATTGTTTATCGTTAACAAGTTTCAAGTACAAGAACATAATAAAGTGATATAGTTTAAGCTTCAGAAATTTTCTTTTACGCTACACGAATATCTATTATCCTACCAGATCTAAAAGCCAATATTGAACTAACGATAAATTCGCGAACGCTTATAAGTAAATGCAATGCTATCACATCAACCGTGATATTTATTCGCATTACCCCTATTTCACTACATTCATTGATGCGCGAATTCACGCAATCTTTAAATTTCAGCAACATAAATTAATGTGTAATCATAACATACAAAATGTTATCAATACTAATATTATAAAGAGGAAAGATTTATATGTTTATATGTAACGAATAAACTTAAAAACTACTGGACCGATTTGGATGAAATTTGCTATGGGGATAGTTTGAAACCCAGGGAGTGTCATAGAATAGCTTTTATTCCCAAAAATCCCACGGGAACAGGAACTACGCGGGTAAAACCGTGGAGAGCAGCTAGTATTTGCAAAAAAAAAAAATTGAAAGTTTCGTAATAATACTGATAAGAAAAATTTTGAATGTTATTGCCATGTTAAACTACATAAATTTGCCTATTTTTTTCTCTAAATCTTTTGCTGTTCATGGCATTTACTTAATATTTTTGTTAAGGTTTATGAATGGTGGTTTTAAGAAAAAATAATCCCAAACATTTACTAGTATTTTTTATTTTCAATCATTGTAAAACTTATCAACTAAGAAATATATTTTTATGACAGAAAATGTATAGTAAAATAACATTTGAGCTTGTATGTACTAGTAATATTAGAAACTGTAGTACTTATTCAACTATATTTTATAACCAGATAAATACCTCTACCAGACAGATATACAACCAACAAATAAAACAAAAGATCTAAAATATTTTCAATAACCAATTATTATCATATCCATTCAATGATGTACAAAATCATACGCTTTACTAATTTACAAATTACAGATTTTTAGCCCAGATAAGGCACTATACGATACTTTGGCTAAGTTTTATTAACCTAAAACATTACAAAGTTAAGTACAAATAAGACCAGTGGAAGACTACTACATTTTAATTGTATACATGTATGATAATAATTAATTGATTATACCAATTAAAAGATTGTACAGTTTTTTATAAATATACATTTTTCAAAAAAACACTAAGTTAATATAAAAATAATTCATATATAAATAATCAACTTTAAACTGTAATTATATTACATAACAAAAACATAAAAACTTCCAACAAATAAATTTAACACGGAATAGAAAACACAAATATATTTATATAAAAACATTGTTAACAACTTGTAAATTATGTTGATAAAATTAATTACTTAAACATCTTAGCACCATTTATTACTATATTTGTAAAGTGTATACAGTATGACTATAATTCTTATTTAAGAAGTATTGGATCTAAATATGAGGTAACTTTTGGCCAAATTTCATCAGAAGTGCGGCCTGAAAACTCTTTAAGAATACTTTTCTCCATATAAAAGTTTATAACAGGACGTGTTAAACTGTCATATATTTCTAAGCGCTTCTTCACTGCCTCAGGTTTATCATCAGGTCTTTGTACCAATGATTCTCCAGTTACATCATCTTTCCCTTCCACCTTAGGTGTATTAAAACCAATATTATAAACTCTTCCAGATGGCAAATGTACCCATCTGTTCTTCACTCTGTCAATAATTACTTCAAATGGCACAGCGAGATTCAGTACAACATCAACAGGTTGCACTTTCCATAAAGCATTTGCTTGCCCAACTGTTCTGGGAAAACCATCTAACAACCATGGCACATTACTGACCTTATTTATTTCACTCATCATGAATTTAATCATCACATCATCAGGTACAAGTTTTCCCTCGTCTAAATAACTTTTAACTTCTCTCCCTAAAGTTGTTTTTTTTCTGTATGTGATCTCTAAGGATGTCTCCACTTGATATGTGTAGTACATTATACTTTTTAACTATTCGCGAAGATATTGTGCCCTTACCGGAACCGGGAGCACCAAGAATTAACGCTTTAAGAAGCTTGGATTTCACAGTCATTTTTATTACGCGAACTTTGTACTTTGACACGGCTACACTGCTAGTACTTATAACGTAGATACGCGCTATCGACTATTGTATAGGCATACTACCGCTACAATATCATATACGACAACCTTGTACGTAAACACCGCCAACTGTATTTGATTAAGACTAGAACCAAATACAATTTCCGAATTATCTCTAAGTGGCATTTGATAAAAGCTTTAATTTACCTTATCATGATCGCTTGGGTCATATTTTTATTGTAACTAAATTAGAAATTCAAATATTCTGAAAAAAACATGTATTAGTTTGGTACGGTTTGTATTTGTATTTCATAATGTCAAAGAAATTATCCATTTCCGTATATGAATTTCGTATTCAATGTTAAAACTAGCTGTAGTTATAAATATAAAACGAAAAGAATTGAGAAAAAACACAAAATACCACCATCGTAAGTCTACTCTTAAACACAGATGACAGAAACCGAAATGTCAAACGCTAACGGGTGCGTTCGAGGAACATGTTCCAGATTTTACGAACAAAATTAAAAGCGTCTTGTGTTTATATTTAGCTACTATTCTACGGTATAATACTTCTAATACTACAAGATAAAATAGTTCACATATTCACATACTCCTAGAAATGTTTCTCATAGAAATATAACAAATAAAATATATTATTATTTATAATAACCGATTTCATTTACATTCAAAAATAAACACACGACTAACTGATTTTCATGTGAAAGCCCTTCCCGCCAATTTCAAATACGAAGCATTATTACAAATGAAGTTTGAGTAATATTATGATATGATTTGTTGCTAACTTTCAACGGCGTCTTCGCACGTTTTGTTAGTCTATCCCCAGAGATACTAGGGCTTTTTTGTTTAGGTGGCAGGAGTGTTACATCTTATAGTATTACGTCTTATAATATAAAACCATAATTTTGTTGATCTCGTCATATTCGTAACTTATTTAAAGTTTATTATTAAATATTTTTCATGTTATAACCCATTTATCAAAATTAGTGTTAACCTAGTAGTAACGTAACATTCGACTATAGTCGTTATTGAAACTATGAAACAAAAAATGAAAACCGCTTGACAAAGAGTGGAAAAAATGTATTGAACTGTTTTATCTTACCGTATTTATTGATCGATATATAATTAACAAGCATGTTAATGTCTACTCTATTGATCTCGATTATAAATTCAAATGGTTTATTTTTAAATAGAATTTTAGCTAGGATTATAATTCCGCGGGAGTTTTGAAACACAGGTAGCGGCCAAGCCGACGTTCGAACCCTTGTGCTAATTACCTTTTGCGGCGAGTGCTGAAGGCAAAAAGTTACGGTGAAGCTGTTAAGGCTCTTAAGGTCAACCGCATTAGCTATGTTACCGAAAAAAATGGAATTTTATCTCTTCTCAATTTTATTTTGTATATTTACTATTATTGCTTATTGAGATAATCGTATATAAATGTAAATAGACAGGAAATAGATTAGAAGTTAATATGAACATGTGTGAAGACCGTCCAGAAAATTTTCATTGTCACTGCTATTTTACAATCAGTGCTTGAACCAGTCTGTCTACATGTAACTGTGCAGTGCAGCCTCAGTGCTTTGACCACAATCTCACCTGATGTTAAGTGTTGATGCGGTTCATGATGGTAAACAGACTAAGCCTATACAGGTTCTGGTCCTGGTTCTGGTATATATATATATTATACCAATTTATTTAAAAAAAAAGAACCAGATCGACTGTCTTGTCGGCTCTTTTCGACTGGGTTGTTTTCCGAACCGGTGGTAGTGAATTTGACGATCATAAGTGGCTTCTTAGGGCATAAATTAAATAAAGAATTTTTTGATTTTTGTTTTTTTTTTTTATTTACTATTTTTGGCCACACCATACGACACGACGAGGATTATTGGCCTACCACCATGCTATGGTGTCCTCATGATGTTTTCGTTTACTGAAAACTCAGACCGATTTTAGAATTAGATAGATGGTCTCGAATCCGCTCCGTTGACATGGAATCAGTCCACTATCAACAGCGCCGTCATCGCTTTGAGTTTTTCAAGTTCAGCTTCAATTTCGAGTTTTTTTTGCATAAAGTACCCATACCAGGCATCAGAAATGTAGGTTATATCAGATTCTTACTAACTAAAACCCCACAAAATGTGGTAAAACGCGAGCTAAAATAAAGACACGACCTTGTACTTAGTATGTATTAATTTTTATATCAATTATTTTAGGATGGCGCTCGTCATGTTGCCATGTGAACTTCCCTGGTGGACTTCAGTGCAACGACACCTGAAGCACCTTTTATTAGCGTCCTCACCAGCGAAGCTAACAGCCAGCATGTTAAAAATACATGACATGTGCAAGTAAGAAAGATTAATTCTTTGATTATAACCATAAAGTTCCAACTATAGAGTTCTGTATTCATACTGTCTTACCCAATATTCAGAATTTTAATACCTTAGCGGTAGGTATCGCGTCGATTGACGTAACTTCGAATCGACCTATCCTATTCTATAAAAAGCCTCAGCTTAAGGTTGAGAAAAACATCGTTATGAAACCACAGTATGGTGGAAGAAAATTTTTTCTATCACCTACATCCTATCACCATCTAGTTTGACAATCTATCTCCAAGCACCTACAGGTGTATTCCGCAAGGGTGGTCTGAAGGATAGGGGTCACGAACCCCCCCCACCCCACCCCCTCCATCCCAACAACCTCTTTAAACAAAATCTCTTTAAAATAGACAATTTACGGAAGCTTTAAATAAATTCCTAACTTCGAAATATTTTTGAAAATTGCGTTTTTAACCCACACCCTTTCCCTTCCCAAATATGACCTAAAGTCTTTGGCTGCGATCCCGCATGGTATTCCGGCTACATGTACAAAATAAACTATACAGGTTGATGCAATTATATGAGAAAGACGGGTAAGGTTTAAATTTTTTTTTTTTACACGATACAGGCACAGTTCTTTGGACACAATCTCACCTGATGTTAAGTGACGATGTGGTCCAGGATGGTAAGCTCATTAAGCCTAGAGGTACCAACTGATATTTGGAAACAGGTTTTCTAACTTGATGGTGGTACCTACCCAGTCGGGCATTATTAGTTAATGCCCTGCCACCATGCTATGGTTCCCTCACGATGATTTCCTTTACCGAAAGCTCAGGCTGATTTTAGAGTTAGATAGGTGGGTTTGAACCAGGGTCCACTGACGCGAAGTCCGAACGCAATACCAACTAAGCCATCATCGCTTCGCTTTGTTTTATAATTCTTTGTAAAGATATACGTACCTTATAAATAAATTTATAATATTTGTTGAAACAGTATAGGGATTGATCCAGATGACGACATAAAGGACCCAGATCTTATGAAAGGGCTGGAACATTTTTTGGAAGAGGAAATGAACGAAGAAGAACGTAGGAATTTTCTAGATAACACCATAAGGATAATGGTAAACCGAGCCCTACATCTAAAGAGATGGCGACCACCCAAGGGACTCATGTTTAGCTTGCAACAAAGTATGTTATTCTATTTAAATTGGATTTTTTTAAAATAAATGTACTATATATTTTTATTCATTTTATATATAATATAATTAAAGTATATAATCTCTGGTGCAGGTGATGTGACAGAACTGGACTATAATTTCTTATCGTCTCTGATCGCTCACGCATTCTTCTCAACGTTTCCAAAGCGTACTCTGAAAACGCATCCCACTCTTCAAGACTTCAATTTTACACATTTTTTTAAGAATTTACACAGGTGAGTTTATGGTAGCGATGAAAATATAAATATTATAAAGGGTAATGTCTCACAGTCTGTTTGTCATTTAGTGCGCTTTTATTTGATGTACCAATGATTCTTTTAACATGATACTTTTTTGAAATTCATAAATGTATTATCCGTAAATGATTTTTTTTTTGACGAGCGGAATGCTTTTACGCACAACCCTTTCTTACAATATACCTAAACTTTACCTGTACCATTTCTGAATATAAAAGATCTTAGTGTCCGCTCATAGCTCCGACCAAATTTGAATTGAAATTGAAAAAAACTATTTTTTTTATCATTTTGTATAATATAATAATATAATTTATAATTATTATTATAATAATTTTCGTATAATAATCAGTGGCGAAAAATGTCTTGAACTGTTTTAATTTTGCCTATGTATAAATATAAACTATATAAATATAAACCATATATGTATAAACTAGCAGTGCGCCCGCGGCTGCGCTCGCGTTTTATATATTCTTCACTGCGTTTTAATTTTTATAAACGGAACACTAAATTTTTTTTCCTAAATTAATCCTAATGCTCGTTAGATAAAGTAAAAATATTTCTCATAAATTCAAGCACTTGCCCGTAAAACTGACCATTGAATCAGATTTTATTCACAACTTCATGAGTTTTTCTACGCGTAACCCTAAATATTTTCGAACATTAAAAGTACCATAAGTTACCCGGAGTAACTTCAGTTGTCTATAAAAAAAAACCCGTCAAAATCGGTCCAGTCGTACCGGATTTGCGGTATATTAATGAATTGTTCTCATTACAGAAAATCACAAAGGAATAAGTTAAAAAGTCTACTTCATTATTTCGAGTGGTTAGATAAAAACAATAATACAGAAGGTTCCGTCAAAATAAGTAGACAGGTAAATATATATTATTATAGAAGTATTTCTCTTACACATATGAGTCACAGGAAGAACCTCCTACCTAAATAATAATGATCTAAAAACAAATTTAAGCGTCCTTGATGGTTATGCGTCATCACAGTAGTACATTAAAGATCTCGATAAACATGATATTTAATTATCGTAATATTAATATATAGAATAACATAAATATTTCTTCTACAAAGATGATGTAATTACTTTAATTTGAATATAACAACAAACGAACTCTCGATCCGCCCACGTCATTTACTCAATGATCTTACGCCCACGCGACTTGTACGCGTCAGTAAAATGGTTATAGTATATCTAAACAATATATTCAACTTATAACAAGTATATATATAATATTTATAAGACTAAGACAGAGAAAGGAATTGAGTTACATTTAAGTTACTAAGTTGTAATGATAAAATTAAAATAAAAGCCAACGGTAATTTTTTATCGAGATAAACACACAGTTTCCATGTAACATCATTTTATGTGAACGAACCCACGAGCTCCGCTGGTTGTAAAGATTGTATGTAAAGATGGCACGGCTTTATGGGTAACTAAAAAAACCAGTCATAGTGATACGTAAGGACACTTGGGCTATACTTTATTTAACATCAGATGAAGTGTATTCCTATTGCCGAGCTCGAATAAAAAGTTTTGGCAGCCATGGAGACTGCCGAGAGAAGTGAAAACTAGAAACTTTGAAAAAATTGTTTTTTAATGTTCAGGTTTCATAAATTGTTACCTAATTGAAATTATAAACATAACCTTATACGTCTGAGCAATAATTACATACGTACTTTTTCATACAGTTTATTCAAAATCAAAAGACAATAGGTTGCGTAAGGATAAATTTTATTATTTCTCTCTGAGCGCCAGCACTTAAACGGCCTTAACATTTATAATCTGTTAATTGAAATTATTAACATACAACTTTTGTCTGGTTTTTACATCTATTGGTGTTCTAAGAAATAATATAGTTTCATATAGTTTTTATGCATAATCAAAACATACGATAAGCTGTTTAGTATTTTATTATTTATCTCTAAGCGCTCAAATGCCATCTTATACTTGACAAACTGTAGCATGTTGACAGCTGACGTCATAGTTGGTGACGTGAATCTATAAGTTTTCCTGCCACCGAGAATCGCTCAAAGCCGTTAAGGAAGTTTTAACTTTAAAAAAAATAGTAAAGATATACGTTATAATATTTGCTTGTTCTATTGTTTTGCAAAGAACATTCCACAATTATTGTTGTTAATGATAAGAGTATTGTGGATTAGATTTAGTAAGGACATACGTAATGAAATCTTTTTTACCTCAAACAATGTTAATGAAAACTGATTGATAATTTTTGAACACTTTAATATGAATTCATTATTATTATTCGCGTAAAGCCTTTCAATATTTTACGAATTAGGTGATGACGTCAAAGCAGTGGTTGACAATAGAAGACTGGCTGGAGTGCACACTGCCGTTGTGCAAACTCCTTGTAAGGCACGAAGGTCGGCCAGAACGATGTGAGAGCGAAGACGCTATTAGGGTGTGTTTCGCGTCAAGCAGAATTGGCGGGGAAACGCTTATCGATGGAGAATCGCAGGTGATAGTTTAACATTTAATAATAACGCTGTGACCTTTTGACAGGATCTTAGTCTGTGATGTGGCAGTTATTGTTTTTTAATTCATTAAATTATGTATTTGACCCTTGTATGTATGTAATTTTGGTGGCGTTTTGCATAATATTATTTGGTTATTGTGTACAAGTGAAGTGAATTGAAGGCAACGACACTAAATATTTATTCTGAATTGCCTTGGAAACTCCACAGAAATTTCAGGCAAGGCGAGTCACGGTATCGTTTTCCACTAAGACTGGCAGAATTGTGTAACTCACAAATTGTCATTAACTAAGAAGATAAAGAATAACGGTATACTTTAAACACAATAATCTACTTATTAATGTAGTGAAAACATTGTAGTATGCCTTTTTAAGAATACTGCGTGAACAGAGGTTTGTGAAGATTTGGCATAATTAAAGTTTTGTAACGCGGATGTGCGGAAAGCTACAATTTATTTTTAATGTGTGTTCTATTTATTTAAATACATTAAATATTTCAAATCAAATAATCTATTATTCATGTTCTTACTACCAATATCGACGTCAGTATCCTTTACGATTACTAAGCCATCGTTAGACTTAAATTCATATACTGAGAAGTTAGAATGTTTACTACCTACCGAGCATTTTTTGTAATTATTTATAAATCGCTTATTAAATAATTACTTAAACAAAAAAATATATAATGATTTACAGTCGAATTTCGCCCACTGAACGATAACTATAATAGCTATGAATATTATGTTAATATTGAGAATTGTAATAATATGAAATAATCATAATTCTTACTACCAAAACTGCCTCAGTACTAAACACATAGATACATAACTTCAAAATATTTATCAACGAACATTTAAGGCTTGACAAAAATTACTGTAGAAAAATTATTGCTCTTTTTTTTCTTGTTAAAATTTAATTGAATTGTCCCATAGGAGTCTTTGTCGATGTTTATGATGCCAGAGCTTTTGCCGACTATGATATCGGTGGAAGCATTGGAGGATAACGAGATACTAAAAGTGGAAGGTGTACGGATGTTCAGCAGGATATGCGACAAGAAACAAAAGACTAATATAGAATTACTCGAAGAGCCAAAAATTGTACGTGATAATACTTTCTCTCTCTCCCTTATAAAGATTTACATTGAAGATAACTAGTATAAAATTTGTAATGTAAACCATACCCTAAGCTCGAAATAAAATTTTCCGTAATCTATACTAATGAATAAATTGGAAGTGTCTGTTTGTAACATCAAAATAACATTTTTTGCTAAATATATATGTACTGAATCTGTCTAAACGGTGCCTATACCAAAAACAAATTTTTTGTCTCTCTGTATATTTGTTCCGGCTAATCTCCAACTAGACCGATTTTACCGAAAACTCATGGAAATTCGAATAAAATCTGATTCAAAGCACAGTTTTACTGGCAAATGCTTCAATTTATGAGAATATCTTTGCTTTCTCTAAGTGTTAAAAGAAATTAGTGATCTGTGAAAAAAGTTAAAACTCATGAAATTGTAACCAAATTACGAATTAATGCACAGCACCACCGAAACACTATTTTCCAATGATTATTTAAAAACTACATTACGTAGTGAATAATATATGAATCGCGGGCAGAGCAGCGGATATATAGCCAGTGTGAAATATAAATAATATTTAGTGAAAGTTCGTTCACCTTATAAATGAATTTCATACATTTCTTGTATTTTGACATAACATTTGTAGCAACTTCTTTATAATCAAGTAAAATATGTTTATTACCTTTTCTAATAAGGTAACAGTATGTCTAATGGACCCAGAAGACTACAGTGCGCTACCTGTAAGCCAATGGGAAGAAGATAACGTTCTTCGGGAACTCAATAAGAGTTTACTCGCGTTCCAACAGTCACCAATGAAAAGTAGAGAAAATACTAAGCACGAACGACGTCTCTCACCCATAGGTAAGTTAAACAAACGACTTATTAATACTTACATTTTCATTACTTCTAAAATGTTACTGAAAGAGTAAGGTATGTAGTAGTTTACAGAATTAAGTAATCTAGTATTCATCTATTGGTCGATGATATTATCAGATGAGGTACAAACGTTTTACCGACATCGAATAAAAAATAATATCAAAAATCAAACTTACAACACTTCGAAATCCATAATCAGTTCTTAAAGAATTTTATGAAGTGAAAACTTTGAGTGATTCTCGTTAGGGGAAAAACTTATATATTCACGTTACCAATGCTATGGTGTCAACCATCGTCAACATGCTATAGTAAAATTTATAAGTACGCATTACGCAGCCTATTTAAATAGTTTTGGTTATGAATAAACTACTACTCGGAACACGAATAGATGTAAAAATCAGACAAATGTTAACCATTATTATTGTTAAATGTCAATTAACAAATTATGAAATTTAAACATTAAAAAAAAAGTTTATCCAAAGTTACAAGTATTCAACAGAATTTAAAGCTTAAGACACTCAGCCGAAAATGGGACAAACTTCGGCTTTATCTGTAATGGTTTATGGACAAATGATTGACGGTTTTCGTTACAGGCGAATCATTCAGCCACACGCCGCCTGAAGTAGAAGCGACTGTGGTTATTAAACAAACTTCGACCTGTAGTACAATCAACAGCTATAACAGCAGGAGTCCATCACCACAACACTATTGCGCAGCCACACTCAACCTCAACGATCCTAGTTAGTATCTTTCGATACGATAAAATACCCTATCATTGGATATTTATTATACAGGTGAAATCGAAATTAATGGCAATAATTATATGGAAGCTTGTAATTACACTCATTAGAAGAACTCAGAAATATTTGAAATATGTTTATTGGAAAAAATAGTAAAATAAAATTTTAAATCATGCATTATAAATTCAATTGAAGTATCAAAATCGCGTAGCCGTTTTGCAGTTATTTGTGACCCGGTAGCCATGTAGATAAAATTATCAGCTGATGTGCGCGAACGCGAGTCGGGTCATCGTTTGCCGAATACGCATCGCACGGTTTTGATACTTCAATTATATATTTTTAATATAATTAGTTTTTTTTTACTGTATTATTTTTTGCTTTGTCAGAATTTGTTGCTTATTCAGAATCATAATCATAAGTTCCCATTTCATTATTGCCATTAATTTCAAAGTCACCTGTTTGTATAGGCAAAGGTAAAACAGAAGAAGGGGTTTCTCCGTTCTGTTTATCAAACATTTGATTTTATTATTTTTAGTAGCCATTCATAAGCTTTAAAGTATTTTGCGTCGAGCAGAATTGATGGACACATCAATTTTATTTATTAGTATAGATTTTTTTTTTTTTTCGATAGGTGTAGAGTTATCGAAGCGCAAATGTTGGTTGTCGCCTGATGGCGGTACTCTGAACAATAGGCGAGGGAGATTCATAGTTCTCGGGTCATCGGGTGAATGTCTTCCTGTAACTCGTAGTCTGCCTAACAATATGGATCCGCAAGAAGATAGCCTCTACTCCAGCTGTAACTCCAGCGACGACGAGTACCACAGTGCGAACGACAGTTTTGACTATGGTTTGTTTTGGATTTTGCTGCTTCTATACTGACTTATATTTATTCGAGCTCGGCAAATTGTCTGCACTTTATGTGATGTTAAATAAAATAAAGTATAGCCAAATAACGATGACAGCAGCCTATATATTCTGTGGGAGTTTGATAAATTTATTTACACATGTGTGATGTGATTCACACGCCGAGAAACCAAGGATATTCTAAAATCACAAATTTTATCATTCATATTGACAATTAGCTGTTTTAAATTTATAAATGTCCTAAGCAATGTATCGCAACCTCACTGTTACTACTAATCTATCGACAGTCGGCATAATCATGCTAGACTGCATCTACCATGTCTAACGGCTCTAGGTATTTCTGTATATATGGATTTTTGAAACTCTATGCATTTTTCACCATGTATATGATGAAAATGCGTGTTGAAGTTAGCCATGAATGCCATACCAATCTGCATCACTGTTTAACGGGTTCAAAGACTCGTTTATAACCTTAGGTAATAGAATAAGCCACATGTTTTTGAAGTTAAAACTTCTTTAGCATCGTTGTGATTTGAAAGTCGATGAAATGAAAAAGCGACAGTACGTTTCTGATGGGGGTCTGATTTGTTCATCAAATCAAATAATGATAAATGTAATGCTGCAGTAGGTTACATTGTTTCAGGAGGCAGTGAAGACGAAGGCAGAGGTGAGAGTGCACGGCCGAATTCATTCCAATATTCAAACGAGTTGTCCACCATTGAGAGGCGGATATCTTTTGCCGATAGATTAAGAGAAGCACTTCGAAGAGAAGCCGAGGATTCTTGCACTACGAGCACGACCGGGGACTGGTCTTCGGATAGTTCCAGCTACGCCGTCGGTATCAGTATCTCTGGTGCAGAAGTTAATGACAATGACATCAGGTAATTTTACTTTGATTCGAATACAAATGTGTATTCGTTTTAAGAATTGAGATTCGAAAAAGGACTTCTATACTTATTATAATTGACTGTTTTTAATTTTTTGAAAACAAAAAACTAAGTGAATAATATAATTGTAAAAATTAAATTAATTTGGATACTAAAGTTTTGAGACTTAAAGTGCTTAAAGTTTTTGTTGAGGATCAAATAGGGATGTGTTATTCGTATTCCTTTCCCATAAAACGAATCTTTGTATAGAACTTATACGAATCGCTTATAGTGTGACGTCATGTATAGTATCGTCTTCTATAGTACGATCTCTATCTAGAATATATTGCTCATAAGTTTCTTATTTGTTGACTAGATTTTAATTTTCTTTTCAGTTGTTATCTATGAAGTGTTTTTGAATCTATACTAATAAAAAAAAATTAATGTCAAAATAATTCTTTGTAACTGTATAAATTACTCTGCGTAACTTGGGGTACCTTTACCTACTTATCGAAAATAATTAGAGACCCGCGTAAAAAAATAAAACTCATTAAAATTTGAATAAAATACGATTCAATGCACAGTTTTAGGGGCATATGCTTGAAATTTAGAGAAATATTTTTACTTTATTTTACCCTTAAAAAATTTTTGGGTTCCATATAAAAAAAAATTAAAACGCAGAGAAGCTAGTGAGGTAACAAAATTAAAAGAAATCAACAACTCAATTAGGACTTCAAGTATCAATCAGAAATATATCGTTAATTAATGCATTTTCAGAGTAAAACGGGGAGGTTCTGTTGGATTCGTACTGACAGACAAAGACACCATCAGCAACGGTAATCCCTCTTCAAAGCACTGGCAGTTAGGTAGAAAGGATACTGGCAATAGTTCCAAATATAGCTTCAGTACTGAATATACGTATGTATTTCTCTTGATTCACGTTATAATTTATTTTCAATTGTTTTCCTGTTACATATATCAAATTATAATAGTGCCATCAATGACGATAACAGACTAGATTCAGTCATTTGAAATCGAAAGCCTAAATGTCGGTAAATAAAAATAAATTAAAATAATATATGGAACGAATTCGGTGTGGAAGCAAGTCTATATCTTAGGAGTTTAGGAACTATGAATTTAGGAATTATCGACAAGTAGTAAGCTACAAGTCTGCAGAATGATACAAAGTACTTTCCATTCCTATTAATCACATATTTCGTGAAAATTTTCAAAAAAGTATTAATGATTTTACAGTTCGGAACTTGAGGAGGTGTACGAACAGTTCAATCAGTGGCTTAACGATCCGATCGTGGACAGTGACTCCGGTGAACATAAAACTAGAGAGTTAGACTCCCGAGACTTGGCTGTTATCAGGTAACTCAAACTTATCAGTCTTATTTAATTGGTTTTTTATTAGTGTTTGATCACCTGTTTTAAGGTGACAATGTGAACGAATATTAACCGCAATAGTTCCGCGTTAAGACGCGCGTCTTAATTTTCTCACAATGTTTAATAAGACGGACCAGTAAGTGCTTAAGATTAAAAGGAACTTGCTCTCAAGTGATCACAAATTTCCAGCGTAAACTCCAATGACTTTGTTCACCGGAAGCTCAGGCTTGTTATACGATTCAATCCCATTTTGATGGACATGGTCACACCTTCACTTAACCACCATCGCTTCAGAAATAGCTTTCTACATCTTAAGCTTTTTATGAGGTACCAAGTATAAAATATGCTACCAAATATAACGTTGACACTTTCAAACGCCAAAAAATCTGTCATTAATTTTTTTCACTTTGATCACGACACTATTGCTGGATAAAATAAAGAGAGAACGTAATGCCCGCGAAACCATTGGATTTGTGTTAAAAAAATCAGTAATATCGTACTTTAAATCGTTACGGCGATATCTATTTTGTTTCTTACTAACTAGCTCTTTGTTATGTCTAGATTCGCAGGTTCGTTACTAAAACGCACTCTGAGCGAGTCGATGGCGAGCGGCACCGGCGGTGTCGGCACAGAACAATCCGCCGAAGCGGCAGAACTGTACGGACGGGACGCAAGAGACAAAGCTCCGAGACGCCTCGCGCTCGCGGCCAGGTCTCTGTCCTTAGAACTAGCTAGGCATCGGCATCGGCTTGCTGCACAACTGGTAAGTTTCAGCCACTTACACCAAGGTACTATTCTATACTACATCCATTAGGGGCCATACAGGTATTACGTCAATATCAATGGGGTCTATGGATTGCTTATTTTTGATAAGATAATGTTTTTATTTCATATTTTTTTATAATATAATATTTTTGATAAGATTGGTTTGAACGGTGAATACGCAAAATGAGCAGAATTCTCAGCTTTTTTAAATATAATGTCAATGCTTACGTAATCATTGGTAGGATTTAAGATCTTTCCTTACTATTGCTGACAAAAGGGAGATAATTTAACATCCAAAATTTTGCTTAAAACCTAAAATGGACCTCTTAGTGGATTATCCGCTCGGTATCTAAACGGACTCAGTTGAAACGTTCAAAAGAACGATTCCGTTTTGCTTACGAACGGTGATATCTATACCAATAAATAAAATTGGAGTGGCTATTTGTAATGTCAAAACTATTTTTTTTTTACTAAATAGAAATGAATGTATATACGATACCAATAGCAAAAATTCAATTTCAAAAATTTTTGTATGTCTGTTTCTTCGGGGTAATCTACGGAACGGCTGGGCGGATTTTGACGGGGCTTTTTTTTGGTAGATAGCTCTGAAGTTACTCCGGGTAACTTAGGGTACTTTTGATTATCGAAAATAATTAGGGTTCCGCGTAAAAAAAAATTAAAACGCAGTGAAGAACATAAGAAACGCGGGCACAGCCGCGGGCACGCAGCTAGTATTCAATAAAGCGTAAGTCAAAAGCGTTTATTTAAAAATAAAAACTTTTTTTTTTATCCGAGTCATCCTTGATTAAAATAGGATGCCTTCTCTGTGCGTCTACTAAACTTTGCAACGATTAGTTGTAAAGTTCCAAAAAATAACATACAGAAAGAAAACCAGATCGAGTTTCTTGGCGGTTCTTCTCAATGATTGGGTTCTTTTCCGAACCAGTGGGTAGTATTTTGACGTTCATAACCGTCTTATCAGGACTTAAATTGAATAAAGCATATTTTAATACATTTATATTTTTAATTTTGATAGGGTTTGTCTTTTATATTATACTTTAACCTACTACCTACAAATTAAACCTACTTAATTAAACAGATCCATAATTTCCAACATATAAGAAGTAAGTAACTATTTTACCTTGTAGTTATCTATAACTGACAAAAAGAAACACAATTTGCTCACCTTTGAGTATATATTTGTTTCGAACGTCTTCATTTTTTTGCTTTTTTAGACTGCATTTATTTGCCTTTTTGACTGCATTTTTATTCTCCACACGCCCCCTCTGCGCTACCTCAATACCCCCTAATTTTCTCTGAGCCCCACAAGGGAGCGGTATCGCCCACGTTGACAACCTAGGTGCTACATGCGTAAGGAAAAGTAAACGTTTCTTTTTGTTTTTCAAAATTTAGTAGATTCTGATTTAAAAATATAATGGCCCTACTTTTCTGTGCTTAATATGTTGATTACCCATAAAAATAAGACAATAGGAAAACAATGGAAAGCTGGCGTAAACGCCAGATAAGTGCTCAAGGAGTTAAAGGGGTTTTTTCAAATAATCGATTATTCCTTATTCGTTTTAAAGTTAAGTAAGAATTAACCGATGTAGGAAAAATAATGTAGTAATTAATTCATTTCACCTGATTCAATATGTACTGGTGAATTTAACGTGGTCAATGTATTGTTAGTTAATGCTTGTTTAATATTGACATAAATATGTAGTTTCAAATATCGTCTAATGTAGACACGTAAAATTCTACCAAAAATTACTTGAAAATTTTAAAAATCTTATAAAATTTGACGTTATAAGTTACAAGGAATAAACAAAGTTCGAAGCGACTTTGAGCAAAAGTGCGTTCCTTTTAATACTCTAATTAAATCATTAAATATTTGTGAAAAGTTGAAATATTGTAAAGCATAGAAATTGACAAAGTGCGAGGTGAATCGCATAGCACAGCTGGTTGTAAATAAAATTATGCTGAATACATATTTTAATCTTCGATTCAATATTTAAATATATGAATTCTTAACATTATCATAACTGTATAATAATAAAGAAACGAATTAAATTGCATCTATTTACCGTCTTGATTTACTTGTTAAGACGCGCGTCTTTAACCCCTCCAATTCCATACTATATTGTTACAATTTTGTGAGAAAATAATGGATGTGCGTTAATAAGGAAGCCACAGGGTTTTCGCAGAAAATATAACGTGACTTAAAAGTCCGATCAATCAGATTCAGTTTGAAAAAAAAAATGACGGCTAAGTTAAGGTTATTAAGAGGATATCCTAGTGGCATTTATTCCATACAAAGGTAGTCACCTGTTTCCCCCCGGGGATAGCATTATCGTAAATATTTTATACCCAATAATATATATCCACCACTGCCATGCCCGCACATTTCGATATTTACCATAAATTAGTTATTGTAGAAACTAGGAGCCTTTGAAAATTAAAAATATCCGCTCTATTTTTACCGTCATTTTCAGACGCTCGTGAAACAAATTTGATGGATAAAATTAAAAAAAAATAAAACGTAAATACATAGCCAGGGTTTTTATTATATTAAAACTGAAAGAAAATTAAAAATCGGTTAAGTTTAGGAGGAGGAAACAGGGTACTAGGAAGTGATGTTTTCGTCTATTTTATATGGGTGAAATCAACCCGAGCTGCAGTTGTCCCTATTCATTCTTTGAGGTGTAACACGATACCAATAGATTTTTGAAATAGCTACTTTTCCGACCGCATGTCCTCTGAAGCTATTCTTATGACAATTTCATTTAAAACAGTAATAAATCGCCGCTTGTAAATAATAAATTATTTATGTGCATAAGTGTAATTAGATTATTTTTTTACTTAGTTTATGTCGTGATTTTTACTTATTAACCACATCGAATATTAATAGTATTGACAATACGCTATAATATTATGTTTTGACAGAAACGTAAAGTAAAAGAGTCTATACCCGAGGAGGTATTAGAGAGCGCGCTAGAGAGAAGCATTGACAGCAACAGAGAAAAACAAACATGGATGAAACGAGCTCTGTCAGCACGTCGACAGAAACATGCGCCACGCAGTTATCAAACTCGAACGATAGGAAGAAAAAAATAAACTGGGTCGTAGATATGATCGTAGACACTATTGAAGAGACCGTACAATGTGAACCGGTCACTATAAAACTAAAAAAACCTAAGGTCAGACGTGCACCTGTCTGTCGCTAATAATCCTCAAATATAATCTACTTTTAGATACTAACAAATTACGATAAATATGTTTTAAACTTATGATCTATCGTCTTTGCTTTCTGTCGAAACATAATGATAGCTGTGCATGTCATTCACAATTTTGTTTTATTTTCAAACCTATCATTTGTGTAACTACCAGAGAACTGTTCCTTAACAATATCAAAGAAATTTTTGTTTTCGAGATTTTATGTTTTTGAAGGAATAGAGGTAATTTAATTGTTGTTTCGATTAAAACATTATTAATCAAGTATATAATTTGGTGCGTAAGTTGTAACTATGAAAATATAATTTATTACAAAGATTTATAACATCAATTTAATTAGGTTATTAATATTTTTCTTTCGACTTTCTTATAACTTTACCTAAGTTAAAATAAGTTAAAAATTATGTTTAACCTAACCTTATAAGTTTCGGGCACAAAATAAATATCATAGAGTAAGTAAGTAATATAGAACATTATAATGAAATTAAAAATGTAATTCATTGCTTATTTTTAAATTATTATTTTCTGTAAAAGAAAATCAAAACCATGCAAAACATTTTTGATTTTTCCACCACAGAAACACAACCTTAGGTACCTACTTTACTTAGGGCGGCACAGGCGCCCTATAAAAATTAATATATGGTCTTACAAATGGATTTATTAGATTGTACGAGCGTTACGTAAAGTAACTTAGTAAACTATAAATTAGAGTTCTGTATTTTATAAGATTTTTTTTTTATTTAGGAGTTTTAAGATGTATGACTTCGATTAAAATTACTTCTTTGGAGGACTAGGATTTCATAGGTCTGCTAATGCGATACTCCGGTACATTTATGGAGCAGCTATCAATAAAGTTCCCATACAAAGATTAATATCAATCATAATCTAAATAATTTATTTATTTAAATTTGTATTGTACTATTTAATATATTTTATTATATAAATTATATAGATAACTAAAGAAAAACTAAATCGTAGACTAAAGCTTTAGTTAACCGAGGTATAACATTTCTCGTCGTTTTAATATTTTAGCCAATTAGCTATGATGTAGTGAGTGTAACCGTAATTTAGTGTGATAACTATAGTTAATTTGACTAATGATTGTTTTAACTTTACTTATGTTAAACAAACTAGCGTTAAATAAACTAGGTACATGAACAATTTACTATGTTTCAACGTTTTTAAGATGAGATGATTTTGATTTTAACTATATACATAATAGTTCAATAATGTTGTAATTATTATGTCCTTACTATCATTCTCACAAAGCCTTGTTGACTATGGATATAGTAAACTGCAAGTCTTAGGAACCTTAGAAAACAATATAATGTAATTATTTAAATCATTGTCATCCTAGCTGACGTCGCTGGCTCACAAGATAGTGTCTGGCGGGTCGTGTCGGCCTGTAGCGACGGGTAATTGGGGCTGTGGCCATCGTCAACGCGGTCATCCACAGCTCAAGCTTGTATTACAGTGGCTGGCTGCAAGTGTCGCTGGCGTCCCAGCACTCATCTACTACACCTTCGCTAATGAAAGTCTTTTCAAGGTAACCATCATGCATCTTAAGCATCGACAGCCTAATATTTAATTTTCATAAACAAATCAAAATTTATCCAGGCAGACTTGATTTGTTATAATACGAACTCGGCAAATAGACTACAATTCGTTTGGTGTTAAATACGACACAGTTCAATACTATGCCGACTGCGGATAAATAACAATCTACGTAAACATCTACATAGGTCTTGATACACACTTGCTGATACCAGAACGCGACGCGCCTTGTCACTATGGCGGTTATTCACAAGTGCACAATGGGCGCGATCTAGTCAGGTTCAATTGCCCTACTATACCGCTAACTGTTGATTATACGCTGGATTAATCCGGAACGCAATGCGCTGTAGCTGGTACACAGTTTGTCACTATAGCGGGTTTTTCACCATGTGTATGGTAATTGCGACAGTCAGGCAAGAAAATCCTATTTCGCGATGATTTTATTCAGACATCCACTGTAATGTAGTATTCTAAGCTGGTTAGATTCGGCACACCTGTAGTAAGAACGGACCTTCAAAATTACACAAAGGCCAATCCACAACGGGTACCTACATATTAAGGGCAACATAAACAAATCTCGTTCCATTCCAATATTTGCCTCTGTGTCGAAACTGTTAATATATTTCAAAAAATCACTCCAAGTATTCTCGTAAAAGTCCTCATATTGTTCCATATAAGAATACCTAAATTAATCTATTTTTAAAAAAATGTGTCCAGCCCAGTATTTGACTGTAATGTCGCTAGTTTACAACAAAAAATAAAAGCTTAAAGTTTATATTTATTGCTAATGAATTAGTATCCAATCCAATGTATTGTTTTGTGGACAGCTGGACACCCTCGTCAGGGTGCTGGTAGACAGGAAGTGGACGGTGGGTCATTTGGCGCGAGCCACATTGAAATTCTCACGTCAAGTACTCCACGAGCCTCAAGTTATTCCCGACAACCACTCGCTGTTCGACGAACTCATCGGTATCGAGAGAATACTTGACGACACATAACTACAGCTTTACCGTCTAAGACATAAGGTCCATACATCTACATAATAATATATCGGCTCATAGCATAAGAGCACAGTACTTTTTTACGTTTACAAATACGAATTTTCCTACATAGGTACTACTACTACTACTAAGATAAAATTGTTAACTGCATCCAACTTGGTTATATTTTTAACTGCACTGTTCGCATTTACTGTATATAAATTTAATGATTTTGCAGGGTTACCAGTTTATTTTAAATTCGAAATTAGAAAAAACAGGAATTTGGTATTTCAAATACTGGAAAAGTTTAATAATGTTGTTGAAATATTTATTATCTATTTTAAAATGTTAGAAAATTATTCTGGCGGATATTTCTATAAAAAATATATAAAAAAAATAACTTATCATAGTTTCCCAACCACACTCGAAATATTCTTATTTTTAGGCTTCAAAGAGCTTGATCCCAGGGCCGTTAAATAAATAAAAAAATAATAGATAATTTATTATCTCAGTGAGGTATGGTAGCCCTGTTGATAACTCTGTGTGATGTTTGATTAACGGTGTATTATTTAAACGAGGAACTTTTATATTTTTTTATAATAAATACATGCAAGCAATATTAGTAGTAGGTTTTTGATTGGATTTAATACAACAGTTTAGAATGTATTTTTATAAAAAAGTATAAAATAAAAGACAAGAATAAAATTATCAAAATGAAATTTTAATAGATAATATTAAAATAACATGTTTTGGTATAATATGTTAAATAAAAATTAATTATGGGACTTCCTTTACACACTACTCCAATCAGTGCTAATATTAAGACTGTATATTTATTATATTAGGTACTAAACTACACAAGAGTTTGAGCCTTCAAACATTTTTACTATCACTCAATTATCCAATTATATAGCCATTTCTATATTAGTAAATATTTATATGTTGTTGCTTATTATGATAATCCATAACACATAATTCATTTTTAGTTTCAATATTACTAGGTTACATTGTGTACAGATTTCTTTCGAAAAAGTCTTCCATAGAATGAATCTCAATGTGTCCAAAGTTTGTTCATTTTGATTTTAATATAGGTATTTAATACATTATCAAGCGCGAGGATGCGAAATAAAATTATTACGTCATCAATGTGTTTATTTATTTCATTTCATTAACGGTAACTATATTTCTAATACTTGTGAAAGAAAACATTCGAGAAACTAAAGAGATGGTAGCTGAGGAATTTTTTTTCCCTAGCAATACTGAATTACATCTAATATGCTACAGAGCAATAACGACATAAATTTTCTGATATGTCTATAAGCAAAAGATAATGACCGCGTATCTTTCTTGTTGTTGTTCCGAATTAGACCATAGACTATTTGAAAGAATACTACCATGGCATAGTTGGACAAACAAGATTTTACATCACCTACGCTAGCCCTACTTGTTAAACCAAAGGCGTAAAGACTGATCGGATGTTTACAGTTTACTGCTTTTCGCCCACTAACTTTCTAAACATAAATTTAAAAGAAAAGCTCCACTCTGGTTACTTTATTACTCAATAAACTACTAAAATGCCACCCTCAATAAAACCTAAAAACCCTAATAATGATTACGGATATTTAAAAATAAAACAATAATTTCATTCGGTAGATACATTTATATTAGGAAACAATTTTGAACATCGTTCTGACTGATCACATAAAAATGTACAAATCTTAAGTTCAAACAATATATCATTATTAATCCAAAGTTCTTTATTATTCTGTAACAGAAGTTACAAAATATGACGAAACCATTATGAAAATATACAAGGAGATACTATAGAAATAAACGAACACACTTATAAATTGTTAATTCCATGTAACACTTGTAATTACTTGGTAAAGTCCATGCCACATATTTTATGACGTCACAAAATACGATGCGATATGCCTATGGACAGATAGTGTCAACTCATTAGCTGATGTATGAACAGTTCATACGTTTTGCCATTTTGAAACTATGTCAGACTGTCCAAGGCATTGTACACGTCGTAAACAGTAGTTTTGTTCTAAAAGAAGAGTCCCCTCATACGTCGACCCATCCCTTGTCTATCATATAGCACGTTGAATCTATTCACTAATTGATTGATAGCATTACATCCCTTTGTAATTGTACCTAAATAAGTCATGAGCGCTACGTCATTGCATTGCTGTAAATAAAAAAATTTTATTACACCGTAAATATTTCATAAATACCATAAAGCAATTTCCTATAAATAGGTATAACGATTGAGGACACATTTATTAGGCACTATAACTTCCACATAGAAAGGTAAATATATTAAGTCTGAATTAAAAATCATCAAGAATAGATCAATTACCATAAGAAACTAAAATCGGCAATACCAATTTGTCTGACATATCCACCTATCCAGAACCAATCCATACATATAATTTACCTTAACTTAATGAAATGACTGAAAGAACTCATTAACCAGCCAGCATAATAGAAAATTTATACATGTTGGTTTACTATATAAAACACGTTGAGCGGTGTGAAGGCACTTTTTAATAATTTATTTCGGCCATGAATACAAGTTTTTTGGTCCAACTTTGTATTATTTTACTAATCTTCAGTGCTCCCACAAAATGATGGCCCTTTGTTGAAGCTTTTCAGAGAATTCTGTCAGATTACACGTTCACGGTTCATTATTTTCAAAACACTTTAACATAATAACCAACCACAGAAAATCCCACTAACATAATAACCAACTACAGAAAATGTCACTAAAATTACATAAAATAAAGTCATTTGTACTCCAATTTGAATGAATTACAAAAAAAGTATTACAACATAACAAACCAAAAACGCAACAAAAACTGCGGCGTAAACATTGAAATTACCTACCTTTTAATAAAACACACGAAGCTTTGTTTTCTAACTATGAAAACAAAAGTTAAGACTTATAACTTTTTATCTGGGTTTTATAAAATAACTGCTATTCATATGATGTTAAATAAACATGGGGAGGGGGGCAAAATTTACTACACCCAAATCAAATTATAGTCTTGCCCCGCCACTGGATGGAATCGCAATCGACAGTCGCCATCATCGTACATTTCCACTCTACATTTACCAAGGTTATAACCTCTAGGTCTAGCTCTGGGTGTACAGCCGGAACACCAGGAACATTAAGAGGATACGCGGTCGGCAACAAATTTGAAGAATAGGTATTTTAGAATATTATTACTATGACGTTGCGCCCCAAAGGAAGAGTTATAAAATGCTAAAGGGACAACTGCAGCTCGGGCTGATTATACCGATACAATACAGATGAAATCATTACTCCGTATTCCCCTGTTTCCTCCTAGGAAAACTGGGCTGATTTTAATTTTTATTTCAACTATAAAATAAGAAAGACTGGTGCTGCCTCTAGGTTTTGCTTGTTAGGCTCACGTCTGGAAACGACGATGGAAATCGGACGGCCATTTTTCTCATTTGTGAAGGTTCCTAGTTTCTATAATAATCAATTTATGGAAAAAATCAAAACGTACTGGCATGGCGATGATGAATATCTATTATATTTTTTTTTTATTATTATTATTATTGAAATTAAACTATCTGCAGACTCTGGGTCCGCACCTTTTTTTATAGTGGAGATTTAAATCGACTTGCGTCGGAAAAAATTGCCTATAATAGCAATTCAAGCAGCTATGCAGTTAGTAATCTTCTTTCGCATATGTGAGCTTAAATCTACTTCTGTTATTTTTTTTATATCTATATGTTAAATTATTTTGTAGACACTTAATATATGGTATAAAAATATTTACTTTTTCTAATCTAGGGAGGAAACAATAGAATACGTTTGTATGGAATAAACGCCGCCCGCATATCCTCTTAACGTGTCGCTATCCAGTCAGGCATGAAAGCCCAACCACCCACGTGCTACTAATCGTTCTGAAATACATAAATAAATCATATTCAATACATACATTATAGAAGTGTGTGCGGAACTGTTGAGACGTGAGCAATGGCAACCTGTTGGCCAAAGCGCGTGCCTCCCTCAGTAGCGCAGGACGCGGCGGCAGCGTGCCGTCTCGTATCGCACGCACTGTCGCGAGCACAGCACGGACACGTGACACGAGCATTTTTATTGCGGAACGCTGTGCCGTTAAATGTTCAGCCACTATACAGAAAATAAAGAATGTGCGTCTCGGGACACCCGACAGAAGTGATAGCTTACACTAATCTAAGTTGAACAATTTAATATTGAAATTGTTTAACTTCAGAAAAGCTTAGGTTATTACTTAAATTTTATGTTATATTATTAATATGATAATGTAAGGAAAGCTTATTATTATTAATAAAATCTTTTATTGATTTTAAAATATATTTTATTCTTAGATACAATTCTTGAATACGTACATTAGAATTTTGTGTATGTACATTAACCCTTTGAGCACTTGCCTGGCGTTTACGCCAGCTTTCCATTGTTTTCCTATTGTGTTATTTTTGTGGGTACTCGACACATTAATAGTATCATTATTTAATCAACAGTATAATTATGTCTATCGCACACTAAACAATGAGAGTAGAGAGAGAGAGAGAGAGAGAGAAGCGTCTGTCCGAAATACGGCTAACGCTGTGGGTTAGAGTGAGAGAGGACGAGCCTGCCTACCATATACGTGAGCGAGAGGGAAGTCAGACAGACTGCTGCCGTAACGCGTTACATAAGAAAGCGGTCCAACCTCCAATAAGTTATTACTTCTAAAATTATAATAACCAAGTTATACAGAAAAATCCCTTATCTATATTTTATATGTCCGCAAATCCGTAATTGTTTTTTTTGTTCGAGGTAATCTTTATATCGGCTAGTTCGATGTTAATAGTACTTTCGTCTCGGTCGAACGCATATGCAGTACTGTATTGCTCCCAAATGGCGGTAGAGACGATCACTCATAGGGGTTTAGTGGGTAGTTGTGGTGTTCTATCGTGTAGCCCCACACCCCGCATGAGAAGGCGTACGTAAATACATTCCCATATGTTAAAAAAGGTCTTAGTGGGGTTTCAGTGAGTGATTTTATAAAAATTTGAAATTATTTTCAAGTTATTACGTAATATACATATATGAAACTACATATAACTAATATGACTTTATTAATTACACCATTTATAATTCGAGAACGGCTGGATCGCTTTTTATGATCTTTGTTTTATTGGCGATGTGTCCGCCCTGAAGAGCAGAATGACTGTTCAAATAACAGAAAATTTCACAGGGAAAAAAATATAAAGTAAATTAATTTCTACATACAGTTTGTTTTAACAACTTTGTTGATATGATCTCGAGTACGGATTGACTTATTTAGATGGTTTTTAATTTGTTCGTTTCTTAGACTCGAGAAATTTCCTCGAGCATTAGAAGAAAAACCAAATTTAATTAAGCTAATAACACAAAATTGATTGATTGATTTTAGGGCGGTACGAAATCCATTGGGACAGCTAGTTTAAATATTAATGTTACTCGAGAAACGCCGGGTAGGACAGCGAGTGTTATATAAAATCTAACTGCACGTCTTTCTGACTGGCTTATCACCAAACAGTTGAAAATTTAAAAACTAAATTATCCTTCAAATAGAGAATAGAATAGGAATAGACATTATGATATGCGAGCGAAGCCGCGAGTACAACTTGTATGACACGAGCTATAATTTACACAAAGCATATTGTATTTAGACATTATAACTAACATAATTACACAGTGATTACTTCAGCATCAACTAGTGGCGTATCTAGCATAGACAGCACCATTGTGGTGTCACCCCAAGAATCAAAACTACACCCCTCAACTCTAAAATGACTAAAATTTTTATAACTATCTATTATTCAAATATAACATTTTTACATGTGGCTTTTGTGCAATCTAATAAATTATTGCAAAGGTGGGCCGGGCCAATACTGATGCATGTTTCAGGTTTTTCTATGGTGTATTATTTATTTGTGATTCCCAATCGAGTGGGTCGGTTCGGAGTAATCCCTAGCAATCTATGGAATAGTTATTCAAACAAAAATTAATTTTAAAAACATTAACCTTAACATTTTTTTTTACATACTGAACTATCCTGCAATTGAATACAATATAAGATAAAGCTAGAGGAATATTTAGCACAATTGAAAGGTTAACATAAAAATAAGACCAACAAAGTGTCATTTTTTTTAAATACAAAATAGGCTTTGTTTTTTGACAACATTCTCACCTGATGTTAAGTGACGATGTAGTCCAGGATGGTAAACACACTAAGCCTAGATACTGGTTCACAAGTGATGCTGCCGGAACACACCTATTGGTGTTTGGCAACATGTTTTCAAACTTAAGGGTGGTAGCTACCCCGGCGTTACCACCATGCTATGGTTTCGTCACAATGTTTTCCTTCTCCGAAATCTCAGGCCGATTTTAGTAATGGATAGGTGTAGATCGAACCCGCTTCGATTGACGCGGAATCCGGGCGCACTACCTGCTGCGCCATCATCGTTTCAAATAAATAAACTGTAAATACCTAAACTATTAAGAGCTGCTTCTCCAGATGACACTCTGGCAACATGGTCCACACCGATCCTCTCAGCCTCCTCAGCAGCCAAAGTGTATGTAAGTGGGGCTAACAGCATTGTGGCTCTCCCATTCACAACATCTATTACTGATTCATACAACACAACTGGCAGCTGCTGCATTTTTTTGTAAATTAAAAAAAAAAACAATTACTTTTTGTATTTAACCCCTTAAGCACTAACCTGGCGTTTACGCCAGCTTTCCATTTTTTTGCCTATTGTCTCATTTTTATGGGTAATGGACATATTAATTTAAATTTTATAGCTTAATTTCGTGTTTGTTAATGAAATAACAAAAAAACCACCAAATTAACAATTCCATTTTGTTATTATTTAATTTTTCAAATTAAGTAGACTTCAGTGCTTCATGGATGATTGCACCAGCCTCATAGGAAACATAACAAACAGTATATGAAATATCTAGTTATTATTTTGTTTATGAGTCCCAAAGTGATACGAGAATTATGCTAGCATGTGACACTGGATATCCTAAAGTTATATCTATCCCCATCCTCCTCCAGGAATGTGTTAGCTTTTTCTGATTCTTTTCTTCAACTCAGACACATTCATGTGTTATAAAATGCATATATGTGGTGTGGTAGAGGATGTGGTGACCAAAATAGAGAAAGGTATGCTTAGTTGGTTTGGGCATGTAGAGAGGATGGATAAAAGAAGATTAACGAAATTAATTTATAAGGTGAGGGTGAATAGGCAAGTCGGTAAGGGTCGACCTAGGTGAACGTATCTAGACCAAATCAATCATGTGTTAAATAAAGGCCAGGTAAAAAGTACTCATAACCGACGAGCATGTATGAAAGCGCTCATGAAAGTAGAGGAAGCGAAAGAGGTATGTCAAGATCGTAGCAAGTGGAAGGACGTAATCTCTGCCTACTTCCACGGGAGAAAGGCGTGATTATATGTATGTACATATACAATTGTATTAGCTAGAGCAAATTCTATGAAATTTTTCACTATAATAATGGCCTAGCTGAGGTTCTTACAATTTTGGTATCTTTGCTTTACTTACCTATTTCAACTGAATTTCTAATGCACTCGCTCCAAACTTCTGTGAAACTGTTAAGTCCATTCTGGTCAACAGCATTAGTCATATGTCGATTACCCATAAAAATGGAAGACAATAAGAAAACAATGGAAAGCTAGCGTAAACGCCAGGTTAGTGCTTAAGGGGTTAAAAACAATTTTAACAAAACTATACATTATTCTATTAACTTACTTCTCCATTTCTTCCTGCAGGGTTTAACATTAACATCACAGGGCAATCATTTATATCACATATCTGCCTGTGGACGGCGATGTCGCGCTCTGTAGGTGTGTCACCAGTTGTGTACCAGCCCAGGAAGTCCATCTCAGAAAACACTTGTTTAACTGAAAGTTGTTCATATGCATTTTATTATACATATTTTAAAGGGAAAATTAAAAGTTTGTACTAATTATATTGATTTATAAAAACATTGAATAAATATGTAATTGAGTGTAATTTATGTTAAGTAGCTTTTTTTCAAAACTGATTAAGCTGTTTTATCTGGTTTATGGAGCTTAAAGTGTACTTAAGTGCTTAAATTGCTCAACTATAAAATGGTAACTACGCCAAGGTCATCACAATTGAACTGTTGCTACCTTACATATTTCAAAGAATGTATCCTACATTGGAAGGAATAATTTAGCAAACAGTTAAATGCATCCAGAATTAGAATGCTAGTATAGCAATCACATTTTCATTCATCGTTAGAACGTCAATTCAATGACACTAATTAATATTTTGGTCTATGATGGTTTCTGCACATTCCTCTGATATATTGGTAACTTTGTAATATGTAATAATGACACAAGCTTTAACTTTATAAAAAAATATATAAACAAAAATAATACAATTAAGCACATAGCAAAAGCAAAGCAAAACTTTTTTTAAATAATTATTATAATAATATTGCACAAATGATTGCAGAAGCACAGATGGGTATGCAACATGGTTTACATACAAAGCATAGCATTCCAAAATATTACGGAAATTTGTACAATATTGTAAATAATGTTATTAATGTAATAAAAAAATATAGAAAATAAAACTTACACTGTTCTTCTTTCAGATTATAATAATCTCTATCAATGATAATATCACCATCAATAACACTAAATACCAATTCAAATGAGTTCATGACTTCTATATTTCTACCTTTTTGCTTTCCAATCACTGCTCCAATAACTAAAACATGTTAATTGTAAATTAAGAAATTTAACTAAAACATATAAATCAAAGCCATTACATTGACTAGCCTAAACAATCAACACAATTAGATTATATTATATCATATTGGTACAAGGCAACAATTTATCCAAGATGTTGTTTATATATATAATGAATATTCCATTCACTAGTATTACTGTTCCCAATAAAAAAAAAGTTTATAAAAGTTTCATGTACTATTTTAATGTCATATTAAATTGACAAATGTAGAAATAAATGTTAATACTTGTAAATAAAATAATGTAAATACTTACCAGTTTGCGGAGAACCTTCTTGTGCTCGTAAACGAGTCCAGTGTTCAGATACATTCATTATGACCAATGGATGGAGAGATATAGTCACTGATCCGGTAGTGGCAGTGGTAACCACTACACTCTTAGTAGCTGTTGTCAATGGCGCTGGTGATGTTGGATTAGGTGGATCTGCAGGAGGACCTGATGAAGCACTCTCCACTTCCACTTCCATTTCAAAATCAATCCTGTCGGCACTCGACATTTCCTTTCTTTGCTAGTTACAAATAAATTCACTTTTTCAAGTTTGTGTCCTCCACCTGTAGTTAAAAAATATTTTAAATCTGAATTAGGTGCTCATATATGAACCATTAGAAACACATTATCTCCGTAGTGGAGCTCAAATCATAAAACCTATTTGAGTAGTGGATAATATCCTCTGGGTCTCTCCTTACGATACAATCTCCGATAGGAGTAATATTATTCTGTGAGTACAATTAGTATTAGACTATTAGTGTATTATCTATGGTACCTACAATTTATTACTTTATTTCATATTTATATGACCCACACTTGGATTTACCAATCTTGTCAATTTCTTGCACAGAATAATAATACTTTACCTACCGGAGATTTTTTGACAGTAATGACCAGAGGTGAACGATAATAAATGACAATGGATACTAGGATTTTTTTTGTTCCATTTCTTCCTATATTTAATTACGGGCAATTTGTGTACAAATAATTTTTGCCAGTATCATGTAGGTAAGATGTTTTTCAATCTTGTATCAGCATTATCAAACTCCAAAAAAACTCTGGCTCATCCTGCTAGAACTTTCCATGGATCATTCTCGGCACCTCAGAATAAATGCTACTCGTTATTTTCCATAATAAACTTAACTTGTACACAAAAACCAAACTATATTATATAAAACACAAACTGCTACTTGACAGACTGAGATACCGCCAAAGCTCTTTGTTTCTTTTATTCCTTTTAAGGAAAAGGTAAGGGTACTAAACCATGCAGACACGGCCAACGTTAGAAACACTACTCATAAATGACGCCCTTCTTTTACCCATAGACGTAATGTCTATTCTAGGTCTGTGGCTTATCGATTATTAGTAATAAAGGAACTATAGTCCGTTACCTATAACTTGTCCCTTGACTCCCTCTCCTTTATGTTGGCACTACAGACCGTCATTGGAAAGTCAATCGATTCTGTCAAATCCAAGCGCTTTGATTTTAGAGTAGAAATTGGGGTCCTTTTTTATTTAATCATGCTACAGACGTTTAAGAGTAAAGCAACAAAAATAGTATTGAAGCTTCATGCTTTTGTGTGAAAGAGAAAAAGCTTACAAATCTCCGATTATTCCATTAAATTGAGTAGTCTTAAGTGTTGACATGACAGGCTAGTTTGGCGATTTATTACCCGGAGGTACCGTGTAGTTTGTCGACGGAGAAGTTAAAATAGAACACCGTAGATTGACTCACTGCTTTTAATTAATACCAAAAATACAGAATGAGTATATATAGTTTACAATATAAATCAATGTCATGACAAGACGTATTGTTCATCAGCTTAATGTTTTTTCTACGTCTATCATAGCGTCCTGCAGCAAAGAGTATCTAATACACGTTAAAGTTAAATAGTTAAAATATGAAACGTAATAATGTTAATATAAGAAAGGCGGAACGCCACACTAGTAAAAGAGTTTCCATACCTTTATATTTAAACTCCATATAATTTGAGAAATATGTTTTATTTCTGTTAGAATATATTTTGTATTAGGGATATAAGTACGATAATTACTGTCTTTCCAGAAAGCAGTAAGAAAAAAGTAGTAGTAGGGGCGGGAGGGGAAAAGAAACTTTAGAGATGATTGTATTCCACCGGAAAATACTTACCATATTTCAAATTATTATAATATGCTACGTCTCGCTATCTGTGCAAACAATATACTATGTAATTATTGTTACCTGCTAATGTTTATTTTATTTATTTTGTTGGCGGTAGATATTTCCTATAAAACCGTTATTAGAATTATAAAGGTAGCGGTCGTTGCTGCAGCTACTTCCTAATAAAATTAGAACCCTGAGAAAAATCGGCACCAAGAGTTAGACTGTAAAATTGAATGGTTTCGAGAAACAAAATCTCGAGAAAGTTTCAATCAATCTCAAATAGAAAAATGGAAATATAGTATAGTGTAGTAATAGTTCAAAATGGAAGTTATCAATGTAGAGACATGATATTGTACTTTGGAGACACAAATACATAAAAAATGAAGGTAACATGCATGAACTTGACTAGTGATAGTGACGGTCCTTTAAGTCATTCACATTGCAAGATTTTTATCATAAAAATAAAGTTTATTTTGAATAATTTTTTTTTGTGTTGCATTACTTTATTATAACTGTTCACCTAATGTGTTCGAATGAAATTTATCGTATTTAATTGTCATTGTAAAATTTTCTCGCATAATTCATACAAAATGACATTTTCTTAGACGAAAACTAACGTAATATTAACGTAAATGTTCGTGTTTGCTCTTCAGTAGTTATGATGATTTGCAGATATTTAATGTTGTTTCCTGTGTAAAATAAGCCTTGAGAGCTTTCTTTAGGTTAGTTGTGTGTGAAATATCTGTCAATAGTATTGCTATTTATGTTTCGTTTTAATACTCGAACATTAAACTATAATTCACTTAAATTAAATCACTAATTTTACTCACTCAATTATTTTTTTGTTACAATTTATCCAACCTTCTCCACCTACCTTAATTTTTGGGAAGTACAAAATGGGAAATTTGCAGCCCGACTAGTCAGAGCTACCAACTCCTGAACGGGGAGGCTTTTAATAGTGAACGGACTGTAACTCTATACTATGTCATTTTGGTGGCGTTTTACGTGATATATTTTGGTTATTGTGCACAAGTGAAGTATATCGAAAATAATGACATGAAGCTTGTATTCTAAAATCTCCCAACAACTTCCATGTAGAGCATAACAAATGTCCACCATTTTATTGGGCTTTGAAGATGAAAATTAACAAAATAATAGGAATATTATAAAGTAATTACAGTCTCAAAAGGGCATGAACCCAGGGCTGTTAATAAAAATGTTAATAAAAATGTACTATGTGTAAGATTTTACTAGGTTATTCTGTCGTGATTGAAAGAAACGTATCTTTCGTTCAAAAATATTTATCTCTCATATATTAATTTGGAATAATATTGAAAATTGATAAAAGGGATCGATTATATATTGTAAGTTAATTCTATTTAATAGATGCTAATCATTGATCAATAATAAAGGAAATGTTAATGTACATATTTCCCAAAATTTTGGCATTGTATGTCTAAATTAAAGAACTATTATTACAATGTTTTGTGTTATCTTGGAGTATGAAATGTCACTGTCAATCTCTATCACATTTTGCTCGTAGATGTGTTTGGTTTGGTTAAGTTTATTTTTATTAAAATGTTTCTATATTAGCAAAAGAAGCCAGAAATAGAAAAATTTGTTATAATCATTGTACTGCTAAAAATTGCAAAAGAAGAAAATACAAGCTATTCCATTTGAACTTCGTCTCCATCGAGCTTGTCTATTGTACTCAGGTCAGCAGGTCCTTTAACTTCAATATGGCATCAACAGTAATAAAAGCATTGGGTGGGGTAGCCAAAGACGTCTCTCCTTTCTATTATAGGATTTTATCAAAATTTCCACAAAACTTTACATTTTGCTTCGCATATGGATCTGCTGTTAAACCTCAAATAGAAAATCAAAAAAAGCATAATATGATTGATTTAATATACTGTGTGGACAATTCATACAGATGGCACGCCGCCGCAAACATTGAAAAAAACCCATCACATTATTCAGCACTCAGGTATATGGGCAAAGGATTTGTTGCAAGATTCCAGGAAAACTGGGGTGCTAAAGTATACTTTAATACACTTGTCGAAATCAAAGAAGAAAATGTAACAATCAAATATGGTGTTGTGTCACAGAAAGACTTGATTGCTGATCTACTTGACTGGAATGACCTTTATCTTGCTGGCCGATTACACAAGCCTGTTGAAATTATAAAACAAACAAATAGTTCTCAATTACAAAATGCTCTTCTGTCCAACCTACGTTCTGCAGTTCACACAGCCCTTCTCATTTTACCTGAAACATTTACAGAATATGATTTCTACTTTGCTATATCAAATTTGAGTTACGCAGGTGATTTCAGGATGACATTTGGAGAAAATAAAAATAAAGTAAGGAATATAGTACAACCTCAGTTGACAAGTTTCCAAGAGTTGTATAGGCCAATCTTGCAACAATTCCATGCTTATGTTGACTTTCCATCTGGAGAGTCACAGTGCCATCAAGATTTACACCCTGAAACAAAATTGCACCATTTGATGCAGTTACCTATGGTACCACAGCAGAGAATTGTCAAATTCTGGAACCATGGTGGACCACAACAAGATATGGAAGAGGTGCTGAGAGCTTTAGCTTATGACATAGATTGTGCAGTAATTTTACGTCAAATCTTAAAAGATTTAGTATGGCAGTCCAGTGTGAGACAATCTTTAAAGGGAATTATGACAGCTGGATTTTTAAAATCTATTCGCTATAGTGCAAAGAAAATTGCGAAAATGTTTTAAGTAATGTAATTATTGTAGAAAATTAGTATATAGAATAAAGTTAGCATAACAAACAAATTTTTTTATTCCAATGTATCTTATATAACTCCTTTTTGTTTTTAGGCCCAAATATGCTCTCTGATGACTCAAGTAGTGACTCAGAAACAGGTAGATTCAAATGTAGAACAAAACCTGAAATTGAACAAGGATCCAGAAACAAAGGTGATACAATAAGGTCATCTGATAGAAACAGGAATTCTGAAAGTAATCGATTTCATAGAGAATTTGATAGGCGTAGAGATGAAAGAAATAAAGATTCCTATGATAGGGATAGGTACAGACATTCTAGACGTTCTCCGTTACCTAGAAGAAGATATTCAAGAGATAGGAGCCCTGCTAGAAGAAATCCATATCAAAGAAGACATTCTGGAGATAGAAGTCTGAACAGAAGATCTCAAGAAGAACATAAACATAGAAGAGACTTCAGGACATATTCTAAAGTTAGCGATCATAGAAGTACCAGTAAAGAAAGACATAGACATTCTCGTTCTAGATCTAAACGAAAGGATTTAGTAGATGATAAAAATAATTCTGAAAAAAAAAAAAAAACGATTAAATATGAAAGAGATAACACTTCTCTATCACCAGATCATAAAGAGAAAAGATCAGAAGTATTTAGGGCACCACCATCAACATCTACAAAGAAAAAGAGTGAAAGTCCAATAATCCTTGAAGATCAAAGTGAGAGTGATGATGAACAAAAAGTGGAACCTGGTTCATATTACAAGATGATTCCTACTGTTGTAAAAGATATATCTGAAGAATCTAGTGAAATTGATTCATCTGATGATGAGAAGTTAAGAGCAAAACTTTTAAATTTGGAAAAAAAACTGCATAAAACAAAAAAAAAAAAAAGAAACGGAAGAAGAAGCACAAAAAAAAGAGTTCCAAATCCAATGAAAGAGAGCCAGAACCCGCATCAGTTGAAGTGACTAGCACAACTGACATTGAAGATAAATCTAAAACTCATTCAACTAATCAAACTGAAACAGTTGCAGAAGTGACTTCAACACAGAAAATTACACAGAAAGAAAGTAGTGAAGAGGGTGAAATATCAAGTGATGATTCTCAAAAAGAAATTGAAATAGATCCGAATGATTTGAGACATAAGTTAAAACGCTCAAAACAAGGAAGCTCCAGTCAGGAAAAAGATGTTTGTGGACCCGCATTACCTCCACATTTGATGGGCCAATTTAGGAGAAAGACTTCACCAAGTGTTGAAGGGCCAGCTCTACCACCGCATCTGCAAAGGAGGTCCGGAAATATAGGTGATTAAATTTTTTTACAAACCTGTTTTATTATTAGCTTTATTTACTATAGACATCAATTTCTACAGGACCAACCATTCCTGATGATATGCGAAAAGTGCTTGCAGAAAATGACAGGGATGTAATCAAATACGAATTATCTGATGAAGAAGATATTGGGCCATTACCCGCAGGATCAGAAGATAAATGGTCTGATGCACATAAACGACTTGAAATGAGAGCATTAAATATGAAAATCAGACAACTTGATGGGCATTCTTTAACAAGCCACCAAGTAAAATCCCGAGAGCAATGGATGTTAGAGTTACCTGAGGGTAAAGCAAAATATATTGGATTAGAAGCACGAAGTTTTAGGGCTAAAGAAGGTCCCGACATGTCCGATAGGTGAGTCAAATAATAAAATTTCAATTAAATTAAAATGAACATATGCTGATAAACTCTCCTTAATTCAAACCTGCAATAATTCGAACCTCTCTGTGATTCAAAGTTATCATATGTTCCCCAGAAAATCCCTTTATACTACTTTATAAAACTAAATCAATTTATTTTTATGCAATTGGTAATTTGAACGAAAAAGTCATCGCTACGTAACAGAACGACGCGTTAATTCGAACTCATCGACGTCAAACACTCGATAATTCTTAAAGATTTCTTTATTAATTAATTCATATTATGCACTAGTTAGTTAACTCTTAACTTTTGTCATCAATCAACACCCAATAATTCAAAGTTTTGTTTATTGTCTCTCAAAAATTCGTAATATTTTAAGAGTCCCTCGAGTTTCGAATTAACGAGTGTCGACTGTACTGTGATCAGATGATTTAGTCCAAAAAGTGATGTAAAAATTCGTGTGTGTACTTAAAGTTTGAGTTTTATATGTTTAGAAACAAATTTAGCTCTGAAGTTAATTTTTATTTATGACACTTGCATATAAATGTTTAATATGAATTATATACGTAAACCTGTCAAAAACTTTTTCTTAGCTGTCAATTGACTCCTTATACATACAGTTTTTAAAGATGGTTAAGAAATAGTAAAACTATGCAAAAAAATTTGCAACTATATAACGTATACTTCAGATCAAGCTGGACTGATACTCCAGAAGAGAAGTCAAGAAAAGCAGCAGGTATTATTAAAGAAGAAGATGCAGATGTTATTTTGAAACGTGAAGCGAAATCGCGTCAGATAAATAATAGAGACTTGGAACAAGAGGACGCCGTACGGTAATGTCATAAAAATATTTTTTTACATAATTAAAAATTCAACCATAATTAACCCCTTGAGCACTTACCTGTCGTTTACGCCAGTTTTCCATTGTTTTCCTATTGTCTTATTGTTATGGGTACTCGACACATTAATATTGAAAACTTAAAAAATATGTTTTTAATTTTGATATCCCTATAAATCATCGCAAAAGTAAATAAAAAAAGGAAAGGTAATCGATTAATTAACAAAGGGAAAAAAATGTATTGAAGTTAACCTTTACCTGTTTATTATATAAATTATCATGTTCAGGGACAAAGAAACGCATTATAGTATACTTATAGTAACATAAATGAAGTTAATATTAGTTTGTATAATAAATATAACATTGTAGACGCATACTGGCGTAGTTTGAAGCTACTATATGAAAACACAAAAAAAAAACCATATTTTCTGATTCAGAACATTCCTTTCTATGGGAATTTTACAACTTCAAACCTCCAATTATGGCTATATATTTACATATATTAAGAAATAATTTTCAGTATGACACAAATCATATGATTTTTTGGTAAATCAACATTGTAAATGTTGACTTAAAATATAAATACCAATTTAATTGTTCTATAGGAAACACAAGAAGAAACATAAAAGAGAAGAGAGCTTACTAGACATCCACCAAAAGAAGTTAAAAAGAAGAAGAAAAAGGTTAGTTTTTAATCTTACTTATAAATAAAAGGCAACATCTTCTTGTCTGACCATGTTTCAATAACTGAGAAACGGATAAACTCATTTACATTATACTTTGATGAATATTCGGCATTCCGGTTCCGGCATTTTCACACAACTCTTCTCCCCCCCCCTTTATTTATTCTCCGAGGGGGGGTAGTCGGCGTCATGACTCCGCCCAAAATCGTACACGTCGAATTGACAAATCTCTTAAAAATATACAATATACGAAACCTTTAACCCTTTCAGGACCATAAGTAGGCGGAGAGTAAATATTACCATACAACTGTTTGTATTAGTTTTGTAAACATAGAGTATATGAAAATCACAAAATGATGCATTTGTAAGTCTATCTCTTTTAGAGTTTTGTGGGAAACATTTTTTGAATATTTTTCAAATTGAAATTCGAATATTGTTATAATTAAATAGACAGCTGCCAATTTTACAATGGGAAAAATGTTTCCCCTGGCCGTGAAAGGGTTAAGTAATGTAATAATCATATGGCATTCATCTATACTAATAAATAAAATTGAAGTGTCTATATACGTTACCAATACCAAAAAACAATTTATTAATTTTTTGTCTATCTGTTTGTCACGGCTAATCACCGGAACGGCTTCACCAATATTGACGGAACGAAAGATAGATGAAGTTACTCCGCGTAAATTAGGCTACAATTGTTTTACGATAATGATTACAATAGGGCAGGTGTTTGAATTTGTGATAAGTATCTTTGCTTTCTGTTAGTACCAAAAATAATTTTAGCAAAATTATTAGGGTTTCGCAAAAAAATGTAGACACGCCTCTACGTAGCCTATACAGCCTTGGAAGCTACTGCGACTCTTTTCAAAATAAATCACAATATGCCTAATTTGGGTATTTATTTTACCTTAAATATAGTGCACGTTCACAGTAACTGGCGTCGATAGTCACATACATCTCGCTTACACATAAAACCGCTGGTAAAACATCTCTTTCATGCATACAAAGTCCTTATAGAATAAAACAAAATAAATTGAAGAAAAAAAAAAACGATTTAAAGGTCAGGTTTACTGGCAAGTGTTTGAATTTATGAGTAATTTTATAATATAAATATAATACAATAACATTACTTTCTCTTGGTAAGGGCTCCATGTAATAATTTAAAATTTATGAAATTGTCGACAAAATACAATTCGTATGGACAGCACAATAAAAACATGATTATTACACAATGATTATTTAAAAATTATATTACTCAGTGAAGAATATATGAAACGTGGGCGGAGTCGTAGGCATGCAGCTAGTTTGAAATAATTATAAAAATGCTGTATTTTTATTTTTTACGACTTATTAAACGATCCGTATTGATTTCGACTGATCTGAACAATTTTATAAATTGACATTTCACTGCTGATCTGGCATCTTTTAAAATTCAGAAAGATGACAAAGACGAAGAGAAAAAGGAACGGCGTCCGTTCAGCCGCGACGTAGATTTGCAGGTGAACCGTTTCGACGAAGCTCAAAAAAGATCAATAATAAAGAAAGCTCAAGATTTAGATGGCAGATTCTCCAGCGGGGAAGCAAAATTTTTATAAAAATGTCACCTAATAATGTAGTTTCTTTTAGGTGTTTTTATCTTTTAGAATAATGTCATGATCCGAATAAATTTCGAAACTAACTCAGATGGATGTTCAAATTAATTCTTACATTCATAGATAATCTATAGTCTATACTTCTTTTCTCCTTTAATTGTAAAGTCTGTTTGAATAATTGTAGTCTGTGAATACAATTAATAATAGTTGGTTTTTTTTCAGATTAAGTTTTTATTAATTGTACAATTAGATTCCACTGTTACTCGAACTACTATTTTATTTGATGTAATATAAAATGGTAGTTTAAGATATTTAGATTAGGGTTGCCAGCCTTAATTGTTAAATCTACGGTAAAACAGGACTGAGCTATTACAATATAGGAAAGCGAGTAATACAATTTATTATTCTTTAACTCATATACCTTTTTATGGCAACGTTTTAAAAAAGTCAATTTAAAAAATAGGCAAGATCTTTTTGGATTAATTGAAGTGATTATAATCATTTCTTTGTGATGATCCACCTTTAAGGTTTTTTGTTATTTGTTATTTCAAAATCACTTGTTTGTCCTATCTATCTCTAGTTTTCAGTCCAGATATTACCAAAAATCAAGAACATCATTTTAACTTGATAAAAGAATAAATAGAATTATTTCTAATAAATGTGTGTTCTAGTTGCCTAATAAGAACACGAGAGGACGATCTTGTACCGCTATATTTGTATACTTGTACTTTTATTCTTAAGTTTCACTATACAATAAAAGTGTATAATATTCGATTTCGATACATCTTTCCATTCCCCGGGACCGTCTACATGCCAGAAAGTGCTTCGATGTCGTACTTCAGCGTCATACAGTGACAGTTTCATGGACTCGCATAATATGCATTACAGTGCACATCAAACTACATGCAGATACATGGGTTCTGTAAGGAATACCTTGAGATCTCTAATTTCGCACCGCAGGAAGCAAATTCCGTAGAATTTATGTCCCCAGAGAGCAGCCCTAACCGAGTTGCATACCATGTTGGTGCTAGCTACCACACTCGACTAAGCGGTCTAAGCGCTCACCTTTAAAGTTCGGTGAATCTGTCAAGAACATACGCTTAACAGCATTTAGTCAGTTTAAAAAAACATCACGACGCAAACTACGTAAAGTAAAATATAACATGATGTTGGCAACCCTATTTACTGCATTGTTAATCTCGACTATAACAAGTATCTGTAACAAGGATGTTTAGTTTTTTTTTTTTGTATTTCGTTTCAAATCTTATTGTAATTTATTATTAATAGGATATAATAATTATTTTATATAATAATACGTAATTTTGAAAATAATATTATCGATTAGTTTACGTATTAAATATAATAATTGTAGGTAGTTTATACCATTTACCTAGTACCTTTCTGGTTTATACCATTGAGTTTATGTACCTACTAGGTATGCAGACAAATAATACTAAGCTATTTTGGATCTCCACGTGATATAGGCGGACCGAGCAGAGGTATTTACATTCTGGGCGAGTACAATATGACGATTATTAAAAACAACACTTTAAGCCGGAACTAATATGTCCTTATTGCTCAGCTAGTCTAGAAGAATTCGAAAGTGGCCTCAGATCTTCACTTATATTCACGGGATATAGATAGTTTTATTATTTGAAACTGAATTACGAAAAGGTACTTCTTGACTTTTGCTTGTCTTCAGAATTGTTTAAATAATATCGGAGTACACATGAAGCTAACATTATTAAATAACACTTAACATCTCGCGTTGTCAAGCGTCTGGGATGAGCTAAGTTAGTGCCCAACGTTCATATATGCTAAAACATAATAACTCGGAGGTTAAGTATATATCTTGTATATCTTACAGAAACCAATAAAAATAATGTACAGAGTACACAATCCATGTAGCTTGTAAATAATCTCCAATTATATATTCTGTATTCCGAAATTAAACGATTTTTTAATGATACAGTATTGTTTATTTTTAAATTTTTCAGGTAGTCTCATCTACGAGTTTAGTTAATAGAAAAAAAAGTTATACATTAAAAAATATATATTAACACTTAAATGTACCTACTTCTTTTAAATTTATCTGTTTCCCTCAAAAAATAACATTTACTTTAACATACGTTTAATATAGTACTAGAAAAAAGAAAGTGTGAGAAGTAATTTTATACATAAAATCACTTTATCTTGTATGTTAGATGATCTTGGCGTCGCTACTGTCACCAGCATCAGATTTAGCGGAAGGACATTCTTTTACTTTATTATTTTCGCAACACAGCAGTGATTCTGCCGTCATATCGGCATACTGCCACGGTTTATCGCACACCTTATAGAATGCGGACAGCTGTGAAATAATATGCAAAATTATTACGGACCTACTTGAAAGAAATATTCTAAAATAAAATAGGATACATAAAATCTATCTACTATGTTTAATTTAGAAAGGCATAAATGTAAAAATGTTATTTTTTTTAATGCAACCATTTCTGTGACGATCGAAGTTGCGAAAATAAACTTAAAATCTGTTTAATTTTTGGGACTAATGATTTTACAAAATACGATTTTGCGACAGTATTTTGACTTAATTTATGACTACCGACATAATATTATGAGGTATAATTATGTTAACAAGCAGTATACTCTATGGTTCAATAGCAGTGTGGTGAGATGGACGTAGATTTGAATACGATTATCCTATTCCATACTGAGCATGAGCTTTCGGTGAAAGATAGCATTGTGATAAAGTCATAGCGTGGTTTTAGAGCATTGTCTAGCGTCTGTCTGAGTAGCTACCACTGTCAAGTTTGAAAGTCTATCGCATAGCATATACAGATGTGTTCCAGCAGCATCACTTGAGAGGCTATATCTCTAGGCTTGGTGTGTTTACCATTCGAGACCACATCGTCACTTAACATAAAGCGAGATCGTGATCAGTGGCGTAACTAGCATGGCACCCCAAGAATCAAAACTAAACGCGAGTCCACCTACAATAAACCCTGCCGCTCCCACCTGTCTCCTTACATTAATAAATTATATTTGTATGTAACTATTTATCAATTTAAGTGGTATCAAATATTATACCCTTAGTTCAGTAGCATCCTTGAGTTTGTTGCACAAAACTTCTGGTCCTTTCGCCTTCGTAGCGGTTGCTAATGCGTTACATAACTGCTTACACGTACTATCTCCCTCTTCATCACATTTAACAATGAGGCTAGGCGTCTGCGAGAGTATTGGCGACAAGCCAACACCCGGTGTGGTTGTGGGGAATCCCCCGCATGAACAATTACCTTTAGACATTTCTTCCGAGCTTGCATTACTGTGGTACAAAACATACTATGTAGTAGGTACACTTTTCTGATACTCCTGCTATAAATATAAAGCTATAAATTAGACTGATTTATTCATGGCACGTAACAATAGAGAAAAGTAAAAAATATTTACATATCACGTAAATAGTACTTGCCTCTTTAACTTGTCTGCTAACACAAAGCTGAGCCCAAACAACAAGATAATCCAAAGGTTGCAAAGGTATACTCTTTTAGACGACATGTCTGCGGCTAATGAGACTTTGGTAGGAATTAATGCATTCTTGACGCTTTTATACATGCCTAGCAGGTAATAAAGACAAGTAAAATATTACGGTGACCGCACTGTAGGCGGGAGATTTTAGTTCAAATGTTTATTTTTACATACTCGGGAAAAAAAAACGATATTGAACTATAGATAAGTCCATTTGAAATACAAATGAGATAGAATGTTTCAGCACTAAACTAACGAACTCTGTTTATTTTTTCTTAATTACTCTATTTTCTGTTAGATTTTGTCCAATGGCGGTGTTTTGCGTGGGGGCGACCGCCTACGGCCTCGCGGACCAAGGGTCCCCGCGACAGAGCCCAAATATATATGTTTATGTATTACATATTATTATGCATTACTAAATGAGTCCTCGCGGCTCCTTCCGCATAGTATATATTACATTTGCATTGCGTTGTTGTCGCGTGGGTTTTGGGGGGGGGGCTCGTAAAATGTACTTCGCCCACATCAAATTATAGTCTTACCCCGCCACTGATTTTGACGACAATCTTAATTATGTTAATGGCAATTCTATGGAAGGAAAGATTTCCGATTCTGACACTCGATTGCATTTATTTGATTATTCAGAGCAGGTTTTCATCTTAATGGCAAACCAATATATAACAATGCCATATGATAGGTAGGTAGGTTTTTTCTTTCGTGTTAAGTAGTTTCGAAAAAATTATCAGTTTTAAATATGAATACACATTAAAAAAGGTACCTTGAAACAATCGTGGCTTACGGGCTTGATAGTTTATATATGATGGCTTGCAATTAGCCTCTAGTTGGCTTTAGTTGTATCAAGATGTTATTTCTATGTACTTACTCATTAATGTTTCTATGTGCATAGTTTTCTGCAATCTAGTACGATTGGGCTGACACAAAAGGTTTCAACTTAGTCCTTTTGGATAGTAACCTTTGGTAATAAGTAATTGATTAGCCTCATAAAAACAGCGATCTTATTTGATGTTACTTATCAATATATTTAAGCTGGGCTGATTATTTAATCGCATGCTCGTTTTTCTTACTTCGGACTATTTTTTGAAATAATCCAGATGAAATCTTTACGGGATCTGATGGAATGTAAGTAGGTACCTAATAGACCAAGAACTGGGAATTCTTTGAATGATTACAATATTTGAACAACCACCACCGTTCGTGTCCGCGTGCCGATAGAAAAATACTATGAAGTTAACTAAATAGAAAAATGCAGGAACATAAGTAAAGGTAGAGTCAGTAAGCAGGTTGTGGGAGAGAAGTCTCGACCACGGCTAACGGCTGCCTAAATGATATCAACACTATCAACTACCCAATGTATAAAAGTACGGCCCGCAGTGGTATCTTATACTGACTTACGTGGGCCTTAACCAGAAAAGTGTGACGACTTCTGCTCTAATGTCTATTTAGTTGTCTCTCTCAAGTAGATACCTATAGATGCGTTCAGACAGTATCACTGGGAAGCCACATCGTCAGATATCATAAAGTGTAATTATGGGCTAACGTGGAACCCAGTATACGTATAAAAGTGCTTAATAAAACACGAACTGTACCATGAAAATTCAAATCATGGACACATTGATTTTATAAATGCATTCGTTGTTTTGATATAAGACAAGGAAATTGTTATCATTTTACCCCCTCATACAATAAGTCGTTATTCAGTATGTGAGACAGGTAATGCAATTCCATTTGACGCTAAAAGTCAAAACATATGAACACGAACTAACTACAGGTAAAGGTAAAACAATATTCACAGTTTTGTTTACATTTTCACAACATTGACAGGTAAAACAATATTTATTAGGTACTAGCTGTGCCCGCGACTTCACTCGCGTGGAATTCAGGCGACCCGTCCCGTCCGGTCTTTCATACCATAATTCACCGAAATCGAGTTAGTAGTTTTTGGGTTATTTCGAACAAATAGACAAAATGTGTCCTGTAATAGATTCTCAATCTGTACATAGTTTTTTTGCTCAAACATCATCAATGTAAATAAAAAAATCTTCATTCTCCAATCTGTAGATTTTGTCCCGTTAGTCTTTTGTTATATGTATAGGTTATCTATGTCTTGTAATCTTCCAGAATAGTCCGAATTAGAAAACTAAAAAACTTAGTATAGCACCTATATGAATAATCGTCAGAAATACATTTTAATTTACTTAGGTAATCACCATTCATAACACTTCGTCCGCCATCAAGAGTATAATATGATCGTTATCGTTGGTTATCAATTCGAAAACAGAATAAATTACTTTCTATAATGAAAATAGCAAATCAGGTTTCAGTTATAAATCTTACTATTACGTCATACATGTACTTATTTAACTAAACAACTCACCACTCTTTTCAAAATCTATACTAATAAATAAAATTGAAGCGTCTATTTGTAATATCAAAATAACAAGTTTTACTAAATAGTTATATACATACTAATGTATATGCGGTACCTATACCAAAAACACAATGAATTTTTTCTGTCTGTGTGTTAATACCGGCTAATCTCCAGAAAAGTTGGACCGATTTTATCGGCTCTCTCTTTTTTTATAGATTTAGCTAGAGTTACTCCCCGTAACTTAAGGTACTTTTATTTTGTTTCCGCTGTGGAGTCCCTGGTCATGGACTGCACAGCGGAACGTCCGAAATACGCTTTGTACGCGGACGCAGGGAGGTACTACTACACCACATAGTGATTGTGTTTTGCCGGTTCCCTGTCAAAACGACGTCATCCTACATAAGCGAAGTTGTTCCCAAGCCGCGAGGGTTGGGGACGAATAAGTAAGCGATCGATGGTCGTTGAGTACGGGAGAAGGGGAGAGGAGGAGAAACGAGAGGTTTCCCACCCCTCCATTGGAGACCCTTTTTGCTATGGGAGTGCCAACCCAACATCAGGTTTGGACTGCCGCCGAGGCGACGTGGAACATGCTAGAATTCCGTGTCTCCCCCTAGGAAGTATGATACCGTGGGGTTTTAGTGGATATTCCCGGCGCTACACCAGAGTGCCTACACGCCAGGCGAGTCCCACATACCCTCCTACTAACTTTAAGCCGGGAGATATTACTCCCGGATTAGAGTTGCCAGGAAAGATGCGCAAATGCATTTCCCCTTACTTAAAAAAAGGGTACTTTTGTTTCTAATTAGTGTTCCACGTAAAAAAATAAAACTCATGAAATTTAAATAAAATCCGATTCAATGTAGCAATTTTATTAACATATGCTTGAATTTGTGACAAGTCCCTATCTTTGCTTTCTGTTAATAAGTACCAAAAATGATTTTAGGCAAATTGTTAAGATTCAGTAAGAAAAAATAATATTAAAAATTGTGAAAAAAAGAAAACAATTCAATGGTGATTTCAACTAGCAAGTGCTTGGATTTATAAAAATATTTTTGCTCTGGAGTACTATTATATGTAGGAGTGTATTATACGGAGTAAATATATTTTCCGTGTAAAAATATTAAATATTATGAAATTGTAATACCATCACCATCAAATAATTGTTTTCCAATGATTATTTCAAAACTATATTACACAGTGAGGATAATATGAAACATAGACGAAAATGCAGGCATACAGCTATTCGTAAATTAGACGGCCAATAAAATTCTATTATGTATTCAATAATTTATTGAAATTTCTGTAGATAAAAATATAAAGAGACCTAAATGAACATCACACTTTATATACAGATTTATACAATTATCAATATATTAATTATTGTTGTTTTGTCATTGAAGGATATGTATATGTAATAATACTGATAGTCAAACAAAGTTTAAATTTAGAGAATATTTCCAACTCCAAAACTTCAGTGAAACAAATGAAAAATTGGAAGTTCTGTTAGAAAGTTATAGTAAAATATAAGTAAACATAGTTTTATAGCATGATTTGTATGAAAAGTAAGACACTAAATAGTATTGATATAAGAGAATCGAAAGATAGTATAATAGTATAAACAAAGAAGTAACATTGGTAATTACTAGTGTTACCATGAACATGACAAATACCCTGTTACATAGACAAAATCATTAAATGCATGTACTTAGTCATCTTATATTTTAAGTTTAAAGGACTCACACATTAAATGTGCTCTATTTCTTCATTTGTTAACATTACTTGTAAACATTATGAAATGCCATAGGCATCAGTCCGTAAACAAATCATTATACACAACTTTTTTTTTAAAGTATATTATGTAATTAATAATTACAGCAACAAATCCCAAAATATAATGTTTCTAAATAATGAAACTAGCAGAACAGGCACATTATTTAATCTGACTATCCTTTGTTATATAATCTAGACATACTTCATACCGTAATACAGTAATTAGTATAACGTGTACATTGTATCAAGTCTTTGATTGTAAAATTTTAAGCTATTTATTATCTTTGTGGAGCTGGCTTTGGTTTAGGCATTTTACCCAAAAGTGTTTGAATCTCCTTTTTCTCATCATAACTTTTCCACATTTCATATAAATTTATTATTGCTCTTACAATTTCTTGTATCTGAAACAAAGTTAATGGAGTTATTTCATATATTTGTAATATTAAGAAAAAAAAATGATATCATTGAAAGTTGTATGAAATATACTATATTTTTTACCTTATCCATGTCTACATTTAATTCTGCAAACCATAGTTTGAGATTTTCTTTTCCAAGCATAACACAGGCTATATGTAAGGCACCTATTGCGATCTGGAATTTAATTACAGTATGAAATTAAGTACAAAAATTAATCTAATAGTAACTAATCTAAGTACAAAAATTATCAAGCATTTTAATTATGCATGTGAAGCATTTATATAGGCAGTAAATATCAAAATATTGTACATTAATCATTTTTTAAGTCCAATAATTGGTGCATTTTTCAAATTGGCTTTATATTTCAGATACTCATAGAACTAAGAATTTTATTAAGATCATTAAAAAGACAAATAACTTTAGTAAAAAATATGCTAAAACATTACAATAACTATTAGAAAGACGATTTTATACTTATTTATATTGGTTTCATTATTAAGAAACTTTCAATTTACTTTATTTAAAAACATTAACTATAGAGACTAAATATTATATCCTCATCATAAAACATTCTATTTGAAATTCAAACTTACTTGATAAGGTGGGTATAACAAACTAACATCTGTTCTTAAGGAATCATTTACTATTCTCCAAGCATATGTGAGTAATTGGTCGTCCTGACCTATATCCTGAACAAACAGAAGCAGTGGTCTATACGGTTGAAAAACAATCAGGCAACAGTCTAAATTTTCTAGTAAATAAAATTCACACTCTAGTATGTGGTTTGTTCTATAAGGAAACTCCTGTTGCCCATAAGCATAACTAAATTTAGTTTTAATCACAGTTTGGCATGTTGTTATTAGCCTCGAATTGGATATAACACCGAATTCTTCTACTTTTGACGCAAGAAACACACACGTTGGCGCTAGAAGTAAAGGGTCTATGCACTTTAGAGAATTTCTAGCGTAAAATCTTTTGAAGTAAACTGTGGCGGTTGCTATAACTTGCTGACGAAGTTTCAATTGTTCTCCTAAAACCTGTATAATACTTGCAAAGAAATTGAATATTTTTTGGTATTCTTCTTCTGTTAAAATATTTAAGTCATGTTGCCGATCTCGTATAAGATCTTGTTTATCTAAAATCCATTGCTGGTGATGTGAACTTTGCCAGAAATTACCAGCCATTCTTATTATTTACTTTTACTATATTTATAAGCATTTATTTCTAGAAGTTTAGGAATGCTTTGTATGTCAATTCATTAATTGTCAATGTCAACATTGCCATTGTCAACTGCTGGCTTCAAGCAAAAACGTCAAAAATATTAACAAAAAACTTTTTAATTTAACACGGCCATGAATATAAGTGCTTTAAGTTCAACTTATTATTACTTGTCTAATCTTCAAGGATTTAAAAAAATGGCGACACTTTCTGAGTTTTCCAAGACAGTTTTTGTGAGATATTAGAATTCTCAGTCCACATCATTATTTTGAAAACACTGGTGCATAATAACTAAACTAAACGACGTAAATGGATAATATCTACATAATATGGAGTAAAATACTGCAAGCACAATTACAAACAAGTTCTAGGTACTAAATGACAAACAAAAATCGCGTCAAAAACTTTGCCAACCAAAACTTAATTCTTTAATTCAAAACCATCTCTTAAACTAAAAAATATTCAAAGTATTCGTGAGGTGCACAGTACATTAAACATTTCCAGAATGAACAAGAAATGAATTATATTATTGGTCAAAGATAAATTTATTATTTCTCAAAATATTTTCTCTTAACTTCAATGCAATTCATACGAATAAACCACAGAATTAACTAATTCATGTATTTTATTATTTATCTCTGGTCATGTACCAATCGCTATTCATTGTATATAAAACGTTCCTCCAAGCTGGCCGTAGCAACGAGTCAAATTCATTAAAATTTAAAAATAGTGACAAACATCTATTTAGGAGCAGTTTTGGTTAATTTCGGTTGGCCTGGAAAAACCCACACATTTGATCGCTGCTTTGTTTTGAGATTGTATCTGTAAATCCATCTTTCATCACCTGTCACTTAGGTCCCACACTAAATTTGTCGATCTTTCGTTGAATCTGGTAAACATGACAACGAACCAAATGACGCGATCCATTTTTTTGAACCTCCGTTAAATTATGAGGCATCCATCGGAAAGTCCATCGAAAGTTTTTCATACCCAAATGTTTTTGTAGGGTTGATTTATCTGACCCATGCCTTTGCGTAAGGATGCCTAAATCTCATGGTAGGTCACTTGACCGCTTCGATCAAACAGCATGCAGTATTGATGTTTTCATTGGTCACAGCGGTACACTACCACAAAATTCGTTATAGATTAACAAGACCGCGATGGATTTTATTTTTTTAACTAGCTAACGCTGTTGACTAGAAGGGCCTTCACAGCTTCACCGTGACACGTTGGAATTCTGCAAACCAGCTATAAGCAATCGACTTGCATGGTAGGTACTTCATTGCAAAAACAGTTTGAAGGCGAGCGGACACTCTGCCGAGACATCAAACTACTCTTACAATCGTAGTAAATTATACTACAAAATTTTTCACGAGGTAAATTCATGGTAACGCAGTAACAAATAGATGAGACGAAAACCAAAGAGTTTTAAATGTTGTAATTAATCTATCAATACATATTCTTTTTCTTCTACTTAGAAAATGGCACTCTGTGTGTTAAACACACACAATTGTGCCAGTGTCTTGTGAGTAAGACGTATTTTCAAACTTGTATCAACGATACCAAGCTCCAGTAAAATTCTCCTTGACCTTCTATTTCTATGAAGTTCTCTCGGCAACTTAGAATAAACGTTACGCGTTATTATTTAAAATAAACTTCCCTAACTTTTACATAATAACCAAACTATATCACACAAAACACCACCAAGATTATATGATATAGAATCGAATACGTAAGATAATGAATTAAAGAAACTAACTGCTACATGACAGCAGGCCCGGATCTACGATTTTGTCGAACCGGGCCAGAAACTTATCCATCTCGAAAAAAGTTATGAATTTTTCAAAAAACAACTCATTTTTTTCAAATCGTTATAACTTTGTTAAAAATTGGCCGATCGAGACGTTTTGAAGTCTCCCGAACGTAAAGCCTGTTTTGCAGATGCGGGAATCGATCTCTGCATTAAGCGAGAGATTGCTCGATACGTGAAAACCTTGGTAGCAAAACTTGCTGACTACCTGCAAGGGTTCGCTTTTAAGCAAAATATCTGTTTGTTCTGAACATTCTTGCGCTAAAATGAGAGTTTTTTTTTAGCATTAATGTACATTGAGACGAGATCACATGCTCTGATAAATTTGTTCTTCAGGTTTTGAAGTAGAGCCTGACCGTGGGCGATAAAAGCGGCACCATCAGCAAAGATACGGACTGTTTACAAATAGAACCTGCCTAAGGCGCTTGGATTGAGCGTAGAGATATTGTGCAGCCTTCCATCAGATCTTGTGTATAGGTGAATACCTTGTTGTTAATCCCCAAAAGCAACCTTAAGTAATAGGTAGTAAAAGATTTCAAACAATATTTCAAGTAACCGGGGTCGGCAACTTTTGTAGTTTTTCTAAAATGACAGTTGCGAAAACTTTACCGGTGATGCAAGAAGCAATATTCTGCGGTAACTGTTACACTCCATGGTCCACGGTCCCCTTTCCATTTATATATAGTAACGATGTTAGCATCGCCCATATCTTTCCTTCCATTGCCTCTACTGTGGGTGTGGCGTCTAACTCATGCTAAGTTGCCAGGTTCAGGACAAGCTCCACTGCTTCTGCCTGAACATTCATAGGACATGAGTAGAGCTTGGTGTTGTAGTCTTTCACCCTTTTTCTTTACATGGTATGGGCTCAGTGCTTTGACCACAATTTCACCTGATGTTAAGCGGCGATGTGGTCCAGGATGGTAAACACACTGAGCCTACAGTTAGCTGCTTGTTCGCCGTCCTCTTTGTAGTAGGACCGAGAGGTCCGGGAGCTCTTTTTACCCCCGCATATTCCACGATTATCCCCCAAGTTCGTAAACGTTTGGATATCCCGGCAAAGCTACGCAAATACGCGTTAACGAAAAAGCGAGTGATACGCTGGAGAGAAGTTTTGTCTTAGTGAGGTTTTCGCGTGTTTCGCTGTGTGGGAAGGCGGAAATTTAGAGCAGCCTGGGGTTTAGAATCAATTAAGGGAAGTAGGTGCTCTTCGTTTACGAGAAACCAGTAGTGCGTTTTTACTTTTTAGTATCCAAAAACTTTCCCTGCGATGTCAGTTAGAAGAGTTTTTTCCCATTTGACTTGTGCCGGTGCTGAGATATCAAAAGCTTCCTCGTCCCGTGTCACGCAAAGTTTTATATTTATCCCTGTAAGAGTGGATTTTCTTAGGTGTAAGTCGAACTTTAGACACAGCAAAGCTACGATCGGTGTTACAATCAAGGCTATGAAATGTTCGCGTATGGTGAATTTCAACAGATCTCTCTTTCTGGTGAGGACATGGGCTAGCTGTTGCTAGTGTTTCGACCTGGGTTGCATCCAGGAGACTTTCTGCATAATTTTACCTTTGAAGATCCAGAAGTGGTATCTTCTATCAGTTAAACGCACTCTGCGCACCGTTTTATCAATCTAGTCGTAGAATTGGTCTTTGGTCTCAGGTTTTGCATTAAGTGTCGGTGCATAAGTTGAAATCAAATTGACGTGTCCGCTTTTTGTGTTAAGGCGCAAAACCATAATCCGCTTCGACAGACTTATAAATGATTCTATTGCGCTCCTTAACTGATTATTGACCGTAAAACCCACTCTATGTTCTCATGCTTCAAAAGAACTCTCACTTTTTCAGTAAAATGTGTAATTGATTTCTCCCATAAACCCTTCGTCTTCCATTATTCCATTAATAAATGTAAGGTTGCAATATCAATTTTGAGCCTTTTGAGCTCAACATCATTAATACAGGTTTTGCGCAGTTCTTGAACGCAGTCAAGGCTTTCTCTGGTGTTCGAGAAACCTGTCGTCATGGTTCGAACGCTCTATGACGCATACCGCATGTAAGCAGCATTAATGTTAGTCTTGGAGTTTTTATTTTTGTTAATTCGAGCAGATGGTTAAGATCGCAGCACCGACATCCATCTGTAAATCTTGTGTACCGTTCACCCAAGCGGAACTAGTTAAAGCGTACCGGTACCTTATTGGTCGGAGGCTGCCTGAATTAAAGCAGGCGGTAATTGATCAGTGGATCTACGATGGAACTCCTACTGTCGAGATTGGCTCCTGGCGTTCGCACTGTGGTTGATTTGGTATGGAATGCCCTATCTACATTCAGTAGATCTATGTACATCTAAATTTTCAATCAGGCTTCCGTTTACTAGGCGCTTTGTGGAGCAATTTTTTATTTTATTCATATTGTATTATGATTTTGGTGCCTCTCGAATGCGGCGCCCGGGCCTCGCGCCTCGGCTTGCCCAACCCCCTTCCCCTCTAGGTCCGGGCCTACATGACAAACTGAGATCATGTTACAAACTTGTAAATATTCTTATTTTCATTAACCAGGTGCAGAAACTTTTAGTGTGCTCTTTATACAAATTAGGTACATACAACTAAAACTTACTAAAGTACTAACTAACTTGTAATTAAAATTAAATCATACCTTGAGATTAATATATATTAAAAACAAAATGTGTATATTATTCGCATTATAAATATAATTATACTAATTTTTTATCTCTATTAAAATATCACTCCACTATAAGTAAAGTATACCAATTAGCACCTGTTAGATTAGAATCGAATTAATGTAAACAATACAGCTACTTTCAGTGACTATATATATACGTATAATTAATTATTGTTATTAATGAATTATTCTGATAACATCAAGCAACTGTATAGTCATTTCAATTAAAGACATTAAAACGTAAATCATTAGCTATTATAGAATCCCAGGGCCTTTTCCTGCCAGTGGCCCAGGGGGTGTTCCGATTCCCAACTTGGACCTACCTACTTTAATCATATTTAGGATAAATAAACAGACATTATTATAGTTAACCATATTTATTGATTTGTATATGATTGCTTATTAAAAGATGTTTAACCTAAAATATCGTTAATAGTAAAGTCTTTGAGGATTTCATTAATGACATCGAAGAGTTGTTCACTCAGAATCTGGCTGATTGTGTCCATTTGGTTTTGAACCACCTCCTGGGTAATGGAGTTGATGAAAGCGTTGATGAAATTGTTGATAAGATTGGAACCGGTCATGCCGTCGATTTCGAACTAAAACAAAAGAAAATCATACTATTTAATCCAAAAGCATAATAGCATAAGGAGATGCTTTAGTAGATCCGTAAGTCTTCAGTAAAATATTCTTATTTTAACTTTAGAGCTATTGAATTAAAATTATTGGCAGCGTAATGCTGTTGCTGCTGACGTTGTATTTCCACACGGTAAGGGGTCGTTCACGTATAACGGAAGCCAAATTTTGGTCATTTCTGATGTAACTCTCCCTCGTAATAAGCAAAACCATGACTACGCAAACATTGGTATAATTTTGAACAAATCATTTTATTTGTTCTTAAGTTTATTACTTATTAAGTTTAAGAAGTAAATATTGCCTACGTAATCACCATTTAGACCCCTCCGCCCCTGATATTATCCATATTTCTGTACTCATATATAAAATTAAAGTGTTTGTAATTTGTAATATAAAATATATTTTTTTACTAAATACATATGAATGTATACACTATATCTGTACCAAAAATATTTTTTTTTTATTGTTCTCCGTCTGTGTCTCTTTGTTCCGGGTAATATCCGAAACGGCTGAACCAATTTCGACGGGATTTTTTTTGGTGGATAATTATTTAATATTTTTTCGAAAATAATTAGGGTTTTGCGTAAAAAACACATGAAATCGTGAATAAAATCCAATTTTTTTATTGGCACAGTTTTACTGGTAAGTATTTTAATTTGTGAGAAATATCTTTGCTTAATGGTAGTAGCAAAAACAATTTTAGGAAAACCCTTACCTTACCTTACCTTACCCTATACCCTTTTTTCCTAGTAGTAGTCTCCGGTACAGACTAAAAACATAAAGTTCATTCTATCTATCTATTTAGTTATTCCTGTTTATTATCTATATCTATTGAATCATATTGATAGCCAAATTGATAGCTTTTACAGGAATTAACAAAGTAACATAAACCATATATTTCCGCAAAGTATCACCTTCATCAATCGAATGTCTACATTGTTTAGGATGTTTGCTGTAACTCACATGAATAACTTGTGCGTCGATTTTAATGTTCAACTCTCGTAACACTAAACTACCACCGGCCGCGAGATTCGTGCCCAGGCGTAGACCGACATCAACCTCTAATTTATTTACGAATACCCTGAGGAAGAAGGAGTACTTGTCATTTGTGTACGTACGTAATTCTTTACGTTTGTAAATAATATTGAGATCGGCCGTAAGTATGACACTGTGTAATTACGGGTGGGAGAAGTTTAAGTTTCGTGCTGTCACATTTTAAATTCTATATCTAAATATGAAAACGCAAAATTTTAACTAGTATAGAAAAACTTTTAAAAAATTATTTGAAATTGAATTTAATTTCGGAATTACTAATTTAAGTAAATAAAACAACAAAAATATGTGATATTACACTAGGGAGGGGGAGGGAGACAAAGACGAGAAGGGAGGGTCAAAAATCATGAAATTCGTGTGATGTAATTTATGGATGAACCCTACCTGTAATTTCCGCCTGCCCTGTATGTTGCAAAAAGTACGGTTGCTTGAGCGTCGTATCTCCCTAGAAAAAAAAATATTACTAATATATTATAAAACTAAAAATTAGAAAAACTTGGACAAAAAATTACCAATCTCTGCTTAATTTTTTTGTTAAGTTTTAAGATTTTAGTAAAACCTTTTTTAAGGCGACAACGTAGGAAGAGAAGACGCAAGTGGGAATATTATGATGTTGTATGAATCTATTTTTAGGAACCATATATAGCGTATAACTATACTGCTATAACTATTTACAGCCCGTATTTTCTCGTATACATTCTTATTATAACAAAACAAAATATAAACGTTACATTCGCAAATTGTATAACCAAACTCGCTGTGGCCGCGACTTCACCCGCGTGGAGTTTAGACAATTTAAAGCCTATATTTCCCTTCTCGATGCAATTTTATCGAAATCTGTTCAGTGGTTTAGGGGTTTTATTTTCTTCTAAACAAGGCACCTATGTATATTAAATTTCGTGCTCCTTACTTTCAAATAACTGTCTTTCATACAACAATCCTTCATCCTCTATTTTAACCCCCATAGGGTTAAATTTCCAAAAATCCTTTGTTAGTAGATGCTTTCATCATAAAAGGCATCTATTGCCAACATATAAAGTTAGACCCAACGGTGTAGACTCTGGATTAATGAATCAGTCGGGACACAAAATTTTATGCAATATATAGACTAGCTGTGTGCCCACGGCTGCACACGCGTTTCACATGTTCTTCACTGCGTTTTATTTTTATACTGAACTCTAATTTTTTACTTTAATTTTTTTTCGGTACTATAATATAGTAAACTATTTCTCAAAATCACATTCAAATACTTGGCAGTGATTCTGTGCGTTGAATCGAATTTTATTCAACATTCTTAAAAAAAAATCAGTCTTTTTACGCGGAAACGTAATTATTTTCGAATTACAAAAGTATCCTAAGTTACGCGAAGTAACTTCAGCTATCTAACAAATAAAGTCCTGTTGAAATCGCCTCAGGCGTTCCGGAGACACTCGGGAACACACAGGCAGACAGACAAAAATTGTAATAATTTTATTTTTGGTAAAGGTATCGTATATACATTAATATATATTTAGTAAAAAAAAATATTTCGACATTACAAACAGGCAGTTCAATTTTATTTATTAGTACAGATTATATATTCACGAAGTTTATATCCATTTCACATAAGCACAGCACATGTTACAAACTGATAATTGAATTGATTGTACTCCATTGTTTTTAGACCTCATTATTTATATATTAAATATGATAAACGTACCTGTAAATGTGAGTCTAGGCACCGTAACATGAACTCCTAACGCGAGTCTCAGCACATTAAATGTCACTTCATCCACAATATACCAACCGAGGCCTTCCATCCTGAAGTCATGTATCGTCCCCCTTGCACGGACCCTGAAATTATATTGAATACAATAGCATATTAGGATACGACAATATTTTACAAAGTATATTGCTCAATCATATTCCGGTAGATAAGCCGGCGTGGGAACATTAATAGGAATTTTAAAAGGAGAACTGTCACGAACACATTAATATATAAGTGAAACCTAGACGAACGAAAACTAAAAACAAGCACAGTGATAAGGTATTTATCTAATACTATAGATACCTAACAGACAAATTTATAGGTTCAATGTATTGCGATCACAACAAGTTAAAATCTTTAACAATTATTCGTTGTTAATGGAAAATTAGTAAATAGTGTTTACCAATAAATTATAATGACTTTATCCTTAATACAAATAAAGAAACATCTAGGTAGGTAATAAAAAAGTATGGAAATTTTAAAAGCTGTCACAAATTTATTGGATGATTTTTAACTATTACCGATTTAGTGATTTAGAACTAAAGCCATTGAAGATATCCTCTTAAACTTATTCTGCATCTGGGTGCGGAAATCGATCTGGAATAAACAACATCTCTGACAAGGTCGAAATGATGTCAGCTATTCGGTTGGGGTTGGCAATATTTGGGGGATAGACGATCCTAAAATATATGGTTTTCCGACCGGCATAGCATCCTAGTATTTAATGAAAAATTTAAAAAAACTTTATCCTTACAAAGATTAGAAAACTGTTTACCCTGTGCAAAGGCCATGAAAGGAAAAGCGGTATCAGTTCTACTTTGATGACAAAGTAAAAATTATGATAATTCATTACTCCCATTGTTTAGGTATTAAATAGATAAGATGCGAAATTTCCAATATTTTACACAATTACGGAGTCGTATAAGTAATCAAGAAGAATTATTAACTACTATTATTAAACATAGAATGATTTAATATTATTATATGTATAAACAAAAACGCTGTGACTTTTTGTAACTAAAGGAGTCGGTTCACTTAAAACCTAATGTAAAAAAATCTGTCAATAATAAAGCCACATAGGCTTCTTCAGGTAGCTAAATTACATGAATATGTGTAAACAATTGTTGGTATCACAAAGAGTATGAAATGTTACGGTCACGGTGTAATGTACAGCCACTTTTTAATTGTTCAATTATTTTTAATCCATGTCGAAAGAAAAAGTGACTACACGTTCTATTGGAATATATTATTACCATTTTTAGTTAAGTATTAAATTAATAGTTACAATTACAGTGCAATTACAATAATTTTTTTTAATAAAGTAGTATTATGGCATTGCTCGTAAAATATGACCTTTTTAAATACCTATCTGTATATAATATATTAATAGCATATACCTACCGAGCATATACATATCTCAAGATTAATTTGAACGATAATTTTATAAAATGTTATCTCGAAATGTTCTGAAATTAACTTTTTATTTGACATATTATCAGATCAGATTGTTGGGTACTTTTCTAGAGAACTTAAGTATAGCCATAGCAGAGAAATGTGTATTTACAAAGGGATCTGGATCTGCCCACCATCAAGTCCGTTTTTTAAAACCCAGTGTCGCGCCTTCTTAGAACGCGCAGAGACACATCCGAAGCCCCTCATAGTACAAGCCGTCTTGTAATCGCTCGACCCGAACGCCCTCCCCAAGATGCGACGACCGCGTAACATCTTGATCGACCGCGACGATAACATCACTCGCATGAATAGGATCTATCCGTATCAACCGCGTTTGCTTGCGTGCCAGCGTCCACGCCCACGAAACCGTGGTTCCTGCCCAAGAGGACAAGCAGCTAACTTTGCTCCCGCACACACTCCGGTAGCGATCCAAAACGTGTCTCGTACCTTTTTTTTCTAATCTAGATAATGCTGTTGACCAGAAGAGCCTTTACAGCTTCACCGTAACTTTGCCGCATAAGGTAACTAGCACAAGGACATCAAAGTGGTACGAACCTCGGCTTGGCCGTTACAATTACTTGGCCGTTACGTGTCTCGTTCCCCAACTGGGGAGGCAGATGACGTCGCCACCAGTGCGATACAGTGACACTGAGCATGCATCAAGCATTACATGCACAGCACTGCATAAACACTCCTGCACATAACACGGAGGTACATAGGTCGTGTAAGGAACCTTTTGTTTTATTAATAAATAAAAACTGTAGGGATTAAGTACAATGAAATTCCACGGGAATTTTTACACACAGGTAACGCCCAATCCGAGGCTCATATCACTTTCGTGCCCTTATGCTAGTTACCTTATTGCGGCGAGTGCCTTTCGTGCTCGCCGCCTAAGTTACGGTGAAGATGTAAAAACCCTTCCGGTCAACATTATTAGCTAGGTTAGAAAAAAAAACAAATCCAGTTCCAGCCAGAGGCCAGTTATTGGTTGAAGCGAGATCAGATTTTGGCACCCCCTTACACCAGGTAAAAAAAAAGTGCGCGAAACGGAGGCGCCTTCTGCACCCCATGACCCTGGGCACCTGGAACGGCCGCTTCGTTTACCCTATCTATGGACGGGCTTGCACTGGACGCATCTATTTCTTTCTTTTGAGAGTGTTAGAAGCTTGGTGAAAGATGTGGTTGCTATAACGAAATGCCTTATACGGTATCTCAACTCAAACGTATCTAGCAACTTATTTTTCACTGGCATCAAATGGGAATACTGTTTCAGTGAGCACTTAACACAAATTTCATAAAGTTCACAGTAGTCAGAAATGGATTGTGAGGAGGTTGATAAGAGTCAAGAGATAGAATTATGCCATCGCTTAGCTGTCTCCTTAGGACTCTCGAAAAACCAGAATTCTCTAGTATATCAGTCACATGAATTTTCAGTCACAGTTTTTTGGCGACTTGCCTACGAAATATATCTAACTGGTGTTGGGTGAACACGCAACAAAATCCGTAGTGTGGTTTAGGAGGAGTTAGCAGAATTTGACAGACAGAAAAACACGGAAATCAACAAATAAAAGTTTTCTATTATGGTATCACATACCCTGTAGTAATATAATCATAAGGTCCAATTTGTGGTATGTGCAACGGATCTAATACTGGTATATCATCATTTCCATTGAAAACGATGTCTCTGAAATCTTCTAACGCATCCTTGATAAGATCAGCTATAGCATTACGATTTTCGTATTCTGTCAGCCCCGTTACTAGCAGCTCGTCGTCCGATGTCAATTCGTGCTCACGCGCCAATAAATTGACCTCCAAGTGACTATTTTCGAATCCAGCATTGACACTATTCACTTTAAAAACAAAATCACATTGTAAGATTTAGATTTGTACGAAAAAAAAAAAACATTGTGTTTGGAAACTAGAAAGTATTTTGAAAGTTTTTCTTTCATTTTGAATTGATTAATACAGCGAATATTCTTGATAGCTTCACTAGGCTTTATTGTAGAGTGCTAATGACATTCAGCCGGATAATAGTTATTAACTCATATTGGTTTGTAACTCGGGTTAGGCTTTTACCGGCATGCAAATATCACGCAATTCATCCTCCTAGATTTAACATTCCGATTATTAAGCAAGTTTTTTTACTTGAATGGCTCCTAACCTATAAAGTGATGATGGCTTAGTTGATAGCGCGGCAGGATTTCGCGTCAATGGACCCGAGTTCAAAACCACCATTCCAACATACAATCAGACTAAGCTTTCGGTGAAGGAAAACATCGTGAGTGACATATAAATAATGCCCGCCTGGGTAACTATTACCCTGAAGTTAGAAAACTTGTAACCAAATACCAATAGTTGTGTTCCGACAACATAACTTGAGAAACAGTTCCTCTAGGCTACTATACCGTGTAAAAAAACAAAACACTCGATGTGATGTCGGGTCGAGTTCTGGCAATAGAAAACTTTCTCTTTTAGGGATTAGAGTAGTTCTTGGACAGCTGCTGGGAAGGGACCCGGGGCAAAGTTAGCCGCTCGTTCCCGATCGATCAGGTCCCTAATTCCGTGTCTGCAAATGTTTCTATATTCTAGATTGTTCAATTTGAACATATTTTCACATTACATATTTAAAAACAATTACTTACCTATCGGTAATTTATGTTCAAAATTAACGGCGGCATGTGTAAATGCGCATATGCCTAATATATTCACAATAAGCAAAAGGTTCATTCTTTAGAATTATTCACAAATTACATGAAACGACGTTAAATAAACGAATTAATTTATTGCGATAAATCTCTTTTATACTCTGCAACTATCATAATTAACTTATAATCTTTGTGTTTTGTCGAATATTTGACTGATAAGTGATCAAACAGGTGTTATTTTTGCTGTGTATGAATGTGAAATGTGAAGATTTCAATGATAGATACGCATTTAAAATTACTAATGTTCGTCCGGTGGTCTAAATTTGGTCATAATTATTTTTGATAACTTTCTTTTTATAACTTAGTGGAAGTGCGTGAGTTTCTAAGAAATATCTTTTTTTTTCTCTTAGTACAAAAGTAAATTAAGAAAATAATTACGTTTAACAAAATTAAAACTCTTATATTTGGAAAAAAAAAATACGAATCAAAGAGAAGCACCATCAAAAATGATTTTCCAATGATTATTGAAAAACGCGTATTAATGTAAAGTAATGCTTAATATACGCATTGAAGAATATAAAACGCGTGAGCAGCCGCGTTCACACACCTAGTCTATATTAATAAATAAAATTGATGTGTCTGTTTGTAATGTCAAAGTTATTTTTTCTACTAAATAGATATCACTGTATATACGATACTTATACCAAATGTTCAATTATTCTGTCTGTCTGTTTGTAATGGGTAATCTTCGGAACGGCTGGACCGATTTTGACGGGACTTTTTTTTGACTTTTTTTATAGATAGCTGAAGTTACTCCGGGTAACTTACGGTACTTTTAATTTTCGTAAATAATTGTGGTTCCGTGTAAAAAAAAAAACTCATAAAAATTTGAATACAATCCGATTCGCAATGCACAGTTTTACGGGCAGGTGCTATTATTTATGAGAAATATTTTTACTTTATCTTATTACTACATTTTTTTAGAAAAATAATTAGGGTTCACTATAAAAAAAAATTAAAACGCACTAAAGATTATATGAAATGCGGGCGCAGCTGCGGGTAGACAGCTAGTTACTAATAAATGATAAAAATATACGGTCCGTCCCGTCCGTTCACTCGAGCGTTTCACAGAAGCTTATAAGTTTAATGTTCACCCTAAAATTTGGTTGATCTAAATGTTTTATGACCAAACTTATTTAATTACTCACCTTACTACAGAATTACCGTAACTAACTTCGCGTTAAACGCGTTAAGGTGTACATATTATTTACGGTTAAGAATCCTATAAATAGTAAAGTAAGTATTAATTATATCAGTGGCGTAGAAATGTTTGTTAGTGTTCGCACCATGCTGATTTTTACGATCTCACTATGCGCTGTAATCGGCATCTCTAAAGGTATGAAACCGATCATCATACGAAATATTATTATACATAGTAAGGACTGAATTTTGACTAATTTATGATCGAGTTGAGTATTACGGCGGGTCTCTAAAAATAATGATACAAATAGGTTAATTTAATTTCCGTACATTCAATTTTCAGGGCTTAGATTTGGTCCCATCAATAGCTCAGCAATAGTTGGAATGCTTTCTGAGAAATACTATCCACTTACCGACGCTGATACAATAGTTGCCGACGATGTGACTTTTGCCCTCGATAAATTTCGTTCTCGAATGGACAAGGGTATCTATCCTGTACCGCCGTTGGATTCTTATCATAGAGAAACTTTAAGACCTATAGTTTTTTGATGGTATTAATTCACCCATAATGTAAGTAAATATATCTTAAATTCTTGTCAAACATACAACACTCATGCTCCTATACATCTACAATCCTTTACATCTACATCTATAAACATCTACACTTTAATTACAAGTGACTCGTAGATGACTATTAATGAGGCGGCTGATGATGGTGCTGAAGAATTAGAAATATCATAGTATATATCCGCAAAAACTTTAAAGAAATGAATAAAACGATCGATGTAATTGACTTACCCGCAACTAGACAATTAGTGTTACATTCTTACGATTTTATTAATTCACCTATTCTATGGCGTTGTATAGATTATGCTCTGTTGCCCGATTGGCTAACCCTCAAGTTTGAGAACCTGTTGCCAAAGACTTGTAGGTGTGTTCCGGCAGCATCACTTGATAGATCACTTATCATAAGGCCTATGTTTATCATCTTGGGCCACATCATCACTTAAATTAGATGAGGGTGATGTCAAAAATCTCAAGCTTATACAGAAATAGAAAAAATAATACATTTTTTTTATATAAACGCAGTGGTGAATTGGACATTTATAATGCTACTATTACGGGGTTAAAGGAGTACTCGTTGGATCTGATTGAAACGCGTCTGAAGACTTCCCGGTTGGATTTTAAAATAAGTGTGCCCTCACTTTTAATCGAAGGTAACTGTTTCTCGTAATTGTTATTTTCTATACCTAAATTAACCATCAATTACGCCTTTCTGTATTTTACTAAGGATGGTAGGTGACAGGTAAACTACAACAAACTATTCTTAATTTATTTCAAAACCTCCGGCTATGTTGTTTTGTTTATAATCATTAATAGCAATATTTCTTTTATAGAAGTCGCTGTTTGGTTTTTTGTTTAAAAAAGACGAAATTCGATTACATCAATTTTTAAAAGTTCATAACTTTACAAGTAAAAAAGTGGTATCTTCATATTCTTATCTACTATAAGTACAATTAAACCGAATTTCATAACCTCACTTTTTTCGCTGTCCTTAGGTTTTACATGATTTTTATTAATTGTAAACGGATAGAACTTTTTAATACTTATACCTCCTAATTGTTAGCCTTTAAGCACAATCTCTTTTAATGTTTATTTAGCTTTTATTTGGAAGAAGAAGATAAAAATAAATTTCATGGGATTTATAACAAATATTTATTTTTAAGATTGAAATTTTCGCTTGAGCAGACATTAGAAAATGCTCACCAACCACGCTAAGACTATCACAATATTTTCCTTCAGAGATAGCTCAGGCTCATTGTGCGATTCTAACTCCGGTTCTCCAATAACAAAGTCATTTTTGCTTCAATAAGAAATTGTTTCTACATTAAGCTTCTTAAGCTTTAAAAAACACCTACTGATAAAATTGCATACAAAAAGATATAAGGGCATCCCACATTAAATGTAGAATAGCCAGGTAGAGGAATTCGCAGCCGCCTATTTGCAAATAATAAAAATATATTTAATAACTACCTGGAGTAGGTAAGTTTTCTAGCAACTTTCCTTTCAATGTACATAGCATGCAAGTGACAGTTTAACTTTTTTCTTTATCTACTATCTAAGTCACTTAATTATCAAACGTAAGCAGTAAATTTTAGCTAATTCTGTTGCCTCTGTAATTATGTGCAAGTGCGATACAGTCTAAAAAATGGTCAATCGTCCTATTAGGAGGTGTAAAGTAGGTAATGTTGGTATTTGAAGCAATGATAGCGCAGTCGGTAGTGCGGTTGGATTATTAAACTCTTATCTAACTTGATTATACCTAACTTAGAAAAAAATATGAAGAACCTTCCTACTCTGTTGCATGATGTCAGTACTGTAAAAAAACATTAGTATTCAGTTATGGAATTGGTAAGGGTATAGGGTTGATGTTAGCACGGAAATTAAACCATAATATTATAAATTACTGCAAGCCAGGTGCCACTTTAAAATAATAATTGATAGTATATTAAACACAGACTTGGACAAAATTGTAATATTTTCATTTTAATAAGTAAAAGTTTAGGGGTAAAAAAGATTGATTTACAGAAATCCCCAGAAAAACTGTTACATTTAACAGTTGGGAAAATAATGATATGTGCTATCCCATATTCAATAAACTTTAAAGAAAAAAGTAATAATATTCACATGTTAAATAATTGTTTGTACAATTTAACATGTCGTCATAGTGACAAATATATATTTTTTGATATTAATAAGTTTATCAATAACTTTATATTAACCCAGGAAAGGATGTACCTTTCCAATAAGTATAAACAAGACATAGCTACATTGATAGTATATAATATAAATAGGTTAAGTGACACGGCAGTATCATCTAGTTCAACTAATGATACTGCTATTACTATTTTAAACCAATAGCTAAGACAAAGGAGCAGTGTTACATTACAGTTTATCATCAAAACATTAATCGTTTCTCCGGCAAAATATTAGATATAGACCTGTTATTAGATAGAGAGAGACTAGATATATTATGTTTTACAGAAATTTGGCTTAAACCGGATAGGATGTTATTTGATGTGCCACACTTTTCGGTTGCTAGTGTATTAAATAGAACAATCGCTGCCGATGGTGGTTGCATTATACTATCTAAAAATAATTTAAACCTTAAAAACCAAAAAGATTTATGTAGTCTCTCTATAGATCGTGTTTGTGAAGTGGCTTGCGCAGAGATGGTAGATTTAATTATATTATGTGTTTTATAGACCTCCAGCCTCAAATGTTCTTCAATTCTTACAAACAATGGAAGTTATTTTAGTAAAAATGTTTAATTCCAAAAAGCAAGTGTGAGTTAGTGGTGATTTTAATATAGATATTTTAAGCTCCACACCAGAGGTCACTATGTTCATTTCGTTGATTACATCATATAATTTTAATCCACTCTTTAATAAACCAACAAGAACTACGGCTAAAACTGCGTCTTGTATAGACAATGTTTTTACTAATTTTAAAACCATTGGCGGTGGTATAATATCTGGAATACGGTCTGATGATAAAGGTCAGCTCGTTAAAATTAGCTTTATAAGCCTAATGAAGACTTTATGAAAACGACTTATATCCAAAAGTAGATTAGATAGTTTGAATAATAATATTCGCCAGCAATTATCTACAAAGAACTTTAAGAATCGAGATCCAAATAACGACTACGACAACTTGTTTAAGATTATAAGCAATGAATTTAATAAGCAATGCCCAATAAAGGTTGTTATTAACAGAAAAAAAATTGCATTCAGTCAATGGGCAACTAAAGGAATAAGAAAAAGTAGAGAGTGTTTATATGAACTATATTATAGAAAATCACTAACTACTAATTCATAATTTCATGCTTATGTCAGGGAATATTCAAAAACTTTTAAACGTGTATGTATAGAAGCTAAAGCAAAATTTTTAGTAAATAAAATTCTCGAGTCTAAAAATAAGGTCAAAACCGTAAATAAATAAATCATAAATAAATAAACAGGAAATAGTAAAATAAATAATAATACATTTAATCTGAACGTTGACGGAGTACATATTTCAAACAGTTCAGAGGTAGCAACAGTTTTTCAGGACTACTTCACTAACATACCTCTTGAAGTTACAAAACATATAACTTCATCACCCCATGGTGCCACATTGCTCCTTAATAACTTAAGTGCCCCTATAAATTCAAAGTTTATTTTACATCTATTACTGCAGGTGACATATTAAAATTTAAAACATACGCAAGACATATGGGGAATGTAGGTAATGATTCTTCAATCCATGACATATTTAACGGATGCGTAGCAACAGGCACTGTCACTAATTTAATTTAATGAAAATAAGTAAAGTGGTACCCTTATTTAAATCAGGTTGCAGAAGTAGTCTCGAAAGTTATAGACCAATTTCAGTACTTCCATCAATTAGCAAGATTTTCGAAAAGATTATGTTTAATCAGTTAGTTGAATACTTTAGAGCAGAAAAGATTTTAGATGGTTGGCAGCTTGGTTTCACGAAATCCAAATCTACCACTGACGCTGGTGCAACGTTAATAAGTCATATATTGGGAGCTTGGGAGATCTGGCAGGATGCAATAGGTGTATTCTGCGATCTCTTAAAGGCCTTTGACTGCGTTGATCACGGTACACTTATACTAAAACTAGTTTCAGTAGTTTCAGTATGTTCTAGAACATTATGGTGTTTATGAAACCTCTGTCTCCTTCCTGGCCTCTTATTTAACCAAAACCAATGTCTGAAAGTAAATGTAAATGGGGTTATCTCCACTGGATCATTAGTTAGAATCAGTGTTCCGCAGGGATCGATTTTGGGACCGTTTTTATTCCTGGTTTATATTAATGACTTACCTGCTTGTGGTTAATAACTCAGCTGATATGGATCTTTTTCCAGACGATACTTCACTTTTATTTAAAGTAAAAAGAAAAAAATCAGATGTTAGGCTCTTAAATTTTACACTAGCAAACATTTCTAAATGGTTTGCCTTAAATAATTTACTTCTTAATACAAAGAAAACGAAATGTATAAAATTTATGTTGCCCAATGTGCAACATATTGATTGTAAGTTAGAGATAGAAGGGAATTTAGTGGGCTTAGTTGACAAAACTCTGTTTTTAGGTATCACACTTGATAATAAGTTACAATGGGGTCCGCATATTAAAACTTTGACAGGAAGGCTTAGTTCCACTGCTTTTGCGGTTCGAAAAATTCGCCAGTTGACGGATATTGCTACTGCTCGGTTAGTCTACTTTGCTTACTTTCATAGCTTAATGTCTTACGGTATTTTGCTTTGGGGTACAGCAGCAGAGGTAGACACTATTTTTACATTACAAAAAAGAGCTGTTTGAGCAATATACAATATGGGACCTCTCGCGAATCTCTAAAGAACAAGTTTCAAGAAGATGATATCTTAACTTTGTCCTCCCAATACATCTTCGATAACTTAATGCGTGTTCGTAAAAATTTAGACAAGCTCGATCAAGTGAATGATCGTCATAATTTTAATATTAGAAATAGAGACAAAGAAATAAAGACAAGTTGACCGTCCCACGCTTTAGGCTAAGTAAGTGTATAAAAGCTTTATAGATAATAGTATTCGGTTTTACAATAAGATCCCAAGTAACATTACAGATTTACCTGACAATAAGTTTAAATATTATGTCAAGCAAGTCTTAATCTTAAAAGGTTATTACAGGGTGGATCATTACGTGAGCGATAGTGACGTCTGGAATTAACCCACATCTCTGTGCTTCCACTAACATTATTAAAACTACGATTTGTATAGTTTTTTATATGACAAATAAAATGATATATACGTGGGTGGTCTGAAAAGTTTCCGACCTAACAAAGATACAAGACATTTTTTCAGAATTTTTTTTTTCATTTTTCAACATAGTCTCCTTGTAACTCTATACACTTCTCCCGGCGATGCTCCCATCTCTGTAACCCGTCCAAATAGTACTCGGGGTTTTTCACTGCAAAATAATTGTTCACGAAGGTGATTGCCTCTTCATTTGTCGAAAATCTCTGTCCTCCGAGCGAAATTTTTAGATGAGGGAACAAAAAGAAGTCGCTTGGGACCAGATCTGGTGAGTAAGGCGAATGGTCAAGCAGTTGAAACCGTAATTCATGGATTTTCGCCATGGCAACCGCTGAGGTGTGAGACGGTGCGTTGTCTTGGTGAAACAGGATTTTTTTCTGCAAATGTGACCGTTTTTCTGCAAATTCTGCCTTCAGCTTGTCAAGTAATGATGGGTAATATGCTCCTGTAATGGTTTTTCCTTTTTTAATATAATCGATCAAAATAACTCCATGACTATCCCAAAAAATAGTCACCATCACTTTCCCAGCCGAAAAAAAAACAGTTTTTGCTTTTTTTGGAGCCGGTTCACCCTTTGCAGTCCACTGTTTGGACTGTATTTTTGTTTCGGGCGTATAATGGTGTATCCTAGTTTCATCTACAATAATTAATCGAAGGTAAAACTCGGATTTATTGCGTCTAAACTGCGCCAATAGAGGTTGGAAATGTTCATTCGAACACGTTTTTGGTCTAACGTAAGCAAACGCGGCACCCAACGCGCGGACAGTTTTCTCATGGCTAAATGTTGATTTAATATGCGACAAGCGAGTTCTTTTGACATGTTCATAACCTCTGCTATCTCTCTCACTTTAATTCGGCGGTCGTCTAGCACCGTTTGATGAACTTTGGCAATGTTTTCGTCGGTAGTTGCAGTTTTTTTTGACATCCCGAACCTTCATCGTCTCCCAAGCTCTTACGGCCACGTTTAAATTCAGCTGCCCAAAATTTCATTGTGGTAAATGATAGTGCAGAGTCCCTATACACAGAATCCAACTCATCTTTTATTTGCGTAGGCGTATTGCCTTTCAAAAACAAATATTTCATGACAGCTCGATACTCGATTTTGTCCATTCTCATAAAAATACTCACATCAAGTCATTCAAACGACTGTTACTTAACAACTGTGCGTCCAAAATGGCTGAAACTTTAGTGAATAACTGTCAACAGATGAACGACGAAATTCACTAGCTTTTGTTTATTAGTGCTGCCATCTTCATGTTGAGGTCGGAAACTTTTCAGACCACCCAGGTATTATATTTATAAAAAAAAGAACCAGATATAGTTTCTTGCCGGCTCTTCTCGACTGGGTTGTTTTCCGAACCGGTGGTAGTGTCTTAGACGTTCATAAGCGTCTTCTTAGGCCCTAAATTGAATAAAGATTTTTTTGATTTTTTTGATTTCTCGTGAATGGAAGCGGGTTCAAGCCTACGTATCCAGCTTTAAAAATGAGCCTGAGTTTTTCGGTGAAGGAAAACATCGTGAGGAAACCATAGCATGGTGGTAGGGTATTTACAAATAATGCTCATCTGGGTAGTTACATTACTTAAATAGCTCTTAAATAAATAATACCTATCTATGACTTTAATGTTTCAGCCGATTACAAAGCGAACTTTGTCGATAAAGAATTATTCCTGTTTGATACTGGACACATGAGGTTAGTTTTATCATAGAGAAATTAACAGTTAATCTATCACACTTATATTTTTAAAAACCACCCCCCTCCAAACACACACACATTAAGTTAACATTAGTAAGAAAATATTTTAGCCCCTACGTTATTACGTAAGCGTTGACATAATTTTGAACAAAAAAACTAAGATTAATATGTAAACATTGCTTAAGTAATCAACAGTCTTAAGTAATCACAATTAATGGCCGTGTGGTGCCGCCTAAGAATAGTACCACCCCATATCTTCCCGTGGATGTCATAAAAGGCAACTAAGGGGTAAACCAGGCAATGAACAGTATGGAATGCTCTGTCTACCACAAACACCTACTGCGATCGCCAACCCGCCTGTCAAGGGTATCGATTATGGCAATCCCTCCCTTATTGGGGGAGACCTATGTCTAACAGTGGATGCCTATCGGTTGGTTGATGAAGATGATGATGAATCAACACTTATGCAATTAAGTATGTCGTCCCCATGGATGATTTGAACGGCCCTATTCAAACTTTTTCTAATTTTCTTTTTCTTTGTAACTTCGTATCGATAAACTATAGGAATTATAGGAAAGTTATATCAATCACAATGAAGACCTTCACATTTGTTTAATTATACTTGTGTTTTATGTTGCAGAGTTTTACTGAAGCATGTACAAGTGACAGGTGCAACTTCCTTCAAGAAAGTTGTTACAAAAGAACGAAAATTTTACATCCCTGTCGGTCTCGGTCTAAACATTCATATAAAAGATTGCGAGGTCAGAAGTTTTAATCTATACCAATAAATAAAAGTGAAGTGTCTGTTTGTAATGTCAAAATTATTTTTTATTATTAAATAGATATGATAACTATACCAAAATACAATTTTAAAATTTTTTGTCTGTCTGTATATTTGTTTGTAATGGCTAGTTACCCGAAGTAACTTCAAGTGCTTACTAAAGCAAGTCCCATCAAAATCGGTCCCGCTGTTCCGGAGATTACGCGGAACAGATAGACAGAAGTTTTAAAAATTGTATTTTTGGTATACGTATCGTGTATACATTTATATACACAATTTATGTCAAAAAAGTTTATTTTTCGAAATTACAAACTGTCACTTAAATTTTATTTATTAGTATAGATTACATTTTTACTTTAATGAAATATATTTTCAAACACTTTGGAATCGTTCTAATATTTAGTATGCATAAAAATGTAGAAGGGAGGGTCCATGCATTGTTTTTTTTTTGATGGGGGACGGGGACTCATAAAGGTTGCTTACTTGATCGGCCCCTTTTTCTAGTAGCAAACAATCTGTTTTATTTTATAACAGTTTTCTACGTTAAAATAATAACTCATTTTAGTAGTTGAAAAATAAAATAAACTATAAAATTACCATTAATAAACTGTGTTAAGGTCTTTGTTTATTTTGTAAGCAGAAATATTCGTCCGATGGATAGGCTAGATGACATTATTGTACATACCGCCTATTCTGAAATTCAAACTTGTATCTATATCCAAGCAAGACGATGATAATCTCTCTAAAAAATTCAATTGATTCTCGTGGCACTTCAGAATGAATGCTTCGTGCCCCTATTGTACAATTAATTCACTTCACTTGTACCCAATAACAAAAAAAAAATCGATTTTGATCGGTCATGTTGTCGTCCTTATTTTTAATTCATTATTTTGCAGTATTTGACTATATATTGTGTAATTTTGGTGGCATATTACGTGATATAGTGTAGTTATGATGCACAAATGTAGTGAAGTAAAAATAATGACACTGAGCGTGAATTCTGAAATGTCCCAATCATTCCCGTTGTGGCCGCAACAGAAGGCCATCATTTGGTTACCATCATTCATTTATTGATAGTGTTCCTAACGTCTGACTTGGCTGCATGGTCTACTAGTGCCTTTTCCTTAAAAAGGAATAAATGGAACTAAAAAAAAGAATAATAAAAAAAAAACTATACTACGTAAAACCCCACCAAAATAACACAATATTAGGGCCCTATAACACAAGTTATTCAATTAAAGATAGATAGATGATATATAACAGATATAGAATAGATGTTAGATAGATATAGAAAATCACAGCTACTACATGACAGACTGAGGTGCCGTCGAAAAGCCTTGTTTGTTATGACTTTACCAAGCAAGTTTTGTTTTACTTTTTAGATATTCACCATGCCAAGGAAGATAACCATACCGCCAAGTGAATTTATACAAAATATTATTGACGTTGTTACATACTCAGTCACTAACAACGTGATGGACCAGGTCAAAGAAATATTATATTTGCTTCCCGGTTAAAAAAAAGTACCAAATCACTCTGCTGTGAAGCTTAAAGAAATAAATATAAAATATTATTGAAATGTTTTATTCTTTTGAATATTTTTTCTGCCTATATCATATACAGACCTATATTCACACACACACGTAACACACAAAGTCTAAAAACATGTAGCCAATCTGTGTTTCTGGTATTAAGTTTACTTAAAATCGCATTTAACTAGTTACCAACTTCGCATTAATTCACAGACAGGTACCAAAGAATCATGCCAATCTGTAATACACTAAAATTATACACAAACTTTGTTAGCAATGGCAAACACAAAAATTTTGCAAATCTGAAATACTATTGTTTTTGTTTTCGATCTAATTAACGCTTTTTACTTGAAGAGACTGGAAAGCCTCACCTAAGCTTTGTCGCAAGCGTTTACAGCATTTCATCTACGTAACCTCATCTTGAGTTATTACCTACTCACAGGTATCGTGAAATACATCTTAGATAATGTTGTCAATTATTAGTTGATGATAAATAAAAAGAAAGTAAAACAAGAATCCGTACAAAGCCAAAACTACTGAACATATAGTAATGAATGCTACCGCTAGAAGCGGGCGCAGGCGTTTTTCTCAGTTGAGGATCGGAGCATGCCTTAGGCCGCTGTCAGAGGAAATACTTTTGTATTCAAGTGTTTTCCAAGGAGACTGAGGTTTATGATGAACTACTTATGATTTATCCTCGGCCACTTTCTATTTCAAATAAAAAAAGGAATCACATAAGTGATCCACATCACAGAACAGTTGTAAAACCCGTAGTTTTTTTTATTTTATTAAATCAACCATGTTGAGAGATTGACTAAACTCCGTTCAGCAAATGTTCTAACATTTAATCCTTAGTTCATTCTGGACTTAAAATATGTGACCCTCCGTTCAAACTGTTTTACGAATAGGGTTCCCATCCGTGGATTTGTAGGAAACAATCCGATGAAAAACAAGTTTTCGTGGAAAACATTTTTTTTTACACGATATAGTCTCAGTCCTTTGACCACAACTTCACCTGATGTTAAGTTACGATGTGGTCCAGGATAGTAAATACACTAAGCCTAGGTACTGGTTCTCAGGTGATGCTGCCGGAATACACCTATTGATATTTAGTGACAGGTTTTCAAACTTGAGGGTGGTAGCTACACAGTCGGTTATTGTTAGAAAATGCCTTTTTTTTTTTTTGACGGGGGGAAATGCATTTACGCACTACCCTTACCCATTGCATTAGTGAGACCGGAGTCCCCCAATGCAAAGGGGTAAGGGGTAATCAAGGTAAGGGGGCACGGAGGGACGACTCCGTGCCAGTGTGGGACTCGCCCGGACGTGAAGCGACCGGAAATACCCACTAAAACCCCCCGGGGCCGTCCGCCGCATTTGGGATGGGGGCGACACGGGGTGGCTTTCGCAAGCACCGCATCGCCCCCTGCGTTAGAAAATGCGATGTCTTCCTTCACTGAAAGCTCAAGCTGATTTTAGAGTTGGATAAATGAATTTGAACCCGCGTCCATTGACGCGAAATCGGTTCACACTACCGACTAAGCCATCATCGCTATAATTTTTACAATGGGCCAAATCAATATTCAACACAGAAATGGATGTTTATTTAACGGATTATACATAGAAATCAAGTACCTACCGTTACATAAATTATTACAATATAAAGATATATGATGATATTTTTGTACATTGTTAATGAAAGATTTATAGATATTATAGTGTCGTAAAAACTATAGTAAACACAAACAAGTAAATATCTAGATACATTCTTGAAATACATACACAAATATAGTAAACAGTAAGAGTACCAAAGTAGATGACAGTAAATTAGACGTGAAGAAAAGAAGTTCACGAATACTTTATTAAATAACGAATTTATTATTTCTTACATTAAAGTACCATGTAATATAGTAATCAAGTTACGTGGCAATAATAAAACGTAACCGTATTTAGCATTGCCTCTATAAACATGTCTACGATAACTAGAAATTTTCCTTTTTTTTCAAGCGCAAAATCAATTTATTCTAAATTACATTAAAGTCTTGTTTGTATAAATACGCAATGCTTATTATACGTAATTTTAAATTACATATAGAATTGTATAGAACAAGTTATAGTGAAGTCGTAAATCAATATTTCTATAAAATAACTAGATAGTCATGAAAGCTTACGCAGTTTTATTTACTTTGTCAATTGTGCAGACACATGCTTCATGTAAGTGGTTCAAATCTGACTACTGTTTAAACTCCATTTAACGATAAACCCTCTAAAACGTCGAAATTACTTAAAGTTGCAGTTTCGCTACACAGCGGGCGAGACGGAACGATGTTTTATATGAAACATCGCGCTGGCGTCAGGACCCACCCCCTGTGTGGCCAAACCAAAAGTGTCGTCATACAGAGTATACAATATCATAGTTAAATCCGTATCGTACTCCAAATACTCCGAAACCGCTTCGGAGGCCACAAAATGTCCTTACCGACCCCGATGAGAAAATCACTTGCGCGAATAGGATCTTTCCTCATCAACCGAGAGTACCTATATGCCTGCCAGCGCGCACGCCTTCGAAACCGGCGTTCCCGCCTCCGGGGACGGGCGACTAAATTTGCTCCGGCACATACTAAATTTGCCCCCGTCTGTTGGCGAGGCTCTTGACGTCGCCACCAACGCGAAACAGTCACACTGACCATGCACTGAGTATCACACGTACAACACTGCACACACACTCCTGCACACAACACGCAGGCACATAGGTCCGGTTAGGAACCTTTTTTTATATATTAAATTAAAAATGTACGGATTAGCTTTAATTTAAAATTCCGTGTAATTTTTACACGCAGGTAACGGCTAAGCCGAGGTTCGCACCGCTTTGGTGCCAGTGTGCAAGTTACCTTTTTGCGGCTGAGTGCCTCCAGCACTCGCCCACAAAGTTCGGTAAAGCTATCAAGGGCCCTCAGGTCAACAGCATTAGCTAGGTTAGAAAAAAAGAGTATACACTGTATTTTTGTTATTCTATTTTATGACTCATAACCAGAAAATATACAGTACTTTGTGTTGACAGCCTAATTGTGCATTGCTTAGTCGTGGGATTATCATAAAGTACAAACCAGTCCAGCCCGAACTTGCGATGAAATTGGTTACACGGGTGAACTAGTCGTATAGTAGAAATGGCAGATGCTAAGGACGTTTTTTTTGGGGTCCTTTTGGTTAAAATTAAAGAAAAGTAATATTTGTATGCAAGCAGATCTTTAGATCTATTGTATGTTATCTCTGAATTTACTCTAATACAATTTATTTCTATTAAAATGACACCCTGACTTGATCCCATTCTGGTTGGATATCGACGTCAAAATTAAAAGATTTTTGATTAATGTTTAATTGATTATAATCTCTATTAGATTCTGTACCATTATCAAGAGCATAATATATAATAAATAAGTAGATACATTTATTTACAGTTAACAAAAACTTCGGCTCCGTTGCACTTCAAGCAAAAATTGGAATTCTTCCAAAAAGACACCCCATAACAACCGAGGATGAAGTTGCAACAAAAACACTGTTCATATGATAAAGAATTTCAAAAACTCGATGAACTCTGATGAAGGACTCATTCCAGTTTTAGACCCTTACATAAAAGTCGATATAAAACCGATTAAATTTGGAATAAACACAGTGTTTACGTGAGTTAGTAAAAATAATATTATGAATTAGCTGTGGGGCTGCAGCTCTGCATACGTTTCATATATTCTTCAATAAGTAATATAGTTTTTAAATAATCTTTGGAAATTAACGTTTTGATGGTGCTGTCCATTGAATTGTATTTTGTATAAAATTTAATTACTTTTATTTTTTTACACGGAATCCTAATTATTTTCTTAAGTTTTTTTTGGTACTAAGATAAAGTAAAAATTTTTCTCATCAATTCAACCACTTGCCCTTTAAACTGACCACTGAATCTTCTTTTTTTTACAATTTTTAATTTTAATTTTTATGCGGAACCCTAATATATGTTTGGAAATTATTTTTAGTACTAACATTAAGCAAAAGATATTTCCCATAAATTCAAATGCCTGCCAGTAAAACTGTGCAATGCACAGTTCTTATTTAACAATTTTAGAAGTTAATTTTTTTTTACGCAGAACACTAATTAGTTTCGAAAAAGAAAAACTTCAGCTATCTGCCAAAAAAAGACCCGTTAAAATCGGTCGAGCCGTTCCGTTGGTTACCCAAAACAAACAAACTGACTACTTTAGGGCTATTTTTCAAAAAATATTAGTATTCCCCGTAACAAAATTTAAAACTCATGTATGTAAAGTCTACTTCGTACTTCGTACTACGTCTACTTCGTACTTCGTTTACTTCGTCCTTTATACATCAAAATAACTGTACTTTAAAAATCAAAAATATGTATGTATATTTAAATTAACCCATTATTACATTTAGAGGTAACGTCCATTTGAAAAAATTACATGTAGCGGGCGCTAAAAATTTCTCGTTAATTAGTACAAGAGTGTACATAAATGACCAAAGGATCGAGTTCAATGTCACCGTACCAAAAATCGTTATAAATGGTGAGTGAGTGTTTTCTTTATTTCGGGTAAACATATATATCAGCCTATTCACGTTTTCTTTAGACTCGTAACCACACTATTTTTAATAGTGAATTAGTTCGGTCTAGATAAAAAAATAGTATCTAACTATCTCAAGTGTAATAATAATAACAACAACTTGTACCAATCGATCATGTTATTTTTATTTTGGTACAATAATTATAATAATTATACATAAAGGAAATACATTGATTTTAATATTATACAACACGTCTCCATTGTTTTCCTAAATTAATTATCTGACATTCTGTAAGGAAAAACTTAGCTGGCCATTTATAACCACACAGTTCTAAACCAATGCGTTCGGTATAAATTGAACGTCACATATCTAAACCCTTCTCAGAAATAATATTATGAAAAACTTTCTTTTCATACATTATTTGATGACAAGAGGGAGGAAGGAGTCAAAAGGACTAACAATTTGCTAACTTATCATGATTACCTGTGAACACAAATTATTTTTTTACAGTTGATTTCAAATCACAGGGAACCTTTACGTTCTTTCCGATATCCGCCAATGGACATTTAAAGTAAGCTTTTTTTATCTTCCATATAAATATTTAATATGTATACTTTTTATTTATGAGTCAAATTTTCATAAACAAATTATTTTACATCAACGAGAATATATTATCAATAATTAAATACATAGATACGTATTATTATTTAGTTTTTGGCGGGATCTCGGTTTGTCATGTAGCAGTTATTTTCTTTAATTTATGAAAGTCAGTTTAATTTCTTATTTAATTCATTCTTTAATAAAAAAATTTACTCTATCTTATGTAATCTTGGTGGAGTTTTGTGTGATCATTCATTTGGTCATTGTGTTCAAGTTTATTATAGAAGATAACGCATAACATTTATTCTGAGCTGCCGACATAGCTCCATGGAATTCGAGCATAATAGGCCATCGTATTGATGGAGCTTTCTAACACTGATACAAGATACCCAAATGACACTGGCATAAATTGTGTGTTCATAGATTGCCATTATCTAAGAAGAATAAGTACGTATTAATTTGTATTATTATTTTACAGAGCAAATTTGTTAGACATAAATATCTCAGGAGCATTGGGTGCAAATCGATCGGTAATAAATGGAAGCGAAGTTTTTCAACTAGTATCTGCTACTGTATTCATAAAAGCAAGAAATCTTCATGTTAGTAATGTTATGCATTTTACATTATGCTTTGAATACTGTATACTAAAAGTTCTGTTTAGTAACTATAACAACATTTACAATATTCCTACAGGTACTAATTGAAGGTATGGATAGGATTACACGTTCATCACTTAATACGATATGGCATAATAAAAAACATGATTTAACTTTGTTCGCCCTTGAACAAGTAATGGAAGAAGTCAACAGTATTTTAAAACTGTACACCTTTGAAACTGTTTTTAAGCTGTTTAAAGTCATATTACACGTGTCTTATACCTTAATTTGATTTTTATTTTTCGTTAAATTGTATTTTATCGCAAGGTATAACTAAGTCATAGTTGTAATTGTTTTAATGTACGCTTTTATTTTTTAAGGTTTTTGAGATAAAAGTGGTTTATGAAATTTAATAGCTATGTTAAAAAGTGTTAAGGACTATATAATGTCGAACAACATTAAACATTACGTGCCTTATGACCTATTCTCAGCTATTAAGTAACTGAGTGAATAACTAAATATTGTCCAAAATAATGCGTGTAAACAATCAGTTAAAAGTTATTTTTATTATTTGTCTCCGGCAATTAGTTGCAGGTTGACGATTATTTAAACGATTCGTGGATAAATAAATACACTAGGACTGAGTCTAGATAATAGGTATTATTATAGTGACCTCCTTTCCCGCATCTCATGCATTTTGCTCAGTATATATGGCTTATATCTCTATTCAAGTGAAATTTCATACCTCAATAATTTTGTTAATATATATTCATCATATTCAATGATATATGTCACCTACTCCACTCGCATGTGTTATATTTTATATTATAATTTCTATTTTTTATAATTTTGCAAGAATTCATTACTTAGTTATTTATCAAATTTTTCATTTCATATTATGATATTTATATTAAATTATTTATGTCATCATTATTTAAATCTTTTATGAAATTGTAAGTAATTATTTAAGTATAGGAGATTATTTAATCCAACACTCTAACAGCGTTACCCACCCCTCTGATAACTTTGGGAACGTACGATAATTTAGCTTCCGTACAATGTACGATAACGAATGTCTAAATTATGCTAAATATACGATAATTTGGAACAACAACTAAATAAACATCAACGCCCAAAATCATGTGCTATAGAACATTTTTACAAGTAAAAATTAAGCGCGATAAACGCAAACAGACTATTTTCAAATTCCTCATTCGTAACTGGCGAATGAGTCTGTAAAAACAAAAATTTTAAGTGAAATATCTAGAATTAGTACTCAAATCAATAAACGTTAGCACTAGTAATATTTTATCACTGGTTATATGCCTCGAACACAGTTTCAGATTAGTTTTTAACCGACTACGGCGAAACCAAACAGAAGGTTTATGATTTTAACAGTTTATGTATATGTTTGTATTTACGTATGTTCCTCCGTAGCGCCTAAAATATTCAGACGATTTTGATGAGTAAGGTATCAATCGATTCGATTTATGACCCGAGTCAAATAGCCTACATATTAATTTTTAACTATTGTTTTCAGTAGTCGGGTTACACTTTTTAAAGATTTTTAATGTTATTATTTCTCTTTTTGAACCATACATATCTATAATGTTTAATGAAGTCAAATTACGTTTAGAAAGAGGTTAAATAATAGTTTTTGTAACCTTCAGCTTCAGTCGCAATGATATTCAAAAAGTAGACAATAGTATTAAATTTTGTAACTCGGCATACTTCAATTCATCTATAATTGGTAGATTGCGCGATTGTGGAAGGTTTTTGAATTGTTTTTTATAGCATACGGTTGGACACTTTTTCAACTTTTCTTCCATATGAGATGATTCTCCATACCTCTTCCCACCATAACACTAAGGCTGGCTTTTATTATTCGTCTCAGGGCTAGCTCTTTATTATTGATCTATGGACTGGCTTTTTATTATTTATCTCTGGTGGGGTGCTTAGCGCGATTTTAGTGTGTCATGTAATCGTACTTATTTTTCATTCATTATCTTGCAGTATTTGACTAGACTAAAAATATATTATGTAATTTTGGTGGCATTAGACGTGATATAGTTTAATAATGATGCACAAGTGTAGTGAAGTGAAAATAATGATACGGAGCGTGAATTCTGAAATGTCCTAACATCTCTCATTGCTTGCATATACTATCACATTTTATTCATCTCATTCAATCAAATTATACAAATTTTAAATCCACCAAAGACATGTCAAATTACGTGAAAGATAGCTCAAATATAAATTTAATAAAGGAGAAGGAATGAGCATCTTTGATCTTTATTTCTATGTTCTATATATTTATTTTTGATTTACATTATGATGATAGTCACCAATCTTTTGTTATAAAATCACAAGTTTTTATTTTTTATTCGAATTATTTTATAAATTTTGTACAGAATTGTCAGGGCGTGAGTTTACTTGCACTTGTCCAATTTATTTTTTTATCATCCTACATGTATAAAACAATTAAATAAAACTTATAGGTATAAAATGAATAAGACATGGCAATTTTCCAACTTTTACCCCCAAAACACGGTAATTTGACCATCCAAAACACAGTAATCAATTTTTATCCTTTGGCAACGCTGGCTTGGCTGTCTTCTTCTTCTTCTTGTGTTTTTTAATGGCTCTGCACGGCTTGTGTCTTAGCCAGTGTCAAGTAAATAGGCTTGGCTGTCATGGTTGTCATCAGAGATTAATAATAATGTTGTCCTTTGATTGAATTCCACAGTAGCGATGTTAGTAGCGGGTTTTTGTCATAACGAAACTAAAACAGCTATTGGTTTTCAATAGCAGCTTCTGAAGCTATTTATTACTAGTAGCAGCTTTCAATCTCCTAATGATAACGCAAAGTAACCAGTTTTATAGTTTACCTATTACAAAAAAATAAATAGTTATTTACGAAGCTATTTTAAACAATACAGTATTAATTATATCCTTTTTTTACACGGAATAGGCTCACTGCTTTGACCACAATCTCATCTGATATTAAGTGATGATGTGGTCCAGGATGGTAAACATACTAATTCTAGAGCTGCTGGTTCTCAAGTGATGATGTCGGAACACACTTATTGGTATTTGACGACAGGTTTTCAAACTTGAGAGTAGTAGCTATCCAGGCGGGCATAATTAGAAAATGCCCTATCACCATGCTACGGTTTCCTCACGATGGTTTCCTTCACCGAAAGCTCAGGCCGATTTTAGAGTCAGATAGGTGGGGATCGAACCCGCATCAATTGACGTGGAATCTGATCGCAATATCCGCTGCGATATCATTGCTTTAAAATCTAATTAAATAGGTTAGATACGTTGTGCATTTAATGTTAATCAAAATTGCCCTTTACAACATATTATAATGAATATGTTTAAGAAGATGTCAGAGATATAGATAATAAAATTGCGCATGCCGTTGAAAATTATAAAATGTTTTTTACCAGAAAATGTATATTTAAAAATACGACACGCAATCATAATTACTTTTTTGCATTTTCATTTTTCATCGTCTTAGTCGCTTAATTTATGGTCCAAAATTCAAATAACATACGCAATATATTCCAATAAATCGCACCAATTCAACAAATCGCACATACTATCTCACAATGCTTCGTTTTTTGCCTCACTCACGCGATCGGTCGAATTCGACGTCGCTTCGGATTATTTCCTTTTACCGGTCCCGTGATCTGGTGGAGTGTATCGACCAATCACAGCGATAGCGGGTTTGCAATCCTACCATATTATAATCTTTACATCTCATAGTAGTGATTTGTTCTCATTACCTAGCATCCATATTTAATCAGCATATGACCTGTTACTCAAAATAAATAGTTTTTCATTAGACACGTGAAACGTATAACCTGCTACTGATGCGATAAATAGTTTCAGAAACTAGCTATAGTATAAAACGCTCATGACTATTCCACAGGCATAGAGCATAGATATACACTAATACTACAGTGAACAGTTTGCAGGTGACTTCTGAGCTTTACTTTTAATTTTACAATAACCGGCTGGGGACCGGCACCGTGACCTAATCCTAAAATAGAATTTAAAAATTGAATTGTAAAGAACATAGAACATAATAACAACAGGTGATAAAGTGCTTCCTTTAAAAGTGTTTTGTAATTGTGAACTTTGTTTAGTGTACCATGGGTAATCGAAATAAAATCCAAGAATATTTTAAACACATGTTTACGTGGTCGTACATCAAGGGGTTAGCTACAAATCCGGCTCAATTACCATTTGCTGCGGTGCTTATCATTATCACCGAATTGATAATCAATATACTGGTAGTAGAACGAGTGCCTTATACAGAGATAGACTGGATAGCATACATGCAAGAATGTGAAGGATTTTTGAATGGCACCCTAGATTACAGCAAGCTGCGAGGTGACACCGGACCGCTCGTGTACCCAGCTGGGTTTCTGTATATTTACTCAATATTTTATTATATTACAAATCAAGGTGAAAATATAAGACTGGCCCAATACATATTTATAGCCATTTATAATGTACAATTAATTCTAGTACTTCGTATTTATATCAAAACCAAGAAAGTGCCACCATATGTTTTAGTACTAACAATTCTTACATCCTATAGAATACATTCAATTTATGTGTTACGATTATTCAATGACCCAATTGCAGTACTAATTTTATATCTTTCATTAAACTTATTTTTAGAATCAAGATGGTATTTAGGTAGTATATTTTTTAGTTTAGCAGTTTCGGTTAAAATGAATACATTACTGTATGCTCCTGCTTTGTTTTTCTTTTATTTTTTAGTTAACTTAGGTTTTACAAAAACTCTACAGCAACTATTTGTATGTGGATTTGTTCAAATTCTTTTGGGTTTACCATTTCTTATAACTTACCCCATTGAATATATAAAAGGAAGTTTTGATATTGGAAGAGTTTTTAACCATACTTGGACAGTCAATTATAGATTTCTTGAAAATGATATTTTTGTTAATAAATATTTTCATATGTCATTACTTGGAATACATGTTGTATTGCTTATGATATTCCTGCCACTGTGTATAAAATACTTTAGAAGCTACTGCCGCCTCAGATATGTTCAAAAACAAGTACAACCACAGATAGATGCAAAAAACATTGAAAATAAAAGGAAGAACAAATTGAGTAAAGAAATAAAACAAAAGACAAATAAATCTGATAATCAAAAGATGACCAAAGAACAAGAAGATTTCTTAAACTTATTTGAAACTATGTTACAAAAATCTTCTCAAAAAGGAAAGAAAGCAAAGAAGGTTTTAGAACAAGAAGACATAACGAATTATAGTATTAACTTTGATATTCTAGCACAGCTTTTTATTCTTCCTATGTTCCTTACAAACTTTATTGGAATTGTTTGTGCTAGAAGTCTTCATTACCAATTTTATACATGGTACTTTCATAGCCTACCATACTTATTATGGTCAAACAATTATTCTATTATTGTAAGGTTTTTAATATTAGCTGTTATTGAAATGTGTTGGAATACTTATCCAAGTACAATTATTTCAAGTATATTATTACATGTCTGTCACATTAGTGTTCTTTATGGGGTTTATAGAAAGTTATCAATAGAATTGAATTTTGTTTCTAAGTTTGAATGAGATGTACTTTATATTTTATACCAATGTATTTTAAATGTAATTTGAAACCTAAGAAAATGCAAAATTGAAATATTACATGATATTGTAATATTATTATTTTAATAATATCTACCAATGTTTATTATATTAATGCTTTTACAAGCATGTTATTTGGGAAAACCTTGATACCTAAATATCTGATTTTATGTAATACAATTATACAACAGACTATAGAAAGGAAATATAGGACTCTAAAATGTTCATAAGTGCAGTAAAGTTTTGAAACAAGAACAAGAATTACATACATTTCAGTTTATAGTAATGTAGATTTTAACAGTAAAATTAAAAAAAAAATTAATCATAAAGAAAAGTGGGTTTAAATAACTTTTATTCAAGCAAAATTCATATAATCACTAAAGGAGTTTTGATATTTATTTATTTATTTGGGAATATTTATCTAGAAAATATGCATCACTTTCGTTATTTGCATTTAATGTGTTTATAAGTTCTATGCAGTTTAACCATCACTAAGCCAGTATAAGAAGCTAGAAAAATTACCTTCATATGGTTAACACATTATATATAAAAAGTTATTTTAGCCAGTTTTTAACAGTAAACCCTTGATTTATTACAAATCATTTGTACATTGTTTGTAAATTGTTCAGTGTTTATAAGATTTTTAAATATTTGTTATTACTATTTAAGTAAATCTTTATCTTGTAAATGTGATTTGTTTTTAACATAAACCAGCAAATCATATCAAAGTACTCTTTCATTTCCTTCTCAATCTAACACCATAGCATATCAAAAAATTGTGGGTGAGAAATGTATACTTCCTAAATGACAATTACTATTAAAACAATTAGGCAATCTACTAAATGTCACGCAGGGCAATAATAATTCCATATAAGCTGTTTTGAGATTGTTTATTATGAATCACAATTAATCAAAAGAAATCTATTAATAATCTTAAGTATAGAGAATGATGCGCATAAATACTTCCTTCCTATTATATCACAAAACCATCATATTCTGGAATCCAATGTCACTATCCAAACCCAATTATTTTGTAGCAGTATCATCATCTTTTAATATCCTCTATAATTTTTACTATTTAACAAAGCTATATAAACATAAAAATATCTAATATTTTATAGTTACACTAACTAACTCGCCATGGAGCTATATTTGTAATAAATAATGTAAATAAAAAGAGCAACCAAATGCAGAAATTAGGCCACTAGATAAGTATGAACAAACCTGTATTTATTGACTTGTACATGTTGAAATCTATATATGATCATCTAAAATCAATATACCAAGGCTGATAAAGTTTGTGATTCATTTTCGATAACAATTAAATACTTACCTGCTATGAGCTTAATATTTTATTTTAAAGATTACTATGTACTTGTGCGGACCAACGCATCAGGGTATTATTATAACATAAAGTTATTGAATATTACTATTCAGTCAGATATACCCAGTCATGTATATTTTGGTCGTGTAGCACATAAAGTCTAAATTTTACATATAGATAGTTGTAGTGAAATATAAAAAGAGAAACACAAATACAATCCAGTATTATACAAAATTTTTGTTTGATAAATCTATATCAATGGAATACAGCGGCAGTCTTCCATGACTGGGCTTAAAAAAACTAAGGGACAAAATGACCGATTTGAATTTAGACGAAACCAAAGTTCTTAGTTTTGATGGCTAACAGTAATTTATGTTTGAGCACATGACGCGAAGAGTACAACGGTATATAGAGCCGCGAAATACACGTGTTAGCGGTGGGCAAGTGCGCATCGTCTGCTGGTCGTATCGTCACTGAAGGCATTGGCTGAAATCCCTCTTCAGAAGCAGGCAAGGCTGGCGACCCGGTCCAGAAATAAACCTATGATGAAACAGAAAAATGACACCATTCGTTACATATTTGTACCAAAATGATTAAACCTAAATTTCATAAATTATACAATTCTTGGGGTAAAAAAAAATTATAGTGAAATAAATAATTTGTAATATATTTCTATGTCCATACTAAACTACACAATATTGATAACATACTAACCAAGTCTTGTCTTTCGAGATGTGTCATCTTATCAACTATGGCCCACAACCACCTCTTAAAACGGGCGAGTCGCTCTGAAGGTTCCCCACTTTCATCATTGAAACTAGTGTAAGATACGAGCGCAGTAACGTTTATGTCACCGACACCATTCAACAGCAACCGCAGATCTTCAGCAGTCAAACCCTCTAGTGCGGACTCTGGCACCACGTCCAGCACACCGACACGGATTGCCTGCATAAATTGTAAATCATAGTTTCCATTAGTTACCATCGTAAGTTGGTACTATTGCTAACTTGAGTGAGTAATCAATGGACAAGCAACAGAACTATATGGGCCAATAGTGTAAAGGTATGATGAATTATACAAAATGATTACCTCTAGTGCTTTCTCTTGTGAGAGAAGCATGCGGTGCTGGGCGTATTTACGTACGTAGTCGTAGACGTTGTGTGCGGTTACTTCGAGCTCTCGACCCCCAGGGACTAGTTCGACGCACCCACCACCTTCCTCTTCACACATTTCCAAACTGCAAAATCATATTAATAAATTCACATGAACACAATTTCTACATGACCTTATAAACATAATATCTATTAAATGAAGATATACTTACCTAAAGTTGAGATCTAGAGCAGCAAAAAGAGAATGAGAATCACCAGTTTCAGCATCAACGACTAGCTGCCGGAGACTTTCATAAACTACGGGGTCGAAAAATGCTAAATCGTGAAAGCGTATTGGTCGGCCAAGAATATATTTTAACACGTGCCGATTAAGGAACATTGGGCAAAGTTCATTTTGAAGAAGGCATAGCCCAATAATTCTGAAAAAACGAAACAAGATGTTATTACATTAAAAAATATATATTAATAAACTTGTTATAAAATAAATGCAACTCATATATATATATATATATATATATATATAATGAAATCTCTTGAAAATAGAAAACTCAAATATTTATTAAAATGGTAGTTAAAAATAAAACAATCATACCTGCCAACATTCCTGAAGGCATTAATTCTCTCTGGTGTAGCACGACCCTGCCTAGGCGAGTAGTAGCCGCGCTTGCCGGGGGAGTAGAACAGCGGTGCTGCGTCATCAGCCGGGGCGGGCGGTGGCGTGGAACCTGCAGTAGTACCAGCCACGTTGCCTCCGCCGTTACTGACGGCGGCGCGCTCCGATAGTGAGAATACGTCTAAATCTATCGCAATTAAATCATGTTAATAAATTTGAAGCGACGATGGCGCAGTTGGTAATGTCTGGTCAGATTCAGTTGGAGCCAACCAACTAAAAAATCAGCCTGAGCTTTTGGTGAAGAAAAACATCGTGAGGTTGCCATAGTATGGTGGTAGGGCATTTTCTAATATAGCCCGCCGGGGTAGCTATCATACTCAAGTTTGAAAACCTGTCGTCAAATACCAATGAAACACTTCAGCAGCATCACTTGAGAACCAGAAACACTAGGTTTAGTATGTTTACCATCATGTACCACATCGTCACTTAAAACATTAGGTTATCATTGTGGTCAAAGCACTGAGCCTATATAATTTTAAAAATAAAAAATATTAAGAGGATATAATTTACATCCAACGTAGGTTTGTATCTATGAATATTAAGACAAAGACATAAATGTTAAAATGAACATACCTAATATTGCTTCTGATGGGTGCATAACTATGAGATCCATTGCTTCGCGAACTTTCTGTCGTAACGCGTCTTCACTAGCGAGTAACACTAACAGTTGAGCCGGCGTTAACTCCAACAACATTCCAGTTATCTTTCCCGCAAACGTAGGGTGAAGCGAATGTACCTATTATAAATTTATAGATATTAATAACAATTAAACATTAATAAATTAGTATTTATGGCGTTCAAACAAAGGAAAAGTTTTTTAAAATCAAATAAATAATGGCATGATATTTTTTCCAACTCTAAGTGCAGTTAAAACAGTTTAAATTGTATTGATAAAGTAGTTTATTTATATGTAGTTGCCAATTATTTACACTATACATGGAATAATATACTAATTTTTATTCTGTCTGATGTTTAATTGACCTATTAATCAAAATATATTTAAAAAAAGCGTGTGTCTATTTACGTACGCACGTATTATGAAGTTATCATTCTTTGACGTAATCATATAATATCGTATCATATAAAACTAAAACATTGACAGCTAAATTCAGGCTGTTGGTTTTTCGTGACGGTGTGCGCGCGCATCCTAAAAATGTAGTCCCATCATTTTTCCCTAACGCGCCAAAAGTATAAATTCAAAAAACTTACTCTTGGATAAAGTCTTTCGCCGAGTTGTGCCTGATGATGTGTTAGATGATCATTATGACCTCCGCTACGTTCTCCGCTATAACCGGCGGCATCAGTACCAGGTGCAGCCTAAAATAAAATTATTGTTAAAGAATTTTCTTATAAGAGTTGTTTCAAAAGAAAAATATCCTTTATAAATTAAATTAACGATCATCCGCTGTAAACGTCACTTATGAATTGGGCCGTACCTGTGGGGAATACGGTCGGGCGTCTACACTGAGCACACGCCGTGGCTCCCTTGCAGCTACGGTGGCAGCGGCAGCGGCGGCTCTCGGCGGAGGACGTCCTGCCGTACGCCTTGCACCTTCCTTCGAACGAGCACGACCACCTCCTCTACAAACACAGACGCACACAAACAGTTTCTACATGAGTTCTGAGAGATCTCAATACTATATTGCACAAATCACAGGATAACGGTAATATTTATTATCATGATTTGGTTGATTTTTTTTATATAAACAGTTACTAATATAATATTAAAAGTTATGTTAGAATTTCAGAAGTTTAGAAATAATTAGCATGGGTCCCTTTCAAATATAACATACACATCAAAGGTTTATGCTTTGTTTTTATTTTTAATGACATGGGTGACAGCAATAGTGATTGCTTAAGCAATATTTACATATTAATCTTAATATTTTTTTTTGTTCAGCTACTGGCTCTCAAGTGATGCTCTCGTAACACATCTATTGGTATTTAGTGACAGGTTTTTCAAGCTTCAGAGTTGGTTGTAGGTACCCAGACGGGTATTATTGGAAAATGCCCTAAAACTATGTTATAGTTTCCTCGTGATATTTTCTTTCAAAGAAAGCTCAGGTTGGTTCATTATAGATTTGAATAGAAGGATAGAAACTTGTGTCCAAAGATGCAAACTCCATATAAGATCATTAAAAATTTACTGTAAATATATAGATAGATATTAAATAAATAATACCTTGGTGTATTAGTGCTGACAGTTGCACCGGGTGTGGTGCCGGCAGAACCCGCGGTTCCGTTTGTAGTGTTACTGTTACTTCCACTGCTTGTTGTGCTCTCTAATGGTGGGAGTTTCTCGTTTGCCAGTAATGCCTATCAAAACGAAATAAATTATATCAAAAACAGCTCAATTGGGGAATATAATTTTTTGTAATATAACACCATCCCACCCCGGTTGAGATCCGTACGTAATACTTGCAGGCCCCATAAATCTATATTATTTTCTTTTTTTTTTGTGTTTGTCCTCTCTAAAGATTCTTAAACTATATTCATCTTGTAATGGAGATTTGAAGGATTGTTCTGGGTGCATTCACAAAAGTTCTTGAAACAAAAAATAATAATTCTGTGACATTCTTACTATTCATGTCGGGTACATCTTGCAGATAATTAAGCTTGATAGCTGTTGCAACTCAAAAATATCGAAGGCAAAATATTTATAAGTAAAACCTTGTGAATAATCAGCATGACTTATACGCAATAAACAGACTTGTTACAGTCTTAGTAAAACTAATAAGTAATGTAGTGTTAGGTTTTACATTCAATTCCTAAAGCACATTACTCATTTACCAGAGAATAAATTCAGGCACCATGTCAAGCAACGTATATCTCCAAAAGTGTGTATTTTTATATGAATGTTGATGATGTCTAGAAATTACACCATAACTATGAGTTGTATAGTTCCATAAAAAACACATGAAACAAAAATCAGAACAAGTTTATTTCTGGTTCTCTTCAATGATTTGGTTGTTTATTCCGAACCGATGTCAGTTATTTTGGCGTTCATAAGAGCCTCATTTGGATTTAATAATGATCATGAAGCCCATTTATTTCCAATCTAAAGTTAAGCATAAACATCAATGTATTTTTTTTTTTTTTTAAATTTTACTTATATATACTTAACTATATTATTTTTCATCACCATTGATCGGGCCACTCCCTTTTCGGGTAAAGGCGTCCTCACTCTTATTCCAGACCTCTCAATCTTTTACTATCCTTATCCATTCTTTTCTAGCTATCGCTTTTATATAGCCCTATTGTTAGGGCTTAAATTGTATAAAGTATTGTATTTTATTAAAATTATAAAAATAAATAAGTGAAAAGCGATCACCTCAGCCACGCTGGTGTAAAATGAGCGGGCAACACCGCTGCCCTCGCCGGGTTCGTCGCGGAACGTCACCTTGACCCGATTGACGGCGAGCGGCGGCTGTGCGCTGTGGGCGCGTCGGTTCTGTCCAGCGAACGCGCTGTTCAACTCCGCGAACGTTTGTTGTAACAGTTTTGCACGATCACGTTCCATCTAAAATACATTAATAACACACCTGTTTAACATATTTTAATATATCAATAAAATGGAGACAAGGGTAAAGGAGGGTTTGTTTATGGCTTCGCTTATTTTTTACCCTACGCTATTCGAACATAATCCGAGGTTAAGTTTTCTTGTCAATTTCGATTTGCTGCTTTTACAGGCCGCGACCAATAAATACCTCATGCACGTATTTCGCCAGATGTCTCGATCCTCTAGCAGGGAGTCCCAATTCTCCATGGTACCGTTGACCCTACCATGCACTCGAGACTGTAATGCTTTAATTTTGATTTTGACGTAAATCATCAATCGATCACGACAATGGAGAGGGAATGGTCAAAATGTACAAAATTACGTACGTTGTCGTAATACTTGATCGATCCCTACCCGGTAAATTTTTATATTATTTAGCATGACTACATTTATGCTTATTAATTTTGCCATTTAACCCCTTGAGCACTAACCTGGTGTTTACGCCAGCTTTCCATTATTTTCCTATTGTCTCATTTTATGGGTACTCAACACATTCATTCCATGGAGGTTGTTAAAACCTGCACTAAGCACATATAGTTGTGTTATGGCAGCATCACTTGAAAAGCGTAGTAAAAAAACCTTAGTGCGTTTACCGTACTAGACCACATCGTCTCTTAACATCAGGTGATATTGTGATCAAAGCGCTAAATTTATAGCATCTATACAGTACGATTTTACACTCGTAGTTCCCGTTCCCGTGGGATTTTCGGTATAAAAACTGTTCTATGTCACACCCTGGATTTAAAACTATCTCCATACCAAATGTCATCCAAATCGGTACAGTAGATTTTTAGTTTATTCGTTACATACAAAGATTCAGATTTCAATGCATACCTTATGTAAAGTCAAATCCCTCTGCTGTGAGTTTCTCAATTTTTCCATGTCTCTGCGGAACTTTAGTTCCCGAACCGGGAAACCACCGAGTTCCGCTACAACGGAGCCCGGCTCTAACCCAACGTCTTCAGTAAAAACACGTCCAAACAAGTCTAAAGAAAGTCGCCAACGTCCAAGTAAAAGATCATGAGATACCGAAGCACCCAGTGATGGACACGTACGGCTGAAAAAGATATCAAACACATCGTTGACATGATATATCTTCTTTTTTTTTCACATCACTAATCAGAAATCAATGGGACAAATATAACATATGAATCATATAAAATTAAACGTAGATTGATGGTGAAAATAAATTCAACTTATTTTTTATTTTACATTACACGTAATGTTATTTTATGAAGATAAAAATCTAATAAAAATAAAGTAAAAAGTTCTCTTATAATCCCTAACATTTTTAAAACAAAAATGATAAAATTACTTTTTGATGAAATATATTAACACAATGACGCAAATCAACACTGATAAGTAATCTGTGTCAAACGCAAGAACATAGAATAACGTACATTTTACAAAACGGTGTTGTATGACATATTGTAATATTTCTATACATAAAAAATAAAGCAACAATAATTTAAAACGAAACATTCGTACATTCTTCCGTCCAACCGTAAAGGCGTCCACTGCTGGACTTGGTCTCATAGGTAAGAGGGGAATTGCCATAAATGCCATGCTTTGCAGGCGGGTTGGCGATCGTAGTACTGTAGGTGTTTGTGCTGCTCAGAGCCCTGGTGTATCCCTTAGTCGACTTTAACGACACCCACGGGAACGATATGGAGTGGTACTATTCTTAAGCCGGCACCACACGGCACTTACATACTTTAACATTTATATTTTATCCATGAATGTTTTAAATGATACGCCAATCATTGTCATAAAACAATAAATATTTATGTGTCATAAAATAATTATTCTTCTTTCTATAAAGTATTATAAGAAAAATATACTGTTAAGATTTTTATAAATGTAAATATTCAATGAGATCAAATAAATTATAAAGAAACAAGTCATTACTCACGGCTGTGCAGGAGGCGTGTTCAGTGGTGGCACATGTACTTGTGGTGGCAAACCTGTTGTTTCAACTGTCACATGAGCAGAGATCTCCTGAGATTCTAGTGGATCCGCAGCACTTAATAATTCACCCTAAATAATATAATAGTAACATTTAATTTCTTACATAGAAGAGATATGCAAAAAAAAATTATATCAAACAGTATAATAAAATCAATGACATGCAGGAAAAGTAAGAATTACCATAGACTTAATGTAATCAAGTCACACTATTCCATTCTAATTATTTACGATGTAAGTAATTTAAATTCTTTATTTCACATTATTCTTGACAATAATAAACATATTTAGAATAATTACCAAAGAAGAACCACGACTCATTACAAGATAAAGTAAAAAAGATAGAATTTACTATTTATATTCCGAATGTTTATAACGTTTTGGACATGCAAATCCCATTTTTGGTCTTCCTTTGGTTATTACGATTTTGTTTTCGTTTAACGTGACAAAGACTCACTTGTATATGCAGAATAGTAATTTCTTTATATTGTTTAAAGTTATAAATATATTATAATATGTTGTTCTGATACCATGTATTTTTTTGGTTATTTCAACTAAAGTCGCCACAGTACTTGGAAAGTTTTCAACAAGAAACACAATAAACACTAATAAATTTAGGTAGTTCACAAAATAAATAGCGCCCAAATCCTATGATCTTTTTTACGAAAAATTAGTCATCCTTTAAAACAGAATTAAACCTATTTCTAAAAGGAAGTAACCTTTAATATGTCGATTATCCATAAAAATGAGACAATAGGAAATCAATGAAAAGCTGGCGTAAACGCCAGGTTAGTGCTCAAGGGGTTAAAGACAAAGTGAATAACTTTAGAAACGGAGATGGCAGTAGTAGTCTTCAACGTTATGTCATTAAGTTACAAAACGATTCAAACTTTACGGCGGCTCGGAACATCGTGCGAGACGATGGCCAGAACCTATTTCTAGGTATCTGCAGGGCACGAAGTAGAACGTAACTCCACGCACGCTGTCTCACACCCGTAATTTATTGTCAAGTTTTTATTTTATACATGTTAGGTTTTAGAGTTTGTTATTTGTAGGCTCAATGAAATACTGACCTTCCATGAGTAAAGAAGTGTATATGGAGAGCGTATATGTTAAGACATAACATTTAAGACGAAAAATATATATGTTATACTATATTATAAAATTCTTCAATCTTCCAGTCCAATTACCATACTTCCATTTATAATAAAAAAAAAACTATATAATAGGATTTCAATTGTTTCATGAATACTTTCATATTTCTATATAACGGTGTTATTTTTTTTTTAATTTTCGATTCGACTGTACCTGCGTTTACCCGCGCTTGTGACACTTCCGAGAAGCCATAAAATTTTCATTGGACTAAACGTACACCGAAATAGGCCTATCTATAATATTACACGACCGTAATTTAAATTTCCAAAAAATGCACACAGCTATAGCAAAGTGGAAAGAAAGAGTTAGAAAGAACATTATGAGTAAAATGTAACCTAATTTTTATTTCTAGACTATCAAATTTAATGTTATATTTCATTTTAAAACTATAAGATAACCAACTTTTGAATGTTAATATGTCGATTACCCATAAAAATGAGACAATAGCAAAACAATGGAAAGCTGGCGTAAACGCCAGGTTAGTGCTCAAGTCCAATTATTTCAATTGCAGTCTATTTATTTGTCGCCACGCTAGACTAGTAACGATTCAATGTAAAAAAAAAAAACTATAATCTAAAAAAAACTAATAGATATATTTTGTAAACTAAAATAAAACTGCTAGTTATATTATAGCATTAGTAATGTAAATATAACTAAACAGTTAATTTCACGGCATCAATACAAATAAAAATATTTGTAATTTTCTTAAAACATTTACTAAATAATATAGCCTTAACTAAGGCTTCAAACTAGGCAGTATCTGTAACTTTCAAGCCAAAGATACAAAAATAGATAAACCATACGACTGTTGGTGGCGCAGTTATGACTTAAATAAAATACAACAATTAGAGGAAAATTTGAATAAAGCTAAGTGTAACAATGAGTTTAATTTGAGTGTGAATGTGTGCGTGTGCCATAGATGTGCAATTCTAGAGCTGGTTGCTAACACAGTATCTAAAATAGCTTGTTTATTCATAGGAAATGCTATAAGACATAGTATCTAGTTAATGTGTCGAGTACCCGTAAAAATAAGACAATAGAAATCTGGCGTAAACGGCAGGTAAGCGCTCAAGGGGTTAAAATACGAAAAAAAATCCATGCTTAAATAAATCATCAATATTGTCTACACATAGTCTTCTATAAAGTATAATCCAATTGATAGGGTAGGGTATAATTTTGATAAGAAAAAGTCCCCCAAATAAGTGGAGCGACTTACAGCACGTACAATAACGGTCTTGCCAGGGCTGCGCGAGGATGATGCTCGTGATTCCGTTGTTGTGCTGGTCGAAGAACCACTTGGTCCTGAAATTTAAATAAAAAAAATAATATATATTAACAAAATTGAACAGCGAGAATTTCTAAAAAAAATCGAGACAGTACATGCCTCGTCTACTATTTACTGTCTGCTACTTATATACTGCCTTAATCAATAAATATCACGAATCATATCGATCGATCGTAACCGCGCACTAGAGTTCCCTCTGACTATCTAAGTGAGGCACTAAAATATTTCCGGAATTAATAAGAAAAAGAATAATACTATAACTGGGTGAATAGTATAAATTTATTGTTTCGCAAAATATTTATAAATATATCAATATATATTTATAAAAAAAAAAGAACCAGATCGAGTTTCTTGCCGGCTCTTCTCGACTGGGTTGTTTTCCGAACCCGTGATAGTGTTTTAGACGTTCATAAGCGCCTTCTTAGGGCCTAAAAAGAATAAATAAATTTTGATTTTGATTTTGATTCTCCTTTAGCTTCAATGCAATTTGACATAAGAATAAACCAATTTTGAAAACATTTATGCTTTATTGGTGACCTCGGAAATACACTTTTCAGCCCCTTCTAGTATTGAAAAATCGTTAACTGCATAAAACAATCCTCTATTCTTGAAAACAGGGATAAGTCGCTTCGTGCCAGGCAAGACTAAGTACAACAAATCGTCACGTAGTAACCGCTATTCATTCTACAACGTTACAGAAGCCACGTGACCAGTTTGTTAAAAATTCGTCAACATTCCTGTCTTTTTTTTAATACAAAAGAAAATAATAATCGGTTAAACATAAGTGTTTAAGGTTATATGACTGAAATTACATGCTAAATGTTGTTGTCTTAGGAAAAAAACCCAGTTTGGTATTTTTAAGAAGCCACGTGACCAGTTTGTTAAAAATTCGTCAACATTCCTGTATTTTTTTTTAAATCCAAAAGAAAATAATCATCAGTAAAACATAAGGGTTTAAGGTTATATTACTGAAATTACATGCTAAATATTGTCTTAGAAAAAAAAAACCCAATTTGGTATTTTGAATAAACAGAAATAACAAGGCAACCTGGTAATGCTGCTGCAACGAGGGTTTGTTCGTGCGGTGCCTCCATGATCGAGCAAGCTGTATTAACTAATGTGTGGAACTCAGATGGCTGTGACGTGGAATCTTGTAGAGAAGTAACCGCTGTCATTGCCATGGAATGTGGATGTCTGCAACAATTATTTTATAATTATTAAATATAAAACTATAGGTGTGCCCGCGACTCCGCCCGCATATCATATGCTCTTTAGGTCTGAGTGAAAAACAAATGCATAAGGAAAAATGAGTCTTTTGTTTTTATTCGCGAAAAAAATTTAGATAAGATCAAATTGAAAAAAGGGTCGTGGAATCTTAAAAATAAATAGTAGTAATCCCATCCTGATATGATCAGTAGTTTTAAGGTGATGGTGCGTCAAAGGGCTCCCATTTTCCTATATAGATAGATAGATAGAAAACCGATATATTAAGAGTAAGTAACTATTAACCCCTTGAGCACCTACCTGGCGTTTACGCCAGTTTTCCATTGTTTTCCTAATGTCTTATTTTTATGGGTACTCGGCACACAAAGTATCAAAAACAAGAGACATAGCTTTCCAAGGAGACCAGATTAGTAATAAATCTCATGTGAAAAATTGGAAATCGTAGATATCATAATTAAGTCATTTATGTCCGTTGGTGACTTTTAAGTGTGGAATATTAATCACGTGATGATTTTACCAACTTATTAAACACCAAAAATCACGTGGATTTTGTTTGGTCAAAGTACCTTAAGGATTCTCATAATATTAAGAAGTAAGTTATTTCTCGAAAATCATTGCCTAATCGCGGCAAATCAACTTAGCGACGCTTTTTTCGGTTTGGACATTATGCGTTCAACGAAATATACGTTATATATCATGGGGCTTTATGATATTCCATGATCTTTTTAAAATATCCTACAACGATATTAACGAACGATCCCTTGAGAACATATGTTTAAACATTTTGAACCTTCTTTGTATTCCACTTAATAACATATAACTAGTTAAAATATAGGTAAAATATAAAATCAAACACTAGCAAGGGTAATTTTTGGACAACTCAAAAACACTTATTTGTACTGCTCACCTGTGGAGTTTTTTCCTTGGCATCAACCTCGCATCGTTGGAATCTGAATCGGACACGTATTCGGCATCGGTGTCAACGTCCATTTTAGTTGGAGCATCCTTCGCACATGACAGATCCTAAAAAAAAACACACACACATATTTATATATATATAAATAATCCTCGTGTCAGGAGGATACCTCGTAGGTATTTAATGTAATTGAATTTATTCAGTATTTAGTTAGGTATTTATTTTATATTTAAATAAAATAAAATTGTTATACTTTAAATTTTTTAAGTCTATAAGATAAATTAAATTGTATGTTTCTTTATATATTACTATTTACTTAATTATAAGAAATTATTGTATATTAATATAAACAAATTAGTTTCCAAGACATGTGACAAGGCTACAAATCATTTGAAGCTGAGTTAGCAAAGTAAAAAATCAACAATATTATAAATGATTATCTTAGTGTAATAAATAATAGATTGATTTCTTCTCTTTTTTTATTGTTACCTGTGGTTCATCTCTGGTGAGAGTGTGGTTGTGATTTGGCGGAGCGGACGCGGGGCGCAGCGCCGGCGACCAACCCCGATCAGTACCGCGATTAGATAAGCCAAGCCGGCGGGGTACTACTGTTGTGCCAAAAATATATTATAATAAAATAATGTATAACTAAATACCCATACAACATTATTCTCATAATTAACATAAATCGTAAAAAGATGTCTGCCCGTATGAAGGATTTAACTACAGCAGATAAAACCAGACATTAGGGGCCATTCATTAATTACGTAATTAACTAATTAAAAGGGGCTTAAGAAAATGCCGTTATCTCGGGTGGGGAAGGGGGGGATACAATACCATTCTCACGTAATATTTTATAAATTAAAAATCTATCTCTATTTCGGATGCTGAATGATTTCCTTCATTCCAATATGTGCACTTCGATTTATATCTTATTTTACAAATTTTTATTGTTTGTTAAAATTTTACAATTTTAAATATGTTTATTTTCATTCATTTTAAATCTCATAAATAATAATTATATTAAAACGAGATTGAATCTTACGTACGATGATGAAGGGGGGTGGTTCGACAAATCTTATGTATCCTAACATAGGGATAGGGTGGGGTCAAAAATAATTCTTACGTAATTAATGAATGCTTCCTCATTTTTAAATATATAAAAAAAACACGAGTTTTGTATGAATAAATTCATCACTCGCGGGCGCCCACGACATGATCTATGTGTTATCCTAATTGATTGTAGACGACCTGGCATTGTTTTATTCTTCGTAGCCTACCAGTTACCGAACGACATAATATTTAAAGGTTAAATTAAATTAAATTTAAAAAGATTTTCTCTTACTCTTTTTTTTTACATATTCTATAAATAACTTCAACATTCAATATAGCCCATTAATAGCTCTTTGACATAGATTTATTACAAACTTTCATCAAAATCGGTAAAGCAGTTTTCGAGTTAAATTCGGACATAATCACAGTCAGACAAAAAACAATTATGTCAGATTTTTAATAGCTGAAATAGACACCTGTCACAAAGCCTAGAGATTTATTGTTAGTATAGATTTATACATAACATTGTAATGACTTTTTGAGGCATTTTTTTAAGTCGGCAAGAAATTTTAGCGTCACCTTCCAAGGGATTGTTAAAACCCGGAGGAGCGTCTCCTGCTGGCGGCACGGTGACGGGTTGGCGCGGCATACCGAACAACTCCTCGCGGCGCGCATTCGGTTGCAATAACTGTGGCTGGTCTGCCAATGGGAGTGCGTCTTGCATTGTCACTACAAATAATAACATTGTTATTCATCATTACTCTTTCTAGAGTATTACAGTTGTCATAAAATAAAAAGGCCGTTTTGACGTTTCGCGTTCAAGGCGATTGACTAACGGCGTATGAATCAGTATAAATATACTAACATGAAATCCGAAAGTTGGATACATTAAAAAAATGTTACCTATAAGCCAGGTCGGTGTGTATACATTTTAAAAATATAATAGGCATCTTATTATCTTGCAACGAACAATACAAGAGAGCATAGTTACACATTGTGGCCATAGAGAGCTGTGACAGCTTGCAACCATTCTGAACAACCAAAATCGTTTGACGTTCAATAGTCGATGTTAAATTACCGATTTAATTTTATTAGTTTATATTTAAATGATACAGGTAAGATACACTTTTTTATACAATAATTATTTAATTAGAAAATTATTTCGTTCAAGTTTATTAAGTCAATCATAAGTGAAAATGATAGTACAAGTTATATTAGTATGATGAATTGAGAAAAAAAAACAACCAAATTGGTAAATTTTCATAAAAAATAATATTTCATTTGTAGTATGAAAATTTGAACTGATTACGAAATCGTAATTTTAAATTGATTTCTCGGAGAAATTGGTTTGTTTTGTTATCGATTTTGCTACATCACTAAACGTCAAAACGTCCATCATAGCCTGCCGCTACTATAATGGAGTTTAAATAATTAATTTTCTAATATTTACTATTAAACGGATCCGGTGGAGGGCATCCGAGGCAGAGGGTCGAGTCCGATCTTTGGAAGAAAGCGTGTGCGCGGCCACGAGCTCCATCTCCCTCCCCGTCAGACTCCGCAGCAGCGCTACCGGCCACCACCATCTCCTCCTCGCCCTCTTCATTCTCGTTCTCATCCTGCTTAATTTTTAGTTTAGTTTTATAAGTTTATGTATACTACTTTGCAGTTTATAAACGACTCATCAGTCCATCATAAGTTGTAAGTGTTTGCATTTGCAATAGTAAGAATAGTAAAAACATTTCATTCTGCACTGACTGAGCTCGAATTGCTATATACCAAAGAGAGTTATTATATACAATGGAATAAATTAGTATTGTAACCAAAGCATACAATTTAATAATTTAACTGTACAGAAGATATAAGATAATAAAATTATAACATCAAAAACTTAGTCATGAAATCATTCCTGTGTAGGGGACCTATTTTACTTTACATGTTTACTAACCGCTCAGTTAGCTAGGGAAAATATTGCAGAATTTTTATTAAGCAAAGCAGCTCAAGCAATGATCGTTCTATTTTGGCGCTCGCCTCCAAGTTCGATGAAGCTGTTGAGGCACTTCCGGTCCACAGCGTTAGTCAGAAATAAAAAAAAATATTCAGAAATAATAGAATCAATGATTAGATACATACCGGTGTCCAGAGATGATGATGGTGGTGGTGGTGATGGTGATGCGGTTGCGGCTGAGCGGCGCGCATGTAATACACGAGCGCGTCGAGCACGTACGCCACGTGCTTGAGTGCGGCCACGTCTAGTACCGGCAGTTGTTCCGCGTGCTCGGCGCTGTGCGCGCGCAGTAACGAGAGGCAGTAAGCCAGGAACTCGCGGCGTGCGCTACCAGTCTCAATACCTATATATATAAATAGTTTTCTTTTATACACGAAATAGGCTCAGTGCTTAGACCACAATTTCACCTGTTGTTAAGTGATGATGTAGAGGTACTGGTTTGCAAGTGATGCTGCCGGAACACACCTGTTGGTATTTGGCGACAGGTTTTCAAACTTGAGGGTTGTAGCTACCCAGGCGGGCATCAATAGAAAATGCCCTTCCACCATGCTATGGTTTCCTCACGATGTTTTCCTTCATCGAAAGCTCAGGCCGATTTTAGAGTCTGATAGGTGGAGATCGAACCCACGAAAATATTCATTAGAAAGCGTGCTACAGGGTATAAGTCTAGGCATTGACCAATATTGGTGATAATAATAGATCTAGCTAAGCCGCAATGTTTTAGCCTACATAGCCCCTTTCGGAATACTAATAAAAATGCCACAATGTGCTATGGATAATAGCTATTCATTAATTCCGTAAAGGTCCCCGGAGGTTAGGGGTTAAGAAAATCTATAAATTCACTTATCTTGGGGGGGAGGGGGGATAAGTGTAATATTAAATTATCTACTCATTTTTTATACATTTATTATTACTTCCTTTATATTTTTTTTTGTTTTACGACAACTTAAATAGATTTGAAAGTAGAGGACCATTTGTCGATAGCAGCCATTACAATTTACATTATTAACAGAGAACACCTTTCTATTTTTCGTTATTGTTTTTTTTTTGTAAAAAAATATTTATTCAATAGTATTTATTATTATTGATAAAATTAATATTTATTTGTATGAATAAATGAGTTACCAAAAGACAGTGACAGCTGATAATCATTTCAAGTGGAATTAACATAGTAGGATCAACCATATTGTTTTCAAATAGCTGTATGCCCCCGCTATTCATATATTCTTCACTGCGTTTAATTCTTTTTATACGGAGTCCTAGTTATTATCTATTGTCTATCTACATAGACACTTCAATTTTATTTATTATTATAGATGTGTGTACCTTGTTCACGATCTCTTGTTCTAGGACCTTCCGATAAGCCAATGATACGAGTCGCCGGCAAAGCTGTGAAGCAGTACGTCGTGCTGTAGGCGCGTTCGACCTTCCCCCATCGCTGTTGGAGGTACTACTACCATTGTTTGTAGTTAAGGAAGCGCCAAATCTGATTTTCAAAATGTAACTATTATTTACTTGTACTTATCGAATGTTTTATAAAACACAAGAAAAAATTTAGATAGCATGATCTTTATTTATACTTGGTATCTATAACTAATTTTTTGTTTGTTATGGACAAAATTCTTAAACTGCTTTCCCGATTTTAAAATGTTCTTTTCACCAATGGAAAACTACATTATCAGTACATAAGCTATTTTTTTTAAATTAGAGATATCTATATACCCGTGCGAAGCCGGGGTGGATAGCTAGTTTACTATAGAACAAAAAAAAACTACTAATGATTTGTGTGAAAAGTAAAGTAGTAGGTACAAGGGTACTTTGCTAATTATCTCATTAGAACAGAATGAAATTCTAACCTTAGTTGAGCTTCAGTAGCGTCCATGACAGTTACAAGCCAATCCCACGTCGCTTTTAATTGTATCTCAAAATAACATTGTAAACGCAACGCGTCGCGATAAGCCAAAGGCACCATGCGCGGCAAAGGCAAAGTACTGCGTTCATATTCCCACAGGAGATCGGCGATTTGACGTATTACGATACCTAATAAAAAATACTCTTTTACAATTTCAAGTAATATCAATCAAACAGTCTCTTACAAACAGCGGGCACAGTGGGACGCAAGTGTAGGCCCGCCCGCTGATTTACGAATAAATTAAGAGTTTAAATAATAATACAATGCACAATATATTTATATGATATGCATATTTATACGCTATGATATGAATAAGTGTCAATTAGATTATATTAACACTAGAAATATCGAATCAGTCAAAATGACTGATAGCAAGCAGTACACAGTTGAAACAGTGTATGTCAATTGCTGGTAATTTTAATGTTAAGGTACTCCTAATCAAGTATAATATAATAGATATCATTTTAGTAGAAATGAAATATATATGTCACTGGCAGAACATGTGCTGCGAGTATTCCGCGGTAATATTTGTAACCCAGGGGTGTTACAATGCATCAACTTGTCTGAACCGGATTTATTCGTATGCGTATGCCGAGGCTGCTTGTGGTACCGCGCGGCAGAACCAAATTATTAGACACAAAGCCATTAACAAGAAATTTTCACGCATTAAATCTGGTTGGCGAAAAAGTAGACATTTTTGTATGTTCACGAAGTGACTTTAAATATACTGTGTATTATATAAGGAAAGTAAATGATTACAATAGATATGTAAATTAAGTACTAGCAGATATTGGTAACTGATTTAAAGTAGTGATATTTGTATTTTTGTGACTACACTGGTTGTATTAAATTTCTGTAAGGGTAGTTGTAAGTGTTGAAATAAATAAATAAGTTACCAAAAAGCGCGAGCGAGACAGACGGAAGTGGTTGAAGTGGAATGGGGATCGTGCGCGCCCGCTGTAGTCACCGCAGAGCGACGCAATGACGTAGGATCTATGAACACTAGTGACGAGCCACCAGTCAGTCGTACTCCGCCCGTGTTACTGTTGTTGGTGCCGCGGGCCGTCTCGCGAGATCTGTTACAATAATATTTATATGTGAAATTTTGAAGTGAAAACTTCTTTAGCTATGTTGAGCGATTCTCGGTAGGAAAAAAGTTATATAGCGTTACCAACGCTATGACGTCAGCCGTCAACAATATGGTATGCAGTATCAAGTATAAGATGGGCGCATAAGTGGTAGCACTTTTGCGCTGTCGCATCCAAAATATTTTATTTCAAATGTATACTTTTTTTGGTAAATTTAAGGAGTTTTTACGTTTACGTTTTCGTAAATTTATACGTTTCAAACGGAATTCACGTTTAAGATACCGAGCTAATTTCAATATTTCGAAAATTTAGTGTTTTAGCTTCGGTCGGTAGTCCCCATGGCTGTCAACTTTTTTATTTACATAATTTAAAAAATATATATATATAAGAGTAATATAAACCGTATAGCCCACTGCATGGAGTGAGGCGCGAGTGTCGGTCGGGCCTGTGGTACAGCGCGCCGTTCGTGTGTATCCGTGTCGTGTATTGGGGGGTCAGGCTCAGCATCCTGTTCATCGGTCTCGCCCGCTTCAGAGTCCTCGTCTTCGGGTTGCGTCGAATCACCACTTTCATCTTCCGGATACAGAAGTAATGAAGCCATTGCTGCGGCCAATTGACACAAGTAATTAATTATAATCATGTTTTGATTTATTTTCATCATGTTCCCAACAGCAAATTAATTGTAACAGTATTACAGTACGGCTTGTGTATATTGAGCGCATATAGTATAATCCATAGTCTCTTAATCGCTAATTGATATATACTTTATGCACACAACATTTTATAAAAATTTGTCAAGTCGTTGTTAAGTTAAAGCCAAAAATATTTTTTTTCATAAATATTGAAGTTATACTTCTTTTGGCGCGTTAGGGAAAAATGATGAGAGTACATTTTAAGAGATGCGCAACCATCACGAAAAAACGACACTCTGAAGTTAGCTGGCAACATTTCAGTTTTGTAACACATTATTTTCTATTATTACGTCAAATAAGGATAATTTGTACGCACGTAAGAAGCACACACTATTTTACGAATTCCAAAAATCATTTCGAAAATCTACATAACCTATTAACTTTCTGTGTACAAAGTGTAATCAAGATAAGTCAAGCCAGTTTTGAGTTAAATCCGGCCATATACACAAACAGACAAAAAAAATGTCAATGTCAGATTTGAGAGGAGTAGCAGCTAAAATATAAATCTGTCACAATATTTATAAAAAATACTTATTTCTAATAATGTACAGTATCAAAATTGACAAATAAACTTTTCTCAATGCACAGTAGCGATATAAATAAATCTCTTCTACACGCATGTACCTTTAAGAATTTCGGTACTGTTATATATAATTACAAATAAACATACCGGCATCGGACCCTTGTGTAGCGCCGGTCTGTACACTGCGCTGAGCCGACTCTGCATTGTCCTGGTCATCCGAGTCGCTCTCTGTTTCCACTTCAGCAAGTAAATCGAGTTCACTCTCGCTTTCACCACCTTCGGCACGCTCTGTTCCGTTTTCTACGACCACGTGTTGCTCTTGTCCCCTGAGTATAATTATATATTATAACTAGCTGTGTGCCCGCGGCTCCGCTCGCGTTTCATATGCTCTTTAAGTGTGATCAAAAAAGCAAACGAATGAATGAAAGCTGTCGCCATATACCAATAGGTGTGTTCCGGCAGCATCAATTGAGAATAGGAAAAAAAAATGAAGAAAAATGAGTCTTTTGTTTTTATTAGCGGATTTTTTTTACATAAGAGTAAATCGAAACTAAAAGAATGTACATACGAGTAAATCGAAATAAAAAATTTTAGAAAGGGATGATGGAATCCAAAAAATAAATTAGCATATTGTTGAGAATCCAACCTTTATACCTTTTTTGTCTGAGTAAATAACCTTTTTTATTTTGTGTAGTTTTTACTTATAAAACAAATGTATTTTAATTTAAGAATTCGATGTATTGTCAATACCAGATAATAATATACACTCATAGAAGATACACCGAATATCGTCTTTTTTTCCTGTTTTCCATCATAATATTTGCCCAATCTTCACCTAAAACTGAGCTAATCCGTAACACATATAACCATCCACGAAAAATTCCGAAGTCCACAGAAAACTAGTCCCATCCCGATGTGTTCAGTAGTTTTAAAATGATGTTGCGTCAAAAAGCACCCTTTTCCTTTTATATATATATATATATATATGAAAATGTATTTCTTTAATTATATTTTATTATGTAAAGAAGTTATATATCTTTAAGTTTGTCTTGTTGGGAGAAACGTCATGGCAGCTGTGACATCGAAAGGTATGTCAATTCGTTTTCAAATAATATAATGATACATTATTGTAACAAATTATCTCGAAAAAAATAAACCTTTAATGTCGTTCATTTATTTATAAAGTAACACATTGTTTATCTTTTATAACTTATGATTACTTTTTTTTTCTTATATAACGACAATCTATATATATATATATATATATATATATATATATATATATATATACTGTTATAAACATTATTAAGGTGGATTTTATTTATTATGACCCATTCATTTAATTTAATTAATTTTTAATTTAACTTCGGTGTAGCAATTGTTTTTATGGAATGATTTGTAACAAATTCATAGAAATCCCATGCAGATATTGCGACTGGATGAGGTTGCTAAAGACACAAAGAGTTTTACTTCCTTATCTTTTGTTTACATCTACAGATGGTCAGCAGCTGTGGTGACCTATTGTTTATAGATATTAAAAGCTTTTGATATTAGGGTGTAGTGAAATAATGTGTATGTATAGATGTAAAATTTATGGTTCAAAGTGATTTTCTAAGTGGTAACTAGTATAGCGAACTTTTGAATAAGTATGGCTCCTAGACGCACATTCACTATTAAACAAAAAGCGGACATTATTCAAAAAATAAAAATGGTGCATACGGGTCCATATTTATTTACAACAAAATTACAGTGCTGCCTTCATAATCATCGTTATATCGAGTGTATTTATAAATTACCTTTTATTATTAACATACTATATCTGAAGTAATATCAATACCTGAATTTAGTTGAAAATTCTAAAATTAAAATTACCTGTCGGCCATAGAGTCATCGTGATGCTGCGTATCGGCGGGCGGAACGGGCGCTGGTACATTAGGTTCGTCCGTCTCAGAGGCGTCGTCATCTCCACCTAGCGCTTCACCGGCTACGTCATCAGCGTACTCGGTCGCGACCGGAGTCGATGACCGGTCTGCCATCAATGTGGAACTTCCCATCATTGCACCGCTCGCTGTCGCGCCACGACTACCGCCCGCATTTGATTCCCTGTTTACCAGAACATTCATTTACTATTTTCATTACATAAACTATTTTCACTATTATCAGTTCATATGATAAATATTGTAGTAATTGTATCTCTATAAAAATTGCTCTGCAATCATCGGAAAAGCAATAGGCCATTTACAGGTTTTACTGTACATTTACTGTACATTATGTTCTAGTTTTATATTACTCGAAAATAATACACTTTTTTAAGGCAATTACTACAAAGTACCACAAACACAATAACTAGTACTGACTAAATTAATAACTGTCTAATACATACCTGCGTGTATGCGGTAGACGTGAATGTCCAGTAGAAAGCGGTTCCACGCCAAACAAGTCTTCGCTACCATTCACTAAGTCCACATAGGTGGTCGCCAACGGGAACGGTGCTGTAGGTCTGACGACGCCAAGTCTGACCGGAGCTAACAGAGCGTCAGCCGCTTCAATTAGTTCCTCTACAGATAGAACCACTAATGCAGCAAACACGCGACGACAACGGACCAGTGATGATGTTATAGACAGCGGTCTGAATACATTTAAAATCATTAATATTTATTATATTATTCATATAAATAAATACAAAAAGATAATAAAATTTTAAAATATATATACCCTTTCTTTTTAGCAGCTCCTGGTGCCATTTCAACGCTAAATATAACGAATATTCTTGCAACGGACCGTACGAACCGACGCGCGACGTCGCGTGCGCGTTCCGCGCGACCTCGTATCGTGAGATTCTGTTGCTCACGGTCCAACGTCTGCAGCAATGTATCTAACATCTGTAATATAATTATTATAAAAATGTAAACACGATATTATAAAAATACATAGGCATTTCTGTTATCGGTTACAGACAGATACTAATACTTAGGTCATTTCATGTCGAATCGACCAATAGTTGGAAGCGACCCATTACAATTTCGATTAAAAGGTCAGTTTCCTAATGTATAATTTATATTCATTTTATATAACTTTAGATTTTTTTATTATTTCTTTATTTTCATCAAAATCAAAAGGCGACCCTTCCATTACAACTATTTGTCAGTTTTACATGGAATGAGTCTTTTCTGAAAGTAATAACAAAATGTATATAGATAAAAGAATTGTAAGGTGCACTGATTGCTCTGAAACATTATTTGATCTTAATAAAGCATAAAGGCTAATAAAAAAAAACAACATCAAATCAGTTAATTGTACATGTTATTTATACATGTATTTCCGAAGCATGCATGTCTGAAGTTATACACGTATTTCATTAAAACTTAATAATGATTTAAACGGTATTATGTAAAACTAAAAAGTAAAACATTATCTGAAAAAAAAAATTAGGACAGTTCCATTTTATACCTTCATTATATATAATAAATTAATTATATCTGATATGATGATTGATGTTTTACTATATATTCAAAAAATACTCTAAATATTTGCTAAAGTAATTTGAAAAAAAAAATATCTTCAAGGAGTACCTCATTAGTACATTTAACAATAAGCGCATGAGTGAATTTATCAAGCAAAGTCGTTCCAGATTGAGGATTCGATGAATTGGCCGACTGGTTTTCCGTCTCGACCGTCGCGGGTTGCGCCCCGCACATCACCGCCGCTTCAACGGCGGCCCAGTCGCCTAAAACATTTAAGTAGACATCAAGTCAAACATTTAAAGATGAGTAGTGATATTTTAAAATAATTAGTTACATTTCAACATGTCACCAGGTTTTACCTGTGTAATTTATAGTTTTTATTTTTATTTTCACGGATATTAATCAAACATTTATGTTAACTGTTAAACATATATGAGTATACTAGTTTCAAAAACAGTTTTACATTTTCGTTAAATATAATACGCCTAAAAATATATTTTCTTATTATGGCACCGAAACTATTTACTTCTATTCTCATATAAAAACTTTATAGCTTATTATTGTTGCTCCTTGACATAAAAATACTTTCGGCGTTAAACGATACATCAAAATCGGCCAAGCAGTTTTTGAGTTAAATCCAGATATACAGCCATAACAATGAAATGTCAATTTCGAGATTATTAATGGCTAAAATAGACATCTGTAACAAAATTTCTAAAAACAATTATATGTAAAGACCGCACTTCAGTTTTGTTATTACTATAGTTAATTACCTAGTAAATGCAATAGCGCCTGACGAGCGAACCTCGGCGGCTCTAGATCGTGGTCAGGAGCATCGACTTCGGCGTCGGAGCCGGGCTGTTTACGTGGACCTCTACCGCGGACACCGCCCGCACGGAACTGTCGCTGTTCCACAGCCTGACGGCCGACTGTTTGCACCAGGAATAGAAGTATCGATTCGCCTCTGTAAAACAAATTCGTAAAATTATATGGTATCAGACTTTTACCACGAATCCGTTATATAAAGTGCCGTTCAAGTATTGTAACGTGTGAGCGTCAACGGAGATTGTCTAGACCAATAGTTCCCAAGCTTTTCATAATGAGGGACCAATTCCGATTTCTTAATTTATGTATAAAAAAAAATTACCAAAAATAAAATTTTAATATAATCTCCATAGTAACAAAATTCATTAAAAATACAACGTTTACATCTTAACAAGGAAAAATTTAATCAAAGCTACTCAACCGAGCACCCATTGCGATTCGAATAGTTTGCAGACCATAATTTAGCTCCTGCGGTCCACTGCTTGGGAACCTATGGTTCAGTGCAATGGTCTAGAGGAGTGGTCGTCACACTTTTCTGGTCAAGGGCCACATAAGTCAATGTAAGGTACCACTGCGGGCCACACTTTTATGGATTGGGTATTTGGTACTATATTTTAATTGATATATTTTTATGAGTTGTCAAATGCGAATACTCCATATATTTTGTATAGCAATAACAACCTATAAAGTCATTTTTCGATAACCTAATTAGTAACTATATATGTATGTAAATTTGGTTTTGAGTCATTGTCTACCAAAAATTTTTGTGACTTGCAGGCAGCACAAATACCTTCCAAGGGCCGCACTTTGACGACCACTAGTCTAGAGCGAGGTGTGGTTAATTCACTTTTTGGTTTATTGTATCCGATTATAATAAGGTATTTAATAATACAAAAAAATGATCTTAATCAAATATTTCATCATGTTATCTCTTTCTAACTTAGTTGGTGTTTACTGACCTGAGAGAGATGAAACGGTTTTTACTATACTATAGATATTGTTTCGATGGTTTCTCATAGAAAATAAAAGTAAATAAGTCGTAATTTCACATAATTTTTTGAGATGTATTAACTAAAAACATTTTTTTCATGATCGTAATGACATATTTTAACAAAACTTTTAAAAGCTATTCAATTCCTTTGTTGAAACGTAACAAATGTCAATCAATCTACCTTTTTAGACATAAAAAACAGACAACATTTCTAGTATTTCGCGAACACGACAGTATAAACAATATCAGTCTCTGTCACACATATAAGCTTGATAGTGAGTGAAAGAAAAGGGAAGAGTTTCCACGTTGCGTAAACACTGCGGACACTAAACCGAGTGATCATTCATAAAACTATACAATCATATTTTGTGTATAAACATTGAACGCCCCGAACTATAATATAATAAATTCCTATAATAATGTTATACATTTAATAATTACTAGCTGTTAGTTTTATATATTCTTCAATAAATAAAATGATTTTTAAATAATCATTGAAAAATAATGTTTTGATGGTGCCTGACCCATGAATAGTTTTTTGTTCACAATTTCATGAGTTTTGATTTTTTTACATGAAACCCTAATTCTTTTCTGTTACTCGCAGTAATTTCAGCTATCTAATAAAAAAGTACCGCCAAAATCGGTTCAGTCGTTCCGGAGATTACCCGGAACAAACAGAGAAAAAAAAAATTAAAAATTGTATTTTTGGTATAAGTATCATATATACATCATTAAATTGTATTTGGTAAAAAAAAATAAATGATATTTTGACATTACAAATAGACACTTGCAATTTTATTTATTAGTACAGATTACCTCGAATTAAAATGTGTAGCAAGTTGAGTATCCCTCGCTAGTCTGGCTAGCAGGTCACACCTAGCGGCCCAATTCCCACCCACAAGTGCTTTGCAACGGCACTTTTCCCAGCAATCACAATAAGCGGTAGGCGATGTGCGTTTTAGCTTACAATCGTGGCCCTTATGACATACCTATAACAATGATACACTTTAAACATCTTTACACTTTAATAATAAAAAATATAGTTATAAATTATACAGATATAATTATTACCTTGGCGCACTCGGTGCAACAGCACAGGGAACCCGTAAGACCACATGTTTTACATTCAAATATATCCTGAAAAACGGAAAAATAAATGTATTATTAAATCACGAGAGCGTAAAAATACTCCTGAAATAATATTTCATTTATTTCATTTTTTTTTAATATCCCAAGATCAGACATGATTCGAGATCTAATTTACATTCACATAAATCTAGGTTTAATCTAAGTTATAGCTGTTATAAAATTGCCTTATTCTAGTTTCTACAAGAATACTTTTCAGTCTTATCTACATATTATGTTACAAAAAAAAAAAAACAAAATTCTAATTTTACACCATTCATTTTATCGTTTCTTTTATTTAGTATTCTCTCACCTGATTGATATGTTCTTGGCCGGTCCAAGTGAAACTGCACGTATCATTGCAACAGAGTACGAGAAGCGGCGAATGATCTGGATGTGCGTTCGGCGGGAAAATGGCCTCGGATCTTTGCGCTTCGTCTGCGTCAGGACACGAACGTATCGCGTCCAATATAACTAGTGCTGCACGATATGCGCGCTCTGCAACCGCCGCCATTAAAGGGGTCTGACCCATCCCATCTCTAATAACGAAAAGAGGTATTTTATTTTAATAGTATGAATGAGTTGAAAAACTTATTATCACAATTCACAAATTTCTCATTTAATTGCAAACAAATTTATTTTTTTTTAATTGTGCTCTTGTTTCGATTCTTTGATGATAATAAGTTTCTCGATTTTTTTAAATAACTTTAAGTGCCCTAAACTGTAATTTCAATCTTAAAATTATAGTATATCTCCGTGCGTAAACGCCACAGTGCTGCTTTACTTTGTGACGTCACTGACCAATCAACAACCTAGGCAAAGTGATTTGTTTCAAAAAGATCGATTTTTCAATTACATCATATATTTCTAATTACAAACGTATTGTAAGTAACATCGATCCATTGAACGACGTCACTTATACCGTTTTAAATTATTTGTAGAATACATAAAAATATTAAATCTACGAAACCAAATACGAAGATTATTTTGTAATTTTGGTACCCTAAAGTATCTTATTGAAATACATCTTTAATTTTTTTTTAACACTCATAATAAAATTACCTATTAAGGTGTTATAAGTAGTACTTACTTGGTTGTGAGAAGCTGTATAAGATGGGGCTGCAATACAGCACTTTCACAAAGAGCACGTAAAGCCGCTAATGCGTTGGCGCGGCGCTCAGCCGGATCCGAACTCACAGCGCCATTACCACTATTACCACCAGACATTTTTCTGAAAATATATCAATTAAATACAATGACCGTTTCATATAACCATACAAGTAACACTTAGCTGTATCAAACCGTAATATTGTATAATGATTAGATGAAGTTTATATTTTATTCTATCCATATGCTAAAAGTTTCGAGAGCAATAAAAATGATCCCCATTGTATTATTGATAACCTTTAAATAAACAGTTAAATTTTGTACGCGTCTTGTTTATTATAAATCCAAAAAGCATATATCAAGCAAATCAAAAGCTGTTTCATATATTATTGCAGCACACATTACGAAATTTTATAAAGTTGTCTATGATTGATATGATGCATAATAAGTATATTGTGTCAGGGCAAATTTTAGATGAATTTTAAAATAACATAAAGTTCATCCATAGCCATATAATTATACTTACTTACACATAATTGACAAGCACACACACTTACATACATTTTGACATACAGATGTACACATGTCTTATAATTATGTATTTTGTTTTTAATAATTATAAATTCGTTTTTGGCTTTATTATAATGTATAGTTTATATTTATACATTTTATAAGAGCTGTGAATAAAAAAATCTCTATAGCAATATTTATACAAGCTGACTAAATAATGTGGCCATTTGGATTCATTTGAAATAAGTGACTATTGCTTACCCGTTATTTGTTAGTCCCATCAAACTGTCTTCATCTCCGGATGCTTCGAATGATTCTGGGGGCCAAGATATTGCGGGCACCGCCTCATCCACGTTATTCGCCGCTCCGCCAGCATTGGCAGCTAAGTTCGGCATAGAATTGTCCACTATACACATAGTGGATAACTTAATTTGTGACATTTCGACATTCAATATCATTTTTATTACTTATACATTTTTGAAAACAGTTATTTACATTTATTTTTTAATGCGCATAATACTATAGCTAAGATTCATACAGGTTACTATGCGTTCCAAACAAGAATGTGCGCGTCAATAACCTCTGATCTATCAAAGCTCGATAAAAAAAAGCATGGAAAGTAACAAAAATATTTGCAGTTTTTTTTTGGGAATTATTTGCCTAATTATTAAAACCATTAATATGCATTGTTTTAATGGAAACTATATTATTTTTTCGTTAGCTATGACGTCACACTATGGCACAGGTCCATGCACATTCTTATTTGAAACGCATTGTACCTTATAGGTAAACAAATAATATATCATCTGTATCAATGTAATATTTTTTTTAAGTTTTCGCGTTCAATATTTAAATTCAGTTAATTTTAACGGGTTTTCACGCGTTACCTTTATCGCGCTTTACGCGTTATCTGTATCAAGTTTTTAAAGGAAGAATGACATACACAAGAATTTTAACGATTAAATACGATACTCAACTAACAAGGCAATAAATACAAACCTATATCAGGTTCCTTATTAGAAGTCGGAGCACACATGTGTATGCAAGCATGGAGAATGTTCCTATTACCATCACAACGCTCTTGTAATATCGACAGTATTTGTTGTTCTGTAAATGAAATATAACTTGTAATACACGTGTTGTAAAAAATTATATTCAAATAAATATACATCCAAAGTCTAAAACATACTATTGTTTTCTGTTTCTAGTTGATGAAGCAGTTGGCGGACTCCATCCAAATCACATCGTAGTACACGTGGCATCATAAGCTGCGGTTCTGGTACTATTATAATCAATGCGACCTGTACAAAATAAGTTTCATTCAATTTTCATACCTTCAAAGTTTCAATACGCACGACGATAATGCATTATATTCAAATAGATAAACAGTTAATGTGTCATTTTATGGATTTAACGACTTAGTTTTCAAGAGAAAACAATGGTCGATAACAATTTTTTTTTCTTCATAAAGAACATCCCACCCTCATCCATTACACACATACATAAGCCTATATTATTATACAACGACTAAAATAGAGACTGAAAAAATAAAAAAAAATAATCAATTCCTCGTCCTAATACGACGTCCACCAAATCATAAATCGATTTGGCTTCTTTCTGTATGGGGTGAACCAACAATACATTGCACAAACCAACGTCATAATTAATTCTAAATATTAGAAGTCTTTGAGTTTCATTCTAGGTACATTCCATAATTGTATGATTTGAAGAATGGGTGCATATTATCGTTAATGGTTATCGTGTTGCGTTACAATGAAAGAGTTATTATACCGCGAAGATGATTATACCTTTGCAAAATAAATGATATCATCAATTTGTATTCCCCTATTTTCTCCTCCAAAACTAGACTATTTTATTGTGGACATTTGCTTTTTTTGTATTCCTTATTTGACGGACCTCAAGAAACGACAACAAAAGAAACCAGGGATTTTTCTTATTTTTGAAGCGTCTAATTTCTGTAATACTTAATTTACGAAAAAAATTAAAATGTAGGAGTATGCCGGTGGTCATATAAACACGTTCTACAAAAAAAACGGGCATTTATATTGTTTCTGTATTTCAATGAATTCTATAAGAGGTTTCATTAATTTATCGATGGTATTGGTTATATTATTTGAAGCATATTTACCATGATTCCCTTACGTTCTGAATTTAATTTTTTTATATTAATAAAGGAAAAATAAAGATTATTGTAAAATTGCTATACTAATGGCGCAGAATTGCTGAAACAGTTTTTTTGCTGTGATCCGTGTGATTGATATACCTGTGACTTCATCGCGTTGTGATGAGTGTGATGTGCCGCGTGCGGGTGCAGCGGCAGAGCGTGTGCGACGAGCGCGCGCGCCGGCGGCATGTTCAGCGGCGGTGGTTCGCGCACCATGCCCACACAGTCACGTGAAACCGGGTACAGGGCACTATTCCCGTCTAACATCATAACCACTGGCTCGCTACCCTGTACATTAATATATATGTCGTATAAAATCAAAAGTGGCTATCTACACTTCAACTCATTTTTAAAAACGAGAAAAACAAAAAAAATTTTTTTTTCTAAAACTGTTTTTATTCTAAGTGTAGTTAACTTATACGGTAACATGAAGTTATTAGCGTAAAGTTTAAAACTAAAGATTTTTTTTGTCGGCGATTATACATAGCTAAATTGTAGATAGCCGCCTATTATTTATTAAAATTAATTTAACACTCCGGGACTCCCTTCTATCCCTAACAAAGTATGCTCTAACAGGGCACTAAGATAACACGCATTAAGTAATGGGGACCTTGAAATCCATAGTTACCCTTAATCATCATAGGTTTAGTGCGGGGCAAATTCTGTGAAGTATACATCTAACCCTTCGGCTTAAACGCATACATTCAGTAAAGCGGTCAAGACAGTCAACATTATTTAATCTAAATAAGCCAGTTTAGTTTTGAAATTTTATAGAATTCACTGAGGGAATAAAATGGAACTTAAGTTTAAGCAGTTACTATAGTAACATTGTTGACAATGAATCGTTGGAATGTTTAAACTATTTTCTAGGAATTCAAATGAAATAAGTAAATTGGGCTTATCATAAATTTTCATAACTATAATATCATATATCAACATTTGACTGAAGGTTTGTGCTATTTCATATTTCAATTCAAAGTTTAAATATGTCTACTATTATAAAAAATTTAAACTCTTCAGTAAATTAAATTACCTACTTACTCTCATCCCAAAGCTGCATATCGATTTGTGATAAAATCTATTTCAAATTAAAAATAAAGCAATAAAAAAAAATCTATAAATCGTTTATAACCCTAAGACGTTAAAATTACTTTTAATGTTGATCGACATAATTTAAAAAAAAAAAAAACAATAAAATAGTAGCACATTATATATTATATATTGTTATTTGATTACTTACCTCAGCAGCTGTAGTGAGTTGAATGGCTTGTCCATTTGAGCAACCGAGCATTGCGTTGTTGTCTGTGGGGAACGTGCTGTCGGTAAGCGCGCGCGTCGTTCCCACGGCATAAACAGCATAAGCGAGTGTCCCCCCCGCACGTCTCACAACTGCATGTACGCCTCGGTTATCAACCTGGTTATACAAAGATTCCTTGAATGCATATATTTTTTGTTATATAAGTGAGGTGTCACATCCATCCATTCAACCGAAAAACGTCCACTCCTGGACATTTTCCCCCAAGACAGGCTGCGCCTTCCAGTACGCAGGAGCCATTGAGCCTTCGGTGAAGGAAAACATATTGAGGAAACCATAGCATGGTGGTAGGGTGTTTTCTAATAATGTCCGCCTGGGTAACTACCACCCTCAAGTTTAAAAACCTGTCGTTAAATACCAATAGGTGTGTTCCAGCGGCATCACTTAAGAAACCAGTAACTTTAGGCTTAGTGTGTTTACCATCCAGAAGCACATCGTCACTTAACATCAGGTGAGATTGTGGTCAAAGCACTAAGCCTATATCGTGCAAAAAAAAATTCAGGTCTTGTGCCATCCGCATCCAGCGGACTCCGTCCCTTCACCAGGTCGTCGGTCTACCTTGTGGGAGCCTACAAACGCTGCGTCTTCTAGTATACGGCAGCTATTCGAGAACCCATTGGTTTTACGATTTTCACGTAAGTTTGGCAATTCTCCAGGCAACGTTGGTTACTACTTTGGTTCTTCTATGGATCTCCTCATTTCTGATTCGATCACACAGGGAAACTCCGAGCATAGCCCAATCCATTGCCCTTTGGGTAACTTTGAGCTTTCTAATTAAGCCCACTGTAAGTGACCACATCTCAGTCTGTTAATTTTAAACCGTTGCTACCATGTTATCTAAGTAAAACGTTTTTCTCACAATCTTAACCTTTTAGAAAAATAGTCATCATCACAGGATCTTTCTCAGATGACTTAAACGATGACCTACACAGACATGGATAAGGCCTTGTTTATATGTTCAATATAACCTTTAGAGACCACAGATATTACTAGTTAATAATAGTAAAGTTGCAAAAAAACATGCAGGAAAAAAAGCAGATCGAGTTTCTTATCAATTTTTCTCGATGACTGGATTGTATTGTTTTCCGAACCGGTGGTAGTATTTTGACGTTCAGAAGCGCCTTATCAGGGCCTAAATTGAATAAAGTATTTTTTAATTTTAATACATATAGCCACAACAACCTATTATTATAACACCGATTATTTCCTCAATATATCATTGATTCAACCATCATATGAAAATTGAAATTAATTCACACATCACTTGTATATTACAAAAAGTTTACAAGTCTTTAAAACAATTTTTTATTTATTAAATAGACCAAAAAAGACCACCAAGTAAGGATATGGTGCCAGTTTGGTTGAAGGAACTAGATCAAGTATAACAGAGTGGCTACTATTCTGTTCCCCCATATCTAACAATTAGTCTGTACTCTTAATTATATTTATAAACAGTCGGTTTCAATGTTAAAACATTAAAAACAAAACAAAGAATATATATTGGTATTTCTGATTGATCACTGATAGTTGTCTGAGACTTTATAACAAAAAAGGATTGAAATATCAGATTTCAGTAGGTAAATAAAATTGAGATTGCAAATTGAAACCAGACGTAAATAAATATGTAGTTTACTATTAACACTTACAGCAATTGTAATGACTTGCACTTCTGGTGGTGGTAATGAAATCTTTCTCGGTGTACGTTGAAGACAATCTGGACCTCTTGGTCCAGATGCTCCTCCAGCACCCCATTTAACAGTGATCAAGTCATCCTTCTTCACAAGTCTACAATCCTGGAGCAGAGTTGTCCAATCATCAGGAGTCGAGGGTACTATTTCTTTCCCATCCTTGCCCACTGTTGGGAACCGTACAGCCGCGTATGCGCCATCAACCTTTAACACGCGACCCAGAGGTACACTCTTTACATCTTCGAGGAAGACAACCTCTTTGAGAGGCCATTCTTCTTCATCACGTTTAGGGGCGTCATTAGAGGATCCTTCTTCGCCGCGAACTGTGACTCTTTTCGCTCTTTCTGTGGAACATTTATCTATATATTACCCTTTCGCATCCAAGAAATATATATGTTAAGTATAACAATTGCTATTTATTTCTTCATTCAATAAGAGTAGCCAGTGGCCAATACACTACATTCCATTAATTTAACAATATATAAAACAATTATCAGTGTATTTGCCCTTTAAGGCCACCATCGCATGCATAAGTTGTGGTCATTATCACACATATTTACAATTAATTTAACAAAACAGAAAAAATAACAGTATATTACGAGTACCCACAAAGCAATAATTAAAGAAAAATAAAAAAGTAATGTTTAAGAAAATAATAATTAAAAAAAAAAACAACAATAATATGGCATTGAAATGTAAATAAAAAACAAAATGTCCAAATTAATAATAATGAATGTAAAGAAAAAAAAAAAAAAAAAAAATTGTATATTGCATCCATCCATCCACCCATGCATTCAACCGTAAGACGTCCACTGCTGGACATAGGTCACCCCCAATAAAGAAGGAATTTCCATAATCACCATGCTAGGCAGTCGGGTTGGCGATCGCAATAAGGTGGTTTTGGTACGGTAGGGGGTAGGGTATGGGGTGGTACTATTTAGAATATTGAAAAAGCTTACTATGAGAAGTGCTGGTGTCACTGCAAGTGGACGAGGCGGGGCTAGGTGGTGGAGGCATATCCAAACGGTCGGCCATATCTTTGTTGCTATCTTTACCACCATCCTTTGCACCTCCACTAGATGAAGCCTTCACCGAAGACACAGTCAGTGGAGACTGGTTCTACACATAAAAATCATAAAGTATTTAGTTTTTTTTTTTTTTTGGTTATTTTTTATAATAAATTTTAGAGATATTTATTATCAGCTTGTTTTAAGGGCATCTCACCTGTAAGTCTCTCTTATCTTTGTCAGAGACTGACCGATCTGGTTGTGGAGCAGGTAATAGCTTAAACCGGCACATGTCAGAGAGATTCCAAGCGGCATTTTGCAGCACACCTACTTTGGGTACACCCGTTGACATGTTGAAACCTAAAAAAGTTAGCAATTTTACTAAGTTTTTTTCTGTATTTTCTACTTCACTTGTACATATTCATATAGTACATACAGTACACCTATGTGCCCGCAGGTGCGCCCGCGTTTCATTTGTTCTACACTGCCTTTTAATATTTTTATACGGAACCCTAATTATATTCCTAAAAAATTTTCGGTACTAAGATAAAGTAAAATTAGTTCTCATAAATTCAAACACTTCCCAGTAAAACTGTGCCTTCAATCGGATTTTATACACACTTCCATGAGTTATATTGTTTTTACGTGAAACCTTAATTATTTTCCAAGAATTAAAGTAACCGAAGTTACACAAGGTAACTTCAACTATTTACAAAAAAAGGCCTATCAAAATCGATCCAGCCGGACAGACAGACAAAAATTTAAAAAATTGTGTTTTTGTACCATATATACTACACACATACAATGTATTTCCTAAAAAAATGTTATTTTGTTATCACAAACAGACACTTTCTTTATTATTATAGATAAAATAAAATTATAACAAATCTTACACCTATCTGATAATTAAGTAGAAATTAAATTGATTTCAATGGAAGATGAGAAAATTATTATTATTTAATAGTGACATCATTATAATTTTATGTATGTAGATATATAAAAATATGTCTCCAAAGAATAAATAATTCACAATATTGCTCTACAATTTTACAAACCAATAGCGCCCGGTTGGTACATAGGTGCATTCTTCATAGTGACACTTTGACCGGCCTGCAAATCCTGTGCCGTTGAAGACGAGTGACCTCGCTGTTGTTTACGAGAGCGGGCGCGATGTTTCTCCCACAAGCGAGCTCGCTGCCCCAACGGTAATACACCCCTAAACATACAAAACCTACGTATATACATACATCCAATGCATAAGAAAGAATTAAGAAATTTATTGTTGTATAAATAACTGGTATAAATTACAAGCATAAAAACAAACATTATTTAATCCAACAACAGCCCCTTATTCACTTGCTTGCTGCAGCATCACCTTGCGGTAGATACTGCAACACTGGTTTTCAATAAGGGGTAAACTAAACAAACATAAAAGAGTTCAATATATTGATTGATATTGTATCAACCGATACTCTTTTTTTAATGTTTAGTAGCTTAAAATATTAGATCATGTACAAATGCTAGAAATTTAAATATATATGTTTACATACCACCAATATAGAGCTCCAGATTCAAGTTTGGCAACAGTGTACAGGGAGCAAACATGTAATGACAATGGTTTGTCAGTTCCAAATTCAACAAACGGCTGCAAAGGATGTTCCAAACGGCAAGCACCTGGAGCATGTGCTGAAAATGAAATAAATTTAAAAAATCATAAAAATCACACACCTCTCATACCTGTGGCATGATGGATTAAAAGGGGGAACTGTGGAAAAACAACACAAACAATAACATCTTTTAAGAATGTTATAAGGAAATTTAATAACAATACAGCATGGTTAATGTTATAAAACATATCATGGGTAATGTTGACAAAAACTCACCGATGGACTCATCGAGAAAAGTGGCTATACGGCCTCCATCTGTAAGCACAGATACGCGAATGCCGGCCGCACTGATGTTTACAATCCGTTCGCCTGCTGCTAATCCCATCCAATTGGCGCGAGGATGGTACGTGCTCCCGGAACCTGACACCTGTCAAATACATTAAAAAAAACAATCTAGTTATAAGGGTTACTTTGACGTACCATCATCGCAAAAATACTGAACATATCGGCATGGGACTACTACCGTTCGACACGGAATTTTTCGTTGATGGTTATAGGTTTATTTACTTTTTGGATTCCATCAATCCTTTCTAAAAAATATGTTTTCCAATTTACTCTTACAAACATTTTTGCGCTAATAAACAAGACTAATTTTTCTTCATACATTTGTTTTTTTTTTTTTTGTTAAGTATAAATGAAATGTTATATGCACTTTTTTCACACACATCTAAAGGAACATGTGAACCGCGGGCGAAGCATCAACTAGTAATATATATAAACGAGTTATTTAAACTAAAATTCAACCTACAATTTCATGAGAGAACCTTTGAAGTTACAATCGTGTTCTTACCAACTTAATGCATTGTATTGCCCTCAATGTAACATACAAAAAAAATATTTGAAAAATTACATATTGTGGTTCAGTTCTAGTTTGCATGTCTAATTGTACAAACGCATAATGTAATGTTTTAATTAATTTTATTTCCAAAAATATTTTCTTTATTGTATAAATAACAAACAGGCATACACATTCTTCTGACTATGTGGTCACTACAGTCTATAATTAGTGTAAAATATCAGTAAATAATTGGCTACTTCATGGGATTTTTCAAGCCAATCGTAAATCTTCATACCAGAAAAACAAAACACCAGCACTGCTGCTTCGTACCAAAAATTATTTCACAAGTGAATTATGCACAGATTTAACAATTTTTAATACTTTTTATAACATAAATTTTATTTATTATACTAACATCATTACGCTGATAAGGGTGAGCGTCTGCCCAACGCCACTGGTGTAATTGACCTTGATTAGAAATGGCAATAAGTTCGCTGTATGTAGCTGCGATGTGCGTGAACCGAATGTTACTATCCCAATATTCCAACTCTCCTCAGACACCCACAGTGGAGATGCAGTCATTGCAGAGTCTTTCTTCTTGTTTTCAGCTAAAATTAAATTTGCTCTCTAGTAACTTAGAAATATTTTCAACACATCCGTTTACATATTAACTTGTTTATTATACAAGTTCACACAAAATTTACTGACTGATAGATTGTGATTATTTTGCACGTGGTGAAAATCCGGCACAGTGACCCGTTTAGGGGGATTGCGTTCTGAGGTCAGCCAGTGTAGATCCAGCAATTAGCTGAGTGGTATAGCTATCACATCTATCGGCACCATTTTTATATGGTATAGGATCAGTGTTTTGACCACAATCTTACTTATTGTTAAGTGGCGATGTGGTCCGGGATGGTAAACACACTAAGTCTGGAGGTCATGATACTCAAGTAATGCTTCCGGAACACACCTATTGGTATTTGGCGACAAGTTTTCTAACTTGAGGGTGGTAGCTACCCAGGCAGCCATTATTTTAAACTTCATCTTCACCGAAAGCTCAGGATAATATTTTATATTCTAGGCTTTTACTTTATTTACCATTTGAACTGCTATTACTTTGTCAAGCTCAAACAAAATATTTTGATAATTTTTTATATTTTTGATAAGGTTTATTCTCATAATATGTCATTATAATATATCATTTTAAGATCTATCTAGAATAGGCAATGCTTGAATGAAAACATGAGTTAAATCCATAATGTAAATATTTAAAATAAAGATTTATATCAATAATCGAAGTATAAGGATGTATTAAACAAAAAAGAACACATACTTCCATCTTTATCCCATGATGTGTCCCGTAATGCAGATTCGAGCCACCGACGGGGCCCGAAGTATTGACGTTCGCGCCATCTGCTGAACTCAGAGGGACGTTCCTGAGTAGAGCTACTACTTTCACGATTGGTGCTGCCACGGCCACCGCTACTGCCACTACCACCGCCACTGCGACTTTTACAAAAAACCAACAATCAGTTTTCAATTGCTTAACATGTCAACTGCTGAATACTCTATGGCTGTTTATCAGGATTTTATAATAATGAAGAAGAAATATATTTAATTTAATGTTTAGACGTTCATACACGCCTTGTTAGGGCCTAAATTGAATAAAAGGATCTTTAATTTGATTTTGAGATAAAAGATATTCTCACATTTCAGCAGTTAACATGTTAATGTCATTTTTACTGTGCATAAACAACCACAGATCTACTCACAGAGGACATACCCGTTATCAACAATTCCTTACTTGAATTAATAGAGTCATTCACATAAATGTAAATTTTGAATATAGCTGAACAACCAACATCTAAATGAAGTACATTTATTACGAATATTATACAAAACGGTAGATTCAAATAGAAAGTACCAAAAATAGTCAATTGTATCAAAGATAGCAGCAAAAAAAAATCAACTGTATAGTCCAGAAGGGGTATATCTTCTATGTTTGACTAAATATTTAAACACCCAATAACAACATCAATTAGAGGAGCGTAAGCTTCAGCGTGCCAGATTGGGTAGAGGGGCTGTGTTTGCTACGGGCAGGATGTATGAGAGGCGAAGGAGCATAGCATTACAGGTGTACCTTCTGATAGCCGCGTACCCGAAGATGTCCTCCGAAAACATGGTGTCTGCATCGATAATGACTGAATGATCCTGTTGTGCTGCGTGGAACCCTCCATCGAGAAGTGAGATGAGATCTTCCGGCACGTAGCCGTCGCCACCCTCGCCGCCTTCCGGCTCCTCGCCCTCTTCATCATCACGCGATAATAAGTTGTTCACCGCGAGATTCACGTCCAAATTTGTACGCTGATTCATTTCAACAATACATATATTATTAAATTGGAATACATTTATATAGGCAAACAACAATTATATTTACTGAACCATTAAACAGCACAAATTAAAATCTACACTAATAAATAAAATAGAAGCATCTGTTTGTAATATCAAGGTAACAATTTTTTACGAAATACATATGAATGTACATACATACGGTAGAGTACCTATACCAAGCGACGCGGTGCTTGCGAAAGCCACCCCGTGTCGTCCCCATCCCAAATGCGGCGGACGGCCCCGAGGGGTTTTAGTGGGTATTTCCGGGCGCTTCACGCCCGGGTGAGTCCCACACTGGCACGGAGTTCGTCCCTCCGTGCCCCCTTACCTATTGCATTGGGGGACTTCGGTCTCACTAATGCAATAGGTAAGGGTAGTGCGTAAATGCATTTCCCCCAGACAAAAAAAAAAAAGAAAAAAAAAGGGTACCTATACCAAAAACACAATTATCATTTCCGAAATGGCTGGAGTGGTTTTAATGGGACTTTTCTGGTAGAAAGCTGAAGTTAATCTGCTTAAAGTAGATGATTTTTTTTTCAAAAACAATTAGTGTTTAACAAAATAAATTAAATTCATGAAGTTGTGAACAAAAACTGACTAAATGCAGTTTTACTGGGAGGTATTTGAATTTTTGAGGAATATGTTTACTTTCTGTTCCAATCACAATAATTTAAGAAAATAATTAGGGATTGAGATAAAAAAAATTAAAAGTCATGAAATAACACAAGAATATTTTTCAATGATTAAATAAAAAGTATATTCATTTAAGAATATATGAAATACACTCGGTCACACAGCTATTAGTAAAATATATTTTATACTTCTGTATTCTATAAATTTATGCAAGTTATCATTAAAAATGATAAGTTTGGGAGCATGAATTTTATTATTTAAATTTTAAAACAATAATCCATTTTCCATACTTGTAGTTCCCTAATAATGAGGCTTCTGCTTTTGCCCTGAAGAACAACTTGTGCTTGAGTTACTAGATCTTCCGGCACAAAGGGTGCTGGCACTGAAACCACTCTCCCTGATCCAGAGGCCCCAATGATAACTCCTGTAGCTCGGCTTGTTGATCCTAAAAATATATCATAACTTCTGCAATTTATAAAAATTATATGTGATTGAAGACAAGAGTTTATTAAGAGAGACAAGGTACCTGGTTTTATTGTTATAAATAAAAAAATAAAAACAGCTTTGTTTAAATGATTACAGTTGAATTTTAACCATGGGCTAAATTATGATTTTTTTAAATTAAATATTCAATTGATTATGTCAAAAGAAAGTGCTGTTAATTATATGTGTCCATTTAATTGACTATCAGCATCATTTTAAATATTATTACAATAACATATTATTTATTTATATTTGACAGAAACAAGAAATATGTTAATTACCTTGTGAACTTGGTGCCGCACGAATAGAATTTCTCATAATACGGGCTCTTGTGCGAGGCTGCTGGCGCGAACCACAACCTCCACTTCCACCACTTCCTCCTTGCTTCCCTCCACTAGTTCCCCCTCCGCCACTACCGCCCCCTCCATTACCGCCATTTTTGCTAGCATCAGATTTGCTCAGATCTAGTCTGTCAGGAATGATAGAGAAAGCAGCACGACATATAGTCCCATCTTCAAGTAAACAAGCTATATGTGCTGGTCCAGCAGCAGTTACAGCTCTTACTCCTCTCAATGAACTAAGTGATGAAGATCCAGGTCCAGTTCCATATCGGTTCCATCTCTCTGCTACTTCTCTTAGTCTAGAATAGATAAAAAGAATAATTTCTTAAAAACAAATAAATTTGGTTACTAAAAACTACAAAAATATTTTTTTTGGTTGTAATTACAAACATATCAGATGATGTAATTTTGTTATAACATAACCTAAGCTCACACCTGTTGTCCACAAAGGATTAGTCAGAGGTGAAATAGCAAACTAAGCCACCCACATTTCGTCAAGCTTAGTTCCGTCCCAGGTGTGACAGGGCTATAGCCATATAAGGCACAAATTCCACACTCCAGGATGATATTGAGTAAAAAAAAACCAATATCAGTCAACCCAACCCAGGGAACAAACCTCAGAACAACAGTCGTACCATAATACAACTGCACCACCAAGGCAATTATTCTATGAGAATGTAAATATAATATATATACATCTTTTTAAAAAAAGATCCCATGGTTATAAGCTATGCTAAGGTGTGATATAGAATTCTTATAGTTGTTATTGTTTCCAAATCCATAATAATCCATCAAATGAACAATATGTTATCAGTAATATACTGATCATTGTCTCATTACTTTGTTCTACACATTGCAAGATATATACTCATTTTGGTAGCTTTAAAGAAAAATGATAAAAGATGGCAAACATAACAAAGCTAATATTATATACCTTATAGTTGTCTTTGTTTGTATAATAAAAGTATACAAAAAACTGTACTGCATGTATGTTTGTTTTACTTCAAGTTTAACATTGTGTGAAATTTTAGTTTAATATGTAATATAGTTATGTTAAATGTAATATTGTGTATATTATATATATAAAATCCATTTTATAAAATTTCTTATAAACCCAAATCTACCCATAATTTTTTTGTAGATCATATCAATTTCAAGAATGAGTGGATATTAACTGGTTAAGCACCAACCTGGTCTTTACGCCAGCTTCCAATTGTTTGCTATATTGTCAAATTATTATTGATATTTAGCGATTAATCCTACCCACTGATTTAAATATATATGTATATATTTCCCAGTATGTGGTAGTGTTAAGTTTGCCAAACTATATAGTATTTTAGTACTAAAGACATGATAGGTGCCAAGACAGATGAGAATTATTACTTATTTTACTATTTTGTGTTATTTTTTTTTTTACATGTATATTGTTAACAAAATAACCACATTACACATACACATTAATAGAAACAATTGCTGTACAAAAATGTGTATGCATTATCTACATTAATATTTTATATAATGTATATACAACCCAATTTCACCATTTCATACCATTTTCAACTAATAAAATTTGAACAATTTGGTTAGAGAACTAATCAATTATGTCATACATGAAAAATTAAGTTTTTTACGAAACAAGAATTCAACAATGTAGTACATTCTGGAACTGACTTTTATTAAACCATGTCACTAGTCTTATATAGATCAGGACAGCTTAAAATCTAATTGTGATATTATTGGGAAATGCACGCCCGGCACAAAACCCAATGAAATTCGATAAATTGTACGACTCATGCATAAATAACTTCAAAAAACGTGGCTATCATCGTTAGCAATCCCTAATAGATTTAATTTGTCATAATCATTGAATCTAAGTAACATGGAATGTCGGATTTCACAACGTGAACGAAATGGAGTCAAGTATAACGATAAAATATGTTTACCTGTCTATCAATTGATCCTCTGTGCCAGGCAAAGGATGAACCACTAGATGCATTGAAGACATTTCCACTAAGTCTCGTACTTACAATGAATTTTCAAAGGTACACAATACAATTTGTTATAATTTAACACAACAATTATAGTTCGAACAAAAGAACACTAAAATTCTCCTCGAACCACCATATTTCTCGTGGTTTCCTTCGTAATCGTTTCTCGTTCTCAAATACATGTGAGTCGGTACATGACGAAAAAAGAGAGAAAATACTAATATGGCTTCCATTGCGCTCGGAATGTTGGTAATTAAGGTTGGTACAACATGCTTTATGTTGCATTTATAGAAAAATCATTCAAAAAAAAGTAACCACAAACAGGATACCATTCTTGGTACCATATTATTGTGCACACTGATTTAACTTTAGTTATTAAAATTAGTTACTTGGTATGTTTGATTTCTAAACGCAAATTTATATTTTGTAGGAAGGACTGCTACAAGAATCTGTTTCCGTCCTTTATTGTAAGATATCTATGTAATTCAATTCTGTAATTTTACCTTTTAATAGTTAAACTCGTCAATTTCGAACTTATCCTTTTCATCAAAGTATTATTTAATTTTTTAAATTACAGCTTTTCAAGGGGGATTTTATTGATAGTATTTGTCTATACGAGTGGAAGATTTTATTTTCGACCTGAGTCTTCAAAACTTGGTTTAAATGTGCAGTATGAAATGGGAAAATTGAAATAAATCGATTTTATAAGAGATTCCAACCCACAACTTCTCTGTAATCGTGACTCTCTATATGTATTGAGATTACACAAGTAGATAACTACTATTATTTCGAGGCTAATATTTAGCTATCGTTCTTCTCTTTTTCACTTAAACTAAGTAACATTTTTCATATTCTGATAATATCCTTCTATGTGACAAATCACCGATGCTATCTCCTTAGAATAAAATATAAATATATTTCTATTCGACATAAACAAATTTATACTGGCAATTCCTTGTGAGCTTTAAAAAAAGAATGGAAAATGAAATAATTTATATACGTTAAAAAGAAGAATATATACATTTTTTTTAATATTTTAAAATTTTATAGCGAAAAACCGCACAATCCTATGTACCTATGATATGATTTTACGATTATTTCAGCAATTATTTACCTACTACAGATCAATTTAATTATCTTTGAGTTTCAAAATATTTTGTAAAGCAGTGTCCATTTCTTATATTATAAAGTACTCTGTGGTGTCCAGCAAGGAACATAAAAGTGTATGATAAGTCCAGTGTTGGGTTTTTGGCGGGATCTCAGTCTGACATGTAGCAATTGTTTTCTTTAATTCATTAAACTTGTGTACTTGACTCTATATCATGTAATCTTGGTGGCGTTTTGTGTGAAATAGTTTAGTTATTGTGTTCAAGTTAAGTTTATTATAGAAGACAACGCGTAGCATACATTCTGAGGTGCCGACAAAGCTCCATGGAAAGTTTGAGCAGGATAGGCCACCGTTCTGTTGGAGCTTGGTAACGCTGATACAAGATTGAAAATCTTACCTACATGACATTGGCACAAATTGTGTGTACACACAGATTGCCATTAACTAAGAAGAAGAAGAAGTCCAGTGTATCAATGGTTCAGTGTTTTCATGGCACAGAATAATAATATCGGAGATTCATAGAGAACAGACGAAAGCTAAGAAAAAACTATTGTGGAAAATGGCGGCCAAGTCAAAGAAGCGGCTGTCTAAAATTGATAATAAATTGATAAACTCGAAAACTTCGAACTACAAGATGTTATTTGTTCGATTTGTCAGTCTGTTTTAATTGAACCCGTTACGTTACCCTGTTTTCATGCTTTTTGTTACCGATGTTTCAACGGGAGTATAGAAAATAATGCTTTATGTTGTCCTCTATGTCGACTACGGATTGGATCTTGGCTAAGAAGAGCAACAAAACAAAAGAATTTAGTAAACGATGAACTGTGGACTTTAATTCAATCTAAATTTTCCAAAGAGATAGATATCAAAATTAAAGGAGAAGATTTAACTTTACCCGAAGGTTAGTTTTCAAAATCAATAAATGCAGAGTATACCAATAGAATGTATTTTATTATACCCATGTAATTACAGTTTCAGTTTATAATTTAATAAACCATTTCCTATTATTTTGTTAATATTTCAGAAAATCCATCATTGCGACTTAGTAAACCTGGTGAGATACGGTCTGAGTATGAAGCTGAATTAAAAAAGTTTGAAACAGAACAGTTGAAGATAGAACAGAAGCACATAGAAGAAACCACTCTTTTAATTAAGTAAATCAAATTACTGTTTATATGATAGCTTATAGTATTAGAGGTAGTACATTGTTTGACAGTATTTGCTCTACTGCTACAAAACAGGGTTGCTCTTACAGCTGTTTTTTGTGTCAAACAGCTGGTTATCACAAGACTAGTAATTAATTAACAATACATGGCTATTTCTGTTTTGTTCTAAAAATGTGTTTAGTATGTATACTAAAATAATACATCTAAAATGTTTTTTTATATATTATTTTAATAATAATAAAGACATATTGTTTATGATAACAAGGGTAGTGATCTTCAATGTTATTTTAGATAGATAAAATTTATCTTATATGTGCAATTTCATAATAGTCATAGACTGGGATCCTTTTAAAATTAACAATAAATTGTTTAAATGGTTTAGGAAAATTCAGCATGAGGAGGAAGAAGCCCACAGAAAGTATGTAGAAAGTTTAAAACAAGATGAGAGATTAGCACAAGAGATGCAGAATAACAATTTAAAGACAAATGTACTCCCTCCAAGTACATCAAGAAAGCAGAACTTGAAAGATGCAAGCAAACCTAAACTCAAAGCCACTAAAATAGATGGTTATCTTACTAAAATACAAACATACAAAGATAAAGAGTAAGTAAACATTTAAATCATTAAATTATTTAGTGTTCAAATTTTTTTTATTACCTATCTGTTTTGGAGGATATTATTCTGAATGAGGTACATCAAGCAGTAGTATATTTTATAATGCTTTGATATTTGCAACTAACCAGGTTGTTTTCACTGTAGGTAACTTCCCTGGAACCATACTGTTTGTAAGGAATCAGATTCCAAATTATATGAATACATGAAATCCCTTCTGGCAAAGAGTGGTGGTAGAGTGGATGATGATTATAAATAATTATAACTAAAAAGACCTAATTTTTTTATGTAAAAATACAAAAATGTTGTACAAATATTTTAATGCAAATTGTTGGTCATTTAAAAGGCATTGTTTGATGAACCCTTGTCATATTAATATTGAAAATATTCAGTTCAATTAATTTTTTTTACAAAATATCTATTGTTATACAAAAATTTGATTTATATTAATATTTTGATAATTTTTTTATAGAATTGTTTTTTTTTTTAATTGCTTTCTAATTCAAGTACTTTCCAAATTTAAATAACAAGAATTTAGAAAATTAGTTTAAAAGCTCCTGGTATACCTAGGTTTTGTTACCAGCTCGCAGTAACCACTTTAGTGTTACACTTAACCATTCAATCGATTATGTATGTGTGAGGTTGAAATCACATGGTGACACAAATCCTATCAAACCAATCTCTAGATTTACCTGAGTGATTAACTGCAGTAGATACTCAGCTGAGTAATGGTTAATTAAATTTAGTGTTAAATGAATTTATACTTATTTTAGGAGTCTATTCCACAATGATGATAGCAAATATGCTGATAGTTCTACAACACATACAATTACAAGTAGATCAGCTTGTAGAGGATCTCCTGAAATAGTTCCAAAATATGGAAGGATAATTAAGACTTTAATTGATAAGAAAATCAGACTTGCCTCCGGTATATGGAACAAAGAGAATGGGAAAAATATCAAGGTAAGTGATTGCATAGTGGTTATTCAAATAAATAAATAATAGTCATTTCCCAAATAATAAAAACTATGAAAATTATGATATTTTTTAAATATTGCTCTAGTTATATTTTTAGAGCCATACTATTTGGTTGAGTCTATAAACTAATGAAATATTTTCTAATTTTATGGAAAACTTGCAATATCATAATTTTGGTTCCTGTGATCTAAAATTGTACCACTCATACTGAATTGTATGGACTTACATTTTATTTGATCAGTCACCACAGATAATATTTAACAGGAAGAAGAAGCTATAAAATGTGATAATGAAAAGGGTTGTGAAGATAAAAGTAAATTAAAGAATAAATCTTTTGTGCCATCATTGTTAGTTTCACTACCATTGCCATGTTCTGGACTTAGGAAAACGAAGATTATTGCCCCTGAACATAGGAACAAGGAAACTGGTAGTGCAGATTCAATGCAACAGGAATTATGCTATTTTAAACCTATTGAAGGAACTACACCAACAAGGTAATATTTTAAGTATAAATAAGAATTTTAATATTACAAATTCATGTTTTTTTTTCCAAAGAACACTTTATTACCGACATTGTGTGGTGGTCATCATTTTCTAGCTCTTGTGTGGTTAACTACCACCATCAAATTGGAAATTTTGTTACTAAGAACCTATGTAATACCTAAAGTCAAATTGAAATGCATGGTCATACAAGCAAAAATACATTTTGGGGCAATAACAAATCTCAACATACAGTAAAACTATACATATTTCTATATTTTTATTTTTAAGTTAAAAGTTAATTGTCTGTGATTGGGTAAATTTCAACTGTGTAACATTTAAACTATTTAAGTCAAGTAAAGGTAAATGGGAATCGTTTACTAAATGTAATTAATTATTTAAAATCTTATTTCATGTAGTTTACTGTAAAATCGCGCTGAACTTCCCACATATGTATATCTATTGACCCTGTTTAATGAGGGAATAGAAATATTTACCATTTTGTTAGTTTCTGAATAACACTTGTCAATTTAAGAAAAAACATTAAAGTTCGATACTTTATAAAAACAAATGTCAAAATAATATTTAAAAAATGTCATAAAACTTTTTGAATGAAGTTGAAAATTGTACACATTCACCCTGTTTTAGGGTACACAAATATATTTATTGATCTTTGTTTAATTGTGATTGAAATAATCGATTACAGTGAGGTTTTCACCAAATGATGGTAATTTTGTCAGATACTTACTTACTAAATTAACATTTATTAATTAAAACATGAGTTATGCTACTCAGTGATAGTGTACAGCCAAAAGATATGTGTAAATGACGTTCAGATCAATAATTTGTATTGCTTAAGATTATCAAGATCAAAATGGTTACTATTAGATGATGACAGTCAAATAATATGTTAAATTATAATGTAATAAATAGTCTTTAATCAGGAATATAAAATAATATATTTTTTACTATTTCCATTACTACTAGAATGTTACAAGAACAATTTGAAAATTTTAAATCTAATACTAAGCACATACATAAGATATTTAAATAGTCAAGTAAATAATGATAAACTTCAATATACATTTGTTTCAGTGAGCTTGATATAATGTAACAGGATTATTTAATTTTTGCTATAAAAACTATGTATGTATCTAAATAAAAAAAATTAGTACTTTAATTTAATACTTTCAGTTTTAATAAGACATTCAAAGGGCTTCCAATCAAAGTACCCTGTATACGATTAGATAAAGAAGTGAACTCTCCTAAGTTTGAACCGCCTCCTTCACGAGAGCAATATTTAGAAGAACTCTGCCGTCTTCGAAATCTGTCACTGTCTAAAAATTTACCATCTGCATTTGTTATTGCGTTAAATATTCTACAAGTAAAAAAGGTAAATATGTTGTTTATTTTTTCATAATATAAGACTTTTTATATTTATACATCTGGTAAATGATTAATACCTGGGTAACTGAGCTTGGCTTGGTGTCTTTAACACATTTTAATTGGTGTGTCTAGTACTACTAGTCCTTGAAGTGTGGTACACAGTACTACAAAATCTTTTTCTAATGTTATAATATTATGGTTGTCATAAATAAAAGCTTTCTTTCTCGAATGTATTTATTGTAACAAAAGAGAAAACATGAAATATATATTTCCATAGGAGCTTCGACGTTCATAATCCGGTTGATCTATTCAGTGATGTGGTAATCTGTCATGAATACTAACAAAACGATTTATTTATTACCTTCAATAAAAAGTAGGGGTGTACTGAAAATATTTCAATAAAATTACAAAGGTCTCGGGTCAGGCCTGAAGAGTGAAAGGGGATTTAAAAAAAATCGATTTACTACATATATATATTTCTAAGAAAAATCTCACAGGTAGATTTTTCATGTCACGTTGTGCTCACAGTACTACTAGTCACCACATATCCGAAAACCATATTTAGATCAGTCAAAATGTAGAGAACTACTAAAATATTTAAAACTCGACAAAGAGCGTAAAATTTTTATATTAACCATTTTATTTACTGCTTTTTTTAGTCATTCAAATTTTAAAAGCTTCATTAAAAATACAATAAATACATAAAATGATGTTTACGGGGGAAATTACTCTTTAAAGTTTTTTTATTGAAAATTTAAGCAAATATTTGTGCATTGGTAAAATCTTAAGTCATGTATTGAACAACCATTATATGCATAATCTGTGATTGCTTTTCCCCATCTAGCACTATTATTATCATCTACAGTCATAATCTTTTCAAAAAGTAAATTAATATGAATTTAATTCAAATACATTTTTATATGTTAAATGGTCAAAACATATTGCCCCTTTTATAATTGTATACATAAAACTTGTACCCGCGGTTGCGCCCGCCTTTCATATATTCTTCACTGGGTTTTAATTTTTTTATACGGAACCCTAATTACTTTCCTAAAAAAAGTTGGTAAGATAAATTAAAAATATTTCTCATAAATTTAAAACTTGCCCATAAAACTGCGCAATGAATCGGAGTGTATTCAAATTCAAGAGTTAATTTTTTTACACGGAACTCTAATTACTTTCGCTCCTACGTTACTCTTAATTCACGCGGAGTTACTTAAGATATCTACGAAAAAATTCCCGTCAAAATCGGTCCAGCCGTTCCAGAGATTACTCGAAACAAACAGACAGACAACGTTTAAAAAATTGTTCTTTTGACATTATAAACAGACACTTGAATTTTATTTATTAGTATAGATTTAATTTAATACTCGATGAACGTAGCCATTTTGTAGTCGGATCGCGTACTGTTAGTTGCATTACTGAGCCTGCACGAATATAAACATAGTTTCATACCACATCTGGCCCTACCTCATACAGTATAAACTACTAATCGCGATGGTATAAAGTATCTTTCTTTGTATTTTTTATTAGTCTTTATATTTTATTAATTCTATGTAATACAATTACCCGATTCCTGTATGAATGAGGAAAAGTGGACTAACATATTAAACTTTTACATTAATCAATTTACATGTCTACACTAATATTATAAACAGGAAAGATTTGTATTTAACGAATAAACTTAAAAACTACTGAACCGATTTGGATGAAATTTGTTATAGAGATAGTTTGAAATCCAGGGAGTGACGTAGTTTTTATTCGGAAAATCCCATGGGAACGGGAACTACGCGGGTATAACCGCGGAGAGCAGCTAGTATATATACATATATAGATTGAAAACTATTTGACCGATTAATTGGCATGGTTTTTTTAATCCATAGATATAATCTTCAGATATGTTTAACCTTTACTTGTATAAAAAAAATTAAGTATATTGTTTTTAAATGATAAGAATAAACATTAGTGGTGTTTATTTATAAATCATGACATTAACACAAATATTACTTACAGGACAATATTCAAAGATGTGAAACAAATATTCGATCAAGAGCAAGAAAAAATGTGCCTGTTTCTCCCAGTACTATGTCGTCAATACCAGTTAAAAGAAACTCTGTCAGAAATAAACTCGCTATCGATGATGTTACAAAATTAGGCAAAAAGACTAATTTGCGACGTACTAGATCAATGGGAAGTATAACAAAATGTGAAAATGAAACGACACCGAAGAAATCAAAAGTAAATCAAAGGAAAGCGTCATCAGAACGAAAACCATATCTAAGAAGTCATTCGAAAAAATTCAATGCCACCAACGAACATAACAGTCCTGTGTTAATCGCAGAATCTTTAAATAACAATTTGGCAGTAAAAAATTTATCTAGTCCTTTAAAAAATTGCGATGTTAAGCAGATATTGCAAGAGCAGCTACGAATTGAAAAAATAATTGAACAAGAAAAAAGTGATTTTGAATTGGCTCGAAAGATGGAAGCCGAATGGAATGGTCGCAGACAGCCAAGACGATCTACAATGAAACGACAAGTAACCATAAACTATGCGCTTAGGCCTGCGAAAAAATTGAAAGTATAATGATCATGCATAGAAAAACATGTATGAAAAATTGTATACAATAAGTTTTTTTTTTTTTACCTGAAAAACTGAACTATTTGCTTTGAATTTTTGTTACATTTATTGCAACCAACATGTACTATAAATACTTAACATTTAAGTATTTTAAATCTTCAGGAATCGTAACGCATTTATTACAGCTTCCAAAGAAAATATTTTTATGATACCTTGTAAGTTTTGCAGCTTATGTCAAATTCTCACCGATTTTATTTAAGTATTTACTCTTACAATTAAATTGTTTTAAAAATATAAATATGTAGATTTACTATTATACTATATGTATGGACTAGTTATAAAACACAAAGTATTTTAATGGCATGTTCGACTTAACCTGTTGCTTCATATGCAGCAGACTGTATTTAGCAGTTCAAAATTTAATTAATCTATTCAGGAAACCTGAACCGGAACAATGAAATACATTTTTACTATACATTCAGACGTAATACAACTCTGTATACGTGTTTCAAATAATTTATATTGTGTTGTCCTTCGTATGTAATATAATCCAATATGGTTTGTTCGTAAACGACTTGCCCTGGATCTCATAACTTTGTGATTACCATGTGATTTAAGAATTTTTAATGTATAAATATGTATAGACAAATGTATGTATTTCTGATGTGGTGCTCTTTCACTCAATTATAGTATTAGTAAGAACCCACATTTTGATGAAAAATAAAAATACATAATAAGGTTGTTGAAAGTTTATTTTAAAATCACTTATTTAGCATAATACTCACTTAACTAAGTAGAAGCCACGAGTCTTGAAGTTTGGCACTGATACCTGTATCTGCAAAACTCAAGTTACGTGTTAGATTTTCAGAATATATAGTTTGAATATTAAGTTTACTTAACTGTATTTCTTGTCAACATTTCTTTCATATCCCAAAAAATGGCCAAGTTTTTTTATATAGACCTGTAAAACTAAAAATTTATAAATAATCTTTACAATTTAATAGCATTTAACATTCATATCATAAAACCAAATCACATTAGTACCAGGTTACTAAAAATCAAACCCAAAAACTTATAAATGCATGTTTTTGTACATTGAACTGTAAATTGGCATTCTAGTACAAAGTGATTAAGTTTCATGTAGGTATTAATTTAAAAGGTAGAGCATAAATTAAAGGAAAACAAATTATGGCTGGTATATTAATATCTACACATTAATCTGAGTAGTAAAATAATTGAAGCCCATTGTAATAGATCAATTAAAAGTATACTAATGGTATAAGTGTCATGATAGTAGTCTGTGGTTGTACATGCTTCAAGCAGAGGCGGCGTAAGGCGCGGGCGACCGCCTACGGACCAGGGGCCTCGCGCCGGAACATAAATATATATAGCATTACTAGGTCAGTGGCCGCGTTGTTTATATTGCATTGCGTTGCTGTCGCGAGGATCAGGGGGTTGGAAAAATCTACTTCGCTACTTTAAATTATAGTATTCCCCCGCCACGTAACAAAGACTTCAATCAAAATTTCTTTAGTTCTTCTACTTAGACACTTGGGTCTTATTTAAAAACTAGCTGTGTACCTGCATTTATTCTTCACTGTGTAATATAGATTTTAAATAATCTTTGGAAAATAATGTTTTGATGGTGCTGCCCATTGTATCATATTTTGTTTAAAATTTCATGAGTTTTTTTTTACATATAACCATAATTATTTACCTAAAATTTTATTGGTACTACTAAGATAAAAAAAAAAAATGTCATAATTTCAAGTACTCGCCCTTAAAACTGACCATTGAATGATCTTTTTTGTTTTCCAAATTTTTATGTTTATTTTTTTTTGCGGAACTCTGATTAATTATTTTCCAAACATATTTTTGCTACTAACATTAAGCAAAGATATTTCTCACAAATGCAAATACCTACCAGTAAAACTGCATTGAATGATTTTCTTCTCAAGTTCATGAGTTAAAAACTTTTTTACGTGGAACCTTTAATTATTTTCGAAAACTAAAAGCAGCTAAATTACACGAAGTAACTTCAGCTATCTGTCAAATGGGACTAAAATCGGTCAACCGGTTCCGGAGATTATCCGGACACTTCAATTTTATTAAATAGTATACATAGTAATCAGAATTTTATAGTTTTAAGAAACTATGATCTGTAAAGGAATTATGGATTTAGTGGTGTATGTTTTCTTGTCATGGAGAAGTAAAGCATAAGATCATTCAGTATTACGAACGAATTTGGGGGGAAGGGGATTGAACTACGCGTTGCCTAACATTGTTTTCATCCTTCAGAATGGTCGCCTTGAGATTTTTTTCTCACGCATTCTTTAAAACGTTTTTTATCTCAAAATTTTAATTCGACTGACCACTTGAAAAAACTCTTCTTGCTTTACAGGATCGTCAATACATTTTCAATATTTTTTTTTAAATTACAAATTTAAAGCAAAAAAAAAAAAAATCAGTTTTCTCATCACTTCAGTAAAGTAGGCAACAAAAAATACCACACTTTAGGTGGCTTCATTATACTTGGGTCTCATGCATTTGAAGAACAATGGCTAATAAAATAAAAATGTGTTAAGGAAAGGGCCAAGTCAGGAAAACGATGATACTAAATGGATTAGTATGATTATCAGTAAAAATATATTAGGGTAAAAAAGAAAAATTAGAAATCTCTTGCTTTTAAAAACAAGATATTTCTAACGTTAATAAATATTATTAATGCGATTAAAACGATAAAATAGATATATTAGCGTCTTTCCGGTACTTCACGCCACATAATTGTGACTTTGAGGTAAAAATAGTTAGTTGCTGGTGGTTACCTTTTTTCTTTGTCAGGGGGAAATGCATTTACGCACTACCCTGAAATGCATTTACGCACTACCCGGAAATGCATTTACGCACTACCCAGAATGCATTTACGCACTAGCCGGAAATGCATTTACGTACTACCCGGAAATGCATTTACGCACTACCCTTGCTGGTGGTTACCTAACGTTTTAATAGGGAGAGGGGTGGGGGTAAAAAAAAACGTTACGACGCGTTACATGAGGGGAGGATGAGGGTAAAGAAAAACGTTACGGTGCATTACATGGGGGGGGGGGGGGTCAAAATTGCATTAGGTAATACTTGAACTCTCCCCAAGCAGTGACGAATCCAGTTTAGTTTTATGCTTAGTTCCTATTTAATTTTTTTTTACTGTAGCTACATTTTGTTAACCCCTTGAGCACTAACCTGGCGTTTACGCCCGATTTCCATTGTTTTCCTATTGTTTCATTTTTATGAGTAATCAACATATTAAGAAAAAAAAAAAAAAAAAAAAAGAATATCAACTATATAACTGTAAATAAATATACTGTGATTATAATTTTAGTGTTTGATAATATACACATGGGTCTAACAATTCCTATATATTTCTATTATTTAAACACTAGAATAACATCATCAAACCAATTCAAAACCTTCAAACCATAGCATTCGTCACTTACCACAAAAGATGATCAGCAACCACACCTCTCCCAAGATGCTTACATACTACACAACAAATTATCACCCAATCTTTTGAATTAAAATATATATATATATATATTTAGTTACAAAAACATTTATCAGATGTACATTCATACTCAGTTCAAAAACATTCTTATGAAAATACATCATCAATTATTATGTGATAATTGTAACAGTTACAGAAGGATCCCTGGTAGCTCGAAAACAAAAATTAAAACATCCATCACAGAGTTTCATACTCCTTTATTAATCAAATAACCTTGTCACACCACATCACAAGTTACACACAATACTCTATACACATTGTCTAGAATAAATTTCATTTATAACTTATTGCATCCACATGTGCCTTTTGTAATAACCTTTACTTTGTTAAAATATCTTTACATACAAATTAAAGTAACTAAATGTATTTTATAAAACCTAATAATCTTGTCATACATCCCTGATACATCAGATTTGTGAGCTCACCTCACGTCTGTGATTTATTCCACCCGCTGCCTGAGCCCGAGCCTGAGCCTGAGCCCGAACCTGAACTATTTCCATTACCATTCCAATTTCCTTGACCATTAGGGCCATTTCCTTGATTCCAATTGCCACCCTTACTACCACTCCAACCTTGGCTGTTTCCACCTCCACCACCATGATTCCACGAAGGAGGAGGACCATTAGGTCCCCAATTTTGATTGCCATTCCAATTTTTACCAGAATTTCCTTGTGGTGGGCCACCTTGCCAATTGTTAGGTCCAGAATTACCAGGCCCTCCTAAAAACCCACCCCAACCAGCTTGGTTAAGAGCTGCAGCAACAAGACTTATTGGCAAATTAAAATTTGGTGGTGGTCCTCCATTTGGGTTTATACCTAAATTTTGCATATTAAGTGAATCAATATTGCTGTTTCCACCATTACTATTTGATCCACCCGACTGACTTGATCTCTTACTCTCCCAATTGTTGGATCCGTAAGACTCATCTTTCCAATTCTGATTACTTTTGCTCTTAATCTTAGGTGCAGCACTTGAAACAGATACAGATGCTCCTTTAATTACATGATCTTCCCCACATAAACTTTGTGCAACTTCAGGATCCAAAAATGTGACAAATCCAAAAGCTCTAAACGGACGAGGTACAAAAACATCTGTCACTTCTCCAAATTTCGAGAAATATTCACGGAGATCATCTGATGTCATATCCTCAGTGCACCTTCCAACAAAAACTTTGCATGGTATTTGTGGTACTAGACCTTCTTTTGAGTTGGGTATACGAACATCAACCCAACGTCCATCTATATTATGTCTTTGAGCCAGAGCTCTCATTTGTGAAGCATATGTGGCAAACCGAATGAAACCAAATCCTTTAAATGAGCCGTTTTTATCTTTCTTTAATTGTACCATCACAACATCACCAAACTGTTCAAAATATTGCCTGATGGAAGCTTCTGTAGCCTTCCAAGGCAGACCTAAGCATATTAAGTCTGAACATGTGAGTTTTTTCTCTAAGCGCTTGGTCTTTGCCGCTGTATTATCCGGTGATACGTCTTCCATTTTGCGTTTATTTTCTTTTGGAAAAACACAAACGTAAAGATGTTTACCCCATCCTATTTCGGTTGGTGGGTGCAATTTGCCATCACTTAGACGAATACCTCGAATTGCCTTGCTTTCAGGATGTCGGTATTTCAAAACCGCTGGCTCCGGGAAACTGTGCAACGAGTGTTGAAAGTAGTAACGTGCCATCCATTTCACACGGTATCTCCACAGCATTGCCTTCATCTTCGTCCTCGCCCACTTTTATATAATCAAAGAGATCTTCAGTGTATTCTACCTTAGTAGACATTGTGAAAATGTATTTCAAAGACTTATTAAGAAATTTAGGAATCAATAAAAAGGCTATCGACGTACCTATTTTACAATATGGCGTCAGTCATAGATTTTTTTTTGGTTCCGTTTATATCTTTTTAAGGAAAAGGCAAAGGTATTAATAGACCATGCAGCCAAGTCAGGAGTTAGGAACACTATCAATAAATGAATGGCGGTAACAAAATGATGGTCTTCCGTTACGACTACAACAGGAATTATTGGGACATTTCAGAATTCTCACTCCGTGTCATTATTTTCGCTTCTCTACACTTGTGTTTCATAACTACACTATATCAAGTAAAGTGGAGTTCGGCGGGAAACTTCGTATTGGGCGGACGATTTTTTTTGGTGTTAATAATTTGTGGCGTAATATATTCAATGTTTTAGTTTATTCTCTCCTTTCTTCTTACTATCAAAACTTTTTATTCATAATTGTACATAGTTTATTTAATTTGTGTATTTTTTATAATATACAGTGGTAAGTTTTTTTTTTTTTTTTTGTTGTTCCGTTTTTTAAAACATGGATATAGAACCTGAGCCTGACCCCCCTCCCTGAGAAGCATCCTTTACTAACGCTTTTAGATGCAGATAAATATATTTCTACTGATTCTAACACGCTGGACTTAGATTCCAGTAGCGACGGTATGAAAAAAATAAGACGTAAACTAACACAGTCATTTAAACCAATGAAAGAAAAACCTATTCGCGTTGATAAGTGGGCGTTAGCTAATAATAAGATTTCTCGAACCAGTCTTCCTTTATCCACTAAGGCTTCTGAGGTGGAAAATGATTTTAATTCTGATAAAATCCTTAATACAGGTTCAGATGGCTATTTTTCAACTAGACAACTATATAAAGACACAGATCCTGGTCCATATGTTGTGTCAGTGGAATTGGTATCAGAGGATCCAAAAGCTGGGACAACTCTGCATCCTCTTAAATTTGGCTATTTTCTACAAAAAAACAATGTGAAGAATATACTAGAAGATGGCATCAAAAAAATTGGTAGAAATCGTGTGATGGTAACATTTAAGTCGGCTTTGGCTGCCAATTTGTTTTTGAACAACTCTATATTAGTTAGCAATAATTATAAAACTTTTATTCCAACATATAATATATGCAAGTTAGGAATCGTTCGGGAGATTCCTATAGAGTGGTCTCATAATGACATTGTAAGTAATTTGAGAATTCCGGTTGGCTTTGGGTCAATAATACGTTCACGTAGGCTCAGTAGGAAGGTCAGTAGCCCTGAGGGTTCTACTTGGATCCCTACACAGACAGTGGTGCTAACCTTTGATGGTCAAGCTATGCCTTCTCGGGTATTTTGTTGTTACTCTTCTCTTCCTGTTGAACAATATATCTATCCTGTAGTTCAATGTTTCAATTGTTGTCGCTTTGGTCACACACGTGTACAATGCAGAAGTTTATCTCGGTGTTATAAATGTGGTGATAATCATGATGGTTCATCATGTGATTTCGATGGGGAATATAACTGTATTAATTGTTCTGGACATCACAAGGCTACAGATAAATGTTGTTCAGAGTTTGTGCGACAAAAAAACATAAAACACTATATGTCCAATCATTCAGTTTCCTACCAAGAGGCTGAGAAAAAATTCTTATCTACCAAAAAATCATTTGTTGAGGTTTTAACATCCACTCCTAATAAGGAAAAACCCTTAATGAACACTCCATTAGATAATTCAAAAAGAAATACTCTCTCATATAAAAAAACTATTTTATTGAAACCAAAAACACATGCTCCTTTATCCAAGGGGTATGATATTAAAGAACACAAAGATTTAATTAAAAATTATGATATTCCTCTTTCAAGTAATGGTTGTGCCTTAAATAATAATAAGGATTTCAATGATGAAAATATAGATATAAATGCCTTGATTCTTTCCTTGATGAATATTATTTCCAATTCTTGTTTTCCGGACCACGTGGCTATCACCTTGATTCAAAACATATCAGTTACACTATTTAATTCATTTAAACATGGACTACATTCTTCAGTGGAATTGTAGGAGCATATTATCAAAACGAAGTGATTTATATTATTTGATTAATAGATATAAAACACCCATTTTAGCTCTATGTGAGACTTGGTTGAAACCAGGTACTTTATTTAAAGTACCAGGTTATTTAATTCTGAGAGATGACAGAGATGATGGTTTCGGAGGATCTGCTCTTCTTATTAGAAATAATATTTTATTCAAATCTTTATCACTGCCCTATTTTAATAAAGGAAAATTAAATGCAGTGGCAGCTAGGATTGAAAATGTTTCATTTCTTTCTATTTATATTCCACATAAAGATGTTTCAGTTGTTCCTGTACTTAAGTTTATTATTGATTCTATTCCTCCTCCGGTTATTATTTTAGGTGACTTTAATGCGCATCACTCCCTGTGGGGTGCTCCAAATGATGATAGGTTAGGAATTGAACTAGCTAGTTTATTAGATGATTTGAATTTAGGTGTCTTAAATGATGGCTCGGTGACTCGTCGAGGTATTCCGGGGCAATCTAAAAGTTTTTTAGATGTTTCTCTTGTTCATCATCCATCTCTTCTTGTTTAATGTGGAAGTGCCTTGAATTATCATACGGTAGTGATCACTTTCCAATAATTATTTCGAAGTCTATCTCAGATTCTTGCTTAACACCACTACCTCCGTTACTGAAGTATAAACTAACAAATTGTAACTGGGAGTTATATGGTTCTGTTCTGGATGATAAAATTACATCACAACCTGAAGTTTCTTTATACAATATAGAACAATCATACAATAACCTAATTGTTAGCTTGACGTTAACAGCTGATGAAATTTTTTCTTGTAAAACTGTTGCTAGGAGTAATATTATGTCTCCACCTTGGTGGGACAAGGAATGTACTCAGGCGATTCATAGACGTAATATATCTGAAAAAAATTGTAACTTGGTGTTAGATTTAAATTCTTTTCTTCAATACAAAAATACTTTAGCAGCAACTAAAAGACTTCTAAAAAAGAAAAAAAAAACGCGATGGTTGGCTCTTTTTTGTTTGTCACTGTCCCCTGAAACTTCTCCATCTGTAGTATGGAGAAACATTCGTCGTTTTAGGTCGTCCACAAAAAGTAATAATTGTACTTCCTTCTCGCTTGAGTGGGTTGAACCCTTTTTGAATAAACTGGCCCCAAGTTATGTTCCTAATTTTGATCAAATGCCTTACAATTACATTTCTGATATTAATAGCGATTTTGAGTCCTTAGAGGCTCCTTTTTCAATAAAGGAATTAAAACTAGTCTTGAACCGTGTTTCTGATTCTTCACCTGGGATTGATGGCATTCCGTATGCATTTGTTATTAATGCAAAACCTGATACATTATCATTTGTTTTAAATTTAATAAATATTATTGTTGAAACTGGTCGCATTCCAGAATCTTGGAAACAACAAATTGTAATTCCTATTTTAAAACCGAATAAAGACCCTTTAGACCCTAATTCCTTTAGGCCTGTGGCATTGTCATCCGTTCTTTCTAAATTGGCAGAACATCTAATTAAAAATAGGTTAGAATGGTTTTTAGAGCATCATAATCTTTTAAGTGTGTCTCAGTTTGGATTTAGGAAAGGACGCAGTGTTTCTGATAGTCATTCAATTTTATCGACAGATATTCAAATTGCGTTGACTAGAGATGAAACTCTGGTAGCTGCATTTCTTGATGTTGAAGCTGCTTATGACAAGGTTGACTTGAGATTATTAAAATACAAACTGCAGATCCTTAAGGTTCCTTTAAAGTTTATAGATTTCATTTTTAATCTTTTTACAGGTAGAACCATAGTCTTAAGGGCTCTAGGAGTGAATAATCACAGTAGAGTACTATGGAATGGTGTCCCGCAGGGATCTGTACTCAGTCCTATTTTGTACGATGTGTACACAAGTGATTTAGATTCTGTAGTTTTACCTCAGTGTTCGGTTCTTCAGTATGCTGATGATTTATTAATATATTCCTCTAACAGATCAATAGGACAGGCTGCAATAATTGTGGAACAGTCATTGGATAGATTATCGCAATGGATGTCTGATCATTATCTTTCATTTTCTGTTTCTAAAAGTAAAATAGTTGTTTTTTTTTTTCTCGTAAAAAATCAAATCCTAATATTATTGTGTCTTTGAATCAGTCGCCGTTACCTTTATGCAACGAAATTACTTTCCTAGGTAGAATATTTGATAGCAAATGTACTGGTGTTCCGCATGTTAATTATATAGTTGGTAAGTGTGAAAGAAACGTTAACATTATGAGAGCACTTTCTGGGGTTTGGTGGGGTGCTCATCCTTTTACATTAAAATTAATTTATAATGCAATGATAAGAAGTCTTTTAGATTATGGCTCTTTCACACTTTGCCCTGTTAATAAATCTGTAATGCACAAATTCAACCTTATTCAATCTAAGAGCCTTCGTATTATCATTGGAGCTATGAAAAGTACTCCTATTAATGCACTACAAATAGAATGCGCGGATGCACCCCTTCACATTAGAAGACAGTTTTTATCAGATCGATATTTTTATAAATCTTTACAATTTCTGCACCATCCTCTTCATCAAAAGTTAAATTATCTTGACAGCCTGATTATAAAGAGTAATAATTACTGGCATCGAAGGCCTCTCCCGTATTTAATCCATAGTCTCAGGAATATTAATGAGCATGATTGCGTCATTAAACATTTTCCATGTAATCCTCTTTTCTTTTTTGATTATAATGTTCTTATTTTCCAACCTGATGTACGTTTATCAATAAGTATAACAAAAGGTGTTTCAAATCCGGATTCTAAACTTTGGAATTTTATGGAAAAAAACGCTCCTAATGCGGAAGTCTTTTTTACTGATGCCTCCAAATCAGTTGAATCTATTATGGAAAGCTATTCAGATTTTTATGGTAATGTTTCTGGTTTTAAAAATAATAAGTGTCGAGGAGTGGGGGCAGCTTTTTTATCGAATTTCTTCTGGATATTTTAAACTTTTTAAATATTCTTCTCGAATATCTAACTTTTCGGGGGAATGTTTGGCTATTTTGAAATGTATCAGCTATATTGTAGAGGAAAAAATAGCAAGAGCTGTAATATTCACGGATTCCTTAAGTTGTCTACAATCTCTTCTGCATAATCCTTTTAAAAAATCGAATTGGTCTCCGATCTCTCTTGAAATTAAAAATAAGCTATTATTTTGTTCTCAACTAGGTTTACAAGTTTCCTTGATATGGATACCTGGGCATGCAGGTATCCAGGGTAATGTAAATGCTGATGAATTGGCAAAACTGGCTGCTTTTCAAGGTGCTACTGATAATTCTTTATATAGTCAGGATTTAGTTTCTTTTCTACCTCGTCAAGACTTGGTGGAAAAATGGAATTTAGACTGGAATCAGTCTAATAAAAGTCAATTTTATAAAAGACATCAACCTAAAATTTCTCTAAAACCGTGGTTCTCCAAATGGAAATTAAGCAAGAAAATTACAACTATTATTTCGAGGTTACGGCTTGGCCACTGCTCTTCGCCAGTCCACCTGAACAAATTAAGAATTAGAGATAGATCTATCTGTGAGTGTGGTCTGGAAGAGGGTAACATCATGCATATTCTTTTTAACTGTTCTCTACATAACTCTTTACCACTGTATGATATTTTATGTAATTATAAGGCTAGTCTTCCTTGTGACTTGTCATCTATACTATCTCTTAATAACAAAATTTATGTTAAATCATTAGTTAAATTCCTTAATTATCATAAATTATCATTGTAAATTTCACATTTTATGTATATTTATATATTGCCACTTCAACATTTACCCACTTATTCCCGCCATCTGCCCAAAATTACATACACTCACTACTTGAAAATGGCAGTAATAGACTCTAAAGAGGACTGAGTTGCCAAGTTAAAAAAAGAAGAAGAAGAAGAAGTAAAGTGCCACCAAAATTACATAATATATAGTCAAATACTGCAATATCATTAATTAAAAACAAAGACGACAACATAACAGACGAAAATTGCGCCAAGCACCCCCACAGTTATTCTAATTTTTTTTGTTTTATTTATTCCTTTTTAAGGAAAAGGCAAAGGTGCAAATAGACCATGCAGCCAGGTCAGACTTTAGGAACACGATTAATAAACGAACGGCGGTAATAAAATGGTTGCCTTCTGTTACGACCACAATGGGAATGGTTGAAACATTTCAGAATACGTGCTCAGTGTCATTATTTTAACTACACTATATAAAATTACATAATATGTAGTCAAATACTACAAGATAGTGAATTAAAAATAAGGACGACTACATGACAAACCAAAATCGCACACCTCTCATTCATAGATAATACACTAATACTGAAAGAGTCAAAACTCAAATGTTATTATTTATCTCTGGTTACCAGTACTTTAATAGAATTATTGTCACTTAACACGACAGATGGAAACTGCTTGCTAATAAATGCTTTGCATTTTTAGTTAGCCTGTGGGTAGTATCAGCCTGGCGCAACTACCTTGTAAAAAGTGAAGCTTCAACATGAATGAAACGTGTACTGGAAATAATGGCAGTTATCGCTGTCTTGCTTTATTAATATCTATTCGACTCTTTAACATCCGACAAGGCTGCATGGTCTTGGTACCTTTGCCTATTCATTAGTATAGATTGAACAGAACCAAAAAAAAACTATTCGACTCTATCGCATGCATTGATATAGCCGCTTTACTTGTCTTTTTTGTTGGTATACGGTTCGAGTACATGTTTCGACTTTGAACATATTTTTGCATGGAAATGCCGTCTCTTGTTTACATACTCTTTGGGTAGTATTACCCTGTCATTCAGTATCTTTCTGCCTTTTTTTAACCAAGCTAACGCTGTTGACCGGAAGGGCTTTTACAGCTTTACCGAGCTTTGGGGGCAAGGCTGAAGCACTCAGCCACTAAAGGTAACTACCATAAGGGTTACCAATGGTACCTCGTCTTGGGCGTTATTTGAGTGTGAAAACTCCCGTGGAATTTTGAGCCTAGCTAAACCCTACATTTTTATTTAACATAAAAAAATAAGGTTCATTACAGGACCTATGTACCTGCGTGTCGCGTGCAGGAGTGTGTTTGGTATTGTTCATGTAATGCTCAATGCATGGTCAGTGTCACTGTATCGACTCACAGTCAGTATCCTTCTGCCATATTATCTGTATAAATCTGTGTCAGACATAGTATAGTCCAGATGGTTAAGATAAGTAATAAAATTATCTAGTCCGTTTACAGTACAGATTTGATTTATACAGATCGACGTATAGCGTGGCCGATCAAGGAGTCACTGGTTCAAAACGAACTTTGCTGAAAAAAAAAAAACGAAAACACTTTATGCGGTCATGGGGCAGTGGATAATGCGGCCGGATTTCGCGTCAATGGACACAGGTTCAAATCCGCCTGTCCAACTCTAAAATCAGCCTAAGCTTTCGGTCAAGGAAAACATCATGAGAAAACCATAGCATGGTGGTAGAGCATTTTCTAATGATGCCCGCCTAGGTAGCTACTACCCTCAAGTTTGAAAACCTGTCGCCAAATACCAATAGGTGTGTTCCGGCAGCATAACTTGAAAACCAGTATCTCTAGGCTTAATGTTTTTACCACCCTGGACCACATTGTCACTTAACATCAGGTGAGATTGTGGTCAAAGCGCTAACCCTAAACCGTGTAAAAAAGTGTTATTATTTTAATGCACTTCACTTGTGTACAATAACTAAATTATCAGTACCACGTAAAACGCTAACAAAATTAAATAATACTGAGTAATGTATTGCAAGTGAATAGATTAATAACAAGGACTACAGCGTGACAGACCATAATTCAAAAATTCTTAGTTGCAATTATTTTCATACACTTCAATTTTATCATATCATCAAAAACTTTTCAAATATTATATTGACAGACAGACATTTAAGGTTCCTTAGACGAATATTTATTTCAATAAAGACAAATATAACTTACGTAGATAGAGTAAATTTCATCTCAGATGTAAACGTTGTAAAGTTCTATAGGAATATATTATTAACTAGCTACTTTTTCGCGGTTTTACCCGCGTAGTTTCCGTTCCCATAGGATTTTCACAATAAAATCTGACCTATGTTACTCCATGGATTCAAAACTATCTCCATACGAAATTTCATACAAAGCGGCACAGTAGTTTTTAAGTTTATTCGTTACTTACAAAAATAAAAATCTTTCCTCTTAATAATACTAGTATAGATTATACCATACTTGTATTTATTAATTATAGTTACTATAATAAATATAAATCTTCGTCGTAAAAATGCCACTCTTTTGTTTTAAGATGCAATTTACTTTTTATCCTGTGTGGTATTCAGTATCCGCGGCTTCTTACTCTGTGAACACTGCTTTAAAAAAAATTAGAATACAGAGAACGTGTCAGTTTTATTAGCCCGTTGCCGACTCGTTTACCTTGAAAAGTGACTTTTACCATTTGCTATTTTTTTAATGTTAAATTCCTTTAAATTTTATTTCAATATAGACCCCGTATCCGTGTTTGTGTTAGACTATAATATATCTTTATCAAAAATCAATATAATTATCTTTTATTCTTTGATTGTTTTTTTATATTATTTTTTGTAAGAAGAAGTCAAAATATGGATAGAAGTATTCCACTGTACACCAATCAGACTAGAAATTAAAATATTTATGATGAATTTCGAGGTCAGCCCAGTCCAGTACCCTTAATATCTAATTATAGATTACCTGCCGCAGGAAAAAAATGTCTATTGCAGGATTGAATGCAGCACTATCACGCTACAGCCCGGATGAAAGCATAAGCTTTATCATTACACCACACAAGCTCATAATCATGTTAACAGGAAATCTGCGGTTCTGTTCTCACTAAATTGCAGTACTACAAGAACATTTTAGCTCATAATGATTTCCTTCACCATCGGCATTAGCCGACAGCGTTCATCTACAACAAATTACTAGGTACCATAGATAAGTTTATAATAGTCTTTGCTAGCACAACATTTGTGATCATGTCATATTTCTTGTTTGGAAAAAACGGGCTCACTATTTGGAATAAAACAGTTAGTAAAGACTGAAAAACATGTATATGCTCACAATCAATGCTAATAATATTCTATTAAATTCTATGCTAGTAAGTAGTTAAACAGTGAGAGTTTCATAGGTATTATAAATAGTTATATTTTGTAAAAGAAAAATTGAATAAACTTAGTATTTATTGTATTCAATACGAATAATCTTGTTTTCGTTTGGTTAAACAAGTGCGAGAGTTATTACACCTATGTCAATAATTGTTATTTTACGAAAAACGTCAACTTTAAGTACCTAAGTATATTATATGAAACTATAAACATTTGCATAAAACAGTTAAACATATAGTGTTTTTCATTCAAGATAAGTAAAAGAAATTATAAGTAATTAGAAATAACGAGAGCCCAATATAAATCTGAGGACATCGCCTCGTCTAAAAGCAAAAGCAAAAGCATTTTATTTAGCATTTATATTAAGATAATTGCGTCAGAATACCACTAATTTCCCAGATAACATAACATGTATATTCAAAGATCATGTAATGCTGACGCTAATTTATGAAAATTTATATTGATGTTGGATATTAATTCTTTGTTGAGTTCAGTTCGGTATTAATTGGTTTCGATACGTGGAGGAGATGAATGAAAAAAGATGAACGAAATCGGCCTGAACTTTCGGTGAAGGAAAACATCTTGAGGAAACCATAGCATGGTGGTAGGATATTTTCTGGCCTGGGTAGCTACCACCCTCAAGTTTGAAAACCTGTCGCCAAATACCAATAGGTGTTTTCCGGCAACATCACTTTAGAACCAGTATCTCTAGACTTAGTGTGTTTACTACTATCCTGGATTACATCGTCACTTAAAATCAGGTGATATTGTGGTCAAAGCACTGAACATATATCGTGTAAAAAAGCTCTTATAAAAGTAGAAGAAGCGAAAGACGTGTGTCAGGTTAATGTAGGGATTAGCTAGGATCAAAATTCCGTGGGAATTTTTACACGCAGGTAACGTCCAAGTTGAGGTACCACTTAGGTGCCTTAATGCTAGATACCTTTTGCGATGAGTGCCTTCAGCACTCGTCCTCAAAGTCACGGTGCAGCTGATAAGGCCCTCCCGATCAACAGCATTAGCTAGGTTTATTTAAAAAGAAAAAAAAAAAGACTTTTGTCAGGATCGTAGTAAGTGAAAGGATGTAGTACCTGCCTACGCGTTATGTATGTATCTATGTAATTTCATAATCATTATAGATAAGTATACAAGTAAATATTATACACATAAAGAAATAAATATGTTTTTTACCGACTGATCTCACTACCTAACTGGAATGTTTTCAGAAAAGATGATAACTGACATTCGTAAGGGGGCGTCCATGAATTACGTGAGATGTTTTTTTATTTTCTACCCCTCCCTCCCCCCCTGGTGAGATGTCGTTGGATTGTTATTGTAAAAAGAAAAAAACAAATTTGCTTCGTGCTTTTATTTACGACTAGTTAAAACTAGTAATCAATATTGCTGAGAGTTTAATTATAAGTGTAATAGAAATTTAACAATAGAATACTTAAATCGTAACTACTGTGATTAAAAAAAGAATACCTACTCAGCTCGTACGCTCTCGTTCATCGAGCCGGGCGTTCGGCTGACAGTGGCGCGAAAACAAAGGACGGGCTACACTGTACCGTAAATTCAGATTAAATTGAGCTATTTGGTATAAAACAAATATGGTGGTTTACAGTCAGTAAATGTATAACGTTGAAGTATGAATTAAATTATTTTCTTTCGAAAGAATTAGTAAATGATCTTAATCGTATTACGATTACGCTTAAGATTAAATCTTAAGCATTTCCAATCTGGATTAAATGGACCAAAATAGTATTTTTTTTTTGTTTCAATCAGAAAAAAAATTGCGTGATATTTGCCGAGACCCTTTTTTTTTTTTAAATGTAATTAAATAGGCGTTAAATTTTTCAAAATAATTAAGTTTCACTAGGATTATTACCAGTTTAGCTTTAGTAACATAGATAGCCTGTGGTTTAGTGAAAAACTTGTTTTATTTAACGTTTAAATTAGTCTAAGGTTTAAACCTGGTATTAAGAGGGCATGCGATCGGCGACAGATTAAAAATATCTATTGGTATCGCGTTGCACCCTGAAGAAAGAGTTATAAAACACGAAAGGGACAACTGCTGCTCGGGCTGATTTTACCTATACAAAATACACAAAAATATCACTTCGTAATATCCTTTCCTCCTTTAACCCCTTGAGCACTAACCTGGCGTTTACGCCAGCTTTCGATTTTTTTCCTATTGTCTCATTGTTATGGGTAATCGATATATTAAAACTAAACCATTTTTTAATTTTCTTTCAGTTATAGAATATAAAAGACTGACTATGCCTTTACGTTTCGCTTTGTATCTATCAAATTTAATTTACGAACGTCTGAAAATGACGGTAAAAAACGAGCATTTTTTTCAATTTCAACAATAACTAATTTATGGAAAAAAATCAAAATGTACAAGCATAGCGGTGATGGATATATGTTATTTGGTATTAAAAAAATTACCATAATGCTATTATCCAAGGAGAAAGCAAGAGGCTACGTTTGTATGAAATAAATGGCGCTCGCATATCCTCTTAATTCCCGTGTTTTTCAATAACACAGTATACGATACGGCACATACGTACAGCCACTAGCATACGTAAAATTATATGTTTAGTACTCTATGCGTAAAACACTATGTAATAAAAGTGAAGGAAAAATATTAAAAGTAGTGCGCTCAAGCATATTAATGTGTTCAAATCACTAAACACTGATCATGATTTTTCAAATCACACTATAGTATTAGGGCAATTTTGCTTGCTTAGCTAACTACTTACCCTTAAATGGAAAGTATTGTGTAACGTTTCTCTATTGCTGTAGATACTTACACATGAGAGCTAGTTAGTAGTCAAATAAGTTTAGCGTGTGGCCAAGTCATTACTTGAAACATTAACATTACATTGAAATTCTAAGCAAATATTAGCATTTGAACTATTTAATTGTTATAAAACACTATAATACAAATAAAGTATGTACTATTAATTTACTAAGTTCCTGAGAAGTTGTAATTCTGTTCAATTCAGATTTATAAAGTAATAGCGATGCAGTTCTATGTTCAGATGATTCCGAAATTACTGTACAGGGATAAAAAATAAATAAAACCAGAAACCAGTGTTTTAGGTTATTTCCTTTTGATGTTTATTTAATTGCATGTTGTAACTCTTAAAGAGTATTATTATAGACGAAAAACTTGGTAATGTAACTTGTATGCATTCTAATAAAAATAACAAAACAGTAATTAACAGGTATTGAATATATGGTACAAATGGATAATGGTTACAAAGTATAATCATTATTTCAAATTAAATTATATTTCAATTTGCAACATTAATTAATACAAATAACAATTAGTAAAGCTAGTTATTATCACTATATCTTGCAATAGGTTTTCATTATTAGATTTTTTTAGGTATCAATTGAATATTCTTTAGGTGGGAACTAATAATACATTAATTTTAAACAGCTATTATGTTGAGTGACTAAATACCTAAATGTCGTAACAAGCAAAAGGTCAAAGACCAGTTTCGCAACTTTTCTCTGTTGACTTGGAACAAAGGTTCGCAGGTAAATGCGAGTCCCCTTCACCAGCGGGGCGCAAGCGCCACTCCAGCGACAGGAAGCTACGTCAAGGTGAGCACGCCTTGCACTGTCAATAAATGCATTGAGTTGTGTAGATGGAAACTAGGAAATCATTAAAAATCCAACCTGGTGTCGAGGTAGGTTTGTGGACCGATTCGTCTACATGCATTAGTAACATTGTATGTAACCTTGAAAACAGAAAAGAAAATTGATAGGTAATATATTTTAAAAGTGACCTACACGGTTTCACAATATCCACCAATTCTTGGAGAAATAAACAATCCTAGGTTTACAGAAAACAAACTAAAAACGTACGCACGATACATGGAACCAACAATGTGCTTGAAGCCAGTTTCAATTTATTTTATCTGAATTTCCAACACCTACTATTTCGATTAAGGTACGTACTTGATCTAACATTCGCAATACATAAGTTATTTGATAAATAAAATACTATTACAGTTTAAAATAACGCGAAGCCTATGTGATATAAAAAAATAATTGCAGAAAACTGTTCGACTGAATAATATTTCTACTGTTTAGGTTTCCTAGAATAAATCCGAGTGAAGTCATAAATATGGTTATTTTAAGCTTATATATTTTAGATAATAAAGGAGATAAAATAGTAATTATTCATCTACTATAAAATTTTATGATAAAATTAAGGTGGTATTATAATAACATTTAAAATAAATGTATCTTATTTGTTAAAATTTATTATGTGCTCTTTATTATAAGGCTTATTAAAGGCAACTAACCATTTTCCATTATTTTCTCGTTATAGATAGATTACATACATGAAAGTATCGCATACGCACATCTATATCTCATATTAGTTAAACTTTTAAAAAAGTGTACCTAAACAAAACACAGATTAATAAACTGTAACCTGTTATCACGTACTAAATAAATTTTAAAATATTATTACGTGAATATCATATAAACTTTTACTAATATATTGGAATAGGTACAAAACATGTGCTTTGTGGTGCTAGGTAAAAAAAGTGCTTATTTTTACACTAATAAAAATGTTTTTTGGTAACGACGTGGTACCAAAAGGAACGGTACCATCAACTGATATGGAGAATCAAATATGAAAATTACAATGTAATTTTGGGTTTAAACGCATAAATACTGTTCATAATAGTAAAAAAAATACGTTATATTTGGAAAGTAATAGTATAAAAACATATTTACTTCAATTAATTATTTATAAACAGTTTATTTGTTAAGAATCACAAATATTATCTAAAAGTCTTAATTATACAGAAACAAACGCTATTAGACTTGCATGAAATCTGCGCGTTGATAGAACTTTTCCCTGGGGTCACATTGCTGCTCCGTTAATATTCTGAGTGCGTCATTTAGACCGTGGAATTTCGCCGTGCCTGCGGTCGCTTTGGGGCCACTGACACTGAGACTGCATCCAACTGTAATATTTTTTGTTTTATTTTTAAGGCTAAATTATGTACCCGTATTCCAAAACGATATCTGTTGTTATTTTTTCTTCAATATATTTTTATAACAAAAGCAGGTACTTGTTATATGTATTTAAATTTGTTGTACAATTGACTTGACAAATTTCTTTCCTTTTCTTATTAACAGTTTATTTCACTTTAGACAATTATATTGACAAATTGATTACATTTTAATTAACAAATGTGATATCTAAGTGCTTCATATTATTTTTAATAGTAGATTATAATCAAATTCGATATCTTGCGATTTCGTAGAATTAATATGTTTTTACAAACATTTAATTTATTTATGTAATTCGTGATGTAGTAATGCAATTCGAATTATAACAAAATTAAGTATTTTCTGTGTATTATTTTGATGCGGTTTTGTTTTTTGCTTATTCGAATGCGAATATCTATGCAGTATTTCTCAGTATAAGATGTTCCTAACTAATGTTAGAATTTGTTAGAGCTATTCATTTAAAAGAATTTGATAATAAAAAACAAGGTTAGAACTCGAAAGATTTTTCTTTGGGTTACGTAAATAATAATATGTTACCGATATACGTATGGAAAACTACCTATATATTTTGCAGTCTAATTTGCGGAGTTTCTAATATTTAAAAAAAACCAGCGTGAAAATAGTTATTTGCTTCAGATGTTCTTTACCTTTTAACACTGTACTTGCTCTTTGTTTACTCGTAATTGGAACGAGTGAATATCGATCAGTATTAAGATGAAAAGCGAAATATACGCTTAAATTTCTTATAATGATAAAAGTATTTGTATTTTACATCTTTCCACCAAACAAACAATGACATTTCGTAATAAAAGTCAACCAAATAGAATTGTACTTACATAGGTACTTTAGCTGACGCAAGGAATGCGCAATTTAACATTTTGCGAGTTATTTTGTAACTAGAGAACTAATAGTAATAATAATAGCACACGCAGTGCAACTTGCATGTAACTGTTAAAGTTAGGTATTATCACGGAGAACTAGACAGTGTGGTTTTACTTAAAAAACGTTACGAAAATTGTTTGTCCAAGGTCTAATTGTAATTAGTGCATTCGAAATGTTACTAAACAATATATTACAATACCTATTGAAGTAAATTAAAGCACAAATTAAAAATTTTATTCTTCTTGAATTTGTAATTTTTAAACTGGTTTACAACTAACAACCACCTGGTAATGTACTAAATACCTTAATTTGCATGAATGTATTTTACTCAAGTCCCAGATAACAAGGGTGTCTAGCCCCTGGATAGTAAGTGAGGCAAAGAAACTACAATTCCATAATTCTGGATACAAAATATATTAAATTATCTATTCTAATAAATAAAATTGAACTGTCTGTTTGTAATGTGAAAAATATTTTTTTAAACTAAATAGATATGAATGTATTATATATAACCAAACAAATACTATACCAAACATACAATTTTTGTCAGTATGTTCTGAGTAGTCTCCGGAACGACTGGACGGATTTTGACAGTACTTTTTTTGGTAGATAGCTGAAGTTACTCCGAATAACTTTTAATTTTCGAAAATAATCTTAATAACATTCAATTCAATACACAGTTTTACGGGCAAGTGTTTGAATTTATGAGAAATATTTTTAATTTATGTTAGTACTAAAAAAATACTAGGGAATCGTATAAAAAAATTAAATTGCAGTGAAAAATATATGAAACGGGGGTGCAGTCGCGGGCAGCTAGAATATAATAATTTTATGTCCAGTTTGTTATGTTAATTACGTTGTCCTCGTTAAACAAAAAGAATATTTTTAGACCTTTTAGAATATAACATAGTTCTAAATACCCATTATATATTATATTATTATTCTTACGATTTTATGTAGGTACGAAGAACATTATAGAGCGTTAAAATTATTATCAGCATAACTAAAGTGATATTGTAAAACGTAAATTAGTATTCCATACGTCGAAATAATATAACTGATTTTCAAAGATGTGTTATTACAGTTATAAATTTTGTTTAAATTTTTTTTGTTTGATTAAAGTTATATATTTTGTAAGATATTCCTTAAGGTAGCCTGTACAAGAAATCCTATAATACTTAGCCAGACAAATGCATGTGTGGAGCGTCGGCCATTGACCGACTATGACGCACGCCATTGCCTTTAGGATATGAAGTCGTTATAAGTGCATTATTAAAAAAAAATCTTATAATGCAATATTGGTGGGTCTTACTTTATAAATTGTATGTACAGTTCGGTTTCCATCCGACTGTTAAAGTGTGTACCTTTTGTTTCAGTTAGAAGCGCGAAATCCTTTATAAAATAAAGAACGTCCCGTCCCGAGCACAACCTTGGACACCATTTTTATAAATTACAGGATATTAGTGCAAAAAAGTTTAAATTGGAAGATGAGAGTTACATGGATGGTTTTCGAACAACGTCGCACATCATGCTACGATAAATCCTGATTAACATAAAGTTATAAGATTAATTACAGTGAAATACTATTATTATTTTTCTAATAACACAGTAAATAAATAATAACTAAGCTTATAAGCAAAAAGCCTCATGTTTGCATAAAACTGAAAATAAAACAAGGTAATAAGATCTCGTAAGTGTTCAATTATTTGAAAGTTATTTCGCAAGGACACACTGTCTATCATATCGAAGATTTGTTATATACCTTGCTCAATGTTTCGAACTGGGTTTGGGGGCTCGCCCAATAATAACTCGAGAGCTGTTGGTGTTCTGAGCGGGGGTGGTGCAGCAACGTTCGACGGCATCTGTCAAGTGGGTCGTGTTGTGAAACGTAATGCGCGGCGTTCGATGTGTCAGCGCAATAACATACAAATTAACTTACCGAGTTAACCGAATTCTCAGCCTATACAAAAATGAAAATATAAACACTCTGTCTTGCCACTGTGTCAGTTTAAGTATTGTTTATGTACTTATTTACTTACATTGTAATGTATTGTTTTTACGATAGACTTTAAGCTATATAAACCTCAAACATTTTAATACGGCGGTTTAGTAGATACACAGTTTTCAACCTTATTTTGATCACCGGCCAATATGAGATGTGATTCTTTTTAGTTTTTTTTTTCTAACCTAGCTGTTGACCCGAAGGGCCTTTACAGCTTCACGGTAACTTTGAGGGCGAGTGCTGAAGGCACTCGCCCTCAAAAAGTAACTAGCACAAGGGTTCGACGACACAAGACGTGCTTCGTTCCCCAACTGGGGAGGCTCTTGACGTCGCAGCCAGCGCGATACAGTGACACTGCCCATGCATTGAGCAATACACGCACAACACTGCAAACACACTCTTGCACATAACGTGCAGATACATAGGTCCTGTAAGGAACCTTTTTTTTTCTTTTTATTAATAAATAAAAAAAATGTAGGGAATAGTTAGGTTCAAACTCGCGAGAGAGTTTTACACTCAGGCGACGGCCAAGCCAAGGTTCGTACCATTTTGGTAGCCTTTGTGCTAGTCACCTTTTGCGGCTGAGTGCCTTCAGCACTCGCCCCTAAAGTCACGGTGAAGCTATAAAGGCTCTTCCGGTCAACAGCGTTAGCTAGGTAGGAATAAAAAAAAAAACCTCAGCTTGGCCGCTACCTATGATTCTTTTTAGTTCTTTCTCTTTTTCCTTTTTTAGACTATATTTTTAATCTGCCCCCGCCCCCGCAACGCTATCTCAATGCTCCCTAATTTTATCTGGATATTCTACTTCCACAAGGGGGGCGCTACACCCACGTTGAGAACCTAGGGCATGTAGGGTATTATTTTTAATATTTGAATATTAAAAAAAAATGTAAGTATGTAGTTTTTCTTGTTTGGTGAGAGCCGCGTGATCTTTACCAAATTTTTAACGTAGTACATATTTTTTGATAACAAATTGTTATAGTTTAATTTTTACCTACCTATCGTTTCCTCGTTGGTCCTTATGATGGAAAAGCGTTAACCTTTTTATTAAACTTTTGGTAGAATTTTCTTTATCGCTTGGAGTTTGTAGACAGCGACAGATTGAAGCGATGATGGCACTGTTAGTGGGTCAGCTGGATTCCGCGTTAATGGACGCTGGTTAGAATCCTCCCATTCAACTCTAAAATCGGCCTGAGCTTTCGGTGAAGGAAAACATCGCGAGGAAACCATAGTATAGTGGTAGGGCATTTTTTAATAATGCCCGCTTGGGTAGCTACCACTCTCGAGTTAGAAAACCTGTCGCCTAGTACCAGTAGGGGTGTTCCGGCAGCATCATTTGAAAACCAGCACCTCTAGGCTTAGACCGTCACATCGTCATTTAACTGTGCCACTCTCAAGTGAGATTGTGGTTACAGCACCGAGCCTATACAGTGTAAAAAAATCAATTGACCTTTACCAATTTATGACTTTGCTTCGACCTGTGCGGATTCCCCACCCTGAGTAATCTTCACCGTTGTTTAATCTTCGAAATTTCAAAACTCGACTTCCGTCATTAAAAACTGTTTTCCTGTCTTCAAAGAAATAAACAAATACTTATTATCTTATCAATGTTTTGTTATCGAAAATGACTTATGCACATTCGCTTGTGTTAGGAACTGCTTTGATCTTGGAAATTATCTAAAAGATTTAGATATCATACATAATATCAATTATAAGAAAAGTAATCGATGTGTGGTTTTGTTTAAACAAATAAGTATAATATTTTATTTAATGCAAGGGGATTCACAGATTACCTACATATAAATTATTAGCTAAAAGATAAAGAATATAAATTTAGTCATAATTTTTGTAACTTATACAAAATATTGTTTATTATGGTTGGCCAGTCAGTTTTTTATTACTAATAATGTTAGTTCACAAAAAGACTATTACTACTAGTTTATGTATGGTTCAGAGCTTAAAACGTATACGATAATTAATGAAAATTTGAGGAAATCGTACGTCAATTAGACTAAAGCATGTCAAACAAAAAAAAAACAAAGAATTTACAAAATAGAAGAAAAGGTACTGAACTCTTTTTACTCTGCTCATCTCATACATAAATTAATAGTAGGATGTCATTCAAATTTGTACGTTTGTTTCTTGCTTTGTGTACTAACCAATGAACATAAGACTTTTTTTCACTTTATTGAGTGTACAGTGTGGAATAAATTGAAAACAATTTATTTTATATATTTGTCTGGAAGTTTTTTATATTTTAAGGAGGTTATTTATTAAGTCCATACAACAAGTAGGCAGTATGTTCACGAATATGAATTGTTTTCGTACCGCGATGGTGTGCACGTGTACCTAATGTAGTTTGCTTAACAATATAGATAAATGTAATTAATTTACAACAATAGATGAATACATATCGAAACCATTTGTTTCGCCTTTCTTCAATATTACCTAATAATAAAATAGAAGTAAAGGGACATTTTTATAGACCAGTATGATGGTGACGACTGCGGGTGGAATCTGTCATCGATGACGGACGTTGTTTTCGGCCTATACTGCATTTACCATCAGATCTATACTAATAAATAAAATTGAAGTGTCTGTTTGTAATGTCAAATGTTTTTTTTACTAAATAGATATTAATGTATTAATATACGGTATCTATACTAAAAAAAAAAAAAAAATGTCCGCCTGTCTGTTTGTAATGGGTAATCCGGAACGGCTGGACCGATTTTGACTGGACTTTTTTGGTAGATAGCTGAAATTACTACGGGTAACTTAGGTACTTTTAATTTTCTAAAAAATAATTAGGGTTTCGCGTAAAAAAACTCATAAAAATAATTAGGGTTCCGCGTAAAAAAAAACTCATAAAAATTGAATAAAATCAGATTCGATGCACAGTTTTACGAACAAGTGCTATAATTTATGAGACTTTTTTCACTTTATCTTAGTACTATTTAAAAAAAATTTAAATCGCAGTGAAGAATATATGAAACTGAAAAATAGTTAATTCCGGATATGTCAATTCCAGGATTCATTGATTTTTCTTAAATGCCACCCGCTTTAAATTCAGATACCATTGAGTTTTCATAATGTTGACCTTGAACATTACGAATAATATTGTGTGTATTATAAAACTTTTGTTTTTTAACGAAGCTTTTGTATTAAGAAAGTTTTGTTACACTTTATTTCCAGTAATACCGATATTATTATTATTCCTTTAATTATATTTTGAAAACGACACGGTTATATTACAAGTTTAGTCTTACATTAGCACATAATTGAATTACAAAAAAAAAAGCCTTCGAGAAAAATTGTGTAAAGTTTGTTATTCGAATCCACCTCATGGTTATTGATTTTAATTATTAAATCATTATTATTGATTACTTGAATGTTTCGAAATCTACTTTAGAAACTTAAATTTACTTTTAGAAACTTAAAAATTACGCGAAAATCGGGAAAGGCGGTTATAGAAGAAAATAAGTTTTTATATCTCAATAAAAACTAATTGTATGATACGATTATAGTCAATATTTCGCGATTATGTGCATTGTTTCTGAGAATAGGTAATTCGTATGAATTACCACAATATACTTATAGAAATCAAAGATTTAACGATCTCTATAGTGAGAATTTCATTATAGGCAATTCTTTTTTTTTCTAACTAGCTAACGCAGTTGATCGGAAGGGTCTTTCCAGCTTCACCGTGACTATAGGCAATTCAACATTGCTTATGTGTACTCGTATACAATGTAAGATGCTAATAAATGCTATATCATATTACCATAGTGTATTCTTAATAATATAAATTGGTCTGTTGATGCGTTCAGGTTTTATTGTCGAAGCATACTTCTCGTATCTTGTATTATAAATATTCAAATTATTTAATCGGTGTTTCTCTGGCAAGTTTGTTAGTTTCAAGGTCAGACAATCGAATACCAGTTAATTTAAATTAATCAAAGTAAATAGGTATATTTGATAAGCCACTAGACAGGGCTGTATCCAGAGAGTTTATTGGAGATTAAAATTTTACATTGAACCCTTTGCATTAAATACTTTCGACTATTATTTCTATATTTTATTCAAATTAATGTTAACTTAAATAAATTAACTTAACTTAGTTAAATAAATGTAACATTCATACATGTTTAGTAAAAAATATAGATTATCGATTTATGTTTGGGTTGCACGAGAAGATTGCCATGTATAAAATTTTGCTTATGTAATATATCAACGGACCCTTAATAACAAAATATTGTAATTAGGCGATTATTATATACAATTATATGTAGTCTAGAAGAAGCTCAGTGGGTGTAATCTCAGAATGCAACGTGGGTGACTATCAATGGACACAAGTGTTTATACAAATGCACAAATGTTTACAGCAAGCAACAGTTATTAATTAGATTATCTGTTCGCAAACGCTATAAGGGAGTACATTACAGCTTTAACTTGCTTCACTGTTATTGGTCAAACTATTAAGTAATACAAAACATTAAAAAAATTAACAAGGTCACAATAAAATCCTAACTGCGCTCCTGTTACAACCACGTCTACTTAATTAAAGGATAGGTCAAAGATTACTAAATATTATCAAAGGTCATATTAAAATATGAGCCTCAACAGGTATCAAAACATAAAGGATCGCTTTTCCTTTTTTAAAACTAGAATTACATTTTTGTTAATTAATGTGTGGAGTACTCATAAAAATAAGACAATAGGAAAACAATGGAAAGCTGGCGTAAACGTCAGGTAAGTGCTCAAGGGGTTATAAAGGTTTAATACTTATAAAATTCATTAGGAACAAAAAACTATAGTTTATATCACGTTCCCGTGATTTATCTTTATCATTACTGCTTGTATAAAAAAGTGCAAAAAATATCAATATAAAAAGACTAGTTATATTCCTCAAGTTCAATTCTATATTTATTTTTCAAGTCAGTCTCATTAGTTAACCGATGAAAAAAAATAAAGTTTCTATTTCCTTAGTATGTGTTAATGTAAACATACAACTGAGGTACATAGTTTTTCAAAATTTGGGTAAATAAACTATCCCTATTCGCGATCTATGGTAAATACGTTTATGTTTATCTAGTACGGTAAAAAGTATATCAGCGGAAGGATGGTAACTCTACTTATGTCTGAGGAAATCGCCTGATTAAGCATTATACCTATTAACAAGCATATCGATTATAAACTTCCAATTATGTTTCAAAAACATGATAAAAACGGGGCTAAAAGTATACGTTTAATCAAGAAGATAATAATTTGTTTGTGTATTTACAACACTTTGAAAAACTATTTCATTTCAGACATTCCATCTGCATTAATTTGTCTCAAAAATCATAAATATGGCTACGGGTTAAGGTAAAATTAAACTTCAACAAGAATTAAAAAAAAAGTTTTATTTTTAATTTAATAAATGGGCGTGTAAATAAAATATATTTAAAAAAAAAGTAAACTAAAATTAATTAAACCTCTATCGAAGTGACTCTGTTGTACAGATCCTTAATTTTATTGCATATTCAAAATATTAAATATTTATTTTATAAAGACAATTTATAGCATACATAAGTAATATGTTTCAGTAACTATAAAAGTATATGCTTAATACAATTATCACAAATAATGTAAATGTATCGGACACAAATCAACACGTCAACATCAAAATAGTACGTGTAGGCTCAAGTTACTTTTTTAAGGACACAAAAATTGATTGTTTATTACTGCATTATGCCAAAAGTATTCCTGTATCAACTATATTTGCAAACAAAACATTTACTTTTTAAAAGTGAATAAAGATAAACAATTTCTTATAAGTCATGTACATATATATTCTTATATATTTAACTATACAAAAATAAAATATAATCATTATAAACATTTCATGTCAATACAATAATAATGTAGTAAACAAACGTTTACTTAAATAAAATTAGCAATGCTTGTAAACATTACATTATATAAGACTGTGAGAAAACATAGAAACCATCGTCTAGCAATTTTACACGAATTATATTATGAAACAAATGAAAGCATTTATTATGTCGTGACACGGTGACGTGATGTTACTCTGTAGACATCAATTGTCATTTCAGTTTCCGCTATCATAGTTTTATCATTTCTATTTGAATTGTGAGATAACGTGATATAAATATCCTGCTGAATTAACGAAACGCATCTGTTTAATCTCCATTTTTGGTAAAATAACAACCATTGAATTATTTAAATAGATTAAACACCTTTCTAATGTTAATTACCACTAGGTACTTTTATTTATTTCATAATTAAGTATATACTAATTTATGTTACCTAATAATATGTCATAATTTTATATTATCTTGTTTTAAAATTTACAATATACTTTTAATATTTTTTAAAATTAATTAGATACCTATAGGAAATTTATTTTCATTGTGTTTAATTATAATTACTTATGATTTTGTTAAATTTTATATAATCCTTAAAATAAAATAATAATTAAACAAAAACTCTCTAGTATTCTTTTGTATTTCTAATTATATTTTAGTGTATCACTCCTTCAAATAAATCGATTAAATCAGGTCATATCAACACTTACATTGATTTTTTATCATTTATTTCATTGTTACAAGACATTATCATTGACCAGATTCATTGATTTCCAATAAAATTAGATTACTTTAATTTTAAAGGTTTTTTTAATTTGAATTGAATTCAATATATAATTACTTATATTAGTTTATATTTTATTACATGTTACAAGGTTTTTTCAATGGTTATATTTTAGTGTGTAGTAGAAATCGATTAAAAATACAGAAATTTTTGTGATGTGTTTTATTGAAATTATTTATAAAGACTAAAATTTATTTTTGTAATTTGAATCCAACATCAACCTTAAGACCCAGGCAAGATATATTTTTATTCCGCAATGTGAAGTGTTATACATATTTATATAGAATATTTCAATATAAATTTATTTGTTATCTTCTATGATTGTGAACTCAATTTTGTTATGCTATTCTACGTATATACTTGTTCTGAGAAACATAATTCCTATTATTATTAGTTTTTAGAAAATATTACAAATGTTTATCGAATGTGATTCTACATATTATAATAGTATTAAGTATAACAGGTAATCATATATATGTCTGTCATCTAATACATTTTATGAACCTAGAATAACAATTCACAGATTTCAATGAAAACAGATTTAATAAAATAATCTGAAAACGATAAACAAAAACCAATTATCGCGTCGGCAGACTTGAATAACGCATTTTTTAATTTTACGATTAAAATAACGATAATATGCTACACCTCTTGATAATAAATCTCATAGTAAAAAAGTTTGAATAATATGTCCACTCTTATACCTATTTAATATTGCAAAAGGCCATCCGATCGACCGCCATGTAGTAGTAAAAACGTGAACAGTTATTAATAAAAATATCTGACATTGATAAATATGTATAAACCGGATCATATGGTAAAATGAAATAATACATTTTCATAAACAAACAAGTATACAAAGGAACATCAGCTAGGACTCTAAAAATACGAAAAGCTTATCTATCTATGTTCTATACGTATTATGCAGTATTGGAACTAAAAATATTTATTTAAATGTTAAATGTCGTGTCAAAAGGTGCCAGTCGCTTACGAAATATATTATTTTAAGAAACTTTATTGAATGATACGTCGTAAAAGCGAAAGGAACGACCTTGACGCTACGGCGAATCAACACTCCTACTTGACTGTTTGACCATATAAGCACAAATATAAGCTCAAAGTATGTTAACACAAATCATCGACATGAAGTAATGGAATGTCTTTGTAGTTTACTAAAGAAATTTCCGGAATGTAATATATTATAGTTCTCGAGATATACAAGTCCCCAAATTAATCTCAATAGATTTTTAAAAATGAAACTCAAATTCTTTTAGAGTCTAAACATAAATCTCATGTCGTGGCAGTGGCAAATATTAAGTATACAATGTGTATTCATTGAAAACATTCAAACCAACAAAACATGTTTTCAAAACCTGGTAATCTTTCTATACTTACATCTAGAGTACAAACTGTACAAATAAGTATACTTTAAAAGATTAAATGTCTATCTTGCGATAGGTAATTTGATAATCAGCTTCCCGTTACTTCATTTACGCCAAACTAACACACTTCTTAAAATACTCCCCACATAACTTAGAATCTTGTTTACTCTACTGTCACTGATTTTGCGAGATTGCGTGGGCAATCGACATTACATCCGCGCAATACGGCTATGTGATAAGCGAGAAGTTGCATAGGAATCACTGAGAGAATGCCTTGTAAACAATCGACTGTTTTCGGTACCTGTAGGCTTTTCGATGCGAGACCCATAGTTTCTGTGTCACCTTCCTCGCATACAACAATTGGACGACCTTGCCGTGCCGTAACCTGTTGTAAAGCGTTCATACACTTGGTGTAAACAGGGTCACGCATCACAATCATCATTACAGGCATGGAGTCGTCAATTAGTGCTAGTGGTCCGTGTTTCAGTTCTCCCGCCATAATTCCTTCGCTATGCATGTAAGTTAATTCTTTTACTTTCAGAGCTCCTTCGAGACACGTGGCGAAGTTATAACCGCGACCCATAATGAGTAATGATCTTTGTCGGTAAAGATCTTCCGCAAGAGTCTTGACTTCATTGTCTAAAGCTAAAACTTGACGAATTTTAGTGTCCAAGTTGTGAAGTCCTTCGATAATATCGGCACGACGTTTTTTGTAAAGAAATACGATCCTCACTTATAACTAAAGCGAACATAACAAGAGACACAAATTGCGATGTATAAGCCTTAGTAGAAGCTACGCCGATTTCAGGGCCGGCATTGATATGGACACCACAGTGTGATTCGCGACATATCGAACTTCCTACAGTATTGGTTATTCCGACGATAAGTGCACCATGACGTTTGCAATATCGGAGTGCCATGAGAGTATCTGCTGTTTCACCTGATTGAGAGATAAAGAAGCAAACATCGTCACGGAATACAGGCGTATTTCTATCCAGAAAATCAGAAGCTAATTCTACCATGACTGGTAATTCAGTCAATTCTTCTAGCAACTGACGAGTGGCAACTGCACTGTGATAACTTGTTCCACAACCAATAAGCATTAATCTTCTACAGCGCTTAATCTCAGGTATATAATCTTTAATACCTCCTAAAGTAACTGTACCATCAGCAAAGTTGAGGCGACCTCGCATAGTGTTGACTATAGATTCCGGTTGTTCAAAAATTTCCTTCTGCATGAAATAATCATAATTTCCCTTCATAATCTGTTGCAGTTCTAATTTCAGAGTAAATATTTCTCGTTCATGGGGATCATTGCTACTGCCAGACATGCGGTGAATACTCAAAACTCCATCTTTGATATGAGCAACATCATCATCTTCAAAGTAAAGTACCCTATTTGTGTGTTCAATAACAGCTGAAGCATCAGATGCAAAGAAATATTCAACATCTCTCTCTTCTTCAGGTTCAAAGTGAGCATGACTGTTTACACGGGGCACTGAAGGTACTACACCTCTTGTTGCTTTGTTATTTGTGTACATAATTGGGACATGATCACTGGAGAGTCGTCTGCGAGTCTTAATGCCAACAAGCAATGGGCTACCACGTCGAGAAGCCACACATTCCTTTGGAAAATAAAGCGACTTAAAACATAAAGCAAAAGCTCCTTCAAGTTGTTGAATTACCTGTTCAACTAGTTCCTGGAAACTATAATCCTTGTGTTGGTGGTACAGGTGATGTATCAACTTGGCAATGGCTTCAGTATCAGTTTGGGACTCAAAAACATAACCCTTATTTTGTAGGAATGTTTTAACTTCCTTATAATTAGTGATGATGCCATTATGAATGACAACAAAAGCATTATCTTCGCCGGAACGCTGGGGATGTGAGTTGACAGCGCTTGGTTCACCGTGAGTGGCCCACCTTGTGTGAGCAATACCGCAGTGAGAATCCACAGACTCCTCCACAGATAGCTCGACGCTGCGTTCTTGGAGCAACTCTTCAAGTGCCGCAACTTTACCGCTTCGCTTCACAACAGCTATGTCCTTCTGATCGGCGGCATCTATAGCGACGCCCGCGGAATCATATCCACGGTATTCCAACCGTTTCAATCCATTTACAAGCAATTCTAATATCTCGCGCCGTGTTTTAGGTGTTAGGTGATTAATGTACGCAAATATTCCACACATCGTAAACTATATCGAACGTATCAGAGAACTTGAGCGAACGAAACCACGGCTAGTGAGAGACTGCACTTTTATAGATACACAACCGATATTGAAAGCCTACGCGCTCTGCTCCTACCACTAATAAGTTACTTTCACTTACGGCAAGGCACACGTCATCGTGTTTCGTTATCAACAACGTTGGTAACGAAAAATAAATATCAGCAGTGAAAACCCGTCTTGAACCGGAACTAACACAATTGTCAGATGTAAGTAATGATGTGCTCAATCGATTACCAATAATCGATTTCTAATTAATTAATGAATCGACTTTTTTTCCTTTTATAGTGTTTCGTACCATAATGGTCAAAAGGAACCCTTATGGTGAGATTGCAATGTATTTCTGTCTGTCCGTCCATCTGTATATCACACTCAATAATATAATGTAAATTAAATATAATGTATTTTAATGAAAATGGGTATGGAAAATGGGTACAAAAAAATTAAACCTTCTTGTTGTGGTCATGGTATTATTTGAAAAATCTTGCTTTAAGCATTTCAAAACAATTTTTTCAATTTTTATGTAATACATGTTTTTTTACTGTATCGTGCCTGCTAAGAATAGTACCAGTCTATATCTTCCCATGGGTGTCGTAAAACGCGACTAATGAATATAAATCGGGGTGAGCAGCAGCATCCTCTGAGTCCCACAAACATCTACTGCGAACGCCAACCTACCTGTCAAGCGTTGTGATTATGGCAATCCCCACCATTATTGGGGGAGATCTATGTCCAGCAGTGGACGTCTTATAGTTAAATGGATGGATGGACAATTTTTTTTGGTAATTTCAAAAAAAGTGAAGAAAATGACCATACCTCCTTTTTTTTTTTGACGGGGGGAAATGCATTTACGCACTACCCTTGTCTATTGTACTTAGGGGATCAAGGTCCCCCAGTACAATAGATAAGGGGCACGGAGTGACGAGCTCCGTGCAGCGTGGGGCTCACCCGGGCGTGAAGCGCCCGGAAATACCCACTAAAACCCCCGGGGCCGTCCGCTGCATTTGGGATAGGGGCGACACGGGGTGGCTTTCGCAAGCATGACCATACCTCCTACATTATCTTTGATGTTTATGGACCAAAATATCTGAAACAATTCAGTAAGTTAGATAATAATCTAAAGTTTACAGGAAATATGGAAAAAAGGAATTAGAATTAATTGTTAATTTTAGAAAAAATCCAAAATTATCAACAAAAAGGTCGTGAGTTTCAAGTTTCTTCCTACACACTAATAACATCTTGACTATTGTGTCTAGGACATAATAAACCTATTATAAAAAGTATATAAATTATAATGTACATTTAATTGTAACGTACGTAATTACTTTATTTACAAGTAAGTATTTTCTTCATCAAGACTGCACAAAATACATTGTTGTACAACCCACTGAAGGAGGTTGCATGCGTGAGTTTATACTATCCTTACTTTAAATTTAGATTTTTTAGAATCCTATACCCAGGACAGATCAAACGTTTTTAAGCAAGTTAAATATAGTTATCTAATTACTACACTGCCATATATAAAAAATAGACATCATAGATTGATAATAGTTTAATGTATATGTTCAGATGTGTAATCGATTAATCGATTTCAAAAATAATCGAATCGGACATCACTAGATGTAAGTGACAAATGTCAAAGTCAACTTGACAGTGATAGTATAATAATGTATAACGTTATAACCTTTAGTCATTTGGCCACTTGAGCAATAGTGTTTTTGCACATTAATATAAACTGCAATCCGATTTAATTAATACGTGTTTAATTTTAGTTCAAAACGATTCACTTTGTTTATAGAAGTGTAATCCCTGAGTTTATTCATATGGTGTGGCGTCTTTATTTGATGGATGCGTTTTCATAACCATCCACGTCTGATCTATAGCAGTATAATGCCCATTGTATTCACGTAAAACTTTTAAGCTATTATTTGGTAACGTAATAGATCCGATTTTGTTTTTACGATGTATATAGATGTAATTAAAAGTGAACTGCTGGCTGAGGCGGTCCATGGAAGGGGGGATGGGGGTCGGTGAAGGTGAATGTTCATGACTGGATTACTTAAAATTGAGTGATCCTATAAAATAAATTCAATATGTGTGCAGGTAAAATAAAAAAATAATCTTTTAGGTAATATGGGTAATGGCTATGTATACAGTTGTGGCCGCTTAGAAAAAAAGTATATGATATATATTTGAATAGCCGTCAAAAATGTGACAGAAAGACGAGTAGAGAGGAGGATTTGATTTATTCAGAGAGAATGTAATCACTACGTTTAGATTTATTATTTGTGAACACACACATTTTTCGCGTTATGTAGTATTTAATTACATAAGTTTTGTTTGTTGCAAAGTCTCGGTGTAACCTAAGATTATATGTTATATGTGGAAACTGATAATTGTCAATATTTTACCAAATTTGGCTAATCCATGTATTTAATCGATGCATAACAACAGACACCTTCCTTAATTCAATGAAAATAAGTAGTGCTCTTTTTTAAACTACTGACACTGGTGCAACGCTTACAAGCCATATTTTTGAGACCTAGGAGGATTCGCATGAACCAATTGGTGTGTTCTTACTTTCATTGCTTGATGTGTTATGGTACTTTGCCTAAGTAGATACTTTATTTACTTTACTAAAACGAGCAGTACGAGGGGACTTCGCGAATCGCTTAAGACATATTTCGGGAATATAGTGCTTTATCCTCTTAATACATATTTGAAAACATATTGTATGTCCGTAATATTTAGACAAACTTTTCTTTGTAAACGACCAACATAATTTTAATGCAAGGAATTAGGTACATGTTACAGACTTATTAAAACTAATAAGTATTGTAGATAATAGTCTTAGGTTTTACAGTGCCAATAATAACAATAAAGTCCTAAAGTACATTATCGATTTACCGGACAATAAGTTTAGCCACCATGTCAAGGAAAGTTAGATTTGACCAAGATGAAAATAAAGGATAAAGATAACCTTTTATTATAGCGTGGATCGTTATGTGAATGATGGTGATGTCTATAAATGTACACCTCTTCTCTGGGCATTTACTAAAAACTTTGTAACTATGAGTTGTACAGTTAAAAAAACATTCAAAATGAAAATCAGATCGAGTTTCTTGCCGGTTCTTCTCGATGACTGGGTTGTTTTCTGAATTGGTGGACTGGTGGTAGTATTCTACCGATCATAAGCGTCTTATTGGGGTTGAATAAATTATAATATAATTTTGATTTATGAAGTTATTGAGAAAATCATAAGATTTCTCAAGAGGATTTGTCTTTGTTTGGTGTAAGATATTACTTTACACAGTTTATTATTTCGAAATTCAATGAGTTCATCTTTGATCTGAACTGTAATTTTATCCGTGTTAAAATGGTTGCGAATTAGTTTTTCATCGACATTAGCTTCTGTGTGTCGGTACATTTGTAGATGATTCTTTGTTTTCTTGTATACATACTCATGCCTCATGTACAACCAATATCCTGGCATCCACTAGTAGGCGCATGCCAAAATGGAATACTTACAGATATATTTTTAAACGACAATTCGGATGCAATGTTTAATGTCGGGAAGTCATTTTAACGACTTTTTTTTTTTCGAACCTAGCTAACGCTGTTGACCGGGAGGGCCTTTACAGCTTCACCGTGACTTTGGGTGCGAGTGCTGAAGGCACTCAGCCGCAATTTTAACCACCATACCATCACCAATTTTTAAATACCGCGCTCGGTGTCGGCCATAACACGGGCGCAGGGTCTTTGAGATCGTTGGCACCCCAAACGAGGCATATTTATAGGTGTCGCGAGCGCCGCTCGGCGTCCCTTAAAACCCTGTGTGCCCTTCTGCGCTGCACACCTGCACTATAGGTAAAGACGCCTTTGGTCATACCTAGTGTCCGCCAAAAGTATTTTTAATATTGGGAACACAGAATAACTTCGATATATATAAAAGAATATGGTTTCTTATAGTAAAAAGTACACTCAGATTTCTATATATACCTACTTAAATAGGTTTAAAGTTGAGAACAGTGGCTAATAATTTATAATGTTGCTAGGCTATGCTAAAAAATGATAGTTCGAAATAATTGTGTGAGGGAAGACAACTAAATAAAGTTTAGCTAAAGATTTAGCTTAAGAAATAAATAACTTATGATATTTCATAGCATAAGGTTCCTTGCAGATGCGTCTTTCTACAAATCGATACCGCTATTTGGCGCGCGTTGCAGTGCACGCGTAAATGAAAATCGTTCGGGGTCTATATTTTGGCTCCCGAGGATCACTGATCAAGAAGTATTAATATATAAAGAACTTGTGTCTTTATAAAAATCTTACTAATTCTTGTCGGTATTTGCTTTTATTCACATATGTTTGTTTACATTATTAATAATCCGATATATGGGAGAATTTCAAATACCTTGTTTGAAACAAATCCTGTGGTTCCTGCTGGCAGCGAACTAGGGCGTGCTCCGGTTACCAATTGAGGAAGCCTTTGTATCTGCCACCAGCGTCATAATGTCACTTTCGCACGCACTACACTACACCCACAAGCCATCCACCCACACACAATCCGCAAATTCAAGGGTTCGTCAAGGGACTTTCAGATCGATATTTCCTTCGAAATCTGCGAAACTTACGTCTCAGGTATCAGCTCAAGCAGAGATCTGTGCCACTTTGATGCCCTTGCCTAGCCACTACTCTCCCGGTGCTGAATGCCCTAAATGTTCGCCCCAAAAGTTCGATGAAGCTGTCAAGGTCCTTTTAGTCAACAGCATTTAATCATTTCATATATAATCGTATAATCATATAATAAGTTTGTTGAGAATTCATATTAGTGCAGTTTTATAAACGTATCATTGATTTTTGCCTCTTTCCACGTATTATTAAAGCAGTTCTTAAACTGGTAACTAATTACCTATTGTTTTATTTATCTTATTATAAGTTGTGGTTATAAGTATTATGTAGTATTAAAATAAAAAAATATTTATACTTAATTTCTACAATTATTAACTAGAGTCGATGTCTGCATAATACAATTTTTTTTTTGTTTAAAATGAAGTAGGTAAATGAAACTCCAATGTACCAGTAGCTTCTTTATTGGTTTTATCAGGATTAAGGTCTTTACAAAATTATGGAAATTACAAAGATAAGTACATTTAGCTTAACTGAGTCTTAAATATCATTTCCGTATGTAAGAATATCTAAAACATTAGTTGTACGAGAAAAATACCATGGGTCGTATTATATTGAATATTTAAACCTTTGCATAGAAGTTTATAAAATAAATAATTATCTACTAGGAACAAAAAACACTTTACCTACATTTTACAGAGTCTCCAAAATTCATATAAATACGTTTTTAACGCTTTACTCATACTGCTAATTACAAGGAATTGGTTTAGAACCAACAATCCTTATATAATACACGATGTAATCCATTATTATAATACTCTTCATCCTTACTAACTGAAAACAGTTAACACAATTTAATGTTAATCAACAGTAAAATCACTTTTTACACTATTATTTTTTTAAATAAACTACATTTAACAGAATAAACTTAAAAATAAAAACATCTCACAGTATTATGAGTGATTTGATTTACGGTTAGTGCCTATTAATGTATCACCAACATAGAAGTAATTTTTTTATATTTAAACGTAAGAAACAGTAAGGGCGACATGTATGCACATAAAAGGTTTAAAAATTCGACAAAATCACTCCATTATTTTTCCTCCTAAACTCCTTCCGATGAAAAAATAAAACGCAACGAGCTTTCAAGTACGGAAACTCAAACTTGGAGAGTAACTTACGACTAAAATAATCACAGATGTAGAAACTTAACACGTAAACGTAACTAAAACAAAGTAACTTCACGAGTATCGAGTTATAATAAACGCATAAGCGGGAGGCGAACTTGATGCCACCAGTGAAGAAGCTCCGATGTTTGGGAGACGCTACGGGGGATCGCACACAGCTACGGGTCAACATCAATTGGGGATATCGATTGGAGATGCCTGATGCATTGGAACCATCGTCCGAGAGACACACAGAGGGTGACACAACATTGGGTATAGACACACTGGGAACGGATATGGAAGGACCTCTAACAAGTATAGAGGTATTGGAAGGGAACGATAGGGTAGACAACGGCGCAGACGCACAGACGATGGTTACAGGCTGCATGACTTTTTTCAAGGAGCCCCATAGTTATTTCTTCTTTTGGGCCTTCTCGGCGGCTTTTGGTAATTTTACCTGTAGTGACCTCCTTGAAAGTTACGCTCTGAAAAGCAACAGATCAAATGCAATAAGATAATGTCAAAAAACTGATAGAATTACTAATTAAGTTGAAATTAGGTAGGTACCTTGATAACGCCCACGGCAACAGTTTGACGCATATCGCGTACAGCGAAGCGTCCCAACGGTGGGAACTCCTGGAACGACTCCACGCAGAGCGGCTTGGTTGGCACCAGAGTCACAATGGCCGCGTCTCCAGACTTTATAGACTTCGGATCCACTTCGGTTGTTTTACCTTGTAATATAAACATTATAGAATTGAGCGATTAAATCTTAAGAAAATTTAACATAAAAAATTGTGGGAAATTTAATTGTTAAATGTATCTGCAGAAAGCCTACGTGAACCATACAATATATATCCATTCGGATAGTCAAGCCGCTCTCTTGGCGCTGGCTTCGGACGTAGTTGGGCCGAAGCTAGTTGTAAATTCTGTGGCAATGCTAAACAGCCTGGGTAAGAATAACAGGCTGATTTTAAGATGGGTCCCAGGCCATGCAGGAGTTCCCGGCAATGAAGCTGTGGACGCGCTTGCAAGAGCAGGGGCTATGGAAACATAAATTGGGCCTGAACCATTTTGTGACATTCCAAAAAGCCTAGTTCGACTGACTATAAGGGACCAATATACCTATAAGGCTATAGAATTCTGGATTAAACTGCCAGGACAAATTCATTTCAAAGAGCTCATCAAAGCATTCACTCAGCGCAAAGCTGACGAAGCCCTGGTGCTCAGTAGGAATCAGCTACGAGTATTAGTGAGAGCGCTAACTGGGCACTTTTGTTTGGGCAAGCATATGCACAACATCGGTGTCCAGAACACAATGGAGTGCAGGTTCTGTGAAAAAGCAGACGTAAACACCAAAGCACATCTTGTGTGAAAGTGATCCATTAATACCCATACGTAACCGAATTCTGGGTAAGCATGTGTTGCTCCCGGAGGAGGTACAGACGCTCTCTGCCAAAAAGATCCTACAGTATATTCAAGTTGCAGGTCTAGGCAGTGAGGTTTAGCAATATAGGGGCGATCACAATAGATCTGACTGACCTAGTCATACAGTGATACAGCAGTGATACAGGACTGTTTAAGCCTGCATAGCCCCTTTTCGAATAATAATAATAATAATAATAAATGTATGTGTGTGTATTAACTGTTTGTGTATACAGACCAGTACGACGGTCACATTTCTCCTTAATCTCGGCAAACTTGCAAGCGATGTGAGCGGTGTGGCAGTCCAGTACGGGGGTGTACCCGTTACTGATTTGCCCCGGATGGTTAAGCACAATCACCTACAGGGGTGAAATTATTTATTCCACAAGAAAACACAAAATCATTTGTGCATTTTTTTGGTAAATCCACTAAATAATTATGTAAATATTTACTATGTTGAGCAGCATTACCATCTTGTGCAACTATTTTGAAGCCATCGTTGAAATTTATTAATTAAGAAACTTTCCTGTTCAAATATTTGACAATGTTATGAAGTTACTCTACTAGATACGTGTAAAACTTTCCCAATCATCCAATTATAAAACGATGTTCCTCGATGTAAAATGAGTATTTTTGATATATCATCGCATTATACCTATAATTATAGGTTATGGTTGCGTTACCTAGGTAATTTCATAAAGCATTCACTACATTGAACTCTAGATGATAATAAAAATTATTCCGATATGGAAATCAAATTGTGTCGTCCAAGTAAATATTCTATTTTATACAATGAAACGGTGATGCCTCAGTATTAACTCTGTCATACAACGCCTTAATCGTAATTTTATTCCTACAGTGAACCGGAGCTTTTCAGTGATTGCAAACATGTCATTATTAAAGTATTATGGGCATGGCGTTTTCAGGGTAATACTAATTACCTATGGATATATATACGAAACAAATTTACTAAGCGAGAGTGACTAGGCAAGTTGGTAAGGGTCGTCTTAGGCGAACGTATCTCGACCAGATCGAGGACCCTAGATTTACCTAGAGAGATGTGACGTTATGTATAAGTACATTCCGGTAGTCGTACATTAGAGAGAGATTTTTGGTATTATGTGTTCACGGATTAAACAAGACCGTACACTTAACATAGGGAAAATTCGTCAAGTGCAGCTAACCCACATGTCAACGAAATAACTTTTAAAATTTGATATCGATTTTGAATAAAAAAAATAAATAAACAAAAAAAATATCAATTTTTATAACGATGTAGGTATGCAAAAGACTTCCTATTTAGAGGAACAAGGTCGGGTGATAATGCGTATTGCAACATCAGGAAATTAAAAAACACGATAATAAATTATACATCATTGTAATAATTCTAGTTAAATGACAAAATAACCTGCTGGCGTTAATAGATTTTTGTAATAATTTTGGTAATAGCGCCCAATTACAGCAACAAGTAGGCGGCAATACTTGTTCTTGTTTGTTAATTTAAATATCGAATGTTATTTAAATAATCACACCTTAATAAACACACTAATGTATATGAAATGGTTAGTTAATCAAATTTTAATATTATACACTTACATTTAGATTAATTAGTAATTAATAAATGCAAATTCTGGTGACCTTTTAATTCTTTATGGTAAAAAACCTAAATTATTATGTTTTACTGCCTTATGCACACAGAATTCGTCTATTCAAATCGCTTGTTCGTCAAATTTTTGTAACTTTACATTGAAGTCTTTACTTGATTTGAAATTAGGCAAATGAATTTAGTAAATTTTAAAATATAATAAACAGTAATTGATACACTGCATTGCTATAATCCATAAAATATAGGCATTATTATAATACGTAAGATTCTTGATACATTGAAATTAGCACTGTGTTTATTCATTTTATATTATTGCAGTTCTGTGAATCTTCCGACTATTTTCTCTTTCTCTATTACAAAATACAAAGCTATCTTTACTATTAACTAATGTCGTAACACTCTTTCCAAACTATATTATATTACTCGCAAATCATTGTTCATGCGCTGAAACCTTGGCACATTAACGTGCACGTGACGTCATCAGCAACAAAATGTACAGTTAACAAAAAAAAGTAAATTAATTGTTGTAAATAAAATGCCTATAATTGTATAATAATTTTATGTTTTCCTCTTTAAATACCTAAATACTATTTAACTGTACTGAGTGTTCAACGCCACGAGATTACGTCATCAATATGGCGGCCAGGTGCATTGGCAATTTCCGGGGATTATCCAATGTAAGAAAGTATGATTTATTATTTTAATCTGAGACACTAGGTTACTATTACTCATAATTTATTTTGTAAACTATTTTATTAATGTGAACAAAAAAGGAAATTAATAAAAAAGGTTTTGAATATTTAATTTAAATCTGAATATTAAAGTTACCTGAGCAGTGAAATCGGAAGCTCCTTTAGGTGGAGCGTTCTTAGAATCACCGGCAACGTAACCGCGGCGCAACTCCTTCACGGAAACGTTCTAGACAAATCGAATTCATTCAGGTTAGTACCTACAAATTTGCAAATCTATACAAATAAACAAAATCAAAATGTCTGTTTGTAATATGCGGTAAAAAATTAAAACATGGAAATTGTGAACCAAATCCGATCCACTGGACAGTTTTACAGACAAGTGTTTGAATCTGTGACCGAAATATCTTTGCTTTCTGTTAGAGTAGCAACAACAACTTGGTGCTTGTACAAAAAATTGGGTCCATTCCTATTCAATGGTTATTTTAAAAACTATATTATGCAATAAATAATTGTGTCGCATATGAAATATGATACACGAGCGGAGCGAAATGCGTTTAATCGACTGATTTATTTTTTTATGTGTAATTTTTTTTATAACAATGAAAAATGACATATGATAAAGAAATACCTTGACGTTAAAGCCGACATTGTCCCCGGGCATGGCTTCCTGCAGGGCCTCGTGGTGCATCTCAACGGATTTCACCTCAGTGGTGATTGCGGCGGGAGCGAACACCACGACCATACCTGTTTAAATAAAGTTGGACATTTTATCAATACCTTTTTCATACGAGCACGAGAAAATGGTCTCTACCAGATGTTAAATAAATCACAGTTAAAGAACGTTTACGATCGCTGATTGACGAGAATCTACATCTTCTACGGCTAAATCTAGGTAGCTCTGAGCATAACCCTACTGATACCGGAACATGATGCTTTAATATGATGGGTTTCCACAAGTGTACGGTGGTCACGATCCAGCCGAACACTATTACCCCATCACTTGCCTAATTGCTGGAACTACTTTGGCTGACCCCGGAACGCGCGATGCGCCGACATGTTTTACTATGGCGAGTATTTCATTGTATATGATGGTCGCGACCCGATCAGGCACGAATCCCTACCACCCTAGATACCTATAACGTTTATTATTACATGAAAAAAAAAACAATTTAGGCCCTAAGAAAGCGCTTATAAACATAAAAACACTACCACCGGTTCGGAATAACAACCCAGTCGAGAAGAGCCAGCACGAAATTCTATCTGGTTCTTTTTTTTTTTACAAATTTCGATGTACATATAATTACTTAACTTCTTTACGTGAAAAAATTACCAGGTTTGAGAATCCCGGTCTCAACTCTACCGACGGGCACAGTTCCGATGCCACCGATCTTGTATACGTCCTGGAGAGGCAAGCGCAGAGGTTTCTCAGTGGGCCGCGACGGCGGCTGGATGGCGTCAAGAGCCTAAATATTTAAACATCTTACTATTAGGATCCTTACAAACATTTATACCAAATGAAGACATATTTCCTAATTGAAGTGTGAGTATAATACGTTTAAAAAATTATAGTATTTAAAATCTTAATAGAAATTTCTGCAATATTTGCAAAAGATTTGCTAATTATCGACTTTGAAATGGGAAACATATTTTCTGGCTATATTTTCCATTTACATGTTAACTGTACCTATATAGGTACAATTGTAGTAAAATCAAACGATATTCCTAAAAAAAAACTAAAGTTGTATAACATCTGCAATATCTCGCAATATTGGCCGTTGTAGACCTAATAATATACATCTGATATAAACCAATAACTCATTAGCAGAATTAAGATGACCAACCTCGATGAGGGTCTTTCCTTCAACTTTGCCCTCCTTGCGATCAATGGTCCACCCCTTGAACCAGGGCATCTTGTCGGACGGCTCGAGCATGTTATCGCCGTGCCAACCCGAAATCGGGACAAACGCCACCGTAGCAGGGTTGTAGCCTACGATACGATAACGTTTCAATTTACAAACACAGATTTTAATTTTGTACGTAATCTTGTATACTAAACACCACGTGGTTGTCCGAAATCCTCACCAATTTTCTTGATGTAAGAGGAGACCTCCTTCTTGATTTCCTCGTAACGAGCTTCGTGGTATGGTGGTTCAGTGGAATCCATCTTGTTGACGCCGACAATGAGCTGCTTCACACCCAACGTGAAGGCAAGGAGCGCATGCTCTCGTGTCTGCCCGTTCTTACTGATACCAGCTTCAAACTCGCCGGTGCCAGCCGCTACGATCAACACAGCGCAATCGGCCTGTCGAAGATGGCCTCGTATAAACAATCTAGACAGCCTATACTAACTGGGACAAATCATTACATACATTACTATAATTAACTTTATAACATACAAAAAAAATGCTTATTCAGTAGGTACATCTTAGAAATAAGATAAAAAAAGCAAGATATACATAGTAGGTCGGTAGGTACTGGAAATTTTGAGTTATCTATATGAATGTCGATTACGTTCAACCATTCCGATTTTCTCTTAACCCACTCCATATTGGAAGATAAATATTAAATTTTAATTTTAACCGAGAGAAGGTTCAGTTTCATACATTTACAAATGTCAAGAATTTTCAATACAGCTAAACTACCGTAGAATGTATACAATATATGTATTTCAAGGTAATTGAAATCGAAATGATTTTTAAATTTATGTAAAATTTCGTGGTTTTGTCAGTGTAGATTAAGAAATTGTGACTATTTTTTGCTGTAAAAGTATTATGTTCATCTCAAGGATAGATAATAGGTAAATCAATTTAAGGAAGAGTGTTTAAAATTAACAGATTATTTTGTTCGTTTTCTAAATAAATGCACAACAATTTTCTCTTTTCTGTTTCGATTACTAATTGAATATTTGGTAATAATTATTATTATTCGTTCGTATTATACATTAATAAACGTAATTACAGTAACTTTGTCAATTTATGCTAATATTACAAAGTTGTGGAGTTTATACGACCGAACCTGTTCATTTCAGAAAGTAAAAGTACGGTTTGAAAAATTCTTACTGCATTAGTTATTAGTTAGGTAACTGCAGGCTACGGTAATAAGGAACGAAATATTAACCATGAAGGCCAACCAATTTGGTAAGTTGTACACAAGTATGTACGTTTAGCAATGATTAATGATAGGCGACTTGGAATTAGTGTTTTATCCAAATTTATCGCGGATAAATTCTCGAAGATACGACTAGTAATGTAATAAACTAAAGCAAGTCTCGTCATGCCATTTCTAATTCAAACGCATTCTAATTCATTTCTAATTCATTCCATTGTGCTACAGACTTCCTGAAATGTCGAAATTACTTGACAATTCACTTTCTTGTTAGCAATAATACAATTATTTTTCTTTTGTCCATTTAACGCCACAAATCGCGCAGTCCTTAAGTGAATATAATGAAGTCCTAATATAGAATTTACCCTATATGTACATGTAAGTTTAGCGATGCTTAATGATAAACGACATGGAAAATGTGTATTATCCAAATTATCTGGGATAAAATCTCGAAGATACGGCTAGTAATATAATAAATCAAAACTAGTCTAGTCTCGTCATGCATATTTATAGTTCAAACGCAGTATAAATTCCATTGTGCTACAGACTTCTTGAAACGTCGAAATTACTTGACTATTGACTTTCTTAGCTATACAATGATTTTTCTTCTGTCCATTTAACGCCATAAAACACACAGTCCTTAAATGTCGCTATAGTTTACACCGTATGTACATACCTGAGAGGTGCCGGTGATCATGTTCTTAATGAAATCCCTGTGACCAGGCGCGTCGATAATGGTCACGTAATACTTGCTGGTTTCAAATTTCCACAGAGCAATGTCGATGGTGATACCACGCTCGCGTTCAGCCTTCAGCTTGTCCAATACCTAAGTATTTGGAATTAAACATAGGTACTTTGTGCGCTCAGTAAGTATTGTTTGAGTTCATCAAATCGAAGTTTTATAAGTACTACCTATGCACGGTGTAAAACTTGGTTCATAATTTTAATTCTATTGACATCCTTAATTTTTTTTTTGTAATCTATTTGCCAGTTAGGCCTGGTTTAATAAAAAAATATCGTATTTCAGCTTAAATACTAATGAGCACTTTTTCGGTTTCATAAGTTGTTGTAAGACAGAATTGTTGATTTATTATTTAACTCAAGGTTAAGTTTTTATTTAAGACTATAAAAATCAATACCACCAATTAAAATAACATGATTCAATACAACGTAAAATCAAATTTTGCTATTACAAACTTCGACTTTTAACAATAGGTTTAAATTTAAAGTGGAAATCCTAATCTACTTTATTGCTATAATTGTAATTATTTTCTATGTGGGGTAGGTAGCTACTTGACTGTCTCGATCATAACAAATACTGATCTTCTGAAATAAATACAAACCCAAGCATATTTAAAGGAGCCCTTCCCCATCTCCTGGGCCTCCTTCTCGAATTTCTCTATGGTACGCTTGTCAATGCCACCGCATTTGTAAATGAGATGGCCGGTGGTGGTAGACTTGCCAGAGTCGACGTGGCCGATGACCACGATATTGATATGAGTCTTTTCTTTACCCATTTCAGCAGCGAGATGTAACGACGGTTCGAGACAGAAGTTCTAGTCTGCAGAGAAATTGCACTGGTAATATCTTAATGTTAAGGTATATAATAGTATAATTTTATTAAATTTTTGACATCTAGAGAACTACTTAGCTTCAATACGTTTCGTACATGAAGACAATAAAAATGTTTCTTTAACAATACAAACACCGAAAGAGGAAACATTAAAAAATAGTTGTTGAAAACCGTTTTATCATTAGCAGCTAATTAAAATTTGAAGCCTATACAATATTTATTTTAAATTAGCCATGAAATCATTATAATAAAGGAAGCAAAAGTAATGTAGCATTTCATCAATCATCTACATGGTGTATTGCGAAATGTCTAAATGCAAGTTATCTCTCAAATGCAAATCGATAAATATGCGCAAAATAAATAAGAAACCTGTATGTTGTGATGCAAAAACCATCAAAACTAATACTAAAGTACATGATAGTTATATAAATTAGCGATTACCACATCATCCCAAATATTGATCAGATCCGTAGGATAAGTTTGTTCGTCAAAGACGCAAAAACTACTTAACCGAATTCAGTGAAATTTGGTATAATATTAGTTTATAATCTGTAATAACATATAGGATACTAGATTTATATTACAAAACTATAATATTAAAGTGCATGCATAATTACATCTTCTTCTATATACTTATGTTGTGAAACTTTGTATCTAATGTCTGAAAGATTGAAACTGCGCATTAATACCACGCGGAAGGAGTCACGGGCATAGCTAGTATAGTTTACAATAATATTAAGAACGCCTTACATTTAATCTTCAGTGCTACCTACATAAGCAGAACGAACTCATTTTTCTCACGAAACATCGCACAATCATATTGAAAGGCTTTCCAAAACTTCTATTGGTTTATTTAGACTTTAAAATTAAAATGGAGGAAATCAGTTGTATTAATTTAATCATAATTAAAACCGATTTAATAAAATTAGTTAATCTTTCTTTCCGTCAAAACCAAGAGACTGCGCATATTGCGATTATGCGGGTTCTAGCTCCGCATTTTAATATAGTTAAAGTAACAAAAATTAATACTTTAAAACACGTATATTAACGAATTCAAAATAAAAATAAATATATAAAATAACATAAAGTACATGTAGTCGGTACAAACAAAAATTAGAGCTATATAAGTTACTTAAGTGTTTTACCAAATATTTTGTAATTTCAATGTAAATTTCAAAAAGCGACCTTTCTTTTTTGCGTTAGTAGTCAACTAAATCTAAATAATATTAAAATAACTCCACAAACCGTAAAATCACGGATTTCAAAATGCACTAAGTGCAACGCCCAAATCAAGTTTACGACTGAATTACATCGACGCAATATTCCCGTGGAGCAGAGGCTTACCGAGCGTGCGCCATGAAGACGTCCGGGACGTCGATACAGCGGACCTATCCTTCTAAATATAGACATCCAGGCGACAGCCTCTCGCACAATTACCTCACGCTTCGATCAACATTGTTGAGAGTCCTCTAGAAGGCTCAATCTTTATTGTAACATCCCCTTTTACTAAACTTACTTATATAAGCAAGTACCCATTTATTTTAGTTGTTCTGAAAATAAATCCTCTTTTGCTTGACTCAATTTTGTATTATCACAATTTACTCTATCTTAGTACCTATTAACAATTTGGCACGGAACAAATCAATCAAATTACACTATTATCAAAATACAAAAGTAATGTTTATATAGTAACGTAATTTAAAAATTCCAATAAATTTTATTTGCAATTTTTTTAAGATTGGCCAAGTATCCTGTCACATATAAGTAAGTAATTTGGCTCAAAATTGATTTCGTTTAAAAGTGTCAATCATTTTAAGCCGTAAAGAAATTATAATCTACGTGTAATTTAATTAGAAACCTAATTAATATTAGATAACACTTTTATCATGATGAATAATAAAAATACTAGAGCGTTAAATGTACAATTCTCTGTAATCTAAATCAAAATGGATATTTCGCTAAGGTGTTTCAAAATTAAAATAATCGCACGTACCAAATACAAAAATGATGCAGATTTTTTTGTCGACAATCACCTTTTTAGAGATCTTTAATTTTGAGCGTTTTTAAGATGAATAGCAAAAACTTTTCATGCACCCTTTTGCCATAAAACCCTACTCAACTGCTGTTATTAGCCCTTTTTACGTTTGGCAATCGATCAGATGTCTCACGACGCGATGGTGTATGCGGCAGTAGTTAGCTCTTGGCCGAGTTAGCCATTTATTAAAAATAAGCAATTGTTACGGGATTTGTGCTAAGAATCGCTTTTGCTTATCTTAGAATATAATTTTAACACTTTCAGATAAATGACTTCTTCTTTTAAGTTTTTAGTGTTATCTCTAAATATATTATCAAGAAAGCGAGAGAGTTTTTTTTAAAATTACAATACAAAAACTACGACTTCCTGGTATTATTTGCTCAATTGCTACATCTGCCTTAAGCTCTGGACTTCCCGAAACGCCCATCTCCATTTTGTGCACCCCCAGTACTAAAATCCTTTAAAATTTTAAAATCCTTTCTATGCAAAAAATATATATTTTCTAATAGTTTCAATCAAGAACTCTTTGGTGAAATCTGACACGCAGAAATGTCAAGAAATCGAATTTAGAAAATTTGTAGATGAATAGATACCATTGAAAGGTTATATTTATAAATAAAAACAAAAATCTGTACAAGCACAATAAATAAGCGACCCAAAGATTTACAGTTTTATATATTTTTTCAATAATATTATTCATGCGAATATAGTCTTATGTTACATGCTATGTTGTACAATCAATCGATTTTAGTTACTGCAAAAACTTCTAAATATAATCTAAAGACCCCAAAAAAATTATTAGTTATTATTACGCATATTTTGAATTAAAGCCTTTTAAAACTGTGCGAAGTTAAAAGTGGTTAGGTACCGGCTACACTACAAGTACCTACCTTAGTGAAAAGGAAATATTATTCTTTTTCTAAATCAATCTGTAGCCAATGTACGTTGTAATGTTTAATACAGTTTTCAAGTGAAACAACCCCAATAATAAGCACTTTTGAATTAAAGAAAGAAGAGCTTACCTTTGCAGTCGAAGTGACGATTTTCAGTAGATTTTGAGCATGCGCTGTAGACAGTTGCCCGGGAATAGCAATCAATAGAATCAAATAAGGCCCTATTATTCAACGATAGTCAATTTAAAACTGTCAAAGAGGTTAATAAATTTTTGATCGATTATTTTAATTATTTAATTACTACTATAATATCATACATCCATTACATAATGAAACATAAACAAAGATATATTGAAATGACATAACCGGAACTGTTAAAATATATCTACCAGAATATATCATCCAAAGAGGTTTAGGTTTTGTAAATATTATGTTAATCGGAAATCCTTATAAAGAGGATCTACTATTACTTACTAGCAATAGACCTTTTACATATAGGTAATAAATATATTAAAAATCTATAATATGAGGCAGTATTGTTTGGTCTATACGAATATTACATTGCTTATCTTGTAGTACCAGTTCTAGTTGATGTCAGCGTATAATACTATGCCTTTTATAATAGGATATAGTCGATTCTTTATCTGAGGGACGTTGTGGTAAGACACCTTTTTCTCACTCTTACTTTGGTTTAACAGCTAGCAACCCCAACTTCCGGGCGCGTTACATCGGCAAACCTATAATATTTATTATGAAATTAATTAGGATTCCTATAACGTATATGAAACTTAAAATAATCGTTTCTGTTTATATGTGGTTGACAAAGCGGTCGCAGCCATGTAAGAAACGACACGCAAAACTTTTATAGTTATTTACCTTTCTTTGAAATTTCTTATAACTAATTCAAAACAAGTGAAGGAAATAGTTTTAATTTTTTTTTTGGGTAATTTAATCCATCCATTTATTTAACCGAAAGTTGTGCACTGCTGGACATAAGTCTCCCCCAAAGATCGCCACGACGACCGGTCTTTTGTCACACGCACCCAGCGGATTCCCGCGATCTTCACCAGGTCGTCAGTCCACCTTGTGGGGGGTCTACCCACGCTACGTCTTCCGGTACGAGGCACCTATTCGAGAACCCGTTGGCCTCATCGGGCATCGGCTCTGCGAGCAATGTGCCCAGCCCACTGCCACTTAAGCAATACTTCGGGCAATGTCGGTTACTCTTTATTATTAATTAATTTAATTTAATATTTATTAGAAACTCCTGGGAGAGGTATTAAGATTATAATTACAACGGCTGAGTTCTCGGCAATGGGCGTCAAGAAATTAGATTAGGATTTTTACCAGGTGGTCTTACATAAGCTGTCTGCCAATAATTCATCACGATGGTACACATTATAGGTTTTCTCCAAGAAAAAAAAAATAGAAATCTTTTATTATGCAGGTTTTCGTGGTAACGGAGTAAACACTTAATGTCATTGAAGTCTGAAATATAACTTCGTTATTTATATACCTAGTAGGTATCTGTTGAAAATTACCTGATTCGTCACGTAAATACGAAAAATATTTTTTTTTACAACGCATAAGTTTAGTACTTTAAAATCTTACCTTATGTTAAGTGATGATTTGGTCCAGGATGGTAACTACACTAAGACTAAATGTACTGGTTCTCAAATGATGCTGCCGGAACACCCCTATTGGTATTTGGCGACAGGTTTTCAAACTTCAGGGTGATAGCTACCTAGGCGAGCATTGTTAGAAAATGCCTTACCACCTTTACGTTACGGTTATCTCACGATGTTTTCCTTCACTAAAGGATCAGGCTTATTTTAGAGTTGGGTAGGTGGGTTTGACCCTGCGCTCATTGACGCGAAATCCGATGACAATATCAAATTCTTATCCAAATACTTTTATTTGAGACTGTGTAGAAAAATGGTTATGATAAAGCTTCCTTGGAAACTCTCATTAATTGGTTATAAAAAGATGGCTAATTATGCCGTTCAGTTCGTTGCACCATATATGCATAATTGATTTATCCCTTTCTAATAAAAATTACCACCTACTCCTATTATTAATTATTTTAAAGCTTATACTGACAAGAACTGTAGGTAACAAAATTTTGAGTCCTATTTAGAGGATTTGCGGGGAGCATTTATTCTATTCAAACGTTCTCCCCTGTTTCTTGCCTGGATAATGGCATTATAGTAGGTAGATATTTTGATACTTTATGTAATTATATCTACAAAAACCATGCTAATCTATGGTTTGATTTTTTCCATAAATTAATGATTACAGAAAGTAAGAAAGAGCTTTTGGAAATGAGATCCAACATACTCTTATTATATACCAACATATTCAATTTCCGTTGAATAAATTTCATGATTAAAAACAAAAAAGAACGTAATCTTTCTTTCGGGGCAACACGATAGCAATAGATTTCTGAAATAGAGATTCTTCAAATTTTTTACCGGCCGCGTATTCTCTTAGTTAAAGGAACACAGTAATCAATAATTATTATAACTGCAAGACAGTTGTGTGCTTAAATAATGTAAGAAGGATTTTGTATATTTAATCACAATATCACCCAAAGTGCCGAATTAAACCTTAGCGCAGCCCCTTGGGCATTTTAAAAATGCCGCTCCATTACCTAATGAAATTTACAAACCCAAAAATTATTAATTTTTTTAATGTGGTGAGAGTTAACATTAATTTTTTGGAAAAATAATAATAGTATTTTTGATATTGCGACGAGTTTTTTTTCTATATCATTCTCCGAATATTACCAACCTGGCTACTAACCCCGAGTGTAAATACAATTCCGATCACCCTAAACATTAGTTAAGCAGCGATGTAACCAGAGATTTTATTTAACACACTAGGACTTCAAATGAAACTGGTTTTTAACTGTAGATATTATAAGAATACAGCAATAAGAACTTGGAGACATTAATAATTCGGAAAATGGAAGCCAATCAGATAAACACTTTATTACCATACACTTTAAATACGGTTTACGAAGATTGGTACTTTCAACCAAAGCTAAAAGTTGGCTGACACTTCTTGTAAAGTTCAAACCCACGTCCATATAACTTCTGTTATAATGGAAGGAAATTAGATCATATTTCATTCAGTTTACAAAGACAATTGGTTGATTGCACGTATATGATTAAATAAACGAATATTTCATTTAAATCAGATGACCTAGTGCATGAAGCGATGATGGCGCTGCGGGTATTGCAGCCAGATTCCGCGTCAATCAACGCGGGTTCGATCCCCACATATCCGACTCTAAAATCGGCCTGAGCTTTCGGTGAAGGAAAACATCGTGAGGAAACCATAGCATGGTGGTAGGGAATTTCCTAATGATGCTCGCCTGGGTAGCAACCACCCTCAAGTTTGAAAACCTGTCGCCAAATACCAATAGGTGTGTTCCGGCAGAATCACTTGAGAACCAGTACCTTAAGGTGTTTACCATCCTGGACCACATGTCACTTAAGATTTTGGTCAAAGCACCTATATCATGTAAAAAAAATAATGACAAATTTTCTCAGAAGTCCATTATGAATCCACTTTATTGTTTTTTTGTCGGACCTTGTCGCTTTATCTATACTAATAAATAAATTGAAGTGTCTGTCTGTAATGCCAAAATATTTTTTTTTATATGAATATACATGAATGTATATAAGATACCTATACCTAAAATACATTATTTTAAATTTTTTTCTGTCTGCTTGTTCCGGGTAATCTCCGGAACGGCTGGACGCATTTGACGGGACTTTTTTGGTAGATAGCTGAAGTTACTCCGGGTACTTTTTATTTTCGAAAATAACTAGTGTTCCGCATTAAAAAAATATAAAACTCATAAAAAATTTAATAAAATTTGATTCAATACAGAGTTTTACGGGCAAATGATACAATATATGAGAAATATATTTACTTTATGTTAGTACTAATTTTTTTTCAGGAAAGTAATTACGGTTTCGTGTAAAAAAATTAAAACCGTAGTGAAGAATATACGAAGCGCGGACGCAGCCGCGGGCACCCAGCTAGTTCGTATATAAAATTTTTTTTGCTCTATAATGAGTACATTATATCCATGTACAATTTAACGATTGAATTTTAAACACTGCAAGGAACTTTTATACGGACTTGATTATTTTATTATCATTGTAACTGTTAACACCTTTTCAAAAATGAATTATGTTAGCCGTTTTAGTGTTTAGTCTTATTAGTTAGTAGCTGTGTGTTCGCGGCTGCACCCGCTTTTTATATATTCTTCAATGCGTTTTAATTTTTTTAAGGAACCCTTTTTTTGTCGGGGGGAAATGCATTTACGTACTACCCTTACCCATTGCATTAGTGAGACCGAAGTCCCCCATTGCAATGGGTAAGCGGGCACGTAGGGACGATTTTTAAGGAAACCTAAAAAATGTTTATTACTAAGATAAAGTAAAAATATTTGTTTTTTCATTATTGAATTTTGCAAGCACCTGCCCGGAAAACTGTGCATTGAGTTGGATTTTATTCTATTTTTTATAAGTTTTAATTTTTTTACACGGAACCCTAATTATTAATTTAAAAAAAAAATATGTTTAAAAATTAAAAGTACCATAAGTTATCCAGAGTAACTTCAGCTATCTACCAAAAAAAGTCCCGTCAAAATCCGTCCATCTGTTCCGGAGATTACTCGGTACAAACAGACAAACAAAAATTTAAAAAAATATACATAAATATCGTATATACATTCATACCTATTTAGTAAAAAAAAAAAATTATGACATTACAAACAGACACTCGCAATTTTATTTATTAGTATAGCCGAAAAAAGATAACATTACGAAACGTTTTTTTAAATGACGTTTAGACGCTGTTGACCTGTAGGGCCTTGATAACTTCACCGGACATTGGGGCGAGTTTTAAGAGGATATGCGGTCGGCGACAAATTTGAAAAATAGGAATTTGACAAATCTATCCCAACCGCGTTGCACCCCCAAAGAAAAAGTTATAAAACATGAATGAGACAACTGCAGCTCGGGCTGATTTTACCTATGCAAAATAGACGAAATCATTACTTCGTGCTAGCCTATTTCCTGCTCCAAATCTGGTTCGATTTTTAATAATCTTTCAGTTATAGATATAAGTTACTCGGAGTAACTTCAGCTATCTACCAAAAAAAGTCCCGTCAAAATCTGTCCAGCCGTTCCGGAGATTACTCATTACAAGCAGGCATACAAACAAAAATTTAAAAAAAATTATTTTTGGTATACGCATCGTATATACAAGCTAATGGATTTAGTAAAAAAAATCTATTTCGATATTACAAACAGAGACTTCGATTTTATTTATTAGTATACATAGATAATTGTTTTATGTAAGAGGTATTAAATACACGATATTCAGGTAATTAATGTACTTTATTTATTTAATGAAAACAAATTAATTGATTATTTATTTAATTGTAGTTCATAAGTACATGATATCATATTAAAATAACGGAGGAATAAAATATATGATGTTCATTAATAAATATATCTAAATTATTTATATTCTTATAGCCCAACAGTTATACTCATAATTCATATTTCTATATAGTTTGTAACTAGTATTGTTTATGAATATTTATATTATCTACAAAGAACAGTATAAATTTTATATATATATTTATTTTTAACGACTTATTTTTTTAATTCTCACCAATGAAAAAATAATGGAAATTTCACTGTATTAATTACTGCTTTTAAATACATATAAAATAATGAAATCCATTTCTGAAATAATAAAAATATTTTAAATGTCATAATATATATATATTCATTTTTAAATAAAATCAATATTTTTATGGCATTAAATGATAATTATAATAATAACTATTAAAACGTTTAATTTCATTGTCATATTTTAAGGAATAATATTAATAATCACAGATAATCACAAATACAACTTCAGGGTGATTTTTAATAATTGTTTTGAAATATGAATGTTTACTTTCCTCCCGGCCACGGTAGGTAACTTCCCCAGCCTTTGTTTGAATTTGGATCTAAACCTGAAACAAAAAATATAATAGTAATTTATTATAATTATAGTTTATTATCATTCATGATGATAATTATTACGTTAATAATAATCATTATTGAGATATTTATAATTATATTATTTGATATGATTATTAGTTTGTTACGTATCCGTGTTCCATGGAAAGTTCTATGTTGCGGTTTCCTAATATCACGGGCCTAAGACACATCGTTGAATCCCACGGAAACCGCTACATCAGTTTTCTTTGTAACAATTGCAACATCGGTCCACCGACGCTACATGCCACCTGCTATTATACGGAACTTCAACTTTTTTTGGTAGATAGCTGAAGTTACTCCGGGAAACTTAGGTACATTTAATTTTTGAAAAAAATTAGGGAAACGCGTAATAAAAATTAAAACTCATAAAAAATTGAATAAAATCCGATTCAATGCTTTACGGGGGCAAGTGCTTGAATTTATGAGAAATATTTTTACTTTATCTTAATACAAAAAAAAATTAGGGATGCGTATAAAAAATTAAAGGCTGTAAAGAATATAATATGATGTATTAATAAGAGTCACCTTTAGCGATAGCTTGTATTTTTTGCGTTTCCTCCGTCGTTAATGTTAATATCTTCTGAAGTACTGGAACGAGTCGACTGCGTTCGTCACCAGGTGCCAATGTTAAAAACTAGGGGAAAAAACATTAGTTTAGCCGTCTCGAAACAAAAACACCATTATTTGAGTTGTTTATTGATACGCGCGTGTTTTTTTTTTCAAATTTACGAGTAACTTGTATATTATAATACCTTCAGTGTGACGTTCTTCATATATTCAGTATTGTGGGGATTCTGAGTGGAACCACGTATGCGGCGTAACTCTCCCTTCAGCAGCTCACTGAGTTGTGCCATACGCGCGCACTCTCGCTCCGACTCCGATAGTAATACCGTTATGTGTTTTACCCTATGATCATACAAACAAACGTTTTATTCTAAATTTTTTTTAACGTTTTCACAGTTTAAAAAGTTTTTCTAACGATAACAAATAAAAAATAAAGTTAAAATAATATTTTAAGAAATCTAGTCGTTTCGTTAAATCTGTTCTAATTATCGTTACATGTAACATTATTATGTATTTAGTTTGGTCTGTTTAGAGTGAACACCGAGAAAAATAATACTATATCTATCAATACGTGAAGCAAAAACTTTGTACCCCTTTTTACGATAATTTCGCACACTTATAGTTTATATAGAGAAAAGGTTTTGAAAGCTAATATTTTTTTAAATAATGCATAAAAAATACATTAAATTAATAACTCACTAATCCGCTTGTCTTATAGACGGTACGACTGAAAGGTCTGAGGTCGAACCCAGGGTGGATAACACATTTTTTTTTTCAAGGACTCACTTCTACCTCTTTTGAATAGCACAGATTATTTGGTTTCTTTTTTCGATTTTCTCTTAAGTACATTATTTCCGTTAATAAAAATAAAAGCCTTTCATTTTCTTCATACATTAATTTTTTTAGGTTACTATATTACGCAGTGAAGAATATATGGAACGCGGGCACACAACTAGTATATAATAAAAAAGAATAAACAATATGACTTCTTTTATAGCGTATCAATCGCTTATTAATATTAACTAGTGCTCGCCTGTGATCGAAATTCGACCATAACTCTTAAAAACGCTAACAGTTCACACACTACTATTAGTTTGACACAGACACACATCTATCATTATCCCTTACGATTACCAATGTATTATCAATCACATGTGAATGTCAGACTTGACATTTATTTACCGTGTAGACAGAATATTGACTTTTGAGAAGGTTTTACTTTAAGCTATTGACAATTTAAAGCAAACAAAATTGTTAGCGGTTTTATGAATTATGGTTGAAATTCGATCACAGGCGAGCGCTAGTTATTTTTAAATGGAAGATCTTGTCGAGTTTGGATAAGATGAAAAAAACATAGCGGCAGCAAAGTCATAGATTAAAAAACATATATTCTAGAGGAAAGGCTAAATACTGGATGATAGGTAGAAGTCCTCTTTAAACGATATAATAGATATTTTGATTTCTTTATTTCTATAATATTGATTGAAATTTCCGAAGGTTAAAATACTTTGAATTTTTTTAACATTTTGTAACCTGTGTAAATAATTAAAAACCTTTGTTGTTGTGCTTGTAATCTTCGTTTCAAGTCTGCAATTTCCTGTTCAGGTGTAAAAGCTAACGATGTAGTGTCGAGTGCTTCGTCATCAGGAACACCTTCTTCTAACAATCTGTCCAAAGGCACCGGAGATCGACCGCTTCCTGAACCTGACGTGTATGGTTTGGATGGCGGAGGACTGGGTGCTGACTCAGAGCCCTAGCAACAAAATCAATGTTACATAGTTTAGTATATCTATGTATTTATTTGGCAGATCAACAGAATACACTTATCGCCCTATTTACATGATTTCGCTTATACGCGGTTTATAAATTAACGAATATTGAAAACTATTACTAATGGCTAATGACGAGATAAATGTTGATGATTTAATATTATTCATGAAACTCATAGACCAGATAAAAAACAATGATTTTGATCAAGAGCGATCTGAAACTTTTTTTTTTCTAACCTAGCTAATGCTGTTGACCGGAAGGGCCTTTACTGCTTCACCGTAACTTTAGGGACGAGTACTGAAGGCACTCGCCGCAAAAGGTAACTAGCACAAGGGTTCGAACCTCGGCTTGGCCGCTACCTGATCTCAACCAGTTACGTTCACAGAGAAAGCCAGATCAGCGTAGGGCTTGGGTTGGGGAAAAAGATAGGTAATCACTTTCCACAATGTGACACAAATGTTGAACAAGCTCTTCCTTTTCAGAGGAATATTAACAGATGTTTTAGTCGATACGAGGGTAGGTCTATAAAGAATTAGCAATAAAACCTATGCAACCGTTACAGATTTGAACAATATGAAGTCCCCTCAATCTAGAAGGGAGTGCAGTACTCCAATTATAGATGAGCACAACATGCAATATTTTACCAATACAGGTTTACAAAAATAAAAATAATTGTAACAGTAGCGTAGCCTGATAGTGAAGGGTGAGCTATGTTGGATTCTTACTAACTAAAGTGCCACGATGTTCCTTCATTCGCCTATTTGGCCAGAGAAGGTGTGGGCCCTTCTTATTTAGGACCACCTTTTGTAATTTCAAGAGGCCAAGTAATGAAAAAGCCCTGTTACAAGCCAATAGAGAGAAGCTCCGAACACTACTAATTCGCCTCAACCCGTAGTTAAGTTACAAGTACCGTAGTAACAAGTACTTAACAGTTTGAAGGTAAATTGATAAAAATTTAGAAATAAAATTTTTGAAAATACGGTCTTGTAATTTTTTTTATTTACATCTATCTGTATTTTTCCAGTTTTTTATAATCAAAAATAAAATTAATGTAATTTTGTATTTCAATTCGACGAATGGAACAAAATATCTCATGGTAAGTGAGGTACCGTTTAAAAGCGGGAGGAGGACCCGAGGGCGGATCCTCGTAGAAGGAAGTATATCCTGCCCCCTGGACTGTCGACCGTTTGGTCAGATCACTCCTTGAGAGATGGGCGAAGAAGTGGGTGGGGAAATCCCCCTCCATCCCTACTGGGCCATTGCACGGACGAGGCCCGGTGGGTTTGCCGCAGGGGGCGACGCGGTGCTGCGAAAGCTATCCCGTATCGCCCCCATCTCAAATGCGGCGGACGGCCCCGGGGGGTTTAGTGGGTATTTCCAGACGCTTCACGTCCAGGCGAGTCCCACACTGGCACGGAGTCGTCCTTCCGTGCCCCCTTACCTATTGCATTGGGGGACTTCGGTCTCACTAATGCAATAGGTAAGGGTAGTGCGTAAATGCATTCCCCTCGTCAAAAAAAAAAGGTACCGTTTAAAAAACAATTAGGATACAGATTTCGATAACTGTCGTCAACATTACACGGGCTAGGCAAAATGCTTCTTCTGATGAAATACTCAACAAATATAAATAAATTAATTACTGAATGTGTATGTATAGTTTTGTAATCTGTGTGATGAATAATTACATAGTCAATTTTTTAATGAGCAGATTGTAACACCTTTAAATTATATTGCAAAAGAAAACGAACATTCTGTTAGACAAAATATGCAGTAAATTATGTAAATTACTCTGTTGTGTAAATTTATATAATTCTTGGTAATTAACGTGTGTATAAAACATTTGTTTTCTGCAATCGACATTATGATACAAATTTTAAAAACTTACCGTTAACAGCGTAAAATAATACATAATTCTAATTTATTTATCGACGCACATACACAAAATCTATGGAATCACCTAATAAAAACAATAGGTAATAAAAGTAGTGAATCTTTATCATTGTAATATAAAGTTATCAATTAACAACATTGTACATAAAAAACTCTTTAATATTTTAAGATCACTATCATATCTAATCTTGATCACTAGATCCTTATAACTACATTTATCAATAAATTAATTTCTGATGTAATATTTATTTATATAAAATAGAATCCGGGCTAAGTATCGAGCTAGATCCAATGTGAACAATCATAGTGAAAATTCATTATCCTAATAAGAATTGTATTATGGCAAAATTGTATCGGACATGGGGATATTAATCTAAAAAAAATATCGATATTTGTTTCGATATGATATACAGTAACGTTGTATCGATACTATGCTATATATCGATAATTTCGATATACTGTATACTCAACTGAAGTTAAAATCATCATCAAAATGAAGTAGAAATAGTGTATTTTTAATTTTGTTCGATATATTTTATATCGGATGATATATATCTATATTATTTATCGGTATAAGATGATTCGACAATAACGGGTTGATTCAATATATCGAGAGTATGTATTGATGTTTTATTGAATATCGAAATATATTAAACACTACTAATATATAATATAACATTGTAAATAATATTGGTATTTTCATTTACGTTAGTATTGATGTAACTCACCTCACCCTCTTCCCGAGGTATCATCGATACGTTAATATCCATTTCTCCGTCGCTGCTGTCGTCTTTAGGTATCACAGGCAAAGTGTATTGGCTGGAACTCGCTTCACTGACTGGCATTATTATCTTACCAACTCTCGTGGTGTCTTGAGCACTCACTAATTGCATTTTCAAACTATCAATTTCTCTTTTATATTTAGCTTCCAGTTCAGTTATCTGAGTCTTGTAGCATTGTGTCAGTGTTGAAACCTATCCACAATAGAAAAAAAAATTACAAAAATTCATTACTAGATTTTTCAGTGGTCCAATGTCTTATTGTAATTATATAGATCAATAGTGTAATTATTACAAAACGATTCAGCAATATGTAGTGTGAATCTGCATAAGAGATTACAACAGATAATCTGGTAAAAATCATATCTGGTTTAGTAAAAAAAAAAAAAATAAATAAAATATATTAATTTAATAAATAGGCTAAGAAATGTTAACTGATAACAACAGCCTTGGGACCATCTCAAAATGATCAATATAATATAAAAGTCCATATTAATTTTACTAATATATCTTTTTTAAATAACATGAGTAAAAAGTAGTTGCAAAATCAACTTCAATCGCCATTTTAATGCAGTCTGATGCCGATCAAGAATACACCATATTTTCCTGTGGGTGTCGTAAAAGGCGGCGACTAAGGGATAAAAGCCAGAGGATGGGCAGCAGCATCTTCTGAGTATCACAAGCACTTACTGCAATCGCTTATTGGGGGAGACCTATGTCCAACAGTGGGCGTTTTATGGATGAATGGAATAGTGCTAGACTGTTGTTTACATACCTGAAGTTTATTCTGTGCCCTCTCAGATTCTAGTTGCTGTGCGAGCCGAGTGAGATCCGTGTGTAAGCGTGTTGTTCGTTGCTGGGCACGTGTCGCTTCGTTCGTCGCTTCAGCTGCACGTCGTCGCGCACTCTCCACTTCAGAGCTCTGCTCATCACATTGCTCCCTATAACGAACACAAATTATAATATCAGTCCTGTGACGGACTTAGGTCTACATCCGGTATGGTCATGACCGTATTTAACATTTTTATTACCTAGTTGTCCTAATGGTGTCATAGGGAGTGGGTGTCCAGATTTTGTTTATTTATATTAGGATATTAGGCCCGAGGTTTGGGTGGTGATCACGTTAGCAATATTCATTTGTATACTAAACTACAAAGCCTCAGGCCGCGGAGAAGACCCTTAAAGGGCCCATAACTTTATGTAAAGGTAATATCCGCGCCTGTATCAGTCTAACAAAATACAACTTTAAAACTAAAAAAAACTGAACTGCTACTGCTAAAAACTGTTTAAACATTTAAGAAATTTTATCAGCCAAAAAAAAAAACTATCATGTAAATTTTCAGTTTAGGTATAATTTTAAATTATTATTTTTCACATAATCTGTTCTCTATAAATTAAACGACAATTAAATACACTATTGCTTTTATATATAGTTGTATTTTTTTTTATCTGTGATTTATTGAGTTTAGTCAAATATTGACCACGTCACCCCAGTGAAGAGCGCATTTTAACACAAATTTCACCGATTTCTTATTGCTACCATAACCACCTTGTAAAGCATCCTTGCTTCCTCAGATGTCGGAAAAGGAAGGATGATGTTACATATTCCTACACAGTGCAGTCAATTATTAATTTTACTCTGTTACTAATATTCTATTATGTTGATTTCGTTTGCATTCGACCAATTACATGACATCTTCTACAATTTTGCAAACATCACAATATGGTGACACTAAGTTTAATTCAATGTAAGAAACTATTGAACGGTACATGTCCTGATCGAAGTTTAAAGGCAGTAACCAACTCAGATCGACCAAATTGGAATCCTTCAAACCAAGCAAACCGCAATAAGGTGGGTTAAATAGTCTTGTACCAGATTCATTTAACTGAACGCTTATCAAATGTTGCAAAATGTAATAGAGTGAAACATACTGTAATGCCATTAGTTTCACATTCATAACCTCAACTTGAGACCTCAGAGCAGCTGCTTCTTCTTTTAATTGCTCTTCTTGACTGTGATCAATTGTTTGATTTTGTCTTAGTACTGCTTGAGCCCGTACCTACATTATCAACAATAACAATATCATTTTTAAGTATATTTAAATTACCAGCACAATTTGAGACATAATCACGACATACCTTATAACTAGTGTATTCACTTTTCAGATCGGCCAATTCAATATTTAAAATTCTCAAATTATCAGTAAGTTCTGAACATTTGAACTCTAATCTCTTCACTTTATTGTTTAATTCGGCTTTATCATCACCTAAATTCATAATCGCTTTTTCTTTTTCACTAAGCAACGATGTCAGTTCTAAGTCGGACTCTTCATTCTTTCGTTTTTCGTCTTCAAGCGATTGTTCCAGTTTCGTGATTATTTCATTCTTTAATCTTATAAAATTATCTTTCTCTTGTCTCTCTTCTGTAACGTGCTGCAATTCTTCTTTAAGTAATCTATTTTGAGTCTCCTCAGTTTTTATTTGTTCTTCAAGTAATTTTATTTGTGTTTTCATAGCAGTAATTGTTCCCTCTTGTGTATCTATTGTTGATTCCATCTTAAATTAATTAATTCAAGTTATACACAATTACTGCGGATGTGTAATTTGGAAGAAAAAAAACAATATTTAAAAAAAATTAAGAGACATGTTTTTGTTATTTTACGATGTTTCCTATAGGACACCAGGTAGAAACGAAGATCTTTCGAATAATATAGGAGCAACACAATTTGCAAAAAAAAAATTGTTTCATTTATATATTTTCTTGATTTTTTTTATTTTATTTTGCTGATTGGTTTTTATTTAGGTATATAAAAGTATTTAGGAAATTTAATATTTTAGAAAATAACAAATAACGTTTCACATTTATTTCAGTACGGTCACACAGCAAAATCCCTATCTCCTCGGAGCCTGCTGTAAGAAATTTCGTTCCAAAAATTATATTTAAATATTAAAACCTGGATCATTTTCTTTTTGTTTTCCTCCATTTTCATAGTGAGTTCTTTCATAGATCTCTCATAATCTTCCATCTCGAGGCTCAGAACACTCTTCTTTTTTATATCACGTCGAGCTTTTTCCAAATTCTCTTTAGTGACTTTATGAGCTTCAATTTCTGAATTTAATTGTTGACATTTGTTAGTTAACTCAGCTGTGGAAGACATAAAAATAATTAAATCGTTATTTTGTACAGTTTTAACAGTAATCATAGAATAAAAATATTCAATACCTTTTAATTTTTGTATATCAATACAATTATCCTCTGCCGTTTCTAGGGAAGCATTCAAAGTTCTTACTTTTTCTTGTAATATATTTAGTTCTGATATTTCAGTATTACTGCAGCTGACTGGATCCTGGCTTTGTGTTCTACTTTCCTGCAGCTCCAAAACTAATTTTTCAAGTTTACCTTTATCTTGCTGATTGTTTTGTAGTTGATTTGTAATTTCATTTAATCTTTTTTTTAGTTTTAATGCATAAATTCTGAGCTTGGTATATCTGAGAAAAAAAAAACACATTAACATAACATTATATACATAACATAACATTTATTAAAGCATGTAATAAATGTAACCTTACTTCTCTTCAAATGTTTCATCTAAATCCTTCATACGGGAATGTTCTTCTGCTTTAGATATTGTAGATGTAGACATATTATCATCATTTTGCAGTTCCGATGTTATTGTATTTTGTTTCATTCTTTCTATTTCATCTTTTAGATTACTAATGACAATATCTTTCTCTTCTAACTGTTTAAAAGCACTTTCTTTTTCTAATTCAATTTTTTTTGTTACATCACTTGATTCATTTGTTTTTTTCTTCAGCATTTCTTAATGAACACTCTAAATGTTCAATTTTTTGCAATAATTCTGCTTTTTCCTGATGAACAGCTTCTCTGTCCTTATCAAGTGCTTCAATTAATCTTTCCATTTCAGAAATTGCCTTTTCCAGTTTAGATATAGATTCTCCGCGCTCTTTTAGGGCTTGATTAAGTTCCTTCATTTCATTTAACAATTCTACATTTTCTGTTTTGTATCCCACTAGTTTTGATTTAGATTCTTCAAAATCTCTAACTATAATGTCAAATTCTTTACTTTTATTTCGTAATTCTTTAACTTCAATTAATAGAGATGAGTTTTCGTGTTTGTATGCAGCCAATTTTGTCTCAATTTTTACAATATCAGCTTGTAAGGATACATTCAAATCAGATAGATTATCAGAATCATCTTTAGGTTGCTCTAAAGAAAATTTCAAAGTCTCCACTTCCTCTCTTAAAAGGCCATTTAAATCTTGCAAATCTTCATACTCTTTTTTCAGTCTATCATATTGCTCTTGAATTGTCATTATCTTACATTTTAATACATTTATCTCACCTTCCTTTTCAGAACTATGTTTTCTTTCAGAAATTATATTTTCTTTCTGTATTTTATCTAAGGTATTTGTTAAAGACTGTAATTTTGAAGTAAGTTCTGCTACTTTACTTATTAATACTTTATTTTGATGTTCTAATTCAGTTACATTATCTTTAGCATTAAGTTTCTCTTTCACCAAGATAGATTTTTCACTTTCTAAAGCTTTAATTTGGAAATTTAAGCTTTCAATCATATCATCCATTTGAGGTTTTGTGTTTTAGAGAATCAGTTAATGTTTTATTTTCACTTGTCAAAGTTTGTATCAACTGAACGGATTCAGTGTATTTTTGTGTTAGATCATTAATGTTATTCATATTATCATTTAATTGAGATTTTAGTAACTCATTCTCAGTAATCTTTGCAGGCAATTGTGTGTCAATCAATTCATTATACAAAGTCTTCACTTCTGTTAATTCGTTAATTACTTTTTCATTTTCATTTCTGAGTTCCTTATTGTTTTCTTGAAATTCATCAATTTTAATCTTTAACATTTCTATTTCCTGTTTATAACTTTTTAATAATGATTGATAAGTTTCACCTTCTTGATCCACGGGTAACATATTTGTTGACATAGTTTCATTTATTTGTTTTTCCATTTGTTTCAATCTCTCTTTGAGATCAGAATTTTCAGTGTTTAATTGAATTATCTGATTATCAAGCAGCACTTTTGATGCTTTGATAATATCATTTTGCCACTTCGGAATATTTTCAGAATATTCTTTGATAGTATTTGTAAGAATAAATCTCGAATTTTTAAGTTGGTTGATACATGCTGCACACTTCAATATTTTATCTTTGTAGACTCTTAGTTTAATATTCACTTTATCTTTTTTGGACTTCTCTAGTTCATATAACTGAGTTATTTCTTGTATTTTATTTTCATATTCATGGTTGTTGTTTTCACCTGTTTTTTGGATTTCAAACTCCAACTCTTTTATTTTTGAGTTGAGTTCATCAATCGTTTTCTTGTAGCTTTCATCTGTGATTTTATAAAACTTTGTACAATACATAATACTATTAAATTACAAAACTCGAGTCTAATATCTAATTGTTACTACCAAAAATTAATCAAATAGGATGAATGAGGATGATGATTGTTTAATGTCTTTTCAAATTAGTTTAAAATGTCGATGATTGTTATTGTGTCAAAGAAAAAGTGTGTTTACTTGATAATTGTGTTTTACAATTTTTTAGTCAACATGTAATTTTTATTATCATACTGATTATAATAGTTATAAACCTACCTTTCTGGACACTATCTTCAAGCATGCGAAGTTGTTGTTGTTGTTGTAAGCCAATATTATTAAACTCAGTCGTTTTTGCTTCAATTTCTGTTAGTTGGTTGATAAGTTGTTCATTCTCTTCCATGAGACGATTGTTTTGTCTCTTAAGGGATATTAATTCACAATCATTATGTGATAATTTTTGTGTTATTTCAGAAATATTTTTATCTCTTGTAATCAAATATGCTTTGTAATTATTTATTTCTTCTTCATAGTGAGTACATTTTCCACTAAGTAATTTGATTTTGCTTTGTGCTGAGTCAACTTCTGTTATAAAGTTAAGCTTCTGTTCTGTTAAAGAATCCACAAGCTCTTGCAGAGTTTGTATATTCTCATGATAAGCTTTTTTTTTCTGAATCACATTTTTCTAACTGAAGTTTGTAACTTTCTAGCTCAATCTGAAGATCTGTAAATAACATTTACAATATAATTAAAAGAATATCAAAATAAGACAAAGTTTTAATATAATAGAGTAAGGATGGATTCTTTTCTAACCAAAATTCTTTCTGTTTGCTGATCAATAATAAATACTATATAAGTTAGAATTATAAGAAGATACAAATAATCCTTTGTTATAACAATTTTAAAACAGTTGTAATGTAACAGTTTGTTACATTGAGTTAATTGTTATTAATTTAACATTAATAATGGACACATTTAAATAGTAAATTACCTTGACATAGAAAAAATTACAAACTTTTTGCGAAATATTTACCTTCTCTCTTAAATATTTAAAAAAAATAGAATGTAGTAATAATTGTAAATATAAATTTTAATGCAAGTGAACCATCTGGTACATCTTATTAAATGTTTGTAAAGAAGATACTTACTTAAAAAATATATTAAAACATAAAATATTACTGTTTAATGCCAAGAACAATAACAATAATCTTGTATTTTTATTTTTTAATTGTAGCATTGGCATTATTGTAATAAAGGACCCTTCTTTTACTACCCACATCAGTATTAACATATTTGGAGGTTTATTGTATATATCATATATTACTGAGTTCAATATAGAACAGGAATAGTAGTATGATACAATTTATATCATAAAAAAAAAAACTGATTACTCACCAGATTTCGCTGATTTTGCTTTTTGAGCTATTGAAAGTAAACCCTTACACTTGAGTATTAATTCATCTCTGCTCAAATCATCAAAAGGACTCTTCTTTGTCACTTGATCTGTATTCTATAATATAACCGACTAAAATCACAATCTTCCTCATCCCATTTAGATATACCAAAAAAAAAGATTATATTTTGCTCCTTAGAAAAAACGCATGACATAAATAGGTAGTATCAAATAGTAATATTTTAAAATTCTGTTCAATACTGGTGTGGTGATATTTACAAAACACTATATTATTCACTGACATTTAAAACACATAGAACTAGAAAAATTATATCCATAATTATAAGCCTAAACAATATAAACAAATTCTACAAATTCAATTTTATACAAACCATAGTTTTTGAATTATTATCCATTATCGAAGAATTTAGTTCATCTTTTATTAACTTCAAATGGAAAATAAGAACAAATTCTAAATACTAATACAACTAGTTGTGTGGTCACCATTAGTGAGTAGGTAAGCATTTGTCACAGACGTACATATCGATACAAAGAATCATTTTGTAGCCCTTTTTTTTTTTTTTGTCGAGGGGAAATGCTTTTACGCACTACCCTTACCTCTTACATTAGTGAGACCGAAGTCCCCCAATGCAATAGTTAAGGGGGCACGGAGGGACAAACTCCGTGCCAGTGTAGGACTCACCCGGGGGTGATGCGCCCGGGAATACCCACTAAAACCCCCCGGGGCCGTCCGCCGCATTTGGGATGGGGGCGACACGGGGTGGATTTCGCAAGCACCGCGTCGCATCATTTTCTAGCCCTAAAAATCAGGTTTGATTTTTTTTTGTAAAAATATTTACAATTAAGAATGTATCCAATTAATAACGTAAATAAAACAATGAAAACGTATTATTGTATCTTTTAAGCTTGTGTATTATAGAAATTGAAGTTTAGGGCCACAACTGATTGTCATTAATAGATTATATGGCTCTTACTTATACTTATCGAGCTTATTTTGGAATAAATCAACATCACTAAGGCTATGTGTATTGACATAACAGTGTTAGCAAATGCCAACAGTGTTACCTTTGAAAATGAAGTTAAACCCCTTACAATCAACTCAATGCGTAAAAAATAATCGTATCAAAAATAACATTTATAGAATGTTATTATTTATCTCTGATATATAGTCCACAATATACCCTACAAATATTTTAAACCCCAAGAAGCCCTCACCCTGCTTGTTAGTCATATATTTAAATCTATATATTTTATTATTGAATGAAGAGTTTTTTTAGGGAATAGAGTGAATGGGACCCTGCGTAACTTCATCCAGCCAGCCAGAAAGTATTTGAAAAGCCGCGTTTGGTTGTGCATCGAAGAGACCTAGTCCCTACACTTGGTTATGGTAGTGAGAGCTGGGTTTAGCAGAAGAAGCATGAAAGTAAGATTAACTCTGGGGAGATGAGGAGTATAGCTGGAGTGAAGATGATTGACAAAGTCAGGAATATTGTTATAAGATAACGCTGTGGTGTGGCAGAGAATTTAGAGTGCAAAATAAATTAAAGGGCTACTACATAACAGATCAAAATTACGCCAAGAACTTTTCATCCTACGCTCTAACAAAATGATAGCCGTTTGTTGAAATCTTCCTCCCAAGAGTTCATGGGAGATTTCAGAATTCACGCTCCAAGTTATTATTTTCAATACACTTGGCATGTACACAATAACGATTACTATTTCTTTATATCCCATTACCGTATATCACTTAAAATGTTACCCAAATTACAAAATAAAGATCATGTACATATTGTAATTTAATGGAGTTAAAGTGAACTGCACATAACACGCAGGTACAAAGGTCTTGTAAGGAACCTTTTTTTATTATTAAATAAAGAATGAAGGGCTTAGCTAGATTCTAAATTCTGCGGAAATTTTTTACACTCCGGCAACGGCCAAGCCAAGGTTTGCATCACTTTGGTAACCCTTGTGATAGTTACCTTTTTGAGGCTGAGTACTTTCGGCACTCGCCCCCAAAGTCACGGTAAAGCTTTAAAGCTCCTTCCAGTCAACAACGTTAGCTAGTTAGTGAAAAAAAAAAAAAAAAGTTAAAGTGAAATAATAATAACAACTATAATAGTATCAATCGAGCACGTCGGTTTTTGTTGAGGTGTAATAATTCATTATACATAAAAGAAATATATTAATTGACATTGAACAACAAACCCCTATTCTTTTCTCCAAAATAATTTAGGAAAAACTTTAGCTGGCCATTAATAATCACCGAGTTCTAAACCAATGAGTTCTGTGTGTAAATCGAACGCGACAAAGTCAAAATAAAATAATGTAATATAGTTTACATGAAAAATCAAAGTCGCGCCAAGAGTTTTGTAGATTTGACCTTATAACGGTAGTATAGAGAAAATGTAAAATATTTTTTATTGATTAATTGTGCCATAATTCGTTTAGAATAATAAATAATATAATTACGATATAAAACTATATTTTTCTAAAAGATTTACGCTTTGCGTTTTTACTGATTTTTAAAATTACTATTGGCAACATTTACCCTAGTCATCATTGCTGTCGTTTCGTTTATCAATGTTATATTTTAATTCTATGAAGAAATATATGTTTGAGTGTCTTTATTAAGTGAAATGTAATTGCATTGTGTAAATAATAATTTAATACTACAAGTCGGCAAGTAATTTTCCAGGTATTAAAGCTTTCAAAATTTCACCTTTACAATTTTGTCGCAGTCGCAAACCTTTGCGGGGCGCGTCCATGAGTAATGATGTAGTTTACTTTTACGTTTTATTATTATGTGCCTGTCAGGCTTTATTATGATCCGCTAATATTCATACTATTATGTAAATAGTATGTTTTACTAAGCAGATCATAGAATCTTGTTTGCTTTATGTTTCGGAAGGTTTCACGAGAGTTCGCAAATTAATAATTTTCTAAATCCTCTTTTATTCTTATCATATGTTAATGTTTGATAATATTTCACATATTTAGCCCGGGCTTGTATCAAAAATGTCAAGTGATGAAGATAAGCCACCGGCGCCACCGGTCCGTCTCACTAGCAACCGTGCCACCGAACGCGGCGATTCTGTAGCTTCAGTAGACATGAGGCCTCTTCCAAAAGGTAACCAAAAATATATTGACTGACCAATATTGGTTCTATTGTTCCTTGTATGAATCAAATATTATAATAAGTTTTGCCAAAAATGGTATGGCTACTGTACCAAAACAATATGTTTGAATTGACTTAATATAATGGATTATCTTTTTAGAACCTGACGATGGTAGTGACAGAAAAAAAAAGAAAACTCTAAAAGCTAAAATAAAAGGTTCCAAAAGTACAGCACATAGTGACAGCAAGCCTAACATTAGCTATCCAACAAACTTTGAACACACTGTTCATGTAGGGTTTGATGCTGTTACTGGAGAGTTCACAGTAAGTATTCAATTATTATTATGTCCATTTTAGAAAGGAACCTCACAAAGTTTATTACTACACCTTTCATTTACAGCAGGAAACCCCATATCACATAGACAATGTAGAGGTATATCAAAATTACATTTTATTATTTTGAAAGAAATGAATTGGTGTTTTTCTTTGTATCACTAAACCATAATCCTTCAATTTCAATATGTTACATAGTGTTTTACATAATAATAAAATAAAATAAGTATTATAAGACAGTTATTGTGAAGCAGGCACAAGTTATGGTTTTGTGTCAACCCTGTGATCTGCTAAATAAACAGCACTGTTAAAGTCACTTAATATAGAAAAATATTATAGTTTATTATCAGACTAATTTACTAGAGACAAGCTTCACTGCCTTACACATAGCCCTATAGCTTTAGCTTTGCTTTATTTTTAAATGACATTTAAAAGTATTACATTTTTATTTATTTATATCCAGGAGATATATGTAACTTGGCTTTATATTATTTTATGACTACCTCAGAACTTTTTGAGATATAGATATTATAAAGATATTATATTTATTGCAAAATGCTACCCAAACCTGCATGATTTTACTGAGGTTATAGTGAAATAAATTTAAGTGTAATAACATATTTAAAAGTATTTTCTGGCCATAGATAGATCCATATAAACCACTATATATAACATGGTGGCATGCATAGAAAATATAGTTGTATATGTTGTAATTTTTGTCATACAACAATAACTCATTACACTCTAAGAGATACTAGTATTAATACTATGTAATTGAGTTCCATGTATTACTGCTTTTGTTTCAAGCTGCCTATGACAGTAAGTAATAGCTTTTTACATATATATAGATGTTTAAGTGCGCCTTCACATTATATACAATATTTAATTCATATATATAATAAATTTAACTTAAATAATGCGAAGATGAACTCTATTTAACCATAGCTCTGTTTACTTATATAATATACATAATTTATTTTATATGTGTGTGTGTGTGTGTTATTTTGCATGAAGTAGTTAAGTTTTCTTTTTTTTTTATTAATTTTTCTATTTCTTTTTATAAATGTAGGGGCTAGCGAACTAGGTTCATATTATATATTTAATAAATGTAATATATCAATACATGCAAACCAGCATTGGATTGACTAATCCCTATTTTATATAACCTGAAAAAAATATTTATATATGTATGTGTTGCTATATAAGATATATTTGACAGTAAATATTTTGATTAAATTTATTTTACATATTAAAAGTAAAAGTCCCTACACAGCAGTAACTTGATTGACTATTATCTTTTGTTATTAAATTCATATTGTTTTTTTTTCTCTGTATCTTCGTTTTTGTATATTAAAAATTAACTCCTTCAATTAATTAAAGTTATTTTCAAGCATGTTCATCTTTGATCAATCATGTTTTAATTTATTATGTGAGTTCCATCATGTTGATATTTTAAGAACTTTTAATATCTAGTTATTTCATATACTGCATTGTACAATGCTATCTTTGAAACAAGGAGGGCAGAGGATTTGATTTTCATAGTGTTAAATCAAAATCTACTGTCAGTGTATTTTTGTACATCATTTTTGATATAAAATTAAATGCATGTAAAAATTATTACAAAAGGTTGATTGAATGCACATTATTAGTGTTCACTAAACATAACATGACCTAATGGTAGTCACCTTTAGTTTCACATGTTTACTTTTAAATTCTATAGACAGGTTGTCAAATACTGTTAGTGTAGAAATATTGAAAAAATTAACCATTTATGTAATTTATATCAGAAATCACCTGTTAATCTACAAAATACCTAACATACATCCCCCTAAATGTCCTATAATATTTCCACATTGAATTTTCAAGTTAATAATTACCTGTTTATTTATCATCATAATAAATGCAAGCTTAAAATTTCTAAGATCTATTTAATGATAGATAAAATAAATGCATATGAATTGCTTTTGAAAATCAATGTAACTAAATTTACAAGTATACAACTCAACACTTGCATCTATAACATTAGTTTATCCCAAAATTATTGTAACAATTTGGGTTGGACACTTGATGTTACAGAAAAAACCATAGAAACCTAAAATGAGTAAAACCACTATTCAGTTAACGTTATGTTTCATTATTATACTATACAGTTTCAATTCCTCTTCCTTCCAAGCTTCTCATTTCTATTTAAGTCATTTTTAATTAGTATATCATTAGAAGCTAAAATGTTTTGTTTTTCAGGGCATGCCAGAAGCGTGGGCTCGGTTGTTGATGGCCGCCAACATTAGTAAACAAGAGCAAAAGAACAATCCGCAGGCTGTCTTAGATGTTCTCAAGTGGTACGACGCTTCAGCCACTCAACCACCACCTTCAAAATATATGACATCTGCACAGATGCACACCACACATTCAGGTAATAATTTTATGCATGTCAATGCCCTTGTTTCAATGTTTTTGTATTCCCATAAAACAGTTTTATGGCCTCAGTGGTAGGATACCTAAAAAATGTGTCTTACCTATGACTATTAGGGCTTTGAAATAAAGTTTTATTAGAATTACAGGTGACATTCAGAATATGCGCATGAAGTTTCATATATTACTGCAGTAAAAAGCAAGCCAAGACAACATCATACCTCATTGATGGTGATTGATACTGTGCTGGTTTTGTCTTTATCATAGACAATATTAATATAGATATTACAGATACACAAATCATAAACTAAGAAAAATAATCTAATTAAACTTAAAGAATAAGTATTTAAATGAAAATGAATATTATTATAAATCATAAATTTCATTTATAAAGTAAATAATTTGAATGGAATTATCTTATTGATAATTGATTTAATGAAATAATTGTTATATGTATGTTTTAGGTTCGTCAGTATCCAGAGTGTCTTCTAGTAGTCCATCATCATCCACACCCACAGACACGGAACACCCTGAACCACCACCGCCGCCGCCCTCGCGTCCTGACCGCACCAAAAGTATTGTATGTTATGTTTTTAGTATTATCAGTAGTGTATCTATTTATCTATCTGACGGGTATATTTGCATGTTTATCTAACAAAAGCTATGAAAGATTTTATATACATGCACAAGCATAAGTGTTTTCGATTCCAGAGACTAATTTGGTATTAAGATATATCAACTTATTTAAAAAAAAGCAATATTTGTGAAAATTCTATCTCTGTTGGACAAAAAAAAATACCCTATCAAAATAGGTCCAATGGATTTAAAGATTTACCCAAACAAAAAAAAAAAACACCTGCATTATTATTTATTTATATTTTTATATAGAGTACCTATTCTAACCGGAGTTGCCAGGGTAAAAAAAGGATATTAAAATAGACTGAATTATATAATAATATCCAGGGAGTTAATTGGAAAAGCTAGTTAACAACCACCAAATTTGCTTGTGAGATAAGGAATTGATGTTGCTGAGGATGCAGCCAACACTGGAACCAACTAGCCTCTTTATCTTTAATATCTAAGGATAACAATTATTTTTCTAGGACATTAAATAAATCTAGTAATTTTTTTTTTAATATTTAGTATACGAAACCTATAGAAGATGAGGAAGCTCCACCGCCACGACCAGCGCCGGCGCCCGCATCTCCACCTCATGTTCCGCATCCAGCGCTCACTACACCTTCAGTAAGTTAGAAGTTTTACTGTGAAAATATTTTAGTATACCTAATAAATCAATAACTAATATTATAATAATAAAAATATAATATATCTAATTTTCGGTGAAAACCGACAAAATAAAATCATATGCAAAATTTAGTAAATTTGATTAAAAATTTTATAAATTAAATTAAAAAAAGTGCTAAATATAGCTTACTATGTGCTTCATAGTAATGTTCCTTTTTTTATTGAAACATATGAAGTAAGGCATTTTGTAATATTCAAAGTTATATCGTAAATATTTTTTATTTATTTAAAATTTAATACAAAATTAGATAATAGTTGTTTTTTTAAGGGATTCATAATCCATCAGGACGCGCGTCTTAATTTTCATACAGGACATTTATGTGACAGTAAAAGTGATTAAAAAACCCTGTGTCCATTTTAAACCATACACTATTTATTTAAAATAACTAACAATAGTTGAGAGTTACGTAAAAAAAAAGTGATTCCCCTGTTTTGTGAACAGGTTTGCAGTAGAGCGGAGGTGCAAGTCGGTAGCCCAATCCCACTAGACCGCAATAAGAATCCAGCGAATGCACCGCCTCCCCCACTACAGCAGCCACCGCCCAGCGCAACTCTTACCAGTACTAATCCAGATACAGGGTAAACTTTTTAGTGTGAATACTAAAAAAACTCTTTAGGTTTGTCACATCATGGGGTCATCATATGATTTTCATTTATCTAGTGAACTAAGACGGGTAACACGGTATATCTAGTGGAACTGGCTCTCAAATGATGCTTCCAGAGTACACTTGTAGGTAAAATAGCACAGTAGAATAAAGAAACTGGAAAGGTTTTGGAGCTTCCCTGGGTTTAAAGCCCATTAATGATTAATCAACTGAATTTTAATTCTAAATTTACCAGCGTAAAAAGCGCAGTTAGAGTTTTATTTTACGCCAGCTGTATGCCAGCAGCAACGTTTCATATATTTTTCACTGCGTTTTAATAAAAAATTCAGGATCGCTAATTATTTTCTTATTTTTTTCTTTTTTGGTAAAGTAAAAATATTTCTCATAAATGCAAGCACTTGCCCGTAAAACTATGCAATTGCATCGGATTTTATTCACAATTTCATGAGTTTTAATATTATTACACGGAACTCTAATTATTTCCGAAAAATAAAAGTACCGTAAGTTACGCGGAGTAACTTCAGCTATCTACTAAAACAAGTCCTGTCAAAATCGGTTCTGCTGTTCCGGAGATTAGCCGGAACTAGCCACAAGGGGGCGCTAGTGAGGAGCGGCACTGGACCGGAAGTTCCTAGCGCCAAGAAACAACGAAGTAAAGCGATTTACTCTCATAATGGACTTCGGACGTCTTAAGAAACATAATACAAATTTGATTTTCATTTAAAATATATTAGGAAACGAATTAGTAATAAAAGTCATGTAATTAATTTCTTGGTATTACAGAAGAGCGACAGCACAACAGCAACGGAAAAAGAAAATGACAGATGAGGAAATTTTAGAAAAATTAAGAACTATCGTAAGTGTCGGTGATCCGAATAGGAAATATACTAAAATGGAAAAAATAGGTCAAGGGTTTGTATTTTTCTTCTTTATTAATTTTTCTTTAAAAAAATAAAATAGTATGTTTTTTATCGTTTACCTATAATTTTACATTTTAGTGCATCGGGCACAGTGTATACGGCGATAGAAACATCAACAGGAATGGAGGTGGCCATTAAACAGATGAACTTGAGCCAACAACCTAAGAAGGAGTTGATTATAAATGAGATCCTAGTTATGCGGGAGAACAAACATAATAATGTTGTCAACTACCTTGATAGTTATCTTGTTAATGAAGTGAGTAATGTATAGATTTTAATTTCGATATATTTATGAACCCTATATATACCCATATATACAAGCAATTTATTGAAGCACAATCCGCTATAGTTCTATAGGTACATAATTTGATGTTATTCTTTAGAAATATGTGGTATTTTGGAAAAGTTATTATTTTCTTATCCCGGTTTTAGTTATCTGTTACTCTTATGTTTTGATAACGATGTCTTCCTTCAGCTAAGGTAGATGAATTACAACTTATGCCCATTAACACGGTATTCGACCACAGTACCATTCAGTCATCCAGAGTCGCTCCGAAAAGGGGGGTCGTACGGGTCATGAAAGTGTCATTATTATCTAATTTTTTTGTTTTTTTTTTTGCTACTAACATTAAGCAATTATATTGATCACAAGTGCCTTTTTTTTTTGATGAGGGGAATGCATTTACGCACTACCCTTACCCATTGCATTAGTGAGACCGAAGTCCTCCAATTCAATGTGTAAGGGGATGCGGAGGGACGTCTCCGCACCAGTGTGGGACTCGCCCGGACGTGAAGCGTCCGGAAATACCCACTAAACCCCCCGGAGCCGCATTTGGAGTGGGGGCAATACGGGATTGCGATTGCATTCACCGCGTCGCCCCCTGAGTATGCTCACAAGTACCTGACCGTAAAAGTGTGCATTGAACCGGATTTTATTCACAATTACATGACTTTTAATTTTTTTTACACGAAACTCCAATTATTTTCGATAAACCAAAGTGCCCTAAGTTACGCGGCGTAACTTCAGCTGTCGACCAATAAAAGTTTCGTCAAAATCGGTCTAGCCGTTCCGGAGATTAGCCGGAAGAAACAGAGACAAACATTTAAAAAATTGCATTCTTGGTATAGTTATCGTATATACATACAGTCATATATATTTAGTGAAAAATTCTTATTATGATATTACAAACAGACACTTCAATTTTATATATAAACGACAACAAATAATGTATTTTCTTTGAACGATTCTTACATCGCACTAGGGTCTTGTTGTCTTCCATTATATATATATATATATATATTTCGAAAATGTCTACACTTGAATTTTATTTATTAATATGGATAATATTTTGATCATCTGTTAATAACACTTTGAATAGGAGTTATGGGTGGTGATGGAATATCTGGCAGGCGGTTCGCTCACTGACGTAGTAACGGAGACATGTATGGACGAGGGTCAAATAGCAGCCGTTTGCCGTGAAGTTCTTCAGGCGCTACACTTCCTACACACGAATCATGTTATACATCGAGATATTAAATCAGACAACATACTACTAGGCTTAGATGGACAAGTTAAAACTCAGTATGTATATATATTTTAATCAGTTCTTTCTTTCTTTTCTATGTACCTTCGAAGTTTAGCGGCGTCGAGCGATTCTCGGTAGGGAAAATACTTCTCACGATACTAATGGCTATGACGTCAGCCGTCAACGTCCTACAGTATGTCAAGTTTAAGATGGTGATTAAGTGCACGCGTTTTGTATGACTTTTCAAATTTCAATTATGAAATTTTATTTATTCATAATATAATTTAAAGATTTAACCCCTTGAGCACCTTCCTGGCGTTTACGCCAGCTTTCCATTGTTACTATTGTCTTTCTATTGTTTCATTTTTATGGGTACTCGACACATTAACAAATAGTTTTTCCTAAGTTTCGAGTTGTTAGTTCTTTGCTACATAGTTTTTTTTTTTAATTGACAGACTGATGGCCATAGAGATCGTCGGTTCAATTCCCCCCTACAAGTCTTGTGTATGTGTAACAAGTATGATCAAATTTAAAATCACTACATGAGAAACTATAGATTCCACCAAAAAATCTATTTCATTAATCAACAGTTGATTTTTAATAATTATTATGGCTGCTATTCTTTAGTATCTAGTATTAGGTTACAATTAAATACTAATACTAATTAAAAACTAAATTAAATAAAGTTTCTTGATGGTAGGCTTTTTTTATTTATTGCCCAAAAAATACCAAGAATCTATAAATGATACATAATTTAATTTTTTTAGTTTTAAAATCATAATATGAGTATCACTTTGATTTGAAACAAATTTACACATTGCTATTAGAATTTTAAATTAATCAATGTGGCATTATTTATATTGTTTTAAATGTTGACATCACTTTTGATAAAAACTGGTAATTGAATTAGGTAATCAATTTCTTGGGTTTTTTTTTTATTTTATTTATTTATAATTGATGGTTATTATGTAAATAATTATCATTGATGTGGTTTATTTTCATGGTGGTAGGGCATTTTCCAATAATCCATCACTTGAAAAACAAGTACCGCTAGGCTTAGTGTGTTTACCACATCGTCACTTAACATCAGGTGAGATTTTTTGGACAAAGCACTGAGCCTATTCTGTGTAAAAAAAAATTAATTGTATTTAATGTATATTTTAGCTGATTTCGGTTTCTGTGCGCAAATATCGCCTGAACAGAACAAACGTACGACGATGGTCGGTACTCCGTACTGGATGGCGCCGGAGGTTGTGACGCGCAAACTCTATGGACCGAAGGTAAACGATTTATCTAGAACACAGTACACCTTTTTGACGGTCACCACGTACAAAGCGACATGTCTAAAAAAAGCGAAGTTCCCAAAAGAGCGTAATGAATATTCAAATCACTCTAGAAATTAATCTATTTACATTTTAAAATAACCTTTTACTTGAGACCTATAATCTCTAATAGGCTTAACGTATATACCGTCTTGAACCACACACTTGCCATCAAATGAGATTATGACCAAAGCACTCTACGCCTGTCTATACTAATAAATAAAATTTATATGTCTGTTTGTAATTATAAAACAATTTTTTTTAAAACTAAATAGATATGTATGTATATATGACGTACCTATAACAATTTTTAAATTTTTTGTCTGTTTGTTCGGAGTAAACTCCGGAACGGTTGGACCGCTTTTAACGGGACTTTTTAGGTAAATAGCTAAAGTTACTGCCCGTGTAACTTAGGGTGTACTTTTGGTTTTTGAAAAGAACGGGTTCCGCGTAAAAAAAAAAGAATACTCATGAAATTGTCTATCCAATACAATGTACAATTTTACTGGCAGGTATATGAATTTGTGAGAAATATCTTTGCATAATGCTTGTAGCAAAAAAAAAATTGAAAATAATTAGGGTGCCGTGTAAAAACATTAAAAAATATATTACGCAGTGAAAAATATATGAAACGCAGGCACAACCGCGGGCACATAGCTAGTTTACAATAATAACGAAAAACGTCTACAAGTTATTGCACATGTTTTTCAAACCCTATAGCATTTTACACTTAATTTTTTTTTAAATTGACTATTTACCGTCACCGGTGTTCCGAATAATAACGGTCTACATTTCGACCATATAATCATTGTTGATAAATTGAACAAAGAAAAACTGTTCCCAAAAATTTGTTTTTATTGTTAACGCTATTATAGGTCATTTAATAAATGCTAAAAGTAAAAGTTTGTAAGTGGATAACTAAATAAAATGTATTTTTAAATTATATACTTGGCCTGTGGTGCCGGCTTAAGAATAGTACACCTCTGTGTACTTGGCAGCCGACTTTCGACTTTTTTTTTATTTCATTACCGTTGGATTCTACGTCGTTTGTACCACTTTCATTTTCGTTTGTACCTCAAACCAAAAAAAGTTATAGCTTTTTGAAAATTTGACCCGCAGACGACTTTGGAAAATCGAAAATTTTGCAACGGGATCTGATTCGGGGTCGTTTGTACCGTTTGTTTTTCATTTTTTTCAAAACCCAACGCTATAACTTTTTTTGGTTTGAGGTACAAACGAAAATGAAAGTGGTACAAACGGGTACAAAAGACGTAGAATCAACAACGGTAATGAAATAAAAAAAAAAAGCCGAAAGTTGGCTGCCAAGTTCACAGAGGTGAATAGTAGCACCCCATATTACCCGTGGGTGTCGTAAAAGGCGAGTAAGGGATAAACCAGGGGATGGGCACCCGCCTGGCAAGTGTGGCGATTATGGCAATTCCTCCCTTATCTTTAGGGGAGACCTATGTCCAGTAGTGGACGTCTTTGCGGTTGAACGGATGAATGGAAATTATATACTATTTATTTGCAGGTCGACGTTTGGTCTTTGGGTATAATGGCGATCGAGATGATCGAAGGCGAACCGCCGTATTTGAACGAAAATCCGCTGCGTGCGCTTTATCTGATAGCAACCAACGGGAAACCGGACATCAAAGACAAGGAGAAACTCAGCACAGTCTTCCAAGACTTCCTCGATCAGTGTCTAGAAGTTGATGTCGATAGTCGAGCGACCGCGTTAGACTTACTTAAGGTATAGTAGAGAGAATAACAACTAAGATTGTTTTTTTTTATTTATTCTGTATTTATATAGAAATTGTTACTATAATAAAATAACCTATGTTATTATTTATTTATTGGTAATTTAGCTTTGTACATGTAAAATATTTTTTTCAACCGGTTAACTCGTTTCTGAGTTTATCCATTAGAAACAAAAAAATATTTTACCTCGTAATATACTAGTATATAGACTTTTTTTTTATACAGACAAATCTTTGAATTGACTAGACTGATATTGATAGATATATTTTATTATACTACTTGTAATGTCTCAAAGAAGACCTTTCTATTAATAAATAGACGCTAACTGGGTTGTACATATTGAGGAAAATTAGCCATCATCTCCCTACCTATTTTTTTTATCTGTGGGAGTGTCAGTATAACATGTCTTCCTCTTCTGTTTATTTCTTTTTGAAATCATCTCTGTATTCACTCACTTTCTAGGCATATAATTTTTCATACAATCCATCCATCTTTTCTTTGATTTTCCTTTTTCCCTATAACCATCCCACATTCGTATACAATACCTTTTCTTACAACATTCTCTTCCTGTGCATCACATGCCTATACCAAGCAGGATAGACGACGGTTCCCTAACTTCTGTGTCTGGTAGCACTTTCAAACTTTCTCTAGTGTATTTATTCCAAATCTATTAACCAAACACATCCATCTCAATATTTTCATCTAGGCTGCAGGCAGTCCCCTTTCATCCATCACCAATATGGCCCAACAGTCTGATCTATACAACAGGACGGATCATGCTCTTGTATAACTTCTCCTTTAATTTAAGGAAAACCAGTCGTGACTAAATAAAACATTTTTTAATTCATATAAGCTTAACCTGAGCAACGCTAGGTAATACAATCAGTCATTTATAATATCATTACACAAACATTATATGGAATATTAAACTAATTCATAACGCGAGGCGAGGACGACTGGGCACGTCGGTAAGGGTCGACCTAGGCGGACGTGTCTCGACGAAATCGAGAATGACTTCAATAAAGGCCAGGTGAAAAGTACTCATTGTCGCTAGGGTCTCCTTCCCTAGTGTTAGTCATACATACCCTCCCAGCCCCCGCATGGGAGGACGGTGCATAAATGCATTTCCCTATGTAAAAAAAAAAGTGAAAAGTACTCAACCGACGAGCATGTATGAAATTAGAAGAAGCAAACGAGTTGTGCCAAGATCGTAAGCAAGTGGAAGTCTCTGCCTACCCTCGCGGGGGAAAGGCGTGATACTATTGTATGTATTAAAGTAATGATATTGTTTCAGCATCCTTTCTTAAAGATGGCGCGACCGCTGGCGTCGTTAACCCCCTTGATCATGGCTGCGAAAGAAGCAGCTAAGGGTCATTAGCGCAGGCCGCCGGCGCCCGGGGCAGCGCCCTCGCGCCACTAGCGCGCAACTATCGCGCTACACTTGCGCCTTCAGTGCCTACTGCCTCACACAGAGTGCGGGACTACTCTGTTCTATTTGTACACACACACACACACACATATCCACGATCGTAACGTGGAGATCTCCATATAACTTCATTCATAATCCAAATTATAAAAGAAATTAATATCTAGACAAAAAAAAATTGTAGAAATAATATTTTAAAAAAACCAAATATATTATCTGTGTAAAAAAAAATGACTGCCCAATGAATATAATAAACAGAGTTACTATTTTTACAAGAAATTGATAGGTAAAAATGCAGTCCACTAACTTATAAATGTAATAATATTAGTGTCATACAGTATAATAATATTAATTTACATTGTAATAGATTAGCGTCGTGATCTCTTGGTGACGTATATATCGTGACGTCACGTAACGGGGAGTAACCGGTTAGGGATGTAGTATAAATAGGCAGTTTTGAGATGTTACAAAAATATAAAAAATAACTTAGCGGCGAACAAAGACTGGCATTTGTAAGCGATTGTAAATTATAAAGAGTACATTATTTGTAGTTGAATCGACTACTCGTTTACTGTGATGGTCGCCAGTGTCCATGTGCACGTTAGCAAATATTAAGATCCAATAGTGGGCTTCGTTCCCTCTTTTGGGCTCTGAAGGAAGCGTTTACTTGAGATCCTCAGTCTGCTAGTCTCACGTGAGCGATCAACTCGACGGTAATTAGATAAATTAATAAGAATGTGACTAGGGTGTGTACCAATGTTTTGCATATATTTATATACAGTCAAAATCTGTTATAACGACAACGAAGGGATTACTCATATTTAGTTAGTCGTAACAACTTGTGGTGTTTTGGAGATACGAATTCCCTTTTTTTTTTTTGTGAAGTGGTATTATTGAATGTGTGTTGTGTAACAAATAAATCCATAGGTAATTATTGGAAAAATATGTTCATGTAGAAACTTAATATGTCGATAACCCATAAAAATGAGACAATAGGAAAACAATGGAAAGCTGGCGTAAACGCCAGGTTGGTGCTCAAGTTTTAAACTACATTTTGTTTATTTCACATAAAACTTATAGTATAAAAGAACAGTACATTATTTTACATGTTCCTACACCATTCCATTTTTACATAATACACCGTATTCCTTTGCAAAGTCTTTGTATGGAATTCCGCTCTTTAGCTTTGATATAATGCGTGATTTTTCTTCGATATTAATTTGTTTCCTTTTTATTTGGGACATGTTAAAAATGTCACAAATAACTGCACAATATGTTTGGTATGTCTTGTGTACAGACAAGTGACAAAGTAACGGAAGAGATATAAAGAAGCGGGTGTTGACTGTTAAGAATTACAAAAGACCCTACAATCGAAATTTATTTGTTTACTTTTGCGATTAACTACCTTTTTGCGCAGTTGTATTACGGTGCGACTGCTGTTCTGAGGTCTCGGGTTCGATCCCCGGGTCGGGTCAAGTGGTATTGAGTTTTTCTACTCAGTATCATCCCGGAGTTTGGAATTTGTGTCGGATATGGCGACAGGCTCGCCCCCTGTCACATCTGGGACGGAACTAAGCTCGGCGAAATGTGAGTGGTGTAGTTCGCTATTTTCACCTCTGCCTAACCCTTCGGGGATAACAGGCGTGAGCTTATGTTATGTGTTTTACGATTTTAATAGCCATTGACCATTATACTGTGCCAGATGTCGATACCTATTCAAATTGTTTACAATACAGCTTAGCTGATCGTTCTAACTGATCTAATTCTCCGAAAATATTAGTTAAATGTAGGCTTTTTAATGAAGTATGACGTAATAAGCAATGTGTTTAAAAGTAATATTTTTGATAAGGCGGTCATATAGCATTCAGCCGGGTCCTTGTTCCGGGTCAATATAACAGGTATGTTGTTCTAAACTATATCGCCATAAACGGTTTTGACTGTATATATATATAGCTTCGGTATTTATATATTCCTATATCTAAATGTATTTTAATTATTTTTATTAAACAGTGAGGATTTTTTATGTAATCACAGGGCGGTTTTCTTTTTAATTTGTATGATACTGATGCAAACTTATACTCTTTACCACAGATGTATTAATGATTCAGAACTGACACTTTCTTTTAAAAAAAAATAATTATAGTTTTATGTATGTTGATATTTGGTTAATTTATTGAATGTCCCTTGATCGCTTTTAATTACAGTTGTATATTTGAGATTATTTTTTTAAATGACTGTATTTAATTTTTCAGAATTTTATGCGTAGTGCTTTATTGATATACAGTGTATTTTAAATATTTTACAGAGGCGTATAATATCGTTTTGAATTAAATTTTTATAGGATCATTCTTGATGTCTGATCGATGTTCTTCAATACACCAATATTTATATAATCTACATTTTTATTGTACCATACTAATATTATACTCACTCGTATGGATAATATGCGTTTAGTTAAAAGTTAACTACATAATTGTAGAAAAGTATTACTATGTAACGAGATATGTAGTTCTAATTTAACTGAAACAAATTTTCATAATAATTATTTTATTGTTAGTCATGAAAGTAAAGCATTTACATAGTATTAAGTTAATAAAGTTTTTTATTCTTCGTTTGCAAGTGGAAGAAAATTATATTCGGTTAACATATATTTTAGTAGCACAAACAATACAATACACTTAATGTTAATAGTTGTATTCTCCAACTTTTTAGTTTTATTAATTTCACAATTGTTTATCCGGTGGTCGATAATAGATCGTAATAATTATTTGAACAAAAAAAAAATTGGTTTCGTTTACACTCAGGAAATTTTTTTTTAAACTAGGCACTTATTTGACCAACTTTACTTTGCAAACAATACTTTGGAAAGCTTATTAATAAGCTTATATAAATTATAATAGGAGTTATTATAATTTGTTAATAGAAATATTAACATAACCTAACATTTAACACATTCGTCTGGTTTTATTTATATATATATTGGCGCTCCGATCATTTATTATGTACATTTTTTATATAGTTTATTCATAATCAAAACATATAATAGATACATATAAGTCCAAAGTTTATTATTTATCTTTGAGCGCCAACACTTAAACGCCATCTTATACTTGACATACTGTAGCTTGTTGACAGCTGACGTAATAGCATTGGTAAAGCGAATCTATCCCACTACCAGGAATCTGTCAACACCGCTTTTCGGTTATTAAACAGAAGGGAAACTATTTTATTTTTGTCTTTTGATTTGACATATAAATATTACTACAATGTATGTTAGCAGGTTGAAAAGTAACATTAATATTGATTGTGTTTTTTTTTTTATTTCTGTCGTGTTTTATCTATAGTGTCAATTCGTATTTTAAGTTGTGCCAACAGATGCTGTTAATTTTTTTTTTTTTTTCTTTTTTATTACATTTAAATCTCTAAATTTAGAAAGAGTCACTTGGTTGTGTGAATGTAAGTAGAGATGTGTGATGACCTCGAGAGCGAGCATAGCAGACTAGCTAATAGTTTTAATAATTGTACAGACACGAGTTAGATACGAGTAGACTCATTGACAATATATAAAATGACCAATTTATGCTATGTAGTTATCCACAGTCCAGGTTGGTGCAAACATCAGTTTACATACTTTTCACGTTACGGATATTATAAGTTTTAATAATAATTAACCAAAAAAAAAATATTATTTTGATTCTGAAATATTATTTAACATTTTTCACAAACGGACGGTGAGGTAACGGCCTAAGTAACTGTTAAGTTAGTATCATGTAAAACTATTTCGCCGCACCAACCCATATTGTATCAGAATTGTGCAATAATGTAGAAATACTTTAAAAAATGTAGCCAAATCTTCAAGAGAGCTTTCGAACAAAGTTATTCAGTATGTATTTTGGATTAAAAATAATCTTAAGTGTATTATTAACTACATTGTGATCATGAAAATGAATTTGAGTATGCATTATTAAAATGTTATATTGAAAAATAAAAAGCGAATGTAATTAAAAGTATGTAGTGTAAGATAAAAATGTATTAAATAAATGTAAAATAGGTTAGTGAACAAGACATTTAATGTGGTTAGAACATTTTTCATGTTTTTGACAGTTGTAAAACACCAGTGCCATGTATGAGCAACTTGTGCATATAAATTACAACCATAACTATAATAAAAGACTCATCATGATATAGCAGTTTCATTTGATTAGTATTCCATATTTTATCTATACTAATAAATAAAATTGAAGTGTCTGTTTGTAATTCCAAGAAAACATTTTTTTTTATTATATGCGATTCCGATAACAATAGTACAATTTTTTAAATGTTTGTCTGTTTGTTCCGGGTACTCTCTGAAACGGCTGTACCCATTTTGACGGGTCTCTTTTTGGTAAATAGCTGGTACTTTTGTTTTTCAAAAATATTTAGGGTTCCACTTAAAAAACTAATACTCATTAAATTTCAAATAAAATCAGAATCCACGTACAGATTTACTGGGAAGTGTCTGAATTTGGAACAAACTGTTTTACTTTAGCTAAGTAACGAATAAAATAAAAATAATTAGGGTTCCGTATAAAAAAAATTAAAACGCAGTGAAGAACATGAAACGCGGTCAGACAGAGCTATAAATGCAATTTAGGTAGAAAATTTATCTTATTACTTAGCACATTTTAGAATGACATCTATAATAAAATTGTTCTGTTCGTATCACATAAAAGTAACATGAATCACTCGTCTGATTTCCATAATTATTTTCTTATCATATATGCGTTACTAGCTGTGCCCGCGACATCGTCCGCGTGAAATAGTGTCTTTGGGTAGCATTTTTATTTAGGCTAATTATTTTACAAATAAGACATACGTATAAATACTTTAATGAGCTATTTGCAGTGTTTCACACTAGTATACGGTATATATTATAAGTTTATTTAAGTATGACTCCTTAAATGTTACATCAGAATAGGTCTAATATTTTGTCTTTTTTCGCAAACATATAAAACATTCACATAAACCTTACATATTTCTACACAAGTTATCATCCGCTATTTTTATTTTACACCCTTGAGGGCAAAACTTTTATAAACTTTGAATGTCATATTTATATCGAATCAACATCCTAAAAAATAAGGTTAAGCTTCTAGCTCTAAAAATGACGATACTTCCACACAACTTTTCATCCCCCTTTCAATCCTCTTAACTATCTCTTCTAAACTACAAGGCTCTTACTATCTTTGTACCAAATTTCATTTAAATCGGTTCTGTAGTTTTGGCGTGAAAGCCCGACAAACTAGTTATTTTCGTATTTATAATATTAGCAAAGATTGAACACTAATGAGCTCCAATCCGGGTGTGCATATATTAGAGTTACCACTGCGGGGCGCACTTTTATAGATTAGGTAGTTGATATTTGTATTATTCATTTCTGATTGATACCGTCTATTAATTTACATATTTTTATGAACTGTCAAACGTGAATTCTTCATAGGCATTGTATGACAATAACAACCTATTATATCTGTGCTATTTTTGACACAATAATACACTATTTGTAAACTCGGTTTTGAGTCATTGTCTACCAAAATAGTCTATTAAGTCGCGGCCCAAACAAATACCATCCAAGGGTCGCATTCGGTCCGTAGTTTGACGATCACTGGGGTACATCGTCCATGAGGTGGGGGAGCTCTTCTGTATCCTTTTCGTTCACCTCTTTTTACGAACATTATTTGTTCGTAGAACTAGGGTCCCGCCTGTTGGTTGTACGTAAAGGCATTTTGACAGAGTTCCACTCGCTTTCAATCTAGATCATAGGTTTTACGATTTCGAATTTCATTATTAGGTCGCGAGTAAAGATTTCCATGCGAGAAAAACAGCCAAAGTGTGCGCAATATTTTTTGTGCACAGCCACATCATTGTGCACATAACACTCCATTGTTTTGGCCCAACTCTCGATATAGTCAACTTTGTTAGCCTGAAGATCAGACCGCCGGACTGTCTCCATAATTATGTAACCAAATTAGGTGTTTCAAAAGATCGGTCCACTCCAGTTTAAGCGTCAATTAAATTGGAGACCTTCGTCCAACACCGTCAATATAGTGACGCAAGAGCTTTCGCTTATAAATCCCATGACGGAAACCCAGCTAGCAGCATCGAAATCGATCGTGTGGTACCTGTGGGCTGTCCTGATGGCCACCAATATGCAGTTTGCACTGAATAGTAACATTGCAGGCTATCCGGTCTCCGATACAGTGGCCCCGTATATAGTTAATGTAATGTCTGTTCCTTGTAACTAGTTAGGGATTATTAATGAAAATAATTTTCAAAAAATGTGACGTAAAATATTTATTGCAATAATTCTATTACAAGAATAAGACTCTTATGTACAAAGTTACAAAAGCTGTTTCTACTCCTCAGTAGGTAATTATATTAACATTTTAAATAATATGTAAATAAAAAAAGTAATAACAATGACTTAAAATGGTAACCACAATCGTTTTATATGGGGTGAGGGGGTGAAATATGACTATCCATTTAAATTGAAAATATACATAACTATTTGATATAGAATAATATAAGAAATGAAAATACATATAATAGAAACGAGTTCGTTGTAGCGCCAGCTATAAAATAAAAGTGTCTCGCAAAATGTTGTCTGCAGGCACTGTGATCAGTGGTGAGAGTTATGTATTAGCGTTTCCAGTTTTCACAATGTAGATTATACCTTTTCGTTAACATATGTTTATTTCACGCAAAACAAATATGTTAAATGGTTAACTATATAAATATAATATATATTGGAAAATATAACCAGCATTTAATCAGGTAATTCAAGTATAAGTATGGACTTAAAAAAAAAAAAATCAAATATAACTAAACTAAAATATCCATAGTAGATACTCATGCGATTAATTACATTCAATTTTTATTCCTAAATATAGCAATAAACAACCATCTTTTCCACGGACTATAAATAACTAAAGCACATCGTTATGCCATAATATTTTAAATTAGGTATATCTAAAAAATATAAGAATTTTATAAATTTATGCACTTTCGACTTTGTCTTTCCTTTCTTCAGCAGGAATGAAGTCCAAGGAAGCAGAATTTATACAAAAACGTTTTCGGGTGGGTGTTTTGGCCCATCATCAAACACATGCCCCAGATGAGCGGAGCACTTGGAGCACCGCACTTCGGTTCGCACCAAACCTGGCCGTGTTAAAACTAGTAATATATTCGCTCCGACTTCAGTCATTCATCACACCGAGACCGTTCACCATTAACCCACAATTACCATATTATTGTAAAATGATATATGAACACAGTCGAATTGATTTTCACAAAGAGTTCGTGTTGTGAGATACATATATGTATATTGTTGTCAGGCGCAGTCGCAGCGGAGGCGGGATTCGTCGTCCAGCCGGCAGCCATCCAGGAGAAGCAGGCGGGACGGGACAAGACGGGGGCAATATGGATAATAGGGGCAAATGCATATTATTTATCATGCGCATTCCAAATCAATTAAGTATACGTATGATAAAAGATTTATTAATAATTTGAATGATAACATAGAAACCCAATGTTACGGCCACATCGATCAAGTGTTTATTTGCATATTGAATGTGATAATTTTAATAGATGAAGTAGATAAATTGGCATGAAGTAAAATAGCATAATTACATTCCGATATTATTAGAAAATAGCGTGTGTGTTTATGATGAATAGTGTAATGAAAAAAAATGTCATTAAAAGAATCAGTAAAGCAAAAAATTTACCAATTAAGGGCGACTTACGTTTGTTGTGTAGAGTCAGGATTGTGTTGGAGGATGATCAAGGGTACGGGAAAGAGAGACAGAAAAGATAAAAATATATTAGCACCACAGACCATTTTCTGTCACCGTTTATACAAATTTAATAAACAAACTTATAAACAATAATAATTTTAATTTGTAGAATAAATATATTGGTATACACATTTAACTATATTTTTTAAGATATATTTAAGAAATTAGGATAAGTATAAAACTAACACACAAACAACAAAGGCATTTTTTGAAATACAGCTGATGGCCTTGCTGACTTTTAATAGAGCAAATCCAAACAGTTGAAAAAAATATATTTATAACCTAGGGTCTATTTAAGTATTATGTAAAGATCAATGGGGGATTATTTTTGCTAGTGGACCGGGCGTCTGAATGTTGATTGTGGAAGTAATCTTTCTTATTATACACCCTTCCAACCATTTATTTCATTTTTGACATTTTGAGTACAACTCAATTAGAGATGTCCTAATGCTTTGCTTATTCAATTTTCCTATAACAATTGATTTTATTTATGAAGAAGTTTAACCGATTCCACACATTAATAAGAATTATATTTTTGCTTTATAAACATACCAAGGCATATAATGACTCATATTTTACGTATTAAAATAAACCATTTACACTATAGTAAATGTATTTATTATTTGGCAAAATCAATCAAGGATGTCACAGAGAACATTAATAATACATATAAGTAAATTAATGTAGACTTCCATAGACATAATATGTTTTCGTTATAGTCAATAGACTAATAGAGTGTGGGAGTGAGAAGTCATAATTAAATATATATTGCCTAAAAACAAAAAGAGATAGTGAATCAAATGACATATTGTCAATTTCTATACTTGCTATGACCCCCCCCTAAGACCGCTGTTAATTCTGTTGGAGAAATTTTATTTAAATAGTTAATAATCTTCAACGAAACTGTAAAAATATTATATTTGTGTTTTAGTCAGTGAGTGAATATGAAATTACACAGCATAATGATCTAAATAAATACTCTAAAATTTAATAATTGGCCTGAATAAAATATTGGAGTTAAAAAGCATGTCCTTTCACTATTGAAAAAAAAACAGTGTCCATGAACTGCTACATTTTTTTATCCATGATTGCCTGTAGATAATTATAGAAGTTCATAGCCATGCTTATGTCAAAAATAAAATAAATGGTTGGAAGAGGTATAATAATTATTCTTTTATTTAATGCTTATGTAATCATGAGGTCCATAAGAGTTTTGTTTTCTTTTGCTGACTAAGGGGGAGGGGAGTACAAAAATGACCAATATACATAATATTTGAATGGACCCATAATTTAGTAAAATTTATAAATTACTTAAATAATAAATTTTAATAATACTGAAAAATATAAATTATCATAATATAATCAAGCATAAATGAATATATATATGTACCATGCAAGATCTATCATATTGATCGCAAGCTATGAAGCAATGACAAAAATGAAAACTAGATTTTCTTGATGGTTATGTAGTATTTAATAGAAAATGATTTATTTCTATGTGATAATGTGTGTAAGGTCCTTTATCAACCACATGATGCCCAAAAGGTCATGCAACCTAATATGGATGTAACATTGTGAATCTATTTGGAAACTAAATACAATCTAAATATATTTGTTTTCGAGATTATATTGAAATTACAATACTATATTTAGAGTGGATTGACAAATATTTGATATATTAAAAACATAGTATAAGTAAGAGAGAGGTCAAGCTCAATCACTATGCTTATCTGAATAACTAATAGGTTAACATGGACATTTTATTTTTAGATCAATAAAATTAGATTTATTTTTTTGTTATTTAATTTCTACAATGGAAATTAAATAGGAGTGTTGATATTAAACATTGTGTACTGAAATAACCATGTTAACATTGAAGGAACCTTGAACTCCAACCAGATATATACAAAGTCTATAGTATAATACTAAAGCTATTGTGTCATCCTTTTACAATGGCATTGAAAATTTGTTCTACATGGTTAAGTTTGAATTAACACAGATTAATTCCAGTGGGTTATTACAAATATATTTTTAATATAGTTTGCTGGTTACTAACAGTTTTGTAAATGTGTGAATGTTTTAGTCTCATAATTAAATTCTACAAATCATATCTTTATGGTTAACGAGGTTTATAAAATAATTAGTCAATTACCATGCATTAGAAAACACTATACCATATAGTTTATCAACCATACCTGCACTTGTATCTTTATGTAAAGTGACCTTTTCCCTTGCTAGAACATCATTAAAAGCTGGCCATCCACATCCAGAGTCATATTTATTTTTAGAACTAAATAGATCTTGTTTACAAACTATACAAACATATAAGCCCTCATCATAAACCTTATTGAAACAACCTAAAAACAATAACATCTTTATAATAACCTAATACTAAACATTTTAAGTTTTATTGTTTATATGTTTAAATAACGATAATTAGTTAGATTATTTGAGGTTAATTTGAACAGAATTAAAGAATCATAAAATTATTTAACATTTGCATACCTGTATATGGTCTTTCAGTTCCACCTTCCTGAGTAACATGATATTGTATCGGCGTCAGGCGTTTTTTTAGAGCTTCTTTATCCTCCATTGCTCTCCACACTAGGGCTAAAATTTTGAATGTGTACAAATTTGAAAATAGGTTATATATTTTTGGCACGCTTCCAAGATAGACGAAGCGAGTTACTTCCTTACTTATATTAAGCCGATGATAAATACAAGCAATGCGCGACGGAGCGTCCTACCTGTTGTAAACGGGTGTTTCAACTGACTAGTTCTGTTCAGCGGTAATGCTTTCCTAAATGTAATTATCGATCTTATAAAACGCATAACTCACATAACCTTTAGTTACGTAACTTAAAATAATATATTATTTTTAATAACTAATGATAAGATAAAGAAGGAACAACGCCGCACTAACAGAATCTCAATAGTTCATTACACAGCTGTTTGTCATCTTGACAGCTGTCGCCTGTCATTTGCCATTCACATCTATTGGTAAAATAATCAAATTGTGTACATTACGCATGTCGCCATTCTCATAAGAAGTGAAGTGATAATAAACAATGCTTATTTGTTAGAATTTTATCTATAGATTTCTAAACATGTTTTTATAATGTAATTTATAATGTTGAATAAAAAGTGATTGTTGTAGAAATAATATCTATTTATACTCGATATTTTTTAAGAAAATGTAAATAAATAAAATAAAGTACTCATAACCGACGAGCATGTATGAAAGCGCTCATGAAAGTAGAGGAAGCGAAAGAGGTATGCCAAGATCGTAGCAAGTGGAAGGACGTAATCTCTGCCTACCCCCACGGGAGAAAGGCGTAATGATATGTATGTATGTAAATAAACGATAAAATTGGATATATAGTTTTGTTTCAAATTAAATATCATCAAGTAAAGGAGCACGTTATAAGATGTGATGTATGAATAATAAGGTATTCCAAATCCATCATTGCCTCTATTTTCAGGGACCAAGCACACTTGATTTTTGTTCTATTTTAGCACCTTCATTGGTCAAGTAGAAGATCTATCGCCTAAAATCTATAACCTATATGTTCTCTTGCAGCATCTATTGAGAACCAGCCGCTATAAGCCTAACGTGTTACCATCACGTCGTTTTATCATCATAAGATCACATCGTCACTTAACCTTATAATAAACGGTTTTAGCGGAAGCACAGTAGTCATTTCCAGATATTATTATTTACATAATGATCCACCGTATAATAAACTTTGGACATTAAAATTTGCTTGACATAGTGCCTAAATTTATTGTCAGGTAAATCGGTAATATCCTTTGTGCAAAATTTATGCTCTAACAGTTTTTGAATAAAAGCATCTTCGTAAAGTTTTGCAGGTTTGTAAAATTCCATTGTATACTCACTATAATGGACAACTCTGTTACGAAAAATCATAAAGTTAGGAATATATCTACGACTTTGTTACTTTATGCGAAAAATTATCATTAACGTAGAAATTGATTAGTTGGTTTACTCTATTGCCGATAAAATACTCTTTACAAGGTTGTCATTATTCTAGTTTTTTTTCTCTATAATGAAATGATAAATCTTTCTCGGTTTGTTTTATTAAAGAATAACTTTTGTTACCGGTAGACATTTTTTAAATAAAACACCTGTGAATTTATTATTAATAAACCAAATTTTTTACGCTACAGTTCAGGTGCTTGCTGTTCGTAGATTTTGACACAATTTATGTTTAGATTACCAAGTTCCGTTGCGAATAATATATCATTAATAGCTTCTTCGGCAAATAATTATTGTACGGAGTAAAGTCTGCCTAATTTATCTATCCAGAGCGAAGCAAGAGTATTGCACTTTGTCTGTACCTAACGGTTTAGGCTGAGAGACAATCGTTTAAGATAATAATAAATAAGGACTTGTGCAGTCGTGTGGATTTCTCTGTTTATTTAATGATTCAAACTTTGTAATTCTTGGCATCTTTGGAACTAGTAATGCAACTGTTTTCGTAGGGGAAAAATGTTGGTTAGTCTTTTCTATAGGAAATTGTTCAATTTCGTTTTTTACTGCTGTTCGACTTTTCTTCAAGTTCTAATTGCGATAATTTCGCCTCTATAGCGCATATTATTAAAACTTTTTCGTCGATAAACAAAGATTTTCTTACACTCGTCATGCTCACAGTTTTCAAAGTTTGTACGCAACAATACTTACATTTCAACATATCGACAATCTATTATAGCAACCGAGGTAAATACGTGCAAGCTCATCACAGCAAACAAAAAATTTCTTAGAATCAACGGTACGTATGATGCCGATAGTCGAGGTAAATACGAGCTAAACAGTAAAATAACAAACAAAAGAACATATTATACAGCTCTAGTTTTTATTAATTTCAGTAACTTAGAAAGTATTGTTTATTGTTTTAATCATAACGTATTGTTGATGTTGTTTAAATTGGGTTTGATGCTACATGCTTTTATTATTTGCATTTTATTATTATTTACATGCTTTGATCAGTGCTACATAGAACGTTTTATTATTTATCTGTGATTGAGCGTGCATTTTTCTCGTTTATTGACAACTTTTTACGTGAGAATAAATGGCAAACCCCACGAAGCGGTGAACAAAAATTAAAAAAGATGATTACCAATTACCACCCAGAGTCTTTCTATAAAAGTAACATCTAATTAATATTTATAATTGTTATAATAAAGAAAGGGTAAAGTGATTGATATAAATAGGTACAAACAACTGATGTTCATTCAACACATTGATTTATTTTACATATATGCAATAATAATTATTTATATACTTTATAGATAATAATAAATACCTACTTATAAAATAATCAATTTTTAGGTGTAGATTCCGAAAAAATACATTATAAATTCCAAACAAATCCAGGTGAAATTATGATAAAAAAAAATCTGTTCTTTTTAAAATTTATATGCATTTATTATGCATTCCCCGTTGAGTACACAAATTTCAGTAATCCAACTTATACAACAAAACAAAAAGAAGAAGATACAAGTACAATATTCAGTTTAAACTAACTCTGATACCAGTGATTTGAGTATTAGATGGTTTTGTAACACGGGGAGATTGATGCCAGAATTTATTTTAATAATAAACAATTCTTCTATTGCTTCTGTCGTAAAATAACTCATATTTCGTCGCCCACGAATTAGTTTCCGTCCGCGTCATTAAATTTTCTTTGATTTTTCTGCATTCATTAAATAAAGAAAATTAATCATAGATTCAAACTAAATAACTCTCGCTTTTTATAGGTAATAAGAAATAAATTAAAATAAACTAATTTCGTCGATACTGTTTAGTGTTTACAGTCTTGAAAATTAAAACGCGAATTGTATAGCTATGATTTATAATTTATACATTTAACATATTTTTTGTAGAGTAGGTACGGTCCGAGTAAGGGCTCCTAGGAATAATAACTCCTTCCAATATCATACAATTGAAATCCGGGTAATCTTCAGAACGGCTGGACGGACTTTGACGGGACTTTTTTTTGGTAGATAACTGAAAGTACTCCGGCTCATATAGGGTACTTAAAATTGTCGAAAATTATTTGGGATCCGCGTAAAAAAAGCTTCTAAAAAATTTAATAAAATCCGATTCAATGCAAAGTTTTACGGGCAAGTGCTTGGATTTATAAGATATATATTTACTTTATCCTAATACTAAATATTTTTTTGGAAAATATTTAGGGATCCGTATAAAAAAATTAAAACGCAGTGAAGAACATAAGAAACACGGGCGCAGCCGCGGGCACAAAGCTAGTCTAAAATCATTTTCTTTTTATTCACTTAAAGCTTAAGTTTTTATGTTTATAGAATAGTATAGGAGGTTTTGAACCAAAGACTATGACCAATATGATACTCTACACCAAAGCCCATCGAAGCGGAACCTGACTGCACTGCTCCTAAGTAATCATCGCTTTTTATTTATTCATTTTCTAATCTAGCTAATGCTGCTGACCGGAAGGGTTTCACCGTAACTTTGGGGGCGAGTGCTGAAGGGTTCGAAGCACTAGAAAAAGGGTTCGAACCCGAAGCGTGGGAGAACCATATAGACGAGATTATCACGGACAGCTCGGTCCCCTCAGTACACCGTCTATGTAAGCAGCTATCGAGCACACCGGAACCGGTCCGCCCCTTACTGGGCGAAGATGGCTTCCCACGCTTCACAGCAACTGATCGGGCGGAGATCTTTGCTACGTGTTTGGAGGAACAGTTCTCCCCGAACGACGAAGCGGACCTTCAGCACGTCTTCAATGTAAACCGACACCCTAGACAGATACTGGGCTGAGCCTGTAGTCGGCGGCAGCCCGGCAGACGCCCTGTTCTTCACCCCGGCCGAAGTAAATCGCGTGATCGGGAAACTGAAGCCCAGGAAGGCCCCCGGTGCGGATAACATTACCGTTGCAATGCTGCGTCACCTGCCGCTGAGATCACTCGCGGCGGTGACGCGGTTATTCAACGGTATTATCCGCTCGGGGCACTTCCCGAATAACTGGAAGCTCGGACTGGTCCGCATGTTACCGAAGCCCAGGAAGAACCTGCAAAGACCAGAAAACTACAGGCCAATCACTTTGCTCAGCACGCTGTCTAAGGTGTTCGAGAGGCTCGTGCTGGCCAAGATGCTGCCGCACATGAACCTGAGAGCCGAACAGTTCGGGTTTAGAGAGCATCACTCTACTGTTCTCCAACTCACGAGGGTCATTGACATAATAGATACCGCAAGAAGAAACAGACAATACGTCGCAGTTGTACTGCTGGACATGGAGAAGGCGTTTGACAAAGTATGGCACCAGGGGATGCTATACAAACTGTTAACGACCACCACGATCCCTAGGAAGATTCTCCATGTCCTGAAGTCTTTCCTAGAAGACCGCCGCGCCCAAGTAGTGGTCGAAGGCCAAGTGTCTCGGGAGTTCCCTATGAGAGCCGGAGTCCCGCAGGGTAGCTGCCTCTCTCCTAGCCTCTACGCTGTTTATACGAACGACCTACCAGTTCTCGGATGGACAGAGCTGGCGTTATTCGCGGATGACGCCGCATACTTCCACGTCGACAATACGCCACAAGACGCACAAATTGAGGTCCAAAAATTATTAGATATCCTTCCTGAATGGCTACGGAGATGGAGGCTGCGGGCCAACGTAGGGAAGACACAGGCACTCATGACTAGAGTGATGATGAGTAGATTACCACCTTGCTTGACGCTCCAGGGAAAGACTATACCGTGGAAGGATAAAGTCCAATACCTGGGAGTCACTATAGATCGAAACCTGACTTTTTCAAGTCATGTAGGAGATGTGATCGCGCGGACAAGAGCGGCGAGGAGAATGCTGCGTCCAGTGCTCACCTCAAGGTTACCCTTGAGAACGAGGCTTGGTTTATATAAAACCTATTTGAGGTCACGATTTACCTATGCCGCCCCTGCATGGTTCAGTCACTTATCGGAAACGAACAAGAGACGGCTTAGAGCCCAACAGAGCATCACGCTTCGCATGATCGCGGGGGCACCGCGATACGTTAGCAACCACGTACTTGCGCGTGACTTACGTGTAGAGAGCCTGGATGCGTTCATAAGCAGCCTTGCAACCAACATGTTCCGAAGAGCGGACACGTCGGCGCACGTTCACCTCCAGAACATCGCGCCGTTGCACGCCAGACCTCCCGACAGTCGGAGAGGAAGAGGTGATCGCTTGTCATTAATACATAGGCCTCAGGCGCGCGATCTCATACGCCGGTCCTCGCCTAGCTGAGTAGGTAGTTGAAGGAGGACCGTGTCTATGACCCGTATAGATCGGGTGCATCTCCCTGACCCCTCAGAGTCCGATCGACAGCAGGATTAGCTCCCAGAACTCAGAAGATTACTCCACGAGGGACGCACCTGTGTGCCTCACCCAGTTGACTTGTCCGTAGGCGCGGACAAAGGAGAGGCCACCGTCGAAGGGAATAGCCCTGATGCGGTTTCCCCGTGTCCCCTATTAGCTCGTAGTTTAGTTAGTAAGTGTAGCGTGTGTAGTTTTCTGATTGTGTTTTCCTTGTTTTGTTTTGTTTGTTTATTTTTAATCTTATTATAGTATGTAAGTTAGTTTTAATTTACATAATGTAATGTTTTTTTTTTAAATAAAGATACAAAAAAAAAAAAAAGAAAAGTATGGTTAGGGAAAGACACACGACACGCCGCTGCTAGACTGCTCGAACATAAGGAGGACACGAGAAGAATTGCTATATATAGGGTTCGAACCTCGGCTTGGCGGCTACCTATATTATAAAATTCCCACGGAATTTGAACCTAGCTAAACCCTACATTTTTTATTTCTTAATAATAATAATAAAAAAAACAGATCCTTACAGGACCTATGTACCTGCGTGTTATGTGCAGGAGTGTGTATGCATGCTTTTTATTAAACCTAATTTAATATTTTTATTTAAGTTTTACCGTCAATAGCTCCTTGCTCTTTTGCATCTGCATTAGCACATATTCAGTGTCGTCTTGTTCAGAATCTAAATATGTGTCTTGAGCCTCTAACGTAGCTCCAACGTTTTGGTAACGGTCATCTTGTAGCAACGGCCGCATCTATCATACAATACCTATTTCTACAGACTGTTAGGTACATAATATACATATATCTATATTAATATACTAGCTGTCCTACACGGCGTTGCCCAGATTATAAGTATTTCTGTAAAAATGAAAAAGGATATTCAATAATAATTTGGCTTTTAGTCTGAACCACTTAGTGTCTGTTTATTTTATGATTTTGTTTGTTTTAGAAAATTTATAACATAATGTTGTTAGACTTTACGTGGGCCGTATTGAGAATTCAAATTACATCCTAAAAATCTTTTTATCCTTTCTTTTTAAACAAATATAATCACAGCTAGTTTCGTAAATTAAATTATAAATAGACAAGGAAATTGTTTCAAACATGTATCTCATCTGTTTATTAATAGTTCTTTTTGTTTAGTAACTATTGTATAGTACAATAAAAAATAACGGAAATAAGCAGTTTTGTTTCTTTGAATTTTCTATAATAGTTATGGTCGAATTAATAAAAAACCATTAGAAAAAGTTTTACAATAAATGATGTGTATAGTCTAATTTCGACCACTGGATGAATACTATTTACTAATAAAAAGTCAAATAAAACAAGTCGAACAAAAATTGATCTCTTGGACTATGATGTTTTGTGAATCGACTTAAAAAAATCTTATTCCTTACTTAGGCCATAGATGACCTCGGCCGTTCAATATACCATGTCCGTAGTCCGGTCCGCAAGTGTATTTAAACAGCATAATAATCTTGAGATATACATAGATTATATTCATATTGGGGTGGAAAAACAAATGACTGCAATTACAAGTATTTTGTACGTATTTAAAGATACGATTCAGTCGACTCTGATTACTCTATAATCTGACCATTACTGTGACATGACTTTAGGGAAAACCTTACGAATTCACATTTAATTGGTTCCTGATGTGTTAATGCAGTCTTCCAAATATCAGTCGAGAGATTTTCAGCTTGCGGGGTCATCCATCTATGTAAAACCCCTTTACGTTGACGACACGGCTGCAATGCTTCCATACTCTAAAACCAGCCAGGAATTGCACTTTAGTTTATATAAATTTAAACATATATGGGTACAAATAAATTATGAATAATGTAATTAAAGTTAAATTACTTAAAGCGTTAAGTGCAATTCCTCGCTATTTAAAAAATCTATTTCGAAATATAAATACAAAACTAAAATGAGCAAAAAGTATGACAGTCCAATCTAACTAATGAATATTTTAGTATCTACATTAAATTAACTATTGCTAATTTAAGCAAAATGTATTTCTGATTCAATTTATTGAACCGACAAATTGATTAAGGTACCATTTTAATATGTTTATAATTTTTATCCCTACTAATCCTAATCCTAGATAAATTTGAATATCAAACCTGAATATCGTGAGAGCTGAAGCACTTTTTATTGCATTTATTGTACTTTTTATCGCAGGCCGGTGGATCTAATCCTTTGAAATGCATTTTAAGTTCCTTTATACTATCACATATAATAGCGTAAGGTATAACAAGAAAGAATATTACGTTTAAAATAAACTCCATCTGCCTGAAAAAAAAAACTATTAGCGTGTTTTTCTGGTAAATTTTTGCACAAGGTTAAAGAAAATTACATGTTTTTTTTAATAACGAAGAAATTTGATAAAAATGATCGGAATTTTGTCCAATCCTACTAATTCTGTTTGTCTCTTCTATATTAATTAAGAACATAGAAAGAATATTTTGAAGTTCTCAATTGGTAGACCGTATCGCTATATTTCACTCTTTAACTGTAGCCCAAACCTTATGGAACTATTTTTTTTCTAACTTAATTAACGCTGTTGACCGGAAGGGCCTATACAGCTTCACCGAACTTTGGGAGCGAATGCTGAAGGCACTTAGCCGAAAAGGGTAACTAGCACAAGGGTTACCAAAGTGGTACGAACCTCGGCTTGGCGGTTCCCTTAGTGCCTTATGGAACTTCTAGCAAGCGGTTGTGTGCTGTATTATAACAGACTAGCTGCACTCCGCAGTTTTACTTGCGTAGTTCCCGTTCCCGTGGGATTTTCGGAATAAATCCTAGGTCACTCCCTGGATTTCAAACTATCTCCTTACCATTTTTTTTTTCCAAATCGGTCCAGTAGTTTATAAGTTTATTCTTTAGATAAAAAAATACAAATCAAATTTATAATATTAGTATAAAAGTAGACTCTTATAATCTATACTAATAATAAAACTCCATTTTTGTTTGTATATTTTTTTTTTTTTTTAGAAATTTTATGACATATGTATAGTTTAAACGTCTCGACATTGAAAAAATTATCGGTCGGTGTGTATGCCAAGATTGAATTTGAAAACAGCTTGAGCGATTTTGATGAAACTTTGTATGCACAAAAACTATGTCTAGAGGCTGTTGAAATTTTCCAAATTATTTTTACAATTCGTAAATTAGTAAATTGAGTTGGACACATGGGGAGGATTGACGAAACAAATATACAAGACCAGGGTGACTGGGCAATCCGCTAGGGGTCGTCCTAGGCAAATGTATGTCGAACAGATCGAGGACATTCTGGAGAAAGGCCAAATCAAAAATACCAGAAACCGAAGAACATATATAACAGTAGAAAAAGTGAAAGACGTGTCAGGATCGTAGCAGGTGGATGGATGTAGGTATCGGCCTACCCTAATGGGAGCGAGGCGTAACTTTAGAAATGTTTGTAAAAATAAAATAAGAAATATTTATTTTCGGCATTAAGTCAAACACGGGTAGACCTATTTTAATAAAATGTGATGTGCATAAAGTAGGTATATGTTAATTAGAGCTTGATAGACTATAAAAATGAACAATATCATTTTTCCAATAAAAAAAAAATATTTCAATGAATTTTCATGTGGGCGAGCATGATGTGTCGTTCGATGCTATAAGAAATAAAACAAAATTGGGGCATCCCACATGAAATTAAGATATAAAGCATGTAGACGAAGTCACGGGGACCCGCTGGTTACAAATAAATATAATATAGGTATTACCAACTACATAGGTGCACTGTTCTTCTCTTTGTATCAGGATGTACAGGCCAACCTTCGGTGTCGTATTCCACCGTTCGTAAACTAAGGGCTGTTTCATAGTAGCGGTCCAACTTCCGCGGCGATTTGAACATACGTGTCAAACCCCATGCTCTCACACAAGGGCATAATAAACCTAAGAACGCTTTTATTATACCTGGAATAAAAATAATAATTAAAAACAATACTTCAAACAAGGGTGCTGTGTATTGTGTAGACATCAGTGGGGTACGGAGGTCTATGTTTTACTTAGTTTTGATGACATGGAGGACGAGGGGTCTGAATGGTAATTACGTCAGTAATATTTATTTGTTAAATTTATTCTTATTATAAATTATGCTTACGTAAACTATTGCAGTCAAGGAGAGGTAAAAAATGTCTGTAATTTTGCTTACTTGACTTGATACTTGAGTAGACCCAAGAAGCTGACTAGAAACTTCTAGAAGGTGGAAAAGCACTATACGAGGAAGTGAATACGCATTTACCTAATAGTAATAAAGTAACTAGTACTCCGAAAATTGCGACAAAAATATTCAAGGAATTCGAGTCATCGCAACGTACAGAGCGCACTCTCCGCGGTAAGTCCCGCAAGCTTAACCCAGCTACAATCTGTCTAGATTCTGGCATCTCCTGGCAAATCAGTTTAGGATCTTCAGCTGTTAAAGAAGCATTAAACGTTTAAGTATACGGAATCAGCATCTACAGGTGAAAGGATTCGATAAACCTGAAGGAAGTGAAAGATCTTATTATTTTCCAAATGTTAAACCCGATGTAATTGTGTATACATTAACCCAGCTATAATTTGTCTAAATTCTGGCATCTCCTAGGAAATCAGCTTAGGATCTTCACCTGTTAAAGATGCTAAAGTAAAATGGCGCTGGAGTCCCGACCCGCCCACTGTGTGCCAAAAATATTATGAATGTGATGATAGCACCAATATAAACAACTAAAGTAGGCTTAACATTTTTCCAATACCAAAACCTTCCTCTATCTTCAGATTTATCAAATCCCTTCATGTACCGATGCTGATTCCGAGTATTTTATACCTTCAGTTTGCTCTGCATGACTTTTTGGCCCAGCGTCCCTACTATATTTCCTATATATATTACATTTGATTTTCTCAGATGAAGCTAATAAGAACAGAAAGCTTACCCAAGCATACGCAGTCGCAAGTGCCATACACAAAAACAGCGATCACCTTTTCTAATTGTCACATCTCTGACCGCCACTGGCTCGTTATCGTCATTTATCAACGCGACTGTTAACATCATTTATATCTACTCTTGTTTACTAAATTCTACAGAATACAAATAGGTAGTAATTGGTTTTTTATAAATACGTACCTATTAGAAAGAAGGAAACTCTAATGAAAAGAATTTAAAAAAAAATTGAATTTAAACGTAAATTGAAAGCTACGTTTACACTGTGTAATTTCTATCAGATGTTTTCAATTACAAGATCATGGACGTCTTAGGTGCCTATGCAAAACACTCGTACTATACGGCGATCCATTCCTAAGATTACATTTCTGTTTTATATTTACACGGAGTGCAACGGAAGAACAGATACAACCAACAAACACGCTTGTGATTTTTCAACTGCTTTATTCGTGTCGGTGTCGGTACAGCCAACACTCGAACACACTACCCTCTTATGTCAATATCTAACAATTTCCCTACAGAAATAAAACTTATCGTCCGCTAAACTTGAATTATTTCAAACTGAGTATCTTTACTACAATTTATAATGATATAATTTTTCCACAAATAATTACATGCATAGAATTTAAATGCCACGATCAATAATTATCAATTCGGGCACTGCAAAGTAACTGTACTTTATAGTGTAGTTCTGAATATACACTTGCTGATACCAGAACATCATATGAGATGACGTTCACCACGTGCATGCTGGCTTCCAGGTGGGTACGGAAGCTCTACCGCCCCGTAAAAATACTATTAAACATAATAATTTAAAGCTAAAATATTAATTACCAGAGCAATGAACTATATCGAGGGGTAATTCAATAGGAATCTCCAGTTCGAGACGCCGCGTGTGTTTTGGCGGAATTAGAAGTGTATCCATATTAATCCTTGATAACTCTTCACCGTTGAATAGTTCAGATAGAACTGGGCCGCAGTCGCGTATGATAGCTCTGAGGAAATTGTAATTGTATTTTAACTTCTATTTTCTTTCTATTATCATAATATTTTATAAATGTTTCTTTTTCTGTATATTTCGTGACTATGTACATAAGATTATTAAACTGGCTCTCAAATGCGCTACCCCTGAGCCATCATCGTTTTCACTTTAAATATGCTATCTTTTAATATTTTAAAAGGTTGTCGTAACAAAGCCTTTGCTGTAGTGCTGTGGACTATTTAATATTTCATTCCAAAGATTTATTTTTGTGCAGTTTACATTACGACGTGAAGTTGGTGCAAAGAAAAGTATTTACTTATATCTCGATGCAGCCAATCCAGTGTTGGTCGCTTGTATTGTCAATGTTGTACGAGATCTTCGAGTACTATCAGACACCGCCGTTGTTATACGTCCCAATTGACTAAAATAAAGCTATAAGTATTTATTTTATATAAGGGATTTATTTCACTGCTCTCTATAAAATATATAAATAGAAAATGATAAAGTAATTGAGAATTTCACGTGTGAACGACTGGAAAGATACGACTAATTACTTTTATAAATGCTCTTTATTAATAGTTCGCGTAAGTTTTGTACTAAATAAAAAAATCCAAAAGTTAATAGGTTCTTTTTTGTGGGATTTATTTTTATGAAAACCCGACCTTAACTCACAATTACAAAAATATGGATTTATATAATTCTTATTTTGTTTAAGTTCTGGACAAGTCTTTAGTAAAAAAAATATCGAGTGAATTTGGACATGGTAATTTGATCGTATCAGCTAGCAAGTTATAAATCGAAAGACATCGGTTCAACACATTCTCTAATTTAAACAGTTAAAGAAAAGAAAGCATCGTTCAAAATATTCATATCACATAAAGTAGGTAATGAGAACGCGGCGGGTAATAAATAATCATTAATTATGAATAATAATAAGTTGACTATACTATAATGATAAACAGTTACATGCAGATTGATAAAGTATGGAATATGCTGAGTTTTTATTATGTTTTGTTGGGTTTAGATTTAGCGTTGAGTTACAATCTTATCTGTTAAAAATCACGACGTGGACGAAGAAAGTTTTACAGTAAATATAAAGCCCGACTCGTTAAGAGATGCAACGGGAACACACCTATAAATTCTTGTTTGCCAAGTCAACTACAACGAAAGGTAGTTACGGGTTCGTTAGAATATACTTCATCAATGTGCTGCGGATTATCGCAGTTTTTTTTCTCTTTCACCGAAACCCTGGACTTATTTTATAACTCTAAAAATAAGTATTTCATAAGAAATCGACTGACACCGACTCACCCAAAGCATACCAGCTGATTTCCATCTGCTCTGGTTTCGAGATCGATTTGAGCACGATGTGCTCGCTGATGAGGTATTGTTAAATATTGCTTATTTCCTTGTAATAACAAACTGACATTCATATCCTTATTACCGAATAGTGCTCTCGTAGTACGGATTTTTATTCGACGATTACCCTATGATATTTTGTTATTTTTGAATAAATAAAATGATAGTAAATATCAGGTTAAAAAGCTATGTTAAATTTTTCTGGGACCAAATGGCAACTATTCCGCGTCAAAGTAAAAAGAGGAATCACGTAAATCGGATCATAAATCTCATACATTAAAAAAAAACCAATCCAATTAAGAACCTCCTCCTCTTTGATGTAGGTTAATAAATTAGCTTCATACTAGCAAAGGATACAATTTAGTAATAACTCATTTAACATTGTGTTTAATTTAGAGCTCATTACTTAAAAAAAAAAAAACGTGTAGGTATATCAGTTATCAACCTTGGAGAAGTTCAATATAAAAGTTAAATAACAGAGTTAATGAGGACATAAGTAGGTAGGTACCTACTATTTAATTCTAACTTTATTCTTAAATAAAATAAACTTGACAATCGGAACTATTATAAAAAATACCTCTTGTATCTTCTGATCTGATATAGTGGTTAATAATTCAATATCATTACTATCTCCTTTGCCTAAACTATTTCCATCTTGTAAACCAATAATATCCTTGAAAGGTACCACAATATACTCGCCACCTAAAGTATACCATAAAATAAACTTAATAAATGTTGTCAACCTCATAGTTAAAACAGTACAAAATCGTGACAGAAAAGTAGATTCTGTTATAACACTGACCGTCTGGAGAATTGCTCGAAGTTTCGGTGTCTGAATTTTTACTAGACGCAAGAAGACAAAGGTTCGTCATAGGCAAGAAGAATTCTTCTCGAGGCACCCATTCTGCAGGTTGATATCTTATGTTTACGTCTTGGCTATCCCAATTTGGAGACATAGAACTAACGCTGAACAAAAAAACCATAATCTACTTATTTCAAATACTTAAGAGAGTGCCAAAGCAATCTAGTTCTATTGTATTCGACCGTGTGCTTCTAAAATACAAAAATTGGAAATAGATACTTAGAACTTATTTAGAAGTATTTACAATAGGATTTTTTTTAAAGCAAGACTGTACTTGATTTTTTAGTGGTTATCGTTATCCCATGAATGAAATTATCTTTACAGAGTATTTATGTGCATGAAGCAACTATCAAAATTCAAGTTATCTCAATATTTTTTTTTAACAAAACCCATATAACATTAATACTCTTCTAATTAAAATACATCAAATTTTCACTGATTTTTATATTAAACTAATGTTCGATTGATAAATCTTCTTACCACTTTAGCCTTCAGATCTAGGTAAAGTTACATAGGATTAATGCAGTAAATCACCTAGCATTTTTTCCTTTGATGACATCATTCCAAACAATGTTTCCTTCCGGTTTACTTAATTTTTCATACATTTGAACATCGACTATTTGTAATAAATCTGGATCACCTATTTCATACAATATATATTTTCTCTCATCGGCATCAAACGAGTTTAAGAAATCGTTCTGGTTTCCATTTATAGATTTAACTTCATACATCGTTCTTATAGTACTTCGTTCAAATATACTTCTATTTATATCTGCGTCTGGTATAGATCCTTCACTATTTATTTTATACTCGTCTGCAATAAAATTAGGTTTTTCATAAAATGAACGATATGTTTCTCTATCTGATTTATCTCCGTTAAAATTCAAGGGTTAACCATATTTGGGAATTTCTATATATTTAGGGTTATCGTAACTATTATCCGTTTTTACTCGTGCTGTATCTTCAAAGACGCTAGGAATTTCTCTCTTACGTAGCATTTCTTGGTAATAATTTGCTGTTGTTTTCGATTGGATTGTTAAAATCTCAATGCCTAGATTCATCAAGATATTATCTTCAAGGGGCTTATTATTACGTTTAGCTATTTCGGTGATATTTGTAGAAAAATAGTTTACTAGAAAATAGTAAAATTATTAATGGGACAGACAGAAAGCATAGGTACTAAAGTGTTTTATTTTGTCTTTTTTTTCATGTATTATGTATGTATAAGATATTTTTCATAAATGTTTCTTTTTGTAATGAAAATTAAAAGAAACAAATATAAACTATATCTTATTAATTTTGTTCTATATTATAACTATAAAAAACAATGGATGAAAACCAGAGTTAGCTTAACTACTTACGTAAATTGGATAAACTTCCACCATTAAAATTGTCACCGTCAACTAATTGCTCCTCATTATTTGACCCTATAATTATTTTATCATTTCCATTCTGTTTATTCTTAACTATTGTTATTGGATTCTCTTGTTCATCACTAGACCAATGAAAATCATTTAGTTGGCGACGGTTTCGATCCTAGAATGTATGGGATCATTTAGGATTTGTTTACTGAATCCTACCAAGATGTTTTGGCATTTTTAGTAAAGTACCGATTTCCGTTTTACTTCTTGTTCGTGATTATCAGAGCATGTCAAAACTCCGTTGAGGGTCTGTAATTAAAAATGGCTAGATAGATTAATGATGCTTGAAAATTCTGAATATCAACTTTCAGTTCAATTAAATAATAAGTATGAAATCTTTACCAATAATAAAATTGTAAATTTCACGTGTCTGTACATTTCCAATTTTTGTGAAAATAATTATTGCAAGGGACTAAAAATAGGTGTTTAAACACACTTCTATCATTTTTAGAAATGTCTGTCTGTTTGTCTGTGAAGACATCAACTAAAAAGTACTAATTATATTTCAAAAACACAAAAAGATAATTATAAAGTATATTCCAGGGTAGCATCAAAACTTTATTTCATTAAAATCGGTCCACTCTATCAAAAGTTATAGTAATTTTAATGACACGTGGCGACCAAAGGTTACAATATAACACTGCGGCCGACTTTAGTATGAAAGAAGAGTTTGTTAGTAAATGCGTTTTAGTCTTATTCCAGGTTATTTATTATTTTTTTCAAATTAAATGTAAATAAATTATATTCATATAATTTAGTTTTATTTCTGCTCACTTCACTATTAATTTATAATACTATTAAGCAAACATATATTTATTATGATATTTTAATATGAATGTATATATAAACGCTATTTAAGCATTATATAAATGTATATATGTATAAAAATTCTAAATGGTAATACAGACTATTTACTATAATCATACCAAGTTTCATCCAATTTGGTGGAGTAGTATTTGCGTGATTGGCGAAAAAATTAATAATAAACAGACAGACAGACAGAAATATTAAAAACCTTCGAAATGTGTTCTGTTGTCGATTCTGAACCCCTTCATGATATTGTTTCTGAAATATCTTCAATGTACAGATTTCGTCCTATCCTTTTATTATAAGTATAGATAAGTAATGACTTAAATTAAACAATAACTTTAATCAGTCTAATTTCTTACATCAATTTTCCGTAATTTATAAGCTTGAAGCGGTGGTCCCCAATGAAGTCGTAATACATATGGGTTGAGAAGACGTATACGTTTTTGTTTAAGTCCATATAACACGTGATCAATCGGAATATAAACATCGCCTGAATCATCCTATTTCATCAAAATATTTATTATGTATATGTATTCAACCATAAGGCGTCCACTGTTGGACATAAGTCTCCCCCCATAAGGGGGGATACCATAATCGCCACGCTTGGTACTCAATGGTACTCAGAGGATGCTGCTGTGCTGCCCATCCCTTGGTTTATTCCTTAGTCGCCTTTTACGACACCCACAGGAAGATATGGGTTGATACTAATAACTATTCTTAGCCAGCACTACATGATTAGAATTTGCTTCACTACATTAAAATGAGGTTATAGTTTTACCATAATAGTTGTTTTGGCCTTTTCATAAATGCACGTAATAAATTTTCTTAAACAAATGAGACAATCAGTAGGTTTGGATAAAAATATTCAATAGGTACTTCGTATAAAATATAATCTATACAAATAAATAAAATTGAAGTGTCTTCGTAAATTCAAAATAACATCTTACTAGATGTTTATTCGTGTAATACTGACCAAAAACACAAATTTTATAATTTATATCTGTATGTCTGATTGATCCGGCTAATCTCTGGAATGGCTGGCTATTTTGCCAGATAGATGAAGTTATAAGGCGTTAAGTTAGGCTACTTTTTTTTTTTTTTTTTTTTTTTTTAAATCTGAGTCCATGACCTTCCATGGGCCTCGGAATGCGCCGCCTCCAGGGTCCCACATAATAGTTGGAGGAGTGTCCATCGCTGTCAAGGGGTCGATGAAATATCTCGGCCTCACCCTTGACAGTCGATGGACATTCAAAGATCATTTTGAGGGTTTGTCCCCCCGGTTAATGGGCGCGGCGGGCGCTCTATCCCGCCTCTTACCCAACCTAGGGGGACCAAATTCAGCCTGCAGAAGGCTTTACGAGGGCATCGTGCGGTCCATCGCCCTATATGGGGCCCCCGTATGGGCGTTCAACCTGACGGCAACGAACATCGCACTACTGCGCAAGCCGCAAAGGGCGTTGGCCGTCAGAGCAATCAGGGGGTATCGCACGATGTCCTTTGAGGCGGCCACGCTACTGGCCGGTTTCCCGCCCTGGGATTTACTGGCGAGGGCCCACGCGTCTCTCTACGTCGGACGCGTGGAGGTACAAGAAAGGGGGATGCGCCTAGTGCCTCGAGAAGTCGAGGCCATGAGAAGAGAGCTCAACCGAGTCATGGTTGAGGAATGGGGCCACCGACTCGAAGAACCGAGCTCCGGGGTGGCCACAGTCCAAGCCATCCAGCCGGTCCTGCCCAAATGGCTTGGGAGAAGGCATGGTAGCCTCACGTTCCGACTGACGCAGGTTCTCTCGGGGCATGGCTGCTTTGGGAGATACCTGCGTCAGATAGGCCAGGAACCAACAGAGGAATGCCACCACTGTGGCGGTATACGGGACACTGCCCAGCACACGATGGTGGAGTGTCCGGCTTGGGAGGAGCCACGCCGGGAGCTCGTGAAGGCCATCGGCCCCGATCTGTCGCTCCCATCAGTAGTGGCGAGGATCCTGGAGAGTGAGACGAAGTGGATCTCTGTCGCCTCTTTCTGCGAGACAGTCATGCTCGCGAGCGAGAAGGGTCGGGCGTCGACGAAGGCGCTACATTGCTGATGACCTTCGTCCGCCGTAATTGGAGTCTGCGGGCGACCGATGCACCGCAGATTAGTCGCCCACAGCGGTTTTTGTAGCTGCGCAGACGGAGGGGAGGCGTATCGTGCCGTGCGCCTCTCTATAAGGAGGAAAGGGGGGTCCGAATGAGACCCCTCGAACAGTTGAAGGGGTCCCTTCTCAATTGAGGGGCCGACACCGACCGGGTCGAGCGGAAGTAATACAGTGCAATTCCCGCTCCCCGGTCCTAAGGTGTGAGAAGGCACCAAGGGGTTTTAGTGGGAATTCCCGGCCGCCCATCTTGGCCGGGCGAGTCCCACATACCCCCTCTCCGTTATAGTACGTCGAGAGGGGGATGCCTAAAAGCATTTCCCCTTGTAAAAAAAAAAAAAGGCTACTTTTTTAAAGAAAATAATCAGGGATCTGCATAAAAAAATTATGTGAATTGTGAACAAGATCAATTTAAATTTTACTGGCAAGGTTTGAATTTGTGATTTGTCGTTGCCTAAGGTAGTGAAGCTAATGCTGGCGAATGAGAGCAAGTGGCTGGCCGTTGACTCTTTTTGTGAGGAGGTGATCCTAGCCAAAGAAGCTGCGGAGAGGGTGTGCGAGCTGGATCCGGATGCGGATCAGCAGAGGAGGCGGCGTACGCGGCGTAGAAGGCTGCGGAAGTGTCCATTTATTTTGGACTAGGAAGAATGTTTTCTTCCTTTCTACTGTCACTGGGTCAACGCGGTAGAATGCTTTAGTCATCCCGTATTGCTCCATACAAGGTGGGGGGAGTAACCGGGGGGTTTAATGGGTAGTGATTGCGCTTCTCGCTTCGAGTCCTACACTAATTTTTGGTGTGTGACAGCCTCTCACACTTGCGTGTGTGAGAGACTGTCACTCATCCCCCGGATTCAGCCTTTCCCGGGGGTTCGTCCCCTTAGGGGTTAGGCTGAACAGCTAGTGCGTAAATGCATTCCGTTCGAAAAAAAAGGTTTGAATTTGTGATAAGAATCTTCGCTTTATGTTAGTCCCAAAAATAATTTAGAATTCTTACAAAAAAATAGTCATATTTTCCAATGAATTTAAAAACTATATTACGCAAAGACTATCTAATGGTATAGAAATTATTATACGTGGACGGAGCTACGGGAACAGTCTATATGTGAAGCGATGACGGCGCAGCGGGTAGTGCGGCCGGATTTCGTGTCAATCGACGCGGATTCGATCCCCACCTATCTGACTCTAAAAATCGGCCTGAGCTTTCGGTGAAAGAAATCATCGTGAGGAAACCAAGTATGGTGGTAGAGCATTTTCTAACGATGCCCGCCTGGGTAGCTACCACCCTCAAGTTTGAAAAACCTGTCGCCAAGTACCAATAGGTGTGTTCCGGTAGCATTACTTGAGAACCAGTACCTCTAGGCTTAATGTGTTTACCATCATGGAACACATCGTCACTTAAAATCAGGTGAGATTGTGGTCAAAGCACTGAGCCTATTCCGTGTAAAAAAAAAGTATTAGAATAAACATTAAATATGTATTCTCCAAATAAAAATCTTTGATCTAAGACGACTTTGCAATTAACATTAATCTCTACAATAAATACTGAAATTTTTAGTGCATTTTTATAGAAAAAGTAAACTAACATTAGTATCGCTGGTTAATTTTATAGAAACACCCAATTTCTTATTGCAATCTCGGAGCACACTATGTTTGAATAGTTCATCATGGTCGAACCGTGTCATCTCATTATTGAGTGACGTTCTTTGTTTTTCCTGAGAACCAATACACTGACATTAGATATACCTTTGTGTTTAATATTTTATCGTGATTTTTATAATAACTAACCTAATTATATTCGTTAAAAAAAATTGTACTAAGATAAAGTAAAAAATATTTCTCATAAATTCAAACACTTGCCCGTAAAACTGTGCATTTAAACTGATTTTATTCAATTTGTTATGAGTTTTAATTTTTTTTTAGGTGGATCCCTGATTATTTTAGAAAATCAAAAGTACCCTGTTATGTGGAGTAACCTCATCTATCTACCAAAAAAAAGACTCGTAATAATCGGTCCATCCGTTCCCGAGATTACCCAGAACAAACAGTCAAACAAAAATGTTAAAAATTGTATTTTTGGTATAGGTATCTTATATATAAAATTTGTTATTTTGACATTAAAAGAGGCACTTCTATTATATTTATTAGTGTAAACTTCCCTTGCAGCATCTGTCTGAACGCGATAAACTAAATCTACAAAACGGATTTTCCTACACTTTTCAGTAAGTCTCTCATGGTAAAAGTTTATTCAGTTTATTTTGTAAACTATTAATCGATCAAGCTGAATTATAGATAGGTACGCTTATTGCGGTTCACTACAAACAATAAATTACATTAAACCTAATAACCCTAACGAGTACGTATTATGTGAATCGCAATCGCTGTACCTAGCTGACTTATACGGTTGATTTTTTACTTTGCTAACTCCACTTCAAATTATTTTTAGCTATCACATATCTTGGAAACTAATTTGTTTATACGAATATACAATAATTACATTATAATTAAGTAAATAGTAATATATAAAGATAACTAAATAATTAATAAACAAAATCTTACAAAACAAATAATACTTAGTATATTAATATAAACAAATTTGTTTCCAAGTCATGTGATAGCTAAAAATCATATATTATTTTTATGATGAATTTCCTCAAAGTATCGCTTTCATCAATCGAATACCTAGTGGACTGCTGAAAATTCTGTCATAGTGACTCATTTTCTGTAAGGAGTTGGCTAATATGGTACCTATTTGCTTTCACTATACGTAGGTCGACATGATAACGACTATGGAATGTTCATTTCACACCGGTCGTCACTATTCATGGAGTACCTAACTATAAAACGTAATGCCAAATTGAATTTATTATGTCGTATTGTAATTTGACTATGTATACGCGACTGTGCCCGCGTTTCATATGTTCTTCACTGCGTTTTAATTTTTTTATAGGGAACCATAATTATTTTCCAATTTGTTTGAGTACTAAGATAAAATAAAAATATTTGTCATAAAATCAAACACTCGTCCGTAAAACTGTGCATTGAATAGGATTTCATTTTGCATGCATCTTTTATGAGTTTTAAAAAAAGTCCCGTTAAAATGGGTCCAGCCGTTAGTATAGATAATTAACTAAATACACTCGATAAACAGTCAATATTTTGTATTCATTTGTCGTATAGTTTCTATTAACCAGTATAAGTTATTAAGACACTACTAACATCTGGATCGCAGTCTAGAAATACGGCTCTCACTTTTATTACACTTCCATTTTTATTTTCAACATTAGCAGTGAGAACGTCATAACAGATTACGAGGACGATGGTAAATTCTAGGAATTGTCTCATACCCTTAGGTGTATCATCTCGAACATAAAAAAAGTTATATACTGGAAACAGATTGGTACGTATGTTTTTTGAATATGACACTTCACAATAAGTTGATTTTAATGACATTTGATATATTAGGAAATAGGATATAGTATAAGTTTTGATCAATAGGTGAAACAACTAAATAGCGTAAACTCTTGTGTAACATCCACCATCCGGGGGCATGAGAACCTCATATAAGAAATTTTCATATTATAGTCTTTGTAAGGAATATTATATTGTATTTAATAATATATAAGTCACTTAAGGTCGTGTAGATTATTTTACTAATATAATGCTTTTGGGGAAATTGTCTGAATTTTTGTTCCTTTACGAACAACTTAACTATTAACATCCGTAAAACGCTGTGAATAGTAACAATTTCCAGGTCTTTGTTAATATATATATATATATATATATATATATGTTTCCATTTGTAGACTATACTTTTATACTTATAGAAACAATTAAAATGTTCTTATTTTGAAATAATTCAATTATATAATTATCTTTATTATATAGTATCTTAAAAATATTTTGGATTTGTGGAATATGGAACTCGTTGGTCGAACACTTTGGAAATCGTTGCTACGGCAACGGCGAGAGAAGACCACGTTATACCTTTTCGGTTTTGACATTGCGCGTTCAACGAAAAAGAAAACGTTTATATCACTGTACTCCCTTGTGATATTTCAAGATTTTTTCTGAAGTTTTTCTTTGAAGACTTACGTAATTACTGGATAATCACTTATAACCGGGATATCAAACCACTGAACAATACTGAATCTAGTAATATGTCATATGAGAAATTAAAATTACAACTTTTTAGTCCAATGATAAAAGCTTTTACTGCACCATATAGGTTTTACGTAATTTTGAAAATATTTATTGTTTGTTATCAATACTATAAATATATTCACAACTTATTCAACTGCATCAATATTAAAAGAGTTTAACTCATACTCATTCAACGGATAAAAGTTTGCTCATGTGAAAATATTTTTTTTTTACTTGAAAAATATTTAACTTAAAAAAGTAAAGAAAACAATAATTACACGTTACTTTAATTTTATTTATTCATTTTGATTTTACAGAAATAGACAAATTACAAGATCACATTTCCAAAATACAAAAAAAAAAGAATAATTAATTACATCCTAAACACAGTATACATTAAATACAATACTACTAAACTACTTCTTTATAAATTCCTTACTAAAAAAACCTATTATAATTTTGTTTATAAAAAGTAAATTATATAAAAAGAGACAATGGTAATCAGTAAACTCTTGAAATGAAAATTCTACATTTAAATATATTTACGCAGAAAAATTAAGTTTAATAAACAATATGTCGTTCGGTCTAAATTTAAATTTTGATAATAAGATCAAAGTATTTTGGACATTAGAGATATCGTTTTCTTTTTTTATAAATCACATATTACGTTACTCAAATTGAATAAGTGAGATAAAAATAAAGCTATGAGTGTTATCAGAAAATCTCTCCAGTCGTAGCTTAACTATGTAATTTAATTGAAAAATTCTTACAATTCTACATAATATCACTACAAAAAGACCTAACCAATTAGGAACATTTTATTTAAACAACGTTAAAATTACATTATGACTTTGTCCGACAAAGTTTTTGTTTTCTACAATTAAAATATCAACAAACATTGGTTGGATCTCTTTGCTATCAAATAGACACATTTCAATAATAACCACAAAATGTTTATAATAATAATAATAGTTGTAAGCGCATATTTCTAAATTCAGAGTCAAATTATTATTATATATATTTAATAAAAGACATAATTTTTTTTTTGTTTTTTTGTTTTCAAATGAACATTATTAAATAGTTTACATATTTGGTTTACTGATAAATTACAAATACGCGCTCCCGCTCATGCTATATCAGGTTAAACACTATTTATTTCTATCAAATTTTCATTCATTTTAATAAATAATCATAAAATCGCAATCATATTATAATGAAATTTACAAGTGTTGAACACTGATAACGCATAAAGGGTAATTTTAAATGACGAATTCTAACAATGACAAAGTTTATATTTTAAGTCAATCAAGTGTTCACTAACGATAAGGCGAATTAATTCAAAATTTAAATTCAAAATCATAATACTCTTTTTCTTCACTTAATTTAAATATTTTTAAGATTCCGGATCCGTTGACGAATAAGTAGCCGCTTTACTAGTCTGTAAAGTATGAAAGATAACACTTAATTAATGCTAAACAATATAACAAATATATATGCTTTGACTTTTCTGTTGTTTTGAAGTAAGTGTCCCGGCGAACTTTGTATTGCCTCAGAATCAATAAATGTTACGTTATTAGCTGAAAGAAATTTAGTTTCCAATGTGCTAACAAAACTTGCTCGAGTTCAAGATGAAAAAAAAAATCATCAAAATTGGTCAATCCAATATAGAGATTTCACCAAAAAGTCGTTTCATACAAACTGTATGATAAATTTTTTTTTTATAATGTTTATTTTCAGTGTTTTAATGGTTATCCTGCTATTCGAGAAGGAAACTAATACAACACAACAATATCATAAAAATAGGGGTCCAGCCGTTCGAGAGTATGCCCTATTTGTTGATAGTAAACATGTAACTAGACCGATTTTGTTATATATAGATAAATGGATATAAACAATGTACACTTAATAATAGTATTATAAAGAGGAAAGATTTGTATTTTTTGTATGTAAGGAATAAACCTAAAAACTACTGAACCAATTTGAATGAAATTTGTTATGGTGATAGTTTGAAATCCAGGGGTGACATAGGATAGTTTTTATTCTGAAAATCCCACGGGAACGGGAACTACGCGAGTAAAACCGCGGAGAGCAGCTAGTATACAAAATATAATTACCTCACAACTGTCATAGAAGCGCATTGCTGTCTCGCTGTCGTAGAAGCTTACTGTAACAGTTTTATCAACGGGATCGTTGCTTGTGAAATCTCTACCGGACCACATGCATTGGTCTCCATTCATCTGTCAAAAAAAAATTACATATATACACACACACTCACTCACAAATACATACACACATGTAAACATAGTCTAATATTTAGTTTATAAATAATGATAAATTCAATTATGGATCTTTTATTTTATCTTTCGTTTTAGTTTATATGTCTATTTTATAGATGTGAATTTTGATTGTAAATAAATAAAATACACACTTTTCCACACCAGCTGAGCATGATTATGTATCACTATGATCTAGGTTGGTAAACACACTATGCCTAGACCTCTTAGGTTCTTAAGCGATGCTACTGGAACACATCTACCGATAAGTGCTTAGCGACTGATGTTCAAACTTGAAGGTGGGTAACCTAACCAGGCATTAGAAATAGGCTCTTTTAAAAAAAAATATTCGTTTTTTTTTTTTTTCGGATTTCAGAAGAATGGTATCTAGCACAAAGACACCAAAGTGGTATGGAGCTTGGTTTGAATTGTTACATGAGAGGCAATTCCGAAGTATTTGCCACGCGCTAAACTTAACATAGTTAGTACAAAAAATAGGTTAAATGTAAAAAGGGTTAGTACCAAAGTTATGGAACACAGCTTCATAACTCGATTTGAAAGTCCGGTCAAAGAATGTACTCATTGAATCAGTCGATTATTATAAAATACCTTTTTTTTTTTTAACGTGGGGAAATCCTCGTGGACGAACCCCTCTCCCGGGCACAGGGAAAGAACATCCTGTGCCCGGGAGAGAGGAACAGTGCCGGTCTCTTACCGGCTAAAACCCCACGGCCGCATCGGCGCGCATTTGGGCAGGATCTCGGGATAACGATTAGCATGCGCCACTACCCTGTCCAAGCGCCTGGGTCACCCGTGCACGGCGTGCGGGCAACCCTCGTCTCGGAGAGAGAGATTGTTGTTTTCTCCCCATGCTTCTTTGTGTATGAAGCGGCGGCTGTTAACCCAGCTTCTCCTTCACGGGTTTGTTCTTCCTCGGTAACGGACACCCCCGTATCCGTTACCTAAACTATCGTCACGGAGGCATTTGGTGGAAGTCTGCTCTCCGTCTTCCCCGACCCGTGCTCCTGCGACTATCTGCCCGAGCTTCCCTCTCTCTTTGCCTTTCGGCCTCCTCTTTCTGCGTGAGGACGCTCTCGCAGAAAGAGACGACTGCGTTACAACACCTCTCTCCACCGACCATTGAGCGAACGACAAATACCTAACCTAACCTTAAATCGGATTAAGTGAAAAAAAAAATGCAAAACAAAAAGGCATGAAGCTTTCTGCTTTCTGCATGTCTGAGGACATTATGGCATACAAAGTACCCAACATTTTACATAATTAATGTTTAAAGAATTAAATGTAGATATATCGAAAGAGAGAGGCAAAGATAACAAAATTCAGGACATTTTCCTTGTCTGTTTATAAACCTATTTTCTTTATTATTCCTCTTGTTAGTTAGCTTTTAGTGTTATTAAAAGAATTTTTTCTAGAAATGTTCAAGAGAGTTCAATAATGATTATGGACAAATTTCGACCACCAGGTGAAAATAAAATGGCTGTTTATATTGTGCATTTTATATTGAATATAATGTAATGTATAAATACCTGAAATTCAGTATCGGTGTGTATGAGCATATCCGTAAGAATCTCTCCGGTGACAGAGTCGGTGACGAGTATTTTCGGCGAACATATTTCCTGGTCGAATGTAACTATTATGTGGGCTTGTTCGCATTTAGTAACCGTCTCGCCTTGCATTATCACCGCTTCACCGTCACACGAGTAAAACGCTCCCGATTCGTCCTCGTCCTCTTCCTGTTTTGATAATTATTGATTTACAAGAAAATTCACATAAGTCTCAATGTAAAAATTACAATCAATAATCGTTATTTTATTTGTTTTTTTTGTTCTTAAGTATAATAGAAAATATACAATTCATATTAATAAATACAGAAAGCACAAAAAGGGGTGATATTTACAGACATCAATATCCTTCACCCCTTATAAAATATGTGTGTATATACACAAAAATTATATCGATACATAATAACTGAGACAGTAATTAATATAATACTTTGCACTACATAAATGTATCTGTGTGTAAATATAAAATTATTTATTTGTTTAATAATACGAGTTCCATTTCGATTTGCTTTTGCTACGAGTAAAGTATAAGCTTAATATCTCGAGAAATATCGATCTTTGAGATTAGGTTTAAAATACATACTTTTTTTCATGTGGTAAAATTAAATTTCTTACAAATGTCAAAATATCTACAAAATTTGATTCTAGTGACTTTAGTAGCACTCTTGTAAAGCGCTCAATCCTGAGTAATTCCTGAGTTCGAACGATATGAAAGCACAAAGTACCCGCCGAGTTACAAAAATATTAAAAAAATATATAACAAAATTTACGTGTATTTGAAATGTGTACTCTGCACACGCTCTGGGAGTGAACTTAAAATTAATATTAAGGCAAATTTTCAGGCAATTTTTTTTTTACATATTTCCAAAATTAGCGCCGGAATCGAGAAAAAAAATAGTAGTTTAAAACTACATCAAGTATATATGCTCCTTTTTTAAATATATTATAATAAAACGTTATAGAAAACTAACCTCTTCATTATAATAATGGTCGTAATAATTTTGGTCATATTCATAATCCTCTTCATCGTGTTCTTCATCCTCTTCCTCTGGTACTCGGAACTGAACTTGTTTAAACATGTCTACTGAAGGGACATCGTTGTCATCATCTGTTGGCTTAGTCTCATCCTTTGGCTCAGTCGGCTGTTCTTCAGTGAACCGTGTCACAGACTCCGCTTGAGAAGCTATCAAGGAGTCAGCCCGAGCGCTGTCTTCCAAATGTTTCGGGAGCCTTAATGGAGGAACACTCTCGATATGTGTTTCGATAGTTTTCTCCTCATCAGCTATGGCTTTCGCTGTGGCCGCTTGCAATTTCTAAAATAATGAAAAGGAATACAGATAAGTAATGCAATAATAATTAATATATCAATGGATAATATATAAAATTAGCTACCCTTCGCGGTTTTACCCCCGTATTCCCGTTCCTGTGGGATTTTCGAAATAAATGTCATCCAAATCGGTCCAGTAGATTATTCGTTACATACAAAAATACAAATCGTTATAATATTAGTGTAGATTATAACCGATGACCATAAACAACATATTATTGACTATTGTTATAAATGTTGAAAATAAAATTGTAAGTTAAATGGTAAATTTCATCCATACTAACAAATAAAATTGAAGTGTCTGTTTATAATGTTTTTTTTTTACTAAATAGATATGAATGTATATACGAACACTTATACCAAAAACACAATTTTTAAAATTTTTGTCTGTTTGTAATAGGTAATCTCCGGAACGGCTGCATCGATTATGACGGGACTTTTTTTGGTAGATAGCTGAAGTTACTCCGGGTGACTTTTAATTTTCGATGATAATTACGGGGCTATGCGTACATAAAAAATAAAACTGATAAAAAAAATCTGATTCAATGCACAGTTTTAAGGGCAAGTGCTATAATTTATGAGAAATATTTTTACTTTATCTTAGTACAAACATTTTTTTAGGAAAATAATTAGGGTTCCGTATAAAAAAAAAAGTAAAATGCAGTAAAGAATATATGAAACGCATGCGTAGTCGCGGGCAGACAGCTAGTATGTAAATAAAAAAGAATTTTGACACTATACCAATAAGCCTCAATTAACGCCGCAGTAGAGACAAAAAATAAAACTTGAAATAAAATAATAACTATAATGATTTGTTTTTGATACAATCAGGAAATAGATTATAATAGGCCATATTATAAGTTCACTAAAGTTGACAAAACATAAACCGGTTAGTGGTATATAATCCACATACATTTCTTAATTATAATCAGTACTAATACTTACTCTAACAGATGCGACAACTTTTTCATGGAAACGATTAGCAAGATCTGTGGATTTAAATCGGACAGCGAGTGTTTCCTGCACTCCTGACGTATCCTCAGCGTAGTTTATACCGGCCCAGGTCCAAGCTCGGTCGGATTTCATCATCGGTAACATCTCGAGATCATTGAATAGCATCATGTTCAGAACAAGCTTTAGGATCTGAAATATATTATCATTTAGATATGTTTATTATTGACCAACTTATTATTAAACTCATAATATAGAATCTTCAATTTCCAATTCTCACATATATCTATATTATAACAAATAAAACTGGAAGTGTATGTTTGTAATGTCATTTTTTTTTTCTAAATAGATATGAATGTATGGATAATGTAAGATGGTTATACCAAAAATACAATTTTTTTTTTTTGTCTATCATCTGTCATCTGTCATCATCGGCAGAACAGATTTTAGTGAGACTTTTTTTGTTAGATAGCTGAAGTTACTCTGCGTAACTTCGGTTACTTTAATTATTCGAAAATAATTAGAGTTCCGTGTAAAAAAAAGTTAAAACTCATGAAATTTCAATGAATTTCGGTATTAGAATTTGTGAGAAATATCTTTAATGTAAGTAGCACAAAAAATTGAAAACTAATTAAGGGTTCCATATAAAAAAAAACCCATTGAAGAATATATGAAATGCGAGCGCAGCCGCGATCACACAGCTAGTCAATCAATATAACATAATAGTAATTGTATTTATTAGTCTTGTGCTGATATATTATACATATTATAATAATAAAACATACCTGTTCTCTACGCAAAAGTAATCTGTAAGTGTGTCTGTCTGGGTGGTAAAGAATCTTGATCTCGCCTACTCCACGTTCCTTCCATTCCCGAGTCTTTTCGTCGTAGCGGTACAGTTTGCAGCGTTCACCAAATAACTTTTCCTAAAAAATAAATAAAATTGCTAGTACCTGCTAATAGGGATGTTTATTGATTATTATGTTTATTTATACTTGACTAGTGATCGAAATTCGACCATAATTCATAAAAACGCTAAAAATTTTGTGTTTGCTTTTCATTGTCAATTAATTAAAGTAAACCCTTCTCAAAAGTCAATATTCTGTCTACACGGTAAATAAATGTCAAGTCTGACATTCATATGTGATTGATAATGCATTGGTAATGGTAAGGGATAATGATAGATGTGTGTCTGTATCAAACTAATTTATGTAGCGTGTGAACTGTATTGTTTTAATAATCTTCTCTATATAAACTATAAGTGTGCGAAATTCCATGCTCCTTGTATCTATCTCCCTCTGTCCGTGCAATTTTCATAAAAAAAGGTAAAAAGTTTTTGCTTCACGTATTAATATTATGACACACAAGTAGTGTAAAAAAAGCGGACTTCATTCCTGAAGTATTCTCTGCCAGTTAACCTTGGATCGTGAAGAAACCAAATAAAGTTGGCGTAATAAGAGATAAAATATGTGACATAAAATACTAGACCATAAATAAGGATGAGAACTGAAAACAAGCCAGCTATACATACTACATACAAGTTTAAAGTGAAATGGATCTACTTCTCTCACTAAAATCTTTAAACGCTCGTATATCAATTTTATTTCGCTAAACGGATTATTTTTAATTATATTATTCATTAAGTTTGTTATCTATACTAATAAATAAAATTGAAGTGTTTGTAATGTTAAAATTATTTTTTTGTTCTATATACTGTAAATAGTATATGTTACTAACATTTCTACTAATAAAAACTATGTTTTTTGTCCTACTAATATTGTGTTGTCTTATATGTTTGTATTGTCCCTTTTTCAGGTTGATCACATAGGTCAAAGGATTGTTTTTTTCATTTCATCAGCCATAGTCTTGTTTACCAGTTTCCACTTGGTTCATGACTCTACCTTATGGACACTGGCAGAATTGTGGCCAATAGCTACAAAGGCCAAAAACTAAGAAGGGAAATGAAGTGCATGTATACTCGACACCTACACCAAAAATGAAAATTTTAAAATTGTTGTCTGTCTGTTTGTTGTGGCTAATCTCCGGAACGGCTTGACGGATTTTGACGAGACTTTCTTGGTAGATAACTGAAGTTACTCCGGGTAATTTAGGGTACTTTTCATTTTCGAATATAATTAGAGTTCCGTGTAAGAAAATTAAAATTCATAAAAAAATGAATAAAATCCGATCCAATGCACAGTTTTACGGGCAAGTGCTTGAATTTACAAGAAATATTTTTACTTTATCTTAGTACTAATCAAAATATAGGATTCCGTTTAAAAAAATGCAGTGAAGAATATATGAAACGCGGGCGCAGCCGCGGGCACACAGCTAGTTTATAATAAAGTAAACACCATATTACATATAGATAAAAAGTATTGGGCAACTACATTCAGTTACTCTTCTATTGGGTACAGACTAATCACAATGTCACTTTAATGAATATTTAAATCAACCAATAGATTATCAAGATGGAAGTGATGGTGACAAGGTGGTTGTGTGGTTAAATTCCACATTGGTGAACACAGGTTTGTATCCACCTATCTATTCTATGAGCCTGGGGTATTCATAAAGGAACTTAACGAAACTCTGTTAATACACTTTATGATGATAAAATTATTGACAAACAATGGAGAAACTAGGCAACCCTGAGAACTACCGATAGAAGTGAAAACTGGAAACTTTGCAAAAACTATGTTTTTTTTTTCATATTTGAGTAAATTAACGTACCTCATTCTCTTCTCCAGTTGTAACAACAATTTTATCAGGCAGTGGAACCACTGGCTCATAATGTGGATCATACTCTTCATCGCCGTGAGCCTCGTCACTTGCCACACTATCATTATTAGATTTATGTGATCTTTGTGCTGAGGTAAATAGTTGTTGTCCGGCCCCTTCCCATTTAAAATCTGGTTTTTCTAAAATATCAAGCAAACACATATATTAACACTATATATAAATTATCAGTCTAATGCATTTCAATTTTATTTATAAATACAACCCCCTTTGTAAATTAATAATTCTCAATAATAATTGCAATTTTTTTTAAACATTTTAAAGACTTGCTACTGAGTACTTATACAGATATTTTAAGTCAAGTCAATGATTTAATATTCTCAAACAAAAAATTGAAGATTTTTTTAAATTATTTTGATAAAATTAACTGTCTTGCTTCATCGCAATTCGTTAATTTGTTTTGTGTTCAGTGTTTACAAATTTTATTTACAGGAAAGTAAATATCTTGACTTTGATAAGTAATTTTAATGTAACATGAATTATTATGCCCAATAACAAAAACATTTATAACATATTAAAAAAAATATAAGTTAGTAGCTGATCTCAACGATTTTACCCACGTGGTCCCGTTCCCGTATGATTTCCGGAATAAAAACTTTATGTCACTTCCTTGGATTTCAAAATATCTCCAAATTTCATCCAAATCAGTCCAGCAGTTTTTTATGTTCATTCGTTATATACAAAAATACAAATCTTTCGTCTTTATAATATTAGTATAAAATTAGTTTAAATTTCTTCTATATTTTATCTTATTCTTGGTTGGTTGATTTAAGTTATCACTTAGGTTAAGCCCAAGTAGTATTATTCACCATATAATTTTAGTTAAAAACAAAACACTTCCAATATTCAAGTAGGCTGAACAAGTGAAATATAGAATTGTTTATCTTCAAAAATGGACATCGCTAATAAAACTATTTAAGTAAAAAAATAAAATCATAAATTGGAAAGAAAAATAGAAAATAGTCAAATACTAAAAATACAACTCTATGAATAAGTATAAATAATACTAATATTGTCTTATTAGCCTATATATATAGTACAAAGTAATTTTTAAAAGATATTAAAATAGCACTAACTTTCAAATGTTGTTCCATCAACACTTGAAGAAATGTCTGCAAATGATAGGTTACTGTCAAAGACAGGTATAACTTCCTTTTTAACTTCTTTTTCTTTCATTTCATCATTAGAATTTCTCACATCAGATTTTAAATTAAAGCCAGATTCAGGATTCTGTGAACTTTCTTGGGCAAAAGCATTTCCGAATATAGATTTACCAGTACCAAACCGTGATATTTGAGAACTAAGCGCAAATTGTCCAGTTGTCGGTTTATTGTCATTTTCGGAAACAGTACTTGGGTCAAATAATTTTCCTTGTATATTTCTACTAAATAGATTAGCAGTATTATTTTTATCCCCCCCAAAGATTGATTTCATTTCTGCATTTTGGTTTTCTGTTTTTTGAGTTGCTGAAGTATCAAATATTGACCTGTTGGTAGAAGTCCCCAAGCTGGTATTGCCGAAAACTGTATTAACGTCGCCAAAACCAGTGTTTTTTAGGCTGGCTTTGGTATCACCGGTTTCTTTAATAGTGGGTATATTTATAGTATTTAATTTTGATGGCGCTAAAATAGAAGACTTTGTATTTGTAGAGTAATTAACATCACCACTAGCAAATATTGATGGTGATTTATTCTCTGTTTGCTCATTAAGTCCTGTTAAATTACTGGAATTTAGATTTGTGTTATTTTCTTTGTTGGCAACTTCTTTGCCCTGGGTGAAAATATTAACATTAACGAGGTTTGATAATGTCTGTGTTGTAGATTTTGGTCTCATATCATTAAAATTAAAGGGTGAGCAGAATGTTGTTTCAAAAGTCTTTTCATTACTACTTGGAGTGCCATATAAAGAATCTGTGTGGCTTTTTATTGATGATTTCTCATTAATAGAAGTAGCTAACGTTTCCTCTTCTACAGCTGAGTTTGCAGCGAATGTTGGAGAATTAGTTTTAGAATCATCATTTTCACAGCCACGGCAACCATGACAAGGCTCTTTATTTATGTAAGTGAAAAAGTTTTCAGGCAGCATAAGTTCTTTTGCTTTCTCCTGTTCTTCTGTTGTAGCATTTATTTCACTCACAAAAATAACGTCTTCATTGACTTCACTTGTAGTGTCACTTTCCAAATTATCTTTAGTAACTTTAATTTTACTATCAATCTTCCCCTCTCTAGTTTTATCAATAGTATTTTTAAACTGTAATGCAATCTCTTTGTTATTGAATCTTAAACAGAACTGCTGTAAACTAGATTCACCTTCACTTAAATCATTGGCTAAAAATAACCAAGTTTTGTCATCTCTAGATGTGTATGTTATTTCAGGAGCCAACGTGTGGTTTAAGCAGACTTTTGCAGCAGTATTTTGCATAAATACTCTAAAACAAAAAAAAAGTTTTACATCAAAACAATAAACTATATTATAGATTACAAAGACATTGGTTAAATGAATCTTTGACAAAAAGTAAAAATCAAAAGTCTAACCCTAAATGGCAACTTAAACTAAGATAAGGCTATATTTAGGCTATGTTAGAATTGTGAATACAATACGTAACCTATACAAACATGCCCGAATGTGAATAAAGAGAGCTAGAAACATTTTAAATAATAGTAATCAAAACAAATCAAACAATCAAAAACCTGCCTAGTTCTAGTTGATTTATTAGTAAATTACACATAAAAATGAGACAAAAGGAAAAGAATGGAAAGCTGGCATTAACGGCAGGTTAGTGCTCAGGGGGTTAATAATACTATAATAATAGCACTTTAACTTTGGTTACATACAATTTTAATAAAGTAAGTTTTGAAATTATTTCCATGGCATAAATTACTTTTATAATTTAATGTTAAGTTCAAGATGAAATAAAACCTATCTCATAAAGTTACCTGACTTTTCCAGTATCATTATTTTTTAAAATTTTGACAGTACCAACGCCGCGTTTTGTCCATTCTCCATCAACAAATCGAAACAAACTTCCTGTTTCGCAATAAAGAGTAGTTTCATTTTTTTCACCAGCTTCATCTTGATCCTAAAAACAACGTGTATTGTTATAATTAAAAGTATTATGAAATTATTTTTTACCATATGAAAAGTTTTAATATCAGGCAGGCTAGTCAACTACCTTAGTAGTGGATATTATACTAAGATTTTATTCTTACAACGTAAGCACTATTATTTAAATCAGCCAACCGAAAGACATCCACTGCTGGACATAGGTCTCTGGCCATAACTGACACGCTTGACAGGCAGGCTGGAGGTCTAATTGAAGTGTTTGTGATACTCAGAGGATGCTGTTGCCATCCGCCGGTTTATCCCTTAGTAGCCTTTTTGTGACACCCACGGGAACAATGTGGGTGGTACTATTCTTAGCCTGCACTACATGACTATAAGCATAATTCTAATATTAAACAAATGAGTTTGCCCTTATCGAGCCTACTTATAAAAGAAAAAATCACACTTACTTTGTTTAATGTCGAAGTTGTTGTGGAAATACCAGCTTCAGTCTCACATATTTTACTGTCACTATTTTCACTGGACTCTTTTGAAGCTGAAGCTTCTTTTATTGAAGCTTTTGGTGTAAACGTAAACCCAAAACTGCCACTGCTTTTATTAACAGGATGATTTATTGCAGTACCTGTCTGAGAAGTATCAGGAGTTGGAAGTAGGGTTGTTTTTGAGTGTGCATCAGTTTTACTTGCCTCATTATTACTATTAAGACAAAAATTGATGGGACCTAAATTTTCTGAATTACTTTTGGGCTGAGTGATTATTTGATCTTCATTAAAAATAGATGGTTGTAGATTATCTGATATTCTCTTTGGAATGCCAAAATTAAATGTATGTGTTCCAGTACCATCAAATATAGACGCAGATGAAGTCCCGGCGACTCTTTGTTGGTCTGATGCAACTGGTGGATATCCAAAACGGAACTGTACAGTAGGCTTTGTATTCAGAATTGATATGTTATTTTGTTTCGCACTGGGATCTTTTGGACCATTACAGGCACTGCAGTTTTCCAAATTACTTTCATTTCTAACAAAACATGAATTGCATTCCCAAGTTCCTTCCTTCGGTTTGAATTTATCTCCCCAAGCAGAAGTTGCAGATAATGTCATCTCTTTCTTAGGTTCAACTGAATTTATAGTTTGACTAGGAATTCCAAAATTAAATTTAGAAGTATTCTCAGAAATAGTTTTTTTATTCACTAGATTAACTGATGTTGCCTCTTTAGGATTATTACAAGCACAGCAAATTTGTACATTAGCTTCATTACGAATTAAGCAATTTTGACATTCCCAGCTACCAGATTTAGGTTTAAAACTATCTCCCCAACCTATTGAACTTTTTACATTCATAGTTTGAATATTTTGTTTTGCAGCATTTTGTTCTTCTTTAGCTGCCTTTGATTCATCTTTCATTTTGGATTGTGCGAATTTAACAGCATCTACAAAATCATTACAGACTTGCACGGTTTTAAATCTCAGACAGAAAGTTTCTGCTATTAATTCACCTTCTGAAAAATCTTTTGCACACCATGTTATGGCTTTATCAATGTTTGGCATTTTTTGGAATATCATTTCTTTAGTCACAGCGTGGTTACAACACACCTTCATAATTTGTTCACGTCTCATTAACAATCGAACTTTGTTTATGTTTTCCTTATGAACAAGTAATTTTATATTACCAAGACCTCTTTCTTTCCACTCCTTGGTAGTTGTATCAAATCTTAATAATTTGGCTCTATGCTCAAATAAAATGACTTCATCTTCCTCACCAGTTTTTTGGTCTACCAGGGCAGGTAATGGTATTATTGGTTTGAAATCGACACTTGGTTCATATTCTTCCACTGTATCTGACACATTTAATGTGCTAGACCCTTGTTTCCCTGGTGTGTTTGTAAGAGTTGAAGTTTTTTGGTGACGATATACTAAATAAGTTACTAAATGGTGAATTAGCATTTGTTTTAAGGGCTATTCCACCAAAAATATTATTTGTATTAAAACTTTCTTCTGAAGGTTTAATAACAGTTTCATTATTATTTGGAAAAGGTTTGAATGTAGGTGTACTACTAAATGTAAAACCTCCAACAACAGACTTAGTTGGCGTAGCAGAAATAGTTTCTGCTGCTTTGTCTTTAACACCATGCAAATGCTTATATATTGGACTTGTTTCTGTTTTTGTAGCATTCATACTAACATAATTTATTTTATCAGATGACGTAGTTGAAGCCTCTTGTCTTGCTTCTTCAAAAGTCTTGTAAAACTCTAAAGCAATATCAGCTGTTTTAAAACGAATACAAAACTTTTCTAACACCATACTTTCGTCAGCGAAATCGTGAGCAACCCAAAAATAAGCTTTTGTTTCATTTATCATGGGTTTAATTTCCATTTCTGAAGAAATAATATGATTTGCACATACTTTCAGAATTTGTTCGCGCCTCATAAGTACTCTTACTTTACCTGTTATTTTATGCTTAAGCAATTTCATTTCACCCAGTCCTCTTTCTTTCCATTGCTTATCAACAAAGCGGAACAGTTTTGCTCTAGCAGAGAATACCACTGTTTCATCTTCTTCACCAGTCTTAACTATCACTTCAGCTGGTAATGGCACGATTGGTTTAAAATCAGGGCATGGGTCATAATTTTCTACAGATGTGTTACTTTTTTCAGATAATGTTCTTGATTTATTAAGACTCGTATTAGGTGAGGGTTGGGTGAAAATTCCATCTACTACGGATTTTGACGTATCATGTGTTTTATTTAATGAAGGATCAATAACCGAAGTACTTGTTTCAATTTTAGGTTCAACTGGTTTAAAGCTTGTCTGTATTGATGATGCATTCCAAGTAAGTGATGAACTACTTGGTGTAGTGGAATTTGTTTTATTTGTATGAAATGGAAAGTTAAACACTGGTGGTGTTACAGCCTTAGTCTCATTTATAGATGGCATTGCAATTTGATAATTGTGTGGAGTACCTTTAATATGTTTAGAAGGAATTGTTACACTTAGAACAGGTGTGCTGGTGTAACAGTTGTAGTGGGTAAAGGATCTGAAGAAGTAATTACCACATTAACTGGTAAAGACCGAGATACTTCTTTATCTTTTGTAATAGTTTTAGATGTAATCATGGAAGTAGGAGGCGGAATTGATATGACAGGCATTGTCGGTACAGTTTGTACAGCAGGCATTGTTGGTGCTATTGGTACACTCGGAACAGTAGGTGCCGTAGACGCGTTTGGTGGAACGAGATGAGCCACATCCAAGTAAATCTGATCAGGTGTAGGATATACATTAGGATAATTTATATGAGTTCTTGTAGGATCAAACATGGGTGTTGCGCCTGGTACAGAGGTGGCTTGTGACAATTGAGAAAAATGATTATAAAAATTATGTAATGTTTGTCCATATAATTGGTATGGGTTTGGCGGCACAGGAAAAGATGGCACAAGTCGCTGATTAAACGGAGGTATAACTTGTGCTGGTGCAAAAGGTAGCTGTGATGAAAATGTCGAAGTGGTGTCATTCGTCCTATAATCATCATCTAGATTATACAAGACATTTTCATCTATTGTTGGTTCAGATGTATTTTTTTTTAACTTATTGACTTCTTTTTTAAGTTCTGCAATTTGCTTTTTTAATTCTCCGACATCTTTACATTCATTCCTACATTCATCAATTTGATCTTTTACATGATCTATTGATATTTTCAAGAGTTTAAATTGATCAGTAGTGTTCTGAATGTTAGTATGTATGGTGGTCATAATTTGATTTCCTAGTATACGATTTTCATCAAACCAATTTTTTGTTTGATCCATGAATTCATTAATAGTGGTATCTCTTTTGTGTAAAGTTTTTATTTCATTTTCAATTCTTTCAAAAAATTGTTGATTCGTATGTGAGCTTTCAAGAATTTGTGTATCTATTGCACTCTGATAACGGGTTATATTTGCATGAGATGGTGCCTTCGGAGTCGAACTTAAATTACGGAAAATACGACGGTTAGATTTAATGGGTATGTGCTCAGTAGATATATTATCATCGGAAGAATATTTACAATCATCATCATTAAAAACAGTGGCAGAGGAGTCCGGGTCTATTTTATTTATGTGAGTTTGAATATCTTCAATTAATTCTTGAATTTCAGTATATAAAGGGTGGCTTTTATTTGGTTCTATCTCTTTCAATCGATCTAGTGCTTTGTAACCATAATATTTGGCCTTAGATAATAAAGTTGCATATTTCGAAATTGCCTGAGTTATTATATCTTGTGAATGATCATTTTCTTCTATGGCCATTTTTTTATATGTCTGACTAAGGTAGAAGAAAGCTTGTGGCGACTTTGAGTGCGACAGTATTTCTACAACTTTATTATATTCATTGTCATTAAAATAGCGACTAGCGACATACAATTTGCTTTCATCAATCAATGAATTTAGTTCTTTTGAACTAAGATCTTTATGCGTGTAATCAAATAGTCTTTTCTGAGGAATATTGACAACTATTTTTTTCTTAAGTTTCTCGAGAATTGATATTGCTGATGAATAGTATAAAGCAGCTCTCAATTCCATGTGAGTTTTTTCATCTACATTTGACATTCCTTTAGACCTTTCACTAAAAATCCGCCCAAGAACACAAAGAAGCTCTGCATCAAGCCCATGATTGTCAATACACCGCACCACGACCTCAATACCACGAGTTAAAGTGGAACGAATGTCTGTTAATTCAGTGCCTAACCCATTTTTAGTAAATTTATAAGCACAATCCCACCATTTTAGTTGTGGTAATGGGCATAATGTATCAGTTATATTAGCAGGAAGTATTATTGGTTTGTCACAGTCAAATATAGATGTCTCCATAGTTTTTTTTGTTGTTTAGATGTTAAGGTTGCACAGTATAGGAAGGCTTCAATGTCTAATTTATTTAATGTTTCAGGACCACAAGCAGCTACAGTCGGTGTCAATGTGTCAAACAAAGTGCATTTAAAATGTGCCAAATTTTTGTAGTTCAATAGTGTCCAAACAAAATGATGAAGTGAACTCCCGAACTCATTTTGAGCTTCACTATCATATGCTTCAATATCTGCTTTTCTAGGTAATCTCAGAACTGGCGCTGTATATGCATGTGAAACAAAATGAGATGATTTAATTTTTGTTAAGTGAGTTCTACTTGGAAATATTTTTTCATATAATTTATCTCTCCAGTGTGTTCCTGAACAGCACTGAGAAATTTGGTCAAGAATAGACTGACTCTTATCTTGAATGTTTATGAGCAAATAATAGCCAGATTGTGAACACCGATAAGATCCTTCAGAGTACCAACGATTAATTGCATTAACTTGCTTTTCTGGAGCATGCCTAAGCCAGTGTGCTTTTGGGTCTAAAGGTGTGGTGTGCCAGGCAATCAACATTAATGGAGCTGCTACTTTTACTGCATCCCTCCAGTTAAGTTGAGATTTCTTAGCTTTCTTCAATAAAAATGTTGCTGCATGTAATGAAAACTGACCTCGATGATGTTGTAATAAAACTGCATAGAATTCTGCAAAACCAGAACAAGGGCCTGCTTTTGCTACAGCTTCTATAGCTTGATCATACTCATGAAGAAGTTCATTTGATTCAATTAAGCTCTTGGATGAGCTCCCTGATGTGTCTGTTAAACTTAACATACAAATTCTTTCCCTAACAGTTAATAGTAATAATTGATAAAGCCAATCATTAGCATTAAGAATATTATTTTTTAAAAGTTCCACCAAATTTTCATACCATGCATAATTATTCACAAAAGCTTTATTAATAAATTCCACATTGCAACTATGTTCAAATGCTTCTCTAAATTTGCTTATTTGCATGTAGTGTTTCAAGAGACGAATGTGTAGTAGTACATCTTTGGGTCTTATTGCCAATTCTGTTATTAATAAATTAACTATTGCCTCAGAGTCAGGGTTAGATATTGTAATAAGTCTTTCCCGTAAGCGAAAAGTAACAGGATGTCTAGGAAACGTTGCTTCAGCTTTTTCACACCAATACTTAGCTTGGCCTGGTTCAACAGTGACATCTTCATCAGCAAGAAGTTCACATACTGAAATTATGATAAATACTTAGTTAACCTAATTAAAATGTTTGGTATGAATTCAGTAGACCGTTTCAGTGAGTGCACATATTTTAAAGCACCCTACATAATATTGTGAGTGTTTAACAAGTTGCGTGATATAAACAAATTAATAAATACTATTTAATTATCCCATAAAATAAGTTTCTTGGCAAATCACACTCCACTGGAGGTGGCTTTTTAAGCTTAGACCCAGTGATGAAACTCAGATACTGAAAAACCTTTGGTCAGTTCAAGACACTGAACATTCTGATATAAACTGCATAAATCTGCTAAAATTTCTACTAAACTGTACCTTTTTTTTTTTTTTTTTTTTTTGACGGGGGGAAATGCATTTACGCACTCACCTTACCTATTGTATCTACTAAACTGTACCTAAATTTGAAGCAAAATTAAAGTGTTATTTGAAATGTATATCACTAAGTAGAATAAAGTAATAATTTTTGCTTCCTGAAAAGAGTCACCGAAAACAATATTTTCTTTGAGTATAACTCATACTGAGAGCTTATTACATTTTACCTACCCTACCTAGAAGTCTCATAACCTTCTCACATTGAATGTTTTACATTGTCATTCTCATTATGTTAATTTATACACCTAAAAATTATTTTACATTAAACAAGCCCTATTAATAATTAGTTGAGTTTGAATACCTGTCCAGACACTAGATACAATAAACTTAAACTGGTTAAAGTTTTAATTAATTAAAATTAAAGTTTAAATTAAATTTTTGTCTGTTTGTTACTGCGAACCTTTGCAACAGCTAAATCAATTTTAACAAGACTGTTCTTGGTAGATAGCTGTAGTTGCTCTGTGTAACTTAGGTAATTTTTATTTTTCGAATATAATTAGGGTACCACATAAAAAAATTATAAGCCAAGAAATTGTGAATCAAATCTGATTCAATGCATAATTTTACTGGCAAGTGTTTTAATTTGTGAGAATGTATAGCTTTCTGTTAACACCAAAAATAATTTCAGAAGAATTATTAGGGTTCCAAAAAAAACACAAAATGTATCGAAAAAAGATAATTCAATGGTCAGTTATATTGAATGAATTGATTGTATAAGCTTGAATTTATAAGAAATATTTCTTCCTTGTTCCCTGGGTTCCTTGTAAAAAATAAAACTCATGAAATTATGAACAAAATATGATTAAATGGACAGAACCATCAAACATTATTTTCCAATGTTATTCAAGAACTATATTACGTAGTGAAGAATATATCAAACACAAGTGGAGCCATAGGCACACAGGTAGTCTTCAATATAAAGGCACAGGGCAAAAAAATACATGACGGTAATTTGTTTCAAAAGAAAACAATACATAGGTTTTCATATAGTTCCTTTTCTTCGTGAATATTACTTTTGTACCCTGTTACACACTGGTTACACCTATGACACATATCAACATGGTATAAAAAAATAGTTACTTACTATCGAGGACTACGCTTGTTTGAGTTGAATCTATGTCCAACGATGTCTTGTATTGTTCTAAAGCCTTTTCTTTCTGTCCCAATTTCTGAAGGGCTTGGCCAAGTAACTTATAAGCAGCGGCATTATTTTCAATCTGTGTGATATATTGCTCAACGTATTTTTGACAACTGGCATAATCGCCCACATCGAAATACAAGCGCGCTACAGAATATGCTCGGTGTTTAAACTGAAAAATAACCAATTTTATGAAATCAACGTCATGACAATCATCAACTGATAAAACAGGTATTCAAAAATATTAGACTTACATCTTTTACTGACAACTTAGATATTAAATTTTCAACATGTTTATCCACGTCCTTTTTATTTCTATACATTTTCACAATTAATCACAAAACTATAATAAGTCGAACGCCACCTTTGATTATTTTGTACTAGAAAAATCGCGTGGGGCCGAAAATCACCATGTTATATCTTAGTGACTTGACATAGCATTCTGAAATCGATTTACAAAATATCGATTTTAAAGACTAAAACAATTTGTAATATTAAACAATTAATTTAATCGATTTTCATCATTAAAATAATTATTTTTTGTTTCATCAGAACTATCAAAATATTTAGAATTAAAATAAATGTACAATGTTTTTGTAGCACTAAGATAGCAGATAAACATCTTGCATGATGGTGAGTAGACACTGCTATAATCCATTAAAATTTAATAAACTATGCAATTCCTTTTGCTGAAGGCAATCAGCTGCAAACCAGTGTGACCATTTGTGGCAGATTTCTGCCATTTGAGCAGAATGCGCACCTAAATTTTAGCTCCGGCAGATTAGCTGACGATCCAAAAAAGTGGCAGAGTTTTGGCAGATTTCAATGAAATCTCTATTATTTCTAAAATACATTTGCATGTATTAGTATTTTTATTTAGACTACTTTTAACCTTCTATATCTTATTATTTAATTTATTTTTATTATGCATTTATTTCATAGGAAATTATTTTTAAAGGTGGCAATTTTTGCCCCATGCCAGATATTACGAGGATTTACTGTTTATTTAGTTTTTATGTAGGTACACCATACGATTATGAATGGTAAAAAATCAGAAATAAGGTTTATTTTATTATTAATATAACTGATCGAGGTTCGAATCAATGTTTATTGTCTTGTATATTTGTCGCCGTATTCTCTTTTGGTGTTTAATGTAAGCAGATGTCTCTTCCATGCATGATGAAGAGAAAATACGAGCGTTCGTACCGAGCTGAATGGGAACAAGGTCCTTTGCTTTCTTCCTGGATTTCCAGAGCTAAGGAGAATACAGATATTGCATTTTGCAAAACTTGCAATTGTAAATTGGTTACTGATTGTCTTCATTAAAGGAATATGTGTCGTCTCAAAAACATAAGAAGCATATAATTGGGTATAGCGGACAATCATCGATAAGTACTTTACAATAAATGTTAAATGTATGTAAACATTTTTTACAAGCTTTTATATAACTTGGTTTGTTAATATGGGTAATCATGCAAGTTACATTTGACGCACTTTCAATGATCGAATTATTTAAAATTTGGTATACATCTAGATAGATAGGATGATAATGCAAGTACAGTTAGCAATAAATGCTGAATTAAAAATGTAAGTTTTAACAAATACTTATTTTATTATTCTAATACTATTTTACTAGACATTGTAAGTTTAGAAAATCGAATAACATTAAATTATTTCAGGTGCAACAGTTATTTAAGAAGTCTCCGTTAGAAGAAGAAGTGAAAAAAGCAGAACTTACTTTTTGTGATATGCTTGTGGAATACAATTTACCGTTTCGATTAATGGATCATTTGACCGAAGTTATCTCAAAATGCTTACACGATTCTGAAACTGCCAAGTCATTTTCCTGCAAGAGAACTTAAACAGCAGTGTTAACGTAATCGTAATGTTTTAAAGCCAGACCTAGAATCAGAGATGCTTGCCGATTTAAAATCACGTGAAAATATTAAAACTCGTACACCAATATTTTCCTTAGTAATAGATGATTCCATAGATGACACAAACACATCAACTATTTCAGTTGTTATTAAATATTATTCCGAAAAAGATCTTAAAGTAAAAACAATTTTTTTACTTTTGTAGATTTGAAAAGAGCATCCGCCCAAGCTTTGTACGATGCACTTTCCAAAGCTTTAACTAAGGCTAACCTTAATATTAAAGATGTAATTGGTTTTGGGGCTGGCACAACTGACGTTATGTTTTGTGAACAAGGTGGTGTTATTGCCAAAATAAGACATGTAAATCCCAATTGCATATTCATTAAGTGTGTGTATTATTTTACTGCTTTATGTGTATCTCACGCCAGTAAAAACTCTATACCAAGGGCTATTAACTGAATAGTGCTAGAAGTTTATGGATATTTTGCACATAGTAGGAAAAGGCAAAGATAATTTACTGCATTCCAAGAGTTTATGGGCACTGGAAAGCATGAAATATTAAAACATTACAAAAGTCGCTGGCTATATTTACATGCATGTATTAACAAAAAATTTGGAGCAGTGGGATGCCCTCAAACTTTTTTTCAGTCGCAGTTTTTCTGGAAGATATGTATTTCAGCTGAATTCTTATGTATTAGTTTGAATGCCAAGGTATATAAACTTTATTTTTATGCTTTGGACTATATTCTGCGAATAGTTGACAAACTGAATACTATATTTCAAGGAAATTATACGACAGTACACACAGCATTCAAAGACATTTCTGAGGTGTATATAGGCCTTTTGAGTTGTTATATGAAAGGATACAATTTGAAAACCACATATATACTTTGTATAGATCCAAAATCTAACGTGAATTTTTTACCACTAAAAGATTTGTATTTGGGTGTGAACGTTAGTAAAGAAATCGATCGTTTATCTGCAGACGAAAGTCTGAAACCTGGAATTCAATCATTGTTAAAAAAATGCAAATATTTTTGATTCAACTTTTTTAAAGACTTACAATTTTTAGCCCACAAAATGCTATTTACAAAGACTTTGAATCAACAGTTAAAAATGCAAATAAATTTCCCAATAGAGATAGAGGTAGATAAAAATAATCTTTAAAGAGTTATCGACCTGCATGTTTGCGAGCAGGAGTGTGTGTGCGTGTAATGCTCAATGCATGGTCAGTTTCACTGTATTGCGCTGGCGGCGACGTCAAGTGCCTCCCTTGTAGGGAAACGAGACACGTCTTGGGTTACCACCGGAGAGGCACCTGGAAAGTGTGCGGGAGCAAAGTTAGACGCCTGTCCCTGGTAGCGGGAACGGCGGTTTTGTGAGCGTGGGCGCTGGCACGTATATTTCCTCGGGTGATGGGGAAAGATCTTATTTCCAGTGGTGATTTTTCGGAGCTAACGGATCGGATTACGTTTTTTTTTTTTTCTAACCTAGCTATTACTGTTGACCGGAAGGTCTTTTACAGCTTCACAGAACTTTGTGGGCAAGTGTTGAAGGGACTCTGCTGCAAAACCCATAGAACGCTCCCGGCATGAAGCTTTGTATACTATCAATCAGTGTTTCCAGTATCATTACCGATTACCGTACCTCCAAAATAGCATGTAATTACATAATTATACCTTTTTTTTTTTTTGATGAGGCGAATGCATTTACGCACTACCCTTACCTATTGCATTAGTGAGACCGAAGTCCTTCAATGCAATAGGTAAGGGGGCACTGACGGACGACTCCGTGCCAGTGTGGGACTCACCCGGACGTGAAGCGTCCGGAAATACACACTAAACCCCCCGGGGCCGTCCGCCGCATTTGGGATGGGGGCGATACGGAATGGCTTTCGCAAAACACCGCGTCGCTACATAATTATACCTGCTCAATCTTTATTTATGTGTCAAGGTAATCAATCCTATGACAATTTTCCGCAATGTCACAAAAAATCAGTTTCCGATTAATATTATTTTTTCAATGATCACTTAGTTATGGTAGCAAACGTATATTATCGTAGGATAGCAATGTATATACACTAAAATTAGCCATCATATAAGACACTTCCAGAGTTTGTTTTTCTCTATTACGAATCCTTATTACACTTATTTTTACTTATAAGGTACTCTTTATTCTGACTTCATATCACTATATCGACTACCTTATTTTACTGAATTGATGTTCCTGAACAAAAATATTTATTTTTCATGGACTATATCTTCTTCTTCTTCTTAGTAAATGGCAATATGTGTGTACACACAATTTGTGCCAATGTCATGTAGGTAAGATTTTCAATCTTGTATCAGCGTTACCAAGCTCCAACAGAACGGTGGCCTATCCTGCTCAAACTTTCCATGGAGCTTTGTCGGCACCTCAGAATGTATGCTACGCGTTGTCTTCTATAATAAACTTAACTTGAACACAATAACTAAACTATTTCACACAAAACGCCACCAAGATTACATGATATAGAGTCAAGTACACAAGTTTAATGAATTAAAGAAAACAATTGCTACATGTCAGACTGAGATCCCGCCAAAAACTCCATGGACTATATCGTATCCTCGTACTTACGTAATATTATTATTTTTTAGTTTTTGGCAAAGCAACGGCAGTGTGATCATGGCGGCCAGCATAGCACATTATGCTAATTATACCACAATTCGCAACTACATCCATTACTCAGTTTAATACATTGAAAGTAATTAGGAGAGTTTTTGGCGGGATCTCAGTCTGACATGTAGCAATTGTTTTCTTTAATTCATTAAACTTGTGTACTTGACTCTATATCATGTAATCTTGGTGAGCGTTTTGTGTGAAATAGTTTGGTTATTGTGTTCAAGTTGAGTTTATTATAGAAGACAACGCGTAGCATACATTCTGAGGTGCCGACAAAGCTCCATGGAAAGTTCGAGCAGGATAGGCCACCGTCCTGTCGGAGCTTGGTAACGCTGATACAAGATTGAAAATCTTACCCACATGACATTGGCACAAATTGTGTGTACACACAGATTGCCATTAACTAAGAAGAAGAAGAAGAAAGTAATTAGGTATAGTAAGTACATGGCAACACCAATTAGCATAATGGTTTTGAAATACGTTAAGATAAAATTACTTTTAGCGGGAATATGCATGTGTTCCATATTTTTTACAGAACTATGTTTTTCTTTCAATTTATTAACCTCTAAATATAATCTACAAATCATTTGTAAAGAAAAACATAGTATAGTTAAGTAAACATTAGTAACTAAGATTATTTAAAACTAGTAAATACAATATTACATATTACTCGTACACTTAAAGAATGAGTTTGAAAATGGCGTCACTTCTGTTCAGCTCTCACTCGAACGCTATCGTCATAGATATATCTAGTTAACTCTCGCTTTGTATAGGGATGACGATCTGAGATTGATTAATCATAGAATTGATCTTTTTGACTAAAAGATTGATCTTTTTAAATCGATATCTACCATTGGATCAATTCAGTAAGTTGATCTTTTATCCTAGAAAATCGAGGTTCATTTAATTGGTTCGATTAAAATGGAAAATGTGTAGAAATTCGAAATGTATCAAAATAAATACAAAGGTACGAAAATTTTCACTTACTTAATCAAAAAATTGTGAGAAGGCTCTATTAGGGATGGCATTCTGAGATCGATTAATTGAAGAATCAATCTTTAAGTCCAAAAAAAATTGTTTTTTATATAATTGATATTTAGTACTAAAGTAATCAAGTAAATCGATTTCAGAACCTAGAAAATCGATGTTTATTTTTTCTTGTTCGAAATTAAAATTACAAATAAACTGAAACTTTCTTTTTTACTGAAACTTTTAATTTTCTAAATCGTACAATTAAAACAAACAAAAAATCTGTTGAAGAAGATAATCCTAATGCGATTACGAACTTGTTTTGTTTTGGTTATTTACTGACAATTTTTAGCATTTATCTCTACTGAGAATAACGGACGGCCGTCAGCTGTTGACACAATATAAACCCCTCCCACCCTAGCGTTGCGTTTTTCAAAGCGCTCTCGCGCATTCATATCGTTGTAGAATATAGATCGTTTGATCAAGGTTTTTTAGCCAATTTTGACCGAAGCCGATTATTTGGCCGGGGGTGTTATATTTAGCTGAAGGTGGCCGAAGCCGAAACCGGAGCCGAAGTTTCAGTCGGACACTAGAATTTTGTAAAAAAAATGTTATTTTGATATTACGAACAGACATTTAAAAGTTGTTTATTAGTATAAATTATCCCTTATAACAAATAAACGTTAACTGACTTCCACTCCATAAATTAAATAAAAAATCATGTCTCTCTCTATATAGTCCACCCAATACACGCAGGAGTACCCCAATGTTCATTCTGGCGTCTGTCCTTTTTAATCTTTATCTGGCTGACCTCCCTGCATTCGAAAAAGTGCGGTTAGGGCTTTACGCGGACGACACAGTCATTTGTTATGTTTTCTGTAAGAAAGTAGTCCTCCGAAAATACGTCCAGAGAACCGTCGACGATCTTAGCTCTTGGTACTTCAAGTGGTGTATCGCCATAAACCCTAGTAAGAGCACCGCGGTCATGTTCGATAGAGGCCGTTCGAATAAGCCTCCTCGTCCCATTACGTACGCAGGTACAGAGATCCTTTATAGTACCGCAGTTATGTATTTAGGTGTTCAACTAGACGCCAAAATTACTTTCAAGGCTCACCTCAAGAAAGTCAAGCGCCAGACCGCCATGGTGCTAGGCCGTCTCTATCCCCTGTACAACTCCGACAGTAAAATAGCCCTCCGCCATAAAGTCACACTGTACAAAATGGTATTTAGACCCATCATTACGTACTGTGCTCCCGCGATCGCTCACGTTAGGAGTTCCCAGAAGTACACCTTACAAAAGATACAGAATCGTTTTGTAAAGAAAGCGGATGTTACCAGAGAAATGTGGATTTACACAGGGATCTGGATCTGCCCACTATCAAGTCCGTTTTCAAAACCCAGTGTCACACCTTCGAACCCGCAGATACACACCTGAACCCCCTCATAATACAAGCCGTCTCGTACGCGCCAGACCCGAAGACGTGACGACCGCGTAACATCTTGACCGACCGGGACGATAATATCACTCACATGAATAGGATCTTCCCGCGTCAATCACGTTGACTTGCGTACCATCACCCACGCCCGCAAAACCACCGTTCCCGCCGCCGAGGACAGCCGGCTATGTTTGCTCCCACACACACTCCGGGTCCCCCTCCAGTGACGGTGACACTGACCATGCATCAAACATACACAAGCTTATATCACCATGCATCAAGCTTACATGAAACGAACAAAAATATTACAATCATAAGTGGAATACATAATAATTATTATAAAATATTATAAATTATTACAAACCACTTATAATATACATCGAATTTGATATTTGGATATCAATGTTGAATATCGATATTTCGAAATTAAATATATCACCAATTTTTATTAATTATTTATTTAAAAAAAATTAGATTTATCGATAGTTTGTGAACTTCCCTATGCCTAAGTTCCCTATCAGTTATATTACAGAGTGCATTATATATCTGTATTTCCCTATTACGAAAAAACAGGATTTTTGTGTTATTTCTTATGCATATTTTTAATTAAGACTTACAAGAAAACGTTTAAATATTGTAAATTGGAATAAAATGTGCTCTTTACATAGTTGTTTTTGTGTTTATTTTTAGTTTTTGTAAACTTGTATTTGCATTATTTATAACAACATGAGTGACTCTGAGTTTTTATATGGATCGTCCATGTCAATGGATTCAATGAAAGTGATTGCTGAAAGTGTCGGTATAGCTACTCTCGGTGATGATGCAGCAAAAGAACTAGCCGATGATGTTACGTATCGCCTAAAAGTTATCGTACAAGACGGTATGAAATTTATGCATCACTCAAAAAGACAAAAACTGTCTATCAATGACATTGATCATGCTTTGAAAATAAAAAACATTGAGGTTTGTGTTACTTCGCCAAATATTGTTATATATAAAATATGTAATCCTTTGAAATAATCATAGACCAAGAGAACTAGTACATACATAGCATCACGCTTTTTTCCCGTGGGGGTAGGCTGAGTCGATGTCCCTTTACTTTGTATAATTTTAACACACTTCTTTTACTTTCATGAGCGCTTTCATACATGCTCATAAGTTATGGGTACTTTTCATCTGGCCTTTATTTACGACATGCTCAATTTGGTCGAGATATGTTTGCCTAGGTCGACCTTTATCGACATGCCCAGACACCTTCGCCTAGTAAATTAGTTTCAGCAATATTCTGTAAGAAATAGTCTTGAAAATAAAACAAAATATTTTTATAATTCCCTATTTACTTTGTAAAACCATACTATGTACTAAAGTATACATTTTAGCCTGAGCTTTTGGTGAAGGAAAACTTCGTGAGAAAACCATAGCATGGTGGTAGGGCATTTTCTAATGATTCCCGCCTGGGTAGCTACCACCCTCAAGTATGAAAACCTGTTGCCAAATAGCAACAGCTTCATTCCGGCAGCATCAATTGTGTACCAGTATTCAATAACCTCATATAGCTTGGATATAAGTTTCAAAATTATAGTGAAACTTGCATTGATTTATAAACATTAAATTTATTGTTGTTCTGTAGTTGGTAGGTGTATTATTAATAAAGTTAGTTGTCATCTGAATTTCATGCTTTTCACTTACATAACATAGCAGAGGTTTAAATTTAATTAATGGTGTTTAGAATTGTTAATATAATTGTTTAAACATGTAAATAATTATAATAATACACCTACCCACTACACAACAATTGTTTATTCATAAGATAGATGTTAGTTCAATAGTTTAAAATTAATTCGTTTTAAGCTTTTATTTTTATAAATATCCATAAAAGTAAAAACTTATTTGAGGGAAGGGAAGAAGAAGACGATGATCATCATCATATACCCATACATTTTGTAATATGTGGGTGGTTATTTACATACTCGTGGATATCTTGAGATATCTGTGCTATGCTTTTTATTATTCTTTATTGCACTTCAGTGGATCTATAGTTTCCTATTATTTTCTTATATTACTTCAGTGATAGAGTGGTATTATTAATATTTATTCTATTTGAGAATACTCACATTTATTTCAGTGTCAATATGGTTTCATACAACCGGACTCATTACCATTTAGGTTTGCATCAGGTGGAGGCAGAGAGCTTCACTTTATTGAAGAAAAGAGATAGATTTATCAGAAATTTTATCTGCACCACCTCCTAAGATTCCCTTAGATGTATCAGTAAGAGCACACTGGTTAAGTGTAGATGGAGTACAACCAACTGTTCCTGAAAATCCACCTCCTTTGTCTAAGGAAGCACAAAAATTGGAATCTGTTGATCCAATCAGTAAGCTCAGTAAGCCTGCTAATAAAGATGCTGCAGGTAAGAAAGAATTTTTGTAACTTTGGTAAGGTTTTAAACTCATTCAGAATTCAGTTTCAAATTTATTTCTAAACTTCAATTGATTAACAATAATATAATGAAATTCCACAGGTAATATTACCTTTATTGCTTGCTTAACGGCAACTATCACAATAATGTTAAATCTGTGCATATGAGAACCATTGTAAATTGAATATATATATATTGCTATTTGTATTACATGATTGGTATCTAACACAGCTTATTTTATCAGTAGCTTTCAGTGGTACTTCCCATGCTTTATAACATTAGGTGTGCACTATACAGTAATACCCCGCTTTACGCGAGGGATACGTTCCGAATAAAATCGCGTTAACTGAAATTCGCGTATATCGAGGTTTATGATTAAACATAGTCAAAATTTAATACAAAAAAATACAAATCATTTTAATCAATCACTTTAATTTATGTAATACATACTCTTATTTTTTACGGAAAAATACATCTATTGTCTTTACATTATGTTTATACGCACTCTTTCGCGTAATGCGAGGCATTTGAGCGCGAAATTTGAAATTCGCGTTATAGTGAAACCGCGCGTAACGGGGTCGCGCTAAGCGGGGTTTTACTGTACATATATTTGAAAATAATCTTCATATAAATAATCTTATTTGAATAGTGGTCACCAGAAAACAAAAAAATTACCTTATGTACTTAAACTTTAATACATACATGTCAAAAGATGTTTCAAGTGTTATGACTATGATGATAATACACTATGGAGTATGTCAGAGTTATGATAATGTTTGATTCAATTTAAATTTATAGGATTTTAAACTTTAAGTAATCTATTTTTTTAATTGTAAGTAACATAGAGATATAATAATTTATCTTATTTTGCTTACTATCAGTCAAATTATAGTTTAATACCATGGAATTATGTAGAATATATTTATTATCCATAGATCATTAGAATTTATAAAGATACTATAAAAAATATTGCATTATTGATTTACGAAATACAATTTAATTAGAAATTAAAGAGATTTAATTAATAATTTAATCAGAATCAGAGCATAATTAATTAAGAACATGTAACTGCTTACTAAGGTAAATAAATTCAAAATGAAATATAATTCTCAGGATATTTACAATTGGAAGATTTTTGTTCATTTAGGAATTTATCAATTTCCCTATACATATGTATGTATATAAACTATTTATATTTCACCATTTCTGCACAAATGTAGTAAATATGAAATGCAGGGATAGAATCCCACTATTAAATATGTATTTATTTATATGTTAATTACTGGAATAATAAAGATTTACTATTTACCAATTAATATTATTAATCAAACATATTCATTTTAGGAAAACCAATGTGTGGTAAAGCAGCTCGGCTGAAAGCTTCTGAATCAGTACATGTTAAGCAACTGGCTACACATGAGTTGAGTGTCGAGCAACAGTTGTATTATAAAGAAATTACTGAAGCTTGTGTAGGAAGCGATGAAGCCCGTCGTGCGGTAATGTTAATTTAATATTGAATTTTCTTTAAAATTAAACAATCATTCTATAACCTTTGATACATTGCAATTAACTATTTTGGTAATATTCCTGGGTAACTAAAATACTGATGAAAGGACATATTTCACACAAACTCATCAAATTTGTAGATTGCACATGGTTTTCTTGTTTTATATTCTGATTTTCAAATTCGAACTGGACTTCTTTGGCCAACCTACAGTCCTTTTATATATGGAACCAAACTGGTTCCAGAATAGCCTAGTAGAAAGGTTATGCTATAGCTAACCTATGCTAAGTAAGCTAAGAAATAGCTCAGTTTATATCAGTTATAAATTGTTAATGGGTTGTTTATAATAGTTTTATAAATTTTTATTATACTAGCAATTTGGTCACCAAAAAACTGTCAATACTTAGCGAAAATCATTAACTTTACAGGAGGCTCTACAATCACTAGCATGTGATCCAGGATTACATGAAATGTTACCGAGAATGTGTACATTTATATCGGAAGGGGTAAAAGTAAATGTAGTACAGAACAATCTGGCATTGCTTATATATTTAATGAGGATGGTGAAAGCTCTTCTTGATAATCAATCATTGTATTTGGAAAAATACGTAAGTAATTAGTTAGTCGTAGGTTTTATTTTTATTAGATCTTAATACACGAGGAGTTCCACAGAAGAACCAAAGTAACAAACATTGCCCGAAGAATTGCTAAACTTAGGTGGCAGTGGGCTGGGCACATTGCTTGCAGAACTGATGCCCGATGGGGCTAGCGGGTTCTCGGATGGGTAGCACGCACCGGAAGACGTAGCGTGGGTATGCACCCCACAAGGTGGACCGACGACCTGGTGAAGGCCGTAGGAATCCGCTGGATGTGGGTTGCGCAAGACCGGTCTTCGTGAAGATCTTTGGGGGAGACACCCATGTGCAGCCGTGGACGTCTTTCGGTTGAATGGATGGATGGAAATACACTTTCCTAGTACCTTTTTTTTTTTTTTTGACGGGGGGGGAAATGCATTTACGCACTACCCTTATCTATTGTACTTAGGGGATCGAAGTCCCCCAGTACACTAGATAAGGGACACGGAGTGACGAGCTCCGTGCAGTGTGGGACTCACCCGGGCGAGAGTCGCCCGGAAATACCCACTAAAACCCCCCGGGGCCGTCCGCTGCATTTGGGATGGGGGCGACACGGGGTGGCTTTCGCAAGCACCGCGTCGCCCCCTGCACTTTCCTAGTACCTACTGTGTACCTAGTAAAATTTCTTTCAAATAATATATAGACATATTAAGTATTAATTACATTGAAGTGAAAACTTCTTTAGGCGCGTTGAGCTGTTTTCGGTACTGGATAAACTTATAGATTCAGATCACCTATGACGTCAGCCTTCAGCGACATGCAACGACATTACAGTCTGTTAAATATAAGACTGCGTTTAAGCGGACGCTTTTGTACTGCCACATTTTAAAATATTTTCCCGCATAGAATGTTTGAGTAAAAACGATTACCACTAAATCATTCCATTGTATGTCTCAATAAGGTTATTGGTAATCAAACTAAGAACTGTAGTCTGTGTGTTTTTAATTTCACTATTAAGTAAAAATATATTTTTTCAATGTTTTCACTTCTATCTGCAGTCCCCGTGGTTGCAATTTTTTTTATTGCGAATTTTGGTAATGTGCATTGGTAATGGTAATGAGTTATTATTGGCACATACAACGCACACAACATACATACAGGCTCAGAGGCACGCATGCACACCCATTTATTTCAGAGTATAAAAAGTTAAACTTTGCATATATTAACACAGGTAAAATAAAATTAAAAAACATTTTGCTCAGTCGTTAAGTCTTTATGGGAGTGCACTCTTTAAGATAAGCCCTCTTTGAGGTTATTTACTGATTTGTAGTGCATTAGCAAGGATCATTATACTCTGGCTCTAGGTCTCTTCTAGTTAGGATTTTTTTATTAAGGCAATAATTATTTCCATATATTTTTTTATTCTGACCTATCTAACCCACCTTTTAGTGAACATAGAGCAGTACAATATTTATTTTTATCTTATATTTATATCATCCCCCAAACTTGTACTTGGTTCCAAAGATTTTTTTCCAAAACTGTATTATATTTTATAACTAGCCTTTGCACACAGTTTCGCTCGCATTAGTGTAGATTTTGTACAGTAATACCCCGCTTTACGCGAGGGATACGTTCCGAAAAAAATCGCGTTAACTGAAAATCGCGTATATCGAGGTTTATGATTAAACATAGTCAAAATTTAATACAAAAAAATACAAATCATTTTAATCAATCACTTTAATTCTAAGAACACTTTATGCAATATATACTCTTATTTTTTACGAAAAAATACATCTATTGTCTTTACAATATGTTTATACGCACTCTTTCGCGTAATGCGAGGCATTTTGAGCGCGAAATTTGACATTCGCGTTATAATGAAACCGCGCGTAACGGGGTCGCGTTAAGCGGGGTATTACTGTACATGAATTCAAGAAGTACTATCCGTTTTTCGCTGAAAAGTTTCTTTAGGATATGTTACATAAATACATAAATCTTCTGTGAAAAGAGATCTAAGTGAGAGTGAAAACCGGGTCAAAATCTGTTACGCGTTTTAGGAGAACTTTGTGAACAAACAGACAGACTTAAATTTTGTACCATGTAGATCATCTCATCATCATCTCTTAGTTTTGATACATTGATAAACAATACAATAATGCAATCATCTTTTAAGAAAATTACAGTTAAACATTTAGAACATTAATATAGAAAAATATAAGGTACTATAGACATTTTAACTGTCGAAGATGTTTTTATAACAGTGATTGACGCATTTTATATTACTTAAAAAAATTATAGATAGAATGTTCAAAAAAGTTTTGATCTCAAAAGGTTATTACAGGGTGGTGGATCATTACGTGACCGATAGTGATGTTTGGAATTAACCCAAATCTCTGTGCTTCCGGTAACATTGGTTAAGACAATGATTTGATTTGTATATTTAAAAAAAATGATATAAATATAACAATTTATAAGAAAAAAGAACCAGATCGAGTTTCTTGTCGGCTTTTCTCGACTGGGTTGTTTTTCGAACCGGTGGTAGTGTTTTAGACGTTCATAAGCACCTTCTTGGGGCCTAAATTGAATTAAGATTTTTTGATTTTGATTTTAATGAATTAAAAATGTTAAGCTATGTGACATTCTAGTACGAAATGTCTTTGATTGGTAACTTCTTCGGTTTTAACTTTTTTTCACTTTAAAAACAAAAACAAAAATAGAAAACCTCGGTTTTTGTTTGCCCATGATGATTGTTGCTTATCAGCGTCCAAGTAATTGAAATTTGATCTCACGTAGTTGCACGAGCTGATACCTTCAGTGTCGACGTGTATTGTCTCGCGGCAACTGTGCCTGCGTCCAGAGATGGACAATCACTGGGCTCTGCGCGACTTTGCCGCACGACTAATGACGCAGATATGTAAAACATTCAATACATCCACGAACAATCTGCAGACAAGAGTCACCAGGTACGTATAGGATGCCGTGTTGAAACTTCTGTTCAGATTGTCTGTTGTTATCTATATCTATGCTAATATAATAAAAAGGAATGATTTGTATGTTTGTATGTAACGAAATCAATTTAAAAATTACTCGACCAATTTGGATGAAATTTGGTATGGAGATAGTTTGAAATCCCGGGAGTGACGTAGATAGTGATATTTTTATTCTGCAAAATTCCACGGGAACGGGAATTACGCAGAAAACCACGGAGATCAGCTAGTTCTTCATAAATTAATCATATTATATCGATAAACAATAATAAAATTGGTTGGTGTAAAACAGGAACTACTATTTCATATTATCTTATAAGTATGTATTTCCTGTTTTGCGTGTATTCTTGCTGAATAGAAATTACCATAGTTAGCGATAGATTTCAATCAAATGGTTTATAGTTTCACTTCTTAGAGATACTTAAGAAAAAAATCACGATATCTTTATATAATATATTGTTATGGTAATTAACAAACATATAAAACAACGGATTAATTATTGATACTAGTGTTCGCCGGGAGATTTAAATTCTATTATGTATAAACATTCAGAAAACAGTTTTCAATGTTTTATCAAAGCTCATCGTCGATAGTTAAGTTGCAGAAAGAAAAATAACATCAGTTGATAGCCGGCGGGCAAATATTTCTTGAATTTATTTATTTTGTCCACTCGAATATTACTTATAACCCTGAAGATATTCAGCCAGTGGGATGTGTAATTCTTCTTCTTCTTCTTGTGTTTTTTTAATGGCTCTGCACGGATTGTGTCTTAGCCAGTGTCAAGTAAATATGTGTCAATTTATGGCTTGACAAGGTTTGAGAATAAAATCGGTTTCAAACATTATGTACCAATTTACAACAAAAACGCGGAAAAGAAAACCGCGAATAAAATAGGAATTAAAAAAAAATCAGAATAATAATAACTAAAACATATTTAAGTAACTAGTCCTACAGTTTAATGCTATTGTATACAATAAATTTATTTATTATATTATATACAGAAGGTTCACAAGTACTAAGTAGTAAAGGAATGTTAGTAGGGAAAGGAATACAAAGAGAGACTAAAGACTCATAGAGAGAAGAATGGTCATACAAAGGACAAGAAAGGAAAACATGATTCATGTCACAATAGTTCTCACCACACTCACAGGCAGCACTATCTACTATTCCAAGTTTATGTATGTGTAATTATTGTAATTTGTAATAGATTGTTCGCCAAAGCGCTTCAGTGTCCATCACAGACAAACAATGAAAATGGACCATCAATGGCAAGTATGAAGGAATCAGAGAGAAAACTCCCATTGCGTCACTCTATGGAGCGGTTCAAGGCTTAGCAGAGCTGGGACCGGAAGTTGTTAAGGTAAATTTACCTATATTTTATATTTATCAATTATTTATACTTGTAATAATATGGTTTTGTTTAAAAAAACTCTTGTATATAATTTAATACAAAGTTGCATAACAAATTTCTTGATTCCTATGTGCGTCCCGAAAAGTAATTTAAGACACAATGTCACATGATGTTAAGACTATGTAGTACAAGATTGTAAATACAGTAATAGTCTAAGACAGGGCTTCTTAAACTTTTGTCATTCACGACCCCATTTATGATTGCGAGTTTCTTGACGACCCCGTACAAATATAAAAGAAAAAAAAATTTTTTTTGATGATTTATTTATTAGGTAACAGTATACATATACATATGAAAATATATAGTTTTAGAATTCGTTTTGAAAAAAAATCTAAAATTAAAAATTGCACAAAAAATTATAAAAATGTTTTTATTATAGTTTCATAAATAAAAGTAGATTCTGACCGTCTTAATTCGCTTGAATGTTATAAAATGGTATATATAAATGTTTTACATTAAAATCTGTCGCGACAGCAGAATTTTGCTAATTTTGCGACCCATAGTTTAAGAAACCCTGGTCTAAGAGATAGTGGTAGATCGACCTTCAACAAACCTCAGATGAACAAATAAATAGGCAAGCCTACCAAGGCATGTCTCCATGCTAAAACTATATGTTGAAACTAAATTTGTTCTGTTATCAAAAGGGTGAAGGTTATGAAAAAAAAATATTAAAATTAATTTACTTTAATTAAAGTTGAAAGGTTCTCGTTTGTCGTGGTAAGGACATGTTATGAGAAGAGAGGAAGCGCATTTGGATAAAATAGTAATAAATATGAATGTGGAAGGATGGAAAAGTAGAGGAAAGCCAAAGAAAGTGTGGATGGAGTGTAAGATGATGTAAAATGATATGAAAGAAAAAGGAGTGAAAGAAGAGATGACGGCTGATAGGGACGTATGGAAGAAGAAAATATTCTGCGCCAACCCCAAGTGAGTTGGGAATAATGATAATTGGAATAGTCATGAACACTTTTCGATTGGCAACTCATTTTTATTGATTTATAGGCATGTTTATAAATCAATAAAATTTTATTTAAAAATCATGTGTCATCTGGTTATCAGGTAGCGTGAAGGTCGATCATCCAGGTCTTGTCTACTATAAATTCTAGATCTATTAGTGTAATGTTGCTTAAATATACCTACGGATGCTTGGTGATGGTTTAATTATGATATTTTCCTTCACTGAATGAACAGGCTCATACAATAGAATAAGTAGATTTGAATCTATACATGGCTGATGTTGTATCTGATGACACTACCACAGAGCTATGATTGGTTATCTGTTGACGTAGGTGTTTTTACTACTACCCCGTGTGCGTTGGTTGGGCGAGCGCGTGGAGGGCGCACTCAGCGGACTGGGCGGTGCGGATCGAGTCGCAGCCGGGAATCTCAAGCATCAGCTGTTGAAGGTGCTCGCTCCAGTTGTGCGGCAACTTCGCCAGCCTCCGGATCATCCTGATGATTACAAGTACCAAACGATTTGTGCCTATCTATATTAATAATAAAATTGTAAATTTAACGCGTCTGTACATTTCCGATTTTTGGGAAAAGAATTATTTTTAGGGTTTAAGAATAGGTAATTAAAGTTAAAACACATTTGTATCCATTTTTGATATGTCTGTCTGTCTGTTTGGTTGTGCAGATATCAATTAGAAAGTACTAAGTATATTGCAAATAATCAAAAAGATAATTGTTAATAATATTCCGGAGTAACATCAAAACTTTATTTCATTAAAATTGGTCCACTCTATCAAAAGTCATGGTAATTGGAATGACACGCAGCGACTTTAGCATGAAAGAAGAGTTTGTGAATTAGTGCGTTTTAGTCTAATTCGAAAACAAAAAATTGAAATCCAAGCTCTTACTTTCCCTTCCTCCACCGTGATTATGTAAGCATTGTCATAATAGAGAACAAAAAAAAAAACAAAAACAATTCAACTGTTAATACAGGCGCCGTCGCGACCAAAAGCCTTGGTGGAGAGTTTCATGCATTTTTCCCAAATTATTTTGAATACCTACCTATTTTACATTTCATTGTTTAGACATTTTAAACAGGAAGTTAGTAATTTAATTTATTTAAAGACTAGCTATCTGCCCGCAGCTGCACCCGCGTTTCGTATATTCTTCAATGCATTTTTTTTATATACGGAAAATAATGTTGACATTACAAACATACTCTTTTCTTATTTATTCGTTATTTATTGATTTATTAGTATAGATTTTAAGAGGTAAATTGTCTATTTTTAAGAGATTCGTCCTTTAAGAGGTAAATTGTCTATTTTTAAGAGATTCGTCCATTCGACTTGTACAATTTTGGAGGACGCCTCCTTCTACGGACCGCCACCATGTTAATATTAAAATGTAACTTTTTTTTATCGCCTCAAATTTTTTCGTCTATCTATCGCATGTCGCATTACAACCGGCCGTTGAGTATAGGTAAAGTGAATAGTGCTCGGCAGAGCAGCAGCCAAAGCCAATATGGCGACGCCCATTGCTCCGCAATATTTGTGTTTTGAAATATTTCATGGTAACTAACATAAGTAAACAATGACTTGTTTGCTTAAAAAGATTCACTTGCGTCGTGGTTTCATAACACAACACAATGTTTTTGTTAAGTTATGTTTAAAAAAAAAATTCTCATTGTTCTTGCACGTTTCAAAAAAACGTATATTTTGTCGCTTATAGGCGAGAATACGGATATCTAGGTCCGAGTCTGCAGCAGGCGGTGAGCAAGTTGCGTACATCACCGGCGGGTGCTGCGGGGAGCGGGGGCGCGGTGGCCGTGGTGACTTGCACTCCGCCCCTCCTGCCCACCACAGCACATCCATCGTCGCCGTCGCCCTCACAAGCGACACATGTAGTGAAAACAGTTGGTAAGTACGAGTCTCATGCACTTATAGAAATATAAATGGAAGTGGAAACTTCCTAAAAATACTTGCTTATCTATACTAATATTATAAAGAGGAAAGATTTGTATGTTTTTGTATGTAACGAATAAACTTAAAAACTACTCGACCTATTTGTATGAAATTTGGTATGGAGATAAATTGAAATCCAGTAACATAGGATAGTTATTATTCCGAAAATAGCACGGGAACAGGAGCTACACGGGTAAAACCGCGAAGAGCAGCTAGTGAATAAAGTGTTGCAAACAATGAAAATAACTGCTTGAATCTCCTTACCTGAGCTATATACTAAATAAATAAATTATGATTGGCCAGATCGCGTGCAATTAATCTAATAAATAGCACTATAGTCCATGGTTTCTTTTAGTCAAATCTTTAACTAAATTAAATTCCCAACTCGGATGTCTAAAATGGATGAAAAATTAAAAAAACATGTTGCACATATTTAAGTCATTATTCAGCGGCAAGCTGTGATAGTATGACCGTTTTGACTATTGTCTGATTATAAAGTTTCATATAAATTAATAACTACTTTTGAAGAAGCTAATTTCTGTTCTTTATTGTCAATAGTTACGTGTGAATACAAACACCTGTATGAATGATCTGATTATACATGATTCTTTGTGGACCTTTTTTATCTCTCTCTGTATGAATTTGTTCTAGTGTGTAAATATTAATTTATTGTCTATAATAATATTCATTCAGTTCATTTAAGTATATTAAGTAAACTTTTAAAGGTGTTTAAAAAAAAAAAAAAACGAAAATAAATTCACATTTTACGTCAATATTGTAATGTGTAAGAGATGATGGCGCAGCGGGTAGTGCGGCCGGATTCCGCGTCAACTGACGCGGGTTCGACCCCCAACTATCCGATTCTAAAATCGGCCTGAGCTTTCGGTGATGAAACCATCGTGAGGAAATCATAGCATGGAGGTAGCTACCACCGTCAAATTTGAATACCTGTCGCCAAATACCAATAGGTGTGTTCCGGCAGCATCACTTGAGTACCAGTGTTAGTGTATTTACCATCTTGGACCAATTTGTCACTTAACCTAAGGTGAGATTGTGGTCAAAGCACTGAGTCTATTCCATGTAAAAAAAAATGAAAAAAAATTAAAACGGCCATTTTAGCGCATCACTGTTATAGTTATAAATACTGAAATGAAAACTTTGGAAGTATCAATTTTTGTAATAATAATATGTATAGACACCGCGATGGGTTCCCGTAACATGGTGATCCCGTCCCCGGCGCCACAGTCGCCGGCGCCTTCGACGCCGCCCCCACAGAAGTTCGTGATAGTATCTTCCCAGCAAAAACCTCAACAGGTAATATAGATACAAGTAAATCTCATTTAAATCAGAAACACTTCATAAAAACATTATCATTTGTTCATTAAATAGTAACGGCTCGTATAGAAAGAAAATATAGAAATAGAAGATATCGCTTGTTAGTGAGTACCTGGAATCGATCGACGAGTAATTGTTACAACAAAATTATAGACGAAATATAGAATCGTCCATTGAACCACCATTGAAGAAATCGTCGTGAACAACATAATTACATAAAATATTTAGAAAAATCAACATAAACAACGATATTTGTTTTCTCTCGTCATGCTTATTCATGTTTTTTTTTTTTTTTTTTTTTTTTTGATGAGATAATAAAAAATATTTGGTATTATTTATGGTACGTCACAGGTTCAATCAGCGACCAGTTCGGGGCACATCGTACAAGTACACGGCTCGCAACCGACAATTGTACGAAGTCAAAATGTACAGGTAAATAATTGTCCTATATAAATAATTCATTGGAGTAGGATTAGTGAATGCAAACATGTATGTAGTTAGCGCGTCTATGTTATATTATATGTAGCTTTTTTTTATATCATCTATAACAATCTGTTTGATGAATATATTAAATTTGATATTATTAATCTTTAATTACAATATCATTTGAAATAACACTAATAAACTTGAAGAAACTAGCTCTAATGTGGCTGAATGATACCTGATGTTAGGTGTGGTTTTTATTAATAATAGTAAAAGTGTCTGAAATTATGTTTTGAGGCACACCAAACAGTAGAATTAAAATTATTAGCATGTAGTTTGATTAAAATGGAGTAATAGATAATAATATGTAGATTTTTAATATTGACTTGGTATATTAAAACGCATGCGTCTTTACAGTTTAGTATTTATGTTATAATGTAATTCTATTTTTATATATTGGGTTCGGTGATGTAATAGGTGATAAATATATTTGAGTTCTAAGAACAAAGGTGACTACTGATGATCAGCTAGCTGGCACAGCGAAAATCGTGGGGCAAAACCGAGTCACTATGACTAAACAGTTTAGTACTTCTGTTTATAAACCGGATTGTTTTAGTCACTTTATCGTTATTGATAAAAAAAATATTTCACTGGTTTTCCTACAAACTTGTTAATTTTTTTTAATGTATGCGGTGGTCAAAGTTCGGGACAATATCTATTGCCCTAAGTTACACTAGACTAAAGTTCTTTAAATATTTGATAATTACAATATTTTTAAATTTTGTTTGTCTAGAAAAACAATATTGTTTTATATTGTTATTATCTAATAAATGGCTATAGAATTGTGAGTTATATAATTACATCGTGTTTGAGTGTGTTATGTAATATCTGAAATATGCCTAGTGTTAGTTGTAAGTAGATTCGGGTGTGGTAGTGAGAGATTGCGTGCACGTGTGCGTAGTCGGTGGTGGTGACGAGCGGTCCGGCGGGGGCCGGGGCGGGGGTTGCGGGTGCGGGAGGCGCTGCGGGGGGAAGCTCGGCCCAGCCGGGTGGTGCCGCGCCCCATAAAATGGTAGTTGTGGGGGTGCAGTCCGCTACAGCTGCTAACCAACAAGGGCACGCCGGCACGCCTTCCGCCTCGCAGGTCAGTTGCTGGTAACGTTATAGAACATTCTCGACGCTCTCGAAACTTAGCCGAGAAACTTACTAATATTTTTATTACTTTCCTATACTTTTGTGTAATATTGGTAGTTTTTTTCCTGAGCATTTGATGGATATATTTATGGGAATTTTAATTATACCACAACGTTGTCCAGTACCAGATTTATGTAACATTAAAAAAGCAGATAATTATAACGTTTACGTATTTTATTTTGTGAGTTAAAAATAAAATATGAAAAATTTTCTCTGTTTGTCCGTTCGTTAGTTCACTGAAAGAGGAATTGAAAAACACTCCCCATGGTCGGCAGCGCAACAGTAATGTTATCCTAGTGTCGCAGGTGTAAATAGCCGATAGTAATCCGAGGGGCCGTGTCCCTTGTTTACTGCCCTTTGGAACAAAAAAGTATTATTATTTAAATCGATGTAGTGTGATGAAATGATAAATAACCGCGAGGAAACCATAGCATGGTGATAGGGTATTTACTATTTACTAATAATATCCGCCTGAGTAGCTACCATCCACTCTCAAGTTTGGTTATCTGCCGTGAAGTACGGAACAGGTGTGTTCCGGCAGCATTTTTTCAGAGGCAGTGGCTTAGTGTGTTTAGGGGCCTTTCAAGTATTACGTAGGCAGAACTTTAGACATTTGTAACTGTAAGAAATAGTAAATGAAGGTCTTACTCCTCTCCATGATTACGTAAGCATTGGTATATTAAAGAAACGATAATCGACAAGTAAATATGGCTAAACCCCCTCCCCTATGACATCAAAAATAAACAAAGCAGAAACCGCTCCCCCTCCCCTCCATTGATGCTTACGTGGTACTTGAACGGCTCCTTATCGTCATGGACCACATCGTCACGTAACCTCATATAAGATTGTAATCAAAGCATTGAGGTTATATGTTTTATATAAAAAATGTACTAAGTCGCTTGAAGACCCGTTTTAAATATTTTCTGTATAGAGCGGCAAACTTATCTGAGCCGGTGACTAAAAGGGGAACTAACGTCTTGATATTTAAATATTAACTAGTCTGCCTTTCTTGCCATTTCTTTTCATCGATTACAGCTGCGTGTGTTTATTGTTTTTCTTAATAAACAAACATCTTACATATCATGATTTCTACTTATTCTTACTTTATGGCAAGTTGCCAGTACACTTCACCTGTGAACAATAAAAAAAAATACAATTTAATGGATTAAAGATTATAAATGCAACATGACAGACTGAGATCCCCCCAAAAAACTCCCATATATCATAGCTTGTCACTTAAAAGTGGTAAAGCTTTATATAATACATGTATCGTTTGTGCAGACTTTATTCCAACTAGTATTTACTGGCATCACTAAAATCTATCACATCGCCGGGCCAGATAAGTTTGCGGAACTATAGTTATGAACACATAAGGAAATATGGGGTTCGTGTAATAGATGGTTGGGTTATTTCGGTCGTTCAGGCTCCGGTATCGGTTGTCACGAAGCCAGTGTTCTCGCGCAGCACCGGCGGGCCGCAACTACCGCCCGAGCTCGACGACTTGTCGCACTTGGCATGACAGCCGCGCAACTACAACTTAACCGTAGTCAAACAGTATACGAGGAAAAAGTTATAATGCAACTCGATTTTACACACTGACCATATCTTCAGTTGTCAAACAAGTATCTTCTGCTGTGTGCACTTTTCGTTGCACAGAAATCGCTTTTCAGTAATTTGAACACATAGCACATGCTGTTTGGCTATGTGGCAATATTATAGGTGATACACATAGGGGTCGTTCATATAAACGGCCTCATAGCGTATATTTTTCTGGGACCACAGTTCACCGTATTATAATCATAGAAAGTCACACAGTCTTGTTATACGAACATCTCGTTAGTAAATTAGTAATAAAACACAGTCAAAATGTCGAAATCTGCAAGAAGTGTACATAGCCGTATATTAGTTTGACAACAGCGATATTGAGTCTTAATATAAAGAAACATCTTTCACACTAGTGACGCTTTTGTGTTATGATTTGTAACTACACCATAATTATATTTCATTTTTACTTGATGGGGAGATAACCTGAAATTGATTTGTAGATTAAGGGGCCGTATTACGTGAACATCAGTCGAGGGGGCGGGGGGTGGTTTATGCTTTGTTTATTTTTGTCCATGAGATATGGATGTCATGAGATATGAGGAGTTTGCTTATGTAAACATGAACTGCCCTTTACCATACCGTTCATAATAAAAGCACTTTATTCGTAATACTATCATATTTTACAATATGTAATTAAATCAAGCCGAGTTCGTACTACTTTGGTGAGCTTGTGCCCTAAGTGCGCTTGCTTCAAAAGTTCGGTAAAGCTGTCATTCAAGGCCTTTCCATTCAACAGCATTTAGCCAGTTCGAAAAAAAAAACTAACTGATTAATAAAAAAATATGTAAAATATCGATGTATTCTGATTACTTACGTTACGTTACTCCTGACTTTAGTTCATCTTGTAATTAAGCTCAGATAAGATAAAGGATTTTAATTTCTATGTATTCGCTATTATTAGTTACATACGTATGTGCCTATGTGACGGAAACTTTGAACATGATTTTAATCCCCTTCAAAACGTGGGACTGACTTAAAATTTGGCATAGTTATCAAGGACCGATGACAATTCAATATTTTAAAACAGTTTGTTCCGTTATCCTTATCAGGATTTTCAGGATTAGCGAATTTTTATTGTTTTTAATACGTAATGTATTTTAGTGACATCCATTGATACAACTTTGAATCTTTTCCAAAGTGTCTTAGTTGAGCGATAACGGTATTATTATGGCAACTGAAGTGCTGGAAGGTGGCGCTACCGTCAAATGTAAAGTAAATATATGAACCTGCTTATAACTAAAAAAGGAAAAATAAATATCGTTTAAAAAAAAACTAAATACACGCTTTTATATAAAATATAACTGAAAAAAAAAAAAAAACAGAAAATAATTAATAAATATAAATGAAGAATAGTGTAAATAAGAGAAAAAATGAATTTTATTGTAAAAAGCGTGGGGAGAATAGTGTCAATAGTTTATTGTAGTATACATATTTATTGATAGATATGTAGAAGGAATAGAACGTTTGATAATATCTTAAATAAGTTATGGTGATACTGTAAAGGTCCATCTGGTCACAACAGCATTAGCTAGGTTAGAAAAAAAATATCTTAAAAGAAACCCCACGCTTTTTTTTTACAATAAAATCCATTTTTTTTTTCTCTTATTTACACTATTCTTAATTTATATTTATTAATTATTTTTTCTATATTTTAGTTGGATTTTCTATAAGAGCTTTGTTTTAGTTTTTTATTTTAACTATTATTTTTGTAACTACTGGAGTATCAAATATTGCGTTTATTTTATAAGTGCAAAGTTAGTTTAAGTGAATTTGTCTGTGTAATTTAAGAATAAAAACAAGAATTTTAGAATGATAATGTGCGGATGGATCCATTAAATGTTTTACGATTTGTAGTATTGTCAATGATTAAAAATTATTTGTTGTATTGATATGTTTTACTTGTGTTCGTTGTGTCGAACTAGACTGCGACCGCTAGTGTGTAAGAAGAGGACAGAATATATTATTGTTTATAATAATGATGATGATGATAAATTTATTGTAATGTAAATAAAATTCATGACGTTTTACTATCGACGACGATTGATTTTTATTTATTTCCCCACGTAATCATTTGTGTTGTAAAAGTCGTAGAATACGATAAGTTGTCATGAAAAGTTAATATCAGGTAAACCTCTTTGCTATTTATTTACTTCTAATAAAAAAAAAGCTGTACCATACCACAGATTAAGGTGAAGGTCACAGGAATTCGCTGGATGCGGGTGGCACAAGACCTGTTGTTGTAAAGATCTTTGGGGGAGAGCTATGTCCAGCAGTGGACATCTTTCAGAGGAATGAATAGATGAAATATCTGTTTTATATTTTTTGTTTATTGTAAACTCTTAAAGTACATTAATCGGTTAATAAACAGACGAGAGAAATGTCTTGAGCTGTTTTATCTATGCTTAATTATATGTAGATCTGATAACTCTTAAAAGGAATAAACAGGAAATAAGTTTCTCATAATCTCTACAATAATACCTAAGCAACTCTATAACAAATTTGGGAGTATTCTTTTTTTCATCTACAAGAAATTTTCATCATGCGAGAAAGACCGTCGGCTTAAGGTTGGGCCGACATGGAAATAGTTTTGGCTTACTAAAACAGCCAAGGTATTTTCAGCGTTAGCTCTTTCAGATACCAGTTTAAAGCATTTGGGTTCGAATAATACTAAAATACTATTGTCGATATCACAACATGATAGTATGTTATTTCGAAGCTCTCAGCTAAGTTGTTGGCATCAAGTTGACAATATGCTGGAGAAGTCATGTCTGTTATAGTTTTACGTTTGCAATTGAGAATTTTTAGTACATATCGTTTAAAATCAAATTGAAATGTGGTTAAGCACTAATTTAGTCCAAATGTTTATAATATCGTAGGAGTAAATGATTAACATAATTTGTAGTGTTGGAGTACAATGGATGCAGTGCACTTGAATGCTAGTTTCTAAAAGGCCCACAGAACGATCGGAACAAGTGGTACTACCTTTCTTCTCAAATTGACGAAACTGTTGACCAGAAGTGCCTTGACTGCTTCAACAGACTGAGGCGAGCGTTTAAGGCACTTAGCCTTAAAATGATATCTAGCGCAATGTCACTAAAATGGTACGCACTACCCTTACCCATTGCATTAGTCAGACCGAATGCTCTAGCTAACCTAACAGTTAGTAAACCTGTAGAGTAAAAAAGGTCCCTTAAAGAACCCATGTACATTGCGTGTAATGTGCAGTATTATGCTAGTGCATGCGGTGTGACTATCATGCTGACGACGGCTACAAGAGCTTCCCCAAATAGGGATCGAAGCACGTCTAATGCAACTACTAAAAAGAGACTCGGAGTATGGCACCACCTACAAACGGCGGTCACCAGGGTTGTGCTTATCGGGCTAGCGCCGATTCTGGTAATCACAATAAGCTCATTACATCAATTAACTTCATCCAAGGTTCGAATTTAAATTCAAAACATTCGCAAGCATTTAAGAGGATATCCTAGCGGCATTTATTCCATACAAACTGTCCTCTGTTTCCTCCCTGGATAATATTATGGTGAATATTTTTATACCGAATAATATTGTCCACCACCGCCATGTTAATAGTTACCGCCATAAATTAGTTATTCTAGAACTAGCTTTTGAAAATGAAAAAAATCCTCGATTTTCAGACGTTTGTGAAACAAATTTGATGGATAAAATTAAAAAAAAAAAAAATCATACAGGCCAAAGTATTTATTATTCTAAAACTGAAAGAAAATTAAAAGTCGGTTCAGTTTTGGAGGAGGAATCGAAGTGATGGTTTCGTCTATTTTGAATAGGTAAAATTATCCCGACCTGGAGTTGTACCCCATTCTTTCCTTGGGGCGCAACACGATAGCAATAGATTTCTGAAATATCTAATTTTCTAACAGCATGTCTTAATCTACTTAATAGAATATATATTTTATCATAGACTATTTTAAATGATATCCTTAAAGATGAATGGTATCTTGATTTTATCTTAAGGCTTCAGTTATGCAATATGGTAAGTATGACTTTTTTTTTACTTATACAAGCGCCTAGTGTTAGATACACCATATCACTATCAATCTTTCTATATCTATGCTAATAACAAAATTGTAAATTTTAAGTGTCTGTACAATTTCGATTTTTGTGAAAAGAATTATTGCAAGGGACTAAAAATAGGTAATTAAACACATTTCTATCACTTTTAGAAGTGTCTGTCTGTCTGTTTGGTTGTGCAGGTATCAAATAGAATGTACAAATAACATTTTAAAAATTCAAAAAGATAATTATAAAGCATGTTCCGGAGTAGCGTCAAAACTTTATTTCATTAAAATCGATCCAATCTATAAAAAGTTATAGTAATTTGAATGTCACGCGGTGACTTTAATTTAAAAGAAAAGTTGGTAAGTAAATGAGTTTTACTTACTCGAGATCAAAAAATTGATGGACTGATTGAAATTGAACAAAATGACATAACATGTGTTTATCTATACTAAAATCATGTCATGTCAAAATAACATTTTTTTTCTAAATACATTCACATGGAATGTATATACGACATCTGTACCAAAAACACAATTTTTAAAATTTTTGTGTCCGTCGTTTGTTCCGGGTAATCTTTGGAACGCCTGGACTAATTTTGACGGGACTTTTTTGGTAAATAGCTGAAGTTACTCCGCGTAATTTAGGGTACTTTGATTTTCGAAAATAATTAGGGTTCCGCGTAAAAAAAATTAAAACTCATAAAAAATGAATAAAATCCGATTCAATTCACAGTTTTACAGGAAACTTTTTGTATTTATGAGAAATATTTTTACTTTCTCTAAGTACTATAAAAAATTTAGGAAAATAATTAAGGTTCCGTATAAAAAATAAAACGCAGTGAAGAACATATGAAACGCGGGCCCAGTCGCGGGCAAACAGGTAGTATTTAATAAATTTAGGATTATCTATCTATTCAACCATTAGACGTCCACTACTGGACATAGGTTTCCCCCAGTAAGGGAGAGATTGCCATAATCGCCATGCTTGGCGGATAGGTTGACAATCACAGTAGGTGTTTGTGGTACTCAGAGGATGCAGCTGCACATCCCCTAGTTTATCCCTTAGTCGCCTTTTACGAAACCCATGGGAACGATAAGAGGTGGTACTATTCTTAGCCGCCATTACACGGTTAAGTAATTAAAAAATATAATATCTCATGATGTTACATAAGATTCAAGCACCTTTCTGGATACCTGTATATGTATATATTATGAGCGTATGTTTACCAAATCATACACACATTGAAAAGAAATAACTAACTTCTATACACGCTGAATTACCACCGAAGAAAGTTACCCACGGTTATTGATAGTAACATTGGAACGGGTAAATAAGCACCGAATCTGTGCATAATAGGTACAATGCTTCACATTGAATGAATACCCACTCGACTGAATTGATAAGTGGGTTGTACCGCCTGTATAGGGAGCGATGTAAGCCCGCCCTCTGTTCCACTAGTTGAAATTATTTTTTTAATTACTGCCTATAACTCGCCTGTCTCTGAGAGAATCTCACCAGCATTCAATCAAATAAAAAGACAATTCTTTATTCGTTCGTTTTCCTTAGTTTTCTGACCTGAAAATTTGAAGAAAACTTTTAGATATTATCAACATAAAATATATTGCAGTAATACAGGACTGTTTTAGTATGCATAACCCCTTTTAGAATAATAATAATAATTATCGAAACATTTGTCGGTACAGGGTTTATTATCATTTGTCGATTATTTAACTAGTGGCGACAACCATAAACTTCAGACATAAACTAACATTAGTGAGAGTTACTTGCTGGTTCTTCTTGATGTGAGATAATTTATTGGACATTATTATGATCCTAATTAAAGTATAAATTTCGTTTGAACAAAATTACTGCTATTGTGGAGAACACTTCTTTGGCTATATCTAATTTGTAATTTTGATTTGCATGAATATGATTTTACGTACAATTTTTTTTTAATAAGTTTGAGATGACCTACATGCAGCAGTATATTAATTTATAAATATTACGTTATATCCATTGTTTGCTTTATTCGTGTAGTAAATGTTCTCAGTATCAAGTCTAGAATATTTATTAATCTTTACAATCCAATAGAACTGTCCGAAGTGGCGGCGGCGCTGTCTAGCTGACCATTGGTCGCAAGCTGCAGGGTTGTCGCGTTCTGCTTTCAGCCACAGACGTAGTCCGACTGTGGTCAGGTGCGCAACGTTTTTAATGTTCGCAGCTTTAGTCACGAACCCGAATATATTTTCCCGCCTAAATGTTTCGTGCGTTTTTTTTTTTGTTTATATTTATTTACTTAGTTCAGTGAATATACACGAGTAATGATCAAAAGCTTTTTGTGATGCGTTTGTTTTTTATGTTCTGTATATTGTTCTTTGTGTTTTTTACTGAGATCGACAGAGGCAATTCGATGGTTGTAAGTATTATTTTTATATTTTAACGGTATAAAATAATAAGTTTATTATGGATTTTGTACATTGAAAACAGCAACAAAAAAAATATAAATATTAATAAGAATTTTACGTTAAATTTTTTATTCTAATTGAAATAAAATATATATATGTAAAGCTTATTAATAGATAACTGATTAGTCAATAATACTTACGGTCATATCTTAGTCACTTTTGAATGCTTTTAGTTTATTTATATACACACTCGAGAGTTAATTAAGTTAGACTAGCTGTATCTCTCAGCTGTACTCGTATTGTAAAAGAATTACTGTTATTACAAATATCATATGATATTTTAAATATCCAATTGTTTAAAAAAAATATTGTTCATGCAAGTGCTAGAGATCATGGCACGAGAATACGTCAATTATTGACATAGAAAATTACACAAATCAGTTCTGTGGTTTTCAAGATATAAGGACACACACAGAGTAATTTTGAGAGAGAGAAGTTTTCTCCTACAATATATAGGTAAGTAAGATTGACCCGTGGGAATAATATCTATTGTTCGACGTTGCTAATTCAATAGAAAATTTAGAACTTTGTTTTTTTTATGATTAATAGGCGAAATATCAGAGGAAATAATTATTTATTGAGATTAAACCGCTAAGTTTAAGACCGACAAACCCAATGGAATACGTTATAAACTAAATGTTTTTCTTACTGCTTTTTATTTGAACGAGAAGTGTGAGTTTACACATGCGTGTGAAAAAGAAACTGACATCCATAAATAAATTTAAATATGTATTTTTTAACAAGACTGCTTATTTGTTCTTTAAATGACACCATTTATTACAAAAAAAATCCAAATTATGTCAATGTAAGTATTAATTCATATGGGTAATTTTTCACTAAATCATTTAATTTTTGTTGTTATAAATATAGGTTTGAGTAAGTTTATTTCGAACTAACTAATGTTGTTAACCGGAGAGGCCTTGTCAGCTTCACATAACTTTTGGGGCAAAAGGACTCACCCGAAAAAAGTAGCCAGCATGAGGACACCGAGATGGAATATTACAAACCTTTGCTTGAGTAAATGAAATATCGGAATTCGCACTAACTAAACGCTACAGCACTACAGTTTGTAAAAAAAGGTTTCATACAAAATCCATGTACCTGGGTGTTGTGTGCAAGCGTCTACGTAAACTGTAATGCTAAAGTGGATGCGGTGTGTCACTAAATCGCGTTGGCAGCGTGTGATAGAGCTTCTTCAGTTGGAGATTGTAGCTCGTCTTGAACCGCTACCGGAAAGGGACCCGGAGTCTATGCTCGTGTAGGTTTAATTATCCAGATCACATAGGTATACAAAGTTTATCCAGTTACCAGCGTTCGAACCAAGGGTATACTATAGCTACATAGTGCTGTGTCGAAGGCCATGAACTTGGAGCTCACAGTGAAGCAAAACGTCGTGATCTAACCATTCTCAGCAGTGGCTCTAGCCCTTGTATCGCCCATGTGCAACCAATATCCTATGGCTCTTAGAGAGCGTTGGCACCCCCGAGCGACGCATCTTTGTAGTTGTCGCGCGTGTCCCTCACCGCTCCCTACAACCCTGCGCGCATATGCGCTGCACACTGTGCACTATAGGAAAAGCCGGTTGTGACTATATTTATATGGCAGTACTTATTACCAGTATTTTACTCGTTAATTAATTAACTACTCCATCCATCCATTCAACAGAAAGATGTCCACTACTGGACGTAGGTCTCCTCCGAAGATCTCCACAACGTCTGGTCTTGCGCCACCCATATCCAGCGGATTCCCGCGACATTCTCCAAATCTTCGGTCCAACGCAACTCTCGCTGCGTCATCCTACTCGTGTAGATAATTTTTATAACGATAATAGACCGATAAAACCCAGGCTAAAAAAGCCAAAACCTTACACAATGTTTAAAAAAATAATGTATATTTTATTTATTTTTTAATTTCTCAATTAATATCAAATTACTACATAAGCTGGATTTATGTACATTTGCTCTTGGGCTCTAGCAAAAGAATTACTAAATAATTTAATTCTAGCTTTTTACCTATATTTTTACCGTAAAAATAAAACAGTTTTCTCCGAACAGCTATCGCTGTTGTTGCTCCACCTGAGAGCTAGTTCGGCGACGTCATTCACAACATAAGATAAATAAAATTTTGTTCAACTTCTAAGCACTAAGAATGTTAATTTATTGTTTAAAAATCACTATAAAATACTGGCACTAAGTGATACATCTTATGTTATACATAATTATATATTATGTTTTCAAGCCTCGTGTTTGACTAAGGTTTAACTTCTTGACGGAGTTGTTTTCCGAACCGATGGTAGTATTGTTTTTGATGTACATAAACGCCTTCTCTAGGCTTAAACTGTATGTAAAGTATTTTGATGTTGATTTTTTTTTATTTTGGTTACATTAGAAGTTTGTTAACCTATCTACTTTTCTTACCATTATTCCTTAAGCGGTAAACCTTAAGTTTTCTAACTTAGTTATTCTGAAATAATAATTGCTAATATGATTTTAAGAATAACTAGCGGGCGTCCGAGACTTCATCTACGCGTGTTACCTTGATTGAATGTGTGATATCCTGATTTTGTTTTGTGTCTCATAGCCATTAGTTACCGAACGACATATGCTTCCCGCACGTAAATAATAAATAAAAATGCACCAAATCGCTAAAGCATTTTTTGAACTCTTAATTTCCAAAATGATGTTAAAGAATTTTAATTAACTTATAATTAGCTTCTTAGAGCAATAGTTCTCGTAATACCGGGCTGCGGTCGGTAGCATATAATAGCTTTGTTATATGTTTAAGCCGACTCTGGTGCCTAACTCAATCCCGGCAATCTCATATAATTAAACATGCTTGTAATTAGATCCGGGCATTATTTTCGGATAAGTGTATCTATGGCCAGCATACATGATAATAAAGGGACATTGCGTTAGATCAAATACCCATAAAAATGTGTTACTTGTTGTTAAATGTGTTAATTTGTAATTGTTTTCCATTTATTACAAACTAGCTGTGTGTCCTCGGCTCCGCCCGGGTTTTATATATTCTTTAGTGCGTAATATACCTTTTAAAAAGGTAATCTTTGGGAAATAATGTTTTGATGGTGATGTCTATTGTATTTTGTTTACAATTTCGTGAGTTTTAATTTTTTGTACACGGAACACTAATTTTTTCCTATAATTTTTATGAAACTTGATAAAATAAAAATATTTCTTATAAATTCAAGTACTTGCCCGTAAAACATATCATTGAATTGGTTTTTCTTTCCCAAATTTTTTGTATTTTATTTTTTTATGTGGATTCCTAATCATTCTTCTAAAAATAATTAAAATTAAATTAAATAAAAAAAAATTCTAACAGAAAACAGAGATACTTCTCACAAATTCAAACACTTTCCATTAAAACTGTGCATTGAATCGGATTTTATTAGTTTTTTTATGAATTTTAATTTTTTACACGGAACCCTAATTATTTTCGAAAATTAAAAGTACCCTTAGTTACCCCGAGTAACTTTAGCTATATACCAAAAAAAGTCCCGTCAAATTCCGTTCAACCGTTCCGGAGATTTTAAAAGTTGTATTTTTTTTGTTTTAGGTGCCGTATATACATTCATATGTACTCATTTAGTAATAAATTGTTATTTTGATATTACAAACAGACACTTCAGTTTTATTTATAAATATAGATATGTGTTTCATTGACACACACAATAATTTCATTAAGAATTTGTAATTATAATGTCCACTGCAAATTGAAGGTCATAGGTACATACTTTCTTTCAGCTTTAAATTAGTATTTAAATTTTCTACATATCTATTCAAACTCAGTGCTTTGACCACAATTTCACCTGATGTTAAGTGACGATGTGGTCCAGGATGGTAAACACATTAAGCCAAGAGGTACTTGTTCGCATAAGATCAAACAAATAAAATAGAGACACAATAGATTATTTTATAGATCGCTGAATTGCCTACAGGTCTTGCCAATAGAATAAAGTAGTTAAAATACGCCGACCTTAAAAAAATCATATTATTTCAAATTTTAAATATTGAAGTTTTTAATATTTAATAAGAGCTAAAAGTTTAACATGATCTTGTTTATTATTGAGATATGAAGAATTTTGACAATTACCTATATTTTATTCAATCCATGGATTCAATCAAATATTTAAAACCACAAAAATGAAAAAATAATATTTTTATTGTCATTATCTGCGTACGTAAAGCGTCAGTTACACGGTTTGGTTCGCCCCCGCGCCTCGCGGACCGTCGCGTCGTCCATCGGAGCTCCCTAATTGAACATTGCACTAATGAGCGGCGTTGTTCGGTTGCAACCGGCAGTTATTCGCCCCCGAGATTACACCCGGTAATATAACCGAAAATCGGGCTTTGGACGTGAAACCGGATTTTCAGCATTGCTCTAAGTACCCCAATTATTTCGACGTTACATTTAATCCTCTTGATAACGAATCCGCACTAAATAGTGAAAAGGGATTTATGCATTATTTTAATTAGTATTACTTAAACATGAAAATGTATAAAATATAGTTAGATGATATGAATATCGACGATCTACTGGTATTTAGTTCTTTGCGAAGCGAAATATCAATTAGGTACCTATTTACACATAACTAATTTACATAATAAATTTGTTCAAAATAAATTTCATATCTTACTGAAACCATTACGTTGTATATAAAATGTACTCAGTAGTGAAACTTTGTTATTAATGTACATTAAAATACATATGTACATAAAAACCTATGAAATATTTTTTTCTACCTTTATTATTATATATGACAAGGTTTACATGTTAAATGTGCTCCTTTGTAAGTGATTCCCGTAAGAGGACGTCCCTGTTTTCGCTGAGTTAGCTGGGGCCGTGTGTGGCAGACCGAAAAAAATAATTTCCTTCGCTCGAGTTCTCACAGTGACTTTTCCAGTCGGCCGTCTCGTGCATCTGGCGGGACCTATTATTAGGGAACGGCTTCTTAATGCTTTCTTAGGTATTTTTATATGGCTCACGTCTTAGTTTTTACGATTGCGATTTTTATTGAATTCTCCTTTCAACGCTAGCTAGATACCCCGTACCTGTGGACGAAGGTGAAATACGGACCACTTTGTACAAGATTTATTTTATTGCTCTTTGCTGGGAACAAATTTCATTAAAGTTTTATGTCTTGCGTGGCAAATGTAGAATATAGGCAGTAAAACGAGACCTTTGCTGGCTCAACGTGATATTCAATAGTGGCTTATAAGTAGCAGACTAATACGAAATGAAAAAATATATCAACTAAGAGTAAATTATCTTACTAAGTTATTAGAGCCAAACTATGACTAAGATCATCGTAACTAACGTAACGTAACGCGAGTATTTAGTAGGTAATTTTTATTTTTTTTTTGTTTGAAATTAGTTATTTTCATTCGTTACATACGGAGTGATTAAATATTGAATCTACTTTTAACATCTATGTATAACATATTTACATATATAATCATAATTATTTTGAAATACGATTTATACCTTATCGGAAACCTATGGAAGCAACCAGATTGCTGAGCAGTTTAAAATATATAGGGCTATAAATCATTAGGAATAATGTCGCCAAGTTTCTTGAGTTTGCTTACATGCCAGGGCCGGATTTGTGGAAGAAACAAGTGCTCTCTTCAGACAAGAGAGAATCCTCAATCCACAAATTGAATTTTCTTTTTCTTTATAAACAAGAAAGTAACATCCGTGATAATAAAAAAGTAGGTATGTGTTTAAGTATATGGCATAAAAATATTTATACACGTGTCTATCCTTTAAAATCAAAGTATATATTACTTATAATAAAAAAAATATTTCATGAACAAAAACAATGTACAAATAGCCAGCATAACCCTTTTTGACACTAATTATGTAGCATAAACTATTTGTGTTTTATAATTTTAACACAAAACAAATCAGCAGTAAAAGTGCATTTTTCTCTCAATAATACAAAAAGATTAACTAATAATATAAAGAAAAGAACTTAAAAATAAATTTGAAGGGCGTAAAAATGTTGTATTTTAATCAATCAAATATTACAAAACAAAACGATTCAAATAAACAACCACAAAGAAAAACTGTTTTGTAACGTGACATTTTCGAGTTTATCCTGATAATAAATGGCGACAGTGTAAATATTTAAATCACTTGATAGCGACACAAGGAAATCTCCGGTATGATATCGCTCTTACTTACCGCTTGTAGGTAAATGTATAAGTGCAACAAATACACCCGTGCTCGATTCATTTGATCTGACACAAATTTATCCACGCCACGCTGCTCTTTATTTATGCCGACAACGACGTTCAGTTTGTCCTGACAAATTCATAAATTACCGACATCCTCCCCGCAACACATTTGTACGACTTTTATTTTTATCAGAAATATCTTGTTCTACCGTATCGATGTTATAGCTCTTTGATGTTACACTTCATTAATCCACTATAATCATCTGTATATTGGAGAGTTTATTCATGATTACTTATAGTAAATAATAAAACTGAATTTTATTTTATACTTACTTACCATGTAAAATTGTTTTTATTTTAATTCCTCTATTAATACTAAACGTGTTGTGAGTATTTGATTTGATTGATTTATAAGAATTGTAACTATCAATTTTATTAATATTATTTTTTATGTTATTAAAAAATAAATGCATTATTAAAAATATCTCAGGAAAGATACGGCTTTGTATTATGTAATAAAGTGAATAGAGTTTGCTTTAAATCTTCTTTCATAATACAGTCGTTATGAGTAGGGCAATCTTCAGGAAAATCTATAGACTATTGTAAAAACCAAAATATAAGTGAGTGAAATGGTGAGTCAAAGTTTTCAAATGTTAATATCATATAATAGGACATTATCATATTTACAATAAGAAACGCGGTAAAACAAGCGGGTGCGGGGGCGGCACGCTGTCTGGCTCGAGTTGAACATTGACTCACGCGTAGATTTCCCATATTCGACTGCGCGTTGCCGCCCGCCCTGTCTACGCACGCACTAACGCATGACTATCAATTTAATAAGTAAACATTTAACCAGTATCTACTAAAGGTATCATTAAGTTGTATTATATCTTGTTTCTCTCTAAAACTTATTTTTATTTTGATGATAAATCATCCAATTAATTTCACACAACTCATTTTTTGATGTGTAATTAACCTCTAGCTTTCCATTGTTTTCCTGTTGTCTCATTTTTATGAGTAATCAACATATTACACTAAAAATTTAAACCTAAATTTAAATGTTTATATTTGAAAATCTATTAAATCTCTTTCTCGTCTCTCGCTCCATTAAACGTCAAGTCTCACTGTGAAATTCTCGAAAGTAAATTCTGGTTCGGATTTCTAATTTAAATTCCTGTCAGAGAAGCCCAGGCCAATAGCTACACCTATAACCACTAGGATAAGTTCAAAGTGACGGGACTACAAAATAAATGAAACCACTTTAATGTGACTAGCTTTGAGCTGAAATGATGATTGTTTTAAAGTTTTCACTCATTTTTTATATCTTCTTATTATTATTATTATTATTATATATACCATAGTGCCCCTATAATTCTGTGTAATTCTTCTCCTTCTCAAGTGATTGACTAAGTCATAAAGACCACAGATACCAAATATTATTTTCAATTTATGTCCATTTAGCTACCCAAACATTTTAAAAAGCTTCGAAGCCCCCTAATTGTTTTGTGGTTAATGATTTATGGCCAAACTAAGACAAATACATATATACAAAAAGCCGTCATCTTTACCACTAAACAAAACTTGGCTGTGCTAAGAAATACAAGTTGTAGCTATGCAGTATAGCAAAAAAAGTGTAAAATTATGCAATATATATTCAACAAGCAATACAAGTGTCCGAAGATTGGAAGATAAGGCACGACACCACTCGCCGTGTCTCGTCCCCTCTGCAATTTGTAAAAAAGAAATTCTAAATTTCAGTATTTTCACTACGACTTTTTAATGGAATTAATTTGGTTAAATTTACAACAAACCTTATAATGTTCTATGTTATTTTATTTGTATACTCGGGAAATTACAGCTATTGAGAGTCATTCACTTAAATTATTATTTTGTGCTAAATTAATAAGATTTAAAATAAAGTTAACGTTACAAGCATTTGGTAAATGGCTCCGTTAGCTTTTTAAATTACCTTATATTAATTAGGTTACTTAATTTTTAAAATTCATCAATTACAATATCAAATTTAAACCAATAAAATGCAACAATTGTTCCTTTCGTCGAGAAGAGTTAGACAAATCGCCCTTGTATTGGACAATTTGTTGAGTAATCCCAGCATTTGTTTCAATTATACCAGTTTCCGATCCTCGGCCTACATTTAAATCCGTAATGGGATTTGATGTTGCGTGCTCGGAATCTACATTGTATATTATTCATAGAGGTAATTATTCTAAAATTTTCGACGCTCCCATTTTCTGGGCTTTAAAATGCAAATTATGTAGAATCAAATGTTCTTTGTTATTTTGATATAGAGAATTATTTATTATATGAGAGTTGATGTTCATGATTTTATTTTGTTTTATAACATTGCTTGCTAACTTTGCTTTCATCCAAAAAAATGGCACATATATTTTTCTATTCTTTTTTTCGAGCTAAGATCTAATCTAAAAAGCTAAATTCAATAATAAAGTCATTCGTTTTCCAAGTAAACAGTAAGATGAACAAAGATTACTTAATAGATTTTCCACACATTTCTGTAATGGACATTACCAATATAGTACCTACAGACATTCCAAGGGAATATAAGCAATTGTGTCTGGTTTAAGTAGCAATAATTCACAGGGATCTATAACAAATGGAAATCATTGATCTTCATTATGAATAGCGATTTGGTGTATGTAGTGTGTATGGTGCGCGTGGCGTGTGTCAAATGTGCTGTAATTAGAGTATCATTGTTCCGCGGGTAATTGACCGTTACTTACATCAGGACTGGGTGGTTCCTTGTACTGATTGTGATAAAATGAGATTGATTTTGTTAATAAATATCGTTATAACAAAAAACCTCTGAAACTGATAAGATAAATGGACGAAATATTGAAGCGAAGAAATTTAGTACAAGTCATTTACAATAACATATATTTTTAAAATAGTTTATGATTTTTTCTTTCATGGTAAATAGTAATATGACTAGAAAATTATTTCATCAACTGAAATTAGTAATTTAAAACGTTCCTATTCTATTGTAAATGAACAATTTATATTTTTTTTTATATATAACTAAAAGTTGTAAGTGTACGTGCCTACTAGTATTATAAATTCGTTCGTAATCATTGTTAAGAAATTATAAAAAAAAAAACTGCACTTTTTTTACTAATGACACTAAGGATCGTCAATTTAATTCATTTAAATAAAGCTAGATGATTAAACAAACAAAAATCTATTGGCAAAGACAATAGAAACTTATAAATATGTTTTATACTTATAATTTTAAAACCTTTCACGTGAAAAGTGTTCTTTGTTCTCCTTTATGTCGTTTAAATTAGACTAGAAATGTACGGACATGGATGGGACTACGAGGGCGGTACTATGGCACGACGCAGCGCTCGCACGAAGCACGCTACCACAGTATAAACGCTACGACAATCATACAACATTTAATCATAATTAAATCGGAATCAGCGGCCGAGCGGCGGTCCGCTGTAGCGCGTCAGCTGTAATACTCCCCCTTCACGAGTTTTTTCTGCTATCACGAGGGCTTAACTTTTTTAAAATCGCTTTTATATCTCGTCCTTTGTGCTGTTGTTTTACATTTTGAAAAAAAAAAATCCAATTTTCTTTATTTGTTAATCGTTTAAAAAAATTCACTGTTTTTTCTTTATAAAGAGCCCTTTGAACTATTAGGTAAGCATTAATATGGAGCTGCTAGTCTATGCATGCTATGAATAGTAAAATTATATAATTGACAATATTAACAAACTAAAGTACATATTATTCCTTTCTCATGTTTTTTTATCAAAAAGAATTTTCAAAAATTCAGTAGACATGTAATTTATTATTAGTATTCACTTTTGTACGTCTTCCTTATTTTATTCAAGTGTAAAAAGTAACAATGTATGTTAGATTAACCCCTTGAGCACTTACCTGGCGTTTACGCCAACTTTCCATTGTTTTCCCATTGTCTTTCTATTGTTTTATTTTAATGGGTACTCGACACATTAATACAAAAAAAATCAGTAAATATTATATTTTGTTACTTATAAATAGTCACAGTTTTCATGCGTTCTACAAATTCAAAATAATAAAAATGTACCACTACATTGAAATGTGACGGCCTATTTTATCTACCCATTACGTACAAAGAGTTATATTACAAAAATTTTGGGTGGTCTTTTGTGAACTCGACCAGTTTTGACAAAGCGAATCTCTTCACCCCTCTGCACGGCTTTGTCTACGGGATCAAGATACGCGCGTAAAATTTGATACGGGAATTATTTTATTAGATCAAACGTACACGTGCGCGGCGTAACAAATGCGATAATGTTCCCGGGACCGACAATGGAACAATTGTATTCCACATGAATTAACCATAATAGAGATCGGCTGCGGAAGCATTATGCACGCATTGCCCGGAGTGCCGTCACGATCCGAAGTCAATTGCTATTACGCCGTTTGACGATTTCGGGTGTCATTGACGGCGTTCTAAACATCTAGCGGCATTATTGCATGAAACGGTTCATGAGTATGAGTCGGTATATTGCAACAACCACGCCTCATGTCATGACAAAGCGAGTTGACGTCGCGTGCGCCTCTATCACGACGTTTAACACGTACATCTGCATATAGGGGGTCTTCAAATATTTTTGTTATTTTTTGTTATTATCAGCAAATTAGGCAAAGCTCTAACGTCTAGTCGTTATAATAATGTATCTTCTATCTAAAAATGTGGTTGCTTTGACGCACCATCACCTCAAATTTACCATTCGACGCGTAATTTTTCGTAGATGGGGTATTTATTTTTTGGATTCCATCGACCCTTTCTAATTTTTTTTAATTATTCTTATGTTTTTTTTCAGCAAATAAAATCAAAAGACTCATTTTCTTTCACTCATATGTTTTTTTTGGTTAGGTGTAAATGAAATGTTATATGCACAGAAATGCAGGCAGAGCTGCGGACACCAGCAAGTAATTATAATATAAGGAAACTTGGTTTGTTATAATATTTATTCGTATTTCTATTGCAAAACATGCACATCCGGGGACCGGGGACGGCTGCGTGTGCCGGAACTAATGCATCAATAATAAGGTTTTGCTAGGGGTTGTAACAGCCTGTACAGTCTTCCATACGTAGGTATACAACGCCACCATCATACTTTATTTTTTAAATCTGTTGTTTTAAATTTATTTATTTATTCATATTTCTAGGTTAGGTATAGAAATATGTATTTTTTTATATTAATTTTTGAACCAATATCTGTTGTTTATAAAATTATTATTTTAGGTGCCGGCTAAGAATAGTACCATCCCATATCTTCCTGTGGGTGTCGTAAAAGGCGAATTAGGGATAAACCAGGGGATGGGCAGCAGCATCCTCTGAGCAAATACCTACTGCGATCGCCAACCCGCCTGCCAAGCGGGGCGATTATGGCAATTCCCTCCTTTTTGGGTAAGACCTATGTCCAGTAGTGGACGTCAAAAAGTTGAATCAAATACAGGTACCTATTTTCATCTTATTATTCCAACCCGACACAATATTATGTAACTTACAAACTATTATTCGTCATGAAATACATGTATTGTCATAAGGAATGAAAAATACTATTGGTGAAGCGTGTCCTTAGTGGGCACAATGAAGTATTGTCAGTGAAACGTAATATTACAGTAACCCAGTTATGGTTACGAAGCGGATGAATAAAAAGCTGATATTACTTAGGTATCCCTCAGTGGCAGCGGGTAGTACCAGTTGCCCGGCCGTCGCTGTCGCACGTAAGGTTTCTTGCTACGAACTTGCTACGCACGCATTTACCTACCCTCGCACAATTTTACTTTAATATTCTCCGAGATTATCAATGGAATAACCGACTATATTTACATTTGTGTTAAATCATAATTGAAGCAGTTAACCAGACAATGATTTCACTGTTATTTTTTTGTAGTCAATTAGGTTGATAAAAGCCTACAACCGCTTAATTCTTAGCAGGTAACATAAATATTAATTGACAGTTTTAATTAATCATTTTGGAAAGGTTTTAGGTTCAAAGGGGTCATTTGAAACAACATTTATTGTTGCGATAAATTGATCTACGGACAAAGCTTGCATTGTTGTCATTATTATTATATTTTTGTCATATGTAGAAATTGAATGTTTATAATAAATATAGACAATTAAAGGGATTTTTAGAGTCGATAATTAAGAAAACTATCTAGCATATCCTAACTATGATAAAGATATAGTATTTAATAGAAATGCCTAATTAAAAAGTAAAGCGCAAACAATACCTTGTTACCATTGCTCTCAAATACTGCTCTCGGAGATCATTAGGCTATTTCTCATTGTTAATTTTATATTTTATTGTTTCTCAAAATACTATTTTTTCCTTTTGTCTCTAATAAAAAAATATATTTTCTTTGCAGCACAAATATCACCGGCTAAAAGGAAATGAATCTGGAAAAAATATTATTTTAATTTTAAAGAATGAGCTTATTCGTTGATTTACGCCGAATTAACTCATCAGTCACAAATTTATCGGAGATGGTGGATAAAATGTCCTCTTCCGCGAAAGACAGGAATAGAGAAGAATTTCCAAAGAAGGAACGTCTATTGTTCGCTAATACGTCTATATATAAACCGACAACGTTGGGTTTTGGCGTCCGTTTTTCCAGTCAAGAAAATATTTATCAGAATATGCCTTCGTCGCGACTTCGCAGTCATATGTCATTGCCTAATCTCGGTAAAACGGATCGTGGTTTCGACAAACAATCCGCAACACGTCATGATGACAATCCGAAAATTGTAGAAATAGACGACGAGAGTACAGAAAACACTAGTAAACCAGCGATTCAACTGACGACAGACAACTTAAAGTGAATGGATTATAGCTTCTATTAACAAACGCCCACACTTCGATGACAACGGTGAAACTCATCCGATGGACTTCATAGAAAATGTTAAATATTATACATCCGAATTGAGAATGAACGAAGAAAAACAATTGCCGTTCATTATATCATGTCTAGAAGGCATGCCTCTCATGTGGGCTCGATGTTTCAAACATGAATTTAATACCATTCAATGTTTCTACGATGCCTTTGAAGAAGAATTTTGGGGACCAGATCGACAAAAGGCTGTTTTATATGACTTGAAGTTAGGAAAATATGATGACGAAAACTCAAGAATGAGCATGTCGGAGTATTTTTTGCACAAAGTCTCAAATTATCGTCACCTTACACCTCCTCCATCTGATTTGGAAATAGTTTATTCCATAGCAGCACATTTCTCGACTGCTGTAGAGTTGGAGCTACGATTGACTCCGAAGCCTTCTTTGCGTGAAGCCTACCGAATTTTGCGTCGTAGAGAAGGCGAGACGTCCGATTTCCTTCCCAACTATTTATATGAAATGTGCGATGCATTTCATCGCGGTCATAAGCCGGATTCCACGCGGCTCTCTAGTGTACCACAAGTTTCAACCATTCACAATGATAAAAAAATTTAAATAAGTAGTTTAGTGTTTTTTGCTGTAGAACTTAAATATTTGGATAACTAATAAATAGTTATATTAAATTGTATGCTTTGTTTTAATTTTAATACCAAAGAATATTTACTACCAAAAATCACGAATACTCTTACTAATTCACAAATATTACGTTTTTTTTTTTGTTTGATTCAGAGCATTGCATGACAGTGAGGGCAATTGGACAGAGAGTGATTGTGCTGAGGCTCGTCGTATTGGTGCGCTATGGGATGGGCAAGTGCGCGCGTGCCGCCGTCAGCCAGCCGCCATGTCACACGTGGCTGCGGCCGCGAGACTTGCTCGATCCGCCTGTCTCGCCACATACGCTGGAGACAGGTGGAATTGCTCCTCCATCGAACTAGCCCCAAGGTTTTCACCTGACTTACTGACAGGTAATTTCAAATTACTACATAATGCCGTAAAGTGTACTTACTATCCCTACAGATTATATCTTGTTTATTAGTATATTATTATCAGTATCGAGTAATAAGGATAACTTAGAACAAAAAGTAAAGGTATTCGAAGTCAAACAAGTCAAATATTTATAGCCGGATTTTTAGAGGTAAGTTATTATAGAGAGTGCTAAATAAAGATCCATTTAAAGATCAACGTTTAGCAACAGGTCTAATTAATGGGTCTCTACCTTTATTCGTACGAGGGCTTTATAAAGCGCACGTTTATCAAGAAATTTATATTTTATACTTACTGTTTTGAAATACATTAAAGTATTTTTAAAGTATGAAATAAAAGTACGTAAGATAAGGGGAAGGCAATTTGTCTAGTCTTTTAAATGAGAGCGATGCATTGTAAGAACGCAATCAGTGTGGCGTAACAACAAAGCCCTTCTTACAACTCAGTACGATGCTCATTAATCGTTACGACTCTTATTTATCTGACGTAAATTGATGTATTTCATCCTTTATTTTATTGTAACATTTAACTAATTACTCTGTAATTATTACTCATACTTTTTTGTTTCTGACATACATGCCTACCTGGCGAATTTCGTAGCGTTTCAAAATCAATAAATGGTGTGTTATTAGCTGAATCAAACTTAGTTTTTTTTCCAATACGTGAGGAAATTTCTCGAGTCCGAGATACGAAGAAAAATCCTCGAAACTAATCAACTCGTTCTCGAGGTATCATCAAGAAATCCGGACTTGTAAGAAACTGGATCAAAAAATTAATTTCTTTCATATATTTTTTTCCGTGAATTTTCCTTTGTAGTTTATGGGGGCATTTAAATATTACGTGACATGGGAAACGGGGGTGATTGAATAGTGATTACGTAAGAAGTATGTGCGTTTTAATACGCGTTTTTTATGCCTACGTATCATTCTGCTATTCGAGCTGGAGACAAAGCCAACAAATCAAAAATCATAAAAATCGGTCCATTCGTTCTTGAGTTATAAATGGTGTAACTGCCCGTCTTTGTTTTGTATATTATTCGCGACCTGAACCGGCTTAGCGCGGGTATATATACATATAAAAAAAATAGCTTGTTTTTACTCGGTTATAGTGTAGTTTTCTAGAGATGAAATATTTTTAAAAATAGAATATGTCGTTTTTGAGTTTATTCATAACTAACAAAAAAAAAAACAACTTTACCTCTTTGTATATTAGTGTAGATATGAATATTATATTTGAAACCTAAATAAGTTGTTTCTAGGTATATACTGTAACGAGGAAGCGTAATATTTATTAACAGGAGATGTCACGCGATATCTTCATAATCTGGGTAAGCACGACATTTGCTTGAGTCAATCGCGGTATTTACAAAGCGCTGCAGTAATGGTATCGTGACGGGATGACGTGACTACTCGCTCACTACTTTAATATTGATCTTTTTACGAAAAAAGGTGGTATGTTAACTGGTTATATTGATTTTATAGACCGGTTCTGTACTATGCTATAAACGAAGTGGGTTTCAAACAAAAATGTCTGTAAATATGCTTTTATACGGAGAATCATCTCCGTTGTATTGTTCTAAAGTTAACTATTTAACAGTTGCGACGTTTTAAAAATGACAGTTAAACTTTTTATTATTTATTGATTTTAAGTTGTTCTTAATATAACAATATTTGGCTTTTGGAGCCGTCGCTCGTTTCTATACTGTACACAAATTTTAGTACCTATGAACAATCTGTTACGCACAATTATTATTTAGTTTTATTTTTATCTCCATAATAAATTCCATCCATTTCCATACAAAGTTCTCTCACAGTTTATAGAATAGGAATAAAGTGGTAATTTCAATACCGGAAAAATGTTGTTCTCAAAACCGTATTATTTCCCAATATGATTTCAATCATTTGTTGCTAAATTTCGAGAAAATATCGAGGGTATCAAAAATCATATTTCCGTAGATATACTACATACTACATAGCAGAAGAAACAAGTCGCCTAAATGGGCCAATTTAAATTTCCAAGCATTAAAGTTTCTTTTCGGAAAAGTACAATATGTCAAGATTTTTTCCGTAAATTATTTACAAGAGCCTTTAAAAATGAAAAAAAACGCTCGATTGTTACGATTGTCATTTTCAGACGTTCGTCGAACAAATTTCATGTATAAAATTTAAAAAAAGCAAAACGTACAGGCATAGCCAAAGTCTTTATCCTTAATAGTTTAAATCCATATCAAAATTGACTTTTTGTGTTAACTTCATATAAATGTTTGAACAAGGTTTGAACAAAAAAAAAGTTGATTTACCCTTATGTTTCTTTGCGATAATGTTATATTTTTGAATCCAACTTTTTCCAACAATCTAATTTTTAATCTAATCTAATTACTATATCCAACAACCCGGTAACTGGGCTCGATTTAGATAATTTCTGTGATATTCTCAGTTCTGAAATTATTATTAATTTATTAGAAGGAATACCCTCCCTTGAAAAAAATATTTCTATTAAAAGTGTGGTGTTACGTGTCTAGAAAGATGCCACTCCAATTAAAAAAGTACTTAGGCCCGCGGTAGAAATTTGATTTAAGACACTATGTCATGCTATTTATTTTTAAAAAGTAGTATTGTTAAAGTTGCTAGATATACTACACGACGTGTCTGAGTGACTAAAAAATATTAGACAGCCATGGGGACTGCCGACAGAAGTGAAAATTGAAACGTATGGAAATGCTATATTTTAACGTTTAAATTATGAATATGAATAATTAAAATTTTATAATTCAAATTAAATAGCTTCTAAAGCGTCAGCACTTACACGCCATCTTATACTTGATACACTATACCATATTGCTGACAGCTGTTGTCATAGCATTGTCAGTAATGCAATTCTATAAGTTTTCCCCTACCGAGAATCGCTCAACGCAGCTAAAGAAATTTTCACTTCAATAATGAATTATCTCAAAAAATTATTAATAAATTATGCAAGGAGTTCTGTAATTGTAATATACTCTTTCTTAAAAAATAACCTATAAACAAATAGGTGTAGGTACCCATGGTTTTCGCATTTGCACGGCAAAATCGGTACTTCAGTTGACAGTTAAAAGAAAAGAAGGCAAACAATAGAAATAAAGTTTTTCTAGTTTCAGCGTGGTCGACGACATTGTGCAGTTGGCAGCGAATGCCGCCCGGATGCCGACAGCCGATTGTGAAATACAGACTATTGTTTTCCTTCACCACTTGGACGTTCGTCTACCCACTTTAGGAAATTAATTGACACGGAACGTTGTCGGTTACAAACAAAACCGTAAGGAATCTTACGTGTACCCCGGTTCATACATTTTAATTAAAACTTTCACGAAGCGAATAATGCCGCCTTCAGTTGTCCGAATGAACAGAGAATAACTTTTCATTAAGATTGTTTGCTTAGATTTCCCAAAAATATAGTATAAGATAATGAATGAATACACAATATTTGGTCGTTTGTTTTATTTATTTTTTTCTGGGTATCACGAAACAGTAAAGTAAGTATTTAAAAAATCAAAGCATAGATCGGGAGACAGGTGGAAAATATTTCAGACTCAGATCATAGAAATATGTTAACTATCCTAAGTCTGCTGTAAATGAAAAAGACAGGGAGGTCTATAGAAGATATGCTAGATAATATAAATGTATCGTTTCATTCGTAATACCTATTGATAGGAACAAAATATGATTCAACGGAGAGCACCATCAAAAAACATTTTCAAATTATTATTTAAAAACTATATTACGCGATGAAGAATACTCGTATATGAAACGCGGGCGATGCCGCGGGCACACAGCTAGTTCCAAAAATACATTTGGCTTTTGTTAAAAGTAACTTTATGTCTTACCCAATTTTACTATGTACAAATAAACAACTATAAATGGAGATCAATAAAAATATTAAATTAAGACAATGTAATTTTTATAATTTATCAATTAAATCAAAAAGGCTATCACAGTTTGTCTTACAATACCATCTCAGTCAGGCTCCGAGGGTCGCGTTACGGGAGCGGACAAAAGATTTAATTATACGCATGAATCAAGCGTGTACAGGAGGGGGCGGTGAAGCCGGAGTCAGAGCCGGGGTGAATGGGGGGCGCCGGCCGTCATTCAGCGATAACCGTGAGGTGTGCGCTCACGCGCGACCCACGCTGCCGATGTGCTCTACGATAAGCTTCGTCTGTCGGCATTGTTATCTCGTCTAAAGATGGCCGTGCGGGCATTATCATGATGAATCTCATTGTAATTAAAAAAGATTACTCCGCGGACTGGACAATGGGCATGATAGATCTGTACGTTTACTGGCGATTCATTTTATCGTTACGATTTCAGTGAAGATTACATTTATGTATTGATGAGTAGACTTGTATCACTTAATAAGCAGTTGACGCAATCACTAAGTCTCAGGATCCGATATGTATTTATAGTTACCAGCTTATCCAGGAAATAAGTCGGAAAATACCTTTTTATTCCTTATTTAGGTGGTACTGATAACTATGATTACGTTATCAATAAATTCCAATGTTCCGTTTAGTAAATTTTACCCTCGTAATTTACAGTTTTATATGATTTCTGTTTAAAACTAAAAATATTTGCAAGAGTTTCAGATTGTCAAGAAAAACACTCACCGCCCACTTTGAGAATATGTTTTTTTCTAAAGTACCCATATAATTTTTTTTTTGCCTTTTTTAGACTAGGTACCTATATTTTTAATCTGTCCTCGTCCCTCTGCGCTATCTGATGGCCCTAATTTTTCTCTCTTTTGCTGCCACAAGGAGGCATTATCGCCAACGCTGAGAACCTAGAGTTTAGAAGACTATCGAAAATAAAATCTACATCCATAGAATAAAACAAAGTCGGTTTCTGGTTTGTCTGTCTGTTTATCCGTTAACTACGTCTACAAACGGATCTTAATGCGGTTTTCATTTTCAGTTTGATATTTTTTTCAATAGAAAAAATGTTACATATAAATAATATCACTCTTTTGTGCGAGTAGAAAAAAAATGCTTACTAAATCGTCAAAAATCTGCTTTGACGACTTATGAATGCTAAATAAAATACACAAAAATAATGTACTAGAGAGTTTTTACTACTAATGTCATATCTTTATCTTCAACGATTGAGTGACAATAGCAGTTTCTTTATGAGTTCAATTCTAAATTTAAACGCGGACAAAGTCGTGGACAGAATTTAGTTGGTACTCAAATTAAATCTGTACGTACCTATGCAGGGACTCGCGAACAAGCCTATGTGTACGCAATATCAGCAGCCACGTTAGCTTGGTCCGTGGCTAGAGCCTGTGCGGCGGGAGTCTTAGCAGCGTGTTCCTGTGCTACACCTCCCAAAGCCCCTCCACGACCTCCAAGACAGGCGCAAGTGACGCCCGCAGAGCCGCATGTTCGATTCAAATGGGGTGGATGTGGTGATAACTTTCAATGGGCCGAGAGGTACGTAAAAAATATTATAAGTAGATATTACACAGAAGACCATTATTTGTTGTGATAACTACTACTAATAATCTACTGTGCATCTACCAATAAACTTTGTAACTATTAGTTGGAAAGTTCCAAAAAACATAAAGAAAAAATCGGATCGAGTTTCTTGGCGGTTCTTCTCGATGACTAGATTGTTTTCCGAACCGGCGCGTAGTATTTTGACGTTCATAACCGTTTTGTCAGGACCTAAGTTGAATAAAGTTATTTATGATTATTTCTTTGAAAAATTTTAGGCAGAAAAATCTTACTTTGTTTCATTATATATTATTTATTACATAGACATGTCGATAGTTTGCTATAAAGTAACAATAGATTAATAATTGTATAATAGGTGCAAATATTTAAGTAGTTTCTGTACCTAACAATAATTTCACAGTAAAATTAAATCTACTAAGAGTTATCATATATTAAGCTATATTAACTTATAATGCACGATAATTTTTAAATAATGATCGTGGAAGTATATTCATAATTTTACATTAATTTACCTGAAACAATGTAAGTAATTTTCTAACAAAACAACGCCTGTATCTTAAAGGTGAAATGGAATAACATATAATATACTTAATAAATACATTATTTTCTACTTTAGATCAATAGAGATGTGCCATCAATTGCAAAATGTTTTAATTATATGATAGTCTATTATTTGTTTCCAAGAAGGTTTGCAAAACAATTTCTGGATGCACACGAGATCGATGTAAGGGACGGTAAGATTGAAGATATACTAGAACTGGAAACGACAACAGAATTTATGACAACTACTCTGGAACCGACGACGAATATGCCGCCTATTGTTATTCTGGTAGACGATCAACCAGCTGTTATAAACACGAGCGAAGCGCCAAAAACTGGCAGAAAAGGTCGTCGGGGCCGTAAACGTTTACCACGTTCGCCAAGACGAGGTAGACCGACTAGAAAGCGTTTCAGAACTAGAACAAGGTTTGAATCGAATTTTTATCCTGCTTCAATAAATTGAAATTCTTGTGTACATCTTAAAAATGTTAATAAAATTCTCAGAGTTAAAAAAAATCGAATTCTAAGTATTTTTAAATTATACCCAAAATATGGAATTCGTAATTACTACATCTTTATTTATTTATGTATAAGAACTTCACAGCACATTTACAATAGTTATAAAAAACATAAAATATAATTTTAAAGTGCCAATTAAGAAGTAATACAGATTACATTTTATAAACAATATACATTACGCGTGTATGGATGTGAGTGTATATGTGTGTGTATGGGAATTAGAATTATTAAAACAAATAAATCATTGTTTTTAAATAACCATAATAATATTAATCTTCATAAATAACAATGTCATGCAAGAATAAATGAAGCTGTATTGGTAACAGATACGATTACGAGGATAGAGATTCAAGATACCGAAATATCGAGTACCGCATGGCCGCGGATGACCCACGTTTCGACCCGCAAGTGGATTTACGAACACGACTCGAGAGATTGCGCCCGCTTATTGCATCCGCCAATCTCATCAATAGCCGATTCGGACGAAAGGTAATTTTTTATGGTATAAAGCTATGTTGTTTAATTGATGTTAGCCGATCACTGTAAGTCAACCTCACGGATCTAGGATAGATATTACGGTTTCTCTTGAAGACTAAACAGCAATGATAAAATTATTTCACCGAAATGAACCTCTGTAAAATATTCTTTTAACAAAACAACAATTTGTGCTACACGAACCTTGTAAGCGATTATAGTAATAAAGTGCCCACAAAAAGAATCGTGTTCTTTTCTTATTCTTATCCATCCTTATGTGTGGTACCTATTATAATATCTGAACCGGTTAAAAGATTTTTTTAAATTGTATATGTATTATGTGACCTCATTTCAGTATTTATTTATTTTTACATATTTATTATATGAGGATAAAAATAATTTATGATATCCGAAGGGATTCACGGGCGCAGCTAGTATCACTATTTAATAATATCATAATATACCTATAAGGCTATAGAACTCTGGAATATTTTGCAGGACAAATTCATTCCAAAGAGCTTATCAGAACATTCACTCAGCGCAAAGCTGAAGAAGCCCTGATGCTCAGTAAGAATCAGCTACGATATTAGTGAGAGCACTAACTGGTCACTGTTATTTGGGCAAGCATATGGACAACATCGGTGTCCAGAACACAAGTGAGTGCAGGTTCTGTGAAATAGCAGACGAAACACCAAAGCACATCTTGTGGGAATGTGATCCATTAACCGAACCGAACCGTAACCGAATTCTGAGTAAGCATGTGTTGCTCCCGGAGGAGGTACAGACGCTCTCTGCCAAAAAGATCCTACAGTATATTCAGGTTGTAGGTCTAGGCAGTGAGTTTTGGCAATATAGAGGCGATCACAATAGATCTGACTAGGTCGCAGTGATACAGGACTGTTTAAGCCTGCATAGCCCCTTTCCGAATAATAATAATAATAATAATCACTATATAAAAAATGGCAAGGACCGTACCATCGTTAACATGCCCCCCCTGGACAGAAATACGCAGGGTCTTCAACCCGCATTTGACGATATCGAAAAAGCCGAGTGCTTAGCCGATAGCCTCGAGCATCAATGCGCTCCCGTCACCGACAACATTGATGTCGAACACATCTCTGTTGTCGAATCCTCTGTGAAGGACTCCCTCGCTCTTACTCCGGTTGTCCCCCTCTCACCTGTCACCTGTGACGAGGTTGCGACTGCCATCAAGGGCCTTAAGCCCAGAAAGTCCCCCGGTCCCGACGGAATCAGGAACGAAGTCATCAAACTTCTTCCTCCACCTCTGGTCGCGTTGCTGGTCTGCATCTTCAATGCGGCCATCAAGAACAACCACTTTCCAGCCGCCTGGAAAGCAGCTATAGTTATAGGGATACACAAACCTGGCAAAGACGCCAGGCAACCCGATAGCTACCGTCCAATTAGCCTTCTTAACACCTTAGGCACCTAACTTAAGTTTAAGTTAAATAAATTAGATGTAGGAATGTTCCATAGTATTTTAGTAAATCCTACTAAAGAGATTGCTAAAATGCCATGTGAATTGATTGAAAGATGATATTATGAAAGATGATGTATGTAATGAAATAAACCTTTAAAATTAGTAACATTAGGTTATGATGGGGCTGATATGACTTATGTCAAAAGCCCCTAAAGAAAAAACTTAAATTGAAAAAAAAACCTTAGGCAAACTCTATGAGCGGATCCTTATGAACCGTCTCATAGAGGTGATAGAGGACAAAAATATCTTGCCTCCCCAACAGTTTGGTTTCCGAGCCAGACACTCCTGTGCGCATCAGGTGCTCCGCCTCACGGAGTACGTGCTCACCAATATTAATCACCCTCAATTTAATAAATCCTGGCATACGCTCGCAGTCTTCTTCGACGTTGCCATAGCATTCGACAAGGTCTGGCACACGGGCCTCGTCTACAAACTCACTAGATTAGGTATCCCCGACACTCTGGTTAGAATCATACACGATTACCTCACCGATCGTAGTTTCCGCTATAGAGTAGACAGCGCTCTCTCTATAGCCCACCCCATACGCGCAGGAGTCCCCCAAGGTTCCATTCTGGCGCCTGTCCTCTTTAACCTCTACTTAGCGGACCTCCCTGATCTCGGAAGAGTTCAGCTAGGTCTATACGCGGATGACACAGTCATTTATTTCGCTTTTCGTAAGAAAACAGTCTTACGTAAATACGTCCAAGGCGCTGTCGACCAACTCAGCGCTTGGTATTTCAAATGGCGTCTCGCGATAAACCCGAGTAAGAGCGCCGCGTTATTATTCACTAGAAGTCGTAAACTCCGGAAAGACCCTCCCGAGCCCATACAGTACGCGGGTACTGAAATCCCATACAGCTCCGAAGTCAGGTACCTAGGAGTTCAGTTAGATGACAGACTCTCTTTCAAATCTCACATTAAGAAAGTGAAGCGCCAGACCTCCATGGTGCTAGGTCGTCTCTATCCGCTCTATAACAGCAAGAGCAAAATGGCACTCCGCCATAAGATTACCCTATACAAGATGGTGGTCAGACCCATCATCACATATTGCGCACCTGTCTTCGGTCACATCACTCGTTCACGCATGCACGCCTTACAAAGGATTCAGAATCGCTTTGTAAGGAAGGCAGTAGGTGCCCAATGGTTCGAGAGAACTGTGGATTTACACAGGGATCTCAACCTGCCCTCCATTAGGTCCGTTTTCAAGACCCAGTGTCGCGCATTCTTCGAACGCGCAGAGACACACTCGAATCCCCTCATCGTACGAGCCATCTCGTACTTGCCAGGACGTAAGCCGCGTCGTATACGTCGGCCTCGTAGAATCTTATCGTGTCGCGACGATACCATAACTCGTAGTAATAGGATCTTCCCTCCTTTACCTCGTACAAATGCGTGCCAGCGCCCACGCCCGCGAAACCGCCGTTCCCGCCGCCGGGACAGGCGGCTAACTTTGCTCCCGCACACACTCCGGGTCCCTCTCAAGCGGCGACCCAAGACGTGTCTCGTTCCCCAACTGGGGAGGCTCTTGACGTCGCCGCCAGCGCGATACAGTAACACTGCCCACGCATTGAGCAATTACACGCACAACACTCCATACACACTCATGCATAACATGCAAGGTACATAGGTCCTGTAAGGAACCTTTTTTTTTTTATATTAATATAAAAAATGTAGGGATAGCTAGGATGCAACTCGCGAGTGAGTCTTGAGTACTCAGGTGACGGCCAAGCCGAGGTTCGTACCACTTTGGTAGCCCTTGAGCTAGTCACCTTATTGCGGCTGAGTGCCTTCAGCACTCGCCCCCAAAGTTCGGTGAAGCTGTAAAGGCCCTTCCGGTCAACAGCATTAGCTAGGTCAAAAAAAAAAAAAAAAGTTGCTGAACTAGTTCGGAAGTGATGAGCAGACTAATAGAGAATGTTTTGTAAGTAGTTTTGTTGTTGTTAACAGGCAGTATCAACCGGTATGCGTACAAAGTGCACGTGTCACGGCGTGTCTGGTTCGTGCTCGGTGCGCACGTGTTGGCGTTCGTTGCCACCGCTGGAGCGCGTCGCGGGGACGCTCGCCGGAGAGGCGGGACGCGCGGGGCCGCTGCGCTCACGACGTCACACGCCGCGACACGCGAAGCCGCGCCTGCGCTATGTCACGCCGAGCCCCGACTACTGCGAGCCCGATCCCGCCGCCGGATCACTTGGCACACACGGCAGGTACGTTAATATTTGCGACGCGGTGCTTGCGAAAGCCACCCCGTGTCGCCCCCATCCCAAATGCAGCGGACGGCCCCGGGGGGTTTTAGTGGGTATTTCCGGGCGACTCTCGCCCGGGTGAGTCCCACACTGGCACGGAGCTCGTCACTCCGTGCCCCCTTATCTATTGTATTTGGGGGACTTTGATCCTCCAAATACAATAGATAAGGGTAGTGCGTAAATGCATTTCCCCCCGTCAAAAAAAAAAAAAAAAAAGGTACGTTAATATTTGCTACAAATTGTATGGACCAAATGTCCAAGGGGACAATGCCTAAGGGGACGGTCAATTAATGCGTAGGCAAAGTTGGGGACATTTCGCCCATCTCCCATTTCATCACCAATAAGTAAACCATAGACCCCTGCCATCCCATTAATGCTTATGGAATAATTAAACGGCCTCGGATACATTGATATTAGGCATTTATAATTATGTGTTTTCATACTACTTCACTGGATTCTGAAATAAGTAAAAACCTTTCAAAAATAAAAATTTAGTGGGTAACAACCGTCAACGCCTTGATCGAAACAGAAATGAGGAGATCTGGAGAAGAACCAAAGTAATCGACATTTCCCGAAGAATTGTCAAACTTAAGTGACAGTGGGTTGGGTACATTGCTCATAAAAACGATGCCCAATGGGACAAACGTGTTCTCGAATGGCTCTGGCGTACCAGAAAACGCAGCGTGGTTAGCCTCCCCCCCCCCCCCCCCCCTCAAAGTGGACAACGACTTGGTGTAGGTCACAGGAATCCGCTGGATGCGAGTGACGGAAGATCGTTGTGGATATCTTTGAGAGAGATTTATGTCCAGCAGTGGACGTCTTTCGACTGAATGGATGGTAGAGGGAACAATCGTCGATAATGGTTTATCAAAACGAGAGATTAGATATTTTGTCATATAAATGCACTATTTTTTATTTAATTAATTTGTTATAATTCAGGAAGTGTAACGCAAGCGCGGGCGCAGCTGCTGGCGGGTGCGGGCGGCTGTGCTGTGGGCGCGGGAGGCGCGCGGTGCGCTCCTCGCGGCTCGAGCGCTGCCGGTGCAAGTACCACTGGTGCTGTCGCGTCGACTGTCAGCTCTGCCGACTCACCACCGAAGAACATTATTGTAACTGAAGACATTTTTACATATCCACCGGAACTTTAATAATTTGCTAAATTTACCTCCAGTTTTACGTACGTTCTAAAATAATTCCATCATGATACATTGATTGTTCTCACTTACCACCTTTTCCATATAAACATCTAAATATAATTATAAGAATATTATCTACATAATTTCATATTAATATTATTGGTAAATGATATGTGCTGTTTCTAGTTTTTAATCTAGAAAACTATGTATAAACATTCATATTATGTATATCTACAATTCTATAGATAATAAATATGAGTCGTTTTAACAGCCGTCTAGGCATATCGTAAGCGTAATGAAACTAATGTAGGTAGTACCTACTAGGTACCTTAACTTTCACGGGATGTGAACGATTTCAATATAATTTAGAGCTATAATGTTGCTGCAATAAGTAAACAAATAATGTATTTTATATTATAGATTAGAAACTTTGTAAGGGCTAGTCCTTGCACTTTAACGTTTATCTAATTAAAAGAATATCAACATTATAAAAACTCTTGCGCTTTTATTATGAATTTATTCTGAAGTAATTAACTTTATTTCAATTCAAAAATATAGAAAAAGGAAAAAAAAAGCAAAAAAATTGGCCTTCAGTATTAGCCAGCAAAAATATCTGTATTTATACAAAGCAATACTCGATAATATCGACAGTTCTGAATTGTTTGCACACAACCTTTTTGCGGCTGAGTGCCTTCACCACTCGCTCACAAAGACATGGTGAAGCTGTAAAGGCCCTTCCAGTCAACAGCATTAGCTAGTTAGAAAAAAAAAAAAAACGTCTCATGAAATCATAAACCCTTTGAAAACGATCCATATACTTGTTATATTGAAACGCTAATAACTGTCTAAGTATCGAATATTATAGAAATCAGAAAATTACTACTGGGCTACTAATTTTGGGACTTTCCCCTACTCAATAATGTAATTTTCATCTAAATTTAGAAAACCAACCGTACTCTTAAAAATAGTTAAAATAACAAATTTAAAAAAAGTCTGAAATCTGTAATACCTAATTATTTATAGCAATAAAGACCTCTAATTTGAAGATTGATTATTTTGTCAATTGTTAAGTTAATACACCAATTAATTTTATAATAGATTTATAACCATGATAGATAAAAAAATGAAGGGCATGTTTCTTTCGTGGATTTTATACTCCATTCTTAAGCCAAATTGATTCTATGGTTTAATCTAGCAGCTTAGAACCTAGCTTATGTTTAGAACAAACTAAAATACACCACTTAAATATAATTATGATTAATTTCAATTTTATTAATTATGTGATAGCTATTTATAATTTATTAAATGCCCCTAGTCATTATCTTATCGAACATTTTTCGAAAGTAGATATTGATAATTCCAAATATATAGCTTTATTTAGTAACTAGTGATCTTGGGTAATAGGTGTTTCTGTGTTTACAATACTATGTTCATGTTAGTACTTACTTATGTGAATTTCCATAATTATTGTTGTAAAAGTAACGTTACGTAAATATTTGTCTCATAACTTGAATATAACTTGTTTGATACTTCGACAATAAATATTTATTATTGTAGTGTAGGTTTAGAAAATAGAAGGTTGTAAATTATGTGTTGTTTTGCTCGAATATATTAACTAATTACACTCATAAAATTACGATATACTTTCGCTTGTATATAATAAGGTTTTAACAACTTAAATATTAGTCTTACTAGAAGACATTCTATTACTCTTGTAAAATAATGACAATACTCTTATAGATTTCGTGAAGTAGAATTAGGTAGTAATTAGATATATAAGATGTAGGTTTAGAATGAAAATGAATTTTGAAAATCGTTGTAAATAAAAATCGTACTTAGAACATGAGAGTTTTATTGAACAATTTGTCTTGTCCCTTTATTCAATATTCTTTTTTATGATTAAAAAACATACACAAATGTAAGTATGTATTTTCATATCATTTCAGCGCTTTGACAACAACCCCACCTGAAATTGAGTGACGATGTGGCCCAGAAAGGTAAACACACTAACACTAACTCTCAAGTGACGTTGTCAGAACAATGCTGTAAATGCCTGGTAACAGATTTTCAAACTTCATCAGGTCACCAGATGAGTATTAGAAAAAAAACTACCGCCATGATATCACAGTGTTAGGGCTCTAATAATAAAATCATTATATGACAAGACCTATATTTCATAACCTCCATTATTTTATTAAACAACAATATATGTATTGTCTGTATTTTAAAGTAATACTTGACATAAATACATACTTCGTTTTGCACTCTTATATCTCATTTTTGAAGTGAAAACTTTTTGTGTTGAGTGATTCTCGGTAGTGAAAAAACTTATAGTTTGCGTTACTAATGCTATGACGTCAATTATAAACACGCTATAATATGTGAAGTATAGATGGCGTTTAAGTGCTAGCGTTAACGTATGTTCATAATTAAATAAATAAACTATATATAAAAGTACATAAGTATTGCTAGTAGCGCCAATAGATGTAAAAACCAGACAAATATTTAAAATGTTATGTTATTACTTTCAGTTACCAAGTTATAAAGTTTTAAATAATCATATTGTAATTTAAACATAAAAAAAACAGTATTTTCAAAGTTTTCACTTTTCACTCTCGACTCCATGGTTTAGTTTTTTTTTTTAATCTAATGTACACAATTCAATATTCTTACTGTAACTATTCTTTTTGTAACAATAGGTAGACAAAATAAAATTACGTTTTGAATTCGAAAGATGTAATTTATTTACAATATATTAACATCGGCATATCGTAAAATGTTATAAGTTATGATTTTAAGACATGTTATTTTACTATTCATTACTCATGTATCTGTACGACATTTTATAATAAACAACTATCTACGTAACCAATAAATATTTAAGAATTATTAAAATGCAACTTTTATAGCGAAGCTTCCTAACACGTGTTTTTGGGATAGGGACCTGATAACAGAAAAATGAAACGTCACGAACGGACGTTGAAAACGGAATGGAAGTGCAAATGGCGACGTGCAGTGAAATATTAGAAAACCACGTGGTTTTTATAACTTCAGTTTATGTTTCTCTAAAAATGATTTTATAAGAATTATGAACTATTATGAAATCAAATAATACAAATTATTTATTACATTTTATATAAAAGTGTAAGAAGCTTCACTTCGGTTTTTTTTTATGTAGTAAGCAAATTTCTCATACACTATGTCACTAAGCAAAAATATTATCCTATGATTAAATATGAATACTTTATTTACTCTTCCCAACTCAACAGTTACTACATATCGGTAATAGAATTACTATTTTTAGAATAATCATATCAAAAACTCATGAAATTAGAGCACACTCAGTGTACTTAATGGTAAAGGTAATTTAAAATAAGGTAATGAAGAAGAAAAAATCAATCAAAGTTTTAACATAATATGTCGAATATCACAACTCATCAAAAATCAACAATTTATCCAGTTTAGATATCAAATACTTCTTTTACATCATTATTACAATTTGAACAATTATTTACCTCAATCATAAGATAAATGCCGGCAATTATTTGTAATTTTAATAAATTATTGGCAATATCAAATTAAAAAGGTATGACAGTCGAAAAAACTACACAAAACCAAAATCCACCTAAAAAAAATCGCATTCGAAATAAATCTATACTTATGGTATACCTGTATAACACAGTTTATTTAAATCTATAGGTTTTAGCGAAATTATAACAAAGATACAAAAAAATGTGTTGTGATAATTAGAAAAAGAGAATTAATTCATAGAGGTGTGATCATTGGTGAAGTGACTAATTGGAAAAGTAACATCTAAGCTTAATAATCACTATTTTAGTGAGCTTAATACACACACAAACACACTTGATAAAGTCCTCGATCACTGGTTTGTAATTCGAATTCACTCCAGTCCAACAAATCATACAACAAAATTGGAATTATAATCACAAAGTATTAATTAACCTAATATGACATTTACAATTTAATTTATCATAACTCCGTGTGATGATCTTCAATTTTTCCTGGAATTAAAATAGAAATACATGACACACAAAATCTTCAAATAGACACAATTATTATCAGGTACTCCATGCCACAGTGACAGTCCTTTAACCACGTGATGTCAAATGTATTTTTTTTTGTTTTAATTAAATTATCATAAAAATTAACAGAGCATTATTTTTAAATACATGTATTACCTAGCTTAATTGTGGAAACTATGAAAATCGTTACAACGACGAGTTCAAATCAGGCGCAACTTTTCGATTTAGAACAAAAAATATGATAAATACACGCGATATCTCACTGCAGCCTTCCTTCCACTTTAACGTTTTGTATTTTTTGTAAACCCTCTCCTTTCAAGCCTCACATGATTAATGGACGATCAGTAATATACTGTTCCAAATCTGCCAGCATATAACAAGGAAACTATGAAATATTATATAAAGCACCAAATGTATGAAGACACATTCTAAACATCACATGCTTTCTGTCAACGGTATCAAGGATATTTTAAAATGAATTTTAATTTGATTCACATAAAGTACAATATAACATATTTTTAATTTTATGATTTCATGTACTATGTTATTAAATTTACGTGCTAAATTGCTAGCTGATGATTTATGACGTCACTAGATAGTTGCGAACGATCAAAATGTGATAACGTCATTATTTAAAAAAACAAAATAATGTTTACGAATCTTTGAAAAAATATTTTGTCATTTTTTGTTTGTTCTACAAATATCCAAAACGAGAGCCACCATAATAAACGCCTTTGTGACGTCACCATAAGTCATATCATCACTTAGTAAATTAGAATATATTTTAAAACTGCTGTTAGCAGTAAAGTATATGATTAATAAGTTAACATAACATTTATTATATTACATTTTAACTGAAAGTATGATACCGATAAAAATAATCTATACTAATTAGTTATTAAATTTGTAATAAAAAATTGAAGTGTCTGTTCTTAATGTCAAAAATATTGTTTTTTAACTAGATAGATATAAATGCATATTCGACACCTATACCAAAAAAGGAAATTATGAAATTTTTGTCTGCCTGTATGTTTGTAATGAGTAATCTCCGGAACGTTTTAGCCGATTTTGACGGGCCTTTTTTGGTAGATAGCTGAAGATACACGTGGTAACTTAGAGTACTTTTAATATTCGAAAATAATTAGGGTTCCGCATAAAAAAATCATAAAATTTGAATTAAATCCAATTCAATGCACAGTTTTACGGGCAAGTGCTATTATTTCTGAGAAATATTTTTACTATATCTTAGTACTAATTTTTTTAGGAAAATAATTAGGGTTCCGTTTAAATAAATTAAAACGCAGTGAGAAATATATGAAACGCGGGCACACAGCTAGTAGGTACACAATTGATTAAAATATAAAAATTTACCGGTTTGACTTGACGTGGTGGCGTCATCGTGTGTCGCCTCAATTTCCTGTAGGGAAGAAAATACGCAATTACAATAAAACAAAACAAGTATCACAAACATGTACTAGGCAGCCGTGGAGACGAACGACACAACTGAAAATTCGACACTTTGGTGTAATATTAATTTCATAATTTGTTAATTGAAATTATTAACATAACTTCAACGTTGTCTGGTTTTTAAACCTACTGGTGCACCGAGCAATAATATGTACATTTTCATACAGTTTATATATAATCAAAACATACGATGCGTTGCGTAAGTATTATTCATCTCTGAGCGCTAGCACATACCCGCCATCTTATACTTGACATACTGTAGCATGTTGGCGGATGACGTCATAGCGTCGATGACGAGAATCTATAAGTTTTCCCCTACCGAAAATCGAGAATAAATTAGTTTTCACTTAAAAATATATATGTACAGATTTTAATAAACAAATAATACTATCTCAAACATGCATGGAAATATTGTCATTATTTTTTAAAAAAGAACACGTGAAGTATCGAATTTACGGACAAAGAAAATCAAGTCCATAGCAGGAGCTTTTTTTTAATTTGGAACACTACAACGCTCCTGCAATGTTGTGTGAAACGGCGTGGTGGGGTTATTAAATACACATTGATTGGATCTCTTTTATCATTCTTGGCATACCAAAGTAAGTCACTTTGCTTAGTACAAATTGCGTTCACGTGGCTGTATAGCCATAAATGCGGTTGCCTTTCGGAACAGATGATAAATAGAAAATTGGTGGCACAAGTGGTCTTGATTTGTTATTTATATACTTAATAAATATAAATTTTAATATTAATTAAATTAAATGTATAATATAAAATAATGTTTTATTTCGCCGCATTCTTTTGAGAAAAGCACTACATACGCCTCGGCGGAATTGGCAATTGCCTGTCGCGTATTAGTGAAGTCCTCGCTTACGGCTCCGCCTTCAAACTCATACTCGACCTGCAATTGCCTATTTCACGGCGTTTTCGATAATGTACTATTATAATATATGTACTTGTTCATGGTCAGCGGCTTGGTAGAGTCCCCGACGGATTCGCGCCTGCAATCCTTTTACCTCCTCGTCGTATTCCTTCCACTCGGGAACTATGCGCATCGCGGCAGACAGTTTTTAGCCTCTTTCGTCATTGGATTGTTACACTAAAATCATAGAATATTTCTGTTTAATATTTAAATTAAATGTTTTTATTATTATTTTATTTTAAATTAATAGGAATATTTATAGCGAATTTAAAAAATACAATTATACATAATAAAAACAAATTCGATTTACAATTTTTTTACATACATATACATCATATTCCTGCCCTTAACTCATTTTCATTTGGGTCGGCGCAACATGTCTCCTCTTCCATTCCTCTCTATTTGAGATTATATCTAACTTCACTCTCTTTCTAAGCATATCATATTTCACACAGTACATCCATATTTTATTTGGCCTTTCTTTTCTCCTAAACAAGTCCAAACACATAACAGAAAAAAACAGTATTTTGTTTATTTATTTATATGGCAAGATTTAGCAAAATAAGACATGAAAATTGTTTTTTTGGGACTTTGTTACAAAATATAGACTTTATCTAGTTGCACAAAAGCTATTTAATAGGATAAAAACATACATAAACCTTCCTAGAAAAAAAAAACTAACCGGCAAAAACAACAACAACATTAGATGGTTTAGGAAAACTCAACATATAAATAGAATGGCCTTTAGGCTTAGCGTGTTAATATCATCATAACCAGGTGAAACTGTGCTGAAATGCTTAACCACATAGAATAAATATAAAAACTGTAATTTACAAATGGATTTTTTGGTATATACGTTCGTTTCTGAGTTTAACAACGTGTGGTGCAGGCTAAGATTAGGAACACCTCATATCTTCCGTTGGGTGTCGTAAAAGGCATCCTCTGAGGGTACCAATAATACTTAATGCGATCGCCAACCCGCCTGCCACGCATGGCAATTATGGCAATCTCCCCTTACTGGGGGAGACCTACGTCCAGCAGTGGACGTCTCATGGTTGGATAAATGAAAAAATGAAAGAAGTGTTTTAAGGTGTATATTGTGAAATACTTACGAGATCGATGGTCTTCGCATATTTCTTGGAGCCGTCATCACACCAAGTTTCACACCACAGCCACTCTTGCGGCAATGATTTAATCGCGACCTGATGAATCATGTTGTTGGGTAGGTCTTGATCTAAAACAATAATAAGAAACTCCACGTATTTCATTGTTCTGTTTATTCGGTGTTTTTTTTATTACAAAAATAAATATGAAAGCTAATTTGTTGTAACATATTATTACAGTAGATCCTCAATAACTTAATCGCTCAAAAATCAAGAAAAATTTATAATAAATAGGAAGCTGGCGTATACGCCCGGTTAGTGCTGTAACGGTTACTGACCAGGGAAAATGGTGAATAATTTAAGTTATCGAGGTTTATACCTTACCGAGAGTTTGAGTTAGAGTGGTTTTGGATGGTTCCTAATTTAACATATCGAGGTTCGTGTTTGTGCTTTGTTTCATGATTAAACACTAGCTGTGCCCGCAACTTCGTACGCTTGGAATTCAACAATTACATTCTAATAGACAACATATATTCTCGTATATTCCTGTCTCGGCATGTCCCGTCCCATGCCGTCCCACCAAACAGACAGACAGACTATTATTTTTAAAATGTGTCCTGTTGTAGGCTCTGAAGTCATTTGTAGATTTTTTCTCAAATATCTTCAATGTACAGATTTCGTTCCGTTAACCTTTTATTATAAGTATAGATTATCTATGTCTTTGTAATGTTTTAAAACACTCCAAATTTTTAAAAATAAGTACAGCGCCATCTATGAATAATCGTCAGAAATACATATATAATTTGCTTACGTAATCACCGCTCATAACACTTCGTCCCAAATTACATCAAAAATAAAAAAAAACCGTCCAATTATAGTTAGAATTAAATAATATTATGTTCCGCGCCATATTTTAATTGAAATTCAGTTCACTATTTCCATAAATTGACTCCTTAATACAGCGGATAAAATGCTTAGATATTGTACAAAAATATCATTGTCTCATTTATTATGTCTTAGATATTTATTATTTATATACTATACATATATTTTTATACTATGCCATTTTGTTCAATTTCAATTAATCCATCAATTGTTTGTTCTCAAATAAGACAAAAAACGTATTTATTTACAATCTCTTCTTTCATACTAAAATCGCTACGTGTCACTCAAATCACTATAACTTTTGATAGAGTGGACCGATTTTAATGAAATAAAGTTTTGATGTTTCCCTGGAAATTGCTTTATAATTATCTTTTTAAATTGTTTGTAATATACTTAGTACTTTTTGGTTGATACGTGCACAAACAAACAAACTGATAGACACACAGACATTTCTAAAAATTACAGAAATGTTTTTAATTACCTATTTTTAGTCTCTTGTAATAACTCTTTTTACAAAAATAGGAAATGTACAGACACGTGAAATTTACAATTTTATTATTAGTATAGAATATAGATAGTAGATTTCATTGGGATACGCACAACTAACTATATCTGTCATTTAAGTTTTTGTTATGTTGCAGAAATTTGACTTTTTTTTGCACTTGTATTATTTGAAATGAAAGTTATATTTGACTAGTGTCTAATTTATTGAAAACAGCGGATTGCATGAATAGTATAATATACATCCAGCTAATTAAATTTTAATATAAAGATAATTATAAGCATATTCCGGTGTAACATCAAAACTTCATTTCATTAAAACCGGTCCACTCCTATAGTTTAAAGTTATAGTAATTTGAATGGCACGCGGCGACTTTAGTATGAAAGAAGAGTTTGTAAGTAAATGCGTTTTAGTCTTATTTCAGAATAAAAAATTCATGGATTGATTGAAATTGAACAAAATAACATCATATAAAATATATAAATAATAAATATTTAAGACATAATAAATGAGAAAACAATATTTTGATATTCAATTTTCACACAATCCTATTAAGGAGTCATTTTATGCAAGTAGTGAAGTGAACTTTAATTATAATATTAATAGATATAAATATGGAAAAGAGAATAAAATTTTTCTATTATTATACTATTGGACGGTCATGTCTTGTTTATTTTTGTTGACATGAGGTCGAAGTTTTATGAGTGGTGATTATGTAAGCAAATTATATATGTTTTCTGACGATTATTCATAGATGACGCTATACTTATTTTAATAATCATTTGGACTGTTCTGAAACATTACAAGGACATAGATAATCTATACTTATAATAAAAGGCTAACGGGACGTAATCTGTACACTGGAGATATTTGAGAATGACTATGAATGACTTCAGAGTCTACAAGACATTTTAATATTTGAAAAAAAAAAAAAAAAATTGTCGGGACTGGACAGAATACAATTGTCTGTATTACACGCGAATCTATTATTATCAATCGATAATTATTATCGTATGTTTTAAAATATCTCATGAATAAATAACAAAATTCAAGAATTTAAGGTTTAAAAAAATTATGAGCATTAAAATAATAATAAGGTGTTACCTAAATTAGACAGGCTGTTAGGATCCTGGCTGAGAGCCTGGTACTGCCCGCGGAGACGGTCGCCGGCCGCGATGCGTCTGAACCGCTTCAAGTCAACTACGTAGAGCGCACTAATATGGTAACTGCGGCCCTGTAAATGATTACGCCAGTATCCTTGCTTCCAAAACCTGAAATTGACAATCTTTCTAAATCTACAAATGCCCGAAAAAAAAAAAATTCCTAAACTAACTTCAATAGCTAATTATTATTATTATTATTTATTTCGTAGATTGAAAACAGACAAATAAAATTAATGTACGATGACATCACATGTACGGCTGAATGTAGTATTTTTTTGTTAACATAATGTCAAACATACAGTAAAGACACCGCGACATTTAAGTCGACTCATGATCAACTGATCATGCAAACAGACAGAAACCTCGAGTAATCTCTACTAATAAATCAAAATGAGGTGTCTGTTTGTAATATCAAAATAAGAATTAGTTTTTTTTTTTTTAATTTTGTCTGTCTGTTTGTTCCGAGTAATCTCTGGAACGGCTGGACTGATTTTGGCGGGACTTTTTTGGTAAATACCTGATGTTACTCCGCGTAACGCTTACTTTTGATTTTCAAAAATACTTACAGTACCGCGTAAAAAAATTAAAACTCATACATAAATAAATAAAATCTGATTCAATGCACAGTTTTACGGCCAAGTGAATATATGAGAAATATTTTGACTTTATCTTAGTACTGGAAAAAAATTTGGAAAACAAGTAGGGTCTTGTATAAAAATTAAAAGGAGGTGAAGAAATTATGAAAGGCGGGCGCAGCCGCGGACACACAGCTAGTTAAAAATAAAACCATAAGTACGCGGTCTAGACCTGAAATTAATAATTTGTATAAAAAGTACAAAAAATAAAACTTTTTCATAAGAATATTTATTTTCAAGTATATGATGATGAGATTAGTTAATAAAACAAATAATAAAAAGTATGAATTATTAAATGTATCACTTACCTGAACCCTTCCATTTCCTTTCTGCTCTCGCAGAAAGGTGTGTACCCGTACGGAGCGCCTCCCAAGTCTAAATCGACTAATTCTTTCAGGTCAGCTCGAACAATCTGTGCCATTAATAATTCTATTACTGATTTTCATTTCTGTGGACATGATTTTTACAATCATTTATGGACCATAAAATCATATAAGTATAGTTCGTGCCTAAAGCACTTAAGGAAGGAATTTAACATACGAATAGTTTCGGAGCCTCCTTTTTAAACGAGTAAATTATAAGCGGTACACAACTCGGTAAAAGCAACTTTATTTATAATAGGAACGACGGTGCTTCAACCAGAAGCGAATCTGCAAGTGCTCTAGCGAATACTGTGTTTCGTACTAGTGTGAACTATATTAGTGTGCTTTGTAGCAGCGTGAACTATATTAGCGTGCTTTGTAGCAGTGTTAACTATATTAGCGTGCTTTGTAGCAGTGTTAACTATATTTGTGTGCTTTATAGCAGTGTTAACTATATATGCGTGCTTTATAGCAGTGTTAACTATATTTGTGTGCTTTATAGCAGCGTAAACTATATTAGCGTGCTTTGTAGCAGCGTGAACTATATTAGCGTGCTTTGTAGCAGTGTTAACTATATTTGTGGGCTTTATAGCAGTGTGAACTATATTAGCGTGCGTTGTAGCAGCGTGAACTATATTAGTTTGCTTTGTAGCAGCGTGAACTATATTAGCGTGCATTGTAGCAGTGTTAACTATATTTGTGTGCTTTATAGCAGTGTTAACTATATTTGTGTGCTTTATAGCAGTGTTAACTATAATTGTGTACTTTATAGCAGCGTGAACTATATTAGCGTGCTTTGTAGCAGTGTGAACTACATTTGTGAGCTTTATAGCAGTGTGAACTATATTAGCATGCTTTATATTCAGTGTTAACTATATTAGCGTGTGTTGTAGCAGCGTGAACTATATTAGTGTGCTTTGTAGCAGCGTGAATTATAATATTGTGCTTTGTAGCAGTGTGAACTATATTAGAGTGCTGTGTAGCAGTGTGAACTATATTAGCGTGCTTTGTTTTGTAGCAGTGTTAACTATATTTGTGAGCTTTATAGCAATGTTAACTATATTTGTGTGCTTTATAGCAGTGTGAACTATATTAGCGTGCTTTGTAGCAGTGTTAACTATATTTGTGTGCTTTATAGCAGTATGAAAGATATTAGTGTATTTTGTAGCAGTGTAAACTATATTAGTGTGCTTTATAGCAGTGTTATCTATATTTTCATGCTTTGTAGCAGTGTTAACTATATTAGTGTGTTTTGTAGCAGTGTGAACTATATTAGTGTGCTTTGTAGCAGTGTTAACATCGTGATGAAACCATAGCATGGTGGTAGGGCATTTTCTAATGATGCCCGCCTGGGTAGCTACCATCCTCAAGTTTGAAAACCTGTCGCAAGATACCAATAGGTGCGTTCCGGCAGCATCACTTGAGAACCAGTAGCTAGGTTTAGTGTGTTTACCATCCTGGACCATATCGTCACTTAACATCAGGTGAGATTGTGGTCAAAGCACTGAGCCTATATCGTATTAAAAAAAAATTGCCTATTTTTCAGACAATAGTGGTTACTTTGGTTCTACTGAGGATTTCCTCATTCCTGTTTCGATCATGGAGTAAACTTTCAGAGTTCATGGCAACCCATACGCCTATTTATAACCCACTGGTGTTTCCCACATATATAGCTCTTTAGGCTGCTTTAAAAAAATTTTTTAGTTGAAATCAAAACACCAAATCATTTTCATTTCATCAATAAAATTTTAAACGTTTTACATTCATGCGATCGAATTGGCAGTTTGAATAAATTTGGTACTGTGTATAATAGGGCATGAAACCGGTATGTTCGGGACGTTTTAGAAAAGGTATAGTGTCGTCAAAAAATAATAAAATTAAATTAAAAACAATTTCTTCTTCTCTTTATAATAATAATTATACTATTAAGGTTAAAAATTTACCTGTGTGGTGCCAGCTAAGATTATTACCACCCCATATCGTTTCCGCGGGTGTCGTAAAAGGGGACTAAGGAATAACCCAGCGTATGGGCAGCAGCATCCTCTGAGTACCACAAACACCTACTGCAATCGCCAACCCGCCTGCCAAGCGTGCCGATTATGGCAATCCCATCTCATCTTTAGAGGAGATATATGCCCAGCAGTGGATGTCTTTTGGTTGAACGAACGAATGAATGAACAAGGTAAACTCACCTGATCAGCATCGACGAATATAATTTTCTTCACTTGTAACGGGAACAGAACGTCGAGGAATAGTATCTTGTAGCCCCAGATAGTGCGCTGTCGGTCTCGCTGCCGCTGGAGCCACCGCGGCCACTGATATTGCACCAGCTCATATTCGAACCCATACTCTTGAGCCATATACGGAAGTATGTCCTAACGTTGTTAAAAACATTACTACATTAGACTAGAAATTGGTTATATATCTGACAGTACATATAATAAACGGTTGTAATACGGTGTAATGCTAGCTCATTTTCCAGCCATTTCCTTGGTGAAAATTTGCCTAAACCTTTGAGTTAAAAATCTATAGCTATCGAGATATATCGAGGCAGTTGTAATTTTTTAAATTTATAGTAGTATAGGCAGATCGATTCGATCACAATATCACCTGATGTTAAGTGAGTATGTAGTCCAAGATATACTTTTAGATGATTTACAAATTTGAGGCAGGTATGCAACTAGTGCGACGCGGTGCTTGCGAAAGCCACCCCGTGTCGCCCCCATTCCAAATGCGGCGGACGGCCCCGGGGGGTTTTAGTGGGTATTTCCGGACGCTTCACGTCCGGGTGAGTCCCACACTGGCACGGAGTCGTCCCTCCGTGCCCCCTTACCTATTGCATTGGGGGACTTCAGTCTCACTAATGCAATAGGTAAGGGAAGTGCGTAAATGCATTTCCCACCGTCAAAAAAAAAAGGTATTGAACCAGTATGAGGAACCAGGCAGGTATTATTAAAACTACTACCACCATTTCATGGTTTTATCACGCGATGTTCTTCTTCACCAAAAGCACAGGTTCATTACGGAATATAATAGGTAGATTCGAACCTATGTCGGGCGACGTTGTATCCCGACTAAATTACAACTAAGTTGTCATTACTTTTCTATATGTACACACATATATATATATATATATATATATATATATATGTGTATATATATATATATATATATAAATAAAGAAAATAAGGGTTCCTTTGGCGCACCATCATCTGAAAACTACTTAACATATCGGGATCATGAATATACTACCATTCGACGGGGAATTTTTCGTAGATGGTTATAGACTAATTATTTTTTGGATTCCATCGACCCTTCCTCATTTTTATTTTCGATATTATGTACATTTTCTCCGCTAGTAAAAACAAAAGGCTCTCATTTATCTTCATCATTTGTTTGTTAGGTTAGACATAAATGAAATGTTATATGCACAGAACATATAAAACGCGGGCGCAGACGCAGGCACCAGCTAGTTATTGTATAAAAATAAAATAATTTATATGTGATAATGCAATGGTATCACACTACGTGCAAATGGTACACGCATTACACAACCCCACACACTTCTACACATTACTTGTAGATATATGGGTTATGTAAGGGATCTTGAGATGAATAGTTTACTTTATGATTTATGTTTCGGCTAGCAACAGCATATAGTCAATTCGAAAGAAAAAAAGTTAACGTACCTTGAGCGAAGGACTAAGGTAATTCTTGAGGAACCAGAACTTCACAGGTGACTTGGTATGTTTGAGAACTGATAACATCATTATACGTATAAACCGTTCGTAGAGATGTCCCGAGGCGACGGAAAACACGTTTATTGTCTCATCTGAAGCTTCTTGCTCTTCACCCCCTCCGAAAGAACTGTTTACGGAAATATTAATGCTAAATTTGATTTATATTTGTAACAACCTGTGAAAAAATAAATAAAAAGAAAGAGAGCTGAAACGCATCGTTTGTGCGCTCAACACTTATAAAAATGAGGTCATTGATCTTTAATGTTTATAGGACGGCGGATCAACCCAGTCAGTTCAGTTTTAAATCAAACATCGGAGCTAAAAACGAATTAGTGAACAAAGCAGTATTACGTTTACCTGCATATAATATATGTATTGTGAAGAATCTCTAAAGAACAAGTTTCAGGAATATTATATCTTAACTTTGCCTTCCCAATACATCTTCGGTAACTTAATGTATATTCGTAAAAATTTAGACAAGCTCACCTAGTGAATCTAGTCCTAATTTTAATAATTAGAAATAAAGACAAGTTGACCGTCCCACGCTTTAGGCTAAGTAAGTCTAATAAAAGCTGTATAGATAATAACATTACCGATTTACCTGACAATAAGTTCAAGTATTATGTCAAGCAAGTTTTAATCTCAAAAGGTTATTACAGGGTGGATCATTACGTGAACGATAGTGATGACTAGAATTAACCCACATCTCTGTGCTTCCGCTAACATTGGTTAAGACTATCATTTGTATAGTTTTTATATTTTAAAAAATGATATATATTATATTTATAAAATAAAAGAAACAGATCGAGTTTCTTGCCAGCTCTTCTCGACTGGGTTGTTTTCCGAACCGGTGGTAGTGTTTTTGACGTTCATAAGCGCCTTCTTAGGGCCTAAATTGAATAAAGATTATTTTACTTTGAATAAATTGTTCTATTGTGTTGCGGATGGCGTTTTCAGATACCCACGCTCGTAAAAAAATATATCATAGAAATACATTGAAGAAGAAAAGAGCAAACAATTTAACATATAATATAAAATCAAAAGAAATGTGACTTATATTTCTTTGTGTTTATTTACCTTGCAATAGAATTCCATATTCCTCCGGAAATCTTGTCGTCGTTTTCGACTAAGAGATCGAGATGCTGTTTGTCTGGCTTCTTGCTGACTCTCAGTTTGATCACGTGACTGCGGAATGAGCTCATAAGCACTTGGATATCTTCACTACCAGCCGGCGTGTCCGTATTCTCATGCCTGAAATAATTCCAAAGTAATTTATACGAATAAATATATGGCCTAATGTCATGCATATTATTTATGCAAATATTTGCAATTTCATTACAATAACGTTAAAAATGTAAATAGCCAAACAAAAAACATTGTAAATAAATGAGACACACAAAAAGGTGAAACAGAACAGAAGAATGAAATTGCAATAGATAAAGGATAAAGGCAATATTGATATTTTATTATTTCCGTGATCTTGTTATTTTATTTCTCGCTTTGTATTTCTATACACTTACCCAGTTACTTCGTAGATTTCTTCAGACCGACCGGGACGGAGTCTCAGGATCCAGGCACCCGGGTTTGCCTTCAGCTGGAAGTATCCAAGGTTGGCCATCACAATTGTGTCCATCAACTCTGGATTCTCCTGTGAGCCTAGTATAAGTTGCAAGCCTCGTGGTGGCGTGCCCAGAGATATGTCCCACGCGTGGCCTTCCAGTAAAAGATATTCTAATTCGAATTCACTGCGACAAAAACAAATCAATAATGTAATTCAAACACAATATGTATTAAAAATCTATTACATACAAATTTCTGATAGTAAAATATACATAAAATTTGTTATAAAATCATTCTGTACATGCAAATAAACTTAATAACCTATTAATTTAAATATCAAATACTAGCTGCTCTCCGCGGTTTTACCCGCGTAATACCCGTTCCCGTAGGATTTTCGGAATAAAAACTATCCTATATTACTCCCTGGATTTCAAACTATCACCATATCAAATTTCATCCAAATCGGTCCAGTAGTTTTTTTAAGTTTATTCGTTACATACAAAAATACAAATCTTTCCTCTTAATAATATTAATATAGATTATAGATAAATATATTAACTCTATTAGAGTCGTATAGAATCATAGGCCAGCTACAATCGCCAACAAAAAAAAACGTTATTATTGGATTAAGAGGTTTTTAAACTTTGTGCTTGTAACTTCATTTTGGCTATATAAGTAAACTAACTATAGATTAAAATACAGTTTATACGCTGCTATAGTTTACAAATGAAAACATTTTTTCCACTTTACCAAAAATGAGTTGAAATGTATATAGCCACTTGTGATTATAATATATACGATTAATTTTAGTACCTGTGAACGACAGTTTCGACGTCGGCGAGCCGTATGTTATCGAGATCGTAGACAGATTTGACGCACTCGACGAGCCAGTTGGTGGGCGTACGTAACTCCATAGATAACAGCGGCGCGTGCGGCAACCGCGAGAAACGAGCCACAGGACCACCGCTGAGGGCGCCGTCTGCGTTAAACTGTAACTCCGGCTCCAACACGTACCGGTAGAAACTATAATACAAAAAAAAACACTCACACACACATATATACAAAGTTACATTTTATCCATTATTGAAGCGATGATGGCGCAGCGGGTCGATCCCCACCTATCCGACTCTAAAATCAGCTTGAGCTTTCGGTGAAGGTTTTTTTTTTCTAACCTAGGTAATTCTGTTGACAGGAAGGGCCTTTACAGCTTCACCGAACTTTGTAAGCGAGTGCTGAAGACACTCAGCCGGAAAAATCTTTCGGTAAAAGAAAACTTAGTGAGGAAAGCATAGCATTGGTGGTAGTGCATTTGATAATGATGGCCGCCTGGGCAGCTACCACTCTAAAGTTTGAAAACCTGTCGCTATATACCAATAGGTGTGTTCCGGAAGCATCACTTGAGAACCAGTACCTCTAGACTTAGTGTGTTTACCATCCTGGACCACATCGACACTTAACACCAGGTGAGATTATGGCCAAAACTCTGAGCCTATAACGTTTAAAAAAAATCCACCCCATTACAAAATTCCACACCTAATTATAAAAAAAATTATTATTATGTCAATAATATTAAAATTAACACATAGGTAAAATGGGGAGTGGACTAGTGAGTCATAATATGATAGTATTGTCTAAATGGAGTTACGAAATATCTGAAACCTGGGTTGAAAGAGATAGATACAGAGATTAAGATAAAGAGAAAATAACGAGGCGGGTATCTCTAAATCTGAAAAATATATCGCAATAATCAAATAGTAATTTTTTGTATGAAATAAATACAAACTAAAACTGTACTTCAAATAACATCAATTTTTAGTGTATACTGCCTAAAGCAACTTTTAAAACAATGTTTAAATACATAAAAAAATGATAGTCGAAAAACACTTTTTCTTTTTAATTAATTCAATCACCATAAGATGTACACTACTGGACACAGGTATCCATCATTGAGGGGGGAGGGGAGGGGGGGATTGCCATAATCGGCGCGCTTAGCAGGCGGGTTGGCGATCTCAGTCATCTCCTGGTTGATATCCCTTGGTAGCCTTTTACGACACCCACGAGGTGGTACTATTCTTAGCCGGCACCGCACACGAATAAATGAAATTTTGACATAAAATTTGAGATTAGTTTTATTTCTAACCTTTTTAGCGGCATATCAGAATTCTTGTCTTGCGGGTTGAGGAACAGTTGTATATGACAGTTGACAACTCGTCGTAGTACCAGCAACAGTGGCGCCAGACGTTGCGCCGCAGTCGAAGCCGGATCCAATAATGCTACTATCTGGTAAATGAATTTGTTAAATTGTGAGTTTTTCAAGCAATTACATATCTACCAAAGGTGTATACAAATCTTTACTAATAAATGCTAAACAATAACTAAATACGTAGGAATGTATATACGATACCTATAACATAATTCTTCTTTTTTTTTTAATAATTGTATGTCTGTCTGTTTGTAATAGGTAATCTCCGGAACGGCTTGACCGATTTTGACGGGACTTTTTTGGTAGATTGCTGAAGTTACTCCGGGTAACTTTCCATTTTCGAAAATAATTAGGGTTCAGGATAAAAAAAATAAAACTCATAAAAAATTCAATAAAATCCGATTCAATGCAGTTTTACGGGCAAGTACCATAGTTTATGAGAAATATTTTACTTTATCTTAATACTAAAACATTTTTAGGAATATAATTAGGGTACCGTATAAAAAAAATAAAAACGCAGTGAAGAATATACGAAACGGGGGGCGCAGCAGCAAGCACACAGCTAGTAACTGAGTAAACCAAATCACCTGTAATGCGGGTTCATTGTCGTAAAGCGGCTTTAGTGTGACGACAGAGTGCTCCGCACGTAGCCCCTCCGGTGTAGGGGTGCGAACTCGGGCCTTCCGTCCGGCCAAAACCGACACCACCTTCAAACGCATATCGGCAGAGACCTCCACCGGTTCATCGTCTAAGACATAATAACAAAAATCAAAATAATCTTTATTCCGTTTAAGCTATAAGAAGGCGCTTATGAACATCTAAAACACTACCAGTGGTTCGGAGAACAACCCAGTCGAGAAGAGCCGGCAAGAAACTCGATCTGGTTCTCTTTTATATAAATATAATATATATCATTTATTTAAATATAAAAACTATACAAATCATAGTTTTAAACAATGTTAGCGGAAGCACAGAGATGTGGGTTAATTCCAGACATCACTATCGCTTACGTAATGAACCACCTTGTTATAATATAATAACCTTTTCAAATTAAGACTTCCTTAACATAATACATGAACTTATTGTCAGGTAAATCGGTAGTGTTACTTGAGATCTTATTGTAAAACCGAATACCTATAAAGCTTTTATTACACTTACTTAGCCTAAAGCTTGCGACAGCCAACTTGTCTTTATTTCTAATATTAAAATTATGACGATCATTCACTAGATGAGCTTGTCTAAATTATATTATAAATAATAATATTACAGTTATTATAGTAACTATTATTTAGTTCTAAATAGAGATAGCTAAGTAAATAATATGTTAACATGAAACAAATACTGATACAGAACTTGGATGAATCAATCACGTAAAGTGTGACGTCATAACTCAGTATAGAACACCCTTTCTATCTAGCCTAAAATTAAAGTGATTTAAGTTCCTTATTCTTGACTACATTTTATTAAAAAAAAAAAACAAAGGAATAGTTATGAAAAATTTAGAGCACTTAAGAAAACAAACACAAACCATCATCGTCATCAAAGACATCATTCTTCTTAGGCTTCTTATCCAATACTTCGGATATTTTGTCAGAGTATATTTGATTGCTGAACCTAAAAATGTTTTTTTTTTTATTAACAATGAAATATAGAGTAATACCGTATTACCAATTAAACGGTAAAAATTAAACTAAGCTTGCGAAGATACATGCATACAGTCAGCATGAGCTTCCGTTTATTTCTTCAACAACGTGACGGCAAGCGTAAGGACTATCGGCAAAAGTGGAAACTCGAAACTTTGAAAACAAATGAATTTATTGAATGAAATTATTAACATAACCTAACGATTAACGTCACATAACATAACATTTGTCTGATTTTTTACATCTATTGGCGGTTCGAGAACTCGTACATTTTCATATTGTTTTTATAATCAAAACATACGATAGAGGGTGCGTAAGTATACATTTTATTATTTATCCCTGAGTATCGGCAATTAAACGCCATCTTATACTCGACACACACCGTAGAATGTTGACGGCCGATAGCATTGGTAACGCGAATGTATAAATTTTTCCCCTGCCGAGAATCGCTGAACGCAGCTAAAGTTTAAGTGCAAACTTAAAATAACCAGTGCCAATAAAATAATATTACCGTTCGAGTAGTACGAAGTCATTTAGATTAAACTCCTCCAGTGGTTGTAACGGTCCGAGTAGTCGCGCGTTGTGCACGACCGCACAGTCTCCGGCGCGCAGCCTCAAGCTGCGGGAGCAGAGCGCACGACCGCCCGCTATCGCCCACTCTTGTTTATTCAAAGCTCCCACTAACTCCGGCTACAATAAGCGATGATGGTGCAGTTGGTAGCGCGGCCGGATTCCGCCTCAACGGAGGCGGTTTCGAGCCCACCCATCCAATATCTAAATTCAGCCTGAGCTTATGGCGTAGGAAAACTTCTTGAGGAAACCATAGCATGATGGTAAGGCGTTTTCTACCACCCTCAAGTTTGAAAACCTGTCGCTGAATACCAACAAGTGCAGCATCACTTGAGAATCAGTGTCTAGTCTTAGCGTGTTTACCATCCTGGACCACATACTCACAATCATATGAGATTGTAGTCAAAACACTGAGCCAATATTAAAAAAAACCCTTAAATTACCGACATTTACGCACTGATACTGCTTACTTATTACATATAATAACTAAATAAGTTTAAGTTATAAGGATAATAAGACTTATTTTAAAACTACACAAAAACGTGTAAGTTATTGGTTTCTTACACTTAGGAAGAAACAGAAGAAATGATTAAATTTAAAAATTAGTAAAGATTCCTTTTCCAAAACAACTTTAATGTATTTTAACCGCACACGGGTGGATACATAATCACACACACATACGTTGCTAGCATTACTTCCTCTATTTCGCATACAGCTGATCAAAAAAAAAAACTGTTTTCTTTTTACAATTTGTTTAGTTTTGTTATATTTGCTCTTTTTAATTCTGTGGAATGTAGACCTCTTTGTTAATATGTTAATTAAATGTTTTTTTTTTTAAATAATTGTAATTAAATAATTTATTGTTATGTTAATTTGTTAGTGGTGGGCGTCATTGTCAGTGACATAGTTATACTAATGTAACCAATATCGTTGCTGTAGTATTCTGTATAACTGTTATGGTTCCAATAAACTTGATAATTATTCTTATTTAACCGAAATTTGAATAACAAAAATAGTTAATTAATGTGTCGAGTACCCATAAAAATAAGACAATAAGAAAACAATGGAAATCTGGCGTAAACGATAGGCAAGTGCTTGAGGGGCTAAACCAATACTAGCGAAACCATGGGCATATTTAGTATTACATTGTAAGAATATTTTATCTTTAAAACTACCATCTCAAACACAGTTTTCCACAAACAGATTCGTTTGTGTTTTAATACAGATATCAAATGTCCATTCTTCCATTTTTTTAAATAACTAAGTGATAATTTCTTCTTTCAACCGAAAACTATAATTTCACATGTTATATGAATATCAATTTGTGTTAAATCTTTTATATCTATATGTGAACTAGATGTGTGCCCGCGGCTACGCCCGCGTTTCATATGTCCTTTAGGTGTGAGTGAAAACGTGCATATAACATTTAATTTATACCTAACCTAACAAAAACGAATGAATGAAGAAAAATTAGTCTTTTGTTGTTATTAGTGGAAAAAATGTACGTAAGAGTAAACCGAAAAAGAATGAGAAAGGTTTGATGGAATCTAAAAAATAAATAGCCTATAACCATCTACGAAAAATTTCGCGTCGACTGGTAGTACTCCCATCCCGATTTGCTCAGTTGTTTTGAGGTGATGGTGCGTCAAAGGAACCCCATTTTCCTTTTCTCAACCTTATTTTGATCACCACCCACGTTGAGAATGTTTTTTTTTCTTTTATTTTTTAAATCTTTTTTAGATTATATGTTTAATATGCCTAAACCTCTGTGTGTCTCATTGCCCCCTAATTATCTCCGGGTCTTCAACTTCTACAGGGGGCATTATCGCCCACGTTGAGAACCTAAGACTTTTAAAACAAAGCGATTTCTTTTTGTTTAGTAACTTTGACCAGCTTTAGTGGGAAAATGTTGGAATAAATCTTCAATAAAGATTACTGTCAAATTTAGACCACTAGTTATAATAATAGATAATAAAAAAAACATACCAAAATATGACAGTCCTGTCTCTCATGGCATCCTTCATCTTCTAGCAACTGAACTACATATTTAGTGGCTTCGACAGGCTCTAATGTGGCCAAAGCTGCGATCACTACTTTATTGATAGACTGATCAGTATGTTTGGTTACATCCGCGTTGGGTATGAATGCTATACGAATACCACTGGAGTCTCTCTATTTGAAATTTAAAAAATTTACATTACAAAGACATAAAAGAAAAGTCATATATCAAATTGGTTTATTGTATAGTAATGTTTATTTTTGAAGTGGAAACTTCTTTAGCCGCTTCGAGCGATTTTCGGTAGGGGGAAAACTTGTACGTTCGCGTCAATTGTGACGTCACTGGCCAGCCTTCAGCAACGTACTTAAAGTGGACGCTTTTGTGTTTGCCACATCTAAAATATTACTCCATAAATACCCGAATAAAATGTTCGAGTAGAAATAATTAGGTAATACTAAATTATTCTGTTCGTTGTCTAAATAAGGTTATGAGAATTCAATCAGACTCAGAACTGTAGTCCATATATTAATTTCACTTTTAAAATTAAGTGTTTCTATATGCAGACCCATGGCTGCCTAGTTTTTTTTTTTTTACTAGTTGGCATAAGTGTACAAACCATAAATATGAGGGCATTCATCAATAATTGCCTCGTTTTTCTGTCGTTCAAGTCACCGATTATCCAAATATTTTGCGATATCTTCTCCGGTTTAGTAGACTTTATGAAATATTTCAATATGGGTAAAGCGGTCGCCAGAGCGTCGCGACCTGTCATCATAATAATAAATTATATACTGAAACTAGTATATTTCAACTTTACGTTTTAGAATTTAGAATTAGCTTTAGAATTTAAATATAGGCATGTTCCATGATGTACTTGCAGAACCGATGTCCGATTCTGCTAGTATGCTATAGAACTTTATTATTACAAGTAGTAATTTAATTTAGTTGTTTTTTTTTTTATTATTATTATTGTTATTTTTGTAAATTATATTGGGTATGCTCCGATAGGGCTGGCATATACTAATGTGTGAATGCCCTGCTCAAATATATGATTACGAAAAAAAAAAAACTTACACACTTATATGCTTTGTAAGGTGTACATCGAAAGATTATATTGCACAACAAAACTTCACAAACAATTGTAAGTTCACGAACAATTAAATTAAGAGTAATTAGAAACGCTAATTTACATCGATTAATGACTCTCTTTAAAAACATCTCAAATAAAAGCAATATAAAACACAAAGTTAACACACAAAAAGGAATTGTTTTATAAGTAGCATATTACACTACTTATATACGCAATGATAATTTATCGAAATAACAAAACGCAAGTTTTAAATTAGAATCAACTTATATTTAAGTATATTCACCTGTTAGATGATTTAATCGGTTAATTTTTTCTTCAGAGAAAACATCGCCTGATGACGGCACTCCGGACAAGTCTAAGTATTGCGATGGTTCCGAAGCTAAGATCCTCCGATTCAATCTGATATAAAATAATATGCTTATTAGGATTTTTATATGTTAAACACAATATATTTACATTACGGAAGTAGTAAATATGTTTACAATTACAAGGATGATTACTACCGATCGCTATCTATAACTAGACTATAGTAAAATACTTAAAACTGAAACGCAGGCGTTAAAAAGATCATAAATTGATGACAACTGTACCTCACATGGCCAAAAACAGCCTAATCCCTGCTCTACACTACTCTCAAGAATGGATGAAGTTACGCAAAGATATACGAAATACGCACGTAGTTTCAAGAGGCGAGAGTGCACTTTACAATGGCACATGTCACTTGACAATTACCCATTATGCATAACATACAAGCGCCGGCGAATAAACTCCCCCCTAGTTTGTATAATGTCCTAGTCATATACTTCAGACTTTCAGTCAATTTCAATCAGTACTACGTCGTAGCAACTTCGCGAGTAGTGTAGTAGAGCTATACGGAATTATTGTACGAGTAGCTATATTGCGAGTTCAAATCAAATCAAAAAATTCTTTATTCAATTTGAGCCCTGAGAAGGCGCTTACGAACGTCAAAAAACTACCACCGGTTCGGAAAACAAACCAGTCGAGAAGAGCCGGCAAGAAACTCGATCGAGTTATTTTTTACATGTTTTTTTTTAAGTTATTAAAATTATACAATTTATAATAACAATAAACGGTTTTAGCGGATGCACAAAGAGGGGTGTCACTTCCAGACATCACTATCGTTCACGTAATGATGCACCCTGTAATAATCTTTGGATATTAAAACCTGTTGTTGTCAACCCTAATGTTAGTACTACTATTTTGTGGTGGCTAAAATGCAATGTGAATAAATACGTGGAACTTTAATTTTACAGTGTGTGTGTGTGGAGAAACCAAGGCGTATTTTCAAGAGCTCACCGCGTCATGATATGAGGTTGTTTCATGAGGTAGTCGAGCGCGTCGTCCATGTCGGAGAGTTCCCCGCGGAAGACGGCTCTCTGAAGGCGCGCAGTGTGCCTCGATAGGGCTGTCACCAGCGACTCCTCGAGCATCTCCACCGTCCATGATAGAGGATTAGCGCTCTCTTCAGACAGAGGCACACCGTTTATCAACACCTACATAACATTGTTATTATTTAAAAAACAACCAATGAAAACAACAATATTTACTAAAACTAGCTCAATATCACAACTTACTTGTGGGTAATTGCTACCTCCGAGTTTTGAAACGAACTCTTCCGCCAGTTGTCGACCGAAATTGTATTCGGAATCTTCAGAAATTATTTCATCTACGTTCGCACCAGAACCGGCATACCGTTTTAATTGCTTCTTCACAAAATCAAGATTGAAAGTTTCATCTTGTGGAGGATTTAGGAGCTGGAAAAAAAAATCACAATCAAATTAACGTTTATGCATTAAAAAATACGTTTCAGTGATGAATTTGAACTGTAAAAGAATATTTTGTAACGTTACGATATAAGAGTAAGTTTTTGTAATTTCTTTAATTAAATATAGTAATTCATTTAATAATTATTTAAAATGTACAAGGTTGTACAAATGAAATTGGGATAAAAAAAAATTCGAAGAGTACCGACTTGAAGGGGTGATAACCCCTTCAACACTGATTACGTAAGCAATGTTTACATATATATACATAGTTTTCCTTGTTTTTTTATTTCCAAATTATGATTAACGTTATTATGGGCGGTAAGAGTTGACGAGAGGAAGGAGTGTCATAAATATCTAAAAAAAAATCATTGTGTGGTGTTATGAAACCACGACGCAAGTGAAACTTTACAAGCAAACAAGTCATTGTTTACTTATTTTAGTTACCATCAAATATTTCAAAACACACAAATATACCCCGGAACACTTGCACGAATGAGTAAAAAATATTAATGCTGCACGGTTAACTCATGTAAGCAATGGGCGTCGCCATATTGGCTTGGCTGCTCTGTCGAGCGCCTTTCACTTTACCGCTAATCCGCGGCCGGTTGTAATGCGACATGCGATAGATGGACGAAAAAATTTGAGGCCATAGAAAAATTTGTTACTTTAAAAATTTTCTTACGTAATACTTGAACGAGCCCTATGTTTCAAGTGTAATAAGATAATGAGGAAAAAAATGTTATTTAGACTGACCTGGGTTAGAAAGTAATATGCTTCCTTGTTAGAGTTCCTCTCCTGAGCGACATAATTGAATGCAGATCTGACGGCGGCTTCCAGCGTCGGGTCAACGCTGTTCGGCGCCAGCACTAATCCGACACGAACTGGCGTTGCGTGTTTTAATAAAGTTTCACCCAACTTTAACGGTGGCCCGGATGTTGTAGACGTCGGATCCGCCACAATCAACTGATATATTTAATTAATTAATCGACAATTAATTAAATCTATAGTAATATTTTACAGAACCATAGCGCGATGTAGAATCGTACTAAGAAAATTATTTTTTGTTTTCGTTATTATATAAAATTTATTGTAATTTATTGTAGTGTCTATTTGTAATATCAAATTTTTTGTCTGTTTATTCCAGCTAATCTGGAACGGTTGGACCGATTTGGGCGGGACTTTTTGGGTTTCATAGCTGAAGTTACACCTCGTAAATTAGACTACTTTATTTTTTTTTTAATAATTAAGGTTCCGTGTAAAAAAAAAGTTAAAACTCATAAAAATTGGAATACAATCCGATTCAATGCACAGTTTTACTGGCAGGTATTTGAATTTGTGAGAAATATCTTTGCCTAACGTTAGTAGCAAAAAACAATTTGGAAATAATTAGGGTCCCGTATACAAAATAAACTATTTTAATGCCGTGAAGAATATATAAAAGCGGGCGCAGCCGCGGGTACACAATTTACGGGTTTAATAAAATATTATGTATACCACATGTATATATGAATTACTGACATAATTATACATATTCCTTTTCAAGTTCCTCAACATGCCAGGATAGGTAGGGCGAAGTAACTCCATGTAGGACGATGGCCAACGACGATACCGGTCATCGCTTTCCAAATCGTTAAGCCATATGATAGAAGTGTCACGTATGTCCAGACCGTATTCTTCCCAAGAGTACGACTCGCCCAACTCAAGAGACATCAGTTTGCTTATCAAGTTTTTAGACAGTCCTATAGAAAAAAAACATGCTAAAATACCTTGGTTCACATTAAAGTGTTTAATACGGTAATATTAAAAAAAAATGAATATTTATATTTCATCAAATAATTGTCATAGATTTTTTTTGAATTTTTTTTTCACGCATATTATAAACTATTTTTTTCAAAATCAATTTCAAAAATCAATTGCTCCGTTTTTGAGTTAAATTATGACATTTATTTCAATTATTTAAACTCAGATGAAATATTAGTAATGGATACAACAGACATCTGTGACAAAATTTCTAAAAAAAAATCAAAGGTACAGACAAAACTTTAGTTTTATTATATTAGTGTAGATAAGATATATGAAAAATGAATGAAGTATCGTAAATGTACAAAAAGTTTCAACATTGTAAAAGAAAGCTTACCAAGAGCGTATAAAGTATTCATAGGTCCAATTTCTTCTCTCACAGCATCAAGTATGGCCATCACGTCCACTTCCTCTGCGTCATACTGAGCTCCAGAAACGAGTAGTAAGGGCTCTGCGGGGCGAAGCCCCAGTGATGATGACCAAACGTCTTGATTATACAACACCTCATCTCGGAAGGATCGTGGAACGTTTACATGAATAAGTGATTTTGTCTAAAATATAGATAGCCTTAATTTATACAAAATTCTTTTAAATACACAAAAAGTACATTTCACAAATTATATAAAAATAAAATAAAACAACAACCTAAATAAAATCTTGTTAAATATAAGTTATCAAAAATCTGTATATATATTTTTTATAACTATAAAAAATCTTCTAATTTCATAGAGATCGTTTCCTTATCATTTTAATAACATGTTTCTATACTCACAAACAATTTATTTTTTATTTTCCTCGAATTATAAATTACAATATATCTTACCTGCATAGGGAAATTTTGAGCGATTGAAGTGAGAACTCTGAGCGATTCGTCCCCTCCCGCGTCACCTGCATCGACGACCGCAGCTGCAGCCTGCATACTGAGCGCTTGCATCTGCCACACCTTCAACGGAGCTAATTCCTCGCTTGATTCTGATAAGTGTCGTCTAAACCGCTCCAAAGGTGTTCGCAACGCCGGAAACAGGTTTCTAGAAAAAAATAACATTTTACTTCCCAGAATATCGATAAAAATAACAATAAATATAGCAACATTTTAATAAAAAATATAGTTCTGTAAAAATGATCTCTCATGTTTTAAATATTAAGGCTCTTTATTTCTACTTTATTCTGATCTCCATCTGGGGAAAATGTAGGCGTAGTCAGCGCGATACAATAACACTGCATGCACTAGCAAACATTCATACTACACTCAAATACTTGCACGCTACTACACGCAAATGCATGAATTCTGTAAGGAACCTTTTTGCTTTACAGGTTTTAGGCTAGGCCAAATTCCGGCAAATACATTTTTAACACGGATTGCAGCTCAAGCTAATATTCGTACCCTTTTGATGCCCGTGCGCTGGCTACTATTTTTAGGCTAGGCTAGGCTAGGCTCAAAGTCCAATGAAACTGTCAAGGCCATTCTGGCCAATTTGGTCAAGTGTTTGGTCAATTTAAAAAAAAAAAAGTCTTTATTTCTTGATACATTTAAATATCACAGTCAATAATAAAACTCAATATCTTTATATTATAATTAATTGTTATTTTATTTAAGTTGCAACCCTAGTTACTATGAGAATATAACCAGTATACTATTCTGTGCTAATGAAAAAAAAAAAAGAACAAACATTTTCCATGCTTGGTTTTCTGTATAATTGCTTGGTGCATTCTGTGCTTGAATATGCCTCTACTGTTTGAAGACCGCACTACTCTAAATACATTAAAATTATTTAAAAAATTAAGCATAAATTCATGAAATATTTACAATATAAATCTTGTTATCAGTGTAACATTTTTGTTTTACCTTCTCTACATCATATACGTCACACGGTATCAGATATTTTTATTGAAACTTGTCAGTAATATTATTGACGCTCCGTATCTTTTAAATGAACCTAACTTTAGATGCCTTAGACCCTAATGCCAGAAACCGATTATTGTTTAATGTACCACTTTCCAAAACAAATTTGATTGCAAATACATTTTTACATAGAGCATGTTACTCAAATAATTTACATTTTAGTGAAATTGATGTTTCATCACTTGCTTAGCACATATGAAAAATGAATTCAAACTAAGATTGATATTGTTAAGAATGGATTGCAAAAGTGTTTATTTATTATTTTAATGGTTCTCTGTAAATTGATTATGTAATTGTCATATTGTTTTTCTAATATCATGTTAATGTTTGTGCTTTTTTATTGTATGTTTATCTGTTTATTATTTTTTTGAAGTTATACTTCTTTTGGCGCGTTAGAAAAAAATTATGAAAGTAAATTTTTATGATGCATGCGCAACCGTCACAAAAAACCAACAACCTGAAATTAGCTGTCAACGTTTAAGTATTTTCAATTATTACGTCAAACAAGTATAACTTCTTACGTGCGTACAAAGTACACTCAAAAACTTTTTAAACAATTTTAATTGTCAAATTAATAGATAATCCACGTTTGGCATTGTATGCTTTTGTAATATGTGGAAACTTTATTGGATTATGATAATTAATATATGACGGATTTAGTTTTAAACGTAAAACTCTGTTTGTTTCCTAAAGTAATAAATAAGTTTCATAATTACATCGGATTGTTTCACTTACTTTAATCTACCGAAATTAAATCCATCTATTTGATTTTGTGGGTCATTTTCATCATCCTCTTCAGATTGTGCAGGAGTCTCACCGTCTTCTGTTTCCTTAGGACTTGAGTCATCTTGACTTTTGTATTCAGTACTCTTTAATTGCAACTCCACACCATAACCTGACAAGCGTAATTTTGGTTTTCCCCGAGGCTGAGGTAATAAAACAAAATATAATTACTAACAATAATCTATCCTAATAAATAAAATTGTGTCTTTTTGTTCCGGCTAATGTCCGGAACGGCTGGACGGATTTTTACGGGACTTTTTTTGATAGATAGCTAAAGTTACTCCGCGTAACTTAGGATACTTTTTAATTTTCGAAAATAATTAGAGTTCTGCGTAAAAAATTAAGACTCGTAAAAATTTGAACAAAATCCGTTTCATTGCACAATCTTACGGGCTAATGTTTGTATTTTTAATTTTTTTTTACTCAAAAAATATGTAGGGAACCGTATAAAAAAATTAAAACGCAGTGAAGAATCTATGAAACGCGGGCGCAGCCGCGGGAAGACAGTTATATAGATATAGTGATATGCAGTTTACTCTACACCCTAAGTTTTCAACGGGGGCGATAACGGACGTTTGACTTTTGGGGGGTTGTAATAGACCGACAGAAAATTAGGGGGCAATGAGATAGCTCAGAGGGGATGTGAGCAGATTAAAACTATAATCTAAATAAGGAAAATAATTAAGATGGAAAATTAAAAAAAAAATAATCTCAAAATGGACAGGGAGCAAAATAAGGTTGAGGAACTGTCAACAAGCTAGTGTCCATCCAACTATTAAACTTTATTATTATTTCATTAAAATACTTATAAAATATAGTCAACTTAGCATTAACGTTCGTTTTACATTAATCTCTTTTATTAGTGTGTGTAAAGTTTTCAGAAAAACGAAAAATGAGAATACATTATTTACACATAGGACCAAATTTTGCCTTATAATATAAAAGTTTGTAACAGAATGTATAAAAATCATTTTGGCAGCTCTCTTTTAATTTGAAATGGATTTTTTTTTTTGCAGATCAAATTATTTAAAGTTATACTACAAAGATACAGTTGAAATATGTAAAATAAAATGTAAGGATTTTGTAGTGCTGTAAATAATTTTTTTTATTCTTCTAAAGAACTAAAGTAAGGACAACAGTAGTGCCCTTTTAAAATGCATGCCACCATCCGTAATTAAAAATCTAACACCATATATATATATATATATATATATATATATATATATATATATATATATATATATATATATATATATGAATTAACAGCATAGTAGAAGGTTACAATGTGAACGAGCGTTAATAAACTTTTATTGGTCAACTTCTGTTCTGTGAAATGTCCCATTTACTTTGATTCTTACCTTAACATTCCATCTCACAAAATAATTTATGGCACCTTTGTCAGCATATGGAGCAAGTATTTTGTGTTTTATTGTAAAATCTTTCATACCAAGCTCGCCATACAAGATTACTGTAAGACTCTTATTGTCACTGCTTGGATATGAATGATCCAAAAGGTATGTCTGAAGTTGATGGTCTTTCTAAAATACATAATTAAAAAAAAAATTGAAATTCACCACAATTCATTATGAATATATTATTGCGATTACTGCCATAATTAATAAAAATGAAATTACGTATATGTATAATAATTACTCATTTATATATAGTAAATAAATTAAAAGTGACAAATCTGGCTTATATACTTTGTCAATCTCAAAATATAATGCTGCAAAACATCGAGTGTTTCACACATGTAATTATAGTTCTAAAAATGGCAAGACAATCATAAGACTACTAACATTTATTGAATAATGTAAGAACACAGATAAAATGTCGTATTTCGAATTTCCTATAATTGGCTTATAACTGAGAACCACTGAAACAATTTGCAGGATTCTTTTTTTATATTACAGATTTTAACAATTTATATTATAGTTTTTAACAACTTGACTGTAGTTGGGAAATCCATGAGGACTCAAGTGAATAATCTTGAATGATGAACTTTTCAGAGTTCAAAGACAATTTAATGGAAAACTTCTGAAGCTTATTGAATGTAGGTACTTATCAGATGAATATATCTAAGAGTAAATTCAAGACATCTTAGGGCATGCTATAAGTTTTGCATTAAAACTAAGTAATATTATTAAAATTGCCTGGGCATCACAAACATGTTTTCGTGATGTAATTTCATTCAAGAGCAAGATTAAAATAATAATTAATAAAACAAGTTTTTCCTCATTCACAGTTGAAATAAAAAAAATCACTAAATATATTTGGACAAGTAGGTACCATCAATAAAAAATATTACATTTTATATACATATAGGTATATACTATTTATGTTTGCATATTTGTGTTATATTGTTCATCTGACTGAATCTTTGTACAGTTGCTAATTCCATGAATAATTTTAAACATAGTGTCATCATGACAAGCATACAAATTGAATACTTACAACATCAAATTCATGATATAATTTTAATACATCTTTAAGAGCATCACTATCACATACTTTTCTTGACGCTATAGCAACAAATGTGTCACATTGCACTTCTTTTGCACCATTCTGAATGGCTATTTCATCAAACATACGGACAGCCGGTGATGCTGTATGCATAGATAATGCCAGTTTGGCCATTCGTAACTGTGCAGGAGCCAGAAGAGTGCTTGCAACACCAATGCAAGCATCATACACTTGTTTATCTGTATCTGTAGTATAAAAAGGAAATAAAAATCTTTAATTAAACTTAATAAAGTTATCAAGATATCAAATCTTAGTTCAGTTTTATAATACAGTCCCCTACATTCATAAATTAATTTATACCTGTATGCTCTGAAAAATGAGAGTGAATAAGAAAATTAAATTTCATTTTAAAGGTACAAATGAAGGATGTGCCACCACTGTGGAGTGGCAGAGGACACAGTGCACCACACCCTAGTTGAGTGCGCTGTGTGGGAGGAGCCGCGCCGTGATGTGGTGGCGGCTGTAGGACCAGACCTCTCACTGCTGGTAATGGTAAAAGCCATGGTCGACAGCGAGGAGGTCTGGAGGATAGTCGCCTCCTTCTGGTAGCATGTGATGTCGCAGAAGGAGGCAGCTGAGCGGGAGCAAGAGGCGTATCTCAATCGAAGAAGGAGGGCATGTTTCGTCCAACGCCTCCCCTAGCCATAAAAGGCCAGCTGCTAGTTTTGTCTCTCTCCTCTCTACGCCTTGTCTTTACAAGAGAAGGAGAGGGACACATATTTCAGCTATTGGAGGTAGCTGTATGGGGGGAAGGGGTGGAAACTGTGTGCAGGATAAGCCCCTTTTTTCCCCCCTGTACGAAAATTCTCTTGAGAGAATCGGGTGAAGAGGTGAGGGGGAGAAAGCCTGTGGGTCAGGCACCGACTTCCCCCCCATCCCCAACGTGCTCATTTTAAAAGACGAGGACCTACTGTGACTGCCGCAGGGGACGACGCGGTAAATGCCACCACAATACCGTATCGTCTCCTGAATGCGGCGGGCGGCTCCGGGGGGTTAAGTGGGTATTTCCGGCGCTTCTCACCAGGCGAGTCCCACACTGGTGTGGAGACGTCCCTCCACACCCCCTTACCATGTTCATTGGGGGTCTTTTTTTTTTGCATGATGACACAATTTCTCTTAACATAATTTTTCTTCTCTATCAACTTCTTAGCGATACCCACTATTTATGGCCAAAAACAATCATAGGTTCAATGATTTTGCAAATTCTTGTGAATAACTCATATAGCAACTTCATAAGAAAAGTTGATCTCATAGCAAGGATGGCAATATTAGCAAAAGGTTCATACCAATCATCTTTCATATACTACAATTCAAGATATTGGTTTTAGTGTAAGGTCGTTTTATAATACATTAAGGTTTTATATACAAAATAATTTGGAACAGATATATATTTCAACATTATTAACCAAAGATCCATTGAATAGTCAATGTCATATTACTCTGTTACAAAATAAATATAAACTATTCATCCAATTGTGACAAAACTTTTGAGTTTTCTGTGTACCTTCAAGAAGGTTCCTGGACTAAACAAGATTTTTATGCTAGAGCAAAGCATGATGGGCACAACTAGTACTTAATAAAAAAAGAGTAAATTTGAAAACTAAAGATTTTAATATTTAATAATATGTTTTTAAGGTACTAAGTTATAATACTTTAACATTCATAATGAACCTAATTTTATGAATTAGTTTAAGTAATTTATTGTAGAAATATAAATAATAGTCAACTTACCAAGACTATCGAGACTCTTTTTTAATGAATTTATCCCATCGACGAAAGACCAGAAGAGGTCTGAGCTTTCACCAGCCAAATACTCAGCAAGTTCCAATACCATCGGAGTTGATTCCCATTTGGCGCTGACAATGGTATTTACAGACTTCGATTTCTTGTCTTCTCTCTTTGAAAAATCTAAATTAGAACCAAAGGTAATAACAGCGCAAGCTAATACAACTAATGATAAACCAACGCCGGTGGATCTCATTTTGTAAGTTTTAATGTATCTTAAAAATTGCACTTAACAATATCTTTAAAGTTATCCCACATTCGAACTCCACGTTATATATATAAACATAGTTTTATTATATTTCCCAAATATTAGATAAAACTTATTTTTTTAAATCATGACAAGTGACAACACAATCCCACACAGCTACCAATGACAGCTGAACACGGCGCTGCCTAATGTTGCAAGCAAGTTTATTTTTATATCGATTTAGTCATTCTTAATTTTTAAGACACTATCTTGTTATCGATTGAGAAATCATCAGGTAACACAAACAAAAAATACTTAATAGTTAATTATTCAGCTACATTAACAAAAGCAGTATTTTTCCTCAATTGAAAGAAAACATGCAGCTTACGCGTTACTGACTGTTTAAAATTCTTTTACGCCCCTAAAAAGCCCCGTACTCTATTACCCCGGGAATCACGGCCACAAGGAGTTCATTTCACATCCGGATCGTTCGCGGGAGGAAATTTAGAACCACAGGGTCCAGGAGCATTTGGGTTCCAAGGTGTAAGGATAAACTCCCTGTTGATAGCGCCCCGTACGATGGTAGAAATTACAGAACAGTACAGAACACAACACATTATACAAACGGTAGAACACACAAATGAAGGTGAAGTCTGTCCTTAGACTTAATGATTCTAAACCGCTTGTGAGATTGTTTTTTTTTATATATGACTAATGCTGTTGACCGGAGAAGCCATGACAGCTTCACCGAATCGAATGCAATAGCTCAAAAACCTTCTCAGTCGTCAATTGCAGGTGTTTGATTAGTCATGTAGTATCCATGTCACCGCCATGGTATAAGTACGCGTAAATACAAGTATGACCACCGTAATCTACGCACACCCACAATACTGACAGGCGCCTGCCTTCCAGGCAGTGAAGAAGCGAAAATCAGGGCTCCCAAACGTGCATACAAACACCGGCAGGTCTCACGAATTTGTGTTAGAGTTTGTATCCGGGGTAGAGTAGGTATGATGTATCAGCTGAGTAAGATATATGCGTATGCGTGAGAAAAACAGTAGCACAGCTGCACAGTTTCTAAATGAACTGTTTTAAGATTTGAGTGTAATCCTCTGATGTTGTAAAAGTCCATTTTTGTGGATAGGGATCCCGTTGAAAAACTTCTATTTTTTTTACTTCTTGCCATTCTTGAGGTATTGAATACTCTGAACAGACAGAGAATAAAAGGGGGATGTAAACTTGATAAAGAAAGGTAGTAGTAGTAGTTCAGGTAGTGCGGTTTGTCCACGCGGTGTACGGAATGGCTCTCGGTTCCGCCTTGAAATAAAAACTGGGTCCGCTCCAGCCTCCTCCTGCGTGTCTATAAAGTTTATGCGCAGACAGGTGGTTCAGCCTCCTAGGGCGGAGATTAAGTGATCCCTGGGTTCGGGAAACTACTAACTTGGAGGTGGCCAACGACAGACCGTTTTACCAGGTACCGTTCAGGGAACGCCGCACTTAAAAAGAACACTTTCCAAAAGCCGGGTTAAGAACACTACTGCACCCCGTTGCCTGAACAGCGCATCCTCAAGCAGTTCTGGCAACCATACGCACCATAAGAACACAACATTACGACGAAGTAGTATTATTTGCGCTTGGATCTTCTGTAAGGTAGGTAAACCTTTAATTTCCAATTTGGTTAACTTACTCGATAACATTATTTTCCCTCTAATTATTTTCAAGCAAAGTTTTTTTTTTTCGTTAGGAGTTGATAAATTCAGGGTCATCATTAATAACATATTTAGTGTATATTGTATTATATTTTATTATGAATATTTGTAATAAGTATAGGATATAAGTTTGATAATCTTAACCAAACCATTAAACTTTATAGCCCAATAAATACTGGTGTGCAATTTTATATTTTCCAACTAAAATGACTGATTCTACGTTACAAAAGCTATTAATTACTCAAGCAATACGGGTACTTTTTTGTAAGGTTAATAGAAAGCTATTAATATTGTGGAATTAGATTCACACGACGTCAAGAAAACAAAGCAAAATGGTTTTCAAAATAATAATATTGAATATAAATAAAAATAACTCTGTAACACATATTTAGAAAGCAGAAAGACCTGTTTACATTTAATAAAAAAAATAGTAATTATAATTTTGATCACTCTAGTGGTGTCTCAACCAAAGTTACCGTAAACTCAATTTATGAAGTTACGCATTTTTAATTTAGTCCTTTTTTTCTTCAGCAGGCATAAAGTCCAACGAAGCTGAATTTATACAATAACGCTGTTGAGTGGGCATTGGTCCATCATCAAATACATGTCCCAGATGAGCGGAGCACTTGGAGCACCGTACTTCGGTTCGCACCATTTCTGGTCCTGTTAAACACAGTAATAATTGATTATTTTTATGATTAATCAATAACCCATAATTATTATGAACATATTTAAAAAAATCCAAAGTTCGTGTGTGAGATATGTGTTTTGTTCTTCTTCTTTGAGATCCTAGCAAAAATTAGGTTCGGAAACGTGCTAAAACGAAGCAACATTTATTGTAGATGCAAATTCATATTATTTATCAGGCGACTTTTCATGTTTTCGTATGAGATGAGAGATCTATAAATTTTAAAGTAAATTAGAAACCTATTGTTACCTGCGGCCACATTCATAAAGGGTTCATTAGCATATCGATGATATTTTAATAGAGACTACTTAATAAATATGATATTCTGTTGATCACTATGACAGAGTGTTCGATATTTTTTTATCCCGGTTTCTAGAAAATTATCTCCTATCTTATTAACTATCAAAATTTATCTTTGTCTTTAAGTATTACGTAAAATTTTGGTCAGTTTTGACCCCTTCCCCTAACTTCCTCTTTTCTCTCACTTTTGAGAGAAAACGAAAAATAATAAGTAAATATTACTTACGTAATCACCACTCAGATACCACCATCCCTCCCCTCGACCTCATCAAAAATATTGACGACTGATACCCAACTAGTTATCTTTGAGCTTTTAGTATATTATTTGCATCATTAAGTGTGTTTACAATAAAACCGTAAATATATTGATTTGTTTTACTTTGATTACTGTCATACTTTCTATTAGGAAAGATTTAAATATATTTTAGTTATGATAGATATGAATTTCTGAGCTCTTTATTAGCTATGTATATTAGGATGCCCTTTGGGGACTATTTTGTTTTTAGCTCCTGGATTTAAAAAAATGTGTAAATACCAAAACAAAATTTCAGGCTGGTAGCGAAAAAAATGTAATGTAAAAATGTAAATGTAACGTTAACATAAAAATAGTAAAAACCTTCAAATTATAGTCATATAGAAATTGTTTAGTTATACAATCATACCCAAAATTGTATCTTCATGTAAAGTGACCCTTTCCTGAGCTAGTACATCGCTGAATGCTGGCCACCCACATCCTGGATCATATTTAGTCTTGGAGCTAAATAGATCTTGTTTACAAACTATACAAACATATAACCCAACATCGTAAAACTTATTGTAACATCCTAAAACAAAAATATTCTTTTAATAATAACCTAATACTAAACATTTTATTTTTGATATATGATATATTTTACATTAGGCATTTAAATGTCTACGAATAAAATAAATTGATAATTCGCAACATTATTTAAGAATTGGATACCTGTAAATGGTTTCTCAGTTCCACTTTCCTGAGTAACATAGTACTGTATCGGCGTCAGGCGTTTCTTTAGAGATTCTTTATCCTCCATTACTCTCCACACTGGGGCTAAAATTTCAAATATATGTCCTCATTAAAAAAACGAAAATATATTTTGATTATTCTTTCAAAAACAGTCTACACGAGGTCCTACTTTACGTAGTCGATCATAATTTAGTTTTGAAGTGAAAACTTCTAAAGCGGTGTTGAGCGATTCTCGGTAAAGGGTAAAAAACTTACATTCGCGTTGCCAATGCTACTCGTATGACATCAACCGTCAACATGCCACAGTATGTCAAGTATAAAATAGCGTTTAAGTGCTGGCGTTCAGCTATAAATAATACAATTTAGATTTACGCAGCCTATCATATGCTTTGATTATGAATAAACTATATGACAGTATTTCAAATTAATGTGTAAATATGACATAGGCAAAACTGTACGTTGTATAAACCGAAATAATCAGCTAACAGTAGTAAAAAATTATGAAACCAAAACACATGAAGTAGATACCTATATTTTCATAGTTTCACCATATTTTGCGTGGCCCCAAATTCAAGGTGAACTGTAAAGACCCTTCCTGTCAACAGCGTTAGCTAGTAAGAAAAAAAATGTGTGCAATTCACAAAAAAATGATAGAAGTGAAACCTTCAAAAAACGTATAAGTGAAAAAATGTTTTACCCTGTAGGTTCGAACCTATCACTCGTACCACCTATGAGTCATGCGGATTAGTCCACCGGGCTAACCTCGCCCTCAAAGATTTTATGACCAAATCCGACCTCCATCAGGAACGTACTGTCGCTTATCCGTTTTCATCAACTTTCATCGTTGTGATAACGATGCTAAAGAAGTTTTCACTTCAAAAACATACTTTCTTCTGTAATAGTCAAGACCTTTGACATTCCCGATATAATAAATCATCAATACATCGTAAATTAAAAATGCGGCGATTTAACTTATCTACATTAAGGTAGTGCAACAGTTACAACATTTTAAAATACACATTCCTACAGGCGTCATGTCAAAAACACTACACTTTAAAATTAAAAACATTGTATGAATTACATTCTTAATCATGCACTCGCTCAGTGAAATTGCCCAAACCAGGTACGATCGCAGCCAAAGACTTTTGGGTGGGGGTTGTATTTGGAGGAATTATTGAGTTATACTAATTTTTCAAGATTATTTTGAATACCTACAAATCTAGTTTTGGTAATGAACACTTCCTTTCCTTCCGCCCTCTGTTCGACTCACTTATGGCTCCACGGCTGTCGTACTTCTACGATTAACCCCGCATACCGTAATTACTCGTATATATAGTTTGTTAAATTGCAATTACTTGTCGGTAAATTCAACACCTGCTTTTACTATGAGCAGGATATTTAAAGTTCAGTCAAACTAAATAAGAGTACCATTCTATTTATATGACACAGACTTACCTTAATAAATATTTGTAAAAGGTGTACCTACTATCGCTTTAACACTAAAATTAGTACTGGAACTACGTAGGCTAATACGGAAAAAATTAAGAGGAACTTATTCAAAATAATAAATTTAAAATAACAGAATGTAATGTTCAAGGTGAAGGTAATTTCAAAGTGAACAAACAAGTTTATATAACTGAGACGTTCACTGCACATTATTTAAATAAGCATTATTAAAAACCTGGATTCACAGTAGGTACTATAAATAAGAAAAGAAAAACATAAGTCAAAAACCAATCATCACAGAGTCAAAAATAATATACGGAGAATTAAGAACAATTATTTTTATTTGTCAATAGAAATAGCTTTTAGTACCAGCAGAACTAATGAACTTTAGAACTAGCTGTACCAATTGCAGAACCTTTTTCTTTTGGTTAGAAACCTTTACGGCCGTATTATACGTAGAGAAACACTAAATTTTCAACACAATCGGATTTAATGGTTTAGGACAGCATATACGTGTAACAATAATATAACTTTTAAAATGTTTGACTGTCTGTTTGTTCCGGGTAATCTTCGGAACGAGTGGGCGGATTTTGACGGTACTTTTTTTGGTAGATAGCTGAAGTTACTCAGGGGAACAAAGAAACTTTTAATTTTCAAAAATAATTAGGGTTTCGCGACTAAAAAAAGATAGTGAGAAAGGAACGCTATTTTATACAAAAAATTGATTTGAACCTGAGATAGTATTATTCAATTCCAAGACCTGAATTCCTCTAGACTTTGATATTTCCAAAAACAAGTTATAGATATGATCATGAAGGTAGAGGCATATATGAACTATAATTAATACCACTCCTTCGTAGAAGATGCACTTTGTTTAAAATATTATTAAAGTTATAGAGTACAATAAAATAGTTTAGAACGACATTAACAAAAATACTTGGTAATAATTTAACAACTGGAAAATCTAGGAAAATACCTATTACTAACGAAGTTATAATCAGATATATTTTGGAAACGTTAGGATAGTAAAAAATTGCTGGGGGCGACGCGGTGTCATGCCTAGCAATCCCGTATCTCCCCCATCCCAAATGCGGCGGACGGCTCCGGGGGGTTTTAGTGGGTATTTCCGGGCGACTCTCGCCCGGGTGAGTCCCACACTGGCACGGAGACGTCCCTCCGTGCCCCCTTACCCATTGCATTGGGGGACTTCGGTATCACAATGCAATGGGTAAGGGTAGTGCGTAAATGCATTTCCAACCGTCAAAAAAAAAAAAAAAAAGGTAGGAGTAATATTATTCTGTGTCTGTGATCCCCTTAGTAGTCTGTGACTCTGTGCTATTACGATTTACGTTTCAACTTCACGTCGATTTCTTCAATTTCTTGTACTGCATTGGTAGGTATCTATAATAGCTATAATAAAAATTGATTCTCTTCATTATAATTGACTGACAGTATACCTGTTCACACATTTTTTCTTTCAGCAGATAGTATAATATTTAGAAATAAATAATATTTCTTATTCTTGTCAGTGGGTAATTTTTTTTCATACATTATTGATAACGGCATCTAGTGATACCAAAGCCTTGTAGTGCTGTAAAAAACCAACGTCGAATTATGGTAAAAATATATAATTCTTTTCTTTCTAGATTGTATATATGAAGATTTTTCAATAATAATACAGTATAAAAGAATTAATTCTTCTTTAGCTTGCTTATGTTTACATAATGCAGTATACATCAGACGAAGCTTATGCACGCCTAATAAGCCACAATATGACTGTGCCACAGAGGATCAAGGTATATATTAAAAATAAATAAACGAATGATTACTGATTAGTAAATGTTTATAAATAATGTAAAGAACTATAACATAGTCACTGATATTGTTTCAAATTTTAATTTATTTGAATATGAAAATATAATCTATAATTTATGAATATTTTCTTACAATATTATCACTGGATTTCCTTGTTTCTACTCTTTTCTCATGTTCTATTATCAACAGTTAAAAATGGGGAATGAAAGTAATTATATGAAAGTGATTTCAGTAGTATTATAACTTCTAAACATGTCATATAGTAGTATTAAAACGAGTGACTTTGTGTGTGATTGAAAATACCAATGGCATAAATTAGTCAAAATATTAAATATATTAAAAAAAAAACAGAAATATGTTGAATGTATTATACTTTTCAGGCTACTGGAGATATAATCGACGATGAAACAGCGACAAATGGAATTGTATCAGGTTGGGATTATGCTAATGAAAAGTTTGACATGAAAGTTCCTGAAAGAATACTTGTTGTTGGGCAGGACCAGCATGTAGGTAAGAACCAATTTTAAAATAAAATTAATTGGGTTCTTTATTTAACAATTTTTTAACTTATTGTGTAGTTTTCTCTTTTATATACTTTTATTTTAAAAAAAGTTGTGAGGTACATTGAATTAATATCTTGGATTCATAAAATATTAAAATTCATATGATGAACTGGGTGTATATACCTATGAATAGAAGATAATGCATTTACAATGAATTAAACCTTTCTTGAACTTTAATTTATTAACAATACTAACAGAGTTATAAAAAACAGATTTATCACACAAATACTTAATTTTATATGTATTAAAATGTTTATTAATTTTATATGTGTTAAGTTTTTTATGTTAAGGGACATTAATGAAAAATGTAATGTCATAGATGTGAATGTTTGGATGTGTGTTCCTTAATAATTATTAAGAGTAGGGATGATAAATTTTGATAAATCAAAGAATTGATCTGTAAGGCCAAAACCTTGATTTTTTTAAATTGATTTTTAGTACCTTTATGTTTGATATGCCTGTAAAACAATTCTGATAAAGAATTAAAAAAAAAAAACATGTTTTAAAATAATAAGAGGTCAATTATTATAGTGTCCATTTTGTTTCCCATGATATAATTATCTATCAATAGGGAAAGATAAAATAGTTCAGTATCATTTTTTCATTTTGGTTAACTGTTTTTTTAAGTGGCAATTGAGGAACTTTATATCATCAATATAAAATTGGAAACAGTTTTTTCCATAAATTATTATTATGGTCTAATTTCGACCACTGGAAGAATACTAGATACAAATATAAAATCAGACAATTTGAAAAAGATTTTTTCAAGCTTTTATTCAATCATCTAATAAATGGATTACATCCACCAGCAAAGCTGTGCTTAATTTTTGTTAATATAGAGTTCAGTATACATATTCACTTTGATTGTGCTAAATGTATAGTTTGTTATATTATGCAGCTTGATAAAAAAGAAGAGGCCTTTGTATAGATGTTCTTCTTGTAGGTATTGTTTTATGTAATGTAGACCATTTAAATGTACTACTTTGCATATATTGACTATGAATAATAGAAGTGGTTCTTACTCCAAATCAATTCAGTGAATTGAGGAACATTGTGGGCTATTTCTCAATAATTGTCAGGTGGGAGCGTGTATTTTATGTAAGAACGAAAAATAACAGTTCAGTGATAACAAAATACACCTGCACATCTTATTTTGTCTTGTTACAGGAACCAAAGCACCACCAAGAGAAATCCAGCTAGATAATGCTGTGCTGCCAACAGACCCCGGCATGATCCGTGTGAGCACACCGCCCAGAGTCATCACTTTAGACCAACATTACTTCCCAACTGCTGATGATTTTCCACATGAAATTCCCAATAATTCTCCACCAAGGAATTTGAGAGTGTATCGATCTCAGGGTGATGGAGCTCGCTCGACAACACCACACCCTGACAACTTCAATGAATCCACCATGACAGAATCACGTTTAGTATTGAGGTATGTGAGATAATAAAAAAAGAAATTAATAATTATTTTTCATTTTAAATCAATTTTGTTTGTACCATCAAAATTTCGAGTTAAGTCCGAGAAACCGCGTGATATGTAATCTTCTTAAATTACCCCCTTAAAAGAAAGAACATAACTTTGGATCCAAAAGATGAGTACTTCATTTGTAATTAATTTAATTATGGTCAGCGGCGGTTCTAACCTTTGTAGCTCGCGTGATCAACCAATATCTTGGCGTCCTTTAGTAGGCGCACGATCACAATGGAATACTTAGTTATATTTTCAAGCGATAATTCGGATGCATTTATGATGGTAATAAACAATTGGTATACGATTGAAAGTATTTTTTAGGAAGAGAGAGGTTACAAAAATAAAAAAGCACAAATTTATAGTTATTTCAAAAACATTTATCTAAACAACTAAGTTATATTACAGGACGCTCGGAATACAACTGAAATATATTTGTTACTAAAAAGTTACTTTTCGTCTTTGGTAGCGTTGCGATACTACGCTAACATAATCTTTAATTATCTATAATAAGGCTAATTTCATGTTGGAAACGAAAGTTATTGGTAAAGGAGTCAGTTGTGGCACGCCTTGCTTTGTAATGGTTTCGCTACACAGTGGGCGGGTCAGGACGCCAGCGTGCTTTTGCGATGTCTATCGAAACATCGCGCTGGCGTCCCGACCGCCCGCTGTGTGGCGAAACCATTACCGCGTTTGGTGGCGGCTATAACACGAGCGTTGGCGCTCCGAGCCACGCATCTTTGTAGGTATCGAGAGCGTCACTCGGCGCCCCCTAAAACCCTGTGCTCGTGTGCCGCTGCACTGACCCTGCACTATAGATAAATTCCACTCTAAATATGGTTATTTAGGAGAGATTAGTTCAGGAGATTACCTGTTACAAACTGACGTCAAAAAAATGTAAAAAATAATAATTTAATATATTTAGGAGAGTATGACATTGATGTTAATCGTTTTAATACAAATAGATGTACATATTAATAAGAAATTAGGAAAATGCTAATGATTTGTAGAGCAAACTTTAGACATTTTCAATGCTGCAATGTTGTTTTACTCTATATTACTTTTTTATTTCAAGACAGAACACATTAGTTTTACCAGATGAAAACCTTTTTATTATAAATTAATTTTTTTTTCTATAAATTTAATTTAAAAAATGGTAAGGCCATAGGGAAAGATCTGGATTTTTTGTTCGCGTCCTGTTATAACGTGTATTCGCTTGATAACGGGAATTATTTCTGTGAAATTTGTACTCGCGGATTATTAACATGTGAGATACCATTGTCTTGCAAAACATTACACTTCTTGTAAATATACACGATATCATGTTTAGGTTTTTAATACTACATGCATCAGCATTGTGCTGGAATTGTGCTATTCGTAATATAAAGTTGATGCATAATATGTTTACAAATATTAATATGCGTGAACATAGACGTATTCAAAATTAAAATTATAATACTTTCTTTAATATGTAATTTATCTCCTAATTAAGTTATTTGCGAGTATTCAATTCAAATGTAGTGATGCAAAAAAAAAACAATCATTTATTTTTCTAGAGACCCGACTCCACCTATGGGGCACGGCGAAGGCCTGTCAACTGCAGAAGAGTTAGTGCATTTACGCCGCCAAATAGTTAAATTGAATCGTCGCGTTATGTCCATTGAGGCCGAACAATTACAAAGACAGCAAAAGGAAAAAAATAGCATATGCTATTGGCGTTGCTTATTTGTTATTCAAAGTCATCGCTTGGCTCAACAGATCTTAAACATATGGATGTTATATTTAAAACTTAAGATGAAGTATATATTGTTTACATTGTTGACTTTACAAAATTAGTTGAGCAACCATTATACGAATGGCATGTTAGAAGAAGCGTATCACGACTGTAGTAAAACCAGAAGTGTTATAGTTCCCCATGAAATGTGTATTTAGAATTAGTTCAATTTTTTTATATTTGTGTATATTTCTCTCTATACAGTAAATTATAACTTAGCCTAGGTGTCCTCCTCTAGTATAATAGTAACTATAAATTGGGTCATTTTTATTTAAATAAATTATCGACTTATCATTCGTTCAGACGTTTTTATTTTTGACACAATGCAACATTGTAAAGGGATTTCATATTGATTAGAATCAATAAAACTCAAAGGCCAGGATAACACTTAATATATTCCGAAAATCACTAAAGATGTTGATGTAGGTCAGAGCATTCTAAAATATGAATGCAATGTAGGAAAATATTACACATAGATACAATAAACATCCTGATTAAAACTCCAAAAAGTGAATACTGGATCAAAACAGTCGTACAAGTCAATTTAAGTAAATATCCACGTAGGTATACTGTTTAGTTATGTCGCAATCGGTTTGTCGTCATATATGAAGATAACTGAAAACAGTGGTCCACCCAGCCTCTGTGCTAACCATGCATTTTTTTACAACTGCAAGTTTTAAAGAGTCTACTGCGAGCTGAGCATTGAGGTTTGTATGCAGGGATCTTCCCATTCCTTCTAATACAATTAAATCAACTCCACGCACTTTCATCTCGGTGCACAAACCTGTGTGGAAAATATTTACAAGTTAATAATTTTATACAGTTTAGTAAAGTTATTGTGAAAGAGCATTGCTTACCTACACTAATAGTTCTGAGGTCAAGACATGGACCTCTTTGTCCACTAGATCTTACAACTAAGTTTCCTGTAGATAAGGCTGCAGCTATAACAGGGCAGATGTGAGAAGCTCTCTGTAAAATATCTTCTAATTCGACATTGGTAACATCATTGAGAGCTGGCCACTCATTAGCACATAAAATGACTGATGTACCTCTGAGTAATAATGCTCTCACAAAGGGCAGAATTCCAAGAACTATGTCAACACCACTGTTATCCACAAATACGGCAGCACAATGGTGAATAGTTTTCTAAAACAAAAAATAATAACATTAACTGATCTTACTATTTCTCTCAAACTTTGTAGTCTTAAGGGTGAGGACATATGTTTGTCCACCTAAATACTTTATCTATACCTATATCTAATAACCAATAATATGCTTCAAATTTGTCATAATAGTATGCTGCGGTGCCTACATTTAGCTATTTATTGGTCAAAGAATCAACTATCAAATTTAAGAGGGTCAATAAATTAAGATGGACCTTGATTAAATAAGTCAAGATGTCAACTTGACAAGATGGAAGAATAGACTATTTGTTTGCCTTCCTATAACTGTTGCATATAAAAATTTAAAATAAACTACAAATCACAAATAAAAATGTCTATTATAATTATTATAAATGGACCATAAGTACCCATAACATAAGTATTTTATTGATTATATGTGATTATTCTACAGTTTGGATAACCTTTACAATTATAACATATTGCATATGAAGTCCAACCATGGCAATTTTTGGTTTAATTGTATAAATAGAAAAATCTTACCTCTAATTTGACCAGCCATTTATCTAAACCATCAAATAGCCATGGTCTGTTTTGAATTTTTTCTAATGCTTCATAAAGTCCACAATTTAAAATGGCAGTTACAGCTTGGGCACCCCAGTCGAACATGTTTCCTGTTTAATTTGATTAGGAACAGATTTGTTATAAAATGAAATAAATGTTTTTGTCTTTAAATGTTTCTATAGCTACATCATTATAAATGTCAATATTTAAATTTGTTAATTAATAACTTGGTAAGATTATAGATATAAAAGAGAATATGTAACATGAATTTAGTTCTTTTACTTGAATGTCTATCAATTTTTCTCTTCTGTTATGCTATAATAATATTAAGTTATTCATGTTTAACAATAAGCTTGATTACATTTTTTTCACATTCAAGATATAAATGCTTATATAAAAAACAAAACACAAATCTAAAAATACATCTTCCTAATACATTTTTTATAACAAAAGGTTACATGAGAACCATATTAAAATTAACAACCTATAGAAATAGACATATGTTCCAAATATAGACCATATAAAACAAAAACTGCTTCGGTAGCGCAGTTGTATTACATACGACTGCCGTTCTGAGGTCTCGGGTTCGATCCCCGGGTCGGGTCAAGTGATATTGGGTTTTTTCTACTCAGTATCATCCCGGAGTTTGGAATTTGTGCCCGATATGGCGACAGGCTCGCCCCCTGTCACATCTGGGACGGAACTAAGCTCGACGAAATGTGGGTGGGTGTAGTTCGCTACTTCACCTCTGCCTAACCCTTCGGGGATAACAGGCGTGAGCATATGTATGTATGTATGTAAAACAAAAATATGTGATTTAGGTAATTAACTATGTTATTGTCATAAAAATATTATTTACTTACAGCAAAGTTATTTACTACATAGTGGTAGGGTATTTTCTAATAATGAATATCTGGGAAGCTAGCTACCACCTTCAAATTTGAAAACCTGTCACCAAGCACCAATAAATGTATACTGGCAGCATTACTTGTTAGTCAGTACCTCAAGACTTATTGTGTTTACCATTTTAAACCACATTGTCACATAATATCATTTGAGATTGCGGTCAAAACAATGAGCATATACAATATATAAAAGAAAATTCAATCAATAACTGTATAATTAGTTATTGTGTATTGTTTAATTGAGAGTTACTTTATTTCTATAATTGTTCAGTGTAGTCAGAATATCAAATATTTATTGGGATAAAAATATATTGCATACAATTGAATAATACAATTGTATATTAAAATTTAAGAAAACACAGGTTTTATTTAGTTCTTTGCTAGTAACTAAAGATAATGATTTCATCCAAAATGGTGGTAACTTTAACACCAGTATTATAATCATCTAAAAAACCTAAGTTGAATAAAATTGACTGGTAATTAATGATTTCTATGGTTAATGTTATATTATTGAATTGTATAAGAACTTACCTGCTAATACACCTCTACATAGTTCAATCCACCTTTGACGATCTTCAGGTATTGCATCAATCTCTGCCAATCTAGTACTCAGATTTGCCAATGCCCCATCATTTTCAAACTTCTTCTGTTGCTTCCATAAATCAAAGAACCCCTGAGAACGAAGGCATGTTTCGTTGATGTCAAGGAGTAATCGTACAGTTAACTGCCCATGAGCACTAAAATTATAAATAATAAAATTAGCAACGAAAAAAAGAAGCAAACATAATTTTCATGACAACAAGACTAATATAATTCATAAATATGGTTCAATTTATAGAGTAACCAACATTTAAGCTACTGAAAATGAAATGTTGTAATAATGCCAAGAACTGTTCCCACTCAGGATCGAAACCGAGGCTTGTAATACTTACAGTGGATTTATCCTAAGTTCCTTTATTGCTTCTACATAGCAAGTCTTAAACTTGAGGGCGCGTATTTCTACAGTTGGATCGTCCTTATTCGTAAGTGCGAAATTTACATATCTCTCGACAAGTTTTTCACAAGTATTCAACCAATATTCCCTCGCTTCTTCATCGGTTAATAAATCCAAAGTATCTGGATTATATTTTTCTGGTTCATATAATATGTGCGAAAGGCCAAAGTGTTCCATTCTGATATTTGCAAAACAGTTTCATGAAACATCAAACAATGCGTTTTAATAGCACATATCATCTACAATTGCCTTAGCCCATTGTATTATTTTCTAGTTATCTATAGGCAAATAACGTTTTCTACATAACATTTATCTTATCAAAATAATAACCAGACTTTTTTTGGTTCCATTTCTTCTTCTTAGATAATGGCAATTTGTGTTCAAACAATTAGTGCCAATGTCATGTAGGTAAGATGTATTTTCAATCTTGTATCAGCGTTACCAAGCTCCAGCAAAACTGTGGCTCATCCTGCTAGAACTTTCCATGGAGCGTTATGCTCCACCTCAGAATAAATGTTACGCGTTATTTTCCATAAGAAACGTGACTTTTACACTATAACCAAACTATATCACACAAAACGCCACCAAAATAACTTGATATATAGTCAAATACACATGCACAGAATAATATTACTCCTACCGGAGACAACCGCTAATGACAGAGTTCTATTTATTTCTTTTTAAGGGAAAGTCAAAGGTACTAGTAGACCATGCAGCCAAGGGCGGGAAACAAAATGGTGGCCTTCTGTTATGACCACAACGGGAATGATTGGGAATTCACGCTCATTGTCATTATTTTCACTTCATTACACTTGTGTATCATAACTACACTATACCACGTAAAATGCCACCAAAATTACATAATATATAGTAAAATACTGTAAAATAAGGACGATGACATGATAGACCAAAATCGCGCCAAGCACCCATAACCAAAGACTTCACTTCACTTCACTTCTTAGTTTTTGCTACAAAGTCTCCAAAAAATCTTTGTCAACACAAAAATACTGTCAGTGAAAATCACAGAGTAGTAATGACTAATGATGTGATCAAACGATTACATAAAATTATTTAATAAATTATTTGATGAATCGATTACGATCATCGACTTTTTTTTTTTTTTTCCTTTTTAGGGATCCGTCACAGAATGGTAAAGCGGGACCCTTATGGTGAGATTCCAATCTCTCTCTGTCCGTCCGTCTGTATGTTATTTCCGAAACTATAAAAGCTAGCGACTTGAAATTTGGCACAGATCTACATAACATTAATGGCTACAAAGTGTTTACAAAAGGTTTTTAGAAATATAATGTCTTTTAATGAAAATAGGTTCTGAAAGGGGTACAAAAAAATTAAACCTTCTCGATATGGTCATATGGAGCATCATTTTAAAGGTCTTGATTTAAGCATTTCAAAACTTTTTTTTTTGCATTTTTCATGTAATAGAAATTTTTCTGTGATGTTAGAATGTGACTTCTTAAAAACGTGAAAACAACATCACACACCATCTCTACATTATTTCTGAAGTTTTCATCCCTTTTTTTCAACCCCTTCCAACCCTTTTATCACATGAAATAGTAGCTAATGTCTTTTCTGGGGCTCTAGATTATCTGTGTACCAAATTTCATTTAAAATGGTTCACTAGTTTTGGCGAGAAAGCGCAACACACTAACAAAATTACTTTCGCATTTATAATATTAGTAGAAATTATGTATCACTTCACTTCTTATGAGAATGGTGACATGCGTAATGTACACAACTTGTATATTTTTAATGTAAAATTTTAATTTATAATTTGTAATGTAAACAATAGTAGCATGTGTAAAATACACGATTCCGCCAGTGTCAAGTGGTTAAAATTCAAACGAAAGAGATTGGCCGGTACAAATTCTAGTTTGTTCTATTGAAGTTGACCATACTATCGGGTTGTGTAGATATATCGAGAGAGTGAATCGATTTTTTATTGAAATATCGATACAAATTTAACACTCCTTTATTGTAATCTTTTTTCAGTTTTTCTGGTAACACTAACTAGTATTGGTTGAATTAAATGGTACTTTCGTATTTGTTAGTGAATATTGGAGTTTCAGAAATGTGTTTGGAATGGATTGAACTGAATTATTTACAGAAGAGATTAAGTTTTACATAGAGTGAAAATATATCCATCATGTGTGTTATTTAAGTTAGTGTTATTTAGTGTTGTGATTTTGATGATTGATGTAACGAACCTGTGTACGGCAAGATGGACGAATTGTCTAAGGGCATGACACAAACAGGAAGCACCGCTACAACTGACAAAATTCAAGAAAGTAATGGTAAATAATTCAAACGTTACCAATATAATCTAATGCGTAGTAAAATTTTAATATAATTGTTTCATGAACTACGTGTACATATTAAAAGTAATGATTGTTGTGGTGTATTTTTTAGTGTTTTTGTTTTATTGATAATGATAGCATTCTGATGTAACAATTAAAAGTAATAACGTGCTTTGAATTTATAATACAGTACAAGAAAGGGTAATGAAGCTATATATTCTGTCTGGATATATATTTTTTAAAGATAAACGTATATTTTGGGGGCTATTGATTAATTAATTAATAGGCTTTAAAAATATAAACAAAAAAAATCTATTTCAATTCATATTGTTATGTTTACTCTAATAATATACTATCCTGGCCTAAAATGGATCAAAATATTTTTTTTTTTGATTATCTGCGTATTTTTCTGTTCTTTTGTAACGAAAAATCCTTGATTACTTTATAAATATATAAAATTAGCTACTCTCCGCTATTTTACTCGCATAGTTCTCGTTCCCGTGAGATTATCGGAATCAAAACTATCCTGTCACTCCCTGGTATCTCCATACCAAAACATCATTCAAATAGGTCTAGTAGTTTTTAAGTTTATTTGTTACATACAGAAATACAAATCTTTCCTCTTTATAATATTAGTGTAGATTTAGCATACAAAAATTTATAAAATTTGATTAATTGTAATATCTTTGTACCTGTAAATAATAAATTGAAGTGAATTTTAAATCTATTATTTTATAAATTATTACAATACATGTGGAGCCACAGGCAGTAGCAATTTTAAAATAATGATTAATTTGTAATTAACCATCTAAATTGAAATGAATTGGAAGCCATTTAAGCTAAATTAATTTCTGCAAAATTGTACTTAATCACTCAAATACCAATAAAAATGTAACAATAGAGAAACAATTAAAAACGGGCATAAACACTAGGTTGGTGCTGGACCAGTAAACACTTTTTTGATTTGATTTTTGGCCATAAATGACATTATGGTTAAATGCTCAAATGGTTCATGGTTTTAAAGCAATGATGGCCCAGTTGGAAGTGTGGACGGATTCCATATCAATGGATATAAATTTGCAACCATTAATTCAAGTCTATAATGAACCTGAGCTTTCTGTGAATGAAAACATTGTGAGGAAACCATAGCAAGATGGTAGGGTATTTTTTAATAATGTCTACCACCCTCATGTTTGAAAACCTGTGGCCAAGCACTAATAGATGTCTTATGGCAGCATCACTTGAGTGCCAGTACCTCTAGTTGAATGTCTTTATCATTCTGGACCACATGGCCACTTAGGGATGGGGATCTGAGATAGATTAATCGAAGAATTGAATCTTTAAGACCAAGAAATTGGTTTTTTGTAATTGTTATCTTAGGAACTTAGGAAATTGAGGTTCAATTTTTTCTGGTTCTATAAGAATTATAAAATTATTTACAATTAAGAATGTACCCAAACACAAAGTTGATGTTCACTTAATTAATTAAAAATTCAAGAGATGGCTTTGTGATCAGTTTCTTTCGTTTTGTGGGATTAAAAATGTCTTTTAGTATACTATTCAATTGGCAGATAAATATCTTGCCTGCTGGTAATTAATCACAGTATTTATTGGATTCTTACTACATCTAGAGTATTTAAGGTGTACTGCTAACCATAAAATCTCTTAACTTTATACCTTTAACTTTGATATGCAGCTTGTAACAGCTACTCTAATTATTTTAAAATGATTAAAGATTGATTATTATAGTGTCTCTTTTGTTTTGTTTAATATGGATTTACCTATGAATATGCAAAGATAAAAGAATTTAGTATTTTTTTCTCCTCAGACTGTTTGACTTTTGTTGTTTAATTCTATTGATGAGTTTTAGTGTATCAATAAATTTATTTCCGAAACAGTTTTTACCTCAAATTTTCAATAAATGGTGATTATGATATAATTTTGACAAATAAAGGAATACTAGTTATGATAAAAAATAAACAAATACAAAATATTGTTTTTTTTTAAATAGATCTTTTAGAACTCAATTTTTTGTGAATCGATTCAAAAATAGATCTTTACAGAAGGAATCACCTTCTCTATGGTAACTTTTTCATCAGGTAAGTTTGTGGTCTAAGCACAGGTCCTATACAGTATTAAAAAATAATACACTATAACAGTAAATATGTTATTGAATGTTTATCTAATATTCATAATGTAGAAATGTATGTTATTAATTTATAAGTGTTTCCCTGACCCTGAGTAGTAAATAGTCTAATAACAAAAGATAACCCATGTGACCTTGTCAGTTTCTTGTGATATATTATATGATACTGCTCTAGAACCTGTACCTTTTTTATAACATATATTTTTCAGCTATTAACAATCAATGGCCATAGTTTTCAATGAAACAAACAATATTATTGTTATAAACAATTATGAAAATTTATTTACTTATTTAATCTATCTATCCTAAGATATCTTAACTATAATTAAGTATATAATCCCTCACAGAGTGTTTAGTTTCTCAGTATTATAAGAAATAAAATTATATTCTTCAATAAAAAAGTCTATATTAAAGAAAACAAATTTTTCATGCATATTTGTATAAACTAAGTATATTAAAACTGAATTATATTTCCGCTTTAAAAATATGATTTTGTTGAACTTTAGGTAAATTAGCAAATTAAGAACATTAACCCCTTGAGCACTTACTTGGCATTTATGCCAGCTTTCTATTGTTTTCCTATTGTCTTATTTTTCTGAGTACTCGACATATTATTCATGTATACTGGGTAACTTGAACATGAAAATTTGTTTAAAAACAGTTTGCAGTTTCAATGTCATCAAATTTTAAATATATTAAATTATGATGTATACTCTTTTACTTTGATAGTAGTCATTAGTAAATCCTTTACATTTATATTACATAAACTGAATATAGATATTAATTGACATTACATTTTTCTCTTTTAGTATAGCATGTTAAATAAAATACATATTGTGGTTTGTAGTAAATATCATTCTCATTAACTTGCAAGGGCAACTAAGATTTGACAATAAATTGAGTCCAATGTTGCCTTTTTTTTAAAACCTCTTGTTATTTTAGCACTCTCAAAAATAAAATCATACTTAAATAAAATTACTAAAGTTAAAAGATTATACTTATGTTATACAGAAATCTTAATAAATTTTAAAACACTACTTTCACCCATAACAGTATCAGATTTTGATTATAGGGATATTTGTGTAAAGAGTAGACATATATTCAGTTATAGTAAATATCCTGTTATCCTTCTATTAAAGCCAGTGTCTCTCTGTCTGATAGTTAGTTTGTAACTCAAAATAGTTAGAGTAATTTTCATTTATTTTCTGCCTAAGTTTTGTCAGATGATCTAATACATATTGTAAAAATTTATGGGGTTAATATTAAATTGGGTGACAAAAAATTACGGGCAGTGTGTTATTTTGTAATACTTTTCCTAAACATTCAATATTTAAGAGACTTAATGAAATTATTCAAAATCCGGTAAAAATTACAATTTTGTGTATGAATAACAAAAACACCACTGAAGATGTTGAAGAAAGCTGCTTTTGCAGATGGCGTAGAGTGTGATATGCGGCACGCACGCCAGACATGCTAGCGTTGGTAGAACAACTACGTTCGTACCTCGGTGGAGGAAGTGAGTGCGTCGCATGGTGTGATATGACATTATTTATCATTACACCAAACCATTTTCAGTACAAATAATAAAATGTATATAATTTAAATATTTCATCATTCATTCAACCGAAACATGTCCACTGCTGGACATAGGTCTCCCCAAAAAGGGAGGAATTGCCATAATTGCCGCGCTTGGCAGGCGGGTAGGCGATTGCAGTAATTGTGGTTCTCAGAGGATGCTGCTGCCCATCCACTGGTTTATCCCTTAGTTGGCTTTTCCGACACCTGCGAGTAGATATGGGGTGGTACTATTCTTAGCCAGTACCATATGGCAATTTAAATATTTGCTTAGAGGTAAATATAATTTTTGAGATTTTCAGGATAAATATTAACTACTGTAACATTAGTTGATGCCAGACACAGTTAACATCAACAATATTTTCTTTCATTATAAATAATACTTTAACAAAACATTCACAGAATTCATAAGATCAAGAATTTGGCTTTTAACATTAATTTTGAATGAGGTTAAATGATTTCTATGTTATACTAGACACTCTTTGCAATTTGCATGAACATGATAATGATAACAAATATTTTCTGTAGTTATAGCAAATGCTAAACTGTCAATGAAGAAAATACTACACATGTATTTTGTTAATCTGGTAGTTAGTGATGTAATTTAGTTTATATTCACATATTTTGTTTAATTACTAATAACTGTCTATTAGTAATCTTGCTTATTTTTTAGTAGAATTATGACCCCAAAATACGCATTTTGACTAAGCCATTCAATGCTATTTTGGAATTGCATATCAAGTGTAACATGACGTCTCAATGATATCAATAAATAATAACTGAAAAATTGAATGTAAGTAATAAAAAAATCTTGTCTTTCTAATTTTCCTAATATTTTACTATTTTTAAAATGGTTTAACTGATCTAAAAAAACTTTTTGCTTTAAAACATCCTTAATAGTAGAAAAATTGTAGCGTTTGACATTTTGGTTGTAAAAAGTGATAGATATATTATTTAATTTATTGTATTATAAAATATTTATCCCACATTGAAAGGAACACATGGACTACTTTAAAAATACTTAATAGCCAAAGACAATAATTTATATTCTATCAGAAAGTTCTGTCCGAAATGTAGTTTCCTGTTTGGACATGGTTTATAAGTGCTCTTTTGAACCATATGATGTATGGCTTTATAATTGCATTTTACACCTGTGCTCTTTGAAAATAACTACAGTAAAATTTCGTATTCCATTATTAAATTATACGTGATGGCGAAAAAATTTTTGTGGCACTGTATGTTGTATGAGTTCCAACAATTTAAACAAAGGTATTTATTTATTGAGATATTTTATACATAATGCCTAACAAAAAATTGCGAAAAACGATTCATTTATTTTTTGTAATAATATAAAGATTTCACTTTTGTTTTAGATGTTGATTGATCGTTTTTGATTGCGTATACATATTTCACAATTCATTGTGTTATTACTATATTGAGGCTGTTTTTATTTTTATATACTGTGAAAATTTTTATAGTGGGGTTAATTTTTTACGTTTTATATTTTCTTTGCATTTTGTTGTTATCATGATGGATTCTTGGTATCTAGCAAGGTAAGAAAGTCGGTTGCTTCGCGTATCACAAGTGTGACTCATCCTATTCGAACTTGAACAATTAACGTGGGAGAACGCGTCCCAAAAGGTCACATACAAATGATTTGATTCATTGTTTTTTACGAACAACTAGTATGTACAAACTTATCAGTTGAGAATGTGCCTCAATTTATCAAAGTAACGTGGTACATTTCGTAAGATTAACAACTGTGTACCTACGATGATACCGTTTAGATGCAATAGATTAGCCATGTTTTACTTGATTATCACCAACTCTTAAGTAAACATTGATTTAAGGTTCCAGATTACCTAAAAATTAGCTAATGTATTGAAATATGTATGTATGGACGATGTTTACGAGACCTAAAGCTGGATACATCTGTAAGAATTTTTGAAGGATCAAAGGAAACGATGGCTGTCAACATCTGTTTCTTTTCAGCGGAGGTTTGTCGTAATCAGATAAATCAGTTTGTGGTTCACAACTTCCTTACTTAAAATTTCCTTTAGATTACAATTTGGAAAAAATATATAATAATAATATCTTTATTTATTTATTTTAAATTGTAGGGAAACATACAGTTGATTTGGTTATTACTAAATATTACAATACAATCATACAGCCAATAAAGTTTCCACTCAAAAAATATTTAAAAAAATACAAAATATATTGTACCCAATATATTCTTGACTATTATTTACTTTTCATTGATGTAACAGGGGTTTATAATGAATGGATATTTATTCATCTATGATTAAAAATTTATAGAAAAATTATTCTGATAAATAAAATTGAAGTGTCTGTTTGGAATGTCAATATTATTATTTTTGAACTAAATAGATATGAATACTATTATTACAATCCCAAAAATACATTTTTTACAATTTTTGTCTGTCTGTTTGTTTGTATTGGGTAATCTCCGGAACGCCTGGATCGATTTTGACTGGACTTTTCTTTGTAGATAGGTGAAGTTACTCCGGGTAACTTAGGGTACTTTTAATTTTCGAAAATAATTCGAGTTCCGCGTAAATAAAACTCATAAAAATTGAAATAAAATCCAAATCAATGCACAGTGCTATAAATTTATGAGACATATTTTTACTTTATATAAGTGCTAAACATTTTTAAGGAAAATAATTATGGTTCCGTATAAAAAAATTAAAACGCAGTGAAGAATATATAAAACGCGGGCGCGGTCGTGGGCACAGCTATTCTTTCTATACTAATAAATAAAACATAAGTGTCTGTTTATAATGTCAAAATTTATTTATTTTTACTAAATAGATCGACAGTCTACGTACAAAGCGACATGTCAAAAATGACATTTGACCGAGACTTGACCGACAGGGTTATCTATCAGGTTTTTTCAAGAAAACATTAAAATATATATATATATATATATATATATATGAAGTAAATAGCACCATAAACTTCTAAAATTGAATAAAACATTGCAGAAAAAATAAACATTAAAATGTAAATAGATTAATTTCTAGGGTGATTTGAATATTGATTACGCTCTCCTGTGAACCTCGTTTTTTTAGACATGTCGCTTTTTACGCTGGGACCGTCAAGATATGAATGTATTTACACGATACCTATACTAAAATTACAGTTTTTAAATTTTTTGTCTGTCTGTCTGTTTGTAATGGGTAATCTCCGGAACGGCTGGACCGATTTTAAAGGGACTTGTTTTGGTAGATAGCTGAAGTTACTCGTTATTTTTCGAAAATAATTTAGGGTTACGCGTAAAGAAATAAAACCCAAAAATTTGAATACAATCCGATTCATGGCACAGTTTTACGGGCAAGTGCTTAAATGAGAAATATTTTTACTTTATCTTAGGCCTAAAAATTTTTTTTTTCTTTTATTATCTATTACAAGTAAAATTAACATACACGTTAATAATGACTCGCCTTCTGAAACCACAATCTTGGTTTAATTGAAGGGAGGCGTTCAGTTCGTGAAAGTTCGGTGAGGAACAACACCATGTAAAAAAAATATATTCTCTTAATACACGTTGAGTCCTCTTTTTATCATCATATTGCATAAATCCTTCTACTAGGTTGTTTGGTAAGTTATTCAAAATTGAAGGTAGCATATACTCCCATGTACGCATGCCATAAAAGTTATTATATCATGTGAGTGTGAAAATTGGAATTAGGGTTTCGCATAGAAAAAATAAAATGCAGTGAAGAATAGATGAAATGCGGGCGCAGCCGCGGACACATAGCTATGACTAAATAAATTTCTAATGAATGTGGATAGTTTTAAAGTAAATTATTGGACATGGCTTAATGAAATTTGTATTGAGTTATACAAATCACAGTATTTGTGACATAATGTTTGGAGTACTAAATTATGTGCTATATTTGTGTTTTTATGAAGTGGTTATATTCTGTGTAGTAACCATTATTACTATGTTCTCATTGTTTTGTATGACCCAAAGATAACGTCACAAGGTCACGATAATAGTTTTCGTGCGTGACTTTGAATAATTTTAAATTTTATTATTTTGAAATATATATATTTTACCACTTAACTATGTGTGTGATAATTGAATTAAAATGTCTGGTAGTCTATAACATAGTGGTGTCTTTTTTATAATTGAAACTATTTAATACTATTAAGAAATTTGAATACCTGATTGATAGTGTCGAAAACATTTTTTTTTTCCCGTAAAATATATAATTTATATTGTTACATATTTTATATAAGAATTATTTAATTATCCAAGTTTAGAAAATCGTATTTGTAATCGTATATAAACATTTGAATCATATGTGTTTTCTTGAAAAATTGTCATTTACTAAGATTAATAATTTTGTGGCAGGTTCGTCAAATCCCTTAGTATACGTGAATGAATCGTGCTTGGAGTGCGAGAGGGTGCGTGCGGCATGCGAAAGGCTGGGAGCGGTGGTGGCGGCTCCTAGTCATGACGCGCTGCCACCACCGCAACAGTCTCCCGCGCCGCCGTCTTACCTCATTACCTCACCGTTTGAAGGAGACCTTTTCGACGCAGCTCACAAAGCTAAATATAGGTGAGTAGTTTTACATTATAATACAAGACAGATAATAGTGTGTTATAATTATGTTGCGAACTGCCTCTTTTTATACTAATTAAAAGTAAAGACGAACTAAAAAATGCTTACACAGTGCGTAAACACACATCTCGCTTTAGCGAAGTTAGAGGCCACATGGATAGCCTATTGCCTATAATAGGCGGGTATCATGTCTAAAAAAATGAAGGGTTCGACCTGTTGGATAGTGCAGATATTTTTACTGTTCAAACACTCCCTCGATACGAATCCTGCTCTTCCCTACTATATAGTAAAAAATAGTAATATTCAGCTCTTTTGATGGCTCGGTGCCTTCAGCACTCGCTTCTAAAGTCACGGTGAAGCTATAAAGGCCCTTCCGGTTATCAGCGTTAGATACATAAAAGAAAAAAAAGAGTTCTTGTTTTTAGAGCAATAATTAAGGTTTATAAGAGGTTACTACAATGATTTTGGAACGCAAAAAATGTAAAAGTAATCAATATGGCGATTTAGTATCATGTAATATTTTTTTAATAATGATAGGGATATAACTTTTTCAATAATTAATTAATAAAGTTAGTTATTATATCATCGTATATAAAGGGAAAGCCACAAGTGACTTTCTTTGGCTAGTTCTTTTTTGGGAACTCTATTCTATTTTAAGTTTTACCGTAATTTTATCATCAGATGCAGAAGTCATTTTAGCATTAAATAAATTTAACGAGTTAACGGGTTCCCAAGCCGCTAGGAGTAACAGTTTAAAAGAAAGGGTATAAAAACTATATCATGCATCTACGTGAGCTTTGTTAATTCTAGGTACTTATATAATATAGACTAGGGACCTGCATCGGCTTCACACGGATAGTAGAGAATATACACTAAATTAAATAGAAAAAAAAAACCTTCATAAATTATATACATTCGTATGAATATTTGTTCAGTAGTTTTTGAGCTTATGATATTTAATCAGACAAATGCCGCAAGGGTACTTTATTTTATTATTTCAACAGATATCACATAGTCGATATCATCTTTTTCTAGCAATGGTCATAAGGCTTTCACTAATTTTTCCATTCACCAACATACTATTTCCCACACTTTCGACATGCATGTTGTATTTGTTTATGGTTTAATTACACATTTGCGTTTATTAAAGGAATGTGTGAGAATCACGCATTTGGAGATAGTTTGTTAACTTAACTTAAATAAATATGACAAAAATTATTTCCACTCTATTCCATTTCGGTATAAATTATATTTTTCAAGTAACAGATCTAACTAAAAAAAGTTTTGCGTATTAAATCTTTTCAACAATCATTGTTACGAAAAAAACTTTTTAAATTAAAAACAAAACCGAAAACAAAAAAAAAAGAATAAACTATAAAAATGCACTAAAAAGTTAATAAATAATTATTTTATTAATCTGTTTCGTTAATTTTGAAATCGGTGCCAGCTTAGGCTAACAAAGTGGTGTAAATGTACGTCGCTAATTATATTTAATTATAATTAAGTGTTCTTTAAAATCACCCTAGTCCTTTATTTAGCTTATCTTATATGTAATTGTGATAACACTTAGGCAGTTATTTTCATTTGTAAATGAGTACATTGGTTAACCCGAGCTGGCATCGACTCCAAAATTAACGAAGCAGATTAATAAGCAGGTTTTGTTTTTAATTTAGAAAGTTTTTTTCCTACTTTTTAGTTTAAGTATGGACTTTTATGTAGCCTACTTCATAGCTTTGGAAACGAATATATTAAACACGTGTGTCTATAATATTCGAGGGTTTTTTTATCAATTTCCCTGAGTTCCACTGATCAGATCTTAATCTGGTGGAAATGAGACTACCTCGGGAGTGTACTCCTTTGATTTAAAAAAAAAGTAGCAAATTGGTCCACAAACGACGGAGGGATCGCGTAACAATCATACAAAAAACATACATACGAATTAATAACCTCCTTTGTGAAGTCGGTTAAAAATATCGAAAATTCTTCAGAAATTTGATGAATAATAATGATATAGAGCACGATTAAAAGTTGAAAGAAATACGAAAATGTTTTTTATCTTTCTTTGGGGATTTATTATAATTACTAAAAAAATTAATAAAGTTCATTTAGTAAAACGTCACCATTCCTATGGGAGGACGGGATCACAAATTTGCAAAAAATCTTCATGTATCAGTAATGAGCGACCACAAAGATGTAATTGGAGGATACATAAGTAAATCTATTTATATTGATTTTATTTTATTAGTAGTAGTATTTGTATTATCTCTTCTATAAATAGTGCTACGGTTTTTTCATAGTTTTCCTTGTATAAAAGCTGAAGATTCTAGTATTCGAAGCTACGTCCGATCGATGTGGGCTCTGTAAACCCTCCAACTGTGTCATGATCTAACTCTAGTACCTGATTATATATTCCGTTTTGGAAGCCAGTTCTTTAGCTTGGTTTGCTTGCTTGCTTAAAATTTAGAAAGGATCTTCGAACGTAAATCGATGACGATGTTCGAAGCAAAATGTCACGTCAAGTAAAAGACATTCACAACCAGAGATAAAGTATTGCAATAGAATATTATTCTCATGTATGTACAAAAACCTAGTCAAACAATACATCTAAGATTTTTAAAAGAACCTCGTCCATCAGTCCAGCCCAGAGATATAAGCGTACTAACGGATAGCTTGACAGAATTACCCTTTCCTTTGATAACATGAAGCTTGTTTTGAAATGAGGGATAGCTGACACATTGCATCTTTGTCTGAGGGATGTTCGGTGCTCTTTTATCTCTTATGTCATTTTAAATTTGATTATAATTTATTATGAACGTTATAAATATAAGTAATAAGTATAAATATAAGTAAGCCTATAAATTTAAGTTTCATACTTTTTACATCTGGATGGCAAGAAATTGCGGCCGAGTGCAAATCCAATTGATTCTTCAAAACAAACTACTTAAACATTTTGAATAAAATTAAAAAACAGACTATATACTTTTAAAACTTGGTCTTCTATGGTAAACTTCATTTTAGAATAAAATTATGTGAAAATCCGCATTAAAAATTCTTAATGAGATGTTATTGACATTTGTTTTGGCAACGCGTTAGGTTAACGACTAGGCTAGCTAGCATAAAGGAGCACGCGACGGATGCTTTATTACGCGTTTACGTTAATACCCTTTTCTCTTATGTTTATTTACTCCACACTCTTGACACGAAAACGATTATTAGAGACATTATAACAACCTAAAATAGGTAGAACTCTTTTGTAAAAATCATTTTCACCTTCGAAAGAAAGATGGAAAGGTATTAATTCTTAATAAACATCGAATGCTTTTAACTGGAGTTCATATTTATTATATAAATATTACATAAAGTGATTATCAAAATGGCAACTTTTAGTAACAGTAATGGATTGACTAAACTCATTAGATACATGTAATGTAAAAGTTGTACCTATTTACGAAAATATTGATTTTAAGAGGACTTGCGGTTGCAAAAGTAGGTATTTCAGAAATCTATTGCTATCGCGTTGCGCCCCAAAGAAAGAATTATAAAACACGAAAGGGACAACTGCAGCTCGAGCTAATTTTACCTAAGCAAAATATACGAAAACATTATTTCGTAGTACCCTGTTTCCTCCACCAAAACTGAACCGATTTTTAATTTTCTTTCAGTTTTAGAATAATAAATTTGCTTTTTTGTAATATTCTCCTTGAAATTTGTTTGACGAACGTCTGAAAATAAAGGTAAAAATCGCGCATTTTTTTCATTTTCAAAGGTTCCTAGTTTCTACAATAACTAATTTATGGAAAAAATCAAAACTTACGGGCATGGCGGTGGTGGAGATATATTATTTGTTATAAAATATTTACCATAATCAATAGCACTATCTAGGGAGCAAACAGGTGATTACGTTTGTATGGCATTTCATTCCATTTATTAATGCCGCTAGGATATCCTCTTAACCATTTAACATACCTCCTGTGCTATGTAGTAGAATGATTGAATAATACAATATTAAGATTATTAAATGATGGAGGTTAATAATTGGGCAAAGTTATGAAAACTAGAATCAACTCACAATATGCTTAATTTTGAGATAATTGAATTTTTGTGTCAAGCGACAAATATTACTTGACAATTTATTTTAGACTAAAAGCTTTGCCAACTTGTGTGTAAGAACTGAGAGCAATATAATTTTATTGAAAGTGATAACAACACGATTGGAACTCCAAATTCTCTCATCACGAATTTGGTTCTGTTTTGCATTTTGTACACAGAAATCAATGAATTTATTGAAATATATGATGATTATAAAGAACTACGCTTTACTATCCAGTCAATTCATATGATCCAAATTGAAAACTAAGAATCTAAGATCTTGAAGAATTTAATGTTCGTGGAATGTCAACATTGTAAATTTACAGTGCGATACCGCACCACTCTCTGAGTGATGATTCGGTTCGGCTTACTTAAGAGTTTAATAAGTACAAACAATTAATTTGTCTTTAAACGTCAGCATTGTCCTTGCCTGCATTTCTCTACAAGTATGTTTTTTACCACATTGCCCTATACAGATTAACAATTTCCCACTACGTCAATGCTCAAGTTTATGTGTAACTAATACTATAATTGAAACTACAGTGTTGGTGTGTCTTTGTTTTATTTTAGAAAATTTATCCAGCTTATGTCGTTGTTGTGTTTGTTTGAATTCGACATTAAATATCAGCATATGTTCATCACGAAAGAGCTATGCTATATTTCTCGTAGCCTAGCAGAGAGGAAATACGAAAGGGTATAAATTTGTTTTGAAGTGTAATCACTCGGCACTTTATACAGCATCATTCTGATTGTACTGTTAAGATTTAATAATTGTTTATTATTTTATACTTACCATACACACAGCCAGTTTATTTTGTGGAAGTTGAAATGAAATTCCCGTTCTTTGAATGCCTGGTACATTGATTTGTTTTAATGAAAATTATTTGGATAAATATTATTAATTTGGTTGCCTATATGTTTATACATAAAAAAGATACCCACGAGATTAAATATTCAACAGTATAGTCAAATCAATGTTTTTAAAAGCCTTATAGCTGTCAAGCTGGACGGTTGAACCAGACTGTCAACCCGGACGGTCGAAACAGACTGTCAAGCTGGACAGCCGAACCAGACTGTCGAGCCAGACTGCCATTGAGTAGGGGTTTGAGACACTTCGTACGGTTTTGTACCATTCACTTGGTTTCTATTACTTGTCAATCAGTTCGCGTGAATCTCAACCAATCCCACATTAAATTCACTTATTCATTTATTTTTTTAAATTTAAATTTCACTTCGTACCTAACAGTATTGTTTGTAAGAAAGTAGTCATAGAAACGACATTTGTTGCTACAAGACTTGAGTTCGTCTCACCCTGAACATATATTTAGGGGTGTTTATATTCGTGGAACCTTCCTCCCATAAAAGCAGTCGTATATTCGGCAATGTATTTCATGGAAGGATGGATGTAAATAAAGGCGCGGCTACTTGGAGCACCGTCCGCGTCCGACGTACCGCGATTACCGCCCTTGTGGCCGCGCGACGCTCCACGCTATTTTCGGCCTCACATTCCTCACGACTGTTTTTCAATCTAACGTGAAACGTATAACGCGCACGCTGCTCGTGCCTTTGTTTTCACGGCTGCCGCGATAAAGTACAATATACTGTTTCTTATTTTGAATCGTCACGAACCACGATTGAACGACACTATAGTGCATAACGAACACTAAACACTAATCGAAATTTTGGAAATAACTATGTGTTTATAATGGTCACGTTTACGAGTTTAACAAACGCTGTTACTGAATGGGACCAGTGTATCATGTCTGTGTGGAAAGCACGCCGGACTAGTGCTTGATATTCAGTGAATTTGTTTTGTGATGGGACCCACGCGATTGCCGTCAACACCTGAGGAGGATGAACCTTCTCAAGACATAACGCACATGCAGCCAAAGACGCCGGAATCTGTGCGCCTTAAATGCGATTTGTACGAATTTTTAATACAAATATCGGTATATTTATATACGCGGTTATGTTTTGCTTCACTGATGTTCATGAAACTCTTTTGAAGTATAACTTCTTTTTCCATGACATTAGAATCTTAAAAATTGCAATTCCATTCAATATAATCTATCAATAATTATGTTAAAACAAATTTTGGATTAATTTTTATAATTGTCATATAACAGATATAAGTAACTAATACATATTTAAAACGTTTAACTCATAGATTTTTCTTTGTTTTTAAATGGTTTGATATTTATACTAATTTATTCGGATTTTAAACTGCTAAGTTGAGATATCGTAAATGTCGACAAGCAATGCATCATATCTTTGAACATATGGATTAAACATAATACATCGAACTTAATTGACACATTAAATATCTATCTGTAAATATTTCCTAAATTCGTCACGTTATTTTTATAGTATGTAATTGTAATTGTTTTTACTTGTGTCCGGGTCATTAAGCAATGATAGTTGTTATTTAACTACTAGTTTTTGTAACAACTATTTCACGTGAAAATAAATAAATAAATGATAATAACTATTATTGTGTAATACAGAATTAATAATATATTTTACGTATTACGTTAATAGTAGTTTTACGATTTGTATTTAACACAATAATACTATATTAATTTCTATTTTATTTATACAATTTAACTACAAATAGTTCTAAAATACTAGAAAAGTCATAACCATAGAGTAATCAGGCTTATTCTTATCATGATTTATACTATGGCTAAATTTATACTGAAGTATGTACGGGTAAAGTGGGCTCATGAACTGCAGTGATGATGGATGATCCATAGCATATAGATTTATATCACAGGTATTCACAAACAGATCCATCCAGCAAAAATCATTAAGCCCTCTGTACCGTACACAGGTTGATCTTGAAACGACTTGCACCGTAAACAAGTTCCTATTTAATTTCCTGAAAATCTTTGAAAAGGATCAAAACAACACACAAACAAATTTTACCGCGAAAGAAGCGTTTATAATAATCGCTGTTTGTTTATTCACTTTCTGAACTAATAAACCGTTATTGATACCATTTGGTATTATAAAAGATTGTTTAAAAATTACAAAAAAGTTTTTCTCTAATTTTAATTGCGCCGATTGTTTATGAATTCGTGGAATTCAAGTGTAACTCATTAACTATTTCTATAACGACACGTAAGTTAGACTGGCGGCACTGCTTTGGTGAGCCGTGAGAGAGTGTATGCGATATCCTGTGACGTCACGCGGCTAACCATTCAAACAACGTCGCGCGTCGTGCGGTCGTGTCCCGCCGAACGCACTTCACGTTTGATTTCAACTGTGCGTCACGGGACGAGCTGGTGCCCGCCGCCCACAACATCCACAAACCTATTTAATACATCTCCAGGAACAAACTGTGTGGCCCTATTATTAAATTCATTCAATCGAATAAATATTTAACTAAGACTCGTTTTAGTTGGCATCGATAAGCTAATGCAATCTGACGTTCAAGCGATATGGATATTATTGATTCATGATTATTAATTAGTTCCTCTCGCTTTATTGTATAAATAATTTCTAAATTAACTATCATAGGAAAGAGGAATGCAACTATTTATAAGCTGTGCCTTTAATTTAACACGCCTGTGCTATAACGTTTATTTATAATAATCACATATAGCTTAAATGAAATAGTACTTAATACTGGTCAGAGAATCAAAGAATTAGGAGTATCGGTTCCGAGATAATGTTGAAGATATTAGGAGGAGAAAGTGCAAATTTTTCTAACACAGATATATGAACCTTCACCTAACTTATTATATTCTTATCATAGGTACGTATATTTATAAGACACCGCGCAGCACACTCTCGGAGTGTGATGGCAGAGGTGGGGCCAGATCACTCGTTGCCGGGCGTGGTGAAACCCGCAGGACGGTGGGGGTTAGGAGAGCACGGTCCACCGTGTTCTACCACTTCCCTTAGCCAGCCACCGAACCCACTGGTCCTACATGTCTCTCTCCTCCGCAGTTCTTAACGACAGATAAGAACCAAAGGAGGAGAGGTGCTTGACCACTTGGCTGGCGGCCAAATACCGCCCCTCACCCTGAAATAAGGGAAGAGGTCCGATTCGGGCTTGCCGCCCGGACGACGCGATATGTGCTCGATCAATCTGGTGTTGGTCTATAGAGACGGCGGTAGGTGAAGTGGGTTTTAGTGGTAGAGAGTCCCATATATACCCCCTCCCTTCCCCCGGACTTCTCTAATCCGGGATACTCTACTCTTGGATTAGAGATGGGAGGGGGGATGCGTAAAGGCATTAAAAAAGTATATTTATAATCATAATTAAATTTTATATGCGTAATGTCACGTTTATTTATCTAACAGTCCAAACCATTTATATACCGTCTTTAGTCTTATCGAATAAAAATTACTATTTTATTAATTATATTTTGATCTAAATTGATTTTATTCAGGCCTATCAGATTATAACACATTTATCTACTCAATCACATTTTTAGATGTTGTACACGACCGTGGCTTAGTTTTGTTAAACGAAATGCTGTCATGGCTTTTAATTTAATTAATACTCGTATTACATTCAATTTAAGGCCAGAAGTAACACGTTTTAATGCAGAGTGTATGGTTTAACTTATTTAATTTCAAAAATGATAGTACATAGCGTAGTTTTTATTCAAATTATCGTAGCTAAATTTATCATCAACTCAGTTCTGTTTGTACATTTTCGAATACTCAAATTTAAAAAGGTAAAAAAGGTTATCTCCTGTTTACACTTCCTTTAATAGGTATTTCATTTAATAGATGCTATTATAGTTTACATGGACCATAAATCGTTTCCGGGACTTGTATGAATAAAGAAATGTAAAACTGAAATAAAATCCGTTGTTATGTTTAACTATAATCATCTTCGTCATCTTAAGCTAATTGTAACGGACGGACACACGAGTATGAGCGTCCGTTTTTATACTATTACGTAGACTGCTCTGCCACGCCCTATCAGCATAGAAACAGGATGGTATAATGTTTGACAATTCTGTATGCCGAAAGGGACGCAGTAGAGCACGTGGACCGGGTCGTTGGCGGGAAAAATGCAACAACGCAGTATACTTTCTATTGTATACACTTTTTATTCTCTCACAAACTATTACAAAGAAATCACTTGTCTTGAACTTAACTTTCTCTTTGACGATCGCGACGAGACTACCCTTTCTCGGCCCATATGGCCCATTCTTATTGTGCCGGCTAGTTCGGCACCCCGTACGCGAGAAGCTCTTTCATACCCCTACTGTAGCGCGCTGTATCAAATATTATTATTATCCACGTTGTTATTTATTTATTTATCTCAATAATTATTATCTTAATAATACAGCGCACTACGTAACATTGAATAATTATTACTCTATCTACTAAGCTACCTAACTAGGAAATTATCTTTATTTAACATCTTACACATAATTTACACATCGCATAGTATCTTATTTCTAAAGTCTTGAAGCGTCGCTAACAATCTCCCCCCCAGTGCTCTCGCTCCGCCGTGCACTCCAACTCCAGGTCGCGACGCTGCAGACACGATGATGATGAGGCGTGACGTGGGAGTCCTGACTCCGCCTCGCGAAGTCCGTATGTCTGCCACTCGGGTTCTGCCGTCCGGCCCAGGGTAGCACGCGACGACCTCACCCCTCGGCCATGTGTTGCGGGGAAGCGATGCATCGGCGATGATGGCGATGTCACCGGGCTGTGGTGACTGTGCTTCTTTTCCGTTGACTCGTCTCGGCGTGAGTACCGGCAGGTACTCTTTTAGCCACCTCCTCCAGAAGTGGTCGGCCAGCTGCTGCGTCGTTCTCCAGTCGGCTCTCCCGACCAGAGTGTGCTCGTTAAAGGTTTTGATGACCGCGGAGCCACATGAGCGCCCAATGAGAAAGTGATTGGGCGTTAGGCATTCTTCATCGTCAGGACTCGCTCCCAGGTGAGTGAGAGGGCGCGAGTCGACGGTGTGTTCGACTTCTGGTGGGTGTTGTTCGTTATTATTCTTGTTATTTTCCATGATTTTGTGCCACCGTTTGCACGCAACTTCATCCTTATTTTCGCTTTTCAGCGCCGCGTTGTGTTCAAGCTTCTTTTCTGTGTCGGTTAATCTTCGGTGAGTCAGTGCGTAATTGTTAGGCAGCTTCTCACCTTCCAATTTCCACAGAAGCCCTGACTCGAACTTTCCGTCGAGTTGTCGTTGCGTCGTCTCGTTCAACACCTGCAGTGCTCTTTCGTCGGCGTTGTTACTGGGGGCGTCGTTGCTGAATACCATTTGATTCCAGCTCGAATTGTTGCTCGATCATGTCCTCGATCTTTTCGTGTTCACTCATAGTGTGGCAGTGGTTCACGAACTTTACTGACGAAGCGTTGTTGCTTGTACACCAGCCGTGCAGTACCCATCCGAGACTGGTGAGTGATGCGACTGGCTGGTTCGGTCTTCCCTTGATGATCTTGCGTGACACTATTAGCTCCCAGTTGTCCTGGCCGATGAGTAGCGCTGGGTGTTCTTCATCGTAACGCAACTCTTGCATGTTGCGTAAATGTTTATATTTTTCTAACATAGACGCGTTGACGTACTGCGGCGATAACTTGAGGTTGCTCATCGTTCGCACTCCTTTGAGTGTGCGTTTGTCGCGGCGATGTGTACCCTTAATCTTTATGTTGATTTGCTGCGAATTTTTGTTCTCGACAACTTTTCCACCAACTGTTTCCAATAAGAGTTGCTCTTCTTTGCCGATCGCTCCTATTCTCTTGGCTACATTTTCATCCAGCAGTGAGATTGTAGATCCCTCATCCATAAGAGCCAGTATGCGCGCAGAACCGGTTGGTCCAAAAATATCCACCGGAATCATTTTCAAATAAACTTTCTTTCCGTCAGCAGCGGCGTAAACCGTTTCCATAGAGTTTCTTATTGGAGATGCCGTAATTTCTCGTATTTCGTCAGCGTTGTATTCGGACTTACTAGTAGCGACATCTATTGTGGGCGGCTGCGTTCCTTTTCCTTTTGTGTTAACTGTATACGCAGAGTCAATAGTAGCGACAACTCTTGCGGGCGGCTGCGACGTTACTTTCTCCTGCGGCGCTAGTGTCGTTTGCTTGCTATTTTCAATATGTAGTAGCGCATGATGATTTCTTCGACATATTTTACACGGTGGTTTTCTACAAAATTCTTTCGAATGTCTTCCTCTCAGGCACTTGAAACATAACTTTCTATTCTTCACTATAACCCACCTTTCATCTGTAGAGGCTTCTTTGAAGCGGCGACATTCGGTGATCCAATGATCCGTTTCTTCACAATTCGCACAGAATATTTTTCTTACATGTGAAGAGTCTTCCTCGGCGCCTGTCGTGAGCACTTGTCTGGCGTTGTATCTTCGCGGTGTTTCGACAGGCGCGAGGGTTGCCCACATATCGGTTTCTTGTTCTAAAAATTTCCTCATTTTCACGAGCTCCGGTTCCTCTTTGACGCCGTTTCTGCAGAAATCGAGCCATCTGCATCGTAGTAGCGGCGACATCTTCGTGACGATATTTCGACATAGTTCCGGAGAGTGAAGGTATTGCGGTTGACCCAGAGCGCTGATTGTAGCAACGGCGTTGCTCACCCGGCTGGCGAAGATGCATATATCTTTCGGTGAGTCTCCTAAGCGAGGTAGCTCCCGTACGTGTTCTATTTCCGCCAACACGAGTTGTTCCGGCCTTCCGAATCTTCTTTCTAGCGCGCTGATCAATTCTTCGGGGTCGGAGGCAGCGAACATAAGCCTCCGAACCGTTTCCTTCGCGCTTCCGTGTATGCAGTGCCTCAGTCTGGCTAGGTTCTGTACATCGTTGAACTGACCTGCCGTATCCCGATACGTGCGTATGAATGGTAGCCATTCCTCCGGTGCTCCATTGAAGCTAGGCAATTCGGCGTACTTCTGCGGTGCGACCGGCGTGGCTGACTTTGAGACCTGCACAGCGGTGATGAGCGCGTTCGCCAGTTCCTTGATGTCGCTCCCTTTAACGACATCGTCTTTGTTTTGAATATTCTCTTGTTCATCGTGGAACGTAGCGCTGTCGTTGATCCACTGTTCAATATGCGTGGACCTGTCCTGTTCTTCGAGTTCGTCGTCGTCAGACTGACACTGAATCATTTTCAATTCTATTTGTGCCAGTGCAGCGGCTGATTTTGCCTTTTCCAATTTCTTCATTGCTTCAAGTTCAAGGCGTCGTGATTTCGATGACTTCATCGATCTTGATGTCGTAGCGCGTGATACAAAGGGTGCGTCCGGTGAGGCTTGTTGATGCTCTCCAATGTCCCTAAGTACTGTACACGTCGGTTTGCCGGCGGCGGGAACGCACGGTGAGGTACGTGTCTCTCCAATGTCCCTCGGAGCCGGCATATTCGACGCGTCTTGCGCTTGCGACGGCGTGAGCGCGTGTGCCGCAGCGGCAGCGGCGACGGCGCCGCGTGTTCGTACCGGCGCGGATGACGTCGATGGCGCGACGGTTCGCCTATTTGATACCGACGTCATAGCTGCGGAGCTAGTTTCCGTAGGCGTCGACCTAACCGGAGACCGCGTTGTTGGCATTTTTAAGTGTGTTCCCGATCCGGCAGCGAAGGACCAAAGATTGTAACGGACGGACACACGAGTATGAGCGTCCGTTTATACTATTACGTAGACTGCTCTGCCGCGCCCTATGAGCATAGAAACAGGATGGTATAAGTTTGACAATTCTGTATGCCGAAAGGGACGCAGTAGAGCACGTGGACCGGGTCGTTGGCGGGAAAAATGCAACAACGCAGTATACTTTCTATTGTATACACTTTTTATTCTCTCACAAACTATTACAAAGAAATCACTTGTCTTGAACTTAACTTTCTCTTTGACGATCGCGACGAGACTACCCTTTCTCGGCCCATATGGCCCATTCTTATTGTGCCGGCTAGTTCGGCACCCCGTACGCGAGAAGCTCTTTCATACCCCTACTGTAGCGCGCTGTATCAAATATTATTATTATCCACGTTGTTATTTATTTATTTATCTCAATAATTATTATCTTAATAATACAGCGCACTACGTAACATTGAATAATTATTACTCTATCTACTAAGCTACCTAACTAGGAAATTATCTTTATTTAACATCTTACACATAATTTACACATCGCATAGTATCTTATTTCTAAAGTCTTGAAGCGTCGCTAACACTAATCATCACCCAATACTGAGCATAAGCCTCTTTTCTCACACGCCACTCCTTTCGATCTTGAACTAGTTTCATCCAAGTGTGACCTGCTATTTTCGTAACATCAACCACCCAACAAGCTGGTGAACTCTATAACTATAAGCGCATTCAAAAAATAAACCGCTGTTTTTATGTTTGACTTCTTTTTATTATACTATGAAGAGCAATAGAGTATTGTAATTATAAATAGACGTTTTCGATCGCAATCTTTAGACTTTTATTTTCACAGATTAGTGTGTCTGTTAATTAGTGTAGAGCAGTAGTGGTTCCCAATATTTTCTTGTCAGATCACTTTAATTTCTTGTTTTTATAAGCCATGAGAGCCAAGAGACCATGACGAGCAAGAAAGTAAACTCAGCCAATATCATACGTATAATTGTATCAAAAACTTAATTTGATTAAAAACTACATAATTTTAATAAAGAAAATCTTTTTAATCAGTTTGATTTTTAAAGCTCGCATTTTCTTTACAAGTTCAGTAATCCTTGGACTAATGTTATTGCTTAAAACTTTAAGATACTGCACCGACCCCCACGTATTTCTACAACCAAGCTCGCTACTCGTTGCGCGGCGATGATGCACCGTTGTGAAATTGGAAATCTGAGGATAATATTAAGGATTCTGTGGATTGATTAGTGTAGAGGGATGTTTGTTATTACTGATTTGTTGTTTATGTAAAGTTTATATCCGGCAGGGTGCTCGGTCCGACGGCGGTATTACAACTGGCGGATCGCGAGGAGTCTCCACCGGCGAATACGCGTCCCTTGTACTCGCTGGCAATGCGAGGCGCAGTCATATGTTTCTCCGGTTTCCGGAAGAAGGATGAACTTGTTAGTAATTTTTTTATTGATTTTATCAAATCGCCATTATTTTAATAATCTACATTTACATAGTCAATTTCGAATTTGATCATATACTTTACCTAATGGCATAAATTGGTTATTATTAAAAACTTTTACTTTATTTGAAAACAATAATTATAAAACGTTTTGTTCAAAGTTTTATTACTTAAAAGTAAATTGCTCAAATACTTTTAATTAAGTTTAACATGAATGTATTTCGCATGCAATCGATTTGTAAACATCGTGAAGCGTTTAGTAAAACTGCTAACATATTAAAACGCTTTGCCTTGGTTTTATTTGAATGGTCTAAGGTCAGACAGACTACTCGATACGGTCAGTGTGTGATATTTAAATAGCTTTGAATATTTTTTTTATTGAATAATAAAATGAATAACTTTTAATAAGATTTTTTTGTTGTTTATTAAAATTGATAGTTTTGAATTATAATTTATTTACAGTATTAGAATTTGAAGTATAATTTATTTTCCCTTTATTGAAATAACTTTGCGTGTCAGAGTCGAAGCATAAAAGTCAACGTCTAACTGGTTGTCTGTTAATTTGTTGGCTATAATTCGAGAACCACTAAACCGATTATAGATAAGTTTTTTCATTCCTAGGTATGTTCTTTGTTAGTCTTAGTATATTATATTAATATATTTTATTAACATTAAATACTATCTACGGGTATATAAGAAAGATTATCTGTATAATAATAAAGAACCTTCATAAAATAAAAATTACGTGAACCTTCTTTACGTTCTTATCCTTCCATTATATAGAATTTGTTTTAAAAAACGCTAACCATAATTTTCAGAGCCGCTGGCCACAGCTAGTAAATATATCAAATTTATAAGCGAGGCATTATTAATATATGTGTAAATTTCTCTGCAGACGTACCTGATAACATTGATACACTACATGGGCGGTTCTATACGTAAGGATATGTCGAGCAAGGTGACGCACCTGATAGCAGCAGCCGCCACTGGTGACAAGTACCGCTACGCGTCCGGATTCGGGCTGCCCGTGTTGGCGCGCTCCTGGGTCGACGCCTGCTGGGACCGCCGCGACGATCCCGCTTGCCTCGCCACCGACGACAACATCATTGTCAGTATAAAATCTATTTTTCAATAATTCATTAATAACTAACTTATAGATGACGCGATACAGTGAAATATTCCTGCACTAGCATAACGTTACACGCAGGTACATGTGTTCTGTAAATGACCTTCAGGTGCGTAGTCTCCCTTAATCGCAGTAGGTTTAGCGCGGGATAAATTTGAGGCTATTACAGCCGCCAACAGCGCGACACAGTGACAAGCTGCATGCACTCTAACATTACACATCAAACTGTATACATACTCCTTCACATAATACGTGCAATTGCAACTCCATAATTCTGTAAGGAACTTTTATTCCAAACCGTAAGGACTAGTTTAGCTAAATACCGAAGAATTGTTCACTCAAGTCACGGCCAAGTTGAGGTCCGTCCCACTTTTTGTCTTTGCGCTAATAACCACCCAGCTGAGTGTCTTAACCGCTCGCCTCAAAGTCTTAGTTGTAATTGTGTCACTCTAGTCATTATTTAAATTATACTGGTAGTTGTTTGCAATATCGTAAGCGTGGAATTTCAAAAGGAAAGTATTCTTTGGAATGTTTAAATTATGTAAAATAAAAAAAAAGAAAAGAGAATTCGAGGAAGCAGTTTAAGGATGAAAATTTAACACATTCTTTCATAAGTGTAGTTTGCAGATAGTTGAGTTCTTGAGTTTTATTTTGAAGCCTATATTCAAATTTCCATATCTTCAGACGTGTGTATTTTTTTAGAATTTCATAAGTTTTAGTTGTTTTTTTTTTACACGAAAACCTAATTATTTTCTAAAATCAAAAGTAACTTCAGCTATCTACCAAAAATAGCTTCAAAATCGGTCCAGCCGTTCTGGAGATTACCCGGAACAAACAGACAGACAATGATAAAATTTTATAAATTGTATTTTTGGCATGGGTATCGTATATACATTCATGTGTATTTAGTTAAAAATTGTTATTTTGATATTACAAACACACACTTCAATTTTATTTTATAGTATAGATTAAAAAAACCGCATTGTAACATTATTATGATTTTATTTTGGCTGACATTGTGTAACCTAGAATGTACATGAGTATAATTTGCGAGTCTAGACATTTGGACACTGTACTGTCGCTCCGACTGAGGTTGCAAACGGTAAACAATACATTACTTCCTCATTGACATCACCGTTACCTCATGTATCGCGATTAAACGGAAGTCGGTCAGTTGAATGCAAAATAGACGCCATGAAAGTTAATCGTCCTAAATTGATATCCTTCTATTTTACTATTCTAGAAATGGCAATGGAAACAATTATTTATATTGCAAACATTTTTTTATATTTAATTGTTTACAATTAAGGAGGAAAACATGGAAGGAAATCGGTACGCATAAATTATGAGTTTCATTGCCTTGAGTGTGCTGTCGTAGATAATCCTCAGTAGGCAGTTTAGTAATGTTGATTTGCAATAAAAAAAATCACACCTGAGTACTAATATGACTACTTGATAAATCAATAAAGCAATAGTACAGAATAATTATTTAGCACATTTTTTTTGCTTACATAAAAAAATTGACTATATGAATTTTTAATAATATATTAAAATTAAGTATGTTTACTATTTAAATGGATTACAGAAAGAGCATAAGTTGAAAGTGTTTGCTGGCGCTCGAGTTTGCTTTGTGGGTTTTCCTGAAGATGAGACCCAGCACATGGCCGAGGTGCTTGCCAGCAATGGCGGCACGACTTGTCCCCTAGACGACCCTGATTGCACGCATGTTGTGAGTAATACCTCCATATTTATTTATTTTTATTTCATAACACCTTTATACACAACTAAGGACGACTTAGTACAATATTTATATTACGGGCAAATATTACTACCTGCTTATGCGCAAAGGTAGTTAGTTTGTAATGTATTTTTATTATAGTTATTAAAGTTTGTTGGAGACACTGGTTTAAATAACTAGTTCGATGTCACGCGTATTTTGATACTTGCGTCTAATTATAATATAAATTGGTATTGAAATTGGCCATAGCGGATATTTATTTAGGAATTGTCGTACAAGTCGAATCTAAACAGTTGATGTCATCTTAACTACCTTAATCAGAATAGTCAGTATCCATTTAAATGTATTATTTGTAAGTAACACACGTACTTGTCGCGAACATATATTCTGTACACATGACGTCCATATTTATTATTGTAATGATAAAACATCTGTAAAAACATTGTACATGAGATTTACAGGGTCTATATATTGTAATGTCCTATGAATTCTTAGCACCGAATGTTTACCTCTAATTACATAGTGTATTTGTTTATGTATTTATATCTACCTCTTATGCATATTAGTTACTAATTTTAGCATTATGAAGTCAGCATGTACGTAGTACTTCCGGGAACAGAAATTATTTTTAATTTACGTTGTTGACGTAAAAATTAGTGGCGTACTGATTTTATTATTTCCTAAATAAAAAGTATCATTACTTGTTCTGGATAACTTTGTATCAAATGGACATATATTTAATGTCAGTCTTTATTTGTTTAAAGATTTGCTCATTAGTGAGTGTAAATGGTAGTTATCAGTTCGTATCTCATATCCATTATCATTGATTTCTTAAACATACAAAAGATATGTCTATCAACTTAACTCTTTAGCATAACGTTATTCCTTTTGCTTTCAACTATTTTATTTTTACACACGAAGTTTCACTTTAGTGCTTGATTCACTCCCGCCTTAATCCATTATAGACGGCACGAAGTCAACCCATGGTTTTTATTATGTCAATTCACCGCACTTTTATATTAATTATTGTTTTCAATTATACATTGCTAATTTTTAATAAAATATAGGTGCAGGGATAGGATTGTTCCAAAAAGCAGCATTAAACAAAAAAAAAACACTATATTATTTTTAAAGAAACATTTTGCTACTAGTGCCACAGCTACAATTAAAAACATATGCCTTTATCCTTTCATTTTAAAGAGTTAAATAATATAGATATAATACTAAAGTAATATCTATTTATAGAATGTGATTTTTGCAAATAATATTAGAGCATATATATAAAGTCCATTTAGTATGTTTTTATACTGCAAAGTTGTAAAAAAATACATGAAAGGTACACAATTTCATAAACATGTTGTCATGCAAATATTAATTACATTGTATTTATTTACTCTCATAAAATAAATATAAGTAATCAATTCTGATTTGAGGTCATGTCATTAAAATATAGAATTGAGAGTTTTACGATTTATAAGATTCATCTAGAAGATTGATAGATTCATTGCCTTTTGAGCCATTCAAAGTGTTTTATAAACAGAGACAAAAGCCATGTTTCTGTAAGCAAATTTCGGTAAATCGCTGCTTTCTGGGATATCACTATGTGGTACTTCAATCTGCTTATGCATAATATTTCGTAATATTGACTATCAATCCATAATCACGCGCACTATAGTGTTGTGCATATTCAGTGTTTTGTAAAATCGCACCTTTCCTTGTTTATGTCTTATTAAAAATCTTAATGTAAATTTGGTCCTTTATTATAGAAACACATCCATGTATTTAGAAAATTTTTTTAATAGTATACTGACATTGAGAGAGTTACTCGTACATTTAATGGGAATCTGAATATCTGCTAGTCAGCCGCTTATTCTCTTAACTGCATATATCACTATAATAATTTATGTTATGCATGTTTGTATTGGAATGGCTTCATTACATCATTGCGTGGTGTGTTTCACACATGTTTCAGGTAATGGCCAATGGGGAGACTTTCGGTCGATCTATCCTTTCACCACACCCAAGTACTCCTAGTTCCTGTGTGAAGCCCTCCCGATCTACTCCAAATCGTTCTCAATCTACACCCAAAACCTCCTTATACCGTAGACTATCAGCACGGCTCTCGGGTCGTCGCACCAGTCCGACCAAACAATCCACGGACACTAGCACAGATCGGTCACAAGACGAAAGAGAGACTCGTTTGCTACAAGTACGAAATAGTGTTAGAGATAAACATTTAATGACCAAAGACCAACCAGATGATTTCAGTATTAATTTATTAGAAAAATCTTTTCCTGGTAATTTATGTTCTCACTATGATAAAAGTCCATCACACGTAGGACTCCATAAGTACAACATTTATGACAAAGAAAACAAAGATGCTGCTAAATTACTTCATGGTTCTTTAAGAGTCAATGTTAAAGATAAAAGAGAAGTCTTTAGAAATAAGTCTATGAATGTATTCAATTTAGTCGATTGTCTCACAGAGGCTGGATCGCTTCATTCATCTCTCACGAAAAGTTTGTGCGACCTGGACTCGAAAGACGAGCCAGATTTCTTATTACCTAATTCAGCTGATAAAAAAGAATTACAGAAAAGTACTACAACTATTTCATCCGGTAAAAAGAGGAGTCGAAATTCAACTGATTCCAACTTTCTTGTTAACACTGTAGATGTCACTTTATCTCCTGATAAATGTGAGGACAGCAACTGGAAATCAATTAAAAGGTTAAAAATCAAGGATTCCTTTAAGTTTAAAAATAAACCTACAATTTTTAAGAAAAATAAAAAGGAATCAATTTCAAAGTCTACGACTGGAGATATTGTCGTTGAGCCAGTCAGTCCTGAGAGTGTTAAACCAACAGACCCGGCAGGTGAATATGTCGCTTCTACATCATCACCAGTTCGAGAGGACGACAACACTTCAGTATGTTCTATGAATACTAGTAAGCAGTCTGGATTTTTCGATATATCGTTTGCGTCCTTACGCAGTTCGAAAACTGTAAAATCAGCATCCAAACTACGGCGTAGCGTTAAATCTTTTACAGCATCTTTTAGAACGGAAAGAAAAAAAAAAGAAGTATGAAAAACGAACAGAAAGCAATCCCGGCGATATCGACATTTGCCACTTATCCTCTGATTTAACAAATGTATCAACTCCGAAAACAGAGCTGGACGAAATGAAACTAGATATATCTCCTGTGCAAGTTGACACCGTTGACAGCACCAACTTGACAAGTACTCCCGACAGGCGTGAGAAATATAACACAGACGAATTAGATGATTCTTTGATTTTCAAAACCCCACAAAGCGTGTGGCTGCGAACTCATCGTCACTCCGTGTGTGGAGGTATTGTAGAATTGCGAAATTGTACTTCGACGCAGACCTTAGAATCGGGTCCGTCTCCGGTGTTCCGGAAGTCCGTACCTCGAAACTCCTCTCTGTCAGGGTCCCCGTCCGCCGCCCTCTCCGGTTCCCGGCAAGGCCGCGAGCAGCCGCCGCCCGCCTCGACGTCCCCCCTCCGCGACGCCCGCGCCATTTCGCAATGCCATGGAATATCGCTGCCGGTACTAACACCATTTTTTATTCAGTAATACTAAAATTAGAAACAGCTTCTCATGCCATATAATGTCAGCAGTCATAGTCTATATCGATCGGATCGAGGTCTCCCTTGTCTCAAATCGCTCATAGGCTCGCGTGCATGCCTCGAAGGCCAAAAATAACTTCCACTTTATACTACTATATTACTATATATGTAATAGTTGCTTAATAAAGAATAGGGTGAAAAAAGGTTATTTATACTATTTGTTACGGCTCCTTAGATCCATTGAACTAGGTGAAGGGTAGATATTTTCCGAGTGATGCTAAAAACAATTCAGTCTCATTTGCCTTCGTTCGCACGAGCAGGTCGTCGACGAGCACAACACTGGAGTGGCACCGGAGTGCGCTGCGCGAGTACACGTCGTGAAAGCTGAATGGTTCTGGGCGTCCGTTCAGAACGAGGAGGCACAAGATGAGAGGGATTATCTGTTCAAAGACGTAAGAGGTTTTATTTTTGTGTTCTATATTGTTTGAGTTATTTATATTTTTAAAACTATAAATATGTTTATAGTATTTAGATGAAGTATCGCGACGGTCGTCGGTCGGCGGGGCGGGTGCAGCGAGCGGCGTGCCCGGTGGTGCTTGCACAGCGGGAGCGGGAGCCGAGGATGTCGCGAGCGTCGCGGGCGGTACACCCGCTGCGGGGAGCACACCCGCGCACCTCCAGCGGCTCCGTAAGCGCAAGTTTCGTGGGGGAGACTCCGCACTTAACAAACGACGATCCTCGGTCGGCGATGCTGTACTGCTTAGTCTGTCCGGGAATCTCCTGGATTGCACTCCCTCACCTGACGGAAAACAACTTCTGGAAGGTAAGCTATCATGTACCTTAAAACCAGGTTTAACGATCACGGTCTGCCATTTGGTAACCCCCTTGATTAATGTTTTATATATAATTATAATACAATTTTTAGAGTCCGAAGTTCCCGATAATGTGGTTCGGAAATTGATGTCACCGAGACAACAGGTCTTTATGGAACTTCTACAGACAGAATCAAATTATGTCGGAATATTACAAACGATAGTTACAGTGAGTTTATTATATTAAATTCTATTTATATAGCTCATGATATATCTTTGAATACATTTACTGATGTACATTTTGTTACAGATGTTCAAGCAACCTTTAGAGGAAATGGCTGAAGAGGATAGTAGTAATGGAAAAAACCAAGCTTTACTCAATAACACAGAACTAAAAATTATATTTGGAAATTTACCGCCTATATATGAACTACATCAGTAAGTAAAATATTAATGTATTTAGAGTTTTATTGGTTTACAATGTATTACTAATAAGTATTTGTTATAAAACATTAAATTTATAAATTAAAAAAAATAGTTGTCAGCTTTAGCCAGCGGTTTCACTTGCGTTTTAATTCCCGGTCATGTACCTGTTTATTTAAATCTTTATTATTGTAACAAAGCTCGATTTCGAAATCTATTTGTTAAATATTTTGGTTTACAACTGCATTGAACAAAAAAACTTTATCGTTTGGAGTTATATTTCATTTTCGTTTGTTACAGCTGTTTAACGAAGGGTGATTAATTTACTTGTCTATATTAATTATTAGGTCAAGGGGTACGGTAGACTCGATTGTAACCATACCTGAATAATAAAACATAAAAAATAATGATTTCGAGTTGACGGATGTCTGTTCCGCAAAATACAAAATATCGAGTATTTTGTTAAATTCTAAGGGTGCAAATGACAGTCACCATATTGGTTTGAGTTAGTTAAGGCCGATTCACATGTATCAGTTCCGATTCACATGTGTCAGTGAAGTTACAGTTCCTATCTACCTAAATTTTGTAAAAGATTGTGTATTATGAGTCACATTTCACCCGAGCGAAGCTTTTTTTTTAACCTAACTAATGCTGTTAACCGGAAGGGCCATTACAGCTTCACCGTAACTTTAGGCGCGAGTGTTGAAGGCACTCGCCGCAAACCCGGCTTACATCTAGTTTTTAAATATTATTGGGAACAAAAATTACGACATTTAAAAATATCTGATATCGATTCGGTAGCCGATTCTTAACAAAGTACTTACACAGCGTGCGTTTGTTATATTAGATGTTTTGTATTAAGAGGATGGGTGGATTATAAAATAATGAAATGAATACACAGGCGAATGTTGGAGGAATTGCGATACACACAAGTACAGTGGAGCGAGGAGACGAGCATCGGCCGGCTGGTGCTCGGCTACACGCCCGACATGGTGAAGGCGTATCCGCCTTTCGTTAACTTCTTCGAGAACACGAAGGAGATGCTGCAACAGTGTGACCGTGAGAATCCTAGGTCAATTTCATTATAATATACTATTTTTATAATCGTAAAAAATATATTCTATTTCAACAAATCTTATTTTTTTAATAATATACATTTGATCCTGACATGTCTTCCTTTTCTATATTTGAAGAAAAATAAAATCCTTCGTAACTTCAAAATTATAATAAAATGTAGCTAATTTAAATATCGAAACTAAATTATAGTTTATTTGTATATATTGTAGATGAATGTCCAAAATATTTATCTTTATTTCAGAAATTAATTTCAATACAATGTATTTAAAAAAATTTTTGGTCTGAAATAAATTATTTTAAAGAGATTATAAAACTCATCGAAATCGTTATATTATTATGTCCTTAAATAATGCGTTACTACCAATTTTATTATTCAATTTCAGATTTCATGCATTCCTGAAGATTTGCCAAACTAAACCGGAGTGCGGCAGACAGAGTTTACAGGAACTTCTAATAAGACCAGTGCAGCGATTACCCAGTATAAGTTTATTACTAGATGGTGAGTTTGTTTAGAATATCATTAATCCTAATAAATTAATCTAATCAAGGCTAGTCTCACAGATTCAAATGATCATAGCGAATTAAACCAATGTATAAATGGAAATTTCTAGAAGTATTTCCATCTATCCATTCAATTGAAAGTCATCCACGTCTTCCCGAAAGATCTCCATGCCGACCACATCCAGCGGACTGCGACCTTCACCAGGCTGTGACTAGCCCATGGTCACTCAAGTTTAGCAATTCTTTGGGCAATATCAATTGATCACGCAGGGAAACTCCGAGCATAGCCCTTTGGGTTACTTTAGGCTTTCTAATTATATAATTTCGCGTAGAGCTTTCTAAAGTAATTAACATAATAATATTGTAGATATACTAAAACACACACATAAGAATAATCCGGACCACGGAGCTCTGGTTCAAGCGCTGGCGGGACTACGCGAGGTTATGTCACATATTAATGAGGACAAACGGAAGACCGAAGGCCAGTTACAGATGTTCGACATTTACAACGACATCGACCAGTGCCCTGTGAGTTTTTTTCTTACTTTTTTTAATTCTTTCTTAATTATACTATGTTTTATATATAGCAGACTGTATACGACAACTTCTTAAGGTAGGCGTCCACATCTCGGCATCGTAAGTATCGGATGCGCATCGCATCAACCGGATTATTTTTTTTTTCCATTGCGTCCACAGTATCAGCAACGATCGGATTTGCCGACGCAACGATCAGCAATCGTATTGCCACTTTCATTCGGATTTTCGTAGCGAGAGGCAGCTTAGTGTACGGTGGAATGTACAAGATAACTCCTTTATTTTCCTTAACGCTTCCAAATAGAAGAAAACGAATTTGTTGTAATTGCTTGTTTGTTAATATGAATAAAGTAATAAAGTAGTTGAAAAACTTATGTCAGCCGTCAACATGCTACACTTTATAAGTATAAGATTGTGTTTAAGTTCTAGCGCTCAGAAATAAATAATAAACTTTTATAATTACGCAACCTATCGTATTATTATTTATTATGAATAAACTCTATGAAAATGTACATAATTATTGATCGGATCTTCAATATATCTAAGAACCAAAGTAATGCTATATATTAAATGTTAGGTTATGTTAATAATTTCAATTAACAAATTATAACATTTTAATATTTACTTAATTACTCATGATGTAATTGTAACACATAATAAAATACTATTTTTCCAACATGAGTTTTTGGTTTGCCTAGTTATTGAAGTTATACTTCTTTAGGCGCGTTATGAAAAAATGATGAGAGTGAAATTTTAAGATGCGCGCGCATCTGTGACACAAAATTAACAGTTGTCTGCTTAACCGCTCATTAAGCTACCAACAAAATAGAAATTGAACCTCGATATTAGTCGCGCATGTTGGTACGCTCGTCACCTCTGATCACTGTTTTCATATTTTTTTTTTTTTTTTTTTTAACATCAAATTATAATATTAATTTTTAATATTTGCTATTAAATTGAATAAATAATAAATATTTATAAAAATAACTAAATAAATTTAATGAAATTTTTTTGATAAAAATGAAAAGTGAATATTAAATTAAGAAATCAATAAAAATATTTAAAAAATGACCAACCTTAAATTCAATTTTTGAATTTATTATTAAATTTATTTTTAAAATATTAAATAATCAATAATAAACATTTAAAATTAAGAATTTTATAATATTTAGTACAAATTATGTTTTATATATTTATTATTCTCTAAATTTGGTTTTTAATAATTATATATATATACATATATATATATATATATATATATATATATATATATATATATATATATATATATATATATAATTTGTACGATATCTCAACGCTGTTAATACAAAACTTTTCGTATCATATTTTAGTTATCATAAGCCACTGATAACTGAAGTTCCGATTCAGACATTACCGGAAGATACTATGGAAGTGGACATCATTTAATTAAAAATACAATTCGAATAATAAGACAATTTATGTTAAACTGAATGTAAGAAAATAAATATTTATTTATTTAATTTTTCAAATTTAAAATGAACTTTGTTGATTATCCTTTTCCAATCCTTCTATTATTTTATTGTAATTAATTATTTGCATGCAATTAAAAACTATTTTTTAATGATGCCAAAGAAGTATAACTTCTCACGCGCGTACATAAGTACACGCACCCATTTTTTTTTATTTCATCACCTGTATAGTATTTGACTCTATGTAATATATAGGTGGCGTTTTACGTGACATAGTATGTTCATGTCAAATCCATTGAAAATAATGACACGGATCATGATTTATGTGATCTATGAGATTTATGAAACACTAAAATAATACGAAGTTGGACCAAAAGAAAGAACTTGAATTAATAGCCGTGATAAATTATATTATAATTTGAATGTTGAGAATGTAGTTGCTTTTTAAAAAAAAAAAATGGTCAAATAAAGATATTTAATTCAATGTAAAATTATTACATAAATATTTTAGTAGGTAGCTATACAGTTAAAAATGCGTAGACTACATGTTCAAAATATTTATAACTCCTTTACTTTTTACTACTGCTACGTATAAAAATAAAACATAATTTATAGCGGAAAGAACACCCATAAAATCTCAATTTTCCTTAAGAAAATAATGTTTCCCATGAAAGCAAATTTATAATTATTGAATATTTTGTTATGATACAGGCGCACCTCGTATCGTCGCATAGATCATTCGTCTCACGTTGTGAAGTAGTCGAGTTATCGAAAGAGCTCTCTGGTCGGGGTGATCACCTTGTTCTATTCCTCTTCACTGACACTATGGAGGTGTGCAAGAAAAGGTCTAAAGTAAGTAATTTTTCAATCTATTACAATTATTATACATTTACGAGTATTATTAATATTGAAATAATGTGTTTTTTTAGGCTTTCAACAGCAAAAGTCCTACAAACGGTACGGGCACAATGCGGATAGGCTCGAGTAAACCATATAGGCATATATCGCTAATGCCGCTGAGTACTGTGAAACGAGTCGTCGATATTAGAGAAGCTGAAGGTGAAATTATTTAATTGTACTTGATTTATTAATTATGTACTTTGGAAAATATAATTGTAATGTTAATTTTTCATAAAGTAAATTATTTGTAACAGAACGCTCATGAGAATTGATAATAAAGGTTTTCTAAAGAGTTGAGGTTCTTCGGGAAGGTTGTTTGAGTGGCTGCAGTGATATCAATGTATTTCTTCTTCTTCTTCTTAGTTAATGGCAATCTGTGTGTACACACAATTTGTGCCAATGTCATGTAGGTAAAATTTTCAGTCTTGTATCAGCGTTACCAAGCTCCAACAGAACGGTGGCCTATCCTGCTCAAACTTTCCATGGAGCTTTGTCGGCACCTCAGAATGTATGCTACGCGTTGTCTTCTATAATAAACTTAACTTGAACACAATAACTAAACTATTTCACACAAACGCCACCAAGATTACATGATATAGAGTCAAGTACACAAGTTTAATGAATTAAAGAAAACAATTGCTACATGTCAGACTGAGATCCCGCCAAAAACTCATCAATGTATTTTATTTATTCGTTGAATGCGTTCAATCTGTACCGGAAACCGAACTTTAACTTGTAGCCAGGAAATAATTTTCATAAACATCAAAGAACTAAATTAGATTACCTATATATTTAAAGACAATATTCTGAATTATTTAAAGATACCAAGACTATACACGCGATTTTTTTTTGTTTAAAAATCTAACCAAGAGTCACACCAGGTGTCTGGCACACCACATTATAATTAGTCGATTTAGCTAAAATTTATGTAACAGTGTTTGTTAGGTTATTTTCCAGATGTAACTAGAAAAAACGTATGTTTTTGCGTAGTGAAATAAAGTAAAATAATATATTACAGATTGTCACAACGTGTTCGCACTGATGTGTCGCAATAATCAGGAGCTCAAGGAGAAACTGTACTCGTTTATGATCACGGACGAAACAGTCGATAAGCCGCATTTCCTCAGGCAGCTCTGCAGGCAAATGGCGAACACAGTCTGCAAAGCCGACGCTGTGAGTAACTCATTATCTCATTTTAATATTGCAACCATAATAATACTTTGAAAACGTATTCTATTTATAAGGCATAATGAATTTTGAATGATTATTTATTTATTGTCTCATAAAAAAATAAAGAATTAAATTTCTATGCTAGAGAGAGAGAGAGTACTATACTTTAAAATGATGTCACATTAACGTGTTTAATACACATTATATACTAGCACTTGCTTTGAGGGAAAGGAACGAACATCCTTTCTCGATCCTCGTCAAGAACTTTAAACGTAGTTATGTCGGTTTTTTATTGTCCGAATTAAATAGTTTAAACGTGTTATTTTATGTTTCAATGAATTACAATGTTGTACAGTGATTTTGTAATGATTTATGAAAATCTTAATTTAATTTTCGACTCCATTATCTATAGATTAGTAAAAATTAAAAGTTATTGTTTACAAGGAAAGACATTTTTGTTTTACTTTGTGTAAGCTCAATGCTTTTAGCATAATCTCTCACCTGATGTTATCTACTGGTTCTCAAGTGATGCTGCCGGAACACGCCTATTGGTATTTGGCGACAGGTTTTCAAACTTGAGGGTGGGGATTATTAGAGAATGCCCTACCACCATACTATATGGTTTCTTCGCGATGTGTCCTTCACCGAAAGCTCTAGACTTATTGTTAGATAAGTGGGCTCAAAACCCGCGTCCATAGACACCGGATCCAAGCGTAATATCAACTGAGCCATCGTCACTTAAAAACAATAATAAAAGTAATTTTAAAGAAGTATTCATATTTGACAGGATAAGTTTCTCGCTTGCCTGGAGTCGCATCAACTCGATATTGACACAAGCGATCTCGCACAAAGCACGCTATCCAAAGTATCAAAATTTGCAGCCAAAACAAGAATAAAGGTAACCCTTCATTTTATAATATATTGTTTACTTTATAATATAAAAAAAAAAACTTAACCAAACTACAAACATGAGTATTGTTTTTGTAATGTTGCCGTGAATTTATGGTAAATTTTATGTTTTGGTTAAACTTTCGTTTATTAATTAAAGAATAAATTAAGAGATATATGAGCATGTTAATAAATGTCAGTACCACAATATTAAACTATACGTTAAATAACATGTAATATATATAACAATTTATTATTATGTTTAAATATGAATATTATGTAACTGCCATCTATTTCAAGGAACTATTTATACATATGTAACTAAGGCATGAATGTACATTGCATAGTTTGCATATCAAACATCCAACAGTCACATTTTATGAACACTCGGTATATTGTACTATATGAACTCTATACTAATATGGATAAACTAATAAATATGTAGTTCATTGCAAAAGTGAATTATCTTTTTTATTGCATTTTGGACTGCTTACTAATTTAATTCACTTTTATAATGAATATTTAACTATTTCAATTGTCTTAGTAGACAAATAACGCTATATATTTGATTATAGTTAATGACTATATTCTATACTTGTATGCGATCTTAGTAAGACATCATAATTTTGTTATTTCAATTTAACTACCACGTTATGACGTCATACATCCTGTAATAAAAACGTATAGTAACGAAAATTCAAAACACTACGCCTTACAAAATCATATTCAATAAAAATTTAGTAGGATATTGAATAAAATAAATTAAAGTATCAAATTACACTTATACTAAATTGCAGTAGTCGGTATAGTCAGATTCAAACTTTATGACGGCTCGGAACATCGTGCGAGACGATGCCTAGAACGTAATTTTAGGTATTTGAGCGATGAAGTAGGACGCGGCGAGTGTGCACGCGCTCTCACTCACCCGCAGTCGCCCAGTCTACTTAGAGTCCATCTTGTAATATTTTACTATGATTTTTGTATTAGTTTTTTAAAGTTATATTATTATTAATGATTGATTTGTTCATTATTTGCGTTAAGTTTTTGATATTTGTTTTGTTATTTCAATGCTTTATGAAATACTTAACTACCTCAAGTAGAGAAGTTTATATGGATGGGGACAATCTTTGTGACAAATAAAATGATATCTGTTATTTCAAAAACTAGTCCTTTAACGAATTTTTTTTTTACGAAAAAAATTTGATTATAAAGTACTTACGAAACTAATAATAAATATAAGTAATACTTATTATAATGTATAATAAATATCCATATTATGATATTGTTTCATACTTCCATGAATACTTTCTAAATATATTCGAATTGGGCAAAATTACTATTGACTTGAATGTACCTGGCGCATACGCTAAATTCCGAGCCGCCATAAAGTTTGCATTTATCTCCATAATAGAAAACCAAATATGAATTAAATTAATGTGCCATGTCCGCAGCTTCTTACTTTCTACTATTACAAGCATAACATTAGAGATTTAAAAAATTACAAATAATATCCTATTATTAAATTCAATGATTTTTTCGAACTATTGGCAGAGAGATATATTGAGACACAAAAAAAAATTGTGTTAGGATATTTCTCTAAATTATAACTAATATACTAGCAAAATCAATGCTAAATTTGCGTTGGAGCCATATACCAAAAAGAAAAGAAAGAAGAAAAAAGATCTAATATACCTTGCTTTATTGAGTATTTATGTTGCTATTTGTTCAATACTTGATATTTTAAATCAATAGGAAAATATGTGAATTTTGTAAATACTTTTATAACATTTACACACTGTATCACTCATACTCATTAGCACACTAGAAAGTGTTGGCAGTAGAATTTAGTAGAAAGACGTATTACAAAAATATTGCAATTAGTGAGTATTTTTTACATGGTACAGGTTCAGTGCATTGACCACAATCTCATCTGATGTTCAGGTCTAGGATGGTAAACATAATAACATACAATAACATAATTTGTATATTGTATCGGGCGATTACGAGTGGTTGTATTATAGTAATCTAACTACGAACGACCGATATAAATATTTTTGTGATAACACTAAAACAAACGGAAATTTTGTAAAAAAATAATGTTTTCAGATGTATATTGGTAATTACATTATTATGCTATTAATACACGTACAGACCGGACCGCGGGCAAGGAGGTATGTCGGGCGGCCGAGGTCATCAGCCTCCTAAGTAGGGATGGGGGAATAAGATTATTCAAAAAGATCGTATTTTTTTTATTCGATTCACAAAACATCGATGTCCAAGAGATCAATTTTCTTTATATTTGTTTTATTTGACTGTTTATTCGTAAATAGTATTCTTCCAGTGACCGAAATTAGACTATAATTATTATCTATTGGAAAAACTGTTTCCAATTTTTTTTTATACAGCACAAAGGTCATTAATAGCAACTAAACAAACAAAAAGAGAATGCTTAACCTAATAAGGAAAAATGACACTGAACTGTTTTATTTTTGCCTATTCATAGATGATCATCATATCATAGAAAAAAAGAACACTTTAATAATAGATACTTTGTTAGTTTGAAAGATCGATCTTTTGGGCCTTGATGTTTTGTGAATCGATTCATCAAACTAAGATTCGAATCAATTCATAAATCGATATTTTTCAGAAAGGATTCCATCCCTATTTAGGGGTTTGATAACATCGGCCGACTGCAGTACTATGTCCGCGGTCCGGTCCGTACGTGTGTTAAGACCATTATCAGGTTGTTTGAAGATTGTATGCGGTTAATGTATAGATTAGTGTCGTAATCGTCTAGATGTGAGGTGTAGTGTAGTGTAGTATAGTGTAAGAGTGGGTATATAGAGTGAGCGTGGGGTCGGTTGTGTTTGTAGCTGGAGGCGCTCGCCGGGCTGGGCGGGTGGCTGCGCGCCGATCCTGGCTCCGGGCTCCTAGACACATGGGTATTGCGCGCTCACTTACTCGCACAGGTCTGACGCCGCTCTGCCACACTCCTCTTCCATACTTCGACCCCTCGACATACTAATGTTCATTTCATTCTGATTTCTGTGTTCCAACTTTCCCTAAAGCGAAACTCGTTTCGCCACTCACATGGCACACCAATTAATGTGAGTGTGAGTGTGTGTGTGTGCGCGCGCGCACCGAGCCGTAGGGATATCGCGAGTTATAATCGGCATTTTAATCTGCAATTCACGAACGTCATTGTAGCGTTGATTGTGATGAATGCCGGGATATTATCAGTCGCTATTCCAGAAGGAGAGAGGTTCGAGGAGTGAGTGTCTGAAATTAACGCTTTGCTTCCATTCATTTGTGATTAACAGTGTCACGTGAGCGTGCTATACCTAAAGTCATACAACGTTCTCATAATTCATACCATTTCAATTCCTAATGTCGGTCAACTATTGTGTGTAAATCATTTCGTGTGGTGTTTGTATTATTAATATTGTACTAATAACTAACACATAGTCAGATTTGTCCTATTGAGGCGAAGTCGCATTCAATATTACAAGTTATTAATCAACATACTATGTTAATACAAAAGAGACAAATAACATGAAAAGTGATGGGATCACATTTGTATGCTCTAGTTAATAGGCACGTTATAAGAATTATTATTTATGTGGAAGTATATTAAAATAAATAGATAACTTTTGGGATGTGCAGGTTGGGCGCGCGCTCTCATTTAATAAAACTCCGTCGAAATTGAAGCGCGCGATGTCTTCAATGATATCGCCGTTCGGATCGACATCGAGCTTGACGCCGGCATCGCAGCTCGCGCAAATGAGGCTCGCCAGTTGTAATAACATAAACGTTAGTATTCCATTGATTTTATTGCAAATATAAGTTATAATGTCAAATTAAATATTAAATTGTGTGTTAGGAGATGGGTGCGGGGGGGCGGCGCGGAGCCGGGGGGCGAGGTGCTGGTGGCGCCACTGTCGGTGCAGCCGACGCGCAAGGCGACCGCCGGCGCCGCGGCCGCGCTCCGTCGCTTCTGACGTCAGACCGCGCGCCGCGCCTGACGCGATCACTAGCTCCGGCTGCGACAACCTCAACGTAAACGAACTGTATTTTTCGCTGTATGCTTCAGAATATAATTTGGAAGGTAGCTCGCGACGCGACGGTTCAACAACTTACTTCCGTAAGAATAAACTCGTTTCTTTTCATAGTTGTTATTTAAATTATCCAGTGTTATAATTGACGAGTGAATGTGTCGACGTGAATGTGATACACATAGAGAACAGACAAGTCCGTGGCCCTGTGGGCGTGTGCCAAATGAGTGCTGTGCTACGAGTGCCTTCGAATTCTATTGTGAATGGAATGAATGATTTATGCAGAATTTAGCAAATTTATTTATAGTATTAAATATTGTAAAAACGGCCAATTGATATCGAATATTAAATAATAATCTGCGTTATTCATTATTAGAATGTTATTAGATGTTGTGATTTTAAAATGTAACGTTTGTAAACCTCCATTAGTGCAATCGGTGTCGAATAGTGATGCTAATCTGAATATTCCCTTATGCCTACATTAAAAAAAAAAACAAATTAAAATAATTTATGTAATGTTTTTTAAATGTTACCTGTGTTTTATCTCTTGGGGAAGCTACGTTTCACGATGGCCTACGTCCAGAATCGGCGAATAAATAACAAACTGTTTTGCGTCAATTCCTGACACAAGAATGTTATAGATATTATTGAGATTTAGTATTGAGAGAAATGTGTACATATTGTGATATTTTAATTTAATCATGAATTAAGTGAAAATAGGGTTTAATAGTAGTTAATATACATGCGTCTATCTGGTTGCTAAATAAATGTAATAAAGCGTTCCTAATGGCTGGTAGTTTACTCTCGGTAGGTCTCGTGGTAGGCGTCGAAACACGATACACTCGAATACATATTGTTATGTTGGTAACTATGTATAGTAGGTCTCTTGTAAATAATGTATGTATATCGAAACCGTCAACAGTTTAAAACTTGTTATGTCTAAGTTTTTTTGTTTGCGTCACTAAAAGGTAATTATCGGCAGTCACATGAACGCATATTATTAATGCATTGTACAAAGGATTTTATTTATAAATATTATAAATGATTGATAAAATTAAACATTTATTTTCAATTGATGTTTTTTTTTCTTATGAAATTCTTATCCTTATCTGTATATTGTAAAAGAAGATGTTTTTCTCTGTATGACCATGATTTTTAAATGATACTTCTATGCACGTGAATTAAAACATACAAAGTCGCGTCATGTGATTAGCGCCACGTCAAAAGTCAGAATATTAGTGCCACGATTTTGAATATTACACGACGAATAAGAAGTACATAGTGAGAGAGAAATAGATAAAAATTACACGCGATACTTGTTTTTGATTTTTGTGATAAATGGAAAGTTTTATAACGAAACTTTTTTTTGTCGCAATAATTCAAAAGTTACATTTAAATAAAAATTAATTTTTGATATCAGCGCCGAAAACACGCCGACAGGTCCCGAACAAGCTCGAACGCGTGTGACGTCATAATGTTAGTTTTCACTCATTGCAGTTTATACAGAGATAATAAGTACAGTGTTTTGATCTATTTAATTCTGTTGTCTTTGTTAATCAAATATATATTGAAAATGTCGAACCTCAAAAGTTATCATTCTTGTTTTGTACCACATTATGTACAAATACTACCAAAACAACTCTTGAGAAAATGTTTTTAAATGTTCCGCTTGAAACACGTCGAAACAAATGGTTTCAAACAGTGGACCGAGATAATCCCAAAACAAAATTATTTTTTTTTTTTTTGTTGTTTGTGAAGATCATTTCAAAGTAAGTATTACATAACAACATTGTTATTAATTATTATTTAATATAATACATTCTGGGTGCATAAAGTTACGTAGGGCCCTATTCACTTGATTGCCTAACACAACTCTTCACTCAATTACATTTTCCATCCCTTATAAACTTTGACCACAAGTATACAAACTCGTTCACAGGTTCCACACATTCTCCGTCTTTTTGAAAAACCATTACTTTCATTTTTACTAAAATTCTCTCTCATTCCTTTCTTGTTATTTCAAATATTATCAGTTGGTTGTGGATAAATAAAACCAAACATTATATTTGTTTTAAAATTATTTCAAAAAGTAACGTGTTTTTTTAATTAAATATTTGGATAATTAAAAATAGATATTTACATTTGTTTTATATTTATTTCTCAAAGTATTATGTGTTTTCTATTAAATATTTCAATGTGTTAAACCATTTTATTTATAAAATATACCCGCCTGGGTAGCTACCACCCTCAAGTTTTAAAACCTGTCGGGAAATACCAATAGGTGTGTTCCGACAGCATCAGTTGAGAACCAGTACCTCTAGGCTTAGTGTGTTTATCATCCTGGACCATATCGTCACTTAACATCAGGTGAGATTGTGGTCAAAGCACTAAGCCTATTCCGTGTACTAAAATAAGAAGTTTTTATTATCGGATATCTTTATATACACGATATATCTACCAAATGACATAACAATAAGTTATACAAACTTGTTAATTTTATGATTATTTATTTGTTATCTAGTTTAATATTGTATTAAATAAATCTTCTTTATCGAGATTCAAGCATATCAAATTTATATGCACGCTTAAATTGGCGAGGTATTAGTAATTCACTCCTGAAATAATTAAATAAAGGCTTTAAAGTTACATCACAATACGTTTCAAGAACAAATATTACAATCGGAAAATACTTACAGCAAATCAATGGCATGGCGCGGTGTGGGGCGCAAGAACACATACATATTGTGACAAGCGCGCAAAGGCACCGCCACTAGAACACCCGCCAACGGTGCTATCGCTAAATACATTGATATTCTGGGCATTTCTGCGTTCACCAGCACCGACAATTTAATTATTAATGAAACCTTGAAATAAATTAATTAAGCTTTAGTAATGGGCCTAAGTGTAATTTTGTTGACCAGTTATCAAGTTATAATATGTAAATAAATATTTAAATTGAATTAATCATAGAGAATACTTTTTTGGTTTCTATTTGTCTACAGCAAATCTATATTAAAATATCGGTAACTAGTTCAATTAGTAAATTAATATGTTTCGACTATTTGAAAAAGCAAAACACTTGCTTTCCCAGAGAACAACGGAACAGGCAACCCGAAAGCGAATATCACGTAAATATGTTAATTAAGGATTTTCTTACTAAACGTAACGTAATTCTTTGAAAGTGAAAAATTCTGTGAAGTGAAAAAATTGATAAAATTGCATATTATTATTACTTTTATACATATAATACTCACAGCTGAAAGTAATGGTATTATATGCCACTGTATATTAATACGATTTGAACACGTATTATCTTCTGTAGACAGATTTATGTCTGATATAAAATCATGTCCGCGGTAAACGTACAACATTCCAGTTAACTCCATAAAAGAAACAAATGGAACAGCTACACCAGACATTATTGCGTCAACACTCTCTAATAAAGCAACTCCACCCTAGCAACAGAATCATTATTTAATCCCCTGAGCCAAGTGTTTACGCCAGCTTTCCATTGTTTTCCTATTTTCTTCCTATTGTCTTATTTTTAAGGGTAATCGACATATTAACCTGTATGTTTGTAAAAGGCGGTTTATACAGCGTAGTAAAGATCTTTTTTTTTTGTGTCTTTATAGTCCAAAGGTTCCCATCTAATATAGTCCGCGGACCACTAGTCCTCAGAAGCCTAAATATAGTCCGCAAACGATTTTTTTTGTTTTTGTGTTAGGTTAATATTTTCAACTGAACTAATACAGTACTATATTGTTAGTTGTAATATCAACAGTATTTTCCCCCCAGTCATTAGTTAGTGAGTAGGAGTTGAAAGGAGACTCGCGTGATGAACGCTCGATGTAAGCGCATCTTTTTTTCCCTCAGAGAGCCGATTTGCAGAAAGAATATATTCCCGATGATTACACAGAAGATCACTCCAAGAACTCCACGTTTCATCTGGTAATCTGTACATAGTCGTGGACATAGCAGAGACCAACGTCATAGGGCAGAGCCTGAAGCGGTATCTCCGCGCATCTTCCTTAGTCTAAACTAATATGTTGGATAGTTCCCAAGGAACTTTTGATATGGCAAGAAATTTTGTAACATAATTTCAAGATGTTCTCGCGGCACGATCTGCACACTGAGCAGTGCGACGTGGAGAGAGCATAAGAAGAAATATAGTACTGTTATTTGCTAATTTCAAAGAGAATATTTAATCTGAAAAACAACGGTAACGATACCCGCTTTATTATAAGTAAATATGCATTTTACTGCCTATAATACCTATCAAGATATAAATACATTTACTAGATTGAATAAACTAACATACATTTGTAGCAAACAACAGGCTTAGGGTCATACAAGTTAAAATCAGTCCACCGACAACGATCTGTTCAACGAATCTGAAATAAATTTATTTAGGCATAATATCATGAAAATAATTATTTCAGCAATTTAAATTATAATTAAAAAAACAAACGTTTCTTACACCAATTTTACTCTATACTCAAAAATTGTATGCAGAGCGGTTTTAAGTAGGATGAAAGCGACCACCATATAAGAGAACATCAGACCTCCAAATATAAGTGTCGACCTAAAATTACAGTTTTATTTATAAAATATGAATTTTCTATATGCTATAGGTATTGTAGTTACGAATTATGACATGTTGAAAAACTTACACTGAATGAGAATAACTTCCTATAGATGTACATTTAGAATACATGGGTATTATCCATAAATTACCTGAAACAATAATAATACCATCGTACGGCTCGCCATCGGTGGTGTGGGGGGGGAGTTCACCCTTATATCTTTGAACCTAAATAATCCCGAACAGTGCGGTTCTAGAGGAGTTCCATCCCGCGAACGATCTGGATATGGAATGAGCTCCCAGCGGCCGTATTTCTCAGAGAATACAGTATATAAGAATCTTCAAGAGGGGCGTGAAATTTTTTTAAAGGATTGGCTTGACAACTGATGTTGCAGCAGTCCATAGGTTACGATGAACGCTTACCATCAGGCGGATCGTATACCTGTTTGCCACTTTAGCAGTATTAAAAAAATTGACATAAACACCGATAACTTACGTTATTTTACGAAGATACATCGTAAATAGTTGATATTATTACTTTGTTACTTTCGATGGAGACTGATTAACAGTTATTTTTAGGAATAAACAGCTGCCAACTACTTTTAGGTAGTGTTAGATAAATCTAACAATCATAGAACACAATGTTATCAATCAACATATCTCAAGATTTACAAATATAAATTTTAGAAAAACGTACAGAAAATATGAAATATTGTTTACTTTCATGCATATTACTGATTCCTTCTGAAAGAGGTTGAATACAATCAACAAGAGCGCATAAAGCAGCACCGATTGCATGTATAGCGGTCAACAGAAGGATCATTCCAGAATGCCATACATTTTCACCGTTTAAATGTGGATCGATGTGACCGTTTGCTGAAAATAAATACTTATAAATTGACAATATCTACATATGTAAATAAATCAAACGAGTAGATCCCAAATGAATAGATTCCTAAATTATTATGGTAGTTAAATGGTAGTTATGTTGCTTGCTATCGGTATCGGCAATCATGATCAATATTTACCATAATGATTTAACCCTTTTCCGTGTATAAGTTCTGTTCCAACACTTGCCGAATGAATATAGAGGGCTACTTCTAAAGCATCAGATATACCCTGGAAATAAAAGAAACGGCTTAAATTAATTACATATAAAATACTATCAAAAACATTCGTTAAGTAATACTCAATTATTTATTATTAGTGTCCGACCGAAATTGGATTTTCAGTCGAAAATGAACCTTCGGCCTATGCCTCTGTGTCGGTCGAAACCGAACCTTTTTAAGTCTTATACAATTTTGTAATTTATTCTGAAATTTAGTAAGGGTGTTTACATACTAGTTGGTGTCCGCGGCTCCGCCTGCGTTTTATTTATTCTTTACTGCAAAATCTATACTTATAATAAGAGGCTAAGGAGATGAAATCTGTACATTGAAGATCTATCTATTCAATCGAAAGACGTCCACTGCTGAAACTGGTCGAAACCGTACCTTCGGCTGGGCACTACTTATTGTATTGCGAATCACGTAAATTATTTTATAAGTATAATAAATATGAAAAATCAACTTTAAATTCTTCAACGTTCTTAGAGGTATTTCATATTAAAGTAATATTGATAACGTATGAATAAGTTTGAAACCTCAAAATTTATTTCGTTTAATCTATAAAGCTACTGCATATGTAGAGATTTCAAATACATACAGCGACCACTTCTTTAACACCCATTCCAAATACTTTTCCCAAGGTTTTGTGCATCACAATGAAGTTTGAAATTCCAATTACAGTCAGCAATGTAACCCATAACCATGGTACCAACAAGAACCATGAGTGCATGTTATTCCAAATCAACTGAAATATTGAAAAGTCATGTAGGTATCTAGAGCCGTCACTATATTTTTGATTTAGATCATTAGTTAAAACTAACAAAATTCAAGATTCTACACTCTTTAAAAACTCGTTATTAAAAATCACGATGGGGATCTAACGATCTGATTTACGTAATTACGAAAAATAATATTATTATGTGTAATAATCCCCTGGACTCGAGATTATTATTTTTTAAATATTAACAAATAAAACATTTATAGTCTTAGAATAATTGATTTTATCTGAGAATCCTAGAGTCTCTAGTTCTAGATTCTATATTTCTTTAATAAAAACTAATTATTAAAAGCGACGACGGGGAACGTAAACACATGAGAAAATATGTATAAGACGTTTGATGTATTCACAGTTTTTAAAATATTTTCTCCTATTAATTTTTTATAAAGTCATTAGACACTTTGGCTATGAAGGTATTATGACTAAACAGTGTATAACGGTGTTTACTAATTAATATCTGAATACTAGAAACCTTAGGTATCAGCATATTTTTTAATTCTTAACAAAAAACAAAATAGTAAATTACAACATAGGATGCTTCCCTTAACTGCAGCTGCCTCTTGAAAATAGGTAAGCCAAAGCGTATGTAGGTATAGTTATCAAATCACCATATTATTCATTTTACGTACCCTACCATATAATAACCTTTCGACAATCAAAAATGTCCACAAAACGAGCCAAGTGATGACAATACTCATCACCAACGACATATTGAACTGTCCCAGACTCAAATCTGAACGCAATTGGACAACTTCCACGCTGTAATATTAAAAATTAATAAATGACCTGAATAAAGCTTGTTACTTTTTTAATATTTATTCACAGCACAATTCAGCAAAAAGAATGAGATATTTAAGACTAGCTGAGCTAGACGGCTTCGCCTGCGTTTCATATATTCTTCACTGCGTAATATAGTTTTTAAATAATCATTGGTAAATAATGTTTTGAGATTACTGCTTAATGAATCGTAGTTTGTTCACAATTTCATGAGTTTTAATTTTTGTACTCGGAAACATAATTATTTTTGGAGAAAGAAAACATATTTGTCATAAATGCACTTCCAGTAAAATTGACCATTGAATCGGTTTTTTTTACAATTTCTAGGATTTTAATTTTTTTACGCGGAGCCATAATAATTTTTAAATATTGTTTTTGTACTAACAGCAATCAAAATATTTCTCACGAATTTAACACCTGTGAGTAACTGTGCAGTGCATTGAATGGGATATTTTTCGAGAAGCCCTAATTATTATTGAAAAATTTAACGCGGAGTACGCGGAGTAGCTTCAGCTATCTGCCAAAATGTCTCGTTAAAATCGGTCAAGGCTTTTCGGAGAATACGCGAAACAAACAGACAGACAAACATTGTATTTTGTAAAAAAATGTTATTTTGATATTACAAACAAACACTTCAATTTTAATTATTTGGATTACGTTAAGTATATATAAAACTGAGGTTATCCACATCAAGGACGCACTGGTCTCGTGACCCATTTATCATAATTAGGCAACGGCAACGGCAACCTACTTACTAATAGAGATCTCAGGTACAGTACAAAAGTTGTTTATGAGCTGTAACAATTCCTTAACACTATTTGAACTAAATTCGCTATATATTGCATACTCATTTTCTAAATTGGTTACGGACACACGAGGAGAAAATACTGGGTTATTTATTTAATACCCTTGTAGTAGACGGCGTTGTTGTTTTATCAATAAGGTACACTTTTCTATATAAAAGACAATTTTATATAGGGTTTTTCTTATAATATTAATATATAGAATGTATATTTGTGCATTAAGAATCGACAACTGTATCTGACTGTACCAGATATAGAATCTGTCCTAGTGAACTTGTTTCGCCTTTTTACATTTCAGGATCAACCCGTGTAATTGACATACCTACTCAAAAGCTTTAGCTCAAAGACATGAAAACGGCGATATACGATAATTTAAATTGTGTTGTGGCGTTACTTCGCCCTGTTAGAATAAAAGAAAAATAATAAGTCGTATATACGTACTAGAAAAAATTATATGCGGGTGTACTAAACAGAGGGGGATACAGCCCCGAGTACGTCTCTCTGCAGAGAGCTATTTTGTATGTGTTTGTTTTCGGCTGAGTTGATTGATTTCTGAAATTTTAATTCTCTATCATTATAAAATCTACATTACATTTAGAATTAAATATAAATAAAACCTCGTCTGGGTAACGTTTCTCCATGCTTTGTGATATAACCCCACAGTTGAAGTCGGCATTGACACAATAATATCTTGATCCTCTTCGAGTACACCACTTTGTAGCGAGAATCGAGACTGAAAATATTATTTTGATAACTATGTACATAATTCTGTGGAGTATTTATTATATTGACATACTTACCTCTTTTAAAATTAATGTTCCCAGATCTTTTATCACTGGTTCATACGCACGTAATTCGAAGTCTCTGAAATACTCGTTTAATTGATTTTATATTCCAATACTTTAACAATACCAATTATGTAATGATAATCATTAAAAATTCCATACATCTATAATGCTACAGTAATACATCGGAATATATTTTTTCCAATTGTCTACGATGTTTACCTTTACTACTTTAGCGGGTTTATGCAGTGAGCACTGAGGGCACACAGCAGCAATCCTTATAGATAATAATAATCTATTCATCATAAACATGCCCTTATCCCATTTTTATTTGGGGTCGGTGTAATATGTCTCCTCTTCCATTCATCTCTATTTAAGGTCATATCTACATTCATTGTCTTTCTAAGCATATCATCTTTCACACAGTTCATCCATCTTTTCTTTGGTCTTCCCTTTCCCCTATTCTAATCCACATTAATATCCAATAGCATTAACAATGTATTATAAATCTTTATTAACTGCAGTAACCTAATTAGTTTAAAAATATCGATTTCAGAATGACAGTCTCACCGACAATACGTAAACGGTAATTTGGCATCAGCGACAGAATGTCTAACGTAGACCGCTGCTATAGCAGCTATCGTACAACAATTAATAGCCCTCACAATTGAATTGATACATATAGCTATACCGATACCTGCAATTCAAATTTAGAGTTATTTCTTCTAATAAAATGAAATTTTAATAATGTGTCGAGTACCCATAAAAATGAAACAATAGAAAGACAATAGGAAAACAATGGAAAGCTGGCGTAAACGCCGGGAAAGTGCTCGAGGGGTTAAACAAGGAGAATAAATAAAATATATAGAATAGTGGCTACTAACATCTACTATAAGGAGAACAACAACCAGCCGATAAAAGAAGTACAAATCGATAGGTATATTCCCAATAAACACGCAGTCAGATTCATATTATTGTAAGTATGTACTCTCTAAATCATAAAAAACCTGGTTAAATAGTACTGCAGCGAAAATATATACACTGGCCTTTATTAAGTGTCGAAGCGAGCATCACACCTTATGAACTTAGCGCTACAGATTCAATGGGTAAGAAAAAAAAATTTTTTTTTTATACAAATCAAACAATAAAATAATTTACCATCAAGCATTGGATCAATTCGAAAAGCACGTCCTGGTCCGCTGATGCTCCACTGACCGAGATAAACCTCAAAGTGACGTAATGGATTTGCTAATAGGGCCACCGCCAAAATCAGAAACACCATGAAGACAACTATAGTAAAAAAATAAAAATAATATATGACCATTATAATACATGGAATTTATCAATCAAAGTAGTAACTGTGAAGTAATGTCATCATTTATAAGAAGAAAATATATTAATAAACATAATAACGTCTCGCCTCTCTTCCGTTAGGGTAGGCTACAACCTTCCACCTGCTACAATGTTGACACACGTCTTTTGCTTCTTCTACTTTCAACATGCTCTTTGGATACGGGTACTTTTGTCCTGGCCTTTTTTTCAGAACGTCCTCGAGCTAGTCGAGATACGTTCTCCTAAAAAGACCCTTCCCGGCTTACCCTCGCCTTGTAAATTTGTTTCGTCAATCTTCTTTCATCAAGCCCCTTTACATGTCCAAACTAATTAAGCATTTTTTTCTCTATCTTTACTTTACAAGATGACTTCACTACATCATCTACCACACAACAACGTTCCTTTATCACACTATTCCTTACTCTATCTATTAAAAAAATATGAAAGTATTTTATGAAGTTGTATTTACTATTCTCACTACTACTTGGATACCTACCTATGGGTAGTTTCCCTACCTATCTATGGGTAGTTTTTTAAAATCATAATACCCTTAAGAAATACTCACTGACACCGCCAGTAAGTGCGGAAGCAGTGACACGGCAATGCATTGTTAGAAGAGCTGCAAGAGCTAGAGAGCCAAACCTAAGGCGCCGCCTGGCGGACACTCGGCGTCGCAATCCACCGATACCAGTAGCGTTATCCATCCCAGGAATATGCGACGTCGACCAAACGACTGACCATTGGCTTTGCTACATTAGGTATATAGAAATTTAGTGTTAGCATTAAATAATAAAACCATAATGAAGTTTATTAATCTATCCGTACGTATCTACTGGTAGAAATTTAATGTGCTGTTTAGGATACAAACACATAATCTAGATCAAATATTCCAGTAACTTTATTTGAAAATAAATAAAAAATACGCAGTTAAAAATATCAAATCAAACAAGAGTGAAGTATCTACATTTACCTAAACTTTATCTGCGACAACCTGAAACGATGATGGTGCAGTGGGTAGTCAGGCCGGACTCCGCGTTAATGGACGCGGGTTCGATCCCAACTATCCAACTCTAAAAAATCGGTCTGAGCTTTCGGTGAAGGAAAACATCGTGAGGAAAACATAGCATGGTGGTAATGATGCCCACCTGGGTAGCTACCACCCACAAATTTGCAAACCTGTCGCCAAATACCAATAGGTGTGTTCCGGCAGCATCACTTAAGAACCAGTACTCAGGTTTAGTGTGTTTACCATCCTGGACCACATCGTCACTTAACATCAGGTTAGATCGTGGTCAAAGAACTGAGCCTATATCTTATAAAAAGAAAACCTTATGAAATTTAAGATCATCATCTTTAGCCTGTGTAATGATGTATTATATAGCATAACATAATATCCTCGCTTTCCTTGTCGACTTTTTTTAATACTTACGGTTTTCTCTGTCAAACGTCATTATTGTTTCAACAGAACGCTGGATTTTGGGAGAAATTGCAGCCATTATTTACTACCGTAGGTACATAAGTATTTATCTTGTGTCAACTACAATTTAGAAAAATAACTTTGAAACTGGAGAAATGACAAATGTCACTACTTGAAAACCAGAGAAAAAATTCATAGAACACTAAAAAAAATGTTTAAAAAAATATAAATGATAAACAATCATAAAGAGGCATAATTTACAGAACCCATCAATAATAGTTCGTTTTCAATTACTACGCATTGTAACGCAGACCATACAAAAGTATGTAAAAACTGCGGTTAAACTAACAATATGTAAGGTAAAGAAAACATGTATGTTCATTAGTTGGCCTATAATTCAAGAAACACTAAACTCGTTTACAATATTTATTTATCAGATGTGCCTACACTCATTATTTAATCAAGATTCAGTGTGTACTTCGTTCTAGTGAATGATCGTCATAATTTCAATATTAGAAATAAAGACAAGTTGGTCGTCCCAAGCTTTAGGCAAATAAGTCCAATAAAAACTTTATAGGTAATAGTATTCGGTTTTACAATAAGATCCCAAATAATATTACCAATTTACCTGATAATAAGTTCAAGTGTTGTCAAGCAAGTCTTAATTTCAATAGGTACTTTACGTGAACGATAGTGACGTCTGGAATTAACCCAAATCTCTGTGCTTCCGCTAACATTGGTTATGACTAAGTTTGTATAGTTTTTATATTTAAAAAAATGATATTTATATTATATTTACAAAAAAAAGAACTAGATCGAGTTTCTTGCCGGCTCTTCTCGACTGGGTTGTTTTCCAAACCAGTGGCAGTGTTTTGACGTACATAAGCGCCTTCTTAGGGCCTAAATTGAATAAAGATGTTTTGATTTGATTTGACTTATTTTCATACATTAGACAATACATGAAAAAGTTCTTGGAATAATAATAAATGTAGTTGATAAAGAAATGACCAACATCGTGTCCCTTGTAATAGTATAAATATACCATTATTAATTTAGGAATATAATGTGATAAACGTAAACAAAAACTATTATATTTTAGCGAAGCCGCGGACATATGTAATATATGCACAAAAATATAATATTTAAGAAATTAGGAGTCATGATGTAATCAAAAGATCTTCTATTTACTGAAGTAGCTAATACAAACCATGTTTTCTTGCGGCGAACGCCAGCCACATATCAAACGGATTATTGTGTATAACACTTTTAAATTTACATGTGGTTGAATGGTGAAATGTATTTTCTAAATATATAAGACGATGTCATAAGGCTATTGTGACTTGTGACTACTTTATCAGTACACTGTTTCAGAGGAAAATATGAAACCAAATAAAATATATAAGAAAAAAAAACTCAAATTAAAGGATATTATTGTGTATTTTTATTATATTTTATAATCAAGTACATCTTATTCGAATTCAAAGTTACGCTTTACAAAAAAGCTCGACTTTACAAAAACTATTTAATTTTACTTTTTTTTATACCGTCAAAAGAATTTATAATTTATTTTATGAGAAACGGGACAAAAGAGTTCATTGTAAAGGTGCGCTTAAGTTTTTACTAGTACCTTAAATAACTTATTATTAAATGTATATTTAATGCTGAGGCCACACCGGCGTCTGCAGAAAGGATTTTCGCACAAAAAAGTGCTATAAGTATATTTAGCCACATAGCATCGGTGAGTGATATCACCAATATGCAATACGTCTACTGAGGACTTGAATGACTGTATTAGTTAAAAAATACTTATAATATGTACGCAGGTGCGGCAACGGCCATAACACAAGAATAACATTATTATCATATATACGGTTTTTTTATGATATAAATACAACTATATTTATATAAATATACACCGCGTCGTGATGAACTTCAATAGATTTATTTACAGTAATATAAAAAAACACTAATAGTAATCACGCGGTCGGCTTCTATTAAATTGTTTTCATCTGCGAATTCGACACTGTGAATATTATTAACTATTAGCATTATAGAAAAGTGGGAATATTAAAAGCAAAAAAAGAATACAATTTCCTTTTTTATAAATAGAAACATCAATATACTTTTGTGACGAAAAATGATGACTGACCAATAGTAATTATTCCATATCGCACAGGTATTTTGTTTAAGTTAAAAGTATGCAAAACATAAAATTATATGAATTATTGGAAAACTGTTTAAAGGCATCATTATCAAGGCCAGTGAGTAGTTACTTGTCTCTTAGTGTATCATGTTGTAATTCAAATACGCTTTATTAATTAATCGTAGTTAGTACTAAATCAGGAGTAAACAACATTTTAACTTACAATAACCGAACCATGTTGAATACTCGAATAGATTTATAATGAATTGGAAGCCCTGGAATTCAATTCACCGTCGTGGTTATATCGCTAAAGGTCCGATGTCTATGTGCTAAGACAATTAACTATTGGGAGGTGCCTTTAGCACTTTGTGGACTTCAATATATTTATACAAATATACTACAATAGACTAACAATTTTAAAAAGAAAAAAAAATTGAGCTATTAATAATAGTTGTAATCGTAAATAATCGTTACGCCATGACATTATATTAAATTTTATTTTTGTTTCTGCTAAACATAATTTAGGCTTTATTGACATACAAAAGTAAAAAAAACATCATAATCTATCTTTCCCTCTATAGAGTATAGAGAAAGAAAAAAAAAAAAACTCTATTTTTGCATATCCATGCAGTCTGCATACATTTTTTCCTTTAAATTTTATTATTATGGTAATTATTTACAGCGGCGGCCCTAGGGTAGAGAGTGGTGCATTTAATAAGCGCCAGACAGCAAGGGGGGTGCCAACACGCCAAACGCAAAAAAAAAAAACAAATACAAGCGAAAAATATAAGCAACATGGCACCTTTCTAGAGACTTGAGGGACTACTCAGAAAAAGAATGCGAATTATGTTCAAGACAATAAAATTAAGCCTGCAATTGATGGTGTAAAACCGTCAAAGGGAGTTGAAAGAGAATCTTTCTACACGTTGATTAAGGGCTAGGGCCGGGCGCTGTTATTAATCTATATATATAAAGGGAATATGGGGTCCTTTGAGGCACCATCACCTCTAAACAACTGAACGTATCGGGAATTTTTCGTAGATTAGCTATTTATTTCTTGGATTCCATCGACCCTTACTCATTTTTTTTTTTCAATTTACTCTTACGTACATTTTTTCCGCTAATAAAAACAAAAGTCTCATTTTTCTACATTCATCTGTTTTTTATCTTAGGTATATTTAAAGCGCGGGCGCAGCCGCGGGCACACAGATAGTATACCTATATAATATTTTTATTGTTTAAATCGAGTACCGTGTGATTGAGTGTAATAGCGAGCAGTGGTGATGGTGAGCTGTTGCGTTACATGGTAGCGGAGTGCATCGGCGCGAGCGGATGCAGTCGCTATGGCGGCTGGGGCTGCGGCGCGGCCGGCGCCTCTTGCGGCAACGTGAAGTTAGTCAGCAGGTCGCGTACGGCCGGCCACAGTGTGCACTCTGAATGCGACTGGTTGAACTCGTTGAAACTGTTCAGAACGAAATTTATATCGTAGGGCATTTTCTAATGATGTCCGCCTGGGGGGTGGACTACCACCTTCAAATTTGAAAAACCTGTCACCAAACACCAATAGATGTGTTCCGGCAACCTAACTTGAGAACCAGTACCTCTGGGCTTAGTGTGTTTACCACTCTAGACCACATCGTCACTTAACATCAGGTAAGATTGTAGTCAAAGCACTAAGCCTATTCCGTATAAAAAAAATATACACACAAATAAAAACTAGGCAACCAATGGGACAGCCGACAGAAGTGAAAACTAAAGTGTAAATATGAAAACAAGTTGTACTTTTTTTTTGTAAATAAAACATATTTCAAATAAATAAATAAAAATACGTTAAAATAAAACAAATTTAAAATAAGCATTTATGGGAAAATATTTAATGTCACAGTTAAAACACACATAAAAGTGCTACCACTTAAACACCATCTTATACTTGACATACCGTAGCATGTTGACGGCTGACGTCATAGTATTGGTATGTATATAAATGAATAATATAACCTTAAATATAATTGCGATCTCTGTAAATAACAAAGCTACTACATAGTATTATTCTAAACTAAAACTACCTCGAAAACATCTCTTTATTTTAATAGTAACTGAAACAAGCAACATTTCTCTTAGTGTATAAGTATTATAGAATTGATTCTATATTGGACTCAAGGCTCAAGGCTGCTCAACGTTTTCATAAGTCGAGCCAAAAGGACATTTTAGAAAATTTTGGCGGACGTTTTGAAATATATTTTTTTTCATTTTTTTTTTTAGATAACGTTAATTGATCAAAAAGTAATTTCAATAATAAATTCCGCACTAGCCACCGTGTTACTTTATTTCGTGACGTCACTGACCAATCGACATTCCTAGGAAACCGATTCTTTCTGAAAAACGTCGATTTTTGAATTCACCTTAGGCCAAATTAAGAATCAAAATGTTAGGTTTATGTATCTACATCTACACTATTATTATAAAGAGGAAAGATTTGTATTTCTGTATGTAACGAATAAACTTAAAAACTACTTGACCAATTTGGATGAAATTTGGTATGAAGATAGTTTGAAATCCAGGGAGTGGCATAGGATAGTTTTTTATTCCGAAAATCCCACGGGAACGGGAACTACGCGAGTAAAATCACGGAAAGCAGCTAGTCCTAAATAAAATCGAAATGAAAACTATGGTTACCGACAGGTCACAAATATCTTTTTCAGTTACTGATGTGCGGTATTTATTTTTTACACAACTAAGATCTAAGTAGTTTTTCATAAACATCTACTGTTAGTGACCGCGTACGCAAGGTTCTCAACTTAGTGAAAATATCCTATGCCCGCGCGGGCCATTTAGAAATCGTAAGCGGACCACATTATGGGGTGAACAGCCTTGCTATGCTATAGATAGATAAATTCTAAATTAGATGGATATAGATAGATAATTATGTATATTATAAATACAAACTTACCGTTTGAGATGTAGACTGACCGCAATGAGATGGGGTTGAGCGTTCTGTTTGTCCGCGAGCTGCGTCACGTTCTGCTGCATGTCGTACACCAGCGGCAGTACGAGCTGAGTGTCGACGCGGCTCAAACATATCTAAGTCCAAACGTATATTAAACATTTTCAATGCACTAAAATAATGACCGTGTACGAAATGATAAAAATATTACAATGCAAAGTGCTACTACCATGTCAGCTTATGAAACCTTTCAGTATCAGAATATATGCTCGCTGATCCCAAACTTTTTTCTTTCTAACCTAGGTTGCACTGTTGACCGAAATGGCCTTTACAGTTTCACCGTGACTTTGGGGACGAGTGCTGAAGGCACTCAAAACAAAAGGTAACTAGCACAAGGGTTACCAAAATGGTACGAACCTCGGCTTTGCCGTTACCTGAATGTGAAACTGATCCCAAACGAAACCAGATGACCGAGTCACTAGGATAAGTGTTACAACTCGTATATTACAAGTTACAAGTCGCGACTTATTGGAGATAATTTTCGTGCACTATAGCTACTAAAATTATATGAATTAAATTTGCCAATTTAAATAAGATTATTTTTAATGAAAATGATAAAATTTATTATCATTTAGTATGTAAGCTTTATCAATTAATAATTGTTTATTTAATATATAGAATTATTAACGAATTTTGCATCAGGTTTTATTGTCCTGTAATTACACTATATTTGATGGTGAACCATTGTCATCTCAGCCGAGAGACAACCACTGTTGGATGTAGGCCTTCCTCAGGGAGCTCTACAGCGACTGGCGACTATGAAAGCCGTATCCAACCTACTCGTTCTCATAACCTACACCCTTGTTAAGAGCCTACATTCGATGCGTGATTATTCAAGAACCTGTTGAACCTAACAGGAATCTGTTCTACGAACAATATGCTCAGACAACTGCTACTTAATTTTGTCAATTTTTGTATGTGTAATATGAGTGATCTGGTAGTTGTAGTATATTATACATTAGGGAGTTTTTTTTTTTCAAACTATTTTTTGTCTGTTCCGAAGTAAAGTTTTGCTGCTGAAATTGTGTAAACAAAATCGCATGCAAATTTGACCCCTTAACATTAACTCTAAATATTTTCCCAGAGTTTGAAAAGATTTTCCATTTAAGCTATACATAATCTTTGAATTTTTTTTTAATCTGCCCTTTACAATTGTTCGAATATCCAAAAAGCACCTAAAATATAGTATTGTAGGCATAGCGTTGATATGACTCACAAAGAATAAAATCTTGTGCTTGGCGAGCAGCACCGCTGGTTGACCGGCGGGCACTATGGGGGGCGCGGTGGGCGGGATGCGCAGTGCCCACTGCAGGTGCCAGAGCACGGCGGGTCCGGGCGTGCCGGAGCCGGGCGGCGTGGCAGCGAGGTCGGCCCGCATCAGCGCGACGAGCGAGGGCAGCGCGGCGGCCGGCGCGCCCCACCACCGCGCCCACCCCTGCAGCGCGGTCGCTCGGTACGGACCTATCGCGACGCGCTGCTCGAAGAACTTCTCCATCACCTGGACACGTTAACACACAGCATTCATATTATCCTACTGGAGGACCACTTTATAATGTCAACTAGATAAAAACCCGGTTTTGTTCGGGTAAAATGTAACTTATAATAAACAATCTTTTACAACATGTAGGTAGATAGGAACTGTAACTTCACTGATACGTGTGAATCGGCCTTAACGAACTCAAGCCACTATGGCGACTGCTATTTCCACAAATAGAATTTAACAAAATACTAGACAATCCGAATTTTGCGGATACATGTTGTCGACTCGACATCATTATTTTTGTATGTATTATTATTCTGGTAAGGTTTCAATCGAGTCTACCGCACTCCTTGACCGAATTATTTATATAGATATGCTTAGCTTACTTTCTCCTATTTGTACAAATTTTTGAAGTGAAAACTTCCTTGCCGGCATCGAGTGAATCTTGGTACAGGGATAACTTATAGATTCGCGTTACCAATGCTATGACGTCAGTCGTGAACAGTGTTGGCACTCAAGAGATAAATCAAAAATGTATACTTTATACACCCTATGTTTTGATTCTGATTAAACTATGTATATGAAGATATACACAATTATTTCACGGAGCGTTCATAGATGTAAAAACCAGGCAAATGTTATATATTAAATATTAGGTTAATTATTAATTGCAATTAACAAATTATGAAACTTTTAAAATTTTAAAAACAGTTTTTAAAAGCTTTCAACTTTTCACTCCTGTCGTCAGTCCCCCATGGCTTGTTAATTTTTTTAATTATATTTTTACACTGTCTAGGCTAAATGCTGTGATCACATGGTCCAGAATGACCAAAATCTTGCTTATGTAAATACTAGAAAAAATGAACAAGCATGCATTCAACTGGGTATCAAATGGTCAGCCAATATTATAGTTATCAATAATCAACCGAAAGGAAAGCAGCAATCTGTAAATAAAAATACACTGGTACTCTTTAGAACTAAATTAGATCGACTTTTTGAAACATGAGAAAATGTCAACAAATAAACTTTATTAACAAGAATTTATGCGAAAGGGAATGGATGGTGCTTCCGTTAAGATTGTACATTACTTTTGGTCCATATTGTATTTTACCTGTAAATCATCAGCGGACCAGGTGTCTTTGTGATCGGGTAGCGGCGTGAGGTGCAAGTGCAGCGACTGCATGTGCTGCGGGTGCAGTGTCACTCGCGCCGCCAGCCCCGCGCTCTCGCACCGGAACGTCACGCTCAGCGTCTCCGCCGACACCAACGTCAACTGCGTTACCGTTACATATACTTATTTTAAAATAAAACTATTTTACAGAAACTAATTTATAACCTAAGGATTATATTACCAAAGAATATTTTATACCGTGACTGGAAAATTGTGTTTTATTTTTGTATATTACAAATATTTCTGCTCTGATCATATCATTAAATGATATCCATGTTATAATCAATCCTTATATTCAACTGAAAGACGCTCACTGCTGGACATAGGTCTCCCCCAAAGACCACAACGATTGGTCTTGCACCATCCTCAACCAGTGGACTCCTGCATTCTTCACCAGGTCGTCGGTCCACCTTGTGCGGACGCGGAAGTCATTCGAGAATCCGTTGGTATCGGTTCTGCGATAAATGTGCTCAACTCACTGCCACTTGATTTTAGTAATTCTTCGGGCAACGTCGGTTACTTTTGTTCTTCTGCGGATCTCCTCATTCCTGATTCGATCTCGCAGTGAAACTTCAAGCATAGCCCTTTCAGCAACTTTATTATATTTATTCCTGATTATATCCATTTTTGTCACGCCACACATCCATCTCAACATTCGCATCTTAATTATAAAAAAATTGAATAAAATCCGATTCAATGTACAACGGGCAAGTGCTTGACATTAAGCGAAATATTTTTACTTTATCTTATCATAAAAAAAAAATAGGGTTCCGTATAAAAAATTAAAACGCAATGAAGAATATGTGAAATGCTGGTGCAGCCGCAAACGCACAGATAGTAATATAATAAAAATGCATTTGTCAGGGGGGTACATACAAACTCTTCAGACTGCACGAATCGCTGCAAAGTACGCTTCATGTATACGCAGGCGAGGAACCGCTGCAGCGGTGCGAGGGGCGGGCCCGGCGGGGCGCCCGGTGGGGGCTCGCTCGCGGTGCACAGCAGTTCCAGCTTAGCGACTGGCAGCGGAGTCGCTACATACCCGCTCCAGGAGCGACACGTGCCCGCACGGCCACTCGCACTCGATGAACTCGCTTGTGGACCTATTATTGACGTCATCACGTCACATCACATTGCTTACACGGAAACGAAGCTTCTGCAGACTAGTCTGTAGCACGTGAGTAATACTGATACAGCAAAACTCCATTCCCAGCACCTCCCACTTGTGTCACCCGTACATACTAATTAGTACATAATAACTGGTGATAATCAGTTTGCCTATTGCCAAACTAAATATCCATAATATGCTACACTACATGTAAAGTTCAGTATGCTCCGGACAACCTTGCCTCGCTTTGGGCAACTTCCAATCGTTGTTAGTTTTTGCGTCCGAGTCAAAAGACTTGAGTTTTGCGAAGTTCTAAACCAGAGTTTATCAACCTTATTTTACTCACCGCCCACTTTGCCAGTATGTTTTTTTCTAGAGTTGCCTTTTTGCCCTAATTGTTTTGCTATTTTTAGACTATATTTTTAATCTGCTCAAACCACCTCTGCGCTATCGCAATGCTCTCTAATTTTCTCTAGGTTTTATATTTCCACAATGGGATGTTATCACCCACGTTGAGAACATAAGTTAAAAAATGATGTATATAGTTATAAGAAGTAAAAGTACATATAGCAATGACAGTTGTCACTTGAACTCTATCCATGACCATAACGAATACGCGAAGGCGAATGAGCTCCTCGCGAAGACATACATACTTCGGACATCCGTCAATTTTGAATAGTATTACATCGAAACAATTTCGCGAGTAGTGTAGTAGAGGTTTAAAGTTAGTTAAAAATATAAGAACCTTTGTGATCAATATGATGCCTGGGTGAAGGATGGTGTGACCCGGGCGAGGGTCGTGGAAGGGAAGGAGACGCGGGCCACGCCGTGAACGGCGACGTCGGCGGCGGGTGCGGTGACGCGACGGCCGCGTGCGGGGACGGCGCCAGGGGAGAGGCGGGCGACGCGGACACCCCCGCACCACACGCCCCTCCCGACCCGCTTCCAGCACCAGCACCACTCGGCGGTGACGTCAAGTTAAACGACCCACCACCCATCTTAAATATCATTTAATTACTCATCAGTTACTAGAATATCATTTGTAATATCTAAATACAAATAAGCAACGATTAACAACATTATTAGCAACGATTCTACCTTTGAACGATTTTTCTAGAAACAAACCTATATAATAAATAACATTACATGCGCTAATCCGAGCTCGCGGTTAACTTCGGAGCCGCCGTAAAGTTTGCATCGAACTGTATTTAATGGTGTGACCCCGGACCTCTGAGCCGCAGTACTAATTACCGCACGTTTAGTTTTAGCTACGCCTACCACATCTTCGAAGGACAATGATAGGGCATCGACCGAGCCACTTCACAGTTGCTACTTCGGTCTTCGCGAGATTCATATTAATATTGGCCTTAATTAGCAACTTAATATCCATTCATATTTTAACACACACCAAACAGTGGCCAAAAATAGTATAATTATCTCACTTGATGTGCGGGTGACGCCGGGTGAGGTGTAACCGGCGCGGAGTGTGGCGTATGCGGTTGCGGTGGTGTTAAAGGCGCCGGGAACCGCAGACCTCCTGCATAAACATATTATCGTCAATAAATCACTATCAGAAATGTATCCAAACCGAATTATGAGTAGTATTGTTTCCTATATTACAAATTACTAACTTAAATCTTTATATTTATAAATCTTCTGTGCATGTGCATGTGACTAAACTCCTCCTAAACGGCTAAACCGATTTTAATGAGATTTTTTGTTTCTATTCCTGAGGATTCGAGAATGGTTAAGATTCACAATTTGGTCAAATTTAATTTTTTGTACATATGAAACGCGAACGAAGTCGCAGGCACAGCTAGTATTTATGTAAAAATACAAAACATTTTTTAAACAAATATTTCATTACCCGGAGGCATTGGTGACATCGGAGACGGTGGATTGTCGTCCTCAGCCAAAAGTCTCGCGCTCATATTATCCTCAACGTATCTCGACAGGAAGGCCTGTAACAAAAAAAAATATTTGAAATACTTTCTTTTACACGTACCGTATATTTTGAATAAAAAGGTGTGACCTTTAAGCCTTGTGCTGGAGCGAACTCATCGACGACAGCGCTACGATCGAATTTCGAATAAGACCCATCTCGTATAGTGACAACTCCACCTCCGCGGATTCCAACTTCTATGGAGTATGCACCGGCGTATATAATGCGAATCTAAATAAGTTTAAAAACGATTCAGTTAATTTATATTAGTAATAAATTAAAAAGTTTTATTGAGATTTGAACAATTGCAATACTTGCCTTCTCCACGAGTGTGCGAGTAGTGTAAAAGTGGGGGTGGGCATCTGCGTGCGCACGTGGTGTAATCCCAACTGCGGCAGTGTGGGCAACCGGCTGAGCGCCAACAGCGGCCCATAAGTCTCGCGCAGCACTACACCAAGCGACATCAGATCTTTTTGACTGTCATTTTAAACACAAATATTTGTTTATTTATAAATAACATTGATAAATCCCATCTCGGTAAACCATATATAAATAATATACCTGTTAATATAGTGGTCAAGGTGATGGTGGAGCAGATGGTGTGCATTGGCAGCTGGCTGGTGGGCGGGCGTGGCGATAGTGTATCGGTGCGTGGACGCGTTCCATTGCACCACGGCCGTGGCGCGCGCCATCACGCCCCAGCCCACAACCAGCGATCGATACGTGTACGATCGGATGCACACGCCCTGCCACAGCATCTCGCGCTCTATATCACAACATCTTCTTAATACACAGTATTCATTTCAGATAGTTATACAGAAGTAATGTTATGGTAAAGTACCAACGTACCCTGCATAGGGCGCAACGTGAACTCGTATAACAATGAGTGAAGATGCACGATGGCCGCCCAGTCTGCGAGAAACGCTTCCGCAGTTCGAGACGCGTCCGTCCCTAACTCATATTGCAGGTACACACAACGGCGTTCACCTAATAAACAGATTATAATAATGGTTACGTTTATTAATTATTTTTTCTAAATTATTACTCTGTTGAGTTTAGAATTTATTTATTTATCATTACCGATTAAGCAGTCTGCTTATAGTTAATAGTGATTATTATTCCACCTATACGCAAGAGACAATAAACCGGATCGCTGAAGTGAGCCGCCACAACTACCTTACATTTCGCCTTATGTGATACTAACAACTACAGAGTTCAGTCGAAGTGGCCAATACACACACAATCGTCACACAGTGCTATACACGTAACTATAAAAACGAGTAGTTATTGCATGTCAGGTAGTAAGTATCAGATATTATTGGGGGGTGTAAATATTAATTGTCAATTGAATTGGGAACAGTGTACTGTAGATCGTAAGAAGAATCGTGACATGATGTGTGTAACATCATATTTCAGGACTACTTTATTGACTTTTAACTCTTATATAGAAATACCGTCGATCGGCATTCAATTAACATAGGTTATTAATTGTAATATATATTGTCCAGGAGTTTTAAATGCATTTTTCAAAGTCATGATGGCGCAGTGGGTAGTGTGACCGGATTTCGCGTCAATCGACGCGGGTTCGATTCCACCTATCCAACTCTAAAATCGGGCTGAGCTTTCGGTGAAGGAAAACAACGTGAGGAAACCATAGCATGGTGGTAGGGCATTTTCTAATGATGCCCGCCTGGGTACCTCCAATCTCAAGTTTGAAACCCTATCGCCAAATAACGATAGGTGTGTTCCGTCAGTATCACTTGAGAACCAGTACCCTAGGCTTAGTGTGTTTACCATTCTGGACCACATCGTCACTTAACATCAGGTGAGATAGTGATCAAAGTATCGTGTAAAAAAAAAAAAAAAATCATAACAAAAACATATCTAGAAACAGTTTTAGAAAATAAATGAAAATCTCTCTAGTAAGAAAATAACACAAAATTTATCCATAGCCATATATATCCTTACATAAATAGATCGTCAAACATACATACACGAATATAAACATCGTCTTATAAATACTTTTTAAATAGTGATAAATTCATTTTTGGCTTTTTATTATTATGTTTATATGTCTATTTTATACGAGCTGTGAATTTTTAATGTAAATAAAAAAATACCTATTCCTGTGATCTACATTACCTTGTTCCTTAGGGTTAGGCGTGCGCACGGGTGAACCATGGAAAACGATCTCTGCTGTCCAAACACGTGCTTGGTTCTTAGTGGTGAGACGAATAGTGGCGGCTAGCAAACGGCTCCTCAGCGCGGCGGCGGCGGCCTCGCCCGCGCCTTCGGGCCGCGGTAACGACACGATGCGCATGCCCAGAGCTGATCCGCTCCACTCTGGCTGCACGCCGCCGTGCGTCACGCCGCGCGCTGCCAACTGAAACAAACGGAGACGGATATACACATTTACCGCCTAGAAACTGAATCAAACCGCCGTCTATCAGTGCCGTGGCGTGAAAACAATCGTCGGTAAAGCCGAAGCATAAACAATCCACCTGGTCGTCATACTTCTTCCTCTTGATAATTAATACAGTAATTAATGGTGGATGCTTATGCTGCCTAACGAAGATATCCAGTTGCAGTTAGTGTTTTTTTTTTAATTTAAATAAAACACCTGTGGACTCTGGGTCCACACCTTTTTTTATGTTGGAAGTTTTATTCGACTTGCTTCAGAAAAAATTGCATATATTTCATGCAGCTATGCAGTTACCTTCTTTCATAATCTAACATCTTTCATAACAATACTTACCAATTGTTAAGCTTATTTTAATACTATTACACTTTTTTTGTTATTATTAATTAATTACTTAGTAATTATGTCCAATTTTTTTTAAAGGACATAACAAGCCAAGCAGAACTAGTTGCGTGTCTAGGCATCCACTTAAAACGCCAACGCACTCAACCGTCATAACCATAGCGTATTATTATATATGGTGAACCACTCATCATCGCAAATCGAGAAGAAAGACAAATTAATTAATTAATTTGGCGAAACTGATACTTCTTTTTCAGTGGCACCGAAAAAATGCCGCCGCAGGCTATAACCCTACCTGCCCTACCTGTAAATCCTTCACTTGATACAAATATCAACGCAGATAAGCAATACTGTGTCAACCCTCAAAAACGGAAAACTAGATTTTCGTGTCAAACACAAGATCATACAATAGCGTACATTTTAATGATATATATTGTGATCCGCAAATCCCCTTTAAATTAAAGGGGAAGATTTACAAGAACATAATACGACCTGTCGTCTTGTATGGATCAGAATGTTACCCCATAAAGGTGACGGACGAAAGAAAATTACATGCGGCTGAGATGCGAATGTTGAGGTGGACGTGTGCCGTGTGGGGGGGTAACAAGAATGGACAGGATTAGAAATGAGTATATTAGAGGAAGTTTGAAAGTGGCGCCAATAACAGACAAGTTAAAAGGCGGTCGTTTATCCTGGTATGGACATGTGATGCGCAGGGAGAAAGAGGATGTTGTTAGAAAGGTATTGGATATAAATGTGTGTGGTTACATGGGAAGGGGAAGAACAAAGAAAAGATGGATGGACTGTGTGAAAGATGATATGCTTAGGAAAAGGGGTGAATGCGGAGATGACAACAAATAGAGAGGAATGGAAGAGGAAGACATGTTGCGCCGACCCCAAATAAAAATGGGAAAAGGGTAGGGAGATAATGATGATGATGATTGCTCCCAGAGCGAGAACATAGGATGTAAATTGTCTGAACTCCAAACGGGTGAAGCTGCGAGCACAGCTAGAATTAACATAAAAGAAATACTTCCATACCTCTTGAGCGAGATTGACGAAAGGCACTCTTTCATCAGCCGAGGCGACAACGTGCGCTAGTTCAGGCAAAAAGTACGCAGGCTGACGTACCCGTAACGCACGGATATTCGGCGATGACAATTTTCGTTTGCCTGGTTGCATACCTAACAACATATATATAAGTATTAATTTTAAGCGATGATTGCTCAGTTGGTAGTCCGATCGGATTTCGCTTCAATGGACGCAGGATCAAACCCACCTATCCAACTCTAAGATCAGCCTGAGCTTTCGGTGAAGGAAAACATCGTAAGGAATCCATAGCATGGTGGTAGGGCATTTCCTAATAATGCCCGTCTGGGTAAATACCATTCTAAAGTTTGAAAACCTATCACCAAATACCATTAAGTGTGTTCCGGCAGCATCACTTAAGAACCAGTACCTAGGCTTATTGTGTTCATCATCCTGGACCACATAATCACTTAACATCAAGATTGTGGTCAAAGCACAAAGCCTATATTGTGTAAAATAAAACATATTGTGTATCCAAACTATCAAAGAGTACTTACTCTTGGTTACCTTATAATTATCAAGTATCATTAACATTTAACTGCTTTACTTCATTGTAATAAAATCATAATATATCAATTATTATTCATTAACAAAAAGTAACAACCATGAAAATAAATAAACCGGTGTCATTAAATACCTGGCGTGTCGAGAGGTGTGAACGGACCGTGGGTTAATGTGAAAGTGTCCAACTCGACGAGTGAGTGTAGTTTAAAAAAAAGCGCGGGCCGCTGCAGCTGGCGCTGAACTTGACGTAGCCTACATTCAAGACACATTGTTATGATAAATAATATTTAAAAAAAACTATAACAACATGGCATACAACATATCCTTATATGAAGTAAGTAAGTATACACAGCATTGTATAATACTGTACTGGACTGAGCTTCAAAGGGAAATTGTCTGATAGAAACAACAGAAGTAGAGGATTTTATTTCCTCTCCATGCAAACTGAACCTGGACAAGGGATAATGTTTATGTCCATTATTCGTATTGAATAATACCTTATCTTAGAGCTCAAATACCAATAAAATTTGGCAATACGGAAACAATTGGAAGCTGGCGTAAACGCCCGATTAGTGCTAAACCGGTTAAGAGAAAGGCAGTCAATTATATTACTTTAGGTGTTAGAAGCATTTAATACAATCTGAAACACACAAATCTGGAACAGACAAGACAATGGAGTAAGGTAGTTTAATAGAGTAATTAGGTTGTTTATAAGAAACACAAAAAAATACCATGTATATAGTGACTGTCTGCAGATCATCATATTTTGTAATTAGAACTAGACTGTAATTTTTGTTGTTGTTTTTAAAGTGTTGACTGTGAATGGAGCAGAAGATTCATACCTCATCTTCGCATTCATCTGGAGTACAACGGCGAGCACCGGCGAGGTGAAACGACAGTGAAACTGAACAAGCGCTGCCGCTGTTGGAACTGTTGCTTGTTGTCGCCGTACAGCCTGCAGCAACTTCTTTCATTTCCACTATCTATACATTTATAATGCAGGTAATTATGAATATAGAGTATTAAACTATTACAATGTAACATTATTTTTTGAAGTGAAAATTTCTTTAGCAAAGTCGATGAAACGGTAAAGCGACAGTATGTTGCTGATGAAGGTCGGATTTGTTCCTCAAAATTTCGAGAGCGTGGTTAGCCCGGTTGACTAATCCGCGTGTCTCATAGACAGTACGACTGACAGGTCGGAGGTTCGAACCCAAAGTGGGTAACACATTTTGTTTAAGGTTTCACTTCTTCCAAGTTTTAATTGAACACATTAATTTTTTTTTTCTAATTATGCCGTATATACTCACCAGTATATGGTCAGTATATGGCGGTGCAACGTCACGTAGAGGCGATCAGGTGACAGCTTGGTAAGCGGGTGGTCAGGCCCGTGCAGGAAGGGTAAATGTTCGCACACACTCGCTGGGAGATGCTGTAACGTCTTTTCACAGCGACGCGCGACCAGCCAAAATCTGAGGTTTGACAATTTAATCTTTATTCAAATATTAGTTATGTCAGATGCAAATACAATAGTTTTTTTTACTAAATACATTTATGTATGTATACGACACCTACACCAAAAATACAACTTTTAACATTTTTGTCTGTCTGTCTGTCTGTATGTTTGTATCGGGTAATCTCCGGAACAGCTGGACCGATTTTGACGGAAAAAAAAAAAAAAAAAATTTAAACTCATAAAAAATTGAATAAAATCCGATTTAATTCAGTTTTATCGGCAAGTGTTTGAATGATGAGATATATTTTTATTTAGTACTAAAAAAATTTAGGAAAATTATTAGGGTTCCGTATAAAGAAAATTAAATCGCAGTGAAAAATATATGAAACGCGGTCGCAGCCGCGGGTATACAGTTAGTAATAAATAAAATAAGAGATAACCCTAATAGAACTTCATAAGCAGAACAGATACCTGAGTTGTGTGAGTAGCGCTCTGATTTGCACGAGGTCCGTGTTGCCGAGTGCTGTCGCCAGCTCGGACATGCGCGGTGTGCCGGGGTAGGCGGGCACGCGCGCGCGCAGCCGGCCCCCGTGCGCGCCCACTGACACTAACAGCTGTTCCGCGCGGAGACACGGGTGTACCACAGAGCAAGCCAGTACACAAGGCCACCCTCCCACGCTACACTCTACCTGTACAAATACACATCTTTTGTTAATCCAGATATAAATATAGCAAAATAATAATCTATATACTTATATGAAAAGGTTAGAGGGACGAAATCATTGAAATACATTGAAGATATTTCAGAAAAAATACCAGAATCGACAACTTAGAACATTTCGATGGTTTTTTTAATTTTTGTCTGTCTGTCTCTTCGTCGGTCTGTCTGTTTGTTTATTAATTTGTTCGCTAATCACACAAAAAACTACTAAACTGAATTGGACGAAATTTGATGTGATTATAGTATATACTCTGTACTAATATTTAGAATACATTTTTATACATATATACACTTATATAATGCGTAAATAGCGTTTATCTTTTCATATTAAAACATAATAAACATGTGTTTGCTTAATAATATTATAAATGAATAGTGAAATGAGCAGAAATACAACTTAATTAAATCGACATAATTTATTTAACATTACTAATTTTTTTAATGTATGTATTTCTTACGATTATTCATAGATATCAATATATTTACTTTTTATTAATTTTGACTGTTTTGAAACATTAAAAGGAGATATATTATATATAATAAATAATACTAAAATGCTAAAAAAATTGTCTGTGTTTTAATTTCTTAATCACATAAAAACTACTCAACCGTCTACGATGAAATTTGATATGGTAGTTTATACTCTATAGTAACATTTATCTATTTATATAATATATGATTAGCGTTTATCTACATTCGTTAAAAACCATAAAAATATATACTCTAAAGAGTATATATAGAGTATGCATAATAACATCTATACTAATATTATGAAGCTGTAAAGTTTATGAGTTTGGATGTTCGGGGTAATCTCCGGTACTACTGATCCAATTTTGAATATGTCTTCACTGTTAGAAAGGTATATTATATATAGGTTACTTCACTATCGAAATAAATGTAATTGAAGTCGGCAAAAATTACCGGCTGGACGGGAAGGGTCATAGGTAGATTGCAGCTACAGGGAGAATATAGGCTGTCTATTAGAATATAATTATCTGAATTCCACGTGAGCGAAGTTCCGGGCACAGTAAGTAATAAATAAAGATGATGCTGATATTTTTTTACAAATACATTTATTTAATAATAGTGGACCTGTTCATTATAATCACTTGGTTCCATTCAGTTCTAGTTTCAGTACATTTTCTTTGATAATCTTTGAGTGCAATATAAAACTGATTTGACCGAAAATCATCAAATTAGATATTTTAGTAAATTTAATGGATATAAATTTGCAACAACTTAGGCCAATGGAATTTTTCAAAAAAGTTATGACAATACCAATATTTTCTATTGCTGTAATAAATAAGGGTATCACAGGTGCGTAATTAATATTCCGAGTTAAAATTATAGCTTTATATTTAACATTATAAATTCATATTAAAGACATAGATGGTATGGAATATGAATTATTTGTACCTTTCAATACTTACCCCCATATCGTTGAGTAGCACTTTGAGGTCGGAAAGACGCTGTCGAGAACGTACATGCACGGTGTGCGCCAACAACCGTTCCATAGAAGGCGCATGTGGAGTGAGTGCTGCAGCTACGCGTTCCCCACCCGTCAGTGCTGGAACGTGCCACACGCACAGAGACTCTCCCTCCGCGCCCACTACGACGCGATATCCCAACTCACACCCTAGCTCTCTGATTTGAAACACAACATATTGTTATTATGATATCACTATGATAGACTATAGCAACATAAGTAATAAATAAGATAAACACTGACCTCCAGTAGGAAACCTGTAATTTTTGTCCCGGGATATATTTATCCACTTGAAGATGACGTGATAAACGATCGCGACAGAGTCTCAATGTTTGAGTATACAAAAGTTCCAGAGAAAGTGATCGGCAAAAGAATCGGAGAGCAGTCAGAGCTCCGCTCAGTCCAGCTGCTGCTAGGCGAGCCTGTGCAACTCCTCGTAGCCAAGCCAATTGAGAACTATGCACCAAAGCTTTACCCTCTATAAATAATATAATTATTGTTAATAAAAAAAAATGTTATTATCATCTACAGTACATTCAAGTAAAACCTATACTTCATAATTACCTCCAGTTTCATTATCTTGGATGAGTATAGCAATATCCAACAAGCGCCATGGTAAATTTGGAGCATCACCCATTACTGTGAGTGAAACACTGAAATCTTGGCCAACTGTAAATGTAGCTCGACCATTTTCTACCTAAAAATGTTGTTACATATTACTTTCTGATAAACCTATACATCGTTACATTGGGAGGTTAAGTCTAGGGTCATTGGGTTAATCAATATGATACCATATGAATATTCTTATAAGAAATTATAGCAGATATCATATTAACACATTCAGACTAGTTAATCCAGTTGGTTAGACACCAACTATTTGTCGGTAATTTACTAATGATTACTGTGACTATCACAAACAAATACTATAACATATGTAACTGTCATGTGAAGAGGCAAAATGCTGATACAGAATGCCTATAGTATTGTGTTGATATGAACAATTATGCAACAAATTCCAAGTGATTTGTCTTTTATAAACGTTTAAATAAAATGAAATTTTAATAAAAAGGTGCTACTATATTTCTCTTAAAGTACTATGATAAAAGAAATGTTTTTATTTTCAAAAAGAATTATGTTCACCTATACCAGATAGGTTCTCAAATATTCATAGATCATCACTAAACATTATTTATTAGCACTAAATCTGTAATCAAAATTTTATTAGTACAGATAGATAAACAATAAAATGTGAGTTGGGATCACTGAAGTTTTTAAAGACACATCATTATGAGAATGTTTATTAAATATCTCTGAGGACTTTTGAATACATTGTCTTACATTGTCTTGAATTGTGTCACCTTTAGATAATTGGTGATAGTGGTTTTGTAAAACACAAATACATTTTGAATGACAAAATATTACCTTTAAGTTTCTAACATCACTAGGAAGTGATGCAGTAGTCAACCTCTGGCGAACAATATGAGCTAATGCCCGTAATGTGGAACGTCGTTCAGCAGGTGTGAGTGATGGTGGTGGAACCAGACGCTCACGAATGACAGCAGGTAAGCGACTGTATGTGCCTAGAGTCAACACCTCAACAGCTGCAGCCATATGAAATGTAGGCAAACTGCAGTTGAAAAAGAAAAATGCTGTTTCTAGATAGCACTCCTGACAATGTATCTAAATTATATTGCTCATAAATGTAGGTTATAAAGAGTATTAAAAAAAACAAACCGTGCATGTACAAGAGTTTCGCGTGCTACTCTTGCCAGAACATCAGCAGTCTCAACAAATAATAGGGCTTGTTTATCTAAAAATGCCATTATGTGAGCTGAACGATCCACTTTTGTAGCACTACTGGCCCATTTCACCAATGCCAGTAATCGCACAAATAACTGGCGAGTCCTAGCACTGAACTTATAGATCTCAATTTTGCGTTCCATATCTGTCTTCCTAGGCAACCTAAAAATTTAATAAATAAAAAAGTTTATTTCTATTTGATACAATTTCATACTATTTTTGATGTAAGTGGTAGTACTTACAATTCCGCCAGTACCGTAAGTTCATCATAAGTTCTTTGTACAATGAAGTCTATCAGCATTGCAAGAGAAATAGAGCTACCACGAGCTCCACCACCCTCAGCACCCTGGGTGCATCCTTCTATAGCTACAGGAACCATGACTTCCAATTTTTATATCTAAACAGACACCTACAATAATTATTAATTTATTTTTATATCATTTTGTATAATGTTAAGTTTGTTTTGGACATATTGAATACAATCAAAGATCAATAACAATTAAATTTTCAACTAGAGCTAGAGATACATATAGGGATGCCCCATGGCGATTTGATATGAGAAAAATTAAAACACTAAAAACTCAATTTTTGAAATCGCAACTATATCTAATAATCCAGTTCAGTCTTTACTGTTCGCTAAGCACCATTAATAAATTAATCAAAAACAGAATTTTAGCGAGACATGGTGATTTTTGTAGTCAGGCTCCTTCGACTACACAGAATAATATTACTCCTACCGGAGTTCAACTATTAGTGAATAATGAATGTATTTGACATTTGTGTACCACTAAAATGGCAAACAATTTTTTTTTTATTGTAAGTAGTCATGTACTTTACTGCTGCATAGTACATCAGGAGTATTTCGAGCATGCTGCCGACTCTAATATCACTTCAATTTTACCTTCAAATCTAATATGCTTGTAAAAACAACTCTAATATTGGATTTTTTAGGAGGATCTAAGCCGGTTATGTGGCAATTATTATGTCTTTAATCTATTATCTTGCGCATTTGACCTCATATCTTGTCATTTAGGTGTCGTTTGGAAATTGATTTTTTGTGAATTGATTCAACAGACTTTCAGATTGGATTCGATTCGAAGCGATTAAAAATTCAACCCTTTTAGTAAGAAACGTATCCGTAGATAAATAAAATAGGAATGACGATCTAAAATTGATTAATCGAAGAATCAACCTTTTAAACCAAAACATTAAAAAAAATTAATCGATATCTACCATTGGATCGATTCCGTGAATCAATCTTTTATCCCAGAAAATCGAGGTTAATTTTTCTGCTCCGATTAAAATCACAAATTTGTATTAGGTAATTAAAAATGTATTAAAACAATCACAGAGGTACGACAATTTTCACTGAATTAATCAAAAACTTGTGAGGTGTCCCTATTAGGAGTGGCGTTCTAAGATTGATTAATTGAAAAATGAACCTTTAAGAGCAAAAAATCGATTTTCTATACTGATATTTAGTACTAAAATGATCCAGTAAATCGATCCCAGACCTAGGAAATCGAAGTTATTTTTTTCTGATTCTACGAAAACCATAAAATTATTTACTATTAACTCGTTTCCATAGTTTTCCTATTGTCTTTCTGTTGTCTTATTTTTATAGGTACTCGAATGTACCCAATCACAAGTAAATGTAAGAAAGATTTTCAGTAAATTAAATAAAAACTCAAGAAATTACTTTGTGGTCAGTTTCTTTCGCTTATTTGTGTGATTTAAAATGTCTTTTTGATTACTATTACGATGGCAGACAAATATCTTGCATGGTGGTTAGTAAACAGTATTAGTTGGATGCTTACTACATCAAGAATATTTCGAACACCAACCATAAAATCACTTTTTACTTTTACCTTTGATATGCTTTAAAAAAACAACTTAAAACGTAATTATTTTAAAATGATAAAAGATTGATTATTATAGTATCCTCTTTGTTTGGTCTGATATGGATATGCCTATAAATATGCAAAGATAAAATAGTTTAGTATATTTTTCTTTTCAGTCTTATTGTCTTTTGTTTTTTAATTACTATGACGAGCTTTCTCAATAAAATTATAATAAAAATAGTCTTTACCTCTAATTTTCAATAAATGATGATTGTATCTAATTTCGATCAATAGAAGAATACTAGTTAAGCATAAACAAGTCGAAAAAAGACCAATTTTCTAGTAATTGATTTTTTAGATCTCATTCATTGTGAACTGATTCTTATAGCTTCGAACTGAATCGATTTAAATACCGAGACTTATTTCGGAAAGAATCGCCATCCCTAAAATATAATGATGAGAGCAATTGTTGGCAGAAGTTATTTCGTTTTCTTCCTACTCTATTAAAGAATCTCCATAAAATTAAAGTTATTGATATATATTGTCATTATAATATATAATTATAGTGATACTCCTCTCACTACTTCACGTAGTTGATTGAAATTAAAAGATTACAATAGTGTAATCCTTTGAAGGGCAATTGGCTTCACTTTGTGCAACCTTTAACCGAACTTTGTTATAAAATTCGCTAGTTTAATTTAACTTATTTACCATTAATTTTCTAGGTGCAAGTAACACATATTGTTATTAAAAATGAAATTTAATACCATTTTTTAATTGTAATTTTTTTTAACTTATCTCTGGTAGAAATATTCGTCCAATGTGACAGCCTAGGAGACATTTGTCCATACCGCCTATTCGGAAGTTCTAAATTGATATTCCAAAATGTATCAATACCACAGAGTACGTATAATCAACACCTTAACAAGACGATGGCAATCCCTCTAGAATTCCTCACTATAAACATTTTAGATTCACTTTATTTGTGCACAATAACAAAAAAAAAACTATATTACGTAAAAGGTCACCAAAATCACGCCATGTAGGACCCTATAACAGAAGTTTTTGAATTAAAGATAACAAGAACCATTTATCTCTAACGGCTACATGATAGACTGCTCTACTACATGATAGACTGAGGTGCCGTTGGAAAACTCAGTCCATAGTTTATTGTTGTGGTTAAATTTTTTACTTCCCTTTTATTATAAACAGCCTAAACAGGGAACTTGAAGTTGACACCAGAGATAAATAATATACTAGGTGACACTTTTATTATTTACCGCTGGTTGACACTTCACTTGACAGTTGACTCCTTGCAGTTGACAGTTGAACCAATTCATTAGAATTGCTGAGTAGTGGGGGAGTACTTATCGCTTATAAATCACGTATAAAGTTATTTTCTCAGTATACTTATGTATTGTATTTTCCTTAGTGCACTCTGTTTTCTGTAGGAAAACTGTTTCATAACGTGATTTTATTATTAAATTATTTTTTGTCATAATTAAAGTTGTTATAGTGGATTTTAGTGAATGTTTTTGGTTACATGAGATTTTTTATAAGAATAAGAATAGGATATTTTGTAAATAGTTTGTGCAGGGCCCGTTTTAATTTGCAACAGAATTGTGTAGTAAGAATGGGCTTGTTATCAGAAGGCAATCCATTATCTTGGGAAGAAACGAAGGCACTAGCAGAGCACGTCAGGCAGCACGGTATCGAACAGTTTATTAACTTATACAGAAAGTTGCAGGATAGGACTGGCGACGTTCTGAAGTGGGGTGACGAGGTATGTTGTTAAATATACACACACACATACATACACACATGTAAACATGTCTTATAATTAGTTTTTGAATAGTGATACATTCATTTTTGGCTCTTTATTTTATGTTTCCGTTTAGTTTATATGTCTATTCTATAAGAGCTGTGAATTTTTAATGTAAATAAATAATTATCTCCACTAAAGAAACTTATACTGGAAATATATGCTACTATAATAAATATTAAAGTTAAAAAGTTAGATTTATGTATTTTGGTTTGTAATTCTTCATAACATAATTAAAAAAACTACATTTTAAATTATACTGAGCTATTTATTTTACTGTAAAACCACATTACAAACATAATTTTAAATATAATTATAAGACCAAAAAGATAGGTTTTTTTATAAAAAACTAAAATAGATTATTGTCACTATCCCCCCCCCCACCCCCCCCCCACCCCCCCCCCCCCCCCCACCCCCCCCCCCCCCCCCCCCCGCCCCCCCCCCCCCCCCCCCCCCCGCCCCCCCCCCGGCCCCCCCCCCCCCCGCACCACCCCCCCCCCCCCCCGCCCCCCCCCCCCCCCCACCCCCCCCCCCCCCCCCCCCCCCCCCGCCCACCCCCCCCCTCTCCTTATTCTGATAATTGAGTTGTGTTATTCATGATTTCTACTAAAAATATAATTTATAATTAACAGCTTAGGCATGGAATCTCATTTTTATGTTTCAAACTGGTTCATGATTGAGCATTTTCAATATTTTCTTCACTTATTATGAATTGTCATACTAATGCCAGTAGTTAATGTATGCTTACTATCTAAACAACTTGATAGATAAAATATACTAAGTAAAACATAATTTTAAATATTTTAGTAACTTATTTAAAAGTGATAAGAAATAAATATATTCAGGAAATAAACTTTGTTCTCATTACCTTTAATTGTTATGAATATTAAAGGTATAATGTATTACTAGCATATCAGTATTCATTACCATCCTGAACATATTAGATAGATAAAAAGTATGTGAAGGATTACTCTTCTAAGCATGACAAATTGCATGATAAATATCAATGAAATCATATTATAATGATGTGTAAAAAAAAATTGAAAATGCTGAATCACTAATGTTATGCAAATCACAAAAATGAGCTACTATTTTTAAAGGACTTTATATCTGAACTTAAATATTTAAAAAAGTTTAGGCAAATTAACTACTTTTGAAAGTACTTCCTTGGTTGCGTTCTACATATTTATATGGGTTCCTTATAATATCTAAATTATAAGTGTCTACAGTAATTTTTCCCTTGTGGCTTGATGATGTGGTTACACTTTTACAATGAAGACCAAATGTTGGTTTTAGAATATATTAATTTCATTTAGAATTTGATATAAACTTATCAAAAGTTTTACACTCTATAAAAATAAACTTGTAATGTCTACTTTCATAAATTTACCTATTTTTCTATATATAAATGAAAAGATAAATTTTGAATATATAATAAAATTTGTTAAATAAACAAATAATAAGATTAATGGTTGTGAAATTATTCTATTTTTTTCTTATAACATATACCTATGGTTTCCAAATTACAATGTTTTACCTTACTCAAATATTTCAGTATACCTGTTTGTTGACTTATAACTTGATACCAAGTAAATTATAGTAAACAGAACTGTGAAAAGGATAGATGTATAGGACAAATTAAGAAAATTAAGTTGCCAAAGACACAGTTGATCCATGTATGAGAAAAGATGATTAAAAAAAGAAAACTTGTGTGTAAATAGTTTCATTAAATTTGGAAAAGCTTACAGATTAATAATTACAATAAATAAAAACATACATTAGTTGACTATTTATTGTTAATAAAAAGCTTTGAAAGATAAATACCAGGATTATTTTAATTTTAGTTTAACTTAGATTAATGTTATTTTCATAGGGAAATTATTAGTATAAATACAATTCTCTATTATGTCTTTTTGAATACATAAGAGTTGAGTTGAGAGTATTTACACCTGGATTTGTTATTTATGATTCATTGTTAAATTTCTTTGAATTAATACAAATGTTTATGTTTTCTTAAAAATTTCCAGAACATACATTTCGTACAAATGGGACCCTTTGATACAAAAAGTTGTTGTTTCAAAGATCATTATATTCCTACCCTTTTCCCATTTTCATTTGTGATTGGCGCAACACGTGTCCCTATTCTATTTCTCTCTATTTGCAGTTATCTCCGCATTTACTTCCTTTCTAAGCATATCATATTTCACACAGTCCATCCATCTTTTCTTTGCTTTTCCCCTTCCCATATATCCGTCCACATCTATATCCAATGCAACATCATCTTCCTCTCTGCGCATGACATATCTATACCTAACTATACCTAACTTCTCTGTTATTGGTGCCACTTTCAAATTTTCTCTAATGTACTCATTCCTAATCCTGTCCATTCTTGTTATTGTTTCAAAGTTATAGATGTTAAAATCATGAATTTATATAAAACATGCATTTATTCACTGCATATTAATTTACTATATTGTTTATTTACTTCCATGAGTGTGAAAGGTCATTGTTCTTATCTCTGTTAGCCAGAAACTTGGGTTAGTGAGAAACCTCTATAAGACAAAAACAGATTCTAGTCCTTTGAGGTGTTACTTATCCAGGTTCAACTCTATATGTAAAACTACCTTCCTGCCAAAATGTCATCTAATTTGGTTAATTAGTTTTTGCGTAATTGATAAACAATTAATGTTTATGAATTTAGATGAAAGATGGGCAAAAATTAAAACAAAAGATTGAAATGTGTTCTGTAATAGATTTTAAAGTCCCATAGAGTATTATTCTCAATTATTACTATTGTTGGTACAAATTGTATATCCTTATTGTTTTTTTCACATTTTCTCCATATTTTATTAAATAACTCTTGTACCTTGCATATTGTTGACGTATATTATAATAATACTTTTAAATTCTCTTAAACAATTGTATCATAATATTTTTAAATAATAATTGTACCTACTTGTTTGCTTTATATACATCGTAATTTTAAATAATGCCATTTTTTTAGGTCGAGTATATAATAGTCAAGTTTGATGATGTAAACCAACGAGCCACTGTGAGTCTAAGAGCTGAAGAACTTCTACCAAAACTACAAGAAAAAGAACAAGCTGATCCACTTAGTAAGTTATGAGGTCAAGTTGTAATTGATATCATAAATATGTTATTACAAATGATTTTTTTATCAAACACTAACTTCACGCAACAAGCGTAGTCATGACACGGAAATTAGTTGTTTATGAAGTAAGTATGCAGAACAACTTACAAAATTTTAATCACGGTTTAGGAATGAGTATAGGACAAAAAAGTAAATAAACTTTTTTTTGTATTGTTTATACAGAAGTTCCTATATACGAAGCGATTTGCTTAATTTGAAAGATTCCAACTTGGTCGAATTCAAACGAAATCAACATAATAGAATATTAGTACAGACCACAGAGTAAAATTAATAATTCATTGCATTGTGTAGGAATATGTAAAAGCATCCTCGCTTTTCCGGCATCTAAAGAAGCAAGGATGCTTTACAAAATGGTTATGGTAGCAATAAGAAATCGGTAAAATTTGTGTCAAAATACGCTTTTTACTGGGGTGACATGGTCAATATTTGACCAAACCCCATAAATTACAGAAAAAAAAAAACTGTTGGCAATCCTTCTTTTAATTATCTCAATTTGCTGCTTTGAATCTGGACCATCAATTGAAGTACAATTATTTTTCCGAGTTAGCATAAAACAAACTGTTTTGTCATGTTTGATCTAGTCTAAATTGTGATAATAGAGTGATTATATTTAGCGGTTGAAACTAGTATACTATACAAGGTAGTTACTGTTGAATATCGTTAACATAAATATACTCGAATCTAAACGGTTTATATGTTTTTTTGTGAGCATATATCTGTAGTTACTAAATTTAATCATTTAGTTTACTTGGGGGGTTTTACAAAATTATTTATCTCGATATGTAAATTACAATACAAGGTAACTTTAGCGTCTTTACAGGTAATATTCATCATTAAATCTTCATTATACAATCGTAATATCAGAATGACATTCAGAAATATATTTAACTGTTGATTTAAGGTTGTCACGGAGCTGATGATAATTTATAATTACGCAAGGTGACCGTTTCACAGTGACTAGGACAGCTTATAGCCTTGAGCGTTCATATAAACTAATTTTTGTGATTACCCAGTGACATATCATAGCAGGTATTTTACAGTAAACAAATCATAAGGACGATTTTATGTGAACCTACGACAAAATTGTTATCATAATAAGATAATATTGTATCATGAAATACCTTTTATTAATAAAACAATTCTAGAAATTAATACAAAACTATGTTGATGAATATCAACGGATTTTTGAGATCCACACACTTTTGCACTTGTAAAATTCTTAAGACTCAAACACGTTTCCTTCTTTGCTTTCATAATTATTTTATTAACCTGATGGTGTTATTTTATTTCAATAATTGCTAAATTATTAGTTTTTCTTAAATTAGCTGTAAATATTTTAATTGCCTATTTCCTACTAATAAACAAGGTTGATGAAATTGTGTTCACTGCGACTTATAAGCTAATATTTGCAAGTCAAATTTTACCTCTCAGCTAATAATGTGGTATTAATAATAATAATATGCCACTAAAAGTCTACATTATAAGGATATTATTATTTAGGGATGTTGTTAGTGGGAAAACTTGGCATTATGAAACGTGACTAAGCTTAATGAAACACAGGTAGCTTTATTTTTTTTTTCTCTAGATTTAAAATAAATTACTTATTCTAAATTACATACGGGTTAATACGAGGAAAATATACTATGTAACACATACAAAGAGTATTCATGAGAAACCGAAACTTATAAGAGTGAATTACTTTTGAATCTAAAATAATGAGTAATGAGTAAACTAAGCATCGAGTAATATTTAACTTGGATTTTCCATCGAGTTCACTCTTTAAAATATCCCCTCTACGACATGGTTACTACAAAATTATGTCAATCTGAAAATAGCATTATTATTAAAAAATTAAGTCGTTCGCATTATAAGCTACTTTTAAATTTTCAAAAAATATATTTTTAATGTTCAGTGAAGCTCCATATAAATCGAATTAACTTTAATCCTCTTAGTCTTCCAAGTGATATAGGTTGTAAATGATTAAGAACGATCTATAAATCCACATTTCTCGTTCGAAATACTCTTATTCGAGTAGTTATATAAACACGGACCTTTCAAGACATTAGCAGAATCTACTACATAATTAATTCTAAAATAACGTTTTAGTAAAATTAAACACGATGGTGTATTAAAATTTAAACGTACAATTCTATGGCGTACCTACACAAAATACCACAATGACTTGCAGTATTTCGTTCTTTTTATAATTCTTGACTGGTCTCTATTTTTTGTTAAAACTTCCAAGGTGATGAATCATTTGTATTTGTTTCACAATATTTTCACAACATAATAATATATTACGTCATCACTATATCTTCCAAGGTAAACCGAGAAGATTCCTCAAGGATCACTATCGTATCTGTTTTGTGTTTGAACTTTTATCCCAGTTGCATTTACCGCATCACATAGTTTTATCTTAGATAATACGAATGAAATTCTGCAGTCTGAGAGTTCTGCGGTAGTAACCACTTTATTATAAAAAATATTTTTATTTGGCAAAAATTATCTTATTTTAAAAACTTTGGAACTCTTTTTTGATAATCATGTCTTAAATTTTTTGATTAGTGTTATATTTATCTATAGTTATGTTTTCATTATATTTGTCATGGATACGTCAAAAATTAGAGTACATAATTATGGAATATGAGTACCGTCATGACGTTGCTGCCGTGCATCATGGTACTAGCAACATGCAACATCAACAAATTTTACGCAGCGAATACTATAAACGATTGCACAACCCGTTATTGTTTTACCGATTTCCGTTATGAAAATTTCGATTAGAAAAATGAACCCAGGGGTCGTGTTTGCTCGACTACTTTGGTCGACAACGACGAATTTAAAGATGACGATACTCAATCTGATCTGATGACTGTTTTATCAGTTGTTTTCGACGTTCGCATCAAAACAATTGTTCAATTTGCGTAAAATTTACAAGGTAAAATTTTGACAAATGGGTGCTTTAAGAACTTAACTATTCGTGATGTACCCGTCCACTGGCTGCCTTGTGCTACACAAAAACGAAGGAATTTTGAACCAGTGACGAAAAATGAATTCTGTTTGACAATTTAAAGCGCTCAGGAAACTAGTTAAATCCTAGTTCAGCACCTAACTAATGCCCTTAACGAAATATAACACCTAGAAAATGTGATAGTCACTGATTGGTGATCTAGTGCCAGTGTAATTCATCACAGCTTCTTAACCAAACGGAATGAGCGTTTCTCCAGATGTTTACTGTGAAGAACTAAAAACAGTGATGGAATTTCTGCAAGCTTTTGTCATTCGTTCGTCGCTTCGCTGCTTTATTGTATTATTTTTTGCCTAAAGTGAGTAGATAACAATTCGAACAAGTAGAGTCGAATTCCTATAGACTACATTTTATTCGGTTATCTCTGCAATCGAAGGTCGTGTGTTAGCAATGAATCATTTATGATTATAGTTCTTTATTGAACATTGTATTCTGAAATGACATTAGTATGGAGAAATACATTATTTTTAGTATTATCAAGTAGTATATAGACAACAAAATAATACTTTTGCGCCGTGGGGAAATTTGCATGCAAGCATGTTTTTTTATAAGTACAAGTTAGTTTTATTTAGCCATGGGCCATGTCTGTTTAACGTCAGTCATTTAGCCGTTGATGATAAATCAATATTGTTGTATTCATCATATTAAATGTTTAATTTTTTATTTACTGTATATATGTCTGAAGACAAATCTTACGTAATAAAATATTATAGTTCTACAATTTTTTCATAACGAATAAATGAAATGAACGATGTATGTAATATACGTTACTCAGCAAAATTGTTATTCAAATTTTTTTACCAAGTTAGTGTTATGTTTACTTAATAAAGTAGATAATTACTTTTTGTATTGTGTGTTTATATTGGATTTCATTATAATTTATTTTTGAGGCTTTTTAGGTCTGTTTTTAGATTGTACCAAATAATACATTATATGTCGATGATTTTAGTGTATTGTGTGTAAAGTGTGGATGGAGTGTGTAAGAAATCATATGAAAGAAAAAGGAGCGAATGAAGAGATGACGGCTGATAAGGACGTATGGAAGAAGAAAACATACTGCGCCGACCCCAAGTGAGTTGGGAAAAGGCATGAGAATGAAGAAGTTTTTAGTGTACGATCCTTTAAAGCGATTGAAAAAAGTTAATAATACAATGGTTATGTTTCCACAACATCCCCAAGCAAATACCCTATTAAGTTAGGTACATTACCATAGAAAAAAAAAAACAAAATCGGTCGTGTAGTTTTTCAAAACAATCATGCTAAATACGAACAGCGTAGTGGAATAGAATATCTTTAGTCCTTTGAAGTCGGTAAAAATATCAGTAACATAGTTCAGAATATTTCGAGTTCCAGTCAATTGATATTATTGTTAAATATTGTTGTTTATTAAACTTCCACCTTCCATCATAGGTTGCCTGCTCATCCTTACACCCTTAAACCTAGCCGTAATGAAACTACACTAAGGTGTTCTAGGAGCTATTTATTGCATACACTAGCGCGGTGGAATGAGCTACGTAACAGTTTTCTCTCAAGGCTACGATATGCGACTTAGGGAACGTTCCTATGCGACTTAGGGAACGTTCCTATGCTACTTAACCTATTTCTTAAGATATTTCGACTCCTCCTTCTCTCGGTGATCACTCGTAGTATATCCCAAGAATCAAGAACAATTGTTTTCTGTTTAATTATATTAATATCTGTCTAACACTTCTTCAATCAATATGTTCCCAGCAGCAATCCACTCGGGTACATAATTTTGGTCGCGGGGGCAGTAGTATCAGAAGTTTCTTCAGACTTAGTTATTTCCTCTTCATCGACGGCTTCGACATCTATCCACTCCTGGATTTCTCACACAAAACCTCATGTGGCTTTGTGGCCAACTGTGAGCTTAAGAAGCACTAAACACTGCGCGCCATATTCAAAGATAGATCGAAACTACGTTATCGAAGCTACGTAACAAAACCCTAAGCCACCTCCTACCTCCCCCCAACCCCCTTCCCTCCCATCCCGCTCATGTGACCGAGCGTAGTATCTTGAAGATCCACCTCCCCCCCTTAAACGTTCCCTTATCACGTATGGACTGAAAAAACGCTCTCCAAGGTCAGCAACGCATCTGTAATACCTCTGGTGTTGCAGTTGTCCAAAGGCAACAATAACCATTTATTATGAGATAGACAATGTGTTTGTTTGCTGCCCTTTGAAAATATTTTTTTAATTTATGTATTTTTGAATTATCAAATGTTTCATTCAGGACGTTTTCAATAAATTCGTTACAATTGTTAGAAGCACCAAAGGCACATCTTGTGTGAATGTGATTCATTAATAGCCATATGCAACCAAGTTCTGGGTAACCACTTGTTACTCCCCGAGGATTTACACACGCTTTCAGCCAAAAAGATTCGTACAGTGTATCCAGGCTTGAGCAGTGTGGCGACGATCACACTTGCTTACTTTTTCAGAATAATAATAAAAATAATACAACTATTAGAGTTGTATGCGCATGAAACACACATTTCAAAACTAAACCGTATAATTTTATTGTTCTTATCCATTTCTTGTACTTTACACTTATTTGATCAGATTTGTAATACATAGTGAGTTTGGACTTGTGAATTATATCTTTAACATTTTAATATTTGTAAAGTATTGATATATAGCTGAATGTTCGTCACGAAACTAAATATATATTATAATATGTTGGTTTGTGTAATATTGTTGCAGATGTGAAGTCTCTTTGGCGTCCGGAATTTGGTGCTTACATGGTGGAAGGTACCCCGGGGAAGCCTTACGGCGGTCTCCTAGCACATTTTAACATTGTAGAGGCTAATATGCAGTATCGACGAGCTGAAGCTAGTGCTTTTACTCAAGGACGGTGAAGTTATAATGAGCTTAACAAACTTTCCCAGGTATAAATTGTTTTTCATTCTCATTCTTTTTCATTGATATTTTTTCTCACAATAGTCTAGGAGAAAAAGTATTATCTCTATATAAAAAAAAACAGGTATCTCCAAAACCTCTATGAACTTCTCAACTCTTCAACTGATTATGATGGAACTGTGGTGAGTTGTTCTACATAGCACGGTTTCTTTCCGTGGCATTGCAACGTATGTCAGGCACACCCAACATTGAAATAGAGATAACACTATTTAAATTATTGTAACACAGCATATAATGTTAAAGGAAAATGCTTTTATAATCCTTAATTTTTTTAAAAATTCCTCTATCATAGTTTTTTTTTTTCTTAATTTCATTTTGAAGATATATTTAGAAATACTCAAATATTAATAAATCTTTAAATCATAATTTTATTATTACAGCCTAAAAGATCTTTTAAGATTTTTTAAAGAAATTAGTATTACATTTTAATTACTTTATTTAATATATGTGTGTACTTTTGTTGCTTAAAGTAGACCTACTATGTGATGGTGTTTAAATAGTCCCAATTTTTTTTATAAATTATGGTTGTAGACTTCACAAAGTGTCTCAGATAAAAAAAACATAAATACACACTATTCAAGGATTAAATGTATACCTGAATTTTAATTACAGATCACCTACAATTTGTATTAACAAAACAATATTTAATAAGTATGTTTTAAGTATGTATGTTTTAACAATAAGTATGTTTTAGATTAGGATGTCCAAACTTCACAAGTCCCCCGTATCCTCCTACGCCTGACAAGGGTGTGACAAGATCACTTTATTTTCCGGACCAGGCCATATTCCAAGGACATCCTCGGTATAAAACTTTAGCTTCTAACATAAGACTTCGGAGGGGAGAAAAAACTCCCATTAATTTGCCTGGTAAATATAAAAAAACTATATAACAATTTAAATATTTCAAGCGGTTAAACAGGGTCAGCCAATGTCCGCACTATTTTTTCTGTGTGACTTTCCTAGACACTCTGTACAAAGCCTAAACCAGACCAAAGACCATCAAACCAACAGTGTTATGCAGATCAAAAAAAACCATTTTTAGAATTAAACGCAATATGCAACGTTTGTGTAAAGGCAGAAAATTGCCAAACTTTTGTTATTCTTTATATTTATGGCTATCGTGACCGTGAATTCATTGCGTGTAGTAATAAAATAAAATGGTTAAAGGTTAAAACTCATCCTCAGAGGAAGATTAATTAATGGCTTTAGCACATAGCGGACGGGTTGAGATGCTAGTGGTATTTTACTATAGAAAAGGTCGCGCTCGGCTCGCGTCGACACGATGTCTTCTATAGAAACATCGCGTTAGCTTGTCGACCCGCCCACTGTATGCCAAAACCTTAATCCAGTACGGGACCTGTAGTAAAAATTATCAAAGGTTTAGGTTTTACCTATATATATAAAACAAAGTCGGGTTATTTACACCATTTATAACTCAAGAACAGCGGAATCTATTTTTACGATCTTTCATCTGTTGCTTTTGTCTCTACCCCGAATAGCAGATTACTAATAAAACAACGGAAAAAAAATTATGAAGAAGATTTATACTTTCGTACAATTTATATGAAACCGTTTTTTGATAATACCTCGGGATCGGATTGACTGATTTTGTTTGTTGCTCCAACACAAAAAGCTTCCTCGGGAATCTTTATACATATAAATCTTCTGTGTGTGTGTGTGTATGAGCTAAACTCGTAAACGACTGAACCGATTTTAATGAAATTTTTTGTGTCTATTCCTGAGGATTCGAGAATGGTTTAGATTCACAATTTGGCCCAATTTAATTTTTTAAATATGAAACGCGAACGAAGTCGCGGGCACAGGTAGTTGGAAGTAAAACTAAATGGAATTCAGCTAATAACATACCATTTATTGATTCCGAGGCGGTACGAAGTTTCGTCGGGACGGCTAGTGTGATAGTAAAATAAAACAACTTTTTAAAACTTTTCTCAATTTATTTAAAGCAAATTCCATATTAATAAATAGCTTTCCCAAATTAAACGAAAAACTCTCACAATACAGAATCTTGTTATATGAGTTATCAGGCCCTACTCATCCTACATCAGTAGATTCGTTTTGTTCTGAGAGTATCTTGTAGAATGATTTATTGTATTTTATGGAAAAAGTAAACAAAATACAATTTTTAAGCTATGTTTATGGTTCCATAGTAATTGATATCTAGTACATGTGTACTTTATATTTGTTCAAAACCAAATTGATCCATTATCTATAGTAATAAATAACATTGAAGTCAGTGTCTATAATGTGAAAATATTTTTTTTTACTTAATACATAGCACTGTATACGATACCTATACCAAAATTACAATTTTATACATTTTTGTCTGTCTGCTTTAATTATGTATGTCTGTCAACAAGACGAAGAGTATCTTTGTTTCGGGTAATCTCCAGAACGGCTGGACCGATTTTAACGGTTTTTTTTTTGTTAGATAACTGAAGTTAGTCTGCGTAATTTAGGGTAATTTTATTTTCCAAAAATAATTAGGATCCCAAGAAAAAAAAAAATCTCATCAAAAATTTTGAATAAAATCCGGTCAATGGTCAGTTTTACGGGTAAGCACTTGAGTTTAAGGAGCATACTTTTAATTTATCTTAGTACCTAAAAAAATTAGCAAAATAATTACGGATCCGTATAAAAAAATTAAAAAACGCAGTGAAAAATTTATGAAACGCGGGCACACGGCTAGTTTTTAATAAGCTACGAAAATAGTTCAAGTTTTAAAATGCACAATATTTTAGTGTTCCGAGATGTTAACACGAAATTACCAGTGGATGACGCCCACCGACTGGAGCCCGAGGCAGCGAAACCCGATTGCGTGTATTTGGACGCGATGGGCTTAGGAATGGGTTGCTGCTGCCTCCAGCTCACGTTCCAAGCTTGTTGCATCACTGAAGCACGCACTCTTTACGACCAGCTCTCTCCGCTCTGCCCTATCATGGTGGTAAACTATGTTTTATTTTATTATTATCTTTGTTTCATTTTTTATTATATTATACCAACTTTATTCTGGTGAAGGAAAACATCGTGAGAAAATCATAGCTTGTTGGTAGGGCATTTTATTATAATACCCTCCTGGGTAGATATGATCCTCAAGTTTGAAAACCTGTCGCCTAATACCATTATGTGTGTTCTGGCAGTATCACTTGAGAACCAGTACCTGTAGTCTTAAGTGTGTTTACCATCCTGAACCACATCGTCACTTAACATCAAGTGAGATCGTGGTCAAAGCACAGCCTATATGATATTAAAAAGATTGTGATTATTGCTCGTATATACTTGGATGTGTGGTTCGAAATTTAAAATTTTGATGAAAAAACAAGTTTCTGAATTTTCGTATTAGTAACATTAAAGCTCGTCAATTAACCTAAGAAAAAAAAATCTGTTGACAGAAGTTAAAAATGTAGAGGTAAAAATGTTATCTTATTTACCATATTTCCTATAAGTTCAGTTGGGTAGTATGAGAATTTTATTTTTATTTTTCAAGATCGTTGAGGGGGAATACTACATTGGCTCTAATGTGACCAGAGCATAAGTAATTTGGTAGTGAAATATGGAATTATATAACATTTCCCTAAAGGAATATAAAGTAAGGATGTATTGGATAGATGTTAGATGCGTAAGTTAGGAACAGATTGTTCGACCTACGCCTATGTCCTTCTAAGCTGCATATGTACTGATTTTTTTTTAAATTTCAGCTAGCTTTATCGGCCGCATCACCGATATACCGTGGTTTTTTGACTGATGTTGACTGTCGTTGGAATGTGATCTCGGGCTCAGTGGACTGTCGTACGAAAGAAGAGCGCGGCCTCGAACCGTTAAAGAATAACAAGTTCCGTATACACAAGTCACGATATGACTCAATCGACTCTTACCTCTCACCAGAAAATGAAAAGTAAGTTTATGTTCGATACTATTTCTTTATTTATTTTTTGCAGCGATGTTCTACATTACATATGAATAAAACACTCAGAACGACAGTAGTTACACGTGAAGTGAAGTCATTTAGATATTAAAAGGCCACGTACGCCTTTCGTTATGTGCCGATATATGTGTACGCCTACACACAAAAATATTTTATTTTTTTTGTTAGCTTTAATGTTAAGCTAGTTTTTGTATGGAACTATCACTCACTCTTACCGTTGGTACTCTATGGTTTATTACTCGAATAATTATACATAATTTTAAAATTGTTATTTTTTTACATGTGTATTCCGAAGTGTCCTTTCGTATCAGATTGAAAAACCTGCCATAGTAACACGTTTCCGCGCATCGTGTTCTTGGAAACAGCCAGTGTTTCCAGTCTAGCAGTTAGCGTGAAGGTTATTCAGTCCGATTGGATCGCGACCACTGTACACTTGTGAAAAACACGTCGTGTCGGTGTGTCGTGTAATAGAATCAACAATTGTATATTCAGAGATTATGATGCACTGTCCAACTCATCGTTCTTCGACTTTGCTTTATATAACATCAGATTAAATAGAATAGTGTTACCGATCTCTAATAAGGAAATACTCATTAACACAATTCTGCCAGTGCCATTTGATATGTGCTGCATTCAATCTTGTGGCAACATTTGTAAGCTCCAGGTAAACAGATGGCTCATTTTTCTAGAACTTTCCATAGGAATTTCGTGCCATCTCATAATAAACGTTTCGCGTCATATTTCCAATACACTTCATTTAGATTCAATAAACAACATAAATAATAAATAAGGCATTTGCCCAAATTAATGTATTAAAGACAATAACTGCCACATGAAATTTTTAGATCCCACTAAAAGACCATTTTCAATGTTGTAACAATTGCATGCATCCTACCATAAGACTTCCACTACTGGAGATAGGCCTCCCTTAATAAGGAGGGGATTGCCATAATCGCCACGCTTGGCAGGCGGGTTGGGGATCGCAGTTATGTTTATTTGGTACTACGAGGATGCTGCTGCACATCTGGTTTATATCGCTTAGTCGCCTTTTACGACATCCACGGAAACGATATGGGGTGATAGATACTATTCTTAGTTGTCACCACACGGTATTTTGTTGTGTAAGATCGTAACAATTATCTCTATTAAAATATATAACTAGCTGGATTAAATTGTACAAATTGTTTATTTTATATTTGCTATTAAATTCTGCAGATATAATGACATTCCAATAGTTCACGACGAGGCTATATATCGTCGGCTGCGTGAAGGCGGCATAGACCACCCTCTCGCGATACATGTCGCACATCTTTTCATCCGAGATAGCGTGTCTCTCTTCTCTGAGAAGGTTCACCAGGATGACGAGAACGATACAGATCATTTTGAGGTAAGCAGGTACCTTATTATATAGCACCTTACTAGGACATCGCATTACACACATACGATTAAGGATGTCAAAGATACAAAATGCCGGACCATGTATCGGAAGTCTGTGAATAGTATTCTGTTTCATTTGAAATATTTATAGTAGTAGAGAAATATTTACAGTTTTAGAGGCCGCTCAAGTATTGCGTAAGGGAAATTTTTGAAACTATTTTCGGTATTATTTACATTTTTACTGCACATTTTGAAATGTTCGATATTTTTCTTTTAAATATTATGAGTATAATTGCGCAAAAGTTCGCTAAACGTAAGCAACGTTCACGTATTATTTTATTATCATATTTTGCATTAATAAAAAAAGTGATAATATGTTTTGTATTTAATAACCTATAAACTTTATTAATAGCCTTTATGTATTATTTCTCCATTATCGCTGGTTAGCCGGTAGAAAATGCCTTGTGGCATTAAGTTCGCTAGCGTACATATTATTGGTATAATAAAGAATTCATTCGTTATATTTAAAATTGTAATGGAAACCCAGATATTAGAGTTATTTTACACAATATCGGCCAGTATAAAGTGTTCCTTCATTTATCCACGTATAGAATATTCAGTCGACGAACTGGCAGACGATGCGGTTCAAGCCGCCGCCGCCGAACTCGTCTATAGGTTGGCGCGTCGAGTTCCGTCCGTGCGACGCGCAGCTGACCGACTTCGAGAATGCCGCATACGTCTGTTTCGTCGTACTACTCACCAGGGTCATACTCTCATACCACCTCAACTTTGTTATGCCTATTAGTAAGGTAAGATAAATACAAACTTATTTTTGAACTGAAAACTTCCTTAGTCGCGTTGACCGATTTTTGGTAGGGGAATAACTTATATATTCGCTTAACCTATGGCCTTCAGCGACATGCTACAGTCTGTCAAATATAAGGTGGCGTTTATGTGGACGCTTTTGTGTTGCCACATTTAAAATATTTTACCATAAATGACCGAATAAAATGTCCGAGTCCAAACGAAAATTATTCCGTTTGTTGTCTAAATAAGGTCATAAGTATCAGACTCAGAACTGTAGGCCATGTATAATTAATTTTGGTTTAGAATTTTTTCATAGTTTTCCCTTCTATCGGTTGTCGTCATGGCTGCCTAGTTTTTTTTTAATATTTTTAACTGTTATTATAACTATACTAGCTTTGCCCGTATTTCCGTTTGCATATAATAGTTGTATTCTTTGAAAAATATTCATTTTTTAAATATTGAATAGTTTAGTGCTGGTTGAATTAATGTAAGGTTAATAATTTTGTTAATATAATACTTCTGTTATATATTTACACATACTATTTCAAATACAAATGCATACAAAATTTTAACAAAACGATATATTTATGATACAAAAGAAGAGTTATGTAAATAGGTTCAGTGGTTTTCGCGTTATAACAGATATGAATGAAAGACTCGTTTAATTGAAAGGTCGATGAAAACATGCAACGCGCACAGAAGAGAGGCGCCTGCCTTACCGAAAAGTTCTGGTGGCGGCGAGACGTCGGCGCGCCCACCGACCTCGTGACCCACGCCAACGATACCACGGAGCTCTACGCCGAGATGACCATCGATGAGATTGTTAACGGAAAGGTTATTTGCTCAAATCTATTTTTTATTTTTTTCTTTACCTTTACAGGGTGTCATCGAAATTAATACCAATAATTAAATGGGAGCTTGTAATTTATATTTAGAAATATTTTTAAATATGTTTTATTGGGAAAAATATTGAAACAAAACTATAAAACATGCAATACGAAAATTCAACTAAAGTATCAAAATCGCGTAACCGTTTTGCAGCGGTCAATGACCCGGTAACCATGTGGATAAAATTATCAGCTGATGTGCGCCAGCGCGAGTGGAGTCGGGTCATCGTTCGCCGAGTACGCATCGCACGGTTTTCATACTTCAATTATATATTTTTGTATTAATTATTTTTTTGCTGTATTACCTTTTGCTTTGTACTTTTCAGTAACATAATTATAAGCTCCTATTTAATTATTGCTATTGATTTCAAAGTCACCTGTATATTTACTAGTTGTGTGTCCACAGCTCCGCTTGGTTTCTTATATTCTTCACTGCTTAATATAGTCTTTAAATAATTTATACTTAACCTAAAAAAACAAATGAATGAAAAATGAGTGTCTTTTGTTTGTATTAGCGCGGAAAAAATATCCATAAAATAAATCGAAAAAAAAATGAGTAAGGGTCGATGGAATCCACGCAGTAGATAGCCTATAACCATCTGCGAAGAATTCCGCGTCAAATGGTAGTAGTCCCATCCCGATATGTTCAGCAGTTTTGCCATACTGCTGTATGGCCGACAGACAAAAAAATTGATTGTCAGATTCGAGTTTAGAAACGTCTAAAAATCTGTTATAAATATTTTTTTTTTAATTGTAAAAAAAACCTCAAGTTTAAATTATTGTACGTTATTTTGCTAATTATTAATTTACTGTAATTACGATAATAACTACGATTTTGTTTGGTTTTGTTTTACAGGACGGCATTTTCCCAGGTTTGATTCCACTCATAGAGTCTTATCTATCTGGTATGGACGTGGACGCGGACACTCACTGCTCGGTGCAACAGTACCTGAAGCTCATACAGAGGAGAGCCTCCGGAGAGATATCCACAATGGCTGCGTGGATGCGGAACTTTGTTACCACTCATCCACAATACAAGTAACATATTATATATTTGTACTAATATATACAATTGTAGTATCTGTTTGTAATGCCAAAATAACAATTTTTTAAAAAAAATTTCTCTGTCTGCTTGTGCCGGTTTATCTCCGGAATGGCTGGACCGATTTGGACGGCACTTTACTTAGTAGATAACTGAAGTTATTCCGCGTAACTTTGTCCATTTGTATTTTTCGAAAATTATTAGGGTTCCTTCCGTACGAAAAAATTTAAAACTTATGAAATTTAGAATAAAATACAATTTGATGGACAGCATCGTGAAAGCATTGTTTTATTTAAAGATTATTGAAGATTATACACAGTGAAGAATATATGAAACGCGGGCGGAGTCACTTGCATACAGCTAGTCTATGTATATAAATAAACAAAGATAAAACAGTTCAGTACCTTTTCCTTTTGTGTTTGTCAATCGATTTTCTTAATATTTTTATTGCATAGTAAGTAGTTTTTGTGTTTTATCAATAAAAAATTTAGCAGTATGTTTTATCTTAATTTTTCATTAATGATTATTATCGGCCAATTGACGAAAACTGTTTGCTATAAATATATAAGAAAGGGAGATTTAGAATTAGTATTCATCTACTATTAATTCACTTTGTAATAAAGCGTTTTCCGAACATGAATGTTTCACAAGAGATTATTATTTTTGCCGAGATATTAATATAAATTTTTACATAATAATGATACGTTTTTATTATTATTACAGCAAAGATTCAATTGTGAGTGAGAAAATTAATTACGACTTGTTAAAAACTACCCACGGTATACAAACTGGGACGGTACCGGCGCCGACTCTACTCGGCGGTAGCAATGTATCCAAGACTAACGAAGACATTCCGAAGGCGTTCACAAAAATGATGGGCAAGGATTGTTCCACCTAACCGACCGGAGCCGCTCCCTCACACCAACGTAGTGCCTTCTGTCTCCGGTACATTCGTTTCTATGTGTAGTTGTTTGTTGTTATTCACGTGTATGTATTTACGGGCGCCTCGTCTTATTATCCACTTGTGTCACATAAATGACATTAAACAGAATATATTACTATAATTATCTATAACATTCCTAGAATGATTTTGAATTGTGTATAAATAAGTTTATAGAAATTGTCGTATATAATGCATCGATCGAAATTCCGTAACGTTATATAGATGTCTTTTTAATTTTATACAGGGTTATTTGGAAATTATATACGGTATGTTTGTTGATTACATTGGGTGGCATTGAAATATTTTTTTAACATTGACAACAAATTTAAGACATTGATAATTACAGGACGAACGGTCAGTAGAATAAACCTCCTTGACAAATTTATCACATTTTTTTTAATGATATATTTATAAAAATAGTTATAGATATACTCCTAAAGCAGTTCACTCAGGAAGCTGTGTTAATGAGTTATGTCTTCGCTATGTTTTTATGTCACGGAATGCACAATTCTCTTCTCAAAATTAGTTACAATTATGTAGTAATAATATGATAGTAATAATAGTTACAATTATGTAATATTATTTTATACTTTATAGTTACCATATAATTATATAATATATTTATTATGTAAAATTTGCCATAACTGCTAAAATAAATATATGAAATCACTTTGACTCTGTGACTTTACAATTTGTATAGTTGTGATTTCTGTTTGAATGTTATTAATTTCAACGTGTTATGAATTAAATGGAAATGTACTATTTGACATTCTGAAGAATGAAAGAAAAATTCACACTTACTTGCAAACAGCGTTTTACATCACAACATCTATTATTTAGTATCCTTAGTTACTATTGCACAATCAATATAATAGTACATTGTGTTATTGTTAAATAAAAATGGCTTATATACTTTAAAGTTCATACTTGAAAATCTTTAAATTGATAATATTATTACTATATTATAAAATAATAATTTTGGTCTATTAATGTTTCATATAACATCTTGTTGCATTAAAAAAATGTATCAATTTATTTTATATCTGAATTCAATTCGAATGTGTATAAGTTATTAAAATAGCATTATGGATCTCGAAAAGTTCCGAATAATAAAATTCACTCCCAATTTAGAAATCCCGGTGTTTTTTGAGGATTTAATATGATATGTACTTTATTATTATTTTTCCTAGATCAAAGGTCTTATTAAAAAACAAGTTCAAATCGTAAACTTATAGGAAATAAACTTATTTTAGCATTTATTATTAGTTATATTAGTGTATACAAATTTCTACAAGTAACTAAAAATATATTTATTTTAAAGAGACTAGAAAAATAGGGGATCACAAGAAGCTTAAATTAATGCAATTTATCATACGTTAATATTGTATTTGCATTTATATTTTACATTATTTTTGTCGTATTTTATTATATGGTTATACCATCGATACTCGACCTTTGGGTCATGTACACCAAAAAACTATTTCACAAGAACATTAAAAAGTTCGAATAGAGATTAAAGTTTAAAAGAAAACCCTCCTTGAGTCTTTAGCAACATCATGTAATGATAAATGAGTAAAAAATATTCTACCTACTTGACACTGGCAGAATTAGAAAGTAATTCACATGTTGCCATTAATTAAGACCATTTATATCTAAAACGCATACAGTTTATACTCACGAAGTTTTGAATATTCTGAGTACTGATAAATTGATTAAGTAATATGACCGAACCACTCTTGCAAGTGGGGTGCGCTGTAGGTTGAGTATGGACAGGTTATATTTTGTTTATTGTTAATAATTTTTATTAAAATAAATATGGAATTCAGCATAGTTACATTATTGTTTAATTTATTTGTTATTAACTGTTACCCACCCGCTTAGCTAGATGTAAATGAAAAATCGATTTAAAAAAAAACTGTTACACCATATTTATTTTCAAATGTACCAATATGTCTTTTCTACACGCAGGTAGCCTGTAGTGAAAATCACTACAGGCATACCTCACGCGGGAGAAAAGATTTTAATGTCTGCTAGGTCAAATTAACCAGTACAATAGATAAGGGTAGTGCATAAATGCATTTCCACCCGTCAAAAAAAAAAAAAAAAAAAAAGGTCAAATTAACCAACGGACCCTTCCGCTTTGGAAATCTATGTTGCTAATGCTATCAATAATACCATATGTATATAACTTTCAAGTTTCACCGTGCGTCATAACCGTTGTAGTCTTCTGCCAATAAATTGGTAGTTTTCCTAAAAACCCGTTTTTAGTTGGTTACCGTGACCAGGGCTTAGCTAGCGTCCATCTCTGAGATAGTAGTCATAACCGAGGAAATTTTAGGTTTCATTAAATATCGAGTTCTCTACGGGGCGCTGGCACTTGGACTATAGAAGACAATTTTTTTTTATGTCGGATAAATAATAGTCCAACAATATACACTGAGTAATTATTTAATATTTCTGTTCGAAAAATTTAGACAAGCTAGATCAACTGAATGATCGTCATAATTTTAATATTAGAAGTAAAGACAAGTTGGCCGTCCCACGCTTTAGGTTAAGTAAGTGTAATAAAAGCTTTATAGGTAATAGTATTAGGTTTTACAATAAGATCCCAAGTAACATTACCGATTTACCTGACAATAAGTTCAAGTATTATGTCAAGCAAGTTTTAATCTCAAAAGGTTATTACAGGGTGGATCATTACGTGAACGATAGTGACGTCTGGAATTAACCCACATCTCTGTGCTTCCACTAACATTATTAAGACTACGATTTGTATAGTTTTTTATATGACAAAAAAAATGATATTATATTTATAAAAAAAAAGAACCAAATCGAGTTTCTTGCCGGCTCTTCTCGACTGGGTTGTTTTCCGAACCGGTGGTAGTGTTTTAGACGTTCATAAGCGCCTTCTTAGGGCCTAAATTGAATAAATAATTTTTTATTTTGATATATTTCTACAATTACTAATTAATTTACAAAGTTACGTGAGTTAACGGCGGATTTCACACCACGACCGACTTATAGAAATGGGGCCTTGGACGCGTCGCGCTTGGGGTCGCGCTTCGCAATACCGAAAATTATGCGTCGGCATTGCCACTACACAAGTATGTATGGAAGTAGGATGGACGACCAAAATGGTATTTACCGAGAAAGTTAAAATTTAGAGAGTAGTTGACACCATAGAGCCTGCTGTTGACAGACAAAAAAAATTAAACACCCACCTGTTTAATGTGATATTTATTGGAAAGTGTTTAAATAAATTTATAGAAAAAATACAACAAATTGGTATGCATTAGCAAATACTAAATATGTTTATTTAAAATTTATCAACTAGTTGTAAAATGTGTTGTTGTTCCTGTTGACGCCACTCGTCACTGCCGGCGTCGCCGAGGTTGCCCGCGTACTCTGCAGACAAACAACTATAGTCAGTGAAACAAGATTAAACAATTTTTTTGTCTTTATTGTTTAAAAGACATAACTTGTCTAAGCTTGCTTAAGCTATATAAAGAAAAAATATACCGATTAAATTTGTTGTTTGAATTAGTAAATTGTACCTGTTACTAATATACAAAATTTTTCTGTGTTATAATACTATCGAAAAGATAAATGCATTAGTACTATGCCATTAAAGAGGTAAAGTAATTGGTAAATCAAAATAAAACAAACAAATGGTAACCAGACAGATTATATTATCGGTAATATATATTTAGAGCGTTTAATTGAATTTATAATTAACTTTTCTCTATTATTTTATTTCATGTTATCAAGGGATAAATCCTTTAATTTTAGACCGCTCATATATATATTTATGTCAAAGATTATGTACAGTTTTACAAAACCAGTCTTTGTTATTCAATCGTGTTAGTAACATGTTTTTATGCATAATTCGCTTGTATAAAAATATCTGAAAAATAATTTTACCTCTCATAACGTGTCTAATAATCTTGAGTGATCCACCGCGAAGTGATAACACTCGCTGTACGCGCTGCTTTATTGTCGGCGAACCCGCGGTGCATACCTTGTATTGTGATATTGATTTTTAATTACTCGTTATAAAACTGGATATGGTAAGGGAAGAACTCTTAGATTGATTCGCACTTTGCCACTCGCGATGAGTGGTCAAATGACCACCCTCAAGTTCGGAAATCTATTGCCAATTAAAAAGTTGTGTTCCGGCAATATCTCTTGAGATCCTCAAGACTATCTTCCTGGTCGACTTTGTCACTTAATATCTTGTAAGATTCGGATCAAACTGAAGGAATGTATTGAGACCTATATCCAACTGTGAGAAAAGTTCTTAATAAAGAAATAGCTAGAGTATATATATAAATGTTTCGTATTAAATAATTGCTTCATGTATTTCACATATATTTACTTATAGTGTAGCTGCAAAATAAATTATTTATCTATTTGGGAAACACACAGTTAATAAAATACACATATGGAATTGCATAACAATATTACATAAACCAGTCAAGTTTCCACTAAAATTATAATTAAGGAAAGTAAATATAACAACTACTGAACAACAACAACACAATATCGTTACAATCTATAATATTATGGCAAACACTAGAAGTTTAAAACTATTTTCAGCAATTTTTTAAAGGAACTGGCATTTGGTCGAGGAACCCTAAAATTAATTTCACTAACAAGAAACGGAGAATCAATAAAATTTCTAAGAAGTTTAAATAAATAAATTTGATCTCTCACTATTCGACTATTAGTAAGTGTAGGCAGATGTGGTAAAGGTTTATTTGACAATTTACATTTAAAAGTTAAGTGTATCTTAAATCGATTTTGTACACTTTCAATAAGGTTGATGTATTTGTTATATTGTGGATTGCAAATTATTGAACCATATTCTAATAGAGAACGAACCGAAGCATTATAAAGAAGTTGGTTGCTTAAAATCTCTCCCAGTTCTAAGAACGAAGCCAAGAATTTTAAAAGCTTTCCCAATTATAATATTGACATGATCACTAAAGTTTAATTTATTATCGAGATTATATTATTTGTTACCTCTAAAATTATTCTGTCAATGAGTTGTAATGTGAAAAGACCACTTGATAGTCGTTTCAGATATTGTGCATCATCGTCCAGTTCTTCCGCTTCTTGCTGTAAATGTTTCAAATAGATGATATACATGTCTTCAGAATCCTTTCAAATATGAATATATTTTGCTTTTTATTTGAAATATCACTACTCCTTATATTTTGCAGTGAAAACATTGCAAGGTACTTGACTAATAATGCAAGTGTAAGTTAACGTTGAGGTCAGCGACATTTGATGGTTAATGAATTACTTTGTGATTTTCTTTTAAATCTTTATTTTTATGCCAATTTCTGTGCAGAATATTAAGATATACCTCTAGTTTTAGCAATAGTGAGGAGTACGGGCCTCTTACTAAAATTAACTGACATTTTTAGACGTTAAAAATTAAAAGAGAAATTCGAATTTGAATTAAATTTATACTAACTAGCTGTGCCCGCGACTTCGCTCGCGTGGAATTCAGACAATTATATTCTAATAGACACCCTATATTCTCCCTCTAGGTGCAATCTATCTATGTCCTGTCCTGCCCCGTAATAAAATGTAACCTATATATACCTTTCTGACAGTTAAGGATTTTTAAAATCGGATCAATATTTTTCTTTACACGATATAGGCTCAGCGCTTTGACCACACTCTCATCTGATGTTAAATAAAGATGTGGTCCTGAACGGTAAACACACTAAGCCTAGAGGTACTGGTTTTCAAGCGATGCTGCCGGATCACACCTATTAGTATTTGGCGTCAGGTTTTCAAACTTGAAGACGGTATCTACCCAGGAGGACATTATAGGAAATGCCCTACCACCATGCTATGGTTTCATCACAATAATTTCCTTCGCCGAAAGCTTAGGCTAATTTTAAAGTTGGATAGGTAGATTCGAACCCGCGTCCATTGACGCGGAAGCCGGCCGCACTATCCACTGCACCATCATCGCTTCAAATAGTACCGGAGATTATCTCAAACTCAGAAACTTTACCTCTTTATAATATTAGTATGAATGTTCTTATGCATACACTTCATCATTATGGTTTTTTAATGCATCTAGATAAACGCTATTCACACATTATATAAATACATATACGTACGTATAAAAAATGTTACTATAACGTATATATAAAATTTCATCGAAATCGGTTCAATAGTTTTTGCATGATTAGTGAACTAATAAATAAACAGTTAGACAAACTATAAATCCTAGAAAGGTTGTGCCTTCACAACGTCTAACAAATAAATAATAAAAAAAATGTTAAAAGATGTATGATGTGTATTGAATGATATTGAGTATGTTACCTCCATTGCTTTTTCAGCGCGATCTACCTTGTCCATGTATTTGAAATGCAACTCTAACAGTCTATCCACTTTCTCGAGATCGTTCTCAGTGAATTTCGCTAACAACCTCTGCCTTTGGCTGCCTTGACAATTCCGCAGCATTGACGCTATTATCGATACAACATGCTCTGTAAAAGTCATAATAATCACTCAATCGGAAACATGGAGTCGAGTAATTTTATAAAATGAGTTTTATTCCCGACATATAAATATAGGAACGAAAGTGGCGTTTAAAAACAACAAAAAAAAGTATATTTATGTAAAACTGTCCGCACCTGTGTCCGCGTTTCATATATTCTTCACTGCGTTTGAATTTTGTTATAAGGAACCCTAATTATTTTGTTAAAATTTTGTTGCTACTAAAATATATTTCCCTTAAATACAAGGCCCGTTACACTTGCCCGTAAAACTAACCATTGAATCGGATTTTATTCACAATTTAATGAGTTTTATTTTTTTACGAGGAACACTACAAATTTTCGAATAATAAAAGTAGCCTTAGTTACGCGGAATAACTTTACCTATCTGCCAAAAACAATCCCGTCAAAATCGGTCCATTCGTTTTGGAGATTACCCGGAACAAACAAACAGTCAAACAAAAAAAACTTAAATTGTATTTTTTGTATATAGTCATAAATATTTAGTTAAAAATTGTTATTTTGACATAACAAACAGGCACTTCATTTATATTTATTATTATAGATTACAATTACAATGTATATGTGTAGATGACATTGGTTCGAAAATATATATTACTAGCTGTGCCCGCGGCTTCGTTTGTGTTTTATATATAACAAATTAAATTAGACCAAATTGTGAATCATAAACCATTCTCGATTCCTCAGGAATAGAAACAAAAAATTTCATTAAAATCGGTTCAGACGTTTAAGAGGAGTTCAGTCGCATACACACGCACAAAAGATTTATATATCTAAAGATTGTCTAACTAATTAAAATGTGATTTATTTCTGCTCCCCCCCCTCCCCCCTATTAATGCTTACTTAATATTTGAAAGCTCCATTTAGCATAATTATTATTTTTTTTTGAATTGTCTATTGATTTAAATTACCAGGTATTATAACAATCAAATGTATCTGTATATTAAGTAAGTCTATGAATAACTAAATATAAATATGTAGTTAAAGAATTACCTAGTTAATGAATATAGATTTAAAAGGTTAACAACATCTTACCCTCATGTTGATCCACAGTTAACAGTCTTTTCCGTTTGGGTGTTTTCATGAAAATCGGGAATACAGTACGCAGTCCCAGGATATCAACAAACTTGTTACAGTTATCCCGTCCGTCGGGTCCGATCAATGCGTGGTCTAACACTTTTAACGAACCATTTCTTGATAATTTCTTCTCTCTAAAATCGTTAAGACTAAAACTTTATATAAAATCCTTTTTTTATTCACTAATTATGTATAACATAACATTAGCTCACGCTTGTTTGTACCCGAAGGGTTAGGCAGAGGTGAAATACCGAACTACACTACACTACTCACATTCCGCAGAGCTTAGTTCCGTCCCAGATGTGACAGGGGTCGAGCCTGTCACCATATCGGGCACAAATTCCAAATTCCGGGATAATATTGAGTAGAAAACCCCAATACCACTTGACCCGACCCGGGGATCGAACCCGAGACCTCAGAACGGCAGTCGCACCGTAATACAACTGCGCCACCGAGGCGCATTGTGTATAACACATAAATTTAAAAAGTACTTCAAATATAACAGTAATTTTATTTTATAGTTATATAATGCAATCAACTTAAATGGTTTTTTTTTAAATGTTAAAAGTACCTTGGGGGTTAATATGTACCATACACCGGAGAAAGGTTATAAAACTGCCACCTATCAATCTGTTATGTTATAAGCTCACCTTAACATAAGATTCATGAGTTGAAGCCCCTCACCGCGTAGAAATCGATCTCGGTTGGAGGGTTCCATGAGCGCACAACATAATGAATCAAACATATTCTCCATTGCTTCCTGTTCTTCCGCACCACTCGGGTCATGTCTCTTATAAAACTATTTAAAACAATATTAATTCTTGATAACTATCCAGAAAAGCCTACAGATGTCATCAATCGCTTAAATACCGATAAAAATTTAATAATGGGAAAACAATTGAAAGCTGGCGTAAACGCCAGGTTGGTGTTGGATGTTCCTTACTGAAGTATAAAGTACTATTATCCTAGCACTAATATATTCTAGCATTCCCATGATATACTTTAAAAGCAGCCACGATCAAGGCTATTGTTAATATTTCCTTGTCTCTACAATATTTTTCCTTACTTTATCCAATGAACATGCACGCATACTGTAAGCTTAATAAAACATAATCAAGTAATTATACTTAATTAAGAACAAATGCACAACTATTATGAAATATTGTATAATAGATTTGAAATAAAGATTCTAATTATCCAGTAATTAACACATTAGTCTGAATGGTTTATCATTCTAAAACTTGGTAAATTAATTGATACAGGATACATACCGCAAGTTGTTGCAACAATACATCAATGCCGTCCAACTCTCCCAAATATTTTCTATTTTCTGGTGTATTTTGTAATAATATTGACAAAATTTCTGTAGCATATAGTCTGTTGCCATCAAAAGGCATTTTCATCTACAAAACAAGTTTATTTTTAAGAAATTAATATTTCGTATGTATTGATGAATTTAGTCGTAAATTTTTGTGTATAGTGTGTGCAAATGCAAGGTTTAATGTGTCAAGTACCCATAAAAATAAGACAATAGGAAAGCTTAAGTTTAATAGCATTCTTTCAAATCTTACTTCCTACTAACATAAAGGCGAATATTGATATGTTTGTTACTTCTTCACGCTTAAATGGCTGGACAAAGTTTAATGAAATTGAGGAGCTGACACTCTGGATTAATCACACATAGGCTACTTTTTATCTCGATACTCTTTCAAACTCTTCTTCTTCTTAGATAATGGCAATTTGTGTTCAAACAATTAGTGCCAATGCCATGTAGGTAAGATGTATTTTCATTCTTGTATCAGCGTTACCAATCTCCAGCAAAACTGTGGCTCATATTGCTAGAACTTACCATGGAGCTTTGTGCGGCACATCAGAATAAATGCTACGCGTTATTTTCCATAATAAACTTGACTTGTACACAATAACCAAACTATATCACACAAAACGCCACCAAAATTACATGATATAGAGTCAAATACACAAATTTAATGAATTAAAGAAAACAACTGCTACATGGTAGACTGAGATCCCGCCAAGAACTCCTCTTTCAAACTCAAACGGTCCTACTATCCTACCATCTGCACTAATATTATAAAAAGGTAAAGTTTGGATGTTCTGGGTAAATCTCTGATACTACAGATCCGATTTTATAAATACTTTTACTGTTAGACAGGTATATTACCCCTGAGTCCTATATTATGCTTACTACGCGATATTATACTTCTTATTTTGATAAATATATATTTTAAATAATTAATTACAATAATTGTAATTGAAGTCGGCAAAAAATTCTATAATATGATGTGCACTGCCTGGACGATGTGAACAACACCCTGCGTTGCTACCGGTGTTTGGGCCTGCACAAACGCCGCACTGCACCTTATACGCTGAGACAGGGGGTGACATTCATCATGGGTAGTGTGCTGTGCAGGCTGCCATTCCGGCCTATTCGGCCAAGAATGTCTGGATGCATACTTTTAGAGAACCCTCGACAGAAGATGAAGAGTATTTTCGATAGAAGATGAAGAGGATTCTCGAAATAAGAAGAAGAGGACTCTCGATAGAAAATGAAGAGTATTTTCGATAAAAGATGAAGAGGATCCTCGAAAGAAGAAGAAGATGACCCTCGACAGAAGATGAAGAGTGATGAAGATGCCACAAATATTAAGCTAATAAGGATTAGATTAGCTCTAAAGATTATGTATCTCCAGTCCATAAAATGCAAACGATTTCTGAAATAGACTGATTGCGTGTTCTGAGAAATTTTCACCGATTTTTATGTTACCTATTTTTTGTAGTTTATAAGTTAACCCAATCACTAATATATAGCCCTAATCATACTTCCTTATTTACTTACTCTGAGCCTTTTTAAAATCCATTGCATAAATCCTTGTTTAGCAACTTCAACACACATCTCTGGTCTAAATTCAGTAATATTTTCAACAATACCTGCAATTTTTGATGATGTTATTGTGGATTTTTATTTTATAATCAGCTAATAAAATTTGCTGAATAAAACTGGAGACGTAAAACGAGCTTTACTTTAATTTTAAATCTGTACATTTTCATATACAAGTTTATTCATAATAAAAACAAGATAGACTGCTAAGAATAAATTGTATTATTTATCTCTGGGCACCAGTACCTAAACGCCATCGTATAATTGACATACTGTAGCATGTTGACGGATGACGTCCTAGCATCGGTATCGCAAATCTATAAATTTTCTCCTACCGAGAATTGCTCAACGCCGCTAAGAAGTTATCATTATAAAAAAAGTATCACTTTAAAAAAAAATTAAAAAACAAAACACAGAGATAAAGAATCAATTAAAAATACCGAGTGTATTATGAACAGCATCTCTCTCATCAGGTACTTGTTCATCTAAGCGTGATAGATTATGAAGAAGTAGAGCTGGTGCTTCCGCTTCTGCTAAAGCATTGATTAACTCCTCGGCACCTTCTTCACTTTCATTTAAAATATCTACGTCGGTAAGTTCCTGAAACAAACATATTTAGATTTGATTAAAGACCTCTTAACATTGAAGCAAACTATTAATGTTGATGCACTGTTAGTAACAAAAAATAAAAACCTGTAAAAGTTGGACAACTTTTGTAGACACATCTGTATTATCATGTGATAATAATTCTAATAAAGAATTAATACATTTCAACTCCACAAGCAATGGGTATTGGTCAGGTACTGTAGCTACTGCACTTAAGTCCTGTAAAAGATAAACTTCAACTTATCACACTATAAAATTTACATTATGGACATAATACACTAGCAAATTAGAGAAATACAATAAATCAAAAAATAATAAAAATCACAATGAGATCTTTTTTTAAGTAGAGTGAGACAGAGATATTCCTAATGTTTTATGAGTAATAATAAGTCTGTAAAGTGAATCGTATAGAATCATAGGCGGTTATTTATAATTTAGCAATCTACATTCACCAGCAAAAAAACGTTAATACTGGTTTATTTTTAAACTTTGTACTACTAACTTCATGTTGCCATATAAGTGAACTACCTATAGATTAAAATACAGTTTATACATCAATAATCATTGCTAAACTTTAGAAATAAAAAACATTTTTTCCACTTTCCCAAAAATGAGTTGAAATGTAGATAGCCATTTTTTGATTCTATACGACTCAAGTGTCCATTCTAAAAGTATATAACATATTAAATTCAGATGTTAGTCAATTTATTCTGACCAAGAATTACATTTAATCTTTTCTGTCAGCAAATTTGGCTTATTTATATTAACAAGAATTTTTTTTTTCTTCACAAATTAATATTTTGCAGATGCGTTATTACCATAAAAGTTATATTGATAGTAAACATATTTTGTTTTTCATACCTGTAATGCATCATGTAGATCAATTTCACTATCCATAAACTTTTCTGGTTGATCTGGAAACTTTATTCTCATTTCTCTGTTCCTTAGAGCCTTTTTTTCAAAATTAAGAACCAATTTCTTCACTGCAGTTTCATCTAATACCTCACCCTACAAAAAAGTATTTTATTCAAAATTTATCTTATGAATGAATTATAGAATATTAAAGAACTATGGTACTCAAAGAAGTAGTAACTCAATCAACATTCGGTTTCTTGCTTATGTTTTTCAAATAAATTAGGTAATAATAAGTCTTTCTTGACTTAAAATCCAAATAATTTCTTAGCTTAGACTTATTTCTTAGGAAGACAAAGCGTGGAAAGGCCCTTCACAAGGCGGACCGAAGACTTGGTGAACGTCGCGAGGGTCAGCTGTAGGCGGGTATGTACTATATATGTTGCAGGCCAAAAGTTTAGACCACCTTAATTAAAGTAGCAAAATTAAACAAAACTCCAATAAAATATTAAATGTTTGATAATACTATTAAATCATCCAATAAAACACTTTTTGACAATCAATATTCTTGAAAAGTATAAAGAAATATTAACAGTCGATGCTAAAAAAGGCTATAGTTAGCTAAACAGCTAATCGAAAATCCTCCTATACATTCAATGACTATTTTCACAAGTCTCGGCATATGGGCAATCAATTTGTTGATAGTCTCTTGTAATATATTGCTCCAACTTTCGCATAAAACATTCCACATTTCTTCTTGCGGTCTTGGAACACAATTACGGATGTTCCTTTTAAGCTCTTTTCACAAAAGTTCAATGGGATTGAGATCCGGGATCTGAGGCCAAACCATGTTTTTAACACCCCTTATGCCTCTGTTTCTTCTAAATATCCTCTGCATAATTGTCCTGTTGGAAAATGAACCCATCTCCAATTAATCACAAACCCGAAGAAACGGCATTTTGTTCTGATTTTTTTTACTGTTCCTTTTTCATTATTTCTATTTTTGATTTAAATCACCAGTTCCTTGGCTAGAAAAGCAACCCCAGATCATAATTGAGCCACCACCATGCTTAATTTACAGTTTGGCATCATTTTTTCTTGGGCACTGTGTAGAATGTAAATTCTTAGTTTTGAACCAAATAGCTGAAACTTGTATTCATCAGTTGCAAAGAACTTATTTAAAATCTTCTTCAGTCCAATCTCGATGTGCAAGGGCCCACTGGATCCATTTTTTCTTATTTTGTGGCCTTAGCAGATGTTTTGGAATGGCAACGCGACCATACAACTTCCCATTTTACTATAGTCAATGATTAAGGTTTAACTCAGGTTTTGTTTACTTTAATGCGGATTTCTGGTGCTGTTAAGCGTCTGTTTTTTGCTTGCTGGTAACAACAATGAAGTTATCTTCACTTGAAGTGGTAGCTCTTGGGCTTTTCGTGCGTGGACGATCTTGAAAACTGCCTGTTTCCCTGTATCGAGTTATTGTGTCATGAACACAAGTTTTTGATAACTTCAATTGTAAAACAATCTCACTTTCGGATTTGCCTTTTTTATGTAAAACAACTATGGCAGTACTCACTTCACTGCTCATTTCACTTGCTTTTCCAATTTTAAAATGTCTTGACAGTAGAAATCACAAGTTTAGACTAACAGATTGTTTGTGAACAAACCCATGTAAACTCAGGTAATAATAAGTCAGAAACATGTGTTTTTAGAAGCTAAATAAATAATCCTAATTATTGATAGATAGGAAACAAAAGCAAAGCAATTAGTTATTATCACATCATAAAAATATTATTATGATTCTACCACCTGGCTCTAATTCAGCATTTACTGGTGTTAGAAAACAATACATGTTTATTGTCCAATAACTTGAAAGTAAATAAAAGAATGAGTTCTTTAGATATTCCATATTAACAATAAAATATGCAGGTGTACATTTCTTTTATTTATCTTAAGGGATTTCTTTACCATTGATAGATAGTTTCATTGTTTACATGTGGTCTTGAACTTTTGGCCTGCAGTGTATATACTAATAAATGAAAATAGTGTCTGCTTGTAATGTCAAAGAAAGTTTTTTTTATCTAAATACATATGAATAGAATACTTTTACCAAAAATATAATTTTTTAAAATTTTGTCTGTCTGTTTGTTTCATGTAATCTCTGGAACGGCTAGACCCTTTCTATAGTACTTTTTTTGGGAGATAGCTGAAGTTTCACCACGTAACATGCACAGTTTATGGGCAAGTATTACAATTTATGAGAAATATAATTACTTCATCTTAGTACTAAAAAATTTTAGGAAAATAATTAGGGTTGCATATAAAAAAATTAAAATGCAGTGTAGAATTAAAAATATTAAACGCTGGCGCAGCCAAGGGTACAAAGCTAGTTGTATATAAAGTGTTAGTTTTAGTATGTAGTATACAGAGAGAAATATATGATACCTCTGTCACTTCATTCTCTACAAATTTTAATATGTCTTCTCTTTCTTTATCAGTAATAGTAGGCTCTTTTGGTAGAGATTTATTTAGTTGGATCATCATTGAGTCAGATTTAGTTTTCACCAGACGTCTAGATTTCGCTTTTGAATGTTCCTCCTCTGAATCACTGCCATCGTCGTTTGGTCGTTTTGGAGTTGGAACAGGCTGCAAGACATACATTCATAATAATAATACATTGACAAAAAATACTCAAATTAAATACACATTTAATTTGGTTAAATTTAAACCTTGAATGAGAGTAATTCACCGACATCCATTATTAAGGATAGTTAAAAATATTTGTTTTGTAAATTCTAAGACGAGAAAGAGTTATGATAATCAGACTAAGGCACCAAGAGCATTCTATTCTATACACTTTCTAAAAGTACAGACTAGACAAAGATTTTTAAAAATGCTCCACGTGTTAATTGTTATATTCTCTCGATTTTCATTTATTTTTAAGTAAATAATTTAAGCCAAAGATAAACAATAATTAAAACTTTTAGGTTATGTTATGTTTTTTTTTTGTTTTCTTTATTCCTTAGAAAAGGCAAAGAAGCTAGTAGACCATGCAGCCAAGTTAAACTTTAGGAACACTATCAATAAATGAATGGCGGTAACAAAATGGTAGCCTTCTATTACGACCACAACAGGAATAATTGGAACATTTCAGAATTCATGCTCCGTGTTAATATTTTCACTTCAGTACACTTGTGTATCATAACTGCCCTATATTACGTAAAATGTCACCATAATTACATAATATATAGTCAAATACTGCAAAAATAATGAATTAAAAACAATGACGACAACATCATGGACCAAAATCGGGCCAAGCATCCTGTTATGTTATATTTAGAAGTTTCTTTTCTATTTAGTTTCACTTAATTGCACATCTGCCAGCGTCAAATTTTAACAAATGTTTACAAACAATAACAAAATAATAGAAGTTGTTAATCAAATATTTTCTTCTTTTTATCACCTTATAATAAATCAATAGTAGAGAAAATTATGCATAGCACTTCTTTTTTTTCCACAATATTGAGAAATGTATCTATTTACTATATTTTATCTGTGACAAGTACTCTTTTACACAGAGCACTCTGTGGTGATGGCGGTAAGCTTAAAATTATTGAAATATTTACGAAATAAAAATGTGCAGAGAATTAAAATATTTGTTGCAAAGTCTAAAATACAATAACGGTAATGCTCGACATATGATTTTACAGGTACATATATATTGTTTGTGATATTAATACAGTCTCTTTAGCAATAGTCAAAAAATTATGTGGAAGAACAAGTACTGTGCAGTATAGTTAAACAAAAGTGATGGCATATTCATAAGTAAATTCATTGTTTTCAACAATCGATTTAAGAGCACAACTTAGCAAAACAAATATTATTTTTCACTGTTGACTGTTTTGTTTTGAACATAATTAGATTAACTTCAACTAAGGACTAAACACTCTATCACTAAATAAAAGTACACATATATCTCTTTTTTAGTATATAACAATAACAAATTCAGTAGACGCTTGTTTCTAATCAAGTACCTTTTTTTCTTTTTTTTTTTGACGGGGGGAAATGCATTTACGCACTACCCTTACCTATTGTATTAGTGAGACCGAAGTCCCCCAATACAATAGGTAAGGGGGCACGGAGGGACGAACTCCGTGCCAGTGTGGGACTCACCCAGGCGTGAAGCGCCTGGAAATACCCACTAAAACCCCCCGGGGCCGTCCACTGCATTTGGGATGAGGGCGACACGGGGTGGCTTTCGCAAGAAGTACCTAAATGTCTATATATGGCTCTAAAATAAGACACTTCAAAAGTAATATAGTTGCGCAAAGCGCAATAAATATGAAATTACAATAAGAATTAATTTATAAGTTATTCTTATTTTGTTTATCACAGGCATCTATCTTCAAATTCAAATTATATTTCAGAATATAGCGGCATTAATTCAAAAGGCAACTAGAGACGAGTTGTTGTGTTTATTAGACGTGCTAAACACAACAAACGACATCGAATTAAAAGTCCATATGATTTCATTATGCTCTGTTTATTTACAATCGAACGTAAGCGAAAAAGAATGTATTACTATTATTAGAAAGCAGTGTTTAAGATATAAAACAAAAATGAAATATCCCCGAACGCTATTTTAGTGTTGCTTAACGAAATATAATAAGGGTCGTCCAAGTATTTTGTTAATTTTGGCTCACCTCTCCCGTCAGTAAAGAATACACGAAACGCGGGCGCAGCTGCGGATACACAGTTAGTTCATAATACGTTTAGTGGAGTTGTAACAGTGTCGAGATCTTCTTAAATGAAATTATAATTATTTGAGTGATGAATAAAAAGAAAAGAAAATATCCTCATTAAATTATTATTCAATTAGTTTTAAATACTTCTTACGAAATAAAATTTTGTTGTACGACATTAAAATTCAATTCAGTACTTATTTAAATTTATGTCTACTATGGTGTTCTAGGATATTCATTGATCCAGATTAAATGTTGTCGATTGTTTTTTGCGTAAGCCGCGAAGATTCTGGAAGATTTTTTACGTGGGAAAAGAATTTACTCATTTTCCAGGAGTGAAGCCTCCGGGATTAGAGATGCCAGAGGGGTAGGTGGGACTTGCCCAGCGAGAAGCGCCAAGAATACCTACTAAAACCCACGGTACCACCCGCTGCATAGAAGGGGCGACACGGAATTGAGCAAGATTGCTCCGCGTCGCCCCTACAGTAAGCCCGAGCAAAAGGCATTATAGGTATAATCCCGTCGTACCGGGCCGGGCCACTCTCTGTTTTTCGTCCGAAAGGAGCCCAGTAGCTTTATCATATACCTACTGAAACACGATTCAAGAATGGTAGAGAGTTCTTGACTGAGATTTCACATATTATATTGTAATGTTATAAGTGTTCCGCGTGTTAATAAAGGTAAAAGGCGTTTGATAACGAACATTACCAGTTTCAAGCTCTGTGTAATCTATAATGTAATGTTCAGTTTTTTTTTTTCTTTCTACTTTGTAGTTGTACACGAATATATCGCATGGCGGTTTCTTCACATTCAGCCAAAAAGTTAAAATAAGAGGTTATTCAGACATGAGTAATCCCTGCATCAATTAGAAATTATTTATACGTATATTACTAAACAAAGTAGCTTAGTTAATTATTGATTATAAGTGTAATATTATTTCCAGAATGAAGACATTGAAGTTTTCATAACAAATAACTATATGTACGTTAGTATCGAAAGTATACTTTTAAAGAACTTGCCTAAAAAAACTACCGTCTTGTTGAATTTCCTAACGTTACTTCTTCACGCGGACAAAGAAGTGTTTGCCGCTAGGAAACTGAGTCTCGGTACTCACGTTAGACATATGATCAGAATCAGCGGTTGCTTAGCAACTATGGCAGAATTCTTTATTAGCGGGAATTTGGTAAGAATTGTCCTCATAAAATTAACCAGTGTTGTTTGTACATATTTGTCTTACTCTACTGTAATCATAATTTTAGCAAAAGGTTTTATTTATGACTTTCGATGTAGATGAGACTTTCGATTTATAAATTTGCATTTCGTAATAGTTGAAATAACCAACACATTTAACAGTATTATTTTAACTAAAAAAAATCATGTTGTTAAATATTTGAAAAATTTTTTTTACCAAACATATCAAAATAATGTTATATACTCTCATATGCAATTTATGTATTTAAATTACCTATCATCGAAGCATCTCCATACACTAAAACCTATTAACTTTTAGTGTTATTATTTTATTTACTCTAAAAGATATTGTTAGCGTCCAGTCCAAGACTGTTAAATTAATTCAGAAATGAGGCAATCCGCAGAAAAAGTAACCGATATTACCCGAAGAATTGCCAAACCACGCAGGGCACATTGTTCGTAGAACCGATGCCCGTTGGGACCAAAGCATTTTCAAACGGCCATTGCGCACCGGAAGACTAAGCGTGGGTAGACTCCCCACAATGTGGTCTTACAACCTGGTGAAGGTCGCGGGTGACGCAAGTCCGGTCGTTTTGGAGATTTTTTGGGTAGACTTATATCCAGCAATGGACGTCTTTCGGTTAAATTAATATATGTATGGATATTCATTCAGAAGTATATGTAAACAAGAATAATAATTGTTTATTATATCTATTGCCATGCCATTTCCATAGTACAGTAGGGTACTTTTTGAATATAAGCAATTGAATTGTTGTTGACTACATAGGCTATTGATTTAACAGTATCAAGACACGTGGGAAGCGCTTTGCCAATGTCTTGCGGAGACATGTTGCAGCTGCGAAATCAATCAAAGTTATTGCTCGCATTTGATACCAAAAGTGAGTTAGCTTTCTTATACCCACATATAAAACTCTTTTCATTTATTTGGTGATTGTTCAATAAGAAATTTTATTTTGAACATTGAGAGGAATTTACTGACAATAGTCTACCAAAAATATTTTATCGATAACACTCTACTGATGGTATTTTATATCCTGTACCTAACTATACACTATTTGTTTCGATTTTAATATTAATCTAACGAAAATCGTCAAAGTAGATATATAAATTAGGCTTTACTACACATACACATAAACATTAAAAAAGCTATTTATTATGAAATAGTTATGCAATATATTTATTAAAAACAAGAAACCCAACAGACTACAACAGAAAATAATTCATCGCCTCTAGATACGTTTTCCTTTTAGTAAGATTTTTTTGTAAGACAATTTATTTTGTAAGGTAATTATGTAGGAATTTAATCGCTTTAATAACGTTGTTATGTTATAGATGTAAATTCCCATTTAGGTGTTGCAGTTGTTTTATTCTCTATTGTTATTAAATGGATAAATTGATATTTCAGTGTGTCCAAGTATGTAGGCAAGGAAATTTGGACGCTCCTCCGTTGTTATTCAATTTGTTACACAATCACCAACAAAATATTCGCATATTTATTCAAACACATGGCATGTGTCTTTTCTCCAGGTAACTTACTGATCTTCTATATTTAATTTAGTTCCTTCACTTTGCACACATCTCATCACATACTTGCACCTTCGAGTTTATCTTTTAATTCGATGTCAGTCAACTGGCTGTAGCAAATAAATATCTAATTACATTTCACTTACTAACAAATATATAATTTGGTCTGTTGTGTAGTTGTTTTAATTTGTTATTTATGTACTCGTATATTTGATATGCTCTATATGTAATTTTAGTTACATTTTACTAGAGATAATTACATAATTGAGTCTAAGAAAAGTGCATTAGATATATTATTACTGTTCCGTAAGGGGACTATGCAGGTTTGTACAGTCCTGTATCACTGCGACCTGGAAGAACCTATTGTGACTGCCCTCAACTCTGCTAAAACTCACTGCTTAGACCTACGACGGCCTGGACGTACTGTAAAATCTTTTTGGCAGAAAGCGTCTGTACCTTCTCCGGGAGCAACTCGTGCGTACTCAGAACTTAGTTCCGTATGGGTATTAATGGATCACATTCACATAACATGTGCTTTGTCTTTTCGTCTGTAGTTTACCATAGAACTTCCACCCTCTTCTGTTCTGGACACTAGCGTTGTGCATGTGTTTGCTCAAACAACATCTTCAAATGGCTCGATAAATTTTTTATATAAGAAAATGGAGCCTGAACTTTGGGGAAACTCTAAACAAAAACTCCCTAAAAATTCTAGCAAAATGATCTCCGCTTTACATAACCATAGTAACGTTCATAGAAGACTACGCACTTGATACTCGTTGAATTGTGTATGTTATGCACAAGGTATCATTATACTAAAAAGATCCGGACTACTAAAACGAAACGGTTTGATAGGAATTAAATTGTTTTCAGAAATTTATTACAATACATTTCCTATTTGCAACTGCTTGATACGGTTATACAAACATCTCCGCAAGCAGCGATAATTGCAAATAAATCCGACACATTTTCTTATGTGCGAGAAATTTTAAAATCGCATGGGCTCCACTCTCAGGTTTGTATTAATTTATTATATTACTAATTAAAAATATTGTTGATTTCTTAGCTTAGTTTATTAATTTCTATTATTCTATGTAAAAAAGATGGGACAATGGGCAACTATAATTTTGAGTCGCGCAGATACTATTATAAAAGGTAAGAAAAAGAAACTATATTTATATGACGTTCTGTTTTTTTTATTATTATAATACATTCATATTTATAGAATATAAGCAAATTAATGGAAGCATAGAAAGAAATGTTGCCAATGATAATAATAAAAATGATTTAGGATTAGATCATAGCCTTCATTGTGATAACACGCCAGAATTATTTCAAAATATTATAAAAGAACTCATACGATGGCAACCAGCAGTAGATGTTGTACATAATAATCTACGTGTTCAAAACAAAACTCAAGTTAGTTATAAAGAAAAGGATAGAATACGAAACGATCGACAAGAAACATTTGATAATCATAAAGAGTTTCTACAAGGTAGAAATGAAGATAACGAAACAAGTTGCAATTTTCAACCGAATATCAAATGGCAAGAGAGTAGAGACGACGATCTCGCGTTTTCCTTTCTAAATGAGTTTGATCCAAATTCTACGTGTAAAGAATATAATAATATCGCTGCGATGGAGATAACCACAAAAAAAATAAATTCAAGCGACATTCTTAATGATTTTAATGATAACAACAACACCGGTGGCAATATGAGCCGTGATACTGCGAGACAACATAGTCTTTTCCATGTGAATAATAATAATGGTGATATTAGTATTGCAAGCAATAAATATTTTAAACCGAAATTCATGTCAACTCCAAAAAAGAAAATGAACAAAGAAAGAACTAGAAAGAATATTAAAATAAATATATCAGATATGGTAAAGAATCAAGTTCATACGTTAAACAAAGTAAATTTCCATAAAAGGCAAAAGTCAATTGTATATAATGAGTTAAAAAATAAATCACTTAGTTGTAGATTATTTAATGCTATAAATAATTCTTGTACTACCATTGTGAGTAAAGTTAAAATATATTTTTACATTCAACAACGATTCATCCGCTAGAAAATGTACGATTTCTCGTACTAAATCAAATACAAAACAGAGAGATTTATGTAATTACAGTTTTACTAAATTTATGGATGAAAGAGACTCTCGTTTGGAAAATGGAAATCGAAGTAAAAGTAACTTGACTTGTAAGAGTATTACTAATTCATGTAGCACTTGTGATGACACAAAGGAATTAAAACAAAAATTGAAAGACAATAAACACTTGAAACATACTATAAAGAAACTCACATTGGGAATTAACTTATACGGATGCGATTTTAAGGTATCTAGATCTTTCAAACTGATTTATTTAATAAAATAGAGATACTTTGATTGCATAATTTACTTAAAAATATACCTACTGGGAGATAATGATCGTTACTCCGGTTACTCCTTTAATAAACGTGTATGTGATGTGATGTATGTTACATAAAGTGTATGGTAAATGGATTTTATAATATAAACGTATTTTTGTCCGTAATGGATAAGCTAAAAACGTTGATGTTGGTGGAGTGAGGGTAAGTGCTGTTAGTATTTTATTACATGGGCAAATCCTGGACTCTGTGACTGTGAGACGAACCGAATTGTCCGCAACCTCCAAGTCTGATAGACCGACCTTATGTCTTACCCTACTCAATGCCTCTTGTATAAGTTAGTACTCCCTCTGCTACCGCCTCCGACCGCTAGATGATTAGGGACCATTCATTAATTACATAAGGATGATTTTGACCCCCCCCCCCCCCCCCCCCAAACCCCATGTAAGGGTACATATTATTTCTCGAACCTCCCCCTTCCTCTTCTAACGTAAGATTCAATCTCGTTTGTCTTAATAATAAAATGTTTTTTTATTTTCCAAATGAATAAAATAATATAATTATTATTTATGACGTTTAAAATGGATGAGAATGAACATATTTAAGATTTTTAAATTTAAAAATTTGTAAAATAGTATGTAAATCGAAGTGCACATTATGGAAAGAAGAAAATCATTCAGCATATGAAATAGAAATAGATATTTAAACCCTTGAGCACTAACCTAGCGTTTACGCCAGCTTTCCATTGTTTTCCTGTTGTCTCAATTTTTATGGGTTATTCGTAAAACAAATTTCGACTTGTAAAATATTACGTAAGAATTGGTTTTACTCCCATCCCCTTTGAGACTCTTACGTAATGAATTAATGACCCCTTACCACTGCAGCCGATTTCGTCAGTGATGGGAGATTATGCTTAGCCTTAGGGCCAAGGCGCGAAGTTTGTTATAAAGTATCAGCCAATCACAGGCAAATAATAATTTTCCTAGTCGTATTTGGTGATGAAAAAAACAAATAGTGCCTACTGTTAGAATGGATGCTGTTAGCGATGATGGCGCAGTGGATAGTGCGGCCAGATTCCGCGTCAATTGACGCGGCTTCGAGCCCACCTATCTAACTCTAAACCAGCCCTAGTTTTCGGTGAAGGTAAACATCGTGAGGAAACCATAGCATAGTGGTAGGGCATTTTCTGATAATGTCCGTCTGGGTAGCTACTACTCTCAAGTTTTGAAACCTGTCGCCAAATACCAAATACAAATACTTCTAGGCTTAGTGTGTTTACCATATTGGACCACACCGTCACTTAACATTAAGTGAGATTGTGGTCAAAGTAGTCTATAACGTGTAAAACAACAGGCCCAAGAAAATTGAGAAAGGGGTTGAGGGGTTCGGAAAACATCACATGAGGGTAAGTGGAAGTGAGATATCACGTGTTTTTTTTTTTTGTGGAACGCGAGTCTAAGCCGAAAAGCAACGCGTAACCTTGTCTAGACCATTGCCAGATCGCGATTTCCAAAATGTCCTCGAATTAAATTAAGCTTAAAGGAACCTGTTTTAAGTACATTTTAAGATACTTTTTACCTTAAAAACACGAGTATACATTGTCTTTGGTGCAAGGGGTGATATTGATTCAATACCTCACCAAGTATTACCAATGGGTAAGAAAGATCCCATCCTTGTTAAAAACCATCACGTGATTAATGGATGACCTCTAAATAAATAGTATTTATAATTTTTAAATGATACAAAATGATTATTTTGAAGTGATAAGATACAATGACAAAAACCATAAATTTCTATCTATTATCTTTATTTTGCAGAAAATATCGAAAGTCATGTGGCCACAAGAAACTTATATGACTCCGAAAGTATTATATAACCTGTATCGTAAATTAATAAGAAAATAAACAATATATTCAAGTTTTAATTATTATTATTATTTTATTTTTTCTTGCAATATCATATATACGATTATTTACAATGGTTTAATATAGTTACAATTTACTATACAAAGATTCGTGACGAACCATATCTCTTGTGATGTCTTCAACTGTTGGTGTTCCTAAACAAAGAATATATTTTGATCATTATGCGACTTATATATTACTTAAAGTTACGACTAAATATATTATTAAACCTCATTACAAAATACTCGTATGTACATCTACGATTTAAAAAGTAATCCAGTACATTGGTTCAGTGGTTCTCAAGCAGGGTCGTGGCTACCACCGAGTCATTAATACGGGGCTACAGAAGCGTCCCAACTTAAGTAAGAAAGATTAATATCTTAGTTATGCACGCTAAATTCTAAAGTTTCACAAAATCTAAAATCGTCTGTCTTCAGCTATTAATGATTTCATAGTTAAATTTGCCGAAAAAAGGCTATAGGAAAATAGTCGCTTTGTTTAACTAATTGGTTCTTCGTAGCACTAATAGGCAGTAATTAATACGTTTTTCTTACTTATTTATTACTAACTTTGTGCCCGCAAATGCACCCGCAGTTCATATATTCTTTCACTGCATTTTAATAATTTTGTACGGAACCCTAATTATTTTCGCAAAATTTTTTTGTTACTAAGATAAAGATAAAATATTTCTCGTAAATTCAAGTACTTGCCCGTAAAAAACTGAGCATTACCCGGAACAGACAGACATAAATTGTCAAAATTGTATTTTTGGTATAGGTAACGCATATACTACATTCATATGTATTTAGAAAAAAAAATTATATTACAAACAGACACTTCAACCTTATTAATATAGAAAATTATTGATAAATATTCATTTTAATCAATGTGTTTGGTTTCTTTTGTGGAAATTATTTGCTCTCCGTTTGGGCTTTACCAAAGTCTGATACAAGGGCCCCTCTAGGACTCGCCACACCACTATTCTGACGATAATTAACAATAAGAGAGACGTTACCTTTTATGTGTACAGATATAACAATATCTATTTAATTGTTTAATGATAAAATATATGAACCATTTGATATAATTTCTAACCTGCTATTTGAAAAGCATACTGCAATTCAGTACGAAGTATGTTAAGCATTCTCTGTACACCAGCTTGTCCACCGACTGCCAATCCCCACAACGCTGGTCGACCAACGAAAACCTTTAATATAAAATATAATAAGTGAGTCTTTTTAAAAAGTTAAACCAAAAAACACATTCTGGAAGGATTTTTTTGTACAAGAACTTCATTTAATGGTAGGACATTGAAAACATCAACGACCACCAAGACACGAAGATGATGTAGTGTAGTTCCTGTGAATGCCATCGATAGATTTGCAAATCCCGAAATGCGATGCTGCAAAATGAGAGGCTTTTCAAGTGCCTTTTGATCACGATTTAATCGACTATGAAGTGCTCCATCATCCTTATTTGTTCAAGTATTCCATAGATTTTTTTTTACACTTTTTTTTTACTCGCCCCTCTCTTATCCCTCCAAAGCGATAATTTGGACGAACTGTTTGAGTACGTTAGCCGTTCCGCATATCATCAAAATTAGCGAAGCTAATATTTACTAATAAATAAAATTGAAGTGTCTGTTTGTAATGTCAAAATATGTGTTTTACTAAGTACATATGAATGTATACACACGATACCTATATCAAAAATACAATTTTTAAAATGTTGTCTGTCTGTTTGTTCCGGGTAATCTCGGGCTGGACCGATTTTGATGGGATTTTTATTTTGGTATATAGATGAAGTTACTCCGCGTAACTTATAGTATTTTTGTTTTTAGAAAATCATTAGAGTTACGCGTTTAAAAAAATTATAACATGAAATTATGAATAAAATCCGATTCAATGCAAAGTTTTACTGGAATATATGAATTTGTGAGAAATATATTTGCTTACATGTTAGTAGAAAAAAAAAACTATTTTAGGCAGTGAAGAATATATGAAACGCAGGCGCAGCTGCAGGCACACAGCTAGATTTTAAACAAAATTATTACCATTCTAGCGCCAAGAGCTAACGCTTTATATACATCTGTACCAGTAGTGATTCCACCATCCAGATAAACTTCAACCTTATAATTTTTAACTGCTTCTAAAATTTCAGGTAAAGCTTCTATCTGAAAAGGTTATTTTAGTTTAATGTAACCAATCTGTATTATGTCAAAATGTACATGCGTAAAATGAGCCTTTTAAAAGCATGTAAAGAGACGATTGTGATTTTAAGGTCACTAAATTACATGCAATTAAAATATAAGCTATTTACCAATATTTTTGAAATAACACAATCTAGCCTAATACATAAAATTGAAGTGTCTGTTTGTACTGTCAATTTTTTTTACTTAATAGATATGAATGTATATACGATACCAATACCAAAAATACCATTTTTTTTTTATTTTTGTCTGTTTGTTTGTTCCGGGTAATGTCCGGAACAGCTGGAACGATTTGGACGAGACTTATTTTAGCAGATAGCTGAAGCTACTTCGGGTAACTTAGAGTATTTTTAATTTGCGAAAATAATTAGAGTTCCTCGTAAAAAAACTAAAATAATCCTAATCAATGTACAGTTTTACGTGCAAGTGCTTGAATTTATAAGAAAAATTTTTCTTTATCTTAGTACTAAAAAATTAGGGTTCCGTATAAAAAAATAAAAACGCAGTGAAGAATTTATAAAACGCGAGCGCTGTCGAGGGCACATAGCTAATAGTGTCATAAAAATGTAATTCCCTCGATACTTACTATGATCCCATCTACAAACTGACATGGTTATTATGATGACATATCTTAAAACAATTTTTTTAAATTTATGATTAATGAAGTAATTATAAGATACAACATTAGGCTACAATAAAATTGCTTTGACCTTATGGTCATAAAAGTTACACTTTAATATAGTGGAGATATCACGATGGCAATGTTGAACGTTTTTTTATCAGTACATAATTAGATAATATTATAATTTATGGAAGTGACATATTGTATTACGTAAAGTATATGTATGGCGATAACAATAGATCTGACTAGGTCGTAGTCATACAGGATTGTTTAGCCTGCATAGCCCCAGAGGCAAAGGATCGTTGATTTTAATATTATGTTAGGATTACAGTGGCAGGGACCCCATCTAGTTGTCTGGCACCATGATTAGAAACTAATACAGCTGCACAACCAGCTTCAACAGCTTTTACCGCATCGTCTCCACGAAGAATTCCTTTTACCACTATAGGTAGCTTTGTTAAACTGTAAAGATAATTACTTTTGTAATTAAACATTACTAACACATTTTTTTAAATATAAAAACTTAATATTTTTTTTACCTTTTTAACCATTTAACGTCATCCCATGTTAACGATTTGTCAAATAAGTTATTGACGTATTCATTTAAACCGCTCCCATCAGAAGCGTTATTTATTTTCGTAGAAAGGAATCCTTCGAAATTTGCAAACCTGAAAAACAAACATATTAAGAAAGTGAGAAAATCGTAACTTTATACCTACTTATTACTTTCTAGTAATAATACCTTAGATGTGCCGGTAGACTGAATTTATTTCGTACATCATCACGTCTTAATCCAAAAAGTGGTGTATCGACAGTTAATACAATAGCTTTGAATCCAGCTTGCTCTGCTCTCAAAACTAGATTTTTCGTAACTTCTCTGAAATAATACGTTAGAATATACCTATTTAAAAAAATGTACTATGGTACGTAGAACCTAATTAGTGAATTTACTAACCTACCTATCGTTATAAATATATAGTTGAAACCATTTAATGGCATCTGGGGGCAGCGTTTGCCACTTCTTCTATAGAACTCGTAGCGATAGTACTCAAGGTATAAATAATGCCTTCTGCTGCGGCGGCTGTATATTATTGTTTTTGTTAATCTTTTTATAAAACAATTACACATTAAACATCGATTCAAATAAAAAAACCTTACCTTTTACATTAGCCAGTTCCCCTTCTGGATGAGCCATCCTCTGCATTGCAGTCGGAGATATACCGATAGGCATTGAGACCTCATGCCCAAGTACTGTTGTACGAAGATTGAAACTATCAACGCCTATCAAACACTTCGGGCGAATCCGCAATCTGTATCGTATAAAGAAAAAAATATCAGGGATTACCAATTAATTTTGTTTTTAAGATGATGAAGGGCGACCACGTTTTAAAGTAAAAAATCTTAAAAAAATATTTTTTTTGCATTTTTTTATGAAAAAAAAATTACAAAAATATATCATAGTAAATAGACCGTGAAAAACAAAATTACAGATGTACCTACTAAATACACTTATAAATAAAGCACTGAAATACATTAAAAGCAATGAAATAGTTAGCTAATGCGAGATGGCACATTTTTTGGTTTGAATTATCGGTGGTTCTGAGTGATATAGTTTTTTTGCAAATACACTGGATTCGCAGAAAACATTGGCGATCGGATGCGGACCGCATTCCGTGATTTAATGATCCCTGACATATATAATACTATTGGCTAACATTGTCATAGATTTATTATACTTTTAAAAACGCATTTAGTTGAAACACTAAAAACGTCATGTATCTACTATTTCTTAACAATTTTCAAATAACAATAATCAATTTGAGCAAAAAAAATAGCAACTAATAAACTCAGTAGCGTAGCTTGTATAGGGCTAGGTGGTACAGTACACCGAGGACCTCTGCTGTACACCGAGGCCCTCAAGCCCTCGGACGCTGACCAGCCAGTTAACCACAACCTTGCGATAATTTGTCCTTCTTTTAACATATACCTTATTATAATAAGTTGGGACACAAATACATTTAATCATGTACCTTACTGAGTTGACAGCAATTCGAACTTGCAGGCAATTCTCCTAGATTCTTTTTGTTGTTTAATATACTTTTAATATGTTCATATTATTATTTTTTTTTTTATAAACCGTTGCTGGAAAAAATAAAAGTTCCGTGCAAATCTTACCATACTTATGTTGACCTTTGTTTTAATATAATACGTCTAATTTCTTAATATTTATCATCTAGTTATTTTTAAAAATACTCAGCATGAACTGTTAACCAATTATGTATGGAAATAAAGAGTAATTATGAAATAACGTGGAAAATTCATTTACGCATCCCCCTGCCATATCTAATCCGGAAGTAAAAATTTGTTATATTAAAAGCAGACACTTCTATCTTATTTATTAGTATAGACTTAATTAAGAAACTGTAGGCAAATTTTAAGTTATCAAATTAAAGGTCACCTCTCGAAAGCTTTTTTATTTTCGATTAACGTCAGTTCATCCGTTGCGCCGCTCTTGTAGTAATCGCGTGCTGGTTTCGACAACAAACTGATCGCAGCATCTTCTATATCCCTGACGCTGATGTATTTTTCCATGATTAACACAGTATGAATTTCACCATTAAACGTAAAAAACAGCTATACTATGTACGGACAAATGCGCAACAGATAATTAGTCCTTATAGCGACTATATTATCATAGAGTTACGTATTAGGCCACAGGTCATTAGTAATGAACAAGCGATTCAATGTGATCAACTTATCACAGTAAGTTTGATTTATAAATAAATGTCGAAGTCACCATGTTCGTTATCTATATTGTTTTTTATACGGTTTTTTAATATTTTTCCGACCTTCAAGACGCTTGTTTCTTCTTTCACGTATAATAATTCTATCATTACGACTTACACTTACCAAACGGGGTAATGATGTGGCCTAGATTTTTCCTTGGGTTCACTTCTGAATTAATCATAAACTATATTCAACTGGGTTTAATGGGTCCAGTCTGTATCTTCGAGATTTGGAAAGTTATTATTGAATTATACATACATATTAAGTTAACCTGCGGCTCCACTTACATATAATTTATATTCTACGAAATCACGCATCGAGTCATGTCTTATACATTAAATTGAATTTATCATTTAGTGTATGAACAGTCTCATTTTTATATTCGAGCTCGGCAAAATGACTAATTTTCAATAAACACTGTTATTATTATGTTGGAATTTCAATCACTGAGGGAACACTAATAATAATAAAACACAGATGATGTTTTTAAATTTATTTTTCGATTTTAGTATAATAATATCTGTATGAACGCTATTTTGTCACTATTCTTATACAAGGTCAAATGCCATTCTGCTAAATTATTTTTGACATAAAAATATTTTAGAAAATTTAACCCATCTTACGAATAAATTACGACAATTGCCTTTTACTAAAATAAGTTGTATGGAAAAACATTATTTTAAGTTTCTTCGGTCAGACATTTTAAGTATTACGGCAGATAATAAAGTTCTACTTAATTATAAATTGGTTTACAGTGAAATCATTAGGACTTCAATAATAATATAAGGATTCTGTTCAATTTTTTTTTTTTGGTACAATAATTTATGATTTAGAAATATTACTCTAGTTAATTTGCGTAACATAAGCAGAGCGATTTTTTTTAATCATACCAATATATCAATTGAAACGCTACAGCATTTCTCCTATCTATACTTAAAATCAATCACAATGTCGTTTAACTTTGCTTCTTATAAAAAGATACAAAACATTTCGATTATTTTAAGAAAATGACCATCAAATTTATCCCCTATCTATAAAGCCATCTTTGGTAATGTAACATTAACAATAATCAGAAGTTAATTCACCAGTATTATATAATTATTCAATATAGTTATTGTGTACTTGTCTCATCAGACAACGCTACATGTGATTATACTTATTTTTCAAAATTACAAAAAAACGTGTTAACTATTTTTTTAATTTCTAAAGCATTTTTTTTTAATACGAATTCATTCACCTCTATACGAAAATCGTAGCAAAACGCAATGTATACGTTTCATGATAAACCTGTATAAATGTATGCATATTAATTAATGAAACAAAATAAATTGATAAGGTGAATGCTGAATCATTTTAATAGAAGATCATACACAGACTATCAGGTGCATATATTGAGCAAATTAAACTAAAATAAGGCACATGATCGCATGAGATAAAATTATTTTTTTTTTATCAAAGACGAATTTAACTTTAAACAATAATAATTAAAATACTCAAAATATTACGGTGGTCTACAAATTGTACAATACTAGAAGCGAAATTATAAATAATAAGTTATAACAATTATATTCGTTATATAGGAGTGCTTAGCAAATACACCGGCAAAAGTGACGAGTGCATATCGCCTGATAGTCTGATTACAACAAATTTTAACACTAGAACAAAAAAAAAGAAGGAGAATATTATACAACCATGTGAAATATAAAAATAAATAACACATTATATTACAAAGCAGAACATCGACATAGTAGCAACATTTTCCTGTTAGACTAGTTGTTAATACCTATATCTACATTTCCATAGATTAAAAGTTTATTAATTAATATTATAATAATACATCTAGCAAATAAAAAAAACTGAAACTTTATACTTTGTCAGTTAGGCCTACTGCTGTTGCTGCTGACCATATATCCTCATATATATACACATACCCTTTCTATGTGTTTTTAATGAGCCGCAACCGTCGCCGTCATATTGTTATTGTGAAATGAAAATAACATATATACGTTTATATTTACTTTTATACATCATGTCGTCGACAAAATATTTGTTTATCAAGTATTCATCATAAAGTAAGATTTCTGTTATTTTCACTTGTCTATGGTCTGGCTTTAAAATTAATACAATTTAATCACAGCTACTAACTTGCATGGATAATAAATTCTACCTATTTAGCAAGTTTCTACAATAATAACTTGAACAACAATACGTCGAAGTCCCGGAGAACCTGTTATTTGTTATTCCAGTGTAATTAACCAAACACAAGATTAAATTAAATAATAATTATGCTTCAAAGATGTAAAGGCTTTTCTTTGTTATTTTTAACATATCTGAAGTAGTATGTTAAAAATAGATACACATTACATACAAAAGATACAGGTAAGTACAATGAACTGAGTTTCATGTTACACTAACAGCCAAGCTTAAGAGTATTATTTACATAGCTGGATTTTTTTTTTGTTTTTTTTCAAAAATCAATTTCGCGACTAATTTATGTAAATCATTTCACAATTGCAGCGTAATAAATTATTACTACTGTAAACTTTTCAGTAAAACTTATAAAGTTTTTTGTTAGTACCAATAGAAAAACATACACAATAATAATGAATTATTTTGATACTGTGGTTTAAGAAGTGATGAAATGAACACAATGCAAGCGAGTTTTTTGACGTAATAGCCCATCACCATCTCATCAGTATATTAGTTATGACAATCATTATAGAGTCACTTCCAAAGTAATAAACATATGCGATGATTAATTATACGCGAAATACAAAAGTTAATATTTCCCCGAATACCAAAATCACGAAAAAAATCATAAGAATTCAAATACTGTTACTTGAATACGTTTACTTTGAACTAGTAATCAGCTTTGTATTATGAATAAATATTGAGGATTATTTACAAACCTTCATCAAAACTTACAATTATTAATTAGATTAATGCATTGTTCATTAGTACCCGTAAAGTTATTTCATCGCATTTAAAAGTAATATCTATAAATTTTCTAAAGGATAATATTTTTTACAGAAATTAACTATCAATTTAATTTCAAAATAAAAGATTTATTTAATAATTTAAAATAAATATCTGTATACAAAACGTGATACTTAAAACGATTTAATAAGCAATTTGTAGCACTGTTAAAAAACGTGAGTGATATTTATCCTAAATAGATATTTAATCTAATTGCATCCAGCGAAACGAAACTATATGTGGGGGAAAACTGTTATTCTCGAACTGAAATAATAATTGGTTGTCGTTGTTGTGGTCATATCGAATGAAACAGAGTGAGTGAGACACCATCTAGAGCATGTGATGTATGAAAGAGAAAAAACATATAATCCATAAAGTTACGCAGCCTGATAAAAGTATCAAGTTTTTTTGATAATAAAAATTGTATTCTACCCCTATTTTTGCAAAACAATATTATACATACAGTATATCGATATCTCAAAAATATGCCAACATAGGTACGTCTCTATATAGTACAGTAACAAATCGTATCAAATAACGTATCGTAATTGTATCGAGATTCGAGAAAATCAGTAAGGACCAGTTACTACATATAAAACAGATTTTGAAAATAAATGTGGATCAATATATCATTAAGGTATGATACGCTACATAAGTTATATATTACAGAGTTCCACTGCAATGAGAAAACAATCCATAGATTGATTAATACTTTTTACAAAGAAAAATAAATACAATCTTTCCATATCCGATATGTTTAATATTATTTGATATTGATTTAATTCATTTGTAAAGGTTTCGAAAACCTTTCTGACTTTAATAAAGATACCTTCACATTTACAAATTTGAAACAAAATGACTGATCTCAAAATTACTGAATTTGTGATATACATAAATATCGATTAATAATATGGCTCATGATGAAATATGACTCGTATAAGTAATACAGTATAAGTTGGAACTGCAAAGGATTAAATAATACCCAACAAAACTGGTCCGGTCCTGCCATCAACTTTTCACTTTTATACAAACATCATTGTTGCTCAAGTTTATAAAGTATAAAAACAAAGAAAACAATTAGACATTGAATACTGATAGGTACGAATTTTCGGAATATCAAGTGACACCGCAATGACACAAAAAGCTTCTTCCCTTAAAATTAAATATGTGTGTAAATACAAGTTGAAACGACGACGGTCCAACAAACCAGAGCGCGCACGAAACACAGACTATAAGCCTTAAGCGTAAAGAATAAATAATATAATCGTGAAAGCGGAAACTAAATTACATAAATAGGCGTAGCGTTCCCGAGGGGCTGAGGCAGGAAGGCGTCGCGTTCTTACAACTTTACACGTATGGAGTAGCATCACAGAACAAAACTACGGCTAAGCAGACATCGGGCGGCGCTCGCCGCGCCGGACTAGACTGAGGGGGCGGCGGCTCCGGCGCGTTCACAGCCCCGCGAGGGGATCGCACGACGGGCCCGGACTCGGACCCGGACCCGGACCGCTACTCGTAGCTACCGGCGTCCCGTCAGCACCACCGGACACGGTCGCACCCGTTGAACCAACAATCGGGTTCACATTAGCTGCCGGAGGTGACAGGTGTAAATGCCTCGTTGGCAATTCATCATCAGCTGGCTCCTCGTCATCACCGCTATCTTCCCCGGGTTCACCAGAGCCAGAGCCCTCGGCAATTTCGCGAGCTTCCTCTTCATCCTCATCCTCGTCTTCAGGACATAACTGGTATGCCCTTAAAATAACAATATATAATTATCATTACAGTATCCCTCACTACCATAAAATAAATTTAAAAAAAAAAACGAAATATTCCTCACTTTTCCAGTGTTTTTCTCGCCGAATTACTGCGTTCTAGGAAATATCCTGTGGAAGTCTCATTCGATGTTCCCGGCGGAGACCAAGTCCCGTACGAAGCGTATCCTCCGGGGCCATACTTCTGAAAGTAATGTGTATTAAATTTCTCTGTTTTAATGTTGCCACAGTACAGCTACAATACATTCATCTCTTATTCATTTAAATTAAAAGCATCTACACTTTTTTTCTACTAAAGATGACGAGTGTTATGTCAGTGTGCATTATAATATGAATTACTTTGATATCATTTTTACAGTTGTATAGTTTGCATTGATGGTTTGATTGAAGATGGCAGAAGAAGTGATTGCACGTAGTGTAGGTGTGAACGTGTTTGCGTATGGATTGAGTGGGACTCACGCGGTCGAGTTCGTCCTGCAGCCAGGCGAGCAGCTGTCGCCAGCGGCGGCGCGCGTCGGGGTGCGCGTGCACGGCGCGCACGGCGGCCGGCGCGCGGGGGACATCACCCCCACGACTAGCTTCACGCACGCGTACGCACGCTTCTGGTAGTGACCGCGAGCGCGCGCCGCCGTCTCCAGCAGTCCCGGGCGCTCCTCAGATACACCCTTCACAAAAACAAACATCAACCACATGTTCATATACTTTTTATTACATTATAAATAGTACACACAATTAGGTTAAACCTCAAAATTAATCATCATTATTTTGTATAGAAAAAATCATTCACTCTAAATGTATGGAATGTATGTGGTTATTTATTGTCCTAGTGTTATAAGTCTCGAAATAATGTTCTTTTTCATTTTCAGTATGCCACTAAAAATACTTGTAATTTCTAAATTATAGCGCTACTGTAAATGTAAATAGATACATGTTGTTCGATGATTTCAAAATGATATTCAAAATAACCTACTTTAATGACATTGTGTATGCGATGATGCTGCCAACTGTCCTCCATTAAGAGTATAGCGGTGAGGGCGTCGGCGTGTCGACGCAGCTCGTGGCAGTAAGCGTACGCCATCTGCCAGAGCAGCTCGGCGAGCGCCATGCGCGACCAGCCCGCGTGCTCCCAGCACAGGAACTGCACCAACCTTATACCCTCTTCGCATCCCCCACAATCCTCTGTTAACTTTTTCATATATGTTCTGTAACAATATCAAAAACAAAGTCTCAACAAAGATCCTGTCTTTGAACGTCCCCTCAACTTCACTATCATCTTAATACGTTAAAAATGCAGGTTCATGCTGTATATTTACATTACAAAATTTATTCAATATTTTTATTTTTCAAAAAAAAAAAAAAAAAAACACATACATAAACGATAATATAGAGAAGCACGTGATACACCAACTTTTTTTTATAATGCATTGTTTTCAATCAATATAATTATGATCGAGTTTTAATTCAAATATGTGACTAAACAAGTATAAAACGTAACATATCATATCAAGTTATTTTATTGATTGATAATAACATATAGGATAGATTACAAACCCAGTTCTGTTATAAAGTATCTCGGCGGCGGCGTGTGATAGAGCCGGTCGCGCAGGCGATGACGTCACAGAATGCGTAGGCGTGACAGGAGGATCCGCGTACGGGTTGGGGAGGGGCGCGACGCCCTCCGCCGCCAGTGCAGACTGACAACGCGAACTCACGTCGCAACATCGCGCCAATACGCACACGACCTGCACAATTAATACAACTTAATATACTGAACACTTTAATTATAAACCTATAAACAAATTTTCATATCAACTATTCACAATGGATAATACATAAATGATAACATTAAAAAAACATACTTGATGTACTTTAGCAGATTCAGGATATTGGTATTTCCCAAATGACGAAGACGAGTCATCGATACAAACAGAGAGCACGACGTCTAAAATTTTCAGCTGGAAAACGAAAGATTTTCTTAATTATATACTATATTACAAAGGTGTCAATCAGTATTACAGTTTTATTTCATTACAATAGACATTTACTACTATCAATATTAAATTAGTGAGGATTGTATTAGAAAAATATATTACTTGGTAGCGACCACGATGAGTTCTCGTCGTAATAAAAACATCACTCGAGAGCCTCGACGCATTAAAAAATAATGGCAGCCGTGCATGGTTACAGTTAAAGAACCCATCTATGATTTGTTAGATAAATTAATTTTATTTTCCGAAATGTATGTTTTTAATGTAAGAAATGTACACACTTTAATTATTCCAATATGGGATCTAACTTTCATCACAGAGAATATAGTACTAAAATTATTTTAATTACAAAAATATACGAGAGCATGATCAAGCCTGTCATCTTATGTGGATCAGAATGTTGATACATAAAAGTGACAGATGAAAGGAGATTGCATACAGCCGGGATGCGAATGTTGAAATGGATGTGGGGGGGGGGTAACAAGAATGGGCAGGTTAAAGAATGAGCACATTAGAGGAAGTTTAAAAGGGAAGCATGTGACAAAGAAATTAAGGAGCAGGCATCTGTCCTTATATATCCATGTGACGTGTAGGAAGGAGAATATTACAGAGGAAGTCCAAAAAAATTACGTGATAAATGGTATGCTTAGAAATGTTTCACAAATAGAGACGAATGGCAGAGGAAGATTCGGATCTTCGGGATTCGGGATCGGATCCCATGATAAAAATGCGATAAGTTTAGGAAGGTAAATGAGGATAGTACCCGGAGTAGTTGATGTTTCTCGCTGAGGCCGAGTAAGGCGTAGGTGTGGAAGAGGTTGAAGAGCAGCGGCAGGTGCCGATGCGCGTGCGCATCCGAGTGGGGGGGGCGCTGCGAGCGCGCGCGCGCTGCATATCACCTGGTCCGAGAGCGAGGTCGCCTCGTCGAGCGCGCACCACGACCCGTACCCCTCGGTTACTGCACAAGTACATTACCATCTTTTCTTACTGAATAATATTCACTGTAATTTGTCAACAAGTAAAAATAAACTAGAAAAGTAATTCATATAGTTCGACAGACTTATTTATGCTGTTGGTCCAATCAAGGGAATGTTATTTAGTAAGTAGTGCTTCGGGATTAATCACGTGAGGCTCATAGGGACCACGGGGGCGAGGGGGTTTAGTAAGTATCGCGTGGATCTGAGGGCAAGGTAGTGCCCCCGCCAAGTCTAGCTAAAGCATAAAAAAAAAGCGATACGGCCGTACTATCCTTTTCTCGAAGGACTTCAGGCCATTTTCGACCTTCTATAACTTCGTTGTGGACAAAACTAGAAGCCTGAATTTTCAGTAACCAAGCAGGCATTCTATAAACACATTTCAAATTTCAAACATTTCAAATTTCATTCAATTTGAACCAGTAGTTTAATTATTATAATTAGACAAAATTTGTTAATTTTGTCACTCAATGACTGACCGATCATCAAAACCTAAGCAAGTATCAGACATAGAAGTTTCAAATTTAAATTACACATTAAAAAATATTTTGTAATTTCGGTCTAGTTTTCTAGATACCCCAACGGCATAAATAACTTTTTAATCCGATATAAATGCATAGGATTAAAAGATAGATTAAAAGACGTAAAAGATTTTTAATATTGATATGATCACTATAAGATATTGTTAGATTAGCTAATTACGTAATACATTAAGACAGAAGGACCCTTTAGTAGGGACTTAATAAAGTAACCGACTTGGTATTACCTGGATCTCACAATTTTTTACGGTAGAAGAACTGAGTTTCGAGACTTGTTTTTTATTACAAAATTTTTTTTTGATGGCGTTAACTTTTTTGTGGAACATGCTATATCTAAACCGAAAAGCGGCACGTGACTTTGCCTGGTAACGATTTCCAAAATTAAATTAGGTTATACCTGTATTTAAAGATAATGAAAAATATTTATGACATGTAATGTGTACCAATACACGGTAGAGGTAGAGGTTGATCTCCACCTCACAACGTGATTACATAAAATAACACGCGGTTAATGAACGACGGCTTGTAAATCTACAAACCCGGTGGATCCTGTATGGAGAAGTGTGCCAAGAACATGATAATTTTCATAAAAACCAATCGCACTTCAGCAGAAGGACAGGATAGTAAATACTCAGATAATCTGAAACAAAAAAAAAATATATAAATAAAAAATAAATAAAGTATGTAATTTATAAACATGTTTAAATTAAAAATATGCAGTTTTAATTCAACTGTTGTACATACCTATGTGGATGTAGGAATAAATCTGTCGCGAACCACGCCCTTACAGTTTGCGAACAACGAAGGTGTTGACATAAAATATCCTGCCTGAAAATAAAAGACAAGAGAAAATATATATGCATCAGAAATTAGACTACTTTATATAGTAAAAGTTTAATCAATGCTTAAAAAATCATTATTCAAAAGTAAGTTATAGCATAAGTTTAAAAGATTACCAATCGCCCGCAGGACCACGCAGCGTTTTTTTTGTCCGAAATCCTAAAAGGAATAAAAATTTCGTCGCTAACTGTACTGCCAACATTGACATCTCTTCGTGCTCTGGACCCTAAAAATGTAGTATACGGATCAGAACATTGATTAACATACCCTTTTTTTGTAGATTTAAAAACCCTCTTAAATGGAACTCTAATAAAAGTATTAAGGCCTTAGGCCACCCTAGAATTTATGAAAAAAAAAAATTTTTTTTTTAATTCCAAATGGTCCCTTAGGACCTCAAAAATGATGTCCCAGAAGAATATGGCCGGGGAAAAACCTTTAAGTACTCGGTTTTCGAATTTTAGTACAAGGCCATCTGGTCCGCAGCGAGCTCCTTTCGTGAGCACTAGGGGGAAGGTTGAATGTTAGGGGACTAGAGCAGGTATACGGCAGATGTTATTGAAAATATTTATTTCCTGACTAGTCTAGACAAGTTTATCCTTGTCGAACGTCTCTTTTAGTTAGTTGGGCATTTGAGAACGACGCTAGTCGACGAACACTTGTTTTCCTCGATATTTCTGTGAACTTCCATTTCTTTTTCCGTGTATAATTATTGAGTTTTTACAATGAGTGATAAAGTAGTGTACAGTGCGAAGAAAGGAATAAAAAACGTCGTTTTACAATAGAAAGAGACCAAAAATATCTTGAAGAAGACCATTGAATCGCCATGCGCTAGAAGCACCAGACGACTTGAATGCCGGTACATCGGCAAAAAAACTAAAGCAATCGGAATATTTATATGATATTGAAGTGGATCTAGCGTTTGGATATCGTATAATTAACTTTATCGCAGTATTTTCAGCTATTTCGAACGCTGTCGTTTGTAAGATATGCCAATCGGAAGTGAAATTTACTGAAAGCAGTAAGCGTGGTTTGGTATTCAAACTAGTAATGTCCGAAATCTACTTCAATGGGTAAAACAATCTTGGATGTAGCCACGGATATTGCAGTTTGTGTGTTTAATGACGGATGTTTCAATTTTACACATAATCAAAGCAATGAACTTGGAAATCGGCCCGAACAGCTACGAAATGTGCCTGGAGATCGACAAACAGCGCATAAAGCTTGCAGAAAGATCGCTGTCCGACCGGGTAAAAGAGGCAAGAATCACTTCAAGATCAAGCCGAAAAGAAATGCAAGAACTGGAAGATAATCTGGAAGGCCAATTGTATGGCGCAGGCATCGCAGATTAAAGGTATCGTGAAATTACTCATGATTTTCTACTACTCGAAACTTTAAACGCGTTTATCTCAATACTGTATTTTTCAAGTTGGCTGGACTCGTAACTCAAGCAATTTTCAACCGATTAACTTAAAATTTTGTAAATATCTTGAAATATACATTGTCTATGGAAGTACGTAGGATTTTTTTTTATATTGCGTAGTTCATTTGTTATTAACAATTATCTGACAATTTTTCAAGCAAGTTTGTCACTTTTCACTTTAGAAGGGCGCCATTTGCCAAAAATCAATATATCGCAAAAATCCTACGTACTTCTATAGCAATTACTATATATAATCGAGAAATTCATTTGCTCATTATTATTTTAAAAATTACAGGAGCTGTTAGTCCGGCCGTGGACCCCGAAAAAAAAAAAAAGACGTCGTCGCAGAAACGCTCCACAGCCGCCATTTTGTAATGAATCGCTTCAAAAAAAATTATTGTTAGCAGTCACTGATATAGATAATAAAACCACGTTTCTGTTATCTTGATTTATTTTGTAGTTTTTCTGAAAAAAAATCCCCAAAAAGCGTATTTTTTTCAGCCTCTAGGGTGGCCTAAGGCCTTAATGAAAATCACAATCTACCATTTGTTCACACAGTTATTCTGCTGCTTACTCAAGAAACTCAATGAGAATTGTTTTCTTTTACACTTATATGTTTTTTTTTTTTTGCATTACTAAAGTTTAATGTATATTTAACAATAAAATCAGTTACTGTACGGTGGTTTGAAATATTCTTACCACCAGAAAAATATAACATTACATATTTTCTTAAACACTATCGATATTGTAGTAATTTTTGAGTTTGTTACAGCTCACACTTTATTAGATTTTACAAAATGAATGTAGTTTTTTGTAGTTCAAATTTGAATCTGTTGTTTGATGTGTTCAAAACTTATTAAAGAGATAAAAATATAAAGACGTACCCAAACTGTACTCTGTGAACCTACTATTTGTAATCTCATACAACAAAGTTTCTTCATAAAGTTAAAATGCTCCAGATTGAATTGGTCCTGATTATGTGAAAATGCAATATTACTTACTTCGACGCACAGAAAGCCATATCGGTCTGGGAATAAGACTTTCCCTAAAAACAATAATACATTTGAATTACTTATTAAAATTACCATATCATTGCAATAAAGTTAAAATCGGAATTTTTGTAAAGTAAACAATAAATAAACATACATATTTGTGAAAAAATATATTACTTACTTGAGACTTAAACTTTTCATAGACTGTTCGATATTGGCTGTTTCTAAAGTGTCCTTTCTTGTATAAAATAACATATAAGCATTCCACCATCTTTTCTGGCGTTTATATGAAACCCTTTTCAGCATGGGATCGAAAACCTGTTAAATAAATTACAGAATATTATTACGTGGAAACTGTCACACCTCATGTAAATTCGATTTGTACTGTAAAGTTTGATTTCTTTCTTAGACACCAAAACCATGCAACATTAAATTATACTACTTTGTTAAAAAAGTACCGGGAAAATGTAACATTTTCAGTGTTTCCGAACACGTAATTCCGTTGACGATGTAAAATTTAAGACAAACTCTTTATTCGATTTTTTGTCCATTATGAAATTCGCAATACATACTACATGTTTCACTAAAAACAGCACTGTATGTAATCTAAATGACAGAAGTCACTCAAAGTTCTCGCTAAAATGAAAAACAGTTGTGTTAAAGTAACAAAAGAAAGAGCAAAAAAAAAATTGAATTTGAAACCATAAACAAATCATTCCGATACGTTTTTTGACTGAATGTGTCTTTCAAAGTTTGCCAAATATTACTTTCTAATTTTACTAAAACCCGAAAACTACAAAATTTAAATTAAATTTGTCGTTACCTCGCCCATATATTCCCCGCCGAAGCACTGTACTTTCAGTTCTTCATCATCATGCATTCCGCACTCTGACACGTCGCCGTCGTCTAGTTTCACCCAACGACCAGTTTCGCTTCCATTATCCCTTTAAATGAAGTACATTACATAGTTTTAAACATGTCATTTAAAAGGCACCGTTTCTCTTTTATTCTTAGTCACAATAATTTCCTCAATACGTCACCGGTACGGTTCTTCAAAAAATTGTTTTTCTAAAATTTAAATATTTTATTACACCAATCGACTCTATTTAATCTTCTAATTAACGTAATCGAACTTTATTTTGTAGATTTGGAAAGCTTTAAACGCCAATTACCTGAATATATAATAGTACTTTAAAAAAAAAAATTAAATAAACAAATTAAAAAAACCCATTTTAAATAAATAGAAAACTAAACTCAATATATTGACCTTTAGAGTGGAGCTATAGCGTCCAACTTTCGCGAGGACTTTTTTCTTATCCACCTCAAACATTTAAGAGATTAACCCCTTGAGCACTAACCTGGCGTTTATGCCAGCTTTGAATTGTTTTCCTATTGTCTCATTTGTATGAGTAATCGACATATTCAAATATTCAAACTCGTGACGCTAAATCTGATGCTGATCGCGTGAAGCGAAATTACACTTTAAAAAATTCAAAATTCCAATATTTAACAAAAGTACAAAATATATCAATTGTGTACATAAAACAGTAATGAGATATATATACCTGAGCAGTACGTATGAATAGTAATGTCCGCCGGATGCTTGTCCCGAGTGTACAACGATACCGCTCAGCTGGTACTGCGTGTGATGCGTGCGCTGCTCCCCGCCTTCCCACAGCGAGGCGTCGCCCTCAGCGCGCGCCAACCCCCACGCTACCGATAACACACTTTATCAATAATCTCACTTTTTTTTCTTCTTTTTTTTATTAAACGATATAGTGCTTTGACCACAATATCTCCTGACGTTAAGTGACGATGTGGTTTAGGATGGTAAACGCAATAAGCCTAGAGGTACTGATTCTCAAGTGATGCTGCCGGAACGCACCTATTGGTATTTGGCGACAGGTTTTCAAACTTGAGGGTGGTAGCTACCCAGGCGGGCATGCCCTACCACCATACTATAGTTTCATTACTATGTTCTCCTTGACCGAAAGCTCAGGCCGATTTTAGATTTAGATAGGTGGGATTGAACCTGCGTCGATTGATGCGGAAACCGGTCGCACTACCCACTACGCTTTCATCACTTCAATTTATAGTCACAACGCTTTGACCAAAATCTCACCTGATGTAAAGTGACGATGTTGTCCACGATGGTAGACGCACTAAGCCTAGAGTTACTGATATTTGGTGGAACATACCTATTGGTATTTGATGACAGACTTTCAAACTTGAAGGTGGTAGCTAGCCAAACAGGCATTATTAGAAAATAAACCCTTCCCTGCCACAGGCTCATTACTTGTTACAAAAGTTAATACAGGTTAAAAACAGACTAAAAAAATTTTTACAAAAAAAAAATTAAACCTTCAATAAGTAACAAACCTGTATATGGTTCAACATCCAAATCCCTTGTAAATTCAAAATAATCGTTGAATTTTATTGCACACACTTTCTCGAAATCGTATTCAAATCTTTTAAGTTGTATGACTAAAACTGGGGGTAGTTTGTTCAAACACAAACGTTTTACTGTCACCACCTAAAAAACAAGAAAACAAAAATTATATGAGGTTTTATTTTTAATTAATTTGAAGTACTCACAGATAAATAATTATACCTTTTTATTACATTTGTCGCAATGATAAGCATCGGCACCTTCCAACAATTCACCTCTCACATAAGCTTCTAAAGACTCCTGGAGCCTGGACATGTTTCTAATATCTAAAGAGACCACACTGAATTGTTCTTCTTTACAATACCTGAATAATAAAAAGATAAAGAGTTCCTTTTTTATTAATATTTCCACCTAACTATACAATGTTATAATGAATGATAAACTATAATGTAGAATGATAAAATATTTTGTCTATCTATATAACCAGCAAATAAGATGTCTCTTTATGAAGATATTTGAAACCCATTGAATTAAGTTTTATAGATTGAGGGATTGTACTTAATAATTTGCCTTGACATGATTATATGTATGAACAAAAATTAATATTTATAAACAAGTCATATATTGGGATATAATTGTTTGTGGTAAGGACATGCATTCCACTCATGAAATCAAAGTACAAAAATGTTCATTGTCGGATTTCGCCAACACTTTCATATATATTTTCAAAATTTATCTAAACTCAATAATAATCAATGACAGTTGAAATTTAGTAGAATTATCTACAAGAATGATTATTGGAGTTAAATAGAATGTCAGAAATGCTCCAACAATCCACCTTGATTTGTTTTTCTATCTTTATACAAATAAAGGATTCATTGATTATGACGTCCGCTGCTGGACATAGATCTCTGATAAAAAAGGGGGGGGGGGGAAGGTGAAATTGCCATAAACACCACGATTGGCATTCGGGTTGGCGATCGCAGTAGGTGTTTGTGGTACTCCAGAGGATGCTGCTGCCCATCACCTGGTTTGACCATTAGTCGCCTTTTACGAAGCTCACGGGTAGATATGGGTTGATATTCTTAGTCGGCACCACACGGCATACAAGTAAATAAAATATTTTAAACAGGAAAGTTTCACTAAGCCGTTATCGCTATCTATACCTGTGAGGACAGCCTTTGCATATCTTCTGGTCTGAGTATGTACCTCCCATTGTTTTCGCCATGAGTTGTTCCTGGCCCAGAGATTTTAAAGCTTCGTCTAATGATTCAACTAAAGACATGAAAAATTCCACCGCATCTTGTTGTTCACGCAAATTAACTGGTTCACCCAAAAGTCTGAAAAGTAAATGTACCAAAATATTCTGTCTCTTGAAGTACCGTTTATCGCTCGGGTTATTATTAGCTTCAAGTAAAATTTTTTTTCTTAGGAACGGCTTTTTTTTTTTTTGGAACGAGATATGCAGATCAATTATTATCATTGTGAAAATACCGTTATTTGTAAAAATAAAAGTAACTTACCTAAAATATGCCCATAAACCTCTAGGAATGTAGAATTGAAGTTTACTATAATGCAAATGAGCAAATATAGCTTGGACTTGTTTTAATATCGTGATATTATATATGTTATTGCTCTGAAATATCAAAATTATCAAGGTAATTAATAACTACGAAAGAGGCGAGTCCAGTCGTATGAATAAAATTGTAAAAAATAATCACCTCAGAGTTATTTTCTACGATACTGTGAAAGTGACTTTCACCGGTAAAATCTTCATTTGGATCTGTCGCAGCGCCTGAAAATTATTTATTTTATTAGCATTGTGTGTAAGTGAAATTGAAGAACGTCGTTGCATATTCAAGCAAATTTTATTTCCATGACTAGTTGTGTGCCCTCGGCTCCGCCTGCGTTTCATATATTCTTCACTACGTGATATAAGTTTTTAAATAATCACTGTTGTTAACGCCATCTATTATCATATCATATTTTGTTCTTATTCTAAATTATTTCTTGTCTATACGCCCCCACTCTATTTAATCTATGTATGCATTATCCCTTTCTATTCCTATTCAAAAAAAAACGGAACGCCAACACGCAACCGCCGCCGCTGTCTCTCGTATATTTAAAAGTGCACATTAATTATATTACTAAATTACGAGAATATAGAACAATCCTAAAGTGAAGTGAGGTGGAAAGTTAAATCTGAACCATCTAGATCGAAGGTAGCTAATAAAGCTAAGTTCCGTTTGCTCCATTCAACATCATCGTTCTAGATATTTCCACACCAACCGGAAAATAATGTTTTGATGGTGCTTGTCCATAAACCGTATTTTGTTCATAATTTTTAATTTTCTTTTCATAGGGAGTCCTAATTATTTTCCTTAATTTTTTATGGTACTAAGAGAGAGCAAAGATAATTCTCATAAATTGAAGCACTAACAATTGAATTTCTTGTATTTTAATTTTTTTTTATCCTGAACCCTAATTATTTTCCTCAAATTATTTTTGGTACTAACAGAAAGCAACGATTGAATTTTTATTCACAATTTCACGAGTTTTAATTTTTTGCGCGGAAATCTAATTAGATATATCTAAAAAATAAAGGTAATGTTACGCGGAGTAACTTCAGCTTTGTCACAAAAGGTCCAGTTACAATGGGTCCAGCCGTTCCAGAGATTAGCGGGAACAGACATAAATTTCTAAAATTGTGTTTTTGGTATACTTACCTTATATTCATACGTATTTAGTGAAAAAAAATTATTTTGATAATACACACAGACATTTCAATTTTATTTATTAGTACAGATTGCGTTCTGAATGATAAAAAAAGAAATAGTGTGATAAACCACTGGTGCCTGAGCCAGTCATTTCATTCTAAACTAAACGAACATAATGAAGGAACTCTTGCGCTAAAACTCCCTTATTGGTGACTTCCGCGCATAATTATCACTCCCATCTACAAATCTAATTTATAATCCAATATCCTTGATTTTTTAACGAAATTTCCTTCATAACTTGTCTGCCCCAACTAACTCACAGTCTGCTCCAAACACTCACACCTCTGGTAACCAGAGAGATATCGTGAGGAGCTACCGTCCATCAGATATTAACAACCTCTGGCAAAAAACTTACAAATGTTCTTCTAAGAGACACCGCAGACTGCAGACTTTTTATCGGCCGGCAGTTTGATCGGCTTCTTAATCAGTATAAAAAGTAATTCATATATATGCACACGCTACAGTGATACAGTATCGGCCGATAAAAAAGTTTGATGGGCTTCCCGATTGCATTCAAACGAATCTGTCGGGCAACTATCGGCCGACTACTTAATCGGCCGATAGTTCAGTTTGCTCTGTGATTTGGGCCGGACAGTCGTGTGCGTATAGTTTGAACATGGCTACATCCAAATCACAATAGTTGATTGTAGAAAGTTTCATCGAAAAGTCGATTAAACATCGTTTACTAGACACTTATAATAATAACAACATAATTTTGACGTGATTTCAATACTATGTACAAATAGTTTTTATGAAGTCGAGAAAAGACCTACGCTTTATAAAAAAAGTTTGAAAGAGTTATTGGGTTGACAAACCCTTGGGATGTAAATCAATAAAAAAAACCCATGAAACAAAAAATAGTGGGATGCACCCATTACTCTCGGAATCTCTTTTTGATTTTCCTCCTCCAGAGTATGTTTAGAATATTTCAAGACAATATTTTCATTGTGCGACCAGTTTAACAGTCAGTTACAAATTACTTCGAGAATAGTCGGCCGACTGTTGGAAAGTCTACGCCCTGTTCGCCAACCAAACTGTTTAGTTGCCTCGATGTGCGAACTTGCAGCCCAACCTGACTAAACTATCGGCCGATAAAAAGTCTGCAGTCTGCGGGAGCCCTAAACTAGTCACTGACTAAACTGTCATCATAATGGTTGGCATGGGCTGGATAAATAGATCTATGACTAACAGGGCAGTTTTCTATGTTGATTTGGATGATACTGAATTATTATTTACCTATATGTTTTAGTATTTTTAATTTGTTTTTTTAAGAGGTCTGCTTACTTCTGTCTAGGGAGGAACGTGATGTTTAAAATGATGCTTGCGCTATACTTGCCGCAGAGAGAACGCGCTCAAAGAATCAAGTTTATTATAGAGTTCTCACCTTGAACAGCTAAAATTGAATCCCGTACAGATGGCACGCAGTACAATTGTTGCAATACAGAGTTCATATAACACGTAGCACCTGCGTTCTTAAGGCCCACCAGGCCAGTTGAGTGCCGAGGACCAACACAGGGTAAATACTCCCAATCTGATAGTGGCATGCATTTATCTGAAAAAAAAACAAGACAAAAATATAAACATGTCAGATATAGCCAAACGGCCGGCATATTTTAATACCAGAAGTAATCACAAATTAGCCGTCCCTTGCTTTAAGCTTAGTAAGTTCAATAAAAGCTTTTCAGGTAATAGATTCAGGTTCTACAACATGGTTCCAAAGCATATTACCGATTTACGTGACAATAAGTTTAAGCACTATGTCGAACAGTGTAATCATTGTTTTTAGTTCAATTCATATTATTATTATTTATATATCTTCATTTTATTTATTTATTTAATTGATTAAGAAAATCCGAAGGTTTTCTATTAGTTTATTCATGTCAACTGTTACTATATCTTACGCCTGCTAATGTAATAGAGTTTTAATAGATTTATTGAGGAAGCCGTCTAAGAAAGAACATTTAAAATTTTAATATTGGAAACGCCGAGAAACAATAGAATTTTGATTCATTGAGACAACGGAATTGAGAGTGAGAGGACGTAAAGGGAGATAAAATTGGTTTCTGAACCAATTTTTAAGAATATTAAGTAATGTAATCAGACACATTGTGGGTGATGAAGATAAATCGACGTGTAATTTATTGAACATAATGAATTGATGGACAATAAAAGATCCGGCAACTCTATACATGACGTACTATATACATAATTTAGACTTTTGGATGAGGCAAGGAAGATCATAGTCGATAAGAAACTACTATTACTGTTCAACGAATTCTGGTAAAAGTACTGAAGTGCTATATAAGACAAATTTTTTTGCTGGCCAGGAAGGATCTTTCTGAGATTGTTATAGCAGATTTTGTATATTTTGTAATTTATATATATATATATATTGTAAAGAAAATCTTCGGTGCATATGTTAATACATTATTACATTCATTACGTTATTTTATTTATTCCTTAGTTTAAATTTAATTTAATTGTACTCGCGACAACAGGTTTAAATGTCTAAAGCATAATACGGGGTATTACATTACGTGAACGATAATAATGTCTGGAAGTGATACCAATCTCTGTGCTTCCGCTAAAACCATTTTTTATTATTAATAATTGTATAATTTTTAATTTTAATAACTTAAAGAAAACATGAGAAAAAATTAGATGACCGAGTTGTTATCCGAACCGGTGACAATTTTTTTGACGTTCATAAGCGCCTTTTCAGGACCAAAATTGTATAAAGAATTTTGAGTTTAATCAATAAATACATTTATAGTATGTAAAATAATGTAAAAAGATGTATTCTTAATATTGTCGCTGCCTCAATATTTTTTTCACCGATACTTTGTATGCTAGATACTCTCAAAGAGTTGTCATTTTTAGATTCACCAAGACACATAATGCTTTTGCTAGTCCTGTATATAAATAGTTTACCAGTATAGAACATCTTCTCGAGTAGAGCTGCGAGCACGGCCATGTTGGGCACGCAGCCGTGCACGAGCGCCAGCAGTAAGTCGGTGGCAGCGGAAATGGCGCCCGGCGACCGACACAGCGGCTCTGGGGGTTCACTCTCCTGCCGGTTCTCGTCACCCTCCATCGATGTATACCATGCCCACGAGTACGGCCATAGGAACTCTGTTGTTATTTCCTGTCAGATAACCATATCAATAAGTTTCAATCTGCACACTTTGACCAAGAATAACCATGATATTAACATAACTTTTGAAATTAAAAAAAAAATTATTAAAAATCCATTAAAAGTGGTTTAAAGTCGATTTTTTTTTTGTGAATGAAACAAAGATTAGCCAAATTATAAATACGATATTTAATGGTACAAGAATACATGCAACTAGATACTGCTTGTAACGAAAATTTATTTCATGTTTTTTTTATTATAGTATGCGCATTTAAACTGTGCCGGTCTGACATATGCTGCAAATGTATGTAAGAACAAACCAAAATTGAGGTCATTAAGAGGACATGCGGTCGGAAAAGTAAGTATTTCAGAAATCTATTGCTATCGCGTTGTGCCCCAAAGGAACAATTATAAAACACGAAAGGGACAACTGGAGCTCGGGCTGATTTTGCTGCTTCCTCCTCCAAAACTAATCCGATTTTTAATTTTCTTTCAGTTTTATAATAATTAAGACTTTGGCTATGCCTGTACGTTTGGTGCTTTTTTAATTGTATCCATCAAATTTGTTTGGCACGAACGTTTTAAAATGGCGGTAAAAATCGAGCATTTATTTAATTTTCATAGGTTAATTTCCTATTACTAATTTATGGAAAAAATCAAAACGTACGAGCGTGGCGGTGGTGGATATATATTATTTGGTATAAAAATATTTACCATAATGATATTATTCAGGGAGGAAACAGGGGGCACGTTTGTATGGAATAAACGCCGCTAGGATATCCTCTTAATTAAATCTTGGAATGTTGGCTTTTTAATTTCATCTTACACGCAATACTTTATGTGTATCTATCTAACTAAATACGGTAGATTTGGTAAATTCGTCGCTGATATGAAACTTCATAGTTCGCAAATATTTATAATAACAGTTTTTTTTTAATCATGCTAAATAAATACAATATTATAGTGAGATATTCATATAGCTAATCCTACCTTTATTAAGCCTGAGTTCTTGTGTTCTGGATGTGCACCATACTGGTACTTGACTTGTGACGGCACATGTGTGAATAGTTCCTTGGTTAAATTTAAATGACCCTCAAGAAGTGTATCATCTAGTGTCTCCGGATTTGCTTTCACAGCACGCAACCACGCAACCTAAATCAAAATTTGTTCATATAATACTCACTTGCACAGAGAAACAAATGTTATTTATTTATTACCTATTACTTTTATAATACTCATTAATAAATATTTACTTTGCTCATTTAATTATTAGTATATCTTTCATTTTATTTTCCAAACTCAGGAAAACTTAAAGTCGTTAAACCCTTTAGGTTTAAATTATTTTAATAATTTTGTACTAAGGTTTGTAGCTAGCAAATTATAGTCATAATAAAAGAATACATTAAATGTTTAATCATAGTAAAATACCTCCTCAGCGAGGTCATCCAGAGCGCGTGAAGTGGGGCCAGCTAGTGAAACGAGCCGGCACAGTAACTGCAAGAACTGCTGTGCATTCCGTGCGTGCTGCTGCAGGCGTACACCTCGCGCGCCCCCCGCACCGCCGAGAGCGGCGAGCGCGCCCCGCGCCCCCGCCCCTCCGCCCCACGCGCACATCGTCAGCAGTTGCTCCGCGCACGATACTCGCACCTGTTATAACAATATATTAGCAATGACGAACAGTGCCGGTCCTAAGGCGGTCGTAGGAGCCTTTGGCCCACCCTTAACCCCAAGATCGTACGTGACGGATTAACAAACCTCTTGAAAATAGCTGTAAATAAATTACTAGCTTATAATTATTAAGCTTAAAACGTCTAAGCATTGCTAAATCAAAAATAAGTACATATTACCCCCCTCCAACCTCCATAAAACTTTGGCAGTACCTATATTATTTATCGTATCATTTATCCGTATACACTTACGCAAAACATCGTGAGAAAACATTAAAAAGGTAATATCAAAAATCTATCAAGTTCCTGAAGATACACTCAGTTTATTTACAAAAAACGAATGGGAAATAAACGATGTTCATGTTTTAATAAATATATTTCTAGCAATTAAAGAACTATACATTTCTAGATAAGGGCTGTTTTACTTACTTGAGGATTAGGACAGTCAATCATCAAATAGAGAGCTGTATCCTGCCACCAGGGTTCCTGGAGCAACACCTCGAGTCGCCCTCTACCTAGCGCCATACATATCGTGACAACTTCCATACACTCCCGAACCACTGTAAACAATATTTACAAATTGTGCTTTATTTACTGGTATTCCAGAGTTACTGTACATTTGGCATGCTTTTGTTTCGTATGCAGGATATCAATATACTACAGATGCTGCACAATACAAGTTAACATTTTATTAACTTTAGCATGATTAAAGTTTCATCTTTTTGTTTACATAAAAAATATTGGAAATAACTGAATAATGGTAAGTATTTGATTGTAGGCTATACTTTAGTAATACAATGGATTTTTAAATATAGGTACTTACATGTAATATCTTCCGGGTGTACCAGGCCGGTTACCTCGACACTCTGTGCAACTGAAAACGCGAGAGCATAGAGCGCACGCACCGTAGCCATTGTTGGAACTCGCCACCACACAAGAGATGAGATTAAGTCACTCTCTTCACCACTAACCACAACCTGTAACAATATAACACTTTTTTTGAACTGAAAACGTCTTCAGCGGCATTGAGCGATAAAGCTGTCAACAACATACTACACAATGTTGGCACGTATAAAAGATTTCCCCATAAATTCATATTTTATTTTGAATTTACTGATTTTTTATTTTATTTTAGTTTCTTTGAATTGAAGCGTGATAAAATATGAATAAGTGCACGTTCTTAATACATCAAGATAATTTAAATGTATGAATAAAAAACAGTTTTTCCAACTTTTCGAGTGTTCACTTCGGCAATAGTCCCCATGGCTGCTGATTTGTTTTTAAATATAGACTGCGCTTCGTGGATTTTTCGAAATTTTTCTAAAGTATTTATAAGCCCAAGTGTATTTTGATATTTAAAATAGAGTTAATTCACGGAGGTCAATAATCCATTTATACAATCGAGAAGTACATTTCTTATTCTAAAATTTATTTTAATTCAAATTGATCACCATACGTCTTCTGAAAGAAAATACTATAGAACCTCTTCTATAGTAAATTCGCGCTGACGTCCCAACCTAACCGCTGTGCGTTGAAATCATTAAACATCAAAAAGTACTTTTACAAATCTATTATATCTATATTTTATTTCAGATTTGTGTGTACCCGTATGTAAAAGTTATCAAAGAAAATCATAAAAAATAGCATAATTTCACTCAAAACGTAGAATTACGATTTTGAAATGTTGAACAAAAATGTTTAACTAATTTTGATATTATGGCGATATGTATTTAAATAATTAATAATACGATTAATATTATTTACTCTTTGAGAAAATTATGAACTAGAAAAAACGCGATTAATCCGAAACACCTCGTTTGGTGCGACACTACGAAAGTCTTTCCGGTTCCACAGAACTAAATAGTGCCGATAACTGTAAATAACAATGAACATGTTTGACATATTATTAATTTTACCTGTTTACCCAAAGCATTTGCCAGTTTTTCAGCTATAGATTTGACAACTGTTTCACAACTATGACTAGGCGTACTCTGTAAGGCTTCTCTCAATATATTAACATCTGCCCTGAAAATAAAACTTATTTATGAATAATGAAATAGTATTATTGTAGTATATTTTTTTGAAATATATATAAAGTTACCTCAGTTCCTTGTCAATAGGAACATCAGATTCCTCTGGGGTTAGTATTTCAAACAAATATCCCAAAGTATACAGCGCTAATTTCGCTAACCGCACTAAGGCTAAGCTGCCAACACTGTAAGATATTACACATGAACTGAGTATTATAATAGTTTTAATATAATAAAATCTGTACGTATTGTGAATGTACTTACCGACGTGTATGAGGAGCAGCCCCTAGTAAAAAATCTTTATCAGATAAACACTGAACCAAAAGGGGTGCCTTCTTAGCACAAGCCAATTGGAAACTACGACTGCGTTCTAATTTCGTTTCAGATGACGGCAGAACCATGCTATATAATACCTAAAAAAAAAAATACAGTTCTAAGTCTAAGTTAATTCATATATATCTCCCAGAGACCTACTTGGCACCTGCTAGGAATATGCAACCATTCACATCATTTCACTTCAGTAGGGATATACCGTTACACGAGCGCGTTCCTTGTTATATTTATTCGATCAAAAAAAATAATGAAAATATTGGCAAAACAATTCATAGTAGAGAAAGAAACATTATTTGAAGATTGATGCAGTTTTTTTTAAAAATGATAAAAACAAAATAAAAGTTTTGCTGGAATAATAATTTTTTTTCAATTATTATTTAATTTATTTTTTCCATTTAATTTTATATAAATACAATTCGGCCTACACCTACGCACAGCTAGTTATATTTACTTATACTTGAACAAAAATGTCAATTAAAAAATTGTTTTATTACATACACATACATATCATCACGCCTTTCTCCCGTGGAGATAGGCAGAGATTACGTCCTTCCACTTGCTACGATCTTGACACACCTCTTTCGCTTCCTCTACTTTCATGAGCGCTTTCATACATGCTCGTCGGTTATGAGTACTTTTTACCTGGACTTTATTTAACACATGATTGATTTGGTCTTTTTTTTTTCTTTTTTTTTTATTGAAATTAAACTATCTGCGGACTCTAGGTCCACACCTTTTTTATATTGGAGATTTAAATCGACTTGCCTCGGAAAAAAAAATTGCCTATAATAGCAATTCAAGCAGCTATGCAGTTAGTAATCTTCTTTCGCATATGTGAGCTTAAATCGACTTCTATTAATTGATTTGGTCTACATACGTTCGCCTAGGTCGACCCTACCGACTTGCCCATTCAGCCTCGCCTTATAAATTAATTTCGTTAATCTTCTCTCATCCATCCTCTCTACATGCCCAAACCAACTAAGCATGCCTTTCTCTATTTTGGTCACCACATCCCCTACCACACCACAGCGTTCCCTTATCATCCTATTCCTGACTTTGTCAATCATCTTCACTCCAGCTTTATTTCTCAGACTTCTCATTTCCACCGCGTTAATCTTACTTTCATGCTTCTTCTGCCAAACCCAGCATTCACTACCATACCTAAGTGTAGGGACCAGGACTCCTCGATGCACAGCCAAACGCGCCTTTTCAGTCACTTTCTGGCTGCACATAAAGTTACGCAGGGCCCCATTCACTCTATTCCCTAACAAAACTCTTCGCTCAATATCATCGTCACACTTTCCATCTCTCGTAACCTTTGATCCCAAGTACACAAACTCTTTCACTTGTTCCACTCTTTCTCCTTCGATCGAAATTACGCAATCTGTCATACTTTATATTAAACTAGCCTATATTGTTTAAAATAATAATGAACCATACTTTTCATGCAGTCAGTACATCGGTATGACGTCATTTGAGCGAGGTGCCTAGTTAACTTCTGCAATTCTAGTAAATGTATCATTTACCTCTATATTGTAGGCCACAGTCGGAGGCGATGGTCCATAGAGCAGATCCCTTAATTTAGCATCATCACGGCTTAATAACGATTCTGTCAATTTTTCAATCTGAAATTACTTAAAGTATGAAAAATGAAATATGCCTCACATATATTATCAAAAGAAAGTAATAATAATATAATGACGTACAGTTTGCTTGTGCGCTGGACATATCTGTGAGAGTAAATGTGCTGCCTCGGTCAACGGGATGTGGGTCTTTGTTATGCCAATGTGTTCCAATTCTAATATAAATGGCAAATACCACGAACCTTGGGCAAAGAGCTAGAACAACAACAAAAAATATATAATAGTAATGGGTTTTGAGTCAATACAGATATTAGTATTAAATTGTCACAATTCATAGCATTGAATAATTTATCTTCTAACTATATATATCAAGCTCATCACTGCACCGATTTTGATCGGATTTTTTTTGGTATTTTCTTACAATATTGCCAAATACTTAGGCTATTTTTTTATTATAGAAAAGTACCAAAAACAAAAAAAAATAGAAAATAACGTCACAACTAGGTCGTAATAGGGTTTCAGCCTAAAAATTAATATAATCTGAAATCAAAACAAAATAATTTCAAATTAATCTATACATATAATAAAAATGTAACGGATCGCTGTCTGTACATGGAAGATATATGAGAAAAAATATTATTAGAACCTTCATAAACGCAAATAGGACCCAAAACAATGATTCTTAAAAATTTTGTCTGCTTGTCTGTGCGTTTGTGCACGCTAATCTCAGAAACGGCTTATCCTATTTAGATGCAGTTTTCACTATATAGAATATGTTACATCAAGTAAATCAGTATGTCAGAAGTTTCAAAGCCGCAATAGATTCCATCCCACAAGCCGAAAATAACAATTATAAAGTTATAAATAAGGCTAATAGACGTCCTGCGGAAAAACATCGTGAAAAGTACAATGTCCGCGTTGCAGACGAAGTTGCAGTAATATTAGTTAATCAGGAATGTGATAGACGTGACATCGTGCAGCGCAATCATGGTGATCACTTACAACGTATTTGTGAAACACACCGAGCATATGAAGCCCTGCAGTATCCTTTGATATATTTCCATGGTCAGGATGGGTACAATTTCAGAGTCTACCAAGTTAATCCAAGCACTAGCATAACAAATTATAATAAAAATATCAGCCTTACAGTTTTATTCATACCAGATACAAATAAGATGAAATTGTTGTATCTATTGCTACTATATTTTCACTATAGTAACTTGAGATCGGTAACGGTGTGTATCCGCAAGAACAAGCAAAATTTGTTCTAAACCCAAACCTATGCTGCGAAGTTTCATGAATGCGAGACCTCATATTATCCGCGTATGGAAACGCAACGCAAATACAAACTTGCGAAAATTCATGGCTTTGCGAAAGTGCTATTAAGTCCACGAAACGACGAAGCAGCAGTAATAAATGCTGAAGTTTTGAGCTTTGTTTCGGGGGATAATGTAGAGTATATCTCCATTAACAGAGTTATGAAAGATGAAGAATCTACCAATTACCCAGTAGAATTTTTAGAATCCCTCAGTGCTCCTGGACTACCAGTTCATAAAATAAATTTAAAGTCGGAGTCCCCATAATGCTGCTAAGAAATTTAAGATCGCCAAAACTTTGCAACAAAACTAGATTAAAAGTGAATTTTTCTGTTTTAAATTTCTGATTCTGCGAAACCTGATAGAAGCAGAGATTTTAACAGGTGGTAGTGTTTTTATTACTCGGGTTCCTCTCATTCCAAACAATGTTTACTTTTAAACGAGTCCAGTTTCCAGTGAGCTTATGACCAGTTTCGCGATGACAATCAGTCAGACGCTAAAAGTTGTGGATGTGGATCTAAGTATTAGCTGTTTTTCGCACGGTCAGCTTTATGTGGCTTTATCACATGTTAATAATTCTAGCAGCCTGTATGCTTTGTTCCCCGATGGCTATACGATGTAACGACGATGATTATAATCCAGAATAAACCAAAATCCGAAAAATGATGCCTAAAGTCACTATTCCACGCAGACAATATTGCGGGCACAGCTAGTAATTAATATTATCACCCGAGAAACCTGTCCATTGCTAGACATAGGACTCCCTCAAATATCTTTCACAATAACCAGTATTTCTACGTACTTTACCGAATTTATATGTTTCAAACTTTTTTTTTACATACATGTAACCTGAGCTACCTTGAGTAGGACTACTATTATATTATATCTCACAAAAACATTATAACACTATAATACTTACCACACCAGGTAACGCATGTTCTGGGGTAGATGAAAGAGGAGGAGATGATGTGCTTGAGTCACTGCTAGTTTCATTTGAAGAACCACATCCACCACTTCCACACACTTGACCATCGTATACCTGAGCACATTCGCAAAACAATTATTACAAATTAACAACATGTACATTACCCAAATATAACTTGAAAATATATGTATGTACATACCTTAGCAATAACTACAGTTTTCTCACGTAGGTGAAGCTGCGAAAGTATTTTCCTGTCATGACTAGAATCAATGAGCTCCCCGTTTATATACAGCTCCAATTTATTTACATATAGATCTAATTTTATATTGCTATCTGGTCCACATTTTAATCTGTAATACAATAAATATAACTGTAACCCTGAGCGGAGCAAAAATTTTTAACATAAATGTGAAAAAGCCGGTTCCGTATTTTTAAGATAATTTTTATTAAATTAAAACTCAACACTACCAGAAGTTAAGGTTATTTTTTTTTTTTCTTATTTTTTCAAATATAAAATTAATAATACGAAATATTTATTTTATTCATTTAATTATTGAATAAGCCGAACTACTTGACTATTTTGATTTATAATTACCTCCTTTGAATTGCCACTCGTAGAGAGTGTATGGTTTCATTTGAATGACAAAACAGTTCTATATCCTCGATTTGTCTTTGGCCAGTTTGAAAATTGAATCTTACTATTATTATACACTGTCTGCCTCGACCGGCCCTGTATATGGGTAATATCTGTCGGTCTATTGAGAATCTTCTATCACATTCATTTATGTATTCTTGTATGGCACGTATCACTCTGCACATTCTAGTACAAGCTACAGATGCATCTAAAAGAACATTTTAAATAAATTATTTATCAGCTGTGTCCCCGTTTTCGATCGAGTGAAATTCAGATAATTATATTCTAATAGCCTATATTATCCCTCTAGATGCAATCTATCTATGTTCCATCCCATCCAGACCATAGCACCTCCTAGGCAGCCTTTCAAGGCCAATGGAAGGTCTAGGCCCCTTTCCCTTCCGCTCTTGGTTATGGCAATGTGGCAGATTCCAGACTCCGACAAACTTTGCACCCAATCATTTTTCTCCTAATAGGCCTGAATAGCGGCCTGCATAGCGTACTACCCCTGTGGTGATAAGTGTCACTTCCTGCCTCAGTCCTACAATCAACGGCCATATAGCCCTGCTCATTACACCTCGGCCTCCCCGGTCTACCCTCGAACGAGACTGGGCGATTGTGACGCATGCCTAAACACTGCAAGCAACGCAGGGGCATAGATCAAACCGTTCAGACAGCGCACGCCATATTATAGAATTTTTGCCGACTTCAATTACATTTATTGTGATTAATCACTGAAAATACATTTGAAAATTCGAAATCGGTTCAGAAGTTTACAATATTAACATTATTAACATGCACGCGACGTCATCCGTACTAGAGAGTACAGTTAACAACAAAATTCTAATAGATAAGTGTAGTTTATCGATTATAGAATAATTATTGTAAATTAAATAGTGTTAAATCTATAGTCTATACGAATAAATAAAATGGAAGCGGGATTACAAGATCAAAATATAATGCTGATACACCTATATGTGGAGCGAATATAAAAAAAATATTGACATTTATATCGAAATAATGATAGTAACCTTGTTGGTCCATTTCTCGTTGCATGCGCTGCGTTCGCGCGCAACACTGCGTGAGAAACGCCTCGTGGTGCATGGCGGGGGAGAGCTGCGTCCCCACGCACGTACTCACTTCGCGCAACAACTCGATACCGCGCGCCGATATCTCGTCGTCGCACTCCGTTATAACCTGTAAACAAATAATTACACTTACAAACACGTAATACCGAGGTCATAAACTCCACGTTACAGAAATTATCAATACTAACTCTCCATAAGTAATCTAATCCTATGAGATCAGCATCGTTAAGTAAAAAGCCTCGTCTCTTCACTTTTAGTTTACCTTCTTTGGTATTGACTGCTTTAAAAAACCTGCAATATAAAACACATTATTAGGTAGGAATTAAGATAATATATTCTAAATACCTAAAAAAAAAAAACAACGCTTACCTTTCGAAACATTTGATGCCTGCATGTGTTAACAAATTCGGAGGTAAAGTCATTATGTTCCGTCGAAAAAAGTGTAAATTTATATTAGGATCCAAATCAGGCTCATCTCCCATTAGTTTACTAAACCAGCGAAAACAAGCTTCGCGGTCTCCTAGATGTGCTGGCATTTCTGCTAAACATACCCAAATTTCTTTCGCCTTAAAATAAGAAAAGTAATTTATTTACAACAAGACAATTAGTATACAATTCAATTATTACTAATGGTCGAAATTCGACCATAAATATTATTGATTTTTTTTCATTATTTATTGATTTATTTAAGGTCGCTGTTTAACATCTCTGGTTATTAACGACCACAGTCAACAATACTCTATAATAACATTTACTGAAGATTATACTCATTTGTAAACATTTATCATTTTCAAAAAGCTTAAAGTATGCATGTATCCATTCTGATTGGATTCTGATCTTTTAAGGTGTTGGAAACCCCCACACAATTGTTTTTCATTATTAAATGTAACACACTTTACTATTAAGTGTAATACAGTTAGGTCTTGTCCACACATGCGACGCGGTGCTTGCGAGCGACGCGGTGCTTGCGAAAGCTATCCCGTGTCGTCCCCATTCCAAATGCGGCGGCCGGCCCCGGGGGGTTTAGTGTTTAGGGTTTAGAAATACCTTTCCGGACGCTTCACGTCCGGGCGAGTCCCACACTGCCGCGGAGACATTCCTCCGCGCCCCCTTACCTATTGCATTGGGGGACTTCGGTCTACCTAATGCAATAAGTAAGGATAGTGCGTAAATGCATTCCACTCGTCAAAAAAAAATAAAAAAGGTCTTGTCAACACATGCATTTGTTTCTGTCGGTCTTAGTGATTAGGTGAATGTGTGTTATGTTCATGAGTCCAATACGCAGTTTACTGATAACCACTTGATTTTTTGTAGTAGTAAAAGAAATAGGTTTCTCAAAAATTGATGATTTTCTGACATTCAATAACACTGCTGTATTTTCTGTTTTCCAATAAAGATTCCAATTGATATTAATTTTAACTTTAAAATAATATTAAGTTCACTGGGGGTTGACTTATTTAAATGGCAATTATCAGTTTCATTAGTAGCATGTCTCGCCTCAATCGGCCTTTTCATTACCAACTAGCCCTTGATGATTTGCAATCTATATAATATCAATTTTTTTATTGTTTTATTGTTATTTATTCACAGCACTAAACACTAAAAAACAAAGGTTGCCAGGAAAAGATTGCTATTAGCAATAAGGCCGCCCCTTTTACTAATTACATATTTTCAATTGCATAATATTATGTGTATACAATAAAGATTAAATAAATAAATAAAAATAAACACTCACCAATGGCTATTAACAATAAACAAAGAAAAGACAATTAAAAACGAAAGGAGAGAGAAAATGTTTTAAACTGTTTTATATTTACCTATTTTTATATGGATATATTCTAATTTTCGTTAATTTTAGTCTACTCATTAGAACTATTTTTCCTTATAAATAATGTTATGAGTTTCTTTATTCTTTACTTAGATCCTACAGACAAAGACCTTTTTTTTGACGAGGGCAAATGCATTTACGCACTACCCTTACCGATTGCATTAGTGAAACCGAAGTCCCCCAATGCAATGGGTAAGGGGGCGCGGAGGGACGTCTCCGCGCCAGTGTGGGACTCACTCGGACGTGAAGCGTCCGGAAATACCCACTAAATCCCCCGGAACCGCCCGCCGCATTCGACATGGGGGCGATACGGGATCGCTATGGCATGCACCGTGTCGCCCCCTGCGACATACAGACAAAGACCTACATATACAAAGGATTTCTAAAACTTAGCAACAAACTAAACTTTATATAACCAGTAACAAATAAAAAAAAAACTATTATTAATATACAGTTAAATTATCCTATGTATATTAACAAATTTAAACTACCTGCTCAGCACAAAGCCATAACTGTCCATCTTTTAATAAAAATCTAAGAAAATTAAGTCGCTCTTGTACTTGCATCGCATGCGGATATCGATTATCGGGTAACCAGTTGTCCCAGTCTATATTGCCTTCCTCTGAAAAGTAAAATATTAATATTAATTCATTTAAAGTGTTAAAACATCGAGCAAATATAAATGATGTTTATGTATTTACACCATAGATCTTCATTAGAAATACTATACAGGGTACTATCTATACTAATAAATAAAATTATAGTGTCTGTTTGTGATGTCAAAATTACTTTTTTTTAACTAAATAGGTATGAATGTATATACGAAACCTATATTAAAAATACAATTTTTAAAATTTCTGTCTGTCTGTCTGTTTGTTCCGGGTAATCTCCGGAACGGCTGGATGGATTTTGACGAGACTATTTTTGGTATATAGCTGAAGTTACTCCGGGTAAATTAGGTACTTTTAATTTTTGAAAATAATTAGGGTTCCGCGTAAAAATAAATAAAGAAAATGGAATAAAATCCGATTCAATACAAAGTTTTATGGGCAAGTGCATGAATTTATGAGAAATATATTTACTTTATATTACTACTAAACAAAAATTAGGGTTCCGTATAAAAAAAATGCACTGAAACGTGGGCGCAGCCACGAAGACACAGGTATTACTAAATAAGGATGAATAAAATTTCATTGAAATCGATTAAGTAGTTTTTGCGTAATTGGTGAAATAAATTAAACTGACAGATAAAAAAAATTAAAAGTATCGAAATGTGTAATCAATACTGTATTCCCCGTATAGTATTTATCCTTAAATATCTTCAATGTACAGATTTCGTCTCGTTAGCCTTGTATTTTTAAGTATAGATTAATTAGTAATTCACTGTATGAAATTTACCAGCAAGCTTTTTACGAACGCCCTCCATGTAGTGTGTGAGCGAGTCGGTGACCAGTATGACCAGCGAGTGTTGAGTCTGTAGTCGGTCTATGAGTTGCTGTCGCGTGACATGCGGACGGACGCCCGTGCCGCCGCCCGCTTCATACAAACAACATATATCCTTCATCATTTTAAGCGCTGGCAATACCCAATTTTCATTCGTCTTCAACTGTTCAACACACCTGTAAAAAGGACCAAAAATATTTACATACATCCGATTTATTTTTCATTTAATTTCAATCAGTTTTAAAAAAAAACCACCATACTTATCGAGCCAAAGCGTTTTCTGAGTATCACGATCTTGACTACAACTATAGTCAAGTATTTTAATAAGGTTACATATCGCTACGTCCAGTATCTCAGTACAAACTTCAGCTGATTGTGCCAAATTCCAAAACAGTACTATTACCTGAAATAATAGGAATAAAAATATATATGTTTGATAAAATTAAAAAAAAAAAAAACACTTATTTTAATGTCTCTTAATCCCAATACCTTATTTGCCATTACTCCATCTTTGTCATCTTCTGCTAGTCTCCTGATAACTTCCAATAATTTATCACTTTGTTTCTTTGATGACGTAGCCCAACTGGCCTACAACATTATTTTTAATTGTTATAATTTTATAATTGTTTATTTATTTTATTTCAGAATCTAAAAAAATCTTGTACCTTAAAACAATCGAATAGATGATCCAATTGATCAGGTGTAAAGTCCCATGCTAATTTAGCTAATAAGTCATGTAGATTTTTAACAATAGCTTCATGTTTACCATGCTGCGCTCTCCATAGCGCGTCTAAATCGTCCCTAGTCAATGAATTCTCTTTTATCATAAACCTTAGCATTTTTTCTAATCTATCAACATACTGGGGTTGATGAAGCGAATCTCTGAGCACTATATCAAGTACTTTATTTTCACGAATCCAATTCTGTAAACAGTATAATTTGCATATTATTGTTGAGAAATTTATAAAATTAATCTTATACTAGCTAAAGTAGATATAAATAAAAAATGAGGCATATGTATTTAATCATAGTTTAATTGAACAAAAATAATAAAAAGCCAATATCTGGTTTAGTAACTTACAGTAATGACAGCCGGCGTGAGCCACTCTGGCTTCGTTTGCTGCGAAAAACTACTGATCAACTGGTTGATTTCATGTAGCGCCGACATTTTTCCATTAAATGACGACATTTTTAATAATCTCAGGATCATTTTCAACCGAAACATTTCAAGAGCTGCAATACAAATAGTAACATTATATATAGTAAAGTAGGTATGTATTTTTTTTTATTTACGGCTAAACACAAAAAGAGGCTTAATGACTTTTTCGACTGTATGTTAAAATAATATGAAATTTTTAATACTTTTTAATAATGAATAAATCTGAAAATAATTATTGCAAAAAATAGCTTATAAAATGTATTATTTATAGATAAATTGAAAATAAGTTTACGAAAGTCAAAATAGCCATTAAACTACGGACATATACGTGATGTAGTTTCAAATATTAACATCATGCAGGTACGACTGGAGTGGAGTACCACGTGAGCAACGGTGCGCCGAAGTGATGAATAGAACTCGGTAACATACAATGTAGCAGCAGAGGGGAGAAAGAAAACGGCGCCCCTTAGCAGCTACAGGGTGTGCAACCGATTCAGTGATCTGGTGGTCAGACTCCTTGCAGAACTATACTCGGCGGAAGACAACAAATCAGCAGTGCTAATTCATTAATTATCATGAGTGCCAACCAAAGCAAAGGAACATGCAAACTATTACTACTTGCACAAGAAACTAATACACATATAAGGGGATGTTGCGAATATACTTAATTGCAGAGAATTTGGGCATGTGCATTCGCATCCGCAACAACTAATGCGAATGTGGATGCCAAAATCAGATATGTTATATTATAGGTCAAAACAAGCAAAAATTGTACGGGCAAGTGGCTTAGTGGCGAGTAACCGATAGTAGCTAAGATTTCAGTGATATGATAAACGCGTAATTTGTCATTTGTTTCTCGCAAATAAATCACGTGTTCAATTACGCTTGTTGTATAAATAATTTAGATTTTGGGTTGCACTAATATTGCGAGTACAAGGTCTAAATTGTTTAAAGTTAACAATGAAGACCTACAATCGAATTTATAATGTCGCCATAGCGAGATTTGGACTTATTTTAACTTGATGAATATCACTGATGCAAAATATGACTTAAAACCTACTATCGTAAGGGTCGAACAGTTTAATTGTAAAATAAATGTATATATATATTATTTCTATATTTTATTCACGTTACACACAATTTTTCTCAAACTACGATCCGCTTCTGCGGTTGTTAAAAATCTACGTCCGCAACATCCCTGGCGCATATATATGATATAAATTGTTTTAAACGATCATAGCAATAGTAAAAATTATGATAAGGTACAGAAATAAAATTGTAAGTTGCTAAATTGTCCTCAAAGATAATGATATTTTTTCCTAAGCAGTACCAGTAGTAACAGTTCGACGTAAACTTTATGGCGGCTCAGAAAAATATATTTTTAACGAAGCAATAAATAATCACAGAAACGCGCATGTGGTATGCGATGAGAAAGGCGACTGAGAGTGAGAGAGAAGCGAGCGCGGGAGGTGCCGCTGACATCGCATTCTACTTTGTCCCGCAGATACCTAAAAGTGGGTCTTGCACCATGTTTCGAGCCGCCGTAAAGTTTGCATCGGACTGTAACGGGTCTCATGTTCATAGAGGCCTCACCAGTGGTTAACTTAAACAATATATATATATATATATATATATATATTTCATAGAGTTTAGTCGTTTTTAATGACATGACAATATTAATGGTTTCAATACACTACGGCGAGACGCCAGCGCGATATGAGTAGTTGTAATATAAAAGAACGTCACTCAGAGCCGTCCGGCTTGGCTTATGGTTTCGGTACACAGCGGGCGGGTTGAGACGCATGTTTCTTTAGAATACATCGCGTAGATGCGAGCCGAGCGAACCCTTCTATGGTAAAAACAAGCTAGCGTCCCAGCCCGCCTATTGTGTGGAGCAACTATAACGTCGGCGCGACGTATTGTGTAGTAATATAGTGCTGGCGACTCGCCACCGTCCAGACCCGGATGCTGTTTGACGCGAAATCTTAAAACGTATCAACATACTTTAAAAATCAAGTTCCCAATCGGTTCTGTTACACTTTTAACAAGAAATATTTTTACGAATTATGTTTAAAAAAAAACAAATTACATTCATGGAGTTGTAGAGGAATAAAAAAGAAATTAACTAATTATTGTTACTATTTTCAAAACAAGATTTTGTATTTCCAGCCTGTCATTAAATTGATAAATGAAGAGACGCAATGATAACAATATATAAAAATAACTTACATTTAAATAAATTGTGATGGTGGGGTGTTTTAATGGCCACATATTTACATGCTCGTATCAAACATGAAACTGTGTCAGTCTTATTTTCAGAACCTCGTGTTTCCCTCTTTAACTCATCATCTGTTAGACTTTCCAATAATGTGGGTATACACTCCTGATAATCAACAAAAATCAATCTCATAATAGTATAACCTGAACAAATGAATGTTGAAATGAAAAGCTGACGATGGCTTAGTTGATAGTGCGCTAGGATATCGCGTCAATGGACGCAGGTTCAAATCTTCCTATCCAACTCTAAAATCAACCTGAGCTTTCGGTGATGGAAAACATCGTGAGGAAGCCAATGGTTTTAGGGCATTTTCTAATAATGCCCACCTGGGAAGCTACCACCCTCAAGTTTGAAAAGCTGTCGCCAAATACCAATGGGTGTGTTCCGGCAGCATCACTTGGGAACCAGTACCTCTAGACTTAGTGTGTTTACCATCCTGGACTACATCGTCACTTAACCTCAGGTGAGAATGTGGTCAAAGCACTGAGATCGTGTGTGTACATAAATCAAAAGCGGCAAATACGTCTAACATAAATTTTGACCACAAATATAACTTCATAAACTTCTTTGCATCTATAGACGTTTGTGTTTAATAGTTATTGGACAGTCTTTTCATGAATTCTATATTACCATATACAGTAGAGTCTCACTTGTGTGTTATTAATAAAATCTATGAGGCGTCAGATTATTGAAATGTACAGATTACTGGATTATATAGAAAAATCATACAAACTAAATAGTGCATTTCATAGAGCGATCATATTTATTACATGTATTACATTTTTCATAACAGTAGTACATCCAACTAAATTAGTTATTTTGTAGATAATCCTTAATTAATCTGTTTTTTCTCTACTTTACAGTTTTTCTCGCAAGAAACTTTATTTTTCAAAAAATCATATATTTCCGTTTACTTGACATTTTTATCTAATGAAATAATCATTTATTTAACTCAATAAAATTGGATGGGCACATTCATTGACACATGAAGAGGTGCCAAACTGCTGATTTCGAATCAGTGATTTGCCAGTTAGTGAGACTACTGTATTTCTTATTTTACAAGCTCCCTGATTTATACTTGTATAATTTTTTATATATACATACGAGAACGGGCAGCAAATGTGTCGTAACAGTGTGTGAAGTGAGCAAGTCATGGCATAAACCAAGAGGGCGTATGAGATGCCAGACTGCAGCGACTCGCGTTTCACCACTCGTAGAGCTCTCTAATGACGACGGCTGTTCATTTCGTGATGACGACGAAAACTAAAATATAACGAAGTGTATTTATAAATTGTTACTTTAAACTGAAAAAAAAAAATACATTTACAAATTATAGGTAAAAATAATACTATAAACATTTATGTATTTAATTAATTAAAAATACTATACAGACGTAGAGCAGAAATGAGATGATTTGCAAATCCATCCATCCTTCCATCTGAGGACTACCAGGCGCTGTATGGGTACTCATCCATACATTGTGGAAATTCCGTTCATTCGCACGAAGCATTTTGCCTCTTCGTTCTTAATGAGAACCGCAAATGAATGGAATAAGCTAACTGCGTCTGTGTTACCAAATTCCTACAATATAGGGGTCTTCAATTGTAGAGTGAATCAGTTTTTACTAAGCGATTGCGTACCATCGTACTTCAAGTACAAGTTCGTACAAGTGTGGTTGAGGACAAGCATCGAACAGCAGATAAAAAAAAATTAAAGCAAAATATAAAAATCAAAACAGATGATTGAAAATGTACATACATCACTACTTTCGGTCATAATTGCTGGTTGATCAACATTTTCTACCATTTCACATTTATTTTCTTCATTTTCTTTTTCTGTTATCTCCTCAGAAATTTTTTCCTCGGAGTTAATGGATGCCGTCATATCTGGTTTTTGGAAACCCATTATTGTTTCAAATCTCTCTCTCAGCTTAACAAAACCTCCTGCTTGACCGAACCTGTAGTAAAATTAAATGGTACATTTAAATATATAAATAGAATTAAAAAATAACACCTTATTTTGGTAAACAGCAATCTTACACATTGATGAGATGGACCAGCCATCCTCTAGGTGTTCGATGATCTTGTGATTTAGCAAAAGGTTCGATTTCTTGAGTAGATCCCTGGCCTGTAGATGAGGAATTACAAATAGCTGATAGACCATCACACGAACGAGATGCATTGAATGTATGAAACCTGTAAACAAGAATATGCTTTATACTCACCTTAATAAATGTTATAAAATCATTTATTTGTATGTTTTACATTAAACAATACTATGGAGATTAATCAATGTTCGTGTCTAATCATTAACAAGTTTATATTTGCTTTATTTAGAATTTTTGTTCCAATTTAGATACATATTATTTAACAGTTTTCAAAACATTAATTAAATATTATATTAAATTAAATTATATTTAATAAAAACATCGTGACCTATGTAACCTGACTAAATGGCATAAGTCAAGATTTTTTTTATTATATATGATTGAACATCGATAGAATAACTAATTTCATCAACCTATACTAAGTCACAGAAACCCTTGAAAAAACGTATAACAATAATAGTATAAAATTATAGTACTATTAAAATAATTAATAGTGGATAATAAATAAATTGCAAGTTTGTTGTTTGCAAAATTTTAATTATTCATTGCTAATACAATAAATGCAACAAATGGCTATTAGATATTTAAAAGTAGAAAAAAATGAAAGAATATACAACTTGGCTAAAACAATAAAAACATGTAAATTTTACATAGTATCTGTACTAGGTAATACATATAACAAAGGGTTGTGATCCTGTAAATGAGATAACGTCTGAGGTCCATATGGACCTATATAGTAACATAAACTTACTTATGTCCAGGGGTTAAAAACCATACACAGTAAATGTAAAAATCGTGGGTCATCTAACTTCATTGCACATAATTTCACCAACTTCTCACAGTTAGATCGTACACATTGCTGAATATTGTTTTTCCATGAGGAGATAGCATCATCAGTCAATATCTTTGTGAAAGATACTGTAAGTGCTTCATTATAAAATCGCTGGCAAGCTGGGTTGTTATAATCCTCACCTTTTTATATAAAAAATAAAAAAGAAGACTTAACACATTTACAAGCTTATTCTATAAAACTACTCCACTTCACAACAGCAATAACATACAACTTAAACCATGGAGATTAAGTTTACATGGAGACTAGCTGCATGCGTTTCATACATCTTCACTGCGTAATATAGTTTTCAATTAATCTTTGGAAAGTAATGTTTTGATGGTGCTCCATTGAATCAAATTTTTTTTATGCAGAACTCTAATAATTTCAAACACCTGCCAGTAAAACTGTGCATTGAATCAGATTTTATTGATAATTTCATGAGTTTTAAATTTTTTTGTGTGTGTTTTATGATAGTGAGTGGGGCTATACACTTCCAGTCCTTTTATATTCTCTCCTTATATTTATCTGTTAACAATAAGTAGTGGCAGTACCTAGGTAAAATTCAATTATATAAACATTACTATCACACATATATTAATGGACCAGTGTTCATAAAGCTGTTTCAATCTGAAGAATGTGGCTGGTAATATAACTAGTATGTAGCGTGTTTCGAATCAGACTTTAGGAGTAAGTACCAAAATTAATTGGTAGTTATTTTTAGAGTTTGTTCTATACATCTTTAGTCTGTTACCACTTAACATCATTTATCAATTTTGTAGAATAAAAATATTTATGCAATTTTAAAATGTTTTTTAATTATTAATTTAATTAATAGACCCGCCAAGGATGTCAATCAGTCAAAGTTTTGAATCATAATGACCACAAGACAAGTGAGTACATTACAAGTTATTCCTAAAACTTCTCACTTAAAGTTAATTCAAAAATAACTGCTTTCAAAAATATTACACACACAAAGTTACTATAAAAGAAATAGAAAGCAATCTTTAGATATATGATAAAATTATTAAGTAAAATGCTCTGATATGCAAAAAAAAAATCACCTTTTAAAGCCAATTCTATAGAAGCAATGAGTAATGCTTCTAGTTCTTGTTCAGGCAATACTGGAACAACCCAGCGAGGATGTGATATTTTTTCCTCTAATGCTTTCAACTTTGCCTCAGGGAACCCCATCTAAAATTAATCATTACCGTTAAATATGATTTATAATAAATTTATGTAATGATGAATTGATTTATGAGGAACTATACATTCAAAAAAATTAAGGTTATTTTATGTAAAATACAGATATTACAACATTACAAAAGTGAGAATGTTTTCAATTTATTATCTATATTTCAATAAGTATGAGTTTGACTATATTAGTAAAATTGTGTGCCATAAAAATGTCGAGAAATTCGTACCTCCCCAGGCATTTCTTCCTGTTCCTTCATAGATATAGTCATTATATCAAAATATAATTATTCATTGCATTCTCTGAAAACAAAAAAAAAGAACATTACCAGCCCTCTCTTTGGTATCACTTGAAAGCTCTAAGTTATAATAAATTTACATATCATTTGAACAATGACAATTAAACACTTTAGCTTATAATTAATATTACTTAATCATTTTAGCATTAGTGTTCTATGTGCTAGTAAAACAGTTTAAATGTTAGGTTAAATAATTTAGAATTCATTACATCATAAAAGTAGAAAAATTATAAAACTATGTACTTATTCAACCTCTAAAATAATGTAATTCCTTAACTGATTATTTTCCAAAAACTCCAGCATGTATGTAAGTAGTTTTACATATTCTTAACTTTTTTTATAATAAAATGTTCTTATTTTACAGCAAAAGCCTTCTATATCCTTAATTACAAACACAATTTCTTATAATGAAATATTATTAGCTGATCATAATTGCTAATAAGTTCACTATTTTAACATTACAGGCAGTAATTTACCAACGCTAAATCCAATAATAGTTAAAAACTAACTTGATTGAAGGTATTTGTCTCACATATGTACTAAAACCACATAGAAATATAAATATATCTATTTTAACTTATAAATAATAGATTATGCAAGATTTTTTACTTAGAATGTAGACTGTTTTCACAACAGCCCTCGATAATATTTGATGATTCAAGATCACAAACAAAATCTGTACTTATTCTTTACACTTGGAAAACCAAATACAGGATACATTCATTATCACAAAATGTATGATACCAATAAATAAAACATTTCTAAAAATACTATACAATGATGAGAATCAAATTCTATAGATACCCTGTAATTGAAATTAAAATTTTTGAACTGACATCTACAATGAAGTAAATTTAGACAACAATCATGTGAAACAGAACTGAAAGATATTGGCCACAATTATATTATAAACGGTAAAAATACATACTAATTATTTAGTAAAATCGGTAATATTTGATAGAAATATAAATGACTGCCAGAAATTGTATTTTATCGACACAACAAATTCGATGAAAATCAATCGATTTCAAGTGGTATTTTAAAATGCCCATATCAAGTAATATCAATATTGAGATACTTTCTATTATTGCTAAGAATTCAAGGCAGAATTTTTATAATAAATACACTAGATCAACACCCTACGCACAGACATAAAAAATAATAATTCGTATGATCAGCCGGCGCGACAAAATGGCGTCATTTTTTTTAAACAAGACAAAGCAAAAAACGTTTTTAAAATAATGTACACAATTACATATTAAAACACACTTGTTTATCAGATATTTTACCTTATTAAACAATATACATGCAACCAAATCACAGAAAAAATCACAAAGAAAAACACAAATTCAGTTACACTTTTTGACGTAATGTAAGAACGAAAATAGTTTTTTTATTTTATATCGTTCCTTTCGTTGAAGAGGCAAAGATAATTTATTTTGTTCAATACTTCCATTGAAGTTGTCAAATTTCAAATATAATAATCTTTTTAGAACTCTTTGCCTTACCAGTTTTGCATTTAACTAAATCTACATTACTTAATAAATCTGGATTGTAATGTAATAATTAATTGTAAATCACAATTTAAAGTTAAATAAAACGCGATATTAAAATATCGTATTAGTATAAAACTATAAAATTCAAAAGATCCTTGGTAGCACTTATTGTATGTTCTTTTTATAACACATTATAAATAACTATTATATAGGGGGAAAAGGTTTGTTTCACCCTACAGAGCAGAGGTACTCAACCAATCAATCTCCAAGGAATTTTCGAACCATCACGACATTAAAGTAAGACAAAAGCGATAAAAAACGACAACTATACATTTGCTTTTAATACTCTTCTGCTTTTAAATTCTGCAATTACAGCTTCAAATATTTCATCACAGATCGGCGACACTAGTATTAGTCACTCTTCTATTCAGGGCAAATGCATTAAATGAAGGTTACCAAAATAAGTCAATGCTTATTTACTATTACACGCTATTTTGTACATCAGAGTACTCTGATATAAAGTAGATATTATCATTTTAGTATTATGTAGGCTAAATATAACCCTATGTGTAGACTTAAAATGGTTCAGAGCTCCATGTAGGGCCCATGGAACTTTGGAAATGATTAGTTACTGCAGCAGCATCAGCGTCGTCTGTTACGCAAACATTACACTCACGCTAGGGAAGTAGTTTAAGTCGCTTACATTGTGCAGCTATTTTAAAAATGTAAAGAAAGTTTGAGACTGCACGTGAAATAATCTATGGTCTGTACGTTGTGAGAGAGAATAGGAAGTAAGAAAGATATATATATATATATATATATATATATATATATATATACGAAAACCATGTTATAATAGGTCCATGAGGAAAACTTAGATGGAGGTATAGAGTAGCCTCACCTAAAACAGAAATATTTTTAGTCGATTTGCTAGAATAGAAAATTTCCCCATATTTAGTAACAAAACAAGATTTATCGAACGTTAACCCCTTTTATTTATAACTACAAAGTTAAATTGCGATCATAAATAATGGACACAAAACATCGATTCAGTATTATTTCATTACTTTTTTTATAATATAATAACTTATTTACATAACTCTTTTTAACAAGTTATCAATTAAAATGATATTAAATATCAACAAAAACTTTTAAGGGTAACATTTTGTGTACCTTTGTGTTTCCTCTAGATCTTAACTAGTGTACCAATACCTAAAATACCAGCTTGCTCAGAGTTTTAGTCCCTTAACCAATAGAATGACAATATTGACCGGGACGTAAGGAACAGGATAATTACAGGGTAGAAAAATGGTGACTTGGGGATAAAATATAACTCGAGAATCTTCGAGTTCAAATTGAAAAGTAATATGCTAGCTATCAATTTTGTATATCATATACATATATACCCAACTTCTTAAGGTATTATACTCTAGCGTATTTTAAGACACAGCGCTTTTTCGCTCAACAAGCTGTTTCAATTTTATAGCTGGTTTGACTTCTTTCTGGTTGTAAATAGGGTATATTTCTAGCGCATTTTTTTAGCAATTCTTTACACTAATTATTTTCAAAAATACTTAAAAAAATATTTTAAAAAATTATCCCAAGTTACACCGTGTAAGTCCTGCTATCTGACAGAAATAGTCAAAATCATATTCAAAGTTGGCTGCATGGTCCTGGTACCTTTGCCTATTCCTTAGTCAGGAATGAACAAAACCAAAAACAAAAATTCTGCAACCTTTGTTTTTTTTTCTATTTTGTTGTCATAAGTCATTGTGTTGATATCTACTGTATATTATAAACTTATAAATTCTTCGAAATTGATAAAACTCGAGTGGTTACACTTGTACATGTTTATGAAGTATTTGTGTAAAAATGAGTTTCACTAGTGACGAAGTTAATTTTTTGGTTTATCGTTACTTACAAGAGTCAGGTACAGACATTGGACGCGTAGACGCCTGCGTTTAGTAAATTCCGTTATATTCTTTAATTTTCCATGGCATGTGTATTCTTGTAACTACAGTTACCAAATTGTAAATATTTTATTCGAAAAAATATATCAACATTTGTTGACTTTATTACAAATTTGTTGTCCTACAACCTAGGTTCTATCGTTGTGCTTTTCTCAAAACTTGTTCATATTATATCGCTCACCGATACTGTATAAAACCGGCTGCCTTATAGTTATATATTATTTACTAAACATTTCTTATTTTCCCTGTATTCTTATACATCTTCAGTGTCTGGAGTACTAATTATTTTATAATTTTTTAAGGGTTCCACCATTCTGCATATTCTTTTGGTATTGAGTCACATATATCTCAAAGTAACATTAATGCAGCACTGGTACCACCAGCAGCATTACTTAATATTATACAAAAAGGATTACAGTATATTGAAGCAGAAATAACCTTTGGAGACAATGGTTAGTCTAATACATGTCATAGTGTTTATTTTTTTGAGTTTTTTCACTGCTATGTAGCTCTTTGAAAATGACTAACAATGATATGTTATCTATCTTATAGATCTTTTATGTTAACATGAAAATAACATTGTAATTCATTTTATAGTTAGTATTTTCACATCGGAAAGTACCTTCTTTGGGTTCTATACTAAGTAGAATTTATTTTGATCTGGTTCAAGTTGTACATATTTAACCAAGGTTATTTTTTCAATAGTACAGATATTTAAAATGAAAACAGCCCCTTTGGTGTGAACTGTTGCATCTATTAATTTTAAGACTAATTTAATTCAATATCATTTAGAGTCAGATGGATGAGCTTGAATCCACATCCATTGATGTGGGATCCCTCCGCACTACCAACTGTGCCATCATCAATTCATCTTGTTTTATGTTAATTTGTAAATTTTAGATATCTATTATGCGTTGCTAGCTGTGTGCACGCGTCTGCGCTCGCGTTTTATATATTTTTCACTGCATTTTAATTTTTTGTACAGAATCCTAATTATTTACCTACCTAAAAAAAATGTAGTACTAAGATAAAGTAAATATATTTCTCATAAATTCAAGCACTTGCCAGTAAAAGTGTGCATTGAATAGGATTTTATTAATTTTTTTTTATAAGTTACCCAGAGTAACTTCAGCTATCTACAAAAAAAAAGCCCTATCAAAATTCATTCAGTCGTTATGGAGATTACCTAGAACACACAGACAGACAGACAAAAATTTTAAAAATGGCTTGTTTGTTAGTTATCATGTATACATTCATATCTATTTAGTACATTTTTTTTTTACTTTTGACATTACAAACAGACCAATTTTATTTATTAGTATAGATGGACCAACCCTGATAAAATCTAAAAGAACAGCAGTATTTGACTACAGCTAAAGTATGCTTGGTTTGAGCTCTGGTCTTTTCTGTGTTTTTCTCTTGCCTTCGAGATGGTGGTGTAGACGAAGAATGATATGTATACCTTGGACTGCCATGAGATCCAATGAGTCCATATTAAAAAAGCTCAACGTCACAACAGCTCTCCACGATCTGTTAACAAAGAGTCCTCTGTTTCTTCTGACATAGTATGCAATCTACAAGCCACTGGCTGGATATTATTTTACGTAAAATAGATGACAGAAGGACTCAGGGCAGGAAGATGTTCTGAAACAATATGGAAGGCGGTAGGTGGCAGAGTGTACTATGCAATCCACTCTGCATGTGACCACGCCCAATGGAGATTGTTCGTACATGGTCGCGATCCTCAGCAGTGAGGAGGAAGTAGAAGATTATGAGCTTCTAAATATATTGATATTTCCTTTACATATATATTTTGTAAATTTATTATTCTTTAAAGTTTATTATAAGTTTCTCCCTAGGAGAGGTCTACGCCGAAAGGTGACTACTAATAACATTAATTAAATCATATATACATACATGAACAGAAAAATAGATAAAACTTATAAGTTTATAACCTAGATTAATGGTGTCAAGTTTGAATTTTAGTAGAAATAAAGGTTATTTTCATTTTATTTTATAACTTTCTTCAATAACATTTAAATATCTTTTTAGGCTCAATTCACTGTGCCAATATTGAGATCATTATCTGTATTAACTTTTTACAGGTACTGAGACAAGACTTACAGAAAGTTTAAGCTTGATTGATGCTGTTACTCCTGACATAGTTGCAGCACGTCAGAATGCTCACAATGCTCAGAAACAGGCAACAAAAACAGAACCAGGCTCAGGAAGTGAACAAAATGGTGTTGATGTAAGTTTATGGTCATAAGTTTTAAAAAAAAATTCTATCATACATAAGGTTTAATAGTACATAATTCTAGGGAACTACTTGTAATGCTGCAGCTGCAACAACAGGGGAGGTGACAACACCAAGTGCTCCAGAGACTATGGATGTAGACCAGTCTATTGAAATACCTGCAAGTAAAGCCACAGTACTTAGAGGTCATGAGTCAGAAGTATTCATATGTGCATGGAACCCAAGCACAGATTTGTTAGCTAGTGGGTCTGGTGATAGTACAGCAAGGTATAAAATTGTATTATATAATGTTGTCTAAGTATGAATGTTAATTATCTTTGCACTGGCAAAATTAATGGAACATAAAAATATAAGAATTTATGCTTCTTCTGTTATTTAAAAATTGATCCATTTACAATAAAAAATTTAAACAAAAAGAATTTTTAAGGTAGCCAGGGAAAGATAAAAGGTTTTTTAAAATTAAATCTATCATGTAATTCTCTTGTTAGTTTCCATTTGCCTACAGATGCTGAGAAACATGTTACCTGTTGTCTTCTTCATTTACATTGATAGAAGATCTGGTTGTAGATTGTATCCTTCAAATCAATAGGTCCCAGACATGTACCATCAAACTCATGTATAGCGGTGTTTCCAACCAATCCAAAACTGAGATATTAACATAATTAAAATATAATATATCGAATTTCGTGAACAATATGAATCAAAATACAGTGAAGAGGCAAATGTTACTTCTCTATTTTGTTATAAAATTTGATCTAAGTTCAAAAGGTGATGTTCTCTAAAAAAATTCAGATTGGTACAGAGATGGTGAACCTCAAGTTTTAACATGAACAATCCAAAAACAGTTTCTTTGAATGAATCAGTTGCATACATAACTTTCTCAGCTTATTATTAGTTTTAGTAGATGACAAACATGGGCCTTACATACATATGTTAAACTTTTCAATTTTTTTGCAAATAATATGTTCTCACTTCTAATAGAAAATCGCAAAACGAAACAGCCAATTATTCACACAAGATATTTTTAAACCTTTTGCTATGAAGCAAAAATTTGTATGTTTTCATATGAAACGAAGTAAAAATACTGCTTTTGTTTTATACATAACATTTATAACAATAATTTATAACAACTATAGATGTTATGTCAATATATACTGGTGTAGAGTGTTTTGCTATAGCCTTTTACGAAAAGCTTTTGTCAAATAACTATCAATAATATAACAATAAGAATAAACATCTATATACTTATGTTATTAGTGGATCTAACGCTAATCAAAGATTTCATATGAAATAATAATTTTTAAACTGTATATAATTGTATCTTTATAATTTGCAATAGTTTGTGTTCCTCAGTTATAATTTACGTTTTTTATTAGGAGTAGCAATTAATTTAAAATTATATAATTGAAGTACTTCATATTCACAGGATATGGGATATGTCAGACAATCCAGCAACAACACCCAACCAATTAGTGTTGAGACATTGTATTCAAAAGGGAGGAGCTGAAGTGCCAAGTAACAAAGATGTCACATCTTTAGATTGGAATGTATGTTCAAGTTATACAAAAATATGAATACCATATATTACTTATTTATAGGAAACTCAATACTTTTACTTAATTTTCAGTGTGATGGTAACTTACTAGCAACAGGTTCATATGATGGATATGCACGTATCTGGACTACTGATGGAACTCTGGCGTCAACACTAGGCCAACACAAAGGGCCTATATTTGCTTTAAAGTGGAATAAACGTGGCAATTTCATATTAAGTGCCGGGGTATGTTAATAGAAAAATTCATATTATATTTTTCCATTGAAATGATTTTATAATTAGGATGTTTATTTAAGGTGGATAAAACAACAATAATTTGGGATGCATCAACAGGGCAATGCACTCAACAGTTTTCATTTCACTTAGCACCAGCTCTCGATGTTGACTGGCAAACGAACACATCCTTTGCATCGTGTTCAACAGATCAATGCATTCATGTCTGCAAATTAAATGCTGACAAGCCAATTAAGAGTTTTCAAGGACACACAGTAAGTTAAATCAAGATAATATTTTAATTTCAATTGTAATAATTTGTAAAAATGTACAATATTTAATCACCATAATCTTTATATAAGGCTGGTTTCAATATGCCACCTCAATTTGTTTTTACCCACTGTAATCCGAAATTTCAGTCATATTTATCTTTACAGTGTCAGTGGATAAGGCTGAAATACTGATTTATTTTTTGTTTGTTCCAAAAGTAAAGATTCTATATTGAAACTGGCCAATAGAAAATGGCTTAGTCTTAATATTAGCATAGATAAAATATATATAGGTAGACAGCTCTAGCCGTACAAAAAATCGTCACACGCGAGATGTTCAAAATCACGTCTTATTTCTAGGTGGCACTCATTCATAGCCTGCAAACTTAGTTCAAGTAATTGTGACCTTTGTATTTAAATTGTTTTCATTGAATCTACCAAAAAGTGTGTACTAATTTTTAAACGTGTGTTTTAATCTAATTCACGGACGCCGGCAACGATCGCACCACGAACGTAACGCGTTACGAGAGTATTTTATAACTAATCATCCATTGAGCGGTTGGACCAGATGATTAATTAATCTATATGTATACTAAGCCAGCAACAGTTTTTGTGCTATCGAAAATAAGTGTCAGTATTTTTACCACTTTCACTATTTTTCACTACACAAAATAATGTTTTATTGGTTATTATACGGATAATGATAATATTTTAGTACGTACATGTGATACTATCTTTACTATTAAGATACTATCTTTGACCTAATTAATCCTACAACTACAAGCAGCTATCGAGCACACCGGAGCCGGTCCGCCCCTTATTGGGCGAAGATGGCTTCCCACGCTTCACAGCAACTGATCGGGCGGAGATCTTTGCTACGTGTTTGGAGGAACAGTTCTCCCCGAACGACGAAGCGGACCTTCAGCACGTCTTTAACGTAAACCGACACCTAGACAGATACTGGGCAGAGCCTGTAGTAGGCGGCAGCCCGGCAGACGCCCTGTTCTTTGACCCGGCCGAAGTAAATCGCGTGATCGGGAAACTGAAGCCCAGGAAGGTCCCCGGCGCGGATAACATTACCGCTGCAATGCTGCGTCACCTGCCGCTGAGAACACTCGCGGCGGTGACGCGGTTATTCAACGGTATTATCCGCTCGGGGCACTTCCCGAATGACTAGAAGCTCGGACTGGTCCGCATGTTACCAAAGCCCAGGAAGAACCTGCAAAGACCAGAAAACTACAGGCCAATCACTTTGCTCAGCACGCTGTCTAAGGTGTTCGAGAGGCTCGTGCTGGCCAAGATGCTGCCGCACATGAACCTGAGAGCCGAACAGTTCGGGTTTAGAGAGCATCACTCTACTGTTCTCCAACTCACGAGGGTAATTGATATAATAGATACCGCAAGAAAAAAATAAACAATACGTCGCAGTTGTACTACTGGACATGGAGAAGGCGTTCGACAAAGTATGGCACCAGGGGATGCTATACAAACTGTTAACGACCACTACGATCCCTAGGAAGATTCTCCATGTCCTGAAGTCTTTCCTGGAAGACCGCTGTGCACAAGTAGTGGTCGAAGGCCAAGTGTCTCGGGAGTTCCCTATGAGAGCCGGAGTCCCGCAGGGTAGCTGCCTCTCTCCTAGCTTATACGCCGTCTATACCAACGATATGCCCGTGCGCGGGTGGACAGAACTCGCATTATTTGCTGATGACGCCGCGTACTTTCACGTAGATAATACGCCACTAGATGCGCAAATTGAAACCCAGCGTTTACTTGACACCATTCCTGAATGGCTACGGAGATGGAGGCTGCGGGCCAACGTAGGGAAGACACAGGCACTCATGACTAGAGTGATGATGAGTAGATTACCACCTTGCTTGACGCTCCAGGGAAAGACTATACCGTGGAAGGATGAAGTCCAATACCTGGGAGTCACTATAGATCGAAACCTGACTTTTTCAAGTCATGTAGGAGATGTGATCGCGCGGACAAGAGCGGCGAGGAGAATGCTGCGTCCAGTGCTCACCTCAAGGCTACCCTTGAGAACGAGGCTTGGTTTATATAAAACCTATTTGAGGTCACGATTTACCTATGCCGCCCCTGCATGGTTCAGTCGCTTATCGGATTCGAACAAGAAACGGCTTAGAGCCCAACAGAGTATCACGCTTCGCATGATCGCGGGGGCACCGCGATACGTTAGCAACCACGTAATTGCGCGTGACTTACGTGTAGAGAGCCTGGATGCGTTCATAAGCAGCCTTGCAACCAACATGTTCCGCCGAGCGGACACGTCGGCGCACGTTCACCTCCAGAACATCGCGCCGTTGCACGCTAGACCTCCCGACAGACGGAGAGGAAGAGGTGATCGCTTGTCATTAATACATAGGCCTCAGGCGCGCGATCTCATACGCCGGTCCTCGCCTAGCTGAGTAGGTAGTTGAGGAGGAGGAGGACCGTGTCTATGACCCGTATAGATCGGGTGCATCTCCCTGACCCCTCAGAGTCCGATCGATAGCAGGATTAGCTCCCAGAACTCAGAAGATTACTCCACGAGGGACGCACCTGTGTGCCTCACCCAGTTGACTTGTCCGTAGGCGCGGACAAAGGAGAGGCCACCGTCGAAGGGAATAGCCCTGATGCGGTTTCCTCGTGTCCCCTATTAGTTCGTAGTTTAGTTACTAAGTGTAGTCTGTATAGTTTCTCTAGCTTTGTTCTATTTTTTATTTTGTATTTCTATTTTTTAATTTTATTATAATATGTATTTTATTGTGTAAACTGCATATGTAATAATTTTTTTCTAATAAAGAACCAAAAAAAAAAAGGAAAAAAAAAATAAAGTTAGGGAAACACACGGCACACTGATGCTAGACTGCTCGAGCTGCAAGGGAGAACGCGAGATGATTGCTAAGTAAGTCCTACAACTAATATTTTTGCAAACAGCATAGAACAACGTGGCATTTTGTTCAAAAACGAGAGATATCAAACGGCGCGGAGTATAATTTCGACTAAAGACAAAAATATACATCAAGACCATTTTAGGCAAGGTGCACTCGCATCCAACACGCCTTCTTACCATATCTCCCTTGTTCACTTATCTGTGGTAACACCATAAAAATCGTACATGCCTATTACACTCTCACTATATTATTAAAATGTACATGGTTCAGCCTGGGCATCTGTTATATAACTCTATATCACTGCATTGAATGAATGCAGTGTTGTCAACTGCTAAATTCGAAATTATTGTATTTCCACGTATGAATATAATGCTCTTTGTTACAGTTTTTTTGTACATGTGATGCTGAATGGGACGCAATTTAATTTGTTTATAGTGTATCTCTATAGTGACGGCAGTTGTTATTTGTCAAAAATAACACGTCTTTTATAATGTAAAATTTAATATACTTAATATTTCAGATTTAGTATGTTTCAAATCGTTATGTAATTTGTAGTAATAGGTGTAGATAAATATAGAATACAACAATTATAATAGAAGAATTAATGATGTAATAGTATTATAATAACAGTAATTCAAAGGCAGACTTTAAAAAAAACTGAGGGTAATCTGTCTATTCTGGTAACACTGATTAAAAATTCGCATAAATATTTTCAAATACACAATAATATTACATACTGAATACTCTTTCAGAATGAAGTTAACGCAATCAAATGGGACCCTCAAGGACAACTGCTTGCCTCATGTTCTGATGACATGACTCTTAAGATTTGGTCAATGAAACAAGACACCTGTGTACATGACCTGCAAGCTCATTCTAAGGAGATTTACACCATCAAATGGTCTCCAACAGGCCCTGGAACGCAGAATCCTAATATGAACTTAATTCTGGCGAGCGCATCGTTTGACTCGACCGTGCGTTTGTGGGACGTTGAAAGAGGTGTCTGTATTCATACACTGACAAAGCATACGGAACCTGTATACAGTGTAGCCTTTTCACCAGATGGCAAATTTTTGGCAAGTGGTTCCTTCGACAAATGTGTACATATATGGTCTACCCAAACTGGTGGTCTGGTTCACTCTTATAAGGGTACGGGGGGTATATTTGAGGTCTGTTGGAACTCACGCGGTACGAAAGTGGGAGCTAGTGCTAGTGACGGGAGTGTATTCGTTTTAGATTTACGTAAACTATAATAATTAAAGATACTGCATAATATGCAGTATTTTTTTAATTATTTATGACATTAAATAAAATACAGATTAATAAATTTTATAATTAATGAATGGTATCATGCCTTCTTCTTTTAACTTTAATGAGACAACGCTTGCTCACAGTCGAATATAATCTAACAAATAATACCAACCGTATGCTATATATATAAAATAAAACAGTATTCTCGATAAAAAATTATTAAGATTATTTATGACTCAACTAAGTTCAAATTAGTGATGTAAACCGATTACAAAATCAAGGATAGGTTTTTATCTTTTACTTTGAAGAAAAAACCTGATGTTTTAGGTTTTTATTAACTTTAAAAACAAGCTAATTTTATCACAGAATTAATCAGTTTAATGCCTGTTTTAATCTATAGGTATTAAAAAAGAATTTGTCTGACAAAACAATCGGTCTGACTCGCCGTATTAGATGTTTCACATCAAAAATCAAATGCATTCGGATTCTTTTTACCTAGTTTTGACATGGTTTTACAATTTATGTATTTGAAGGAGAAAACACAAGATTTCAACTGAGCTTGGTGTCTATGTGCTCGAGGGCCTTAGTCGGGTTATCGTTCTCAGAATCTTGTAAATATACTCAATATATCAGAAATGACGGTAAGTGTGATATAGACTGCGTCAAATCATTTATGTCTGCGCTTAATACAATTTGTGGACCTGACTTGTTTATTACAACGCTTGAATATATCACTGCACAAAGTAATCGGTTTCTTTAAATAAAAACCGGTGTTAAAGGTTTTTCTCAAAAGCCGGATTTTGAGGTTTTTTTTTAGAACCGGTTCACATTAGTAGTTCAAATCGCTTATTTATTGCAAAACCAATAACGATATAGTAAATAAATTAATAATTTATATAAAAGAAATGGCCATGAGCAGACAGAAAGATATATACTGCCATTCTGCAAAGCCATTGTGATCGCATTTTGGTTGGTGTTGGTGTCAAATTTATTTGAAACAATAAACAAAACAATCTCTATTTTTGGGTTTTCTTAACGAAATAAAAAAACTATAACACATTAACTATTTTTAGAAATGGTAACAGTATTTGTAACAATTAATTGCGATTAGATAGCTTGACAGATGTGACATATTTTATCATGTTGAGAATTTTTCGAAGAATTACCAAATGCAATATAATTTAAATAGAATAATTGCAGTTTTATTAATTATTAACTCGATTCGATGTGAATATTTGATTAATTAATTAATTTAATGAATAATTAATTATATTTGAATATCGTGCGTTTATAAAATCAATTTATATTAAAAAAAGATATAATCAATACATACAAGTAGTAAAAAAGTTGGATTTTCTGCCGGTGAACAATGGTTTATTCAAACAACCCAGCTTCATCACATAAGTAGTGATGTAAAATTAATAAACGGATTAATGTAATCATTACGTCTAAAGGAATTTTCTGCAGGAGACCTTAATAAAGGTTCGCAAAGAGTTTTAAATTAAAAACATGAATATTGTTCAACAACAACATTAAACAAAAATGCTGTATAGAAAAAACATGTGGTAGCTTTGTCGGCCAGAGCACCGGCTGTGTGTATAAAAATATAAATAAAAAACAGGAAATCTATGAACAAATTCTCAATCTGGAATCATTTATCTATAATTGTGGACACATGTTTGAAATATACAATTTTAGGCGCTACACTACGTGCGCGCACATCACTGACGAAATTTCTCTATAGAATATTTGTTTACTACTAAGTAACATTAATTTGTCTACTGGTCTAGTCTTATGATTCAGCAAATTTATTTACAACACTATCTGTTCAAAAAACATCCCCCGGAGTCACTAATTGGTACCTATATACTTGTACGTATACTTTGTGGATATCATCGCTAGAATATGCAATGTAAGTCAAATTCAATGTGGCTGAAGATTACAAGTTCAAAGTCAAAATTAACCAGACATTAAAAAATGTCCCTACCACCAAACTATCGTTTTATTGCGATACTTTCTTTCGTGGAAATCTATGGTTCATTGCGGGATTCGAAACCATGACTATCAATGGAATTTTCAAAACCAACTAGGTACTAAACTGTAATTATAAAATTACAATAAAAACCAGCAGCGGCTCTAGCCCTTGTAGCGTCCGTGTGCCACCAATATCCTGGCGCTCCGAGCGACGCATCTTTGTAGATGTCGCGAGCGGCGCTCCCTACAACCCTGCGCACGTGTGCGCCGCACACCTTGCACTATAGGTAAACCCGGCTATGCGATCAAGTCGTTTTCGAGTTAAATCAGGACATACCCACAGACAAAAAGAAAATCAGATTTGGGATTAGTTATGGTTAGGTTAGGTTAGTATAGACTTATCACACTTTCTCAAAGAATGAAGTTTTTAGAAAATAGCTGCTTATGTTTTAAAAGTTTGTTAACAGCTTTGCGTTCGCGTCAATACATTTTTATAGATTCATAAAAAATATATGAACGTATTAACTAATTTGTAAACATAATTAAGTATATATAACATGCTTGAAAAGTTCCATTTAGAGTCATTTTACCGCTTTAACTCAATACCTTGATTTTTGACTAGAGTCAGTTTCATTGAAAAATGCGATATTAGACAAAATTTATTCAAAAAAAATAATGTACAGACAAATGTTACAGATTTATTATTATAATACATAAAATTTGAAAGAGTGAAAACAAATAATTCTAGGACGTAGTATCGCATCGCTAGCTAAGGCGTAAAGTAACTTTTAGTAAATATTTTTCAGGTGAATATGGAGCATCCTTTAATGTAAATAGTTAATTAAATAAATATTTTTGAAATAACAATTTGTTCTTTTCTATTCTTGTAACCTTCTTTCTAGAAAATACTTTTATTTTTTTTCCGACATCATAAATTACATCCGACTTGCCGTATGAAAATATAGCAGCATTCTATTTTGAACGCCTACTTGAGAGCGCCAGGATATCGGTTGCACTTGGGCTAGAGCCGTCGCTATTTAACCCATATTGATAAATCTGAATACACAGGCAGTATTTAAATGTCAAGGAACAAATAGTAGGTTCATACAGATTTTAAATTTATTTTAGAAATCGAAAAAAAAAAAATGTAAGAAAAGTTATATTTGGTTAAAACTGGTTGACCGATTCTTTATAAAACTTTGTGTACCTACATTGAGTATATGTTAGTAAGCTATTGATATATTAAAAATTATCAATATAATTTTAGAAATTGTAAAATATAAAAACCCAAAAAGGGCTTGATTGGTTTGACTGAAATGGTGTATGGGGAGCATGGGTCCCATGTGACAACCCACATTTAATTAAGATACGGCACGTGACTAAGTTGTAGCCACTCACTCATTTTGGTAACCTTGTGCTAGTCACCTTTTGCGGCTAAGTGCCTTCAGTACTCGCCCCCAAAGTCACGGTGAAGTTGTAAAGGCCTTCCGGTCAACAGCGTTAGCTAGTATCGAAAAAAAAAAAAATAGCCACTCCCTAGTTTTAAATAAGTGTTAATGAAATACGTGTACAAAATGTTTTCTGTGATGAATAATTTTTTAATACAAACGTCTATAATACATATTTTCGTTTATATTATTCCTTATTTTACATGAATTGATTATATGTTGTATGCAAAAGCAAAGGAGACCACATTTGCTACCAACAATTTCTTCTAGGTAACCTTTGGAAGGGACATGATTTAAAATCAGGTGTATGGATCTCAAAATTAGTCTTATAAATTGGCTTACCAATATTTGTATACATTGAAAGCAAGATATAATATAACTAAATATATATAATTAATTATAATTGCAATAATAAATAAATAATGCAATTTTTCCATGACATTTTGTATTTCATATTAACTCTAAAATTATGATAAATATAAAGAGAAACAAGTAAATTGTAACTTAACATACTGATTGGAGATGGATATTGGATTAGTCTATATTATACTATATATAAAAAGCTTTAGATCACTCAAAATATGCACTTTTTACATTTTGCTAACAGGACAAGTTATTTTGATTGTTAAAGCACATACCACATAGAGAAATAAAAAGTAATTATAATGTCATTAATTATGATCTAATACATTTATGATAATTAAATACACCTAAATTTGACTGATATAATCAATAAATATTTTGGTATATAAGTACTATATACAAAAAAGTTGAGAGTTGGATATACATATCTTTGAATACAATTTTATTGCAATTAGAAAATTAGTTTTCAATAAAATAACCTTTTTGTCACTAAAAAATTGGCTGATTTATAAAATGGAAAAAGTATCTACACATTTATTTATTGAAGTCCATATTTTACAGCCTGTGTAAATACTTCCAATTATGACATTGGTCTTTTATAGGCAAGTAAGTCTTCATGTTTATAAAGTAAATGCAATTTCTCATACATGAATTTAAATAAAAACAATAGATTATCATATTGTCCAGTATATGGTTCACATTGAGAATGGCATTCTTCACTGTGTATTGGATAATGGATTGTCACATGGGATGTGTAGTTTTTGCTTCGACCCCATGCACAGAGGTGTAATTCTAATAGTAGTTGATGTAAAGCCTCTATTGTAGATAAGTACCATCTAGGACTACCTTTCTGATGACGCCAAAATTGTGATGCTCTTTTTTGTAAAACTATTGTAGGAATTTTTTTTAACCTTTCATCAGCATATATGCCTCTGCTCTGGTTCCAAGTACTGTCTATCAAAATTACATGATCTATAGGAAATTTCTTTACATGATATATTTTATGACAATCACTAGTCTCCAATATTTGTGTCATCAATGTTCCCACATTGTATCCAGATGGTAATTGAGCTGTCATAAGCTCTGTATATGTTACTTTATCCTGTTGGCCCGTAAAGAGTTCTTGTACAGTTTTAGCTTGAGCTCCTGGATACAACAACACAGTTCTCTCATTACTAACATAATCAGGTATATTTGGATATGTATAGACATTGACTTCTCCCGGTGCGAGTACTGCAGCATGAGCCGCTGTGCTTTTGCCATCTATTTCTCTTCTGTGTTTGATGATGTCGACTTTAACTGGTAACTTTAAAGGTTTAAAAATATTAAAAAAAACAACGTAAATGTATAATCAACAAAATAGGACTTATTCTTACCGTACATAATGGAATGTGGTCTTTTAATAATGAGACTGGAACGAAGCAAGTATAGCAAAAGAACATGCGTGATTTACCACATCGTGGGCATGGAGATCGACCAGATAAACGGTTTAAGGCTTCCGAGTCCGATATGTTCATACCTTCAAAAGGTTTATCATTTCTGTTTCTCGCTTCAGGACATTTTTAGGATTCATTTTTTACTACAAGAGATTATACAAATATGTCAATTTGTTTACAGCTTCTAGTTTATAAAACATACCTGCCCGACATAGATTTAAATTTATGTGCCTACTGCCTAACAAGCAACAGTTTATTATTCATCTCTGAGCAACAGATGTAAAACATAACCATAGAATAATATTACGGAGAACATAACCTAAAAAGTTTTGTATTTACTTCTGGTAGTGATGTGAACCAGTTCTAAAAAACCCTCAAAAAAATGGTTTTTAAGGAAATGTTTTTATAACGGTTTTTTTATTAAAAGAACACCGGTTAACTTCTTTGTGGAACGATATATTTAAGCGCTCAAATCAAAAAACAGCAAACATACTTCACACTGCAGTCCACAAAGTCCACAAATTATTAATAATTACAATTGACGAGTTTACTCGCTTGCTTGCCTGTGTTATATATTGTGGAAAAGCAGTTTTGATTTTTGTTTTTTTCTATAATAATGAATAATCATAAAACAACACTAAATATGTATAAAACAACAAAGTTATTGTATTATAAAACTTTTCAAAATACACGTCATATGAAAGCAAAATCACGTTCTATTAAACGTAACTTCGAACACACTTAAAAAAAATCACGTGTCTCCGCGGGTTGAGGGAAGTGTCATTTGAAAAGGGTAAACAACCCCTATAATAAAACAATCCTTAACAACCCCAAATTAGAGATGAGAATTTCAATTCTCGACCCGATAATTTCGATGTTTTACACATGCCAGGCCAGGCCAGGACCCGCGATGGCTTACTTTTTTATTCTTGTGTTCAAATATGCGGGATATATTATTACACTAGATGTGTGTCCGCGGCTGCACCCGCGTGTTATATATTCTTTTCTGCATTATATTTTTTTTTTGTACGGAACCCTAATCCTTTTTTTAACATAAACATGTTTATATAATAGTAATACTACAAAAAGGAAAGATTCTAACAGTTCCGATGTTCTAGATTTTGTAAAAGAAATGTTTACATAACTTCAATTAGATTATATATATATATATATTTGATTGCACGATTGTAAAATAAAAGAAACATACTACCTATTCGGTAGTCTATTGTTACTTTTGATGTTATTATTTCATTTTATGAGTTGTTTCAGCGCGAAGCGAATTTGTTCATAATTAATTTCATTTCAAAAGTCCTATTTCAGACCAAAATTCTTTAGATTTATAAGAACATCTTAAATGTGGTAGTTGTCCAAAAGCAAAAATACACAATAATGAATAATTTCAGTTGAACATGTTAAAAATGGAAAGAATTATAAAAGGCAAAAATTTGGCAAAACTATATTTTTTTTAATTATTTGTTGTAGATTATGAATTATGTCATAATATTTTAATACTAATAACTCGTTTTTTAATCTGTAATTGGTTTGGATTAAGAAATAGCATAATTTTATTATATTTGATTAATACAGAAAAAAAATTACTTACTTACCCTTTTTGAAATCGATTTAAAAATTGTTATATTTATTGTATCGTGCCACCATAGCTTTTATTGTCATTTTTTTTTAATACATTCTGTATTCTCCATAATTTTGTTGGTTCAATTTATTCCTTTTTAACGAAAAGGCATTGATGTTAGGCCCTGCAGCCGAGTCTGACGTCAGGAACATTATACAACACAGCAACAAAATGACGACCTATATTTAGAGATATTTAAGGAAGTGGTTGAGAAATCTCAGAATGCACGCTCCGTGTCATTAATTTTGATACAATTCACTTGAGAACAATAGCCAAAATTATGTCACTTAAAATTATATAACATACATAAATAACGACACGCCTCTCTCCTATAAGGGTAAGCAGAGACTACATTCTTCCACTTGCTAGGATCCTGACACACGTCTTTTGCTTTTTCTACTTTCATAGATGCTCTTCGGTTACGGGTACTGTTGACTAGGACTTTCTTCAGAACCTCCTCGATCTGGTCGAGATATGATCGCCTAGGACGACCCTTATCAGCTTTCCGAGTCACACTTCCCTTGTAATTTTGTTTCATCAATATTCTTTCATTCAGCCTCTTTGTGTGTCCAAGTCAATTAAACATTCCTTTCTCTATTTTGGTCACTACATCCTCTGCCATACCATAACGTTTCTTCTACACACTGTTCCTTGCTTTATCTAACATTCTCATCATAGCTATACTTCTTAGACATCTCATCTCTATTACATTAATCTTGCTTTCATATTTCCATTTCCAGACCTAGCAGTAACTACCATGAATAAGTATAGGGACTAGCACAGCCCTGATAAAATGCTTATGAACCTTAAAATACTACCCACCATGAGTTAGGATAACAACCCAGCCATGGATAAGAGAAGACAATAAACTTGAGCTAGTTTTAGTTTCAAATGTTTTTATGGAACTATACAATTAGATTACAAAGTTGTAATAGTGCCTGTAAAAAGAAGGGTGTTATTTCCAGACATCATCATCACTTATAATTCTAGTAATACTATAACATGACATACACAATAATAAAAAAATATTTTTACATTTTACGTTTGCTATAAATCAAAGATTTCTTTCTCGAATTTTTGATGAACAATAATAAAGCAGCCGCATTGTTTTTTTTTTTTATCTGACTAACGCTGTTAACCGGAAGAGCCTTAACAGCTTCTCCGAACTTTGAGGCGAGCGCTTAAGATACTCAGCCTAGGAATGGTAGCCAGCACAAGGACACGGAAATGGTAAGAACGATGGCTTGAGCTGCTAACCGTGATTTAAAATTCCGCGGAATTTGCCCTAGCTAACCGAACGGTTAGCAAACCTGTAAAGTAATAGAGGTCCCTTACAGAACTTATGTACCTTGTGTGTAATGTGTAAGTATGTGTATGCAGTATGATGCGTGTGATTGCTAGTACATGAAATGTCACTGTCTCACACTGACAGCGGCTAAAAGAATTCCTAGATGGGTGTCGAAGCATGTCTTGTGCACCTGCCGCAGGGGAACCCGGAGTATGTGCGGGGGAGCCAAGTTAAGCGGGAACGGTGGTTACCAGGGCATGGGCGCGAGATTATTATTCATTTTTGGGCGCGAGGCTCAGGCGCATTATAGTGTTATCAGTATTTTGGTAAGCTCTCAGTACTACTTAAAAAGGAGCACTAAATCAAATGTATATTTACCCGCTAAGAAGTTGATACACCAATTTCATACATACAAAACATTTACCAGGTCGATTTTTCAGGTCATATCACGTCATGGTGTATGAATCAATTAATCAAAATGTAATAAAGAACCACTAAAATACTTAAAGCAAGGGCTCATTGGTAGTTTGGTCATATACCGCATCGATCGACGTTGGCTTGAATCTATTTATACTATTATATAGGTAATGAACCTTTTTTTTTTTTTTTTTTTGACGGGGGGAAATCCATTTACGCACTACCCTTATCTATTGTATTTGAAGGATCAGAGTCCCCCAAATACAATAGATAAGGGGGCACGGAGTGACGAGCTCCGTGCCAGTGTGGGACTCACCCGGGCGAAAGTCGCCCGGAAATACCCACTAAAACCCCCCGGGGCCGTCCGCTGCATTTGGGATGGGGGGCGATACGGGGTTGCCAAGGCATGTCACCGCGTCGCCCCCCTGCAGCGAACCCACCGGGCCTCGTCGTGCAATGGCCCAATGGGGATGGGGGAGAATATTCTCGATCCCACCTCTTCACCCGCCCCCCCGAAGGGAGGACTGACCCAACGGTCACATTCCGGGGAGGCAGTATAACCTGCCCCCCCATGAAAAGAAAAGGGAAGGAGGAATAGAGCAGAAGCGGGCCAAGAAGAAAGGGAGAAAGAACCCGCCTCTCCTAGAAGATAGGTCCCTCTCCTATACTCGCCTTGCCTAGCAAGACATAGCAAGGAGAGGGATACCTAGGAAGGGGAAAGAGAAAGAGAAGTCACCCTCCACACACAACCCACCAAAACAAACCGCCACACCTAACCCACCACAATTACCGCAACCTACGGCGGAAGCCTAGCAAACGGCGCCCTCGCCACCGGAGGCCGACAGAACACCCCCCCCATGTGATGTCGGTCCTCCCTCCCCGCATCCGCACACACCGCACATTTCGGTGTTTCCGCCGCACAGTCCACTGCCTTATGGCCCTGAACTCCGCAGCGGAAACACTGCAATCCCCTCTCCACCACCGCCGAGCACAACGCCCGAGTGTGTCCCAGACCCATGCACTTGAAGCATCGCAAGGGCTTTGCTCCAAGCGCACAAACCCGAGCCACACTCCAGCCGACCACCACCTGTCCCTTCTCCACCAACTTTCTACCCGCCTCCACCGGAAGGGACAAAAATATCACCCCGATTCCCCCCCTCATCACCCGAATTGGGCCAGCCCTCACTTCCTCCGGCCTACAACCCACCTCCTGGGAGACCCGCCAAACCACCTCCTCCTCCGACACCGAGTCCTCCAGGCCCTCCAAGCGAACGTCTATCCGATAGGTAATGAACCTGAGCTTTCGGTAAAGGAAATCAATGAAATAAAAAAAAACCATAGATTTCTTAAACACCGTATTAACATATTGTGGTAGAATTTCTATTGCCTGCTTAGCTAGCTTGATTCATTCATCTCTAGCTGTCACTCTCTATCTATTTGTAAATCTATCATCAATCATTAATGGGTGTATTCTTGTACTCATAATACATTACCCTTTGGTGAGATTTATTATTCATTCTAGGGGGCGCCATTATGAAGTTTCTGCCCCGCTTCGAAGAAATCGTAGATCCAGAGCTGTTTATTATTCAAATAAAAGATTGAATTGACAAGTTTAAAACATTTACACTTCAAACGTTATTATCATACCAAACTCTGGAAAGTTTTAGCAATTGATATAACAATGAACTTCAAAATTGGTAGTTTGAGTAGATAAGTCCTTTGCCAGTAGTCCTTAGGTACGAATATTCTTACTCCGGTCATTGGAGTATTATTGTCACAGATACACTAATACTGAAAATTATTTTCTGTGATTCTTAATGTTTGTGTATATGTCAAAAGTACTGGTTTTTCGATTCCCAATTTCTGGTATTTTGTAAATTACCGCTTGTTTTTGTTATAATAAACACGTATAGTAATATAATTTGTGCGTTACATTATTAGTTTTCGTTATATGATGTATAACTTGTATATGTAACACAAATTAATTTGTATTTGGGAAAAATTTGAATTGTATTTGCCAAATTAAAACTTTCCAATTGGAGTTTAAAGTTGTAACTGCTAAAATAAAGTACAATGGACATATCTTCAAATAACCTAACGATACATCTTCATAAACTGTGCTCGCACTTGTCAGTGGACCCAGGTTGGCTTCTATTTTCAAAGATTTATCTGTCATTCATACACATTATATCTTTTTGTCATTCATATTATATTATTCTAGTAGATTACAAGTATATTTGGTATTACTTACATGGATGTATCAAAATACTTATTTTATAAATTAATGTAAACTTTAAAAAAGTATAAGTTTCTATTAAATTTATACTTTATGAGTGCTATACAGGAATATTTAAAAGGCTTATTGTCAGTGTTTAAAAAAGGTGATTTGTTATTATCAAAACTATTTTTACTTGGTATTAGGTGTTCCTGATGGTTGACAATTAATAATGAATAATTTGTTCTTTTAATACATTATGTAAATAAGAGTATTTACTATTTCACTTTATCTTTTACACAGATAGCGCATATGAACTAGCAGTATCATATTTATCATCTACGGGTGAGAAAACACGCACTGTTCCAGATGAAAAGTTGCTTTGTCAAAAGATTCATACTCGTCTTTCAGTAATTTCTACCCGAGATGCTGAAAAATTCAATGAATATTACTCTAAACTGAAGAGTTCAGTAAGTAATTAATTAGTTACGTAAAAGTAGGTTTTAATTGTTTTTTTTAATATAACATTGTTTCTATAAATGTTAACACTTTTGTTATTTGTAAGTAGTTTTTAAATATACTATTTCAATAATGATTGATCCAGATGATATGAGAGGCATATCTCTAAGAGTAGCCAAATTCAGCACTGAGCAACAAAATGCATCATGTAAAAGCAATACTATTTTTAGGATCCAATAAAATGATTCAACCATATATAAAAATGTTGTTAATCCTTTTTTAAATATGCTAGTTTTTTTTAATTGCATGTGAGTAGGAATTTATGCATGCCTGTTGTATTTTTTTAAGCTTATATAGTTTTATAAACTTTTTATCTATAACATTATCATGATTGCTTAATCTGTGTAGCTTACCTTCTAAATAATGTAGCTACATACATTTAAGAATGTGAGTGTAAATATGAATTTAAATATACAACCTAAAAAACAAGTTTGACCTTGAGTTCTATGCAATTTCTGTGCAAAAATCACATTGTTTAGAGATCAATGTAGAGGTTTGAGTTTTCAACTATTAATGAATTAAACCATTTAAAAAAATTTAGTAACAATAGCTTACTTTGTAAATGTATTAATAAAGAACTTATTAATTTCCTATATTTAAATATGTTTTTAGTTTATATTAAAACAACGGGTATCAGTGCTAGCTCTACTCTTGGCTTTATCAGAAACACCCCATCAGTTTGAATCCACACAGCAGCTGTTTCCTATCCCGAGACTTGCCACAGAAGTAAGTTGATATCAAAGATATAATTGTTTACACTAACGACAAAATTGTTAAAGGATTTGTTGTAATGTGGAGCTATAAACATTGTAGTTATTCAATGTATAATAAAATAATAATATACCAACAATTCAATGTTGTAATAATAAAAATAAGATATATCTACCCTCAAGAAAATACAAACTAAAGAGTTAATTTTTGCTAGAACTTAGATTTAGAGTAAAGATAGTATCATAGTAAACCACAGTATTGTACAGAATAATATGACAGCTATATGTTTGTAAATTCATTATGTACATTTAAATTCATTATGGCCATTGGACAAACATGAACAGTCCTTTAAGCCTAAATTGACAGCTATATAAATAACAGTGTTGCCAACACCGTATTATTATGTTAACAATAATATATTGTTGTATCATTGCTAACACTAGGTATTAAAGACTAGAACCAGAAAGACATCACTTTAGGATTCAGGTTTCTTCACAATATATTTTGTTAAATGTAAAGTGTTATGAATAAAATTGAAGTTGTTAAATAGTTTTTTATCTTGATGGTAAGAGGTACACTGTAAATGTGTAGAATATGATGCCATGCTGGCTATTGATTCTTTAAAAATTCTCTCAAATCCCTTTTGGAGATTATTTCGCCAGATAACTGGAAGCGCATTTCACAATTAAACCCTTCTAGAAACTCCTGAACAACTGCTTTATCCATGACTAGTTAGACCCCAAGATATGATGATGAACTCCCTACAGATGGCGAGGCATATGATGGAAGAAAGTAAATGTCTAACAATTGTCTAAATTGATTGAATGTCTAGTTTGCTTATATTCTTTAATTACCTTTAGAGGCCTACAACTGGAATACAAGGACCTTCATCAAGTGCAAGCAAAAGTACAATTGGTTCAGGGAGCTGGGCAAGTATCCCTGCAAAGAAACAAGTTTCCCACCAAAGTCTTCCATTTGATCAGAGCAATTTGGCTATTGCTTTACAAAGTTCTGGTAATTAATTTTAAGGCTGTAATGTCATATGTAGTATTATTGTTAATTTTTATTTATGGTTAGACTGAAATACTGTTTATTTTTCTAAACTTTGGAATATTACAGTTATTACTTACATATAATTTTTTCTTATACTATCTTAATATTTCCCAGATATAATCCAAGGCTTGTTTTTTTTATTATTATTTATCCTTTTTGCTTTCCTTTTATTATCATTTGTACCTGGCGGAAATTCTTATGGCTACATTCTCCTTGATGCCCAATATTAAAAGATGGTGGTGATCCCTAACAAATTTGAACGACTTGTTTATTTTGGTGATATATGTGAAAGTAATCATAGTAGTAGCTATAAAATATTAAAAAAGTATCAAAATTTTCCAGTTAATTTCATCAATTTTATTATGGAACACATCACAAAAATAAAATAAACCTGTTTGATATACATAAAGGCGAAAAATGTCTCTGTTTATCAATTGATCATCCTATTTTGTTTGTTCTTTACTAGCTATTGATCAACTTTAGTGTTAACAATGGAACATTTTCGGAACAATTTGTTTTATATTTCCAACTAGATGTGTACCCGCGGCTGCGCCCGCATGTCATATATTTTTCATCGCTTAATATAGTTTTGAAATTTTTAATACAGAGTTCTAATTATTTTCCAAAAAAATTTTAGCTACTCACTCTAACCAAAGATATTTCTCACAAATAATCACTTGCCCATAAAAAGAGTTTTATTGTCTTTACACGGAACTCTAATTAATATTTAAAAACAAAACTACCCAAAGTTACCTTAAGTAACCGACTGTACCAAATAACAAGTCCTGTCAAAATCGGTCTCTAACCATTTCGATGATTACCCGGAAGAAACAGACATACAAAAATTTAAAAAATTAAATTTTTGGTATAGGTATTGTTCGTACATTCATATGTGTTTAGTTAATAAAAATTGTTATTTTGACATTACGAACAGACACTTCAATTCTATTAATTAGTAGATATATATTTTGGACGCTAGACGAACACTAGAATAGATGAACATGACGTTTTTAAATGTATTATTCGTATTCGACAGATCGTTTAGGAGAACGCAACTGTGTACGCGAAGCAGTGTTGGCAGCGACTGGAGTCCGAGCCCGTGGAGCCGGCGCGGGCTCTCGGCCGAAGCAAGCGCTATACTCACGTATCGCCCATCTCGGTTTCCTTCATGACAGACTCAAAGAGTTTATAGATCCATCCTCAGGCCTTATGCCACAAGGTAAGTAGTTTCTCTATTCTAATCCTATTAAAAAATAATAATTTCAAATCATAAAAGTTTAATGTATCTATTATAAGTTTATTACTTTCAGGTTTAATGGGAGAAGGATTAGTTTCCGCGATCAGAGATGAGATAACAGAATATTATCGTAGTTTTGGCTATTTTGCAATCTCAAGTTAGTTTTCATCTTTTTTTATTACATTTATTTTAATAATTATCAATAAAAAAAAGTCATTTTTTAAATAACTTTTCTCGAATTGTTACCCTCATTAAAGAACAATAATAGACTGATATAGAGATATTGCTTTTTTTTAATTTATGTAAGGTAAATTTATCTATACAAATATTATAAAGATAAAATATTTGCATTTTTGTATGCAACGAATAAACTTAAAAACTACTGGACCAATTCGGATGAAATTTGGTATGGAGAGAGTTTGAAATACAGGGAGTGACATAGAATAGTTTACATCCCTAAAATCCCACGGGAACGGGAACTACGCGAGTAAAACCGCGGAGAGCAGCTAGTATCATATACAATAAGATTTAATAATGTAATAAATAGAGAATCATTCTTTAGACAATGCATACAGCTTGAAGACAGCTGTTAACATTACATTAAGTGTAGGCAATATTCTGTAGTTTAATTTCATCGACTTTCTGTTGTTGTGATAAAAAAAACAGGCCTGTGAAGGCGACGGCGGCGGCGCGACGTTAAGGCGTGTCTGTGTGTGGGCTCAGGAACCTCTGCACCGGCTGACCTGGTTAGCCAACATGGCTCACACTGCACAACACAAAAAAGGTATTTTTTATTTATTTTGAATAATATACGTACATATAATAATATATTATATATATATATATATATATATATATATATATATATATATATATATATATATATATATATATATATATATATATATATATATATATAAATTAAATAAAATAATTTACATTTATTTATTTATGTGTTAATAGGCAAAGATAAAATAGTTCATTGTGCTTTTTCTCTTTTGTTTGTCAACCGAATTTCTTTACGTTTTTGTTGTTTAGTTGCTATTAACGAGCTTTAAAGTGTTACCAGTAAAAATAATTGTATACAATTTTTATTACCTCCAATATTCAATAATAATTATCATCGAAATTTGACCACTTCTTGAACGTAATTTTATTTTAAATGAGACAAAAGCAGTGCTATAAATTATAAAAGTATGTGTTTCGGGACGCCCGACAGAAGTGATAATTTAAACTAATCTAAATTGAACTATTTAATATTTTAATAGTTTAACTTCAGAAAAGCTTAGGTTATTATTTAAATTTTATGTCATATTAAGTTGATAATATAAGGAAAGGTTATTCATCTTTTATTGATTATAAAATATGTTTTTTATTCTTAGTTATAATTCTTGAATATCTACATTAGTATTTTGTGTATGTACATTATTAGTATAATTACTTAATCAACAGTATATGTCTATCGCACACTAAACACTAAGTAGAGAGAGAGGGAATCGTCTGTCCGAAATACGGCTAGCGCTGTGGGTTAGAGTGAGAGTGGAGGAGCCTGCTTGCCGTATGCGTGAGCAAGAGGGAAGTCAGACAGACTGGCGCCGTAACGCGTTACGTACGAAACCGGTTTACCCTCCCATAAGAAGTTACCACTTCAAAAATAATTTTAGGTGGTGAACTGGCATCGTGCGTACATCGATTCGTAAGGCACGGCGACGACCGTGTTTCTACTTTGGCGCGTCGTCTACTCACCGCTCTTACTTATCCGCTGTTGTTAATGCTAACTCGATGGTTAATGCACGGTACAGTATTCCTATTCTAGTACTCTCTACATGTTAACAGAGCTCGTTAAAATTACTACGTTTTTTTTTCTCAACTGACTACTTAAATGTTGTTGATCGGAAGGCTTTTGACGACTTTCGGAGAAAGCATTCAAGGTATTCAGCCTGGAGAGTGGTAGCTAGTGCAAGGACATAAAAACAGTACGGATATTGGCTTCGATTTAGGGTATTTAAAGGAAACTACGCATTATTATACCGCGTTGGCAGCAGGTATAGGAATCTGCCAAAACGTTCAATATATTTATTCGATATATCGTACATATCGATAAATATCAAATACATATTTTTGTAAATGAACATCCCTTCTCTGAATCTACATTGACTCATGTTCTAACGCGACGTACCGAAACATGATATTATGACGGATTTTTCATAATTGTACAGTGATTACGACCAAGTCGTGCTTTTTTATATCTAACTAACGCTGTTGACCGGAAGAGCCTTAACAGCTTCACTGGACTTTGAGGCGAGCGCTTAAGGCGCTCAGCCTAGGAATGGTAGCCAGCTCAAAGTCACAGAAATGGCAAGAACCATGGCTTGAGTGATTAAAATTCCGCGGAATTTGCCCCGCGCTAACCGAACGGTTAGTAAACCTGTAAAGTAATAAAGGTCCCTTACAGAACCCATGCACCTTGCGTGTAGTGTGCAAGTATGTGAGTGCAGTATGTTGCGTGTGATGCAAGTGCATGCATCGTCACTGTATTGAGCTGACAACGGCTACAAGAGCTTCCCCAGGTGGGGGTCGAAGCAAGTCTTGTGCACCTGCCACAGAGAGGCCCGGGGCCCAAGTCGTGCACAAAAACCCTACCACCCAGCCTATTTAAAGTATATCTTAATGAAGATAGAAGGAATTCTGATTCATCAATCAAAATATCTTTGATCTTATTAAATTTACTGATATTGTGTTTAAAAGTTGAAGACTACTTTTCATTTACATTTAAAATACAATATATTATTGTATGTTTCTTATATATAAGTCATTATTGTCACCTAAATATTGCCTACAAAGTACTTTGTTAATATTATTTTTACAGGCGAGATTGATGACCCTTATAATGAATTTTTTATTGAGAGCAGAAGTGGTGTACCCATTGACAGAATGTGGCATGATAAATATAGAGTGAGGTGGGTGTTGTCTAATATTCACAATATAATATGTTATAATAGACTTTATTTATTTATTTACTTTACACTATGAGATAGGTGCCTTGATTATCGTGCACAGTACCATGAATAAATTATGATTTTAAATATACATTTAGTAATAAATTCGCTTTAAAAAATATATTAAATCTGTGAATAAAAATAAAAAAAAAAAAAATCAAAACTTTGCTTACGTAATACTTGAATTGGACGGAATGAAAATGGTTATAAGTTCTTTAAATTTTGACTGCAATTTAGTTTGTTTTAATTAAGCTGGCTTATTTAAGGTATATATGTTTAGATGAGACTATAGAAAATATCATCCCATATGTACCAGCGGGTGTCGTAAAAAACGACTAAGGTATAAACAATGGGATGGGCTGCAGCATCCTCTGAGTACCACAAACACCTGACTGCGGTCCACAACCCGCCAAGCGCTCCGGTTTTTTTTACACGGTATAGACTCAGTGCCCTGACCGCAATCACACCTGGTTAAGTTAAGTATGTGGTCCAAGATGGTAAATACTAAGCCTAGAGATACTGGTTCTCAAGTGATGCTGCCGGAACACACCTATTGGTATTTGACAACAGGTCTTCAAACTTGAGGGTGGTAGCTCTAACCCAGGCGGGCATCATTAGATAATGCCCTACCACCATGCTATGATTTCCTCACAATGTTTTCCGCACTATCCACTGCGCCCGTCATCGCTTTTTGTGGCAATTCCCTCCTTTTGGGGGAGGCCTACGTTCAGTAGTGGACGTTTTTCGGTTAAATCTATAATTCGTCCCAGAGAATGGATGGTGCCATCGTTCATGTCGCGCGAGCAAGCAGCGCAGATCCTGGCGACCGGCAAGAGCGTCGTGTTTATGCGGGAAGCGTGCGCGGACGAGCCCGCACCCACCGACCACGCACTCCAACTGCAGGCTCTGCTCAAATCACATTCAGGTAAACTATTCAAACTCACCAAGTCTGTAATTAAGCTTTATGCTTAGTACGATTATTAGTGTGAAATGCAGTAACCCAAATGCACTTTTAGTAATTTGTTTTGATATACTTACTAGAATTTTTAATAAACAATCATAAATATTTTGGAGATAATTATACGAACTTGAACCAACCCACAATATATAATACAGACAATTATTATTATTATTATATAGTTTATTTCAGGCAAGCCCATATTACATACATAGTTTAGTTTAAAATTAAGTGAAGCTACGTCATGTGGAGTTTAATCCAATGACGCAGCATTGGGGACTCCCATCTATAATTATATAATTATAAATCTATAATTATAAATATAATTATACTCTATCCCGCCAATTTTTAAATATATTTATTATATTATATGTGTATATATGTATATATTATACATGTAAGTGTAAAAATTACTAAATCATTTATTTTAAAGAAACAACTACTAACTTGTGTGTAGCATTGAGCACAATATATTGAGTGCGATAACAATTTAATTTGCACTCCCAAAGGTTCCTTCTTGAATTGTGGTTGGATTCTAGTTTCCATAACTATTTGTCTAATCAGACATGGTTTATGTATAGGGGTAAAATGAAGACCAAAGAAAAGATGGATGGAAGTGTGTGCAAGATGATATGCTTAGAGAGTGAATGTATGTACGACTTCAAATAGAGGTGAATAGAAGAGGAAGACATGTTGCGCCGACCCCAGATAAAAATGGGATAAGGTCAGGGAGATGATGATAGCTAATTTGACTGTTATATTAGGTGGAGCGATGGAGAGTGAGAATAACATAGCGTGGTGGGAGGCGGAGGGACTCCGGGCGGGGGCGTGCGTGACGCGCACGTCGCAGCGTCACAGCGGCTACTGGCCGCGCTCACCACTCACCACCATCTGCTCGACCACCTTGCCGCCCATAGACGATATCTTCTCCTCGCACAGGGAGACTTTGTACACCATCTCATGACGCTCCTACAGTGAGTACAATAATAATTCGGTCAAGGGGTGCGGTACCTGAATAATAAAACATAAAAAATAATGATTTCGAATCGATAACACATACCCGTAAAATTCGGATTGTTGAGTATTTTGTTAAATTCTAATGGTGCAAAAGGCAGTCGCCATATTGGTTTGAGTTCGTTAAGGTCGATTCACACGTGTCAGTGTCGATTCATACGTATCAGTGAAGTTACAGTTCCTATCTACCCATATTTTGTGAAAGATTGTGTAAAATGAATCACATTTCACCCGAGCGAAGTCGGGATTTCAGCTTATAATACAATATTACCTGTAACTAAATACTATAGAGATATTGACTCCTGACTTTAGTCCTATTAAAAAAAGAAAAAATGAAGGCTGATCTCTAAAATCAATATTAAAAATTTAATCAAGAGTCAGGAACTAATTAGAAGCATTATTATACTAAGGTATGACGTCACACTTTACGTGTTTCATGCAAGCTCTATAGTGATATTTGTTTTACGAAAAAGGTAATATACTTCCCACTCGATCTCCACTGAATATTAGAGTCACTTGTAGAATTAAAATTGTAGAATGATATCATTTAAATTATTACTCAACAAAAGGTACCTCTACCTTATTACTAGTTAAAAAAAAACGTAATCTATACTTATACTTCATAAAACTAACGAGAGGAAATTGTGTACATTGAATTCTGTACATTGAAGATATTTAATAAAAAATGCTACGCGCAGCTGCAGAATCGACTACATAGGACATTTCGATAGTTTAAAAAAATTGTCTGTTTGTTTATTATGTTCACCAATCATGCAAAAATTACTGAACCGATTTCGCACATACGATGCAAATTTTCTAAATTCCAAAGTGAAGCCGCAGGCACGTCTAGTACGTTAATAAAACTCTGAGAAACAACCATTAAAATTTTTGGTGATGATTAAGAAAGAGTGCTCTATCTATCCCTTTCCCGCAAAACGCATGTTAGTATATAACTAGCATGAAGCATATATGGAGTGGTATCATGTTTTACTGTAGTGTGGATATAATTAAAATAACTCATAAATCTCTTAATTTTCATCATACTTTGATTTTGACTGTACTACTTGTGAATATATTAATAAGCTAAAATTAAATTAATGTAATCAACTATTTTCGAAATAAATTTATGAACTCTCTCATAATATTTATCGTACTAATTTATTAACCGTAGTTGGTTAGCTAGACTACAACGATTCTTTGGATTGATGAAGAATAAAACATGGAACATATTTGTATTGAACAGAGACGAGTTGAACAAACCCGCGACGTCGCTGTACGTACACAACTTGTCGTGCACGCTGGAGGCGGCCGTGCGCGCTACTAACGCGCAGTTCGAACCGCCTCATGTACTTGCGCGTCTTCACGTCAATCTTTACCCAAATTGTGAGCTACATACTACTTCTATTCATTCCCCACTAGTAGTTGTGTTAATCCGTGGTTTATAAGTTGTAACTAATCAGAACAATTATAGTATGTAAGTCTTTTGTGCCGGCCAACCAGAGTTGTCAGCCTATACGATAATAAGCAGAACATATGATATTTTTTAATTAAGTAATAAATAAATAAACATAAATGTGTAAAAGAGGTATGTACAACTTCAAAAAAGGGTTAATACTTTGTCGGCTTAAAAAGCCTATTTAAGCTTTTTTCGGGCCTTGTGTATAAGTCAAAAGGCGAGTCGTAAACAACCCCTTAGTACAAACAAAAACAAAAGAATTAACAGAACCAAAGGACGGACAAGTGTTTGAACAGGGTGAATCGTAGAAACCGACGCTCACTTGCAAAACGAAAACGAGGCGGCACAAAGCCGCTATTAGTCTAGTCAACAAGTTCAAAAACGTGAAAAATAGAGATAAAGGTCCTAAAAATATGAGCGATGGCTCATTCGATTCGGAATCACCTCTAGAAAAATGTTTTTGAAGTATTTTGGTGCAGGTTAAAAATTGCAATTGTTATTAACAAAATAAGATGAAAAAAAAATGATATTTCGTTTTTTGTTAATAACTTGAAAAATATTAACATTTAAGCAATTTTGAAAAAAGCTCGTTAAAGAGGAGGAAATTTCCAATAAAAATGTCCTAACTCCCGAAACTCTATCTCCATTATTTCTAATTTTTTTTGACGTTGAAAATAGGGCTCCGCGCTGCTGTTACGGCATGCGCTAAAGAGAGTTTATCAAAAGAAATGATTTTTTTCTAACATAAAATTTCATTTTAAAAATTAGAAAAAACTCTAGTAGCTTCTGAACACTTGAATGAATCGAGCCTCGTAGAAAAAAAAGTTTTATCACCATTTTTCAAAAAGTAATTCAATTGTTAATTAACAAATTCTTTCCCAATCTCCGTTGGCATAAGTAATAGGATAAAAGGTATAAATAATTGGCCTATAAATTTTAAACTTCGTGGAGCCCTTGCGGTATATATACTTCATAAGATCCTGCGATAAAAGTTCATAAACATTTATTAATTTGTTAATTATGATTTTTATAACTATTGCAAAATGAAATATCTAAACATTGTAGATAAAAATTTTTGCTTGTAGATAAAAAATTGCTTAAATGTTAATATTTTTCAAGTTATTAACAAAAAACGAAATATCATTTTTTTTCATCTTATTTTGTTAATAACAATTGCAATTTTTAACCTGCACCAAAATACTTCAAAACATTTTTCTAGAGGTGATTCCGAATCGAATGAGCCATCGCTCATATTTTTAGGACCTTTATCTCTATTATTCACTTTTTTGAACTTGTTGACTAGACTATATGAAGAAATCCATTTGGGAACGGATTTGATACATGTATAATAATCCCGAATCAAATACGATCATTTGGACCATAAGAACTGGAAACATTGTTATATGTTTACGTGAAGGTTGTTGAAACATGTTCGGGGTATGTGTCTGTGTGTAAAGGTGACGGTCGCGACGACAACGGTTGGGACGTGTTCGCGCTACAGTACCGCGTGGACGGGCCACTGGGCACGCTGTTCCCGGCGACGTGTGCGGCGCGGTACCGCGCTCTCTTCACGCAACTGTGGCGCGTCAAGCGCATCGAGTACAGTCTGCACGACGCCTGGCGCGAACATACCATACTGCACAAGCGGCTCAAGCAAATGCCCGGTCAGTTCATATACACACAACTAGATATAGGTATAGATGTATGTATGTGTGTATTTATAAAACTTTTTTTTTAGAATTTAGGCAATACTATATGACTTATGTATTCGTGTGGTGCCGGCCAAGAATAGTACCATCTCATATCTACCCGCGGGTGTCGTAAAAGGCGATTAAGGGATAAACCAGAGGATGGGCAGCAGCTTCCTCTGAGCACCACAAAACACCTGACTGCGATCGCCAACCTGTCTGCCAAACGTTGCGATTATGGCAAGACCGGTCGTCGTGGATATCTTTGGGGGAGACCTATGTCCAGCAGTGGACGTCTTTCGGTTGAATGGATGAATGGTTAAATATGATTTTGTTATGTGTGTGTATGGATAGAGGTGTGGGGCGTGATGCGGCGCGTGTCGTGCCTGCGCGCGGAGGCGCTGCGGCTGTGCGGCGCGCTGCAGGAGGCGAGCTGTGTGGGCGCGGAGGGAGCGTGGGCACGGCTCGTGCACGCCGCGCACCAGCGCACGCACCTCGACCAGCTGCTGCGGCTGCACCACGCCGCGCTCGACACTCACTCTATACACGCCATGATACACCACACCACGCAGGTAAACTAACCTGTTGGGACTTTGTATGCATGAAAGAGATGTACTGTCAGTGGTTTTAAGTGTAAGCGAAACTGCGCACAGCCCCATCAGAGTAAACGTGCACTCTATATAAGGGAAAATAAATAACCAAATTCGGCATATTGTAAATTATTTTGAAGAGAGTCGCAGTAGCTCCAAAGGTAAATAATAGACAGCGTAGAGGCGAGTCTAGAAAAACTTACTACCACCATACTCTATATCTAGTTTTTTAGTTAACACGGATTTGCGTGTAACATACACAGTATGCACGTTACTGTTACTTTTTTCTGATGCCTTGTCTAAAAATACACATAAGTAAGAAAATATTTTTTTTTAATTTTATCCTAGAGAGGGAACGCACGATATTAAAATATGACGTCATTATTTACGTGCTTTGTACAAGTTCTAGATTAATATGTGTTTAGTGATGCGAATCTTAGAATATTACTAGCCGCATGAAATATTGTTTTCAGTATGCATAATATATTGAAGAAAAAAAGAAAAATATATTTGTTTGTATTACAATTAATTAATAGCCCAAGAGCCCACGACAGCCAGACCTTCGTTATTTTATAAAGGCAGAAAGTTTCTCTATGTACTTCTCCAACACACATAGGAACGATCCCAGATTATGGAACTTGAGTAGTGGTTGCTTTGGCTGATAACAAGGACTAAAGATCTAAAAAATTCACCTCAAATCCGTTATAGTATAAAAGCTAAGTTTTTATATATTTTATTCGGATTGATGCACTTAGCATGGTCCTGCCCCCTGCCAGACATACTTAAACTTTACTAATTTGAAAGTATACTTTCGTCATAGTATAAAAAGTGATTTTTATAAATGTTACTTAGGGAACTATCAATAGATGTTTCTCAGTTGACGGTTTCTTCAGCTTGCGAGACACATTAAAAAAGTATATATATGCAAGCGAGTGCGAGTGAAAATGTACGTTCGGTGAAGCGATGATGGTACAATTGGTAGTGCGGCCAGATTCAGGCGTCGATGGACGCGGTTTCGATTCCCACATATCCAACTCTAAATATCGGCCTGAGCTTTCGGTCAAGGAGAACTTAGTAATGAAACTATAGTATGGTGGTAGGGCATGCCCGCCTGGGTAGCTACCACCCTCAAGTTTGAAAACCTGTCGCCAAATACCAACAGGTGTGTTCCGGCAGCATCACTTGAGAACCAGTACCTAGGTTTAGTGTGTCTACCATCCTGGACCATATCGTCACTTAACATCAGGTGAGATTGTGGTCAAAGCACTGAACCTATATCGTATAAAGAAAATAAAAAAATAAATGAATAAAAATTATTTTCATAGGAGTTGCAGTCATACTTAGGAAACGTACTGAACGAAACGCTCGCGTACGTACGTAGTTTTGAATCGAACCTGCACACAAGTATTATTGCGGAACTCGAACGACGCGACCGCATTCAACAGATGAGAGCCGAAAGACTTGCACGAGGTATAAAATTTATTTTTAAAAATTTAACCACTCAAATTATTAGTATCCCTATAAACGGACGGAAAAATAAAAAAAAAAGTCACAAGGGATAATAGAATTATTAAAGTTAAAGTTCTATAGCCGGGCGACTTAAAACGATCCCTCGATAGGCGAAAAACTTTAAGATTCACGTGACCTATGCTATGACATCATCCGTCAACATGCTGCAGTATATCAAGTATATTGGCGCTCAGAGATAATAATAAAAATGTATACTTACGCAGCCTATCGTGTTTTTTTTATTATGAATAAACTATATGTAAATGTACCTACACAATTATTGCCCGGAGCGACAAAGATTGAAAAACCATACCAATTTTGAATGTTACGTGTTAAGTTATGTTAATGATTTAAATTAACAAATAATCAAAATGAAACATTAAAAAAAACTTTTTTTTTCCAATGTTTCGAGTTTTAACTTTTGTCGCCAGTCGCCATAGCTGCCTAGTTTTTGTAGTTATACTTCTTTTTTTGGCACGTTAGCGCAAAGTAATGAGAGTAAATATTTACGATGCGCGCGCAACCGTCATGAGAAAACGACACTCTGAAGTTAGCTAGTCAACATACGATGCGAGCGCAACCTTTCACGAAAAAAAAACGACACTCTGAAGTTAGCTAGTCAACATACGATGCGAGCGCAACCTTTCACGAAAAAACGACACTCTGAAGTTAGCTAGTCAACATATGATGCGAGCGCAACCTTTCACGAAAAAACGACACCCTGAAGTTAGCTAGTCAACATACGATGCGCGCGCACACCGTCACTAAAAAACGACGCCCGGAAGTTAGATAGTCAACGTTTTAGTTTTTTCTATTATTCCGTCAAAGAATTACAACTTCTTACGTGCGTACATAAGTACACACATACTTTTTTTTTTTAAATATATTAACATATTATAATCGGTGATAAATTTTCTCGACTGGGTTGTTTTCCGAACTGGGTGGAAGTGTTTTAGACGTTCATAAGCGCCTTCTTAGGGCCTAAATTGAATAAATAAATTTTGATTTTGATTTTGAAATAAAGATCACCCTCAAAATACATCTAGTATTTCAGTGGCATCACTTTTGAGAGCCAGTTCTTGTTAAGGTAACTTGCCTTTATACCATCTCTCATGTGACAAGACACTAAAACGCAATACACAGTGTATCTTTGGGAATTAAATTTTTAATCATTGTGATGGTCATTCAGGTGAATACGCATTTACCGCTGCCGAAGAAGCACGTGATAAAGAGAAACGGAAGAATTTCCACCAGTTCTTAGCTAATCGAAAGGCGGACTTAAACGTATGGGCACGGACGTACAGGTAAAATTACTTTTGCTAATAATTATTAACAATTTACTTCGTGTAGTAAAATTTAAGAAATAATTTTATTTTAAGTTATATTTATAACTTACACTGTATTTAAATAGGTGTTTTTTTCGATATGTTTTAATCTGTTATGTTATAAATAAAAAATGAGGAATAATTAGTTAACTGGACTATGTAAGTTTCAAAATTCAAAAATACTTTGTTATAGTTTTGGGGGTCGCGCCACAGATGCCGGGAGGGGAGGGTGCTCGGGGAGCGGGGTGAGAGGTGTTACTCTCTACCCCCTCTCGGTTGGTTTAGGATTGTCTCTCTTGGCGGCCGCTGGAGCATTCGCGGTGCATGCTTTGTTCGATTCCGTGTTGCTCCAATAAGGTGACGGAAGGTACCGGGGGCTTTAGTGGGTAGTGGTCAACGGCGCTTCTCGCCGCGAGTCCCACACTAATCCTGTGTGACAGCCCCTTGCACTTACGTGCGAGAGACTGTCACACATTTTCAGTCGCGCTTCAGCCAGTCCTGGAAGGGTACGTCCCTATCAGGTCTGGCTGGACAGCAAGTGCGTAAATGCATTCCCCTCGATAAAAAAAAAAGGCCTTGATAAGTTATGAACGTCAAAAAACTACCACTGGTTCAAAAACAACCCAGTCACAGAAAGTCGATCTAATTTTATTCATGTTTTTTTTACCTGCATCTCATAGTTACAAATTGTATCAGTATGATAGCTGTGTGCCCGCGACTCTGCCTGCGTTTTTATATATTCTTCACTGCGTAATATATAGTTTTACACAATTTCATGAGTTTTATTTTTTTTTACAAAGAACCCTAATTATTCTCCTAAAAACTTTTTGGTACTAAAATAAAGTGAAAATATTTCTCATAAATTCAAGCACTTGCCAGTAAAACTGTCAATAGAATCATTTCTTTTCGGTTTTTTATCTTTTTTATACGTAACCCTAATCATTTCTTGAAATTATTTTTGGTCCTAAAAAAAGCAAAGATACTTCTCACAAATCCAAACAAACTGTTAGTGAAACTGTTTGTTAGATCGTATTTTTACTCACAATTATTTTCGAACCCTAAGTTATGCGGAGTAACTTCAGCTATCTAACAAAAAAAGTCCCGTCGAAATCGGTCCAGCTGTTCCGGACCAAATAGACAGACAGACAAATAAATAATGTAATAAAATAATAATTTAATTTTTCTTAAAAATTATGCTTAGTAATACATTAAATTAATTAAAAAAAAAAAATACGGTTCACACACTACCATTAGTTTGACACAGACACACATCTATCATTATCCTTTACGATTACCCATGTATTATCAATCACATGTCAATGTCAGACTTGACATTTATTTACCGTGTAGACAGAATATTGACTTTTGAGAAGGTATTACTACCCCTTGAGCACTAACCTGGCGTTTATGTCAGCTTTCCAATGCTTTCCCATTGTCTCATTATGGGTACTCGACACATTAATATGCAATTGACAACGAAGAGCAAACAAAATTATTAGTGTTTTTATGAGTTATGAATTATGGTCAAATTTCGATCACAGGCGAGCACTAGTTTGTATAGATATGTGGACATGATTATGAGGTTTTGAATGTTTGGATGTTGGTTCGAAAAGGGGCCACGTGACAACGTTGATACTAAAGCTGGCGCTACACTGCGAGGTGTCGCTGCAGACGCTCGCGTTCCGTCTCGACTACAGCGACTTCTACAAGCGCGGCGACGCCAAGCTGCACGAGCCTCTCACCTACCAACACAAGAGACTTAGCGAGATCGGTATTCACTTAGCCAAGGTAACCTTGTTATCACCATACCCCTAAAACATTTTTCCAGATAACTTAAAGCTGCATCCGTGTAGGGTGCGTGATGCTTTGTAGCGATGATGGCGCAGCGGGTAGTGCGGCCGGGTTCGATCATCCCCCCCCCACCTTTACGACACTAAAATCGACCTGAGCTTTCGGTGAAGGAAAATATCGTGAGGAAACAATGGCATGGTGGTAGGGTCTACTAATGATGCCTGCCTGGGTAAGTTTGAAAACCCCAAATACCAATGGGTGTGTTCCGGCAGCATCACTTGAGAACTAGTAACTCCTGGCTTAGTGTGTTTACCATCCTGGACCACATCGTCATTTAATATCATTTTTAATCAGTGTGAGATTGTAGTCAAAGCACTGAGCCTATTATGTGTAAAAAAAATGCTAATACTTATTCACCCGTTGTCTCATATTGCCGATATTAAAATTGTTTTTTTTTCACTGGAACTGGTCAAACAGTTGAAACATATAAAAAGGATTGAAGGATCGATAAGGTACCACGTACGCTGTCCGCTCCGCCTGCCTGATTTTACGTTTGACTAGTGAAGTTTGATCCAATGTATTCAGCATGTGCGGGAAAAATGTTCAGAATTCGCGTTCATCCATAAATTATATATTCTGAATTCTAATAATTATAATTTTAAATAAAATCTCTGTCTGTGTTTTTTTTTTTTATTTTAACAATATATTACATGAACATATTGTTTTAATAGAAATCAAGAATAAAAAAAAGATCAGAATCTAAAAACGCTGAACGCGTAGTAGTGCTTATAAAACACATAATTTCTTAAAACCTTAAGACCAAATGAATATATTGTAAATTATTTTTAAACAAGGACCAAGTGTCTAAGAAGTGAAACTAAAAAAAAAATAAATCAATCAATTAACAAAATCTATCGAGTAGGTTTTGAGTAAAGCATGGACAACCATAAAGCTGTAACATTTAATTCATAGATTCAATAAAAAAAGTTAATTACGACTAGTAACATTTTTAAGCATGGCCGTAGCTAGGGAGGGGCTTTGTGAGGCAATGCCATACTTAAAGTAAACAAAGACACTGTTTGCTTATAAAAAAAGGTCTTACGGGAAAATAACTAGATGGAGTTAAAATAAAGCTGCACTTTTATTAGAATACTATCTGTGTGCCCGCGACTTCGCTCGCATTTCATATATTCTTCGTAGCATAATATACCTTTTAAATAATCAGTTTTAGTAATCATGTTTTTGGATTAGGTATCGTATTCATACAATTCATATGTATGTATTTAGTAAAAAATAGTTATTTTCACATTACAAACTGACACTTCAATTTATTTATTAGTATAAATTTTACAGTTTTATTCAAATATTTTATTACTAAGCAAAATATATATAAAGTGTAAATAAAACAATCGTTAAAAACATTTACTTACAACACTTAAGCACTTACACAGTTTGGATTAAACTACACGTATTAATGATCCTAATAAATTAATATAATATTGCAGGGCGGTAGGGCTAATAAACTCCCTTCATAGTCACACCTTTTTAATACGTATATTACACTATTTCATAAGCATTCATAATAATATTGCAAAAAAAAAGGACTTTTACTCCTTGAATTCAACTCTAGCTAAGCCCTGTTTTTGAGTAATTATTATTAATAATAAATAAGCAGGTTAATGTATCATAATATAAAGTCTTTACTCATTCATTAATTATGTTTCCTATTACATATTACAGGGTAAAGTAATTGAACGTAGTAAGAAAAAATGACGAGTACAGCACGGAGAGACGGTGGTTAAACGGGCGTCGATTGTTGCAGACTTTGTTTTCAACCGCATCTAAACATCTTTGTGTTTTTTTTGTTTGTTATCATTCTGACTGTAAATTACATTAAACTTACAATTTTCAATAGAAAAAAATTATAAACTTGATATAATAATAGAAATGAACTCGGTATCATATTAAGGTTTTTAAACTATTTTGGCACATTATAACTAAATTTCTTTATGCGCCATAAAATTAATCAGTTTTTATTGAACAAATGTATTAATTGAATTTAACCACATACATACATATCATTTATTTATTTTAAATTCAATTGTCTTGTGTGTCTTTGTATTTAGTAAATTTTATTTTCAGACATATTTGATGTCTTTCTAATATTTATTAATTTATTAGATGGTGTAAAACGGAGAATATGTATGCTAGGTTTAAAGCTCCGAGAAAAAAAATTACTTGACTACTCTTACATTTAAAGCAAATAATGTTAATAAACAATTTCTCGTAAACCGGAACACTAAATTTGTTCTCTCTCCGGCATGATAAGAGCCCCTTTTTTCGCAGTAAATGAATGATAATACAATAAATGCACGGACGTTCATAAACGGACGTATATAATATTTAACCTAACGATAGCTTCCAGGCACATATAAAATTGCGTTTAATGTTACATAAAAATTGAATTACTACATCTAATTTCTCTATAATAAAACGTATCGTCATTTTACATAAAGTGATAGCATAAGTATTGATGAACTATATATTCTCATTTAATATTAAAATTAATTGGATAAAAATTATATATTTGTATTTGTGCATTAATAGTTTTTTTTTATGGTTTAATAAATGATTTTGTCACATTTTAATCATTCCATATTAACGTCTCGAATATAATGTGATATTTTGGCGATTATAAGTATTATTTAGTGTTCACGAATAATAGTATTTAGAGTTAAAAGAATAGCTCTGTATAATAAGTGCCATTAAATCTGCCACTTTTACACAAATATACTTTATTAACAAATGAGTATTTTTATTTTAAACTTCTTTCAATTACACTATATAATATACAGGAAAAACTCATTCGGCATCCACTATCAAAGAAGTATACCTCGTAATAGATCAGAAACTGTAATGTATGCACCAGTGGTTAAATTGGAGGAAAAATCTTAAGAGGACATGCGGTCGGAAAAAGTCGGTATTTCAGAAAACTATTGCTATCGCGTTGCGCCCCAAAAAAAGAATTATAAAACACGAAAGGGACAACTGTAGCTCGGGTTGATTTTACCCATGCAAAATAGACGAAAATATCACTCCGTAGTACCCTGTTTCCTCCAAAAGTGAAGTACGTTTTGCTTTTTTTAATTTTATTCATCAAATTTGTTTTACGAACGTCTGAAAATGACTAAAAATCGACCATTTTTTTAATTTTCATAGGCTCCTAGTGTCTACAATAACTAATTTATGGGAAAAAGCAAAACGCACGGGCTTGGTGGTGGATAGATATTATTTGGTATAAAAATATTTACCACAATGCTATTATCCAAGGAGGAAACGGGACTATGTTTGTATGGAATAAATGCTGCTAGGAACATCCTCTTAACCAATCTTCGGTACTGCAACCTACAAAAATTATCAATAATTTGGTAAATTGTACAATTAATGCCACTTATAAAAAACACTTTATTCTTATGTTAGATACTTATAACATTTTTCGTGATTAATCAGTACAACCCCCCGTGCTGGTCGTTTTGATTCTTGGGGTGACACAGGTGCTAACTACAACATGGCAGGAATTAGGTCAAGCACCAGACGTATTGGCTCTTCACGTTTGTGGATCTTGCCGGTTAGATGGAGAGGCTGGTCCAAGTTCTAGGAATATCTAAATCACGTCTTAAGTGACTCCGCTATTTGCAGAACCGCGGATGCTGTTTAAAACTATTTTAGAAAAATGGGTTTGGTTTGGTATTCAGTTAAAGAAAAAAATAATTTAAAGTATTCAGTTTTAAATTGTTTATGTACAAGATTGATTGCGTAATATAGATAATATATACGGATTTAGAACCTCGGCATTATCTAGAATGAAAAATTTGAAGTTTTGTTTTATGTATAGTTCGTTCACTATAACTTGTCCCTTGGCTCCTTTTCCTATATGTTGGCACTACAGACCTTCATTAGAAAGTCAATCGATTCTTTCAAATCTAAGCGCTGTAATTTTAGAGTCGAAATAAGGGTTTTTAATTTTTTATTCATACCACAGACGTTTTCGAGTAATGCAAGAGAAATAGTATTGAAGGTTCGTTCTTTTTGTGAAAGGTAAAATGCAAACAAATCTTCGATTATTCCGTTAAATCGAATACGGTCTTGTGTGTTGACATGAAAGGTTAGTAAAATCGAGTTGCCATACGTTTATATTTAAATATCGTTTAATTTGACAAATATATTTTATTTTCTTAGTATATATTTTGTTAGGTATATAAGTACGATAATTACTATCTATGTAGCAAATAGTAAGAAAAAAGCAGTAAGGACGGGAGGGGAAAAAAAACTTTAGAGATGATTGTATTCCACCGGTCAATACTCACCACATTTCAAATTAATATGCTACTTCTCGCTATCTGTGCAATTATTACATTATACCATTACTAATTATTGTTACCTGCTAATGTTCATTTTATTAATTTTATGTGTGGCAGATTTTTCCGATAAAGCCGTGTTAGAATCATGAAGGAAGCGGTCGATGCTGCAGCTACTTCCCAATAAAATTAGAACCCCGGGAAAAATACGCACCTAGAGAAAGACTGTAAAATTGGATGACTTCGAGAAACAAAATCTCGAGAAAGATTCATCGAATTCAAGTAGAAAAAAATTTAGTTCAAAATGGAAATTATTAATGTAGAGACATAATATTATACTTTGGAGACACAAGTACATAAAAAATGAAACGGTGACGGTCGTTTAGATTATTCAAATTGTAAGATTTTTTATCGTAAAAATAAAGTATATATTGAATAGATGTTTTTCTGTGTTGCATTACTTTATTATGGCAATTCACCTAATGTTCTCGAATGAAATTTACCATGTTTAATAATTAAGGGAAATTTTCTCGCATAATTCAAACAAAATTACATTTTCTTTGTCGAGCACTAACGTAATATTAACGAAAATGATCGTGTTCGTTCTTCAGTAGTTAGTAAATACACCGGCACACAAAAAAATTAAGTAATTCTACTTAATTTACATTCGTGCATTTGACCAGACCTTTTTTTTTTTCGTTTTTTTTTGTCGGGGGAAAATGCATTTACGCACTACCCTTACCTATTGCATTAGTGAGACCGGAGCTCCCCAATGCAATAGGTAAGGGCGCACGGAGGGACGACTCCGTGCCAGTGTGGGACTCGCCCGGACGTGTCGAAACTTTATTGAGACCACGAGCCGTTTTAAATGTAAAAAAATCACACAAACCCTCCAAAATTCCGAAAAAAAAAATATAGTTTTCATGATAAAAAAACTTTTTCTGGTTCAATTCAGATACAATTTTATATCTTTTGATGTCTTCAATTCGCAACTTAATTTTTTTAGTCTAATCACCCTCTAATGCTGGAAAAATTCGAAAAAAATTGTAAAAATATCATATCAAAAGATATAAAATTTTATCTGAATTGGAATCCAACCTTCTCAATGTACCCTAATTTTTGGGAGGGACAAAATGGGAAAATATGTAACCCGACTAGTCAGAGCTACCAATTCCTGAACGGGGGAATAGTGAACGAACCTTTTTTTAGTAATTACTCGTATTTAAAATGAAGGTAGCATTATATCCTTCGTTTGTTATACCTACTGAAAACATTAGTCTTTTTAAAATTCTGATAGCTATATCACACAATAATACTCAACTCCAGCAAAATTAAAAAATATATTAATCAGTTATTTAAAATTTATTAAGATTTTGATGAATAGGTACGTATTTATTTTCTGTTCAATGTTACTGCCATAACAACTCTATACAATTAAAGTACATCTGTTCACTGTAGTACGTAACCGCCGTTCCACAAATAAACTATTTATTACAATACATAAAATATAATATGTTACAATAATTATCCTGTTTCGTATTGTCTGCTAGAACTTGTTTCATAGACATTTAAATAAATAACTGAAAACAATATTTATTAATAATAATAATTGTAAATATACAATTAATTAATACGTTCATATCATAAATTAAACATTTAAAAAGTAAAATATACATCTCTCTTAACTACCTACCAAATACTGAACATTGTTTTATAATTTGTACAAAACATTTCATAAAGTGCATTCAATTTAATCTCAAAAATAGCATCATATTTAAATCTTAAAATAATAATTATTGTTGAGCTATACTATAACACAAATACAATAAGTATATGTCAGACTATAAATATTTTTGGTCTTGCCGTACATATTATCGAGAACAATATAGTTATTTTTTGCGAAGTTGACTACAATTCGTAATTCAAAAAATAGTGTATCAAAGATATTGACAGGTGCGTTTATGAACATCTTTCTTACGAAGTGCAGCGCGAACAGCTTCTTCGAAAACCTCATTCATATTTACACGTTCTAACGCTGAACACTCCACAAGCTGAGCAGCGCTGAAAAATAAATATTATTAGCATTAAATTATATTCAAATTTATCGAACTTAAAATATGTCATGTATGACAAAATGTAAAGTATATGGTTATATTTAGTTGTGTTTATACCAATATTTTTAGGATTATATATAAGTGACTTTCAGCAGCCACGTGATAAAAGGTCGCGTAAAGGTAGTGTGTAAAAAACGAATAAATAAATAAGGTAAACGGTCACTATTATTAGTGAATAATATTTCATGAAGTATTAACATACGGACGTCACGTCAGTCCCATGTGTTTAGTTCAAGGTATTACCAGTTGCATATTAAATAGGAAAAAGTTTCGCAGCTCACAGGTTTACTTTAACGTTGAAGAAGTGGAATTTTAATAATAGTCAAAGGTAAATGATAAATGGGTTTTACAAACTGTTTAAAACTATCTTAACTTGAATTCAACTTATTTCAATATTTCGGATTATTATTTTCATATTGCTTGGTTGGATATAGAGTAAGTAGTTTTTATTAGACATGACAAGAACAAAATTATTGTCAATAGTAAAATTGTTTATTAAAAATAATATTTAATTCCTAGAAAAATACATTTGTATATAAAATGTTTTATATATTTGTTACTGATTATGGGCAATTTATTTAACAAATTGTCCCTGTGTCGTCATATCAAAAGTTAACGGCATTATCAACATGCGATAACAGAGCGATAGCGCAGCTGCCGGCGGCGCTCGCTCGCGCCAGATAACCCTTGTCACTTTCCAAAACTTTAAAATATGTATTTTAAAATTAATTCTTAGAGGGGGAGTTAGAATTTCTATATAAAGTTTTATGCTTACGATACAAAAAGTGTAATTGGTACATACAATATTATCTCTACATAATATAAAACAAAGCCGCTTTGGGTTCTTGTCTTTCTGTTTATTCGCTAACTCCCCTTAAAGTATGTAACGGATTATTGCTAAAATCAATACTCACAGTTCCTATGTTGATTATTCTAAAGCAGTTATCAATAAAACATCTAAACAGACACTATCCGAAAATTTAAAATTTTCATCAATTTCCTCGTAAAAATCGTAATTAGATAAACTAGGTATGTGATGTATGAAATATTTTAAATAGGCACCATGAAAACATTGGCTAAAACCTGTTAGTTTGGTTACATGGCATTTTACGGTGGGCATATTTGAAATGTCCATTTGTTTTTTAGTCAGAGTGGGACGCTTTCGAAATTTCGTAAATAAAAAACTTAACGTGTCTGTTACTTCTTCAAATACAACAATGTATTAACACCATGTAAATTAAGGTAATCTTACAAGTTATGAAATTTGTTTGTATTCGTCAGTGCAGTACGTAAATCTGTTTTATTTTATTTTTTAAATATCGGTGGTTAAATAAATATGTACGTGTGTAATTAATATGTTTCGTCTGTTTACAAGAGCGGGATATTTTTACTCTTCCCGAGACAACGGGACAACAACAACCTGAAAGCGGTAGGTATTGTCCTGCATAAAGCGGGGCGTATGGTCACGATAGGCAAAATATCAAGAATAAATAATAACTATAATTTCAATACCTAATAAAGTATTATATAATAATACACACATAAAAATAATATACAATTGAGTACCACTTCAACACGCTTTAAGCCTTAAGTTACATAATCCATCTAATCATGATCATTATCAGTTGGTTTATAGTTTTATAAAAACTAAATAATTTACTTTATTAATCTATGTCAAAAAACTACTTATGCATGATAATTTAATAAAACATGGTATTGTAGCTTTCATAAATAAATAAAATTCCTTACAAATTAAAAATAAAGTCCTGGCAGTAATTGTGGTTTAAACAATTTTGTTTTTGTTTTTTTTTTAAACCTAACATATAATAGTCATTCATTTAGATATAAAATAAAAATACAAACCGAATTTTCTTTTTAAGTTTCTTTCCCTCTTGTGTGGTAACAACAGCTTTGTCAGATGACCTCAAATCAATTTTGGTAGCTGAAAAAAGAACAGTTATAAATATGTAGGTAGTATAAACCATTTTCTATCAAAACCTATTTGAATAGATTACATTTTAATTTATATTATGTTGTAGTATTTATCTATGTTTATTTCCGTAACAAAGCCGTGAGCTAACCTCAATGTCGAACATATTAAAATCATATAGAGGAATTTATTTTGGCATGTTTAAGCTAATATGATGATGATGACTGCAAAACACATTAAGTCGCTATATGTCGCCATTGGTCGTGCATTGTATTGTATTCTACAAGGCAATCATTAGGTACTCAAGCTATACCAAGTACTATAAAACTTGAATTTAACTATATAATTATATATTACCTATTTATTTTTTTTAATAAATAAAACAAAATAATTGAACGAGTACATTATAAGTAGTATAGTTTTTGGCGGGATCTGTCCATCACGTGGCGGTTAATATTCGATCCTAAATTATAGATTTTTTACTTTATTGAACGTTTATTTTACACAATACTTCCAGGCATGTTCTAACAACGTGACCATGGTTTTGACAGTATTGAGGTATTGGATACAAGATTAGACAAATCTCCTAGTCTCGACATTGCCAGAATTGTGCAGAACTTTAAATAAGAATAAATAATATAGTGATTTGGCCAGAAGTCTTTTACCGTAAAGGACTCGAGTTTCAAAGATATTGTACTGCTACTGGCATTTTAGTATTTTACTGGTAGCGAGTACAAAAAAAAAACACAGTTAAATAGACGTACGACATCGACAAAATAGGTAGTCACTGAACCGGTTAACAAAACGTGCTAGCCCTTTTAGATGGTAACATATTCCAATCTATATTTGAATGCTGACTACCTACTAACTAGATAATTGAATACTGAGTCGGCTTATCCTTATTATAATGTGGAACTGTCTGCGCACAATTATTTTAAGTGCAAAATTAGCGCTACAGCTCAAAAATAATTAAGTTCTTCCTCATTAACCCTCATTCGCATAATATCTGTTAATTACTGATGATAGATAAATTTGAATAGTTAATTTATATTTTATGCATCATAGCAAATATATTAATTATGATATTTTAAAATTCAATACCTATTTTATAAAAATTGTTCGATTTACTTTAGTAAATATTCTTTAGTTGATATTCTATATCTATATCAAGTTAATACTGTTTGTAAATCGAACTTTTTTATACTAATGTAATTTATATGAATTGATTATGTAATCTATAAAACGTTGATCTCTGCTATGATCCCTCAAGCTTATGAGTTGAACTTTAAACTGCGTAGTGAGCCGTTGAAAAGATTCTTACACCTCTACGCAAAGGTAATAATGAAATAACTCACCTACTAATACGATAGGCACCGAGGCACTGAAGTGTTTTAATTCAGGATACCATTTGTGTATAACGTTTTTTCGAATGAAGATCGACTGCCGACTGAGTAACATACCAAGAAACAATGAGTCTGTAACAGATAAAAAAACAATATATTTATGTCTAATTTCAATTTTGTTGCTCGCAGTTCACAATTATTGCCTACAAAGTTCAAAAGCTATGCACATAGAACGATAGTAGTCACTCAAATACTGTATCGAAACATACTAGACCAAGGGTTCCCAAACTGTACGCTGCGGCGCCCTGATGCACCGTAGAAAGTGAAGAAGTGCGTCGTGAAATAATTATATTTAACATTCACTGAAACCTCAACTTACGTTTTCGCGCATTCTTGTTTATGTTAATTTTATATGCTTATAAATAAACAATTTAGATTCATAACGTCGTTTGGATGTTTTTTGTGCCTATCTACCTAACTAGTATCATTGTACCTATGTGTTTCAACCACCTAGATAGGTTAGGGCGCCGTGTCAACGGAGCTCGTCACTCCGTGCCCCCTTATCTATTGTATTTGGGGGACTCTGATCCCACAAATAAAAAAAAAAAGGGCGCCGTGTCAAAATAGTAACCATGTATGTGCACCGCGGACTAAAAAAGGTTGGGAACCTTTGTACCAGACGGTTGTAACTAAAATGGTAGCTATTCACTAGTAGCAAAAATTAGCTACTATATTTCGTTATATCTATATTATTTATCTAAACCCAGACACACATGGTTCATGGTTCACACATGGATTCATTACACTCTGCAATCAAAACGACCATATTAGCTTATAAACAAATTAGTGTATTGAATCGCAGTATAACAACCCTACATATTCTATGTACACGCTTCAGTGAGTGTATATAAAAGGATGATTTAACTCAATGGAGCTATTTAGAATTATAAAAGATATCGTATATAAATTTGCTTCACAAAATAATTTATACTGTTAAATTTCATTTCAATCGTTCTAATCGTGAGTTGTCAGCTAACCACTACAAACGAAATGAAAATCTTATTAAAAATTAGGATCTTTAAGCGTTTTAATTTCATCCTAGAGGGAGAGCACACTACGCTAAAACATGACTCGTGCTGTATACAAGTTTTATACTAAAATTCGTTTTGCGAATCTATACTTTTTATATAGCGCATAATTTTGGCGGTTGACCACAATTTCACATGTTGTTAAGTGATGTGGTATTCTTATATTAACATGCTAAGATTATACGAACTGGTTCTCAGCCGTTGATTTACCAGGGAGCTAACCGAGTCTGACTGGAATGCGACCACCGTACACATGTGAAATACACTTCATAGTTACACCAAATAAAGGCGCGTCGCGTTCCGGGATCAGCACCTACCCAGAGGCTTTAGTTGTGTTAGATTTTATTTAACCTCAGATGAAGTGTAGTAATCTCACTGAGATCGGATAGAATAAAAAAGAGCGCTTCACTTCGCTCCCTTCTCCGCTTCACGTGAAATTATATGTAAATATATTTAGATTTATAGGAGACTCAGAACTGAACTAAAAGGGATCTAGTTTCACTACTGTTTCTCGCTGGTAATGCAAACAGTAATGTTAATAATATACGAGACTACATCCTAAAAAAAGTTTAAAAATATCTGGAAACTCTAAAGAGCAAATGTTGTAAATTTTCTCCGAAATATTTCTCTGGATTTTTTTGTCTATAATTGCGATTTTTGCGGTTACTCGTAGCCCTGGCTATGTTGTTGGTTCGTAATGTATTATACTATATCTTTTCAATCTCGTATGTCAAAGGTTTTTAAGGAAAGTTACATACGTTTGCATGCTAGTAGGGTATAAATGAACGTCTGGGTAACTACCATCCTCAAGTTTGAAAACCTATCGCCAAGTACAGATAGGTGTGTTCCGGAAGCACCATCACTAAATAGCCAATACCTCAGACTTAGTGCGTTTACTATCCTGGAGCTCATTGTAACTTAACATCAGGTGAGATTGTGGTCAAAGCGCTGAGCATATACAATATTTAGAAAAAAAACTTACATGTGTGTAAGAGAGTGGCCTCAATCGTTCATAATCTTCCTGCCCTGCTGTATCCCACAGGGCCATTTCTACTTCCTCGCCATCTACAGTGATCTGACCAACGTAATTGTCGAATCTGCAGAAAATTTTAATACAATTAACGTAACTAAAACAAGGATATATTGTAATTAAAATTTGGCTAATTTTACACATCTTGATAGTTCATTAAAAAAATAAATAAAACTACATATTTTTTCTAAACGAATTAACTACGTGTTATTTTTAATTTGTTAACGTCCAAGAGACAAGTTGAATTGGCAAAAAAAAAAACTACTATGACAGTAATTTCACTGGAAACGTTGATATAATCTTAATGTTTACCAGCACACCTGTAGAAAAATACGGTAGTACGTTTTTTAAAGACGCGTTCTCTCACAGAAGTACGATGCTGTCTATGCCCGAAACGGTTTTTTATTTTCAATATGTCACCGAATTATTAGACCTAGTATGTAAAAAAAATCTTAAAGTTTTTTTGTTTCATTAAATGGTTTTAATATATGAGAATTTATATTTTAAAAAATCTATGTAAGTTTGTTTGCACTCCTAAAATATTCAACCGATTATTATGACTCTTTGGTTAGTTGTTCTGTCTACGACCGCGAAGGTTCCTGGAACAAACAAAAAAATTCCGAGGGATCGCAATGCTTGCCGGGTACATCAGTGTATGATAAATGATACTATTTATATGATAATATTTAGTGATGTCATCTTTTGCTGCATTTATTGGTTCTATGTACCGGGGAACGCTCTCTACACAAATTCTTGCATATTTTTGTTAAAATTTAGCGTAGTAATACTATTCTCTGATAATAGTTTCAACAATAGAATTTTGTTGGCGCCTATAATATTGCTTTCACTGAAAAATAAATAGGTTCGCCTGCGTCGCTTGTGGTTTTTATGATAACAATAATATATTCTTACTTATAATTTGGCCACTCGTTCTATATTTTTTTAGGAGTAAACAGCTTATATTGAGTTGTCATTGAAGACTAAAAAAAATATAAACAACATAAAAAAAGACCGTAGACCAATATGTCTACCAATGCATATGTCTACGCCATGTCTGCCAATGCATGTTGCCAGTCACTCTTCGGTTCGTGATACAGCAATGCGTGTGCTTATTCTTTGCGGCAGGTATTGTTTGCGGTGCAAGTCAAACCGATGTCAAACCTTGCACAGGTCTTACCAATTTGGATTATTAAAATATGTACACAAACAGCATAAGTGATAAGAAACTATGGATTATAAGATAACACGATCAGATATTCTTAGAGTAAGTCTCACACCATGAGATTTGTCGTAGTACTGCGTGAAACTACGAACATAGAGTAAGAATCCTAGATTGGAGGACAAGGCTTTTTGTAATGAGATGGAGAAAAAATATCAATAAATAACTATAGGTACATTAATATTTTAAATATGAGATAAATATTGTAATTTTCTATGTCAAAACACAACGTTTATAATTACCGTAACCTTAATCGCACTTGGGAATAATAATGACCTACGAAAAGTCAGTACAAGACAATAACGCTGGTATTTCTATAAGTTAAATAAAAAATGTAAATGTTCTATACAGTTGTTAAGGAAAATCATTAATCTCATTACGTACCTTGGCTTAAACTCTTATAAAAAAAATAAGGGTTCTCTTTAATTCAAAAAAGTAGATTATAAATTTGATTATAAATGTTGATTTTGCAGTTTTCTTGATCTAGCTTAAAATAAATGTTGTGTACTTAAAACAACTCGACACATTAATGTGGTACGATTAAGGTATATAAGGAAAAAAAAAACAAAAAATCTTTAATTTATACACAACAAAGAGCATCATTGGAATCACACTCCAAGGTGCGTAGCGCTAATATTTTTAATTTGCGCTTTTTTTGGTAACAGGCGTAAACTACTACTACTAATCTTGACATATATTATCATTACAATGTTATACTATTCCTCAAATAAAATGCGTACAGTACAGACAAATTGGGGAATTAAATGAACGGAATATTAATAAGTATCGAGCATTTGTCCTTATTTTCACACCTTAACAATTTTATAAACACAGTGAAAAGAAATAAGTACAGATTATACTATTATGTCGATTACCGTCCAGGTGTCCCCGCGGCTGCTCTCGCGTTTCACATGTTTTTCACTAGGTAATTATTTTTTTATACGGAATCCTAATTATTATCCAAAAAAAATTTGCTACTAACATTAAGCAAATATATTTCTCACATATTTAAATACTTACAGTAAAACTGTGCATTGAATCGGATTTAAAAAAAAAACATTATGAGTTTTATTTTTTTTTACGCGGAACCCTAATTATTTTCGAATAACCAAAGTACCCTAAGTTACGCGGAGTAACTCCAGCTATCTATAAAAAAAATCTGCCGCCAAAATCTGTGCAGCCATTCCGATGATTACCCGAAAAAAAAACAGACACAGACAAACAGACAAAAATTTAACAAATTATATTTTTGGCATAGGTCTCGTATATATATTGATATCCATTTAGATTTTTTTTTATTATATTGCAAACAGACACTTCAATTTTATTTATTAGAATAGATCAGTGAGTGGTTTTTGTTACGGAGATGGTAAAGTTCGCAAGGAAACATTGCTTGCCGTAGGCGTATGTGGCGTTGCGTGCCCGCTCGCTACACAAGGAGGAAATGACAATCGTGTAAATACAATACAACAATGCCACCACTTATTTGACTTTACAAATAGCATAGCACAGCTTTATGATTTTCAATTTTTGCGGGTAAATATTTAAATCACTGGACTGATTTTATAATACTGAGAAGGACATATTTTTTTATTATATTTTTACATTAGAAATTTTATAAAATTTATTTAGTTAGAAATACTACATGAGTCGTATACATTGGTAGATTCAGCCTAAAGGTCAAGAAAATCAAATACGTTTTAACTCGAGCATCACCAGGCAGGATAGGTAGCTGGCTATTAAGTATATACCTATGAACATAGAGGTATATGCGACCGGAGCGCGGACACTGTTTACAATTCAAAAGTAAACTATCTATACTATTAAGTATACTATCTATGTAAATCTGTGCTATCTATACTAATAATAAAACTGAACTTTTATCTGTACTTTAATTTTTTCTTACGTTATGTGACAGATGTATATTGTAGCCGTTGCTTATCTCGAATCTAACATTGAAAAAATTGTTGGCTGTCTGTCTCTGTGTGTATGTTCGGATTTAACTCAAAAACGGCTTGACCGATTTTAATAAAATATTGTGTGCATAAATTCTATTATGTTAAGGATACTACACCCTGTTTCCGCCTCTAAAACTGAACCGATTTTTAATTTTCTTTCAGTTTTAGAATAATAAAGCCTGTACTGAAATAATGCCTGCACGCTATGCTTTCTAAAATTTTTCCATCAACTTTTTTGACGAACGTCTGAAAGTGACGGTAAAAATCGAGCATTTTTTTCATTTTCAAAGGCTCCTAGTTTCTATAATAACTAATTTATGAAAAAAAATAAAAACCTACGGGCATGGCGGTAGTGGATATAATTTGGTATACAAATATTTATTATAATGCTGTTATCCAGGGAGGAAACAGGGGACTATATTTGTATGGAATAAATGCCACTAGGATATCTTCTTACCAAGTTAAACGTTTTTTTTTTTTGTAATGAGGTAATATGTTTTTATTTATCCGTCCAGTTAGGCATATAATTTTTAGAATTAACTTTTTTATGAATTAAAATCAACCTCTAACCTTTGCTATGTAATTAAGTATCGATCGCGCGCGATATTTTCTTGCATGCAATAAAATGAAAAGCGTAATCTAGATTTATGGCAACACTATCTAGTAGATCGTAGCAACAAGATACCGTTGTATGAAAATACTTTTTGAATTATTTTCTTTAACAATTATTATTACCACAATGAGACATTTAACAAAGACAAGCACAATTAAACAAAGCAATAAAATACATCTCTAATAAAATCAAGACATAAAATATGGGTAAATTTAAATATTATCTTTTAAATAAACAACAGAGATCAACAAGATGTTAAGATTACACAATTAAATGAAGAATAGGTAAATATTTATTATATATATAATATATGTATGCTGTTGATGTTAGTCACTAGTTGATATGATAAACAAATTTTAAATTCAATAAATGACGTAAGACATCAATTCATCATCGCTTCCCCCTTTAATAATGATAAGAAATTTTATCATATTTGACGAAATAATTTTATTTTAAAATGTTGAATATTTTTGTGTACACTTTTCAAAACTATAATATAATTATGATGAAAATTTGTTCCTTCACTTTATAAAGATTTGAATATGTAAGTCTTACTAAGAATATTGATCCGACTTGTTTTTAAAACCGCACAAATAACACCCATACATGAGTCAACCTACACGATAAAATTCTAGTTTACAGTAAATTCTTAAAAGGAAAATGTGGTTAAATCAAATATGTCGGTTAAATATATTATAATTCTATAAATCGCAGAACAATGTTATTACACGCATCATTGTGATAATTATGTTAATACAACTCGCTAATTTAGGGGCGCCGTCGACTCGCTCAGCGCTCCTGACGTAACACTGTCCTATTGACCTACCGATCTCACCTGTACAAGAAAACAAGTTACTTACACAGTGGGAACATACTCCTCGGGAAACTCATTCCTAGTGTATACGTAGAGCAGGCAGGTCTTTCCGACCATACCATCACCGACCACTGTTATCTTCAGTCTCTTCGTCGTCCCCATGGTACGTGCCGCGACATCCGACAAATTCACACACACAAATTCACAATAAACCCAACGTCTTTATAGTTCTCAGTCCTCGGGAACTATTAATTTTATTATATACCTTGCTTCGATACTTCACAACTCTTATCAACAGTGATATAATGATCTTATCATCTCGTAGAATTACTCGCGATAGTGAGACGATTACGCTTAAACAATGCGCGTACGCTGTTTCGCAGTTGGATGCAGAGTGATTTAATTCTGTTGTGTCGCGGGGAAACGAACTGTGCGTTAGCGGTTAGCGTGCGCTATGACGAGTCAACGTCACATAAATGCGCGTTTTGAATCTCTACGAATGTTCGTAATTAATTCTATGAACGTTTCTTGTTTAAACCTCGATAACTACTTATGAATTAACGTCACCCACACATCCGTATCGTTTACTATTCAAGTCCACTGAACGTCATAGTGCCGGTAACTTGGAAGTTTTGAATACAATTCGATAGGTATCTATTAAATATAATTATTCGTTTTTCGAAGCATTAGGCAATCGTCTAACATAACATAAATTATCATTACACTCATAATGGATAATTATGAATACTCAGAATCACACACTTTTGTTCTCAATTAATTTTAGACTAGAACTAGCAAATAGAACTTGATTTCCGGCAGATTCAACGTATATCCCTACGGTAGGGCTCATCGACACTCGAGGCATTGTCGCCCCGTAGCCTATATGTCTCCTTGATTCAAGGGTTACATATTTTAAGTCAAATTACGTGACACGAGCTATAAATGTTGGATATTTAGTAAATACTTGAGTCCTATCCGGGGATAGGATAGCCAGTTGTTTATTGAAAATTGTGGAGAAATATCTTTGAATTGCATTATGTATTTCCCTTCAGTACCTATTATAGTCATAATGTTATACCCAAGCCTCGTATTGTGACAGCTCTATATTATGCTACTTATATGACGAAAACAATACACTAATAATAAACTTGAATGTTGCACTTGTTAAGGAACAGAACAAAGTTTTGTAATGATTCGTTATTTTATAGTTAGGTACCTAGAATTATTTGGAAGACTACATTTGATCTAATTATACACTTCACGTTTGATTCTTTAACTTCTTAACACCGAGGGCATCATAACATTATTAATAGAAATTACTCAAATTAGGGCAAACAAAGTTTATGAAGACGTTTGATTATGTACTTTATGGCACTAAGACGTGATCGCACACAGTGTTCCTCATAAGAAGACTTAAGACACTCGAAGGGGAATGGAGAGGCCTATGCTTGAAGTTTCACGGCGTTATAAATGAAGAAATCCGCAGTACCAAAGTTACCGAAATTGCCCAAAGAATTGGCAGACTTAACTTGCAGTGCACAGGGCACTTTGCTCCTAGAACCAATACCCGATAAGGCCTAAGTATTCTCAAATGACGACCACGTACCAGAAGACGAAACGTGGGCAAGCCCCCAGCAAGGTTGACCAGCGACCTGATAAAAATTGTAGAAATTCGCTGGATGCGGGTGATGCAAGACCTATGTCAACAATGGTTTTGAAATAAACTTCTACAAAATTGATCTGATTATTGATTAATTCTGTGTAAAATAATGTATCAGATCAAAAATTAAATCATTTTTGTCAAAATTCAGTACAAAATCCTGTACCACCATTTGTTACAAAAATATCATTGAGAACAATAAATAAATGAAATAAAAATGTTGATGTACAAAAAGGAATCCCAAAGTAACCGTCTATAGATCACAAGTCTATAGAGACAGTACCAAAGTATATTTCAAAGTTAAAATTGACAATAGATAGACCTTAAGAGAAACATTTTTATGAGTACGTATGGAGTTTGACAATTGATAAACAAAAGATAAACAAGAAACATGTTTAAGAGTAGGTATGGAGTTATCAGAGAAGAGGTAGTCACAAATGAAAAGTTTTATTAAGGGGGACGGGAACAATAAAAGGTTGGGAAGCACTGTAGTGGGTAGTGTGGTCGGGTTCTGCGTCAATGGACGCGGGTTCGAGCCCACCTATCCAACTCTAAAATCAGCCTGAGGTTTCGGTATAGGTAAACATAGTGAGGAAACCAAAGCTTGGTGGAAGGGCATTTTCTAATAATGCCCGCCTAGGTAGCTACCACCCTCAAGTTTGAAAACCTGTCGCCAAATGTAAAAAAAATGAAATAATATCATAATAGTTTTGATAACGATAAATCTACAAATGAATTTGTTTTCGAGTTTTAATATATAGACGTAATACCCATTTAACATTGGGTATGCCCGTGAGGAGTACGCATTTCATATTTGTCTAAAGGTTTTCCTTTAAACACATATTTGTTATTGTTTGACAACATTTTAAAAAATCTATCACGGTTACTACATATGGTAGGGATTTACAACCACTGTTTTCCCCTTTATTCATTCATGTACACGTAATTGATGTAACGACTATTTTTATAGACTACATAGCATACCATAGTCTCTACGTAAATCCTTAGTCAATAAATATTGCCTAGTGTTAACATGAAAGTATAATCGAATTAAGCGAACCCACATTATCCAATGATTAATGGTTTTTTTACACGGTACAGGCTGCTTGCCGTGCTGCAGTGCTTTGACCACAATCTCATCTGATGTTAAATGACGATGTGGTATAGGATAGTAAAAACACACTATGCCTAGAGGTACTGGTTCTCAAAGTGATGCCGCCGGAACATACCTATCGGTATTTGGCGTCAGTTTTTCAAACTTGAGGGTGGTAGCTGCCCAGGCGGGCATTATTAGAAAATGCTTTGGTTTCCTTAAGATTTTTTACTTCACTGAAAGCTCAGGATGATTTTAAAATTGGGTAGGTGGGCTCGAACTCCGTCTATTGACGCGGAGTCCGGCAATACCCGCTGCGCGAACATCGTTTCGCAATTAATTAATATTAGCATGTGTAAAACAGGTGCTTTATAAATCTACTTACTGTATTTTTCAGAGGCGAAGCGTGAAAAAATTTGTCGGTAAAGCCGGAGCTAAAAAATCTACCTGGTCGTCATACTTCTTCCTCTTGAAAATTAGAACAGTAAAGAATGAAGGATGCTTGTCCTACTGAGCGAAGCTATCTAGTTGCAGTTAATGTTAACGTCCCTCACCATACTTGACCTCTCTGGAGTTACATAAACAGTGCATGTCGAGTACGATAAAATGCTTTGAGAATAAGTAGTCCCCGTTTTTTTTTTTTTTTTTATTTATTCTCTTGCTTACACCTTACAACATAGATTACTGACCCACAAAACTGAACATTCAGTTTGACTGCAGGTCATGATATTAAAATTTCTTATATAATTATATACTTATAGAGTACCTCAAGAGTATCTCAAACAATCTCAATCAATATCTCAAAAAAAGAAAAAAAAAACAAACAATCAAATTCTGTTCCTATGGTAAAAAATGTATAAAACAATTTTTCAACTTAATTTTAAACTTAACTATGTTCCTTTCTTCTCTGATGTCTGCGGGTAAACTATTCAATATATATGGGATTCTCTTTTTGAGAGTTCTGTCTCCATACACATTGGTAACTCTTGGTACCACATATTTACCCGCAGCCATCGCTCTTGTATTATATTTATTCATGACATTTTCCATTGGTATATACTCCTTATTACTATGGTTTTTCACGAGTACAAGGTATTTATGCTTAATGCTAACAGGTAGTATATTACTAATTTTAAATAATTTGCGATAATCGTATTTAAATTTCATTTTAGTTTTTTTATCTACAAGTAATTTTATGAACCTCATTTGAAGATTTTCTAGTTTATTGATATAAGTTTTAAATGTTAGCCCATAGCAGTCGAGAGCATAGTCCAAAATAGAATCTACCAAAGAGTTGTACAGTAATTTTAGTGTGGCAGTAGGAACTCGGTAACTGAGATGATAAAATTTCCCTAGTAACACCCTCAGTTTATTACATATAAAGTCTATATGCTCCGTCCAAGAAAAATGTTCATCAACTTTCATACCCAAATATGTTGCGCACTTAACTCTTTCTATCGGTTTGCAGCTACAATTACTTAGGTTATCATGAAGACAAGCAAAAGAATAAGCAAATAATAGCGGTGGGGTATTATTTAAAGGTAAATAGGGAGAATGTATATATAATAATTTTGTTTTATCTGTATTTAACGTTATTCCGTTGTCGTGTGACCATTTGACAACAGCGTCTATATCTTGTTGGACAAGGTGACAGATGTCCACTAGATCGGTGCCGGCGCGTAAAGTGCATAAATCATCCGCAAACATGTATGATGAACAGTACCTCAGTACTCCACACACACTGTTTACATGCATCAAGTAGCATACAGGCCCACATCCTGATCCTTGGGGCACTCCACATCGTACTGGTTTTTTATCACTTTGCGTGTCACCAACCTTCACCCGGTAACAGCGTGAGGTGAAGTAATCTCAGAACCACTCATTCAGAGGCCACCCCACTCCACACTCCCTTATTGCACTCAATAATGCGTCAAATTCCAAAGTATCGAATGCTTTTTTAAAGTCAAAAAATATAGCAACAACAATTTTTTTATCGTTTAAGTGAGTATTGATCTCTTCGGTAAATTTAGACAGCAAAGTGTTAGTACTTTTCCCTTTTTGAAAACCATATTGTGATTTATTTAACACATTATTTGACTGCAAATAGTTCCCGAGCTGATTTATTATACATTTTTCTATTATTTTGTCCATACTTGATAATATAGCTATTGGTCTATAATTTGTATATTTCTTATGATTACCTTTTTTATGAATAGGTCGTATGATTGCTTCTTTAAGCTTGTTCGGAAATATGACGTTTGATGGATAAGTTTATCAGCTTAGTAAGCACAGGACTTATTTTGTCACTAATCATTTGTATGTCCGACATTCTTATAAGATCGCTTCCCGGTGACTTTTTTTGCATTCATTTTTTTAATAATATGCCTTACGTAGTTGTCACTGACAGGCTGCCATCTCATACTTCTGTCGATTTTCTGCACATAATGATCCCTATTTAGCCATTTAACATCACACTTTCCCTTACTTCCCTGGATAATAGCGTTATGGTAAATATTCTTATACCAAATAATATATATCCACCACCGCCACGCCCGTACGATTTAAATTTAAAATATCTAAAAAAAATAATTATCAGTTTAGTTTTGGAGGAGGAATCAGCCTGAGCAGCAGTTGTCCATTTCAGTTTTATAACTCTTTGTTTTGGGCGCAACGCGATAATAGATTTCTGAAATACCTACTTACAAATTTGTCGCCGACCGCATATCCTCTTATTAAAGACGAAAATTTTCACTTGTTTAGTACGATAAATACGATATGTCAAATTCATTTCGCTTGTGATAAATGTTCCTATAATTACTTGTAAATGGGTTACTTTCGTGATCATGGATTTTAAGTATTTAATTTTTACAGGACGACACGAGATGACGACATACGTGAAACGAAAAATAACGATTAATTACGTTTTATATAAAATAATACTCAATGATTTATTTTTCCTTCATACTTTATTTAATACAAAGTTAGAAGTCTCTATCTATATATAATACAGATATCAAAATATACATTACTAAGATTTTATTCCCAAGCCTATTAAATTTTTTTCGATAAATGTCATTTGCAAAAAATACCGTTAATCAATACAGATAAGGTTTCAAATTAAATGGAGTAAGCCGCAGCGTACCGGCAACTTTCAGCACAAAAAAGGGCTACTTTGATATAATATATACACTAACGCTTTCATTGCTGGGTGATAATTAAAATTAAATGTGCATGTATATGTGAATTCAATTCCGTCGCTTCTTGCCGGGTTCTTTGAGCAGGTTTTTAGTGTGCGTGTTTTACGAGTGGTTGTTATAACATCATGTAAAAATAATATATTTGCTGTTTGTGAAGGAATCGGGTTATTAGAGCGCTTCGCCACTGGTATTTTTGAAACTTATTTCTTCAAAACGGTAATAGAAATAGAGGCGTTAGATTTATGGTAATCAAAGGAAAAAAATGTAAACAGTATGAATGTTAGGTACCTACAAATTTTGTTAGGAAATTGGTTATTTCCACTATGACGTTTATTCCTGTTTTTTCTTTGAAATATTTTTTAAATGTCACAAACACTGTACTCGAACGAACATTACATTTTTATTTTGAGAAATTTGTAACAAAGTGTCGAATAATTAAAACAGGGAAATAATATAATACTGTTTATTATTTTTAAACTATTCAAATGTATTTTCAAGTACAAGGTTTTGAAGTGAAACTTCTTATGGGACGGTGTGAATTAGATTTTATGAAACGAAAATGTGTAACGAAAAAGAATTCCAGGAATTAACCAATAGATGCCTAATGGCTGCACGTTTGTTTGTTATTTCAAAATAAACAAACTAGATGTCACTAAAACGAAGTTTCACTTCTAACGCGTGTGAACTCACACTCAATTGGTAGAAGTATATGTATTAACATGGGTAATTAATACTTTAGTCAAAGAAAGTGATACAGTGATGGTAAATCTTAATTTTATCTAACAATAACATGTTAATATTTATTGTTTTCTCGATGTAGTCTTATAAACTATTAAGTATGTAACAAAGGCACATTGTCGTTTCTAATATTACTAGTATTTATATAATCATTTAATAAGTTTATGTTACTAATAATCTATTCTCCCTTTTCACCAGAATAGTCATATTAACAAAATTAATAAAGCTAATAATACTGAACAAATGATCACAATATTTATCACATTATAAAATGATTTTCCACCGGATTGTACTTAAGAACCGTTTTACAAAAATAAATTCAACACTGAAAGAAATCAGTTACAACTTGAAACTTAAATATTTGCTGCACTATAATTCAGAGTTACATTTTATATTATTATTTTTAATGTAAAAGATGTTGATAGTTTCAGTGGTGTTATTTGATTATCGGCAAAAAATTATTTTTTTATTTTTCATTATTAATTTGTAAATCGTCAAGTCCTCCAAGCAAAATGTCTTCCTTGAGATCAATTAATTCGTGTAACAAATCTTGATTTACTTTTTGCATTGTTGTTATTGTAGCTTGTTGTTGTTTTATTTTTTGTTGGAGCTTTGAGAAAGTTGTTTCAGAGGTTTCGGTACAAGAGCTAGATCCTATAATAAATAAAGTTTATTAGTATTTCTAAAATAAGAATCAATATGAAGATACTTCACAGAATATTGATCATATCAGATTTTAATCTAAAATTATCAGCATGGAGATTTTAAGACGAAAGTGTTTACCTAAATTGCATCATTAACGCTGCCGGATTCCTGGATGAGGATGGAGGTGATAAATATAATTTTAAGAAATCCAATGTCACAGGCTAACAGAATTCTGTATAAATTTGTACCATCAACTACTACTGGCATAGTAGTAGTGCCCCAAGGTGATATGTCGTGAGGTTTTAAACTAACCACACCCCTCCTCTAGGTGTATTTTAGGTACATAGGTCACCACAAGCTGCTTTTCGGTTTAGTCAACACACATTGTATGAGAAATACAATTGATATCTCACTGTAGAAGGCCTAGTGATGTTTCGTAATTTTGCCGAATTCCACCCTCTCCTTTCGAGCTTGCGTGATTAATAGACGATCCCCCTAATTAAGCTGAATGTTCATATTTATATAGACATTATAATTCTCAAAATCATTACACTTCAAAGAAGTAAATGAGAATAATTGTAATTAATTACCTACCTTTACCTCTAAGCCTGTCCTGTAATTTTTCATTGGCTAACTTGAGCTTTGTTATTTCATTACGAAAGTTCCTTTCGTTTGCTTCTTTATGTTTGGTCAGCTGCACAAGTTTAGCTCTAGTCTCAGTTAATGTTTTCATTAAACACATCAGATCGATCTGATATTCTCTGTGCTGATGCTACACATGTTTTAGATTCATTTTTCTCCAGACTGATTTTATTCTTCAATTTTGTAACAAGACCCTGAGAAATTATTTTCTTGTTTGTTGTATTGTGTATACATATTTATAAAACACAAAGTGCTCTTTTTATTAATTAATTTAGAGATACATATCAATATATAACAGCTAGGATTAAAGTCATTCATTTCAAATACATATTTTTTGTTTTGTTTCAATTTGTTTAGCTTGTTCACTCATTGTAGCTTGCCTTTGAGGGACCCTGTATACAACATTTTTTAAACCCTTTTACTCAAATGGCCAAATGGAAAGTAAATATTTTCCAAAAAAGAACAAAGTTGATTAAAATAAATATTAATTGATTATGAAATTATTAATATCTGAGCATGACTAGTTTTTTTCAGATTTTTTGCTTCTTCCTGCCTAGTACTGAAGTCTGATTTTCTAACTATAAAGTTTAGCATGATGTCTAAAAATTTAATAGAGATAATACATTTTTAATACATATGTTGAGGCTCCTGTAGCTTAGGAACCCATATCATTGATACAATGGTAGCTACACCCCTGCTATCATTAATGATGTTACATTAACAAATGTCTAAATAGGCCTCTTAATTTACAACAAATAGTCTAAACTAGCTTCAATTTAAAAATGATGTAGATCTGGATAATGCATTCAATATTAAGCTTACATTTAACTGTTTATTGTTCTGGTCAAGGATGTAGTTTTGTTCCATTAATTTATCTGCCTTCTCTGTCACATTTTTATGACAATGAAGCATTGTGAACACTGAGTTAATGAGTGTTATAAGAGATTCTGTTGTTAGAGTGTTATTATCAACATCTATGTATGGATTGAAAATATAATTTATGTTGAATAATCCAAATTCCTGAAAAGAGAAGTATTTTTACATTATTATATTTAATAGCTTAAGTTACAGAATATCTTTTGATTATAGACTAGATGTTTTCTGGTTCTGATCATGAGAGGTATATTTTTTTGAAAAATATGAATACATATTTATTTTTATACTAGCTATGCCTGCGACTTCGTTCGCGTTTCATATATAAAAAATTTAATTGAACCAAATTGTGAATCTAAACCATTCTCGAATTGTCAGGAATAGACACAAAAATTTTCATTAAAATCGGTTCAGCCGTTTAGGAGGAGTTTAGTCACATACACATTCACATAAGATTTATATATTTAATGTGTCGAGTAGCCATAAAAAATAAGACAATAAGAAAACAATGGAAAGCTGGCGTAAACGACAGGTAAGTGCTCAAGGGGTCAAAGATAAAAAAAAAACTAACAGAGGGACATTCAGAGAGAAAAAGTATCCATGCCTTTTGATGTCAAAATACAAACAAATAAGCAAAGCTGGCCAAACAGAAAGGTAGTATAGTCAGAATATAATATAATGTAAATATTCATCTCTGATGTAAATGTAATAAAGACCATATCAAAAGTACTCATAATCGATGAGCATGTGTGAAAGCTTTCATGAAAGTAGAAGTGAAAAGAGGTGTGCTAAGGTTGGTAAGTAGAAGGACGTAGTCTCTGCCTACACCCACGGAAGAAAAGCGTTCAATTCAATTGTAAACTAAATACTCTATAATAAAAAAAAGCTAAACATATTAAAACATAAGGGCCTTTTTAGTGAAATTATAGGTCCACACCTCTTTTCATTTTATATAAAATATATGTTAAAAATATCTCTTCGGTTTTTTTCCAATGTTCAGCATTTGAACATTGATCATCTGCCCTCCAATACTATAAAATAAAAGCTACCGACTGAAATATTCATGTTTTTTTTTGTTCAAACTAAAATATTGTCTAGCCAAGTTCTTAAACAAGATAAAAAAAACAGTACAAAAATATTATTTATTATACTTTAACCTCGCTTAGTCCAATGAGACATTCTTTAAAATTATTTTGCGTACATGGTTCATATGCCGAAACTTTTTTAAACTTATAGTTTCGGAGGAGTTCCTTCACTTCCTCGTCTAAAAAATCGAAATTGGTACACGAAGTCATGAAGACGAAATCAATTGATTTAGCTAAAATAAAAGTAAATACACCAACAATTATCCAATATCACGGCAAAAGTTGTAAAATGTAAATACCTAAACACTTTATATTATATGCAGCGATGTGAAATTGTTATCGATTTTTATATATACTTGTTTTTTTAATAATTATTACTCTAAAAATCGATTATCAATAAATCGATAAAATTAATCAACTCTCTTTTTAAGTAAGAAATATAAGTTATGTGTTGTTAGATTAAACTACATTTACTAGTTTTGAAGGCAGATGTGTAAAATTAATAAGTTATGCTCCCAATACTTCTGTTTATTTTGATATTGTATAAGATAATGTAATTTTTTGGTTTAATAAAATTATTTGATTTGACATATTACCGTTGACGAACAATACTTTTACTCTGTTTATGATAATTGCAGATGTAGGGTGGTGCTTGGCGCGAATTTGGTCTGTCATGTTGTCGTCCTTGTTTTTAATTCAATATTTTACAGTATTTGACTATATATTATGTAATTTTGGTAGTATATTAAGCGCGACATAGTCTAGTTATGATACACAAGTGTATTGAAGTGAAAATGATGACACGGAGCGTGAATTCTGAAATCACCTAATTATTCCTGTTGTGGTCATAAAAGAAGACCACCATTTTATTATCGCCATTCATTTATCGACAATGCTCCTAACGTCTGACTTGTCTGCATGATCTACTAGTACCTTTGCCTCTTCCTGAAAAAGGAATAAATGGAACCAAAAAAAAAATGACTATGGTAGGACAATTGGACTACATAGGCACCTAGGGAAGACACTATCACAAAATCAATATTGAAATGTGATAATGGAAATCGATATTTTTAAAGTGCTTGATAATATTTTATAATAATTATTATGTTTTCCACTTATGATTGTAATATTTTTATCGTTTCATGTAAGTATAAATTAAAATAAACTTAAGCGCGGGAGTTTTGCTATAAGTGCATCAAATGGATTCGTCCTGAACGTAACTATATGTAGTATCTGTGGGTGCTGTACATTTGTTATAACCAAATAGTACCATCTCGTCTCAAGAAGCTTAAAATTATTTTGTAATTTTGTATTTACAAATCCTGAGACATAAGTGTAACAAAACAAATTATGATAAATTATTATAATTTCTTTCAAATTCAATTTTGTTAAATTATTTAATATTCAATGCAAAGTCATAGATATTTTAGTAAATTCCTAGTGTAAAACTTTTTATAAGTATAATGCAAGGTAACAAATTATATTTTATGATTCATAATTGGTATTAGATTTATTTATTCTATATTCTATGCTTTATTTATATTATTTTGTAATGTAGAAAAGAGAGTACGCTATTTTTGTTTTTATGTAGACACATGTTGATTTCCTTTAAAAAAATTTCGCTTTCAAATATTTTGCAGGTAATCGCGTCTCGAGGCAAAAATATTGATATATCTAAATATCGATATATCATTTATGATATACATATATATATATAACATAACATAACATAAGCTCACACCTGTTATCCCCGAAAGGTTAGGCAGAGGTGAAGTAGCGAACTACACCACCCACATTTCGCCGAGCTTAGTTCCGTACCAGATGTGACAGGGAGCGAACCTGTCGCCATATCGGGCACAAATTCCAAACTCCGGAATGATATTGAGTAGAAAAACTCATACCACTTCACCCGACCCGGGGATCGAACCTGAGACCTCAGAACGGCAGTCGCACCGTAATACAGCTGCGCCACCGAGGCAGTTATATATATCGATTCTGTTATGAAAATGCTCGCTAAATTCGTGACAGTGGTTTACACAGGTAACGGCCAAGCCAAGGTTCGTATAACTTTGGTGCCCTTGTGCTTGTGCCTTCAGCACTCGCCCTCAAAGTTACGATGAAGCTCTAAAGGGCCTTCCGATCACCAACAGCATTAGTTAGGTTTTAAAAATAAAGAAGAAAATTATATCTTACATCTGAACGTGAACCCCACAGATACTACGCATTACGCATAGTTTCGTTCAGAACGAATCTATTTGAAGATAGAGGGAACACCTACACCAAAACTCACGCGCTTATATTAATTTATACTTACACGAAACGAACAAAAATATTAGAATCATAAGTGACATACATGAAAATTATTTTAAAATATATTAAAGCACTTAAAAAATCGATTTAATAATTTATCGATAGTTTCTTTTCTTTTTTTTCAGTTTCTCTTTCCTACTATTTGTCACATTTGTGTTGTACGTAGATGTTGACCTGTGGCTTAAGTTTTAGTTATTTTATAAATGTACTTTGTGGTCGAGTTACTTTGACACGCTAAAAATATCGATAATAGTTTAGATTTTAAACATATTGATTTAAAGTTTTGTTCAATTGCAATATGAAACGGAGCTATGATTCTATGAATTCAGCCATAGAAATTAGTTCTTACCGTGATCAGCATTTTAAGGTATTTTCTAATTCCAATTTATAAATTTATATTAGTATTGTAATATGTATACATATAAATAATTTATTGTATTGTCGTAGGGTTCAAGAAGCGAACAAGAAAAGTTATTAAAAAGTTCATCTACACTATATGTTGGCAATTTGTCTTTTTACACAACAGAGGAGCAAATTTATGAATTATTTTCAAGATGTGGAGATATAAGAAGAGTTGTGATGGGCTTAGACAAATATAAGAAAACACCTTGTGGTTTCTGCTTCCTAGAATACTATACACGATTAGATGCTGAAAATTGTATGAGGTAAGTATTTTTTTACTTCAAAATTAGAAAATACTTTATTCAATTTAGACCCTGATCGCTTATGAACGTCAAAATACTACCACCAGATTGGGAAAACAGTCCAATCATCGAGAAGAACTGGCGTGAAATTTGATCTGGTCTTTCTCTTTTTTTTTAAATAGAACTATGATAGGTGTTTTCAAACTACTGCCTTTGTACAGTATTTGTGCGGCCCACAATGATGCATTATATTTTGGTAGACAATGACTTAAAGCCGAGTTTACATTTATAGTTAAATAGGTTGTCAAAAATAACTTCATATGTTGTTAATACCATGTAAGATCTATGGGGAATTCATGTTTGACAGCTCATATAAAATGGTCAATTTGGCCCGCACTGGTACGCTTTGACCTATGTGACTCTTGACCACAAAAGTGTGATGACCACTGAACTACAATGAATAGTTACAAGGTTTATTTGTAGATGCACATAGAAGGTGTAATTTCCAGACATCACCATTGTTCACTTAATGATCCACCCCATAATAACCTTTGCAAATTAAAAACTTGCTTAACCCCTTGAGCACTAACCTGGTGTTTACGCCAGCTTTCCATTGTTTTCCTATTGTCTCATTTTTATGGGTAATGGACATAGTGCCTGAACTTATTGTTCAATAAATTGGTAATGTACTTTGAGACCTTATTGTAAACTCTTAACACTATTAGCTAGAAAACTATTATTACTTTTAGTAATTATTGAAACATGGAGCTGTAATTTATGTAAATTTATGCTCGTCATTTACAAGGTCAAGCTTGTCTAAATTTTTCGGGGACATATAAAAGTTATCAAAAATATGTGGGAAGGGCAAAGTTAAGATACTGTATTCTGGAAACTTGTTTTTAAGTGATTCGCTAGGACCCACATTGTAAATTGCTCAAACTACTCATTTTTGTAAAGTAAATAAGGTATTTACTACAGTTGCTATTCCCCACAACAAAATACCATAAGACATCAAACTATGAAAGTAGGTAGGCATCTAAGAAAGTAGAGAATCTGATGATATTGAAAATGTTAGAGCTATTATGATGTAACATTCACGGAGGGGGGGGGGGGGGGGGGGGGGTGCGGAGCACTCGACACATTAAATAATAAAGCATTTATACCTATGTATCTTATTTGTAAAATAATTAGCGTAAATAATTTAAAATCCTACACAAAGAAACTATTCCACGCTGACGAAGTCGCGGGCACGATTAGTACATCTATAATTTATAAAAGAATGATAAAATCATTTATATTTTTTCTTGAGAGGATACGCAAGTGGCATTTATTCCATGTTGGCATAGGTTTTTGTTACGTAGTCGATTTCGCCGAGAGAAATTTCGCACTTTTTCGACCTATCTTTGAATATGGCGCGCAGTGCTTAGTGCTTATGCTCACAGTTGGCCACAAATGATGTTTTGTGTGTTATTGGTAAAAGCGTGAAGTGGTTAAATTTCGAGAGCGTCGATGAAGAGGTAATAACTATATATTGGCATATACTACGAGTGGTCACAGAGAGGTCGAAATATCTTAAGAAATTGGTCACGTAGTATGAGAACTTTCGCTAATCTATAACTGAAAAAAAAATCTAATAATTGGTTCAGTTTTGGAGAAGGAAACAGGGTACTACGAAGTGATGTGTTTACCTATGCTAATAGGTAAAATCAACCCGAGCATCAGTTGTCCCTTTCGTGTTTTATAACTCTTAATTTGGGGCGTAATGCGATAGCAATAGATTTTTAAAATACCTACTTTTCCAACCTGTTGCCGATCGCATGTCCTTTTAATTTGAGTATTTTTTTTACTAGAATGTTATATTTATCATTAATTATAAAATCCTTATTTCTTTGTTATAAAAAGTCTCTCTGCCAACTTGTTTTTTAAGTTACAATTAATTTTCATCTATTTATAAATAATCCTTCATAACTGTGTAATTTTTTTAGGTATATAAATGGAACTAGGCTTGACGACAGAATTATAAGGTGTGACTGGGATGCCGGATTTATTGAGGGCAGACAATATGGACGTGGAAAGACTGGTGGACAGGTTGGTATTTGTGGTTTCAATATTAACCCCTTGAGCACTTACCTGGCATTCATGCCAGCTTTCCATTGTTTTCCTATTGTCTTTTTTCTATGGGTACTCGACACATTAAGATATTTCAAAATAACCAATGATGATAATTAATCAGTTCTGCCTTTAAACTGCAATATATCTTAAATCATGTATATCTCATTTCATTTATTATTGGTAATCTATACTCATAAATAAAATTGAAGTGTCTGTTTGTAACGTCAAAATATTTTTTTTTACTTAATACATATGAGTTTATATACGATACCTATATCAAAAATACATTTTTTTGTAATTTGTGTCTGTTTGTTTGTTCCGGGTAATCTCCGAACGGCTGGATATAGATTCTAATGGGACTTTTTCTGGTAGATAGCTGAAGTTACTCCGTGTAACTTAGGGTACTTTTGATTTTAGAAAATATTTAGGGGTCCACGTAAAAAATAAAAAAAAACTCATCAAAAATTGCATAATATCCGATTCAATGCATAGTTTTACGGGCAAGTGTTTAAATTTATGAAAAATATATTTACTTTATGACAAATATATGTACCGAAAAAAATTAAGGAAACAAATTTGGGTTCTGTATAAAAAAATTAAAACTGTGAAGATCATATGAAACATACAGCTACTCAAAAATTTGACAAGGCTCAGTTCAAGTAGACGTTACAAATGCTAAAAATGTTACAGACCAGAAAAGAAAAGCTTGCAAAATGAAAAATAAATTAGTTTTAGACATTTCTAAAATGTCTTATTGCGTATATATTTTGAACGAACTCTTAATTTATGTTTGTCAATATTAATTGAAACATTACTATCAATATAATTAAAATGTTTCAGGTCCGTGATGAATATAGAACTGATTATGATGGAGGCCGTGGTGGCTATGGAAAGATAATTGCACAGAAAATAACAACTAATACTTTGGAACGCTGATGTTGGTTTATAACATTATTGACAAACATTGAATACGTGTGAAACAATACTACATGAGACTGTCACCATAAACTGATATGAAGAACAATGTTCACTATTGTTTAGTTTTATAAAGTTTGTATTATTCAAAAAATGTGGTGAAGTGATAATCATTTCTCATTGAAACTTTCAAGAAGATACGAGAATATTAACAATGCCTGAAATTGTTTTATTAATTTCTACAAAATGTAGATAACATGAATTTATGTTTGAATGTAATAGAATATTATCACATTTACTGGATAACCTTCAGTTGCTAATTGGAACATTGTTCTTTATTAGAATTTAATAAAAATAAAATATTTTGTAAAATTATTGCCTTTTTGTTAATAGAGTTAATAATTTTCTTCACATTAAGTTAAATTTGTCTTCAAGAGATAAACCTTACTTTGGTGGCCAGGAGGCTTGATTTTCTTAGATAATTATATTTTATTACCAGAGTTATTAAGACAACAAAACAAATATGATTGTTATTTTGCGGATTAATATCGGTTCTCCATATATAATGTATATGTATCAAGCGACTATTCTTCATGGTGAAATTGTTTATTGACCACAACCAGCAAAACTCAAAAACTTAACTGTATAATGAACAGATGACTTAAATAGTTAATTGTTACATTTGTTCAAATGATTGCTTTCTATTATAAGTGCACTTTAGTTAGTAAATAAATAAAAAAAATTGTTTTATTTTCTCGCTCATTACCAGAAAAAAATACCACCCGTATAAAGGAAATTTAACGAAAGCATTTATAAAAGCACTATTTGTATCCTAATCTTATAGAGAATAATAATGTAATAAAATTAATGAATTAGAACAAGAGATTTTTGGTTAGCAGAATTTTTTAGTTGTGGATGACGTCACGTGTATTTTAATGTGGTAAGGTTCCAGCTCAAAAGCAATTTACGAGGATTATACTATTTAGTGTGAAAATGTCATATAAGTTATTCACATCTGTCAGCGAAATGTAATGTCATTCATATTCATAGATAATACAACTGTATATAAAGATACTTTCTATCTACTAAGTAAAACGCCACAGGTGCGGGTCGAGACGCTAACGCCATATTTCAATAGAAGACATCGAATCGACGCGATCTGCGCCCGACCTCTTTATAGAAAAACCGCGTTGAGGACCGACCCGGCCTATGTGTGGCGAAACCATAACTTATTTTATCGAAACTAGGTATTGCTATCGAAGACAAATGCACAGTTTTATCAACAATGAAGATATCGATAACAATCGTCGCCACGAAAATAGGTTTTAGAAAATAATATACAAATTTTGCATGTAAATATTTATTGGATAGCGAGATAATATTCAACTTCAAGTACAAATATAACAAAAAGCTATGCATATTAAAAAATAAATGCTTCAACTCATAAGAATTATATTAAACGTAATTTTTGTAGTTATAACACGCGTACATTAAGATACAAAGAATAAAAATGTAAAATCCTTAACAATTGTAAAAAAACGTCTAAATATAATTTACTATAATTTCAACAGTTATGAAAAAAAAAGATTTATGTACTATAAATTTTAATAATTAACAGACATATATTTAAGTAAAAAAACATTTATTTATTGTGTGTGTGTATCCGAACTTCGTAAGGATAATAAACGTATAACATAAATACACAATTTATCATCCACTTAGAAGCAGACTTCCGCAGTCTGAAGAGAAACAGATCTACAAGTAATTTATTATTATGTGCTTACCCCACATGTAATCTAAAGCGTGATTAAAATCTCAAATTCAGATCTCAGTTACATTAATGCTATGTGTAGTAGTAGTGTAATATCAGATCACAAAAGCAGTATCAACATTGTTATAAATAGATTCATAAGTACATTTAATGTAAATATAGTTAAAAAAAAACGAAAATAACTTCTCAACTCAATCTCTAGGTGAAGACTCCGGCAATAAGTCAAACCAGAGAGTTTTCGCTTCACGGATCTCGTACTGATTGAGATGTATTATGACCTGAAAAATTGAAAAGTAAATCTTATTCAAACTATTTTCTTACATTCGTCGCAAAATAATGAAACCCCTTTTTGTAACCATTATCCCAACAACAGTAGAGTTGTAACTAAATAAATCAATAACGAAGGGGTCCGATTGTCACCAGAAAACGAATATAAAATGTCATTATTACGTTATAATTAGAATGTTTATTTAATAAAGAGTTTACAAGTTTATATTTATTTGCATTTTTATTATTTTTCTGTTAGAAATTTAATTTACAGGCCCATTTTTCTTATGCAAAAAAACAAATGTTAATTTATTACAAAAAAATACTTTTTAAAATAATTTAAAAAAAGTATTGGTATAAAATAAATATTCAATTATTAAATAATGGTAGCCGATTTTGAGAGATAAAGAATGGTCAGCTCTATGACAATGATGCCAATAATTGTCAACAGTGTAATAATACATATTTCTTTCAGTTATAGTTTCTATGCTACAATAAAATTAAAAAAAATATTTTTTTATAATATAATGACCTGTCCTATAACCGGGCTGCCTCCGAGGAAACCTTTATGCGTAGCAACAGTTACTTCAACCTGTCTAGAATGTAGTTCGGCTAATGGGATCACCCATTCGAATTGTTCGTCATATTCCGGCATACAACTATCTTTTATAACCTGAAATAATATTAAAATGTTATGTGTGTAAATAGTTGGATATATGATATCTTGTCTACGACAATACTGTCATGTATAAGGTCGTGTGTAAAATGAATGTAATCAACAGTGAATTACGAAAAACATGCATTTATCTGTTCTTCGTAATACTTAATTTATGAACTTATAGTGTAGTGTACTATAACAAACCTGTAAAAATATAAGCCTGTAAAATGAAAAATATTGTAACAAACACATAGCATTTTCTAATAATCGCCTGGCTACTTGCCATCCTAAAGTGTGTAAAAATATTGCCAAGCACCTACAGAAAGTACCACTTTAAACTTAATACCTCTAAGTATAACGTGTTATTTGTTAACCATCTTGGAACACATTGTCACTTAACATTGGACGAATTAAAAATCCTAATCATATATAACAGTATTTAAAAGCAATGGATTTATAAATAATATCCATACGTTTGTTTTAAAAACACTAAGTAGGAGAATTTTGGAATCTTGTATACACTTACCACAGTTTTACGCTTCGAGTCCTTGGAGCGTCCTGGCAATAAATATAACTTCACATATGGATCAGGCACATTAGTGGGATCTTTAAGTGGTATGTTCCTATGGTACAAAAATTTCTTTTTAAATAATAGCATAATATAAAAAAATAATAAAAACTATAATAAAAATAATATACTAACATTATTTTATGTACAACCACATACAGAGTTTGATTTTGCATACTATAACGGAGGCTGAGTAAGATACGACCTAATCCAGCTTCACCGGCAGATCTATGTCAAAAGAAATGTGTGTCAATAAACATACACATATAAGATAATCATTTGGTACGAAACGATTATATTCATTGTAATTTTCAATACTCACGTGGTTAAAGATGAAGTTCTGTGAACAAGTTTAGGTGTTTCCCTCCCTGATGGTGCTTCAGCCTCCTGAGGAACATCTATAAAGAAATTAGTTTTTTTTGTATTATTGAAATATTTATACCAATGCTACACAATGTTAATAATTTTATGACATGTAAAAAAGAAAGAAAGAGATAAAGCACGTCCTACACTCATAAACGTAAGCAACCAAATAGATATAGATGGAGTTGCTGATCTTTAATATATCCTACCATTCTGAAACCCTATATGGTCCACTTTACAAGAGGCCCGCGGATCAATACAGTCAGTTCAGTTCTCAGTTTGAATTGAGTCGTCTAAAATCAAAAGCCGCGCCGTCACGTTTAATTCTGATGTGGAGATTTACATTATTGATTATTTTAAGATGTAGCTGATATTGAAATGAAGTTCGGCTTTTAAACTCAAATTACTGAGATAGACTACCTCTGATTTCCTAAGATAAATCCATCCAAAGGTTGTCTGGAAGAAATTGCTTGCAGTAATAAGGCCGCCCTTTATATTTACTCTACATGCAATAGGTTTATATTGTAATATGTATTCAATTGGTGTACAATAAGTAGATTACTCAGGTAGTGGTAAATTAATCAAGAATTGTTGAGTTTCATATGGGTTCAAGTAATAAACATCCAACCTTTTTTTTCCTAAAGTGGTACCTATTGACATCGTTTGATTTTAGACGACTCAATAGTAAAACATGAAGAGAATCGCAAGCGATCTAGAAGTCCAACATTAAAATAATCAACAATGTTGTCTGTGAATACTAAATTGTTATCATATTGAAATAGCATTTCAATTGCTAACGTAAGTAAAAAAATATATATACGGCATAGATATCTTAACGTTATGAGACTGTGTACATCCATTGAGAACTCACCGACTTCCTTTTCAATTTGTTCTATCGGTATAGATTTTTGCGAGATGTTATCCTTTGGACTATCCTCTATATTCTTAAGTTCTTCATCCTTATCTGAAACGAAATAAAGTATAGCTAAATAAATGTTATTATAATTTTGCATACGGAACACATGCACAATAATAGATAAGAGCTATCGGGAATTCTGAAAAACAAGGCGTAATAAAAATTTAAATTGAGCTATTTAAAGGAAAGTCCCAAAATCACCTGGTGTCGCAGGAATAGGCTCGTTTTGTTTTCCGTCAATTGTCTCAGTGTTAGCGGGTACGGGAGATGGTGCAACAATTGGAGAAGACGGCTCGACCGGCGGTGCCTCAGGTGATGGTTCCTCCGGTATATCCTCTTCCTTTATCGCTTCTTTGAGTATCTACATTATTACATTTCAATAAACAATTATCATAGAATTATTCATGATTTGACCATTTCAGTGTTACTTTATCCACCGGAATATTTAATAAAACTTTGCCAGATAAGAAACCTATGGGCAGTAACAAACAAGCGTATATTGTTTTTTTACAAGGTTCAAAATTTAAAAAAATAGGCAGCCATGGGGACTGCCGACTGAAGGGAAAACTCGAAACTTTGGAATAACTGCTTTATTATTAATGTTTACATTTCGTTAATTTAAATTTTTTAATTAAAATGATTACATAACCTAACCTAACTTTTGTTTTTGTGTGTTGTAATTATGTACATTTTCATATATGTCATTTATTCATATTCAAACCATGCGACAGGCTTCGCAAGTATACATTTTATTATTTACATCTGAGCGCCGGCACTTAAACGCCATTACATACTTGACATAAAGTAGCAAGTAGCACGTCATAGCATTAGTAACGAGAATTTATAAGATTTTCCCCTACTGGGAATTGCACAACGCGACTAAAGAAGTTTCATTTCAAAAATGATTAATTTATCGTAGGTTTTAAGAATGCGCTTTATCATGAAACATGACCATCAAAACACTACCACCGGTTCGGAAAACAGCCAAGTCGAGAAGAGCGCAGTCAAAAAAACTCGATATGATTTTTTTTCTTTTTTATAAATTTCAATAAACATATAATTTTGTTATGTAAATACTATACAAAATATAGTTATAACCATTGTTACACGTTCACGATAGTTCGTAACTTCATCTATTCATAGCTATCGATAGATGTAATTGTTTATTATTAACTAATTTAATTTTAAATTGTTTACTATATTTAGATATGAATAGATAATATTAATATAGTTGATGAGACGCTTGCTTACACTAACAGAATTTTTATATATTAGCGTTTATTTTACACTAGCTGTATGCTCGCGGCTGCACCCGCGTATCATATCTTCTTCACAGCGTTACATAGTCTAAAAATAATTGAAAAATAATGTTTTGATGGTGCTATCCACTGATTCGTATTTTATTTACAAATTCATGAGCTTTAATTTTTTAAGCGGAACCCTAATTATTTTTGATAAATAAAAATTATGCGGGGAGTAACTTGAGCTTTGTACCAAAAAAGTTCCGTATTAAAATCGGTCCAGCCGTTCCGGAGATTAACCAGAACAAACAGACCGACAATAATTTAAAAAATTGTGCCTTTGGTATAACTACCGTATATCCTTTCATATTTATTTTGTAAAAAATTGTTAATATAGTATTACAAACAGATAATTAAATTGTATTTATTAGTATAGACAATGGCAAATACCTTTAAAAACTTTTTATAGGTATAGTGGTTTATTCCCATACAAGGGGACGGAATATTCAATACAACGATACAAGGGAAAAATTGAAATAAAAAAACACGCACCTTCAATTGTAGTGACATTATAATTTTGGACTCTGGGCCAGATTTTTGAAGCATCAGCGGCTGTGTTATCATACTCAGATCCTTTTGCTTCAGCAGCGTCGATATGCTGTAAACTATCTGTCCTAGATTACTTCCAGTCTTTTGATCTAACACCTGAAATTAAACAGATTTTCTTTATTTTTCCATACTTTTATACGATAAAAAATAATTAAAAAAAAATAAAACTAGATAGCCACGTGGACTCTGCCGACAGAAAGAAAAACTGAAAAACAAAACAGATTTTTAATGTTTCAATTTCATAATTTATTAATTGAAATAATTGTGAGTGAAAAAACAAATGAATGAAGAAATATGAGAGTCTGTTTTTATTGGCGAAAAAAAAGTATATAAGAGTAAATAGAAAAAAAAATTAGAAAACGCCGATGAAATCCAAAAAATAAATAACCTATAACCATCTACGAAAAATTCCGTTTCGAATAGTAGTAGTCCCATCCTGATATGTTTAGTAGTTTTGAGGTGATGGGTGCGTCAAAGTAACCCTCATTAAGCTTATATATATAACTATATATGGTTATATATACCTTTAAATACAGTCCTTATTATACTGGTTTAAATATTTGTAAAAATTTATAACACGTTTTTAATTTTTTTTTATTATTTCATAAATAATTCAATATTAATAAACTCTGTGTGATTTTTTTACGGTACCTTTATATCTAATGTGTCAATTTCAGGATTTTGTACTAGGAAAGAGTATCCGATCTCATAGACAGGGTCATCGGTTCGCATTTGGACGGCAGTGTTTTCAGTCTTCTTGCCAACCGTTACCGTCAGGTATGGGTCCGGGCGAGACTGAACGCGTGCATTCTGTTAAAATAATTGATACTTAAAAAAACGTGTGCAATTCTCCTTTCAAAAACATGTAGACAGAAGACAAGATAAGAGTATGGCTACCAAGCACCTCATAAAAAGATCGGAAATATAAAAAACATTGTATAATGTATTCTATACCATTGTCTCGCACGTAAACCTCTATAGATAATGTGTTTATCTCTTTTGAATGTCGCGCTTTTTTCGTTTCAATTCACAAAGGGCCTAAAGAAGTTATCACTTTAAAAATATAGCTAATCGGAAACTTACCGGTAATTTCTTGCATGAATCAATATAAACCGACAGAACGGCGGAACTCAGATCACCGGTCTTAATTAGCAATGTTTCCGTCAAGGCCTGAAAAAAAAAAAACAATAATTAAGATTTTATAATTTTGTTTTTTTTTTTTTTATATCCATTAATTTATGATTATTCAAATTCTTCTATTAAAGTTACGTTGGATTAGTTTCAGTCATTTCAGCTCTTTTTTATGTTATCTCTTTAAAATTAGTAGGTAGGTATATATTTATAGTGCCTAAGCTCGATAAGGAGAAATTAAATGAAAATAAACAAGTGGTGGATTCGCACATACTTTACGCATGTAGATATAGTTAATAAGCAATAGAATTTCTCCATTTACATAAAACTTACACGACTAAGTTCTGTCACTTCAGTAGTCAAGCGATGCCAAGAAAGACGCAAATGTACCTTCCCGTGCTTAGCTTGTTGCAGTGTTGCCACTGAAAAAAAAAAAAAAACGTTTAAAAAAAACAAAACACTCTAACATTGTTGGTTAATAATAAAATCTGTTGAATAGTTTTTTTTGGCGGGATCTCATTTTGTCACGTAGCAGTTATTTTCTTTAATTCATTAAACTTGTGTATTTGACTCTATCATCCAATCTTGGTTGTGTTTTGTGTGATATAGTTTGGTTACTGTGTACAAGTTTATAACGCGTAACATTTATTCTGAGGTGCCGACAAAGCTCCGTAGAAAGTTCGAGAAGGATGGGGCACCGTTTTGCTGGAGTTAGGTAACGATGATACAAAATCTTGAAAATACCTCTTACTCACATGATACAGGAAAAATTCTGTGTACACAAATTGCCATTATCTAAGAATAAAACTGCTGAATATAATTTTCATCTGCCACTTATATTTGAGCCAACAACATTAATGTTATCCATGTATAGGTCTGTAGACAATCAACTATACCTGGTAAATACGTGACATTTATTACCGTTACACTATAGTATTTAATTAAATAATTAATGATTTAACTTCTAAATTATTAAAAATTTATAGAATAACACTCACAGTATCAAGACGACCGAAGCGCACGACTTGGGAGATGTCCAACGAACATCTGCAAAACAATGAACATGGCGATAATTAAATACTACTCCAATAGATGGTTTGTGGTAATATAATTAACATACAATTTAGTATCATAGCGATGTAAGCGAATTGTTATTATGAACGAGATGACTTTTTCCTTATTGATGATACAAAATGTATAAAAGAGTTTCAAACGTTCCGCCCATTATTACAGTGAAAGCGATGCATTATAGCTTTGGCAATATTTAAAGCTTGAGATTTTCATTCTAACGTTTATTGTTGCACGATGAAAGTTATATAAATGTTACATGATTTTAATATATAATAAAATTTTATGAATTATAAATTATCATGAACTAAGTATGTACGGTAAATGATATGTGACTGAAGTGTTTTTATATAGATGAGGTAGAAAAACATATTAAACATTTTATTATTTCGAAGTATTTCCTACAGTGATTTGAAGTGCAATCGACCGTGTTATGAGACGCCGTGGAGAGTAATTAGTACGGTTAGGTATAGTGTAGGAACGAAAACGATTGCAGTTTTTTATGCATTCGAAGGTGGGCCAACGACCGACCTGCCGAGTTTCTCATCTCGCCCTGCTCGATCCCAATCGTAAATCTTGATAGTAGCTGTGGTCGCGCTGCTACGTAGCATGGACTGCCACAACCACCATATTATAACCACACACACACACACACACATATATATATGTATTAATTAGCTTAAAAAGCTAACTTAAAGTAAATATGTATTTACTGTTTGTTTTGTTAAACTTTTGTACATTTATTACACTACTCGCGAGGTTGATCGAAGTTAAGCGAATAGGTACGTGTTGCTTAATCGATATCCAATCGTTGTAGGTTTTTTTTCCAAGTGAGTCAAAAGACTCAAAGGTTTTCGAAGTTATACAGGAAGCGTGTCACTAAAAACACTCGACTCAGTTCGATTCGCGTGGAGATTTACGCACGAAATACGCACGTAGATATACGATTCCACATTATAATGGCAGCTGTCACTAGAACGTTATGCACGATGCATATCAAACACGCTCAGGCAATAAGCACCTCGCGAGCTTGCGTTAGTATGCAGTCACATATTTCGAACTTCGGTGAACTTTGAACAGTTACTCCTTCGAAACAACTTCGCGAGTAGTGCAGAGGTGGTTTTAAAGTTTATTAGAGTTTTCAATAAGCGACTCCTGTATTTTGTTAGTTATATATTAAATAGGAAATAACATATCAGTATTGTGCTAATAAAGAACGCTGACATTTTAAATATGTACAAAAATCTATAACTTGAACCTTAATCGCTTTTTTAATAAATAAGTAAAATTTTAGCTGTAAAAATGATAAATCACCCAGAATTACATACAGTTAACACCCGAAAATGATTCTTATTATCAACAATTATTTAATTGCGGGTAGTTCATTTTACAAATTCTAATAAATTGATAACGATTTATTCTGCACAGCGACTCTTTATCATCTATGAGGCTAGGCAATAAGATAAAATAATTTATTGATAATAAGAATAAAATAAATAAAACAAAATCAAGGGAACAACACGTCGTTTTATGTGATAAAGCAAGACGGCTAAGACGGACCTGCCAAGATAATCATCGTTCTGAATGCCCATTCCAGGGTCCCAGTCCCACAGCTCACACTGCAACACTTGACTCTTCCTTGAACTTATTATAGCCTTAGGACAAACATTACAATGTCGATATAATAATTCCTATGAGCCAAATCGAAGTGTTTGCTTCCAAAACACTATAATTTTTTTTAAACTAAGTAGGGACTGTCTACGCTTTTCACTAGACTATCAGTTTATTTATCCCAATTTTGAGTTGAGACAACGTAAATAATTAGAATATATTTAGAAATATTAAAAGAGTATAAAAAAAATTAGAACAAGAAAACAAGAAAGTGTAATAGGATTAGGATAGAACGATACAGTCATTGTCAACGCTCGCGTCAACGAGCACGTATTGAAATATAACAACTGCATATTTAATAGTATTAATATATTTAAACTCATATAGTTAGTGCAATAAGTGATTGTACACTAAAAAAATCTTAGTTTTTATGTTGATACAGTGTTTTATACTAATTACATGGACTGTTAAGGACTTTAAAATCCTGCGAGCATATTACGTGATAAATAATTCTGTGGTTATTTTTAATAACATTTAGTTAACAAAATAAACAATATCTGTGAAAGTATAAAATCAGTGTCCAGTGTTGGTAATCTATAATAATGTATAAGTACTAAATTAGTACTAAATAAATCAAAACAAATTGTAATTTCCTACCGACATTACACTGATTACAATTAACGCAAGTTGGACTTTGACCAGTGCCTGCTATACTCGTGATAGTTCATAATAATAAGAACGAACAGTTAATCGTAACTCATTAAATACCTGTTGGTGCATTACTGTGTGCGCCAGATTGCTACACTTAGTTATCTGGCTAATATATATTTTCTATTTTACGTTATAACTGAGATAATGAAATACGAATGCTGTAATTTAACTAAAGGCAGTGCAAATGACTCAGTATCGTGCATTCAATGCAAGAAACATTATCATCTTCAATGCTTGTATCCTACAGAGAAAAAAAGAGAATTTAATAAAAAGTCATGGGCATGTCCTGACTGTATAGCTCGTCAACCAAGTGAAGTTAATGATGATAACACCCCCATACGCAGCGGCAAGCCTAATGTGACCCAGAGTTTTGATGAATATGTCACAACTAAGAGGGGTGCCAATGCGTCAACTCAGTCACCTATGAGCGAAGAAGTCTTATCATTTGGTTCATCTCTGTCATTAGAACAAATTAACTCCATATTTTCTATTGGTATACAAAGATTGTCAAATGAATTTAAATCTACCATAAGCGAATTGTTGAATGAATTTAAAGAATTTAAAAATGAACTGTCTACGATTAAGGAATCGATAAATTTTATTAATGCGAAATATGAAGAATTTAACACTCGCATCACAAATATTGAGGATGATTTAAAGGTATTGACAACAAAAGTGGCACAAATACCCGAAATAAAATCTCATATAAATACAATGGAGTTTGAAAATAATAACCGAGAACAATGGGCTCGCAGGTCTAATGTTGAAATTTATGGAATACCAGAAAAGAAGAATGAAAATCTTATTGAAATTATTAATTCCATTGCTAGCCGAACAGAATTTAACTTAAACCCTTTAACTGACATAGATTTTGTTACTAGAGTAGCACCTAAAAGTAATGAAAATACTAAGAAAATTAAACCAATTGTAATTCGTTTCTTGGCACGTTGGAGGAAGGACGATTTCTTATCGCTCGTTAGAAAACTTAAACTTAAATGCTCTGATATTGGTATCACTTCTAGTAATAATTTCATTTATTTTAATGATCATCTTACAAGTCATAATAAGTCTCTCTTGCATTCTACAAAAACGCTGGCTAAAGAGAGGAACTATGCATATGTTTGGGTTAAACATTGCACGATTATGGTTCGTCGCTCTGACACTAGTCCGGTATTTTCCATCTTAAAACATGAGGATTTAAAAAGGATTGTTTGAGAATCGTCTTTTTTCCGATGTATTTTGCAATTGGTTTTATTACTGTTTATTATTTTATCTTGATTTTGGGTTACGTATCTTATTATTCTTATAATTATATGACTTTTTCTGGTGTGGTTGGTGTTATCTTTGCGAGGAAACTTTGGTTACTGATTAATTTGATCTTTCTCTTAGTCGATGCAGATTTTTTTTGTATACTTTACTTATCTATTTTACTATGTATATATTATAGATTTTGTATTATTTATCTTTTCAATTAACAATTGATAATAAATTCCGGTTCTACTACCAAAATGTACGAGGGCTACGTACAAAAACAAATATATTTTTTCGTAATTTGATCCAGATTGATTTCGATTTAATATGTTTAAGTGAAACTTGGCTTCTTGATGGAATTTATGATTCTGAAATTTTTGATTCTCGTTTTACTGTTTACAGATGTGATCGTGATTATTTATCTCGTGGAGATCGGATGGGTGGTGGTGTTTTGATAGCTGTTAATCGAAATTTTTTGGTAATTTCTTCAACAAGGTTACCCGTTATAAATTCAGCTGCTGACGTTATTAAGGTTACGATAAGAATACAGTCTTCTACTAAATTACAGTTACTACATATTTATTGTTGTTACTTCCCACATTGTCAATTACACCATCAAGTTCTAAGTAATTTTTTTGATGAAATTTCATATGATATTGCGCGTCATCCGGATGATTTTTGTTTAATCTTGGGAGATTTTAATATAACCAATGCAAATTGGACTGTATGTGGTTCTTATAGTAAATTAGAATTTAAAAATAACAATGATTCAGTCGTATCAGCACTTCACAATTTTTAAATTTTGCTAATTTGAAACAATACAACTCTATTTCAAATGTTAATGGAAGAAAACTGGATTTAGTCCTTGGTAATTTTGAATGTAACGTTAATAAAACAAATCATCCTCTGGTCGCTGAAGATATTTATCATCCAGCACTTGAAATAAGCTTTGATATTTCGAATACATGTACCGCCCGTCCAGTTTCCCGCGTGGTTCGATTATTTAACGTGGCTAATTATGATGAAATTAATAATGAGCTGTCAAAAATAGATTGGAAAAGTAAGTTATTAGACCTTGACATCTCTGCGGCCGTGGCCGAATTTTATAAAACTTTAGGAGAAATTATTGCCGCTTATGTACCTGTTAAGACTGTAAAGGAAAATTCTCGATACCCTGTTTGGTATACGAAATCTTTAATTAAAATCATTTCTGAAAAATTAAAATTTCATAAAAAGTGGAAAAATTATCGACGATTTAGTGATTATAATACTTTTTGTGTTTTACGTGATCGTCAAAAACGTGTTCAACTTGAATGTTATGATCGGTATATACGTAACTGTGAGATGAGAATTAGATACAATAGTAAACATTTCTGGTCATTTGTTAAGTCCAAAAGGATGTCGGGTGCGTTACCAGATACTATGAATTTTGAAAATTCGTCTTCATCCGATGTTAAAGAAATAAGCAACTTATTTAATAATTATTTTCATTCTTCTTTTATTACTGATCCATTGGGTGTCAGTGGTAGTGAGAGTAATCTACAAATTAATAAGTCGAATACACAAACTTTTTGGAATACGATTGAATTTTCTGGTAATGTTGTCCTGAAATATTTAAAACGCTTAGATACTAATAAAGGTTGTGGACCTGATGGGCTACCTCCAATATTTTTAAAAAAATGTCAGCAGTATTTAGCCTACCCGATATCTTTTTTGTTTACTAAATCTTTTAGTTCCGGAATAATGCCTGTCGTATGGAAGAGGTCTTATGTAGTGCCTGTATATAAATCAGGTGATAGACATAATATTAAAAATTATCGACCAATCTCAAAATTATGTACGATTGCAAAGTTGTTTGAAAAAATTATTTATGATAGTATATTTCCTTCGGTTAGACCCTTCATTATTAGCCAACAACATGGTTTCTTAAATGGGAAGTCAACGGAGTCAAATTTATGTGAATTTGTACATCGCATTGCTCTTACTATGAACCAAGGATTCCAGGTGGACGTTGTGTATACCGATTATTCTAAGGCTTTCGATAAAATATCCCACCCGTTACTCATTTGTAAACTGGAACAATTTGGTATACATGGCGACCTTCTTCGGTGGTTAACTTCTTATTTGCGAGAACGAAGCCAGGCTGTAGCAATTAAAGGTTACTGCTCTTCATTTGTTCCTGTTACATCAGGTGTACCTCAGGGTTCGCACCTTGGTCCTCTTCTGTTTAATCTGTTCATTAATGATATTCTTCCTGTATTTGTTAACTCTGATATTCTCTTATATGCAGACGACATGAAGATCTTTAGGATCGTCAAATCTCATTCGGATTGCTTGTTACTTCAAAATGATCTGGATGATCTATCTGTTTATTGTAGCAAGAATTATTTATATCTTAACGTTGAGAAGTGTAGTATAATATCTTTTTCTAGAAATGTTAATCCTTTTCTTTATGAATATTATCTCAATAACATCATTTTGAAACGAGTGACTGGGGTGCGAGACCTGGGTATACACCTCGATAATAAATTAAACTTTAGTGATCATGTTAATAATATAATTGGGAAAGCTTTTAAAATTCTTGGCTTTGTTCTTAGAACTGGGAGAGATTTTAAGCAACCAACTACTCTAGTACTTCTTTATAATGCTTTGGTTCGTTCTCTATTAGAATATGGTTCAATAATATGGAATCCACAATATAACAAATACATTAACCTTATTGAAAGTGTACAAAATCGATTTAAGAGGCACTTAACTTTTAAATGTAAATTGTCAAATAAACCTTTGCCATATCTGCCTTCACTTACTAATCGTCGAATAGTGAGAGATCAAATTTATTTATTTAAACTTCTTAGAAATTTTATTGATTCTCCGTTTCTTGTTAGTGAAATTAATTTTATGGTTCCTCGACCAAATGCCAGAAACCACTTACTTTTTGAAATCCCTGTTGCGCGAACGAGGTATGTGAAGAACACATATTTATTTCGTTCGTGCGATATGTATAATAAGATGTTTACTAAAATTGATATATTTGCATGCCCCATCAGTTCCTTTAAAAAACTGCTAAAAATAGTTTTAAATTTATAGTGTTTGCCATAATATTTTTTTATAGCTTGTAATGATGGAGGTATTATTGTTTGTTATATTTACTTTCATAATTATAATTTTAGTGGAAACTTGACTGGTTTATGTATTATTGTTATGTAATTTCATATGTGTATATTATTAACTGTGTGTTTCCCAAATAAATAAATAAATAAATAAATAAAAGTAATATTACAAAAAAAACCGTGGTCGATTTTTAAGTACTTACCGTTACTGCGATAAACATAAAAATACTTAGTGCGCTACAAATATCATGCGATCAAGCAATATCGAAAGAAATGAGAGGATTAACAATTTTGATCGTTAACTATTAATTCATATTTTAACTTTATATTATAAAGTTACTAGACATAAATTTGTTATAAATCCACTCGTTTCTTTTCGCTGTATTTCTAACGTGTAAATATTTCTACGAAAACCATGGTTGTACATTTTATTAAGACTGCAACCAAGATTTTCATTGTCCCTACACCAATATGCAACGCTACAACTAGCTACAATCATGCGTGAAGCGTTTAATTATGTATTTAATAGCTGGAATTCCCCAAATCTTTTCCATCACCCAGTGGCGTAACTATGCCATCTGAGGCCAGTGGCAAAATCATCGTTTAGGTGCCTCGTTATTTTTTTTTTGTTAAAAATGTTAGGATATTTCTGAGCTCGCGGGTTCGCGGGCCGGGGTCCCGTCGGACTCGTACCCGTTGCATTTCGCTAGCTCTGCCACCCTATAGTTTCGCCACTGCCATCACCTCTTCCAACCTGACACCAAACCTCCGCATCGTGCTCCCACTTACTTGCCAAGCTTATCATCATCGTTGCCTTCGTCCTTGTCGAGCACTTCTATTTCCAACATCTGACCGAGGGAGTGCATTATACGCGCCTTTATGCCAAACGCGCAACGTTCCACGCAACCATAAGTAAGGAAAAATAACATCTTATTCTAATTGTGTTTACAAAGAAACGTTATTGTTTCTTTATTTCTCATTTACGGATACTGAGCCGTAAAGCACACTAAAATAGTTAATACGAAAAGCCAATAAAAAAAAAGTTAATATGAAAAGATTTACTTTTAGGAATGTTGATAGAGTTGCCTTTATCATAAGATGTATTTGAAAACACGGGCATATGCGTTATTAACGCCTTGCCAACCACAGGAGACAAGAGAAAAAAAAGATGTATTAGCTTAGCCTTTAAATTTAAACTTTATAGATATAGGAATAAATTAGTTTTACATGAAGCAATAAATAATAATACTTATATACTAATATGAAGAATGCTTACCGAAGTTATGAAAAGATAGAACCGAAAATAGTGCAGAAATATTTGGTTATAAATATTATTAAAGATTTGAAGATGAGAAAAATCATGACTGTAAACATACTTCATTTTGTTTCAAGCGTATAGTATTTTGTTGCGACTTATTTAAGAAAATCATGCTCATCCCTGATGATGATGTATATAAAGTTGTAATAGGTAATTGTTGATAATAATGTAAATATTTACTATAATACATCTAAACCATACGATTAGACTACCTACTCTATTGTAATTAGTCATATGTTACATACATCTCAAATATTAGTTAATAAATTTTCAAATAATATCTATTTCAACTTTATCGATAGCATAAAATATTGGCCAGGACAATGACGACGATAGGTAATTTTAATTTATGTGTGCACAATCATGGTCAGTGCTATGAGTTACCACGTGATGTATTAAACATGTGAGTTTGCGTAATGCTAATTTATATTTCATAAGACATACTAATTCTTATACATTCGTGAACCAAAAAAAATATACAAGTACAGCAAAAGTTTATAGTTTTCCTTAACCTTTTTTTTATGTTAACGGACAAAAAGAAATATTCCAAAAAAGACAACTATGTTTTCTTTTAAGTTTTATATACATTAGCAATGCATTTTAACCGCCTTTCCATTATCCGCTTATAAAACATGTATTAATTAACCAATCATGCATGAAAACCATTCGATATCATATGCATTATAAAAACATTATATTATTAAACTCACATATCTATACACACAAAAAAATTTTGACATATCAGAAATGAGAGCAAAATTAAACCATAACAAACTTACCATATATAATCCGAGAACTCATTAATATATGCGTATTTAAGTAAATATCTATATGCTATAAATAACTATAAGGCAATATTAATAAAAAAGAAAATAAATACATAAATTAAGGAAGACTAAGAAAAGTCTGGCTATTTTGTCATCTGTGCATAAGCATTACATTCAATATATATTTGCAAATTTAAATGTATTCCACACGATCAGCCTTCAAAAAATATTTATCTAGAATAAAGTTCAGAACTGAAACAAATTTACAGGGTGAGGGTGACTAGGCAAGCCGATAAAGGTCGCCTTAGGCGAACGTATCTCGACCAGATAAAGGATATGCTTAACTTGGCATGCGTAAATGGCATTCCAACATAAAATAGGTCAAAAGTACCCGTAACCGAAGAGCATATATGAAAGAGCTTAGAAGAAATAAAAGACGTGGGTCAGGTGAAAGGATCTAGTCTCTGGCTACCCTAATAGGAGAGCGACGTGACGTTATGTATGGATATTTTTATTTAATATTTTATACGATCGATCGGTCCTCGGTTTAGCTCTGCAACATATGTTTGGTATTCTTAAACTCTGAACTTGATATGACATAAACATTAGAGTCTATTATATACAAACACGCAACGATTTATTAACCGATTTTCTTTATTTTTGTTTAGTATTTTTTATGTACAAATAATTTAGAAACAGTTTGTTTTCTTTAATAATAAGTGACGATTTAATTTTTACATACCGAACGAACACTAGTAAAATATAAATAAGTAGATAAATGTTGAACAGAAATATTGTTACATATAGTTAATTAAATAGATTCTACTTATAGTGTATAAAATAGTATCATCATTGCATATTAACGCTGCATCAGTTAGTAACGTCAAATAAATAAAGTTTACCAGTTTAGACTTATTTTATTAATATTACGCGTAAAGCTATATTCGAAATAATATTATCCACAGATTGAATCGATTAAATACGCCGCTCGTGTAGAACACAACTCAGTTTTTTTTATATTAAAAAAACAACAATAGGTGATAAAATAGGTGTAATATTAAAAAAAAGTTGATTAAGATTTGTGTGCCCTTAACCGGTGCAGATAAAGAAACAAGTAGTTAGTTTATTGATAAGTGGTATTATGTGCTCACCTCGCACCAGTACTCCCACCGAGGGTTCACGTTGTTATCGATGTGTTTAGTCTTCCATTGCTGTGCGCCGACGGTTATTATTGCGTACGGGTCAGACTTACCCTTACCTGTAAGATTAAACCATATGTAATGGCATTAATCGCGTGGCAAATTCCAAAAAGGTCGGTTATGAACTATGCAAAACTAAAATGGCGCATTTTTTTAAACAGTAAATAAGCATTACAGATCTTTAAGTGTTGAGCGATTTTTAAGATGAATAGCAAAAAGAAATTGGTTATTTTGTGGCATAATTTTTTATTTACATTTGGCACACGATATTTTCTTGCTAGATAGATTGTAGTCACTATATCACCAGAGAACTGAATTGACATCTAATACACATAGAATAAAAAAATAAATAAACGCTAGATTACTTTATTAAAATTTACAATCTTCTTAGTTCTTAGGTAATCATATTTAATCTCCTAAACTTCTTATTACGAGCTGCTTCTTAATTTCAATACGAAATATAATGAAAGAAAGTCAAGGAGGGGTTGTATAAAAATAGATACGACGACAACAACGATAAGTAGCTCCCGCACACTCTCCGGGTCCCCTTCAGGCGGCGACCCAAGACGTGCCTCGTTCCCCAACTGGGGGGGCTCTTGACGTCGCCGCCAGCGCGATACAGTGTCACTGCCCATGCATCAAGCATTACACGCACAACACGGCATACACACCCCTGCACATAACACGCAGGTACATAGGTCCTGTAAGGAACCTTTTTTTTAATATATTAAGAACTAAAAAATTTAGGGTTTAGCTAGGTTTAAATTCCTCGGGAATTTTTTGTTAGGTGGCAGCCAAGCCGAGGTTCGAACCCTTGTGCTAGTAGTTACCTTTATGCGGCTGAGTGCCTTCAGCACTCGCGCCCAAAGTTCGGTGAAGCTGTAAAGGCCACTATGGCCAACAGCATTAGCTAGTTTAGAAAAAAAAAACAACGATAAGTAGAAATACATACCCAACATTGATACATCTTTCTTCATCAGATTCTGAGCTTCCACCAAATGGATACGGAGAACACCCTGAAGTATAAATAAAACATACAAGTACATAAATGAAGGAATACCTTAACAGAAAACATGTTTATATGAAATCAAAAGTGAGCGGTAGAACTAGAAATAACTAGGTATTGAATAGATTACCTCAGGTTCTGGCATACGAAGGTCAACAGTCGGTACCTCGTCACTCAATTTGATCGGTAACTTGTTGGGCAATACCATCATTTTAGACACTTGTTCGACTATGCACCGACGTAATATGTCACTGTTAACAATACACATATGTATAATAATAAATAAAATTGAAATGTCTGTTTGTAATGTCAAAATTATTTATTTTTTTACAAAATAAATATGAATGTATATACGAAACCTACACTAAAAATACAGTTTTTAAAATTTTTGTCTGTCCGTCTGTCTGTTTGTTCTGGATAATCTCCGGAACCGGTGGACGGATTGAGACGAGACTTAAGATAGCTGAAGTTACTCAGGGTAACTTTTCTAAAATAATTAGGGTTCCGCGTAAAAAGATTAAAACTCATAAAAATGGAATAAAACCCGATTCCATGCAGTTTTACAAGCAAGTGCTTGAATTTATGAGAAATATTTTGACCTTAACTTAGTCTTAAAAAAGTATTAGGGTTCCGTATAAAAAATATTACAACGCAGTGAAGAATATATAAAACGCGGGTGCAGCCACGGGCACACAGCTGGTATCTTATAAACGTTTATAGCATTTTTCTTTTATATAAGATAATGTACAAACACAAAAAAAGCAAATCGAAAAAAACGTATAAAGTAACACAATTAAAAAACACGATATCTTAAATGTTCAATATGTCTATAGACCAAGATTCTGATAATACCAGCAATAATGATTACTCTTCTGATAAATTGGAGAAGCTCTTTTGACATTTTTTTGAGATTAGAAAAAAAATGAGACATAAAATCTTACATCCATTTATATAAAAAATAGGGTTCAAAAACCCTAGGGTGACTCAAAAACAATGACAAATCTGTGCAATGTGCGTTTAGTACATTGTTTTGTTTTTTAATTAATAAAAGTTACAAACTTGTTTAAAAAAAACTGTTTAGTTGGCCACAGATAAGACCGATATAGAGAAATACACGATAAACGATTTGAGAAATAAGATTAATTTTATAATCTCAGAGTAATATAATTGAATGTTCATTTAATAATTCATTCAAATAAATGTTACGGAGTAAATGTATTAATTTACCTAAAACCCGGCATATCCAAAATATCAGCGGCACCGACCAAGTTGAAGTCAATAGACGGGTTGTTAAGAAAGAATATTTGCAGACCACCAACCAAAGGCATCTTCGTTATAAGCGGTTTCATTACTACACGGACCATTCCATGTATCTGTCAAAAACAATATTATAATATATTAAAAAATGCAATTGAATGAAGAATGAGTAATTAAAACATTACATTTGCAATGGACTTTTATCTTACATACACTAAATTAACAGCTAAATCTATGTAATACTTTCTTTCTACTAACTAAAGGATCCTTTATGTTTTATAACTAATTATTTATATAAATTATTATTATACTTGGCTGTTTTTATATATTATATGTTATAAATATCGTAACGCCTCGAAAATTAATCTTTTATGTAATATTAATTTATTTATTTATATACCCTTATATATTAGATCAATAACAATGTGTGTATGATATATATAGACTAAGTATGAAATAAATTTTACAATTTACTTTTATTATAATTTTTTTACATACTAACGTTCCGTGACTTGCACTGGGCTCAAGCTGAAAATCAGCGCCGAGTACTTGAGTACCTTGGTACTTCAGCATATGCTGAGCTGGAGACCCTTTCATCTAATGAGATGCGCTGGTGAGTGACACATAGTTACCCTGATAATGTGATTTTTTTTGGGTATCATTTTTTTCATTGTTATTAGCATTATTATTATTATTATTTTCAAATTTTTTCAGTATGTGTTTTGTATCTCATTAGTGAATAAAGGTTTTCTTTATTTAAACAAAATAATAGACTCTTTATTTTAATGAAGTAAAATTTTAATTAGGCATCTCAAAATGATAAATGATACCTCTAGATCGAAACTATTTTGACGGATTAATGGAAAAAAATCTTTAAATTTTCTACTAAATTTGTACATGCTAATTCAACAAACTTCTAACATTCTCTAGAAATCGAATCTAGTAATTGTTCAATTCACCTGTAAATCCTTAATACCTCCTCTAATACGTTGAAGGACGAAAGATATATCGCAATCACCGGCGTAACTAAAACATAATTTAATAACTTAAAATAATACAATTAAATTATTATTAAATATGTATTTAGACTTATTTACTAATAAATATTTTTAATGGCAATATTATTAAAAAATACTTACAATAAGTCAACATCCATGATGATCTCATCCCTGGAAAGATTTTTATCGTAAACTTTAACACCGCCGACGCGAGGCGCCTACAAACAATAACAGTTTTGCGTCATTTCCCATTATTTAATCAGTACAATTGTTTTATGACTTAACCTAACGTTAATATGTTTCCTCTTATATTGACTGTTTATTTTTAATGATTAGCGTCTATAAAGTTAAATCAAATGAAAGAACTCATAAACCAACAAAATTATTACTCTATATTCTAGTCTACAAAATAACATGAGTTGTATGTTGTGGTCCTTCATTGATTCATCCGAAAGATGTTCACTGCTGGACATAGCTCTCCTTCCAAAAAGGGAGGAATTGCAATAATCGCCGCGCTTGGCAGGCGGGTTAACCATCGCAGTCTTTGGTACTCAGAGGATGCTGCTGCCCATGATCTGGTTTATCCCTTAGACGCCTTTTACGACACCCGCGGGATGATATGGAGTGGCTATTCTTAGCCGGCACCACGCGACATAATCCTAACGATCCTTCATCACTTTATTTTAATTTTTTTACAATATGTATGGTGCTTAAAAGAACAATTTTTTTGATATATTACACTTAGTTAAATTGGGTATGGTCAGATACCATGTAACGGTGGTCTTATTAAAATCGGACAAAGGTTACCGATCAAAGGAGGTTTTATAAAAAAATATTATTTACATTCTACACTTTAAAACAATGGCTGGCTTTAATTTTAAAAAATGCATACTCATATTTATATGCGAATACTCACAATGGTGCCAAGAATCATACGTTCAAATTTGAACCCATTCAGTTTAAAATTAGCAAGACTCTCGGCGACTGCGGGCTCGATGGAATCTTTTAGAAGAGTTCGAGCGTAGTGGTTAACATTTGGCCACACTTGAAGGAGAATCTAAAAAAGGTATATCAGTATTATGAAAATAAACTATATTAAACTTAGAAAAAGAAGAGATATCATTGTCTTATTAAATAGGAAGAAGATATTCATAGTCAACTTTATTTACAAGTCTATGTTTTAATTTTAATATGAATGACGCAGACTCACCCTGTTCAGCCATTCTGCGCGTTCGACATCAGGAAAGAAAACCTGTGAGTGATATTTAAAAAAATGTATGGATTGTTCTACTAAATATAATATACAAGAAAATAATCTAATACGTTTTTCATAAATTTTATGGTAATGAAACAATGCAATACAATGGAACATCGATCGAGTTATCGAGATTTTTAACTTAGCGAGGGTTTGGGTTACAGAGGTTTTGATGGATCAACATATAACTTAACGAGCTTCGTTTCTGTGCTTTGTTTCGGGATTTATGTACACATGTATATACATGCATGGTTAAAGGGACTAGATTAAATTAAAAAACTATTTCCAAATGTCACAAAAGTGCTATATTTATTAATTTTAATGACAGAAGTCAGTGATTTTTTTTATTGATTATTTCAAAATCAATTTTACTTTCCATACTGAATAAAGCAGAGAAAATATCGTCTTCAACGTTACTATATTGTTTTATAAACGATCGCAAAATTCTTTCAGTTACAGAGGTCATCAAAATATTACCTACTAACTACTTTAAGTAAACAGAGGTCCAATACGTAAATTATTCGTTTAGGTTATCGAAGTTTTTGGCTCTGGAGGGAATTGAATCACATCTCATAAATATACACAAATTAAATTAAGTGTTTGGTAATATTGAATCTGCGGTCCCTTAATTCATTTATAAAACATCATAAAGTAATGTGTAATGACACCTCCGAATATTTACGATATGAGTATTATCTTACCCAAGCAGGCAGATCGTCAAGGCGGGCCAGCACCACGTCTTTCTCAGAGGTAAGGGCAGCGACCTTGGCCAGATTGCGGCGGTACTCGTTTTCCTTGCGCCATTGATCGCGCAGTACAGAAAGTATAACCGGCCCTATTAACCACGCGACACTCCATTGCATATAACCCACCAGATATACGACACCTACTATCGACACCTGCAGCAATGGACGATGAACTTTGAATTAGTATGGCAACCGATAAACATATTCCTTATATGTGAACATTACAGATTAGCATGACAAACGTGATTAAGAAAATAGATAAATCGATTAGAAAATAAATATGCCTAGATAATTTTATTGAAACCATTTGATACCTTGCGTGTAATTTGTAACTTGTTAGGATATTTTGTTATCTATCAATATTTTAAATAACATCCTAAGTTGTTTTTAATAGTAGCACGGCAAAATGAAGGCATTATGCTTGGTAGTAAGCACAGAACAATCCAAAAACTATGGGCACCATCGAAAGATTAGTTATCCATCGCCGGTTATCACTTTATGACGTCCTGCCCAAATATCGATCCACGTACATTGAAAAACGTCATATCATAGGAAGGAGGGAACACTACGGCTAGAAGACTTCCACAGCTTTAAATTTCACTAAAATAATCTACCTGAACTAAAAAAAAAATTTCAAACATAAACAATACGACATATATATGTATTCTATTACTATATTAAAAGGATAGCACAAAGTGATCAATTAGTTTAAATAATTTGGCATCTTATCATCACATACTCAATTTTAAATAAAATACAGATACGTATAGATACTAACGTACCCCTTAAAATATTAACCATAGTGACTACCTATATGCAGCATTTCCTGTCCTGTGAGAACACATAGGTATATATAAACAGATGATGTCATGCTATCAACATAACTGAGTACATTAGCATGCATATGCCTCTGCCAGTTTACTGTTTGATAGTTTGCTTTGTATGTAGTTAGTTACTCATTATTAGATAAGAAAAGCTTACCTCACAATAGGTAAGCAACGTAATGATGTTAAGTATTAAGATTGTACTATTTTTGTATGTATATTTTTATCAACAGTTAAAATTTCTATCTACTTATATAAATTCTATAAAAAAAATGTAGAGAGTTCAGTATTATTTTATATATAGAATATAATGGGCATATAATTAAAAAAAAAACGCCGACTGTCAAGAGATGGTACTACCGATAGCTTCGCTTCCATACCCCTTCAAAACCTCGAAACCTTCTCCGGCAGCGAACCGGACGTGCTCCGGTTCTTAACTAAAGAAGCTTCTGTATCCTCCCCGATCGCGATATAGTGACATTTACATGTATTAGTATAACACGCAATACACTACACTCAGGTACATGGGTTATAAGATAAGATACCTTGAGATCCCTAGTTTCCTTTAACCACCGTATGGTTTGCTAAGGTAAATTGCGTGAAATTTACATTTCAGCTAGTTCACGCAGCAGAGGTCCGTACCACTTTGGTACCTTTACGCTAACCACCTACTCTCCCAGCTGAACCCTTAGGTGCTCGCCCTAAAAGTTCGATAAAGTGTCAAGGCCTTTCCGCAACAACATTAGCCAGTTCGAAATTACTACTTCTAAATTATTTTGAAGTATAAATATACAGATATAGAGACTATGTAATCGCGTGGTTATAAAATGAAAGAGAAAGGATGAAACAAGGTTAAATAATCTAAAAAAAGCTTTCTATACTTATCAATCGCGCGTACAATAAACCGATCAATAAATAAAGTGACTACATTTTTGCAATAGCATCAGAACGGGAAAATTTGATTACATTTTGAGGATTAGGTACTTAATAAATTTTTATCTGTTTACACTTTAAAGAAACATATGTAGGACTACATTAGGACGGTTAGGTACTGCTTAATAATTCTCAGGGATTAAGAATTTTAACGATTTAACACATTTAATCAATAACCATATTATTGTGTATCTCTATACTAATAATAAAACAGATGTTTTGTCAGTACAATTATTTTTTTTTTTTATAATTTTTCTGCCAGATTATATTTTAACCGTTACTCATTATGTGACATTGTTTTTTTTTTTGTCTGTCTGTGTGTAAGGATTTATCTCGAAAACGGTTTGACCGATTTTGATAAAATTTTGACTTCATTTGAAGATATAGGCTCGATAGACAGTTTTTTTATTACAACACATATGAAATTTGTTTATTTATTAAAATAAATACCTAAAATTGACAGATGATGATATCAATACTTTACTTAACCTAAAAAAATAATTGTATTCTTAAATTAACTACAGTTCCTTAAATTGCTACCCACTAATTAATCAATCATGTTTATAAACAATTCCAGTCCTACAATAAATTGAATGAAGGTCAAATACCAGTGTGATTCAGAGATTCCCCTTCAAGGTCACAGTTGAATCATGAGCACTCACAAGTTAATAGTAGGTAGTTGTTATGTTAAAACATTATTCTAAATTTAAACATTATTTTTAAATATGTTGGTAAAGTATCAAATAAAACCCAATCGAGACGTAATCATCATACAACAATCTGAATAACATGTTACAAAATAACAATCTAACAATTTATTATTTCTAATCATTTTCTTGTATCTTAGGTAGACATTAGAGATGATTAGACAAGGCAATAAGTAGAAATGATTTTATTAAAAAATGCCATTATGATTAACAAATCAAGATATTTGGTGCAATCATTTAAATCATATTTAAGATTTTGATAAAAATAAATTAAACAGAAGACATCAATGACAGTAGGGTTATTTTGAACTCTTTCGTGAGTAGTTACATTATCAAATTGAATAACTGTAGTCAACAAGAGTCTATTGGTGTGTTTTAGGAAACACTCAAAATCTGACTGTGAAAAATATATTCAATTGTCTATTGCAAATTTATATAGTGAAATTTTCCATTTTTTTCACCTTATCTATATTCTACTAAAGGCCATACTAAAATTTATCTTCTAAGAATGATTTATCAGCCTCAATATCATATCAAAGAAGGAACTTACTTCCTTCTCCCATATGATGTGAAATATGGTAGTGAAATTTGAAATCTGAGCATACTCAGATTGGCCACTGCCCTTGCTGTAATTATCAGCCATAATTTTACAAGTTGAATATATCCAGATGCAAGTTGTGCGTTTATGTAGATGATAATATAATAATGGCTTATTTAGTTACAAGCACAGCTGCCATGCTGCATGGATGCTGCTTTAAGTCATCTGGATAGATGCTGTAGGCATATGATGAATATAAAAATATATCCACCATGAAGTATTTGTTACACTGACAAGTAGAATATTTCATTTTGATATTGATATAGAAAACAGCATATGAATACTAAATTTAATGAAAATATTTTTTTGTAGGGATTATATTTTTTATAAGTCTACAGAAATATATCTACAGAAATTTTAAGACTATTATTTATTTGAGATAAATTATTATTATTTGTACCTAACATGTAACTTACTGTATCACATATTATTATTTTACATTGTCAAGACAATGTTTATTTAAACATAAGAAATATACATACATACCTTCTTAAAAAATCTATATATCATAGAGAACACATTAGTACTGTCATCCCCACTTGGGGGAAGAGCAGTTTTACTCGCAGAAACCATGTTGCTGCCACTATCCTAAAAATGACAAATTTATTTTTATATCGCTTTGTTACATGAGTCCTAAATATTTTAATTTTGCTTTAAATAAGGAAACAAAATTTATCAAATATTTAAATTAGTGATAACAAGTTAAAAAGTATTTTTATAATTATTAGTTTATAAAATTGGTTAGCAGAATCAATTGTTCAATTGAAAAACTGAAAATTATTATAAAACAATTGGTTACTTGTTACAAAGATTGTAACTTTTCGAAATGGATGGTATCTCATCTTTATTTTTAGAAAGTTCGTGGTATAAAACATATACTGTTTACTGACTGAAAATGATAGAAATCTTAAAAACATACCATGCTAGATAATGTTGCGATAGGTGCGGTGAATAAACCGAATAAACTAAGCAGTGAACAGCGCAAGCCTATGGTAATCAATACTGAAATAAAAAAGGCTAATATCCTGACCAAGCTCTATTTATAACACAAAACAACGATGCAATGCCGGCTAATAACAGTTTAGAAAAAATGTCTTCTTGATTTAAATGTTTTGGATAATTTTAAATATATACTTGTGGTATCTATACCGTATATTACAAGTCAATAATATGAATCCACTACACAAATACTAATTAAGCCATACTACAAACCACTGACCTCTATAGAAAAATCTAATCCACTGGCCGCAGGCCGATCTTTTCGTTTCCTTCATACAAATGACACCTATTTTATCTATCAATATCATTTTGACGTGCTGTCATCCTCTACTGTCATCTGATTAAAACTAGGGTTAAGTCGATCCAATTCGATGTAACATATATTGGATCGCGAGCATTTGAATTATTTATATTTCGGGTTACTATGATAACCTGAAACTACATTTCCATTGGTTCTGTAAATGACACATCACGGAGAGGAATCTGCAAGTACAAAAGTAGTAGGTATATATCGATCGGTTTTTTATCGTATCGAAGGAACTTAACTGTATGTTGATCAGCATTAGAAATCGAGCGATCAAGAGCGCGTTAACCACAAACTATAAACAACCTTATTATCGCATTATCTGGCTACGATCAGAAGTGAACTCTGTTGAAATTATACTAAGAAATTTTGTTTAAACGTATCATATCAATACGATTGCTGGTGAGGCTTACGTAATCACTTAATTTCTAACTTTTTTGAGCTTTGTAGCTATTGGCCATAGTTCTGCCAGTATCCGTAAGGTAGAGTCATGAACCAAGGAGTGAAAATTTGTAAGAAGGACCTATGGTTGATGGTATAAAAAACATTGTTTGACCTAGATTGGAGCTTTACCTAATCAGTTTACGAGTAATTTTGGTATATCGCTACAAAATGTGACAGATACAAAAGCATTTAATGATACTTTAATGAAACGATACTTCATTAGGTAAATATATTGTTCCACAAAAAATAAGCTTTTCTTAGTCTTAAAATGTTTAGACATCGATTATTTCCACTTATTATATTGATTTGTAAAAGTTCAATTGAATTATGATTGTAATGTATGACTTGCATGAGTTAATTATTAATTAATTTCATCTTTTGAAAATCTAATTTAATAATAAGCGATTCGTACCAGAAGTCACTTTAGGAAAATATGATCCAGTATCCAGACGATCGTGCATCACTATAATAGGGTTGCTATACCATAATAACAATTACATAATATTTTTTTTAAATATTATACGATAAATCGATTTATAATATTACTATGGTAATACGTAGAGATAAGTTATGACTCTCAGTGTAAAACATTAAAAATGTATAAGGTAATTTTCATCGTAACTAATTGAAATATTTTTATTGTAATTTCTAAAGTTACAAAATTAAAATTATATTTGATGTCTAAGATTCAATATTTTTATTTATTCTATTAATAACCGAAACGGTAAGTAACATAATTAAACAGAAAACAACCTTACCTTAGCGATGGCGATTCCTATTAACGAATGAATGAATCGTATAGTTTCCAAAGAATTAATGAACTCTCGTGTATTGACTTTATAAATCAAGCTCCAATACATGTTTCTCAATAATCAATTTTTTGACATCCCTAGGTTGTTGATTAAGAACATCACGAACTAAAGCAATATAGGAGGAGTCCTTGGCACGATTTTAGTTTGTTATGTGGCCGTCCTTATTTTTAATTTTACAATTCATTATCACGCAGTATTTAACTCTATGTTATGTAATTTTGGTCGCATTTTGCGTGATATAGTGTAGTTATGATGCACAAGTGTAGTGAAGCGAAAATAATGACACGGAGTGTGAATTCTAAAATGTCCCAATCATTCCCGTTGTGGTTGTAACAGAAAGTCGCCATTTATTGATTTTTTTTCTGTTCCCAAAGTATGACTTGGCTGCATGGTATAATAATACCTTTGCCTTTTCTTTAAAAAGGAATGAATGGAACCAATATGTTTTTGGCGGTCTGTCTGTCATGTAACGGTTGTCTTTTTTAATTTATTAAATTTGTGTACTTGACTCTATATCATGTAATTTTGTGTCATATAGTTTGGTTATTGTGTACAAGTCAAGTTTAATATGGAAAATAACACGTAGCATTTATTCTGAGGTGCCGCACAAAGCTCCATGGAAAGTTCTAGCAGGATTAGCCACAGGTTTGCTGGAGCTTGGTAACGCTGATACAAGATTGAAAATACATCTTACCTACATGACATTGGCACTAATTGTTTGAATTGCCATAATCGAAGAAATGGAACAAAAAAAAAACTATAAATAGTTGATTTCCCGCGGGAATTTTTATTTTTTACAACACTTTTTTGGGCATTAATTTGGGACGAGTCTGCGTGTGTTGCCGGTACTTACGATATGGCAGAAACAGTAGTTCACAAAACTCCAAGGACAATAGAGAGTTCTATGATCGAAGTTTGACAGCGTGATCGTATCAGGAATGAGCAGATCCGCATAAGAAACAAGCGTGGCCTTCAATAAGATTTTTTTTAGACTAGTGTAAACCAGCAGTGTCCACAGAAAGTGTGTAGTGATAGCATAATCACCCAACAAATTAGCTCCGTGTTTGAAAAAATAAAAGACAATATTATTTTATATTTCATTTTATAAAATATCTCAGTAAAAAAATTTAGACAATCTTTTTGAAACTTATACATTTTAAATATGTCTAGCGTCACAAACTTATTGGATACATAAACATGTTATTACACATAAAATTGCTAAATCATTATAATATTATATTTAAACCTAAGATATTATAAGTAAACTAAAACAGAAAACCCAGGTAGAGTGTTTGCTTTCAATAAAAGGCTGTGTTTGAATAACCATGTAGCATTTATAATTAAAAAATGGAATGTTTTACGTAATATAGACTGAGTATTTTTCACATATATTATCTTGATTAAAACGTAATGTCACAAATGCACAAGATTCATTGATGTTTAGAACATGTCAAAGTTAAAATATTTCCATATACATATAAACTAAAGTTACAAAGAAATCTAAAATATCATACTCTAAATACAAAGGTATATGAAATATCAGAGTTATCGACATACATTTAAAATATAATAAATATTTAAAACATTTATCTTCTGTCATGTATTCCACTTTCACATAAAACATAAATTTTGTAACTAAATTTTATTCTACTAAACAGTTGTAATAGTTTACTACACCAAGGCACTTATTTATTCAAAGTTACTTAAAAACGTATTATAAATTCATTAGAAAAATAAATAGCTATGCAGTTAAGTATATAAAATAGTTTGATATTGTTTCTTCCAAATTTATATTGCATTTTAAACTAAATAAATTTATATTGTAGAGACAAAAAAATCTTTAGAATGGCAGCATATTAATTTGCCACACATTAATAAAAAACATTATAAACCTATATAATAATATAAAATTCATTACTAAAACATTTTGACTTAAACATTATGCCATAAGCCCTGTTTTTATATTGTGGTATATGTTCTTATATACACATAAAGTATGCCTTCAAGTGGTATTTGCCACAGCTTGACTGTCATATTCAGTCGACATGTTTCACATTCTATTTGAATTATTAATATAATTTATATAAAACAGAACATAGCTACTTTTTGCAATAGTACATAAGGGGACGTCCATTAATTACGTGAGATGTTCTAGGGATGGAAGGGATCAAGCTAAGTCTTTCCAAATCACGCTTAGGAGAGAGGGGTCTTAGCAAACATCACATAATTTTTTTCTAGAAGAAAACTGTAATATAGCATGAAAAATTATTTCTAGAATAAAATATGGCCAAATCTGACACAATAGCGTTTGTCGTATTCGTCCAAACCCCGCAGAGCACCAAAGTAGCGCTCCATTGTTTAAGCGCTATCAACCAGCTTTATCGATACGTGTGACTCGACGAACGTCTTACAGCCAAAACATAAATGTCGCGTGAGATTAACCCCTTGAGCATTAACCTGGCGTTTACGCTAGCTTTCCATTGATTTCCTATTGTCTCATTTTTATGGGTAATCGACATATTATGGGAGTTGAGGAAAATCTAATGAAATCTCACCAGGAGAGAGGGATTCGAAAAATTCTCAAAAACGCCTGACGTAATTAATGGACGCCCCCTAACAGTATATATACAATGTCTTCAAATACATGAAGTTTTTGCTAATTACGTACTGACTTTATACAATACTACATCCAAAATAGAGTGAATCTATTATAAAATATAATATGTAGCTAAGACTGAATGATGCAACTGAACATTCGTATTATACTTAAATTGTTAAAAAAAAACTACTCACATCTTTATTCTTACCGACATTTTATAATCAAAGTATAGACAGACGCAAGAATATGAATAATTAAATTACAAAATTTTACTAATTATTTTTTACAAAATATAATAATATTATAAAATCAAATGACTAATGGTTTTAAGGATTTTTTATTTATTTAAATATTTATCCTACCTAACCTACTTAACTATAACATGTGTTTGCTTAGTGAAATTTACAAATTTCAGTAAATATATTTTTATTTAAACTTTATAGTTACCGAAATATGCTTTTTTTAATAGTATTTTGGGCCTTTTACATAGATATGTCACCTGCATATATTGGTAGTGGTTTCTTTGAATGGTGTGGGACAATACACATATGACCGAAGTCACTATAGAAAATAAGTGATTTTTTGTAAATATTTATCATTATTATTATTATGACAAATGATTAAATAACGATATGATATACGTTTATACGAGGTTATAGTTAGTAAAGAGTACAAAGAACTCAGGAATATATCAGTCTCATAATTTTTTTTTTATTAATGCATAAGTTGTTTCGCCTAATTAAATCATCGGTGGTTTCCCAAAGTGCCTATGTATATATTTATATGTATATTAAAGAGTTCTTTTCTATTCTTTCATAATCAAGTTAGATTTTTAAATATTTACACAAAAAAAATAAGACTCGGTTTTATTTCCCACAAATTGTCCTCTAATCATTTGAGATAATAAATAAACGAATTAATTTTGTTAATAGGCACGTTTATCGATGAAAAAGTATACAGAATATAGAGATGAGACGCCAAAAATAAAGGAAGTTAGAAGTATTTCAAACCTGTGCTGGAGAGAGAGAGAGAGAGAGACAGCAAGATTTATCATACATGTTTTTGTGTTCGTTATGCGAAAAAAGGATAGAGTATCCTCTCTCAATTTCCGCCGGTAATTTGAAACGTTAATGCCTCAGAACTTTATCAGTGTACTTATGATCGATCAACAACCTTATTCTACCAGAATCGTGTTTATTTATGCAGCTAAATGCTTGACACGTTCAAGTAATGCGTCGCATGTTTTCTTGGCGTCACCGAGCAACATGGCTGTGTTCGGGTTATAGAAGATCGGATTATCCACAGCCGCATAACCAACACCCATAGATCTTTTCATTACTACCACCTAAAAAAAATTGTTACGCCATGTTGAAAAGATACAATAATCATAATTAATACAGTTACACTACAATGTTTATACATCTTTCTATCATTTTTTTATAAATAGAAAAATCATACATTTTTTTAAATGCTGTACAGGCGCTTCTACCACAATCTCACGAGATTTTAATTATGGTAAAGATACTAAGTCTAGAGGTACTGATTCTTAAGTGATGCTGCTGGAACACACCTATTGGTGTTTGGTGATATGTTTTTAAACTTGAAGGCCCTACCACCATACTGTGGTTTCCTCACGATATTTTCCTCCACCGGAACTTGCGTCCATCGACGTGAAATCTGTGTTACATCAAAATGGTACCCGTTTGTTAGATCTTTTCGGGGAGTTTGTGTAATATCACAGAATTTATGCTGAGAGTCATTATTTTCAACACACTTTTCGAAAATAACTAAACTATATCTCATAAAGTAGTACCATTAAAATTATATAGACTCAAATACTACATTAAGAGGACATGCGGTTGGCGACAGAATTGAAAAGTAGGTAAATCTATTGCTGTAGCTTTGCGCCCCAAAGAAAGAGTTATAAAACTAAGAAATGGAAAATAGGAGGAAAGTAACCAGAAATGGATACGACTCCGCGTTTTACGTTTAAAAATCGAGCATTTTATTTTCAATGGCTCCTAGTTTCTACAATAACTAATTTATGGAAAAAATCAAAACGTACTGTCATGGCGGTAGTGGGTATATATTATTTCGTATAAAAATATTTACCATAATGCTATTCTCCAGGGATGAAACAGGAGACTACGTTTGTATGGAATAACTGACGCTAGCATATCCTCTTAATAAACTTGCTGAACTCATTTCACTTGCCTTTATTATCATAAATTTATCTAATTTCTTACCACCGGCCCTTCCTCTAATTTTATAGAACATTCCTAAGTCTATTCAGTAGTAACTAAGAAGTCTATGTTTGTAGTAAGTTATACATTAAAAAGAATTCAATTTAATTAATGAAATTTTCTCAAATATTTTATTATAAAACACATACCTGGTTGGATTTCCATACTTTGAGTACCGGCATACCAGCTATGGGTGAATTAGGATCATCCTCAGCCGCACTATTCACTGTGTCATTCGCACCTGTTATAAAGAATTTTATATCTATATAAATATTTATCATTGGAAATTGTTTACTGTTCGACTGAATCTAGACTCTGACTAGTTCTTTGTTCTATTGTACTAGTATTCGCCTACAAACCTATTTTATTGTAAATTAGATATTTTTGTATACCCATGCCGAAGCCGGGGCAGGTCGTTAGTTAAATATAATATTAGACATATTTGAATACATTTGAAAAACATGTTTCATATGAAATTTCTAAAGTACGTAGTAACAATAATATGTACTATATACAAAAACTATACTTACCAATAACAAGCACAAGATCTGTTTCGGGGAATTCATCGTTGATTTCATCCATCTCATAGACATCATCGTAAGGTACACCGGCTTCGGCTAGCAGTACGTTCAGTTGCCCTGGCATACGGCCTGAAAACCATTTTATAAGAAACTAGCTGCTCTCCACGATTTTACCCGCGTAGTTACCGTGGGATTTTCGGAATAAAAACTATTCTAGGTCATTCCCTGGATTTCAGACTATCTCCATACCAAATTTCATCCAAATCGGTCTACTAGTTTTTAAGTTCATTCGTTACATACAAAAATACAAGCAAAGGCTCTTTATACTATTAGTGTAGATATAAAATTATCACAAGCAAAATATTGTTTTTTGGAAAAAAACATGATTATGATGGCTATGACTATAATGGTTCAGTGGTATTGTAGAAGGGAATCAACGAACGTAGGTTCTAATCCAACCAACCCTATTCTGTAATCCGGTTGAGCTTTTATAATGAAAACAAAACATTATGATAAATCCATAATATTGTGGTAGATTATTTTTTTTTATTACCTTACCATACTTGTACTTTAATAAATAAATTGAATAAATAATAAATTTGAAACTCTGCAGCTTATAGCATATTTTTTATACATAGAAATACCCTATTCAATTTATTATTTGTTTTAATCATAAAAACCAAATAAATGTTTTTCTTATAAACTCATGTATTTGGGAAACCAATTGTAATAACTGTCAATAATCGGAAGTTATAAAGTTCATTTAAAATAAGGAATAATTAATAATCTAATTGTATTTATATATAAAATTAATTTACATCTTTTGTTTATTATTGTATTATAAGTAATCGCAAACGAGTGGTTAATTTAATAATATAATTATTTTTCAAAATACAGTTATTGCAGGGGATACGTACGTTGACTCAACTGAAGAGAAGTGTTGCCAGTAACATTTTTCAAATTTACTATTATACGAATCCGGAACAGCATGGTAAAAATTATAGCATAGCATCTTTTACTATGTAAATTAAAAGAGAGTTTTTGGTTTCTTTACGGATGTACTTACCAGCGACAGGATGAATAGCAAAACGAATTCTCTTTCCAGCTTTCTTTAACATATCTACCAATTCCGCTATTGGGTACTGCGCTTTAGCAACACATAGACCATAACCTGAAAGAGATATTTTTCAGTGATAAGTATCGAAAAACAGTATTTATCTAATTACAATAACTCTGCAGATTTAAAGAACTTATCATATTTTTCACATAACTACAAACTGTTGTGACAAATAAGTTATTGAGTACATATATTGTAAATATATTTACAAGATACGCATTACAAATATAATTGACTGTTTATTATATTAAATTAGCTTATCTATTTTAGTACATTATAAGACCAATAAAAAATTAAAAACTGATAGATAACCTAAATGACTCATGTTAATGAAAATAACATTTAAACTATGTTTTATTATCTTACTCATTTCATATATTACAAAAAATATAGTGGTTTATCAACATATGCAGTTGGATGGTTATTATTTTTTGTATTGTGTTTATGTAAATTGTAGATAGTAATTTCAAAGTTAGACACAACACTATTAAATAATAAAAAACAAGTGTAAGCTAGATTATTATTCAATGTTTATTTCATATACAATACGCAAATGAGTGCCTTGTTTTTTAATTTGTCTTAAACAATTTCAGAGACACTCTTTTGTTGTCTTGTCGCATATTTTTTATCTCAGTCTGTAATGTAGATGTTCTTATTTATAATTTACGTTATTTAACCATTGACCCTATATCATATAATTTTAGTGGCGTTTAGTGTGATAAAATTTGGTTATTGTGGAGAAGTGATCTATATTGGAAATTAATAACATGGATCTAATTTGAGATGCTACAAAAACTCCATGCAAACCTCTAACAAAATGGTTACCATTTAACGAAATTTAATGTATGTGACATTTTAGAGAGCATTTAATCCAAGAATTTGAAGATTCGGTAGATATATAAAGTGAGGATTTTGTTATGTTTATAAGGCAAACTATTTTATAGTTGTCGTTCCATGGATCCATTCATGTTGCTTTAGGAGTGTTGCTCATCATGACTGAGTGACAAACTCTTCATATTTACGTTTCCGGAATGTCGTATCTTCATCGTGTTACAATAAGAAACAGAAGGAATTATATTATATGAATATAAGAGTACTGAATCTATGGCTATCTATGATATAATCAAAAGTAACTCTTACCAGGAGTAATGATGATGTTTGAAGCTCTGTATATAAGATCGGCAACCGAATCTACGTTGAGTTCGGTATGTGTAGCGTCGGCGGGACGAGCTGACCCACCGGTCGTGACACCGTATCCCCCAAGTATTACGTTTGGTAGGGACCTGTTCATCGCCTAAAAGAAAGAATATTCTCTTTATTACGTGTTACTTAAAGTTATACTTTATTGGCGGTAAAAAATATATGATTTTTTTTAAGTGAAAACTTATTTAGTTCCGTTGTGATTTGAAATTCGAAGAAACTTTTAAGCGACATTAAAAATTTGTTATCCTGTACGAATTTAAAGTGCGAGAGAATAAGATAGGGAACATTAAACAGTGTTTCTTATATTCGCAGTCTCCTCTTTGTTTGGTGCTTCGTAGTCTCTCCATTCTTGTGTAACGGGGAGAAAATGCCTCGTGTAGAGATCGTATCCACACGTTTTCTTTTTTTAAGGTTTCACTTATACCACGTGTGGACTCTACACGTTTCATTTACGAATTGATTTATGTTTGCAACCAGTGGCGTAACTATGCCATCTGAGGGCCGTGGTAAATTCATTGTCTGTGGCCCCCGTAAATTTTTGAAGTGATAACTTCTTATGTAAGGGTGTACCGCTTTATTACGTAACGCGTTACGGCGCTAGTCTGTCTGGCTTCCCTCTCGCTTACGCATACGGTAGGCAGGCTATTCCTCTCTCACTCTAACCCACAGTGCTAGCCGTATTTCGGACAGACGCTTCCCTCTCTCTCTACTCAGTGTTTAGTGTGCGATAGACATATACTGTTGATTAAATAATTATACTAATAAAGTACATACACAAATTTCTAATGTACATATTCAATAATTGTAACTAAGAATAAAATATATTTTATAATCAATAAAAGATTTTATATAAACAAATAAACTTTCCTTACATTATCATGATAATATAGATAAAATTTAAGTAATAGCCCAAGCTTTTCTGATATTAAACTATTTCAATATTAAATATTTCAACTTAGATGAGTTTAAGTTATCACTTCTGTTGGGCGTCCAGAGACGCACACTTTTTTTTTAATGTTAGGATACATGTAAGTTTGCGGCTTCGCGGGCCGGTGTCCGTGTCATTTTGCCAGCTCTACCACTCTATTAGTTTCGCCAATGTTTTCAACACACAATAGACGGGTCGGAAGACCCTGACAATGACCCTGAAGTTTGGGAAAAAAAAGGAATTTTAAAAACAATTTAACGGTTTTGAATAGATTCAAAGTTCGAACGACCAATTCAAATAACATACAAAATCTATATGAACGTATGTTAAAAATTATATATATAATATTATGATACCTTGCACATGATGTAGGAGAGTATAGCACCAGAGCTGCCAATAAGTGCACCGACCACCGTCATCAACGAGTTGTTAAGCATGAACCCTTCAGCACAGAGCGCCCACCCAGAGTAACTGTTCAGCACGGTTATAACAACCGGCATGTCGGCACCTATGCAATACAAAATTGACATCTTTCTTACCAATGCGACTTCCATCTATATATACCATTACCATTGATCTATGGTCTATACCATTGATTGGCAAGTTTTAGGTGAACAAAATGAAAAACATATAACTAACTGAGAATGAAAACTTCAAAAGTCACTAAATACATATTATCATTGCCGAGAGCGATGGAGTGTGAGTGCGTCACTAGGGGAAGCGCGGGGTCAGAAGCGGGGTTCAGGCGTCGTAACCGCATTCCTGTCATGCGCCTAATTGTTTTGGTGGAGTTGTACAAGCAGTCGTTTTTTAAACTAGTTGGGCAACAGATCCCACTAATCCCGAATGTCGACATACTCGCCTAGCAGTTGACTGAGCTACAAATGATAGTAAATGATTTGTACGTATTAGGTCTATATACATATTTTGTATGTGCAATGGAGAGGCACGCGCTTTCAGTCCGAAAGAACACTACTTTTAATTATTTGACCACTTTTGTAAAAAGCTCTACTCAACTATACGCGAAATTGCTTCAACAGAGTACTTTTCAAAGTTGACCGAAGTCTGCAGTATTACACATTAAGCATTTCTTTTAATGACATGGGGGAGGGTGACTTCAAAAATTTGTAAGATTCTGCTTATATAATATACTTGAAGGGTAATATATAAAGAGTTAAAGGTAACCTCCAATAGCGGCAGTGAGCGTGAGTCCCTGGATGCCACTGAGCACAGCGGCGGCGGAGAGCAGCGGCAGACCGGGCACGTCGGGGAACGCGAGCAGCGCGCCGCCGCAACCCAAAGAGCCGGCCAACAAGCTCGCGTTGATCGCGTGACGACCCGGCAGTAACAGTGGGGCTGACGATAGCGAACCTTGTAGCTTCCCGTAAGCTACTAGGGAACCGCTAAAATCGTAAAACTAGTGTCATTTATCTCCCATCCATTCATTCAACCGAAAGACGTCCCCACGTCCTTCGGTTCACTTTGTGTGGGAGGGGTGGATGCACACCCACGCTATATCTTCCGGTGCGTGGCAGCCATTCGAGAACGCGTTATCCCCAGTCATTTATTTAATACGAGTACAAAATAATTTTCATAATGTGGTTTCGGTGCAAGGCTAAGGTAAGTTTTTGCCGGGATCTCAGTGTGTCAATCATTAACTTCCATATTTAACCATATTATGCAGTTGTGATGGCGTTTCGCGTTATATAACTTAGTTATTGTGCACAGGTAAAGTGTATTGAGAATAATTACGCAAAACGTTTATTCTGAGTTGCCACAAAATCATGGTATTTTTGAATGTGTAGTCTAAGAACGATGACGACCATCGACAGATGAGAATCATTCGGCATCATTAGCCGGCGATCCAGTCGGGATCAATTGCCGTACCACCTGCCTAACCTAACATCAATTGCCCTACCACCTGCCTAACCTACCATCTATTATCGTACCACCTGCTTAACCTACCATCAATTGTAGTACCACCTGCCCAACCAACTATCAATCAATCGCCGTACCACCTGTCTGACGTACCATCAATTGCCCTACCACCTGCCTAACGTACCATCAATTGTCATACCACCCGCCCAACCAACTATCAATCGCCGTACCACCTGTCTGACGTACCATCAAGTGCCCTACCACCTGCCTAACGTACCATCAATTGTCATACCACCTGCCCAACCTACTATCAATCGCCGTACATCTGTCTGACGTACCATCAATTGCCCTACCACCTACCTAACCTACCATCAATTGCCGTTACCACCTAATTAATTCCACACTGATTGATCCTGAAACGCGATGCGCCTTGATATCCGCCGAATTTTCCCCATGTGCATGATGGTCGCAAGTCAGTCAGGTACGATAAACTTACTATAGACCACCTAGCAATCTCTATCATTATTTTTATGTTACGATAATTGATAATTCAATAAACAATTTATATAGTTATTGTATATGTATGAGGCTTATATGTATATGCTTACATCATAGCTCAGAAGTATTTAAAATAATAAACTACAGGCAAGTGAATAAAGTGATACTTACGTGAATGTGATACCACCGATGTAAGTGCCGAGGAACAGTGACGTCTTAAGAGTAGCGGCGGTCGGGTCGAGTGCCATGGCGGGGAAGTCGTGCATGTAAGTGGCGATACAAGTCAGAACTGCTGCCATTCCCACTAAACTGAATTCAAAATTAGAAAATAAACAAATTGCGAATGTAAACAAAGTGACTCCGCACTCTTTACATGATATCTCTTAACTGTGTAATGTTAAAAGTAAGATTAGTATGAGAATGTAGCCAAACACTAAATCTATACAGTCGACAAAATGACTGCACTTCATCTGATGTTTTATTTTTACACAGTATAAGCTAAATGATCTGATCACAATCTCACCTGTTGTTAGGTGACGATGTGGTCCAGGATGGTAAATAGACTAAACCTAGAGGCACTGGTTCTCAATCGATGCTGCCAGAACGCACCTATTCGTATTTGGCGACAAGTTTTTTAACTTGAGGGTGGCACCAAACCAAGTGAGCATTATTAGAAAATGCCTTTTTTTTTTGACGGGGGGAACTGCATTTACGCACTACCCTTACCTATTGCATTAGTGAGACCGGAGTCCCCCAAAGCAATAGGTAAGGGGGCACGGAGGGACGAACTCCGTGCCAGTGTGGGACTCACCCGGGCGTAAAGCGCCCGGAAATACCCACTAAAACCCCCCGGGGCCGTCCGCCGCATTTGGGATGGGGGCGACACGGGGTGGCTTTCGCAAGCACCGCGTCGCCCCCTGCGGCGAACCCACCGGGCCTCGTCCGTGCAATGGCCCAATGGGGATGGGAAAGGAATACTTCCCCACCCACCTCTTCGCCCACCTCTTGAAAGAGGTATGACCTAGAAGGTCAGCCTTCCAGGGGGCAGGATCTGCATTCCTGCCCCTCTTATACTTCCTGCCCCCCTTATACTTCCTGCCCCCCAAATGCCTTACCCCTACTTATAGTAGTTTTCTCATGATGTTTTCCTTCACCAAAAGCGCAGGCTGATTTTAGAGTTGGATAGGTGAGCTCGAACCCACAACCATTGACGAGAAAACCGGCTTCACTACCAATGTACCATCATCACGTACCCAATAAAGTGTAACCCGAAAAATGGTGACAATCGTTGATAGGCTTAGAGTCTATCGAAAATCGACATCATCACGCCAGCATGTATAAACCATGGTTTTTAAGCCTGTAAGTAGCTGTAAAAAAAAATAAAAATAAAAAATGTACCTGTGGAATCCGGCAACGAGTTGGGGAAGATCAGTGATCTCAATTTTCTTAGCGATGGTACTGCCAATCAAACCACCTATACCGGCTACTCCAATCATTTGAGCGAACACTTCAGCACTGGGTGTTAAAGCACCGAGTGTCGCAGCTATACCTCCAGCCACACCAACCAATCTGTATTCATATTAAATGAATTTTAATCAAATAATCTTTATTTTCCTTTACAAAAAGCCAGTTATATATATAATATGCAACCTCATATTACTAAAGTGTCATCAATGTATGATGTGGTTAGCAGATCCCAAGTTGCCTCATTATAAAACATATATGCAATAATATATTTAGTGGAACATCAATCAAAACCTCAATGATTTGATGTTTCAAAATATACATACTAATTATTACAGAACAGGACAAAACTACTCCATCATGAAAGTAGGAAAAATTGCTGAAATAAATTTGAACTGAAGATTGATTCTAAATACAAGTAGATTATTATAGCTACAAACATATAGGATGGAGTAATTTTGTTTCTATATTCTTTACTGTCTCAATGCCTTTACAATGATCGTCAGATTTGAACTGAAGCCATCAAGATTACAATGAGCGGGTCTTGGGCCGAGTCTATGCTAGATCCACATTAAATTGTTATTATGTATGCCTTTTCTAATCATCGGTTGCTATAAATTATTTTAATGACAACATTCTTAGGTTACTATTTACTCACCATGCCTAAATAATTTCCTTTACGTGCAGTTCCCTGAGAGCTAAGTCCGGCTAAAGCTCCCACACAGCATAACGATGAAGCCAAGTACGCCATTTGATGTACCTCAGGATATCCCTGTCATAAAGATACCAGAAAATATAAAGAAGTAGTTCGCAAATTTAAATGAAAAAAAAAATACAAATAACATTTAAGGTGAGAATAGAAAGTAGAAAATATTTGAAATTCTAGACAATACTATATATAGCTAGCTCCATTTCCCAAGTAAAAGGTCTACTTGGAGTAATTTTAGTATCTTAAAATATGCTCACTTATAAATCAGAAAAGTGTAATATACTTTGTTAATATTACAAAACTTACATCACAATAAGTATCATTTCAATTACAAAGTATAATTGTTACGGGTTCTTTGAAGGTTTAATAAAAGTGCCACGCCGCCAGGCATATTTTTTATTCCTCCTATTTTCAACAATATCATAGAGATTTTTAGTAACTTCTTTTCTAGGGAACAGTCAAAATTCATGAAGTCAAGTAGACTTCCAATCTTATATCACAGTTTCAGTATCAACGCTCTAGTAAAAGCATATTGAACTTGCTAAAATATTTATGCCGTTTTTGTGGCCACTCAGATATTCGCATTTTATGTTATTGTTTCTAATTTATATCACTCAAGTACAATCACAAATTTACATTAAGTAAAAATTCCACTAATAATACACAATATAGAGTTAATTACTGCAAACTCATGAAAAACAAATAAAAACCACTATAAGTTATTACAGACCAAGACGACGTCAAAAATCCTACCATTGTAAATACCATAGACAAAATACGTAATATATGATAGACATTGCATCCAAAGACTAATATTGTATTTGAATACTCTATGTGTTTATTATTTAAATGTAATGTAAAATAATAATCTAACCTGCATAGCGGTAGTAATGTATCCACCAAGCAGAGCTGCAGCTGGGATTGCATATAGATAACCGTATTCTGGTGGGTCACCTGGCCTTTATAATAAAAAAAAAAAACAGATAATATAGCGATTCATTATTGGCATGTAATAGGTTTAATAGATTATAAATATTTATTCACCTTTTGAACATATCAAGCATACGCTGTGTAACTAAGAAACCACCAAAAACGTTGACAAAGGAAATAAGCGCCGCAGTACTTGCCAGCCACTATAAATAAAAAAACTAAATCATAATTTTATTCAACATGGATTTTCACTGTTGAATTTATGACAAACGAGTCGTTTTTAAAATAATAAAAAAAAACAGTTGATTTGATCTAACAGATAATTTGGCAAATAAATAATCTCGTAACTTTTAATAGTATAAAAACAAACTACTATAATTTATTACCATTTCATTATAGAGTTCTAATGAATTCGGTCCATACTTGAATTTTTTTGTATTGATATATGTATATTTCTTAATTTACATCTTTGCCACTTAATATTTTGCATGTCTTATAGTATGCTCATCTAAGAAATTGACATAATTATAAATTTTTGGCAATTACATAAACCCTATTCCCCAGTACCACGTTTTGTTTACGTATGAAATACGACAATAAACAGCGGCTACTTAAAGGACAGATAAGGGAAATAACTAATGTCACAGGCTGCCAGAATTCTGTTTAAATTTGTTTCTTTGGTGCATATAAATGAAAAAATAACTAGATATGTCATATATACCATCGACTTCTCCTATGAGGCTAGCATAGTTATCAAGGATGCACTGAAGCCTCGGTTATTGTATAGATTAATAAAATGATTACTATACTTTTTGTGTTATTTTATTTCACAAAATTTCTCTGAAATATTATTAATGATTACTTTTTATTTATAAATAAATTAAAATAACTCTTATAAAGATTTAGGCCTTATGATATAGTTGTACCTACCTGTACAGGAGTCTCTGGTACATATCCTCCACCCATAAGGAGTAAACCACCGACTGCTGTGATACCCGACACAGCGTTAGTGACCGACATCAGTGGCGAGTGTAGTGCAGGAACTACGCCCCATACAGTGTGATATCCAACGACACCTACATAAAAGATAGGGAGTCAAAATCAAATCAAAAAAAAAAAATCTTTATTCAATTTAGGCCCTAATAAGGAGCTTACAAACGTCTAAAATACTACCACCGGTTTGGAAAACAACCCAGTCGAGCAGAGCCGGCAAGAAACTCGATCTGGTTCTTTTTTTTTATAAATACAATTTATATAATTTTTTTTCATATAAAAACTATACAAATCATAGTCTTAACTAATGTTAGCAGAAGCACAGAGATGTGGGTTAATTCAAGACATCACTATCGTTCACGTAATGATCCACCTTGTTATAATAACCTTTTGAGATTAAGATTACCTTGACATTATACTTGAACTTATTGTCAGGTAAATCGGTAATGTTCCCTGGGATATTATTGTAAAACCGAAAATACCTATAAAGCTTTTATTACACTTACTTAGCCTAAAGCGTGGGACGTCCAACTTGTCTTTATTTCTAATATTAAAATTATGACGATCATTCACTAGATGAGCTTGTCTAAATTTTTACGAACATGCATTAAGTTATCGAAGATGTATTGGGAGGGCAAAGTTAAGATATCATATTCTTGAAACTTGTTCTTTAGAGATTCGCGAGGTCCCATATAGTATATTGCTCGAACAGCTCTCTTTTGTAATGTAAAAATGGTGTCTACCTCTGCTGCTGTATCCCACAGCAAATACCGTAAGACATTAAGCTGTGAAAGTAAGCAAAGTAGACTAACTTAGCATGTGTGTGCTAAAGTGTGCGATATTCATCGAAATTCAATAAAATATAGATATATACACTCGATATATCGATTATCGAATCATCTGATATAAAGAAATCGAAAGAAATTAATAGTACACTTTCTCTACTTTATTTTTATGTACAAATGCCACTTCTAATAATGTTATATTTCAATAATAGATAGTTTTAATATTTTGAGACGGGGAAGCGGTGCTGGTGGATTTCAGTAGAGCATAGGATTTATTGTAAATATCGATTTATTTGATCGATATGTCGCATAGAATCGATACAATATGACTATATATCATAACGAAAAAAAATTTGATATTTTTTCTAGATGCACATCCCTAACACAAGAGTATTTATTCACGATATTATATAGAGAAATGTTTTAAATTCTTTTTTCCACGCAATATTCATTACAATCCAACATGAAACTAACCTGCCAGAGCCAATGTGGTGGTCATCGTTGTAAATGCTGGATTAGGTGAAGCCATACCGAGTCCAATGAGAGATGCCATTCCTGGTAAAAACATATCATGTTAAGTGAGTTTTTATACAGAAAAAAAGAATTATAGACTCGTATTTCAGTTTGTAAGATAAACTTATTTCATTGAATGCTAACTGTACCTTTATTCACTCATCTATATACTAATAATCTGTAGGCATTGTCTGCATATTTGATTTTCTTTTTAATTTTGTGAAAAATATTTTTATAGACTCAAATCTGATATTACAAATTTTTATATTTCTGACTGCCTGGTATTAATTAACTCGAAACTTATGATGAACCTTTGTACAGGAGAAGTTTATGCAAAGTCCCGTTCAAATCGATACAGCCGTTCCGGAGATTACCGGAACAAACAGACAGAGAAAAAAAAAATTAAAAATTGTATTTTTTTGGTATAGGTACCGTATATTCAAATGTATTTAGTAAAAAAAATTGTTATTTTGATATTACAAGCAGACACTTCAATTTTATTTATTAGTATAGATAAGCCAGAGAACACAAATATTAAGATTTACTATGTATATAAAGTGGTTACCAGTGGAATAAAGGAAGGTATCCTTTAAGGTTTCGTTGAAAGGGTTCGGCGGTTCCGGTTTAGCGACGACCGGTTTAGCGACACTCTGTTGCACTGTCGCCATGCTCGGCGATGGCGGCGGGGGCCACAACAACTCACCAGCCTTTAACACAATGGCGCCTCTCGTCACTTCGTCCTCCAAATTAATATGGAAGTGATCGTTCGTCCCTGATAATCATAATCAGTTACTATTAGTAAAAACACATAACGTAAAACGATACTAACCCAACAGTAAACATCAAGGTAATCGAGTTACGTATTTCGGCTTAAGCAGATAGATTTAAGAGCGACAATTATATTATTTTTTATCATAAAAAAAGGCTTCATGTCAGATAAACTAGGTTGTAATTCTCGAAACTACGCTGACCGGCTAACATTGTTTAATGAAATTGAAATTTGGAAAAACTAGGACGAAAACTAAACTATGACCACATCTAAGAAGTTTCCAGCTGCGGGTTAACTATCCATGATCGTTAATTATGTATTTGGTTATTAAAGTTATGTATGTGTTTAATCTATTTGGTATCCATAGCATAATCCATCTACGATTAGGAATCGAATGGATCAAGATTGTCCCCGCTTATAATTATTAAGGTATGTATCAATTCAAAACTGTAGTTTCAGGAAAGTACTGTCTTAACTGTGAAACAAAAGTATTTAATTATAATGTACCTGCCCACACAACTAAAAAAAACAAATTACCTAAGCTCAATAGGAATCCAGATATGTTATTAGCATAAAGCGTAGAAGCGTGCGCCGGCATACGACTAGGCAAGTCAGTGAGACCAATGTGTGTGACTCCGTGTACTTTAGTGATTTCGCCCTTCTTTGTGGTTTCCACGTTACCGCCCATCTCAGCTGCCAGGTCAACAATAACGCTGCCCGGAGCCATATCGCGTATTGCGTCCTGTTTTTAAATATATGTAGTCGTTTTAAATCCATAAAATTCAATACTAATAATTAAATGTATTTTTGGTTTATCATGTTTTTAGGTAGGTTGTTTCGTCTTATAAGACGAGCCAGTCTCATCTGAATACTATCTCAAATAGTCTAAAATACAAAAGAAAAGAAAACAACCTACAATATAAATTTAAACATGCTTGTGTGAGAACTAAATTTAAAAGAACTACAGAGCCTTCTGGTAGACCCCGATATTGGATCTGCCAGAATTTTCTGATACATCCGGGTAACTTAGGGTACGTTTAATTTTCGAAAATAATTAGGGTACCGTATAAAAAAAATTAAAACTAAGTGAAGAATATATGAAACGCAGGCACAGCCGCGGGCACGCAGCTAGTATATATATTTTTAATTTTGTTACGGAATCTTATTCAAAGGAACATATTAGCTCTATTGTACCCCGTTCTAATTAGTTCTGAGCAAGGGGATTGCTGATGGGTTAATATTACTAAATCAAATAATCATTTGAACAAGGCTCTTGACATACAAACAGACACTTCAAGTTTATTTATTAGTATAGATGTTTACATATCAAAAATATTACATAAATACCTACCTAGTACCTATAAGCAGAGTAAAAAGAGACGGACAACAAACAGGTTACACACACATAATAATAAAATTTGACGCTCTCGATAGTCATGTTTAGAGAATTCGGGGTTAACGCTCTTACAAGGCGATAAGTATTGTTACCGATTGTAGTAATCCTATGCAATAACAAAAAAAAAAATAATATAAACCAGCTAAACTGGAAGATCAAATGAAAACTGGATTTAATGAAGTTTGTTTTAATACCTACTGTTTCAGTATTAGATTAATGATGTTTTTGTTACTTATATTTGAAATCAAATGTTAATATAGTAAAAAAGAAAACGCGACTAATTAAAACTAGTAGAACTTTTTTTTCTATTGAACAATTATTTAGAAATTAAATTAATGTGTCGAGTACCCATAAAAATAAAACAATAGGAAAACAATGGAAAGCTGGCGTGAACGCCACGTAAGCGCTCAAGGGGGTTAAACTGTATACTGAATACTCTACTCATCTTTGATGTAAAATACCCGGATATAAGGGGGTTTCAGGCAGTTTCAGAGGGCGCCAAAATCATAATATAATATAATTACAAATAAGAAAACATTTGCTCCACAAAGCGCCTGTTACAGAAATGAACAATTTATTAGGTAATAGATAATTAAGAGTACAAATTTATTAAAGGGCTTATATTGTCCCATTCACAAAAAATGACAACTTGTATATATTTGTGAGTTTTTTAAAGTAATTCCTCTCAAACACCGGAGAGAAGGACGCCACTATCAAGTTTCTGCCCCGGTTCGAAAAAATCGTAGACCCACTGCTGGTGGTATACTCATACATCAAAACAATCATTCCCATATATAGTTTTAAGATGCACACGATTTTTAATTTTATCGTATGATAATTAAGCATATCTAAGAAAAAACATTAGTTTATAACGTGTAAAATTTTCATAAGATTAAAAAGAAAAACCTTTTTGGAACAAAACAAATAAAAATGATATATGTCGACATACTCGTATATAGGTATTAACATTAAAACTAGATTTACCTCTAAAATTAGAAGGGGTGCAGGTTCCCGGGTATGAGGGCTGTGCTGATTACGACATCGGAACTCCTAGTTTCTCTGCCCAAAAGTGCTCTTTCAGCGTTCAAAAACTCTTCGCTCATTTCTTTAGCATATCCTCCTGTGCCAGCACCTTCTTCCTGTATAACGAAGTGATAGTCATTATTACAAACCTATTCGTATATTTTATTTGAACAAAAAATAAGGAACTACAACACACTAAAGTTCCATTCAATATTCAAAAAGCTACTACGGAACTTTTTAATATTTAGCCATGGCATAAATGTGACCTATGGATATAGATTGAACAAATTTGGAGTAAGTAAATGAAAACAAGTAAACATTTGAAATTTATGCAAATTGTAACGTAAAATAGATTTGAACAAATAGAACATTTTATTAAAACTGTTTGTTTTCACTTTTGAATTGATTTTACCAAAATATAGTATTTTTTCTTAAATTATTGTAAATGGGTAATTTAAAAAAAAAAAACCATTTGTAGGTCTTTATAATAATGATGATTCTACACACAACAAACTACAAGGCAAATTTAATTACGTAAACATCTTATGCAATTTGTTTGAAGATAAACAAAAATATTTTCAAGACTTCAAGATAAGTTTTAAACAAACTAAAATTAACTCCACCGTTTTCGTTATCTAATTATTATGTTAATTCTTGTATAAACGTTTATAATGAAATTAAATTTTGTTTGGCAGATTCCGTCGTATTTTTTTAAATATGTTATTATACTTATATTTTGTACATTAGTGTTTTTTTACGATTTATCAGTAATATAAATATGAGTAAAAATAGTTAGGTACATAAGTGTTATTTAAACGACTTTGTGATTTATAGTGATATTATTTCAGAAATGTTACATAATCATAATTGAAATTGTAAAATATACGCTCAGTTACATACTTGAGTGATTAGGAAATTAAATTCTTATTGTAATTTCAAATTTTTAATAAGTTTGGCCAAACTACGAAAGGCTCTATTCAATTTATTACAACAGTTTACTATTCGCACTACTACTAAATAAATAATGCGAAATAGATATAAATAGTAACTATTAAGAGTCTATCAGTAATTCTATTTATGGTGTTATTTTATATTAAAAGAAATAAGTTTATGACCCAAAATGACTTTTGATTATTTATATAAAACGATAAATGAAATCAATGAACAGTAGAACCTATTTTCATTGTCATGATACAGATAACGTTTCTTATTTCGTATACACAAAGGAATAGATGGACGCAACGGTTACTTTATATTATTTTTTACCGTATGTAGTAACACTTGTAGCGTAAGCTACGAATAAAACTCATTGTATATATGGAAGATTAACACTTTCTAATATAAGACAACTATATAAAAACACGTAATTACATTACACCATAATCAAGGTTTACCGTGTAATTTCATAAACATGATTATACTGTAAATTGTAATGAAATATTTCTGTTGATTATTTTACTTCTCTGAATAGAACGTGTTTTGGAATTATAATATATTTAGTTTTGTTTTGTTGAAACTAAACAGAAAACCTGATATGATGAGTGGGTAATGATAGCAATCTATCTCTACAAGTTGTTTTATCAAAAATTACCATTGGCGGTAGCTGCCAAAGTCAGGGTGGATGCTGCACCCCAACCAAAAAGATTAGGGTACACCCACCTCTGAAAAGCAAATAGGTTTATAAGCACTAAATACTTAATTAGTATGAATGCATGATATCCCGTATCTGATAACAGTAACCGTCTTTTCAGTACTCTTTAAGCAGACCAAATCAAACCCTAATGTAATTAGCTGACACTCACCCAATCTGCTGGGGTTACCTAAATTTGAAATTAAGAGACACTTTATAAAAATATCTTATGACGTGATCGACTTCAACGAAGGAATATCATTCTAACCGTTGGAGAGTAATTGATGAAAAAATATTCATTTCCCATCTTTAAAATAAAATACAGTTTAAACAGTATATTAGTTACTTGACGTCAACGTGAAATGTACTTTAATAAATTTAACAAATACTATACAAACTTTAATAGATGTGAAATAAGCAGTAATTTAATAGTATGTGATTGATGGCATAATAAATGGGAAAAGCGTACGAGATTATGAAATTGATTTACACATAATATGTTATTATTTGTGCACAAGTTAATTATATGTAATATGTTTTGGTGTGATTTATATATTGACGCAGTTAAACCGACTTGTATGACGTGACGGCATATGACGTTTAATGTTTCACATCTGCCGAGCGTCCCGTGACGGCCAACAATTTTTTAAACAATGTAAATCGTGATACGTATCCACGAGTGATTATTGCTCTCTAATAGTAGTATTCCGGATACAGTGAACCTATAATGAATTTAGGTTTTGGCACCGCAATCTACCTAACAAGAGTAACAAAGTATATATATATATATGTGTTTATAATTTAAATACCTATTCTAGTGACTCGCTGGAAACAAATAAATTGCTTCCCACGTAATCACGAAAAATATTAAATAATATTACAATTTATTTTTTATAAGAAATGAGTTCAAAAATAACCGCTAATACTAGATAATTTATTTTAAACTAACAACTTTACAAACTTGTGTGTAGCATTGAGGGTAATATATATAGGGTATTAGGGTAATATTGAGGATGGTAACAAAATGACTGAAATACAAAAATATGTAACTAAATTTTACTTGAATTATGAGTTATTTCTATTTTGCACTATACTAACCAATTATCCCAAGGTTAATTGATTTAACAACTTGATGATAATCATATGCAAAATTATGTTGTCCATCTTGTTTTATTTTTGCAAATTTTGCATGAATACTCTACCTATTCTATTATTGGTAAATTTAACTTTTCTATGTCCACATACTTTATACGAACCAAGTGATAAATACGTTATTGTATTCAGTAAATATAGATATGGATATACTTTACTTATTAACACTTTGTGTTACATGACGAGTCGTGTGGTTGTTTTCATGACATCAATCAACGTATTTAGATTATCAATTGACTTAATGGTGCACGGTGCACCCTAGTTTCAACCGATATCAACATGTATGAACATTATATTAGACATACTCTCAGTGGTCGGAGATGTGATAACACGCAATTGTAGGCATATTATAATAATTTCCAAGCAATTTAGATTGGATATATAATGTATAAGAGATTAGTGTCATAGAGAGTAAAACCATTTGACACAATACAATTTCGGAAAACTACAAAGTATGTTTTAAGTAAACAGATATTTTTGAGTTCTTCCCCTACCCATTGTCAACAATAGCAAAAGACAATTCAAACGGAACGCAGGTCGGGTCGGGTCGGGTCGGGAGTACGGGAGCCTATTTCCATGTATTTCTATTCTATGCGACTTCACATGGGACGCGTGCGCGGCGTTTTTGCTGTAGTGTGAAATCGCTCATATAAATACATAGAAATAGACCCACCGTACTTCCCATCCGAATCACGTACTGTTTAGATTCCCCTTAAATAAAACACTTACCCTCCTCATTCTCCTCATGATAACACGTAAGCATTGGTATAATTTTTATACAATCTAAATAAATTTATTTGATCCTAATTGTATTGTAAAAGAAAAGTAAGTCTTCCGTTATCAAGAATAAGCAAATCATAACCCTCATATGATACTCGAACGGCCCCAAATACATCAAATCTATTACCTGTAAACTTGACAAAATTAGTAAGATACTGTATGATATTGGTAAAAGAAAATTAACCATCTATCTATTAACCTTCATGTCCATAGTGATGAACTGTGCTCCGAGACTTTCGATTTGTTCTCGAACGGCGGGACGCGTGTCGAAAGCCCGCACCGCAGCGCCCATACACCGAGCTTGAGCTGCTGCTGCCAAACCAGCGACTCCGCCGCCAACAACTAGCACTCGACACGGAGGTACACGACCTGCTGCTGTCATCTGACCTGCACAATACACAGCATCATTTAAAATATATAATTTTACCACTAAAGCAACAGTTGATAATTATATCGAAACATGAGGCAGAGTAAAGTCCATATCCGAAACGCCAACATATTTGGTGCAGAACCAAGAATTTCATAAAAAAATTCTGTGATGACGAATATCCAGCATGAGATAAGCTTAGCTCTAAAACTTTGTATAATGTTTGGTGCAACATACAGTTGTGAGGCACCATTTTGCAAAAGAAATCTCATTAAAAAAACAACCTTATTTAGCAATTAAAGACTATCTTCAGGGCGAGCATATTTTACTTTATTTTTTCCTGTATGAGGTTTTTAATATTTAGCTTGATAAATGCGAAGAATATATATTTTTGTGACCAATAAAAAAAATTGTGATTCCTAATTTAATATTACATATAATTCTAAATTTACTTAACTAACACAAATTCAAACAATATTTATTATATACTTACAAAACATTATACAAATGTTTAAATCTTACCAGAGAAAAATCTTGGAAAATGCGCTGCTGCTTCAATAACAGCTCTATAGCCAGCAACATTAGCCATTGAACTAAGAACGTCAAATGCTTGTGCACGACTTATACGAGGAATACAGTCCATTGCTAAAACAATATAATGTATTAGATTAGACAAAAAATTGATTTAAATAGTGAAAGTTCCTGAATGAAATCGTCTACAAAGTTATTCAAATTACTCTTAATAACGCCTTATTAGGATCCCTTATTGTCGAATAATTAACAAACGGTACTTAATACTTTTTCAATATACTAAAAAAATACAAATGAGTGAAGACCTAACATCGATAATTTTACAATATACTCGTATATTTAAAATAAATGTCAACGAATTATCTCACTCTTTGAAAAAATCATGAAGGCGTTTTTTTGGATTATCTCAAGAAGACTGACACGGCTTGTACGTCATAATTAAGAAACCCTACCGCGACATGCGTACGGGTAATGGAATGCAATATTCGTTATTTTTATCACTGTTACTAAGTTGAATTGTTTGTGTGTTATTTAAGTAATTCCATTTTTAATTAATTTCATTAAAACACCTTATTATTTTCAATTATTTATGGTCAAATGAAAACTTAAAAAAAAGAACAGCATTATGTAAATTAGTAAGAATTGTTTCTATTTCTCCTTTGCACATTGATCAATTCTACATTTTTTTGTAAGGTAAATAGTAGATTTCACCGCTCGACGGGCTCATTGAGTGAGATAACATTAAAAAAAGAAACCGAAATTTATAACACAATTAATACAATCGATTTTGTTCACATCTCTTAGCATACTGTTTGTAAAATTTAAATTTACCTACCAAATGCATTCATTCTTCTTTCAGCTAGTTTCTTAATTAAATTCTCATTCTGAGCAGGATAAAGAAGAGATATGAGAGTCCCTTCTGTTCTTACATTTTGTATTTCACTCTCTAATACAGGACGAACTTTTAAAATAATATCTAGAACAAAATAATGTTAGAAAGTATATATAAATCAAACTTTCAATTTATCTCTTTTATATTATTCTTACCAGACTGGAATGTATCTTTTAAGCTAGTGACTTTTGCTCCCGCCTCTTCATATATCTGATTTGGGTAATTAGCTAAAGCTCCAGCGTTTTTCTTCTACATTGACACTAAAACCTTTCTTAACTAATTTACTAACTACAGCTGGTACTATGGCAACTCTGAAAATAAACAATAGATTATTCGTATTTACAAACATAAAAATTGCATATACAAAAAGCAATAAATTTTTGAAATAATAAATATTTTAGAAGCTACAGAAGAATATTTAACCTTCGTTCATCTTGCCATATTTCTTTAGGTACACCTATGGTGATTTTTGAATATGCGATCCCCGGAGTCGAAGATGCTGAGGATGAATTGCTGGATAACCTGATGTGCCAAGTCCGTTGGAGCGGCTTGTAAGTTCTAAGCATTCTTAAACACCCACACATGTTGATAATTTATCTAGAAATAATAAGAATGGTTTAATAAATATTACTCTATTAACATGTATAAAGACACTGATAAACCCATGTACATTATATAGATACAAACTTCGTTGCACATACAAGTTCCCATATATAAATACAGGGTATAGGGCAACGATGAAACGAAAGTTTTAGATAATTCAGGAGACAACATAACATAATTTAATATTATTTAAACTGGCGCGTTTTGCATCTACTAATATTGTTTAGGAATATCGGGTCTAGAATGCGAACATAATTTCTCGACGTTTCGGTCTGGTTGTACAGACCGTGGTCAAGGGTCGACTGTGTTAGTGTCTTCTTCGGCGGGGGGGTAATTATTAAAATACCCTCGTATTTTTTGTTTTATATATGTATGATGTATAATCATAGTTATAGATATTCCACACTGCACTCTATGTATCGATTATAATCTGTAGATCTCAATCAGGCCGAAACTTCGAGAAATTAAACTATATGTAATTGTGAGTTCTAGATCAGATATTATTAAAATGGCGGGGGCACCGCGATACGTCAGCAACCACGTAATTACGCGTGACTTACGTGTAGAGAGCCTGGATGCATTCATAAGCAGCCTTGCAACCAACATGTTCCGCAGAGCGGACACGTCGGCACACGTTCACCTCCAGAACATCGGTTGCACGCTAGACCTCCCGATAGACGGAGAGGAAGAGGTGGACACTTGTCTTTAATACATAGGCCTCAGGCGCGCGATCTCATACGCCGGTCCTCGCCTAGCTGAGTAGGTAGTTGAAGGAGGACCGTGACTATGACCCGTACAGATCGGGCGCATTTCCCTGACCCTTCAGAGTCCGATCGATAGCAGGTTTAGCTCCCAGGAAACTCAGAAGATTACTCCACGAGGGACGCACCTTGTGTGCCTCACCCAGCTGACTTGTCCGTAGGCGCGGACAAAGGAGAGGCCACCGTCGAAGGGAATAGCCCTGTTGCGGTATCCCCGTGTTCCCTATTAGTTCGTAGTTTAGTAATAGTGTAGTTTATAGTTTCCAACTATTGTTTACTTTTTAAGTCTATTGTAATTTTGAAATTGTAATTTTTTAATTGTAATTTTTTTTATAAAGTAAAGAAATGGTTAAGGAGACACACGCTGCACTGTTGCTGGACTGTTTGAGCTGACATGGAGTGCACGAGATGATTGCTATATATATTATTAAAATGAATTTAAAATTTCTACGCGTTTTAATGTTTCCAAGGCCAGAGCTACAAATTACAACCTATTGCATTCATTTTTTATTTTATATTTTAGATATCACTATAAATGCAGAGTATGTGCAAACATGTATGAACAGTTGGTAATATACATATGAACGGTTGAAATTTTACATGGATGCCCATGTTAGTTCAGTTATGAATTTATTTTCATTTAAGTGATAGTTTTATGCATGTATTGTTTATTTATACTGAAATCGAAATAAAAAAACATCGTCTACACTACTAGAAATTGTCTATAAAACGTGTTATATTTCTGATTCTAAAGTGTCAGAATACGGCGTAGCTTTCAGAAGGTAGGTAGGTGCTAGCACTTTCCTAGCATGCATCACTTTTCCTGAGACCCGTGTAACGGAACTAGCATGATGCAGGCGTAACAAACACCACATAACGTGAGAAGGGCCGCGATAATAATGCATTTTAAATAACAATGCAACATAAAACAATAGTATATCATTAAAATAGTTAAGTAAAAAGATCCACTACCATCAATCATTACTTCTTCAATTCAATTAGTAAATATTATATTTTACCGCTTTGAATTATCATCATTTAATTATAACAACTTTCAGATATGTTGACTTTATAAGGAAATTTCATTCATTCATGGGTCATATGTATTCTCGATGTCTTTCTTTATTATACAAACTCAAATGAACTCGGTTAAGGGAATAATGTTGTTCTTTATAAAAACAACGTCGATAAACAGTGTCATCGAGCGATATTTAGACAAACGTAGTCTATGACATACGTAGTGAGCCCTCACAAAGATCTTCGTAATATGGTTGATATCGATTTTACATATGTGTATAATTGACGTATAAATTATGTATGAATGATCTATAAATAAAAGTCAATGATAACAGGAGATTGTCCAACACTATATTGACTAGAGCTTCCCTGTAGTTTGAAATAGTTCCTAATTGCCAACTTGATAATGCATTAAAGTAAACAATCATTATATGTAAGCGAATTAGCTGCAAACCATACACGAACGACACAAACGTTAGTTCCATTCAACGAAACGGCCAATTTTTGACCAAACCAAAACTCCATAATTGTAAAACATATATTTTCCAATATAAAAGAAGTCTATGTCACAAGTATACATTGTCAGTCTGTTCGTTAATGTATTTATAACTCAAGAAATAATCAACCGATGTGCGTGTATTTGAAATCATGAGAAGTACTTTCTAGACAGGTTTTAATATATATTTTTAACATTAAATAATATATAGAAAAAGTTATAAGGATAATAGTGTATACAGTATGCAAATCAAATCACGAGCACAACTCCCACCTCATATACGCACAATATTTTGCAACTGTAGCTGTAACCATGGACGTTTGGTGATGATCTATTCTTTTTTTACAATCTTATTATTTTAAATAAAATTTTGCATTATTTTTTCAAAGGTAACATCATATTTTTACAACAGGTTAGGTTATCATTAAATTTAAAAAGTATTTGAGGTTTATATAGTAAGTTTACCCGCAACCCCGTCTGCGCGGAATTCCGTGTTTGTACAAATAAAGGTAGTTAATATTCGCAGTTACGACATTAAACTGAACAAACATGCGCACACTTTTTCAATTTCATAAATTATATGAGTTCCGCTATTGATTCTAGAGCCCTCAAAGTGATTTTTCTAAAATAGATATAATGTACAGATTTTGTTTCTTTAGAGTTTTATTATAAATTTAGATACCAAATACTTAATACGACATTTGTTAATAAGTGTATATGAACACAGCAAATGTGACTTAATTATTTTCCCCCATTTGGGATTGTTTTCCAAGAACGCTAAATCGTATTTGTTTATTTAAACTAAGGACCTGAATACAATGTTTTAACCCTGACCGAATTCCCATACAAAATTATGCTCCTTTTCACTTGCTTCGGAATAAGTTTTGAAATTTTTATAAATCCTGTACGTTACTACGTATCTACTATACGTACGTATAGAATACTTCCATATCGAATTTAATTAAAATCCAACATGTAGTTGTTGCGTAACGCAAGTACAGCAGACAGGCGGACAGACAGTCAACATTTCTAAAAACCATAGAAATGTTTTCCGTCATTGATATTAAAGTCCCCCAGAGTGGTTTTCTCCAACTATATATTTTTAGTATAGATTAGATTATGCTGGATATTATAAGCCCGCTTCGCTGATCATAAATAAAAATTTGGTGATAACTGATAACAGGGCCTTTTCCTTTGGTGGTACGTATCGACTTCATGTAAAATTTTATTACATTCCGTCCAGTAGCTTTGACGAAAAAACAAAGTTTTCAACTTGCAAAATTTTTTCCTACGATATGTAACTTTTTACATATATATACATTAAATTATTGTGCATAAGCAAAGTGAAGTTGAAATACTCGCATACAATATAAATTACGAATTATTTTCAAATCTCTGCAGTTTTAATGTGGTAGTTACCTACCGCCCGTATAAAACGTCTTTGGAGTATAATCACCAACTCTAATATAATCATATGCTTAATACATCACAGTGAGATGTTAAATATATTTACACAAGAAGTACGATGTTAAAAATATAAGAACACTCTGAGATAAATAAATACGTACGTGCGTGCCTACTATTGTAAAAATGGAATATTGACACTGGCAAATGTTACTAAGAAACCAAGTACAAGAAAAAAAAGTTATATTTTAAAATGAAATTTTGTATTTTCAGGCAATGAAAATGTTGTTTATTGTCTAAATATTGTAAGAATTTTTATAGTTTTACTCAGTACTACAAAAATCGAGCATAGTCAATAAAAAATTTAATACAGTGCGACACAGCTGTTAAATCATGCTACATTACAATTATTACAAAATTTATGCCCAACGAAATGTTAACCGTAATTAACCGACATCTACTTTAAAACGGCTATACATCTTACTACACAACCTACGTTTTCAGTACTCTAGCGACACGTATTGAATTGTATATTTTGAGGCACCATTTTAATAAAAGTTGTTTCGAAGCACATCGCCGAAGAACGTGTCTAGAGTCCGAGTAAATTAAAAATAATTAATATTTATAATTACCTATTCGGCTCACACGCTAAATTAAGCCACGGCAGCTGCTAATCGGAGCGCCAGGCAAAAGTGGGTGTTTAAAAAACACCACACCAACGCACACGTAGGAAATGTTACTGAAATGGGTAAAACACCGGGGTTAACTTAACACGCCGACACAACTACAACGACATTTCGACCGCGCAGCGTGCCGCGAGTGCATTGGAAGTGTGACCAATATATTATTTTAGAAAACGACCATTCTTTACTAACTGACGTAAAATATTAAGTCTGTGATACAAATTTTGATAAATGTCTAGATTATACGACACAAAATTTCATTATATCAATCAATAAACTAATCATCTATTCGCAAGAAATCTAGAATAAAATCTTTTTCATCGAATTAGAAAACAAATAAATGTATAAAAAATAATAAAACTTAAAACATCAAATAGAGAAAAATTAAAAATAAGTTCTATTCAACTTTACAAAATACCATTTTTATCATTCCTAAAACAATAGATAACTTACTTATTGTAATAACATATAGTCTGGTTAATTGCAAATATACACTATATACTTATAGGAGATGCGTTACTAAAAATTAAAAAGTATACTAAATAGTAGAAAGTTTATTACTGCAGACACATTGGAAAACTTTTTTTATCTCTTGACATTACACAAACTTGTTACACTAGTGATTAAAAATATCGATAATTTTACATTTTTAAGATAATTTAAAATATTTATTAGAATTTAAATAGCAATAACATTTTTTAGTACATTATTTCAATTATATTTACTCAAGCATTATTTACCTATTATTGATAGCTACAAAAATATTTTTGAAGCTATCCTAAATAATGAAGTTCCTTGACCCAGAAATCATTTGTAAATTATTTTTACTTAATACTAGCTGCTCTCCGTCATTTTACCCTCGTAGTTCCCGTTCCCGTGGCATTTTCGGGATAAAACTGCCCTATCATCGCTTGAAAACTGCAGTACAAATGCTACATTAAATAAATTAACATTAAATCAACTAGGCACATACATAAAAGAATTCGTCACGACCGATCTTTATACTTATTGAAAGTAAATATTATTTCTAACCCTTTACTATGAGTTGCAATGACTGACACAATTTTGTAAAATACAAATTAAGCAAAATATTGTAATTTTTATACACAAAAAAATCATGTGTATAATTCCTAAACACGGAATTAGAATAATAGTATTTTACAGACTTAACAACACACTTTCATTATAACAAACGTAAACTACATGATTTTACATATGCAAACTCGTGGTTTCTATAAACTATTTGAAAAACCTTACCGTAAATACATTTGTTTTCAATATTAAAAAGACATACAAAAGTACGTCGTGAGAGAGAAAGAGACAATAATAACAAGCCCTTTACAATTTTATCACTGTAGAATTATTATTTCCTTTTCTTTATGTTATATTCATTCTTTAAAGATCGTACGCATGTTTGTTTTTTAAATAGGGAGTACATATTATATTTCTTTCTCGATGTCTCCCCTAATAATTTCTTTTACCAAAACCAAACTATATTACACAAGGCGCAACCAAAATAAAATAGTATAGGGTCAATTACACAAGCTAATGAGGATAAGAACTGCTATATGATAGACAGAGCTCCGGCCAACAACAATAATATGACTTTCTATCGATATATTATATCGATGCATTAGAGCAGCACTATTTAAATGTTTTAACCGAAAAGCAATCCGCGAATCAACGTGTCAAATCAGGCAAACGTACCTATTTTGCGTACGTACCTATATATTATCTAAATACAAGTAGTTTACTACAACCCCTCTAGCTGATCATAGTGTACATTGGTGGCGCTACTTGTGCACTAATTTGGCACGTGGAGATTGTTGCGCTGACATTTAATAGAGTTGAACTTTTTATAAAGTGCCACGTAAAAATGGTCGGAAGGAACGCAAAAAAGTTGTTAAAATATGTGAGCGAACTTACACCTATTCATTCAAGAAATTGTGAGTACCTTTAAATCCCCTTCTACAAATTATACGAGTTAGGTAACGATCAATTTATAATATTTTTAAGTTATATATTTTTATCGAAATCAAAAGTTAAATTTAACTTAGTTATGCTCGAGCCGGTTGAGATAAATATTATTATAAGACGTGTATAACTTTGAAATAGCTATGATAATAACTTACATTTTATTGGCAAAATATGGATATAAATTAAATAAGCAAAGAGTTCATTCAAGATTTATACAAAAAGCCTATTTTAATCAAGTACTCATAGTATCTGTAAAACTTTCAGAAATAATTGTTAACAGTGGCTTCATTTTCTCGTTTTTTTTTAGATGGAACAGCAAAGAGGGTTTTGGCTACTAATCCAATTGTTGAAATGGATGGAGATGAGATGACCCGCATAATTTGGGCTAAGATTAAGGAAAAGCTTATTTTCCCTTATGTTAAGGTATTCTATAGTATTTCCACAACTCTTTGGCATCAAACATTTTGTTTCAACTTTTTATTACATAATCTTAGAATAATTAATTTACTGGAGTAATCTATTTATTTATGGGAAGGTTTTAGTTTAAGCCAGTTAGGCTTGTTCTAGGCGATTTTATGTTGACCATATAGAAACCTTTTGAAGAAAGACCAGGTTAAAAATACCCATAACGGTAGAGTAAGAAATGTATGAGAGTGCTCATGAATGTACAAAAAGTGACAGAAATGTGTCAGGATGGTAGCAAAGAAAGGATGTGTCTCTACCTACCATTTTGGGAGAGAGATGTGACATTATGTATGTATGTATGTTATTCAAGCACTATGAGGTATGCAAAGTAGGAATACATTATTATTGTTATGAATTAATGTTAAATGAAACCTTAATTATAGGTGAGTAAGGAATTTTTACAAAGATTAATAGAGGGTTGCAATCATTTACTATAAAGTTGGTTAATACACAACACAATATATACTTATATATGTAAATAAACACAGATTGTAAAAAAAATTCAATACTATAATTCCCTATTCACTGGCTTATATCATTATATGCAATAGTTTTGTTCTGAAATATTTAGAACATTAATAAAGTAACTTTTATTATCCCGAAAAAAAAAAGTTTATAAAGATACTTTAGTTGACACACTGACAAAGAATTCACCAGGTAAAATATATATCAAATTCAGATATTTAGTGATCATGTACATGTACATACATGTACAAAGATATGCTGTTATGACAATGGAATAAAATGAATAACCCAATATTAGGAATTGTATTTAAAAAAAGTATTGTTTACATGATTAAAACTATAGTTAAATTTCTTGTATACTTCTTACAAAATAATATTTAAAGTAAATAAAAGTGGGTAGTTAGTATGGATGCATGTTATTTATTTTACTTATTGTAAAATAGGTTAGTGCTAGAAATACTGTAAAAATTATGGATTTGTGACATTTTTTGGTTGTAGATAATTGCTTGTGCCAGAGTACAGTGGAGCTCTAAAGACCCTTTCAATCATCACCAGTAGTTAATTCATTAAAAAGTTTGTGTTAGTAATATAAATTTTTAAAACATCATTTTATATGATTGCGTGTTATATGACCTGAATTAACAGATTATTTATTTAGATTGCATTGAAAAAGAAAAGACTGAATGTGCTCTTGAATAATTTTGTAATCAAATGATTTGTTTTCTTCTTATTTAGGCTTGTGATTTTTAACAGGTTGATTTTCATATGTTGGTTGATGATAATGTGATATATTTGTATAGTATTAGAGTCTAAAAATAGGTATAATGCATGTCCTAATTGTTAATTAGCTGCTGAGCACATAAAGACTAGTTACTGGCTCTCAAATGTTACTGCCAGTACTTACCTAAGATTACTTGGCCAACCTACTATCAAGGCAGGCATTTCATCACTATGTTTTCCTTCACCTAAAGCTAACTCACTCAAACCTACATCCACCACCGCAGAACCCACTCAAACCAGAACCATTGCCATTGTTGTTGTATATCATAATGTTGACATCATACTGATGTCAATTACTAAACTAAAACCAATGTAATAAATAGGCTGACACCAAATCAATTTTTCTTTACTCCTTTTGTTAAAACCTTTTTGTTGTCAATTTTTGTACCACCCTGTTTTTTTTTTTAATTTGTTTAAAGTTATATTTATGTAATGTTAGTATTATATTAAGTTTGCAAAATGTTATTGTAACAGAATTAAGAATAAATTATATTTAACTTTTAAAAGCCCCCTCATATACCTTGGTTACTTTTCTGATCTTGAAATGACCAGAAACCAAATGTTCCGGACATATGACCCTCAATAATTTTTGTTATTTTATGAAAAAACGTAATTCACCCAATTGTGATAAATGCAATAATGTCGAAGACATGCATCACGTGTTGAGGGAATGTGTCCGGAATATAGCAGAAAGGGAAAGACTTGTAGCAGCGCACCTCGGTCTCAATATGTGGGATCAGACCCTCAGGGTACTTTCCACGGGATCATTTCAGAGCCTAACAGTGCTGATGCCCTATTGGTATACAACCTAGTTGCCAAATATTTTATATAAAATGTAGAATATTCAAGGAGGCCGGCGTAAAACAAAGGGTTAAAGGCAAATAAATATTGGAAAAAAAAACCATTATATTTCATATTTTTACTCATGAAAATAAATTTAAACAGGTAGTAATCACACAAATCCGTATTTATCCGAAGATAAGGGTTTATTTAACAGTTTCTTGGAAATTTATGTTTTACAGAGCTTGTGCTCTTTATTGTTATATGTTACAATGATGATCGTAGGTTATCGTCTCGCAAAGTCACTGGCTTTGCTTATCACAGTTTTATAGGCCAATGTTGCTGCGAAGTGTGGGTGTGTTATATAGCTATGACTATTCGCGGACAGTTTGGTCAATATGCCACGATATCCCATTTCTTTGTTTGTAAATGAAAAATAAACTAAATTTAAAAGTTTAATTACTTGGAAAGTGGATTTTATATTTACTCCTTACCTTTGAAACATTAACAACACGATTTACTTTGTTCAGGGAGATAGAAAAATCCTGTTTGCGAAATGACTTGTACCAAATTGTCACGTTGCTACTTGTGACAGTAATTTCACTGAATTCGCCACGTGCTAAAACTACAAAAGTGCTTAAGGAAATCTACGGATCTCAAGATGCCATGTGTTTGCGTGTACTGTGCAGGGTTTTGTGATGCAGAGTAATACATAAAAAAAAAACTATTTGTACCAACAGTTGGACTGCCTTTACTATGATCTGGGTTTGCCTCACCGTGACGCTACTGACGATCAAGTGACGATTGACGCGGCTCACGCCATACTGAAACATAATGTCGGCATCAAATGTGCCACTATCACTCCTGATGAACAAAGAGTTGAAGGTATATAATAACAAACGTAAACTGTATCCATTTCAAATATAGCCCTAAAAATAGTAAATGGGACGCGTCCGGGAATTCACGTACATACATAGTACCTACTTTAAATCAATTTGGTTTTTATTAAACGGTATGTCATTATGATGCCTATGCTTCATTGGTTGGAAGGTCAAATTAATAATATCATAATTAAAGTCAGTGCCCAGTGAACCTATATCGATGTATTTATCTTAATGTGAACTTTATAACAGGGTCGAATTACGTACGAAAGTAACGTTTTCAGTAAATAAAGCATTTGTTTGGTGTTTTTTTTTTATTTTTTACGTAAAATGTAAATTATATTATCTACCAACAACAGACAAATAATTTTTAATTAAATCCGGTGTAAAGGTTACTTACACTAACTTTTTATCATATAGCCTTCATTAAATAATAATTTTCTCTTAGAGTTCAAACTGAAAAAGATGTGGCTGAGTCCAAATGGAACAATTCGTAACATCCTCGGTGGGACTGTATTCCGTGAGCCCATACTGTGTAAGAGTATACCGAGGGTAGTACCCGGATGGACTAAGGCCATTGTGATCGGACGTCACGCGCACGGCGATCAGTATAAGGCGCAGGACTTCGTTGTACCGAAACCTGGAAAGGTAATATGGATTATAAGTCAGAATACCACACTGCACTGTTAACATATATTTTCAATACAGTAATTATGCTAAGACTGGGGCCTATTTGTCCCGCACAACACTCTGATACTTGTAAATATGTAGTTTTTTTTAATTTTTTAGTTTTGCTATCTACATGTGTTGTGTGGTCACCGGTACATAAATAAATAAGCTTTTTCCTTTCATATCTCCATAATTTTAAACTGTTTAACTGTTGCTATTATATACCGATTTTAATATTAATATTTAAATATTACTTAATTGATATGTTTGGATTTTCAAAATAACTAGTGTTCACCTATTTAACCGATATATGACAATAAAATCATAATTGAAAATTGCAGGAAAAAAAAATGACTTTATTTTTTTAATTGATAATACTAAAACTCATCAATAACTACTAAACAACAAAATAAAATCGTTTGGGAAGAAAATTGTACTAGACTGTTTTATATATATATATATATATATATATATATATATATATATATATATATATATATATATATGTATATGTATAAATATTTTTAAAATACATTTAAAACAAAAAAAATCTTTTTTTCTAGTTATGTATAAGTGAAAAGAATTATTTCAAATAATTATCGGATTGCTATTAATACAGGTGGAGCTCGTGTACACTGCTGAAGACGGTACAACAGAAAAACGTCTTTTGTACGATTTTAAAACTCCCGGCGTTGTTCTGGGCATGTACAATATAGACGAATCTATACGGGCGTTTGCCCATTCTAGTTTCCAGGTAACATTTTTTGTCCATATTTATATTTCATGTGAATGTGTCGAAGAATGTATTTTTTTAAATTTATGCAGTAACATTTATTCATCCATTTCTGTTAACAGGTGGCCTTGCAGAAAAAATGGCCTTTATATTTATCTACAAAGAATACGATATTGAAACGCTACGACGGCCGGTTCAAGGACATCTTTGAAGAAGTATATCAAAGGTACTTAAAATACCGGTCCACTTAAAAAAAAAAAACACCGGTTTTTAAAAACGTTGTTTAAAATGTCTTATATTGAAAACTAGTTATCCACCTAGTTGTCGAAATGAGCAATAAATTATTTGTTTTATTTTATACTAGTTGTGCCCGCGACTTCGCTCGCGTGAAATTCAAACATTTCTATTCTAATAGACAACCTATATTCTCTCCCGTCCCGTCCTACATTTTTCAAACAATTTTTTTTAAACTATCATGTTATATATGTTTCAGAACAGTCCAAGTAATTAAAAAATAAGTATAGCGCTATCTATGAATAACCGTCAGAAGTATATATATATATGTATATATATAATTTGCTACGTAATCACATTCATAACAATTTGTCCCCCATGTCACCAAAAATGAACAAACCATGAACCGTCCAATTAATTACAACGAAGTAATATTATGTTCCGCGCCATATTTATACCTATTGATAGTATGATTGACATTCAGTTCACTACTTCCAAAAATTACCCTTGAAAATTAATTATCAAAATATTGTTTTCTTAAATTTTTTTATTCTCAAATAAGACTAAAACGTATTTATTTACAATCTCTTCTTTCATACTAAAGACGCCGCGTGTCATTCAAATTACTATAACTTTTGATAGAGTTGAACGATTTTAATGAAATAAAGTTTTGATGTTACCCCGGAATATGCTTTATAATTATCTTATTTAATTTTCGAGTTTTTAATATATACTTAGTAGTTTCTAATTGATACCTGCACAGACAGACATGTAGACATTTCTAAAAATGTTACAATTGTGTTTAATTACTTATTTTTAGCCCCTAACAAACACATTTTATCACAAAAAACGAAAATGTACAGACACGTGAAATTTACAATTTTTAATATTAGTATAGATCGGTCGTTTTTTTTGAAAATAAACACAGTATATAAATGACTGATAACGTATAGTTAATCGTAAGAAATAATTATGTTGACATGGATGGTGTATCAACGTAAACAATTAATTATTTGATGTTAAATGTTTAATTTAATTTAAATATTAGTAACACGTATTAAGCCCTCGAGCACTTACCTGGCGTTTACGCCAGCTTTCCATTGTTTTTCTATTGTCTTATTTTTATGGGTACTCGACACATTAAATACAAGTTTTAGCTTTCTGCAGATTTCCCACAAATGCTTATTCTACCTTCCATATATGTAAATTTAACTATATCAAATCTTACATTTCACTGTATGCGCAGAATTTTAATAAAAAAGGTATCTAAAATTATTTTCGCTTGTCAGTTGTTGTATTTTATTTTAGTGATTACAAGAAGCAGTTTGATGACGCAAAGATTTGGTATGAGCATAGGCTGATTGATGATATGGTCGCACAGGCGATAAAAGGATCCGGTGGATTCGTATGGGCCTGTAAGAATTACGACGGTGACGTGCAGTCCGATGTAGTAGCGCAGGTTTGTATATTTATCGCTCGACTCGCACGTTACAGTACAGCTGGCGTATAATGGCCACTGAATATATTTTTTAGGAATTTTCGCGTACGTATACTCAAAAAGATTTTTTTATCTACTATTATTATTATGTAAATTGGTGAATAAACTTTTAAAAAGTATGCAGGAAAATTATTAACAATATTATGTTGTTTACTTACAGTAAAATTGAAATAAATATTTTCTGCACATGCATTTGTACGAATTTCAAGCTGGCCAAGTTTCGCCGATCGTACTGTACAATCTCTGTTTTGACAATATTTAAAATCTATTGCATTTTAATAGTTCAATTTAGGTAAACTATCGCAAAAGAATGTGCCTGTGGTAATTGTTTTGTCGACTTGACTCACTATTCTCGTCATATCTTAAAGTGCAATAAATTTTCTAATATTGTTACACATATACTATAAATATATAAATTGTATTAGTTTTTGAGTTCCAATTAGGTGTTTGTAAGGTTATGTGTAAGAATTAATTCGTTTATCGATTTCCAAATCTTTATACTACTATTTACATATTTATTTAGTATGCTAGAAGGTGTGACATTTGTTTTTCCATATTTGTGAATTATAAATATAGGTATTTTTTAAGAATTTTCGATGCGCTAAATATTACTAATGAGAGTGGAAATAGGATTTACATACGAAGTTAAATTCTAGAACATAATAAAATATGCAAACATTGAAAATTTATACCTAATCTTCTATTGACGTCTACTTTTTATGTAATTTAAAACATTTAGCACGTGGAATTGTGTAGTTATTTACAAAAAAAAATTTAGCGTAACTTTTAAAGTAGGCACCATTGTTGTTCGCATGCATTCAATGGAACACTCTAGCATTGTTTATTTATCACTAACTTGTTGAATAATTACATTATTGTAGTTTACCTTGTGATAAAAAATAAGAGTTGAAAAATTTGTTAGACGTCAGTTATTTATTTTATGTCGTTTAAAAACTCCTTAATTAAGACGCGCGTCTTGGTAGGATAGTGGCAGCCTGCTATAAATTGCCATACAGACTGTAGCCGCTTGCAATAGAATTGATACGGTAACTGCCTACAATAATAATACGGTTGATTCAAATCTGCTTTTATTTCACTTCTCTAACACTTCACACGAATCGTAATGTTTAACGGTAGTCGAGATATTATGAATTGTTGAAGAGTTCTTCTTTTTCTGTTAATGGCAATCTGTGAGTTATATGGCATCTCTTTGGTATCTTGTATTTACTCAATGTTTCAACGCTGTAGAAAACTAGCGGCCATAATTTTCCAGGGAGTTTTTGTGATTTCCAACGCACTTTGAATGTGCTCAATAACTATATCACGCAAAACATCACCAAATTATACAATTTAGGGTACCACAATCTTGTGGATATTAATTGTGATGTGGTCAAAGATGGCAAACACACCAATCCCTAGTGGTACTGGTTCTCAAGTGATGCTGCCGGAACACACCTATTGGTATTTCACGACAGGTTTTCAATCTTGAAGGTGGCGGACATTATTAGGAAATACCCTACCACTATGATAGGGTTTCCCTTCACCGAAAGCTCAGGCTAATTTTAGAGTTGGATAGGTAGATTAGAACCTGCGTTCATTGATGCGGAATCTGAGCGCACTACTGACTGCGCCATTATCCCGACATAAAAACAAGTATGAGATACAAGATAGAATGAGATCCCGCATAGAATTTCTGATGAAGGTTTTATATTTAATGTCCTGTTTAGGGTTACGGTTCGCTGGGAATGATGACGTCAGTACTGATGTGTCCTGACGGACGGACGGTGGAGTCTGAAGCCGCTCACGGCACCGTGACTCGGCACTATCGCATGCACCAACAAGGGAAGCCGACGTCCACGAACCCCGTCGCCTCGATATACGCTTGGACGAGGGGTTTGGTTCACCGTGCTAAGCTGGACGGTACTCCAGAACTGGAGCGGTTTGCACTCGCCCTTGAAGAGGTAAGCAACGTTAAAAAAAATCTTGAATCAAGTTAGGCCCTGAGAAGACGCTTATGGTAAGTCCGAAAAACTACAACCGGGTCGGAAAAAAAACAAACTGAACGAAAAGAACCGGCAAGAATCTCGATTTTCTTTCTTCTTAAAACACTATAGTTCCACATTAAGTAAGACGCGCGTCTTAATTATATCACCAAATTTAATGAGATGGAAAATTAAGGAAATCTAGAAGTTAATCTAAGATTAGGCTATTGTCTTTAAAATGTTGATAAATTACAAAAAAAAAATAAAAAATAAAATTCTAGTGAAATAATAAAAACAAAAGGATTGTCGTTATCACCTGATAGTTATCTCAAACAATTTCTTATTGTTATCAAAATTAAAAAAAAAAGAAACAAATCAAGATGTGATTTATATATAAATCACATAATAATATCGCTGATTATTTAGTTGTTTATTATGTAATGTTGTTACGTTGTGCATGCCGTTATCTTGCCGCATTGCAGGCCTGTGTGGAATGCATCGATAGTGGGAAAATGACTAAGGATTTGGTGATTTGCATTCACGGCTTGGCGAACACTAAAGAGGGCATGTACTTAAACACCGAGGACTTCCTACAGGCAATCGCCGATCAGCTGGAACGCAAACTATCAAACTAACTCTTGATATTGTTCTCGTAACAATTATAAGATATAGAATATTTATCGAAATATAATTGTTACATACCAATGTATAAAAAATATTTGTAATCAATAGTTTTTTTTTATTGAGTAATATTTTCAAAGTATAGTTGGTCCACTATACCACAGCTACTTTTAAATTTACAGATTATTTTTTTTATGCGATATAGGTTCAGTGCTTTGACTGCAATCTGACCTGATGATAAGTGACGATGTGGTCTAGAATGGTAAACACACTAAATCTAGGTACTGGTTCTCAATTGATGTTGCCGGAAACACACCTATTAGTATTTGGCGACAGGTTTTCAAACATGAGGGTGGTAGCTAGCTACCCCAGGCGGTACCACCATGCTATGATTTCCTCACGATGTTTTCCTTCACCAAAAGCTCAGACCAATTTTTAGAGTTGGATAGGCGGGCAAGAACCCGCGTCCGTCGACGCGGATCCGGTCACACTATCCACTCCGCTATCATCGCTTCTCATAGCAAATCAGGAATTTATGTGTATGGGTTATAATTGGATAAATTTTATAAATTAGTATTTTTATAAGATCATTCATTGATTTTAATTAGGAAAAATTTAGGCTAGGATTTTATTTGCTATTGAAATATATGTTTTGTTTGATACGTAAATGTTTTCTAAAAAAGTGTCTAACATGTAATTAAATGTCATATAATAATAATTATTATTATTATTATTAATAAATAATTAGTAATGTTTGACATGCTGTAGGTACAATTTTTCCAAAGGTTATGTTAGATTTAACCTTATATATAGATAATCTATTTTCTGTTTAGAGTAATTGAGAAATTCATTGGTAAAGTTTGATGATTGAAAATTTTTGTTCTTCCAAGTCTTTAACATTATTATTATTAAGGAAGGACATTTTAATAACAGACATTGTGAACAATCAGATTGAGTGTCATTTAAAGTATGTTGAAACTTTGCCATATTTAGAGACTGATAAATATTACGAGACTGAAAAATCAGATGTAAAACAAACGAATACGTAATTTGACTGTTTTAAGACTTTTGATTGGAATGTTTACTTTCACTTACAACTCAATGTTAAATAAATATCGCTGTGAGAATTACTTATCTGTTACTGCATAATAATTGTCGTCACTATTTAATATTATTATAGAGTTGCCTTTTCATTATTTCAATATTTGAATTTAGATTGTGACGAAAAACGATTACTTACGTCAAGATTTTATGAAATGTATGTATGACTTTTATAAAAATATACTCTTTATTTTTATTAAATTGTTTTATTAAAATTTTCCATTTCTGTAATAATATATAGGCTATGGATTAATCAGAGCAAAAATATATTGTAACCTCATATATAATTATTACTTTTAGTAGATATACAGTTTATATTGTGGTAAGGAATTTTCCCATGCCCGCTTGGTTAGCTACCATAGCGAGTTTGAAAAATTGACGTCATAACCAGTTGGTATATCCTGACATCACTTCAGAGCCAGGATAACTAAACCACTGAACCCATTTAGGTTATAAAAATATAGGTACTATAGTTTTTATAAAGAAAATTATCGGAAATTTTTTAAAGATTAACAATTTCATCATACATGTATTTTATTGGTAACTTGTTTCTTGCTTAGTTACAACATGCGTCGTTGGTTACGCGATTTGTAATGTAGGTGCATATCGGCATATATATATATGCAATATTGCGTTATTACTTTGTTAATATACCTTATTATTATAACTCAAGAATAATTGATACCATATTTATTTTTTTATACTATATATAGGCACAGCATTTTGACTACAATTTTACTTTATGATTACTAAGTACCCAAGATAAATGACTAAACCAGAACTAGATGCTTGGCGACAAATTATCAGATTTGGGTGTGGTGCTCATTTATGCGCAAATTAGAAAAAGATCCTATCATCATGCTGTGGTTTCAGGATGTTTTTTTATCGAAAGCTCCACCTTATAGAACGGGATTGGTCGAACATATGACGCGACACTATTTACGTGCCTACATCATTGCGTAATTGTCAAAAAACTTAATTGCTATTTGTAAACTGTCCTCTGCAATAACTTTTGGGGCCTTCCCACTTTTAGAAGTGGAAAGTTATCCCAAGGTTATTGAGAACAATGGAAACTCGAATGCAATGTATTATGGTACAAGGAATTTATTTGTATAAATCCATTTGAGTTATCACGATTATTGATAATAATGATAAAACATAAATAATATCAGATTTTTATTTTTAAAGTAGGATAAGATCTTTATCTTTTACAACATCATATTTAACTAATTTTGCATATTTCTTTAATAACTTCCTCCAATAACATTCAATATCTTGGTCTGTTAAGTTATCCCAAATATGTTGAAATCCCCTTTCTGCAATTTCTTTAGCTAATAAATCGTGTTCTTTAAAATATTGAATTAAACTTTTTAAGTCCTCTTTAGTTGATTTCGAATTAACGGGTATGTAATGAACCCAAGGTTTTAACGATGGGTAAAAGAATTCAATCCATTCATCACCAACATGGAATACTAAAGATTTGCACAAAAACAAATGCTTTAATCGAAAACTAGCAGCTACACCTCTATAATTGAAAAGATATTTATATTTGCAGTGATTTTCAAATGAAACTTCTGACGCTGGTGTAGTATAAAGCGTATCCTGAAAGTAAATAATAACAATAATAGATTATACAATTTTCAAGTAAATAATTAGTAAAATTAAAATAGAAAGTAAGTAATTATTACAGCGTCTGATTTCCATGCTTGATTTTTAGTATATTGAGCATCAACAAGATCTGGTTCAGAACGAGATAGTAATACTAAAGCATCCCTTTCTTCATTAGTTCGTGAACCACGAAAAAATGCTTTAGTCTCTTTTTCATTCCATGGGCATCTGGAAAAATAATGCTTCTTAAGATACTTTATAACAACACTCAATTAAATTGAAAGTGTAGGTTAAGAGAAACTAAGTAGTTAGTAATGTTACTAATAATATTCTTTCCCACAGTTTATTTTAAATTTTTATTCTGAAATTTAACCAATGATGGTATATTAAAATTGGATACTACTTAGTTTTTAAATTCAGTAAATAATTTCTTGGTGTCAATGTGTCAACATGTATCTGTAACGATTATATAATATCCGAATACAAGTGATTTAATAACTTACTTCTCAGCCGCAGCTGTAATTGATATTCTATGTTTATCCCATCTACCTATACCTGTAGGATATAGAGCGATAGCTGGTCCACCTTCCCAGAAACTCCATGCAGGATACATTATATCAAAGTAATCTATTGTCTGAAAATGTTATAGGAACATATATTTACTTTAACATAAGGTGGAAACATAAAATAACAAAGTCGCTGCGGTCGCAATTCCTAATGCTATAGGTGGAAATAATTGAAACTTAAATTTTATACAAACTTGGTCGATCCCTAAATCAATTTTATTAACAAAGTAAAAAGCAACCCACATGAAATTAAACAAAATTATAACATTATAGAGCAAAAACTAGGAAATCATTTGAGGGAATAGAAGAAATGTTAAAATGTTTTATTATTAGTATTAGAGAGAGGTTCATATCCGGAATTTTTATGTGTGAAAGAATCAGGCCAAACTCAAGTGATAGTCGGTTGGACACATTGCTCATAAGACCAATGCTTAATGGAGCTAAAGTGTTCTCGAATAGCTATCATGTACTGAAAGGTAGGCTGCCAATAAGCTGGATCGACAACCTGGTGAAGAACGAAAGTGGCACAAGACCGATCTTATGGAGTACCTATGCAGCAGTGAACACTTGATGATGATAATTATATTTATTTATTATTGTGGATTTTTTGAGAAAATTGAATAATTAAAAGCAGTATCACTGGTTGAAGATGGAATTGATTAATCATATCCTTCCAAAATGAACCAAAAAAGTATAAGAAGTGAAAAGAATTGGCTCACACAAATAAAATCATTAATAAGCAGATTAGATAAACATACTAGAATTCATCACTTGTACTTTATGGAAAACAAGTGAAAATTGTTAAGTATACTAAAAAATATATTATTAAAACAAATTTAGAGATATATAAGACAAACCACTAATATCTATAGGTAGAATTCATGTAGTTCTTATATTTATATTATCTTTTAAAGTATATAATTGTGGGGGTTATAATAATAAAAGATTTATTAATGGATAATTTAGATAACTCTTATGGGTGTGGAAGAAAACATGGAAATTTTGTATTGTAGATTAGATTATTGTGTAATTTAATAGATATAGAAGAGAATGTATAAGATTAAATGTGTCCAATAATAAGGAAACTAAATGAAATCCTACAGTATTTTATTATAGGTGTTACCTACTGAGATATTGATAGACTATATTAATATATGCGATATTACAAAAAGGACAGATAAAATGATTTGTAATATGCAACCTCACAAATCACTACGAAAGAAATTCAGGTATTCAGTTTATTGAAACTTTACCATCCCAATATCTTAGAGAATTAAGAAGATATGCCGGCGGCGTTTATTACATACAAGTCTGTTTTTAGGGTAATTTCCGAAATAGCTGCACTGATTTTGATGGGCTCTTTTTTTGGTTTTTTTGGTTTTGGTTTGGTTTGGTTTCTTTGGTTTGGTGTGGTTTTTTAGCTGAAGTTAATCCGGGTAACATAGAGTACTTTTAATTTTTTAAATAATTAGGGTTCCGCGTAAAACAAATACTAGAATAAAATCCGATTCAATGCATAGTTTTACTGGCAAGTGCTATAATTTATGAGAAATATTTTTTAGGAAAATAATTAAGTTTCCGTATAAAAAAATTAAAAAGCAGTGATATGAAACATAGGTGAAGTCGAGGGAAGGCACACAGCTATTAGTTAAAAAAATTATAACATATAATATATCAGTCACCGTAATGCTCGTACTAGTAACTAGGGGCTAAAACAAACTTTGTTTTCAAATGTCCATAAAATAAATTTGACAAATAAAGACAAAAAAAGTAAAATGATTTAGCTATAGGCAGTTTTTCTTATTTATTAAAAGGCAAATTTAAATCAACCCAGGTTTGGAGTAAGAAACGAGGAACCAATATAATGATATTGTCTATTTTGCACAGATGTAATCAGCCCAAGCTGCAGATGTCTCTTTCTCATATTATAACTATTTCTATGTGCAATACAAATAGATTTCTGAAATAACTTTTCCTAAATCTGTGTTCAAAAAACTTGGATAAGACAGAACTGGCTGGCTTACATGGCTGGCATGGCATTATTTTAATTACAGAATTAATCAGTCTTTTGTCTTTCCAAAGACAAAACTTTTTTGGGTAATAATGTGATTTTTAATAAAATTCCAAAGCATACTACCAATTTGTCAGACAACAGGTTCAAGAAACATATAAAGCAAGTCTATTTTAATGATAATGATATCTGGAAGAGGCTCTTTTATTTTACATCTATTGATGTAAATTGAAATTAAAGATAAGTAGTCTTATTATTATTTGTACACATAAAAAATGAGGTCATAAGAGCAAAAGTGACCTTACTATGAAAACAAAAGTTTACAGTCTCAAAGAAAAATTTGAAACCCTGACCTGCAGATACTTGTAAATTTGAGTTAATGGTTGTTATCTACATCTACACTAATATTATAAAGAGAAAATATTTGTATTTTTGTATGTAACCAATAAACTTAAAAACTACTGGACCAATTTGGATGAAATTTGGTATGAAGATAGTTTGAAAGCCAGGGAGTGAATAGGATAGTTTTTCCGAAAATCACACAGGAATGGGAACTATGCAAGTAAAATCATGGAGATCAGCAAGTTTTAGATAAATGTAAATTAATTTTATAGAACTATTTCTATTGGTAATGGGGATTCAATTGAAAGACGTCCACTGCTGGACATAGGTCTCATCCAAAAAGAGAGGAGTTGCCTTGATCACCACGCTTGGCAGGTGGTTTTGCAATCCCAGTAGTTGGTTGTGGTTCTCAGAGGATTCTGCTGCCCATTCCCTGGTTTATCCCAAAGTCACCTTTCATGACACCCAAAGGAAGATATGGGGTAGTACTACTCATATCCGGAACCACAGGCACAATTGGAGAATTTCTATTACTTAGATGAAATTTGGAAAATTATCCAATGTTCAAAAAAATACAGTTACACCAACCACTATTACTTTAATGTTTTCGAAAATAAAACTAACATTTATATGATAGTACTTTGGTTACAAATATTATTAGGGATATTGTAAAGCAAAAGAATCTCAAAAAAATTAACCTTACTAAAGGATAACACTGGAGCCTTTGCATGGCCCCAGGCACGGTTTATTTGTGGCCAGTCCCTAGTATTTATTGAGAACTCCATGTTAGGTAATTTTGGTGCAAGAATCTTCAAATAATGTTCTATACCAGCACATCGAGCAGGGAAGTGGCAGTCTTTCTCTCTATACAGATTACCATCCATTATCTGCAAAGTGAAATAATAATTGATGAATTAATTGTATTGAAATGTTTACCCATACTTTTAGTCCATCATATTATAAAATAAGAACAAATAAAGGAAGCTGTATATATACTATTCAAATATTTTCATTCTTTATTCAAAAAACAAAGATCACCTGATATTTAGTTCCTTTAGCTCTAGCTGCAGTAAAATGTTTTCTTGTAATACCATCTTTAAATGGTGCTAGATCCTGATCAATTATACTCTTATGGCAACTGCAGTTAGCTTTTATACAAGGTTCATATTGTTCTACAGCATTACTTATTTCTTCGCTTAACTTACTTGACCACACATTAGCTTCTGTAAAATTATATAGACTTTAAAATGGTTCTAAAAGTGTTTCGATTTACAATATTAAAATAATAAAGAACAAAATAGATATTTATAATAAGGTTACAAAATGTGGTTTGTGTGTTTATATTTGTGACAATGGATCTGTGAAAATATATAAAATTAGCTAAACCTAAGCTATAGAAAAGGTGTACCTTTACTGTATTTATTGTGATTTTCTGTACAAGTTGTTACATCTTTATTACAAACTTCATTGCAGGTGTTGTGGTGAAATAAACATAATGTGAAAAATAATGTAAAGCCCTGCACCATAATTATTTCGTGGTTATTAAATATTTATAGTAACATTAGATTGTAGTTTGGTAATTTAGATTTTATTAACTGGTATTGTTTTTTATAGTAAGCCAAATCAGAACCATTTTACTTTACAATAATTCACACTAAATTACATTTCGTATTTACTAACAAAGATCATTTTCTAAAATCTACACAAATCCGTTTTTTTTTGTTATATTTATTCTAAGAAAAAAGCAAAAGTACTAGACGATGCAGCCACGTCTGACATTAGGAACAACGATCAATAAAGAATGTATATTTAAAAAAAACAGGTCTAGTTCCTTGCCTGTTTTTTTCTGTTGGGCTGTTTTTCAAAATGGTGGTAGTTTTTTTGACGTTATAAGTGGCTTTTCAGAGCCAAAATTAAATAAGGTTTTAAGTTTCATATTTATTTCTGTGAATCCAATACAATTCATGAAGATTGTGAAGTGAACCTCAGCTATTTCCGTTTCTAGACCCGTTGTTATATATTGTATCTACAATGTCCAAGATCATTTAAATACCTCCAACTAAAAATGGGATAAGGGTAGGGATATGATGATGCGAGTCCCACAAACCACCTGGCATCTCTAATCTGGGAGATTTTACCTCCAGGAATGAGGGAGAATGCTTAAAAGAATTTCCCACGTAAAGAAAAGAAGAAAATGATAAAAGATTAACAAAATATACCTCTTTTTTCTTTCCGTAGTTATGATATTTATCTCTGGTTTTCATCATCGATCAATAATAACAGTGCTTTTTTTACAATTTATAACATAGTTCACGCCTGTTTTCTCCGAAGGGTTAGGCAGAGGTGAAATAGCCTAGTACAACACCCACATTTCGCCGAGCTTGGTTCCGTCCCAGATGTGCCTGTCGCCATATCGGGTCCAAATTCCAGACTCCGAGATGATACTTTGTAAAAAAAACCCAATATCACTTGACTCAACCCGGGGATCGGACCCAAGACCTGAGAACGACAGTCGTACCGTAAGACAACTGCGCCACCGAGATAGTCTTTAGTACAATTTATTATGGCTGTAAATACAATTTTTGGGCCCATCTTTGTATTATTTTTTTATCTACAATGCTACAACAAAGTGGTGCGCTATAATAATCCGTTCAAGTGAGCTTCATGTCACGAATTTCAATGTATTCACTATATATGTGTAATATTCACTTGTGTACAATAATCAAACAATATCAAGTAAAACGCCACAAAATTACACAATATAGTATAAAACTAAAATCGCGTCAACAATTTGTGTGTTCCACATCCCGGTCAAGGAGAACGTTAACTGTCTCTCCTTTCAACAGACGCTGGGGCCAGACTGCATTCATCTCTGCTGGCTGCTCTTAATTAAGAATGTTTTCAATTTATGATGTTATACCTGGAAGAATTTTATAACCAGCAACATTTCAAAAATTTACATCTTACTCTCTAACTTTATATCGTTGATCCTTTATTTTCTATACTATGTCGTTCTTAATGAATGACTATTGTGTATTTGGTTATACACAGTTCTATCATGTTCACATTTTTTTAGTTTTCAGTCAACGTTCTTACAAAATGGCGGCTATATAGAAAATTCAAAATAGATTACTGAATAGATTCGTAAGATATCAATAAAAAGGATATCAAATCCTTTGAAGTTGTTTTCTTTAAGTTTTACTTTATTAGATCTATTATAGGTATATCTAGTTGCTTAGAAATCTGTAACTCCGAAATTCACTCAAATGATTACAAAACTAAGTAATTTATTAAGATATAGATAATATAATTTTAATCTTTTCTTCTAATCTATAAATAAAATAAAACAAGTGATACAAAATGTTAAGTGAACAAATAAATTTTATTTCAAGATTTACTTAATTAACAAATTAGGATAAAATTGCTACATTAACAAAATAAAATTGGCGATAAAACAGAATTCCAGACGGTGCGATGTCGCGGTGTACAGTTAATACTAAGGAATTTGTGAATTATTTTTTGGTATAATATTAAGAACAAGAAAACGCTTATTTCCTACATACTTTTATTCTCAGCTATGCTGTTAATGATTTATATATACTATTTATTAATTACAACATTAAAGTAAATACAAGCTTTGAAAAATACATTTTATTGACAAGATGATATTTAAAATAAGTAGATATATAAAGTAAAGCTTTATTTAGAAGTAAAAAGAAAAATGCAAATATAGTAAAAGAGACAATGATTGATACAGAGGGTAAAAGAGAGATAAAAATTGATAAATTTTAAGATGCAATGTTAAATTGAAATTTTCATGTAAGTATAATTTATTAAGGGAGAGAAATTAATAGACGATGATTATAGTGTGTATCTAAATAATATTTAGCTGAAGTCCCTATCACGCAGTATGGCAGGAGCGATTAGGGTCCAGACGTAGAGTCCAATGCATAGCCAGGAGGAAGTGATCTTGATCCACATTGATGCGACGTTTTCCTTCGACAGCTGCGAACTCGGGCTAAAACGAGCAAATGTTAGAATTATTTTCCTTACTTCTGTGATCTTAGTTTGAATAAATGACACACTCAATAGGATGTCTAATTTTTATATTGAAACTTTACCAATTATATAAATTATCTCGAATTTATAAGTAGAATCACATTACATTCTCTAGTTTGTGCTTCCAGATGACATGAACTATTTTATATTCCGGAGTGTAAACTTTAGTATATGGTAATCCAATAATAAAAACGTTACGTTGTATATTACTTTACCCGCGTAATTCCCGTTCCCGTGGGATTTTCGGGGTAATTAACTATGCTATTCCCTAGATTTCAAACCATCTCAATACCAAATTTCATCCAAATCGGTCCAGTAGTTTTTAAGTTTATTCGTTACATACAAAAATACAAATCTTTCCTGTTTATAATATATATATTTTTAAACTGTTTAATTAGTACATATAATACTGATTTTGATACACAAAACACATTTCTGGAATATACCATTCTCAACTTTGGCCTTCCAATATATTCTTGATAAGTTATTGTAAGTCCGTAAAAATTCAGACAAGGTTAACCTTGTAAACGACCAACATAATTTTAATACATAATTAACAGTTCCATGTTTCAGGCTTAGTAAAACTAAAAGTTTTCTAGGTAATGGTGTTAGATTTTACAATAAAGTCACAAAACACATTAGCGATTTACCGGACAATAAGTTCAGGCACCATGTCAAGCAAGTTTTAATTTGGAAAGGTTATTATAGGGTGGATCATTATGTGAACGATGGTGATGTCTGGAAGTTGCAGTGTCTATAAAAAACATTTAAAAAAACCACATCAAGTGTCATGTCGGATTTTTTTGATGACTGGGGCGGCTGTTTTCCGAACCCGTGGTAGTATTTTGACGTTCATAAAGTCGATAAGGCTATCAAGATCTAAATTGAATCAAGTATTATTGATTTGACTTAAAAAATAATAATACTAACTTGAACCAGTTGGTGAGTGTCATCATGATGTAGAGTGTTGCTAGAGCGAAAACAACGTGGAAAAATGTCCAAGAGTAAGCGACGCCCTCGCTTTCGTTGTCAAACACTTTAGTCTCATCGCCACGAGCAGCCTCGCCGCCGTCCGCTCCCTCTATAGAATTATAACCTGTGCTCAGCGAGCATACCAACATGCAATAATTAACTTTGCTACCATTTTATTATTTTCCAATTAGGATTATTCGAATATTATTTTATATAACATGTATATATTGTGTTTTTCAAATTCATTATTATAATTAAAATGCTTATTTTAATTTCAATCATGCTTCATGTAACTGCAATGGATTAGAATATTCCAAAGAATTCAATACATTATCTATGTCAACTATTATGGATTCATTTAATCTTTGCTATAATTGTAGGTATAGCTTAAAGTCTTCAATTTTATTTTGGTCCTTAAGCAAAGTAATTTCTTTTATTTATTTCTTTACAAAATAATAACTATCTACTAATAAAGGTACAGATTACAGTTGACGTCTACTTCATATTGGTCCAAAGTCTACATTATAAGTATAGTAAAGGTTTGTGCCGGATATTGTGGTGGAAAACTAGTACTATACTTTCTAAACGGAAAAAGGTTCTCTGTATCATGTATATTATACGGTAATAAACACAGATTTTTCTATTAAAGTATTGACAAACTCTAGTAACTCGAAACTAAAATTATTAACAGACGTATTTTTATATTCAAAATACAATCATTATGTGTAAGTATTACAGAAAAACTAATTTTAGGCATGATCGTGTCACTTTTAAGTAATTAATAATTTAATTAAGAAATAAATTACCGCATCTGGATAAAGTGTATTAATTCAAGCCATCACAGTATGTTATCTAACAACAATGACATCTAATGACATCTAATGATTCTAATAACATTATAACGATGAGTTACATTACCTTCGTTAGCAATCAGTGATCCTTGCCCTTAGCCGCACCGACGACGCGCATTATTTTCACAAGGAACGTACAATATGTGTTAGTAACTCTTATTAAGTTGTACATTATAATTTATTCTACTTGCAAGTACTTAGTTGTGGTTCATGTCACAACTATCGACTTGTTGTTAAAATTGAAACTTAGAAGAAATAAAATTTAAAATATTCACCTGCGGAACCCTCTTTAGCGAGAATATGTTCAGACATAGTGATCTTGGAGGAGGAAGAGGCGGTGCGAATGCTCGAGTATAAGACGCTGCATGCCCAAATGATCAGCCCGATGATCGACTGCTTGTCGAAGGATGGCTGCTCAAAACATTACATCATTTAAAGGAAACAATATCAAAATACTATAAAAATAATGAGGTCAATGCCAAAAAGTTTCATAATAATTATTATAGAATTTTTATTTTCTAATGTATATGACATAAATACATTTGCATCAAAACTATTATTGACATAACTGTCAAATTATAAACATTTATCTTCATATATACTTGGTGAAATTAAAGTGAACATAAAGAAATTAAACACGATTAGTCCAGTTTGCAAAATAATCACAGGCAATTATGGGTGCTTTTAGTAGTTTCGTATTGTTTGCGTTTTAATACATTATAGAGAGTATGATTGGTATGGTGTGTAATTTGTTAGAAAGAAGGGAAGGTAATTTATATGTAGAGAACAAAATGTAAAATAAAAACATAAGGTCTTTCATCAAAATTTACTTTTAAAAGACCGAATTTTTGTATAAGTTTTTGGATTTGTTTTCAGACTATTTATATTTGTTTCATTGTTATTTTTAGTATTATCTTGACATTATGTTAATTGTGCATTGTTAAATGTACAATTAAAGTAATAAAATATAACTATTATTATATATACTGTTATATTGTATTTTTCCTATATTTTGAGGACTATAGATGGTGTATTCAGGATTTGGCCCCAAACCATTATTGTTATATATATTGGTAGTAATAAAATTGTTAAAAGTTGACTTTTGAAAATGTTTAACAAATTTGTAGAAAAGCATATAAGACTTCCATATTTTATTGTTAGTAATACTATTATTAAGTAATCGTACATAAATAAAAAAAGACATATCAATAATATGTAACACATGATTCATTAACATACATTAATGAACCTGAAAGCCATAAAAATGATGTGCAAGGATATAGAAAAATAGTGCTTTTGTATGATGAGCGAATGAGTAACATAACGTTAAAATAGACATACAATTGAAATGGGTTAAAAAAGGTCGAGTACCACATTTTGACCGCAATAAAGACAAGAAGAGGAAGGTTTTTGAAAATTACAAGATACATGACACAATCTTACACAGATTAAGTTAAAAAGTGCATAGAAAAAATATATTGAAGATGAAGAAATATATGCAGTTTGATAGAGAATACTGTGATGGGTACAAAGACAAATAAGGAAAATGTACTCATAGCATCCACAATACATACATCCTATGGTACATACCCAATTCAAATATTCCTTTGATTCCTGGATACGCAATATGAGTACAATATGTAAGTTGAATATAAAAGATACATTAATTATTTTATTTTAAGAAACACATATAATCAGTATGAGATATCTTGATATTACGTCATTAGCATTTGTTAATCAATATAAATTAAATGTGCTGCAAGGTTTGATAATTAAAACCATCTATCTATCTAATATTATTAACCCCTTGAGCACTAACCTGGCGTTTACGCCAGCTTTCCATTGTTGTCCTATTGTCTCATGTTTATGGGTAAACGAAATATTAAGCGAGCAATTCTTGTATATATGTTTACATAAATATAGTTTATCAGAAACGGCTGTATTAATTTGAATGAAATTTTGTATTTAGATAAACATTTACATTCTGAGTTTACCTGAGAAAATTTTACTTTGGCAAACGTATATTTATAATCAACAGATGGCTATTACTATGTTTTTCATGATATCTATCTGCAAATTGACTTTATTGTAAACAATATATTATTTAATAAATATAATACACAGAGATTTGCTATGTAATAACAGATAGCACACTATATTATAGAAGGAATTCAAAGATATAGAGCAGTGATTCTCAACTTTTTTTTGTTGTTGCGGAACATATTTAACGATTTCAAAATTTGGCGGCACACAAAGAAAAAGATAAAAATTATTTACTTACTACAACACATTGCATAAATATTTTTCTTTTTAAATGATATAATTTAATAATATTAACATTATTATATATTTGCAAAATTTGGCGGCACACTTTTGAAATTTGGCGGCACACAAAAGTGCCGCGGCACAGTGGTTGAGAATCACTAATATAGAGTGATGCCCAGTTACCTGTAGGTTTAAATAATATACTAAACAACTTTGAGTAAATAAGATCCCGTTGATTTGATTTATTCAAGTATTCTTCTTGAGCATTTTTCAGTAAATACCGACTTACATTTTAACGTTTCCATTTTGTAGATTACTTAACTAGTTGTGTGCCCGCGGCTCTGCACGCGTTTCAAATATTGTTCACCGCGTGATATAGTTTTTAAATAACCTTTGGAAAATAATGTTTTGATGGTGCTGTCCATTGCATCGTATTTTGTTCACAATTTCATAAGTTTTTATTTTTTTATGCGGAACCCTAATAATTTTATCGAAATTATTTTTGGCACTAACAGAAAGCAGAGATATTTCGCACAAATTCTAACACGAGCCAGTAAAATTGAATAGGTTTTTAATCACAAATTTCGTAAGTTTTAACTTTTTTTTTACGCGAAACCCTAATTATTTTCGAAAAATAAACGTATCCTAAGTGACGCGGCTTAACTTCAACTATCTACCAAAAAAGTACCTTGAAAATTGGTACAGCCGTTCCGGAGATCAGTCGGAGCAAGCAAACAAAATTTCTAAAAATTATATCGGTACCGTATCTTCATTCATATATGTATTTAGTGAAGTTGTTACTTTGATGTCACAAACAGACAATTCAATTTTATTCATTAGTATAGCTAAAAAAAATATATAAAAAAACTGTTAAATACCTCATTTGATCCACCGGTGATGCCGTTACATTCACTAGATGCATTGGAAAGCGCAGACCAAGTCAAGTAAATGACGTAGAGTGAGACGACCGAAGACTGCAACAGTCCGGACCGTGGCTGATGTTCCTGAACTGATGGTAGAATGGAGATACCACTCGCTATGACCACTAGTATCAAGTTGATGGATATGAAGAACTTTGACAAATCACATCCACTGGCCTGGTAAATAATTTACAAGTATTTATTTATTGTGTTATTTAAAAAAATGCATATAATTTAATTTAATGTACATTATTAGTAGTGTATAGCCTCCTAGTTCTGTAAATATTACTTATGCAGGTGGATATCACCAAAAATCTTATTTAGTAACATAATTTAATCTCGTTATTAAGGCAAAAAAAATATCAGTGAACGATATTCATTCGCGTGATGTAACGTTCAAAATTCAAAGGCAGTGGTGAGAAAGGAATGGGTGAAAAAGAGATGGCATGTAAATGGAAAAATAATGAGAAATGTCGTCGTGCATTTCAGCAGCCGCGCATCCATGAAAAATACACATCGTGTTTTTTTGTTGTGGAAATAAAAAAAATTTCTGCCTACATTAACGTCATTTGCATTATTTAAGTACACTAGCTGTGTGCCCGCGTTTCATATGTTCTTTACTTTTTTTTTAATACGGAACCCTACTTACTCTCCTAAGTTTTTTTTCAGTACAAACATAAAGTAAAAATATTTCTCATAAATTCAAGCAATGCCCGTAAAACTGTGCATTGAATCGGATTTTATTGAAATTTTTATGACTTTAATTTTTTTTACGCGGAACCCTAATTATTATCGAAAATTAAAAGTTCCCCTCAGTTACCTGGAGTAAACACTACAGCTATCTACAAAAAAAGTCCCGTCAAAATAGGTCCAAACCGTTCCGGAGATTACCCGGAACAAACAGACAAAAAAAATTTAAAAATTGTATTTTTGGTATAGGTATCGTATATACATTCATATATATTTTGTTACAAATTGTTATTATGTTATTACAAACAGACACTTCAATTTTATGTATTGGTATAGATAATGACTACAAAAATTGATTTTTTTTTAACGATTCTATGGTTCTGTTGTTTCCCATTATACGTATATGTTACGTTTTTTACGCAGTTTAGGTTCAGTGCTTTGACCACAATCTCATCTTATGTTAAATGACGGTGTGGTCCAGGATGGTAAACACACTAAGCCTACAGGTACTGGTTCTCAAGTGATGCTGCCGGAACACACCTATTGGTATTTGGCGACAGGTTTTCAAACTTGGGGGTGGTAGCTACCCAGGCTTGCTTTATAGAAAATGCCCTATCACCATTTATATATGGAAGATATATAGAGAAGAAAGGTAACTTGCCTTAGTGTAGTACACATAAAGAAGTACTACTCCAATAATGGCGAGTAGGAAGCAAGTCAACATAGCGAGCAGAAGAGCCGCGTACCATCCTCGGGATTGTGTCTCCTCGTAATTAGCTAAAATAAAATATATAATAAACTAGTTGCGCCCGACACTTCGTTCGCGTTTTAAATAAACATTATCCATTAGACCAAATTGTGTATCTAAACCATTCTCGAATCCTCAGAATTAGACACAATTTTTTAAATGAAAATCGGTTCAGCCGTTTAGGAGGAGGAGTTTAGTCGCATACACACGCACAGAAGATTTATATATACAAACAAATATATAAACAAACAGTGATAAAAGAAATGAATTTTAACAACACATAAATGATACGAATTGTGTACTATCACAATGTAAATGACCTAACTCAAATTATGTTTTGAGAAAATAGCAATTACATTTTGTAAAGGTCAGTACCTATGTTTCTTCATCAATATTATCTTACATAAATTTCATTTGAAAAAAAAAATCAAATTATTTTTGAAACACAATCCAAGTTAATAAATCATTCAAAAAAATCAAAAATATCTTTATTCAATTTAGGTCCTAAGAAGGCGCTTATGAACGTCTAAAACACTACCACCGGTTCGGAAAACAACCCAGTCGAGAAGAGCCGGCAAGAAACTCGATCTGGTTCTTTTTTTTTAATAAATATAATACATATAATTTTTTTTTCATATAAAAAACTATACAAATTATAGTCTTAATAATGCTAGCGGAAGCACAGAGATGTGGGTTAATTGTTTATATGTTTCATTTAGAATTATTTTATGATTTTAAAAGACGATTTTAGTTAATTTAGTTTCATTCTCAAGGTATGATGTATTTTATACTTTTATTAGGTAATTTATACTTATTTTCATAAATAAAAAAAACATTATACAAACCATCCCTGCTTAACCCCCTGGGAAAGATATAATAATATGTAATGTGGCAAAGAGAGAAGTTTTGTAAATAAAATAAAAATTGCAATTCATTTTACTATATGGTTCTATACAAAGTTAAAAACACAACTGTATATGGGCATTGTGTTTTTAGTCAAGTATTGAAATCTCTACATTAAAATAAAGTATTTTTAATGCATTTACGCACTACCCTTACCTATTGCATTAGTGAGACCGGAGTCCCCCAATGCAATAGGTAAGGGGGCACGGAGGGACGACTCCGTGCCAGTGTGGGACTCGCCCGGACGTGAAGCGTCCGGAAATACCCACTAAAACCCCCCGCGGCCGTCCGCCGCATTTGGGATGGGGTCGATACAGGGTGGCTTTCGCAAGCACCGCGTCGCCCCCTGCGGCAGACCCACCGGGAATAACTAATATACCTAATAATATAATTAATACTTACAGACCCATCTCTCAGCCCAGGTGTGTGCAAAGTCGATTATTAAAATGAGTTGAATAACTATAAAACCAAACCCTCCAATCATTCCAAACACCATCCAAGTTGATGCAAATTGACCTTCTGGTATAAAAAAAGCTCCGATTATACCACCAATCACTAACAAGTATTTGATACCCCAGAATCTGAAATGCAGAAACACATTAAAATATAATATCGAGAATTGTTAATGAGAAATGTTACATAAAGAATATTTATTGTCTTGCATTAAATTGCTTACAATTAACATAAACACTATGGACAAACCTTATACACATTGAATTTGAGTATTTTATTAATGAAATTTATATGAATTTATAGTAGAAGAAACTGACACATAAATTCTTCCCAATAGAACTTCAGTATCTTGTTTATATATAGTGTATGAATTATTACTATACCTACATCTATGCATACATATACATATATATATATATATATATATATATATATATATATATATATATATATATATATATATATATATATATGTATATATATATAAATGAACCCTATTTCGCCTGGTCACACTATAACTTGAGAACAGCTTTACCAATTTAATTCATCTTTTTTTAAATGTTTTTAAATACTTTGTAGAAGGTTCTTATTTTAAAAAATGATGAAAATTGCACATAAGCTTAGTAAATTTAAAGAAAACTTAAAGACAATATTAACTTTTCTAACGTAAACCTTATGGCGTTCAACATAACTGTCAGTTGTCTGAAAGTTGGCGTGATTGACAGAATGCGTGTGCAAATATCGTTTTAAACAGATGCATCAGTTGGAATTATATAAATAATTAATTTATTATTTCTCGGTGCACATATTTTGGAATAATATTTTCTTAATAAATTATACAATTCAAATTTAATATTCATAGTTAAGACATGACAAAGTTTGTCAGGTCAGCTAGTATACATATAAAATATGATATCAATACAATTTAGAGAACATGGAATAGTTGTCCTAGTATATATAAAATGGTTGTTTGTTGTTGTCAAATTTTTCCTTGTATTTTTTGTTGATAATCACTTACCCATTTTGAATTCCTGCACGTGGATCCTTCGAAGACTTGACACCAATTGTAATAAGTGCCATCAGTACAAAGAAGAGACATGTTGCAAAGCAAATTCTACAAACGAAAAGATATATTTTTAAAGAAAGTTATGATAAGTAGATAATGTTATAATTATTATGTTGGTCATATCTGGTACATTATTTATGCACTTATAACTTGAGAATCATTGAGAAAATGTACATAAAAAATTTAAATCATAGACATTCCTGTTTAGGGTTTGTGTATTTATTTAATAATGTAAAGAAATTATGGGGAAAGATATAAGTGTAATAAAGAGTCAAGTTGATAAAAAAATTACCATAAGCACAATATACAACAGGCAATACTTCACCTAATGATTTAATATTCATAGATACAATACAATAAATAATTGGAAATGTTATGAATTTTTATATCGAGTCAAAGGCAGAAGTAAACAATAAAATAATTATGTAGTTTTACAAAGCATGTCATTAGATGTCTAAATGATGAGTGTTTCCAACACAATTAATATGAAGTTATTGTAATTTTATTCACAAATCTTTAGTACATGATATTAATCTTTCTAAAGGTTTCATCATTATCTAGAGAAACAAGTAAGAAGAATGCACATTACCTGTACACAGCTAAATAACCAACAGCTTGATCACAATCCACTTTTGGGGTACCTGGTATGGTATGTGTTGAGTTTGCACAAAATGGTACCTGTAGAGAAATATTTATAAAGTTAAAATGTGCATTAATATTAATCTCCCAATTGAAGATGTGCAACTAACTAACAAGATAGTTAAACACTTAATATAATAAACATTTAAGAATCTTACTTTTTGTAGCTGATCATGTAATCCAGGAGCAAGAGTGATGCAGGCAGTAATCATAACCAGCAACAACATAACGGTGTACATTAGTCGAGTCGATGTTGAATTGGCGCACGAAGGGCATGCTGAACAACATAGTGAACAAGCTGCACTTCCACAGCAACATGCAAGCTGTCAAAATAAAAAAATATTATTGCAAAATGAAATAAATTGTATTTCTGTAGTGGTGAGACAATTAAACATAACAACAATAATAGGAGCTAAGGTTTTTTTTTTTTCAAAGACAGTACAATGTTGACTTGATTGGCCGTTATAGTTTCACCCAAATTGGCGCCGAGCATTTTTATTAAACTGCTCAGAGGTAGCAGTTACGTTCTTTCAACACAGTTGAACTGCAAACTTGAATTGTTATCCTTAAAAAATACAAGTTATAACTCTTATTATGTTTTATATGAATATATACTAATAAAATTTAGTATTTTTTTTATAAGTAGCATTATTTGCAAATAATCTTGGAGGAAAAGAGTGCAAGGAAATCAAAAGGCTGTTGATAAAAATGATGCGTCAATAGTATTTACCTTTGATGACTCAGTTACTCACAGATATTTTTGTGAACTAGAAGAAACTAATTAGCTAGCTGAAAGGTATTGAGCGGTAACAGAAATATGCTTAGTTGAACGACATAATCTATAAAGTTAATATGGAAATAAAGTAGAAATGTTTGTTTCTTGGCTAAATCATGCATCTTAGAACGTATAGAATATAAAAACTATATATTTATCTATTTCAATCTTATCTTATAAACGTAGTTTATCTCGAAAAGGGAATCGGATAGAAAGAGTATAATGTACAAATAGACTTACCTGTGCTGCAGAACAAAGGCCCAATACTGCGCCCATTTTATACTCCTTGTACAAACACAAATGACAATAGTAGTTATTTTGCTACACAAATTATATTTATAAAATTATTAAATAAATTACGTAGACACTATTTTAGAAAACAAGTAGGTAGGTGCTGGTTTATTAATTTATTATCAATCAATACAGTTACGAAAATAAAATTGATTTGATTTTGAACTCTACCTTAGGGATGCAGTTCTGAGATTGATTAAATGAAGAATCGATACTTAAGAGCAAAAAATCGTTTTTATTTACCACTAAATTGATCCAGTAAATCGATATCTGAGCCTAGGAAATCGAGGTTTATTTTTTTCTTGTTCTATGAGAACCATAAAATTATTTACAAATAAGAACATCCCAAACACAAGTAAATATATGAAAGATTATCACTAATTTAATTAAAAACTCAAGAGCTGGGCTTGTGGTCAGTTTGTTTCGCTATTTTATGAAATTCAAAAAGTCTTTTTCATTACTATTAAGATGGCAGACAAATATCTTGACTGATGGTTATCAAGAGTATTTTGAGTGTACTGCCAACCATAAAATCAGTTTATACCGTTTGTATGCGATATGCTTGTAAAAACAACTTTGATTATTTTAAAATGAAAACAGATTGTTGTAGTGTCCATTTTTTTTTTTTTCTAATATGGTATTACCAATAAATACGCAAAGATAAAAGAGATTAGTATCTTTTTTCTCCTCAGACTTTTTATCTCTTGTTGTTTAATTTCTATTACGAGCTTTAGTGTTGTCAATAAACTGATTTCGGAAACAGTTTTTAAGTAAAAGGTACTTTCAATAAATGATGATACTGGTCTAATTTCGACCAATAGAAGAATACGATAAATTACAAATAAAATAAACAAGTTGAAAAAGATCGATTTTCTAGAATCAATCTTTTAGATCTCAATTTTTTAGTATATCGTTTCATAAAGGTTCAATTTGAATCAGACCAAAAATAGATTTTGTCAAAAAGAATCGACGTCCCTAGCCCATAGTTGAAAGTCCGATCTCAGTGTTACCAACACGTAAAAAACATTCACCCTCTAAAACTGTATTAAAGACCGCTAAAATATTTTACAAATTTATTTTTAAACAAACATGTAAATTTTGACTCTGGCTAAGACACAAGCCGTGCAGGGCCATTAAAAAACACAAGAAGAAACATGTAAATTCACAAAGCTACAGTAATATCCCTAAGGATTAGGAGCTCCTAGGAAAACCCCTGCCAACTAATTTAAACCATAAATTTATGGGGAAACCCCTGTGTGGGGATAATGTCCATTCCTATGTTGCCAGACGCGATGTGGTACATTTAATTTATTTATCGCTTGTGGAAATATCGGTTTTTAAAATAATTTATTACGGCCTTGTTTATAATTTTTTAGGTGAATTTTCATGTTATTTTGCTAATCTCTAATGCTCCAAAAAAGTGGCAACGTATTATTGACGCGTTCAAGGGAGTTGCTGTGAGTTCTGAGATCTCACTTCATGCTCCGTGTCATTATTTTCAATATACTTCACAACTAAAGTATATCACGTAAGACGCCACCAAAATTACATTATATGGAGTATACTTTACGTTAATGATTTAAAAACAAGTACTACAACATGACAATGATAGATCAGAATCGCGCCAAGAACTAGTTTTCTAAATTACACAGATAGTGTAATCAGTAATGAAGTAGGAAAAATTACAAAATTTTATGAAAAATAAAATCGTTTTCTTATAGGTATATTTAATACCTCATGATCTTCCAAAAAATATTTTCAGGTAATTTAAAAATGAATTAAATATAAGGATGTGCTCCGTCAATAATTGACAATGTAAAAGGCTAAGAAGACGAAGTCGCGGGGACTTTCTACTTATAAAATAAAAAGGCTATATTGGGAGCTGTAGGGTACAGTTTAAACTAAAACCGTCGTTGGAGATATGATAATAATAATTTTATACACAAATATGAACTAGTTCTAGTTTTATTATGTACTTGTATATATAGAACATCTTTAATATTATAATATAGTTTTTAGATTAAAACAAATATTAAAATTATTAAGATTATATTTCAAACTTATGATTGTATAACATGATTGTTAATAAATTATACATGTCTAAACATGGTATCACACAATATATTCAAAATTGATGAATGCCTATAAAATTATGTGCAATAGAACTGATAATAAGCTACTTATAATTAAAAATAATACTCAAACAATTCTAGTTGAGAGTTTTTATCGGGAAATTTAATGATTATCCTTTAATGAAACTATTACGTTTATTGTAAAGGGTTGGATAAATAATGCCACCGTAGTTCTAATAATTCAAATATATTTTCCAAGACACACAAAATTCATACTAAACTTACTGAGGTATAATATATCAGGCAAATAGTGTACTTGAAGTAGCACGTAATAAAATAACATTTTACTATAAAGATTTCATTTCTACAACAGTATTTTCATTGAATAGGAAGGTACATTAGCTTTACAGAATAATTTCATTCACTATGAAATGCATATTGTAATAGTACTAACATACAATATAGAGAGCTCAACATGCATAAGGTTGTTTGGATTTGTGATGTTTCTATTTTATATTACGATTCGAAAGTTTCTTTTATAATGTAATAAAAACATATACAACCGTTATTCATTAGTATTTTGTTAAATTTTAAGTCAATTATTTGTAAGTTTTTTCAGACCTTCTCATTGTACTCATACACCCAAAAGTGTCAATAACTTTTCGTAACCTAAGATATTTCATTAAAATATATCGTGCTGTAATTTGGAGACATAATAAAAAAATATTAATATTTACTTTAATATCACAGTAGAAAAACTGCCAGCATGTTTTTATTATATATGATTTTTTTTTTGCTTATATATTTTATTTTTTTCGCGTTAGTTCAATTGTTTTTTTTATTTGGTGGGAATATACATTTGAAGATAGTTCTTTATATAAAACAGAGCTGGCAGTTTTGGTAAAAACTGCTGTGATATGTAAATTATACATATATGTACATATATATAATTATATATATAAAAACTTAAATGTAAATAGAAATATCTCATCTCATACGATGAAAAACAATATTAAAATTTAATAATGTTGCATCTCTTAAATCTACTGGTAACCATTACAATTTATATTAATTATCTGGCTCTAATAACACACTAAGTTCATATTTTAATTTCCTTTCCGAAAAGTCACATTGCGTAAATTCCTTGAAGACGAAAGAAAAGGTGTAAACAAAGCGGTACTAAATTAGGTACTCGAATAGAAAAATAATTAGATGTAACTACGTTTACTACAGGCAGTTATACTACTATGATAGGTATATTAAATTATACATTTTATGTATTATATTTTTGAAAGAAAACGTAGAATATTAAATATTACTATTAACAATATAGAGACGCACCCAGAGCGAAAGGTAGAAATCCTCATGTTGTAATTAGTACATTAATAAATATAGGTTTTTGTAACCAAGTTTTGAAAATATGTATGTATTATATACATTATTACATTTATTTTAAAGTAATCCATTAGTACCTATCACTCCGAGTGATGCATTCAGAAGGGATTGTATTTTTTTAAATATTATATATAAAATATTTCATCAATATATACATCAATTTATATAAAGTATATAGAATAAGTGCCTAAGCCGGTAAATTGGTTGAGATTTACCAAATAGGAGACATATTTTCATTAACTACATTGTAATTGCCCACATAATGAATTCGATGTTTTATAATTACTCTTTTAAATATACATATTATATTAAACATATACAACTTATATTATAATATATAACAATTTTCAGATGCGAACTTAAGAAAGTATGAAAACAGATACTTAAAAGTTCAGATATCTATTACTATCTATGTTTATATATTATTTATTTACTTAAAATGTGGTAGTGTGCACTTCGATTCGAAGTTAAGATGTTCTTGTTGTTTTTAAATGTTCATTGTTTGGTATGAACTGTGAAATGTAGATAAAAATTTGAAATCATATTTATTTAAAACGGAATTTTTGTGATTACGTACAGAATACATTATAAGTTATTTTACATATTTTTCTTTAATACCAATTTTTATCTGTAGTACACTTTTAAATAGTAGAAAATCAAAAAAGATTTTACACAATTTACAAACTTATACTTATGGAAGAGACTACATAAATCAAGTAGTTTTGTGATGGGTACATAATATGCTTTAACGCATTTTGTTAACTACAATTACCTATATTTACGTTCTATATCTTTGATAAAACATGGACTTGGACCATAACTTAGAAAATACTTAAAAACTGTTGAATTATACTTTATTATTTACATTTCCTTTACATCATTATTAACGGTTAACAGTTTTCAATTGTTTTCATATTTAAAATAACTAATTGCAGTAATACCTATCATAGCGATAAAAAAAATATCTAGATGTTATCTAATTCGTGAAATTATATATCTTATAATTAATAAAATAACTAAGTACAAAAAAAAAAAAAAAACGATGCACTGTCCTGAAATTTTGATCGAACGTAAAAATATAAATACATATTATGCTATACTTATGATAAAAAAAAAAAAACAATAAAATAGATCTCATACTAAATACGTGCATTTTAAATTAAAATATCGATCGATTATAAATCAATCTATGGTTACATGGGACCTTCACTTACGGAATCAAGAGTCCGACTAATGCAGATTATCAGATCATCTCAATACAGAGTGAGGATTTTTTTCTAAATCTGAAAACCCTTTTCATTTATTACCTACCTAAATTAAAAATGGATTCACATTTTACAGATTTAGACAACGTATTCGCAATGAGTTAACTGAATTTGTGATAATTTCAATGATTATGCTTTTTGTACTGTTACGTAAAGATATAAAGTTTAGTTTTATGACTTTGGTGTTGAGTGCATATCTATAATTGAGCAAAATTTTGGTTTAAATAAATTAGTACATCACTTTAAAAATATTTACAAATTTAGTTACTAAATATAAAAATGTCTTCTTTATCTAAAATAATAAAATTTGAACTATTATCTATATAAATTATACATTAAAAGAAAAACATTTATGTGAAATAAATTAAAATAAACTATCTCTAATAGCTTCGAATATAAAATTGAGATCGGCATTTTATTATGAAAAATATATCTATGAAAGTTTTGGCCCAGTGTTGTGACCAGTGATATATAATATTCTTTCCATTTACTGAGAAATAAAAAATACGTGACGTACGTATACTACATATGTACTACAAAGTTTTTACTTCAATTTAATTTGGTTTATATTTAACCAGATATTTTTTGAAAATATTTAAACTGTATTTTTGAGGTTTTTGTTTTGTTGAGATTTTTTATATTGAAAAACATTTTTCTTAATGATCGTCTACACAAAATATACATCGATCTACACATGTGCGCGATGTTGTAATGTGATAATATACAGTTTAATAGTGTAATATTGTTGATCTAACCTTTTGAATCTTGAAATTTACCTAATTTGAGATCAAACCGAAATATATTTTATAAACACGCCATTATTTGTGGTTTAAAGAAATCACGTAAAATTCTTTGAAGATAATTTAATGGAGTAAATGTTTTAAATTATAATACGTATGAGGAAATAAATAATAATGTGCATCGGACTTAAAAAAGAAAACAAATAAAGAATTCGTAATAATACATTTGATTGTACCTTATAATATTAAATACTATTATGACTTCATCTTATTATAATAATTATAAGAACTCTAGGTATATATCTAAATTGTAGTTATATCTAGATCCTTACAATATGGCAGTTGTCAAATCGCTAGCTGAGTTGTTTACTTAAATATCTATCGTGAATTCGTTTGGTTTACGGAGCGCGGAGTTTCATTGTTTATAATTTGTATAGAAATCATATTCACAACCAATATTGCAATTATTAAAATTCATATTTGGTTATATATATGCAGGTACACCACGTTTTGTAATATATTACATGGGCTAGGTAACGAATCCTATTGTGGTATGTTATCCGACGATATATTGGCAAGAGATGCAAAACTGAATTTATACTCTAGAACAACCATTAAAAAGATTTATTAATATTCGCATTTTTTTAGAATTAGATTTGTTTTTAAATTTCAATGTGTGAGTTATTGTAGTATTTATTACGCCCCTTGATACTACACGTATATAAATAAAAAACCGCTAATGATATTCATCATGGCGGTGGTAGGTAAATTAGTACCTACCTAAAACATTAGTTCTATCTTGTTCCTTACAAAGACATCGCGGCTTGTATTTAACTTTTTTATGTATTAAAAAATACGTGTTTTTTTTTTCGTGGGTATAACACTGAGGCAATATAAATTTTGTGTTTATGCGAAATTAAAACATATTATATTATATGTTACACAGAAAATTCGCTGGATGGGGGTGGCGCACGACCGGTCGTCGTGGAGATCTCTGGGGAAGACCTATGTCCAGTAGTCGATTGAATGGATGGATGGATTGATATGTTTCACGACAACCTTATATGTTGGACCGACCTTAGATCGGTATGGCGAAGACTCTAATAGATGGATATCTCACCTGCAGGCATCACTATTTCGCCTAAACTACTGTACATAAAATCAGATGCAGTGTATTCAGTAGGATTAAACATAATTTAGACGTGTAACGACGCGATATAACAATTCCAAATGGTTTGCAAACATAAAATTGTATGATTTACTGACTGATAGTCTATGTGGCACACATAAATTCGAAATAGAAGGAAAAATGAATCTGATACGTTTAACCATTAAAGATATATCATCATGTATTGTGAGTATTCATAGAGATCTAATAATATGGACTTATTGTTTCTGATATATGTATTAGGATTGGCACATTTTGTTTTAGACGCTACACGTAAATCGACAATTTTTATGATATTATTATAATTAATTTAAATTTAGATAGATGTAAATCTATAATAAATATAAAAATACAGTTTTAACAACTTGTAAATTAATAAGTGCCAGCTATATGTGTCAATCTATAAATGCCATGACCCTTGATTCGGATTTATACATAGGGGATTTCCTTTTATTTATTAATTTAAATTTAATTACTAATCCATTGGTTGAGGTTGTATGGACACGCATTGAAAAAAACTGAACGTATTTACGAATAATATGTGTACGAATAAAGTATAATGGAAAAAAAAACAAACAAATTTCGCGACGTTTGGATTTACCAATAAATTGTGCGTTAGCCTTTTTAATCAGTAAAGGATTATTGATACTAATGCCTGATATTATTAATTGTTACCTATAATAACCTGGTAACTGTTGGTTCAGAAATACCGCGCTGAGATGTGTTTTAATTCGCGACACATTTACTTTTAACTTATCACTATTTAGTACTTATAATATTTGACAATATTTAAAAGAAAAATATCTTAACATTACACCGTATAAAAGTTTTCGATTTAAAACGATCACATTAAGTAACAATTATATTCTTATAATTATATTTTATTTACACATCCCAACATTGCTTTCGATTTTATAAAGGTAGATAATAAGTATAATAATAATAATAATGATTTATATAATTCGCCATACCATAAGTATGTATAATAAACTATTTACAAAATTAATGAATAATACTTAAAATATGATATTGCAGCTCGCGATCGCCTTCACTCATAATGTTGCTTCCCCGTTTTCACTATTAGTCTTTACAGCTTGATCAATCGAATATCACTCTAGGTCAAGGATTCCCAAAATATTATAGGCAAGAGACCCTATTTTTCCAAAATGAACTGATACCTCGGACCCCCATAGCCAGAATGTAGTCAGCCAAAACTCGTCCACGCTTATGGGATTGCCGAGTTTTTATTTTGTACGGAATTGTGCTCGATTATTACTATCGTTCTAAGATATTAGCCATTCTTTTATAAACTTGGTACACATAAGCGTAAAACAACTTAACGCAGTATCTTGAAAGTTTCAAATAAGATTTTGTGTTAATCTATACTAATAAATAACATTGAAGTGTCTGTTTGTAATATCAAAATGATATTTTATCACTAAATACATATGAGTGTATATTAAAGATTATTAATAAAATTAATAAAATAATTTTAAAGATTATTAATAAAGCAAAATTGGGAAAATAATTAGGTAAAAAAAATTATAACTATACGCAGTGAAAAATATACAAAACGCGGGCGTAGCCGCGGGCACACAGTTGGATAATACTATGGGTTGATTTTTAGACCTATTCGAAATACAAAATCAGTTTTCGTTTATTGCCCGGTTCCTATATTTAACGAATTGTTATTGTACTTCAGTTGTCAACGACCCTTGGGAAACCAATATCCGACCACTTTAGGAATCCCTGATTTAGGTGATCATGTTTCTGTTATTAATCTATGTTACACGTTGTTATTAATATCACCGATTTTCATTCATCAGTGAACTTCCTAAGCCATACATATAGTGTCTTCAGTTTTACAACGAATTCAACAATCCTAGCGGTGCGGGCTATTCAAAGGTTGAATCATTGAACAAAATTGGTTCTTATGTTACGTTTGAAAGTGTTTTCACTCCGGACATCCTTGTAGTCAGGGTCCGTTGAAGTATTACGTAGGCAATATTTTACACTTTTTTTACAGCTACATAGGTCCTGTAAGGAACCTTATTTTATATTAAATAAAAAATGTCGGTATTTAAACCTACTTTGGTTTGAAATTCCGCAGGGGATTTTAACACATAGGTAACGGCCAAGCCGAGGTTCATATAATTTTAGTAACCCTTGTGTTAGTTACCTTTTGCGGCTGAGTGCCTTCAACACTCGCCCACAAAGTTCGATGGAGCTGTAAAGACCGTCCCGGTCAACAGCCTTATCTAGGTTAGAAAAAATAGTAACGTAAGCATTGGCATAATGAAAAAAAAACTAAACAGCCACGGGGTCTGCTGACAGAAGTGAAAGCTCGAAACTTTGAAAAGACTGGTTTTCAAATGTTTACATTTCATAAATTGATAATTTTAATTATTTAACATAATAACATTTTTATGGTTATTAAATATATTGACACTTCGAACAATAATTATGTACATTTTCGTATAGTATACTTATTCATTATAATCAAAACATACGATAACTTAGATCTCTGAGCGCCAGCAGTTAAACGCCATCCTATTCTTGATATACATGTTGACAGTAGACGTCATAAGATTGGTAACGCGAATCTATAAGTTTGGCCCTACCGAGGGCCGCTGAACGCCTCTAAAAAGGCTTTCACTTTAAAAATATGAGAATAATTAAGTTAATATTGCTTACGTAATCACCATTCAGACCTTCAAATATGAGCAAAGCTTAGAGCCCCAGTGATGCTTATGTAATTATTCGGATGGCTCGTGAGCTCACTTATGAAGTATCCATCGCGTGTCGTATGGACAAACCGTGGCCACGGCGAAGGTGAAACCGCGCGGTCGAGACATCGCGCGTAATGAGTATTGTTTCCTTGTTCCCCGAGGATCGACTTAGTAGGTAGGTAGTAGATATGTTCATTAAAATTTAAATCTAAAAACATATTTTGTAGTCTTTTTATCGAATCTGAGATAACTTACGAGACTAAAATATATACACATATATATTATGAGAATAAATTGATGACACACATTATTATTACATTGGGTACTTAATAAAAATTTACATCGAAAATGGGTTAAAAATCATGATTTATTTTATTATAAGACTTGTTGTATTGTACTTTTAAAATACGAATACCACTATTTTATCGGGTTTTGTAATAGAAATTGTCATTTAATTTATTTTAGCTGTTAGAAACAGTTAAGTATTAACATTAGATAATTAATGTGAAACAAATAATTCTTACTAAATATCGCAGTATTTCGACTAAGTGTAGTAAAAAAAAAATCGTGATAAAAGATAAGAGGTCGGCAAGCCATCCATCTATCTATTTTACAACTATTGCGTAGTTTCTGTTCTATGATAACTTTGCTATTAAATTTATTGTATGTTTATAAAAATATGAAAACTGTCTGGATATGATGCAGCATAAAGATTAATAACTGGTAACCAATATTATTAAAACGAAAGTCACGCCAAATAATGTGTGCCGTCAAATTCTACTCATTTATTTTTTTAAATTATTGTTTTTTTTTTTTAAGAACTAGTAATTCAGTCGAAATACATTATTCATTTAGTGATTAATATCACTGAAGTGCTTTCGATTGGTATACCTAAAGTATTTCCATTCGAATCCTATTCAATGTAATATTTGAATAGGTATGTTACAACTTTTATAAGTTGCAAGCAGTGTGGAAACATTGTTTAATGTCGTAATGATTGGGCACATTCGAAAACGTGGACGGATGCAGCAGCTTCTACATAGATGTTACGTTAAAAGTTGTCTTAAATCATGTTATTACATTTATTGATATTTAAATTGTAAGTATTGTTTGTTATAAGTACAATTGTTAAAGTTAAATACACATTTATCTATTCTGTTTATCTAAACTGCAACGAACAATATATTTCTGCAATAATCAGTTATTTTAACTAGAGTATATCTATATTGTAATAATATGTAAATATAACAATCATGCCATATCGTAATATTTAGTGCGCCGTGATAATACCAGTCCTTAACTGTTTCTAGACGCTGATAAACTTGACTAGCGAAACAATTGTTTTCACACTGCCAAGTGTCAGTCTAATCTTACATCTAAATGATAACATTATATAATATTAAAACACAGTCTCGGATTAAGAGCGGCACACAAACTGCGCGCGACACGCATGCCACAGTAAAGACGAATTCACTGCGCTACAAAAATACGTGGGCAATGTCCATATGAATTTAACAATACGAGCCACATTTAAAGAGTAAAAATATGTCTCCCTTCAATTTTTTTACCCAATATAAGTAGTATATATTTACTCTTTCTGTTCTTAAATCTAAATAGAAAACATCTCATAATTTATCTTCTTATAACTAATATAATATTCATGACCTGCACACGCAACGGTTCTCGCACATTTTTTAAAATGTCTAGTATTATTAATAAATGTCTCTTTTATCAGTCCGTGTAAATTACGTAAATATTATGTTTTTTTTAAGAATGCGCTGTGCGCGTACGAACTACCGAGCGACGTGCGTGCTAGTCGCCAAAACGTGTACATGCCTTTTTCCATTTGCATTGAGTGCACCATTGATCACGTTGGTCCATACCGTAAACTTTACGACACTTCTTATTGTCAGAGCGTGGTCGGCGCCCAGGACTACTAGGAGAACCGTTTGATACTGTTAATCGCATATTTTTCTGTGAAAAAAAAAACAATTAGGCGTAAATTATAACATTACTACACATGTATTCACTATATGTATATCATTATAATAAATAAGCATTTATATTAAGAGAGATAAAATTACCGGTGAGTGCGAATTAGACCAGGAATGCGGAACTGGAATGGTGATAGGCCTTGCTGACCCATACTGCATTGTAGAGAGCAATCCCTGCCTGCAAACAAAGGTTCAGTAACCATATACACTATGTTGGAAATAATACGAGTTTGGTATTACACTGGTCAAGGTTTATTGTTTTTAAGGGTTTATAACAAATATTATTATTTTACCTGTATGAACCGACAAGTTGTCGCTGGTATTCAGGATCCTCATGTGGGGGACGACACATGTCTCGGTGGGAGAGAGTGGGGGGTGGAGCTGCCGTCACCACTTCGCGTTCAGCGTAGTAGAACTCTTCTTCTCGATCACTATCCCCTTCTTTCTTTGGCCTTTAGTATAAAAGGGTTTTATAGTTTTAACATAACATAACATAACATAAGGGCGTACATAACATGAAATAGCGAACTACACCACCCACATTTCGCCTAGCTTAGTTCCGTTCCAGATGTGACAGGAGGCGAGCCTGTCGCCATATCGGACACAAATTCCAAACTCCGGGATGATACTGAGTAGAAAAACCCAATACCACTTGACCCGACTCGGGGATCGAACCCGAGACCTCAGAATGGCAGTCGCACCGTAATACAACTGCGCCACCGAGGCAGTTATAGTTTATAGTTTTACTGTTGTAGAAAGTCATTTAATAGATAAATTATAACATATTTAGTTATGTACAATGGGGATACAAAAAAGTGATAAACTTTATAATTTTCAAGCTGAATACCTCTCGGAAAACAAATGTTCTTCGACGACGAAATTTGTAAAACTCTGCTTTGATGAATTAATTAACTATAATATTTGAGTTCAGACACAGGTTCAGGGGACACGAGTGTCATATCCGTGACCGATTTCGGCTACATTGAATGGATCCTATCTAGAAGTAATGTAAACAGAAGCTCAATCAGATACGCAGGATATATTACGGTACCTACGTAAATGTATGCGCAATTCACAAATGCACCCGACTCTACTTGGTCAGGTAGCACGGAGAACCGCTACGACGAGAGTAGATTTGAATGCGGTTTCAGGTTAACTATAAATGAAACTCCTATCGCCACCTTTAGGCTTTCCACAACCGCCTGGTTGCCACGCAACCGGGAGTGGATATTAAATTTTTTACCGAGACAGACTTGGACTTATGCAGGAAGTAACTGCATGAACTCTCAAACCTCCTTATTCAGGTTTAGCCGACTGACCGACGTGGTTACCAAGGTGTGGACGCTGTGGTTATTAGTAAAAATTAAGGTGATTCTGTCACCTATAAAAGGTTGATCGGCAGATTCGACATTGAAAGAGTTAACTGAATTGGCATTGGGTGAATTTAGAGACAACAGGAAGAAAATCAGGTTGTACGTTATAAAGGCACGTTGTACGGAGGTTCCACGATAACAATGATTACATATATTCGTAATTTATTTATTTCACATTTTTAGTCATAACTTTAACTTATATAACTATCCTCTATTGATTTGTTCAAGCTTTAGATTTGCTGCTTGGTATAGTTATAACTCTTTTTAATGACTTGAATAAATTGTATATTGAAAATTATAACTGTGTCGTGTACATAATATGACATATTGTCAGCATTATGTATGTTGCGAGGCAGAGTTACATAAGAGGCGGGTGACGAGCGTTAGTAAGCGACCTTGTCACGAAGCCACGCCACCGCGCTGCGCCGCTTCCGCGTTGCCAAGGGCCGACCTTTCAATAGAATCTAACTCGATTCAAAAGGTCAACATCAATTTTATTACACGTATGATAAATTTCCAGTGATGTGTATATCTTGTTTCATTTTATAAGAATAAGTCACTTTTTCCTTCCCATCATATTTACTTGAAATCATAAAGAGGTTTTATCCCACTATCTTACTACCAATGATTCATAACTATAAAATTCATATACTCATTATATGATTGTGATTAGATGCTGTACATCTATTCAGGAAATGAGATATGTGTGATGCACTGTGGACTAAAAACCTTGCCAACTGGCTTGTTAGTACTGCATGATTACATCGTTGCACGTGGATCGGTCACGTGACCTTCCTAACACACACACACACACACGTAATTATTGCACTATACAATTTCTACATCTAGTAATGTTCCACTGGGGTTTATTATATATTACACATATATTACATTATAATTATTATAATGAGACATCGTATTAATATATATATTATTGTATAATAAGACAATAAAGTGCAGCTACTTATTCAAAGGCCTTTTATAATAGAGGAAGATAGGGTTCGGAAATTAATAGAAACAAGGAAAAGGGGGGCCTCCTTAGTAGATACATAATGTGTATGTTTTATTATTCTTGCTGATGATACAGGAAGATACTTAAAAGTAAATATACAATTAAGATATTTTAATAAAATATAAAATTAATTCATGGCCAAGATTATAAAATAAACTTGAAAAAAAAAACCCAAAATATTTTAGCTTTCGATCATACTGGGTCGTATAGAATCATAGGTGGCTATATCTACAATTGAGCTATCTACAATCGCCAACAAAAATCATTAATATTGGTTTATTTTTAAACTTTGTGCTACTGACTTCATGTTGCCATATAAGTGAACCTACTATATATTAAAATACAGACTATACATCAATCATCACAGCTATAGTTTAAAGAAAAAAAAAAAAAACATATTTTCCACTTATTTCCACTACCAAAAATTAGTTAAAATGTAGATAGCCGCTTTTGATTCTATACGACTCAACTAAAAAGTATGTCCAGTTGAGTTTTTTTAAGCTAAATGTAGAGCGTGTAAGATTTATCTTGTTAATTCTATGATAACTGATGTCTTTTTAATGTACCTAAGTAAAATTACGAATAGTGATATTAGTGTAAATTTGTTCATATATTTATTAGTAAAAGATATCTTTTGAGAAATTAATCTAGTAGTAATTGATGCATACCCCAAATGTGAGTGTCTTATATGAGCTTCGATTGCAGAACACGTATTCGTGTGATAGCCGCATCCTCTCCATGTGCATTCGAATACAACACTATTCATCTGTAACAATAATGAAACAAAAAAAAACATTAAATTTATATACTTATTACAAGGGTAAATATTAAATACGTAGATATTTTGCCACCTGAATAAATAGAACAACAAAATTGGCATTGGCTACGTGTTGTTATAAACAAGATTCCTATTGAAGACAAGGAGAATGTTTTGTTTACAATATACTGAAAGTGGTGAATAATATCGAGCGATGATGTAGCGGAGACGGATGCGGTTCTAGGTCAAACGGTGGCCTTGCAGCACCGCGACGCCACGCCGGGGAGAGCCCTCTGCACTCGCCCCGCGAAACATATTAACCATCTTGTTCATAATTAAAAATAATTACTGATCACACAATGTATTGTTAAATATTTCCATTAAGACATTGCCCACGTTTATTCCATACAAACGTATTCCCCTAGATAATGTGATTATAGTAAATACTTGATACCACATAATGGTATGCAGGAATATGTAGGTACACCACAGCTATTACTCTAAGTTTTGATTTTCAAACGTCCGTCAAACAAATTGGACGAATAAAAGTAAAAAAGCAAAATGTAGACGGATAGCCAAAGTTTTGCTTATTCTATAATATTGAAAGAAGATTTCCAAATCTAGTTTTGGAAGAGAAAATAGAGGAATACTATTGTACATTTATGATATACTAAATATACTGAGTAATCATTTACATACGTATAACTTTATGAGAAATGTGTGTTTTTTTTTGTTTGATTACCAAAACAGTAAAAAAAATGTTCTTTCTTTCGAATGCCTTATCATAAATGACAATGGCAGTGTCAGATATAATAAGGAACGTGAGTGAAGCATAACGAGGTAATTCTGCGGGGCCGCTATTAGCGTGACTTGCCAAAGTATCTGCATCGGCCTTCTGCCCAATGTCACATTATTTCGGCACCTCGAGCTGTGCTCCGCCCTCTGGCAGTTTACTGTTACACCGCACTGTTGCCACGCCGCACAAGCTTAAAATACTTTATGATTAATATTATTTGTTGTATAGGTATCTAAAAAATAATTTTGTTTTATTTCTGGATAATTCAGTCTACAACTATTAAGCAACGCTCTTGACACTTCACTTCACTACTTTTATACAACAAGATTTTGTGCCAAAAAATATATTGTTTGGATCCTGAATTATTTTATTTTCTTTTTTACGATAAATATGAGTTGCTAAGCTTATCGTCTTTTTGATTATTACCATGTCCAATATCTTAGGTATTGAATTTAAGGTAATTGCTAATTAAAGGTAAAGATTGCTGTATCAACTGCAATGACAAGTAGGTTGGGTCATGAGAAGACTAGGAGAGCAGGGTGCGCGAGTGGGTGTGGGATGACGAAAGGCGGTGAATTAGGTCGTACAATCATGGCCAAGGGTGGTTTATGAAGGTTGCGCTCTTTTGTCTTAGCTAAGGACACCGGCTGATTGATACACATTGAAATACATGTTATTATAATGCTTTAAACCACATTTTCATGTTATTTTGTTCTAGTAATTTATTGTGAATATGACGTCAACAGTAAATCTAAATTAATAAAAGCAAATGACGTATATCTTATTTATTTACTAAAACAATCACTGGACTGTGAATATATTATAATATTAAAGGAATGATGCCTAAAGATTTGAATGAAATTTGTTATTTAGGTAAGAGAGTATTCAAGTATTACGTAACGCGAGTTTTGGACATTTTGACCACCACCCCTAAACACCTACCATCCCCCCAGTCTCCATTTAATGCACAGTAACGTTTTTCTTTACGTGAGATACGTGAAAATACATAAGAAAAAAATCTCTAAGTGACCGTTTTGAAGGGATAAAACAATGTTACGCAATGCGTAGGTCAAATCCTCCTCCTGCCCATGTAACGCATCGTAACGTTTCAGAATACTCCATTAAATTCGTTACGTAATACATGAACGCTCCCTAACGCTTTACTTTTAAAAGTTATCGAGATAGGTGTTATTTTTTATAATGGGATTTCTGTAATCTATTGATATTACCTCCCAAATAACATATACTACTGAGTAATACAAGTAAGTACATTGAGCAGAGGCCTATCGCTCACATTCTGTCTCAAAGGCAAGAAAAACATTTATGCTTACCTATGTTAATAAACAGGGAAATCCGTGACTAATTAAATCAAGTTTGTTTTATGTAATATTGTAAAGTGTCAAATAATAATATTAATTAAGGATAAATTCAAGTTTATACCTAGGTACTTTATAAGAATTTCTAAGAAAAGAAAATATTTCAAGTATTTCCATTAAAATTATTTATGGATGAAATTATATGAGGAAACTCCAATATTGTTTAATTTCGATTCAGTTTAAAATTTTGGGGAAACAAGGAAGATTACCTTAGTATTGGTACTGTAAATATTGAAATTTAGTTACATTTAGTTTTTTACCATTACATTTAAACTAATAATTATTATATTTATATTACTTACTGTTAAGTATAAATTACAGTAATTTATACATTAGTATTTATGTAGATATTATGTTTTATACTCAATATATGACTAGCAAAGTGCTTTCACCCGTTAGTATATAATAATTTAAAGCTGAAAAAATAAGCGTCACATTTCAGTTTCAACGGATTTCTGTTGACAAACGCTATTCATTTATTTATTATGTATATCGGTGCCTTCCCTCATACATAGGGCGGTCGACGAGGCGAAGCGTAGGTAGTCAATTTAGAAGGGGCGCCTACCTCCTCCCCTTTTACTGCACCACTGACCTACTTTCAGCTTACAGTTGTGTTGTAACAGACTATGTAAATAGGGGAACGGAAAGCGAGCTAGTTTATTCAGGATAAAGAAATTTGAGCGTGTTATTCCTGCAGTTTTGTTATAAAGTAGTTCATGCAATAACTAATCTAACATTTGCAACATCAACAATAATACTTGAACTTACTATTTTCTATCGATTTAAGCATTCTTCAGTTATTGTGGATAATCATAAAATAGTTGAAAAAGAAAAGACAAATAGGAATAAAACAAGTCTTAATACAGATAGACGATATAGCAAGCAGTATTTAACCGACACGGAAATATAATTATGCATATGGTAGGGCAGTTGACAGCAAGTCCATAATATTAGTGTGTGCCGTATGAACGCTTACACGTGCCAGATAACGTCAGTGTGTGCAATGCAGTTGGCAATACTCGTGGTGTTCGCGGCATGCAGTTATTTTAATGTTCACTACCTAGTAAACAAAGAAGGATAATGGGAAAGATTTACTATGAAACAATTGGTAATATTATACAAAAAATTGAATTTACGATAGCTGTCATTTGAACTTGCTTATTTTAAAAAGGAAAAGTACCATTTGTTTTGTAACTTTTATAAAACATAGTTAGATAAAACTACACATAATTGCATTATTATAGTCGTTTACGATACATTTATTCTCCTTTATTCTGTAAAAGGTGTTTAGAATCTGAGCCAGTGAGAGATAATGCACGTGTCACAAAACAATTCCCTTGAAACAACATATTTGGAAACATTTAAATCAAACTACTTATAAAGTACCTAGAACCATAACACTGTGCTGGACCGGTGCAAATTAAATTGTGTCCTTGCTTACCTTTCATTGTGTTCCTCGTATGGTTATTGACCTTATTTTATATTAACTGTAATGGATTATTGATATCTATATAATTATATATCTAAAGATAAAGCTTACTTTATGTTATACTTTAAAAATATGTGGTTCTTAATATGTTATTAGATTATTAAAACAAATTATTTAATTGTTGTTTTTACTGTATATATACATTTTATAGAGCAATTAATATGTCGATTACCCATAATGAGACGATAGGGAGACAATAGGAAAACAATAGAAAGCTGGCGTAAACGCCAGGTTAGTGCTCAAGAGGTTAATTATCATTATTTGTATAAAATATTTAAATTAGTTCTCTATTATTTATAGAATTATTATGAATGTAAATTAATTATGGAAAATTATTATATTCACTTTGATACTAATAAGAACAAGAAGTTACGTTTTATAATAACATTTACTATCAATAGAAATTAAGTTTTAAACGTACTAGTTTGAGAGTTCATATTCGAATAAGACTAATCGCATGTTATACATACAGGCATAAAATGCCGGTTTGTTGTCTCGCCGTCTCGTTCTACGACGAAACGTGCGAGATGATATTGATTTGTTTTCATTGCGTCTCTCTTTTGCTTATGAGCGTACATAATATACCGTTGCGTCCGCGTGACCTTTCTTAGGCACACACTCACAAAACAGATAAATTGTTTTCCTGTTGTCTCTTTCATGCATTAAATGAGGAAGATATTATATTGGAACTGCTTGCCACAAATATGAAAGAAACAAATAATCTATGCTAATTCGTAGTTACTTTACCAGTAACACAAAAGCCCAAATATTATCTACTTAGGTTTGACTTGACTTTTAGAACAGTATGTAATTATATAGGTTTTGGAGTGTGTGTTTGCTTAGTGGTGATTACCAGTATCATGACGCTCACAACACACGTAGGCCTTATTATATATGTGCGCGACTTGTTGACTATAGCAGCTCTATTTATAATAGGGTTGCCTTTACCTAACTTTTATTTGAATAAATTAATTATATTTTTGCAAACTAGAAAAAATGGATTTTATCAAAATGAAGTAAGTTGTAAGGTATCAGGGGACGCAGAAGATTAATAAAGTGTATTTAAAATAATTAAATATTGATAAATACACGTGATTTTGGGGTATTTAATTCCTTGTTCACTTCATGCACTTAACCGATTCCTTATCAGTTATATGCAAAATTACGACATATTTTTTCACTGTGTACGTAATTTACGCAATTTGAATCTCACATAAAGTAAACTAGGTACATGCAATAACATATTTTACAGTGTTTTGTTATTGTAGAATATAATTCCCATAATAGCTAAAATATCGTATAAGCATGTATAATAGATAGCCAACATAGTTCAGTGAAAAAACTGAAAAGTTTCAACATTTATGATGATATGTTGGTATTAATTATATTTTTTATGTTCTTTCTTAAATAGAAATGTTATAAATCTCGAAAGAATGAATATTTATTTAATAAAATAAAGAGACTATTTTTAAAACTAACATAATTTTTAGTGTGATATCAACATCTTATAAGGGTTCCAGTTTTCTAGTAAACTTATGATAAAAAAAGAGAAATTGTTAATTTGTCGCTGTGCAGATTTTGATCGGTGACTAACTTTTATAACAATTTTCGTAGATTGTGGGTGGATGGATTGTTGACTATTGAGTTTTTTTTTTTCGTGGTACGGCCGAAATTACATTCGTAGGTAGGTGGTATGGGAAGAACAGAGTTATCACGTGGCCGGGTTGGGCGTTCGAGTTTCAAAACACGTTTTTTTATGAACTAGTTGCACGTTTACAAACAAGCCTTCTGTTGTGATGAAGTTGTTTAATATGAAAACGAGTAAAAACGTTTCCGTAACTAATTTAAAATGACCATAAGATATCACTTATTTATAACATTACACACAACGTAGGAAATTACATACAAAAGTTACTGCAAATTATTTATTGATTATTTCATATTGGTTAAATTTGAGACTACATATGATAACTAATGTTGTATTTGATATACCAATGTTTACGTTGTTATTTTTAGTATATTCATTCAATGACGCATAATAGGCAGTCAAAGTGAAGTTGTAACAAAGAAATAAGACGAGATGGCATGATATTCTGAGCGAGAGAGTTTAATGTGCTATGCGACGTGCACCCCATAAAGTCAAGGGACTTTACGGGAGCATAGCAGGTCACTGAACTGTTGATAGTTCACCCCCAGTGCTAACGGAAATTGTATGAATGCTATACGATTAGTATAATCATAACAATATTTTAAAATAATAAGTAACTTCCGATATGTTTAGTGTGTTTAATTAAAAAAAGGTTAGATATCTATATTTAAGAAAAAAACTTTTTGCATGTATTCCACAGGTGGCGTCACATCGATGGATAGGATGCGTTGAACTCTACGCGGCGCTGTGCGGCGGTCTAAATGATTCCCTTCGGTCGACACCTGCCACCCCCCGGCATCCTGGCCGGTGTGATGCGGTGCGTCCAATACACCCTCCTCTTTTGATATATTCTTCTCAATATACACACATCTTCTTACATGAATAGAACACATAAAAAGTGCCGGTGGCAAAAAAATACGCTGCGTTCGTTCGTCTTCTATTATTACAATAAATGAACGATATAGATATACGTACTTTTCTTTGAGAAGATGATGAGAAAGTTAAATGGTACGCATGCAAGTATGGTCAGCTAGTAGTGTTAGGTTTTTCATCCTATACATATAATAGCGAATTCACGGTAGTGTTATAATAAAATGAATTACGTGATTCATTAAAATATCAAATTAATCGAATGCCTTTTATGAATAACAACAAATATTATGAACTAATTATTAAAATTAACTGGAACAGTGCGCATGATGTACGGGACCGTGTCAAAGATCAATGACGTCACTCGTAATAGTACATGCGGAAAGTGTACATTTAAACTTAACTAGAATAGCAAAGTGGGTCAATTCAACACAGTCGGTTTCGTTAATAGGAACAATTATTATCCTGGTAAGTAAAGTGAGCATTTGTCTTTGTTCGTGCTTTGTTCAATATCAAAATCGTGCGTGTAAAATTTATGCATATACAAATATACAATATAGCGATTTATAACTGATTATGTAATGAATTAAAGGTATGTAACATCGCAGTAACTAATCGAATTCCAAATTTTAAAAATAGAAGCTCGGTTGTTCGTTCCAGTTATTTGTCCGAGATGAGTTCTTGATGCAATATGATAAAAATAATATATAGCGAGTGCCTTTTCTATGAGTCACACGGGTGAAGTCGAGTTGCTGTCAGGCTGAGGGACTCACGGCAACGGTTTTGTAAGGTGGTTACTGGTTAGATGACGAATCGGTCGAGTGGGGCGGCGGTCGTCAATCGTCATTCGGTTTCCAGTCGGAGTAGAACGCCGCCCGCGTCTTGGTCACCGACCCCTACAGGTACTAACTTGTTACAATTAGATTTTTTTCCAAACAAACGTCTCGATCGATTGTAGAAATGTATGAAATTCTTTTTTAGCGGTGTTGCGCGATTCTCGGTAGGCAAAAACTTATGGTCTCGCGTTACCAATGCCATGACGTCAGCCATCAACATGCTACAGTGTATTGCAGTACATATAACATGACGTTTAAGTGCTTTCGCTCAGAGATAAATAATACATTTTATACTCACGCAACTTATCGTTTGTTTTTATTATGAATAAACTATAAGAAAATTTACATAATTGTTTCTCGGAGCGTCAATATATGTAAAAACTAGACAAATGGTATATGTTAGGTTAACAATTATGAAATTTAAACATTAAAACAAAAGTTTTTCCAATGTCTCGTGTTTTCTCTTCTATAGAGCCAGCCCCCACAGCTGCCTACTTTTTTCTATTTAATTGAAACATTAGGTCAATAATTACAATGAATAAATCTCTATTAATAGCGGTGAGAATACATCTTGCATATTATTAAAACAACAACGAAGGTTTACGGACTCAGAGAGATTTTACGATATCTTAAGTGATTTGGCAAATTCTCAACGCGCTGAGGAGACATTTTAAAATTTAAACATTGGGACAGCCGAGGAATCTGTTACGATATGTGACATCGTAATAAAACGTTATTTTTGTGTAGTGGGAGTTTGTTGAACCCGCGGGTCTAGTCATTATCGTGACTGATGAACTCGTCATCGGCATTGTTCCAGGCCGTAACACCCCACCCTGGAACTTAATGCGTATACCTAATGGACAGCAGCTAGAAGTTACATCCATATTCATTACTGGAACGACAAACCTGCATCCATTTACGTCTTACAACTCTAACGTTTTTAAGATAAAACAGGAGTTCTTGGCGCGATTTTGGACTGTCATTTTGTGGCTCGTGTTTTTATTCATTAAGTTAGTATATAAATCTATATTATGTAATTTCGTGGCGTTTTACGTGATATAGTTTGGTTGTTTTGTATCGAAAATAATGAAACTGAACGTGAATTCTGAAATCTCCGAAACAACTCCCTTGGAACGCTTCACAAAGTGGCGGCCATTTGTTGGGTATTAGTCATGTAAAATAATACGAATAGGCTCAAAAGGGCTAAAACATAGGACCGTTAAAACAAGTTTGTAAAAAGTAAGATGAAACAAATAATAGCCATATTGTAATAAACAATTTTAAGCGTATTTTTATGTGTGTAAATGGCAACATGTTATAAAGTACTATTATATCGCGTTTCTAATCGCTGTTTTCCAGGTTTATAATAAAATAAAAAAAGCCTATAATAAAATTTGTTTTCGGTTTTTTGATGGTCATGAATTAAACATTTCACTTGTTTGTCTTTATAACTAGAAGCACTTTTACAGCACGTAAAAGCATGTTACTTATCTATTTATAGCTTTTTATCTTATAATTAGGAAATTATACAATTAAAAATATTTCATAATTATAATAGTTACATGACATTAAAATTGTTCAAACTTAAAAAATTCAAGTGTGCAATAAGTATTTCTTCTAGATTTATAAAGCACGAGTGTGAACATTTGAACTGTCAAGAACGGCCAGTGAACCGAAGGCGTGTCATTGCCCTACCAATGGCATTAAAAAAAACGCACTGCTTCCATCTTCCTAGCTATCCACCGTTCAAGCACCACACTTATATATATTTATAGAAAATACCCAATAATATTGTGATTGTACGTAAGACTGTTAGATAAATTAATTTCTGGTGTTTAAAACGTTTCTGTTCTCTTCATTTCACGAATAATATACCTTTCAAAATAATTTACGTATCCGCTTGCGGTTAACCTTTTTTCTCATGGTCATGTAATTAATTTAAATTGACCAAGAGATCAACGTTTTTTCCGCAATAATTTCATTATTCGTATTTCAATATAAGGTGAATTTTATTTTGATTATAAGTATAATTTCTTTTAGATATTTATACAATACAAAACTTGTATTTTTAATGAAAATTGGCAATGCTCCAAAAACATACATTGAAGTAATTGCCACCCATCAGAATGTCGTGTGACACGCAAAACAGTAACCATAACACTTCCTTTGTTCATATTTAATTGTGCAAGATAGCAGAAGTAATTAATTGTTCAATATGCCAACAAGTCCATAATGACCGTAACCGCAACTGTTCGTGAGCCCCACCAATGCTGGTCAATGTCTCGCTGGATGATGTTTTTGACCGCATCAAGGTCGTCAGGATAGGGGTACGTGAACTTTATGGCGTCTACGTGTAAATTTTATTATATATTAATAAATAATGTCATCGCTCTGTTTAAAATGTATATTTTTATTACTTGGATAGGTTTTCATAAAAGATATTTGACCACTATTTTAATAAAAAGGTTCATAAAAATGACGAAATCGTGTGGTGGGAGGTCAATGGCCTGTAGAGTGAGATAGAACGACAACAACAGTGAAGTTGGCGCGATCCTGCCTCAATGGAAACTGTACCTACACCATTGGACCGTTTGAAGTTGGTTTGAAACTTCATTTTTATTTTTTCGCGTTCAGCATCTCAAGGAACTTTTACAAGATAGTCATCATAATTTTTCTTTTTATTGTAATACATAAACACAAGAGCTTGTGTTTGATGTCTACCTTTTCTGTTTGTAATTAATATAATTATGTTTTGTTTATGTTACGCGGATGTACCAATTTATTATCAGCAAAGCGTTTGTTAATTTTTATTAATAATAGTAAATGATTTATATTATTAATTGCTAACTTTTTCGCAAATTGTTAACAAAACAAACATTATCAATTCAAATATTTTGGAGTTATGAATTTATTAAATATCCTTTACTTATAATATTCTTAGATATTTAATTAAACAGTAGAAAAAAAAATTGTTAGTCACATTCCAAGTGTGTTATTTTAACACTTATTTTTGGTAACGATGTTATTAAGCCTTCTTTTGTAAATTATGTACATATTTTCATTTAAAATAATATATTATCTTAAAATACGCAGATATTATATACTCTTAGGTAACAAAAATACATTTATTTTATTGCTAGCTTGGAGTTTTGAAATGTTTTATATTTGGTGGCATTGCGGAATGTTCTTGTGTGCCAAGTGACAACATTATAATATAATATAAATTTTAAACAGTAACGTTACACAAGTATCTTATTATTTGAACTAATTTTAATTATTTTACATTAATTATTTATATTAATAATTATTATATGTAAGAATTATATTTTTTTTGTTGATAAAATCGGACAAAATGTATTGCTGAACTTTTGGATCGGAAATGATCGAATCTCTCTAGATAAGAAAATAACAAAGACACTTTCACACTAAGTAATTTCGAGATTCTGTTGTTACTTAGTACAAGCTTGGAACAGTGACTGTTGTCCACAGGTGTGATTACATCTACATTCGCCTGTAGCTTCGTTATATCGGTTTGCAAGATACTATAACGGTAAAAACCAATTTTATTTTAAACTTGTATTGGCTATATACATTACTTCTAACAGGTCGTCAATTATGATTCTGAAATCGATGTTAAAGAATGGACCAGTTCGCAATATTAATATGTCGATTACCCATAAAAATAAGACAATAGGAAGAATATAGGAAATTAACGGAAAACTGACGTAAGGGGTTAATGACTAACTGAAAATAGAAATATGTATATCTAGTGACTATAGTCATGTGCAGGAACGAGTTAATTGTTTTTATCCTAAGTTTATTTCAGTGATTTTTGTAGTAAAATAAAGAAATAATTGAAGTTTACTTATTATAATATATCACACTTTTATACGCAAATATATGGGAACTCTATATTTTATAAATATCTATTTGTATTGTGCATTTTGCTTGGTCACTGCACAAACATTATGTTCTACCATTTACCTAGGTCTCAACAAAGGAGTTTGAATTGATATCTCAGTACACGAAATTGGGTCTCTTGGAACCATTTGCTTGTTACACAATCCGATCTTACTGCTATTTGTGGTAGGTGTGTTATGCAAACCATGCATTATATTATTAGACACTTTAATACCCATAAAATTCGATCAATAACTTAACTAAACTTATTGGAGAATTTACGAAATGATTAAACAGGAATTATTAGACGTGTGTTGGTAATAATGAATACTTTGTCTATTTATGAAGAACGCACAAATAATATTTATGCATTATGTTATTTACTCTATTACACATTGTAAGTTAAAAAACTTGTTAAACAAATGTAAACGTAATAACAAATTGACTTATTATGTAAAGTCGATGTAAATGATTAAAAAAACACGTAATTTAGATTTCAATAAATTTAACCTTGTAATATTTTGTTTTCATATTTTATTGTATTCTTTTAAATAGGGAATTTTAAGTATAAACTTTTTTGTTTTTCATAAATGGGACAAGAGTCAAGGAACTGGAAAACGTAACATTTGATAGCAATTTTATTCGTATGTGGTGCACATTTGGCAGCGATACGATCCACGACCTACTTTGATATCTTACTCATGCTCTAAAGTCTCGTCCGATTGTTACTAAAAAAAAAAGTAATAAAAAAGAAAAACACACTAATTCGTTGGATTTTAAGATCTATTTCTCCAGTCACCGATAGGCTGTTACCGCTTAAGACTGAAATCACTGCTTTTGTACAAGAAATGGGTGAGTTTTATTTAAATTTAATTTCATCGGTGTCCTGTTATCATGTAATATTATTTCATTTATATACCTTCTACTAAATAAAATTGAAGTGTATCATTGTAATGTCAACATAAAAATGTTTTCCTAAATACATATGCATGTATTTACGATACCTATACTAAAAATGCAATTTTTAATATTTTTGTCTTTCTGTTTGTTCAGGGTAATTTCCGGAACGGCTGGACCGATTTTCACCTGTATTTTTTTTTGGTAAATTTTAGTAAATAATTTGGGTTCCGCGTAAAAAAATTAAAACTCATAAAAATTGAATAAAATCTGATTCAATACACAGTTTTACGGGTAAGTGTTTCAATTTATGAGAGATATATTTGTTTGATGTTAGTAGCAAAAAAAATTTGGAAAATAATTAGGGTTAGTATAAAAAACTTTTAACTTTAGTTAGTATAAAAAAAATAAAAACTATATTATGCAATGAAAAATATATGAACGCGGGCGCAGCCGCGGACAGCTAATTGTAAAATGTTATTATATTTATATATATGCAACAAGAATTCACAATAAGTATGAAATTGTTATATCGTATATATAAGTAACATTCACCTTGAAACGATTGCGGAAATCAACATCTTAATTTTATTATCGCTGTACGGCGTACTTACATGTGACGTAGTTGTATGGCGGTAGGCCGATACAAATCCGCGATAATGTTATTAATGAGTGGATCGTGAACGTTGTGTTATCGGTTTTATTATACCTATCACTCGGTTGCGTAATGTGTTCTAAATTTATGCGCAATTGATTTACAACGAGCGCAAGTTGACGAACGTACAAACGATCTCGAACTTTATCGTAGGGCTTTAAGATTTAACGTCATACCTTACTCATTCCTATTCTTTACTTATGTTTATTCTTGTATAAATTATATGTATATATACTTCTATAGCATGAAATTGACTAGGAGTCTACTGTATGGAAGCACCGAATTTAAGCATCTTAGAAAGGAAATAAAACACGTATACGAAAATTCCTGAAAGCTAAATTAATATATACACTTCCAAAAATGTTACGTACTTAAGATGAATATTAATTAGTTATTATCATCTCAATAATTATGAAACAAAAAAAAATAAAAGCTGTACATTGAATCGTATTTTGTTGACTATGTCATGAGTTTTAATTATTTTTCTAAAAGTTTCTCATAAATTCAAACACCTGCCCGTAAGAAGGTGTAATATCCGTAAGGTGTGTGTAATAATCAGGTTTTATTCATAATCTCACCAGTTTTTATTTTATTTACGCCTAATTATTATTATCAAAAATAAAAGCAGCCTAATTAACGGAGAGTTACTTCAGCTATCTGCCAAAAAAAAGTCCCGTCAAAATCGCTCCAAACTATCCTGAGATTAGTCAGAACATACAGATAAAAAAAATTAAAAATTCACGTTTTTGGTGTAAGTATCGTAAATAAAAGAACCTTTAATTTCTATAATATAAATCGTGAGAGTAGTAACATAGTGCGTAATGATGAAGGCGCACTTGTTCGTACGCATAGTATCCTTAGTCTGGAGTCGACGTCCTAGGTGCAAGTTGGACCAGTTCTGTGGTTGCCATTTACACGTCTTATGGTATCGCCACACAGTGGGCGGGTCGGGAGGCCAAAGCGATGTTTCTATAAAAGACATCGCGTCGATGCGATCCGTGCGCGACCTCTCCTATAGTAAAATCGCGCTAACGTCCCGTGTTGCCCGCTGTATGGCGAAACCATGATGTAACTGTACGCCGTGCGGGGAGTGATTCGCGCGCTTCTAGTGCCGCAACGCCTTCCGCGTTGTAAATATAGAACGCGAAGGTCGTGCTTTTATTCGTTAAAATTACAGTTTTAATGCGGGTACAACATAAACCTTGAACGTAGATGTACGTTACTTGCACGCGCTAGGAAACAAAGATTTTTATTAAGAAACCACCTAACGGGTTTCAAGCGAATCGATGAGCAAGTTCCGCGCACGCGGCTAACAATTTAATAGAACATCTCAAGGTCCAAAGGTAGAGTAAACAATTTAGTCATATCGTCGTAGTTATTGGTAGGTACTCGATCACGTTGTGCACGCGCGTCGGTCCGATATATTACTTAGTGCCTCACGTGAGCTTCTCTATATTTGTGTCTTTATATACTTGTCTTTCATATCTTGTTATTTTATCTGAAACTTATCTTGCACTGCGATATATAATATATTGTAGATATGACACGACTATAAAACAATTTTTTTTGCCGTATTTGTATCTTATCGATTTTTTTTTTAAATTTTATTGTACGATAATGTCGTTGGAGAATTCAATTATGTTATTATTGCATGTTACGCTGGCAGTGTTTCTTGTTTTGCAATTTCTAGTGCAATTTAGACAATGAGAATTGTTTCCAATGAAATCTCAGGTGATGATTACAATGGGTAGGTAGTAATTGCTAATTACGGTGACCATGAGCCGCACGCGGAAGTCAACTTCTCAGCCTTTGCAGATAACGATTGGCATGGTTTATCAGTTGTGGGCGATAAAATGGCCTTCATGAAGCACGTATCTACCGCAATGTGGAAGTACACGCGCCGCAAAAATATTATCTCAGAAACACTGATAATGATAAAGTTAGGTAAAAAAAATATAAAACGATGTATCAAATTATTAATGGTTAAATAAAACATGATATCTCATTTGTAAATGTAACTAATTTTTAATGTGATAGAAACTAAATTAAACATTTGTGTTCTGATTTAATCATTAGACACAAATGAAGCTTTATTGTATTAAGCTATTAGAACGGTTTCGGACATATGCATTCTACATTTGTTTATAAGTAAACGATAAGGATTATATAATTGTTTGAGCAACAATATTTAATTATACAAAAGCCATCTTCGTTGTGAATATATTTTGTATTATATTTTTTTTGTTTCATTGATATTTAATATCTGGTAATTAAAAATATTAATGCAAGTATATGCTTTAGGTTATAAAGAGAAAAGCATGGAATCAATACTGTGAATATAAATCATAAATTATAAATAGTTACGAGTGAGTCTTAAAGTCAAGTTAAAAGAAGAGGTTGGATTGCATAGACAGCTTGACCTCATTACGGTTGATTATGCCGATAAATATTCTAATTATATCACAGAAAACCCGTATACTACTTACGAGGGGTAAATATAAAATATGTTGGTTCATTTGAAAATAATGATTATATCTGATTACAAAAGATGGATATACATATGTAGTTTTTTGTAACAAAACGTGTTGTACTTGTACACGATAAGAAATTATAATTACACGAACAAACATATTCTACTAACTATACGTTACAGTTTTGATAAATATTCAATATATTAATAACTAAGAAATGCAGTCGTATAAAAAGGTACTCGGTTAAAAATTGAAAATGTAAATTTCAAGACTAGCCTCCTTAGAACGCAATTAAGGCACGTTCCTTGTATACATGCAGCGATACTGTTTTGAGGTGAATTTCCGCTTATTTATTCGTCAAGTATTGCAGTACGAATGCAAGGTTACACGTGTGTACTCCGATAATAGTGCTCGGCCATGTTTTTACACGAGTTTATTGAGTGCATTCAGACCACTATTTGAGATATTAATTATATGTACATTTTTTTGTATCTTTTCGGTGATGGTCACGCTCTGACATTTCCGTATTCTCGTTTACAATGTTACTACTACTTACTACTATTGAGTTTTTAAATGTTAAATTTGCCTTTATAAATTAAACAAGTTACGTGAGTTGATATTTTTAATTTAAACTCGTTATTTATTCAGAATAACAAATTTTAGATGTATAGTTTTATATTTATTATTGTTTCATTACTGTAAGAAGACATGGTCGCTCACAACGGGCTTAACAAAAAAGCTCAAAGGGCAATGGAGAGGGCTATGCTTGGAGTTTCACTGCGTGATCGAATCAGGAATGAGGAGAACTCAAGTGGAGGTGGGCTGGGCACATTGCTCGCAGAACAGATGCCCGATAGTGCCTACGGGTTCTCGATTGGCTACTGTGCACCGGAAGACCTAGCGTGGGTAGGCCCCCCATAAGGTGGACCGACGACCTGGTGAAGGTCGCGAAAGTCCGCTGGATGCGGGTGGTGCAAGACCGGTAGTCGTGGAGATCTTTGGGAGAAACCTATGTACAGCAGTGGACGTCTTTCGGTTGAATGGATGGATGGATGGATGGACTGTAAGAAGACGTGATTTGTTAAATGACGGTAATAAGCAATATTAAACAATAGCAATAAATATATTGACTCCGATGTTATAAATTATGTAACCGTACTATTGAGTGATATTAGATTAAGAGAAATAGTTTTTTTAATGTTCACCAGAATTTGAAATACTTGCTTTTTCTAATAAAACGTCAATAGGTAATGTTTGAATAGTATTTTCCAATAAACATTACTTTATCATACGTGTATTACGTACGATTGCCACAGTCAATATTATGACGAATGATGATAACGGTAACGTTATCGCTTTACGCATGTTTAATGTCCACTTGTCATCTGGTGACCTGTTGGCACACTTGTGAATAAAATGCTGTCGCTATGTCAGATTTTTATTTGTTAAAATGTATACATACTGACGGCACGGCGCGGTGTAACGTAGCGCGGGCGTTGGCCAATGCAAGTGTAATTGCAGTTTCTAATAATAGCCGTGAGCTGCAATTGTTTCCCCGCCAACTCGGTGTTGGAATAACGTATCTAGTGAAATGGGTAGGAGGTGGAAAGCGTCACGACACACCGCGACAGTGTAACTGCACTTTTACACGGAACAAAGGTTCGCCTCCTCGCAGTAGTACACGCTATTGTTATGTTAATTACACTTGTGGAAGGACATTGTCTATTATGACTAACTTTTTTTTTTTAAATGATTTCATATGCCTTAAAAATCATTGTTCGCAACGCTAGTTACGCGGGCAAGTATCAATAACACGACAATCAATTTAGTAGTAATTCATTATCCTGAATTACTGGTATTTTTTTTTTTATTATTATATATCGAAGACTTGAATTATCTTTAAATCTTATAATACATCGTTTCAAGTAGTTATAATATCTACAGAAAGGGTATAGAAGTTTATTTCTAACTATGTGAGCACAAATTATTCTCTCAAAGTAGTGTATTTAAAACGTATCTTGACATAAACATAATCTTGATTTAAATATTTTTCTATTGTAAGATTTGTGAAAATATTGTCATGTATAATATACTATATATACAAGATGTAAAATAAATGTTTGCATTATATGCAGAATACTGGCGAGGCCTTGTCGCTGCGCTCTAATAGTTGTGTCCTCAACCAAGGTCTGGTAGCTGACGTCAGCCATTTACGCTCATTTACAAGACATTTTGCAGACACCTAAACATACCTAAACGTTTGCAGTATAAAATATTTATTAATTAATAATGTATTTATGTAATTACCAGGATTTTAAACAAATTTAATAAAATTAATCTATGCGTTGTCTGTTTTTAGTTGATTATTACGTGAAACATTAAAACGTACTAAAGCGTACGTAAGGCGTATTACTTTATTGAGGTAATTTTAATTAAGATCGGTTTTTTTTTTTTTTTGGGTAAACTCAATGGGGTACGGAGGGAAACGCAAGTGTCCGCAAACTGGTTCCGCACGGATTACATGTGGCTAGGTCGCTGACCCCAGAAACTATAGTCCGAGGAGTGCCTTCATTGCGTTCTACTCATATCATTGAACTTGAATTATTATCAGTTTACAAAGAGTATCCGTTATGTTTAAATATATGTAAAGAATAAAACAACCAGCTAAACATAAATGAAGGTAACATAGATTAACAGGATATTTTTTTCACTTCACTGACCTAAGCTCCGAATACTTTGTTGTACATACAATCTTTATTGTACCTACTGTTGTAAAAAATTAACGTTTTGTTGGTACGTCATTGCATTGGCGCGTTCGTGCTTACTTCCTACTTCTGCTTTAATTAATCTATGCATCTAATATACATATTAACTAATTATGACCTTACTTTGAATGCAATATGATATTGATTCGATAATCAGTCTTAGAATCCACAGTAAAGGTTAACTTTTTTGTAATTTTTATATTTCTTATTAAGCGAGCGAAAATGTTCATGACAGACAATTATTTTTAATTTTATGAAAAACGTTACTGAACAAATGGTTTTAAATAATAAAGGTATATTTCTATTTTGTAAAGAGTTGAAATAGATACAATACTTGGCAACATTAGTAAGCGATGATTTAGTCCGGCGACATTGCGTCTGGTGCATACCATTGTTGTACTGCAATAGTAATAGCCTGTTGTTGGCTAAACCTGGGTTTGCGTAGGCGTCCACTGAACTTCTAAATATTAGCTCATTGATATTTACTTACAATATTTAGTACATTACTTTAAGTAATCACAATACGTGATTAAAATAAAAATAAAAATATGACTATCCAATTTTTTTTTAAATCTGTTTTAAGGTTAAGTGATTTACTTTGAGATAAGGTTGTATTATATTCAATTATTTCATATATTCTATAAATTATAATGCATTTAATTTCTCGTGTGTTAATTAAAAGTAGGTAAATTTTATACGACAAATTCATCGTGCAATGTCAAAGCTGTCCTGTTATTTAACATTCATTCATAATTTATCTCCAGATATTATACAGTAATACACAAACCTACCGATAGCTTGAAAAACCCATCGGATTAGTGATTTGCGTAAATAAAGTACCCGATGAGAATTATCAAATTTTTGTATTATTAAATGCTAATTGATAATAATGAGGTGATAACGATATTAAATTGATTATAAATAAATAAAGTAGTGAAGCCCATGTAAACGTATACAATTACTTTTACTGCCAACGAATGCAATGTTAGAAGTTGATTTTACGCAATTCCCGATAGTTTTATGAGTAAAATAGTTATTCTCAGTACGTAGATTTTTACTTTTTTTTTAATATCTTAATTCCATCATTTGTCAGTGGATAATACTTAAAATTATTTGAGAAACACTATATATATAAAATAATTTAAAGGCTGATATGCCTTCCGTATATTTTTAATGTCCACAATTCGAGTACGAGGTTACGTTAAGAAGACCTTCGTCCAAGCGAGTGAGTATTGTTTGCCAATTTTTTCTTGCAAATGGATCACTGGCATGACCTTAAGGTTGTTTTCGTGTGTTATATTACCATAAGGTAATCGTATTCGAGTATGCATTAAAAAGACAAATGTCATAAGCTACCATTATGTAAACATGTTTTGTGCCTTGTGTGCTTTGTAGAATAACATTAATACAGCAATGAGTGATGGGTCATTACTGCATTAATTGTATCTCCTTTGTTTTAATATACTGTATTTTATTGTATTTTTTGTCTAGTTATTGACAAGCTTTAGTACTATCAATAAAACGGTTTTTTCTAATTCAAATTTTCAATAATGATTATGATTGGATTTCGACCAACAGATGAACATTAGTATTTATAGTAAATTTATGTATGTAAATAATTTTATTAAGCTTTTAAGTTGACAAACGAACAATAGTAGATTTAACATTTCCCTAGGTTATTAACAGCGATTATTGAGTTAGCACAGACTTCATTAGTATGTTCCCCTGCGACATTATTTTAAACAATTAAATTTATTATTAAAACACATTTGTAAATAGATGTTACGTAAGAAAATATGTAATAGTAAGACGAGAGTTGCGTCTCCGGTCCGCCCACGGGTACCGTTCGCCCGCCAACAATATATACAAGGTTAAAAACAAAGCGTAGGCCTGCGTAACTCACGCCAATGCGAAGCACGCCACAGTACGAGCGATATGACGCAAAATCTTGGCGAGTCAGAATTGGCATACTACGAACTACGCTCTAATCAGTTCTATTTTAATTCAATTCAACCGTAAAATATTCCTGTATTTATTATTTCTTGACTATTACAATAAACCCTTTTACAACTAACTCTTCGCTGTATCTGATATCGGATGAGCATCAAACTCCCTTTCGGAGATCGTTTTAAGGAGGGCTATGTTACGTTTGCCAAGATTCAATTCCCCTTTCAAGACACGTTCATTATAATGCTTGTTGGTTCTCTAACAGATGTGGCTGGTTGACTGTCACTGCCTTTATTATTCTTGAGTTATATTGCTTGCTTTGATTCGTTGGTATACAACTTTGTTGATGATTATTTACTTTTTACTTTACGTTGTGGAAACGTTATACATTATCGAGAGATCAATTTTAAATATCGATATCATCATAATTTCACTTATTATTTACGTTGTTGCACAAGTTTTCATATACGAATAAATGATAAAAGACCTCTCTCTGCCTTAAATTGAAACATTTTTCTATGACATTTTAAAATCATAGCAAAAATATATATATATATATATATATATATATATATATATATTCTCTAGGTAATTTTTATTATATTGTAGTAGGTATTTTGAAAAAGTTATAAAGGTATTATACCACATGACGTCGATACAAAAATACTTTAAATAAATTATGTAAATTTTATTTTTGTTGTCAATGTGTTTTGCAAACACTCAAACTGTAGTTATCATTAAAAGCGGTTAACTGAAACGATATAATAAAATTTATCATTGAACTACTGAGCGCTCTAAATAGATGTTTTAAATTAATATCAAGGATTTAGTTGTTTTCCGCTGAATGTACGGTGGGCGTCTAACCAATGGCGACCGTCCCTACAGTACAAAGTGATAGACAAGTAAATGCTTCTTCTCGTTGATAGATTATTCTAAACAATAACAAAGAAACAAAGTCTCTATCTCATTAATTATATAGATATCGAAATATTTATTTATTTTTTGGTTTAACCACAGAGTTGTAATATTTTGAGTTGTCAAAAACCTATTAATAAAAGATATACAAAATTATAATTAATAATTGTTTGCAATAAATTTATAGTAAAAATTAATAGTGTTTTATTGTGAAAGTAATTCAATTGTTTTTATACGAGTTCAAATAAAATCTGTATATATACAGTCGAATTAGTTACACATTATTTGTAACACATAAACGGTTGGACTGATCGTAATGATTTGATTTGTTGGATTTGTCTCCGCCACGAATAGCAGTTGTAAATTTCACAAAATAAGTTTGTGAATAAATTCATTTATTCATACTGTTTATATGGAACGACATTCTTGATGATATCTCGAGAACGGAAGACTGATTTCGATGATTATTATTTTTTTTTTTTGACCTAGCTAATGCTGCTGACCGGAAGGGCCTTTACAGCTTCACCGAACTTTGGGGGCTGAGTGCTGAAAGCACTCAGCCGCAAAAAAGGTGACTAGCTCAAGGGCTACCAAAGTGGTACGAACCTCGGCTTGGCCGTCACCTGAGTACTCAAGACTCACTCGCGAGTTGTATCCTAGCTATCCCTACATTTTTTATATTAATATAAAAAAAAAGGTTCCTTACAGGACCTATGTACCTGCATGTTATGCATGAGTGTGTATGGAGTGTTGTGCGTGTAATTGCTCAATACATGGGCAGTGTTACTGCATCGCGCTGGCGGCGACGTCAAGAGCCTCCCCAGTTGGGGAACGAGACACGTCTTGGGTCGCCGCCTGAGGGGGACCCGGAGTGTGTGCGGGAGCAAAGTTAGCCGCCTGTCCCCGGCGGCGGGATCGGCGGTTTCGCGGGCGTGGGCGCTGGCACGCATTTGTACGAGGTAAAGGAGGGAAGATCCTATTACTACGAGATATGGTATCGTCTCGACACGATAAGATCCTACGCGGCCGACGTATACGACGCGGCTTACGTCCTGGCAAGTACGAGACGGCTCGCACGATGAGGGGATTCGAGTGTGTCTCTGCGCGTTCGAAGAATACGCGACACTGGGTCTTAAAAACGGACCTAATGGAGGGCAGGTTGAGATCCCTGTGTAAATCCACAGTTCTCTCGAACCATTGGGCACCTACTGCCTTCCTTACAAAGCGATTCTGAATCCTTTGTAAGGCGTGCATACGTGATCGAGTGATGTGACCGAAGACAGGTGCGCAATACGTGATGATGGGTCTGACCACCATCTTGTATAGGGTAATCTTATGGCGGAGGGCCATTTTGCTCTTGTTGTTGTAGAGCGGATAGAGACGACCTAGCGCCATGGAGGTCTGGCGCTTCACTTTCTTAATGTGAGATTTAAAGAGAGTCTGTCATCTAACTGAACTCCTAAGTACCTGACTTCGGAACTATATGGGATTTCAGTACCCGCGTACTGTATGGGCTCGGGAGGGTCTTTCCTGAGTTTACGACTTTTAGTGAATAATAACGCGGCGCTCTTACTCGGGTTTATCGCGAGACGCCATTTGAAATACCAAGCGCTGAGTTGGTCGACAGCGCCTTGGACGTATTTATGTAATATCTTTTTCTTACGAAAAGCGTAATATATGACTGTGTCGTCCGCGTATAGACCTAGCTGAACTCTTCCGAGATCAGGGAGGTCCGCTAAGTACAGGTTGAAGAGGACAGGCGCCAGAATGGAACCTTGGGGGACTCCTGCGCGTATCGGGTGGGCTATAGAGAGAGCGCTCTGTACTCTATAGCGGAAACTACGATCGGTGAGGTAATCGTGTATGATTCTAACTACAGTGTCGGGGATACCTAATCTAGTGAGTTTGTAGACGAGGCCCGTGTGCCAGACCTTGTCGAATGTCGATGATTATTTTTTTTTCGTCTAGTATTTATTTCAACAAATAACATAACATTTATTACTTCTGAGGTGGTAAGAAATTCGTCGGGACAGCCAGTAATCAATAAAGACAAATAGATTGTGTTGCAACTATCTACTCAGTAACTGCCTCGGTGGCGCAGTTGTATTACAGTACGACCGTCGTTCTGAGGTCTCGGGTTCGATCCTCGGGTCGGTAAAGTGATATTGGGTTTTTCTACTCAGTATCATCCCGGAGTCTGGAATTTGTGCCCGATATATCGACAGGCTCGCCCCCTGTCACATCTGGGACGGAACTAAGCTCGGCGAAATGTGGGTGGTGTAGTTCGCTATTTCACCTCTACCTAACCCTTTGGAGATAACAGGCGTGAATTTATGTTATGTTATGCTATGTTATGACAATGAACAGCTAATAGCTATAAGTGTCACTTCATGTCACGAATTGATAAACATATTATGCCAGTTTTACAGTGTTCATGCATAACTGATGCTTAGCACTCGGCAATTGAAATTCTGTGCCTTGACATTGTAGTACCCGTTGAATAGATATATGTCTTGTATTCTTTTTATAGTATTAGTCGCTGTGCACCCGCGTTTCATATATTCTTCAAGGAGTTTTAATTTTTTTATATGGCACCCTAATTATTTTCCTAAAAAAATAATAATTATATAATAAGATATAGTAAAAATATTTCTAATAAATTATAGCACTTGCCCGTAAAACTGAACATTGAATCGGATTTTATTTAAATTTTTATGATGTTTTTTTACGCGGAAACCCTAATTATTTTCGTAAATTAAAAGTACTTCAAGTTACCCGCAGTAAATTTAGCTATCCATCAAAGAAAGTCCCTTCAAAATCGGTGCAGTTGTTCTGGAGATTACCCAATACAAAAACAGACAGACATTTTTTTTTGTATAGGTGGCGTATATACAATCATTTCTATATAGAAAAAAAAAATTGTCATTACACAGACACTTCAATTTTATTTATTAGTATAGATAAGTAAGTTAGTTGTAAATATGTAGGTTTTATTATAATTATATGATAAATGGTAATGAATTTAAGCTTATATTAAAGTTTACTAAACTCGAACGAATTTAACGTAAATTAAACAAAAATTACTATCACATTGTAAGTATAGTATTTTTTATTATTATTGTAAAACTTCAAGTTACTTTGTTACTACGCCACTTAACATAGAATAAGTAAATGATAGTTTTAGGAAAAAGATCATGGGTATGATTGTTAAACTAGTTCGCTCAGTAATAAAAACGATATCTAAGCGACCTAGTAATTAAATACATTTCGTGGTAAGAAACAATTACTTGAAAATAATTTGTGTCAATAAATACCAGTATTTAACAAAATCGTTTATATTTAAAACGATGTGTATTACATAATTATTTTCACGATGAATGAATACGTGTTATAATAATTTCGCTAAACATAATAATGTTTTCAAATGTGATCTATGAAGATAGATTATTTAAAATAATATTTTCTATTGAGAATTTAATTATTTTTTTTTTACTTAAATTGTTTGTCAATTTTGAATCTATTGAAATACATAAAATTAAAGTTTAATGTTTGTGACTTTGAAAAATGACCATTTTATACTATCCTTAAATGTGTCAAAGAGTTTGTATAATGTTTTTATGTCTACTATCTATGAACATATTTTGTCGAGGTTTTCATTGGCAGGTCGAGGACTTCTTCGAGCCGAATATTCGGTAAAACTGCTATATACCGAATACCGAATATTAAACAACTATTCAGCCATATCTGTAGCTTCAGTTATATATCTGTAGTAAGGATCAATGGTGGTATAGATGTTTATGACATCAAAAGCGGAACAGAGGGTTCCGAATGGTCATTATGTAAGCAATGTATACTTATTTACTTTTCGTTTTTTTGTTTGTTAATTATGCAAATTAAGTTAAGAGATTTGTTAAATATTGTTGACCCTTACCAAAGGAGGAGTTAAAATTGTTTAAAATTTTGGTTATGTCATATTTACACGGCCTCTAAGTGAGATTTGAAGTTAACAATTTTCATCATGTTTTGGATAGACAGTTTATAAATAAACAACAAAGTAGAGAAATAAAATGAAAAATTTACAATATAAGTTAGGCGTGAAAATTGACAAAGATCAAATAAATTTTAACACCAGTTTATCAAAACGACACGTATCAAGTTGCAAATAATTCTCTTCTATAGTAAACGGCAATGCATTATTAGTGTTTTGTAAACAATGTTCATGATAATATGTCAGTGACACCTTATCTGAGCACATTACTTTAAAATATTACCGCGTAATTGTGTATCTCTTTATTTCATATTCAGTGGTATAAATAAACTTTAATATTGATAATTATTTGCATATTTATAACACTATGTTTACAGAATTGCTATATTAAAAACTATTTTATTTTATTGTTAAGTCCCTGTAGTTACGTAGTTTTATTTCTTTTATTATTTACTTTATTATTCATATTTAGATATAAAGTAATAAAATAATTAGTACATTTTTGACATTATTGTATATTATTATTAACTTTGGAATTATTCGTTCATAGATTATACCTGTAGAATTAAAAAGAAGACGGCTCGTCTTCTATTTCATTATGTAATGAAATTGGGATAGATCACAATTAATTAAATTGATTATAGTTATTACATCTTAATCTATGTCTCTGGAAATTTCTAAAGATTTCAACGTTTTTTTTTCAAAATCGTGTGTTCACAGGGACATTTTTTTTACACAGTATATGCTCAGTGCTTTGACCACAATATCACCAGATGTTAAATGACGATGTGGTCCAGAATGGCAAACACACTAAGCCAAGTAATGGTTTTCAAGTAATGATGTCGGAAAACATCTATTGGTATTTGATGGCAAGTTTCCAAATGTTGAGTGTGGTAACTTCAGGGCGGGAAAATAAATTAGACAATGCCCTACCACGTAAATGGACATTATTTTTTACGAAGTGTATGAATACGCGTTTAATGTAAATGAATGTTATTTCTATTTGTAATTCATTAAAACAATACGAAATGTCATGAGGTATTGAAAACAGCTGTTCAAATAGGATAATTTTACGTTTCGAGTTATGTTTTTCAAATACTCCTCACATAATAATAATTCGCTCGTCGTCTTTCGAGATTGCCGTGGAAGTGGGAAAACCGAATTTCTAAATCAATTTGGAATGTGTAATTATTTTCCCAATAGAAAATTTTATCTAAATCTTTGAAATTGATGAATTAATAAAATTATTTATTTTTGTATGGAAGAAGAGACCCGTTAAATTTGATAAATTTGAAAGAGGGTAATAAAGATCCATACATTTTTTTTTAATCATCAAGAACCTGTAACACTCATAGGTAGATCTCTCATTGAAAAAAATAGGCTGAAGCCTAGGGCCCCCGCAATTAACTAATTCCTGCTAATAGATATATAGCTAAAGAGGAATGGTAATATCATGCAAAGCGTCTAATACTACGGGGAATTGATTGATTAATTCAACTGAAAGACGTCCACTGCTGGACATAGGTGTCCTCAAAAAATAAGAGAATTGGCATAATCGCCACGCTTGGCAGGCGGGTTGGCGATCACAGTAGGTGTTTGTGGTACTCATAGGTGCTGTTGCTCATTCCCTGCTTTATCCCTTAGTCGCCTTTTATAACACCCATTGTAACACACGGAACGAAGAATTATCTATCATTTATTATTGTTGTTTTAATTCGCATGTTATATAGTAATGTATAAATAATCTTTTAAATCTATCTTTGGAAAATGCTTTGACAAGATCCATTTTATACGATTAAGCAATCCTTGAATATAAATATGGCATTCAAAGTGTAGAAGTAAAAAAAAACTTAAAATATGTTTTAATGCGTTTCAGCATTACGATTATCTAATAAAGTAACTAATAAAGTTTCTGTCTACATTTTGTTTTTAATTAAAATTTCATTTATTTTACATTCGTTGTTTTACTCCTTTTATTATAGTCATATCGAAAACGTTAGAAATGAGGAATATTTAAACAGTTTCTTATGGAGGTCGGATGGGTCAGGCCCCAGAAAATCAAGTTAGTCTAAGGCCCCAAACCAAAGTAACCGGACATTGCCTGAAGTATTGCTAAATTTAAGTGGCACTGGGCTGGCCACATTGCTCGTAGAATCGATGCCTGATGGGGCCAACGTGTTCTCGAATAGCTGCCGCGCACTGGAAGACGGAGCGTGGGTAGAGGCCTCCTACAAGGTGGACCGACGACCTGGTGAAGGTCGCGGGTGTCCAATGGATGCGGGTGGCACATGACCGGTCGTCGTAGAGATCTTTGGGGGAGATCTATGTCCAGTAGTGAATATCTTTCGGTTGCATGGATGGATGGATGGACGTACCCAAAAACCACGATCCGCCCCAGATAAAACTATCTCTTTTTGACGATAAAGTAAAGGTAGACTAACAGCAGAAAATAAGGTCAATAAAAAAACAAATCGCATAGATAGTTCCTAAATTTGAGAGCTTGGTAGAAAGAAATGAAAGTCATAATACTTTCTCTCCGTGTGCTTATTAGTTAAATTATTTAAAGAGATTGTATTCCTTCGGTTTGACATTGCACCTTCAAAAAATTAGTAGGTATACAATCGCTAATAAAGTTCAAGGACATTTATAACAATGGAAACCATTAAAATAGAGGTAGCTTTTCAAGTCATTGTTATTGTTTAAAAACATAATAGTGATATAAAAATATTTTTCAGTAAACTCCGTGCTTGATAATTAATTAGTATATACTTTTTTGCAAGTTCCGCATTTAATTAAAATATCTTCTATTGAGATCTCTTTCAAAGCAAAACGAATAGCACAAAACATAAAGCAGAGTAGACGAACTTTGAATATTAATAATTTGAAATGTAATAAAAACAACCTGATTATGTAAACAGAAAAAATAGATTTTAAATTTTAATTTTAAAGTTATGATTTACAAAAACGCTGTTTTTAAACTAAACAATTTATATTTTAGGAAGAATATATAATTCATACGTTGTAAAAGTTCATTAACTTTCATTATTTTAAAAGGTTTTGTTTAGAGAAAGTCGTCGTAAATTTACATGAGTTATTGGGAATTATATTTATAAAACTAAAATCTCAAGAGTTAGGTTAAGAGTGTTTTGAGTGCAAGTAGTGAAACCCGGAAATATTAGCTGTGGGTGGAAGAAATTATGGTCCGTTTGTAATGTTACGTAAATTCTGTTGTAAAATCCTGTGCTCGGGTATCTGCTGTACGCATAGTGGACGCATTAACGGACACCTGTTTGGTGAAAGTGCTGTTGTACTACATAGAACCGTTGCCTACAATGAATTACTTAATCTAGCAAGGAAGTTGAAAAGTAGACTCTGTTATGAACAAAAAATATAAAGGGAAAATACCAACTATTTTAATTGAAGGGACGGTATTACGCACTTAGCTATACCCGTCATTACTAAAAATGTATAAATACTCAATAATTGTAAAAATATCGTTCATAACCATATTTTTTGTGTTATTAAGCAGTAATCATGCATAGCCAACCTCAAATATCGTTCTAAACTTCCATGAGTCAAAAAACAGCAGCGCTAGGCAACAACCCCTTGTATAACTTTTATCCCTTATATGATTTTATTAAAATATTTGTTCCTAGTTTAAAGCAAAAAGAAAACAGAAATAGAGCAAATTGTCAATTTTATAAGGCCTTTAGATTCTATTCTATTTTACTGCATTTAACATTAGCTGGTGAAACAAGAAAGGAAGATTTTTAGTTTCATATAAACCATACGAAATATTTTGGGAACTACGATCGGGTGCCATCGATTTAGGTTTGATTTAAATAAACGAATTAACGTCTGCCTTATTTATTTTATTTCGTTTGAGAAACATAAATGTAAAATGACATAAATTTGTCAATTAAAAATGTTTTATTACTTTTGGTTGACAAAAAAGTACTTCTTCCTTAGTTTAAACTATACAAAACGATGTACATATAACATTAAAGGTAGTTGGACACATATCCAGAGTGTAACTACACGAAAGTCACTATAAAGTGTGTCACGGTCTAATTGAAGCTCGTACTGGTGGCTGGGCACGTTCCATACAACATGTGTGTAATTTTGACTTTAGACCGTTAGCTTTCTTTAATTTTAAGATGTGTGCAAAAATTATAAGTGTAATTTGGGTTTTAATTAACAAATAAGTTTTATATATAATTATAATCAAAATAAGCGAGCTGAACTTTACCGTGATTAAAGAATTGGAATAAATGGATCTAATATTATGGATATAATATTTAATTACAGATATAAAATTAGTTCAATAAATTTCATCATATAGAATGAATTATGTTTTTGCAAAAATCTTATATTATTGTTATTTATCATTTATGTAGTTGCTTCAGATTAATTTTAACTCTTATATGTAGTTTATAAACACAAAAGAGTAAATTATAATTTAATATATAATCACCGTACACTTATCCCATTTTTATTTGGGGTCAACACAACATGTCGTTCTCTTGCATTCATCTCTATTTGAGATCATACCTACATTCTCATCTCAGGTGTATGCAGTCTCCTTTCAACCATCATCTTTATGAGCCAACATTCTGATCCATTTAAAAATCTAATTATTCGATAATGTATTCTGATGTGAAAACTTTCAAATATGTAAATCATAAAATCCATCCACAAGACAATTTTTAATAGTATGAAAGTGTGACATAACAAAGAATTACCTATATAAGGTGGGCGGCCTTCGAGCCGTAGGTTGAGCTATAGACGGGATAGAGCGTTCCCGATAATAGATCCCCACCAAAAAAATAATGTATAATGTATGTATGTAATAAAGTACTGCATTTCCTTAAATAAGAAGTGAAAGAATTCTTAAATAACTTACCCTTTTCTTGCGTGGGTGCAGTTCTTCGTAGTCCATAGCGATGCCTTCGTCGCTGAACGATGAGGAAACTGGCGGTGGGGATGGTGTGCCTGAACGCCATGATGAACCAGAACTGCTGCTTGCACCAGGCGATACAGACGACCGACCGCCCCAAGCACCTGAATAAATAAACAAATTCATTACAGCAATGAATTCCGCATTAAAGGTGCTCAGGCAAGTACTAAGAATTCTGCATTTAAAATACTAAGTATTTAATCGAATATTTATAACATATGCTAGGAGATACGTGGTATAGTGACTGATTTCGTTTTAAGCTATCTATGAGACTATTTTCTCGTTACATTTTTATACTGTCCTATACTTACCATCAAGTGAAATGTAGACTTCTATAGAAAATAAATCTGATATGCCTTTTACCTGAAAATGGTTTATAATTATAAAATGATGTTAGTCATTGTTTTTTTTTAATGTTTAATTCAGTCAAGCGTAACAAAAGACTTATAAAACAGCTTTAAAAAAAAGTTATAACATAAGGTATAAAAGTTAAATAATTAGAATAATATTTTAATAAAAAAATTACTGAATGTATGCTATTAAAAATAAATTTAAAATTCAAATTATTCATGTTACTATTCAACCATATTTCAATCGTACAATTCACTTTGTTATTAGTATAATAGTCTTCAATCAACTATATTGTTGTAAGTGGTTCTAGATTTAAAATTACATGTTGCAACTAAGAAATAATATAAAGTTATTTCTTTTTGTGACTACTAACTAAACAGTGCGCTGTCGGAGTGGCCAAGTGAATGAATTAAATGTAATAAATTGCGAAACGGAACTAAAACCGGCCACTTTCACTACAGAACGGCTATTTTCTTGCGGCACACATGCGCAGGCGTGTTTCAAATTCCTACCAGTGCATGATTCAAGATGAATCTTAAAGATGTACATACTATAATGTAACCATAGTCTTTTTTTATTGATGTTCAAGTGCATTTTAGTTAGTGTTGCATTATAACATTTATTATACCATAACTGTTTTGAACTAAATACATTTTAAAAATAAAATATATGTATAAAAATTTTCAATCAGATTTAAAATGTATGAAACATTTCAGTAAAATTTTGTTTAATCGTATTTTTGTTTAACGTAATAATAATGGTAGTGTAGGATGTAATTAGTCAGACATTTTTCAGCAAATGTGCTAGTAGAATAAGAGAATATTTCGTACTGCGCTTATCATAAGACTTGTTACACAAAATACCTGTCTAGACTTAGTCTAGACATAAGTCTAGACACCATCACAGCTTTCCAGATTTTACACAAAATTCAACGGAGTCCCTGAACTATTTAAACATTATTAAAATCAATTGTTCTTTAAAGTGTTACTTTAGTATGCAATTATTTAATAATAATTATAGTAAAGTATTAAGATTCCCGTTAAATATCTATGTTATCAAGAAATGTGAAAGTTGTTTTACGTAATGAAAAATAATAGTTGGGATCAAGTGCGTTATTATTCTTCTAAAACATCGTGTAAATAAATTAATTAAACGGATGAACAATTTGAATGATGTAAGATGTTATGTAAACATGTTTACAAAAAGCTGATGTGACGACGGTGGGTACATTAGTAATGTACGCGAATATTTTACAATAACCTGAGCTTACGGTTAAGGAAGGCATCGTACTCGTAATCAAACTGAAGTAATCTTCAGGTTAGCAACTGACAATTACATCCTTTGAAATTAAAAATCTATTATCAAATAAACATTAGTGTGTCCCGACAATTGCATTTGACAGTTAGTACACTTTTTTCCCTTTCAACCACTCAATTCAGCACCCTTCTAACCGCTGCATAAGATGTACTTAGATGTAGACATATATACACACACACACACATATAAATATATATAGATATGTACATACATTCCCAACTGAGGTAGCTCTGCACTGGCAAAATTGAAAGATCCTATCGTTAGGACCGTAATATTATTCGACTTACTAGGACGTGGTGAATTGGGAGAGCAACTAAGTGACATCAGAACGAGGGCAGCATTGCATTCGTTCATCTGGTCATCACGTTCACCGTAGCCCAGGTCACAGGAGGTCGTCGGTCCACGTTTACGGGATCTGAAACAATTCAGACGAAATTATTAATTTTTAACGTAATAAACATATTATTTAGGATATTTTGTGGATGTAAACATTTTGCATAAGGTATCTTCATATGTTAACTTATAAAATAATAATACAGTGCTTGAGTATCATCATTATTATGTTCAAATAATTCGAATAATAAACCTGTACCTTATTATATACTTTATAAACTTCAACCACCTTTATTTGAATTGTTTGAACTTCTTGGCACAGAGGCATTTTTTCATACATTTAATACTAGAGGTGGCCTTTTCCAATAGACATACTTAAAACTATTTACTTTACAAATATTGTACAGTGCACGGCATTACTGTATAACTTATAAAATCATAAATTTTCGGTGTTTGAATGCGTATCATTAGAAAACGACTAACTTGATATTAATGTAGTTTTCAGATTAATACAGCAGTGACCCTGAAGCAGTGTATGAGCTTAAAAATTCGTTAGAGTTTTCATAAAGGTTAAGCAGTAATGAAAAGATAATTATCATGTAAATGAAATTGTCAGTGTCAGCTATTTTAATAAGTTATTTAATTGATATCCAATAATGTAGTAGAAATCGACTTGGCGATTTCAATGGGCGTTCGAATAAAAATCAATATCTAACTATCTATTCGTTCGATCAAACAATGGGTCTTACGAACACACCATTGAAATAATTCTTAGACTTTGAACATTACTTAATATTCATTACCAAAAATTAGGTTAGAATCGTCCCTAAAATTATGGTTGTAGTATAATGTAATTGTCACCGGTGGTAATGAACGGGGGTTTGCGTTATGTCACAATCAACAAGTCTAGACTAGAATGTTGACCTTTATAAATTTACGAGATCAATTTCGTGGAGACGCGGGAGGTGTGAGGGGATGGTAGTCGGTTGCGTAATAGACACCCCAAAATACTAGACGAATGAGTCGGGTAAGGACTAAGGTTCTTGCTCCCGCCCATCACCCTGCACCACCTTCACAAGGAGGTTCATTCAACTTGACTGTTCGCTGAGCAATGACAACGTCCGAACTCGACAACCTGTCTATCTACGTATATTTTCTGTTTTCGAGTTCAGTAATTAACATATTTTGTGAGTATTTATATATACACAAATGATTTTCGATAAAATATTTAAACACATATAAATCTTAAACCACCAATCGATAACAATTACAATGTCGATTATTGTTTTGACTTAGGGTAAATAAATTTTATTTTAGAAATTGTACTTTATGAGAATTTTACAACCTTAAAAAATTATCTTCTAATGATTTTTTCCAGTAAAAAGGTTTAAGGTTTTTGAATACAGAAATTTTAAACAGGAGTAGTTGTATTAGTCTTCATAAAGTAAAAATACGTAGTAGATTTACTATTAAGTAATACTAAAGTTACTTAATAAATTAAATTAAGGTTTTATGAAACGATATAAAAGCCAATAGGGAAAATGTGCGATACATGGTCAATACTTTTTTCACTAATCCGGATTAAATAAAAAATAAAAATTGTGACATATTGAATAAACTCTATTTTTACTTGATGCCAATGACTCCATTGACGCAATTACACCTATTCAGCAAATAAACGATCAAGTATGCAAATATGTATAATGCAGAACATACATTAATTATGCGAACATGCTATATTTTTATTGAATCGGACTTCATAATTTTAGTTTCAATTTTGAAAATATTTATACAATGTTTTCAAATATTTGCGAATACTGATCAAACGGGTAATAAGATATTTTTTTATTTAATTATGAACGCGTAGGGAGGTTGCCGTCCTTGGTACTGGCGAGAGGACGTTTGTTGGCCGGACGACGCAGAGGGTCGTAGGCTTTGTACAGTGATTCTCGCAGGATCGGCGACCTGCTTGCACTTTACTGGTCTGAAATAAAAGCGGCCATCGCCCTCCTCGGTCACATGTTCATCTACTTATATAGAACTTTAATACTTTTTGTCAAGTATTTGTTAATTTATAACTATTCATAATATGGCATCTAAATTACACTAGAATTTATATGTTAGTATTTTGGAAAATTTGCAATTGCATATAATATAAATATAAATAAAGATTGTAAAAGTAAACCTTATGGTATAGCGATGTAAATTTTCATGGGATTTAGACATTGTCAAATAATCTGATCGAGAATTGGCCGTTTACCAAGTAATCAAGATTTTTTTTTGCAAATGTTTTACAAGCGAGCTGTGAAACTAAAAATATAAATACGCTAATAAAGCGACCTACGAACGCACCCTAGATATACAGTGTGTTAACCTCACTGCGCGGCGCCGCGACGATACGACCTTCTATAAGGTTCATTATCCGATCTAAAATAGATGAAAAAATGATAATATATCAATTAAATGAAAAGGTGCATTGTAGATCATTTTGTCATGATTCATTGACCTTGCGATAACAACGTTCAAATCCTTTAATAAATCAGAAAATACAACTCTAAATAAACGTATATTTTATATGTCGTTAGTAAGTTCCAGATACAAACAGTTTTATATAAACATACAAGGTGAAAAGGATGAATTTTTTACGAGCGTTTATGAAACTGTACAGAGCTAGGTGAAGTGTCGACTGTCGGTCGTCGGGTCGTTATCGGCTACGGTTTGACTCTTTGTGAGGTGACTTTACTTTTTGTGTACGATAATAAATCGATGTTTGTTGTTTGGCTATTTCAATGACTGTCGCAATGCATGCCGTCATACTCGTATGACGTTTTCCGCTTATGACGTTAATATATGCAATGCGTAATTATCATGCGTTTCGGATTGATATGAAACGTTTGATTGTATTATTATATAATTTTTCGAACGTAAGTATTTAATTATGTAACAAATTAGATATAGTGTATGAATAATGTAATATTTACATTAAAATTATTTCGATATATTCTGGTACTAGGGTTGCCACCGCGTGCCGAGCTAGGTGCGGCGTGGAGCAGTGTACCGGTGTCGGCGGCAGCTGTATACACATATTGTAAAGTAGTATACAACACTACACGCGTATAATAACATTGAGATCGACCTTGCCGCCTGTTGCTGACTGCCGCGCGCGCTTAGCACTGATAGCGAATTTTTTTATAGCTGAAACAATGAATGTTTTCCTTGTTTGCATAAACAAATATACACTTCCAAAATTGAAGATGATCGTAACACATTTTAATCAGATAGAATAATTTAATTTAATCTATCGATATTAATATGAATGTTAAAGTGTTGTCAGTAAAACACATTTTTACACAATCGGTACATTTTCTTCATGATTTTTATAAACATTTTTATTTTGAATGTTTTTTAGTTAAAACTCCTTATTATCTTATTAACAAGCGTCCTATTATCTTTTTTTAAATTGAAAAGTAATAGTTATTTTTATTGCATATTGTTATTCATGTAAAAGAAATATTATATAGTGCTTACTGCTTATTTGTTCGCATAAGAGGCACATTAATGGCAAGGTTGAATCGTAAGGTTAAAAAATAATACATATTTTATTGATATTAAATTCTGTAAACGCAATAATACAACATATGTACGTCACAAAGCAGTGGGGAGCCTGTTTCAGCGTTGTCTCTTACATTACGTAACGTTCACTTCCTATAAGTAGAGTCAATGTCGTATGATAATGAATTTCAAAAACAAACTGAAGACCTTCGTCGTGTTTGTGTAAATTATCCGCGGCGCTATAAGAGTCGTCAGGTCTATTATCATAGCCTGTGTGTGTGTCGGTCGAAGCTAATGGGTTTTTTGCATCGTTGACGTAGGTCGCGTCGAGGTTTTTTAGCAACTGAAATGGTTTCGACACGAATAAATGAATATAACGCGATTCATCAACAACTTTAGATACTTTGTGTAGGAACGAAGTAACGTAATCGATAAAAAGGTTTGTGAGTCAACTGAGAATTATAAAAATACCTACACTAGAAAAATAACAAAATTTTAAGTATTCGAATTTACGTCAATCGATGCGATAGATATCCCATCACCGCGGGCAATCACCGAACCATCATTCCTATTTATCTATACTAATAAATAAATCTGAAATCTGGTAGTAATATCAAAATAACATTTTTTTACTAAATACATATAAATGTAAATACGATAACTACACCAAAAAAACAATAATTGAAAAAAAAAATGTATCTTACTATGTACTGCTGTTGACCGGAAGGGGCTTTACAGCTTCACCGCGGCTTTGGGGGCGAGTGCTGAATGCAATTTGTCTGTTCGGCTAATCTCCGGATCGGCTGGACCGATTTTGACGGGACTATTTTTCTGGCCGATAGCTCAAGTTACTCCGCGTAACTTAGGCTACTTTTATTTTTCGATAATAATTAGGATTCCGTGGAAAATATATGAAAGTGAAGAATATATAAAACGCGAGTGCAGCCGCGCGTAAGCAGCTAATACTATATATTATTCCTTCTTACCTATAAATCTACCATAAACCAAAAAGTAGAGTAATTAGGTAGTTGTTATAATGATCGAAATAAAAATTTGTTAATTCTTATAATCGTAATCGTATAAATGCAATAGAACACAATTAAAAAACCCATAAGTTAATTTTCGTAAATCACAAGATCAGTTCGGGTGTGGGAATCGTTAAACAATGATTTGATTAATGATTTAGTAGAATATAAGGGTTGAGGTGACCTCTAAAAGTTAGAAATAAGTACACTTGGATTTTTTTTTTTTATGTCTACTTCGTAACTACTTCCTAATGTGCTTGATATATATTTCATTGTACTTATACTAAAATACAATAACGCTTGATTTCAACAAAGTAATTGTTTCGTTAGAAGTTTTTGTTAGTGTATAAGTGGAATAAATATCCTGCCTGCAGGGTAGGTCGAACGAAAGTCACCTCAGAGTTCAATATTTCGGATGACTGATCGTGTTCCTGGTACACGGGCACGTCATACATTCATTTTAAATACATTTAATGGCGGACAATTTAAAAATTAAATAGTATCTCTTAATGATGAATAAGTGTTACAGTGAATAGCGTGCGGTTAATAATTATAAAGTAGATTGTGTAATATTGAATATATTATTGTAATACTTTCCTATGATAGAGCCGGCACGGCGCGACGGCACCTGCCAAATGAGATAACGGGCCTTCATAATGCGAACGAAAGTAAATGTACCCAATGAGAAAGTGCCGCTACTGCCGCACCACGGCCCCTCCTACTTACTGGCCGTGCGACTCTGCATGTTGCGCAAGCGCATGCGGAATGCAAGCTAATATCGCTTTATTATGTATATAGTATTGCCTGTCTTAGGCTTATACGCGCAACGGAACTTTAGTTTATTCTTATTTAAATATACTTTGATCTGCGTATTATTTATTATTAATATCATTATTTATTTTCAAATAACATAGATAAGACACATTAGTAATTTGGTATTAGTAACAAAACTGGAAAATTAATGAAATTAATGAGCTCGAACATTTTCTTCTTCAATGTTAATATATGAGGTCCAATGGTTGTAGTGAGCTTTGGGGCGGTCATCCGTTCAAGATGTTTTCAAATAACTCATTAACATTAGTTAATATATTATAATAGTGTCACTATTTTAGACATTGAAAGTGTTGACAAATGTATCCGTCCCGTCCATCAGCCGACTACGGCACGACGCGCGACGTCTTTAGTGAAGCCAACAAGTAAAGAGTCAGTGACGAAATTACTTCAATGAAACTAAAACATTTGCCTAGTCTAAATTCATATAATATAAATGTAGCAAATTTAAAAATTATTTGATTTTTGACTTTATCATATCACTATACTTATGCTTTTCTTATTTTTATATTCTTCTTTGTATATAAATGTGACAGTTAACAATCAATAGAAGCGGAATTAGCATAGTGACATCAACCATATTATTTACAATGTATTTGTTCAAAATACCGCCCTCATCAAATCGAATTACATATTTGTGACCATCTTTTTTAATAAATTGTCATAAATGTATCTGCTTAGATACATTTAAAATAGATTGGTTATATATACCTAGTCCTAATAAAAACTTGGATAAAACCCCATTAAATTAAATTTCCTTTAATCGGCGACAATTGTCCTTGAGTTGCCATCTTTCAGTATTGGCGTGTTGAAGCGAATGGAAGTGTTGCTAGTTACGACATCAAAATGCGGGTCATAAAGTCCGACTACCCGACTAAGGATATTAGATCGGTATGAAGGCAATTTTAATACATGGTATTTTAATAACTTTAGTACTGAGTATAATATACATTTTAAATTTAAATATGAACAAAAAAAAATGTATATGAAACTGAATTAATTATTATTTACTTGTGTGCTTATAGAAGTTTTGTAAGAATGTTTTTCAGATGCTACTTTTTAAACCTCCCTGTCAATGCTTATGAAAAGATTTAGAAGGTAAAAAATTAGAATAAACAAAGTAATAAAAATTATTGATTTTTAAGGAGAAAAACAGTACTACGACCGAGACCTTACAAACAATGTCAATAGCTCATTGTCGTCAAAACTAGACATCACTGATGCGTTTCAAACTATAATATTACTCTAATTAAACGTTGGACTGTAACAACTATGTCTATAGATATAATTGTAAATGTCATTGTATGAGATATTTTACTAGTTTGTGTGTGTGTTGTTCCATTTCGAAACTGGGTCACTATGTCACACGGCGCCGCGGCCGCGCCAAGTACCGAACGAATGCGACGCCATCTTTAAAAAATCGTTGGTTTATAATTCCAATGATATCTGTGTACATTATTCTCTTGGTTTGTAACTTTGAAACAATTCGAGAAATAATCATGGTTACGTCTTAAGGTTCTATTCGTGAATCAGAAGCCAGATAAAAGAAAACAAGTGTTTACTAAAACTTTCACTTTGGCATGGTGTAATCCCGTCATTTCGAAATTCGTCTCAATCCCGAATTTCAATTTTTAACTTTTGTTTAAAACATGGATATAACAAATAATTTACTATCACAAATCGGTTTAAATTATGCATATCCTGCTGTGGAGTGGTCGTTATACTGTATACGCTATCACATTATTACTTAAGGCGTTGTTTAAACAGGTTTTATGCAACCACAGGCTACCTCTCAGTTAAATATCAACCAATGGCTTTTAAACTTTGCGACAATAAATATACACATTTTTCTCAGTGTTTGTTGATTATGACCTTCTATTCTGTATAACGAATCTGTTTCTGAAAAAAAAATCTCAGATGCGCTACACTCATAACTCTTTGTTTACAGTTTTTCAATAAGTCAGGTTGCTCCAATAACATTTATTTTATTTTATTTTGATATAAATAATTAAATTACGTCGATTTGAAAGTAGAATGCTTAGATATACTATTATACACTGTCTTATAATACGATCCTTTGAATGTTTGGTTCGTTCTTATTGTGAAATTTGGACCACGAGCAGAGGCCTCGCCTCTCACCGCGATCATGATGAAAAGTGAAACTGCGGTGTCGACGAGCGTCACGTTGCGGCACAACCGTTTGTTCCGGTTACGCTGCACCACATTATAATGTCCTCTTACACGGACGGTGAGTTAAGAAAGTGATACCCCTCATAGATTATAAATTATAAAATGTACCAATGCAAACATCAATTTATTTTAAAGTGCTAATATATCGAGTATAACATTATTTTAAATAATTAAATGAATTGCTGATTTAATTTAATTAATACGTACTGATTATTATTATTAACATAGAAGGTTTGTTAGGCGATTATATTATAGCGCATTGGAATTTTTTAATCGGTTTAACAATGTTCCATTGTCTGTCCCTGCTAGAAGCGCGGCGAGGTCCGAAGCGCGGGAGGCGAGCTCAGGCCGCAGAATGTAGGCAAGTGTGACAAGGACACGCCCGTACTCTGCACTAACACTTCCATCCAGTTTCTAACGTGCTCGGTGCGCATTTCGCAATATTCGCTCGCGCCTGGCCCAACTTTGCCGATGCACTGTATGTACTTGCGTGTAAACGATTATCTACTACTTACAAGGTAAATTCTCTGCATGTTACTATTTTAAAGAATTTACGAAAACATTTACATTTTCCGATCAATTTATCTTAAACTCCAAAACGTAATGGTTCTAATCCAAAATTACAACAACAAAAAGTTTTGTGGTTATAAAGATAAATGTACAACTACCTTGTAGATATTCTAAATGACGACCTAATTCCTGTCGTTATGGCAAACCAGTTAGCTAAATCCAGATAAAGGAGATTTTGCAACGCGGCGAGCGGCCATTAGAAATGCGCGGCCTTCCTCGGAGCTCGCGGCGAGGTGAGCCACTGGCTCAAGGCGAAATATCATTGATTTGTTAATTACCCACCCTGTTCTCTCCGATTTACAAGTTTGATTGACCTTATCGTGAGTGTTCTTCGTTTCGATGATCTAATTTCATGGGGATGGCTATGGGCATATATATATATATATTGCTTTATTCCATATATTATTTAATTTAAGGCTTCATTAACAGTTGCAATTTTAAGTTGTAAAGTTTTTAAGTCAAATTTAAAGGCTGTTGACGTCAAAATACAAAGAATTACGTTTAGTAATGCACAATCAATCTTACCCTTGCAAATGATGGGTGGGCACTTCGATGGTAGCGGATGCACGGCGTCTATCTCCAGCCATGTCAGCGAGCCTTGCGAAATCAGTATCAACATCAGCCAGCCTCGCAGATTTACGCGATTCCAGTAATCTGATTTCATCCAATCTTTTCTTTAACTCAATTGGCATCTAAAACAAAGAATAAAGGAAATTAATTGTGAATGATGACATTGTATCAATTGGCGAGTAACACAAATAAATGTACCTATGCAAAATTTAAAATATTTTTTGGTAAATGATGAGTACTGCCTAAATAAATATATAAACATCTTTTCACATTAACAGGAAATTCGTGATTCATAGCCAGAAAACCCATTAGAAAGATAAGTGTACTATCAGCACGAACAAGGTTAGCTTTATTGCAAATATTTCGTCAAACCTTGACTACATTATTTACTCTTTTCTTCATATTTGGCACGGTCTTGAGGTTAATGCATTTTTACATAAATGTACACGGTAATAAAATATAATGCAGCATTAGGCTCAAATCACGAGGTCAATATAGGTGACCTTCGATCGGCCCGTGGTTGTGCGCGTGACGTCATTACCTAGTGGAAATGGAGCGAAATGCAGGTCGTGTCACGGACTCGTCGCCTTTACTTGTAATTTTTTTATATAATTTCAATTTTTAGTTTATCCAGATTACCACTAATTTTGTAATGTTCTAAATGTGAATTTCCATTTATTATGTATGTGTAATTAGTATGAATTACAAACGGTTTTTTTTTAATTATTAAACTTTGTTCTCGGTTCTAAGAATATATAAATTTATAATTTTGCTAACACTCACAGCTCACGACATAGAACAGGAAACATACCGGTAAATAGTTGAGTAGAGGTAAACGGGTTCTCGTACGGTGTGTGATTCTCATGTCGCTCATATTTGTTGCCTAGTTACTCGAGTATATAACAGCGATAACAGTGCTTTTCCGCATAGCATGAATGTTTTTTTTAAAGGTCATGTGTGTGTTTTATTTACTCTTATTAAGATCCTAATGAATATAGGAATTAGATTTATCATTTATTCGCGAACATTTGATACAGAATTAGTTATATGACATTTTAAATTGTCAGAAAAAAATCGTGTTTAATAGTTTATTTTTAATTTGATTTCAATAATTCTCTAACAATGGTAGGTAATTAATAAAAAGTGAAACTCGTATTTCACAAACATACATAACTCGTATTTAATTAATACATTTATCGTGGTTTAGAATCTTTGTGGTTTGTGGCGATTAACATTGGGTACATTTTAGTGGTTGGCTTCCTTTTACGCGTACACGTCGAGGTGTCGCGTGATTGACGAGTTACTGTATATACATTGCGTACTTATGTTTACCTACGTCAGTGTACCGGTAACCTTGCATTATTTAACACTAGTTTAAGGTGACAAATGTTTATGTGTAAACAATACTGAATTGTGTTTACATTCGACGGCGTGGCGCGCCTCATGATTTTTACATGATCGACCAATTTGTAAACTCATCAAATGTGAAAATATGTAAGCCTTTCCAAATATAACAATTAAACAGACGTGTTTACAACCGTAACATGTTAATTGGTAGTATTTAACCCCGTTTACTTACATCGGCGATAAACTATATACAAAAATAATTAGACTTTATCTCTGCACACATACATTTTCAATGCTGTAAGTAATAATTGCTTTTATTTCCTAAGCATATAATCTATTAGAAAGTTGTCTTTTATTAAGTCTTTTATTTATAATATATCGAGTGAACTGTATTATTATTAATGAGTTAAGTGACTATGTGAAGGATATGTAAGTAATTTAAAGACTTGTAGTTTAAAAGTAATTACTATTAAAATTAGGCCCCGTTATTCTGGCGAGTGACCACATAACACTTTCACTTTTATATGATTTCGTGCGAGTATAGAAGAGTCGTAATCTGCGAGAGATACATTGGTATATTTTATCTATGATTTTACGTAGTTATAACAATGAAAGTTGTTTAAACAAAATTTATTTTGACACACACTTAACCCCTTCTATGCACTTTATAAGATTTCTAAATTCAATGTCTTATTGCGAAACCGGATTCAGGAACTTGTTCTATAGAAATATTAAAAATAAAAGATATTCTTATAGTAATATTATATGGCGTGCTTTTGTTATTTTACACTGCAATTTTTTTAGAATAATAACTAAGCGGACGTGCGGCAGGAAAAGTAGGTATTTCAGAAATATATTGCTATGGCGTTGCGTCCCAAAGAAAGAATGATGAAACACGAAGGGGACAACTGGAGCTCGGGGTGATTTCACCTATGCAAAATAGACGAAAGCATTACTTCGTTATACCCTGTTTCCTCCCCCAAAACTGAACCGATTTTTAATTTTCTTTCAGTTTTAGAATAATAAAGACTTGGGCTATGTCCGTTAGTTTTGCTTTTTTAAATTTTATACATCAGATTTGTTTGACGAACGTCTGAAAATTACGGTAAAAATCGTATTTTATATGTAAAAAATCAAAACATACGGGCAGAGAAATTATGGATATATAGTATTTGGTATAAAAATATTTACCATAATGCTATTATCCAGGGAGGAAACAGAGGACTACGTTTGTATGAAATAAATGCCTCTAGTGTATCCTCTTAATGATTAATCAACAAGTTATTACCTTGTTGTGGATTTGTTTTAAAATTGATAAAATTTTATAGTTAAATAAAGGTTTAGATAATTGTTTTCAAAAATATTTGCCAAATACATGAGTTATAAATATGAATAAATTTTTATGGCTATAAAAAATTATCATGCAACGACTGCACAGTCACGACGAGTTTTTTTCTGAAGGTCAATCAAATAAACGAGAGGCCTGTATCATCGGCTGCAGTTCCGTTAGCTGTAGCGTTTCTCGGCTCGCGTTCGCCATCGCGTTATGTAAAAAGTGACAACTCTTGCACAATTGCTTTATTCGATGGCGAAACGTTCACTTTGAAATGCCAGTGAAAGTCACCGGCTGACTTTGCATTCTGGGATAGAGCCGAGCTGCTGTTAGATTACAAGTAACTTTAATAGGTGTTTTTTTCGATAAATATAAACGAAATTTTTTCTAGCAGTTTTTTGATGATAAATTCATTCAAGTTTTTGAAAAACACCTCAGTATGTAAAATTTTTAGTTTTGAAATTATGACGACAATGATAATATATCAATATTGTTTTCCGTAAAGTTCGTTTGCTCACGATGAGGAACGTTATATAAAACTGAAGTAAGTTAAGTATTTTACAACAAACAAATTTTGGTTTTGAATATCATCATCGATCATTATTTATTACTAGCTGTGCGCCCGCGTTTCATATGTTTTTTTTACTTTATAAGATAGTGTTTTTAATTTTTTTTATACGGAACCCTATTTGCTAAAAATATTTTTGCTACATTAAGTAAAGATATTTCTCATAAACTCATACACCTGCCAGTAAAACTGTCCATTGGATTGGATTTTATTCACATTTTCATGATTTTTAATTTTTTTACGCGGAACCTTAAATATTTTCAGATAATTAAAAAAGCCTAAGTCTCGCGGAGTAACTTCGACTATCAACCAAAAGAGTCTCGTCAAAATCGGTGGAACCGCTCCGGAGATAACACGGAACAAACAGACACAAACTTTATATAAATTGTATTTTTGGTATAGGCATCTTATATACATTCATATGTATTAAGTAAAATAATGTTATTTCGATATTACAAACAGACGCTTAAAGTTTATTTATTAGTATCCATACTTATGTATGTATTATGTATGTATAGCCAAAGTTATAGATACGAAACAATTGAGTAATTGAAACGAAACATAAATGATTAAAAATCGTAAAGATAATTTTACTACAAATAGCTAAGTATAATAAGGTGGACAAAGTTCACGGTCATTAACATCCATTGTCATGTATAGTGGTAATTGCGACTTGTCATTTACTCAATCGGTACCGTATAATAATAAAAGTTGCCAATATTCACTCTAATATGTTACATCCGGCGTAAAAAAAAAAAATAAAAATAAAAATTATACAGTAAATAATTAATCAAAATAATAGATCCTTTAAAAAATTATTCTGCAATTGTTTAATAATCAAGACGATCGTTAAAAACTTTATAAATTATTGTGGGGGATAAAAAATGAAATATAAAACTCATTCAATACTAGTTGAAGCCCGCGGCTGCGCCAGCGTTGCATATATTTTTCATAGAGTAATATAGTTTTCTTTTTACGGAACCCTAATTTTTACCCAATTTTACTGCTACTAAGATTAAGGAAAGATATTTCTCATAAATTCAAATACCTGCCAGTAAAACTGTGCATTGAATCGGAGTTTGTTCGGAATTTCATAAGTTTAAATTTTTTTTACGTGGACTTCTAATTATATTCGAAAAACCATAGTATCCCAAGTTACACGGAGTAACTTAACCTATCCACTAAAAAAGTCCTATCAAAATTGGTCCAGCTGTTCCGGAGATTATCTATTAATATTCATAAGTATTTAGTAAAAACATTGTTTTGATATTACAAACAGACACTTCCATTTATTCATTAGTATCGATGTCATAAGGTAAATTTATATTAATATGTTGGTTACGATCTATCCTTTAATGTAATGCTACTTATTTCAGAACATATGTAGAATTGTATATTACTGATTGTAACTAGTTATAGGCTGATAAATTCGATTATGTACGCTATATCTACAAAGTGCACTCAAATAAGATATAATAGTAAAAACAATGCAACAGCTGTTATTAAAATATATTTCTATGTATTATAATTATAATGTAGTTAGTTGAATTACAATTAGTAATGTTCAAGCTAGTAACGAACAATGTTTTTTTCTTTTAATTGTTAGCTGTTTTGGATTTTTGGTAAAAGCCGAAAAAACAAAGTATAAAATGTTAGGGTATTTTATATTAGGAATTATATCACGTTGATTTAATTGAATGTCTAATATGTAATTATTTTTAATAAGTCAAATATAGAAACTAGGTGTCAACAATAGAAAATGATAAAATGTGTGCATAATGAACTAAGTATTAATTATCGTATGCTTAGTGACTGCTTGCGAAAACATTGTTCGCTCTACTGCGCATCGATGTTACCGCTGCGCAAAACGGATTATCCATGCTAGTAACGCCTCTGTGTTGAAATATATACTACGTTCATTTCAAATGTTACAACTTAAAATTATTCGTTTCTGGACAATGATATCATTTAAGCGTCTTGGAATAGGGTTATGACGGAACAGATCTAATTCTGATTTCCACAAGTTTAATAGTGATTACACCCCTCACTATATAACAGTGGAAATCAAAGGTAAACCTTTATTCAAATAGGATTTTCTATTTCTTGGACTACTATTATGACCTTCATCGATCAAGAACGACACAAAGAGTTGTTTTAAAATCTTTATTGACTGAAGATCCAATAAAAGATGATATTTTATTGTATTATATTGTTCAAAACAGGAAAACCCAAAACAAAATCATATAAAAACCTTTTGTAGAATTTGTTTTTACTGTGCAGATATTTCGTGGAATTGTATATTGTTTTTAAAAGTTAATAACATGACTTTGATACAATTGTTTAATTTAATGAATAGAACAAAATATATTTTTTTAATAATTTAACACAATCCTTAATTATTTAAACTAACCCTACTTTCTTTATGAATGCGCGTAAATATGAATTATTGCACTTAATCAGTAATTATCCAGAAATGCAAACCCGACGATATAAGCCATTATAATTATTTGTCCACAGTATGAAGGTTGTAACCTCTTCACTTGGTAATATTATATTATATTTATTTCCTTGTTTACTCTCAGATAGTTTATATGGGGCAAGTCAAATTTATTGACTTAAGTTATTTTCATTAATTTAGTAATTTTATCTAACCTACATTAAAATCTGTAAATAAGTAGAGCGCATAGAGAACTAAGCATGGTAGATTGTAATAAATAATCAAGTAAACATGTTGTGTAAGAATAATAAATGAAAGTGATTAGAAGATATTAACGATATCAAGTGTTTTATTCGAGCGAAAGTGCTATTACCTACTACATTGTTCAGTGCGAGGTGGCGTTGACTGCTAACGAGTCAACGACAGGCACCGTCGATTCTTCTAACATCGGTAATCGTGACGTATGTTTAATACAGAGAGAGAACTTGCTATCGAAAATATGTATTCAGAAGTGATATATGCCCACTTTAATCTAGATGCACACATTCACTTGGCTACCGACACTTTCGCGTCATTAACACGTGCCCTCTGGTACAATCACAACACCTAAATTTATGTTCAGTTACGTTCTAAATATTTGTGATTCTTGAATTTTATGGTGTCATTCTAAATATATTAAACATGAGAGGGATCGATTTAAACACTTTAAGCCTTTACAAATAAAACTTTAAGCCTTTGTTTTATAATGACTTATCGGAAAGTATTTATATAAATTATAAGTCATTTTGAAGCGATGTTGGCGCAGCGGGTAATGTGGCCGGATTCCGCGTCAATAGAAGTGGATTTGATCCCCACCTATCCGACTTCAAAATCGGCCTGAGTTTTCGGTGAAGGAAAACATCTTGAGGAAACCATAGCATGGTGGTAGGACATTTCCTAATGATGCCTGCCTGGGTAGCTACCACCCTCAAGTTTGAAAACCTGTCGCCAAATACCAATAGGTGTGTCCCACCAGCATCACTTGAGAACCAGTTCCTCTAGGCTTAGTGTGTTTACCATCCTGGACTTCATCGTCACATAACATCAGGTGAGATTGAGGTCAATGAACTGATCCTATACCGTGTAAAAAAAAACTAAGTTGTAGCAAATATATTATTTTATAAAGAGAACCCCTTGAGCACTAACCTGGCGTTTACACCAGCTTTCCATTGCTTTCCTATTGTCTTCCTATCGTCTCATTTTTATGGGTAATCGACATATGAAAAATTATATCGAATGAAGAATTTAATGTGGTGATTAATCTTTATCCCTATCAGTACATATCAATACTATATGTATGGTTAATCGATTATGAAACTGTCATTGCCAGCACAAATTAATTGTTAGTGTACATTTTTACCAATAACATGGGAAAAATAAATACCACAAAACGTAAAATAAATGTAATAAATTTTAAAGCTACTGTCGAATCCAATATGAGGATATAAACAGGCATTATCGGTTGATGAGGACAGCTTTGAGCGTCGGGACATTGCCCTTAGAATCCATTACCTTGTAGTAGAGAAAACAACGTATGCCGGTTACGACGACCGATAATAAGTAAATACTTTGAATTTATCAGTGCGTTTATGGAAGAATCAGTAGAACGGTTACCTGTTCATATTATTGTTGTTGTTTGTATTTGTTTATATTTACAAAATATATTTATTTCCAACTACCTATCTCATCATTGTTATGACATTTTTTGGATGCGTATTGTAATGACAAAATGTTCTCTCAGGGAATCTTATTAGCAAACAAACTGGATATAATATAAATATAACAGGATGCTTCAATGCCTTCAATAGAAAGTATTCATGACATATGAACGTTGGTTGTTCTACGATCCAATGAGGCTGCATTTGAAGTCACGTAGCATGCATGCATAAACAATTCGGTTGTCAGTAAGCGATCGTGTTCCAATAAATAGGTCAATATCTCTAACACTGAAGTACTGACAATATCCTTACAAGTATAATACTATTTATTATTGTGAACAGGTAGGTTTCTTTTATACGTCTTTATAAAAAAAATCTTATACAATTTTAAATAAAAAATAGTAGCTTATTCGTTAACAACTATGTAATAAATTTCTAGTTTTTGACTGACATTATTTTAGCTAGCCGGCATCTCTGGATTCGTTTAAGTAGATTTTTTTTTTCAAAATTACTGTTGAGAAATTACTCCTCGTGGAGAAGTTTAATCAATTTTGCGATCGGTTGCAAACAAATCAAAAAAATATTTTTAAATTGGTTCAGTAGCTTACTATAGATGCTTTTTCGATACAAACACAAATCATTGCTACTACGAAATTATCATATTGGATGCGCCAGTGTATAAAATTATCCGAAACGTTGTTATTATATACGTTAAATATAAAAATAAAGCTGTCTTGGATCATAGTGAATACGTATTATAGATATCCGCGAATTTACTCGACCTAGTTATTGTATGCGCAATGGAGAATGACCTTGTACACATTTCAGTATGAAACGTAATTGTGAATAGGATCGATAAAAAATTGTCTCCAACGTAAATATATTTGTATCACTTTATACATCTCTAATTTTACTCCAAGTAGGTACCTACTTAATTATGTTATTATAGTGAGTAAAATATTAATAAAACGTATTGAAATGAAGTTTAATAGTCTATTCAGGATTTCAAAAAATCTATACTGATAATTATAATAGAATTAGCAATCCTAATCGGATGTACACGGTTAGGCTGATCAATCGGTCGGGACGGCGGCCTTGGATGATTAGTGAATACAAACGGAGCGAGTGGTAAAGCGGATACGGTGGAAGCGGAGCACGCGAGGGCCGCACCTCGGCCGCCCTGTGTCGATGCAACTTCCAACCTTGCCCCAAAAATACGTGACCCACATTTGATAATATGTCAAAATGCACTCAAAGATATTTCTCTCGAATATACAATGAAATTTTATTACTTATGTACATATAACTTATTATTATAGGTATAGGACGCTTAATATTTTTCATATCCCTTATTATTTCTCTTGTATAATACAGTTAGTTGTTTATTGAGTAACTAAATATTCATTGTTCCCGTAAAGAGGACAAATTATATTAGTAAATCTATTCAGCGATATACATAATGACGTGTAAAGTAGGTCGGGCTCATCGATTGCACAGGACGAACTAGGCGGCCTAGTTGGCGAGCTCGAGGGCCAACAGGTCGCGATCCTAGCATCTAGGCGCCCTGTATTCACTGCCCGGGTAACCACATACTGTACTATTTCTGTAACTAGTATATAATAACAATACAAATGATGTTTTGATGATATTCTAGCCAGTAAGAGTTATTTTTTTTTATCTAGTGTAATAATTTGTGAATTTATAATATGTAATATTTATAATAATATATACTAGCTGTATGCCTGCGGCTGCGCCCACGTTTCATATATTCTTCACTGCGTTTTAATTTTTTTTATAAGGAACCCTAATTTTTTTCTTTGTAATAAGATAAACTAAAAATATTCATCATAAAATCAAGCACTTGTCCGTAAAACAGTGCATTGAATCAGATTTAATTCAATTTTTCATGAGGTTTAATTTTTTACTCGGAACCCTAATTATTATCGAAAATTAAAAGTACCCTAAGCCACCCGGAGTAACTTCAGCTATCTACCAAAAAAGTCCCATCAAAATCCGTCCAGCTTTTTTGGAGATTACCCGGAACAAACAGACAGATAGACAATTATATGAAAAAAATGTATCTTTGGTTTAGGTATTGTATATGCATTCATATCTACTCAGTAAAAAAATACTTTGATTAATTAATTAATTTTACATTACAAACAGACACTCCAGACGGACAGCGAATTTTATTTTTTAGTATAGATATACGAGTTTGAATAAATAATATATTTCTTTATATGAAGGACTTGTTAAATAACTACACGTGTACTTAAAAGTAACATCGAGCAAATAGGTCAACGCATAAGAAATTTTACACGTTGCATAGTTGACTTGACAGTGAAGTGACAAGTCTATAATGTTTATTATCTGACGAAAATTCAATTTGATAGGCGTGACGTCATTTACAGCAAAGTAGCCGTAGCTGGGTGGACTACGTCACCGTGCGTCACAGAGTGCTATACGCTCGCGTAGGCGCGACGCGACGATGACGTCACAGGTAAAATGCTACAACTCGCCTCGCCGCCCCCTCAGCTCGGGTGCACAGTGAATGTAGCTGGTGCGTAATATTCTCGTTGCACGTAATAAAATCGCACGCCATTACGTAATTGAACGTGAAATCTACACAAGGACGCGGTTCCGATGTTTCGAAACCGCTGACACCCGTCGTGATGCCATAATCGCATCGTTTACGTGCGACGCTTAGAAAAGTGAGCGTTTCACCTTGAGCTGCCTGCAACCGTGGACGCCTCTCTATTCTTAGAGTATTGAAATAGCATATTGTATCAGTTCGAGGGGGTCGGGCGGCAAGCACGCAGGCGTCGTGACCCAACCTGACCCAAAAACGAAGTCCGACCCTCCGCACCTCGACTCACTAGTTAGTAATGGATACGGGAACCTGTTCGGCTCTCACGAACGATGCATGATACATGTACCAACACTAGCACCGTTATATCGTTGTCATTCAACAAATTACCATTGATTTTGCATTTCAAATACCTTCGTCTACACCAAAAACCATTTTTATTTAGACCATTCTTTATTTTGAATTAAGTTTTAAGGATTATGTTGGTTGGATTAGTAGCAGCTACAAAAGTTTTGATTTACTCTGTGAGTGTAAAAATAAAAGGAAAATGCGAGTGGAGGTCGGTTTTCGAGAACGTGGTGTGCGTTGTCGGTTCAATATCAACGTTTCTGGGTCAGTGGGTCACCGTGCCAGAGTGGGCCGCTCCTCGGCATACCACGCTTGCAATAATTAAACTTGCTCTTTGTGTAATAATATTTCAAAACTTTACATCATATCTGTCAATTGGTAGACCGTTCATTTGTTTTTGGTCCTTTAGGCATTGTGATAGAAATAATTATTGTTTCCGATATACTCAATTAAATTTACATAATAAATAATGATAATAAATATTATTTTCTTTAAAAATGCTTATCTTTAAAATACCAGAATAAGTATTTTAATCTTAACTAATGATAATAAATCAATAAGATTTATTAAGAGAAACTGGGAACCAAATGTAAAAGGTATGAACTTATGGCAGGCGCCTACGCAATAACGGTGCCGGCTTAACTGTTAACTCTAGCCAGAAAACGAGTTGGTTTACGTTACCGAGTCAATTCGCAACGGAGTCCATGTTTGTTGACGTTGTTAATATTAGCTAGTCACATCATGTCTATCATTATATTAAAATATAGTCGTTTGAATTCAATAATACAGTCAAATATTTCGCGAACCATTACTTTTTGAAATCGAAACAGATGTGCGCTCTAATTTGACCGATAGAGATTGAGATTCACATATCGTGCCAACTGTTTAGATAATACAAACATTAATCATGTAACTGTTTCAAGGCAAATACAATGAGGTCACCTCACAAAGGGTCAGCCTTGTCTTCGATGCAGGAGTGGGAGGACAATTTCTAAACGAATAATATTAATATTACATAAAAATATTGTTTTTTGTTTGCTGAAAATGACATATATAGTTGTTTATGTGCATAAATATAAATGTGAATTATGATAGAAATTGCGGTTGTGTATTTACAATGGTTTTTCATAGGATATTAAATGGACAATCATCTCGGTTTCGACTCGAAGCGAATTCAGGTCGAATACATTATTATAATTGAACTATTTTATAGATCAACGCAAGGTCCACTACTCTTCAGTTAGAAGATAAATATTTTTGTTTGTCTAATAGACATTTCTTTAATGTGTAACTTACGGGTATGAATGGATAATTTAGAAAATTATTGAAACATACATAGTTACTATAGTCAAACATTATAATTCACCTAAAAATGCTAAAAATGCTCGGACTAAATCCTACCTATTAAAAATATCTAATTTATAAAAATATTTTGAATATCAAAGTAAACGTTTTATTTTAATTTATTACTGAATGTATTTCCTGTCTTATTTAATTATCTATTTAATTTTAACTATTTTTTTTAAGTAGATACATAATTTTTTTTTCTAAATTATAAACTGATTATAAGCTGTACAGTCAAATAAATTGTTTAATGGTTTTGTGAACTATTTGAACAAATATTCATAAACCAGATAATGGTATTAATTAAGTGAACGGGATATTAAATAAACTATATTATAAGTAACAAGAGACAAGATGAGCGTGACTGGTCAGGCTGATAAGGGTCGTCCAGGCGAATGTAACTCGACCAGATCGTATGAAAGCCCTTATGAAAGTGGAAGCAATGTGTAACAGGATCGTAACAAGTGGAAGGATAAATCTCTGCCTACCCTTTTTGGGAGAGAAGCGTGGCGTTATGTATTTATGAATACATAAGTAACATTTTATAATTTGCATTATATTTAATGAAGAATGGCACCATTTAGAGACGGATTAGATAATATCCATTCACAGTTGTAGTCATCGTCGTACCGGTGAGTTGTGAAACTTATCTGCCATTCGACTATAAATAAAATGGTGGATCTCTAAACGTGTCGCGCCAAATTAAATTTTCCCAACGGGTTATACAAAATATATTTGGTTGTGATGGAGTTTAAAATGAAATCATAAGTATTTTAAGTTATTTGCATAAATTATTGTATACATATCTCATTATTAGTAGAGTCTATTTTGCAATGAACTAGCCTTATGCTCCAATAGTATTTATTGGTAGAGGAATTGAATCAACAAACCACCCGCAGCCTTATCTTATCAACCTTGATTTTTCCAGAAACTGTAAATGTGATGTGTTATTGTTTCTCTCTCAAGTTAAGTAACACCAATAAAGCGCATTTAGGTCATCATCATTGTCGTCCTGCTCCAAATTTGTTTTTTGGGGTTGGCGCAGTATGGCTTCCTCTTCCATACATCTCTATCAGCCCCTATATTATCATTCACCCCTTTTGACTTCATATCTTCCCTCAAACACTCCATACATCTTTTCTTTGGGCATCCTTTCCCCCTTCATCCCTCAACTTTCATAGTTATCACTTTCTTCTTCACATGCGTTTCGTCTCTTCTCAAAACATGTCCATACCAAGACTAACACTTTCGAATGCACTTACATAAAAATTATGTTTCGAATAAAGGTTGATGCTTTTTGTTATAAATAATGTGAAATCAAAAATAGCATGATTGTCATAACCGAACGTAAATAATTATATTTAAAACTAGGTACGTACATGTTTTGATCACCTACCTCTACATAATTTGTTCTCGTTATTGTGTTAGTATTTAGAATGCAATATGATAATAATTTAATGTGTCTGGTATATTTTGTTACAGGGAAAATCATTTGTTTTATTGTTTAATATTTCTGTGATTGAGGAATCTCCAGTATTGCGTCACGTTTATTTCCAGGACGATTTAAAAAGTGACATAAACATTGAAGTTTTAAATTTTACTTTGAGTTTGAACTGAACATCAACGTTGACGTTGATCATATGATAATATAACGTTTAATAACTTAATAATACTTTATTTAGAAAATATGAAAATACTTATAAAAACGAGATTATGTTAGTTTTGAATGTAATTGTAATAGGACACGGATTTTATGTCGCGTTCTGAAAATATATTGAAAAGAATAATAGACTCAAGTGAAATTTCTACTTCTTCACGCAACGTTAAGTTCCATTAACTCACATGTCTTTATTGGTATTAATAAAAAAAACTTTAACTGAATTGGAAAATCTGGAAAATTACGCTTCTGAATCATAACTACTTTCGCCTGTAATGTCAGTATACAATGTTAATTATAAAGTACGCAGTTATTGCTTCCACGGTTATTGTGTTTTATTGTTAACACATTCGAGTTTTGTTGGCTAACTTTTATTTTTATTATGCCCATTCAAACGTTACGATATTATTTTTTATATGATGTAAATATTTTATCCTATTAAATGCAGTAAAACGAAACACATCCAATTAACACAATAGTTTTAGTGTTTATTTAACTGATAATATTATAATACATTTTAGGTTATTGAACATTTTGTCTGATTCATGTTTGTTTACTAAAATCAACAAACGTATGTTTTGTCGCATTATTATGCCGTTTATAAGTGAGTTTAAAACGGTTACTGTTAATGGAAAAGGTAAGTGTGCAATACTTTCACACTCAATAAGTCGAGAGTAAGTACGCTTTTAGTTTGTGACGCGGACGGTAAACTAAAGCGCGTTCATAAATGAAAGCAATATTATTATCTAGGTAAACAGGCTACGTGTGTAAGGGAAATCGTATTATATCTAATTTACGTCATTTCTCCGAATCGATTTTTCCGTGATAAAGAATTTTGTTATTGAATAGTAGTGAACATGACCTTTCTCAATAAGTAAATAAAATTATATATGTATGTTGTGTTTGTGTTAATACGGTAGGTAAGTTTTTCTTTCGTGACTCGTTTCATTTGGTAATGAGAAATTGTGAGGATGTTACCGACGAAATGTTCCACTTATTTGCGAACGTGTTTGCTGTAAGGTTGGGTTGCCGTCGTCCGACATCGGCACCGGTAACGGTACGTCGGACGGGCACTGCCGGCCGCAAGGCGCCGCGCGCACGTTAAAATAATTCTTGACGCGATTTTGTAACGTACACCGTTACTCGGTTCCGGGTCTGCCGATGACCTTATTTCTCGCCAAAGCACTCTTTATTTTTATATCTCTTTGCCTGACTTTATAATACCCAACTCGTTCACAATATCAGATATTTCGTAGCAGCTCTTTTCTAAACTTTTATAATGATGACTGGGCATATTTTTATTATGCTAAAAAAAATTAATATATTGACGAAACATTTTCAATATTTAAATCACAATAGCAGATCATTGACGTGATGACGGTGCTGTGGGCTCTGGTTTTTGCGCATTACGTAATTCCCCTGAGCTGAGCGAGTCAATATTATAGATAATTAGTTGTTTATGAACACGTATTGGTGTGAGTCAGACCGGATAGCTTGATTCAGTACATTCCACGCAGCATAAAATGGATTTACAGAATAAATGCAATAAGTATGACGTCAGACAAATTATACCACGGTACTTGGGGAATACCGCACGTCATTTCACTTACAATAACTTCATAAAGTTACCTTGTACATGAAAATGTAAATATATTAATTAAGTGCTGAAAGTTAAATCAGTATGTTCAGTGATATTTTTTAGTAAAACAAATAACAATTTCACAGTATTATTTGTTATTGTTTGCGCGTGATTATTATCTTTGAACTTGTTTTGAGGCGGGACCGAACGTTGTTATCTATTATGTTCTGACGTAAAAATATGCTTCATGTGAATACATTTATACTCGTAGGTACTCGTATTTTCAAACGTTACAAGTGAAATCACGCCGCAGTTCGCGCCCGCGCCGCTCGTGTCGATTCTCCGCTGGTAAACAAGTGCGCAGTTACTTTGGGTACAGTTATAAACCTGATGATTGTCTATTAAAATTGAGATATTTTATTCGATAATAATATCACGATCTTGAAAACTACATGATCCGTTTTTAACATTATTTACGTAATTTTCTATAGCTTGAAGTACTTAAAAACCTTTTGTTAAATCTTATAATTCCTTTAGCCGATAAGGATACATATCGCCGTAAAATAAATTAACTTTGCAAAAACTATAAATTTAACTGCCTAATGAACAATAGAGTGACCTGGCTAAAGTGAAATTGCTTGATCTGGTTTCGTCGCACTGGTATCGCGTGCTACTGGCAATACTGACAATAATACGTCACTGTTTACGAACACAAGCGAGTGAGGCGTGCCCTCTACGCACGCCTTCGTGTTCTTTATTGTTTTCTGTGTGTACCGTACCATCTTTATTATAATAGTTTTGACAATGCACTTGTATTATCCGTATATTAAAGTATGGTCAATTATTATTTTTATTTTACATCGCTTATGGTAAATTCAAGCGTCATTAAATTAGAGATTTAATTTTCATGGTTAAGTGCATTATTGAATATGTTTTCTTTCTACTAATAACAGAGAAATATTGAAATAGTAATTATGTATGACAACGTAATTTCCATTTCCAGTTTTTTGGACCTTTCTAATGAAATGTTTGTTCAGTAATATACACTACGCTTTGTTAAGATTAAGCTCATGAGCTCGCATGCCCCATTTTATGATAAAAATAATGTAGCGTATTAGTTTTGAGTAAATGAGTAAGAACATGATCTAAATTAAATTATATATATGTTTTAAATGCGGTTGTGCACGTTGTGATAGGCTTTAGAGTAGATCTAGTTTACGTAAAGTAATTGATTGAACGCTTTGGTATGACAATAATTATAACAAATAATTATATTGGTACAATGAGAGCCACAATTAGCAGTAAAACGACATGCTGTAGGCTAATTTAAAAATAAGTGTGACTAGATTAGTTAATGTTTAAACAATTGACGAATGAAATGTTATATTTTAATTATAGAATACGATAATGCGACGGGCGGTGATGAATGATGATGCGATGACGCACGTCACCCGATGCCGGCCGGTCACGCTCGCCGGCCGGCCGCTCTGCTAATGAGAACTCCACAAATAGTTTTAATCTACAGCCAAGAACCGACAGGCATGATTATTGTAATCTTTGGCTACCTGTTTACACGGAGCGCAGTTAAACGTACCGCATAACGGTGCGACCGGATTTATAAAATTTAGCACGCGTGCTCTAAGCTACAGCGAAAACGTGCCACGCATTCACCCCGTGTTTACACCGACCGGCCGGCGCGGCGCGGTACTGCGAGGCGGCAACCAGTTCCAGCGTTCAAGTATCAGCGAACAGAAGCCAACACGTGTAAAATGTTGTTTTTATCGGGCGATTGCGTCTTTGTGCAATTAATTATATTGGTGTCGTGACCTAGGCAGCGCATTATATCTAATAAACTAATACGCATTTTACAATGTTACGTCTTATTGAAAATAATAATTTCAATCTATAAAATCGAACGCATTACTACCATCTATTGATAACGTTATCGTCCTTGATATTAACCTATTTGCCATGTTCATTTGTCTATTATTTGTTTCATTAAAACTTACATTATTGAATCAACATAAACATGTTAACACGGTTTCCCGTTTACCTTATGATAATCAAGTCTTCTACCGGGATAGACATAGAGATAACGCATAAATATTATACGTTCAATTATATTCTTAAAATATATATATTTTTTAAGTTAAAATTGTAGTATATAGTTTGAAGTTTCAGAATTAATTGACTTGTATAAATTAGAACGATATTTAATAATATAATCCGGAAGTTCCGGTGTTAGCGTTAAGTGGTCGTTGTAGAACCATTAAATATATCAATCGTATTTGTGAAATGAACTGGTCGTGCGATGCGGCTGGCTGATGAGCTGCGCCGTGCGATGTTAAGTGTACTATAATGCACGTGGATATGAGGTCAATAGCTTGGTGCACGCGCTCGCCACTCGCACAACATATAAACAAAACCTTTGTCTAAACCTTTGTTTACCATCGCGGTAAACCTAATTCTGTATATTGTAAAAATTCAATTAAAACAAATCTTATCGTACGTTTACATTACAAAGAGAACGTCTAAAGATGTTTTCAAAAATCTCGTAAATAGACAATTATTTGTGACTAGCAAGGCTAACGATACAATTTTTAAAAATAGGCTATAGGCATTATTTACAAATTAGAATCGAAATTACGCTACATCTAAATATTCATTTGTATTCATTTAACTTAGTCATTTACAAATCAAATCATTTGTAAATATATTGTAGTTGATCAAAAAATACATTTACTCTACCTTTATTTTTATCGTTCACAAAACTAAATGTGAACCAGTAAATTGCGAATATTTTGAGCATAAATTATTATCTTGTATTTAATTTAAAATATTATTCTAAAACTACTTCTAATGTTATATTTGAATAGAACAATTTCACTTCGTGTTCGTTGAAAGTTTTTATATCAATTATGAATAGAGAACTTGTAGAAAAAGATTTCAACGTGCTTTGTGTTAAATAAACTTTTAATGTGAAAACTTGGAACTCTACAATTCAGAAAGCAAATGAATTTATTTGTAATGATCTTTTAGTAATTGAATTATATTATACCTCGGCTGCTGGAGCGTGGATTTGTACGCGTAATTCATCTGTGTCATAATTATGATGCTGCACATCGGCGCGCACTTCTCGTCCATTGTGTGTGAGGAAAACGCGCTGCCCGGGACGCAACCGGACACCCGTCATTCCTCGGAAGCCGGGCCCGATCAGCTCTGCATCTCTATACTCGCGTGCCATTTTACCACCGTCAAACCTTACAGAGTAACGAGTATTCGGCGTTAAATTTATGCAATTATTGTTTTCTGGAAATGGTGCTGGCGTTTTCACAGCTTGAATCATGCCCGAATAATATAGTCCGTCGTCACCTAGCGCTGCTACGCGCGTCCCGATTATGGAGCGCTTCGCAAGCCGTTTGCCGGTGGACATGGCGCTCTTAGTCCTCACGTATGGTTCTACTGCGGTAATCGTGGACCTTACGATGTCCGTCGGTCCTATCTTCGACTCTATCTATAATAAACACAAGTTCACTCGAAGCTTCAGATCGCCCGGCGTACGCGTTTAGCGGGATAACCGTCACAGAACTTTGGGAAACTGAAAAAATTTCGACGAGATTCCAGTGGGTGCGCGCGGTCCGGCTCCTCAATAGGCCGGTATTGTTCGCAGCACTCGCGCGGAAACATAATACGAGGGCAGGGTCCTCGAGGATCGGGACAAAGAAAAATCTTTCGCGGTGCTAAACTTCGTAAGCGAGTTCACAGCGAACGACCTCAATGAGCGCGGTTCAAACAAGAACTGGCATGGGTGCGTACGAAGCGGCGCGAGCCGGCGACACCGGCCGGCCGGCGAGCGGGAGCGGCGACCGCCTGTCTCGCTTCTTTGTTTTGATACTCAGCTGTTTATGTGAGCGAGATGGAACGAGTATTAATAATACGTGTGAACAGTCAATGATTTGATTGTCCTCGGGCCGCGGGTGCCGTTCGGGCAAAGTCGGTATTTGCAACGGGCGGGCGGGCGGCACGTGGTGGCCCGAGGGCGGCCGCCCACGGGCGACATTGAGGCGCACCGATCGGTTCGCACGTGGAACACTAACGGGATTGCACAATGTACCTAGCCAGTGGACGCCGCCACCTCCGCCGCCGCACCGCACCGCGCCGGTGCCTGCTTGATGCTTAATACATGACACAGTTTCTATTCAGATTCGGGGTCGACTCAAATGTCAACAGATGCACCCACTTATGCAACTCTTTCAATATGAACTAAACACGCAAAAATTAAATAACTGAGACATATAACTATTATCGAGGTCGAAAGTTTATATATGTTGTAAGTTTATACACTTGTTGTACACTTTACAAATAAATTTATCAATATTTTGATTATTGTAGCAGGTGAAAAGAAATATGTTTGGCAGTATTTTTTTACATAATGTGCGTATTAAATAAAAATAGCATGTTGTAATATCGAAAAACTTATTAATAACAATTTTTGTCTTGATTTTTTAACGTTGTGAAATACGCGTGTCCCAAACCTCACGGTGAAGCTGTAAAGACCCTTTCGGTCAACAGAGAAAATACATACGCGTGTGGTAAAGAGCTAATTATAAACCCAAAATAATATCAAAGATACGAAAACAACACCTTTTATTAATATATTTTAATGCTGTGATATCCTTTGAAATCAGTAAATAATAAATCCTGATATATACATAGTTCGAGCAGTATAGTAGAGTTAAGAACTCGGCTGCACATGAGAAAAGTAAAGCTTTAACTTATAATTTATTATGACCTTAAAAAATATGATCCCGTGTTAATGGTATAACATTTCACACACATATTTGACATTTGCAAGTATGTGTAATAATTTACTAAGCGGCAGTAGTTAACATGTGTAAATACTTAAGATATGACGCTTCTCGAGTAAATACCGGAGATATTAATTGTGTGCGTTTGTCTTTATTTCTATAAAAATAAATGTACTGTTTCTAGTAAGAAATTCCTGAGAATAGGTGATTTAAACAAGCTTGGAGTGGAGCATATGAACGAATATCACACAAAAGTACCCTTGGTATAGTGTAGGCACTCGTTTATATTACCGATGGTATATTCTGCAGCGGCTCTAGCCCTTGTAGCGCCCGTGTGCAACCAATATCCTGGTGTCCTTTTGTAGGCGTGCGGACAAAATGGAATACTTACAATTATATTTTCAAACGACAATTCGGATCCAATTTTTGATGTCGGGAAGCAATTTTAACTATTACCGCGTTCTGTGTCGGCCATAACACGGGCGCAGGTTCTTTGAGAGCGTTGGCGCCACGAGTGATGCATCTATATATGTGTCGTGAGCGTCGCTCGGCATTCCCTAAAGCCCTACAACCATGAGCGCTGCACATCCTGCATTATAGGTAAAGTAACAGGTTCCACATCTACATGATATGGGAAAGGTAAGAAGTCGAAAACTTCGTGCCGAAATAGAATCTACACTGAATTTGTGGCTCCGAAAATTGGCCTGCTTGATACTTATTGTACAATTGTTCAAAGCATTTCCAATGATACAGACCATGAAAAATGTTTAACGAGGCCATTGTCTGGAATGGCTTCCTTTTTCCATTTCCAGGGGACATTTCCTTCCTTAGCTAGAGCGGTTATAAGCTTTTAGTGACGTCATCATAATTCACAATGCGGATGTCCCGCCGTTGCAATCTATCAAAGGCATCGAGAAGGTAAGGTAAGGTGTGTACCGTCGTCCGTAATTTTGCTTGATACTATAATAGAACTAGACTGTTTAGTGATACAGTTTCTAATGGCCCTCAATAATTTGCGTCAACCTAACGCACGGTAATTTATATGGTTTTACTCGTAAATGATAAGTTTATTGAAATTGTTTCATAAGGGACTACTAAAAGTGACATTGTTTAATGAAATGACTAAAGCTGATCAGATGAAAGGCCTTGCAGCTTTATCGGGCTTTGTACGAGTGCTTAGGGCACTCAGGATGAAAATAGTAACTAGCTCAAGACCATCATAATGGTACGACCCTCGGCTTGACCTCTTACTAGCATGCGAACTCAGCGGAACATATACTAGGTAAATATGTTCGTTAAGCTACAAGTATTCAAAATATAAAACAACAAACAAAATAACATTCATTTTCTGGATTGGCAAATTTTTGTTCCAAAAATTTAAATTAAAACTATTAACATCAGTTTGGTTTTTCCACTTATCGCCATACGAGCAACTATTACAACATATATACTACGTATATCTATAGCTATACTAATAAATTAAATTAAAGTGTCTGTTTGTAATGTCAAAATTATTTTTTTAACTAAATCGATATGAATGTATATCCTACAACCAAACACCTATAACCAAAATACAATTTTTTGTCTGTCTGTCTGTTTGTTCCGGGTAATCTCCGGAACGGCTGGACGGATTTTGACGGGACTTTTTTTGATAGACAGCTGAAGTTACTCCTGGTAACTTAGGGTACTTTTAATTTTCGAAAATAATTAAATTTAATTAATTAAATTTTATCATAATATTTATACTAATAATATAATTATAAATCTTACGTGTCTATACATTTTCGATTTTTGTGAAAAGAATTGTTGCAAAGGGTTAAAAATAGGTAATTAAAGACATTTCTATCATTCTTTAAGTTTCAAGTTTTAATCTCAAAAGGTTATTACGGGGTGGATCATTACGTGAACGATAGTGATGTCTGGATAACCCACATCTCTGTGCTTCCACTAACATTATTAAAACTACGATTTGTATAGTTTTTTATATGACAAAAAAAATGATATATATTATATTTATGAAAAAAAAGAACCAGATCGGGTTTCTTGCCGGCTCTTCTCGACTGGGTTGTTTTCCGAACCGGTGGTAGTGTTTTAGACGTTCATAAGCGCCTTCTTAGGGCCTAAATTGAATAAATAAACTTTGATTTTGATTTTGAGTTTCTTAGAAATGTCTGTCTGTCTGTTTGATTGTGCAGGTATCAATTAGATACTACTAGGTATATTTTAAAAAATTCAAAAGATAATTATGAAGCATATTCCGGGGTAACATCAAAACTTTGTTTCATTCAAATCAGTCGACTCTATAGTCAGTTATAGTAGTTTGAATGACACGCGGAGACTTTAGTGTCAAAGAAGAGTTTGTAAATAAATGCGTTTCAGTCTAACTCGAAAAGAAAAAAAAAATGATGGATTGATTAAAATTGAACAGAATGACATAACATAAAATGTATGCATAGTATATAGGTACATAATAAATATCTAAGACATAGTAAATAAGAAAACAATATTTTGATATTCAATTTTCACACAATCACAGTCATTTTAAGCGTTGTATTAAGGAGTCATTTTATGAAAGTAGTGAACTGAATTTCGATATATAATATATATTTAATTATAAATATCAATAGGTAATTATGGCGGAAAACATACTATCATTTAATTCTAATTATGATTAGAAGGTTCATGTTTTGTTTATTTTTGATGACGTGGGTGATATAATAATGACCATGACAATGAAGTGTATCCGTAAGAACTTCTATACCAACGGTCCGCAACAGTAGGAAAGGTCGAACCTCGGACCGCCAAATATTGTAATGTATACCTTGATTAATTGAAATATTTTTTAAGCCACATAGAATATAATTTATTCTAAGTTGCCTAGTTAACCTGTTTTACAAATACCAACAACTGATATGGTTTGATTAGAGTCCTATGCAGCTTGTGTGTGTGTATGTTTGTGCGAATCAGTTATAACTATAACTGATGTGATTTAAATATTTATACTTAGTTGTTTTTTTTTGGACTTCGTTAAAATTTTCCATCAGTGTCCAGACCCCACCTAAAACTACTTGCCGACCCCTGATTTATACTATTATTATAAAGAGGTAAAGTTTGTGAGTTTGGTTGTTCGGGGTAATCTCCGGTACCACTGATCCGATTTTGGATTTTCTTTCCCTGTTAGAAAGCTATATTATATATAGGGTACTTTTTACGGGAGGGGATGGGACGGGACGAGACGGGACGGGGAATATAATTATCAGAATTCCACGCAAGTGAAGTCGCGGGAACAGCTAATATTATATAACTACTGAGTTTTTAACAACATTTTATTATTGGTATTGGCTCAGTTTAATCTTCTGTTTATCATGGTCCCAATTACAATAAAAAAGAAATAAGAAATCAAAGTGGTCCCTCGTCAATAAAAGGAATATACCATACCACCCATACAAACCCGTAGCATTAGTCAGTTAAAAAAATGGCACAGAGTGTTACTACCTACTCATTTCCGTACGCCGTTGTTTGAATGTTGGTCATAGGTGATGCCTGTGCAGTTTTATTCATCTCTGTTGTGGAGTATGCACTTTAGTGACGCGACCTTGAAGTTTTTACCTATCCAAAAATCACTCGAGGAGCTTAAAAAGTATTTTCTAATACTTGACACATATTTACATCAACTCGTAAAGTTAAACATAATTTTAACGTCTTGAGCACTAACCTGGCGTTTACGCCAGCTTTCCACTGTTTTCTTATTCTCTCATTTGTATGGGTAATCGACACATCAAGTAGAAAAATTCATATATATCATCATTACCAATAATGATTTCTCAGAAAACAATTATAATATAAAGTTTATTTTTAACATTTTCCATTTTATTGACCTATTTTTAAGATCAGTTCATTCATTGATTATGTTGTTATGATTAATAAAATAGTTACTTATAACATCAAATCGAATTCCCGCCTGACTAAAATATGTAAATACCGTTTTTTTTATATTAATCAGGGTGATTGTGTCCATTCTGAAAATTGAATGCGTACATTCAGCATGTATGTTCACGCATATGACGTGTCTTTTTTGTTTTATTTAATTTATGACAGCCTCAAAGTGTGGAGGTTAAAAATAAATTTTCATTATCAAAATACTTGCATCTAAAATGTTAGGAAACTTTAGATATTATAAAATAGTACATACTAATCTCGAAATTAAAATATGTCGAAATCGATGAATATAAATGTATTAGCACAGAAAGCACGTGTAGTAATTTATCACGTTTCACTTGGAAACTGCAATAACATCACGTACTCGTGTGCCGCACTCATTTTGTATTGATATCTATGGTAACGCAATAAATATTTAATCTAATTAGCTAGGTATTTCATTTATAATAAACAAAATTATGACAAAGTTGATATACGAAACTAACCGAATATCGCTTTTATTATGAACTAGCTATGCGCCCACGACTGCGCCCGAGTTTCATATATTCTTCACTGCGTTTTAATTTTTTTATACGGAACCCTAAATATTTTTGTTTCCGAGATAAAGTAAAAATGTTTCTTATAAAATTAAGCACTTTCCCGTAAAACTGTGCATTGAATTGGATTTTATTAAAATTTTTATGAATCTTGTTTATGCGGAACGCTTATTATTTTCGAAAATTAAAAGTACCCTAAGTTACGCGGAGTAACTTCAGCTATCTACCAAAAAGAGTCCCATCAAAATCCGCCCAGCCATTCCGGAGTTTAGCCGTAACAAACGACATACAGACAGACAAAAAATTTAAAAAATCATATCTTTTTAGTAAAAAAATTCTTATTTGACATTACAAACAGACACTTCAATTTTATTTATATAGATATGTAGTTATATTTATATAAATATAGATTAATAATTACAATGACATCTTAAATTCAGATTCAGATTATTATTTAGTAATTTTTATTTCTAGACACATACATGTTTTAGTTATTTTAACGATTCGATCTTTATTTGTAAGTAGTAATTAATATTGATAATAGAAACCAGAGACAATTCTATCTTGTTTACATGCACTTATTTGCATAAGAACGACGCATCAGTAAATGTTACCTACATATGAAGTGTTGAATATAATATTTTGATAAGTACGATTAAATCAAGTAATATATAACCAACTATAATTAATGCAGATGAAATTTATTTTTAAGAATGCAAGGTTAATGACCTCAAGTCGAGGGAAAAAGAACGACAATATCCCTTGTTATAAATCACATTTCGATGATAAGAAAAAAAATCAGCTACATAATTTAAGTAGTTTCTGACCGTGACTTCGTCTGCGTTGATTTTACAATTGGGTCCAGAGAAAAGTTATTATTATGAGTCTATACCATTTGAAGTAGGTATTCTATAGGATTTTTAAAGAACTTCAATTTTTTAGTAGGTGCGTAGTAGGCGTCGTTTTGGTGTGTCCCATATGATTTAACCTGCGTAATCAATGAATATTGATTTTTTTCCGACTTGGTAACAAAATATTGATTTTTTCTACCTACACAAAAAATCATAATATTTGTAATAAGTATATTACAATCATCTTTGAAATTTTTCTGACTCTCATTAAAAAATAAAAATTCTCATTAAATTGTGCGTGTATTAAAAAGAATAACTCTAAATAGGTAGGGAATGTTGGGAATCGACAAAGTAACGAAAATGTATAATTTTATTAATTTACACTATAATTTTATTTTATAATCACGTGTATATAATATGCGTAAACTATAATATATAAATCACAATATTTTTGGTTTGGCTTATATCATAAATTATTCTAGCCGTTAAGGCGACTCCTAATCATTAGTTTATTACTAAATTAATATAATGTAAATGTTGCATGCATACTTGTTTGTATTAAAATTACGTTGTTGTTGAATATCACTAATTCATTAATATTACATAACATACTTAAAATAGTTTATTTAACTTGTTACGAAAAACTTTTTTCTGTGGCATTTTAGGAGGTAATTTCAGTTAAATGAAGGACTTGGCTAAACGTTTTTATTTTGTTTTTTTTTTTTTTTCATTTGACTAAAAACTGTTGATCGGAAAGGATCTTAATATTTTCAGACTTTGCTATACCTAACTTAAAAGAAATTATGGATCGAAAGGACCCTTACAAAACCAATGTATCTGCGTGTAGTGTGGAGTGCAGTGTAAAACGTGTTATGCTGGTGAATGAAAGTATCCCTGTATGACGCTGGCGGCGAATACAGAAGCTTCCCCATTTGGGAAACGGGAAACGTATTAGACTGGTGCCGGAAGGAGACCCAGGGAATGTTGGTATCGGTGTAAAATTGACCAAAATCCGGGGCGGTTTTTATGGGCTGTAGATAATAATAATTTAAATAAATTACTGTACGCCCATCAAAATAAGAAAAATTATGAATTTTTCACGTAACGTAACACGTAAGTATATTATAATATAGGAAACATTTTAATTCTATCTTTCTGCATTTATATTAATCACTAGCTGTGTACGCGCGGCTGCGCCCGCGTTTCATATGTTCTTCACTGTGCTTTAATTTTTTATACGGAAACCGTAATTATGCAGTTTTTTATTAAATACACAAGAATGTATATACGATACCAATCAGGAATCCTACGACCCCCCAAACCCGAACCGCAACGAACTTAATTTCGTACATAAACCGTTCCTGTAAGTGCCTTCGTTTATATAAAGTTTAAACAATCTTGAAGTAGAATTTTCAATTCACACAATAGTAGGAAATAAGTAAATAACAACGTTAACATAAATTATAAATATCACAAAACCTTGGTAGAAATAGCACTGTGAATGTCGGGCCGTATCTTCCCATACCACACGCAGATAAAACAGACACTACGACAAGGCCTATGCGGTTACAGGTCTTTTAAATAATTATTATTAACATATGTATCTACATAAGTTTCATTTTATAAATGACATTCTTTATATATATTGGTTAATAATGTGTATTTTAATCTGTCAAAACAAACCGCGATTATTTACTGATAGTAATATTGAGTTAAATAGGTTTTAGAACTTCTTTTAGTGCAATAGCTAATGTTTTACATAGTTGTGAAGTTAGTTTATTTAATTTAAATATTTATCAAGAAAAAAAAAACATTAATCGTATTTTATATTTTGGTTTGAACTTTTCGTACGATTGTTAGGTTGTTTAGGTGTCGAAGTTTACTAATGTACTAACTCATAAACCTTTTACGCATATTTATACAATTATGTATAATAAATAAAAAATCATTGCCTTACAGTTATTTTTGTTGTGTTTATGTTTTACAACAATCTCTCCTAGTGATGGTTCAAAGTTACAGAACGAACTGGTTCTAAAGAGAATAGCTGTTTTAATTTGTTAGTTAAAATACTTTTAACATAATCAAAGATAACTGAAATGAACAGTTTGTGAAGGCTCGTGAGGCAAACGTTGAAGGTATTCAGCCGGCAATTAAAACCAACCCCGGATCTAGGGGGCGAAGGGGCAAAGCTTGGGTTGCCAAAAGCCAAATATGATTATAATAAATAAATAAAAACTTACTCCACAAAGCGGCTAGTTCGCAAATGAAAAAGTTATTAGGTATTAATAGATAATACAGATAAGAGTACAAATTTATTAAAGGGCTCTTATTGTACCATTCACGAAAATTGACAATCATTATATATTTGTGAGTTTTTTTAAAGTAATTTATCTCAAACAATGGAGAAAAGTCGTAGTTTCTCTGCTGATGATAACCAGTGCATAGACATCACAATGGTAATACCATTTATAATTAAGTACATAGTTAGAAAAAAGAAACTCGAGATCATAACTTCAAAGCTGTTACGCCTAAAGTGTTTTAAACTAAAAAAAAAAATGCAAATTTCTGTATCGGAATAAAAAATAACATATTTAGAAAAATTATTAAGCCCACAAAAAGTTTGGAGGCGCCGGGTATCGATCCCGGTACCTCTCGCATGCTAAGCGAGCGCTCTACCATCTGAGCTACGCCCCCGATAAACACATATTCAAAATTATAGTCCAGATATATTCACTGTGTGTACAAATAGAACTTCTCAAAATATCTCATAATATTAATTTTAAACAGGATATGCTACCAATTCCACGCGTCATAATAGTTTCTGTTTCTGCATAACATTCTATTTTTAACTTATTCAAACGATCCAGTTAAACTATTTCTAAAAACGTAATCATATCCTTTTTAATGTATCATCTAATCTAACAAAAGATATAACATACATAACCTAGATATAGAATAAATATACTGATGATTTTAAAAAACATCATGTATTAATTATTTAGCTTAATTATTAATTGCTTCTCCAAGTTATTAATTAACGGACTGACAGAAAGACAGAGACTTTAGCTTTTATAATACATAAGCGACACACCCCGGCCTCGCAGGGTATATATTTTTCAGTTAAAGCCTATGTTACAAGCTGGTATTGTGGCTTTGTATATTTATCTTCTATCTCAATTTTCGTCTTGAATCTTAATTTTTAAAATATTTGTCTTTGTCTATATCAAACAAAAAAATAATGTTACCTATTTACATAATTTATTATATATAATATAGTATAGATAAAGATACTGATAAAATTAGAAGTCCATTACTTCTATACTTCTACTAATACTTCCATAGAATGGAAATCGCATATAAGTTGTCATGCTCAATTAACAATTGATTACTTCCTTTCGTATTCTTGTGGTTTGCATTGTATACGATACCGTGTTAATAAGAACTTAGACTCGTTTTACATAAGAAAGGTCACTGCCTCAATTAGCGTTTTCTTATCAGCTGTATCATATGGAGTGTTCTCAAGAGTTGTCAAACTCATCACTTCATCTCTTGTCTATGACAAAACCACGCAGGCTGGTTAATGGATACACGGTTAGACTACATCCCGACACGAACAAAGAAGTTCGCAGTCTCATACGTTTGCAGTATCGCATAAATGTACAGCTTCTTACTATTATCGTGATCCGTCTTAGCAGGCCGGCCTGAAGGCGACGTGTCGAAAAAACCTGTCAACACAGGACGTCGTTTGTTTTGGATTGTATCACACTTACCATGAGTGCTTTGATTATTTGTCGAGCTGATATAAAAAAAGTTTTCCTAAACATTCTAATAACTCAAATCATGACCCGAAACAAAAGTTTACTATAGTTGTTTTAATACAATAATGTGCTGGCTAGATATTGTACATCTCGTATACCTTTTAGGTGGACCGAAGACCTGGTAAAAGTCGAGGGAATCCGCTGGATGCGGGTGGTGCAAGACCGGTCTTTGTGGAGAGACCTATAGGAGTGGAAGACTTTCGGTTTAATGGATGGATGGACATCCGCAAGAAGGTATATGAGATCACATCATACACTACATACATTGAATATGCTCATATTTTCACTATGATTTTGATAATCAATTAAAAACCTCAATATTTTCGAGAAAGGAATTGTCAAATAAAACAATACGTATGTATTTATAACCAAAAATATTTATCTTTAACAAAAAACATAATATATAACAATCATAAAATAATTTATCAACGGATTATAAATCTTATTATGAGTCGTAAAAGATATCCTTGAAGGGTATTTATTATTATCCAGTGGCATTTTTGCACAATCACCTGTGATATGTATAAAATTTAATAGAGGAATTAATTTTCGGATTCGTTTAAACATATTTATTTGGATGACATAAATGAATGAAAATGAATGACTTAATGAAACTTTATTCAATCTTGTCACTAAAAAAGTCGTTTAAAAATATTTTTTTTCTATACATACACACACATATATATATATATATATATATATATATATATATATATATATATATATATATAATTATATAAACAAAATTTAAAGGATCAAATTAATTTTACCAACACACTTTGATTGATTCAACACACAATTCATACAGGACTCTCACAACCCATTTTCTTTGTATATAAAAATACTTAATTGATTTTATTTCATCATACCATGTATGCATTAGATAAATATTTATTTATTTATAAAATTTAAAATTAGCTTTCTCCTTCTAGTATTACGACTTGGGTTCCTTTACCAACGGGATCACCTTGTTTGAATGAAGCTATTTCTGCGACAACGCCATCTCTCGGAGAACGTACTACGTACTCCATTTTCATTGCGATTACAATGAAAAGCGGTTGACCTTTTGTTACCTGTATAAAATTTAGAGGAAAGATTTGTATTTTTGTATGTAACGAATAAACTTAAAAACTGCTGGACCGATTTGGACGAAACGCAGTTTGATAGTTTTTATTATAGATATAGGATAGTTTTTATTCCGAAAGTCCCACGGAAACGGGAACTACGCGGGTAAAATCACGGAGATCAGATAGTATATCATACTTTTCAATTATGATATATTTTTTTACACGGTATTGGCTTAGTGCATTGACAATCTCACCTGATCATAAGTGATGGTGTGGTCCAGGATGGTAAACACACTAAGCCTAGAGGAACTGGTTCTCAAATGATGATGCCGGAACACAACTATTGGTATTTGGCGACAGGTTTTCAAACTTGAGGGTTGTGTTGAAATTCGAGTTGAAACTTGCAAGTTGAGTGGCATCATTAGAAAATGCCCTATCACCGCCATGCTATGTTTTCCTTTACCGAGGCTCAGGCTGATTTTAGAGTTGCGTAGGTGGGCTCGAACCCCGTCTATTGATGCGGAGTCCGGCCGCGCTATCGACGCGCCATTATCGCTTCAAATAAGCGATAATCATAAAATATATTCATAATTCGGACAAAAGACATATTTAAATACGATGTAACGGAGAGACAGCCAGATAGATATTTATACAATGCCATTGATAAAAAGTAAGGATGCTATATCGCCATCCGATTTTTCGATTAAAAAAAAGTTGATGTTAAATGTAAATGAAACATTTATAGCTGATATTTTATTTAAGTTTCCATTTAATTTCTAGTAGTTAGAAGAAACTTCGTTCTAAAAACTAATTTAAAAAATATCTTACTTTAAAATGTTTACCAAACTTAGCTTTAGCTATGATGGCCGTTTTGACAAATTACAATAGTGACGTGTCATCATCATCTCCCTACCCTTTTCCCATTTTTATTTGGGGTCGGCGCAACATGTCTTCCTCTTCCATTCCTCTCTATTTGTTGTCATCTCCGCATTCACTCCTTTTCTAAACATATCATCTTTCACACAGTCCATCCATCTTTTCTTTGGTCTTCCCCTTCCCATGTAACCGTCCACATTCATATCCAATACCTTTCTTACAACATTCTCTTTCTCCCTGCGCATCACATGTCCATACCAGGATAAACGACCGCCTCTTAACTTGTCTGTTATTGACGCCACTTTCAAACTTCCTCTAATATATTCATTCCTAATCCTGTCCATTCTTGTTACCCCACACATCCATCTCAACATTCGCATCTCAGCTGCATGTAATCTTCTTTCGTCCGTCACCTTTATGGGGTAACATTCTGATCCATACAAGACGACAGGTCGTATTATGTTCTTGTAAATCTTCCCCTTTAATTTAAAGGGGATTTGCGGATCACACGTAGTAGCCGAAACCTGCCGCCATTTCATCCATGCTACGTTAATTCTATGCTTTACCGTCCGGTCTATTTCGCCATTGCTTTGCAGGAGTGAGCCGAGGTACTTGAACTCGTGGCAGATTGGCATTGGAGTGCCATCTAGTGTTATGACAGTTGAACTAGAGGTGCCGCCGAAATCACAAAACATATATTCCGTTTTGGATCTGCTCACTTTTAGGCCGACACTCTCCAGCTTCTGTTGCCACTTTACCAATCTGCTCTGGACCCCAGTTCCATCCTCACCGACAAGGACAATATCGTCGGCAAACAACATACACCAAGGTGCCTCTTCCTGTAAATCCGCTGTCAAGGCATCCAATATTAACACGAAGAGGTATGGACTCAAGGTCGACCCTTGGTGTAAGCCTACCGATACCCTAAACTTGTCGGTGTTGCCAGCAGCTGACCGGACATACGTACGCGGTTGGTCGTACATAGCACGAATTAACTCTACATACTTCACAGGCACACCTTTCCCTTTCAATGCCCACCACAAAACCGCTCGTGGTACCTTGTCGTATGCCTTTTCCAGGTCCACAAATACCATATGCAGGTTTTTGTGTATGCGTCTATATTTCTCACATAGCTGACGCAATGCAAATATGGCATCTGTGGTACCTCGACCCGGCATAAAACCGAACTGGTTTTGTGTAATCTTACTTTCTTCTCTCAGTCGCTTCTCTATCACCTTCTCCCACACTTTCATACTATGTGTCATGAGCTTTATTCCTCGGTAATTATTGCAGTCTTGGACGTCACCCTTATTTTTATAGATACGTACCAGCGAACTAATGCACCATTCGTCAGGGATCGTCATATCTTGCAATAACTTACCGAAAAATAAAGTCAGCCACTTATATCCATCTTCTTCCAATACTTTCCACACTTCCACTGGTATTTCATTTGGCCCAACAGCTTTTCCATCTTCATACTTCTCACCACACTCCTTACCTCATCCACACTGACTTCATTAATAACACCCATGTTTCCGCATTCATCTACTAGGACACCATTCCAAGTGTTTTCTTCATTCATTAACTTTTCAAAATACCTCTTCCAGCGCTCTTTTATTTCATCCTCTTTCAATAATGTCTGACCCTCCTCATCTTTTATACATTTAATATATATAAGTATATAATTTATATACAATAGTGACGTGTATGCCAATATATTTACACGAAATTTAATAAGCGGACTAACGTCAAATCGAGCATCATAGCGTGCTGCTACTGTAGTTCTTAACCATTATTATTTTGTAATGAAAGTGAAAGAGAATGAAAGTGTGTTGCCAGTGATGACTTATGGCGCTGTGGAGTGGTCGTTTACAATGGAACTAATTAGAAAGCTCAAAGTTACTCAAAGAGCAATGGCTATGCTTGGAGTTTCACAGCGTGACTGTATCAGAAATGAGGAGATCCGCAGAAGAACCAAAGTAACCGACATTGTCCAAAGAATTGCTAAACATAAGTGGCAATGGGCTGGGCACATTGATCGTAGAACCGATGCCCGATGTGGACAACGGGTTTTTTGAATGGCTGCCGCGCAACGGAAGACGCAGAGTTAGTAGACTCCCCACAAGGTGGACCGACGACCTGGTGAAGGTCGCGAGAAACCGCTGGATGCGGGTGACGCAAGACCGGTCGCCGTGGAGATCTTTGGGCGAGACCTATGTCCAGCAGTGGACGTCTTTCGGTTGAATGGATGAATGGATAGATGGAATGAAAACAATAGAGAAATACACAAAAATTACTTCTAGGCCTTTATTTTTACATTCACCTATTTCGTTCTATTTGTGATGTACCTAGTTAAATTGCGACGGATCTTAGGAATCTTTTTAAAAAACTCAAAATTACTTTATAATTTTAGTGTTTCTCAAGTGGTGGTTAGTAACAGAATGAATTAAAATGTATGTTAGTTTCTTAGTCTAAAATACCAACATTATCTGAACCGGACAGCGTGGACGAATCGTTACTGAGAATTACTCAATGCAAAGTACGTTATTGCTGACTAGCATTTTGGAATATAAAGGCAGGGGTGGACTGAGGGGATATAACTAGCTAGTTATTTTATTCGATTTATGTGAGTAAAACAACTAACCTTGTCACTTTTGTTGACGAGGATCCTTTCCAGAATACCGGGAGTAGGCGAGGACGCGCTATTACCGGCCGCACTAGGGTCTGCACCAATAGCGGCCTGGTATTTTGGCCTGTGTAATTCAAACACTGTCTGACCGTGCTGAAAAATTATTCATACAGATTCAGTGCCAGAGAACTAAATAGATCACTCGGGGAAAATAAAAGTCTGTAGTGTTTACTTAATTTATTTACCGAGTGATTATTCACACGTCACGATAATATAAGTTCATACAAACAATTAATTTAATAGAATTACAATCATGCACTGGTAGCGTCTCCCCGAAGGGTAGCGGAGCGCGTTCGTTACCGGAATGCAATACTGCATTTATTGTGTACCTATATAACTCACAAACGAATAAAAAAAAAGGCATAATTTTTTTTTTTAAACTGTCATTAATAGTGGAGTGCGTAACACTTAAATTAAATATACCTCATCGTACACGTGAACTTCCTGATGATGTGCGAGTATTCCAACATTCGATATCTTATCCTCTATAAGTGCGTTCAGTCGAAGCCCTTTTTCATTCGTCTGCAGAGCTACCTCAACGTTCTTCCACTCTCCATCGTTCACTCGCATTCTATACTTGTTTGCTACATCCTCATATTGTACTGTCACGGTTAAATCTGAAAACATATGTCTTTTTTTTTAACCTAGCTAACGCTGTTGACCGGAAGGGCTTTCACAGCTTCACCGTGTCTTCGGGGGCGAGTGCTGAAGGCGCTCAGCCACAACAAGGTAACTAGCACAAGTGCTACCAAAGTGGTACGAACCTCGGCTCAGCCGTTACCTGTGTGTAAAAATTCCGCGGAATTTTGAACCTAGCTAAGACATATATCTTCTATAATCCGTCGCAAATTGCTAAAACGTTAAAACCTTGTCATATTTACGTCTATGTGACGTCATTCGCAACTAGCTACCAAAAAGCCATTATAGTTAATTTAACTATTTACTTATTATTATCAATGGCATTTGATTAAATGTATAATCATTTTGTAAATGTTTTTCTTTATAAAATAATGTCAGCCAAAGTCTAAAAATTTTAATTTAGATCACTCATATGTGAATAGTCACTCTCCATCGGGTAATATACACCATGCAGTTAGGTCGAGTTTCACTGCATTCATTAAAATAAAACCTTTTTGGCCTTTTATATATTAATCTAACGGTTTCATTTACATGTTTAGTATATTACAAATTATATTAAAATATACGTATACATAATAATCCAATACATAAATAGAGGAAAAGTTTAAAGTGACTATAAATAATGACTCGAAAATCTTGTATGTGTGTTGTGTTAGCGTGTGAACAATTGTGTGTGACAATGTATGGAAAAACGTGAATTAAGTAAATCGTAGTTATTTAGAAATTGTTCAGCTTAATTATAATTATGGTTTCGTAAACAGATTAGTACGTTTTTTTTTTTTAGATTTACCAAATTAGGGAAAAGGCAAAGATTTTTACTCCTATTTTTAGTTATCATGCAAGGCAACTAAATAATATTATAATATTGTATATAATTAGTCGATTATATATTGAAATTAGTCCAATAGTTTACAACTTATTTAACCCCTTGAGCACTAACCTGGCGTATACGCCAGCTTTCCATTGTTTTCCTATTGTCTCATTTTTATGTGTAATCGACTTATTAATTAGGATAATGTAAACCAGTAATGGGCCTACTCCGGCCCGCGAAAGTATTTAAACCGGCCCGCCGAGGGTCCATCGACATAGATGGATGAACATGGCCGATTATAAATACGTTTTGGTGGTCGAGAAGAAAAAGTAGATTCTATTCTATAATTCTGGCCCTGCTCTAGAATTTCTTAAAGTTTGTGGCCCGCCATTAAAAAAGCTTGCCCACCACTGGTGTAAACAAATCTATAAAATAATATACCTTTCTCATCGAATCTTAACGGTATAGTTTTCTGCAATTGGTAATTAGGCCTCCATGATGTTGAGTTTACAGAAATACCTTTCCAGCTCTCGTTAGGAGAGACTGCTTTTTGGGAAATCAATAGCTGTAAACAATATTTATTGATTCACTTCTTTATATATATATATATTTATTTATGTTTATATTTAGGTACTTTTAGCCTTATCGTTTATTTATAAATTAATTATGTAATTAAAACTACCTAAATATATATTTAATTAATCCATTTGTCACAATTGCGACATAAACCACAGCGTAATCAATTACTGTAACTTGGAATTTTAATGATCTCCCGCGATACAGGAATTATTTCCTAGTGCGGGATCTGTAGTGGGGGAACTATATAGACATATATTTGTGTTTTTAATTAGTAAAAGTAATAAAGATTTTTGTTTTTTTTTGTATTTTTTTAAATTAGCCTTTCGAATCATGTCGTCTAAAATCAAATCGTGACTGATCAAGAAAGGTGGAGAATGATGTGGAGCAGTTTTAATTCTCAAATGACTCAGAACGTAGCGGGATTAGTAAACGGAGATTATTTTGGGTTTCATATAGATTGACAAATGAAGTTATAGACATCACTACCTTTTTTTTTTAGCAAAAATGAAACTATGATAGCTCCGTTGGTAGTAGTGTGGCGGGATGCCGCGTCAATTGACGCGGGTTCGATCCCCACCTATCCAACTCTAATATCAGTCTGAGCTTTAGGTGAAGGAAATCATCATGATGAGACCATATTGTCTTTATATTGCGTATTTATGTAATTTTAGTGACATTTTGCATAATACAGATGAGTTGTCTTGTACAAGTAAAGTGTATTGAAGGTAATGGCGCGAAACGTTTATTCTTCTGAGATGCCACGATAACTCCATGAAAACTTCTGGCAAGATGGGCCACCGTTCTACTGGAGATTAGAAATTTTGAAAAAATGTTGTAATCCACATGACACTGGCAAAGTTGTGTATCTCATAGATTGCCATTAACTATGAAGAAAAAGAAGAGATTTATATTAGCTAACCTTTCTGATATGTAAAAAGGTAAAAAAAGTCTTACATGTCCGAGTGCGGCCTGTATTGCACGTTCCTCGTTAAGCACAGAATCGGATTTAGGGAAAAGTTCCGCTTCATGTTGCGGTATGAAGGCTGTATGTACGTCGCCTTCAACAAACGCTTTCGCTCCACTCAAACGTAATAAAAAGTTGACATTCGTTTCCAAACCGGCTACCTGTTCAAATATATTGTTTACATTAGGGTGCCGTTTTTAGATGAGTATTTTTTTTTTTTTTCGGTCCCGATGAAAAATTATGCCGGATTAATATTAACTCTAAGTACTCCCTCATAGCGTAAGATTTCCCATTAAAATACATTTTTTTTTAACGCGGCGTTATTTTTTACTATTCTATCGTTCGAACTCAAGAACTCAAGAATTACTCAGGATTGAGCGGTCTACAATAGTGCCTATTACGACTTAACTGTAACCCACATCGGTGAGGCAGTATGTAGGTCGCTAAATTCAAGTTTTGTGGAAATTTCTTGTTTTTCTTTTTGTTATTATTTTATTAATGGCTGAAACTACAGAAAAATAGATATTTCTCGAGAGATTGTGTTTTTACTTTTTTGTAGCATATATTCTTTTTTTGTAGTATGTAGAAATTTGACTAAATATTCCGAAAAACTAGTCATTTAAAAAGCACTCTGGTTGACATACTAAATAATGTTACAACATAGTTATTTAAATATACGAGTATATAAAGAAAGATGAAACTGTTTTTTTTTTTGTTCGAACATATTGTAACGGGATGGATTTTGATCGGATTTCCTTTTTTTATGTTCAGTGTAATATATTGCGAAGGACGTATGTTAATTTTTGCCATTATTATTTTTTATCAGTATTTTTATTAAGTTAAAGAATTTTAAATGGAATTTAACTACTTAATTTGTGGAAGAAGAAATATGTAATTCGGAAACAATTATAATTTTATTGTTCAAAGCATTGGTAAATATTCTTTTATTTGAAAAATGTAATCCGGGAAGTGCCGTGTATAGTATAATTTACTGAAAAGTTCAATTCAAGTAAAAGACAAATTATTCAAGGGGTTCATTTAATTGTCAATTCTATTCAGTAGCTATTACTGTAGCATAAACAAATTGTTAAAAGAAATCAAGTTTTTAAATGAAACATTAAAGAACATAAAGTTTGAAATAGATCAGGAGAATAAAATAAATCACTTACTTGATACTCAGTAAGCTTGGCTCTTGTTTTCGCTAGGGCCTCATTGCGGTCGCGGCCCCAAACTACTAATTTCGCTATCATGGGATCGTAATGTACAGAGACTTCTTGTCCCTCTCTGACGCCAGTCTCTACCTATCAAATATTAGTTATAAGTATTGAAATAATTCAAAACATAAAAAAAAAACATAAGTTTATAGTACCCAGGTAATTGGCATTTTAAACATTTATCCATTCATCCATGATATCCAATCCAATAAATCAATGTTTTAAATAATTTAAACGTAGTAATCGCTATATGAATGTAGAATTTAGTGTTTAAAATAGCTAACTAGCTGTGTTACCGCGGCTGCGCCCGTGTTTCATATATTCTTCACTGCATTTACATTTTTTTACTACTAGAATAAAGTAAAAATATTTCTCATAAATTCAAGCACTTGCCCGTAAAATATGCATTTAATTGGACTCTATTCAATTTTTTATGAGTTTTAATTTTCTTTTCGCGAAATCCTAATTATTTTCAAAAATTAAAAGTACCCAAAGTTACCCGGAGTAACTTCAGTTATCAACCAAAAAAAGTCAAAATGCGTTCAGCCGTTCCGGAGATTACCCGGAAAAAACAGACCAAATTTTAACAATTGTATTTTTGTTATAGGCATCGTATATACATTATTTTACTATTTAGTAAAAAAAAAATGACATTACAAACAGACACTTCAATTTTATTTATTAGTATAGATAACTAAAAAGATGAAGAAGAGAGTAATAATATTACTTACCCGTACAAATTCCTCAGGTATAGGTTGCGTAAGTCGATGCAATGTACCAGCGCGAGGTAAGAAACCCGCGCCAGGTTCCTCTGCATATATACGACACTCAACAGCGTGACCGCGACGAATTATCTCGTCTTGTGTCACTGGCAATGGTTCGCCAGCCGCGATCCTTAATTGCCACTCAACCAAATCCGTACCTGAGGCACCATAGATTTAAACTTAAATCATACGCTACGTAGTATCCTACGCTCTGATTTCCAACTGGAAATCATGTATCCACCACCGGCTTCTCAGAGTGATAACTAACCTCAGTTAGAATCTATATAATCAAAGAGGGCGATAACGCCCCTTTTTGAGCTCCTGGATATCAGCTCGAGTCACTTGACTCGGTTCAAAGACGTTCTGTGAGAATTGTTGATGATACCAATCTCGCAAGCGGTTTGGGACCTTTAAGTCTAAGGAGGGGCTTTGCCTCCTTATGTGTATTCTACCGTTTGTATATTGGTTTGTGTTCTGATGAATTGTTCGAAATAATGCCGACACCTAATTTCTACCATCCTACGGCTAACCATCGGTAGGGAGTGCACCCTCACATCTTGAAGCCAAAGTAGTACCGAACAGTGCGGTTTCAGAGGAGATTCCTCCCGCGAACTATCCGGATGTGGAATGAGCTCCCAGCGGCCGTGTTTCAGTACATACATACGGAATACAGTTTGGGGTTCTTCAAAAGAAGCGTAAAAAAGTTTTTCATAAAAGAGTTGGCAACGCAAACAGATATCTCCTGTGTTGCAGGCGTCCATAAGCTACGATGCCCGCTTACCATCAGGCGGATGGTATGCCTGTTTGCCACTTTAGTGGTATAAAAAAAGGCTTTCGGAGGGCAGTAGACAACTCAGAGAAAAACTATGGAGCATTGTGATAGCGCAGAGAGGCCGTGAGCAGATTAAAAAATACATTAAGATGGTAAGTAAAATTAAGATCTCTAGAAAAAAAACGGATTCTCAAAGTGGGCAGTGAGCAAATAAGGTTAGGAAACTGTGTGTTAGAGTTATAACCATTTTCTTTAATTAACAAAAACTAAGTAAGATTGTGAGGGTTTCGCATCCGCGTCGAAACTACGCTTAAATTAGAATATAGAGTTGACAGATTTGCAGAAACTTGCGGCGCAGTAGGACTGTCGTGCTCAACTACGTTGCAACCACCGTACACTTGTGAACACCCATTACCATGACAGACTACGACGCATCGCATTCCGGTATCAGCAAATGTATATTCCGACCTATGTAGAGGCTGTTGATGTGTCCGGCATTATGATGACAGATTCTCATCTATTAGCAGTCTTCATCGTTGGTGGACTGTCCATCCATTCAACCGAAAGACATCCACTGCTGGACATAGGTCTCCCTCAATGCTTTTCACAACGACCGGTCTTGCGCCACCCGCATCCAGCGGATTCCCGCGACCTTCACCAGATTGTCGGTCCACCTTGTGGGGGGCCTACTAACGTTGCATCTTCCGGTGCGTGGCATCTATTCGAGAACATTGGAAACAACGGGCATCGGTTCTGCGAGCAATGTGGTTAGCCCACTGCCACTTAACTTTAGCAATACTTCAGGCGATGTCGGTTACTTTGGTTCTTTTGCGGATCTCCTCATTTCTGATTCAATCACGCTGTGAAACTCCGTGCATAGCCCTCTCTATTGATCTTTGATATAATGTCGATTACCCATAAAAATGAGATAATAGGAAAACAATAAAAATCTGGCGTAAACGCCTGGTTAGTGCTCAAGGGAACTTTAAAATAAGAAGTATATTCAATTTTTCGAGTTCGGATAAAGAAATAAAGAGTAATTACCAGTAATCATCTCGGTGATAGGGTGCTCGACTTGTAGGCGGGTGTTCATCTCCATGAAATGGAACTCGTGTGTGACCCTGTGTAGGATGAACTCAACAGTACCAGCGCCGACATAGCCAACGGCTTTAGCAGCGCGCACTGCCGCTTCACCGAGCGATCTGCGAGTCTCCTCCGATAATCCCGGCTGCAATTGATAAATGGACACTTACATGCAAATAAACAGTCAACATATCCGATCACCATTTTCAGAAAATAACACATTTTTTAAAATAGATACATACATATACAGATACATATATAAGCTCACGCCTGTTATTCCCGAAGAGTTAGACAGAGGTCAAATAGCGAACTACAGCACCCACATTACGCCGAGCATAGTTCCGTCCCAGATGTGACAGGGGGCGAGCCTGTCGCCATATCGGGCACAAATTCCACACCCGGAATGATACCGAATAAAAAACACAATATCACTTAACTCGACCAGGGGATCGAACCCGAGACTCCTCAGAACGACAGTCGTGCCGTAATATAACTGGGTCACCGAAGCAGTCGCTGCTGTTTTAAATAATACAGCATAATAAGTTACTTACACATTGAACCCCTTGAGCACTATCTTGGCGTTTACGCCAGACTTCCATTGTTTTCCTATTGTCTTATTTTTATGGGTAATCGACATATTAACTGGTTGTTATTTGTTTTTGACATAACATTTTATTTAAAGCATTGTTAGATAGAATGATATACAAAATTTAAGGCATTGTCATATGATGATAATAATAGCAAATATCTTTTATTGGAAACTGCTTTCATGTTAACCTATTTTGCTTTTTTATTTATTAAATAAACATATTCTAAATTACATATTGTAACTATGATTTTTATATTGTAAAAAATATGTTATTCTGTGATCTTGTGTGTGACACCCAAATCTCAACACTCTATTGCTTATCAGCGTCCAAGTAATGTTACGGACAAGGAGCAATAGTGCAGAAGTATGTCAGCATTAGAGTCGACCCGTTTAACTAGTACGCGGACGCCGTAGAAACGGACGCAACATGCAGCCTTTGCGTTTCGCTTTAGAGACGCCTACATCACTATAGTGCACTGGCACTGGCCAATGCTATACTTATAAGGCCATTACGGGCCGCCTTAATATGTCGATTAACCATAAGAATGGCAAAATAGGAAGAGAATAGGAAAACAATTGAAAGCTGGCGTAAACGCAGGTTAGTGCTCAAGCGGTTAAAGATCAATTTTCTTAATAATTTATTATACCCCTGAATACAAGTTCTTTAGGCTCAAATTCGTAGTGCTTTACTTATCTTCAGTGCTCTAAAAAGTGGCACCCATTTAATGTAATATATAACTTTACATATATTATAATTTTATATAAAATTTTAAGGTAAAATATAATACAATATTGTCATGAAAAAAGTTACAAAAATTACTACTATGTTTTCGAACAATGTCCAACTACTTTCTTATTTATTTTACATAATTAAATGGATTTTTTTTAAAATATATAACGTACCGCAGGCGCTTCTTCAATGATCTTTTGGTGCCGTCTTTGCACTGAGCAATCCCTTTCAAACAAATGTACAGCATTTCCATGCATATCTGCAAATACCTGTGTATATTATTTATTATTTTATTATAATATATATCAAATAAATTATAAGTAATATTTTTGTTTTTAATTATTTTATATACCTGCACTTCTACATGTCTCGGATCTGTGATGTATTGTTCCAGAAGCATGTTATCATCTCCAAATGATTTTAATGATTCCCTTTTTGCTGATTCTAATTGAGGCAAGAAGTCTGATTCTGTCAACGCAATTCTCATACCCTGTAATAGATTTAAAAATATTTTCCATCACTACAAAAGACGATAATCGTTTTAATGTAAATAAAGAGTTAAAAAAAATTAAAATAAATTAGTGTTTGCCCAGTGGTCGAAAATTTGATTTCACGTAAAAATAAAACTGTTTGAGAATGTTAATACTAAAGACAGAGTCCCACATAAACGGACCATACCATGATCGTGCAATGAACGTATCAGGCACGTGAAAAAAACACGACACGCACTACCATGCTTAGTGCAACAGATTGACCGCGTTCTATGCCCGTATATAACGGGTTTGATACGTGTAACTATTATGTCCGAACGGAATATATTAAATAACGTGATATAATATATTCGCATTCATATTATTGTTGCGTGGGACGCTTTGAAGTCTCATTACTCATACTAATTTAAAATAAACGATAATGTAATAAACATTCCAGGTTGTTGCATAGTTTTCGAAATTTGAATATTTTGGGTGTTGAAAACTATATGACGATTCGTATTTACGAATACACTATCAGTTTTACGACGTCCATATTAATAAACACGTTTGTATTGAAAATTAAAAATAAATATTATATTTCTATTGTCTTGCGTCCGGTAGGAACGTAGGGTAATTGCGTCTATAACTCGTTGAGCGCGCGGCAACGGACCGTATCGGCACATGCAAGACATGCTCGTTGGGAAATCGTTGCAGTCACGGTCGTGTGACGGAACGGCCAGTGGGCATAGTCTCATAGTAACTCATATAAACTTCTTTTTTTTGCATTTGCCGGTACGGTTACGGTCATAGTATGATACGGTCTAGCGGACAGAGTCCTTAATATTTAAAAAAAAGACGAAATTGATTGAGAAATACATAAGAAAAGTATTTAAAGCTCTTTTACCTTTGTCTAGGCTTATGTATATAATTTTGTGTGTGTGGGTTTGTCACTGAATTTCTCTTACAGGCTGAACCGATTTACGAACAAATCAGTGAATTTAAGTTGGTCTTTTGAAGGTTTATATTTACAACTGTATCCGGTAGGTGACGTTGCAATCTGGTTCTAGATTTTAATATTTATTTTCTGCTGTAGGCGTAGTTTGTGTATAAATGTAGAGAAACTGTATACCAATGGTATTCACCTTACCCACCACCACCACGCACGGCTTTTATCATCAATGGGAAACCAATTCTCTGAGCTTCTGCTTTTAACTTTTCGATACTTTGTTCTTCTCCGTGATATCCTCGAACTATTGGCACACCGGCTGCCGACATAATCGCTTTGGATGTACTAAAAAATTAGTAATTAGCTATTTATAATCCATTTACACATAGTCTATAAAATGATGAAGTGAATGAGGTGTGAAGTAAAAACCAATGTTAAATCTTTTGTTTTTTATATACTATTATATATAGGCATAATTCTTTGACCACAATATCACCTGATTTAAGTTGTGACATAATCCAATATGCAGTAGTCGACTAGATAACCAAAGTCATGGTGAAGCTGTAAAGCCCCTTCCGGATATCAGTGTTGGCTAGTTAAAAAAAGGGGTAGACTAGATCTCAAGTGATGCTCTAGGAACATATTTATATGTGCTTGGTATGAGCATCAGAGAATCGATTATAACTATACTGTGGTCTCAACACATTTTACTTCACCTAAAGTTAAGGCTCATGTAGAATGGGAAATACGGATTTGAACCTAGTTCCATAGATGATGACTGGTTCAGTTAAACCATCATAACTTCATTGTTAGAAAGAATGATACATATCAGCCAATCATCTAATGTTAAAAGCCATGTAACATATAGACTATAGGAATGTTGAATTCAAACTTACATCCATTGATGTATACGACTATGCAATCGCTGAAACATTATCTCAGTTGACTAGTTTTAGTTGTAATAAGTGTTTAAATTATAATAAAAAATTTAAACGTCAGTCCATTGAAATAAGGTTACCTTTTAATGCCCATATCTCTAATTGCTTTTGGAGGTGGCCCAATAAAAATTACATCTTCATTGGCACACCTTTCACAAAATTCTACATTTTCTGATAGAAAACCGTATCCAGGGTGTATAGCTTGACTGTTAGATTTCTTAGCTACGTCTAGTATTTTTGCAGCATTAAGATAACTCTGGGTTGACGGTGCTGGTCCAATGTGATAGGCTTCATCAGCCTGTAATTCATGTGAATAGTATTAATAAGATATTTAAAAAAGTTGAAAATATCTCTACAATTACAAATTTAAAAGTCAAGTAGGAGATGCAGATTTGATTTGATATTAAATCCTCAAAATCGTACAAAAAAAAATTGGAAGTAGTCATTAAATATTGAACTATTCCTGTTACACATTCAACTAGAATTAATTAGATTTAATTTAAATTAGACATACAAAGCTACAACACATATGATCAATATTTTTATATGTTTTTAGTTTTCATTTTAGGTACATTTATATTACATACTTTAAAAAGACTTGCTTATAAATAATTTTCAGAGGCAGGCAATTGTAGATGCAATACAGTTTCCAACTATAATAGCTGCCTACTATTGGTTATCAATTATCTATACTAATAAATAAAATTGAAGTGTCTGTTTGTATTGCAAAAATTAATATTTTTACAAAATAGGTATGAATGTATATACAATACCTATACCAGAAATACAATTTTTAAATTTTTTGTCTGTCTGTTTGTAATGGGTAATCTGCGAAACGGCTGGACCGATTTTGAAGGAACTTTTTGGAAGACAGCTGAAGTTACTTTGACTAACTTAGGGTACTTTTAATTTTAAAAAATAATTAGGTTTACATGAAAATAATTAAAACTCATAAAAAAACTGAATAAAGTCCGATTCAATATACAGTTTTATAGGTAAGTGCTTAAATTTATGAGAAGCATTTTTACTTTATATTAGAAACAAAAATTTTTTACGAAAATAATTAGGGTTCCATATAAAATTAGTATATATAAAACTTACAATTGATTTTTTTATGAATCAATAAATTAATAGTTTATTAATTAAAGAATTATTATTAAGTACCATTTCAACATGCATAGCGTGCTTGTCAGCATCAGAATATACGGCTACGGTTCTTATGCCCAGTTTTTTTGCAGTCCGCATCACTCTGCATGCTATCTCACCACGGTTAGCAATTAAGACTTTCTTGATCTGTTGATATCCAACTTCCTCCTTAACTTGCTGCGCATGGTTAAATCTTATTTGATTTTGTATATGAGCTAACAGGCTGTAATATGACATTTACATTAATTATTATAACCCTGTATTAGTAACTTTTCTCTGAAGATGTATTGAAGTAGTATATGTTGTTGTTGTAAAATGTACTGATAATTTTTTTTTTTTACTTCTGACTTGTATCTATAAATTAAATAAATTATAATGATATCACCAGTCTAAACATATGACAAATATGTACATCATACTATTAGTAAAATGTTATAAAACTAAATAGAACAAAAATGTTAAGTTATATTGAACACAAATTATGAAATTATGCAGAGTACTACAATCATTATTTCAAAGAATATTTTGTAAAATACCATTGCCAATTGTTTTTAAAATCAAGTAGCCCTAATAGATAATTTGAACGATCTTGTGATGAACATAATTACATCACATTGATAATTAAAATAAACTATGTTTGCTATGCTCTATTGACCTATTGCAAGTAAAATATTGTAATATTATTATTATTAAAATCAGCTTACCCATTTTTATTAAAGTGTTTTAAATGCCACATGTTCTCGAACACGCTGTGATAGCAATTAATAAGTTACTAATTATAAAATACTAAGTGATTAACACTATTAAAAATGTTTCTTCTTATCTGTAATTAGATAACGTCAGTCCGCCAGGAGCATCCAACAGCTTATACTGATCACTATGGCTGTTTAACTTTGGGTAAATCAAAACGACTAAATATCTTTATCCCTGAATTATTATCAAGCTTATCAACCTTTATCACCTAATTACAGTCATTGCTTACAAATCGTATTTTCGTAACATAATTTAATTTCATATTATTTTACTTTTTTATTCTTATACAATACAATTTTGTCATGTCATCTTATTTTCAATATATGTATACCAAGGAAACACGTAAACAACTTTGTTGACACAACTGTAAGCAGTTACGTTTATACCACAATTTATACCTACTGTAAACAATTGGTGATATTAGTGATAACATTGATAACACCCCTTGTTGATAATTTGTTACGGTAATGAATACTAGTTCTTTACGCGTGAATTTGTTTTAAATTTCCTAATATTCAAACTGTTTAAACAAAATAGTAAACGTTTATTAGAACTCTTCAGGGAGTTTTTTTGTAACATCTCAGAAATCATGTTTTGTCTTATTACTTCACATATTCGTAACTTGTGGACAATAATTAATGTTCAAATAATGATGTCATGTAAAATGCCATATGTCATGTATGACACAACTGTGAACATAGAAGTAAATACTGCAAGTAAGCTATAAAGTGAATATTCTTATATCGAGTTAATATACTATAGAATGATGGATTTTATTATATATCTCTGGTGATGAGCATGCGTATATATTAGTTCTCTTTTGACGCAACATCAGTAGTTATTTCTGATTTTTTCCTCTTCAACAGTAGAAAAATAATATAATCAAACATAAAATATTATCCATAAAGAAGATGCACTTCAATAAAAGAAAACATTAATATTCTTAAAACAAAATTTTATCGTCTTTTTGGCCCGTATTAGAAAGCAGGTCAGTCCACCCAATGTTAAGTGACAAGGATAGCCTGTATATTTAGTTAAAACATAATGCAATCTCAAACATATTAAATAATAGGTAGCAACTGCAGGAAACTGAGTTAGAATGCTTCGGGGGCCATTCTCCGTTCTTCTGACCTATACGTAGTAGTGCAAGCACTGTTGCTTTACAACAGAAATAGGGTGTAGTCGAGGTGGATGGGTGGTGCTAACGTAAATGATATTTGCGCAGGTTTTACGACTTCTAAAATTCTTATTATTAAAACATTGGAGTGCGAGCATTATTCTTTGCTAAATAGTGAATTAAATGTTAAGAGTTCGTTATCTTTGTGGTATCTTAATTAGGCGTAATATATAATTTTTATTTGTAAACTTGCGTCTGTAGTCCTTATATTTTATAATATTGTTGGCATTTTGTATGATGTAGTTTGATCACTGTGCACAAATGAATTGATTTAAATTTAAAAAGAACATGAACTTTTATATACTTCTAATACCTGTAAAGTTTCGCTCTTAATTCTTGAGATGTCTTAAGCACTCTTTGAAATGTTCTAATAAAGGACCGTTCATTTTATAAGAGCGTTGCACGAAAGGTATTCTTAACGTTTTCCTGAAGACAAAAAATATCTGTATCAGTGAGTACTTAGTGCGATTTGGTTTGTCATTTAGTAGTTCGTATTTTTAGTTCATTCACTCGGAGTATTTAAATGTAATTTTGGTGGGATTTACGTCATATAGTTTGGTCCTTGTACATAAGTGAAATACATTGAAAATAATTACATGAATTGTTAATTCTAAGATCTCCCAATCATTCATTTGGTAGAAAAGCTTTAACAAAAGGTCCCATCCTAATTCAATGTTGTATGGAAAAAACGCCAACACTTGGCTGCATGATTTAGTACCTTTGCTTTTTTCTCTTCTTCTTCTTCTTCTTCTTAGTTAATGGCAATCTGTGTGTACACACAATTTGTGCCAATGTCATGTAGGTAAGATTTTCAATCTTGTATCAGCGTTACCAAGCTCCAACAGAACGGTGGCCTATCCTGCTCAAACTTTCCATGGAGCTTTGTCGGCACCTCAGAATGTATGCTACGCGTTGTCTTCTATAATAAACTTAACTTGAACACAATAACTAAACTATTTCACACAAAACGCCACCAAGATTACATGATATAGAGTCAAGTACACAAGTTTAATGAATTAAAGAAAACAATTGCTACATGTCAGACTGAGATCCCGCCAAAAACTCCAAGTTTTTTCTCTACATTGGAATAAAGGGAACCCTAGTTATTGGTGGGATCTCCGGTAGGAGTAATATTATTTTGTGGATCTCAGTCTGTCATGTATAGCCCACTCACTATAACTTGTCCCTTGACTCCCTTTTCTATATTCCACCACAGACCGTCATTGGAAAGTCAATAGATTCTGTAAAATCCAAGCCCTGTGATTTTAGAGTAGAAATAAGTATTTTTGTTGCCTTTATTATGCCACATACGTTAAAGTAATGCAAGAGAAATTGTATTGAAGGTTCGTGGTTTTTGTGTGAGGAAAAAAGCAAACAACAACCTACGATCTTGTGTGTTGACATGACAAATTAGTAAAATCGAATTGCCATACATTAATATTTAAACTCCAAATAATTTGACAAATATATTTTATTTTCTTAGTATACATTTTGTATTAGGGCAATAGCCCTAATAATAAGTACGATAATTACAACTATCCAGCAATGAGTAAGAAGAAAGCAGTAGGGTTGGGGAGACAAAAAAAGCTTTAGAGATGATTGCATTACACCGGACTATACTTACCATATTTCAAATTAATATGCTACTTCTCGCTATCTCTTATTCAATTATTACATTATGTAATTTTTGTTACCTGCTAATGTTTATTTTATTTATTTGTGTGTGTGGCAGATATATCCGAAAAAAACCCGTTATCAGAATCATGAAGGTAGCGGTCATTGATGAAGCTACTTCCCAATAAAATTAGAACCCTCAGAAAAATACGCACCAAAAGAAAGACTGTAAAATTGGACGACTGAAAACTCGAGAGAAGATTCATCGAATCATCAAATTCAAATAGAAAAGATGAAGTTCAAAATGAAAGAGACATGATATTGTAGTTTGGAGACACAAGTAAATAAAAATGATAGGTAACATGGATGAACTTGACTAGTGACAGTGACGACAGTCCTTTAGATCATTCAGATTGTAAGATTTTTTTGTCGTAAAAATAAAGTATATTTTGAATAGACGTTTTTTTATGTGTTGCATTACTTTATTATGGCACTTCACATAATGTGTTCGAATCAAATTTACCCTATTTATTAATCGAGATAAAATTAGCTTGCAAAATTAATTTGTCATGAAGCTGTTCAGATGATTAAGGACGAATATTTCCGTTTATATTCAAATGTCGTTTTATATTATGTACAATAACGGAACGTTAATGAAAACGTTCGTGTTTGCCCTTAGTGGATAATGCATATAAACGTTAGTGAGTAACACCCGCAAACACAAAACTGATTTATGAATATATAGATAGAATATCTAGATTAGATACGTAAATGTTTATTTAAAGTCTGAGATTTTCCTACATATGTATAGTAAACTTTAACAGCTTTTCTTAGTTAAGACTGTGTGAAATGTCCGTCAATGGTATTATTATTTATGTTTCAGTCTTGTTTCTGTTACAGTAACTAACTAGTTAGTTTAGTTTCGTTAATTATAAATCCTTTTACTTATATTAACATGAATAATCTTAGTCACACAAATAATTATTAGTCACTGTTTATCCAACCTTCCACGTTTACCCTAATTTTTGAGAGCGATTTTTAATTTTCCCTAAATAGGAAAACATACAACCCTCCCTGTCTGAGCTACCTTCTCCTGAACGAAGGGACTTTTAATAGTGAACGGACTGTAGCATTTATTTTCTTTATTTTATTAAACTTGTGTATTTGAATCTATATCATGTAATTTTTTTTTTCTAATCTAGCTAATGCTTTTGCCGGAAGGGGCTTTACAGCTTCACCGTACCTTTGGGGGCAAGGGCTGAAGGCACTCGCCGTAATAAGGTAACTAGCACAAGGGCACCAAAGTGGTACGAAACTCGGGTTGGCCGTTATCTGTGTTATCATATAATCACGGTGGCATTTGTGTGATATAGTGTTCAAATTAAGTTTTTTGTACAAGATAACGCGTAACATATATTCTCAGATGCCGACAAAGTTCCATGTAAAGTTCGAGAAGGATGGGCCCCCGTTTTGCAGGAGCTTGGTAATGCTGATACAAGATTGTAAATACATCTTTCCTACGTGATATAACACAAATTGTGTGTACATAGATTGTCATTATCCATTAATACAACTAGTTACTTGTAATTTACAAGAAAAAAACGTACAAAAAATTATTGTCAGAACTGTCAGATGGGGAGTGGTTGCAATTTTGGTATGTCATGTTGTCCTTGTTTTTAATTCATTATTTGCAGTTTTTGACTATGTATTGTAATTTTGGTGGCATTTTGCGTGATATAACTATACCTAGTTATACAAGTGTAGTAGAGAGAAGATAATGAAACGGAGCGTGAATTCTGAAATGTCTCAATCATTTCCGTTGTGGTCGTAACAGAAGGCTACCATTTTGTTACCGCCATTCATTTATTGATAGTGTTCCTAACGTATGACTTAGCTGCATGGTCTACTATTGCTTTTGCCTTTTCCTTATAAGGAATAAATGAAATAAAAAAAAAAGGAAGCAAAAAAAAAAACTGTCAGATGTCTGATTTGTTTATTGAGCTCGTTATTTCAAATAATGCAATTTTTGTTTACAGTATTATGAGAAAGCTCGCAAACATAAATATTAGATAAAAATACATGAGACATGGGAATTAAAGGTTTATGGTCTGTTTTTTAACGCCTTATAGTGAGAAGAAATCTCTTCATGAGGTTAGTATTTACAATACTAATATAGGTTTTTATTACATATATTGTAACAGATTTTTCAATAAATAAATATTAGTTTCTTTGCTATGTAACAGTACATTCAACATACAACAGTATATTCTTTTAAATGTATCATGTTGTTACGTATAATTTATATAAAAGCTATAGTGCAGTAAGCATAAACAACATAGTAGTTTTTTTTTGTGTTTGATGACCAGAAATTCAAAAATTCGGTTCCAAATAAACTGATTTAGTGCTTTATGTGTGTAAATTATTAGCTTACAAAATGATGTAACTTTTATATTTTGTATAAATTATTTAAATGTAGATTTGAGCTTAGTATGAAAGTGTATGTGTTTTATTATATCAAACCACAAACATTTTATATTTCTTTGTTTATTAGATAAGAGGCGAAACTATTGCAATTGATTTAGCTGGATGGGGGTGTGTGACAGTCAAAATGTTACTGAATATTATGTACAACCAAAATTGTATCTGAGGTATGCTTAAATTATTTGTTTCCTGTTTACCAATAAAACTACTGTATTAATTTTAACTTGAAAGGAAAAGGTTATCTTTTTTCTAGTAGATCTGTCAATTGCCACGAAAGTATAAAATGCATTTCCATTAACTCATGATAGAGTGATTAAATGAAGTGTCATCATCAGTTAACAGTGACAACAGTTTCCTAATATGTCGATTACCCATAAAAATAAGACAATAGGAAAACAATGGAAAGCTGGCGTAAACGCCAGGTAAGTGCTCAAGGGGTTAAATTAGAATTGTTTCAAATGCTTTCAGTGGATAATTGTCAGTTTGTATGATACACTAAAATATTTGTGAAAATGTTAATATCACTTCATTGTACTGACTGATTTGATAACAATGTGGTTTTTATTTTTGAATGTAAATATAATTAATACTACAAAATTAGGTTTGAAGCCATTTTAATCCATATATGTTTTGTAGAATATACAACCTTTTTCAGAAATCTTTTCTTCAGAACTATTTATTTATTACTGGCTGATATAAATCCAATATTTGTACTGGAAGGTGATGCTCCAGAATTGAAGAGAGATGTAATGGCTCTTCGGAATGCAATACAATTTCGTGGTGCTGCACCAAAATCTTCAAATAATACTAAAACAGTACCAAGCATAACAAGAAGTCGATTTAAAAGTGTCCTTAAGGAGGTATACGTGTTACTTATAATATATTAACCAGTTTTTTTTAATTACAATATATTTGCTTCTTCATTTTATTTGTAATTTCTATTAGGATAATCTTAACTTATAGTTTGTTTAGTTATCAGTCTATAATTATTGTCTATAATTTATTATTAGGTGAGATTGTGATAACACGCAATCAGAATTATTGCTTTTTATAATATTCTAATTAACATAAATCAATAATTTTATAATTTTTATTTCATTCATATACATGTATTGTTTGGTTACAGTGTGAATCTCTGCTTAAATGTATGGGAGTGAGTTGTATTAAAGGCAAAGGTGAGGCTGAAGCAACATGTGCTCAACTGAACTTACAAGGTGTTTGTGTTCTATGTTCCCTATTACCTGTTACATTAAATATGCTTTGATAAGCTTATAATCTTGATATCTACTGTTTTTTAAAATTTTTCAGCTATTTAAGCATGAGAGATATTTATTTGTAATTGTGATTTAAGCTTGATATTTCAATATGTCACAGTATATAGATAGTAAATTAGGCATTTGGTATCAGTGGCAGATTTAGTGTGTCGCAAGATATGTGTCCACAGACTCTGTCCTTATGTCAAAAGTAGAGGGGTTTTACGCTGGTATATATTTGTTTAATTGAAATTCAAGGATCTCAAACTCTGTCCTAATTTATCTTTAGTCCTTGTAACCTAACTGGCTCTTAATTTAGGGCCTCAAAATGTAACTTATATTTAGGGCTTTAAAATAAAATTTTGCTTCATCTCAAGACTCATTAGGGGCTTCACTGCTGAGTCCACGGTACTTTGTTAAATTATGTTTAAAAGTATTACTCTTAAAAAGCCTTTTTTATTTTATTATTAGTCACTATTTAATTATTGACTCTTTACAAATATAATGAGAGTTACTGTATACTCCAAAGGTGTATTTAATTCCCTATTCTATCTAATTGTTCGTTCTACTTTGAAAAACTCTGTTCTTTTTTCTGTCTGTTTTGATGAAACAATAAAAAATGTTACAGTCAACATCCCTAATATTCAGTGGATTCTGTCTCTTTAATATTCAAATTGTGTATAGTTTTTTTTTGTTTTGCAAGAGAACATGTTAGTGATTATTTTTCGTTTGTTGAATTCATTATTATTCTTATTTGGTCTTTATATTATTATAACTGTAATTTTTAGTTAAATTCTTAATTTTATATTTATTAGCTAGTGGATGCTGTAGTGTCTCAAGATTCTGATTGCTTCGCGTACGGAGCTAGGCGCGTGTATCGTAACTTCAGTGTGTCCAGTTCAGCTGGAGGTGGTGCTATGCAGGGATCCGTTGATTGTTACGATGCATCGATCATGTACGAGAGAAACGGTAAATGTTTGAAAATCAATACATTTTTTTTTTAATTTTTAATGTAGACACATTCTCACTGCACTTTGATCCGTCTATGGGCATTTTTTTATATTTGTTTTAGACTGATTTGGGGTTATAACTTATATGCAAATTATAGTAAAACTTTATTCATTGTATCGCGAAGCATTTATTTATATCTATCTATACATGATAAAGCAAAAAATCAATTTCTGTGTTAACTCGTCTGTTTAATTCAAGAGTACACTTAATTAATCATTCGGACTTAAGCATAAATAGACATAGAGTTACTGAATCGTAAAATCTCTTTAAATGAGAGATTTAAAGTATGTTGTTATAAATCATTTATATTTAAAAAATAAATGCCAGTAGTTTTTAATGAACATGTAAGGAAATATTAACGAATAAACGTAACTTTCTTTTTTTGAGTAGGTTACATTGATTGTGAGAGGGTATATTGCATCTAGGGTATCAAAAAAAAAAAAAATCGTATATTGTATGTATGGCCCATGGGAATTATTCATAGGGTTTGGAAGAAATAAAATGGTGGCGCTAGCTTTAATGTGTGGCTGTGATTACGGACCGGGTGCTTGTGGATCCTCAATAAATACTGTCATACAATTTTCTCCACACTGTCCCAGAAAATGATATAATACCTAGGTAAATATTTTATTATTTGTAATTGAAAATGTCTAATGTTGTTAGTTTTGATGATCCACTGCTTCATTGTATGGATTATTTACATACATATATAACAAAATCCTTATAGTTATATTAATAAAAGTAGCTGTGCCCGCGACTTCGCTCGCGTGGAATTCAAACAATTATATTCTAATAAACAGCCTACATTCACCGTGTAGATGTAATCTATCTCATCTATACTAATAAATAACATTAAAGTGTCTGTTTGTAATGTAATTTTTTTTTTGTTACAAAATAGATAGGAATGTATATACGATACTAATACCAAAAATACAATTTTTAAAATATTTGTCTGTCTGTTTGTTCCGGGTAATCTCCGGAACGGCTGGATGGATTTTGAGGGGACTTTTTTTGGTATATAGCTAAAGTTACACCTGGTAACTTTTTAAATTAAAAAAATTATTAGGGTAAAAATTAACTCATAGAAAATTGAATAAAATCCGATTCAATGCACAGTTTTACGGGTAAGTGCTTGAATTTTTGAGAAGTGTTTTTAATTTATATTATATTATAAGAAAAAAATTAGGGTTCCATATAAAAAAAAAATTAAAACTCAGTGAAGAATATATGAACCGCGGGCACACAGCTAGTTACCAATATATTCTTTATCTCCCGTCCCGTTCCGTCACTATGGTGCCCTCTCACCTGCGCCCAGTTAGTTATACATAGAAAATAAATGTGCTAAGTTTTTGTCTTAAGAATCATCGGGCCTGAATGTTAGAAGTCGTCTATTAGTCACGTGATGTTTTTTGCGACTTTAACACCCTGACTTTTGACAGGTGATACGTGTCGAGGTTTTAGATTAACTACCCGCATAACCAAAATCACGTTTCAAAATCAAATCTTAAAATTGACAACCCCCATCTGATATTTCAAAATTTTTTCAAATATCCTTATTCTAGATTTTGGATTGGTAAATAGATTTTTTTCTTCAAAATGCTGTTGACCCTTAATAGCTTTATAGCTTCATCGCACTTGTAGATTATTGTCGTGGGTGATCGATCCAGAGGGATACGATAAGCAAACCCGATGGGTAGCCGCCCCGGGGAGATGCGACCGTTGCGGTCATGTAGGACGTACGCACTTGAAACACGGATGTCCGGTTTGCGCGACGCATCGCGGATGTAACGACCTCGGACATAAGTAATAATTCAATTTAACTATATATGTATATTATTACTAGCTGGAGCCTGCGGCTCCGCCCGCGTTTTGTATGTTTTCTTAACGTGTGAGTGAAAAACAAATGAATGTAGAAAAAATTAAGAGTCCTTTGTTTTTATTAGCGGAAAAAAACCTGAAGGGGATTATTAGAAAATACCCTACCACCATGCTATGGTTTCCTCACGATGTTTTCCTTCACCGAAAGGCTGATTTTTAGAGTGGGATAGGTGGGATCCAACTCGCGTCGATTGACGCGGAATCCGGCCGCTCTACCTACTGCGCTATTATCACAAATTAAATAAAAAACGAGAAAGGGTCGAGAGATCGACTTAGGTTCGAGTCCACATATCCTATTCCTTATATATTTGACTAAAGATAAATATCGTAAAGAAAATAAAGGACATTGGTGGGGTATTTCTTACAGCCCACCTGGCTAACTTACTACCAACTACCCTCAAGTTTCAAAATTAATCGCTAAGCATCTACAAATTTGTTCCTATTGCACCTTTAGACTTAGCAAGTTGTATATTTAATCCACAACGTTTGAAAAAAAAAATGTTAATTCCTGTATTGTCTTGTTATAGTGATTTAAAAAAAAAAAAAAACACTATAGTAGTGTTTTGTTTTTAGATTGAAAGTGTCTGAAGTGAAGCGGGAGTTATCGTTGCGCAGTCGAGCTATATCGTGCGGAGTTCCATTCCCGGAACCGAAAGTTATGAACGAGTTTTTTTTTTGAATTCAACCGGGGATAAACTAGACATTGATTGTATGAAAAAAATTGTACCGAGCCTAGTTCAGTTTGTGGTAATCGTTCTTTCATTCATTCGACTACAATTAGCTTTATTAAATTCAAATCATATACACTAATATCAATTTACTCAATTGGTTACTCAAGTAGAGTAATATGTCATTTTAATAAATTCATTTATGATATATGATAATTTGTTCTATACTATTATACCCGTGGTAAATTATACAGTACCATAAGTTAACAATAAAAAAAAAATTAAATCTTATAATTCCAAAAGGTTGATTTTTCAATTTATAACTTTACATTTTTTCGTTATTATAATTTTTTTTTGGAAAATGAAGTTTAGTAATTCTATTAACGTGCAATTGCTTTTTTGTTTTTAGAAATTAATGAAAACTAAACTCGATTGGAGCGAGAGATATTGCGTGGAAAAGTTTTTTCCTTTACTAACCAAATGGCATTTACAAGATTGTGTTCCTAATAAGACTATACAACCGCAAACGATAAAGAAAAAACGAAATCCGAGAGGTTTGTCATTAATTATATATATAATACCTAACTATTGTAAGGCAAAAAAACGGATTGACAAAATCATCTACACGATATATATATTTTGTTTTTTTACAGCTTCACCGTGACTTTGTGATATCGGTGCTGTTTCGGTTAACAGCATTAGCTAGTTAGGAAAAAAAATTGTCATACATAGGCTGAATGTCAAAATAATATTTTACACATTGTCACCAAAAATACACAGGGTGGTGGGGTAATTGAGTCCGATTGGATTACGAGCACCGTACACTTGTGGGAAATTTGTCATAGTGATGAAAGAGAGAAAGAAAAGAAAGAAATATTTTTTTTACACAGTTCTTTTACCACAATCTCACCTGAATTTAAGTGACGATGTGGTCCTGGATGGTAAACACACTAAGCCTAGAGGTACTGGTTCTCAAGTCATGCTGTCGGAAAACACTTATTGGTATTTGGCGATAAACTTTGAAACTAGACGGTGGTAGACACAGGTGGGTATGCCCTACCACCATGCTATGGTTTCCTTCCTGGAAAGCTCAGGTCGATTTTATAGTCGGATAGGTGAGGATCGAACCCGCGTCGTTTGACGCGGAACCGGTCACACTACCCGCTGCGCTATCATCGCTTCTATTCGCTTATTTTTATTCCAGCGAACACGCTAACAGTGTCCGAGTCTCGGTAGGAAACGGTGCACAACTCGGCATAAGCTGGCTGCTACCATTACAGCTGATCCCAGCGCTGATTTTCAATTGGGACCAAGTAACATCTCAAGGCATGTCGTGTTTTGGGATCCAGGAGTCTGTATCCAGAACTATATAGAGTCTTTACCATTGGTTAGTGTAGGCCCGTCGTTGACGATCGTGACTATCGATAGGTGTGTTCCGGCAGCATCACTTGAGAACCAGTACCTAGGTATAGTGTGTTTACTATTTCGGACCATATCATCATTTAAGAGGATATGCGGTCAGAAAAGTAGGTATTTCAAGAATCTATTGCTATCGCGTTGCGCCCCAAAGAACGAATTATAAACCACGAATGGGACAACTGCAGCGGGCGCTGATTTATCGTATGCAAAATAGACGAAAACTTCACTTCGTAGTACCCTGTTTCCTCCTACAAAACCGAACCGATTTTCTTTCAGTTTTAGAATAATAAAGAATTTTGCTATGCCTGTACGGTTTTTTTTTTTTTTATTTTATCCGTCAAATTTGTTTTTTATTACATGTTACATTTTTGCATTTTCAAAGGCTTCTAATCTTTACAATAACAAATTAATAGAAAAAAAACAAAACGTATGGCCATGGCGTTGGTTGATATATATTATTTAGTATAAAAATACTTACCTCAATGCTATTATCCAAGGAGGAAACAGGGGAATACGTTTGTATGGAATATATGCCGCTAGGATATCCTGTTAACATCTGGTGAGATTGTGGTTAAAACCCTGAACCTATATCGTTTTAAAAAAAATGTAGTTGTTAGATAATATAGACGTTCTTTTTGGACTTATAACTTTGTGGATATTAGAAACTTATCTTGGTTATCTGAAAAATTAGGTCTGATTTTTATCTGATTCCATTGTTTCAGGAGTACCTAGTTACGAAGTTGTATGGACAGATATAGATAGGTTATACGAAGGACTTATACCGGATGATCAATTTGAAGGTGATTTCTATTGGTCTTAGATTAATTATAATATATTATTTTTTATTACTTCCTATTTTTTTTTGTAGAAAACGAAGATCCTGCGAGCATGTGGATTTCCATAGAGCGTCAAGATTTAATGCGCAAATATTATCCAGATATCGTTGAAGCGTTTGAAGAATCCATTAAGAAGCCAGCGAAAGCAAAGAAACCGAAAAAGAATTCAGACGGTGAAAATACAGATAAACCTAAGAGAAAATACAACAGAAAAGTTAAAAAGCCAGTTGACGTTACAGAAGATGTAAAGAAATCTATAAAAAATTCCAATACCTCTAAACTAAACACTACAAGAACGGCGAATATTAGCGTATGTGTTAAAAAAATAAAGAACAAAATCACAAATTCGAAGAAAGGTACGCAGAAAACCATAGACAGTTTCGTGGCAAAGAAACAGCGAAAATCTCTAAAGAAGACTATGAAATCGCTTAGGTTTAGTTTTAACAATATGTCAATAGATAAAGAGAATAATAAACATGAAACGTTTAACAAAAACGATGGCAATTATTTAAGTTTCCTTAATAAAAGTGAGGGCGATGTTGATGAAAGTGACTTATCAGACGTTATAGAGAGCATAATGGCTAGACGCTGTAGCACAAAGATTACGAGAATCGGTGATAATTTAGTCAAACTCAAATACGATAAATATACGACACCTAATAAACGAGCTCTACGTAAATCTGTATTGAAAAAAACATACATAATAATTGTTCAACACCGAATGACAGTCCGATTAGGAAGAAAACTTTACGTTTGCAAAATAATTTCAATAGTTCATCGATACCTAAAGTGAACACCAGTTATTTCTTTGATAAATTGACAGAAGATCGGGACGCGTTTGAGATGTCTTTCGAATGTAAAGGAGACGAAACTGCTTTTACTGTTGACATTGATATGACAATAGAACATAGTCTACCAGATGTGTGTTTATAATCGAAGCCTTATAATTTTTAAAAAAAATTAATAAATGTTCCAGATTGATTACCTATATTTTTTTCATTTAGTAGTAGACCCTTCTTTAAATTCGTAATTTATCTAGAAACATTACATTTTACCGTAGAACAACATAGTGAAGCGTAAATAATATGGGTAATTTAGACATTTTCTATACTAATAAATAAAATTGTAGTGCCTGTTTGTAATATCAAATTAATTATAGAACTGATACTGAAAAAAGAAGTTAATACGGTAGTAAAATTATTTTTTAGAGAAAAACTGGCTTCAAAACTATACCTAAAAGTACGTACTTAAACAAAACCGACTTCATAAGAATATACTATAAAAATGCACTAGAAAGTAAATAAATAATTACTGTACTAATCTACTTCTGCTAACTTCGATATATCCTTTGTTAATATATCCATTAATAATATTGGATTCGGTGCCAGGTAGAGTTAACCAATGTACTCATTTATAAATGGATATAACTGCCTTCATCACAATTAAATATAAGCTTAAAAAACTTATCTCAAGGACTATAGTGATTTTAAGGAACAATTAATCATAATCGAATATGGTTAGCGACGTACATTTACACCACTTTGTTATACGTAAGCTGCTACCGATTTCAAAATTATTAATAGTATTAAAACAGGATATATCGATGTTAGCAGAAGTAGATTAATAAAGTAATTATTGATTTACTTTTTAGTGCATTTTTGTAGTATATTCTTTTGAAGTCTGATTTGTTTTTAAGTAAAATAAGTTTGTGTTGATTTATGTTTGAATGGAGCATGAATGAACTATAGAAATAACATTTCATCCTATGTAACATGGATCAAATTAAAAAAAGTATAAGGCAATAATGTTTTCTTGAATGAGTTCCACTGACGTAAAGTAATCAATAATGGTCACCGTACAAAAATCATATAAAGTTTTTAGAATATTTGAAGATTTATTTTAGTTCGGTTTGCAGTTATTAAAATCTTATCCATTATTTAATTTATGGTGGTGTACTAAAGATTCATTAAATTTAGATGGGCACTATAGCTGCTATTGTAACATAATTTATCGTATGCAGTGTCAAACATACAACTAACTCGTTAAAAATTAAAAAATACGGTTCTCTACATCATCAGAAAACAAGTTTTTAAAATTATTTCTAAGTAAACGTTTCATAAATGAAAATCTAAAATTAATATATTTGTTGAACATAGGTGGTTACGTGTTTTCATATTATGAAACCAATTTCTATAACAAATTTGTATAAATAAACTAAGCTGAAAGAAACCAGTTAGATAAATGTTAATACGGCTTATATATGTGTATATATATATATATATATATATATATATATATATATATGTGTATTCTATAGTTCAGTGCATTATTATGAGACGCATTTTTAATTAGCTAACTATTCACTATTGCTATAAGATGTGGTTTATTCGTCCGCAAACCATTTGAAATTCTGATTGCTGAAAGGGCGAAACCACGAGGACTCGTCTCGGTTCGCGTCCGGATATAATTAATTCATGTTTATTATTATTAAGATAAACGTGCCAAATATACAGCCTTAACGATACGAAACATTATCTTGTACATTATTTATTGTGTTTTGTTTTTCGAATTAACCTCAGGTTTTGTAGGTGTTTCATATAATTTAAAATGAATAGAGAACTAGAGATTGCATCCGCGTAGGCGGCAATATCAAATTCAACATTGTTTGACTGGTTGGCGACAACTATGCGTATGGTGAATCCAGGATCACTTACGGCGGGTTTCAATATCGAATCTTAAAAGTTAAGAATTAGATCAAACCAAATATATATCGGTTTTCCGACTGATCACTGACAGTGATGTGACACTTTAGAGAAAAAAAAGGATTAAAATTTGGGTAAAACAGATTTAGATCGCGTTTTGAAAAGAGGAGTTAGTTTATATTTTATATTATTGTGATATTGTAGTATAAAAAAAAAGTTAAAATTATGAAATAGTTATTTAAAAAAATTGATAAATATTCTAAGTTGAATGAACATAATTGCATACGCTTTATTATTTAAATAAAGTTATCCATATGTAAATAACGAGATTGGCTAATCTCGCCACAGGCTACGAAAGTTCGTAGCACGCTCTACGAGCGTAGCAATGCGCACGTCGCTGGTACTACATAAATTTCTACGTTACTTAATTTATTAATGGCTAAGCTGAGTTTTAATTAGTAAGAACCCGTATTTTCCTAATTATGATTCGAATACGCTGCTTATCTGTACATTATTTAAGATCGTATTAACAAATAATTCCTTATAAATGACATTAATAATATTTATCTAAAAATAGGATGCTCATTTCTATAACTGATATACATGAACTACTTTTAGTTAAAGACTTTATAATCAAATAAAGTAATTTTTAAAGCTAAATAGTCTATGTACTGTTTTACAATCACAGAAACAAACGACAATTAGTTTAGTTTAGTTTAACGCTTTTTAAATGGTTCAAAAAATCGTTACGTCTTTTATTAAGTACATATGGTATAAGTAAATACATTAAGTATGTAAAAAACTATATGGTCGTATCACGAAAAACTTAATTCTTATAAAAGTATACGTGGTCCACATATCCTATTTAACACATATCTGGCTTTGTCAAACACGATTCTATAGAGTTAAGTATAACTTTTTTGAAACGTTTATGATATTCAAATAAAAATGTGCTAAAAGTAGGTAGTTTTATTGAGAAATATTGAAATACGATGAAATGTTTCAGTAGTAGCCCACTCGGGCGAAATATTTACGTTAGTTTTTTCGATTACAGAACTTATGCTTTTAATATACACATTTAGAATTTAGAATACACTATGGTTGAATATAGAAACTGGAACAATATTTTTACTGCCCGTTGGACTAGCTACAACCTTAAATTTCTAAATTTATCTGTAAAAATCTATCGGAAGTCAGTCTTCTTTATAAGTTTAGCATATTAACTTTGATCATAATAAAAGAGGAGAGAAAGAGAGAGGAATAAGAGTGAGGAAAAAATTCAGTCAATTTACTATCATACATTGACAGCAGAACCTTTTACTCATTCGAATATTCTAAATACTAGCTGTGTGCCCGCGGCTGCGCCCTTCTTTCGTTTGAAATTCACTGTGTTTTAATTTTTTTACGCGAATCCCTAATCATTTTCGGAAATCAAAAGTAACGTAGAGTAACTTCAGCTATCGAGTAAAAAAGTTTCGTTAAAATCGGTCCAGCCGTTAAAAAATTAACAAAGTATATATATTAATATGTATTTACTTAAAAATTGTTATATTGACATTACAGACAGACACTTCAATTTTATTTATTAGTATTGATGAAACTGAACGAATCCATGTATAACAAACATTAGATTTATAATATATATATATATATATATATATATATATATATATATATATATATATATATATATATATATATATATATATATATATATATATATATATATATATATATATAGTAAAGTAGATGTGCCAGTTGTCTATGCTTCATGCAGCAGAATACGTAACCGACATTGAAATTACCAGTTTACTGAGTTTTACATATCTATTAAATATTTATAATCATTCAGCGGTCTCAAAGATCACTTGGGGCAAAAAAAGAAATTAAAGGTTTATTTATTATAGTAAATTGTTCCTCGTAGATGTTTAACCATTAATGTTAATGACGTAGTATAGTAAATTAGAGAAAACATTATATGTTAAAAACCTACACTAACTTGACCATAGGGCTCCTTGCTAGTTCGTAATATAATAAAATAGTTCATGCAACGTAATCCCGTATTTGATTTAAAAAAACTAAATAGGTTAATTAATTTCAAGATTTCACCTCCGTGGAAGAGGACTCGAGAGCCTTGCGTAATTAAATATTTTACTTAAGTTAAGCTCACCTGCCGCTTTCTGAGAGAGATATCAATTTGTGTCGCTTCTACCAGCATTGAACAAGTTTTATTACAGGACGTACTTCATCGACTTCATATTAAATAGTCCATCAGTTTATAATTTCTTTCTTTAAAATGTTTAAATGTAAATCTATACTAATAAAAAGTATCTGTTTTTAATGTCAATATATAAATTTGTCACTAAATAAATATGAATGTATATATGATACCTATAACAAAAATGCAATTTTTTTGTTTGTTCCGGATAATCTCTGAAACGGCTGGACCGATTTCAACGGGAGTTTTTTGGTAGATAGCTGAAGTTACCCCGCGTAACTTAACTTACTTTTGATTTCCGAAAATAATTAGGGTACCGCGTAAAAAATATAAAACCCATGAAATTGTAAATAAAATCCGATTTAATGCACAGTTTTACTGGCAGGTATTTGTGAGAAATATCTTTGCCTAATAGCAAAAATAAACTTTGGAAAATAATTAGAGTTCCATATAAAAACATTAAATGAATTTCCCAGTGAAAATTTATATGAAACGCAGGCGCAGCCACAAGCACCCAGATAGAATTCTAGATAGAATAGAATGTAAAATTCTTAAATCTCGTTGATATCTAGTCATACTTTTTGCAACTTAGCGCCAATTTAGTTACTTACTTATGGATTTTTATCCAATCACACTTCTTTATCATTCAATAAATACGACACATAAGTGACAATTATGTTCCACTGAGTTTATACTAAGTTCGTAGTTAAGTTTAATAAAATCCTAGAAGATAGAGGTATATGTCTGGAAATCAGAAGCTGAGGCATGTTTATGAAGCGTATATGGTATATCACTTGATACTAAATATAGTAAAAGAAATGATAAATAATACAATATGCGAGATACAGAACTTTTAGTTGTTACATGTGACGTAACGTAGTGGTTGAACGTAAAACATTTTAATATGATTATAGACCGTGTTGTGAATAATATCAGAATTACGAGAAATTCCCATAATCAGTAAAATGTATAATTTCTGAACAAAAAGAAATATTTAAACTTGACTTTCTTTCTACATAGCATGACTAGTATGCTCATAGTCCAATTTTAGTCACGCGCTCTCTACAGGGACAAACACTGGGCTTTATTCACATAAGTTCACAACTTAGACGTCTAGATTTAAAAGTATGTGAAGTGGTGGACGATCGAACCGTAAAATGTTACGATAAAGTCTAGATCCTTTTTAACCTCATCACTGTGTTAGAAGGAGAAGCGTGGCGGGTTTGTTCACCCCTGCATCGTGAGATTTCGCGGGTGGTCGGGGAGATTCGGATGCTGGGACGCAGGGCGCGCGCGCGTACCCGGCCGCTTCGTCATTGCGACGGAGGCTGTCGTGTTTCGGCGCTGGCCCGTGCGAGCGTTCCTTCCGCACCGCGATTGTGCATCTCCTGAGCCGCGTACTGCGTCTCCCGTGTGAACACGCCCTCGTTCGTCAAGCTCAGGTGAACCGAGCACCGCGCCGCCACGGTTGCCCACCACGAGATACCGCGCAGTGTTTGTGCCCGTCCTCTTAGCTTAGTGACCAAGCTCCCGGGAACCGGCGATTGTGGCGCGATGTGAAGAAGTCGCGACCGTGAATCCATGTGTAAGTGTGTTGTGTACCGGATGGCTATTATTGTCGGTAATGGTTTTTCGCGTAGCGTCAGCGAGACACACTATGATTAGGAATGAATGAATTTACAGAGGAGCCTATCTTGGAGACAAACCATTGTGTGGTAACCTCCACGCAGTGAGTATAGAAGCGCGCAAGGACTCTTGTAATCCTTATCAAAAAGGAATAGATGTCTTTCTGATGTACTTATTATAATATTTAAAAAAATAAGCATTAATTAATTTTAGACCAAGCTTCATGTAATCTTTGATCAATCGAATAAAGCAAATGTAACAGGTGTCGTTCAATAAGATGCAGCTTGATATTCAAGCAGTATCGTTCTATTAACATAAAAATTATTATTTCATTTAGTCGTTTACAGCTATTCACAAATATGATTTTTATTAACCGTTCAAATGAATTACAATTGTGGTTTGTAAATTATATTTAAGTCTATTACTATCACTGTGATACTACAAAAAATGTTTTTGCTTTAATTTATTACTTTATGTAGATTTTTTTCAATAGTTATTTAAAATTAAGGCCTGAGAAATTAAAAATTAAATTTATATGTTCTAAACCTCAATGTAAATAAATATTCATAAAACCTTTTTTTATTCAAAACATGATTTGATGATGATGATGATGATGATGAAACTATGATTACTTACTATGAAGCTAGATAATGGATTTCAACCTCAATCCGCACTTATTAAAGATGAGTAGGAATAAAAAGTTAAAACAAAATTCACGTCAATATTGTTGATAGTAGCAGTTATAAAGTACAGTAGATTTGAATTTTCTCTGAACTTTTCAAGGAAAAATATAGATACTGATAATACGTGTTATTAAGGTTTAAAATATTTAAAACGTTTTAGAATTTACGTTAAATTAGGCAGAGGCATATTGCCATGATGAAACTGTTATTTACGCAATTGCTTTCCTTTGTTCTAAATAGTATCTATATGACAAGAAAGTATTTATTCATTTATATTTATTGTTCAACTAAGGTTTTTATTAACTATACCTAGAGAGGTATAATTGGGTATAGCCAAGAAACTGATTGATGGAATTTATAAAATTGCATAATTGATTTATTTATAAATATTATTAAATTGTTAATCTAAAATATTATCTGTTCCCGTCGTGAATTCGTACTTATTATTCATAATAAAATGTTAACTGTATCTGAGTAAACAAAGAGAATGAAGCATAGGCAACTATAAACTGAATGTACTCTAGTATATTGTGTGGAAGCTTTTAAGTGAACTGTAAAGGGGTGGCCGCCTAGCTTCCATATAAGCCGGTTGTACAAATGGAAAATCACTGAGGGAATCAACTAGCAGCATTATATCTTTGAAAACCGTTGAGCGCTTCCTTGAATCTATATTTATATGTATTATTCATAGAAGTTTAAAGGAATATTTAATTTTTGTATCATTTTATTAAAATACCTCTTGATAAAATATAACAACTAATTCAAAATATGGTATAGTCGGTCTTACTTTAATTTTTACATTTATCTTTAAAATACTTCAAATATATTTCGTGAGAAGATTTATATTACGATTTTTTTTCTCAGCTTCAAAAGATTCTATTTCATTTATACTACTTACTTATATACTTCATTTATGATTATATATTTCGAAACATTAGGATAACGTTGCTTTTGTATATTTACAGTGATAAATTATTAAACACATTTTTTGATTGTAAAATTAATATTTGGATGTAGGATACACGCGTGTTGGAAGTCCTGATAAATAAATAAATAAAATTTTTATTTCATGTTTGTTGTATCATGTAAAACGAACTTAATTTTACAATAATTAATTTTAATTGTTTAATTGACATTTATATTCATTATAGTTTTATTATGTTATATTACATCTAGCCATCTGTAACCATATAAGTATATAAGTGTTATATATCCAAGCTAACATAACAACTCAGTGAAAGAGAATTATAATATTTTTTTTAGATAACGGCCAGTAATGTTTCCGGGTTTCGTTGAGACAGGTTGAAAAAGTACCGTGCGTTGAATTCTGGCAATGGAATGTGACGTATATCAAAGAGTCTTCTTGTTGCCTCGTTCTAACAACGAAAACATTTGGAGAATGAACGCGTGTCACGACCAGACTCGGTAGAAATAAATCGCGTATGTTTCGCGCTTACAGGCGGGTACAGACGACCCGTCGAGCTTCAAATGTTCCATCCATTTTTGGATGAAGGTTTTGTTTATAACAATTCTTTTGACGCACATGCTCCCGACGGGTCATTATAACACGTTACAAAGTAATATAATCGTTGGTTTATTTGCAAAATACATACTTTTTATTACGGAATTCGTTATGATTTGCTTAGATTAATGTGTGAGAATGTTATAGTTACAGGACTAAATTTCCAATTTACTCATTTTTAATAAAAATATAATTTATTTAAATGCACGCATGAATTTAATGAATTTGAGAAACATGAAATATGTTATAGGGATGGAGACAAATAGCGTTTCATTATTTCTTTCTACAATGATAAAGACATGCATGCCATGGTAAGAGATCACGTTTTTTACTGTCGAAGATTTTTTAACTACTTCAATTTATAATTGAACACTATATAGTTTTTAGCATTCTATTATGTGTAGCGGTATCTAGATTAGCGGTAGATCATAATCTCATTTGATATAAAGTTAGAATGAGAACGAATCTTAAATGTAGCTACTGGATTGCTAATTTAGTAAGTTTACAAGTGTTAAAAAAATAAATGATATTTATTAGAAGCCAAAAGGTTCATAAAAATATCTCGTCTTGGTTATAAACGGCAAGGAGATATAAACAGTGAGCTCCACAGAGACCGTAATAAAAGTTAGGACAAGTATTCGCGCTATAGGTTACATACCAACGCAGCTATTTTTAAACTCGATAAATTATTTTCCCTTTCCCTCTTTGATCTCGGAAGAATTTTTCAATAACGTCGTCTCTCTTTCTAATCCGCACAATTAAGAAGGTAGCTTTACGACTGCCATGCAAAATAGCTTTTGAAATAATAGGCCGCCGTATAATTGGAGCATTATTGGATTTCAACGTGCTTAGTCGCCTACTTTATATAAGCAATTTTATTGAGTTTACACAGCCTGTTTGTGTTAATACGTCGACTATTCCTTTATACAGTTTTTAAATTTTCAAAAACGTCATCTTAAACAGTTCTTTTATACAAATTGTTGTATTCCTCGGGTGTTTTAGCATGCGTTCTAATGTGTAAGATGTTGTTTCGATCATAGAATTAAAATACAGAATTATGGAAAAAACCAACATAATTATTTCGCGACAAAATATTACTTGTAATGATTCAGCCTTTTAAATAATATATTGTATTTTTTATTTAATTTATTTATTAGTTATTTTATTTATAGTTAATATTTAAATAATTTCGTCTTATAATATCAGTAACTAGGTATAACTTGAAACTACATTTTTTACTGTCACCTTCTTAAAATAAAGTTAAATAACATTTGAACAAACAAATGACCTGGATTTTGAATAAGCTTTTTGCAGGCAAAGTTGGCGCTGTGCGGCGCCACCTTGACAGAATGAACTTTGACCATTTCCGTCAAAACTTAGTGATATTTATACAGAAAATGAATTCGAATACGTATTTTGTGAAAAAAGGAAACATCTTTTTGATTGTTTGTTCAAAATTATGTTCAAATATTGAATCATTATATTAGTCTACTTTTATAACTTCGAGATATTTTAACAAAAGAGTACAACGCAGTTGTTGCGATTAAGCTAAAACCCTTCTCAGTTTGCAAGAGAATTTTATTAATTGTTTCATGTCATGTGTTTCGAAAACTTGAGATGAGAATTGTGCGGTGCGTTCGAATGCGATAAGCTGTACACAAACTTTCAGTTTTATTATAATTCCATGATTACATGATAATCGATTACAATGGATAATAATCGTAAACATATTGACATGTTTGATCAATCTCGGGAGTTATTATTATTATTCGAAAAGGGGCTATGCAGGCTTAAACAGTCCTGTACTACTGCGACCTAGTTAGATCTATTGTGATCGCCCCTATATTGCTAAAGCTCACTGCCTAGACCTATAACCTGAATATACTGTAAGATCTTTTTGGCAGAGAGCGTCTGTACCTCTCCGGGAGCAACACATGCTTACCCAGAATTCGGTTACGTATGGGTATTAATGGATTACATTCACACAAGATGTGCTTTGGTATTTCGTCTGCTATTTCACAGAACCTGTACTCTCTTGTGTTCTGGACACCGATGTTGTGCATATGTTTGCCCAAACAACAGTGCCCAATTAGTGCTCTCACTAATACTCGTAGCTGATTCCTACTGAGCATCAGGGCTTCTTTAGCTTTGCGCTGAGTGAATGCTCTGATGAGCTCTTTGGAATGAATTTGTCCTGGCAATTTCTTCCAGAATTCTATAGCCTTATAGGTATATTGGTCCCTTATGGTCGGAATATCGGGATTTAGGAGTCAACTTTATTAATTCGACAGAATAGATTCACAATGAAAGGTTCTTATTTAATTAATTAAAATAAAACTGATTCGTCTTTCGCTTGTAAGTATCAATCTTTTATTTTAATACTTATCTTAATAAGCGATTGTTATAGTCAAGTTTATTATTAAGTTAATTTGCTTTGGAATTGAATTTATTTATGTAATATGGCAAACTAAACAGGTTACAGTGAAATATAAATACAAAACAATGAAAAAAAAATCATAGAGCTAGGCTTGAATCCCAATAAAAATGTTTAGACATAAAAACACGCTCACAGTATAGTTATTGTTAAAAGGAAGAATAATATATATAAACATATATAAAAATAAGATAGAAATTATATCTTCGACTAAAGTTATTCGTACCAAGTTTCGGTTGTTATATATATATAAATAAACAACCAAAACTTGGTATGAATATATGTATATAGTATGGCATAAAGTACACGATACTTAATAAAGACAGATTTACTGGTAGAACACCCAAAATGTGTGTATACTTATTTCAATAATAATTTTTTTCCCACATCGTTCTCACTATTTCTATAAAGAAAATATCCTGAAAAGACTTATAACAACCTGGCAACGATTTTAATGTACTCTACGCATTAGACTGAACGATCGGAGCAATTACTCTGTTTCATTGAACTGAGTTTCTGGTTCAGTTTATTCAACACTAGCGGGTGTCCTGGCTTCGCACGAATAAATAGCAATAAAAAAAATGTAGTATTCTATTGTAGTGGTGAACGTTTTTGAGTTTACCCATAAACAACTAAAACATTTTTACCTTTTCTCTTATAGAAGCTCGGTAAAGTGACTGTACAGTACTTGATGATAAGTGCTGGACAGTGCAAAAACATCGGCGACCGTCGCTAGCAGATTCCACCGGCGGTCGTCGTCGTCATACCGGCCTCTGTTATACTGTGCCCGCGACATTATATATACAGACGAGACGGGACGCCTAAATTCCACGCTAGCGAAGTCGCGGGCATAGCTAGTTTAAATAATATTAATCATCTAATAAGGTCGGTATAACGACGATGTTTTTGGACTGTGCAGCACTTATATGTTGTATTATATATATGTGCAAAAAGACGTTATTATAAAGTATAAACTAAGAACATACTGCAAATTTCAATGCAATACCAAAAATCGTTTCAGTAGATTTTGCGTCATTGGCGAAGAAATTAATAAACAGACCCAAAAAAAAATGTAATACAGTCGAAATGTGTCGTGTAGTAGATACTGTAGTCGTAGATAGTAATATTTCAGGACATTCCAAATTATTAAATATTAGTATAGGCGCCATCTATGAATAATCACCATTCATCACACTTCGTCACCCATGTCATCAAAAATAAAAAAACATGAACCGTCTAATTATAATTAAATAATATTATGTTGCCCGTCATATTTACCTGTTTATATAATTAATTGAAATTCAGTTCACTACTTCGATAAAATGACTCCTTAATACAAACGGCTAAAATGCTTAGATATTGCATAAAATATCAAAATATTGTTTTCTCATTTACTATGTCTTAGATATTTATTATTGATATACTATAGTTATATACATAGCTACATATAAGCTATCATCAGGTAAATTTTTATTTGAGAGGATATCACTGAAAGTAAAGATTTTTTTTTTCCATGATCGAGACATCAGCTGACGTACAATACACTATGTTATAGCCAGCTGATTTTTTTTTTGTTGAGATATTGGGTTAGCTATAATTTGATAATTTTTTAGCCGAGAGGAAATGAGTGAATGTATTTTTTTTTCTTCGATCGTGGGAGGTTACAACTGCTCATCCCCCCCACCGAGCCTTAGCTGACGTTCACGAGACTTTATAGTTCGATTTTCTGATGCATTTTACTAATTATCACTTGAGAGGAACTTGGTCATATATTTCTGTTACTGGCTTTTGGACTATAATGATTTCATTCATTTCCTTTTATCTTATTTTATTTTAAAAAAGTAATGCTTTTAACTATTTTTAAGTATTTAATGTTGAACATTTTTAACATTTGAGAGACACTGATCTAACCTTCGAGCTTGTTAACATTTTTAGCATTGGTATGGACATCAAGATAATCATGTGATATGGGCGGAAGATAAATCTGATATCTATAGGTTGGATTGTGGGGTGAGACAGGGGGATATAACTTCAGCGAAACTTTTCAACCTGTACATAAACGAACTAATCGGCAAACCGAGAAATATTCATGCAGGATGCACGATTGATAATCAGATTGTTAACAATATAATGAACACAGGTGATATGGTGCTACTAAGTTCTACTGTTAGTGCTCTTAGAAGGCTTTTGCTTATTTGTGAAACATACGCTAACACACATGGGCTGAAATATAACTTAAAAAAAATTGAGTTTTTAGTCTTCATGGCAGGAAATTGAAAGAGGTTACAGCAATTAAACTATATGGTACGCCATTGAATAGGTTTAATAAATGTAAATATCTCGGTCACATTGTCACAAGTGACTTAAATGATAATGAAGATATTGAAAAGGAACGCAGGGCGCTCGCAGTAAGATGAACATGTTGGCCCGCAGGTTTGCTCACTGTAGTGATAATGTAAAGATCTGCCTGTTCAGATCATACTGCCAATGCTGCTACACGAGCAGCTTATGGGTTACCTATAATCAAAAGACTTTTAGTGCCTTGCGCGTCCAATACAATAACGTTTTCAGAGCACTATTGGGACTACCGCGATTTACTTACGCAATACCGCGTTAATGACTTCTATGCTGCCATACGCAAAAAGAGTGGCATCAATCCAAAGTATGCTTCGTAGTAGTACAAACTCGATGATGAAGACACTTATTAACGTGAATGACAGTCCTTTTAAAAAGCACTGGATGTCGGTGATTTTTCGCTGATATTACGTCACGCATGTCCGCATAATGTTATATTATTTTTTTTTTATATTTTATTTTATTTTAGGATAGTTGTAATTTGTCATTATTTTATTAGTTTTAGTTACGGACCCTCGAAATGAATGAATAATAATAAATAAAAGTATCGACTCTAAATTTTGCTTTGATTCACTGGTAATAATTATACAAATAATGTTACAGTATAAAAAAAAGTGATATGTGGCGACAATAATAAAAAAAATAATGCTTATTACTATCTCCTTTTATGATTAGGCGCGGGAAGGTGAGCTGAGGCGCGTACAAGGGAGATGGCTGCTCCAGCGAGCTGATAGCATGCGGGCGGCGGCGCGCCTGCCCGCCCCGACCTAGCCGATCACACCACGAGCGCCTCATTTACAGGTAATATATCTTCATAAAATAGCGACCTTTGTTTTTCTAATTGTTGCTCTGCATCATATTTATCGGTATACCAAATAATTTTGTATAGTTTGTTTTGAAAATTTCCTTAACCATAACTGGAAATACCGGTAATGGACACAAAAAAGTATAAAATATAGGTCGATTTATATTATACGTCGAAATATACGTCAAAAAATTTCTCAATTCTAGAATATTCAATTATTTTTATCCATACAATAAACTATTAAAAAAAATCACAGGAGCGGGTATTTTCCTGCATTCATCATATACTATGAAATAACAATATAATGTGAAAAGTTTATAAATCGATTAACAAAGGCTCGAAAGAGCCTTTATTGTGTTAGATTAAGTTATGTTGTTTCGATAAAGCGGCCCCTGGCACACATACCCACCTCTCGAGTTTAAGTTTCGTCGATATAATTTGATATCGTCAACCCTTGTGACCAAGTTTGTTAATTAGAACAATCTGCTGTAAGTTAAGAACACTTATATATCTTAAACAGTGAATATGAGTAATGTTAAATGATAAATAAATATCATTTTCGAATTAAGGGAGAAGATCGCATAGTGATTTAAATTACAAATTATATTTGTACATTTTTAGTGTTTAGTGTAGCGAATACACTACGTAGACAAACTATATTTACTTTTGCTATACATACATAGGTAGTTATCCAGACAAATTGTTGTTAATAGTAACTACAATAAAATAAGTTATTTTTAATCTGAGTGTGTCATCTTCAATTATATTAATTTAATAAGAGTATTGACATAAATATTGTGAAAAAGTAATTATAACATTAATAAACCTAAAATTTGAATTTTTTCAAGCGTTTTTTTTTGTTATCGATTTAAAAAAACTGCAATACAAATGCTTAGAACAAACTAGAAAATACAAACCAACTAGAAATAAACACAAAATTGAGAAAGGTAGGTAGGTACCTACTAAAATTGGAACATCAGATTTCATCGTCAATTTCGCTTGTTGTTATCAAGAATATCTAACATTTTTGAGACGGGTCGATCGTTACTATGAGACTCGGGGGAAATTTTGTCGATCATTTGTGTCAGCAGGTCCATGTCTTTATCGACAGCGTACACGTGCCGCCATCTTGAATGTAAACTGTTGCTACTGAAACCGTAGAAATAATTACTGTAAAAGTATATTCTGTCAATATGTGTCAAAATGATTCGTGAAGAATATTATTGAAATATAAATTATGTACTTAATTTATGATGTTTAAAACCTATACCTTCACCGTTTGCAAAGATCACCAAGAGATGGTGTAACCTGCAAGTTAATTCACGTTTGTGTTTTGTAACAATGTTTACATTTTTAGAGTTTGGTTGAATTGAATCGATAGGGAACCGTTAATTTAATTTTGCTGAGTACGTTATATTGTCATTTAGATAGACCCTAGTATTTTTGTTTCTTTTAATTCTGATAAATCGTTTTACGATATCTTGGAATATGGAAAAACATATCCAAGTCATTAAGTATACACTAATGCGATAAAAATAAATAAAGAAATTGTATCTACCTGAATGGCAATAAACAAACACGCGGAAATATCGCATTCCAATATTAGATTGTGTTATATTACATAGACAAAAACTTTTGTTTTTGGATTTGAAAACTGTCTGTCACTGTTTATTTATCTCTGGACGGTCGCTATTATCTCTCGATGAATATTGTAATCGGTTTATTGAATCTGTATACAAGGAATTTATATTCAAGGAAAACAAACTAGTAGTAATAAATTGTTTCGGCACGTTTAATCCACGACAATCAAATTGTAACGTTAAAAACCTTTAAGTGTATTTATTTATTTATCATATAACTCGCATAAAACTAAGGAAGTGTTTTTATAAATAATTTACCTTTTCCCATTAAAAACATTCTTTAATATAGTAAAGCGACGCTTATTAATTTTTCTAATGAAGTGGGCCAGAGTATAAATAGTCACGAATTCGTCAAGGCAACAAGACTGCCTTTCCTGAAAAGTTTAGAACGTTCTTTCGACGAACGACCGTGTTGGAGCAACTTAAAATAAAAGCCCGTTATATAAAAAATTTAGGTATACACCAACCAAGAAACCGTATAAAAACATCAACCTTTATTATGATCGAAAATACTCTTTATAACAAAAGGAATTGGTTAAAAATAACTTGACATTCTTTGCTCGGATATTTTTCCCTACATGTTTCAACTTTAATTAGTTATTAGGTTTTTATGTAATGAAATATTGTTTTTTCATTAAATTAGCGCATTAAATATGAAATTAGCGCTTAATATGGAAAAAGTAAAATGACACTATAATATATATTTAGTGGACAGAAAGATGTCAATGAACAATTAAATGTTGAGAGAAAAAAATAAATCACTGAATTGGAAAAAAAATAATACAAGCAAAAAAATACATTTAAATACGTCAATTTTATATGTAAGGACACTACGCCAACATAGTCTTTAATTATTTGTTTTAAAGGTGATTTAATGTTGAAACAAAAGTTATTCTGCAAAGGTGTCCCGGCGCCCCTTGCTTTGCTACCATGCTTAGTGTCAGCCGTAACACGGGAAGCAAAGTGTTTGGGAGCGTTAGTGCCTCGAGTGACGCATCTATGTAGGTGTATATCTATGCCGGGCTTTCGTCTTCAACTTATATTTTTAGAAATAATCAATTCTAATTTGCAATATAATAGTACGTCAAAGCTTTTATGTATTTCTTTCAGTTTTAATTATGTAAAAAAGTAAAAACTTATAATTTAAATACCTAAATGTAGAAGAAATTACTTCTATTTCAAACTAAGAACTAAACTTCTATATTAAACTAAATGATAGATGAGTATTTATGTTGTTTTTTAACGCACATATTAGTGATGAGGTTTATCAAACATTTTTATGTAGGTTTTAAATAAACGCATAAAGTAAACCCAAGTTGTACTGATGGCGTAAAGAAATCTCTCTAACATATGCAAAATAACATACACAGTATTTTGTTAATAAGGAAATACATATATGTAAAGCAATATTTACTTCCCTGGTTACGTTAATACAACAAAAACTTCATAACTTTAAGTAGGGAGTTTCAAACCTTATCATATGCTTCAGCGACAACATTTTCCTGGCAGCGGGCTACTTTCCTTTGGACATGCATGAATAAGTAAGCGCTTGTTGAAGAAGCGAGAGGTTTACCGACAGCTTAGTTAAAAGTGTTATACAAGCGTCCCAACTTGGTTGTTTGGACAGGATTGACCTGCCGTATACGTCTCATGGTTCTGTAAACTACCGCGATATTTGTATTTACATTCAGCAATGCATTCATACGTTATTACTCAAACCAAATTGGTATATGCATTATATAGGTAATGTAACGTTTTATTGAGAACTCAAACAAGATTAAAAAAAGCATTTTTTTTTTTTGACGGGGGTTAATGCGTTAACGCACTACCCTTACCTATTGCATTAGTGAGACCAGAGTCCCCCAATGCAATAGGTAAGGGGGCACGGAGGGACGAACTCCGTGCCAGTGTGGGACTCACCCGGGCGTGAAGCGCCCGGAAATACCCACTAAAACCCCCCGGGGCCGTCCGCCGCATTTGGGATGGGGGCGACACGGGGTGGCTTTCGCAAGCACCGCGTCGCCCCCTGCGGCGAACCCACCAGGCCTCGTCCGTGCAATGGCCCGGTAGGGATGGAGGAGAATACTTCCTGCCCCCCAGAGAATTTGGTACCTGGCTATACATACATGAAACGTGCGTACAACAGTGAAGAAAACAACGAATTAATTTATTTTTTTTAATTAACGAATGCTCAAATTTTTTGTATTTTCTTTTACCATTTTCAACGAATCTTCTAATCTATTTACCGCTGCGTAACAGTGACGTAAATCGCCTTAGATGGGTCCTATATCAAAACTTATCAAGGGGCACTCCTTTCGCGCAATGAAGGCCAAGTGGTGGGTAAAGCCCGGTGTGGCTTCAGCGTATCAATATCATTGATACAACTGATGTGGCGGTAACTAATGCCCTGCTGCTCAACAAATGATATAATTACATATTTATTATTAGAAAAAAAAAAAAACAGATTTTGTCGAATAAATTGTTCGAACAGACTGTAAAATGGGGATTATAAAAGTTTTTCTTTTTGAAAGAAAATGAATAGTAGTTCGTTCAATATAGAAACTTTTCAGATTAGATTTTCATTAGCAGTATCGTGCCCATGTAATATTATATAAGAAGCGCCATTGACGTTATCAAATATCTATCTGATAAATTATGCTTAAGTTTGACATGAAATTAATAAATAAAGTTATTTTGCAAATTTTACTAACGGGACCACATATAGCTTATGAACGACTGTCAACTTCACTAAAACTCGTATTTATTGTTAATTTCAGATATTATATGATAATTTTGAAACAATGGTGGTTCAGTTAGTAGTTCAGTCGGATTCTATTTTGAAGATTCAAACCTACATATTTAATTTTAAAATAAGTCTGAGCTTGAAACTAGAATATCACGAGGAAATATAGTATGGTAGTTGGGGATTTTATAATATTATTCGCCTGGGTAGCAAGAGCTCAAGTTTAAAAAGCTGACGTCTAGCATCAAAAGGTGTCTTCTGATAGCACCATTTGAGATCCAATTTGACCTTCCTGAACCCTGTCGTTACTTAACATCAGGTGTGATTGTGCTCCAAGCACTGAGCTAATATAGTAAAAAATCATACCTACAGATCATAAATATCCGTCCTAAAAAATAAAAGTTTGTCCTTTAATTATTACTCGAGCGTACTGATTTTGCAATTCCGCTAGGAAATACGTAAAACAGTTATTAATACGGAACCCTCAGGGTGCGTGATACATTCGGTACTTGTCTGTTTTTTTTTATGTCAGCAACACTAACACGAAGTCGGCAAAACACAGCTAATGACTGTTTGTCTTTGCAAGGTAGTCTATGTGTTTGTTCTTTCTCAGATATTACACTGCTAAAGCATAATACAAGCTTCCGTTAGCGTTTTTCTTGCACTTTTCATCCAATTATCATTTTATTTTTGTTGGGATTAAGACTAATGAACAAAAATTATTTTAATAATATGGTAAATTTTTAACTTTCCTAACTCCGCTTCAAATTAGCTTCAATTATTTAGTAGGTTTAATATAATGTATATATATATATATAATTATTGCTGTACAGTATGCTAGAATTCAATTTTATTCTATAAAACCTTATGGAAATTTGAATTAAGATATTCCAAAATAAATAAGCCAATATGGCAATTCCCCCCCTTTTGGGGGAGATCTATATCCAGCAGTGGACGTCTTTCGGTTGAATCTATCAATCAATAAAGCCACTAAAAAAAGACCACGGCATATTCCAAATTTAAAATGGAAAACCCAATTAATATTGGCAAATATTAGCAACCAGTCCTAATTTTTGGCGGGAAATTTAATGTTAAATTAATTAATCATTAATCAATAACTATTTTAATATTTCGACTTTTTATCAATATGTGCTTATTTTTTTATTTACCTATAATAAACTATAAAAACAACATGTGTTTAGATGCGAATCTCAGTGCAGGGTAAAATAAATATGGCGACCAAAGGAAAATAAACCAACGCTCTTAGCTTCGTGTAGTTTGTAGTTAAAATAGAAAAGTGATGTTTGTGTTATTTGTTTGTACATCTCGTGTTTTAAATGTTGTTTGTTAGACAATATTAAATTCACTGTGTAATATACAGTGTCGTTATATTTGTCGTAATATTTCATAAATTCGTTTTAAATAATATTAATTTTAAGTTGTTCTTCAACATAATTCAAAATTCTAATATTTATTTAATGCCCTTTCACACTCATCCGAATAATATAGATTTTGTAAAGCAAAATATACTAAAACCAGATCTTATTCATTTATCGCAATCGAGCGTCATCTATATTTATGTACTCGTATACTAATAATAATTTTACGTGTCTGTACATTTTCGATTTTAGTGAAAATAATTTTTGCTAGGGACTAAAATAAATAATTAAACACATTTTTTATCATTTTTAGATATATCTGTCTGTCTGTTTGGATGTGCAGGTATGAATTGAAAAGTATTAAGTATATTTTAAAAATTAAATGGGACGGGACGGGAATTATCTGAATTCAACGCGAGTGAAGTCGCAGGCACAGTTAGTGATAGAAATAATCTTTTTTACTATCTGCTTAAATACAATCCGTTAGTAATTTTCTCAAAAATATGAAATCATTTTCAAAATGTCCCAAATTACTATTACAACAAACCTAAATACATTTAATAAAACGAAAATATGTATTTACGTAAAACACGTTGGAATTGACTGTAATTACAGCCAGTAGCACAGCTGCGCAGGTGACATGCATAACCGAGTCAGGTCTATTTCCATTTTACGATTGGGAATGTATTATATAGACGCGGGCGTCGTAAACATGCGTAGTTTATGAGGGATATTCACTATATAGTTTGACGTCATACAATACATACCTCCGAACTCTACTGTTTGTAATGTTGACAATCAAACAGTTGAAGTTGAAAATGTTTTTTAAAATTCACTTTTGTTATTAATCTATGTTGTTATAATAATTACACATTACGCACGTATATTTAGGAATACTTTAATGTTTTTTTTGTTAGTCTGTGGTTTGTTCACTTGTTCATGTAGTATTATATAATAATTAAAAAAATATTGATACGTACATTAATAGCTACTGAACAACACAAAAAAAAAAGGAACAGAAAATCAGTTAATAAAAAAAGGTGAAAAACATCTTGTACTGTTTTATTTAAATACTAGCTGTGTGCCCGCGGCTACGCTCGCGTTTCATATGTTCTTCACTGCGTTTTAATTTTTTTATACGGTACCCTAAGTTTTTTTTGTAATAAGATAAAGTAAAAATATTTCTCATAAATTCAAGTACTTGCCTGAAAAACTGTGCATTGAATCAGATTTTATTCATTTTTTTAAGAGTTTTTATTTTTTTTACGCGGAACCCTAATTATTTTCGAAAATTAAAAGTATCTTAATTTACCCCGAGTAACTTCAGCTATTTACCAAAAAAAGTCCTTTTCTACCATTGACGCAACTTTCAAACTCCCTCTAATATATTCATTTCTTATTTTATCCATTCTTGTAACACCACACATCCATCTCAACATTCGCATCTCAGCTACATGCAATCGCCTCTCATCCATCTTCTTACTAGCTCAGCATTCTGATCCATACAATATGACTGGTCTTATGATGAACTTATATATCCTCCCCTTCAATTTAAGGGGCATCCTGGAGTCACAAATCACACCAGAAACCTGTCGCCATTTCATCCAACTTGAGTTGATTCTATGCCTTATATCGCGGTCGATTTCTCCCTCACACTGCAAGAGTGACACGAGGTAGCGGAATTTAGAACAGACTGGTACTGATGTTCCTCCGAGTGATATCGGCTTCAGACTGGAGATACCGCCAAAGTCGCAGAATTAATATTCTGTTTTTGTTCTTCTAACTTTTAGGCCTAAATTCTCCAGTCTTTGCCGCCACTAATACAGTCTGACAAACAGACAGACAAAAAATTTAAAAATTGTAATTTTGGTATGGGTATCGTACATACATACAACTCAGTAAAAATACTATACACAATATTACTCGTTAAAAAAAAAACATTTTTACATTACAAACAGATACATATATATCTATGTCATTGCATTTTTGTCACGTAAGCTCTGAAAAGTGACTATTATTTACTTGATGATAAGTGTGGTACAGTACGAAATATCGGCGACCGTCAGTGTCAGATTTCACTGGCAGTCGTTATTTTCATGCCGCCCTGCTAAGTTGCCTCTTTACGCTTGTTCTGAACGACCCGATGTCATAGGAAGGAGTGAACACGTTGTCAAAGGGTCTATTTCATATTTGCACGGTATGGTAGAGAGATGGTTTGCGAACGCCTTTGTTCGTGCCGAGATGGAATCTACCGCGTATTACCGTCTCCTTAGAGCAGTCAGTGTGGACCTATTGTGGAAGGAAGACTGAGAAATAAGATCGTACAACTCTTCAGAACACTAACCATGATGCTAATATAACTATATAAAATCTTTTGAAACTATTTATTAGGTAATTTCCGACTTGTATGTGACGTATATACGTAGTAATTATATAATTACTATAATAATTTCCACGCTCCTTTCTACGCGTAACGAGACAAAAGCGTCAACTACGTATTGTACGACGCTCTTTTATGTGTGGATTAAATGAACTGAGAAATAAATAGGGTTCATGACGTTGTCGTCCGAATCCGCAGTGTTTTGACGTCACGTTTGCGTCATAGCTGTGTCCGTGACCCCAAAAATAGAATTCTATTTTTAGTTCGTATAAAATTTTATATTGGTATTACACACTAGATTATATATGTGAGTATATTACACCTTGAACTGTCAAAGTTAGAGGAGGGATAGACTATGTACATATGAACAAAACTCTTTCAACTTTGCCCGAGAGATACACTGTTTTTATCTGTTTCCTTTATTTATGTTACCCATGGAACAACTTAGTCTGGCCGGTAAACCAAAAATAGATTCGTCAATTGTTATCCGTCTCATGTTATTTCAATAATCGAAAATTTTCTGAATATCTTTTTTAAATTATCACTTCTATATTTGTGCACACTAATTTTTCTGGTAATTTGTGAAGTATAAATGTGTTACATACTAAGTAATATAGCTGCATTATGTATAAATATTTTAATGGTTTGTTAATCTATTAGTTAATTCTAGAAAATTGGTCTTTAAAATATCTATTCTACAAATATAATAGAGTCTAATATTTCAATTACTGTAAAGACAAAATAAATAATAAACCGGCTTTTGATATTTGGCTATCATGTAGAAACTAATATCCGCTTCTTGACCTGCAACAGGAATAATTTGAATAAGGAGGTCAATAAAATTAACATGGTCGTGTCTCTGCATATTACTTCAATAATCAGAGTATGAGACTTTATGCTCGATGGTATCGATACTATTAGATATTAATTAATAATATCTACCGTAATAAGGACAAAAATGATAGTTTTTGTTTGGTTTTAAGCAATGTATTAAGTTGTCAAACAAATCTGCAAACATTTAAATAGTTTGAAAAAAATTATCAGAAGTTTTTTTATAAATTTGAATAAAAACATTATAAAACTAAATAATTATATAAGTGCAAGAATAGTAAACAATAAGATTAATTACAATCATTTTTACTAAATGCAAAACTGTAAAAAAGTTTGAATGTCACGTTGAATTTAATTTGCAAGATATTTCCTAAAAACCAGAAACAAGGTATCAAATCAACGTCGTACCTAATTTAATCAACCGTTTGGAATATAAAAAATTCAAATTGGAAAAAGGAAATGCGGCAATCGGAATATAAATCAACTTTTTCGGTTGCGAGCAAAAGCTCTCCTTTTCACTTTCACGTAAGGTCTAACTGCTTCCTGTTGGAAAAATATATGAACCATTCAATTTATTACTGGAAGTCTGGAATCAATATTGCATTACCACTTTTTCAATTTGCCAAAATGACTTATAAGTTGTAAAGTAATTGTGTATAAACAAAATAATTATTTTCCTTGACTTGACTTTATTTTTTAGGCAATACTTCTATCAGTTACCGAATAGTATGGACAATCTGTTGAAATAGGATAGGTAAGTATCTCATCATTTCTGAAATTTAAGACTATGATTCCTAAAAATAATTTAATAATAGTAGTATATAACAAAGAGATTGACTATTATCTATATTTTATTTATTTGCGTATTGAGTTGCCACGAGCTAATAATTTAAGCGTATAAAACGGGAGAAGCGGAACTCTTTCTGCGTATTCCATACAAATTGCAAATTATACTGAGTCGTGCTGCAAACTCTGTGCAGGATGTGCGGAACTATGTTTGCAATTTATACTTGAACCAACGGTTTCTCTACTACGGAAATGACTGACTTCCGTTGCAATCAGACCGATGCATTTAATAATTTATTTAGTGTCTAGTTGCTTTATGTTTTAGATTTAAATATATATTTCTAACACGTTCAGGGTCTTTCATAAATGTAGTTTTAAAATAATGTATAAAATATATTATAAAATATAAATTCATTCTTAAATTAAAATTTCTACACAGATAATAATTTTTGTAGCAGAATTTGCAATTGCGCTATTAGCGCTCTTGGCAAAATTCCAAGAGAGAATTTAATAAGTCAAACTACGGAGTCACTAATCAACAGCTTCTTATATATTTTTATATCTTGTGACCATAACCGTTAATGGTTTTATGTGTAGAAAGTACGAAGTTTGTGACAACGTTATGTTTGTAATTAATTAATTTAGTTATTTCGTTCGCACTTAAGTTATGTCTCTACTCAATATTGCTGATAATGAGACAACTTTACTAAAGGCAGTACAATCGTAACTTGTTTTTGTTTTCTTAATGTTAACACAATACGATTTCCGTTGTTTGAGTGCTACTAATATTATATTTATTTGGAAATAAAAGTTATAAAACTTATTGTAATATATGATCTTTCGGTAAAATAGACACCGTTTTAATTTAATGTCGCTAACATTTTTCTTTTTGTTTTAAGTGCACAGTATGCTCAATCTTAAAATTATACATGATGACTATCTTATTAATTAATTAATGAACAAAAAAATAATTAATATTTATTATAAACGTGTACATAAATATATCTTAGTTTTCATATCCATCTCGTTTATTTTTTGTACATTTATGACAGTGTTAATTTTGCCCGCAATTATTGTAAATTCTGATGTCGTTTATCGAACTTTACATTGAAGTTTTTCTTGAATTTGAAACTAGAGTGACAATAACAAATTACTAGTTTAGTGAATCTATATAATATATTCATGACTTTAATAATACATTTCTTATGATTTTACTCTTGGTTTAATCATCCAAGAAATTATTCTTGTATTTATTGTCTTGTTAATTATTACATTTCAAAATATAATAATGTCCCACAACCGTTATTAAGAATCAAAATTTTAAAATGTTTAAGATTTTTTGTAGTAAAATTTAACGCAAACTTTGACTATTAAGAAAGGCAAGTAAAAAGCAAATATTAATGTATTCCCTGTGAAATGAACGTTCAATATGTAAATATAACTAAATATTTCAACAACATTCATTTTGCATTTTCATTGAGGTTAGCGTTGACGTGACATCACGTCGAAGCATATTTTATCATATGAAGTAATAACGAATGTAAATATCTATAAACATTAACATATGTTACAGTATTTTACTATTTCTGATCGAAATAAAATATAAAAGTGACATAAATGAAGCAAAAAAATGTTATTTACGAGAATAACTACTTTCGAATGTTTGTGTATGTTCTATGTTAAAATGTGTTATCTATGGTATTATATGATATGTGGGTAGTCCATGGTACTGTGACACTTTGTAAAATAAAAAAATGCCATTATCACAGACCTAGTATAGACGAGATTCAGTGCTAGTTGTTTCTATCGCCTTTTAAGGCGTTACAAAAAATCAGTTGGAAAAGTGTGCGTGAAATAGTGTTGTCATAACTAATCAAATCAGTGTTATCGATTGCATATTCTGCTCAGAGTGTAACTATACGATGGCTGAGCTGGCAAAATCCCATGTGCTCCGGTCCGATGGGGCCTCGACTCGCAAAGCCGCGAGCTCAGAAGAATCCTAATATTTTTAACATAATTCAATAAAAATTTATAAATACAATTAAAGTTAGACATGACTAAATATTTCTTAGAAATTGGTGTATTGAAATACTACAAACTACAGTTTCAAAAATATTTAGGAGAAAGTAAAAGCACGTGGTATGTTATAAAAGAAATATGTAATTGAATTATTATAGATTTAAACAATTCATTTGTTAATTAATTTACTTTTTATTAAAAGAATTATGGGTTATTCAAGGTCTCGTGTCTTATTATTCCTTCAAATATACCATAAATAAGGCCGAACACTAAAATCAACATTAAAATCTAACAAGAAATAAATTACTGATGAAAGTTTTAATTTTATCCTAGAGAGAAAACCCCTATACTAAAATATGATGTCAAACTTTACGTACGTCATACAAGTTCTTTACTTTATTTTTATTACGGGAAAGAGATACAGCATCTCAATCGCCACCAAAAACTTTAAACACATTTTTAACAAATGAAACATCAGTTAAATTATTCTATTGCAAACCAAACTCAACAATAAAAAATGCAAGTTTGTATAATTCTATACAAACTACATTAAGTGTGCAGATACGAAAAAAATATTTAGTTTGAATTTCATTCTGAATAAAAATTAAACTTATTATATTAATGATTCATATTAACTTATCTACTAAATATCTATGAAGTTAATTATCGGCTATCGATATACATGACGTCATCATATTGTCAAACACTAGCGTAAACAAATATTATTTTATTTACCACCAGTTATTTTCCAATTTTATATAAAGCAGTAAAATATTATAATAAATCAATATAACAAGTAATCAACCATGTCTTAATTACCCGTGAAAAGTGTATTTATTTACATTATTACGTTGTGTAAGTTCACATTCACTCACTGAACTAAACACAGATAATAGTTTTACAGTTTGGTCAAAAATTATTAACTTTTTAAATAAAATTTCTTCAACAGATTTGACAGCGGTCTTAGGGGGTCATAGCAAGTATAGAAATTGACAATGTGACATTAGATTCGTGATCTGTTTCTGTCTTAGACAATATATACTTAATTATGACTTCTCTCTCCCACGCTCTATTCGTCTATTGAGCAAAGTGGAAACATATTATGTCTACGGTCATTATCTATACTAATAGATAAAATTGGAGTGTTTGTAATGTCAAAATATTTTTTTTTACTAAATAAGTATAAATGTATGTACGACACCTATACCAAAAATACAATTTTTAAAATTTTTGTGTGTCTGTCTGTTTGTTCCGGGTAATCTTCGGAACGACCGGACGAATTTTGACGGGACTATTTACGGTAGATAGCTGAAGTTACTCCGGGTAACTTAGGGTACTTTTAATTTTCGAAAATAATTAGGGTTCGCTTAAAAAAATGGAAACTCATAAAAAATGGAATAAAATCCATTTCCATTCACAGTTTTACGAGCAAATGATTGAATTCATGAGAAATATTTTAACTTTATCTTAGTAGTAAAAAAAAAATAAGGTTCCGTATAAAAAAAAATAAACCCAGTGAAGAGTATATAAAACGCGGGCGCAGCCGCGGGCACACAGCTAGTCAAATATATTTTAATGTGCATGTTACATTTTTAAATTATTAATAAAACACGGCGCAGTAATATTTTTAATATTCATAATCTATACAAAATATTTCAAAAAAATCAAAGCCCTCCAAGTCGCCTCCGCATAGAAACGTAACTAGAAGGTTGGCAGTAATGCCACGTTGTATCGCAATGCCGATTCTCTGACCGCGAAATAGTGCAGCATCTGATCATGAGACATCTCGACTAAACGACTCACGAGCTCCCTGTACAGGATACGAGCACTCGGCACCCACGGCCCCAGAGTCTCGACACTAAACGTCAATAAATGCATATTTAATATAAAAATGTTTATGGACAACTTGTTTGTTTTTAGTAGGATTATGTCAGTGACGGTAATATCATATTCTATATTGATTATTGCCGCGTTTTCCGCGTCACAATCGATTTCATGAATGTTCCGGTAAGAGTTAATTTTTTACAATACACTCAAATTCTTAGTTTACTTTAAAGGTTCACCTTTAAAGATTCCGACTTTGAGATCACCACCTTAAACCATCTAAGACAAAGCGATGATTGCTACCCAAATGATTTAAAATGTAATTTTCAGTTACGTGTATTTATGCGGGAGTGTTATATGTGAATGTTAGCGTCGAATCACCGCATTAGATGAGACGAAGCGCTACGATGGGTCCCTAGCGAGTCGTTCGGACACATCTTAAGCGTCTGCGATATCCTGAGCCCTTATCATAGACGCGTCATTGGAAATTGAAATGACCTATCAATTTCCTTTTCTATTTTAGTCGTTGTTTGCAGTTCGATGACATGTCGTGAAAGAAAGTATTATGCAATAAAACGTTAAAGATTAATGTAAATTTTCAAGTTTGATGTAAATTAAAATTAAGTTGACAGTGATTTCGCTATGTCATAAGACTATGGGTTCCATAGGGCCAAATATTATATAATTAGATATGCTACGTTTATTTTTGTTAACGTTATAAAATTGCCTGTTACTTTTAACTTTGAGTGTGTGTGATACATACTACTAATTTCAAAGCATTCGCTTTTTAAATGTAATGTTAGTTTTTTTAACGGGTATTAATAAAACGCGGTTATTTTGAAGACGTCTGAAGTTAAGGATTCAGATTAATGGATAATTCTTGTAGGATTATTTTTATACATTATTTAACAAGCATTATGTTGCAGGCGCGCTGGAGGGCGGCGCACTGGGCGGCGGTGGCGGCGGCGGCGCGCTGCGTGCGCCCGGCTCGCCGCCCGCGCCCAGCCTCGGAGCCAGCCGGCACAGCCTCATAGGTATCTTATTTAATTTTGATATATTACATTATTATTATTATTTCAAAAGGCACTATGCAGGATAGATCAATCTTATATCATTGCGGTCAATTTAAATCTATTGTGATCGCCGCACACTGCTAAAGTTCACACTCTGAACAAATATAAATATAACCAGAGTGAATGTATTACACATTTGGGCAGAGAGAGTCTGTACTTCTTACATTAGCGATACATGGCCGCTCAGAATTCTATTGCGCGTAAAATTAAATATTTATGTATCACATTACTAATTGGATGAAAATAATATTAAAAACATAAACCGAAAATCATGAAATGTCTAAAACTTTAAGTAGAGTTCTCATTTAATAAACTAATGTAGTGGGTTGCTTAGAAATGGTACATTTATTTTTATTATTTGTATATTATGTTTTATGGCAGATATTTTAAGTTTATAGTATGTTTGTATAATTAATATTATATTTGTGAATAAAACTTATGTATACTGTTTTGAATTTAGTAAACATTTCTAACTCTAGCTTTATTTAAATTCTTTGTTGTTTTTTTTTTCTTTTTTTACACGGAATAAGCGACGATGTTGTTGGCTTTAACCAAAAGAAAAGATATTTGTAAATAGGTTGGAATGGTTTTGTTACATAACAAATAGCTGTTTCTTATATTGTATAAATTTGTTATGATTTTGAATTACTAAATTCTCAAAAATAATTTGTATCTTTTCACATTTTTATAATCATTACCAACTAAAAAATTCACATTCAAGAAATTATTATTCTTAGTATAATTAAATGTACATGATATATTCCATAGAATCCAGTAAACTGATTGCCAGAATTGTAACATGATATCTCCAAACTCAACGTATTGTTTTGTGTATTAATATTATACGCTCACGTTCATAGGCCGTAATCGTACCTTTGTTCGTATAAACCATAATGGTTAATCCGATAAGTGATAGTTCTACATAATTAGTTTGATGAATAAGTGGTTATTTGTGAATAGATTACATTTATTTTGGTAAGTAGGTGCATGTTACGTTTTAGAAGATAATAACAATCCAACTAGAAGTGGAGCTTCAGTTTCATTTCACGGATTCCATTACGAGATTGCAACATCTATAGCTAACTTTATATATTATAATGGGTATATTACAAATACGAATTCTAAAGTTCTGTTCAACTTTCGGTTCCAACTATTGACGTCAGAAATATTTAACATTAACCCATTGAGCACTTACCTAGCGTTTACGCCAGCTTTCCATTGTTTTCCTATTGTCTTATTTTATGGGTACTCGACACATTAATGTAGGATTTTACATACATTTTATGACTGGAAGGAAGGGAGTAAAGGTTAAATTAATGCTGCATTTCCCTATTCATTGCCATAATAATAAATATTTATATTAAAAAAATTCTTTATTCAATTTAGGCCAGGGTCCAAATATTCCCAGGGGAAGGCGCTTATGAACGTCAAAAATTACCACCGGCTCGGAAAACAACCAAGCCAAGAAGAGCCGGCAAGAAACTCGATCTGGTTTTCTTTTAAAATGTTTTGCTTAATACATCGTTAATTTATAATAATAAACTGTTTTAGCGGAAGCACGGAGAAGGGTTGTATTTCCAGACATCACTATCGTTCACGTAATGATCCACCCTGTAAACCTTTGGACATGAAAATCTGTTTGACATAGTGCTTAAATTTATTGTCTGGTAAATCAGTGATATGCTTTAGAACCATGTTATAGAACCTAACACTATTACCTAAAAAGCTTTTATTGGATTTACTAAGCCTAAAGCAAGGGACGGCTAATTTGTGATTACTTCTGGTATTAAAATTATGCCGGCCGTTTGCCGCATCATAATAAGTACTTCGAGAATGGGGTTTTGTAGTGTTACACTAATGGGTACAATTTAACGGGTAAAAGCGCGTGGCTCTTCCTGCGTACTCGGTTTAATTTGGAGGCATAGTTTAATTAACAAGATTCCGAGTCGTATGTCCTGAGGAAATTGATGAGTTGTGTAGTGCGATGCGGGAACAGGGAGGCAGTAGGCTCGAAGTATTACTCGTAAATCTACGCTACGTGGGTTCCCCTCCCGCTTGATTAATTTATTTCCACAAAATCCGTGTTACTCATTTGAAAAATGTTATTTAGGATTTCCATTTACACACCGCCTCAATTCCACCATTTTGATTATTCACCGATATTACGTATTTCTAAAGTCAATGGATAGCAACCGCCGTTCATTATGAATATATGTCGGAGGCAGCTCATTATAAATTTATATTAACCGCTATACCGTTGGGAAACGATTGCGGTTACCGTTTTCGACATGATTTCCCTCTTTAGGTTCATTTGATTATTCGCAAGGTTATATCGTGTTTTACTATGTACCTTGTTATTTATTGTTTATTGATTCGTCAAAGTGAACGAAATATTTGAAGAGATCGCAGTTTACTGATTATAAGGCCAAACGTTTTTTTTATCACAGTTTGGTCAAATAATTATCAATGTTGTTATGTTATTATATTATTGCTTGTTGTTAAGTTTCTTAATTGCTTGTTATTATATATTGTTATTGCCGTGTGGTGCCGGCCAAGAATAGTATCTCCTCATATCTTTCCGTGGGTGTCGTAAAAGGCGACTAAGGGAAAAAAAAACCAGAGGATGGGCAGCAGCATCCTCTGAGTACCAGAAACACCTACTGCGATCGCCAACCCGCCTGCCAAGCGTGGCGATTAAGGCAACCCCCCCCTTATTGGGGGAGACGTATATCCAACAGTGGACGCTTTATGGTTGAATGGATGGATGGAGGGACGTACGTTAAGTATTTTTTTCTTTACTTTATAAAAGCATAAGTAGACCGACAGCATATAATAATGTTTGCAAAGCAAAATTTAGGTTCATTTATGTTTTTATAAAGTAGTCACTATCAACTAGTAAACTCCAAACCAGTTTAAAAAAAATTGTTTTATATTGAATTATTATTTTTAATTATGGTCGACTGGAGTTGGAGTGAAGTGGAAAACAGACACCAGGGCACGCGCTGTAATGATAGTAATAATAAAATTTATATTTATTTGTTTTAGGTAATTGCGAGCAGTTAAATTTTCTTTCAGAATCTTAATTTCTAGTTTATGAAACGAGATATTATAACGATATTTCTATAAACGTATGAAACCAAAAAAATATTAATTTTTTTGCCCAAGAAGTAATTGAAATTTCCATTTGTTTACTTAAGATCTATACGAAAAAAAAATACTTTAATTGATTTTAATATTTGTAAACATACATATATTTAGAAATAAATACTGTTTCTTTTTAAATTAAACGTACTCGAAATTAAATAAATATTGTTAAATTACAAATTATTTATGAAGTTATTAATGTGTCGAGTACCCATAAAAATAAGACAATAGGAAGAAAATAGGAAAACAATGGAAAGCTGGGGTAAATGCCAGTGAAGTGTTCAAGGGGTTAAGTATAAACACAGACGTATAATTGAATATGTTTATTATACTTTATAGCCTCAATGATTTGATCACAATCTCACTAAATGCTAAATAACCAGGGGCCAATATGATAAAGACAGATGTAGCCGAGACACGTTTATACGTTTATGACATACATATTTTCAAATTTAGAGTAGTTATAGAAGCAGGCATTATTAGAGAACGCTTACGACGTTGCAAAAATGTCATGTAAAACAAAAAACTTTTAGTAAGCAACAAATCTTTTATGCCAGATAATCTCGGTCACGATTTTTCTTACTCCAGTCTCCCTCACGCCTGTGTTCCAATTATTATGATTAACCGCTGCACAAAGGTTGAGATATAAAGTTTTTAATACCAGAGCTAAGATTAATCTATGTCCTTAACGAAGTCGTTTACATTAACTGATGATGTCTTTCGCGAGCCCTTAGGCGGATATTTTGATGATAAAATGGCTGTCGGTATGGTATGATATCGATAATTTTCCGGAAAATCGGAGTGGCTGTAAATGCGGGCACATTGACGCAGATGACATTTTGCACGGCCCGGCGTAGCGCCGTTTTGCGTAGCCACAGGCGCTCTGCTACGGTAGGTAATGACATGTTCGAACTTGTTATGAATGTTTACCGTGACTGTTGCACAAATTCGATAATTAATTATTGTCAATCTGCTATTTGCTGAATTAATAGTAATTTACGTTGTCATATTACTTTATGGCCTAAAATTGGCTTTATAACAATGTAAGAAATAATTACTGAGCTTGCACGTGGTGATAAGAACAAGATAGTCTAAAAGTAACGCTGATCAATATTAGATTGAGATTTGTCGATAGCTGTCTTTCTCAAACTAACTTATGTGTCTTGGGAAAAGAGTTTTAGCAACAGTTAACACTAAACGCTACACGCCCAAGTGAATTTGAAAGAAAATACTCGCTTATGATGCTAAACTAGATGTTATAGATTTATATTTGTTAGATACTATTTATACATTTATCAGAGAGACACAGAGAGGAACTAACGCAAAATACATATTCACAAAACATTTTATGCGATTTATTCTTATGCGAAAATTAACTCTGCAAGATTAGCTATGAAGGCCATAGTTAAGATTTTATTGATGTCAAAGAAATTTTTGTAAAACCGTTAAAATCGACTACAAAGTATTAATAACTCATTGAAACCTCTAGAAAAATAAAATAAATAAAACTAGTTTCCTGGAAAAAAAAAACACTTTTTAAACTTTCACGTTAGACGGCGTGTGTAATCAGGTCGAAACGTCGAGAAAATAAAAACAAGTAAGTGCGCGTTCTAGATCTGAAAACGTTAATAAAGTATGTAAAATACACTTTACAATAACTTAACTTAGAAGAGAACGGTGGTCATAAACATCCACAATTCTGGATGTCTTTAGCTTATATTTTATGATACGGGTGAATCCATAGAACATGGCTAGTATCCATATGACAAGTGACAACTTTTCAGCAACAATAAGTTGGAATATTTCAATTTTGCATATTGTATTATTATAACACACTAAAAAATGGAAGATATCACCTTTCTAATCAATTCGCTTTACTTGTAACTATGATTCAAATGACTGCAAGAAAAATACAGTAAATAAATTCAAATTTGAACACATCATATCGTAAAAATGTATATGACTCTGATTTTTTAAAACGATATATGCAGACAAAATCTTTTGAATACGAATCAACGTGATGTAGGTGGGGCAGTGCACACCGCGTCGCATCGTTCTCGGATCTCGCTGTCGACAACATATATCCACCAGATTTAGCAATGCGAATATCAGACGTGCGGTTACACGAAGAATCGTTCAACGTCTCAATACGAACTCGTTATGTGTGTGATAGTCGTTTATCTACGGAACATCTATGGAAATGTTTCCTTAACCGTGTTTTGAGGTTATGGTTTTGTTCGTTCGTAACCTATATGGTTGTTATGTAAAATATATCTCTTGTTTGTATTTTTTTGTATGTTAAGAGGATATGTAGTCGGTATTTACTGCATATAAATGTAATTCATTTATATGTACATATATGTACATTTATATACATTTTTTTTCTGTTTCTATCTACTCTTGTATACATTTTTTTCGCTAATAAAAACAAAAGACTTTTTTTTCTTCATTCATTCAGGTTAATATGCACTTTTTCACTCAAACCTAAAGAATATATGAAACGTGGACAGTGCCACGGGACCAGCTAGTTTTTTATATAAACTGGAAGTTTTTGAAAATATGCTCAATTTTGACTGTCGTCTTCGGACGTCCGTGAAACAAATTCGTGGAACAAAATGTTGACACATATTCAAAGTCGTTCTTATTTTGTATAGAAAAATTAAAATCGCTCCAGTTTTGGAGAAGGTAACAGGAGAATGTAAAGTGATGTTTTCGTCTATTTTGCATAGGTATAATCAGCCCGAGGTGCAGTTGTCCCTTTTACGTTTTATGACCTTTTCTTTGGAGCGTAACGCAATACCAATAGATTTCTGAAATATCAATCTTCAAAATTCTCTTAAATCATTATTTAATAATAAGACTTCATAATTATGACAAAAAAATCTTTCAAAATTATTCAGTCTGTCGTGTTACTAGAAAATATAATAACATTACGTTGCTGATATTTATGTTAGTTTTAGGGTTTTGATTTAGTATTTTGACTTAGTACATCAAGTCATAAGATGGTCAGAATTCATTTGCGATTAGACGGGTATGCTTTGCGTTGAATTTTAGTATACTTTATTTTTTCGGTAGCTATAATGCAGTTATTTAGCTTAATTAATGGAATGTAAATTGGTATGAGAGTTAGTTTTTAAGTGTACGATCTATAAAGTTCTAAATTTATCCGTCCATCCGTTCCAGAGATTCATCATTATCTCCCTACCCTTTTCCCATTTTTATTTGAGGTCGGCGCAACATGTCTTCTCCTTCCATTCCTCTCTATTTGTTGTCATCTCCGCATTCACTCCTTTCCTAAGCATGTCATCTTTCACACAGTCCATCCATCTTTTCTTTGGTCTTCCTCTTCCCATGTAACCGTCCACATTCTATCCAATACCTTTCTTACAACATCCTCTTTCTACCTGCGTATCATATGTCCATTACAGGACAAACGACCGCCTCTTAACTTGTCTGTTATTGGCGCCACTTTCAAACTTCCTCTTATATACTCATTCCAAAACCTGTCCATTCTTGTTACCTCACACATCCACCTCAACATTCGCATCTCAGCTGCATGTAATCTTCTTTCTTCCGTCACCTTTATGGGGTAACATTCTGATCCATACAAAGATCCGGTTCCAGAAATTACGTGGAACAAATAGACAGACAAATAACTAAAAAATTGCGTTTTTGGTATAGGTATCGTGTATACATTAATATATATTTTGTAAAATAAATTCATTTTGACATCACAAACAGACACTCCATTTTTATTTATTAGTATAGATGTCATAAGTTTTAATTTTTTTACGCAGAACCCTAATTATTTTCGAAAAATGTAAGTAGCCTAAGTTAAGCGGAATAACGTCAGCTATCTACCAAAAACTGTATAAATACTACTGTTATAAATACACAGTAAATTAAATGTACACATCACAGTAATTTAAAATTAAATGTTTCTAAAAACAATATTCCCATCCTGTACGTAAATCAATCCGGGTGCCTTTCGGTTCAACGATGAAGCTACCATCATTGTGTCACATGAGCTGTGAAGTTTGAATCACTCTCGAACGGCTTTTGCCCTTTACCCAAAAGTTGACCGATTAGGGGATGTTGTCAATTAATTAAACGCTTAACCTGGGACACACCTCAACTAAATGGGTCAGCTGTGAACCGAATCTATCGTCAATGATTGATCATTTGAGGACTTCTACAAGGAGACAAGTCTTGTCATTGGCTTTCAGCCCTTGTCGACGAGCAGTTAAACGCTATCAAATAGTGACGATGTTCATACAGAATTTCGATATTGGTTTTTATAAGAAAACGAATGTGTAAAATAATTTTATAAGGATAAAGATATACGCTAAAATGTTGTTTGTGAATGTGAGATTTCAAATCCAAACAGTTCACGAGATAATACGTAGAAATTGGTACAAGTATTCTAAAAACAGAATAAATTTCTATAATTTTATGTAAAATAAATTTATAATGAAAAATATCTTTCGACTTATATTATGGTGTGTTTCATTATTGGTTTACGATTCATGACGTTACTTTTATCAAAATAAGTCGAAAACTGAGATGTCTTTTACCATATAATTGGTGAAATAGTAAAGAGAGTTTATAGGGAATTTGTTAAATTTATTATACATTACGAAAATATTGCTATAAAATTAAAACAATATTGAAATTAGTATTTCCAAGGCAAAAAGTAAAGGAAACAGGCAATTTATTTAGATGTACACAAACGTATATTTATTATTCTTCGAAATCTGTAGATACTATTTGGATGCTTTCCATATCATCGCGTACCATGAATCTTTATTCAAGCCTGGTTCTAAAACTCGGTATGACATTTTCTCAATTTTTTTTCCAACAAACAAAAATGTTTAGTTCATTGGCAGCAATTGTAGTATGTATTTAAAAAATGTGGTTGTCTGACGAAACAGACAGACAGAAAAAAACAGATCGACTTTCTTGCCGGTTCTTCTCGATGACTGGGCTGTTTTTCGAACCTGTGGTAGTATTTTGACATTTAAAAGTGCCTCATCAGGGACTAAGTTGAAGAGAGTAGTTTTGAATTTAAATGCCATTTCTTTTCATAGTAGTTTGCGTCTACGGCAACACTACCAAAGTGTAGTAGAACTCGGTGTATATTTTATTAAATGTATAATTAGTTACCCAGTAAACATTATTTTTTATACGATATAGGTTTCATTGCTTTGACCACAATCTCCCGATGTTAAGTGACGATGTGATCCAGGATGTGAACACACTAAACCTAGGTACTGGTTCTCAAGTGATGCTGCCGGAAACACCTTAACATTGACTTTTTGCAAGTTTTATCCAAAGTTTTGGATGAGGAACAAAAAAAAACAACTACCCATATGTTGACAATTCTTTTTTAGTTTACATGTACATCTGTTTTGAATAACAAATAACAAACATTATAAAAAATTGAACAGTTTATAATGTAAAATATTCAGGCGACAGCGATAAAAGTATTTCTTTCATCATTACATTACTTATAAATCTTCTTGTTTGTTGTGTAGTAAATGGATACTGCTATTTATTTATTACTATTATTATAGTAAAAAGGTAATTCGTATATTAATTTCAATATTACGTGCCACAAGACTGGGTTATCGCGTCACATTTTGTTTACGAGGTGATAGAAATGTCCGTTTCGAGTTTAATAAAAGCCACCCGTGTGTGTGCTGTACTGCCCGTACGGTATTCGATGAAATATGAGACTCGTATTATAGGTGTGCGGATAAGGGACGTAAAAGTTTCATGGCATTCGCGTACTCTCAATATCCGGTCGGGATGCGTCACACCGCCGCCTCTGATCCGAATGGGCCGCGCAACCACGCCGCGACCATGGTTAAGTGTTTTTTTTATGTTTTCAAATATCATACTTCACTAGATCAGCGGTTTAACAGCTCCCAAGGCTTTATATTTAACATGTGAATATTTTTGTTTCGTTATCGAATATGCTTTATGTAGTTAATATTCAAATTGATTTATTTTGTTCACAAATTTCTTACTGAGAGAAGAATTAATACAAGAGACAATTGAGTTTGTAGTTTCTGATTTTCCCGTTTAAACTCTTCTATCGATCGTATCATTTAGGTATCACCGAATTTCGTGTTAATTACTAAAAATTCCAAGTAATTTAAATGTTTATAAATTTTATTTTTTTACTTTAGGCCCTGAATTAAAATATTTGAAATAACATTTCGCTTCTAAGAAATTCCTTTTTGTTTAAATTAAGAATTATATGCGAGTGCTTTATCTGTTATTTCTAAAATATTTGAAACATTTTAATAGTATAAATTATTTATCTGTTTCTTATAAATATATAGTCGTCTCGAGTAAAATATACTTTAAGGTCTTTGTAGTTGGAGTATTGAGCGTTCTTATGCGCTAATATTTTTCGTGAAATCTAATGTGTTTCATAAAACTTAGTAGTAGTGGTAACAGTTATAGAAATTGTTTCAACGTTGTAAAAACGTTACATCGTGCGAAACGGAATTGGTAGGAAAATGAAAACTTTTCACGGGATGTTCACGCGGGATACGTTTCCGATGAGTGAATAGGTTTCTCTCTACCTCTAGTGAAATATGATGTTATGTGTAACAGGTGCAGATTTTGTGTAGGGGAGTAGTCCCATTTCTTATGCTAACATATGATGTACATACGCTTATTTACTTGATTACATATTTATTATTTAATGAGATCTTTTTGGTTTTTTTCCATTTGTCCTATTATTCTTTAAAAATTTCAATAGATATTTTCTTAAAATAACATCTATACTAATAAATAAAATTGAAGTGCCTGTTTGTAATATCAAAAAATATTTTTGTACTAAATACATGTGAATGTATATAAAGTATCTATAGAAAAACTCAATTTTTAAATTTTTTATCTGACTGTCTATTTGTTCCAGCTAATCTTCGATACGGCTGCACTGATTTTGACAGGGCTGTTTTTGGTAATAGCTGAAGTTATACCGTGTAACTTAGGCTACGTTAATTTTTCGAAAATAATTAGGGTTCCGCGTAAAAAAATTAAAACTCATGACATCTATACTAAAAAGTAAAAATGAATTCTGTTTGTAATGTCAAAATTAATTTATTTACAAAATAGATACGAATGTATACACGATACATATACCAAAAACATAATTTTTTAATGTTTGTCTGTCTATTTGTTCCGGGTAATCTCCGGAACGGCTGGACGGATTTTGACGGGACTTTTGTTTTGGTAGATAGCTGAAGTTACTCCGGGTAACTTATAGTAATTTTAATTTTCGAAATGAATTAGGGTTCCACTTAAAAAAAAATAAAACTCATAATAAATTGTTTAAAATCTGATTCAATGCACAGTTTTATGGACAAGTGCTTGAATTTATGAGAAAATTTTTTAACTACATCTTATTACAAAAAAAAAATAGGGTACCGAATATAAAAATTAAAACACAGTGAAGAATATATGAAACGCGAGCGCAGCCGCGGGCACACAATTAGTATTTAAGTAAAAGAGTTCAAGACGTTTACACCTTTTTTCGTAACTGATTTTCTTTTCTTTTTTTTTGGTTGTTCAGTAGCTACTAATAAACGTATCAATATTTTTTTAATTATTATATACTACAAAAACAAGTAAACAAATCATAGACTAACAAAAACTAACATTAAAGTATTCCTAAATATACGTGCAGAATGTGTAATTATTATAACAACATAGATTAATAACATAACTGAGTGCTTCAGAACAAAACAAAAGTGCTTGAATTTATGAGAAATATTTTATTTTATCTTAGTACAAAAAAAATTAGGGTTTCATTCGATTATCTTCCTAAGCTTTAGAGTAAGTATGATAGAGTAAGATCACTATAATTAGGTGGGCCGAACTCGGCCTTACAAGAGTAGTAATAATTGGAATTATTTTATCGTGTTCATTAGCGAATGTCGTAGTGATAATTATTCTGACCGGTGGTTACTGTCGTTGTGGCGTTGTACCGCATGTAATTTGTGCATTTCGAATATGCCAACTGAAACGTAGAATCCGTTTAATATTCGCAAATTAACAACGAATTTTCGAAGCAGAGATTTGATGTAGATACCTACTAGATTTGTTTTAGGGTCATTTTATAAATATATTTTTGAAACACTTGTACATTCTATCACATATATTTAGTTATACTGTTAAATAATATCTCTTGTATGTTGTTAAATTGTTTGTATTTTAAAATACAGTTCTGCAACTTAATGCATGCTATCTAAAATAAAAAGTAATAAAAAAGTTTGTAATATTAATAGAATTTAACTTCAAGTAATCTTCAGATAAATGAAATTATTTTTACACTCTTTTTTGTACTAAATTCCTTCAATTTCATTGATAAATTCCTAAATGTAGATATGTGGAGAATATTTTTGTTGAATAAGTGTGGAGGATATTCCATTATCAAATAATTATTTGATATGGGCTTTAAACTTATTAGTACAAAATCATTGATGTGTTTGATACTTGTATGCAGTAAGGAATCATCCACAATAATTTGAACAAATGTAAATCATATCACGAGGGGAGTATAACTTAGCTTTTGTTTTTCATGAGGTACATGTGAATATGTCATATTTTCTTTTATAGTTTATTTCTTAGTTTGTTACATATATAGCTGTGTGTGTAAATGTACAATTGTATAAAAATATAATATAATAATACTTGGGAGAATTGTTTGACGTAAACCCACCCGTAAAGTTTCATTAACTTAAGAATAGGTACATCTCGGACAGACAGAAATTGTAACAAAGGACTTTATACCTTCTAAGAGATGAAGGCACAATAGGTGTGTAGCGTTTTTTTGGTATTATTAAGTTGCCTTCAATGTCGACACCGAGACGTTTTCCACAATAACGTTGAATGTCATTCTTTTTACAAGTCCATTTAAACTGGGTAAGTGTTGACATTAATATTAGGATTTAATATTCAAACGTTTATCTGTTTTTATCCAATTTTTTTTTAAAACGCGGGTAAATGCATTTATGCATCTTCTTTTCAAGTTAAGGGGAGTCCACTCCTCCCTCAGATTGGGAGGCGGTACGTGGGCCTTACCTGGCATGAAGCGCCAATAATACCTAGTAAAACCCTCAGACCGTCCGCTGCTTTTCCAGGGCGACACGGGATTGTTTTTACTCTACCTAGTTTTTTTTATTTTTTTATCGAGATCAATAAAACGACCACTCATCACTTGATTTAAAAAAAACTAGCCAGCCGTGGGGACTCCCGACAGAAGTGAAAACTTTGAAGAACATATTTTTTTTGTTGGTTAAATTATTTTGGTAGTAATTGTTTTGAATCGATCATCTTTTTCGGACATTTAGATGAAAATATTATGATGTGGCAACAAAAAAGCTTAGGAATCTGCCATCACTTATGTTCCTTTCGATCAGAGATTATTAATACAACTCTGCCAAAAATTTGTGCGACACCAAGAAAAGAAAAAAAATATATAAGTAAAATAAGTTTTCCCCTACCAAGAATTGCTCAACGCTGCTGTAGAAGTTTTCCCTTCAAAAATAAAACTAAAGGATGACGACAGCCGATAGATGGGAATCTATCGATAATCACCATCATCATGTTAGCAGTTCATATCGATCATGGCTAAAGCCTCTAAGTACCTCTGGATATAAACTTACTAATATCGGAACTCGATACACCTTAACGGTTTACTCACGACAGATTTGTCACAAGTGTACTGTGGCCGTTATCCGGACGGACTTAATTACTCTAAATACTATAATACCATAAATGTAATATTATAATACAACATTGAACGAGATATGATAGTCGTGCTTTTCGTATTTGTATCACTTTACGATTAAAATAGTATTTTGGAAAGTGCTTCGTCCGAAAGACGTCCTCTGATGGACATAGGTCTCCCCCAAAGAACTCCACTACGACCGGTCTTGTGTCATCCAAATTCAGCGGAATCGCATAACCTTCAGCAGGTCGTCGGTCTACATTTTCGGTGCTTACCGTCGCTACGTATTATGGTACACGGCAGACATCCGAGAAGCCGTTGGCCTCATAGGGGCATTGGTTTTACAAGCAATGTGCCCTGCTCATTGCCACTTATGTTTGACAATACTACGGGCAATGTCTTTTGTACTTTGGTTTCTCTGCGGATCTCCTCATTTCTGATTCGATCACGCAGGGAAACTCAGTATAGCCCTCTTCATTGCCCTCTGAGTAACTTTGAACTTTCTTATTAGGCTCATTGTAAGCGACCACGTCTCAGTGCCATAATTCATCACTGGCAATACAGACAGGTCGAAGACTTGTTTTGATACACTGTGGTATTGCGGTCGATAAGATTATGGGTAGCTTCCCCACTCCCACTTATAATACAAAATTAATAAACGTATCTAGTTCTTCTAGCAAAAAGTGGATCCACTTACTACTAAGAGATAAACACATCAAATCATGTACATTTTTGAGTACAGGTTTGACAAACATATTTTAGATTTAAGTTTACAATAAAATATGAATAAAATTACAAAACATACCTACATTACGTACGTTTCATTGAAGCTATAACTCGAAAATGAATTATTAATTTTCGTGTAACATTATCAAATTCAACACTAAACATGATAAAAGTATTTCAATGTAACATATTACAAAAGGTGTCGCAGCGATTTGGCGCTTGTCCCAAATGAACATGGAACTGTTAAATAAGTGTGTATCCACACGGACAAGTTACGAAAACCGTGTAAAATGAGTGAATTTTTTCCCGTAATATGTATTTATTCAGCACAGTTTTTAAAATGTGAATGCGGCTAAACGTGGGAAGTGTAAATATGAGCTCAAACTCTATTGCAGTGTAAACAGATGTGTTACCTACTTTATATTTTTTATACAACAAACGTGTATCCAGGATTCTACTCATTTAACTTTTTTCAGGATTATAATTGACATTTTGAGTCTAAGTGAGTGTGCTATATAAACATAACCTTGTTCCAGTCGCTAATTGATTCGAATTAAAAGTCATATATATATATATATATATATATATATATATATATATATATATATATAATTTACTGCAGATTTTTCATTAAATTACAATTATACTTAATATAAATTACTATATTAGTGTAAATACGAGCTCGAACTCTTTCGCAGTGTATTATATGTACGTATCATCAAAGACTACTGAAAAAAAAATCAGATCATGACATTACTTTGATGACTAAACTGAGGTGCTGTGCTGAGAGTATATTTAAAAATTAAATAATTTCAATATATCTTTTGTGTGTTTACATAAATTATGGTTTTTGGAGTTTATAACTATACATGTTTTTTTTTATTTTATATTATAAGAAACATAATAATTTATTTTCGTGACGCGGGGATGTGTACATGCGTCCGCCGCTGATTGTTTCAATCTAAATTTCTCGCTGGCCGCGTGTCCATTTATACCAATTTACATATGCTCAAATCACATGATATGATATTGAAAAATCTTCAAACCAATACAAAATATTAGTACGACCAAACATAAAATTAAAAAGAAAGACATAATCGGATTGTATTCTTATACAATGCAAATAATGTAAAAGAAACTGTGTGACTTTTTCGTAACAAAATGTGTTTAACTTAAAGGTAATTGTTATTTGACTTACTTAGGTATTAAATAATTACTAATGGATGTTTACCGGCACATTAGTGAATATAATATTCACAATTATAATTTCATTAATTTTCAAATGAAAGGTATAAAATTACGTTAATTAAGTAAGTACAATAACATGTTTAGAAAAAAAGATTGAAATTATAATTTGGAATGAAACGTTTGCGAAACTGTTGAAACAAGGTACAGTCAATAATAATCAAACATGGTAAACAATCTTGTACGCAGACGGGTTACAAGTTGCGAATAGGTTGCGTAATTAGATAAATTCGACGAAAGTTATGACAACGAAGATTGTATAATGTTTGATGATTGATCACAACCTAACGACAACATCAACTCAAAGACGGTAACTCAAAGTTTATTTGATAATTATATTATTTCGTTAAATCCGATAACTGTTTTCCCATTCAATTTACTATGAAGGTCGTAATGGAATTTGAACATTGAATTTTACTATTTCGCAGTTTACTTATTTTACATACTATGATATAAGAATAGATTTAGGTAATTTATAAATTATATTTATAATCATAAAGAAATAGTCGTTGTAACAAAATCTTTGCTTATTTGAACTCTAGAAATTTATTATATTTGTAGTTTTAAAGCTTTAATATATTTATCTATTTGGCATTGTTGGTTTTTATTGCAGATAAATGTAGCGACAAGGGAATCAATTTAAAGAAAAATGTATATATTAAGGATTTACTGCGTAAACCCTGTTAAATACAGATAAGTTAATTATATTTTTGTTACTTTTAGTGAATACGTGTAACAAAAAATGTTTAACTAAGTAATAAATATCCAGACATCCATATAAATATCTATTATTAAAGATTTTGTCACTTTACACGATTACCCGTGACTAACTTACTAGTGTGAATCGAAAAATTAAAACTCAATGCTCTGCGAGAGATGACGAGCTAATCAAATTTCTCGCAAGTGCGGAAAGTTCCCGGCAAGTTATCAGATTCAATTAGGAGATACACGAAGCCCGTCTGTGTCGTCGCCAACGTTCCCCGTTCAAACTCGACCCGCCTACAATCATACTGATTTTTAATATACTCGTAATGCTTTTGAAGACTTACTCAATTACTTTCACAATAGCCCTTTAATGTCTTTAAATATTATATTAGCTAAGAAGTGCTCATTTGTTCCCCATTTAATAATATTTGTGCTTTCAACATATTGTTATTAGAACATATTTTTAAAAAGTAGAACTTTGATATAAATCAAAATAATTAAATTTCAGGAGTACTCAACACACAGAGTGGGTTTTCTCTATAGACTCAATGTATTAACTGGATTTATTTACATCAAAATTCACAGTTTTATTTAAAAAAAAACTAAACTAATACACGTCCTGGTATGGACATGTGATGCGCAGGGAGAAAGGGGATGTTTTAAGAAAGGTATTTGATATGAATGTGGACGGTTACATGGGAAGGGGAAGACCAAAGAAAAGACGGATGGACTGTGTGAAAGATGATATGTTTAGAAAAGGAGTGAATGCGGAGATGAAAACAAATAAAGAGGAATGGAAGAGGAAGACATTTTGCGCCGACCCCAAATAAAAATGGGAAAAGGGTAAGGAGATGATGATGATGATGACTAAACTAATACACGAATTATCGATACAAAAAACGAATGTATTACTCTTTAAAAAAATTATAAAAGGGATGATTAAATGTGTATATGGACACAGTTTATATGATTTTTTTATTAGAAATACTTGGTTTGGATTTGGTTTCTGAAACAATTTTTAGATATGATGTAGTAATGATGTTTGAAGTTGATTAGATCCATCTCAACTGAATAGTTTGTTATTATTCTGTAATTCTATTATTATCACTTTATAATTAAGACTTTTGTTATACATATATGCATTATAAAATACTGAAAATATCAATGGATAAATAAAAAATAATGGCCCTTACGAACCTCGGCAACGAGAGGTCCGGTCCAGCGCATTCCGCCAGAGTGTGCTGCGCAGTGTCTTCTGCAGCGCCGCATTGATGTCAAGCTAATATCGGCCCCTTCTCGCGATCTTTTCCAGATACTTAGTTCTTTCTTGCTAACTTACGACACTTTTTAAAGATAAAGTGGGTCTCTAACATTATACATAATCCATCACATTGGTTTACCTTCTTAGCAGTGTTTACAGACTGTTGTAATGTGCGGTGATCGATGTACTCAATAAGTCAAACTTATTAATACATCTATATAGATAAAATAAAAGATGTGTGAGAATTAGATCCCTCTTTGTACTGATCTAACATTAATTATAACAATTTTTTACTTATTAATATGAATGTATATACAATACCTATATCGAACATACGACTTTTAATATTTTTGTACGTCTGTCTGTTTTTCCGGGTAATCTCCAAAACGGCTGGATCGATTTTGTCGGAATATTTTTTGGTAGATAGCTGAAGTTACTCAGTGTAATTTAAGGCACTGCTGATTTAAAAAAATAATTAAGGTAAAAAAACATAAAAATTCGATTAAATTAACAGTTTTACGGGCAAGTGTTTTGAATTTATAGACATATTTTTATATCTTAGTACCAAATTTTATTTAAGAAAATAATTAGTGCTAAAAAAAACGTATTGAAAAACATATGAAACGCGGGCGCAGCCGCGGACATGAAGCTATTTTTTTATATAAAAAGAAATAACATACTTATAAAACAAAACAAAAAAAAAACCAGATTGAGTTTCCTGCCGGCTCTTCGCGATTATTGGATTGTTTTCCGAACCGGTGTTAGCGTTTTCACGTTCATAAGAACCTTTTAGAGCCTAAATTGAATAAAGTCTTTATTTGATTTAAAAACAGTTCAGTATACTTTTCAACCGATTTACGAGTTTGACGAGTTTTTTTATTAATTACATAAAGATTAATATCGATCACGGGACGCACTAGTACAGTGAATAATACTTAACATTACTTAAATCGCTATTTGTTTTTACATCATACGTTCTCTTAGGCTTATCAACTGTTATTACAACAATCTTATTTAATTCAACTAGTCTAGAATATTGATTCAAAACTATTTTTGTCTTACATTAATTAGGACTAACATCTACTATCTCAAGATCACTATCACTAACTAACACTATCACTACTCTTATATAACTATCTCTAACACTATCTCAAGATGTGAGAAATAATGCTTTACCAAGTGTAGATACTATTTAAAACCTTATATTCATATGTATATTTGCAATACTTCACGTACTTTTACCAAATTTTATATGGTACGAAAAAAAAATCATTGTTAATGTAGAGATATTGATCAAGAACCTTGAAATTTTCTGTATTAGAAAATAGATTTTTATGTAAGAATACGAAAACGTTATTAAAATTTACTGTATAATGAATCGTAATTAAGAGAATTATTTTTAATGAAATACCTATTTTGTCGAGTTTTCATCTCGCTACGGGCATTTAGCTGATCCTAGTTAATTAATTGGGCCGGTTTGACGCTTTTCCGTTATACCCTCCCTTTACTGTTGTTAACGGTAGATTTTAAGAAATTATTTTTAAGTTGAAAATTTCATATTAACGATGATTAGTTAAATTAAAATAAAAAGTTACCCACTGAACACTTTTTAATGATACTCTATCTATATCAATTATTATATTTATTGCTAGCTGTGTCCGCGGCTTTACTCGATTGGAATTCAGGATATTCAGCCTATGTTTTCCCTCTGGATGCAATATATGCCATTGCCAAGTTTTATCGAAATCAGTTCAGTAGTTCTCACATGATTGGTGAACAAATTAATAAGCAGACAGATACACAGACAATTTTTTTTTACAAAACTTACGAAATGTGTTCTCTAGTCGTATAGTATTTTTTCTTAAATATAATCAATGTACAGATTTCTTCTCGTTACTTTTTTTAAAATATAAGTATTGTTAACTTGTATTGACTCCAACAAAAAAAAAACTGGGTTTGAAATGGGGGAAATCTTGCTTATTTTGTTATGACCATCAATGGACGTAGCGTGGGTAGGCCCCACACAAGATGGACCGACGATGGACGACGGTGAAGGTCGCGGGATTCCGCTGGATGCGGGTGGCGTAAGACCGGTCGTTGTGGAGGTCTTTGGGTGAGACCTATGCCCAGCAGTGGACGTCTTTCGGTTGAATGGATGGATGTATGGATGGATGACCATCAATACATTTTATGGTGGCAAGATTATTAAAATTACTATTTAGCATAATCTTCATTACTACATGATATTAATTAGAACTCCAAATAGTAATAAATATACCCGATATTATTATTTCATTGGCAAGGATGATAAATATAACATTCGGAACAGCGAAAGTAATTTAGCAAAACGAAGTATTTTAGAAAAATTATCTTAATCTTATATTATGAATTGTATTGAAATTAAATTTGCGTCATTTAAAAATCCCTGTAGTTAGAACCTTTATCGTGTTCGATTAATAATTAGGCAAAAGCTTCTATTCCCGATGGAGCCAATTAAAATTTGTTGTTAATTCTTTGGGTTACAGTTAAGGTTAAATCCCTCGTTTTCAAGAATATTAGATTCTGCGCGTTGGCAAAAATTTGTTGAGAATTTTAAGAAATTTCTATTTCCTATTCCTTTGAATGTAAAGGACCCTAGATAGTTTGCGACAGCAGCGTAAAAAAGTCTGGACTTAGAAAACGACGAATAGAATACACCTGTATTTTGATAGAGTCCTATATCCAATAGTGAAGCGATACGAACTGGTGATGATAATCGTCACAGAGAAGAAGTTAACGTAAAATTGTTGACGTATATAATAATAATAGCCTTTACTGTTTAAAAGAGAGTAACCAATTACAGTATTTTTTTTTTTAAATAGTTTAATCATCATCGGCAACCTCTTCTGTTTGTCTTTCGACATAGGCCTCTTCCAGGGATTTCCACAGATACCTACTCTTGGCAGTGTATATCCATTTTTCTACAGCTACCTTCTTTGTATCGTTCATCCATCTTCTTTGCGGCCTGCCTTTTTTTCGTTTTCTATCCCTTTGACATATTTGACACTTAAATTATTGAAACTTTTTTTTTTTACTAGAGGAATGCATTTACGCACTACCCTTACCAATTGCATTAGGATGATCAAGTGGTAATGCAAATGGTAAGGGGGTGTGTAGGGACGTTCCCACACCAGTGTGGGGCTCACCCGGCGAGAAGCGCCGGAAATACCCACTATACCCCCCGGAGCCGCCAGCCGCATTTAGGGGGGCGATACGGGATCACGGTAGCATGCACCGCGTCGCCCCCTGCGGCAGGCCCAACAGGCCTTGTCCTCTACATTAGCCCGTTGGGGATAAGGAGGAAAAAAACCCTCACCTCTTAGCCCGATTCTCGGAAGAGAGAGTCATTACCGTCCGGGAGAGGGGTATTGGGTCACCTCTCTCCCCCAAAATAGAAAATAAAAAATATTGAAACCTGCTTAATTAAATCTATAAATAATAAGATAGCTACTAATTATCGTACACAAACTTTTGCAATGATGTATGTTTACATAGTGTTGTAGTCTTACGTTAATTCTATGACCACTATCAGTAAATAATTAGTTACAAACTATATAATATTGATAGATATGAACCTAAAACTGACAATGTAAACATACATATTGGATGAAGAATTTGTTGCCAAAAATCACGGCGCCGCGCTACTAATATTACCACGTGTTTTAAAATGGAAAAGTCCGGTGAAGTAGACTAAAAACTTTTTCATACAGTTAGTTCACTTTACTACACTTGTTCTATCGGCAACAAGTTGTTAGTGAACAAGCGGACCTCGAAAATGCAGTCCCTGTCGTTGAATTTCTAATGACTCCGTAAAAGTTTGCAGTAAGACAATTCGTATGGCTTTCCGGTCTTCAACTTTTATGCTTTAAATCTACTAATGAATGAATCTCTGTCAACTTCGTGTTATAAATACACGAGTATGAAATGTCGAATGTGATAAAACAACAGTTTCCCGTTGAATATTTTCCTGAAGGTGTCCTCCTATGAAAATACTGGTGATATTATAATTTCTATAATATAATAGGCATTTTCCTTTATCAGGCTCTTATAAAGCTTCTTATAAACTAGTGTAACCGTATTATAAATCACATTGTTATGCTAATGTGTGCCATTTGTGTTCGAATATATTGAAAAGGGATGTAGAGGATACGTAAACCAATCTTCTAGGCTTTGTTAGAGTGTTTATAATTTAATAGATTACTCATGATTATCAAACGATTCGATTGAATTTATAAAATATAATTAAATTAAAAAATTAAAAAAAATTAAAAAATTGTTTTTACTAGAGGCTGTTCTCGTGGTATTGCTCGCGTATCATATTTTTTATTCCCCACGATTATTCACTGTATAATATAGTTTTAAATTATTATTGGACTTTTTTTTGTACAGGCTGTAAATTATTTTTGCTACTAACAGAAAGAAAAGGTCCATCTATCCTTCCATTCAACCATAAGGCGTCGACCGTTGGACAGGTTGGATAGGTCTTCCCCAATGAGGGAAGCATTGTCATAATCGCCACGCTTGGCAGGCGGGTTGGCGATCGCAGTAGGTGTTTGTGATACTCAGAGAATGCTGCTGCCCATTCTCTGATTTTTATCCCTCAGTCACCTTTTACGACACCCACGGGAAGGTATAGGGTGGTACTATTCTTGGCCGGCACCACACGACAACGATAATTCTTACAAATTCAAACATACATACATACATACATATCATCACGCCTTTCTCCCGTGGGGGTAGGCAGAGATTACGTCCTTCCACTTGCTACGATCTTAGCATACCTCTTTCGCTTCCTCTACTTTCATGAGCGCTTTCATACATGCTCGTCGGTTATGGGTACTTTTTACCTGGCCTTTATTTAAGACATGATTGATTTGGTCTAGATACATTCGCCTAGGTCGACCCTTACCGACTTGCCCATTCACCCTCGCCTTATAAATTAATTTCGTTAATCTTCTCTCATCCATCCTCTCTACATGCCCAAACCAACTAAGCATACCTTTCTCTATTTTGGTTACCACATCCTCTACCACACCACAGCGTTCCCTTATCATACTATTCCTGACTTTGTCAATCGTCTTCACTCCAGCTATACTTCTCAGACTTCTCATTTCCACTGCGTTAATCTTACTTTCATGCTTCTTCTGCCAAACCCAGCATTCACTACCATACCTAAGTGTAGGGACCAGGACTCCTCGATGCACAGCCAAACGCGCCTTTTCAGTTACTTTCTGGCTGCACATGAAGTTACGCAGGGCCCCATTCACTCTATTCCCTAACAAAACTCTTCGCTCAATATCATCGTCACACTTTCCATCTCTCGTAACCTTTGATCCCAAGTACACAAACTCTTTCACTTGTTCCACTCTGTCTCCTTCTATCGAAATTACGCAATCTGTCATACTTTCTTCTCTTTCAAATACCATTACTTTCGTTTTACTTACATTCACTTTCATTCCTTTACTTTTAAGGGTCCTATTCACAATACTGACCATCGCCTGCAACTCCTCCGCCGATGATGCCAGTATAACCTGGTCATCAGCATACAGGAGGCATTTGACAGTCAGACCATTCATTTTTAATCCATACTTACTTTCTTTCAAGTCTTTCAAGCAATTGTCTACATATAGGTTAAACAGCCCTGGAGACGCAACACAACCCTGTCTAACACCTTTCTCGATATTAAACCAGTCTGTGTACGCCCCGTTTACCCTGACACAAGCACTAGAACCCTCATAGAGTGATCTCAATGCTCGTATCACGTTGCCGCTCACCCCATACATAGACAACGTCGCCCACAATTCATTCCGTATCACTCTGTCGTAAGCCTTTTCCAAATCTACGAACGCGCAAAAGACCTTTTGACTGCCCGCCAAAAATTTTTCAGTTATTGTTCGTAAGGAAAAGGTTTGATCCATGCATCCCATTCCTCTTCTGAAACCCGCTTGTACATCCCATATTTTCCCTTTCGTTTCATTCATCAATCTTTTATTCAAAACCTTTGCATACAGTTTTCCGACGGTGCTGAGCAAGCTAATGCCTCTGTAGCTTTTACAATCTTGTTGCGACCCTTTGCCTTTATAGAGAGGCACGATGACGGCCTTACACCAATCTTCTGGTACTTTGCCGCTACTCCAGCACAGATTATAAAGGCGGTAGAGCTGACTTGCTACCACACCCTGTCCAGCCTTTAGCATTTCAACTGTAACCCTGTCATACCCTGCAGCCTTACCCACTTTCATATTCATCAACTCTTCCATAATCTCTTCCATGGTGATATCACTTTCATCGCTTCCTTCATTCCCATCAAAGGGCAATAAATCTGCTTGTGAATCATTCTTTTCAAATAAACTTTCAAAATATTCCTTCCACCTCTTTAACATGCATACCTCTCCTCTCGCAATACTTCCATCCTGGTTTCTGATCTTGTCCAGTTGCGTGGTTACGTTTCCACCTCTAGCTGTTCTTATGGACTTCCAGAATAACTTTACGTTATTTCGGAAATCGTCAGATATTCGCCTATCAAAATCATCTCTATCATTCTCTTTTCTTCTCCTTACAACATCTTTCGCTATACATTTCAGTCTGTTGTACTCACATCTTTTCTTGCTTACATCCTCTTGTACTACTTTTTGCATTCTATGATTGGCTCTTGTAGCCAACCAGTCCATCCAAGCTTTCTTCTTCTCAGTCACTGCCTTTTGAACTTCTTCACTCATGATCTTTAATTTACAGTTCTTTCTTCTCTTACTCATACCGCATACATCCTTAGCAACTTCCACAATTACATCTTTAAATGGTTTCCATATTTCTTCTATCGAACATGCGTCATCTAACATATCAAATCTCTTACGCAACCTATTTGTAAATTCCTCTCTTATCTCTTTCACTTGTAGCTTCTCTACCTTTATGCGCTCTAGTACACTCGTTTTACTGTCCACATGATGCCGCCATCGCTTAAAAAGACCTCGAATTCGGCTTCGTACAAGAAAATGGTCTGTACCGATACAGGCCCCGCGATATACTCGTGTATCTATCACTTTCTTTCTCAATCTTTCATCCACAATAACAAAATCAATCATACTTCGCTGGCCTCCTTCTTCTCTTGTATACGAGTGGATCTTTTTATGGTCATAAATTGTATTTGTTATGACTAAGTTCCACTCCAGACATACTTCAAGCAGACTTACCCCATTTTCGTTCACTCTATTATCTCCAAACTTACCCAGCACACTCTCGTAACCATCACGCTTCACTCCTACCCATCCATTAAAATCTCCTAGCATTATTATTCTTTCATTTTGTTTGCATTTATTCAGAACATCTTTCATGCTATTCCAAAACTCTTGTCTTTCCGTTTCAGCTATTATGGAACGGTTGGAACGCACATTCTGTGGTGCGTATACCCCTAATATGAATAGTCGGATAAGACCAACTTTCAGTCTTATCCACAGGAGTCTTGGACTCACGCATTCAAAATCTGTCACACATTCATGCATTCTAGCAGAAAGTAGAATACCAACACCCTGACAGCCTCTGCTCGTTTTTGCCACACCTGACCAATACGCTGTATAAGTTTCATGGGTAGTGGTCTCACAACCTTTCCGTTTCGTCTCATTCACACAAAGAACATCAATTCTCCTATCCTTCATCATCTCACATACTTCGTCTATTTTATCATTCATCCCACCTCTAACATTCAAAGTAGCAAAGTGGCTATCTGTAGTCCACTTTTCGCCTCCCACGGGAACGAGACGTAAATTCAAACATTTACCAGTAATATTGTGCATTGAATCGAATCTTGTTCAAAATTTCATGTCTTTTGTTTTTACGCGGAACCTTAATTATTTTTCAATACTAAAAGTAGCCTAAGTTATGCTTTATAAGTTTAGCTGTCTACCAGAAAAAGTCTAGTTAAAATCGAAGATTAACCGGAACAAACAGGCAGACAAAAAATTGTAATAGTTCCGTATACGCATTCATTGTTATAAACATAGAAGGGATTTAGAATTGTATACATAAATTCATAAACATTGTATTTCTTATGCGTGTCTTCTAATTATTATAAATGATACCATAATTATCAATAAAATAATAATAGTAATTATTATTATTAAAGAAAAGAAAAACATAATGTAACAGATAACGCTTATAAAATACCCATTATGTTTCTAACATGACATTTACTGGAGGATATGTTATCAATTAGGCATCGAAAACAATCTTGTCGTATCTCATTGTACATACAGCCATAACACCGATACGTCCAATTAGGTAACATTCTATATTAATTATATTTATTTTAGACCTTTTCTACCTATTTCAGTTTTTTCGCTAACATAGAAGTATTAATTAAAGCTATACCTAAGCACTGGTGTAGGTACTATAAGCACTGGTACAAATTTGAAAAAAATAGAACTAAAATTAATATGTAAATATTGCATAAGTAATTATCATTTAGACCCGTCCCCGATTTCATCAATAATAGGCAAAGTAGGCCCATTAATATAATTTGTAACTTTGTTGCCGTTGATTGGCTTTTTAATACTGTAAAAGTTCAATGTTTTGATGATCATTTTACACCATGTTAAGTGATGATGTGATCCAAGACAGTAAATAGTAAATACGCTAAGCGTAGAAATACTAGAATAGGATTAGTAGTTGGGTAGTTACTTTAAGAGTTAGAAAATATCCTATGAAAATGCTTAGGTTAATTACGATACCGAAATATCATACTAATTATAGCGGATAAGCGGAAATATAATAAAAAATACGTATTTACGTTAAAAATATCCATTGAAAACTGTAGTAGTTGAATCTAATCGAAACTTTTACTGATAAATACGATAATTTTTGTATTATTTATTTAAGTTAATTATATTTTCTTTTACTAAAAAAATGAATACAGATAGGCTTTTGTAAATTGTTCAAACGTTAATGCTTAACATTGTTCTAGTATCTTTTGCAGTATGAAATATTTTCTTAAGTAATCTATATTAATAAATACAATTTAAGTGTCTGTTTGTAAACTCAATTGTTTTTACTGAATTCATATGTATATATGTATTTATAAACGACACCTATACCAAAAATATAATTTTAAAATTTAAAATTGTCAGTCTGTCTTTCTGTTAGTTCCGAGTAATCTCCGGAACGCCTAGACGGATTTCGACGAGTCTTTTTTGGTAGATAGCTGAAGTTACTCCGCGTAACTTTTGTACGTACTTTTGTTTTTCGAAAATAGTTAGGGTTCCGTGTAAAAAAATGAACACTCATGAAATTGTGAATAAAATCCGATTTAATGCACAGCTTTACTGGCAGGTATTTGAATTTGTGAGAAATATCTGGGCTTAATGTTAGTGGCAAAAAAACGTTGGAATATAGTTAGGGTTCCGTATAAAAAAATTAAAAACTATACTACACACAGCCAGTAAGAAGTATTTTAGTAAAAATTAACTCGGTTTAACGATTTTTAAAATACAAACTAATTTTGAGATAACGAACATGAAAAATTACAACAATAATAGAAAATAATCTTCAGTAAAGTGTGAGAAAATAACACTAGTAAAAATTGTTCGTACAATCAGAAGTTGCAGTGTTTGTGTTTTTTTCATATAGTCTTATAATAAACGAAATATATTGTGGTGCGGTAAGCAATTATGCCTATCATTTATTTTTCGCGATTTTGCCACGCCTCGAATTTCCGCATTGCGACATAACATTACATTAAAATTTACCAAAATCGTTGTCTGCACTAAGGCAATAAATCTTCTATGATTTTGTTATTATTATTATTTGTTAAAGAGATTCAATTTATTTAAATTACCATATACACAAACTTTCGGTTCACAATATTTACGTGTTTTTTCTTATTCCTTTCTCTTATGGTCATATAAAAGGCCATATTGTAAGTAAATAGGTATAACCGTGGTAGAAAGAACTCACTACATTAATCTTCTTTTCGAGTAAACCTTATTAGCCTTATATAGTGTCACCGGATGATACTAATTGCATCACTTAAGAATGGTCTTTATTCTTACTCCGCTAAGTAACTTTATCATGAAGTGACTAAGGAGGTTTCTTTCAAGTTCGTAATTTGCGCGGACGTTTCACAATGTGCTTGGCCCGAACAAGTCTTGGTAGACTGTTTACAAAAGCAGTGGACTCATTCGATTTACTCTTTATTCCTTTTTATTCGTTCTGCAAGAGGGTTCCCGCATTATTGTTATTTGTTTTTTGTTCAGTACTTTTAACACCCGCTGAAATATACTTATATAGATTTCAATACTACTTCTTTAAGTAACTGAAACAACTTTCATGGTATTTAGATTTCAAGAATACAAAATAATTTTGTTTTTAATCTAATCTAGAAAATTATAAAATTACTATTATATTATTATTGTAACTTTATTTTAGGGCAATCTATAGCCTATAGTAGATGTAATGTGAAAGTTTTTTTACACTCCATATCCAAATAAGAAAACAAAGGAACGCCCTGAGACATGTTTACAAATATTGTTTTTGATTTTTGCACAGAAATGATGACGTGCCGGCTGAGTTCGAGAAGGCTGGGCGGTTCACGGGGTTCGTTACAGGCCGGCGCCGCGTGCTCTGCTGCTAGCGAGCTTGATCTCTCCTCGCGCTCAAGACGAGCACACAAAGCTAGGTATGTATAGTTATTATTCATTATTCAATTTAGCATTCTATAAAGTAACTTTGTATCTGGTTTGTTTGTATGTGGTGCTATAACCAGGAAGAGTTCTCGATGATAATACTTTTTTTTCACGTGAAAGGGCTGCAAACAGGCAAACGTGCATGAAATGGGCTGATGGTAAATGGTTGGACTTGGCATTAATTACTGTTGCGTGGCCGACACTGGAAAGCATTTTTAGTCTCTTCTTGAAGAGCATGTTTCGGTTAGGTTTAAGAGTGTAGGGATGAGAAGCCAACCATTTCAAAGACTGAAATGAAATGTATTCGTTTTTTAACAGATATTACATGCTAAACATAAAATTTGCAATTGTATTTCACTTGATATATTTTCCCTTAAAAAACGGTTTCCAATAAACAAGAAGAATTTGTCCACGCGACTTATATAAAAACTTTTCCCATAAAATAAAGATGCGATAACTTTTTCAAAGTTAAATGAAAATGTAAAATACTTTACTTTCGAAAACAAGTAGTCTGTTTCATGCACACGCGAGGATTATTTACGTCTGTTGCGTGAGACGTTTTTATCAACTTTTGTTATTAGCTTGCTCAAGAAACTCCGCCGATTCTTCATTCGCAAGGGTACTTGTATAAATGTAAAGGGCAGGCGTTAAATCCTATTTGAGACGCAATTTGCAAAAAGGTCGGGATTTAGCTTTTACGCCATTATGTTCGCATTCCTTTGCCGATATTTAAAATTAATTTGTAATAAGTAGGTACTAAATTTGGGGTTTGTGTCTTTTTAAGTTATGGAAAAATAACTCAGTTTCATTTATATGCAATAAACATTTATATTACATCATAATTACCATATTATAAATATAATTTGAAAACTATTTAAGACTATTGAGTAATTAATTAAATTTCTATTAAGCCTGAGTTTTCTATTTGGCCTTGGTTAATTATTTTCTATGAAAAAAAATTTAAACCTTCATGGAAGGCATTAAGTATCATGAAAGAAATGAAACAGAAACCAGGTTAAGTCATTTTATCAAAACAATTATTGAAATGAAAGGATTGCAATTATTATGGATATAAATATTAGAAGCAAAATCTATAGTACAAAATACATTAAAATACTTGGTTGTGGTTAGGGGTTTCAAACCTTCCAGACAGTGGACATAACGTTTTATTAAATACAATAATGAACTGCCAAAAATGAAAGCTGTTTTAAGTTAGATCCACGTCGTATAAAGGCTTACATAAACATAGTAGAGTTTTAATAGTTACTTCTCTAAAACGCTGTAGCTGTTTTGTCGTTTTATAGTTATTACCGTGATTATCTTGAAACTACTAAAATTTGTTAAACTCCGTAAAGCGATAAAAACATCTATCAAGTCCATAACATTTCCAGCCACGATCACTCGAGATACCTTTTTTAATGTCTGTATAATGTTCAAGATTGATAAATTATAGCCTTTGGAAAGCACATTTTAACATCGCATAGCATCGCGATATCTTTCGTTTCATCATTGTTATTATTATATTTCGGATGTCTAATAACCTTGTTTATAGAAATAAAAGAAATTAACAATTTAAAAAAATACTATTTATTAAAAAGTCAGCTTTTAAAATAGATTATTTTAAAAAATAGGAGGTGTACTAATGTAATACATAACAATATTTTTTAGTAAATGTTATAGGTACCACCAATATGAACGTGCGTGTCGAAAAGCACTTAAATTTCGTAATATTTATTGAAACAATATCTCTTTATGTTACATAGTTAAACGTAAAGTGACATCTCTATTAAGTTTACTGTGCCCGTGGAGTGGATCGAGGGTCTGTCTCTTGTTACCTCAGGAACTTGAGGGCTCTTGCCTCGAGTGTCGCTTTAATCAAAAGTGTTGACTTGATGAGCTCCGTCATTACATGTATCTGAAAAGACTATAAAAAAGCCAACACGATCGTGAATATCAAAAATACTAATGTTTATTAATAATTATCTGTGTGCCCGCGGCTGCGCTCGCGTTCCATATATTCTTCACTGCGTTTAATTATTATTTTATACGGAATCCTATGTATTTTCCTAAATAAATGTTATTACTAAGATAAAGTAATAATATTTCTCATAAATTATATCACTTGCCCGTAAAATTGAATCGGATTTTATTCAAGTATATTGAGTTTTATTTTTTATTTACGTGGAACCCTCGTAATTATATTCGAAAACTAAAAGTACCCTAATTTACCGGGAATAACTTCAGCTATTTAACAAAAAAAGTCCCGTCAAAATCGGTGCAGCCGTTTTGTAGATTACGCATAACAAACAAACAGATCGGGGATCGCACAAGGCGTTTCTCTCGAAGGTTTCTTCCTACGGGCTTTCCGGGAAACTGTGCAAATGGGTGACCAGTTTTCTAACAGAGCGGAGTATTAAGGTCATAGTCGACAATTCATGCTCGGACCCCAAGCCCGTGAATGCTGGTATCCCACAAGGTTGTGTACTTATGCCCCACCCTGTTTCTTCTGCCAATGGCATGCTGCTAACTAATAATAGTATTCATTGCTATGCAGATCACAGCAACGAGGATGCCCTGTACACCGGCTGGGCCAACTTTTCTTAGGAAAACGTCAACGAGTGCCGAATTAAACTTGTTTCTGAAGTCGGCACTTTATTGGAGCAAGTCTCAGAATGGGGCAGATTAAACTTAGTCTAATTCAACCACAACAAGACCCAAGTTCCCTTCCCTTCCCAAAAAGAATCCCTTTGTCGCGTCTCTTCGGTTCGTAAACGATCCCTTAGCTACTTCGCCCAGTATCGAAAATCTTGGAGTTACATTTCGAGTGACGTTCAGTTCCGTGGTCATTTGGAAGTTAAGGCCAAATTGGCCTCCAAAAAGCTCGTTGTGCTTAGTAGAGCGAGAAAGTATTTCACGTTGGACCATTGTCTTAAACTCTACAAAGCGCAGGTCCGACCTCATATGGAATACTGTTCTCATCTCTGGGCAGGGGCACCCTAGTACCAGCTTCTTCCATTAGACCACATTCAACGCAGACCGTCTGAAATTGTCAATAACCAAATTCATTCCGATCGACTTGATCCACTGGCTTTGCGAAGACACGTGGGATCTCTTTGCATTTTCTATAGAATTTACTATGGGAAGTATTCCGAGGAATTGTTCTGATTATTATATGCTGCTGGATTCCACCACCGTATAACGCGCCATATATTTAAATTCCACCCTCACCATTTGGATGAATGGCGATCCAAGAAGGTGCGTTTCGCGTGGGATTTTTTGCCTCGCACAACTATCTTGTGAAACCAACTTGCGTTGACGGTATTTCCGGACCGATAAGACTTAGGAACCTTTAAGAAGAGAGCCTACTAATACGTTCAAGGCCGGCAACGCACCTGCGATTCCTCTGGTGTTGTGTGAATATCATTTTATTATTGAACTGTATATTTAACTCCAAAACGTACTCGTACACGCTGTATTCAGACCACATGATGTCTTAAACTTTTAAAATCTATAAACAAAAGGTTATCCACACTTGCTGTCCGCTTGTGGATGTAAACAAAAGAAAGAGAGAGTTAAGTTCTATATCCCATTGATGGTCCATATCTGCATGGAATTTCCAGGAATTTGTTACAAATAGTTCACTAAACACAGTCGCTACATCCAAACTCGGTATAGCTACATGAATCTTGTACTAAAAGTATAATTTAAAATCATGGGTCTTAGATTTAATGTTGCTATAACCAAAAAGTTGTTAAAGCCAAGGTGAAATGAAATGGCCAAATGAAATCCATTGTATTATAATAATAATATTATTTGTGAACATTTTTACAACAATATGTTTTCTATATATCAAAATATTTTTTTGCCCGAATATTTTTCTAGAACCCGTCGGTAATATGAGCAAGCGACCGCTGTCGACGGCGTTCCGACAAAACCGATCGCATTTTTGAACGGTTGATATCTCATTTTTTTACGCTACGACAGCTCGGAAGCGGCTTTCACAGTAACATTCCTACTATGGCGCATTGGAAAACCAATTTCTACCGGTAGTCAGTCGCGTGCAACTAAGTCGATTGGACTTCAAAAGATTTCCCTCCTTTTCGTACAGAAAACCGTATCGCTTTTTTTTTAGACTATTTCAAGAAAATTTCTTTAGAATATAAAGTACCTATAATGAGTCAGTATCATAATGCCCTTTTTTAATACAGGTACTGGGGCGTATAATATTTGTAAGTTAGTGTAACTGTTATGCAAAAGCGTAATGATATCATTTTTTGATATTAGCATGTTACTTATAAAAAACATTAGTTTTGCCATCGACTTCGTTCGCGTTTCATATGTAAAATATTAAATTGGACCAAATTGTAAATCTAGACCATTCTCGAATCATCAGGAATAGACACAAAAAAATTCATTAAAATCGGCTCAGCCTTTTAGGAGAAGTTTAGGCATATACATTTCCACAGAAGATTTATATATTAAGATAATTTTGCTAATCTGAATCTTAATAAAAAAGATTTTCTTGAAAATCAAATTGTAAAAAGTGATGGCCAAGTAAATTTAAAAAACGAATACTTAAATATTTTACATTACATTTATTTTATTTTATAATTTTACCTATTTGGACGTATACCTAATGTATTTATTTATATCAACTATATATGTAAGTGTACTTAATCTTATAAGAAGTAATTTACGATCGTATTAAAATTGCTTTTTCGTAATGAATTAAAAGTATAAAGATTTATTACCAATAGATTTTCGAAAAAAATCGACTACTGCTATTACTACTGCTACTTATGAATATATAATGTTTCGTTTTTCGTTTTTACTTTCAGTGGTTGAGAGTACCTTCAACAATTCGCAATTCTTATAGGTAGTGAATTGAAAAATCAATTTCTTCTGGTAGCCGGTAATGTGCTTCTAAGTCGATTGGACTTCAAACGATTTTTCTCCTTCATGGCTAGCTAGTCTTGCAAACTCTGGAAATTGTTACTCTGGTATTCTGTTTTTATTAATAAAAAAACATGTAATTTCTATGCAGTTTTATTAATGCTAGTGCAATCTAGATATATGACTAGTTGTAAATGTAGTAAAGTGATTGAAAATTTACTGTTATATTTATAAGTTGTAATTTGATAGTAATAAGATTGTAACAAAATAACGAACATTATCAATTATTTAATAATCTTTGTAATATAGTGTAAGTGTGGTAGTCAGAGTATTCGAAATAGTGTTAACAATTGTTAACACTAGCCTGTGAGCCTTTTTTTAACGTGGTGGATTTCATTTACGTATCCCTCTACTAGCTCTGATCTGGGAGTAAAATATCCCGGATTTGAGCTGGTAGGGGGTACGTGGGACTCGCTTGGTGTGAAGCGACGGGAATAACCACTATACCTCACGGTGCCGTCTGCTGCGATTCACGGGGCGATAAGGGATTGAATAAATGCTCCGTGTCGCCCCGGCAGCCGGCCCGACCGAATAGCTAAGCCCCGTCTCTTACCTCAGACAAAAAATGGGGTGTAGCCTGGCACTGGCTGCCCCCCTTCATCTGTCAGTGAAAACTCACTTACCTCCCTCACGTACTAACCTGTTAGATTGAACTAAGTAAAATAAAGTTTTGAGTATAAATGTATTGGGATCATAGAATGGTGGTAGCTATATTTCCCAACTGGCTAGCTACCACTGTAGTTAAGTATGCTATTGAACGAAAGTAGTCGCACACGAGGTGAAGCCCTTAAAGGGCTGCGTACGTCTTTCGTTAGTTTCGTCACTGATTATGTAATTATTTGTCGCATATATAATTTTTTGGCTTCAATGTTAGGCGAGTTTTTAACTAACTTCAAATAGGAGGAGGCTCTCAATTCGTCTGTATGTTTTTTGTTACGCGATTTTTCCGTTAATTGTGAACCAATTTGTATTTCTTTTTAATTTGAAGATGTCCACTCCCGAGTTGTTCCCATTGTCATAAAGTCTGGATCTAATTAGTGGATCTCACGGAAATCGAGAGAAATCGTCGAACTCCATAGATAATGATAGACGTGCTTCATATATATTTGTTTCCATAGAAATTCAAGTATTTGCGTACTGCAGTCATCGTATGATTTTTGCTGATATGATAATGGAAAGTACAACGACGACCACTATGTACATACGAAAATCCGCCATTGTGCTATGTCTTTGTTTGTCGCGTTCCACGATCAGCCAATGTTAGGTAGTTAATCAGCTGTTAGAGTAGTGGTAAGGCAATTGGACCCGAGTGGATTGCAACCACCGTACATTTGTGAAAAACTTGTCCTTGAGGCACATTAAGAGGACATGCGATAGGAAAAGTAGGTAAATTTTAAATCTATTGCTATCGCGTTGAGCCCCAAAGTAAGAATAAGGACATTTGCTGCACGGGCTGATTTTACCTATGCAAAATAGACGTAAACATCACTTCCCTGTTTCAACATGCCATGTTTCCTCCTCCAAAACTGAACCGATTTTTAATTTTCTTTCAGTTTTAGAATAATAGACATTGGCTATGCCTATACGTTTTGTTTTTTTTTAATTTTATCTATAAAATTTGTTTGATGAACGTTTGAAAATGACGGTACAAAACGAGCATTTTTTTCATTTTCAAAGGCTCCTAGTGCCTACCATAACTAATTTATGGAAAAATCAAAACGTACGGGCATGGCTGTGATGGATATATTATTTGGTATAAAAGTATTTACCATAATGCTAATATCCAGGGAGGAAACAGGATACTTTTGTATGGATTAAATGCCGCTAGGATATCGTCTTAATGCGCGTTGTGTTCGGGTTTGGTCTTGGTTGATTAAAGCTGATATGATGATGGCGTCAGACGGTAAACTGTCATTTCTCGGCGGACGCTATTATTCTTGGACTACTATTTTGCTATTCTAGTATTCAAAATAGTAAGAAAAAATTAATAATACTACTAACCCACAGAATTATAATAATATAACAACGATGTTCTTTTTTTTAGCAAATCATTTTATCTTCTCGGTGGACGTAAGTTATTTTACACAGTCAAATTTAAAGATTTTTTTTACAAAGTTATTAATTTCATTTACATAAAGTAATTTAATGTGTTGTATTAGTTATGTTATTTATTGTTGTGTATTGTTCCTTGTGGTAAATATATGATATATTTAGGTTAAAATTGTTGGGTGCTAGTGGGGAAGCGCCACTGTTGGGTGGGTGGAGAAGCACGCCACACACGCCGCACGCACCCGCTACGCCCGCACCTCATCACTCACACAATCACCTAGAGCCACCACACTATAATGGAACTGACAGGTATTATTGTGTCGATTTATTTTTATCGTACTAGTTTTATCACAATATTATGTGCATAATCTAATTTCTAAAGACGATGTGAACGTAGTTTGTGATTTGCTAAACCTAAAAAGACGCCAGCACTAAAGTGGAACTATTGAAAAAGACAATAACAATATATTTGCTATTTAAAATGGTGATAGTGGTGCTATGGTATATTTGTAATAATTTCGTGCTATATATATTTATAATAATTTCTTCAACAAAAACTTGATTTAGTGTAACATTAAAAATCACATGTTTGATGCGGCTTGTAATCAGCCAAAAATGAAAGTAATTTGCGATACAACATAATTCAATTAAGAAAATTGTACAGAAACGTAAAGTATAAGCAAATAAATTATAATATTAATTGGCTTCTTTTAACTCAAATATCTACACAATACACATAATTAATATGAATAATTTGTTTCCTACAGACATTAGCATAAAATAGAAATTAATAATTTCATTCAGATATAAACACAAGATGACAATTTTGTTCAGAAATAAATTTAAACTTTCATAATTTGAAAATAACAATGCTTCAATTTCATTTCTTTTCTTCTATTGAATATTATGTTCCGAATATCAGTTTCTCATCTGGTGAAAAAGTAAAGAAAACAATTTTTTTTTAAATGGGTTGTCTGTAGCTACTCGTTTGCGCTGCTAGTGAATATTATGTTTCTCGGAATAATGTCAGTGCAACGTTGATAGGTATTGTTTCAAGTTCTCATTGTTGTTGTTTGGCTGTTTTTGTCGTAAATGTTTTTGTCATAAAAGCGCGCACTTTCTCAATAGGGTGTTTCGATGAATAAATTCTGGCACCTTGATTGGCAGCACCTTTCAGGTTTGTTTTGAGCAAAGAATAATTTTCATTTTAGCGTTTATTATGTGTTTGTTCGAGCATCAATCAAAATATATTTATTATTCAGATAAATTATTCAGTAATATTGCATGGTGGCAGGGCATTTTCTAACAATGCCCGTCTAGGTCACCCTCAAGTTCGAAAACCTATCGCCAAATACCAAAAGGTGTGTTGCGCTTGAGAACAGTACCTAGGCTTAGTGGGTTTACTATTCTGGACCACATCGTCACATAACATCAGGTGGGATTGTGGACAAGGCACTGAGCCTATATCGTGTAGAATATATATATTTAAATTATTGGGTTAATAAAGATAAATGTATAAAATAACAAATAAATAAAGAGATAACAACCTTATTAAACATACAACTTATTAACAAATATTACTGGCAATGATTAATTTTATGCTTTTATATTTTAATCAGAGTACCTATTTCGTTTTTAAAGACATTCGTCTTTTTATAGAATGAGTTGCTTTTACTTTTTTGTGATTTAAGTGCTAAGGGCATGGAAAAACGTTAAACTTGCAGATTTACGTAAGATCTATTAAAATAAGTGATAAAATCCATGACCTCATCAACATTTGCTGTCTTAAAAGTACGGTACGAGAAGTATTAATTGTCTTATTTAAGTCTATATTGTCTTTATCTATACTAATAAATATAATTGTATTGTCTGTTTGTGATATTAAAATAACAACTTTTTACTAACTTCATGTGAATGTATTTACGACAGCTTTACAAAAACACAATTTTTAAAATTTTTGTCTGTCTGTTTGTTCCGGTTAATCCCTGGAATGGCTGGACTGATTTGAACAGTAGATAGCTGAAGAAACTCCGCGTAACTTAAGTTACTTTTTTATTTTTCGAAAATGATTAGGGTTCTGCATAAAAAAATAACACTCAAAAATTTTGAATTAAATCCGATTCAATGGTACGTTTTACGAATACAAAAAAAAATTAGGAAAGTAATTAGGGTTCCGTAAAAAAATTATTAAAACCCAGTGAAGAATATATGAAACGCGGGCGGAGCCGCGGGCACACAACTAACCACCTGTACACCCATTTGCTAGTATCAGTTAAAGGAAAGATAAAGGATATTTATTAATTATTATAATAAAAAGGGAATTACAAGAAATAGGAATTAATTTAGTGTTTTTATTAAAATTATATGTTTTAAATAATTCTAAAATAGTTGTTAGTTCTGAAATGCATATAAAAACGTAAAGTTTTTAATGTTGTATCTAATATTATATGTATAGTTTCAGGGGCGCAGTGCGGTGCGCCGTCTAGAAAAAGGGTTGTTTGAGTATTTTTTAAATTGGACTCAGGTGAAAAGGTTTTCCTGAGTAAATAAAAACGTTGGAAGTGTGCTCGCGGCCCTTGATATTTTACTATTTCAACACGTCCAATGAAAAAGGTAGATTTTATTTACCATGTACGTACGTATATATTTCAGGTATAAGTGCACTTTGAAAAGTATGAATAAACAGTACTTTTTAAGTAATATCTAATTTTAATATTTGACTTTAATCTTAGTAACAAATTAAATCTAATTTTAGTAATTAATTAAACTAAAAGAATAGCTTTACTTCTTAATACAAATGCATAACGAAACAAGTGATGTAATGATAGTATATCATTTGAATATGTTATTACCTATTTACAATGTAGCTATGTCCAAGATAATAGTCATGTTATTACTGGAATAGCCATGACATCATGATGCTGGCAGCGTACATCCGAATATCGGTAGTATCCGGAGGGCTAATTGGATATACATCCCCTCGATACCCCGTTACAGCCCTCAGGTGGTAAACGTGATATTCAATTATTCCCCAGTTAGAATTACAGCTGAATCAGACTAAACCGTGTTCGTTCAAATGTTTGTCTGGAAACATTCAGCTAAAAGTTTAATAGTATTTACGTATTTAGTATTTAGTAATAGATTTATCTTATATGGAATTAATTATTGTTTGTTTTTACATATACACTACCTCTACAAATATTTTAAAAATCAAAATTAACAATAATTAAATTAACACATTATATTTAATCCAAATGTTATTCAGACATTGTAGATTCGTAATTGATGATATCCCTTGATAAATTTGATATTCTATAACAATTACACTCTTTTAACCAAGAACGAAGTGCTGTAATCTTCTGTATAATATTATGTATCTATATAAATTTTTAGTTTATAAGTCCATCATAAGACCTGTCATATTGTATGGATCAGAACTCTGGGCTAGTAAGAAAATGGATGAGATGCGATTGCATGTAGCTGAGATGCAAATGTGGAGATGGATGTGTGATGTCACAAGAATGGATAAAAAAGAAATGAATATATTAGAGGCAGTTTGAAAGTTGCGCCAGTGTTAGAAAAGTTGAAAGATTCCTGTTTGTCGTAGTATGGACATGTTATGAGAAGAGAAGGATGGAAAAGTAGAGGAAGGCCAAAGAAAGTGTGGATAGAGTGTATAAGAAATGATATGAAAGAAAAAGGAGTGAATGATGAGATGACGGCTGATGAGTACGTATGGAAAAAGAAAGCATACAGCGCCGACCCCAAGTGGATTGGGAAAAGGCAGGAGAATGATGATTTATAAATTTTTAGTTTAGGACGTAAAGGTGAATGTAGTAATAAAACGTATGAATTGCTACAATTTTTAGTATCCATACCTTTACGAGTCCCGGAAATAAATTCTTTAGACTTTCGATACCCAAAGTCTCGGGAATTTTTAGGTATATTCGATTTATTATTAACATTTCATTCCTATTTTCGATTGAACTGTGCATAGCATGTACAAAGTATATATTCGATATCTATAACGTCAATATTATAAAAAAAAACAATGTATACTACGGGGCGACTTAACTAGAACAGTTACTAAAGTTTGATAAGATCAAAACTGACGTCAAATTTGTAATCACTCGTCAGCCATGAAGAATATCTGCAGAAACGTGAACGGTCGGATGATTTAATCAAAAAGGGCTCATTTACGGGCTGTCGATTGTTTTTTATTATAGGACGTTTCTAAACTACTTCCGTATTTACCATAGATATTTTAATATAATAATGGCCATACAATATCATTTTCACGACACTTTTTATATATTAAAGTTGTAGAACCACTTTAGTATTATTTTGTTCCTAACCAAATGCTATTAACTGCACCGGTCAAGGCTATTGGCAGTATCACAGAACTTGTGGGGTGAGTGCTTAAGGCACTCAGACTTGAAAGCGATGCCAAGCGCAAGGGCACTAAAGTGGTCCATACCTCGGCTTGGTTTGCTAGTTGAGACGTAAATTCCATGGAATTTGCCCCGCGCTAAAGCGACGGTGGTTAAGAAAAACTACGAACAGTGTTGTCACCTCCTATAAATTCGTGTGGTAGACCCAATATGAAAAGTCGCTAGGAGGGTTGGGGGGGGAAGGGGGTTGGTGGTCGTGTGCATTTTGTTTCTGAACCTTAAATTTAAACACACATATCGTAAGCATTTGGGTTTCTCATATAATATATCTCTTCTCTTGGCTATATATAATTCTGCTTCGATTTAACAAAAAATGTATCTATTACTGGCTCTAAAACTGTTTTGATTTCTACGTTAAAAGCTATCAAATAAGTCGCTAAAACCATTTTTATCGTTAAATCTATTTTTTCTTGATATGTAAGGTATAAATAAATATCGTCATTTCTAGCGATAAAATTGCTAAAACAACAATATTAACTAAGAAGTGTGAGGTGTAGTGTGAGTATAATGCATGTTACGCTAACATGTCACGATAGCATCACTGTATTAAGTTGGCGACGGGTACAGGAGCCTCCCCAATTGGTGATTAGAGCATGTCCTGGACTACTGCCTGATGGTACCCCTGGCTTACTTAGATTGGATAAGAACGAGTGAAAGGATCGACCAGTGAATGTTGCCAGTGATGACATATGGTACTGAGAAGTGGTCGCTCACAATGGGCCTAATAAAAAAGCTCAAAGTTGCTCGAAGGGCAATGGAAAGGGTTATGCTTGAAATGTTACTGCGTGATCAAACCAGGAATAAGGAGATCCACAGAAGAACCAAAGTAGCCGACATTGCCCGAAAAATTGCCGAACTTAAGTGGCAGTGGGCTGGGAACATTGCTCGCAGAACAGATGCCTGATAAGGCCAACGGGTTCTAGAATGGCTACCACGCACCGGATAATATATATAACATATAACATAAGTTCACACCTGTTATCTCCTAAGGGTTAGGCAGAGGTGAAATAGCGAACTACATCACCCACATTTCGCCGAGCTTAGTTACAACCCAGATCTGACAGGGGCGAGCCTGTAGCCATATCGGGCACACATTCCAGATTTCGAAATGATACTGAGTAGAAAAACCCAATATCACTTGACCCGACCCGGGAATCGAAACCTTACTGGCATGCCTGACCATCCATTCAGCCCAAAAGTGTATGTGCATCAACATGTACGGGTGCTATCTGAGGTGGGATCGAAATTATTTCAACTTCGTGTCTAACATCAGAAGTGAGATTTATATTTTTTTAATTTAAACTTCTCTACGTATATATATATATATAAACACATGATAATACAGTAACACAAAACTACATAAAACATTTATACATTGTTTACAAACTTCTTACTATATAATATGAACTGTTACCCTGGTGATAAACACAAACAGTTACCTCAATCGCGAATTCTTGATCGAATATATGTATTACTATTGTATTACACATAGTATAGTTAGGATTTCTACTTGATTGAATACGCTTACGTAGAGATTTCATTATAAATAGCGTTTTACAATATACGCATATGGTATGGTATATTTTAATGAATAGGTTAGCTAGTTGGCAATTCAATATTGAAAAGAAATCGTTAGAATCGTTTAAAACCCTATTCTCATTTTCTTCATAGAAAAGAGAATGTTTCTATGAATCTTGTCTGAGCTCCATATAAAAGGCCCACTTTAAATATAAAAAATATGAGTACTATGCGCATCTAAACTTAAAAAAAGTAAGGTCGCAATAAACTGTCACGTAATTCATCTGACGTTTTTTTTTTTACATGGTATAGGCTCAGTACTTTGACCACAATCTTACCTGATGTTAACTGACGATGTGGTCCAGGATGGTAAATACACTAAGCCTACTGGTTCTCTAGTGATGGTGCCGGAACACACCCATTGGTATTTGACGACAGGTTTTCAAACTTGAGTGTGGTAACTACCTAGGCAGGAATTATTAGAAAGAGCCCTATAACCATGCTATAGTTTCATTCACCGAAAGCTCAGGCTGATTTTAAGTTTGATAGGTAAGCTGAACCCGCGTTCATTGACGTAGGAAATATCCCATCATCGCTTCAAAAAAATAGTGTTTTATATTACAGTCTTAACTGAGAACAAGCACTAATAGCTTATTACCTTTGAAAACTGAGTAACAGAAGCTCTTGTATCATTATGGGAATATCTTACTTTATCTTTTCTTTCAAACCAGAATATACTCGTAGTAACACCAATTTTGTGGTAGAGAAGAGTATGATTGTCTAGAATCAATGAATCCTCTTGAAATCAATCAATAAATCTCACAATGAACATCTCTACGTAATTTGTGCCTAAAATAGCACCTAGGTATATATCTAGTTATTGTTTTGTTTATTATACTCTGTTGCATAATAAATAGAATAGGTGATATTTAGATTATAATTAGCATTGATTTATTGAATACGAAGACATTTGCTTATTAACGATATTTTACCATATCAATATATGGTATCAATGTAGCTCATTATTTTTTTGAATGCTGTATTGATATATTCATTAATATTAAAGGTGGTTAGTTTGCAATTAAATATTGAAAAAAATATTCGTGAGATTCGTTTCAAAAATCTATTTTAATAAGAATAATATACAAAATAATTCACAGAAAAGAGGATGAATTATTTCTATGAATTTTGTCTGCACCTCCATATAAAAGTCTTCATTTTTTGTTCAAAACGTACAATAATGGAATATTAAGTTAATAAATAAAATAAACTCGTTCATATTAGATATGATATCAATTGGCCAGTCACTGCTAAAGGACTATGCCCATTAGAACGTATCATACCATGACCGTAACCGTACCGTAACCGCACATGGTAACAAAATGTATTTGTACCTGCCGCAATATACTAGAAATAATTGTTATGTAAATTTTGACACTTTGGGAATGGATACGCGTTAATGAATAATTATGGATGATGAAAAACTAATAGTGTGTTTGTGAATATGAATTTTTGTACAATCTTCAACACTCGAAATATGTGGATTCTTTGAAAAAAGAAATGGCTTGGAAGGAAATTTTGGGACAAATGAAAAAAATAACACACCTATTGAATACATTCCGAGCGGGCATAATACGGGTATGATACCTGTTTCACACACGGGTATAATACGGGCATAGAACGCGGTCGATCCGTTGCAATGGGCATGGTGGCGCGTGTCGTGTTTTTTTACGAGCCTGATATGTTCATAGCATGGTCGTGGTGTGCTCCGGTTATGTAGGCAGAGACTATAATGGTCACTTAAAAGTAATGTCGCAGTAAACAATTACGTAATCCATGTAATGTTAAGTGATATATATATATTATGATTAATTATTGAAAATATATATTTACCAACATAAAAGTATACCTTTCTAAAAGTGAAATAATTTTCAAAATCGGTTCAAGTTTTTGTGTGATTGACGAACAAATTAATAAATGGATAGCAGGATTTTTTTTAAACTATCGAAATGTGTCCTGTTATAGAATCTAAAGCCCTACATAGTTTGTTTCTCAAATATCTTCAATGTACAGACTTCGTTCATTGTCCAGTCAGTATCAATCTTTGTAATGTTTGAAAACAGTCAAATTTATTAAAAAGTAAGTAAAGCGCCATCTGTGAATAATCGTTAGAACTACACACATAAATAAATATAAATAATTTATGTTGGTTTGATTTAGTTTTATTGCTGTTCATTTCACTATTCATTTATAATACTATACGCAAACATTCGTATAAATATTTTCAAATACATATAGTCTCTATAGAGAGTCGAAAACGAAGAGCGGCAACGTCGCATACAACGAACCGTGAGCTAGCAACGTGGCTACTATAACTTAGCTCAATAGGTAAATTGAGGGGGGGGGGGGGGTTAATAGCGCCATCTAATTATTTACTATACATTTTTGACTTTTATCCTGGAGAACTCCTTGCGTTTTATGAGACATCCTAGATGTTACTTTATAATATTAGTTATCACTGTGTCAAGTTTTGTCAAAAACAGACAGACAGACAGACTTTGGGTCCTTCAAAATAGGCGTGAAGAGGCATTTAAGCAGGTCAGCATGACAGCGGTGACTAGCAGTGAATTCTGTTCAGTGTCAGTCGCCGCTGTTTTGGATTGTACTGTACTTAACATCAGGTCCAGAGCAGTCACTGCGCTGTGCATTATATAAAAAAACAAAAATTTGAAATAAAATATTTTTGGCTTCTATATCGATAACATAATCCACCCCGATTATAATTTTCAAAAAATAATTAATGTACAGATTTGCCCTAGTTACAGTTTTATTATAAGTATAGATAGTAGTATTAACAATTGCAGTAATAACTTATTACACTTGTGAACGAAATCGAGATTCGAGTTCGTATTCGTGTTTTTACAGAATAGCCTAGCTGATAATGAGAATCTATTATGCCATTAATCGAAGATAATTAACAGTATCTTCCAAACCGGAATTTGATAATAGCACTTATAAAGTTGAGGTAAGTGTGGTATTCACTTGGTGCTACTACAACGGAAAGGTTTATTTTAATCCAATTGAAAAGTGACACACAATTTTCATATTTCATTAATCTAAATTCGTCAAAGAACATTTTGAGAAATTAATGCCTAAAACTAGCACGAGGATGTCCTCTTAATATATTATAACCTTATTTATAAACCCACAAGTAATGTTATGTTTATTATATTTAATTAAAATCCATGACAAATAAATATAACAAGGTAATAATTAGGTTAGGTTAGAAATGTAGTATCAAATAAAATAACAGGAGATAATAACAACGTTCTTAATTAGCCAGTAATTACTGTTTACATTATAATGATTGTTGCGACGTAAACTAGTTACGTTGTGTCAATATCTGAGAACAGAGCGCTTACATAACGTACAATATCAATGTATAGAGTAGGTATCAGCTTGATGAATTGGTTTCTGAGGTGTTTCGTTACTCCGCATGAATTGTTCGAACCTTCGAATAAAATCTATTGTAACGCTTTATATAATGACCGCTCACGCCACGTTAATTTGGTCTCGTTTCAGCTCCCCGCGATATACAAAGGCGTTAATCAATCAAATTTAATAATAACAAAGGTGCTAACTCATGTTTTAAAACAATAGTATTTTATACATCATTTTAGTGACAATAGAGCGAAATCTTTAGATGAAATTATTACACCTAGATTTATACCTACTTAGTTTTGTTATGAGAACGTCAATTGATTCTAAGCAATTCAAACGGCGTTGTGTATATGAATTAAAGAGTAAACGGTAGACTTAGGTACACAATTAATACTGGAGTTAGAAGTATAGTTAAGGAAAACAGTTATAGTATATTATTTAATATTGTTAAACGTTGAACGTTTTTAAAATGATCTTTTTTATTTCGAATGACAAGATTTTGGTTTATTGGTTTACCATTTAATAATCCATGTTTGTTGTTCATTAGCTTGCAATATACGACTCTATATTATGTAATTTTGGCGGAATTTAACGTGATATAGCTTGGTTATACAAGTCAAGTGTATTGACAACAATGATACGCAGAGTAAATTCTAAGATTTCACAAAAACTCCACTTAATAAAGGGTCGCTATTTTGTCGCAGCACTAAAGACTTGTCGTCTAGCCGTAATAAGTTCTTAAAACAAATAATAATTTCGAATAAGAAAAACAAATAAGCAGAATATAATAATACATTTTTGCGGTTGATATTTATATTTATTTATTGTTAACTACCTGTGTGCCCGTGGCTGCGCCCGCGTTTCATATATATATTTTCATTGCGTAATACAGTTTTTAATTTTTTCTCTAATTATTTTCCAAAAATTTTTTTACTACTACCATTAAGCAAAGTTATTTCTCACAAATTTAAATACCAGCCAGTAAAACTGCGTATCGAATCGGATTTTATTTACAATTTCATGGGTTTTATTTTTTTTACGCAGAACCCTAATTATTTTAGAAAATTAAAAGTACCCTAAGTTATCCGGAGTAACTTTAACTATCTACCAAAACAGTCCCGTCAAAATGGGCCCAGATGTTGCGGAGATTACCCGGAACAATCAGACAGACATACAAAAATTAAAAAAAAATGTATTTTAGGTATAGGTATCCTATACATTCATATCTATTTAGTAAAAAAAATAATTTTGACTTTACAAACAGACACTTATTATCTTAGTATATATTACTTAGTACTTATATGATTTATTAATATAGATTATGAATTATAGGGGATATTTGTACGTTACAAGTTGTCAGCAGATACTACAAAGTGACAAAGATCTAATAGAAAAATGTCTTTCACAGTGTTAGCAGGGTGGGCCTCCGCAGACGATCTACATACACGAGTGGGCGACTGCGCTCCGGGCTGCACTGGTCATTTGTATTTGATCCGGCCGGGCGACTCTGCTACTATTGGTCAATGGTCGTTTCGCTTGCTTTCCTCTACAATCTATGGGTCATAGTCTACAGGTTCGCTTTCCAGGAGATCAATGGTAGGTCATTCAAAATACCTTACAGAAATAAAAGAAACGTTTTCTTAACAATATCCCGTGAAATGATAATTATAATCTCTTTTACTAATATTTATTGTTGCAAATCGACGCATATATGTGATGATATATACTATTATTTTTTGGTTTTATTTACACACATTAATTTCGTTTAGTTGTGTAGGGCTATTTCTAATTGAATTTACTTTATAAAAAAGTAAACGGCCATAGGGACTGCAGACAAAAGCGAAAACTCAAAGTTTAGAAAAACTGTTTTTGAATGTTCAAATTATACCATGAATACTTAATTAAAATTGTATAATTTGTTAAATGAAATTATTAACATAACCTAACATTTTTCTGGTTTTTACATATATTCACGCTCCGAGCAATAATTATGTACACTTTTATATAATTTATTAATATTCAAAATATACGATATGCTCCGCAAGTATGAATTTTATTATTTATATCTGAGCGCCGCCAGCACTTATTCGCCATCTTATATTTTACATACTATAGCATATTGACGACTGACATCATAGCATTAGTAACGTGAATCTTTAAGTTTTTCCCGTAACGAGCGCCACTAAGCAAGTTATTGTGTTATTTTCATAGGCCTTCTTTCTAGCATTTTCGACATAGACGCCTAATAGAATAGTTAAATTAAATAAAAGGTTCAAATATATATATTTGAATGGAATTGAATAAAGAAAACAATCAAGAGTCTTTTTTTCAACTCATATAATTCTTCGTTTAAATAAAAACTAAACGTGTCTTCTACTAGGTATATTAACTTTGTAAGTACAATTTAATTAGTAAAATCGTCGTTACACCGTCGCTGACGTAAGACCGTTCACTCAGGAAACTTATCTAGATAGTAATTTAATTCCACTCGGATCGAGTTGGCGGAAACTACGTGCATTGAACTAAGTCAGTGCAGTCCAGATCGATGCTGCTAATCTAAGTTCCTATCTAAATAGAGACGTCTTTCGCATAATCTACAGAATCAAAATTGGAATTTTATCTGTTTGAGTACCTTTCGAATTTATCCGAGGTTTGAGTAGGGATAAAGTGCTATGGAAATTGGCATTCGAGTATTGAGTGGTAAATTTTGACACCGGAATTTAAAAGGTTAATTATTAAAGTCGTTTAAGTAACGTTTAGCAATAACGTTACACTTGTTGTTATGATTTGAATTTTATTTAAGTAATGTATGTGTAGTTTTATCAATTTTGATATGTTAATTTGATGTACCTAGTACTAACAAAGAAAGTCGTTTGTTCTTATTTTTTTCTTTGTGTAAGAAACGCGACAACTCTCAAGGTAATTTAAGACTTTTGTTTGATACCATTTGTGAATCTGTTTCCAGTATCGTATTTTCTTGTTTTCCTCAGGATATAAAATATTATTTCTATCTTGTGTAAATTTTTACATTTTTCAAAACACAGAATAGTGCGATCTAAATAAATAGAATTTTTGCCTTATCGTTGTTGTAGAAAATCTGTGTATAAATTGCTAACAAGACCATTAAGTGATGTATGGTATTTATTTATTCCAGTAATCATTAGTTCTAGACAGACATATATTATGATATTTGATTTTTATAAATGTAAGTAGCTAGTATAATAATTGAGATATAACACGCAATTTCTTTTGTTACAGGAGAAACCTTGATAGTGTGGTTCTGCCTTGATTACTTCTCGGATTTCCTTTACTTGGCGGACATACTGTTTCACTTCCGTACGGGTTACTTAGAAGATGGCGTGCTACAAACTGATGCAGGAAAATTAAGGGCACATTACATGAACTCGACATATTTTTATATCGATTGCCTGTGCTTACTGCCGCTGGACTTTCTTTATCTCTCTATCGGTTTCAACTCCATCTTACGTTCGTTCCGTCTAGTCAAAATTTATCGTTTCTGGGCGTTCATGGACCGCACCGAGAGACATACGAACTATCCTAACTTGTTCAGATCGACGAGTTTGATTCATTATTTATTAGTGATATTCCATTGGAATGGGTGCTTGTACCATATAATATATAAAAACAATGGGTTCGGTAGTAAAAATTGGGTGTATCATGACACTGAAACGGCTGATGTTGTGAAACAATACTTACAAAGTTACTACTGGTGCACGTTGGCGCTCACGACGATTGGTGAGTCATATTATTTTATAATTATTATTCATTTAGTTATTTTAATTGAATTTGTTATAAAACAAAATGTCGCTTGTAATTGAACTAACGGGTCTAATAACTATTTATGGACAGTGAAATCATAGAATCTATCTTGCGTGTTTTTTTTTGTAGGGTTATCTATATTTTACAAGTCTAATTTTGTTGTTCATATATTGTAATATTTATTGCCTACTATGTTTTTAAAGAGGTTTATAATACTATTAATGTTCGCTCTGTGGTTTAAATTCGACCATAATCAATATTGATATTTTGAAGAAAAAAAAAACTAACTATAATATATTCATTTTTTTAATAATAATAATAATGAATAAGAACTAAACAAAAAATAGAAATAAAATCGATTGACAAACAGCGTAGAAATTATGAGGCCGAGTCTAAAGTATATGTATTTAAAATCTTATAACGTCTTTATGATATTTAAATAGCGTATAATTAATAAAACATTAATTTTAGTTGACAATCAAACATTTCAAGTCATAGCCCTTAATTGAAAGAGTTCAGACCATCGTTACTTTGTCTTTTTTAAATACTGCTTAGTCAAAATTCAACAAACTTTATAAATTTTCACCATATTATTAAAGTAATATCAGCGTTTTTCTCTAAAAGATTAACACTATTATGAGTACATTGTTAATGTATTTTGAATTAAAAATCTGTTTAAAAATGCTCCACTCAAATTACAACGAATAAAATGTATGTTTTCTTTTTACCAGCAAATAGCTAGTAATTATTTCAATTTAATTAATTCACGATCAAATTATAATTTTTCTGAATACTATAGGTTGCCTATTGCAATAATGAAAATGATAACAAATTAAAACATGTAGTTTAACACGATCCAATTTATGAAATATTATAGAATGGTACCAACCATTGCTGTCTAGAGTTTTGCTGCAAACAAATTTGTTATTAAAACAACATAACCCCTTATCGTAAGACGTATAAATATATTAGGATATCTGTATTTATTTATAGTATAAAAGAAATAGCGTAACTTATCCAATCAGAATCTTTTCTCATTATTGAACACAAAAGTAAGCTCTGTATAGAAATAATTTAGACCCATATTAAGAATCCAAGTTACTAGAATGAATAGTTACAAAGTTTTCTACTTCATGTGTTACGAGTTTTTAGCATTTTCCGTTCATTTATTGAGCGTCATTTGGTTTGTTTATTTTGACGAAAGATCAACAAGGATTATCTTTGTAATATTTACTGATTTTGTACTATATAGCTAAACTAGCTGTGTACCCGCGCCCGCACCCGCATTTCAGATATTTTTCACAGCGTTTTAATAATTTTTTTATATGGAACACTAACAAAATTTATTAGGACTAAGATAAAGTAAATTTTTTTCTCATAAATTCAAGCACTCGCCCGTAAAACTGTGCATTGAATCGGATTTTATCCAAATATTTATGAGTTTTAATTTTTTTACGCAGCACCCTAATTATTTTTGAAAATTCGAAGTACCCTGAGTTACGCGGAGTATCTTCAGCTAAGAAAAAAGTCCCGTCAAAATCTGTTCAGCCGTTTCGGAGATTACCCGGAAGAAACAGAGAGACAAAATTTTTTATTTATTAGTATAGATTACAAATATTACTTCTATTACAACCCACAATTTTTACATCTACTGAGCGTCGTATTTGATGTGCAGTGTGTATTTTATGTACCTATTGTAAGTTTGAATCCATTTATCATATGCTGAATAAGCGTGGAATTTAGATGAAATCACGATTTCATAAGAGTTTAATTTTTAACGAGCAACCCCAATTAAAAAAAAGTAAGTAGCCTAAGTAATTTCAGGTATTTGTGAGAAAAAGTCTCGTCGAAATCAGTCCAGCCGTTCCGGAGATTAGCCGAAAAGTCTTGACGATAAGACTATTATTTATTATAAAATAAGAATATTAACATGAAATGTAATAAAATGTCACATTATATAACAAGTAAAATAAAATCTTCAAATAAATGTGATGTGAGTTCATACAGAAAAAAGTTCTAGCTTCTACTTAAACTTTTAATATGGTATTAAGTAATATAGTACCTTACTATATAGAGGCTTAATACTGAGATGTTATTTAATTACGTTCCAACGGAGAACTGAATGAAAGTAGCTTCGAGTTCGCAATTTAAAACGTAACAAACTTACCCTTAAACTCTTTTAATGCTAGCGCTTTTTAAAAAAAGTTATATATGTTTGTGTAAAGAAAACTTTAGTTGAGTATTTTACTAATCGTCACTAAACCTCCGTAATAAATATCTATTAATTCTTATTCCTAAATCTTTTCTTCAATTCGATCTTGTTTACGATCACTTGATATTGAGACACGGTGATTTATTGTTTGGTGTCGTCTGTGACATTTGATGATGTATTATTAAATTTTTATACGCACATATTATTTATACATATTCTTTTAAATAATATTAGTTTTTTACTTGGAATTTTTTTTAACATCTCTTTGATTATTGTTACTCAGATGTAAGAAACAATTAAATAATATATTTAAGTAAAACTTTGTTTGAAATGGCGCTAAGAAATTTAAAGCGTACCGGTCTATTCTATAGGAAAAAAAAACAATTCGTATTTTTTTACTTCGAGTAAATATTAACTGCTTCCAATGTACTTTTAATTGTAATTGTTTTTAACAAAGAAAAAAGAAGCCCTTAGAAAAAAAAGTCGGTTGAAGAGAAACAAGAGAAAATATTTCTACCTGTGACTATTTTTATTATACGAGTATATTTGATGTTTTTATGGAATCGGATACTGAAGTCATTTTATTGCCAAATACAAATTTCATTTTTAGATTTTTTTTCACTATAGCAGCTTCATCGTTTTATCATCGCCCATAAGCCTTTATTCTTGTAGGCAACTCGTTTCGGCACTAAGCTAACCTCATCGAGATTTGATTTGCGGTTTTCACGATATTGTCCACTCAACGGGCTGGTGGCCGTCTATTTACATACTTATTACTACATGGCCGCCATTTAATTAACGTTTTAGTCCATCTGTCATCACTGTCTAGCAACATCTCCATTTTTGTGCGGGTAAATCCTCTTAGGTTACCCACCACCGAGCGAGAGCTCGAGACCTACGGCAACATGTCCTGCCTAAACCTATTTCAGTTTCGTGATTATCTTGGCAACTCAGCGTGATTATCATATAACAGCTAACTATAAATTTATTTCTACAATTTTTTTGACACCTTGAGCACTAACCTAGCATTTAAGCTAGCTTTCTATTGTTTTCCTATTGTCTCATTTTTATGGGTAATCGACATATTAAGAATAAATTTTATGTACCATAGCTATATACCATATCGTTAATGCTTACAATACATAGCTGACGGGTTGGGACACCAGCGTATTGTTTTTATAGAAGACATCGCGTCGACGCGAGCCCAGCACGACCTCTTCCATAAGAAAGTCGGTTTGGCGTCCTGAACCGCCCGCTGTTTGTCAAAACCATAAGGGAATCTTTAGGGTTTCACGAAAACCGTGAATGAATTAATGAGCATGGAATAACACTTAAAATATTTAATTCCTGGTTAGACTAATTACGAATAGGTACGATATGATAATTGTTTTCAATTAATAATTGCTGCTACAAAGTTTACTTACTAGAGAAATTCCTTGCACTTACACAGTTTAAAAAGTCAGCTTAATGAAATATTTCAAACGAGTTCAAGCGTTTCGCAAAGTTTGTACTTTTACTAGTAACTATAAGTAAGTAACTAGTAAGTTACAGTTCATATTAGGTTGCCCTTTTCATCATTTTGTTCATATTTCTTTATCACCGTTGTAGATTAAATGTTTATAAGTTTAACGAATTAATCAATATATATTAAATTCATCATCATCATCAGCCAACCGATAGACGTCTTCGTCCCCAATAGGGGGGGAATTGCCATAATCGCCATGCTTGGCAGGCAGGTTGGCCATCGCAGTAGGTATTTATGGTACTCAAAGGATGCTGCTGCCCATCCCCTGGTTTATCCCTTAGTCGCCTTTTACGAACCCACGGGTAGATATGGGGTGGTACTATTTTTAGCCGGAACCACACGGCTATATTAAATTAAAATAACTAAATACAAATAAAAAAGTTAACATATTTTATTCAAATTGACTATTCCGCAATTCTATTTTCAAAATTGTATTACGTCTGTGGGTAGTTAAAATGCTGATGACAGAAATTATTTAACATGAACTTGAATTCACAACAACTGGGTTGATTTGCAGTTTGCTTATTTCTATAAATAGATTCAAGAAAGATCTGGTTATGTCAATTTTGTAACTGTATTAGGGTATTTTTAATCGTCATTTATTTTGGTTCCTTTTAGCTATAGTTTTTGTTGTAACAATATTTATTTATACTTTCATACGTAATTATTGTAAAAAGGTGGACTTAATGCCTGAGGCATCCTCTGCCAGTCAACCTTATGGTTGATTTACGAGTGTCGGCCCTTGGAGGGATTAGTAAATGATGTCCTTTTAGTTTTTTTTTTCCTTTCCAAGCGATAATAAAAAAGAAATAAATCATCAAGTATTAGATTAGAGATTTTAATAATTTGAGGTGTACAAAACCTTAATTTATTTGTAAGCAAATGTCTAAATAAATTTTTTCATATTTTTAATTTCCCATAAAGAGTAAGTAGTCCGACATAAAATCTCCATATTCACTCACTTAATTGTTGAAATGTAAACGTACTTTCGAAACTTCATATTTGTGGCTACAGTAAGTTGTCAAATGTGAAACATAGGATTTTTTTTAAACTGTAGTTTAATCTGATATTATGAAGTTTACTATTAACTTTTGTACAAGTTCTATCCAATAGAATAGAACTAATTTATACTAATGAATAAAAATGCAGCATAGTTTTTTTTTTTTAACCTAGCTAATGCTGTTGACCGGTAGGCCTTTACAGCTCCACCGTAACTTTGGGGGCGAGAGCTGAAAGCACTCGCCGCAAAAGTTTGATGCATAGACTGTTTTTAAACATATGTGAATAATGGAAGACAACACAACCATAGTGCGATGTAGAGTCGTACAAGGAAAATTAATTTTTGTTTCATTAATATATAAAATTGAAATGTCTGTTTTTTTACTAAATATATATGAGTAAATATAATTAAGTAAATATAAATGTATATACGAGGCAAATACCGAAAATGCAATTTTTGAAATTTTTGTCTGTCTGTCTGTTAGCAACGGCTAACTTCCGGAACGGCTGGACCGATTTGGACAGGACTTTTTTGTTAGATAGCTGAAGTTAGTACGCGTAAGTTAGGGTTCTGTATTTTTTCAAAGATAATTAGGGTTTCGCGTAAAAAAAAAATAAAAATAAAAAATAAAACCGTATCAATGCACAGTTTTACTGTCAGGTATTTAAATTTGTGAGAAATATCTTTGCTTAATATTAGTATTAAAAAAAATGGAAAATAATTAGGGCCCTGTAGAAAAAAAAAATTATAAACTATATACACCAGTGAAAAATATATGAAACGCCGGCGCAGTCGCGAGCACGCAGCTAGTTTGGCTATATGTTTTTAAATTTTAAAATTTTCCTTACTTGAACGAGTGGAATATAATGGAATAAATTTAAATTTACCTACGTTTACACTGTATAGGCTCAGTGCTTTGTCCACAATCTCTCCTGATGTTAAGTGACGATGTGGTCCAGAATGGAAAGCACACTAAACCTGGAGTTACTGTTTCTCAAGTGATGTTGCCGGAACACAACTATTGGAATTTGGCAACAGGTATACTAACTTGAGGGTGGTGGGCTACCCAGGCAGGCATTATTAGAAAATTCCCTGACAATTATGTTATTTATTCTTCATGATTAATTTTTACTTTTGATCCTAAAAAAAAATTTAATCCTCATGAATAACTAGAGGTATGTTCACAGTAACAGACTCGCGACTGCCAGTTTTACTTTTATACAAATAACCTATCGTACATAGTTGTTTAATTATCCATACTTTACACATCATGATTAAATAGCTTTGTTTAATTGAATTAATCTGTAATGGCCATAAAACACTGTTCAAATTGTGTGTGCTTTCCAAATATTCTATCAGCCGGTTGAACTCTATATAAATAATGGAAACATGTTTCGAATAACTCCGATAACAACTAGCCGGGAAGTTGTCATCTGTAAATAAAAGCCAAATTTAAATTAAGTTTCTAAACAACTATATATAGAAAATTAAACATGCATTAGGTATTTAGGTAAATAAGTATCTTACAAAAATAGTGAATTTATGCTTTATAATTTCAATTATAATTTTTTTTTCTGTAGTAATATGATATAATAATTTATAGCCTGTATAAAATATAATATAATCTCTCAACTTTACAGTAAAGTATTTTTATTAGCTCCAACTGACCATAGGCTCTTTTTAATGCTCGTTATCTTTACTTACAATTGTTATTTTAAAAACAAAATAGCTTTGGCACAGTTTCGTCGAAGAATAAAGCTATAACTTTGCATTATTATGCAGGTGTTTTATTGAAAAACACTGCTAATGTTAGTAATACAATAAGTCTTAAAAACAAATATTAATAACTATATTCATCCCACTTGATCCGCGTATAGTTAACAGTTTATTTTAAAAACTCTTTATAACGTTTACTAAATTTTTCACTAAATCGTTCAATTTCGACTTGTTTTTATAAAAGGAATTGTATGCAAAAACTTTAAGATAAAGAAATGTGGTTGAAAGTTCCTTCAATTCAAGCGCCATTGAGTTTAAGTGTCGGTTGAGACTCTTGGCTATCGAGGCGACGCGGGGGGTGTCTTCAAGTGCAGAGTCAGATGCAGTCGGGCGGCCAAACGCCAGAAAACTTCAACGCCTACAACTTTGTTCTTACGAAATAGGAATTAAGTGAGAAAATAAACACTGAAAGATTGTAACTGATAATATTTCTTATGGTATTACAATTTTTATAGTATTTAGTTTTAGTATTCATTGCGTAACTTTATGTGTAATCAGAATGTGTCTGAAAAGCACATTTGGCTGTACATTGGGCTGTGCTAGTACACTTATGTATGGTAGTGCGTGCTGGTTCTATCAGAGGAGATACAATGGTCTTATCTAGAAAAAAAAGTATCATTGAGAAGATATGAAAGCAAGTTTAATACAGTGGAAATGTGAAGTCTAAGAAATATAGCTGACATGAGAATTATAGATAAAGTATAGAACAGTATAATAATGTGATAAGGGAACGTTGTCGTGTTATAGAGGATATAGTGACAAACATAAATAAAGGAATGCTTAATTGGTTTAGACACGTAGAGAGGATGGATGAAAAAAGACTGACGAAACAAACTTACAAGTGTGAATGGGGAAGTTAGTAAGGATCGTCCTAGGCGAATATATCTCGACCAGATCAATATACTACGATACGTTTTCTGATTATGATATAAATAATAGTAGAGATTGAATTTATTCCCTTTTGTAATATTACATGGTCGAGTGGGCCAACAAACTGTGATTTGGATACTCTGTTTATGAATTATGAGCCTTTAAGCAACAAAAAATACACACGATTGCTAGATCTTTTATAATTAAATCAATTGTGCTGAGTCGAGTTTTTTTTTTTTCTCCTACCACTCCTTAGGCATATCCCTAGACCTTATAAAACATTAGGATTAATTAATAAATTTGTAGACGTCTACAATTGATTTTATTATGTTTTACTCTTTCTGTCTTATTTCTTTTATAAGTTTTATTCTTTTCTGTCTCCTTTTTTACCAACTTCAAAAAGGAGGAGGTTATCAATTCGTCTGTATATTTTTTTTTGTATGTTTCTTACTCGATTTCTCCGTCATTTGTGGACCGATTTTTATTTTTTTAATCGATGGAGTAAATTTCCGAAGTGGTCCCATTTCCACCAGATCAGGATCTGATCAGTGGAACTCAAGAAAATTAGAAAAAAACCTCAAATATTATAGACACTTACACGTGTTTTATATATTCGTTTCCAAAGCTATGAAGTAGACTTCACAGTTATACCTAAAAGTACGTACTTAAACTAAAAAGTAGAAAAAAACTTTTTTATTAAAAACAAAACCGACATCAAAAGAATAAACTATACAAATGCAGTGCACTAAAAAGTCAATCAATAATTACTTTATTAATCTGCTTCGTTAATTTTGGAGTCGGTGCCAGCTAGAGTTAACCAATGGACTAATTTATAAATGGAAATAACTGCCTAAACTTTATCACAATTAAATATAAGCTAAATAAAGGACTAAAGTGATTTTAAAGAAAAATTAATCAAAATTAAATATAAATAGCGACGTATAAAGCTGGCACCGATTTCAAAATTAACGAAGCAGATTAATAAAGAAATTATTTATTGACTTTTTAGTGCAGTGTTTTTTTCATAGTTTATTTTTTTAAAGTCGGTTTTGTTTTTAATTATAATATTTTTTCCAATTTTTTCTTAATCTGGTACAATTTTTTTTATTAACTTATTAAATGTGTTCAGAATATTTTATTTTTCTTTACCCATTTTCGCTTGAATATTTTTATTTCATTAAACCTATAAATCATAGCATAGTTTATTTATAACATTACCAATTAAAAGTTTCAGTATAATATCGTGTTACCAGCTCATAATGATTAGCGGATTTAATAATATGGTGGTAACTCCCGCTGCCTTGTATAGGAATAAGAGGCCCGCAACTTTCCCGGAGGTTGACATTTTCCGCCCATAAATAGGGAGATAATTGCAGGAAATATAGCTCTTGTTTATTCCGTTAACAAAATATAAATTGAGGATTTTTATGTGCTTAAAATACAGCGAATACATTTGTTACGTTTTATTTAAAAATCTTTTCGTTTTTGTACTGAAAACTGATAACCTAAAGTTTAAATCTGCAGAATCTTATAATGATAATTCCTTAAATGAATATTGTTTAATTGGAGCTAGGAGTATGAATGTCCGAAACAAATTTTTATTCGAGCCTAGATTTCTATTAATAGTAAAATTTTTAACTATTATAAGATAATGTTTATCCTTTTTTATGGAACATCTCAGTAAATTGAGTATACTGAGCGTATTTATGTTTTTTTTTAAATGTACAACATAAAGAAGTTAAGTTATAATCGACCTTGTTTTGTATAGAAATCCGATCTTTATAAATTACCATAGTCTGCAGTTGCCCCTTAAAGTTAGGTAAAAATGCCGCTCTGTTTGCTAATTTATACAATAAAAAAATAACATAACATAAGCTCATGCCTGTTAACCCTGAAGGGTTAGGCAGAGGTGAAATAGCGAACTACACCACCCACATTTCGCTTGAGCTTAGTTCCGTCCCAGATGTGACAGAGGGCGAGTAAAAATACTATGTAAGGACAGTAAAATATACATCCAATATAACATTAATAATAAGGGATTTCAAAGCCAATTTGGTGACATTTTTAATGCAATGAGGCTAATTTAGTAAAAAAAAAACATTTGTAATTAAAACAAAACCGACTTCATAAGAATAAACTACAAAAATGCACTAAAAAGTCAATAAATAATTATTTTATTAAGCTGCTTCGTTAATTTTGTTATTAGTGCCAGCTATGGATAACAAAGTGGTGTAAATGTCCGTCGCTCATTATGTTCAATTTTGATTCATTGTTCTTTAAAATCACCATAGTCCTTTATTTAGCTTATGTGATAAAGTTAAGGCAGTTATTTCCATTTGTAAATGAGTACATTGGTTATCGCTAGCTGACACTGAATCCAAAATTAATGAAGAAGATTAATAAAGTAATTATATATTGACTTTTTAGTGCAATTTTATAGTTTATACTTTTGATGTCGGTATCGTTTTTAATTTATACAATAGCATATATGTATTGTATTTTATCACTGTATAAGATTTCACGCCACAACTAACTCTTCTAAATAAAGGTTTTCACATAAAGTTAAGCCTAGTTTTAATCCCTTGAGCACTAACTTGGTGTTTACGCCATCTTTCCATTATTTTCCTATTGTCTTCCTATTGTCTTATTTTTACGGGTAATCGACACATTAATATCTCAAGAGTTTGCCAATGCAGAAGTAGAAATAATGTTCTATAAACGAAATTATACTCTCTATATTCAGATTTTCCATAACTTGTGAACCAACTTGCAATAATTTTAATCGAAGGAGTACACTTCCGAGGTGGTCCCATTTCCACCAGATCAGGATCTGATCAGTAGAACAAAGAGAAATTGAGAAAAACCCTCGAATATTATAGACAATTAAACCTATGAAGTAGGCTACAAAAGTACATACTTAAACTAAAAAGTAGGAAAAAACTATTTTAACCCCTTGAGCACTAACATGGCGTTTACGCCAGCTTTCCATTGTTTTCCTATTGTCTCATTTTTATGGGTATTTCACACATTATTTAAAATCATAACCGACTTCAAAAGAATAAACTATAAAAAAAAAATCACCCTAAAGTAAATAAATAATTAGGTACTTTATTAATCTGCTTCGTTAATTTTGGAGTCGGTGCCAGCTAGAGTTAACCGATGTGCTCATTTACAAATGCAAATAACTTTATCACAATTAAATATAAGCTAAATAAAGGACTAGGGTAATTTTAAATAACAATTAATCAAAATCGAATGTAATTAGCGACGTACATTTACACCACATTGTTATCCGTGAGCTGACACCGGTTTCAAAATTAACGAATCAGATTCATAAAATAATTATTTATTGACTTTTTAGTGATTTTTATCCATTTATTCTTTTGAAGTCGGCTTTTTATTAAAAAAGTTTTTTTTAATTTAATTCTATACTTATCTGTATAGATGATAACAGTAAAATATACAATTTAATTATGTGTTACAATAATTATTATTATATTAATATCAAATGTAAAAAATTGAGCTTGAATGAGTAATTATAGTGCACTTTCATATTTCTTTAAAATAATAATTGTCGCTACATTGAGAATGTCATCCAAGGAATAAAGTTACCACTTTTAGCGCAGTACCAACCATTTTAATAAAAGCTTGTTTCTTTGAAATTTCAGCCAGTAAATAATAAACGCAAAGGGACGTATTCTGACGATGACATTTCTACGATTCAAATTGAAAATAGCGGAAGAAGGAAATAGTAAAACGTGACAAAGTTACGGCACAAATTGAACATTCATACTTATAGAGAACTTTTTGAAAACATTGTTTAGGATTTATTTATACAATTTTATTTTATATACACAGCTTTACTGATGAATAAATATTTTACTACGTATTTTTATTTATATTATAAAGCTAGCTGTGTGCCCGGGAAACTGCTACGTTTCATATGTTCTTTATTGCGTAATATAGTTTTTAAATAATCATTGGCAAATAATGTTATGACGGTGCTGTCCACTAAAGATATTTTGTTCTAATTTTCATCAACTAATATTTTTTACACATAACCCAAATTACTTTCTTAAGTTTTATTTTGGTACGTACTAAAAGAAAGCAAAGACATTTCTTATAAATTCAAGAACTTGCCAGTAAAACTTCAGTTGAATCTTTTTTTTGTCACAATTTCTTGATGTTTTAATTTTTTTACGCATAAAATGCAGAATCGCTCAACTGCAATGTACATTCATTTGTATTTAGTAAAAAAAATGTTAGATATTACAAACATACACTTAAATTTTATTTATTAGTATATATGTATTCATTTCATTATCAATTTAAAAATTGTCAAAACGTAATGTATATTTGATAATACAGGCTTAGTTCTCTCTGTTCGATAATGACTGCGTTTCTACTAATGAGATTGATACGTTATTAAACTTCGTGAGTTTGTGTATTCGATGATATTTATAAATAGTTGTTAATACACATAAAGGTTTTAGATGTTCAGTCTAGTTTCTTAAAATATACATGGGTCATTTTATGTCAAATCGACAAATGGCTGAATACTTTATTTGGAACAAAACTTTTTAATTAAAAACAAAACCGACTTCAAAGGAATCTACCATAAAAATGCACTAAAAAGTAAATAAATAATGACTTTATTAGTCTACTTCTACTAACTTCAATTATATGTACTTGTAATTATATGTAATTGTGTTTCGCTTAAAAAAAATTCCAAATCGGTCCATAATTGACAGAGAAATCGAGTAACAAACGTAAAAAAAAGTACTGACGAATTGATAACCTCCTTTTTGAAGTCGGTTGAAAAGATACTTTATCTTGGAAAAAAGATAAAACCGTTTCCGAAATATAAAAAAAATAAACTTGAAAAAACAGAAAATAACAGTGAAAATTTCAGTTTTGCATAACTTAAAAACCAAGTTTTTTTCCTTTGGTAGAACTTCATCTTGTAATATATAAAAAAACTGCCAACCAAAATACATCCAAATCGGAGGGTTCCGATTACAACCATTTGTCTGGAATGACCTAGATTAATTAATGTGTCAGACTAGCAGATTTCGGCAAGTATAGTTTCTAAAATAAGTACCTATGTCAGAGCAGAACAAGTGACAGGGAAGTTAAGGAGTAAGGTTAACATGCCATGATGAGAGATGAAGTCGATACTAGAAAAGTGTTAAGTATAAGGTATAGGCTCAGTTCTTTGACCAGTGGTCTAGTACAAAATACATTAAGCCAAGAATTTCTCAAGTGATGCTGTCGGAACACACGGATGATTTTACTTCTTGCATACTAATTTTCAATTTACATTTAATACCATGATGAATCCAGAAAAAAACAATTGTTAATAAAAAAACAAAACACAAACGAAAAGACGTTTCATTAACGTAATATCAGTTTTTTATATCAATATCAAGACGCTTTAATGGTTACATATTTCAGTATAGTTTATTGAAGTATTTTCATAGATATTTTATAGGGTCGTATTTCATAATATATAAATAATTCAATTGTTTCCAAAAAAAGTATAGGTATAATATTAAAGTTAGGTATAGTATAGTATAGGTATAGTATAGTATTAAAGTGATAAGGGAACGTTGTCGTGTTATAGAGGATATAGTGACAAACATAAATAAAGGAATGCTTAATTGGTTTAGACACGTAGAGAGGATGGATGAAAAAAGACTGACGAAACAAACTTACAAGTGTGAATGGGGAAGTTAGTAAGGATCGTCCTAGGCGAATATATCTCGACCAGATCAATATACTACGATACGTTTTCTGATTATGATATAAATAATAGTAGAGATTGAATTTATTCCCTTTTGTAATATTACATGGTCGAGTGGGCCAACAAACTGTGATTTGGATACTCTGTTTATGAATTATGAGCCTTTAAGCAACAAAAAATACACACGATTGCTAGATCTTTTATAATTAAATCAATTGTGCTGAGTCGAGTTTTTTTTTCTCCTACCACTCCTTAGGCATATCCCTAGACCTTATAAAACATTAGGATTAATTAATAAATTTGTAGACGTCTACAATTGATTTTATTATGTTTTACTCTCTTTCTGTCTTATTTCTTTTATAAGTTTTATTCTTTTCTGTCTCCTTTTTTACCAACTTCAAAAAGGAGGAGGTTATCAATTCGTCTGTATATTTTTTTTGTATGTTTCTTACTCGATTTCTCCGTCATTTGTGGACCGATTTTTATTTTTTTAATCGATGGAGTAAATTTCCGAAGTGGTCCCATTTCCACCAGATCAGGATCTGATCAGTGGAACTCAAGAAAATTAGGAAAAAAACCTCAAATATTATAGACACTTACACGTGTTTTATATATTCGTTTCCAAAGCTATGAAGTAGACTTCACAGTTATACCTAAAAGTACGTACTTAAACTAAAAAGTAGAAAAAAACTTTTTTATTAAAAACAAAACCGACATCAAAAGAATAAACTATACAAATGCAGTGCACTAAAAAGTCAATCAATAATTACTTTATTAATCTGCTTCGTTAATTTTGGAGTCGGTGCCAGCTAGAGTTAACCAATGGACTAATTTATAAATGGAAATAACTGCCTAAACTTTATCACAATTAAATATAAGCTAAATAAAGGACTAAAGTGATTTTAAAGAAAAATTAATCAAAATTAAATATAAATAGCGACGTATAAAGCTGGCACCGATTTCAAAATTAACGAAGCAGATTAATAAAGAAATTATTTATTGACTTTTTAGTGCAGTGTTTTTTCATAGTTTATTTTTTTAAAGTCGGTTTTGTTTTTAATTATAATATTTTTTCCAATGTTTTCTTAATCTGGTACAATTTTTTTTTATTAACTTATTAAATGTGTTCAGAATATTTTATTTTTCTTTACCCATTTTCGCTTGAATATTTTTATTTCATTAAACCTATAAATCATAGCATAGTTTATTTATAACATTACCAATTAAAAGTTTCAGTATAATATCGTGTTACCAGCTCATAATGATTAGCGGATTTAATAATATGGTGGTAACTCCCGCTGCCTTGTATAGGAATAAGAGGCCCGCAACTTTCCCGGAGGTTGACATTTTCCGCCCATAAATAGGGAGATAATTGCAGGAAATATAGCTCTTGTTTATTCCGTTAACAAAATATAAATTGAGGATTTTTATGTGCTTAAAATACAGCGAATACATTTGTTACGTTTTATTTAAAAATCTTTTCGTTTTTGTACTGAAAACTGATAACCTAAAGTTTAAATCTGCAGAATCTTATAATGATAATTCCTTAAATGAATATTGTTTAATTGGAGCTAGGAGTATGAATGTCCGAAACAAATTTTTATTCGAGCCTAGATTTCTATTAATAGTAAAATTTTTAACTATTATAAGATAATGTTTATCCTTTTTTATGGAACATCTCAGTAAATTGAGTATACTGAGCGTATTTATGTTTTTTTTTAAATGTACAACATAAAGAAGTTAAGTTATAATCGACCTTGTTTTGTATAGAAATCCGATCTTTATAAATTACCATAGTCTGCAGTTGCCCCTTAAAGTTAGGTAAAAATGCCGCTCTGTTTGCTAATTTATACAATAAAAAAATAACATAACATAAGCTCATGCCTGTTAACCCTGAAGGGTTAGGCAGAGGTGAAATAGCGAACTACACCACCCACATTTCGCTTGAGCTTAGTTCCGTCCCAGATGTGACAGAGGGCGAGTAAAAATACTATGTAAGGACAGTAAAATATACATCCAATATAACATTAATAATAAGGGATTTCAAAGCCAATTTGGTGACATTTTTAATGCAATGAGGCTAATTTAGTAAAAAAAAAACATTTGTAATTAAAAAACAAAACCGACTTCATAAGAATAAACTACAAAAATGCACTAAAAAGTCAATAAATAATTATTTTATTAAGCTGCTTCGTTAATTTTGTTATTAGTGCCAGCTATGGATAACAAAGTGGTGTAAATGTCCGTCGCTCATTATGTTCAATTTTGATTCATTGTTCTTTAAAATCACCATAGTCCTTTATTTAGCTTATGTGATAAAGTTAAGGCAGTTATTTCCATTTGTAAATGAGTACATTGGTTATCGCTAGCTGACACTGAATCCAAAATTAATGAAGAAGATTAATAAAGTAATTATATATTGACTTTTTAGTGCAATTTTATAGTTTATACTTTTGATGTCGGTATCGTTTTTTAATTTATACAATAGCATATATGTATTGTATTTTATCACTGTATAAGATTTCACGCCACAACTAACTCTTCTAAATAAAGGTTTTCACATAAAGTTAAGCCTAGTTTTAATCCCTTGAGCACTAACTTGGTGTTTACGCCATCTTTCCATTATTTTCCTATTGTCTTCCTATTGTCTTATTTTTACGGGTAATCGACACATTAATATCTCAAGAGTTTGCCAATGCAGAAGTAGAAATAATGTTCTATAAACGAAATTATACTCTCTATATTCAGATTTTCCATAACTTGTGAACCAACTTGCAATAATTTTAATCGAAGGAGTACACTTCCGAGGTGGTCCCATTTCCACCAGATCAGGATCTGATCAGTAGAACAAAGAGAAATTGAGAAAAACCCTCGAATATTATAGACAATTAAACCTATGAAGTAGGCTACAAAAGTACATACTTAAACTAAAAAGTAGGAAAAAACTATTTTAACCCCTTGAGCACTAACATGGCGTTTACGCCAGCTTTCCATTGTTTTCCTATTGTCTCATTTTTATGGGTATTTCACACATTATTTAAAATCATAACCGACTTCAAAAGAATAAACTATAAAAAAAATCACCCTAAAGTAAATAAATAATTAGGTACTTTATTAATCTGCTTCGTTAATTTTGGAGTCGGTGCCAGCTAGAGTTAACCGATGTGCTCATTTACAAATGCAAATAACTTTATCACAATTAAATATAAGCTAAATAAAGGACTAGGGTAATTTTAAATAACAATTAATCAAAATCGAATGTAATTAGCGACGTACATTTACACCACATTGTTATCCGTGAGCTGACACCGGTTTCAAAATTAACGAATCAGATTCATAAAATAATTATTTATTGACTTTTTAGTGATTTTTATCCATTTATTCTTTTGAAGTCGGCTTTTTATTAAAAAAGTTTTTTTTAATTTAATTCTATACTTATCTGTATAGATGATAACAGTAAAATATACAATTTAATTATGTGTTACAATAATTATTATTATATTAATATCAAATGTAAAAAATTGAGCTTGAATGAGTAATTATAGTGCACTTTCATATTTCTTTAAAATAATAATTGTCGCTACATTGAGAATGTCATCCAAGGAATAAAGTTACCACTTTTAGCGCAGTACCAACCATTTTAATAAAAGCTTGTTTCTTTGAAATTTCAGCCAGTAAATAATAAACGCAAAGGGACGTATTCTGACGATGACATTTCTACGATTCAAATTGAAAATAGCGGAAGAAGGAAATAGTAAAACGTGACAAAGTTACGGCACAAATTGAACATTCATACTTATAGAGAACTTTTTGAAAACATTGTTTAGGATTTATTTATACAATTTTTTATTTTATATACACAGCTTTACTGATGAATAAATATTTTACTACGTATTTTTATTTATATTATAAAGCTAGCTGTGTGCCCGGGAAACTGCTACGTTTCATATGTTCTTTATTGCGTAATATAGTTTTTAAATAATCATTGGCAAATAATGTTATGACGGTGCTGTCCACTAAAGATATTTTGTTCTAATTTTCATCAACTAATATTTTTTACACATAACCCAAATTACTTTCTTAAGTTTTATTTTGGTACGTACTAAAAGAAAGCAAAGACATTTCTTATAAATTCAAGAACTTGCCAGTAAAACTTCAGTTGAATCTTTTTTTTTGTCACAATTTCTTGATGTTTTAATTTTTTTACGCATAAAATGCAGAATCGCTCAACTGCAATGTACATTCATTTGTATTTAGTAAAAAAAATGTTAGATATTACAAACATACACTTAAATTTTATTTATTAGTATATATGTATTCATTTCATTATCAATTTAAAAATTGTCAAAACGTAATGTATATTTGATAATACAGGCTTAGTTCTCTCTGTTCGATAATGACTGCGTTTCTACTAATGAGATTGATACGTTATTAAACTTCGTGAGTTTGTGTATTCGATGATATTTATAAATAGTTGTTAATACACATAAAGGTTTTAGATGTTCAGTCTAGTTTCTTAAAATATACATGGGTCATTTTATGTCAAATCGACAAATGGCTGAATACTTTATTTGGAACAAAACTTTTTAATTAAAAACAAAACCGACTTCAAAGGAATCTACCATAAAAATGCACTAAAAAGTAAATAAATAATGACTTTATTAGTCTACTTCTACTAACTTCAATTATATGTACTTGTAATTATATGTAATTGTGTTTCGCTTAAAAAAAATTCCAAATCGGTCCATAATTGACAGAGAAATCGAGTAACAAACGTAAAAAAAAGTACTGACGAATTGATAACCTCCTTTTTGAAGTCGGTTGAAAAGATACTTTATCTTGGAAAAAAATAAAACCGTTTCCGAAATATTAAAAAAATAAACTTGAAAAAAACAGAAAATAACAGTGAAAATTTCAGTTTTGCATAACTTAAAAACCAAGTTTTTTTCCTTTGGTAGAACTTCATCTTGTAATATATAAAAAAACTGCCAACCAAAATACATCCAAATCGGAGGGTTCCGATTACAACCATTTGTCTGGAATGACCTAGATTAATTAATGTGTCAGACTAGCAGATTTCGGCAAGTATAGTTTCTAAAATAAGTACCTATGTCAGAGCAGAACAAGTGACAGGGAAGTTAAGGAGTAAGGTTAACATGCCATGATGAGAGATGAAGTCGATACTAGAAAAGTGTTAAGTATAAGGTATAGGCTCAGTTCTTTGACCAGTGGTCTAGTACAAAATACATTAAGCCAAGAATTTCTCAAGTGATGCTGTCGGAACACACGGATGATTTTACTTCTTGCATACTAATTTTCAATTTACATTTAATACCATGATGAATCCAGAAAAAAACAATTGTTAATAAAAAACAAAACACAAACGAAAAGACGTTTCATTAACGTAATATCAGTTTTTTATATCAATATCAAGACGCTTTAATGGTTACATATTTCAGTATAGTTTATTGAAGTATTTTCATAGATATTTTATAGGGTCGTATTTCATAATATATAAATAATTCAATTGTTTCCAAAAAAAGTATAGGTATAATATTAAAGTTATCACTAAAAAAATCAATTCAAAATTCTGAAGTGACAGTTCTGAAAATTCTTTTACTATTAGATAGCTAACGTTCAGGTTGTGATTATATTTTATTATTGTGAAAAATCTTGATTATAATAATTCATATATATATAGATAAAATCATATGAAATAGATTTGATACTTAATCTAAAAAAAGATCTCCTTAGCAATGGTTTTAAATATTTGTGTTTTGTAGAACTTACGTTTATATAATATATTATGACCAGGATTCTTTGTTGTTGGACATTTTTAGCGTTGTACCCATTTCTGACTCAGTCAAACCGTGTGCCTTTGTCCTCAAATACTCAGTTAACCCTTTTTAGGACATCGTGGACGATAAGAATAAACAAATGACCTTAAATAATGTTTACATTTAATAATATTAACCAGAAATATAGTGGAATTAAAAGCAAAAACATAAAAAAATATGAGAAAACTTGGTATATTTTTGTGCAGGGGCAAAATAAATAATAGATGGAAAGATGGAAGACGTCAAAAGAATATTTTTTATTGAAAATATGTAACTAATGTGCTTGTTAGCTTAAAAAATTAAAAATGTCTTGACAACTGCCAGGCGTAGTCCTTTCATAAATGTTCGCCTAGTTGTCGAAATTAGAACATTATCATTATTGAAACACTGAGGAACCACAAACAGTTCCCATTTTTATTGATAACACTAAAACTACGAAATAGCTACTAAAAAAAGAAAGAATGTCGGTTTTAAAACGTTTTGAACTGTTTTATTTTTGCCTAAATTTGTATAGATTTAAATAAATCAGCTGCTATTACTGTTATTATAGTTCAACATACAGCAGTAAAAGTATAGGTAGTCTAAATAATAATCAAATGACAATACGTCTCTATAAAGTTGAGAGAAATGGATTAATTAATTTAGCCCCTATCTAGACTCACTTATACGCCAGTTTAAGTGAGATTATATGGAGCTCTATTTGTTTCAATATTAGATCTCAACTTAGCACTTGAAACCTATAGATGTAAATCATGATGAGTGTATACTTCTAGATTAATAAAAAAAAAATATTTTACTGAAGTGAAATTTTTTTCAGCTCCTTTGTGATTATTGAAATTTGATGAAACGAAAAAGCGACTATAATGAATAACAAATAATACATCTATAGGATTTGGCGTCCGAGAGAAAATATTATATCTTTGCTGTTTCTTAACCTTATTAGATCGAGGGTTCCGAAGGGTTCTACTTTCTTTATTTTCTCAATGTCACTTTTTGTTACATTTTTTAAAGTTTGGATTCCACTGCGTGTTAACTGCACTCATGTTTTTTTTATTATATGTATATATTAAGTACTTAGATAAATGAGTGAAAGAAAGAAAAAAAATCCTATCAACCCCACTTTGCTTAGGATGCGGATTAGAAGTTTTCTGTACTTAATTGCAATATTGAGTCATCATCGTTTTCATGCCCTGTTTCCAACTCACTTGGAATCGACACCGTGTTTTCTTCTTCCATAAGTCACTATCAGCCGTCATCTTTTCATTTACTCCTTTATCCTCTCTTCTCATAACATATCCATACCGCGACAAACAATTTACTTTCAACTTTTCTACAACTGGGGCCACTTTCAAACGTCCTGTAATGTATTCATTTCTCACTTTTAGTGAACTAATACTATTGAATAAAGTTTTTATTAATAAGATTCTGTGATGATATTTCACTATAATATTGGAAAATGCGGGTATTTTTATGTAAATGAAAATAAGCATCGAGTCAATACAATGGTCGCTGTAGGTTAATTTTGCGGTAACTACGCAACACCTATCAAACTTGTTAGCTTAGTGTAGTTTATGAATTTATAATTGTTGTTGTTCGTGATTGTATAAGTACACACAATGACAAACATAATTAAATTTTATTCATTACAATATATATGCATAATCGTATAATGTATAACAAAGAAATAGTTAATTGATTTATTTATTCTCATTTGAATTTTACTTTCGAGGACAATAAAAAATCAACAATAAAATAAATAATATCTTTAACAGCAAAAAAAATTCAAATATATTTTGCACTAGGGTATCATAAAATAGCCTTGAAATATTATACTACATGAAATAATTTCTTAATACGTTTTTCACATTTGTTACACGCAGCTGGTCTCTAAAGTTTGGATATTAGATTATTACTAAATTAATGATTATTTATTTTTATTTAATCAGTTTTCTTATAAAATGTTCACAAGAATTACAACTTTGGATTTATTGTGTTTGATTCAAAATAATGCAATCCTTGTCAATGACCACGGCAGCACTAGCGCTGGCAGAACTCACGCCTCTCGATCTCAAAGTTTGAGAGGTTCATAAACTAGAACAAATTAGACTCACAAGCATTACAGAACTATTACCTCATGACATATTGCTCGAGCGATCTACATTCAGTAATTACACCTTACATTCCTACCAATAGCAGAAATTCTAATATTACTTATAGCCGACTCTTAATATTTATACTGATAGTAGCAAACTTCTATCGGAGCGGCTTTATTTGCCTATATGGGAGATCAACTAATATTGCTACACAAAACTACAAATAACCTACACAGTTCATGCTCTATCTTTCAAGTCGAACTTCTCGCTATATTTAAAACTTGTCCATGGGCTAATGCTAATCTTCCATTCTTACTTTTTACCATATTTTCTGAATCCCAGGCAGCTATAGGAGCTCTTCTTGATAAAAATAAGATACATTCAGTAGTGTCTAAAATACATGCGTTCATACACTCACATTCACCTTACATCGTACCAATATTTTGGATTAAAAGCCACGTCGGCATTACTGGTAAGTTGGCTGTTGCTGCTGCTCAGAATTCTGGTGCATTAAATTATGCTCCTTCTTAAGCATTTTTCCCACTGATTATTATGAAGCGCAAAATTCGTGCTAAGTTCCATCGAGTTCGGTAGTCTAGATATGAACAATTTTCACGTTTACACAAATTGACAAATATTCCTAGAGCTTGAGTGAATGATGGTATTGTTCAATAACTTATTTTGATTTTTAGTTAGGTATCTGTTGTTCTGTCATTTTATTCTTATTACTTTTAGGCATATTTTAATTCCCACTTTAAGACATTATACTATTTACATTATTTTAGTTCCATGTTTTATGTTTTTATTTCCGTATGCTTTAATTGTTTTTTTCCACCATAAAGAGTTTTTTTTTAATAAAAGAAAGTGTTTGGTATTAAATCACGAGCACTTCTCTCACCATTATTTTGTGCAAAGAAACGCATTTCGTTTCCAGCTATTACATTACATTACGGGTTTTTCATATATTGTTATTCAACAAAATGCTAGATTTTGCTTGCGGATACTGATATCATTAAACATCCATGGTTCCATCGATAGCTGCGAAAAATACATCATTACTTACAGTATAGTGAATAAAGTGAATAGTGAATAACCCCTTGAGCACTAACCTGGCGCTTACGTCAGCTTTCCATTGTCTTCCTATTGTCACATTTTTATGGGTAATCGACATATTAATGAAACGAAATGATTTTGAAATAGATATGGACTCTATAATTGGATTATTTCTAAATTTCGTTTTCAAATGTATATAAACCACATATACATATGTTACGAAAGTTACGTGGCAGTCATATAACATTAACGACGGATGACGCATCTTTATAGAGACAATAAAAGGTGTAACAATGTGTCTCAGAGGCAGTTCGCTATATTAGCGATCGTTTTGCAAGTTTGCCAGGTGTAGCGTTGTTAACCTTTTCATCTTTTCTTCTTCAACTCTTTTCAATCATTTGTCATCTCAAAATTGATACATATCATTCTTCACACAATCCATACATACCTTCTTCCTCTATATATCCCATTTCCTACTTTACTGACATATCTACCCACCTTAATGCATAACATATACCACGCTAATAACATCATTTGTTTATTTAGAAAAAAAGCATATTACAAAAAATGCAAAGGTAAATGGGGGTCGTTCACAAATATTAGGCAAGTAAAATTTTATACATGTATGACTCATCTCCTATCTCTTGTCAAGAAAAGCAAGCCATGCTCTACCTCCCCCGCCTGTCACGATAACGTATGGTTTGAAATAATCTACACCAGAGGTCGTCAAACTGTGGCCCTTGACGGTCTTTGTGCGGTCCGCGCTGACACAAACAACTTCGGTAGACAAAGACTCAAAACTGAGTTTACGTATAGTTAGTGAACTAAGTTATGAAATTAGGCAACTTAGGCCACATAAAATCTTTAGGGAATTTGACAGGTCATAAAATATGTTAGTTAATAGATGGTATTAACTTTCATGACATCCATAAAAGTGTGGCCCGCAATGTACCTCACATGGACCTAAATATGCGGCCCTTGAACTGAAAAGTGTGTCTGCACTAATAAATAATTTAAAGTGTCTATTTGTAATATCAGAATTACAACTTCTTACTAAATACATATCAATGTATATACGAAACAATACCAAAAATACAATTTTTAACATTTTTGTCTGTCTATCTGTTCGTTCCGGCTAATCTCTGGAACGGTTGGACCGATTTTAACGGGACTATTTTTGGCAGATGGATGGTATTACTCCGCGTAACTGCGGCTACTTTTATTATTCTTAAATTAATAGGGTGCAGCGAAAATAATGTCAGGAAAATGATACTCCGCGTAAAAAATTAAAACTCATGAAGTTTTAGACAAAATACGATGCAATGGACAGCATCAACAAAACACCAAACAACCAATGGTTATTTAAAAACGCGTTATTTAAAATTTATTACGCGGTGAAGAATATATGAAATGCGGTTGGTACTACGGGCACACAGCTAGCTTTATAATGTAAACAGAAATACGTAGTTATAATATAAACATTCATCAGTAAAGCTGTGTATATAATAATATAAAACATTTAGATCATACCGTTCACCATGCTATCAAAAGAAGGAAAGCGTAGATCCTTGCCGCCCCACATTGGTGCTTGAACGGCTCCGTGAATCGATGATAGCACAGTGGTAAAGTGGAAAGATTCCGCGTTTCGAGAGTAGCAGCTCAAGCCGAGGTTCGTACCATTTTGGTGCCCTTGCGCTGGCTACATTTTTAGGCTGAACGCTTTAAGCGCTCTCCTCACATTTCGGTGAAGCCGTTAATGCCCTTCCGGTCAACAGCGTCAACAGCGTTAGTCAGATATAAAAAAAACCGTTGATGGACGTAGCTACAAATCTACCTATAGTATGCTATATGAGCCCGTGTTTTTGATGCAGTAAAATATTGTGTAAGATCTTTTTAAGGTCTCTTTGTCTAATGTTCGCCCGGATAAATAATACTATGAACTTTGAGAATCTATTACCAACCACTTAAAGGAGTGTTTCGGCAGCATAACTTGAGAGTCAACAGTCTAGGCCTAATGTGTTTAATGTATCGTTACTTAATTTTAGGTTACACTTTGGTCAAAATCAAAAATTCTATATTCAATGTGGGCCGTGAGAAGGCGTTTATGAATGTCAAAAATTACCACCGGTTCGGAAAACAACCCAGCTGAGAAGAGTCGATCTGATTTTCTTTTGAAATGTTTGGTTTAAATAAATGAAATTTTAACATAATAACAACAAATGGTTTTAGCGGAAGCACAAGAGGGGTGTTATTTCCAGCCATCATTATCGTTCATGTAATGATCCACCCTATAACCTGTAATGACCTTTGGAGATTAGAACCTGTTTGATATAGAGCTTAAACTTATTGTCTGGTAAATCAGTGATGTGCTATAGAACTTGTGCATTGTGCGATGTGCGTTAGAACCATATTGTAGAACCTTTTTTTTTTTTTTTGACGGGGGGAAATTAATTTACGCACTACCCTTACCTATTGCATTAGTGAGACCGAAGTCCCCCAATGCAATAGGTAAGGGGGCACGGAGGGACGTCTCCGTGCCAGTGTGGATCAAGAGTTACACCTAAGAACACAGCATTATCAAGAAAGCCTACAAGATTCCTTTCTATCTTGATTCTGCAATCAACATACTTCACACTGGACAAGATGATTTATACATTTAGTTTTATTGACATTTAGCAATAAATTATTTAAGAAAAAGCATTTTGAAATATCAAAGCTCTGAACCTAAAAAAAAACCTATAAATAAAAAGTACTTAATACAACGCGACAATAATGAGTTTTTAGTACATTTATCTCATAAACAATGATAATTATTATAGAGTTTTTAATCGTTCTTAAAAACAAAGGTGCTACTCTTGGAGTTTCACTGCGTGATCGAATCCGGAATGAGGAGATCCGTAGAAGAACCAAAGGAACCGACATTTCCCGAAGAATTGCTAAACTTAATTGGCAGTGGGCTGGGCACATTGAAGACGTAATGTGGGTAGGCCTCCCACAAGGTGGACCGACGACCTGGTGAAGGACGCGGGAATCCGCTGGATGCGGGTTGCGCAAGACCGGTCGTCATGGAGGTCTTTGCGGGAGACATATATCCAGCAGTGGACGTCTTTCAGTTGAACGGATGGGTGGGTGGAATCACTCTTAAAATCTTATTAAATACAACACTATCTGTTATTATAATGACACTTATTTTTATGCGTATTTTAAAGGTAACATTTTCGATGTTAAATACTGACAACATTACCAATAACTGTAAATAAAGCTTAGATTTTTTTTGCGTATAAAGCACCTTCGTAAATATTTTCATAGTTGGATACTTGTATAACTTTCCTATGAATATTATTACGCCCTAAACATACAAATCACGGGTATACAAAATAACATTATTATTCTATATTTACACCAGTTTATAAAAATCATTTGACAGTGTGGTAAAAGAGGGAATTGCGTGATATCTTTGGTGTTGCAGGCGTGCATAGGCTACGATGACCGCTTACCATCAGGTGGATTGTATGTCTGTTTGCCACTATAGTGGTACATAAAAAAAAAGAATTAGTAAAAATTTAAGGGTCTCCAAATGTTAGGAACAATGTTTTTTATCGTATTTATATTACGTGTTATCATCACATTTACTAGTAAGACTATTTTGAGGTACATATTAAAACGTTTACGTGCTGTAGTTGTTGGGAATAATCCCTGTTGCGCTGGTTTTCTAATATTTACTTCATTTTAATAATTTTGTATGGATTAATATTTTTTAAATTATAATAAGACATTTAATGTGATAGAACGTATATATACATATAGAACTTACCTTTATTATTAGCCTTCGATTAACCTGGTTCAGATTTTATTTTCCACCTCACTTCACTTTACGAATGTTCTAAATAATTTGATAACTAATGTGCACTTTTAAACATACGAGAGACAGCGGCGGCGGTTGCGTGTTGGCGTTCTGTTTTTAAATAGGAAGAGGAAAGGATAATGAATACATAGACTAAATAGAGCGGGAGCGTATAGACAATATAGAGAAGAAATAACTTAGAATAAGAAAAGAATATATACGATAATAGATGGCGTTAACATGTACAAAATAAAATTTAGAGTAATAACTGTAATTATTATTGTCTGGCGTTTAATATTTGTTTAATGACTGTTTGTAATTTATCATAATCTATTATTGTTCATAGCAATACATACTTTATACAACTTTCATTAAAGTTATTCTTTGTGATTATCCGTTAATCGTAGAACACGTTTCAAGTTTGTACTAAAACAAGTGTTGTATCCAAACTAAAATAAAAAATTTAAGCCTGCGTTATTTTTGTTTGGGTTTAAGCCAATTGTGGTTTTACAAATTAGTTTGATTTTTTTTTTCAACAGATGTCTTTTCCAACATTTTATTGATCCACTTAGCACAACTCCAAAAAATTATTCTCGATTTACACTTTAAATATTGGTATGTAAACAAGCAATATGTCTTAGTCAATCACTCAAAGGCACTCAAAAACCCAAATACCCATCAAGCTTTTATTTCTACATATGTCGTTGTATGTAGTTGTAGGAATCTCAGAGGAATAAAGTTAGGAATACGTAACCTTTCTCAATTCAATATGAATATTTTGATTGATTTACTCAGTCGTGAATAGCAAGACTCCAATTTACGTTTATGTTTTTGGAAATAAACTTGATTATTCACATACGTTTTAATGGCGTATGATTTCGAGAAAGACAAGGCTCCAATGTATTTTTTATTTTGTTTGTAATTTCATTCTTATTCCTAACAGATAATTTATAAGTAGATATATTGATTTTTTATTTAAATATCGAAATGGTCATGAAAAAAAATATTCTTCAAGATTTTTGTATGAATAAAAACAGCTGTCTAACGTGAACGTTTTGTCTTTCGAATGCAGTGTAATTTGCTTCTGTAAGCAAATTCGTATATCCGTCGCCTTTGTTTGCTCTAGACTTATTTTCTTGTTTCGTCAGAAAAATGTTTAGTGTTTTTTGTGCAATTATTGCAATATTCATAATTTATTGAAAAATCATATATGAATGCTTATTGCATGTACGAGTTTTTAATTAGTTTTAAGCGTAATCGAGTTGATCGAAAAGATGTGGAAAAAAATGGGTGCGCACCATCAAGTCCAATCGCTGGCTCGTTACGCATTGTCTGTCAAGAGCTTTCTAGCCACTAGCCAGGTACAGCATCTCACTCCTAGACTATTCGCCATATTCCGCAGATCTTACGCCGTGTGACTTCTATCTGTATCTGTAAAGGAAATAAAAAAGATACAAGATTTGATTTCGTTAAAGCTGTGAGTAAGAAAGCGTCAAGTGCATTGGAGTTGAATAAAATACATTTCTAGCAGTGTTTCGAACAATGGAAGATTCGCATGAAGCGTTGTTGACATACGGCAGATTTCAATATCGAATATTAAAAGTTAAGATTGTGATCAAACCCAAAAAAATGTATCATTTTTGCATTGATCACTGACACTGATCTGACACTTTAGAGATAAAATGGATTGAAAATTGGGTAAAACAAATGGAGATTGCATATTGAAACCGACCGACAAAGGAATGGTGTATATTGAAGGCTGTAATAATTAGATATGTATAAAATCGAAGTAAAATATTTTACAGCGTTACCGTCTTTATTAAATAAGTGATACCTCCTACATACAACACAACCTCATGAAACTTTAAGATTAGTTCTAATCGATTTAAAAATATTATGACTAAAAAAAATGTAAGTGATCTCGATGCCACTGCGAACTATTTTAAGATCAGCCGTTTTAAAGCATCCGGACTAGATTCTTGTGTACCTGCTTCAGTATTTTATCATTAGGACAGGTCCCAAGTTTCACATAAATATTATATATAACTAGCTGTTTTTCTCATCTATTTTTGTCTTATTACTTACTAGCTGTATGTCCGCGGCCGCGCCCATGTTTCATATATTTTTCATTGCGTAATATAGTTTTTAATTTTTTTTCTATGGAACCCTTAAAGTTGTCCAAAAAAAAATTTCGCTACTAATATTAAGCAAAAATATTTCTCACGAATTTTAATAGCTGCGAGTAGAACTGTGCATAGAATCGGATTTATACCCAATTTTATGACTTTTATGTACCTGGAACTCTAATAATTTTCGTAAAACAAATGTACCTACTATTGATATTTTGACATTAAAAACAGGCACTTCAATTTTATTTGTTGGTATAGATAATATGTAAGTTTTTTTTTGTTGAACACGTTCATATGTTTATATGATAAGTGATTTTCATAAAATTTGGTACGAGACGGATCAATAAAACGACTGAAACCGCCATGACATACACTAGTTTATGTTATAATATATTCACATGATTATAAAAATTAGGATTACCTTTAAACCCTTGAGCACGAGCCCTACGGTTGCTCGTACATAAGTCAAATAATTATATTCAATATAATTGCTATCTTTTGATATGAGTACAAAAATAAAGAAAGGAAGAGGATTTAGTTAGTACAATTTTTTATCTTTTTATTTTGTTTGTTATGCAGCTTTTATATTTCAAATTTATTTATTTAAAAATGGCCAACACTGTTTTATGATTATATGAAGTTGGTATTGAACTTTTTTTTTGTTATTAAATTGCCAATAAATATTCCTTTTAGTATATAGCCAACACGACTAAATGCATGAATATAAAGTAAGTGACAAAAGGTTAAATATTACAACAACAAAAAAATACGCTGTTTTATACAATAATATCCATATTTTTCTAACTATTTTCTAATTTTTTTTAGTTGGATTATCTATAAAAGCGTATTTTTAGTTTTCGGATATCAGATAATAAAAAATCACTAATCATGGTTAGTGTATAACGAGACTAAATGTTTAAAATATTGAAGTGCCATTGGCCCTTGGTAAGTATGCCAAATTTCGAGTCACTTCAACGTTTTGAAAGGGGTCAAAATCATGTTCCATACGTATGAAGCTAAAAATAAAAGCGTTTTAAAAATGTAATATTAGCCAAACAGGTAACCGGATATTTTTTCATAATAAATTTTATTGTTCCTGTATTCCTGTCACAGGTGGCGGGATAAAGGACTTGAACGCGAAGCTTATATGCGTACTGATTCGAATACAGAAAAAATAAATGAAAATTTACATTGGTATTTACTGGATAATGGATAAATCTCAGTATGACAATTGCTATGAGAATATAGAAAGTACAGTAAATATTTAGAATAAAAAAATAATACATTTATTTTAGTAATTCTAATAGGTCCTAATGAATAGTGGTAGTAACGGGAAATAATTACCGAAATAGTTCCCTTTATATAAAATTAATTTATTATTATTATAATATAATATAATTATAATTTATCTAAAATTATGTTTATTATATGAGTTTTAAAAACTTCAATACTGTCTCGATGAAATTTTGTTATGTGCTGTTTTTGAAGTGAAAACTTTTTAGCGGCGTTCTTATTTACTGTAGGAAAAAAACGAATAGATTTACATCACTATTTTTACTTACGCAGCCTATTGTTTTGATTATGTATAAACTACATGACAATGTACATGATTATTGCTCGGAGTGTCAATAGATGTAAAAACCAAACAAATGTTAAATGTTAGGTTATTTTAATAATTTCAATCAATAAATTATGAAATTTAAACCTAAAAAAACAATCTTTCCAAAGTATTGAGTTTTTACTTCTATCGGCAGTCCCTATGGCTACCTATTGTTTTTTGTTGTTAAGCTATTACCAACTTGATTTGATATTACAAAGTGTATCCATTTTGTTTCGTGATTATAGTAAATGAAGTAATGAATTTTGAGTAGTTGTATTACAATGTAATTAATTAAGTGCAATTAAATTGGTACGGTCAAATGATTTGATGTTGCTCGTTTACGGTTGACAACGGTGCTCGCTGCGGAGCGCAGTAACCGCGTCGTTAAAATTGATAACCAAAACTGCACGTGTTTCAAATATATTGGATATATTTTGTTTTATAGGATTTTATCTTGAATTCGAACATTTTAAATGTTGTGTTTTTAGTCTTCGAAATGAAATTTAATAATTTATGGACTAGTTAGAATGTTTTGTTTTAATAACATTGAACTCATGCTAAATAATGTCTGTTATCACCATCTATGCTAATAAATAAAATTGGAGTGTCAGTTTGTATCGTAAAAAAAATTATCTTTTTTACTAAATAGATATGAATTTATATACGATACCTATACCAAAAATGCACTTTTTAAAATATATCTGTCTGTCTGTTTGTTCCGGTATTCTCTGGAACGGCTGAACAGATTTTGACGGGACTTTTTTGGTAGATAGCTGAAGTTACTCCGGGTAACTTAGAGTACTTTTAATTTTCGAAGATAATTTGGGTTCCGCGTAAAAAAATTAAATCTCATAAAATTTCAATAAAATCCGATACAAAGCACAGTTTCACGGGTAAGTGCTTGAATTTATGCGAAAGTTTTATTTTTATCTTGTGACTAAATAATTAGGGTACCGTATAAAAAAAATTAAAATGCAGTGAAGAATATACGAAACGCGGACACAACCGCGGGGATACAGCTAGTATGTTTATAAAATTGCTTGCCCTGGTTTACTAATAGCCTAAACCGCAGGGTTTACTAACTAGAAATTTTGACAATAGCTATCTTTTATGATGTAAAGCGGTCGTTAGTAAAGGATTTTCGAAAATTTCACCTTCAAGGGTATAAAATAAGGGTTGAACTGTATAAAAGTCCTTCATTTTCAAACTAATAAGCACGAAATTAAATTTTCCTACTTGTGATTAATAATTGAGAATTACTAATAACATTGAGTCTATATATAAACAGGTAAAATGAATCAGGATATTTTTCTCGTCTGTTTATCAACAGATTTTAGATATATTTAGTAGAGAGTGACAATTGTTTCTTCATATATTCATGAAATAAATAGTGATCATAATCGAAATTTAACCACTAAGCGAACATTTGCGTTATGAATCGAATCGAGAACATAATCTAAATAATAAAAAAAGTAAAACCTCTTAGATGCATATATCAGTGTGATATATTGTCATATAAATGAATACGTAATATGTATATGCCGTGTGGTGTCGGTTAAGAATAGTACCACCCCAAATCTACCCGTGGGTGTCGTAAAAGGCGACTAAGGGAATAAACCAGGGGATGGGCAGCAGCATCCTATGAGTACTCACAACCACCTGACTGCGATCGCCAACCCGCCTGCCAAGCGTGGCAATTATGGCGATCACTTCTTTATTGGGGGAGACCTATGTTCAATAGTGAAAGTCTATCGGTTTGCTGATGATGATGACGACGTAGTATTCATGTGTAAATTTGCCTCAGGTGATCTACCCCGGCCACGTAGCAAAGGAGAGTACGTGTTTGTGATAGCGCAACTGTTGTTTGGTCTGTTGCTTTTTGCAACAGTCCTCGGACATGTTGCTAACATCGTCACCTCAGTTAGTACCGCCAGGAAAGAGTTCCAGGGTGAGTATAATATATTACAACATTAACTTACGCCCGCGGCTTCGTTCGCGTTAATATAGATTGTGTACCCTATAGATTGTGTATAGGGAATGTTCCCTGTATATATATATTTAATTTATACTAATAAATAACATTGAAGTGTCTGTTTGCAATGTCAATTTTTTTTACTGATTAGATATGAATGTATATAGAATTACCTATGCCAAAAATACAATTTTTTTAATTGTTGTGTGTCTTACTGTTTGTTTGTACCGAGTAATCTCCGGAACGATAGATTTTGACGGGACTTTGTTTTGGTAGATAGCTGAAATTACTCCGCGTAATGAAAATTAAAACTCATGAAATTTTGAATAAAAAATTAGATTTAATGCATAGTTTTACTGGCAGGTTTATGAATTTGTGTGAAATATCTATACTTAATGTTGGTAGCACAAAATTTTTGAAAATAATTTGAGTTTCGTATAAAAAAAGTTAAAAACTATATTACGCAATGAAAATATATGAAACGCGGGCGGCGCAGCCGCGGGTGCACAGCTAGATAACAATATAAAGACATTGAGGTTATTAATCGGGATAAAACGTACGCAGTGCGCAAAATTTCATTGACGTTGGTTGCTTAATTTCGGAGATTATTGTGGACAAACATCGGGACACGGGATTTTTAGATATAGATTTAAGATATTGTAACATTAATTTAGCATCAAAAATAGTTCTCTCTTACAAAATTATTGGTGTGTTCATAAACTAAGATGAAGATTTTAATTACTCTTAGTAGGTAGAAATGTCATGTTTCAATTATTTTATATTGAGTTTAAAAACCAAATAAACGCAATCCTTTTTGAAATTGAATTAAACATAACTGGAAAAGCTCCGAAACATATAATTGAGTAGGAAATTGATTCGTCATAGAGTTTACTTTCTGGAAATAAATATGTACGCAACAAAAAAGGGATATTTATATTATTTTTGAGTTGTAACAAAGTTTTTATGTCCTGTCCGCTATTTTAATGGCTACTTTTTAATGCGAAAAAAGGGTTGAAAGGGGGAATGAAAGTTGTATGGAAGTATTGTCGTTTTTAGAGCTAGAAGCTTATTTTTAGGCTGTTGATTCGATATAAATAAATATGGCATTCGAAGTTTGTAAAAATTTTACTCTCAAGGGTGTTAAATAACAATGCGGGATAAAAGTTTGTATAGAAGTATCTAAGGTTTCCTATTGTCTCATTTTTATAATCAACATATTAATGAGGCATTGAGCATTTACAACCGCTGAGTTCACAACTGTGGGGACAGAGTGTGATCCGAAATATGGGAAATTAAAAGCATGTGGAAGATATGACGTAATGTCATTCTGGCGTTTGCTGGCTGCTCATGCAAAAATAGTGCAGAAGCTAGAACAGACACACTAGCAAGCATTGCAGCCAAATGCCGCCGTTGGCTTCACAATTCACGTTAAGTAGTTGATGCTTATTTCATTAGTATAGTTGTAGCTCCAATTCTATTAATAAATTAATTTTTAAGCGAGTACGGACAAAAATCTTCTATTTCCTACGTTATTACTTGTTACTCAACCTTATAATGATACTTGAAGTTTTAAAACAATATAAAGCTGAAAGATACACAACATCCTGTACTACAATACGGAAACTTTTAAACTCAATAACGCGTAAGATAAATCATGTAAACTTGTGAAGGTTTTAATAGATCGGGTGACAATGCAAACTGGGGAGCGATACGATCCGGTTTGCTAGCCTAAGTGTTGCGCCGCTCTGACATTAGCGTACTGAACACGTATACGCAGGCCACGTACGGGCACGTGTGATTATACGCAGCTGTTATTGAAACGTGGATAGCCCCAAAATTATCATCACAAAATAAAATGTTGTAATCTAACTATAATAAATAATAATCGTCCATTGCAAGTCCGACTGAATTAGTTATCTAAAAGTCAATAATCGATTTGTAATAACTTAAGAGTTAAAAGAGAAACAGTCGCAAAGTGTCAACAACTTTAATTAGCGCAGCAGCTCGGTCGAAAAGACAATGGCGCCGAGAAGGCAGAGAGCAGGCTGAATCCGTGACCTTCCTCGGCGGAGCTGCAGCGAAATAGGTCAGCGGCTTGAATGCTATAAATAGCTTGGCGAAAGTCGGGCGCCGCGCCCCATCCCAACGGGAGTGCGCGTCCCGCGCGCGTTCGCCCGACATCGATCCGGCGTCGTCGGCACCGCGCGCCCCATGCTCCCACCGTTTCAGCCTACCATTCGACAATAATAATTGATCTACTCGTCGCCGCGTGGCGCTGCCACTATCGGACTCCAAACCGGTCGCGATACCGTCTAGGTTCCTGCATTTCTCAATGAACAATGTCAATAACCATTTATTATAGTCCATGGATTTTTAAACAAAATTAACGTTGTATTGATCTATTGACATGTTATTAGTAACCAATATTGTAATATAGTTTTCTGAAGGAAAAACTTTAGCGGTGTTGACCGATTCTCGTTAGGGGAAAAACTTATAGATTCGCGTAATTAAATTTTATGACGTAAAATGTCAACATGCTACAAAAATACGTATGTCAAGTAAAAAATGGCGTTGTGCTGCCGCTCAGAGATAAAAAAATGTATACTTACGCAGTATATATCGTGCTCGTAATTTTTGCTCGGACCTGCAATAGATGTATAAACCAGACAAATGCTAAATGTTAGATTATGTTAATAATTACAATCATGAAATTTAAACATTAAAGAAACAGTTTTTCCAAAGTTTCCAAAGTTTTCTCTTCTGTCGACAGTACTCGTGGCTGCATAGGTTTTCTTACTTTAAATGTTACTTACTTAAAATGGACATGTTTATTTGACATTTACCTATAATTGTATAGTTATGGTAATGTACTAAATATGTTTGTAATTTACACGTACAATCTACAACTATTATGTATAATATGAGGTATTAATATTGTCGTGTGTAGATGTTGATCACACTTATTAATTACTAGCTATGCCCGCGATTTCGCTCGTTCGGAATTCAGACAATTATATTCTAATAGACAGCCTATATGCAATCTATCTCTACCAATATATTCTTATATCTATCTATGTCCCGTACCGTACCGTCGGAAGAGGTCACCCCCTAACTTCCTAGTGGCAGATCAGAGTTCCCACCTCTTTCCGTCTTGGTTTGGCAATGCGGCAGAGTCCAGACCACCGTCGGTGCAGTGCCGGGCTGAGTGGCCGTCTACGCTTAGCACTCGCCCTAATACCTGAATGGCGGCATGCACAACATACTATCCATGTGGTGATGAATGCCACCTCCCACCTCAGCCCTACAATCATCGGCCTTATGGTCCTGCTCCCCACACCTAAACCATTGCCCCCCCCCCCCCCCATCTACTCTCGAAAGACCGACTGCGCGAGTGTGACCCATCTATTGTGATTAATTAGTGAAAATATGTAATTTTTAATGATACTAGATAGTGTAAAAAAGTATTCTATATGTAACTATAGAGTGTAAACTACTACCATACCAAATTTCATCGAAATCAGTTTAGTAGTTTTTCCGTGATTGGCGAAGAAATAAATAAATAAATATATTCAATGCACAGACTTCGTCTCGTTAGCCTTTTATTTTATGAACAGATTATAGTTAGTTGAAAAGTGAATTATTATTTTTTGTTTGTTGTCCTTAAATAAATAAAAATGTTAGTATCGCGGTTCAACTTATTAATTCAAACAGTACACGTTCGCTACGTTCTTATATCTTTATTAACATCACATAGAAGAGGATATTCAAGTCACATACGTTATTTATAGATATCCCGACTTGGATTAAATTATGACCGTAGGATTAATTCGCTTCCCTTCATTATTTATGTACATTTGTGATGGCTTCCGGAAGTGTACCTCGTATTCAATAGGGAATCGGAGATTGTAGTAGTTGCCTGGAGCGGGAGCAATGTCAACAATCGAGTGCAGTCGCATCTACGCTAAGTACCCGGTTTATATTCAAATGTCGGATGTATCTTGTGGTCAAATTGTATACGCAGTATAAAGGTCACAGCATCGAACATCAGTGTTTGTGGCATATAATATTCCGTTACATTCTATCCGTTAAATAGAAATTTCTAACAATTATTCTCCTCTATTTTTGGCTTATTACTTACTTGCTGTATGCCCGCGGCTGTGCCAGTATTTTTCCACTTTCCAGCCATTATTTTTCACTGCTTAATATAATTTTAAATTTTTTTTATAAGGATCCCTGAAATATATCGGATTTTTTTTTGCTACTATTCAAACAAATTGAAATACCAGCCAGTGAAACTGTACATTGAATCGGATCTTATTCACGACTATCTGTGTACCCGCGGCTGCGCCCGCGTTTTATATATTCTTCACTGGGTTTTAATTATTTATCAGGAAACCTTATTATTTTCGTAAAATTTTTAGTAGTAAGATAAAGTAAAAATATTTCTCATAAATTCCAACACTTGTCCGTGAAACTGTGCATTGAAAAGGATTTTATTAAATTTTTTACGAGTTTTAATTTTTTTACGCGGTATTCTAATTATTTTCGAAAATAAAAAATACCCTAAGTTACGCAGAGTAACTTCATCTACTTGCCAAAAAAAGTCTCCTTAAAATCGGTTCATTTTTTCCGGGGATCACCCGGACAACAATTTAAAAAAATGCATTTTTGTATAGGGTTCTTATAGACATTAGACTTAATGTATATACTAAATAAAAAAATATTTTTATATTACAAACAGACACTTCAATTTTATTTATTAGTATAGATAAATAAACCCTTGATGAATAATAACAATACTTATTTTAATGCGAAGAATCAAATGACACGAAGAGTGTCTCTGATCAGTCATTTGATTAGTGTAATTATTTTCCTGATTTTCATACCTTTATAAGTGGCATTCAACCAAACATAAATGAATATCGTTATTATCTCTGTATGTTCAAAATACAACTTACAACTATGATGGAGTATCTGAAAAGCATTGAACCAAGCGATGTATTTAAAAAAAAATAAACCCACATGAAATTATTAACAGATTCTGAATTCATTTACTAACAATGTTCCTCATCTATTCTATACTAATAAATAAAATTGAAGTGTCTGTTTGTTATGTCAAAATAACAGTTTTTTTACTAATTATATATGAATGTTATACGACACTTATAGCAAAAATACAATTGTTTTTTTTTGTCTGTTTCTTCTGGGTAATCTCAGGAACGGGTGAATCGCTTTAGATAGCTGAGGTTATTCCGCGTAACTTAGGGTGCTTTTGTTTATCGAAAAAGTTAGGATAACAGGTAAAAAAATTAAAACTCATGAAATTTGAATAAAATACGATTTCAACGCACAGTTTCACTGACAAGTGTTTTACTTTATCTTAGTGCATTAAAACATGTTAAAACATTAAAAAAAACATGTGAAACGCGGGTGCAGCCGCGAGTACACAACTAGTTTTTGATATAAAACACTTGGAATATATTTCGTTGTTTTATAAATTGAGAAGATTTCTAAATTATTCTTACACTTTTCGGTGCGAACTTAAAAACCCTGCCATTAAGGTAGCGGAGACGCTTTGATATGCAAACAAGGTTCATTTTCATAGAGCGCCTGGAAAGTTGCTTAAACAGAACTAATGTAGCGTGTAGTACACGTGGTTTGTCTCTGTTGGCTGACTGCCGTCTCAGAGACGGGCGACCGCAGTCCGGGCACCGTTCCTTGTTTGAGGAAGATTAAATTACTCTAAATGTCGACTGACTAATAACGCTCCGGCCACGTTGCACTGAAACGTAAGGGCCAGTCCGCAGTATAAATTCGTTTTAACACATAAAAAGCTTTGTACGTTAATTCGATTAAGTAAATTACAATGGATTTTACGATTTGAGGTTAAATAGTAATGATTTTAAAAAGTCATCACACGTTATTATTAAACGTGTATCAGTGTATATTATGAGGTAATATACAAATACTTATAATTTAGTTATTGTTCGTTTTACCTCAGTGGACTTCTATCTGACATCTACTTGTAACTGATAATGTTGTCTTTATTATGTAAATATTTATTTAACTGAAACCACAATCCTATTGTATATTAAAATTTCCATTACGTATAAAAAACGACCCATCTGCTAGCAGCAACTTTCTCCAGGCAACCTTTTGGGAAAGACGTAAAGTGATTAACTTAACTTTGTATTTGCACCGTTTTTTCTGAACGTTTGTATTTAATTGTCGCGATAATTATGTATTGCATTATTGTTATCTATACAAATAAATAAAATTGAAGTTTCTGTTTGTAAAATAAAAATAACAAATGTTTACTAAATACATTGAATAAACTATAACAGTAACTAAAGCAAAAAACACAATTGCCTGTTTCGGCTAATCTACGGAAAGGCTGGGACCGATTTTAAAAGGACTTTTTCTGGCAGACAACTGAAGTTAAGCGGCGTAACTTAGGATACTTTAATTTTTCGAAAATGATGAGGGTTTCGCGCAAAAAATTAAAACTTATGACATTGGGAATACAATCCGATTCAATGCATAGTTTTACTAGCAGTTGTATGAATTTAGGGAAAATATCTTTGCTGTCTGTCGGTACCAAAGTTTTATTAGGAAAATAATTAGGGTTCTGTGTAAGTGGAGGCATGTAGCTATTCATAAATAAAAAGTAAATAAATAACAGTTTACGCACTAGATACAATATAGTTAAAATAACGTGTGAACAATATCCAGGAATTTTCTTTCAAACCGTCCAAGCATGACTGATTTGTGGATTTTTATAATTTCAAATGCTCTTTTAAAACCATCAAATTTAACTCATTATATACTATATCTATCTTGCTGCTCGCTTGCTTGTTTATAATAATGTATTTTCTTCACAATTATCTACTGTATTATTATTTACTTCTCTAAAATATTCAATGGTACAGGTAAAGTAATGCGTGCGAATTTGAATCTGAAAAAAGAATGTAAATAATTTTAGTGGATCTTGACCGATTAAACAACGAACAAAAAGAAAGATTTCGCTTTTTATAATACGTAAAGACAGTTTATATTGTTATTCTAAATTACATAGCAATTGATTTTGAATGACAGGAATATGAAATAAAAATCTGAGAATATAATTAAAGTAATTCATCTGTATATCATTAAATATTAATCTAACACGTTTCTAAGGTGTCGCCAACAGGTATGATTAAGTATAATTTACAATATATTATAATATCATTCTGTCGGTACGTACGGCACGAACTTATGACAGTATGATAAATGACTCTTACTAACAGGAATGTCGTAGAACCTGAAGAATCTCCTATTTCCGTACATAAATTCGTTTATGTTACGTTCTTATTTATTACTAGCTGTGCCCGCAACTTCGTCTGCGTGAAAGAGTGACTTTGGGCAGCATTTTTCGGATTTTGGTTTATTCTGGATTATAATCACCGTCGTTACATCGTATAGCCATCGGGGAACAAAGCATACAGGTTGCTAGAATTATTAACACGTGATAAAGCTACATAAAGCTGACCGTGTGAAAAACAGCTAATACTTAGATCCACATCCACAACTTTTAGCGTCTGACCATAGGCTTTATTAATTGTCATCGCGAAACTGGTCATAAGCTCACTGGAAACTGAACTCGTTTAAAACTAAACGGAAAATTGTTTGGAATGAGAGGAACCCGAGGCATAAAAACACTACCATCTGTTAAAATCTCTGCTTCTATCAGGTTTCGCAGAATCAGAAATTTAAAAGAGAAAAATTCACTTTTAATCAAGTATTGTTGCAAAGTTTTGGCGGTCTTAAAATTCTTAGCAGCATTATGGGTACGCCGACTTTAAATTTATTTTATGAGCTGGTAGTCCAGGAGCACTGAGGGATTCTAAAAATTCTACTGGATAATTGGTAGATTCTTCATCTTTCATAACTCTGTTAATGGAGATATACTCTACATTATCCTCCGAAACAAAGCTCAAAATTTCAGCATTTATTGCTGTTGCTTGGTCGTTTCGTGGACTTAAAATAGCTCTTTCGCAAAGCCATGAATTTTCGCAAGTTAGTATTTGCATTGCGTTTCCATACACGGATGATATGAGGTCTCGCATTCATGAAACTTCGCAGCATAGGTTTGCGTTTAGAACAAATTTTGCTTGTTCCTGCAGATACACACCGTTACCGATCTCAAGTTACTATAGAGAAAATAAAGTAGCAATAGATACAACAATTTCATCTAATTTGTATCTGGTATGAATAAAACTGTAAGGCTGATATTTTTTATTATAATTTGTTATGCTAGTGCTTGGATTAACTTGGTAGAGTCTGAAATTGTACCCATCCTGACCATGGAAATATATCAAAGGATACTGCAGGGCATCATATGCTCGGTGTGTTTCATAAATACGTTGTAAGCGATCATCATGAGTGCGCTGCACGATGTCATGTCTATGACATTCCTGATTGACTAATATTACTGCAACTTCGTCTGCAACGGGGACATTGTACTTTTCACGATGTTCTTCCGCAGGACGTCTATCAGCCTTATTTATAACTTTATAATTGTTATTTTGGCCTTGTAGGATGGAATCTATTGCGGCTTTGAAACTTCTGACATACGGATTTACTTGATGTAACATATTCTCAAGTTGAGATATAAAGTTGATTTTCAGCTGAGGAAAGTTATGATGTCGTATATGGGGCCTGTTCATTGTAATTTGATACAAAATAAATGTAAAGAAATTTTGGCTCATTTTGGAGAAGCAAAGATCCAATCAAGTGATAAATTGGCCCTGCACCTTAAAAGTTGGATGTGTTATGTTTGACCCCAAAAGATGTCATTTGGAATCCACTATTATATAAACGGATATAGTCTAAAAATGATTACACTGAGGATGCTCACTATTTAGTAAAACTTTTATAAAGGGGCTCATGATAAGTTTAAATGAGCACTTTGCCACCTGAATAACATATTCCATATGGTTCTTTTCTCCATTTTTGAGCATTACAAAACTGACAACATACCACCATACCTACTATAGATGCGAATTCAGAGTAATCAATTCTGGGCGAATACAAATAACCTGTTTTCTCTTTGGTAATCCATGGAAGGATATCAATTTCCGCTCCAGTTTCTGGGTCTTCTATCAAACATGATAACATTTTATTGAGTATATGCCGAAGTCGATCGGCATTTAGTCGTGACTGACGTTGTTCTGTAGTTTCTTTCTTCTTCTCGATCAGCTGTTAATCGAGATTCACGATCTAAGCTACTTTCCAGCTTTCTAGACTGCAAAGTTAGTGCTTTTTGAGAGCTCAGGCGGGTTTCCCTATCAGTAAAGGTCTCAGACTCACGCGATATTGCATGAGCCTTGCGATCGGTGGACAAACGTACTTCACGCTGTTCCCTGTTCATCCTAACTCAAGTGGCCATCATTCGAGAACGATGTGAACTCAATCGAGATTTTCGCTGAGCTGAAGTTTCTGTAATATGAAACCTGGCCTGACGTTACTGAAATGCAGTGAAGTAATGAGAACTAATCTCATCCTTATAGCATTTCTGCTGCACCGGGGGAGGTTGGATCTTTTTCGAGGCATTCTTATAAGAAGTAGTAATTAATACTAACTCAGCGTTATTTAGTGAACACATACTCATCATAAACAAAAAAAATTAAATACTTACAGATTATTACACAGTTTAACTTTATTACAGTTTAATAACTATTAAGACGTAATAAATTAACCTATTAATTATCGAAAATAAAAGAAATGTCTAATAGATACATTTATGTATTAATTAATCGCAAATTACTAAATTGTTTTTTAAACATAAAAATTAAGAACTTGTATAAACTTGTATTTACAGTTTAACTAATAAGACGTGTTTACCTAATTTGAAAACTAATTTAAAATAAGCAAACAGTCAGTGTTATCGAATGCAACTGTTACGCCATGCGCCTCCGAAAGCGGCCCGGCTCTCGACGTGCTTTATCTATACATATATAAACAACCCAAATTCCAGCCTAACCTGAACCCCATTTCATATGAATGATGATATATGTCTGAGGTCAACTTAAATTGGAATTTTAACACTTCCGAAACCGATCATTTTTAACTTCTATTTATTAACATATTATTATTAATATATAATCATACTTTTATATAGACCATTATGGAGTTTAGTAAAGTTTCATACAATGCATCTGAACAGAGAAAGAATTTAGATAGAATAAATGTTCAACGTGATTCTTTAAATTGGCATAACTTTTTTATTTATGTACTGATTGACATGAAACAAACACTAAATGTTAAGTGAAGCTTACTACAATATATTAGTGAAAACTGCATCTAAATCGGATCAGCCGTTTCTGAGATTAGCGTGCACAAACGCACAGACAAACAGACAAACAGACAAAAATTTTAAAAATCATATATTTGGGTCCTATTTGCGTTTATAAAGGTCCTAATAATATTTTTTCTCATATATCTTCCATGTACAGACAGCGATCCGTTACATTTTTTATTGTATGTATAGATAAACATGTCTGCATTTATGGTCTATTTTATAAGAAATTTTAAAACAATTGAAAGGTGGCGCAAACGCCATGTTAGTGGTTCACCGGTTAATGTTCAAATTATTTTTTATACTGTTTTAAATATAAGTTATTGTTAAAGTTCGAACATATGTTAGAAGTTAGAAACGGTGATGGTAGTGCGGTCGAATTCCGAGTTAATGCATACGAGTTCGAGCCCATCTGTTCAACTCTATAAAAATCAGCCTGAGCTTTCGGTGAACGAAAACATCGTGAGGAAACCATAGCATGGTGGTAGGACATTTTCTAATAATGCACGCCTGAGTAGCTACCACCCTCAAGTTTGAACACCAGTGTCTACTAGTACCAGCAGCATCACTTGAGTACCGGTACCTCTAGGCTTAGTGTGTTTACCATCCTGGACCACATCGTCACTTTACGTCAGGTGATATTGTGGTCAAAGCACTGAGCCTATACAGTATAAAAAAGGTAAACACGTATGTGACATGTTACTTATACAAATATAAATATTGTTAATATAATAAACAAAAATTAGAAGTTATTAGTAATTAATCATCGCAGTAATTTATTTTAATATTTCTACAAAATAACTATTTGTTGTAGCAAACATTGTATTAAATTATTTACTCTGAAAAATGACATTTAATTTAATATTTTTATAGCGAAACTGGATGGTGTTAAAACTTACATGCGTATGAGACGAGTACCCACGCATCTGCAAGTGAAGGTGATTAAGTGGTTCGACTATTTATGGCTAACGCAGAAGTGTTCCGATGAAGAGAAAGCAGTATCTTGTCTTCCGGTAAGCTGAAGGCAGAAATAGCTATCAACGTGCACTTGGATACCTTGAAAAGGTAATGCATTTATTTAGTTTTAATTTTTTTTATTAACTAGCTTAAATAAGGCACCTGCCTAATAAGATCCATATCGATTTTATCATTAACACCGCTTTGGCTTTTATCAATAATTTGTCCAAAATTCTTTATTTAACTCATTGCAATTTAATTAATCCTTTGAGCACTTACCTGGCGTTTACGCCAGCTTTCTATTGTTTTCCTATTGTCTTATTTTATGGGTACTCGACACATTCATTACATTTTCAGTTTAAAGTGTAAAAATTGAACGAATTAATATACAGTTTAAACATAATAATATCGATTCCTCGGAGCTTGAATCATTAATTAGTCTTGCTTTGGGAGGTTGATTACATTAGTAATTTTCCTTGAAAAGAGATCTCTATAGAAGGGATTTCACAAATTAGTATTACCGCATACCAGATGGGAATACAGCTAAGCATTTCACAATTATCTTGTCCACATTAACTTGTACAATTATTTTCTCTTTGGGATATTAACCCTAAAACTTTGTTCTCGACCGCAGTTTAATTTTATTTTTGAAAAGGTTCTTCAATATTATCACTTATATCTTTTAGGTGTTACTAATTTTGAAGCGGGCATTAAAATCATTTTTCTGTATGTTTATCTTAAAACGTTTACATTTAAATTAAAAAAAAAAAAATTACACCCAAGAGTTTACATCAATGAACAATTAATTGATAGGTTATAAAAAATAACAAGATAATTTTTATAAATCGTATCGTAAAGAAAATAAATCATGATGGTTGGGTTTAGCTCAAAAAGGTGATAAAAAAAAAACTACAGGTTACTGGACGTTGATTATTATTTTGTCTAATTGTCTCATCTGTCTATTTGTTGTAAGGAATTAACAAAAATAAGATTTTATGGATATAAATTAAAGTTACTAAACACAAAATATGTTTAATATTTTAACTGACACGGTGTAAATTATAATAAAATAACAACCATTTCGAATTTAGCTTAAGAACCAATGAGTTATTTTAAAATGATGTTGTTTTCAGATTAATGTCTACATCATTTTACAAGCGTTATGCAGTAGCGATAAAATTACAGTAAAATTGCTGAATATGAGTTAAATTTAATAACGATAATACACGTGGATGAAGTCACGGGTATCTACTACTAATCATTAAAAAACATTGTATTCCTGTATTGTAAACAGTTATGTTCGAATGCTTTTAATTGTAAAATTTCTAAAAGTATTTGAATAAAGAAATAAACTCGTGAAAGGCTTGAACCTACATATCATTACAATTTTCATGTACTAATCAATACTGAATATTTCACACTACCTACCAAAATTACGAGCGGCAGTTAGCATTAAATGAATAAATCAGTAAAATGAAACGTAACTGATATTATTTATATAAGTAAAAATCAAACTAGGTAATGTAAAATAGTACTGAAACTATTTAATTAGAAATGTTGAAAAAAAAAAACAAAAAAATAATCTCCTTATTGTATCAATAGAGCATTAATTGAAACTCTTATATATATTAATCGTAGCTATTCTATTATATAGACTATACAGTGAGCAACTACAATTAATTTACTCCATCCATAGTAAGTTTCTTAATCCACAATTTAAATACTCAACGTTGACAGTTACTATGAGAGCGGATAAGCGAAATCCCACTACAATGAAAATGAAGTTGTCACTAGATCAAGAAAATTAGTACCGGCACTCAAACGTTTTAACCTTTAATTTAATTTGACTTTAGTTTGAGTTCGGGTTAAGGCGACCGAATTAAATTTTATTGAGTAGCTAGCTATTCTAGTTCCATTTGATGATCTTCCATAGAACATTATTTAGAAATTCCTTCAGTTAAGGATTCGTTGGCAAAACTTTTTGCATGAATAAATGCAACATAATAATTAAATGATTTTTTACTATTTATATTTAGAGAAAACTATACGGTTGAATAACGGGTGGTGCCAGCTAAGATTAGTACCACCCCACAAGTTCTGTCGTAAAAACCGAGTAAGGGATAAACTAGGAGATGGGCAGTAGCATCCTCTGAGTATCACAAACACTGGACTGCGATCGCCAACCAGCCTGCCAAACGTGGCGATTATGGAAATTTTGGCGGAGACCTATGTCCAGCAGTGGACGTCTTTCGGTTGAATGGATGGATGTAGAATAACTGTATTTGGCTCTAAACACTGGCTACAAAGAATAGATTATAATAATATTTTGTTATAAGAAAAATTATAAATATTTGATGTAAATTTGATAAGTGTGCATAATGAAGGTATTAATATTTTTTGTAATTAAATATTTTTAACTCCAGTATAAATAAAACTAATTTCACTATTAGTGTTTTTAATTGTATCATGATTGACATATTATATATTTAAAAATATTAACCGACATTTTCATGATTCAAATTATAACATGTTTATCATATATTACACCCTAACTTAATTTAAAATAATATGTATAATGTGCTTAAGATCGTGTAAATTAATATATATTTTTCGTAAACAACTAATATTTTCCTGAAAGTGTAATGAACAGATAAAGATGTTAATTTCCGTGATATAGCAAGTTATCCATCCATCCACAAGCAGTTCAAGCTTAATATACCGTGTCGTATAATTAAAAAGAGAAACATTCCCTTTTTACGTCCATGAATTATGCATAAGTGTTCGTTTATACGACCCGTAAATTTTTGTCGTCAAATGGTCTCTTCCCAGCTTTTTGTTTTAAGCTTTGCCTTGTTTGCATTCAATTCGGAGTGGCCTTGTTGTTACTAACGTGCTATTATAAATGACAATTTGATGTGTTATTATTTATAGTAATGTGTTTTTACTGTGTAGAGTGGAGATTTTCCAAAATACGGAGGCTGGATTTCTGTGTGAGTTGGTATTAAGGCTAAGACCCGTTCTTTTCTCACCTGGCGACTACATCTGCAGAAAAGGTTAATAATACTAGTAATTTTCATATATAATTTGTATATACGAACATCTAAATAACTCGTTCAAAACTAAAATTAGTAACGTCAAATCTTACTTAAATTATGTAACATTGTATTATGATTCATCGTTTAATCTGTAAAATTATTCATGAATGTAAAATCGTTCCCCACAGGTGAAGTCGGTAAAGAGATGTACATAGTAAATCGAGGGAAACTACAGGTGGTGGGCGACAACGGAAAGACTGTACTGGCAACACTCAAAGCGGGTTCTTATTTTGGCGAAATTTCCATACTGAACATGGGCACGGCAGGTAAACAACTTGGTAAATATCGCCACGGCCCGAGACGCCACGCCATTACACATATATGTTTTGTTACGAGTTGAAAAGTCATGAAAGCAAACGTTTCGAGGAGACGCTGCAATCAGGCCGAGGGAGCGGCCACGTCACCAACAGGTTCTGGGACATCATTCATGAACATGACCTCACCGCTATTCTTCGTTCAAGCTTTGTCTTTATATCTTTATGCATAACAGTAAATTGACGAAAGACTAGCGGTTAATCTGTTCGTGAGAAATACTTCAGTAGGGAATGCTTTTATTTATATATTCGAAAAAAAAAAAAAAAACAACTTATATCAATTTTACAAATAAGTATTCGCTTTTAGATTGTTTATTATTATTATTTCAATTATTTTATATTAAAATTTCTTTTCATATTGATACTTCAATCGAAGAAATATTGTATGGTGAGCTTTTACTGATTTAATGTTTATAATTTGAAACTATCAAGGCTTCTTGTTTAGATCCTAATCAAGAGTTTTGTAGCGTCTTGTGATATACTTTCGTTGGCATTTTAGTTTGTTATCTCCTTTGGTTGTATTGAAGGCAGTGTCCCCGATCGCTTTGCATCCTCCCCGGAAACCTTATATACTTGGCGTGACCTCTTGGTGCATGTTAACCCTTAACGTAAGTGTCACCCACGTATATCTACTGTTCGATTTATATATCGGTTGATCACTTACTTTTAACTCGAATTTAGTTACCTACGCATTTAAAAACGTAGAAGCTTAGACCTTTTACGAATTGTATACTAGTTACTATTTTTAATGATAGTACAATTTTTCTACCTCAAAGCTTTATCTTTGTAATGGAACAGTCAATCGTTCCAATAGAGATGGCTTTTTATGATATTCTTTTATGATAGATTTATTTTAAAATTTTAAACGTTATTCTAATTATTAATAATACCCTGTGCATTACTGGAACTATATACAAGGTAGTTAAATATATTTTTCTTACCATCATTACCTTTGTTTATATATGATACTTATTTTTTTTAAGAACTGAATGTTTATTTTTGTAATGTTTACCTTGCCATGGTGTTCGGTTTTTCTGGCATATTACGATCAGTTTTGGATGAGAGTATAAGAACGAGCGGGTAAGACATAACGGGTCGTAAATGTGTGGGGACCGAGCACCGGTTGGCATGGAGTTTGTGGATGACACGTCGGCAGGCAACCGTCGGACAGCGTCGGTGCGCTCCGTCGGTTATTCGGACTTGTTCGTGCTCAGCAAGAAAGACATGTGGGACGTGCTGAAGGAGTATCCCGCAGCTAGGGTCCGCCTCGAGGCCATCGCCGTCAAGAGACTTGAGAAATACAAGAAAGCGCCATTGGAAAAAGGTACTTAATGAAAAAAATACTTAGAACGTATTCATTTATCGTTTTTCATTTTAATATTTCTTTTAGTAAATTGCAATGATTAGTTAAGTTTGGATTTCGGTTTTGCATGTTCTTAAGAGAGCGGATTGCCATAATCACTATGTTTGGCAGACGGGTTGGCGATCGCAGTCAGGTATTTGTGAGTACTCAGAGGATGCTGCAGTCCATCCTCTCTACATGGTGGATCGACGACCTGATGAAGTTCGCGGTAATTTGCCGGATGCGGGTCGTTGTGAAGATCTTTGGGGTGATCTATGTCGGGCAGTGGACGTTTTTCGGTTGAAAGGATGGATGGAGTTTCAGATCAATGTATAATTTTTTGTATTAAAAAAAAAGAGTGATTTATCTACATGATTATTTAGTATGTCTAAATAGTGAAAATAAACACATTAATGCAATACAAAATAATGTACTGATATATTTAAATACAACTTGGAATATTATGAAATGTTTCGAATGACAATTAACAGATCAATTGATGGACGACCGCCAACATTCAATAAAATATTATTTCAATTGGTTGCAAAATATTAAGAGGACATGTGGTCGGAAAAGTAGGTATTTCAGAAATCTATTGTTATCGCGTTGCGCCCCAAAGAAAGAATTATAAAACACGAAAGGGACAACTGCAGCTGATTTTACCGCATGCAAAATAGATGAAAACATGACTTCATAGTAGCCTGTTTCCTCCACCACAACTAAATTCATTTTTATTTTTCTTTCAGTTTTAGAATAATAAAGACTTTGGCTATGTCTATTGCTATTGCTATTTTTAAGTTTATCCATCAAATTTGTTTGACGAACATTTGAAAATGACGATAAAAATCGAGCATTTTCTTCATTTTCAAAGGCTCCTTTCCTTTCCTAGTTTCTACAATAAATAATTTATGGAAAAAAAATCAAAACGTACGGGCGTGGCGGTGGTGGATATATATTATTTGGTATAAAAATATTTACCATAATGCTATTATCCAGGGAGGAAACAGGAGCTACGTTTGTATGAAATAAATGCCACTAGGATATCCTCTTTATTGGCCATTATGGTGTTTGGTTTTCACTCATATAAAAACATCGGAAAATATTAATGTACATCATTGTAAATTGAATTAGCAGTAGCATTGTAACAATATCGTATTTATAGTGGCCATGGGTCGATGCCAGTCGACGCCTGGACTCGTGGAGACAAGCGGCCGAGTGCCCATAGAGGAGATGCACTTGCTCCCTGGACCGGTTCTACCTCTTATGCACTCCTCACACCCGCCTTCTTACCGGGACCAGCTTTATAGGTGACCTTTTATAAAATAATCTATAGATATTCGTTTATATATCGATATGAAAATGCTATCGCAAAAGTTTTTTATACGATTTAGGCTCAGTGCTTTGACCGCAATCTCACCTGATGTTAAGTGACGATGTGGTCCAGGATAGTAAACAAACTAAACCTAGGTACTGGTTCTCAAGCGATGCTGTCAGAACACACATATTGGTATTTGGCGACAGATTTTCAGACGTGAGGGTGGTAGCTCTAAACCAGGCGGGCATCATTAGAAAATGCCCTACCACCATGCTATGGATTCCTCACGATGTTATCCTTCACCGAAAGCTCAGGCCGATTTTAGAGATGGATAGGTGGGATCGAACCCGCGTTGATTGATGTGGAATTCGGCCGCAATACCCACTGCGCCATCATCGCTTCAAATTATCAGCCAGCAAGCTATATACATCGGCTGATCTAGAAAACAGAAATTTTAGTTAGTGGCAATGAATTTAATTTTGGTCTACCTATGTATTACTTACTGATACTTACTTACTGATCTTTTTGTCACTATATTAATACAGATAAATTGAAATAAAAACATATCATTGTTTATTTTAAGCGTTTGGATTTATAAATTATTACTGAAAAGATGTTCTCCGTAATTAATATATTTTTTGATTCATTGAAAACATATTTTGTTTTTCTATATTATTTAATTTTATTAGGTACTTATAAAAACTAGGCAGCCATGGGACATGTCGACCGAGTTGAAAACTCGAAACTTTGGATGAACCGTTTTTAATGTTTAAATTTCAAATTTTTTTAATTGTAATTAGTAACATAACATGGAAAAAAAAAATCTGGTTTTCACATGTATTGAAACTCCGAGCAATAATTATGTACACATTTTCATATCGTTTATATTCATAATCAAAACATACGACAGGCTCCGTAAGTATAAATTTGATTATTTATCTCTAAGCGCCAGCACTTAAACGCTATTTTGTACTTGAGATACTTTAGCATTTGGTAACGTGAATATATAAGTTTTCCCCTACCGAGAACCGATCAACGTCGCTAAAGAAGTTTTCAATTTAATAGTATAAACATGTTATGTTGTTATGCAGTTCGTCAGTAAGTCCTCTACGTGTAGCGTCCCCAGTAGCGTCGTGCGCATCCAGCGCACGCAGTAGTGCCGCTGGCGGTAACAGTGGCGCTGCCGCAATTCTTGCCCCGCGAGTCTTACTCGACTCGCACGATGCTCTCGAGTGTGAGATTAAACGGTTAAGAGAGCGACTTTACACTGTTGAAACAGAAAACGCGGCCATGTCAGCTAAACTGAGCCAACAACAGTGGGAAGTGGATCAAAGGTATTTGAACAATCCGATAAAATTAATTTATAATTACTCATAAAAACACTCACTGCAAAGAAACAAAAATCGTACATTGTACTTTATATTTTAGAAAAAATACTTGAATCGCCTTTAATGACGGAATACATTTTTAGATTTTTTGACTGTCTGTCAATACATGCATCATGCAAAAATTACTAGATGGGTATTGATGAAGTTCTGAAAGTGTCTGAGAAAATTTATATGAATAGTCATTTTACAAACATGGAATTTTACGCGGACGGAGTCGCGGGCACAGCTAGTATTTAATGTTAGATTACATGAATTCATTTACTGTGGGAATGTGTCGAAACTAAAGAAATGCGTCATAACATGCTACCGGATTCCTGGAGGAGGATGAGGGAGATAAATATAATTTTAAGAAATCCAACATTACAGTCTGCCAGATTTCTTTATAAATTTATTTATTTGATGCATATAAAGTTAATTATTAATAACTAGCTATGTCATATACCATCGACTTCTCGTATGAGGCTGGCACAGCCATCCAGGATGCACTGAAGCTTCGTTAATTGTATAGATTAAAAAAAAATACTTCTACCTTTAGTAAGTAAGATAAATTTCTTATTAGATTGCAAGAGATCGAAATGCAGATTTGCGGCGGAAGCTCGTTGAGTTCGCAGGAGGAAAAAAACGAGCGTAATCGGGAAAGCATTATTTAACGGCGCGCCTCGGTCGAGCGGCTGCAGCCGAGTCCGCTCTCGCACCCACCGGTACTTATGCCGCGTTTTTTCCGCTGTCTACTGATGAGCGGTGTTAAAACACATTCCACCTTTGTTATAAAAAGTTAATAATCCCCTCGGCCGCGGTATCGCGTTGTCAATATCCAACCCAAACCCCCGCCTCGGACCCTAGTGAACCCAGTGAACTCTCTCGAAATGTCTCAAAGAAACAATTGGTGTTTTTACGAATAAATTAATTATATGAAAAAATATTTAAATACGAATTAACTTTATCAAAATTTATATATATAATAATATAATTTTAGTATATACGACTCGCTGATATTTGACGAGTGTCGTGGAGTGAGATTTTTCCGAGACAATATTTATTATCTTAAATTTAATATTATCGAAATGTTTTCGTGTGAGTGGTGTGATTTAAAAAAAACACGACTTATTTTATATAGGTATGCACTTTTATGTTTTTAAATTGATATTTTATGTTACGTCTAATTTCTTTCTTAAGTTTTATGTGAGCAGTGAGCTATGACCTAAATTCGGTAAATATATCAATCACTCTCAAAATTGAGCGTTTGTGTACGGAAAATGTTGTATATTGTACAATCTGTTACTTATATTGGTGCCGAGTGCCAAAATTTAAAGCCAAAATGAATGAATGTATTACGTATAAGGATTTTATGTTAACTCATAAATAAAACAATGGTAATGTGGATATTTTCTTATCCATTAAATTTGAGCTTTAATTATTGTAATATCCAGGAAGAGACTTAAGACATTGTATTTTATCCGATTACAATATAGATATTTTATTTAAATAAAACTTTGTTATAATAATAAATCAGTTTTAAAAAAATATTTCTTTTGATATACATAATACATTGTTTTTTTTTATAATCAGTGTATATTAGAGAAATTATAATTACGATTTTCAATTTTGTCCGTTTGTAAAATGTAAATCCAAAACGTTGTAATTCGTTAAATAAACTTCATATTACTTATATGTATCATAAGGAAATGTAGCTTATTAAAATCGGTAAAAGGTCAGTTTTGATAATTTAAAAATCACTACTGCCACGTAAGATATAAGTAGATAAATGTTTCGTGCCAAATATTGAAAATTAAAAACATATATATTTCATCCTTACTTAAAATTATTTTAAATTTGAAATAATGTTATTTATCGTTACATCTATTTGTTTTTTTTTTTATCGTTGAAGCTTAAAAATTATTACTTTAAAGTATGGATATTAAATTACATTTGCTTTACACGTTTTAATATAAACAATGAAATAAAACTCCCGAAAATGAAAATCATTTTATAATATTCAACTCTAAGTATGTTGTAAATATATTATTGTAATATGTATAATGCGTGTTTGTAAGCTGTTTTTCATTGATATTGTAATTTGTTTTGGGAGCCAAAGTTACACGACGTGGATCTTTCGAAGAATTGGAGCGAGGTGTTTGTTATAAGGATTACAATAAGTTTTTACGGTAAAAGTCTACGAGGTCCAAATGATTACATTTCGGCTCATGCCAATATGTACTTTATATGGATATCACATATTCATGAGCTAAGTATTATTTTATAATATACACATATGTATCTATAACCTCTACATACTAATTACATAGTTACATTGGTTTATCAATGGATTAATTTCGCACACAAATAATAGATAGGTTTAAAAAAATTGAATCTGTAAATAAAATATTTATTTATTGTTATTATATTCCATAAACTTTCTCACATATATTTCTCAATTAAGGAATTATAAGAGTCATGCATTATGCAATTGAATATACATATATGTATAAATTTAAAGAAATCGCAAATGCATTTTATTAAATTTAATAATATTTCGTGTTTTATTATAATTGGAAATTAATAAGTTTTTCTTTCGCTGAATTCGAAAGAGTGAGAAATCTTGTAGATACTATTAAGTGAATATTTTTATTATTTTTAACGTATCGTTATTATATATTCCAGACTGTTTTTTTGTTTCAATAACATAATTTACATTAATTATATTTTTAATATAATCAGGTTATATTCTGAACCTCTTGGTTCACATTAAAATGTAGAGTGTAATATTTTATTCTCACTCTGAAAGAGCTTTTTTGTTTAAATACTACTGAAAGGTGAATTGTAATTGTTTTAAGAAAAAAATATTATAAGAATAGTTTATTGTTTAATTTATAAAATACGGCGATTTTTATAAGATCGTGTTAATTGGACGGATGAAAGCAAAGCGGTTCAGTAGGTTGCAGTAATCAGGCTTGTGCATTTGAAATGGAAATTCAATTATGTATCGCACATGATTCATTTTATTGTTAATAAAAAGAATATTATAATATCATTCAATTTTTTTTATTTACCTCTTAAACATATTTATGTGGAATTCAAATTCAGAGCATATTTCGTTGCTATGAGAATTAGGGACATTTATTTGATCAGCACTTTACAAGTGAAACAGACACTTTCTAGTACTTAACTAATGAATGTGGTTAGAATTACATAAATGTTCGATAATTGCAGCATAGATGACGAAAGCTAAATAATTATCACATGTAGCAAGCTTACTGAGAAATATTCGTACACATCACAAATATCTCTTTCTTCACCTATCAGTTATTTGACTTAACAATAATAACTTAATAAGAATCACTAAGCCGATTTACAAGATAGTTTTTTTAAACATAAAAGAGCACTGAAAAATAGGAAATTAAGTCGACATTGCATATTTAAGCGATAAGAATCAGTCAATAATTATAATACGCTAGTTGAGCTGCGTAATGCAGTTAGCTATATCATGGAGTATCCAATAGAGATCTATAGAGTAACCAAGCACTCCAAAGTTCCACCATGGAACCAGTAAAGTACCGTACCGTAAAGTATAACATTACTATTGTCGTTGTTTTCCGGACTATACAGTTTGCATTCGAGCTGTTCCAGCTGCTTAAGTTAATTGTGACCATCGAGTATAGGTTGAGGTGGATGGAATGCACGCTTTTTTACTATTCGTACAATAATTAAACCTTTTTATTATGTATATTAATTACGCATAAGATTTTTAAAACGATAGCTTGCAATCCTATAGTTCACTTAGTTTTAATACTATGTAACAGGTCACAATTGTTTTTTTTTTTACGAGGGGAATGCATTTACGCACTACCCTTACCAGATTCAATAACAAATTCAAACAATTCAAACAAACAATAATCATATAATAATAAAAATAATAATAAATAAAAAAAAAAAAACAATAATAAAAAAAAACAAAAATTCAAACATAACAAATACGCGAATATCCAATAAACTTTTCTAAATACTAATTTATTGAACAAGTGAATACCATAAAAATCTGATGCAATTGTTATTATCAGAACAAAAATCTTAAACAGATAAACGATAGACGGATCTCAGTGTGAATTGTTTTCATAGATTTTCATTACTTCAAACTGTTTGAACTAAGAAACAAATATGCTATAGAAAATAAAACACTCCGAAGGCACTGCCTATATTTAGGTTGCAATGACTCGAGTTACTCGTTTAATATTTATTTCGTTGTAATGCGCAATCTGCTCCGCGGTTAGATATCCGTTGCAAGATTTTCGCATCTTTTATTTATTTACTCGTACATCTTGCTTCTTTCGTACGCTGTCTTTAATATTACATAACATTTTTTTACTACACCATTATTAATAATATACTTAGATAAACGCTTCGACTATCGTAATTTTCTATAGCTTCTTTAGTAGAAATCAAAAAAATCTTTATTCAATTTAGGTCCTAAGAAGGCGCTTATGAACGTCTAAAACACTACCACCGGTTCGGAAAACAACCCAGTCGAGAAGAGCCGGCAAGAAACTTGATCTGGTCCTATTTTTTATAAATATAATATATATCATTTTTTTTAAGAAAAAAAAACTAGACAAATGATATTCTTAACCAATGTTAGCGTTAGCGGAAGCATAGGGATGTGGGTTAGTTCCAGACATAATTATCGTTCACGTAATGATCCACCCTGTAACCTTTTGAGATTAAGACTTGCTTGACATAATACTTGAAGTTATTGTCAGGTAAATCGGTAATGTTACTTGGGGTGGGGTCTTATTGTAAAACCGAATACTATTACCTATAAAGCTTTTATTAGTCTTACTTAGCCTAAAGCGTGGGATGGCCAACTTATCTATATTTCTAATATTAAAATTATGACGATCATTCACTAGATCGAGCTTGTCTAGATATTTACGAATAAGCATTAAGTTATCGAAGAGATGTATTGGGAAGGCAAAGTTAAGATATTATATTCTTAAAACTTGTTCTTTAATGATTCGCGAGGTCCCATATTGTATATTGCTCGAACATATCTCTTTTGTAACGTAAAAATGGTGTCTCCCTCTGCACGCAAAATATCGTACGACATTAGTCTATGAAAGTAAGCAAAGTAGATTAACCTATTTCTTTTTTTTTTACATAGGGAAATATTTTTAGGCACCGTTCTCCCATGCAGGGGCAGGGAGGGTAAAAGTTTGCCTCCTTCTGCGAACAAGTTATGTTGCAGAAGGAGGCGGCCGAGAGGGCCCGTGAAGAGGATCCTGGGGCGGATCCTCGGAGGCGCAAGAGGCCCAGGGGGCGGTGGGCACGCTACGTGCGGAGCTTCTTCCGCATGTAGGCGTGCCCGGGGGGGGAGCGTTGTTGGCGTGTGCCGTAATGCGTTGTTGTTGGCGTGTGCCGTAGTGGGGGGGGGGTTTTGTGCTGGGGGGCTTGTGCCGTTTTTCTTCTTTTATGTTTCTTTTCTTGTCTTCTGTCCCTTCTTTCAATCTCTTCAGGTATCCCTCTCCTTCCTACGTCTTGTCGACTAAGACAAGATGAGTGAAGGGGAGGGACCTACTCTCCTTAAAGCAGTGGCGGGTTTCTTCCCCACTTTTCTCTTTGCCCGTCACTGCTCTACACAATTCTTCCCCCTTTTCTTTTTACGGGGGGCGGGAACTCATCCCGCTCCCTGGATGTCTGACAATGTCATGCCTCTCCTGAGGCGGGCTAAGAGGTGGAGGGGAATTTTTCTCCTCCATCCCCACCGGGCCATTGCACTGACGGGCCGGGTGGGTTCGCTGCAGGGGGCGACGCGGTGCTTGCGAAAGCCACCCCGTGTCGCCCCCATACCAAATGCAGCGGACGGCCCCGGGGGGTTTTAGTGGGTATTTCAGGGCGACTCCCGCCCGGGCGAGTCCCACACTGGCACGGAGCTCGTCACTCCGTGCCCCCTTATCTATTGTATTTGGGGGACTTTGATCCTCCAAATACAATAGATAAGGGAAGTGCGTAAATGCATTTCCCCCCGAAAAAAAAAAAAAAAAAAAAAAAAAAAAAAAGGGGAGGGTAAAAGTAGACTAACCTTTTTTTTTTTGACGGGGGAAATGCATTTACGCACTACCCTTATCTATTGTATTTGGAAGATCAGAGTCCCCCAAATACAATAGATAGGGGGGCACGGAGTGACGAGCTTCGTGCCAGTGTGGGACTCACCCGGGCGTGAAGCGCCCGGAAATACCCACTAAAACCCCCCGGAGCCGTCCGCCGCATTTGTGTTGAGGGCGATACGGGGTTGCTTTCGCATGTCGCCGCGTCGCCCCCTGCAGCGAACCCACCGGGCCCGTCAGTTCAATGGCCCAATGGGGATGGAGGAGAAAAGTTCCCCTCCACCACTTAGCCCGCCTCGTAAGGAGGCATGACCGATAGGTCAACAATCCGGAGGCAGGATAAAGCTCCCGCCCCCAAGAAGAAGAAAGGATAGGGAAGAAAGGGATAGAGCAGAGACGGGCCAGAAGAAAGAAGAATGAGCCCGCCTTTGCGAGAAAAAAAAAAAAAAAAAAAAAAAAAACACCCACCTCACATCCTCTTCACCGGTGGTCGACACCGGGGACCCCCCATATGGTGTCCTGCCTCCCGTCCCTCCTCCGCGCAAAGCGCGCACCTCGGTTGCTCCGCCGCGCAGTCCACGGCCTTGTGGCCATCAACCCCACAGCGGTAGCACTGGGCACGCCTATCTACCTCCGCGGTACATACTATCCTAGTGTGGCCCAGCCCCATGCACTTGTAGCACCTCAACGGAAGTGCTCCGAGCGCATGGACCCGGACCATACTCCATCCCACCATGATGGATCCCTTCCCCACCAGTTTCACCGCCGCCTCAACCGGCAAGGACAACCAGAGCGTCCTACGCCCCCACATCTCCCGCACCACACACCCGCCTTCATCTCTCCCACACCACATCCGGCCTCCTCCGCCACCTTTGCCAGCGCCCCTTCCCTAGACACCGAGTCCTCCAGGCCCACCAGACGAACATCTGCTCGCATGGTCGGCCTGGAGACCACCGCATCCTCCTCCACCAACTCGCGCAACCGCGCCGCCAAAACATCCGCCCGTTCCCCTCCCGCCGGGCCCGGGATCTCTATGATCCGGGACCCAACGGCAAAGTGGTGCGGCACGAGATGTCTCTCACCCCCATTTCCTCCAGATCCACTCTTTCTCTCGCCTTCCCCATAACCCCCGCATAGGTCACCCCCTTCTCCACCGCCTCCGGCCGCAAGGTGACTACCACCGCCGCCGAACGCGGCAGCGCTGGGAGCCGCGGCTTGAACCCCCCTGTTGCCTTCCCCTCCTGCACTCTGTTTGGTTCAGAAGGGGCAGCCACACCCCCCTTCCTCTTTACCACCTTCCTCCTCTTTACCACCTTCCTCCTCTTACCCCCCCCCCCCCCCCTCTACTACCGTCCACTCCTCCTCAACACCCCTCCCACCAACTCTTTCCACTTCCGATTCCACTCTAGCCCCCCTTCCCCCCGGGAGGGGAGCCCATTCCATACCCAATGGAGCCATCTGCTCCATCCCCCTCTTCTCAACCATTTCCATCCTATGGCCACCCTCCCCATTCTTTCTTACAATCGTTCGTTCCTCTCGATCCCTCCCAGCGCTTTGTCCATCCTTGCCATGACAGCCTCCACCATCACATTCCTTTCTCCTAACTCACTCTCCCCTCCCTCCTGCGAAGTTCCTACTGCAACATCCATCATCACTTTCCGCTGCTGCGGATCCTCCATCTGCAGCTCCCCCTGCGAGGTTTCTACCGCCACATCAATCATCACCCTCCGCTCCTGCCGCTCCTCCTTCTGCCATTCTGACCTCTCTAACTCGAGAGCCAGGAGTCTCATCCTCATGCTCCCCTTCTCATCCTTATACCTCTCTACCTCAGCCTTATATTCCTCTATCTGCTCAGGCAATCCCCTAAGCTCAGAAGCTTCTCCCTCAAGCTCAGCAATCCTTCCCTTCAACTCATCCCCACTCCCCCTCAGCTCCTCCACTTTCTTTTCCAACTCCCGAATTCTCTTTCTCGCCTCTAACAAATCATCACCAGCCGCCCTAATCAGCCGTACACCTCTTTCAGTGATCAAGATGTCCTCCTCATTCATACACTCCTGCATACCCGACAAGTCGGCCTGAATCCTGAAAAACACCTCATAAATCTGGCCATCACTATACTGTTCAAAACCTCGAACACGACCACGACCGTCTCTCACATCCCATGCCTCCCTTTCTAACTTAGCACGCACCTCACCCACCCGTTTCATGCTCTCAGTGTAATATTCATCATCGTTTTCTTCATCCGCTACCACTCCCGTCCATACCTCAGTTTCAGTCTCTTCCTTTTTCATTTTCATCTGATCCAACCCCTCCTCTACTTTCCCCCCCTTCCTCTTTCCCTTCCTTGGCATGATAAACCCGGGGACACCCCCCCGACCCACACCCCAAACTAACACCCCACCGTTCAATACACCCTATTACGTTATACAATAATATAATATAGTATGCAACACTTATATACTAAATTATACAAAAGATTACTTCGGGCCTGACTGGAGGTATGTAATGTTAATAGTATTAAGTTTACGTGAAATTGTCAGGTTAATTGGACGTCGGGTAAGAAATTTTGGAAGATCTACTTATTTAGTTTTTATTATTTATTACACATTTTATTGCTTGTTTTTGCAAGTATTAAAGGAATGAAAATAACAAAAATTACATACAAGAATTACGCGGAAAGTTCAAAATCTCGTCTTATTTCTAGATGGTGCTCATTCATAGCCTGCAAACTTAATAGAAGTAATTGACACCTTAGCATTTAAATTATGTTTTCATTACAATTTACCTACAAGTGTGTACTAATTTTTAAACGTGTTATATTGTACAAACACATTGCTTTAGCAATGTTTAATTTCACTGGAAAACATCGATAATTTACCGCTATTTATAGACTTTGTTACACATAACATGATAGTAACTTACAAAGAAACACATTGTTTTGTTATGAGATGGCGTTTAAATAATATTTTAAATTATATGACAATTGTATATTTTAGATATTATTTTCAAATCTGCCGCTAAAAAAATTGGCGGTCTGTTTGTTTATCCGGATATAACTGAATGGGACTCGATAGATATTAATAAAACTTTGCAGTTATCGATAACGCGTCAATGAACAATTTATATAAAAATAACAAACTTCGTTTGAATAGTTCTTCTCACATGAACACATGACACATATAATAAGTAAAAACAAAATAAAAATAAGAAAAAATTAAGCATAGAAGAAAGATAAGGAGATTTTAATAATAGTATTATTATTTGACACCTTCATGAGTTCCAAAGGAAATTCTCGTTGTAACAAATTATTGTTTTACTTCATGTAAAGCTTGAATCAATTGTAGGATTCGATCAACGTAGTTTTGCATCATACTACTACTATGCCACAATCGCCTCTATATGGATTCTTCAGATCAATTCCCAGATAACATAAACATTACCAAGTATAGAACGTAAGGGACGTGTAAAATCCACATTGATGAAGTCGCGGACTATCTTTAGTATTTAAAAAATCTTGTACGTTAAAAATCAGTCTTGTAAGTCAAAAAGTTTAATAGTGGTAACAGATAGTTAAGGTACGGACATGAATTGGCGAACGAGTTCTACTACTGTAGCAGCAACATTAGTTCAACCATAAATATCGTAGATGCCTATTAGTAAAGACATAATCTATCTACTATTATTATTACTATTCCGAAAGCTGGTTATGCAGGATTCTACAGTCCTGTATCACTGTTATCTAAAGATGTCCATTGTGATCGCGCCCTACTGCTGAAGCTCACTGCTAAAACCTACAGCTTGGATTTACTGTATAATCTTTTATATCCCCAAGCATAAACAGTAGTTTATATTTATTTCACGCTTCGATAACTTCTTAAGCATGACGTCTGTAACTGACTGTGCCCACAAGCAACTGGTAACTTCGGTCTCCGCACTCCGCCGTACAATGTACATGTTCCAGCCAGCGCGTCTGTTATAGCTATGACTCTATATCACTGCGTTGAACGAACGAACGCAATGTTGTCAACTGCTAAATTTTAAATAATCGTATTTCCGTGTATGAATATAATGCAATTTGATACAGTTTTATGTACATTATTTCCTAATAGCTGAAACTTATCGTACATTTATATAATCACTATTGCACATAGTACCAGTGGCTGAATTATTGTATGGGTTAACGATGTTAAATGAATGACACGCAATTTAATTTGGTTATAGTGTATCTATAGTGATGGCAGTCGATATTTGTCAAAAATAACACGTCATTTAAAATGTAAAATTAATATATACTCAATATTTCAGATTTAGTATGTTTCAAATCATTATCTAATTTGTATAAAACAGGGAGTAGATAATGGTAGACTACAATAATTATAAAAGTCGAATTATTGATGTAATAGTAATAACAGTATATCAAAGACAAACTTTAAACAAATTTCTATTATGAGGGTAATCTATCTATTCTGGTAACAATGAATAAACAATCGCATAAATATTTGCAAATACAAATATAGAGTCGAAGATGAAGAGCAGCAACGTCGCATGGAACGAAGCGTGAGCTTGGCAACGTGGCAATTATAAATTAGCTCAATAGGGAAATTAGGCAATAGCGCCATCTAATTATTTTTTGTGAGTTTTTTTACGCGGAACCTGAACTATTTTCGAAAATTCAAAGTACTCTAAGTTACCCGGAATAACTTAAGCTATCTACCAAAAAAAGTCCCGTTCAAATAGGTCCAACCGTTCCGGAGATTATTCATTACAAACAGACAAAAGTTTTAAAAATTGAATTTTCGGTATAGGTTTCGTATATACATTCATATCTATTTAGTAAAAAAAATAATGTTGACATTACAAACAGACACTTTAATTGTATTCAGTAGTATAAATATATGACTAATATCACAGGAAAATATTAGAAAAACAATAAATAAATAAATATATATGGTGCAAATGAAACTTATTTATGAAATTTTCAATTTGATCGTAACTTCAAGTAGTAATCTTGTTTGAGTTTAAATTTTTATTATCAATTCTTACGATGTTTTTTGTACTTTCCACTGACGGTAAGAATTAAAACTTTTATGGGTTTTCGATAGCGGGCAGTGAAATGAAGCCATCTCGGTGACTATACAGCTTCTAATAGAAAATTATTTGACTATCTAATAGAACGTAGAACAATTAGAGTAATATCGTTATTTTAGAGATAAAACCTATATATGAGAAGAGACGTAACTGTCAGCGGGTTATTATTATTATTATGGAAGGGGCTATGCAGACTAGAACAGACCTGCATCACTGAGACGTAAATAGATCTATTGTGGTCACCTACATTACTACAGCTCACTGCCTAGAGCTACAGTTTGCATATACTACACATACTGTACCCATCTTTTTGACAGATTGCGTTTGTACCTTCTCCGAAAGCAACACATGCTTACCCAGAACTCGGTTATGTATGGGTATTAGTAGATCACATTCACACAAGATGTGCTTTAGGGTTTCGTTTGTAATTTCACAGAACCTGCTTCTCCTTGAGTTCCGGTCGCCATTGTTGTGCATGCGCGTTTGCACACCACCAGTTAGTGCTATCATTAATACTAGTAGTAGATTCTTACTGAGCATCAGGGCTTCTTCAGCTTTGCGCTGAGTGAATGCCCTGATACGCTCTTTGGAATTATTTTGTCCGGGCAATTTCTTCCAGAACTCTTGAGGTCAATCGAACTAGGTATTTCGGAATGCCAGAAAACATTTCTGAGTCCATAGCTACTGTTCTTGCAAACTCATCTGCAGCTTCATTACCGGGAACTCCTGCATGCCCTTGGATCCATCTCAGAATCAGCCATTAAACAATCTGACATCGGGTTAACTTATTTCTTATTTACAAACTTTTTATTACACCGGCTCTTGAACTAGATAGTATCTTGTTAGGATTTTTAATTTTATATCGTATTTGATAATTTTATTAAATTATCAAATTGTATCACAAAGCTAAGGTTATAAATCTTGATACCGTGACATATTTTTACGGGAACTTCTAAATCCATTCCATTTAGCCAATTAAAAATAGTAGCTCGATTAATTAATTTTAATACCAAATGCTTAGACGCAGTCTCTCTCTCCTAGTCCGTATTTCCTTGAATTTTTTATATTTTTCTTAGTTACAGTAGACGGCAAACGGGAAATTGCTACGGACCGGTGGCTTCCTTTGTCTTTTTGGATTCTCTATCGAGGAGAAATTTTTATATTTCAATACAAAGGTTCAGTGGAGAATAAATTTTATTAACTGTTTTCACAAAGATAATATATTTTTACAGCTTTGTCGTATTAACTATAAAGATTTAAAAAAAAAAATAACAATTGGTCATATTACAAAAACCAAAAAATTGTTAACTTCTAACAAAACTCAACAATTTTCACCCTTTTTTTGATTTAAAAACACTAATCAACTGATAATCTTTATTTCGGAGGTTGTTATGTAATTTATTTGTATAGGTTTAATTCATTTTCAATAATGTTAATACGAGAGAAATATACATATATTTAAAAAAAAAAACAATAATTTTTGTGTTTAGTTCATAAAACGTATTGTTCTATAATATTTTTACACCATATAATCTATATTCACGATCGCCATACCATAACATTTTGATTTTAATAATGAATTAACAATTACAGAAACTAAGAACCTTTGTAAATATGAACAATTATTCAGTTTTAGATGCCCCTCAACTAAATTTGACGAGTATAAACCAAAAAAGGAAAACGCAGAGTCAAAGCCGAGTAACTCCACATCTCCCATATAATGTATATAAACACATGAGTTATCATAGATAGGTACAGCTCTGCGTGAGTGCCCTGATCCACGTGTATCTAAAGCAGTGGTTTCCAATCAGTGTTCCCGGACGATTTCATATTTGGCGGATGGTGCATAGCCGCACCGATGATAAGAGTATAAAAATAATAAGGAAAGTAAGCAATAATATCAGTTCCAGAATTACCGAAGTTGTAAAAAAGATGCAAGCTCAAAGTCCATAATAGATATAATATAATTAGAAATTTAAGGTAAAAATAAATTGAGAATATAAAAAAATATATTTATGACTTATGTTTTTTTTCTTATTCACCGTGGTGCCTGATATACTAATAGATAAAATTGAGGTGTCTGTTTGTAATATCAAAAAATTTTTTTTTTACTTTTTTAGATTTGAAGGTATATATGATACTTATAACAAAAATACAATTTTTAAAATTTTCGTCTGTCTGTCTGTCTGTTTGTAATGGGTAATATCCGTAACGGCTGGACCAATTTCGACAGGACTTTTTTTGGTAGATAGCTGAAGTTGTTCCGGGCAACTTAGGGTACTTTTAATTTTAAATAATAAGCGTTCTGCGTAAGAAATATTATAAAGTAAAATTCATAAAATTTGAATAAAATTCGATTCAATGCAGTTTTACAGGCAAGTGCTATAATTTATGAGAAACATTGTTACTTTATCTTAGTACTAAATTTTTTCTAGGAAAATAATTAGGGTCCCGTATAAAACCATTTAAACGCTGTGAACAATATGAAACTGGACGCAGCCGCGGGCACACAGCTAGTAAATGAATAAAAGTGGTTCCTCGTCAAGATAATGTCAAGAATCACTGATTTTTTTTTTCACGGGGAAATGCGTTTATGCACCTTCCTCCCATGCGGGGGCAGGGAGGGTGTGTGGGATTAACACTAGGGAAGAAGACCCTATCGACTACCTTCTAAAACTCTATGAGTAACTGTCTCTACCGCCACACGTGGAGGGCAACACGGGATGCCAAGAAGGCACTAGGATATACCCCCGGACGGATGACCCAGCCCAAAGGCCAGGTCCCGCTTAGGCACCAGCCTCGGTCTATCAAAACAAGTCCCCCCGACGGCATTCCCAGTGCAATGGGTGGTCAGGGCCACCGTCCCTTCCTCCCCTTGGTTCAGCAATGTGATGAAGTCCCGATGCCGCACGGGTGACACCCGGACTCCACCACCGTCGGCGCTCAGCCTACGCGAGGCTGCCAGGCAACTATGTCCCTCGCCATCGTCGCCGTGACCGACTTAAATAGCGAGCAACATAGATTTCCGCCCATCAAGTGTGCCGCATCGCGACCCTCATCTGCGCAGAAGGTGTAGTGTGGTTTCTCTGCGCGGCACGCCTCAGCATTATGGCCCTCCATCACACACCTAAAACAGAGGCGCTCTCTATTCACCCCCGAGGGACAGGTCGGGTGGGTGTGTCCCAAGGTTATGCAGCGGTAGCAGCGCAAAGGATAATTAACCTGCTGGATATTCCTTGCCACCGTGCTATGGTTTCGTCAAAATGTTACCTTCACCAGAAGGTCAGGCTCATTACGAATAAGATACGTGACGACCATCGATGCTGTATCCGACCAGATTAGAGCTGAACCAACTCCGTTTCAAAAAGTACATACACCACATGTCTTAATTTTAGTACGAAATATTTAAAGTATTTGAAAACGTTTCAATGAAATTATAATTGTCTTAATTAATTGTTTGTATTTTTTCGGGTGAACAATTAAAATTAACTCTACGTTTAGTGTTAAATTATTTAATTTTTGTAATCAGTTTCAAGTTCATTTTGTTTAGTATTGCATATTTATATGTAGGTAGTAGTATAAACCCACGTTTCTATTAAATCAATTCACATGCCGTTTCTAGATTAGTACTGTTACCACAAATATTAATATAATGGTAATGCAAGAATCGTGTACAAGAAAACTTAAGTGATAAACCCAGTAAGAGAACCAAAACTACCACAGACCCTATCGCAGTAATCAATAATTATTTATTTATTATATAGAAGCATGTCATTAATCCAAATATATTATTTTAATAAAATATACTAATTAACAATAAACACTGGTTTTTAACTCTTTCTCTTCTTTGTTAAAATTACATGACGATAAAGATTTTATTTATTTGAATTTGGTATTAAAATATGGCCTATATATATATAAAGGAACATTTTTGAAGTGAAGACATGTTTAACGTTGCTAAGCGTTTCTTGCTAGGGAAAAAAGTTATAGATTCGCGTTACCAAAACTATGACGTCAGTTGTCAACATGCTACAGTATGTCAAATATAAGATGTCGTTTAAGTGCTGGCGCTCAGAGATCATTATTTTTACTTACTCAGCTTATCGTATGTTTTGATTATGTTTAAACTATATGAAAATGAACATAATAATTGCTCGGAGTCAATAGATGTAAAAACCAAACAATTCTTTATACATACATACTTGGCTGCACTTCCCCTTATGTTACAGTCCAATAACAATGGCGAATGCCGATAGATGACAATTTATTGACTTTATACAATTAACAATTATGCCAGTCAAGACCTACATTTGTTTGCGGATCTCGGAACATAAGGCACTTTAACGTATTACTATAACCGGTTTTTTACAAGTGTATGCTGCTCGCAACAGGACCTGATCTTGTCACCTTATTTGAATAAACAGAAATTCGACATAGACTCAGGAGAGATGAGAATAATACTATGAACATATAGGCCAATCTATCATTAAAATTTAAGTAGGTATCACTAATATATAAGAAGTAGAATAAATACCAGAAGCGTCAGTTGGTAACAAACAATCAAAGCTAGTTTACGGTATAAATCACATAATCGCAACGAGCGTAGCTAATTAATATAAACCGCAGAAAACTGTCGCACCTCCATCCCATTAAAATATCAAGCTTATTTCCGGATAGAGTGTAAAATTGTACAAATTATTAGCATAATATATATTTTTTTAATAGTAAGGTAATCACATTTTAATTATTTAACTATTGTACCAATTTATTTAACATATTAACTTTAATATATAGATAAAAATTTGTATAAATTGATGAAAACGTCTTATAATTATTCAGGGGTCAAATAACAAATGCGGCAAAGTCATATGAAATGACAAACTGAATTTAATTTGATGGTGACGAACTATGGTGACTACATGTAAACAATAAAAAACAAATCTATAGAGAATAAATATTGAATCAAATCAATAGACATACATATCTGTACAGTTAACGGATGCCATTATTCCGGCGTGGTTATCGTTAAATATTATACTGCAATAGGCAACTCACGGCAAACCGGCAATCCCAGGTTATTTACACTCTTGACTAAACGCTTTGTAAGATAAATGATAAATACGGCTTTATGCCTTACGAAACCGTTTTAACGCTCTCGACTTTTACTAAAATTGTATACAAATATAATAAATATTTATTCAATATCTATTTATTTTGTTCGGTGGTAAGATATTATCCGTAGTGTTTCAATTGGAAATAAATGTAACTTGAATAAAATATTCAAAATATATAAATTCTGTAGGGCCGTAGTTATAAACATGGGGGATGGTGTAGATGTTACAATTGGCATCCATTTGTTGTCCCCGCGATTTCCTTCGCCACTAATGAGCCTGTGAATACCATTTCTTAGCGATTCATACGAATTTAAATGAGTACATATTTATTAATATTCCTAACATTTAGTAGACGAATCGTATAGAAGGAATAACGATACATGAATATAATGATGATAAATAATTGTTAAATTGAGATCTTCCAAATTTATTGATTGATATATATATATATATATATTCATGAATATATAGTTTGACTTTTATTAGAAAAAAAATGCGATTAGTAAATTATTTAACAAACTCTGTATACTTTATTACACGTTTCCCCAGCCATTTGGCCATACTTGCGCCAGCCCTTTGCGTCTCCATTTGTGAATAACTAATAAAATCGTTTTTTTTTTCAAACACACATTATTGTGATTCTACTAAAAATATATATTATGTTTATACTAATAAGCTTAAATAAATATCTATTTTATCATGAAACTTTATCTGGAAGGTAAGGCTTTGGGATATAATTATTTCATGGGTAAGAAGGTGCGGATGTCAGCTACTCGTATTATTAATTTATATGAAACAAATTTTTAGTGAACTGGTAATAAGAAACACACAGATGATACCTCAGATTGATATTAGTATTTTGCGAAGCTTAAATATTCATATTATTTAAGTTTACTTAAAATAAATTTGTTAGTGGTTTCGTTGCAATAAATTAACTAAAATATGGTTTTATTTTTAGGATAATTTTGCTTATCCATATTTCCAATTTTTTATTACTACGTTTTTGAGTAATAAAGAATTGTCTAAGCAATTATACATTGGTAATATATATTGCTCGTATTGCATTTAATTAACGCCTAGGGAATACTGATATATTTTTTTAATAAAACAAACTCTCATTTGTTTGTAGAGTTAAACAAAAATATGACAAAACTTTAAACGCAATTAAAAATTAACGCTTCATAAACTTCGACAGAGATCATAGCGGTTTTTATGTTAACTGTTACGTTTTTGAAACAAAAGGAACACTTTGATAGCATTTTTTATGTTTTTTTAGCTGACTAATGCTGTTGACCCGAAGGGCCATAACAGCTTAACCGAACTTTGGAGTGAGAGCATAAGGCAGCTAAACGAGGTAACTAGCGCAAGGGTACCAAAGCGGTACGAACCTCGATTTGGCAATTACCATAGTGAAAAGTTTCGCGGAATAATCTAGATGATTTGTAACAAAAGTAACAGAAAAAAAAAGGTTCCTTACAGAACCCATGTATCTACGTGTGATGGATGGGCTAGAGTGTGCCTGTAGTGTGGTGCGTGTAATGCTATATTGGCAATTAGAGTCACTGTATCGAACTGGCGGCGTGGCAGCACGAGTCTCCCCAGTTGGGGATCGAAGTAAATCTTGTATGTGTTAATTTTTATAATCACAGACATGTACCAATTCATAATGCTTAGTTCTAATTACTAGTGATCGTATGCAATTGAAATTCGACCACGATTCATAATAATCTTCCAGTTATAATTATTTTTTTAAAGATTAATTAATTATAAAACTGCTAATTCTATTCTCCTCCGTTTACGTAATTTTCATAACCACAAAGTTTTTGTATTAAAGTTCACGTAATGTCAATATTATGATTCAAAAATCAAAATCAAAATTAAAAAATCTTTATTCAATGTAGACACAAAGAAGGCGCTTATGAACAACTAAAATACCACCACGGGTTTGTCGAGTCGAGCCACCAGTCGAGAAGAGCCGGCAAGAAACTCGATCTGGTTCTTTTTTTTATAAATATAATATATATAATTTTTTTTTTATTATAACTAAAATTATCTGTATACACAATATATACTATATATACGAGATTATCGTTAGTCAGAAACGTGTGATATGGTGCAAAAACAGTAGCAATTTTATATAAATAGCCGAAGCATTATCCCCAAATCCGCAAAGCGCCGACTGACCGCCATGTAAATGTTGATGATTTCTCGCAACACACGGCGTTTCCTGCGTCCTACTAAGTTAATGACCCTTTAAAAGATATAGTGAGATCATTTTTTCACTCTGAAAACGTTGGATTTATCTCATATTTTCTAATGTAGGTACTATTGTCTAGAAAAATAATGAACTATGAAGAGTTTAATTCATAACATTCATATTGATTCATAATCATTTTTGCATAGATAGGCTATCTATTGGGTAAGTATTATTTAATAATGAATAATGGTAAAATGTACCATTACCGGACAAAAACCCCTTCCAGAAGGATTGTTAGCAAAGTATTCGATGGCGGACCGCCAATTTGAAGTGTTTTATAAATCTGTAAGTCTATAATTTTCCCATTGTATTATTCAAGTTTTTTTTTTACACGGAGTAGGCACAGTGCTTTCTCAGAATTTGGTCCAGCATGGTAAACACACTTAGCCTATAGGTTCTCAAGTGATGCTGCCGGAACACACCTGTTGGTATTTGTCGACAGGTTTTCAAACTTGAGAGTGGTGGTATCCAGGCGGGCATCATTAGATAATGGCCTACCACCATGATATGGTTTCTTCATGATGTTTTCCCTGACCGAAAGCTCAGGCCGATTTTAGAGTCGGATAGGTGGGGATCGAACCCACGTCGATTTCCGCGGAATCTTGCCGCAGTACTCGCTGCGCTATCATATATCACCTAGTATAAAGCACAGAGGAAAATGCTTGACCTTTGTCTAAAGGTATAGAGTAAACTAACTTATTTTTACAGCAACTTAATTAAAAGCGTGTATCGTGAATAACTTGACAAAAGGAATATAAATAATAATAAATAAATAATACTTATTATTTGCAACAGGTAATTAAATATAATACCTACTCTCTAGTAAATTTTAGGTCTTTTATCTTGTGACATTCAAAAATCCTTTTCACGTTAACAAATGGTTTCAACTTCCCTACCATTAAAATTTGGGGCTACTAATTTAACTTTTGTGTGACGTACTTATTTATGCTTACCTTCATTATAATGTATATTTTACCATTTTTATTACCTATACTATTTGAAATATGAACCTATTTAAGTATTTATAAGCTAAATTATGGCGTTCCATTTTCAATGTGTTTTAGCGAATTAGTTGATGCCTACCGTAACGGCCTGAGATCAAGATGTATATTTATTTAACTATAAAAACACCGTATTTATAAATTATTATTTCTTTGGTTATACTAAACGGTCACTACAATCCGTCCGACCGTTAAGCATGATCTACAAACAAATATTCAAATACATATACTGAACATTTATAATATGTATTAGATATGACATATGTATAAATATTCATGTAAAATATAATTCTGTAAACATTTACATTAAATTAAATTAAAATTAAGATATTTTCTCACCAAATACTTATTACGCCATTATTTAAGCGAAATTACATAATTACAATCTGTTTTCTTTTTTATTTACATTTTGTTAATTGGATACGTTAAAAGGTAGACAGTATTTAAAAAAATTAATCTTAACATATTGTTCTTTCACTGTAAATAAGTAGGAATGTGTCATGCTGGAATTTTTTCTTTATTGACTACAATTGTTCTTGTGGATCCGTCCAATATATTACATAACTAGCATTTTAAACATTTTTGACTCCCCCTACTCTTTGTCAGGAATGGTAAGTAACAGTCTTACCCTCATTCCTTATAGTAACGAATGAATGAATTATTTATTGTATCGATAATCTGTTCACTGGCGAACTTTATGCCACAAGGCATTTTCTACCAGCTAACTAACGCTAATGCAGAAATAATACATTAAATAAGGTGTTTTAAATGAAGCAGAAATAACTTTATAAATTTAAATGTACATACATAAAAATATACATATGTATACTTGAGCATTGGTATATTTTTATACAAAATCTGCTTAAGCAAATCATAAGTAAATATTGCTAACGTCATCACCATTCGGTTCCACAGTCCCTCGTATCATCAAAAATAAACAAAGCATGGACCCCGAGCGCTTATTTGTGCTTATACACGTAATACGCGAACGCTTGTTAAATTAACATTTGTTCAAAATACTAACACGTACTCTCTTGAAACGATAGAATTTTCTATAAAATAGAGTCAATATATAGTCAATAGTTAGGTATACTAATAATGAAAATATTGATCAAAACATTATTATCGCTACTCTTCATTTATAGAATATATTTCGGAATAGACATATTCCAGTTTCTATTTTTGTGTAGACAGTATAACGAGATAACAGGCCAGGGTTATATGTCCAAAGTCAATTTCATCCGTATTGTATCGCTTGCAATGTATTTCTGTACACTAACTATTTTAACTCTACTGTTGACTTGCTTTTGGAATTGATATTTGCTTGTATATAAATTGACAATACAGTTGTATACATTCGAATATGCTACGTTTGAATTAAGTTAATTTTATACTTCTATCGAAATTATTGTAAGATTAAAGGCATTTTTTTAAGATTATTACATCTAGACACAGGTGTTATGTGACCTAAGTTTTACATTTTATAAATATGGTAATAAATTTATAGTATAAAACTTTCTATAAATTTCGATAAATAAATATTATATAATCATGTTAAAAGGGCTGGTGGAATAAATGGCACTGAAATTCATACCAGGAGCTCAGGATCTGCTCGTTATGGTCCAGTCTAAATGATTTATGATCGTCGGCAGCGGGCACCCACGACGACCATACTCTTTGATTAATTATACGAACCGTGAGAAAACTATCGCCCGGTCTGTTGTGTTAAGCTTATCGAACTGACATTTATCAATGTATACGAGATGATCTCCCACAATTAAATGCGTTATAAATATTTAATGTATAACAAAATTTAATTTGTGAGTACTTAACTCAAATTATTTAATGCAAATTATTATTGTATCATACTTCATCTGATTACAATTTATCCATAATCATTATTGGAAACCTAAAGAAAAATCTACATAACTACTTCCGAATGTTTTTTTATTGATGGAACTAAAGCAAATCTGATGGACGTCGTTTTTTAATCTGTCATTTAGTTGTAGTCCTTGTTTTTAATTCATTAACTTGCAGTATGTGACTGTTTATTATGTAATTTGTGACACAGTTTGGTTATTGTGCACAAATAAGATGTATCGCAAATAATCACACGGAGCGTGAATTCTGAGATCTTACAACAACTCTTTTAGAACGCTTTAACAAATGGCCGCCATTTTGTTGGAACATTGAATATTAGTACAATAATACGAAGTTGGGTATAAAGAACAGCTACTAATCAAAAGAAAATAACTTATTAAACAGACGAGAAAAATGTTTTCAGTTGTTTTATTTTAGTATCATATTATACAAAAACATATTAGAAAATGTAAGAATCATAAAGAAAAAACATAAATCAAATTAAAGTAATCTAAAATTAACGTAAACAAAGAATTATAATAGACTATACAAGAACTAATATCTAACACATCAACTTCAGTTTTCCTTTTAACTCTTAATGCAACTTGTGACATCCTATTACTAACAGCAGACCCCTTACTAAGATGTACAGAACAGCACTTAAACCTTAAGACTGCGAGCAAAATTGAAGTAAACATTTATTATAATAATATTGACATTATTTTCATTCAAGAGAATTTGTAATTTACACAGTTTTTAATGTTATTTATATCTTTAATAGTATGATGTTTATAACAATGGAGAAAACTGCATTCAAAATGTCGTAATCTTTAAAAAGTGTGCTGATTTACTTTAAATTTGTTTATTAACATAACATAGACTGTTAATTTTTTAGTTTTTTGAAATACATTAAAACAATCAATGTATAAGCGGGTACAGAGAAACTTAATGGCCGTAATTTTCGTTTCCTCTGAGTTTGATAAATTTCAAACTTTGTATATTCTGTAAAACTATGATTACGAAGTGTTTCTTGTATTATTTAAATATTCTATGATCGTGAATGCCGAAGTGAAGACGCTCGTTACGATGCTGAGGGCTGTACGCATTCAGTTAATGACACCATTTGTCGAGATTGTCTGGATGCTCCTGAGGCACTCGCCAATTCAACTGATTGGAACCTGTTTTAAACCATTAGACGACTCTCTCGCTCCAGAATTTAGCATATATATCTATCCAACGAAGATTTTATACAAATATTATCACTGTTTCTGTTAGAAGTCTAATTACAAATTTGTATGATGTCAAACGTTACACATCGTGTGTTACATTTAAATAATGCTTTTTATAATAACCTATAAATGAAAATGAATGTTTACTTATAGAAGCTATTCGTTCGATTGTGTTGTTGAAACTATAATCAAACGTATTGCGTAAAACATCTAAGGACGAAACAATCTTTCAGTGACGTTGCAAGGTATTTCATTACCATATTTTAGTGTGGCAGTAGTAATATTAAGCGATCGTTGAAACAAATAGTAATTCGTTTTGATTTATATACCTTCACATTTTCCAATTGTTTACACTTCAAAGGATTTTATTAACTTCAACCTTGATAGTTGTGCAGTATTTGAAATGGTTTTATTTTAACCTCGTGGGAAATATGCCGCAACAAACCATTCCATATTAACAAACTTTAATCTAACCGGTGCGTCCCGGTGGACGCAGCGCTTTACCGACGCAAAATTTTTGTGGGCAGTAAATTTTCTTTAAGCCTTTCATATGGCAAATAGCCAATGTTGCCATGTGCTTCCAGAAATCTTATTTTTATTTTGGCAAATACAACTTTATACATATTGAAACGAAACGTCTTATATTACATATTTGTAACTGTTCAACTTTTATATGGACACTGATAAGTAATGCGGTGTCAACTTATGTTATTTTGTTTTGCATTTGGCACCAAAATCACGGCTTTGTTGTTTTAAGGGTTGTCATTATGTTGCTTATGAGCGTTTATATATTCATCATATATCGAGCCGAACACTGTTTCGTGATAAAACTCAACCGAGTTTAAATGTATATCATAAACTAACAACGTTGGTTGTTTCAGCTGCAGACAAAATGACGGAGTACAATTCAGGCTCCATCAATAAAGTTCATCGTGTATCAGAGTATCGCATCGCTTGTTTTGCGTTTCGTACCATTTATTTTTAGCCGAGAACAAAAAGCGAGTCCAGACGACGATGAGGTTCTTATTACAGTGCACACAGTGCGGTCTCTTGACGAATTGCACGCCGTGTGCTTGTGGGGGTGCAGTATGCGGACGCCGACACAGCTCGCTGTCTGTTGTCTAGACATCTCGTTCGGACGTGCCTTGTTCATATTCAAATATGAACGTAGACTATTTTTAATTTCGCTCTACATACGGAGAAATATTATTCTATAATATTTCAAGAAATACTATTCTATTATGATATTGTATCAGTTTAACAGAGCTGCATTTTTTAATATGTAAACATGTATACTATTTATACAAATAAATAAAATTGAAGTGTCTGTTTGTAATATCAAAATAATAAAAATTAATGTCAATTTTTTTTTTACTAAATATATATGAATGTATATACGATACCTATACTAAAAATACAATTTTTAAGATTCTTGTCTGTCTGTGTGTTTGTAATGGTTAATCTGCGAAACGGATGGACCAATTTCGATGGGAATTTTTTGGTAGATAGCTGAAGTTACACTGGGTATCTTAGGGTAGGTCGGTCGTGTTTCCCGCTCAGCGGGAATGGCATAGGCGCGAAAAGGTATGCGGTGTTCCCCAGGGGTCGGTGCTCGGCCCGCTCCTGTGGAACATCGGATACGACTGGGTCTTGCGGAACGCGCCCATCTCTGGCATCAGCGTCGTCTGCTATGCGGACGATACGCTGGTGCTAGCGAGGGGCGAGTCATGCAGAGACGCAGCAATTCGAATGACTGCGGGCGTCGCTCATGTGGTAGGAAGGATTAGGCGTCTGGGTCTCGAGGTGGCATTGCACAAGTCCGAAGCTCTGTGTTTTCTGGGCCTAGGACTTCGCTACCGAGAGACTTAGGCATCGTAGTCGCCGGAGTCCGGATTCCCGTCCGGAAGACGATGAGGTATCTCGGACTCGTTCTCGACGCTCGTTGGGACTTTGGCGAACACTTCCGACAGTTATCCCCTCGACTGACGGGTACGGTCGGCGCACTCGCGCGACTGTTGCCTAACGTCAGGGGGCCGAACACGGCCTGTCGGAAGCTGTACCTGGGGGTCGTTCGGTCTATGGCTCTATACGGGGCTCCGGTCTGGGCGGAAAATCTGTCCAGACGGAACATTGCCGCTCTGCGGGCTCCGCAGAGGGTAATGTCGATTAGGTCGATACGGGGGTACTGTACGGTGTCGTTCGAGGCCGCGACCCTGCTTGCCGGCTCCCCTCCGTGGGACCTGGAGGCTAGGGCTCTCGCCGCCTTGTATAGGTGGTGTAGGGATCGTTCGGATAGGATGCAACGCCCGACGCCTCGAGAGATCGAGGCGCGGCGGGCGGAGCTCAGTATCTCGATCGTCCTAGAAGGGTGGGAAAGGCGCTTGGAGAGTCCCGGCGCCGGGGTCGCTACAGTGGTGGCCGTTCGGCCCCACTTTAGGGACTGGCTAGGGAGGACTCACGGAGTTCTGAGTTGCCGCCTTACGGAGGTGCTGACGGAGCACGGGTGCTTCGGCAGCTACCTGAATCGTATAGGAAGGGAACTCTCTCCGTGTTGTCATCACTGTGCCGGCGGAGTCATCGACGACGTCGAGCACACGTTGGTCGTGTGTGTCCCCGCGTGGAGGGAGTCCTTCAGGGACTTGGCGTCCGACGTGGGTAGGGTCCTCTCCTTGCCATCGCTCGTTAGAGCGATGGTCGGGAGCTCTAGGGTCTGGGCGGTTGTCTCTTCCTGTTGCAAGTTCGTTATGCTCGTAAAGTCGTCCTGGCGCTCGCCGAAATCGCCCAGCCTCGTAAAATAACTTGACGTCGGACCTCCCGTGAGGTATGGCGCTGTCAGGGCCTCTGTAGAATACAATGTGCCTCCGGAGGCCCTATCATCTTTGCACCGGTGAGGGACGTGGAGTGTTTAGTCAGTCGGCCTCGGCCAACCTGACACGCGGGTCACCACCTCGAGAGCTGTCCCCCGGTGACCTTGTCTGTCGCGAGGACCAACGTATGCAAAAACTGCGGTTTCATGGATACGTCCGAGCTTTCAATGAGCAGATTTCAACAACCACATAAAAAAAGGGTATCGTAGGGTACTTTTGATTTACGAAAATAATTAGGGTTCTGCGTAAAAAAAGTTAAAACTCATAAATTATTGAATAAAACCCGATTCAATGCACAGTTCTACATACCGTATATAAATTTGTGAGAAATATCTTTGCTTCATGTTAGTAGTAAAAAAAAATTGGAAAATAATTAGGGTTCCGTATAAAAAAAAAACTATATTACGCAGTGAAAATTTATATGAAACACGGGCGCAGAAACGGGCACACTTAGTTAAGTATTTAAATTGGATTTAGAAGTTTATATGGTTATCTCTCTGGGACATTACATAACTAAACCACATTTTATAAGGTTTCATATTATTAGGTGCATATACATTTTTTTTAGCAGGGGGCGACGCGGTGCTTGCGAAAGCCACCCCGTGTCGCCCCCATCCCAAATGCGGCGGATGGCCCCGGGGGGTTTTAGTGGGTATTTCCGGGCGCTTCGTGCCCGGGTGAGTCCCACACTGGCACGGAGTTCGTCCCTCCGTGCCCCCTTACCTATTGCATTGGGGGACTCCGGTCTCACTAATGCAATAGGTAAGGGTAGTGCGTAAATGCATTTCCCCTCGACAAAAAAAAAAAAAGAAAAAAAAAGGTGCATATACATTTGCAACTCGTCTCGCTTAGAGAAGTAATTTTAGTAAATCTTGAAATAGACTACAAACAGAAGTACGTTGTGGTAAATACTATTACGTTGTGAGCTTATATCGTAATGCGTCGTATTTCTCATAGCACTGTCTGCTTGTCTTGCGTTAATTTATTTTACAGAAGCGGCACGCTTCCGCTTTTGACGGGTATATAGACAGGTCTAATTTTAAAAAAAAATAGCTTGTTATTCACTGATAATGTAGCATTATATAGAATTCTTCTATAGAAAATTCATTCTATAGAAACAATTTTAAATTCGGCTAAAATAGTTTTTGAGTTTATACGTAATAAACAAAAATCAATTTTACTCCTATTATATAGTAAGTACAGAAAAGCTTAATGTGGTTTATAGCGTTGCTAAATTTGTCACTCTATAATTTTGGAGAAAACTAAATTTTATTTAACCATAAAATTTAGAAAAAGTAAAATTCTAGTTATTATTACTAAAGATAATTTAATACTCAAGAAATCTACATTAAACTAACATATCGTTTAAATTATGTATGTGTTAGGTGTAGCAACACTACTACGCTCTCTGGTTGTGAGTTGTCAGTCACGGTTTGTTATATTAATGAAGATATCTTCTAAATGATAAAAATGTATTTATTTATTTTTAAATTATACATCGTATAGATTAATATAAATCGATATTATATTATTCTATTATAGTTACTTTCATACTATTGTTTATTATATATCAATTTTATTTTTCTAAATCTTGCAGTAAAATCAATAGAAACGAGAATTACCTTTACAGGGAACGCTCAGGGAAAACAAAACCATGACGTTATCACCGATGACGGACAGTTCGGTTATTGTGGAATTTGGTGTTCATTGTAAACACAATATTGGCAGTTTTCACAATTATCACTCCCGAATTTCCAGACATAAAAGTTGTACCGTCATTAAAAGAGATAAAAGGCGGAAAAGCACATAAATGGGACGACCCGGAAACATTTAACTGATAGCTTTGTGTTTGATACAATAGGTTTCCACTGATCGTTCGCTCTCAATTGAAGTGGTGGACGTGGAAATAAACCTAATACAACTAAGTTCATTTATAATTTTAAATATTTGAATACATTTGTTGTCATAGTTGTATATTATATGTCATTAGATTAAATTGTATTCGTATGAATGTTTATGAGCCTGTGACACTTCAGATGCGTCCTTTATGTTTTTATATCAAACTGGCCATCAAGAAATATTTCATTATTAGAATAAGAAATTGTCTGAGGAACGGCTGTACAGACTTTGACGGGACTACTTTTTGGAAAATAGCTGACGTTACTTAGGCTACTTTTATTTTTAGAAAAAATTAGGATTCCGCGTAAAAAAATTAAAACTCACGAAATTGTGAATACAATCCGATTCTATCCTCAGTTTTACTGGTAGCTGTTTGAATTTCTGAGAAATACTTTTTTCTTCTGTTGGTATCAAAAATAATTTCAGGAATATTATTTGGGTTCCGCATAAAAAGACACTTCAATAGTTAATGGTGAATTTATAAGAAATATTTTTACTTTATCTTAGTACCAATAAAAATTAAGATTAATCAAGGTGCTGTGTAAAAAAAATTATACTCATCAAAAATTGTGAACAAAATACGACTCAATGGAAAACACCATCAAAACTTTTTTCCAGTGATTACTAAAAACTATAATATATATATCGTAGTAAGGAATATATAAATCGCAGGCGGTGCCGCGGGCACACAGCTAGTTATAATATGAAATTAATCCCCAATTAAAGATTACTCGCAAAGAGGCTTTGAGACTTCGTGTTATCAGCATTCTGGCACAAAATAAAAGCAAAATTTATTTTAATGAATGAATGTATGTTACAACAGGCGTTTGTGGTTCGTTAGTTAGTTTCGCTTTACCTCATATACAAACGAAAAACATACAAAATGATTAAATGATATATATATATATATATATATATATATATATATATATATATATATATATATATATAATATTAAGAATAATATTAAGAATATATATGTAGGTACTTACGAAATATATTCCCATTTAATTTGCGACTCTGATTGCGAGGTTATTGTTATGAAATAATCTTTTAGAAATAATGCCTCTAAGATACTCTTGGTTTTTGTTGGTTATATTAAAAAAAAATATTAACATGTATATTATATTGTTTTTGTTAAACCATCAATCCAAAGAGTATTCAACGCAAGAGATATCAAATATAATTGTTGATACAATATAACAACCAGAGATTTACAAAAAGTACAAAGTAAACGAATTAAATTGTAAATAGAAATAAGTCTCTAGGTAACAGAATTTTTGGAAGATTCTCATTTAATTCGAGTGCGGTGACAATTTCTCGCTAAATCCATTATTATTTAAGCGTCTTTGTGATCTTTGCACTTCGGCCGACATTTGCCAGCCACCAATCTAAAACTAATTACCGGCTCAATTGTACCGACCTGAAGCTTCACTCTTCATTTATGAAATATTTTGTCCGTTGAAATGCGATGGATTTTATAAATTAGCTCGGAGAATATACTTCTGAGAATTTTCGACTGATAACAGTAATTGTAAATTACTTTTAACGTGTTTTGAGGTATTATTCTATTACGTATTAACAATTTTTGTTTTTTCTCATAAACAAAATGATAATAGAAGAAAATCGAATTAAAATTTAATTTGTGTGTGAGTGAGTGTTTTAGTTAAGAGCTATTTAATTGATGTATAGCTAGATGAAGATGATGGGTGGAAAGTAAGGAATTTCTGATAAGGTAACTTTGCGGTGTAGTACAAGATGTAGTGACAAAGGTAGAGAAAGGAATACATACGTAGTTGGTATGGGCACGTGAAAAGGTTGGATGGAAGAAGATTAACGGTTTAATTAAAAAGGTTCCTGATTATGTTAGGTGTGCTATAAGAACTATAAAATAATGTATAAAAGCGCTCATTAATACTTTAATACCATCTACTGAAGAAGTGAAGTTTTATCAGGATTGTAACAATGGGATAGATATAATCTCTGGTTAACCTCATGGGAGAAAGGCATAATGCTATATGCTAACATTTTAATTTAATCTAACCTAATTATTCTTACGGCTACGCTAAGATAGTAGTATTTTGTATACAAACTGTAATTATGAAAGTAAAATTATCCTTTGTAAAGCCGACATATTATGTATACGCATATCTTATTTGTTTGCAGTCAACTGTTTAAAAGAATCTCACTCATCAGAGGATATATGTCCGTTTCGACTGCGGAAGTTTTCAGCTTATCTTGAAGCGAATCACGTATCTTCGAGTGGACAATAACATGCCCCTAGAATGTCTAAGGAGGCTGCAGCTCTACAACTACGTATTTGAAGCGTTAGCTGACTCTTTAAATAACAAATGCAATTATTTTTATGTCAATTAAAAGGGTTATTGTTGTTATTAATAAAACCTTTGTGCTTGGTTGAAGTAAAACTTCTTTCACTGTTGTGGTAGGTAGTACTATATTAAACATAAAATAAATATTACCATATAAAAGCTTAAGAGAAGTATTTATCTAACTATACTAATAAAATTAATAATAAAATTGTAAATTTTAAGTGTCTGTACATTTCCGATTTTTGTGAAATGAATGATTAATTATTTAAAATAATAATTAAATAGATTTCTATCATTTTTAGAAATAGCTGTATGTCCGTCTGTCTGTCTGTTTGGTTGTGCAGGCATCAATTAGAAAGTACTAAATATATTTTGAAATTTCAAAAAGCACATTAACATTTTGTTTCATTAAAAATCGGTCTACTCTATCAAAAGTGACACGCGGCGACTTTAGTAAGAGAGGAGTTAGTAAGTAAATGCGTTTTAGTCATATTCGAGAACAAAAAATTGATGGATTAATTGAAATTGAACAAAATGAGATAATGTAAAATATAGTCATAGCTGTGCCCGGGATTTCGCTCGCGTGGAATTCAGACAATTATCTTCTAATAGACTGGTTGATAGTATAATTTATAGTATGAATAATAAAAAGTCACATTTACATAATGTATAACATATTTTATTGTGCCTTTGATGTCATCTATTTATAAACAAAGGCAATCATTTTTGAGTCACTGTGAAGAACATTTTTTACTGAACATCAGTGCCGTTTGAAAACGTTACTTTCGCCCTAAAAAGATCTTAGATACTGTGTTTTCACTCATCGTATCGCTCCTAAAGAAGTTTTACGTCAAAAATATAACCGAATTAAAAAAATTGTTCTACGTTTTTCTAGTTCGTTAATACCTACACATAAATAGGTCAAGATAATACAGTTTACGACAGTGGTAGTCAGACTTTTTTAGTCACATAGGTCAATGTGAGGTACCACTATGGGCCGGACTTTTAAGGGTACCATGGTAGTTGATACCATCTATTAATAATTATCATATTTTTATGAGCTATCAAACGCGAATTCCCCATAGATTTTGTGTGACTTATGAAGTCATTTTTGACAGCCTAGTTTACTGTGTGTCAAAAACGATTTTGTTTTTGACTCATTCTCTATCGAAGTTGTTTATGACATCACGGGGCGGGCAAATGCCGTCCAAGGGCTCCATGCGGCCCGTAGGCCGCAGTTTGACGACCACTGGTTTAGGACATTTTCTTTCAGTATTGTTTTGCAACCGAATTTAATTTTTCTTTGTTTATTAGCTATTGATGACCAAAATCAAAATTCAAAAATCTTTATTCAATTTAGGCCCTAAGAAAGCGCTTATGAACGTCTAAAACACTACCGCCGGTTCGGATAACAACCCAGTCGACCTTTCTTATCATTAATGATTTTCGTTGATAGATGTTACATATAAATAAACAAATGAGTTTTTGATTGTACTAATAAAATAGTACTAAAAACCATACCATACTAAAAGTTAGTGTTATCAAAAATACATTTTTGGAAACAGTTTTTTTTAATTCAATTTTGTAATGACTGTGATCGTATTTCTAAGTATGCGATTTATTAAAATTATATAACCTATTTTAATGCTTATATCATTATATTCTTATGTATATTAAACTCATGGAACGGTGACGTTACATAAATACTGTGTTAAATAAAGTGGTTTTTTTTCAATCAATAGATCAAATTGACTAAGACGTTTCTTTAATTTTTAGTTCTCTGGATAGACTTTTTTCCAATACTCATCAGTGAATTGTACACATCATACCTATAATTTGAAAATCATGATTACATTCTGGATTATCTATAAATACGATACGGTTAGCATAACTTAGAAACACATTGAACAAATCACTATATATCAGTAATATTTACTGTAAAAATTGACTATAGCTAATTAAGCAAAACAGAGAATTAATAGCAAAAATATTATATTTATCATCAAAAAGTTTATATGAATATATAATATACTACATTTTGAAAGTAGTTTTTTAAAGAAACGAAATTAGTCGATTTCACAAAGATTAAGTAATATACAATAACAAAGAGACTAATTAATGAAAAACAATTAGTATGACAAACGTTATTAAAAGTAGACAAATGAAATAGCTGTTTATTTCATTTTCCAATGTCAATTTACTGAAGCTATATAACGAGTTTCAAACGTAATTAAAACATTAGTTTTATGGCGTTCATAAATCAAGCTTATTTGAAATTTATAATGGGCTCACGACGCCGGTTCTCCTGATTTTATGAAATGTAAAAGAAAGAGAAATCACAATTTAAAATGTTTTTCGATGTCTTCGCATACTAGTCAAAAAACCTACATTTTTACTAACTGACTTAGAACATAATATCTATGCAAATACGCACGTATTTGAGCACTCTTAGTTCGACTAAATTATACATGTTACGTCTTAGGGCGCTTTATAAATGAACTAATCAAGAAAAATTTAAGGAAATTATATATTTTTTTATAGATATTATAATTAAAATTCAGCTTACAAATATTCTGGATCTATCAACATGTAACTAAACTAAATTTTATTTAAACTGAAAAAATAATTTTCACGGCATTTCTTGTAAAAAAAATGTGTAACCGTCGATCACTACATAGTTAAAATTTAAGATGAAATTATAAAATTAACATAGATATTTAAAATGTCAACAGTTTTTACAAATTTCTTGTTCATTTATATTAATAAATTTTTGATTGTTACGAGGAGGCTTAACTAATTTAACAGAAATTTATTCTCAGACTGCAATGTGCGAAAATGAGGCCAAGTAATAACTTAGTTGAGCCCATTTGCAGTCACACGATGTATTCATAGATACAGAAACTTTTGTTTGAATTTTTTTCAAAAAGCAAGACTAAATTGAATTTATGATAAATTACAAAGTAGAAACAACTTTTGTTATAGAATTGCGGAAATTTAATTTTGTTGGATTACAAAACAACAGATTTGTTGAATTTTGCCATGAACTCATTAGCTTTAACTTATTGTTTTATTCCATATGACTCCAATAACATATAATAATTAAAATGTTTATAAATATTTGTTATAAAATACCAATCTTTACTAATAGATAAATAGGCAAAGATTAACAGTTTCTCTCCAACATTTATATCCAGTTTATATATTATGATGTATCAAAAATCTTGTTACCTGAGTGCCTTCAGCACTCGCCGACAAAGTTCGGTAAAGCTGTAATGGCCATTCTGGTCAACAGCATAAGCTAGGTTAGAAAAAAAAAATTAAAATATTACAGAAAATGTCCAGAGGTCAATATTTTAATTCTAAGATTTCCAATTAACGAAGCCAAAGTTTTCCCATATAAATAACACTGAAAATATTTTTTTAAGTTCAGGAAACTATGGTTTTTTAAAATTAAATGTTGATATTGAAAAAAATAGTTTTTTCCTTAAATGTCTTTATTTATTTAATTAGACCCGCTGTGAAAAGAACGTGTAAGAAAATTTTGCAAAAGATATTTTTATAAAAATATTTTTAAAACATGTTTTTAATATATATTACTCTACATCGCACTTTCGGATGGAAACTTGAGATATCGAGATAAAGTCGAAAAATACCCTTGCATAAATATTTTAACTATGTTAAATTAATTTAATTCAAAGTTCAAATATTTTGTATGATTCTATAAGAAATTATTGATGAATAAACGTAAGAGTATAACGCTCTTTAATGATCATTTTCTCAAAACTTCATTTTTTGAGATGGATCACTTTCACTGTGAAGATACGATATATACCGGTTAAATATTTTTACATGGTATATTATATGTATATACAGACTACATGTGTGCCTGCGGTTGCGCCCGTATTTCATATATTCTTCACTACGTTTTAATTTTTTTATCGGAACCATTATGTTCAAGTACCCTAAGTTACGCAGAGTAACTACCAAAAAAATTCCCGTCAAAATTCCTCCAACCTTTTCGGAGATTACCCGGAACAAACAGACAGCCACAAACATTTTAAAAACAATATTTTTGGTATAGGTATCGTATATACATTAATATCTATTTAGTAAAAAAAAATATTTTCACATTACAAACAGACACCTCAGTTTTATTTATTAGTATATACAGTATAAATAAAAATTAACTATGTATTAATGAGTATAAAAACATTATTTAGAAAGAGTAAAGCTTGCAAATGATGCTAAGTTTTAATTCGTTTGGGAGCACATGCGGTCTCCCGCAACGCATACACTATTAACTCTTATGTAACAAACTTGTACTGGGTTTTCGTTAGTAAAATTTAAATTATTAATTGTCTTATATAATTGCCTATATGACTGCCTCGGTGGCGCAATTGCATTACGGTACGACTGTCGTTCAGAGGTCTCGGGTTCGATTCCCGGGTCGGATCAAGTGATACTGGGTTTTTTTTCTTCTCAATATCATCCCTGTGTCTGGAATTTGTGCTTGATATGGCGACAGGCTCGCTTCATGTCATATCTGGAACGGAATTAAGCTTAGCGAAATATGGGTGGTATAGTAGTTCGCTAATTCACCTCTGCCTAACCCTTCGGGGATAACAGGTGTGAGCGCGAGACGTAACACTGTATATAAATTCTACAATATGAAAGCTTGCGACCAATATGTTATGCTTCCGTTTACATTTGCATTCTTACGCTACACTTTTCACATATTTTCAAAGAAAATTTTCACCTGTGACCGGTAAACATGAAAATTCAATCTGAGTTTTGTAATATCCTTTTTACATACTTTGTATATATTTTCTGGTCTTGAATTATTACTTTGTGAGTTTATAGTATTATTTATTTTAAATTTATTGATCGAATTTTAATACATTTGAATGTATTTTAATTATCTGAACATTATAAAACCATTATATTTACTAAATCATAATATTATGTATAATTGTAAGGCTTAATTAGTAACGATAAAATTACAGTATACTATAACGTAATCGAATGCACCTCCACGATTTGTTTTATATGTGAGTACTTAATAATATGTCCCATCCATCCATCTATTCAACCGAAAGACGTCCAGTGCTGGAAATAGGTCTGCCCTAAAGATCTCCACGACGACCGCCACCCACATCCAGCGGCCTCCCGCGATCTTAACCAAGTCTTCGGTCCATCTTGTGGGGGCCCACCCACGTAGCAACTTCCAGTACGCGGCAGCTATTCGAGAACCCGTTAGTCCCATGGCATCGGTTCTCCGAGCAATGTAGCCAGCTCATTGCCATTTCAGTTTGGCAATGTCACTTACTTTGGTTATTCTGCGGATCTCCTCATTTCTGATTCGATCACGCAGGGAAACTCCGAACATAGTCCTTTCCATTGCCCTTTGGGTAACTTCCTAATCAGGCTCATTGTAAGTGACCACGTCTCAGTGCCATAAGTTATCACTGGCAACACACACTGGTTGAAGACTTGAGACACTGCGTTATGTCGGACGAGAATATTCTGGGTAAATAGTAATAGCAAACAATAATCTGTAAATATATTAAATTTGTATATGAAACAAATAAAAAAAATACTATACCGGCTCAGTGCTTTAGCACCAATCTCACCTGAAGTTAAGTGACCATATGCTGGATGGTAAACACACTAAGCCTAGAATGATACCAGAAACCAGTTCCAAATTTAATTTAAAATAGTAGTGGTTCTCAATGAATGCTACCGAAATACATCAATTGGCGCTTGGCGACAGATTTTAAAATTTTGAGGGCAGCGGATACTATTAGAACATGCCTTATCATCATGGTACTTATGGCTCCAACACGATTTTTTTTTTTACCAAAAGTTCAGAGTCATTAAAGAGTTGGATAGGTGGGTTCAAACTCACGTCCATCAACCCGGAGTCTGATCCCACTACCAACTAACTAAAAAACTTTGGGGAACTTTTAAATCAATGACGAAACACATTTTATGTTTTTTTTTTAATAACTCTAATTTGAATGAATATGGTGATGTAAATGACCATATATGTCAATAATCTTCAATTTACCGTGGAATAATATATAATAACAACAATTAAATATGGCATTCCAATGCCAGGTTTCCTAAACGGCGACTGAGATACTTTGACGACCTCTAATAACACATCTCCCAATCTGAGAAAAAGAACTGAGAATAACCAAAAAAGAATCAAAATCAAAATCAAAATTTATTTATTCAATTTAGGCCCTAAGAAGGCGCTTATGAACGTCTAAAACACTACCACCGGTTCGGAAAACCGAATTCGGAATTAAAGAAAAAACGTACCTGTCTTGTGAGGAGATTGCTAGTTTTTATTTTAATGTTATTTTATCATTAATTAATTAGTTAACAATTTAGTTAATATTATCAACTCCTATCTATCCTAATAAATAAAATTGAAGTGTCTGTTGTAATGTCAAAATTGTTTTTTGTTACTAAATAGATATAAATGCATATAAGGATACCTATACCAAAAATACATTTTTTCAATTTTTGTCTGTCTGTCTGTTTGTTCCGGGTAATCTTCGGAACAGCTGGACCGATTTTGACGGGACTTTTTTTGGCTGAGCTGAAGTTATTCCATGTAACTAACTCGAAAATAATTAGAGTTCCTCACAAAAAAATTAAAACTCATAAAATTATTAATAAAATTCGATTCAATGCATAGTTTTACGGGCAAGTGTTTGAATCTATGAGAAATATTTGTACTTAATCTAAGTACTAATAAAATTTTCGGAAAATGATTAGCGTTCCGACTTAAAACACAGTGAAGAACATATGGAACGCGGGCGCAGCCGCGGGCACATAGCTAGTTATCTAATAAATGAACAAATCAAATCAAAAATGTTTTTATTTATGTATTTGTCTATTACAGAAATCAACAGCTCTTAATTACATAATCACTTCGATAACTATAAACATTTTGAATTAGCTAAAGAGGATTTCAAAAATACTTTAAAACATAAATAGTTGCATGTTAGTTTAGATATTAGTAAAAAACAGCATAAATATAAAATTAATTAATGGAACAGTATACAATTATATAGAATATAAAGTTTTAGGACCGAGTAATACGATTTCAAACTTTTTTTAAAAAGGCTAACAGATATCAAAAACAAAAATGGTTACGCAACATATTAGAACAGAAGGCAGCATCAAGATACACACCATTCATTTGTAGATTTAATTTTATTGATTTCATTGCATTTATAGCATTTTCTATTATTCTATTATAATATAGACTCTATAAATCAATTTAATTAATATTTATGAACTGGATTAAAATATACTGGTTTATCATGAATTGATAGAAATTCCGTATCATTTATCTGTATAAATATTAGCTGTCTATATATTGTATATTAGCTATTTATAGCTGTCGAATTAACATTCTGGTAATCATAAACATTTTATTCAAAGTGAACTATCTTTTTAAACGAATTGCATTTTATTGGTATTGCTTAATATTTGGAAATATAATAAATATAGTAACTAAACTAATGAATTAAGGAAATATGCATCTACGTAATTAGATATTACAAAAACCTAAGAGCCAGAAGGTAAAACAACGCTCGCGAATCGAATCTGTCCTCCAAAACCAAAAAATCAAGCGTGCTCGTTACTATGCCTGCGTAACGCTAGTTACCGGATAATTTTACTCCCGCGCAGATACTGGGGTACCCTCTGAAAAGCCGGCGCCAGTGCGATACAGTGACACTATATGCACTACCAAAACAAACACACACTTATACACTACACGTAAGGTATATATGTTTTGTAAGAGATTTTTTTCGCTACTTTTGTAGCATTTTGGTGCTCCTGCGTTTGATTTTAGGCTTAGGATTTTCTATAGCCCACCTGCCTAATTACCATTATTAAATTTGTCCCCAAGCTCCTAAAGCAGTGTTCCGGCTTAGAGTATCACTTGATAGCCAATTTATCTAGGCTCGGTTTACCATCTTGAACACATCGCCACTTAACATTAGGTTTACATTGTTGTTAAAACGCTATACCTTACAGAAAACCTTCTTATGGTTAAAAAGTACGTATATGAGGTATGGGACATGTTTAAGATAATAGTTAAGTTACACAATATATCGCACGTCAAATGCAGACATTTTTACCATAAGAAATGGCATTAAACGCTGTTTTTGCATTTAGTATGGGATATTATAATAACACTAGCTGTGTGCCAGCGGCTGCGACAGCGTTTCATAAATTCTTTACTGCGTTTTACATTTTTTTTAGATGGAACCCTAATAATTTTTAGTATGAAGATAAAGGAAAAATATTTCTCCCAAAATTAAGCACTTGCCCATAAAACTGTGGATTGAATCGGGTTTTATTCAATGTTTATGAGTTTTAACGCGGAACTCTATTTTCGAAAATTAACGTACTCTAAGTTACGCAGAGTAACTTCAGTTATCTAACCATAAAAGTCTCGTTAAATCGGTCCAGCCGTTCCGGAGATAACCCGGAACAAAAAGACAGAAAGATAAAAAAAAGTGTATTTTTTGTATAGGTATTGTGTATACATTCATCTATTTAGTAAAAAATAATAATTTTGACATTACAAACAGACCCTTAAATTTTAGTTATTAGTATAGATTAATCCTATTTAGCTTAAATGTCGTTAAATAATATGAAACATCTATTCGTATTTTTAATATCAACGGCCAGAATAAAAGCTTTGAATTTCCGAATAACAATGAAAACGAATTTAAGGATAAAATTTCAATAAATCTTTTCTTATCGTATATGCCAATGTCACTCGAATAATCCTCGTTTCGTAAAATTTCAGAATCCTAAATACAGAAGTTATATTATACCGTTGTCACTATATCCTTTACAATATCACAGCGTTACCTTAACAAAAAATAAGACAACAATTGATAGTAATATCAATAGTAATATTTATAACATCTTTTTAATTAAAAGCGTGTAAAAGATATATAACGCGGTACAACTATAACAGGCTATAATTTATGATATATTCTGTGATAGATACATAAATTAACATAATAAAATAAATTGGAATAAAATAATTTGTTATAGATTCTACGAAATTCATCGAATTCTAAGAAACTGTTTAGAATCTTATAATGTACACTGAGACAAAATGAATTGCAATTATTTAGAATAAGTGATGTAGAATTTTCTTTAAGGAACGAATGTTTAAAAGTTGATGAGGTACATCACTTACTAATGGAGTGTGGCAAGAATAGAACTGATCGAGAGTTGTTGTTAGACAATCTAAATTTAAGAAACATGAACCAAGGAATTTATCACAGTATATTAGCAGAAACTTGTTCAAGAGACTATATGATTAAGTAATATTAACCCAACAGCAACTGCCTTCGTCAGAACAAAACGGGGTACAATAGAACTAATATATTGAATAGAAGCTCTCAAACAAAAAAAGAATGTTTAAAAGTATCAAAATCGAATCATTTTAGATAATTACATCATCGTTAATATTATTTTGGGTTCTGTATGCTTTGTAATAATAGTTAACGTCTCTACTTTATGCTAAATGTGCCATTATGTATATTTTTTTAACTAATTGAGTTCTTAATAGCAGCGGTGATATTTTTATCAAATTAGTTTGAATGTGGACCCCTATTTCTGAGCTGTTATTTTTACCGCGGCTTTTATTTACCATTATCATTTTGAAATATTTAATTTCCCTAGACAATTTATTTTTTAAATCCTGTTAATTTTTAAGTACCTCTAACACGCATTGAAATTTATTGTTTTACAAATCTCAACTATAATACTTAAATTGTACAGATATATCTTGTAGTTTTCTTTATGAATTTATGTTTTACACTAGATTTTCCGTTGTTTGCGTATAAATGAATTTATGATAACAGTGAAGTGTTTTTTTTCGGCCAGCCGAAAGTCAGCATATCGCCTCGTAAGGTTGCCTATTCAAAACTTATTTAATAAGATACAAATTATTTATACAAATTTCGGTTCTTTTTTTCAAAGAAAAAATTTAAGGTATTGAAATAATTTCTAGTATAGATAAAACATACATACATGTACATAAAACAAATAGCCGCCATAAATAACTTTTTTGTCACAACTTGATAAAGACCTTATATTAATTAGATTTTATTACATAAATTCTGATCAAAAGCTTCTATAAACAAACAAATGAAATTATGTAATGTGTTTAGTAAGTGTGTAGAAAAATTTACAGTTGATAAATAACCAGGAGTATAACCAGCACGAACAAATTAACAGGACGTATTCATCATTCATAAAGTGGAACAAAAGAGGTTTAAATAGAAGTAGTTCAATATTATCACATTATATTTGGCATGTTATTTACATAGCTTTAGTGTATTTAGATCCACGGTAAGGTTTTTATCTATCTACCTATTTGTTGTTAGTCAGTTTCATTCAGTAAGTACATAGATAGATAAAAACTTTTATTACACATAAAATTTGTACATAGGTGAGCTTAATGCCATTTGCCATTTTCTTCCAGCTAAACTGCTGTAGTGTTGTCAATACAAATAATTAAAAATCAGTAATCAAAGTATCAGTAAAATAACGCTTTCGTGAATTAAACAACCACCTCTTTATACTATTCACATACAAATGTAATATTTTCTAGGCATAAATTCACCACAATCGCTGAGGTAACTTCGTCACTGGTTCAAAATCGAGAAATTCTCTTTAACATAAAAGGTCTCGAGCGACAAAACCCGCATCAAATTAAACCTTTGCGACCCTTGAATCTAATTTAACTCTTCCGCAGATAGGCTCAAGCTTGGAGCTTGCTATTTTAATAATTTATGCCCACATAAATTACAAAAACATTCTCCTTTCCTCTTAGTACAACAAACGTAAATAGGTTACCTTATTGTTGTATTTATTTCGAGTGCTATTTAAACAAATTATAAAGTTTACCCATTGTTTGACGTGTTATAACAGAAAATTTGAAAAAAAAATATGTGGTTTTATATCTTTGACTAACTGCGTCAGTTTTTGTGTGTATATTATCTGCTTAAAGACAATTTATTTAACCAGCAAATTATGTATGGGGTTGGATAATGATAATGAAATGAATTAATGCATTTTTTTTACTATAATAATATTTTTCTTCTGTGATATGTCCAAGTTGTTATAATTTGATGTGCTCCGTAACTTATTCTTATTCATAGGGTATTATTATCTATACTAATAAATCAAATCGAAGTGTCTGTTTGTAATGCCAAAATATATCCGATTCAATGCAGTTTACTGGCAGATACATTTGAATTTGTGAGAAATATATTTTCTTATTGTTAGTAGCAAAAAAAAAAAATTAAACTAGTTAGGATTCCGTATAAATAAAATTAAAAACCATATTACGCAGTAAAAAATATATGAAACGCCAGCATATAGCTAGTGCAATATAAAATCGATCAAATAATATCAGACAGTGAAAGTTTTTTTCTTACTAAACAAAGGAATTTTCTCCAGTAGTCGATTTAATAGTCCACAAATTACTGTGTATTTTAAAAGACTTAAATTTAAAAATTAATTAGAATAATTCAAATTAAAACATATTGTTTATCCAACACATACAGTATACACAAAAACAAAATATATTGTTTGAATCCTGTTAAAACTTTCCTCTACAAACATGCAGCTGGTGGAATGGATTCAGATTTTAATATTTTATAAATGAATGTATAAAATTTCAATTCAGTCCATAATGTTTTTTTTCGCACGATAATATTTTTGTTTTTAAATACACAGAAAAGGTTGTATTTATTTTTATACCTTTTATAGTAACGTTTTATAACTTTTTCTACATTTTTAGATGCGTGTTATCTATAATAATAAAAAAAAGATGGAGTGTCTGTTTGTAATGACAAAATTATTTTTTTTTTAATAAATAAGTTCGAATGTACATACGAAACCTATTTAAAATTTTTGTCTGTTTGTCTGTTTATTACGGGTAATATCCGGAACGGCTGGCTGGACGGATTTGACGGGACTATTTCGGCAGATAGCTGAAGTTACTCCGGGTAACTTTTTATTTTCGAAAATAATTAGGGTTCCGCGTAAAAAAATAAACTCATAAAAATTTCATAAAATCCAATTCAATCCACAGTTTTACGGGCAAGTGCTTGGATTTATGAGAAATATTTTTACTTAATCTCAGCACTCAAAACTTTTTTTGGAAAATAATAAGGGTTCCCTATAAAAACATTAAAAACTCAGTGAAGAACATATAAAACGCGGGCGCAGCCACGGGAAAATACCTAGTGTTACATAAAACTTTAAGGCAAAAATTAGTTTTTACAGCGTGTATAAAGTTTAGAAGTAAGAGTAGATTTTTTTCATATAGAACTACTATATAATAATAATTAAAGAATAATTAAAGAAAATAGAGGAGCTATTATTGAAACGATCTATATCGATATACCCGGCAAATCGAAAGCTACAGGCTACAAGCTACGTCTCGACATGGGCTTCTCGATTATGAGATATAACGTATTAAAGTGAGTCACTCACAGTTCACAATGAGTGATTTTTGAGTACATTGAATAATCCATTGAATGTAACTCCTCTACCACCCTGCTCTTTATATTTGTTTGTTAATAAATATGGTGCTTAATAAATATTATATATAAACTAAATCGTAACAGTAATTAACAGCAAGATGTGGATTTAATGAAATTTAATGAAAACTGAGAAAAGCCGTGAATATTACCTAAAATGGCTCCAGACGCAGAAACTAAGCGACTGCACTCATTTTCTAAAAAAGGTATAGGTTCATAAGATATATGATATATATCTGCCTACACTAATCTTAACTGGATAGAAAAAATATGGAAATCATACATTGACTTAATACGATTTTACTGTTACCAAGTTAGAGATACATTCTATATTACAGATTCCGTGTACCAGCTTCCTTGAATGTTTAATGATAAAATAACTTTTGATTTAAAAGTTACGTTTTAAAAGTAACTTCTTTTGTTCCCCTTTTTATATTTCATTATCTTAAACAAGGAACCTACTTACGTGCTACACCGTAAAACCTTTCTTACTTAGCTGCAAAGTTAATTAGTCAAACTTCGAACATCAAGTTCGTCATAAACTCCACAAAATATACAGATATAAAGAATACAGTAAACAAAAATAGCTTTCCTTTAGATCACAACAGTAACCGTTTCTTTGTTTATTGCCTTTTAAGTTTTACGATCTCCTGAGAACGTCAGGCGTAAAAATTACTACTAGCACCTAGTAAAGAATTTGCTATAAAATTTAGGTCCATCGCAAAAACCTAACAGACGAAGTTGAACTTTACCGTTATTTTGAAATTTAGTTTGATTTTATATTTATTTCTACAGCTAACAATTGGGTGTTACGATATTTCATTGAAATATAGAATTAATCATTGAGAGTAAGTCACCATATGGCCGCGATGACCGTCAAACCATGTTCAAAGACATAAATGGGCACGTTGTCGTCATAGTTGGAATGCCTCGACGTGCGCACGGGCAGCCTTAGTGCGGGGCGCGGGGACCCTCCAGCCGAACCTGCTGCCTCCGTCACTCCTCGCGGCTAGTGCCTCCGCCTCGGCCGCGCACGCTCAGTGCGCACACTTATTCTACCCATCAAACACGAACTATTGTGAACTAAAATCCTAAAAGCAAACGATCAATCAGTGTATCGATTGTGAAGTGACAGAAAGAACTAATAATGTGTTTATAGAAATAGATAAATAAGGTAAATTTTCTAGTAACACATTTGTAAGAACTAAGTTTAATGCAGGATCAGTGTTGTTAACAAGGACGTTCGCAGTACGTGCATTTTAATAGTATTATTTATTATAATATCTCGTAGATTAGACGATAACATTCACTATGGATGTTAATAGTTAATTTTTATTTTATGATCGTAAAAAAAGAGCGTAGTAATTTCGAAACAGGTGGTTCGAATTTCGTGAATGAATCGGTAAGAAGCGTATTGACGACCGGTTTGCTTGCATAACTGAAGTTAAATAGAATAGTGTGTCATCGGAGCTTGGGTATTTGAAGAAGGTACCTCTTCTGAGAAAATAATGGATAAAGATTACATAGTGCTAAGGTAGTGACATCACCGGTATATGTTCACACTCCACCCACAAATACACGTGTCTGTCGGTTATAAGAATTATTTGTGACTATAATGATTGAGTAACTAAGTAGGTATATAAAATAAAACATTACTTGTAAATGTTACATACAATGGTACATAGCATTCCGACTAGAATCTTCTGATCTCGCAGCCCAGACTGCTCTCAGTCATTTCAGTAAACTGTAGTTTATTTAATATATGGGTTATAGTAACCACTTAACAATAACAAGACTGCATACTGACTTGCTGATTAAGAATATAAAAAACTTAAATTATAGCTGAACCCCTTGAGCACTAACCTGGCGTTTACGCCAGCTTGCCATTGTTTTCTTATTGTCTCATTTTTATGGGTAATCAACATATTAATATTGAAACACACAAAATTCAACTAATTAGCATTATTATGAATCACTGATGAACAGAATAGTGTAAAGATATTAAAATGTATAATTAATTAAAAATTATGTTCATTCATAGTTATTATGTAACCAAAATCAACACGCATATTTGACTAATTTATATAATTGGCTTTAGAAATAACCCACTTCTGGAGAAAATGTACGTGCAGAAACGCAAAAAAAAAAAAAAATAAACATGGATAACTTTATATTCCTGTACATATTTCCATATTCATATTTCGTTCCGATCTAGATTTTAAAGTATTAAAGAAAACGCGGTAATACACGTTTTTTTCTAATCAAAATCACCAAAGTCTATATTGAAATTTTCCTAATGTACCTAATTTATATAAAAAAAATTATGGACATACGTTGTTCATAATTTGATGAACACTATTCTAATCTGCTATTAGACGTCCACACTTGGACATAGATTTCCCCCAGTAGGGGAGGGATTGCTATTATCGCCATGCTTGTCAGACGAGTTGGCGATCGCAATAGTTGTTTGTTACGACACACAAACGCACACACACTTATGATGAACACTAATTTTTATTAAAATAAAATAAATTAAAAGTCTACGTAAACAAAACTTATTTCTTATATTCATAATTGTGAATGGCTTAATATAAACATAATAGTCCGATTTACATATTTTCATTCTGCACGTTTATTTGCATAATTTAACATTTTAGACAGCATAGGTAATTAATAAGAACACGCTAGGAGTTAGAAATACTCATGCATCTAAATCTTAGTCCCTACGTACCTATTAATCCTAATCTAAATTGTAAATATTATATTTATGGTCACAATAGTATATTTAATGTCTATGTCCAATTCTTATTAGTCAATACAACCAAGCCATAGCAGAAAAAAGTGCACCCACGTCGTGAGATGACAGTATAAAATCCAAGTTACCTATGTTTGAAATTACGTTACAAACTGGGCTCGAGCATGAGTTCGGCAATGAAGACAAAATAATGTAAGAAATCTCACATTGCCCTATCGTGTACTGTTAGTAGCACAAGTGTTACGCGAATCACATTTAAAAAAGGGATAATTTATAACTAGCTGCTTCGAAGGATGTAAAATCATATTATTACTTCTATTTGTAAAAAATTTCATCACAAGAACATATTCTAATAATAAAGTCGTTTGATTATTTATTGTCCTCAAAAAAGTGTGCAAAGTGGCCTCTGTGCAGTTGCGATCGGGAGATTTTAGTTATCCATATCTTTATGCCATGATATTTATAACCATAATATATCATTCAGTGATTTCCTCAATGTCGAGATTTATGAGCATTTTTTACACTATATAAGCTCAGTGGTTTGGCCGCGATATCAGCTAATGTTAAATGATGATGTGGTCGAGTATGCTAAACACACTAAGCTACTAATATAGGTACTCGGCTTCACATAATACTGCCGGAACACACCTATTAGTGTTTGTCGACAGGTTATCAATCTTGAGGGTGGTAGCTACCCAGGCAGGCATTATTACCGCCGTGCTATGGTTTCCTCACGACAAAAGGAAAGAATTAAAATGTATGCTTATTAAAAATACAATATTAAAGTTAATGCACAATAAATTAACGCTATCTATACTAATAAATAAAATGAAGTGTCTGTTTGTAATGTCAAAGTAACAATTATTTACTAAATACATAAGAATGTTTATACGATACCTATTACCTACACCAAACATACAATTTAAAAAAAAATTGTCTGACTGTTTATTCCGAGTACTCTCCGGAACGGCTTGACCGATTTTGACGGGTGATTTGGTAGATAGCTGAAGTGACTCCGCGTTACTTAGGGTACTTATTTTTTCCAAAACAATTAGGGTTCCGTGCAAATAAATTAAAAGTCATAAAATTCTGAATATAATCCGGTTCAATGCAGTTTTACTGCCAGGTGTTTGAATTTGTGAGAAGTATGTTTGATTTCTGTTGGTAGTTAAAATAATTTCCAAAAACTTATATGGGTTCCGCACAAAAAAAAAAAAAACAAAATATTTGCAAAAAAGTCCATTTCAATGGTCAGGTTTACGGGCAAGCGCTTGAACTTATGAGAAATAGAGAATTTATAAAAAAATTAAAAGGTATTGAAGAATATATGAAACACTGATGCAGCCGCAGGCACACAGCTAGTATTGCAAAATATATTGTTGAGTATGTATGATTTGGAAATATCCAAATCATTCCGTCATCGAGGCAACCATGAAATCATCTTTTTTAATAAGTTGTGACATAATTGATAATATAGTTTTCGAAGTTTTATATTACAATTATAACAGGTAAAAGTAACAGTTGTTGTAGATAAGAAAGTGATATTATTTATGCGTTATTTGAACCTGTACAACATAGATACTTGGTAGAAATAATATTACGTATAGCAAAACAATGATCCATTTCTATTATCCAATAAACTCAACTGTATACAGATAAAACAACCAATGCTAGATAATGACAACATTTATAAATATTGAGAGATATAATTTACTTTTAACGGGCATCCTAACCGATGATTAATTATTAGATCTTATTAGATTAACTCGTATTAGATTCCACTTTGTACAGTGTGAAACACCTGAATTAATGTAGTGTTACTCTGGCAATAAATCACTATTGTAATTAATTAAAACTATGCTTAGGAAAGTTTATTTAAATTTTTAATAAATAACATCGCGTCTAGATTGTTGTGTAACCCTTATTTAATTACAGTAGAAATGTACTTAGTTGACTGTTAAAGAAATATTAACTTTATCTGTTGATCGAGCTTCTTTGGTAATCATTGATTGCAAATCTATACTAATAAATAAAATTAAAGTGTCTTTTTGTAATACCAATGTAACAATTTTTTACTAAATACATATCAATATATAAGTATGTGATACTTAGCCTAAATTATTTTTTTTTATTTTGTCCGTAATCTCCGGCACGGTTGGACCGATTTTGACGGAACCTTTTTCGCATATATTATAGTTGGAACATTTATTTGTTCAATAATAATTGGTGTTATGCGTAAAAAAATTAAACTAATGAAATTGTGAAAAACGTACTATTCAATGAGCAGCACATCATCAAAGCATTATTTTCCAATGATTGTTTAAAAAAACTATATTACGCACTGAAGAATATAAGAAACACGGGCGGAGCCGCGGGCACACAGCTAGTACAACGTTAATAATAAAGCTAATTTGAAACGACTAAGGCTTAGTGATAGTGTCCTAATATCCCATTGGCGACCTACCTACTATTCTTAAGTTTAAAAATCTGCTACTTTTAAAATAAAACGGTTCACGACAATAAAACATATAAAATGTCTCGGAGCTATAATTAAATAGTTTAAAAAAGAACTCGAATTGTTAACGTTGTATAGTTCTCATACAAATAGGTACGGCGTAGGTACGCAAACGTTTCTACGTGGTTGGCTAGCATATTATTGGAGGCAACGAAGCACGAACTACATCGTTAGGCGGCCGCTTGTTAAAAATAAAATTATACAATTTTAGCACCCCTTGTTGAACTTTATTCCTTTCTTACACCCACACAACTTCCATATTTATTGAAATGTGTTTTTAACTTCGATTTTTCCAAGAGTCTTTCATTTCTACGAATCTTACACGTTCTTCGTTCGTTATTTATATTTATTTCTTGATAGAAAATATTTATCTCAAATAGTGTTCGCCTGGCGGGTAAAATTCGACCATCAACATTATTGCTCGCATCTTCGTCTTCGTTGTTTATTATCTTAAATGTAAACTAAATTGTATTAGATTTAATGTACATTTGAAGCGATGGTGGCTTAGTTACTAGTGCGGTCGGATTTTGCGTCAATGGACGCGGGTTCAAATCCTCCTATCCAACTCTAAAAATCGATCTAAGCATTCAGTGAAGGACAACATCGTAAGGAAACCATAGCTTAGGTAGGACATTTTTTAATGATGCCCGACTGGGTAGCTACCGCCCTCAAGTTAGTTAACCTGCCGCCAAATATCAATAGGTGTATTCCGGCAGCATCATTTGAGAACCAGCAAGTCTAGGCTTACTGTGTTCACCATTTTGGACCACATCGTCACTTTACATCAGATAAGATTGTGTTCAAAGCAATGAGCCTTTATCGTGTAGGAAAAAAATTAATATATCATGATATTTCTTCTTAGAAGAAATATTACTTAAAAAAGATTGATCACAATCAATTTCGGAGTTTTTGCATGATATGAGCACATCGGCACACCTCTACAAATTTGAAGTTATTTTTTTTTCTAAAATATTTTTTTATGTAACAGTATCGCTCATCGATAAATATAATGCTGAACAAAACAGGAAACGTTTGACAAACAGAGGAGAAAAGGTACTGAACTGTTTTTATCTTGGCTTATTTATTTATACATATTTTGCATCAATATAAGAATATATACCGATCCGCGCAAACGTAGATGTCCTTACATTCTTGTATTGACAATGAAATTAACAAGGATGTGTAAAATTTCACACATATATCGGTATTTTGGTAATGAATTCCACAGGCAAAGATAGTTGAAAAATAAAACTAAATACCTCATTCGCATAGGACTTCGCAACTATGTAGTTGGATAATCTTTGCAGTCACTTACAAGATGTTTGAAAGTTACGATTTAAATGATTCTTTTTCTTGAAACGTAGATATATTATATGTCCAGGTTTTAGTATATTTTGTTAGATTAGATAGTATTTAAAAAAAAAAACTTATGAGTATAATCAATGAAATCGATACGAAATTTCGTATCGGATAATTATCCACCTCTGTATTTTTTACAATATTTGAACTGATCCGACGAATATTTAAAGAGACTTAATAACATAACGTAAGCTCACATCTGTTATCCCCGAAGGGTTAGCCAGCGGTGAAGAACGAACTACATCACCACCACACCACTACCCACATTTCACTGAGTTTAGTTCCGTCCCAGATGAGACAGAGGGCGAGCCTGTCACCATATCCGGCAGAAATTCCAGACTCTGGGATGATAATGAGTAGAGAAACCCAATATCACTTGACCCGGCCCGGGGATCGAACCCGAGACGTCAGGACGACAATCATACCATAATATAACTGCGACACCGAGGCAGTCTGTCCGCACCGAATACACTGATTAATTATAAAAATCGACATTTTACAAACGGGATCCCTATATGAACTATACTATACGATTTACCTGACGATAAGTTTAAGCACTATGATAAACAGGTTTTAATATCCAAAGGTTATTACAGGGTGGATCATTACTTGAACGATAGTGGTGTCTGGAAGTGACAACCCTTTTTGTGCTTCCGCTAAAACCGTTTATTGTTATAATAAATTGTATAATTTTAATTACTTAAAAAAAACATGTAAAAATTATCAGATCGAGTTTCTTGCCGGCTCATTTCGATTGGGTTGTTTTCCGTTCCGGCGGTAGTTTTTGACGTTCATAAGCGCCATTTCAGGGCTCAAATTGAATGAAGATTTTTTATTTTATTTTGATTTTGAACGGAATCGCAGGCACATTTATATTTGTAATAAATCAACTTGACCGTATAATTAACATTTAATAATATGTTTCATTTAACATTCTAGTGATAGCAGTAATGGAGTAATTATTGCTACATTTTTCTCATTTTGTAACCGTTAAATATATGTATGTAATATGTAAATAATTTACGTTCTAAATGCTACAAGTGTTTGTGTGTTTCGATATTTGAATGTACTTGTATGAAAAGTGTCATAAGTAGGACAGTGAATAATTCATATGTGTGAGTAAATATTTCTCCAGTAGCAATTAGAGATTGTTGTTTGTTCTCTGTTCCTTTGCCATACTTAGTAATGTAATATATTTAAATATTTTTGCGTGAAAATATTTCTGTTTGACTCTGTTTCTTGAATAGATTTGTGTAATAAAAGTTACATGTAATCTTTGTACAACCTCTTCTTTTTTTTGTAGAATTGTGAATTATTTTTTTTTTTTTTTAATGATTTCTATTCACAAGTCCACAGTAGTACAAGACAGTAAAATACAAAATTACATACAAAAACCAAATGTCATATACATATAATTTATTCAGTTAATTATGTTCAAATCTAAAAATCTAAATAACTTAAGTATGGTTGATTGTTTTTAATTTGTAAGTTAAATAATTCCATATTTTTTCCAGACCTAGGTCTCATATGTAACGTAGGTTACCGAGGCCATATAACTAATTGCTTATAAATTATAATTGGAAATGTTTGACTATTTATAACTTTTTACAGTGACGTTCATAAGTTTTTTTTTTGTTTAATGAGCTAGGATTGTAATTTCAAAAGTTATTTGTTTAAATAACATCTTTCTAAAATGTATTATATAATAAAAAGACAATTCAAGTATATAAACTTAATTATTCCTTATAGAAATTATAAGGTAGTGTGAAATTTTAATCATCAATTTGTTTTTATAATCATATATTTACAAATTTACCGTAATATTATGAAACCAAACGTACAAATGTGATATAAATCGAACAATTCATATTTAATGTGAAATTTCACAATAATTTTTGATCTAACGAGTAGTACGAAACATGTACTCCCGCAACAAGAGTAGATTAGTCACGTTGTGCATCGTGCACGCATTAGCACCACGACACCGGAACGAAAAACAACTCTTGCTACTTACTATTCACTCATTATATACTAAGACTTATAAATGAAACATGAACAAAGGACAGCTGAGCACATACATGACCTTTTTTCTAATACGACAAATTTACTATGCTTAGTTGTTATTATCATTGACGCATCAGTTGATATTTTTGTTATTACATCAAGTTGCATAAACCAGAATAAAAGTATTATTGTAATAATTGATTACATACACATTTATGTACAAGCGATCGTAACGCAAGAACTAATTACAAGTATAAAGCGCCGAACTAAAACCACTTTGAAAAAATTCCCACGTTTTTATGAACATAAAAAGGTAATTTATGAATATTGTTTTCTTACGCAACTTAACCTCATCGTTATAGACCTAAGGGAAGAAGAATTGCATAGCTTTGCCAACGGGTGGTACATTTTAAAATTGTCATTAAAAAAATACATACATACATAACATTAAGCCTCCCATAAGGGTAGATAAACACTACATCATTCCACCTGCTACGATTCAAACACACATCTTTCACTTCTTCTAATTTCATGAGCCCTTTAAAAACGCTCTTTGGTTATGGGAGCTTTTGACTTAGCCATACCTCAATACGTTCTCAATCTGGTCAAGGTCTAGGACGGTTCTTACCGGGTTACCCAGTCACCCCACGCCTTGTAAGTTTTGTCAATATTCTTTCATTCATCCTCCTACGTGTCCAAATCAATTAAGCATCCTATTCTTTATAGTTTTCTTATAACACTAATAGTGTTACTTACTTTGTATTTCACGCCATTTTTCACAAAAAAAAATACAGTAAATAATAATTATAATGTTATTCATAACAATTATTAATACTAATTTTTTAATATACTAAAAGCATAAAAAAAATGATACAAAAATAATAAATCTCTAAGTTATTTCGAATGATATGTTTTCTGTGTATTCTTAAGCTTTATTTACTCTATTTTGTGAGTATTAAAAACTTTCTTCCTTTTCTGTATTATTTGATGGTTATCTCGATTCCTGGTATGAATTTTAATATCATTTAATTTAATTTTATAGGACCCATTGCCATACCATATTCACCTACGAAAAACCACTACTCATAAGTCGTAAGACTATCCTTCTAACTTGACGTAATCCTTTATCACAATACCCGAGGTTTACTATAGTATATTTTTGTACTACAATTCATTTTTTAATGAACACTTCGTCAAAGTCATCGTGTACTCATAATAATTATGCGAGGATTTTTCCATTTTTTATATTTCTTAATTTTTTGCATTCAATTTTAATTAAAATAATAATTGCAGACATAGTAAACTTAAAACAGATGAGATCAACCCACAAAAGTTAGATTAGATCACTTTCATTCAAACAATGTACGTAGGTAATAAATTTGGTCAATAGAGTGGTTTTGTGAATTCCGTATTTATGATGTTACACACCCTCTCTTTTATACACGAGTGACTTTTTTGAAATGCTCTTGTGACTAGTTCAATTGATAAAATCCATATAGCGTAACATTATAGAATAATAACAGGTTATAATAGTATTAAGAATACTTTCTAAACAAGCTAAGTCTAGGTTCCTACCACAATTCTATAGTTGATTCGAAACTCCATACGTTCATTGAACTAAGGCACCATAATTTAAATTATTTATTATTCTTAATTCTGGGTAATATTATTACCTTAATATCTTAATTACGCATATGTCTTTTTGGGACAGGGAAACAGAGATTTTTATTTCGGCAACAGTAAACGATGTTGCGTGAATGGTTATCGAATTTCGCACGAAATAGACTACTAGTAGAAATTGATTATTTACATTATGATACTTGGACACTCATTCATGTAAATATACTTTCGTAGTTTCAAGGTAATTTTGTGTCTTATTTGATTTGTAATTAATTATATCAATACCTATTGCCTAGTCGCTACTGATGTTTTTTTGTCTAGAATCAGACTTTATAACAATATATTTCTCAGACTTTATAACAATATTAATTTGAAAACAACATTTATACTACTTCATTAACTTTTAAATTGAAAATATAAGAAGGCGTTATTGTTTAATGAATGTGTATAATGACGTAAATCTAAGTAAATCAAAACTGTCAGTCAGTCAATAAATTACTATGCAATTATTTATGCGTATAATATATCCTAGTACATAATTAATGAGATTCGATGTTAAGATCACACCGAGTATTATAGCGCCATAAATTAATTCAAATCGACGATTCGTAGGTGGCAGTACCATCGGCACTCAATAACAAACAGCCCACAGACTTGTCCTGTTTTTGTGTCGACGCGACGCTGCGCATTCATGAGATGTGATAATAATCAAATTAGAATTAACCAAACATTCTTATGTATATGTTCCTTCCGTAATGTTTAATTTAAAATTATAGATTTATTAGCATGTCTTGAAGATAGTAGGCGAGTTTTCTTATTACATTTGCAATGATTTTAAATATTATTTAAGATATAATATAAGGACTGTTTTATAAACGGATTTTGCTTATTAATAATTGTTTTAATATTTCACAATTCATACTTATTTTATTTATGCCTATCTCTTTTGTATGTATGGCTAAAACTATTATAGATAAAACATAAGATAATTTTGTAAAAAAAAAATGTATTCTAACGTAACTTAACGATAGTGACTTAACTTGAAATTTGAAGCAATAATTGCACAATGTTGGCTCAGTGGTTGAATTTCTCGTTGATGCACGTAGGTTTCAATTCACCGATTCAATTCTACAATGATCCTGAGGCTTTGGCGATGGAAAATATCGTGAGGTCAAGGGACCTATTAATAAATATGCCGCCTATAGGCTGAATGAAATCACTGCCTATATTGGGTATATTTCACACAATTTTATTACTTCACTCTAAATTTAAAGGGGACGTAAAAAATTTTTGGATACTCTTTCATACACATATTATCACAAATCCAGTTCTGAAATTAACCGATATATTACCGAATTTCTTGATTATCATAATTATCGCTTTAATCGAAATGTCGTTTCCCTATCTTAGGGTTCTTTTCGATTTACTTTTCAATTGCTAATGTTAAATGTAATTTTTTAAGTGTCTACAAATTACAGAGTACAGATCGCGGTGCTGCTTTTTGGTATCGTGTGTACTCCACTCTAAATCTGGAGAGAATTCTTAAAAATGATCTAAGAGATAACAATGTAATATCGACTTGAAATGGGAGTAGGAGGCCGTCTAATTTGCCATCGCACTCTAGCGCCGTAACTTTTAACACCTTAAATCTAGTAGCGTGACTTATCGGTTGATTAGAAAATCTACTAAAGAGAGAATTTGGCGAAATTAAAACTCCATTTTCAATGGCGCCGAAGAAATACCGCCTTTGATAATTTGACACCGTAGACTATATAGAGCCTACCTGGAAATTCATCAGTGGTGAAGAAACTATAACATAGTGGTAGGGTATTTTCTAATAATACCCGCCTAGCTAGCTACTTTACACTTAAGTTTGAAAGTGTGTACCGGCAGTTGAGAGTTGAGTATCTCTAGGCTTAGTGTACTAGACCACATCGGCGCTTATCATTAAGTGAGAGTGTGATCAAAGCGCTATGCCTATTTAAAAAAAAACAGTAGACAATATATTCTTCGATTGTATTCGAATTTTTATGAGTTTTATTTCTTATACACAGAACCCTAATTCGAACCCTATTTTCTAAAATTAAAAGTACCCTAAGTTATCCGGACTAACTTCAGCTATCTATCAAATAAAGTCAGGTCAAAATTGATCCAGCCGTTTCGGAGATTACCCATTAGAAAAAGAGATACAATTTTTTTTTTAAATGGTATGTTTGGTATAGGTATCGTATATACATTCATATCTATTTAATAAAAGAAAATTGACATTACAACAGACACTTAAATTTTATTTATAAGTATAAATATAACATGAATCGATATTTTAAACGGTTATGAAAGTTATAAGTAATAGGTACTCATGCGTTTATGTCAATAAAATATGTTACTCAAGTTTGTTTCATGAGCTAGTAACCTTTCATATTTTATCGAGTTTGTACTAAAAACCCAATATCTAATATATAAGGCATAGAAATGATAATGTAATAACTATATTATTTTCAAAAATATATAGTACTTCAAACGCTTCTCTGTTTTATTAATGTGGTTAAAATTTCAGAGGTCGTATCTTCAATTTTATGTTTATTTATTTTATTCATTTATTTATCTTCGCTTACTTTTAGAAGCAGTTTAGCTGTGGCTGGTTAAGGCTACTAGCATATAATGTTTAAATAGTATTCCAGTAGCAATATAGATATCTTGTATACATCTAAGATATGATTTTTCAATTGCTCAAAATCAATAAACAGGTATGCGGTAAGTGGTCACATCAACTTATAACTAATTAAAATAAATAGAAAACACAGTCCTTGCTAAGGTGAACTAAAAACGCCGAGAAGTAAATTAGACTGCCTTATGTTCCTGCGTGAACACTTAAACACTGCAGTATACTATTATAGAATTGTAGCAGAAATAGACGTGGTAAAAGTGATATCGCATTCTTGCTGCCGCGCTGAGCACTGATTATATTAAGTCTCCCGCAAGAGACAATTTCCATAAATATAATAATCACGTGCAAATAAGAAGAATTCATTATTTACCTACATTTACAAAATAAATAAACGTACGCACTCACGGAACGTGAAAATAAATAAAAAAAAACGTTTTTCAGTGTTCCCTGGAACGAATACATTAATTAAACAATAACGGTCTTATTACAAAAACAAAATAAACTAGCCTTGAACACGCTTTTAATAAATAGTGCCTAAAATTTCAAATTGTATAAAATATAATCTATAAACAACCCTAAAACACTTTTTTGTAATTGAACTTATTTTAAATATGTGTTCAAAAGGAGTTTAACTTTTTTGTAACAACAGCGCATATGTTTTAGTCTGTTGTTATTGTTTGATTTTGTACCTTGGAATACAAGCGTAAACAAAAAAACATAGAAAATTTTAACATTTCTGTCGGAAATAACAAATGTATAAATACGTTTTATTACTCTTACTTTATACCGGAGCATAAATAACAAGAAATGTTAACATTTTTAAAAATACGTAAAATGTTAAATATTTGAAAGTATTAAAAAAAACCCAGCTCTTGGTGTTTAATTTAGTACCGTGCAAATACAGGGCTAAATAAAAAAAGAATTTTTTTAAATGGTCTTAAAAATGTCTTTAATATTTTCGATTTAATTTTTTTTTTTGTAAAATAATTCATGTATATACCTAATACGTAAACGAAACGTACGTTGGTTAAATACACTGCGCCAATTTTAGATCATTACTGGAACCAGTTTGCCTGGTTCACTCGTATACTGGGTTATATTTTTTGCTTGCATAAATACTGTTTACATTTGTATCTTCTGATAAATTCAAGTCATAGTATACTCATGCTTTGTGTTTAAAATATGTATAGGTTATTTGTAGATTATGTTACTTGCGGCTAACTTTTATTTTATTCTTAATCATATTCATGATTAATGTATACTTTTATACTAATGAATAATTTGATTGATTGACTGTTTTTGATATCAAAATAACAACATTTTACTAAATACGCTTTTTAAAATTTATGTTTGTCCGCTGTTTGTTCCGGGTAATCTCCGAAACGGATGGATTAATTTTGACGAGGTTTTTTTTAGCTGATAGCTGAAGTTTTTCAGCGTAACTTAGGCCACTATTATGTTTCGAAAATAATTAGGATTCCGCGTTAAAAAAATAAAACTCATGAAATTGTAAACGATTAATGATTCAATGGAGAGAGCCATTATAAACATTATTTACTAATTATTATATCAAAACTGTATTAAGCTGTGAAGAGTATATGAAATAGAGGCGCAGCCGCTGGTATACTGCTAGTAGTGTAATATAAAACATGTCTTTTTATGTTATTTGACTCTCGACTTTAACCGTTGTTATACAGTTATTTTACAAATAAGCGTACCTCTTCTCTCCTCGTTTTTCTTAGTTAAGTACATAATTGCAAATTGTGAGTGATATATACAATTCTGCGTGTATCATATGGATATTTTTTGGAACTAACCATAACGGCAGCTATTTTGTTAGATCTTTCCAGTGACTATATGTAACACCTCTGAAAAAAAACAAACCAACAGTCAAACGCTGTCACGTAAACGTTATTACATACATGTATTACACATACATGTCTACGCAAGTTTATTGAATTAAAGACAAGAACTGTGCTAAATGATGGACCATAGAGAAATTTACCTTATATGAACTTCGCTAAAATGTCAAACGTTTTAAGGACAAAATGATAAATAAACTAATATAAACATGAGACGATATACAATAGAGGTTAACGCATTCAGTCCATTATAATATACACATAGAATAGGTAATGTTATATTGAGGGTCTAATTTAAATGTAGTAGTTCTATGCGTCCCATAGAACGTTCAAACATTTATTGTTGTCTATTGTCAGCCTTCAAATTTGCGGTGTGGGATAAACATAATTTTCATTTATGGGTATAGTTGGTGGAGCAACGCTGATATATTTATTGCAGAAATTTCACCTATTACGTTAATTCTCTTGGTTTCTTGAACGTCGATGTTTTGTGAACTTGGAAATTTGGTACGTTATAAGCTAACCATAAAATTATATAGATAAATATTTTTATAGTCCATCTTTATAGTATATTACAAAACGCTTTCTATAAATGAATATTAAATTGGTAATCTTTTCAAATAACCACAACATCACCAATTAAAAATTTTAAGATATTAAATGTAATTAATGGTAATCTTACGAATTATGTTTTTTATTATTCTATTGCTAGTTACTTTACGTAATATGCAAATTAACGTTTCATAAGAACCATAATAATACAACAACAAAAAAATGTTTAATAAAGACAATAAACAATTTTCATAAAAAATAATTGTGTATATTCATAAAAAAAATTTTAACAATAAAATATGAGATCATTTGAGAGGCTTTACCTACATATGTATGTACGTATATAAATTATAATATCAAAATTGTTATTATAATAATAAAATATCACAAAATCTTACTAAACTTTTTCTACAAATCGTATAATTTTTTTCAGTAAATTTAAAAAATGCATGAGGCTTTTAAAGCCCTTTGTCATTTCTTTATTCATATTCTTTTTTACTGGCGATGCTCTGGTTCTGATTTCAAGTCAAAGTAATTTATACTCTTGGTAAGAAAATAATAGACGCTTGGTCTCAGATATCCCTACGGTCCAATATTTCTCAGATTTTAATCTTCTTTCTTTATCAGAAGGAAGTATAAGCAGACCATTTGTTCTTAAAATTATGTAACCAAAATTATGGATATAATTTGAATTTTCTATCATGCATACATAGATGGATTAAAATATTATTATTTATTACCGATATGAATTTCTTACATCAAACAAAAATAACTGTGTTATGTTTGGGCCCCGGTGAATTACTAGTACAAACAATATCGATTTTTTTTATTCCATCTAGGGAAAATGAATATACAATGTTAAATACAGCTCAAAGACTAGCCGATAGATAAGAATCGCTTGACAGTCGTCATCATCTACCCAGCCTACATTCATCACGGTTAAAGCCTTTAGTTAGGTCTGGATTATATACTTTTAGAAGTGTTTGAAGCCATGATGGCATAGTTGGTAGTCCTGTCGAATTTCACGTCAATGGACGCGGGTTCAAACTCTAAAAAACCAGCCTCAGCATTCGGTGAAGGAAAACATTGTGAGGAAACCACAGCTTAGTGTTAGAGCATTTTTTAATAATGCCCGACGGAGTAGTTACCAGTAGTTACCAGCCTCACGTTAGAAAATCTGTCGCCAAATACCAACAGGTGTGTTCCGGCAGTATCGCTCGAGAACCAGTACTACCAGGCTTAGTGTGTTTACCATCCTGGACCATATCGTCACTTAACATCAGGTGAGATCGTGGTCAAAGCACTAAGCCTATACTAACTTTTAACACTGGATATACCGCCAGTCACTACTAGTACTAGTCACTGATGCGGGTGTTTTATAAATGTTCGGTGGTCGCAATTTAGCCGACCTTGATTACCATGCTACCCCACTAAATGGAGAAAGAAAATTTATTTATTTGTACAACATAACATAATACAGAAAGACTTAAATACGAAAATATTATAACTAACGCTAACATAAAAAAAACGTAAGCAGCCACGGGACTGCCGACAGAAGTGAAAACTCTGTAAAACTTTAGAAAAAAACTGTTTTTTTAAATGTTTAAATTGAATGATTACATAATTGAAATTATTAATATAACCTAACTATTAACATATACTATTTGTCTGGTATTTACATTTACTGGCGCTCCGAGCAATAATTGTGGTATGTGGTATGTTATTCATAATCAAAACGTACGATAGGCTTCGTAAGTATACATTTTATTATTTATCTCTGAGCACCAGCACTTAAGTGAAAATAATAGTCATTTAGATATCTAAACAGTAGACTTATTATTGCATACTTTTCCAATATCTTTTAGGCGACTCTGGTTGTTCGCTGTATCGACCAGGGAGAACCGCGGTAATCCGTAAGTAAACACTCGTGCCTAATGTCGCGTTAAATTTAAAAGACATGATTGATCGTTTAGTGTTTTTCCTTCATCTTTTTAGATGACTACCATTTTATTATATGATCCCAAAAACAATAATTATTAAGTGGAAATTTTATTACTAGGAATTGAAACAATGTAAAATTACACAGTAAATGTAAATCAAAATCAAAATTCAGTTATTTATATTTTAAAAAGTTTTGCTTTGATTTCTATCCAATTTTAAATAATACAATCGCCTAAGGTGGTTAAATCTAGAGGAGAAACTGACTTTCAAAAATAGTTCTTGGAATTACACATTATACAAAAATCCAAATTAAACCACGCGATTAATCTAATCACAAAAATTATATCTAATATATATTATCAACAAATCACTCGAGCTTCAAGGCTACTGTCATCAATCTAAGAGTAACGAGGACATATTAGAACTCATTGTAAACCTATTTAAACATTTCGTTTGGATTACATTAAGCTCGGTCAGATCCTTTTCGTAATATTGCCCACCGAAGATATAATTTTACTTATTTCTCGATAATTGAACGTCACGTATCGTCTGAATTTGCAGCTTAAGCATATATGAGGATATATGAGACAGAGCTGGAAGTAATAGCTTTCTCTGTGTGTTTCTCTGTGCGTCTACTAATAAACTTTATAACTATTACTTAGTTGCAAAGTTCCAAAAAAAACATGCAGAATAAAACCAAATCGAGTTTCTTGCTTCGGTTCTACTCGTTGACTGGGTTGTTTTCAGAACCGGGGATAGTATATTGACGTTCATAAGCAACTTATCAAGGCCTAATTTGAATAAAGTATTCTTTAATATTTTTGAATTTTATAGTATTCTAAATACAAAAAATGAAAGTTCATGGAATTAAAGACAAATTAAAAACTCCGTTTTCAGATAATTTGTAAATTGATTTCGTATCTATTGAAAAATCTAATAATAATTTGCAGGTTCCCATGACGCTTGCAATTTTGTTACATTAGACTAGTTAATATTAGAAAAAATACAACTAAGCCAATCTCATAGCCTCTCATACCTAAATGTACCTGTTATTACATCGATTAAATTTATAGAATACACATATATAAGTATAAATTAATTATGAACGTGTTTTATTTCAAAGATAGCCATAGAAACTAAAATCATCCCTATATATCATTGGAACCATTGCTTATATTGACCGGTAAAGTAACTAGAAATATTCGAGATAATAACTCAATTAAATAAGAAAAAGGACAAACGAGATAAAGTTATCTATATCAACGGAAATTTGAAGAAATTGTTAGATAAGTTATATATATAGAACATAAACGTCTCTTGGCTTTGTTCAAGTACCGAATTTACAGTTCTAAGTATGTGAAAATATAGTAATCTCGTTTACAAGAGCAATAGATCGTTCCCAATTGACTCAGTTATGACTTATAGTTTATTAGGCGGTGATTTCATATCTTTATTGCTTACCGTGTAATAACTATTTGTTAACCTCAGAATAATTTATATTACAGATGACAACGATGTACCGTGCCAAAGAATATGAGTGGACTATTTTAAGAAATCGTAAATAACTGTCAATATGGAAGGTTTGAGGGTGACTCATCAAGGAGTCAAAGCCCATTCGACTGAAGGTTCGGCAGGGCGAATTACTCAAGCTGGACTTGCCGCTCGTAGCCCTGAAGGGACAGCTGCAAAGGGCATGGCTATTAAGGGACACGAAGATCTCTGGGTGGAAATTCAAGCTAATACCTTTAGAAATTGGGTTAACGAAACACTAAAGCCTATGAATATAAAGGTAATGAACATTTAAATTAATTATTTTACTCGTATTATCGGACCTTTTAGTATAAGTTGTGAAGTGAGCATACTTAATATTGCATTTGCTTTAGTGTTATTCTTTGGACCTTGGAAAACAAAAATGTTTTAAATTCTATGGAATAGCAAATCGGTATGCGGTTCAAATGATTGTAACTTATCATTGTAGCCTATATTTTTATAATCCAAAAAAAAGCGATAGATTACAGATTACAAAGTTACATTAAACAATACAGTTTTGTTTATATTTTTTTCAAAATTGTTAGTAATATTTTGTGAAATAAAATTCGTAAGTTGTTAGTACTTTTGGTTTAAATTTCCTATTACATGTCTTATATATTTTTTTTTTTCCAATTGGAACTAACATGATGTGGGTATAATAAGATAGATAAAAGTCACGTACCTAGAAGAATTTCAAGTATGAAAGGATAGTCTATGAGACCCAAGAAGGTACAGATGGATTCTTTATTGACGTTTATAAAAGGTGTATATGTTATTTTTTTATTTATTCCCATAATGTCTCGAGAATAATCCGAGACTTTATTTGTCTGTTTGCAAATGTCCGAATAGTACAGGCTAAGAAAAATACCGCCCCATATCTTGGGGTAGCAGCATCCTCAGAGTACCACAAAATCGACTTCTATTGCAAACCCGCCTGTCAAGCGTGCTAATATGGCAATCCCCCCTTTTTTCATTCATAGTTTATTTAAACAGTAATAAAATTAGTTGTGTCGATGATATAACATTAATAATAACTATAGAAGTGTAATATAAGTAAGCTGTAAATGTTGACATGATAGCTGATAGAGGAAAGTGAATGAAGAAAACATGTCGTGCCGACCGACCCTGCTAATTAAACTAACGTATTTAAAGTGAAAGTTAGTTCCTTTTTAATTTAACTGAAACTACGTTACAGATACTTACCTACATATTGTTTCTTTTTACATGATTATCTCTTTAGCGGAGATGAACGAGTCTCATTAGGGGAAACATATGTAGATTCATGTTACCAATACTATGACGTCATCCGTCAACATGTTACACAGTATGTTAAATATAAAGATGACATATTTAAGTGCTCAGTGATAAATAATAAAATGTATACTTACGCAACCTGTAATATGTTTTGATTATGAGTAACCTATATGAAAATGTATATAATTATTGCTTTGAACGTTAATGGATGTAAAGATTAGATAAGTTTTTTCAAAGTTTGAAGTTATCCCTTCTGTCGGGAGTCTCCATGGTTGTCTAATTTTATTGGATCAGAAGGCCGCTACACCGAACTTTGGCGCGAGCGCTTAAACCATACTGACCGGACATATATATTATAAATTTTCTATGTATATGATTATACTTAAGGTTGTAGATTTGGTAGAAGATCTTCGTGATGGTACGGTGTTGTGTTCGTTGGTAGAAGCATTACAAGGGCGACGACTGAAGGGTTGGAATCCGAATCCCAACAATCAACACCACAAATTGGAAAACGTAACCAGTGCCCTGCAAGCTATCGAAGATGACGGAGTCAAGCTTGTTAATATTGGTAACAATTACTTAAATATATTTGGTTTTATCTTACGAATTTTTTTTGTTCATTTGGTTGTAATTATTAAAACAGGCGCAACTTGAGAAACTTTTTTTCATTCACATCATAAAATGCCATCAAAATTAAAATAAAATAGATAGTCTACAAATTTCCGAATCATGAGATATCTAGGAAGAGCTATAGTTAATAAAGTAATTTGAGAACTAATATTTAAATATTTGAAAATTATACTTAGTAGGTATTTAGAAAAAATGAAATCGTGAGAACGCAACAAAGAAATAGAGGTCTAACCGTTAAATTGGTTTGTTTCATCGACATAACCATGCATAATAAGCTGGTTAAAAAAGAATATTTTATACAATTACAACTGTTTATATTCTATTAACATTTTTGGTTTCAGGTAATGTTGACATCGTTAACGGAAATTTAAAGTTAATTTTAGGCTTGATTTGGTCGCTAATTGTGCGCTACCAAATAGGCAGAAGCAAATTTCCACCGAGGTAATTCATATATTATTATATCCATAGCGTAATAGCGATAAGAGTGATAGTTGCACACGCAAATTCGCTTAACATTGAAGACAAATAAATAAATACGTGTGTATAAGTGCCACGGAATTGTATCTAACGAAAGATATACATGGCCTTTTAAGGCCAACTTGAAATTGTTTCACTCCACGTGTGACTACTGCCGTTCTTAGTGTTTTATTTCTATGATTATACCTTTTTACTGTGAATTATAATTATTTTACTGTGATTCATATATGTAATTCAAAAAAAAAAAAAACATTATTATCTTTACTGTGTCGTGAAGATACAAGATTATCTCCAGTGAGTGACAAGCTATGTCCAAAGGCTATACATTTTAGCAGACCAGCGACTACAATAATAGGTTTTTTTACACATTATAGGCTCAGTGTTGGGCACAATCACACCTGATATTAAGTGACGATGTGCTCCAGTATGGTACACACATTAATCCTAGTGGTAGTTGTTTTCAAGTGATCTTGTCGTAACCATGGTACGGTTTCACCAGGATGTTTTTCTTCATCGAAAGTACAAACTCATTTTTAGAGTTGGATAAGGGGAGCTCGAACCCACATCCTTTGATGCGAAATTCGACAGCACTACAAACTGCGCTATTGAACTGTTGTTCAATATCAGCAGTTAATTTTGAAACGTACTGTATTTGGAATCAGGTATTGTGCACTTATTTTATTACGTTATCGTAATAAAAATAATAATATTAAAGATAAACAAATACTCACGAAGTGTATACATCACGCAACAATGCACTGATGTAACTAACTAGTATATATATATATATATATTGCACAGTATTTGTTGAGCCTTGAATTTGGTAACTAGTAAGTATATCTAAACAACGAAAAACGATTTCTTAAGAAAAATTAAATATGACGCTCCCTTTACGTTTTGATCAATAATATCATTTTGGTTTATAGATCATGTACATATATTTGCTGTAATTCAAGAATATATTTGTAAATCGTTAAAGAATGAAGATGTTCGTATAAAAAATTGATAAACATAATAATACGGATTTGACAAGTTCTATCGGCGAGTTTCAATATTAAATCTTAAAAGTTAAGATTCGGATCAAATGAAAAAAAAACATATTGGTTTTTTGAGTGATATGACACTATTGAAAAAAAGGATTGAAATTTCTGAAAATAGATTATGATCGCATATAGAAACTAGCAGTCTATAAAATTCGACAAACATTAACAAAATTTAATAGTTATGATGTATTTAATGGATTATGATTATTTACTTACAATACATTTATGTTAGTTATAAATAGTTTTTTTTTATTTATTTTAATATAAAGCAATAACAATTAAAAATTAAAGCAGTGACTATAACGCGTTTGGCCCTATCTTATCTATTCTTTAATTTTAAATAGTGTCCTATACTCTAATATAAGGCTTAAGATTAGTTTATAAGTTATTATAAAGCCCAGAATTCCTTTTTTTATGTATCCATGAATATAATAAAAAATGATCGGTGGACGACAAGCTTAAGATCAATTAACAGACAGCCATATCCAGATATTGCATTTAAAGTAAACATTTACCAGATGCGCTTACATAAATTGCTCAACGGTACCGATGTTAGGAAACCAAATCGTTTCTTTCTCTCCCTCCACGGTTTTAAATAAATTAAATTTTAATCGGACAACCGAGCGCATTTAATGACAATAAATGGAATGCGGGAGACGTGGTCGGATCCATTTCAACTTGGGGATTTCGCAGAAAATTAAACATAAACAGTCATTATGCATTTTAACGTATATCATACAGGTTAAATTGATTCAATATTTCTCGAATACATATAAACAAAGAGACGTTACTATTTTTAAACATATCTATGGATTTTCATTTTATTATTTAAAGTAAATGTATTGGGTTTATTTTTATAATTTACTTGCCTAGAAAAAATTTTAACACTATTAGACCCATTTGAAGAACTGTTTTTTTTACATTATAAAAATATAATTCGCGTTTGAGAAGAAGTACGATAACATTTAATTAGATTTAATTAATTAGATGTCCGCGATAAAAAAATGTCAATAGCCAAACTCCTTTATAAAATTATAATGTTTACGCATAGTTCTAACCTTTGGGTAGTCTTACTTTCATTTATATTTAAAAAATTGTCTAAAAAATGTAATAAGGTATATTAGTTTATTAGTAGTACTCGTTATGTGAATTGTGTCGTTTTCCTTTTAAATAAAATTGCAAACAACACAACAAGATACAAGCAACTAGTATTCGTCTTGATATAAAATCGTGGAACGGCAAACTGCACGGTAAAAACGAGACTCCAGTTTTTATAGCGTTAATCACTCAGCCTTGCAAATTGCATGCTTATCGTTGTTTGATTACAGAAAGTTGATGTTATCGTGGCTGCAGACAGCACTGCCTGAGTGCCGCGTCAACAACCTAACGACGGATTGGAACAGCGGCGTACTGCTCTCAGCCCTCGTCGACTATTGCAAACCAGGCGTTTTCCCTCACTGGCGCGAGCTCAGTCAGTATTGATTATGACAGATTTCATTACAAACCACACAGCGTTCGCCGTGAGCAATTTACAGAAAAGTCCTACGGCTATTTTCAAATTAAATATCTGAGAAATTAATTTTACACGACAGTTTTGTGATCAATTGATTAAATCATATTTTATCTATTTATTTGAAGTAGTAACTCGATCTCATGTTGGAAGATAATAAATAAATAACATCTTCAGATACAAAAGATTCGGTTTTGAACAAACTTTTTTTTAATCGAGACTGACATACAAAAGAATAAAATTAATTCCTTTTTAGGAATTTGTTCAAAATTTATTTAAAAAAAAATGCAATGTCTCATTTTGGAACTTCAACTTTAAGAGGTCTAATTATTAAAATAATTACTGAAATATGTAAAAACAAATATACTGGAGAGATTGTTTAATGCAAACATTAAAATGCTCGTAATACGCGTATCTTTTCACTTTATAATTTTTCTTTTACATATAAACGGTTTTATATGTAACCAGATACCGTTAAAAGTAGGTCCTCGGAACAACACGCAATGCGCATTTTACTTTGTTTAATATAATGATTAATCTCATGAAATATGTAACTAATAAAAGATTTAAGGATAGCGGAGCGGTACTTTCTGTTGTCTTTAAATTTCCTTTGGTATGAACCATTATTTTTATCGCTCTTACGAATAAAATGGGAGTAAATTGTGTTTATGTTTTATCTTTACGAGATTTTTATAATGATGTAGGTATAACTATTGCACTTATTACATACCAGCTGTGTACCCGCGGCTATGCCCGCGTTCCATGTATGTATTATATTATAGTGAATAATTTTTTATAGGGAACGCTAACTATATTGCTAAAATGATTTTGGTAGTATTAAGATAAAATAAAAATATTTCCCTTAAATTCAAGCACTTTTTTACGCAGAACCCTAAAACAATTCGAAAAATTAAAGTAGCGGATTAGCTTCAGCTATCTACCAAAAAAGTCCCATCAAAATCGTTCCAGCCGTTCCGAAGATTACCCGGAACAGATAGACAAAAATTTTAAAAATTGCATTTTTGGTATAGGTATCGCATACGATATATAAATAGATCCATTCGTATCTATTTGGATTTAAAAAAATTGACTCTTCAATAGACACTTCAATTTTATTTATTAGTATAGATAAAATGTTGGAAACAGTATTGTACTGAAATAAAAATATCTTCACTTATGCACCGAGGTTGTAGTGCATTTTCTAATTGCGATAAAAACATTTTTATGGACTAACAACTTTAGGTTTCCGAAATTCCATTAGAGCCACTACTATTATACGTGTGAAGCAAAATGATGCGCTAGTAATATTTGGGCTAATTGGCGGTCAAAGCCCCAATAAATCTCACTGATATAAGGCTCTGAAGGAACTATTTACTGTGTAATCAATCAATCAGTATGTTTGTAGATCGACACGAAGCAATAGAAAACTGTAGACGGGCCATGAGACTGGCACAGCGTGAACTCGACGTTCCCATGATCTTGGAACCGGAGTACTTAGCTTCTCCGTGGCTGGATGAACTATCGGGCATGACCTATTTATCTTACTTCATGAAGCCAGGATCAGCTGGATTCAAATCTACATTAGATTGGGTCAACTCGAGATTGGAGAGAGGGATTGCAAACTTTACGGTAAGACATAAAACGGATTATTAATTTTTTTAATAAGGTACTACCATCCGATACACAAGGTTTTTATGAGTAAACATTACTTGAGAGAATAGCGTATAAATTGTTTTAGTTTACATACGGTGTAGTTTTCATTGGAAGTATGACGTTAACACTCAAGAACTGATTCTATTTAATTAGTAAGGCTATTATTGTTAAAAATGTAAGCGATTCACACATCATTCATAATTACTACTTTTGATTGTATATTTTAGTATACTGCAGTATCAGGATCAATTAATACGATTTTTAGAAGTTTATTGTGGGTGAAGTGCTACTCCCTTAATTTTCGTAGAAAAATTAAGTAATGCTCTCTGGGATTAGTATTTTAGAAATAAAAAATAAATACTTGAGAAATTGAAATATATAAAAGCTTTTAACTCAGTCCCTCCGTCGCTGTGAGACGTAAAGGGCAACTAATTTCATGGAACGCTTTTTAGAAAGTTAATAGTATAAATACAATGTTATACGAATTATTTACAAATTTCACGTGTTTATTTTTGGCTAAAAAAACACTTTTTTTTAAATAAATTGTAGAATTTTCTGCATTATCTTATTATTAAATTAGTGACATAAAAGGTAAAAAACAATTTATGATCAGACAGCGTTAGGGACAGGGCTTATCAGAGGTTCACGGATAGATTTGAAAACGATACCCGTGGCCCTCGGTAATGAGCGTTAAGGCTGCATTAGGATTTTTTGTGGGTACGATTCACATAACTCGCCTGCTGTCTTCCTTGGCGGTGAATACCTACTTAAAATGGGTTCCCCAATTAATATATATATATACATAGTGGATCCGCTACATAGCTTAATTAGCTTATGATGTATAAGACTGGTATTAATTTATACCACTAAATTTATAAATCTGTAAAATTTTTCGTAATAAGTTTCAAATTTAAAAAAAATATAGAGCAGTAATATTTAAAATTACTTCTACAGCGTTTTCTGAGATGCGCTATTAGTAACAATAGTCTGCTTAATAATGTCATTCGTACATGTGTAACTTAATTAATGTGCAGACTGACTGGAACGATGGTCGTGTCGCAAATGAATTGGTGCGGGCTGTTGGTGGTCCAGCGCCACCGCCAAGCCGGCTTCGTCGGGACCCTGCGAAGTGGGAAGAAAACAATCAAATGGCTATTGATGCAGCCAAGAAACTTGGTATTAAATTGTTTTAATTTAAAACGGATTTATCAAAATGTACAAATCACTAATCAATAGTGCTAATGTTAAATACATTGTAAGAGATGTAAATAGAATTATGATTAAAGTATCAAAAACGTTTACCACAGGTTATGTTTAGCGCAGGTTATTATTATAAGTTAGATAAGACAGAAAACGTTTGACTTTTACGAGATGTAATTTTAAATGGTCTTTAAAAAAAACTTTAACGGCCCTAGACAAAGTAAAAGATTTGTTTTGTATTGTCCTTTTTGTCCTAGCACTATATGCGAGAATTATCATATGCTTTGGTACTTGGTTATACATTTTCAAAATACTACATTTTTCAAAATGTTCAAAATGTTGACTGGTGATTAAATTTAAAAAAAAAAACAATTTGGATATCTACGTAATGTCTTTGAAACGTAGGGGTACAGCCGGTTTTGTCGGCGCGCGATATGAGCCAAAGTGATGTCGAGCATTTAGGAGTGATGGCATGGGCCACGCAATTCCGGCACGTGGCACCGCGTCCGCCCGTGCATGATATGCTACGAGTCGCACTCGACTCCACATCCGGCAGGGTTGGCGAGCCGGTGAGTGTACATTATTTCCAATTTACTGCAGGTTATTCTTGTTATTGTACTTTTACGTGGTTTAATTAACAACGAATTTTCTAAAAAAAAAAATATGTTAATAAAATTGTTCTAAAATTTTCAACACTCGCTTAAGCTATTTTAGCCTTGTAAGAAAAAAACTAATACTATAAATTAAAGTTAAATATAACAGTAACATAAACAACATTTTGCAGACCTATATAAAAGTGGAAAGTATAGTCAATGAACTATCCGTCACAGACGTGAAAGTATCAATTATCAATCCTCTGGAACAAGAGTCGAGGCTCAAATTAGACACACGCGGTGCAGGAGAATTCGTGCCCGAGCATGCTGGAATGCACGAGATTGTACTTACCGTTGATGATATAAGGTATATAGGATCTTTATAATATATAACGATGATATGACAATAAAAATAGAGCCTATTTACCAATGCTTTCCTTTTTTCGTCAAGTGACAACGTTACCGAAAACGATTAACACGCTAAACCTACCAAGTAAAGCCATGATATATCTGTAGATACTTCGTGATGTATTTTCAAACTTCCCAGTATCAGCTAACTAAGCGGGTATTAGAAAATCCCTTACCATCAGGATATGGTTTTATCTAGATGTTTTCATTTACCGAAAGCTCAGGCTCCATTATACTATAAGTGAATTTTTTTATATATAGTACAATAAATAGCTATTTTTATCGTCTTAAACAAAAGTGAGCTAACAGTTCGCGGTTATACGGAAATAAAAGTTTGGGGTCTATGATATTTTAGCTTTTATCCTAGTAGTTTTTTTAAATTACAAATATACATTTTGTTCATATTCCAATAATTACTTAAAACCGAAAATATATTTAAATCAGAATTCATATAAAGAAAAAATAGTTTTTGTAAATTATACAAATTACCTTTATTTATCTCTTTATCTTGTTCACTTATAAATTTTAATTGTAGGGTTCAATGTAAGATAAAAAATATACCTAAATGAAACACATTTGAACAGGCTATTTTTTAAATGATTTCTCAAATCAACTGTATTAAACCATTTCTTAGCATTGAATATTCGATTCAGGGAAAATTTATAAGGTTGACTGACTATTAGGCCATAGGTATGGAGTAAAATGGGCAGTGAAGATTTAGTGTATTAAATAGAGCGAATATTTGCAAAAGATTAAAAATCCTCGAGATCCCAAAGGAGCGTAACTATTTTTGTATAAAATTATTTGTAACATCCAAAAAAATTACTATTAACATTTTTATTTTATATTTATTGGACAATATAATTCTTCAAAACAAGTGGCAAGTTCGAGAAATATTATTTATAACATTGATGAGACATGAGCCAAATTTACCTAATAATTTGATAATTAGAAACACTTATTTGAATTATTGATTATATTATAAACTAGCGGCCTGGCCTGCTCCTAACGGATAGCAGAGAATAGACGCTAAATTAATAAAAAATCTTTAATAAATTATGTATTATTATTATACGTATGCTTTCCTAATGTACTTTAGTTATATTGGTAGAAACCGAATTAAAATCACTTCAGTATTTTTTCAGTTTATCGCGTTCAGACATACAGATCCTGCAAGGAGGCGTTATTTTGTAGTAGCTATATGTATAATTAATATTGTAATATTTTTGCATAGGTACTTTAAGCTACGTGTGATTAATTCATCTGATTGTTTAATTAATTATGATATTTTCTGATATAGAGTAGATGGGAGATACTTCTTCCGAGTATTGCCACGTTTGGTAACGGTAGCACCTCCAGGAATGGCGCCTTGTGCGGCTGGTAGTATTGTTGAAGTCCTAGTTAGCGCAACAGGTTAGTGACTATTAAATCTTAATTAATTCTTAGTATTATATTTTTACGTTGACATGTGTATTTTTGATATCAATTTCACGTCATGATGAGCTTGTAGTTGAACATTAGAAATATACGTAACTGAAAAGTCAAGGTACTTCTGTACAACAGACAAAAAAGTTAAAATATTGCATAAAAATCAAAGAACGGGTAAAATAATAACATTAAACAATAATAATAATGCTTAGCAATAATAATAATTATAATAATAATTAAAATTAAACAATAATTAAAAATTGTATTGTTTTTATTGTTATATTTTAATCATTTTCAGGAGCACCAAGAAGACAAGATATAGATGTAACAGCTCATTCTCCTAGTGGACATTCAGTCCCGCTAGAGGCTCGTCATCCACCACCCTCAGCGCCAGGCACTACTGCCTCGAGTGCTACCTTCGAACCAGATGAAGCCGGCGTGTGGACTATAGCCATAACTTACAAAGGCGAGCATATTCAGGTATTATATTCAAAGATATAAAGATACAAGATATTTGGCTCATTATGGTACCTTTCATTGATTATTGTCATATTCTTATAATTACTTGAAATTGTAAACCAATTACGTTATTTAACTTTAGCAGAAGATCTAACACAAGGCTGCTCAACCCTACGCCCGCGAGCCATAATGTGGCCCGCTTACAATTTTTGAATGACCCGCGAAAGTAAAATATATTGCCACCAAGTTTAGAGTACAACAATATAATAAGGCACAATACCTTATTATAGTTAACAACAGTAACAGTTGTGACATACCAAAATTTTCTGAATCGTTTGTCTGTCCCGACTAATAAAAAAATTGAGCAGCTTTGATCTAACAGAAGTAAATTTTATCTATATTTCTCTAATTCTCGTTCCCATTAATCTACTTGGAAAGTAAAATAATCTAATAAATGTAGAGTCTATTCAAATGATGGATTTTTAAAGACTTAAGTGTAATCTAAATAACTGATTACAAAAGGTGAAAATATTAAATGAGATTACTTATTTACATATTATCAAAAGTGCTGTATTTTATTTTTATAAAGAAAATGATTTGTAAAGTTACAAAGTATGATTTGTTTATTTGTTTGATCTCAAAAGGGTGGTCCATTCACCTGTGAAGTGTTCGATCCGGCCGGAGTCCGGCTTAGTCCGGGAGCTTTGGAAGGCGCTGAGCCTCTAAAGCCACACTCTTTCGAGCTAGACACAAGCGGATGTGGTGTCAAAGGAGATTTACAATTGGATATCGTCCACGATAAGCGCAGTGTAATGTGCGCTCTAGAAAAATTATCAAATACCAAATATCGCGCTACTTTTATGCCTAAGGCACCTGGAAAACATAGAGTAAGTATATATATTATTTGAAATATTATCTTAAGTATGGTTTTAAATTCTAAAATATATAAACGTATAAAGTTCACGGTCATATATAAAATTAGCTATGTGCCGGTGGTTCCGTTTACATATACTCGTACAAGTGGAGAAACAATAAGATACACATTGCTTTTTGTATAATGTAAGAATAATTTTCAAATAGACTAACGACAAGCATTCACACACCAAGAGATAAAAATATTTTATATTTTTCGTGGTTAAAAACTTATACTTAACTGTGTATCGTAAATTATATTTTATGTTGACACATATGAAATATTAATAAACACAATACATATGTTGAATCTATATCTAATTTGTATTATACCTGATCATTCCACATCAAAACATTACGTAAATGACAAATTCATAAGAAAGTTGAAATTAAAAAAAGGAAAATTACATTATTTTTCTAATTTGAATTAAATTCTTTATTACGAATTAAAATTTAGTATAAACAGCATTATCTTTAAAATATTAAAAGATTTAATACGTATAATATTTTGAAGTTGTACATATATTTCAACGGGTACGATGTTCACGGCTCGCCACACATATTCAGAGTGGGATCACGGTCTAAGAAACATCGTGACAGCTCTAGTCCATCGTCACCCGCTTACGCTAGAATATCTAGTCCAGGTTAGTTATAATAATAGTTTCTTTATTATTAATTTACTTATATAATTAAAATAATCATGAGAGAAAAAAGTAATGAACGAAAATATTTAGACATCGATACAAATATAAATTCATACGGTACTATCACAAGTGTTCTAATATGTCTTTTATTAAATATTTTTGCCTTTGCTTAAGTCTTTGGTTTGATGGTCTTTTGGTCCATTATCATGTGATGTTTTTGTAAATTTTTGCCACCCAAAATCACGTCCATTTTCTTTGACAGGTATCACAAAAATTTTAAGAATATTTTACGAATTTTAAATGCAGATATAACGAAATTTGGTGTAACCTAATTTAATTCTGGTAAATTTTGTCTGGCAACGGAGAGTCAGATTGTACGCGCCGCTCGTCGGTTTACAAATCATGCGTTCACCGAACAAATTAAATGCACTTGATTTTTTATTGCACCCGCACATCCCGTCTCTGACCCCATTGTGATGTTTCGTAATTTGACCGAACCCTGATTTTTTCGAACCTCACGTAATTCATAGACAATCCCTAAACGACGCAGGTTGTAGCCTATTATTCCTATCCGATATAATTTATTACAGTAAGTCGATTGCGATCTGAGAGCCCAAAGAATCAGTACAATACTTACGATTCGATAACGAAGCACAGCACGAGCTCGATCGACAGACGGGAAGACAAAAGAGATTCGAGCGATTATTACAAAGCGTCCTATGGTTCGGACATCAAAGAAAAAATCTACGACGTTACCGATTCAGCGTATTCGACTTCAAAGATGAGCAGAAAGGATGGTTTCGGTACACGATACGGTTCGGAAAGCCCTAGGAATAGGACGGCGAGTCCTATAACATCAAAACATTTAGGAAACGGGTCTCGGTTGGAAATCAATCGATCGAACAGTCCTTATAGAGGAGGAAGTCCTCATCGAGCAACAAGTCCAGTTGGCCGAACAACCAGTCCCCTGACGAGAAAAGACAGCCCATTGAATAGAACGGCCAGTCCAATTAACAGGTTTGTGGAATATTCATCAGTGTACATATATTATCAATAGAAGCCATACATATATACATAGATGGTAATTTGCACCGCGCACAAAGCGTAAATACCTACCTCCTACCCGGTTTAAAATTTCCGTTGTAAATTCGCAACAAGCTCGCTCGGTTATTTCTCTTTAATAAATACTTGCAATATCGAGTACTCGCTTCATTAGAAGCCTTAATTAACGTTTGCAATATCAACATATTACATTTATATTAATTTATACCCAGTTATATTCATACAAATACTTGGTGGATTTTAAGTGATAAATTAATTACGAAAAGTTTTAACATGATTTGTAGTTAAAATTGAAGACGTAAATTTATCAAAAATAAATTTCCTTCAATAGTTCATTATTATGATGAAATTAAATTAATAATTATACTAAAGTGTCTATAGTATAGTAAATCTCTATAGTAATGTTGACTTAAAGTATTATAAATTTTGGACTGTTTTTTGATAATGACACGGTATAGGCTCAGTGCTTTGACCACAATCTCACGTGATATTAAGTGACGATATGGTGTAGGATGGTTAACATATTAAACCTTGAGGTAATGGTTCTCAAATGATGCTGCCGGAACACACGTTTTAGTATTTGGTGACAGGCTTTCTAATTTGAAGGTAGTAACTACCCAAGCGGGCAATTTTAAAATGCCCTAACATCATGCTATGGTTTCCTCACTATGTTTTCCTTCACAGAAAGCTCAAGCGGATTTTTAGAGTTGGATAGGTGGGTTTGATTCAGTTTGAAAATGGGTTTATCATTTAAATAAACAGTATTGCTGTGCTCAGAATGTAACTTGTTTCAAATGGCATCGCCTTTGATACATTATTTTTAAAATCATGTCTAAAAATTTCGATGAAAATTATACCGATGTGCAATTAATAAAATCATCAAATTAATTAATTATTTTTCCTTAGAGTAAGCAGTCCGTCTGAGCGCTACAGTCCGGTGACAACGACAAAGCACGTATTAGAAAAACGATCCAACTACAAGATGTACAGCTCCTACAGTGGTTCCCAAGATAATCTTGATGGAAGTCCGTATTCTTCACTTGAAACCGATCGCACAAGACGACTGGGGAGTCCAAGTAATTTGAAACACTATTTATATTTTATTATGATTACTAGCTGCCCGTACCGCCACAGAATCGATAAATGCGTTCCATACACAGTGTATGAGAGAATTTTCTACATAATATTATATTTCCTGATTTTTTACATTGTTTTGCTAGTTATTAGATATTGAGGGCGCCTTTGATAGCACACCCACTAGAACATTAGTTCAGGGGCTAAGTGTTAAAAAGGTAGATTTGACCACTGTAAAGTGGATCGAATCAATGCTCTCAAACCGTACAGTCAAGTTATCATTGTATGGTACTAATCATGAGGTGGTAACCACAAGAGGTTGTCCACAAGGAGGCGTTCTATCGCCCCTTTTGTGGACTCTAACGGTGGACCAACTCCTGCACAAGATGGAGGAACTAAGGATCGACGCCCAGGGCTACGCTGATGACCTGGTGATAGTTGTCCGAGGTTTCTCTCAAAGTACAATTTCGTACCTTATGCAGGAAGCATTAAGTGTCATTAACAAATGGAGCAAGGACAACGAACTGAAGGTAAATTCAGACAAAACTGTCCTGGTACCATTCACCAAGAAAAGGCGTCTTGACCAATTAGTCCAACCCTCACTAAATGGCAAGACAATTAACTTCTCACCAGAGGTCAAATACCTAGGAGTTATTTTCGACCAGAAACTGACCTGGAATAGTCAACTTGGATATATAATTCAAAAGGCCAAAATAGCAATGGGGATCTGTAGTCGAATGGCCGGAAAGCGCTGGGGTTTAAATCCCAGACTGACCATAAGGCTTTATACGGCCATTGTCAGACCCATAATTACATACGCCTGCGTGGTCTGGTTCAAAAAGGCACAGCAGCAGTCGGTTTGCACCCGATTAGCTGCAGTACAAAGGATGGCTTCTATCTTAGTGACCGGAGCCATGTCAACCGCCCCTGGTGCGGTTCTGGATGCTCTGTTAAATCTGACGCCCCTTCATCTACACGTAGAAAAGGTGGCGAGGCTAACGATGCACAGAATGTACGCCCTCGGGAGGACACAATGGATATCCCAGTTCATGAGATCTGCCATAGACTCAGTGATAGAATCACCAGTTTTAGGTATGATATCGGATATGACGATACCTGAAACCAATTTTCAAAAATTTTATGATGTCGAAATCCCTCCACGGGACTCCTGGCTAAACAGTGAGATAACGTGGAGGGAAGGTATACTGACGGGTCCAAAATAGGACTCAACGTAGGCTGTGGAATATATGGAGAGCGACCAAAGTTTAGTAAAACATCTAACCTTGGTAGTTTCGCCTCCATTTTCCAAGCAGAAATATACGGCATTCTGGAATGCTCCTATATAAATCTGCAGAAAGCCTACGTTAACCATATAATATATATTCATTCGGATAGTCAAGCCGCTCTCTTGGCACTGGCTTCGGACACAGTTGACTCGAAGTTAGTTGCCAATTGTGTGGCAATGCTAAACAGCCTGGGTAAGAATAACAGGCTGATTTTAAGATGGGTCCCCGGGCATGCAGGAGTTCCCGGCAATGAAGCTGCGGATGCGCTTGCACGAGCAGGGGCTATGGAAACACAATTTGGGCCTGAACCATTTTGTGGTATTTCAAAAAGCCTAGTTCGACTGACCATAAGGGACCAATACACCCATAAGGCTAAAGAATTCTGGAATAATTTGCCAGGACAAATTCATTCCAAAGAGCTCATCAGGGGATATACTCAGCGAAAAGCTGAGGAAGCCCTGATGCTCAGTAGGAATCAGTTGCGGGTATTAGTGAGAGCGCTAACTGGGCACTGTTGTTTGCGCAAGCATATGTACAACATGAGTGCCCAGAACACAAGAGAGTGCAGATTCTGTGAAGTCGCAGATGAAACACCAAAGCACATCTTGTGTGATTGTGACCCACTAATACCCATACGCAACCGAGTTCTGGGCAAACATTCGTTGTTCCCAGAGGAGGTACAGACGCTCTCTGCCAAAAAGATCCTACAGTATATCCAGGTTGTAGGTCTAGGCAGTGAGCTTTAGGAATATGGGGGCGATCACAATAGATCTATCTAGGTCGCAGTGACACAGGACTGTTTTAGCCTGCATAGCCCCTCTCTCGAATAATAATAATAATAGTTATTCTGCTATTCGGGGTAGAGACAAAGCCAAGAAATCAAAGGTCATAAAAATCGGTAAATGGTGTAAATATCCTGATTTTGTTTAGATATATGTAATTACACAAATAAATGAGGGGTTTCATAAAAATGTTAATTTTTTATGCACAGCAAAGTGACTGCACTGGACCTGATGTTAAGTACAGTACAGTCCAAAACAGCGACGACTGACACCGAACAGAATTCACTGCCAGTCACCGTTGTCATGCTGTTATGTCATGTTACTATTATGTTTTAGTAATATTAAAAAATGTCTAACTAATAAACAAATAAACAAACCGATGTAACTTTACAATCCCAATCAAATATAATATTTTCTTTGTTACATATTACAAGATTTCTTAAAACTCTATGAACGCCTCTGGCATGATTACATTTAATAATCATATTAATTGATATTCAAAACACATTGCACCGTGTTACATCTCTATTGATAATTTTATTTAATTATTTTTCATATTAACTACGAGTATTGTAAAGAAAATCATTGTACATAGAGTATAAAACGTAAATATAAAATGCTAAAAAAATAAAACCTCAGTTATATAACAATAAATGTATTCTGTATCTAAACAAAGCAAAAATAATTTAAGATACTAATTTTCCCGTTTTATCAAGTATAAACTCAAATAAGTAAATACTCACATACCAAATGTCTTCAAAACCTTTAAAAAAATCCTAATCGTGCTTTTTATTAAAAAGTCCGTCAAACCCTTTTTTTCCTTACGTAATTAAATACATTAATCTTGGGGAACTTAAGATGTACATCAATTACAAATACAATAACCGGATAGTATTTATAAACAGAAACGTCTAGCGCATTTTTTTATATTATACATAATCACTCCTACAATAGTAATTATTATTGAATTTACAAACAAGCACTCCGCACACCGCATATATATATTATAATATTATAATTCAGAACCAAATAACTTTGCACATGGCAATATCTCGATTCGACGCCGCAGAATGCAAATGAAATATTTCACCTGAATGACCCTTGTGATTTATGCAATTCTATTTTATTATCGGTTAACGACGTCTGACTGAATTATTTATATTATTATTATTACATTAATAAATTAAAAAAATATATCGTAAAGTATGTTGCCTAATTTATTATCATACTCTGAATAGCTTTCGTTTTGTTGATAGATTTTTCTCAGTTTGAATTGGCCTTTAAAATTTGTAATTATGAGATTGATTAGTTTTCGTTTCAATGATGTCAATTTTATGAAATTGTATATTTTACTTTTCAATAAATGTCTTGTATCTGTAGTCTTCGTTATTGTTTGATTAAAAATGTAACATATTTGGTAAAACTTACAAACATGGTTTGAATTATTTTGAATGTTTAACGATATTGACTCAGTGGTAATGTTTTAGAGCATTAAATCAAAAGGCAAGAATTAAAAATCTTAATTCCTAAATCTATGATTTCGTGATAACATTGGAGCTTCGTGATACGTAATATCCAAGTACTCGCCTAGCTTTGTACTACCATTAAGTTAAAATGTATGTAAGCTTTAACCATAACGTTACTAGCTTCAAATGAATCGTAGTTGGAAAAATATTGTTTACAATACTTCAGCTGTATACTCTTTATATACAGTATACGCTCAGACCTTATAAGGTGAAACTATAATATAAAATTAATAATTAATGTATCAGTTAGAAGGTCGATATAACAATGTTAAAGAGTTATTTTGATTTTGGTATAGGTGCAGGCGACCCTGGTGGAAAAACATATCACACGCGAAAAGACTCATGGGATGCTGTTGAGAAGACCCGACAAATGTTGAATACTAACAGGTAAACGAAGTCTAACTATATTATTTCCTTACGAAATGTTAAGATTGTTTTTATTTATTTATTCTCCAATTATAATATGTCTATATGGAAAAAAACTAAGTTAAGTCGATAAGAATAAGCAGAAAAAAAGTTTCTATATTTTTTAAAGATCGAAATTACTTCCCATAACATAATTTAAAAATGTAAATTCATATACAATTTCGAATTACTTCTAGAACGAATATTTATAACTAATTGAAAACAAACATTTCTGCTGCACACTCAGCACCCGAAGTGTTTCTGTTGCTGTTGTTAAGCATTAATTTACATTTGAAGCCACAACAATAAACCTATGTGTGTAGCCTCGAGTCAACCAACAGCCCGTCTGATCGCTACCACACAGAAAGCACTCTAGACAGGGAGACAAAACGCAACACCCAACTCAACAAGTTTATCGACTACTCCAGGGAGTCGTTCAACCGTCAACTAGATCGGTTGGCAGACGACCACGATTCTGAAACTTACACTACTAGGGTAAATATATTTAATATATTTTATTTTCTATATATACATCCATATACTTGAATCATAGATTAACATTGTTGAATACTAAATTTTTAGCTTTTAATTATATTCAATGTCTACTCTCAACATATTCGTAGAATAAAACTTTTATAATTAAAAACATATTATAAAATGCACAAAAAAGTAAATAAATAATTACTTTGTTAATCTAAATATGTTTACTTTAAAATACCCTTTGTTTAATCCAATACTAAGTTTGAAAGTATACACCTTCAAATAAAAATAATAATTTAGAAATTGGTCAAAATTGACGAAGAAATCGCGTAACAAAAATACAAAAAACGTACAGACGAACTGAGAACCTCCTCCTTTTTGAAGTCGATTAAAAATAAAATAATGAAATATTTTTACTTTTCATTGGTTAATTATTTGAAATCCTTATATGCCTGCCTAAACAGTGTATATTTTCATAATTTCTAAGCTATAGATTTAATGTTTTCAAGCAATCTATGGCATAAGCTAGAGTTAGGTACATAATAACAAGATTATTCAAATTAAAATACACAGTAGGCAAGCCTGGTTCGGTGTTAGTTTTTAAACCACACAGAATTGCTATGACCGAGCACACAGATGAATTCAGTAGCACATAAATTCTAGAATTAACGTATACATTTTCATATAATTTAAACATATACCAGTTAAAATAATAACCGATTCACTAGTACCTTTTTAAATAAATACACCAAGGAACGTTAGAAAATATATCTATACTAATAAATAGAATAGAAGTGTCTGTTTGTAATATAAAAAAATGACTAAATATGAAGTATACACGATACCTATACTAAAAATAGAATTTTTTATAATTTTTGTCTGTCTGTCTGCTTGTTTGTTTCGGCTAATCTGCTGGATCGATTTTGAAGGGACTTTTTTTGCTAGATAGCTGAAGTTACTCCGCGTAACTTAGGCTACTTTAATTTTTCGAAAATAATTAGGGTTCCGTGTAAAGTATTTTAAACCCATGAAATTGTGAACAAAAAACGATTCAATGGACAGCACCATCAAAACGTTATTTTCCAATGATTACCTAAAAACTATATTGCGTAGTAAAGAATATATGAAAAGCGGGCGGAGCCGCAGGCACACAGCAAGTTTGTTATGAGCTTTGATTAGATTTACGAAAGATTTCTGATCAACCCCAATGAGCACTAGCACTGCGCTATAATAATTCATTGTTACACAAAATATAAGTGAGTGTTTCATAATGAGCTTACGAAATTATGTTTTCGAATTACGAAATTAAATTATATTATAAACCTCGCTTTTTGCACGGTTCGGATAGCTTTAAATGTTTATGTACGTTGAAGATCTTTTATTGTTTTATTCAAAAACACACCAAATACTAAATCAAAATTTTACAAACAAAATTGATTGTTTGTTTGTAATTAATTCGATTTAACAAGGTCTGAAATTCTCAGAAATAGATTATGCGTTGCGTAAAACTATTTATTACACTCTTTCTTTGAGATGCATTTTTTCAATGTCTCACTACAAATGTTATTAATTAATGATTAGGCATTTTAAGTATTAACTAACGTAAGTACCTATTTATACTGTGAAACCCAAAATTATAAACAACATTTAAGATGAGTTAAACTACAGATACAACTATTCAACTCGTTTCAATTTAACTTTAGTTATGAATATACGTATTCCAACTATGAATAAAGAATATCTCTCTATCTTGAAAAGAGTTTGTTGTTTTTTACTTCTTTTACAATAGACGCTTGGAATGGGCCTAATTAGAAAACTCAAAGTTACCAAAAGGGCAATGGAGAGGGCTATGCTCGGAGTTTCTCTACGTGATCTAATCAGAAATGAGGAGATCCGCAAATAAACCAAAGTAACCGACATTGCCCGAAAAATTGCCAAACATAATTGGTAATGGGCTGAGCTGGGAATGGCTACCGCGTACCGGAAGACGCAGCGTGGGTAGGTCCCCCACAATGTGGACCGACAACCTGGTCAAGGTCGCGGGAGTCCGCGGAAGATTTATGTCCAGCAGTGGACGTCTTTCGTTTGAATAGAAAGATGGACAAAATTAAATAGTTTGTCTATTTGAATGTTATGTAATTATAATAAGAGTTTATCACAAATGTGATATCAGATTTTAAGACCATAGTGGCTCCATGTGAAAGGATATTAAAATACATATGATACCATTTTATGTTTTGAAATTACGTGTAATTACGTGTGTTTAGATAATAACAAAATCGATGAAATAAGATGAAGCCATTAATGAATTTGATGATAATTGTTTGGACTTTTTTTTACTTTTGCGTGTGTCCATCGGTGTGTGTTTGCGTAAATTGAAATTAGTAAACGGAATATGTAAGAAAAAAATACTTATCATTTAATTATGTTCTCAGCAAGAGATTATGAAGCGTGAAATTCGCGAAAGTTCTTACGTAGTACGGGATTCATCGCATAGCAGTGTAGAGGAGAAAGAACAACAGAAACAGTCTTTTTTATCCAATAGGCCCCCCCGTGACCCTACCGGGGGGGCCCACACTGAAACAGACGCGGCACACGCGCGTTTCAGGTAACCAATCTCATACTGTGATTGTATTATAAATTTTTTGTGGATGTTTCTAAAACAAATTCCTCTTCTTTGTTTTATTTTTTTAAGTTTATGATTGCACAAAACTTTATTCTTCGTTTATAGACCGAACATTTTTGTAAAGCATCGTTTTAAATTGATTATTTAGATCCTTCGATCTATAATTTTCTATTATATATATAGGAATTTCCAAAAGTCTTAAGTAATTGTTTTCACATTATCTTTCGGATGAAATGTATTTATTCAGTTCCCTATATTTACTGAATTCACATGTACTGAACTCTTTTTATTTGATTAATGTCTCAAAAGCAGCTACCATATTCAATTATCTGAAACAATCGAACAATTTTTAAGTATATATTCAACGTCAAATCAAGTCATGTTAGACTAAAGTGGCTGCTACTATTTTCAATTTTTGCCAATTCAATGCTATTGCCATCAATTTATGTATATACAGTAAAATAAAGCAAACTTATTTTCGTTAAAAAAAAAAACAAATTTCTCTTTCCATAGGCCAATACAAAGGGATAACAATAGAGGTGCCAAAGGTATAATCGTAAAACCAACATACAGAGGAGTCGTCGGACAACCTGTTGAATTTATTGGTAGGTATTTACGGTGTAAAGAAGGTAAACAACAGTCTACTCGATCGTAAAGGTTCGTAGAATATTAACCATCTGGGGACACACTATCAGGCCGAACACGTATTTGTTACAACGATCTACTCGTATGTTACAAGTGAAAAAACACAAACGTAGGCCTCATGTTTAAATTTAACGTTAAAAATAAATACATTGTATTCGTCAAAGGGTAATATAAAAAGTTTTTTTTTTGGAGCTAAATTGGCTGTAAAGATAGATTATGAAAAGGAAATTAAAGAATTGAAGTTTTGTAAATACTGATATTAACTTGCTCTTTAGAATATTTGAATTTTGTAAATGGACAATAGATAAGACGAATCAAATTATTCAAGGTAGGTTTAGTTAATTTTGTTACTTTCAAGAATTACTACCAAAAGATAATCGAATCGATAGATCGACAATCATCTTCATTATACTGATATATAAACTATGTTGTAAGTAGCTGGATATAAAAAAATCTGATCCGATTTCGACATTTCCTCTGTCACCGATATAAAGCAGGCATTATTTAATCTAGTAACCAAGATTACTAAAAGAAAACAGGTTCATAGAATATTGAGGCCGTTAGAGCCCCTAATTAATGAGCATTTTTTACGTGTAACATAGTTAATTGAAAATTTTCGTAGTGGACGGAAACAATGCTGGCCCGGGTCATTTAGAATTGGAGGTTTCGGGAGGTAAAGGCGCTTTAGTAGCCAGCTCCGTGCGATCTCTCGGAGGGAATCGGTACACAGCTTCGTTCACTCCTCGCGTGTCCAATCCGCACGTAGTACGTGTTACTTTCAACGACGAACATGTTCCTGGTAAGTCAATAAATATTTTTATATCTTATTCTATTGTAAAGTAAGTACCTACTATTCTTAATTATAAACATCAAAATTATTTCTAACAAACTACTTTATATTATTTACCTATAAATATTCTTAAAATAATTGCCTTCATTTTTTTATTATTATATAATTAATAATGAATAGAAACGTGGATTTATACGGAGAATGATTTGTTAAAAAAATAAGAATTCGATCATTTTGTTTTCCACAATTTGTTAATTTACGGGCGTAAATTTTCTTTACTATTATAATTAGATACAATAGTTTAAAAACGTAATCTATATTAATCTATTTTATATCTATTTAATTATGTTTACGAGATTTCTTTCCATAACCTTAGGGTAAAAGTAAGCTTTTAAAACATTTTCAACTGTTGTAAAAGCCATTAATAATCGTTATAAATCACAAATAAACAATCCCTCAATATAATGAAATTTTAAACTCTTTGGTATCTATTTTTTTTATCTTTATTTAATTCGTGTGTAAAGTAATTATATTACTAAACTTAATAATCGAAATATTTTATTATATTTTTTATGCGGCTTAAAAAAACCCCTGAGATAAACAAATTTACATTCGCATAGCTGCAGTTCTGCATTAGCACGCTAACTACAATTAAATGTAATTTATTCATAAAATGGAAACGGGAAGCGGTTTTAATACGTTTCAAGGAAACATCCAGATTCCGAGAAATTTATTCTATTTTAATAGGCGTAATTTTTTCTTAATGTTTATCTCGTTTGTTATGACATTATACAAAAATGTATATTTCTTTCTTCTTGTTTGCAAGCATATACTTAGATAAATAAGTATTTTTGTATTACTTTGAAAAAGTTTTTGTATAGTTACGTTTATAGTTTATATATAAAAATATACGACAGTATGATTAGCTTATACGAACAAAACGGCGATTTTTTTTTTTCTTCACGCACTGCAGACTCTTGTTCCGCATTTTTTTTGGTTGTTAACTTTGTTTGACATTTTCTTTGAAAACATAGAGATAGGTACTAAAACTAATAAATATAATATGGTGTCCGCGGCATGGCCCTTATTTTATATATTCTTTACTGCTACGTACGTAACTACGTATATGTGGGTCTCTTTTCATGTTTTTCTCCATACTTTTGTTAAATCCCGGGACTACCGTGGGTGTGACTTTAATTTTTGTATTATGTTGTTTATTACCCTATCATCTCTCCTATTTATGGCCATTTTGAGATTGTAATCCACGATGTCCTTATATGTCACCTTCGACATCTAGCGGATGAACCCGCCTATCGCGTAACGTCTCCGTCGTCGATGTATTAGACACAGGTGTCTGTGTGTCTAGATACCACCACCATGGCATGCGGGACTATGTCATGGAGTTACAAGGAATTGGAGCCTCTTGCCTTTTGTTTGTAGAGTCCCTGAGCCTCGTGAATGATCAGAATGCGTGATCCCTCACCCGAGCCGAAACCTCAACTTGACAGATTTTTTTCTCTTCTTGGGTTAATACCGGGAATAGGGTGTTTAAAACCATGCGGGGGACTTCCACTCCTGTGTAACCCACTTGGCTCATGGACTTTACTCTGGGTCTCGATGAGTAGATTTCGTCGTAGATTTTGATTATAACATTAGCTGTGTGCATCGGGTTACGATGAGTACACCCGATAAGAAAAATATTATGTCCCAAATACAGTTTGCTACTCTTTTTCATCTCTGGACCCTCCAGTTCAATATCCTCTCCAAATTAAAATAAGTTTTTAAATGAAGAGAATTTTTACATAAAAAATAATTAGTATGATATTATTATTACTACCGAACGACACACGAGGAATGACTAAATGTAGAAATGCAATTACAAGGACAAAGAAAATCATTTTTTTTTATTTGCTGTAAAAGGTGCATGATATGATGAATACAATACATAAATTATTAGTATTATTTCTTATACCTGATTATTATTAAAAAATGCCTAACAACACACATCATATCCGCCGAGAAAAGATCCGCATTCTAGCATTGTATTGTCTTTGTATTTAACATAATTTTTACCGATTAAAGATTAGTTTTCGTTGTTGTATAAATTTTAGCTGTTACATAAATTTCATTTTAAAAAAAGTCGAACTAAAGTATGTGAAGAATGTATAACTAACTAACTAAATAACTAACAAAAATCTTATTCAATAGACGGGAAAAATAAAAATATAAATTTTAATAATTTTTTTTTTTAATAGACACTTTTCAGTTTACTAAAATGTTAAAAAATATTATCGATCCATCTATCCCTTCAACGGAAAGACGTCCACTGCTGGACATAGGTCTCCCCCAAAGATCTCCACGACGATCAGTCTTGCGCCACCCGCATCCAGCGGATTCCCGCGAACTTTACCCACGCTACGTCTTCCGGTGCGTAGTAGCCATTCGAGAACCCGAAAAAAATGTATACATACAAATAAATATTGAAATAGTTCAAAATATCACAATGAAAACTATTTAAATTTTTTTTAATAATGCAGGTACTACTGTATTAATTTTATTACGTAACTCATCGTCAGTATGTTTTCCTTCATGTGATTTGTATTAAATTCAGTTTGATGAAGCCTACACAGTTTTATAGATTTTTTTCTTTTCGGTAATTATTTAGTTAAGTTTGACTTAAAATGTTCTGTGCGTCTGTATGTTCTTACCCACTATGTTGGTAGTTATGTGTATTCGTATTAGTATTCATATATATCTACGTCTAGTTTCATTTTCTACCTATTGTTTAAGACTTCATTGTAATACGTTACTAGCGCGTATAATTCGGTATGGATACTGCCGTACATTCTTTAGCAAATTATGTTTGGTGAAATTTTACCATATATCCGTATGCAACAAAAGTAATGATGATCGATGAATTCTTTGATGTAGAAGATTAAAATAACCTATGTTGTAAATATAGAAGAATAAGGAATTACGTTTAATAAGACATAAAATACACTACACATCATATCTTAAATTTATTTCAGACATATCAAATATTGTTTTAAGTTCTAAAGTTGGTTTATACATAAACTAAAACTCAAAGAGTAATTAATAGATACGTAATCGACTTTTAAAACAATATTATATAACTCAAAAAATATCCACATATTATTATTAAAGGTTTTCATACAGTTGAATGAGAATTATCATAATTTTTTTAACAGATAATTTATGAAAGTAAATAGTTTGTATTCTGTATCAATATTCTTAGATTAGCTCTAATGTCGAAAAGTAGTTTTTTTTAGAATGTATAGGCTTAGTACTTTGACCACAATCTCACCTGATGTTAAATGACGACGTGGTCCAGGATGGTAAACACACTGAGCCTAGAGGTACTGGTTTTCAAGTGATGCTGCCGGAACATACCTATTGGTATTTGGCTACAGGTTTTCAAACTTAAGGGTGGTAGCTACCCAGGCGGATATTATAGAAAATGCCCTACCACCATGGTATGGTTTCCTTCACCTAAAGCGCAGGCTAATTTTATAGTTGGGTAGGTAGATTCGAACCTGCGTCCATTGACGCGGAATCCGGCAGCACTATACACTGCGCCATCATCGTTTTATATTGGGTAGTCATGTATTTTTTTTTTGTATTTTCAATTTTCACAGTAATAATAATAATAATCCATGCTCACATTGCCCCGCGATTTATCTCAGTCTCATTTGCTCAATCATCATTAGCCCATTCAGAATCTACCTTTTTTAGGGTCATGGTACTAAATCTAACGTGTTGGATGGTTATCTCATTATTTCCAGCCTTATTATTTTTTTTTTAAATGCACAGCACAGTGACTGTACTGGACCTGATGGTAAGTACAGTACAATCCAAAACAGCGGCGACTGACACTGAACAGAATTCAATGCCAGTCACCGCTGTCATGCTGGCCTGCTTAAGTACCTCTTCACGCCTCTTTTGAAGGACCCAATATCGTATGAAGGAGGGAACACGCTAACAGGAAGACGGTTCCACAACCTCACAGTGCGACAAAAGTAAGAGTCAGCAAACTTTTTGGTTCTTGAAGTTATGGGTGTCACCGTGAAACCGTGACACCGAAGTCCCGCCCGTGTGGTTCTGTTATGGAATGGAGAGGAGGGGATCAAGTCAAAGAGCTCTTCTTTATACTCATAAAGAAGGAATAGGAATGGAACTTTTTGATCCACTCTCAAGTTACACGGACTGTAATGACTTAAACACTCCGAAGTTCTGAAACCCGACAATCCAATAAAATTTTATAAACCCATTCGATCGCCCTGGCATCAGAACACATGCTGCAGTTAACGAAAGTCTTCTTCCCACACGTCAGTGCAAAAATATTATTCCATCCGTTCACCTACAACGGAGAGTTCGGCAATCTTTCATACTATTCCATCCCGTTAAAAGTAAAGTTGATAAAATAGATAAAATTTATGTCTAATTTAGCGTTGCTTTTTAGAATGTTAATTTTACATTCACCAAAAACTATACTCGATGTAACCAGATGTTACATAATGTACCACTCTGTTTATCTTTTCTTATTTCAACAATTTGTTTATTAACTAGAAACAGCTTTCTGACGTTTGTTCGTACGGAGTACGAAAGTGTAAACATATCGTTTTTCCACCACTTAACCATTTAAATTACCGATGTTTCTAATTGTGAACTTTCCAAATTACCTAGCCTACCGTAAATAATTAGATAACGTACTCAAATTAATGTTTTTCTTTATTAATTCCAAAGTTCAAAAAATTGAATTTAATTAATCGATTTGTATGATTAATTTTTATTTCATTTAACGTTTAAAAAGACTATTTTTTTGGGGAAACAAACAAAATTTTTCAAAATAAGCGCAAGTTAGTAAAATAATAATGGATATAAATGTGGAATGATGGAAAAGTAGAGGAAGACACAAAGAAAGTGTGGATGGAGTGTGTAAGAAATGATATAAAAAAAAGTAATAAATGAAGAGATGACGGCTGATACAGACGTGTGGAAGCAGAAAACATATAGCACCGACCCCAAGTAAGTTGAGAATAAGGCATGCAAAAAAATCAATCATAAACTAGAAATAACTATTTACTTGATGTTTTAGCTGCTTCATTCAAATATATGAGAATATAAATTCATAATAATTTGAAGTATTGGCAAATTGCGATGGTCGTCATATTTGCGTTGACTTAAGTCACAATATATCGTCATAACTTTCTCCTTATACTATCTAATAAAACAAAATGTTAAACCTGACCAGATAATATATCTATGATTTAAGGAATAAAACATTTACATTCGCTCCGTACTTGTTGATAAATGTAAGGATAAATTTATCTACATTTATTTTATTTTAATTATAAAGTATTGTATAAATTTATGTCCTTTTTAATTTGAATAAATACTCCTTAGACCTTCAATTTTATGTATTAGTATAGATTACAACAATAAGTGATTTTTATGAGTCTTAATCGTTGTAGGTCACGTGCTTTTCTTTTATATATATGCGTTCAACATTTCATGTAACTAATCGGCTGTTAGGTGCGTTGTACAAACGGAAGTAAAGTAGGACTGCGGTTCACCCAACTATTTGCCAGGAATGCGTGGCTTACTTGAGTGTTAACTGAGTATAATTGAAAGGTATTATTTAGTGTTCCATCTTTATCCGAATTAGTTACGTCTTTTACGGTCGAATGAAAAAAATAGACAAGATTTTTATTTTATTTGTCCTTGTCATTTATCGTGCTTTCTATACAAAATGTTTATTGTTCTTGAATCTGTCCCTTTTTTATATGAGATAAATATATTTTTTTGGAACTGATAAAGGCCCTGTTGAACGCCTCGTCAGCTTCACTGAACTTTTAGACGAGTGCTAAAGGCAGTCAGCCAAGAGAGTGTTAGCTCTAGGGCATCAAAGTTGTACGCTCCTCGGTTTGGACTGCCACCTGAAACGTAAATTCAGTGAAATTGGTCCCAAGATAAACCTACAGTGTTTAAGAGAATATACAGATCTCAAAGTGCTTTATGTGTGTGCATGTAGTGTGCAGTGGTGGAAGATAAATCTTCTTCATATTAAAAACTGCTTTCTGTTATACTGCTATGTCTTTTATTACCTAGCTAACACTGTTGATCGGAAGGTCCTTTACAGCTTCACCGTGATTTTGGGGCCGAGTGTTGAAGGCACTCAGCCTGAAAAAGGTAACAAGCACAAGGGTTACCAAAGTGGTACAGAACTCTGCTTGGCCGTTACCTGAGTATAAAAAATTCCGCGGAATTTACTTATTACGAATCCTGGTTACGGATATTGCTACTGCTAGGTTAGTCTACTTTGCTTACTTTCACAGCTTAATATCTTAAGGTATTTTGCTGTGGGGTACAGCAGAAGAGGTAGACACCATTTTTACGTTACAAAAGAGAGCTGTTCGAGCAATACACAATATGGGACCTCGCGAATCTCTAAACAACAAGTTTCAAGAATATGATGTCTTAAATTTGCCCTCCCAATACATCTTCGATAACTTAATGCATATTCGTAAAAATTTAGACAAGCTAGATCTAGTAAATGATCGTCATAATTTTAATATTAGAAGTAAAGACAAGTTGGCCGTCCCACGTTTTAGGTTAAGTAAGTCTAATAAAAACTTTATAGGTAATAGTATTCGGTTTTACAATAAGATCCCAAGTAACATTACCGATTTACCTGACAATAACTTCAAGTATTATGTCAAGCAAGTTTTAATCTCAAAAGGTTATTACAGATCATTTCGTGAACGATAGTGATGTCTGGAATTAACCCACATCTCTGTGCTTCCGCTAACATTATTAAGACTATGATTTGTATAGTTTTTTTATATGACCAAAAAAAATGATATATATTATATTTATAAAAAAAGCACCAGATCGAGTTTCTTGCCGGCTCTTCTCGGCTGGGTTGTTTTCCGAACCGGTGGTGGTGTTTTAGACGTTCATAAGCGCCTTCTTAGGACCTAAATTGAATAAATAAATTTTGATTTTTGATTTTTTTTTTGAGTTATAACTAATATAATATGTCGAGTACCCGTAAAAATAAGATAATAGAAAGACAATAGGAAAACAATGGAAAGCTGGCGTAAACGCCAGGTAAGTGCTCAAGGGGTTAATTTAATAATACCTTTTTTATTTAATAACTAACTAGTAGTTTGAACTTAGTTTTATTTTAAAATAATTTAAAACAAAGCCGTGTAGTGCCGGTTTAGAATAGTACCACCCCATATCTACCCGTGAGTGTCCTAAAAGGCGACTAAGGGATACACCAGGGAATGGGCAGCAGCATCCTCTGAGCAGCACAAACACCTACTGCGATCGACAACCCACCTACCAAGCGTGGCGATTATGGTAATTACCCTCTTATCTTTGGCGGAGACTAAGTCCAACAGCGGTGGCCTTTGTGGTTGGATGGATGGAAGAATAAACGAAAAAATATGACCTCAGGATAGATCGTTAGCATGAACTATCATTTTTTATGGCCGGTATCTGGGTTTTTGTTACGACAATTTATGAAATTTTCACTTTTATTTATTATTATCACCATATAAGAATACTGAAAGCATTTCCTACATTTGTATATTTTTTTAAAGTAAACCACATAAAATAATGAAATCGGAGTTTAACGTGTAGGAGGAAAAATATTGCGTAGGTGTTGGTAATGTACCCCGACCCATCGTAATGTTACTAACCAGCCAAGTTTCGCTACAACTACATGTAGGCTTCTCAAATTCCTAGCGGCCATTTTGAATACCATAATGACGTCACGAGTGGGCGCGGGCGACTGCGCTTGCGCACCGTCTGCGCCTCACATTCGTATCGCGTCCGTGTTTGAACGAGGCTATGCCTCCGCACAATAAAAATGCAATATCGCCGCATATACTATCGCTTATGTGCTAATTAATTACTGATATACGTAACACAGTGCCTCTCTGATCTTTGACACAAGAACAGTTGAGTTACATTTGAATACAGACTAGTGTAGTGTGTTTAGTGTTATTGTTGTGATTTCTTTTCATTCGGCGAGTGCGGTGCCCTACATACTACCTGCTGAGGTGTCGTTTGTCTCCGGAGGTCACATCGTTTTCAATAAGTGAGTGTATTTGCATATATTATGCCTACATCCGTATTGCCAAGTGTTCGGCGTGGGCTAGACACGTCATTGTTCACCTTTAGTTTGCCTTTTTCGTAGTGATCGTTTCTAAAACCTATTATTATTTATATAACAAAAAAAATAATATATTATTTTTAATGAATACTATTGTATCTTATAACTATACTATTGACTTATACAATTTTTTTAACAAACGCACCTACGTGACCTTTTTTCTTGGGTCGAAATTGTGTCATCATAAATAATTTTATAACAATTGACCTACATTCATGATTATAAACAAATAATGATAATTAAATTGTCAGTATTCGTTTGTAAAACACGTAATGTGTTCTACACGATAAACGTTTCAATAAGTATTGCACGGTATATCAACCCAATCAACTCTACTTCATATCGTTCTTACGTGTAATTTTTTTTTCTAAAAACATATTATAAAGTGGTATACGTGCATTTTGTAACTACTATATGTCTTAATGTTAAAAAGGTCTATTTATTTTCATTTGAAAAGTGTTAAATACACATTTTGCTTGGAACTGAGCTATCGTTTTGCGCGATCTCGGATCACTTATTATATACAAAGCGTTCGTTGAACTCTTTTATAAGGGTCGCTTCTCACAGATATCCTCTTGCAGCAAACTGCGTGTACAACCCAAAATACATCTTATATCAACAATAATTAGCAGCTATTATTAATAATCGTTTTCCGTACGTTAATTTTAGAACGGAAATGTTTTTTTATGGCTACACCCTCAATATATAGCTCACTAAAACTAAATTCGAGTAGTCATTAATTGAATATTGAGCGGAATCAACTTCAAGGTAATATTGACATTTATACTTTATTGGTAATTTTTAGAAGTTGGCTTTAGTATTGTAATCAATTTGATATTATTTTAGTATTTAGATATATTATATTAACTTTATTATGTCTAATATGTTATATTTACATAATATCAACAGAGAGATCCGATTTTTAAAATTTTTACCAATTATCAAAGTCCATAGGAGCCTTTTTAATTCAATAAATAAAAAACCTAGAATAAATTAGTAACAATGTTAACTTTGTATTTGGTTTAATGCATTAAATTCACATCTCTGTTAAATGATAATTTTGTTTCAAAATATTAACGTACATTCAAAATATTACTCAGCTGTTTCCGTTTAGTAAAAGTGCAACTCATATGAAAGCACTATCACGTACAATCGTACTCCCCATTCATACTCATATTGTTTCTTTCATATATATATATTCTGTGAGTGTTATTTTTTTTAAACGGAATAGGCTCAGTGCTTTGACCACAATCTCACCTGATGTTAAATGACGATGTGGTCCAGGATGGTATACCCGCACTAAGCCTAGAGGTACTGGTTTTCAAGTAATGCTGCTGAAACACACCTATTGGTATTTGGCGACAGGTTTTTAAACTTGTGGGTGGTAGCTACCCAGGCGGGCATTATTACGATGTTTTCCTTCACCGAAAGATCAGACTGATTTTAGAGTCGGATAGGTGGGGATCGAACCTGCATTAATTGACGCGGAATCCGGCCGCACTACCCCCTGAGCCATCATCACTTCGTATGTGACTAAACTCCTTCTAAACGACTGAACCGCTTTTAATGAAATTTTTGTGTCTATTCCAGAGAATTCAAGAATGGTTTAAATCCACAATTTCGAATTAGTTTTTTTATATATAAAAAGCGAACGAAGTCGCATTCACAGCTAGTCTAACTATAATAATACTCCTCCTTATATACTCTTACTCCGACTTCGTTTACGATGACGTAACTACACTTAGGATGATATTTAGATATTTAGGACAACATTTGTTGCAAATTTAAGCACGCAAAAAACATATGTTCCATACCTTCACATTTCATCAATAATACATAATATAGTTAACTTTAGCCGTATTATTAATTGAAATATAGTTTAATGAAATTATAATCATAGAAAAACTGTCAATTACTTTTGCAACATACATGAAGATGACAAGAAGTATAATTAATATTAAATCTAACAAAACCTTCTTGAGAGTGCAATAAATTCTAAAATTCACGATTAAACTAAATTACTAAACTTTCGTTCAATGAAGTACAAGCAGCGTATTTACTATATGTTGTAAAGGAAGTCCGTATGACGGGATTTCGTACCGCATTCATTGTGCAAATAAGACGGAGATTCCTACCGGCCGCGACAGCCGCTGATCGACGGCCTATACACTTTCTAATGTCTATTTCCCACAACAGACTAAATATCTCTCGGTGATATTTCCGCGGCCCTTTACTTAAGATATATTTCTTAACAACAGTCATAACCATACAGCTTTAGTAAGTTTCTGACTCAACTAACACAATAAAAACTTAATGGCGTATCATAAAAAAATTGCAAACTAATAATAAACCTGTTGTTACATATAACGTTTCAATATAAACATACCTTAGCTTAATGAATTAATTCTATAGCTAAAACTTGGAAGAATTCTTTCAGGTATTTTTTTTTTATTCATCTTTATGTTAAGTCGAAACTTTTTAAATATATTTTAATAACAAAACCCATATTTAAGGTCATATTCTTCTCCATCTGAAGAATTAATTTCGGAACGAAATTATATATTATTATTTTAATTTCTTAAAACAAATCTCAACATTATATGTTTACTTAATTGTGTTAAATTTATTTCTGGTTTTATACCTGCTTTCAATAATTTTAAGTTTATTATTTCGTAAAGCTCTTTAAAACTATTTCTCTTAATACAGCGGTTTTAATCATACTCTCTCTATAATATCTATCAGACTCGATGTCGAATTCTTGTCCACTGTACACTGTTTATTATATTTTATAGAATATGTGCAATATTTTTCACTCGTACTTGTCAAAGAATGTAGATAATATTATATTACTTATAAAATCACTATAAAGGATTTATTTGATTGTTTATTTATTTGCAAAACTGTTACATATTCTCCTACTGAAGTGACAAATACAAATATTTATTTTACTAATTAAACACTATTTTTTGTTGAAATAGTTGATAAATATTTTCGTGGATTTATTTCAATTGATATTCAAATCTGTAATTTTCTGTATTGTTCTTTAATGATTACTAGAATGTTATAGCGATATATTTTTTATTAATAACAGCAATAATCAATAAGTTTAAATTGAAATATAATTTATTATAAAAATAAATTAACCCCTTGAGCACTTACCTGGCGTTTACGCCAGCTTTCCATTGTTTTCCTATTATGTTATTTTCGACACATAAAACAACAGAATTTGAAGTTTGATTATGGAAATTTTGTTTTACGTTTTAAAATGAGAAACTATATTTCATAGTACATAATTTATCTGATTTCCTAGAATATTATGAAAACAAATGATACGTCGATATATGATTTAGTTTATCGACATTACTGATCACGTAAGCGTTAAGTGTTTGTCATAGAAAGCTTAAATTCGATATATTTCCACATTTTTTAAAGTTAGATGGATACAGTGAAAGTACTCAGTTCGCTGCTGTAGAAAATTATGCACGTAACGATTGCATAATTTATACCAATACTGTAAACTATCATCACTTTCCAATCATAAAAAAATATTCGAAAAGCTGAAAAACTTTGACAATTATGTATAAACGAGCCAATGAAGAGTAGTCCGAAGTTGTATTCGTGCCGAATTTGGATTATACGTGTCATAACAACGTTTAGTGAAATTAAATGAAGTTAGATGACTTTCTTCTTCCTTCCTCCACTTTCTCAATAAACGAGCTATTTAACGTTAAAGTAATTGTTAAATCAGAATATAAGCTTCTATGATTTTTGTGTGACGTGTAAACTTTCTATCTTTATAATATAAGTAAAAAAAGTATGTTAGTGACTGTACACTGTAAACAACCCTAAATAAAATATCTCAATGGATTGTAAGAATTTGAGTGTATTTTGTTGACAACTTTTTGCTATAATTTTGATTAATATAAATACTATAAGAGAGTTGAGCCGCGGGCACAGCTAATATTGCATAAACCTTAAGGTTCCTTTATACTACTTTATTAACATAAAATGCACCAAAAACTGTTGTCTCTAACGGTGGAGGCTCCTGTACCCACCACTAGAGTGATACAGTGACATTTTTTCCACTAGCATAAAACTGCATTACAGTCCATTCCACACAAACACACACACCACAAGTAGTCAGATGTATTCTGTAAGAGATCTTGAGAATTTCCTTTAACTACTTTCTCGCGTTAATCAAAACACGTCAGTAAAATAAAATACATTTAGTATAATACGAATAGTTAAAACTGATCTTAACTTGTAGGTATTTGAATAATACAAATAAATCTTTTTATGCACCCAGTATAAAATTAATATGATACTAATTTGTGATTATTGAGAAGAAATAATTATCCGGAATACTGTATTTAAATACAGAAAATGAAATAGGCACTACAAAGACTTTATACATACAATGTTATCATTAACATTAATATATCTATTATCAAAGACTATTTATACATACTTTGGGACGAGCACATTAGGCATTCAGCCTAAAATGGTAGATTAGTATTTTGTGAATTTTTGAAATAGTTTGTAAGCGAAAACATCACCTTTATCCACCGTAACCTATTTCAGGATAACCATGGTCATATTTACCATAAGTTTGTAACAATATGAAGTAAACTGCACGCGTATTTCTTGTCCATGCGCCGGCGATAGAAATTAAATTTTATTTTATATTTTTATCAAAACAAAAACATAAAATATCACTAGTGACTTATAAACATTAAAGAAAAAATAAAGGCTGCCGAAACAGCTATTTCAAAATAAACTATTAATCTAAGTATATTGTGTGGTAATAAACAAAAACAGGTTTAAATTTTCATTATCATATGTCCTATGTTCTAATTTTTCTACTCTTTATAGACTTAAAGCATGTTTTTCAGAACAGTGTCAATCCTAATACATGAATAAATTAAATAACTATATAATAATTGTTATTCAAACTGTAACTATGATAATATTAGATACTGAAATGAATATTGTAGGTATTGTATATGAAAGTAATATAATACTAACGTGAATTCCAATGACAAGGAAACCACACGTCGTTTGCCGGTAATACAAACATGTTTAGTATAATGTGAATACTACCAACAAGTACCAGGTGTATGAGATATTTCTCTCGCGTCTCAGATTGCGTGTTCCAATGCAGATATTGGGTTGCGGCCGCATTACCGCATCTGTTCTCTGGAAAGCTCTTCTATTCCGACTGTTTCAACTAATGGCGAATGAAAGAAACTTCTGCAGCGTTGGTTTAGTTTAAGCCGTTTAAGTTCACAACTTAAATCGGTGTTGCGCGTCTTTATTTTTTTATTTTATTTCTTAACAAATGTTTTCCTATTTTAATTCTATGCTAATAATAAACATAATTTAATAATAAATAATAAACAATTGTGATATTATAAACTTTTTTCCTCTCTGAGTACATTTTCGTTATCTAGACGACGTAATCATAATTCTCAATGAATTGTTCCTTGTTTGATAAATAATATTCCGTTGACTGCTTAAGTCATGAAAGTCTAGCATGTAATAAAGCTTTAACACAGTCCATCTATTCAATGGTAAAACATACACTGCTGGAAATAGGTCTCCAAGGAGGGATTGCCATAATCGCCACGCTTGGTAGGCGGGTTAGCGATCGCAGTAGCTGTTTGGTGCTTAGAGGACGCTGCTCACCATCCCCTTAATCACCTTTTACGACACACATGGGAAGATATGGGGTTGTACTATGCTTAATGCGTGGTGCCGCCACACGGCGTTGACACAGCAAGACAATTAAAAATAATATTAACACCATTGGATGACCATGATAAATACGTCTGAGTAATGTTTATAACATATAATTAAATCGTTAATTTTAACTTTAATGTTAACTTTTAAAAAGTAAATAAAAGAAAAAGTTCTTTAAGAAACACATTAAAACGTTTAGTTTTTATATACACTGAACCTGTTATAAAAGCGTGCCACAACAAACGCGTATACCACCTGCAAGAAAACTGGTAATACTAAATGAAGTGCAGTAGACCCGCTTTCGAAACAAGTTTTTGACTAATAAATGATAATAAAACATCTCACTCATCACAGAATTTAAATGATTCGAATTTTATTTTATAGTTTCAATAGAAGTTAAAGGAAAAATTAGTAGTTTCAACTGTTATAACAATAACCTAAGCCATGTTACGCTATAAAGGCAGATAATAAACTCAAATTATTTAAAAAATTCTGAATTAGTGACCAGAATCTATTTTAAATATTACATTTATCTTAAAAGTGTACATATAATAATATCATGCGAATATACTGTAACACAGCCATTAATGCTATGAAATGTTAGAAATATCAGAATAACATATCCTAATTGTAATTCAAATATAAAATAAATATACTAGTAACGTGCACATTGTTTTAAAATAATACTGATTGAAATTTATTACCTAATACATAGTTCACCTATTACATTTTCTGATTATAAACAAATTATTTTCATCAGCATTATAGTATCTCCGATTCTCCATAGTTTTTTTTTTGTATATATACTGCATTGAGATTTGCATGTTTATTGAAGCAATCACAGCGAACATTTCAAATTCCAATGCTAATGTTTAATAATTTGGTTTGGACTTGTTTGCATCCATCAATTCCACAGTTAACTAGTTTGTATACATAATTTCAATAATTATTTCACGTTGGCATTAAAGCTAAATTGTACGAGTACAATTTCACAATAACATAAGTAATCTGGATTAATGTCATGAATTGAAATGACTTATTACAATACAATGATATTATTATGAAATGCAAATAAGTCAACTTATGAATACAAATACGGTTCATATTAAACTTCACAATAAAGAAATCTATAACAATGAGTGGGCTTTAGTTATTCGGTTGTCACCTGTTTTTAATTATAACTGCCAGTTATGGCTGTGTTGTTTCACGGACAACAGGTTTTGTTAGCATTATCGTCTAAGTACACCTTTCTAAGTTATGTTAGTTCTACTTTAAAAACAGGCTTTGTCGGATTTCGTTCCATCTTCAAAGAACTTGTGGGCCATTCAATTATCGCGAAATCACTTTAGAGGGGGGGGGGGGGGGGGGGTCTTTGCATTGCATATTTTTTATGACATAGAGTTTGGGGGGGTCTAAATGGTGATTACGTCAGCAGTAGTTATTTGATTTTTTAGGCATAAATAGCAACCCACCCATTGTCTATGATTGAAAACGAAACGCATTTTTGGAGATTCCCACAAATAATGAATAAGTTTAGGTACTCGCTTAGAACCGAGTGGGGAAATTATCGTGCGCTTCACTTGTCTAAATTTCTTCCGTCAATCTGTTGTTTCGTTTCGCGGGAAGATTGACTATTACTACTACTTACTTTGAATAACCGCCGTGTCAATAAAAATAAATAAATAGTATTTGCGTCGGTACTGCCTCGGTGGCGTAGTTGTATTACGGTACGACTGTCGTTCTGAGGTCTCGGGTTCGCTTCCCGGGTCGGGTCAAGTGACATTTGGTTTTTCTACTCAGTATCATTCTACAGTCACGAATTTGTGCCCGATATATGTCGACAGGTTCGCCCCCTGTCACATCTGGGACTGAACTAAGCTCGGCGAAATGTGGGTGATGTAGTTCACTATTTCACCTCTGCTTAACCCTTCGGGGATAACAGGCGTGAGCTTATGTTATGTTATTTGCGTTAAATGCCCCTATCTTGATTCTATTTTCTTATTCCTAGAATTATAACTGGTGCTCATGAATCAATAGAAAGACAGAATAAATAAAAATGCATATAGGTACAAATATTTATGTAAGTATGGGGGGGACGGGGGGTAAGAGCTTTGCTTACTTTTGCTGACAAGGGGGCCGGGGGGAGGGGTAAATAATTGAAAAAAAAAAATCTGCTTACGTAATACTTGAACGGACCCTTGTAACATGAGATTATTGTTTTCTAAAATAATGGAAATACATTTGAATAGTATATTTTCCATTCTTTGGAATTCATTTCGTTGTTTTGTATATTATATTACTTTACGTTATTTTTATTTAAATTTATCTGATTTTATAGCGTGTAGTTCTTTTAGTTGTAACGCGTGTAAATTTGAAATTATTTATTTGTATCGTAACTTAATGTATCTTAATTTAACGAGTAGTAATTTGATTACTAAGTAGCTCTATAGATTTCTACACTTCGTCATTGCTAAAAATAGTATAATATAATATTTTTATTTTCGATTAACTTGTAATTTATTGAATTAAATATATATATTTCGTAGTGAGCTCCGGGTAATGTAACATAAGTAGTAAGTAAGCAGTTTTAACTATATATCCATGAATATTTCCAAGAAGCATAAAGAAACCCGTGAAATTACATTACCTGTACAGAGAACTAATTACGCAACAGTGAACAAGAAATGTTGCTGCAATTGGCGACTAATGTACAACCATTTCTAACTCATCTATGTTTGAATTCAGCAACTCTTCGGACACGTTATTTGTAACGTATAAGACATAAATGAGTATCCTTGATAAATTACAGAATTTGTTCAAAGTGATACCAGCTTGCGACTTGTAAGTAATGTAATAAATAAAGGTATTTGTAGATTCAATTATAATATAGCTTATTAGTCGGTGCATTTGAATGAAGTTAATAAAGTGTCAGTGTAATACAATTTAGAAGATGTAAATATAATATACTCTAGTTCATATATTACGCTGTTTGGCTGCCTGGTCGCTCATAAAAGGAGGTCACCAGACGGGGCGCAAGCCAGACAATGCAAAATGGGTTTGTTTGATATTACAATGAATATTACTAGTAATTTAATGTCGAAATAGTCAGAGCGTATCCTAATCCATTAAAGCTATTGAAATGACGTAATAGTTAATTTTTATCAAGTTTCAAGTAAAAATTAGTAAATACGAATAGAATTTTCGAAATGTAACTTTTTTATTATACGAGTATTTAATGTGTAATAACGTGTCTGGATGGTGCCGACTTGGCCGTGTTTGTCGGCTTAGGATAGTACCACGCCATATCGTTCCCGTGGGTTTCGACGAGGAAGGCGACTAATGAATGTAAACCATGGGATGGGCAGCAGCATCCTTTGAGTAAAACAAACGCCTTTCTGACTGTGATCGCCAATCCGCCCATCAAGCGTGTCGATTATGGCAATCCCACCCATATTGGAGGAAACCTATGTCCAGCAGTGGACGTCTTATGGTTGAATGAATGGTAATAGAAGAAAAAGAAGATGTATAATAAATAACATAGATTATTTAACAAAATGTAATTACGTATTTGAGATTTATCAAGTTATAAAGTGTTAGAACACTATGGAAAACAATATAAAATATTCTTCAAGGTAAAATTATAATTTACAATGTAAAAAAAACATTAGAAATCATGGGCAAAATAGAATGTACAATAATGACGCTTAAACCTAATTAAAATTATAATTTACTATTCAATTATCAACGCATATATGTATTTAGGCTGGGATTAAAAATATTAAAGATCGAATTTCTATTTTCCATCATTTCTATAATAAAATAATAATTCATCGTAGTTCCTTAAAAAAATAATATTTTTATATTTTATTTATATATTATATTTTTTATATTATATTTTATAATAATAATATATTACATTTAGAAAATTACACTTTTAAGAGGGAAGAAAAAGCAGAGTTTTAGTGCATGAATAAAGCAGTAGTGTAGGCATTTCGAATTGTCGGACAAACACTAGTGGTCAAACAATAGTAGACTCGTGATATTCGTCCTTCGTGCCGGCATTAGGAAATAGAAAACGACCGTCGCCATTATTAGGAAGCGTACTTTATTCGAAAAGTGTCCATGTTTGCTAACATAGTCCAGCATTTTGCCCGAGAAAAAAGCTGACCTGTAAACCTCACTGTGATCTGACAACATTGTACGATAACACTTTATTTCTTTCTATGAAAAAAGATATAATAGATAAAGTCAAATGGTTCGTCTTATTTTTCAAAACAAGAATAGAATGTATTCTTATTTTCACTGTAGAAAAAATGATTAAATTGGGTCATATACTTTAAATATACAATAATACTGTTTTTATCTACATACTTACTTAATTAATGATAAACTTAATCATAATAGACATGCATCAAGTTTAACATTTTTTTTACATAATGAGTCTAGAATCTATTACTGGACTCCTAACATTAAAACTGATTTGTAGATGTAGATGTACTCTCTTAACTTTTAATATATTATCTTGTACTATACAATGAACTCGATTCAACGACTAACTCCCTAAAACATCGAATTACAGTACAATGAGTTTTCATCTCTCCATTAAATGATAATTCTTAATAATGCCATAATATGCGCAGTCCCTGTGTAGATAAAGTTTACACTGTATATACCAATTTTTTTATTGCTAATTTTTTTTTAATATATATAAGCTTATAAGAAGCTAATAAACAAAAATTAAAAAAAAGTCGATCGAAAAGCAAAGGGGAAAATGTCTTAACCTATTTTATCTTTACCTATTTAAATGACGATATATATAAAATAAATTATTAACGAAAAGATCCGTAAACACAGTTTTACAAGTTTCAATTTTCTTTAAATTATTATCGTACTTGTTTTGTTTTGAACGTCTTAGGTACTGTAAACTTATGTTATTAGTAGTTATTGAGTGTTCTGAACTCTACTTATATCAACGATTAATTGGTACTTTGAATTGAATCCAAACCAATTGCTTATATTTCATTATGAATATGATAGATAATAAGTGTTGTAATTATAACACTCGCAAGGCTTCGAAGTATCTAGAGCCTTGAAATAAATGAATATCAAAAGCTCTTAAATACTTTGCTCTGTGATAAAAGTAAATTAAATCTGTAACTAGAGGTGCCCGTAGCATGTTATTAGCGCTCTTATATTTTGTACGGAGTAATTTTAGCAGTAAGGCATTCCAAAAATTACATTCATATTTACTTTCTCATTTCATTATAATTTATTGAATATAAGCTAATATAACATATTATCTTTTTAAATGTCTATTTCCATAAATAACATTCGATGAAGATGTTTTGACAGAGTCAAACAAATTTTGTTTAACTTTTACTGTAATCTTTAAATTAAACTAATAAATTTTTGTTTAACAGCTTTGTTTGAAAATGTATAATAAACATACTTTACATAGTATAACATACAGTAAAAAACATATTCCATTTTCCAAACTTCGATTTCAATTAACGCTAAACAAATAATTTTTCAAAAATTATTTGTTTCCTGTAAGACGTCATCTTCCATTTACGCTTACAGGTGATACAAAATAAATTCTTATATTACCAAATATGTTTTATTTTTTGTCATCATAATAAAATTAAAGACCTGTTGCCTTCATTTGTTTTTCATTATCTGTAATTATGTTCTTCGTTATGCCTCGCGTGATGCTACGTCTTTTGTAAAATAAAATCCCAATTTTTGCAAACAAATAAATTAATTTCAATGGAAAAATATTCTACTGTCACTTATTTTTTCTCGTAACTACTTTCAACGGGCACGTTCCCGTTTTGTCTTTTTGCTCAACCACCAACACGGGGCCCTTAGAATATTTGTGAGTAATTGTTAACAACGTTGCGATGTTCTACAGTTTTATTTAAATTTTACTTTAAAACCTTGTCAGCCGTATGAATGATATAATGGGGCCTCCGGCCTACACGGGTCCCGATGTGTATAAGAAAAAAAATTGTAAAATAATCTTTATCTTCTACTTGACCTTCGCTACAGACAGGCAGGAGGGCCACTTGGCAAATTTTAAAACTCAACCTGTCTAAAGCAAGCTAGACAATTGCTTTAAACTACCTGTTTAAGATTCATATGTAGTTTTTATACAAAATACGTAGCGAAATTATTTATTAAATGAAACTGATAATGCACAGTATAATCTATAAAAGGTCATATATAATTAACGGTATGATATAGGTACCTATCGCCGATCATATATACAACACTATATAACTTATTCAGCATGTAGATACATATGGATGAATGGAATTCCAGAGATAAACAGTGTTAGACTTTGCCGATTCATCTAATCGAATCATTATCTATTACAATTAGTGATAACCTTATCATAGACCCGCATATTAAATTAGGAATGAATAATTAATTAATAATGATGTATTATTTTAGTTTAAATCGATATATTAACTTATATAATGTTAAAGTTATAAAATTTTGTATATATAAAATTCTTTTTACGGTTCCAGTTAGCCAATAATTATTAAGGCACAAATATATGGGTACAGGGTGTTTGAAGAAGGATTTATAAGTTAACATTCCACTTACACCTAATCTCAGCATAAAATAGTTAATAAAGCGTTATTTAGAATATCTTTATGTGGAGATAATAATAAGTTGCTAATTTTGATAATCCTTAACAAAAATACGTTTTTTTAACGCTTTAAGATTGACAAGAAAATCGATAAGTATCAAATATCTTATAATAATATGTTAAAGTTAACTCTGATATGTAAAAACCAAGTATTTAGTATCCCTAATAATATTTATTATATACAGTAGTTCATATTATCTCAATACTGGAGTAGTTTGAGACTATCACGAACAATCGTAATGAAATATACTAATCATCAATTACCTGTAATAATAACTGTACAAGGATAACCAATCATATGAAAATGACGTGCAGCGAACCTAACACATCTAATTACTATTATCCGTGAAGCAGTATACACGTAAAACATTGTTTATTCAGTGGTTTTATTTTAAAAGTTACTCTTTAAATATATTCAATACGATTTTATCTACTTCATAATTGAGTTAATAACTTGTTTGATTTATTCGTTTCATACTTTACGCAAAAGATGCGACTTTATTTATAAAGTAAACAGGTAGGCAATCTTAAATCAACTGTATTTACAAGAAACAAGCTTAGCTATATATGGAGTACTGTTTACCTTTCTGGGACGGCTTTAGAAAATATTTCTTCAACGTTCTGGACAAGTTGCAGAGATGGGAAGTCCGCATTGTAAACGATGCAGATATTACTGTTCATCAAACTCGCTTCTGGTGTACAGGGACATTGTCTGGATAAGTACGTTCTACTATCTCTATTATGGCGAGTCTTTTTAAGGACCCTTTAATCAACGTAATTCTCTTGTATCGTTTCTATGACAGAACCATAGGCAACTTCAAAGTCGCAGTAATACAGTAACTTTTTAAAACAAATATTATGCAATGTGAATGTCGTATCGGGAATTAATGCTTTCTCCAAAGTGTGTTCTTTGCTTCTTTATGGCATCAAGATCTTTGAGTGCAAGCTTTACCTTTACCTAAATGTAACTCGGGCCTGCATTTCAGGGACGATCGAATTGTCAATCTCTTAATGTATATATATGTGCTTTAACCACAATCTCACCTGATGTTAAGTGATGATGTAGTCCAAGATACTAAAAATACAAAACCTTGATACTGGTTCTCAAGTGATGGTGCCGGAACACACCTATTTAGTGACAGGTTTTCTAAGTTGATGGTGGTAGCTACTCTGGCGGACATCATTACAAAATGCCCTACTACCATGCTATGGTTTCCTCACGATGTTTTCCTTCACCGAAAGCTCAGGCCGATTTTAGAGTCGGATAGGTGGGGATTGAACCCGCTTCAAACTTAAAACACAGTTAATGTACGGGTTTTTTTTTAAACGCGTACGATATGGTCTAAAATTTACAGCGCTATTATTATTATTATTATTTTCTACAAATAAGTTTCGCAACAATGAATCCACCAAATTGTTTTATAACCCTGCATAGTATAGATCGTTTAGTTTCTCTAATTATGTAACTGAAACTAACTTTGGATAATTAATATTTCTGGCACGTATTTAATATTTTGTTCGGAGCCAGTACGCTTTGTTCTTTTACTTAAGGTCATTGTATTTTCCAATGAAGGTTGGCCAACACCTTTATGTTTACTAGAAGTTTCAATTTTGCTTAATAAGTTTCATTATAGGGTATCAATTATTATTCTGGTTCTGGCATACAGCCTATGGAATAAATCTTCTATAATTTAAATACAAAGTTTAAGGAGAAATTGCTATATTTTACGTGCTTTAGTGGATTAGATACTGCTTAAGAGACCTCTAGTCCAGAAAAAATGTGGAAATCGTAACGATTTTGTCTGTCTTTCTGGCTCAAATTCCATGCTTAAATTATCTGTATCAATCAAATTTTAGAGCACGTAATGCCAAAGAAAGTACAGAAAATAAAGTCTTCTTTAACAATTTTAAATTAAACGGAAAAGATAACATGTTTTGCTTATCTTCTAATATTATAAAGTATACTGTATTTCTTAATTTTTTTCGTGGGACCACATAGAAGACACGGTATAATGCTTAATTCGAGAAGCAATTATTAAAAAAAAAATAGTTGGTAATTTAAAAAATACTTACTATGTGATACTGTTTTGTAGACCAATTTGTAAATATACTACCATTTCGCATATTCTTTTTCAGTCTACCCTCTTAACTTTATTAATATTCAAATACTAGTCCACCCATAAATTTACTAGTGTTCTAGATATCGGTTACTATTATGTTTGTTAGTTTATTGCATTTCATTAATCAATATTACTATAGGGTTCATATAGGAAACATAGCCTTATAGTACTATCATAAATGTTTGCGTATTAATAAAATATTTTATGAGCATAACAACTGTGAAAACAATACATCTGGGACAAATTATGTAAGATACAACACACAGAATGTTCTGTTTGTAATAATGTAATATCCTTTTTGTCTATTATGCTTTTAATTTGACTCAGTTTTACATAGTATTTTTCTTTTCTAAACGATTTGGTTAAGTGTTTAACTATACCGTTACTTTGGGTACTCTCGATAATATCAATATTTCTTTACGTAACTGTTGTTTCTTGTTTCGCAAAATTTCAATGACTTCGCACTTTTCTAGTAATAGACAGGAACATTAACTACTTTAATTAACCCCGATATTTTTGTCGCTTGTCCGGTTTCACTAACTGATATTCCTTGTCACTTTCATACCAAAAAAGATTAAAAAACCAAACTTGTACACTGTTCTTGATCGCTTGATACAAAATTTAACTGTGGCTGGTAATTTAACTGAATTTCACCAAGTAAACATTTTTACGTTTATTAATCAATTTGACTTTGAACTCAATACCCATTAGCATACATCATACAAATAAATAAATAATTCACAATGTTTAGTAAGCCAACAATGGTTTATTAAAAAGTTGAAATATTTTTTTCATTAAATTACTGTAATATTTATGTTCTTAAATACATACCGAATATAAAAGAATTGATTAAAAAATATACACATCAAAATAAATTCTAAGAATTATTTGTTTAACTTACGATGTATTTGGTAAACAAAGATTATTATTTTAAACGTTATGGAGGGCATTTATTTACCTGTATAATTAATGGCTAACGGTCTATTAGCATAAAAAGTGACAACTAAAAGTAAGATCGCAAATTTGATAAGCGATTGAAAGAACCGCTAATTAACTCTCATGATTAACAATCAATACCGCGTGATATACGAACATTTACACGTAATATGTGCTAGAGTATGCATCGAATTTCAATAAATAAACCTTTTAGAAAATGTCTAATAAATATTACACGGAAAAAAAAAAAAGAAATTTAATCTTTCACTACTGGTTCGCATATTGACAGCTTTCACTTTATCTTGTTGAGGACGTGTGTACCTATGCTACCGGAAATCAATGTACTCGTATGTAATTTCTGGGAAATTTATAATAACATCGCTTCGATGTAGGGAAATGGCAAGTAACTACTTTATTATAATTACATAAGTTTTCTGAGGAATATATATATATAACAAGTAGCTATGTGCCCGCGCCTGCGTTTCATATTTTTCCACTGCGTAAGATAGTTTTTAATTTTTTTATGTGAAACTACTAATTATTTTCAAAAAAAAAAATTTGCTAATAACTTTAACAAGGTGGACCGACGACCTGCGAGAGGTCGCGGGAATCCGCTGGATGCGGGTGGCGCAAGACCGCTCGTCGTGGAGATCTTTGGGAGAAACCTATGTCCAGCAATGGACGTCTTTCGTTTAAATGGATAGATGGAACTTTTAGCAAAGATATTTCTTACAAATTCAAATACCTGCCAGTAAAACTGTGCTTGGAATCGGATTTTATTCACAATTTCATGAGTTATAATATTTTTACGCAGAACGCTAATTATTTTGGAAAATTAAAAGTATCCCAATATACTCGAAGTAACTTTGGCTATCTACCAAAATAGTTTCCGTTAAAATCCATCCAGCCGTTCCGGGAATCAGCCGTAACAAACGGACATAAAAATAAAAAATATTTTTGGTGTAGGTATCGTATATACATTCATATTAATTTAGTAAAACAAACATTATTCTGACATTACAAACAGACACTTCATTTTAATTTCTTATAATGGATAAAGTTCAGGAGAAATACATAAAATGAGTAATAGGAAATAAATAAAAATAATAGTCGACGTAAATCATACACATCATTTTTTTTTTCGAACTGACTAATGCTTTAACCTGTAGAGTCTTGATAGCTTCAGTCGGAATTTAATTTCATAAAGTATTTTGTTTAAGGAGACACAAAGTTGTATACACATTAATCCCATAATTTCCAGTACCATATAAACGTAATGTGACTGAACGCAATGTACTGACAGAAGTTAACTAGGCAACTCGCTCTGATGACGTCAAAGCGATGTACTAAGTGCAGAAAAAGTATGGTACGTTATTATTTTGAACAATATAGGCAAATATAACAAATTTGAAGTGACATTTTTGTTCAAGTGCAAATGTTTCAACTAAGTGTCCCACCCCTTGGTCCCGAAGTTATATATATACATATATGTAAAAAGATTGAAAAAATATACTAAATAATGATTGGAGAAATGTATTTTTTTATTACACACCCAAATCCGAATATCCAGTAACTACACAAGTTACTGTGTGGTGCCGGATAAAAATAGTACCACCCCATATCTTCCCGTGGGTGTCGTATAAGGCGACTAAGGGATATGAACAAGGGGATGGGCAGCAGCATCCTCTGGGTACCAAAAACACCTTACTGCGATCGCCAACCCGCCTGCCAAGCGTGATGATTATGGCAATCTTTTCTTAATGGTAACGGTTCTGAACGTCTTATGGTTAAACGAAAAAAACACAAGTTCTTATTTTAGAAAAAACTCTATCAATATCAAAATAATGATTCTTTCTCTACTATGAATCGTTTTGTCCATATTTACGTAAACATATTAAAAAAACGAATAAACGTAACATAAAAATCGCACAAGTATAACGTTAATTATTATGTTACTATCCGTACTGAAGCGTCGTAGGCGAAAGAGGTAAACGGAATGAGTGAAGGGTAGGGGACGCGCATTTCTCACAGGTGCCAAGTTAATTTCCGGAAGTTATACGTATGCTTGAAATTCGACCACAATCATCATCGACAAAAAACTGTTTCTAAAACTGTTGTTATTGATAAAACATTACAGTTCGTTAAAAAAAGAAGGGTATTATTTAATTCATTTATCTTTGCTTATTTAAATTGATACGTATAGATTTATATAGTAATGTGATTGTTTAAAACTATCTTCTTGAACCTTAAAGACCATAAATATTTGTTTGTTTTTTTATAATATAATTACTATAAAATACACTATGAGTATAATGTCTAATGATTTTCATAAATGTATACGGGTAAAAGCCTACGATTAATTAAAAAATGCTTTAAAAAGTCACAACCCTTATTCAATGATAACACTCTAACTAAACCTCAAGTCTTAATAATAACTCGGATATTCCTTATTGAAATTTAAAACTGTTTTTACTATCCATACCGATCACTTTAAGTTATATTATACACCTTGTGACTAATTATTAACATTAGAATATTATAATACCACAATACTTAATCATAAATAAATATTACATAAAGGAACATGAGAGATACTTTTCAGATAATTTACGATAATAGATCTGAGCTATTTTGTTGTACAGGAATTATTGTTCAAACGTCTTTAACTCCTTGAAATTCGAATGTACAATATACTCTGTTATCATTGGTTAATAAAAATAGTTTTTAATATGAATAACGGTTCTATAGAGGGGCGGTTTATAATTATTATATGAGTAAAGCGGCACGTCCTTGTGTAGATAGGTGCATTTATCAACCCTCGGCGTTGTGACCAGTCGACCATGCTAGCTAACGGTTAGGTAGCGTAAATAATGATGAGTACAGATGCAGTTATCGATTGAACACAACACTATTCGAACGGAGAATGACACTATAATTTTGTCTCTTAATAAATAAATGTTTGAAACATTTTTGCAACTATGTTTTATTACAGCAATCCATATTTTAAGACTATGTCAAGCGATTTAACCCCAATCTTACCTAATCAATCAGATGCAAATTTTTCTTTACCCAGTTTAGGCTCGGTGCTTTGACCACATTCTCACCTGATGTTAAGGAACGATGCGGTCTAGAATGGTAAACAAGTTAAGCCCAGAAAAGGTTTCAAGTGACGTTACCAGAATACACTTATTGGTATTTGGCAACAGATTTTCAATCTTGAGTGTGGTAGCCGATGTAGGTTTATTACACAATGCTCTACCACCATTCTATGCCTTCCTAACGGTGTTTTCCTTCACCGAAAGCTCGAACTGATTTTAGAGTTAGGTATAAAGGTGGGAGGGAGGGTAGTGCGTAAATGCATTTCCCTCCGTCAAAAAAAAAAAAAAAAGGTATATAGGTGGGTTCGAATCCGCGTCCATTGGCGCAGAATTCGACCGTACTACCAATTGGGCCGTCATCGCTTCAAGACAAGAATAGTTGAGGTAACTTACATGTAAAAATCATCTTAAATGTTGCGATTGAGTAAAAAACTACTATCGTACCAAATCTAGTACGATCTTTACTACGTGATTGATATATATTATTAACATGCATACAAGTAAAAAAACACAGACATGCATTTTAAGGCCAAAAACAAGGTCCTTCATAATCTTTTTAAACTATACTTAATTTACACATTTCGTTTCTTTAGTGTTTTATAATAGATATAAGATTACATATAATATTTATTTAAATTACCATCTGTGTGCCCGCGGCTGCGTCCGCGTTTCATATATTCTTCACTGCTTTTAATAAAAAAAAATTATACGGAACCCTAATTTTTTTAGTACTAAGATAAAGTAAAAATATTTCTCATAAATTCAAGCACTTGCCCGAAAAACCGTGCATTGAATCGGATTTTATTCAATTTTTTATGAGTTTTAATTTTTTTTTTCGAACCCCTATGTCTTTTGGAAAATTAAAAGTACCCTAAGTAACCCAGAGTAACTTCAGCTATCTACCAAAAAAAGTCCCGTCAAAATGTTACAAGAAAAACTGTGCATTGAGTCGGATTTCATTACTTTGACTTTTTTCGCGGAATCTTAAATCATTTTCGAAAAAGCAAGTAGTCTAAGTTACGATGTGTAATTTCAGATATCTGCTATAGAAAAAGTTCCGTTACAGTCGGCCCAGTCATTCCGGAGATTACCCGGAACGAACAGACAGATAGTTAGACAAATATTTTAAAAATTGCATTTTGGTTTAGGTTTCGTGTATACATTAATATCTATTTAGTAAAAAAAACATTTTTGACATTACAAACAGACACTTCAATTTCATTTATTACTATAAACGTTGGTCGTCTAAGTTCTGCATCGAGAGCCAAGGTTTTGCATAGGGCGCTAAGGTTCCATTGTCACATGTTTATCACATCGAATTTTATTAAAATCGATCCAACAAGGTTAGTAGATTTCAAAAACAATCGAGATGTATTCTGATTTTCTCAAAAAACTCAGTTTTTGACTCTTTGCCATTTTATTATAACTAGTTATACATTTTATTTCATTAATATTTAAAATAATAAACATATTGTTCTTTACTATTTATCTGCTTCGATATATCTCTTATAATGATGACAGTTTTAGTACTCTATAATTGTAATAACAACATTTCACCGATACACATTTAAGGTTAAATAACAAATACACATAATATTCAAATCATAGTCCATAAATAAATTACCGTTATTCTGTAACGACATTTCCACTCGTAGACATATACAGTATCAATTTGAATAGAGTACAAGCAGAACAAATAACACAAATGTATTCATCCACAATACGAGACATATGTGTCAACAATAGATGCTCCATTCTGTCATAAAGGTTACACAGTAAAAACAAACCGAGTGGTTCTCAAACATGTGATAACATAGATTTGATTGTTATTTTAATAACAAAAATATTTAACGATAGTACGATATTGGCCCCTCATATGTCAAGGATTATTAGAAATTAAGATACTTCATACTATTTCTCGGATTATATCAAGTGTTTTACGTTTAGGAATGACTGAATTTTACGTCATATGTCAATTTTACATGAGTAATTTTTCGCTTTAATTCACTTCCTGAATGCCGGCGACATACATGAAATAGATATATGTTCTGGCAAAAACACGTGATTTTTATATCATGCGAATGGTTTTCAACTAAATTTTTCTTTCTTTAATTCAATCAGAATCATGTTCTGTCCTTACGTCATCAAATTTACGAAACAAGTTATTGTGTCATATTTAACGAGCAAAATTTGAGGTGTTACAATTTTTATAGTCCACTTTTAAGGTTTAAAAATTTAAACCATGTTTTCGAATGTAATTAGTTTTATAATCAGATTTACGAATTTGGTATAATTTTATTGAATTTACAGTATATCGGTGTTTATTGATATTTTATCGGTTTTAGAAAATAAACCTTTAATATGGTTAAATTGAAAATGTATTAGTAGTTAAAATCACAGATTCATAGTGACAGTAATGTCGACGGGCAACGAAATCACTACTAGCTAGTTAAACAATTTCTTTTTCTTGTCGCAGGATCTCCGTGGACAGTCGAGGTGATGGCAGGGCCGGTGGGCGGCGGTGGAGGGGAGCCCACTAGGCTAATCCCCGCACGAGTGCCTGCCGTTTTCGAGATATCCACTTCTGGAACGGCTACATTCAACAAAAACGATGTAAATATTCTTTTCGACATTCATATTAGCTTAAATTTTAAGTAGTCATATTTTAAACATAATGATCTGTTATATTTTTATTATATATTTTGCCTATTCGCGAAGCATTTTATAAACGAGATCTCATAATAATCTGATAATGTCAAACGTAGAAAATTTGTTCTGTCCTCATTTGATATTCCTAAAACGAAATACAGGTAATGCAAATAGTTTGTTCACGTTTTCAATATTTACCTATGGATCATGAAAGTTGTTTGCGATTTTCTACTTAGAAAATTGTATTACGTGTAAGTGTGTAGTAATAACATATCTATTATTCTGAATCATATTATTTAAACATAAACTTTGACTTATCGATATTTTTACCCAAATAAAAGTAAATATAAAGTATCGAGATATATTTTTGGAAAGAATATAATAAATAATGCTAAAATACACACTTACATACGTAAATGAAACTTTTACCAATATTTAAAAAATGAAAACCAAAGTGATCGGAATTCATGCATGAACTCCACTTAATTAGGCCATACGTTTATGTAAATATTGTTAGATTAATAATAACAATTAAATTTTCGGCAAACAGTTTATAGAATTATTATTTCTTCCGCGCGTTTCATATGTTTTTCACTGCGTTTAATTTTTTTATACGGAACCTTTATTATTTCCCTTTTTTTCGGTACTAAGATAAAATAAAACTATTTCTCACTAATTCAAACATTTGCCAGTGAAACTGTGCTTTGAATCTGATTTTATTCGGAATTTCATGAGTTTTTTTTTACTCAGAACCCTAATTATTTTCTAATAACAAAAATACCCTAAGCATGGATGAAATTCTCTATGACCCTAAGTTACGTGGAGTAACTTCAACTATGAAAAAAGTCTCGTCTAAATCGATTCAGCCATTCCGGAGAATACCCGGAACAAACAACAGTCGGACAAAAATTTTAAAAATTGCATTTTTGATATAGGTATCCTATATTCATATATATTTAGTAAAAAAAAATATTTTGACATAACAAACAGACACTTCAATTTTATTTATTAGTAGTTATAGATATATTCACAGAGTAATAACGCTAAGAGCGATAGTTTCATATAAAAATTCGCTTAACATGAAGCAAAAAGAAGGTAATATGTATGTGTAAGCGACATAGAATTACGTAACCACAAGAACGCAATGAAATACGTACGTGGCCTTTTAAGGCCAACTTGAAATGGCTTCACTCCGCGTACGACTACTGTTTTAATTCTATGGATGTATGACATACATTTCATTAATTTTACTTTTCTTAATATTCATAGCTAACCAATTACACCTAACCTCGATAACACAGCCATCCTAAATTTTGAGGGAAATCATTTTACTGCATATTCAGTTTATCCAATTTCAGATAAACGTTACGGTGACTGCTCCGTCTCGCCGACCCGTGAACGTTCGAGTCTTGGATGTTGACGAAAGACCGGAACTTTACCGTATAGAATTCACACCTGCAGAAGTCGGCACGCATCTAATTGATGTTAGTAATTTATTATAAAAAAAACTCTTGTGTTGGCTGGATAAGGGTAAACATTGTCTAATAATGCCCGCCTGGGTAGCTATTACCCTCAAGTTTGAAAATCTATAGCCGAGCACCAATGTGTGTGTTCCGCCAGCATCATTGGGAGCCAGTACATCTAAGCCAGTGGTCGTTACATTTTCCTAGTCAAGGGTCACATAGGTCAATGTAAAATACCATTATGGGCCACAATGTTACGGATTGGGTAGTTTATTCTATCTATTAATTAATATTTTTGGCAAACGCGAATTCCTCATAGAGTTTTTATGGCAATACCAACTTATGAATTCATTTTTGACAATCTAATTCACTTACTCGGTTTTGAGTCATTGTCTGCCAAATGGTTTACGACACTGCGGGCCCCATAAATACCGTCCAAGGGGCCCTAATTTGACGACCATTGCTCTAAGGTTAGTGTGATTACCATCCAGGACCACATCGTCACTTTACATCAGGTGAGATTGTAATCAAAGCACAACCTGTAATGTGTAAAAAAAATATTGAAGCGATGATGGTTTGGTTGATAGTGCGTCATTGGTCGCGGTTTCAAATCCACCTATTCAACACTAAAATCAGCCTGAGCTTTTGTTGAAGAAAAACATCGTGAGGAAACCATAGCGCCTGGTGGTAGGGCATTTTAAAATGACGCCTGCCTGGCTAGCTACCACCCTCAAGTTAGAAAACTTGTCGCCAAATACCAATAGGTGTGTTCCGGCAACATCACTTGAGAACCAGTACCTCCAGGCTTAGTGTGTTTACTATCCTGGACCACATAGTCACTTAACATCAGGTGAGATTGAGTTCAAATGCGTGCCTATACTGAGTAAAAAAACCAATAAAGTAAACTAAGGTTTTGTCTAGCATCTAAATCGAGTACTATTTTTAAAACATAACATTATGGGAGATAGACCTTTTTAAAACCCTATTAGTACTTTATTATAGACTATCAAATCGAGAAAAGACACACAACATAAAGAATAAAATTATCATTCTGTTACATATGACACGTAGTTTCCGTCCCCAAGTCTGTTTAGGTAAAAGAAAAATGAATACGGGACCCTTTCTAACCCCGTTCCGTCCCGAAATAAATCACAGATTTCTGTAGTATATATTTTTCAATATTGTAAAAAAAATATACGCAGGTTACTTACTACCCAATATCTGGCTACGTGGGTGTACTCCTCACATTGCTAACATAAGTGTCACGAAGTGGAATAACTTCGACCTTCAGCCTTAAAGGTCTTCGATATTTATGTATTTCTGTCTATCGGACTACTTTACTTATTTTTTTTTTCGATGCATACCTTCATTTCTTTGAGAGCACTTTACAAAACTTATGTTACGTAAAATATCCAAATGTTATACTAACATTCGAACTTCGAACTCACCTTCGAACGAACTTGTTTCTATAAACTATATCTATGTAACATACAAAATAAATATTTTAATAATTCAGTCAAATTACATGAAAAACCTGTGTGTAGCGTAGTTCACACGAGTTAGAAGTGAAACTTACAAAAAAGGGCGGGGAGGCTACGAAGCACCTAATAAAGGGGAAACCGCGAATACAGGAAACATTGTGTAATTCATTCTATCTAATTAAATCCTATAGATGTATGCGTTTGTCTCTTTTAAATGTTGCTTTTTCGTTTCATCTAGTTTCGAATCGCAACGAGGTTGAAAACAGTTTCACTTTAAAATTATGATGATCAGATACTCATGTTATGATTTAACTATGTAATCTAAGATTGTAAAATCCTTACTATGCAGTAAATATTTCTTACCAAGAGCAGGCAAGTAGAAACGTAGAATGTTCTTGGTAAATAATCACTTTCGTGATCTAGACAGAAGTCAATCGTTTCATTAATCACAAACCAGACACTCTGGGATAGATTATTTTTATTATTATGCCTATTAGCAGTTTTAATTATACAGAAAAAGTACAAACTCCAATATAAGATCAATTGATTAAATTTAGTTAAGTGTCATCTTAAAACCCAAAATAAATATCTACTATGACGTAACAAATTGTGTGTTAGTACATATTTTTATTGCATACAGGTTTCGATTGCTGATGATAAATTTGGTAGTGGCCCGCTGATAGCAAAAGTGTACGATTCCAGCCTTATTAAAGTCACTGACGTAGGCAATGCTGTTGTGGGTCAACAGTGTCAATTTAAAGGTAATTGAAAAAAAAAAAATCATACAGTAAATATTTAAAATCGCAAGTCGTGATTACTTTTTCATCTTGCCGAATTAAAATATATCTTATCACAAACAGAAATAGGCTTTCTTTAGACTTAGCGGGCTTCCTCATCTTCAGCCACATACAACTAAACAACTTATAAGGAAAAATAGGTATATACAGTGCTTATAGAAATTACACTACATATTTTATACAAAAAGTACACGCCTTGATCTGCGTAGAATACGGTTTACTTCTATCTAAAAAAATAAAGTAAATATAAATTTATTATTATTATTAACTTAGCTAATTATATTTCCTTAAATTCGCATTCTTACTTTAATTTAATATGGTATATTCACATGTAATGTAAAAAGATTTATTTATTCAATATTATTTTAGTCATAATTTTATATAATATAAATTAATATCGTGATCCAGATGAACATGCATGTAGTGATTTCCTTAAAATTAATGAAGCACTAGATTCGAGACGACTTTTATTTCACATTAATGGTTTTTCAGTGTATCCTTGTTGAAAATTCTTTTATATAAATAAATAAAAAATGAATTCTTAAACATGCTACGAGAATTGAAAAGTCGTCATTATATGCGTTTGCCTTTTATTTTAAATACCTCACTAATTTGTTCAATTACATTCATGAACGAGATAATGAGTTTTATATGTACGATTATAATGATTTCAGTGGACGCCAGTGCTGCCGGCGAGGGACAGTTAGAGATTTCTATTAATGAGGGAGAGGTCCCTAATCACGTACAGGTAACCTTACATCATTATTGTGTATAATTAAAATGCTATTTTGCCATTGCCTTTTATCCAAAACAGAGTTAATTACATTGTAAATCATTTGATCTGTTTGTAGTAGTGGTATATGAGAAAAGATAATTCCGTAAAATAACGTTTTATATTTTATAGAATCGAATATGATATAATAATCTCTTAAAATATCTAAATCTTTTATTTACAAGACACGACTGCTCTGAGGCTTTACTGATTAACTTCCATTGTACAAGTTAGACAAGTAGATATTATTATGACTGAGTTTTGAATGAATGAATCCGCTCGTGTGTCACTTTTGAAAAAGGAAGGCGTTCCAAGAATATAATACATTGATAATGGTAATACAAATACCCGATTTGCACTTATGTATGTTCAAATGAATTATTGAAAATATTAAGTTATAACAAGTTTGATCGACGATGGATAGCCGATCTTTCGATAGTCGCCACTAATTTTATTACTTTGTGTCTACCATCAGGCACAGTACTATCGATTTTGCCGTGCTACTCTAAAAAATTTATATTAAGAAAGAATTTCTATTGGAGAGTCGCTTTATACATGACATAATATTACGCATTCTGGGTTTACATGAGATATTACACTAGATTGAATCTAGGTATACTCATAAATAATAAGTAGCTATATCGCCAAAAATATTTCACTTTTATCATAATTTTTTTAATGGTACTTCCAGCTTTATTATTTTAAATGTTAACCTAAGAAAAGGTCTAATTAAACAAGACTTATTAAAACTACCCATTTTTTTTCCTAAGGTGGTTGGTGGAGGGAAGTGCTTGGTGTATTGGAGACCGGAGGCGCCGACGCCCCATCGCGTTGACATAAAGTTTAACGGAGAGCCCGTTCCTTCATCGCCTTTCGTGTTTCATGTGGCACCAGCACAGAGAGTTACGATCGACACTTCACAAATAGGTTGATTGAATTAATAATTATTATATAAGTAAGGAAAATCAAAAAAGCATTAACCTAAAACCTCAACCTTAAGTTGAAGTATTCGATTCTAAATTACCCTATGCAATATTGGTGGTATTTTACGTTATATACCTACCTGAGTTCTTGTGCACAAGTGTAGGGTATTGGAAATAATAACACCATATTAATTCTGAGATGTCGCTAAAATCTTTGAAAAGTTCTGTTAAACGGTTACCACTTTGATATAACACTGTTTGAAGGTCAGAAAACGAATATAAACTCAGGCCTAAACACCATGTATCTCACCAATATCTCAAAAAAGTTTTAAAAAAACTAAAATCAGATTAGCCTTGCCAATTCACACGATGCATAAATTATGATGTGTATGTAATTTGCAGCAATAAATAATTAAACATCAATCCATAAAAAACAGTGTCAAAACGCTTTATAATAATATACTTAATATCGTTACTATTCTTACCAGACATAAGGGGTTAAAACAATTGTGTTACTTTCTCATTCCAGATTATAGATAATTTTGTAATAAAAACGATAATTTCGTGCGAAAATAGTCAATTGGACTACAGTTGTCGGCAACACTGTATCATATGTTTTTTTTTAACTTGTTAAACGGCCCTGGTTTCAAGTCTTTTTGAACCTAATCATATGTTTTGTTATTGGCATTGCCAGCCTTTGTGATAATAATCGGAACGTATGATAATTTTCAGCAGTAAAGAAATAAACATCAATGCGTTAATACAACGGTATAAATATACTGACATGCCTAATAATTAATATTGTCAACGTTTTAAAAATTAAATTAAAAGTTTATCGACTTGATCACTTTTATTGTACGATTGTATATTGTATATTCCATATTGTACGATTGTTTTACGCGAAATTACGATAATTTAAAGTTTTATTTTTGGCTACTCTTTTTTTTTTGTTTATCTGATATTTGCTGAAGAGATTATAACCACGGAGTTTTTGGCGGGATCTCAGTCTGACATGTAGCAATTGTTTTCTTTAATTCATTAAACTTGTGTACTTGACTCTATATCATGTAATCTTGGTGGCGTTTTGTGTGAAATAGTTTAGTTATTGTGTTCAAGTTAAGTTTATTATAGAAGACAACGCGTAGCATACATTCTGAGGTGCCGACAAAGCTCCATGGAAAGTTCGAGCAGGATAGGCCACCGTTCTGTTGGAGCTTGGTAACGCTGATACAAGATTGAAAATCTTACCTACATGACATTGGCACAAATTGTGTGTACACACAGATTGCCATTAACTAAGAAGAAGAAGAAGATTATAACCACTATGTTTATTTATTTGCAAGTGTTCTTTAGTATTAGTGTAATGTATAAGCTTGTTACAAAAGTCGATCGTTAAAAACAATCCTACATTTTCAATTTTATTTAGAGCTAGTGCCAGTTGGTGAAACAGCATCATGTTCAGTAAGAGTGGAAGGATCAGCTGGTGGAGAACTCACTGTGACTATACGTGGCCCGCGTGGCGAAATTCCTGTTCGACTTACCGGAGATGCAGTCACCGGTCTTGTAGCGAGCTTTACACCTAAAAATGTTGGACCTCATACACTCACTGCACATTATAATAATCAACCGGTGCCTGTATGTATATTTATCATCATATCATATTTTTAAAATATCTTTCTTATAGATTAAAAGTTTAAGTTTTCTTTGCACATCGTTTTACAATATACTTCATTCAATTCAATCAATATACTAAAAATGACATACAACATTACTTTATTTTACTTTGATAATGTTATAATAAGTATTAAAATAATTTTGAATAAAATTCTTTACTAGTTTTGACCTGCGGTTTCGCTCACTTAAATTTATATTAATTATTAATTTCATGTTTAAAAAAAATTGTTTGTATTTTTGTTAAGTATTTTTTGTTTTGTAATACTTACTGTATTTTCATAATTTTTTAGGGTACACCTTTTGTGAGCAAAGCATATGATGGAAAATTAGTAAGTGTGAATGGTGGCACATCAGCCCGAGTAGGAGTTCCTGTGCAGTTAGCAGTAGATGCTGCACAGGCTGGTGAAGGTAATCTGGAAATCACAGTTGCTGCTAGAGGATTAAACATTCCTACTCAAGTGCATCCACAAGTAAAAATTTTATATTAAACATATTTTTATTGACATTTTAATTATTGTAATGAATTTTATCATACTTGAAAATTCTCGACTTATGTTGTATTTTTAATTACAGTTTTACTAGATATATATGTAGGAATTATAAATTCCAGATAAATATTTAAAATTTTTGTAAGAGCCAACATTCACATGTAAATTTCTTATAAACATATGAACTACCTACTAGCAAAGTAATTCTTTTCTTCAACTAAAACACAATTTTCTGACTTCATTTTAGGCAAATTTAGTTATAATACTTATATACTTACAGGACTTATATACTTCCATTATATTAGTCACAGTTTCATTAGATTGTGATAATTATATTATTTTATTTTATTTGCTCATATACAACAGTATACTGCATTTAGTTAAATGAAGATGTCTACCAAATTTATCTACCTGCAATTTCAATTAAGGAACTTTTTCCATAAAATAAGAATATTATTATTATGTTCTTTATTAATTTAAGTTTTGAATAGAACTGTAAGATTGATTATTTTTTTTACAGGGTAATGCACGCTTCACAGTATCTTTCACCCCAACAGAAGCCTGTGAACATATTGTTAATGTTTCATTCAATAAGGTAACATCACTAACTCTTTATTATACTTGTGTTGTATCATAAAATATAGTAGCGTTTTCAATATAATATATTTACACTAATACATTCGATTTTTTTCGACAACACTAAACTAGTGAATGAAATTTTTCATGAATGGTTTACATTTCACTAATCAAAGGAGTTTATTGACACAAGAAATTGTACTTACACTATCAACATAATCTAGGCCATGCTGTGCATGTTTAAAAAAAAATGGGTGCGTACTTATGTACTCGCGTGAGAAGTTATACTTCTTTGGCATCATTAAAAATAGTTTTTAATTGCATGCAAATAATTAATTACAATAAAATAATAGAAGGATTGGAAAAGGATAATCAACAAAGTTCATTTTAAATTTGAAAAATTAAATAAATAAATATTTATTTTCTTACATTAAGTTTAACATAAATTGTCTTATTATTCGAATTGTATTTAAAATTAAATGATGTCCACTTCCATAGTATCTTCCGGTAATGTCTGAAATATATATATATATATATATATATATAATTATAATTATTAAAAACCAAATTTAGAGAATAATAAATATATAAGACATAATTTGTACTAAATATTATAAAATTCTTAATTTTAAATGTTTATTATTGATTATTTAATATTTTAAAAATAAATTTAATAATAAATTCAAAAAATGAATTTAAGGTTGGTCATTTTTTTAATATTTTTATTGATTTCTTAATTTAATATTCACTTTTCATTTTTATCAAAAAAATTTCATTAAATTTGTTTAGTTATTTTTATAAATATTTATTATTTATTCAATTTAATAGCAAATATTAAAAATTAATATTATAATTTGATGTTCAATTTTAATTTTTATCACAAACTTTTTATTAAATTACCAATAATACCCAACCCAATAAAAACCAATAATAAGTATTTAACATTAATAATTTAATGATATTTAGTGTTAATTATATTAAATAAAAGGGATAGTTAACCTCAATTATATTGGAGCACTTGAAAAAGTATATAAGCACAATTTTTTTCACTAATATTCACAAATAGTAAGTGATATCAATCAAAATATTCAATTTAAATCACTACTGAATATAATTTATTAGCACATATATAATTCGCACTTGTATGAAACTAAAACACGTGTTGTGAATGTATAAACTAGAAACATTGTTGATAAATATTATAAATATGAAAACAGTGATCAGAGGTGACGTACCAACATGCGCGACTAATATCGAGGTTCAATTTCTATTTTGTTGGTAGCTTTTTTTTCGAGACTTAATGAGCGGTAAAGCAGACAACTTCATACTGTTAATTTTGTGTCACAGATGCGCGCGCATCTTAAAATTTCACTCTCATCATTTTTTCATAACGCGCCTAAAGAAGTATAACTTCAAAATCAGATATAATTTGATTAACTTGATGTACTTTAATTTCTTACTTGAACCTGAACCAGATTACATTTTAGTTACGACAAATCACTATATGTATTTTTTTATATTGTTGGTTTATATTCTGTAGATGCGTGTACCTGGTTGCCCGCTTGTTATTGATGTAGCCGAAGGCAGTGGGAGTGGGGCAAGAGTTACGGTACCAGGACCTGCACCATTACACCAAACAGCAGTTCTCACACTTCATCATCCAACCGCCACTCTTGATCAAATTGAAGTTAACATTGAGGGTAAATATTATAAAGTATTTATTGATACAGTTTACCTATATGGTCACAAATCTTACTAGCTTAGTGAAAATTTTCAGTCTATGAAAGTTAAATTTAAACTAAAATCTTAATGAGTTCCATTCTTATATTGACAAAATCACAGTTGTTTGTGCTGGGCATTTTCTTTTTTTGTAATTGGTACTAAAACACAATTATACAATTTTTAATACTTTATAGATGTCTGAGAATGCTACTACTGAGAAAACATCATTTCAAATTTACATAAAATATATCTACTCTTTTCTGTGTAGACAGAAAGTAAATAAAACATATATCTTTTGTTAAACTATATATTAAAATACACATATGTCATTTAAACAAGAATCAACTAAAATAATTGAAATTGGTTGTCTTTAACGTCAATAATTTTGTTTCTGTTATCATAATATGTATTGGTAACAAAGGCTCAAATAGCTAGTGCGTTAATATAGGTACTAATAATTAGAAAAATATTTAAACTAACTGTTATGTTTTGAATTGCGATTATACCTTAACTCTTTTGCTTTAGTTTAAAAGTAAATTGTCTGGTTCTTTTACAGGGTGGTATAAATGAGAAAAAAAAGTCAATTTAATCGGGATAATAAATAAAGATGATACTAACCAATCTAGAATCTCACGGAAATAATAGGATAAAAGAAAATAGAAGAAGGATTATTTTAAATAACTTCACTTTCGCTTCGCTGATTAACAAACAACCCATCCTCTAACTTGCAATAATATATATCTATTACTAATATAAAATAAATAACAATTTCTCATATTTCTTATTTAGGTTAATAAAATCGTAGTTATAAATATGTTTGTGAGAGTTATATAAATTGAAAGTTTCTTCAAAGTATGTCATAATTTATTTTAAAATAAAATATTGAATAATATATTAAGTATAAAAAGAAATAAAGATATTCAAATAACATGATGTAATAACATTCATTTACCATACATTAAAAATAGCTCATTCGCTTCGCCCTAACTTCTAACACTCTTGAGAAGTAGGGACAAATAGAGTGGGGGTTGATAGGGCGAGGCGGTGAGCTGAGAAATACGGGGGCGTAGGTCCAAACGGTGCGTCGGTACCGGCTGCCGTCTCCTCAGCGGGGCCAGCAGTCTTCAGAGCTGAGTTCGTTCCACGAGCGGTTGGTGAACATAGACTTAACGTGCTGGTCGACTCTGTGCCCATACCCGCTAGCCCGTTCCACTTGAAAGTAAGCATTTTTAATTATATCCCAGGTTTCCTACGTGTGGGATAACACCCCCTTGTGGAAGTAGAATACTCAGAAAATTAGAGAGCATTGGGATAACGCAAAGAAGATGTGCGTGAGCAGATTAAAAACAGTCTAAAAAAGACAAAAAGTAAAATATTAAAATGGGGACTCTAGAAAAAAAACATTTTCTTAAAGTGGGCGGGCAGTGAGCAAAATAAGTTTGAGAAACTGTGATTTACACTTTTCTAAGGAATACAATGGTGATTATTAATTGAGTATTCTGTGGTAGAAAGTTTAGATTGTTAGTCTATGAGTATGAGTTATAATAAATGTAGAAGGTAATAAAGAAAGTACGCCTGTGGCTGTGGTTTCATTGTGAATTATAAAACAAAAACAAAAATTACATTTTGAAATTTTCTTTCTAGAAAAATGTTAGTAAACTGTAATAAATATAGAATATAAATAAAAATATTGAACTGACTTTATGTATTTGCCGAATAATGTTGTTAGATTAAAAATATAATGGTAGGTTTTTATAGGAATATTTTCATGTTTGACTTTTTTATTATGAGCATATACTATTATCTTTCAAAATAAATATAGATTTTCAAGCTATTCAAATTTCCTAACTAAAAGTTATCCTCTACATCAAACACAAAAAAGACCAATATTGCTTTGTCAATATAGAAATGTTTTAATTTTATGATCACTTTATCCAGCAAGGTATTTTTAAAATATTAAATTTATTATTAACATAATATAATACATCTAAAATATTTAGCAAATGTATAAAAATAAATCAAGGTTTTTTTTTGCCTTCCTTCTAAATTCTTAATTTTTGTAATGTATTTAATTGCAGGTTTATGACGTCGCAGCCATAAGAGTAAAAGATGTCGCACATGGTACAGTCGGTAAATCAGTCACATTTTTGGGTAAGTTTAATTTTTAAATATTTACTACTATAAAATACAATTCTTTATTCTTATCAAATTTCATTTGTAATTGATACGAAATATTTGGAAACACTTTTGTAATTTAATAATTTGTAAAACTTTTGTAATTTGTAAAACTACTAATGATTTCTCTACTATTACATACAGAGATATATTTTGAGTTTTTCAATTAACAAAAATCTTTTTTTATAGTTTTTATGTTTTTAAAGTTATTTTTTTTAATTATTATAAAGTGGAAACTATGGCGGCCGGTCCGGGTAATCTGGAAGTAACAGTGAACGGTGGACGCGTACCCACTGCAGCAGCAGCCCAAGGTGCACACACATATGCCATAAGCTTCACCCCAAGAGACCCAAGACCGCACACTGTTGAGCTCCGTTTCAATGGTGATCACGTACCTGGTAAATATACTTTATCTTTACTATACATTTAATATTTCACTATAAAGCCGGAACAAATAGACAGACAAACAATTAAAAAATTGTATTTTTGGTATAGGTATCGTATATACATTCATATCTATTTAGTAAAAAAAAAAAAATGATTTTGACATTACAAACAGACACTTCAATTTTATTTATTAGTATAAATAGATTAACTTTCCTATCGCAGGTAGTCCATTCGTATGCCATGTGTCTGCACCCGCCCGGGTGATAGGCGCCGGTTCTAGTGAATCTCCAGACAAAGTGTCTGTAGGTGATGCTTACACTTTCAGTGTAGACTCCCCGACTTCACCTCACGTGGAAGTGTTAGGACCTGCACGACGTCCTGTATCAGTCCAAGTAAGTAAATTTACTTGCACTAAAATTTTTTTTTGTTAAACAATCCATTATGGCAGTTCTTTAAGTTTTTTTTAAGTTCTTTAGGCTCAATTTAATATTATTTGAATAGCCAACTCTAAAAAATCGGCCTGTGCTTTCGATGAACGAAAACATCTTGAGGAAACCATATCATGGTGGTACCGCATTTTCTAATGATGCCCACCTGGGTAGCTACCACCCTCAAGTTTGAAAACCAAATACCAATAGGTGTGTTCCAGCAGCCTCACTTTAGAACCAGTACCTAGGTTTAGTGTGTTTACCATTCCGGACCACATCATCAATTAACATTAAGTGAGATTGTTTTCAAAGCACTGAGCCTATATCATGTAAAAAAAAAATATTTTTCCAACATTTAGTACTCCAACAATATGGCGGCCCTTTGTTATAACTTTTCAGCGAGCTGTTGTGACATCTCAGAATTCACGTTACACAATGCATTTCACTTGTGCACATTAACCAAACTATATCACACGAAATACCGCCATAATTATACAATACAGAGTCAAATACTGTAAATAAATTGATTAGAAACGTGATTACTACTTAGACGTGACAAATCCACCAAACAGTTTTAAATAATTCTTCCATCAACAATGCTTTCATTATAATTAAATTTAGACCATAATAGAATACATTATATGAATAAAAAAGTATTCATTAGTTATCAACAAAATAATATATTAAATTTATCTTTAGGTTTCCGCTGAAGAAACAGTTGGAGAGAATGAAGCTAGCAAGAGATATACCATATCGTTTGTTCCTGTTGATGTAGGAGATCATAGTATAGAGGTAAGTTTTATTACGATTTGAAATTAATTTTTTCTAGGTATGTTTTATGTAAAAACTTTCACGACTATGATTGTAAAAGTATTGATAAGAATGTAGAAGATATGACTAAACTAATTTCCCTTTTAATTAAAATTATTTACAGCTTTTATTAGAAAGTCACGTGACAGCCGTAAAACATTTTGAATCAAAATAAGAGCCAACCATATTTACGATGAATGAATCGAATATGTATTGGTAGTTTTTTTTTGCACATTACTCTAAAGTTTGTAAAAGCGAAATTTTTACTTATTGCCCCCATGAATAAACTTTATTTCAAAAATATTCTCCTTTATTTATTAGGTTCGCGCAGGTGCTATGGGTGGCCACGTGGAGGGAAGTCCATTTTTAGTAAAAGCCTATAGCGCTGCTCGAGTTAACGTTACTGACATCTCACCGGGTGTTGTTGGGAGACCCGTCTCGTTTACTATAAACGCATCACATGCCGGTAAAGTAATTAAATAATGTGGTTAACATCATATTCTAGTCATATTTTTTACAATAATGCATAATTCACATCTTTTAGGGGCTGGCAACTTGGAAATTATCGTAGCTGTTAATGGGAGAAATGTTCCAAATTATGTGCAAAGTGAAGGCAATGCCAGATTCAAGGTAAGTTTAATTTTTCGTATTTTTACAGTTATGAATGTAATCTATCTTCTATGTAAATAAAAGAAAAATGGGGGTCCTTTGACGTACCATCATTTTAAAACTACTGAACATATCGGGATGGGGCTACTACATTCGACGCGGAATTTTTCATAGATTGTTATAGGCTATTTATTTTTGGGATTCCATTGACTTTTCTATTTTTTATTTACCCTTATGTACATTTTTTCCAATAATAAAAACAAAAGACTCTCATTTTTCTCCATTTGTTTTGTTTACTTACGCAGTGAAGAATATATGAAACGCGAGCGGAGCCGCGTGCATATAACTAATACAATATAATTCATTTGTTGATAGGTTAATTTCAAGCCTGTCGAAGCGGCTCCGCATATATTATCGGTTCGGTTCAACGGGCACGCGGTTCCGGGTTCGCCATTCACGTGCGCCGTGTCCGCGCCCGTAGCGGCAGCGGACGCGCGCGCAGCCGGACCCGGCCTTACATCCGCACCTCGGGGAGAATCCACCGAGATACAGCTTACCGGTTTCCACAGTAAGTGTGTTTACTTTCTCAGTCATCGCTGCAAAAAATTACCTAAAATGTTATTTTTGAAATGATAACTTCTCATGGGAGGGTGAACCGCTTTCTTACGTAACGCGTTATGGCGCCAGTCGGCTTCCTTCTCGCTCACGCATACGATAGGCAGGCTCCTCCTCTCTCACTCGAACCCACAGGCGCTACCCGTATTTCGGACGGACGCTACCGTCTCTCTATATTCAGTGTTTAGTGTGCGATAGACATATACTGTTGATTAAATATTGTACATATTCAAGAATTGCAACGAAGAATAAAATATATTTTATAATCAATAAAAGATTTTATTAATACAATAACCCAGTATATAAAATTTGATTAATAAAGTAAGCTTTTCTGAAGTATTATAATATTAAATATTTCAACTTAGATTAGTTTGTTTAAGTTATCACTTCTATAGGGCGTCCCGAGACGCACACGTTTTTTTTTGTTTTAATGTTTTTTGTGTACTATGATAAAACAAAGATATATCTCACCAATTCAAACATCTCTCAGTAAAACTGTGCATTGAATCGTATTTTACTCACAATTTCACGAATTTTAATTTTTTTACGCGGAACCCTAATTGTTTCCGGAGATCAGCCGGAATAGACAAACAGGCAAAAATTTTAAAAATTGTCTTTTTGATATATACTACACATATTTTATCTATGACAACACATATATACATTAATATGTACTTAATAACAAGTTGTTAATTTCAAATTACAAACAGACACTTAAATTTTATTTCTTAGTATAGACAATAACCTGAATATATATTCATTTTCTAAATTGAAATCTGAAATAATATTATACTTATGATACCTAATCTAACAATTGTTTGGGCTATGTATTTTATACAAGACATGTCAAACAATATTTCATATATAATAATGTAAAATGATACATTGTTGCAACAATGTTTATTGTTTCTAATGTTTGCTTTGATATTCGTGTACCAGATACTGAATAATTAATAATTTTTCTCATAACGTATTTACATTCGTGCATGTGCCCAATGATCTGGAGCCTGCTTAAGTATCAATGTGTTACTTTTAATAAATTACATGGAAAATTCAACTTTTGAGTATCATATTTTGCCTTGAATCGAACTGAATCTTTAATAATTACTTGTGCAGTGCAGCGCTTGTATTTGTAATATTTTGTTGTTAAAGCAAATAATTTATACCAATATTAAGTTTTATCTTATTTCCTACAATTGAGAAAGCTATATAGATAAGAATCTATAAAAAAGTGTCTGAGTATTAATTTGTATGTATATTCCATGATGGATAAAAAAAATGATATCATTTTGCTTCTTTATTTTGGATATTTGGCATCAACATATCTTGTTTTGTCGTGATGTTTGGACTTTCTTTCCTAAATCCATTTAATGGAAGAGGGTTCGACCCCACGCATCTAACTTTAAAATTAGCTTGAGCTTTCGGTGAAGGAACCTTAGCATGGTTATAAGGCATTTACTAATAATGCCCATCTGAGTAGCTACCACCCTCAAGTTTGAAAACGTGTCCCCAAACACCAACAGGTGTGCTCTTGCAGTATAATTAGAACACCACTACCTCTAGGCTTAGTGTGTATACCATCCTGAACTACATCATTATTTAACATCAAGTGAGATTGTGGTCAAAGCACTGAGTCTATATGGTGTTGAAAAAAGATATTATGGTAATACTTGGTTGATTTTTTTTGTACAGCTGGCGAGCCAACAGTATACGTTACTGGTCCGGGTGGTGCTAACGTTCGTACACGCGTGTCGCCGGCCGGCGATGGTCGTTACACTGCGACGTACACGCCCGAGGCGGTGGGCAGACACAGTGTCCAAGTCACTTGCACCGGGCGACACGTGCCGGGCTCCCCTTTCACTTGCAACGTCTACGATGTACGCCGTGTTCGAGTCACTGGCCTCGGTCCGGGAGGTGAGTCACATAATTTAATTTTCAATTTTTCCCCCACGAAATTTCTTAAATCGGTTCCAAATCTATTTAAAAAAATTTGCCAAGTTACAGCTCTTTAATTTAATACTAAGCTGGCGCTCACATATGAAATAACATGTGAAAAATTAATCTTGTTCTTTGTAATTTTGTAAGTTGCTTAAGTAATTTTGTATAACCTAAAAAAACCTGTTTCATAAAAAATTCACCAGTCTTACCATCTGTAATACACGCGGATAAGTCCACGGAGCTAACCACGCTCTCAAAAATTTGATGAACAAATCCCACTCCATCAGAAACGTACTGTCGCCTTTTCGTTTCAACGACTTTCAAGTCAACGATACTAAAGAAGTTTTCACCTCAAAAATTAAAACTATATTACGGAGCGAAAAATATATGAAATGCGGGTTTAGCTAGTATGCTATACAATGCTTCTGGATAATTAAGAAAACTTGAACTTATAATACTACAGAACTTGAAGGCACATTAGAAGGCCTCAGTATGGAGGATGGAGCTGAAGAGGAAAGAAGTGTAGAAGTGGGCAAACCAGTCACCTTCAGTGTTGATGCAGCCGGTGCTGGAGAAGGCACTTTAGAACTAGTCGTATCCACTCCAACCACGACGGTCAAAGCTGAAGTATAGTGACATTTTTTAATACCATACATAAAAGATACTCCATAGTTCATTTTCTCCATGGTACTTTCTGATGATGATGATTGTCAATCGATACTAATAATATATAAAATTGAAGTGTCTGTTTGTAATGTCAACATTTTTTTTTACTAAATAGATATGAACACCTATACCAAAAATAAAATTTTTGTCTGTCTGTGTGTTTGTAATTTGTAATCTCCGGAACGGCTGGATCGATTTTGACGGGACGGTGCTATAATTTATGTGAACTATTTTTTTGCTTTATCTTAGGACTAAATTTTTTTTAGGAAAATAATTAGGTTTCCGTAAAAACATTATAATGTAGTGAACAATATATGAAACGGGCGCAGCCGCGGGCAGGCTGACTGCTAGCCGATAATGTATTTGCCATCGCTGGCCTACGACATCTTTCCGAGATCCATATTGCCAATAATATCTTATCATCTAGGACGTAAGTTAGATTGTGTAGACATGTCTAGAACTCTTGGCATCCTTTGAACCTAACAACCAACAGGAATGGCCACACTATGTTTAGTACTGGATCGATGAAGTACTACCTAGATACAATTTCAGGATTTTTTTTTTTTTTCGACTTCATGTTTCGTGATTATCAAATGTTTAAAATATTTAAAAAATATGAAAAATTAAAATCACTACGAATAAACTCAAATACCTGAGGACAATAACATAGATAGCTATTTTTGTAACGTGTAACTGTTTTTTTTTTTTCTTTTATCTGAAGTCATTTTAGCGCAACTAGTGGTTGAGTCCTAAAGATGGTCGTCGGTTTGATGGAAACAAAGTTTTTTTTTTCAATATTGCAAATGTTCAATATACATTAGTGGTTTAGTTGTATGGTTTTGTCGCAGGTGGTAGCGGTAGCCCGCGGTCTATACGATGTTACATTCGTGCCCGTATCGCGCGAGCCGCACCGCGTTTCAGTGACGTTCAACGAACAAGCCGTGCCCGGTAGTCCGTTTGTGTGTCGAGTCAATGAACCACACACCTATGTTCAGATCGGTTAATATTCATTATTGCCACACTTTATCATAATATAATAGTTTTATAATTTATTAATGGTAATTATTAACATAACCTAACATTTATCGTTTGTCTGCTTTTTACATCTATTGACGTTTCGAGCAATAATTCTAGTTGCGATGATGACGCAGCGGGTAGTGCGGCCGGATTCGATCCCCACCTATGTCCAACTCTAAAAAATCGTCCTGAGCTTCGGTGAAGGAAAACATCGTGAGGAAGCCATAGCATAGTGGTAGAGTATTTTGTAAAGATGCCCACCTGGGTAGAGCTACCACCCTCAAGTTTGAAAACCTGTCGCCAAATACCAATAGGTATATTCCGGCAGCATCACTTGAGAACCAGTACCTATGTTTAGTGAGTTTACTATCCTGGGACTTCATCGTCACTTAACATCAGGTGATATTGTGGTCAAAGCACTTAGGCTATATCGTGTAAAAAAACGTTATAATCTTATTTTTATATTGTTTATTCATAATCAAAACATACGATAGGATGCGTAAGTATAATTTTTATTATTTGTCTCTGATCGCCAGCACTTAAACGTTCTCTTACACTTGACATACTGTAGCATGTTGACGGTTGACGTTATTGCATTGGTAACGCGATTCTATAAGTTTCTCCCCTACCGAGTATCTCTTAACGCTGAACGACACTATCATCATTCGCTTCTATGTTATGTCAAAACGTGAAGTTTCCTATATACCCCCGTGCGAAGCCGGGACAGGTCGCTAGTCTATACTAACATTATAAAGAGGAAAGATTTGTATTTTTGTGTGGAACGAATAAACTTAAAAACTACTAGACCGATTTTTTTCTATATAAATTTGATATTTAGATAGTTTCAAATCCATGGAGTGACATAGGATAGTTTTATTTCCGAAAATACCACAGGAACGGGAACTACGCGGGCAAAACCGCGAAGAGCAGCTAGTGTTAAATAAAGAGCCAGCCTGTCTTTTTTTTTACAGACTTTCAAATTGACACTTTACATATTTACAGGCGGCATAGCAACTGTAGAGATAGACGAGAGTCTCACGGAAGTGGACGTCGTGTCACCGACTGGGGCACTGGTTCCCGAAGTCAATCTCGAGGACACCGGGCTGTTGACGTTCCCCGCGAACCGTGTCGGTAGATATTTAGTACGCGGCGCCAAAGGACCGGTCGCCGAGGTGGAAGCTGTCGACGCTTCCGCTGTCAAAGTACTGTCCATTGGTGACGCTGTCGCTCACCGGCCTGCTATACTTACAAGTGATTACTTATTTATCTATTATCATATCCCTTGTCCCATTTTGATTTGGGGGTCGGCGCAACATGTCTGTATAGGAGTATCCTAGGGCGTGTAAATAGCCCAAGGAGCGGTCTTGGGGGGCACAGGGGGCTATCTAGCCTAAGCGATGCGGTTGTGAAAGGAGTTGCAGTAATCTACTCACCGATGGTGTAGGCGACCGTTCCCTCTGCCAGCGTATAGTGTCCAGGACGGTTCCCTCGAACTCACTTTCACGGTATAAACAATATTTGTGACGAAGGGGTTCGAATTCGAGTATTCAATCCAACTATCACGGCTCTCTGATGACTCGACCGTCGGGTCGGCGCAGTAGTCCCGCAAAGGCACTACAGCGTCACCACTCAACGGCATAGCAAATCACCAGCGATCCTTCACAAACCGCCTATAGATAGCGTTACCAATGTCTTTCTCTTCCATTCTATCTGAGATCATACATATTAACATACCATCTTTCACACAGTTCATCCATTTGTTTTCTTTGGTCTTCCTTTTCTCCTATTTATTTGTCACATTTTTATATTATACGGAACCCTAATTTTCTTTTTGGTACTAAGATAAAGTAAAAATATTTCTCATAAGTTCGAGCACTTCTCCGTAAAACTGTGCATTGAATAGGATTTTATTACATTTTTTAGACTTAATTTATTTACGTGGAACCTTAATTATTTTCGAAAATTAAAAGTACCCTAAGATACCCGGAGTAACTTCAGCTATCTGTCAAAAAAGTCCCGTTAAAATCCGTCCAGCCGTTCCGGAGATTACCCGGAATAAACAATTAATAAATAAATAAACAGTAAAAAATTGTGTTTTTGGTATAGGTATCGTATATACATTCATATCTATTCGGTAAAAAAAAATATTTTGACATTACAAAGAGACACTTCAATTTTATTTATTAATATAATACTTCTAGTATGCGTATGTTCGTACTTCGTCCTCGTTGACGGCTTGACCGATTTTGATTATTTTTTTATGTTGTATAGACTCAATGCTTGGACCACAATCTTACCTGATGTTAAATGACGATACAATCCAGGTTTGCAAACACACAAACCTAGAGATTAAAAAGATTCATAGCTTTACTTGCGTAATACTCGGGCAGTCCCTCATTAAAAATGAGCAAAGTATAGACAATTTCGTCTGTATTGCCTGCAAAATACTTGAACTACTTTGAACGAAATGTAAAAAAGTGTGTGTGTGTACTTATGTACGCACGTAAGAAATTATACTTCTTTGACGTAATTAAATAGAAAAAACACTAAAACGTTGACAGCTAACTTCAGGGTGTTGGTTTTTCGTGACGGTGTGCGCGCGCGCGCATCGTAAGAATTTACTCTCATTATTTTTCCCTGACTCGCCTAAAGAAGTATAACTTCAAAAGTTTTTTTTTTGTAGTAAATATAGTATACATTTAATGACGTGTACCGTACAGTTAGTACGAGTAACGCGGGCGCGGGTCGTCTGTCGGGTCGAGTTAGTTGCGGCGGGGCGGTAGTGCCGCACTCGGTGCGACGTCGCGGCGGCGCTCGACAGGAGCTAGTGTGGCATCCGGCTAGAGCTGCCCCTCATAGACTGACATTACTATGGAGGCACACCGGTCTCCAGAGATCCGTTGCTAATAGACGTCCACCCCCCACATCACGGACAAGAGGTAACATCTCCATACAATCCTTATAACCTAGTGCTACGCGGTCGAGCTAAGTTTGCACCTCGCTGGAACGCGACGCCCCTCCCGCTGCCCCGCTCACCTCGCCGCGATCATCATGTCACGCATTGCGGTTGGTCAAGCGTCATTGTGACGTCATCGACGCGAGGTGCAAACTTAACCCGACCGGGTTATAAATAACTTAAAATAGAGCCCCTACGTACTCTTATCTAGACAATATTAAATTAAATTACCGTATTGCACATGATATTTTTAGTACACTTATTACTTACAGGCCTGACTATATTGTATTACATTTATAGTATTTTATGAGCGCTTACATAAGTATTTGTCATGCTGTAATGCCTATACAATATTATAAAAATAAAATGCATGTTTATTCTTTTGGAAACGACCAAAACGATTTAAATGAAAGTTATGGTAAAGATACCTTTCTTTTTCGTGGTAGCGTTCATAAGAGGTACATTGTTAACAGAAGATTCCTTTTGTTGTAACTATATATAGCTCTATCGAATTGTGTCAACTATATACATGTTCAACGATGCGATCGGGTAATTGCAAATATATCTGAGCAAAAATGAGTACTATCCGATAAACTTAATAGTCAATTTCCTTCATAGTATGTATATTATATTATAATTATTAATATTATAAAAAGGAAATATTTGTATTTGTGTATATAACGAATAAACTTAAAAACTACTGGACTGATTTGGATGAAATTTGGTATAGAGATAGTATGAAATCCAGGGAGTGACATAGTGTTTTTATTCCGAAAACTCCAAGGGAACGGGAACTACGCGGGTAAAACCGCGGAGAGAAGCTTATATATATATATATAAAAGTATCAGTTTAATGTTAGATTTTTTGTTTTACCTTAGGTAGCCGCTTCAGGCTTAGGTTTGTATCAAGCACAAGTGAACAAGTTGGCATCGTTCAGTATCGACACGCTGGGCCGGCCGGCGAGAGAGTTCGACGTTGTCGTGTCGGGCCCGGGGTCCAGGGCCCTTCCCGTCAGATGTTACCAAACTAAATCGGGACTATTGCAGGCTGAATTTACAATCACCGAAGTCGGGCAAAGCACTATAGGCCAGTATAAAACTTATGTTTATGTACATCTACGAGTATAGAAAATTTTAATATATAAAAAAAAATTATATATATATTTGAGTTTGCCTAAGTTTAAATCTTCGATGGTAGATAATATTTTAGGGTGTATTGAAAGGGTTTATATTTTTCGATTATAATAAATTTATAAATTCTAAATTTAAACTACAAGGTAAAGTTTTTTGTTATTTTGGGGAAAGACATTCTGATTTCTTACATTCGAATAAAGTAAGCTGTTTTAGTCGTGACATCTAATTTATTTATCAATAGCTTAAACACACTTACAAATCCAATCACGTAACCGATTATACCCACTCTGACTCGCACCTCATACATACACAACACGAGTATATTTTTTATTATAAAGCTGTAATGTTATAAAGGAAGGCACTGGATCCCGGGGCACAAAATATTTTTTTCCGGGTCCATTGCACCCTCTGATTTGTATTTTTAATAAATAAAGATTTATTATTATTATTATCATTTACACAAGGACAATCATATTTTAATATATCGATTACCCATAAAAATGAGACAATAGGAAAGCAATGGAAAAAACTGGCGAAAACGCCAGGTTAGTGCTCAAGGGGTTAAGGAAAAAAAATTGTTGAATTTTAGTCATGGATTTAGAAATTACTATTATTATCTCAGATTATAGAGATTGCTGTCAGCCTATGCTATATAGCCTATGCTGTCGCCTAGGCGAACTTCGCGTTAGATAGCGTGTGAAAGAGATCACGATATACTTAGTGCGTGCGTAGAAAACGAGAGGGTGATAGGTAATTTGATCTATGTAAAATACAATATCCATTCAATATCCGAAAACAATTTAATGACGTGGTATAATTATTTGATTACAGAGGTTCTACACCTTTTGAAACCAGTATCGGGAAGTCCTTTTACATGTGAATCCTTCGATCCTAACAGAGTGATTATATCTGGCTTACCAACGGGTAATGTTGTCGCGCAAACACCAATAAACTTCACAGGTATGTTTACTATTCAATTAATTAAAAGTTTACTTGATTCTTTAGACAGTGAATATTTTACCAACGAACCCTAATATGAGTATTGTATTAAATTTATTAACACCATTTTACCAGTCGGTGGTGGAAATATCTAGAAGGATGATGTTGAATGGAGCAAACGGAGCTTACCTTTATTAGCTGCCTTCGATCTAGCTGGTTCAGAGTTAACATTCCCCACCTCATTTCACTTTTGATTGTTCTATATTCTCGTAATTTAGTAATATAATCGTATAATTAATGTGCACTTTTAAATATAATTACGAGAGGCAGCGGCGGCGGTTGCGTGTTCGCGTTCCGTTTTTGAATAGGAAGAAGAAGGGATAATGCATACATAGACTAAATAGAGCGGGGGCCTATAGATAATATAGACAATAAATAACTTAGAATAAGAAAAAAATATATATGATAATAGATGGCGTTAACACCAGTCGTTATTAGATTATATGAATTAAAATGGTCACACGAACCTTAAAGAAACGGGATCTCAATTGAATGCTGTCTAAACGAACACATACGTGTTTCATGATAAATTTTCAACTTTAGTATGGTTGCTATATCATACTTTATTAATTACATACATACTTTATCGTACAATTACCATGTCTTGACCATGAGTACACCATTATTTCCTTCATCAAAATTTCAAGCTCGTTGAAGGAACCAAGATTATGAATAAACCGGTTTCCATTTTGTTATAAACAAATAAATATGTTTTTATACGTATTTTGCTTTTAAAATGATATCAATAAATTTCAATATACAAATTAAAACTTTCTCAACAAGTTTGTTTTTTTTATGAAAACAAAAAAAAAAGAATTCACCAAATTGTGAATTTCTGAAGATGTTCACCACTTTTTAATGGAAACTGGCCGGAGCAAATATGAAAGAAACAATTTACTAAATTAACCCCTTGAGCACTAACCTTGCGTTTACGCCAGCTTTCCATTGTTTTCCTATTGTCTCATTATTACGGGTAATCGACATATTAATTTAATCTTATCCTATTGAATCTAGGAATCTTGCATGAAATTTTGGCTTTGCCTGCGTGTGTAGAAGCCAAAAGTTTGCGGGTAATATTAAGGTATTTAGGTTACGATGGGACTGACTTGTTCTTTGTGAAGTATACGAAGTCCCTTAATTAGATAATGTTATTAAAACTTTTGTTTTTAGTCGTAACGAAAGATGCGGGCGTGGGAGAGTTAGAGGTAGTGTGTGAGGCGAGCGGAGAGGGAAGAGTTCGCTTACCAGTCGATATAAGGGAGGATGGACACACGCATCGAGTTCGACTGAGGCCGACGGTACCAGCGCACTATCGCATCTACATCACATATGGAGGTACAATTATCACCAGATTTGTACATATTAACTAACCAGTCAGCAGTGTTTAATCAGATTGAAATAAAAAATAATAATAACAGGAATGATCCTTATGGTGTTAATACACGTACGGACCGGACCGCGGACATGGTCGGTCGAGCGGCCGAGGTCATCAGTCGCCTAAATAGGGATGGAGAATAGGATTTTTCAAATCGATTCACAAAAAATCGAGGTCCAAGAGTTCAATCTTTTTTCTGTATGTTTTGTTTGACTTTTTATTCGTAAATAGTATTCTTCCATTGATCGAAATTAGATTATAATCATCATTTATTGCAAAAACTGTTTCCTGCTTTTTTTTATTAACATCACTAAAGGTCATCAACAGCAACTTAACAAAAAAAAAAGAAGAACATCTAACCTACTATGGCACTGAACTGTTTTAATTTTGCCTATTTACAGATGATCATCATATCATATTATAGAAAACAAAAACGACACTCTACTAATGGATCCTTTATTAGTTTAAAAGATCGATATATTGGGCCTAGATGTAAATCGATTCATCAAACTTAGATTCAAATCGATTCAAATATCGTTTTTTTTTTTGGAAAGGATTTCCATCCCTACTTAGGGTACTGATTACATCGACCGCCCACCGTACTATGTCCGCGTTGCGATCCGTACATGTGTTAACACCATTAATAATTTACTTTTTGCGCGAGCTCAATACTATGACCATTTCGCGACATAACGCTGAATATTCAATACGGTGAGGGGTTTGTAATACCCCACATACGAGTCAGTGTGGTATCGATTTTGGGTCCCAACACCATTGTCAAATTTATATAAGTAATTATGTGTCGTTAAAAATATGTAAATATTCTACTAGTGTGCCTAACTATTTATTTTATTTCAACGACACACTAAAATCAGACTCATAACTGATGATATATAACGATGTGGTAAGATTTCTAGTGATACTGCTGAAACGCACTTTTCAAGTGATTCACGAAGGATTTTAAAACGATGATTTTCATTCAACAAAAGCACAACCTGTATTATTAAAGAATAAGGTAAGAATAAGGAGGATACGAACCTACGTCGATAGACGCGTTATCCAACCACACTACTACTTAGCCATCGTCGCCTTATTCTACAGAAGTGGAAACAATTTAACGTGGTTAAAAAAATAATTGACACATGTGACCGATATTTTTCTATATAAACAGACAAAATTAAGACAGTTCAAGACATTCTTTCCCTATGTTTATCCAAACAGATTTTCTTTAAACAAATAAGTAGTTTCTGATGAGATGTTTATTAATAAAAATATCTTTATTAAACCATTAGTTTTTTTCCCCTTAAATTTTCAATAGCGATTATTATTGAATCTGGACCGCTAGGCGAACACTAATTAATTAGATTTGTCTGTTTAAATACATAAACAGGTACACCGGTATCGGGGAGTCCGATATCGCTGGGTATACTGAGTGGTCGTAGCAGTAGCGCGGCGCGGTGTGCGGGCACTGGGCTCGCGCATGCGCACGTCGGTAAAGAGGCTGCCTTCACGATACACTGCGTTGAAGATACCACCCCTACCGTGCAGGTAATAAAACATTTTTTATTTCCTTTTATAAAATTAATAATTCTATTAAAGTAATACAGGAATTAATTTAATTATTTTTAGGTGATAACACAGCAATCCCCCCCCCCCCCCCCCATCCTCGCCCTTTCTGTAGAAATATAAAATTAGGGGGCATTAGAGAGCGTGAAGATTGAAAAATTTAGTCTAAAAAAGGCAACAAAGTCTAATAAGACTAGAAAAACAAAACTTATTCTCAAAGTGAGAAAAATAAGGTTGAATAAGATTATGTATTGTCTGCAGTTCTGACAAAGAAAAATCACGTTGACTATTCTAGTCTTGTCTAGACTGGTTAATCTTATGTATGTGGCAATTTTATTGAAGTATAATACCCACTAACTTTATAAGTGAAAGAATTTTTAGAATTGGCTGAGTAGTTTTTTAATTTTCCGATGACGAACAAAAAAATAATTTTACCTCTTTATTATTACATAGTATAAACAAAATTTATGTCTTCGAGCTTGATTAGAATTACAGCTACCATGAACTGTATGATTTTTTTTTTATAAATGTAAGTGTAAAACGCCTTACTTTATTAGTGGTGGTTTAAAAATAGTGATGCCCTTGTGTTATTTTAACCACAGACAATTATAATAATTCGATATAACAAAAATAACCAACTCGAAATATGTCGTAATAATATATCTTGTCATATTTTAAGATATATAAGAGTACTTATATCTTTAGTCGTTTTAATGTTTCCGTTTTCACATTATAATGTGAAATATTATAAAACTATTCACAGTATTTTTATTAATTATTTATATCGATCTGATCAATACTTTGTCAACACTAGTTTGACTGTACAGTTTGACAGCTGTCATTCTAATAAAACTATACTTACAAAAAACAAAATATATTCTATTATCGATAAATATCGTAAGTTATATCGACGGTCCCTACGTACAACAAAGCGACATGTCAAAAATGACATTTGACCGACAGGGTTATCTATCAGGTTATTTTATGAAAACATGAAAACATAAACTTCTAAAATCGAATAAAACATTGCAGAAAAAATAAATATTAAAATGTAAACAGATAAATTTCTAGAGCGATTTGAATATTTATTACGCTCTCCTGTTAACCTCGGTTTTTTTAGACATGTCGCTTTATACGTAGGGACCGTCGATATAGTACTGTTATCTTTCAATTCGTAAAATTGTTATACGTTATCCAAAGGTCGAAAGGCTATCGAACGATAAGGAAGACAATACGGACACTGGGCTACTGGAGTGTATGGTGGTGGGGGGTGCGCCGCGGGAGTGGCTTTGCGCCTACATACCGCTAGTCGTCGGACTGTACGAAGTTAGAATATTTACACCCACAGGACCATTGCCTGGAAGCCCATTCTCAGTGAAAGTAAGTCTTTACTTTTATTCAGTTCATTCTATATTATAGGTTACATTATTCCTGGCAGCATTTTGTCCATAAATGCACAATCGTGCACGGTTCATCTCACATACGAGTCCATAGAAAAATCTCTAGCAAGATGGCCACCATTTTGGCTGGAGTTTTTAAGTTTAAAGTATTGGTTCTGGTAACGCCATCTATGGGCGGTTTGTGAAGGGTTGCTCGTGATTTGCTGTACCATTGAGTGGTGCCGCTGTGGTACCTTTGCTGGACTACTCCGCCGACCCGACGGCCCAGTCGTTAGAGAGCCGTTACAGTGAGATTGCATACATGAGTTCGAACGCCGTCGCTACGTATTTTGATTTTACCGCAAACCCGCGCTATTGCAGCTGCAAGATATTTTATAATGTTGATATATGATTGGTATGATTGACTGATATACTCGGTGGCTCAGTTGTATTATGGTGCGACTGCCGTTCTGAGGTTTCGGGTTCGATTCCTGGGTCGGGTAAAGTGGTACTGGGTTTTTCTACTCAGTATCATCCCGGAGTCTGGAATTTGTGCCCGATATGGCGACAGGCTCTTCCCCTGTCACATCTGGGACGGAACTAAGCTCGGCGAAATGTGGGTGGTGTAGTTCGCTATTTCACCTCTGCCTAACCCGTTGGGGATAACAGGCGTGAGCTTATGGTATGTTATTTATAAGCTTTTACGTGGGGTTGCCGCCACCATCGGTGAGATTACTGCAACTTTCATGACCACATTGCGCTCGATTGCACCGAGCCCCCCCTCTAAAACCGCACCTTGTGCTATTTACACGCCCGAGGATACTCCTATACAGGTTCAAAATTGGAAATATATTGTTGTCCACTTGACACTGGCAGAATTGTGTATGTAATGCATGAAGCAGAGGATGTGTGAATAATACGTTATACTCCTTTTTATAACCTATATATATATTTATCACTTTCCTGATGTCAAATAATGATACGGTACCTAGAGGTAATCTCTTTCTCAAGTAATGCTCCCGGAGTACACCTACGGATGCTTGTGACTGATTTTCAAACTTAAATATGGATATCCAAGCTAGCTAGGTATTCAAAAATATATTACCATCATTATATGATTTTACCATGACGAAAACAAAGCTAAGCTATCTTTGCATCTATACAAACATATTTTGTGTCTAGTACAGTCCAAAAACGATAGATAGGACCAAAAATTAAAATAACTCTAAAGACCTCTTAGTTGGTCTGGATATACACTATAATGGGGTTTTCACAAGTGTTCGGTAGTTAAGAGATCCAGTCCTGTTCAATTGTGCTACTACACCGCCAAGTGCTAGATCTACATTATACATTGGTTTCCGGAACACGACACTGTAGGGGGATGTTTCGTCATTGTATAGCTATCGCGACCCAATTAATCACGAAAACCCTACCCCCACAAAATGTTTCCAAAAATTTCATATATTCAATAACTTTATGAAGCGATGATGCCGCAGTTGGTATTGCAGCCAGATTTATTTATGCGGCCCATTTATCCAATTTTATAATAGGCCTGAGTTATCGGTGAATGAAAACATCGTGAGGAAACCATAGCATGGTGGTAGGGTATTTACTAATGTTGCGGTCTTGGGTAGCTTAGGTTTAAAATCTTGTCGCCACATACCGATAGTGTGTTCCGACAGCATCTCTTGAGAATCGTTAACTCTACCGTTAGCGTGTGCGAGATTGTAGTCAAAGCACTGAGCCTAAACCTAACCTAAGTTTTTTCGTATAAAACTATTGGTTTCTTTTCATCTCAATAGTGCCGTTCAAGTGTCAATAGACGGTAGGGTCTGTGATTCGCTTAATTTTCATGACATAAGTGACGGGGGTGTCTAAATGGTGAATGTAAGCAATATTTACTTATCATTCTTTGTCTTTTTTTTTATTATGTCAAGGCTTACGTTATCATGGGGGGGGGGGGGTGGGGAGATGCTGTTTAAGAGCTCTCCTCACTTACTGACAAGAGGGATGGGAGGGGTCCCAATGTCCAAAATATGCATACGTAATACTATATACCCCTTATATACCACTTTGGGTATAAATTTGTATCTTTTGGTATATTAGGTGATTGATACGTCTGCTATCGTACCTGTGGGTGGTTGGGGCACGGACAACGCGGGCCGAGTACGCGCTCCATCCAAGTTAGTACTGGACACGAGCAATGCAGGTCCGGGAACGCTCGAATGCTTACTCGCCGGTCGGCATCAACGTGAGTTTTCATCATTTAGTTTTTAATTCGAGATATTGTCTTTTAATTTTTTTATCCATTCATGGTATTGATTTGTATGTATTCTACCTCATTCCATTCCTCGGTAAGAAAATTTAGAAGAAGCGCTGTTAGAATACCTCGCGGTCGAGCGTCAGACTACGCGTTGCAGCTTCGGTTAATTATAATTACAAATAACAATTAAAAAATATAATTATCAAACATTTGTTTTTATTATTTTGATCAATATTATGATTAATACAATAAATAAATTCTCTATTAGTAAACAAAAATAGGAAAAACGAACTATATCTTTTTTTTAACTTTGTTAGTAAAAACTTTTTCATGTTCCGACACAAGCTTACATTGCAGTGATACATCATCCAACGGTTTATAATAGTACAACTGACGAGTATTTTTTTATCGTAACTGCTCGTTCGAATTGTTGTTGGTACTTTTGTTCATGTAAGTCATGATCCTTGTGGAAACAAAAAGAAAAAATAATTTTAATAATAATAATAGTAATAAAAAAGTTGTTTGATGATTATATTTTTAATTTTTATTTCTGATTATAATTAACCGAAGCTGTAACGTAGTCTGACGCTCGACTGCGCGGTATTCTGACAGCGCCTTACGGCCGGCGCGCTTTGATAAATTCACTCATATTGTTTAAACTTATCGCGAGCAGTGAAATTTTCTTCTGGAATCTTAAATATAACGCATGTAACCGATAAAAAAAAACTTAATTTTTTCACCGAGAAATCAATCAATGAAATTTACATTTGTTAACTTAAAAGTTTACTTAACAATATGATAATAAACAAATATTTTTTACTTAATAATATTTCAATAAAAATATTGAATTTGAAAAACAAATCCTCAAAGTTTCATTAATGTAACTTTAACGGTTGATTTAAAATCCATCTTTTAATTAAAAGTACCTAAAATTTTAATTGAAAAAAAAAATATTGTTAAAATCGAAATTTTAAAAATCATTTGGGGATCATCATTATATCTTAGTAACTAACTACTTATAAAAAAAATACATAGACTTAATTTTTATGATCAAGTGGAAAATGGGGGGTCCACTTGACGTGATCTTATTCAAATTGATTTTTGTGAGGAATCACTGACACTTTAGAGAAAAGAGGATTGAAATGTCGAACTTTAGTAGATAAAAATAGATTTGATTTGCATTTTGTAACTGGTTGTCAGACGTTACGCGTTCCACAAAAAATAAATATACGTGATATCTACAATCCCCTCCCCCTCTCCACCTCTTGTGATGTTGGTGATGTTTTCCTAGACTCCTCCAGCGCCTTTCGAACCTCACTTTTATAATGAACGACACATATAACAAAGGATATATAGAAGAAAGAGATAGAGACTTAAAGTTGGTATGATCTAGTGGAAACCTTCAAACGGTTGACATACTCTAAATATATTGAATAGGTGTAGAGACGGTCTCGGGTCGTGCGGTCGTATCGTTGGCGGCCGCTGAGGGCGTCAGCGGTGAACAGGAGTTAGAGTTGACGTACAACGGGGCGCTGGTCGCGGGCGCACCGCGTCGCGCACTCGTGGCGTCCGGTAACTCCGCGGCCGATAGGGTGACGCTAGCGGGGCGCGGATTAGCGCACGCCGCGCCTCAAGTACCCGCAGTATTCACTATCGGTAAGTTTTAATACTATTGAAAGAAAGAAACAAACCACCTCAAATCGGCCAATAGTTTTGGAATCGACACCCCTTTCGATTTGAACAAATTTTGGTCAGAAGTTTCCTTTTCGACAACGAACAGCCAACGGACAACGAAGTTCTGCAAAAGAAAAAAATCTTTCTATACAAAAGTTTGCAAAATTTGAAATTTTTTGTTAAAAAAATTTGAAAAACCTCGGAATTTGTAAACAATTTTCAAATATTCAAAATTTTACAAAATCGAGGTTTCTCAAAAAAATTTTGTCAAAGAATATGAAGTTTTGCAAATATTTGAAAAAAAATATATATTTTTTTTCTTTGGCATAACTTGGTTATATGATAAAAAGAAAATCTTGACCAAAATTTCTCCAAATCTAAAGGGATCGATTATATATACATACATACACAAGAAAAATAACCATAACACACAACATATATAAACATAGATAAATAAAACAATATACGAGTGTACATATGTATACTACTATTACCATATTACGCTGCTAAAGCATATACTACTTTTAACGTCGAAAAGGACGCCAACTCAGCATGTGCTACAACAAATATGTCATTCAGTAGTAAATATATTGTATTAATTATCAACTTATTACTAACTAGCATCGAGAATTAATCAAATTGGATTTCATCGTAAGAAAACGTAGTTTGTGTCGTCCATTAACAATATTACAAAAAAATATCCGCACTAAAACAATTTTATAATAATTAGGATGCACAGTATAGAGGCAGTTAAAAATAGATTAAACATTACATGAATTACCCGCCATTGCGCCGTTCGATTTATACCGAACGAATTGGTTTAAAACTCGGTAGATATTAATGGACAGTAATGTTTTTCCCTCACAGATTGTCAGATAATTATTTGGGGAAAGAAATAGAGGTGTTTTGTATAATATTAAAATCAATGTATTTCCTCTATGTACAATTAATAATAATTAATTGTACCTCGATAAAAACCAACGACGACACTTCACCATCTATGTTACAAGCAAATTATTATTTAACAGGAAGCGATTAGATGAGCTAAGCTAAAATAAAAACATAGTATGTGAACCGAATGACATATATTATGTAACAATGTTACAAAGAATAAAATAACCATACACAAAATGTATTGCCAGATGGGACATATACAAAATTGCGTTCATATTCCAACAATATTTGTTCCTGGGCTTTCTTTCTTCCTTTAAAATATGTCTCTCGAAATCGACTTACTATTTTTTTTATTATTTTAACTTTTAATAGAAAAATTTGACCTAAACTATTGCCAAAGTACAGTGACCTTTTTGCATGTTAATGATTGAACTATTAACCAATAGTCCCTTGAAAAGGAAAATTTATGACATCTTTTGTATTAGAGCAATACAGTTCAAATTACCATTAATAGTGATATAAAAATAAATAATTTTATTTCTTGTTTTGCATTTAAGAAATAAGAAATTTGACACGTAGGGAGAAGTAACAAACAGTCCTATTTCCTTATATCTCATGAATAATTATATGTTTTAGATGGCAGTGCCGCTGGACCCGGTGCTCCGGAAGCTTCCCTGTCTGCACCAGATGGTGAAAACATCACTGTGGGACTAGCAGCAGCTGGACCTGGACTATGGAGAGCTCTCTATACGCCTAAACGATCTGGTGATCATCAGCTTCGTGTTCTCTGGGCCGGTCGACTAGTCAAAGGTATACGATCAATTTCCTTTTGTTTTTAATTAATGATGAGTTACTAATGTAAGACATTTTTCGTATTTTGTATTTGTATTTAATGCTCTAACGCGGTTTAGCAAAATAGTTACTATCTTTCCCGAACTTCCCAGGGAGTTTTTATGGCACGTCAAAATAAACGTTCTTTGTTATTGTAACCATAACATTCGCACAAAAACCTAAAACGATATCACGCAAAACTCTTCCGAAATTACCTCATATACTATTACTAAAGTTCATCAATAGATATTAAAAAAATAATAAGAAAGAAAAGTGGTTTAAAAACTTAGGAAAAATATTTAATATTTTAACTGTTTTTATCTTTGGATATTAATATATAGAATCTAGATTAATGGTATTATTAGGTGATTTAAGCCTTGCATATTTGAGCTGGAACGATATCAATTATGGGGGTGTATGTGCGTTATAATTTTTTTTTTATACGTTGACCAGAATCTCACCTGGTGTTAAGTGACGATGCGGTCCAGGATGGTAAACAGTCCAAGGCCAGATGTACTGACTCTGGAGTGGTGCTGCCGGAACCCGCCTATTGGTATTTGTCGGCAGGTTTTCATACCGGCTTCAAATAACGTCTGATAACCTTATCCCAGGATGTCCGCTGACGGTGAAAGTGTCAGGTGGTTCGGAGAGCGGAGACGCGTCGCGTGTGGTGTGCTCCGGAGTCGGTCTGGAGGGGGGAGTCGTTGGGAGGGAGATCCGTTCCTGGATAGACACGAGGCTGGCCGGTCCCGGGGAACTGACCGCGCACTGCACGGGACCAAACAAGGTACGAACGAACTGAACTCATTATCTAAATGCTTATATTTATACCAAGAGGCGGAGGGGGGGGGGGATTTCCTATACACGAAATTTCATTGACCTAAACCCAGTTTCAAAATCGCTCTACTTCTTTTTTAAGTTAAACCCAAATTAAGACCTAATTTCACTTGACCCGACCCGGGGATCGAACCCGAGACCTCAGAATGACAGTCGTATATGTCGACACAATACAACTGCGCCGCCGAGGCAGTAATTTGCTATAATGTACTATAGTACATTATTATATACTATGCAATAATTTACTATTATTATTATTATTATGGATTGTAATCACGGCAGGTGGCGTATTGCGAGCTGTACGAGCACGGCGACGGCACGTTCACTCTGAACGTGAAGCCGGCGGAGGCGGGCCGGCACGTGCTCAGCGTGCAGTTCGCGGGCGAGCACGTGCCCGGTTCACCGTTCATGCTCAAAGTGGCAGGCGCGCCTGACCCCTCCAAGGTAAATTCTACACGTGCTTTATTGTTAAACATATTCATATTTTTTCTAACAGTGTCCTCAATCTTCATGTACTTATAGATTATTATTCCATATATTTCAATAAGTTCGTTACAACTTTTTTTTATATAATTTATTGCTTTTTGAGTGTGAGTATTTCTCTTTTTTAATTCTATAAAATTTAATTAATATTGCAATTGGTTTTCATTAAGATTATTAGATATACCTTTCTGGCTAGTGATTTGCATCATCAGTATTTAATTTTTTTTTCTTTGGGTAAAACTCTAATTGTTATTAAATTTCACAATAGCCAAGTGCTCATATTGTATTTTGTATATAAAGAGTGTTCAAAGAAGTTTGTAACTAGGATACGTAAAAAGCTATATGTACCTTCAAATATATTTGATAAAAAAAAACAATATAATTTTCTGATCATATGGTTTATTCTTACTTTTAAAACATTGATTTGTGTTTTAAATGATCGTATAATAAATAGATGTTTGGTGGTGATGGTGTAGGTCCGCGTGTACGGGCCGGGCGTGGAGCGGGGCGTGCTGGCGACGTTCCAGTCGCGGTTCGCGTGTGACACGCGCGGCGCCGGCGCCGGCCAGCTGACGGTGCGCGTGCGCGGACCAAAGGGCGCCTTCCGCGTCGAGATGCAGCGCGAGACACAAAAAGACCGGACTATATTATGCAAGGTAACTTTTTTTTTGCTGTGTGTTCCCGTGTTCACCAATAGCTGATAGCTAGTTAGTTATCGTCACCACCGCATTAAATAGCGTGTTACGCATAGAAAAACACAAACGTTATTATAGGCGTGTATTTATAAGAAATTACAATTATATAAATATTTAAGAAGGACAAGTTAGTTTCCGTTTTGCTCACGGACGATGCGCACGCTCTGAATGTATCCGCGAGCTCGGCGATCCGCGATTGGTCGGCGCGAGAGTGCTGGACGGGTTTACGTCACAATGCGACGTTGGCCCAGTATTTAGAGGCGGAGCGATATTAGTGCGTCACAGTACCACCCCATATCGTTCCCGTGGTGTCGTATGAGACGACTACGGAATAAACCAGGGGATGGGCAGCAGCATTCTCTGAGTACCACAAACACCTAACTGCGATCGTCAAGCGTGCCGATTATGGCAAGTCGTCCCCCTTATAGGAAGAGAATTATATCCACCAGTGGACGTCTTATGGTTGAACGGATAGAACTTTTTTTTAGGGATGAAATGCACGAAAGACGTTTAAGTAACACGGGGGGTCGAGGATGCCTCTTTTCTCAAACACTACCCACTAATGGTTTCGCCACACAGCGGGCGGATCGGGAGACGTCAGCGCGCTTTCGCGCTCGGCATGCGTCGACACGTTGTTTTCTATAGAAACATCGCGCTGGTGTCGTCTACCGCCCACTGTGTGGTGGGACCATTATACCATCCTTTACTTTACTATGCAAAGTATCTACCCCCTATACCAAAGTAACAATACTACCTACTTATATATGCAAAACTGCTATACGTAAGTAACATATATACTTATGTGTAAGTAAATGTAACCCAAATGTGTTAACTAGTAAGTGTTCGCTTAACTGTCGAAGTTCGAACATGGTTCTTGAGAATTGTAAGAAAGATAGTACAGTAAAAGATAGTAAATGTTTTTTTTTTTTTTCATATTTAATAGTACTGAAATTATTCAGCAAGTACAACATATTAAAAGAAAACAACAAAATAAATAAATGTTAAACATAGAAGAAAAAATACTTTATTTTTTTATCTTTGCCGCCTGATTATATAAATGCTTAAAACTGAAAAAAAATGTTCATATCATGTAAAAAGATGAAACAATATATTTTTACAGTAATTTAGTTAAATAAACAAAGATGTTTTAAAGATGATGTTTAATTAAGAAAAAATGAAATAATCCATTTAAAATCATTGTTATATATTAATATACCTAAAACGACCAAAAAAAATAAAAAAACGTTAGTGATTAAATTGATATTAAATAAATTATAATCCTTGTTATAAAGTTGATTATATCATATAGACTGATTAGTGAATGTTTATTATAATTATGACTTGTAATTTTATTAAAGCGTACTTTGTAATATAAAACCTATTCCTTTTACGAAAACATGCTTTTTATTTTCGTACATTTGAAATGTATTATTCCCAAAGTTTTGAACACTACAGTGTCTTGGCACGAATTTTTGTCGGGTTGTCAGTATGTCATGTAATGATTTTTATTTTTAATTCATAAACTTGTACACTATTTATTGCATTTTACGTATTTAATTGTTGTGCGTAACTGAAATATTCTAAAAATGAATAATATATAACATTAATTTTGAGATGTTTCAAAGACTTTCTGGAAAATTCTAGACAACTATTTTACTAAAGTCTTGAAGCGTTGAATATAAAGACTGTAAAAATATTCTATCCACGTGACAATTAATGAAGTGTGTATGTAACTCACACATTGCCATTAAATGAGAAAAAGATTGTATACTTTTATTTTGTTTTTAATATTGCATTTTAATGTTGTTAAAATCAAATGTTTATTATAGTGTAATAATCACTTATGATTGCAACACATAACGGGCGAATCGAGATGCCAGCGCGAAGTTTTCTATAGTAAAACTGCGTTGACGTCCCGACCCGCCCGCTGTGTGTCGTAATCGTTATAATTATGGTAGAACCTACCTTTTTTTTACACGGATAGGCTCAGTGCTTTGACCACAATCTCACTTGATGTTAAGTGACGATGTGATCCAGGATGGTAAACACACTAAGCCTAGATGTACTGGTTCTCAAGTGATGCTGCCGGAACACACCTATTGGTATTTGACAACAGGTCTTCAAACTTGAGGATGGTAGCTCTAACTCAGGCGGGCATCATTAGAAAATGCCCTACCACCATGCTATGATTTCCTCATGTTTTCCTTCACCAAAAGCTCAGGCCGATTTTAGAGTCGGATAGTTGGGATCGAAACCGCCTCGATTGACACCGAATTCGGCCGTACTTCCCGTTGCGCCATTATCGCTTCTCAACGTGGGCGATAATGCCAACTTGAGACGGTAGAAGACCCAGAGAAAATTATGGGGCATTGAGATAGCACAAACGCCCGTGGGTAAATATAGTCTAAATAAAGGCAAAAAAACGTTTAGATGGGGACTCTAGAAAAAAAAACAAATTCTCAAAGTGAGCGGCGAGCAAAATAAGGTTGAGGAACTGTGCAGTGAGATGATAGATACTATTGTAGTCGTCAACACGTAACCGCTAAATAATTTTGTTAAGGGTTAATTCTTTTTTCAAAACTAATTTATATGTATTAATAATTCTATTCTGATATATAAATGTAAGCATTTCAATTAATTATTATTTATTACGATTAATTGTGAATAACAGTTCTCCCCCACCGAGCCTGGCGACTACCGTGTGGAAGTGAGATGGGCCGGCAGACACGTGCCCGGTTCACCGTTCCCTGTAATGATATTCGACACGCAGGAAGAACTACGTCGGTATTTACAGGCCTCCGCTACCAACTGAACATTTACTAACAACAACAATACACAAATAGGAATAATATATTTAATAATACTTTTGTAATATATTATACTTTTAACTGCCATTAAAACTGCTAAATGTTTTTCAAGTATTTTTTTTGTTTTGTTAACGACTCCATTAAAGGCGCATCGCCATTAAATTTGTTTTATGTCATGTATTTGTCATTAATTTTTTTTTTGATCCATATACGTGTCATTTATTGTTGAAAGTGTGACGTAACAATTATATTCTTTTTTTTTTTCAAAATGGACTCTTATTTATCTATCATTCAATAACATGCAATATATGATATAATTACTTAAATTAATAAAGCATTGAATTAAATGTACATTTGCTAAATGAAAATTTTCATGAATTCAGCATTATCCGTGAATATAAAAAATGATTTAATTAAAACATATTTATAAAAATTAATCAATGCCCAATATATCATCAAATCATTTGCGGCTGATTTCAGTACAAGTCTAGTAATAACAATTGAAATGAAACACGAATCTCATGTAGTAATTGATTCTATAACCGTTAATTGTAGAATACATAAAAAAATCTATCCAATGTATTTTAATAAGCTAATTTAGGTTAAAATTACAATGACACACTTTCACGTATGATGCATTATAATAATGATACGATTTTTTTTACATACACAATATTAAATTAAACCTAATTTCAAGCATTGAATTAACTTTTTTTAATCCTATTTACATCAGTATGTCTGTCACTTAATAGTGTTGTCAGCGTAAAAAAAAACAAAAATTTGGTTTAAATTATTGGTGATCGGTGAGAAGTATCAAAGGAATTTAGTTCAATTAGGGTGAAATTAAACAAAAAAACGATTTCAATTAATCGAATTCGAAGTACATAAAATCGAATACGAATTTGTTTGTTAATAATTTATTAAAACTATATATTAAGAAATAAAAAACATTTTTAACTTTTATCGTAACTAACAAAACTCTTATTGTTATTACGCGTTCAAATGTATGGTACCGAATAAAGTAGAATTTGAACGCGTAAACTTCTACGCTGGTGTGAATTCAGCTACACTAATTGTTAATAAATCGAATATAATAATTAAAAAATAAGAGTTTTATTTTTTTTGCCTTCCCGATTACAAAGCATATAGGCAGAATAGTATTAGTAAAACGATACTGTCTCGAGTAGAAAAATAATATTTCTAAATAACAAATCTTATTTTCTTTAGTTTTCTAGATGCTTTCAGATACGATATTATCTACCCACCTCTTATAATCTGCCAACATTCACATGATTATTATGTCGTATTTAAATTTTTTACATATAAATGGGTCGTTCGAGTATTACGTCCATTTAAAAGCATTTAAAAGTTCAAAGGGCAATGGAGAGGGCTATGATTGGAATTTCACTGTGTGATCGAATCAGGAATGAGGAGATCCGCAGAAGAACCAAAGTATTGTGTAAGTAACCGAGATTGCTAAACTTAAGTAGCAGTGGGCCGGGCACATTCCTCGTAGAACCGATGCTTGATAGGGCTAACGGGTTCTCCAATAGCTACCACGCACCGGAAGACTTAGTGTAGGTAGGCAGCTGGTGAAAGTCGCGGGAATCCACTGGATGCGGGTCGCGCAAGACCGGTCGTTATCTACATGTGTGGGGGAGACCTATGTCCAGCAGTGAACATTTTTCGGTTGAATAGATGGATGGAAGAGTTTTGGTTCTTCTGCTTACGTATATCTTGAACGAACTCAAAAAACATAAAAGTAATACATAAGATTTTAAACTATAAAGTCATAAACATACTTTACGTCTTACTAAAGCCGAAAATCGACAGTGTTCTCTGCATTCCTAATAAATTTTCATTATTACATTTAACTAAAAATACTGAATCTATTTTGAAATCATTTGAAGTTTGTAATTTTTTTAAATATAGAATATCCACTAACCATTTAACATCTAAATGTTCAGTGCATTAGTTACAATGTATCAAGAGGATGTTTTATCGAATCACTTTTAATAAATAATCTACTAAAATGTGGTTAAGGAACATATTACAGATACGCTAACTAAACATTGAACATAAAAAAAATGTTATATATATCGATCCAATAGTTCTTCACTAAGAAATCCACTGACGGGGACATAGATACTTTTTTACTTTTATAATGTCCATTGTTTAGAATGTACTATCAGGCAGTTAAATAACGTAAGAACAGTCCGATTAACAGCAGATAAGATGCTTAACAGGATAAGGCGTTAAAAATTACAAATTCAAAATTCGTATATTTGACGGCATAATACAAAAAGCACTTTATCTTTCTTATCTAATCTGTGAAATTTTGGTCAGTACTTTTTTTGTATTCAAGACGAGTTAATTACTGATATTCACTTTTATCACGTATCAAGCGCTGGTGGGATAGTTTATGGAGCAGTGTAATATTTTATTCAACAATGATCAATAATGTAGATCATTCTACACCCGGCCTATATCTGAATGTCAAAGTTCGCCGGTCGGGATAAGGAGTACGGCCTTCACCAGCCACGTGTTTGCGCAGGGAGTCCAGACTTTGCCAAAGTTGCTGCATCTGACCGAAAATTATTACTTCCAGACGTTGAATCGCGGAATGAAGTTCTCCTGTTAATAATAACAACACGAGAATTGATTTAAATATTCATATTTTAGACTGTAAATAAAATCCCTAAAGAATTTCTAGAATCTTTATTTGATTTTTGATTTTTTTTTTTTTTTAACTTTTTCGGATTTATTACGCACTAGCTGTGCTCGTGACTTCGCTCGCGTGGAATTCAGACAATTACATTCTAATAGATAGCCTATATGCTATGTCCCGTCTCGTCCCTTCCCGTTCCACTGGGAGTCTTCCCAGTGCTGTGAAAAGACAGGGCCTCAACCCTCTCCCTTGATTTAACAAACACCAAAGTCCAGACCCCGCCGGTGCGGTGCCCGGACTAACTCGCCGTCTGTGTTTAGTCCTCGCGGAGCCCCTGAGCTGAAACTATACACCCAGCTATTTTTTCCCTAATAGGGCCGAATGGCGGCCTGCACAGCTTACTACCCATATGGTAATGAGTGCCACCTCCCTCAGCCCTACAATCAATGGTCTTATGCCCCTGCACCCTACACCTAAAATATTGGTCTCCCGGTTCTACCCTTGAAGGCCACACTGAGCGAGTGTCACCCAGGCCCAAAGAACGGAAGCAAAAATTGATAAACGCCATATTGTAGAATTTTTGCTGACTTCAATTACATTTCTTGAGATTTATTATTGGATATATTTTAAATTACTATTTTTATTTAAATTATTTTAAATGATACGCTATAATCATATTTTATGTTATGTTATTTTGTTCAATTTTAATCAATCCACCATTTTTTGGTTCTTGAATTAAAACGCATTTACTTACGTTGGTAAGTAAAAAACTTTTTGCATACTAAAATCGCCACGTGTTATTCAAACTACTATAAAACAGAGAGAAATGTATTTAATTACCTATTTAAAAGTCCCTTCCAATGATTCTTTTCCCAAAAATCGGAAATGTATAGACACGTAAATTTTACAATGTTATTATTAGTTAGCTATAGATATTAAAAATACCCACATCGGTTCAGTCGTTCTCAAGTGATTCGTTTTCCTACAAGCAGTACCTTCTTCACTTCTATTTATATATTAAAGATAGATTTAGCGTTTGTTAAGTGAGTGAACTAATGCTCTAACACGAAATGGTTATTTTTAGAGTAGGCCACTGGACTGCTGGTGAGGATTACAGAATCCAAAAAGTGGCGAACATTGAGAGATTACATAATTGCTCTAGGTACCCCAAAACGTGATAAGCCAAAACTAGTCACTATGACAAATTTATAATCTGACGTATGGTGCCCCTGATAGTGACTGGTTGATCCATGAACGCGTTACATCTAATCGAGTCACTTTAGCGGTTGTTACTTCTACTTGAACAACGATATTTGATAACCGTAGAATCTGAGGTGAACCTAGAACCCTTTCAGTTTTAATAACAAAGTACAATTTATTGTATTGATAAGTTAATACTATTTTTCACAAAAGAAATCTTATCTGATATTGCTCAGTATTCTATGATGTTAATAACTGATAAACTCATGATTTTCACGTAATGGCTAATCGATCCCTTGTTATACGAACGCAAATTGAAAAAAAATCAATTTATAGATATCTAGATATGGAATTAATTGGAGCTAGTCTACGCAGATATTGCTCTTGCTCTTGATGTTTTAATTTATAATTTATATGTAAATATAGATTAGCGAAATGATACATGTGATCAGATAAAATATGAAAATTGATCTTTTATATAGCTTTATATGTTTACCGTTATAAACACAATCTTAAATGATATTATGTGCCGATGTGGCTTAAGGAAGTAGCACTGTTAAGCCTCGAGAGTCTACTTCTGAAATGTTGCTGTCCAAATACACCCACTGTTGTTTGGCGACAGATTTTGAACTTCAAAATTACCAGTGAGCACAAATAAAATGCCCTAGCGCTATGCTATGAATTATCACGAAATTATCCTTCACCAGTTGCTCAGGTTTATTGTAAAAATAAAACTGACATGGATCGACGCAGTGTTTGAACACGGAATTATTATCATTTATAGAATAGTATTTGTACCTACTTGTTTAGTCGTTGAATAGTATTTGTACACGTCATAGTTGAATAAAGAAGGAATTTAAAAAGCGACTGTCATAGGCGGCGATGGCGTGGGCGACGTTGGCGACCGCCCACAACCTCGCGGACCATGGGCCTCGCGCCAGAGCCCAAATACTAGTTGAGTGCCCGCGGCTCCGCCCAGGTTGCATATATGGCGTTTGGTGTCGCGAGGGAAGGGGGGGAAAGCTCGCAAAATGTACTTCGCCCACATCAAATTATGATCTTGCTCCGCCACTGGCGACTGTAATTGTGGTATATTTGTTACTTATAACTACGTTATCAAATACTCACTTGAAGTAACAACTCCATGTAATCTTCTAGTGATTGTAGCATTGGCTGTTGCATTGACTTCCTGAGTCCTCACAGAGCACATAGCACGTGCTTCTTCGCGTGGACCACTACCGTAATAAGTCGAGTTTCGAGCTTCGATTAATGGCTGCTTACTGTGGACTTCTGGTGTATTGGTAAGTGTGTATGTGGGACCTCGTGCTGCTGTAATGGTAATAATATAATTGAACCAGATAAAATTAACGAAGGTGGTACTTTAATAAAACCCAATTTATAAGTTTCACTCAGTAATACAGCGAATAAAACTACTAGCACATATCTACTTGTGTCGTTCTTTAACAATCAACTAATTAACATATGAAATTGATGAGTGTATATTTGTATTATATTTCTTAACCATTCTATTTAATACTAGCGATCCGCCCGATTTCGCACTGGTATACAGAAATTTATAATTAAAAATTATACCATATGTTAGTGATAACAGAGCTCTCTACACGTGCAAGAATTTTTAAAATTGATTAAGTGGTTTTTGAGTTTATCTATAATAAACAAAAAATCAATTTTACCTCTTTACCTAATAATATAAATAAAGACTTCATATTTTAATTAATGTCCAAATAACAACTGGGTTTTTTGTTGCCTTCAAATTGAACAGAACATTTTTAATTATTTTTTATCTACAGAAAAAATCACAACTTTTTATTCAAATTTTGTTTCAAAACGCGTATACCAAAGAGGCTATGACATAATAATACATATTATTATAATACTTAAATTTTAACGTTTAACCTACAAAAGAGAATTTCAGTTCTTGTGCCAATTTTGCAATTAGATTGGTACGTACCATTCAACATTACACTTAGGCGAAGTTTTAGCCGTGTTTAAATGCGAGCAATTTTTACTAGGTAGGTAAGTCTTTGTTTACGCGTACGATAATTTGTTTACGTTGGAGTAATGTCTGCACTGTTTCTGGTATATATCGCTTATTACACAGACAAGGTCAATGATTATGATTAGGGAAATTGTGCATGAGAAATAAAATCACTAAAAGTACAACTGATAACTGAGTATTTGATATAGATCCTACAAATTTGGAATTTTTCTATTATTGTTAGTAATGTAAATATAACACTAAGTTCTTCCGATATTTATAAATGCATGTACCAATAGTGATACTACTTTTACGATATAGCATGAAGCGACCTATTAATGCACCAATGTATTATTTGTCTTTCTTAAAATATCCACCATTTGCGGTTGATGTAGACATCTCGTAAAAACCGAGTGTCCATGGTGTAAGGACATCAGGCCTTCTATTACGCATTTAGTGTTAAATATAAATTTTATGAGTGTATATAACCTCGGACAAAACAACGGTGTAAATTTTATTTGTTTACAAATTTCTGAGGCAAGCGAGTCACGTTATAAAATCATAAAAGTACATAGGTACCCACGTATCCTTAAAAATGATTTCACGTTTCTGTGTTCCTATATAAAACATGGAAGATTTTCACAAATTCATTCAATTATATAATGATTTTTGAAAATCGTTAAAGATTATTTAGGGTTACATCAACGTAGTGTTGGTGATTTAAAATTTTGTATATTACAATATTACAACATTGTCTACAGACGAGATATTTAGTCTCTTTTTTACTTTAATTAATGGATTTGCCGGGTTTTTCATATCAGAGGCCACCAAATGGTGTGCTGGCCCGACGACCTATTTTGTGTAGACTACGAATCAAATCAAATATTATAAACACTTTAATTACCTGTCCATAATTACATTTGTTAAGAGAATAATATATCTACATTTTAAAAAAATTGTACGTTAATAATAATACCGGGTATAAAGGAATGTTCCGCTGATTTCCATAGTTTTTGAGACTTGCTGAGATTAAACTTTAAAAAATCCACGAAGTTCTTATTATAAAGTTCGTATTATTTTGTCATTAATTATTCTTTGGAAAAAAATGGATGTATCATAAGTAAGCTCGGATGTTGTAACAAAATTATCATTATGTATGTATTTAAAATAAATCCGTTGCGTGATGTTGCAAGTTACAAGTAGATCGCTACAACAGTTTTGAAAATATTTTAAAAGTGCAGCGTATATGAAAATAATAATTATGTACTATTTAAAAATGTTGATAGGAAATAAACTATAAATAATACTTACAAAAATGATAAGTCGGGGCTGTGGTAACGTACTTTACCATGGTATACAAATACAGTGGAACAATCGTAAAAATTATAGTTCGCCACATTTTGACAAAAAAAAAAACATATAAATCTAAACGTCTAGAATGAAAAATACATTTTTTCCATTGGTTGATAACTTAACTACATTGATAATTTAACTTCAAAGAAACGTTTTTACTTGGTGATCTAGGTAAAGCCGGATTACGCGTGTATTTTACTCTCTGAAAGTTGTGTATCTTTGACATGGGTCGGCGTGAACTGAACGAAATGAAATCAGTAGCACGGGAATAAATACTAGTTTACAGACGTATACATTGACCAGAACTGCCTTAAAATATTATTGTTTTAAAACACGCATTTTATATGATTAATGTTAAAAAATCGATTTGAATTTGACAAAAATGTTATCTATTATCGAAATTTATAACCATAAAGTTATTCGAATGCAAAAAAAAAATATAAATAATTCAAATAACCCTTCCTCGTTTTTTTCTTTGTAACTCTGTAAACTATAAAACTGTATTTATAAATGAATGTAAAATTCAAATAACTTTGTATTTTTGCTCCTAAATAAATGTTACTGGATTTTAAATAGTTTATTTAACAACTGTAAGAAATGTGGGTAAAGATACTAAATATATTCTTAGAAAAATTTAAAATAGAAAATTGTATTTTATTTCTACATGCCGACCTCGACAAAAATAGAAAAAAAAGCACAGAACATGTTTTACTGTTATCATTGAAAACAAACATGAATTTGAAATAACTTTAACCACTTGTTACGATTTACTTATTCGTGAAAATGTTGTCTGAACTCTGAAACTAAACATATTACCTACGATGAAAGATATTGGAGTATTTATTGCACTTGAAAGTGATTGGATATATTCGTATGGCTTTCTACATACATTAATAAAAGTACCATTCCTAATCCTCCCGTACTTTAGCACAGTAATCTAAAGTTGCGGCTGCAAATATGAAATCTATACTAATAAATAAAATTGAAGAGTCTGTTTGTAATATAAATATTTTTTACTAACCTTTTTTGCATAGGTAAAAAAGGTTAGTAGTTAGGTATAGACCAAAAACACGATTTTTAAAATTGAAGTGTCTGTTTTTTTCGGAGTAATCTCCGGAACGGCTGGACAGATTTTGACGGGACTTTTTTGGTAGATAGCTGAAGTTATTGTGCGTAACTTACTTTTAGTTTTCGAAAATAATTAGGATTTCGCGTAAAAAAATTTAAAACTCATATAAATTTAAATAAAATCCGATTCAATACACAGATTTACGGGCAAGGGCTTGAATTTATGAGAAATATTTTTACTTTATCTTAGTATACACTAAAATTTTTTTTAGGGAAATCATTACAGTTCCTTATATAAAAAATAATACGCAGTGAAGAATATATGAAAACGCGAGCAGAGCCACGAGCGTACAAGTAGTTCAAAATAAAAACGTTTATGAAATGATGACATAAAATTGGGCATATTTGGTTTTCATTTTACAGTCATATACATACATATAACGGCCCGCATCCAAATTGTTTTTTTCTATAATGTATTATTATTGTCAAGAAACTTAAATATTAGACATAGTCTATAAATCATCAATAAAAAATATAGGAAAGTGAATTATAAATAAGCTTGGAAATTATTGTTAATGTCAAAGAGCCAGAGTAATAAATTATTCCCAAATTACAAAATGTCAGATTCATACAATTGATACACATATAAAATAAATGTTTAATCGTTTAATATTAATAAAAATTATAAGTAGTGTCATTGAAAAATTATTGTGGTACGTTATCGCCTTAGTTACCTATCTTTCGCCAAAGAACAGAAGCGCGTGACCGCACGCGTAAAGCCTGGTTACGGTTTTTATTTTTTTAAGATTTAAGAAGCACATTATTTTGTAGGAAAATGGATGAGGTTTTTAAAAACAAATAGTTACATAATTGTGTCAAAATTTTATCATGGTTAAATATTGAAACAAAAAAGCTATTTTTTTAACGGTCGTATCAACCAATATAGCTCTTTATGTTTTCTAGCTAACATTATCCCCCACAACATATCCAAAATTTAGCTTAATCTATTCACGTGTTTGAAAAGAAAAAAATATTTTTTTTTAATTTATCTAAAAAAATTGCTGTTTCTCAAAAACCAATAGAGTTAGGGATCTGAAACTTTCAAAATCTTATTACATAATTATTTGGTACCAACAAATTCTCACAGTATCGTTTAAATGCCTTCGAAGGAAAAATTCACTATACTTATATCCCCAGCCAGGACTATTATATTAATTACTCAAATTATTTGAAACACACGTTGCAGTAATTTATTTCATGAAAACTATAATATTTCCATGGTGTTAGGGTATTTATTGCACGGTGGTAGGGCATTTTCTAATAATGCCTCAAGTTTGAAAACCTGTCGCCAAATACCAATAGGTGTGTTTCGGCAGCATCGCTCGAGCATCAGTACCTATACGTTTAGTGTGTTTACCATCCTGGACGATGACGATGTGTCACTTAACATAAGGTGAGATTGTTATCAAATCACTGAGCCTATACCGTATAAAAAGAGAACAAAACAAAAATATCTTCTGATTTCTATTAATTATCAAGCAATTGAAGAATAAACACCAAACATTACTTGTTACTCTATATTCTACTGGCAATTTACCACTTGCACGTTATTGTGTTCAATGACTTTAGTGCATTTTTCTTAAATAGGGTTCAATTCAGGTCGATGATCCGTATTGTCTATATACTTTTCGATATAATGAGTCATCAATTGTAGATGTCATCCATAAATGTCAGGATATCTTTACTACAATGAATACAATGGTTTGTCTGGCCTCAGAGTTATGGTGGCACATTATGCAACACTATGAATAGGGTTGTCAATCGCACAGCGTGAGTTTTAGTGTTTAATATCCCTTCGATGTACTAAGGAGCGGCATTAATTATCCCTATCAAAAATGGATGTGTTGTTCATGTATCATAGTTTAAGGCTGACTTTGATTGAATATAAACAACATTTATCATTTATCTTTCATATTTGTAAACCAATCTTTTTCATTTGACATAAACATTACATATTATCCTGAAATCGCATATCAAAACACTGAAATTCGTAGTAGTCAATCGCATGCTTTACTTATTGAGTGGCTTCCATTTTACAACCAAACATGACGACAGTAGTTAATATTAATTTTACATTACAATACAGTCATTTTGTTGAATGCGTGCACTCACTATATACAAATAGGATTGTAATTATTGTAGTATTATTATTAACACACAAACACTAAAGAAACTAAATGCAAGCAGAATCAGTTAATTATTATCACTTTACCTAATTAATTTTGTTGTCTAAGATTTCGAATTCATAAAGTTTTCTTAAAAACATAACACAGAACTAAAATCTGTTCGCCTCTCAATGAAATTAATAAGAGTCATATTGACATAGACGTCTTCCATTGCTCTAGTTGCTTTCGCTCGAAACTATACAAATTGAACGACCCTTATTTATGCTTTATTTCATTTTTAGCACTAATATAATATGTACACATCTGTAGATTACTTTACACAGTTATAATGTATACAATTTTGTGTACAATATTGTAAATGTGTCGTTGATGTGTAAATAAATAAATAATGTAAATACAATTATATTGTAAACAGCCTTATTCTCCATAAGACTTTTTGGTTCTTCTTTATATTACGTATACGCAATGTCTCATATAGGTAATATCTAACCTGCAAATTATAAATAAGAAGTAACTAACCCTAACCATAAACAGGAGTCTAAAAATGGGAGCGCTCGTTTAGTCACAGATATGCATATAAGCCGTATTATCTTTAAAATCATGTCAAGGACTTAAATACCATATATACGGCAGAAGCTATTGTAAAACTACTGACCATTATACTCATGGGAAAATTAATTCAATTAACTAGGATTCCCGTTTTATAATAGACAGTGCATTCAAAGGAACGAGTCCACGACGATCCGTATTTAAAACGTTTAATCTAAATCGTCGTATAATAGTAATACGATTTGATTAAAAGTAACATATTCACCATTTAGAAAATAATTGTCCGACGTTGAATTTTAGTCTGTAATTTAGACTGGTTCTCAAGCGATGCTGCCGGAGCAAACCATATTGTTATTTGGCGACAGGTTTTCAAATTTGAGGGTGGTTAAGTGCTGACAAGGAAAAGAGGTGGCCGGTCAAATAACCAAAATTTTACTTACCTAGTTCTTGAAAGGTTCCTAATTATAAATACAGAAGTAACTGAGTATGTCTGTTTAAGAAGCTAGTTGAGACCTTAGAGAAGGTCATAGGCTACTTTTAATACGAAAATGAAACTTGAAAAGGGTATAATAGAAGGCTTATTTCTATGTATCTGTGTGTGTATGTGTGTTACGGTTAATAATACTCGTAGTACCATCCGATATATTCCCGTGGGTGTCGCAAAAGGTGACTAAAGAACAAACCAGGGGATGGGCAGCGGCATTCTTTGAGTACCATAAACACGTACTAGGATCGCCAACCCGCCTGCCAAGCGTGGTTGTTAGGGCAATCATCCTCCTCCCTCCCTCCCTCCCCCCCACCCCTCTTATATGTTTGGTTGAGACCTATGTCCAGCAGTAGACTTCTTTCGATTGAATGGATTAAAAATATAGAAAACCATGATCTCTATACTTATGGTGAAAAGTATCATTTGATGGGCATCGCTGTCGACCAAGATATTTGAACTGACGGTTGTGACCGTCGTCAGAGAATTTCCATTTATGGTGGCGAACATTGAACTCCCCCCATGACTGCGGTGAACGGTGACAGTTGATCGTTCTTAGCATTTAGTGATTGTGACCAGCCTTGTAGTATGTCAAATGATAATGGTGACCGTTGATATACCTATATCATACGAATATCGCTTGTTACAGTCACCATAACCAAATTTAAGTCCGTTGATAGTCACGTAGATATGGTTAGAAGGCATCAGCTATCTCTGGCTGTCAGTCCGTGTCACATCTCAGCCTCAAAACAGATTTTGACAAAATTTGTCAAAATTATTAGGAATTTCCAGTTGAATAACCTAAAAATGATGACAAAAATTATGTCTCAGAAGGTGCCGTTTTACTGACGTCATAGGTCGCATTACGTATGCTTAAAAAGGTTTCGTGTATCATCATAGATATTATCTTAATCCGAAGGTACTCACGCCTTCGCACACAATGAACTAAGATTATGTATGTACATACATGGTATATGCCCAAAATATAGGTACGTAGGTACTATAAATATATTTAATCACTTTATCAGATTTCTACTTTGATAACTACGATAATTACTATCACGTTCACGGTTAAAACTAGAATTTATTTTCCAAATTTACTTTGTTTCGCTTTTCTATGATATACTTAATTGTTTACAAGTTACTTTCATTTATTGTCTATAAAAGGCATTAGTTACATATAATTCATTTATCTTTTTTATTCAAGGTTATCATTATGTTTTCAAATTCGGAATTGCATATAAAATGTTTAATTAGAAAATAATCTGTAGGGATATCTTACATTCATAAATTTAATATATAGCGCGTCAATGAAAAGTTACGGAACCGGTTATATACGCGGAAAAATTTGGCTCCCAAAGAAAGTGTTATAAAACGCGAATGTGACTGCTACAGCTTACGCCAGAACAGGACCGATTATTTTTTTTTCAATTATAAAATAAAAGAGACTTTGCTTTACGTTTTTCATTTATTCGTCAAATTTGTTAGATGGAAGTCTTAAACGGGCTTTTTCGAAGGGTCCTAGTTTCTATAATATTTAATTAATTAATGGAAAAAATCAAACATACGAGCAAGGCGGTGGTGGATAGACTCGTACATATATTATATTGTTACAAAAATATTTATTATAATGCCATTTTCCAGGGAGAAACAGGGGAATACGTTTGCCCACACACCCCTTGAATAAATAAGTGATCCCAACGAAGGATCTAATTTTCATTAGTAGGTCAGCAAAGTGGCTATACTCGTATAGCTGCACTCGTAAGTGCGGTACAATCTAGCCAGCCTGCTAAGATGGTTCTCTACGTCTTTTTTTTTGGGAACTCGATTCCATGTGTAGACGAAGATATGTGCCCTAAGCGCTAGTAGGAGTTTAAATCTTCATTTATATAGTAGGCAAAGGTAAGGAGTTTATCAACTGCTTTGTTGTTCGTGTCGAAATAAAATCAAACATGTGTATGTGGTGCCATGAACTAGTCTCTATTATTCTGTAGAATTAAGTAGACGTATACATATTTTATAAGATTTTCTCATTCATACTGATTAAGTATACATTTAAATTTTATACCACGTGAACGAAATTGCAAGAAAATATATACCAATAATAATAATAAGCAGCAAAGAATTATTTCAAAAATCTTAGTAGCACTAAACATTATACTCCTTGTATAAGTGAAAAAGGAAATAAAATATAGTGCGTGTAACATTCACGACCCAACGGTTCCGTACAGTAATTTTAAATGAACATTCGAAAAAGCATAACCTACAGTAAATAAACATTTATATTTTTATCAAAATAATAAAACACCATTACTCATAAATAATCATTAGTATTTTAAACAAACTTTACAGTATCCAAAATACATATAAAATGTATTTATTACACAAAGCTTAACAAATATATTAATTATTGTATCCCTTCAATGACTGTTTGATTTATAGTTGATAATCAGTTATAGCAATCGCGGCATGATTTTTAAATTCTGGTATTTAAAACATAAATTTTGGAACGTAGTTGCAGTATAAACAATACATTTATTCAACAATAACGGTATATAATACACATATAAGGTATGGTGAATTAAAAATAGATTAAGCTCCATTTGCAAATTTTATAACGTGACAAATTTGGTGTGAGCAACTATGTATCTATTTATTATATATTATTTTATTATTATTTATTATTATTATATTTATTATTATTATTTAATCATAATCAATAAGAAATATTTTCCTTGTTTTATGGCTGAGTGTGATGTTGTTTGTTTAAGTAAGAAAACACAAAGAAAATAGTATATTATTGTGTATCAATAGCTTCTTGTGTGATTAAATCTTGTGTGACTTAGTATTCCAGTAAAATTTTAATTTTGTGCATTATAGATAACTATAAGAAACAAAAAATAAAACTAAATACATTTTAATTGACTTGAGTAAATACTCGTACATGTAAATATAGTGCATATTTTAATATATATACAAAACTCAATAAGGACAGATATCATTTTACGGGCGGGAACGCTCTGCGTTTGATGTGGCCTACTTTTATTAAAATAATATTTTATTTACGATTATTAACACGGTATGTAATAGTAATGAAATAATAATGTTTATGATCAAAGTTATTTGCAGAAGCCATAAATAATAATAGTTTTAAAAATATTGTAAGGATAAAATAACTCAAACTGCATAAAATATTTTCATTACAGCATGAAATTAGTATTACTGTTGGCGCTGTGTACCATAGTCGCGGCTGCCCCGGGAAATCATGAAAAACACGGTATAACTGATTTAGGTAAGTTTCATGTTTACCTTATTTTTCTATATATTTCTTTTCATTTATAGCGGTTAGTGCCAGTGATGGATTAAAATGGTGAACAAATGAAGAAATACTCAGTAGAGTAATTTAACGAGAAAAAAATAGAACAGAGGACTGATGCTTCTAATCACAAATATGTTGTTAATACATAATTCTATACCTTCTTTAGGGAAAAGGCCTTTGTCCAGTAGGGTAATAAACAAGCTATAAGGTAATTATTTTCATTATTACCTTTTATATGATATTCGTAAATATACTTACTTTGTAATCTGTAACTACAAATATAGTTAGTTCCGTGTAACACACATGAGTTTTTATTATAATAGTGAACTCTATTGATACTTTGATAGGTACTAGTCAGAATATATAACTGTAACTAGTATATACATATCTGTCTGTATTAGTTTGCAGATATTGGATCCTTGTTTACCAGAATATATATTTTTAAAGTTATTGTGTGTATGCACTTTTACAAGAAGTCTTGTCGGATTTTGTTAGACTTAATAATCAAATATAAGCAAATTCAGTAATAACCAATATCTGGTTGATATGATGGATATGGTAAATATGAGGTGCACATTTCTTCTGCCTCGGTGGCGCAGTTGTATTACAGGTCGACTGTCGTTCTTAGGTCTCGGGTTCGATCCCCGAGTCAGGTAAAGTGATATTGGGTTTTTTCTACTCAGTATTATCCCGGAGTTTGGAATTAGTGCCCGATATGGCGACAGGCTCGCCCCCCTGTCACATCTGGGACGGAACTAAACTCGGCGAAATGTGGGTGGTGTAGTTCGCTATTTCACCTCTGCCTACCCCTTCGGGGATAACAGGCGTAAGCTTATGTTATGTTATGTTATATTTCTTCTCGAAGGAGAATATGACAATGGATTATATAATTGATCATATTACAGATAATATCGTTATCGAAAACCCTGGTTTTGGAAATATTTTGGTCGATATTCTTATTCGACAACTGTTCCAATTTATACTGTGGGTTATAAAAAATGGTTGGGCTGAACACGGAATTCCTGTCCTAGATCCCTTGAATATAGAAAATTACCATCTAGTTCTACCGGCTGGTATTATCAAGTAAGTACGAGTGCTTCATAGAGAAAGTTGAATTCTGCTTTTTATTAAACTATGACCATGTTTTTCTTTTAAAAGCTTCTTTTATCGTTTTTTTGTTTTTTTTTTTAATAAATTAGGCTACGTAATCTTTGTATTGTACTTGTATTATTTATTGTTCCTTAAAGTATAAACTATAAATGCTGCCTACAAATATCAATAGCGTCGTATATTTTATTTTAAGAAAATATGTAAAGAAAATATATATATATATATATATGTATGTGAAGAATGAAATAACATCGTAATATTAATTTTAATGTTACTATTAATCCAAATATGATGTCTTTGCAAATGGATTCTTATCTCTGTGAAAAGGTTGTCATACGAGGCGTGGCAGAAATAACCATTTAAACAAGTGTTTAATTCTTGTTTTTGTATTAAAATTTCAGTCTCGATTTACATCTGGAGAACATTCACGCTACTGGTTCCAGCCTATTTGTGGTTCATAAAAGCGATTTCAGTGCTCACGACATCTCGTTAGATGTTCATATTTCTTTTCCCTTACTGAACATTAACGCGGGTAAGCATCGTTTCGTACAATTTCGTAAAATACACAAAAAACTGTATTAGCTATAGGTAAAAGTAAAGGTAGAACATATGAAGTTGTAATTAAATTGTCAATTAACCAGCAACTTCTCGTTCACATTAACAGTAGGAATCCATGACATAAAAATGTAAACTTTAATGTGACATAAATCATTATGAATTAATTCAAATTATAAACGGGTATTTAAAATATTACCATAGATAATATTATTCACCAAAGTATGCAATTTAAATATAATTCGTCTAAACACAAATAATTAGTTCTTTAACCTGTGTTTATTTATTTTTAATTAACGGTTAAATATTTTCTATTATTCATCTTTCGCTACTAAACGAATTTTATTTAATCTTATAAATGAAAGATTTGACACAATAAATTTAGGAGCATGTTAAATGTTACAGATAGATATGACTTGATCGGTGATTTCTTCACTGCGCTGCCTTTATATGGAGGAGGAAAAGCTAAGTAAGTGTTTTTCGTTTTTGTATGGATACGATGCTTATATGTATGAGCATTTTATTTTCATCAATGTCTTACTATTTTAGAATTATTATTTTATAGACATATTTCTTAAAATATTTGCTTTGCAGCAGCTTTTCAGTGTATGTGTATTACCGAATACAATTATCCTTCACACACTGCTTTAACAGTTTGAATTTAACTCGAAAACCAACCTTTACCTTGGTTAATACTTGACAGTTATTAAAATAAAAACACTTACGTTTTTTTTAGATTTCTTGCTGACGAATTCGCTTTCAAAGCAAAGCTCTATTTTATGCAATCTGAAGATGGTAAATCTATTCTCATTGATAAAATTGAAAATGCTACATTTAAGATTCCGAGCATTAAGGTAAAGTATCTTTGTTTGTTTCTCAAACATTAAGTTTATTCCTTTTATATAACTGGGTTAGTTATTCATACAAACATTGATCGAGCGACATAAGGAGTGGCAGATTAAAGAATATTTTTTACATAATGACAAGGCATATTTTATCTTAATTGATGGTTTAAAAGTACTAGCAGACGTAGCCGGATGATGAAAATAAAAAGAAACGCATTAATCAGGTGTCTCAAATAAATAAGTAGACTTGAATTTATACAAGTTACTTTCATTTGTTTTTGAAACTCACCTGAGCACAATCGAACTTAAAAGAGTTCCATTCCATTCTCGCCCAGTGATATCATTAATATTCAGAATTAATAACATAATTTTCAGACTGATTTGACTGGTGTCATTGGAGGTGGAGATATTGACAAAGTTGTTAATGAATTGATGGAAGACGTTATTTTCGATTACATCAACCGGTTTCATGGTGCTATCGCTTTGGTTACATCGAATTTTCTCCCAACACTATTAAATCCGTTTCTGGCCAAGTTGGACTCGTGGAAATACATTGCTATTCTCTTAACATAAATTAATTATCGATTTGTCGAAAACAATTTCAGAAATTTTACTGTCTCTTATTCAAATAAACGAAAATATTCATAATATATACGTGTTAAATTATTTGTCACTGTCAAATAAAATAGTAATCGTAAATTTCTAATATACAACCCATGTGCCACAAGCTCAAGAAAAATTATATTATTAAAATAACTTGTAAGTACTAAAATTAAGTAAGAGCATATGGGTACTCTGTACATGTGTCAGAAGTGAAGCTTCTTTTTTGTTCTGCAGTACTAATTATGAGTATTTCGACCATCTGTATAGGCTAGGACGCCGAGATAAAATAGTAAATGTACGCCGCAGACTGAAAAGATTGGGAACCCCTGATGTATGTATAAGACTTTTATTATTATTCTAGATAAGTAACTGATTCTTTAATGACAAAATAGAATAATAATATAATCAATGCGGTTAAATTCATAACTCATTTTTGCTACATCATAGCGATTTCATCATTTTTGTTGTTCATATTGTATGTATTCATTTTGATGGACATAAATAAAATTATAACCTTGCGGGTTCTCTTCTCACTCGTTAACTTTACCCTCCGTATAAGCAGTAGATTTAATATGTACTGCCATCTATACGTTACTGAATTAACAAGTTTACAGGATTCAGGATAATTTTTGGGCGTATTTCGTAATGCAAACAGAAATTTACAGATGGCGCTTCTAGAAAATCTTATACATATATGATCTTCATTTCGATTGAATTAAAATAACTTATTGACTCTAACTATTGCATGTTTAAAACTTTTTGGTTGTATTATTTGACTTCTAAAACATGGAATTAGAATAAAAGTATTTTATAATTGTTTTTCTTTAATTATAGGTACTAAAACGAACTTTCATTGTAAGGAGTATAATATACTATAATACTACCTATAAGATTACACATTGACCAATAATAATAGTGAAATATAGCACGTGGTTTTTTAAACTATTCGAAAAGCTATAGCACATACATTTATTGTGAATTAAAGAATACTAAATACAAATGAAAAGGTAATAAATAATAATTTCTACAATAAAAAAGTACTTCGCACTTCTATCCGTCCTTTTTTTTTTTTTTTTTGACCGGGGGAAATGCATTACGCACTACCCTTACCTATTGTATTAGTGAGACCGAGGTCCCCCAATACAATAGGTAAGGGGGCACGGAGGGACGAACTCCGTGCCAGTGTGGGACTCGCCCGGGCGTGAAGCGCCCGGAAATACCCACTAAAACCCCCCGGGGCCGTCCGCTGCATTTGGGGTGGGGGCGACACGGGGTGGCTTTCGCAAGCACCGCGTCGCACTTCTATCCGTCCTAGAAACCAGTACATGGCGGCGAGTCGATGCGAATAACGTTTATAAGTTACAGCAATTAACAAAATGAGTAAAAAGAGCGCATGCTTCGCCATTGTCGGTGGCATTCTGTGGCATATATAAAACATTATACTTGCTCTGCGGGTGACACCAGAGATAAATAAGGAAAAATAAAATGGTACTAACGCACTGTGGCACTAAAGAAATGTAATACATATAATAATATACTAAACTAATTTCTTTGACTAAACGTGCTAAGAGATATTCAAAATCATGTGGCTTAGCATCACCTAACGCTGAAGATACCTTGAAATTTTAATCTTATCGTGTGTAAAGTTTCACATAATAAATTATGTTGTTTTAGTATCATTGGCATTACTTCTGGTCTTATTTCTTAATAGCTGTGCCCGCAGCTTCGCTCGCGTGGAATACAGACAATTATATTTTAATTGGCAGCTTATATTCTCCCTCTGAATAAGAGCTTTGCTTACTAATGCCACTCTAATATACTACTACTAATAGTTATCATACCAATTTAGGACTTTCTCTTGTGAATAAAATACTGTCGACAAACAATAGAATATTCAAAACCACGAATCTTGACATATTTATGAACATATTACTGTAAACGAATTAAATACTAAGTTCCTTGTATTTTTTTTTTTGTATTCTTTATTTTGACATAAATATAGATCTATAGAAAAACTGAATATTATGCTCGCATAAATAATGCCGTACTTTTTTTTTTTTTTGACGGTGGGAAATGCATTTACGCACTACCCTTACCTATTGTATTAGTGAGACCGAAGTCCCCCAATACAATAGGTAAGGGGGCACGGAGTGACGAGTTCCGTGCCAGTGTGGGACTCACCCGGGCGTGAAGCGCCCGGAAATACCCACTAAAACCCCCCGGGGCCGTCCGCTGCATTTGGGATGGGGTCGACACGGGGTGGCTTTCGCAAGCACCGCGTCGCCCCCTGCAGCGAAATGCCGTACTTACCTATAATTAAGGTTACATTTAACAAGTACTGTAAAAAAAGTAATTTTAAATAATCCATCGGATAAGGTATAGGTAATTGGTGAATGAATAAATAAATAAACAATGGGAAGGGAGAGTCAAAAATGTCCGAAATTTAGCTTACATAATATTTGGAGGACCATATAAGTAGGTTTGGAGTACTAGTGTCCAATGACTCCACCATGCGTTGGACAGAGGAGTCTCTCAATACCCAACCCTTCAGGACAGATATACGGCCTAAACCTGCCAGGAAGTAGACGTAATATGAAGCAAATTTCTACTCCACGGCCAAATAGGTGAACGAAGGAACACCGTGGGATTTTATTAGTCAATAGGAGTCTGACATAGCCTATCCTTTTCTACTCGCTGTGGTTTTCTGATATTAATTTAACATTAGCGAGAAACGACCATACACATTCTGCATATTGAGTCCAATCACATTGACTGCTAGAACAGTGATTATGTTTGTGTACTATACACAATAATGTCCAGTTCTACATTAGTAAAATAATGTTCGTCACGCTATTGAACACTCGGTTTAAAAAATAATCAGTTAATATTTAATTTTTGTATAACGACCATCATCAAAATGATCATCAATAACAATTTCAAATAGTATCTTAACCTACGTTACAGAATGAAGTTAGTATTGACATTAGTGTTGTGTGCACTGGGTACAGCTGCGCCGAAGGGAAATGAAAAGGAAAACATGTTCGAGCTAAGTTAGTGTTTTATGTTTTGACTTTTTTTATATATAAACTAACCAACGCTGTGTTCACCAAAAGGACATTGACAGCTTCACCGGATTTTCCACGATCGGTTTTTTCACGATGTTCTATTAACAAAAGTTACATGGAAACACTATATAGGTATAATAATATCACGAGAGAAATGTATATCTACACATATTATAGTTAGTACTAATGAACGATATGACCCTACGAGACAATGACACAAAATTCGAACTGTTGATTCCGGTATAATAATGATTACTCTTTTTTTCATTTTTACATAATCCTAAGCAATTTTTAATAGAATTTATGAAACAATAGTTTCTTTTACACATATTATCAGTTTGGTTATGTTAGTTTATTGGACAGATGTTTTGATGAATATGAATTTTACATATTAAGAGGACAAGCTAGCTACATTTATTCCATACAAACGTGGACTACTGTTTCCACCCGGGATAAATAGTATTACGGTAAATATTTTTTTATACTAAATAATATACCTACTACCGCCATGTCCGTACGTTCAGATTTTTTCCATAAAATAGTTGTTGTAGAAATTAGGAGCCATTGAAAATGAAAAAAATGCTTTTTTTTTTTTCCGTCATTTTCAGACGCTCGTCGAAAAATTTAAAAAAAGCGAAACGTGCAGCCAGCCTGTATTATTCTAAAACTGAAAGAAAATTAAAAATCGGTTCAGTTTTGGAGGAGGAAACAGTGTTCTACGAAGTAATGTTTTCGTCTTTTTTGCGTAGGTAAAATCAGCCCGAGCTGCAGTTGTCCTTTTTGTGTTTTATGATTCTTCTTTGGAGCGCAACGCGATAGCAATAGATTTCTAAAATACCTACTTTTCCGACCGCTTGTTGTCTTAAATATCACTGTTCATCATTTACAGATAATATACTCACGAGCGAAACTTCTGATGGGCGAAATATTTTGGTTAATATGCTTATTCGACAAATGTTCGAGTTTTTAAGAAGGGTTATAAACAACGGTTGGGTTGAACAAGGGTTTCCTGTACTGGACCCTTTGGACATTGACAACTTTCATTTAGTTATACCGGCCGGAATAATTAAGTGAGTAATTTTTTCTTCTTATTTCGTCACATCGTTTCAAAGTAATTTGCATACCTCGGTACTGATATTTTTTATAATTTCACCTGATGTTAAGTGTCGGTTTGGTCGAAGTTGATAAACACACTAAGATTAGAGGTACTAGCTCTCAAGTGATGCCGCCGGAGCACACCTATTGGTGCTTGGCGATAGGGTTTTAATTTGAGGATAGTAGCTACTCAGGCGGGCATTATTAGAAAATTATACCAGTATTCTATGATTTCCTCACGATGTTTTACTTCACAGAAAGCTCAGACCCATTATAGGATCGGATAGGCATGTTCGAACCTTCGTCCATCGACGTAGAATCCGTATAATCGGATTGTATGTGCCACCATCGCTTCAGGTACAATTTCAATAGCAGAAACTTCAAACGAAACAACTACTATTCATTTATATTGCTTCATATAATGTATTTCACTTGGTTTTTTTTTTCATTATTATATTAATATATATCCTTGTTCATAGATTATGTCTACGTTTAGAAATATTCCTAATTTACTTACCATAAAATATATAATTATTTATCGTATTTACTTACCATTTTTACATTATAGGATAACATAACATTCAAAACGTATTTAGTAAATATATGTTACGAAGCCTCAAAACATTAATGAAACTACATTACACTAGAATAATTCTATTAAACAGGAATTATCGGAATCAAAACACATTATTATCATTTAGCAATGTCCGGCGATATCACTTTCGTCAAATTTTAATTCCTAGAACAGCGATTCCCAAGCAGTGGTCCGTAAGATCCGAAATAACTAATATTCGCAACGTATAATATTTATATGTATTTGTATATTTGTTCCTGTTGTTTCTGATATAATCAGTATAATAGCGATTATTCTATATCATGAATGTTTTATGTTAGTATTATAATGGTTCGAATAATTCAATAAATTTTCTTTACCACTGGAGGTTTTGACGTCATATCAACATGTCTTGATATACCGTATTATTAATTATGTACGTACAAATATAACGATTTACTTTATTAAATACAATTAATATTTTTATTAACCGTCGAGTACCCATAAAAATAAGACAATAGGAAGGCAATAAGAAAACAATGGAAAGCTGGCGTAAACGACAGGTAAGTGCTCATGGGGTTAATCGTTTATTTTAAAAATTAATATTTGGGGCATTCGACGTGAAGGGAGAACGGAGAGTTTTGGTTTTGAAAGTCGTTCATATTCAGTGTAATTGTACTAGATAGAAATATCAAGTCACAATATTTCTTCTTTGATGTTTATTTGTCAAGTTATGATCGGTATTCCTTTTTTGTATGGAACGGCTAACTTGATGATATCTCGGGAAGAAATTGACTTTACGTTTTTTTTTCGATGTCTCGAATTCAGAACGTTTTCTGGCGCATTGGAAAAACCTGAATGTAATCCAGCTAAAAACATAACATTTATTAATTCTGAGGCGGTACGATGTTCAGCGGGACAGCCAATGTTTAATAAAAGAGAATTTTGATATTAAATAAATTTCATATTATACCTATTTGTTTTTTTTAAATTTCAGTCTGGATGTACAACTGGAGAGAATCCAAGCGAAGGGATTCGGCCAGTTCGTAGTACATAAGAGCGATCTTAACCTCCACCAGCTCACGTTAGATCTTGATATTTCCTTGCCCACAGTGAATATTAGTGCCGGTAAGCATTGCTTTAATTGTATTTAGTTGTGTAAAAACAAAACCATTGAAGTGTTACAATAAGGAGTCTCAACAGACTTCTTGTTATTTTAACCTCGAAGGAGTATACCCTTCATAGAATACTTACTATAGATTCATTTGAATAGGATACTTCTGATACATTGTGGTCCAATCACAGTTTGTTTAACGGCTTGAGGTAAAACTTCTGATACATTGTACAAAGTTTGTTTTACCTCTAGCCGTTAAGTACTCGTATTGTGTTACCATGGACAATATATAACATTCGCCTTGATTTAATTGAATATTCAGCTATCACAGCATAAAGAAACTTCGTAGCTGCTAGAACACTTTAGTATGGGGGGTATGTCGCGGTGCATGCTTGCGATCCCGTGTTGCCCCCCCCCTCGTGTGGCGGTAAAACGGTCACTCATAGGGTTTTTAGTGGGTAGTCGCTAGGGTCTCCTTCCTTGGTGTTAGTCACACACGCCCTCCCTGCCCCCGCATGGGAGGACGATGCCTAAAAACGCATTTCCCTATGAAAAAAAAGGGCCACTTTAGTATATTGGTGGGTCAGGTGAACATGATAATGTACATCAGTTCTACTATAGATTTTCAGTAAAAACTTATAGCTGTATTGATATTATTAAAACCACATAGTTTACAGGTATTTTATTTCTGGTCACATAATAATCAAAATCCACTTTTTTGGGAACGTATTTTTCTTGGAGTACTTATTATTGAGATATAGAAGCTGAAACTTCTCTTTCATGCGGAAAAAATAATATAATACTTATTTATTTATTGCATTTTGATGCAAATCAAAAAGCAAATGATGCTTTTTTATTTATTTTACAATAAACCGAGATGACTTTTTCCATATTTATTCCTACAAAATTTCGAAAAATTTAATACACAGACCGCATTGTTTTACCTACGAGTCATAGCGGCAAATCGTTGACGTATGAAATTAACGGAACTTTATTTGATATTTCTCTTTTACAGATTGTACGTATAGCTAGAAACATATTTGTAGTACTACTTTGAATTCATTTTGGCATGTTTTACGATTTAAATGTACTATAAAAAGCAAACATTCAATACGATTGCCAAAATATTTTAATAACGTGACACCTAGTAATGACACCATATAACGAGACTCAGAGGTAAATTAACTCTGAACGGACTACAGCCTCGAAAGAAAATATTTTGTAAATATATCCTTTGACAAATATCGGTAGATTACTTCAGGCCAATTGATAATTACTCTTTATTTCATTCTTTGTTGTTAAATTCAAACCAAATTAAAAAAATGAAATTGTCGATAAAATCGTTTCATGTAATTTAAACAAAAATATAATTTAACACAAATAAACACTGACTGTTAAAAACTAATCTTCAGAAAATGAATGTGTGCGTATTTAACTTCCTAACTGAATGAAACTATTATATAATCTGAATAAATTTTTCAGATAAATATGACTTGATCGGTAATCTCTTCTCTGTGGTGCCTTTATACGGGGCAGGAAAAGCTGAGTATGTATTTTGCGAATTTCAAATACCTATCATGTATTATTAATATTGCCATTTCCCAATTTGGTAAATTTACGGAACCCTATGATATTTTAATAATATCAATAAACAAACAGTTTATTTAACTCGTAAATCAATCTGACTTCTGTTCGGCATAACACAAAATTGTTTACTATTTATTTCAGATTTCTGGTCACAGAGTTTACTTTTCAAGCAAAGTTATATTTGATACAATCTGATGATGGCAAATCAATACTCATTGATAAAATTGAAAATACTTATATCAAAATCCCAAATATTAAGGTATATTGCCCATTTTGTATTAAATTAGTTAATATATTTCACAGATAAAATTTGAAGAATACTGTTTGGTTATCCACAGCTATTTTTTATCCCCTCTCTGTTAAATTGCTGTATAACTAAACAAAAGATAGGTATCTGTAACATGGCAAGACTACTATACTAAAATTTAAAATATATAAAGTTCTATGGAAGAATTATAAATAATTTATTTACATACAAAGTTCGCGCGTATAAATGAATATTATAGTAGATAATTATACTTATTAACTTACACAGACATATTCACTTCAATGTTTTAAGCGAGTTTTTGTATAGAACTATCACTCTTTAGCGTTATTACTCTATACACTTAAGCATGATTGACTTTTCAGTCCAATTTGATGGGTGTTATCGGCGGTGGAGACATCAGTGCTATCGTAAACAAAGTTACTGAAGATGTAATATTTGACTACGTCAACCGGTTTCAAGGTGCTATCGCTCTGGTGATGTCGAGGCTCGTCCAAAAAATATTAAACTCATTGCTCACCGAATTGGACTCTTGGAAATACATTGCAGTTCTTTTGCCTCATACATGATTTGTATTATTGGCATTACAGATCAAAATTCATGTTACAATTAAACCAATATATTATTATTAATTATTTGTATCTTGTAATTTATCACCAAATACAATCATAAGGTGGACCGACGACGTGGTGTAGGTCGCGGGAGTCCGATGGATGCGGGCGGCGCAAGATCGGTCATTATCTAAATCTTTGGGGGAGACCTATGTCTGGCATTGTACGTTTTTCGGTTGATTGGATGGACGGATAATAATATTAAATTTGAACTATTATTAAATATTGTTAATAAATTTCAAGTTATGAAATTTCTGAATATATTTTATGTTGTTCTCGATCATATAATAGGTACGTTGTCTAGAAACTTAAGAACTTCAATTTAGTATGATATATGAAAATGATGTTACAAGCATAGAACCTTTGTAATAAAAATGCATTTAAAAATACAACAAAATCATTTTCGATGATTCATTTTGCAACACAAATACAATAGTAATCAATATAAAATGATCTCCGGGGTTGGTAAATAAATTTAATCTAATCTAAAGAAAATTTGTTTTTGTATTAAGTAAACCCACACAATAAAGTAAAAAATCAAAACCCGCTATCGGATATCTTATCACTAACAGCGATATTACCGCTAATAGGTACTATACTATATTTTAAATATTATCTCAATCTAAATTGATCGGCAGTATCACAAATCACTGTTTACAGATAGGATTATGATTTTATAAATTATTTTAGTGATACCGTTTATGCAGTAGTTTGTGATTAGTGTTGTGGATATAACCAGGTGAGTTCTGTATTGAGAATTAAATTAAAATATAAGAAAAGCCTATTATTACCTATACCTATCTCTTGACGAAGTTCGACCAAAAAAACAACGAATTATGACAATACTAAAATAACAAAAAGATTGTGTGGTTAAAATAGTAAAATATTAAGCTTAGAATTTTTAATTTCATTATGTGAGCTCGCCAAGTGACGTATATACGCTCAGCGTTCCGACCACAATCTCATCTGATGTTTAGTGACGATGTGCTCCGGGATGGTAAACCCACTAAGCCTCGAGGTAAAGACTCTCAAGTGATGCCGCCGGAATATACTCTTGCTGCTTGGTGATAGGTTTTCAAACATAACAGTGATCGCTAGCTACCCAGGTGGGTATTATTACAAAATGTCCTACAACCATGCTATGATTTCCTCGCTTTGTTTTCCTTCACTGAAAGCTCAGGCTCATTATAAAGTTGGATAAGTGGGTTCAAACCTGCGTCCATTGACGAATCTGACCGCAATACCAACTGAGCCATCATCTCTCCATCACTGTGTTATGATGGTATTTCTAAAAATGTTCTTTAGTAAAACCGTATGCTAATAAATTTTTTTTGCTTTAAATGAAATATTTCTATTACAGAATGAAGCTCTTTATACTACTAATGTTATGCGCCTTTGGTGCTGCAGCTCCAAATCAGAAGGAAATTCCTATTGTTGTGAATGGTAAAACAGCAATTAGTAAACTTTTAAAATCTAAATGATACTTTCGTTTCTCTTAAACTCCCAAACATGGATTTCAATGTAAAAGTCAACGAAAGCTAATATTTTTAAATAAAATAATTTTCAAAGTTTATATATGAAATATTTTAAAAATGTTATTCGAAATTAACACCATCAATTCAATCCTTATAGAATTGAAGTTGAATAGTTAGTAAACATTGAACTAGCGTTTTATTAGGATTATAAGGGGATGGTTTTAATGGGTAGTGTGCGGCGGTCGGAGCTATCGCTTTTTTGCACGGTTGCTTCCACCGCCGTGTGAGTCCCGTCCCACACACCCTCCGTGCCTCCGCACCGAGACATGTGCGAAAGGTGTTTCCTCCCCACCCAAAAAGAAATTTAAGAAAAAGTGTGGTATTAGTATGTATGTATTTACTAAATTTTTATTACAGAAGTTGCTTCCGATGGCAGTGAGGTTCCTATCGCGTACCGCTGGCCTTCCACTAATCAAAGGCCGCCAAGTGTCCCGAGCCCTCCAATTGCCCCCAGCCTACCCGCAACCACAGATGAAACTGCTTCACCGCCTCCGTGGCTTTATTAATGACGTCATAGCTAATGGTTATCCGCCATTCGGAATACCACCATTGGAACCACTGTCGCTGGAAAGTTTCGAATTCCGAGTCCCGGCTGAACTTATCAAGTAAGAGACTAATAGGTATGATAAGGGAGGTTAATTGACGGGGAGGGATTTGGCGAAATGTGCCATTGCGTTACAATAGGGAGGAGACATAAGTTTCGTGATGTCACATTTCAAAATCTGTCTATGTAATCATAATATAATTTAGTAATCGTTATATGAACGATGGTGAGGTCTGAAAATGACACCATTCTCTGTGCATCTACTAATAAAGCTTGTAACTATGAGTTACAATATAGTTCCATAAAAAAATATCATAAAATAATGTTTCTTGTCGGTTCTTACGACAACTAGGCTGTTGTCCAAACCGGTGGCAGTGTTTTGACTTTATCATTACACGTTACACTAGATGGGGAGCCACACGCTTTGAATTTTTAAGATCAAAATATCATGAAATTTGTGTGTCAAACATAATTTATTCCATCCAACCGTAAAGGCAACTACTGCTGGACTTGGTATCCCTCAAAGATAAGGGGGGAATTGCCATAATCACCACGCTTGGCAAGCGGGTTGGCGATCGCAGTAGGTATTTTGGTCCTCAGAGAATCCTGCTGCTCATCCTCTGGTGTATCCCTTTGTCGCCTTTTACGATACCCACGGGTAGATATGGAGTGGTACTATTCTTAAGCCGGCACCACATAACATAACATACTTTATTGACGGTTCCTTATTGGCCCTAATAAAGTAACAAGAGAAAGTGAAGTTGAATTATAGGATTAGTTTAATGTTAATGAGATGTACCTCGACATGTAAGTATAACAAAGAACCTGTAAGGGGTCGATCAAAGATTACGTAAGCGACAATGGTAGAGGAGATCTATGCTTTGTTTATCTTTTAAAAATTATGCCATGATTATGTACCATGGGGGGTGTGTGGTTAGAGCTTTGCTCACTATTTCTGAAAAGGAGGAGTAGGGAGTGAAAATTGTCTATAACTATGTTTGCGTAATACTTGAATGTGATATAAAATCCCAAGCCGAGCTTCGTATCATTGTGGTGTCCTTGAGCTAATTATAATTTTCCGCCCGATTAACCTAATGGTTGCAACATACAGTGAGCGGGTTGGGACACCGGCGCGTTGTTTATTTAGAATATAAAACAATATATATATATATATATATATATATATATATATATATATATATATATATATATATATATATATATATATATATCTATATATATATATATATATATATATATATATACATATGTTTACATCGTGTCGACGTAAGTTGAGTGCGACCTCTTCTATAGTAAAATCGCGCTGGTGTTCCCTCCCGCTTGCTGTCTGTTGAAACCATAAGCGTTCGCCGACGAAGCTGATGATGCCCTTCAGGATAACAACGTTAGTCAGTTTGATAAAAATAAAGACAGAGAACAGCTAAGAAAAATAGCTACAATCATTCAGTAATTTCTTTACTACCTACTAGGTTTCTTAATTCTATATTCCTGATTTTTGTTCAGTTATTTGGCACCAGCGTTCAGGAGTAAAAAACTCTACAAGTGTCTAATAAAAAAACACGAGGTCAACCGATCGGTTGAACAATTTTATGGAATTAGATCTATTCCTTCACTTTCACCCACTCTTATGGTTTCAACACACAGCGGGCTGGTCGGAACGCCAGCGCGATGTTTCCATCGAAGACTTCGCATCGACGCGAGCAAAGCACGATTTCTTCTATAGTAAATTCACGCGGCCGCCCGATCAGCCCGCTGTGTGTTGAAACCATTAGGTAATACTAATAGAAACAAATATTACTGCTGGAAGTAGAATATCAATATAGCAATATCAAACACGTGACAGGAATATTACCCAAATCACGTAAATTAATTGATCGTTTCCAGTATGGACCTCAAACTGAAGGGTGTTTTCGCAACTGGTTTTGGCCATTTCAACGTACACAAGAGTGACCTTAATGTCAATGACCTTAGCTTTGACATTGACATTGAATTCCCGGTGCTTGACATTAAAGCTGGTAAGTAATTTATTATCTTTAATAACGAACATAGTAATCAGCGTATTAAATCGATATCACAGGCAACTCAAATCGCAAAATATGCCGTGTAGAAAGAACTATAATATTTAGATCAATTATTATAATTATATCGATTTTGTTCCCATTCTTTGTTTACATAAAAATCGGTTTTATTAAAATTTATATTTGTAAGGCAAGGCAGTGTCATTTACTATATCATTATATATATATAGATATGCTTAAGACGCTTAGCAATTTAAATCCATTTATTTATCCAACAGCTACGATCAATTAAGTAGAAACTACTCAATATTTGTTTTTAAATTCACAAATAAGTATTACAATTAAAAATCATTATTAATTAATATAAATATGTAATTTAAAATATAGGTTATCTTGAAAAATGTTACTGTATTTATGAAAAATAACTTTTTACAGATGAATACGACATGATTGGTGACATTTTCACTGCCATTCCTCTGTATGGAAAGGGAAGAGCTCAGTACGTACCAGCACAATTATTCAGATTTTTTTTTTGTGTCATCTACCAATTACAAAATTTAGTTTATATTGTACCTATTTAAGTATAAATGTTTTGTAATATACTTAAAACAAAAGTTGATATTTAGAGCCCCATTTATAGAAAAACAAAGCCTAAATAAAACTAATTTCAACCGAGTGGCTTGACTTATTATGTGGCGGATTAATAAAGTAACATTTATTTTAAAAAATAGTAAATGATGTTTCGGTAATAATAAAATTGATGAGAAAGGATTGATAACGCAAATCTTATAAACTTTTTTTTTACTCTCTTCAATGTATACATATAACGAAAATATATTAATTATTCTGATATTTATGCCATACTAAGTGACAAAAAATACGACTCACTTTCAAGGTCACATGATCACAACGATTAATTCGTTGTAATACAAATGTGTAGTATATACTAAACAGATTTTTCAACGACCATTAATCTATTAAACATGTTTAACAGTTTCTACGTCGAGGGCTTCAGGTTCCGAGCAAAGCTGTTCCTTAAACAATCAGATAACGGCCAAGCGGTTATCATTGATAGAGTTGAAAATGCAGCATACAGCATACCTCATCTCAAGGTAGAACATGAATTTACAATAATTAAATTATATATAGTAGTTACATACCCTCCAAAATATATTAAAATATATAGGTTGATATCATAAGCACGTGATATCATCCTGGATGATATGAATATCTCTCTACACATTCGATTGCCAAAAAATTTTATTTCGTCCGTTTAATAAATAGCATAACCCGTTTGGAAAAAATTATTACATTAAAATACAAATCATAATTTGAATTCAGATCACAATTTGTGATAATAATCACATTACAAACAATGTATTCATTATATTTTATTCTCTTATGTGACACTTAATTAAGGTTTAGCGGTTTACCTATGTAGTACTTAATGAACGCAGTAAAGTAATAGACTCCTAAAAGAGATCAAAATTTTAAACTAGCACCAAAAAGCCCTAAACCTTTTCCCTTCTTTTCTTTTAAATAGATACAATTTTTATTTATTTAAATACTTACGCTATTTATAAGGTATTATATTATATACCAAATATAAAATTACCTTTTTGTATTCCAGTCAAACTTGACGGGAGCTATTGGGGGAGGCGACATAGACGCTATCGTGAACGTTATGATCGAACAAGTAATCATGGCCTATGTGAATAGATTCCACGGTGCCATTGCTATCGTCACTTCTAGAATATCAACAGAATACGGCAACCCGTTGCTAGATCAACTAGATACGTGGCGCTATATAGCTGCTCTGCGCTGAGTTCCCCGCCCATAATTAACACATTAATATTGTATTTGCTTGTAATTTTTTTTTTGTAATTCCACAATGATAAATAGCTAGATAAATTTTAATAATTTCTGATGTTTGAGTTTGAGTTGAGTATTTATTTTTTTACATTAGATTATAAAATTATTCATTTTATGAAGATACACTCGATTTCACAATCACTAGTGTAATAGATATGAGCTAGATGATATTGAATGCAAGGTGGAATTACTACTATTATTAAAATAACTGAAAATCTTCGAGTTTTGTTATAACTTTACAAAATTATCTTTCGGGAATAAAAGAGAATACATATATTTGCTTGCACACATGCGCATAACTGTTAGCTAATCGCTTTCAGACAGATATTGAATGACGTTAAGATATCAAGAAACAATACTGGTATTGAACTAGGTTTTTTTGCTATAAATTTTTTGAGTATACATATATCATTGCGGAAAAGAAGTCACTTTGCTAACTGCCTAAATGCGAATTTATAATTTATACAAAGAAAAAAAAAAACACAATCCAACTGGAAACTTTAAGTCCAGCACTCGGCCCAAAAGAGTAGGCGTGAATACGCTAAATAACGCGGAGTAACTTCAGCTATCCATCATAAAAAGTCCCGTTAAAATCGGTCCAGCTGTTCTGAATATTACCCGGAACAAACAGACGGAACAAGTTGTAATTTTTGTATAGGTATTGTACAAAAGTTTCTAAATTATCTTACTTTAAACTATTCTATTAGTAGCAAATAAAACAAAAATAAACTACTGAAAATATTTACTATTCTGTAAAATATAAAAGATACTGTTACATATTTACGTTTAAAGTTATTAGGAAAATGCATTATTATGTTTTACACATGATTTTCGGCGCAGCACTCCAAATATATCTAACCGTGAATATATTTATTTCCAAGGGACCCGACACCTTCCTGTGAAATCCAACATGTATCCATCACGGCATGGGTTTGTCCTCATCCATTTTGGCAAGTTTTCGTCTGTTACATTTACATTCGGAACTTGTAAATCGTTAGGCTTATCTATGAATGTATGAGGACGAGTAAACACTTCACACATGATAATTGACAATATGATAGTAATAATGATTCCACTTTTAAACATTGTAATTTAAACAAGTCAACGTGTATGTCTTGCGGCGAGATTATTATGGATATGACAGTTATTCAGGGATGTAATACATAAATTGTAACTTCCTTCGCCTACGCACAGGAAGTCGAATATTTTGCAACAAATTTACTATCTGTAAGCGATACTGTATTTTTTAATAATACTATTACTAATACTAATACTAATAATACTATTATAAATACATGATTATAAACGTGTAATACCACAGCATGGAACTAACGTACCGTGCTATACGATTATGTCATTTTTAATTAAGACTGCTCTTACTCGAGAAAAGGCATTTACATAGTGGTATACTGACCAAGTTATATGCAATGAAAAACATGAAAAACCGATTATAGCTTTACAAACAGATACATAGTGTCCATCACGTTTTTGATTTAAAGAACCGTAAACTTTTTTAAAGAAGTATTTTGATAATTACAATGTATCTAGGTTGAGCGTGCGAAGTCGCTGTTTTTAATTACTAATAACGTATATATTAGTTTATTTGATTTAACTAATATTACACTAGAACAGAAGACACTGAAAGACTTAACCAGTGTGTATCTATTTTCAAACACCTCTCTTAACAGAATTAACCTGTGTAAGACAGGCTTAGGCTGTACTGACGCAGAGTCATAGCGAAACTAAGCAACAATAGTTATAATTTGATATAGCATTTTGACCTTTATATCCCACCACAACACACCTAATTCTAACCACTAAAAGAGAACACATGTGTTTGCACGCATGCGTACCACTTATATTAGCAAATCGCTTTCAAACAGGTACTTCCCAGGAAGCCAGTGGTAAAGAACAATACTGGTATTAAACAACCCTAGTTGTTTTTCCTCTAATTGTTGAGTATATATCATCGCATTACAGAAAAGTAGTTACTACCTAAGTGCGAATATTTATTTCATAAAAAGAAAAAAAATACAATATAACTGGCAACTGTAAGCCCATCACTGGACCAGGGCGAGTCGGCTCCAAACGAATAGGCGCGAATACGCGTAAATGCACGCGCAACTTATGAAGAACGTAACGCTTCGCTTTGATAATGGAGTGGAACCCTTACAATGTGTTGTTAATGACAGCTTTCGAGTGTCACCGGTGACAGCACAAAATTCAAAGAAGTCATGTAGGAGATGTGATCGCGCGGACAAGAGCGGCAAGGAGAATGCTGCGTCCAGTGCTCACCTCAAGGCTACCTTGAGAACGAGGCTTGGTTTATACAAAACCTATTTGAGGTCACGATTTACCTATGCCACCCCTGCATGGTTTAGTCGCTTATCGGAAACGAACAAGAAACGGCTTAGAGCCCAACAGAGCATCTCGCTTCGCATGATCGCGGGGGCACCGCGATAAGTCAGCAACCACGTAATTGCGCGTGACTTACGTGTAGAGAGTCTAGATGCATTCATAAGCAGCCTTGCAACCAACATATTCCGCGGAGCGGACACGTCGACGCACGTTCACCTCCAGAACATCGCACCGTTGCACGCTAGACCTCCCGATAGACGGAGAGGAAGAGGTGGACACTTGTCTTTAATACACAGGCCTCAGGCGCGCAATCTCATACGCCGGTCCTCACCTAGCTGAGTAGGTAGTTAAAGGAGGACCGTGACTATGACCCGTACCGATCGGCGCATCTCCCTGACCCCTCAGAGTCCGATCGATATCAGGATTATCTCCCAGAAAACTCAGAAGATTACTCCACGAGGGACGCACCTTGTGTGCCTCACTCAGCTGACTTGTCCGTAGGCACGGACAAAGGAGAGGCCACCGTCGAAGGGAATAGCCCTGATGCGGTTTCCCCGTGTCCCCTATTAGTTCGTAGTTTAGTTATAGTGTAGTCTGTAGTTTCCAATTGTTATTTATTTTTTAAGATCTTTGTAATTTTTAATTGTAAATTTTTTAAGAAATAAAAAATGGTTAGGGAACCCCGTGTGGTTAACACTGGCGCTAAGCTGCTGCAGCTGAAAGGCATCACGAGATAATTGCCATATATAAAATTCAAAGAACAGTTATATATGAACATCCTCTAATCTGAAATCATTAGCAAAATAGTTTAAATACTATGATTTAAACTATTCTATTAGGTAGTACAAAATGAAATAAAAATAAATCACACATAATGTTTACTATTCTATTTAATCAGTAAAAAAGTATAATATTGTTACATATTTACATTTAAGGCAATAAAGAAAATTTATAGTTTTGTTTTACATATGATTCGGCGCAGCACTCCAAATACACCTTGCTATAAATATTATTCAATATTCATCATACCAAACAAATCGACACGTTCCTGTGATATCCAATTCGTATCCATCGGGGCATGAGTCTCCCATCCATTGCGGAGAGTCTTCGTTTGCTACATTTTTAATGACTCCAGTCTTTTCTAAATCATAAAGGTTGTTTAAGTCCGCATACGAACGCGTATACACTTCACAAGTGATGATTGACAATATTAAAATAATAATGACACGTATTTTATACATTTTACAATACAAGACAATGTGTTTGTATGTCTTTTAGTGAGTTGATCATGGATTTGGCTGTCGTTCAGGCACGTAATATTTTAATTGTAACATCCCTCGCCTACGCAAAGGAAGTAGAATATTTTGCAACAAATTTACTGTCTGTTAGTGATACTGTATTTTTTATCGTAATAATACTATTATAAATAGATGATTGTAAACGTGTAATACTACAGTTTTTGGAACTACTTACAGTGCTATAGGTATTTATAAATTAAGACTTCTCTTACTCGAAAAAATTATTTCTCAAGTCGTATATTTGTGGTATATTTGCATAACGACGATGACTATTAAAGTAAACACACAAATACCCAATTTTTATGCAAATGTTCATGCTTTTTAATCTTATATATTATTATATGTTACTCTAAAACTTGGCTTAATTCCTGTACATCCCCAGGCTCACGCAATTAAGGATAAGTTTTCCATTTTTTTTTTTTTTTTAATCTAAACGTTAGTATGAGATATAGACTACTTTCTTTATTAATAAATCTAACTTACTAAGTTTCATAACTCCTACTTTCAAACAGGTTTAATTCCTATGCAAATTTATATACGTATCCTTCTTCACTAAATTTAGGGAACGTTTTTGAACAGCCCCTTTTTTACGCACTTTGGGGCAAGTTTCAAATATTTTAACGCCTAAATTTTACTGTAATATATTCGAGTATACTACTTCCTTTGTAACAAAATATCTTACATAATAAGTTTCATAACTCCAACTTTAAAACTAACTTAAATAGTTTTCAAAATGTTTGTAATAGATGCTATATGTTACTCCGAGATATGAACTACTTTTGTCATAACCAGGATCTTAAATATACAACGTTGTATAACTCTAAATCTTGCCATACAAATTTACATTCCCTTTTTCCCCGCAGCATTTTTTAAAGCTAGAATTTGCACCGGGGAATCCATTTATTGTACGAAGCACGCATAGACATACAGACAGACAAGACAAATATTTTAACGTGTTTCCGTGTAGTTATTCTCAAATTTATCTATCGGACAATTTTTTTCCTTTGTTATATGTGTAAATTGATGACCTTTAGTGCTAGGGATATAAATAAAAAAATACGAAAACAATTTTTTTATTTATAAATATATAATAATGATTATGGTTGGGGAAAACGCTTATTAATTTCAAGAAAAGCTTATTAGATTAGTTTGTAGTAAAAATAGAGCGAATAACCATACATTATTACTATTCATCTCTGACAATACATATTATCAAATAAAATTTCCTACGCCAAGTACTCCCTAAACAAAGACGTTTTTATTGCTTTCTTGAGAAAAAGCAAAAATATCTATACCTTGCAGCCAAGACTGATGTTAGAAACACTTGTAGAACACTTTTAACAAAATGTCAGTACTGTTTGGGAGTGGACACCCATAATATCCTATACCTCATATCCGATTCATTATTTTCAACATACGTAAACATACGTTTCAACGTAAAACGCCACTAAAAAATGACATAGTAAAAGTCAAAAACTGCAAGTTTATGAAATACAAAAAAGCACTACTCGTTACTTCATGACAGAATAAGATGCTACCAAAACTCTGTAGACAAAGGGTGAAACCATCGAGTGTAATTTGGTGAGTTACGAATTTTGCGTCATGTAATTTATGTTTGGCAGAAGAAGCATGAAAGTAAGATTAACGCAGTGGAAATGAGAAGTCTGAGAAGTATAGCTGGAGTGAAGACGATTGACAAAGTCAGGAATAGTATGATAAGGGAACGCTGTGGTGTGGTAGAGGATGTGGTGACCAAAATAGAGAAAGGTATGCTTAGTTGGTTTGGGCATGTAGAGAGGATGGATGAGAGAAGATTAACGAAATTAATTTATAAGGCGAGGGTGAATGGGCAAGTCGGTAAGGGTCGACCTAGGCGAATGTATCTAGACCAAATCAATCATGTCTTAAATAAAGGCCAGGTAAAAAGTACCCATAACCGACGAGCATGTATGAAAGCGCTCATGAAAGTAGAGGAAGCGAAAGAGGTATGCCAAGATCGTAGCAAGTGGAAGGACGTAATCTCTGCCTACCCCCACGGGAGAAAGGCGTGATGATATGTATGTATGTATGTATGTATGTATGTAATTTATGTTGGATTTGATTTCATGTGTGCATTTCGTTTCACACTACGATCCAAAATAAGTTATCAGGCAACTCACACGTATAAATTGTATAATTTTTTCTCTGGTGCTTGCTCGGTGGTGTACTCACCTATAAAAATAAATTCGTGATTAGTTAAATTAGTTTTCATTACAAATTATTTCTCTCGTTGCCACTTGAATATGTATGTAATAATTGTGGAAAAGACATAGTAAAGCCTTAATGACGGTTCTCTGCAGGATTGAAAGTAACAGAATATAGTTTGTTGTTTTACTTTTTCTAAGGTTTTCGATTTCAAAGGTTAAAAATCGAAAGTGTGCGACTGAAACAGGATTTACAGCCGAAACCGAAATTTTTGCCGAAACACGATATTTTGGCCAAAATCTAACCTTCGAATCATTTAATGTTAGATATCAATTATAAAAATTGATCTTTTAGTCTAAGAAATTGATTCTTTTAAAAATCGAACTCAGGTCGTCGTCCCTAGCTTGGTGCGATTTTGGTTTATCATGTCGTCGTCGTTATTTTTAATTAACTTTCTTGCAGTTATTACCAATGCACAAGTGAAGTGAATTTTAATTGTTCTAAATGAATTCTTAGATCTCCTAACCACTTCCGTTGCTATAGTTTAAACAAAAGGCCGACATTTTGCTACCGCGTTTATGAGTAGTGTTCATAACGTCAGATTTGGCTGCATGGCCAAATATCTTTACATTTTCTTTAAATAGGATTAAATGGAACCAAAAAAATCTTTGGTGGGGGTGCTTGGCGCGATTTTAGTCTATTATGTTGTCCTTCTTGTTTTCAATTCATTATTTTGCAGTATTTAACTATATTTATTTACATGGTCGTGATTTAGTATAGTTATGATAAGCAAGTCTAGTGAAGTGAGAATAATGACACTGAGCATGAATTCCGAAATGTCCCAATCATTCCCGTTATGGTGGGAACAGAAAGCTGCCATTTTGTTACCGCCATTCATTTATTGAAAGTGTTCGTAACGTCTGACTAGGCTGCATGGTCTACTAGTACCTTTGCCTTTTTCTTAAAAAGGCATAAATGGAACAAAAAAAAATTGGTTACATTCTCTTGTATTCATAGTTCACGTTTCATAGACAATGATTCTAAGAACGAACGATAGAACTATAAAACGAGATGTTAATTATTCAAGTCTGTGAACAAGAAAAGAACAAAAACTAAGTACGAATGAAAAGTGGTTCCGGAGGGCAAAATTGAAGGCTTTTCATGTGGTTTTGTGAATTTGTGTTTGTGCAAAATTAATTGTAGACTGTTTGTTTAATATTTTTGGAGCAAAGTTCCGAAAAAAACGAACCGCTTGGTAGTAATATGAGTAATGTTACCAACCAAAATGGAACAGGTCTAGAGCAGCAGGTTTGTGACTAAATGTACATCTCCATGCACTATTGATTTTTGTTCTGTTGAATGAAATTATCAAAATCCAGCGTAATTAAGTAGCTACATAATAATTTAAACATATAGTAATTCATGAAAACCCGTTTTTTAATTTCATTGGCCTCGGTCAATAAAATTACTGTACTTTACGTGTCTTCTGATAACCAACATGGCGACTTGGATATATACTATATTATGAGAAATAATCCATCGATTGAGGCCGATTTCTTAGTGTAATATATTGATTTAAAAGCTAGCTCGCAGTACAGTAGTTTTCCAGAGCACACGGGTGAGGTCATTGTCACGCTTTATTTGCGTGTCATGGCGGGAGGAAATGAATATTTCGCAATAAATGAGTGTATGATTGTAGATGCCTCTATTGTTAGCCAAGTCTGCTATATTAATAGTTATAGATTACCCATTATCAATGGATCTTGAACGATATCAAACTGGAAGATGTCACTTTTGTCATGGTTCTGCAATTTTTAATATTTTCGCTTTATTTTTAATCGTTGTCATTTGATTTCCAGCTTGCTGGTCTGGACTTGCAGCCTCAGGCTCCTAAGAGTGCTGGTCGCTATATTCCCCCGCATCTGCGTAGGCAGCAGCAAACCAATCAAGGTATCTAAAAACGTTTTTGTATTATTTCATGTGTCATTTATAATCTATTTTTAATTTCAATTAATGTGTCGAGTACCCATAAATACCCATAAGACAATAGGAAAACGATAGAAAGCTGGCGTAAACGCCAGGTAATAGAGAATCGAAAAGAAAAAAGGAACTATGATGTACAAAATATCTTTGTAGTATCTTTGTACTGGAGCCAATGAATACTACCCACAACTAAGTTATCAAAATTGAAATATAGTTTAATATAAGACAGAGATTTACTTAAATTGTAGAGTGATTAAATTTCCTGTCCTACAATTTTGAATTATTTAACAATCATTTGATTGTCATTGTGATCTTGTAGTAGTAATATATTCAATTAAACTATGAATTAGTAGTTTTGGATCCTTCTGCCAAGTAATTCATAGATTGATTTATCAAAATAAATTAACTATCCACAACTCTGATATGGGTGTAAAAGTGAGTACTGATTTTGTAAAGGGATCATGGCCATTTTTAAATATATTTGTACAATTAGATGTTCACAATTTTTCTATCTTGAGTGATTTTCATTCGATTTATAAAACTAAAGTAGGTTGAAATGATTAAATATTGAGAACATTGACTAATCATGTTGTTATCAGTTATAGTACATTTTAGTATTTACATTGATGAAGTACATTCAGTCAAAAAAGTATCAGGAATGGAAATTTGTTTTTGTTGTTAGATTGGCAGAACTGTTTTTAATTTTGGAGTGAAGTTTGAGTTGCCTTTATCATTTAAATTAAATACAGTGCTGTTTTAGTTGGATCAAATCTAGGGGCTATTACAAATTGTATAATGGACAAAAACATTGAACAAAGAGTTTGTCTTCAATTTCAAATCACCTATGGAATTTCGTGTTCGGTGAAACTGAAAATATTGCAGAAGGCTTATGGCAAATCGACTTTATCAAAGGCACCTACTTATGAGTTGTATAAAGTGTTCAAAAGCAGTTAAGAAGATTTGTCAACCTGGTAGGCCATCAACATCTTCAACTAAAGTTGTGATGAAATGTGAACCAAACCAAAATTCATGAAACGCAATGTTACTGGTGACGAGACGTGGGTTTACGAGTTTGACATGCAAACTAGTCAACAAGCTTCGGAGTGGCGCCTTCCAACTAAACCATAACCGTAAAACCATGTGAAAGTTGATCAAAAGTCATAGTCATGTGGATTGTTGTCTTTGACTCTGGAGGTGTTGTGCATTCGGAATTCTTACCTGAAGGTCAAAGGTAAATAAAGTATATTATTCGAGCATTATGCGGCGTTTAAGAGAGCAAATTCGAGGCCAAAGGCCAGATTTGTGGAAAGAAAATGATTGGATTTTCCACCAGGATAATGCACCATTGCACACGGCCATCATTGTGAACGAATTTTTTATCAAAAACTCAACAAATAACATCGAGCAACCACCTTCTTCATCAGATATGGCTCCAGCCGACTTTTTTGAATTTCCTAAACTCTAATTACTACACTTCGTGGCATTCGTTTTTATTTGATAGAAGACATAAAGGAGAATTTGCGATGAGAATTAAACTCAATTCCGTTTGTTTGTTGTTCAACAAAAGCGTTTGTTTTGATGATTGGATTATTCCTTGACGTAAGTGTATCTTTTCTGAAGGAGCATACATAGAAGGCGATAAAATAAATTTGGATATATATCATATGAACATTTTGTGTCTTATTGATCTTTTTCCGGTATTTTTTATCAGAGTAGTACATATTTACATAAAAATATTATGTTATGATTACTTTATTGAAAGTAAAGTATCAAAACTGACATGGAAAACTTTTATTGTGTTGTAATGAATAATTGTTCTGAAGTGAGTTCAAGTGTGTTCAAGTAAAAAATCTTTACTCTTATACCATATAAAAAAAGTACACTGATAAAAAATATGATTGTCCTAAGTTTGATTGTTCATTACGGAATAAATAAATTACAGTAAAAGTTTAATAAAATATATCTGTCAGAAGAAAAACACATGTTTTTTTCCACAAATAATTTGAAATGTTTCTATCTTATATTCATTCTATAATAATAAATCAACTGTTATCTTGATAAATAGTAAAAATTTATCACTTAGTTTGACCAAACGCCTGTCAGTACAAGTACGCCTGTAAGTAATAAAAAAATTGTCCTTAGGTTTAGTTAATAGCTTAATCTGTACTAAAAAATAAAAATAAATTTTACTAAATACTTATGAATGTATAAACAGTACCTATAACAAAAACAATTATTAAAATCTGTCTTTTCCGGCTAATCTCTGGAACGACTGGACTGATTTTGATGAGACTATTTTGACAGATAGCTGAATATGATTCAATGCACCATTTCACTGGCAGGTGTTTGAATTTGTGAGAAATATCTTTGCTTTCTGTTAGTACCAAAAATAATTTCAGGAAAATGATTAGGGTACCCTGTAAAAAATTTAACCTCATGAAATTGTTAACAAAATGATTAATGGGCACCCCCCATTAAAACATTATTTTCCAATGGTAATTTAAAAAGGATATTATGCAGTATATTGATAAAAATGGACTTCATATATTTTATGGAATTGTGTTTTATTAGGAATGTCAGGTTTTAGGTTTAAGCCTATCATTACATTGAAGATAGAAATAAGCTTGTGTAAGTAAAAATTAAGGTGAACTGACAACCTGGAGAAGTTTTCAGTGATCCGCCCAATGCCGGTGGTGCCTAGATTCGTTGCCATGGAATGCCTTGGGGACGCCTATGTCCAGTAGTGGACATCTGTCAGCTAAAATAATATTCACAGGTCAAGTTAAGTTATATGGTATATGGTTATATGGTAGAAGTCAAGGTTATATGGTTTTACATAAAGCTAGTTATTATTATAAAAAAAAATTACAGAAATATATATACATTTATCACATTGCATGTACACAAATAACAATAGGTATTGGAATTTTGTATTTTGGTCATTTTTGTAAATAATTATACATTTATTTCATTTTATTTTTAATCAAATGGAGTGAACAGCCTTGTTTGAATGTAAATTACTCATGGAATGATTTGTTTACTTTTTTTTACTCTGTATAGGTTTAGTGCTTTGTCCACAATCTCACCTGATGTTAAGTAACAATGAGGTATAGGATGATACACGGAATAAGCCTAGAAGTTCAAACTTAGTAGGGTGGTAACTACCCAGGCAGGCAATATTAGAAAATACGTATTATCCATCTGACACCAGTATGGCATGACTTTACTATTTATTAATTTTTGTTTTCAGGGGAAGAGTCTAAGCGCTCAAGCTTAGACGTTCGTCCAAACGAGTCACGGGATATCCGTTCATCATTCGGAGGGAACTCTAGAGGATACGACCGTGGTGGTCGACGCGACGACCGCGACCGTGACCGCGAAGATCGCGGCTACGATTCGCGATACCAACGCAGAGACCGCGGCGGTATTGCCATATCTTATAATAGTTACTTATTTCAAAAAACTAAACAGCTATGGGAACATCCGACAGAAGTGAAATACGAAATTAAAAAAAACTGTTTTTTAATTGCTTTATTTTCATAACTTGTTAATTGAAATTATTAACATAACGTAAGATTTAACTTATAAAATTTTGCTGGTTTTTACATGTATTGGCGTTCCGAGCATTAATTGTGTAAATTTTCATATAGTTTATTAATAATCAAAACAAACGATAAAGTTAAATTTTTAGTATCCGACCGAAACATGATTTTCAGCCGAAACAGATAAGTACCCTTCTGTCTGGGTCACTCTTTTGGCCGAAACTGAACCTTATGTAGACTTGTACAATTTTGTATTTGAAACTGAAATTTAGTATATTTGAAGTGATGATGGTGCAGTTAGTAGTGCGGTCAGATCCGCGTCAAAAGACGCTGGTTCGAGTCCACCTATCCAACTCTAAAATCAGCAGAAAGGTTAGAAAGGGAGAGAGTTTAGCATATTTAGTGACTAAATCGTCGCTGAAAATTCTGGACAACCCAAAGCCGCCGCACCATTTCGATCTTGAAGCGCAGCAAAACTTACGGGAAATCCGTCCAGGTGGAGGCTCCGTACGCTTGTTTTGGGTGCAAGCATAAGTCTCCACCGAAGAAAAAGAGCATGCCGACAACTGGTCAAAAGGGCCGCCGGTAAAAAGATCGCGCCCGACTACGATCGATATCCTGTCATACGCAAAGCGGATAATCAGGGCTGATAAAGTTGAGGCGTGGCAGGCGTGCTACGAGGCCTCCAGCACTGAGGAAGTGAAGCAAGTCCTCTGAAGGGACTCAGTCGCTACTGCTTGTGCGTGTGACCCGGATATCAACGAGACATGTCAACTATTCAAGACTCGGCTCGTCTAGACATACTGTCGAGCATGGTAGGGTTAATGGTTACTATGGAGAATTTGGTTTCCCCGCTAGAGGGTCGAGACACCCAGGAACCTCTGCTGAAATATGTGAATGAGGTGAGGTAGTAGTCGCGGCCTGAAAAAGGAAAAATAGACCGATCTGGCCGTGTGAGATTTAGCATTGTCATGGTGCAAAATGTAACGGAAGTTTTGATCATTTGTACAAAGTTGGTCAATAACTTCCGGTAAATCGAATACTCGTATTAGCTTCGTGCAAAGTGCATGATGGGGGTATAGTAAAACGATCGAAGAGCATACCGTGCCAGAAATCTGAAACTAGTTAGATGTTTTACTTTTAAGCAAATTTAAAAATTTAAGCAAAATTACTTTCATGTTTCCTAGAATTTGTATTTTGAAATGTCATAGAAAATAAATTTAATAGAAATAAATAAAAAAGAATTTTAACAATGTAACGTGTCAACTAGTTGGATAGGGGGTTACCAGCACCGATGTTTGACGAGTACTAATAGATCTCTCAACCTCCTCGTATGTTCTGTTGATAACGAGGTATGTGGTGACGGATTTATTTTTTGGTCCGGCGGTCGAGCGTGTAGCGGGGCGAGGAATACCTCGGACGAGGGCATGTTCCTATAAATTCGTCCACTGGAACAGGCTGGTCTCTAAACGAGCCACGAAGTCGACCAGTTGTTCGAACTGCATATCTCTCTTGATAGTGGAGTTGTGTTATACAATTTTTGTATTTCAAATTTCGTAGCTCTTCAACGTTACTTATATATTGATTTTTTAAATTTATGTTCTTTTTTCTATGTACTTTACTTTTACTAAGTAAATTATTTCCTCTAGAAATACTATTTGTCGTCTTTATATTTAACTTTTAATTATATTATTAATTAAAAGTCGTATAATCAATACCAAAATATATTCACTATCTTCCGATACAAAATTGTTTCCCAAATCACTGCAATTTGATTCAAAATCACTTTGGCTACTACTACACTCTAAGATTCGGCCGAAACCGAAACTTGTCGAAACACGATTTTTTGACCGAAACCGAACCTTCGGTCGGACACTATTCAGTTTATTATTTATTTCTGATCGCCAGCACTTAAACGCCATCTTATAATTAACATGCGCATCTTGACGGATGGCACCATAGCATCGGTAACGTGAATCTATGTTTCCCTCCTACCAAGCATCGCTTAATGCTGCTAAAGAAGATTTCTCTTCAACATGTCATGGGTTACCGGTCAGTAGCTATGGAGCCACGGGCTGGAGAATATAGCTTGGGTGGAATGTATAATTTGGGCTCATTTTTTTATTATTATCATCATTAATGGAATGGAGTTTATAAAAGATAAAAAATAGTTTTTTATTTGTGCATACAAAACATGTTATGTATGTGTAGGTGTCACACGAAAGTTCTATTGTGGAGGCCTTTGTGGCGGCCATAGATAAGTGTTACTAACCTGGCATGCCTGTTTAAAACTGGTTAATATATAAAATATAATTGTATCGAAGGTCGTGAAAGTGGAAATCAGAATGGAGAGTCAGACCGTTGGAACGAGTCTGAACGCGGCAGCACAGCGCCCCACGAGCGTGACGTTCGCCGCGAGGAGGAGCACAACGAGCCGCCCGCACCTCAGAACAATCGCTGGAAGGAGCCGGAGCCGCGTCCTGAGGAACGCACCAACTCGCGCTGGGCCTCTGATGACGTTCGGCGCACAGCAACCCGCAGGGACGAGGTTACCCCTCTTTTTTTCTTCTTTTTTAGCGAATAGCAATCTGTGAGTTACAAACACAATCCTGCCAGTGTCAATATATTTTGAATCTAATGTCTATCTTGTATTCAAAAATTTTGTCATACTGTTAGAACTTTCCCGAGAGTTTTTACGGCATCTCATAATAAACGTTCCACGTTAGTATTACACATTGCAGAAAACTGTATCGCGAAAAAATAAAACCATACAAATAACATAAGGCCAAATATGTTAACTTAATTTAATTATTTAAAGAAACGATCTGCTGACTCGACAGGATGAGATTCTGCTAAAAAAATTAACTGATAATTTTTTTTTCACATAATATTTACTGAGCCAGTCAACGAAAAAGGATTCAAACACGATTAAAAAGTTAATATCACAATCTCTGAGGTATCTTTTCATGTGATTGTAACTAATTCAGGAATTATTTTAGAATGATTGGACGATCCCGCTACCTCGCGACGAGCGGCAGGAGTTGGAGTTGTTTGGCACTGGCAACACAGGAATTAACTTCTCCAAATATGAGGATATCCCAGTTGAGGCCAGTGGAGATCGTGTACCAGACTTCATTACCAGCGTGAGTATATCACTGTTCATAATAATCATTGTTATCATTTATTCTGTCTTCAACCAATTCCTGTCAAAAAAAATAATTACTGCATTGAATTTCAATTTCAAATGTGATTCTTGATTTTCTATGATCACTGTGTCACTTGAATTACCTTATATATAATAATACACAAAATACCGTTACTTAATATATAGTAGGTAATGCCTCTATTCAATCTATTATGTATATTAACACTTAAATATTATGTAATATATGTGTGCTAGCCTATTTTTATGTATGTAAATAAAGTGAAGTGTCTGTAATGTCAAAATTAAATTTTAATACTAAATTTATATACGATACCGAATACCAAAAATACAATTGAAAAAAAAATCTGTCTCTTTGTAATGGGTAATCTCCGTTTTGATAAATAGCTGAAGTTACTCTGTGTAATTTCCGTATAAAAAAAAAAATAAAACTCAGTGTGTGGAATATATGAAACGCGGCCGCAGCCGCGGGTGTACAGCTAATTAGATTAATTGTAAATGGAGAATTGTGAGATTTTATTTATTTACAATACATATTTTATTTATTACAGTTTGAGGATGTTAACCTGACAGAAATAATGCGTACGAACATAGCGTTCGCACGTTATGACAAACCGACTCCAGTACAGAAGTACGCAATACCAATAGTCCTCGGGCACAGAGACGTGATGGCGTGCGCACAGACCGGTTCCGGCAAAACGGCCGCATTCCTCGTCCCTATACTCAATCAGATGTATGAAGCTGGGCCCGTAAAAAACATGTAAGTAATATTCCGTACAATAATATCACATCACATACATGCATAAATAATGTCACACCTCTATCCCATAATAGTATCCAGAAACTACATCCTTTTACCTGGTACGATTTATGATCTTCTGACACACGTCTTTCGCTTCATCTACTTTAATATATGATCTTCACTTATGGGTACTTTTAACCTGGTATTTGTCCAGAATGTCCTCGATCTGATTGATATACGTTCGCCTAGGACGACCCTTACCGATTTTCCCAGTCACCCTCTCGCCTTGTAAATATGTTTCATCCATCCTTAAACTTGTAAACGATTTTTTTAGTGCTGTTATTAAAAAAAAATTGGAAACAGTTTTTGGAATTGATGATAATTATAGTCTAATTTCGAATACTGAAAGGTTACTATTTACGGATAAAAAGTCAAATAAAACAAATAGAAAAAAGATTGATCTCTTGGACCTCGGTTTTTTTTTTTGAATCGATTCAAATAATCGTTCTTTTTGAAAAATCTTATTCCCCATCCCTACTTAGGCGACTGATGACCTCGGCCGCTCGACATACCTTGTCCGCGGTCCGGTCCGTATGTGTATAAACAGCATTAGTTGTAAAGTTGTAAAAAAGCGTGCAGAAAAAAAAGCCAGTTCTTCTCGATGTCTGGATTGTTTTCCGAACCGGTGGTAGTATTTTCACATTCATACACCCCTTATCAGGGCCTAAGTTGAAATTAAGTATTTTTGAATTTTTTTAATCCACTCCATGTGTTCGAACAATACATTCCTTTCTCTATCATTCTTTATCTATATCCTCTACCACACCACAATATTCCTTACTTTATCTATAATTCTCAGACCAGCTATACTTAGACTTCTCATCCCCAATACATTAATATTGTCTTCATGTTTTCTCTGGCAGACCCAGATCTCATTACTAAATATAAATATAGGGACTAGCACACCCTGATGGACAGCCATACTTGCCTTTTCGGACATAGTCTGGCTGGATGTATGTATGAGCTTAAAATCATGCAGGTTTCATTCACTTCATTCCTTAACACGACTTTTTGCTCAATATCACACTCACTGTTTCCATCTCTCGTTGTGTTATTTTATATTTCTGTTTCCAGACCCTTCAACAGGCGCAAACAGTATCCATTGGGCTTTGGTGCTGGCACCTACTCGTGAACTTGCGACTCAGATATACGATGAAGCTAGGAAATTTGCCTATCGGTCTCGCGTGCGGCCCTGTGTCGTGTGAGTATCTATCGATTTGTGATATAGGTTACTTGGTACTGAGGTCGGATTTCCCGTCGATGGGTGCCGGTTCAAATCAACCCATCGAACTCTAAAATCAATTTGAGCTTCCGGTGAAGGATAACACCGTGAGGAATCCACAGCATGGTGGCAGGACATTTCAAAACAATTTCTCCTACCGGAGGGAACACCTGTTGCCAAATACCAATAGGTGTGTTCCGGCAGCAACAATTGATAACTGTTACCTCTGTTTAGTGTGTTTACCGCTCTGAACAATATCGTCATTTACCATCAGGTGAGATTGCGGTCAAAGAAACAGAGTATACTGTTGAAAAAAACGTGTGCGTTTCGGGACGCCCGACAGAAGTGATAACTTAAAGTAATCTAAGTTGAACTATTTAATATTGAAATACTTCAGAAAAGCTTAGGTTATTACTTAAAATTGTATGTATATTAATATGGTAATTGTATGTATATTAATAAATCTATTATTGATTATAAAATATATTTTATTCTTAGTTACAATTCTTGAATATGTACATTGCAATTTTGTGTATGTACAATATTATTATCATCATTTAATCATCAGTGTATGTCTATCGCACACTAAACACTAAGTAGAGAGAGAGAGGGAAGCGTCTGTCGGAAATACGGTTAGCGCTGTGGGTTAGAGTGAGAGAGGAGGAGCCTGCCTACCGTATGCGTGAGCGAGAGGGAAGCCAGATAGACTGGTGCCGTAACGCGTTTCGTTCACGGACGCGGAAGCAGTTCACCCTCCTATAAGAAGTTATCCCTTCAAAAATTAAATTAAGGTTTTTCAAATGAATTAATTTCGTTTCTTTTATTCAAAACAGATATGGAGGATCCCCAGTGCATGAGCAAATACGTGAATTGGAACGCGGTTGTCACCTGTTGGTGGCCACTCCGGGTCGGTTAGTGGACATGCTGGCCCGCGGCCGCGTCGCGCTCGACTACTGCCGGCACTTGGTGCTCGACGAAGCGGACCGGATGCTCGACATGGGTTTCGAACCCCAGATACGCAAGATTGTCGAATGCCACACAATGCCGAAGACCGGCGATCGCCAGACGCTCATGTTCTCGGCTACGTTCCCGAAACAGATCCAAGTGCTGGCCCAGGATTTCTTATACGACTACGTGTTCTTGGCAGTCGGACGCGTCGGATCGACTTCGGAAAATATCACTCAAAAGGTAAGTAAATATTTTTGTTAATTTATTTTTTTATTTTTTTCTACACGGAATATATTCAGTGCTTTGACCACAATCTCACCTGAGACGATGTGGTCCAGGATGGTAGGTAAACACACTAAGTGGTAAGTGGTACTGGTTCTCAAGTGTTTTGGCGACAGGTATTTCAAACTTGAGGGTGGTAGCTACCCAGGCGGGCTTCATTAGTAAATGCCCTACCACCATGCTATGGTTTCCTCACGATGTTTTCATTCACCGAAAGCTCAGACTGATTTTAGAGTCGGATCGAACCCGCGTCGATTGACGCAGAATCCGGCCGCACTACCCGCTTCGCCATCATTATGAGAACCTTGAGAACCAGTACCTAGTCTAGGCTTAATGTGTTTACCACCCTGGACTACATTGCCACTTAACATAAGAGGTGAGATTGTGGTCAAAGCACTGAGCCTATTCTGTGTAAAAAAAACTAGTCTCGAGTTAAAAATATCACTATTAAAAACCAGATAATGCTATATATTATTATACTACTTGTAACTTGTTTGTTGTTAACGCCATCTATTATCATATATATTTATCATGAAACACGTATGTGTTCGTTCAGACAGCATTCAATTGGGATCCCGTTTCTTTAAGGTTCATATGCCTAATTTAATTCATATAATCTATTAACGACTGGTGTTAACGCCATCTATTATCATATAGATTTTCTTCTTATTCTAAGTTATTTCTTGTCTATATTATCTATACGCTCCCGCTCTATTTAGTCTATGTATGCATTATCCCTTCCTCTCTCTTCCTATTCAAAAACGTAACACCAACACGCAACCGCCGCCGCTGTCTCTCGTATATTTAAAAGTGCACATTAATAATTCAATTATATTACTTACGAGAATATAGAACATTCATAAAGTGAAGTGAGGTGGAAAGTAAACTCTGAACCAGCTTAATCGAAGGTTACTAATAAAGGTAAGTTCCGTTTGCGCCATTCAACATCATCCTTCTAAATATTTCCACACCAGGTGGGTTCCTGTTTCCGCACTTAGATACATTGGCGGTCCGTTGTGCGTACAAAATCAGCCAGCTACTCGAGCTAATAGAGTGTTATTTTTGTTTATTCCATAGGTGGTGTGGGTAGAGGAAATGGACAAGCGGTCTTATTTATTGGATTTACTCAATGCATTCAATTTGCTGCAACGTTCTCGCCCTGAAGAGGATCAACTTATACTTGTTTTTGTTGAAACAAAAAAAGGTTCGTTTTGATTTTTCATTATTTTTTTGTTTTGTCACACACTAAATTTATTTAAGATCATATTTGTGTTTTTTTTCTTAACAGGTGCAGATCAATTGGAAGAGTATCTGGACTCGCAAGGATACCCAGTGACATCGATACATGGTGATCGGAACCAACGCGAGCGCGAAGAGGCTTTGCGCCGCTTCCGTTCTGGACAGACACCGATTCTAGTGGCCACGGCTGTTGCTGCCAGAGGTAATTCTAACTTTCATAATCATATTTGATTTTAAAGAACAATAATAATAATAATAATAAAACGGTATTATCAGTCCTCGGTCATCAGACCACAAATATCAGGAATTAATTATCAACGTGGGTTCGATCCCCACCTATCCGACTCTAAAATCGGCATGAGCTTTCGGTCATGGAAAACATCGTGAAGAATCCATATCATGGTGGTAGGACATTATCTAATGATGTCCGCCTGGGTACCACTACCCTCAAGTTTGAAAACCTGTCAACAAATAACAATAGGTGTGTGCCGGCAGCATCACTTGAAATCAGGTGAGATTTTGGTAATAACACTGAGTCAATATTGTGTAAAAAAAAACAATATAGTTTTTATATTGTCGTTAACAAACGACTAACAACTTTTATAACAATAAAAGTTGATATCATTCTGATGGCCTGTTCCCAACTAACTTGGGTCCGGCGCCTTACTAACTTACTTCACTTTTATCATGAATATTATTTGTCCCAGGAAACTGTACCGCTTCAGATTAAATTTATATTGGGTTACTAGCTATGTGCCTGCGACTGCGCCCGAGTTTCATATATTTTTCACTGTGTGTATAGTTTTAAATTTTTTATACGGAACCCTAATTATTATCCTATATTTTTCGCTACTAACGTTTAGGAAAATTTTTCTCACAAACTCAAATACCTGCCAGTAAAATTGTGCATTGAACCGGATTTTATTTATAATTTCATTAATTTTTTTTTTTTTATACCAAACCTTAATTGTTTCTCAAAAACGCGGAGTAACTTCAGCTATCTAACAAAAAACAATCCAGCTCTTCCGGAAATTAGCTGGAACAAACAAACAGACAGGCGCACACACAAAATATTTAAAAATTGTATTTTTGGTACAGGTACCAAATATACATTGATACGTATTTAGTAGAATGTTGTTACAAATAGGCATTTATTTATCTGTATTGATCACAGTTTCTCAATCTTATTTTGCTCATCCCCCATTCTCAACATATGTTTTTTTAGAGACCTCCTATATGATTTTTTTTTTTTTGCCTTTTTTAGACTATATTTTTAATCTGCCCACATCCCATCTGCGCTATCTCAACCTCCCCTAACTTTTCTCTGGGTGGGGTCTCCTACTTACACAAGGGGGCGGTTTTATCTCACGTTAAGAATCTAGGGTGATCTAGATGTTACATTACTATAATTTTTCTCTTTCACTCAACAGGATTAGACATACCACACGTACGTCAGGTGATCAATTTCGATTTGCCTTCGGACGTTGAGGAATATGTTCACCGTATCGGTCGTACCGGCCGTATGGGTAATCTCGGTGTTGCCACTTCATTCTTCAATGATACCAACCGCGGACTGGCTAGAGAACTCGTCGAACTACTCGTCGAGGCTAAACAGGATGTTCCTAAGTGAGTTACGCGTTTAGTTTTGCCTAAAATTTAATTATTTGTTGCTTCATATTAATCACATTTATATTATGAACAACACGTTTTTAATGATTTTACGTATGTATATTATTAAAACCCACGATCTTTCGTCTGTGGTCGGTGGCACGCAATGAATAGTCAAAAAGAAAGGGTTGGAGGAGAGGAAAGGACAAGTTTGCTTACAACTTATTTTATTGTTATCCGTATCTATACTAATAAATAAAATTGAAGTGTCTGTTTGTTTTTCACAATACAATTTTTACAATTTCTGTCTGTCTGTTTGTAACGGGTAATCTCTGGGACGGCTGGACAGGTTTTGACGGTACGTTTTATGCTCGATAGCTGAAGTTACTCCGGGTAACTTAGGGTACTTTTAATTTTCGAAAATAATTAGGGTTTCGCGTAAAGAAAATTTAAATTTGTATAAAATCCTATACAATGCATAGTTTTACGGGTAAGTGCTATAATTTATGGCAAATATTTTTACTTTTTCTTAGTAATAATTTTTTTTTAGGAAAATTATTAGCGTTCTGTTTAAAAAAAAAATTAAAACGCAGTGAAGGATATATGAAACACGGGTGCAGCCACGGGCACACTGCTAGTTATAGATAACAATTTTCGTGTTTTAGTTGGCTGACGAGCACTGCTGCTGACGGACGTGTCGGCGGCGGCGGACGACGTACCGGCAGCCGTTCCGGCGGTGGTGGTAGATACGGAGGTGGTGGTGGTGGCGGCGGCGGAGGTAGCGGTGGTGCCTTCAGCTCGCGCGACTACCGCACACAGTCGCGCCAGCAGCCGCGCTCTGCTGGACCATCCTCCATTGGCTCTGGTCAGTTTTACAAACGCACAGGCATGAACACACACACACACACACGCACGCACTCACTCACTCACTCACTCACTCACTCACTCACTCACTCACTCACTCACTCAACTCTCGCACACACACGCACGCACTCACTCACTCAACATTCACACTCGCGCACACACGCTATATTACATCGATACGCATATAGTCGTAACTCAGTTTTTAACGAATTTGAGGTTTTTGTTCCCATATCATAATTCTATATCTTTGATCTGAAAACAGAATTTCAATATCTATACTAATACATAAAATTGAAGTGTCTGTTTGTAATGTCAATTTTTATTTACTAAATATATATGAATGTATACAAGATTCCTATGGCAAAAATGCAATTTTTAAAATTTAAAATCACGTCCTAATCGGTCCAGCCGTTCCAGAGATTAGCCGGAACAAACAGGCAGACAAAAAATTTTAAAATTGTTTTTTTGGTGTACGTATCCGTGTATACGTTCATAATATGTATTTAGTAAAAAAAAAAAACCAGACACTTTAGTTTTATATATTAATGACAACAGAAACTTATTCTCGCGATTCTACATCCCGCAATGGTAATTTTGTCTTCCATTATACATATAGGTTTTGAAACCAGTCTGTTTTTTAATTTTATTTACTAGTGTAGATATAATTGATGTGAATAAACGGTTTTTTTGTGTAGCTGTGTAATGTTATAGGATTTGGATACGATGGCGGTTCGTACGGTGGCAACTATGGCGGGTCTTATGGCGGTGGTGGTGGCGGCGGCAGCGGCGGTCCCGACTGGTGGGACTCGTAAGCGTCTCCAGCACGCACCGCCCTCACAAACAACAAAACAACACACAAATAATATGTCGTCGTCACTAACCCGTAAATCGTCTCGACGCCAACAACAATTAGCGACGTGAAAAACAACCTATCTTGATTAATTAATAAATATGAGTTGATGTTTCATTAATTCGTTAACTTTTGAGGTGAAGAGAGCCGTGTCTGAATGAAGGACTTGAAATTTATCTGTGACTTTGTAATAATATTCGTAATGTTTTATTAATTAATAAAATATATTATAATGCAATAGTCGATAGAGAGCGGTGCGATAGAAGCAGCGCGCGTATTCATTGCGGTCCGCGACTGCTGAATCTCAGGCGTGCGGTTCCCGGTACACGAGTTCTAATATGGAACTAGTAGAGTTGGACCGCGACCGCACGCTGACGGAATAATCGTGATCGTTGATAGTGATGTGCTGTTTTATCGATGAAAAGTGTGGTGATTGATAGAGCGTGAATTATTACTACTACTATCCGTGGCACGTTTAGTTTGCGTCACTATCGTCCTTGTGACTCGCACACAATGTATTTTATTCTTTCCGTTTATAGAAATATATATATATATATATATATATATATATATATATATATATATATATATATATATAATATAATATGTGAAGTAGTCGTTTATTATGATAGAAATATTTTTGATGTTGAATCTGTATCGTGAATTTCTTCAATGGACGAAATGTAATAACTGTATTTATACTCTCTCTATTTATCGACAGTCCCATCGCCCGAATCCCTTCCGTGACACTTTATAGAAAAAAAAATTGAAGCATTTATGCACACCGTATTAAGTAAATGTAGCTATTGAAGCAGTAGATTTAGAAATTGGGAAGTACCGATACAGTATCATAGTTAAATTTAAATATAATAATTAAATTTTTCTTGTAGAAATCCCATATTGTCATCTGTCATCAACGTGGTCTTTATAATTTGAATATGAATTTACCAATAAAATATGTGAAACAGTATAATTTGTTGTTGTTTTATTCTTACCTTATCGTTAGTGTCAACTTTGGGCTGTAAATGAGTTTTTTTTTTTAAACTTTGCTGGTGTACGTAACGGTAATCTTTAGTTGAATAAACGGGTCCAAAAATATTTTTCAAATAGCGCGCCTTGTGATTATTTTTAAACTTAACTCAATACTTGTTTTATCTATTATCTAATGTAGTAAAACATAATAAAACTTGGTCAGATAATAGTGTCATGATTTTTAAAGATCATACAACCCACCAGTGGTTTAGGACTATATGCCAGTTAACGAATAGTCGGAAGTTTTTTTTAAATATCATTACAAACTAATTTCCCTTTGTTTCAATAGTATATATTTCAAAAATATATACTCGTTTAGGCTAATCGTTAAAATATATGTAGATATTTCTCGTCGAATCCAACTGTACTGGGCTGCTTTCGGGAAGCTACGCCGGAATCTTGTCCAAAATATCAGTGTCTCAAGACGAAAGTCTTCGACCAGTATGAGTTGGCAGTAATGACATAAGGCACTGAGACGGTCGCTCACATGGGCCCAATAAAAAAGGGCTATGCTTGGAGTTTCACTGCGTAATCAAATCAGGAACGAGGAGATCTGCAGAAGAACCAAAGTAACAGACATTGCCCAAAGAATTGCTAAACTTAAGTGGCAGTGGGCTGGGCACGTTGCTCACAGAACGTATACCCGATGGGGCCAAGTGGTTTTCGAATGGCTACCACGCACCGGAAGACAGCGTTGGTAGGTCCCCCACAAGGTGGGCCGACGACCTGGTGAAGGTAGCGGGAATCCGCTGTATGCGGGTGGCACAAGACCGGTCGTCGTGGAGATCTTTGGGGGAGACCTACGTTCAGCTGTGGACGTCTTTCGGTTGCAAAGACGGAAGGATTTCTCGTGTGCATATCTAGTAACATATTAAATAAATAAAAAAAATAAAATTCATACAATATCTGTCAATGCCAATAAAGAAAAGTATCGCATAGATTTATGGAAAACGTCAAAAAGATAGATTAATAATGGTTATTATGTAGGGTAGCTTATGTCTGAGCTACTAGATCTCTGCACCAGCCTAAGGTTGACTGGTTGAGAATACCTCTGGTATTAAGTCCGCCTTTTTACACAATTGGTAATAAAGTATAAATAAATAAAATATATATACTGAATATAAAAGGATAGTATTCTATTCTAATATTTATCGACTTCAAGTTAAATGTAGGTTTATTTATTTATATATATATATATATATATATATATATATATATATATATATATATATTAACAAGTCTCATTATATTTAAAACCGTTACAGAACTGTTTAGTGACACAATATAATATATTATAGACCTTTTAGGTTTTCAATACGACTTTAAAAGTATTTTTTTTTTTAAATGCAATTAGAAAAGTTGTCATAACCGAGGAAGGAATAATTATTCAGACGCCTTTATAAATCCGCTTACATATATTACATATTATTAATTTATGTCGTCGATTATGTATCATAATGCATGAACGACGGTTTATTTTTTTGTGATGACTTTTTATTTGGAGATGGCATCTAGAGCGAGCGAGACCCCGCCGCGACGGTATTCACGGAATGTCAGAAAGGTGACTCGTGGATAAATTACGTATATATCTTTCATTTTAACGATCAAGTTTATTAATTTACTTTTCTCGTGTGTTACACATTTCAGTTGTAACAACATTTGTTTTTGGGTCTCATTAGCATAATCTCATGCTGGGCGATAAAGGCGTATCTATTATAAAATTTATAAACTTAGGTTCCTATTTTATATGTTATGTTTGGTATTTGTAAAAAATGTATTATATATAAATGTCTCGTCGCGTCTAAAAGGGAGAGATAGCGGGATGTCTCAATCCCGTAGTAATTTCTGAGTTTTTACCGCTTCTCGCTTGTAATAAAACTATTAATTTGTTATTGCTCATGGCTTTGATCAGATAGCAGTGATGCTCTGTTGGATACTAATAGTTTTATATAAGATGTAATTTTTATTAATTGCTTGTTGATGTATATTGCTATGCGGGACTGTAATAAATGTTTACTTAATTTGTTGTTGTAGTTGTGTTTTTCTTTACTTATTTGGATTACAAGACTGGGTACGTGAAATACGTAGTAGCCGAAGACGTATTTTGTTAAAATCGTGTAAGTGTATTAAAAAAGGCAATATGTAAAAAAAGGATTTTATTTAAATTTATAAGTATTTATAATTTGTAGGTATATTGTATAAAAGTTATATAAATTATTATAGTAGTATAAAAATTTTAAATTAATATTATCATGCAACATACTCGTACAATCAATTTTAGTGCTGAAATATTTTCATAATATTGGTCATGCTTATTTATATATAACACGTACATACAATCTATTAGACTGTATTACGAATAGCCTCTTTTATTCAATTTATAGTACAATCCTTTGAGGTCCATGAGTTCTTGATGTGTACCCTTTTCTGCGACGCGTCCATCATTCACCACGCATATGATGTTTGCATCGCGAACTGTACTCAGCCGGTGAGCGCGATCATAACGCACGTGCGACCTTCTTTAGCGGCGTCTAACGCTTCTTGTACCACCTTGAATATACCAAATCAGCTTTTATATACACCAATATATTTATACAAAGCAAACTTTGGTTAGATAACTCTAGAACGGCGCCTATATCTTAGTATAGAGACATTTATGAAAATAACTTTCATATAACTGTTTATAATTATTTTACCTCAAAGCTACTTAATGGTTTATTTATGTCAATAAATGAATGTCAGTTCTGTGTATAATTCATTCATTATTATTATCCTCATAACCTCATTATTATATGATAACTAATTACCCCTACTACTAAATAAAGTAACAAGTTCTATACTAACAACCTTTTACGCCCGGCTTCGCTTACGCTAATGAAAATTTTATTTATCATACATAAAAAGTACCATATACCGTTTTTTGAACCCGGTAAGAACATGTACCTATGCAAATTTCACAATGAACGGTTGACCAGTCAAGGCGTGAAAGCGTTACAAATAAACAAACTCATATTAGTATTATTTACTATCCGTAATTAAACGCACATTCACTGTCATAGGTAAATTCAAGCATGGGAGGGAGGACCGGCATCACATGGGGGGGGGGTGTTTTGCCAGCCTCCCTCGATGAGGGCACCGTTTTCGCGGATACCGCCGTAATGGCGAAGGCTGGGTGATGGGGGGCTGGTGGTGGCTTCTCCTCGCTATGTCTTGCCGTTGCAAGACGAGATGAGGAGGGGTGCACGGACGAGGCCCGGTGGGTTCGCCGCAGGGGGCGACGCGGTGCTTGCGAAAGCCATCCCGTATCGCCCCCATCCCAAATGCGGCGGACGGTAAAAAAAAAAAAAAAAAAAAAAGGTAAATTCAAGCATACCTTTTCGCTCTCTGTGTCCAAAGCACTAGTGGCTTCATCGAGTAATAGCATCTTAGGTCGTCGGATTAATGCTCTCGCGATAGCAATTCTCTGTTTCTGACCGCCGGATAGTTGTGTTCCTTTACTTCCAATATTTGTTTCGTAACCCTGTAAATTTAATTCATTTCACAATATATTATTTGCTGATAGTGTGAATTTAGCTCTATTATTTTAAATTTCAAATCTTTGGATTTTTTTCCTAAGTAGCTAACGCTGTTGACCGGAAGGGCCTTTACAGTTTCACCGTGATTTTTGGGCGAGTGCTGAAGGCACTCAGCCGCAAAAAGGTAACTAGCACAAGAGTTACCAAAGTGGTACGGAACTCGGCTCGACCGTTACCGAAGTGTAAAAAATTTCACGTAATTTCGAACATAGTTAAGCCCTACAAATGTTTGGATTACTCACAGTTGGTAGAGATGTTATAAACTTATGTATATTAGCTTGTTTCGCTGCTTCAATGATGTCATCCATATTCGGTGTACGCGCGTTGTTTCCGTATGCGATGTTTTCACCGATCGTTTTGTCGAACAGTATGGGTTCTTGTTGTACAAATCCGATAGATTGTCTTACGTCCGCTAAATTAAGTCTGGGTAATGGTGTTCCATCTTGAGCCTAGAAAGATAATACGCAGAATTTATGTTAATTATACTCACGTGTAAAAGACAATTTTATAAAACCTGTTAAGATTGAAATACCAGAACAAAAACCGCGTCTGCTGTATTGTTAAAATCATTTAAATCCGAAAACCACAATTTCATACAATAATATTAATAATCATTTATGATACTACTTACCACTATACCTTCATCAGGATCGTAATATCTTTCAAGCACTTGTATGACGGTACTTTTACCGCAACCACTAGAACCCACGAGAGCTATAGTTTTACCCTTTTCGATCTCAAGATTCATATTTTTCAGTACTTGTATCATAGGCCTTGTGGGGTAACTGAACTTCACTCCCTGGATACTAGCTTCTCCAGTACCTCTCTGATAAAAAAAAAAACCAATGCTACAATTAACTTCCTATGGTTTTTTATTTCAATAGTAAAAATATTAAAGACAGTATCCTATACTTACATTATGTACTAGGTGTGTGCCCGCGCCCGCGTTTCATATAGTTTTAAATTTTATTTTTTACACTGAAGCCTAATTAATTTCCTATTTTTTATTCTACTAATGTAAAGATGTATATCACAAATTCAAATACCTTTCAGTAAAATTGTGCATTGCAATGGATTTTATTAACAATTTCATAAGTTTTAATTTTTTTCCACGGAACCCTAATTATTTTCGAATAACAAACGTTACGAGAATATCTTCAGCTATCTACCAAAAAAAGTCCCGTCAAAATCGGTAGTTAAAAAAATATTTTGACATTACAAATAGACCCTTCAATTTTATTTATCAGTACATAAGCATAGATAAAGGCAACGTCTGTTTGCCCGTTAGTTGGCTTGTAACTCGAAAAGTGAATCGATTTACAGGATTCTTTATTTCAATCATAGATATATTATCTGGTCAAGTTTTAGTATACATTTTTCCTATGTAATTTATTGAAACCGGCAAAGTTTCACACCGACATGAAAGTCGGCAACAAATTGTTATTGACGAGCTATTAATTCCCGATGACAGTTCTTCAACTCTCTTTAATCGGATATCTCATTCGCAGAATTGTTGTTACTCTTAACTACATTTTGATTAAATGTTTCTGCTTTATTTAATTGTTATAGTCTAGAACTTTCCCAATGTTGTTAATGAAAATCAATCGTTGTACTTATTCCTTGTCAATATGCATGAATTAATTTTAGCGTTAATATTGATAGGATTTTCTGTTTATAGTTTCGAGAATGTCTCTTTTGCAATAGAATATTATTGGCAAAGTTGTTAACCGAGTATACATACGAAGTTTTTGATAGCCGGTCGTTCGGGATCCGTGATCTTAGATTGTCTGCCCAACAATACGATGACACGTCCTGCAGCCTTGATTCCCTTTTGGAAATTAGGTGCAAAAGCGAAAGCCTGCGCTGCCGACGATGCTCCCATCAATAGAGCTTGGGCAGATCTAGAAGTTAATATCAATATTTATTGAATTAAATCTATTCGAACAACTACTAGATTTATAAATAGATTAGTTTATGATTTTTAAAATGAAGAATTTTGTTTTTGAGAACCAATCGGGTCGTATAGACCAAACCATAATTGTTCAAAAGACCACTCGCTCCCAAAGTCATGGAGTAGCTGTAAAGGCCCTTTCGATCTATTGATCGAAGGTTAGAAAAAGTTTTTTTTTTCGAAAGACGCTTAAATACTTATTTCTATAATGACGTAGTTATTGCTCTAATATCATGGTATCACACCATTCGATGATGATGTATAAAATATGTACACCTAAATAATTATAGAAACTATTTGATATTTAATTTAATTATACAACAGAGATCGTCGACTTTACATATGAGTCACATAAAATTTAAAGCGATAAAGTCGAAAAATGTTAAAAACATATAAATACCAATTCAGTAAATACAATTATTGTAAAATGAATCCGCGAAACTTGTAAAAGCATAATTGAATGTAACTTACACATTATTATAATTTATCTGTTTCTTTTTTATTATTAATTCTATAAGGCAACCCTATTTTGGCGGTTTGAGTTTATACGGCATACGAAAAGCAACATTATATATAACTCACTTGAATACAATTTCGTAATCAATATTTTCGTATACTACAAGCGTTCCACCGTAATACAAGGAAGCGGCGATCACGAAGTTAAATAAACCACGCGACAGGCCAAACACTAAACCGCGCCAATGTGCCGAGCGCCTCGCCGTCAGCAGGGCTGGCAACAGCTGAGTCGAGTATTCGCTAAGGAACGTTCCTTCACGCCCTAATGACGCAACTGTCCTTACGTTAGCCACAGCCTCTACTGCAATCTACGATTATTAAATTATAAAATGTTATAATTAATATTGACTTTCATTTCATATATATATATATATATATATATATTTATTATATATATTATATATATTATATTATATATATATATATATATATATATGCTTTAATGTATTTTTATGTTTGCAACATTATTTTATTTTTTTTAAATGTTATAAACAAGACGGGAGGAAGAAATTTAAGTGCAAAAAGCGGTGATGGCGCAGTGGCAAATGGCGTAGTGCGGTCGGATTCCGCATCAATGGACGTAGGTTCGAATCCACCTACCTAACTCCAAAATTTTATCTGTACTTTCGGCGATGAAAACTTCGTGAGAAAACCATAGCATGGTGGTAGTAGGGCATTTTCAATAATGCCCGCCTGGGTGGCTACCATCCTCAAGATCGAAAATCTGTCGACAATACCAGTGTGTTCCATCAGCATTACTTGAAATCCCGTATCTCTAGCATCCTGGGCCACATCGTCACTATACATCAGGTGAGATTGTGGTCAAAGCATTGAACCTATACGGTGTAAAAAATGCCAAAACCAAAAAAAAAACTTATTAGAATAATATTAAACAGTTTTAATATGTATTACTAAACAATAATAATATAATTAATCATGAAGATAACATTTACTGGTTTTGAAAATATTTGCCGTGTGGTGCCGGCTATGAGTAGTGTCTAGATCGTTCCCGTGGGTGTGGTAAAAGGCAACTAAGGAATAAACCAGAGGATGGGCAGCAGCATCCTCTTAGGTACTAAACGATTCCTCCTTTATTGTGGAAGACCTATGTCAATTTTGTTTTCCAGAATCTAGTATTTTTTATATATATTTCATAAATTGTACCTTTGAACTAGCTTCCATAGTTTTGGCCGTTCCAAATGACTCAGCGCTGGCCATCCTGCCCTCTTTATAGAGCACAAACATTATTATCGGAACAAACGCCAGCGCGACCAAACCCACACGCCATTCATACACAAGAGATAACACCAAAGCGAAAGAGAATGTGCCAACTGCTTGTAAAACTGTACCGATCCGTTGACCTGTCGCCTGTAATTAATTAAAAATACATATATTTTGTAAAACATCATTATTTATTTCTCTTGAAATCTATACAAATAAATAAAACTGAAGAAACAATTTGTAATATTGAAATAACAGCTTTTTTACTACGAACATATGAATATATACGGTGCTTATTGCTTATACCAAAAACATAATTTTTAATATCTTTGTCCGTCTATCTGTCTGTGTGTTACGGCTAATCACCGAAATGGCTGAACTAACTTTGACGAAACAGATTTTTCTGGCAGATAGCTGAAGTTATAAGGTGTTACTTAGGCTACTTTTATTTTAATAAATTAATCAGGATTCCGCGTAAAAAAAACAAGAAGTTCATGAAATTGTGTTTAGAATGCGAATCAATTGATATTTTTACGTGTTTCAATTTATGAGAAATATATCTTTGCTTTCTGTTAGTACAAAAAAAATAATTTTGTGCCTGTAACAAACACTACCTAGTGAATAATTGTGCGGATTAGAAATTATGATACGCGAGCAGAGTTGCGAGAACAGCTAGTTTACAATAAATTTATATATGCATGTTATAGTAACTTACCCCTTGTACTGTGGCCGCTTCGCCGGCGAGCCGAGCGCAGAGCGCACCGGTTGAATTTTCTTTGTCATCATAAAATGCGACCTCTTGTTGCAACAGTTTTTCAAACATTAGTTTCTGCAGTCTCTCAGTTAAATACTCACCAGCAATACCGTAACAAAATACCTGTATTTGAAAAGAAACGTGTTTTTAAGTTTCTGGATACAAATACAAAAACTATAGAAATTAAGGTTATGTTTCTAACGTTAAATTATTTATTTAGAAGCTTAATTTAGCTTAATTTAAACTCAAATATTACTGGCAATATTTTCTATACATATATCTACTAAAAAATAAAATAATAAAAACAAATAGTACAACGTGGAAACCCGGCGTTGCTTGTTACACATTTGTATGTAATTTTAATTTTGTAACCCTTAATAACTTACCATTGTAAAGTTCGCAATACCAGAGAAAATGCCGATACCAACAAATATAAGTGCAAATCGTCGGACCTCGGCCAACACCTCTTCTTCATTGGGGTTAGATAAAACCTACAATGAAACGAAGTATTACAGTGATGTAGTTTTTAAAGGGTTAAACGGTGACCTGCACGTGGGCCTTCTGGGTTAAAGGGGTCCTCGAATCCTGACTGCGAAACTAATTTATCTTTTTCTCGTTTTTAAAATATAAAGATAATAAGTTGCAACCCAACAATAATCTTGGCAACTCAAGTGAAACCAATTTGAACTTGCTAGGAATTTCCCTAAATTGTGGAAGATATCTGTCATGATGTCAAGTCCGATCTGGACGATCACTAACGCTCATATAATAAAACTCATAAACCAGAAATGTAGGTAGCATGTAGATTTACTGTCCTAAGTCCTGATTTACTGTGTGCAAGATAAAGAACTGATGATAAAGTAGCTTTGAATCTATGTATAATGTTTGTTACTTGATAAATAGTAACCAGTATAAACAGACCCTCATTTTTTCACCAGGTTGTTTGGTTCCCAGTTGATTGATTGTAAAATATCAGTATCATCGGTCTATCTACTAATTCAGTTCCTTTTAAAGCGATGAGAGCTTGGTGGTCGCATATTGCGTCGATCCACTATAATGGGCCTGAGTTTTTGGTGAAGGAAAATCTCGTGATGAAGTCATAGTAGGTAATTTTCTAATGTTTGCCTGATTAGCTACCTCCTTCAAGTTTGAAATTCTGTCACCAAGTACCTATAGTAGTGTTCCGGTGACAAGACTCAAAATTGAGGACAAGTGCTAGACCAGTGGTCGTCACACTTTTCTGGTCAAGGGCCACATAGGCCCATGTGAGGAACCACTGCGGGCCGCACTTTTATGGATTAGGTAGTTGTTATTTTATTATTTAAATACCACTGTGCTAGACTTATACAGTAGGTATTTACAATATTATGACTTAACGTTTCAACTTAACGTTTAGTTCCACGGATACACATAGGCTTAGGTACTTAGATTCGACCAACAGTAAATTTAAAAATGATCAAATGTTGCGGTAAATACTTACACCAATAAAAAATCACCCAATATAACAGCGAGTAGAGGCATAGCGAAACCACTAACTAAAGAACAAAAACTAGCCAAAGAAACAGATCTCCATTCGGGCGCGTTCAATCTTATTACTCTCCAGAATGATACATCAGGTATATTTTCAACCAATTCTTCAGGGGTCTGTCAATTAAAATGCTTTTCAATAATACAGATAATCCTATTAAAATGATAAACAAGATAAATAGGAAACAGAACATTCGCAACATCTTTTGGTCTGCTAAATCTGATTACATACACTACACAAAAATGACGTCATGATGCAAAAAAATAACTAGGAATAATTTACATCATAATGCCGTATTACAAATACCACTGCCTAAGCCTTTAGGTAACTGGATATACATATACCAGTTGATGTCGAAAGAAGAAGCAAACAATTGAGACACTATCATTACGTAAAAGATGAAAAGATTACTGGAATTCGTTTGGGCACATATTCTCTTAAAGATGATGCAAAATGATTGTATGGCATTTGCTAGTGCAACAACTAGGTTCATATCTTGGGGAAAAATGCGATCAAAAGATGGAACATAACTTGCTAGGCTGTAACATAAAAAGTTAACTTACGATTGTTTTAATATTTATAACATCATCTTCATCTCTTTCGCTCCTAACGGATATCTCTCTCGTCAACTTTGTTTCATTATCTATAAAAAAATGTTACTTTACTAATACATTTTAATTTTGAATGTTAGCCAAAATCTGTTTTGAACTAATCTAGCTTAAGAGTTATTAAAACGGTGTACACTAATTACGCATGTGCTGTCGTCACACAAAGATATATTAATTAGCCATGGAACAGGATCGATCTTTGGCTGCGACCGTCCCTGCCATGGAATTGCATAATTATATGGCTTGTACTTGCCCTGATGTGAGAAGTCTAAATCTGCGAATTACTTTTGCTGTTGGTAGATAACAAGGAAGTATTAAAATATTAAGTTATAACATACCATTGTTATCATCTCCGCCAGGGAATGTTTGCAACATAACCATATCGTAGTAATGTCCTTTTTTCTTCATTAATTCTTCGTGATTACCGGATTCCACTACAGTTCCGCTCTTAAACACGTAAATTGTATCTACGTTCCTTATTGTCGATAGTCGGTGAGCTACCACTATCGTGGTACGTCCTTCCTGTGCCTAGAAATTTGTTTTAAATATGAATTCGGAAACAAAGTTAAATCGTAAATGATTATAAGACACCATTTAAAGGAAAGAAAGAGATGAAATACGTCGTTTTTGCATCCGACACTCATAAAAAACGGTGTAATGAACACCACTGATTGACTTATGACTTTTCTAGAACCTATTTGTTTTAATATATGGTAAAGGTAACGCGGACCGACCCGGTCAGTTCAGTTGAATTGAACATCGGAGCGTGGAACAAGAGTACAACTGTAAGTGATTTAAAAGTGTAACGAATAACAGTGAACAGTGATGTATATTTAAAATATTTAAATACTATACTTACCGTATAATGTATTCTTTATTTTTTCAATTATTTTAATATTGAAGTCTTTGATTGTATTTTTTTAAACATATTACCGAAAATTGAATTACCTTGTCCAGAGCCTTTTGCACTATAGATTCAGAAGACATATCCAGAGCGCTGGTTGCCTCATCAAGCAGTAGTATACGTGGATTACGTATTAAAGCTCGAGCAATAGCAATACGTTGTTTCTGTCCGCCAGATATCGCAGCACCTCTCTCACCGACTAACGTGTCGTAACCCTGCAATGAGATGCTGTGATTTTTTTTTCTAACTAGCTAATGCTGTTGACCGGAAAGGCCTTTACAGCTTCACCTTGGCTTTGTGGTCGAGAGCTGAAGCCACTCAGCCGCAAAGAGGTAACTAGCACAAGGGTTGCCAAAGTGGTACGAACCTCGGAAAAGACAGACTAGCAAGCATTACAACCAAATGCCACCGTTGACTTCAGAATTCCGTGAATACAAATCATTCGTCTAATAATGAGCACAGGGCTAATAATGACCACAGGGTGACTATTCTTCATATCATCTAATACTAAAAATACTATGTCCAAAAGCCTTGTAATTCATAGATATTTTTCGTTAAATAAAATACTCATAAATAATTCTTACTAATAATATTAAGTACAATACGTATTCATGGCCCTTATGCAGGAATATTATGTGGTTTTAATATGTTTAATTAATTATACTCACTTTAGGTAATTTCATAATGAATTGATGAGCATTTGCTTGACGGGCGCACGCTTCGATTTCTTGATCTGTGGCATCCTTTCGTCCGTATTTGATGTTCTCCCGTACAGTGGTATTGAATAATATCGGTTCCTGCCCAACTAGACCAATCTGAGATCGCAACCATCGGATTGATAGGTCGCGGACATCGTTTCCATCCACCAACACCTTTTTACGATTAAAATAACTAATTAACATGATGTCGTCTTCTACCAATGATAGGAAGAACAAAAGTTTACATTGGTGTAACAAATTGTTACTAATCACATTATCTTATCACATCTATCATTGTTGAAGCGATGATGGCACAGTGCAGCCGGATTCCGCATCAATGGATGCGGTTTCGAGCCCATCTATCAAACTCTAAAATCAGCTTGAGCTTTCGGTGTAGGAAAATACCGTGAGGAAACCATAGCATGGAGGTATGGCATTTTATATTAATACTCGCCTGTGTAGCTAACACCCTCAAGTTTGAAAACCTGTCGCCAAATACCAATAGGTGTGCTCCGGCATCATCACTTGAGAACCACTACCTCTAGGCTTAGTGTGTTTACCAACTTAGACCACATCGTCACTTAACATCGGGTGATATTATGTTCAAAGCACTTAGTCTATATAAATGAAAAATAAATAAATATCAAACTATATGCATAGGTTTATTGATCATTTATAATTAGCAAAAAATAAAACTAAAAGAAACGTGTATGTACTTATTTCAACATGAATTACGCTCCTTCGGAAGTAAATATACATGTAAATCCCTCAAGTGCATTCACTGTAACATATAACCCTAAATATATCTTTCGATATTTTAAGTAAGTATAATATATCTGTAAATCTATCTCACAATCAATATCACAGAATTATGTGACCGCGACGACTTTGTTACTGCTATGACCTATTTACATAATCTTAATACTAAATACTAAACACGACATTACGTTTTTAAAATAAAACAATAAACGCTATCGAGTATTGGCTATGTAAAAATTGTAGAGCGATTATGACATTGGTATGTTAGTTCTTTATACATTCACGAGCTGCGCCAGTAACTCCGTTAACAAATAATACCTGACATCTTACAATATTCTTCTAAAATAATATTTAACAATGTAGCTTAAACAATTTTCAAGTCGTATCCATACTCTCACTATACAGGATGCAACGTAAACACTATACATTAATGCAACGTAAAATATATAACGCTCCAAGTGTTTCTTTACAGCATTGCTCGTCAAACAGCTACCCCCGCGGCTTAACAAACAATTTTGGTAGACAATCAAAATAGAGTTTATGTACTATGCGCATCTTTATTTTTTGAGTTATAATATTATGAAGTTTAATAAGGCAAGGTCTTAATAAATATATAAGACAAATGATGAATTAAATATAATATTATATTACGTATTTGAAACTTTTATTTGAACTCACGATGTAAAAATAGCCAAATAGGTACCTAATGTTTGTATATGGTAAAACGAAAAATATTTTTTTCAATATACATGATGTATTCACATTCATTCTCACACTAGGTATGCTACGTTGCTACTAAAATATTATGGAATTAGGTAGTTGGCACAAGGAACCAGTAATTCAAAATAACAACATCTCTGAATACACTTCATTTTAGCTCTGAAAATCCGACCAATTTCAATGAACTGTAAAATAGATTTTTAGTTGCTATGAAAAAATGATTTCATAAGTTGTTATTGCAATACAAAAACAATAGGAAATTCAGGGTTGACAACTCAGAAAAATACGTCAATTAATAGATGGTATCAACTACTCAATATATACAAGTGCGGCCCACAGTGGTACGTGACATTGGTCTATGTGTGACCCTTGACCAGAAAAGTGTGACGACCACTGAATTAGAGAGTTAAAACTCAAGTATCCCTGTACCATTTTTTTAACCAGTCTAACGCTCTTGACACGAAGGGCCTTTACAGCTTCACCAAACTTTGTATCTTTGTAGGTGTCGGCGTCCCCTAAAACCCTGCGTCCGTGTGCGCTGCACACCCTGCACTATAGGTAAAGACGACTCTGTTTATAATGCGCATGAATCGAGATATGGTCACTATCAAAGCATTACGTATATACCTACACAAATGTATATATCACTTTTACAGTATGAGGGTTAAAGTTTCATTTTTAACACTGACTAGCATATGCACGCAAGAATTTATAGACGCTGCAACAATCAAACAGACGGAGTTCAGTATAGATAAGCTACGACAGTTCATTTTCTATTTTTCATATTCCATCCAACAGTTACACAATTAATTGTTAATTCCTTTTTGATGGATTATTTACAACTAGCTGTGTCCGGAGCTCCGTTCTGGTGAATCTAAACTATTGAATTGTAAACAAAATACTAACATAATTAAATCCTGACAACATAACATGCCTACGATTTAAAAAAATGAATTATGTATGTTAGTCTAGTCGGTCTCGAGCTTAGCTAAGTTTTAACTTCCATAAATATCAAAGGAGATTAATCTACCTTCAATACAAATTTACTATAATAATAAACGTAATAATTTTTGACGACCTTCTTTGTAATGAGTAAAAGATAATAAAATAGTGAACGCATCATTACTAATTACATTCTCTTGTGACATGATCGATTCACGCTATAAACATGACAAGCGTTTATCATTAAATCTGTCTGGCCTGGACGACAGATACTGATAATGTTCGGATTTTATCAAATGTGTTTTACGCACTTAGTTTTCGTTACTGTGACCACTTTTTATATATCTATGGTATAAACAATAGAAACATAAAAATTTGGATGTAGGTATTAACATCAGTGTCATAGCTTTTTCCTTTCACCGGGCGGTTTAAACTGACGGGGTCAATCAAACCCAGACCAGCAAGCTAGCTGACTTTGCGTTTATTTCTCCCACTTTTAAGACATAAATATAGTTCAGTGCAACACAACTATAATCATGCAGTTGCCATGTCATGCTCAGTTGGAAGCAATACGAACTTGCAGTGTACCACTAAAGCTCACATAAGAAAATTCATAAACTAGTTTTGCACTTTCAAAATATTAATTTAATTTTACTTGTTAATCGTTATCAGTTTAGATAGGGTCCTAATTTTTTGCACCAGGGTTTTTCGTTACCTAGCTACACCACTGATTGGTATATCAATAATGTTCTTAATGAAATCAACATCTAAAACTTATTTACGTTTACATGTATAAAGTTAGTAGGTAATTGTAAAGACTTATTGCAATATCTCTAGGTATAATGTTTCTACGTCGTCAGAGCAATCAAATTGGTACCGGTAGAAGTATAATAGAATTATATTTTCTTTAATTATTTTTTTACCATTTAACACAGTTGCATACACGAGTACCTAACAGATGTTAAAAATTTCCAATAATTGATTTTTTGTAATGTTAACTTTTTAATCCATGCCGCATCGTAAATGACTTGTATGAAGTAGCACGAAACAGTAAATTATAATTATGGATGTTACCGTAAAATGAAAGTAGATTAACAATATATTATAGAATATTTCCAAATATTTACTATGTATGTCGCATCTAATTACGGTGAGAAAAGTTAAATGGTTAGAGAAGAAATATGGTTTTTAAACGTTCTTTTTAAAAAAAGGGAACGGTACTTTCAACTAGTTCATTTAGTCTCAATCTTTATATAACTTTCTTTCTTATCTATAGCAAAATTACAGCATTTATTATTTAAGTATGTTAAAAATGAATTTTATACGTAAATTCCTGATCAGTTATGCTTAGAAAAATGCATAGATAGTACAAAAGTTTTTGTGGAATCATTTTTCTGCTTTTTTCATTCATTCAACCGAAAAACGTCCACTGCATGGACATAGGTGGGAGACCAAAGATCTCCACAACGACCAACCTTCGCCAAACGCATCTAGCGCATTCCCGCGACCTTCATCAAATCATTGGTCCATTCCTTCCGGTACGTATAAACATAATAAATAGTAAATTATTTAATAGATACATCGTTCTTATATATGTATTGTTACAGTTATAATAAAATTCATAGCGTATTCTATTACTCCTTTCAAATTAAAATTGAATATACAAATAAATACTTACATTGCCACTAATGGTATCGTAGTATCTTGATATCAGTTGAATTATCGTCGATTTCCCACAACCGGAATGACCTACCAACGCTACAGATTGTCCACGTTTCAGTGTAATATTTATACCCTTGAGTACCTGCAAAGAATAATATTTTTAAATACTACTGTTATAATATAGTTAAATAATGAGTTTCAAAGAACGAGGTACATATATAACGTGATTCAAGTGATCAATATTAGTGTTATGCGTCATTGTTATTTATTGACAAACAGTTCATTTAGATGTAATTGCACTCACGAGTGCGCAATTGATTCGTAAACATAGTATTAAAAAAATACGTATTCTCTGGACATAATAAACGAAACAAAATTAAGGATAACAACAGTGAATTAAGTTGCGAAAAATAATATCACCAGTATCTTTATAAAACTTTTATTATTTATATCCTTGAATTTACATATAAAATAAATAATCCAGTTAATTCTAGTGATATAACGTTATAGCTATAGTCCCTATAAATCTAAATATTACATTGTAAAATAAACTGCTTTCATTTTATAAAATACTAACTCTGGCCGGATAATGATCCAATGTCACGAAAGATTTTTTTAGAAGCCAGGAACTTTTGCGGAGTCAACAACGACAACCAGAACAAGCTACCAAAGTGTTATCATAATTGGATTAATAATTTAGGAGTATGTATGGGACAAACATACTTATCTTGATTTTTTAATTATATACTAGCTGTGTGCCCGCGGCTGCGTCCGTGTTTCATATATTCTTCACTGCATTTTATTTTTTTATACAGACCCCTAATTATTTTTGTACTAAGATAAAGTAAAAATATTTCTCATAAATTCAAGCACTTGTCCGGAAAACTGTGCATTGAATCGGATTTTATTAAATTTTTTAAGACTTTTATTTTTTTACGACGATCCGTAATATTTTTTCGAAAATTAAAAGTAGCCTAATTTACTCGTAGTAACTTCAGCTATCTACCAAAAATCCGGAGATTGCCCAGAACAAACAGACAGAAGACAAAAATATTAAAAATTGTATTTTTGGTAATGTTATATCGTATATACATTAATATCTATTTAGCAAAAAAATTGAAATTACAAACAGACACTTCAATTTTATTTATTAGTAAATAAAACCGTTAATAAGCAAACGTTAATTTTAACGAACCTTTTTGTTAATTATGATTAATTGTTTAGTACGTCTTTTTAATACGTAATATTCTTTATCTAAAATATTTTTAAATAGAAAAAAGTAGTAGGTATTGTTTATTTTAATATATTATAATAACATTAATCAGAGATTTATTTGTCATACGAACATACGGACACGGCAAGTCTATAAATAATAAAAAATGACTCAGTATAGCGATTGTGAACATATTACCCATATCCTATATGCCTACCATAAAGCAGAAATTATCAAGATTTAAAATTTGCCTTGTCGTAATGACATAGCACTTTTACAAATAATAACTTTTACATTTGAACATTTAAATGTAATAATAATTAGAATGTAAGATAATATTGTATAATACCTATTCATGTGTACTATTGAAGTGGTTTAAATCATTAGATTGGTTTTATCTTCAATGAAAACTAAGTATATTGTAATAAAACTCAGTGGTACTTATTCTCCAATGTTTATTTTATTACGTGTGTAAATTTCACATAAGAAACATAGCGAAGGGTACGCCATAGCAAATTCTTACTGATTAAGCCCCGGCAATGTACGATTAGAAAATGCTTTCTTATTACCTTCAATGTTCACGCAGAGAGCATAAAAATTATTTACCATAACTACGTTTTATCAACTACTATATTTTTGTTTAAGTGTCTTTGATGCATTATGACTTCTATGACGCAACCACTACACAAACAAACACTACAACAAAATACAATAGTTTACATTACAGCCCTTTATTGATTTATAAGACTCTTCGCGTGCAAGTACTTCGGTTATATGTGTTATTATAACAATACTTCTGAGGCTACTATGTAAAACAATGTGGTCCTTAATCGATTAATAAAACACGATATCGTAAATTGTAATATTGTTAATTTCATCAACTGTTTTCAATTTATGAGGCGCACCTTTTGTAATTAGACTTCAGAATTTAGATAAATAGATTATGACTATCGAATGTTTGATCTTCTTGAATTTAGAAAACATCTTGATTTTGATCTTCAATAACGTTTCAAGGAAATAATATAAGCGATTATTTGAGCAGACCCTAAAAAAATTGAACCTAAAGAGCAGCGTGGGTAGGTCCGCACAAGGTGGACCGACGACCTGGCGAAGTGAGGTTTGCTTTATAGGTATTTAATTAATGATTAAAACAATGTTTTTTTCTCCTAACTCGTTTAAATTTGAAACATGTACAGAAAAAGACAGAGTTATGAGGAACCCAATTAGAACATTCATTTATAATCCTAATACAGACGAAACAATGGGTTTCGATATTATTTATTGATGAAATTAGTTATACTCATTGTGGGCGAGTAGTATGGTCACATTACAAATCTACGCACAAAATATGTACCGTCAACAGATACGTGACGCCACGAGACGGCTCGACAAACGGTTCAACGATTAATTTACTTATTTTTATTTATTGTAGGAAAAAAAATGACCTATATTAAAATATCTGAAAACGATTCAGCTTCCGATTCTTAACAAACTACTTTCACATTGTGCGTTTATTATGTTACATGTTGTCATCATCTCCCTGCCCTTATTCCATTTTTATTTGAGATCGGCGCTACATGTCTTCCTTTCATCTCTATTCATTTCATATTATATTACATGTTGTATAACGAAGATATCAATTATGAATAGTAAGAACGCTAAACATAAATTAAGATCAAAATCATAAGCGAGAAAGATGAACTGTGTTCAAAATAGAACAAAAAGGAATAAGGTATAAAGATAGCATAACTTACAGGAACATCTGGCCGAGTCGGATAGTGGAACACCACGTTCTTCAGTTCAATATTCCCCTCAATTGTACGAGGCGTCAAACCGCGGTTCAACAGCGGATTGATTGTGGGAATATTGTTAATCAAGTTGAAGATTTGTGCTCCAGCGCCGCGAGCTCCGCCGAACACCTCCATGAGTGTTGATGAAACACCAAAGTTTGCTGAACCCATCATTACACCGAAGAAAAAACCTAAAAGCAATAAAGCGATGATGGGGCAGTTGGTAGTGCGGTTGGTGTGGGTCATAACCGACCCTAAAATCGAACTCTAAAATCGGCCTGAGCTTTTGGTGAAGGAAAACATCGTGAAGAAAGTATAGAATGGTGGTAGGGTATTTTCTAATCATTCCTGTCTGGGTAGCTACCACCCTCAAGTTTGTAAACTTGTCGCCAATGACCAATAGATGTGTTCCGGCAACATCACTTGAGAACCAGTACCTCTAGGCTTAGTGTGCTTACCATCCTGGACCACATCGTCACCTAACATCAGGTGAGATTGTGGTCAAAGCACAGCCTATACAGTATTTAAAGAAATATATATATATATATATATATATATTTGTTTTAACACCACCTTGCTCATTACTACGAAACCATTTAATATTAATTTCACTTTACATTACATAGAGTAGAATAAACGCTACGATTTAAAATAAAAAAATGTACAACGTGCAACCGTTAATGATCGCATTATTATTAACTTAATTTTATATTGGCTTTTCTAACTAGATTCTATTATAGTTATATCAACCTCTATGCGAACTGTAATACGGAAATTTCTAATAAGCTGTTAACAAACAATATCGAATAAGATCTTAATGTGCCTTACCGCGATCATAGTTGATACATCGTAATTTTCAGGTTCATCGACCATAAGTCTATAGCCAAACCAGAACGATAAAGCATAAGCGCAGAATATACAGAAGAAAAGGAATCCCATAGCCAGCCCATTGAAAAGCCCTAGAAATAATTATTAATTTATAGATGTAATTTAAATTTTTCAAAAAGTTACCATTATTTTTGCAACACATTTACTCGTTATTTTAACATTGTTAGAACAATTATTTTATTAATTTATAGAATATTCATTTTTTTTCACATATGAGTATTTATAGTACATTTAATTTGTAAAATCATTGTGAAAAAGAATCATGCAACCATACACAGTAATGCATAAAAATAAACTGGGAAAAATTAACTATTATTTGTTTAAAATTGCAAACTGATTATACTTAAATGAAGTTGATACATGGTAAATAGGTTATTTAATTTTACATCATAAAAATCCAATTGGATTGTTCTCACTTGCCTAAATATTTATTACTTACTATAAAGCTTATGCTTAATATATTATGTACTTACATACATAATCTAAAGGAGACTATAAAAATAGTTTATTTCCCAAGGCTTATATAATTTATTTCATATGATTCCTACCTTTTTTAATATTAATCTTCCTAATTTCTTTCAAATGAATTTCGTATCTTTCCAACTCTTTTTGCTGTCCACTGAATGCATACACTGTCCTAATGGATGACAAAACTTCTTCAGCGATATTCGCCGCTTTACCTGAAGCTACGGCTTCTTTCTTCGATAACCTAGACGCAACCTGGCAAACAAAATATTAAATAGTATTGTGTACAACTAATGAACATAATGTAATTCAAGAAAATATGTACCTATGTAAATAATATTGATAAAAATTAAATTAAACATTGGCTTTTAGAGTAAAGCTGTTAATACACATACGGACCGGATCGCGGACATTGTCTTCCGCGGCTGAGATCATCAGTCGCCTAAGTAGGGATGGGAAATTTTTTGCTCAAAAAAATCGATTTTTTGAATAGCTTCACAAAACATCGAGGTCCAAGAGATCAATCTTTGTTTTGATTTGTTTTTTTTTTTTTACTTTTTATTCAGAAAAAGTATTCTCCTCGTGATCGAAATTAAACTATAATAATCATTTACTGCAAAAACTGTTTTCAATTTTTATTATTAACAGCATATAAGGTTATCACTAGTAACTAAACAATAAAAAGAAGAACGCCTAACCTACTAAAGATAAAATGATTTTTGATTTTAGATTTTATTTATGCCTATTTACAGATAATCATAAAGAATAATCAAAGAATACTCTAATAATCGATATATGTGTATATATAAGCACTATGTCAAACGGTTATAATTTCCCCCCAAAGTCACGGTGAAGCTGTAAAGGACCTTCCGGTCAACAGCGTTAGCTAGGTTCGAAAAAAAAAGAAAAGGTTATAATTTCCAAAGGTTATTACAGGGTGGATCATTACGTGAACGGTAGTACTGTCTGGAAGTAACACCCCTCTTTGTGCTTCACAACCGTTTATTGTTATTATAAATTGTGTAATTTTAATAACTTAAAAAAAAAACGTAAAAAAAACCAGATAAATTTTCTTCCCGGCTCTTCTCGACTGGGTTGCTTTCCGAAGCGGTGGTAGTTTTTTGACGTTCATAAGCGCCTATTCAAGACCCAAATTGAATAAGGATTTTTTTTTTAATTATTTTGATTTGATATTTTTATTTATTTAAAATACGATGCTTTGAAATGACAGTTCCATGGTAATGCATTGAAGGTTGTTACGTTTACTCTAATACTATAAGCAGGTATACAATGGGCTTTCAATGAAAGAAAATGTTGTGATATAGTTTTATAGTTTTTAAGTATTTTTTAAACATTTAACTGCCAGACTACTGTATAGTTGTAGCATGGTTCCGTGGCAAATAACCAAATGCTTACCAGACCAGCGATCCCGACCAGCGACAATGTAACCGGGAACGATATCAAACACAATAACGCCAACTTCCAGCCTTTTATGAGAGCCATTACGATAGAACTCACAAACGCAGCTTGATAGAAAATAAACGTTGCTAGTTTCTCACCTATTCCATCTTCCAACTTTATTACGTCGCTAAAATATCAATAATAAAAATGAATACCCATAAATTGTTTGTTGAATTGGAAATTATATGCAGCAATTATTTGGGATAGAGTATAAGTTTTTATCGCTTCGGATCCATCGGATTGGTTATCCGTCGTCAGTCGTCCATGCTCTACCGGTCTGCATAGATATCTCTTCACGCTAAATCATGTATTCTCCTAGTGTTGGACCCAGAGCAACATTGTGCTAATTTTGGCTAACGATAAAAAATACTCTAATTGAGTTTACTCTTTCCTGTCTACTTTGGAATGTCAGAAAGGATAAGTAATGGAACTAGTGTGACATCAGTATTTGTTCGGGTAAGCATAGAATATTCTTTCTTATTTCTTTATATCTATCTAAACTGTAGTCACACAGCTCGGTGAAAACGACCGAGGAAATTAGAGTTGTAAGAATTTATCCGTAGAAGCTGACATGGTATCTATGGACTATATAGCCTTGTAAAAATTTGAGGAGAAAGAAAACATTCTTGTGTCGAGTACCCATAAAAATAAGACAATAAGAAAACAATGGAAAGCTGGCGTAAACGCCAGGTAAGTGCTCAAGGGGTTAATAAAGATTCGTAAATGTTTTCAAATTTCGCCGAAAAATGAAACCTTGAATAAATTGTAATAATCACAGGAAAGTAAACGACGATCGGTCTTGCGCCACCCGCATCCAGCGGATTCCCACGACCTTCACAAGGTCGTCGGTCCACCTTGTGGGGGCTACCCACACCACGACTTCCAGTGAGTGGTACCCATTCGAGAACCCGTTGGCCCCGTCGGGCATCGGTTCTGCGAGCAATGTGCCCAGCCCACTACCACTTAAGTTTAGCATTTCTTCGGGCAATGTCGGTTACTTTAGTTCTTTTGCAGATTTCCTCCTTCCAGATTCGATTACGCAGTGAAACTTCAAGCATAGCCCTCTCCATTGCTCTTTGAGCAAATTTGAGCTTAGTGAAAATATTATGTAAAGTATAAACTTAATGTAAATTCTTGGTCGATGTAATATCTGTCCAAATGAGTTTTGACATTTGAATATAAAACTAACCTAGATAGTTACCTTACCTTATATTGTTATTATTACCTGTTAACTTTAGCAGCTATGTCACCTGTTTTATGTATATCAAAATATTCAAAGTCCTGATTTAATGCGGCTTTAAGATATTCCTGTCGAATTCTATATACCTATAAAATGGAAACGTTTGTAATATTTCCGTATCTGATATCCTACAATATTTTATCTCATTTATAATGTTATTTTACTATGGAGCTTAGTAATCACAATCAATAACAATATTTATTTATCCTCAATAATTTTCACTATATTATTACGCAATCGAATGTAATTATTACACAACCCGTGGATACAAAAAAAATGGATACAAACAATGAATTTGAAATAGATCAATAAAAGTTAATATTATTGTTGTAGAACAAACTATAATAACAAATGTTTTGTTAATTATAATAATATTGTCGACGCCATAGGCTTTTCTCATTCGCCGCTTAATTTAATCAAACCAACACAATCTACAAAACATCGATAACCCATATATGAGAAACAAATATATTTGCATAGAAGTGTACTTAAAATAAAATCCCAGATATATTTACCTGATTGTAAGCAGATATATTCATTAACACTGTGGCTATATAAGTAAGGACAACCAGCAAAACTCCAATAATAGAATTGTAAATGGCAAAATAAAATATAGCTTCTAAAAATGCGTCACCGTCGGGCGTTCCGATTACTATGGAAATACCGTAGTTTACCATAGCCTGAAGCAAATCGGCTAAGAGTATTGTATTTAGTGGCGTCGAGATGGCTGCTATTATAGAACATAGTAGCGCTATGAATATGTAAATTATATCCCTAGTTGAAGCAAATCTGAACTGTAAATAAAAAGTTATTTTAAGTTAGATTTCTACGTCTTAAAGTAATTTTATTCGTATCTATTACGTTATGTAAATATTGAGTAAATTACTATTTGTAAGAATAAAAAATTGCACTTCGTTCAATAACTGATCTGCATCCAATTGCAGTATAATACGAATATGAGGATCTGTCGGCACATGTTAAAAATTATTACATCGACATTACAGTGATCGCGAAATGTAACAACACATACCGTTTATAACGATCTGTATTCGTCTATGAGTTGGTAGCTTATGGCTAATTTTGTACAATTATTATATACATAAATTAAATACATGTACGCATATTTTACGTACGTGTGGTAATTAATTAAATTGTTTAATTAGATAGTCGGTTATTTAAATTGGTAACTATTACCTTGCTGAAACTTCTTACGTTCACCAAGTTGTGACTGAACGAAATTATATACTTAATATATCGCAACATATTCCATAGTGCCAATATACTGTTTTTATACCTAGGTATATCTTATTTTTACGAGTACTTTTCAACTTTATAATAGGTGTAACGTTAAAATCATAACGTAGAAAAAAAAAGTGAGCATGTTAGGGATAAGTCAAAGGTGGAGCGTAATTTGAGAAGTTCAAATAATCTACTTCTTAAATATCTAAATGCTTATTTAATTCTGCTATTCAATAAATGCTATATTTAAATTCTTTGTGCTTAATATTGTTTTGCGGATTCGTACGGAAGGATTCTGTGTCGCTCAAAATAATATAAAAAACAGATCAACAAAAGCAAAAAAGAACTTAAAATATGGAGTCTAAAAAAGAACAGCGAAGCTATTTACTTGCATTGCACATATCGAGAATCTCATTCTAGTAAATATTACCCTCAGCTAATTATTGGACAATCAAGATAAGTTTTTTAGTTTTATTTTATTTTAAGAAAAGGCAAGTATCTGTCTATACTATACGGCCAAATCTGATGTTAGGGACACTTTTCATACGATGTGCCCTAATAAAATGACGACCCTTTGTTACAACTTTACATGAGACATTTCAGAATTTACGTTTTGTGTCATTATTTTCAATACACTTGATTTGTGCACAATAACTAAACTATATCGCGTAATACAACACCAAAATTGTATAATATGACAGTAAAAGACTGCAAGTTAATGAATTAGAAACTACATGGTTGGTTTTTTTTTCTGTAGCTTAGTTTAAATGCTGCCAAAAATTTGGTCCATAAATAAACTATGGTTCTTTACAATATCATTAATTTTTGGGATGTCAATTTCTAGTTTAGTTGAAAAATTCATTAATAATTAAACATATCTAGTATTAATCACAATACTATAATGAAATCGTGTTTTGGAATAAAACTGATTACGTTTGTTCAGTGTACAAATCGATAGGATTTTTTTTTCACTTGTATAATAACCCAATACTTGTTCAAATACATATGTAACAAATTAATATTTTGAAAATGTGTATATATTTTGTATTTATTACAAATGAATAAATCAACAATAAAATAAAATACTTACCAGTGTAAAGAAGGATATGCTCGGTACTTCTTCGGACTTGGATTCTGCATCAGAATCGCTGTATTATAAAAATTAATATTAATACAACCTTTCCTTTAATGTTTTATAAGTTAAAAAAATACTCCCTACGTAAAATTTAATATTCAACAAGCTGTGACCGCGGCTCGGCTCGTATAAAAAATTAGTGTCCATCACATTAAACACAGTATATATTTATATAATACGATAGTTGTTGTTTACACAACAGACTAAATGAAAAATGTACATAATTAAATATATTTCGTATACCGAAAAAACTATTTCACTGCGGATAATAAAATTCGGATATTTAAGCGTTTAAAGTTAAATCAACAACAGTCAACATTCCTAATTTTATTAAACATTCAATGGTTTTACTTTACTTTTTTTATTTAACAAATTCTAATAAAATATAGCTAATTGTTATTTGTTTTTCAAAAAGATTAAAAAAGGAAATAAACTAATTTTAAAATCATGACAATGCATGCGCTAGCATTGTACGCATCAAACTGCACACAATTGCACCTTAAACGCAAGCACATGGATTCTGTATAAGACCTTTTTTATTGTTTTTTCCTGTTATTAAATAAGGTTAATTCCGCGGATTTTTTTTACCACAGCCGAGTTTTGTACCACTATGGCGTCCTTGCGCTACCCACCATTTTGGACTTAAACACTCGCCCAAAGTTCGGTGAAGCTTTCAAGGCATAAAGGTGAACAACGTTTGGTCAGTTAAAAAAATGACACGAGACTCGGTTTACATCGGTGTGCAAATTTCCTAAAATTCATCCTAGGTAAATCTAACCGTTAACCACCACAGATACAAAAGACGGACTGTTACAGTACTCGTGTACCTGGCGTGTACCTTGTTTGTGTGCAGCATGATGCGTGTGATACAGTGTCAATGTGCAGTACGTCTACGTGTAGATAGTGTGAAAGTATGTGATGCGTATTTTTTTGTAAGTGCATAAAATGACACAATGTCTCGTTGGCAGCAATTACAAAAGCTTCCCCAGTTGGGGATCGGATCACTTCTCGGGTGGCTGCTCAGGGGCCCGAGGTGTGTTTGGGGCAAAATTAGCCATCTACCGCTAGCGATTAAATTGATACATACATTTTAATATTTCTGCACATTCTGTGCAAGGAATTCTGTTTAATTTGTGTCTTGAACGACATCGTTAGATTTGTATTTATTATTTAAAAGATTGTAAATTGCTTTATTTACATTGTAATAATATAAGTTATCTGAAATGTTCATTTCAAATTGTGAGTTTCTCGATGAAGACTTAAAAGATGCAAATTAATAAAAACGTAATCATAAACTAATAAAAAACTCACCTGTCAGAGGACTTCTTTCTTGTATAATCCAAGCTGGGTGGATCATTTATATTATATTTCTTCTTATATATACCAATATTGGGATCCCAGCTTTTATTCTTCGATTCACCCATAACGAAAGATTTATTAAAAAAAAAAACCAATACAAAGATTTATATCAAATTTACTTTTTCTATTAGTTTTATACAAGCATCTCCAACAATGTTTACAATAGGAACTGATACAAATTCTTTGTACATGAGAGATACCGTACCAACAATCTATCGTCGATACGTGATATCGACTTATCAGGCCGATAAACAAGCGAAATTATCATATGCAACAATAAAAATCTTTATGTAATTCACGTAAATAAGCGTTAAAATTTCAGCTAAACCGCCAAGGAAATTGGGTTATTTTTAACGCGTTCAACTGCGAGATATTTTTAGCAATATTTAGTAGTATGCGTGAACTTCTTTTTCTCAGCGCTCTGACGTCATACAAATATATTTATAAATTGTCTGTATATAGTCAACACTGTATGAGGCAATAAGCAGAAAATAATTAAATCTCAATCATTTATTACCTATTATGGTAGTATTAAGTTCACATTGGTTAAAAATATATTGTTAACTTATTTATTTACTAGCTGTGTGCCCGCGGCTGCGCCCGCATTTCATGCACTGTGTACTGTGTTTTAATTTTTTTTATACGGAATCCTATAATTAGGCATACAATTATCCCTAATGTTTTTAGTACTAAGTTAAAGTAAAAATATTTCTCTTAGATTCGAATACTTGCCCGTAAACTGTGCATTGAATAGGTTTTTATTCAAATTTTTATGGTTTTTAATTTTTAAACTAGGAACCATAATTATTTTCGAAAAATAAAAGTACCCTAAGTTACGCGGAGTAACTTCAGCCATCTACGAAAAAATGTTACGTCCAAATTGGTTTTTGTATAAGCACGATGCTTCACGATATTCATATATGTATATGCAGTAAAAAAAATTATTTTTGACATTACAAACAGACATTTTACATTTTATTTATTAGTACCTATAGATTACAGAAATCAAAAGCTCTTATTTACATGTTCACTTAAACAATTATTAACATATTGGATTAGCCAAAAACTATTCCAAAATTGCTTTAAACCATAAATAGTGAACGTAAAACGAAATACCTAACAATATTAATCATCTCAGACCCATAACTTGATGATTGAGCTCGTTTTTGGCCTATTTTTTTTTAATATTATTCGTGAACCATTACCTGATCATGTTACTACTAAATTATTGTATATATTAAATAATTATACTTATTCAAAATGTCATTCTATGTCACTTCACATTATGTTAAACAGCATTATCTAGTGAATCTCTGAAGCCAGTGATGGTCATTTCTCTACGTAGGTATAAACCCTGTATATAAATCATAGATATTTTATTCAATTTTGGGTCACGAAAAAAACAATCCAATCATCGAGAAGAACCGGCAAGAATCTAATGAAGGTCTGAACTATACAGTATACAACTCATAGTTACAAGCTTTATTGTTAGATGCACAGATAAAGGTGTAATTTCCAGACATCACCATCGTTCACATCTTGATCTATAATAACCTTTGCAAATTAAAACTTGCTTGAAATGGTGCCTGAACTTATTGTCCGGTAAAACGGTAACGTGCTTTGGGACTTTTATGTTAATCCTAACACTATTACCAAACAAACTCTTATTAGTTTTACGAAGCCTGACACATGGAACTGTTAATTTATGTTAATCCTTGTATTAAAATTATGCTGGTCGTTTACAAGGTCACGTTTATCTATTTTTTTGCGGACATACAATAAGTTATCAAGAATATATTGGGAGGGTAAAGTTAAGATACTATATGTAAAAATTAAATTACTTTTTCTTACACAATTCATATAGAATGATTTAGTGGGGTTCATTTGCATAAACAAATTCAATAATCTTTTTTTTTTCATAAATAATTTATGAGGTGTCCTAAAACTGTGTAGGTAAATCTTGGAATCTTTTTATTTTACACGTTCCTTTAAAATGCACATAATTTCAAGAGATATTTAATGGAAACAGTTTTTTCTAAACAACTTCATCAATACAAATGAAATGCTAAACGTACTGCACGGTACTGACAATTACATTACAAGTGATTTATGACATTATTCTATTATTCAAGCAAACGTTGTCCAGTCACGGTGGGCTAAGAAATTTCGCTGCACTATTATTCCAAATAATGTGTGTTGTTTCCAACTAAACAAGATGTTTTGGCTGCGGATATTGTACAGCATCCGCATTTGTGTGTACTTTTTGTCATTTTCTATACGATTGAATACAAAAGTTTGTTACATTTGATTTAGGAGTAAGTGAAGATATTTATTGACAAGTTTCAAAAGTTAGTGGAATTGAGTAAATTGTATTGTGTCCTTGTTTTAATTTTTGTTTGTTTTTTTTTTTTTGTTATAAATGAAGCAACTATAATTTTTATAAGTATTATTTTAGTTTGTATTTTTTATTTACAACTGCTACATTTCTGTTGTGTTAACAGATAACTGACCCGTCGAACTTCGTATCGTCTCAGAATCAGTCAATCCGTTCCATGTAAATTGCATGAGAAGATGATTTTTTTTTTTCTATTATTTTAATAGTTATTGTGTTTATGGGGGCGGTTACCAATTCTTAAATGGTGTAGCTAACCATTTTTATATAGGTGTTCAGGTTAGGTATGTAGATAAATGTTTGAGGTTTATTTATATAAAATATAAAATTAATTAAAATAATATTCAATTTATCTTACCGTTTGTAAATTAGTTATACTATTATCAGAAAATAATCTTGATGTTACAGTTCCATTATAATATGCTGTTTTCTGAATATTTATCAAAAACTGAGGCACCTCAACATGTTTTAAAAACATACCACGATTATTAAACATTTTCGGAACCGTTTTTTATTGTGTATAAATAAAAAACAACCCGACCGAGTGTATAGAATTGTTACAACTGACAACAAGATTGTTAATAACGAGCGAACAAAATGATATTACAATGATTCCCGGTACCTACTGGAATTAATACAACGAACTTCAGAGTCAATCTGTTTGATTAAAAACGTCTGTTTATTTTTATTAATGACCTGGCCGATGTGCATATGAGTTAAAAATTAATGGTTACGGTTAATATGAAATATATTTTCTCAGAATTTAGACCAAATTTTACTTCTCACATGTTGCCATATCAAGTAATAATACGATTGATTGATTTAAATACACAAAGATTTCATATACCCGAGCCTCCTGATTATGATATTCTTAAGGGAATGAATCGAATGTCGAAGCTACATTATAAAGGTTATAAATTGAAATTGATTTTTGTTATTGACATTTGTTATTGTTATAAATTGACATTGTAAAGGCTCAGTGCTTTCACTAAAATCTCGATGTAGTCCAAGATGCCAACACACTAAGCCTCGAAGGACTGATTATCAAGTGATACTGCCGGAACACACTTATTGGTGTTTGGCGACAGGTTTTTCAACTTGTGGGAGGTAATTACCCAGGCAAATGTTATTAGCTTGCCCTACCACAATGCTATGGTTTTCTTGAGATGTTTTTCCTTTAGCGAAAGCTCAAGCTGATTTTAGAGTTGGATAGGTGAACTTGAACCTTCGTCCAATGACGCGGAATCCGGCCGCACTATCAACTGTGCCATTACAGCTTCAAACGCGTATCTAGCGTTATTACTCTATGGGTGCATGTTAGTTAAGTAAAATATAGTAATCGTTTGGTACTTTATTTTTATGTTTCAGTGTAAAAGTATGAAATATAACCATTTGTTTCACGGCCGTTTTCTATATGCGACTCAATCTGTTTTCACCTAATGAAATCCGAAATTTCAATCCTTTTATTTCTCTAAAGTGCAAGATCAGTGATGTCAGTTAAGTAAAATATAGTAATCGTTTGGAACCTTATTTTTATGTTTCAGTGTAAAAGTATGAAATATAACCATTTGTTTCACGGCCGTTTTCTATATGCGACCTAATCTGTTTTCACCTAATGAAATCCGAAATTTCAATCCTTTTATTTCTCTAAAGTGCAAGATCAGTGATGTCAGTTAAGTAAAATATAGTAATCGTTTGGTACCTTATTTTTATGTTTCAGTGTAAAAGTATGAAATATAACCATTTGTTTCACGGCCGTTTTCTATATGCGACTCAATCTGTTTTCACCTAATGAAATCCGAAATTTTAATCCTTTTATTTCTCTAAAGTGCAAGATCAGTGATCAGTCAGCAAGACCGATTTATTTTTGGTTTGATTTCAATCTAAGAGTTAACATTGAAACCGGTTTCGTTATCTGTTAAAATTCTACGATAATTTATCGATCGATTATGAGGAGCTTATTTAAAATCTATTTATAATTTATTAAGTCGAAAAGAATAAAAAAAATGCGGAATTCATGTATATTAATAGATATTGGTATTGCTGCGAAATTATAAACATTTTTAATACATGATTTATTAAAACTTTATTTTGAGATATTGTTTTATGTTTTTGTCACAAGATGGAACGTTTTTTTTTTACTTCTGGTAAGAACTGTTCGGATTTGATTTTGTCCTTATAATAAACCGGGATAAGATCAAACATAACAATTGACCTGAAATACGTGATATAGATAGTTGCTAAGTTATATTCAACCTGGGATTCACAATCATGAGTACTGGAAGTTACAAAAAAATAAAACAAAAGTCGATATGGCGGCACATGATAAACTGTGGAAAAGCTCACAAATATATAAAAATATCGCCACATAACTAAAAACATTAAGGTTTACGCTTAATGAAACGCTTGTGTATTGTTTATGTTCATGTATGGAGCTGAAACATGGAGCTTCCATCAAAAGTATTGTAAAAACTTTGACGCCCTTGAGATGTGGTAAAGGTGTCGCTTGCTAAGGATAAAATGGACTGCTCGTCGCACTACTGTTCCATCATTAACTTTCGTCGTTATTACAAATGCGGAACCTTATAAATTATTTGGACTATCATTCGCAATGATAACTCATTGAAACGATTAATATTACAAGGAAGATTGGAATTCGAAGAGGTCATTGTTCTCGCGGTCGATTACTTACAAGACGGACAGACCTCATTAAATCGTCTACGAAGTGTTCCTTTACTGAATTTAGATGCAAAGCCACGATAGCCATGGATGGAGAACTTTCGCAGAAGCCACGACCTACCTATCAGACGTTCCATGATCACAACCACTTCACCAAAAGTGTACAGCAAATATGAATAATTTTTATGATTACTGTTTTGCCACTTTATCGTAAACCACAATACCGACTTTATAAATAGACAGTGACAAAGATACAGAAAGGAATGCTTAATTGGTTTGGGAACACGTGCAGAGAATGGATGGAGAAATTACAAGGCGATGGTGACTGGACAAGTTAGTAAAAGGGCGGAATAAGCGAAAATGTCTAGACCAGAACGAAGATATTCTGAAGAAATGTCGTCACGTAAAAGTACTCGTAACCGAAAAGCATATAAGAAAGTGAAAGAAGCGAAAGAAATCGTGTCAGGACTGTAGTAGGTGGAAGGATGTAGTCTCTGCCTACCCTGATAGGAGTGAGGCATGATTTGGCGAATTCGTAAATACCTAAATAAATATCTACTAAATCTAACATTCATAGAATGCATTATTAGTCGGCCATCAATTTGATTTTTAAAAACTTAAAATTGAGTACAATCGATTATAGATTATATGTATCATGTATGTATATGATATAATAATTGTTACCACCGGGCGAACGCTAATAAATATAATTTTACAAATGTGATTGACCTGTGTAAGATTATTATAATATTACAGAATGTACAATTTTCTGTACAAATACATTAATTGTGCAACTACAAACAAAATACTTCCGTATTACACAATTATATTGTTTCTTGTGTTGTTACGTCAAATTTTCGTAGTTCAAAACACTCCGCCTCAATTCGATATAATTGTTCTGACCTTGTGAATTTATTGGTTCTATTGTCAACATATAATAAGGTCTCGTCACAATTAACGTGAGGATACGAGCGCGGGAACAAGCTCGGTAGATCAAAACAAATTGTTAGTACGTAACAGTTATATAATTATTACAGTATATAATTTTCTCTACAGTAATTAGGATATCCTAGAACTAAGATGTTTAGCTTGTAACTGACTAACGTACTCAATTAAGCGGTTAATTTATGCGTGAAAAAATATCGCATATAAATTAATATTAATCCCAAGACCCTTCCAGCAACGACCCAGGACGTGTTCCGATCCCCAACTGGAGCGACTCGAATATATATATATATATATATATATATATATATGTATGTATATCCACTAAACTTTCATGTATTATCATAACTCAAATTCTCTTTGCACTATGCTTAGGCCACAATTTCACCTGATGTTCTGTGACGATGAGGTCCAGGATAGTAAACACATTTAGAGGTACTGGTTCTCAAGTGATTGTCAGAACACACCTATTGGCGAAAGGTTTTCAAACTTGAGGTTGGTAGCTAATGTAGCTTAGCTATCCAGGCGGTCATTATTAGAAAATTCTCTACTACTCGAATGCGTTTCCTCGCGATGTTTTTCTTCACCGAAAGCTCAGATTCATTTTAGAGTTGGACAGGTGGACTCGAACCTGCGAATACGACCACACTACGAACAGCGCCATCATCGCTTCAAAGCTCACATCACATTACACTGCAGACTACACGCAAGTACATGGGTTCTGTAAAGGGCCTTGAGATCCCTATTTCCCTTTCATTTAGATACAGCTAGGACAAATTCCGCCGAGGTCTATAGTACTTTGGTGCCCTTGTACTAATTGCAACTCTGCGATTAAGCGCTCTAAGCACTCGCCCCCAAAATTCGGTGAAGCTATCAAGGCACTTCCGATCAACAGCATTACGTAAGTCAATTGAAAATAAATAATGAAATAAATTAACAGTGAAGTGAATTACTACGATAGCTCAGAATAAGTGGACAGTCGTGCAAATAAATTAGTATGCGACTCTCGCCCGCGCTTGGCTTTTATTGTGAATGGAGCATTTACCAAAAATTATTAAGTGTATGTAGGATACGAACGTATGTTTATGTACAAGAAATACGTCTATAAAAAAATAACACTAAATATTTTATTGGAATGAAAATCTTTAGAGGCGAATGCGAATAAACTTTAAAATAATAAAACGATTAGACTACATATATCATAGTCGTGTGTTAGTAATAGTTTTTTGTTTCAAAGATACCGCATTGTAGATGATAATTAATGTGTCGAGTACCCATAAAAATAAGACAGTAGGAAAACAATGGAAATTTGGCGTAAACGCCAGGTAAGTGATCAAAGGGTTAATAGTGTACGTATGAATAGTGTCTAAGCATTGTACAGCTAGAGCCACATGATGAAAGTAATACTGTAACACTTGTGTGGTTTACTCTAACTTCACATTATTATATGAGATAGTCTAGATATGAAACTTTAAAATTTGTACCTTACAAAATAATTAATACGATTTTCATGATGTACATACCTAAGTAAGACATTACACGTACAATAAGAAACATGTTAGGTACCTATATTATGATAAGATTATCAGATACTCGTCCGTGTCCTTTCTTTAATGTCTGTTCATATAATTACATAGATTAAATTTATAAAGTCTGTTGCTATATACAGCAAAAACAATGAAATTCGTAAAGTTATCTTTTATAAATATGAAACTAATATAATTTTATCTTTTGTGTTTCCTCTTTATTTACACAGGGTTTTTACGCCTGATACATGCCAGCTCTAAAGGAGCATAAACTATAAAACATAAATAAACAGAAAAGCAAAAACTAAATAAAATTACTAGGTTATAATAAAGTGGTAACTAATGGTAAGGATTCGGTAGATATTTTACTATCTTGTTCAACAAATAAATCAAATAATCGAATGAAATTGACATTGTAATTACTGAATTTATACCAACAGCTGTTCTGAAATCCGGAGGAAACTTTTCTAAGACGCATTAAATGTTAATACATATATATATTATAATAATATGTAATATTAGCTTCACTTCTTTATTGTATGCGTTCTATGTTTTCACTTTGGACTAAGGCTAAATCTTAAGATATACAAGTAGCTACCTACATCAAATAGATAAAACTTAGACAATTATGGCTCTTCAAAACACCTAGCGAAAACTTTTCGAAGGCAAATCTCTACACACAGTAACCATTTTTCACTATAAAATTGTAATCACTTATAATGCGAATGTGAAATTATTTATTACTGTTTCACGCCTTAACTACTACTCTAGTGAGCATCATGAAGTGTCGTATACAATATGTTGCCAGGGACACAAAAAAGACATGGGTTAATTCAATTTATATATAAAATTAACGCGAGCGAAATCGCCGGCAATAACTAATCTGCTATAATTTAAATGTCAATCACCAAATAAATGACAAAGAAATATTCGATACTTTTTTTAAAACATATTAATTATCTACACTTTTCATTGAGCCATCTACATATATTTCAATGGTTGTTATTTATTTTTAAAGTGAGTAAAAATAAGAACCCATTATTTCACGGGTAGTGTATAAATAAATATTGTAATACTAACCAAATAACGTAGTAAAATTTCAAAGACTTTCAATGTGTCACTAAGATTATTCTCTTTTATTGTGTTATTTTTTTAATACATGAAAATGTTAAATTACCTTGACATCTTACAGAGTAAGTCATAATGTTGAATTCATAGATAAGGGTGCTGAAAAGATAGACAAGCTCTCATAGAGAACTAAACCTATATAAGCTATTTTGAATAGAAACTGTAACAGTATTTATGGGTTTAACAGAAGCGCGAGACGCTGTTGGTATGGACAAATAGAGCAGATAATTTTGCGTAACTGCTCTCACTAACATACCCTAATATAGTGTAAGTATAACAGAAATACTAAGGTGTTTGTGTAGTTTTATTTACCGGCTGCGCCCGCGTTTCATAGATTCTTCGTTGCGGTTTAATTTTTTATACGGAACCCTATAATTATTTTCTTAAAAAAATTTAATACTAAGATAAAATAAAAATATTTCTCATAAATTATAGCACTCGCCCGTAAAACTGTGCATTGAATCGGATTTTATTCAATTTTTTAAGAGTTTTATTTTTTACGCTGAACTCTGATTATTTTTGAGAATCAAAAGTACCCTTAGTTACCCAGAGTAACTTCAGCTATCTACAAAAAAAGTCTCGTCAAAATCGGTCAAGCCATTCCGGGGATTACCCGATATAAACAGACAAAAAATATGGGTGGTAAACAATAAAAATGGACAAAAAAAATAAAGCTTGCTTACTTTCGGTGTCATTAGGTTTTCAACTAAAAAATTTAGAATTTTAAAACGCGCGGCTTATATTCTCTGTTGTTATTTTATACTTTAAGTGAATTCAAATAAAAAACAAAGTGCTTTAATTTTAAAGGTAGAGCTACTTATTATAAAAAAAGAAAATCCTTTAACTCGTAAAATTAGAAGTGTTTGTAACATTTAAAGCAATTTAGTGTTATGAATTAATTAAATTAATTAATGTCGAGTTACTTTATCACTCGATCGAATTTTCGTTTAAGTGTAATATTTTTTATTACTTCATTTAAGAATATCTTTATAATTGCAAATCAGTTTTGGGTGGATGTAGCGATAGGAGGGGCTTGGTTCGCCACGCCTCGCATTCCGCCTACAAAGTTAAACGTACATATATATTGTATACAACATTTTATATATTTGCTAGGTTGATGTCAGATCTTAAATGTCAATTTCACCTAATGTTAAGAGACGATGTAACCCAAGTAAACACGCCCAATATAAATACCTAAAAGTTATATTGCCGAAACATATTTACAAGTGCTTGGCGATACATTTTTAATCTTGAGGGTGGTACTTATACAGTAAGGTAAGTTTTGGAAAATTTTGTACCACCATACTATGGTCACATGCTATGGTTCTACCATTATAGAACGAGATAAGTAGATTCGAACCCAAATCGATAGATAGATCAAGGCTGCTCAACCCTTTGCCCGCGTACGATTTTTGAATGGCCCTCATGAGTCAGCATATTCCAGTTAAGTTGAGAGTGTAGCGTATGCGGTCATCAAGAGAATTTTTTTCTGTCATAAAGCCTTTGAAGGATTCTGGACTCTCTCATTCTTAAGTAGTTTTGGATTAACGTAATGTTTGTGAAAAGTTTTTCTAAAATCTTAATTGCGTAAAAAAATAATATCGCACATCACTAATTGAACTAATTTTGCAGATTTTGGTGGCGTCACCTCAGTCTATCATGTGGTTACAGTTATCTTTAATTCAATAATTTGTTTGTTTTTATGATGTTTTACGCAATATAAACTGTATTATCTCTATATACTATAATAACTGTATCGGTGGCCCAGTTGTAATACCGTACGACTGTCGTTCTGAGGTCTCGGGTTCGATCTTCGGGTCGGGTCAAATGACATTGGGTTTTTCTACTCAGTATCATCCCCGAGTCTGGAATTAGTGCCCGATATGTCGACAGGCTCGCCCCCTGTCACATCTAGGACGGAACCAAGCTCGACGAAATGTGGAGTGGTGTAGTTCGCTATTTCACCTTTGCCTAATTCTTCAAGGTTAACTGGCGTGAGCTTATGTTATGTTATAATAACTCTGTATTAGTTATTGTGTCCAAGTGTTAATGTATTGGAAATAATGGCACGAAACATTTATTTCAAGGTGCCACGAAAATACCCTCGTCTGTCTTATTGGACTAATTGTAGAACAGAATATTTATACCAAGCTTCTTTTGTGACATATAAAAAGTAGGTAAAATAGTAATGGTTAGTGGTCCACTAAATATTTCTCAATCGTCCATTTAGCCAGATTGATAAAAAAGTTAGTTATTGCTCATAAAATTGAAGCTGATAGAATTATCTGTAGGTTTTATATTTGTGTTATTTTTTTCTAGTGAAGGCGGATTATGCTTTTGTGCACGGCTGAGTGCCTTAAGTGCTCGCTCCAAATGTTCGATGTGTAGCCTCTTCCAGTCAGTGTTGATTCGAAAAAAATGTCATCAACTTGAAAAAACCTTAAATAGATTGGCAGTTCTATCCTTTATTAATCTTTGATTGATCGTTACTCTTGAACGCCTTCTATTAGAATTATTTAGAAAATTAGAATTATTAGAACTGCACGGATAGTACATTCTTTACGCTGAAAAGAGACCGTTAATTTTTTTTTGGTGGGATCTCAGTCTGTCATGTAGCAGTTATTTTCTTTACTTCATTACCTTGTGTATTTGATCTTGGTGGTATTTTGTACGATATAGTTTCGTTATTGTGTACAGGTTAAGTTTAATATAAATAATAACACGTTACGTTTATTCTAAGGTGCTAAAAAACTCCATGGAAAATTCGAGCAGAATGGGCCACCGTTTAGGTTGGTATTGCTGATACAAGATTGAAAATACATCTTACCCATATGACACTGGTACAAATTGCATGTGTTTAATACACATATTGATATTATCTAAGTAGAAGAAGTAGTAAGTAACCACCAAAAGGGGTACTCTGCTTTGCTTTTTTGTAGGTATGGCCTTCGGGGATATCAGTATGGTGATTATGAAAACAATATTCTCTTAAGCAGATTTTGTAAAAATTAAGCTTGGGGTTGGCTTTTCTCACTATTGCTGACAAGGGGGAGAGGTGAGCCGAGAATATCTAGAACTCTCAGTCTAAAATAAAGTCTAGTGTAAAAGACTTGAACGGTGTCAAAAAGAAAAATTAAAACATCAAAACATTCTACCCTAAATATGTAGACAGCCGAACTAAAAGACGGTTTGTCAAAAATACTAAATTATGTCATCAACCACAGATGCTTTACGATTATGACTTGGCGCCAAGATCAATCATTTCCCAACGTTGAGTGCAACCGAACTAGGATAAAAAAAAACAATAATTATTTAATAATATAATTTAACTTAAATAAACAGATGTGAAATTTCCCATCGTTCCTTGCAAAAACAATTTTTCATACGCGCGCGTATACAATAACGAGGCAACGTTAAATAAATAAACTGCTAAGCGAAAATGGGGTACCTACCGGCATAGAACCTTTAATAGATGGTGTGGAGTGGATTATAAATTACCGGGATATTATATTTATGATTGCAATCATATGTAACTGGGTTCTCCTTAGGTAGATATTATTTATGTACGTACTTGAATATTATACGAGTATTGAAGTACTATTTAGTTTTAAGATATTGAATTACTAATGCGATGATTTGAGATATACCATACCTACTATAGACTTTACAGTTATTAAACTTTATTTATATAACTAGCTGTGCCCGTGACTTCGCTCGCGTGGAATGCAGATAATTATTTTCTAATAGACAGCCTGTATTCTCCCTCTAGATGCAATCTGTGTCATTACCAATATACTCATATATATATATATATATATATATTCTATCTGTACCCCGTTCCATCCCATCCCATTCCGTCTAGGCATGTATTTTATAGAATTTATGGCGGAAGAAACAGACTGACAAAATCTTTTAAAACCATCGAAATATGTTCTGTTGTCGATTCAAAACCGCCTCATGGTATTTTTTTCTGAAATATCTTCAATGTACAGATTTCGTCTCCTTAACCTGTTATTATAAGATATGTGTAATATCTTAGTTACGTGAGGAAATTTTACATTAGATACCCGGATACGTTTGCCGGGCAGTGAAGTAATAAAATAGGTAACAGTCTTACTGACTTAAGTCCCACGGTTTTTTCCTAATTTACCTTTTTGGCCAGCAAGTGGTAACTGTTGTATATACCTCTACACCAGGGAAGGCGCAAGTCCTCTTTATTGATGGCTTCTATCTGCGATCAGAGTGTTCGGTTGTTCAGGAATTTCAACCTGCCTGTGCAAACCTGTGTAACATCTGTAAATAATATGACCAATCGTTAGAAATTAACGTAACCCAATACTGAGCGCAGAACTTCGTTTATAGTTTATTCGTTCGTGTTATTGCATTTAAGGGGAGACCAAAAAAAATATGGATGGATTTTGTGAAATATGTTTAGAAGGGAAGTGAATGCAGATATGATTTCAAATACCTAGAGACGAATGGAGGAGAAAGACAATACAAAAAATTAAATAAAATTGGGATAAGAGTAGGGAGATGATGATTTCATCATTATCCCTGTTCAGCTATTAGCTATTCAGCTAATATCTATATTTTTAAATTATATTATGACGGTATATGTTATAAATAAATTACAATTCATAGTAGATATATACCCACTCATGCTAGATCTCTCACAAAAATCAGTGGAACAGTATACAAGCGAATTAGTCATTCCTCTTTTAAGTTTACTAATTTTCTATTACAGCGACCGTTCAGCCCACATAATTGTCATTAAAATTACATCCTACGCTAATTTTACATACGTAATCTATATTACTCTAAACTAATAAATAAATTTAAAGTGTCTGTTTTTACTGTCAAAATATCAATTTTTTACTAAATAAATATGAATGTTCAATGTATATACCTACGATTCCTATACCATAAAATACAATACAAAACAATATTTTGATATTTTATACAATATCCAACCATTTTAGCCGTTGTATCAAGGTGTCATTTTATGAAAGTAGTGACCTGAATTTTAATTATTATATCAATGGGTAAATATGGCGGGGAACATAATATCGTTTAATTATAATTACACGGATCATGTTTTGTTTATTTTTGATGACATGTGTGACGAAGTGTTTTGAAAGGTGCTTACGTAAGAAAATTAACTATGTATTTCGGGCGATTATTCATAGATGGCGCTATAATATTTATTAATAATTTGAAATGTTCTGAAATATTACTATGTACGACTTCAGAATCTACTACACGATAAATTTCGACAGTTTAATTTTTTTTGTCTTTTTAATAACTTATTCGTCAATCACGCAAAAACTACTAAACGGATTTGGAAAAAATTTGGTATATTCGTAGTTTATATCTATAGTAACGTCTTTTTGCACATTTACGTATTTATATAATGTATGAATAGCGTTTATTTAGATTGATTAAAAAAACATAATAATGAAGTGTATGTATAAGAACATCTATACTATTGTTATAAAAAGGTAAAGTTTGTTAGTTTGGATGTTCGGGGTAATGTCCTGTACCACTTATCCGATTTTGGAAATTTATTCACTATTAGAAAGCCATATTACATAAAGTTTTATTTTTACGGGACGGGACGGTATATATATGCAACTATAACTATAGGTAACTAAGACAAGATTAAAAACAAAGATAATAAAAGAGAAAAGTTAAAAATGTCATACGAAGGGTCGTTACAAAGACATCACATAAAGAAAATGTGTTTTTCAAGCTCCAATAACGATAAAACTACAGTCGTAATAATAAACAATGATTAATTGTCCACTTTGTCTTCGTATAATGGCAAGTAAAAGTTACTCGTTCTGTTTTATTAATTTGTTTTTTTTACAACCGGCACTTCTCAATGTGTACGGTGCTATTATTTTAATTTGTTTTTTTTTTTTAATAAATTTTATAAAAATAAATCACAGTTTCTCACACTTGTGAGTGTCCCTTTTTTTATACGGTTTAGGCTCAGTGCTTTGATCACAATCTCACCTAATGTTAAATGACGATGTGGTCCAGAATGGTAAACATACTAAGCCTAGAAGTACTAGTTCTTAAGTGATGCTGCCGGAACACACCTATTGGTATTTGGCGACAGGTTTTCAAACTTGAGGGTGGTAGCTACCCCAGGCAGGCATTAATTCGATAATGCCCTACCACTATGATATGGTTTCCTCACGATATTTTCCTTCACCGAAAGCGCAGGCCGATTTTAGAGTCGTATAGGTGGAGTCGAACACGCGTCGATTGACGCGAAACCGGCCGCACTACCATCATGCGCGATGTATATTCAATTACTTAAAAGTTTTCATAATAATATTTATGAATTTCTGTGCAGTCACTAATGAATTACTAGCTATTCAGTTTCTTTGAAATCACTACAAAAAAATATGAACCTAGTAGGTTAATTATGGTTAAAAAAAAATAGTACATAGGTATTTCTAAAAATTTTCGTCCCACTGATAGCGGCTTAAGATTTGCTCCGATTCCCAACTGGGAAAACTCTTGAAACATACACTCAGGTAAGCCGAGGTTCTTACCACTTTGGTAACCCTTGTGCTAGTTACCTTTTTGCAGCTGAGTGCCTTCAGCACTCGGCCCCAAAGTCACGGTGAAGCTGTTAAGGCCCTCCGATCAACAGCATTAGCTAATTATAAAAAAAGCTTGATACACATTCTTGTACATTTTTCTTTATGATTATTAAACTGGGTAGGTTAAGCTAAGATGAATTTCACAGAATTTACGTCCCAGTAATAACCCAAATCTAGATTCGCAATATGGTGATAGATACCCTTGTGGTAGTTACCATTTACCGGCTGACCTAAGCACTTATCACAAAGCTACGAAAGCCTTTTATATCACAAGCGTTAATTAGTTCGAAAAAAAAAACAATTTAATAAGACGCGACCAATACGATAAAACATAAAACAAATATGCAATTGTAAAATTTTCGCTTTTGCTTGAAGTAAATTTTAGTTGAAAAAAAAAGCTTATAAATATGTATATGTTTTATATAAACGAATAAATTAAATATTAGTTGAAAACATAATATATTTATTCAAATGTTTCGATATTTGTTGTATTTATGCAACGGGCCGGGGACCGTTGACCGCCTGCTGGGGACGCTGCGCCGACGCATTCGTCGGGACTTTTATAATTATCCACAGAAAAAACTAAAATTTACTACAATAACACGATATAGTTAGAGACAATCGTAATATAACAGATTAATATTTAAATTCGTATTTAAATATAAGCTATCGTAACGATTATACCACAAGAAATAAAGATAAAACCCTCGTAAAATATATAAAGTATTTATATGTTTAGCGTTTAGTGAGCGATATCGTTGACTGAAGTTTATTGGTTAGACGTTTGTCGATTTAATTAACGGAGTTTTTTATATAATCGGCGATAAGTCCATTCAATTAATCGATCGATCGTACATTCATTGAGCGTGAAACTAAAAACATGGTTGCTTCACATCTAATTTATTACATGTCCGTGTTTCAACAGCATTCTTAATAAGTAGGTACATTATAAGGGCTTTGTAATCTATATATAGTAAGCAATCAACTATAGATATAATTGTCTCGGTTAGGATCACTGTTAGGCTGGCGTGCATCATCTAAGCTTATATTTGACAAAAGTCAAATCCGTAGTTAAATCTACAGTTAGGCAAAAACGTGTTGCACCATCCGAGTTTAGCTTAAATTACGTCATAATTTAACTGTAACCACAAACCACGAAATTTGGGCGTTTAAAATTTAAACCAAGTTTATTTCGATTGTCATGTCATCTGCCAACGATATTTAAGAGATCCTATTATTTATATTGTACAAAAATATGTCTCTATTGTAAGATATTTCGTGGGAATTGTCTTCTAGCAATGTTTTCTCTTTTTGTTTCAAGCTAATACCATCATTTTTTTTTTACATAAAATGTAAAATGTTTTTATGTTTATCAATAAGTGTTTGAAGACTTAATATTTCAGATTTTGTAAAGCTACTAATTTTATCCCTAAAACATAAACACGAATGAATAAGTAATAATACTCTGCAACAATAATAATTAAAATGTCTTTCATTAGGATATATATTACAGTAATAAATGTAAGACATATACTATCTTTTTTAATTCTTGATAAACTTACTTGGTTTTTACAGTTAATAGAATTTGATCCATAACGAAATATATCCAAAATTTTCGTTTTAGTCCAAACTGACAACAATAACAACACGTTTGTTTTCTATTTGTCAATATTGTTTTTGACATTTTTAACGATGTTACCATACATAAAATATTCTCCTTAATATTTATTAGGAGATTGATGTATCTTTCAACTGACAACCCTTTTAACTTTAAACCTTACTAAAAGTTGGGTTGTGCACTCGAAACTTTGCTACTGCTATGGTTAAAGATGTAGTAAAGATTAAGTTTAAATTTAAACTTTACTATAACTGGACATTTCGTGCACTCCACCCTTAGAAAGAATATCTGAATCTAGACTAGCATAAATAAGGTTAAGGTGTTATTCAAGCAAACTATTTTCGTGACAACGATGACTGTCAATAATGTGATAGTTCTATAGAAAAACTTAACCATTGAAGCCAAAAAATATATGTGTGTCTGAATGTGTGTGTGTGTGTGAGTAAAAGGCGTATATGGTCTTTTGAGGCTAATTTGAAATGGTTTCACTATCTTTGTGACTACTGCCATTCTCCCGGACACACTCCAGGACTCCACACTCCCTCCGGTGGTGGCCCAAGACGTGCTTTGTTCCCCAACTTGAGAGGTTCGTGACGCCGCTGCCACCAGCGATGCAGTGACACTGAACATGCATAAAGCATTACTCGTACAACACTACACACACACTCCTGCACATAACACGCTGGTACATAGGTCCTGTAACGAAACTTTTTGTTCAATATAAAAAAATGTAGGCCTTAGCTAGGATTAAAATCCGCGGGAATTTTTACACACAGGTAACGACAAAGCTGAGGTTCGCACAACTTTGGTAACCCTTATGCTAGTTACCTTTTGCGGCTGAGTGCCTTCAGCACTCGCCCCCAAAGTCCCGGTGAAGCTGTAAAGGGCTATCCGGTCAATAGTGTTAGCTAGTTAATAAAATAAAAAAATGCTGCCATTCTGACAGTTTTATTTCTATGGTTGATAACATCTTACAATGATGACGATCATCTTTTTTCTCAGAAAGTATAGATGATAGTGCGAAAGTGCGAAAATCTATCTATATGAAGGTTCTTACCACCTATTTATGAGAAAGCGTATTGATTGATAAAATTGATAGGTTCTTTGTACCTATATTATCTATAAATGAAACTTGTAGTCGATGACTACCTACCTACCTATTTTTGATTTCATTGTTTAAACGTTAGTTAATTTAAAGCTTTCGTAAATTGTCTATTTTTAAGAGATTTCTCAGAACGACGTGTACGATTTGGAAGGGGGCATGACACCTATGACTACTGCATGATTGGTTAAAATGTTAAACAGTAAAGATTCCCTTGAATTTATATCAATGAATAATTTTAGTGTAAATAATTAGTCATAAAGGAGCAATCTGTTTTATTTTTTTACTTCTAACTTTCTTAAGATCTCTAAGCGTGGAAATACCCGTAAAATATTATCTAAAAATTATCTAAAATAAAGTTATCTAAAAATGGTTTAGAGACACCGGTAGCGCCCAATGGAGACGTGCTCAGTGATTCGATCATAGGCCGTGACCATAAAAAAATAGCGCGTTCAACTGAGCGCGTAAACACGTCCGGTTCAATTAGTTCCGAAAGCGAACTATAAGAATTGTGTAATTTATTTATAATCGTTCCTTAAAGAAGAATTTTCGTTAAAAATACAGTTGTCCAACATAGATATCATAACCTCAATAAAATATACATACTTTTTTGTTTATCAAGAAACTTTTGCGAGCCGACCCTATCTAATAAATTAATTAATCTTTTAGTTATTTTATTGGGAGGATTTTCTTCACCTGAATGAACAAAATACTTATACGGTTTATGATTCCAAATAAAGGTAAGTAGCAAAAAGTGACCACTGAGAACGAGAAACAAGGTTTCATTGAGTCGCCGAAGTCTCGTGGTTCGATTGAAATACAGGATATTAAAGAAAATAGGATCGATCTGTTAGAAAAAGGATTTGAACGCTTTTTCATTTTACATTTATAAATATTAATCTTCATTCTGTACTCATAAGGCATTCACATACCATATATATCTAGTAATACAACGTAATGACATTCTTTATGTAGCTGTTGTCCACTAGAGATGGCTCGGTAACCGTCTCTTGCTGGTTTTGGTATAAAAAATACATCAAATAAGTCCTCATTAAATATTGTGAATCACATTCTTTTCAGTATGACAGAATGCCTTGTAATTGGCTGAAAAAAACTGTTCATTTCTAGTAAATCAATAGAGGTATTCATTTAATAAGGTATTGTGATATTAAAAATATCAAATAAAAGAAGGCGACAATAACAAATAAGAATTAATATGCGTGATTTTATTTGTTCCTTAATAAATTATAACTTAAGTGAAATCAGTACAAATATTTAAAGTATTATTGTTCGTTTCGTGACTATAAAGAAAATGTTAAAATTAAGACATAAGATATATCAAGAAACTCAATTGAATTTCTATAGTTTTGAGATATTTAACATGTTATAAACCGTATGTATTTCACGGTGGTAAATAGGTTTTATATAGTTAAAATAATACGTAATTGAAAAATATACTTGCACAAGCTTATTTATTTGTTAATCATTTCTTGCATCGTAAAGTAGCTCCAGATATTATTTTCACTTTAATATTTCAGTAGGTAGATTTTGGCAATACTTTTTTTTTCAATTTAACCATTATCATTTTGCCTCTATCCCACTTCAAGAGGGGTGTTATGTTTTCTTCTTTCATTTTTCTCTGTCAGTCATTTCAACACTCACACTCATACACAACATCCACATTACTCATAAATTCCTGCATATTGTTTATTGAGATTTGTAGTGTATTTTTCAATTTAAATTAATTAATTCCATACAACATCAAGTATGTGTTTTTGTTCTTCATATGTTTCAATAAAGTATATAAAATTAAAGCATATGCCACTATTAAGCAATTAATTTTAAAAGAATATCAGCTTATGTTTTATTATAAAAACCTATTACATTATATATTATTAAAATAGACCATGAACATAATAATATGGCTGAATAACTATAACGTTCAAAGGGCAAGAGTCCATTCTTTGGCGACTATTTAAAATTCGAACAGCACATTTGGTGACTTCAAAATGATCGTGGTGGGTTTTTAGCAGAACCCTGTAGAGAAAATGGCGGGGTTCCTGGGACACCCGCGAGCACCAAACAATGACATGCCGAGTCGCGATACGAATAAACGTAATACAGACGTACCTACTGCCAACAGTGTTAACCATTCACTCTTTACAAATCAAACAAATTATATATTTTATTTCATAAAAAAAACGACTACGGATTTCATTGAGGTCTCGTTACTTGGACCGGTTTATGCGGAAGGCACATAAAACAATTATAATACGATGACTTTTATTTATGTATATATATAAACGACACATAGATGCACAATTTAAATACAGTCAATATTTACCACAATCTCATCTGATGCGATGATTTGGCCTAAGATGGTACCTACATCCTAGAGTGTTTGGTTTTCAAGTGAATTATCACTGGAACATACCTAAATAGGATCTTGGGAACAGATATTTTTAAATTCTAATATCATTGGCCTTATTTATGTGATTACCTATTCCGGGGGCAACCGAGCTGATTGCAAATTAAATACTATTTAAGTATATGGTTAAATTCGTTTTGGTGGGAAACGTTGGTATTTCAGAAATTCGTTGCTATCGCGTTGCGCCCCAAAGAACGAATCATAAAACACGAAAGGGACAACTGCAGCTCGGGCTGATTTTACCGTAAGCAAAATAGACGAAAACATCACTTCGTAGTACCCTATTTCCTCCTCCAAAACAGAACCGATTTTTAATTTTCTATCAGTTTTAGAATAATAAAGATATTTGCTATGCCTGTGCGTTTGCTTTTTAAAATTTATACATCAAATTTGTTTGACGAGCGTCTGAAAATTACGGTAAAAATCGATCATTTTTTTCATATTCAAAGGCTCCTAGTCTCTACAAGAAGAGGTTTATGGAAAAAATCAAAACGTACGGGCATGGCAGTAGTAGATATATATTATTTGGTATAAACATATTTACCATAATCCTATTATCCAGGGGGAGGAAACAGGGGACAACGTTTGTATGGAATAAATGCCGCTAGGATATCATCTTAAATGTATTTAGTGTAATTGTTTGTTGTTTTAAATTTAAAAAAAATGATGGTTGGTAGCTAACCAGGCAAACATTAGAAAACGCTCTTCCATTCTGCTATGTTTTCATCGCTATTTTTTTATTCACCGACAGCTTAGGGTTATTGTAGAATACATTGTTCGCTCACATTACTAACCACTTATCCATCATTGTATTACAAATTGCACAACAATACCCTTACATTTAATGTAAAAAAAATTATTAGCCTTTCCCATATATGTAATAAACAAAATTGTATTAATTAATATTTTTGCAATATTATGTGAAAAAATAAAAACATTCTGTGATTTGTTTATTTGTATTCTTCTACCTATTATACTATGAGACCAGATAATTTTTTGCATTTAAATTTTGAAGCGTTGAATTTACTGATTTTATCATTGGATATGCTGTAAAAGTTTTATAAAATGTCCAATAAATAAATTTAATTACAATGTATAATACTTTCTTATTTGGTGCAGCAGTGTAATTCAAATTTACTTATTCTATATATACTTTACAACTGCACCCGTGGCTACAGCTACGAATGCGATTACCAAGTACGTACTCTAGACTGAGTGCCTATTCAAAGGAACGATTAGAGATCCGATCAAATAATGAACAAAGACCTAAATGATCACACGAGGTTGCCTGTTCGAGGGTTGTTCAGGGCACGTGACAACCATGGGTCATTGTCAGGAGTTCTCGAGATCGGCATATGGAACTCAATCACTTGACTTTTAAAGTGTTCTTAGCGAACCATTCAATAAACTTAATTTGCTTTTTATTGTAAATTTATACTTTAGCTGCAACTATGATTGAAATTAATTAATACTACACCTGTCTGTTCTAAAATTTAATTTATTATTAATGCTATTAACATATGTCGTTTTTGTCTCAAAATCAATAAATATAAATTTTGTTATTTCTCTATTTGTCTACAGTATAATTCAATTTACTCTGATAAATGTGTATCATTAGTTTTATTTAGAGCCATTCCGTTGATCTTCATTAACTGTATGAACAAAATAAGATTAAAAATAAAAATTTCTTAAACAAATCTGTAAAGTTAAAAATAAATCGATCCAATAGTTCTCTTGTTAAACGTACACTAACGGATACATAAACAACGAGCAGAGGAATATTGTCTTCTACAATATTTAAAGATTTAGGTATATTCATTGGCTGAGTTAAAATGTAAAATTGCTGTATGCCTACTGGTTAATTTTTTTACGTCAAAAGGCAGCAAACAGGCACAAGACTCATCTGATGGTAAGTGATGACTGAAACATCATCGGCATTACCAATACGGTGCTGACCTTGGAGAGAATTTTCATTCGCATCTTAAAGATTCGTCGTATATGGTAATCTTGAAGGAAGACTATGCTTAATAGCCATTTCCACAAACACTAACATACACGGCAAAAAACTATTGTTTAGTCATAAATTTAATCATGTGGAAATTTAGTATATATATTAAAGTACGCGTACCTACTTATATAAAATTTAACAATACTTGTGAGCACAATAATAATACGTGAGAAGATTTAACCGTCTTCCATTGAGTCTGCTCAATATGTTCCAAGTCAAAAAGTCAGGGGAAAATGAATATAACTTATTCTTTGATTTTACGCACGACAATAAAAGAACGCGCCGATAATTATACGCTTGAACAATGGACGTCGCGAAGTGACTTCAATGGCATATTAACAAAATGCCATTAGCCCTCTTTGCTCCGTTTTTGAAAAGTTTTAAGTGTATGTTAGTGAGCGCGAGCGCAAGAAAATTGAAGCATCCCGGGGGTCCGTGTGCACTTCCGTTTCGTTTCGTATTTCAAAGTGTTTGTATTGTTTTCGCGCGTCAAGGGAGGCGCGGCGCGCGGTGCATTGAGCGAGCGCGATCCTCTCCGCGTCGGCATAATGTCACGGAGTTTTGTGAATGTTGTCACAGATTCGTTTATTTTTTTATAGAATCGCGAAACACGTGCGTGTTCAGACCAACGTTATTCGCGTAGTTATTTCGAACATTTTGTACCCGAGGAGATAATAACTTTAATGTTCTCTTTTTACGAGATTATCTTTACAGCGGTTGTGACTGTGTCTGTCTGTCATTTGTCAATCACAGTAATGTTTTTTTACAATATTAATTCTTTTCTGTTTGATTTCGAATGTACGATTGTTTGTACATTGATAATTTATGTACCTACCTAAATCTCTGTATTTGTTTTTATGTACTATTACTATATTAGATACACACTCATGATTATGATTACGAATCACAATAAAGAAAAATGATATTGAAGAGGTCAGGATATTGGCGAAATGTTCTTGGATTATGTATAAATAAAGAAATACAGAGGTTTCTGGCGATTGATATGAGTTATCTTAACCCAGTCGTAAACTCTTTATCCTATAAACTAAATGTTGAATTAATACACTCGTGCAAAACCCCTCAGCTACAATTTACATGTATAACATTCATAATTCTGTGATAATATTCAGACTAATAAATTATTCTGTATAGCTTTAGTGTTTGGCTACAATCTCAGCCGATATTAAGTGACAGGCTGAATATAAAGAAACTGTTCATTTTTTTAACCTAGCTAATGCTGTTGACCGAAAGGGTCTTTACAGCTTCACCAGAACTTTGGAGGGCGAGTGCTGAAGGAACTCGCCGCAAAAGGTAACTAGCACATGGGTACCAAAGTGGTACGAACCTCGGCTTGGCCATTACCTGCGAGATCGAAGGCTAACGAATCAGGTTTTAGAAAATACTTTACAACCAAGCTATACTTTCATCAAGTACTTTTCTATCTTTTTCGTACTTATTCTAGGAAAGGGTTTAACTCGCAATTATAGAAGCACTGTACAAACAAATTTCCACCAAGACGTCAACACTTTTAAATTATTACAAAAATAATTCCTTTTCTATACAAATTATAAACATGATTCTTAATTTTAATAGAGTTTACTACTGCGCTATGCTTTTTTTTAAACTGACCAATTGTTGTTGCCGAGAAGTGAGAAGTGAGAAATCCCAAGTAACATTACCGATTTACCTGACAATAAGTTCAAGTATTATGTTAAGCAAGTTTTAATCTCAAAAAGTTATTACAGGGTGGATCATTACGTGAACGATAGTGATGTCTGGAATTAACTCACATCTCTGTGCTTCCGCTAACATTACTAAGACTATGATTTGTACAGTTTTTTATATGAAAAAAAAAAAAAAAATATGTATTATATTTATTTCAAAAAAAGAACCAGATCGTGTTTCTTGCCGGCTTTTCTCGGCTGGGTTGTTTTCCGAACCGGTGGTAGTCTTTTAGACGTTCATAAGCGTCTTCTTAGGGCCTAAATTAAATAAATATGTTTTTGATTTTCATTTGATTTTGACAGTTTCGCCGGACTTTGAGGCGAGCGCTTAAGGTACTCAGCTTATAAATGGTAGCAAGCGCAAGGGCACCAAAATGGTACGAACCTCGGCTTGAGCTGCTACTCGTGTCAAAAGCTTTGCGGAATTTGCCCTGCCTAATCTAATGGTTAGTAAACCTATAAACAAAAAAGGTTCCTTACAGAACCCATGTACCTGTGTGCAATTAAATAGTATATTTTATTTATATATGGACACAAACCAAAAAATAACAATGAAATCCCAACACCAATGTCATGTTGGTAGTATGTATTACGTCGTTGTTTTGCTAGGTTGGTATTAGTCTGGGGCGTACAGTTGATGTATCCACAGAGTAGTAACGTAACTCCTGTATATTCCTAACTAGGGCCTTTACACCTTCACCGTGACTTTGGGGTCAAGTGCTGAAAGGACTCAGCTGCAAAAAGGTAACTAGCACTGCTAGTGAATCGCGCTGACGTCCTCTACAAAAGCTTCCCCGTGGCTACATGCTGCTATAATAGTTATACGTATCTAGTATGATATAATTTACATCTATGAACTATGATTAACATTTCTGCAACATAATAAGAAAATTCAAATGATTTGACACATACAGTTGCGCGTATTCCAATGTAATCTAATATAGTCATTTTAGTGTAAACTTGAATAGTTTATGTAAATATATTTAAGACAATTGTTATGATATTTCAAATAAGTATTAAGAGAGCTATGCTCGGATTTTCCCTGCGTGATCGAATTAGAAATGAGAAGATCCGCAGAACCAAAGTAACCGACGTTGCTCGAAGAATTGCAAAACTGAAGTGGCAATGGGCTGGGCACATTGCTCGTAGAACCGAGGCCCGATAGGCCCAACGGGTTCTCGAAAGGCTACCGCGCATTGGAAGACGCAGCGTGGCTAGGCAACCCGGAAGGTCGACCTACGACCTGGTGAAGGTCACGGGAGTCGCTGGGTGCGGGTGGCCGTCGTCGTCGGTCGTCGTGGAGATCTCTGGGGGTGACCTATGTATGTCTAGCAGTGGACGTTGAATGGATGGATGAATGGCATTCTTTAACTGTGTGTTTCCCGTATAAATTAATTAAATAATTAATGGTACAAATAGGTATGTAAGGATCAAATTTACTTACACTTATAAAATGTAAACAGTTAATGACTTTTCCTTCGTATTCAGACTTCTTTGAGTATTTCCTTTGTAAGTCAATAAAATTTATACTCGTATTATCTATATTATTAAATAAAATTAAAGTGTCTGTTTGTAATGTCAAAATAATTTTTTTTTACTAAAAAGATATGAATGTATACATGATACCTATACCAAAAATGCAATTTTTAAAATGTTTGTCTGCCTGTCTGTCTGTTTATTTGTTCCGGATAATCTTCGGAACGGCTGGACGAATTTAGACGGGACTTTTTTTGGTAGGTAGCTGAAGTTACTCCGGGTAACTTAGGGCACTTTTAATTTTCGAAAACAATTATGGTCTGCGTAAAATAATTAAAACACATAAAAAATGGAATAAAATCCGATTCCGTGCATAGTTTAGAGCAAGTGCTTGAATTTTTGAGAAATATTTTTACTTTATCTTAGTTTTAAAAAAAAGTATTAGGGTTCCTTATAAAAAAAATTACAACGCAGTGAAGAATATATAAAACGCGGGGCGCAGCCGCAGGCACACAGCTAGTGAAAAATAAAATATTCGGCAGTGAAAGTTACAATCTTCATAACACGTTAATAAGTATAAATGTTTATTCCCCTCATTTAACGTTATTGTGGTCGGTAATAACGGTGTTTTTGAGAATAATCGCTATTCTCTTAACTCGGAAGGGTCATACTGTATGGTGCATTAAATTCGATACCTGTGAGAAAGTACGTTGACAATTGAATGTTTATAGGTATTTATTTGATTTAAGTAGGTACTAGATACGATGGTCTATGATGATTCATTGGTATGTGTGACAGGATTCTGCGTCAATAGACTGAGTTTGAATCCACATATCCTGTTATAAGCTTGAAAAAGCGCCTTTTATGAAGAAAACAAAAGTATGAAATCCTAGCATTTCATCGCTTATTTGACAAAATACTTTTGAAATCGCGTATTCGACCACCCGTATCTGTGTTCCCGAAGCTGCGCTTGAGAGTAAGTAACTCTAGCCTGAGCGTGTCTAGCGTCTTTAACCACATCGTCACTTAATATTAAGTGATATTTTTGTAAAACCTCAAGCCTATAATACAATAGATTATTGTTAGCGTGAAAAACATACAACATAAAAAACTCAAAACAGTCTTATTCATTACAAAGTTAACACTTTTATTTATTTATTCGTTAAACATAATTCCCTTACAAGCTTAATTAAAAAACTTAAATTGTATAAAGGACAGCACTTCCGGTTATATTTTAATTGGCAACATTAAATTAAATTATTACGCTCTTAAGCTATTCTTCGTATTCTTCTTTAGATAATTGGTCTGAATACTGTGACATCAAAAAACTAATTATAGATAAGATAGGGATAATTATTTTGAAATTTATATACGCAGAAGAAATCCAGAATGTTGTTGATTTTTTATTAATTTGTCATTAAATTTGATTTCAGATGGTCAAATAAAAAAACAGTTTTCATAGTCACGTTTATGCATATATCATTTTATTTAATATCGTAAACTTTCTTTAAGGGAGAACGTAGAGAATTTTATTAAATTACCGCTTTCACAAATTATGTAGAAATAATAATTCGGCTGGAGCGGCGCGGATGCGGAGGCGGTCGCTACGGGGGGCGCTGCACTTTTAATTAAACCCTAAATTATTGTTCACCTTCATTAATTCTTGTGCTCCTGGTCGAGCCTTACTAATGAGTTGGTACTTTTTGTGATGACTCCGTCTGTATGGGGACCCTTAAGTTTGTCTGATTTGTTAAATTAAATATTGATTGTGTTTGCTCTCCATTAATTGATTTTTTTTAATCGCTCTTAGTAGGTAAGCGCTTAAAAAATAATATTTGTATTCAATTAATACAATTTAAATTATAAAAAAGAGTTAAAATATACGTATGCTCATCAACTCAACAAAATAAATATTGAATTCAATAAAATAAGAAGATATGGACGCTCGAATGATGTGAGATTAGCAATTTTAAACGATTATATACCAGTGGTAGAACAGCAGGCGCTTTGAACGAAATAATTACATACATACATACATATGCTCACGCCTGTTTTCCCCGAAGGGTTAGGCAGAGGTGAAGTAGCGAACTACACCACCCACATTTCGCCGAGCTTAGTTCCGTCCCAGATGTGACAGGGGGCGAGGCTGTCGCCATATCGGGCACAAATTCCAAACTCCGGGATGATACTGAGTAGAAAAAACCCAATACCACTTGACCCGACCCGGGGATCGAACCCGAGACCTCAGAACGGCAGTCGTATGTAATACAACCGATTATTAACGAAATAATCATGTGCCTAATAATAAGTTTTGTTGAAAGAACATTATTTTGTATTCTGTATGAACACACAGACAAATAGCTGGTGACAAATATTTAAATTCCATACCTATGTCCAGCAGTGGACGTCTTTCAGTTGAATCATCAGGATACATTTCATTGACTTACAAAAAACTGATTTTTTTTTCGAAGTGTCTGGCCGGAATTTTAGACATTTGTCAATGAATGTTTATAAATTGAAATTACATTTGAATGTCATTTTTGTTATTATTCTTAACGTACATCAACTTACTTACATCAACCTCATTGCTTATTAACATCGAATTGATTATGGTTAAATGTAATCCTTCCGAACTATAATATTATAACCTGAAAATGAGTTTGTTTGTTAGCCAAAAAAAAATCATATATGTTTCAAGGATACACTATAGGATACCTTTTATCCCTGAATTCATTAACAAAATCTACACTAATTCGAGCAAAATTGTGGACAAAATCTAGTTTATCATAAAAGAGTAACTAAATTTCACAACAATTAAGATTTAGTAGTAGGAAAAAATATTACCATATTATGTAAATTAGAATTAATAAGAATATCAGCATCACACAATACTTAGAACATTATAATTAACTCTTTTATAAAATTAATTTAATATATTCCGTCTATTATTTTTGTTTAAAGTTTTATTGCTATAATGAATTAATGTTAATTTAAAATCAATTGGTTTGTCATTTAATACTGACGATCAACTAACTACTATTTTGGCATTGGCATACAATTTCAAATAATTCCCACATTATCAACAGAAAATTACACTAAAATAAATCTTCAATATATTTTTACTCAGCGAATAGTCTAACATTAATTAAATATGTATATTTTATCTATTAATTTATTGTAATTAGTTCAAAATGAACCAGCACCACGCGCTTTAGACTCTAAATACTGACAAAAACCGCTTACAGTCCAGGAAGTAATGAAAATCAATTTTATGACCGTGTTCATTAGTGTTACAAAACAGTTATTCATGAGTTCATTCCTAGATAGCTGCCTTAAATGAATTCTGTATCTTGATGAGGAAACATTAAATTACGTGCTTTCCATGAGAGACAAGGCGGCTAACCTTACAAGGATAGGCAAAAAGAATGGAACACTGTTATCGCATATCTTGTAAACATCTTTTACTTTCTACACATTCATGAATGCATTTGTACCGGTTCTGAGATTTTTTATTAATTCTGTCCATAAAATCCACACTCAGTTTTGTCTTCTAAAAAATTTACAATGTAGCTAAAGTTAAAGTTAAGTTACATTAGTTATAAAAGCTTTCCGTTCATAAAATAATTATAACCTTTATAAAGTATAAACTTTGAGGAAACCCATTTCTGATATCTTTCCAAAATAGAAGCAATCTCTCATACGATATTTGATGGGAAAACTTGACCTATGTACGTACGTACGAAGCACGCGCCGCGGTTATATTTCGGTATTTCATTGAATGCTCTCCGGTTATTTATTTATTTATTAAAGGGTCGCGCTATAAATTGCGTTAAGTGGGGGCGGCCGGAGCCCCGCCGGGCTCCGCGGGGGCGCCCATAACGCCGGGAAAAACGCGCTGCGCCATAAGTGCCTTTCTACAACACTGCGGAGGCTATATTACCGCAGTTATAAAGACTGAAACAATACAAGCGATAAGGGTGAATTGGTAAAAATTATAAAATAATAGACGACAATAATGGTAGGAACAAAACAATTATTGAACAACACTTTTATTCTATTTTTTTTTTTGGAGTATTATGAGATGAGGGTGGTTATAATCAAAATGAAAATCATTAAAAAAGTTTATAAAGTTACAGAACGTACTTTCCACTACATTCTCTCATCCAGATTTTGATTTTATTTGCATTTCTACCATTATCTACTATAGGACTGCCTCGATGGCGCAGTTGCATTACGGTGCGACTGCCGTTCTGAAGTCTCGTGTTCGATCCCCGGGTCGGGTCAAGTTGTATTGGGTTTTTCTACTCAGTATCATCCCAGAGTTTGGAATTTGTGCCTGATATGGCGACAGGCTCGCCCCCTGTCACATCTGGGACGGAACTAAGCTCGGTGAAATGTGGGTGGTGTAGTTCGCTATTTCACCTCTGCCTAACACTTCAGGGATAACAGGGGTGAGCTTATGTTATGTTATGTTATCAACTATAAAGACACTTTCACTTAAATATTAGCACTAATAAATATATCATATTTTATCATCATAGTAGCGAGTTTGGTTATCCTAAGGCACCGTAACTAACCCGAAAACTTTATTTTTTTTCGTTCTGAAAATGAGTAAAACCATATACAATCCACATAGTTGTTCACTCGGGTTAAGATTTATCCTCTTAGTATGAAATCCATATTTAGTTATGAGCGTTCAGTAAAAATGTAGAACAATTCATAAAACTAGTGTTTACTCATCGACCAAAATTCGAATATAATCTATATTGTAAATTTGCGACAAATAACAGCGCCAATATTTTTTTTATAACTTATCAATAGCTACTAAACAGAAAAAAGGAAAACCGGTTGACAAACGAAGAAGAAATATACATTGAACTTTTTTATCCTTACTTATTTATACATTTATCGCCTCTACCATCGCCTTAAGGTGTGGACATCTAAATACTTATGCCAAAAATAAAGTGAATATTTATATATGGTATACTGGTCGGTGTAAGGGTATAATCAGTGTAAAGCCGTGGGCGAAGTTGGGCGTATAGAGGCGTGGTTATTCTCCTATATGAGATGTTACACGCATATCAAAAACACATTTTTCTTAATTATTTTTGATATTGTAAAATTTCAAATTTTATATTTGTATAATCAATTAAGATCTTTTGTAACTGACAGTTTTTGTTACAGATGTAGAGTTATGTTTTCGCTTCGTCATCAATGACGTCATAAACAAATCAAACAGTCGTTTCAACGAAATTTGATCATAATCGTTATTGAAAAAAAAAGTTTCATAACTTTTTTTAATTGATAACAGTTGAGATAATTGAAAAATTTGAGACAGTTGGTTTATTAAGGCAGGTATATTTAGATAACATACTCGTAGGATTAGAATTACAATAAAGTACATCATTCAGACCTTGACTTTGATCACAATCTCACCTGATGTTAAGTGACGGTGAGCTTCAAAATGGTTAACAAGCCTTTTTTTATATATAGTGGGGAAATCTTCTAAGGTTACCCACCCCCGTCGAACAACAAGAGGTGGGTTATGTCGGACTTGTAGCGACTAAAACCCCACTTTACTCTCAAACCTTGTTCTGGGGTTGAGCGAAGCACACGTTAATGCATTATTCACTCTGATCGGGGTTCCGCCATAGTCAGAGCTTGAGAAGTTACTCATATTTAGTATACTACCTTCATATTGGTCTGAGTAGGTATTCTGACGGATAATGTAATCTTCATATTGCATAGGTGTTCTAATTACATTTTTTATGTCACAATGCATGTCTTATTCATCGTTAAATATTAAAAGTTTTCGTTAGCTGGAATTTTACCACTAAATTTTTAATAATAAAACACTTTGTATTTTTAATGACATTTGTGACGCCATACTAAGTTCTAGCTGGTACACTTTAAAAACCAGTATATCAAATAAAAATATGTTTTTATTATAATTGTAAATATTAGTTGCACTTCTGTAATTAATTATTTTAATGCAAGATAATTTACTTTAATAACATCATTTTAAAATATGGAATTACAGTTTATTTCGAACTTTGCTATATTTACTATCCAGTTAGTCTACAAAATAAAATATTCTGTACTTTGTATGAATAATATGAAATATTATAGACACAGTAAGAAATTATGTACCTATATTGGGAAGACACCTGAGACACAGACTAAAAAGGCTAGTTCAGGTTCAACAAGGTTCAACCTTATGTAGCTGAAAAAATATTTTGTAAAATAAATTATTCTTATTATTATGTATTGCATGCACATAAAATGTTATATAAAACACAAATACACGGAAAGTATGGTAATAGCTAAAATCAATTAAAGAAAAACTATAAATATAACGAATAATAAAAAAATATTATTAAAATACGAGAAATATATATTCTATTAAAAATATTTCCCTAAAATACATATATCTCGAAATGATGTTATCAACCATCAGTAACCTATAGATATTATCATTATGCGTTATTATTTAATCCCTCACAAGAGAGCGAACTCAATGAAACTGATTGCCCAAATCTTGATAACGGCCCCACAGAGAATTACAGCTATTTGCAAGCAACACTTGATTGATTCACCTTTGTGTTTGATTGCCTTTCTTGTATTCAACGTAAAAATGGCTGTTTATAATTTCAATTCTTATTGTTTGTCGTTTTCAAGTCAGTGTTTGTATCATATTGTCTTTGCTCTCAACTCCTAAGTTAAAATATTAATGATACTGTTTAGCATCTTTTATTTAGTAGCAGTTGATTTGATTTAATGATTTTATTTTCATATATATTATATTACAGTTTTTAATTATTCAACGCAAATCTTGAATAAGCGAAACATTTTTTTAAACTATTTAAGTGACGAATGCTGTCCAGGATGGTAAACACACCAAGCTTTAGAGGTTTTCGAAAGAAGCTGCTGAAATACCTTATTCGTAATTGGTGACAGGTTTTCAAAAAACCAGACGGGTATTATTAAAAAAACGCCTTATCACCATGCAATGGCTTCTTCACGATGTTTTTCTTCACCGAAAGCTTGCCTCATTATGGAGTTGGATATATGAGTTCGAACCTGCATCCTTTGACGCAAATCCAGATCGCGCCATCATCGCTTCTTTCAATTCCTTGACTAGTCTCGCCACGCGGAAGATTATGTTGAATACCGTTTCAAACTCCACAATATTAGCCCATAAATGATACTTAGATCTTTTTATAAAACATCGACGAAAACAAGCCAAAGCACCGAATCTACTGAGATTTTATTATTTTGCTAAAAGTTTGATTTAGGATTACAAATAATGTGGATATTCTATGCCTTACATAATGTTACAAAATTATTTAGGTGGACTAATAAATGTGTATGGAATTTATAATTATTATACATTTTATTTTATTATTATTTAACACTGTAAATTAATTACAATTAAAGTGATAGTGGCAAGTTATATGGCTTCCCTACAATCAAAGTAAGGGCATCATTTCCTTAGAAGATGCATTCATCTAAATCGTCGAATTGGTTGTGGTCGAGTTTCTCGTGAGCCAGCGTTTTAGTTTCTTCTTTTTTTCAAACCGATTGGTCTATTTTGAAAATGGAAGCAATTTGTCGCGTTTGATTCGTGGCTTAGCGGCGACTTTGATAAGTTTTTGTGGGAGGCCGCGATGGGCGCGATTGGCTGCGGTCTGCGTCGTGGTTACCGGCTAGTTAAATCACGAGCATTTATGGTAGTAAATTGTTCAAACTGTAACAGTTTGACCGTTTTTATATTTACTATACAATGTATTATTTACATAAATATCTTAAATTGTTTATTTATTTTTCAAATGAAATATGCAATAAATTCAGGTAGTAGGTAGGTACAATACATTTTTTCTAACCAAATCGAATTCCTATCGAAATATACCAAACAAGAGCACAGCGTATGAGAAATGATCAGGCTTACAAATGATAATATCTTTCCGTGTGATTGTTCGTTATTGTGGTTAAATAGCGAGAACTAGAAAAAATATTTATTTCTCTATTCAAATTATTTCTGATTATGGCATTTATTTTGTTATATTAAAAGATATTGTTCGTTAAATAATTGCGCATAAAAGATATTTTCTTATGTGAGTGAAGTGCTGGCGAGAACTAACCCTATAGTAGTGCAATATTGACCTAAGAAACAAAACAATTTACCTATATGATACTATATGATAATATTGGTATATTTTAGCAGACAACTTTTTGTAGAAGTTTATGGCGTAAAGTAAAAAGCATTTTAAAAATAATATGGCCAATATAATCTGACGTATGGTTATATATTTTTATAACAGGAATAGAATCTTCACGTTTATGAGGCTGTCTACATAAGCTATTATACAGTATTTACTCTTCTTGCACCCGTAGAGTAAATCAGGATTATTTGCACTAGACAACTTTAGAAAAAAAAATGTAGTAGGTTTACAAAAGATAATCAAATCGGATACGTAAATAAAGAGAAAGTATATTTTTTTTTAGTTATCTCTACATAGTTTATTTTCTATCACATAAAGCACGCTATTGTATCTTCAGTGGACTTATACAGCGACCGTTGAACAGGCTGACGAAAATGACATCCACTGCAAGGTTACCACGAGTGTATATTTGGCATAATCATCGATTTATGTATTTAGTTTAGCTGGCAATTTTGTACGACTTAACTGGTTGTATATATGCGAATAATAGTTCCTCAACCATAGAACCCATGTTTTCTTTTCAGCTCGGATCCGAGCTCGGTAAAATGACAAAATTTTATCCTGTGTTAAATAAAGTGAGACTACTTCAAGAAGGATGATGACCTATTGACCGGATTGACCGTGGCGGTTCCCATGCCGGCCTACGTCTACCACGGCTAATACTTCAGGAAGGCTGAATATACATTTGCGGAACTCGGAATTCGACGCACGTTAGCGTGTCTTAAAGTTGGGGTATCAGAAGTGAACGGTGTGGTCGCGATCCAACCGGCTTCATTGACGCCCTTATTAATGACATAATGGTTTTAAGCAACGTATTATTTAACCCCCCTCTCCCCCATAGTGACACGTGGTAAAGTTTTAGACTAACCCCTTTCTATCCGCGTATTTTTGGGTACAAAGGAACATAAAAAATTTCTTTCAATACAGGTACATTATCTAAATTAATTCTGGGTAATTTAGTACCGTGATAAAAATATTCAAATGATAACCGCCAGTCAAGATCACGCGGCGTTTTCGGTTTTCGTGCTAGACTTTTTCCCTTTGCTGATGTTACGTGATTTCTCCCGAATCCTTTTAAGCTTCACGTGATTAATGGACGATCTTTTACCTGCCCGCTAATCTTTATGTTATTAATACAATCATTTAGAAATTTTTATTTAAAAAATACTGAGAATAAGAAAATTACATAAAATGTACTTGATTTCCTCGAATATCCAACGTTAGCCAGTTTCATAAACTGGCGTAAAGTTAATATTAAATTTCATGAATTCTATGTAAATTCAACATGTAAAATAACTTACCATGGTACAGGTTTTCTAGAGATTTTGTGATTGTGATCCAATTATGTGTAGGTGTAGCATATATGAGCTGCAGTGTGATGTGTGTAGGAATAGTCAATGCTGGTATAATTGCAATATTGCGATATAGAGGACTCTTTCCTCAGAATCAGACTTATATCGTGAAAATCGGTATAGACATAAATAATTGCTCATCGATTATGTCTTAGAAATCAATTTAAAAAATACTGCATGGGCTTTGACCATAATCGCACCAAATTTTAAATGATGATCTGATCCAGGATAGTAAATACTAAATACACTAATCCTAGAGAACGCCGGTATTGGTGCTTGGCAAAAGGTTTTTAAACTTGAGGAGATGGTAGCTACCCAAATAGGAATTTTTAGAAAATGCCCTACCACCATGCTGGGGTTTTCTCAAGATGTTTTCTTTCACAGAAAGCTCAGGATACTTATACAAGTAGAGTTGTATAGGTAGTATCGAAACTGTGTTCATCTGACCGCACGACCAACTGCGCCATCATCGCTACAACGATTTTAACTCTATTTTGATAACTTTTTTTTAGTGCGAATCATCGAAAAATGAATTTCAAATACAAAGCTGAAAGGGCTAAGATGGAGAATCGTCACGATACCGGGTCCGTTTCAAATCAGTCGATTTCCATTTCTAGTTTTTGTCGGCGGCATGTGGCAACACGCGGCCGCTCGCTCTGTCGATCTCATATTATTAATTACCGTTCTTTTATATCTAAGCGTAACAATTGATCAAGTTGATTAAAATATCTAAATAATAGACGGACATAATTATATATATCGTGTAAGAGATATGTTACTGAGTCAGCATCAATTTAAACATATGAAAATTGTTGTTTGTCAAATACTATAAAAGATTATTTTATTTGTGATAATTTTCCTGTTTATTTATTTCATATTAATTTAAAAAAATAGGTATTCTATTCTAAAGGGATCATACTGCCAGTAATTGACATCGGGAGGCATCTTTTATTTTATATAAAATGTATTTATCTCATAATAATTTTAAAAGATTGAGATCAATTTTTATGTATTGTAATATTGTACTTGTTTGAGAAAATATGAAACATGAAAATAGGTTACAAAAATCTCTACAAAACTCGTGCTATTATAGGTTATTTTACATATTGAATTTTCAAAAAATTCATGGTCTTTAATATTAACTTTACGCCAGTTTATGAAACTGGCTAACGTTAATATTCGAGGAAATGAAGTATATTCTATTGATTTTTTGTATTTTCAGTATTTTTTAAATCAAATTATCTAAATGATTGTCTTAATAACATAAAGTTTACGATAATTTATGACCATTTTTAAGTAATGCACTGGAAGTAATAATAATTATTCCCTTATTGGAATGTAATAAGTAATTCATTGACAGGTTATAATTTATTATTAAAACGAGTATTTATTAAGTTTATTTTTGCACATAAGCCAAAGAAGGAATAATAAAATTAATCAGTGAAATGCATGCATCCGCCCCGCGTCGCGCGTATCATGCACAGGCGCTGAGTCGTGAATAAATTGCTTAATATGGTTTGAAGCAAATAAGTTATTAAATTATTAGCGCTTATCACGTACATATTGCATTTAAAAAAACGTAGAAAAACTTATCAATTATGGAGCCTTCGATGGTTTCAATTAACTGAAGTGCAGTTAATATACATACTGAGATAAAGTTATTGTCAGATTATACTGTTATCATAGGTAGGTATATAAAACAACTTTAAAGTGAACTAGTCTGTACTTAAAGAAATAAAAATATATGTGTTAGAGAGAAGCTACTCGAGGGAACTTGAAAATCAATAACGGAACACATTTCTATGATTTCAATAGTTTAATATCAGGAGCCTCGAAAATTTGTTTTGAGATTATGTACATTTATTCATAATTAAGTACCTAACTAAACAGTTCGGCAACAACTCGAGGTTGTAGCACGCTCGTTTCAGCCGTAGAACTTCAAATTACACTGAACTTCACGTACACTATGGCACAATTCGGTGAAGAGAAACATCACGTTGGGAATTTCTTGTTGGGCCTAAATAGTATTTTTTTTAATTAGTAGTTTTTTTGTTTTTGCTTTTCAGTTGCTGATCCAGTGACGTCCAGCCACAATCATAACATTTTCCTATGCTTTGCTAAGCAGTACTTTTAGCGTTGTACGTTGCCAACTCGTTTTATTTGTGTATTAAGAACACTACAGGTGTTTCCTTACATTCTGTTACCGAAAATTGGCATCGAAAACTTGGCATTGAGAGAAAAAAAGAGAAATATTGATATAGGTAATCGAAGTCATTATTTAACTAGCTGTCCCGGCAAACTTCGTACCGCCTAAGAATAACGTACAAAGCGTACGAAAAAATGAATACCCTCCATAATTTTCTTTAATATTTTCGTTTTTTAATAGCTATTATGGTATTCAGAACGAAGATAAATCCAATAAATTAATGTTCATAAATATCAGTCCAGTTGTTTTTGAGTTAGAAATTATGTAACTAACGCGACTTTGTTATAGATTACCTGTATGTATACATTTAAACGTAAATATTATAACATGAATTGATTTCTTATTTGTTCCAATAATCGGTTAAATTGTTTCAAAATAAATAATGATAAGCTAAATTTATTACGCTAAAGTTTAGATACTGATGAAGTTAGGTCTGATAGCCGCGCTTTCTTCAAATGAAAACCATTTTAGAGTACGCGGAATTATATATACGTATATTTATTCATATACCTATATCTGGTACCTGTTATCTTATGTTTATACATACATATGTGTAAAACGAAAAGGTTTGAATCCGAATCTAATTTCATTTGAATGGTCACGGCAAAAAGTCGATCGTTTTAGATTGTGTCGGCGAGCTCATAGGATAGTAGATATCAATAGTCATCGGAGGGCCACTGACAGATTTCTGACTCGGAATCGAATTAATTATTATCACAGTTAGAAGAGGCAGGATATTGAACAGGTGTATTTTTTCAATAACTAAAGCTGTTTTTTTTTTTTTTTTCATCTATAGAATTGGCATTATTGTCAAAAAATAATTAAATTAAGTAATTTCCTTTTTTAATGAGTATTTTATTGTTGTTAATTGTTGACACATACTTTATTACCTATGCCATAATTATTGTTGGAACATGAAAAGGCTAATAACAGTTTAAAGATATTTTTTTAAAAGAAAAGACTAACTTGATTACTTTAATCACATACCTAATTGAGTAAAAGAAAGTCAATAGTCTGAAGATGCTTACATTTTAACTACAAACAAGATAATGCCAATTTATGTAGGTTAGCGTTTTTATTTTAAGCCCGGCAAAATAGCTGACCGTAGACATGTGAGAATCTATCGACTGTCACCATAATCATGCTGACTGTCACGGCTAAAGACTCTAGGAAGCTTGGGATAAACAGTTTTTGTTCCAGGAATAAACTACGTGTCACTGACGAATTTTTCAAAAGTGCATTGCTATCGTGATCACATTGGAATCAGTTGCATTACGGCTTCGCTAACTATTGCTCGGAGCGCCATTAGATGTAAAAACCAGACAAACGTTATATGTTAGGTTATGATAATAATTTCGATTAACAGTTTATGAAATTTTGAACATTAAAAAACAGTTTTCCCTATGTTTCGAGTTATCACTTCTGCCGGCAGTCGCCATGGCTGCCTAGTTTTTTTATTGCACTAATTTAAGTGTTATAGGTATTTTTATTAATATTAACATTGTTTTTTCCAAGGGGCGCGCGCTCCGACATCTGTTGGGCGCACAATAGAGCCCCGAGTGTCCCGCCGCGACATTGTTCGCGTAATTTGTACTCTAGCATCACCGAAAAACACCCAAATAAATAATAACGTTATTTATTTTAATGAAATACCTACCTACTATGTCTCGGGAACACGATGTTTTCACAGTTGGCGATGATATAACCATTGTTCGATTGGGAACTATTCCAACTGGTTTTTGGTTCAATATAGGTAGTAATATTATTGCCAGTTAAAATTATTTGTAAATTATGATTATGTTGTATAAGATTATTGTCTACACTCATTAATTACCACGAGCATATTATTGTAGGTCATCGAAAAAATTGGAACCATAGAATTATAGCTGAACGTTTATTTACAGTGTAAATGTTTTGAATTATGTAGGTAAATAAGGACTTATTTTCTACCAAACTCAATGGGAATTATATTCAACTTAATTAAAAAATTAAGTAGGTTCGTTGTTTGTTTTATATTAATTGCCAATTCTATGTACCTACATACTGCTATTGGAAAAAATCCGGACTGAATATTTTAGACAGGTTAATGAACATTCAGATTAGGTTGGATTGTGTAGGTATGTATTAATCTACCTATTGCTTTTTTGTCATTACAGAATCCATTGAACAACTGAATGGTGTAAGTAATTAAAATATACACTAATAACGCGATGAAAATATGGCGTGTAAATAAGTTAAATATATTATAGTAATATATAGGGATAACTTTAAAAGAATAACTATGCTGTAGGTAACTACAATCCAACTGCAGGGTTTTAAAAGCTTGTTTTGATCTTATTAGTTAAATTTTATTTTTAGAGTAGGTAAAATGTAGTTTTAAATGGTATAGAATGTGGGTAAGTAAATGGGTAGTAAATAGCCATCTAAAATTAAAATAGCTTCTACTTCTTTTCATATAAATTAAGCATTCTATCTACATTGTTAAAGTTAATAAAACCAAAAATCAGATATCTTAATAATTTTGACATTTAAGCACAGTATTAAGTATTTGTCAAAGTTTTAAAGTGTAAAACTTTATATTTTACTTTTAGTTTAATTTTGGTTTGTTTTTTTTAGGATTTTATATTTTTTGTTACATACTAGATTAGATTAGACCAGATTAGGTCTACTAAACGAACTGAAGTTCATTGTCGCATAAATAATTTTTGCTCACATAAATAATGCCGTACTCACTTATAATTAAGGTTACATTTAAGATATATTGTAGTAATAATTTAATTTTTAATAAACTAAACACATTGTATACCTTGTTCGTGATTGAAATAAAAAAATAAATAAAAAGTAATGCATATCACAGTTTCTTAACTTTATTTTGCTCACAGCCAACTTTGAGAGTGTTTGTTTTTTAGAGTCTCCTATTTTATTTTTTTCTTTTTTAGACTATAGTTTTTAATATGCTCACTCTGCGCTATCCTCAATGCCCTCTAATATTCTCTGGGTCTTCTACTTCCACAAGGAGACGTTATCGCGCCCACTTTGAGAACCTAGAGTTTATACCAAAAAAAAAAGAACTGATTAGTTTTACCAACAATATCGAACGTTATGAATATATAAAAGATAATATAGTATAATAATTATAATTCTAATAAGAAAATAATTGCTGTATTAGAGTCGTGTCCGCTATATACAATATGACTATAATACAACGACATACTCAGAAATATTTTCAGAAAAGTGAAGTTTTGATTGAAACATTAATTATTATTATACGTACAACCTTTGAAAATAAAAAAAAGTTTCAAATTATAGAAATTAAACTGTTCAAAAAACTAAAATTTGGAGATGATGAAAGCTACCAGAATGAACGTACACTAAAATACCTAACAATCGTGTTAAGAAATCGTATTGGGTCGAAGTGTAGAGAGCCGGCCGGTATCTAAATAGGTACCGCAAAAACCATATCGCGTGAGAAACGTAAACCTCTGTAAAAATATATTAAATTAATCACGAGCGTTCGTGATGCGGATAAATATAAATGTATGTTAAAATAACATTATTTGTGCGCAGGAGAGCGCGCCCGCCCGCCTTGCCGTGTTCCGTCCGGTCGGCTCAGTGCGGCGGCGTCCAATCACACGGCGCATGCGTGGAGACGTACCGCCTCCATACAAACACGGTGAATGCAGCTTTTTATAATAATAATTACAAACTGCAGCCGGAATGTTAAATTAATTACTATAATTATTTTCGGCGCGCCTCATTCCGTTGTTATGTGCTTAGAATTTTAATTGGTGGCCGGTAGGTACGCGCTATACTTAATTAAATGAGATGTTATATTTAATATAAAAATACAAAGTATGCACTATGTATTTAAAATTTTTTTCACGTATTGAACTTAAAATGTAAGATATTTATTTTAGAAATCAAATTAGAATTTTCTTCTGAACTTGTTGATTTTCTTATAGCGAGGAACCTTTGACACAACATGTAACAAATTAATAATAAGGTACGATATAAAAAAAATTAAATCAATGAATATCAAGCTTTGCGTGGTAAGATTTCTCAAATCCCCCTTCCTCTTCTTACGTAAGATTCTATTTCGTTTTAATTTTTTTTATCTGACTAACGCTGTTGACCGGAATGGCCTTAACAGCTTCACCGAACTTTGAGGCGAGCGCTTGAGGCACTCAGCGTAGGAATGGTAGCCAGCATAAGGGCATCGAAGGGAACCTCGGTTTGAGATGCTACCCGTGATAAATTATGGGACACATTATGGAAAGAAGAAAATCATTCAGCATCCGAAATAGAAATAAATTTCGACTTAAAATATTAAGTAACAATGGGTTTTGATTTATCATACAACAAAAGTAATTTAGTATAAAATATGTTAATTCAGTTAATCGAAGGAATACAATCAACTTACTTAACAATTTACAAATTCCCTTCTTCTTATTAAAATACTTTATACATTGTTTTTAAATTGTTTTTACTTCAATCTATTTACACAAAAAAATAAATCACAATATGGCCTATGTATATTTTCACCTATTTTTATATTTCAACGCTAAACTTACAATATATCTAGTCCTACCTATCTACTAGCATATACTTCTATATATGTCGCTACTCCTTAACCCCTTTACAAAAGCGTAATGATTACCAGCTTAGATTTTTCACATAATCACATATTAACCTAGAAACTAACTTAAAATTAGCCTAGTAGTTTTCAATGTAATATTTGAATTTTTTTAAAAATAATGTAGTAAATTTACTGAGTACTGTACATTTTTGTTATATACATATTCGTAAAAAAAACTATATACTTGTTCCTTTACTTGAATTTAAATAATATTAACTAGAAATGTAAGAAAAATAAAAACAAGTGCCTATTACATCATTAAAAGTAAACACGACCACGCAGCGTGGAGCATATTAAATTAAAAGCGACGACATGTGTTTTCTTTTCCACAGGAAAATATATTAGCCAAAACATTTCCCGAATGATATTTTCTTTCCTTTCGTACCGATACGTACAATAACCAGCTAGACAAGGACGTATGATCCGGCGCTCGCCAGCTCGGTAGCTTTCTACGTAAATCCGACAAACACATTACGAGACGAATACAAAGAAATTTTCTTCGTTATTTTCGTTATGAGCTCGATAAGTATGTTTTCGCTCGTTTTCACTTCGCCCGTCGACGTGAGATGAAACGAGACGGCAGTACGCTGTTGATTTTTACTACGAGACCAGCACGATTGGATGAAAAAGTCGACGACGTCCCGCCCTAATCAGACCGTGCAGGGTAACGTAGCGCCTTCGAACCCGGTTCGCACAAAATATTTTCTAAGAAGTAGTATGTCGGTTGCGTTGAGGGGCGGCGACGCGGGAGCCCGCAGTCATGCTGAGAGTCTCAGCGGAGTCAGAGGACACATGTCGCGCCTTCCATCGTCACGAGGGAAAAAATTCCGTGACTGTTTATCCGAAAGACTCATGCCATCGCTGATACGTTCATTTACAACATTATTATATGTCTTTATTATAAACATAACCGGGTCATTATAACGACGCGCCAACTATTGTGATATAATAATAACCGATGCAACAACAGTTCCACGAGGATACTTGCTTAGATATTTTATTTTATTTCAGATACGTTTTGGTGTGAAAGTGTTCGATATATATTCCGTGTGGTATATTTATTATTGATTTAGTGATAATTCTTAATATAACTGTTTATAAGAAGACTGGATTTCCTTTGTTTTCGATTCTGAAGTAAGTTATACACCCTGTATTTTATCAATATAATAGAATTTAAACTGACGTTTAATTATTCTATGTAATTAATAATCTAATTAGGTACCTATTAATAATAAAACTACAGACACTGAGAAGTCGAGATAAAGCGAATTTCCCGAAAAAGAAATCACTGGTTATAGAACACTATACATAAAGAAAAATAAACGATGCAACATTTTGTTATACCTAATATTAACCGCAGTCCAGTATAGTGTAAAATTTTGTTTTTAAGGTCGAAAGCGTACGATGAATTCTAACAATATTTTCATTGAGCGAGTACCAGGTACCTACGACATTTCAGATACACTAAAACACTTTAACTTTTTTTTATAAGCATTAAACAATAAGCAAAAGATTGAAAAATAGTTTAACCGCAATTGTTAATGTGCATTTATTCTATATCTATAAAATTGAAGTGTCCGTTTGTGTCAAAGTAACTATATTTTACTAAACACATATAAATGTGTATACGATACATATACCAAAAATATAATATTTTTAAAATTTATGTCTTTCTGTTTGTTCCGGGTTATCTTCGGAACAACTGCACCGATTTTGACGGCACTTTTTTTGGTAGATAGCTGAAGTTACTCAACTGAACTTAGGGTACATTTAAAAATAATTAGAGTTTCACGTAAAAAAAATTAAACTCATAAAACAATTAATAAAATTCCCATGTTTACGGGTAAGTGCTTGAACCTAAAATAATTATTTATACTTAATCTTAGTACTATAATGAAAAAAATATATATATTAGGGCTCCGTATAAATAAATTAAAACACAGTGAAGAACATATAAAACGCTAGCGCAGCCGCGGACGCGCATCTAGTCTAAAATATTATTTTTTATATACATAGTCGTTTTAATAAAGATTAAATAAAGAAAATAAGTTAATAAATTTAAAAGTTAATTTAGTCGTAAACATACCTACAGCAACACAAAAGTTTCAAAACTTCTGAAATCTGTAAAAGTTATCTGTGGATAAAATTAATATACATACATCAGTGTTATTGATTTGTAAACTACAGGTCAAACGTACTTTACCGCTTTTGATCTCAAACACATTTGTATTTACCGTTGACTTAATTTATATAATTACGAATCCTTAACATTATTTTTAAATGTTAATATTAAAATTTTAGCAAATAGGTACAAAACGAAGAAAGCTAAAAGCTTTAGAAAAACGGCAAATGTAAATTATTGAAGCGGATTTATGTTCAGGCCCGCAGACATTTGATGGAATATTTATTAGTTATTTATTCTTTAAAATATAGGGAAAAGATTATTTTTTATTATAGTATTGTGATGAAAAGTTAATAAAACGTTGAAACGGTTGAAAAAACATTTATTGTAAAGATAAAAGATGCCATATCGTAAGAGACTTACAATGAAAAAAATGTATTATGTAGGTATTTTGTTTATTTACTTACTATATTGCTATTGTTATTGATATAATAATGGTATGAACTTTCTATGTTATTTATTAAATAAAAGATAAATCGAAATATTCTATTAACTTCAGGATTGTTGATTTGAAACACCGATCATATTCTATTTACACTTAAGACTGAGTATTAAAAACGTATTTTAAAATTAGTTATCTCTCATAATTAATGCAATGTTTATAATAAATTACGTATATAAAAATTTATAAGAAAATAAGCTAATTGTAATTTTCAAATTTCCATACATTTTCTCTCTCTTTTAGGAAAAATTTATAAAATTAATAATGCATTTTTCAACTTGTGTTTATGATGGTAGAGTATTTCCTTATACTGCCCACCTGGGTTACCACCCTAAAGTTTGAAAACCTGTCGCCAAATACCAATAGGTGTGTTCCAAAAACAACACTTGAGAACTAGTTCCTCTAGGCTTAGTGTGTTTACCATCCTGGACGACATAGTCACTCAACATCAGGTGAAATAGTGGTCAAAACACTGTGAATATATAATTTAAAAAAAAAACTACTAATTTTACCCTAGATGCTTATCATATTTTTTTATATTACTATAAATCAGATGCATCAGTTGAATACATACGCATGCTAAGTGTCCTTGTATAATAAATAAGAACCATATCATTTGCATCGATATTAATAATACTAATGCAGAGATACGGTTAAATACTAGTATTTACATGCTAAAGTTAATTCACAAAATTTCACTGATTAATTATTCAGACTTATGTTTCTAAATCTAAAACATATTTATAGATTCTATTGTCTGATATAAATAATTTGATTCGTAATGATTATAATATTTTGATTTATATCCAAAGGAAAAAGGAACGTGAATACTTTATGAGATTCGATAACTTGTTTTAATTATCCTAAAACAGGAGAATTTAAATGCTTTAATTTTTTAATGATAATTTATACCTACATGCATGGTATATGTAATGTATGTAAATCCGTTTTGTAACTAATTTTGTAGATTTTTTTGGAAATTATTATGCTAAACGCGACGTTAACGGAAACTGAAAGTAATATAAAATGTAATTTCAATAATAAAATTTATGAGTAAAAAAAATATTTAAAGCCACGAAAAAGATATAATTTTTTGTAGCCGTTGTCAGACGGACTTTTTTCTTTTTCGTGGAACCTGCTTTATGCAGTGCCCTAGCTCATCTACTAAGTAGATATATATCATTTCAAATCTCGGATCTAAGCACTTATATTCATATTTTATAACAAAATTCTATACTTCTGAAAAACATGCCTAATCGGATTCGTAGACATGAATGTACTGACTCATATATATTCCTTTGGACTACGGCTAACCAAATAACTCTCGTTATTCTTACACATAACATAACACATAACATAAAATGGTGACATCTTTCTATCGGTTTTCTAATCAATAGTGGGTTTATAACACGAAAACCATGGAACTGTGCGTAGAATCTGATTTCATTCAATTTTTTAGGAGTTTTGATTATTTTACGCGGAACCATAATTATTTTCGAAAATTAAAAGTACTCTAAGTTACCCGGAGTAACTTCAGCTATCTACCAAAAAAAGTCCTGTCACAATCCGTCCAGCCGTTCCGGAGATTACCCGAAACAAACAGGCAGACAGACAAAGTTTTTTAAAAATTGTATCTTTGGTATAGGTATCGTATATACATTAACATCTATTTAGTAAAAAAAAAATTTGATATTACAAACAGATACTTCAATTTTATTTATTAGTACATATATAACGTGTCAGTTTAGTACCCAAAAATGAATAACGTCTGTCGGGACGGCTAGTTTGTTATCGTTGGGCCTGTGAGAGAATCCGAGTACAAATAGAGAGTTAAACATTACAATAGGTTAACAAACGCACATGAAACCAAAGGATTACATCCCAGATTATACGGGACACAGTCAAACAGATGACAAACAATTATCTTATATAAACAAACATTCAAATACAATAATGTGTACGCTTTTTCATTCAACAAATTATTATAAATTTTCAATGATTGATAAGTTTAGTTATAAAACAAAACTTTAAGTTTTTGTCATTCGCGTATAACAATTTCTATTCTATACTGTTAAATGATATTTCGATATATTATGATGTTTCGCTGTATTTTCTAAATAATGTGTCGAGTACCCATAAAAATGAAACAATAGAATGACAATAGGAAAACAATGGAAAACGCCGTGAAGGTGCTCAAGGGGTTAATAAACGTTTTTATATTGTCTATAGTTATTCCAAGAAAACGTGTTTTTTACTATTTGTACCTACTTAATTCATTATTCTTTTTCTAAAGTAACAAAATTCTCGACAACGCGTATGTGGTACCTCTGGTGTCGCTGGCGTCGATAGGCTACGCTGACCGCTTGCCATCAAGCGAATCGTATGCATAGTACATTAAAAAAACTAGTAATACCTGCGTAGAAAATAAATGTATGAGTAAAATTAAATAGTCCAGTGGTTCTTAAGTTACAAGTTACCAAACCGACGGCAAGACACTGCATTGTATCAAAAATGCGTATATCTGAAAAACATTTTTTGTCCCACTATACTAATACATATTCATCCATTTTAGGTTCATCTTCCGAGGGCTTTCCTAGTTTCAAAGGTTTTGCTCAGATATTGACAGTATAGTAACACTGTTTAAGCTTAGGTAGCATCTAATAAAATCTCTAAAAATGGTCGATTTCGATATTATTTTTGATGAAATTGGCCTCGATGATTACGCCATCCAACTTTAAATTTCCCCAATTTTACAACAATAATTTATTCACTTAACATTAAATACTTAAGTTAGTGCACATACTCCAGTATATACAAAGTATAAACAATCCGCTTACTATGAAACAAAAGCGTTTTAAGGCTGTTAATTGTTCCTTCATCAAGCAACAAACTAAGTATAGATTTCTCAACGTTTCAAATTTATCAATATTTTATAAGTTATTGTCTTGCTATAAATACACGTATCCATGTGCTTTGGCTAATGGGTCCAACGCATAGCGGGCGGATTGAAACGCCAACGCGTTTTTACTATAGAATATGCTGTACTTTGAAACTATTAGAAATTATCTATCACAATCTCCGGGTCCCCCTCCGACAGGTGCATATGACGCGAGAGTGTTTAGCCCGGTGGATCAATCTGCTTGTCTCATAGACGGTACTACTGAAAGGTCAGAGGTTCGAAGCCAGGGTGGGTAACATATTTAAAAAAAAGTTGCACAAGACTTGCTTCGACCCCCATCTGAGGAAGCTCTTGTACCCGTTGTTAGCGCGATACAGTGACACTGAATGCACCTAGCACCACACGCATCACACTGCACACACATACTTGCACACTACACACAAGGTACATAGGTTCTGTAAGGGACCTTTATTATTTAACAGGTTTACTAACCGTTCATTCAGCTAGGGTAAATTCCGCGAAAATTTTATCACGGGTATAGCCAAGGTTCGTGCTATTTTGGTGCCCTTGTGCTGGCTACCATTATTAGTGTGAGTGCCTTAAGCGCTCACCTCAAAGTTCGGTGAAGCTATTAAGTCCCTTGCGGTCAACAGCGTTAGTCAGAAAAAAAACCTTTTACTTATTAATCCGACTATTAAAACGATATTAATCAGACGACGGTAGTAAATAAATTATCAAATGTTGAAACTCATCTAGTCTTGTAAATTTAATTTTATTTCTATTATTGTTTTATGTCTATGTTAATAAGAGTAAATATAATTTTAAAACTATTTTGTGAATAAAACAATAAATTGTAACATTATATTATAATATCCTTGTTTTAAAATTCATTCAAATTGATCGATCCACTTCTGAGTTAAATCAGTTTTACAAACAGACAGACTAAATGAGACAAAGAAATTTAAGTTTCTTCTTCTCTTCTTTAAATCATTTATTTTACTTCATGCACATTATGTTGTAGATTTTTTAAAATAGTTTATATAAAAAATTATATTACATCTTTTACAGAGTATTGAAATTATGCTTCATGCATACGAAGTATCATCAAAATAGGTCAAGGTGTATTTGTGTTAGAGTTAGATGTACTTTAAAAAAACAGTATTTTACAATTTCTAATTACAATATTGATAATTTTGCTGAATTGCTCATTGACATATACTTTATGTCTATAATTTTTTATGAAATAAATATTATTATTATTATAATTATTAACTATGCGAAAATATACAGAAACAAATACATTTTATAAAATATCAAATTAAAGGCTAATAGCGCCTAATAATGAATATAACTATGACAGAAAAATTTGAAAAAAAAAAAAAAAATAATATACAAATAGAGCCTTATTTATTATTAACGTATAGATATAGATATTTAAATGCATGGTTTAAAGAATTGTGTTTAATTTTAAGTTAACTAATTGAAACCGTTTATAATTTAATGGGATTAAAAGGTGACAAGTCAACTGCCATGCCTAATACGTTGACACCTGCGTAACGCTATGTATTAAGTGAATAAGTACAACTACATATCTCAAAGAATTACTCTAATATGATTATCAGATAACTAGTTTCTTAAAACTGTTAAATCCGCGCATAGCAGCTGCAAAAATCATACCAAAGTTATAAATGCGATTTAAAAGAACTGTGTCGTAAAGGGTTAAGGTGCAAAATGCACTAGCAATTTATTTGTAAAATTAAAAAAAGAGTATATTTTATAATCCTATTGCTTCATGAGCGTCTGTAGAGATCTGTCAACCCGTTCTTTGTGGTGATGCGACCGAGCTGCGGGGAGTCGCGCAGATAATGTAAAGATTAGATGGAAATCTGAAAGGAGAGACATTGTTTTTTTAAACGGCTCAGGTAGATACGATGCATGCACGTTGAAGTATTCTAAACAATACACAAACAACATTATTCTCATATAACGCGATTACGTAGACGCCCACAAAGTAAATGATGTTGTCTTGATTGACAGTGTTGTCAGAAACGAGCTGGGTGTGTTATTTGGAGAAAAAAAAAATTGGGAACAAGTATTGATAGGTTTTGACAAAATTAAAGGCTAGTCAACATTAGTTCGGAGTGTAAGAACGTTTGTAGATAGATATTTCAGGAATATCTTTCTTGGTCTGTGATTTGCGTGAAATACAAGTCTCATATTCTTAATTGTATTACCGAAAAAAAAGGTTAATCAGTTTTTTTTTGTCGAATAGCAGAAATACAACGTTATTGCATCTATTTGTTTTTAATAATCACCTAAATATATTATAAAATATTTAAGGTTAAAATAGTTAAATTGTCCGAAATGTTACTAATTATGAATTCATTCGTTTCAAAAATTTTTTTACTAATAAAATAATTATTTTCGCCTCAATTAATTTTATGTGACGTACGAAATAGTCATGGATTATAAAATATAAACTATTTAATAAACAGCAAAATAGTTTTCGTTATACTTTTCCTACGTGGAAACAGGTTTTATCAATCATGAAACTATTTTAATATAAATTATCGATGCTAAACCACGGTCATAAAAGAGATTGGAGCGAGCGTAACAAATAAACTAAAATTAAATATACACGACTACAATCGAAATTTTTGTCTCAGGCGTATAAAAATGTCCTATAAATTTACCCACAGTTTAATTTAATGTCCAAATGTATGTACCTGGCTCACTTTTTTTCATTATAAATAAATTTTTGTCCCGGGTTATAGCCACACGAACGCTGTGGTTTTTTTTCGCTTTGTAAAATGGTTTGAATATATCTCTGGTTTATTATGATCTCCTCAGGGTTTGTTTTTAATAGAATTATTATTTCACAATGTAACAATAGTTATTTTTTCCGACAGGCGGTGACTGGTTACTAAAAGATGACGTCGTAATTAAAGAAGCGGTGAGGAGTTACTATTATCGATCAGCGTCGGTAACGACGGAATTAGTAACAGTGTCATCGGCAGCGGGGGTAACCCGCCGCGTGGATGGTGGCAGGCGAATGGGGCTATGCGCCGGCGTCGGCCACCCCCGCCATGAATGCGTTCCTCGAGACAAATCACGCGCACCTCGCCTCCTATGGGCTGAAGATGTCCCCACAGCCAGGATGCGGTGTCGGAGCCCAACACCGGGCAGCAGCACCGCATCCTCCTCCGCACCACCCGCCGCATTACCAACCGTATCCACTACACTCGTACCAGCCCGGATATTTGAGAGACTACAGTGGCTGTGGCGAGTTATTCCCTCAGCAACCTTTGGAACAGAGTTGGGAGTGGCGCGGCGATGTTCATTATCAGGGCGGGGCGCCACCGCTCGTTCCGCATGCACATCCGCACGCCCCGCATGCGTTCCTCCGGTACGTGCGAGCACCTCCGCGGCGGGACATGCGCTGCCAGTGGCTCGACCCCGAGCAACCACCGCCACGGAAGTTGTGCAACAAACTATTTTCGAGTATGCACGAGATAGTGACACATTTAACCGTCGAGCATGTCGGCGGGCCCGAATGCACCACGCACGCGTGCTTTTGGCAGGGATGTTCGCGAAACGGAAGACCTTTCAAGGCGAAATACAAGTTAGTGAACCACATTCGAGTTCACACCGGTGAAAAACCGTTTCCATGTCCTTTCCCTGGCTGCGGCAAAGTATTTGCAAGATCAGAAAATCTCAAGATCCACAAAAGAACTCACACCGGTAAGTCTTTATGAATACTTATAAATATTTGCTCCTTATTTTAATAACTATTAGAGTATAGTTGTCGTGTCTTTATGGTGTGCCCCCGGCGGAGAGTTGGCTGCGGTCCCACAGGAGGTAACTGTTGATATATCCATGTGCACGTCCCAACAATAACCTATATGACAATGACATCAGACAACAAACTGTTATCAAAGTACGTCCTTGTAACACGATCCGGAAAACAAACAATTGCCTAACGCGTCATAATGAACGTCTGTCGACTTGTGAAGTCCGTTTCTCAGTACGTATGAACAAAAACTTACATTCAAAACCTCAATTTTTCAATTCGTTTAGAAAAGTTCCAAAGATTCATCTGGAATACGTGTATTGTATAAAAAAAATAGACCATAAATTAAAACGACCAGTTACGTAGACTCGGTTCCATGGACGACTGTCTCTCTCAGACACATTGTTATTGGTAACGTATTGGTACTTAACTTTAAATATCGATTTCTAAGGAAATAGTTCGGGAATTCGTATGGTCCGAGGTGTAGCCAGATGGTTTTATTCTTTTTTTTTTTTTTTAAACAACCGTCTCTGTTTGGTGTTGCGTTCAGACTTTTGTCCTGTGCCCCCGTCAGCTATTATCTCATACGGGCTTATGAATAGGACAGACCTTTTTGTGGGGAACTTTGAAGAATTGTTTTATGGGTGGCAATAAATTAACTTAGAAGAACCAATAAAATGAAATGTTTAGAAGCTTGCTAGGAACTATTAAATCATTATTAACTAAATACATATCAACATATCAGACGTTAATTAATTAATTAAATAAAATTATTTTTAGATTTGTACATACTAATTATTACCATTTTTAAAGTATTCAGCATAAACAGAGTCGATCACCGAGTGGTCACCAGTAATTTCAATTAGTAACAATGGTAGAGTAGTAGGTTTTGGCAGTATCTTGGTTTATTATGCAGTGATTTTTATTTATTACTAGCTGCGTGCCCGCGGCTGCGCACGCGTTTCATATCTTCTTCACTGCGTTTTATTTTTTTAACACGGAACCCTAATAATATTTTAGTACTAAAATCAAGTACAAATATTTCTCATAAATTCAAGCACTTGCCCGTAAACTGTGCATTGAATCGAATTTATTCAATTTTTTTACGATTTTTTTATTTTTTTTACGCGGAACCCTTATTATTTTTTAAAATTAAAAGAACCCTAAGTTACCCGGATTTTACCCGGAGTAAACAGACAGACAGACAAAAATTAAAAAAATGTATTTATGTTATGAGTATCTTATACACAATCATATATATTTAGAAAAAAAAAAAAATTTGACATTACAAGCAGACGCTTCAATATTATTTACTAGTATAGATTCATAACCATGCAGTATTTGACTCTATACTATGTAATAATAATGACCCGGTTCGTCTTCGTAATTATGGCATATTTACAGTTTGGATATATACCAAATTAACAAAAAAAACCTTGATAAATTAATTATACACTCAAATCTTTCTCATGAATATTCATCAGTTTTTGAGTTTATCACGTTGTAACAGACAGTCGACGCAAAGAGACTTTTTTTTATAAAATATATGAATGAGTGGTATTTTACATGGTATATAGGTTTAGATTACATAGATATACGATTAGATAATTACTCTTCCCACTTCAAAATTGTATATGTATGTAATATTCCCACGCAGTTATTGACAAATAAATTTTAGAGCTTGTGTCAGGTTCGACTATGGAAATAGATCCAACAGAGTTGTTTTTTTTTATTCCGTTTATTCCTTTTTAAGGTAAAGGCAAAGGTACTAGTAGACCATGCAGCCAAATCTGACGTTAGGAACACTACCAATAAATGAATGGCGGTAACAAAATGGTGGAATTCTGTTACGAACACAATGGAGATGATGTCATTATTTTCACTTCACTACTCTTGCGTATCATAACTACACTATATATAGTCAAATACTGCAAAATAATGAATTAAAAACAAGGACGACAACATGACAGACCAAAATCGCGCCAAGCACCCCCCCCCCCCCCCCCCCCCCCCAACGTCACAAGAGATCTATGTTTGGTACAAATGTACAAATGTACAAATTATTAGCATCACGCACTGCACTGAGACACAAAGCGTTGAAACGCTGAAGCTTAGTTCACAGTAGTGACACAACTATAATATTGATGACTTAAAATCAAATGGAAAACATGCTTATTCGATACTACATCAAATAAGAAATTCATTCCTGTTATATCGAGCTTCATCTCTATTTCTACACTAGTCGCCTAAATTTCCAGTGCACGTTAATATAATTTTTATCTGTTACTCAAAACTATGTTAAATCTATACTAATAAATGAAATTGAAGTGTCTGTTTGTATTATTATAATTAAATATTTTACTTAATAAATATGAATGCATATACGACACCTATACATATTCGCATTTTAATGCGATTTTTAAATTTTTGTCTTTCTGTTTGTAATGGGTAATCTCCGAAACGGCTATACCGATTTTAACGGGATTTTTTTAGTAGATAGTTAGAGTTACTCCGGTTAACTTAGGGTATTTTTAATTTTCGAAAATAATTAGGGTTCCGCGTAAAAAAAATAAAATTCTTAAAAATGTGAATAAAATCCGATTCAATGGTCAGTTTTACGGGCAAGTGCTTAAATTTATGAGAGCTTTTTTTACTTTATCTTAGTGCTAAAAAAATATTAGGGTTTGGTATAAAAAAATTAAAATACGGTAAAGAATATATGAAACGCGAGCGCAACCGCGGGTACACAGCTAGTTTTAATTAATTTCTTCATACCTAGATTCATACCTAATTCTCATGTTCTCATTTGTTCTTCGGCGAGGTTTATTTTGTAAGTTATTTTGTAAATAAGAACTTAGCAATTCCAATTTAAGAATAAAAGAAAAATTAAATTATAGATAAATTAAAATAATTTCAAATTACTTCTTGTAACAAGCACATAGAAATTTTAGTAATACGTTTTTTACATAACAATATACTTCAGTAAAATATATTTAAAAATAACATTAGCAATTGTTTATTATTTTTGTTACTTATAATTGTAAAATGATACTTCACGGATCAGTAGCAAATTTATTTATCATGATCCACCGTCTAAAATATATATAAATAAATAATTGGTCTTTATTATCTAATCCAGTGAGTGAAATACGATACTTGTATTGGGTATTTGTTTGTCCGACCAATGTGACTTTCGGTTAGTTTGTCATTCTAAATTTGAATTTTAAAATCTTACAACGTTTTACAAACTTCTTTTTTTCAATATTTTAATATCACTGCTCATTTATAAATTATACATATTTTAAAATAATTATTTACACTATTTATGCTAATAATTACGATGCTACTATCTTTAACTATAATTTCAATTATCTCTTGCCCATCTTTCTATATAAATATTCAGAATATCCATCAGAATACATGACGCTTGGCAGATTTTCAATTGATTTTTTGGACTATATATGCTAACTGTTATAAATAATAGCTTTTTCTTTATCAGCTCGCGCATTTTTTTTTCGTTCAAGAAAAAACGAAAACAATTTTAATGGAGGTTCATCTCGTGTGAGGGTTGAATTCACACCGATAATATGTCTTGATTATACTGATATGCCTTATATTTCTACATTAGGTCAGACCTTCCATAGTAGGTACATCGTCTTGCTTAGTCAGTTTAAAATCTTGTATAGAACTTTCCATAGCCATGCATTTAAAAATAAATTTGAACTTAAAATGCAGTTAAATATTCATGTCGACTAGAAATGAAAAATAGGTACGATATTATCAAACGTATGTATAATAGTATTACGTATTAACGGTATTTACGAAGATATACCTAAATCGATTCATAATCAAATCCAAGCGTTCCACACTATAAATACCTATAAATGACTGAAAAAGCTAAATCAAAGATCAAAATGACTTAATCGCGAAATAAGTTTTTTTTTATACTTAAGTAGTTTATATTTAGCATTTTTTTAATGATTGAAATACTCAAATTAAATTAGAAGAAAAATACAACATGCTCTAGGAGCTTCATAATTATTTTAAAAGCGTTAACGTAATTCTAAATTAATTGATTGAAAATGAGCAACTATAGAAAAAAAGTAAAAGTAAAATAATATTGAGAATAAGTAAGGTATAATTATGCATGTGTATATTACAATGATTGTTCTAAAATTTATGTTTTTTTAGGGTATTTGGATATTTTAGATTACTTTTTGGTTTGGATTAAAATTTATTAAATGTGTAGGAAAACTATTACGATGTAATAAAATGCAAATTACATAATATTTTTATTGAGTACTAGCCGTGTACCCGCGGCTGCGCCCGCGTTTCGTATATTCTGCACTGCGTTTTTATTTTTTTTTACACGGAACCCTAATTTTTTTTAGTACTAAGAAAAAGTACAAATATTTCTCATAAATTCAAGCACTTGCCCGTAAAACTGTGTATTGAATCGGATTTTATTAAATTTTTATGAGTCTTAATATTCTACGCGGAACCCTATTTATTTTCGAAAATTTAAAGAACCCTAAGTTACCCGGAGCAACTTCAGCAATCTACCAAAAAAAATTCCCGTCAAAATCCGTCCAGCAGTTCCGGAGATTATACGGAACAAACAGAAACATAGACAATAATTTAAAAAATTGTATTTTTGGTATAAGTATCGTATATACATTCATATCTGTTCAGTAAAAAATATAATTTTGGCATTACAGACTTTATTACCAGAGATCTTATTTACTAGTATAGATATACATTTCGAAAGAAACTTTAATATGAAATGAACTGTTTATAATTAGATATATACGCTAAATATACAAATTGGTTAATGCTTAGTATAATCGAATATTTGATTTCAAAAACAAAATGGCAATTAATATTCATAAGGCGACTGAATTAAAAATTTCTTCATTCAAGATGAACTTTGAAATTCTAGATAGCTCGTAATATTAGCAAATTGTAACTGACTAACTTTTATCTATACGTTTCTACGTACATACGATGATGAAATATTTGGCATAATTGTCTCAGAACAAATGAATGAGCTTTCCATACATTACTTAAAAGATATCTGTAAATTAATTAAATACTTTAAATGCGAAACTTGTAAAGAAGTACATAAAAACATCAACGCAAACGGTTTACCGGTTTAAGAGTGTTTATGAGGAATTAAAAATGACAATTACTATCAAGAGAAATTTACACGCTACTAATTGCAAAGTAACCACGCTTGTGCTGCTTTTTGGACTAACGATTATAGGATAATTATAGGCACAATCATAACTGCTGTAAAGTAGCCACGAATGTCTGAGTTGACGATTATTAATTAAAACCAAATAAAGTTAAAATTTTATATTCAACTCTAGTTCCACTTTCAATCGCTGTGTTTTTATCACATAAAATCGGATGCAGTCTACGTAAATTCTGACTATAACAAAAAAAACTCGTCATATTCTCATACAATACACTATAATGACGATATGATTTCGACGCGAAGACATCCCCCCAAATATCAAACACAGTTCTTGCTTAATACACCGTATAAAATGAGTATTTCAAAATATTTTGCAAACAATACGGTACCCTTCACGGCCGGTGCAGTGTTGCGGTAGTAGTTCTCATTGTCTGCACCCGTCGAGTGCAGCCCTTAACATTTTATTACCACTCATTAAATATACGCAAGTTTCACAACATCGCTCGTCGATTTTGTTTTATAGTAATATTAGCTGTGTGCCCGCGGCTCCTCCCGCTTTTCGTTTATTCTTCACTGCGTATTATAGTTTTTAAATAATTTACGCCTCACCTAATTTTTTTTTATTGGCTGAAAAAATTTACGTAAGAGTAAATCGAAAAAAAAATGAGAAAGTTTCGATGGAATCCAAAAAATCTATAATCATCTACGAAAAATTCCGCGTCGAATGGTAGTGGTGCCATCCCGATACGTTCAATAATTGAAGTGATGGTGCGTCAAAAGACGCCATTTTGCTTATATATAGGTATATAAATTCCACTAATCAATACATAAATAGTTGTTACAAAATAATCAACGACGAACTGAAAATAATATCAAATTAAGGCTAATTATTAATTTTTTTCTAATTGTATTTACTTAATTGAACCATTAACGGATTTTTTTTTTATATTTATTTTACAATATTTCAGTATTTTATGAAATTTTTGACACTGTATAGGCACAGCGCTTTGATCACAATATCACGTTACGTTAGGTAACGAAGTGGTCCAAGATGGTAAACACACAAAATTTAACGGCTAACAGGGTTTCAAGTGATACTGCCGGAACCCAAGAAGCTTGGTGGGAAATTTTCAGGATTGAGGTTGGTAGGTAGCAACACGAGCCATAGAAAATAACCTACCATCTTGTAGATGAAAACAAAAGACAGGCAATTTTAACATTATGGATTTCTTTCACCATTCTTAAAATATTACTAGGTTCAAATATGGTTTCCTAAAAATAACAGACACCCAGATGCACTATTGTTCGTATAAAATACAAACGCCTACTAAATTCTTATAGCAACGTTTCTCCGTCTATTTGTTGGTGTACTTTTAACTAGACACCTATTGAACCGATATACATGTTTGTTTTTAAATCGTATATATAGTCTCTAGCCAGTATTATTATTTATTTTGTTACAATAGGTATTTAAATTGCGTAGGATGTCGATACTCTTTCAAAAAACGCAAAATTAAAATAAAGCTTTAAATTCTCTGGAAGACGGTTAGTTACAGAATTAATTTATTCTGTGTCAGTTCTTTAGATTTATACAGCAGTGTTATCAGAACCGGATATTATGCGGTAAGCGATATTATGTCTCTACTCTGGCGAGAATTATCTTAGGCACTCTACGACAGTGCTGAGAGAGTTTTATTTGTGATCTAGTTATAAGGAATTTGCTGAATTAAGAAAACAAAAAGTTTACATAAGTAAGTCTTATTGCAATTTTTATAAACCATTAAATATTAAGAGATAACATAATGCAGTTAATGGAAGAAACAATGTCATGATGCGGGCGAAGCACCGGCCTGGTATAACCTACCTATGATCAAACTCGACCATATAAATTTAACCATATACGTACATTAATTGTATTTTTAATTTATGTAACATCAACAATTATCTATGACAAATGATAAACAAACAATTATATGTAGTGTATAAAATTCTCTCGGGTATCTAGATATTCAGGATCGTCAAAAAATCTATTCCGCACCTGATATATTTTGTACATTACCTTCTAAAACAATAGAGGTACGTATAAAATAGGTAGTTCTCACTTTTATCACAGATTGGGAATCACGATACAACTATAAGACGGAATAGCACAGTACCTACTCGAAGCCATCTTAATATAACTGTATATAACAGTAATGTGTCGTCTAAATTTAGTATTCTTTTCTCTTCATTTCAAACTCCAAGTGTTTTTGGATACGTTTTATACTCCCAATTATGGTTCGAATATTGTCCTACTTTATTATGACTTTAATACTTTATTCCTAAGCAAAGAACTTTCGCCTTTCGGGGTAGTTTCAGATATCAGGCGACTAAATGTTGGAATAACCTGCCTCCTCCAATCCGAAATGCTACGTCTTTAAAATATGTTTAGTTCAAAACTCAAAGCTTTTCTTCTGTTACAACGGTAATTTTTCACCTGATGTTTATTACTTATATAATAATGTACGTATATGTATGTATATTTATGTGTATAAATTATGTGTATGTATGCATATTCTATTTTATTTTTATTTTTTTTTTACCTTTTTTATCAATAGATAACTAATATTGTTATTATGTTCAACGTCTTTCTACCTATGAAGCGTCCATTTATGACACGTTCCCTAAATAAAGTTACGACTAAGGACACACGCACTCGCAATCGTTGCGCACACAACACTCTGGGCGTCGAGTGAAAATCAGCGCTGGTGGCTTCACCTCCTTCAGCATATATGCTGACTCGACACCTTTTTGTAACACACACACACTTATTTTATCTTTGTTTTCTCTGTTTTTTTTTTTCATTATTTTTTTTTTGTAATATTCTTTGTCCTGTTATTAATTGTATATTATGTGTGTAACAAATAAATTTATTTTCTTTCTTTCTTTCTAATAGGATTTTTTTCACTCTCACTTTTCAGCTCACTATCTAACCTGTTTTTAAGTGACGATGTGGTCCAGGATGGTAAACACACTAAGCCTAGATGTACTGATTCTCAAGCGATGCTCCCGGAAGACACCTGTTGGTATTTGGGGATAGTTTGAGGGTAGTAGCTACCCAGTCGAGCGTTATTAGAAAATGCCCTACCACCATGCTATGGTTTCCTTACGATGTTGCCTTTCACCGAAGGCTCAGGCTGATTTTAGAGTTGGATAGGTGGGTTTGAACCCGCGTCCATTGATACGAAATCCGACAGCAGGACCAACTAAGCCATCAGCGCTTCAACAATCACGCGTCTTGGTTACAATTGGCACAAGCTGTATAGTACATAGGTATTACCTACATAAAATCAAAGGAAATACATTCAGAAATGTTGTTGTGTATTTTACAGTTAATGTTTATTCAACATACATTGTATGAATTAGACGCAGAAAAATAATTAAATATAAAATTTAACAATAATATTAACCACAGATCTAGGATAGACATAGCGAAAAGATATTATGTCTATGATATTAACCTATTCAGTTCTTAAACCACCTGCCGCTATCTAAGTATCTTTATTCTGAAAAATATTAAAGTTTTGATGTAAAAATATCATCCGACGTACAATATCGATTTTCGGCCATTTTATCTCTGCATATAATAATGATGTAACCCTATAATAGTCGGGTGCATTTTAAAAGGTGTTTATATGTGAGCGTCCGTGTCCGTCCGAGCATCTGTCCCGGATTGATAAATTGTATAAAAAATATATTCAACATAATAACATTGATACATGTGTGCGTGGTGTTTAACGAGGGGTTTTTGTCAACCTCTTCAAAACATTATATATGCTGTCATGGCTTCCTTTAACAGACAAAATAGATTTACCGATTGCGTTAAACTATAATTAAAATATCTCATTATTACGTACCTAATTATTATTATTTTGTTGTTAATATCAAGTAATATATATTAATATCAAGTAATATATATTCCTTATACTATGCTTATACTAGCTAGTGCCCGCGGCTTCGCTCACGTTTCTTATATTCTTCACTGCGTCCTTATTTTTTTTATTTACTATGATATTTTACCAACTATAATATGTAGTACGTAATCAGTTATTTGCCAAGGAAAATATATCCATATAACTCCATTAGGAAATATTTTATATTATGCGTGATAAACAAACGATGATTTAAGGGGCGTGGTCGTTCTATCAGCCGTCGGAAGCATGTCAACCCTCTGCACACAAACAAACACTCGCACACACATACACGATTACCCTGAACTTGATCACTTGGTACCCTAGCGTTGTTTGATATTGTCGCTACATAGACAATGAGATCGCTAAGCGCTTTATTTCTTTTTTTTTTTAAATAATTTTGTATTCTTTGTAATCTCCCCCCTTCTAGTTGACACGGGCAACACCACCCCGTGGGTGATACGAAAAGTACATATGCCATGCCACTTTATGCACAAAGATGTGTTGACAGTTTAGGTATATCGTTTTTAATGTGAAATTATTAATCAAAACAGAATATTACACAATGTGAATGACGAATCTGATACAACTCTTAAGAGGATATACGGTTGACGACAAATTTGAAAAATAGGCACTTCTATCGCGTAGCGCACCAAAGTTATAACACACGAAAGGGCTGATTTTACCTATGCAAAAAACTTTTTCAATTAAAAACGAAACCGACTTTAAAAGAATAAACTTTAAAATGCACTAAAAAGTGAATGAAATTACTTTATTAATCTGCTTCGTTAATATTGAAATCGATGCCAGCTTACAGATAACAAAGTGGTGCAAATTTACGTCGCTAATTATATTCAATTTTTATTATTATTTAGCTTATGTGTAATTGTGATACAGTTTAGGCAGTTATTTCCAATTCTAAATGAGTACATTGCTTAACTCTAGCTGGAACTGACTCCAAAATTACTGAAACAGATTAATAAAGTAATTGTTTATTGACTTTTAAGTGCACTTTATAGTTTTTCTTTTGAAGTCGGTTTTGTTTTTAATTGAAAAAGTTTTTTATCCTACTATTTAGTTTTTTCTACTTTTTTTTACTTTTTAGTCTAAATAATAATATTCGAGGGTTTTTCTCAATTTTGAATATCGTACCACAAATGACGTAGAAATCGAGTATCAAATAAAATATACAGACGAATTGATAACCTCCTCCTTTTTGAAGTCGGTTAAAAATAGACGATTGTATGTTACGACGATCCCTGTTTCCTCCTCCAAATCTGTACCAATTTTATTTTTTCTTGCAATTATAAAATAAGAAAAACTTTGGTTATACCTCTAGGTTTTTCTTCTTTTTTTTTTGTTTTAATTTGTAAAAATTGTTTGACGGACGTCTGAAAGCAACGAAAAAATAAATCATTTTTTCATTTTCAAAGGCGCCTAGTTTCTATAACAATTTATTTATGGAAATAAATCATTACGTACGGGCATAGCGGTGGTTGATCTATATTATCTGGTACAAAAAAATATATACTATAATGCTATTATTCAGGGAGGAAACATGGGAAAATATTTGTATGGGATAAACACCGCCCGCATATTCTCTTAACAATAACATACATTTATGTAATGTAAACTATATTAGCATTAAAAACAAATCTATTTGATACCCTGTTTCAAATTTAAAAATAATAATAGATGCCAATCCAATTTTAATATTAATACAATTCAAATTAATGTCAGTAGGTAATAATGTATCAACTGCCGCATGAGGTACCGAAATTCCTAGTTTAATTATGAAATACTTAACTATTTCTTAGTTAACCTATTATTATTTGTTGAAGCGTGTTGGTAAATGTATCGTCTCCTAAACTAAATTACTAGATTACAAAGTCATTTAAATAATATCCATTGAACCAAACTCCCTGAAATCAATCGGAATCTCACTGAATTTTTATGTTGCACCGAATTTTCATTTTATATACATGGTTATCAGCAATCGACGATATACGATTCTGCCAGTATCATGTGATAAGTAGAAGTAGAAATATTCGTTCGATGGGTCAGGCTAGGGGACGTTTTTGTCCATACCGCCTATTCTGAAGTTCAGACTTGTATCAGTATCCTAGCAAGACGATGGCAATCCCTCTAGAATGTTCCATAAAATCCCGTGGCTCCTTAGAATAAACGCTTCGTACGATTATTTTCGATTTACTTCACTCGTGCACAATAACAAAAAAGAACTATACCACGTAAAATGCCACCAAAATCACATACTCGTAATAACGCAAATAAGGCAAATCATTGAATTAAAGACAACAGCTACTATATGAGATACTGAGGTGCTGCCTAAAAGCCTTGTCTGTCATGTCTTTCAATCCTGCGGCAACTTGGTAGAACATTCCATGAGGTTTTTGTGGCAATTCAGAGTAAACGCTGCGAGTCATTATCTCTAATACACTTGACACACAATATCCAAACTATATCATATAAAACCCCACCAAAATTACATAATATATGGGACAAATACGCAAGTTAATGGATTAAAGACAATAACTGCTACATGACAGACTGAGATTCCGTCAAAAACCAGCTCACCGAATCATACGCACGTGCTGAAATGTGTCGGACTTATTTTGTTTTGATTAAAAAATTTCACCAAGCGACAAAGGACAGATCGATGGAGCGCGCACAAAAACTGATCTACCACGATTTAGGAATCGAGAAACACTATATATATACGTATACCGATGAAATTCCTTTCCACGTATTTTAAAGTGTGTTTCGTTGTTTTTGTCGTGCGTTTGTCGTATTTATAAAGGTTTTGCTGTATAAGTTTAAAAATGAAAATAATGTAATTAGATATAATGCGGATTTATAACTAATACATTTATAACCATAGATGAATGTATGTCCATTGACGCGGTTTCCAACCACGATACCATTAAGCTATCACAAAGCGTTTCCGTGTGGTGCCGGCTATGAGTAGTACCACGTGTATCTTCCCGTGGGAGTCATAAAAAGCGACAAAGAGATTAACCAGGGAATTGGCAGCAGCATCTTCTGAGCACCATAAACACCTGACCCCGATCACCAACACGTCTGCCAAGCGTGGCTATTATGGTAATCCAGGCGACAGACTAATTAATCCGCTGGATGCGAGTGCTGCAAGACCGGTCGTTGTGGAAGACCAAGTTGGGGACCTATGTCCATAGTGGACGTCTTTCGGTTGAATGGGTGGATGGATGGAAAGCGTGTTCAAATACTGCGCCGACCCAGGTGAAACCAAATCTTATAATTATTTCTAAGCTTTCAGTGAAGGAAACATCATAATGAAATCATAGCATGGTGTTAAGGATTTCTCCTTAACACCCTTTAATCACACACTTTAAACATAACATGCCACTTGAAGAAACGTGAAGCGTTTTGAGTCGAATTAAAATGTATACACCGTCTTCTAATGTTAGAAATACATTATTAACACCCGATGCGATGCGACGTCGCGTGTGTGTTTCCACCTTTAGAGACCATTAAGTAAGCGAATTTGAGAATTTTTGAAATTCACCTATCCCTTGTCAGTAAGTTAGTAAGCAGAGCAGAAAAAAAAGAAGTAAATAAGGAAACATTGCTTACGTAATCACCATTCATAAAGCCCCTCCTCTACCCGAATTTCATCAAAAAATAAGCAATACATAGGCTTCCTTACCACCTATTGGTGCTTACGGATTGATATTTAAAGTCTATGCTTATACAGTCCTTTAGCTATATTAGGGCGCTGTTTTCATATTTCCTAACTTTGCTGAACAACCATGTAATAGTGCGTTTCACTCACACCAAGTGATGGTGACATCGACCGAGAGGTGAGGCGGAGAATCAACTCAGGTTGGATGAAACGGCGACCGGTCTCAGGACCGTTAAACTAAAGGACAGAATATATAAGTCCGTTATAAGACCTGTCATACTGTATGGATCGGAATATTGCGCTGGTCGGTCTAAGAAGATCGATGAAAAGCGACTGCATGTAGAAGAGATGCAAATATTCAAATGGATATGTGGCGTGACCAGAATGGATAGAATCAGGAATGAGTATGTTAGAGGATGTATCAAAGTGACTCAAGTATAGAAAAGATGAAAGGGAATCGTTTATCTTCTTATGGAGATGTTTTAAGACGAGACGACAGGCATGTGACGAAGAAAGTCGATGGCTATAAAAGTTGTGGAATGCAGAGGAAGAGGACACCCATTGAAAAGAAGGAGTCTGTGAGAAGAAAAGAAATGAAGGCAAAAGGGACGAATGAAAATAAGGTAGCTTATAGAGATGTATGGAAGAAGAAGACATACTGAGCAGACCCCAAACAACAAATTGGGAGCAACGCCCAAACAACAACGATGATGATGATGATGATCTAATAGTGCATTGAATTTAATTATGGTACCTATAGAATTTATATTTATTTATTTACATATGCATGCGATATTACTGTCAAAGTTTTAAACTCCCGTTAAAAAAAAACTTTAACACACTTATTACACTTATTTATGACGGCGAAACCTTTAAATGATAAACTATATTATGAGAACTGACTCTATTCGCACAAGAAACCAAGTTTATACATATCAGTTAAGGTAAAAGCCGGTCGTTTTTATTATTTAGTGTATAATTACTAACATTTAACTGAATGCCACCCGCGTCGAACTGCATTGACTATATATGCCTAATAAATTATTAATCAGGCCGAGTTTAGCTAATGATCCTGCAAACTTCAGATTATATTTAATTTTTTTCTCTGAGCGAGACAATCATTCATAGTAAATTATTTATGAAGAAAATCATAAATCCAATCGATAGCTGATGTTTTGTTAAAGATAAGAATCGAGTCTGAACGATCAATCAAATAGATCATATTACGGTCTCACCTGGCTTCATGGATAGAGCGATCTAATAAATATATTTATTTACTAGCAGTCTATCCGCGGCAGCGCCCGGGTTTCATATTTTCTTCACTGCGTTTTAATTTTTTTTATACCCCTAATCATTTTCCTAAAAAAAATTCGTACTTAGATGAAGTAAAAATATTTCTCACAAATTATAGCACTTGCCCGTTAAATTGCGGATTGAATCGGATTTTATTTAAAAAAATATAAGTTGTATTTTTTTTACGCGTATCCCTAATTATTTTCGAAAATGAAAAGTATCCTAAGTTACCCAGAGTAATTTGAGCTATCTACCAAAAACAGTCCAGTCAAAATCGATTGAGCCATTCCGGAGATTACCCATTACAAACAGACAGACAGACAAAAAATTTGAAAATTGTATTTTTTGTGTAGGTATCGTATTCATATCTATTCAGTAAAAAAAAAAAATGACATTACAAACATACACTTCAATTTTATTTATTAGTACAGATAATATATACATTTTATGCATTGAAACTATACTTATAATAAGCTGATACAATATGATTGACATTTTGCCGAAAATAATATTATAATAATATTTACACTAACATTATAAAGAGGAAAGATTTGTATTTTTGTATGTAATGAATGAACTTAAAACTACTTAACCGATTTAGATGAAATTTGTTACGGAGATCGTTTGAAATCCAGGGAGTGACATAGTTTTTATTCCGAAAATTCGAACGGGAACTACACGGGTAAAATCGCGGAGAGAAGTTAGTTAATTAAAAGTACGTATATGGAATTAATATTAATTTATCAACAATTCCTTTTTTACTGATAAAGTTTTTTCTCTTCGTATAATTACGAAAGAGATGTCAAATAAAGCGATATTTTTAATATTGATATGTTAACAATATCAGTAAATAAACGTTAATGAAGTACGTGTAGGTACAATTTTTTATAAATTTTGCTTTAAAATTATGATTGTTTTTGAAAAGTAGGTAAATATAACAAAGTTTCTAAAAATACTTGTATATTGAATTTCAGTGCTAGTACCGTGAACGCTACCACTAAGAGTGAAGTAAAAACCTGGTAACATACATATGTTTAATGGATTAAAGGATTAATTAAAGGATTTAAAGGATTAAGGGATTAAATTAATTTTATACTTACTGCTTTATTATTTATTTGGTAAACTTTTGTTTTTAGAAAAGTTTGAAGTAGGGCTGCTATTTCATGCGAAATTTTCATACAAATATATGGGATTCGGGTTAATAATAAAAAAGTAAAACTTAGGTAAAATCAGTTATAGTAATTTAAATTATAGAACTATATGACGGGAGTATTCGAATTCTTTCAGTATTGCTTTGTAATAAGGTGATCTTCAAGCAGGAATGGTCCACCAGTTTCAGTTCCTGAGTTGTCGATACTCGTATGTGGGGGTCTATGGCGAACATATATTGGTAATTACACGTATGTACTAGTGAAAATAATGATGATAATTTAACTACACATATATAATACAATATTGTACCCACATATTGATCGCCCAGTCTCCCTAGATGGACTAATAACTTGTTACGATTCGTATTTAATAATTTTTATATGAAGACTCGTTCATCATCTCCCTGTCCTTATCCCATTTTTATTTGGGGTCGTCGCAACATGTCTTCCTTTTCCATTCCCTTTTCCCCTATACCCGTTTACTTTCATATCCTTTCTTACAACATCCTCTCCTTTCCTACGCATTACATGCCCATACCAAGCCTGCCTTTACCTTCTCTGTCACTGGTAGAACTTATGAACACTCGTTATTTATTACTATTCTCTGTAAAATGAAGGATGAAGTAATAAGGATACAAAGTATACATTAGAGTCTGATCTGTCTTTTTGTCTAAAAGCTTGGAGGTTTAGATCAACATTTCCCAAAGTACGCGTGGTAAAGTACCGGTGGCACGCGAGCAAATATTCAACGAAAATTAAAAAAAAAGGAAGATACATTAATTCTAGCTTTAGATACATACTATTTAAGAGTTTAAAATTTAGATCAAAATTGAATGTTAGTGGTTTATATTTAAGAAAACACTGGATCGAGTTGTATCCATTCTTTATTAAAATAACAACTGAATTCCGTTGTAGGTAAGCGCCGCACATAATTCGCGACATACCTACATTTTTACGGCTATTAATTATCACTATATATAAAGATGTTTGTCCGAGATGTATATTTATTACACAACACCTCATCATCTATTTAAAAACTATATAATACTAAGTAACGATTTTACCAATAATTAGTTTAACATGAACCATACTAATAAAAATTTACAAATATATATTTTTATTCGCCATCGATTCCGTAACGTTTAGGTGGGCGATGAGTTCGCTTAGGTCGAGTAAATACGATCGGGCTGGGTGAGCGACGTACTGGTGTTGGTACCGTACGATTTGGAGAACTACTCGGGATTATACTATCTACGGCTGATAACGGGTCTCTACCCGATGTAGTTTCAACTACTGCTTCGCCTTCACGCGATGCAACCTCCTGCATATCGGTACTAATTTCCTTATCCTTATCAGATAGACCACTACTTTGGTTTAAGGAATTTTCCCGTGAAAACGTGCTTAGTGCTGCTTGACTAGACCTCCGTTTTATCTGATCGATATGGCGATGACATTCCCTACCATCAAGCGATCGCACTTTATAATTTGTAACACTGAATCGGTCTACGATCTGACCTGGACACCATTCTCCCCTTCTAGAAAAATCTTTTAAATAAACATCATCACCAGAGTGTAGTTCCCTGTGGGATCCCCTTTGACCCTGCCTTTCAAAAGCTTTTACCCTTTGTGTTGAGTTGTCTCTATCTGGTCGTAAAGCATCCAAACGAGTCCTCAAAGATCTACCCTGTAACAACCGCGCAGGACTTTCTCCTGTTGTCGCGTGTTCTGTGTTCCGGTATAGTAACAAGAAGCGTTGTAGCGCAACTTCAACATCGATATTGTCAGAAATTGCTTTTTTAATCACTTTTTTACAGATTTTAACGGCATTCTCCGCTGCGCCATTTGAAGATGGATGGTAGGGCGCGCAGCAGAAAAGGCTTGTGATATACCATTATACGTTAAAAATGATTGGAATTCTGAACTAGAAAACGGGGGGCCATTATCGGAAACTATTAGTGTAGGAAATCCGAATTGGCTAAACAACGTTCGTAATTTTTTTATTACCTCTTTGGCTGTGGTTACATTCATCCTAAAGATTTCTATCCATTTTGAGGTAGAATCTACTACAACTAAGAATGAACTCCCCACGAAGGGTCCTAAGAAGTCGAGATGTATTCTTCTCCATGGTCGTCCCAGCCATGGCCATGGACAAGGAGAATGAGTCGGTGGGGCATCGGCATGCGTAGCGCATGTCCCGCACGCTCGACATGCAGCTTCAATAGCTTCGTCTATACCTGGCCACCATACATAACTTCTAGCTAAACTTTTCATTTTTGTCATTCCCATATGAGTTTCATGTAACTCACCCAGTATATGATTTTGATACTTTTGTGGAATAATGATCCGGTGACCCCACATTAAACAATCCGATTCTATATAAATTTCACTTCTACGATTAAAATACGGTTGTAACTGCTTAACATCCGGTTGATCCGGCCAACCGTCTTGCACGTAACTATAAATGCGTCCTAAAATAGGATCCTTTCTTGTTTCTAACCGTAACTTTTTGTGGTCTAATAAAAAGGCATCCCGGGCAAAATGAAGGTAAGTTTGTTCAGGTAATTCCTGGCTTGTCTGATCGTTTATAGGTAATCGAGACAGCGCATCTGCAGCATTGTTATCAGTTTTGACATATTCCATCTCAAAATTGTACCCAGATAAAATTACTGCCCACCTTTGTAGCCTACTCGCAGCCATTACTGGTATTCCACGACCTGGCCCAAAAATGGCTATTAGAGGCTTATGATCCGTTCTCAAAAGAAATTTCCTACCGTAAATGTACTGATGAAACTTTTTTGTGGCAAAAACTATGGCAAGACCTTCTTTCTGTATTTGACTATAATGTCTTTCGGCTTCGGTTAGCGTGCGAGAAGCATAGCAAATAGGTCTCTCCCCTGTAGTGTCTATGGTAGATAGCACTGCACCAATACCTCGTGCACTTGCATTACACTTCCCGGTATAGCTCGTAGTTCTATTATTAGCGGCTGGCTGTTTACCCACAGTTAAACCATGCAGCCCTTCCAATGCTTGTGCTGTGTTGCCACTGATATGCTCCACTGACGCTGCATCTCTTTCCGCTGCTTCTAAAGACATCGCCAAGGTGACTGCCTTTGAATACGATAAATCTACTTCAGCAAACAATCTTTGTCGAATGACGTCACTGGCTATACCACAAACAAACTGATCTCGTAGATTATCATTGAGTGTTTCCTTAAAATCACATTGACGGGACAAACGTTTTAATTCTGTCACATATTGAGCTACATTTTCACCAATTTCTTGACGTCTTAATCTGAATTTATATCGTTCCGCCATTATTGAGGGCTTAGGTTGGAGATGGTCAGCAACTAGTTGTACAAGTTCATCAAATTTCATAATCGTGGGATTTTTAGGACTTGCTAAATTTACAAATAACTCGTACGTTTGATCTCCAACAACCGATATTAATGTAGGTAATTGTAGTTCTTCCTTTATATTATTTGCTTTGAAATACATTTTCAAACGGTCGATGTACGAAGTCCAATTACCTTGGGCCAAATCAAACTCTTTAATTACACCGATTGACATGTTTGCACGCAAATATTTACTACACTTTAAATACTTTATCCACTACTTTTACTATAGTACAGTTTTCCTATCGTCGCCACTGGTTTATATTTAAGAAAACACTGGATCGAGTTGTATCCATTCTTTATTAAAATAACAACTGAATTCCGTTGTAGGTAAGCGCCGCACATAATTCGCGACATACCTACATTTTTACGGCTATTAATTATCACTATATATAAAGATGTTTGTCCGAGATGTATATTTATTACACAACAGTTAGTATTGCCCTTTTTTATTTATAACTACCAAGAGGTACCTAATTTCCGAATTTGAAAGTTTTCATTAGGTAGACGGGTCTCGGTCTACTCAACTTTGTGAACCACTGGTCTAGATTATGATTCCATCAATTTTATGATTCAACTTGATACACTATTTGCGGTTATTCATATCCTGTTTTCCTGTAATCCTGTTTGTAGAGACATCAATTAATTAGAAATTAGAAACAATTTATTTAACTTCTAAATTCTTAGATAACAATTTACGCAAACAAAACACCTCACTTTTTTAAATGTACGAATGTACATGAAATAAATTAATTTATTATGGACTTTATTTAAAACTCGACAACTATATTTTAAGTTGTAGAATAATACTATTTGGCTAATACATATATCTTTTTATTGAAATAGGTTCTAACCTATTATTCTGAAAACTTCACTCCCACAAGCAACATTGATTCCTTTTTATTTATTATAAATGATAAATAATATCATGGTTGTAAGAGGTTCTTCTAGTAGGATAACATAAATTTCATGAAGTCGCAACGTAACAATAGTATGAAAACCGCAGTATGCAGCACAGTCCTCGCTACCTACGCCCAACGCCTAGCCGTATTTTACAACCTTCGCTTCTTTTGACTCTATTTTATGGTTTCGCCACACAGCGAGCAGGTTGGGACGCCAGCGCGCTTTAACTATAGAAGAGGTCGCTCAGGATTCGCGCTTGACTTGTATCGATGCGACGTCTTCTATAGAATCATCGCGCTGACGTTCCGACCTGCCCCCTGTGTGGTGAAACCATTATATTTGTGTTTTATAACGACAGTGGTTTTCCACTACGGCTTCTGCAATAATGTGCGTAAGATATTTTGCGCGCGTATTATCGATAACTTGTCTTGTATTTACACTTATCATAACTCACAACATGTTGGCTCTGCATCCTTTTCTCAATTTATAGAAATATTATTTTTATTTTATGTATAAGATAATTATTATTTTATATATATATTTAAATTTATATTTACATTACAATGAATAGTTTTTGATTTATTTAAATAAAAAGTGTATTTAAATTAATTTTTTTCATTCTACTAAAGTATTGCAAAATATCGCATTTAAAAGTAATTAAAGAAACGTCGTAAATTCAAAAATATATTTTAAATTAATTATGAAGTAAATAAACTCAGACATTTGTTATATCGATATTTGTTTGAGAGACCTCTTTGGACTTTCCTACTCGTTAGCTACAACATGTTCAATGAACTTATATGTACCTATTTGGTTTATTCAAGAGCTAGTTTAAAAGAGCGGCCATGTTGTACTTTAGTATCTTTTAATATATAAAGTTGATTGGATTATCAAGATTTTATCTTAAATTATTCCAGATAAGTATTTAGTTAAAGTTACATATTTTTTATTATTTCTAATTAGTTGCTTACGAAGTTACATTATGTATACTTTGTATACACAACTCATTTTATTAGCATATTCAATTAACTATTCTCAAGTAGACAGTCGGTTTTGCGTTGTGCAATGTTTTTTAATGCATGGAACTTATTCGTACAACTCCCTACCTACGGTAACTGCCGCCGCTTTTTAAATTATAAATAATATATAATAATATTATATGAAATGGTTTGTTATTAGAAAAACAGAAATAATTACTATATAAAATTATAACAGCAACGTGATATATTGCTTATGTCTATCTTAAAGATTATATGTATGTGTTTTTTTATATAGATTGATTATTTTGCTAATTAGCGCAATGTAAATCCACCTTTCTACTACGTAAGTGTAATTACCGTAGAACAAAGTTGCATTAAAAAAAAACATTTCTTCTATTTAGTTATTATCAACGTGTGTTGCTTAAAATTCTACTGTGTCGTCTGATTAGATCTATAGAATATTTTCTTCAAACAACTGCACTTTAATAAAATGGTGGACATATATATAAATGTTCTAAGGAGTTTTTGTTATTTCCTTCTACTTCACCTGTAGGAAATACGCATACTACGTAAACTAAAATGCCACTAATATCGCATGTTATAGGGTGAAATAACTAACTATGTGAATCAAAATAAAAACCATTACATGATATACTAATATCCCTTCAAAAACTTCAAGCATGTAAATTAATTAAATTAACTATTTCGTAAAATAAAGTTTATATAATAACGAATACAACTCTAAGTTTCTCTAAAGTTGTTTTCTATGTCTTGAATGTCGATTCATTAAATTAAATGTGCTATCGGCCATTTTCAATTCGTCTAGAAAAACGTTCAGCACTTAGTGTGATACCTAAGTGTGTGAAATTCCTTCGTCTTGTAAGGCGACGGCGGTGGGTCTCACTGCATCATTCATGCGTTTTTTAGTTGACACCTTGTTGATATCAATATGGATGGGAGTGTGTGTGATATTGCCGACAACAACAACACAACAATTTATATACAGCCTATTATAGGTTAAACTTTACAGCTGTTAAATAAACCTACCATATTATGTCTATTTATTTCTTGTTTCGGTTGATTTCATATAAAGATAATATGAATGAAACATATTCAACTGGACATGAACTAGGTCAGATACACTCAATCAATAGTACCTATTTATTTACATGCGTCTATTAATATGTCCTAATGTTTTAATATTCTTCATAAAATTGTATGTTTGTGGTATTTAATGAAAAATTAACAATCGAATAAAATAATTATTTAACAATGAAATACAATGCAAAATACAATATATTAGAGCATTACCTATATTAAAATTAAATAAATATTTATAAAAAAATTTAAAATTTTCAATGTAAACTTACAGCATTGTATTGAAACAAGGTGTATTTGGTATAAGGATTCTACCATTTGACGACATCCAAAAAATGTTAGAAATCTTAACGTGATTCAGAGAACAATCGATTGTTAACATCAAAAGAAATTGGTGTCGGCAAAGGAACGGTTTTTTTTGCGGAGAAATCCTAAAAATATGTCTTATAATGCGTCATTTGAAACAAAACGATTCAACAAATCACACAGAATTAAAGTATTATTATATTTTTTGACTAAAGCAATACTAAATTGGTTCTTAAATTCTTAAATGATAGTTCAAAAATAAAATTGTTGAAATATATCCAACACATTAACTATAGAAGTATTATTTTGTCCTATGTGATAAAATGCCATATGTTTTTCAAGGTTCACATAATTGTAATATAGGCCTGACTTGAGTTAAATGATTATTAATTGCTCCATTACCTATAAAATATTTAAAATTATCAGTCACATTACATATTAAATTTTATAATTGAATTCGTTTCTCTAAAAGGGGGCAAGTATAGTCCAATCAAGATTAAAACAGATCTTTTATATAACCAAATAATTAAGATTTACGTTGTAAAATAAATATAAGTTAAGAGATCGGAATAAAAAATATATTTTATTTGTACATACATACATAGATTTACATGTTCATGAAAACTTAATTCACAATGGTGAATATAAAATTTGGCTTACACGAAGTCAGTATCGTCTCCAATTCTCCAAAGAATTTCGGGCACGCGTACAATGTGGGCGAGACCCCGATACACGAATTAAACATGCTAAAAACAAAAACAAAACGCGCCATTAATATTCGTTAGAAATATTGGTTTGTCCCAAAAATGTGCCCGGGGGGCAGTAACTCTATCCGGCGTGGGTGTTGAGTGGACATGACTTTACCAACCAAATACAAAACGTCATAATTTATTAATCGTCGTATGGTCGAATTCCTTTTATAATGTTTATGATATACGAACATATCAACGGTCTTTTTTTGTTTTAATTAAATATTGTTTAAGGTGTAGTTTTATTTGATTTACTTGAACTATTAGTCATAGTATTCTTTATAGGAAACTGTAGCAAGTATTTGTCCAAAAACGGCAACTCATTCCAAAGTTGACAGTATTAATATTAAGATATAATGGAAATATAATAGTTACAATGTCAGCAAATTAATACAAGCAGAATTATTAATTAAAGGTTTTGATCTCGTTTTTATTTTACATTAGTGTGAATAAAAATGAGTTTGTTATATATTATAAATCTATTCCGTAAACATTTTAATACAATTTACTAAAACTACTGAACAAAGTTTTATTGCAAACCATAATAAAGTATCAGAAAATATGTAAAAACACAGTATTTATTTGGTACAGCGTGAGAGTCTACCCCCTTGTTAAAACTAGTTCTAATTTATTAGCGTAATATTGATTAGAGCATCGCCACTAATGCAAAACTATGTAATCCAACACAATTTAACAAAAATACTGATATTCTTGTAAATGAAATTATAAATTTACGTATTGTTGACTATCCACTTTCGTTGCAACATATCCGTAACCAATTTTTCTCCCTAACTAACCCAAAAAAAATCACACAAAAATTAAGTCATAAGGGTTAAAGTTTTATTAATCCTTTACAATTAAAAAGTAAACACAAATAAATAATTAGGATATTATGGAGCTAGCTAGCATGTTACAAAATATGATGTGGGAATAAATAGGATTGCCGATTATTTTAAATAAATCTAATCAATTGTATCCCATATTATAATCGGCAATCCTATTTATTCCCAGTGAATTATTATATGATAGTATGTGTAACATAACATACATAATATGTAGTATGATTATTTTTAGAATAAATAATATCATGTCCATACTTTGACTAATGTAAATCTGATGGTTATTCTTCCGTATGTAGGCGAGTCCAATACCGGGAAGGGCTACACGAGAATTGACAATAAAATGTATTCTCTTAACAAGAATTATGATGACGTTAACGTTTTATCCTATTTTCTGACTTGCGGCACACTCGTATAATGGTTTACAGTTTTAACCAGTTTGTCATTTTAACAAGATTTAAATTAAATTGCAAAATTTCCCCTCATTTGATAAAATCGCTTTTAAGAATTCAATCGAAATAACTTTTCCTATTATCTTTTATTTTACTATGCAATATCCACACATTCTTTCTCAGTTCAATTGAATATTTGTATATTCCTAGCTGTGCCTGCGACTCCGTTCGCATGGAATTCCATGTTTGTACAACGACAGTTATTATCAATTTAAATATAGATATATATATTTACAACTTCTAACTTATTTATTTTCATACAAAATATGCATTTGCTTTCGAAAATCATAGAAATGTACGGTTTCACTCGAATATATTTATTGTACAGATTCTGTTTGTTCAGTTGTATTATACGACTAGCTGTGTGCCCGCGGCTGCGCCCGCGTTTCGTATGTTCTTCACTGCGATTCTTTTTTTATACGAAACTCTAATAAAGAAAATTGTAATAAGATAAAGTAAAAATATTTCTTATAACTTGAAACACTTGCCCATAAAACTATGCATTAAATCGGATTTTATTAAATTTTTTATAAGTTAATAATTTTTTTATGCGGTACCATAATTATTTTCGAAAATTAAAAATACCCTATGTTACCCGGGGTAACTTCAGCTATCTACCATCAAAAGTCCCATCAAAATTCGTCCCGCCGTTCCGGAGATTACCCGGAACAAACAAACAGACATACAGACAAAATTTGTAATTATCATATTTTTGGTATAGGTATCGTATATATATATATTATTTTCCACCCATTTGGGGGCAGTTTTTCATAAACGCTGAAATGTACTTTCTTCATTTATTCTTAAGATCTCACCTACAAAGTTTCGTTACTCTACAACTTATTTATTTCCTATACAAAATTATGTCCCTTTTTTCACCCACTTTGATGTGAGTTTTTTATTTTTTTTCATTCTTTATGTTATTCCAGGATATACCCTCGTATTTTAATTCTCTACAGAATTTTATCATAATCCACCGTGATATGTGCACAGATAGACATACATACAGAAAAATCCAAAACTCATAGAAATATTTTCTGTCAATATCCATCCATCCATTCAACCGCAAGATATCTGAATATAGGTCTCCCAAAAAGATCTCCATGGCAACCAGTCTTGCGCCACCCGCATCCAGCGGATTCCCGTGACCTTCCTGTCAATATATATACTTTTTGATGGGCTCCTGTTTCCGCAACTAGACATATTTGCGGTGTGTTGTGCTTGCATGATTAGCCAGCAACTCGACCCAGCCCAGCTCCTTCCAGTAGCCCAAAAGCCTCCTGGGACGATCACAGGAGCGATCTAGTTTTCTTGAAGGTTTTTGCTCATTGGTTGACTACTCTCGTGCATTCCAAAACCACGTGGGCAGCTGTTTCTTCTTCCTCCAGACATCCTCTACACATGGGGCTATCTGTCCGACCTATAATAAATAAATGTTTATTAAGTGAACAATCTCCTGTCATTACACCCTCTACTAGGTGAAGACCAGTGCGAGATAAGCTAAGCAGTCTCCAGGCCAAGCTCTGTGATATTTCCGGACGTGCTTCTTTAGACTGTCTACAGCCAAGAGTTTTATTCCATCTCTCACTGTGAGTGCTGTGGGTGTATTGAGGCAACCATGGTCTAAAAGTATTGTATGTAAGAGGAAGAAATGGCACACGGTCTGCCACTGTTGTCGTCGATCCTCTTTTTGCCAGTTCGTCTACTACGTCAACTGTGACCCTTTTTCCATTGTAGGATGACCCTGTTGACTGCCGCTATGCATTGCAGTGCACGGTGACATTCGTAAATGAGGCCTGAGGTGATGGAAGTACTCTCAAGCGCTTGAAGTTTGGCTTTACTATCAGAGAGAATTCGGATAACAAAGCCCCTTATCTCCCCTTTGATGACTGCATTTGCTGTTTGGATGATAGCGACACATTTACATTGGAATATTGTGCTATGCTCACCCAAACCTGTAGATAGTTTGATATTGAGATCTTGCTAGAATACACCCGCACCTGTTCCAGATTCCATCTTGGATCCATCTATGTAGGTGTTGTGCTATAGAGCAATCTGTTATCTTTTACATCTTGCCTAAGCTGTATGTCATATATTCTGTCGAATAATAATATCTGAGGAGTCTTGTCACAGGGGGCCTCGAGAAGGGGCTGTAACCTTCCAATCTGTCCCATATTTTAGTAAGGGACCCACTCGTTCTTTGCCATAGGCCTAGGTGGATGAGGCGTAAGGCTGCCATGCTTGCATCCAGCTATATGGTCTTATAATGGCTGTCTATAGCAATAGTGTAATTTTTGGCGACATCCTCCAGGATTTTACTAGAAGTCTTTTACACTGCCAAAAAGATTATACAAGCTTGTCAAAGGTTTTGTTCTAGGTGCGTGTTCCATAAAAGTTTGCTGTTAATAATAACGTCTAGGTACTTGACTTTATTTGATAGAGATAAGCGGGTATTGAAGCGTTTCGGTAATTTCATATTTCTTTGACTTTTTTTAGTCAACACTACTAGTTCCGTCTTAGCCGGGTTATCTGTCATTTTATGTTTAGAGCACCATTCTTCTGCAATCCTAATGGCAAGCCTTATCCGATCACAGAGTATGTTCTGGAATGGTCTACTAATGAGTATGGCGAGGTCATCGGCGTAACCTACTGTGTACAATCCAACATTGTTAAATTGTCGTATTAGTTCGTCGACTACAATGTTCTATAATAAAGGCGACAGGACCCCACCTTGAGGACAACCCCTGCATACCTCCGCCCTCGTGGTTGTGTTCACAGTATATTGGACGGCCCTATAGCGAAGCATTTTGTCTATCCACTCAGCAATCGTCGACATTATCCCATGCCTCGTTAAGACCTGATTTATGCTGATATAGCTTGTTTTGTCCAAAACGACTTCAACATCAATGAAGGCTCCAAGTGTTGATTGATCAGGTCTTAGTCCGCTATCTATACGCGTAATAAAAGTAAGCATGCTGATTAGCATGAATTGGTGCATTAGGCACTGCATATGTCCTTATATCCCTGTCATAAAGTCTCTCCAGGACCTTGAGTAGTAACTTCAGCTATCTGCCCGAAAAGTCCCGTCAAAATCGGTACAGACGTCCCGGAGATTAGCCGGAACAAACAAACAGAGAGAAACTTTAAAAATTGTGTTTTTTTTTATATGTACCGTATAAACATGTATTTAGTAAAGAGTTTTTATTTTGATATTACAAATAGACACTTCAATTTTGTTTATTTGTATAGAAGACGGTAATCTTATGCAGTGACTATTATATGCACATTATTATTATGTATAGTTTATTCGAAAAGTTTATTCCCGCATAATACAAGTATTTTATTTACATTACTTTATGGTCGTACGCTTTTACTAGAGATCTTACAATGATATGATATCGAGAATCTTACACTTGAACATTTCTTACGACACCTCCAGTCAACGAAAATAATCATTTTCACACGCGATTTTTCTGTCATTATTCACTTGTATATTTTTAATATTCTATTATAATTAATTAAATAATAAAGAGAGGCTAGTATTATGAAGCAAGTATTTTATAAAAAAAAATAGTAATAAATAATATTTCTATTCAACAAATTGTGGATATTAAATTTTTTTTTACTACTTAGACTAGCTGCCCTACCCGGCGTTATCTTCCGAGTTACTTTATCTCATAAAAATATTTAATCTGCAATAAAAAAACTGTTCCATCTCTTAAGTTGAGCCAAATCACATAGTGTGTACAAAATTTCATTAAGATAGGTTAAGTAGTTCTGGCGTTTATCGCAGACAAGAACTGTAACAGGGATTTTTTTGTATAAATAAAAAATATCTTGATTATAAATATTTTGCTCCATTACGACTAATATACATGTTTTTTAACTTATGTATAACTACAAAACGCTAATGAAAGAAATATATATCTTATATTTATTTCGTATACTCAATACTTATTATTCAGGCTATTAAATTTATTAACCACAATTTCGTTGAGGAATATAGTTTTCGGAAGGTACAATATTGTTGCTGTTGAGTTTTTTTTTTTTAGTCGAGACAGGCTATGACGCCGGTAAGGGCTGTCAAAACGCCTTGACGGTAGGATTGACGAGCGTGGCTTGCGTAGTTACGTTTTTTTTATTATTTTCAGGTCCAGGTGTCTTATAAAATAAAATATTACCTCTACACTAAACATAAAAGGATAACTTTAAATGTTATCTGTGTTTTAACGTTTAATAATTTGAAATATACATGTATCATTCCTTCATTCACTTCTTTATCGAAGCTTTTAAAAAAAGTTTGATTTTTAAGAGAAGAGTGAAACAGTATTTTCTGAGCCAGTACACTTCAACAATGATCTTAAATCTCTACTAGATATGAGACTTAGTGTAATAAAACTACGGTACTTTAATTAAAACTAAAATTTCAACCATTACAATTATTTTTTTTAATTTAATAAATTCGAAAATAATATCATACAAATAAATTAGTACATAAACATTGATTAGATAATTAGCGTTAGAATCAAACATAATGTAAGTAAACTTTTGCAAGTAAATATCTCTAGTAGTTCTTTTTGTACTTAAACTGTTCATAGCACATTTGTAGAGTTCTCGGACAACACGTCAATCGACGTAATTTCGAATTCATGAATACTATTTTACAACGAACTTGGAGGTTTCGGTGAAGAAAAACATCGTGTTGAAACAATCTACCATCCTCAAGTGTGAAATTCTGTCGCCTAGGAGCTTTGGGTGTGTTCCGGCAGCATCGTTTATAAGTCAAGTAACCTTTGGCTTAGTGTGTTTCAAACGTTGGGCCACATTGGCATTCAACATCAACGGATAATGTAGTCAAAATGGTCGGTCTTTTTCACATCCTTATCACACCTACTGACATTTCTATAGATTGATAGTACTACAATGTGTATATAATAAATAAAAGTTTGGAAAAAATAAAACATAAATCCAGTGGAATGAAAAACAGTAATAAATTGTTAGTAATTAAAAAAATATGTAATAAAGTAAAAAAGTAGACGTATGCTGAAACACTTCTTCGAGACACGTATTTTCGCATTAAGCCAGTTATTGGTAAATACAATTGAATATAGTCGTTACCGCGGTAGGTTATTCTTTAAATTTCATCGGGCAAATTATTTCGGTTTCAGTTAGATTTAATGTTAAAATTAAGTTTTATTTTTATTAAATGTTTTCAATAAAAAGAAAAAAAAACAATGCAACAAATGCCAAATATTTAAAAAAATGTTAGACTCCTTATTTGTTGTTTGTGATAGGTACCTATATAATTTCACTAAATAAATTATAACTTCATCAGGTTTTTATAATTACATAATTTGACGTGCATTTAAACCGGATGCATTTAAAAATATCTAGGGAAATCATCATCATTTCCCTGCCCTTATCCCATTTTTATTTGGGGTCGACGCGACGTGTCTTCCTCTTCCATTCATCTCTATTTGAGATCATATCTACATTCTCTCTCTTTTTAAACATATCATCTTTTACACAGTCCATCCATTTTTTCTTTAGTCTTCCTCTTCCATTATACCCGTCCACATTCATATCCAATAGCTTTCTTAGAGAATCCTTTTCTTCCCTCTGCGTATTAAATGCCCATACCAAGACAGACGCCTGCTCCATACCTTCTCTGTCACTGGTGCCTCTTACAAACTTCCGCTAATGTATTAATTACTAAAAAAAATATCTAGGGAAACGTAATACATAAAATGCATAATAATAATGTAATCTCATAAGTGGATATTTTGGCGATGAAGGAATATAATTTTACAAATAATATATGTATGTAATAATGAAGAAAATTAAATGAATCCCAATGAGTGAGTTATTATAATGAGCAATGAACGCGGCAGGTATTGCAGTACCGTTCGGTCGTGAATCACTGCCGGACGCGGACGATACGGCGCGGTACCGACTTACAATGCGACAAAAAAAAAGTGTAAAGTATACCCGGCAAACTTGCATGTTCGATTTTCCACGAGCCTTCTTATATAGCCTGTGCGCGCATATTTAAATGTTATATCAATTTTAATTTGTACCCGCTCGCGGAACGCTTGCCGTCTTACTCTCTCGTGCCATCTGTTTTCATTTTTTAATTTATATTTATCAGCGAGATATGACTGTGCAGTTTGTGGCCAGTGTTGTTGCTACATTTACTATTATATTTTTATTGGGACGCTATTGTATGAGTTGGCAGATATTTATCGGGTATTGGAACATTATTCGGTCTGCTCATAATCGTCCGCATAAAGCACCTTGTCACACGGTCGTTGGGCGCCGAATGCGCTCGCCGACCCTACGTATTCTTTTTGTGATCCCCGAACGAGGGGCCATATTCTCCAAGAAGTGGAAAAAATGAAGATATTAATATATCTTTCTAATTCGAAATACGTTACAGATAAAAGGTAGATCATAAATCATTATGCGCGCCGTAAGGAACACCTTTAAAATATGCGAGAGAAAATCAATTTACTGAGAAGTGTCCTCATTGTCGTGAATTACCTATTGTTATTATAAGTTTAGAAGGCGCTTATACACTATTGAATGGTATTTTAAATTTATGCCAAGTATTCTATATCGTAGTTTTCACCAAGTAGGTATGTGTTTAGTACGCTGTAATTGGACCAATAAAATTATTGCTGGTTTCCTAAATTGGATATTATAGAAATATAGATTATTTCGAATATTTTGGATTCATTCGTCAATTTTAATTTCAGTTATAAGAATTAGTATTTTTATATTGTATAAGCTCGGCGCTTGACCACAACCTCAACTGATAAACTGATATTAGTGATGATGAGAACGGATGAAGTTATCGATAACATTTTTTTGTTAAACACACCATATAGTGTATCTAATGGTAAATAATAGTTTTGTGACCGCAAAATCAATCGACACTTGAGAGTGTCATGACTATAAACACCACGGTAAGAGAAATACCAATATACACCGCACGACTAAACAACATAAACCACTGAAACGAGTTTTACTATAAAGAGTTTCCACCACGTATATCTGAATCTTGTAGGTCGGTTGGCTTGCAACCAGACAACGCTTTAAATAGTGTAAACAACGTAGATGTAATTTTGTGAAGATAGTTGTTTTCCTATTTCCTACAAAAAGAGAAGACTTATTTTCATTCTCATTAACCAAATACTGACTTTCAGTCCATATTTCATAATAAAGATTGTAGTTAAATGAAAGTGTTTGAATAAATTGAGATGGGCGATTTGTTAGTTACAGATAAATGAATAATTATCAAAAATAACTTTACTATATTAGTTTTCCGAACTATTGATTTGTTTAAATCTGTTTCATATGGAAATTGTGATAAATCAGAACACGTAACAGATTTTACTATTTATTAAATGCTTTATGATACTTATTGATAGTTATTACGGGACGTGTTGTAGGAACAAGGTGAGTGGTCGTGTCCGTCTGTCCGTTAGTTTCTCTTGTAAGCAAATGACCAGTCATCGTTCTCCTATTAGTTACTTCTCTGTTGAAGATTAAATTAACTTTAATAGCTTATGGTAAAAAAAACAGATTAAAACCAAACATTTTATAATTTACTATATAAAATGTTCATTGAAAATTGTAACAGACTTTAGTTTAAATGATAGTGTTACAGCTAAGCGAATCAGATTAGTAACTATAAAAAAATGGGGTAAGAAAATCATATATAAGCATTTTATTGTTATTAATCTGAAAGTTTCTGGTAATGTTAGGAACAGGAATATTTAATATACATAGAAGTCTTCGTTAGACAAAATAATTGATAAAAGTGTTATATTATTCAGTAAGTATAGAACTTAAAGTAATTTTTTTATTAAAACAATATTCAAAGAATAAAAATAATAATAACTTTAAGACATTTTCATAGTTTCAATATTATATATATTGTTTTAGATTTTATACAATAAAATTTAAAATTATTATTTAATTATTTTATATATAATTTAAAATAGTATTTTAAACCCAGGTAAATGCATTTTAGGTATACAAAAACATTTTTATAGTAAAATTCACTATTACAGACAGACAGACGTATCTAAAAATGATAGAAATGTGTTTAATCACCTATTTTTAGTCCTTTGCAATAATTCTTTTCACAAAAATCGGAAATGTACCGACACGTGAAATTTAGAACTTTATTATTATTTTACACAACATTTACCTTTTATAAATCGATCGTATATGAACTCAAAATATTAATGTCATTGCGTCGTATTTTTAATAAGTAGGTCGTTTAAAATAAATTAACATATAAAAGATAATTTAAATATAAATAAAATATTGAGTTAATAGTGACAATTCCAAATTTATATTAAGATATTTTATTATACATTAGGACATATTCGGTGATGTTCGGACAAACAGGTGCAGGGGTATCGAGTATCATCTAATTATAATTCAAGGTTATGACATGCCCGAAGGTAATCGTCGACTGACAGCTTTAAAGACCTGTTTAAATACTTTTTAAAACGCAATAAATAGCAATTAGTGGATGCATGTTCCGCAACACGATATCCAGTAACTCGCCAATTGTTTCTTCTCAAAACACACCTAAAGCCATTTACAAACAATTTGGGTTCAAAGGCTCACCGTTTCAGATTTCATTCACATCAGTCGTGCTATTTCTAAAAAGCTTGTTTTCTCAGCAGAGCGCACTTAAGTAGCGATTTGTAACTTGATATCGCGATGTAATTCGGGATAGGCGGTGTGCCAACTTTTAGAATTACTGTCCGTGATTACCGAATTTTAGAGTCACTTAGCGAAGCGATTAAAGATTTCGTGAAAATAAATTCCGTATTGGATAAGTACCACAAAAGTTATGTCGAACACAAGTTTGAAATTTAAGTTGCAGATAAAGTTTCTATATCGATGTAATGTTACAAAAAAGTGTCCCCCGTGGGTGATACAGCCGTTTAAGATAAACATCTGACCCTAGCCCGTGTCCCGCGTGGCATGCAACGAATTCACGATGCACATTCCCGCCTTATGTTTTTATTTTGTCACTAACCCTTCTTATATACCTATGTATGTTATTGATTTTATATTGAATGCAGAAATACTAAAAGCAACATAACCTTTATGTAACAGAATTGAAAATAGAGAATATAGAAATTAACAAAATATTATTCAATGTATAGTGTGAGGGTAGCAAGCGAGCGTCTACAGACTTTTTTATGGGTTCGATGCTTTGACCACATTCTCACCTGATGTTAATTGACGATGTGGTACAGGATGGTAAACACACTAAGTATAAAGATACTGGTTCTCGAATGATGCTGCCGGAACACACCCATTGGTATTTGGCCACAGGATTTCAAACAAAAATTTCAAACTCAGGCGGGCAATATTAGAAAATGCCCTATTACTATGCTATGGTTTCGTCACGATGTTTTTTCCTTCATCGGAAATTCAGGTTGATTTTAGAGTTGGATACATAGGCTCGAAACTGCGTCCATTGGCGCGAAATCCGACCGAACTACCAACTGTGCCATCATCGTTTAAATATATGTTTTCAAACGTTACTTTTCCCCAATCTTCTTCAAGAATCTCTTAAAAGAAATCTCTACGTTTCACTTTTAGTATAAATTTCCCGATTTATTTTTATTTTATTTAATGTGAAAATTTTGTTTCAAAGTTTCATAAGTAATGTTAAAAATGAAGGTGAAATTTTACTTTTCAATATTTAAAGATTTTTTTTTAATGTGTACAAAAAAATAATTGTTTGATTTCTTGTAAAATCGATATAATAACTTTAACTGGAGTTTGTATTACACTTAACTTGAAGCAATATTCTACAGCTAATAAGCTACCCAATATTGAACACTATACTTTGAATTGCTATTAAAATTAAATTGCATTATAACTTTTCAATTAGATAGTATTGAAACGATGGAGCTGGCCAACGCGGGGAACACATCAGACGCGTGCGCATAAGATGTATCACACAGCCTAATAGAATTTGTCGTTGATCCTTTTTTGTGTCATCTACAGAGATGCGACGCCCGATTAGTTGTAAGACGGGTGACACATGTTTTGGAGTCTTTTATCTCATATTAAGCTCATTAGTGAACCACAACCGGTTCGATTTTATTGTTTCGAACGATCAAATTATATCATGAATTATTTTTTTAGAGAACGATATATATTTATAAACAATTATTACGTGACCATAAATATTTAAACATAATAAAGTTTTACTTTGCATGTAATATAACACTTATCACAACACTTTGTAGTCTGTTTAAATGAAACTTTTACTATTGAATTGGTAAACCGTGTCGTATAGTTGATCCGTTCATTGAGCAGATTCGATACACAAAAATTGTGGTAAGGGAAACCTAAAAAGTTCTATTATTTGCACGTTAACGCACTTGAGATAAGCATTTGTATATTCTCGCGCGGTCTTCGAATTTCAAACACAATACAGCGGATTACAACCGAAGAGGCTTATTTGTAAACATCACAATAAAATAGACAATGCGGTTATAGTAGACTAACGCTTCGCCTACTTGTAATAAGTTTTATTGTTATTCAGTTCACATCTCATACGATCCGGCGAATACGTGAAGAATTTATCTATAAATACAAGCAGGAAGCTGATGATACTACAAAAAAAAAAAGTAATGTAAAAAATTTGGGTCACAGTGAAAAGAGAAATATGAAATTTATTTCGAAATTCTTATATTTATACCTGAGCATAATGTTGTTATTGTTACTTGATATTTTGATAACAGAAATTTAAATAGTAATACCGGCCTACGAATGCCCCTTACTACTAGGTATTTTCACTTTAATAACTAAAGAATGAAACAATTGGGTTTTTATATTTGCTGAAAAAATCGTAATGTAGGATGCTTTGCAACATAGGTTCATTTTAGTGCCCTTGCGCTTGCTACCATATTTAGGCTGATTGCTTTATGCACTCGGCTCAAAGTCCAGTGAAGTTGTAAAGACCATTCTGGTCAACAGCGATTGGCCAGTTAAAATTCTCCCTAGGATGCTTTGATGATGTATAGATATCACTTGCTAATAAAGTGTGCCAAGACCAAGAGCATAATTTAAGTTTAGAAAGCCAAAAATTTGTTAGTAGTCATAGTATATTGGCGGTAATGTGTTCAAATAATGCTAAGAGGTTCTACGATTTAGCAATATTATTCTACCAGCGGTCATTTTGATCTGATCTTATATAAAACTGGGTACATGCAATAGAGGTAATATATTCCGTGGAATAAAAAACCCTCCAATTAAAAAAAGGAAGATCCTAACTTTTTATTTAATAACCAGTCATTTGCGATAATATACACAAATATAATTTGAAAAAAAAAAAAATCTTTTTAATTTTATAAAACACAAACAGTTCAAATTATTTTAAACAAGTTTTTTTTTGTTTTTTTTTCTTTTTAATTTAGGCCATTCATTTCAAATCAAATAGACTTATATTAATTCATTTCTAGACTAGGTGTTTTCAAATTCGCCATAGTACTTAAATGAAATATTTTCAAAAATCGATCAATAGATTTATTTTATGTTGCGTGCGTACCTATCTCTAATCCGTACTAAACGCTTTACATTCATTCTGTATGTTCTTATAAATGTTAATTTTTAATAGGGGAAACCCCAATATTTATATTGCTTTATATTTAAATAAGGAGAATAACCACTAGTCCATTGAATTACTTTGTTTCGACGGCCGACATGGGCTTTCCTAGTGGGACTTTACCGGCGGGGAATTACCTATGAATTCTATAAATAGGAGTGCCTTTCTTTCTAATGCTTTATGCAATTTGGGAACAATTCACATTGATTCTTCAAGAAAATACCACATTGAAGACCAATAAGGTGCGTTTCAGAAAATGTAAGAAAGAACTAGTTGGACTTGTGAAAAGAATAGAGGCACACTACCAGCAATGTAGCACCACCGGTTCTGAGACTGATTCAAATCTTGACGCGGTCTAGAACTTTGTGGTGGAGGAGTTGTTGATGTTGAGTGATGCTGGTTCTTCCCGATCTTCAGATAATTCTTCTCCCAGTTCTGCCACACCCAAACCTGTTAGTGTCACTACTCTTCAATCTAAAAATGGCAGTACCAGCAGCAGCGGGAGCGTGAACATTTCAATGAAAAAATTTACTACAAAGCTGAAAAAATTTACTATTGCCGCAAGGCAAGAAGATAAAAAGAAAATTGATTCAAAGCGTAAAAGAGTAAAAAATGAGTTTAAAAACCAAGTCGTCAATTGATGGTTGGAGTAACGTTAGACAGGACTCGATAATATTTGTCTGTGTCACAGAAATGTTGAAGAACTCAATTCATTTAATTGATACAATAGATACAGACCCCTAAAGCCATACAGCTGACTATTTGGTTAAAGTTAGTACTACGGCAAGAAAACAATGTGAAACTTTCAACTGCACGGTGCGAATCGTAGTGACAGACAGCGCAGCAAGCATGAGTCATATGAGACGAGATTTGGTTCAACAGGAAGAACTAGCTTCTCACAAGGATATACACACATACGGCTGTTCATCACACCTGTTAAATCTTCTAGCGAAGGATTTGAACGCAGAAAACATTACTGAGAAAGTTCAATCGATAATGTGGTACTTCAAATACACTCACTTTGCATGTGTCAAATACAAAAAAGCTGGTGGAAAAGTAATTGTTATACCACAACAGGTACGGTGGAAAACAATGGCTGACTGTGTAAAAGTTTTTTTGGAAAACTGGCATGTAATGTCAGGCATACTCGTATGCTTAAATAATGCAACTGCTACAGATTTGTGAATTTCATTGAAAGTAAATGACATGGCGCTGAAGCAACAAGCCCAGGCTCTCTACAACGTATTGAAAAATATTGCAGTTACACTTGACATCTTCCACAAGACATCCTGCTGTATTGGCGAAGTGACTGAAGCATGGATAGAGCTTCAAATATGTTTGAGGGTGAGAATGTACGACTGCGTGAAACCAAGTATTCATTGGTTGATTTAAATAACTTCTATGCCTGGCTTGAAATGGTAATGTCTCCAGCTCATTTTGCAGCAAACTTACTACATCCTAAGTACAGGGGTAAAAAACTCACCAGTGAAAATATTTCTGAAGCTTTATCATTTATAGAAATTTATCACAAAGAGGCAATGACCTATGTTGTAAAATACAGGGCAATGACAATTACTTTCATAACTTTCTATTTGAAGGTCATGTAGTAAATTAGGTTGGACCTCTCGAATGGTGGCTGCCATTAAAAAAATAAATTAATGGCCAAACAATAGATTTAGTGACTCCTCTTCACACTACTGTAGCTTCAAGTGCTTGAGTCGAAAGATTGTTTTTAACATTTGGATTTATTCATTCTGACGTACGAAATAAACTGGGTACCGAGAAAACTTTAAAACTTGTCACAGTTTTTAAAAACCTAAATAAGAAAAAGTAATTGTTCTCTTGTCATACTGTCTGACTCTCACTGATCTGACAGACACACAATTTTGATTTTATAATAACTAGTTTATTGTTTATTAATTGAAATTGTTATCAATATAACTTTGATTAATTTGAACTAAATATTATAATGTATGTTTTAAAAATACGCGTTATATTATATCCTATAAATGCATGCACCAAATGCACTAAAATTAATTAAATTAATTGTACTTTGATCTCCGTTTGATTGAATAAATTACTTGTTATAAAAGTAATATGTTTTATTTAATTACAATGCCATAAGAATTACATAAGTACAAAAAAAATGAGCTTAGACTCAACTGGTTTTATGTCAAGCTATTGAGTCTTAAATCTTAATTTATTTTCATTTATTTCAATTCATTTGCAATGAAAAGTAGTTTTAAGGTTTGTTTTTGTTTAATGTTTTGTACATTGTTTAAAACTTGTTTTAATCTTTGTTTTTAAACACATGAGAAAAAACACGGTTTTAATCATGCCAACCCTGCATATATATATATATATATATAAGCCGATCTCCGTGGTTTTACTCACGTAGTTCCCGTTTCTGTGGGATTTTTGAAATGTCAGTTCCTGGATTTCAAACTATCTCCACACCAAATTTCATCCAAATTGGTCCTGTAGTTTTTAAGTTTATTCGTTACATACAAAAATACAAATCTTTTCTCTTTATAAAATAGTATAGATATAGATATATAAAGCTACACAGAATATTCTCGTCCGAGATACTGGAGAGCCTAATTACAAAAGTCTTCGACCAGTGTATGTTACCAGTGATGACATATGACACTGAGACGCGGTCGTTTACAATGGTCCTAATTAGAAAGCTCAAAAATACCCAAAGGGAAATGGAGATGGCTATGCTCGGAGTATCCCTGCGAGATCGAATCAGAAATGAGTAGATCCGCAGAAGTACCAAAGTAACCGACATTACCCGAAGAATTAACCAAACTGAGGTGGCAATGGGCTGGGCACAACGCTCGTAGAACCGATGCCCGCTGTGCCAAAGGGTTCTCAAATGGCTGCCGCGTACTGAAAGACGCAGCGTAGGTAGGCTCCTAGTGGAGACAACGTGGACCGACGAACTGGTGAAGGTCGTGGGAGTCCGCTGGATGCGGGTGCCATAAGAACGGTCGTCGTGGAGATCATTGCGGGAGAGCTATGTTCAGCAGTGGAAGTCTTTGGGTTGAGTGGATTGGATGGATATAATATTTGATTCTACGCTTTAATTTATAGGCAGACATAATAATTTATCTATTATAAAAGATCTATGTACCTATATGTTACCAAAACCCTCGAGATATTATTTATTACATTGTTCGCATTAATAATCAAATGATCAGAAGTAAAGGCAACCGTATAAGTCCTTTTATACGAGCACACAGGTTTATTGAATCGTCATATTAAAAATAAATCATTTGGCATCGGTTTATAGTCGAATATCCCTCGTTTATTGCTTCAGTTACGGCGATGCGACAAAGTCGACTTATAAATATGATTTATGCCCGTGTTAAGTATCCCGTGCAATTGTTGTGAATATTTATTTATTCTCGTAAACTATAAACAACGAGCAAATCTGGTTATTTATTGCGTGATTGGACATTCGCGTTGCATCTATATATTTTTACTCCTTAAAGAGAAAATAATATGAACTTCAACAGTTACGGACTACCAACTTTTATAGTATCTTCTTTTTACGTAGAATTTCTAGAAATTTTATTCTTGATTAGTGTCATGGCGTAGTTATAAAATATAAATAGACAGCTCCGTCCAATTTACACGGAACCCTAATTATTTTCCTAAATATGTTTGGTACAAAGAGAAAGCAAGGACATTTCTCACAAATACAAACACGTGCCAGTAAAACTGATCACTGAATTGTTTTTAATTCACAATTTCTTGGGTTTTCATTTTTATTACAGAACCTTAATTATTTTTCTATATATTTTTTTTTTGTACTAATCTATGATATTTCTCACAAATTAAAATACTTGCCAGTAAAACTGTGAATTGAATCGCATTTTATTCCCAGTTCCACGAGTTTTTTATTTTTTTACGCGGACCCCTAATTATTTTCGAAAAATAAAAGTAGCCTAAGTTACACTTAGTAACTTCAGCTTTCTGTCAGAAAAAGTTGGGTTAAAGTCGATTCAGCCGTTCCGGTGATTTGCCGAAATAAACCGACAGACAGACAGATAAAAATTGTAAAAATTGTATTTTTGGTATAAGTATCGTATATACTTTCATATGCATTAAGTAAAAATAAAATTTGGTATTACAATCAGATACTTCAATTTTATTTATTGGTATAAATTAAACAACATAACAGCCGCTTTATATACTACCGTGTATTCTTTCATCATATAAGATGGCAGTAAATGTTTAATATTCATATTTTAAAATAAATATTATCAAATTAATTTTTAATACCTACATAATTTTAACGAAAAATATAGTGAATAATCAAAGATTATTTTTTTCAGACATTGAGACTATAGTAATGAACATTGAAGTCATGTAAAGTAATTGAAAAACAAAGAGATGCAGATAATATCCCTTTCCTCTTATCCCCAATTTCTTCCTGACAAACCTGAATTTTTTGATAGAATTATCATCTGCATTTTTCTGTTAACAGGAGAGAAACCGTTTAAATGTGAGTACGCCGGCTGCGACAGACGTTTTGCGAACTCATCAGACAGGAAGAAACACTCCCACGTACACACTTCAGACAAACCGTACAACTGTCGAATACACGGCTGTGATAAGTCGTACACCCACCCCTCTTCTTTAAGGAAACATATGAAGGTCCATGGAGCAGCCGGAGATGCGTCACCGAGGTACGACAGCGATGGTGACGACTCCTCATCTGCCGGTAGCGTCAGTGTAACTGCAGGCGCAGCGAGCCCTGCTGCACCCCTACCCCCACCACCAGCACCGGCACCACCTACATTACACCATCCCCATCACCATCCATCAATAACCGACAAATTAGAGAGTCTCAACGAAAAGTACCTTAACCCTCATGACCAAAAACCTTACGAGCGTCCACCCGCCCCACCGCATCACAACCAACCACCGCATTTAACAAATATTGGTGGTAATGGAATGATGGATAATAAGATAGGCTTCGGTGGACATTGGACGCAGTTCCAGCAACCTGCCCCGGCAATGCCACATGGCGTACCAGAGTGGTGGTGTCCCACGCAGGAACCTTATCATCATCACCATCTAATGCATCATTCGGGGGCCGCTGCTGCTTACTGACCACATCGCGCTTAGGGAACTCTTCATTCGGCGATTAAGGAAAGTAGGCCGAAATAACAATATTATGAGGTAGTATGCTTGCTTAAAAACCATCACATTGCCTTCTAGACTTTTCGCTTTTAAAAGTATTAGGATGGTCCAAAGGTGAACGTGGAATGAAAAGTTCGCTAAAGCGCGATGAAACTAAACCACTTCAGTGTTACGCTTATTAAAATAATGATAGTCCATAGTCACTCCGACCATTTCTATAAAATGTATCTGTAATAGCCAAAATGTCAGCCGTCCGAATGTGTTATTAAACTTTGGGTCCTATTGTTGTTAAGTGAAGAGTTATTTGTAAAATTAGAAATTATGTGAGTGTAAACAATGATGTCTGTGTGAAATGAAGCTGTTGTTTTCGTTGAAAAAAAAATGTTTTAAATAAATAACAATAAACTTGAACAACGGCTTTTACATCATATATTTTCTGTAAACAATCATGCAAAGATATGTAAGTATGCCTTTTATAAAAAAAGAGTCTATTGAATAATATGTATTGTCCGTTAGATGTTTGTAATAATACCATGTCACAAGGTTTGATGACTTTGACTTTTGTCAACCACTTTGTTGACAATGATTTATTGTAGTATTTCCATAAATCTGGCAGATCCTTACAAACAAATGCATTGTTTAAATTATTTTAAATTATCAGTAAGTTCAGAGATACATCAAACTTGAGGTAGTCTACATATATGATTACAGCATTGATACAAATGTGATTTAAAATATTTTACAGGAACAGCTTTTTGGAATAACATTATGTGAGTAGTGTTATTCAATGGCCCGTTAAAATTATATATTTAGAACGAATAAATCCTCCTGAGAAGAATGAAAAAATACTGTTTAATTATTTACATTCATATAAATATATATTAACTTTGGGAACAAAATATGCTTAATTCTGTAAATGTTAATCTTTAAAAAAAACATTTAATAAGTACAGATTAATTAAGTTGTAAAAATTTTCATTCAATATCAATATTTCCATTACCTACAAAAAGTCAGTATTAACGAAATAATTAAGAGGACATGCGGTCGGCGGCAGATTCGAAAAGTATGTATTTCAGAAATGTTTTGCGTTGCGCCACAAAGAAAGAGTTATAAAACACAAAAGGAACAACTGCAGCTCGGGCTGATTTTACCGTATGCAAAATATACGAAAACATCACTTCGTAGTACCCTATTTCCTCCTTTAAAATTGAACCGATTTAAAATTTTCTTTCAGTTATAGAATAAGAAAGACAATGGGTATACGTCTACGTTTTATTATTTTAAATTTTATTCATCAAATTTTTTTGACGAACGTCTGAAAATTACGGTAAAAATCGATAATTTTTTTTTAAATTCAAAGGCTCCTAATTTCTACAACTAATTAATGGAAAAAATCAAAAAAATCAAAACCGACGCGGATTGCAGTGGTGGATATATATTATTTGGTATAAAAACATTTACCATAATGCTATTATCAAGGAAGGAAACAGGAGACTACGTTTGTATGGAATAAATGCCGCTAGCATATCCTCTTAAATTCACTTTGTAAACTTACAAAAAAATATATATTAGTACTTCAAGTCAGGTTTATTGATATACTGCCAACTACTCTAGAATATTGTAAGCTATTATTTTAAAACAAATCTCGTAAAATAAAAATTATATGGCCAAAGCACCGAAGTCCAATAAATTTATACATTTTATAGGTTGTAAAAATTGTGTAAATGTCGTATAGTTAAGCTAGCTATTATATGTAAAAATATATTATAGAAAATGCCCAGTGATAGTAGAAATAAGCGATTATAATACTTGTAAATTGGACAACAAATGTAATTGCTCTTATTGATTGCTATTTTATTGTACTATCGAGTCTTTACTATATTTGTAAATTTACTATATAAGAATAATACTATTTTTTCACGAACCGATTAAATAAAAGAAAATAGATAAATAATATTATAACTTCTATATTAATCTGAAATGACTGAGAAAACTATGAAGCGTTTATTGTAAGGTACTTGTAAGGAATGAACTTATTTGTCTTTTTTACAGCCCTGTAAATAGCTAAAAATATAAATATTTCGATTTCATTTGTTTTATATTAATTTATGGTCACTTTTTCGTTTTCCAAATCGCTTATGTCTGAGCCATGGACTACCTTTTTTATTGTGTCCTAATCGTTTAAGATAAGACCAGTTCAGTGTATTTAAATTGAATTAAAAATCTAGTAATAAAAAATCAGCTTCAGTTTTTATTTATTTTTTAATTACCTAAACTTTTCTAATTATAAAAACAGCATATTATATCTTATGAATCATGATAAAAAGGTACATTTGTGAGATGATAGCAAAATATTAATCAATCCAGATATCAAATTTAAAATTCTCGCAATCATTTCGATTGGATTCCGATCAAAAAACTTAAGCCCGTGACGATATCTACAATAAAACATCGAAATAACAAAACGATGAACATCCTAAAAGAGAATTGAATTTATCATTGAGAAGAAACGAGACAAAGAAATGATAAATGATCTAGCTGCCATAAAGTTTGGTACGTGTGAGAGAGACGGTGAGAGTATTCGATTCGATTTTACTGTCTGAAGGGATGATTTATCGTTTCTCAACAGGGATTGGCCGATCCAGTACTTAAAGATTTATAAATCTGTACAAGCACGCGTGGTAGAAGCATTTTCATAATAAAAGTCCTTCGCATGCTTATGGAATTTGTTACTGCTTCGGAATTGATTGGTTGGATTTTTATAACAAGTAAGAAAATAATATTTAGTGAAGGTACAAAATTTAACTTACAAATTTTGTTTGTTATAAATTATTTTCACCCTCCGGCAGTGGTCTAGGACCTACTCAAATACTCAACTGGGAAAGCTTTTGCACTACGAACTTCAGTGCTATATAGTTTATGCACGAATAGTATACACAAGTAGGTAGAATCTGTAAGAAATCGTTTTATTTAATGATAGGTTTCCAACCATCCATCCATTCAACCGAGAGACGTCCACTGCTAGAACTTAGGTCTCTCCCAAAGATCTATACGACGACCAGTCTTGCGCCACCGGCATCCAGCGGATTCCCGCGCCCTTCAACAGGTCGCCGTTCCTCCTTGCCAGGCCAGCCCAATCTACCCACGCTATGTCTCCCGCTTCGTAGTAGCCATTCGAGAACTTGTTGGCCCCATCATGCATCAGTTCCGCTAGCAATGTGCCCAGCTCATTGCCACTTAAGTTTACCATTTCTTCGAGCAATGTTGGTTACTTTGATTCTTCTGCGGATCTCCTCATTCCTGATTCGATCACGCAGTGAAACTCCAAGCATAGCCCCTTCTATTGCCCTCTGAGCAACTTTGAGCTTTGTTATTAGGACCATTGTGAGCGATCACATCTCAGGGTTGATTTAGATATGACAAATTATACGGAATTCACATGCCGTTAATAGTCGAAACCGAAGCACGTACCATCGTTGTGCCCTTAAGCTGGTTGTAATTTTCCGACTGAGTATCCTTAGCCTACAAACAAAATACACATTTGATCAAATATTTCTAAAAAACCGAGAACATTTTTTTCCCAGCAGTAACATGTTTTTTTTTATAGTAGCTCGGCAAAGTGACAGCATTGTGCCTAAGGTAAGCACAATGCAATCCTGAAACAGTGGCGACTGGGGAGAGATCGGTTATCCATCGTCAGACGTCTCTGTCATGCCGGCCTGCAATGTTAACTATTAATATATTGTAACGTACGAAGTGAAATTTAAATTAAAAGAATAAATAAGTTAATATTGGCTCGATTACGATCAATAGGAACCGATTACAAATTAAATAAACCGCAGTAGATAACAATACTGCACGAAGTGTTTCACACCCACAGGCTGTATGACGTTAAGTCGTGGTGCTCCGCCACGCCGCTCCGGGAACGCAGCACAAAGCACGTAGCACAGCCCTCGGTGCTCGTTCCTCGGTGATCAGCATAAGCGACTAGATAACCGAGGTCCCCACGCGAAGACGGTCGATTAAACACTGCTTCACGCTTGCATTTGCAACGCGAAATTTTTGAGTTAGCACGTGTTTAGTTCTGTTAGAAGGTTAATTGTCTCCTAACAATATTATACGTTACAATCTAATTGTTACAAATCTGTGATATTTTTTAGTATGTTTAATTAACATCATTACAATTTATTTATTTATTTCATGTTTAATTAACTTTAAGAGGGTACTTACTAACATTTGACATGATCTCAATCATGCCGAAACGAATAAGTATTTATTCAAGCCATAAACAAGTAGGACCTTTTCGAAACGTGTTTGTTCGCTTACAGTAACATATTAAAACTAAGTTCAAGTTCTTATTGAATTAACAGTCATCAAGAACCCCTCAGAACACGTAATAGCGGATGATGAACTAACCTTTTGCATACAAAGCGACTGGCTTCTTAGGAATATGAAATGTTAAGTAGATTATAATAGAATAATTCCTATAACCCACCACCAACTGTATTCTGTAATATAAATACTATATAAACATTTATTAAATTAATATTTTATCTATCCAAATACCTACTTATTTAGTGCCGTTGTATAAAGATGAACGGATAGGTACAAAGTGCAGACCAAATGACGTTTTGCAGGTAACCTATCTTTTTACGTAAAATAAACCTAGAAATGACATAAGTGTATTAAATCGGTTCTTTGATTGTAGACGCTGTGGCTATTAGTAGGTGCAGTATTTAAAAATATCACTGTTTAAAAACTCGTAAATAATTAGCAATTACAATTTTTTTTTTTTCGATTTACAACCAAATCAGAGGTATAAATAACTACTTGAACGGATCAGACCGTAATAGTGTGGGTTTGACAAGGTGGACGAACGGCGGCAGTACGACGCGGCGGCGACGAGCGGGCGCCCGGCCTGCCTGCATCCCCGGATCAGATAAGATCTACAGCCTGCGAATGACACCTGGCCCCGCCCAGCTCAACCCCTAACGCACTTACATTACATTACTTTTTTGTTTACATATAGTAACAGTAGTATTGTGTAAAACTCCTGTTTTCTCAAATGTAGAAAAAAAACATTATTATTTGATGACATACTGAAAAACACAGTAAGTACACTTGAAGTAAAACCAACCACACTTACCAAAATATCCATCGACAGACGTCACTGCAGTTTAGCGACTCGCTACGACGATGTTATTAAGTAATTTTTAACCTCTATGGTGATCGAGATACAGTCGTGGTACATTCTACTACTTTTGGATTCACAGTTTAACAAACGCATATTATTGCCACTCTAAGACACTTTGACATAAACTGTAAACAAAAAATAAAACATGAGTTTTTTTTAATGTATTTTTTGCACTTACCCGGTATATCGCAAATTCTACTTAGGTTGGGTTTTTCGCTAGTAGTAAAAATTTAGTTAAAAAAGATAGTGTTGTAAGTTCGTAATTCATTTCTATATTAATCCATTGTGTTTTCTTTGGATTAGGTTTTCCTTTAACTGTGTCACGTAAAATGTTGTTTTAGTAACTTACCTTATAGGGAAATATGTTGTTACATTTAAAAATAATATTTTAATTCACTTAAGTTGTACATAATAACAATTAATTTAAACAAGATGCGTTAAACCATTAAATCATATAAAAATATAAGTATAGTATAATGAAAAAATTTTCAATGCACTGTTTATTTCTTTGCCACTGGTGCTTCAGTATGCGATATGTAATCGCTGTTGAACAAGATTCCATCAAAAAGGCAATGGTATCATTGAATCGAAAATCAAATTCTAAACGTTAAGAAATTATACAATAATATATTTTATAGAGACAATAAGAATTACGTAAAAAGTTGAAAGTAATAATGTATAGTCGGAATAAAAATTGCAAATTTATTCGAAAGAGGTGCAAAAAAGAATGTATAGTAAAATACAATAGAGACAGGGATACAAATTCAACCCGGGAGGTCGTTTTTCGACAGGTCCCGTTCTGTAAGGACTGAAATCTTTATTTATTAGAATCGGTAAATTATTGAGCGACGTATTTTATCTTTTTCGTATGCATGTAACAGGCGACATAGACTAATTTCTTAAGACAGACTTTTTCCTGCACACTGTCTCTTGATTCAACAGTGTTGTTTTAATTTTTTAATTGAATGTATTATTTTAAGAAACTGACAAAGTTAATTTTGTTCAATGTCACGAATTCGTTATTAACAATGCTATAATTAAATCAATTTACAAAATGTACGAAAAATAGCCATGAATTTTATCTCATATATATAAGTACCTGATTCGTAGACTCTTAAATTCTCTACCTACCTACTTACGTAATAACATTAAAATAAAAAAGTGCTAACTTTATTAAAATAAATTTTGCTTATCATGTTTGTAAAAACCCTATTTACCAGAAATTAAATCTATTTGTATCAGAAATTTCATTGTAAATGCTACGATAAACCCTCAGTTTAAGTGGCAATAAATACCTGTAAATCAGAGTGATGGTGAGGCGATGGATAGTGCGGCCGGATTCCGCGTCAATGGACACGGGTTCAAGTCCGCCTATCCAACTCTAAAAAATCAGCCTGAGCTGTTGGTGAAGGAAAACATCATGAGGAAATCATAGTATAGTGGCAGGGCATTCTCTAATAATGCCCGCCAAAGTAGTTATCACTTAAGTTTAAAAATCTGTCGCCAAATACCAATAGGCGTGTTCCGGCAGCATCAATTGAGAACCAGTACCATAGATACTGTGTTTACCATCCTGGACCACATTGTCACTTAACATCAGGTGAGATTGTAGTCAACGTACTGAGCCTATAGGTACCATGTTAAGAAATAATAATTTTGTAATATATTATACTAGTAATTAAATTTAAAAAAAAAGTAAAAACATATCCATACTCTCTCTCTATATTATCGGTAGGTATGTATAATAATTTTTGTTTTTATCGATAATATATTCTATGTAATTTACTTCAAAAGAAGCACCTAAATTTGTAATGTTATCTTATCGCATAATGCAATTTAATTACCTACCTACAACAAAATACTTAAAAAGACACTTATCAACAAAACGTTCAAAAATACACTAAATTCCACCAAAATATTCTAAATTTGAATTTCAAAACGGGAACATCTCAATCGTGTTGTGAATATATTAAATGAAATAAGTACGGAAGCGTCTCCGACAATATTACTTTGGATCAGTGGGAACCGCATTGTTTCGCTATCGCTACAAGTGTTCAGACGGCCTCCTATCGCGGCTGATATGTAATCGGTCTCGTATACCAATGAATCGTATAAGAATGCACTTACGTGAACATAATATTTTGGCAGCGACACACTAATCTACATATAATATGAACACTCACACGGTTTGTCGTTATCACCAGATCTTTATTGTTTTTAAAGTAAAAGTACGTAGTATTTACTTTATTAATTTTCACTATTTTTAATAGTTGCAGTATTTACATAAGCCCTGCATTTTTGGTATGTTATGGAATTACAGTGATATATATTTATATACTCACATGGTGTTATTTTTTTTTTTGTTCCAGTTATTCCTTTTTAAGGGAAAGGCAAAAAAAAAATAGTCAAATACTGCAAAATAGTGAATTGAAATAAGAACGACAACATGACAGACCAAAATCGCGCCAAGCATCCCCTCAGATGGTGTTAATTGGGAATCTGGCTTAAGATAAACCATCCGATGTTAGCAGCTGGAATAAATCGATAAATTGCGAAAACTCGATGATCACGCAGTTGGCAGTGCGGTCGGATTCCGTGTCGGATAGACGCTGGTTTGAGCCCAACTAACCGATTCTAAATGAACCTGAGCTTTTGGTGAAGGATAAAGGAAACTATAGCATGACGATATAGGATTTTTCTTATAATTCCCGTCTGGGGTAGCTACCACCCTCAAGTTTGAAAACCTATTGCTTAATACCAATACGAGTAGGTATGTTCCGATGGTTTCACTTCAGAACCTCTAGGCTTAATGTGTTTACCATTCTGGACCGCATCGTCATTTAACATCAGGTGAGAATGTGGGCCAAGCACTGAACTTTTTTTATCCCCGTAATCCCTGATATATGTGATATTTGTGTGTAAATGTACTCCCCCTCCCCCCTCCCAAAAGCACTGAGCTAATAAAGTGAAAAAAAAATTCTTGGTGATACATTTTTGATTTGAGGACGGTGAGTTCGAATATTTCTTAAAGACTATGCTTATGTTTATGTGAAATTTAAAAGAAAACATAAAGGAAAAAAAACAACCAATTATATATCTGAAGTCATCGATTCACCCCCAAAGAGTGAGCATATTTTTAAATCTCCCTCATTGCTTACGCAGTGTGTGTAATTCACACAAATCTTTATTTTTCTTTGTGTTCACGTGAGAGGGAGAGTGCGCGCGCCCTCCCGCGGCGGCTGATGATGAGTTATTGCCGCGACAAGCAGCAGGCCGGATCCGGAACTCACCCCTCCACTGCTCAACGTCCCGCCCCACTTCCGATACCAATCGGCGGGCCATCGACTAAAACTGACATTATATTCCACAATTTATTGACCGATCTAAAACTAAAAAGTATCACGTCGAAAAAGTGATTATTATTAAATGTTTTAAATTGTTACTTGTATTGTTAACATAAAGGTGTTGTGGTACGGTGATACCTGACTCGGATATTACACTGATCGACGTGAGTTGTAATCATACAATGAGCAAGTTCTCATTTCTCAGTAAAGTCAAACATGTTTGTATTGCTAACTATCATTGTTAAGCTAAAGATCTGGCGCAAAAACTAACTTTCGTAGCAGTTAAATTGTAAATATTAAATACATTTAAATCAATATAAAATACATACACGTTACACATTATAAAATTATGATTTCACCACAAAGCAGGCGAGTCGGGATAACAACGCGAACTTATTATAGAAGAGGTCGCGCTGTGTAGTGAAACCATTAGTGGTGATCGCGTGTTTAAAGCGGATAAAAATTCGTTAATTTGGTACCTAAAAAGTTTCAGTATACAATTATTTAACTTACAAATAAAAGTTTTAAAAAAGATTAATTAAATTATGACATTAAAATTATCGATCCACCATATACAGCCTTTTAAAAATGATTTTACGTGTTAGTTGAGTTTTGAATACATACAATATCAGAGACACTACAAAAAGTAGGAGTCATAAACATTTCATAAGAACAAGATTACCGGGCGTTCATAAGTGCTTGTAGGCATCAGTCAAGGGGTGTTGGGCGCGTGCCACCGATCTACCCAGCGTTTGCGAGAAACAATATTCATAAATAAAATGAGTAACAATGGTGTGGACTAGCCGACACGTGGCGGCGACGTCTGCATGTGTCGCTCTACGCCACAGAAAATTATTTTCGCAAACCCTTACCCGCTACTACACATCCTTAAAATTCTAAAGTATTAATAATGAATATATCTGATTATCTCGGTCAGGTGATTCGTCAGGAGGTTACGTTTTCTATCGTACGAAGGTTCAGGGTAAATTTTTTTGTTACTTTTGGTACCATCAACTAGTTAGAATACATTAACTCTTAAATAGTTAGGTAAATTAACATCTTATGTTCAAGACGTCACATCATTAACATTAACGTAGCAACATTTGCAGTGTTTTTTGTATGTGAAATTATTGTTGTTGGTGTATTACATCGGATACACAAGAAGAGGCATCCTGGTGCATGATGTTCGCCGATAACATCGTGCTGGTCGGTGAGAGTGGCTAAGAGGTGCAAAGTAGACTGGATGAGACTGGAGAATCTAGGCCTAAAAGTTAGCAGAACAAAACAGAATACTTGTTCTGCCACTTTGGCGGTATCTCCAGTTTGAATCCTATATCACTCGGAGGAACACTAGTACCAGTCTGTTCTGAATTCCGCTACCTCGGGTCACTCTTGCAGTGTGACGGAGAAATCGACCGCGAAATAAGGCAAAAAATCAACTCAGGTTGTATGAAATGGCGACAAGTCTCTGGTGTGATTTGTTACTCCAGGACGCCCCTTAAACTGAAGACCAGGATGTATAAGTCCATCATAATACCTGTCATATTTTATTAATCAGAATGCTGGGCTAGTAAGAAAATGGATGTTGAGATGAATGTGTGGTGTCACAAAAATGGATGAAATAAAAAAAGAATATTTTACAGGGAGTTTGTAACTTGCGCTAAAGGTAGAAAAGTTGAAAGGTTCCTGTTTGTCGTGGTATGGACATCTTATGAGAAGAGAGGAAGAGCATGCATGTGGTTAAAATAGTAATGAATATGAATGTGGAAGGATGGAAAAGCAGAAGAAGGCCAAAGAAAGTCTGGATGGACTGTGTAAGAAATAATATGAAAAAAAAAGAAGTAAATGAAGAGATGACTGCTGATAGGAATGTGTGGTAGAAGAAAACATACTGCGCCGACCCCAAGTAAGTTGGTAAAAGGCATGAGAATGATGATGATTATTGTTGGTGCGCTATCTGAGTACCGTATAATTTAACTTCGGTGAGTATTACGAGTTACAATTATTTATATAAATATTAATAAAAACTTGAAAAAACTTATTAGTTTTTTTTTATTTCCCCTTTAATACTATAGATACTCATTTCTTGGTATATTTATGAAAATAAAAACTCATGTATTTATTTAAGGGGTAAGCATTTTTTATGTGAATACTGAACAATATAACGTATAGTTCAATCATAGTTAAACTATTAAAGCGATGATGAAGCAGTGGATAGTGGGTACGGATTCCGCGTCAATGGACACAGGATCGAGCCCACATATCCAACTCTAAAAGCAGCCTGAGCTTTCGGTGAAGAAAAACATCGCGAGGAAACCAAAGCAGGTAGATAGGGCATTTTCTAGCAATGCCCGCCTGGGTAGCTACGACCATAAGTTTGATTAAACCTGTGGCCAAATACCAATAGATGTGTTCCTGCAACATCACTTGGGAACCAGTACCTCTAGGTTTAGTGTGTTTACCATCCTGGATCACATCGTCACTTAACATCAAGTTAGATTGGGGTCCAAGTACCGAATCTATACCGTGTAAAAAAGTCTTTGGTTTAATTTACATGGCATATTGCTTTATTCACGACTGTATTCAAATATTTTATAAGAAAACTCCATAAGGAAGCTCTATATTTGTCCGATACAGGTACTAAAATCGTATTGTAATTAATTATGAAAAATAATAAAAATACGATAAAATAATAAACGTTGGAAGATATAATAAAAATGACAGTAAAACAGTGAAATTTATTGTATTTTTTTTTCAACTACTAATCCTATTCATATAAATTAGTTTATTCCATTTCATTTCATTCCACACCAGGTTATTAGATTAATTATTATTTATAATCTAAAATATAATTTTTAAGCAACGAAATTTCTGATCAAATTTATACAAAATTCGTGTAAATTATTTACAAAATATTATAGTTATTTTTACTAAAAAACAGTTTACTTTTAGAAAAACAGAAAATAAAAACTGAGAAATTATGGAACTTAGCAATAATTTCAAATACGTCACATTCAATTATAAAACTTTAGCGCTATCTAAATATTGAAAACATTAAAATGATATAAAAAAAGTAATCAACTTAAAATTCGTAGCAATTCACACAAAAAAGAAACGACGAGGATGGGATTCGAACCCACGCGTGCAGAGCACATTGGATTAGCAGTCCAACGCCTTAACCACTCGGCCACCTCGTCTTGACCAAACAGTGCGAAATTTGCTATCATAAACTATGAGATAGTATGTATTATTTTTTTTTTACGTGTTTCTTTTAACTTTTACACAATATGTTTACATTAACAACAATGTTCCAATAATTATCGTTCATTAACCTGCTATTCTCAGACTATAAATTATTTGATGCAAAACATTAAATGAATTAAGGAAAAATACCAAGAAAGTCTTATTATAATATTAATATACTATTATCATTTTAAGTTTGTGTTAAGAGAACTCAACATTTTAAATTTTGTTTTTGTGTAGAAGAACATTTGTAAGAATGAGAAAGGCAAACTGAGTTGGAAAAGATACGAACATACGGTGATATGTAAACGTTATATTTATGCAAATTAACACACGAAACCATTGTGTAGTGAAATGTTGAGCTCTATTTTAAATTATATCATACAAAAAATAAGCAACTTCGTTAAGTGTGTACGTATCTCTAAAAATGGATAAAATTAAGGTAAGTCTATTACTTATTAAAATTTATATCTATTAATGTCCCTATATATAAATAAAAAATAGGTACATAATGATTGATAAGATAAAACGTACCTAATAATGTGAATAGTACATGTTTCTGTTATCCTTTGCGCGTGTTTGAAGAATGTACATCTATCTATCTTTAATTTTAATAACCTAATGTTAACTGTTACTAAGCAATGAAATATTACTTTATTATTGCACAAATAAAGTAAATATACTTTTATAAGTACACTAGCTGTGCCTGCGACTTCGTTTGCGTTTCATATATAAAACAATTATATAGAACCAAATTGTGTATCCAAACCATTCTCGAATCCTCAGGAATAGACAGAAAAAATTTCATTAAAATCGGTTCAGCCGTTTAGGAGGAGTTCAGTCACATACACACGCACTGAAGATTTATTTATATATAGATAGTTAAAAATAAAAATAATTACATGAAGAATAAATCTGTTACTAATTTTTTACTACATTCTTTCAGCTTCAAGTGTTTTTAAATTATGTTTTTTTATTATTTTTTTAATGTTTGAATCTATGTACTTATTTTAATCTATAAAAACTACAGGAATACCTAGTAATAAAAAAATGAGCTCAGTCGGCAAACTGTATGAAAAGGTTTTGATTAAAAGATTAATTAAAGAAACGGAAGGGATGTACAGAAATTCAGGAGAAGAAAATGGGATGCATGGATCAAACTTTTTCCTTATAAACCATATTCGAATTTTTTTGGCTCGTAGTCAAAAGATTTATTGAGCTTTCGTGGAGTTGGAAAAAGCTTAGGACACAGTGGTAAGGAATTAATTGTGAGTTTCATTGTCTATATACCTATTACTTAGGGGGTGAACGACGACTTGATACGAGGATTGAGATCAATCTACGAAAGTTCCAGTGGTTGTGTCAGGGTGCATAGGTTTGTGCATAGATTCTGTGAGGGACTATTTTTTTAAATAAAAAAGTCTGAGGTAGGATCAATTCCGCTGAATTTTTTACATCGTTATCGTTAAATTGAGTTTCGTACCACGTTGGTATCCTTGTGGTCAGAGGCTGCTCTAGCACTTGTAACGCCCGTATGCAGTCAATACCCTGGCGCCATCTAGCAGGCGCGTGGTCAAAATTGAATATTTCCAGTTATTTTCAAACGACAATTCTGATGCAATTTTTCATGTCGGGAAGCAATTTTAACTATTACCGCGCTCGGTGTCGGCCATAACACGGGCGCAGGATCTTTGAGATCGTTGGCTCCCCGAGCGACGCATGCAGGTGTCGCGAGCGTCACTCGGCGCCCCCAAATACCCTGCGCCCGTGTTTCCTACACACCCTGTACTATAGGTAAAGACCCTGCTTGTGCCAGTTACCTTTTTCGACTAAGTGCTTTAAGAATTCGCCCCAAACATCGGTGAAGCTGTAATGTCCAACAGGTCAAGCTACCAAGACAACATTAGTTCGATCAAAAAATCGTTGAAAATATTAGAGATATAATAATGTCCTTAATAAAGGATTATATATGAGCGTAGTTATAAGCACATCTAGTAGTATACTATATATACCATATGCTTAAAAAAAATCATTATGGTCGATATTATAATTGTTTCTGAGCTACCACTCATATTATAATTGTAATCTATAAATTCTAGAAGTGAACGAGTTTATAACCAGCACATTTAATAAAGTAAGCTGCGGTCTTATTTAAGGTTAGTTACAGAAAACCGTAGGACGTAGTTACTACTTTACATAAGATAACCTAAACGCCTTTTTTTATATAAAAACGACCAATATCTTCTATACTTATATCATAACACAGCCCTACAACAAAAACATTATTTTGTGTTGGCTTGGATATTGTTACAAATTGTTATGTTTTCAAGTGCCCAAATTACGAATAAATATATGAAAGTACTGAATTTTCTCTTGCTTTTATGATTTTTATAAATATTATATTTTGAAAAGTTTAACGGTGGAATATTTTATGGTCCTCAAAAACGGCAATTGATGAAAGACACAGATTTTATGAAGTTATGAGTGTTTCGGAAAGTCAAGCTTGAAAAAGTGTATTGATAGTCGCAAATTTTCTAGGTAACCATAAAGCATCAAATTATGAAGAAATTGTACAAAATATGTTGACAAACTTTCAGATTCTAGGAGCAAAAATGAGTGTCAGGTTACACTATCTCGGCAACCATCTGGATAAATTTTCGGATAATTTGGGAAATTATAGTGAGGAACAGGGAGAGCGGTTCCACCAGGATCTAAAAGTGTTAGAGGAAAGGTATCAGGGTCGAAGGGATATTCGCATGATGGCAGATTACTGCTGGTCTTTAAATAAAATTGTCCCCAGAAAAATTATAAAAGAAAAGCTAATAAAAAAACGTTTTCTGGAAATACATATAACATTTGTTTGCGACATTTTCCTCTCTATTTACTCCGACGTATCCTAATTTTTGAAAACAAAACTAAAATTATAAATATAATATCTGTTATTTTGTTTATTGTTTTTCCGACTTTTGTAATGTAAAATGAAAATAAAGCTTTAGAATCTTTACAAAATCATTGATAGTTTCATGAATTGTGAACATAAATATATCCAAAATCAATCTTAGTTCTAGAGCAACAAAACCAGTGTAGACCAGTGTAATCGATTTAAATTTAATTTGTTACGTTTCATTGATTATGAACATTTTTAATGGTTTTGAAACTATCTCAAATCTAAACTAATGTATATTATAAAAAAATATTTATTTTAACTCCAACTTCGAAAATAGAATTACTAATGAACGAATACGAAATAATTAAAATTTATGCGAATATTCTGCTATCGACTACCTAGTTCTATATTATATAAAAAAAACAACAACAAAATTCAAAAATACTTTATTAAATTTAGGCCCTGATTAGGCTCTTATGAACGTCACAATTCTTAGGTAATACAACTGGTTCGGAGTCATCAAGAAGAGTCGGTAAGAAAGTAAACTATTATATATTTGGTATACACAACTGACATCTTAAAGTGTATTGCTATTTTTTATCTTTAGACGCTGGCCGATTCTTAGAACTGGATTTAATCAAATTCAAATCAATCGTTATAAGAGCCCAATTTATAAAAGAAAAGCATCGTTACAGCACTACCATATCATAAAAACGCAATTTACGTTTAGTCTTTTGAGCATGTAGACAAAATATAATAAATTAGTATTCAAATATTCAGTATAAAATTAGAAAGATATCTACAAAATATCCTGCATTAGTCTCTACCATTGACAATACATTACCAGCAATAAATAATTGCTTCAAGGCGCCAGTCAAGAGTCGCGCCATCTCTTGAATATGACAAATAACATTAAAAATGAAACTACACGAATACTAACATAAAATAAAAATGTCAAAAATTTAAATTAAGGATTAAAATATTTAAATTTAGTGCGGCGCAACCCGCTCGCGCCGGTCCGGCTGAACGCCAACAGAACCTGCGTACGGTAAAGGTTCTATGGCTTACCAAATATGGAAATGGACTTTGCATTATTTATTACGTAGATATTATAAATGTACAAAAATATATACATCTTCAATTTAACTAACTATTAATAGTCTTATTCTAATTATACGTATAAAGAATAAGACTGTATGTTATATCTCATATAATTTAACCCAAGCGTAATAAGTATAATATTTTAATTGTGAATTTTTAAGATGTTTGTTTCTTAATAGTTTCCAAATTATAGATCCGATTTAAATATAATTTCGTTCATAAGTACAAGTAATGAAGAAAATAAATGAATATAAGCTGCGTTAATTCCTTAAACCACAATTATACGTCAAAAGAAGCAAGCCATCACCAGCTTGTTTGTAATAGTTAGTTAAAATTAACTTGAATCATAATGGTGAATAATAATAAAAAATGGTGTTACTTAAAATTTTTATTAAATGTTATTTCAAATAATTAACGGTCATATGACAGCAAAAATATATTTTTCTATTATTCCATCTCTATACAATGCTACCCATTTCAAATACCATAAATTAATGAACAGTACTGTGCCAGAGAATTTTAAATATTTGAAAGCACAGTTTAGAAAAAAAAAACCATCAAAAATATCCAACACAATATATTACTTAAAATAAATAACACAATCATGAAGTAGTTATAAATGTAGTGTTTATAAAACGTAATAGTCGTTTTATGTCATGGTCCATACATTTAGAATGGACGGACGCGGACGATACCTCGAAACACTTCACGGTGGGGTCCGATTTGTTATAATTGCCTTACCCTCAACTGGAAGGCACTTTAAACAAAAAAAAAAACTTGAAAAAATACCTCATTAAGTTTTATTTGCTTGTTATATTATTCCAAAATAAATAATATTATATAATTTTTGTATAAAAGATAATATCACAATCCATCTAATTTAAGGTGACAGTAATATGAATAATTTTCCATGGAAATCATTAAAATGCAATAGTAATTGAATATCCAATTTTATTTCAGTTTGACTCAAACGTATAATAAAATTGAAAAGTTATTATTGTATAGCGTATACAAGAAAATATTTAAATAACTTTCAGATGTCGTGGAGAAAACCAATAATTCAGTGAAGTCAGTTCAATATATAAATACAGTTTGTATAAAATATTATTAATTGATTTTGAAAATGTTCAAAGGGAATTCTCTTTTGATTTTTTTGTCAAGGTACAATAAATCTGTTATTTACATTATAATCCAGTTTACAAAGTTTAATTACGAGCATTTGTTATTCATAATATTAATAGAGCGTAATCTTGAAATACGTTGTTTCTATTGTTTAACAGCAACTTACTGTACAGACAATTCGTAAATAATGTTATAAACCTTTTTATCTTGTACTACAAAGTTATTTTTCTCGAATTTAATCTGTCATTAAACATTAAGACAGTATCAGTATAAGTACATCAGTATAAGACAGTTAGTATCATTCAATTACAAAAAAAAACGTATCTTTTACGTTTAAACACAATACGGAAATAACACACCGTATGTTATCAAAATATTGAAGATCTTCGATAATATTTTTAGAAAATTCGAAATCAAAGTTGGGAAGAATGTTTAGGCAGATAATATGATATTATTAATATCTAGTAACACTTAACATTTTTAGGAAATTCTCTTCACATAAAATTATTTTCAGTAGGTATTTAGGTAAGTAAACGCTCCAGGTATAATTCCACGTTAAGACACAGTAATATGTGAATAATATCAAATAAAAAAAACATCGATTATACTGAAACAGTCCAGGTACAATCATACGTAACTAGGTACGTAGGTAGGTGTACCTAATAGATGTTTTTGACAGGTTATAATTCGCACCCCTCCGTTTACCGACGGACGACGCGCTATGCACATGACAGCCAACCTTTGTGCACTAATTGTAGGTACAGTATCAACAGATCCCGTCCGCGGCACTCGCTCGTAAAATTGAAGAGGGAAACGCAATTTCTTTTTGATGACGTCGAACAAAAAGACTAGTTTCTTTAAATTTCCACAGATTTTAATGACATGTTTTGATTGTTAATTTAATTTCTTTTTATTATTAATTAAAATTCTGAAGATATCAAGTATGCTAACACATTATCTAATTAACATAACTTGCATGTACTAGATATCTTAATATACAAGAACTTGAAAAATAGTGCGCAAACAAACGTCTCCAAATAAACCACTGCTATCACACTAGGTTTAGGGTTAGGGACCTTGTATTTTGAGGTTAATATACATATCTAAACAACAACAGCTAACACAGTGTCACAAATTAAGTATTTGTAAATAAACCTTGTCCCATCCGCGTTGTACTATGTGTTATCGAAAGGAAAAGGGCTATCACACGAGGACAGGAACGATAGAAGGCGACCGGGTGAGGGTGGTATTGATTGCCACGCCCACCCACGGAGCGTTGCCTAGCAACAGGCACGCCGCCTTTCCGCCCGCCCTACTTCACCAAGGAAAATATCTTACTGTGTCACAGAACCGTAACCGTTTCAGTAAACTCATGAGCTTTTTTATTTTTACTTTGCAACGAGAACAAACCCGGTCCTTTATATGACTCGCAAATAATATTAGAACTATTACAAAATGAGCTTACTTATGGTGGATAGGTGGATGGTGGATTCATATCTTTATGAAAAACTAGCTAAGCCTCCGCACGCATATACTTACTAACGTATAGACAGATAGATAGGCGATGCCTTTTATACAACGTAACGATAAAGTTGCAGGAAGGAACACGATAATGGAAATTTTTGGGAGCTTTTTTTCTACTATTCTATTCTTTACTTTTCCTACACATACACGTTTCTCCCGTGGGGGTAGGCAGAGACTACGTCCTTCTACTTGCTATAATCTTGACGCACCTATTTCGCTTCGTCTAATTTCATTAGCGTTATCATACATACTCGTCGATTATGAGTACTTTTCACCTGGCCTTTATTTAAGACGTGATCGATTTGGTCTAGATATGTTCGACTAGGTCGACCTTTACCGACTTGCCCACTCATCCTCGCCTTATAAATTGGTTTCGTTAATCTTCTGTCATCCATCCTCTCTACATGCCCAAACCAATTAAGCATACCTTTCTCTATTTTGGTCACCACATCCTCTACTACATCACAGCGTTTCCTTATCAAACTATTCCTGACTAAAACCTGACTAGATAATATATCTACGATCAAAAAAATTGTCATGTAATTCGGTACAGTATTTCTCAAGTTATGTTACTTTGCCTTTTATCTTTATATATATAAATCTTCTGTGCGTGTGTTTGTGACCAAACTCCTCCTAAATGGCTGAACCAATTATAATGAAATTTTTTGTGTCTATATGTGTCCTAAGGATGCGAGAATGGTTTAGATTCACAATTTAGTCAAATGGATAATGTTTATTTAATAAACGCGAAAGAAGTCACGGGCACAGCTAGTATATTGTTAAGATTAATTGGGACGGACATATTTTTTTTTTCAATTTAGAGTTAGAAAATTAAATAGTATTTTTTTGAAGATAACATACCTATTGTTCACTCACTTTAAATAATACTCAACATTTTCTACTATAACTTTTTAATTATTACCATTGTATAACTTAAAAACGTTATTTTATTAATAACTTATTGTACATACATAACAAGTTACAAAGCTGTAATACAGTTGGCGCGCGGAAAGCGGGGTACGAGAGGAGAGATCAGAATCGCAGGTTCAGATTTTCAAACGGTTTTTATGGATACTAAGCTACAAATAACAAAAGTATGATGTCGTATTTTAGATATAAACACATATATTATATGGAAGTATCGATTTCTTATGGAATTCTACAGGGTTTTAACACAATTCAGAAACATTTAATAAATCATCATAGATCTAACATATCTTTCTTAGAAACCGAACTAAAAACGTTGGCCGCATTACCACAAGCTCTGCATTGCCAGGGACGTAATATAGCACAGATGTCTAGAACCTGCTTCATCAATCCGATCAAACTATTAGGCCTCATAAAAATAACCTATCGATAAGTATAGTACTTTATCAAGCAAATTCCGGTTTATTACGATTATTGCTTCTCTGCATGATCTTACGGAGCAATAAAGTTACTTCTTCTTGTTCGTCTTAGATAATGGCGATTTGTGTTCAAACAATTAGTGACAATGACAGTATGTGAAATGTATTTTCAATCTTGTATCAGCGTTTCCAAGCTCCAACAAAACTGTGGCTCGTCCTACTAGAACTTTCCATGGAGCGTTATGCACCTCAGAATAAATGCTACGCGTTATTGTCCATAATAAACTCGACTTGTACACAATAACCAAACTATATCACACAAAACGCCACCAAAATTACATGATGTAGAAGTATTTGACAAATTTAATGAATTAAAGAAAACAACTGCTACTTTCAGACTGAGATCCCGCCAAAAACTCCTAAAGTTACTTCAGTCGCCTCTTACGACACATGGTAATGTAGAGATGTTCTATTCTGCACTGTTGGAATCATTTCACAAAATAAAGAGAGTATATACATAATTAAATCTTTCTGTCCTGTTAATATCTCTCCGAAGCTCGATCCTGGATATTGGATTCAGTACCGCGATATATTAAAGTGTGTTAGTAGGTTTTATTGTTTACCATAGCGATCTTCATGCTATCGATTATGAAAATAACGTGAACACAAACGTTTAATCTCTTCCAATAGTTTCAAACTTCTTACTAGTAACACAATAATATTTCAATAGATGATAAGTATTTCTTGTCAATAAATCTTACCGAGTCACTTTGACGATAATTTTAGCAACAATCATAAATTGCATTACAAATGTAAAAATAAAATCAACATACGTACGTACCAGTAGGTATCTTAAACAAACCACGTTCTCCGCCGCACGAGTAAATTTATTAGTACAGCATTAATAGTAATAAATCTCTTTGCGTATTTAAAATTAAATCAGGGTGCAAAGTTCGGGAAAACAACTCATAAAGTGAAAAGTAAAGCGTGGGGTGCAAAACTTAATTTAGGAACAGAGCCATAATGAATCCTAAATAAGATTTAATAAAGTTCGCCGTGAGACCCTCGCTCGCATCATAGGGGTAACTACCAGTCTTGTTTAACACTTTCACCCTTAATGCTAACAGTATTTTTTCTATTCCTTTATCAACAATAGTGTTCGTCAGATAATGTGTAATAATTTATTAATTTTAAAAAATATTTTAATTTATTGAAAACCTATGATAATAATTATCCTTAAGTAAATAAAGTGTAAGTAAATAAATAATGCCAAATAGGTTTACAACAGTGGTTCCTAACTTTCCTTGACGAGGTATCATTTTGGTTTATTTATTGACTAGCTGCTCTCCGCGGTTTTACCCGCGTAGTTCCCGTACCCGTGGGATTTTCGGAATAAATTTTATGTCACTCCCTGGATTTCAAACTATGTATATCCATACTAAATTTCATCCAAATCGGTCTAATAGTTTTTAAGTTTATTCGTTACATACAAAAAAAAAACAAATCTTTCCTCTTTATAACATTATTAGTATAAATAGCGGATACCACGATAAATAAAAAAAAAAATAAACTGGGTCAATACCATATTTTTCAAATTTAGTATGATTAAAATAATTATTTTAAAAGAAGCATTTTTACTAGAGTGTTCTGTTTTTAATTAGTGTGAATTTTGAGCTTACATCTTTTTCACAAATTCGGTAATGTTAGAACTGATATCATTGCTCAAAGCGACTCCACCAGCCCCATGTACCCCACCTACTTCTACCAACCGCTCGGCTATGCGCCCTCCGCGAAATATGAAATCGTTCTCCGATCATATTTTGGATCCTGCGGACCACTAGTGATCCGTGGACTACAGATTGCGAACGACTGGTTTACAACGGTTGAAATAAATATCGAATTATTAATTTCTCTTTTCCCCAGTGTTAACACAGTGATACATATAAATACAAGTACGGGTAACAGACCCTGAAACGGGTACTAAAGTAGAAAGTCGAAATTACCAAAAAGAATATATTTACCTTCATGTAAATTTAATTAAATTATATTATTAATTTGAATTTACATCATACTATCCCTATTATCCAACAAAGGCTTCGATTTTCTAATACAGTATATAAGTTCATAATGTTATGGGTTTATTTTTAGGAAAAATATAATCTGTTCTTTAGAACGTCATTCTTAGTATTGACTTCTTTAGTAAATACACAGTTTTTAAATGAAACAAATAATTTAATTATTATATTGTATCGTGCATAGTATTAATATGTCGATTACCCATAAAAATTAGACAATAGGAAAACAATGTTGTAAACGCCAGGTTACAGTCCTCAAGGGGAAAGTAGCTATATTATATTAAGGACAAATGTTAATAGGAGGAATACTTATGTATTCTTTACATTACGATCCATGTGGTACATGTAAAATTTATGTTTATTCAAACTTACTCAAAATAATCGATTAAAAATATTTTAATACAGAATACCTAATAAATTACTATTCATAGAAATCCGCCGTTTTTACTACACTTTTTTACAAAACCAAAAGTCATTAGAAAAACTATGGTGTTATTTATAGTCTTTTTATCTGGAAGCAGGATCTTTGTGACGATTGTCTTTTGTCGTAGCCGACATTTTTTCATCGTGATAAATAGACGTATCTATCTCTCGATTGCAATGGTCTTTAGTGAGTAATATGTGCCGATTTCTTTGTAGATTTAATCTTTATCGTGTGTCTATAAAGTTTTTGCTAATTTTACACTTTTCAACGTAAAAAAATCCATAAAAAATAAGATTAATCCTAATTTAAAAAAATATATAACAACGATGAAATAAATACTAAGAAATAGTTTTTAAACTATCGCCTGTAACTTTACTGAAACTATGTAAAAAGTCTTATAGAACTTAGTCCTTTTAAGGTCAAAATCTTTTTTGTGTTTCCTTTTTTTTTTTCACCTATCGGTATCTTTGTTCGCGTTTTAACAGATAATCTAACCAAGATATATAATCATTCAGGCTCTACATCACGAGCAATGTAATTCAAAAATCTTTCCATTTAAAGAAGAAGGAATACGATTACTGCAAGGCCCCTTTTTCTGAAATATTATTTATCTGTTATGAGGTTGAATAGTAATTATAAATAATAAGTTTGTTTTTAATAACACTCACAGTTTTTCGATATATCAAATTTCATGTTACTTCTTAAATAAAGTGGTATCTAAGGTGTTTGGAAATGAAACTCCAAGGTCCAGATACTTTACCTGATGTGTCTCTAAAATTCAATGTGTCTAAAAAATCACTCCAACGTTGGAGGACGGTAATGTCACAGATAGGCCACTTTAATAAAACGTAACATTGTTAGATCTGCAAGATAACCTTGTAATGCAATTAAAGTAGAGGGTTCCTTACTTCTCCCGAAAGATATATCCTTATCCTTTGAAAGTCCTCTCTTTCTCTCCCTTTTTCTTCTCTTCTGTAAGAGGCTTCATTTTCTGTTTTTTCTTTACGGATCACATCTTCCCTACCTTTTTCTTTTTTCAAATTGATATTAAAACCATTCTTCATTCTTCTTTCGCTCATATACTGTTTAAATTCTTATAAATTTCTTGGAATTATCTGCAAATTAGTATATTTCTGTGCGATTGAAATGGGATCGTTTCCTTATACTATTCCAAGGTATAATATGTAGAATCCTATAATCTCACTTCAGTTGCATTATTTCCTATACGTAATAAATATACATAATACCCAAATGTTTTTATATCGTAAGCGCCATATAGTTTTATCATAAGCGACGAATGTAAGAATGACATGGCAGTTACGATAATATCACATGACGATAAAAAACACAACAGCTTATCATAAAACTGTAACCGATTAACTTTATAAGTTAATAGTTCAATAAAATTTGTAAAATCTTTTTCTTAATCCTGTAGATTTTCATTTTCTGACTAACAATTTTTTATTTTAAATACACCTGTCTTATATAAATTAGTTTTATTATCCTCTGCTGACAAAAAATTCCACATAATAAACAAGAAATTGTTTATAATAATTCATCTTCAGGTGTTATAACCCGCCTTATTAAAAGGTTAAAATGTAACAGGTGGTCAGAGTTCTTGTAAAATTAATGCATTAAACAGCTATACTAATAAATAACATTGAAGCCTCTGTTTTTAACACGAAAATAACATTTTTTTTTTACAAAATAAGCATTATATTTATATACGATAATTAACTTTTTACATTTTTGTCTGTATGTTCCGGCTAATCTCCGGAACGACTTGTCTGATTTTAATTGGAATTTTTTGGCAGATAGTTGAAGTTACTCCGCGTAACTAACTAAGACAAATTTTATGTTTTCGACAATAATTAGGGTTACGCGTAAAAAATTCAACAAAATCCGATTCTACGCATAGTTTTACTAGCATGTATTTGAAATTATAAGCAATATCTTTTCTTTCTCTTAGTACCAAAAATTATACGAAATAATTATGGTTCCGTATAAATAAATTTAAACCCATGAAAATAGTTGCTGGTTTAACTCCTAACCTTACAACTTACAAATACACTAATCTTGTAAAGAAAACATCACATACTTAATACGCGTGTAGCTGGATGAATTTTTTTTTTTTATAACATATTATAGAGTAATATAGATAGTTTTTGGCGGGATCTGATTCTGTCAAGTTGTAGTTCTTATTTTTTTAATAACTTTCCTAAATTGATCCTATATTATATCATGTCAGTGGCATTTTAAGTGATATGATTTGGTTATTATGCACAAGTGAAATGTATTTTAAATATTAAATCGAAACATTTTATTTAAAGTGCCCCAAAAACTCTCTGTACTAGCAAAATTAGCATCGATTTGCTAAAGCTTTGAAGTGTTGATATTTAAAATTGAAACAATATTCTACTCAAATGACACTGACCAAAATACCTATGTAATTCTAACAAATCGTCATTACTATGAAGCACATAATTTAAAAATATATACTGATTAATGATTTAAAAAAAACGAAAAGATATAAGAAGTATATTATTTACTTAGTTCTAAGTTAATCACAATAAACAGATAAACATTTATAAGATAAAAATCTAACATTCCAAAATATATTACAGACCTATCATAATAAAATTATAACCTATAATTTAATTTTTAAAACGGTTCACTACAAAACTGACGCTGACTGTTGTCAGATAAAAAAGTGGTCGCATATTCGTTTGATTCTTCTTTTTTTGTTCAAAGCGCCTCTTGCCTTCTAGTTTAGTGGCCCGGAATAGAAAGATGAGGTGTATTTCTCGAAACTCTATATCATAACTCAAACAATTTCACTTTTAAAATGATAAATACGTTCATTAAAAGATGGATAATGTTTGTTATAGAAATTATGTGAACTAAATAATAATTTAAATTCTTCAGTTCAGCATTAAAATATTTATGACTATAATATAAATAGATTTGTAGAACATATAAAATTGTTTAAGATTTATTTATGCATAGTGTGTAAGGCAAACATGTGTATTTAATTGTTGATTTGTTTTGAAACTAAATTTGTCAATAATACACACACAGAGACGATTTATTTATTTTTAACGACTTTACTTGAAATTAGGATATAAAAATATCTGTAGTACCTACCTATTATATAATAAAAGTATCATTTATGTCAACATTATTTGATGTTTATTTATAGTAAGCGTAAAAATGATACGTATGAAAAGTTTCGACATTAGAAATTATTATAATAGATACCTAATTATATATAGTAAGAAGTTATGATCAATTTAATTTTCATAGAATTAGGTACGTAATAGGTAAGCAATAGCTTTTTTGACTTTTAACTAACTTATGATTTAAAGAAAAGGTAAATGTAGTACAAATATACATTATATTTTAAAATTTCCCACGAGCAACGAAGCTCGGTGTCTGGGCTGCGCCGTCCGACCGTGACAGATTGCTCCACAGCAGAACACGTCATCTGTCAAAATCGTCTGCAACTCATTGATCGTTCGCAGGTTGGGATACTAAACATTGTTTTTTCTATATATATATACCGATTAGGCAAAAGAAACTTATAACCAATATGTTAAATTCCAAGTATAGCGGTGACGGCCAAGATACCAACGGTTTATAGATGGTCACCGTCGTCCTATTTTATAGTGAAAATTATTCAGTAACTAAATAATAAACTGATTGCAATCGAAAATAATTTAGTACATTCATTAAAATCCGTGAAAAATTCATTACAAACTATATTGATATTATGTTAGTACACGTCACCGACATGATATGTAGATTGATCTCCATTGCAAATAGATAATATTTTTCTAAAGTTAAAACAAAGGAATTTACACTTACGGGATTCCGAATAAAGTAGGTACACTCCTTTTCATTTAAATCTTCTTCTAAATTAATGGCCACTGTGAGTAGGTATATATAATTATGTTTATATCGTGTGTATAAAAATTATAACATAATTTTGATTGTTTTCATGTAACATGGAATTACCTAGTTAATTTTTATGACACCTCAAAATTAATGCTTCGCATTATTATTTCCAACACATATCATTTATGCACAAAATATCACACAAAATGCTTTCAAATTTTCACAATGTAAGGTCAATTTACGCAAGTTAATGAAAACTAAAAAAACTTCTGCATGACAGATTAAGCATTCTGCTAAAGTCTAATCATTCTGCTAAGGTCTTATTGTACTTAGAAGAGTAATTCGGTTTGTTGAGAAAAAATAATTTAAAAAAATCATAATAACCTTCTGACTAGTGATAATGGTATTTATTAGTCATTACTCCTAAAATCTGCCACCCCTTTTCTTAGGTTTTTTTAAAGCTGGCGTCTAATACCCAATTACCTAAATCCTGTTTATTATTAATAACAACAAATAAATAAAATTAATATTTATGTTTTTTCAATAAGGACTAATTTTAGACGAGCTATTAACCACAATCTCATCCGAACGTTAATTCAGCAATAGCATTTATGCTTAACGAACTCGTTCTCATTACTGAATTATTTTACTGTATTTATCATAAATAAGTCACAAATGTTCTTAACCTTTTCAGATTGTTTTTTAAATTTCGGAGCGTTATTTTTTCTTTCTTCTTTTTAGACCCATTGCTTTTAGCCTGTATCGAGCTGTTAGATGGACCTTTATAGATGAATACTTGTTTTTTTTTCATAACTAAATGATCAGCTTTGAGCATTTGTAAAAATAAATAAATTTAATTAAAAAATCCGTTATGCCCGAGCACAGGTGGTCAATAATAGAACGAACTTTTTGCAGTTATCAAAAAGCTAACATATTCTGTAACAAAAGCACAATTCAAGATACGAGTCAACACGACAGATGTAACAATGCATTCAAAGAATGATTAATTGTTTATACGAACATATTACATGCACAAATTAAAAAAAAAGTTATAAAGAATAGTAGAACAAAAACTTTTTACCTTATATTTTATTTCATCGACGCCAACATGTCTACAGCGAACAGATTCGAATCTTGTAGGCTATCATTAATTATATATTTTGTCTTACTCGCGCATTCCATTTTTAAAAACGATTTGATCTATTGATACGATTTCGTTGTCTATCGATCACGCGCAGAGCTATCTAAATGTATTCATTTACTGCGCATCTTTTTGCAAATAATTCTTGACATGTAGATCATAAAGATTAATTATGAAATACTATTCTTAGTTTAACTGACAATGGGTCATAACAATCCATATGTAGGTATCAAATTTTGTGCCATATAGATACAAGATATCTTTTCTATATTTGACAACTTTCTTGTCACTAGACAAATCTGCAGAATGTCAATCTTATAAAAAATGTTTCTTAATTACCTAGGTTTAAGGTTACTTACACGTAGAGAAGAGATGACATTATAAATGCAAAGATTTCTGTAACCTTTTTAGTTCTAGTTAAGAGAATGAAAGAAATAAATTGAATATTAAGGTAACGTATACATCTGATTATGCACATCTATAGATAAGTATATTTAACTGATATTAATATGAAAGTAACTTATTATTTGTTTACTTAACTAATTACGTGGTATCTATAAACAATTGAAATATTTTATAGAAAAAGTCTTCATCAACGCATAACTAATTAACTCTAAACAATATTTCATCTGACGGGATTGCATGACGCGAGACAAAAAACGAAAGGTCGGAATGACCGCGCCAAAACCAAGACGCTCTGTCCAAAACAAATAAAACTTAAACAAAAAATGAAGGCGGTTAATAAGCTGGATGACATTTGGGAATTCGAAAAATTCATTCAAAGCATTATTAATAGCGCTCTTGAAGTGGGTCTCTACTTATGATTATTAAAATGAGAAGACAGCAATTACTTATCCTTAGACAAAATCCATTCGGACCATTAATCCAGTCAGGGTTATGGTTGTGAGTTATTGTTTTATTGGTCGTACAAGAACCTTTGTATGCTTACCTCGAGTAAAACTCTTATTTCATTTTAAAGATTGCTTCTTCGTAATAAGTATTGGATGGCGTGATAGCAAATAATTTTATAAGGACCCTTAACAATATGTCAAGACATTTCTTATTCATTATTTCTTATTTTTTTTTAATAAATAATATGTTCGACCTTAAGTTTACATTGTTCGGCTCCGATCGGGATGCCCGCTCGTGACGATATTTCTCAAAATTATTTCGAAAATAAAAAAAGAACACAATGCGGGTTCTTTATGCATTTCAAACCTACATTTATTATTATGAGAGAATGATAATGTGATTATTGTTTTGCGAGCTTTTGTATGATTGATAGTCGATTGTCACGGATAATTATGTGCTCGGAAACATTCGATTTTATGCCTTATTGATCGATAATATTAACTCTTTTTATCTATTTGAGCTACAGTCAGTTTTGATAGATAATATTTTTTAATTGTAACAATAATATCAGATAGTAAATGGCCAGCGACGAAGCAAAGGCGTCTTCGTAATAGTAGACACGAGTATAAATACCAAACTTAATCATGACATCTGACTTATATTGGTTAACCTATTTAGTTCCTATAGTAAGAAATCATCTCTCATTTATCTAAATTCCTCTTGCTCATATGATCAATTTTTGCGAATTCCATAATATTCATGTAAGACTAGGACCAGAAAACATTAAATCGAAAACTATTCAAAGAGCATGAAATGTTTCATAAAACATATATAAATTTTACAAAAAAATCATTTGAATAACAATGCAACGAAATTACTGTCGTAATGTGCACACAAATTCAATTACTTAGATAGCAAATGAGGCCTCTAAACGAAGGTAACACAACTCATTAGCAATATCTTCTAAATGCACACAGTTAAGTATTGAAATAGAATAATATAGTTCCTTTATACATTGACAATAGACGTTGATGCCTGGACAATGCCACACAAATTAATAATTCACGGTTACAATACTATTAGACGTTATTTTAATTTGTACCGTTCGATACGCTCTCGCCTGCTCATCGACGTTGTCTATTTTCTGTTTGTGTGGAATTTCGTCAATAGCTATTATTGTTGCGTCGCGTCGTGTTGATCGTCTCGATTGTCTATCCAGATATATAAACGAATGATTGGATTCTCCGATACAAAATGCCGATATTGTACAATTCGAACAACGTATTTCTGGCGCCGGACAACGACGCCGCGCCTGCTCCGCCCGCGCCGCTCCGCTCTTTACCGACTTACATTTTGACGAGAGCAATGGCCGATGTTATCTTTTGTGTTTAATAATGCAGTGACTGTTGACCTAATGAACTACATCGTTTTTAATGTTAGATTACTATTTACTGATATAAAATCTATATACATTTTCTGTTATGAAATTTATAAATCAAACTTCAGTTAATCGGCACATAAGAAAAATAACCATAAATACACCACCTAATGTGCCTACAAAATTAAAACGGCATTAGTTTATGTAGATTCTAACTTATCACTCGATATATAAGTAAATATAAATTGATTTAGATAAAAGTAAACTTTATTATCCAAATAGTGTAATGTACATAATGATCATTTGTAAATAATTGACTTACACGATCCTGTAAGGAACCTTTTTTTGTTTAGTCAAAAATGTTAGGTCTTCGCTAGTTCAAATTCCGAGAATTTTTTTACATTCAGGTAATTCACTTTGGCAACCCTTGTACTAGTTACCTTTTTGCGGCGGATTTCCTTCAGCGTTCGCCCCAGGTGAAGCTGTGAAAGCCCTTCTGGTCAACAGCGTTAGTTAGTTATTATAGAAAAAGGAACTTACACGATACCAACATACTATATAAGTAGATTTATTGTTAGTCCATAGGCCCCGTCCATGAGTTATGTAAGCGTCAATGGGAGGTTTTGTTTTGCTTATTTGGTTATTACGTGACCCATTATTCCACTAAGTAGTTTTGGTTTGTTTTTTCTTAAATTACATCATTGCTCACGTAATCATAAGGGGAGGGGTAAGAGCTTTGCTTACTATTGCTGGTAAGGGGAAGTTGGGGGTTAAAAAGTTTAAAATTTACGTATATTATTTATTTGCGTACTAAATAAATATATTTTTTTGTAGACTTGAATAGCGACGTTATCAACAAATAACGTTATAAAATAAGATGTTTCTATACTTATACTATAGTTATGTTTAATTTTGTTTATATAATTAAAATAATCAGCTTGAAAATTGTAATCCTGTTATCAGTAATTAGTAATGTTAAATGTAAAAATCGATGTTCTTTATATTATTATAGACACCTGAATGTATACTATTACAAAATGTAAATTGTTACAAACTTAACCATTAATAATTGTAGAAAAATAAAATATATTGCATGTAGTAGGCGTGCCGGCCACGCCCGCGTTCGCAACCTGCTTATTACCCACTTAGCTTCATCACTTCTGTAGATTGTTTTAAAACTTTTAGTATTTCATATTAAATAAATTGTTGAAAAAATATGAATATACAAATTATGCCATCTAGTTTATAAACAAGAAAAATAAGTGGATATATTTATTTGCAAACACTAAGTACCTAGTCGATATTTTTGTAATATCACACTTTTCTTAAGTGCTTAAGTTATGTTTGTAATTCCACTAACCTTGAAATTTAGGATAGTAAGACCTATATACATACTACATTATGTCATAGTATCACTACATTTAAAAGTTTGTAATCTATATTAATAAATAAAATTGAAGTGTCTGTTTATATTGTCAAAATTATTATTTTTTTACTAAATAGATATGAACGTACATACGACAACTATACCAAAAATACAATTTTTAAAATTTTGGCTGTCTGTCTGTTTGTTCCGGGTAATCCCCGGAACGTCTGGACGAATTTTGACGGGACTTTATTCGGTAGATCCCGATCCGGACAGATCCGGTCGCGTATCTGCCTCCACATTGCAACGCTGCTCGACCCACACAGTACGGTATCCTCTACAGCGCCGCAGTGATGGCACGCTGCTGTCGGCTTCCTCCTGGCTATCTTGTGCAGATACTAACCGAAACAACCATGTCAGGATAGTATCTGCACAAGACGGAAGCTGAGTGAGCGGTGCCTCCTACCCATCCACTCCTGGAGGGCCGGGTGGATGGCTTCTATGGTGCTACGACCGTAACGCACATCCACCAGGTCCTCCTCCCATCGCCGTAACGCTGCCTCCCTCGCCCACCTCTTCAAGAATAAATACCCTGGCAGAAAATTATAAATCATTGTATTTATTTTATTAGATTGCAAATTTTTATGATGATCTTTAGATGAAAAAAAATATGATAAAATTTTATCAACTATTTTTTTGTATATTAAAACAGTCTAGCATTATTTTTCAATATAAAGTTTAACACCAATAATCTTATTTATTTTCATAAACAAAGATAAGACTTCTATTTTATTCGGTAGTAAATCTTTAAAACCTAATAAAGTCGACTTAACTGTTCCACCCTTACTGTAATCAATGTCTAATTCCGTATTCGCAGCTTACAATAATGATTAACGACAAAGTTTATTAATTCGATCAACTAGGATTAGAGGATTCACGTTGCGGCGGAGGGTACGTAGAAAAAACAAACGAATTTTGTAAGGGATACCTCGGGGTTGTCGTCGATACTGTCATTTCAGGGTTGCCTACGTACAATTAAAATATCTATTTTACACGTTTTATAATTTATTATCTATATCTATAAATATATAATTTTTATATAAAATATAAGATCACTAGGAACTGTCCCATTTTATTAACTTTATAGATCAGTTAACAAACAAATATAAAAAAATAGTGTGCATAATTTCATAAAGTTAATTTTGTGTAAATCGTTTTTAAAATTTGTTACCATTTTGTAACAATTTGTAAAATTAACATTGATTGTTACATTATTATGATACCCTTCGTAAAACCCTGTGCAATAAAAAAATAGTATGTGTGTGTATACAAAGATTTAGAAAAACAGACTTTTTATAGAGTAAAATCCATTGAATTTAGGCAGTGATTACCAAGTATTTTAATTCAACTCCTACTGCAAAAACCATTTTTGTTTTTAAAAACAATTTTCATGTTCTATCAGGCGCAAACAGGAAAAAATCCTGTGTTAATAATATACAGCAAATTGTGTAAATATTATTTACAATTAGTTCTCCAGACGAACTTCGTACCGCTTTAAAATAAATAAATGGTGTGTTTTTTTATAAATATAAAATAGGCACATGCTTAGCTCCCATATCACCTGACGGTAAGTACAGATGAGGCCAAAGTTGGATCGCGGTTACCCAAAAGATCCATCTATTCACCCTTTTTTGAAGACTGCCATTTTATAGATAGGTGGGAATACAAAGCCCGGTATTAAATCTAGTTTCTTTGAATACGCAAGAAAATATATAGAACCAGACTTTGTTTTATATACCCGTCCATTCATCGATTCAACCGAAAGACGACCACTGGTGGACATAGGTCTCCCCCAAAGATCTCCACGACCACTGGTCTTGCGCCACTCGCAGCCTGAGCGAACAATGTGCCTAGCCCACTGCTACTTAAGTTTAGCAACTCTTCGGGCAATATCAGTTACTTCGGTTCTTCTACAGATCTCCTTATTCCTGATTCGATTACGCAGTGAAACTCCAAGCATAGCCGTCTCCATTGCTCTTTTAGCAACTTGGAGCTTTTTTATTAGGCCCATTGTGAGCGACCACGTCTCAGTGCCGTATGTCATCACTGGCAACACACACTGGTCGAAGACTTTTGTCTTGAGACACTGTGGTATTTCGGACGAGAAAATCCTCCGTAGCTTCTCGAACACGGCCCAGGCGATTTGGATTCGACGATTAACCTCTTTCTCCAAGTAGGATCTGGTCTTTTTTTTTCCGTGGGGAAATGCATTTAGGCATACCCTCCCCGATGGGCTGGGAGGGTTATGTGGGACTCACCCATGCGTGAAGCGCCGGGAATACCCACTAAAACCCCACGCCTTCTTGCACCGTATTATTGCCGGGGAGCGGGAAATAGCGATGTGCAGTACTACCGCTCGACCCAACCGGTGTTAGCCCACTATAGGGGCCTCGCCTTAGAGGGGACTCTCATGACCCGAAATACCTGTTTTTTTTTTTTTTGTGTTTTTGTTTTTTGTTTTTTTTTTTTTTTTATATTATTATTATTATTTTATTTTTTTAATAATACAACCAGGTACTTTATGTTGGGCGCAAGTCGTCGCCAATCCGGTGCTGTTGCCGTCTAACCCGCCGGGTGCGAGACGGGTTTCGGGTAGACAGCTCTCTCTCCCTCTCCGCCGCCTCCTTTGCGAGCATCACCAACTCGCAAAAAGAGGCGATGGAGATCCACGTCGTCTCAATACCCGCTAACCCCCTGACAATTGCCGGGAGTGAGAGCTCTGGTCTGACCATCGCTGAAAGCTCCTGGCGTGGTTGCTCCCACGCCGGGCACTCGCATAGAGTCTGCAGTGCTGTATCGCTCGCACAGCCGCAGTGGTGGCATCCTTCCGTTTCCTCTCGACCTATCCGACGCAGGTACCTCCCAAAGCAACCGTGCCCTGAGAGTACCTGCGTCAATCGGAATGTGAGGGTGCCATGCTTTCTATTAAGCCACTCAGTCATAACGGGTCGAATAGCATCGATCGTCGCTGCTCCGGAAATAGGACATTCAAGTCTTCGACTCCATGCGTCCACCACTCTGGCGGTGCGTCCTAAGAGCTGCAATTTCTCGAGGAGCGAGTCGCACCCCTTGTTGTAACGACGCTGCGCGTTGATGAAATAGCGTCGCGAGGGCCCGCGCCTCCAAGTCCCAAGGTGGGAAGCTAGCCAGAAGTGTAGCCGCCTCGAAAGATACCGTGCGGTACGCGCACACGGCTCTGACCGCCATCATCCTTTGCGGACTACGCAATTGGGCAATGTTCGCAGCTGTTAGACTTGACGCCCATACTGGGGCACCGTACAGGGCCATAGAACGCACGATGTCTTCATACAGCTTGCGGCAGCCAGAATTAGGACCTCCCAAATTAGGTAATAAGCAGGAGAGGGCCCCCGCAGTGAGTAGGATCTGGTCTGTCCCAGGTATACATAACTGTCAACAACTTCGAATGCAGAGCTTCGATTTTTATAGGAGTTGGCACAACATGGACGTTCGACATGACTTTCGTCTTGTCCATGTTCATTTAGACAACTCGTTTGGAGGATCTATTGAGTTCACTGAGCATCGTACATAGGTCATCTGCGGTCTCAGTGAAGACACTCGAAAACCGCTTATAGACATGACTCAGAAGTGAGATGGGTCTATAATTTTTTAAAAGGGTATTGTCACCTTTTTTGGAAAATAGGATCACCACAATTCTATTTATTTATTTTTTTATTTATTTATTTAGATAAGACAATTTACACAGAATGTTTTAAAACGATAATAGTTGCTTTAATTAAAAACTGTGTTGCAACTACCATCGCCCGCCTCCGGTACATATCTTGAAAACTACTTTATAGAATATAAATACAAATATATACGAGTAATATTAAAAGAAACAAACAAAAAATGCAAAAAAAAAAATAAATATATAAATGACCATGTGTTAATATTGCGTGTATAAGCGTGCATGTGTGTATGTATGCTTAATCTATATCAGTGTAATAAAAATAAAATTCCTTTATTTACTTTACTATTGTGTGAATATGAGTAGTTGTTCTGTTTCCTCGTAAGTAAGTCCTAATAGCCAGTTTAAGGTGGTTTTATTACATTTCCATTTGGTAAGTGGATAAATATTTATTTCTTTATGAATTTTGTTGTATAACATAGGGCTTATGTAATGATAGTGTCTACTAGCTAACTCTATTCTTCTTGATATAGTTGGGCATATAAGGTCATGTCTACGCTTCAAGCTGGTATAATTACAATCATATGCCAACTCAGCATGTTTTTTTTATGACACTTTGTAGAATGAACAATTTACGGACAGATAGAACTTTACATAGAGAGTAAAGTTCACAAGTTGGGTAGAGAAATGGTTTAGAAGTCATCACTTTCAATAACGCTCTTTGAGCTCTTTCAATTTTAATAAATAAAGTTTTACATGAACCACCCCAAGCCGTAATGCAGTATGCTAGTATGGATTGAGTTAGAGCAAAGTAGACAACTCTTAGTGTTACTAGATTAAGACTCGACCTCAGGTTTTTTGAAAATATAAATCATTTTTCTTATTCGTAACACTACACTATTAATTTGTTCATGCCAGGAAAGAACATTATCTATCAGTACACCAAGATATTTTGTAGAAATTGTACGAGTTAAATACTGACAACTACATAAATAATTATAGTGGGAAACACATGTATGAGCCTGAATAGTAAAATCATCGGAAGGTAACAAGGACTTTTTAAGAGCGAAAGTAACAAAACTAGACTTTTTTACATTAAGTGTTAATAAATTGGTAGATAGCCAGTTCATAATTGAATACAAGGCAGTTTCAGCATGGGATTTAGCTTCTATCCATGTTGTTCCATCAATAATCAAAGCTGTGTCATCAGCATATGTAAGTATTTTGCAATGGGGTAAATCTAATGTACATAGGTCATTTATATAAATAAGAAAAAGCGTCGGCCCCAGGACACTACCTTGTGGTACGCCAAAGGTGAGCAAAGCGTCATCACTGGTAATGTCATCAATTTTAACACATTGGTAACGATCATTTAGATAATCTTTAAAAACTTCAAAAACAATACCCCTGATGCCAATATGCTCTAATTTTTTTAGTAAAATAGGGATAGATACAGTGTCAAATGCTTTAGACAAATCAAGAAAAATACCTATTGACTTTAATCTAGAATCCAGACTTTGAACAACATGTCTAGTCAGATCTAAGACCGCTTCCTCAGTACATCTTCCATGTCTAAAGCCATATTGATTATTCGCTAGGATATTGTTACATTTGAGGAAATTTAAATGTCTATTATTTAATATTTTTTCAAAAATCTTTGAGAAGGTACAAAGGATAGCAATCGGTCTATAATTGTTAACATTATTTTTGTCCCCGCTTTTGTATATTGGAAGTATAAGAGCTTTTTTAAATACACGAGGAAAACAGCCAGTGTTAAGACAAAGATTGAATATATGCAAAAGAACGGGTATTAACACTTGCCTAGCAGATTTAACTATAAACGATGATATTCCATCCCAACCACTAGCACAATTTGTTTTTAGATTTAAAATAATAGATTCTATTTCACTATAATCTGTGTCAAATAATACCATAGAATTGAGCAGAGGAGAGGTATGATATAAACCACTAACGTTACTTGTAAATGAAGGAATCTCGGAAGCAAGAGACTTGCCAATATTAACAAAAAAATTGTTAACAATATTTATAGATGACAATCGATCCTGGGAAATAGACAATAACTCGTTAGGGGATACAATTTTTTTTCCAATATTAGCGAATTCCTTTAACAGCTTCCAAGTAGCTTTTGAATCACCTCTAGCCTTGTGGAGCTCATTTTGTTCATATTTGACTTTAACTGATTTGAGTAAATTATTGCAAAAATTTCTATATCTAGTGTAGGTGATTTTTAAAACCTGGTTATTGGGTTCCTTAATGGTTTTGTATTGGAGTTTGTCTCGATGCCTGATGCAGCGCAGAAGACCAGGAGTAACCCAGGGTTTCAGAATTCTCTCTTTATTAGGAATGAGATGTACAGTGGTATTATTTCTTATTATAGACGATACTATATTCACAAGGCAATCAGCAGCGGTATTCGCATCTTGACAACTAAAAATTGAAGTAAAGTCAGTTTTTTTTAGATTCCTTAGTATTTTATTGTCATCAGTTTTTGTTACGATACGCTTTGATTCTTGGACTTTAGGTTTAAGATTACAACATAAAAGAATAGGTGCATGGTCAGTAATAAAGGAATTTAAGACAAGTGTTGTTGCTTCCTTATTTGTTTTAAGAATAACATGATCAAGGCAATTTTCGTTTCTTGTAGGAAATAAATGTGCTGGTAACATAGCGTGAGAAGCCAATAGATTAAGATAGGGTTCAGAGTTAGAATCATTAGTGACAGCTGTGATATTTATATTTAAGTCGCCTATAAGTGCAATAGTTCTGAAGGAATTTAGTGTTTTTAAAAAGTGATCTAAACTATTTAAAAAGTTAGAGGTATTTTTGTATGATGGAGAACGATACACTGCAAGAACAGCTGTATCATCTGAGAATTTGATCATATGACAATTTGCGTCATCGATATTTTGTTCTTCCACAATAATTTTAAGATCATTCCTTATATAAGTTACAATTCCATCATTTTGGTTAGTATAACTGGTTTTCCACATCGAATATCCACGTAATAAGGGAATATAAGAGGCCTTACTTAACCAGCATTCTGTCAAAATTATAGCTTCTGGGTTAAAACTTAATCTAGACACTAGTACAACGAGATTGTCAAAATTGCATCCAATACTTCTTATGTTAACATGAAATATTGATAAACCATTCTTTATGTTAGTGAAGTAATCTTTACATTGTTCTGGCGCGCAAATAAATGCTTTAGAAATTGTAATCGATTTCATTTCATCATTAATTATGTTATTATTAATCATAGGCGAAAATATTTATGAATGTACTGTAAAAATGCATGCCAGAATGTTTCTCATAAACAATATTAAATTTATTACCTACTAAATAAAATTATAACTTGTGGGAAAGTGATTATGTATTGTAATGAAAGTAGGTACAGTGAGTGTGGATATTTATGTGACTGTATGGTCGAGTAGATATTGGAGTTGCACAATTTTAACAAATATATTGTATATATTTATATAACATCGTAAAAAATTATTTGGAATAATTCTGAATATAATATAAAGACAGCTAGTACTAATGATAATTATGTAGTAACTAAGGTAAAATAGTCTACATAGCCCTGTCATGATACATAGTTTAATTATCATGTCAAAACATCTAAGATATTTATTACATATTATCTTTAAACTAGTATATTTAAATTTTAAAAACATCTTTAGCGATTATTTTGCAACCAATTAGAGAATATCTGGCCCACGCAAATAACATATACCCCATTAGATAACAATTATATACCACAAATCGTTTATAAAACATATATAACAATCCATACAATATTAACATATAAAAGGTAATCTCAAGGCAAACATAACAACGTACTAAATAATTATGTTGTAGAAATGTTAAATACACGATTAAGGTCTGATTCAGTGCGTATAGAATAAACCTGCATTCTTTCAGCCTGTCGAGCAAAAATACGCCCACGTTTCGACCAGGAGAATCTCCAATTTTGCTTTCGACACTCCTCGCGTACTCGAAAGAACAGCTGGCGATTTGTACGTGTCAGACGCTCATTTATATATATGCGATGCGATTGTGTGGATTGCCCCTCGTTTGTGGCTCGGCGGACTCGAGCTGATGAAATTATCTGATCACGAAGACAGCGCCGAGTCAGCCGTACCACGATGCGTCTGCCTCGTGATACAGCATTAATAACCCCTCCTTCTCGTTCAACTAATGTTCCAATACGCTCAGCAAAAACGATATCTCTCGCTTCCAATGGTACTCCTAATCTTGCGGCTAGTACGCACACACCGAGTGGATGACATTTTTCTCCTTTTTCCTCCGGTAGGTGTACTATCTCCAGGTCAGAAAGGAGTGCCTCTTGGTCTCTATCGTTCAAATCGAGCTGAAGTTGAGCCACAGTTTGTTCAAGCTCAGTTATCTCGCTGGAAGTGGTAGTGGACTCTCTTTGTTCAAGTGCCTCTAATCTACGCTCGAATCCGTTCAGGCGTCCGTTCAAACCAGCTACAGATGTTCGCACTTCAGCCATTTCCTTTCGTAGCTCACGGATCTCTGTAAGACACGCAACCAGTTCCTGCCGCAGGCCCTGTACTACCTCGATATCTACGTATTCCAACGACGTCTGTGCGTTCGTAGAGAAGGTAGTTATAGTAGCAATATCAGTAGGATCCTCCGCAATGTCTCCAGGGTGAGCTGATGAGAAGCTGTTATCAACTTTTTTAAGTTTTTTCTTGCACTCCGGACACGACCAGTCTTTACTGATATGGGCTGTGTCGGATAGCGCGACACATCCTTTATGATACTTAGCTGAACAGTTGTCGCAACTAGCGATGCGCACTCCTTGTGAAATAAATTTACCGCAAGCTGAACACTTGTTTGCCATTGTAAGAGTTTTTCAAAGTCCGTTTGTAAGTATAATATATTGTACCAATAGATAATATACAATCACAATTCCGTATAATGATTGTATTTTTATACTACCCTCTTCCGGTCAGATTTATTATAGATATTGTTCAACCCAAAATAAATACGTTATTTTGTAGTAAGAGGTAAAATTACCATTCACAAACACTAACACACACAATACAAGCACAAGAGACAACACTTATAAACTGATTATTAATGTTTAGCTAATATAAATATTTTTAAAACTCAATTAATAGACAGCGCAACACGTCTGCTTACGAGGCGTCAATCGAATGAATTGCCTATGCTATGCCTCTGGCGTTTTTCCCACGAGTATGACGGATTGAAAGAGCTTCTGAAGGGGCTCAACGATCGGTTGTCCACCCGCCTTCAGCAGCTCAGCTGTTATTCCATCTTTACCCGGTACCTTGTAGTTCTTGAGCTGTTTGAGAGCCATTCGAATTGCGTACAGGCTGGCGTCTAGGATATCTCAGTGAAGTGTCGGATAGGTCTCTTTGGTCTCGGGCTAAAATTCGAGTGGGTTTTCGTGTTGATGTGTAAACCTGTCCGTAGAACTTATCAACTTCCCTCAAGAGCTCAGGTCTGGAGGATATGATTCTATTGTCGTCAGCCTTCAGCTTGATCAATCGACTATACCCAATAGCCAGATCTCTAGCGAAAACTTTGGAGCCTCTGTTCCACTCTATAGCCTTTTGTATACAATCGGTATGATACCGTCGAAGGTCGCGTTTAAAAGACTTGGAAATCTGTCTATTAAGCTGCCGATATCTATTAGTATCGACTGATGACTGCAAGACTATCTCACGTCTTTCCTCCATGAGCCCCATGGTAAAATCAGTGAGCTTGCTGGTTCTACGTGTACGTCAGGTCTTACCATACTTAGACCCAACCGCACGAATAGCTTCCACAGATCCATCATTGTCTCGTCCACTTCGCTCCCTAGGCAATCGAAGTGGTTTTTGAGTTCGAGCTGAAAGCTCTCGGAGTTTTGTATTTGGACGTGCAACGGACGGAGCGTAGACTTCATCAGACGAGACCTCTCAAGCTTGATATGCAGATTCAATGTGCCACTGATCATACGGTGATTGCTACCGGTTTTTACCGAACTAATCAAAGAGACATTATAGAACATTAAATATTATCTTTATTGTCGTCATGATGAAGTCTATCTCATTCTTAGTCACACCGTTGGGAGTCATCCAGGTCCACTTACTGTGTTCCCGCTTTCTGAAGAAGGATTTCATCATAAAGAGCCCCTTCTTTTCTATAAAGCTGGCCAATCGGTGGCCCTGGTGATTCCGTCGTCCAACTCCAAACTCGCAGCTCCTCACCACTTCGCTTTCCTAATTTTGCGTTGAAGTCCCCCATAACAATGGTATAGTGGGTCTTGTTACTATTTATGGCCTGAGTAATATCCTCATACATAGTATCGCCTGAAGTAATATCCTCATACCATAGTATCCATTTCTTTATCGGGGTGCGCCGAGGTCGGGGCGTATACCTGGATAACCTTCAAGGAATACTGTTTGGTTATTCTAAGTATCAGGAACGCCACCCTGGTCGACACACTCTCGATCTTCCCACGTTGTTTACAAGGCATTTGCGGACGAGGAACCCGACACCACCTTGGGACTGTTGTTCGCTCTCTCGGAAATCGACTAAGTTACCGGATTTGAGGATTATCGAGTCCTCCCCCTCTCTTCGGAACTCAGATAATCCCAATATATCCCATCGTAACGTTTGGCAGGCGGGTTGACGATCATAATCAAGTGTTTGTGGTACTTAAAGGATGCTGCTGCCCATCCCCTGGTTTATTCCTTAGTCGCCTTTTACGACACCCACGGAAAAATGTGGGGTGATACTATTCTTGGCCGACACCACACGGCGGCACGCGTATATAGATGAAATTAAAAATATATAATAGTTCTAATGTGCCTAAATATTACTTTTTGTCATTGTTTATCATTATCCTAGTAGTTGCGATCAATCCTAAATTTTTTTTTCTTGATAATGCCATATCTACAAGTTTATTACCTAGCTACTTTTTTTGTTTAAAGTCAGTGTTTTATCTTATCTCATTTAAAAGGAAGTTACTTCTGATAGTTCACTATCAGATAACGTATTCCACTGTTACACACCCTCTATAAAGTAAATGTGACGTTTCAGCAAAAGAGAGTTATTTCAGTTCATTATAACAGTAAATGTCCACGATGTAACTAAATGTTACTTTTAATATTCCAATATCATAAATTATCTTGCCGGATTAAATTCTATTTATCTCATTAAAAGGTGTATTTACACATAAAGTTGATTAGGTACCTTCAATAAAATATTGAGTATGCATTTCGTACAATTTTCGGTGATTTAGAATTTGTAGCACTGAAAATTTAAAAATGTGTCAAATTTATTTCTAGTTACCTACATAATTATTATTTTACTATCTAAATTTGTGTAAAGAAAACTGAGAATGTTACAAACTACAGTTTTTAAAGTGAAGTAATGTTGGCAACCCTAATAATAAAATATTTATGTCAACACGTAGGGGAACACCGAAGCGCCTCGAGGGATCCGTTTGTTTTTAATAAAAAGTTCTTATTATCAATGATGTTTGAAAGTAATCCCTAATCCTTCTGCAAACGTTTTTTAAATGCTTCTATCGAATAAATTGCCAATCCCAAAAGTCAAATAAAACGATACTATATCTTCATATTATGTTAATCATTGGTGCCTCTGTTTAACTTCTGAACGATTTGACTGAATGAGTTCAAATTCGCACGATATTTTTATTATTACGATAGTTCAGAACTATAGTAAGAATAGATAGATACTGCTATTTTCGTTAGGTATTAATCAATTATATATTAGCGTAATACATAATATTTACAATTATTGTATCAACTATACTAGCTGTGTGCCCGCGGCTTCTTCCTCATAAAACTACCCAGTGAATCGTATTTTGTTCACAATTTAACAACAACATATGTATTTAGTAAAATGTTGTTATTTTTATGTTACAAACAGACAATTTAATTTTATTGATGTGCGTAGAAGAACTAGGCTAATGAAAATGTGTTAGGAGAACTTTCTGATATCGTACTTAAACTCTTTTAGAGAATTGTAACATAAATTTTGAATACTTATAGAGAATTAATTTATGTACGTAATGTGTATTTTTCATTCATAAACAAAGTAAATACGATATAAGTTATTACTTCATATCAAAGTGTCTTGCCTACGTTTAGGAATTCAGGAGCAATGTATTCTCCGCGGTCCTTGTAGGCATTTGTAATCCTTATTAATGTGTCGAGTACCCATAAAAATGAGACAATAGGAAAACAATGGAAAGCTGGCGTAAACGCCAGGTTAGTGTTCAAGGGGTTAATAATATAAGATATATTATTACATTAAATTAACACTTACGTTACATACGTCTAGTAATGTTTATCAATTCTAAATACTTGGTTATCATTTACAACACCTAATGTTACTTTCGTGATCGTTTTGTCATGATCACTCTTATATTATAGCGCTTATAGTAAACTATTAAATTAAAACTTCTGTGTTTATGATATAATGTGAATATTTTTATAAAATCTTATCGAAGTTAATCCACCTATATTATACACTAAGCTATGCAAACGTGACTTGTCTCGGTACTACAAATAATACCCACACATTGTTTGTATTTATTGCTTAAAACAGTCGGTACTAAAGCTTATTAAGGAAATAATAATTTCCACATGAATATGTGACTTTAAAATAAAAATATAATAGATAATATTAAAAATCGTATAGCAAAACTGTTCGATATAATATAGTAAAAAAACAATTCTATCTTAGGTAATTAATTATTTCTTTATCAGTGCAAACCATGGTGTTATAATAGTTTAAATAATTGAGGAACACGTGTTTTTTTTTTAAAATATGTAACAGTAAAAAACTCTATAACGAGGTTTATAATAAGTATAGACCAAAGCTACGTTTAAACTGATTTATTTTTACAGTTTAAGGAAATGGAAACTCGTCTGCTTGCCTTATGGATATTACTCGGAGTCTTGTGTGCAGCTGGAATAAGCGCTGTATTGGCCTTCACTCTAACGCGAAACAAAAATTCTTCAAGCATCGATTATGACGCCGACTTCTGCCAGCCTATTGTCATCGCCCACCGTGGCGCCAGTGGCTATGTACCAGAACACACGCTTGGTGCCTACGCTTTAGCGGTAACAATGGGTTCTGACTACATTGAACCAGATGTGGTAATGACTAGCGATGGACAAATAATTGCGAGGCATGACAACGAATTAGGACTGACTACTGATGTTGCAGATCGTCCTGAGTTTGCGTCGCGGTATCGAACGCAATCAGTCGATGGATTCACAATCAGCGGCTGGTTTACAGAAGACTTTACTCTAGCTGAAATAAAAACCTTACGCGCCATAGAACGTATCCCAATTATAAGACCCGGAAATTTACGAATGGATGGAGCATTCGATGTGCCGACTATGCAAGAAATCATCGACTTAGTCAAAGGAATGGAAGTGAGCTACGGCCGCCGAATCGGTATATATCCTGAGATAAAACATCCTACACACTTTCAGCGTCTCGGACTAGCAATGGAACAGCCATTAGTAGACGTCCTAAATCGAAACGGATATCGTGGTCCTGAGGCCTCTATATACATTCAGTCGTTTGAAGTTAGTAATCTGAGAGAATTAAGTAATATTACAGATATGAGACTGATACAACTGTTTGGCAGCAGAAACACATCGCAACCCTTCGATCAGGGGCAACTTGGTACTGGACTCACATACGGTGACATGGCATCACCTGAAGGTTTACGTGAAATTGCTTCGTATGCATATGCAGTAGGCCCTGATAAGGGTTATATAATACCTCGCGATGAAAATAATAGCCTCATGTCCCCTACGAACTACGTTAACGACGCCCACGCAGTTGGGTTAAAAGTTCATCCGTACACATTTCGCGCTGAAAACTCATTTCTGCCTGCAGAATTTCAGAGTGATGATCCTTCCCCTGCTGCGATTGGTGACTTCAGTGGCGAATTGAGAGCATTCTATGCGACAGGGATCGACGGTCTCTTTTCTGATCAACCAGATATATCAATACGTGTAAGAGGAGTATGTTGAATGAAAACAAAATTTTCCAATAAGAAAACAAAATATCAAGTTAATAAACTTTTATTATCGAAACACAAAAATAATTTAAATACATAGAAGTAATTAATAAGAACGCGTGAAATCTTTTACCTATAATTAATTTATCACAATAATTTAAATACAAAGTGTATTTAATTTCACGAGGAAAAATAATTCATTTAAAGCACGTTACTTACAACAAAGAAATTTTATTTTCACTTAATGTAAAGCCAATTTTGATCATGATAAATCCGATACCTATGTACATACAAAATAGTATATTAAAGACAAGCTGTGTGCCCGCGGCTGCGCCCCCGCGTTTCATATATTTGTCAATCTTTACTACTTTTTAATTTTTTTTTATACGGAATCCTAATTTTATTTTGTACTAATATATAGTTAAAATATTTCTCATAAATTCAAGCACTTGCCCGTATAACTGTGCATTAAACCGGATTTTATTCAATTTTTTATAAGTTTTAATTTTTTTACGCTGAACCCTAATTATTTTTGAAAATTAAAAGCAGCCCATGTTACACGAAGTAACTTCAGCTAGTAACTAAAAAAATCCGGAGATTACCCGGAACAAACAGACAGGCAAACAGACAAAAAATTCACAAATTGTATTTTTGGTATAGGTATCGTATATACATTCATATCTATTAAGTAAATAAAATTAATTTTGACATTACAAACAGACATTTCAATTTTATTTATTAGTATGGATTGTATCACCTGTGAACTACGTTGTTTGGTGGGCATAAATATATAAAAATGAAACAGTAACGAACTACTTACTACAGTAATAATATACTATAATATACACTGTATTCATAATTACATTTTATAATATAGAACTTATACATAATTTTATAACAAATGGTAATTTGAGTTACACAAACAAATAAAACGATAACCTCTATTACAATACAGAATGATGTTTTTAAACATATTATAGAGGTCAAATCTATTCTATACAATTAAATAAAACTGAAGTATCTGTTTGTAATGTCAAAATTATTTTTTTTTTACTAAAGAGATATGAATGTATAGCCGATACCTATACCAAAAATACAATTAGTAAAATTTTCGTCTCTCTGTTTGTTCCAGGTAATCTCCGGAACGGCTGGACGGATTGTGACGGGACTTTTTTTGGTAGATAGCTGAAGTTACTCCAGGTAACTTAGGGTACTTTTAATCTTCGAAAATAATTACGGTTCCGTGTAAAAAAAATTAAACTCCTAAAAAAGTTAATAAAATCCTATTCGATGCACAGTTTTACGCGCAAGTGCTTGAGTTTATGAGGAATGTTTTTACTTTATATTAGTATTAAAAAGAAATTAGGGTTCAGTAAAAAAAAAATTAAAACACAGTGAACAATATATGAAACGCGGGTGCAACAGCAGCACGCAGCTAGTACTTAATATTTTTATACTTTTTTAAATTCATTTATAAATCTACATTAAACATTGTAGTTCTCACATAGTGCATCACGTTTCTGTTCGATGCCTTTTGATTGACGTGATACTCCAAACTCTTGATACGATATGACATTTATTTTAAACTTTATCTCAAATGTACACTCATGTAGAAAATAAAATAAGCCACGTATTAAAACTAAGTTATATTATGATGTATGAATTAAAATATGTATAATAATAAATTCAATAAAATGAAAAATGTAATTTATACCACCTGTGTCGGTGGCACTTGTTAATATAAAATTATTTATCAAACCAGTATTGGTTTTTTCAACCTTGTATCATCTAGCAGCAGACCGAAAAGTATCTTTACGTCGACTCGTCTAATTAGGTATTGTCAATGTTATAATCCGTTCACAGTTATTTTACCTCTAGCTGTTAAGTTGTCGTTCTGAATATTGAGTTTTCATGTTTGATAAATGTTATTCCCAATGATTTAATGTACAGTTTAAAAGAGGTTTGATAAGCGTATCATATTCTAAATAGACCGACCGGAAACATGAATTATCACAGCAAAAGAAACTCCGTAGCTACAGCCGGATATACATCAGAGGTCAGGTATATGTTTCGCTAAAAACCTATCGCTGTATATCAATCTAAACAACATAGTTTAAAATGCCTATTATTTCTGACCGCATTTCAATCAAAATTCTCTTTTTTGGATACATATTTTTCTTGGAGTACTTAGTATTGCGACATAGAAGCTGGAAATTTAATATATTTATAATTAATATATTTAACATATTTTAAATTTTTAATATATTTCATTTATAATTACAATTAAAGGTTTTGTTATTTATTTTATAATAAATCGAAATAACATTTTCGATATTTATTCCTATAAAACTTAGAAAACTTTCGACAACATTATAATTACTTACTAGCCATAGCGGCAAATCGTTGAGAAATGGAACGAAGATTTATTTGATCTTTCTCCTTATACGTATAGCTAGCAAAATATTTGTAGCATTACTTTGAATTCATTTTGGCATATTTTACGATTTAAATGTACTATAAAAAGTAAAAAAACCACAATGAGTTTTCAGAAGTATATGAACTATACTAATATAAATCTATCTATATAAATGCCATGCTCCTACTAGGTTAGACAGAAAGAATGGAAGTAACCTTGTAAACATCTTTCTTTCATTTTAAACTCATTTCTTGAACCCTTATTCATCCGTTACGTTTATTTCTTTAAATTATTTTATGTCACGCATGATATACTTTATTCATGCATTGAACCAGTTTCTTTTTCTACATCTATGTCACATTACCATCCCTTGTATAGGTAAAATCAATACCTTCAATATCATTGTAAACGTTGCCAATTAATCATTATCGTGCAGTTCATCATCTCACACCTTTCTTCAAATACGAGAACCTTAATTTTATACTTTCAAATGGAATAAACGTACTATTACAATTAACCTCAATTCATGTGACAAGAGTTTGTGGCCTATGCTCCGATTCTGTGAAAAGCACCGCAATTAAAAAAAAATCATTTGTCGATTACCCATAAAAATAAGACAATAGGAAAACAATAGAAAGCTGGCGTAAACGCCAGGTTTGTGCTCAAGAGGTTAATATCGCTGGTTTACATATGGAACAAAAAACCGTTCAAAATTATCACACTAGTTTAACATCAGATCATAAATCGAACTTTACTAGGACATTATGTCTACGCCTATTAAAACAATACTTCTTTACAAAGTTAAGTACTTAATTACAAAAAAACTTTTGGTACTATTTGTATTAGAATTTGGAACACGAAAAAAATTAGTTAATCTATGTGATAGTAGTATATCACATTTTCTGTTATGTATGTTACTTATTTCAATAAAATTGTCTACAATATAATTAATATATAAATATCTCAGAATCACATATTAAGCGAATAATTATTTTATTATAATTACATATCCATCTGCAGCGAAGAATTAACATTGTACTTAGTTACTATTACCCGCTGCTACTTCGCCTACATTGTTTTTAAATACCTAGTAGAGATAAGAAATAGAAATATTAGTACCTTCGTAATACAAGCTATATGAACGAATTACTACGTATTAGTTAACGCTCGTGTGGTTTTCAGACAATTATTTCCATCTTGGACGGCCCATTTGATTACCATTAAAGTAACAAATAAAAAATGTTTTAAATAATCATACAAATATATAGGGTAAAACCAGCAGTTTCTCTAGTATGTTTATTAATAGGCGATTGTTTTTTTGTTGCCTTGGAAAGAACCCAGACCCAGATATCATTTTCAATTCATGTTCTATATTTACATAACACAAACATTTTCCTTGTTATCTGTACTTGCCACACTTGTGTTAATCGTGATACATCTCGCATAAATATTCGTTTTATTGTTGTTTAGAATAGGTAGTTGCTTAGTTGTGTTTTCTGTGAAGACGTAAGTACACAAAATTTCGATTCACGTGTAGATTTTTTGTGTAGAAATTCTGCATTGAAAAGATTCATTAACTCTCAAAATATAAACAACTAATATTAAGAGTACCTGGCTATAAGCATATTAGTAACATGAACTTGGGAACTTGAATATGTTATTCGCTGTCAAGGCTTCAAATAAATATATACGATTTATTGATGTTTAAGATATACTTTGTGTAAAATTATTTCTGACATTAAACAGAGAGAGCGAGATACTGAAGTACTAGAAATTTAAAAAAATAGACATTACTTTAAAAAAATAGATTTTTAATATTACTTACAAAAAATAATTTTTAAATAACATACATACATTCAATTCAAGTTGGAATATTTATCTACATGGGTAACAATAAAGATTGGTTTTGTCTTTTTATCTTATTGTTAGTTACTTTATGACCACAACCACAATAAAGATTATATAGAAGAAAACAAGGATTTCTTTTTTTTTGTTAACTGAAACACAGTTAAAAAAAAGTTATAGCATATCTAACCTGAGCGTACGTCCCGCTTTAAGCGGAACAATACCTCTTTCGGGTTGTCTGTCCTAATGTCCCTAGGGAGAGAAAAATAACTCGTTTTTGCAAATAGACGAAACATATTAATATATATTTACTTCTTTGTCTACAGATAAATTTTAAAAACGACATTTTAAAATTAGTTTGTCATGTTTTTATATTTGTAAGAAAAAACTTTAAATAACTATTTTTTTTTATTTTAATTTTCGTAAGGGGGCTCTGTCTAAATAAATGATAATGTTAAACACACTACATAAAATAAATACAAATATGACATGGTGGAATTGATAAAAAAATATTTTTATTTTTATTTAACCTCGGTGATTAAATCTACAACAGGAACTCCAACATGGATCGCGTAGGAGTGTGGTTCCTGTTAATCATCGCGTCAAGCGCAACCTCGATTACAGTTCCATCATTCCCATCGGCTACAATAAAAAGACCTGCTAATCCTGATCCCTGTCAATCGTTAGTTATTGCACATCGTGGTGCTAGCGGTTACGTACCAGAACATACTCTTGGCTCCTATGCGTTAGCTGTGACAATGGGTGCCGATTACATTGAACCCGATCTAGTTATGACTAAAGATGGACATCTTGTAGCACGCCATGACAATGAACTAGGACTGACGACTGACGTCGCACATCGTCCAGAATTTAGCTCCCGTTATCGTAATCAAACTGTTGACGGTATAGCAATAACTGGCTGGTTCACAGAAGATTTTACATTGACTGAAGTGAAAACTTTGCGCGCTATTGAACGTATCCCTGATATTAGACCTGGTAACGCACGTATGGATGGTACTTTTGAAATACCTACATTCCAAGAAATTATTGATTTAGCCAAAAGTTTACAATCTAGCCAAAAGAGAGAGTAATAGGTATTTATCCAGAAATTAAACACAGTACTCATTTTAAACGTCTAGGACTAGCGATGGAAGTTCCGGTTGTAAATACATTACATAGAAATGGTTACCACAGTCGCAATGCTCCAGTATATATTCAGTCTTTTGAGGTGAACAATTTAAAAGAACTCAAACAATTGACGAAATTGCGATTAATACAGCTCTATGAAAGTGATAAATCACGTCAACCATATGACCAGGAACAACTAGGTACCGGGCTCACTTATGGAGATATGGCTACACCAGAGGGACTTCAGGAAGTAGCGAGTTATGCTCATGCAGTAGGTCCAGATAAGAGCTACATTATACCTCGCGACGAAACTAATAAGCTCGGAGCGGTAACAAGTTTTGTTCAAGATGCACATGAAGCTGGTCTGAAAGTACATCCTTACACATTCCGAGCTGAAAATTCCTTCCTGCCGACTGAATTCCGAAACGGTGATTCGCCATCTGCTACTGGCAACTTGAGCGGTGAGATCAAAGCATACTTCGATGCTGGCATCGACGGTCTTTTCTCCGACCAACCTGATGTCGCTGTAAGAGTCAGAGGAAGATGTTTGAAACAAGATACAACTACTACTTCTAGTACTAAATAGAAATACGTATACGACATGCAGGAGCGTTATTACCAATAAATTTATATACATCTAGTTCTTATAACATTTATATCATTATGTTCCTAGCATGAACGTAATAATAGTAAGTACAAAGTTACTCTTACTTCATCTATAGATATGCGTTTGTTTGTACTATTGAGTATTTTACTTTATGTAAGTAAATCCAAAGTAATAAACAAAATCAAGCCCTTTTATTTCTTTCAATTTATTAGAAAAATATTTTTAAATTTATTACTATTTATTTACTATTTATTACTATCGAATTCATATAAGAAATATCGTAATTAGTAAATCTGATAAAATCAAAATTATAAGCTCTTAAGGTATTTACACCTCGATAGAAGTTTCTGACACCATAAGATGAAATGCTATATAGAGATGATTATCAGTAATAATCGGTTTCAATATGCGATCTTAATCTGTTTTACTTAGAGAAATCCAAACTTTCAATCCTTCTTTTCTCTAATCTGTCACGACAGTGTTAGTGATCAATCAGAAAAACTGATATATTATTGGTTTGATCTCAGTCTTAACTTATAAGATACGTTACTGAAACCTCCTTGGCACATCAAAAAGTATATTTTTGGACCAAATTAGCACCTCTCAAGTGATAGTACCTATATTTATTTACCTAATCATACTTTTTTAGACTACAAAACACAACTAGATTCTGCTACTTCACGGTGCAAAAGGGCCGTGTTACCATTGCGGATCATAATTTCTATAAATCTTTAAACCAAAAATCATTTTAGCATTTATCATTTTAGCATTAGCACCAGTACTTGTAAAATTGTAGTTATGTACATTTACTTAGTTAAGATCATTGATGTTAGTCTCAGATAGAAACATGATGATTTTCAGCCTGAAACCGTAAACGAACCTTCGGCCTGGGCCTCAGTTTCGGTCTAAGACCGAAACTTATGTAGACTTGTACAATTTTGTATTTTAAACTGAAATTTAATATATTTGAGACTATGATGGCGCAGTTGGTAGTGTGGTCGGATTCCGCGTCAATGAACTCGGGTTTGAGCCCACCTATCTAACTCTAAAACCATAGCATGGTGGTAAGGCATTTTCTAATAATGCCTAAATTGCCTAACATCCTCAAGTTTGAAAACCTGTCGTTAAGTACCAATAGGTGAGTTCCAGCAACATCACTTGAGAACCAATACCTCTAGGCTTAGCTTGTTTAATATCTTGAGCCAATATCGCGACTTAATATCAGGAGAGAATATGGACAAAGCACTGGGCCTATACAGTGTATTAAAAAAATTCGTTAATCTACAACTCACATGAATGAACACACTCAGCACTCAACTGTTACTATTCAGTTGAATTACATTACCCCAATATTTATTAATACACAATGTTAATTTATTTAATTCTTTTAATTATAAAATAATTTTTAATTTAATGTTAACAAAAACATCATTGGAAAGACCTGACTTCTTCTCTGATGCATTTTGAATTAAGGAACAAAATATTGACGTTGGCAAATAGTATACCAGTTCTATATAAAGAAATAATATGACAATCAGCTGAAACTGACATTTGATAACTGTTTTATATGTCAAAATAAGTACTCGACCGGGTGAAGAGCAACGCCGACGTTATCGATATAAAAAGAGTTTTGTAATTTCGTAGAAGTTTTAATAATAAACAGCAATGTGAACGTAATTCATATTGCAATTAGAAACAGCGATGATAAGACAATCCCTCAAATTTAGAAAGACAATAACATTCGTTTGTCTTTTGTTTTTGTGTGAGTATAGTTGGCTTCGATTTTCTATATTCTTTACACGTATTAAAAGTAAAGGAATAACGTGAAATATTTGGTACTTTTAGTAATTAAAAATTATGTAGTATACAGTCGTTAGAATTCTATTGATATTTGACAAATAACTTCTATAAGCTTTATTTGACGCCGGTAATCAAGTTTATATCGTAGGTACTATAAACGTGCGTATAAAAGTGTTATAAACATGCTATTTGACAAGGTCATAGCTATGCCACCCTACTGACTTAGTACTTCACCTTCACCATATCATTTCTGTGCATTTCTTTAGTCTATAATACCATGTATATATGTAAATACTCATTGTTTTCATATTACACTGATCAATTGAGACTGCATCAATAGAACTTTCAGTTATCCCAACGGGGATTTTATGGGACATCACATTAAAATATTATTCTTAGTTACTGTATTTAACATTATTATGTTTATAAAACTAAAATATATCAAAGGATAAAGTTTTATTTAAAGATGTATATAAAATACAAGAGTACCAAATTATCTAAATTAAGAAAATTATGTATCGTACTTTATATATACTTTTAATAGCTTTAATACTTTTAATTATTGATTAATTATCCTTTTTCAGTGTTATTATTATTTTTGATTCTCACAAAAAGTAATGTTGAAACACAAGGGAAAAGACCTCACCAAAGCATAGCGGATGATTTCCAAGATATAACATACAGAGACTTTAAACAATTACCAAAAGTAAATGAAAATGTTAATTTAAAAAAGATGGAGACTCAGGACTCAAGCAACATAGTAGAAAATGAAAATACTAAACAAGAATTGCAGGAAGCAAAGAATAGGATACTAGAGTTAGAAAAGAAAATTGCAATTCTTGAGGGCCGTGTGCCACAGAAGTATCCTGATGTGAAATTTTTAGGCTATAAAGAAAGAAAAAGGATATTAGTAAGTTTTAAAAATACTATTACTTTAAGAACTCATTGGTTTTAAAAGATATTACTATCACCTACTGTTTTAAATATTTCTTACAGTGAAGTAAAAACATCATGCTGAAAAATACATTGTAAATATTCTGTAAAAAAATAAATTCTTTATTTTGTATCAAATTTTATATGAAGTAAAATATATTTTAAAAATTGATTGGCCGGATAGTTACATCTGATACTATATTAATTTCATTAGGTTATGCACCTGATAATCAGAATCCAATTAGATTTGAAAGAAACTTTTAATCCATGCAATCCTTAAAACTTTTGAAAATATCCATAAATAAAAAATAACTCCTTATTTTTAATAAAAATAATCAATAGTATCATAAGTAATTCATTAAATACAATTATTTAATTATATCGGAATGTTTCAATAAGCCCGGAAATATTTAATCTTAGTCAATATATGTTATAAAAATGTAAAAAAAAACAGCCTAGACATTATTATTCTTGTTACTGTACCTGATTTACAATGTTTTTGAAATCTATGTTTGGTTACATGATTTTAACTTTAAGTTGATTTACAGTATAATCTTATTATAAGTAAAATAAATTACCCAATATTGCCACAAATTATTATGATATATGTAATTCAGCAAAACTATTTGTGACAGTTTTTATTTAAAATAACTTGTCTAGTAGAATACATAAAGTTATGAATTAATTAATATGATAAATGTCATTACAAAATTCTTTGTGAATACTATGTAGATGATAGATAATAAAATAGCTCCCAATTAAATAAAACTTGAAATTACTCTTAGACAAACTTTGTATTTGCTTCATTTATTTATTCATTATCTTTAAAATTCGTATGACTTGTAGTGATAACAATGAAATAAATTGTTTAATGAGTTATTCTTAGAAATTAAACACTGAATTGCCAAAATACCTACCAATGTATTTATATTAAAATATACCAATAAAATTGCCAGCCATTATCTTCATGTTTAAGCCCCATTCATAGGATACGCATTTAGATTATCACTTGAGATATTGGATTATAAATAATTATAAAAAATGAACTTCACTTAACCAAATCATATTAATCTGATCAAAATTTTATTGCATTTTGATTTCATACATTGCATTTATTCTCTCTCTCTGTAGACATATGTCAGTATTTATGGCTTTTCTACATCACTGACATTATATTTCAAAATATAATAAAGTATAATGATGCATTTTTCATTACTATTAGAGTTTGATAGTTTTGAAGAAATATTTATAATCTATTATTCCATAAATTTTAAAATATTTCAGGTTACAGGAGGTGCAGGTTTTGTAGGATCACATTTAGTAGATGTGTTAATGATGCAAGGTCATGAAGTAATTGTTGTAGACAATTTCTTCACAGGCCGGAAACGGAACGTCGAACATTGGTTTGGACATCGTAACTTTGAAATGATTCACCATGACATCGTCAACCCACTTTATGTTGAAGTAAGATTATACCAGTAGTTCATAAAGATTGTTTTGTTTTTACAAGTTATCTGTATGTAGAACATGATCATTCTGTTCTAGTTTAATAAAGTTAATAATTAAATAGTACTTATATGAAGTGGTAATATAAATACTTGCAACATGTTATTTGTGTCATGATAGATTGATTTACCTAGATCAACAATTAGTTCAAAATATGCAATTACAACATTTTTTTTAATGTGGCTTAATTTGATTTAAGAGTTTATAGAATAAAAGGTTACTATACATATTTTTTTTTGTAATCTATAAGTGTTATAAAACGTTATCTGAAATGTATAATTATAATATGAAAATGTTAGGCACTGGTGCTACTTCATGACGTCACTATAATAAACAAACATCTAATATAAATATTGTAAAGCAAAAGGCTCAATGATAAATAGAGATCAATTGATATTTACTAAACAATATTCTATGTTTTATTATATGACATTATTTTATGATTTTTTCAAATGAATGAGTTTATAGAACGTTATCAATTTACTTTGATAAGTATGGACCTACCTTATTGTATATACATTTTTAGATTTTTTCACATGTTGTTGATTGTAAGATGTAAATAAAATTAATAATTTTGCAATTATTTAAACAATGCATAAAATTAAAATTTCCTAAAAAATATTAAGTAAGCCAATGATGTAAACTTTATATTATATATTAATTGATAATGTACTTACTTAATTATTGTGAATTTGATATATAATTATTGAGTCTCGTGAAAGTGTCATTAGAATTTATAAGACATTTTGTTAACATTTCAGGCAGATGAAATATATCATTTGGCCAGTCCAGCAAGCCCGCCTCATTACATGCAGAATCCTGTAAAAACTATTAAAACTAATACATTAGGAACAATTAATATGTTGGGTATGTTTAAAACAGTCCGATTGTCATACATTGTTTTAGAATAATTTTCAATATAATCTATTTTTCTGTATGATTTCTAAATTAACAATAATAGAAGAAAATTATTCTAGGGTTAGCTAGGCGTGTTGGTGCTAGAATATTGATAGCAAGTACATCAGAAGTGTATGGAGATCCAATGGTGCATCCTCAACCAGAAACATATTGGGGGCATGTTAACCCAATAGGTTTGTAAGTCTACATATTTTTACAACATACATTTTTTTTACACTGTATAAGCTCAGTGTTTTAACCACAATCTCACCTGGTGTTAAGTGATAATGTGGTCGAAGATGGTAAACACACTAAGCCTAGAGGAACTGGTTCTCAAGTGATGCTGCCAAAAAGTATATTATGCCGTGAAATCGTTTGAATACATTTATATTATTATATAAACCAGGTTTTTGTGATTTTTTTTACTGAAAATAAAATCAATTTACTAATGATGGCCCACTATAGAATTGACGCGAATAATCGCAGAATTGATTGAAGTGTTTTTTTAATTTTTGAGAAAATAAATAAAATAAAATGCTGAACTTTAAAAAAAAATAATGGATTATCTCAAAAAAATTAGTAAAATTTTTTATTCAATTTATTATCATAAGATATTTTTCTCCCCTGTTTATCTCTGTTTTATTCTTTGTTCATCTATAAAACCAATCTTGGAAACAGTTAGCTCTTGCTTCTTCAACTAGAGTTGTAACAATGATAAAGGTCAAATTCACATCAGCAGACGAACACAATCTAAACTAATAAATAAAATTGAAGTGTCTGTTTGTAATATCAAAATTTTTTTTTTACAAAATATTTAGGATTATATACCAAACCCATATCAAAAATGCAATTTTTAAATTTTTTGTCTGTCTGTGTGTCTGTTTGTTCCGGGTAATTTGCGGAACGGCTGGACCGATTTTGACGGGATTTTTTTTGGTAGATAGCTCAAGTTACTCCTGGTAAATTAGGCTACTTTTAATTTTCGAAAATTATTAGGGTACCGCGTAAAAAATAATAAAACTCATAATTTTTTTAATAAAATCCGATTCAATGCACAGTTTTACGGGCAAATGCTTGAATTTATGAGAATATATTTTTACTTTATCTTAGTACTAAATAATAATTAGGGTTCCGTATGAAAGAAAAAAAAAACAAAAGAAACGCGGGCGCAGCCGCGGGCAGAAAGCTAGTAATAAATATAAACAGTCTAGTGATAATATCAGGTCCTCGGGCATGTTATGACGAAGGGAAGAGAGTAGCGGAGACATTAGCATACTCGTACGCTAAGCAGGAGAAGGTGGATGTTAGAGTGGCAAGGATTTTCAATACGTACGGGCCGAGAATGCACGTCTCAGACGGACGAGTCGTGTCGAATTTCATTATGCAAGCGTTACAGAACTTAACGATAACGGTAAGGGTATTATTCGCATTAAGAGGATATGCGAGCGGGTGTTTATTCCATACAAAACTAGTCTCCTGTTTTGCTCCCTCGATAAATATTTTTATACGAAATACTATATACCCACTACCGCCATGCCCGTACGTTTTGATTTTTTTCCATAAATTAGTTATTGTAGAAATTAGGAGCCTTTGAAAATGATAACAATGCTCGATTTTTACCGTCATTTTTAGAAGTTCGTCAAACGAATTTTTATGAATGAAACCATACAAAGGAAAACTTAGAGGCATAGCCAAAGTATTTCTTATTCTATAACTGAAAGAAATTTCAAAATCAGTTCAGTTTTAGAGGAGGTAACAGGGTAATACGAAGTGATGTTTTAGTCTATTTTACATAGGTAAAACTAGGCCAAGCTGCAATTGTCCCTTTTGTGCTTTATAACTTTTTCTTTGGGGCGCAACGCAATAGTAATAGATTTCTGAAATACCTTCTTTTCAAAATTGTCGCCGCCCGCATGCCCTCTTAATTTTTGAAATTGGCATATATTATATAGTGTACTTGCACGTGTCACTTGTATAGTTTACAAAATAGTCAAATTCTTATGCTATAAATTATATTAAATGATACAAAAACATTTTATTATAAACTCTTACGTTTAGTGTGCTAATTAACAAATAATTAATCACCATCACCGCTGAGGTCATATTATATGACATTTATAAAATGTTATTATAAAAAGCTGTATTATTGTCTGTCTGCAACTGGCTCGTTATAACTCGAAAACCATTGATCCGATTGAATAACTTTCAGCTTGTTTGAAATAATTTTATCTGTTTTTTACAATGTGTTAAAAATAATGTTTTTTTTTTTCATTTTAGTAACTCTTACAATATTCTTTACAAAGAAGATTGTTATTATGCCTTTACAAGTGCGTAAATGTTAGTAATTCACTCTATTTGATATGTATTTAGATTTAAACTACAATTTATGTATCACTTTAGTTCATTCTTATATAGTTTATTACTGCATTCAACAAGTTTTTAAAGCCCAAGTTTGTTGTATTTTTCTTATTTTTAATCAGTGTTTCAACTTAATACTAGCCTTTTGTTAGAACATTCTCAAGAAATTTTTGTAACGTCTCCGAATTCACGCTCCGTGTCTTTATTTTTAAATATTTCACTTGTGCACAACAACTAAATTACGTCATGTAAAATACCTTATAATTAAATAAAATTTGGTTAAACACTGCATGTTAATAAACTAAGATCCCGCCAAAACTCTTTACCAGTGTTGCCAGTCACATTTTTTACTAAGTACAGCCTAAACATGAATTACAGATAATATAAAATATATGTCTATATTCCGAGCGAGAAGGACGTCGTCAATATTTAAATACGATTTTTCAGGTATATGGGAATGGTAAACAGACACGATCGTTTTGTTATGTATCGGACCTTGTGGACGGTCTGAAGGCTCTGATGGCCTCAAGTTATACTCAGCCTGTAAATATTGGAAATCCTGTAGAACATACTATAGAAGGTAAGTCCTCTGATATATTTATGACAATATGTTAAATGTTCTTACACAATTACATACAATAAAACACAATCATAGTTTACTCAAATGTATCCAGTAAGTAATAAACATTCTCAATATCGTTGCACTCTGTACAGAAAGGTGACTGTATTATTCACATAAGGCAAATTTGTTTAGTGACATGTGTTACATTTACCTTAGTTTATTTAAATTATCTAGTGATATCGTTAGATTGTTATTGTATCCTCTGAGAAAACAATTCTTTTGTGAAACGAATTAACAAGCAATCATTTGTTTGGTGCGTAAATTACAACACACCATATGTTTTTTTTATAAACCTTGTAATGATAATGATTCATACGAATATGTTAATGTCATTGGAAAAGTTTATTTTGCTTAATGGTTATACAATTAAATTTATCGATCATTACAAAAGTATAATAAATCCATAGCATGCACTATATGGTATTACATGTTTACTAGAAGGATTTAAAATGACTAAATATATCTATACTAATAAAGAAAATTGAAGTGTAGATAATTAAAAAATTTTTTTTTTTGTTTTATTACGTTGACGCAGTTGTATTACGGTGCGACTGCCGTTCTGAGGTCTCGGGTTCGATCCCCGGGTGGGGTCAAGTGGTATTGGGTTTTTCTACTCAATATCATCCCGGAGTTTAGAATTAGTGCCCGATATGGCGACAGGCTCACCCCCTGTCACATCTGGGACGGAACTAAGCTCGGCGAAATGTGTGTGGTGTAGTTCGCTATTTCACCTCTGCCTTACCCACGGGGATAACAGGCGTGAGCTTATGTATGTATAAATGAATGTATATACGATAGCTATACAAGGAATATAATTTTAAAAATTTTGTCTGGCTGTCTGTTTCTTCCGGAAAATCTTCGAAACGGCTGACCCGATTTTGACGGGACTTTTTTTTGGTAGATAGCTAAAGTTACTCGGCGTAACTTAGGGTACTTTTGTTTTTCGAAAATAATTCAGGTTCCGCGTAAGAAAATTAAAACTGGTAACAATGGTCAGTTTTACTGGCAAATGCTTGAATTTATGAGAAATATTTTTACTTTATCTTAATACAAAAAAAAAAAACGAAAATAATTACCGAGTTCCGTATAAAGAAATTAGAATGCAGTTAAGAATATATGAAACGCGGGCGCAGCTACGGGCACACAGCTAGTTCATAATAAAACTGAAGTAGATATTGTATAAAAGAAAAAAAACAAGTAAATAGTTTGCTTTTTAGAATGAACGACACGTACCTATGTGAGTTGTATTGTTACAGAATTCGCTATGATAATTAAAAATCTAGTCCCCGGGTGCCGCAGCACCGTCTCCACGGGCGCTGCTGTAGAAGATGATCCGCAGAGAAGGCGGCCAGATATCGCCGTCGCCGAAGCAAATCTTAAATGGAAACCTAAAGTAATTACAATATCTAGCAATCCTCTAAATTCAGCAAACTGCATAAAAATGTCACTTTTTGTTTGTTATACAAGCTCGATAAAATTACTGCTGTCATCTGGTGTAAAATAAAATACAGTTCAAAAAAGATATACTTGCTCCTCTGATCTACAATTTTTTTCGAACTGGGGCGAAAACTTGATACTGGCGCCCCACTTTCCAGCGTTTGAGATAAAAAAAAATCACAAATATGTAAGTCGTATAAAATCACCAACAAACGTTAATATTGGTTTATTTTTTAACTTTGTAATACTAACTTCATGTTGCCATATAAGTGAACTACCTACCTATAGATTAAAATACAGTTTATAAATCACTCATCACTGCTATACTTTAGCACTTTTTTTCACATTGCCAAAAATGAGTTGAAGTGAAAATAACCACTTTTGATTCTATACGACTCATATAATGGTTGGCATTTTTCGTGAATGAATATAATAAGTTTTTCATTTGTGTGACATGAAATTATATATCTGGCAGTAAGGGCTTTAAAGAGCAAGTTTTTTTTTAAAATATTTTTAATCTTATTTTATTATGATGTTGCCGCCCTCTGAAACTGTCGTCCGGGGCGGATGCTCCGGTTTAAACACCCTCCCCCGGATCCGGTGCTGCACTTGCTGATCGCGGAACGCAACTTGTCACTGTAACTAATTTTCATCGTGTATATGGTGGTCGCGACCCAATCGGACACGAAATCTCTACCAACCCCGCTATAAATAAATATATAGTCGCTTGACAATACGCAAACGCGACTTGTAAAACGCGCGTGTTGACTTGTAGATATTATTAAAAACCGCTGCGGTCTCCTTTCCTGTTAGAAAGTTTTGCTGCAGAATGAGGCCGCAGAGAGGGAGCAGAATCCTTTACGGCGAAGAAAGGCGTGGGTAGGAGGGCACGTTTCGCCCCTGCTCTCCCACCTCCCTGAGCCAGCTACCAATTCCACATGTTCCTCTTCCGGAGTTCTTGTCATTACAAGAACCCAAGGAAAAGAAGGGTGGGACCTAGGGGCTGGCGGTTGGAAAGAGGGAGGGAGTCCCACTCCCAGTGGGAAGATAATGGAAGGGGTTCTTTTTGGGCCTGCCGCCGGGGCGACGCGAAGTATGCTTTGGCCATACCGTGTCACCGCAATAAGGCGGCGGTAGGGATATACCATACTCCTTTATATTATATATTATACACCTCTGGCATCTCTAACTCGCGAGATTCTCTTTTACATTTCCCAAAAAAAAAGTATTTCTAAAAACATATTAAACATAAAGTGAATATGTCATATTATTAAAATTTAGACTAACTGTCATTTGTTAATAATATAGAATTAACAGTATGAGTAATAAAAAAACATATTTATTAAATAGCATTTCCGTTTGAAAATTTTACTTCCGTCAGGGATGTGAGTTATTCGTCATATCGCACCTAAAGAAGTTATATTTAAAAAAAAATAAAAACTGATAAAAATATAATTCGTGTGTAAATTCCAGGTTACCTTACAAGAGGGACTGCAACGTACCATAGATTACTTCAAGGAAGAGTTGACAAGAACTACATTTTTGAACAATCAGACATACATGGACATGAAAGTGAATCATCCCAAGTGACATTTTATAATGTGATATTAGAATAGTGGCCCACCACGGCTTGAGGAGAAAGATGCATCTGGCAAAATAATGTTGGGGTATATATGTAATGACTGATTTAAACTTTATTTATTAATGATGATCTGCAAGCTCATAGTCAAAAGACATTTTTTATTCTGTGTTCAAATGTTAAATAAAATACAATTTAATTGTACTGTTTTTAATGTGATTTTATTACAGACAGTATAATTACTATAACAATAGTCATTTCACTAGAAAATACACTTGACAGCTGTAAATGATTTGTTTTTTGTTTTAAGTATTATCGTAATCACATTAAATGTATGTAAATAGTACAATTTATTTTGGATGAAAATTGTTTTTTAGATCTTGATCACTTTTAAAATGCACATATTTCTGCAATGTATATAAATAAATGAAAAATCTACAATTTCTTGATTAAATAATTCATGGTAATACATTTTTCATTGATCCAAAACTTGGGAGTCAGACCTCAGGGATTACACCACAAATGCCCCTAAATTTTACAGGAAAATCTATAAAATCCCATTTTAAAACCTGTTGCGTAGCGTAAATCGGAGTGTTGGAGAACTATAGTCTAGCCGCTCAAAGAACGCGTTTCTGACACCTGTCAATTCGTCATGACTAGTAATGTACAATAAATAATATTAATAATATTTAGTAACGTTATTTATTGCATTCATTATGCATTTTTAATCAATTGAATTTATGTGTTGTTATTTTTTATAGGAAGTATATTTCAATATATTCACAATTTAAATAAATTCTTAATGAATGTTTTAATTGAATTGAATCGTAATTTCTGAATGTAACGAAGGGGAGAAAAAATAAAAATTCTTTATTTATTGGAAAATGTATATTATGAAATAAATAGTTTTAAGCCTTAAACAATGAAGACTATATCAAACAATTTAATCTTCCAATTCACTTGAGGAGTCGCTGTTATCTTCACTAACGTGTAGAATCATATTATTGTCAATCATAGTATCTCTACGGATATCGCGGTCAAAGGTCATCAAATATAATCTTTTTAGTTTTTTCAACCACAAAAATATTCGATTACCTTTGCCTCGTTTTTTTTTTGTCACATCACTGCAAAAACAAAAAGTTGACGTAACCTTGAAACAGCGCCGTTTGACTTTTAAAAGCTATTGTTTTTTATATTTGTTAATTATGTAATTGTAATAATTTTAGCACAAAATTAATACATTTATTGTAAGTTGGCATAATTATTCGAATTTTAATATTATCACTCGTTAATAAGATAAATAAAAGATATTTAAAATTTTGTCGTAAATTGTACTCCAGTTCAAAGTTACATCGCGCAGTTGATCACGATCTGTCAAAAACGCATTCTTTGAGCGGCCGGACTATAAATGAACGAATAAATAAATAAATGAATGAATAAATGAACTAAACAGATGAAAAAGAAGAACGCATGTGAGAATGTTAAGATTACAAATGAATATATCATAAGTTTAAAAGTAGGACCAGTCATAGCCGGGTTTACCTTAGTGCAGGTTGTGCAGCGCACACGGTCGTAGTTTTAGGGGACGCCAACGCTCTCAAAGACCCGTATTACGGCCGACACTAAGCCCGGTAATTATTAAAGTTGCTTCCCGACACCGTAAATTGCATCCGAATTGTCGTTTGAAAATATAACTAAGTATTCCGCGTAGAAGTAACCGCGCGTATACTAGAGGGCGCCAAGGTACTGGTCGCACAGGGGCGCTACAAGGTCTAGAGCCGCCGCTGGATCTAGTGACAGAAAAGTTATTAAGTAATATGTTGGCATAGTGTGGATATGTTATTAGGAGAGATGAAAGTTATATAACTAGAAGATAATTCATTATAAATTTGGATGCTTTTTGGAACGAAGTTCCTTATGGGGCGTTGAGGAGGGTTACCCTGGCAAAAACATCCATAACGTTAAAAAAAATAAGATTATTGTAGCCGTAATTCAATTTCAGCTAAATAGATATCACCTACGTGGCACAATTGTTATAGTTAAATTTATTTTTTGTAAAAACTCAAAATAGTAGTGATAGTTGAAGTTTACAATTTTTATTTGACTACACAGCCTAACCCATTTACTTAGTAGAAACATACTAATTAAAGCTATGGACAGTAACAATTGTTATTACTATGCTTGTGTTCCTTTTTCTAGGAATAATACCTAAAAAATATGAGTTTACTAGTTTCAATAAAAATAGGTATTTTCACTTTTGGAATAACACTGCATTGTAGCAACACTGATTGGTTGTCATGGACAATGCCTTATTTGGTAAATATTCACTATTAAAACAATGCTGGTTTAGTGTAATAATTCATTTTTCTTAAATTGATTTATATGTTCTAAACAGTTTTCGTTTCATGTTCTTTAAGAAAAAAACATTCTTTTCTGCTATAATTTAATTTATATTTTTCTTAATATGTGATTTTTTTTTAACTATTATACTTGTACAAACAACCATAGTAACATTTTATTAATGAAAATAAATGAAATTATTTATGTATATAATTTAAAACCATAAAATTATTTTAATGCAATCTTTATAAATAGTTTAAATATTTTTTTCATGTAAGATATTAGGTTTATACCTTATCATATCCAGTCTCTTTATCTTTAGACAAGTTTTTTTTTACATTTCATTTGCAACACACACTTGGTAAAACGTTCCAGTTGTATAGATATGACTTTCTCTCAGTACTTTCGATATTGCAAAGCTTATCTCCTTGTGAGTGCACTAAAGTCTTATAAAGCTGGAACATATCACTTGGTGTCTGCTTGTGCCGAACAAGCATGTGCTTAGAGCAACCTCTCGATTTCCATTCTGTATCAAATCTGATGTCATGAACTCTGTTAATACCATCCAATGATGCTGTCCACACACCCATAGAGACATCCTCAGAATTGTAGTGACTGAAAAAACAATTGTGAAATGAAACTACCTGTTATCCACTCACTTTGCAAGACATAATTGGACCATTAATAGTTTAGTTTTATAATTATTATTCTATGACAAACTTCATTATATACATATTCATTCATATTTACTAAGTAGGTTTTTCGAGGACATTCAGACATTGCAATATTTTCGAGCTTCCTAAAATATTCTAGTGAATTCCTAATATTAAAAAAAATTAAAGACTCAAACTTTCAAAAATGTTCCTCATAAGAAAACATGTATTTTATTCATAATATTATTTTTTGTATTTGGAAGCAAGTAATTGAAATCTTTTTTCAAGTCAATATATTATATTATACCAGGAGTGCTCAAAGTTATAATGTCAGTGATCTATTACAAAATATCAGCTAGTAAGAGGTTGACAGCTAACCTAATTATCTATTTAAAAAACATGTTTTCATGAAATGGTTCTATAAACAAATAGCAGCTGTAAAATGAGGGAACAGACAAATCACAAATTTTCTTTGGCATATCATACTGTACATCTTCTGCATTTGTTACTTTAAAATGTAAGGAATAAATTATTACTACCTCAAAAGTTCAGTATTTCTACTAATATAATCCACTATACTATGAGATATGACATAGCCACCACCAAGAGCATATGGTAAATAGTTGTCACACAGGAACCAGTCTTTTTCTTGCCATTTTCCAGACAAATACACTCTAGCTTTTCCATTAAAATAACCCCAATAAAGTCCTTTATATGAGGGTAGAGTTTTCTGAAAATAATTTATTAAAACTAGTTTAAAGTGTACCTGATTTTTTTATGATAACAAAGCTAGAGAGATACAAAACTCGAGATAAAGAATTGCAAAGTTCAATTATGGCAAAAACATTTTTACCACACACACTGGATAATGCTATATTTAAAGTCTGATGAAACCTATTTTATGCTATACTATAAGTACAGAATATATAAGTTATGTAAATTAACAAGATAAATGGACAAAATTCAGGCATTGAATGAAATGCTACAGTACTTCCTAATGTATTACCTCATTCTATTATTCCTATCCAAAAGGAGGAAATAACATCTATTAATAATTTCAACTTTGTCTTCAAATTTGCACCACTATATTTATGGAAAAAGTCACATCTCAAAAAATAATGTAAGTTTCTAATATGCAATTTTAGTTCCATGACATAGCAGTATATTTTTTTGTGGAAGTAATTCAGGCACATTTCTAAGATATCTTTTATGTCAGAGACATCAAACAATGATCATCCTGATATAATTTGATGGATTATTTTTATTCAAAATTTCTAACATAATTTACTCTAATATTAAAAAATACACATTAGGAGAGATTACTTGCCTTATAACTAACAAATTCACGTATTTCAGGAGCATTCATCTCAGGTGCATAAGCTTCCAAATCTCTAACAATTAGATCAACTCTTACAAAAGAATCATCATCACATTTTATTACATATTTTAATCCTTCTATATTTTCATTTATCCACCTCAAGGACTTAAGCATCTTTGAAGCTAAGTTTTCGTAAGTGTCTTCTAAACCATCTAAAAGTAACAAGTCATTGCTTCTGTGCTCTTCATTGATTAAATTTGTCATTTTTGATTCACCCAAGCCTTTAGTGCCAATTACAAAATAGAACTTGACCAGTTGTTTGTAATTTGGGTGTTTTGTCCATGAATGGTTCCATTTATACAATATTTCTCCATTTTCTACGAATATATTACTTGCGATCTTCATCCAGGTAGCTCTTATAGCATCTCTTTTTGCTTCGTTACGTGGGTCACTTATTATAAGTACAGCATATTCAGACTTGATCATCGAATTTAATGTTGATTTATTGAGAAACGCATTAGCACAGTCGATACGCAAGAAGCTCAATGTAATGCAGCACCCAAGATAAAAGAAAAACAGACTAAGTAGTAACATTGCTCTATATTTTCGTATATAATTAAACATCAATGCCATGATAGTTTGGTCACATCTTGATGTTATTCACTGTTTACTTTTTTACATCATTTTCTTTTACTTTATATTTTATAACTATTTTATGAAAATAAATTACCTACACCTCTGGTAAATTTGTAAACACTTCTCCCTAGAGTCAGGGTTCTTCTTCTTCTTCTTAGTTAATGGCAATCTGTGTGTACACACAATTTGTGCCAATGTCATGTAGGTAAGATTTTCAATCTTGTATCAGCGTTACCAAGCTCCAACAGAACGGTGGCCTATCCTGCTCAAACTTTCCATGGAGCTTTGTCGGCACCTCAGAATGTATGCTACGCGTTGTCTTCTATAATAAACTTAACTTGAACACAATAACTAAACTATTTCACACAAAACGCCACCAAGATTACATGATATAGAGTCAAGTACACAAGTTTAATGAATTAAAGAAAACAATTGCTACATGTCAGACTGAGATCCCGCCAAAAACAGTAGAGTCAGGGTTAGGCTTGTTAAAAAGTTGTATCGAAATTTTTAATTCGATTTATCGATATTTTTAACTGATTTATTTTGGTTCGGATTATCGGTACAAAATATCCAATATCGAAAATAGTATCAAAAACGATTTTTTTCATTTATGTAATATAACTAAAGTCGCTAGAATACACAACCATAAAAGATAGGAACGAATGCATAAAAAAGACTCCATTGGCTATAATTATTGAGTAGTATGTTTTCTTTGCGTTGCATGTATCTGTGTTCCGCAGTCGTCTGTCACTTTCATTCGTGAGTTCTTTTGAACATACTTTGTGTTAAGAAATACTGGTTTGTCTGAAATAACAAATAGTTCTAAGAAATAATAGAAGTTTTTTAGTTTTTGATACTTTTGTGTAATATAAAGAAATACTGATAAAAATACTTATAGACCTAGAGAATCTTTCCAGATGACTTGAACATCGTTGGCAGATAAGCCCCTGGGTAATCATTGAAAGAGCCGAATTATGCATTCTTTTATTAGCACGGCTGCTACATTTTAGGGGCAGTACCTCAAACCAAGTATTTTCATGTATTTTAAGGCCATTTGAAATGATTTTATTCCACTTATTACAATCATTGGCGAGATCTGCCCAATGGCAGAAATCAATATAAAATAATATCATATCGCGCTTCACGCTATTCTTGAATCTGAACAAAGAACGACTCACTGGTCGCTTGGCATAAGCTATCTCTCCAAGAAGAATTTATCTAGGTTAACGAGATGGCTGCATAACTAATAAAAATAATTTCATTTTTATGGAGAATAATGTAAATTTTTGGGATAAAAATTACGTTACAATGAGCTAGACTAAACTAAACCCATTATTATTTTAAAATAGGCATTTTTTTTAATTTGACTGATAAATCAGATATTTTTTTCTTCAAATTTAGATGTTAAAAATTATATTTTTATAAATATCGATATAACGACTTTTTCATTTCCAACATCCCTAGTCAGGTCCTCCAGACAAAACTGTTAAAAATTTCCCCTTTAACGACAAAAAACCCCCCAAAATGATACTATTTCAAAAACTTTTCCCCAAATATGTAAATTTATGCTTTTCTTGTTATTCTTTTTTTTACATTTATCTATATATAGGTGTTTTATACAAATTATTTACCTCTGGTATACAAGTTTTTAAAGCCCAACTCTGAATTATTTGACTGATCTTCAGTGTTCTAATAAAATGAGTTAGAACTAATCAGAGAGATTTTTACATCATAGATGTCAAGCGCCGTGTCATTATTTTTAATTTTCAACCTATGCTCCGAAACACGGCAATTCGACCATCCAAATCACGGCAATCAAATTGTGGCGTTCGATTTTATACAGAACGCGTTGGTTTAGAACTCGGTGGTTATTAATCAGCTAAAGTTTTTCCTGACCGATAGATAGATAATTAATTTGGGAAAAAAATCGAGTTGTGTTGTATAATATTAAAATAAATGTATTCCCTTTATGTAAGTTGGTTTTATTATTACATTTCTTTTTTTTTGTATGGCAACTCTGTTATAACATGACATGAGAAGTGACAACTAAACTTTCGTTTCGTAATTTATTATTCATTTCTTTATTTCAGTCGGTCTCTCTGCATTCTTGCAGTTTCGGGTTAGGCGGGTAGACTGTGTGTGACACAAGTGTATACGTTAATTATAAAATTAATTGAGTTTTACCAAATTACAATAAGTTTAGGTTATTTATATATTAAATATTATTTATTTACAAAAATAAAAGTTGTGTGATAAATATTAAAATTTAAAAGTAATCTATGGTTCTAATTGAAGTACAAGTAGGAAAATAGCTAATAGTGGATTCGTGGACCGGTACTCAGAGGTCATGCCATTGTTGATCATATAAGGTTACGAACTACCGTCCCATAAAAGACTGCTTCGTTAAAACTAGGTAAGCTATTTAAATCTATGCGTTTGTTATGTGATTATCAATATTTATTAAGAAATTTCCGAATTGTATGTATCTTATATAATTACGTTTTTCAAGAACTACCTGAAATAAACTGATAACTTTTAATTTTTTCTATTTCATTCGGAACGTAGCATTTACTATATACCTGCATTATTTACTTATGTAAAACATTTTGCCACAGGTACAACACAATCATGGAATCATTTAAGAGGAAAAGTCGTCCTCCACATCCCCGGGCTAAAGCAAACCCACTCTCAGCATTAACATTTACGTAAGTTATTAATTATCAAACAGTACATTTCATATTTCATTTATTTTAATTTTATGCAAATAGATGTTAGAAGCTGGTAAAGTGCTTCCTTTTTATGTTTTTTTTTAAATGCACCTCAAGGTATATTGCTAAAAACAAAGACTATTTTTTATTGTTACATTCAAAATTTGAGAGTATAATAATATATTAAAAGGTTTTCCTTTAGTTTTTATTTTATTAATCTATAACTATCTAGCCTATACTACACAGAATGTGGTGTTTTTTTATTTTATTAATATAGGTTATTTTGAAACAGGGATGTGGTAGTTCATTCTCCCTGCCTCTATCAAATGGATCATAGAATACAGATAGATAAATATATAAATTAAAATTGTAATTGCTAGTTTTAAAGTGCATGTTAGCTATAGAAAGAACAGTGCTGGAGTAATTTAAAGAAGTAGTTCCGGTTGTCTAGAAAATAGCACAAAACTTGTACCTATTACATAATCATGTAATTTTTTTCTATTTCATTTAACACAGACTATTTAATATATATATACAGACTATTACTAGTTTTTTTTTTTTTTTTTGTGTTATATCTACAATCAGTTGCACTATTAGCAGATGTGTTGAAAGCATATGTTGTTGCGGGTGAGCTCTCCACTGAGAGCTTCTTCCCCTTCTGGACTGAGAACATTACTCCCGTTGAATAATGTCTTTTCTTTTGAGCCTTTTACTGTAATTGCGGGTAGTCAGCTTAATTGCTAATTTATTTGGATGGTTTTCAAGGCGATTTAAGTATTTTGAAGAAGTAGATCGGATTTCCTCCTTCACCGTGTTCATATTCAGATGTTTGTGGATTTCTGCATTTGAGACATACCATGGTACGTTAGCTATAGAGTGCAGGATAATATTTTGCATTCTTTGTAAAATAAATATACTGGAGTCACAAGCGCTTCCCCAGAGTTGTATTCCGTACATCCATACAGGCTTCAGTATTGTCTTATATATAAGTAGCTTATTATCTGTAGATAGTTTAGAGTTTCGTCTAACTAGCCAGTATAGGTTTTTATATCTCAAATTTAGTTCTTCTCTTTTTGTTTTAATATGGTGTTTCCATGTTAGTCTGCGATCTAGATGTAGGCCTAAATATTTTACACATTCATGATGTGGGAGTGTAGAGTTTTCAAGTTTCACAGGTGGACAGTTTCCTTTCCTTAAGGTAAAAGTTACGTGGACTGATTTTGATGTGCTCGCCTGGATTCGCCACATTTGGAGCCAATTTGTTATTTGGTCGAGTCCATGTTGAAGGTCCAGTGACGCTTTATCGGGATCCTTGTCGCTAACCAAAATATCAGTATCATCAGCATATGTAGCAGTTGTAACGCCTGGTATATTGGGCAGGTCTACAGTGTACAAAGTGTACAACACAGGGCCTGGGATAGACCCTTGTGGTACACCTGCTTTGATTTCTAAGAAATTCGATGTTGCATCTATTTCTTTCACTTGAAATAGTCCTGATGTTAAATATGATTTCAAAAGTGGAAAATAGCAATGGGGAAGGTATTTTCTGATTTTAAACAGAACTCCTTCATGCCATACACGGTCAAATGCCTGTTGTACATCCAGAAACGCAGATGAGCAGTATTCTTTGTCTTCGAGTGTCTTCCTAATTTTATTACATACTCTGTGTGCTTGCTCTACCGTCGAATGGTGTTGTCTAAATCCGAACTGATGGTCAGGTATTGTGTTATTTTCTGTTAGTATTGGCAGGATTCTTCTTAGTAGAACTTTTTCAAAAAGCTTTGATATAATTGGCAGTAGGCTTATTGGCCTGTATGAGGTCACTATGTTTGCTGGTTTACCTATTTTATGTATCATAATTATCTGGGATATTTTCCACATATCTGGATAATATTGGGTTCTCAATATACCATTAAACAGGGTGGTAAGGAAAACATCAGCCTTTTTAGGCAGCTCTTTCAGTATTTCTTTTGTAATTAGATCAAAACCTGGAGCTTTTTTATCTTTTAAGTCTCTAATCACTCTGCATAATTCTCGAACAGTTGTAGACTTTGGTGGTGGAGAAAGCTGGTATATTTGACCTATCGTTGACTTTACTAAGTTTTCAGATGCTTCATTTTTAGATGTGTTTGGGGTAAAGACTTCTGCTAGATGTTCAGCAAATATATTAGCCTTTTCTTGTGCTGTCGTAGCCCAGCTGTTGTCGCTTTTCTTTATTGACTATTACTATTACTAGATGAAGATGTATTATTATTAGAGAACTTTACACTTTCCCTCAAGACTTACAAGTCAGCGTCAAGCCATTTTTATAATCCATATGGTTTGATTTCTAAAGAAAAAAAAAATCATATAATATGGAATGTTGTATTGATATATATTTTTTTGGTTCTTTAACAAATATTGTTTTTGTTATCCTAGATGGACTCTTCCCATGTTCTGGAGTGGCATTACAAAGGAAATGGAAGAACATGATTTGTATCAACCACTAGATGAACATTCATCAGGTAAGTTATAATAATACTAAATTTTATATATTAAATCATATTGACTGACCATCAGATTTTTATAATTTAACTATAGTATCGGGTTGTCCTGAGACTGTATTAAAGAGTTGGTTTAATATCAATCATTTTAAAAAGTAATGATTTGACAAAGCTTGCAATTATTAATCATGAAAAAAAAATAAACCATTTTTATTAGTAGTACATTATGATTAAAACCATCTATTCGAAAGTAAATGTGTTAATAATAATCATGCATATGCTTGAATAATGCGTGATCCTATTGACCTCATCATTACGATTTTTAGTGTTTATAATAGAGATATCGTGTGATAGGTCCACTTGGTGACAAATTTGCAAGGCTGTGGGAGGAAGAAGTAGCACGTGCTGGTGGCAAACGTAAACCTAGCTTATTACGAGTTATAATGAGAGCGTATGCTGCTAGATGTATGCTTTATGGATTTGTGCTGTTAGTCATGGAATGTGGAATCCGGTAAGTACCCTGGTTTAAGTCTAATAATTATACATTTCTTTCGGCCTTGAGGTGGAATTAGGATGTCGTTTGTTTACATTACCTAGGTGATATTGATTTATTTTTATTTGATCAACTTACGGTAATAAACGCCGGAAGTTATGACTCCCACCACATTATGCAAATAAAAAATTAAGGTAAATTATTTTTAATGAAATCACGTTATTTTCGTATTTTATAAAATTTTCTGTAGGCAAAGTATCTAATATGACTAGAATGTAGTGTTAAACTTAGGCATATTTTATCATTGTGGTATTTTATGCGTTTTCGTCGTTCAATAATAAATAAAGCACACGAAACGAAAAATGTTTAGTTCAAATTTTTGAGGGACATTACTGTCCTAATATACAAAGCGGAACAGTATAACGTTTGTACATAGTTCTTAGCAATACCTTGCGAACCTAAATATTAAAACGAGAATCCTAGAATTTAAGCTTTTGAAATATGCTTCACCCTATTTCTCCACTATATTTTTTCTTATAAAATAAATAACTTAATGTTTTTTTAACACATAATATTTATATATATTATATATAAAGATTTTTATAATTTTGTTTTCTTTATACAAGTGCAGTAATGTCTGTATTTAAATAAAAATTTTGAAATATAATTTGTTTGTTCTTACGGGATATATACTTAATTTATATTTTGTATTTCATTATATAAACTGTATTCACTTCTACAGTACCTATATAGAAACTTTGTCTGGAGACGTAATATTGATTATATTTATAAAATAATGGTATGTCTAGATTTTTCAATTCCCTCTTATGTTGAGACTATAAAAATTTATTCACAATATCGCAGTGGTAGTCGAGTATTTTTTTGTATTTTATATACGTAACTAGCTGGAGGCCAGCGGCTGCGGCTGCGCCCGCGTTTCATATATTCTTCACTGCGTTTTAATTTTTTTACACGGAATCCTAATTATTTACCTAAAAAAAAATTAGTACTAAAATAAAGTCAAAATATTTCTCATAAATAATAGCACTTGCCCGTAAAACTGTTCATTGAATCAGATTTTATTCAAATTTTTATGATTTGAATTTTTTTACGCGGAACCTTAAATTTTCGAAAATTAAAAGAACCCCAAGTTACCCGGCGTAACTTCAGCTATCTACGAAAAAAAGTCCCGGCAAAATGGTCCAGCCGTTCAGGAGATTACCCATTAAAAACAGACAGACAAAAATTTTAAAAGTTGTAATTTTGCTATAGGTATTACGATATACATTCATATATTTTGTAAATAAAATAATTTTGACATTACAATCAGACACTGCAATTTTATTTATTAGTATAGACTAATGATATGAATTGTTTTCCAAGTCAGAATGTAAAGTTGGAGACGATAGTTTTTGTGTGATTCGGATATATCCTCGATACCGTAACCTTGACATATGATTTTTTATGTATAAATTTTACATTTTTTTTATACGTTGATCGCATATACACTAGGTACGCGGTATGTAATGTTAAAAGAGAACACTTCAACTCATCAGTACATGTTAATTCTATAATAAATTATTGCAATATATGCGATTTCCTCTAACATATTACTTACCTAAATACAATTTTATAAACAAAATCCTTTAAAATAAATTCGTTGTTATAATAAAAATTATATTAAAAACATATAACAAAAATAAATATATTTTCATCAAAAATCCATAACCCGTGGTGTGGTACTGGTGATAATTTTGAAAATAATTAATTAATTGTCTTTAGGCACGCGCGAGTTCGTGCTGAATAGACTTCTAGGATGTTATACTTCATACTAAATGTAGCAATTAAATATGTTTGTCATTAACTTAATAACTTGATATACTTACAAATATTATGTGCATATTTACGAACACCTGGGTGTAATAAAATTGATATTTAAATAAACCTACCATAGGTTTTGATTATAGAGTTTATCGTGTGCTGATAACGTGAGAAATACTCGTATACACATAAATACAATCTCGTTAGAAACATGTCATTGCCTTATGATAGGTGAATCAAATACTTTTAACATTAGATTTTTTTATTTTATTATTGATACTATATATGTAGTTTACGCTTTTAGTATTTTATTAACGACTAACCGTGTACCCGCTTTATTTTTCACTGCGTAATATAGTTTTGATTTTTTTTTATAAGGAACCCTAATTTTTTGTGCTACTAACATTAAGCAATGATCAAATCCCGGCCAGTAAAACTGTACATTGAATCGTTTTAATTTATTTCACGGAACCCTGATTATTTTAGAAAAATTAAAATAGTTTAGGTAACGCGGAGTAACTTCAGCTATCCGCCAAAGTCCTGTCAAAATCTTTTACTCGGAACAAACAGGCAGACAATTTTTTTTATAATTGTATTTTTATTTATAGTTATCTTATATACCTTAATAAAATATACTTTAGTAAACAAATGTTATTTTGATATTACAAATAGACACTTCCGGTCTTATTACGAAAACAAAAATTAACTAGCGCTAAACACGCTTTTTACTAAACAGTATCTAAAATTTAAAATTGTATGAAATATAATCTCTTAAGCATCCCTAAAATACTTTTGTATTTGAACTTTTTTTTAAACATGTATTCAACGGGAGTTTAACTTTTTTTGTAATAACACCGATCAAGTTTATTTGTTAGTATAAATGCCGAGTATTACAAGAAGCGTGTAGGAGGAACAGCAAACTTAAAACAGTGTTAGTGTATAAACAGTTGTACCTTCATCTTGGTAAACTCTATAAATTACAAATAAACTGCTTACTTTTAAAACTCTAGCGAAAACTTGTACCAACATTTATAAATATTTACTCGGAAAACGACCAACAAGAAGCAAGTTACGAACTCTTATTAAATATTAATAGTAAGGAAATTACTCCTCGATTTGCAAATTAATAAAATAAATAACTACCTAGTTAAGAGCAATTTTTTAAAGCGTCGAGTTTTTAAAGTAATTTTGTAATTTCTTCTGTTGTGTTTTTCATGTTTTCAATATTTCACGATAATGAAATGCAAGGATCAATATTCAGTTTTTTTTTATTGTTGCTTTCATACAAATTTTTTATACATGGCGTCAGGTCTCTGGTGTGATTTGTGACTCAAGGATGCTCCTTAAACTGAAGGGAAGGATATATTAGTCCATCATAAGACCTGTCATATTGTATGAATAAGAATTCTGGGCTAGTAAGAATATGGATGAGAAGCGATTGCAAGTATGTAGCTGAGATGCGAATGTTAAAATGGATGTGTGGTGTCACAAGAATTGATAAAATAAGAAATTAATATATTAGAGAGAGTTTGAAAGTTGTGCCACTAGTAGAAAAGTTGAAAGGTCCCCATTTGTCGTGGCATGGACATGTTATGAGTAGAGAAGAAGAGCATGTGGGTAAAATAGTAATGAATATGAATGTGGAAGGATGGAAAAGTAGAGGAAGGCCAGAGTATGGAGTGTGTAAGAAATGAAATGAAAGAAAAAGGAGTAAATGAAGAGATGACGGCTGATAGGGACGTGTGGAAGCAAAAAAACATACTGCGCCGACCCCAAATAAGTTGACAACAGGCATGAGAATTATGATGACACAAGTTTTATAAGAATTTCACACAAAAAACCAGGAACGAGACATTAAATCTGACCGCATATAATTATCATCTTCGAAAATACTTAAGTATTTTCCGGAAATATCTTTTTCCGTATATTTATTTATTTGGCACATCAAGCACTTCAGCACGCACACGGAATTACGTGATCATTTTCCAAAGTTTCGAATTTTTACTTCTGTCGGCAATCCCCATGGCTGCCTAGTTTTAAATATCAGTTAATGGTTTAACCTATTTTTTCTCTAATCTGCTGAGTTAAAAATCAGTCAATCAAGTATAAATATTCGATATTGATATAACTACTTTTCGCGAGCTTGTTTCAAAATGTGACATGTAAAATATTTATGCCCCCCGCATGAAAATATTATTTACATATTATTTTAATAATAAATTATTGTCAATAGAAGTATATTTGCCTTCAAATATAGTTGGAGTGATAACAATGTTATACGTAAACGTTACTGAGATGAAAATAAAATACCAAGACAATAATAAAATTATAAAAGTTACATTATATTTATTAAATAAACTAACTTATGATAAAAGATCGTGAAATAAACAGTTAGTACGTACGGGTATGTATAGAACTAAACATACATACGTCGTTACGTGTTTCACTGATATTGATTATCGTAGAACAGAATTGACGTGGCATGAGAGTTTTTTTTTTTCGAACTGTTGACCGGAAAGGCCTTGACAGCTGCTATAGGAATAAAATAAAATTCACTATGCGACTTAATTTCATTATATCAAACTCACCGTATAAATCTAAATCTGTATTTATTGTATTGGATTTTTTTATACGAGTATGTATTCATAATAATATACTTACCATATGATGATGTTCTATTAATAGATCTTCTAAATTTATCAAGTCCAAAACTGTGTTTACTTATTTAATTCATGCCTCTTTTTTATGAAAGCGTGAAAGGCTAGCTAGCTGTTCGCTGGTATTTGTTAAATTCTTTGCAACATTATAATTTTTATCATCATAGTTAATTTTATTGTAAGTGAATCGTGACATTTAAAGATTATCAAATTATATAAATTTGTGTTAATTCGCGGTTATTATCGATCAAGTCGATGCCTAGTGTGATTATTATGTACTAGCTTTGTGCCCGCGGCTGCGACCGCGTTTCATGTAGTCTTCATTGCGTTTTATTTTTTTCATAAGGAACCCTAATTTTTTTTGGTTCTAAGATAAAGTAAAAATATTTCTCAAAAAATATCATTAGTGATTTGTCAATAGTACAATACAACTTTTTGACTATCTCAATTAAGATAATAAATAATTTACAACCTGTCAAATTTAATTTTTTAATTAATATTACTAATTTTAAATTGTATTTTTATAACAAGTTTTATATTTTTAGTAATCCATTTCATTGATTTAAATCTGTTAGTAGCTCAAGGTCTATTTTCGGCAATATGAGAAAATTATGTTTCGGAACACTAGATGGTAGTCATGATTGAGTTCCAATGGGAATTGGTGTGGTTCTAGTAAAAAGTGAAGTGTGTTTGAACAGAGAAAGCTTTCTGAACATTCAATATAAAAGGAGTTCAAATAAATTATAGTGATATTGGGAGCGTAATCTAGCATAGAATTCTTAAGTGTCACGAGTTCTTAAGTGGAATTTACCCAGATAAACACTTAAGTTTACACTTTATTAATACTGTTCTAAATATACATTTCACATGTCTATTAACGTTTGAAACGTAATAATTATTACATGAAATGTTTATTTAACCAATTTTACCTTATACTGAACACGTAATAAAAATACTTACTCGTGTCACAGATTTATTATGACTACGCTACACTGGGTAATCAAACTAATCTCGGTTTAATTTTTTTTTTAATATTAAAACGTCAGATCATATTTTATATGATAAATGTTTATTCGTTCATGACCTACATTAAACTTGTAAATGTGACTCTCAGTCATTGATATCTGTAATCTTATATATTTGCGGAGTTTTAACAAATTAATGAAATGAATGGAAATCCCCTGGTTGCATAGTTGTCATTTGTAAACAATCATCGTCGATTGTGGAATATTGTACAAGAGTGACACATCTATTATCATTGTAGGCATGAAAACGCAAATGCGTTTAAGGGGTTATATCCACTTGCGAGGCAGAAAAAACGCGTTTTTTTGTGAATTTTTTCCAAAGAGGCATTTTATTTTATACATTAATGGAAAAAATGTACTTAAACAGAATTTAATGTACTTTAACAATCAGCGGTTTATTTAAAAAAATATTGGATGCCCTAGCTCCTGTAGATGATCTGCGGAGAGACCTCCAAAAAAAAGTGCTTGGCGATGAACAAGATATCTCTAGTCCAAATTATCTGAAAACCAAAAACCAAAAATATTTAGTTTTGTAATAAATAAATACAGGTAATGATCGAAGGTCTAGTCGAAATTTTGATTTTTGACCAAAATGGCGGCCGTTCAAAAAAAAATACAGTTTTTCATGAAAATTTTTCACTTCAAATTGGCTTAAAAATCGAAATTATTGTCCAAAACCTTATTCCTTCATTACCTTTACCATTACATTATCATTACCTGAAAAATATATCTGAGTAAGTCGTGTGAAAATTTCAAACCGATCGGTGTAACGGTTTCGGAGAAATTTTGTTCACCGACTCTGAAAACACGGTTTTGAGATAAACGCGTTTAAAGTTTCGGGAACGATTTACACTAAATTAAAAAATCTTTTTTTCAACTTACATCGTGTCATCTATTCCAGCACCATAAGAGGAACCCTCTGCTTCGTCGTTTGCCTCCAAAATGTTTAGTTGTTGTTGTCTACGAGCCATTCTCCCCTCGCGCGTCGACCCTTGCGCTCTTGCGTCCGAAATTGAGATGCGCTCTGCGTCCTCTTTACTCACGTAGGAATGAGCATTGGGTCCAAGTGATAATCCCATAGCACTCATATAATAAAGAAGAGATGTTTTGCCTTCATTAAAGACCCCGGCTGCAATGTTTGCAGCTATTTCCACAATTTTAGAGCCAGCTGGAATAATTTTTGGAGTTATTTTCCATATCAGCTGATTATAACTTTCATTATTGTTCTGGCTAAAACCACCAACGCATCGTTCCAATAATTTTTTGTTACTTAGATCTTCGTAAATTGGAAAAATAGCTGTTGCAACATCAGGTGGTAAGGCCTCATAATCATGTTTATAGCTGGGCAAAGTTCCCAAGGCTCGCGCTTTTTGCCACGAACACCACGAGTTTTCTCCTATAGGACAATTATCATGCTGAGGGTTTTTATCTGTAGAGCAGTTATGGAAATAAGATGCCCAAATGGCTTTATACATATTGTCAACAGAATCACAGTGTCTCCTAATCGCTAAACCATAGTAAACAGTTAATTTATCAATAACTTTCCCAGTCAATTTACCTTTGCCACCAAGTAACTTTTTTTTTTTTCTTTTTTTTCCATTCTTATCTTTCATTTCTTCTACTGTATTATTTACTATGTCTCTTAGCCGTTTGCCCATTCTTTTTTGGACATGCCCAATACATTCTTTCTTCGTTACTTCTGTCTCACCATAAGGAGCAGCCTTCAAAATCCCCGAATAAGTTTTAGAGTCACCATCACCGATGTAGTTTCTAAAACGAACTTTATACTTTTCCAATGAACGTTTGAACATGGTAATAACAGCATCAACTTCCATTTTTCCTGATGGCCCATCGTGGTTAGCTGAGCATACGTCTTTGTGCTCTTTCCACCATTCCTGATATTCAGCAGTATCCTTGTGAGATTTCCAAGGCTCGCATTGCTTACAGTAAGAGCTTTTAACTAAAAGATCAATTATTTTTCCACTGTAGTATCCAATTAGAGATGTAACTCCAAATAGAGAAGTAAACCCCCTTTTTTTCCAAGTCCCATCTCCCGAGACTGTTAAATCATTCTTATGTTCATAACCCTGCTGTTCAGACGTGGCATCCATTTCCTCAACACAAGCTTTTTTTAAAAGTTTATCTGTGACTACTGACACACATTCGTGGATATTTTTAACGATCATATCATATGAAGTTTGGAGCAAAAAAGCTGGCATGTCCATTAGTCCACAAAATTGAGTAGCACCTTTCAAACCTAAACCAAGGGTTCTCATCACAAATATAAATCGTCGATTTATTTCATACGAGTGTTTGACAAAGTTACAAGAGTTTATACTACGAGGACTACATTTATCACATAAGATAACAATTTTAAAACCAAGTCCACGTTCTGATGCTGTTTCAAATTTTACTGGCTCACGGCAAGTTTTACACAATACATACTCACTAATAGCCGTAAACACAGTTATAAAATTTAAAATTCTATATTCAACTGACGTATCACAAGTTACACATATTTCCTCTTGCGCTTTAAATTTTTTTGCTGAGGCGCTGAAACTGCTCTCATCATATTCCACGGTTTTCGGATTAAAAACGTTCTTCCGTTTCTTTTTTCGAGACAAAATTTCATTGGAAGTTCTACGAGTTTCTCTGCTAATTTTACGAGGCATTTTTTACTTTAATTAATTAATATATTAACACTGAGAAATACATAAACTGAGCACAAACACAACTTGTCCACGTGGAAGATCACTTCTAACTGATGAGTTCACATATTTTTAACCTAAAATTCCTCAACATAGGTTTCAGGTATAAACGAGATCTTTTGTATTATTATATTAGGGTCCCAAACACAATATAAGTCGAGAACAAAAGGATAGAAGCTACCAGAAACAGCTGCTACTCCGGCTCGTGCTCCGCCTACTTTCGAACGCTCGGAGACGTTCTTACTAATACGCTCATATCTCCGAAACTAATTGTCGGATCGATTCGAAATTTTCAGAGAATATTCTTGAATATATGTACACATGTACATTCAAAAAAAAATAAAAAAAAAAAATAAAATCGATTTTTTGAAAATCACAAGTGGATATAACCCCTTAATACACACATTATATTGATTTATCCTTTTTATATCTAATTGCGAATTCTTTCACATACACTGTTAGAAACCATTCCCAGACAGCCATATTTTAATCAAAGTCGTAATCTTCACGTACCAAATAGTGGCTGGACTCGGTGTATTTTTTTCGGCTAATATGCAATTTATAACAATTTTTTTGGAGTCCTGGTTTGTTAATTAAAAGCTCAGTTGGTTATAAAAATATGTATAACCGAAGCGTGGTTTTTATTATTTGTGAACAGATTTTACAACAGCGATCTGATAGACATTTGTTTCTAAATATACTATAATATATATGTATAAACGATTTTATTTATTATGTAAAGAAGTTCTATATCTTTAAGTTTGACTAGTTAGGTTAGGTTAGGTTAAACGACTTGGCGGACGGTCCCGGGGGGTTTAGTGGGTATTTCCGGACGCTTCACGTCCGGGCGAGTCTCACACTGGCACAGAGACGTCCCTCCGTGCCCCCTTACCTATTGCATTGGGGGACTTCGGTCTCACTAATGCAATAGGTAATTGTCTTTTAATGACGACAATCTTATATATATATATATTAACTATTTAATATACATAAACTCGGCTGTTACGTCATGATGGAACATACATCCAGAAAATCAATACAAAACCATTTGATTCAGTTCATTAATATGTGTCTTACTCAAGTATTTGGTTTTCAATATTAAAGGAAGAGAAAGGGTGTATTTTTTTAGCGGATCTCTTTCATGTAGCAGTGATTGTTTTTAATCTTACGTATTGTGTAATTTTGATGGCGTTCTATATATATAATGTTATTGTATTGTATAAGCATTAGAGGATCTTCGATTTTTTTGAAAAGGGCTGAAAGTTGATTGTGGCGCCGCTCTCTCCAGCGTTTGGGATAAATTAGTTTAAAAACATACAAATATATAATGGGTCTTATATTAGGATATTAATGATATATGACCCATGTGGATCTAAATTTTCAACCAGGCTTCCGTATGCTAGGCGCGGTGTGGAGCAAGTTTATTTTTAATCATATGATTTTTGGCACCCCATGAAACTGCCGCTCGGAGTGGATGCCCTGGGTTTGCCCTCCGTCTCTCCTGGATCCGAGGCTGTGCACACGTGAACTGTATTAGAACTAATGAAGCAAAACGTTTATTCTGAGGTGCTACGAAAGCTCCATATTCTAGCAAGATGAGCTACCCATTTTACTTGAGGTTAAATTTGACACAAGATGGATAAAATGTTCCTATGTAAATCACAGATTGTCATTAACCAAGAAGAGGAAGCGCGTAAAGAATAAGGGCTTGTATTACCTTTTTTTATTAAAAATATTCCATTCCATAAACAGTTTGACATTGATATGTGAAGTACTCTACAATTTGGCATGGTTTACACCGATTATTTTAATGGATTTGAGTGTTATGATTGCCTTATGATAAATAAATAAACAATTTGATAATGTCATAATCAAGTGTACATAAAAAAATGATTTTATACAGTTTTGCTAAACAAAGCATTTCTACGTTTCAATTGGTTAGCGTGATAACTAATTATAGTATTAAACTCTGTCGCGTGCGATCATTACGCCGCCATGACTCTGACGACTAGTTCGAGACTTTGTACTGTACAAAGTGAACGATTAATCGACCTTCCTTTTGCATTTAGCTCGTAGTCAACTTCGTTCATGGAATTCTCACATATATTATTTGACGTATTTCGACTGAAGGAAGAATTATAATATGACACTACACGATTTTCGCACATTCCAGTGTTGGATTTGAGCGACACGTGCGTAGATTTGTGGTTTTCCTGCATCCATTTGGTGATGTGTAAGTTTTGTTTGCATTAGGTACCTTTGTTATATTATTCATTGTATTATGAGGTGTAATTACAAACACAATTGAATATGAAGATTGCGTATTTAATAAAGAATACTGAAGTAGTCTATCATTGTTGTATTTAGCGATACAAGCGTTTATTGAATAGGTACCTACCTACCAAGTAGAGATATTGAGCTTACGGCTTATGTCCTACTTTTGAATACTTTTAAATCTGCGATATCAGAAAATTTTCAATGTGCTTTAATTGAAAAGAACGAGTTAGGTACAATTTCTTGTCAGTTATATATTTAATACAAATATTTTTGGTCACACTTTTGGATTTTCTATATTGTTATGTTTGTCGTTTTTTCCGCCACCCTAATTTTCTCCACTAAACACCGTCTCTCTTTTGTCTATTAAATTATATTATCACGTTTGTTCTCATTACTATGGATTCCTTTTGTGATTGTGAAGCGACGATGCCGGCGTTATGGTTTCAACACATAGCGGGCGGGTTTGGGCCCCAGCGCGATTTTACCATAAAACAGGTCTCGTTCAGCTCGCGTCAGCGCGACTTCTATAGAAACATCGCGCTAACGTCCCTATCCATCCGCTGTGTGTTGAAACAATTAAGTATGTCAATTACAATAGAAAAAAAGGTTTCGGTTTCGGTTTAATAATGAAGCATTCGTGTAGGAAAATATTTGTAAAGTGTGCTGAATGTAACATACATTTTATTTTACATTCAACTTCATACGAATCGATACCAGTGTTCAGCACGTTATATTATCTTTCTTTTGTTTTTTTTTAACATTGAGTTTTATTTTAAGTTTATGTTATTGGCGTCACGGATTTATATTTTAGTCGGTTTCTGTTGTTAATTTTAATTACATTTAAAAAATGAAATAAAATAATTTTTGCAAAACTAAAATAAAAATTCGAATGTATTTTTTTTCCTGATGATATTTTCATCTGAATCACTCTTACGTGTTTAACGATAAAATTGTATGAATACAATATAACGATATAATACACATTACACATTACCGATAACAATAACAAGCCAGGCCTATTATATAGTAATATACATGGGGGATTATTTATTTTTTATTGGATAAGATAATAAATACTATGTAGCTGTGGAATGAATGATATCTTTAAGAAGATTTAAACGGTGAGACGAGCTGACAATTAATTTGTAATTAGTGTATAATTACTTATTATGATTAATGTCCCGTGATAATTAATATAGGTAGATATCATAAATTGTTTACAATACATTATGTTGTATCAATTTGTTCGTATGTTATTTATTTATAACTTTTTGTTACTATTTAATGATTTTTAATTGTATGTCATCTAATCCATACTGTTAATTTGAAAGTCATTGTTTCTCGAACTAACTAATCATAATATTTTAAAATATAATATATTTCATAATTATAATTTACAAGAAAGTAAGACAACTACAATAATGCGGCAGACAAAATGTATAAACATAATAATAATACCTAATGATATACGGACTTTAACATTTTATATTAAAAAAAATAAATTAAGGGATATCCAAATTGATCGACTTACACCTACCGTCTATTTTTCTAAATCTCTCCTTACCTTCCTTCTTATTTCTAGGATCCAACAGTCGATTTTATTGGGTTTATTTCTGAGTTACTTTAGTCAAGCTGAAAGACTCTACATGCACGGTCGTTTACTGCATTTACGCGATGAAATTGTCAAGTTACGAACGTTGCCACTGAATACTACCAAAAAGTAAGACAAGTTATTGAAAAAAAAAAACTTCGTAATTAGAGTAAGACAGTCGGTACACGGTAAACTGTTGTTTAGTATATTTATGTAGTTTTGAAGACTGAAACATATTTTCTCTTCTTTAAGAATAGAGAGGATAGATGTTATGTTAAATAAAAAATTGTCAAAGTGAGTAATTTGAGGTATTTTAGTAATTGTATGTAGGAAATATATTGTTATTGGTACTTAGAAGTTTTTTAAATCTTACGTCTAGACATTTTACTTTTCTTGGCGTCTCAAACAGTTGCCACGAGTATTTTATTAATGTGAATTAGTAAATTTTGTCAACTTCATTGTAGTTATTAAAACAACTTAATTTGTAATTAGTAATATTTATATTCTTGAAGTCAATCGTCCTTTTACTGGAACTAATGTTCGCGTGCAAGCAGTACGAACACGTCATTACAACAAAATTGAAATATAAATTAACTATGAATTTCTTAGTTGTTTTATTGATTACACTGAAAAATGTCTCGAACTTGAATCTTTGCCTATTCATATGCATATGAAATATATTTTAACAAAACATAAATATTAATAGAATAACACTTATGAATAAAACTAACAATTTCCATGACAACTTTGGTTTATTTTTATGAGGAGTTTCTTCATAATCCCATATTATTGCCACGTAATAATACATATATATTTAACTAGCTGTGCCCGCGGCTTTACCCGCTTGAAGTTCAGACAATTTGCAATTTGCTTATGTTCTCGGCCGGGATATATGCCATTACCAACTTTCATTGAATTCGGTTCTGTAGTGTTTGCGTGATTAACGAATAAATTAATAAACGGGCAGATGGACCGACAGCCACACAAACGAAAATTTGAAAACTATCGAATTGTATTCTGTAGTTGTTTCTGAAGCCCCGCATAGTTTTTTTTTTCATTGACGATGTACAGATTTCGTCCCGTTAGCCTTTTGTTATAAGTATAGATTAGTGTGACGTCTGTTGGTCATTTCGTGTGTAAACACATTTTCCTTATTTCAGTTTCTCAAATCAACTTTATGTTTCAGTAATAAAGTCTAATATAAATCAGGTTTGATACATGCTCTTCGAAACGAGTAATCTGTGGATGAGCTCGGGGATATAGTTATCAGACCTTGAATTAATCAGAAAGCAAACAAACACTATAGGTAAATTCAATTTTAAAGATAAAGAGCATAAACGTTGGTACAATCGATACAGCTGCTTTTCAGTTTGAGCATATAATTTTAATTTTAAATGTATTTGGAACGATTTACGATAGTACCGCTAGTAAATTATCTTACAACAGTTTACCTAAATCATAAAGATTTGAGAGATATCATTTCCAAACCTATAAATATTTTAGATGCAGTGAATAACTGTAAAGAATAGATTCTTATAAACTAGCGTATCTCTGTGGGGCGCAGCTAAAAATTACTCGAATGTAAGTATAGGATAGTTGACTAATGTTTACATTTTAGAAAACAGACTAAATCTATATAAATAAAATTGAAATGTCTGTTTGTAGTGTAAAATATTATTTTCTTTACTAAATAGATATGAATTTATATAGTATAAGCCATCAAAAATACAAATTTTAATATTTTTGACTCTTTTTATTCCGGGTAATCTAAGGAACGGCTGGACCGATTTGGACAGGAATTTAGCAGATAGCTGCAGTTACTCCTCGTAAATTAGGGTATTTTAATCTTTCTTAAAATAAGGGATCCTCAAAAAAAAAATTAAAACCCATAAAAATTTGAATAAAAACTGATTCCTGCACAGTTTTATTGGCAGGTATTTGAATTTCTGAGAAATAGTTTTGCTTGATTTATTAGCAAAAAAAAAGGAAACTAATTATGGTTCCGTATAAAAAAAAAAAAAACTTATGAAACGTGGGTGCAGCCGCGAACATACAGCTGGTGAATAATATAACTAAATAATACATAAATACTTACAACAATATTCCACTCGTGTGATAAAATTTTGAAATCTATCCTTTTCTTGCAAAATGAATGACGATATGTTAATAGTATAGAGCTCGTATAAAACATGTGTAGTATGACTTCATGTCTTTGTATAGTGAGTTCTATCTCTAGGATAAAGTTCGAATGCTCCTTATCGGATTTTAATTTTGTGTTTATTATTTATGATCTGTTTTTTTGATGTGACAATAAAAAATAATCGGTGAACTTGTAATATTTATTATTAAGCCCAAAGTCGAATCTTTTTCACCTTTCAGTGCACGCTATCTCGGGTTGAATGAGCCATGTTTTCACATATGTTTTCAAGATCTCTTAGGTATCATTATATCATTAGCGTTCATTATATTCATTTTTAACTTTACTTTTATAATCTAAAGTATAATCTTATAATCCATCCATCCAATCAATCGAAAGACGTCCACTGCTGGAGATAGTTCCGAAGAGATCTCCACAATGACCGGTCTTGAGACACCCGTATCCATTTTGTAATAAGTACAATAAATATGATACTCGCTTTTTAGTTTATTGTACAAATTAAATCATATAGTTGGAATCTATACCAATTAATTTCTCTACGCTTCCTCGGAAAATAGTTCTTCATTTTAGATTCGAATGCAAATATTTTGAGTAAAACATTGAATTGCTTTTATAATTCAAGTGAATACGTATTTATACTTTATATATTAGTTAATTTGAAGTTAGTTTTGAGAAAAGAAATAGTAATCTGGTGAAAACTGTTCTGTTAAAACTCATCACCATCTTCAGATCATCATCACCTACTGATGAGCATAAGCCTCTCTTTATATACGCCACTCGTTTGGTCCTAAGTTAGTTTAATTCATACATGACCAGCGGTTTTCACGATATCGTCCACCCAACGAACTGGTGGCCGTCGAATTCCCCGCTTATTACTACATGACCACCATTCCGTCCTGCACAACCCCATTTTAGTTTCGTGATTATCTTATCAACATAGCGAACCGTAGTGCGACGTCGGATCTCGACGTTTCTCACTCGATTTCGTATTTTGTACGACCGAGTGTAACTCGTTCCGTGGCTGTCTGTACCACTTTTATTTTGTGCATAGCCTCGACTGTGAGCATCCTTGTCTTAGCACAATACGTCTGGTGGGGTAGGACACATTGATTTCAGCGACGATTCTTCAGGCTCTGGAACGCTAGTGGAATTAAATATATCTTCCAACTTATGGAATGTTGCCCATCCCAGCTGAATTATTCTGTTATACCCGCAGCTCATTTAGAAATCATTTACACTTATTAGTTAAATGTTTAATTATTGTTTAGTAATAAATCTTCGGATATAATACATTTTTTATGGATTTTATTTGACTAAAAATTATATGCTATTAAGTTCAACGACTCATAATAAATTTCATTACAGAATAGCGCAGCCGGTGTTTCTGGGAAAGTTGGTGGAGTACTACAGTACCGGTCATGACATGAGCAGAGAGGAAGCTTATCTCTATGCTGGGGGGGTAGTTTTATGTTCGGCGCTAAACGTGTTTGTGGTACATCCCTATATGATGGCCATATTACACATGGGAATGAAATTCAGAGTTGCTTGTTGTTCGCTGATCTATCGCAAGGTAAAACTTGCCACTTCTAAAAAACTATAAATGTTATCTAGGTGTCCAATATATTCTAATTTTAACCATGAGAAATTGTCATACAAGAATAACGTAATCCATTATGTCTCCATTTAAAATGAATAAGTTAACGTTCACTATACGTTATTTAATTTTTCACTTTCGAACTACTAAAGAAAATACTTACTCGGCTTCTGAGCGAATACTGATAGTTAAATATAGATTTCTAATTCTGCGTAATGAGTTTAGCCTCCAAACCTTAACAGTAAGATTACGTTATTAAAAAAATTTCTAACAGAATCCGAAATAAAATTAAAAAAAAAACATCTAGTTGTATGTTGTATATTTTCTTTTAAAAGTAATCTCAACTTGGTTATAAAAAGGTCAGAAATTCAGTGCTAAATTCGGGAGTTTGTTCAAAATCTTGATTCTTAGTGAAAAAAAAAAGTAATACATAACTCTTCGAAGTATTGTCTGACAATGTTGTAAAACTAATAATTCAAGGTCTGAGTTCGAACGAACGACCTGGTATTATGTTTATCATAGCATATATTATGGTTTACGTATCAGAGGGATAAACAATGACGCTGCTTAAATTATCTTTTGTATAAGCACCGATGATAATGGCGTCCAGTCATTGCATCTAAAGCTATTATAAGCAAAAACAAAAAGTGGATAAGTTACTACTATATAGGGAATATTAGTAATAAGGAATACGTAATTTAAAATGCTCCAGAAAATTTTATATATATATTAATAAATAAAATTGAAGTGTCTGTTTGTAATGTCAAAATATTTTTTTATTGAGTAGATATGAATGGATATACGACACCTATACCAAAAGTACCATTTTTAAAATTTTGCGTGTCGGTCTGTTTGTTTCGGGTAATCTCCGGAACGGTTGGACGGATTTCGACGGAATTTTTTTGGTAGATAGCTGAAGTTACTCCTGGTAACTTAGGGTACTTTTAATTTTCGAAATATAAATTAGGGTTCCGCGTAAAAAATTTAAAACACATAAAAAATTGAATAAAATCCGATTCAATGCACAGTTTTACGAGTTAATGTTATTATTTATGAGAAATATTTTGACTTTATTTTAGAACTAAAATTTCTTTAGGAAAGTAAAAAACTTAAATCGCAGTGGAGAATATATGGGACGTGGGGGCAGCCGCGGACACACAGCTAGTTTGTAATAAACTCCTCGGTGCAATTTTGATTCATAACGTTTTAAACTAACGCGAAGGATCACAAAATACATCAAAATGTACACACAACAGTGCAGATGTTTTCCATTATTTGACTTATAAAACTGATTCTGCGCGACATAGTGTAGGCACTTTGTAGGTAGTGGCCAATCATCTAGGGCTTGATTTCAACCGGGTTGAATGTTTTAATAGCATTTGGTTGTGTGTTCAATAAAATACGGTTCAATAAAATATTATTTCCTCACTGTGGGTGTAAAATTGTAAATTCCTCATTGTAGTAAGCGGTTGTTAACTTCCAGAGTCTCAGGCTGTCTAAAACCGCTCTCGGTGAAACCACAGTGGGTCAAGTAGTGAATCTTCTGTCAAACGACGTGAATCGTTTCGATGTCGCTATAATATTCCTGCACTATCTGTGGATCGGACCACTGGCCACAGTGGTCGTCACGTACCTCATGTGGCTCGAGATCAGCTGGGCGGCGGTCTTTGGAGTTGGGTTTATGCTCGCTTTCATACCGTTACAAGGTAAAATCTTATATCTATACTAATAAATAAAATTGATGTGTCTGTTTGTAATATCAAAGTAACAACTTTTTATATACAGTCGTACATACGATGGCTATCAAAAATACAGTTTTTAGAATTTTTGTCTGTCTGTATGTTCCGGCTAATCTTTGGAACAGCTAGACCTATTTTGACGAGACTTTTTTTTGGCAGATAGCTGAAGTTGTTCCACGTAACTTAGATTACTCTTATTGTTCTAAAATAATTAGGGTTTCTGTGTAAAAAAAATTAAAACTCAAAAAATTGTAAAAAAATATGGTCAGTTTTATTGGCAAGTACTTGAATTTGTGAGAAATAACTTTGCTTTTTCTCAGTACCAAAAAAAAATATAAGTAAAATAATTAATAGGGTTCCATGTAAGAACAAAAAAAAAACATTTCAATTGACAGCACCATCAAAACATAATTTACCAATGATTATTTCAAAACTATATTACGTAGTGAAGAGGATATGAAACGTGGGCGCAGTCGCGGGCACATAGCTAGTATATAATATTTTAAAAATCCCGTCCAAATGTTTGGCCACGATAAACTTTGAAACTACTGAACCGATCCTAATGTAATTTTATACACTGAATTTAGTATTAGGTCCAACTTAAAAGATAGAATAGTTATTATCCAGACTAGTAACGATATTTTTTTTATTTCTTAATATATGTTTGTACAGGATTAAGTAACCCGCAACTGGTGATAATATACTTATATATATGTAAAAGTTACCTTGGCAACTTTATTATGGATAGTGAAGTCCGAGTTTTGTTTTGAATGAAAACTATTCAGGGAAAGATACATTTAAGCTTAAACCGAAAAATGTCTTAAATTTAATAGAAGTAACCTTATGTATAATTCATATAGCTCCTATTGTATTTAAATTTGTGCACAAAATGTATGCAAAGTTTACAAACGCGCATTTTTGCCTGAGAAATATTGTGGCATTGAATCTTAATAATCAATATACTAATATTATAAAGAGGGAAGATTTGTATTTTTGTATGTAACGAATAAACTTAAAAATTAGGTGCTGGACCGATTTGGATGAAATTTGGTACGGATAGAGTTTGAAATGATAATTTGGAGTTATAGGATACATAGGATAGTTTTTACTTCAGAAAATCCCACGGGAACGGGTGCTGAGCGGATAAAACCGCTGAGATCAGCTAGTATTATATATACTTAATAAATATTCATTGTAACCAAAAATAATTTTGAAATTAAAATATTAAGTTGCCTGTAATATAAATGTTATATACGAACAGAATACGCAAAAATGACAAAATAAACAGAAGAATTATACAAGTGAAATCTCCATCGACGATTGTTTTATGATATATTGTCTTTAAATCTATAATTACCTAATTCAGATTTAAATATAATCGGTCTATAATCAGTGATATTAAATAAAAATATATAAAAGCTTAGCAAAAGAGAATTATTACAAAATCATTGCACTGAGAATGGTTTGCTTTTATCCGATAACGTTGATTATTTCCAACAAGCGATTCGCGTTAGTCATTCGACTTTATTTGTTTAATAGCCATCCAGTCGTTGCTCTTAAATTAATTGATACCCTTAATTTATCTCTGGTATTTACCAACGAATGCCTTGTTATGCTTAGTGTATCGACCTCGTTTTTGTTTATATTATGACTGCAGCAGTGGTGTAATCTTGGGTAACTTTTGCAATACAGTTGCGATTATTATATATGTATTGCACGAGTTTTAGTTAAGATATATTTTTATTATCTTTAATGCGATGTACTTACTGTTTTTGGGTTAGCTGCTTCTAATTTTTGGAAATGTGTTCTTTTGTAGTATGTTTTCGCCTGTGTTATCTGTTAGTTGATGCGTAGGCATTTTTATACTCAAATCAGCAATACTCTTTACTAACAATTCTGTTAGCAGGGCTTTTTATACTGTCTACCTGCCGGTACAGGAAGCGGTAGTAGCTACGGACTCCCCTTAGTTGACACATCAAATATATAGTAGAGCTTAGACATATAATTCTAACATGATAGATCTCACACCAATAATATCTTTGAGCCGTTTCATCAAATCATTTTCACTTGATTTAATTGTCGCTATGTACTTATATTCTACCAGAGATATGATCATTCACACAATAAGCAAACTACATAGTTATGCACGTTCTCTCTTAGGGCTCTGCATCTGTTTATTCTGTTTGGTGTTTGCATTCCAGTCACCACTCATCGATCCCGAAAATTGTGTTTAGCACAACCAATTCAGTGACCGTAGTAAATGCATTGAGCTTAAAATTGAATGTAGTAAGAGGATATATACACTGATTGTGAACTTTTTTTAAATATTGGATCTATTCCTTTTATGTTTATTTTTTTCTACATTAGCCTATCTTGGGAAACGTACATCGGTGTTGCGGTTGAAGACCGCCCTTAGAACAGATGAACGTGTGCGTCTTATGAATGAAATCCTGTCAGGTATACAAGTGATCAAGATGTACACCTGGGAGAAACCGTTCGCGGATCTCGTTGCTAAAGCTAGGAAGTAAGTATGAGCATGTCCTGTACTCACATACAACTGATAACCATCTGTACCCCCGAAAGGTCTATCAAATTAAATAAATACTTTAAAAAGAAAAAAAATAATGCGTACAATTCACACTAGGTAGAAGTGGAACCTTTCAAAAATGTGGTACTCACCCTTTGTTCGAACCTCCGACCTTTTAGTAGTACCGTCTATGAGACACGTGGATTAGTCTACCGGGATAACCACGCTCTCAAAAATTTGATGAACAAATCCGACCTCCATCAGAAAAGTACTGTCGCCTTTTCGTTTCATCGACTTTCAAATCAGATCGAAGCTAAAGAAGTTTTCACTTTAAAAATAAGAAAATAAAACCACATAACTCATAAAAGTCATTTTATGACGATAATAGTATTTTACCAATTTTAGAAATATTAAGATACCACTAGCGATCCTCACAAACACTAAACGTTTATATAGAAATATCTAATTTAATATCTTTCTACAGGTTTTAGAGTTTTGAAAATCGGTTATGTGGTTTTTTGGTTTATCCATAACAAATAAATTAACCATTTTCAAAATTTTTCTTCTTTATGTAATAGTATAAAGAGAAGTATGTCTTTGTCTCGAGTTTTAAATATTTCTTTCGGAGTTAACCCGTGATAATATAAAAAAAATATAAATAAACATTATTTTCTATTGATGTATTTTTGTATCGTAAGTAACGTTTTTAGGATCAATACGTATAATAGTATTATTACGTAAATTAAAAACATTTCAAGAGGTTTTTAATTTTTTTATGAGGTTTCATTTACACCATATTTTATTATAATAAAATTAATTCTAATTGAATAATGAGTAATGTAGATTTCTTGCATTTTCTCTAGTGTTGTCATCAACATATACTGTTTTTGCTTTAACCACTGTTTAAACACCTGTTTTAAAACATAAAGGAAATAATTATGCTGTTTGTCACCAGATTAATCATAATTTTTTTTTACACTAGGCTCAATGATTTGACCACAATGTTACCTGTTGTTAAGTGACGATGAGGTCCAGGATGGTAAACACAATACGCCTAGTGGTACTGGTTCTCAAGTGAACACATCTCTTGGTATTTGGTGACAGGTTATCTAACTTGAGGGTGGTAGCTACCCAGGCGGGAATTATTTTTACTAGTAGTATAGATGGAAGTTACTAGTAGATGTATATTAAAAATTACGAAAATGATACGAGTAATGTGGTATCTAAAGACATGTACAAAAAAACCCTTTTCATACATAATTATTGTCTTATACGCATAATAATAATAATAATTTTATTCTGTCGCCTTGGTATATTTTTATCGCCGGTTCTAAATATTTATATCGGCTTATTAGACTCCCAGTGTAAGGTAATCTGTGCGGATTACGGATTTTTTTTATACGAGCTCTGCAAAATTTTAACATCTGTCACGGCTAAAGCCTCTAAGTAGTTCAGGCGATATAAATAAAAGGGGATATGTGGTTGTTGATTTCGGAACACGACCCGCGAAAACGCAATGATAGGCTTTACACTGCGTCTATGGCCGCAACTCATCGGCACAAAAGTTACTGCAATTTGTATGTTATACCAGTAACTATTCGGTGTCGTTAATGCGATGATGGTTCATTTGGTAGTGGTAATCGGATTATGTGTCTATGGACGTAAATACGAACTCACTTATCCAACTCTATAATGAGCCTTACAAGCTGTCAGTAAAGTATGAAAACTTTGTGGGGAAACCAAAAGCATCACTGTAGCCCATTTTTTTTATAATATCCGTCTGAGCACCTACCATCCTCAAGTTAGAAACCCTATCGCAAAATCCCAATAGGTGTGTTCCGGCATCATAACTTGATAACCAGTATCCAGATAATGTTAGATCACTAAGTCACTTAAAATCGGGAGAGTTTGTGGTCAAAGCGCTGAACCTATACAGTATTTAAAAAAAAAGGATTTTTTTTTCCTTGAGCAATAATGTTCTAAATGATTATATTACACGTGTACATGTATAAAATATGTAATCTTTCCCCCCTAGACATGAAATAAAGCAGATCCGTGCGACTTCGTATATCCGTGGCGTGCTCACATCGTTTATAATGTTTACGACACGTATCTGTTTGTTTTGTTCGATACTCGCGTACGTGCTCTTCGAGAACGTGATCACAGCTAAACAGGTGTTCGTCGTTACGAGTTTCTACAACATCTTAAGGCAAACGATGACCGTGTTCTTTCCACAGGGTGAGTTTATTTTAATTTTTATGTGTCTTCTTGTTTTTTTTAGTTACACGGTATAGGCTCAGTTTTTTGACCACAATATCACCTGATGTTAGGTGATAACGTGGTCGAGGATGGTAAACACACTAAACCTAGAGGTACTGGTTCTCAAGTGAAGGTGCCGGAACACACCTGTCGGTATTATTTATGGCGACAGGTTTTCAAACTTGAGGGTGGTAGCTACTAGCTACCCAGGCGCACATTATTAGAAAATGTACTACCACCATGCCATGGTTTCCTAACGATGTTTTCCTTCACAGAAAGCTCAGGTTGATTTTAGAGTTGAATAGATGGTCTCGAACCCACGTCCATTGACGCGGAAGCCGGCCGCAGTATCCACTGCCCCATCATCGCTATTCGCTTCCAGCGGACGCCTGCCATTACGTATAAGTATTTTGTCTTGATTAAACGTGTAATACCCTGATGTTGTTTTGTTTTTCATATTATATCTGTTACCGAACGGGCGCATGCTTCCCGTACACCATTTATGTAAAATATATATATTTTTATAGTCTTAGCACAAAAATTATCAAAATCGATCTACTTGTTTTTGAATAGATTTTTTTGTTTATATTTTGTTTTAAGAATTTTAAGAAATTTTTTACATCTTTATAACCTATTATAACCTCAATTCCTTGTACTTCCCGTGTAGTAAGTTTTAGCCTTTTTTGAGTCAAATTCGGACATAAAGATAAAAACAGTTTCCAATGTCAGATTCGAGATTAGTAACGGTTAAAATAGACATTAAATTTCTAAAAAAAGTTAACGTACAGACAAAAGTTTAGTATTTTAATAGTATATTATATTTTTATAACACAGTTCAAGATATTTTTCTCTTTTGTTTATCAACCTATTTTTTTATTGTAGTTATTGATAAACTTTAAAATTCGTAAAACAAAATATTAAAAAATTTTTTTTTTGTGGAAACGTATTACTTATATATCGTATTATATGTATATTCATAATTTACTATTTGAATACTATCGGGACGCAAGCGTCATGTTGCTATGGAAGACATCGTGTCAACGCGAGCCGTACGCGATCTCTTCTACAGTAAAAGCGAGCTGGCGTCCCCGACCCGCCCGCTATGTGGCGAAACCATTAATGCCTGATTACTATATGTCAAAAGAATAACTTTTTATTTTTCATTCGTTTAGGTATAGCGCAAGTAGCTGAAGCGATAATATCGATAAAACGCCTTCAAAACTTCATGCTATACGAGGACACAAGCAAACCGGTACCCGGACTGGGTGACATACAAACATCCGCGAAACCAAAGGAGGAAACGAAAGAAACGTTATTGCAAGAAAAAGGGACCGTCGTAGGTCTTGAACCGGACATCGAAGAATCGAAGACACTAGTGCTACCACCCAGTAAGGAATACGCAGAAGAAAACGGTTAATATATAATTCTCATTTTTTTTTCTATTTGATTTTATTATGTCTGTGAGTTGTGAGAAAATTTGTTTTAAGCTCTAAATGTTTATAGTTTCGAAGTGAGCAATCACGTCAAGGGCGTTGCTCTAAAGTGAATGTTTGTCTTAAAGTTGAGTATTAAGTAATGGCGTAGTATGACTTTATCACGATGTTTACCTTCACCGAAAGCTGAAACTAATATTACCTTTAAACCCTCATCCGCTTAAATTTACCTTTTTTTAAATAATAAGTCTATTAATGAGTATTGCGATGATAATATCAAGTGCGGGGATGCAGGCCAATTGAACACCGTACAATTTTGAAAAATGCGTCATATTGCGGTAATCTTCAAGAGTATATCCAGACCTACCTAGAGGCTTTAACTGTGATAGATCTAGTCCGGAATGATGATGGTAAATGTTAATAGGTTCTTATTTACAGGATGTTAACGCGATCTATTATCGTATATATTTTCTCCTTATTCTAAGTCATTTCTCATTTATATTGTCTAACACCTAAATGCGATTTCCAACCCGCCTGCCAAGCGTGACGATTATGGCCGTCAACCCCCCTCCACCTTCCCCTCCAAATGAACGTCACACCAAATGTGGGTAGGCCCCCCACAAGGTGGACCGGCGACTGTCGCGGGAGACCGCTGGATGTGGGTGGGGCAAGACCGGTCGTCGATCTTTGGGGCAGACCTATGTCCAGCAGTGGACGGTCTTTCGGTTGAATGGATGGATGGATTGTCTATACGCCCTCGCTCTATTTCGTCTATGTATGCATTATCCTTTCCTCTCTCTTCCTATTCAAAAACGAAACGCCAACACGCAACCGCCGCCGTTAAATAATATAGTGAAGTGAGGTGGAAAATAATCTGAACCAGCTTAATTGATGATTACTAATAAAGGTAAGTTCCGTTTGCTCCTTTCAACATCGATTCCTTCTACTTGTATCCACCACAGGATCCCGTCATCGTCTTACACTGTACTTTATTAAACCGCTATTATACTTTCGCGTTGAAACGCGCATGTTATATTGAGATGGGAAAGGTGATTTTTTTTTATCGAGGTCGATTAAAGTAATTATATAAAGTTTTTCACTGTGTGTGTGGTTACGTGTTTGTTCAGTTTGAACGTTCTTATATCAGGTAGAGCGGGTATAGCGCCAATTGAATCTGGTGAAGATGACGAACAGGAGCTGCTGGTGCAAGTGGAACAGGACGCGCGCGGTGTACGCCTCAAGAATGCGACTGCTAAGTGGATCATCTCGCACTCTGAGAACACGCTGACCGATCTCTCGCTCACCATAAAGCCTGGCAAGTCAGTCCTTATTATAAATACTTCTTAACCCCTTGAGCACTTACCTTACCTTTTTTGACGAGGGGAATGCAATTACGCACTACCCCTGCCAAGTTCATTAAGAAGACCGAAGTCTCCCCAATGAAGTTGGTAGAGAGGTGTGGAGGGACGTCTTCACACCAGTGTGGGACTCACCCGGCGAGAAGCGCTGGAAACACCCACTAAACCCCCCGGGCCCCCGCCGTAATCAGGGGACGATACGGGATCGGTGACACAAACACGGCGTCGTCCCCTGCTGTTGAGCACTTACCTGGCGTTTACGCCAACTTTCCATTGTTTTCCTATTGTCTTTCTATTGTCTTATTTTATAGGTACTCGACACATTAAATACCTTAACTACAACATGAATCGTAAGATGATCCCCACAATTACTTTTTCCTGATAGTAATTTTAGGGATGTCGAATAATTATTCGGTTTTTTTTTTTTTGTTTCATCTAAAAAATAGAGTTATAAATTAAACATTAAAATCGAATAACAAAAAAACAAAAGTAATTTTTTTATTAAAGAGAGAGTACACACTCGACTTAAGTATGACGTCACGTGCTTCGTATAAATTTGTTTTGTACATATGAACATATACTAACCCCTTTGAAAACTCTAAATACCTAAGCTTAATTATATTAAATTTTCCGTTAAGCCAAGCAAAGCGAGTGGGGTACCAAATAATATATCATAATATCGAAATTTCATTTACCATGTGTTGTGGTAAATATGAATATACAAAATACTCGAAATCTTAATAAATTGTGAGATATTAAATTAATATTTGCATACAGGTTAATAGCAGTGATTGGTCCAGTCGGTGCCGGCAAGTCATCCTTACTTCATGTGCTTCTCCGTGAATTGCCTCTCACATCGGGTAGCTTGCACATCGGAGGCACTGTGTCTTACGCGAGTCAAGAACCTTGGCTATTCGCAGGTAATATCTTATGAATCGAATAATAATATAAGCTGCTTTTAAACCATTTATAAATCTATTTCAGTTACCGGGTATTCTGTCTAAAAATTAATAAAGAACTCGAGTAGGGTTAAATGCAATTTTATGTTCACACATAGTAATTTAAAAATAACGTCGATATGATCAAAACGGCACTAACATATTCAGTCAGCGGTGTAATTTATGTTACTATAGTGGAATCTTAATTCATAACCTGTTAGATTTCGTTGGTTCAATGCTAATTATGTTTTATAATTCAAGGTTTTTTTTTATAAAATTTAATTTTAAATACTTACGAAAGAGATTGTCCATTAATCGCGTGAGGCTTGAAAGGAGGGAGAGAGTTCGAAAAAGCAGTGATGAAAGATCGCAACGTGGAGCGAGAGGGGGCGGGGGCGGGAGAGTGTAATGAGATAATACATGTATTTATTTTTTAACTCGCGATATGTAAACCGAAAAACGATGCGTAACTTCAAGTCATCAAAGTTTTCCAGAATTAAACTAGATGATACCTGAATTAAAGATATTTTGATTTTTTTTTTAAATTTGTACCAAAAAATATTCACATCACCTTGGGTAGGGAGAGGTTAGCCTAAAACTTCACTTCTCATCACCGAAGGAGGTGGAGGGTAAAAAAGATGCTAAAAGCATCACGTGATTACTGGAAGACCCAAAATTGCTATAATATATAAGTGCCCTATGAATCTCTACTTGTAATTCTTATCTACATACGGAAATTATGTATATAGATGTTGAACCAGGGGCTGTTTGAACAAATTAATAAGCAATGAAGTGTCGATAATATATCTTTATAAATTCAATATATTAAAGTATTCACACAAAACTCATGTGCTGCATTTTTCTCTATGGTTTTAGGTTTTCATGCCTCGATAAATTGAAATAGGTTTATATTCTCGTATATTTTAGTTAATATAGTTTTGTAAGTTTATTGTATTTTTCTTAAGAACTATTGAAGAATATTAAGTGACTTACTGTGACTGTAATGCCAATACAGGGAAAAATAGGGGAATACGGTCAAATAAACGCCGCACGCATATCCTCATAACGATCTTGGACCACATCGTCATTTAACATGAGATAAGATTGAGCTCACAGTGTTGTGCACCTATAATATCTATACTAATAAATAAAACTGAAGTGTTTGTTTGTAATGTCAAAATTAATCTGTTTTACTAAATAGATATGAATGTATATACGATACCTATACCAAAAATACAAATTTTAATATTTTTGTCTATCTGTCTGTTTCTTCCAAGTAATCTCCGGAACGGCTGGATGGATTTTGACTGGACATTTTTTGGTAGTTAGCTGAAATTACTCCGGGGAACTTAGGGTGCTTTAAATTTTCGAAAATAACTAGGGTTCCACGTAATAAAATAAAACTTTTAAAAAAAATTTGAGCCGTCACGGGACGCCTGGCAGATGTGAAACATCGACATTATTTTGTAAAAGTAATATGCACCGTACACACTACTGAATATAGACTGTATATATATATATATATATACCATCATATAACGTGACGACGCGTCGCCACAGCATGCGTCGCCACGCCAGAAATCGGTTTTACGTGCGGCTATAGATGTTTCACATCAAAAATGTAATAATATCCGATTTCATGCACAGTTTTACGGGCACTTGCTTGAATTTATAAGAAATATTTTTACTTTATCTTAGTACTAAAAAATGATTAGGGTTCCGTATTAAAAAATTAAAACGCCGTGAAGAACATAAGAAATTATTTTGCAGGCAGCGTACGTCAGAACATACTATTCGGTCAGCCGATGGACCGGCCCAGGTACAATGCGGTCGTACGGAGATGCGCTCTCGATAGGGACTTCTCGTTGTTCCCCCACGGTGACAAGACTATAGTCGGAGAGAGAGGCGTCAGTCTTAGCGGAGGTATGTTAATCTATCTATATATATATATATATATATATATAAGTAAAGTTTGTTTTCTTTGTCCGAGGTAAACTCGAAAACTACTGGACCGATCAGCATGAAACCACAACCATTCGACGGGGAATTAATCGTAGATGGTTATAGTCTATATATTCTATGAGCCCTTTGCCATGTTTTCTCAATTTGTTTGTTTATTATTCCTCTGACGCACCATCACCTCAAAACTACTGAACATATCGGGATAGGACTAATACCTTTCAACGCAGTATTTTTCGTAGACAGGTATTTTTTGGATTCCACCGATCCTCTCTCATTTTTTTTTCGATTTACTCTTTTGTACATTTTCCACTTCAATTTACGCTAATATACATTTTTTTCCGCTAATAAAAACAAAATACTCTTACATTTATTCATTAATTTTTTTTTTTTTAATTAGCTATAAATGAAACGTCATATGCACAGAACATATGAAACGCGGGCGGAGCCGCGGGCACCAATTATTTTAATTATAATAACATTCTGAACAAAAGTAGGTAAATGTTGTTTCAATTTGAATTAAGCCCTATAAATTATTATTTATTAATGAATAACATTATCACTTTAAAGTTTTATAATATGTAATTGTTAGCTCCTCTAGATATTGCGGTATTTTGGAAAGGATATGTTATAGTAGCGTCATGACGTTTTTATTTTATTCCATAGAAAAAAAATGTAGTTTTTATAATTTTTGTTTTTAGGTCAACGCGCACGTATTTCTTTAGCTCGATCAGTATACAAACGTGCGGATATTTACCTACTCGACGATCCATTGTCTGCGGTGGACGCTCACGTTGGACGTCATTTATTCGAATCGTGTGTGGTCGGATATTTGCGGAACACGACGCGGATATTAGTCACGCATCAACTGCAATTCCTAAGGGACGTCGATCAGGTAATGGCGGATATTTTGCGGAAATGTATATCCCTAGTACGTTCGTGGGTAACTGAAATACCTTCGCTACGCTATAAAAAATTATTCGTCAATAACCTGAATACAACACATACAAACACGTATATACGACACTACTCTATTTCTCTCTACTTTAAATACACGGCACTGTTTACTATTTACTCGTAGCGTTTTTAGTTCTTTCGCGGTTCCCATGTTCTTCGTTCCGATGTTCAATTCAAACTGAACTGACTGGATCGACCCGCGGTCCTCTTATATTGTTAAAACAAAGCAGTTCCAAAATGACTTGTATCTATTAAATTGTTTACAACGTTTTTTAATAATGTTGCGATAAGATTTCTCTCTTTTTTTCTTCGCAGAGCGTGACATTATTTTACCTTTACATAATAAAATATAATAGTAGTAAACTTTACAATATTGTGCCTAAGTACGTGTTATAATTTTGCAGATAATAATATTGAAGAATGGGTCAATAGCGGCGGCCGGTGATTTCGACACGTTGAGCGCTTCGGGTCTAGACTTTGCAACTCTTTTGGCCCGAGATGAACAAGAAGAAGAAAAACCCGATCCCAACGTCATCGTCGACGACGACACTTCGCATTTCTCACAGAGCAGTTTCAGGAAGAGGCAAATGAGCATACATTCCGTGAGCAATTTCATGTAATTAGTTACCATTAAGTCGTCCAATACATAATTTATTTATTGTCCTATGCATACTTTATGACGGCGCGGAAGTTAGGAACAAACGCGGTTATGCGCAGTCGAAAATAATTTTTTTCACTTTCTAAAGATTTTTATGAAATAATAAAATCTTATTATGTGAGATTTTTGTTATTATATAGGTATCACTTATAGGTTGTTTTTTAGAAAATTCATTTAGAGGTTGAATAAAGGTAAAACAATTTTACTATTGTTGATTGAGGGAAAAAACTTAAAACACTATTTTAATTATTACTAGCTCCTTCTACATGAAATTTTCACTAATTTTTTAAATTAAATACTTAAAAAAATATTACCCTGTGTCACTCTGGAATATAAACTACTTTTAAAAAAATTAAGACCTTAAATACAAAGTTTCATAAAATAAGGATATAGAAGATGTTATTGTGCATGCACTTCGATATTATGTTTTTTTTTAATATGAATCTAGTATCCTATATGTTGTTACACAGAATAAACGACTATCATGTAGAATATCATCAAATTCGGTTTAGTTTTTAGTAGTTTTTGCGTGATTGAAGAACAAATTTCTTTTCTTTAGCCTTTTATTTAAAGTATAGATTTTATTTATCACAAACTCCCCTTCCACATAAACTTCACGTCTAAGGTAACAGCAGCCGTAGCCGAGGTCCGTTACCACTTGCCCGAAAAGTTTAGTGACGCGGTCAAGGTCTTTTCGTTTAATAGCATAATAAGTCAATCTAAAAAAAAGTGGGCGTCTCGAGACACCCGACAGAAGTGATAACTATTTCATATTGAAATTGTTAAACTTCAGAAAAGCTTAGGTTATTACTTAAATTGTATGTATATTAATATGATAATGTAAGGAAAGGTTTATTTATTAATAAATTCTTTTATTGATTAAAAATACATTTAATTCTTAGTTACAATTCTTGAATATGTCTATAGTATTTTGTGTATGTACAATATTATCATCATTATTTAATCATCAGTGTATGTCTATCGCACACTAAACACTGAGTAGAGAGAGAGGGAAGCCTCGGTCCGAAGTACGGCTAGCGCTGTGGGTTAGAGTGAGAGTGGAAGAGCCTGCCTGCCGTATGGGTGAGCGAGAGGGAAGCCAGACAGACCGGTGCCGTAACGCGTTACGTAACGAAAGCGGTGTTCACTCTTCTATAAGAAGTTATCACTTCAAAAATGATCTAAGTTTGAATAAATGAAACACCAATGAAATACTCTATTGTGCAGGTGAGTTCTGTGGACAACCTGACGGCGACGTCACCGCCGGAGGGCACGCGGGAGGAGGCGGAGATGAAGTCTGCGGGTGCGGTCTCGGGCCGGGTCTATGCTGCTTACCTGATGGCGAGCGGGAACCCTCTCCTCGTCACGCTGATGGTGCTCATCGCCGTCCTCGCACAACTCCTCGGCTCTGGCTCCGATTGGTGGACTAGTTTCTGGTAACTACGTTTTTTTTAAATCTTTTTCTTTTATAGTTCAGGAAGAACATACCACTTTCGTCCGTCACATAAGCGAGACGTATGTGAGTATTGACGCCAGTTACTGCGCACTGGCCGATCGGAGTGAATGTGCACAAAATTTGTGCGAAAATAAATAATTGGTATATAGTATTTTAATATGAAGAGACTCGCAGTAGATCCCATGAGGCAATAATAGGCTCGTAAGTCGTGCGTACACATTCAACCGAAATACGTCTACTGTTGGGCATAGGTCTCCCCCAAAGATCTCCACGATGACCGGTCTTGCGGCACCCGCATCCAGCGGATTCCCGCAACCTTCACCAGGTCATCGGTCCAGCTTGTAAGGACTTACGCTACGTTTTTCGGTACACGGCAGCCATTCGAGAACCCCCATCGGGAATCGGTTTTACAAGCAATTATTATGCCCAGCCCACTGCCACTTAAGTTTAGCAATTCCTCAAGCAATGTCCGTTACTTTTTGCTTCTTCTGTGGATCTCCTTATTTGTAATTCTATCATGCAGTGAAACTCCCTTTGGGTAACTTTAAGCTATCTTATTAGGCCCACGTCACAGTGACGTATCTCATCACTGGCAACAAACCCAATAAAAATGAACTCCTCGCCCTAATACCGATATGTCTACGAAATCATACATCGATTTGGCTGTATTTGGATATTCAACAATTTAATAAATAAGTCGATATTATAATTATTTTTAAATGTTTGTCTTTAAAATTGTTATAAGTTTTTATCAACAAATTATAATTAGTGAGTTTGAATTATCGTTTGACATCGGTCGTTACTGTTGTTATCAAGTTAAATTCATAACCAAATCTTATTGAACATAGTATTCTTTTACTTATATTTACTCTTATACTAAGTATAGTATAAGTATCTTAAACAAACAGTAGTTTGTTATGTGAAATATTATTATGTACTTACAAAGTGATATATATGTTTATTATATTACGTATAGGGTGAATTTGGAGGAAGATCATCCGTTGACAAGCAACCATACTAACTCGCTCCTTGAAGATGTCAATTTTTCTAATGTCGGTCTCACACGCTACGATTGTATTTACATATATACAGGTCGGTTTATTTTTTTATAGTTTTTATTTTCACTGTCATACAAACTAAATTTTATGCTATTATAATGTCAATTATTATTACATATTAATAATAAATACAGAGGTGATAATATATTGTTGTTCAATAAAAAAAGGGAAATTTAACCTTCAGATAATTTAAACAAAAATATCTAGTCTGGGAGGAGGAAACAGGTGAATTTCGTCTATTCGCTTTTCTTTACTCTTTCTTTGGAGCGCAACGCGATAGCAATAGATTTCTGATAACACCTATTTTTCAAATGCATTGTTTACCGCGTGTCCTCTAGAAAGGTCACCTCTTTATCCTTCTATCCAACTCTAAAAACAGCCTGAGCTTTCGGTAAAGTAAAACATCCTAAGGAAACCATAGCATGATGGTAGCGCCTGTGTAGCTACCACCCTCGAGTTTGAAAACCTGTCGTCAAATACCAATAGATGTGTTCCGGCAGCATCACTTGAGAACCATTATCACTAGGCTTAGTGTGTTTACCATCCTCGACCACATCGTCACTTAACTACAGGTGAGATTGTGGTCAAAGCATTGAGCAAAAAAAAAAAAATTGTAAGAACCACACAAATTATATGCTAAATGTTTAGATTATGTTAATAAGTTAAATGTTTTTTCAATGTTTTGAGTTTTCATATTTCTGCCGGCAGTTCTCATGGTTGCCTAGGTTTTTTTTATTTTATTGATATTTTTATTTACAGGTATGGTGATCGCGTTGGTGGTAATATCGTTGCTGCGTTCGTTCCTGTTCTTCTCGATGGCGATGCGCGCCTCCACGAGACTGCACAACAAGATGTTCTCGTCGATAACGCGGGCGCCGATGCGTTTCTTCCACTTGAACCCGTCGGGCCGAATCCTCAACAGGTTCTCGAAGGACATGGGCGCTGTCGATGAAGTACTCCCGTCGGCTTTACTTGACGTCCTTCAAGTATGTATAACTTGTAGGGACTTTGTATGGGATGAAAGTGTGGAGACCTCGCCAAACATCCAACGGCACACTAGCGCGAGCCGCGGGCGCACGAGTTACATATATTTAATACCTCGCATGTGAGAAGTCCGTGTGTCCCGTCTCGCTCGCACACTGCATGCTTCTGATTAGCCACCATAGTTACTGTAAGCCCTACGACTAACGAGGGGATCTTTTAGAAATTAAGTTTAGCTGTATATCCAAAATTAATCAATAAGAATCAAGTAATAATCAAATAAATAACTCTCAAACGGAAACCACGACTTTGCCTCCAGTCATCCTTCAACTGGCTAGCAGCAACTAAAAAAGGGATGTTTTGTTCGACAGCTTTTGTAAGCTAGTCGTGTATGATTTTTTTTAACCTATCTAGCGCTGTTGACCGGAAGGGCCTTTACAGCTTCACCGTGCCTTTGTGGGCGAGTGCTGAAGGCACTCAGCCACATTAGGTACCTAGCATAAGAGTTACCAACAATGGTACGAACCTCGGCTTAAACGTTACGTGAGTGTAGGCGCGTATATACGTATCGACGTCAGAGTTATACCGAAAATAAATGACCAAAACCGGGATATAGTAGTTTATTTGAATAGACTCGCAGTAACTCCCGAGGTAAATAAGAGGCATGTGTCACTGGGCGAAGGATAATCAATGTAACCGAAATTGCCTGAAGTATTGCTACACTTAAGTGGTAATGGGTTGGGCACATTGCTCTTGGAACCGATGCCCGGTGGGGCCAACGGGTTCTCGAATGGCTACCGCGCACCGGAACATGTAGCTTGCGTCGGCCCCCACAAGTTGGTCCTATGTCCAGTAGTGGACGTGTTTCGGTTAAATGGATGGATGAGCTTTGTTTATATATTGGCTAGCTGTGTGCCCGCGTTTCATGTATTATTTAGTGTGTTTTATTTTTTTATACAGAACCCTTAATTATTTTCCTAAAAGTACTAAGATAAAGTAAAAATATTTCTCATAAATTACTCGCCCGTAAAACTGTGCATTGGGTTGGATTTCATTTAAATTTTTATGAGTTTTTTTACGCAGAATCCTAATAATTTTCGTAAATTCAAAGTACCTTAAGTTACGCGGAGTTACTTCAGCTATCTACCAAAAGAAGTCCCATCCAAATAGGTCCAGCCGTTCCGGAGATTACTCATTACAAATATACAGACAAAAATTTTAAAAATTGTATTTTTGATATAGGTATCGCTGACATTTATATCTATTTAATAATTATGACATTACAGACACTTCATTTTTATTGATTAATATAGACTATTATATTTAACACGTTTGTTTAAAAATAATCTCGATATATTAATAATGTGTGTGCAGATCGGTTTATCGCTGATCGGTATAGTGGTGGTGGTGGCCGTCGTCAACTACTGGCTGCTGGTGCCGACAGTAGCGATCGGGTTCATATTCTACGGGCTGCGTATCTTCTACCTCTCCTCCTCCCGGAGTATCAAACGCCTCGAGGGTGTGAGTGAGTTATCTCAAACGCCTTTTATATTATTTACTTTTAATCGATCCATCGATAACTTAATGCATATTCGTAAAAATTTAGACAAGCTAGATCTAGTGAATGATCGTCATAATTATAATATTAGAAGTAAAGACAAGTTGGCCGTCCTACGCTTTAGGTTAAGTAAGTGTAATAAAAGCTTTATAGGTAATAGTATTCGGTTTTACAATAAGATCCCAAGTAACATTACCGATTTACCTGACAATAAGTTCAAGTATTATGTCAAGCAAGTTTTAATCTCAAAAGGTTATTACAGGTGGATCATTACGTGAACGATAGTGATGTCTGGAATTAGCCCACATCTCTGTGCTTCCACTAACATTATTAAGACTACGATTTGTATAGTTTTTTATATGACAAAAAAAAATGATATATTTATAAAAAAAAAAGAACCAGATCGAGTTTCTTGCCGGCTATACTCGACCGGGTTGTTTTCCGAACCGGTGGTAGTGTTTTAGACGTTCATAAGCGCCTTCTTAGGCCTAAATTGAATAAATAAATTTTGATTTTGATTTTGAATCGTATTAACATAACATTATAACAGCTAAACCGTATAAAATGCTTGTCTTAATTTTAAGATTGGGAAAAGACTTTTAACTGCCCATCGACTCTTATTCTTCTTTACAGCTGTTTCGTTCGGTCTTAATTTGAATATGCTTCTACTTACAGCCTGGAATCCATATTAACGTATATCTTTACTAACATTATAAAGTACAAATTTTTCCTGTACTTTTTGTATGTAATGAATAAACTTAAAAACTACTCGACCGGTTCGGATGAGATTTGTTATGATTATAGTTTGAAATCCAGGGAGTGACATAGGATAGTTTTTTATTCCGAAAATCCCACGGGAACGGGTACTATGGGAGTAAAACCACGGAGAGCAGCTAGTATAAATATATAGATAATTATTAAAGTAATCGAATATAAATTTCCCAAGGACTTACAGTATAAGTTGAATAGCAACCCATCAATTCCGATATTAACTTCCCTATTTAAACGAAGGATACATCGAGATCAAATGTTTCTGTTTAAACTAATCTATAACCTTAACCTTAACGCTGTGCAAATGAGAAGTCTGAGAAGTATAGCTGGAGTGAAGATGATTGACAAAGTCAGGAATAGTATGATAAGGGAACGCTGTGGTGTGGTAGAGGATGTGGTGACCAAAATAGAGAAAAGTATGCTTAGTTGGTTTGGGCATGTAGAGAGGATGGATGAGAGAAGATTAACGAAACGAATTTATAAGGCGAGCGTGAATGGACAAGTCGGTAAGGGTCGACCTAGGCGAACGTATCTAGACCAAATCAATCACGTGTTAAATAAAGGCCAGGTGAAAAGTACTCATAACCGACGAGCATGTATGAAAGCGCTCATAAAAGTAGAGGAAGCGAAAGAGGTATGTCAAGATCGTAGCAAGTGGAAGGACGTAACCTCTGCCTACCCCTACAGGAGAAAGTGCGTGATGATATGTATGTATGTATAACCTTAATGACACTACTCGTCTTAGGTGATCTAGGTTTTAGGTACCCTAGATTAAATGCCAGAAAACAGTTTGTATGTAATGTAATCCTCTGTAGGAGTAGCTATGTCGTAAACATATTCCTGTATAGGACTTGCAATATATATAACATATATTTTAACGACGCCGATATATTCTTTATTACAAACAACTTATTATAAAAGAGTTAAGAAATTAGAGCAAAGTGTAATATATTAACCCCTTGAGCACTTACCTGGCGTTTACGCCAGCTTTCCATTGTTTTCCTATTGTCTTATTTTTATGGGTACTCGACACTTTAAATGTTTAATGTAAAATAATTATTAAAAAAAAAATCTTTCCATTTTTATTATTATTATCAAATATTTATGATAGTGATGCGTGTTTTGTTTTTTAAATATTTTTTGAGGGGAGACCTTATCGGCTGTTCGTGTTTGATTCTATTGTAATATTTACTAATAAGCAAAATAAACTGTATGTTTCCCTACAATAAATAAACAATATTAATTATACAGGAGTCGGTTAACTAAAGCTTGCACCTACAACACATCACGTAATATAAGACTTTGTTACGCAACATGGAAAATATATCAGTCTCTTTCACACACCATCAAACTTATGCCCGTGACAGAGGCGGGTATTGTTGCAAACTACTAGAAATAGAAATTGTTTTTTTGAGACTATGATGATGGAGTTTGTTGTGCGGTCGCACCCCCTCCTATCCAACTCAAAATTCAGCCTGAGCTTTCGGTAATGGAAAACATCGTGAGGAAACCCTAGCATGGTGGTAGGGCATTTTATTATATTTTATGTTAGCTTATACATTGTAAAAACAATACGTGTAATCTCTCCGTCCGATTTGAACTACGTCCGATTTGATTCTGTGTTGAGCCTGAGGTGTTTTGCCTATAATTTGATCGATGTCAATAGCAATATCTTGTTAGTTTTTAATGTACATTGCCCCTCTAACAGCTCGTAGCCCCGTGTTCTCTCATCTGAATGCATCATTGCAAGGCATCACTACTATTCGAGCGTTCGGAGCTCAAGAGGCTCTTATACGAGAGTTCGACAACCACCAGGACTTACACAGTTCGGCTTGGTGAGTGTTTACATGAATTTTTTTTTTTCTAGATTTTTAAGTGAAAACGCGTTGAGCGGTTCTACCTAAAGGAAACACTTATAGATTCACTTTATCAATCCTATGACATCAGCCGTCAACATGCTACAGTATGCCAAGGATAAGATTGCATTTAAGTGCTGGCGTTGTATATGTAACAAATTATAATTATTCATACTATAATTTAAACATTAAAATACAGTTTTCCCAAAGTTTCGTCGGCAGTTCCCATAGCTGTCTAGGTATTTTTTATTCGAAGTGATTATACAGGCTGACGTAGAAATCAATGGCAATAATTTCATGGGATCTTATAATTAGGATTCTGAATAAGTACAAAGCAAAAATAAAATAGAAAAGAAAGTAATTAAATTAAAAATATATAATTAAAGTATCAAAACCGTGCGATGCGTATTCGACGGACGACGATCGCGCACCGTTAACCGGGTCATCGACCTCTGCAAAACGGCTAAGTGATTTTGATACTTTAATTGAATTTATAATGCATGCTTTATAGTTATATTTTAATACTAATAATATTTTTTACACTAAACATAAATAATAATATTTCGGAATATTATTATAAGCTCCCGTATAATTATTGGCATTAATTTCAATTTAAGTTAGTTCAGTTAGTATTTAAGGCGTAATACCTAGTAAAAGGGAACCAAAGTGGTACATATATCGACTTACTACTGTTTCTTAAGATATAAAGTCCACAGAATTTACTCTTAGTATACATACGGTGGTTAAAGGAAACTAGGGATCTCATAATCCTTTACAGAACCCACATACCTAGGTGTAGTGTGCAGGTATTTGGTATGCAGTTTAATGCGTGTTGTACAGTGCATGAAAGTGTCTCAGTGTATCGCAATAGTGGGTGGGGGCGCAGGAGCCTCCCCAGTTGATTGGTACTGAACCGCTGCAAGAAGGGATGTTCATATTATAACGCCCTGTAGAGAAGGGAGAGAGATAGTAGTAAAGTTTTGTAAAGAAGGAAAAGAGATAACTTGTCCATTACGCAACCAACACTCATAAATACATTCTAGATATGTCAGTTTATTTTACAATATAAGGAGCACCGTGGGTCAGACCAGACAGTTCAGTTTCAGTTGGACATGAAATGTTTATTATTTAAGATAAATTTGTTCAATATGTATATATAAATATATATATTTGTAGATTTGTAAACGATCATAATTTTTATCTTTCCAGGTATCTTTTCATAGCAAGTTCACGAGCATTCGGCTTTTGGTTGGATCTCGTATGTGTTATATACATCGCCATGGTGACGCTCAGCTTTCTCGTTTTTGGTCAAGGTAATTAATAATAACGTATATATTTTTTTCTTATCGTTTAATCATGTTGTGTAATAATTAATTTAATTGTTTAAGTATTCATTGATTTTTGTTCTTTACAATTTCCACTGCGATCGTGAATATGTTTAAAGTTATTTTATTATTTTGATTATCTGGTAACGTTCTATGTATAAAAGGTAAAAGTATTATTTAAAGTTCTGAATCTGGATAATTTTTTTTGGAAGTACAATTACTTCTTTCTCTTGAAATTTACAATAATATTTCCATTGTAACTACAGAGGAACATGGAGGGAACGTCGGTTTAGCTATAACCCAAGCTATGGGATTAACTGGAATGTTCCAGTGGGGAATGCGACAATCAACAGAATTGGAGAACCAAATGACCAGCGTTGAAAGGTATCTACATATTTTTTTTTCTAATCTTGTCTTTTATCTTAAGACTATACCGATATCTATATAATTGATCATAATTCGCAGGTTAATTGTCTTATTGGTTAATAATGTGTATTTTTTTTTGTATTCTCAGAATAGAAGAGTATTCTAATATAGAATCGGAGCCTCCACTAGAATCGGATGGGGATTTGAAGCCGCCGCCGTCGTGGCCCGAGTCCGGCGCGATACAATTCCGACACGTGTTCCTGTACTACGCCCCCGGGGAACCCCCAATACTTAAGGATCTTAATATTAATATTAAACCGAAGGAGAAAGTCGGTATTGTCGGTAGAACGGGCGCGGGAAAATCGTCACTTATCAACGCCTTGTTTAGGTAACTAAACGATATTTTAAATTACACTTATTAGTTTCTCTTTAGTTTATAAATGAGGAGATCCACAGAAGAACCCTAGTAACCGACATCGCCCGAAGTGTTGCTATACTTAAGTGGTAATGGGCTGGGCACATTACTCGTGAAATCGATGCCCGATGAGGCCAATGGTGATGTCTTTCGTTTGAATGGATGGATGGAGTATCCTAAGGGGTTGTCCATTAATTACGTAATGTTATTTGAGTCGTATAGAATCGCCAACAAATAAACGTTAATATTGGTTTATTTTTAAACTTTGTGCTACTAACTTCATGTTGCCATTTAAGTGAATTACTTATAGATTAAAATACACTTTATAAATCACTCATCACTGCTATACGTTAGAAAAAAAAACATTTGTTCCACTTTGCCAAAAATGAGTTGAAGTGAAGATAACCACTTTTGATTCTATACGACTTATTTTTAAACAATTTTGTGATCCCCCATTGGCATTTGGATTGGTGATACGTGGTGATGAAGTTTCAGATCAAAACGAAGATGAAGTGTATTTTTTGTTCAATTCTGTATTTGAATATTTATTTATTTTTTATTATAGTAGCTCGGCATAGTGACGGCATTGTGCCTGATGGTCGTCCCTTTGATGCCGGCCTGCGTACAATTCCATATACTGCCATTTTACATACTTAATGTGTCGAGTACCCATAAAAATGAAACAATAGAAAGACAATAGGAAAACAATGGAAAGCTGGCGTAAACGCCAGGAGGGTGCTCAAGGGGTTAAATTTATATTCATTATAGTTTTATCGTTTAACCACAATTTCACTGGATGTTAAGTGGTCGTATATATTCAGATAATACCATGTTAAGCATAGAAGAATTCAGTAATACTGCGGGAAACACATAAACATGTTTAGCGAGATATTTTTTTACTTATAATTAGAATATATTATTTGTAACTTGGAATATTAATGATTTATCATTGCATAAATGAATTAATTATAGTGAATTTGAACCAACGCTAAGCCATTGTTCGTTTCAATTGAATGCAATTTATTTTAGGTTAGCATATATAGAGGGTGATATTATTATCGACGGTCGTGAAACATCCACTATGGGTCTGCATGAGCTCCGCAGTCAGGTATCAATAATACCTCAGGAACCGGTTCTGTTCTCCGGCACTATGCGACACAACCTGGATCCCTTCGATGAATACCCTGATCAGGTGCTGTGGAGGGCTCTGGAAGAGGTTTGTTTCCAATTTTACTACATTATGATAGTAACAAAATGCAATAAAGGCACATTTTTGAAGAGTCAAAACTTCTTTAGCCGGCTTGAACTATTCCTGGTAGGGGGAAAAACTTATAGATTCGCGTAACCAATACTATGACGTCAGCAGTCATGTTTTTTTTTTACACGATATAGGCTCAGTGCTTTGACTATAATCTCACCTGATGTTAAATGACGATGTGGTGTACGATGATAAACTCACTAAGCCTAGAGGTACTGTTTCTCAAGTGATGCTGCCGGTACACACTTATTAGTATTTGGTGACAGGTTTTCAAACTTGAGAGTGGTAGCTACCCAGACGGGCTTCATTGGAAAATATCCTAACACCGTGCAATATAGTATATTAAGTATAACATGGCGTTTAATTTTTGGTACCTACATATTATGGAGGGTAAGGAGAATCAACCTATATGGGAGAAAAGTTGAAAAAGTGTCTCAGCTAGACACTGCTATAAATATGTTACTGCTATAAATAACAGTTCAAAAACCTTCCACAATTGCACTAGTATAGAGAAAGGGTACGGTATAAATGTAGCAATTGTAGATGAATTGAAATATGCCGAGTTAAAAATGTTAATATCATTGTTCATTTTTCTTCATATCATTGTCGACTAAAGTAGTTAATTATTGAAAGTTTCAATGTACAAAATACTGTAGTTAATATAACCTTAAATAATTATTATAAGAGTGATTTTATTTCGTAAACTGTTAATAAATAGTACGTTTATTGATTTGGCGCTTCCTTTAAAATTTACTTTGATGTGGCGCCATCCTAATTTAATGCATTTCGACGGACACATTTCATATACACAGATGATTCTCCTTACCACTACCCTCCATATCATATATAAATAATAAAACTTTGTACCAGACAGATGACACTACATTATAGCAAAACTTTAAATCAAATACTTAGTCGACTAGGTGGTAATAGTAGAAAAAAAATTGTTTTTTTAATTATTAAGTTCAAGCCGTGTGGTGCCGTCTAAGTACCACCCCGTATCTACCCGTGGGTGTCGTAAAAGGTGACTAAGGTATATAAACCAGGGGATGGGCAGCAGCATTCTCTGAGTACTAAAAATACTTTACTGCGATCGCCAACCTGCCTGCCAGCCGTGGCGATTATGGCAATCCCCCCCTTCCCCCGTATAAGGGGTTGAATGGATTTATGGATGGAAAGTTCATACCTACTTTCCTGATTTGTGATATTTTGTTTATAGGTGGAATTAAAAGAAGCAGTGATGGAACTACCGGCCGGGTTGAGCTCCCGCATGTCCGAGGGTGGTGGAAACTTCTCAGTGGGTCAGCGTCAGCTCGTGTGCTTGGCGCGCGCTATAGTACGCCGGAACCGTTTGCTGGTACTCGACGAGGCCACCGCTAACGTCGACCCACAGTTTGTATATGTTTTTTTTACTGTCCCTTATGACTCTCCGAGAATACGCTGAGATCTTTTATTTCCTCCATTTTTTTTATTTATTCATGACCGCGGCTCTTATTACTCCTCTTATGAACCTTAATAAGACCGGAGAGTGGTAATAATATTATAAAAATTGTTTCTCATAAATTCAAGCTCTTGCCTGTAAAAGTGTGCATATTGAATTGGATTTTGTTCACAAATTCAGAAGTTTAGTTTTTTTTTACGCGGAACCCTATGTTCGAAAAATTCTATCTGCCAAGAAAAGACCCGTTAAAGTCGGTCCAGCTGGATCAAACATATAGGGAATTTAAAAAAAAATTTGGTATAGGTGTCGTATATACACTTATATGTAATTAGTAAAAAACAATTGTTATTTTTATATTACAAACAGACACTTCAAGTCAATTGTTTTATTTCACGATCTGTTAAAATATCCGTAGCACCAATTTACTATGTGTTTCCGTTTTTATAATACGATAAAACACTGAGTGCAAATACATATGTATATATATATATAAATTTAATTATTTATATCGATTTGGTTAGCACCTTTTAAGCACTAGTCACGTTAGTTTGACAGCTGTCATTAGAATCAAGTTTGACTATGATGCCTGTAATATAGGGGGTGAAGCTGCAAATCTGTGTTAGTTTATTATTTGTTATGTCTAAAAAAGTACACACACTGTATATTATGCTTGTTATAAATCTTAGGTTTGGGCATGTAGAGAGGATGGATGACAGAAGATTAACAATACGAATTTATAAGACGAGGGTGAATGGGCAAGTCGGTAAGGGTAGACCTAGGCGAACGTATCTAGACCAAATCGATCACGTGTTAAATAAAAGCCAGGTGAAAAGTACTCATAACCGACGAGCATGTATGAAAGCGCTCATGAAAGTAGAGCAAGCGAAAGAGGTGTGTCAAGATCGTAGCAAGTGAAAGGACGTAACCTCTGCCTACCCCCACAGGAGAAAGGCGTGATGATATGTATGTATAAATCTTTAGGAGAAACGCCAGATAAATTAATATTTTTCATATTTTTTTTTCTTTTATTGCAGAACTGATGCTTTAATACAGATTACGATAAGAAACAAATTTGCCGAGTGCACCGTATTAACGATCGCCCACCGTCTGCACACCGTCATGGATTCCGATAAGGTATTCAAAATATATCGGTACAGATTACTTTCCTATTATTTTTTACTATAAAGTAATGTTTTTTTTATTTCTTTCATTTGTTTCTTAAGGTGGTCCGTAAATTTTCGTTAACATCTAACCGTCGTTAGTGAGAAACATCTATTGACACGCCTTGTCGGTTCAAGCGATTCGCATCCCATGACGATAAACGATAAGACGTTTGATTTCTCACTTCCACAATTTGCAGAAATGTCACGCTTTTTTAATATACTTAAATGCTTTATATAAAACATGTCCAATTTTTTTTTTCAATTAGAGAGTAAAATTTTGACGTTACAAATATTTTGAATATATAATGGGGTAAACAATAGTGTATATGTGTAATAAATTCACAGGTCCTGGTGATGGACGCCGGACAAATGGTGGAGTTCGATCATCCGCACGTACTTCTGCAGAAACCAGACGGTGTACTGAAAGGAATGGTCGAGCAAACGGGTCGCTCTATGGCGGACACATTAACCAGAGTTGCACAACAGGTATATAAATAATTATTATATTCTAAAAGTAAATGATTCATATAATATTTAAAAAAAAAAAAACTGATGCACTTTTTGTATATGTCAATTGCAATTTTGATTAAATCTTCGTTTAATTTTTTTGTATTACTAATTAATATGTATGTAATAAATACTTTTTCTACTTATCCATATTTTGCACCCTTTTTTCTTCTTATATAAAAAATCTTGTATAAAAAGGCGAATGAAATAATGCTTTTATAATGTGTTGTTTTATTTTATTTAATTAATAATTTTGTTTCAGTCTTTCGAAAAGGCGCAACAAGAAAAGTTAGGCGCGTCCGCTTGATGAAAGAGTTTAATTAGTTAATAAAATACAAATGTATCATCGTTCCTATTGTCTGAGATGTGTACAAAGAATCTTAGAGGTTTTCGATCTAATTTTTTTTATTGTGGAAGTTTACACGTCGCATCGACGCTCTTATGTCCGTGTATTACGGATTACTTTATAATTATATATGTACGTACAGTCATCATAACACAACGATGGACCTACTTTTTTTTGTTCTGTTCATTCCTTACTAATGAATAGGCAAAGATATCAAGACCATGCAGCCAAGTCTGATGTTGAAACAACGATGGACTTTCTGGCATGTGTCATCGCCATTAGAGATGTCTCTAAACTTATCGATAACGAATACAATCAATTTATATGGAAAAATCTATTTTAAATTATGTTGGTCTGTAATTGATCTGGTTAATACGGTATAAATAAGTAAATGAATTAAAGAATCTCGAGTTTACAAGAGCGGATAATTTTATTATTACTCTGTTATTTATTTATTCAATCCGTCATACGAATTTAACTTATACTGGAATATTATTATTTGCATCTTTTTAAAAAGATTTGATTAGTTTTTCTGATTAATACAACATTGTAAGAAAACTGTGCTGTGAAATTTGATGAAGAATAAATTGTTTTTTTTTTTTTTTGCTGAGAATTAAACTAAACTATAATGTTCATTAGAAATAACTATTTATCATTCTATTTTAAAAATGCTTAATTATTTATTTGTTTTATCTCAAATTAGAACTTTGATAACTGTCCTTGTTAGTATACGATGACTGTACATTGATTGATTTATAATTGTTTGAGTTTGTCATGTCACAATTGTATTATTTTACGAAACAAACGTATGTTTTAAGAATAGGTTTATAATTAGTATAATTTATATGAATTATTTTATAAACGACAAGTGTGATTTCTCGTGATGTATTTATAAAATAAAATAATAATAAAAGAAATGATGCTGTTAAATGAAATTTAGTAAAACTAAATTTCACTACAAACGCCAAATGATTCTCGAATACTTTGTACTTAATCATTGTGATCTTTCAAAGGTTTTATTTTCTAAATGCCTTTTTCCGCCTGTGATTATGAAAAATTTATTAAAATGTAAGTAAATCAAATGGAACTTTAATAATAGTTACCAATTTTGTACTTAAAATATTTACTTAAAATGACGTTATTAATGTACGTACCGTGTTTATAAATTGTACCTGTGAACGTTATATCAATGTACTATGAGTGCACTATTTCGATTTATTTTGTGTAATTGTTCAATTAATATTTTAATTTTGTGATGCGTTAATAATTATGATCTGAATGTAAAACTGATTTTATTTTAATGAATACGATGAATCTGTCACTTGATTGTTTTAACCAAATTAAAAACAATATTATATAACTAGTTTTATTTTCATATTTTTCCTAATCACCCTTGCAGCTAATCTATAAATGAATTATTGGAAATTTCACTTGTATGGAATAGAAATGAAATTTGATTTTTTTGTAATTCATATTGTAGACATCGCTACAAAAGTACTAAATTTCTTTTAATTCATAAAGTATAAATGGAGTAACATTTTTTTTTTAATTCATTCAAATCGTTATTAAATGATTTCTATCAAAAGTTATTCTAATTTGAATGACGGCGTGAGTTTAGCATGAAAGAACATATAGTAAATTAATCCATTGTAGTCCCATGCTAAAATAAAAAATGTTATTAACATAATACAAATATTAATTAATACAGTATTAGCTGTATAGTATATAAATGATATTTAAAACGGAACAATCATATTTTAATTGTCTATTTTTACGTAGGTCTAGGTTGTATTAAGAACTAAATTTCAACCATATTATTTCTTTTTTTTCTAACCTAGCTAATGCTGTTGACCGGAAGGGCCTTTACAGCTATACCGTAACTTTGGGGGCGAGTGCTGAAGGCACAAAATGTTTTGTATTAATTCCCGCGGAATTTGATCCTAGCTAATCCCTACATTTTTTATTTATTAATAATAAAAAAAAGGTTCCTCACAGGACCTATGTACCAGCGTGTTATGTGCAGGAGTGTGTATGCAGTGTTGTGCGTGTTATGCTTGATGCATGGGCAGTGTAACTATATCGCTCTGGCGGCGACGTCAAGAGCCTCCCCTAGTTGGGTAACGAGACATGTCTTGAGTCACCGCCTGAGTGGGACCCGGAGAATGTGTGAGAGCAAAGTTAGCCGGCAGTCCCCGGTGGCGGGAACGGCGCAAGTAAACGAGCTTTATATGGAAAGATCCTATTCATACGAGTGATGTTATCTTCGCTGTCGTTCAAGATGTTACGCGGTCGTCGCATCTTGGGGAGTGCATTTGGATCTGGTCAGTACGAGACGGCTCGTACTATGAGGCAACCATTTTGTCAGTATAAATATACAGTTTATACTGTGCCAAAAGGTCCTTTTCAAGGTCACAAATATATGGCTTGGCACAGGCTTCTAACCTATCAATAGGTAACACATACAAATAATAGTATTTTGTTAATATTAAAGGTACTAGGTTTGCATAAGAGGTGTATTAAATTAAATCTTTATTAAGTTATTTTAACAAGAATGGACAGGATTAGGAATGAATATATTAGAGGAAGTTTGAAAGTGGCGCCAATAACAGACAAGTTAAGAGGCGGTCGTTTATCCTGGTATGGACATGTGATGCGCAGGGAGAAAGAGAATGTTGTAAGAAAGGTATTGGATATGAATGTGGACGGTTACATGGGAAGGGGAAGACCAAAGAAAAGATGGATGAACTGTGTGAAAGATGATATGTTTAGAAAAGGAGTGAATGCGGAGATGACAACAAATAGAGAGGAATGGAAGAGGAAGACATGTTGCGCCGACCCCAAATAAAAATGGGAAAAAGGGTAGGGAGATGATGATTAAGTTATTTTATACGTTTTAGTTTTTGAAATCGGTTTTTTTAAACATACTAGTTTTTTTGTTAGAAATAACTTGTTCTCAATTATATAACAAAATAAACTGTTTCCGTGACTATTTGATATATTTTGAAAGACATACTTTTTAATTTTGTTTTTTACTAAAATTACTTTTATTTTTTTTATGTTCATCTCATTAAAATATATTGTGGTACGTTATCGCTTCTGTTACACCTTTTTGACCAAGTTTCAACAAGAAAACGCCTATAGTTTCCAAGGAACCTGTCAACCGATATAGCTCTTCATTTTTACCAGGAAGCTCTACCGTTATCTATATTTTTATCAGATTAATCTATTCATGATATCCTAAGAAAAATGAAATTCTGATTATAAAAAAATCGATTAAGTTAGGGATTTGAAACTTTTCAGGGTCTTATTATACAGGAGTACTTCTTATACCAAATCTCTCCACATCGCTGAAATATCTCCTAAAGGCAAATTCACCATACTTAAACCCTTAGAGGAAAAAAAAAACAGTTTATAACACTAACAGAAAATCATCAATATAGTCTGTAAAATATAGCATGATTAAAATGATAGAACCCTTTGTCACTCATAACAAACTATCAAATAATGCCAAGCGAAAATGAACCTTATTTTTATAGAATAAGGTTTGATGTCTTTTGTTACAGATATATGACCTTACGTAGATAATTTATTACGGCCATTCACACGTGTTTTAAAGCAAAAGACGTGCATCTGTGTTATGGCCAATTGTTAACGATTTTTTTTATAACAAAATTCAGAATTTAGTAGCAATTCAAGTTTAGTATTTAAAATTTCAACTTATTTATATTCATTGTATTATTAAATTTATAAAATATTTGATAATTTTACTATTTTAAAATCTACTGTTTCTAAGCAGCGATAACATACAAGAAATATTTTATATTTATACAATATATAGTTATCTAAGTAATACATTAATGTAAAGTATGTTTACTATTCCCAAATCGTATATTCGATTGTGATGAAATTTTTGTATGTCGTATGCAACGTAAGCAGAGTACAACTAGTTTGTAATGAAATAATAATACCAATAGGCTATGAAATAAAAGAATACTGGGTGTAACAATAAATATAAATTTATTAATCAGGTACTTCTCGACGAATTAAATCAAAAATGATAATTCTAATATTACAAAATACATAAATTTCCTAAAATTACAAAATAAATTTTAATATCTCATTTCAAATGTTCAATATTTTTTATCTATTTTAAAAGTAATCGAAAGGTAAGTGTCATTATAAAACAGAAAATGACATTTCAGTAGGGACGGCGATTCATTGTAATGAATGAATAGCGATTTATCGGTATAAGTTTGAACGAATTAATGATTCTGTATTGATTTACAAAAAAATCGAACTCTGAATCATCACTTTCACAATTAAGAGTTTTTATAGTTGTCGAAATTAGGTGATAATCATCAGACGTAAACGAAATATGTTGCTAACTATATTTTTTTTTCATACACATCCACTTTCTGTTCCACACTTCTGGTCTTTGTTTGATATGTTTTTACAATTTCTAAAATAAGTTTTTACAATCTTGAAATATAGGGATACAAAAAACAAAACGAATTACATCTACGTGAACCTTATAGAACTATTTATATATTAGTATATTATTTTTTCTCTATTCCAAACCTTAGAGGTACATCCTCGGGACTAGCGTGGTTGTGACTTTAAATTTTAATTTACGGAGTTTATCACCCAATGATCTCGCTCTTTATGACTATAACTTTATATAATATAACTATATTATATACAAAAAAACTGTTGACAAACACAGGAGAAAAAGATACTAAATTTTTTTTATGTTTGCATACTTACATATAAAGCCATATCATATAAAACAAAAAAGTTTAATATACATTGACACATAATATCCCTCATAAACACAGTGTCCATTGGTTACAGAGACTGTTTACCATCGATCAAGTCAAGACTAAGTGGTATCAAAAAGATATTTTAAGTCTTAAAAATCTTGAAAAACTAAAAGCTAATCTATTTATAAATGAAGTATAAAAATCACATCTTTTGTTGTGTTATGTTTTTATTTTGAAATAGTGATTAACTGGATCGATATTATATAAAATGCATTCTAATAATATGAAATGTACACTTAAAAAAATAAATAAAAAATATGAAATATTAGAATGATTTGAAAAATATTATTTATAGCTTTTATCTATTTTTCTGTTCTTTTATTTATTTTTTGGGAAATCGATCTTTTATATCAATTGGATCATATAGCTTCAATTCGAATCAGTCTTTCGGAAATAATGACTTATTTGTCGACGTTGTTTATTAATAAGTGACATCGCGGGCTAAAGCAGAACGGGAGCTAGCGTCTTCACGCGGGAATTAATAAATTAAAATTGAAATGACTTTTAGCACACTTAACCTTATCTAAAAAGTACCTTAACCTTATCTAGTAGGATATTATTGTCGAAGAATCAATATAAGACAGAATAAAAATAATTGTAAATACCTTATATCAGATAGGACTTTTAAAACGTTAACTTTTAAAATTACCATATATACAATCACACATCTATACAAACCATTTAAATAAATCCCTACATATAAATGTAACTTATTATTAGAGAAAGGGATGGAAGGCGAATAAAGCAGAACTAACAAAACTAAATTCAAAACACTAAACTAGAATTATAAACTAAAAAATTGTAATTCAAGTTCAATGATTATTCAAGTTAGGCACTTATAAACGTAATAATACTACCACCGGTTCGGAAAACAATCTAGTTATCGAGAAGATCCGGGAAAAACTCAATCTGGTTTTTTTTTGCATGTAAAAATGTATTAAAGAGAAAAACCGTAAAATACCGTATAAAACTCAGTCAAGAAAGAAAACGTATATGCATATGTAGAATATTATCTGACAATCAGATGAGTATTATTAGCTCTAAATGCGAGGGGCAAGTCCCATTTATGCTCTTACATTTAAACTTTCACATGTACTAAATTACCTGCAAACATAATCCACCAACATATATTACTGCTACGCTATGTAAAATTACGCAGGGATAAATTACACTAAGCAAAAGAGACTATGGAAAAATAAATTGAAGTATTGCACGACTCACTAAAAAAAAATCAGTTCAGTAACAATTGATTATAAGCTTGGCAATGTATTTATATTCATACTGCTCGATAAATGGACTTTATTAAAAGTTGGAGTTTCCTACTACATTACCAACAAATTAAGTACTAGTATGATATAGTTTGAAGCATCCGCTGAGACGCGGAATGCGACAAGTATCACACTCGTAAGTTGTTTTTCTGTATCGTTTATCCACAACCCTACACCTTACACAAAGATGCCGGACACGGGAAGTACGACTGCTTCCTGCCACAATAACCCCTGTGTCATCAATACGTTGAAAAAATGCGTATAAGGATACAGAGTTTGCGGCAAGGTTAAATTTGTGACTTGCCTCTTTCGAGGCACGAGATCTAAATTTTTTTTTTCTTATTTTATCAACTAGTTCCAAACGGAAAGCTAATTGTTTAGGCTGATTGTTGTCCAATTTACCAACAAGTATGCGGCTATTCAATATAGAAACATTTAATAATATCTTGAATAGTTTCTTATACCATTTTTGGCATCGCTTTCGTTCAATTAAATATGGCTCCAGCATGTGGTCCTTCCTATCCACCCCACCCATATTTTTATTATAATCATTACTATATAACCTTATGCTTGTAACTTACTATACCACCAGATCTACGTTCAACAGGAACCGAATCTATCCCATGATGAGTAGATATCGTATAAACAGGTTTTTTATCTTGATAGACCATTATCGCTATGTCGCCGCAATGACGTGCAACACTTGTACCTCCGAAAAGTTTCGCAAACTTAATTAAAGTTGATATATATTGTCGGATTTTACGTAATGTACCCACACAATCCGTACAGTTACGCTTTAGGTATCTAACCAGTAGAAGTGAATTGAACCAGTTATCCATAAACAATTTGTATTCTTGCATCCTTAAGCAGGGGTCTCATGAGCCGTACAATTAGGAAAATATCTTGACAAAGACCACGGGGAATCTTGGAAGTCTAACCTATGGACGCCTGACAAATTTTCGAACGTTTTTTATACCAAAACGTGCTGTCTTTGATTTCATAAACTGTTTAATAGAGAACTTACCTTTCCATAGTTTGTATTTGATCCTGGAACTAGATTTTGAAATTTTGATTCAAAATTGACATGTTCCTGACACTATTATTATTAAAATGACATGTAAAGTGCTGTCCTAGATTAAGTTCTATCTTCTGTCTAACTAGTCTAAGTATCTGCTCCGTCTACTGTCTCTTCATCCTTCGTATTGTCTCCTTTAATTTCATATTTGTTACTACTAAATTTATAAGATTAACTAATAAAATGACGTGTTTTTAAGTACGAAATAAATGTATAGAGTAAGAGGATGAGGCAAAAGAACTAGCCAAAGAAAATAAAAATAATACAATAATAAACTGCACATAAAAGATAAAAGAAAAGAGTACACCATGAAAGAAGTAAAAGATAAGAAATGAATAAAGTATTAATTAGTAATAAAAAGATCTCTGGTCAAGCTAGAGGATGACGGGGGTCTACTAAAAAAAAAAACCTTTCCGTAGTGTCAATTATTCGTCTATTGTTATGTCTTGGTGTAGAGTGTAACACTCAGAAAATTTACGGTTTAAATGGTCTAAAAGAGGACCAAAACAAAACAATTTAGACGAATCTGGAGTACGCGTGGAGTTATCCACAAAGTGAAGGGCTCGAGACAAAAGCCAGTAATGCCTTTGAGTAAAAAGCGTTCTGAATATATTTGTTGCTAAAAGAGGGTGATCCGTAAAACAAGAAGTTATCGTGGGCATTAGAATTATACCAAGCATCATCCAAAATGCGAAAAGTATCAAAATTTCCTGTATGTTAGTGTCATACCATTGATTAGCATATTGGGAAGAATCTCTTTCTAAAGCATACCGATTGGTTTCCCTCACAATATGTCCTAAAATCTCATCGTCCCAATATTGCCTGAAGGCCTCATAGGCACATTCTGTAGGTTGGCGGGCCTGGCTGATGTACAGGATTAAAAACTTCCTGGGTCGAATTAAAAGGAAGCCATTGGCGACCATCGAAAATCTAAACCAGAAGAATCCCCATCAAACAACTCATGTGTTATGGAGCCTTCAGCACAAGCACATTCTCATCCTCTACATCATTCTCTCTGACGCTATGACGTTCCGCCTTCTCCTTGACTGCTGGATTGGCCTAGCACTGCGAGACGCATCATAACGGTAAATCATTTCTCGTAGTTCAGGCAGAACATCATCATCATTCAAATATATTTCTATCACTTTATCTTCACCACTTCGCTGCCTTCCATCCCTAGGTAGAGGAGTACTGCTCCGGCTCGCGGCAGACGATGATATTGGCCGGGTTTCCGCCTCTCGTGCGGATGTACTTGCGTGGCACAAGACCCTGAAAAATATCAACATGTATCTAACTAAAAGTTATTATTATATGATACTATTATAAAACCATGTATTTAACTCAAATCAATAATTCGATTCAATCAAATATAAATGGTCTTACCGGTCTATCACCTCTGCCGATGTGTGTGAATTTGATGAACTTGTATCAACTTCTGGTCTATAACATAAAATATACTATGAAATAGTACTATAATGCTGTTTTTTACAATTATTAGTAATAATAGTAATAATAAAACTTACAATGGTTGTATATTATTACTCCCATAAATGGGCATATCCATCTGAAATAATAAAATGCGTATTGTTGATGTACATGATGTTTATAATAATGTTTTTGAAAAACGATAACAGTAAACGTTGCCAGCAACCAATGCAAACCCTCAAATAACAGATGCTGGTAACAATTGACTAATGTAATGACCGATCCGTTGCAAAAATATGTTCCTGAGTATTACTACATTAACGATACCGCCCGATCGGCCGCTACATGTGCTTGTATCCAATGACACTTCATAGTTACAATTCAAAAATAATACAAAACGAATAGTTTTTTGTTAGTACAAGAGTCTTTATACGAAACTTCACAAGTACTATAAAAATAATCCATAGTTATTTTAAAAGGCAACTCCACTCTACCTTCTGTAAAATTTTAAGATAACAATTTATTATTCTGTAGGTCAAACTCATAACAATTGTAATAAAATCCTATTGTTTGAATTCTAATATGTAAAAACGAGACAATAGGAAATCAATGGAAAGCTGGCGTAAACGCCAGGTTAGGGCTCAAGGGGTTATGAAAGAAACATAATAATAGCCAATGGACGGCCGGCCTCACTGTCGGCAACTACAAATAAAATTATTTTTATTATTAAATTATTTTGTGTAAAATACAAACCCTTTCCAGGGCACCATCTTCATTGTCCCCAGAGTCATATTCTAAAATGTCCACAAACTCACACGGGCTGGGAACCAGTGTCGTCTGTTATTTGACTGTCCCGTGTGAAACCGGATATGCCCGCGGGGCTATTTTCAGATTGCTGAAAAAAAGACAATATTTTTAGCTTATTACAAAATTATAGTAATATTGCAACGAAAACTATGTATGTAAAATTCTAACCATGTACATAAAATCTCCAAAATTCAATTCACTCCCAGTGTCATCGATGTCGCTCTCTAGGATGTCAATGAATTGGCATGGGCTGGGAATTGGGGAAAAGAAATCCTGGAAATAGTAAAAAGTTCTTTTATAATAATTTCTCGATATTAAATAAACTACAAAACAAAATAAAATCAGGACATCTGTCGAGCAAGTAAACTAAACTGATCTAAAAGAAAAATATAGTTAATAGTACTTTAATCTTTATATTAATATGTAATTTGTATTTATTGGTGACACATTTTGCGCATGTCTACGTAAGTTGATCGCGACGAGCTACCCCGTGCGGGCCGGATTGGCCAATATTAAGGGTTGCCATCTTTTCTTGTGCAAATAAAGTACATTGGTTATTAAAAGTAGGAAAAAAGTACATTATGTCGTAACAAAGTGCGATTTATTTTAGTTTATTATTTTGCTTAAAACATATTCTTGACTACTTTTAACAAATAACTATCATTACTATACAGCTCCACACCATTTTTGCAGACTATATTAAGGTTGAGGTAAAAAGGAATTCATTTTTATCACATTTAAAGACGCTTTCGTTTCACATTTTGTTATACATGTTATACAGAAACTCTAAAATTCTTCGTGAATGCTGACATGACTGAAAGTAATCCAAGATAAATTTTCTGTGCTTGCGGCTGCGCCCGCGTTTAATATATTCTTCACTGCATTTGAATTTTTTTTTTTACACGGCCCCTAATTATTTTCGAAAGTTAAAAGTACCCTAAGTTACCCGTAGTATTCAGCTATCTAACAAAAAGTCTGTCTAGCCGTTCTGGAGATTAGCCGTAACAATCAGACAGACAGACAAAAATTTTAAATATTGTATTTTTGGTATAGGTATCGTATATGCATTCATAAGTATGTAGTAAAAAAAAAATTTTTTTTACTTTACAATCAGACACGAGTTTTATTTATTAGTATAGATAAAGTACAATACTTATATATTAAAGTACGGACGGCAATATTTAAACTGGCGGCGGGGCCGCGCATTTTAGTTCCGTCCTCCGCGCAAATGCTCGTCGTGCGTCGTAAGTGCTCTGATTGGGCGCCCTGATCAGCTGACGCTACTTTTTCCTAACGGTTTGGCGCTGAACGAAACAATTATGTTCGTTATTTTTAAGAATTTATGTATAATGTAAAACACTTTTGCAACACTTATAAAATGCATGACGATATGTATGTATGTATAAATTTATTTCATACACATAATACATTATTAAAGCGTATTATATACCTATAAGTTTTGGTAGTTATATACCTACACGTTATGGTCTAACTTATTTATTACATTTATTTTGTTATTAAAGTATGTGGAGTGACACTAACATCCCTCATATAATCAAGATAAACTCATAGACTTTATATTGCGGAATAAACGAAGTTCGTGTATCAATAATAAAACTAAAAATTGAATAACAGAGAATATTACGAAATTAAAATATAAAAGTAATGGTTTACAGAATGTAATAACAAAAATACTTACCACCTATATAAATCACAAACTTAAAAAAATCACATAATCAATCATTTCGCTGACAGCACAGAATAATATTACTCGTACCGGAGTAATCGCAGTCCAACCGACCAACTGGCCAACAGTCGCAAGACCACTGCGTAGTCGTGGGCGTTTCATACGATAGCTACTTTCTGAAACTATTTATCGTATCAGTAGCAGGTTATACGTTTCACGTGTCAAATGAAACTATTTATTTTGAGTAACAGGTTATATGCTGACTAAATGTGGATGCTAGGTAATGAAAAAACAAATCACTACTATAGATGTAACGATTATAATATGATAGGATTGCAAACCCGCTATCGCTGTGATTGGACGATACACTCCACCAGATCGCGGGACCGGTAAAACGAAATAATCCGAAGTGACTCCGAATTCGACCGATCGCGTGAGATAAAAAACGAAGCATTGTGAGATAGCATGTGCGGCTTGTTGAATTGGCGCGATTTATTGGAATACATTGCGTATGTTATTTGAATTTTAGACCATAGATGAAAGTGCAAAAAAGTAATTATGGTAGTGTGTCGCATTGTTAAATATACATTTTCTAGTAATAAAAAATTATAATTTCCAACGGCACGCACCATTTTATTATCTATATCTCTGATATCTTCTTTAGATATTCATTTTAATATGTTGTAAAGGGCAATTTTGATTAACATTAAATGCACAACGTATCTAACCTATTTCATTAGCTATAACTTATTTAAAGCAATGATGGCGCAGCGGGTATCCGAATCTTAAATCGCCCTGAGCTTTCGGTGAACGAAAACATCGTGAAGAAACCATAGCATGGTGATAGGGCATTGTCTAATTATGCCCGCCTGGGTAGCCACCACCTTCAAGTTTGAAAACCTGTCGCCAACTACCAATAAGTGTGTTCCGACATCATCACTTGAGAACCAGCAGCTCTAGAATTAGTATGTTTACCATCCTGGACCACATCGTCACTTAACATCAGATGAGATTGTGGTCAAAGCAGTGAGGCTATTCCGTGTAAAAAAAGGATATGAATAACACTGTATTGTTTAAAATAGTTTCGTAAATAACCATTTATTTTTTGGTAATATGTAAACGATATAACTGGGTTACTTTGTGTTATCATTAGGATATAAAAAGCTGCTACTAGTAATAAATAGTTTCAGAAGCTGCTATTGAAAACCAATAGCTGTTTTAGTTTCGTTATGACAAAACCAGCTACTACACATTGCTAGGTCTTGCGTCCACTCCGATAGGAGTAATATTATTCTGTGGGCCACTGCTTTTTTTTTCTAATCTAGCTAATGCTGTTGACCGGTAGGGCCTTTATAGCTTCACCGAACTTTGAGGGCGAGTGCTGAAGGCATTTAGCCGAAAAAGGTAACTAGCACAAGGGTTCGAACCTCAGCTTGGCCGCTACCTGAGTAATGGACCACTGCTTACACAGTAAAAACATTAATATTTGATATTCTCTGTGAGAGCACTAAATAGTCATTTCGGAGTATAGGACGCTTTAGAGCCGGTAAATGAAAGTACTTTTTAAGATACAATTTTGTCGTATTTCAGCAAAAAATTAAATAAAATAAGATCATACATTTATCAGAAATATTTTTACTTACAGTTCTTGTATATTTTTACTTACTAGAAAAATATTCTAATAAAAATGTAATTTTATTGTAAAATGTTTTTAAAAATTTAAACATTTATTTACATAAGTTCATGGTTTCTTTTATAATTCAGTAGATAGCGTTATAATAATGCTTTTTTGGAGAGAATAAGTATTACGAATTCTAAATTTAATTTCCAGTTATATCAAGAAATGTGTGTGTACTTATGTACGCACATAAGAAGTTATACTTCTTTGACGTGATAATAGAAAAACTTCAGGACGTCGTTTTTACATGACGGTGTGCGCACGCATCGTAAAAATTTACTGTCATCATTTTTTCCTATCGCGCCAAAAGAAGTATAACTTCAAAAATGCATCGATTATTCTATTCTATGGATCGAAAAAACATTTTAAAAAAATGTAGTTCGTAATTTGCATCGAATAAAAATTGGAAGTTATTTAGATTAGTTCATGATTTCTTTTATAATTCGGTAGATGGCGTTTTGGAGAACAACTAATAAAAGTAAAAAATGGCTTGATTTACGCAAAGAATTTACAGTACAGACTCATATACAAAAAGAACAAAGAAATTACAAGGAAAAGCTATAGATTATTTTGCAAATTACATTTTAACTTCACTATGTCATAAGAGATATTTATCGCGCGAGAATTTGTATAACGTGTGGCCAGCGAGGCGGCTATTTGCGAGTGGTCAAGCCTCCGGTAGAAGTACTATTATTCTGCGGCAAATAAAAAAAGTACTTTTTTTAAGTAGATAAGTTAGATACAAAACTTTTTCGTATTACAGCAAACAAACAAATAAAATAAGAACATAAACTTATCAGGATTATTATGTTTGCAGTTATATATATTTTACTTACTAATTTTTTTTTCTTTTATAAGTGTAATTTTATTGTAGCGCCATACATCATCAGCTAGTAAACATATTGAAAAATAACTGGCGTACCTTAATTATTAATAAAATAAAAAATTCTTTTAAAACAAATTGCATTTTGGAATTAAATTTGGATTAGAAAAAATTGTTTGTGGTGATGTCTAAAATATTTTTATTAGCAAAAAATGTCTTTGTTTTCATTATCTATGGATTTCACTTGTTCTTCATATTTCGACGTATAATGGACCAGCGTTTTATTGGAAATAATTGTTGGATCAGTGTCGAATTGTGTGTTATGAATCTAAGATTCAAGTGCCATTTGTCAAGAAATTGAGCGCCAAAAATTAATGTCAGTAAGTGACATTTTGCATTTTCTCATGTGCATCAAAGTTGCCCAATTCGCCAATTTCAATGGCCGACAGGTAACTGCAAAAAGAGCGACATAACTTTCCTGGAACTGGAACGTCTGACGATTGATTTATATAACCACCTGAAAATTCATTCATATATGGCAAGTTAATAGTTTTTTTTTAATATAGTGCTTCATATATAAATCAACATACTATATAAAATAAGTTTTAAAATTACAGCAATTCACAATAATTGGTATTCATTTGAAAAATAGTAATAATCTACCTTACAAGGTTACGTAATGTTGCACAAATATTAGAGACGGGTCAATTTGATAGATGATTGAATAAAATAATATTTTAGTACTACTTTACACTCTGCGTTTACATACAATACGTAGCAAAACGGTGTGTCGGCTCTTAAACTACGTTCGTCAGTCTATTGCAACTCTAATGGCCATTTTCAAATTTGGTGCTACATTCCTGTTATTTTGTACAAAATACATGTGGCTTTTTTGTCTATCTAAAAATACTTTTTCCTTTCCAAGAAAAAAATCCATCAACTCTGCTTTTTTGTACTGGCAACACTGAATGCATCGAACTGGCATTTTTTTAAATACGACGGTTTTCCTTAATTTCATGTAATTTGATACTTGTTATTATTATTTTGTATTTGTTTTATTGTTTTCGTTACCTTCTTCTGTTGTTGTTTTATTGCTAAAATGTAAAAAAAAAACCGACAACTGTTCTCAATAGTGAAACTCACGGGGATTTTTTGATTCGTTTACGTGAATATTTCGATCGCAAACATCATTATGCCGTTACCATTGTCACAAGCATGAGACCGAGTTTGCTGACGCGCTTGGTATTAGACTTATTTTGACAAGAAACAGCAAAGATAATTTTGGAGATAAGTGAATGGAGGACAATAAGCTTATTAAACAATGTATGTGAACATCTCACACCAGATGACCGGAAGAAATAAGGTGATCAATATTAGGCGGGATATTATGTCAGAAGATTCGGAACTCTGTCCGCTTTGATTCTATAAGGGACAATGCATTAATAATTAACCTCTAGCATTATTCCAACAGTTCTTGTTCTGATAATATTGTAGATTCTTAATTAAGGTGTATACAAATAAGTTAATAAAATAATGATGTTTAAAATTTTATTCCAGTCTAATACTAATACTTACATACTGACTGCTTATTCCAGACACACTTTAACTATTCATTTCATCGATAATTTCGCGGCACTAGTCACATTCGTTTGAGAGCTTTCACTTTAATCAAGCTATATTTTACAGAGTAGTTACACACTTACCAAAATGAAAATCGATTAACAATATGTTATTTAATCGTATATCTTTCAGTATTTGCATGTTTATATATGGATTATTTTGCATACTCCATTTATACAATCTCACCTGATATAATACAACTATTAGATAGTAAAAAGATAAAGGAGTACAGGTAATAAAAAAAAACATTTAATGTAAAGTTTTATTATCATTTTAATGAATCAAAAGAATTATCATCTTTATGGAATGTAACGATCATCGCTCCTTATCTAAAAGTTGAAACTAAAAAAATATAATATATGTATATTTAAACTAAAACTTACTTTTTAAAAATCGTAAAGTATGAATCGAATACAATTTCGTTTTTATTTTATATTTACACCGAAACAATACACTAAGGTTACTAAGAACCTATATAATAAAGACTTAAGTTATGTTCTAAAAGGTCTACTGCAGAGTGCAACATCATAAGTTCTCTTATCATCGTCCGTACATATTATATATGTATTGCCATATTTTGGTATTCAACTTGATCTAACACACGCACACGCACACGCACATTGCTGCTACCTTATCATACATACAATATATCCACACTTCGTTTATCACAGAACCCTAAATTAAATCATTTCAATTATTCAAAACACAAAATGAACATATTTTCAGGGGGAGGGGGGAAGAAACTAATTACTTTAATTATTAAAACTAACAAAAAGGTCTTACGTAATAATTATATTTATAATTTTTAAGTTACGTACAAAGAACAAATCAGCAGTATGTACTAATTACTTGAGATTAAATTTTAATTTCGAAATGCGCAGAAAACAAGAAAACTATTATATTTAAATAAATAGACAAATTAAAACCGAAATAATAATATTAATAATACTATTTTAACTTAATTCGTACACTTTTGTCATGTTAAGAAAATTTTTCCCTTTGGCACAAGAGAAATGAACGGAACAAAAAAAGAGAAACGATAATAATAATTTTCAGTTGTCGAAAATACACTGAGATCTTTAGAAAACTGTATACAGAATTCGATTCGACATAATATTATATAAAAATAATATTAATAGCTTAGTGTGATACATTTAATTACTATACTAAAACTAGTCACAGTCTTTATGGACATGCGGAGTCGTCGGCGGCGACGGCTTTACTAGGAGTGTTCGATATATATCGATATTCAATAAAATATACATAATCTCGATATATCGAATATACATATGATGTTTTTTATATCGCATAGTATCGATACAATTATACGATATATAATATAGAAGACAGTAATATCGATATTTTTAAAGTTATACTTCTTTTGGCACCGTAACGAAAAACCAACACCCTGAAGTTAGCTGTCAACGTTTTAATTTTTCTATTATTACGCCAAAGAAGTATAACTTCTTACGTGCGTACATAAGTACACACACACACGACACACACAGTTTTATTTTTGTAGATGATCATCCCTAGTTGTTACACCGCAATGTTCCGTGAATACTGGCGCTTCAGTGTCAAACGTCTAACTACCGCTACACATACTCGTACATACATATATATGTGTATGTATATAATAGCTGCTTACAGTTTGCACATAGCACATTGGCGTGGCGTAATGTCGCGGTTCACACGAGCGCTGTCATACTGCACGAACGAGAGTTCTTGTTGTCGTCGCTTCCACTCGGATTTGGTTTCATCTGCCAACAAATTATAACATACAAATCTACAAAACATTCTACTGACTAACCCCTTGAGTACTTACCTGGCGTTTACGCCAGCTTTCCATTGCTTTCCTATTGTCTTATTTTTACGGGTACTCGACACGTTAATACACAAATAATAATATAATTACAATTGTAACATCAATATAAAATAGCACAACCGCACGTTTTCTTTTGTTTTTTTTACACGGTATAGATTCAGTGTTTTGACCACATTCTCACCTGATTTGGTCGAGAATCGTAAACACACTAAGCCTAGTGGTACTGGTTCTCAAGTCGGAACACACCTATTGGTATTTGGCGAAAGATTTTCAAACTTGAGGGTGGTGGCACCAAGGCGGGCATTGTTACAAAATGTCCTACCACCATGCTGTGGTTTCCTCACGATGTTTTCCTTCACCGAAAGCTCAGACCGACTTTAGAGTCGGATAGGTGGGGATCGAACCCGTGTCAAACGTTGACTTGGAACTACAGTTCCAAGAATTCAAAAATTCAAGTAGCTATTTATAAATCTATGATACATCATAGATTTATAAATAGCTACTTGAATTTTTTTTATCTTACTACCCTATCTTTTTTCTATACGCACTGTGAATAAAATATATAACACAATCACATCTAGTATACGAGTGACTAATTATTGTAGAATGTAACAAAACGAGAACAATGAAGTAAATAGTATCTATTGACAGAAATATCGATAATATATAGGACTTTTATAGATCCTACAACTAAAACCGATTTATATCGATTTATAATTCTTGCAAAATCTATAATTTGTATAAAAAAATACAAAACTTCATACATTTAAAATCCTACAAACTTATCTGGCCCGGTGGCGGCTGTGATCGCTTTTAGTGTTGCCAGTAAATAATTTTTTGAATAAAATTGGGCATAGAGAATATACATATTATAGTGCTTGGACATTTTTAATTTAAATGATATGTTATGATATTGAATAAAAGCTAAGAAAAACAATAAACACACGCTGCTGTGATCCAACAGGAGATTACTCAACATCCCAATGCATGACAATTAAAAGATGGCGTCCGCTAGTTCCCCTTTTGTCCACCATGACAGATAGATTTTCGCTCTATAATCCTGATGACAGCTTCAGTCAATAGTATCAAACGGTCAATTGGATTAAATTCGTGTTTAGTATTAAGTAATCAAGTGACAAACAACATTTTAGCTTAAACTTGGCGAGCGTCCAATACATATTTCACTACATCATTTAGCAGTTGGTTTTATTTCATTTAATTCATAAGCTTAAAATATTTAATTATAAAACCACGCCTTCAGAAGGGAATGCGCGTAATTCAGGAAGAATCTAAACGATATCCTATTCTTAAATTGCAACTTACGAGTAATGAACTTTGAAGTGATTGTTTGCACGCAACATTTTAATTACTTCGTCACCTAGTACGTTAAACAGGTTATGTGGGTTTTAATATAACTGACTTCTTATTAATGTGTCGAGTACCCATAAAAATAAGACAATAGGAAAACAATGGAAAGCTGGCGTAAACGCCAAGTAAGTGCTCAAAGAATTAACTTGTTTAACGACCCTGGGGTTCTAGCTCTTTGGAGCCTGCAGTTATTTTACAATATTCGTATTATTTTATTGATCTTCATCTTCAATGCCCATCGAAGTTGTGTCGAATTGCTAAGCGTCCCAAGGGAGTTGGGGGATTTCAAAATTCACGCTCTGTGTCAATATTTAAGATTCACTTCTAAAACTGTTTCGGCAACTAGAGACTTGTGGCAGTAATTTAATTGTACATTAAACACATATAAAATACTAATGTTTAATTAACTATATTACTATTATATATCGGCACTGTACAATGTCAAATGAACAAAAATGTATCTATTACTGGCCTTAAAATTGTTTTAATTTCTTACTCCAAAAGCGTTCAGATAAGTCGCTAAAACATTTTTGTAGTGGAATCTTTTTTTTTACGTAGCTAAGACTGAAAACAAGACTTGTCACTGCCAGCGACAAAGTGGGTTAATCGTCAACACGAGATGAGTGTGTAGAGTAATATTACCTGTGGTGTGTGGTAGTGTGGCTGCTGGTGGGATTGGTGGGGGTGGTGGGGTGGTAGCGGCAGTGGGAGTGCGAGGCGCAGCGCCGTCCAGAAGGCGCGCTCGTGCACGTGCCGCCACGCCACGAGCCGCGTCCCCCGCAGCATCGCCACCAGGTTCTCACCACATTCCTTAGCCTCGCGTTTCAGCTTCGGTAAATCCTATAGAATATACATTCACGGGTGATAAAAATCTTTTATAAAAATACTAGCTGTATGCCCGCGGCTGCGCCCGCGTTTCGTATATTTACTGCGGTTTATTTAATTTTCTTAAAAAAGATAGTACTAAGAAAAAGTGAAAATATTTCTCATAAAGTCATAATTAGAGCACTTGCCCGTAAATCTGTGCATTGAATCGGATTTTATTCAAAATTTTATGAGTGTTTTTTTACGCGGAACACTAATTACTTTCGAAAGTTAAAAGTACTTTAAGTTACTCGGAGTAACCCGAAGTTCAGGAGATTACCCATTAAAAACAGAAAGATAAACAAGCAAATTTTTTTAAAATTGTATTTTTGGTTTAGGTATCGTATATACATTCATATCAATCTAGTAAAAAAAAAAAATTTGACATTACAAACAGACACTTCAATTTTATTTATTAATATAGATTAATTGAGTACAGCCGTTCTCGTCATATAAAAAGAGCGTTGGATATTAATGGTCGGGATAAGTCTGCGCGTGGGTAACGTCGCGCACAAAAACGCCTAGCTTTCGCTCGGAAACATAAACAAACATTTACCTAAGCTAACTAACTGTAAAGAACATGTACGCTAAGCTTCGATTCATTTAAAATAAATATAAAACACATGAACATAAAGCGTTTTCTGTCATTTACTTTTAAAGTAAACCAGCTTAAGAACTTTATAATTTAAATAGCTTCGTTCGAGGCTTTTCGTTAAAGGTTACGTGTAACAGTGGGCAGGTCGAGATGCAGGCGCGACTGCCCTATACTTAACTAGTACAATTACAACTGTTCACATAACGCCACCGTCCCGAGCCGCCCGCCGTTCTCCTCTATTCATCAACTGATTTTCTTTGTTTAGTATTTATTTATAACTGCCTCGGTGGCGCAGTGATATTACGGTGTGACTACCGTTCTGAGGCATCGGGTTCGACCCCCGGGTCGGGTCAAGTGGTATTGGGATTTTCTACTCAGTGTCATCCCGGAGTTTGGAATTTGTGCCCGATATGGCGACGGGCTCGCCCCCTGTCACCTCTGGGACGGAACTAAACTCGGCGAAATGTGGGCGGTGTAGTTCGCTACTTCACCTCTACCTAACCCTTCGGGGATAACAGGCGTGAGCTTATGTTATACGTTATGTTAGTAATTATTTATTGACGAGCGTTATAAGCAAAACAAAAAAATTAAAATAATGATTAGGATTACAATTATTCGAGCACCGGGTAAACTCTTGTATATAAGTAATGGTGGTAGTATACCTGTAGTAGTACGACAACTGGTGGGAGTGGTAGCGCGCGTAGCTGTCGCAGCGCAGTGAGCAGCTGCTGCGGCGTGTACTGCGCGGGCGAGAGCACCGCCACCACGGACCGGCACCGGGTCGCCGGCACTACCAACTCACTGTACCCTACAAACGTAACAACATCACTATTTTGCTGTCCACATTGTGTTGTTAATACACGTACGGAACGGACCGCGGACAAGGTCACGGACACGAAGTCAGCAGTCGCCTAAGTAGGGATGGGGAATAAAATAATTTAAAAAAAAAAAAAAACGATTTTTTTAATCGATTCACAAAACATCGAGGTCCAAGAGATTAATCTTTTTTCTATTGGACTTTTTACTGGTAAATAGTATTCTTCCAATGCTCGAAATTAGACTATTATCATCATTTATTGTAAAAGCTGTTACCAATTTTATTTATTAACATTACTAAAGGTCGTCAATAGCAACGAAACAAAAAATAATAAATGCCTAACCTACTAAGGAAAAATGACACTGTACTGTTTTATTTTTGCCTATTTACAAACCATCATCATATTATAGAAAACAAAAAGGACACTCTAATCAATCGGTCGACTTTATTTATTTCAAATATAGATCTCTTGGTCCGCGATGTTTTGTGAATCGATTCATCAAACTTAGATTCGAATCGATTCAATAAGCGTTCTTTTTCGGAAAGGATTCCCATCCCTACTTAGGGAGTGATAACATTGCCCGCCCGCCGTACTATGTCCGCGGTCCGGCCCGTACGCGTGTTAACACCATTATAAATTATTTGCCACATTACACGCGTGGTAAAAGTATAAAACAAGGCTGCTCAGCCCTATGCACGCGGGCCATGATTTGGTTCACTTACGATTAATGGTATGATATGGCCCACGTAAGTACATTCCCACCAAGTTGAGTCTTGCGTACGCGGTGACTAACAGAAGATGTTTATAAAAAACTTGTCTTAGAACTAATTTGTGTAAAAAATAAATACATACAAATAATTAATCCTTATACATAAAACTTAATTTAAGGCCCGGCATAAACCACATATCACAAAAATAAATAAATCTAAATCTTTATTATCCTCCAAAGATAGTTAACAATAGCAACAGTTAGTGGTTCGCCAAAAATTTCTGAATTGTCTGTTTGGCCTGACTGATAAAAAAGTTGAGCAGCCTTGGTATAACGTAATAAAAAGGAGGTACAAGAAATTGTATAAGACTGCCAAAGTAAAATAAAAACCACGGGTACTCCCGACAGAAGTGAAACCTCGAGACTTTGGAAAAACTGATTTTTTTAATTCATACTTCGTTAATTGAAATTATTATTTTTACATCTAATGGCGCTCCGAGCAATATTTATGTACTTTTTATCATATAGTTAGTTTATTCATAATTATAACATACGATTAGCCCCGTAAGAATAAATCTTATTATTTATCTCGTGATCTCTATCGTATATTTGACATACTGTAACATGTTGACGGTTAACGTCATAGCATTGGTAACGCGAATCTACCGAGAATCGTGCGATGCCGCTAATGAAAGTTTCACTTCAAAATACAAAATGGCGGTCCTTTGTTAAGTATTTCGATGTACGTTTTTTGACAACTCAAAATGTACACTCCATCTAATTATTGTAAATACACATCGCTTGTGCATAATAACCACAAAAATGTCACAGTATGGGTTAAGTCAATGAATTACAAACCAAGACATAATAAGCCAAAAAATCCCGGCAGAAACTCTATATCAAGAGTGACCTGGTAATAATTTTTATAAATGTAGTTGGTAATGTTATCATCATTAATAAGAAAGCATAATCGTGAAATTCACGATTTTCCTTCTAAATACGATAATAATTATCATTAATTATAGGCAACTTTCTTATAATTTAAAAATAAAACGAATCATAATTCAATACATGTCCTTATTGTATTCAAATAATACAGCAACATAAAAGTACATCGGGACCGATTACATGTCATGTGAATAGATCGAATTTAATTAATGAATATAAAACAGTTCAAGACATTGTTTTACTTTACATTTTGAAGTGAATAACTTATAGATTGTCTGTACCTAATGTTATGACGTCAGCCGTCAACATGCTGCAGTATGTCAAGTATAAGATAGGGTTAAAAGATAAAGAATAAAATTTATTTTTGTGGAACTTATAGTATGTTTTGATTATGAAAAAGGCACATAATTATTGTTGGGGGCGCTAATTACATGTAAAAACCGGACAAATGTAATATGTTAAAATATTAGGTTATGTTAATAATTTCAATTATGAAATGTTTAAACATTAGAAAAAAAGACAATTTTCCCAAAGTTTTGAGTTATTTCTGTCGGTAGTCCCGATGGCTGACTAGTAATTTTTTTTAATATTTAGTACCAATTTTTGAGTTTTAGTGGTATCGATGAGTAATTCTAAAAACAGCAATTTTCAATTTTTTTTATTAATTTTTAATTTCCACCGAGAATGAACATTAGTAATAATAATAATAATAGATAGAATGTATTAAGAGTGTTGTAAAGTCTTACAAGTGTCAGGTTGCGTGGCGAGCGGCAGCGCGTGGACCCGGTACTTGTACTTCAGCGCTAGAGTCGGCAGCAGCGCGCCGCGGACCAACTCCCCGTCGACCGGCGTCCAGCATACCAGCGTATCGAACTCTTTCTCCAACACTACCAGATATAAAATATATTAAAACGCAATATCTACAAATTCTCTAAGTAATTAAATATTCAGCTGATATCGAAATGTGCTGTATCGAACTTAAATCAGCTCGTATGCCATGTCGGCAAATGATCTTTGACATATGGTAGGCGTTTCGTGACTCGGCTAATTATTTCTTGTATACAACAATAAATATTAAAGAAAATAATAGTTTTTTTTTTTTGTTATTTAAGCTCTGCAACCTAACTGCACTTCATCTGATATTAAATACAATACAAGAACGAAGACGAACGTCATCATGTCGTTCTATATCTACCACATGTACAGTCTATAAGTAGCTCTTGATATAAGCTCACTGATCCTCGAACGTGAAAGGGTACGTTAAAATTGTAAGGTGGTTGCGACCTAGCCGAGATCGAATAAAATTAGTTTATTAAACGTAGTCAAAAATATAAAGTAAATACAAGTGTGTACCTCTAGCGTGTGTGTGCGTTGGTGCGAGCTCGAGCGCGCGCGTGTCTCACGGCGAGCAACAGTCTCGGAGTGCAGCGCCGGTGCAGTACTACACCGGAGAGCAGAAGCAGCGCGCCCGCCGCCGCGCCCAGCGCCAGCGCACGCCACGGGGCCGCGCCGCCGCCGCACCACGCGCCGCCTGAGACATCATCGCCACCGTCTACAAACAACAACAATCACTATCTCACGTACATGTCTTGTTAACCACAATTTCACCTGACTTTAAGTGGCGATGTGCTCCAGGATTGTAAACACACTAAGCCTAGAAGTACTGGTTCTCAAGTGATACTGTTAGATCACAACTATTTGTATTTGGCGACAGGTTTTCAAAGTTGAGGGTGGTAGCTACCCAGGCGAGCATTATTTAAAAATGCTCTACCATTATGCTATGGTTTCCTCACGATGTTTACCTTCACCAAAAGCTCAGGTTGTTTTTAGAGTTGGATAGGTGAGCTCGAACCCACGTCTCCTGACGCGAAATCCGACCGCACTACCGACCGGGCGGCGTTAGAAGTTGTTCAAGTATTGCGCAAAGTTGAAATGGAGTCAGGAAGATTTATGTTTTACTTATTTTTGATGACTTAGAGGGCGGAGTGGTCCGAATAGTGATTGGTCTAAAGATTTATTGATCTATTTATTTTCGCTTTTCTTTCAAAGTTATGCTAACGCTTACGTAATCTTGCTCCCCCGCTCCCTTACAATTAATGATAAGGAGTAAGGAGGGAGGGTCCAAAATATTCAAAATGTTGCATACGTAATCTGAAATGCGGAGTCGAAACATACTTATCGACATTGCCAAGGTCATAGCTCAAAGGACATGGGCTGGTCCCATATGACGCAGAAAAGATGGCAAATTGGCTAAGGCAGTACTGTTACCCAAAACTTGTTATAATAATGTAAGCAAACGTCCGATGAGATGGAGCGACGATGATAAGAAGGTTAATGCCTTAAAGGGCTTCCTGAGATCGTTTGGAGTGGCGTACATTAAAAAAGGCCATCACCTAACATTCTGAAGAAATAGGCTTAAGGCTAGAAAGGCTAGAAATAGGAAAAAGCCCCACACACAACAAATAATAATCAACCAGACTTTGAATTAACGAGCATATGAATCACACAAAAGTACCACGTGATACCAAAGCTGAATTTTTTTTCATTACACTAATAGTACTACGAGGACCCACAACCCTATTAAGTAGATTCACGAAAGAATCAATAAATCGTTAGCTTCAGAGTCGTCTTCACCTGCTTCGTAGAGAAGTGAAACATAATAATCGATAATAGTGATTGTAACTTGTTTCAACTCTAGATATTTTCGATGCGGCTAGCCAATTTTGACGTCATGTACGTTTAATTTATATATTGGCTATAAAGTTGTCATATAATCGTTTCTGGGATACATCTATACTAATAAATAAAATTGACGTGTCTGACAGATTTCGACGGAAATTTTTCTGACAGATACCTGAAGTTACGCCGTATAACTTGGCTACTTTTACTTTTCAAAATTAATAAGTTCGTTTTTCTGCACCAGAAACCTAGGTTCATTATAAGACAGGATAAAATGCGAGCGAAATAATAATTTGTAATATTTTATTGAAAAAATACACGCAATCTGTCAAAGAATGTTACCTTTCTTATCTTACAATTATTAACAACCCTGGTAACGTATACAATAGCGGTGAAATGGTAAATGATACTCACATTTGTAGTGTACAGTGACGTAGCTTCTAGAGACCACGTCATTGCTGTGAACGACGCACACGTATGGGCCGTAGTCCTGGGCTGTGACACTCGACACCATCAAATACGAACCGATTATGTCATCCACATCTTCCCTGTAACAAACATATTAACTATATAACTCCATCCATCCATGCATTCAACCAAAAGACGTTCACAGCTGGACATAGGTCTCCTCCAAAGACCTCTACAACAACCGATTTTGCGCTAACCGCATCCAGCGGATTCCCGCGACCTTCACCAGGTGGTCGGTCCATCTTACCGGGTGCCTACCCACTGTGCGTTTTCCGGTACGCGGCAACCATTCAAGAACCCCTTGGCCTCATCGGGTATCGGTTCTGCGAGCAATGTGCCCAGCTCATCGCCACTTAAGTTTGGCAATTTTTCAGGCAATGTCGGTTACTTTAGTTCTCTGCGGATGTCGTCTATTCTGATTCGATCACGCCTTAAAACTCCGATCATAGCCATTTGGGTAACTTTGAGTTTTCTCTATCCATCAATCCGTTCAACCGAAAGACGTACACTGCTGAACATAGGTTTCTCTCAAAGATATAAAGAAGCGGGAAGGGGAATTGGCATAATCGGCACGCTTGGCAGACGGGTTGGCGATCGCAGTCAGATGTTTGTGGTACTCGGAGGATGATGCTGCTCATGCCCTGGTTTACCCCTTAGTCGCCTTTTACGGAAAGATATGGGGTGGTAATATTCTTACCCGGCACCACACAGTAATTCGTAAACGTCACTAGCAACATAGATACTCTGGTCAAAGACTTTTGTCTTGAGACATTGCGATATTTCGGACTACATAACTATTATAACATATAAATATTTCATTTCGACTATGAATTAGGAGTCTTTCCTGTATTAGGTAAACACCAATGGTTACTACACGTCTCTATGGTTTGTTTAAATTTGACATGGGGGAAGGAGGCAGGTGGATTCAAAGGATGGTTACGTAAACAATGCCTTTTAGTTTATTTTTCGTTTTTATTTTTTTCAAAACTATGCCAAATCTTACGTAATTATGGTTAGAGAGGTAAAAGCTGTATCTACTATTTCTGGCAAGGGGGAATCAGAAATACCTATTTTTTTTTATTTAAAATACTTAAAATGCACCTTAATAATAAATTAATTTATATGTCAATAGGTAAAGAGAAAACAGTTCACTAACATTGTCGTTTGTTTTGTCCATTGATTTTGTTTTCCTTTTTATCGGTTTAATTAAACCGATATCAACAAACATTATTATTATTTGGATAAAGTTTTTCCATTTAAATTTTAGTAATTAATTTGACCAACGGCCGAACACTAGTATAAATTACTATTAACTGTGTATATTTTTTTTGTGTTACTAAGTTCCTATTGACGAGCTTTATTATTATCAATATTTAAAAATGGAGTCATTTTTTTTTGTCTTGAAATTTATATAGCTGCAAATTTTGACCACTCGACGTAAATGAGTAATTATAGATAATAGTTATAATTATACAATACATCTTCGATAACTTAATGCATATTCGTAAAAATGTAGACAAGCTAGAGCTAGTGAATAATCGTCATAATTTTAATATTAGAAGTAAAGACAAGTTGGCCGTCCCACGCTTTAGGTTAAGTAAGTCTAATAAAAGCTTTATAGGTAATAGTATTCGGTTTTACAATAAGATCCCAAGTAACATTACCGATTTACCTGACAATAAGTTCAAGTATTATGTCAAGCAAGTTTTAATCTCAAAAGGTTATTGTGGATTGTGTATTGAGTGGATCATTACGTGAACGATGGTGATGTCTGAAATTAACCCACATCTCTGTGCTTCCGCTAACATTATTAAGACTATGATTTTTATAGTTTTTTATATGACAAAAAAAATGATATTACATTTATAAAAAAAAAAGAACCAGATCGAGTTTCTTGCCGGCTCTTCTCGACTGGGTTGTTTTCCGAACCGGTGGTAGTGTTTTAGACGTTCATAAGCGTCTTCTTAGGGCCTAAATTGAATAAATAAATTTTTAATTTTTTGATTTTGATTGAAATATAAAATTCTAGTAGTATTTACAGACTTATATTTTTACTTAGTCCTCTTACATCTCAGACATAATCCGAGTTTTGTTTACTTTTTTTGTGGCTTTAACCGATAATTCTAAAGTTAAATAATTTCTATAATGCAAATATCGCATAATATATATATAGTATTTACAGACTGGTATTGTAAAGAAAATTTTATAAGAAAGTAACACCAAAAAAAAGTTTATTATAGAGTTATTATTCTCTTTCTTCTCTAGTTAGTTCGATCATAACTCACTCATGATTTATAAATCATTTTAAATGAATAATTGATTTAATGACTAATATTTTCGAAAATTAAAAGTACCCTACATTACCCGGAGTAACTTCGGCTATTTACCAAAAAAGTCCCGTCAAAATCGGTTCACTACAAACAGACAGACAAAAGTTTTAAAAATTATATTTTTGGTATAGATATCGCGAATACACATTCATATCTATTTAGTAAAAAAAACAATAATTTGAAATTACAAACAGATACTTCAATTTTATTTATCATTATATATTAATGTTCTAAATTAAAAGTAAACAAAAAACAATAACATTATATACAAAAATCACTCACCTGGAAGTTTTAATTTCTCTCTGCGTAGGCGATAGATCACTTTCAGTGTCGTTTGCCCAAACTTTCTTCCAACGGAGGTCGCTCAGAGCATCCGCTAAATATGATCGACCTTTAAATAATATTAAGACAAAATTAAGACATCTTAATAAAACCCACCAGGAGGTTAAAATAAATCAAAAATGTTTATAGAAACATTATAAATTATATATCTAGGTTTAAATGATAAAAGCTTGTTCGCAAGGTGCATGTTATAACGGACGAGACCGCAAAAACGTATCTTAGGAACGGCGATTTCTCTCTGTTCGTGCGTAGCGGTCCAAGCGATTCGTAGAAAAATCTGTAACTAATCATTCAAACGATGCGGCCGAAGATGGTATCAAGCTAAACCTAGGAACGATGACAGGATCTCTAAGGAAATTAGCGATATATTTTCAACTCAACTATTCTAGCCAACTAGTTTGATGTTTAAAAGACTCTCTCTCGGCTTAGGGTAAGATAGTAGGTTGATACGATGATCGTGCAGTTGGTATTGCGGCTGGATTGAGCCCTCCAATCCACGTCTAAAATCAGCCTGAGCTTCCGGCGAAAGGAAACCATAACATGGTGCTAGGGCATAATGACCGCCTGGGTAGCTACCATTCTCGAGTTTGAAATCCCGTAGTCGAATACCAATAGGTGTGTTTCGGCAGCATCACTTGAGAACCAGTACCTCTAGGCTTAGTGTTTACCTTCCTGGACAACATCGTCAGTTAACATCAGGTGAGATTGTGGTCAAAGGACTGAGCGCCTATACAGTATAAAAAGGGGGTTTACTCTTTTTTAACCCCATTCTCACACATGTCAGCAATCTATGCCTACTATTAAATAAAATTGAAGTGTCTGTTTGTAATGTTAATATAACATTTTTTTACTAAATACATATAAATCTACACTCGATACCTATACCAATTTTTTTTTTTTTTATTTCATGTCTGTCTGTTTGTTTATTCTGGGTAATCTCCGGAACGGCTGAATCAATTGTGACGGGACTTTTTTTGGTAGACAGCTGAAGTTACTCCGAGTAACTTTTGTTTTTGCGAAAATAATTAGGGTTACACGTAAAAAAATGAAACGTAGTGAATAGTACTCGTATATGAAAAGCGGGCGCAGCCGCAGGCACAAAGTTAATAGCAAATAAAGCTCTTATTCTTCCTCCCAATTGTATCAACCCTTATTATTTTCTTGGCGTACGAAACTGGATACCGATCATAGTCGGATGCGGTTTTCTTCAAGACGGTTCTCTTGGCCAGTTCGTCGGTACACTTTGTTCCTTCAGTGCCGACGTGTGCTCGCATCCAGAACAAGCGTACCGAGCCTCCTTCTGCACGTATCTCCCGCAGAGCTTGCTGCGACTCCAGAGCCAGACGATGCGACGGCTTCGGCTTACCCAGCATTTCCAGCGACAACTTTAAGTCGCTGAAAATGCTGACTTCCCGGCCTTTTGCCTGTTTGACTGCTAGTATGGCTCTATGAATCGCAAGAAGCTCTGCCTGAATGGCCGTACAATAGGGTTCTAGGCTAAAAGTCGAGTACCGGACCTTGCATCCCTCCTTCCACTAGGTCAGTGCGGCTCCTCACCGCATAGTACTTTACTGCCCTCGGTGTATATTCCGGAGCCACTCAACTTAGGAGGGACCTCCAAGCACTCATACTCTTCGCCCACGCAAGTCGCCGCTTACTAACACAAACGCTAAACTAACATTAAAATTAGCAAAAATATTTCTCACAAATTCAAATACCTGCCTAAAACTACATACCTACCTAACTACCCAAATCAATAAAACTACACTGAATCGGATTTCATTCAAAATTTCATGAGTTTTTTTTTACGCGGAATTCTAGTTCTTTTCGAAAAATTAAAGTACCTAGCCTAATTTATGCGGAGTAACTTCAGCTACCTGCTAAAAAAAAGTCCCGTCGAAAGAGGTCCAGCCGTTCCGGAGATTACCCGGAACATACAGCCAGAGAGACAGACAGACAATAATTTTAAAAACTGTATTTTAGGTATAGTTGTCGTATATACATTCATATCTTTTTAGTAAAAATATTTTATTTTGACATTACAAACAGATACTTCAATTTTATTTAAATGTATCGATAACCGAATTCTTATTTATTGTTTAGCAATAAGTATTCTTGTGAACGAAATAAATATAATATACCTATAAGGGCTTCGCAGTACAAACGAAGCTCGGCTCCCTCCTCCACCCATTGATCTTTCGATATGAACATTGTTCTCGGCGCGTCGGTCGTTTTTTTTTCTGCGAAAACAACGGTTAGTAATACATTTTTCATAGAATCAAAGGAATAAGAAAATAACATTTATAACCTAAACATAATGTTATGTAGTATATATATCTAAGTATATACAGTTTGTTCATATAAACTACTAGCTGGTGCTCGCTGCTCCGCCTGCGTTTTATATGTTCTTTAGGTGTAAGTGAAAAAGTGCACATAACATTTAATTTATACCTAAGCTAAAAAAAACAAATGAATGAAGAAAATGAGAGTCTTTTATTTCTATTAGCGGAACAAATGTACATAAGAGTAAATCGAAAAAAAATAAGATAGGTCGGTGCAATCAAAAAAAATACTTCCTCGTCGAATGGTTGTAGTATATATATATATATATATATATGGTTTATTTAGATTAGTATTATTTAAATAGTAACCCTGTTTACGATGTACGGTCCAAAAAAAAAATATAATCAACATTAAACTTTAATTTTCAAGAAGATAGATTTAAGATATCGGGAGAATTTGCCGAATTATACAACGGAATTCGTTTCTTCGTAAATACGGGAGTTTATTAAAAAGATATTTATTTTAATATTGATTATAATACAATTTAATTATAAGAATTAAAATGAGCTTACTATAATTCATATAACATTACATAAGCTCACGCCTGTTATCCCTGAAGGGTTAGACAGAGGTGAAATAGCGAACTACACCACGCACATTTCGCCGACCTTAGTTCCGTGCCAGATGTGATATGGGGCGAGCCTGTCGCCATATTGGGCACAAATTCCAGACTCGGGGATGATACTGAGTAGAAAAACCCAATATCACTTGACTCGACCTGGGGATCGAACCCGAGACCTCAGAACGACAGTCGTACCGTAAAACAACTGCGCCCACGGGTAGTCAACTCATATATTTGCAAACAGGCGTATAATAACTATATGAATACACAGAAAATCTGAGAATTGTTAGCTATAAAAATATGTAAGAAATTACGTTATGTAGAAACCCAAGACAGAGTCAAATTATGAAAGGTTTATTCCAAATATAATGGGTGTGTTTGTATTGTATTTGAGGAAGCTTTAATTACCTTTAATTCATTGTTTACTTTGTATTTAATAAATTATGGAACTTGACGACTACCGCCTTTCGTGAAGTGATTATAGCAGTACCCAAGATAGTTGACTACAAAAGACTGGCTGGGAACTTATCATGAACAAATCCCTCACTTAGAGCGGTAAAGTTAAAAAATCATACCCAGTATATCAAGCCTGACTGTGTGCGTCACCATGTGAGTTTCGTTGCTGAGTCTACAGGTGTAGTTGCCGGAGTCAGCCCGTGCCGCTCTTCTAGCATACAGGGTTTGGTTCGCTGCCTCCGGGTATAAAATCAGGTTGGACACGCCGGCCGACCACGGATACGCCACGCCATCTTTAAACCTGATGAAGAAATTTAATTATAATAATCTCTACAAATAAGAACAATTTGAGTTTGTTTGTAATATAAAAAAAAAACAGTTACATACCATACTAATGTATTTAAGTATACGACACTTTTACCAAAGACACAATTAAAAAGAAATCATCCTGTCGGCTAATTTCCAAAACGGCTAGACCTATTTTGACGTGACTTTTTCTGGCAGATAGCTGAAGCTGTAGAACGTAACGTAGGCTACTTTTACTTTAAAAAAATAATTGGGAGCCTGAATTAAAAAAATATAGCACGCGAGCGAAGCCGCGAGAATAGCTAGCATTTTTATGAGAACCTTCCATTCGTGGAGATAATTTATTACAATTACAAAACTTCAAACTAAAAATAATAAAATAACTCTAATTTCTGCATTTCATTGTTCATACTTTTTAATGCTTGATGTCTCGTTTAACTATGAAAATTTCTAGTTCCTTTGACGCTAAAAGTTGGAATACAAGAACGTCTAAGTTCTAAACAATTGATGTTATTGATGAGTAACATCGTACGTATGTTTCTATATTATAAATATTTAAAAAGTAACATAATAAATTAAAATTCTCAGTTTATACGTTCAGTTGCTTAACGTGAAACCACCGCCTCTAATTAAATTTGAAGTTGACCAGTGCTGTAACTGGCGCCGACGCTATACAAATAACCCACTTTTATTTTACAAAAAAAAAAAACTAAAAAAATATGCAAGGTGTATTGACATAAGCAAGCAGTGAACATTCCGCTTTCTAATTATAAACAGACCGTGTTACATGAGCATGACACACGTTCATAATAGTAATCATCTAGATATAAAAAGGAAAAATATTTAAAAAGAAAAAGATAAAATAGAACGCGACGGCAAAATAATTCGTTTTCCGAGATTGCGATGGCTTTTGTCAACATTAGCACGTCTTATTATGATTAGATATGGGTAGAGATCAACTTTCACGTAAATGTTATTGCAGGAAATCATTCCCAATAACACTATGATATAGCGTTATTTCAACACTGCTTAGGTTGGCGTAATACCACTGACGATGACCGTCACTTTTCCACGAAGCGCATTATATACATTCACCAATCACAGAGGAAATTGCAATTACACTAAGACATAAATTGTGTGCACACCGGCCATTAATAAATTGTCCGCATAGAAATAACCTCTTAGCGTCCCAATGATGAAAGAATTTATCTTGAATATTTACATTACTACAATTCGGGTTAAGCTACATAACATTCGAACAGCTGTAATTCGTTCAGCGAATCGTGGTTGTGCAAACAAGACGTCGCGTAAGGCTGATTCCCGCTAACAGTAAAATTTTGCGGGAACCATTTTGGAATCGTTTGAAAGAAAACAAACATTTGAACGATGTTTCATAGCAAGGCCACATTAGGATTGTTTCCTAGAAATTGTAAATAACTATACTGGCGAATATCTTCTACCACCATATGGTACTCTTCCAGAAATCCACTAAATTTATAGTTCTAAACCGTATAGTTTTTTTATAGGCTTCACTACATAGGTGGTATACCAATACTAATTAGCCTAATCTAACATTGGTGACATTTCTTAATTCCTTCTTATATACATACATATTTTATATCATAACAAAATCTAATAAAATATTACACACACATGAAATACGTAAGTACAAACTACAAAGTCGTAGGTACTTACTACCTAATGCGTAGGTAGAGGGAGGTACACAATTTATTATATCGCATATTATTTACGCTAGTCTCAAGTCAATTTCTAAGAACATATATCATGAACGTTGTTGTTTACTGTCTTCATTCCACTTTTCAGTGTCCCTGGGGGAACTGTGCGAATATTTATAACTTTTTCAATCTTACTGTTCATTCGTCACGCGAGCTGGGGATAATATCGAAATCATATTTATCTATAGCTATATTTATTTATATCTTTATTTACGTATGTTTGATGCTTAGATACTGTTTTGATTAAATTAGAGAAATCATATACCTATTGCAAATAACATAAGCATATTTTGAGAACAGAAAGACAAGTTTTTTTAAATAGTAAAAACAGAATTAAATAATTTAAAAAGTATACAATGAATTTAGAAACTGAACTATAATTTATAACTCTATATTTGTTTTATAATCGTTTCATATAACCAAACCCCTCTTTCATAAGAACATGGCGTATTAATTATATTTAAAGCAGAAGAAGACATTCGATATTTCTGTTATTTATTAATGGAAGCTAATATTCGAAGTATTTTAAACAAAACAAAATACTACAATTATAATTATGTCTCTTCTTGACATTGTAAACATTGCTGGCAAGATATTTCATTTAATTAGTATTCAGTTTACAATAAAGTCATGGTTCTTCTTAAATGGTTTATAATTATATACATAACAAGACCAATCGCGTCGAACATTAAATACCGTTTTTATTTTATTTTCTACTCTATATAAGGATTCGTTTTGTATGAAATGTTATTCAAGCAGCATATTTTATGTAGTAAAATAAAACTGAAAATCTTTCGTTATTTGCATTCCAATAGTTCTTTGTGCAAGACAGTGTTCGTTAGACCATAGGCGATGATGGTTTTATTCCTTAACAGGAAAACGGGCGGCGATATTGACAGGGTTCCAATAAGAAGAAATCCCCGATGAGGTCATCAGCCGGCTGAGAAGCAGTGCCGGGACACATCTGTAAAAAGCGGCGAATATTTCCGAAATAAAGCGAACCGGTCTTTGACCGCTTGTCTGGTTGCACACTCCTTCATCGTTCACCGCAAATCATTCGTGTATATCCTAAATCCCCGAACTGATTTACTTAAGGGCTGTCATTGCTAAACAATGGAATAATATTGTATATTTCAATATTTTATTAACTTGAATATTTATGGCTATAAATACGCATCATATTTCCAGTATATATATATATTAACCAAAAAATATAGTTATCCTATATTCAGTAATTAACAGCACACCGTCCAAATATCATAAGTAATAATTTATATTTATCAGTAACCTTACTTCCTACACGTATTTTCGAGGTCGAATAACCCAATAAAGGTTCTTATTAAAGGTCCATGGGAAACTACTAATTATTGACTTCTCCTATGTCTACTATGACATAATTCACGAGTGCTTGAGCTCGGCAATCACAACTAATACATGTCTAGTTTTTTTTTATTTTCGTCATACTTACCAATCCTTAGACCCGTCTTCAGTAAAATTACCTAATAAATTTTGCTAAATGGCATGACGACAATGACTACAGACAGATTCTCGTTACGGTGGTCGATCATAATGATGATGATTTTTTATAACATTTAATTACATACTAATTAAATCTAATAAAAAAAGTTCTCGGCAGTTTATACAGCCATGCTGAATGACAGAATTCGGAATTCGAAGAATACATTGTTCCAAATTAAGGAGGTTGTTAATTAACCTCAAATATCTTATACGTTAGGTGTACAGGACAAATGATATAGAAAAACTTCCCACGCAGAATCTTAGTACATGGAAATAAAATTAGAAATAGTTGTTCTATTTCAGGATAACGTTAAAAGGAATCTTGAAAGTTCCTACGTGATCCTATTCTATTAAATAGCTAACAAAGTATAAAGATTGAATACAAATAAACCTAAAATTTAATATAAGAAATAGGTACCTAATAAACAAGCGATGTTTTAAAAATTTAAAACAAAAATAACTTGACGATAATTATGTTCTTGTTTAATTGCTTCAATTACAAGTTACTTTACAATAAAACTCATTGGCTGATTGAACAACATAGCGAACGGCGGTTCGCAGAAACGGTAATTAAATTTAACTAATAAAAAAACATAGATCAAAATTATTCAGTCAAAATGCTTCCGAACTTAAACACTGATATGAGATAATCAACGTACATTAGATAACTAGTTTTTTTTATTTTGTGTCCGGGTTTTTATATCAGACCGATCACGTCATTTCAGTTGAATTTCGATAGGACAAAAAACGCATTTAACCGCAAATCATCGACTGACAAAGTACTATATATCTATGTAACGAGTTCCTAAATATGTACTCAATCGACCGTACGTTAAGTATATAAGTACATTATCATTTATACTTTCATATACTAAATATAAATGATTATGCCATTACCGAACACGTGCCAGTGTACTCTTTGTACATACAATTTAAATATAACCTATAACACATTAGATACTTTACACGATCCTGCAAACTAAAACTATTCTTAGATTTTTCCCATAAACTTGTCATACATTTTTTTCCCTATCTTATCTTATTTTGTATATCATAAAAGCATTCAAAGAACATACTGTGTAGAGAGTAAATAATAGTTCTGATATATTATAGTAACGCAAATGAAGTAATTAACAAAACTAATAAGGACACCTAGCTGAGACAACTTCTAAGTTGAAGGGATAATCGCATGATGACCCGTAGGCAGCGGAGAGAATTTTTTTGTTTCCTTAAAAATCTAATCTACAGAAAGAATAGAATCCATAGGTGACTAAGAAGATCACACTACGAAGTATGTACTTGCGCGCCTCACTCAAAATACCTATCCATAGTCGGAGCCAACGTCATAAGGCAAAGTTGAAGCGGTATCATCACCCACTTAAGCAAAGTGTAGTAAGACTTTCGAATGTTATTGTAAATGGTTATTATATAAGGTAATAATAATAATGACGGAGGCAGACCGAGTAAAAGGAATAATTAGTAATAATAATAATAAATGTTATAAAGAGGAAAGATTTGATTGTTTGTTTGCATTGAATAGGCTCTGAAACTACTGGGCCGATTTGGAAAATTCCTTCACTAATAGAATCCTACATTACTCCTGATGAACAAAGTACGATAGAATATTTTCAACAAGTTAGAGATCCTTATGTTAACTTCGATAATGTAACCCAACGTGTAAAAAAAATTCCAAAAAATTCGTTATATCGCGTACGCTACAGAAATTATTGACAATAGAGCAAAGTGATGTACTACACTAATTAATAAAGACTAATTGTAACATAAATTAAAATATAATTTTATTAAATTTATTTAATTAATTTAAGTAACTGAACGGTCTGTTTCAATTATCTATTAATTTACTGTTATTTTACAAAACGTTGCAACATTGTTTACCAATTATAATTAAATTTGTCTCGCCAATTACTGGATGAAAAAATATAATACATATCATATTTTGATATTAGAACACATAAAGGACCGAGTAGTTCAGCTAATAACAAGAAACGTATAGTCCGAGGGTAAGGCGTATTTGCGATGAAACCAAGATTCATCAATAATTTCTTTCGTAATACCGGCCTATAACTAATGAAATGCTACAAGGTATATGAACTGGTGAATATTCACATATACGATACTTTTTGTGAATTTGTAAATGAAATTCATGGAAGGTTAAAAAATATTGTGCCTCGACAACCATTAATCTATACTAATAAACAAAAAGTGTATTCTTCTAATGTCAAAATATTTTATTTTCACCAAATATATATGAATGTACGATAACTATACCAAAAGGACAATTTTTAAAATTGTTGTCTGTCTGTCTGTATGTTTTTTCCGGGTAATCTCCGGAACGGCTGGACCGTTTTTTTTTTAGTAGATAGCTGAAATTACTCCGCGTAACTTAGGGTACTTTTGATTTTCTAAAATAATTAGGGATCCACGTAAAAAAAAAATAAACCTCATAAAAAATTGAATACAAATCGATTCAATAAATAGTTTTACAGGCAAGTGTTTGAATTTTTGATAACTATTTTTACTTTATCTTAGTATAAATTTTTTTAGGAAAATAATTAGGGTTCCGTATAAAACGCAGTGAAGAACATATGAAACGCGGGCACAGCCGCGGACACACAGCTAGAAAAGATATTTTCGTTTATCCAACAACTACTCAAATTCAATACTGCTTTAAAACCTTGTACTCGTTGCACTATTACAATATTAAAAATTCAGTAGTCTTTTTTTGGAAAACAGTCCATACATTTTGCGAAAGCTTAAATAAGAACTAATTAGGCGTGAACTAAAAAAATAATTAACCTATAAGTACTATAGATATTTACGGTCTTGGTATCAATTCTCGTGTAATGTAATGTAATGTAATGTTGTATATAATTGTAAGCGACATTGTAATGACAAAAAAAACAGCTGTTAAGAAATGTACGTAGCCTCGGGCCCTTCATAGTATAATAATCAGCGCCGGCAGCAATCAGTCGATTTCAAGTTGCCTTTGCCACAGGCAAAAGTAGAAAGTTATAGTGATGTAGCTACTTCAATATAGCCCTTTGTAGCCCGTATATTGATCTTTTCTCTGAATTACTTAATTACATTCATGTTGCGAACAGTTGTCATATGTATGATTAGGGTTGCCATTCTCAAGTTTATTTTACATTTATTGATTATCCAAATAATAGGTGTAATACGTGTAAAAATAAGTATTCGTTTAAATTCTTAATTTCTGCCAACCCTATTCTCCCTAGTATAAGGAATTTGTGCTCTCGTATATTAGTTGCTGTGTAGATAATAATATGGCTGCGCGTCACGGACCGGTAACAATAATAATAATATATGATTATTATATTGTGGGCAATCCCAAAGTCTCCGGTATAATATAAATTTACGAATTTACCTTTTGCTATGTAACTACTTATACATGTATTTTTTGAACGTTGATGAGTGAAATTTTACACAAGATACCCACCACCGTCGCAGCGAGGGGTGAGCTATGACAGATCCCTATTGATAAAAACCCAAAGGTATTTTGTTGTTTACATTGTATCAAAGTATGCAAACATAAATACTACATAACTGTATATCCTACTTCCTACTAATATTATAAAAGAGAAAGTTAGTGAGTTTATTTATATGTTTGTTACTTCTACGCGCTCAAACGGCAAATTTTTATGCAATTTAGTATGGCAGTAGCCGACAACCTGTATTAACACAAAGGTTACTTTTTATCCGGAAACTACACAGATGAAGTCGCGTACGCCGGCTAGCTCTGTCTTGTTAGTTTTTTCACACCAAAACAGATTTCGATAAAATTTGCTAATGAGATAGATTGCCTTTAGAATGTAGGTTACAAATTGTATGAATCCCACGCGAGTAAAGCCGCAGGCACAGCTAGTGTACTATAAATAAGAAGCCCAAGGAGGTATAAATGTGTATTAATTTATACCTCCTTGGGTTTTTTTTTTAAATCTGTAAAAGTTATTTACGTTTGCGATAAAATTGTTTATAATCAATCTCATGCACCCGGAACAAACTGCATAAATTGCATATTTTTTAGTTATAGAACTCACATATAGAAAGCAACAAACACACTTCCGATAACCGTCTTAATCACAAACGTGGAAATAACGTTACCTCGAAATCGGTACACGAGATATAACTAACGGTCATTTTGTAAGGTAGAAATATTATCCACCGACAACCGAACGCGCCGTTTCCAATACACATGCTATAATTCGCATACGTGCTTCCGAAGTCAATAAAACCATGATTAATAGGCATTTCTTAATATTATTAACGTATCCTTTTAATATTTCATTGACCACACCGTTCAATGAAGAATATGAGCAAATAGAGAGCCATTGCCAACAAATAGCGAGATTTTATGACATTTATATACAAGCATACATTCTTATTTATGTTACGTTAATGGATTATTGAAAACGTGAGCCCTCGATATTCATTTTGAATCAGAGTTCATAATTTTCCACGTAGAAACATTTTGCCAGATTGATAACAGAGGTTAATGGCAAAACCATTCACTGATCCTCTTTGAAGGGATAATAAAATCAATCACTTTTTAATGCGATTACATGGTTTATGTTCGTCATTACTGAAATACAGATACAACTGCTATTATTTTTCAATATTCGGTATAAGGTTTGAAAATTAGATGATATCTTTTTATAATATATAATTTTTTTTTTTTTACTAAATACATATGCATGTATACACGATACTTATACAAAAAATACAATGTTTAAAATTTTTATCTGTCTGTTTCTCCGTGTTTGTTCTTAGTAATCTCAGGAACTGCTGGACAGATTTTGAGGGGACTCTTTTTGATAGCAGCTGAAGTTACCCAGGGGAACTTAGGGTACTTTTGATTTTCGAAAATAATTAGAGTTCCGCGTAAAAATAACTCGTGAAATTGTGAATAAAATCTGCACAAATAAATACACAGTTTTACTGGCAGGTATTTCAATTTGTGAGAAATATCTTTGCTCAATGTTAGTAGCGAAACATTTTTGGAAAATAATTAGGGTTCCGTATAAAAAAATTAAAAACTATATTACACAATGAAAAATATATGAAACGCGGGCGCTGTCGCGGGGACACAGCTAGTCTTAAAAAATGTAATATTTCAAATAACAATACTGTCTGGTAGTCGCTTTATTTTCTTTACATATGATTGGAACTTTCAGATTTACCAATCATTGATACTACGTTGGCACATTCATGAAAAATTGGGGCTATTTTTTACCTTTTAATATTGGGATATTTGATGCTATAACATAATCGTTAAATAAAACAAAATATTGAAAAATACATACGAACGAGTTAATAATTAAATAAATTAGTAAATAGTACTGAACATATTATTTTTCAAATATATTTGCATAGCGCTAAACTCTAAGAAAGACCAGGAAAATGTATAAACATAAACTGAAGATATAAATTGCGTTATAGGTTTATTGTATGCGTTTTATTTAAAACCTTGATAGTAAATTACAAATCATGTTCTTGGAAGTATAGTGAGCAGCAAGTCACAGTGGTTTTCATGAGGATAAATCAGAAACCAACACGTCGTCAGTACATTCCATCATAACCCACATGCCATTCCAGGAATCACCTCTTTTATTATAATTAAAAAGATATCTTCCTCCTCGGGCAGATTATCGTATGGGTCATTTTTAGATGTTACGACGGCAAGAATGGTAAGATGAAAGAAATAAAACTAAGAATTGCGTTTAAGGAATCGTGAACATATTCCTGCTCAGTCATTATAGAATGTAATAAGGTAAATGGTACTGCAATTTCAAATGAATTACCCCGTATGAAAAACCGTTCTCGGTGTAATCATTTCACAATTATGTCCGGGGAGCGTTTGTCATACCTGTCATGTCGGAGCGTCGCATTGAAAAAGCAACGAAAGGAAGGCGGCTGTTTGTATTTGCGTTCCTGGTGCCCAGGGAATGTAGTCTCGAGGCGGGTAATGACGTGTCCCGGAACAGTCAGGTGGCTCTCTCGGGTGCTGCGTATGGGCAAAGAATTCTGGTGCCACTATACCCCGTCTGGGAACCAGCCTACTATTCGAATCGGGTACTCTATAACTAACTGCTATCCCAGGCAACTAGCTACATCTCTTTACCCAAACTATACTAAAAACCACTTGCTCGTTATTATGCACTTAGCTTTTATATTATATTCGGAGAGCCTAATTCGAAGATATTATTTCTACCTAAACAGATAACCTATAATATCTACATTTTGTACTAACGTAAATTATACTAACATTATGATCTGATATGTATCCACCTAATACAATCGCAAATATACTGGACCGATTTTAATTTCATTTTCAGATTCATATAGGAGTAAACGTAAGGAAAAATGTAATCTGCTATAAAATACATTACGCTTTTTATAGGGATTGAGAGCTAATTATAATTTCTTTTACATAATTAAACAACTCCTAACGTTTAAAATAAATCGTTCGATTAATAAATACAGTTTATAATAGTAATCTAATAAATGAAATAAATTTTGACCAAAAACTTCATAAGATTGTATAAATTCATCGTTTAAAGAATATATATTAATTTTTATTATTACACTAGGAAGACCTAGTTTATAAAAATATGCTTTTGAAGTTCCGTGGCAAACTAGTTCATCTCGATTAAAAATTGAATTAAAAGTAATTGAATGAATTGTGTTGAATCCATATTTATTATCGTAAATTATAAAATACGAGTAAGTGCTTAGCTCTTACGGAAATTCGTTTTCATTTGTAACCAAGACAGTTTGCAGAGGTAATACCTATATTATTCTGAAAGCGTTTTTAAGTTTCAAACTAGTTAGAGAACAAAATAAAGGGTTGTGAAGGCGCCAACGGACGTACAATAAATAGAAACTATCTTCTTAAAGTGTAAAGTTCAGGAAATAAAGTAAATGAGGAATCAATTATATGCACTTCAAAAAAATGAAAGTATTTATCCGTAAAATTTTGTGTTATGTATTTGTGTTATTTAAAAATATTATCCTCTTTACTTTCGTTCAGATAAATTACGTTCCGCAATAAACATATGTGTCTCATGAGACATCTATATTTTATTCTAGCTGTGTGCCCGCGGGTGACGCCCGCGTTTCCAACGTTCTTCACTGCCTTTGTTATTTTTATACGGAAGCATAATTAATTATTTTTGTTAAAAAAATTTAGGACTAAGATAAAGTAAAAATATTTCTTATCAATTCAAACACTTGCCCGTAAAATTGTGCATTGAATCGAATGTTATTAAATTTTGTAGGACTTTTAAATTTTTTACGCGTAACCCTAATTATTTTCGAAAATCAATAGTGCTTGTACTTGACTACCCTAAATTACACGGAGTAACTTCAGCTATCTACCAAAAAAGTCCAGTCAAAATCAGTCCACCCGTTTCGGAGATTACCCGGAACAAACAGACAGACTGATAAAAATTTTAAAAATTGTATTTTTGGCAGGTATAGGTATAGGTATAGTATGTACATTCACATATTTTTTTCATTAAAAATGGTTATTTTGACATTACAAAGGGATACTTTAATTTTATTTTTTAGTATAAATTGGATGCTTTTCATTCAATATTATGCAATACCTTTTTTTATTTCCACATTATTTTTGTAAATCCCATGTACATAGTGTATGTACTCTTTAGTGTACGTATGTGTCAATATAATATCGATTTTAGTTATTTCGCGCAATGTATTTAAAATATTTATGGTATAACAAACTTATAATGAAATCGCAAATTGTAAGTGCCTTTATAAGCGTTCATATAATTTATCTTTCGCTAGATAGATTTCAATATATACGAATGTGAAATGACTACATAATCAGTCTAAAAATGGACACTAAAAATTACGACGAACCTCAAAGTCAATTTTAACCGGATGCGACCAAACAATACTACCGGTACACATTTATAGACAAAGGTTTTGTATTTAAATCAAGTGAATGTATCCCCGTAATAGGAAACAGGAACTGTCCACTTTTTGTTATATCTAGTTATCGACGCTCATACCAAATCGAAATCAAATAATAACTTCCTGTAAATGAAATAAATGTTAGCGCAAATTTTATGTGTAAAAAGTATGAGATTGCAAAACAAAGAGAAAGCATACTCGGTATTATTATATTTTATGTCACATTGATCTGGTGGAAATAGGACCAAATCGGGAGTGTACTCGTTCGATTTTAAAAAAATGCAAATCGGTCCACATTGACAGAGAAATCGGGTAATAAAAAAAAACATACATACGAATTGATGACCTCCTCCTTTTTGAAGTCGGTTAAAAATACTAAACATAGATTCTCTAGAGAAATAGATTATTTCTCTGTCTTTAATGTATTGTGACTGAAAACGTTTAATATGCACTGCATGCTTAATATAATAAAATACCCATGAAGTACCTATAATAAAACAAATGAGTAAGTTTGCACGTTTGATTTTAATAAACCTATAAAGTGAGATGGTTTGAGTAACAATACCCATTTAACATTCGGTGGCCGATGGCGGTTTCTTGGCATTGCGTGAAATTGCAAGTGCACAAGAATTTATTATTGCTTCAGGTCACGCGACGAATACTAATAGATCCCGGCTGCAATCTTGTCGAACATCGAACACGCTCAATAGTGCGAAATATTAAATATTCGATACCGCGAAACGGCCGGAAATGACTACTTGGTTATGCGAACCGGGTATGTGAGATGATCGATTCCGACTGCTCCGACCGCAGGCACGCCATCAGATGATGATCCTCTTCTCGTTATTATACGATAAAAATCAATCTTCGAGTGGAGGTATGCCTCGTTTAAACTAATTCAAACAAATAATCGTTGGTTATATAGTTCTTAGTATTATGTTTTTCGTCCGTTTCATGCCAAAAATCGTACACCTCGATGAAAACTAAACGACCGTAAGAATGTAATAAAACATTTAAGCACACTATTCCGATAGAGTGTATGTTGTATATTTACGTCGGCCACCTGAGTAGGTAGAGACGAGGGACGTCCCAGTAACGGCACCAGCATTATAAGTTCCACCGCGTAAGCATCAATGCCAAGATGTGCGTGCGATAACACTAACTCGATTTACGATATAATTTCTTACCGTTTCGATGTCATTATAATATGTCGTGTTAAAGTAATTGAATATCGTTTGTATGGTTTCGATACATGAATTAGCTCGTGTGTGCGTGATTGCGTGCATGTGATAAGTAGTGAAGTCAGCGCACGCAGGGCCAATCGGTAAGTCTTAGGACACACGCGAGAATCTTCTCGTTAATCGGCCCACATATCTTCAGATGCACTTGCGAGGAATGAAGTTTCTTGGTAATAAATAATAACCTAATAATCTTTCAACACTGATTGCCTATAGTCTGGAGTATAGTTTGTAATTGATGATTCCGATTGGCGCCGTACTATACTTGTGAATTTCTATGTGGCGGATGTATGGCGCCGAAGCATAGGTGCACATGCCATTACTTGAACACCATTACTAGGACGTCGTACATTAATAATATCTGCACGAGACTACTAATAAGTGCTTTCGTTTGTGAGCTGAAATATTAAATATAAATTATAATCACTCACAGCGTATTTCAACGTATACCTATTAATTTTATATAATATGTACATTTTCGTAGAATTAGGGGAGAGAACGGGCAACTTTGCATATGGCAATAGCCTTGATTTAGAATTTATCTTTGAATGTAGAATTATACTAATAATGTTATGCGAACATTATTTTACAAAGCTATGTTCATTCAAAGAATTGATTATAATTTACAATTGCGTTAAAGTTTATTACGGTGGGAAGAAAAGATCTTTTATTCTTACGCTATAAAAAAAAACTGTTTAAATGAATAATACGGAAATCACGATAACGATTTAAAAATATAATTAGGTACGAAGAAATTACAAACATAATATGATATATTCAAATAGATACAATAGTTAATTTCTAATTCTATAACATTTATAAAGTAGCTAACCACTGGTTTAGCAATTTAAAAGATTTAGTATTATATTCGTTCCATGTTACATTCAAAATAACTTTAATTACAGTTATATTCAAATCCCTACTAATAGTAATTAGGGATTTTATTCAAAAGTTTGATAGTATATTATATATAGCTATTATATTACCTTAATATCCGATTCTCCGTATCGCATAATTATTCATGATAAAAATTCCTTCAAAAAGAACAAAATAACCTGCACGAAAAAGTATTCTAAAGTGTTATATTAATATGTATTACAAGTTTAAGTTTATTAATGAATGCAGAAGAAAGTGTACTAAAACCTGGGAAGTACCCATAATCTTGCGATATATATTTTCACTTGGAAATATCTTCAAAGGAATTTAAATATTACTTTCAAAAAAGGACTAATAATTAAATAAAAATGTTAGTAAAGATCTTACTCATTGTATTTATTCTTAATTTACTAAAAGATTTAAGGGATATCTATAAGTTGTCGTCACCTTAGGGTAAAATCATCGCAAGGAGATTTCTACTCTAGTTATCGATCAAAATCAATACTAACGCAGCCTAATGAACACTTCATCTATATAATGGATCCGGCAAAAAGTTGATTTAAATTAAGAACATGACATTGTCGTCATTCTTTATATAATAAGCTATTTAACATAAGAAACATTTAATTTCTCATTCAAGTTGCCGGTTTTTCATTACCGGTCTAGTTTCTATTTTGACGTAGTACTTAATAAACATGCAATTCACTGTTCATTAATAAGTTTATTCAAAAAATATCAAATAAATTATTTAATGGTACATTGTTATTCTAAGATTATCAAAATAAAAAAACTCATTTATTATATCTATCTTTAAGACAAAACAACGTTTCTCTTGAATAAAAAAAAAAACAATGTATGTAAACAAATATCTATTATAAACTAATATCATATTGCTGAAAAAGAGGTGTTTCCATTTTTTACTGGTAACACGAAAGCTACCAAACAAAAAATTAAGCATATCAGTTGATAAACAAACGAGTAAACTCTTTTATTTATGCTTACTTACATGTAATAATCTAACATATAATTACCGAGACTCAAAAATTGACAGAAGAAGACCTATCTAAAAAAATATTTAATGAATAATTTCATACAACTTCTACTCGATTAATTAAAATAGAACTATACATATAGGTGCATATAACTAAACATGACAATAACATTGGACCGCATAAGTAACCATTTGGATATAAAAATAATCTATTTTAATGGAACGTCGCGGCGTCACGTCGTCGTACAAAACGGCGTATCATGAATGAAATGCAGCTAAATATGTACCTACGAAAAGTTCAACTTTGTCTACGTTTACTGAGAAGGTGACACCTCAGCGGAGGTCCCAGAACGACGTCGATTCAATATTTGCTCGAGGAGATGGCCGCGGGGGGCAACCGTACCGCGTAGAGAAGCTGACCGAATACTAATTTTCACGATGAAGCCATCGTCGGACGTGCATTGGGCGTCATAACGATCCAGCGCCACATTTCTCGAAACCCATACGATATGACTACTGTATGCAATGTCTGCTATTGCATGAATTATGCGAAATGGGGATTAGTGTTTTGCGACATAGACGTCAGTTGAGAGCTCCGGCACGACCACATAATATAATCATTCAGTGCACGTATCGAAACAAAAAAAATACATTCCTTACGTTCGATATTCTCATATTTAAGACTTCAATATGTGACGTACATTTTTAGCACAGCCACGGCACCGTGCTCGAAATATTTAATATGCATCTTCCCTTAGCTCCTGATATCATGTTTCCCATACGATATTCAACATAGTCTCGCTTGGTGGTCCTATACGTATCAACTTGTTTATATAAAAATCATAACAAAATCTGATTACACAAAATTGTGACAGTAAATATTAAACATGATTAAGCATCAGTACGATCCAGAATGTTACACAGTGAATGTAGACTTCGGTGTAGTTATTTTTAAAAATGGAGGAATACTTGAAGAGTTCTTTGCTCAGCGAACCGTGTCATGTCAATATTATCTTAAAGAATAGAAATCATGTGTATTTGTGAAGTAAAAAAAACATAGTCGTGTGAACGGGCAGTTGTGGACGGCAAGCGCGTAGATTCTGATCTCAACAAACTGACATTTCCGTTTTGAATCATTATTACCGTTCACTGCTTTCCAATGATTGAAATCAATTCACCTATATGGTAAAGGCCGTATTTATTTTTCACACAAAAGCATATACAATAAGGCAGCCTGTGATAATTTGAATGTGATTGTGTGATGTGAATGTGATTCGAGATACTACAACTAATAATTTGTAACACAGGAACTCTGCATTAATTAGATAAAAAAAAAAACTCAAATTTAATCATTGTCTTTCAATGAAAATCTTGTTAATAAAACTGTTGATTCCACAAAAAAAGCGACCCGTCCATGCTACAGATATGATTGTTAATCCCAATATGGATGATAAAAAATAACACGTGATTATATTATTTGCACGATGAGAATCAAAATAGAATAACTATTATTACCTAATTTTCGAGAGCGAGTGTAATTTCAAAAACAATAAAATCGACAAATTTACCTAGTAAATACGTATTAACGAGTAATAACCTTCATAGACTGAAGAAGTTGTCAATTCCATAAAAAATTCTAAAAGCATTGTCAATTCAGTAATTTAGTACTTTATCTTTACGGTATATTTCAAACTAATTGAAGTCGCAGAAAAAGCGGCAAGCAAACCTATTTTTTTTAAACGTCTTCAAAGCATACAATCACTTGAATAAAACAATGAGTATAATTGAGAATTCTGTTCATGCCAACATCGGCTCATCTTCACAACGACTAAACTAAAAATATGTAAGCAAAAAATACAATATATAACAAAAGTTTTATACTATAACAATCGAGAGAGAAAAAAAGAAATAAAGTTTCTAGCTGTCAGAGATCAATGTGAAAGATAAATAATAAGGGGAGCATTGTTGAATGTTCGCTGTTGTGCGCCCGCACCATACTCCGTCCGACCTCTGAATTCGGGTGTCGTGTCACGCAAACAATAATTTCACATTTACTTGTGGATTTCATATAAATCGCAAACACAATCTTTCTTTAACTTCGTATTCCAATTATTCACGGTAGTTAGCTAAAAATTTCACTACACATTTCAATTCCTTCAGAGCCGTGTTGGTTGTTTTTTTTTATAAAATAATTTATTAAAATAATATATAGAAACGTTTTAAATTTTTCGAGGCAAATTATTCCTGTTATACTTGTCGTGGAGCTCAATATAGAGAATAACTTATCATAAACTAGCAGTTGCCCGCGACTTTGTCTACGTGTCTTTATCATGATTGAATGTCCTGATTTTGTTTCGTTTTTCATGGCCTGTCAGTTACCTAACGACACGTGCTTCCCGTACTTCAAATTTTATTCAAATCGTTGAAGCCATATTTTATTTTTTTTGTATAATTTCTAAAATGATAATCTTATATAAAACAACTAAATAATAATCGCCAAAAACAAGTACAGACTAGTAAATGTACAGACAGAGCCTACAGATTTATTATTAGTATGGAGAGATCAAGTAATTTGTATTTAATTTCAGTTCTACCTCAGCGTTTTTTTTTATTTTATTTTTCTTATTTCTACGAGAAAATAAATATAAAATTTTCCTTTCTCGTAGTTTACAAAGTTTTAACTTTATTGCGAGCAGTTTTTATTAAGTATTTTAAAAACTTTACACAAATTTATAAGTCTTCTTGAAATCTGAAATTAGTTCTTAAAAATTGCGAAGTTTGCATAGGTACTACACGTTATAAGTCAGTTACCAAATATGTTCCTACTTTTCATACAACGCGCTACAAATATAGCAGTTATTTTTCTAGAACTATTCTGGTAATTTTTGAGGCACCTCAAAATTCATATTTTGTGTTATTATTTCAATTCCAATGCACTTGAGTTGTACCTAAAATCCCGCCAAAAACTCGTTTGTATTATAATTGATGCAGACTAAACCAGTATGGAGTCTGAAGACACTTCGCACTTGAAAGCATGTATCGCATACATTGCTACGTACTTACAGTATGTATACCTAAAAAACTATGGTAAACCGAATGTTATATATTTTTTACTTATGTATTTTTAATTACAGTGCTGCCAGGTGTTTTAAATTGAAAACAACAATATAAGGAAACCCATATAAAAATAACCCAAGTAATGACTTAAGAACGCGGTACCTATAAAGATGTAAAACAAGTTATATATAACCTAAATACCTTATAAATAAATACGTATAAGTCGCTTTGCTTATGTAAAATTATAAACGTTAATATACAGTACAGACAGTTAACGTAAAAACAAGAACATTATTCTATAAAGTAATAACATAAAACACCATTAAAATGTCACCCATACATACTCCTTGATCCGATGAACTAATTTGTAAAACAACATACTATCCAATACTTACTACCTGTCGTGTTTAAAATCCTTAAAAATAATCAGTTCAACAAATCGAGTCATTCCAACGTGTCAGAACATGCCTTTGGTTTTTTTATTTGTTCACGGTGGGATGTCTATGCTTGTTTTGTGAATTTTATGGCCACTTCATTAGGAATATCGGACCCACGGACGTTTTGAACACAACGATTGACACCTCATCGACAACGGAAGACGAATTGGCATAACATTATTGTTATGAATACTTTTATACAATTAAATTGTAATAAATACTGACATTAATATTATTTCAATGTTTGTAAACACAAGTTTTTATGAATAAAGCGATAAAGATGACAAAATATCAAACGTTTTCTTTTTTCAGCGCTACCTAATCTAATAACGTATTATACTTGATAAGAGTTTCACAATGACAGCCTTATACACGGTCCATCGACCTCTCCTTATATATAATTTATGCATGCATACAACTCTATAAAATTAACTAAAATATACTGCGTAAGTTATGTATTTATGCAGGTGAAAAATTTAAAGGAAAAAAATTTATTACGTTACTGCGGTCGAATAAAAGTAAGACGTGTAATGATGAGAGTCAATTAAGGGACTGCTGTTCCCAGAGCAGCCGTGTAGAGCAAGCTGCAATGGTGCTGAACGCGACCAATGCAGGGCGGGGGGTTGGCGGCGCGCAACAAAGAGCCTTCCGGGAAACGACACAATACAGGTTTGCGGCGAAGCGACGTGCGATACCTTCGCAGATACCGGCGTCGACGGCCCGCGACCGACCAGGTACGCCACGACACCTTTTGTCAACCAAATACAAATCAACGACCAACGGTAAATTATAATAATACATCATTATTATAACGAAGTTACATCTATAAATGCACTGAGTAAAATATATATTTATACAAAAGATAAAATATAATCAATGATTTCCCAAAATAGATTACCTATTCGTAGGTACACTGATAGCTATCGAAATGTGACAAAAAATTACATCGATTTCGCACGGTCTCTGTACCAGGAATCGAAGACGCGTATGACACGAATATAGATTAGATAGTTTGATGGATTCATGTAAGTCGTTGTTAGCTCATTCAATTGAATAAAGATTTAATTGAACGGGTGCGTGTGTGAATAAAAAGAACAAAACACGGTATGAATGGATAAAAGAAAGAGAAACATAATATAATAAAGCGTATAGTTCGTGAAGCGGTTTAGCATAAAAGTAAAAGTGAAGTGATAAAATAAAATTCCCAGGCCGTCGAGTCGGAGCAGTAACCCGTTCTGACGTGCTCAACACATCGCCAGTGGATTTATTACAAGCCAGTGAGATGCCCACTCTCACTCCTACGTGACTATCTGATTGACAAATATCCACCCACAATTCACATCCCTAACGTGCAAAGCTAATCTTATATCTATTCGTAATCGAAGTAATATAGACATAAACATCCGTATATAATATTGTAAAAGGTAACAACATCACTGATCTCTTGGTTTGTTTGCCCGTTACTACAAATTATAAAATTTAAAAATACTGAAGCGATTTACATGATTATATTTAAAATACTTATCTACCCGCGGCCGCGCCCGCTTTTTATATATTCCTCACTGCATTTTAATTCTTTAATACGGAACCCTATTTATTTTCGAAAAAAAAAATTGTACTAAGATTAAGTACAAATATTTCTCATAACTTATAGCACATGCCCGTAAAACTGTGCATTGAATCGGATTTCATACAAAATTTTATGAGTTTTATTTTTTTTACGCGGAATCCTAATTATTTTCGAAAATTACAAGTATCCTAAGTTACCCGTAGTAACTTCAGCTATATACCAAAAAAGTCCTTTGCAAATCAGTCCAGCCGTTCCGGAGATTACCTATTACAAGCAGACAAAAAATTTAAAAATGGTATTTTTGATATAGGTATCGTATATACAATTCATATGTATTTACTAAAAAAAATATTGACATTACAAACAGACACTTTAATTTTATTGATTAGTATAGGTATAGATCAGTTACCAAGTTTTAATGCATATGTCGTTACTTTAATTAGTAAATTAAATAATTAATTAAGTCGAAAAAAGATTACCACCAATTTTAATTTTATTCTCAATCTTGTATGTTAATTAGTTAAATCATTAAATATTTAACATTTATATCATAAAGTGAACAAAGACAGAATGTAAATTTTGATATGCGAACGGAACCTCGAGCACAGTTAATATAAGCTTATAAAAATTGCAGCATAAATTAAAAGCATAATAGTTTTATTTAATTTTCTCTTCTGATATACTCAATTCAATTATTACAGTAATTTAATTCGTAGATCGCATTAGGTAGTTTTGAATTATTGATTAATAACAATGTAAACAGATTGAACATGTTTTCTTTACAACTACTTGTGAAGTAGCCAAGACTATTAAACAATTGACGTAAGGTTTCCGTGAATTGCCTTCACTGGGAGGTACTTACTTGCTTTTAATATAATATAATATTGACAAGTTGATCATTTTAAGTTTTAACACTCATCAATCATAAATAGGCAAATACTTAATTGTGATATTATTTAAATTTTAATTTATGATAAAAAAATCGTGGGAGTCTTCGAAGCAATGATGGCGCAGCGGGTAGTGCGGCCGGATCCCGCGTCAATTGACGTGGGTGCGATCCCCGACTCTAAAATCGGCCTGAGCTTTCGGTGAAAGAAAACATCATAAGGAAACCATAGCATGGTGGTAGGACATTTTCTAATTATGCACGCCTGTGTAGCTGCCACCGTAAGTTTGAAAACCTGTCGCCAAATACCAATAGGTGTGTTCCGGCAGCAAGCTTAGTGTGTTTGCCATCTTGGACCGCATCGTCACTTAACATCAGGTGAGATAGTGGTCAAAGCACTGATCCGTGTAAAAAAAGGATCAATAGATAAACGTAACAAAATTTTAGGAGCTAAGAATATACTTGATTAATGTTATCTATCTTCTATCTATATACATAAAATAAAAATGGAGTTCCTTTGACACACCATCACCTAAAAAACTACTGCACATATCGGGATGGCGGGAATACTACCACTTGACGCGGATTTTTTCGTAGATATAGGTAAATATAGTATATATAGATATATATAGATTTTATGTGCATTTTTCCGCTAATTAAAACCAAAGACTAATTTTTCTTTTTTCATGTTAGGTATAAATTAAATGTTAAATGCACTTTTTCACTCACACCTAAAGGACATGCAAAACGTGGACGGAGCCGCGGGCACCAGCTAGTTTAGTTATATATGTGAAACTGCTTTATTACGGAGTTGCTAATTAATACTATAAAAAAACCTAAATCCACATTTTCACATTAACATAAATAGTACATAAGTATCAAAGTTGTAGATAACTTATCTTAACTAGAAATAATAAAACGTGCAAATCGAGTACTAAAATAATACTACTGTATACATTTGCACGGGTTTTCAAGAAATAATCTCAGTAACATTTTATGCCGTGTTTTTATTAGGTTTGCTCATGTTTCCACTCTCGGGGGTTTTAACTCATTATAAAGTCTAATGTTAGTAAGCAGCCCCTCACAATGCCCTGACAATAATTTATCACACTCAAACTTTTGATCCTCTGAAGGGCGAATTGTAGTATTATGATGATCTTTGTGGTTATTTAGACCTCTGACTAAATCATTATAAAGGATCGGGATACCTACGAACATAACTTATGTATAATTAGTAAAAATCCTTCTAAATTTTTGATGATTTTACCATAAAAATTTGAGAATTGCAAAGAAATATTTTAAAAAAAGTACCGTTTTTAAAGCATTTTTTACACTTTATTAGCGTTTAAATTAAGTCATAGGTCATAGGTTCATCAATCAGAACATAGGTTTACGTGGTGACAGACCCTAAAATTATATTGAGAACTAGCTGTGTGTATAAATAAAATTGCAAATGTCTGTCAAAATTATTTTTTTACTTAATAGATATGAATGTATATACGAAACATATATCAAAAATACAATTTTTAAAATTTTATCTGTCTCTCTGTTTGTTCCGGGTAGTCTCCGGAACGGCTAGACGGAATTTGACAGGACTTTTTTTGGTAGATAGCTGAAGTTACTTTACGTAAATTAGGGTACTTTTAATTTTAGAAAATAATTAGAGTTCCGCGTAAAAAAAATAAAATTCATTAAAACTGAAAAATGAAAAAAAAAATTACATTACAAACAGACACTTCAGTTTTATTTTATTAGTATAGATTAGTACTAAAAAGTCTAGGAAAATTTCTTTACGTTTAGTAACGGTAATGAAGGTGCTTTCTTTCTCGCCCTAGACAATTGTTTAAGGTTGGATTGTGAGTAATTTCATTTGTATAAATTTATGACTTCAGAACAGCGTGCAGTAACATCTAAAACATTTCTTAGAATTTGCTATTGTTATGGTCTGCAATTTAACAAGTTGAAACAAGCGGATAATGACATAATCCAGTGGTAGTCAACCTAGTTTCTATCTAGTACCTAGCCCATCAGTGGGCGTTTCAGCGGCCATGATAACGACCAGTAGGGGTTTTAAAATACTAATCGTCTAGTGGTCGAAATACGACCATCATAATCAATGCAAAATTGATAATAAAAACCCTTTTTTTGGTAACACTGACTTTCGTCTATAGAAATAAAAAAAGAGATGAAAGGAAATAGGTTGACAAATAGAGAAGAAAAAAAATACTGAAATGTATTTTCCTTTACCTATTTATATTAGGTTTTCATAAAACAAGCATTCAATTATAACTGTTAGTTGATTGAGATTTTAGGGCCTGAAATTAAAATATTCGTCATAAAAAAACACTAACATACAATAGCACTATCGACTCTTATAAAGCATATTTTACCGAGTATAAACTAATTATGTATTGTACAAAATGCAATTTTAGAACAAGGAATGGAGGTTTTATAAGGGTAACTTTTATCATGGCTAGTTCACTTGCAAATAATTAAAACAAAAGGCGACTTCTTGCTTCTATACACGCAACGTAGAAATATGATATAACTGCAGGAGCAAGTTATTTTACAAACTTTCATTCTACTAAACGTAGTGAAAGTTCGACATAGAGTATGTGCTAAGTAATTATTATTGTAACTTTAACTCTATGTAAGCTATTCTTTATAAAGTTACTTTTCTACTATATTATTCATAACTACTGTGGAACTTTTTACCAGTATTTTGTTTTTATTGCCAACATGGATACAAACGTAAGAGATAGGTGTAAAATGTTGATTAACCCTGACATAATCCAATGACCCAACGTGACAGCCTATAGTTTCTTATCACAGACGGTGTGAGTCATGCAAATGAATTTAGTACATTTGTAACATAATACCTACTAAGAGATATAATTGTAAAACTTTATCTAAAAATACATATGGATATTACATTTCGCTTGTAATAATTGTATGAATAAGATTTATAATAGCAAGAAATAACGTTAGGATATTATTATTCTTGAATGCCTTTAAAAGATAGAATTTCAATTCTGTATGAAAAAGTTGGCAACAAAGGGATTTAAATACATCTCCTTTCCGTCTAAAAAGTAACAGACACTGTATGGATTTCCATCCATACGTAGTAATGTTCTATTAAAATTAGCTATATTCACTACGTAGCTGCTATCAAATATATATTACCAGTTTCCATTAAAACATCTATTTCAATGAAAAAATTACCTTGCATAAATTAACCCATTACTTAAATGGAATTTGTTTAAGAGCCAAAAAAACATTTTAATTTATACTAATAATATAAAGAGGTAAAGTTGATTTTTTGTTTGTTAACTCAAAAACAACTTAACAGATATTAACAAAATAACAAAAATTCTTTCACCTATAGAAAGGTACACTAACAGTAAATTAGATAATAAATAGCCTTTAATTAATTAGAGATTTCTATATATTACCATAACTAGCTGTGCGTCTGTGCCTGCGCCCGCGTTTCATATGTTCTTCACTGCATTTTAATATTTTATACGGAACCATAATTATTTACGAAAATCGATAGTATCTTGTGTTACGCGGAGTAACTTCAGCTATCCACAAAAAAAAAGTCCCGTCAAAATAGGTCCAGTCGTTCCGGAGAATACCAGGAACAAACAGACAAAATTTAAAAAAATATTATATTTGGTATAGGTATCGTTTATACTCGTACATTAATATGTATTTAGTAATATTTCTTTTATTTTGATTTTACAAACAGACACTTAAACTTTATTTAAGAGTATAGATGTGTAGACATTGCGTTTTTTTATTACTTTAACTGTGATAGAAATTGTGCAAATTGTGAAGGCTAATGCCGACGGGCGGTATCATGCGGTGTGGCGCGCGGTCCAAGGAGTAGCGAGTGCCAATCACCACTTCTCAGAAATGCACTCGTTTTCGCACCAGGTGCAGAATCATACCATGTACATTATTATAAATAAAACAAGTACTCACACAGAAGTACGATAAATGTCGTAGTCCAATTCAAATAAAACCTTTTTCTTAACTGAATCGATTACGTCCGATCTCGTTGGTACGTTTATTTTTACATTTTTTTTTTACTTCTTTAAAAGTTGTTCAATTTTATTCATAATATAATATTTATGGTTACAACAATAGACTTATTGTAACTTTTAATAAATGAAATAGAACGATGAAAGAAACTGACAATATATCTCGTTCATATAGATACTATATGTGACAGCAGCTTAGTTCGCATATAAAAAATTCTATTCTAAATTCACATCTGTCAAACATTTCATTATTTAGTCAATAAAATTGGAAAAGATTGAAAAAAAAATCTATTATTATCTTTACAGCATTCTCGATATATTAACTAAAAACTCTCCCAAGAATATATCTATGTTTTTAAAAAGAATCCACCAATTATTGTAATCTATAATTTACCTAATGATCAGAAAACAAAGACTTAAGGCATTCCTAGTATCAGTATATACTAGAACAGATAGCATAATTTTTTCCCATCAAAATATTACAATATTTTGCACAAGATGATTTCTTTAATTTCCTATAAGGCCCCATAAATGCGAGCGCTTTTTCAACGCTACACAATAATGCGACTCAATGGAACAAATGACGGTGTTGTATATCTGTCCAACCGTAAGCCATTTTTAAAGACATATTTTCTTTATAATTTATTTCATTATAATTTATTTATATTATTTATATAATTTATTTCTTTATAATTTATATTTATTTCTTTATAATTTCGACTTCAAAAAGGAGGTTCTCAATTCGTGTTTTTTTTGTATGTTTCTTACGCGATTTTCCGTCAATGGCGTACCGATCTGTAATATTGGTATTAAAACAAAAGAAGAAGTAAAACAAAGGAAAGGAATACAGAAGTACATTAATAAAGTAATTATTTATTTACTTTTTAGTTCATTTTTATTGTATATTCTTTTGAAGTCGGTTTTGTTTTTAATTAATAGTTTTTTTCCAACGCCCTCTGCGTCCGTAGGTAATGTACGGATACAGTTCGAATTGTCTATCAAAATGGCTCATGTAGTAACACAAAAAATACCATGAGAAGAGAATGTATAAACTCATTGCCATAGAGAGCATTGTCCATCGTCAAGCTACGTCAATTATCATTATTTTCGCTCACACAATGAGCTCGGTTTCCGAGAACTTTAGCTTATCGACATCAGAACACACCTGCCGACGCGCTTATCCATTTTGATTGGAAATTATTTCCCGGTAATATTAAGTCAAGAGTTAATGTATTTTTTATTTGCCATACTGAATAGCACAATGCAACTGAGCTATTTTATACTAATATCTTGTTTATAACTAGGATTTTAACTAAGAATCCGTATGATAATTATTATTACTTAGATAATCACATTGTGACGATATCAAAACTGATAAGATACATGCCGAATGTATGAAATAATACGCAAGAAGGATTTATATATACTAGTGCTCGTCTGTGATCGAAATTGGACCATAATTCACAACTCATAAAAACACTAACAATTTCGTTTGCTCTTCGTTGTCAATTGTTAATTAAAACCTTCTCAAAAGTCAATACTCTGTCTACACGGTAAATAAATGTCAAGTAAGACATTGACGTATGATTGATAATGCATTGATAATCAGAAGGGATATTGATAGATGTGTGTCTGTGTCAAAATAATGTTGGTGTGTGAACTGTATTGTTTTATTAATTAAATGTATTTTTATGCATAATTAAAAAAAATATTAGCATTTTGCACTCATCTACTATATCTATATCTACTATAAATATATATATATATATACTCATTTCTCTATACAAGTGTGCGAAATCGTATACTCCTCCGTCCGCGCAGTTTTCGTTAAAATGAGTAAAAAGTTTTTGCTACACGTAATTATATTATGTTCGGACACATTAGTGTAAAAGGTTAATTAAATGTGACTAAATATTACACAAGAAAGAAAATCTATTACGAAATAGATCAGTAATTAATATTTTTTATGAAGACTTCATTTATTTCAATTCATTGCGCTCTAGGAAGCGAATTAAGGTACATATTCATTTATTAATTACGTAAGAATAATTATATTGAAAATAATATTCATCATGCCGACGGAATTCGTATTCGGAATATAAATACATATATGAATTCATTTTATTAGTGAAGAAGTTATCTAACCGTCTTTGTGGTCTGACTGTTTTCTTATACGCTAAAGTTTTCCTCTGAAGTATAAACATTCATTTTGTCTAAAATTGCATAGACGATGCGACAAACAGCATAATGGCAAAGTGATAAATTAAAAACTTTATTATACTCGATATGAGAAGATGGCTCGTTTGAATAAAATACGTAAGTTTTAAAAAGTAAAAGATATTACGTACAAATACAAAAAGTTAATGAACACATGTTAGTAAAAACTTATTATTTCTATGAATATAAATGAATGCTAGTTATTACCGCTTTGCGAAACATCTCTGCTCGATATCAGCTCAATATCAGAAGTTTCATGCAAATAGCTCCGAGTTCGAGGCTTCGAGAGATTTGTATTATTTTTTTCTTTGGAAATTAAGCAATAATGTTAACATAATTTATTCCAACTACCTTTAAAATAATATAAACAAAACAGTGCCATATTTACGTAAGTAGTATTAAGTACTTATTTTCTTCTTGTTTTTTTGCTTTACTAATCACTTCAATGAAACACACCTATATATTAAATATGAACACTGTATGGGATTTCCCATGCTACATAATATTACTTGCAGTTTTATCATGCGATTTCCAAATGTATTAAGTATAAGATATAAAAATATTTATAATTTCTTTAGATTATGTAATACGAAATACGTAATACTTTTCATGTGAAGCGTACAGATTAAATGCCATATTATATACGAAAATTACCACAAAAAAAGAATAATAATGTTAAATTTATTTGCCCTACATTGAAATCAATCAAATGCAAATATACCTAACTACATGACTGTTGTAATTTGCAGAAATAAACGTCAATGTTATATTTTTAATAGCTCTATTATTCCGATTACTCATCTTATATAATCGTAGATAGCAAATGTATCAAAATATATACAAAAACTAGTCAAGTAAATATATTTACGATTTAAAAAAATCAGTTCAGTCCTTCTCGAGTTACAAGCCTAATAACGGATGAAAGACAAAAGACATTACCTTTTATATAATGTAGAAAGCATTACAATCATGATTCATAATTAAAATATATTTGTTAGGTAAGTCTACATTTTTATAATCAACACAAAATGTGACTGTAACGTGTCATCGTAATATAGGTAATAAATAAATAAATACATAAATTACTAAATGTGTATATATTATCTACGCCTTAAAAATACATAATGCACACATAATACAATTAAAATAGCCACTGACAGGCCACAGGTCAGACGCGAACCGGCAACAAGAAATAACGATGACTAGCATTTGGGGAAACATGACTCTACGTGCACGAACCTCCTACGCGCTGCAACGGATTCATTAGAAAACATATTATGAAAAACGTGACTTGTACTCACCATTCGATGCTGCGATATCCTTTAACGCAACAATGAATACTCTTGAATTTATCTTCGAAACCGTATTCGAAGGGTACGGGCTCTTTCGTGAAATGCATCCATGTGGTATTCGTATTGAAAGTATTTACAGAACAGTAACCAGCGGAGAGAGTCCCACGTGCGCTCGCTAACACTGCTATTACTACTAGTAACCACATCATGAGTTATTCTTGCATCCTGCAAAATGAAACATCCACATCAGCATATCAGTTTTTTTTAAATCAATGTTTAACGTAGATTATAATATAAATGTAATACAAAATATACACGAAGATCTTCGTGAACCTGTCACGAATATTTTGCATATAACCAACACATACGATGGTATAAAGGGATATTGAATTGAACTCAGAATTCGCGAATACTGTGAGTTATATCGATGAAGAATATTTATCTTCGTGCAAACCTCATTTGCGTGTGTACAAAAATTACATGAGTAGTACTAATTTCTAGCGACATGAAAGAAAGTAATGTTCATGAAGTTTCCGTGTGCGAGTTTGATTCGCTATATTATAAAGTTAAGTTTATTCTTAATATGAACCCCTTAACCTTATACATAATTCAACCTTTGAGAATAAAAAGGCGCAAACACGGTAATTCAAAAATCAGAATATCGACATAAAAGAAGTAATTCTCACTGATAGTGGCAAAATTAATACCAAAAGTGCGTTGAAGCCATCCACAAAAAAAAAAACGAAAAAGAAAGGAAGCAATATTTTTACCAGAGGCGACAGTCATCAATCAAATGAATAATTACGGTATTTCTAACATTCAAATTTGTGAAAATAACACGCGATCTTAAAATGTATAAATAAACTACAAAAATACAATAAGTACCCTAAAATGAAATAATAAATATACAAACACACAAATGAGCAATCAACGTGACATTAGTAGATAACCCAAGTATAACAAACCCAATATTATTACCAAAATATAATAGTTAAATTTATTTAGTAAGTCCATAAAACAAAAGTCCAGCCCCAATTAAATTTTATGTAATTCTCTTATTCATGTCACTTATTTGAAAGGACCTAATTATTTAGGAGATTACCAAAGAAATGAGTAAGCAGTTAATTGTATACTTAGAACGTAATAGGATTCAGGTTAAAATAATCACAAAAATTAATTGCCTTCTCTTTGTACGACTAATAGGTTACTTGGAAACGTTCGAATCAACTAATGACATGCACAACAATAGAGGCTTAGTTTAAAAAAACATTACCGTTTTTATTATTAAAGATAAATAAATAAGGATTTGAAAAACAACTCAATTTTAATACTTAAATCTGTCCATTGCTACATGTTACATTTATAATATAGCTGTGTCCCCGCGGCTGCGGCCATGTTTCATATATTCGTCACTGCATTTTTTTTATACGGCACCCTAATTTTTTTTTGGTATTAAGATAAAGAAAAAATAATTCTCATAAATTCAACCACTTGCCCGTAAAACTGCCCCGTGAATCGGATTTTATTCAAATTTAACTCTAATTATTTTCGAAAATTAAAACTACCCTAATTTACCCGGAGTAACTATCAAAAAAAAGTCACGTCGAAATCCGTCCAGCCGTAACGGAGATTACCCGGAACAAACACGACAGACAGACTATTGTATTTTTGTTATAGGTATCATATATACATTCAAAACTATTTAGCAAAAAAAAGTTTCTTTGACATTACAAACAGACACTTCAATTTTATTTATTAGTATAAATTAACATTTCTACCCAGTTACAAAAACCATAATTGCAGGAAAATCATATGACACGGAGTCTTTTCTGGTAAATTAGTTTCGATTAATGGAAGTGTTACAGGCACATAATAATTACGTTGTCCACTTAAATCTGCCAATAACTTGAGAACTCAATTTATGTCGAATTTATGTATTTATATCGAAGATGTTAATATACAAATACTAACAGCAATACTATTCCAGCTACTGAAAAGCCTTTTATGATGGGCAACCGATAATGTGATATCTAGTACCATAGAACTAACAAAAACTAACCAAATAGACGAGATAAAAAATATAATAGAGCGGAGAAGTCGAACAATGCTTAAATTACCTCATTTAGCAAACGGAACACTTACACGCGTTCTTAGAATTACATGTACGAATCAGACACGATTTTAATGGTGAATTAAATTTTATTCGGACGGCATCTAATAGTAACTGAATAAATACGATTTCATTTTATCGACCGACAAACTCATAGTGATCGTATCAAAGGAGGATTAATAATTTCGAATCTATACAATAAATAAATAAAATTGAAGTGTCTGTTTGTAATAACAGAATAATAACTTTTTACTAAATACATATAAATGTACATACAGTTACTATACCAAAAACACAATTTTTACAATTTTGTACGTGCATTATTATTGTTAATTACAATATTTTCCAATGATTATTTAACCCCTTGAGCACTTCCTGGCGTTTACGCCAGCTTTCCATTGTTTTCCTATTGTCTTATTTTATGGGTCGCTCGACACATTAAAAATTATATTACGCAGAGAATGCGTACGAAGCGAGTTATTTTATTTAGAATGTAATTAACAATTATTTATCCGTACGATTGTCGATGCAATTTAATAATATGTAATTATTCATAATAATTCATTTTAATGCAATAATAATACAACATAATTATAATAATAGGAAGATTTAATTATTCATATTTGATGACATAATTTCCTTCCGCGGTTATTAAATTTAACATGCTTAATTATTTTTATAACTAAAGGTTTAGTATTTGATTAGAATTTCACCTATTCTCAAATAATGATGTGGTGCCCTAAAAACACCTAAAGATTTAGCTATATGGACTTGTTCTTATGTACACCTACCAGTATACATCTATAGATATATGGCAATATATTTTTACCTTAGGGCGATGGCTAGCCAAGCGAGCATTAAAAAATGCCCCCTACCATAAGACAGATAAGACTGTGGTCTCAACGTTTTCCTCCACCGAAGGTTCAATTACAATTCAAACCAATATCGGCTTTCACTGGGTCTGATGCTAATTATTTTGTACCTTGAACTAATTTGAATAAAGTGTGTCCATGCATGACATCTTAGTGTTTAGAATTGTTACCTATTATTACCCGTTCAAAGGTACTTTCGTTCATTCATAAAGGCTCGTTCTTACTACTTCTAAACTGGCAGGAAAGATTTAAACGACTGTATTGAAAGGTAATCTAAAAAGACATTAAGGAAGGAAAAAAAATAATATGCATCCATGGTTACCGACATAAAAACATATAAAAGTTAGACAATTTCTATTATTAATTTATGGATGAAATCCTACAAACATATAATATATAGGGTAGGTACAAAATAAAACACTTATAAACACTTTAGTTACATTTCTATGCCTCACAACTATAACTCTCAATTCTCAAAAACAAACTTTCATTATTTCGTACCAAAGAGCAGAAAGTAATAAATACTAAGCAGAATTTTTTATTTTCGTTGGTAAACAATTATTTCGACTCCCTTTCTACTATTACAAATTACATAATAATACATTTAAGATTACTGTATGAAAATAAGAGAATATTACTTTTCCCCTCTTTCTGAGAATGTTAATATTAATTAAGTCAAAGGTATTATGCGAAAATTCACAATGTTTATACAATTAATCAGCCAATGCAACAAGCGACCTAAAAGTAACATTTTCCATGAATCGCTATTGTTTGAATAACTCGGTTGTTTGTAACCGTAGTTTGTTCACAGAAAAGCAATTTTAATTAATAGTAGTAAAATTACCACTCTCAAACTTTGATACGCGATTACTTTTAAATACTTTTAAAATTCATTATCAGTACATTATCATAATATTATTATTGAAATACTATAATTATTTTGTATTAATATTATAAATAGGAACATTAAAGTTTTTAATAAAATCATAAAACCAGTAATTTTTTTTAATGAGATGTATTAAAATACTGTTAAATATATTTTATAATGCCATAAGAAATCAAACCGAGTATAAATTCGCTCATGCAATGAGGAAATGATGACAATTACGCAGAAACGAAGTGAAATTAGGTGTCCTACATTTGCACGAGAGATTACTAAGAAACGGTAGGATTGACACTGCACCGATGAAGCGGTAATATCTTATCTGTTGCAAAAGAGCTCATACAGTATTTGTTATTTAAATTATTTTTATATTAGACCTTCACAACGATTTATGTTTATAATTATCATTAATATGCTCGCACAAATGTATTATCGAAAATTTCAACCGAAAATTTGAAGAAATAAAAATTATTTAAATAAACATTCTTCATAGCATTAAAGCTACTGAACAATTAATGATCGATAAGTAAAGGAGGAAAAATTCGCCAACTGTTTTATTTCTGCCTATTTATCTATAGATTTTAATAGGTATATACGGATTTATCATTGTATTTTAGATATTAAACACACTATAATTGAATATGATAAGAAATAATAAAAATATAATAAGCCAATATTTACACTAAATTAAAATGATAATAACCTATAACACCTCAGTATCATAAGGCTCCATAGAAACAGACTTCTGTCCACAGCGTGTCAAAGTATACAATAACGAACATGAATATTTAGGGCGAAATTTCTTTTGTTCTCTTTTTAAACTCCCTTTAAAATGTTATGGATTTGAAATGTCGTTTGCGGGCAAGACGCAGCGTTAGGTTCTTGTGTTTTGGTCACGATTCTAACCTATCACAATGTGTCAGGCTGCTTTGACTATATATTATTATAAATGTAGTAGATTATTATAATTAATTACAATTAAATTTGCGTAAAATTTATTATAAAATAAAACTGCATTTATTTAGACCAAACTAATCAACCGTTAGACACTTGAAATAGTTTCATCTAGAAAAAACTATTTTACCCGAAATCCTTTTTAAATTAATTGGTTAAAATATTATTATTAAGAATATAAAATTTAAAAATATTATTGCTTTTGTTTGGACAAGTAAAGTGAATGGATAAATAAAGATTGACGAAACAAACTAACAGGGCGAGAATGACTGGGCAAGTTGGTAAGAGGCATCCTAGGCGAACGTATCTCGACCAGATCGAGGATGTTCTGAAGAAAAGTCTGGTCAAAAGTAACCGAAGAGCCTGTATGAAAGCGCTTATGAATGTAGAACAAGTGAACGTGTGTTTGGGTCGTAGCAGAAGGAAGGATGTAGTCTCCGCCTACCCTTATGGGAGCGAATTTAAGCGATTATGACTCAGTTGGTAGTGCACCCGGATTTCGTGTCAATGGACGCGGGTTCGAACCCACCTATCCAACTCTAAAATCAGTCGGAGCTTTCGGTGAAGGCAAACATTGTTTGGTAACCATAAAGCATGGTGATAGGGAGTTTTCTAACAATGGCCGCCTGGGTAGCCTGGAAACCTGTCACCAAAATACTAATAGGTGTGTTCTTAGGTATTTATGTAATGAAAAATACAATCCAAGAACAACTATATAACAGATTTCATTAACTGTTTTCCGGGGTTATATATGTAACAAGTAGACAATTTTAAAACATTTTGGATATGTATACGTAGATTTATTTTTATGCATCAAATTATTATTTCTAGAACGTTGTAGACCGCATTGTACCTAGCACTGGATCGAATCGAATGTACCTTCTCGAAAAAGTAGTAAAACAACCAAGCATAATATACATTCTTATTGTTCTCATTAAAAATGAAAAAAAACGTCTTTTATGTTTAAACAAATTAAAAATAATGTAACGACTTTACACAAATTACTTAATTTTTTTTTTTTAAAGAATAAAAGTTATTTTGTAACATGGAGCTAATTTATTTCATAATGAAATACACACTTAGTGGTACCTACTAAAATTACTTTTATAGCCACTTTCTAGTTAAAACATGCGATATGAGACCAGTGACTCATTTAACGTAAGTTTGTAGGTTTAAAAGTACGGGCAAAACTCACAGATTTATGTTAAAGGTAATCTCGCACGACTAGTACTTGTAATACAAGGACCGCACATTCATACCATATTGAGTTAATCAGGGATGTAGTGAGGCTGTATACTAGATTTCTATTACTTATGATTGTATACACTTTAACCATAAGTATTAGGAACGATGCAAAGTTATAAACAAGAAAATTAAATTAAAATTCCAAAATGTTTAAAATTTTAAACAGCCCGAGCTTTTGGTGAAGGAAACCATATCATGGTGATAGGCCATTTTCTAATAATGCCCGCCTGACTAGCTACCACTCTCATGTTTGAAAACCTGTCGCCAAATAACAATAGGTGTGTTTCGGCAGTATCACTTGAGAACCAGTACTACTGTGCTTTTGTTTTAGTTTAGTTTGCTAGTGTTTACATCCTGGACCGCATCGTCACTTAACTATAAGTGAAATTATGATCAAAGCTAAGAGAAATTGTGATCCTATAACGTGATTACTCTCAAGCAAAATACTTCATACACATGAATGGAAATTTTATATAAAGTATTTAACAAATGAACTAACATGTTTTGATAACAAAGTAACTGAAGAATATGATTATAGGTGAAATTTAATTGACGAGGAGATCAATTTAAAAAAATTTGATCCGCGTACAACTGTTATTATTAAACAAATTGTAATATTATTTAATAATGTAAAGTTTTGTGCGAGTATTTTTTGAAAGATACTTCTACCGCTCAATGACTGCCTTACGTGCCTGTTCCGAGTGATTTTTGCAATTACCGACAGACGGCATACATATCTGTCGGCAATTTGCCGCTCCCCCCGCTGACTCCGGTAAGCGGCTTCTCGGAAATGTTACATCGGCTGTGGACCAAGCTAGTACGTTTAACTCACTAATTACAAACTCTGTATCGCTGCAGTTCGACGGAGTACATCACCAGCATGACCACTACCATTAGGTGCAATAAAACAAGATCTTACATATTTTTTCGTACTATTAACATTAACTATAAAAAGATATGAGAGCAGTTTTGTTGCATTATTTTGAATGTACGCACATTCTCTGTGCAGACCGATTTTTAAATACCTACATAATAATTAGTTAAATAAAAAGTTATAAGTAAGTATATAACTTCTAATGTATATGTAGTAGGTTGTGTCAAAATTAATAGATATACTTCTTTTTTTAACATTCATGTTAAATTCTCATTAATACTCATGTTAAAATAAAAATTCAGAATGTATTCTCTGAATAAACTGTTTTCAAAGATTATAATTAAATTTAAAAAAAAACATTTTTATGTTTTCACAAAATAAACAGTTACAATACACATAACAAAAAGTTAGATCTACAAACTTGAATCTGCAAGCTTTTTTGTAGACAATTTAAACCTGACGAAAGTTCATTGTTTAATTGTTTATCTGAAACTCAACTTTATATGTGTTTGATCGGAAAATTAACATTAAAATAGTATGCAGTAAGAACAAATCTTAAAAATCTAAATTAACAATTTAAAATTTGATAAGGAACCTTTCAAAATAACTATTTTTAGCTCAAATTTTCACAGAATTTTTATTATAGCATAAGTTAAAAAAATTACACATGAATTCGAAAAAAAAAAAAGAATTTTAAAACACCTAATATATAATAATATCAAATTATTTCAGGATAATAGTTGTTCTCACCTTTATGATTATAGTATAGAATGCATTTGTTTGTCAGTTTGCTTGAATGTTCTATGTAAAAAGGTGTGAAATTGTTTAATATATTATAAAACCTATCTAGATTACTTAAATGTTAAGAAATAAAAAAACCTAAAAAACATGTTGATTATAAATTACTTACATATGTATTTCTTGAGTGGTGAAAATACTCACAGACAAAAACAACCATTCTATTCTATAGTTATATAACTTTATGCAGTTATTATATATAAGTAAATATATATTATTATTGCATATATTTAGTACAACATTATTAGTAAGTACAAGATAAAATTAATAAGTATGAAAGGACATTGTAATAGAAGTTACTGTAACACAGTAATGTGTAATACTTTAGTAAGTTTACCATAAATAAAATTCAATGCCAAAAAGGGGTTCATATATTGTGTAAATAGATTTACTAAGAATTGTTTAAGTTGATTACCATTTTCATAAATAAACAGATAATATGACATTTTTAAGCAACTAACATTTAATGCAGGAGTATTTTGATAAAGGATATCGAATCCAATAATGATCTACTATATAGAATTATTATTTTAAATTCAGTGAGAAACAGTTACTTATTTTTAATTTGTATATATTCGCTACAGAGGAATTCAACAGTATCAAATATAACTTCAGAATAAAAAAATAGTAGTTTTGTCTTTATGATGCTTTTGAATTATCTGTAAGGTTACATTATTACATATATTTTAAAATTATATGTATGAGGTAGTGAAATTTATAACTATTAGATTGATTTCAAAACATTATTTATTGATATTTTACTGAAAAATTATTAAATACTCTTAAAATTATGTTAGTTATAGTATCTTTTATAAGTAAACAAAATATCAACATTGGTATTTATTGATATATGAACATTGTCCAAGTCAAAGACCAAGAGCCAAAAGCCATATATATTTTATATATGGACCTATATAAAAAGTTTGTGACATTAGGAAAAGTAAAAGATGCACTAAATATATGTGGTAATGAATTTAAGAAATACACAACATTTACACAATGGAGAGAAGTTATCACCCATTATTTATGATTTCATAAAAGGAACACACTAGTATTAATAAATAGATCGTCGCCAAACGTTAACAATAAAACAAAAGGTAGTTCCACTTTGGTAATTTTAAAATTTTGATAATTCCAAATTCTATAAAGGTCAAAGGATTTAAAAATTCGAATATCATATAACTGTTGTATATGTCCAAACAGGTAATTAAACGTCATGTATTTTGCAATTCAATATTAGTGTAAGCACAAAAGTAATAAGTAGAAAAAGTATTACTCACCGAAACTGTTGGATGACAAACCAACTTTCCAAGAATCAGAAATAAAATTACTTCAATTTATTCACAGTTATTTTGTACTTCACAGCACTGTTCATTGAGTCTTTCAAAACAAATGCAGAATTAATTAATAATAGTTCAAAATATTTCGATCTTTATAAAAAATATCCAAGTTTATAAAGAATACATCACTCCTATCTTGAAAAGCAACAGCATGCGACTGACTAGTGACAACTGACAACTGACAATAGTTAGTTAGTAACTGACATTGACAGTTACAACAGTGTTGCCACATATTATTCCAGATTTTACAGTAAATTGAGGATAAAATGACTATAGGTTGATATAAAAATGCTGTAAATTATATCTATCGTTGCAAAATAATTTATAAAGTTATTTACTTAAGATATTGTGACTCTTAAAGCCAGTTCAATTATATAAGAAAAAACGAATCTTTTCAACTACGTTTTCAAATCGTGTTTTCATAAAAGTTGTTTTTAGATTAATAATCTAAAATTGTTAATTTAAATTAAATTCAATTACAGTTAAATTATAATTAAATAATCACAATACATAGGTTCAGTTAACAACTTATAAAAATGGTTTTGTAAAACTTCTCACTCTCCTGTTTTGGTATAAAACGAGTAGTGGTTGTTAGACGAATCACGCAACGAGTGCCTTTAGCACTCGCCCCCAAAGTTACTGTGAAGCTGTAAAGGCCCTTCCGGTCAACAGCATTAGCTATGTTAGATCAAAAAATACACGAATCATGCTGTCACAAGCCGTCGTACAGTACGGACCTCTCTAGAACATTCTTACTCTATCAGTGGAATATACGAAGCTTACCAGTAGCTCGTGAAGTTGAAGACCCAAACATGAGTCATCATCACGAAACCAACAATCCTGAAGTCAGTAATGTTGACGTATCACCTTTTAAAAAACACCACGGAGGTTCCAACTTCGTCATATATAAATAATATATTTGTATACAAATTACTTACAATATTCAATAACAAGTAAATGAGTATCGTTTTTACTAGAATATAATTCGTTTTATTAAATTTGTACATAGTAAGCTATCAACGAAATGTTTTGTACGAAATTTACGCAATTAATTACGTAAAATAGAATACTTTTATAAGAATACTGTTATAAAGAATATTTTTATTATTGTCAATGTACTTGGGCTTAGGCGGCATTTTGATTTACCATGCAGTAGACCTTGTTTGTAAATCATTGACTTTGAGTATTTGACCATATATTATTTAGTTTAGTAGTTATTTATTTAGTGTTATACAACATATTGTTTATTGTTGTTAATAATGACACGGAAAGTGAAGTCTGAGATGTTTCAAAAGCTCTATAAAATGACTCTTGTTTTGTTAGTGTTGAATGAAAAGGTTTCTCAATATCAGACTTCACTGCATGATCTAACATTTTTGCCCCATTTCTTAGAAAGGAATACATGCAACTAAAAAATAAATTTATTTGCTGTTTATATTATTATTTCATATTTAGATCTTAATAAAAACATTTTGTTTTACTCAGTTGATCCTTAATTTTTAACCTTACATTTATTGCAGTAGTTTTCATACACTGGATTTATTTAATGGAGTAAATTTACTGTAATTACTGTACAGTTGGCATCACAAGTTACTAAAGTTACAGTCAAATGTCATTAAATAAGTAGTGATGCTTAATTTTTTATATAGCAGTTATTATTTTCAAAAGTAATATTAGTATATTTTTATAAACGACAAATCTTCTATTCTTATTAAAATAAACAATAAAATTAAATCAATTTCAGATAAAGTCAATAGTTGATGTAAGCGCCATCTATTAGACCAACGCTAGGAAAACTCATCTAACAGAGAAACGCTCTTTAATTTATTTATATATACATAGATGTCACTTGTAACAAAGTAATTATAAAGTGATCAATATTTTCGTTACATTGTTACATACTTACGTTTTTTACATACTACCTATGAATCATTACGATTTTAGTATTTTGTAAATAAAAAACAAATGAGGTACTGTTATTGGTTAACTATGATAATGTGTAAATTTCGTAAACCCAAACAAACTGCACTGAAACGTATTTGATTGGTTAAAATCTAGTTTGGTATTTATTTTTCTAACCCGCCCAATACAGCAATTTTAGCGATTGTTGTAAAATACGATTTTTGCTATAAAACACCTCTATTCATTACAGTGTGAAATTTATCACAATCTTATTTATTTACATTGTATTTTTTAAATGTATTGAAAGATTAGCATCTTGCATCGAGCAATACCTACATTATTATTACTGTGTTTTATACAAGTTAAAAGAAAAAATGTGACGTAAGTTATGTGTGTGATGAAATGAACTTATAGGCACCATTTTCAATTAATTATTTATTCCCTAAAACAATGCTTTAATAGCAATCTTATCACATCGTACGTTATATTAATGTATCAAATGAAGTACCATTATGCACCATAAAACATTTATAAATAATCCCCATAATATATCAAAATGATTTTTTTTACACGATATTGGCCCAGTGCTTTGACCTTACCTGATGGTGATGGCTAAGTGACGATGTGGTCCAGAATAGTAAACAAACTAAATGAAACAAAAGAGTATTTTTTCTTGAGTTGTTTATTAGCAGATTTCTTGACGTTTCGAAGGAGTTTAAAAGCACCCAGAGCACGGCGTACCATAACACCTCGCCACCATGCCTGAATCCGCGTAGCAGACGCACGATGCCGTTCCTCGCGTGCTAACCGCGCCGCTCGTTCTCGCTTAAACGTGAGCCAACCGCGTATCTCACCTTCATGTAAATTGTACTAAAATAAATAAATGTTTGAATCAATTACTCAATTAGTTTTCTTCAAGTGATTGCACTCATAATTTAATTTCTATCTGGTCGACTGTGTACTCAATTAAGCGATTGATAACCAAGAGTATTTTTAATTATTTTTCGACTTGCAAAACAAGTTTTTGGGGGGATCTCAGTCTGTCATGTAGCGGTAGTCTTCTTTAATTCATAAAATTTGTGTATTTGACTGTATATCATGTAATTTTGGTGGCGTTTTGTTATTGTGTACAAGTTAAATTTATTATGAAAAATAACGCGTAGCATTTATTCTGAGGTGCTGACAAAGTTCCATGGAAAGCTGATACATGATTGAAAATACAGCTTACCTATATGACATTGGCACTAATTGTTTGAACACAAATTGCCATTATCTAAGAAGAAGAAGAATTGCAAAACTATTCTAGAAGCTGTTTAATTATTTTATGAATTTAAATAATTTTGTTACGCACTATTTTCTGTAACTCGATCCGACGATTAATTGTGTACCTCAAGTGTTCGATACAAAGTTTTAGTTTTTCGTTTATTTTGGTTACATCAGTAGAATATCGCTGCTGCCAATAATCCAAAGAACGCTCATGTTCCTAAGATACGAGACAAATATATAGGTTACAAAATATTTTAACTTTATACATCTTTTTAATTATTTAATATATTATTATCTACTTGACATGGAACAATTGTTATTAGCGACGTACAGATTAAAAAAGTAGCGTTTTTGTCCTGGGAAAAATAAAAGGTACATTCCGTAATAGGTAAATATGGACTTATTCATTAACATGGTTTCAATTTGTTTTAATTTGTAATTTTTGGGTTAAAATGGTTTCCCGAGACAATTTAATGTATTTGTAATATAATATTTTATTTAACATTTGTCTAATATTCTTACCTTTGTTTGTAGTTCGTAAGTTTTAAGTAGTTCCTTATGTATACGTTGCTCGTATTCCACGCGTGGACCTGAGCGCCTTTGGTTATTGTACTCAAGCTCCAAAGATTCAGTACGAGCAAGTAACCATTTCTCCGCGTAGCGCAACTTTGCGTCAACATTGAAAGAATCGTCCTGAAAAATGTGTAGATATTGTTAGATTCGATTTATGATATAAACAATTCTATGCACCTGTTTAATTCTATATCATCAAAGAGGTAGAGCGACTCTCGACGTCTTGTCATGTTTCTTATCTCGTGTTACATTGCTAATATGTAATTCAACAATTATAAGGCTGGCAAAACAAAACATGAACAATTTAACGCAATGCTATCTGTTTTCATGTAGCTAAATCAATTTAAAAATATCTATTACAAAGGTAGAAAAAAATTCCAAATTTAGGTAAAAACTAGAACTTCATCTTCATATTAGAAAATTTCATCCAAATCGATCGACAGCCGTAGGTATTCGAAAAATCAATTACTTGTAAATTTAAATATATACATAAAATTATGGTTCACTTTATGGATAGAAGTTACATAGAGTTGATACTAAAATTGAAATTATCCAATGTACCTCATTGGCCACGTAAGTTGGATTTAGTAAACCGACTATAAAAATTCGCCACAACAGTTTAATTTATATGAAAGTTATTTTTATTTACGATTACTTACATTTCATTTCATTTAATTTATTTACATTTACTATAAAGAGTTATAGAATAAATTAAGTAATATTACACTTATTTTATCACGTAGAGCTGGTATTTTATTATCAATCTCTTGAAGATTTGCCTCCCATTTTTTTCTTTTTGTGTAAAGCTCTTCGATAATAGTCTCAAGAGATCTGGATAAATAAATAAATTAAATATGTGTAATTAACATACGTAAAGAATACACAGCATTATTGTAAATATCTTATGATCTACCCAATAATATCCCAACAAAAAATTAATTATAATTTATGTGTTTAAAAATACCTATATAATTAAATTATAATGTATAAAGATAATTCCATTATTATTACAAATATTTAAAAGTTCTATTTGCCCCTTTAATCTTACTGTGCTTGTATTTTATGAAATTTATTCTTGTATATACCAGAGTAGACTAATACTACTATTGTAATAAAAAAAAGTGTGCGTGTTCTTATGTACTCACGTAAGAAGTTATACTTCTTTGACGTAATAATAGAAAAAACTAAAACGTTGACAGCTAACTTCAAGGTGTTGGTTTTTCGAGGCGGTCTTCGCGCGCATCGTAAAAATTACTCTCATCATTTTTCCCTAACGCGCCAATAGAAGTATAATTTAAAAAAAATATGTAACGCCACAACGTTACGGTTACGCGTTGAAATCTTTTATTGATTACTGTTCGCAACAAAGCTTGGACTTTGCCTTTTATTACAATAAATATTAGCGTAAATAGCCTCCAATATTAAGACGTAAACCTTTATAAAATTTTATCTTTGACAAGCAATACGAAGACATTTGCCTTGCCTTGACTTCATCTATCTATACTAATAAATAAAATTAAAGTCTCTGTTTGTAATGTCAAAATAAACTTTTTTTTATTAAATAGATATGAATGTATAATGAAAAATCTGTCTGTTTGTTCCGGGTAATTTCCGGAACGGATGGACCTGTTTTGTTAGATAGGTGAAGTTACTCTGTGTAACTTAGGCTACTGTAATTTTTTCGAAAATAATTAGGGTTCCGTGTGAAAAAAATACTTATGAAATTGTGAATAAAATCCGATTCCCTGCACAGTTTTACAGACAGGTGTGTGTGTGTGTGTGTGAGAAATATCTTTCCTTAATGTTAGTAAAAAAAATTGGATTCTGTATAAAAATATCAAAATGCAGTGAATATACAAAACGCGGGAGCTCCGCCAAACACGTAACGTAAACGTAATAAAAAACACAAAAAAAGTGAATTATAATATAAATATATTTTGTTATTAAGAGATAAATAGTAAGGGGTTAATACATCTTGTCTTAAATCACGGCCAACCAAATCATAAAGATTTTGTGTTGTCATAAAATATTGGTTTTAAAATAACAAATAACTTGAATACAATCTACTAAATATAAGAAGTCTGAAGCGATGATGGTGCAGTGGGATAGTGCAGTCGGATTCCGCGACAATGGACGCGAGTTTGAACCCACCTGTTCCCAACCAACCTAACTCTGAAATCAACCTAAGGTTTCAGTGAAGGAAAACATCGTAAGGTAACCATAGCATGGTGACCTACCATTTACTATTAAAGACCGCCTGGTTAGCTAACACCCTCAAGTTTAAAAACCTGTCGCCAAATACCAATAGGTATGTTCCGGCAGCATCACTTGAGAACCAGGACCTCTAGATTTAGTGTATTTACCATCCTGGACCACATCGTCTCTTAACATCACGTGAGATTGTGGTCAAAACAGTGACCATGTATCGTTTAAAAAAAAAAGTTTTTACAGACGTTTTTAATTTCTCCTTATCCAGTCTCTTGTACATAGCAGATGATTCACGTTGATATAGATATTCAGTTGCCATTATCAATGTTCGAAATTCACCGTTCTCCGAAACTTCGATCAGCGTCTTCCTTAATATGTCTTTGACGGTTTCTCTGTACGTTTAGTTTAGTCAAGTGATTATTATACGTTTACTTACATTACAAGTGATTATTATTAGACGTTTAGTCGATTGGTTATATTAATCGTTTATGGAGTGAAAACTTTCAACGTGAAATGCATGTATAATAAATCAACATATTCAAGTTATTAAAGTAAACAATATCAATAATTTTATTTCACTTTGTTAAAAGCGATTCGAAGCGCTGGCATCACACATATTATCTACTTAACAATAAGTTAATCCGGGGGTTGTGATTTATACATGCTATGGCCATAAGGCGTTCTAAATCAGCCAGCAGTTTGTGTAATCTGTTATTGGCTAAAACTTTAGTAACCATTTAACACGTCATGGTATACTGTTTTACTTACATACTATAAAAATCTGTTTTAAATTTAATTTAAACATTATGGTATTTAACTATTTAATTAAATATTGTTATTTATAAGAATATTTGTTGTTATTATTATTTACTATTATTATTTTTATTATCATCATTAGTACTGGGTAATGTTATTATTGTTGAATTATAATTATTGAAGAAGTCGTAGTAAATATTAAATTTAAAAAAAGAGGAAATACTAACAGTATTAGATTAAATAAACAAGCGAAGTAGAATAAACCATAGCTAAGGAATAAAATATTGTAACTATTTATCAAAGAGCGAAACAAAAATGTAAAATTAGATAAAATTCAAAATTATAATATCAACTACATAGATAGTAAGTAAAAACAAAACTAATAACGAAGTAAGGATTAAAGGGGACTGTACATTTTATTACAATAATAAAGTGAGATTATATGAGAACACAAATAAAATACTATACAGGATACAGTAGTCTTTTGAGTATAAAAGTAGAGCTTAAACGAATAAAGTCTCGGGTAGCGTTTGTGAGATTTTGGGGAATTAAAAAAAAACTGCTGAATAAAGACTGGTACTATATGAGGACCACGATATAAAGTATCACATAAGGTAATACTGACATTGGCAGATACCGACAGAATGCCCAATTGTGGGCAGCTGTTGTTGTTTTTTTATATAAGTACGTAATACAACTGAAGGTGTGAGTCAAGGGAATATGATACATTTTGTAAAAAAATGGATATTAAATAATTTAATGAATTAATGCAACATAATCTTTATAATGTAGATATCCCAAATCCCCTTATGTCTTTAATTGTTTACTTACGCAGTAGTTTCATACGATATCCATATTTTGTAAAATATGCATAGAACGCCATCTAGGAATATTTTTACACAACTTACCGATCTCTAGATAGTTTTTCTCGTTGGAGTCTCTGTACTTTGCTAATAGGTTTTAGGCACTGACTCCTCAAGTCCGTACAACCCTCTACAACATAACAAGGCTCTGTCTAACAGATGGCACTGCTGAAGCGACACGCACGGAGGTAAATAAATAAAAGACCACGCGTATGAACCGGTCCGTTCAAATACGTAATAAAATTTACCGGTTCATTATCGCACTTAATTTGAAAGTAGATGGATCTAAAAAGCGTGTTATTGCTCTTGCTTTATTGCTTTAATTATTTCCGAAGTAAAATGATATTTAAATTTCGCAGGCAAGATTGTATGTTAAAGGTTGAGTTCAATATACATTGTAATGTTATAGTACATTTTAGGAGATTTCGCCTTATAACATTTTACATCCGAAATAATATGAAAGGAAGATAGTCGTACCACTAATATTAATTGAGATAATTTGAAAAATAATTGTTTACATACATTGACCATTGAATTCTTAGCTACAATACATTTTCGACTTATCATTTTTTGAAAGATTTTATTTAATTTGACTTAACACTTAATTTTAAGTTTAATTCATTTTTATTTCAGGCAAATTTAAGTTAAATTATTTGTCATATTTTTTTGTCTTGTTAATACGTTGTCTACAAAGTTTTAATTCTTAAATATACGAGTCAGCTATAAGCGTTTGAAACTTACCAAGAATATTTAATTGTAAAAGTCCCACTTCGAAAGATAACGCAAAGAGAATGCCATCCAAGTTACCGATTCTGAAATAGCTTTAACCGAAATACTGAATTAGGAATGGTTCAAAAATCCTAGGTTGTAATTATATTATAATTATCTGTCATAATAAAAGATAAAATAACTGCTATTAAGTAATTATTATTACAAAATAATACAGACGTATAAGGAGAAAGCTAGGACTACCATATTACAATGTGGTCTTTGTTTCTTCTTCTCGGAGAAAATTTAAAATGTACAATATTTTAACCAGACCTTGATGAAGGAATTAAATTATCCTATCTTAAATAGGTAGGTATCTACATATGTTTAAAAGAGGCTGAAACCTGAGAATTTATTTTCTATTGTATTGCTATTTCTACCAGTTGGTAGTGTGGCAGGATTCCATTTCAATAGACGCCGGTTCGAACCCACCTATCCAACTTCAAGATCAGCCTGAGCGTTCGGTGAAGATAAACATCGTGACGAAACCATAACATGGTAGTAGGGCATTTTCGAATAATACCCGTCTGGGTAACTACCACCCTCAATTTTGAAAACTTGTCGCCAAATACCAATAGGTGTGTTCCGGTAGTATCACTTGAGAACCAGTACCTCTAGGCTTAGTGTGATTTAATTATAATTTTAGTGGAAACTTGAATGATTTATATGATATTGTTATGCTAATTTAGATATGTATTCTATTAACTGTGTGTTTCCCGAATAAATAAATAAATTACTGTCCTGTACCACATCGTCAATTAACATCAGACGACATTGTGGTTAAAGCACTGAGCCTATACACCAAAAAAAAAAAGAAACGAATTTTCGTAAAATTATCTGTAGGCTGATATGTTTAATATGGCAATAAATTTATACTAATAAAAAAAACTTCATTTTCTAGGAACATGATATTACAACAATAAAATAAAATCTAACAAACTAAATTAAGTAAATATTAAGTAAGCGGTATAGTAGAAGTATTAACGGGACCAATCAGTTCAGTGTGTAGTTCGAAATGAACGGAAACCTAACAAAATGTATACAATGATCAAGAATAATCTAGGATAACTTATTACTTCTTTTAATCTACCGTAGCGAAGCCATATATATATTATAATAATGATGATTTTAGCCAAAAATTTTAATTTTCTAAGCACATAGATAGAAATGAGTTTCTTTGTCTTATCGCATGCAATCATTTCAATACAGGTTTGTAAAAAATTCATATCGGAAAAAGGGAAAACAAAAACAAAAACATTAACTGTAAAATAACTGACTGGAAATAAGATAAGTTTATTTCAGATACATATAGTATGTGTTCATAAATACAATGAAAGAAATTTAATAATATTATATTAGAACTTGATACGATATTTATCATCATGTCAAACAAAAAAACACGTCCACTGATATACATAGGTCACCACAAAAATAGTAGAACTATAATATACCAGCGTGTGAAAACCCTACGTTGTTTATGGATTTAGCATTAATAAAATTGAGATAGCCATAGTGTGAGGGTACGAAATTCTTCTAATGTGTACATTTAATATCTATAAATAATTCAAAGAAAACTTTTAAAACTTAATTTTTAATCTTCATCGAGATTCAATCTTACTAGACACACTATATAACCTGAAAAATTAAATGCTACAAATCACTACTAACAATTTCATTTATTTTTACCTTTCGTTAGTAGCCATTGTAAATTTATAAATAACCGATAATTTAGGACGTATTCACAAAAACGTTTAATTCTTACTCAGAGGTAGGCTTTGACTGATCGATAAACTCTTGTGATTTTCCGTAATCTACCATAGCAACAATAGTATTGTGTAATCAATAGAGGTAATCTTTATTGAGCAGTGTATTATTTAAATTGAAATAAAGATCTTAGTATTTAATAAATAACTAACTTTTTATGTAGGAGTTACATTTAGGTTTACAGTAAAAGCTTAGTAGCGGCGTATATGTTCCGTAAATATGACGTGATGGGTTAGTAATTTTTGTGAGATTATAAAAGATACATTCCAAAGTTTTCTTGGTTTTAGTATTCATACGAGTAAATAGTTAAGCCGACATAACAGTAGCAGCCGTTAACGGACAATCGACCTCTCGATATTCGCCATTGTTTTTGGATTACTCTATCCTTACCTTTAGCTACACTACAAAAAAATAAACCTATAGATACTATAGTCACTATACGATACCTTATCTCTCGATAGACTATGAAGCAACAAAGGATAGGTTACAAAGTAACGCACAAAAAGGAGACCACGAATATAAGTAACATTGTATAATATATTCTATCTTATACTCTCGCACGATAAATCATATAGATGTGCGTATTTGTCTCTTTTTAATGTCGCTTATTCGTTTCAAATCAGAAATTCATTCAAATCAGAACGAAGCAAACCAAGATCAAATAAAGAGATGTATTAAAAATATAAAAAGAAATATTATTGTCCGATTTAACTCTAAAAATCCAAAACCTTTTCAGCGCATTTGTTAAGAACAACTTCACAATTCCTTTAAAAGTCTATTACTTTCTTTTCAGAAATTATTATTGAGCTTATAGATTTACCTTTTGATGACATTATTTTACCATAAGAAATAAATAGACTCTGTTCAGCGTGAGAAAAATAATATCCATCTAAATTGATAAAGTAAATATTTACTACTTAGTATTGTATAATTTACTAGAAACAAACTAAAAAAAACAAATGTATAGCACATGAATAATCAAAACCTTAATTATTTAAAAAAGTGTATATAGTTTAATAAATTTATAGTTATAAAATGATTCAAGATATTATGTTTAGTTCTTCGAAACTTTAAAGGATTATTATACCTTTTGAATGTAAATTTCGTTAAATGAAACCTATTTTATCATATTATAATATACCCATGAAAGAAAGCATATATTAACGGATTATCTGTTAAATATGTCCAGGGTCGTTTAATAAAAAAAACTCTTAACATCAACGAAGACTAACACCATTTGTCAAAAATTTGCAATTAAAGCATTTCTCCACAGAATACTCAATACAATATATATACCTGATTATAATGAGTTAATTAACCACTTGAATATTAATATGATGTGGTTTCGTTTAAGAAAATATAAACGAACAAAAATGTTAGAGAAGCAGCTCTATCTGTTAAATAAATAAATAAAACTAATTGTTATCTTTATTATTACACTTCTACAAAAACCTTGTTAAAATCGTTCTTCGGCTAAATTTTAGATCCATCATAATCTGTATTAAGGAATTCGTGAGATGTTTTGCATCATAAAATTGTATTTTCTGACAACGAGAAAAGTTTAACAAAGCAATTGTATATACATATTTTAAAATTTCAATAAAATAATGTCCTCAGGGTATATGGTATTACGGAATACGGGAAGAATCCCTGGGGCTATGAACCCTCTTCTCACACCACCAAAAATACGTTTTGCAGGATAATAGCATCAAAATTCACGAGTCACGGGCAAGGAGACGGGATGACGGGGCGCGGTACTTTAACTTTAATCATGTTAAATATCGCCCGTAGACGCAGCCAGGCCTGGGGCTTATGGCTCGCTCTGTCGAACACCGAACGCAGTCTAACAGCTCACCTAGATCTTACATAATTACATACGTATTGCATACATAGTCCATCTTGTTCGTGCAATTTTAAATATGTTGTTTATAAATACGTAACATGCTTTTTACTTTAAAACTAATTTTTGAACTTTTTATTAATTATAATATACTTAATATACTTAATTATAACCGACTATCTCGCTAGGCGTAAATACTAATTGATTTATAATAGATATCCTCAATGTTCTTTACTATATAAAAATGTATTATGCCAAATTTCATTGAATTCTGTCGAAACTATTTAAGGTTTTTTAAAGAAAAAATATTACTAACTCTAATCCGCAGTAACTGAACGATTGATGATTGAGTTATTGAAAGTTTTAAAAAGTATTTATTATTTTCATTTCCTTAACGAAACGAACCGTTGTAGCTAATTTTATACAATCGGTCCAGTCGCTAGAGAGTTACAAAGAAATAAACACTCGATACGAAAGGATGTATGTAATTGCGTGATATACTAATTTTTGGCTGGTAATACTTTACAATGAATACCTTATTTTAAAAATTATCTCGGAGCATTCTTATATAATATAGGTAATAAGAGGTTGTCCACTAATCAAGTGATGTTTCCGCAATTTTTTAACCATCCCTCCCTTATGTTACGCAGTAAGGTAAAAGTATAGTTAATTTTTTTAAGTTTATTCTAATTTATTTCTGGAAAATTTAGCATCACGAAAAAAGTAAATATGGTACACGTGACATTACCACTGCCCCCTCGTAATATATCGTGATTTTTTCAAACGCCCTCAACCCATTTCGAACCTCAAGTGATTAATGGATGATACTTAACCCCTTGAACACTAACCTGGCGTTTATGCCGGCTTTCCATTGTTATCCTATTGTCTTCTTATTGTCTCATTTTTATGGGTAATCGACATATTAAGCTACTAGAAATTAATTCATTCCGAGCCACCAAATTAGGAAACGTACCTTTAAAAGTTAAATGAGATATGACACTATATGACACTACAGTGAATTTTTTTTTTTTTTTTAAATCTAAACCAAACCCAAAATTGCACATCTATTTTCACTTAAACGCCCTAATAAATTTAACATTGATCACTCTCGTTTCATGAGCTTTTTAAGGAACTATCTATATGTACATTATTGTTTAAGAGTAACTGTATTACTGTGCATTGAACTGTATACTGTTTTAACCCCTTGAGCCCTAACCTCGCATTTACGCCAACTTTCCATTGTTTTCCTATTGCCCCATTTTTATGGGTAATTGACATATTAATCAGTACAGACATATCAACATTATGTAATTAATACACATATGACCTGCAAACCATACATTTCATTTCATTTTAATTTTGTGTATTTATTTGATATATATTACAACGTACGAGTATATCGAATGAAAGAATCAGAAAAAGTAAAAACTTAATTTCAGTAATTAATTGAAGACATCATATCAGTATGTTATTTAGGTAAGTAATAGTAAAATTTGGCGGCGAACAAGTAGCTACGTACATTTATACAAACACATATAGATATATCTTTAAGGGGTACTATATTTGTTTTTTTCTCATTTCGGTTGATGGGTATACTGAAAAACTAATTAATGTCATCAAAGGCCGACCTCGGTGATATAAAAGTTGATTGAGTTCTTTATGAACATTTCTGTTTGACGGCTGACATCACGTACCATCTCGTTCATTGGATCAGTACTGGTGTCGATTCACCTGAAATTTATCATACATTATAATATAAACATATATTTTACATGTATTAGTGTTTGTCTACAAATTTATTACAATATCCTTTTGTGTAATACGGGAGGAACTCATGTCAAAAGCATATTTAGCGCATACCACTTAAATGTAATATTAAATTTCAATCCTTCAGCGGCGCAAGAAGTGCTCAGATCTCCAATCGACGATGCCCCTCTACAAGCCGCCAGAGCGATACAATTATACTATCATGAACTAGCTTTTTTTTATTTGACTAATGTTGTTGACCGGAAGGGCCTTAACAGCTTCACCGAGTTTTGAAGCGAACGCATAAGGCACTCAGCCGAAAGAGGTTACTAACGCAATGGCACCAAAGTGGTACGAACGTCTTGTTCGTTACCAAAATAAAAATTCAGCGGAATTTGCCCTATTGTTTATAATATAAGAAAAAAAGATTCCTTGTACATGCCCATATACATTTATTTACTTAGTGAAATGCATTTAGGCAACGTCCTCCCATGCGGGTACAGGGAGGGTGTGTGGGACTAACACTCGAGAAGGAGACCCTAGCGACTACCTACTAAATTTGTATTTCTTTTTTTTCTAACCTAGCTAATACTGTTGACCGGAAGAGCCTTTACAGCTTCACCGAACTTTGGCCGCGAGTGCTGAAGGCACTCAGCCGCAAAAACTACCCACTGAAACCATATGAGTGACCTTCTATACCGCCACATGAAGGGGGGCAAAACGGGATCACAAGCATACATCAATTGGGGACATACACCAAGTCTCCCCAATTGAGAATCGTAGCAGGTCTTGGACAGCTGCTGAAGGAGAACTCGGGGTGTTACATTCACTAGCCTAACACGTATTTACACTACATGACATAACCCTCCACACTGTATGCAACTACAAGGTACAAATATGAGATACGCTTATTCCCTTAACCACAGTAGAATTATGAAGGGACAAATTCTGCAGAATTTACGCCTCAAGTTTCAGCCAAAGCCGAAGTCAGTACCACTTTATACACTTCCACTGGTTACACAGTATGTCTACATATGTACATAATGTGTTATGTACGCTAACTACCGTTCTTCTGGGTGAAACCCTTATGCGCTCGTTTCAAAAGTTCGATTAAGTCCTTATGATCAACAGTATTTAGTCAGTGTGGAAAAAAAAGATTACATCAGCAGTAAAATGTCAACTTTTTGTACGTGTACCTACACGCTCGTATATGTTTCAAATTTAACCATCATAATTAATTGATTGATTGATTGAATTGATATCTTTCAAATATTGGATAACTTAGGTAAAATTCTACAAGAAAACGTGAAAGTGGTAATTTTTTGTAAGTTTAACTTAATGAGGACAATCCTCATGACTTGTTCCATATATTACCGAATGTAACAAAGTAAGTAGATATATATAGTAGTAAGTAAAAATCTATAAGGACGAGAAGCAAATGTTAAGATTGATTTGTGGTGTAACAAAAATGAATAAGATTAGAAATGAGGAATATAGGAATAAGAAGACGCAGCTGGAACATAGCATTAGTGACGGATAAGGATTAATTGGTTGGCGTGGTATGGGTGTGGTTTTAACTAAATCGTGATTTTCGAGTTAGCACTAAGAGACAGATATACGTCACCCGTTTTATATTATTAAAAGGATTAAAGAAGTAAGCTTATTAATGTTAACAATTTTATTAAACGGAAAGTTTAATTTTCTTTTGAATTCTTACTACAGTCTACACATAGTACATATTAGAAGTAAATGTAAATATAATTCCAGTTAAACAGAACAATAATGGACAGATTATGTTTTTAACTAATTTACAATATTCATCTACGTTTTCATAGCGTTTATAAAAAATGGCATTTAGCTTATAAAACTATTCCAAGTTATAGAAACATGAGTAATTAACAATATAAAGAAATTATTAAAATAGAATATAATCATGAAAACAGTAAATTCACAATATTAATCCCATGACGTCCTTACTTTTCGTAACCTTACAATTTGTGTGAAAATGAAGACGCATCTATTTAATAAGGATTTCATGGGGATAAATTACATTTTTATATACTGCGTACGTACATATATGATACGTACATAAATGAATAAAATGTGACAAATTACATTAGAATTAATTAAATTATTATAAGTTATGTATAACAACCTATTAATATGACATAACAAATTATCAATAAGCGCATATAATACTGTGTGCATATAATACTTAACACGCAGGTACAAATTATAGCATCGCAGTAAACATGAAGTTACGTAAATAAATTATTTAGATGATAAGCTAAATAACAGACATATATATATCAAATAAACCTCACTTTAATTTAACAGGAAGAAAAATAGAAAACATTGCGTTTACATTATGCGATTATTAAGTTAATATCTTATACAACAAAATAACTGGGGTATAAAATTATCTAGTTTATTTGAACTAGATACGAAAACCATAAATTTATATTTTACTCGAAAACGAATAACTAGCTAATCAAACCAATAATAAGATTTGTAACGAGATTTAACAATTATTAAAAAAAACATAATTTAAAAAAAAATTCTACGTATTAAGAACATTACATAATCCTTTCTGGTCTCTGCTCTTTGTTCTTAAATGTATTTTAAAACGAATTTTTACTTTCACGTCTAAACGAAACCGTTATACGTATCTTTTTCGTATTGTAATTAAAGACTAACAGGCTACAGGAAACTTTGAAGTCTAATTCTTTTAATTATACTAAGAATATTTCTCTATAATTGCAATGAATCTTTTTAATTTTTTTTTTTTAGGAAACTTTATATAACCAAAAGAGTAGTAACATTTTGACGTCAATCTCATTTTACAATACATTTTTAATAGTAATCGAAAAAAAATGTTATCATCGTCGACTCTAATTGTTGTCGTGGTGTGAAAGAGTTTTCCCCCAGAAACCTAAAGCGAATAAAGTTAATATTAATTAAACAATAAAAAAAGTGCAGTGGTTTATTTACCACCAATGGTATGTCCCATTGAGCGTGTAATTAATTTACATTTCTTTCATTTTGAACACTATCTAAATCGTATACTACAGCTGTATTGAGATAATCTATGCTAATAAATGAAGGGTCTGTTGGTCATGCCAAAATATTTTATGAAATATGAAATTGTCTAATTTTGTTTTTAAGTGTGTAGGCTCTGGGCTTTAGAAACAGACATAAACCACAGCTCATTTTAAAGAGGACTTTTGACAAAAAAAAATTTTTCTTTTACGTTGGCAGAACTTCGTAATTTGATAATAGAAAACTTCTGACCAAAATTTGTTCAAATCGAAAGGGATCGATTCCAACTATTGGTCGATTTGACGTGGAATGACCCTAATAGGTGCTTGAAGACATATTTGCAAACCTTTGAATGGTAGGTAACCAGACGGTCATTAGAAAATGCCCTAGCACTCTGCTATGATGAAAAGCTTAGGCTCACTATATTATTTTATAGTTTTACATATAGTATTGGATAGGTGGATTCATACCTACGTCCATGGATGAGATATCCGACCGTACTGTACCATCCATGTATCATTATACCATCTTGGATCACATCGTCACTTAACATCAGGTGAGATTGTGATCAAAGCACTGAGCCTATACCGTGAAAAAAAAATACTACCTTTGAGACATCACCGCTTTTATTTATTACATATACTTATTAAATACATGCAAATCTATTTATCAACGAATGCATGGTGGTAGGGCATCTTCTAAAATGCCCGTCTAGATAACTACAACCTTGTAGTTTGAAAACCTGTCGCCAAATACCAACAGGTGTGTTTCGGCAGCATCATTTGAGAACCAGTACGTCTATGCTTAGTGTGTGGACCACATCGTAATTTAACATCAGGTAAGATTGTGGTCAAAGCAATTAGCCTCAAACGTATGATTTTTATGAGAATGTTACATTTTACTTTATAGGTAACAGAAATATGTAAAGTTTAGAAAATTTAATGAGGACTTAAAACCTCTTTAAGCAGAAACATCTAGGTCCAGAAATTTATACTTTAGCCGCAAATACTACCACAAAGTCCAGCTCTAGAGCAATTTAAACAAGTAATCAATCTATTTATAAATATACACTTAGCAGTGTCATCGATGGCATACCTCGTTTGCCAACATTTTGCAAGAAGAGCCGGTTAGCAACAGCCTGTCGTTGGTTGGCTTCACGCATCTGCTTGCGTGCCACTTCGAGCAAGAGCCGCTGTCGTAGTACTTCCATCGGGTTGTTGATAGACAGGGATGGCATCTTGCGCTTAGGTCGTGCTCGAAGATCTCGCAGGTCCGCCAATCTCTGCATCAACCCCAACATTCTTACGATATTGCCTAATTTTAACTTTACAAACACACATAAATACGTCTTGTAACCGGTTTTTACTAATTGAGCTTTTTCTCTATATTCCTCATAAGATAATTACTTTATCGGCCTGAGTTTTTATTGTTACTAGCTGTGTACCCGCGGCTGCGCCCGCGTTTCATGTTCTTCATTGCAATTTTTTTATACGGAAACTAATTTTTTCCTTATTTTTTTCTGTACTAAGATAAAGTAAAACTATATCTCATAAATTCAAACACTTGCCAGTGTTGTGCATGCGTTGAATTGGATTTTATTCGAAATTTCATGACTTTTATTTTTTTTACGCGGAACCCTTATTATTTTCCAAAAACAACAGTACCATAAGTTATGCGGATTAACTTCAGCTATCTAACAAAAATTACCAGGAATAAACAGACAGACAGACAAAAATTTTAAAAATTGCATTTCGTTATAGATATCGTATATCCATTCATATGTCTTTAGTAAAAAATTGTTATTTTGACAGACATTTCAATTTTATTTATGTGTATAGATTTAATTTAAAAAAGATATTTTATTGGGTTTCAGTAATAATAATAAAAATCATGTTAGCTTGATATAATCTACAAAAAAATTGTGAGTGAATAATATCTATGTAAATCGTTTTTATATAGTAGCACGGTAGTAGATGGTAAGCGCAAACCAATCAAAAAATAATGGTGACCATCGAGAGATCGGGTATCCGTCGCCAGGCTCCTATGTCATGCCAGCCTGCATAAGTGTCTTTTCACGTTATATTTAAAGGATGAACACAATAGCCAGAACACTCTTTTGCAGCTTCACAGTATGAAAGGTAGGATGATAAAATTTTTGAAGTGATAACTTCTTATGGGAGGGCAAACCGCTTCGTTACGTAACGCGTTACGGCGCCAGTCAGTCTAGCTTCTCTTTATCTCACGCGTACGGTAGTGTTAGGCATCAACTTAGATTCCTTTAAATTATCACTTCTGTCGGGCGTCCCGAGACGCTCATATTTTTTTTATTCGTGCCGGGAAGGAAGATACATTGGGAATTATATTTAAACAAGTAAAACCACGAAATGTTTAATGCTATGCATGTTTTATCATTTACCAGAACATAGAAATTTACTTAGTTTTATTTAAAAAGTAACCGAGTTTTACTTTAAGCAATTTTGGGTAAAATAAAAAAATAACTCATACTAAAATACCTTGAAATCCTAAGAGTAATTGTATAGTCTATTTGCTTTAAATGTACGATCAAAATATAACAATAATTCCTATTATTTACTTTATATACACATAAAAAAGCTCCGTCAACAATTTACATTTACTTATTTTGGAAATTTATATCTGATTGAAGACCAGAAGTACATAAAAACCCTACTCGTATTTGTGTCTAATCTATGTACCTAGTTGGTGCCAAAAATTCTGTAAGTTTATCGAAGGTTTTTAGAATATAAATCATGTAAATAAAATAAATAAATAACATCACAAATTTCGAAAAATATCCGTAGGAATAACCGTCATAAACGAAGAAGAAAACATATTGGGTTAAAATTAATTAATGACCTGGAAAGGTGACCCAGTCCGTAGCACGAATTCCCATCTTATAAAGGAGCTATTATGTTTATTGAATTACGCATTTGTTACGTCGCAATTTACGCGCGACAGATTTTCTCACAATATTTATAAATAGGTAGATGGAATATATACGAGACCATATCAAAATGTTCAATAATATTGGCAGATGTTAATTTTTTTATTTGAAACTTTGTTACAATAAATGTTCTATATCTTATAACAATGCTATCTAGGTATTTATTTTCCTATTAACTTTGGTATTGAACATTCAATATTCATTTGAACAAGAAATATATAATGTAATAAAACAAGAAGTACCTACTTGAAAGGTACTAGAATCTGACCACGCTTTTTCTTTTTTTTTCTAACCTGACTAATGCTGTTGACCGGACGGGCCTTTACAGCTTCACCAAACTTTGAGGGCGAGTGCTGAAGGCACTCAGCCGAATCTGACCACGTGAACATATGAAGAGTTTTAGAAATTTGCAGGAATTGATAAATGTTTACAAGGTGCCTATCCTATAAGTAAGTAACCTAATAAGCAATGTCCAATCATTTCTGCCTATACCGATGGGTATAGGCCGTAATGGTACTTAGATGCGTGAATGTTTTATACTCATATGAATATTTTATTGGGTTTGTATCCTTATTACCTACATACAAATGAAACAATTTTATTTAATTTTAATAACATTTATTGCATTTCTAGTGTACATTGATTATTAATAGATTCGATTAATCATACATGAAACATCTAAAATACATTAATGGTAATAAAAAAAAAATATACATTTATTATCAGTACATAACTTTCATAAAATGTTAACATTTACAATGAAACCAAATAACAAACACCGTACATGACATAAAAGTTTTCACTAGGATAATAAATAAATAATATACAGTAATTAATAACATGAGTTTTTACATAAATGTTGCAATAATAACTGTTTATTTATCATTCTATGCTCTCCAAATTTAAACATAATTTTTCGATTACAATTTTTACTATACCTACATTAATAAAATTAACTCGGTGTTTGTTTGTTTTTTTTTTATTTACGTCACTAGATTACCTACAATTTAAATATTTTTATAGTTTAATAAATAAATAAATAACTCTCAAAGAACATTTTTCAATATTTAAGGATATTAATCTAATAGGTACATGTTAGTTTGCGATAACTTAGAAGTATTTTTCCGCTTGGTCTGATGGTGCCCACTGGAATCCTGCAAAATATTACATAATTTTATGTAACTGTAGATTTAATAACATTAAACGTAACACTATCTAACCAACTTGAAAACGAAAGTATTATTAAAAACAGTATGATAAAATGTAAATGCAATATATTAATGTATTATTATAATAAACGAAAAGGAATATTTGTAGAAAATGTTGATAGTTTGAATTTATTGTAAAGATAAATTTGCAATTTGGAATTACATATTTTATTGTACGCACCTCGTTTGCCAATGTCGTTCAAAAAGTTCCTGTTTGCAGCTGCGCGTAAGGCTTGGACCTTTCTCTCCTTCTCGAGGCTGAGCTTCTGGCGCAGCACCGACATGGGCAGGTCAATGGAGAGAGACGGCATACGCCTCTTCACGCGGCCAGTCTTTACATCATCCATGATACACTCACATTAGGTAAATTTTACGGTATGTTCAATGTAAATGTGTTTCTATACAAATATTTATGTTACCTATAACTAATTTATGCTTGTCGCTTAATCTTATATTCTGTATAATAATTTTGATTCCCTTCCCTATATTATGTAAATTACCCTCATTGATTTGATATTATCTGACTTTTATTATACTGCTTTGATGGATAAATTGTTACTTTATTCCTGATATGACTTACATAAAAATTCTGATATTAATTTTATTAACAGTACTATTTTTTTAGAGTAGTTTTTCTTTAATCAAGTCTGATAGTGTTTTGTCGAGATAATATTGTATTCCGAATAATATTACCGAAGGATGATAAATTAAAATCGCCACTTATAAAAGAACAATTTTATTGAAAATTACCTCAGTTAAATATAAAACATAAATCACATAGAGATTGCACAGCTACGGTAAGTTAACTATATAAATATCTAATTGTAATGTACAAAATTATTTAATATAATACTGTTATATGTTTGTGTTCATGAGTCGATCACAGGAATGCCCGAGGCGGATAGCTCGTTGATGTAATATCTTCAGTTTTCAATTGATCTCGTTGCAGGTTCTACAAACAAATAAACAATACAAGTTACAAAATATTATATATTTTTCAATCCACATATTATTAATGTCTAAGTTTCATGCGATTCTAAAGTTTTAGCTTCAATAAAAGTACAATAGCAATAAAGAAAATAAATTTAGATTTTTTTTTTTGCATGAAAGCTTGTAAAACTACTACATAATATATCTAGCATTTAAGAATTCATGTAAAGTAGACAATGCTATCTAACCTCGTTTACCAACGCGGTTGAGGAAATTCCTGTTGTTTTGGGCGACCTTTTCCATGTAGTGATTATAAATTCCTCGCTGCAATATCTCAATGGCTGGATTCACGGAGAAAGATCGACGAGATCGTGTCGGCACCTCGCTACTTGTCACCTTATATAGAGTCACATTCATATTTAACATGAAGGCGTTTCATGCATTGTTTTTATTATGGATTTTTTAAACATAGAGATCAAAAATGTTAGGAAATTAACTCCATTATAATCTAGTAATTCATTCTTAATGGCGTATTAAAATTAATTTAATTAATATTCCCATAACGCTTGTACATTTAAAGTAAATGAAACGGAGAGCTATTCTGTTAAATGTTAAGAGCAAAACAACAAACTAATTATGTACCTTTCTCACTCGTTAGGACTCACCGCTCAACCCGTCGGGTATTATGTCAACAAACTTAACAGTTATCATAAGTTTGGCCGTCAGCACTAATTAACTACACGTATATTAATTTTTTACTGAACATTTCAACTTAAAATAATTTTTTATTAATATACATACTTATGTAACATTTAGCAATGAAAACAAAAAGGTTTCAGATATTAAAAAAATATATAATGCTGGGTCTGATTCGAGTATTTAGCATGATAATGTTAATGTTATTCGGCAGATGAGAAAGAATGTTAATGAAGATAACTGAGCATGATTGGTTATGATTTATTTGCCTATAAGAAAATCACATTAGAAATGTGTACAAAATGCTATATTAACATGAATGTTATTAAAACTAAAGGACGTGTTTGATTAATTTCATAAACCAAACAAAATGAAATATTTTCAAGTTAAGAATAAATAGAACAGTATTACAATAAAAATATACAATCGATGTTTTTTTTATTATAATAGAACTCAATATAAACTGAGTACTATTAAAAGGTAGTTTGTTGAGTAATTAACTGAAACTATGTTTTACAATTTGTAGTATTTATTATTGGTAATCCTGGGATATACGCGTTTGTAAGTTGACCCTACCAAGTTTCTAATTAGTGTAATTAATTATAAGGCGACATTTTCATTTTAAATAACAAAGAGTTTGAAAAAAAAATACTAGCGTTGAAATAAAAAACTTCTCAGTCACCTTGCGACCTTCTAATTTTATTTATTTGAATTTAAATAACGTAAACGAAAATTCATATAAACTGTTCGTTCTTCGAATTATGGTAAATTCATTCGGAATAAATAAAATTTTCGTATTTCGCTAAGAACATTTATCTGTAACAATATTATAAACTGGACAAGTGGGTTTGAACGCGGTAATTTTTGATAAAATTGACAATGATCAATTTTATAAATATTTTTTACGTATTTCACGTTATTTGAGTTGGGGTAAGATATGTAATTAATATGATGTTCTTGTTAGTTTTTGATATGAAATGTTGTTACATAAATTGAGTGTATCAGTTTATTTACCTGCGTCTCACGTGGCATACCGGCAACAAAGTAGACCCAGGGCGCGCCAGCAGAAAAACGTTCGTCAATGGAAGGTACTTCATAACCAAAGGCCTCCTATAAAAGTAATTAGACTTGTAATCAAGATATATATTACAAAACTATTAGGCTGCTCAATTTCTTAATGTATTTAGTGGGCATTTGATTTGTTATTATCAATATTAACATGGTTTCAAATGATATAAAACAGGATGGATTCGTAGGATATTCTTATTTTTATATCTTATTTTTCTCGTTGAATAATAACTACCTTTATATAAATACTTTAGTCCACTTATTAAAAAGTATTTCAATTTTAGTAACTCTCCGTGTAGTTTAGATAAATAATATAAATAACGCTTTAAATATTATAGTACACATACAACTTCCTGCGGCGAATAAATATTGTCGAAATTTATGTCATCGAAATTCACCAGTGTCTCCCGGAGGGTTCGTCAATTTCCCACCCTTCGAACAAAATAAACAACGTTCTACGGCGGTTTATTCAAACGAACTATTCGTTTTTGTTCGATGTAAGAAAAAACCGATATTGTATGCGTTTAAGCAAACATGGTTATTTAAGTCAACAATAATATTCGAACGGACGATATTGAACCGAGAAAGCATTTCGTTTATATTTGACTATGCAAATCGTAACCATATTATCTATAAATATATCCGTATTTATTCAGATCAGAACCCTAAAAGATGCTTATAATGTTATGTGCCTGGTACAAAGGAAATAAAATCAAAACGAATAATTTTATAAAACGAATCCTCGGAATTTTGTTCATGAAAGAAGTGCAGCTTAAAATATTTTTCAAATGGTTAAAAAATAGGTATAATTTGCGTTGCTTTGAATAAATATTTCATGTCTTCATTCATTAAAACTACCTTTTTAATAAGTACCGAGGGAATTACATACTTGAGAATTCCTTAACACAGAAAAGAAGTAATAAAAATAGTTTTACTTCATGTTTTCATATTATTACGGATTAGCTGGAAGAAAATACTTTCCGGGTTTTTTTTTTTTACAAAATCTAAAAATATGTAATTATGTCTGTTAATCTACAATTTTATATATATATTCTATATATCGCATATACAATTTCTGTAATATAACTGCCTCGGTAGCGCAGTTGTATTACATACGACTGCCGTTCTGAGGTCTCGGGTTCGATCCCCGGGTCGGGTCAAGTGATATTGGGTTTTTTCTACTCAGTATCATCCCGGAGTTCAGAATTTGTGCCCGATATGGCGACAGGCTCGCCCCCTGTCACATCTGGGACGGAACTAAGCTCGGCGAAATGTGGGTGGTGTAGTTCGCTACTTCACCTCTGCCTAACCCTTCGGGGAAAACAGGCGTGAGCATATGTATATGTATGTATGTGTATAATTTCTATGTATGTCTACTTCTTTTCACGTTATAAGGGTTAGTACTTTAAACACAATATCACCTGATGTTAAATGACGATGTGGTCCAAGATGGTAAACACATTAAACCTAGAGTGGAACTGGTTCCCAAGTGATGATGCCGGAACACACCCATTGCTATTTGCCGAGAGGTTTTCTAACTTGAGGTCGGTGGCTACCCAGGCGAGCATTATTAGAAAATACCCTACCACCATGTTATGTTTTCCTCACAATGTTTTATTTCACCGAAGGCTTCGTCCATTGACGCGAATCCGGCCGCACTATCTACTACGCTATCAACGCTTCTCCTATTTCTAGAGTTCTCTATACTTCTCTACTTTCAGTTCGGGCAAATTTATAGTTATCACGTTGATCAATTTGTAGTCTTCCTGTTATCTTCCCATTTTTCTTGTTGGTATTTCTTTCTCCATAGTTTTTACCTACCAATGACCATCTTTACTACAAAAATAGTGCTTACAGTAGTGATGCCCGGCCCACTTATACTTTAGAATTGGTAAGACAACATCGGTAACTATGAATTATGTGCGACGTTACACAGTCATTTTATTACAAACAATTTTTGGACCTCTGGTAATTTTGTAGTGGCCTCTTTATTAATACTCTGGATTTCAGAAGACCTAGTAGAATATATTTATTGAATATGTGCGTTTTGCTTTTCTATTATGATCCTCCGTTTTTAGTAAAAAGTTGAGTTGGGTGTATAATGCGAAAACTTAATTACTTCAGGTCTCTTTGGCCAATTTAACATCTTGTCCTCAATATAACCTAGTTAAAATTGGTATGTATCAAAAATATTACACTGGTGTTTTTTCTGACAATTTATGTGATTATTATTGATGTGATGTTTAAGTTCAGATATGAGAGAAATCCTACAATTATGTACTGAGCTATAATAATTACTAACAATCCGTTAGTAGTATGCTCCAACATTCCATCCATTCATCCATTATACCATAAGATGTCTACTGCTGGGCATATGTCTCCCGCAACAAGGTATTGCCTTAGGGGGTATTGCCATAATCGCCACGCTTAGCAAGCGGATTGGCGATCGCAGTAGGTGTTCGTGGTACTCAGAGGATGCTGCTGCCCATCACCTGGTTTATCCCTTATTGCCTTTTTACGACACCCACGCGAAGATATGGAGATTATAAAAGCTAAATTCTATCTAAATATTATATCCATAGTGTATACAGTTTTCTCTGCATATCGATAAGTCAGAAATTGATGTATCCAAATAGGTATAAAATATGTAATTATCAAATCAGTGTAGTGTTTAAAATGTTTGCGTTCCATAGTTAGATATACTACATACTTGGTAAGACCCGTTGTAAATTTATGTAGTCTTAAGTTTAATAAAAACTTACATCATCAGATACAGGTGCGTCAATTTGTACTAGGTCCATGGGTGTCAGCGCAACCGGCGCGGGCGCTGCAGTTGTGAACGTGCTGCATGCTAGTAGAGCCGCGGACCACACTGCCCACCACATCTGTTATAATTTAAATATTACATACAAACAAACAGTAGCAAATACCCTAATTATTAGACATGTATTATACCTATTAAAATAATAAAGTGGCTATAAGTATATTGATCTGTATTCAATGTGAAACCCCCCTTTTTCTGGTATAAATTTGATTTCACAAAAAATATATAAATGAAACAGGTGATATAATAATTCGATAAACAAAAAGTTACGAGTGTTTCGTTTTCAAGTTTTGATTACTTCCTCCAAAAGAGAATTTAATAGAAGAAGAAGTAAGTTCCGCCTAGATATGTTTACCGACGCCCAGGTAACCGTTACAAGTTACTGAATAAGTTTTTGTTTTCGTATTTCAAAAAATACAATACTCTATTCCTATGTTTATTATCATTAAACGTACTCTTTTATTTAGCATCTCTTGTCTTCTATCTGCATACTATTATAATTTAAGCATAATTTAATTGCAACCGCAATATTAGAATAACATTTCTTTATGCGTTAAAAGAAAACAGTTACAATTGTGACTTTCTTTGGAATTTAAACTAAATAATTTTGCATAAAATCTAGTAATAATGTCAATATTCTAAAAAATTATATAAGTATATACATAATATTATGTTCTGAAAATTCTTTAATTTAGTGTCGAATTATTTTTGAATATTTATTACGTGTCCTTTACTTTGATTTTTAGCACTTTTTCGCAATTAAAAATAGCTATAGAAGTAATAATCAATGGGACAGTTCACTTAAAACGGCTTATCAGAAATTAAATATGATGTATAGTTAAATAATAACAATACAGCAACATAAATAAATATCTAAAATTATAACTAAAAACACAACCAGCACGAATAAGCTTTCAAAAGTTATTTAGCTATAGAGTCTATATTTATTAAAATAAGACAAGAAATAATAAATAAAATAATATTAAAATACTTCGGTAATAATGAAATTATTCAATAAAACAGTAAACGATCACATTGATTGATACTTTTTAAAGGGCAATGTTCAAATTTTCCAAATTTTTTAATAAAACAAACAATTTTTGATTTTGCTTTAAGCGTAACTTTTCAAAGCCAAAACAAAAGTACCTACGAAATCAGTGTTACATAAATTGTGAATATTATTTTAGCGTAATAAAATGAAACATTCCTGCTTAAAGCTAATATTAGCTAGATTATATTAATAGATATTTTATATTTTTCTCTTGTCTGTAAAATACAAAAATTAATTCTAAATAATTTTCATAGGGTTGTTAAAGTATTAAATCAAAATAGATTAAGAAGCAATCTGTATTTATCATGAAAATATTTATATGAAATAATTTATTTATATACACTTCATAATAATTACACAATACGTTTTGACGCTTAACATCAAGAGCATATCAGTTATCGTGCCTGTACATTCACTGTACATGAAACTTGACAAGCTATCACAAAGGCACAATTGTTTGCATCACAAACATCGCGTAGGTATTCTGACCCTGGCAGCTTCAACCTGGTACACGCGACATGTTAAAAAGAAATAGAATAATAAATGCTCTTATGAATGTCTTTGAAAATAAACCAAAAGCACGGATGTTGCCTACGTGTCACGTCTTCATAAGAATATACGTCGGATAAACTTCAACCACGGGATTTTGTATAAATATATCATAAGGTGGCCGTCGTGTAATAAATATTTGAGATGTCAAGCATAATATATTTTATAAACTATATCGGGTTGTGTCAAAATAGTAAATATTCCACAAACTAGGTCAGAGAAACATTGTTCGGCTGTACAAGTAATCTACCCATGTGTTACCAGGGACAGTCATTATGAATAAGAGCATAGCTTTAAGGTAAATGACAGAATATATTGACATAGGATTCGTCTCGACATCTCAACAAACTTTCGTTGTTTATGGTTTTACCGCCTTCCCGAAAGGAACTCACACACGTATAGGTACGCATGCATAAATATTACGAATGTACTTGTAATCACTTTATTTATCTAAAATTAACTTTATTTACCTAATTGAAAACATGATATAACTTAAAAGCAGTGGTCATTGCGAATCAATGATAGTCCATCGAGATACATATAGACCAGTTAGCAAATGATCCTTCAAAAGCCCCTTACCGTATACATCGTTTATATTCAATTGCTCATCTCAAAATAAACCCATCTAATCTCTAAGTAATTGTGAACATATAGGTAAAATGACCCACTGATATATTAAAGAAGTAAATTATGTATACATAACTAAAACTCTGCATTAGCTTAAAATTTACAACATTAACACGTCATTCAAAATACAAATAAATTATGAGAGTAAATATAACGTTACTTACTTTTTGTCAAAAAAAAAAAAAAAATCTGAATCTCTCTTAACATATCTAACTTGTAATTTAATAACTTAAAATTCTGTAAGTTAAGATCCCTTTGAAAAGATTTTTTATGAGGAAATAATTGCGAAAGATTTTTATGTTTCTTTCTAAATGTTTTTTTGGTTGATCATCAAAGAATAAACTTAACTTAACAAGTAAATATTTTAAATTACCATAATATAAATTCCCAGCTAAATCGTTTTTTCTTGATTTTAATCGTACAATTGTTCTTTCTCATTCGTGAACGCTTAAAATGATCTGTAAAATGTGTATATTTAGTCATTAAATAAATTATATAATTGAATGAGTTTATACATGATTCATGATTTCATTAATTACACGAGATTTGACGCTTGTCACAATTCTAACAATAACCTAACTATACCTTTCATGACTAAAATTAACTGATCCGCAATTTCCGTCTGTATTATGCACATACACATACCTATATTACATGTTTTAGTATATAACTGGATGTCGTCAATATGTTTATACAACCCTAAAAACAAACATAATAATAATCGTCTGTTAAATCCTCTGCATAACTGCTACGAATTCTTTACAAAACTTCTAATTAAGATTGAGCCTTACAATTTCATCTGATTCTAAACTGAATACAATACTTATTGTATTCATTATATAAACGCTATAGGTTTTAACTTGCAATATAGTTAAAGTAAAATAACATGACATATTTGAATCTGTCTTTGACAGCTGCGTAAAGGCTACCTCTATAAATAAACAGATCTATTTTGAGATATTTATAGAGAAAAAATACTGTAATTCCGTCTGCGAGCGATACCGTTGAAAAATCGTAAACGATGTACTTAGTCACAGCGTTTGAATGGCCTGTGGGCCGTAATAAATTTCTTTAGATAAACCACTCTGGACGTACGGCTGTCACTCCTCCGGGCAACTATTAGTTTGTAACATAACTTTCGTCCCTTTTTGATTACATTACAAGATTATTTACGCCATATTCATTGGAATATTATTTGTTATTTGTAACAATTTTCTTATATTATATATTTAATGCTGTGTGGCTATAATTCGTATTTTCTATTTAGAATAGATACAAATGTTTTCTCTGCGACTTTCATGACTTTATCTTTGTCCAAAATCTAAAACAAATTGTAGGGTTCGATTCTATAAATGTAACACTTGACTTCGGTATGTTACTTATTGCGCAATTATACTTTGAGATTGTAATGTACATAACATAAAAAATAATCCAATAAAATTCAAAATTGCCACTCTTTAAAATATTTGTAATAGTTGTTAAATAGTTATTGGATAGTCCTACGCAAACAGTGATGACAAGTACAAATCTCTGATTCATTTAGAAAATTAGTAAATGTTGACACAACATGTGTAATTGGATAATTTGTTACATGCGCAAACACACGCACCTGGCACTATCCCTTCTAACAAGATTTCGTCTCAAGTGAAAATATCGTGTAAAATTAATCAAGTTCCCATGACTTCAGTATTTTGTAATTAAAATTGACTAATATTATCCTAATTCTCTTATAGTAGGCAGGTATCTGTTATTACTTTTAATTTTTAGCTTTATTTTTTGTTAAAGATTTAAAATTATTGCACTAATTATTGCACTTAACATTAAGTAAATCAGGTGTAGAATTTATCCCTATGGGTGAATTTAATGGGCATGGCCCTGTTGGGCCTGACGCAGGGGACGATATGGTGCTTGTGACACCGATCCCATATCGTCCCTTGAATGCGGTGGGCGGCTCTGGGGGGTTTAGTGGGTATTTCTGGCGCTTCTCGCCGGGTGAGTCCCACACTGGTGTGGAGACGTCCCTCCACAACCCCCTACCAACTTCATTGGGGAGACCCTGGTCTTCCTAATGAACTTGGTAGAGGGTAGTGCGTAAATGCATTCCCCTCGTCAAAAAAATAAAAAAGGTGTAGAATTTATCGACAGTGCCTTCATCATGATAAGTTAGCTCACCACGACAGGAACAAATATCTCGTTTGATCTACATACACTATCTTATCCCACAAGCAACTTACTGAATATTGTCATTTTTTTATATTGTCATTGTCATTTTATTTTTTAATTTTGATTTTAACAGAACATATTAGCTCCATTGTACCCCGTTCTATATAAGTTTCGAACAAGGAGATTACTGGTGGTTTAATATTGGTAGATTAAATAATTTTTTGGCCTCATTTGAAAAGTGTACTACTTTGACAATTTCCTAAGATTTGGTTTCTTAAATTTAGCTTCTCCCACAACAATTCTCTTTCAGTTCTGTTCTTGACACACTCCATCAGTAAGTACTGTACATCATCAACTTTTCCACATATATCACAATTTGCGGATTCTTTTTTCTTCATAAGATGTGCGAATCTTCCTGACGGATAGTGCCCTGTGCGAAGTCTTGAACCTATCTTGATATAGTTTCCATTTAAATTACATTAATTGAACCAAGGTTTCTGAAGAGGCTGACATTGGATTGTTTTATACCAAATACCTTTTACTTTACTTCTTTCATCAAAGTATTCTTTCCAGTTATTATAACATATTTTTCTAAATTTCAGTAAAATTTCCCAGTAATTGATTTTGACATCCTTTGATATAACATTTATTGCCCCTAATTTAGCACTATAGTCAGCTTTTTCATTTCCTTTGATGCCAAGGTGAGAGGGAATCCATTGTAATATAAGAGACTGATCATTAAGCTGGTGTTTAATATTATCATCTCAAAAAACCTAAGGTATGGATGTACATCTATAGCTAGAACTACATCGAACCAGATGCTGAATTGCATTTCTGCTATCCGTTAAAATCACGACTTTTGTAAAATACTTCCTAATGTTATATTTAACTGTCTCTTATATTGCACAGAGTTGTTTTAAACGATATAGGCTCAGTGCTTTGACCACTATCTAACTTGATGTTAAGTGACGATGTGGTCCAGGATGGTAAACACATTAACCCTAGGTACTGGTTCTCAAGTGATGCTGCCGGAATACACCTATTGGTAGTATTTGCCGACAGGTTTTCCAACTTGAGGGGGGTAGCTACCCAGGCATCATTAGAAAATGCCCTACCACTATGTATAAAGAGTACTCTTGGTGGAAGAGTTCCAAAGACATAAGTGATACACCTTGAGTAATTTTAAAGAAAGCTGTATGATTACTGTGCATGTCTTAAACCGCAATTTCTAAACCATCCGAGCTCTTAGACCCATCAGTATAAATTTTATGCCAAACTTTTTATTTCAATGTCATATCTAGCAGCTACTAAATTTAATTGTTCTGTATGCGTTTGAACACAATCTAAGCCCGACTCATTAGTTGCCTAAAATATATAGTTACCTTGAAGACTATAACATACATAAGTTTATTAACATTATATATTCTGAACTCAATATCAACAAAAAAATCCAGACGAATGCAATATTAGAGTATTATTTCAAAAAGTAATTATCTTACTGGAATGTGTGTAGGTATATTTGCAAGGCGGAACGCAACAAGTGGCTCTGTCAGTGCTTTGCCGGAACGGACAAATATTGACATCGTAGTGGCCGTTCGCAACGGACCGGATGAGCGTCGCGCGTAGCATTTCCGACGACGCTATTTGTACGAACCCGATGTCATTCGCGAGGTAATATCAAGATAACAACTCGATCCGAAAACGCTTCGCTTTAAATTTTCAATATACTGCGTATAATTATAGTATAGATATGCTATTTATTCATTAATCTATACTAGTAAATAAAATTGGAGTGTCTGTTTGTAATGTCAAAATTAAATTACATATAATGAAAATACAATTTTAACATTTTTTTGTCTGTCAGTCTGTTTGTTCCGGGTAATCTCCGGAACAGCTGGACGGATTTTGACGGGACTTTTTTTGGTAGATAGCTGAAGTTACTCCGGGTAACATATGTACTTTTAATTTTCGCGAAAATAATTAGGGCTCCGCGTAAAAAAATTAAAACATAAAAAAAAATTCATAAAATCCGAATCAATCACAGTTTTACAGGCAAGTGCTTGAATTTACAAGAAATATATTTACTTTTACTTTAATATTACAAAAAATATTAGGATGCCGTATAAAAAAAAAATACGCAGTAAAGAATATATGAAACGCGTGCGCAGGTAGTGATTTAATAAAATTACAGTCAGTACTACACGATTTTTTAAACTTAATAATTAGGCACATTTCTATAGTAGTATTATGTTCATATTGAGTTTAATTTGCTTCATAATATTTATTTTCCGTACCCGAAGGAAGACCAAAATCAACTATGCTAACTATTCCGTGAAATAAATTCAATTATTTAATAAATAAACGAGACTCTCCGAATTGTAGAATTTGTAATATGCAGGAAGATATAATTTAATTATGGAATTTGTTCAGAATGAAATTCAAAGACAACTTATAATAAAATTAGTAATGACGTTGTCTTGTGCAATGTATTGTGGCTCGCCCAATATCGAAACAAGACAGATCAATTTATGATTTGGTGGATGTCGGTATTAGGGCGAGGAATTGATTTTTTTAGTCATTATTTCACTTTTTAATATTACTGTTTCAATGAATTCTTTTCCTTATCAATGAATATAGGCCTTATGTAAAGTAAGGGGTTAGGGTAGCATTTTTTTACAAACAAACTCTCGTAAAAAATAACGATTAAAAAACTATGCTAACTTTACTGTTTCTAATACAAATATATTTTTTTTATTACCATTTTTTTAATCGAATTCTATGATTGGACGCACTAAAGTTAACCACTAATTTAACCTAACTATGAAACAAAAAAATTAATTGACGCGAAAAAAATAATATTAATAGCAAATGTTGTTTAAGACTTGCCTATAAGGTGTTCCGTTTAAATGAGAAAGAAAATGTATAATTAATAAAAATAAAATCACTGATTTATGTACACTACATTGTTACGGTTTCTATTGAAACGTTTACAAGGCCTAACAAAGAGAGGCAGGTGCTTAAACAAAAGAAATAATATTTATTATGAACGTTATTTGTACCGTACACAATGTAGCACTTAATAAAACTACCGTAGGCCGTTTATCAAGTATATTAATTGTAGTTCTATGAGATTTAAAATACAGAAATTAAATTCATTATTATGAAATTATACAGTATTTCTCTCACAAAATCATTAAAATTCAAATGTATATTATTTCCGAATAAAGTACCAAATACTTAGTGGTAGTTAAATTTTCCTTTGTTTTAATGTAAAATAACATTATGATAAAAACTGCTCTATAGCACTTTTCTAATAATCGCTTGACTATTAATGCCGAAATCTGTTATAGGGGACCATGAAATATATTAAAACAAATATACTAAACAGTCAGTCCTCTTTTTAAATTTGGAATTTTATCATTATCAAAACTTTCTGTATCAATTTATATTTAATACGATTTGACGCTATCCAATCATATAACGAGAAAAAATTCAAAATGTTACGATCTCGACTCAGCATTTTTTATTTACAAAATTTATTTAATTGTAAAACGATATTGTATAATTTAAAACATTAATTGAACTCACCATTTTGAAGAATGAAATCGAAGAAAACACCAGAAGATAATCTGGAACAATCAATTATATCATATAAAAATTTGCTACCAAAAACTAAATGTATGATAAGTGAATGGGATTATAAATCTGATTAATAACGTCTTTGATTAAATAACTAATTATTGAATAATTCGGATAACTTGCAATACTACATGAATAAACGAGTTTCAATTCATGAATGGCAACTAATCCACTGTACCTATTTGATAACAAAGTCACTAAAACATCAACAACTGCAAACACTCATCACATATTATTTAAGAAAACGCTGAAGTTGCTAACATTTTACGAGTATTATGAGTCATAGATAACATACATACGTATGGAGTGGTCAATGGGGTTGATACTATATTAATATTAACGAATAATGCAGAATACCTCACTTATGTTCGGTGTTGCATGACGTAATGTAATATTCGCTATCATGTCATACTCTCACTGTAAAAGGAAATGATCGACATGACCCAATTTGAGCACTCAGGAAACTATACCGTGATAAATTTAAGCATCATAAGTTTTAAACGAGACAGATTTAATTGTTCTGATAGGTATTTTATTTATTTGTTGCATTAAATTTGGAAACGCTTTAGATCTCTTTTCGTATACCTCAAAAGATATTTCGATTGTATTTCCTATTCATAATACGAAAGCGTATTATGCATTATCGCCCGTGTGAAATTCCAGCCATTTGCAGCCTCGTGTTTAAACCTATATGAAATTTCATGCTGCTTACTTCAAAAATTACAAACTTCCCATATAAAGTTACCCTATTAAAATTACCACTAATTCGTCCTATTACAAGCAAATTTTTGAAAAAAGCCGATACACGTGTTCATTTATTACTACCCAGAAGTATGTGAATTAAATTTTGTGCTCCTTAGTTTGTAAATGACGGACTTTCATACAACGGTCTATCCCTTATTTTGCCCCTTATGGGTGCAATTTCCAAAAATCCTTTCTTCGTAGATGCTTACATCATAAGAAGTACCTATTGCAAAAAATTCAAGTTTATATGCTCTGCGTTGCTCAATCAGTGAGGTCAAGCAATTATATAAATAAACAGGTTATTGCAGATATATCAGTGCTTGTTCTGAAATGTTCTTGCCCGAAACATCTGGTGTTCGTTAAGTCTTACGCTACACAAGAAACGATCCAAATGATCCAATTCGATCCTTAGGAGTACTAACCTATTTTAGTTACTATAATCTCAGTAACCACTTAACATTAGATGGCTGGGCTTATCCATTCACTTTGTCTTACCACACACTATGTTAATATGAAACAAAAAAGCAGGGAAATTAAGCATATTATGTAGGTAATCATATCGCTTTAATTCTCCGTAACTGCTAAAGTTTTATTACTAAAAAATACGTTATATTTTTCTTCATTTCAATTGCTGAATAAAAGTGTAAAAAATTAATTCTAACTTTTTATAGGCGAATAGTTCAGATTCATAAATATTTAGTATCGTTCCATATTTAGTTACTTCGTTAAATAATATATGAATTCCATTTAAAAATATAACAAAATTAAACATAAAAGTGTGTTAAAAATAAAATGTAATCTCTTGTAAGACATAAGTATCTCTTTGAGTGGGTAGCCAAATAGTTCACGATTGTTTAAGATGAATAACATTGTTTCACGAAGTATTCTCAAATGATCCGCATTTCAGAAACGCGCTTTGAATATCAACAAGACAAGGTAAGAACGTTTTTTTTTTTTTTTTAAGTCTATATAATCACGTAGAGATAGATCAAATAGACAGATAATGGAGTTTCGATCAAATGTCATCATCGTATCATTGAGGGGTCAGTCAGGAGAATGCAATCAGCGGGTGAGTGCTGAGCTTGGACGTGGGAGCAAATGAATAAGGCTTTTGTCTACCGTAGTACCTACTTCGGAAACTGATCGATACTGTCACATACACAATAAACACTTGACGGTAATGAACTTTCTGAATTTGAAATATATTATGCTTCGTCATATATAATATTACCATAGAGTAATAACGCTAAGAGTGATAGTTCCCTAAAAAAACTCGCTTAACACTGAATCCGTAACGTAACGAAAGGCGTACGTAGCCTTTTAAGGCGAACTTTAAATGGCTTCGCTTCAATCCCCCAGTGATTACTTCGGTTCTAGGTGGTTTATATCTATGAGCTTCACTTTATATTTCTTGAAGGTATTTTCCAAATTAGTGCAAACAATTAAAGTTGTGATGATAGACTTTGGCAAGCGAAAGAAACATACTTTATAAAAATATATTTTAGCTAAGGCAGTGTTTGATAGCGTTCTTTGACATGACTAATGTAACCAATCTTGGCTTTCAAAGAACATATATGGAATGCGTTTTAATGTACCGTTAATGTAGACCTATTTTTTTTAATTCACACATGGTTTATTTTTCTACTAGTCAGGTTTATAATCAAACTCTTGTTTTTATTCTATCTAAATTGTAATTTAAACCGTAACTGGACTGACCAATAATTCTCCGAAACGAGTATTGGTTACGAAAAAATTTTTACATTGGTTAACTCTAGCTGGCACCGACCTCCTTTTTGAAGTCTTTTAGTGATTTGTAATGAGCAACATTTGCGTGAAATATGGTACTCTATCGCTTAATCTCTACCTAATTCTTACTGGTCATAAAGACTTACTCAAATTAGTGGCATTCTACAAATAATAGCTTTTTTATCAGATCTAAGAAAGATTATGCTTCTTCAAGTTATCACTCAATTTACTTTAAGCCTAACACAAAGATGTACCAGCTAAATTTCGTTCTTCTAAACATTATAACGATCTATGTCATACTACCCACAACGGCAAAGCCCAGAAAAGCGACTGGTGATAAAAAGACACAATATTATTGAAAATGAAAAAAAAAAACTGCCAATTTCCTAATGCCAAATTTGTTTTTCTATACCAGATATTTTTATATATACATATCGAATTACCATTTACCATCTTTGGTAGGTACCTTTTTACTTGACTTATTTCTATATACCTACGCAGTCAAATTTATTAGCTAGGTAAAGAGATCTTTAATGACACAATCATTATTGAATGTAGCGTACATGATTTACCTATATGTAGAAAACTATCTAATTGAGATAAACAATATGATTAATTAACAAAGCATAAGACTTTAGGTACGTGCCTAACTATAAAAGATTATTTTTTAAATATGGTACGTCGGTTAACCCTTTCAGGACCATAAGTAGGCGGAGAGTAAATATTACCATACAACTGTTTGTTTTAGTTTTGTAAACATAGAATATATGAAAATCACAAAATGATGCATTTGTAAGTCTATCTCTTTTAGAGTTTTGTGGGAAACATTTTTTGAATATTTTTCAAATTGAAATTCGAATATTGTTATAATTAAATAGACAGCTGCCAATTTTACAATGGGAAAAATGTTTCCTCTGGCCGTGAAAGGGTTAAAAGTTAGTTTTCAGAATGTATAATCTATCTCTCAACAACGTATTAACCTTTACCATGCCATCTTAAGCTTGTTAGTCGTTTGGCCATTACAATCGAATTTATTCGATTACAAAACAATATATATGCCTAGAGCAAGGAGTACACAGAATTACCTATTTGTAATTTTTCTGTTTGTACCTGGTTATTCTTAATTAACCTTTTTCCTCCTACGTTCTTTCCTGTACTTTTGCACATCTCAAAACCAGAATAGTAAATTAGTATATAAATAAGTGTATGGAAAAATAGGTAAATTTAGTTACTATATTTATTAATCGATATTAGTATTGTTGTAGAACATTATTAGTTTACATTTATTCTTAAAATAGCAGCCGTTCGTATAAAATGTATGCAAATGACAATGATTAAAAATAATGAAACATTTTAATATAAAAGGTACCTATGCAGTGGGTTGTTTGACGTATGCCTACAAGCGACGGAGTCGCTTAGCACAGACGTTGTTCACTCTCACATGATATTCTTTTTTTAATGTCGTTTCATATTGCAGACAACTCTAGGAAAATTTTGTTTTGTTGGCGCGCTTCACGTGTATCTCGTAAAAATACGTACATTGTTAACCTCACAGTAAATTTTAAATGTAATTTTTAATTCAAATGTTTTAGTTTCAGTTTAAAAGTACCTTTCGGGTGCGAGTCATCAAGTATCACATATTTATCTCCATCCAATGCAAACCAAATTTTACTATAGTTTTGTTAATAAATTTAATCTATACTAATAAATAAAATTGTAATGTCGAAATAACAATTTTTTTACTAAATACATACGAATATATGTACTCGTTTTTTAATTTAATCATGTATTTTATTATTTACATTACGATATTAATTGTTGCCTCGTATGCGTTGTTTATTGTATCAATAATATATTTTATGTGCAAACTAGCTGTGTGCCTGTTCTTCACTGCATTTAATTATTTTATACGGAACCAGACCTATTTTCCTAATTTTTTTTAGTGCTAGGATAAAGTAAAAATTTTTCTCTTAAATTCAAGCACTTGCCCATAAACTGTGCTTTGAATTGGATTTTATTCAAATTTAATATGGCAATTACCCATAAAAATGAGACAATAGGAAAACAATGGAAAGCTGGCGTAAACGCCAGGTTAGTGCTCAAGGGGTTAAGTTTGTTAACAAAACTATAGTAAAATGTGGTTTGCTTTGAATTCCTTTAAGGACTTTATATTGAACGAAGATGTGATTGTTGTTGAGAAGAACCGAATGTCTAAAAAAATTTCATCGGATTTTTCTAATACTTTTGCGTAATGTGCGGACAAGGGCTTACTTCTATCATTTTATCTATAAATATTAAGTAATATTTTTCAATAAGTAAATAATCAATAATAATCAATAAAAAGAAGTTAATAAGTAAATAAGTTTTCAATAAGTATTTTTAAATATATACATTGGCTAGTTTCTCATTCGTGTCACTTGTTGTAAATGTAATGGTTGAGTTAGAAGAACCCTAAATGAGAGAGATAAATTTATCAAAATCGGTCAACCTCTTTGGGATTTATTACTAACCTGTATTTTATTTATAAAACCACTCATTATTTTATCATGTTCTTTTGAATATTTTAATTATTTTTTAAATTGAATTCAGTACGAGCTTAGGGAAACAAATCCAACAGTCTTACTTTGGTGTGTCTGGGCTTTGATCCTGTGGGTTAGATCCTTCATCCTCTGTTGTTCCAGACTAACCTCAAAGCACAAATTTAATATTTATGGTAATCGTCCTGTCATTGCGATTTTCTACTTTGATATTACACATGTTTTTAATACACATTTTATTGAATTGAATTATGTTTAGAAAAAGTTATCAATATAATAACGAATTAAATCGGTAAAATAATGAACGACCGAGCGGAGTCGCAGAGTATACCTTGTATATTTACAATTTTTAGCAAAGGATTTACTGTGCTAAAATAATTTCATCAAATAAATGTCAAACTCGCTGTTAGATCTTTTTATTTTACCTCCATCCATCAATATTGAAAGAAGTATACGTCAGAGCGATAATTATATTTATGTGCTTCTTTCGAGTTGTATTGAAAAAGTAAATAAGCGACCAAAATAATACACAATTCGACTGACGATTGTTTTATATTTCATGCTGTGCACGCGGCAGCGCTCGTTTGAAATTAAGACAATTTGCAGCCTATATTCTCCCTCTGGATGCAATCTATGTCATTATCAAATTTATCGAAATCTATTCAGTGGTTTAGGTGTGAAAAATCAACAGATAAACAGACAGAACTAGCCGGAGCACGCGACTTCGTCTGTGTGGTTTCGGAATAAAAACTCTGTGTTAATCTTGGGTTTTGGCTACCTCCATACTAAATTTCATCAAAATTGGTCCAGCCGTTTGAGCGTGACGAAGTAACAAACATATAAACTCACAAACTTTCGTCTTTATAATATTAGTAGGATGAATAAACCGAAAAGTATAATTATTATCAAATTTAACGGAGCGGAAACCTTACACACGCATTAAGAAATTGTTGAAGCTTTATGCGAACGCCCTTTGTAAATTAATTAGGTAAGTGTAAAGTAAAGTAAACAAAAAAGAGAAATGAACGAGACGAAAACTTTTAAGGTTGTTGATCTGTTCATGAGTATATTACAATAAGTGAGTTCTCAAGTGATTCGCGAAACAACGATTTTCTATGCAAACAGATTCCTCGAAAACTGCATATAAAACTCCTCTTACTTATATATATATCATAATCTCGATACTCATATATTATTAATGTAAAGTTATTAGCACATTAAAAAGTGTGGACGCGCTTCACTGGGCGCAATTAATTAATTAGTAATTATATTATTTTGATATTATAATTGGATAAGATTCCGTCTATATATTATAGACAAACACACAAATGAATCTTGAATATAGCTAACTTGAATAAGAATACAGTTGTGCTTTACAATCCTAAGAATTTTTTTTAAGAGGGTGGTCCAACTATGCTGGCATACGCAGAACAACGGATCAAAGTTGAATCACTTATTTACACTAGAATAGATTTAAAACAAAAAATATATGAAAATGTCTTTTTTTAAACCTTTCCTACTCACAGATCCATAATCATATATCAGAAAAGAAATAATACGTTAATACAATTTGAGATGAGGTGGGAATATAATTACCTCTGTTTCTTTTAATAAAAAATATAAAATATTAAAGTAAGAGGTTAAGCTACTCAGAAACACATTTTCTACTCGACTTGTATAATATTATTTATGTAAGATAAACAAATAATAGATTAATCAAACTTCTTAATTGAGTCTCCTAAGTATAGTTGAGGTAGCCTCTAAATTTCAATGTTACCTATGTTTCAAATTATTACTGTCATGTCATAGCGTTATAACAATGACAAGGGTCAGGAGTAGATTAAATTTTAATTACCACAATTCATTAGCACCATGAGGGTATGTAAATCACTATAGACACAAAAAGAAAAGTTTCATATCTATACTAATAAATAAAATTTAACTGTCTGTTTGTAATATCGAAATAATTTGTTTTTTACTAAATCGATATGAATTTATGTACGATACCTAAAACAAAAATAGAACTTTTTAAACTTTTGTCTCTCTGTTTGTTCCGGGTAATCTGCGGAATAACTGGACGGATTTTGACGTGACTTTTTTTGTTACATAGCTGAAGTCTCTCCTGGGTACTTTTAATTTTCGAAAATAATTAGGTTTCCGCGTAAAAAAATTAAAACTCTAAAAAAATTAAATAATTTCACGCCTCTCTCTCATAAGGGTAAATAGAGTCTACATCCTTCCACCTATACCGATCCTGATACACGTCTTTCGCTTATTTTTATATATTTTTTTTTTGTATACTGAAATAGTAACTGACGCTCGCAACTTCGTTTAATTCAAATTATTTTTACATTACTGCCAAAAACCTATAAAAAAATGTACCTACCGAATAATGGTAAATCTAAATTATATTATCGTTATATCTTTGATTTTTTAATCACATCGCTTTTGACCTTTAAATAATTTAACCCTAACTTAAGAAGTTCACTTAAATAATAACATCAACCAAATTAATCAAATATCAATTAAATTTATTTAATATCGTCCCGTCCTCCTTCAGTTTTTCATCAACTTATCATAATAACCTACATGATTCACAAGAGCCTATCTTAGAAAGTAAATTTGAAAATCCTTTGAACAGTTATTAAAACCAATATCGCTTATTAAAACACAAGAGTTCTCACTATGTAGCACAGAGAGTGCTACAGACACATTATTATATTTTGTAAATAACGTGTAATTTGTCACCTGTAACATTCCATGTAACAGACAAAAAGGTTACCTTCACAATGAATTAGAATAAAAATTAAATTATTACTTATAAATTACATATGAAAGTTTATTTGTTTGTTATCTCATATCTTCTTAAACAACTGATACGATTATGGTGAAATCTTGTTTTGTTTTACGCACACGCAGAAAGGTTTTTAAAGACTTGTAAAAGACACTGCACTGTTCATTAATAAACTGCGTAAGTATAATTACAATTCTTCTCCTGTTTAATGATATAAACAATTATGCCAATGTCAAATGTGTAGAGAATTTTTCTAATCTTAAATCAACACAGAACGCTCTAGTAAAACGATAGTCATCTTACTATACCTGTTCAGGGATTTTTGAACCATCTCAAAATTCACGTTTCATTTAATTATATGTAATAGATTTTAATTGAGCACAGTATCCAATTTCACACAAGAACCCACTTAAATTTTATAATATAAATGAAAATACGGTAATGTTATAAATTATACATTTTATGTACACTACACCAAGATACATCTAAAAACTCAATATTATAATTATAAAGTAAAAAACAAATTTGTCAATATCATCAAAGTTTTACCTCTGTATTATTACTATTTCTTAACAAAATATAGAACCACGTTATTTAAATTTAAATTCAATTTACATATAGAATGATTTCATTTTCAAACGGCATCGTAGTTCACGAAACTTATTACCGTAGCATAGCCAAAGTTCGTAGCAAACACGGCAAATAATCTTCGTAGTCCGTAGTAAAGTTCGAAGCATGTCTTGTTATCACATTGCCTCTTCAATAATAACATTGATTTTCTATATAATATACGTTCTTTTTTGAATGGAAATAGTTTATTTAACGTATTCTAATTTTAAGCAGTCGCTGCAACGCACAACGCATCTTGTAAACACGAATTAATTCCTTTAATGATCAATATAGTATGTCCGCCGCAAAAAATTAGATCAACTCAAACTTGTAAATGTCCAGCATAATTTTAGTACAAGAAATAAACATAAATTAACACTTCCATGTTCGTGACTTAGTAAAACTAAGGAGAGTTTTTCTAGATAATAGTGTTAGGTTTTAGAATAAAGTCCGAAAGCACATTACCGATTTACCGGACAATAAGTTCAAGCTTAACCGTTCTTGACCGGTTCTCAAACATATTGTAATTTGCAAAGGTTTATTTATTATAGGATGGAGATCATTATGTGAACGAAGCTGATATCTGAAAGTGACAGCCTTCTCTGTGCATCTACTAATAAGCTTTGTAACTATTAGTTGTATAGTTCCATAGTTATAGTTCGTTTTTGACGGTTCTTCTCAATGGTTGGGTTGTTTTCCAATCCGGCCCTAGTATTTTGACATTTAAAGCGCTTTACCAGGTCTTACTAAATTTGGGGGCAGGAGTTTATCCTGTCCCGGAATGTGACCGTTGGGTCAGGCCTCCCTTCGGGGGGGCGGGTGAAGAGGTGGGGTCGAGAATATTCTCCCCCATCCCCATTGGGCCATTGCACGACGAGGCCCGGTGGGTTCGCTGCAGGGGGGCGACGCGGTGACATGCCTTGGCAACCCCGTATCGCCCCCCATCCCAAATGCAGCGGACGGCCCCGGGGGGTTTTAGTGGATATTTCCGGGCGACTCTCGCCCGGGTGAGTCCCACACTGCACGGAGCTCGTCACTCCGTGCCCCTTATCTAGTGTACTGGGGGTCGATCCCCTAAGTACAATAGATAAGGGTAGTGCGTAAATGCATTTCCCCCCGTCTTTCAAAAAAAAAAAAAAAAAAAAAAAATAAAAAAAAAAGGTCTTACTAAATTTAATAAAGTATTATTTAATTTTGGAATCAATTATTATTTCGTGAGTATATCAATATCGACAAGACAAAAAAAGTTATATTATAATAGTAATAATATTGCACCTAATATTTATGTTTTTGTTTACATTTAAAATAAAGACAAAGAAATGAAATATAATTTTGTTACAAGCCTAATGAACAAGGCTGAGGTGCTAAACGATATAGTAATTAATACTCAATTAATCACCCCGGAGCAATTTATTCAATAACTCCTAACGATTCTTGTCTGAGTCTTTAATAAGGCTTCAAAGGTAAGAGGAGGTAGGAACTTGCTCGCAATCTATTTAAATAAACCTTAGTTTATCAGCATACTATTTTCACACTATAAATAATATATCTAAAAATAGTATTATTTTTTATTAAATAATACCATAAGTTGTGCACTTAAAAAAAAACGAACAATGACTTGACTTTAGAAACGAGAAACTTATTTTTTCGCAATTATTTCAAATTTCCTCAAGTTCGCAAACTTTTAAAAAAAAAGTTACTTTTTACCCCTTGAGCACCTTGCTGGCGTTTATGCCAGCTTTCCATTGTTTTCCTATTGTCTTTCTATTTTTATGGGTACTCGACACATTTATACACATAATCTGATTTATTCCTAATGTTTATATTTATTTATATATGGTACGGGTTTTATTCAATAATACATTGAATATATTTGATACCGCAATAGTGATAACTTTCATCTCAATATGAAAATTAATTCGAATCAAAGCGATGAGATAACTACAACCCAAAAAAAAGTAATTCAATATTTTGTAATACTCATTATTTCTTGCAATTCTTCATAGTAAAAATGTCCAACTATTATTTGTTTGTCGCCAAAATGGTACGTATAAACTACCAGAATACCTGGTGTTTAGTACATTATGTTATTACGTTCGTCTATTTGTTTTTTTTTATTGTTTAATTGGAATGAATGTATTACTTAAGTAAACAGTGCGTGGAATATAAGTTGAGATTGGGCGTTATATTGTTACGCATCAGTAAAGATCTTCAATTGATTAAATGTTGATGACTATGCAAGAGTTAAGATTAATGTTGTTCCATGATGTTCCACGATTCCATGTAATCGTGTTTCTCAAACGTATACCTGATTAGTTTTAATACATTACACGGGAAAAATGTGTGAGGCTTTTTTGTGTACTTATTTTGAAATCATGATCTTCGTATGTTTCAGTATAGATTTCAAACAAGGAGTACTTATGCGTAACTATAAGGTACTGTATGATTAAATTCAATTACAACTATATCTAGATTATCAAACATTCTTATTATATTAATGATTTATACCATTTTTTTCACTTATGAAAGTTCAACTAGAATTTAATTATTTTAAAAAAAAGTTCCAAATTTATTTAGATATATTAAAATCATGTTTTATAACAAAGAGATTAAAGTAACTCCGTTGTTTAACCTCAAACGTAGGTACGATGTATAATTGTTATAGTTAAATTTAGTTAATATTTAATGCTACATTCAACCTTTGTTTTAAAATATTCTCTTACACAACCCTCTATGACAAACAACAACATATTTTGTATGTTAATTTAATTATAACACGAAATGAAAATATGGGTAAAAGTGTAGATTATGTACACTTCTCTTGATGTTGTTACACAGTGATGTTTTTAACATATCATTTTGTCGTAACCACAAACTTCTCATTTGTATAATTTTTACATTCAGTAGACTCAACGGCGCGTTTAACGTATACATTGTGATTTTATACGACGGTGGCAACTTGTTGCGTTGCTTAGTTATCTCGCAGTTAATCTTTTTGTGATTGTTACAGTGCTTACTGTGTCAAATGAACTTATTTATATGTAAAAAATACAAGTAAAAATATAAAGATATGTAATTGCAAGAAATATAAGGCTTTTTATTTTATTTATTATTTATTTTTCAAAAAACAACCTTTTAGAAGACAAAAAAAATCAAATATACCTACGACTTTATGCTAGTTTATGTAATTTGTGCAATTGTTATTTATAATTAAATGATCAATGGCCCTTTAATAGAGGCCTGTCCTAAGAAGCTCCACAGCAACCTACATCAACCGCATCGTTCGGTACTTTAGATTAGATATCTTTAAATTTAAAAAATTACCATACAACAGTCAAAGATATGTCTTAACTCATTTGGAAATTCAGTTGGCAATAATGTGAAATTATCAACTGTTTTTTTTATACTTGCGAGTAGTAAATATTTTCTTCTACACGTCGATATAAGACAACTGAAACAATATGAACCAATATGAGGAATTTACGTAGAGCTCTGTAATGGATTCGCATCGTCGACGTGAACCCCTCGCGAAGCCGCTAGGGAATGTGGTTCTGAACTCAAAGATTCATTTCAGTACAAAAAGACTGCCGATAAAGGCGAGAACATTTCAACTTGATCTCTTTTGTTTTTGCACAAATTGTTGCGACCCGAACGAATATACTGTATTTCAGTCTAGAAATCTAACAATTTCTATGTTACATAAAATATCGTGTAGCAACATCGCAGTGGAAACTAATAAGGTAAACTAAACTATGTCAATATGACGGGGACTTGTCAGCGTCTTTAATTTACACAGACTATTGTGGAATGCTACGAGTACAAAATAAAATGTATCTTTTTATACAACTATACAGAGTAATCACAGAGAAGTTCATCATAGCCCTTTTCCAAAAGTGGCACAATTGAAAATTAATTTTCCTAAGTGGAAAATTCTATTTATTCAAGATTTCGTTTTCCTACACCTACGCGCCTACTTTTTCAACACTTAAATTTCTATGAATTTTAACTATAGGCTTTGTGTAAACATTATTAAACATGTTTTACACTTCTTTAAATATTTAATTATGTTTTTTTTTTTTGCTTTTATTATTGTTGCGTGAACTTTGTCTTAAATACCTGTTACATTATATGTCGCTGCAATTGAAAATTTTAATTTTGAATCGACTGTATAGGAAGTGATTTATGCATACGAGATATATTTTCATTTTAAACGGTATAAAAGAATTTAAAAAACTGAACTATTGATAATTGAAGAAGAGGACTTTATTCGGGATTTTACGACAAAATTAGTAAATTAACAACTTTTTAAATTTTTGTGAGACAAATGACATAATTATAAAATATAACAAAATGCGACTTCATAAATATCTAGGTATAGTAATAGTGATTTCTATTCGTTTTTATAGAAAAATCTAGCGTTAATATTTATAATGTATCATATTGTACATCTAATTTTTCTAAAACATATATTGAAATCTATTGAAATCTAGGCACTAATTATTACTAATAAAATAATATGTAAAATAAAAATGTCTGAGCAGAAAGTTCATTCGACTGCTTTTTTCAATTGATTGTGATTCTGTCACGGTTACAAGAATACCGTTTCTATAAACCAATGCAAACAAACTGACCTCAAAAATCAGGCGAACAAATATTTACGCTTCATTACTGTCATTTCGTATATGATACTGTATAACTAAGGTCTTATATGTTTAACTGTGAAGTAAACTACGTACTTTCTTTTATACTTTTAAAAATATTTTTTCTCAAACTTTGTGTTATTTGTAATATATGTCATTTCACGATAATAGCGCTTAATGTTTGATTATAAGAATGATGATATAACTAGTAAACTAAGCAGTATTTATTCTACTGCGCTATGTGTATGAATGATAATGTAGACTTTTCGGTTTTCATTAGAACATTAAAGCAGTTTTATTTTTTCTGCCTGCCAGTATACTCATAAGTTCAGTATTTGTGCACTAAAAGATTCTGTATATTCGTAAATATTAACACTAAAACGCTTGTATTATTAATACAAATATTACAGACATTTATATACGTATCTCTAAAAATCGCTGAAAGCGTTTAGAAGCGTGCCATATATATGTTTGCGACTCGGAATGGCTCTCAACGGGGAAAAATTAATGGGGAGTGTAATGTGTACGTGCCAATTCTACTGACAAATCGTCCCCGGTAACCTGTGATTTGCTAACACGTTTTATATCAGAGATATAACTGTTAAGGCCCATTAAAACGTATTTCGTTGTGATGATGTGTGTTGGCCAATGTTATATGTACAAAGAATCAATATTAGGTACATAAATTCAAATTTTTGTTGGTATGTACAAATAAGTAAAAAAGAAATACATGCCAAAAGTAAAAAGTACAATTATGATAACTATCGTCATCACCTTATATAGTTATTTTAGTATCTACTATTCCGATCTATCTAATCTATCTCGTGGCTATTTCTATCAAGCAAATAAGAATAAATTATTTCTATATCTGTATTTTCCTATATGCATTCATTTATTTGATCTTAAAGGTTTTTTAACCTGCAAACTTCCTTTTTATCTGCGACCTGCGACTTAATCTTCAATCAAAATATTTTAATAAAATACAATTGTAGGCAATATGCATTCAATTCATTCAATTTTTCTCGTCCGAAATACCGCATTGTCTCAAGACGAAAGTCTTCGACCAGTGTGTCTTGACAGTAATGACATACAGCACTGAGACGTGGTTGCTCGCAATGGGTCTAATCAAAAACCTCAAAGTTGCTCAAAGAGCAATGTAGTTTCACTGCGTGATCGAATTAGGAATGAGGAGATCCGCAGAAGAACCAAAGTAACTGACATAACCGAAAGAAATGCTAAACTTAAGTGGCAATGAGCTAGGCACATTCCTCGCAAAACCGATGCCCGATGGGGCCAACGGGTGCTCGAATGGCTACCACGCACCGGAAGATGTAGCGTGGGTAGTCCCCCCGCAAGGTGGCTCGACGGCCTGGTGAAGGTCGCGGGAATCCGCTGGACATGGGTAGCGCATTACCGGTCGTCTTGGAGACCTTTGGGGGAGACTTTGAAAGATTCAGCAGTGGACGTCTTTCGGATGTATGGATGGATGCATTCAATGGATTAAAATGGTTGTCTGTATGCTTATACAATTTTTTTGTTATGCGATGGTACAAAATTTTATGTCAAGTTAATTTCATAGTTTCAAAACCATCTCTCTTAATAAATCAAACAAACGTTAAAACAAACGTTATTATTATTATACGTTTTCCATTGTCATGAAAAAGAGTTGTTTTACTAGTTTTACTGTTGTCTGAAAATTAGTTACACTTCTGAGAATATGATTTTATCAAGTGTCGTTCGCATTCTATTCCTTCATTATAAAATGATGCAGCCTCCGTCTAGATGACCTAAATATCTTTAAATATACTTATTTGTTTTATTGTTGTAAGATTGGTTCTGCATTTGACGGGAAATATTGTCAGGATTTCATAATCTGACAAATAAAATAATTCGAGCAAATAAAAATGTTTTCTGAAGTACTTATTTGTAATTTTACGTATATAAGTAATATAATTTAATATAAACTAAATATAGGGGTTATAATATTGATGAATACATGAAAATATTATTTAAATCTTAAAAAAAAAGGATTACACACAATGTAATATAGGTTATATTTCAAATAGAAAGACTTGTATCATATAATATGTTTTTGTGATTATGACTTACATATCATAATAAAAGTATTCTACGTCTAGATAACAGATCTTATCTGCAATACTTTAAATTTTACATTTAAAAAACATTTTTAAATGAGCATCACTTAACATCGATGACTCATAATTATGAAAGTTTCATATTAATTTAGATTCCTAAGAATGATTTATTCTTGGGCGTCGGTAGCCTCGTACTGGAAGCAGTCATGCTCGCGAAGGAGACGATAGAGAGAGAAAGGGACTTGTCTTCGCGCTCCTCTCGTAGTCGACGAAGTGGTGGACACAGGCTCAAGAATGACTTTAAGGCACCATAGTGTGGTCTGCACACGTCGGACTTGGGCGAGTCTGGCACATTGCACGCAGACCCGGGACAAAACGTAGCATACTCTTCGCGCGTCCTCGACTTTATTCACAGAGCCGAAGCTCTGACCACGACGAGGCCCCACCAAGGGGGTAGACCTTACCGGGTGTGGTGTGACGATTGCGTTGACGCACCCCACACCACCCCTGACTTAAGTTACAGAGTATTATGGGATTTTAGTCGGTAGAAGTTCGACATAACCCACCGATCGTTGCCCAACGGTGGTAGGTATCTTAGGAGGATTTTTTCTCCCAAAAAAAGGTTGTAACTATTAAACTGTTCCATAAAAACAGCGTGCTTTTAATTCAGATAAAAGATTCAATTCCTGTACAATATTAAAGTTTTATTCACATGAACAAGCTTGTTGGTTGTAAATAATAAAACACTAGATCGTTCTGAATAGCAATGTGAGAAGCTTCGTAACCTTCACAAACCATCATATACTCATCAGAGTTGTGATAAAATCATAGAGGTTATTTTGCATACAAAATTGAGAATACAAATTTTACATTTGTATACCTAAATAATCTTCATTATTTTGTATCATTTGCAAAATATTAAGGAAGTGACGTAAATATGTCTTAAATGATAACAATAGATATCCGTGTTATCACCAATGCTACGTAATATTCTTACATCAGACAGATAAAATGTATATTTTAGATGAAACACTCCGAGATAAAACATATCATCAAGGATTGATTAGTCTATACATACATGAATCAGAGATATGAATAATGAATAAAACCTTTTTAAATACAAAGGAGATTTTATTCGTTTCGAACATTCCCTAAATTTTCTAAGGGTAAGGGGAAATGATTTAACTCTCTTGGGGGGCATTTCTCTGATTGTGCGCAAATTGCAAACATTTAAGGAAAATAATAAGTTAGAATGTATAATATAACTTCATATGTAAAAGAAATAAACTTGAAAACAAATATGTTATTTTACTCATTATGTGAAACAAATGAAACAATTTCAATGGAGGATGTTAATAAAGTGAGCGGAATTGGCAGTTAGTAGTTATCAACAATGAAATTACCTAGCAGTTTGGCTTGCCTTCGTTTATACTCAGTAATATCTATGGTAATATATTGAATTTTCACCAACAACTATTTTACGTTTTTAATCAGCATCATGCAGAGGTTACTACTAAAGGTTATTAATAAATAGTAACGAGTCTTGGATTACTTCCAGAATGTTCTATCCCATAAAGCCCTATTATTTAACGTTCTCAATATTTTCACGAACTGGAAATAAATATAAGCTTCTAGATTAACGCTCTGCACAAAAGAAACTAAATAGAAATTAATTATACTAATTGGGACTATATATTTTTAAAATGGAAAGGAAGATTTTTAAATATTTTTACATAAATAACAGATTCTCTTTGAAAAACTAACTAAATAAGCTGTTAGATTAATTACATAGAGAACATTTATACATGCAATTAAAGCAGACGAGGTATATATCTAATTGGATTGACCAAGTAATGGAAAATGGTATAATCACGTGGCATGAATCACAATTGTTGTAAAAATTATCTTTCATACACATCTTATATAGATTAAAATAAACTTTTCTGTAAAGAGAGAAAAATGTACTTAGTCATGGGTATCATGATTAATAATTAATTATGATGTAAAGATCCGCTTTATATTTATTTATCGTAATAATTAACAAGTTTTGTTTCCCATAAAATTGTACAGTAAACAATTTATATTATAATAATGATAAATAGAGTTAATTCCCTGCTATACGAAACGAGGTAAAAACAAAAATACAAACTCCCTTATTTACCTCGGCGAAGTTTATAAAGGACATTTACATTCTACCATAATCTGTAATTTGGGTGCCATCGTGACTCAAATTTGTACAAAATTCAACAATTAGTTTAGAAAAAAAAAACAAAGAAATTACACAAAAAATTCTAAGGTAAAAATTCAAACGTAAATTCAGTTCACTACGTTCAGTTTATTTTATAAGTATTTAGGAACAAAATTAGATTTGCGTAAAATTAATCGTGAATATAAATGAAGGGTAATATTAAAATATGTATGTACAAAAACAGTGTACAAAAAATTTACAGTCTGGTTGAAGACATTACTAACAATGAACGACGCAATTAATAACGAAATCGTAGTTAGCTTTATTATCTTTATCGCAGTGTTCTTCTCATACAAAATATTATAAAATAACCAATCTCCTTTACAGTTTATTACTCGATTATATCGTACGATTTGTATATTTTATTTTCGTATACTCTACATTGTAAAGTTATAGTAAAAAATCGTCTGTATAATTTATCAAAAACCTTTATCCAACCTTTGTAAATACTAGTTATTAATTACATCAATATTTGATTCATCTACTTCTTAATTGAACAAGTTTTATTTGATTTGTACATAAATAAATATACACTTTGATATACCCGTTAGATGTAAAAGAAGTTACAAATAAAATTTTAATACAGAAAACGTATGAATTTTCAAATATGTAGAATACACATTTGTACATACAAATGACGTCAATATTTCCCGGACCGAGTGCAAATGCATTTTCTTTTTCTATTACAATGTGAATTTCTGTATAAATATTACATACGTAAATTTAAACTTCTACACTAAACTTGAAGAAATAAAACATCCAAGTTTCACAAAGATAATTATATATCTATAATAGATTTTCGATAGAGTAAGTAATCTATCGATTCGAATGGATTTAGTTTTAATTTCTAAAATCTTCTAATAGATCACTCAATGCTTAACTTAGCTTATATTAGATAGCATATTTCAGACTTTAGTAAATTTGGAAAGGGGAATATTTGTAGCCCAATCATTTCCATCCATCTATCCATTCAACCGAAAGACATCCACTGCTGGACATAGGTCTCACCCAAAGATCTCCACGACGGCAGGTGGTGTGCCACCCGCATAACATCGGTACCGTGTGGTGCCGGCCAAGAATAGTATCACCCCATACCATCCCGTGGGTGAAGTAAAAGGCGACTAAGAGATATGATGTCAGGATGGGCAGCAGCATCCTCTGAGTACCACTAACACCTGAATGCGATCGCCAACCCGCCGGCCAAGCACGGCAATTATGGCAATCATCAACGACAACCATTTCATGTTGTAACAGTTGTAATAACACGTAACGTAACACGAAAGTCCTCTAAAGCTTGACATCCAAATAACGTATTAAAAGCTCAAACGGAAAACTAAAGTAAATCAATAAAACTGATTTATTGTAACTGAACAAACGGTTATAAATCAAACCCAGGCGCGGCGTGGCGGCAAACTACTTGCGTACATTATGTACTAAAATATCCTTTAGTATTTTTATTACATTTATGCAATACTCAGAAGTGATAAGAAACATAAACCTACCTAACGTATTGTAATTTTTTTTGTTACAGTAAAAAAAATAATTTAATATTAATTAAATTGCCGACTCGAATGAAAGTATAAATATTATTGTACAAGTGCTGCCTACTGTTTAATCATTTAATATTCTAAATTTAATAAAGACTTTGTCTGTTTGATTAAACTGTGCTTAATTAATAGATGTCCGTTGCGTTAATTTTAATACAATATCTGCTCGTATTTTATCTTTCATTTCTCTTTACTTAGGTACTTTACATTCTAGAGGAAATTAAGAAAGTTTGTACGTATTTCAATACTGCCATAATTTTACACTTACCTAACATATCAAAATAAAGGTCTAATTAATTTATATACCTGTTACCTCAAATTAAGTGTATATATTTTTAAGATTTATTATGTAATTAAATTTTAGAGACTATCAGATAGACTACGTAAGAGAGTAAATGCTGAGGGGTTGAAGGGTGATTAACTTCGTTGAGGTAATATCATTGAGCTCTCGGCAGGTGGTTTTCACGGCTTTCATTACCTTCTGGCGACATGCTCTCACAACAAGATTTTACCATTTATTCCATAAAATAATAGAAAACACGTTAATCTAACAAATATATGAGACACTTGTACAACTTTTTTTAATGGTTAGCATTGGATGGTACGAAAATGTAACGCAAAACAAAAAAAACTATTGTCAGTCATGATAATCAACGCCAGCAAATACCTGAACTAAAACACAACAATTTAAAACGATTTATACCAAATAGGTATAGAATTTCTGAACCTAATAAACAACGCGTCAGTTTCAATGCCATGTCGTTCTTGTACAAGTTTTTGTGGAACAAGTTTATGTACTTAGTAGAAATCCTAAGACTTTAACAAAAAGCAACCTAAGACTTAAAATAGAGGGAGCGTTTTCAGGGAGCTTAGAACAAAACATTTCCAGCAGGTCCCACAGCAGAAATAAAATGCTAAGAGACATTTGCAATGATTTATACTTCTCTTATAATTGTATAATTGTGATCCTCTTTTGAGAGTTGTAGTAAAGTGACAAACCCCATACACAAGAGCGTAAAAACATATATATACATAGAAATGTTCTTGTCTCTCTGTTTAATTCTGAATACTAAACGAGCAAATCAAATTGGTCACAAAATAAACAGATAACCCAAGGAAGGCACAGGTTAAGGAAGGGTACACACTAAATCAAACTAAATTCAATTTGATTTATGTTTTTGAAGACATATTTATATAAGAGAGCGCGCTGGCCCAGGCTGGCCTACTCTTTGCACAAAAACAAAAAAATGTGGTCGGTATGGGGGAGGTCTACGCTGAAGAGGCGACTATAACATGTTAGTTCAGTTTAAACAGTTTACAGATTACAAGTTAAGATTAAATGGTTTTTTTTATCTTATTTTATTTATGATTGTGAACAAAATTGTTTTGGATTCTGTTCCTACCTGTATATTTAAATTATATGAAAAAATACACAATTCAAATGCTAAGAAAATGAAAGCGTAGGTTTTGTAATTAATAACTATTTAGTTATTAACGAATTCAATGAAATATAAAATCACTCTCATTGGTAAATAGCACTTTATTTACTTCATCAAATGTTTAAGTAAAGTTTAATTATTATTTAAAGACTTATACCATATAAACTGAAACGTAACTTAAGCGTGTCTACAAAGTGATACAACTTTTTGTTTGTTCGCTAAATTCACTTTAGCGAAATATTTTTAAATAGGTTGTTGACAACATATAAAAGTTTTATGCAATGTTATATTATATAGTTGTAGTTTATTTTTCAGTATATTGCTTGGTGAGGAAGTATCTAGAAGGATGATGTTGAATGGAGCAAACGGAACTTACATTTATTAGTAACCTTCGATTAAGCTGGTTCAGAGTTTACTTTCCACTTTATGAACGTTCTATATTCTCGTAAGTAATATAATTGTATAACTAATGTGCACTTTTAAATATACGAGAGACAGCGGCGGCGGTTGCGTGTTTGCGTTCCGTTTTTGAAAAAGGAATAGAAGGGGATAATGCATACATAGGCTAAATAGAGCGGGGGCGTGTAGACAATATAGACGAGAAATAACTTGGAATAAGAAGAAAATATATATGATTATAGATGGCGTTAACGTTTTGCTCAAATGTACGTATTATTACATACGAAGCATTTTGCAATGGCATTTGTGCCTACCCATCTTTAAACTTTTCATCGTACTAAGGTTAACTCGTAGAAGACGCCTAAGGCATTATTAATTTTACCATTGCATCGTTGTATGTCCAAAAAGAGTAAATAAATGATTATATATTATTACCAAATATGCATACAATACTAAATCGTTGTCAAGTTTTCAGTTACTTAAAGTTTGCAATTGAACCTTAAATAATACATACAGAGAAATGAAATCAATAAATATGTAATAGATACAAAATACTTTTATGTTTACGGTTTTGTAACATCTCTATTCGTTAACTGATTTTGCTTAGTAGCTGATGACAAGTTTTAGTGTAATAAAAAAAGAAATTGAAAGCGATTTTTTGCATTTTTCATAATAGTTAATTATTGACGAATTTCGACCACTAGACAAACATAAATAGACAAGTACCATGTCTAATGTAACTTCATCGATATTAACCCACGCTCTTAACTACTAATGTATTAAAGAAGTATTTAAACTAAGAATTTAAGGTTACTTTATATAGAGGTCTTGCTTTTGTTTTGATTATGTATTAGTAACGTTATGTAATTATTAAGTATTACTTGCTCTCCGCATTTTTACTTGCGTAGTTTGGGTTCCCGTAGGATTTTCGGAATAAAAACTATCACATGTCACTCCCTATATTTCAAACTTTCTCCTTATCAAATTTCATCCAGATTGGTCCTGTAGTTTTTAAGTTTATTCGTTACATACAAAAATACAAATCTTTTCTCTTTAAAATATTATATTATTATTAGTGTAGATTAGATAAGTTTAATTTAAGTTAGAATAGTGAAAATATAGTACCCAGTTTTTAATAATAAAGTAAAATAAAGACTCTGGTTTTGCCAGAGGATTAAAGAAAAAAAAAACCATGCTCTTTCTTAATCCCATATATTCTCGTATATTACGATTGTCCTATATTTATGTTCCTGACTATTATTAGTCACGGATGCATGTAAAAAGGAGCCAAACGCACAAGACAAAGGGTTAATGTTATATTGTGACGACAGATTTATGTGCGATATATCGGTGCACCACAGCTGCGCCATCGATTTCTTTACGGCTCAAGTTTAATCAGGAAGCAATTACTTGCGCGGTATTATTACATGGTTATATTTACATAATATTAATATTATTATTAGAATCATATCTAAGCATATTATAACATAAAGTCCGCTTGAAACGTCTATCTAAATCTGATAAACTCAAAAATTACTGAACGGATTTTCAAAAGGTCCACCAATATACAGTTATAAGGAATGTTTAGGTGTAAAATTAATTAAAAAAAAATGTTTTTTGACGTACATCTATATATATTCTCTATTATCCGTGCGAAGCTGGTTAAAGCTTATGCTTTACGTTTATTGATGAAATCCAACTTTATTATTACACAACACCCAATTGCATATTATTGCATTAAATAGATCTGGGTACATAATGAGGAGAATAAACGCACCCAACTGTGAAAGTTGTGGAAAAATTTAAGACGCCCAGCATCTGTTAGTGGAATGTACCAGAAATGGGGGGGACTAGAAGTTGTTTGGTTTTGGTCTTTGGGTTACGTTATGTAAATATAGACATGCTCCTTGGTGTACTAACAGAACCGATGTCCGGTTCTGCTAGAATGCTATCCATCCATCCATTGAACCAAAAGACGTCCACTGCTGGACATAGGTCTCCCCCAAAGATCTCCATGACAACCGGTCTTGCGCCACCCCCATCCAGCGGATTCCAGCGACCTTCACCAGGTCGTCGGTCCACCTTGTGGGTAGAGCGTACCCACGATACGTCTTCCGGTGCGTGGTAGCCATTCGAAAACCTGTTGGTCCCATCGGACGTCGGTTCTGCGAGCAATGTGCCCAAGCCACTGCCACTTAGTTTAGCATTTCTTCGGGCAATGTAGGTTACTTTGGTTACTTCTGCCGGATCTCCTCATTCCTGATTCGATCACGCAGTGAAACTCCAAGCATAGCCCTCTCCATTGCTATGGTACTCTATTATTACTAGTAGTAAGCTAAGAGATACTTTTATTTAGTTGATTTTTTTTTTATTATTATTATTGTAGCGGTATATATTGGGTAAGCTCCGACAGGGCTGGGGTACACTAATGTGTAAATAAATGGTGTATAAAAAAAATATTGAATAGAAATTATTTAAATTTCTTCCCGTAATAATAAAATTATATGTTTTTTGATATAATTTAAAATATAATAAAGTTTGTTTATTACCTTGAGTTTGAAAGCACAGGTAATGTTGAAAAGCACATAATTAACTTAAGGATATATATTTAAAACTCGCGCAAGTAGATATGTGATGAATTAAATAAAAATTTTTTTAGGTATGCTTCTAGCGGCAAAATAAAAACTCGCGAATTACTCTCCGACTGATTGACTTAACAACCATATAACAAGGCTGTAAACCAATTTTCTTGGCAACAGTCCCGCCGCTACAATCCAGACGTTATTCTCTAATACTGTTGGAAATTAATTGCCAATTTGTATATCTATTACAATATTTACAATTATTGGGATTCGAATGAAAACCGCAACGGTAACTCTGTAATGGTGTTGTATAGATCTAAATTGAAGTATTCATTACTAGAGATAGATTATTAAATTGAAATTAAAATGTTTCGATCGAATAATAAATTTATTGAAGATTAAATCAAAACAAAAAGTTATTAATTGTTATTTAAAAACAACATTTCAAATAAACTATCTGTATGTAAAACATTTGATAATGGATAGTAAGAAGATCACCATAAACACTAATAATCATTTCGTTCTGAATTTAAATATATGCGACAAAAAAAACATTAAATAGTTTTTAGTTTCAGTTTTAAATCGAAAATATCTCAATAATACCGTCTGTACAGAAACAACAAAGCAATAATCTGCTTCTCTCATTAACATTCTAATTGCATTATCAAAGCGGATAATTTAAATGTTAAATATATAGAAGATCTTGGAAATACCGACGACGGTTTAAATTGTTGTAACCTCTGCAACTTTGAATACTTAAGAAGTTAATCACGTTCCACTTTTCTTGTAACAAACTTTTGCGGGACCAATGAGAACATTAAAGTTTAGCACAGACCAGTGATGCCAGCTGCACTGTAATTACAGTAGCTTTAATGTAATTTTACTTAAATTTTAGCGTTTACTGTTTCTTGTAGTACAAAAATACAGTGTATAAAAACTTCGGAAATATAAAAAATGTTAAAATTAAGGATTCTTTGAGATATTGTAGACCTTACTCTCCGTGTAATACTTAACTTATAATATATTTTGTTTCTGTTAATAGTTGCTTTATTTTAGTCGAATATATATAGGCGTCTACTATGAAAGGATAACTTAGAGTGTAAAAATTTATGACAATATACCAGTTCTTTAAAATAAAAGAAATTATTTTATTTGCTATAAATTCACCGTGTTTAAATATAAAATATAGTGTAATTTTGTACCCATCTTCAGTAATTTTTACTGTAAAAACCGGTCACAAACTTGGCAACACTGGCACAGACGCAACGCTGCCTGTTTATTCAACCAACCGTCTAGATGTAAAGTCATCACAACTCATGTAATAAATTTTAAATTAATCTGGAAGGCTTGCGAGTACGTTCTTGTAGTCCTACGTAATACTAAATTAATATTAAATTGTAAACTTTTCAGTATAAGAGTTCTTGACGTTTACAAAAATAGATTGCATTAAAATGTTATTTCATATGTCGATTACCCATAATAATGAGACAATAGGAAGCCAATACTAAAACAATAAAAAGCTGGCGTAAACGACAGGTTAGTGCTCAAGGGGTTAACCACCACAACATTAATTACGTTCGGAATAAGAAGTAGAATTTTTTTTTTATTAATTTGTAAATATTGTAGAAAAGTTTACTATTATACCAGAAATTTATTAATACAAAAATTTGGAACTGATATATTTATGATATGATATATTTTAGATATGAACTATGTATGCCTGAAACTCTCATTAGGTATTGGTTAAGGGTCCTTGCAATATTTAGCTTTAAAAAATAAACAACTTTACATTTTTTTTTTTGACGGGGGGAAATGCATTTACGCACTACCGTTACCTATTGTATTAGTGAGACCGAAGTCCCCCAATACAATAGGTAAGGGGGCACGGAGTAACGAGTTCCGTGCCAGTGTGGGACTCGCCCGGGCGTGAAGCGCCCGGAAATACCCACTAAAACCCCCCGGGGCCGTCCACTGCATTTGGGATGGGGGCAACTTTACAAGTACCTACCTACCTACAAGCGAATTAGATTAATATAAAAGGAATTATCTATTTAACAAGAAAAGATATAACTTGTAAGATAAGTAAAGAAGTAAAAAATACCTATTACCCAATATTGTGTATTTCTATATTTATTTCTCACTTTATGAGTACCTATATAAATGATTGTCATTGTCAAACATGTCTAATATTCATCATAATTGAATCACTGACTTTATTTACTTTTAGATTATATTTGGGTACAAACCCAACACACGATATACGTAGATAAAACAGGTTATCTAATACCGCAATAATTATGAAAGTAATTTGACTCATGTAAAATGTCGCGTTATCATTCTTAGTTCTTATTAGTACGTACTATGTATATGATGATAATAATTAATAGGTGACACACCTTAAAAATATTTGTACATTTGAACGTTCAAAAATTTGGTAATTATAATGGCATTTAATCAATGTACTCGTTTGTGAATGGAAATAACTGCCTAAATATTATACAATTATTTGCATATAAGATTAAATATACTTATCCCAAGGACTAAGATGATTTTAAGAAACAATTAATCAAAATCGAATATAATTATCAACGTACATTTACATGTACATTTACATTACACCACTTTGTTATCCGTAAGCGGGCACAGACTCCAACATTATTAATGATATTAAAACAAAGCTTATACCGAAGTAAGCAGAAGTAGATTAATAAAAAAAATAAACATTTACTATTTAGTGCATTTTAAAATATATTCTTTGGAATGGATGGTTTTGTTTTTAATAAAAAACAATTTTTCAACGCTTTTAGAAGCGAGAGGTACAGTTTTACAACTATTCAGACTTTGTAATATACATAACATTAACATAATAGTAAATAATTTTGGGATAACTGGAGATATTTTAAAGATAAATATTTTCTTTATTTATTTAATGTATAATGCATGGTATTATGTGTATATTAAAAAATACTTTTATAACATAATCTACAAATAAAAATAGATAAAACTTTTTTCTTTTATATTTTTCCTTTTTTATTTTTTAATACTATGGATGAACTTTATAGATATAAATTTAAAAAAAAAAATGTTTTTAACCCTCGACTTTTCAACAATGACTATGCTAAAATTTCGACCAGTAGCCCTAATAAATAATATCCTATAAAAATGTAACTAGAATTAACATGACTGGCTAAATGACATTATATAACTCTCACTGGCTGCATTACAAAAGCTCCCCCAACAGAATATCTATGACCTTTCAGTAAGCTTGTAGATTTCTAGACTCAAAGAAAGTTTATATCATCCTTTATAAAAACACTTTCCGTATTACAATTCACGAACAGGAAGTATGTATCATATACATTATTAAATTATTCATGTAGAAAGCAAACACGATTGCGTGGTGTTAAGATATCATTATATTTATATACTTGCTACGTTAATTACAAGTACACCCTAATGAAGTAAAATTATTTTCTTAATAAGGCTTAACAAAAAGGTTCCAATTGTAATAACACAATGACTTCCAGAATTATCTCAGTCAGATATGAACCTGGTACTGAACTCCTATCTTAAGTCAATTAGATAACTATAAAGATAATGTATTGTCCAGTTTGGACTTCAAAAGCGCGATGAAACGATAACAAATAGAGAATAGCCAGAAATATCTTATAACTTGCAATAATTAATTTCGAACCCGTCATATTCAAGCTCGTTTATTGTTCTGTACAATCCCAGTCAACACTATTTCGTATCGCAGCATTTCTGCTTTAAACTTAGATAACGGCTTCTATACTTGTTATAGTTGTGAGAGCTTTGCTATATATATATATATATATATATATATATATATATATATATATGCGTGTGTGTGCTGAAAGAGTTTCAATTTATTACATAAACTATGAAACTGAATAGATAGTCCATTCAGTTAAGCTATCTTAAGGAAACTTGAATAGAACTGGCATAAGCTTTAATCTACCTCATTGTGTTTGTGACATTTCAATAAACAGACTGAAAAATTAAGCTGCTTACATTTATTTATTTCATTACGCTTTGCACGTAGATTTAAACGGATTAGAACTTAAAATTTTTAAGAAATATAAAATCATAATTTAACGTAAAATGTTCAGAATCCTAAAACTAAAGTTTACGTAACATGAAATTCAACTCAGGATCAGGATATTTGAACAGGGGTCCGTCGAAAACAAAATAATTGTAGATATTAAATAGATTATACCAAAAGTAGGTAGATAAATTAGTACCACGTAATCATCAAATTCTTGTGCTGGTTTTTTTTTTGCTATGATTGATATTACTGGTTCTATTGTAATTTATATTTATTATAGAAAAAAACAAAAATAAATATGTTTTATTTTATATAAAGATGTAAAATAGATTTTTTGTTTGTTACGGATAAACTCAAAAACAAAAAGTTTAAAAAATATATATTTCACATATAAAAAAAATACTTTATTAGTGAGTAACATAATTAGAGATGTCTATACACCTATGCGTAGCCGGGGCAGATCGCTAGTATCTAAATAAAGTGAAAAATATATTGTTACTAATTTACGTTCTTTTACAGGTGTATAGTATATTCGTTTAAAAATTTTTGTTAGGAAATTATAGTTTTTTTTCATATATATACAAGGTAATAATTTTCTGTATACAACACTAAAATATATAATGTACCTATTTTTTTGTTTATACAACTATTTCAATGGACGCTCGCCGAATCTCAAATTCCTTTCATAAATTGTTTCGTAACGAATATAACAAGGAAAGTTGGATCAACATTGCTAGCATTCGTTTGATATTCGCTCCACAAAGTTTTATTTGAATAATTGCCCACATAACAGACTCGTATGTATACCTAATGAAATGAATATGAAGACAATATTAACAAAATATGTCGAATTCTCTACTTTATTTTTCCAAAAGTGTTTATAACTAAACTAAAATAATCAGTTTTACCTAGACAATGCAAGTTTTTATAATTTAATGAAATATCATAACATACTAAACGTACAAACAACAACTGAAATAAAACGTTACTTTTTTCCATTTTTAAAATGTTTAGATTCAAAAGTAATTGTACGTTTTACACATCCTTTTGTTAACTATTAGCAAATTATTCTATATTCTTAGTTTTCTATTAAGTACTTTATTTTTATCACAGAGTTGCATTAAAATTTCAAAACGTGTCTTATCATTAACAACAACAAATAAATCTTAAACTGTTTTATACGCGACCATAGGAACAAAGTTGAAAATAATGATACCACTTACCTTGGTGAAAACACGGAGGTTTGTTTCGTACCGCCAAAAACTTGAAAACTATTGAAAAAGTTCCCGATTATATATTTATGAATAAAAATTAAATTAAATACACTTTATTAAAACTTAATCACTACTCACATAAATCGGAGTTTTTGTAATGGGTGCGATTGTGTTAGTTCAGTTCCGTTGTATGGTAGTTCAACGCTAGGTTCTCTGTTGGACCGATTGGGCACGGCAAAGTTGTGTGCCGATGGAATCGGGCGACGGTGCTTATATCTTGCTGAAAGCGGAAACTGCGCGCATGCGCCACAACCATTCATGTCACTCTTTGAATGACCGCCTCCACAAACGTCATCATTTTTATTTTTTAAATATATGTTACAGTAACTACGTCACAGCAAGCAGATGTCTTTGATTATATAACAAACTGTAATTGATTAATGTCAAATAGGATATAAATACACTAACATAAAAAATAACTCCTCGTATCCTAAAATCGAACCCGTGAGTTGTTGTTTCAAAGTAGAGTTTATTACAAGTGTACCAGAAGGCCTATTAAATCAATATTAATTAATATTAAACTAATGCTTGGACCTTTATCCAATTATATCCAAAACTCGCGGCTCTGCCCGCGTATCACATTTAAAATTATTTTTGGTACTAACAAAAAGCAAAGTTATTTCTGAGAAATTCAATTACCTAGCTTGCCAGTAAACGTGTCTAATGAATCGTATTTTGTTCACAATTTCATGAGTTCCATTTTATTTAAACGGAACCCTAATTATTATCCATTTTTTTTTTGGTACTAAGAGTATGGCAAATGTATTTTTTACAAATTTAAGCACTTCTCAGTAAACCTGACCATTAAACCGTTTTTTTTTTTTTTTTTTTTTTCCACAATTTCTTGGGTTTCAATTTCTTGACGTAACTTACGTTCTGTACGTGTGGAACCGTAATAATTTTCTTGAAATTATTTTTTCAAAGTAAAAAAAGTTCTCACAAATTTAAACACCTGTCAGAGTAAAACTGTGCATTAAATCGGATTTTATTCACAATTTCATAAGATTGAATTTTTTTACGTATTTGTGATTTTCAAAAAATAATTAGGGCTCCGCGTAAAAAAATTAAAACTAATAAAATATTCAATAAAATCCGATGCAATGTACAGTTTTACGTGTAAGTGTTTGAATGAGAAATATTTTTATTTTATCTGAATCCTAAAAAAAATTTAGGAAAATAATTCAGTCGTCCTAACCTAACCAGATCGTCAATCATCACAGTAATAAATGATAGATGTTTATGCTGTTTAGTGAAGCTGATGTTTGAATGCAGTTCCGACGTTTTCTACCGGCTTATATGGGGGCGCGTTTTATGTTTACGAATGAATGGTTATTATTATGTTATATTTGGTGTATATGAAGTGTTTTGAGATTTTTTAGTAAGGCTGTAAGGAATCGGATTATATGAGAGCGCTCCGCCACTGTAAACTTGTTTTATTTTATTGAACAAACATACATTTAGTGCATATATATGCCTCTGGTCACATCTTAATTCACTATAACGATTCTAATTTTAAATCTTAATTGACTTATCCAAGTTTTATTATGTTATCATAGATGTATTATGTATTTTTCTACCCATTGAATTCCCCCCGGGTTGTCTTCAGCACTCGCCCCCAAAGCTACGGTGAAGCTGTAAAAGCACTTCCGGACAACAACGTTAGCTGGTTAGAAATTATTTTCTAACTTATTTATTAAGTTATTCTATTATTAACAATAGAATAAACTAAATTTCAACTCTAGGTTACTGCAAGCCATAACGTTTGTAACATATTTTTTGGTTTAAGATTAACATGAAAAAGGCAGATATTTTATTACATGAGATAGTAACTTTCAATTGTGATGTTACGTGGTTTAATTAAACTACGTAATTTTTACATCGAACGTGTTATTGAAAGAAAATGTTGTAAACATTTATAGTGTTGTATAGATTCATAACGAGTAAAACAAAATCAACTAAATAAAAAGGTTATTTGAACATAACAGTCACCTATTCTTATTTCTAGTCTAGCAAGACTCAAACCATCTCTAGCTAGATATAAAATAATAGTCTACAGTTCCCTGATGTGCAAACGCGCATAACTGAGACTATTTCTATGATAATGTCTTCTCAATAGACAAAGTGGAACGATCTCTTGTAAATATGGCGATAACGAGAACGTTTTAAAGGAAATGTTTGCAACATTTATTTTCGCGCTTTATACCCACTAAATATAAAATTTTAATTTATCTCTCTCGTTCAACCCTTTCACGTGAGTAAAAATACGACGACGTATTTAAAACTTATTATAAATACCTGTATTTAAGTTTACTACCCTCTGAGAATTTTATTACGAATAAAGACATTCGTAAACATAAACGAAGGTATTAAACTTGAGTGTTGAATTTTATTTATTTTACTACAACGTGCCGTAATACTTCGCCTGATTTTTAATACCTATATTGTGCATGCTAGTTTGATAATTCTGGAGACAAAGCGTAATTTCTGCTTTAAACTAGCTATGTCCCCGCGGCTCCGTCCGTGTATCATATTTTTCACGACTAAATTTTTCTGTTTCAATTGTGTGCAGGTTAAAAAATCGATATCATAATGTTTCTTTCTTTCAGATAAATATGAAAACAATGGTAGTTAGTAGTAGTGATTCTATTTCGCCCAAGTTTCCTCCATTTAATATTGGTATTGTTGTTATGATTTTGATGACTGTCATTACTTGCTCATCACGCAAGGGTTCCTTTAAAAATGTATACTGAAAATAAAAATCAAAAAAACCATATTCAATATTATTTATCCAAAATGTTTTTTTTTTTTAATTCTGGCTACTAGTATTATTATTATTTTCACCCTGATGAGATAAATTAAGTTTCTATAGCAGTGTAAAAGGCATAGCCATGTGTTGGGTGTCCGATTGGGTCTCTCAGCCACTACTATTGCCGACATAGATGACGAAAGATATTTAATTTTGATTTATCACTGAAATCTGATAAAATGTTTCAGATATCTTATATACTCTTAATAATTATTTAGCATATTTTGCTTTGAGCTTGTTTAATGTATTTTTTTTTGTAGCATATTTTTGTATGTATTTAAACAAATCTGAAAACTTATATTGTATAAGGGCAAGTCCCTTGTTGTCTTCTCCTCCAAGTCTTCGCTCTTGATGAATATTAGGGACTAGCATTCCTTATTAACCCTTTGAGCACCTTTCCGGCGTTTACGCCTGCTTTCCATTGTTTTCCTTTTGTCTTTCTATTGTTTCTTTTTTATGGGTACTCGACACATTAATTAATAAAATTGTTAGTAAACCTAGTAACCTAAAGCGGTATATATTTAAATCACCTAGCCCTATTCATTAATTATTTATCCGCCCCAAAATTACATAATCAAATATTTAAGTTGAAAATAACCAAAATTTATCAAAGTAGTTAATTGTACTCATTATTGAGATTTAAGAATATAACGTAACTGTTCGAACGAAATAGCAAAAATAAAACTAAATTTTGTTCGTTAATTATCCGACACTTCCGAGTTATTAATTTATACTTTATTATAGTAACTGCCTCGGTGGCGCAGTTGTATTACGGTGCGACTGCCGTTCTGAGGTCTCGGGTTCGATCCCCGGGTCGGGTCAAGTGGTATTGGGTTTTTCTACTCAGTATCATCCCGGAGTTTGGAATTTGTGCCCGATATGGCGACAGGCTCGCCCCCTGTCACATCTGGGACGGAACTAAGCTCGGCGAAATGTGGGTGGTGTAGTTCCGCTACATCACCTCTGCCTAACCCTTCGGGGATAACAGGCGTGAGCTTATGTTTTATGTTATAGTAACTTAAAACTGGCAATCCATCGTAAGTTGGATCAAAGAATTTACCGCCGCATGCTAGTATAATATAACTTATTTAAACGTTTTTGATAACTAAATTAATTATAGCATCGCATAAATCAATATAATTTTTGGACGAATTTCGTTTTAGCATATTTGGAGGATTGGAGAGAAGGTACATGGAAAAGTGGCCGACCAACACTTTTTGCACCGAGGAGCGACTGCTTGTAGATTCGTTCACTAAAATGCTAATACAAGCGGTGTCACTGAGTCGCATTGAAGGCAGCAAAAAGAGACCTTTACAGAGAGCCATTACATTATCCTTTACAGCCATTTAAAGAGAGAAATAACAAGGACTTTATAAAAATAACACCTACATACCGTGCTAATTAACGCAGTTTTTCTAATTTAAGGTTTCCGGTAACAGAAATATTGTTATGGAACCATACTACGGTAGTAGGATTTTTTGTGATATCTAGATATTATTCTCAAGTTGAAAAATCTACCGCTTATCTTGTCTCTTAGAGAAACGATTTTGTGATCACATAAATTGGAAAGGAACATTACAATGCTCTTCAACAGACGAAAATAAGTTCGGTGAAGTATTTCGAACTATTAATAGTTTTTAAATAATCATTGTAAAAAAATGTTTTCGTTGTCACTATTTTATGCAATTCAATTGTTTTTGATAGGTACTAACAGAAAGAAAAGAACTATCTCACAAAATCAAAGACTTGCCAGTAAAATTATCCATTATTCCTATTTTGTTCATTGTCTTTGAATTAAACTTTTTTACACAGAATCTTAATTATTTTCCTAAAATGTTTTTGGTATTAAGAGAGAGGAAATATTTTTTTACAAATTCAAACAATTGCCAGTAAAACAGACTCAATAGTTTTTGTGCGGAACCCTAATTATTTTCGAAAAATAAAAGTAGCCTAAGTTACGCCGCGTAACTTTAACTATATGCCAGAAAAAAGTCCCGTTAAAATTGATCTAGCTGTTCCGGAGATTAGCCAGAACAGATAGATAAAAGTTTTAAAATTGTGTTTTTGGTATGGGGTACAGTACGCATACATATGAAATATATACAACATATATTTAGTAAAAATTTGTTATTTTGATTTTACAAACAGACGTTTCTAACATCTATCTCTACAGATTCTTAAATTTTAGTAAAGAACAAAAATATAAAAATGTATACTTACATAAAATAATAACTGGATGTTTTAAAAATCGATAGAAATTACTAGGTTTATAAATACTACATAAAAACCTAACCTAACCTTATTCTCGTAGTGATTTCATTAAATTACACCAATTTTTCAGACGAATTCTCAGATTTATAATTATTTTAGATTTATCTTAATTATTATATAAATGACTATCAATCATTGTCATATTCTTCTTTAGTAATACAATATCAATGAAAGATAATAACTTAGGTCTGAGCAACTGTTACTATTATGGTTAGACATTCAGCACTATTTAACTTACAATGTATTTAGTAGGTGTGTTTATAAAACGTTTTTTTTTATGTGACTAGGTGAAATATCGATCATTGAGTTGGCAATGACCCTTCAAGGTCTGTCATCTGAGCTTGTATAGGATTTAGGTAACACCTGTATGTAGAATGTGCATAAATTTGTACCGGCGAAAAAACAAACAATCTAAACGAATTGAATACACATTTTATTATCTTTTGTAAAATAAGTATTTGGTGGTTCTTCTATAACATCAAAAATTCCTGCGTTCGAATCACGGTAAAAATTCTTGGTGCTGCAAAGATGTTCCAAAGATTTTCAGCTACAATGTATCTTTAGTTTTATTCCTTTTGAAGTATAGTCTTGCTAATACGTAGTAGTAATTTGGACGTCCGTAAGCGCCTTATCAGGGTCCAAATGAAATAAAGTATTTTTTAATTTGAATTTGATATAATTAAATGGTCTTCCTATAAAAGTCGGTGACTCTACGCACGAAGTTGATGGCTGTTATACCTGCGACAAACCGTTCAATTAGGTAGATCCAACTTCGAGTAAGAGCTGATGGCGCAGCGGGTAGTGCGGCCGGATTCTACGTCAATCGACGCGGGTTAAAACCCCACCTATCCGACTCTAAAATCGGCCTGAGCTTTCGGTGAAGGAAAACATCGTTAGAAAACCATAACATGGTGGTACAACTTTTTCTGGGTAGCTACCACCCTCAACTTTGAAAACCTGTCGCCAAATACCAATAGGTGTGTTCCGGCAGCATCACTTGACAACCAGTATCTCTAGGCTTAGTGTGTTATCAGTGATGACATACGGCACTGAGACGTGGTCGCTCACAATGGGCCTAATAAAAAAGCTCAAACGGCAATGGAGAGGGCTATGCTTGGAGTTTCACTGCATGAAACGAATCAGGAATGAGGAGATTCGCAGAAGAAACCGAAATTACCCGAAAAATTGCTAAACTTAAGTGGCAGAAGGCTCGACACATTGCTGGCAGAATCAATGCCTGATTGGGCCAACGGATTTCGAAGGTCCACCACGCACCGGAAGACGTAGCTTGGTTGGCCCCCATAAGGTGACCCGACGACCTGGTGAAGGTCGCGGGAATCCGCTGGATGCGGGTGGCGCAAGACCGGTCGTCGGGAAACGTCTTTCGGTTGAATGGATAATTAAATGATACATTAAGACGTTCAGAAGGTAATACATTAAAACAAACTCATTAAACAATGTGTAGAGAGATCACAAAGTTTATTGTAAATTATTCTCATTTAACATTCTTTAGTACATAAACGTTGTAAACAGTAATATTAGTTAACCAAAAATAAGCTTTTTTGCGATTGAATCGTAACTTAAGAAGAATAAAAATGTTCCGAATAAGTCTATTCTAAAGCATCTACCTATTTCGACCATTGTTACGAATTTAAACGGTTTTCTATTTCCATCGATTTAATTTTACAATTATTGGAAATAAAATAAAAAACGGTACGGTTTGTTACACGACCCGGTATCAAAAACAGAAATCATTTATTTGTTTATAAAGCAGTAATAAATTGAGAAAGCTAAACATTTTGTTTTAGCACATTAGTCAAATACCCACATGTAATACCTACATGATTCATAATAAATAATCATAACCATAGAATTAAAACAGTCAAAACGGTAGTAGTCGCACGTGGAGTTAACCCATTTCAAGTTGGACTTAAAAGGCCACGCCTCTCTTTCGATACGTGCCGGTGAGTTAATTACGTGTCGCTTTACACGCACAAACATAAATAGCTATTTGGCTTCAATATTATGGCTATTAGCTTCAAGCGAGTTGTTTATGAAATTATCGCTCTTAGCGTTATTTTCTATGATCATAACATTATAGAAAATTTGATGAAAAAGAGATCCTTTCCAAATTTTTTATTGAAAATACTTACTATTAGCTATTAAGAAAAAAAATGTAAACAAAGTCGATTTGTAAACAAAGGTTAAACATTACGTCACAAAAAATTACTTAACACAAATGATCATGGAGATATTAATAGAGTTATTTAAAGGTTTTTAGAACTGCGTTTACATTTGAAAAAATGTTCATACACTTATTCTTCTAATATCTTCTTCCAAGTTTTAGACACGTTTAAAAACCACAATTGGAAATTGTATGGGAAAGTTATTCTTATTTCTAATATCATTTAGAGACTTATATTACGGTTATTTCAAATACGTATGAAGGTTACAAACTCTATGGCGTACTAAAAATTACTATGAAAAATATATTACTCGTAAATATTTTAGTAATTTAATGCTTTTGTACAGAGTAAAAATATGTTTCATAAGACCGTTAGAATAAATGAAGGCCATTAAAATTATTGATTTAAAATGTCTTTAAAACTGCTTTGTATTTAGATTTATTGTTCGCTTATTTGAAGAAGCGTTTAAGGGGTTAGTGATCTTTTTGTGAGATAGCGCCTCTTATTTCTACTTTAGGTAAAAGAAACCATTCCCGCTAGGCTACCTTAGAACCTCAGGTTTGTCCATATATACATGTGTTCCGGGAGCAACATTTGAAAGTGAAAACTATTTTTTGTTAGGATACCTAAGTATTTTTCAAAAAAAAAATATTGCTAACATTAAGCAAAGATATTTCTCATAAATTCAAACACCTGAATTTATTTATAAACTGATTTTTTCACAATTCATTAGTTTTATTTTTTTTAAGCGGAACCCTAATTATTTTTGAATAACAAAATTACCCTAAGTAACGAGGAGTATCTTCCGCTATTTACCCAAAAAATTCCCGTCAAAGTTGGTCCAGCTATTCCGGAGATTACCTGGAACAAAGAGACAGACAGACAAAAATTGTAAAAAAAATGTATTTCTAGTATAGATATAGGTAAATACATAAATATCCATTTAGTAGAAAAACAAATTGTTGCCATTACAAACAGACAATTTAATTTTATTTATTGGTATATATAAAGATATTTATTATAATATGTGGTAAATAAGAATTGAAAGAAATTTTAAGGAGTTTCTTATTTAAACACTAACTATACCCGCAGCTCCCCCTCGTATGTTTTCTATTCCTCACAATTATTTACTGCGCCATAATTTGAAATAATCATTGGAAAATAATATTTTGATGGGCAATATTTTTTTGACACTAAATTGTTTTTGGTCTTAACAAAAAGCAAAGAAACATTTCTCACAAATTCAAACACTTCTTAGTAAACTGTCTATTGAATCAGATTTTACAGAATATATTTCATTTTTTTTAAGATACAACCATGATTATTTTCGAAAAATAAGAGTAGTTTGAGTTATGCTGTCTCTTAGAAAAAGTCCCGTCAAAATCGATACAGCCGTTACGCAGATTAGCCGGAATAAACAGAAAGGCAAAAGATAATAAAAAAATCATGTTTTTAATGTAGGTATCGTATTCATTCATTCATTTAGTAAAAAGTTATTATTTTGACATTACAGACACAACAACTTTATTTATTTTCATAGATTATTATTTAGTTTTTCATTTGTATAACAGAACTACAGAAATACATATTGTAATCTTCTATATCTATATTTTCCTATCATTCAAAATTATTTACTTTCCGGTTACCAAATTATTTTTTTTTAATCATTTAATAAAATTACTTAATCTATTCGTACATAATTGAACTAAAAAAAGAAATCTAATTTGATTTTAGATAAATAAACCCTACGACCTATTTAGGTAAATTTTATTGTAATATCTCAAACAATTGTGAAGATGTTATAACAAATGTACGTTAAACTAGAGACTGTAGACTAGAATTTCATTAGCGCAGAACAATAGGACTATTTTACTTAATATATAATAAACAGAATCGCCGTCGTCCGTGTCTCAGTATGAAATTCAGTTTAGTCTATCTTAATGTACAATGGAACTGTTTGTTAATTTCGACAGGTCAAATAAAATGACCAAGTAAAACAATCTTATTTGTAATCACACGTTCTTCTACGTAATTTTTCTAAATTTTGCTTAGAGACTTAATTAAGGCTTTCTTTATTCAAATTTTATTTTTAGTGGTGTATTTTTTATATACTTTTAATAGAGATTTATGGTGTAGGTAAGAAGTGGTTAAAATGTTTGTAGGCGGCCTAAACTAAACATGAGAAGAACGTCACCTTTATGTATAAAAAAGTACTAAATATTTAATGTCTATCGAATTGTTAACGAAGGAAAGCAGTAATTAAACATTTTATTGAGGGGGCCACCATCTGATCATTAATATTAAAATAGCACTAAAATTGTTCATTCTTTATGTTGTTAGCTTCTTCCGATCGTAATGAGCCTATAAAATTTTTCTTTACGCTTAATATTATGCGTCACAGATAATCCATACAATGATTATTTAGTACACAGATGAAGTAAAAATGGTAATAACAGCCATGAAATGAATCGTATACATTATAGACAACTCACAAAATGTTTAGGCTTAAGAGAACATTTAATAGTCGCAACACACAACGGCCCGCCCGTTGCAGGTCAAGCCGCAAGCGCGACGTTTCTATAGAAGATGTCGCGTCGACACGAGTCACATGTCCCGACCCACCCGCTGTATGTCGATACCATAAAAGATAATTTTACTAATTATATCAATTAAATTTCATGTTTAAAAACAGAGTTTCTTGAGAAACGTTATGTTTGACATGAACTTCATTGGATCTATCTTTGCCCTTTTTTTTTGCTTATTTTTTCTTCGTCATACTTGATTACACAGTTGACAGGGTTTGATCTTTGCTTATTTTTAATAACATGAGGGACGGAGATCTTAATAGTGAATGGTGGCTTTTGTGTATTTGAACTTTCCTTACTAGTGCTGATAAGGCGGGGGGGGGGGGGGGGGGGGGGGGGGTCAAAATTGTCCAAAATTTTACTTACATTATATTTGATCGGCTACTAGATCTTACTTGTTTATTACGTTAGTGTGCAATTTTATTATTTTCGCTGAGAGATTTGTAAGACACTCATTTAATTGCAACTATGAAATTCTAAAAAAAGAAAGTCTAAAATATACATTAACCAAGTTTATTATTTAACCGTTTTAATACAGTAATACATTGTACTTACCTAAAGCGTAAATTTTACTTTTAATATAAAAAAAAGTAAATTATTTTAGCTAAGTCAAGAGTTTATTGTAGATAATTTTTCTTTCTCAAAATTTTTACAAAATCGCGTCGGTAAAAGCCGATGATCGTCGCGAGTTAAGTGTTATTTGCATTAGTATCTTCTCTCTGGATTATCTTAAGCTTCTCATTCATCTTACCTTGCTTCGAGAGAAATTTTTTGAATTCTCTCCATTTTCGCACAATAGCCAGTTTATTATCCCATCTGGAGGGCATAAAAGAATCATAGTGACAAAAGCTTATTTAACCATTAGTCCTATAAGACGCTCAGGGGAATACCTAGAGACTAGGAAAAATATAAGGAAATACGGACGGCGTTTATTCCATACAACCGTATGCCTCTGTTACCTCACTGGATGTGCATTCCAGGAAATATTTTATAACATATAATACATATACACCACTGCCATGCTCATATATTATGACATTTTCCATAAAATAATTATTATACAAACTTAAAGATAAGAATAAATGCCCGAATTTTAACTTACGTTTTCAAACGTCTGTCAAATATATTTGAAACATCAAACATAAATTTAGATTTAAAAAAAAGCTTTCTTATTTTCACTGCGTAATAGTGTTTTTAATGTTTTTATACGGAACCCTAATTACTTTATAAATACTTTTGTGACTTACATTAAGCAACGATGTTTCTCACAAATTCCAGTGCCACATTAATTTCATATGCCAGTAAAACTGTATTTTGAATCGGATTTCATTCATAATTTCATGAGTTTTCATTTTTTAACGCGGAACCCTAATTATTTTCGAAAAGTTACTCGGAATACTACAGCTATGTGCCAAAATCGGTCCAGCCCTTCCCGACATTACCCGGAACAAATAGAAAAATAGACAAAAAATTATAATTTTGGTATAGATATCGCATATACATTCATATCTATTTAGTACAAAAAATATTTTGACATTACAAACAGACACTTCAATTTTATTTATTAGTATATATAAAACCCGCCGCCAAAGTCGAATTCACAGGTAATAAAATATTAAAAGGAAATTTAATTTCCTACAAAATGATCGTATAAATATATGAAAAGATATACAGTATTTTAAGTAATTCGGTCGTCCGCGATACCACGAACGCGGAACTGTCCGAGCGTCTGATAATACTTTTATCAATATTCAGCAAAATATTTTTTTAAATATTGTATTATTTATATATCATAAGATATATATGTTATTGTATACAGTTATTAAATATCTTTACTTTAATTTGAACTCTTCTTTATTTTTCACTGGACAGTTGTCTCTGCCCAGTGACAAAAAATGCAATAATAATAGGTTACGAGACCAGATAAAACTTCGCCCTGGGTGTAATATCACGTAACTGCAAAATTTACATATTTTATTATTTTGATATCCAAATATTAGTTTAATCAGTAGTAATAAACAAAAGTGTATTTTATACTCTTTTTACACGTTGTAAGCAGTAAGCCTGCTTGGACCACAATCTCATCTGATGTTAAGTGATGGTGTGGTTCAGGATGGTAAACACACTAAACCTAAAGGTATTGTTTTCAAGTGATGGTGCGGGAACACATCTATTATTATATATTAACAGGTTTTAAACTTAAGTGTGGTATCTACTAAGGCGGACATTATTAGAAAATCCCCTACCACCATGCTACGGTTTCTTAACGATGTTTTCCTTCACCGAAAGCTCAGGCTAGTTTTACAGTTGGATAGGTGGGTTCGAACCTGCGTCCATTGACGCAAAATCCGCTCTAACAATTACGCTACCGTTGCTTCGCTTAATGATCTAACAGTATTTTCTCTCTCTTGACAAGTGAACTAGTCTCCAGACTCTTTCAAAACTTATTAATAAAAGGCTTCACTTATAATAAAAAGTTTAAAGAGAAAACAAATTGTTCGTCATTCACGCAAAAACTACTGAACTTAATTCTACGAAATTTGGTATCATAGTGGTTTATACTGTGTAGTAGTAATATGCAGGATAATAGATTAATATTTGAAAACTATGATAATATAGTGCATGCACAATAACATCTACTTCAATATACTTTTGCTATGAAACTTTGTATTTAAGGTCTTAATTAGGAAAGAAGTTCTCTATATCCCGGAGTAACATAGAGGCCCAAATTTTTTTTCTTACGGCAAAGTGAGTGAAAATGGGCATAAATTCCATGCGGTAGAAGTCACGGGCACAGCTAGTTAGAAATATAAATACATTCGGCTCATCTGCCAAAAGAGGGAATCAGAAACGTAAGGTTTCATCTAATGACATCTAGAAATACATAATATACTTAAAATAAAATATTTTTAACATAACGGAACACAAACTAATCAAATCTCTTTGTATATAAACTAAATCAATTCATTAGATTTATTATCTGACTAGTAAAAAAAATACAAAATGTCAAAACACAAACTGAATAATAATATCTCTATCACAAACTGCAACTATGTAAATAATATTAAAATTTTCAAGTAACTAACAAAGCATAATAGATAATTTCACCCAAAAATTATAGAGGTATGTATCTAGTCAATGATAAACACTATAGTAATAATCGTAGAATAAGAACACTAGCTGTGCCCAAGTCTCCAAACGTTTTAGACAATTCCTTATATTTTATTTATGAAAATAAATTTTTACTTACATTGAGTCCGTGTAGCTCGAATTAATTATTTATTTTCGTATGCACTAAAAGAACTAAGTGTCAAAGTCCATGTAAAACAACCTGAACATTTCAATTTTCGCTGTATAATTGCCACTGTAATCCTATTAATTTCATCATATAAAATTTAAATAAAAACGCAGTGAAAATAAAAAAAAACTTTTTTTTACTTTTATCGTAATATAGTTATTACACAAATACTCGTGAAAATTTCATTGGAATGTCTCCAATAACTTTTCTATATTTCGAAAAATTATTCGGTATTAAACTATTGTACTCTAAATTAAATTATAACAAAAAAGCGATTTCAGGAGACATTTATTTTCCAATAAAATATGAACGAAAATGATATTGAGCAAAACAGTGAGACTTGTCATGATTTTTAAGTATTGCTAAATGCTAAGTTTAGTATACCTAGGTTTTTATTTTACGTATTTAATTATACTAGTATTGTCCCGGTGATCGAAATTAGACCATAAGCAAGGAAAGGAAAAAAATATCTTGAACTGTTTGCCTATTTATGCATACCTATATAGATTTCAGGGTTTATACAATATAGTAAAATTACATAGATCGTATTTATCGACTTATAAGCGCACTAAGAAACAGAAACGAATAGAATATTTTCATCTATAACATGTAAGGATTTCTCTGGTAGCTATTACAGATATTATAGTTTGAATTATAACGAATGCAGCAAATACCTTAAATAACATTCGTATCAATCTATCAAAGATTCATTCTTTTTAATAGCTTGTATTGATATTAGGAAAAAAGTATTCCCAAATTCCCAGTAATATTCTACATATAGAAGGGTTACTGCGAAAACCATTTTTATCAAAAATGAATTGTACAGATGACCATACTTATTTTTTAATGGCAAAACTTGCTTAGCGATGGGATAAACTGTTTAGAGGTTATTATTGCCTGATAAGGTCATAAAACGAAGCAAAGTGGCCAATACTCAATCACTAAAATAACATGAACTCTTTAAACAATTATCTTCAAAATACTACGCTAAGTCACAGGAGCGGGGGAGGGGGGGGCTTTGGTTTTTGTTACATAGTCGATATCGCCGAGATAAATTTCGCACTTTTTCGACCTATCGTTGAATATAGCGCGCTGTGTTTAGCGCTTCTTAAGCTCACAGTTGGCCACATGAGGTTTTGTGTGTTATGGGAGAAAGGGTAGAGTGGTTAGATGTCGAGGCCGTCGATGAAGAGGAAATGACTAAGTCTGAAGAAAGTCCTGGTACTACTGCCCCCGTGATCAATGATGTATCCGAGTGGATAGATGCTGGGAACGTATTTATTGAAGACGTGTGAGACGGATATTAATATACTTAAACAGAAAATCATTGTTATTTCGTAAATTAAGTTACGGTAGTATTGCTACCGTACATATAGAATCGGTTTTTAAATAAGTTTTCTTTATAATATTTAATTTATTAGTAATTATATGCATGCATGCAGTCTTATGCAGTAAACACCGTATGAATAACGACGAATTTGAGTCAAATTATTTACACTTGTTTCACTTTTTGCCTGCGCAATGATTAAAAATTATATTGTCAATACTACGTAAAATCTTTATCTTGCCATATACTACGAGTGGTCACCGAGGGAAGGGAAGGGGTCGAAAAATCTTAAAAAATAAGTCACGTAATATGGGTACTTTAACTAAGTAAGTATTTTTCTTTATGATCAAATTAATATATATCTATCTCCATGGGATCATTAGTACAAATCAGCGTTCCCTAGGTTCGATTTTGAAGGCGTTTTCATTCTTCGTATATATTAACGATCTACCGCTAATGGTTGATAACTGTGCTGATATGGTCCTTTTTGCAAACGACACTTACCTTATTTTCAAAGAGAAGAGAAATAATTCAGAGGTTAGTGTAGTAAACTGTACCTTAGCTAATAACTCAAAATTACTGTAAATAATTTACTACTAAATACTAACAAAATATAATGTATTAAATTTTGACTTATCTGAATTAATTTTCAGATTTTTTTTTTATTAATATGTCTAATTCTAAAGTCATGAACTGAACAACATATTGTAATGTCGGATAATAATACATTCTTGTAGAGAATGACATTTATTCTATGTATAATACATGATAGGTTAACACATGGCGACACGTGACCATGATGAGTTAACAGCTAACGATGATTAACATTTTAATTGTAAACGCCACAACGTTTTCGGTGTCACCGTCGAACAGCCCAGCCAGCCGTGGTGACAGCCTTGCAAAGTCGCAACTCTGGAAAATCGTTCCTCGGCTCGTGACACCCAATTGTGCGTGTGACAAGCTCTTAATAGGTTATTATAACATTCGTCCCACATTTCACGAATAACGTTAAATTGAACGCAATTTCGCACGTAACATCGCGTATCCATAACTAAAAATCTGTTTTTTATACTCAGTCATTCAGACATGTGCTTATTTTTGATGAATATTGTATCTATTAATTATTATTCTTAAATTTTATAATATCCTTTTAACTTTTTTTTCACTATATAGCATGAGCCGTCATAGATCGTACGATTAGTTAACGGAGTCATGGCTAGTCTGTCGGGAACAAGCCAATAGCTACATACAGCAAAACTAAGACGGATTGTTTTAGCTAAATAACGCCTATTCAAAATATTTCGTATAATAGAAAATACTTCGTTAAAGTACAGATTTACTGCGTTACATTATAACATTAGATTTAGTTTGGAGAAAATAAACACGCTAACAAATTCAATTTAAGTTTTTAACTATTCTCTATACATATGCGTACACATACGTATAAATATAGTATAGATATATTAAGCATCGAAACATATACATACATTTTAAGCAGCTACGGTTTAAGAGGATATGTTAGCGGCATTTATTTCATCCAAACGTAGTCGCTTGTTTCCTCCCTGGCATAGCATTATGGTAAATATAAAAAAGCTCAAAGTTACTAAAAAGGCAATGGAAAGGGCTACCCTTGGAGTTACAGTGCGTGATCAAATTAAGAATGAGGAGATCCGCAGAAAAACCAAAGTAACCGACATTGCCCGAAGATTAGCTAAACTTAAGTAAACGACGCACCGGAAGACGTGCCGTAGGTAGGCCCCCCGACGACCTGGTATTCGCTGGATGCGGGTGGCGCAAGACCGTTCGTCGTGGAGATCTTCGTTAGGGAGAGACCTATATTCAGCAGTGGGACGTCTTTCGGTTTAATGGATGGGTGGAAATATTTTTATACCAATTAATATATATCCACCATCATCATGCCCGTACGCTTTGATTTTTTCCATAAATTAGTTATTGTAGAAACTAGGAGCCTTTGAAAATGAACAAAATGCTCGATATCTACCGTCATTTTCAGAAGTATGTCAAAAAAAATTGATGAATATACTTTACAAAATGAAAACGTAGAGACATAGCCAAATGTTCTTATTCTAATATTGGAAATAGCAATAGATTTCTGTAATACCTATTTTTGAAATTTATTGCCGATCGCATGTACTCTTAATTTTAAATGTTTACTCGTTTTCTTCATTTTTAGAGTTTTTAACCAATTAAGTACAACCTTAGCAATAGAGACTATCCTAATCTATCCTTGATTGTAAAATATTTCAGAACCGTGTTGTAAATATGTACAGTTATAAATATTAACATTAGTCTTTGTGCAAAAGAGGAATTTATATTGGAGAGTCGTAACACAAAATATACGGCGTTGCTACACCTATGAATACGTAGGACTATTTAGAATTTCTTTATGTTGACTAATAATACACACTTGAAGGACAAAGAGTAGCCGAGTTGAGATTGAGAGCTTTGCTTTCTTTGTAAACTTCAGCAATTTGATATGTATAGGGCCCTTTAATCATAACCTTAAGGACGGAACTTAAGTTATGTTTGCAAGTTTTTACCTTATAAGGTCAGCACTTTAATCAAAATCTCACCTGATGTTTAGTGATGATTTAGTCCAGGCTGATAAACACACTAAGCCTAGAGGTACTGGATCTCAAGTGACGCTGCCAGAACATAACTATTCCTTATTAGCAACAGGTTCTCAAACTTGATATTGGTTGTTACCCAGACGGGCATTACTAGAAAATGATCTACTGACATACTATGGTTTCCTCACGATGCTTTCCTTCATCAAAGCTGAAGCTCATAATAGATTTGGAAAGGCAGGTTTTAACACATTAAAAGATTATGATGTGTCTTACGTATTATAATCTACATGATTGTCTTTTTTAGGGCGAGCTTTTAGCGGCTCACATTATTAATAACCAGTCATATTATTACGTTTGGCATAGAGATGTGTACATTTTTCCTTTTTATTATATTCAGGTATACCGTTTCCTCTGATTGTCCAAAAATGTCTTCAAAAACAAAAGCGAAACCCAATGTGATACTGACGCTCAACACTGCAGGAATGAGGACGTTACAAAAAGGAAACAATCTAATAGCGTACACTGCGTTAACATTTTTCATAATTTTTATAATTTATATCGGAACCAAGGACTGGAAAGGGTTCACTCGTCCAGATGAAATGGACCTGGGTTCTGTACGAGTACCATCGCATATCTGCTGTCAAAAGCACATTCATACACACAGACGTTAAAAATTAATAATGAAAAGAAAAATAAAAGAAATTGATTAAAATTAAACATTTTTCATTTCCGCATCTTCATAGTTTGTAGTTTTGATTTCAGCATCTAATTCTCTCAATTTTTTATGAACAATTTTCAAGTCAGCGAAACATGCCAATCTTATTCTTCCCGCTCTATGAACGCTGGTTGCGGCTAAACCGAATAGCTCGCCGTTTTGAAGAATAAGGTCCCCAGCCCGGACGGGGCATCGCTCCAGATCCTTTGCGCAAATCAAAATATTTTTATTCAAATGTTTAATAGATGTGGCAATATTAGGATCTTCCTTGTCGACTAAAGTGACAATTTGCATGGAAAGCGGTCGGGCAACGTTCAAGGATCTTCCAATGATTTTAGCTTGAGCCTTTAAATTTAAATTTAGGCCTATATTAATTACGTCAACACATCTTGCCATATTTTCATAGCTGGATAAGAGTACCAATGTCTTGGAGAGTACCCCGTCGTGGTGTATTGACTCGATGACATCTACTGAGAATCCTTTTTTGCAGACATGTCTGTAACATATGTTTATAATGATTAGGAATTAATAAAAAAATAATGAACTGTACACTGTACAGTTTTGTGTAACATGCAAAGTTTTAATATAATGTGAATGAAACAGAGGCCAAATCGACACATTACACACAACATTTTGTATATAAAATCAATTATATATGGTTACAGTTTAATATCTTTATTCAATTACAGTTATTGTAAAACGTTTGGAGACAAAAGACATGCGATAAAAGTAGAAAATATCTACGTAAAGTAATAAAAACAAAAATCCTTTTATTAGTGTCTATAGACAGAGAAATATAGGTACTGTTCTTTAATAACAAATAAATATACGTCAAATTGTGTAACAACTTTTTGGTTTTTTACCCCAGTGTAAAATACATAGTAATTTGGTCAGTAGTGAATCAAATGAACGAAAGAAAACGACACTAATATTATTAATAATAATACATTTTTTTAAACTGTATTTACGAATAAGTACTAGCACTTATTTAACTAAAGATTAATAGCTAACAAAAAATTGTTCCATATTACTGTAAAAATATTGCTTAAATATATATTCCTAAACTATAATTCAAAGCTTGGACTCTTTTTTTAAAATTAATAACTAGCTGTGCCCGGTAAGGGTTGCAAAGCCACAGAAAGAATATTTTGCTACAAAACATCGCGGCATATGCACTTCCGCACACTCTCCGGGTCTCTCTCCGGTGGCAGCCCAAGACGTGCTCCGTTCCCCAACTAGGGAGGCTCTTGACGCCGCTACCAGTACGATACAGTGATACAGCCCAAGCATCAAGCAGTACACGCACAACACTGTATACACACTCCTGCATATAACATGCAGGTACATAGGTCTTGTAAGGAACCTTTTTTTTATTAATAAGAAATAAAAAATGTGGGGTTTAGCTAGGTTCAAATCAGCGGGCCGGTGGGCTTGCCGCAGGGGGCGACGCGGAGCAATGCTCACGCAATCCCGTATCGCCTCCATCTCAAATGCGGCGGGCGGCTCCGGGGGGTTTAGTGGGTATTTCCGGACGCTTCACGTCCGGGTGAGTCCCACACTGGTGCGGAGACGTCCCTCCGCGCACCTTACCCATTGCATTGAGGGACTTCGGTCTCACGAATGCAATGGGTAAGGTTAATGCGTAAATGCATTCCCATCGTCAAAAAAAAAGGTTCAAATCCGCGGAAATTTTATAACATAGGTAGCGGCTAAGGCGAGGTTCGAACCCTTGTGCCAGTTACCTTTTGCGGCGAGTGCCTTCAGTACTCGCCCCCAAAGTTACGGTGAAGCTGTTAAGGCGCTTCCGATTAACAGCATTAGCTAGTTTAGAAAAAAAAACAATTTGCAGAACAACACACTTACATTGATTTACTGTATATTGTAAATTTATACTAAATATCGTTACTCCTTAGTTACTTTTACAACTTTACCTTTAATATAACCTAAACCTATCTAGTAATAAAAATGCTATCACAACTGTCCCAACACGCCCTTTATAATACTGGTCAATACTAACATATAGACAAATAAATATTAATAATTATAATTGAATCTTAATTATTGATAGGTAAAACTGTACGTAGGTACATTGATTTGCAGCTGGTTAAATAGACAACCAGTTTGTTATAAAATACTTTGTGCAAAAATTTTAATTGTACATTATTTATGAGTTTGAGTTTGAAGAATTAGTAGTATATGATAATAAACAAACTTAGTAGGACTTCCTAATTGCAATCGAATTGGACCAGATTGGGCGCATATTCCATTCGCTATTATCGAAGTACGACTGACCACAGCACCAATGCATAGCAACTCTCCAGAAGACACCAGATGTATCCTTGCGACAAAATTATAATCCGTAATTTTAGCACGCATGCAGCTTATTTCAGAGCTCGTATTACTTTTAGTTGAACCATATCCACGATAATGCATTACAAAATTGTTAATTACACACGCCATAGTTACCACAAATATGGTTACTAGCAATGATACGATACTCCATTTACTTCTGTTCGTGCGGTCGTCCCAAGGGGTGTTGATAAAATTATATACAAATTCGATTTCATCTGGCTCGCTGTTGCTTACAACTATTTTGTTATTATCGTTAATATCTTCCATTATTGAGGTTAGATTTTTATTGTCAAATTTACAATCTATTAGGTCACGATTCAATAAAGATTAGCATAAGGTATTTCTTTTATAAGGGACAGCATGTGTATACATACACCGTTTGTAAGGCCTAAAACTGTGTCGGTAGTCGAAGCGATAATTAATCAATTGGTAGAGTGATCAGATTGCGCGTCGATGGACATAGATTAGAACCCACCTATCCAATTTATACTATATTTATAAGAACTTAATCGTTAATTCCAGCTAGACTGGGTGGCGTTCGGGAAACTACGCAGAATCTTTTCGTCCGAAATACCGCAGTGTCTCAAAACTAAAAACTTCGGTCAGTGTGTGTTGCCAGTAACATACGGCACTGTGTCGTGGTCGTTTACGATGGACTTAATAAGAAAGTTCAAAGTTGTTCAAAACGCAATGAAGAAGGTTATGCTTAGAGGTTCACTGTGTAATTAAACCAGGGATGAGGGTATCCGCAGAAGAACCAAAGTAACTGACATTGGGCGAAAAGTTGCTATACTTAAGTGGCAGTGGGCTTGGCACATTGCACGCAAAATCGATGGCCGTACCGGAAGAGGCAACGTGGGTAGGACCCCACAAAGTGGACCAACGACCTGATGAAGGTTGCAGGAATCCGCTGGTTGTGGATAGCGCAAGACCGGTCGTTGTGGAGATCTCTGGTGGAAACCTATGACCAGTGATGATGGTCTTTCAATTGAAAGGATGGATTTCAAACTCGATAAAACAAAAAAATGTCATCAAAATCATTTTAATATAGGTACCACTATATGATACAATGATAGAATACATTATGCAGTATTACTTATATTCACGATCTCGAATTTGGAAAAATAATTTGATTTCTGTTAGTACCAAAAATAATTGAGAACCTCTACAAAAACATAGTCCATGATTTTTCAATAATTATTTATAAACTATATTACGTAGTGAATAGTTTGTTTTTTGTTAGGAGGACATTTTTGTTAGAACACTATATAAAAATTAAACAAGAAACTTCAAATTTGACGTTTATAACTTTTAGGTTATGTTATTATTAGTAAATACTAAATATTAGTTTCGATAACAAATTGAAAATATAGTGTTATCTTTTTTTAAGAAATAAGTAATCATTTCTTGTAAAATAAAATGCCAACAGTTATATTAATTGATGTGTCTCTATCGATGTCACGGCCTGTAATAACGTCGGATACCACTGAAAGCCACACAAGATTCACCATAGCTACAGCAGCTATAAATGCACTTTTAGATTATTTATCAGTACATGCAAAGTTAGAATATGTGTCGTTAGTATCTTTCTCTTCGGTATATGAAGGTAAAATTTGAAGTCTATTCTTAGTTTTAATTTTTTTAATCTAGGTAACAATATATTTTCCCTAACATATATTCATATGCTTTTAGTTGTTGTACCCTTTACGCGTGACTTCGACAGTATTAAAAACAAACTACCACACTTAGAAGAAGGAGACAAGACTTGTATTGACACAGCACTTCATGGTATTGCTCAACTTATATTAAATGAATGGGGATATCAAACACCTGTGCAAATTATAGTGGTATTTAGTTTTTTATCTTCCTAGTTAGGAGTTCTAATATATGGTTATTTTTAAATTTTCAATATTTTCAAGTATGCCAAGAATAACTACATACATTTCCATAAGATTGAAAGCAGCCCATACTATGATAATAATTTGATTTAAATAAATAGGAATTTTTATAATTTTTGGGTTTTCTATTACTAAGTTAAAATCCTGTAATTATTTATAATTATTAGGTGACAGATGGAAGCAGTGGTGTTGGAACCATAGGCAGAAATCGTATAATTCAAGCATTACCATTACCGCCTCCATATCCAGCAAGAATAAGTATATTGCCTGTGGTCTCACCACATGACCCTTGCTTACAGCTTGGTAAGTATTTTAAAAACATTAGGTGAAGGATTACTTAATTTTGTCCATATTAAACAAATCTTAAAAATCACCCAAGAATTGATCATTAATTGCAATATCTCTCTATTTAATATAATAATAACTGATAATAGAAATATATAATCTTTAATAATAAATTATAGGAATGCATCAAATAATTTGTAAAATTCTTAATCCTGTACTTTCAGCAATGCCATTGTATCAGAAAATAGTGGACCTAACTAACAATGCACCTAGCAATGTAGGTTGTATTTCACGTGGCTCCATCTATTGCCCAGATCAATTATCAGTTCCTGGAGTAGGTACCACATTTAAATACATCTTAGCCTATTATATGCTTTTAGTATTCCACAGAATCTTTTTGTCTCTTCTGAATATAAAGTGAATGAATTATATAAAAGTAAAATAGTAAATAAAAGAATAATTTAGTGAATTTAAATGAAGAAATTTTAAACAATGATTTAATTAAATATGCCACCTGTTAATTTGTGTGTATTAATTTTCTGCAATGTGTTATATCCTAGAAGGTAGACCGACGACCTGGTGAAGGTAGCAGGAGTCCACTGGATGTGGGTGGTGTAAGACCGGTCGTCATGGAAATCTTTGGAGGAGACCTATGTCCAGCAGTGGATGTCTTTTGGTTGAATATAATTTTAAACATACCTAATAGACTACTGAATTTATAAAGATTCATTGTATTAACTTGGATTTATAAATGTAATTAATTATAACTTGTTATGTTACTTTACTAGTGTTCTACCAATGGACAGATTTTGAAAAAAAAATACAGTTTCCAATCTCTTTTCGTTTGTATCACTACAGCTTGTCAATAGCTAATAAACAAAGATAAATGTAGAATATCTAATTATTAACAGAGGAGAAAAAAGTCTTAAACTCTTGTCATTTAAATATTTGTATTAAATGTTTATTATTATTCATACAATGACCATAATGAATGAATGTTTCTTATCCAATATATATTTTGAAACTTAATTTCTACTGTCTGTGATCATAGATAATAGTAACAATGAATCGTCTATGTGAGCAACAATTCCAAGAGTTTTGGTGTGCACTCAAATGTGGTCAGCTGGAGGCTCGGGTTCAACTGTTCCCACCACCACAAACTGTTACACATGAAGGCCTGGCCACAAATTATACTCTCTCAAACCAGATTCACGTCATTGGCTTTTTACAGCAACAAGAATTGGGTAAGTAAAATAGAAAGTAACAAAATATTAGGAGTATTTTATATAATAAACCCAATCATCAAAGTACAAATATGAAATTGTTAATCATATTAGGGATTGTTCATTAATCATGTGAAGCAAAAAGGGTTTCGGGGAGAAGGGAGCTGAAGTTAGATATCACGCCTATTTATTTATCTGTTGACGGTGCGATATGTAAACGTAAAAGCGGCATGTGGCCTTAACTCACCATGGCCAGGTTTCCAAAAGTCAATTAGCTTATACCAGTATTTAAAGATAATATTCTAAAACTGTAATCACAAGCCAAATTTTACTAATAGTATACTTAAATATTCATTTTAGGCACCCCAATAGCTGTAAGCAAGCATTTAGTAATACCGCAAGCTCAAATGAATGGAAATACAACAACATTAAGAGAAAATTATGGCTCGAAAACACCAACAAAGGTATCTAAGATTACATGTTAATTTATGAAATATCTTTGATGTCGTAAAATTAAATTATTTCTATTAAGATAAATGTTTTTCAGGAAGGTTCCAGTAATGAAACTGTAGAAGAAGAGACATTGGATCCAAGCAAAATACCTAATTTCTGTGTACTACTTCATGGGGCCTTAAAAGTGAGTTTGTAAACTTACCTTAATCAGACTTTGTGATTGAATATGTTTTATAGTCAAGATAGAGAAACGGCCTTGTTGATGATGGGTTATAAGAGAATTTTAAAGTAAATATACCAAACATCCACATATAGATAAATAAGCTAAATGTATAACGGTTAATCCATGTTTCCACTGTTTATCGACTGATTTTCTTCTTTTTTTCTTGATGTATACCTATTTTTTGATCTTTATAGGAAAGAAATTAAAAAAAAAAAATGGAGACATTTTTTTGTGCATATTTTCTATTTTTAAAATAGTTGAAATTCGAACACCATGCTACACACTAGTAATAATAAATACTAAAGTGCCTATGTAATGGAACCTACCTCAACATCTTTAAAATGTAGATTTACCAGATTAAGAGCACTATAATTTTGAGTTCGTTATCATGTAATTTTATAGTGTTTCATGCATTTTTTTTATTATTTTAAATACCTACCTATTTTTGATGTCATTGTTTAGATATTTTAAGCAGGAAGTTAGTAATTTATTTACTGCTTTCGTGAATTGTCTATTGTAAGAGATTGGGCAATTCGACGTGTATAGATTTGAAGTGGGGTTAGTAAACCCTACGCCCCTCCTTCCAAACGGACCTGCAACTAGTAATCAAAAACATATGGCCCACGATTACGGTATTTAACAGACTGGTTTTTCTAGTATACTGTTCAAATAATATGGAATATTTGGCAGTTTTTGGTAATATTTTTCTTGCTTATTATTTTCTTGAAAATATTTGAATCTGTTCCCTGTTTTGATTTTTTTTATTTGTGTAGAAAATTTTCACACTATTAAGTATTATTGTAGGTCGAAGGTATGGCGGCAATAGTCGCACTGGGTACTGAGTGGTGGGGCACACTGTCAGCGTGGTGCGAGCCGACTAGAACCCGCCGCTCCTGTCTGCTGCTGCACGTGTTGCGTCCGGGCGTCGCCGCCGCGCCCTGGCTCGGACCCTTGGACCAGCTCGGACCCGCTGACGACTCAAATACAACTGGTATTATTATCTTCGTAGTATTATATATTGTCTTCGATTCCTAGGTGGCGCAGTTGTATTACAGTGCGACTGTTGTTCTGAGGTCTCGGCTTCGATCCCCGGGTCGGGTCAAGTGGTATTGGGTTTTTCTATTCAGTATCATCCCGGAGTTTGGAATTTGTGCCCGATATGGCAACAGGCTCGCCCCCTTTTTTTTTTTTTTTTGACGGGGGTAATGCATTTACGCACTACCCTTACCTATTGTATTAGTGAGACCGAAGTCCCCCAATACAATACCGAAGTCCCCCAATACAAGACAGGCTCGCCCCTTGACACATCTGGGACGGAACTAAGCTCGGCGAATAGTGTGTGGTGTAGTTCGCTACTTCACCTCTTCCTAACCCTTCAGGGATATCAGGCGTGAGCTTATGTTATGTTGTTCTATTAGAACTAGTATTATTGACTACTGAAGTAGATTTTAAAATATATTTGAATAATTATTAAAGGAAAACTCAAAATTTAAACAGATTCAGATTTCATTAAATTTTCACTTAATCAGAAAAGTTTACGTTTTGTCTAAAAATCGTATTACGGTCGACTAAAACTAACCGAATCAATTACTACAATTTTACTTCCGTCAGTTGTATCATGATATAAATCTCACAAATATCAATTTCAGAAGTTATTTGTTTAGATCTATAAGGAGTAATGTATTTATGTCACAAAATAATTTCAAGTTGAATTTATTCTGGCTCTGTCTATTTAACGAGGAATTTATGAACATACCACTATCGTTTAATTGTTATTACTAATATAGCGGAAACGTTTCCGATACGTTCCTGGCGGTCGTATAGCGGAGGCGGAGCCAACTCTGCGTGGGCGCGTCCGCACGCGCTGCTCGCCGACGTGCAAAAGGTTCTACGTCACGCGCGCAAACTACCGGACAAAACACAGCACCTTTATAAGGTACTACTAGCTGCTCTCCGCGGTTTTATCCGCGTAGTTCCCGTTCCCGTGGGATTTTCGGAATAAAAACATCTCCATACCAAATTTCATTCAAATCGATCTAGTTGTTTTTATGTTTATTCATTACTTACAAAAAATACATATCTTTTCCTCTTTATAATATTAGTATAGATATAATATAATTTTTTGATTTTAATCCAAACTCTGCAAAATGACTGCATTCCATCTGATGTTAGGTATAGCCCGTGAACGAGATTCTTAGTTCTGAGGTTTTACGGCACTTTCTGATCCCGGAACACGACGCGTTTTAACGTGTCATTATGAGTTTCTTTGTATAATACTATGTACTCAATTTACAAGTAAACACTTTTTTTCTGAATAATTATTCATATCGATTTTCGGTGTAAATCGTTTATACTTTCAAAAATGTATGTAGCTTTAAATACATTTAAATAGCCTTATATGTTAGTGACTGCCTCTACCTATAATAGTACCGCCAGCGTATCTTGACCGCTCTGAAGTTAGTGTCTTGAGAAGTTTCGCGTGTTATAGAGACAATTGTTAAATAATATATACATATACTAGGGAACAAACGCTACCATATACATTTAAAATATTATGTGGCTACACCTATAATATAATTTCATTAAACAGATCTCTTCTATGCATACTCTTAAGTATACGAATTTCAATATGTTCAAGATTCGCGGACCTTACTTTGTAAAGATACAGGGGACAGTTCAAGTATTGCAGAAGCACCAATGAGATGTGGGAGGGAGAGTTCTCCGTTTTTCTTATTTTTGATGACATAGGGGATGGGGTTCGAAGGCTTACGTAATCATATGGGGGATGGGGCAAGATCTTTTCAACTGACAAGGAGGGGGTAGTCTAAAAAGTTAAATGGTTTCGCCATACAGCAGATGGGTCGGGACGCCAGCGCAATTTTACTTTATGAGTATAAGTCCATGTTTATAAGAAAAATATTGTGTATTCGGTTAGGAGTTGAATCGTCTTCGTCGTGCGGCGATATCGCTCGGGTTCTCCGAGTTGTTGTCGTGCGTCGCCGCGGCGCTGGAGCGCGAGCGCGCCTCGTTGCCAGGCAACGCGGCCGCGGAGTGCGCGCTGCAGCTAGCGCACGCGGCCGCCGCGTTACGCGACCACCGCACCGCGCTCGATATAAAACACACGTTACAACCATTGCCCGCCAATTTCACTGTCACTTCCATCACACATTAATTACTTTTTATACGTTTCATTAAAACACTTTTCTAACTAACGCTACTAACATGTATTGAGTTATCCATTATCTTAACTGATGTTAATTAAGGGTAATGTTATGGCTCATGATGGTAAACAAACTAAACATAAAAGTACTGACTCTAATGATGCTGCCGAAACACACCTACACGTTTTTGCGACAGATTTTGTATATGAAGGTTTCCTTCACCGAAAGCTCAGACTCGTTGTAAAGCCACCATAGTTTCAAGCTACACTATCGTTTGCTAAACTAACTGACGACACTTAACAGTTCGACATCTTTTATTGTTATGTAAGTTATATAACAACTGTAAAATTATAATTAATAGTATGTAAACTATGAAATAAAATGTCAACAAAACCCATGTCTATTTCTTTAACCCTTAATAAATTAAATGAGAACAAAACACGTGCATCCGGCTTCTGCCGTGTGAATTGTTGTATAATCACAATACCTATAATAACTTACCACTTGAAGAGTCCAATTTTAGCTTACATTTAGTTGTTTTACTATGATAAAATAAACAATCGAAATTTGTCTACTTTTTGCCCTATAAAACCAGAACGAAATTTCAACTCTGGATGCCTGTGAATAGAATCTTAAACCATTATACTACGCGTATGTTAATAAGATTCCTCGACTGTCTGTTTTTCGAACCGGTGGTTGTTTTTTTTGACATTATTGTCAGGTTTCAAACTGAAGACAGAATTTTCGATTTGAAAACTGAAGGTCCGAAATCGTCATGAAAAGAATAAAGTAAAGGATCATCACTTTACATACTTTGTTCCTGACACGTTTTGTGGTATTACTAAAAGCTTTACGAGCCCTACGTCTGTAAAGCTTTAGAGTTCTGAGACGAATTACCAGGATAATTGATTTCAAAGATATCATTGGGTTTATCACTCAGTGCAAAGCTCAAGAAGCCCTAATTAGTAAGAATCGGCTTATAGTATTCATTAGCGAAAGCAGTAATTAGGCACTGTCGTTTGAGCAAACATGCACAACATGCCCTGATTACGAAAGTGCAGATTCTGTGATACTGCAGACGAAACCCCAAAACATATCTCTTGTGTGTGAATGTGATCCATCAGTACTCATACGCAACGAAGTTCTGTATAAGCACGTGTTACCCCCAGAAGAAATACAGACACTCTCTGCCAAAGATTCTACGATATCCACGCTGTGTCTAGGCAGAGTAAGCTATGTAATGTGAGGCGATAACAATAGATCTATCTAGGTCGCAGTGATACAGGATTGTCTTAGCCTGCATAGACCCCCTTTCGGAATAATAATAATTAATTCAAAGGATTCAGTTGAAAGGTAATAAAAAATAAAATGCAATAATAACACGTCACGTTATATAATACTTGCAATAAAACACACACAAACACACAATTAGACTTTATACAAATCAAGTACGTATCTATAACGCATACTACCATAAACAGAACAGCTGTTATATTAAGTATACATATTCCGTCAGAAAAGTAACAATCATGTGCGGATCGATTTTGAGATCTGCTCAGCGGTAACCGGTATACGAGAAAAGATTCAAAGTATTATGAAATCCATGAGAAACATAGATGAGATCGCAAAGTTAATTTTAAGGAAAACGAACGAAGCCGCTGCGTTGATCCTAGTTTTTTAATATTTTATTTTACTTAAACTCTTTAAGTTTTTACGTGCACTCATGAACATAGGATCGATATTTATCGCGTTCTTGTACATTTCTTCAGCTAATTTATATTTCTTCCAACGATGATATAATACACCTAAAATATCAAATTTATATGTTTATAAATGTTCTTTACAAAAACAAAACCTAAAAATATTTATTTATAAAATTGTTTAAATAGTATGAAATTGCCATTTTGACGCATTACACAATTATTAATTAAAATTAAATCTGCATTGTATCAGATTTCAGATTGAAACTTATTTTTTAATCTTAAAGATATTTTTTTAAAAGTGCTATTTCATTATTTAACATTCACCTTTAAAGTGAAGATATATACAGAAATTCCGTGTGGTGTCGGCTAAGAATAGTACCACTCCATGTCTACCCGTGGGTGTCGTAAAAGGCGACTAAGGGATACACCAGGGGATGAGCAGCAGCATCCTCTGAGCACCACAAACACCTACTGCGATCGCCAAGCCGCCTGCCAAGCGTGGCGAATATGGCAATTCCCCCCCTTATCTTTGGGGGAGACCAAGTCCAGCAGTGGACGCTTTTACGGTTGGAGGGACGGATGGATATACAGAAAAAATCAGAGTCATTCTCGAAAAGTTTGGAACACCAAACACATGGACTAAAACCATATAAGCCTGTCATAAAAAATTCAATTTCATACTTGACCCCCTAAATATGTAGTGTATCCTTTTTCAAACCTTTATCTAAATTAATTACAATATCATATTATAAACAAGATTAAGAATTATTACTTAATTCTAGTACAGTTATACCCCGCTTAGCGCGACCCCCGTTACGCGCGTTTCACTATAACGCGAATTTTAAATTTCGCGCTCAAATGCCTCGCTTTGCGCGAAAGAGTGCGTATAAACATAATGTAAAGACAATAGATGAATTTTTCGTAAAAAATAAGAGTATGTATTGCATAAAGTGTTCTTAGAATTAAAGTGATTGATTAAAATTATTTGTATTTTTTTGTATTAAATTTTGACTATGTTTAATCATAAACTTCGATATACGCGAATTTCAGTTAACGCGATTTTTTTCAGAACGTATCCCTCGCGTAAAGCGGGGGATTACTATAATTTATTTCTTGTGTTTTAATGGTAGTGTAGAATAATTCAGTCAAGCCAATATTTCAAATTTTGAATTTAAATTGAGCAAAGATTATATATAATTTTTACCGAGGTTAGAGTAATGTAGTGCTTGAACTTTTCCATCAAAAAGTTTAATTGCCCTTTTAAAATACACTTCAGCTTCTTCGTAACGATCAATTTTTCCGTATATGTTGGCTATGACAAAATTAATTGATGCTGAATCAGGCAATTCCGCTAAGGCTTTTGGTATGAATTGCAAAGCTTTATCTATTTGACCTGTAATTATAATATACTAAATAAAGATAATAATATATGGTATAACTCTCCTCACAAAGGACACAAATTAACACCTATTATTATAATAAGAAATATTACAAACAAAATAAGAACAATCCAAAATTTTCGCATATTTTTATTTATAACCGCTAAAAAGCAAATAATTCTGGAAGACCTATGTTATTTTATTTTATTATTATATGAGAGATTTCCTAAATTATCTTCAAACATTATGTTATTGCAACTCTAAAAGTTTTGCAGTAGTACTTACTTATTTACCAGTAAATGACTAGAAGTCATCAATTAGTTAAAGTAGCTATTAAATGAAATAAAAAACAACCAGATTGATCGATATTTGCTAGATAAATAAGATAAAGGAATTATTTTATTCTATTTATTTAAAATCGATTAAAAAAAACTATAGCATACTATAACATAGGCCTACTGTTTTGAGGTTTGTCTCGATAAATTGTCATAATTTTAGTGCGGTCTCTTAACGGTGGGCCACACTGTATACATATTTGTAGAATACTGTAAATTCAAAACTTTGACAGATGACATGCTGACTTGGTCCTTACGAAGTTTTTGTATCTGTCCTTGAATAGATCTGTATTCCTATATAACATAGTTACCATGAAGTGATCAAATAACATCAGAAAAACTATTCTTGTGACATAAACACATAGGACAAGATACAAGTTCCAATTACCTGTGTTGTCTAATAAGGCCATTAAATTTGTCCAAGCTAAAACGTGTTTTGGATCCAAACTAACTGCTTGCAACCAATAATTCATAGCGCCATCTGTATTATTCATATCCAAATACTAAAAAAATGAAATATTTGTTCATATTATACAAATAATTGACAATGGTAATAATGCAAAAACCTAAGTATCTTATTGGTTATATAAATAAACTGCTATCTTTTTGAACATAACTAAGGAATATTAACGCCACTGATATTTTTAATTAAATTAATTTCACTAACTTTAATTATAAACTGTTTACATGTTTCTAAGCATATTTTTTGCGGTCCTTTAAATATTTTGCAGATTAATATATGGAGTACAAACAAATTCAATTACATAACATATAAAAAAAGATATCTCAATATCCTTCAACAAAAAACAATAATATTGCATTATATCTATACATTTTTTTGCAATATTATTACTGTTGGTCATGCAAGCCTCATAAATATATAATCTTCATGTGAATCAGAATCGTGTGCGACATATGTTATCATAATTCTACATTATAATCATACCAAGTTCCCCAAATTGTAGTAGCAATCCGGATAAGTTTTTTTATACTGCAGGGCTGTCTCGTAAGCTTCTTGAGACTGTTTGTATAGTTTTTTACTAGCGAAAACTATGCCTAAGTTCATCCACGCGGCTGGAAAATCTCGCCTTTGAATAAAAAGTTTAATTTGGTTATTAACGACAACCAGTGGAAGTTGCATATTATTTACACTAAATTTTCTCACAAATGTCAGAATTTTAACCAATTGTAACAAGATATACATACACATCTATAATGTTATGAAAAATCTTGTAAGTCGGTAAAATAGTTTTTTTTACACTGTATAAACTCATTGCTTTGACCAGAATTTCACCAGATGTTAAGTGACGATGAGGTCCAGGATGGTAGTCACTCTAAGCCTAGAGGTACTGGTTCTCAAGTGATGCTGCCGGAACACATTTATTGGTATTTTGACGAATATTTCAAACTTGAGGGTGGTAGCTGCCCAGGCGGGCATCATTATAAAGTGCCCTATCACCATGCTATGGTTTCCTCGCGATGTTTTCCTTTACCGAAAGCTCAGGCCGATTTTAAAGTTGGACAGGTGGGATCAAACCCGCGTATATTGACGCGAAATCCAGCCGCACTACTCACTGCGCCATCATGGCTATGATAGCAAACTAACGGACGTTTACTGCCTTTTTACATGTAAGGTTAACATGGACGCAAAGGTTTGACCAGGGACAACATTATGCAGTTTTAGATAAAATTCTAAATGCAGGAATTTTAAGTTTACTACACTAGTTGTGTATCCGCGGCTACGTTCGCCTATACTAACAGATAGTTAGACGTTGCCTTTTACATAACGTAAGGGATAAGGATGTAAGAAGGAACATGATGATGGTCAATTTTGTGAAGATTTTTTTTTTTCTTAAATAGTATTTAACGTAAAAAAAATATATACTAAAGCCTGACCAGACAACATATCTACGATAAAAAAAAAAGAATACTGTAAATAGGCTCGATTGTTATCGAGTTATAAGCCAACAAACGGGCGGACGTTACTTTTTTTAAAATATAAACTAAGGATAATGACGTCAAAATAAGGGAACCGAATTTAATAATATTTGATAAAAGGACACATAAAAATATTCGGGTACCTATTTATTGAAGTTCTTTTGTACGTGGCGGTAGTATAATTTTAAGGTTGTATCACGCGTTCAGCATCAGAATATTAGGAACAAGATTTTGAATATTAAAGGAATAATAAGGACGCTATACTTTTTGACTAGAAATACTTATTATTTTCACCTCTTCGTGCTACATTTGTTTTTAAGGATGCGTGCGAGTGACTGTGTTTTACAAAGTGACCATACATATTTTTATCTCTTTCTCTGTGACATCTATCCCTTATTTGTCTTAGAGGTTTAAACAAAAGATTGCCAAAGAATTTTCAGTTCTGACACGTGTACTATTTGCACACATTATATTTTTTATTGCACTAGGTACTGTTTAACCTGGCAATTAACATATCCTCCGTTAATTCACTAAACTAAACGTTACGCAAAGGCTAGAAGTCATCTCATAAACGTATAAAAACACCCAAAACACCTAAAAAAAATCAAAGTGCAAAAAAGTCAACACATTGCCATTAGTATATTAAATACCTTACTTGTGGTTTAGAGCCTCTTTGAGGTATAGTTCTGCTTCATCGAACTGTTTCCGATTCTTCAATAAATTTGCTAAATTATTCATTGCCTGATAATACTCTGGGTATAGCCTGCAAAATGACAACTATATTTAAACATAATATTTCAATGTACTTATTTACCCGTACAATAAATGTCTAAATTTATCAATAACATTAAAAAAGGATATATATTTATTATTAAAAAAAAAACATTAATTCATCTATAACAATACATTCCCCAAATGCTAACCTTCTTAGGAGCAAAAGCATGTTTCGTAAAATTATTGATTTATCACTGAAGAATAAGTTAAGGAATTTTGGCGAATTATTACCCGGAGGTACAGTGTAGTTTGTCGATGGATGAGTTAAAATAGAACACCGTAGATTGACTCACTGGTTTTAATTTATGCAAAATACAGAATGAGTATACAAATAGTTTAAATTGTAATGACAATATGTGTAGGTACATAAGCTTAATGTTTTCGCATCTATCTTAGCTTCCCTGAACAGAGAGTAAAAAATCCATTGTGTAATGTTGCCAGCCTTAAATTATATACATTATTAAGGTTAAGGAGTTAAAATATGAAACGTAATAACATAAGAACAAAAAAGGCACAACGCCACAGTATATTAACTTTGCCCTCCCAATACATCTTTGATAATTCCGCAAAAAACTAAACAAGTTTGATATAGTAAACGGCCGGCGTAATTTTAATACCAGAAGTAATAACAGATTAGCCGTTTCTTGCTTTAAAATTTAGTAGTCCAATTAAAGCTTTTTAGGTAATTATAAATTATTATAGGGTGGATCATGACGTGAACAATAGTGATGTGAAGTGACACTCCTACCTGTGCGCACCCGTTAAGACGGTTTATTGTTATTATGAATTGTATAATTTATATTGTACTTATATATATATATATATTCTCCTCCCTGTGCGCACCCGTTAAAAAAAACCGTTTATTGTTATTACGAATTGTATAATTTAGATTATACTTATATATATTATATACTAGCTGTGCCCGCGACTTCGCTTGCGTAGTATTCAGGCGTCCCGTCCAGCATTTTTTTAAACTATCAAATTATCTGTTTCAGAACAGTCCAAGTAATTAAAAAAGAGTATAGCGCCATCTATGAATAATCGTCAGAGGTACATGTATGTTTTGCTTACGTATTCACATTCAGAATACTTCGTCCCCCATGTCATCAAAAAGAAAAAAAACATGAACCGTCCAATTAATTAGATTTAAATAATATTATGTTCCTCGCCATATTTATACCTATTGATACTATAATTTAGATTCATTTCACTACTTCAAAAAATGACTCCTTAATACAACGCCTAAAATGCCTAGATAATTGTGTGAAAATTTAATATCAAAATATTGTTTTCTTATTTATTTTGTCTTAGATATTTATTATGTATGTATATCCTATTCATATATTTTATATTGTCATTCTGTTCAATTTCAATCAATCCATCACTAAAACGCATTTACTTAGAAACTCTGCTTTCATACTAACGTCACCGCGTGTTATTCAAATTACTATTACTTTTAAATGAGAAACCAATTTTAACGAAATAATGTTTTTATGGTACTCAGGAATATGCTTTATAATTATCTTTTTGAATTTCTAAAATATACTTGGTACTTTCTAATTGATACATGCACAAACAAACAGACATTTCTAAAAATGATAGAAATGTGTTTAATTGCCTATTTTTAGACCCTTGCAATAATTTTTTTCAGTAAAATCGGTAATGTACATACACGTGAATTTTACAATTTTATTATTAGTATAGATATAGATATATATTATACTTTGAAAAAACATTTTAAAAAAACATATCGTGTTTCTTGCCGGCTTTTCTCGAATGGGCTGCTTTCCGAACCGGTGGTAATTTTTTGACGGTCATTTTCTCAAGGCCCAAATTGAATAAAGAGTTTTTGACTTTATGGTTTACTATTTTTATCGAACATATTTGGCGCAAAATTTATGAAAATGTAACTTTTCTATTACCTTATAGACTCTTTGTACTCAGCTATCGCTGTGTCAGTTTGTTGTTTTGCATCGGCCATCTTCGCGACGTTATAATGCACTTTAGCATTCAAAGGGCAGACAGATAAACCACTTAGGAATAAACTGTATTCATTCTGCCAGTCTAATGATCTCTGCCAACTTCTTAACGTGAAGACTAATAACAACAGAATAAACATAAGTGTACCAAGCTGAAAAAAAACTATTGCTCATTTATTATTATCATAAAAATCATAATCATAATTTATTATCATAAAAAATATTATTTACAAACTTTTCTTTACTGATAATACTAAAGTTTGTCAATAATTATTAAGGGATCATACAGATAGACGTAAGCAAAATTTTGGTCATCTTTGACCATTTCCCTCTCTAACCAATTATTTATGTAATCACCATTCAGATCACCCTCCTCCGTGTCATTAATAATAAACAGAACATAAACCACCCACCCCCTCCCTCCCATTTGATGATTACGTAATATGTGTACGCTCTCTAATCAAAGAAATAACGGAAATAATCGATTTGAACTGAACTGTTTTATATTTCCCCATTTACATATATATACCTATAGATTATAAATCATGTTCCAGTAACTTTGCAAAAGAGGAAAAATAGTCGAATAAACATCTTGCTTGATAGTCAAACCCTTAATTGGAAAATCTGTCTGTATGTCTATTTTTGGTGTCCGCTTCCGAGGATCAGCTCCTTTTATAGTCATACTGAATTAAGCTACATTGTCATCTAATAAAGGCAACATCATAACAAGAAAATACATAATTTATACTCAACCTTATTAACTTTGTCCTACACACATAACAGCTATTTCACATGTACGAAAGCATGAAAAATAATTAAATAAGGTTTTATGTATGTGTATGTATACATGTCACACAAATTCACATGAACTCGCATGCTTCACATGCATACTTTGTGTAACACTTAAAATTCGTAACTACGTGGAACGAACCGCGTACATGGTAAAGCGGACGACCGAATTTATCATTCACCTTGTGGGCACTGTCAAGTACGGACTTCATTATCGAACCGCGAAAAAATTTCTTCTGTTATGGCGACAACGTTAACGACGTCACAAAAATTCATACATGGTATAAAAACCAAGATCTATATATCTGCCTGCATGTCCGTTACTTACATAAATAGCTATTTCTATTTTTTTTTACGCTTCGATAATAATCTCCGTGCTTTTTATATGTTTGGATTCTTATGACGACGTGAAAGTTGACGATAAACAGTAGCAATTTTTTTGCACTTAGGACGTCATTACCGTACTTGACTATGGCCCCAAGACGACTGATTACTTCGGTCGTCCATCGTACCATCTACGCGGTCCGGTCCGCGGGTCTGTTAAGACTTAAGTATTATTTTATTTAATAACATGTAAGATAACAAACACACTTGTGAGACGAGTATTTTATTTTATTGGATATCGCATTAAACAAATATAAAAGTATTTAATAAAAAGCTAACTATGGCTAAATTTGATAAGTCTCAGAATTCCTTAAGGTTGCAAACGTAAATAGAGGAAGAAATATTTTTCAAGAAATTCATTATTTATTTAATAATTTATCAAATTTACACACCTTACTTCTTATTCCTCGTCCGTTTTGTAATTTATTGAAACCGATTCCAATAAGTAAGCAATACCCAGCTGATGGTATATACAAAATTCTCTCAGCAATTACAAACCCAACTGGATAGAAAATATTAGAAGCTGGCATGAATGGAATTATTATTAGTAATACAGCTAACATAATAGATCTGAAACAATATTTTTAATTTAATTGTAACATACATTCTTCTCTCAATTACAAAAAACTTGTATATTATTTATGTATACTTTATTTAGAATTAGTGTAAAAAGGCGGACTTAATGCCAGAGGCATTTTCTACCAATATGTATCTATTCTTATAATTTGTATTCATAAGAACCAGGAATTACTAAATAGAAAAAACATAAATGTGTTGACAATTTCTAAAAAATTGAAAATGTCAATATAAAGTATGCAATTCATATAAGACTATTTGAATTATACTATTAACTATTATTATTAAGACTATATTTATACTGGTACCCTCGTCAAGCAATTTAAAACCAATAAAACCCCAAGGAAAACATCTTTTGAGCTTTGACTGTGCAGTACATTTATCATTTATATCTGCCAATACTATGAAAGACTTACAACTTAAACAAATAATAACTTCTTGCAAATTCTTAAGTCTAAAGTACAAATATAACTTAACTTTTTTAGTTACATATCTCTATGTTATAATTTTTATAGCTTCTCACCTATTATATGATACAAACATACCTTTTTGTTGATCCGGAGTTTCCTACAAGGAGTATACTTCTTAGCACCATTGCCCCGAATATATACATTATTAATATGAATATGATTCTATACTCCATACTAGTTTTTAATAATGGTATACATCCCATTGACCAGTCATAGCACAACCATTCCGGCCACATTAATAAAAGAAAATTAAGAAAATATATGTAATTATATGTCATCACCTACAATTAAATGTAATGTTTAATTATATACAATAAAAAGAAACTAATATATTTAACAACTCATATGGTTTCAATTCGATTACTAAAATAATGAAATATCCATGCCACTTTAATTGAGACCAAGATAATTCTTGCCATAACTAGTATGGTGTAAAAACAAATTAATATGTAGTAAGTGCTAATTAATATGTAATCATATAAATTAAAAATTGAAATTTAAAATAGAAAAACAACAAGATAAATATACCTTTGTCATTAAATTTTCAGAGAATCCAGCTGGATTATCAATTGGTTTAAACTCTGGCTTTGTGCTATCCATTACCAACCACCTCCCATACAGTAAAGTCATAAGAGCAAGAAATAATAACACAATCATCTTTATAAATTCTAAAGAGATAATTATTTTTGTTTTACCTAAATGCCCAAATTTCAGATTATTTAATAAATAATATGCTATGCAAAATCCCTGGAAATAATACACTTTATTTAATCATTATCCCTCTATATATAATAAAACTGCAAAAGTTAACATAAATAGTGTTGCATTTTGAAAATAAAATATTAAAAAGATGACAAAATATGTTATTATTTTTATTATTATGTATTATCATATCTTTTCAAACACATCTCAGAATAACAAATCAAATTAACAATATTTTGAGATTATATACATTATTTATGTTTGGAGTTAAAGTTGGAGAATATAATTTTGTTTGAAAATCAGGAGTAATCTCTTTTTTACCAATTTATTAGTTATTAGCCTTAATGATATTGTGATATGGATACTTTAATGTAAAAAAGATGGTAATAACATCTCCTACATGTCTTAATGCAAACACCATCTCACAATAGTAACAAGGCAATAATACACACCAATGATGTAACACCATTCTCTTTAAATAACATAGATATTCCAGACATCAATACTGCTGCAATTAAATAAAAATATTTCCATCTTGTTGCAGATAATGTTTTAGTGTATATTAAAAATGTTAAAAAAAATGTGTTTGCAGCCAACAAGTCTGCCCTTCCCACTATTCCACAAACAGCTTCCACATGCACCGGATGAACAGCATAGAGCAAAGTGGATAAAAATGATGTGTCACTCCATATTTTATTTTTTCTGTTGGATCTTGTATTTGTTATGCTTTCAAAACTCAGCCAAACTAATATACAACAAGAAATGTGACACAGAAGGTTTACAATTTTAAAGTGGAATGCTATGAGTTGTTTTCCACTTAATAAATAATTTACCCTGAAAAATGATTTATGAAACAATTTTAACACATTTAAAATACAATGATATCAGATAAAATAAAAGCAGCAATTATATCAACTTTATTTTTATAAACTAGTCAACAGGCTAGAAAACTACACAATTACTTGTAAGACAATATTGATAAAGGTCTATATGATTTATGACTTATATTTTTCTTTATATTCGTGCCCCAGAAATCATTGTAAAAAGGTTGAATCCAATATTCTGAAGTCACATCATTGTTTTTTACAATAGCTACCGCATCATCGAAAACAAAATCTCCTTGTAAGTTAAATACAAACGGCAAGCTAGCTAAGCAAGTTACGCTTAATAGCTTTAACATTGAGATTTTTTACAAATTATTTTTATCACAAACCGACACTACTTTAGCGTCATAAATAAAATTAATCATAATCAAATTTAGGTAAGTATATTTTATTTACAAAACATGAAAAATATTTTTTCTCGTTCCATTTTTTTAAAGGAAAAGGCAAAGGTACTAGTACACCATGCAACCAAGTCAGACGTTAGGAACACTATCAATAAATAAATGGCGGTAAGGTGGCCTTCTGTTACGAACACAATGGGAATGATTGGGATATTTCAGAATTCACGTTCTGTGTCATTATTTTCACTTCACTACACTTGTGTATTATAACTACACTATATCACGCAAAATGCCACTAAAATTACATATTACATAATACTGCAAAATAATGAATTAAAAACAAGGACGACAACATGACAAACCTTAATCGCGCAAATCACCCCCTTTTTTATCGTTTATTCCTTTCTATTTCAAGGAAGAGTTATATAGACTATACAACCATATCACAGTTGGATAAGAATAGGAACAAAATAATAGTGTTCGTCTAAAACTTTTCATAAAACCTAGTGACACCTCAGAATACGCGCTTCGTGGCATTATTTTCAATTTACTACTACAATCAAACTATATAATGAAAAACGCCACAAAATTACACAATAAAAAGTAAAATATTGCTAGTTGATATATTACAAACAATGACTACTGCATGGTAAACCAAGATGGAGTCAAAACTTATTCCTGGATATTATTGTACAATAAGATTTATTTATTATAACTTGCATTTTACCATGTCTTACATATGCATATTACGAATAACATCTAGAATAAAAAATAACAAGCCAGAAAAGAATGGAACGTAGCATCCTCAATGTAAGAAAAACACACAGAATACGTCATACAAAGATAAGAAGCATAACCAAAACAGTGGATGTTCTCAAATATGCTCAAAGATTGAAATTTAACTGGGCTGGCCACGTAGCACTAATTGAAGATAAGAGATGGACATCTAAAGTAACTACATGGGACGGTCAACAGGACAAGCGGCGCGTTGGTAGACCGTACACGCGCTGGGAGGGCAACATTAGAAAAATCCCTGGACCGCACTGGATTTATGTCACCAGAGACCGAGACAAATGGAAATATTTGGAGGAGGCCTTCACCTGAGAGGGGGGGAAAAAATATTGTAAAAAGGTTTTTTATTTTTTTAGCTATTATTATCTAAAAAATAATCGATTTTTCGATATCTAGATAATTGGTGCTCTTCCCTAAATTAAGCACAGAGTATATTATATTTTATCTATACTGCTACTAAGTACTAACCATTCTGGCGCAACTACGTTGTAAAAAGTTAAGTTTGAACATGTATGAAACGTGTACTCGAAATAATGGCGGTTATCGCTGTCTTACTTTTTTAAAACCTATTCGTCTCTATCGCACGCCTTGATGCACCCGCTATACTTGTTTGTTTTGTTGGTATACGGTTTGAGCACATGTTTCAACTTTGTTCATCTTTTTGTATGGAAGTCTCGTCTCTTGTTTATAATCTTTGATACTAACGTTCTTGTTTTAAATTGTTTTCCATATTACTTGGATTTTAGTGTATTACAAATGGATTTCACACCAGAATTATCAGCTTTTCAAGGTGTAATATTGTCTGCTGACAATATTCATTCGTTTTCAACACTTTCAGCAAAGGGCGGTAAATATATGTTCATAAATTATATTATAGTTCTCAGTGTATTATAAAAATAATTTTAAAATATAGTGCTCTTAGAGTTTTACACAAACATTATCTGAAAAATATATAAAATACGCAGTCTTTCAAGTTAGAACTTGTAATTTTATTCTTAAAAAATAGTTATCTACTTTAGTTTTACTACTGAAGAAGAGTTTATCTCAACAATTATATTATTAATGATTTATATTAGCTGTATTTAAATAGAATTAGAAAAACATTTTTTTATTTTGCTTATATAATTACTATAGCTAAATGCAGCATTAGATCGACGTAACATGTGCTGTTAATAAGACTTGCTAAGTAATTTTTTATTCAAAAAATATAGATTATTGTTGTTATATTGCTAATTTGTTCATTATTATCTGATAAAACATACAAACAAAAAAAAATCTACAAAGTAGCTTGACCTATTTTTTTTACTAATAAGTTTGATGTAATTACATTCTTACCTGATTGTATGCTATACAAAATACTACCACTGTAAGTCTGACTGACTCATATGGAACTACCAGAACACACATATACAAGCTTGTTGACACATTTTCAAAAAGAAAGTGTGGTGTCTTACTGTTTACTAAAAAATACCTTGCCTTGATCTCAAAGAGTGATCATGCAAAAAAAAATACATATACCAAAGATTATAATGTTTGTATATTGTTCAAATACAAAACTGATTAATGAATATTATTATGTTTCATAATTAATTAAGTTAAATAAAATTACAAAACATACAAATTAATACAGTGTGAAGGAAAATAATTTTATGAAAATCAATTGGAACTGAAGAAAAACCAGTAAAAAAATATTATAATAATTTGTTTTTAAATATTGGTACATAAACAGAACCCTTCATAAATAATAAACCTTAAAAAAGTGTGCTCTATATCTATCCATGAGTGTACATAAATAGGAAAATGCTATTTATCTAATAAAAAAAATGGATACATTGTCATATTATATAAGAGTTTAAAACTTTTAATATTTTTAAAGTTCTCAATATTGTATACACATACTATAAAAAATCTAGTCTCATGTACTTGTTTCAGGTAATGAAGATAAAATACAATTTGTCATTAACACATTACTAAAATTTTTCCAAGGGAAAGATTTTTTCAAAGATGGTATAATCAAATCTACAGTAACACTACGAAAATTTGCATTGTACATTGTATTTAATGCAGATTTGAACGTTTTAGAAGAGTTAGTAGATGTGGAAGAAATGCATCTGTTTATTTGGACAGCTCCCAAAATACCAAAGTGTTTAATGTGTGAACTATTCTGGAATTTGCACATGAGTTGTTATTTATATGAAATTATTACTTTAAGTTACCCTCCATTAGCAATAGAAGTAGCAGGAGCTTTTATAGATTACTTCAAGTATTTTAACCCCACTGAATGTTTAGACAAATTAAGAAAGCTAACAACTGCATGCTACACAGCTATTTGTAGGTTTAATTTATTTCAATTTGAACAGAATAACTTTTCCATCCATTTAACAAATGAATTTAATAATTTTTTAAAGTGCATAAAATATTTCAATCATCCTCCAAACAGTCAAAAGCTCAATAATCTTAGTGAAGACGAATTATATAAATCAAAGGAAACTGTCTCTATGCTGCTCTCTGCTGTCTATATGAATGCATCATACAGTTCAATAGTAGGCAAGAAAGAAAACCTAATGAATTAGATAATATTTATGAGGTAACATATCTTAAGAGGACTATCAAAGATGATTGTTCCAGTTACAATGTCATTGAAACTCCTAAAGAAATATTAAATGTACTAGACAATTGTCACATTGAACTACTAGACACAGTTAAGGAGCTAGTTATGAATGTCAGTGTTGATATATTTTGTGCGTGGGATGAATTTGAAGAAAATGGAAAGACAATGCAACAAGCAATAGGGGAGCTATGTTATAAATTACGCAATAAACTATTGGATATAAGTTCTCTTTGTGATCATCCCCTTGTAAGTATGATTCAACAAATTGCAAGAAAACCAGTGGATATAAAAGACTTAATTAATTCACTAGATAATAAAAATATAATAGCTAATATAAATAAAGACAATGATGAAAAAAAGGATTGGTTACATGCTCTCATATATAAAGAACAATTATACAAATATACTGATTTACTTGAAATCATTGAAATTAATCTTCCAAATTATAATGAAGAAGACTGTTACAGGCTTTATAACGTACTTAAGAGTAGTCCAGAAAACAAAGATATAGCAGATCAAATTTCAATCAAACTCTTTCAATGTTGTAGTGTTTCTGATAAACAGAATATACTTAATGATACATTTGTTAACAACCGTTTTTGTTAATATGAAGGAAACAGTAGAGTTCAATAATATGTTAATAGAAATATTCAACAAGCTTGTTGTTTCTCCAAATACAGATTTTACAGATATACTTGTCCTTTTTCTACAAAATCCTCATAAAGTTTTATACAAAAATATTCAGTTTAGCAATCGAGAATAATCAACAAGCAAACATTATGCTGAAAGCTATGAATCTTCTTGAAAGATTCTCAAACTATTACTACGATACAGAGACAGAATGTTGTATCATACAAGTAACACAGAATACAATCGATCATCTCCTGGACACGGAAGTCAAGCAAGATAATTTTGTACAGTTTATACGCGGATTAAAAGACACGGATGCTATTCCGGGTACGAAATTGTTAATGTTAATCATTATGCCGAATATACACAAGTCACTATTGAGTAAAAATGTCATTAATATTAATATTCAAATTAAATTACTACGAGATGTATATACATTTGAAGAGATAGCTGATTACAGGGCGCCAATACTTGTTGTATTAGCCCAGATTATTGATATAGTTCGGTGGAAAATTCACACTTTTATAGCGATTGCACCAAGTACTCTACAACTTGTGCTGTTATTCCAGAAATCATTAATAACAACAAACAACAATTATGTACCAGGTATTCATTTATTACGTAAAAATTAAAATTCAAACTCATTTAAAACCTAAAATTACAATAATTTACTGTTACAGGCAATGAAAGCAACTGGCTAAAGGCTAAAGTAAAGAATTTACAGCCTTTAAATATGTACTACTACAGGCACCTATGGAATCCCCCTGGAAACAATTTTCTCGAAGTTATTAGCGGTATAAACATTAATAAAGAAACAAGTACTGATGAAATAACAATATTGTTAACGCAGGTTTGTCAACTATGTTATTAGTTTTTATACCGGAAAATTAGCTCCTATGTTTGCCTGAACATTTTGTATGTTTTTCAGAACTTCGCCTGCGTTATCCAAGTATATTGGTTTGGAATGTAACGTTGGTTTTTTAAAATAATAGTTAACACTGATCGGTTAAGGTTTACAACAAAATATAAATATATCTGTAAATATCTGCGCTCGCGTTTCCTATCATTTACGGTTTTCATCCCTAGTACACCAAAACGAATTGATTCTAAATAAGATTTGTAACATTCAATATGTACTTACACGATGTATTTCCAATCCGTGCCTATTAAGTATATTATCGAATTCAGTTAAGGTGATTTCAGACAGCTTATTCAGGCACTTGTGGTAATTGCAAAAATATTTTGTTTTTAAAAATGGAACATTACTATTATCTCCATCAGATTCAAAATGATAATATTGTTTGAATAGAAATCTTGTATATTATATTTAAAATGCCAAAAAAAAAATAGTTCGAAATAATTCACCGAATTCATTTTCGTCTGTTGACGAGTATTCGCTGCCAATTATGTGATCACAATATCTTTTCCCTAAGATAAGCTAAGCGGTAGATTTTCAACTTGAGAATAATATCTAGATATCACATAAAATCCTATTACCGTGGTATGGTTTCATAACAATATTTTCTGTTACCGAAAACCTTAAATTAGAAAAACTTCGTTAATTAGCGAGGTGTGTCTTATTTTTATAAAGTCCTTGTTATTTCTCTCTGTAAATGGCCCAAGACGTTCTCGGATCCGCAACTAAGGATCTCTTTTAGCCGCCCTCAATTCGGCTCAGTAACACCGCATGCATTAGCATTCTAGTAAACGAATCTACAAGCAGTCGCTCCTCGGCGCCAAGTATAAGTTTATCCTCTCTCTATTTCTTTCTAAAAAAAAAGTGTCCGCCAAATAGGCAAAAAGGAAATTCGGTCACAAAAATTATATTGATTTTTGCGATGCTATAATTAATGTATATGATAATGTAATGGCTCTCTGTAAAGGTCTCGTTTTGCTTCCTTCAATGCGACTCAGTGACACCGCTTGTATTAGCATTTTAGTGAACGAATCTACAAGCAGTCGCTGCTCGGTGCAAAAAGTGTTGGTCGGCCACTTTTCCATGTACCTTCTCTCCAATCCTCCAAATATGCTAAAACGAAATTCGTTCAAAAATTGTATTGATTTATGCGATGCTATAATTAATTTAGATATCAAAAATATTTAAATAAGTTTTTATTATACTAGCATGCGGCTTTAAATTCTTTGAACCAACATACGAGGGATTGCAAATTTTAAGTTATTATAATAAGGTATAAATTGGAAGTGTCGAACAAAACCTACCGTTTTAGGTTACTAGGCTTACTAACAATTTTATTACCAACAATTCATCAAGAGCGAAGACTTGGAGGAGAAGACAACAGGGGACTTAGCTTTAATGCCCTTAAACAAATATAAATTTTCAAATTTGTTTCAATACATACAAAAATATGCTGCCAAAGAAAAACACATTCTCGAATACATTAAAAAATCTCAAAGCATATTTATAATTATTAAGAGTTGCCACATATTCGTTGCTCCCAAAATTTTTCATATTTACCCGCCATTGTTAAACGTATGTTTATGTAAAACAATAGAACATACTGGCGTATTAGTTTCATTTATTTCGTTTTTACAGATACTATGTTCGTGCACTCAACAGGAGTGGTATGATATCTGGGACAGTTTATCAGATTTCACTGATACATCAAAATTAAATATCTTTCATAATACTATGTCGGCAATAGTAGTGGCTGAGAGACCCAATCGGACACCCAACACATGGCTATGCCTCTTACACTGCTACAGAAACTTAATTTATGTCATCAGGGTAAAAATAAAACTAATACTAGTAGTCCAGAAATAAAAAAAACATTTAGATAAACAACATTGAATATGATTTTTTAATTTTTATTTTCAGTATAAATTTTTAAAGGAACACTTGCACGATGAGCAAATAATGACAGTCATCAAAATCATAACAACGATACCAATATTAAATGAAGGAAACTTGGAAGAAATAGAATCACTACTACTACCATTGTTTTCATATTTATCTGAAAGAAAGAAACATTATGATATCGATTTGTTAACCTGCACACAATTGAAACAGAAAAAACCTCGTTAATTTAATAAAAAAAACTGTTTTCCACTAAATAAACTCCAATACAATATGCGAATATTCTATTATTACATGTATATACATATTATCCATAAAAATACTTGTTAACCCCATAGTCTCCAGCTTTTAATAGCTTAGACATCCTCTAAGACATAAATTATTGATATTATATAAGTGATCAACCAGAGACTATTATTAATAATATAGAAAAAACCGTTGACTGTGAATAATGTGTCGAGTACTCATAAAAATAAGACAATAGGGAAACAATGGAAAGCTGGCGTAAACGCCAGATAAGTGCTCAAGGGGTTAAGATTAAAACAACTAAAATAAAACTAGAAATTGGGTAACCATAGAAATGGATGTATTTTTATAGGTTAAAGAGATTAATTACATGAAGTTTGCCTTTTACATTCAAATATATTTATTTCAAATTTAAAGAATAAAACTAAATTAAGACTATGTTTATTAAGAAATAAACAGGTTTTATTTTGCTAAAGCTGCATAATGATTAGTTAACATAAATTAAAAAAAATGTGTTAAATGCTTTTTTTAATAATTGTATTTTGAGTCGTACAAGGTTTTGAAATCACGACCGTTTTCATAAAGTTGATTAATGCGACACAGATTCAAATTAATACAATAACATATAGTATTTTGATTTAGCATACAATAAAAATAATCTTAAATTACTATAGTGATTTGTTGTAATATTTAAGTTTTACTTAAGTACTAGGTACTTCACGTATCAAATATGATAAATTATAATTATTGTTAATAGGTGCGTGCATACACAGTTTCATTATTACTATTCAAAATTACGTTTATATTAATCTGTATACACAATATCTTTCAATAAATCAAGTTAAATAAAAAAAATTTAAATTGTAAGGTGTTTTTGTATGATCATTACCTGCTACAAAATGTATTTATTAATCTTTATAAATATAATAGTTTTTAATAAGACATATTATTAATAATTAATGAAATCTCAAAAATACCACAACATATTAACTCCTGTTAACGGCGAACGTTTAACCATAACCAATTATTAACCCTTAATGCATAGTATTGATTTTTGTACCCATATTTTTTTCAAAGCAATAATGTATACCATATATCTTTTTATGGAAATATAAAATTCACGCATTCAAGGGTTAAGTCGAATATGTATAAAGTAAGTAGGTACCTCCTATATAAAACATTTTTGTTATTTTTACTAGAACCTATTGTTGGTATTATTCCTTCTAAATGCTTCGCCGCAGTAAAAACCCAAATTTTTACACATTTGGCAAAGCTCTTGTGGATGTTCTTGAACGTTCTGGGCCTTGGGTGTCATGTCTGACTTACGTAATTCTCTCTGAAAATAACATACAAAATACAAATCTGTTAATCTTTTTTTAAATTACCTAACTAACGCTGTTGAACGGAAGAGCTTTAACAGCTTCACCGAACTTTGAGGCAACCGCTTAAGGCACTCAGCCTAGGAATGGTAGCCAGCACAAGGGCACCAAAACGGCACGAACTTCGGCTTGAGCTACCCGCTTTATGCTACCCGTGATAAAAATTCCGCGGAATTTGCCCCACGCTAACCGAATGGTTAGTAAACCTGTGAAATAATAAAGGTCCCTTACAGAACCTATGTACCTTGCGTGTAATGTGCAAGTATGCGTGTGCAGTGTGATTGCTAGTGCATGCAGTGTCATTGTATCGCGCTGACAGCGGCTACAAGCGCTTCGCCAGGGGGGTGCGGATTGTATGCGGGAGTGTTAATCTCGTGTCGTCATTGCAATAGCAAGGAAAGTTCTTACCTCCCCCCATGATTGCGTAAGCATTAACATAGTATTATAGTATATTTCTATAATGGGGCGGCATTTTAATAATGTCCAGGGGCGGTGCTAAGGTTAAATTCGGCACTATCTATAATTATATGATACTTACTTGTGTATGAGAATAAACTGAGCTATTGCAAAGTCTACATTTCTGATATGCGTGAGGCCAAGACAAGCGACTGTTCCATGTACGGCCGCATGAACAACGGTATTCGCCAAAGCAAGGGCGAATCGAAGTTGATGGTTGCTATAAATTCAAAATCAAAACATATATAAAAGGCATATGTTATATTTATTTGCTACCACAATACACTCAAGTGGTTTAGGTCAACCGAGTATAATATGCCTGTCTGGAATAGTTGAAAAATATTTGTAGAAGTAGTCATGAAGAAAGTCTACCTACCTACCTACCTATCTGATTAACCCAGTGCCGGATTAAGCAAGCGCGGGGCTCGTAGCAAATTTTTTCAAAAAGCCCTTGATCTGCTATGGGTTCTTAAGTATAAAGTGGTAAAAATACAAATCAATACTCAATACATTTATTTACTCAGTCAGAGATCAGTGGGTTTAAACATGCGGGGCCCGTAGCAATTGCTACTCTTGCTACGTAGGTAATCCGGCACTGGATTAACCTGATAAGCAGTGGCGAAACTATAGAGTGGCAGAGCTGTAAAAATGCCGCGAAACCCGGTGCGATGGGGCCCTGGTTAGCGAAGCCGCGATTTCAGAAATAACTTAACATTTTTAACATAATTTAGTTAAAATTATAAATACAATTAAAGTTAGACGACTAAATATTTAAACGCTTTAGTGATTACCATAATGGTTTATTAAAAAATCAAATTACAACGTGACGATTTTAACGGGGGGGCCCCATACACAATGAGTCTGCCACGGGCCTCAGATGGCATAGTTACATGCATCGGCAGTGGCCGATAAGCATATTTTTCATTCTATAAAATGCAACGTTCAGTGGTGGTCCGAGGGTGAACATCCTTGGGGTCATGACCCCCAAGTCGTTAAGTTCCCAATGCGAATTAACAAATTTACGAAAGCTTTTATTTCACTTTTAAGTTACTGCTTAAAATACCTAAACAATTAAATCAAAAAACTTTTTTAATTATAAACTAAACCGACTTCAAAAGAACACTATAAAAATGCACTTAAAAGTAAATAAGTAATTACTTTATTAATCTGCTTCGTTAATTTTGAAATCGGTGCTAGCTTACGGTAACAAAGTGGTGTACATGTATATCGCTAGTTATATTCAATTTTGACTAATTCTTATTTAAAATCACCCTAGTCCTTTATATGTAATTATGATAGGTAGCTAGCACCGGTTCCACAGTTAACGAAACAGATTAATAAAATAATTATTTATTGCCTTTTTATAGTGTATTCTTTTGAAATCAGTTTTGTTTTTAATTAAAAAAGTTTTTTTTTTCTATTTTTTAGTTTAAGTATGTACTTTTAGGTATAGCTGTGAAGCCTACATCATAGCTTTGGAAACGAATATATGAAACACTTGTGTGCATAATATACGAGGGGTTTTCTCAATTTCCCTGATCAGATCGAGATCTGGTGGAAATGGGAGCACTACAGAAGTGTACACTTTCGATTAAAGAAAATTTGCAAATCGGACCACAAATGACGAAGAAATCGAGTAACAAACATACAAAAAAATACATACGAATTAATAACCTGCTTTTTTGAAGTCGGTTAAAAATGGTTGTATTCAAAATAATTTTGAAAAATGCAAGATAAAATTTAGCCCCATCCAAAACCCCTTCTCAACGTTTGCGGCTGCGACCACGCCTTGCAACGTTGCTCTGTCTGTACAAAGTCTAGGAAACTAATATTTAAAAAAATAAGGCGATATTAAAATACAGTCGTAGTTTACTCGGAGGCCCTATCAGTCGACGTGGGTTTGAACCCAACAATGAAAGCTTCAGATTTAATTGGCGGTAATGCAAAAATCGTATTAAAGCAATATGGCAGTTGGACAGCTTCGCTAAATCCATCAACACGTTCGGGCAACCACACAACACAAGCGATTTCTACAGTTAGCATATAATATTCAGGAAAAATGATTAATAAAATTGAACAATAAAGAATATTTCAGAGGAGAAAGAGGAAACTTTGAATAAATATAATTATACCTACATTTGTTAATAATTATTATAATGTTAATAGAAATATTTGTTGTGTGAAGACATACACACAAGTTATTTTGATTTCGGATATGGTTTCTAAAATATTTGAATAAATGAGTACCTAGGGATCATATATATAAACTGAATTTAGAAGTACTTGGAGTGGTTTTCATTTTCAGCTTATTACTTGCTATGTATAATAATTCACCCAATAATGTAGAGAGAGAGAGAGAGAGAGACATAGATAGATAGCAATACCATAAAATGGATACAATAAAAATAATTCTTAGATACAACACAAAAATTAAAAAACCTCTCTCCTACTAAATATTTTTTCTACTAGTGAGAACTTCAACTTAACGAAGAAGTTCGGTATATTCATTTGTTTATTTTATTTCTACATAATACGTAGTATCCTCTTAGTCTATGGGTATACATAAAATTGAAATACTTACAAATCGTTGCCCCCTGGTCACCTTCCTTACACAAATTTCACAGATATGATTAATAATAATCAAATCATTACTGGCTATACGAGCACATCGGTGACATTGCTCTCCAGAATCTCCCTGGACATGAAATGTAAACAGTTATAAAAAAAGTCCCATAAATTTATTTTACAAATAAAATTGAAAAAAGAAGATGTCTTATATAAAATGTCATTGAAAATAATTAGACTTTTACCTGGTTTGACCAAAAACAACCCATTTCACAACAAATAGTTCTTCAATGAAACATGTAAAACTTCAAGTCTTTTCCTATTTTAAATGGAGTTAAACTGCGAATTGCGAAATGCTTGCATCGAATGAAATTTGAGTCCCTGTACCTACTTAACAGCCAACCCCGCAGATCAACTCACTTCATGTAAACAAGTGAGGGGGAGGGGGGATTCTTAGAAGCGTATGCGCGCCACTGTGGTATCAATTTTAAAAACAATTTTGTTTACGCTGTAATTATGCAACATTTCATAGATTTGTTTTTGTTACATGGACGATAATTATTTTCTTATAATTATTTTTGGTACTAATAGATAGCAAAAATATTTCACAGAAATTCATATATTTGCAGTAAAACTGTGCATTGAATCAGATTTTATTCGCTATTTCATGAGCTTTATTTTTTAAGCGGAACACTTATTTTTTTGCAAAATGTAAGTTGCCTAAATTACGTCTTATTACTTCAGCTAACTTTTAGAAAAAGTCCCGTCGAAATCGGTCCAACAGATTAGCCGAAAAAAAAAACAAACAAAAATTTTAACAATTTTTTTTTTTAATAAATACCGTATATACATTCATCAGACACTTCAATTTTATTTATTTGTATAGATATATTAAGATACTAGCTGTGCCCGCAACTTCGTCTGCGTGGAATAGTGACTTTGGGCAGCATTTTTAGGATTTTGGTTTATTCTGGATTATAATCACCGTCGTTACATCGTATAGCCATCGGGGAGCAAAGCATACAGGCTGCTAGAATTATTAACACGTGATAAAGCCACATAAAGCTGACCGTGCGAAAAACAGCTAATACTTGGATCCACATCCACAACTTTTAGCGTCTGACCATAGGCTTTATTAATTGTCATCGCGAAACTGGTCATAAGCTCACTGGAAACTGAACTTGTTTAAAACTAAACGGAAAATTGTTTGGAATGAGAGGAACCCGAGGCATAAAAACACTACCACCTGTTAAAATCTCTGCTTCTATCAGGTTTCGCAGAACCAGAAATTTAAAAGAGAAAAATTCACTTTTAATCTAGTATTATTGCAAAGTTTTGGCGGTCTTAAATTTCTTAGCAGCATTATGGGTACGCCGACTTTAAATTTATTTTATGAGCTGGTAGTCCAGGAGCACTGAGGGATTCTAAAAATTCTACTGGGTAATTGGTAAATTCTTCATCTTTCATAACTCTGTTAATGGAGATATACTCTACATCAGTGATTCTCAACCTTTTTTTTGTTGAGGAACATATTTAAAGATTTCAAAATTTGGCGGCACACAAAGAAAAAGATAAAAATTATTTACTTACTACAACACACTGCATAAATATTTTTCTTTTTAAATGATATAATTTAATAATATTAACATTATTATATATTTGCAAAATTTGGCGGCATACTTTGGAAATTTGGCGGCACACAAAAGTGCCGCGGCACAGTGGTTGAGAATCACTGCTCTACATTATCCTTCGAAACAAAGCTCAAAACTTCAGCATTTATTGCTGCAGCTTGGTCGTTTCGTGGACTTAAAATAGCTCTTTCGCAAAGCCATGAATTTTCGCAAGTTGGTATTTGCGTTGCGTTTCCATACACGCATGATATGAGGTCTCGCATTCATGAAACTTCGCAGCATAGGATTGCGTTTAAAACAAATTTTGATTGTTCCTGCGGATACACACCGTTACCGATCTCAAGTTACTATAGAGAAAATATAGTAGCAATAGATACAACAGTTTCAACTAATTTGTATCTGGTATGAATAAAACTGTAAGGCTGATATTTTTTATTATAATTTGTTATGCTAGTGCTTGGATTAACTTGGTAGAGTCTGAAATTGTACCCATCCTAACCATGGAAATATATCAAAGGATATTGCAGGGCATCATATGCTCGGTGTGTTTCATAAATACGTTGTAAGCGATCATCATGAGTGCGCTGCACGATGTCACGTCTATCACATTCGTAATTGACTAATATTACTGCAACTTCGTCTGCAACGGAGACAGTGTACTTTCACACGATGTTCTTCCGCAGAACGTCTATCAGCCTTATTTATAACTTTATAATTGTTATTTTGGCCTTGTGGGATGGAATCTATTGCGGCTTTGAAACTTCTGACATACGGATTTACTTGATGTAACATATTCTCAAGTTGAAATATAAAGTTGATGTTCAGCTGAGGAAAGTTATGATGTCGTATATGGACCTGTTCAATGTAATTTGATACAAAATAAATTTAAAGAAATTGTGGTTCATTTTGGAAAAGCAAAGATCCAATCAAGTGATAAATTGGCCCCGCACCTTAAAAGTTGGATGTGATATGTTTGACCCCAAAAGATGTCATTTGGAATACACTATTATATAAACGGATATAGTCTAAAAATGTTTACACTGAGGATGCTCACTATTTAGTAAAACTTTTATAAAGGTGCTCATGATAAGTTTAAATGAACATTCTGCCACCTGAATAGCATATTCCATTTGTTTCTTTTCTCCATTTTTGAGCATTACAAAACTGACAACATACCACCATACTTACTATAGATGCGAATTCAGAGTAATCAATTCTGGGCGAATACAAATAACCTGTTTCCTCTTTGGTAATCCATGGAAGGATATCAATTTCCTCTCCAGTTTTTCTGGGTCTTCTATCAAACTTGATAACATTTTATTGAGTATATGCCGAAGTCGATTGGCATTTAGTTGTGACTGACGTTGTTCTGCAGTTTCTTTCTTCTTAACGATCAGCTGTTAATCGAGATTCACGATCTAAGCTATTTTCCAGCTTTCTAGACTGCAAAGCTCGTGCTTTTTGAGAGCTCAGGCGGGTTTCCCTATCAGTAAAGGTCTCGCGATATTGCATGAGCCTTGCGATCGGTGGACAAACGTGCTTCACGCTGGTCCCTGTTCATCCTAACTCAAGTGGCCATCATTCGAGAATGTTGTAAACTCAATCGAGATTTTCGCTGAGCTGAAGTTTCTGTAATATGAAACCTGGCCTGACGTTACTGAAATGCAGTGAACTAATGAGAACTAATCTCATCCTTATAGCATTTCTGCTGCACCGGGGGAGGTTGGATCTTTTTCGAAGCATTCTTATAAGAAGTAGTAATTATTACTAACTCAGCGTTATTTAGTGAACACATACTCATCATAAACAAAAAAATTAAATACTTACAGATTATTACACAGTTTAACTTTATTACAGTTTAATAACTATTAAGACGTAATAACCTAACCTATTAATTATCGAAAATAAAAGAAATGTCTAATAGATACATTTATGTATTAATTAATCGCAAATTACTAAATTGTTTTTTAAACATAAAAATTAAGAACTTGTATAAACTTGTATTTACAGTTTAACTAATAAGACGTGTTTACCTAATTTGAAAACTAATTAACCTATACTATATACATACAATATGTATTTACAAACCCTAAAATATAAATAAATAAAATAAGCAAACAGTCAGTGTTATCGAATGCAACTGTTACGCCATGCGCCTCCGAAAGCGGCCCGGCTGTCGACGTGCTTTATCTATATATATATAAACAACCAGAATTGCCAGCCTAACCTGAACCCTATTTCATATGAATGATAATATATGTCTGAGGTCAACTTAAATTGGAAAATTAACATTTCCGAAACTGATCATTTTTAACTTCTATTTATTATCATATTATTATTAATATAATATATAATCATACTTTTATATAGACCATTATGGAGTTTAGTAAAGTTTCATACAATGCATCTGTACAGAGAAAGAATTTAGATAGAATAAATGTTCAACGTGATTCTTTAAATTGGCATAACTTTTTTATTTATGTACCGATTGACATGAAACAAACACTAAATGTTAAGTGAAGCTTACTACAATATATTAGTGAAAATTGCATCTAAATCGGATAAGCCGTTTCTGAGATTAGCGTGCACAAACGCACAGACAAACAGACAAAAATTTTAAAAATCATAGTTTTGGGTCCTGTTTGCGTTTATAAAGGTCCTAATAATAATATTTTTTTCTCATATATCTTCCATGTACAGACAGCGATCCGTTACATTTTTATTATATGTATAGATTTAATTCTTATAACCTTATTTAGTTTTAAATACTTTTTGATCGCTTGAATAAAAACCTACATACTGAATTTTCATTGTGACCTCTAAATTACTCTAAATATATCTTATATACAAATTACAAGTAAAGTCACCATGCTTTTAAATGTTTTTTCATTTTGCAACTGTGAAGAGTCCGAAGTGAAATTTGATTTCGACGAAGATTCATTTCCAAGTTCCGATCAAATTTGGGGTATGTTAGGTGTTATTACGGCTATTGTAGCATGTTGGATTTATTATACAAAGGTGAATAGCATATTTAATAATTTTTAATTTTTTTTGTACTAATACCAAGCCTAATGATTTTAGTCAACTAGCAAATGTAGCAAAACATTCAAGACGAGTTGATAACTTGTTAATTATTAGTTAACGTGAAATGATTGTTTAAAAGCTTCGAAATACAATATCGCTCTACCTTGATTTAAGGGCTAGGGCCGCACTGTCAAAATATCAATTTAATTTGCAACAATCGGCGGCGCATGTATATTCTTATATATCCTTTCTTAGGTGAAGATATGTAAACCAAAATCTGAGGAGCGTCGTCACCACAGCAGGCCGAGATACACATCTGCCACACGAAGAAGAGTCCCTCACATGTTTGATAAATAAAAACACATCATTTATTTATTACAAATATATATTTCAAAATAAATTCAAAAACAGTGATTAAAAACCTTTATTTATCCTTAACCATTAGTTCAATTATATTAGCTTCTACAATAATTTACTGCCCACAGAGTAGCTATTATAAACGGGAAACAAATAAGTTGGAATGTATATACCATTTCGAATTGTTATCAAATTACTACAGTTGTAAAAGGTTGTTACTCCCCGAAAAAAACTAGTCTTTTAAAATTGTTTCTATAATTTTAAAGCTTAATCTTAACCACAATCATATCAAAAAATCAATTTCCCTTTGTTTTTACTCAAGCGAAAACTTATTTATCGGCGTTAACGATTTTCGGTAGTTCGCATTACCAATGCTATGGTGTCACCCGTCAACGTAATACAGTATATCAAGTAAAAGAATGACTAAGTGCCGGTGCTCAGAGATAAATAATGAAATTTATAATTATGCAGCCAATCGTATGTTTTGATTGTGAAAGTATGATTTGAAATAAATGTAATAATGTACAATAAATGTAAAAACCAGACAAAATGTTATGTTAATATTTTCAATAAAAAAAAAAAAATTACACATCCCGTAATTTAAACATTAAAAAACCAGTTTTTACAAAGTTTCGAGTTTTCACTTCTGTTGCCAGTTCACCAATAACCATTGTATTCTATTTTTTTCGTCCTCTATAAATATCTAGAATATTAAATAATCATAACTATAATAATAATAATAATAAATGGAATCCATTAACATAAGAACGCATTCTTATCCGATTAATGCTTCGTCAGACAGCGGGCGGGTTAGAACGGGACGGCGGCGAATCGATAGCGCGTTGTTACTATAAACAAAATGAGACGACCCGACCCGAGTGCGACGGCTCTAGGTGACGTTTTCTATACCAACTAGTCCTTTACAACTGCTCACATCCTGCTCGTGCCCAGCCTCCGTCCCAGCCCGCCCGCTGTGTGTCGAAGCCTTTAGCCAATAAAAGTTTTGTCAATAAAGTAATTTCTTATATATACTATAATATAACTTTTGATTTAAATATAACAATAACCAATAATGTTTATGCCACTAATGGAAGACATTAAAATTAGTTATTTATACCCTTTTCCTATTTACAATGTTCTTAAATAAACATAATCCATATCTTCGTCGTCTAATCAATTTCTGCTACGTGCACTTTTTGCTGATTTCGCCATTTTGAATATCATGTCTCATTTTTATACAATGAAGTCGCTAAAAATATATGCTATCAGTCACAAAATTGTCAAATAAACAATTGCTAGGTTTGCAAATCTCCAAAAAGTGCATATAATAAAAATTGGTTTGTCAACGACGATATACTACGTAGTTGATATTCCACTATACCCTTGAAACAGTTCACCTCTAGTCATACTGGCGAACTTCTAAGTTATTTAATTAATCTCTTCGGCTTCTGTCTAAATCTTAAACATGCTGTTCTTCAAGTGAAGTATTAATTACGGACAGCTTGTACTTTTACTTATATACCGAGTAAGCTGCCAATGATAATGAACACAAGAATAATTATAATCTATAAGTCATATAGTATTTAATCATAAATCGTTTTACTTTGGTGTTACCGCATTCTTGCGTTTGCACCGCTAGGTGTTGCTATAAGCTAAACTTTAATAATATCACTTACACAGGAATTATAAATAATGTCACCACAATTTATGGTGGGATATTGTATCCACTTTTTTAACATCCTATTTGTTTACTGCTGTGAACACAAGAAATCACGTGTTAAACATATTTTGGTTGATAAGATTTTATAGCGCAGGCGCCAATATAATGTGTGTAATTAATGTAAGAAATTTGACATTGTTGTTTAGCATTAACTAGATAAGTCGATTATATTGTTTAGTTTTTAAGAAAAATAAAAGTGATATAAAAAGAAAAACCTAAGCAAAAGAAGATGCTACAAAAAAACAATAAAAGATCACACATAAAATGAAACGTAACAATAAGGTCCCTGGTCATGCCAGGGGAAAATTGGCGGGGACATAAAAAAAAAAATATATATATATAATGTGTTACTAGCACATTTTACTTAGACAGTGGTTTTGCAATCAACTTAATAACAAGTAATATCTACTATTAAAATAATTTAAAATCGATTCCAAGATAAATCTTTTCTACAAATTACGCTAGAACACTACAAATAAGCAGTAGAAGTAACCTCGAAACAACGGTTATAAAAAATAATGAATTTTAAATAAGAAATTCAAATTTTATCTTTAAATTATTTTAGATTATACGTTTTAAAAATGTCATTTTATAACAGTAGTACAAATATAAACGGTAAAATTATTTTATCGTAAACTGTACACCATTTCAAAGTCACACATCGACCATCCGATAACGATCGGATTAATTATATCGGCGGGCGAACTGTAAAAACGAATTACATAATCTTTATTAATTTCCATTTAAATGCATAATCAATACGTGTTGTTTAACAGATACATTGTCTCTGGAGAGAATATCTTTTTGCAGTCTTGGAGTAGATATTTGTGTTCGTCTTCTACACGGCCTCGCTTCAGCAAATAAACTAGGATGTACTGGTACGGGAACACTGGGACATTGTGACGGGCGAAGAAACGAAGTTTAACTCTCTCTATAACTTTCATATCCACGAAACAGTAATCAGCTGTGCAGCAACTGCCTGGTGTACTGTAAAATTCCATATGTGAACTAATGTAAAATATTATTCATTCATTAATTTAACAATCTCGCAGTATTTATCATACGGAAACATTTTATTTTAACTAGTAGTAGTGTTACATCGTTTCGCAAGCAATTGTTTGATACTATTCCTTAAAGATACGTCAGCTGTTTCGATTTACGTGTCTAGGTCAGGGGTGGGGAACCTTGGGGGCAGGGGCATAATCCCCTGCCCCTGGACTGTTGACCGCTTGGTCATGCCTCTCCTCGGAGAGGCGGGCGAATAGGTGGGTGGGGAGAGAGCCTGTGGGTCAGGCATCGGCATTCTCCCCCCCATCCCCAACGGGCTAAGTATGGACGTGGCCTGTTGGGTCTGCCGCAGGGGACGACGCGGTGCTTGCGAAAGCTATCACGTGTCGTCCCCATCCCAAATGCGGCGGGCGGCCCCGGGGGGTTTAGTGGGTATTTCCGGACGCTTCACGTCCGGGTGAGTCCCACACTGGTGCGGAGACGTCCCTCCGCACCCCCTTACCCATTGCATTGGGGGACTTCGGTCTCACTAATGCAATGGGTAAGGGTAGTGCGTAAATGCATTCGACTCATCAAAAAAAAAAAGGGTGGGGACCTTAATGTATCATCGTGCCATTTTTTTCAAACAAATGTTTGATGAGGCTATAGACGTGCCGTCAAATAACTTTGACATAGTGATTATTGGGATTTAACTACGACTCTTCATCTACTATAAAAAAAGTAATACATTTTGCAATGTTTAACAATAAATATTTCAGATTTACGCATAAATCAAAGTAAAATTAGTGCGATTTTTTTATTTCAGTTTAGATGACAAATAACTTATAATAGGATTGTAAGATGATGCTTTTAGTAGAAGGCATGCTGAACTGGAGCTATTTGTCAAAAACACTTTGATCGAAAAATCAATAACAGAAATATGTTTATCAGTAACTTTTTCTTTGCCTGGTCTCTCATGTACGTATATCTAAACAGTAACTTTTTCTTTGCCTGGTCTCTCATGTACCTATATCTAAACCGGAGTGTGGCCAAAATATTGTGCCACGTTCCCCCAATGGCACGCGTGTCATTGGTTTGCCATCCCTGGCCTAGAATTTCAACGTGGGCAATAAGGACCTCTTGTGGAAGTAGAAGACCCCATAGAAAATTAGGGAACATTGAGCAAAAAGGCAAAGAATTAAGACACTAGAAAAAAACATATTTTCAAAGTGGGCGGCGATCAAAATAAAGTTGAGAAACTGTGCGTTTGGGGAATCTCCTTGTTGTGAGTCAAAAGCGTGCACGGAATTGCTGCGAGGGAGAGCAGGACATTTTTAATTGTTATGTGTTAGAGTTTATTGAAAATTATTTTCTACTATGACAGAAACACAGTATAAAATCGATATAAAAATGAAATATATTACCTGGAACAACTAGTGTTTTAATTATGCATAAACAGTCTTGATAGAACCTAACCCATTCGGTTTTATACAACAAGTCTTGACAAATCACATGTTCCGAGTATTTAACATGCCGTAAGTATAAAGACTGCCCGTATAGATATTATACATTTAAAAGGTTGTTTACCAAGTGAATTATCCTACACTCAAAATAATTCATTACTCATAATAGTGATTTTAAATAAATAAGGATCATCTAAAGTAAAAATTATTGCATAAAATAAAGACATGTAATATATCATTGAATGAGACTTACCGAGGGTCATATGTGATAGGTTTCGCTTTGAGCGTCTTGAAAATCATATGGTAATATTGTCGATACTTTTTCTTCATAATGAGGACAATTTGTTTTCCTTCAAAGGGGAATTTCGCAGTTTGTGCCTCTAGCTCTGAGTGCCAGTAGACGGCTGCTCTAGCTACCTCGGCGCTTGTGCGATCCATTTCCAATATTTTTGGGTGTTTCATCCACTCATAAAGACTCTCCTGAAAGTTTATAAATAAATAGTCAGAATTCATATACATTCTACTATCAATATCAAGTGTAACGAAATGTCTCAGAGAAAGACTAATTATAATATATATCTAAACATCTAAATAATTACTTTCTCAACTTAATTTTTCCAAACCTAACTTAAAGATTATGTTTTTTCGAGAGTCCCCTTTTTACTTTTTTCTTTGCTTATTTTAGGCTATATTTTTTAATCTGCCCACACCCCATTTGCGCTGTCACAATGCACACAAGAACTTAGGATCTAAATGAAAATATATTTTACTCAATGTATTAACCTGTAAAAACTTTTTGCATCTAAAACTGTCATAGACAAAGTTTACGCTTAGTAACCATTTCCCAGTAGCGAGTGCGCACACCATCATACCAGTTAGAGTGTCGTTTGGCAACACTGAAATAAAATGTGTCGATGACATCTCCATTTTAGTGTTCTCTGCAACAACGCCGCCTAATTCATTTATCATTGCCGTGACTCTATCTCGATCCTGTGAAACGAAACAACTTTTATTTATATATTAAAATTGCAACATCACCCTGCTTAACCCCTTGAGCACTTACCTGGCGTTTACGCCAGCTTTTCATTGTTTTCCTATTGTCTTATTTTTATGGGTACTCCGACACATTAATCTATGTACTAATAATAAAACCGAAGATTTATGTTTTTTTTTAACACATTTCATAACAGATGTGTATTTTAGCTTCAACTCATCTCGAATCTGTTATTTAAAATATCGTTATCGTTATCGTTGAATGTATGTCGGAATTTAAATCGAAAACCATGATTTTGATGAAATTTTGTATACGGGAAGTATATGTCAAGAAACTATTGACAGGCTAGGCTATATAGATTTTCGAAAATACATAAATTCGTAAAAAAAATTTGCTCGGGTTTGATACAAACATCGATTTTGGATAAAAATATTTATACACTTAAAGTACATGTATGTTAATTAGGACAGATAAACTATAAACATTATCAATATCATTTTTAAAAATTATAAAAAAACATATTCCTATGGATTCAAGTTGTCCATAAAAATTTGCTTTATACATTAACAATTAAATGACATATTAAAAATCAATGGGTTTTGTAAGGAACATTTAAATAGTCTAAAACATAAACTTACTTTTACAGATTCAGATAACATGAACACCTTTTTATCACAAGCACATATTAAATTTTGCTTCAACTTCCATGACTCTTCCTCAGATGTACAAATCGGTGTACTGTCGCTATCTATAAACACAATATTATTCTCTATAAGTGAATGGTAACTGTGAACTACAACCATTTGTTACATTAGACCTAACACTGTCATTTATCTGTTTATTGCCATCGTTCTGGTAAAAATTTATTACAGACATTTCCATTGATCATGGGAGGAAAACAAATACAATAATTTTTAATCATTTTTATTATACAAATAAGACAGTTGTACAGTACCTGAAACCACCTGAGGAAGACAAGCTTTCAGCCTAGTAGTCACTTCCATTTTTCCTTTAATTGGGTTGTATGCTGAAGCTTTCTTTTTTTGCTTATAGTTCTGTATGTATTTTTGAAATGGCAACTGTATTGAGGTTTTCACTTTGCCGTTTTCAATTAGTTTACGAAAACTAACCTTTTTGGGTGTACTTTGCCTGCTAAAAGTCCTGGAAATGAAATTCATATTATTTGGATTGTATTATGAGGAAACACTGTCAGTAACAAATTTGAGTAATAGTTAATTCAGAAATTTATCACTATCGCATTGTCCCTTAATAAAAAGTTATAAAGCACTGAAGTGACAGGCTAATCATACTGATGCAAAATAAATTAAATCATCACTTCCTATTCCCGTTATACCTCCTCCAAAACTAGATCGATTGTAATTTTTTCATTCAATTATATAATAAGATAGACTTTGGCTTTATCTACACCTTTTGCATTTTTATTTGTCAAATTTCTTTGATGATGTCTAAAAAAGACGGTAAAGAAATTTCTTGAAAAGGTGGATATATAAAATATGGTACAAAATATTTACAGGATGGAAAAAGATATGGAATAAATGTCGCTCGCATTTCCTCTTTTTGTTACGTAATTATGTTAGAAATAGTTTCTGTGGAATGAGTATTGTGATTCTAAATTAACCAAGACTGTATAAAATACATTCACAAGTTAAGATACTGTAAACTATGTACATACACATCTCAATGGTAGAATAATGGAGACATTCTTGTGCAAGGTAGCATCTGTAACCCAAGTATATTAAAATTATTTTATGGAAAGTGTTAGTCTTAAAAATACCCAAGCATCATTGTGGATAGTAACCCATGCATACTAACATTTAAATATCTACTCACTCACTCCCTAGTTTTGATAGGAAATTTTTAAGTGGGCTCGATGTTGGAGTTTCTTTATGTTCTATAGGTTTACAATCAATTTCTTGGTAGATATCTTCAACAGACCAACCTATCTGACGACGAGCACTTTTTGGTTTTACTTGGCCATATATAGGAAAATCTATACAGTCTACCCCAGGATCACTGAACTCACTAGTATTCAAGTGATCAAACTTTTGTATTGTAAAATGTGTAGCTTTCAAATGATCAAAATATGCTTGTTTCTCTGTATACATTTCATGGCATACTGGGCAAACAAAATGGCGTAATTTGACATTTTTTGTACATTCATTCAGATGAGTTACATAATTATCATATATATCATATTTTGCATCACACAAAAGACATGAAACATTAACCTGATCTATTTTAGGCATGATAGATGGCGGGTTTTCTTGGTGGTGTATTTTGTATTATATCAGCTGCTACTAATGTCTCATTGCTGCTTGACTGTTGAAGAGTATTATTTTCAATAGTGCAAGTGGTACGGCATATATGAGTTCCACAAGTGCTATATGACTGATTACAGCCCACACATTTTATCGAATCAATATCACTATCAGTTTCATCACTAATTTCGTGATGTCCCGATGGAAAGTCATGAAAAATTCCATCTTTTACCAGGTTTTCATCATTTTCACAATCCGCTGTCTCGAATCCAGCATGTATATGAAACTCTTTATCAAAGAAGTCATCATAGTTCGATAATGATATTTTATTTATGTCAGTATCTGCATAAAGAATAAAAAATAATAATGAATATATTAAAAGAACAATCATGAAAATATTTTATATTATAAAATTAAAAAACTTACCAGGGGCTTTTCTCAACATATTGTCAATTCTTTCACACTGTTGTTTAAATAAATATGCAGTACTTAAATTTTCTATACACGATGTACATACTCGATCTGAAAGCCCATCTCCTTCATATATCTGAAACGGTATAGCTTAGTATAGTATTCTGAAAAAATGTAACTCACATGACAGTAATAAATACCATAGAGTTAAAGTTATACATCAAAGTTGATAGCTTGTGTCCAGACCAAATGAGAGTGGGAAAGACTTGTAGTGCATCTTGGTGTTAATATGTAGAATCATGGGATATAACCAGAACCAGAACCTAACACCCTATTGGTTTACAACCTGATTATTAGTATTTGAATGTAAAAGTGACTGGCACAAAAGGTTGAGATCTAAAAAAACTATTCAAAATAATAATAATAAATTCACATGCACAATGTTCAATTTACATTCAAAAATTCACATGACATAATATAGGGTCAAATAACACCAGTTATTTCAAAGAAAAGAACATGAGAGACTGAGGACCCTATTCATCATATAATCTTGGAATCACACTGACTTGCATGAGCATATATATTTTTAACAGTCCACTTGGCCAATCTTTTTTAAACATAGTGATTTTGTAATCTTTGGTATTATTGTTAATCAAAAATTACTGCTAGAAAATCCATATGAAAAAAAACAAAATAAATATGTAATCTAACATAACCATGATCAAATAGATGTCAAATTAAAACTAGGCCTCTATCTTGGAAAGTTTGGTAACCTTGGAAAAGTATGATATACAAAAGATTAACATCCAGTCAAAATCCAGTGATAAACTAAAAACATTTAAATGTGATACCTAGTAGAAAACTCTTACTTGTATGTTAGCAAAACACATAACCATATCCGATAATTTGATAGAGTCATCTTGCTCAAATATTGAACAAAAATCACCAAGTTTAAGGCATAATCTACACTTATGAAAAGAAAGCGTCATTTTATCTAAGTTTGAAGGTGATTTTAAAATTACAATTTAAATACAATTTTTAAATAATGTACACCAATGTACATAATTATAACAAAACAATTTTGTTTCAATCAACCAAAAAGTACTGTTACAAATTTAAAAATGCCTTTTTTTTGTTACAGTAATTTCTTTTTAAGGAAAAGGCATAGGTACTAGTAGACCATGCTGCCAAGTCAGACGTAATGAACACTTATGAATAGCTGTGACATAATGGTGACTTCTATTACGACCACAACGGTAACGATTGGGACATTTCAGAATTCACGCTCCGTGTCATCATTTTCACTTCACTATACTTGTGTATCATAACTACAATATATCACGTACAATGCCACCAATATTATAGAAAATATAAAAATTACATAATATATCGAATACAGTAAAATTGTGAATTAAAAATAAGGACGACCACATGACAGACCAAAATTTCGCCAAACACCCCTTAAAAATGACATTTATTAATTTGTTTCACTTCTTCTTCTTAGTTAATGGCAATCTGTGTGTACACACAATTTGTGCCAATGTCATGTGGGTAAGATTTTCAATCTTGTATCAGCGTTACCAAGCTCCAACAAAACGGTGGCCCATCCTGCTCGAACTTTCCATAGAGCTTTGTCAGCACCTTAGAATGTATGCTACGCGTTGTCTTCTATAATAAATTTAACTTGAACACAATAACTAAACTATTTCACACAAAACGCCACCAAGATTACATGATATAGAGTCAAGTACACAAGTTTAATGAATTAAAGAAAACAATTGCTACATGTCAGACTGAGATCCCGCCAAAAACTCAATTTGTTTCACTTATTGCTTTTTGATGAAAAGCAAAGGTCCATGCAACCAAGTCTAAAATTTTGAACACTTTTAATACAACGCTCTAACAAAATGGTGGCTATTTGTTATCTTTCCATTCTACGGAGTTGTTCGATGATGTCAGAATTTACACTGCGTGTCATTATTTTTAACACAATTCACTTGTGTACAATAAGCAACTTATATCACATAAAATACTACTAAAGTAATGTACCAAAATAAGACAAATTCTATCGGTTAATAAAATAAAAATAAGGACTACTTTATGACGAACTGAAATCGCGCTAAGAGAACCCTGAAATTTATTACAAACTAACTGTTCGCTTCGCACAGGCTTCATTTATTTTTCAGTACATAATATAGTTCTAAATAATCTTTGATGCTATCGGTTGAATAGTATTACGCTTACATTTTCACAATTGTTAATCTTTTTACGTGAAACCCTAATTATATCCCTATAAAAATTTAAAAGTCATAAATTTAGGCATTTGCCCGTTAAATTGTCCGTTAATCGTGTTTTTTTTCCAAATTTTTGTATTTTTATATACGGAACCCTAATAATTTTCTTGAAATTATTTTTTGGGCCTTCTAACAGAAAGCAAGGATACTTCTCACAAATTCAAACACTTACCTATAAAACTATCTACAGAAATGGATTCTATTCATAATTTTATGAGTGTAAATTTATTACGCGGCACCCTAATTATTTTCGAAAAATTAAAATAGTTACACAGAGCAACTTCAGCTATTTACTAAAAAATAAGTCCCGTCAAAATTGGTCCTTCTTATGATAATATAATCACATTCTATTAAAGTGTAAAAGAAATATAAATCAATCAATATCATTTTATGTTCAAGGAAGTTTATTGGAGTGTTGTAAGAAAAGCAATTTATTTTTTATTATTTATTAGATCATATTGAAAGTATTCCTAATGTCACACAACAGACTTGGCTGCATGGTCTATAATTCTTCGACTTTTCGTAACAAAAGAAGAAAAAAAATATTTGTCAGTTGTTGTCATAAATAGGGATGCGTAAATGTAAAAAATATATCGATAAATTAAATCGAAATAGATATATAGAGTAATAAATATAGATATTTCAATAAATTTATATTTTTACCTGAAGACGTTATTACCTGAAAAATATTTGAAATATTCGAACGTGAAAAAAAATTAATATGTACACTGGAATGCAAAGAAAAAGATCAGTTAGAAAATCTTGAATATCTTCAAAAGTATTATTTTTAATGTAATTAAACAAAAAATGAATTCAAGCTTTCTATTTTCAATAAAAGTAAAATTAATAAAAATACGTAGTTTTACCAGTATTTCGGTAAATGTAGATTACTTACAAATATACCATTTTCGCACATTTTAGTACTTTGTGTTGCACCCTCGTGTTCGCAATACTGCTGTTATGTAATTTGACACACTTTATCTAGATTTTTGAGGCGATGCCGCGGAATATTCGCATATTCCTCTATTAAAGCTTCTTTCATTTCAAGAAGCGTGATTGGCGGCGAATTCTTCTGACATAGACGTCGTCCCATGCATGGTCAATAGGGTTTAAGTGAGCCTGCGTGCTGGCCACTCCATGTGTATGATACTGACATCTTAAAAATAGGCAAACACTTTTGGAGCTGTATACATGTGGGCACTGTCTTGCATAGAAACGACATTCTTGCCCATTTCTACTAAGAATGGACCAATGTAGTCATTCAAAATTTCAGTGACATATCTTTTTGCAGTTAAAGTTCGATTTTTATCACCACTATCTCAGCTTTTGGAATAAATCCCAGCCCACACGTGAACAAAATCTCCGCCATATGGTACTTTTTCTTCTATACAGGCTTGGTTATAGCGCTCTCTTGGTCTTCTGTACAATCTTTTCTTCCCGTCGTGTTTGTAGAAACAGAACCTAGACTCGTCTAAAAACATTTATTGACCAGTCCTTCAGAGTCCGATTTTCGTGTTCTCTATCATAACTCAACCTTGAGTTTCTGTAGTGTCTTTCTAGTTTTGTGCCATTTGCACGATTTAATAACTTTAAATTTGCTTCAGCTAGACGTCGTCTTACTGTATTCGTACTCAGATTGTTTCCTCCAGCTCTAAAACCAGTATCTAGGCTTAGTGCGTTTACCATCCTGGAGCATATCGTCACTTAACATCAGGTGAGTTTGTGGTCAAAGTATACCCTATACCATGTAAAAAACGGAGAAGACCAAGTCTTACTTCAACACCCATAAGAAAGCGATTTCTCAAGATTATTGACGCCATATAGTGATCCTCCCGCGCTATCGTGCACATTGTTCGGCCTATTGCTGGTCTTCGAAGTTTGGATCCAGTTTCATGGAAACGCTGGAGTACTCGCTGAATTGTAGACAGAGTTACACCAACAGTTCTAACTGTATTTCGCTGATAGTGTCCATCTTCAAGCACTGTCGGGATCTTGGTACATTCTTCAGCGATTAGCGACATGATGACTGTAGAGTAATAAAATTTATGAGGCACAGACACCATATTTAGAACTTTTTTAAATTTGGTTATTTCTTTATCTGAGAATACATTATACCGAAAAGCCCTGATATATCCTAGTTATGTTAATTAGTTGTCAATCAATAATAAATTAAAACGGAAATCAGTAGGTGTCTACATAAAACCAATAATAGCGCACTCTCTTTTCTAAATTATAAAATAATGTAAATGAAGTATTGAATATAGAATAAATCAATCTAATACCAATTATAAACCATAAATAAAAATTGTTATTTTGCGTTTGAAATATGAGAAGTTTACAATAGGAAATCACTGAAATATCTATTACTTTGTTTTGAGTGTTAATTTTTGATTAATTTAACAAGATTCTATTCGAAATAAATTATGAACAATTTACCATAATTTATTGTCTTACATTTATGTTTCAGGATTTGTGAATTTAACAAAATAATGAATAATTTTAGCTTCTTGAGACTACATGGTGCTGTCTGGTTAAATTATCAACAGATACTACGCATAGTTAAGTTCAGAACGAATCCACTTGAAGATAGGGCTATCTTATATCAAAATTCACGCACTTTAGTTTATATTAATTTATATTTACATGAAACTAACAAAAATATTACAATTATAAGTGGAATACATAATAATTATTATAAAATATAATAATGCACTTAAAAAATTTCGAATGTGGTATTCGAAACCCAATATCGATTATCAAAAGTGAGAAATTAAAACCTCAACGATATATCGATTATTAACTCTAAAAATATTGATTTATCGACATTTGCTGCTTTACACTAGTTATAAATAAGTTGTAATATACAAATTGTAAATAGCATTTATATAAAGTTATATTGAGTATTCTATTTGGAATGAAAATGCAGATTCAACCCGAACTTGACATAGATCCCAATATCTACTCTAAACCTTTCCCTAAGTTTAATCGGCCAACTGTTATTGGTTACATTGGTATAGAAAATCTTAAGTTTGTTAGACGCGTACAAGATGAAAAAGTGCGATATGATTTAAATCGACATATCGATCGGGTGATACGAAAACCAGACGACTTGGACGTAAAGCTAACTGACTTGTTAAAGTTTTTATTAGAACAAGAAGTCAGATTAAATTATTCATTTGAAACAAAGTTGGAAAAAGCTAAATTTTTCTGTTATCGAGGTCTTATGACTTGTGTGGCTTGTACTCCTTATGAGAACAGAGAACCTTGGAAAATAGTAGTGATGCTTTGGAAAGGTTCAATCTATTTGTGTGCAAGAGACACTGATGAAAAAAAATATAGAAAGCAAAATATGACTGTAAAAGACAAAATATTCACTTCATGGGGATTTAAATTTGAACAGTATATGTTATCTGGTAAATTTACTGAATTATTTATTTAATGAATATTTTTTAAAATTTAATTTATCAGCATTATACATCACCAAAGAATTAACATGACTTTTGATATCAATGGTCTTTGTAAATGCCATACTTCTCAATTGCATTTATTCACTTCTATTTTTTCAAGCATATTCTTTTTAACTTTATATTGAATTTAGTAGAAAACATTGATACTTTTTAACCTCTCAACTTTCTGAAAAACATTAATGTTCACAATACAATATGAACATATTGTGTGCCATTGTTAATATAATTTTATGTTTATCGATCTTAAAAATATTAAAAAAATGTAGGTGATATATTGTTTGTTGTATTATTCATTAAATTATAAATCAAAATATTTTAGTTAAGTAAAAAAATCATACACAATCAAATTCAGATATAAATTTCAGACACACCTCATATAGAACCAAATCCAGATGTACCAGTTGATGAAACAGAAGAATTCTCATTAGTTTTCACAACAAATCTGAGTCATCACTCAGTTGTTTATGGAGCTGAAATGGATGGAATTCGATGTGATAAAGATCCCAAATTAACACCAATAATTAGTAGAGAGTTTGGTACTGAAGATATAATCAATTATTTGTCTGATAAAGAATTTATTGAATTGAAGACAAATAGACAAATGGAGCATCCAAAGCAAGAAACAAATTTTAGGTATGTGATTATTTCCAGGTATAGTACATAATTTGTGTGAAGTGACAATTAAAATTGGAGTTAATGTACAAATTTAGTAGTTGGACATTGTTAACTATTATGTTGAAATTCACATCCGAATTCCGACATTACTCAAGCATTGTTGCCCAATGGGGAGGGGTATCCTAGAAGGATTTCTCCACACAAAAAAAAAGGAATATGTTGTGTGAGCTAACATATTGTCTGAAATGTCTGAAGTTATTTTCTTCTCTGTTATTTACAAAAACTTTGAATACTGAAATTCATTTAGAACTGTTTATTACATCTATTTTACACACTCTTTTCACTTGAGTGACATTATACAAATGATTGAGTGACTGAGTTGACAAAGTACTCTTGATAATACATTTTTATCTTTTAAATTCTCTTTGGGTATATTTTTTTACTAGATTTTAATTGCAAATGAATATTTTCCTTTGGCAGAATTCCATGAAAGTAACTAAAGTCATCACATCATTTTTTTATTATAATTTAAACATGTGCATGTTTTAACTTATGCTAAAATTTATACAGAACTTTGCGAAGAGACTCCTTTCCTGAAATGTTAAGTTCAGCATAATAAATCAATACTTATTGAGTTTTGTGGGTTACTCACTTTCCTTTTTTTTTCATACTATAATACTACTGTGTAGTGTAGTCATGAATAATATATATAAACAGTTTATTCGCATAGATACATTTTAATAATTTTTAACATGTCTGACAATCATGCAAATCATTTATTTCAGAAGATTCAAATGTAAAAAGTGGTGGTGTCAGTCATTTCTTGCTGGAGTTGATACTATCTTGTGTGGATTTAGAAACGATGAAGGAATTGTAGAAGAATTAAAAGTTTTTCCTATTAAAGACTTGCCAAAAATATCTGAGGTTAGGATTACTTTTTTGGATTAACATCAAAGTCAATAATTTGGTGAATGGAGAGACCATTTTATTATGATTTTCTGCTATATTTATACACAACAGTCTCTAAAGTATAATGTAATAATAATTATAGTAATAATTGAGATTTTGATTTGATTTTTTCTATTATCAATATTGAGGTTAAGTATTGTCAAGCATATTGCCGCTGTTGCTTCATTTGAGAACCAGTTTTGCATTAGGTACTATTTGTATATCACGATACCCACTTATTATCAGTGAGATTGTGGCCAAATACCACTAAAATAGATATTTCATATTTTTAAAAAAAATTCGTATAATCATACATCTCTATTTCTTCTGCAACACTAGTGGTCGTCAAAGTTTTCTGGTTAAGAGCCAAATAGGTCAATGTGAGATACCACTGCGGGCCGCACTTTTATAGACTGTGTAGTTGTTACCATCTATTCATTGATATATTTTTATAATCTGTCAAACGCGAATTCCCCATAGATTTTATTGTCAATAACATCCTATGAAGTCATTTTTGACAACATATGTATACTTAGTTTTGAGTTATTGTCTACCAGTTCTATTCAATATCGCAGGCCGCACTGACACGGTGCAAGGGCCGCAGTTTGGCAACCTGTGTTCTACATAGAGATGTGTGTATTTGAGTGTTCAAATTATTTTCTATTATATTTATTTGTTACTAGCGACCTCCCTCGGTTTCACATAGATAGCAGAGAATATAGGCTGTTACCAAAAATTCTTAGTAATTATATAGGTAAATCATTCTAAATCATTCCTGTTCATTGGTGAAAACCATATGCAAACCATTCTGTAGTTTTTAATTTTATTGCGTTCAGATAGATGGACCCTGCAAGGGAACGTTTTTTCTCATCTATAGAGTTATCATTCGTCATCGTCTGTTTGACATAAAATATTTAAAACATCTTTGGATAATTGTGTATTTTTTTGTGTACCAAAGTGCATCAATGTTGGTTTTCATAGTGTTGTAACATATCTGTCACAGCTACAAAATCTGCCTAATTTGTGAAATATTTTTATTTCAGAGATTTTGGAGTCCAAATGTGTGTTTTAATTTTTTGGATACCTTCTTTACCTACGTAAAAAGATGTTTAGCAAGGAAAATTAAATATAAATATGGTGATAAAGGATTAAATGATCTTCAATCTTTGCCAATGGTGACTTTATTGTTTGAGTGGTCTCCGGGTATGCCAGTGTGGGTTAATGAAAATTACAACTATGAAGATGATCCAATAATACCAGATTGGTTCCTAAAACAATATGCTTGTACTCAAAGATAACGAACGGTTCAAGTAGCTGGCTAATCCTGCACACACAACAGACTGCTAATGTATTTAGTTGCGAAAACAGGAGCTCACTAACAAGTAACTCAAGGATAATATAACTATGTTACTTTATTTAACAAGAGATTAACAAAATATCTAAATTATTTTTTTTTAGTAATATTAAAATTTATATATAGTTAACATAATCACAACAGGTTATATAATTTTATTGGGTAGCTGAGAAACTTTCCATATTTTGAACACCTTTTATGTAATGATTAAGATTTCATTGTGATGGGAATTATTTTGTAAAGTTGGGCATGAAAAATTGTTTTCATTAAAAATCCTCCATTTATTAACACTACATAGCGTTTGATAAGAATCAACTTTATAAAATACTAAACAACAATATGGGCATTTTTACTTAAGTGTAATATATATATATATATATATATATATATATATATATATATAATTATGTAAAATGTATACATTAATAAAAAAAAATATTTAGAAAAAAGAAAACAATATTTAACAGAACAACATTGTTGTAATAAAATAAACAAGTGTCATGTAATAATAATAATAATACATCTAATAATAATCGTTAATATTATATTTACATAACAATTTGATTTATATTATTATATAAATCTCCGTCCATTCATTTATATTCCAACAGTACAAACATACTTTTATACTGAAAACCTGTTTAAAACTTTATTTAAATGTAATTATTTGGTGGAAAATTTCTTTATTAAATTAAAACTGTGTTTCAATTGAGAAATGACATTGTATTAGCGAATATCTAACACAAATTTAATATAAAATGTATCTATAGAAAATATATTTTTTACTAACAATTCACTATTTATAATACAGTATTTTATATCTAACTATAAAAAAATGACTTTATAGCTACATTGTAAAGTGGTTTTACCAAGTACATTACAAAAATATGCCTTTACGATTAACATGTAAAATATAATAAAAAAAATAATAATAAAATTAAAAATAAACATTCTGTTCTATAGAACGTAAAGGTGAAATAATCCGAAAAGTGTTATTTACTTATTGTAAATCTGAAAAGATACAATTCTTTGGACATGTTAACATGAATTATAGATGCATTTATATTATGATGTGATCAGAACTAATTAAAAAAATATTTAATCCATTGACATAAAAGTTAAAAGTAGGTATATATAAATAATTCATTCTATACCAATAACCGAGTTTGTACATGTGTGGTGCTGAGATATAAATCAGGTTTAATGTCTCTTCTTTCCTAATATTTATCATTTCTAAATGTATACGGTAAAAATAGCAATGCAAATTATAAATCTGTCATTACTGAATATAATTTAATTTTGGTAATTAAATAATAACATTGCACTTATTTCAATGATGGTCTATACACCTCTAACTAAAAATTCCTAATTTTAATTAATATGGTTAATTAATACTTTGCTAATTTCACTTCAAATGACAACTGAAATTCAGCATAACAAAAATTATATTCAACAGGAGCACATTTTTATATTAATTTCTATTTATTGTCTATATATATGTATTCATATTCGAAGCTTCCAAAGGACGTTTCAGGTGTAAATAATCTAAAGCGGGTTTAGCAAAGTAATAACAATCATATTATTGAAATATTTCAGGAATTACTGACTTCATTTAGTCTTATTTAACATCGATGCTTAATTTAGTTATTCATTGTTCTTTTATAGGTTATTATTTTATGATTTATTTGTGCAAGTAATATTAATATAAAGAAGTAGAAATACCTAATCATTTTATCGAAGGTACATCACAACTATGCGGGACAAGTTACACTTAATCACACATTTTAATAAAATATTAACACCGAACATAAATGATCATGTTTTTAATAAAAATTTATATAAATGATCATGTTATTAAAATGGAAAAAATAAAAAATCCGTTTTAACAATTTTTACAAACGATATCAGTAGGAATGACAAAAAAAGCTTATAATATTTACATGCATCGTTAAAGACTTATGGTGTTAACATACGTACGGACCGGACCGCGAACATAGTACGGCAGACGGCCATGTTATCAGTCCCCTAAGTAGGGACGGAATCCTTTTCGAAAGAGACCGATTTTTGAATTGATTCGAATCTTACTTTGATGAATCGATTCACAAAAGATAGATAGATAGATCTTTCAAATTAATCAAGTATCGATTATTAGAGTGTCCTTTTTGTTTCCTATGATATGATGATCATCTGTAAATAGGAAAAAATAAAACAGTTCAGTGTCATTTTTCCTTAGAAGGTTAGGCGTTCTTTTTTTCTTTGGTTAGTTGTTACTGATGATCTTTATTGCTGTCGATAAAAAAAATGGAAATACTTTTTCAATAAATATAGTCAAATTTCATCCACTGGAAGATTATTACTAATGAATAAAAAGTAAAAAAAAATAAGATAAAAAAAATTAATCTCTTGGACCTTGATATTTTGTGAATCAATTAAAAAAATCGATCTTTTTGAAAAATTTTATACCCCACCTCTACTTAGGCGACTGATGATCTCGGCCGCTCGACACACCATGTCCGTGGTCAGGTCCGTACGTGTATTTACAACATTAACTAGTCATAAAAAAGTGCCTAACGAAAATATTACAACTTAATATTAGTTAGGTACTAATCGATTTTGGTAGGTGTACCAAATTGGAATAATAACATTGATCTGATCAGTGACATCTAGTGTAAGTATATTCTAAGTGGTCGATGCGAAGTGATCGTAGTTAATTTTATGGCCCAAATATCCTAAACACTTTTATAAACAGTCTTCGGATTCACTTACTTCATATAACTAGGTGTAGAGTATCCCTGTCGTATCAGTGTTATTTTGTACTAATGTTACATAATAAACTGACTAAAAACGAACAACTTCACTATAAAAATTTGCTATTGAGGCACAGGTTGAGGAATTTTTTTGTTGCTAATTATTTCAATAAATGTGAATAAGTATTTAATGTTTTTTTTTTTATTTTGACGTAACAATTAAAACAATGCATCTTTTATATTAGAAAAATGTAACAAAATATCTAATAAACATCATAGGCCGTACGGTGCAGATATCAAGTTATTTGAAAATGAACATTGAAGCCGATTTAATAATAAAAAAATAATATGAAAGTATTAAGAGATTAAATAAAATTAATTAAATTAAAGTATCAAAAAGTATATTGCATTATTGCTTTGTTTATAAGACGAATATAACAGAAAACTAGTTCTCTATTCGTAGCAAATTATATTATGACCGGTTTCAAACATAAAATCTTATAATCGTAACCATTCTAAGCTCAACATAGCCAACATCTGGCACGTCAACGTTCCTTTTTCGCATTTCATGCGTTCTGTGTAAATTTAATATATCAGTAAAAAATCTATTTTATAATAAAATATATTAAAATCTTTGTGCTAACTTACAATAAATTCATTTCTCATAAACTATATACTATATTTATCTTAAGAAAACCAATTTTTAACAAACTAAGCGCGCTTGGCACGCTGTATTGGTCAAGTCAAATACTATTAACAACTATTCGTTACCTACTTTCATTGCAAAGTTTCTGCTGGCACCTGCTATGGATCGTCTCGTTATATTATATTCATAAAATGCTGTAGTTTGTAACTTTCAGCTATTTTGAAACTGTTCATTACTCGTTCTAAATATATCGTAATTCTCAAGAAGTGTAGAATAATAGCCTCATTTATTCTGTTTCTGAATAAAAAATATAATGAGTTTTAATGAAAATACTTATGTATGTTCATCCTAGCTATATAAACAATTAGCAATGTTTGTGTCCAGAATAGATTTTTCGAATATATAACTGTATGTTATAGGAATAAACTCGAAAACTGCTGATATACTATTAAGATGAATTATATTGTTCTGGAATTTCGAAAGCAACTGAACCTAATCTTAATTAAAATTACATCTCTTGAACTAGGTTGCAACTATAAGTTCATGAAGGACTGACTCCCTGGACGTTTTATTTTTTGTAAATAGATCAGTACCGGGTTTACAAGTAATTTAATTATTTATATTTTATAACTAAATATTGTCCGCTTAAACGAAGCGCATAAAAAGCTAATATACCTAAGTATAAATGGCAAACAGTAAATTTTAAATAATCAAGAAGTTCTAAACTAGATTGTAACATTATAATATCAGAACTATCGTGTTTAACAGATATTGTCTGGATGAAATTAAGATCCCTTAAGTTAGGATTTTGTCCATTACTAAACCTCGAATGTTAGGAGTTTTAGAAGCGTTTACGATTTATAATTATTTTCTAATAATTGATTATATATTTATATATTTTTTGTATTATCACATCACGGTGCATTGTGTATTGACTCGTTTTTTTTTGGAAATGTCAATCCAAAATCTTAAAACTACACATGCACAACTTCTTACTAACCTTCACTGAAGGCATATATAAAACATTGTACTCTATAGAGATATCCAACATTTCGGTATCTGTACAAACGAAAAACAAAATAACATTATTCTATATATATACAAATGATGTCATATAACTATTATGTGTGTATGTATAATATGTGATAATGGCCGACTAGAGGTCGACATATGGCGTACCGTCTATTTTGTCGAGGTCAGCCAGCAAGGCGGGGGTCAGCGGTTCACCTAGTATGTCCTCGCGCAACATGTCGTGCAGCGGCGAAGTCAGCGATTGATCATTATCCACTACAGCTTCGTGTACTTGAGTGGAACCACAAACTGAATTGCCATTGATGAGAAAATCTCTGTTGCTGTAATTAAAAATGTTCCTATCATCGGCAAATTGTGGTGTCGACGGCACCGATTTTGATGATATTCCATTGGGTACGCTAGAATAGTTTTCTGAAGTAAACAGTTCACGAGAACGACGTGAATCGATTTGTAGATTCGACACCGTACGCTTGTACGGCAAAGGTGTGCTCGGCACGGAACGTGATGTATAATATTTACTCTTATCGGAAACTAAATCTGGCAAGTCGAACTCCATGCTGTTTGCGCGTTTCAAAAAGTCCTCCACATTATCAGTTCCATTCCCATCGTTTATGAAAGGCTGATTGAACTGATTGCTCCTATCAAGCAATTCATTACTGCTGGGTATAAGGGATGTCAACTGATCCGCGAGGATTGACTGACCAGGCAGGGGATCACAGCCATTACTCAAGGTATTATTAGAGTTTAGTATACTTTGAGCTGTGTCCGCATTAAGTACATCATTGCTACTATCGATGGCGTTATAAATTTTATCGAGCGTCTCTCGATTGAGACCAGCTTTAGATATATCGCAAGCCTCGGCGAGAGATCCAAAGTCGCAAAACTCGTTCGGTACAGGAGTAGGCGGCACAGATCCCACAGGAGTATTATTGTAACTCAATAACCCCACCATGTTGTTAATTCCTTGCTTAAGTGGCACCGATTGTGATCTAAATGTATCGTGTCCTGATCTATAAGTAACAAGTGAATCCTGAAAAAATTGACTCACTTCGCTAGAGAGTGGATCAGCTGACGTTGGTTGTTCACCATTTATGTGATCTCGGAATGTTGGATTAGGCATAAAATTTAAACATATACTGCTGTTACCGTTTTGTATTCCTGGATGGCATTGATATAACATATTTTTGAACTGCGACGGGATTATATTGGGTGACGGCGGAGCTGACATAGGCTGACAATATTTTCCTGGGTCAGAAACTGGTAATTTGGTAATAAATTTCTGATCACTCGGAATGGCGAATTGCTTTGAGCATGGATCACTGACTCCCAGCGATAGCGGGTTACGTCTTTTTCTACCATTGTGTTTTGGTATAGGCCGAGGACAAAGACGAGATCGCGGTACCGGTGTATTTCTTGGACTTACAAATGGGCTAGCGGCTGTACTGTGCGAAATCGGTGATGTTTGTAGTGATCCACCCATTATAACTGGTTTCTTTACTTTTGATGGACTCTGCTCTCTTTGGTTAAATCCCGAAGGTGATTTTGAATGGAAATTCCCTGGTGAGTGACAACCATCTGAGATTGGTACAAAATCATATTGCTGTGTTCTAGTAGTGGGGCTTTGGGGATCATTATGACTATGCCCATTATAGAGATGTGGACCCACAACATTTGTTATAATTTGATTGGGTGTAATACCATTATTATAAGGTGTTCCATTTTCAATGGCAATTGAATTGCATGATTTAACGTTGTTTATTTCGGTTCGACTTACTACGACAGACGAAACTACATCCGTTTCGTCTGACATGAGGGGTTTAAAAGCTCCATCACTGATATTAGTTTTTGTGGGTAAATCACATGAATTTTCCTGTGATAATTGAGGGTCTTGATTAAATTGCGCATTTTGTGAATTTAGGCCACTCTGATGCTTCAGATTTTTTGCTAAGAGTTCCCGCAACTGAGATAACCTTTCATTTTTTCCTTGGCTGTGTTCGTCTTGTGGGTCCTGGCCTGCTTCCAAAAAAGAAGTCGTATTATCTGACGTCCCATCAGTATGTACGTTCAATTGCGCAGATCGATGGTGAAAATACTGCAACAGCTCTTCCTCATGTTCCTGGCTATTTCCTTCATTCAAATAGTCGTCTAAGTCATGCTTGTCTATATTGCAAATACTAATAACTCGTTCTCTGTTTAGTATTTCGGAATGTTTCTCTTCACAAATCATTCCAGTTTTGATATTGATCCCGTCGAGGCCGCAACACGAGTCGGGCGTCGCGGGTCGGTCGGGTGAACCCGCGCGATCCGGCGTTGGTCCCCTCTGTCGGCTATTAATCTTTCGAAGTTTGGTGCGTTCGGGCTCAGACGTCGGAGTCTTCACCGATCGCGTGGGACTCGCCGCCTCCTGTTCCTCCCGGGCCAGCGCCGCGGCGGTGCTTTTGGACCGGCTCGTTAAGTTTTTTGGATCCTCTAAAAAAGCAACCTCGGAACGAACGGGGGGCTCCGCGACTGGAGCGGCGGTAGAAGTTGTTTCGACATTCATCTGAGCCTGTCGCGTGGCTGCTTGTTTTCCACCTCGGATCTCGGAGGCTCTCATTTTCTTCGGCAAGTACTCGGTGCGCGGGAAGTCCTGTGGCTGATGAACTAAGCGAGGATCAGTTTGAGAAGAACGAGGTGAACTAGCTCGTGTTTCACTTTGGTACGTCTCCAGGATAAGCTTCTTGCCAGGTAAGGAGAGACGAGTTGGCGGTGGCGGAGGTTCGGGCGGTCGACGCCGTTGCCATTCGGTACGCTCAGTGGATAAGTCAAGAGACGCGTCGCTGCTCAAGTTAATCGGTAGATTGTGAGCCGCATCAGAAGGGACCGTAAGGTCGCGCGGAGCGTACGGTGTCTCGAACACGTAAGGCTCAGGCCGGAATTCGTGCACGGACATAGCAGGATGCGGCGTTGCACCCGGGTGCACCGAGTGCGGGAGGTGTGGAGGGTGAGCGCGCGGCGGTGCAGAGTACGATGGGAAAGGAGGACGTATGTCATATACTGGCATGTATGCTGATTGGTAGCTGTAGCTTGTTTCACCCACTTCGTTCTCATGTTTGAGAGGTGGGTGGTGGCTTACGTATGACGTAGATGGTGAGGATTCTCCAGCTGATTCTTGGCCTTTGTTCTTTTTAGGTCGACCAGGTGTACCTTGAGTCTGTGAAATTAATTTTTTTTTTGTATAAAAGTGGATGTGGATTCCCTTACATCCGTACATATATTACTATTATTATAGATTGATAAAGAGGCAAGTGTAAAATTTTATTCTCACCTGCATCTTACGTTTCAAGTGCTTTATTAACTGTCGACTCGTTGCCTCCTCTGTTGGCGCTGAAAAGCAAAAAATATTTCATATGATTTGGAAGTTACGGGCTTGCACAGTTGTTAAATATTGTTATTAATTGAATTGTTATTAAGTAATAATACACCTCCTTTGTAATCTTTGCATCTACAAGTTTCCTCAACCAGTGCTATACATTTGCTTGAAACTACGTCTTATAAAGCATTTTAGAGAAATACCTTTTCTTTTACCCGTTTAAACACCTGTCTTAGTCATAAATTATAAATTGCAGCAATCTTATTTACAACTAGTAAACTAAACTAACAATGCCAGTAATTTTATCGAACGAATAAAATCTTTTCGTATTCTAATTCTAAGAGTCAAGAAAAGAATTCAAACCACTGGGTTATTTATTTGCAAATGAACGTATTTATTGTTTCGTTGAGATTACTGTATAGTTTTGTGATGCCCTGTAAAATAATAAAAAGGAAGAGAGAAAGCACAATTCGGCGTGTCCGTTCGTTCGGAACACCTTCATTTCACTATAAAAGGGGATTGCGGGTCGACCCAGTTAGTTCATTTTGAATTGAACGTCAGAGCAAAGAATAAAGAAAAAACAATCGATGAACGATCTCCAAGTGCTATGAGCAAATGAGTATGAGTAGTGGCGTGTATTCTACGTGTTTTTATCTATAAAGTGTGTTATATCTGTGTTTTTGATGAATAAACTTTTATCGTATCGCTTATTTCAATAACAAATGAATAATTGTTTGAATTAACTCAAATTATGAATTACTAGCTGTGTGCCCGCGGCTGCACCCGCGTTTCATATATTTTTGACTGCGTTTTAATTTTTTTTTACGCAGAACCCTAATTATTATCGAAAATTAAATGTACCGTAAGTTAACCAGAGTAACTTCACCTATCTACCAATATAAGCCCCGTCAAAATCCGTTCAACCGTTCGGGAGATTACCGGAACAAACAGACAGACAAAAATTTTAAAATTTTGTATTTTTGGTATAGGTATCGTAAATACATTAATATCTATTTAGTAAAAAAAAATTGATATTACAAACAGACACTTTAATTTTATTTATTAGTATAGATGATGATCATCATCTCCTTTGCACTGATCCCATTTTTATTTAGACATAACATAAGCTCACGCCTATATCCTCGAAGGGTTAGGCAGAGGTGAAATAGCGAACTACACCATTCATATTTCGCCGAGCTTAATTTCGTCCCAGATGTGACAGGGGGCGTGCCTGTCGCCATATCGGGCACTAATTCCAAACTCCGGGATGATACTGAGCAGAAAAACCCAATACTAATAGACCCGAACCGGGGATCGAACCCGAGACCTCAGAACGGCAGTCGCACCGTAATACAACTGCGCCACCGAGGCAGTTTTATTTAAGGTCTGGGCAATATATCTTCCCCTTCTAATCATATCAACTTTCACACAGTTCATCCATTTTTTCTTTGGTGGTCCCCTTTTCCTATAACCGCCCATATTCATATCCTATATCTTTGTTACAACATTCTCTTACTCCCTGCCCATAGCAAGACGCCTACTCCTTAACTTCTCTGTCACTTGTGCCACTTTCAAACTTATTATAATATACTCATTATATCCATTAATAATAAAGACTTATTGATATATTTGATAAATACAATAAATAAAAAGTTCCGTTACCGTGAGCCAGAGTAATTTGCGGAGGCGGAGAAGCGCTGTGCGGTCCGGGAGGCGCGGTAGTTGAAGATCCCATCGACATTAGATGTCGAGATAATTCCGATATATTGGTGAACTTTGCACCTGCAACACAGTAACAGATCGACTAATGCTGTTTCTTATACAGTGGTCTACTGAAAACTTAAAACACCTACACTAACAGTCATTAGTAGTTCATAAAATGTCCAAAGATATTGTTATGTACTTTCGCTAGAAGTAATTTGCATAGTTACTTGCCTAATTTCGTTTCAGCCCAGTCGCATACTATTCTTTCGGTTACTCTTGATGTGACATTTGGTTCCTGAAATAATACATTTTTTTTCAAGTTTGTAATGTAAGCGATATACAAATAAACATTTAGCTGTTTTAATAACATACATACATTTACATTTTCTATGCGGGCAACAAAAAATAAGAATGAAGCAGTAGTTTGTGAATGAGACCAGAATTAGATTTCAGCCTTATCTACTAGAACGCTTCAAGTTTTAACTAAAATTACAAAGAGTAAGAACCATGTTTTCTTGTCGCAACATCTGTCTATTACATTTATTTCTTTATTACTTACGAGTGTTAGTATGAGTTATACTCCGTGAACTAGAGATTTTTATTTTATCATTTATATGATGATAGCATATGAAGAACTTTCTCAGGAGAATTTGCTATGCGATCGCCGGTAATATTGGCGTTTTAATGAACTTAATATAGTTGCAGTTATTTTTTCAAGCTTTTTATTTTTAACGCGACAAAAATACTCCACAGCATTTGACGGCAAGTACCTAATTATGAAAGCATATCTTAGCCACATTCATTCAATAATGATTGAATGATTGAAACTATTATGATAGAGAACTTCGGCATATAAGAATTATTAGAAATATTGGCAGTGTAAATGAGAAACCCACAGAGGTATAGTGGGTTAATGAAATATTATCATAATAATATTTTTTTTATAGGTCAGGTATAAATGAAGCATTAACTAAAACATTAGTACGCGCGTACCTTCGACGTGTCTCCTAAATCAGGTAATTGTGGCACTTCCAACTTGATCTTTTTCCGAAGACCAGCGTAGCAGTACCTGTTTATATAATTTATTTTATTATTTCATCATATTCGCCAATATCTATAGTGAATATAGTATATCACATATATGTGTGTGTGTGTGAAAGCAATTAAATTGTTCCATCTTTACAACTATATACAAACTCTATACATAAAGATGTAAATGTTTTATAAAATCTGGAATATTTTTTTCTTTTTTACAAAATGAAACACCCTTATATAGGAAGATATAATATCAAAGACTTAAACGATCGTTTATCTAAATACTTGACACTTTCAAGCCATTCGACTGCTCAAAATTATACGTAATTAATTTATTAGATTCTATATGTTATGGCTATCTTTTATCATTATTGGTTTTGTCTAGTCCGGACACTATATTACAGATATCTCTTGAGGTTAACGATAGTGGTCATGATATATTTCTCCTTACATATCTGTAATATGTATAAAAGGCTACATCTGTCCGTATGTATACTTATAAATCATCGTTTATTAATTACGTTGATTAAATACGGAGGTTGCAGTCAGATATCACATTTATTTATTTTATTTTTCGTTGAATTAACAGAAAGGCGGGGTGAGACCGCTGTCGCCAGGCAACGATCCAGAATTAAATTAGATTATATCTGTATCTAAAGATTATATTCTGAAAATTATAAAGATACTTTGTATGAAAAAAACACACGCGATTTTGGGTAAGAAGGTATTTTTTTTTTACTTTTTTCTACTATGACGTACTTTTTTTTAATAATTAAAAAATAATATAGTAGGATTCAACCGATATTGGTCTTATTTTTATCCTACAAGATATCATTTAACCTTCATAACATATTCAAAATTTAAATAAATTGATTCACACATTCCTGAGAAAAGAAATATCTTATTTTTACATATTTTGTTATTTCTTAGAATATTTATTGAGTTAGGGATCTAACAAACAATCTCAGTATCGTCCAAACCATCGTTGGTTAAAGTGGTAATTTAAGGTCCTACCTGAAGTAATGAGAAACAAAAGAATTAGTGTACTTTTAATTGTAATTAAAAGAATTATTTTTAGTAAGGATGTAAAATTATTCAAAATATCTAAAATAATTTAAAATATCGATAATTTTAAATACAGTTACAGGAATCTAAACTCGGTGACCCGGAACATTTTATCACTGAGTGAACGTAATACATGCGTTATCACAGAACTGTTATCTTTCGCGGTGAGTAAAATGATTTTGATAAGAGCAGTGTCAATTTTAATTCATCAGGATTATTACTAGTAACATAGATAACAGTTTATAATTTTTTCTTCGATAACGGCTTTATCAAAAAAATATAAGCATTTATTTAGCAATTACCTTGCTCGAAAATTCAATCTATTATATGTATAATATAACGTACTCAAAACGCATAATTTACTTGTACATTCTTTATATGTAGGGTTTACGATTTATATATGGGCATTTATAATCATATAGATTCACTTATGGATTTGCAATACATGGAAAAATTGAAAAATCGATAACGATCTCAAATTATACATTCTTGCACGACCTTATGTTAATAATGTTTTATAACAGAAAAAGAAGACGCAAGTTCAAAGCTTATTTTCAAAAAAAGAAAGATTACATAGCAATTATTACATTAATTTATCTATCGTATTTTTTGGTCCGCGAAGAAAACTGTGTTGGGTATGCTATTTCACGATTTTACTAGCAGCGACAATAACATCGTAAAGAATACGGAAATAGAAATACAAACATAAAACACAAAAATAAATAAATAAAAGAAATACAATAAGATCCTAGTTACAACATACATAGAAAATGAAGCAATGTATAATAATATTAGATAAATACGGGTAAACAAATATTTTAAAAATATATATTTCAAAGACTAAAAATAACTAACTAAAATAATAAGCTTCGATGAAATTATAAAAACTACTAAATGGCATCGAAAATATACTAATTGAACTAAAAGACTTATAATGAATGAAGAAAAAGAATAAAAGTCGAATAAAGGAGTTTCTTTAGAATAATAATTTGCCAAAAATCTACCCAAGGATTACTAATGATGAATAACAAGAATTTAGTACATTTTTAATGGCACTGTAAGGTCATACTTTATCCTTAGTTTTTGGGTTGTGTATATCATTTAAATGTTATTAATATGTTTTAATTTTATCCATTGTAACTATTATAAGATTGAGGTTTATTACATTTTTTTTTATTGTATCAGAGATTGGGGTTTTAAAAGAAATAAGATGTAAAATTTACATGTAATATAATTCAATTACTTATAAAATCATACAATTATTGTCAACAACAATTATTAATTATAAATCATTGTCTTTTTTATTTATATGTATAACTTATAGGTATAATGAATTAGAACCCTCTATATATTTTATTTTAATCTTTGAGTTTTTTTTTCAATAATATTAAAATTACATTACAGAAAAAGTATCATTTCACAATTTGTTAATTTAATTTATGTTATTTTTACATTACAATTAAATAAAGGTTACTTAGTAAGTATTTCTATTTAATAATTATAATCTTTATTATACGCTATTTATAATTACATTCTTATTTTTAACCGACTACAAAAAGGAGGAGGTTATAATTCGTCTGTATGTATATATTTTTTTATATTTGTTACGCGATTTTTCCGTCATTTGTGGACCGATTTGCAATTTTATTTTTCGAATATAAATCGAAAGAATTCACTTCCGATTTGATCCCATTTCCACCAGATCAGACCACTTTGTTATCCATAAAGCTGAATATTAAAGTTAACGAACCAGATTAATAAAGTAACTATTTATTGACTTTTTATAGTTTATTCTTTTGAAGTCAGTTTTGTTATTAATTTAAAAAGTTTTTTGATGCTGATGATATTCTAATGGTATGAGAATAAAATATTCATTTTAATTTAACTGTTTGTTTTTTCCATTTTAAATTGAGGTTTCCTTTGTTTGTAGTAAATATAAACAGACAGTTAGATTACCTGGAATTACCGCGAGTTCCGAGTCGACGTGGACGAACACTAGGATATACCTGCTTCATGACCTTTCCAAAATCAGCCGTAGATAGAGGCTTCATGTTGCTACTCATACAATGTGCACTGTAAACAATATGAAGTATAGGTCTAAGACTAGAAAATCAAATATGGCTAAATTAAAATATTTATGCTATAGGTATTGCAAAAAGGACGTAATATGAATTACAGAAATTACAAAGAAAAAGAAAAGTTTTATCAGTGAAGGAAACCATAGCATGGTGGTAGGGGATTGTCCAATGATGCCAGAATGGATACCGCCACCCTCAAGTTTGAAAACCTGTCGCCAAATACCAATAGGTGTCTTCTGGCAGCATCTCTTGAAAACTAGTAACTCTAGGTTTAGTATACTTACCAACTTGGATCTCACTTAAAATCAGGTGGGATTGTGGTCAAAGCACTGAGCAATTACTATATAAAAAAAAGCATTAAGTGATTTACTTCGGTGCAAAGTTTTAAATACACCAATGTATTATCAGGAAACATAACAACAGAGTTAGTTTAACTGAGACCATTTAAATTGCAGACACTATATTTTACAGATTTTTTTTACTTTTCATGTTTCATGTCCAGGATAGTAAACACACTAAGCCTAGTGGTATTGGTCCTCAAGTGATGCTGCCGGAACACACCCAATGGTATTTGGTGACAGGTTTCCAAACTTGAGGGTGGTAGTTACCCAGGCCGATAAGTCCAACCACCATGCTATGGTTTCCTCACGATGTTTTCCTTCACCGAAAGCTCAGGCCGACTTTAGAGTTGGATAGGTGGTGATCGAACCTGCATCAATTGACTCAATTAATCTCACAATAAAGCTGTGTGCATCAAGTGAATGCTGTGAACCCACAGATTGTCACATAAGTTTTATACTTTTCACTCTGGTGAGTCTCAATTGAGAATATTCTGTATCTGTAGCTTTTATATTTTCGTTTGTGTATCATACTCACATGTATTCATCATAAACATCCTGCTTCGGTAATGAGACATCCGGGTCGACCTCTAAGTGTGTCTGTATCCATGTCACAGTCTGCTGAAGTTCAGCCCTGAAAATATATAAGTTAACTCAATTTAATTTGATTCCACTGCAGATACAATCTTCTTGGATTGTGAACTTGTATTGGATGTAAAAAACTTGAGAACCAGTAAATCTAGGCTTAGTGTGTAAATTATTCTAGATCACATAGCCACTTAACAGCAGGTGAGGTTGAAAAAAACTTTTGAATTGAAACAAAGGTAAATAAAATGGTGAGCACTTGTTTAATATTTTGATAATCTCAAATTATTTTAATTAAGTCAATAATAACACTTAATAGATGATATAAATTAGTAATAATATTAACCCCCTGAGCACTAACCTGGCATTTACGCCAGCTTTTCATTGTTTTCCTATTGTCTCATTTTTATGGGTAATCAATATATTAATGTTTGCGTATTTGAAACAATCAATGTTCCACTTAAGTGTAGTTTCAGAACCACACCTATATTTATTTTGATTTAAATTACCTGGAACCTAATGGGTTAATAGGTTGTTTCAGAGGATCATGTGGAGGAACACCTGTTGGCAATCTCAGGTATAACAGTAATCTCTCAGCACCGCCCAATGCTTCTATCGCTTCCAATAGCTGTGAAACTCTCTGTCGTCCTTCTTGACTGAAATTTTATTGAATGAATTATATTATTTTTCTTGACAGTTTTTTTATAGTAGTTCGGCAAAATGACTGCTTTATGCCTGATGGTAAGCACAATGCAATCCAGCAAGAGTGGAGACTGGCGAAATACCAGTTATCTATTGTCAGTCGTCCCTGTCATGCCGGCCTGCACATATATGTCTTCACACTATGCTGGAAGGACATAATGTTTATAGGAAGGAGGTAATATATCGGTCGGAAAACTGTTCCACAGATTTACAGTTTCTTAAAGAAGTAAATAAAAACATTAAGAATACTTAAATCATTATATAATTGAAAAGTTCTGACCACCCTGACTCTGTTCAAAACATATTTCCATGAAGGAAATCAAGGATTTTATTTTCATAATATTCTATAAAGTATTGATGATTTTTCCAAGAAAAATATTTCTTTATGTTTTCTGTCTAGATGGTGATATCAAAACTGTCAACATTTTTTGAAAGGGTAACCAGGTTTACACAATATTTCACCAGTGTTCATTCACTTAATTGTATTATCAATAGTAAATCCATGTGGAATCTAAAAAAATTCTTGTTCTCATATAATGAACAATTCAAATTTAGTATTACTTATTTCCTACCAATTTCTACTTACAACCTAACTATTAGATATTGATACTTTGTAGGCGTTTTCCTAATAAACAAAAGTTTATTTGCCAGTGTATATGTTTTAGTCTGATTTCAGAGATGTTTTTTTTACACTTCACTGGATTTTTTTTTGAACCTGAAATTTGAAAAAAAGAATATTGGGAAACTCAAATCTGAAAGATTCTCTTTTGAATTTAATTCAAATTTGAGTTTTAAAAAGATTTATTTTCTTGAGTAACAGCAGTAATGTTTCTCTTATAATCTCTAACTATTCAAAGAGTCCTTTTAAAATAATGAAAATAGATAAAAAATCAAAGATGTTTCATTAACTAAATGTTGTTGTTTACATGAATTACAGTTGTTTGATATAATTAAAGTGGTAATTAATTAAAATGGTCTGCAAAATAAATATCAATAAGAATAGGATTTTGGCATAAAATATGTGTTACATATATATTCGAGTCTCCATAAAACACAGACTTATATAAAGATATTCATTCAGAGATATAAGGAAAAAAATTTTAATAATGTAAACATAAACAATTTTAATTCATAATTTGTTTAATGTTACCAATAATTATAGCATTGTTTATAGCTTCTGTAAGTACAAATATATATGTATTTACTTGTATATGATTAAGTTATGAACAGTTATAATAAGCATTCGTTTTACAAATAGCCTAAAAAGCATGCTAAGATAGAGTCGCCAAACAGCTGTTTTATCTTGAACATCAATTATGATAACAGAACTGTCAAAAATACCTTTCACTACTATTTGCGGAAAAGTAATATACTGCATACACAGAAGTATAAAATGAAGGCAGAACTGACAGATAGCAGTTACCTGAGGGTGTTTTCGACGATTTGTTGCATTGAAGTTATTTTGCTAGTGTCCATTTTAGACTCTTTACTCTGAGGAGAATCCCCACCGGGGCTAGTTGCAATCGACGATCCTGGAGTGTTGATCGGAACGGTGACACTTTCTTTATCATAAGACGCAGTTTGCCTATGTTTTGGATGATTGACATTTTCCCGATGAAGTTTCGCGTCATCCACTGGTTCTCTCTCGGATTTAACGCTTTTTGCACTATCATCAGGTGCCCAAGGCTGAAATGGACTAGTATTATCCATTGTAACCCAGACAGGTTACTAAAATAATGTTATATGATATCATATTGAAACCTCTTAGAACCTGAATAATAAAAATGCGTAACAAAACTCCATTTTCTTGACATTTGATCAGCTGTGAGGTGAGGTGGGTTGAAGGGGGGCTGTCAAAGTTTTCCACAGGTAATAAATAAGTAGATTAAATAAATTCTTCTGCTTAAATAGTGGCAATCTGTGTACAAACAATTTATGCCAGTGTCATGCGGGTAAGATATATTTTCAATTTAGTATCAGCGTTACCAAACTCCAGCAAAACGGTGGCCCATCTTGCTCGATAATTCGCTAGAGTTTAGTTGGCACCTTAGAATAAATGTTACACGTTATCTTCTATAATAAACTTCACTTGAACACAATAACCAAACTATATAACACAAAACGTCACCAATATTACATGATATAGAGTCAAATATAGAAGTTTAATCAATTAAAGAAAATAACTGATTCATAACAGACTGGAATCGCGCCAAAATTCCGAAGTCATTTTCAATCAGTATTCTTCAACAAAATAGGGGTATTACTAGAGTTGCATAATACAAAATGGTATTACTGCAAAGAGAGTAACTTAAATTTGACAGAGACTGCGTGATACCTAGAGATGAATAATAAAATGATACCTATGTCATAAAAAAGACAAAAGATATTTGTCGTCGTCACTGTCGCCGATCTTTATTGTTTTTCAAGTCTATCAACTTGCCTAAGCAAAGTTGAGCGTTTAGTGTTTTTCGAGTTCGTTTTGAAGCAGTGACTCGTTGATATTTAATTTATTTACTATAAGTGCGATGGTTCGTGGTATGAAGTATTTTAAGTTGCAAAAGCCATAACAAGCGAAAACTTGATACATTTCACTTGGAAATAGACAATATTTTTCCATTTGGCCTTATATTTGCAATATGATGGTAATCTATAGTGTTTTATAAGGATATCCCATCACAGAGTACTGTATATGAGATATATCTTAGTCGTGGGCGTTTTATACGGTAGCTAGTGTCTGAAATTATTTATTTTGAGTAGCAGGTTATATGCTGACTAAATATGGATGCTAGGTAATGAGAACAAATCACTACTATAATATGTAATGATCATAATATGGTAAGACTGGCTTTTTATTATAAAGAGCACGTTATTTTGAAGATACATTGCGCATGTTATTTGCATTTTAGACCATAAATTAAGCAACTAAGGCGATGAGAGTGCAAAAAAGTAATTAGGGTAGCGTATCATATTGTTAAATATACATTTTCTGGTAAAAACATTTTATAATTTCCAACAGCACGCGCAATTTTATTATCTTTATCTCTGATATCTTCTTTAGATATTCATTTTAATATGTTATAAAGGGCAATTATGATTAACATTAAATGCACAACGTATCTAACATATTTAATGGATTTTAAAGCGATGATGGCGCAGCGGGCATTGCGGCCGGTTTCCGCGTCAATTGACGCGGGGATCGATACCACCTATCCGACGTTTCCTAATGATGCCGGCCTTTTTTTTTCGAGGGGAATGCATTTACACACTAGCTGTCAAGCCTAACCCAAAGGGACGAACCCCCGGGAAAGAATGATGCCCGCCTGGGTAGCTACCACCCTCAAGTTTGAAAACCTGTCGCAAAATATCAATAAGTGTGTTTCGGCATCATCACTTGAGAACCGACACCTCTACGCTTAGTGTATTTACCATCCTGGACCACATCATCGCTTAACATCAGGTGACTTTGTGGTCAAAGCAGTGAAGCCTGTTCCTTGTATAAAAAAAAAAGAAAATTATATGAATAATACTGTATACTGTATTGTTTAAAATAGCTTCGTAAGGAACCATATTTTTTTTTGTAATTTGTAAACGATAAAACTGGTTATTTGGATTATCATTAGGAGATAGAAAGCTACTACTAATAAATAGTTTCAGAAGCTTCTATTAAAAACCATTAGCTGTTTTAGTTTCGTTATGACAAAAGTCCGCTACTAGCGTCGCTTATATCCCATGCTTTTACTTTAACGCAATACATATTTTTATTTTAAATAACCGAAAATTTCGCAAATATTAGTGTTGCCAAATAGTGAATTGTAATTATCAATGTAGGGATGGAGATCTGAGATCGAAGAATCGATATCTACCATTGGATCGATTCAGTGAATCGATCTTTAATCCTAGAAAAAAAAAAAAAACGCCAACACGCAACCGCTGCCGATGTCTCTCGTAATAATATATAAAAAGTACACATTTATTATCCGTTTATATTACTAAATTACGAGAATATATAACAATCATAAAGAACTTTAAACCAGCTAGATCGAAGGTTACTAATTAAGCTTCCGTTTGCTATATTATTACACATTAATAAAACTTCTTTCCTATTTTTTTACATTTTACGCTTGAAGGAATGAAAGGATATATTTCTTGAAAATTTGATTGCTCGATGATCAGTAACAAAGATTCGGCATTCTAGTTTAGATGATAGTTAGTAAATCGAATTTGGACTCAGATATTTAGTCAAACACTTCTGAATAAATATTTTTTATCGTTCCATAGCATTCAATGAGTTCCAGTTTCGAAATCTATTATCAGGTCAATATATTCAATATTGTTGTAGTAAAAAGAGCATAAATACGCGATGTATTTAACCTCCAAGAGAAAAGGGTGTCATTTCCAGACATCACCACCGTTCATAATTCTAGTTATATTATTACATGACTTACACGAGTACATTAGTCAATTTTAACATAAGAAAACTTAATAAATATAGAGAAATTAAACAAAATAAATTGAAGAAATTAAAATCACAGAACGTTAAAAAAAGATATGGAAATAAAAAAGAATTCAAAAATATGAAAGTAAATTAAAATGAAATAAAAAGTATCTTGAAAATAGTAAATAAAAAGAAAATAAATGGCGTTAAACAATGAAACAAAATTTAAATTTTATAAATATAATTTTAAAAATAAAATAAAAATTGAAAATTTTAATGACATTTGCAACAAATTGTAAATTAAAAGAATCTTAAATAGGAATGAAATAAAAACAACAATTTGAATAAAAAAGATAATTAAAGTAAAAATTTGTCTAGTTTCGATATTATCTAGTTTCATAATTGAAAATCATTTTACTACTTCCAAAAAATTACTCTTTAATACATCGCCTAAAATTGAATATCGTTTTCTTATTTAGATATGCCCGCGACTTCACTCGCATGGATGTCAGGCGTCCCGTCCCGACCCGTAAAAAGTACCTTAAATATAATATAGCTTTCTACCAGTGAAAGAATTTCTAAAATCGGATCAGTGGTACCGGAGATTACTCTGAACATCCAAACTCACAAACTACCTCTTTATAATAATAGTATAGATGTTCTTATGCATACACTTTATTATTATAGTGTTTTTTAATGAGTCTAAATAAACGCTATTCATACATTATGTAAATATATAATGTGTAATATACGTTTAAAAAGACGTTACTATAAAGTATAAACTATTAACATACCAAATTGATCTAAATCGGTTCAGTAGTAATTGGCGAGTAAATTAATGTAGTAGATTCTGAAGTCCTACATAGCAATATTTCAAAACATTCCAAATTAATAAAAAGTAAATATAGCGCCATCTATAAGTACTCGTCAGAAATACGTAGATAATTTGCTCCGTAATCACTATTCATAACACTTCCTTACCTATCTCATAAAAAAAAAACAAAACATGAACCGTCTAATTATAATTAGAAGGAAATAATATTATGTTCCCCGCCATATTTACCCATTGATATTATAATTGAAATTCAGTTCACTACTTCCATAAAATGACTCTTTAATACAACGGCTATAATGCTTAGATATTGTATAAAAATATGAAAATGTTGCTTTCTCATTTACTATGTCTTAGATATTTATTATTTATATACTATATACACTATACATATATTTTATATTATATAATTTTGTTCAATAATAATCAAACCCATAAATTCAAGTTCTCGAATAAGACTAAAACGCATTTATTTACAAATTACAGTCTTCTTTCATACTAAAGACGCTGCTTGTCATTCAAATTACTATAAGTTTTGATAGAGTAGACTGATATTAATGAAATAAAGTTTTGATGCTACTCCGGAATATGCTTTATAAGTGTCTTTTTTTAAATATACTTAGTACTTTCTAATTATACCTGCACAACAAACAGACATTTCTGAAAATTATAGAAATGTGTTTCATTACATATTTTTGGTCCCTTGCAATAATTCTTTTCGCAAAAATCGAAAATTTACAGGCACGTGAAATTTACAGTTGTATTATTATTACTGTAGAAAAAAAAATGCAGCGCCAGGCGCTAAAGACGTTTATGGACATAATGCAGTGTCAGTAAGAGTAGCATAAAGTTGGTTTAAACGTTTTCAATCCGAGAATTTTAATGTCAGAGATGCACCGTCTCTAGTCGTTCTATTACGGACAAATTGGACGCCGTTTTAAAAAAAAGTAGAGAAAGAACGACATAGCTGAATATGGAATTGACCAAAAAACAGTTAAGACCCATTAAAAAAAAACCGGGTACACAAAACAGCTCGATATTTGGGTGTCACACGATCTCACTGAAAGAAACCTAATCAACCATTTACTCATTTCCGATTATTTATTGATACGTAATGATGCCGAACCGTTTTGGAAGAGATTGATATCGGGTGATAAAAAGTGGATCACGTACGACAAGAACGTGCGAAGAAGGTCTTGATCAAAGGCCGGTCAGGCTTTACAGACTGTGGTAAAACCTGGGTTAACTCTCAATAAGGTGATGCTATGTGTATGGTGGGATTGGAAGAGCATTATTAATTCTAAGCTTTTATACCGCAGGGCAGAACTATTAATTTGGATCTCTACTGCCAACAACTAATGAGATTAAAGCAAGAAGATGAGAGGAAGCGGCCGGAATTAATCAATAGAAAAGGTTTGTTCTTTCATCATTATAACGCTAGAACATACTCAACTTTATCCAATCAGCAAAAATAAAGAAAGTTGGCCGAGGGTGTTAATGCATATGCTATATACCACTTTTTACATAGGTAATGCATTTACGTACGCCCTTATATACAGGGGCAAGGAAGGAAGAGACTAACACGAGAGACCGTGACTACCCACTAAAACCCTATGATTGCTCGTCCTCTATCCCCAGGTGGGAGCTACACGGTAAAGCAATAGCAATACCCGCGCGAGCCCTACCCCAGCCATGAAAGGCGTGCCCCTACCGAGTAAGAGATCAGTCCCGGCCAAGACCGACTGTGTCGCCGACGGCCTCCCCAGTGCAATGAAAGGTCAGGACCCCCACCCCTTTCCTCTTGGTTCAGCAATCTGAGGAAGTCCAGATACTTCAGATTTCCACCTATTTCGGCCTCCTCAAAATTCTTTAGGCTGTGTCAGCTTAACATCAAGAGAGGACTGCCAAAACAACTTCGCACTTTTTCGATCAGAAGTCCCAATATGTCTACAGCAACGGAATCATGGCATTACTTACCAGGTAGCAGAAAGTCATCGAACAAAATGGTACATGGTAATTAAATGTAAGTAAATAAATTTTGGAAAAAATAATTTGAATATTCATATAAAATACGAAGAAACTTTTCCCCAACCTGACATAACGAGATTGCAGAGCCCAACCTATAGGTGCTCTGAATATAATCAGCTTGGCCGGCCCGACTGACATAAACTCCTCGATTGTTTTTGACATGCGCTTTACCAGTATTTTGTAAAGAGGTTATGTTATTCAGTGTATTTTTTATGAGTTGAAAACCTCGTCGACATTTTTAAACGAGGTTTTCTTTCTAAAGTCGGTTCTTCTCAAAGGTGATTTTATAGATAAGTTCTCTTCCTCGCAGCCTAAACCCACGGTCCAACTGTACAAAAAACCGGACGAATATGCTCCTGCAATTGTGAGTTTTTCGTGGTGAATGTTCCATCCCACTTACGCTACGGCAGTGCGAGTGAACTTCGAGCTCATTAATATCGCACTCATTTGGGTCCAGTTCTTCCAGGCCTTAACACGCCCCTTTCACCATTTAACGAATGGCCAAGAATTTGGGTACAAACTGTATGAGCTTTTTAACACGCATTTCCTAAAACTCGACAATTAAAGAAAAAGTATTAAATTGTGCTGAAAGCATTGTTCTAAATTCTTATCACGAATTCAGAGAAATTGAAAAATGAAAAATTAGATTACTCGGAAAAATTAAAACAGGTACAAAGGGACTATGTGGAAAACATGAACATCTTGATTAAAGAAACAAAAGTGGAATGCATATGCGCTTTCAAGGTGGAACTGGAGGGCATGAGGAAGGAGATAGCAGGGATAATCGGAGACGGAAATTAAGGTGGAGTAGGATCCAAATGGCCTTAACGCAAAATATAGAAATGAAAAACACCAGGGATTATCCATGTGCAACAAAAGGTGGAGAAATGGGAAACCAGATGCCTGACCAGAATATCTCGGCCGCCCGAAAGGCGTACCTCGTTAGCTAAAAGGCAATGCACAAACGGAGATGGCCAAATAACCGCTATCTCACAACGTTGATAAACGGATTAACGGACAATAACAGAATGACATCAAGGCTACTTCCATTAACGCATACTCAGAACTAACTTGATATCAAGGGAGCGCTAAGTAACCAAAGATGAGACGAGCAAGTCGTAAAGTCAATAAAAATGAGGACTCCAAAGATTCTGCAACCAGGAAATTACCTAAGGTACACAAGCATGATACAACAATGTACATTTATACATGAGTACTATACACACATACACAAAATAAAAGCACATTACAAATACAAACGAAGAATGAAACATAACGCAAACAGGACACAGCATAAACTAAAACTAAACACAGACACAAAAAAAACTTACATGCCATCAAATTGTACTACAAGATAATGTACTAAGCGCTACCGCCCACGAACAAAGAGAAAAATTGAATTCCACGTCTCAAATATAAACGTTTAAACAAACCACACACCATGGCTTCCATGATAATAAAGTCTCTGATAACCATGTCAGGTGTGGACCTGAATGAATTATATAAAAAAAATCTGACGATAGGACCTAAATAACGAAACATATACAAACATAATAATCATTTATTCTACTTTAGTATCCTAGGAAACATTTATTATAAGATAAAACTTAATTAAAATACTTCTGTTCTATCATCTTGTATATCTATTACATTATATTTATATTTAATAGATTTATTACCATGATGATTTAATATATGAGTGAATAACTCGTTTGGAGTAAAAAGTAAACCACACTTTTGAACATGTTTGCTTACATATTTTAAATTTAGCATTACAATTGGTATGGTGCGTAGTGGCAGACATCTTATCAAGAAAATGTAGACCACAGAAACATTTAAATAACTCAACTGCTTCGATAATTTCACTTAAGCTATCTTCTGCTTTATTACTTCTGTTTGTATGTTTTACGTTGGTACTATTTTTAAGATTTAAATGAGATAACTTTACTTCTTCTATAATGTTATTTTCTACTGCAATTTTTTTATTTCTATATAAGCTTGGTTTACGTTCAATAATAACTACTGGTAACTTTCTTAACTTTAAATCTTGATTTAAAAGTTGCTCACATAACTTTTTTATATCAAATGTAATAAAGTTTATATATTCTTGTCTAAATTCAGTATCACGGTCGTGCATCTTGAGATGTTTATGTAGGTAAATGGTAGTTAAATACATGGAACATTTAGGACATTTAGTACGAGGTACACTAAAATCGCAAGAATGTGCTAATATTGATTGCAAATCGTTGACACAGACTGCACATTTAGAACACTTATAAAATGTATAATCTATTATTACACCACCAAATGATGGCTGAACACTGAAGGTTGAAGATTGAAGGTCACCGAAATTACTATCTTTATCATTTCTCATACCAAATAAAATAATTTTAATTGTCTTCTCATTGAAATTTTTCAAGTCTTTATGTTTTAATACATGTGATTCATAATCACTTTTGTAAATTAATAATCCACAAACCTCACATTTTTTAATATCACTATTACTGCATTTCAATTTATGATTACTCACTTCACCTTTATGGATTGCCACATAACAAATTCTGCATTGAAATAATAAGTGTTGATTATTTGAAACCATTATGTTTGTATTAAATGTAGCATCTTCAAATCTATTAAAGGAAATGATTTTATATGATTTTAATCCTACTTCTGCTGTTTCATGAACCTTTTGATGATTATTTCTTGAATTAGTGGAAATAAATGGTAATCCACAAATGGACAGGGATGTCTTTTCACATTTAAAAGGCATGAGTCTAGGTGTTTATTTATAAAAAATGGATCAATAAAGCGGCAACATTTTTCACATTTATAAACTGTAATATCTGTGCAACCATCTTGAAGTATATGCAATTTTAATCTGTGTTCATACCTGTATATAGATGTTTCAAGACTCTCTTTAATAAATTCTTTGCTACATGATGTTCCAAATAAATGTTGAATCCAAATTTCATTTTCTGATAAAAAATATGCATTATCATAACTGCATACTTTCAATGAAGTTACATTCCATTGTTTCTTTTCATGTAATATCTTATGTTCTGCATAATCAGCTGTACTGAATCTAAATAAGCAAATGTTACATTCTAAAGTAATCATTTCTTTGCCAGTTTGGTAGTGTTCTTGACAGTGGCGAATGGTTTTATCATAGCTATCAGCAGCATGACAACAATTTTTACAAAGAAAAAGGATATTTGGCATTATACAGTCAAAGTCTTTTGTTATAGCATTTTTCAATTGTATGCCTTCATTATTATTGGGTATTGCTAAAGTTGCCGATTTGTTATTTTCATTTTTGTCTCCAATGACACCTTCTGGACTAATTATAATATAATCGCCTTTTTGGATTTTTTTATAATCATGAGAATATTTATGTCCCATCATAGTAGTTTCATCTATCAAAATATTACACACCTGACACTTTTTTGATAAAGATTTTGACATTCCACATAGTGCTGGATGGAGTATATAATTTTCTTCAGTAAAATGTACATCACATTGGAAACATTTAAATAAAATTTTTAGATATGACGAATTATCTAAATTGTACACATTAAATTCATCAGAATAAATGTGTTGTGTTTCATGATGAAATTCATCATTTTTCTTAAATATTCTATGACAGATATTACACTTCCAATGAATGAGAATTTCTAAATGATGAAGATGTTGCATTGCTGTATTTGCTGATATAAAATGAACATCACACAGAGAGCACTTAAAACAATAAGGACTTATAGGCACATGATTTTGTAAGTTGTACTGGTGGATTGAATATTTCAGATGTAGTTTTTTCTTCTTCTTTGTTTAAATTGTCTCTTATATTATTCATCTTTGGATTTGCCTGTTTTAAATGACTTTTGTTTATGTGTACATTGTAAGTTTTAGTAGTTTTAAAGTTTATGTCACAATTTTTGCAATTTAATTTAAGTGGAACCTTTTTGATGTTTGAGATACGAGCAGTTTTATGTTTTTTCAGAATATGATCAAAATAATATTTAGTGGTTCTGAAGTAGCAGGGACATAATTGACATTTGTATCCTTTAATTACATGTTGGTCATATTTAGTAGCTCTAACAATTTGCTTATTTTGGATTAATCCCTGGTCAAATGTAATCTGATTTTTCTTTGGTTTCAATATTTCATACATGTGTTCAATAAGAGCACTTTCAGTTGGAAATAATTTTTGACAATGAGAGCAGGAATGTTTTTTTGTATTGATCTTTGATTTGTCATTTAATATATTATTTGTTTTCACAAATTTCTTTAGAGATTCACCTAGTTTTCTTTCATGTTTTGTTTTACGTCTTTCTAAGGTACACCATGAATTGGAAAATTTGTTAGAAATGCTACAAGTTGGTAATTTAATTTTTTTCTTAATTTTAATAGATGTGTTGCCAACTTTCTCTTGGTGTACTGATTTCAAATGACCATCTAAATTGAATTTGTTTGGGTATAAGATAAGACATTCTTTACAATATTTGTCACTTCTTTCTAAATATGGTCCAATATCACTTATTACAAGTGTTGCTTGTATTTTGTGAATTTTAGCTGGTTTCGACCCCAGTATTATTTTATTACTACTTATTGTTTGCCTATTATTCAATTTTGACGACACTGTAGATTTCAATACATCTTTTTTTACGAGCGATGAAGCGGTTTGTTCATTCCAATGTTCATAAGTCCACGTTAGACCTGTAGTTGTTTTGTCTCTTGAATCAGAGATTGCTGAATCAAAACTTTCGGCTGAAACTGTAAACATTACAATCATAAATTACATGTAATAAAAAGATATGGTGTAAAATACTAGTTTTTTTTATTAACAAGTGTTTTTTAAAAGGCCAATTTAAATAAGATAGATTACGTTTGATTTCGAAATATATAAAAGACCTTTTGTAAATAATACACTAATAATATTTTATATTCTTTGAAAGAGAAACCTGTGTCTAAGTGATCACCAATTTCCTTTTTTAATATTGACAAATCTGGAAATATTTCCCTTATCACTGGATTATCCAACAGATTATGTTCTTCAATATCAATATCATCAGACATTTTGTATCTGGAATAATAAAAGCATTACAACAATGATTAAATAATAGAAGAGGAAGTTTGAGTATTGGTCATTGTTTTTTTACATATTATGAAGTAAATCATGAAATAATTATACCATTTTAAGTCATTTATTTAAATCAGAGTATTCACTATTCAAACCCCCGTCCCCGATGTCATCAAAAATGAGCAAAGCATAAACTCTTCCATTGTCCTGATACTTAAATAAACAATATTTGAACGGCTTGTAAACACTCGAATTAATAAATTCCGAGTCCGCTGAGTAATTTTTATAATTGGCGGTGATCTGACTACTGGTCACTACTGACTACTGACTGGATTTGTTCTAGATCGCTGCAGCTAAGTAACGGAACGACGAGGATGAATTTCTACTCTTCTCCAATTCTGATTCCCTACTCTTATATCTATAGAATTGTACACGTCTTATTGTCTAATATTTATTATTTGAAACTCTATGAGCGGCACTTCCTACGCTTTTTAGAGATCGTAAAACTTGATAATTTTGAATATCCCGTGTCTTCTTTTATTTCATGGGAACGGTTCACACAGCGCTTCTTCCGAGGATTGTCCACGTGCGGTATGTTGTGCCATTACAAATATATTCAATACATAAATTCATTTTTTATACTTGGGGTAATTTTGCAGAAGGTAAATACCCTCGCCGTGTATCGAAGAATGGGTTGTGTCAGATTGTAACATTTTTTTTAGTATCGTTTTGCTCCAGTAGTTAGAATTTGCGCCACTCGAGTCTGAATAGTCCTTGAGAGTCTATAATATTTGACTGTAATTCTGGGTAACGCTACGAGTGGTTGACGGTAAGTGAGTGGTGACAAGGAACATTTTGGGACTCTCATGTTTTAAAAATCGCAATGCATCATCTTTTCATCGCGTGCGAGCCACTGTGACTCGGACAATTTATATTTCAAGCACTATAGAATTATTATTTCGTGGTCTTTAGACAAGGATAGCAGGATACATCGTACCTTCAGCTGACTTCGCCTTTCTCTTTGACATTCTAGATTTTTCTAAGAACTGTTAATTGATGTATTATCGTGTTGTAGAAACGAGTTGTGTCTTGCGTTTGACAATTGTAAATTATTAATATTATATGGTAACGTTTCGTTAATTAGCGTATAGCGCGATATGAAGAGGCGTAACCATCCGGTGATAATAGACGTGGAACTTCTGGTCTGGGGTAATGGATAGAGCGATGGTGAAAAGCTATAAGCAACACATCATTATGCCTACCGTATGTCATCGTGGTACAAAGAAGTGGTCTTATTGTTGAATATATTATAATGTCGTGGCAGTGAATTTGATAGTAGTCTCCGTGACCATGGGTAAGTAGCTTCTTAGAAACAAAATAATTATGTCTGCGAGAAGAACCAAATTAGTTTGAAACTGAATATCGCAAGGAACGTAGAAAAGCTTGTGGACTGGGAGAGACACCTTCGAAACGCAAACACACGGAGAATCGTTTTTTGTAGATGCACAAATTTCGATTAAACACTACTATTTACACTTTCACTAGTTTTTTTTTTCAACGTATAAGAAAGGCGATCGCGACAAGACTGACCGCTTGGCCAGGACGACCATATTTAAAAAGCAGCGATCTGGCTTGCGCGTTTTCCCGAGTAAATGCTACAACACACTCACGCCTGCACGATGGCGGTCTCTCGAATACCTCGCATTCGAGGCATCTCAGAACCCAACTTGTCCTCAATTCAAACCGCGAAAGACGATGAGGTTCAATGTTGTCTGGACTGTCCGATGTAAAAATTACCCGAAGTAAGGGCTTCTTAATCGTTAGAGTCTGAAGAGATGGGACACAACGGGTGAGAATTCAAGGCCTAAATCTTACAAAACAGTTGCGAGCTATTCAAATCGTTGAGACTGTACACCGATAACTCGTCACAAATTTGTCTTAGCTGATTTTACAATGGCTTCAAATATTTTAGCGTTAGCGAAGACGTCTCAAACAAAGAGGGGCTAGTAAAGTCTGTTCCGACACCAGCAAAGGGTCGCTTCCACTACACTACACGCAGGCAAATCTCCAATAACAGGCTGCGTCGTCAATACCTTGAGTTTGTAAGAAGGCCTGGTTTGTAACAATGCTCGATCACCAATAGCGGCACCAAATGACCATCTTTGGGCAACAAGAGAGGGTGTCAAGCCCCAAAAGGGAGGTTAACGTTCTTCAGACGTCTTCCAACACGTACAAGACCTGCATTATCTAGGACGAGACTTTTTAAAATGGTTACAAACGCTTATGGACAACTGCAATACCAGGTATATGTATTATTGACTTGTTGACGACCTTAGAGAGTGTTTTTCAAGTCCTTCTTGAAGAATTGTATGTCATAGCGAGAAAAACCGGGCTAGATAACCAAAACAACGATATACAACAAAAAGTTGTAAAGTACCTCATCATTGTTGCGTTTCGAATAAGTTTATGGAAATAAGCAGCCAACCAATTGCTAAAAGAGTGTGTTAAGACTTGCAATTTTGACCATATTTAAAGATCTTTAGAATGGTCCCCTTGTATGGAATATAGGAGACTGCTTACCTCTGTGAAATTTCAAAAGGTCTACGAGGTTGAATATTAATTCACGATCATCAACAATGCGTCTTTGCATGGAGTCAAGAGGATAAGGCTGGTTAAAATCAGTTTCATGTATTCGTTATTAATTAGACATAATAACCAGATTCATAATTATATCTATAAGACCAGATATTTTACATCTGAGATATGCTATATTTAAATCTATTAAATCAAACAAAATACTTTTTACTTTTTTTTTAATTTCTGAAGCATAAGAAGTATTAGGAGTTCTAAAATTGTTTGTCAGACATTAAAATCTCAATTTCTTTTTATATCAATCAAATATAATGTCCAAACTTTTTTGTAATGACATCAATATTCAATTGTATCAGTATTTGTCTATAGCATCATTTACAAAATCATCAACATTTCTCAAGTATTTTTTTGTTCATTATAATATTAACTTATCATTGGGACTGGGAAATCTTTTAAATGGGACTTAAAATCCTCAATGACTCAATCGGTTGCGCAAAGAAAGGGTACAAGAGTACTCTATCAAACAATATAGACTAAGTTTCTGTTCAACTGTTTCAACATAGTAAGATTAAAAGAGATAGACTAGGTTTAGGCAGATTTAAAAAATTGATTAAATAAAAGTCTGATCCTGATGCCTCAAATAAAATATTATAATATCATAAAATTATAATATTATTTTAATTTTGTGTATTTTGGATTAAGTAAGACAGGTTATCATTAAGCTTAAAAACTTTATTGTTTTGTTACTTTGAAAACAAAAAAATTAAATAATCAGACTCAAACTTTATTTTATAATATTTTAGAACCAGTTATATAATGATTTTTTTATTTTTTTACACATAATGTATTTATTAAAATATCAGATTGTAATGTATCCTAAAGCAAATATAATATACCTACTCCCTGATTGTAATTAACTAGTGACTTATGCCTAAATGAGATTTTTACAAAATACTAAATTTTGATAGGGTTTTTGTCTAATTTTGCTATGATAAAAATGCTTCAGCATTCATTTTCAGCCACAAAACTGACAATAAATAATGTTTCAATCATGGCCGTAGCTAGTGGACACATTGTGGGGCCATTATTATTATTTGGGTAATACCCTACCTTAATCAAAATATTGCAGGGTGTTACAGAAATGGAACAATACACTTGTGATAATCCTGTCATCATGGCACCTTTTTGTCTAAATAAGTATTAAGCAATATTGATAGCATGACAAAAAAAGATAAAAGATGTTCGGCTATCACACTCCACCATCTCCAACCCCAACTGCTCTACTATAAATTCAACTGTAGCTACAGCCCTGGTTTTACTTTATTTACCTATAGAATAAAAATTAAGTATATCATCCATCCATCCATTCAACCAAAAGACCTCCACTGATAGACATGGATCTCCCCCAAAGATCTTCACTGCGACCTGTCTTGTGCCATCCGCATCCAGCGGATTCCCACAATCTTCACTAAGTCGTCAGTCCACTTTTTTAGGGGCTTGCCTATGCTTTGATATTTGAGAGTTCAGTATGATTTCGCAATTTTCACAAATACACTTATACACCTATTCCTACTTTCAGATGTGAAATGAAGTTGATAATTCTCTTATCGCTATGTATAACAGACACGAGATATAAATATGTAACTTTCGTTAAGTCTAATATTAGGTACCAATGAATTTTTATGTAAATATTTTACAAACCTTTTACTTGCAGGTATTGTAAAATGATCAAAGCTTTATGAACAATTTCAATAAAATATTTATGTTGAAACAACAACATAACGCGATCGCGACAACCATTGAATTTTTTTTTTGTTTCATTTTTTTTTTTTTTCGTTTATGGCAATTTGTGTTCGAACAATTAGTGCCAATGTCATGTAGGTACGTGTTGTGAATAATAAGATTATATTCCATTTTATGTATTTTCAATTTTGTATCAGCGTTACCAAGCTCCAGCAAAGCTGTGGCTCATCCGGCTAGAACAAGCTTTGTCGGAACCTTAGAGTAAATGTCACGCGTTATCTTCTATAATAAATTTAACTTGTACACAATAACCAAACTATATCATATAAAACGCTACCAAAATTACATAATATAGACTCAAATACATAAATTTAATATTATATCGGGCATAAATTCCAGACTCCGGTATGATACTGAGTAGAAAAACTCAATATCACTTGACCCGACCCGGGAATCGAACCCGAGACCTCAGAATGACAGTCGTACCGTAATACAACTTAAATATGGAACGCGAAAATAAATAAAAATACTTTATAAAACAAGAAAAAAATAAACCTCGATTTCCTAGGTTCTAAAATCAATTCATGTTCTAAAATCAGTGCTAGATATCGATTTTATGGAGGTAAAATTAATTCTTTAATTAATCAATCTCAAATTCATCCCTAGGTAGGCGCTTTTTCCCTAGATTGGTATGTGTTGTTAACTGTCAAATGTCAACCCGAATGAATTATTTACAAAACTCTAATAGAAATGCTTTTAAATTCTAATCTTCTTATCGATTCGTATTTGAACATAAAGTTGTTGTTTGCTTTTTAATAATGTTTTTTTATGAACGTTTCTGCCAATGGTTAGGTCATTTAAAATTGTCTCGAGTGATTTTGCTCGTTTGTGTTATATTATTTATGGTGCCTATGTTTACACATTATTACCTATCCAAGGTATATTATTTTTATTATAATTATTTTTATATAGTTTGGAATATTCAATATGCTGTTAGCTTTTTCTAAGAATTGGATATAATCGTGTATAAGTTTTAAAATAACTTGTGGATTGTATTTTGCAGGCAGGTAAAGGTTTTTATTCAATATTGATGATGATGGTTTACCATATTTCTTAGATCAATTTGCTTAATATGGGCCATATATGTTAAAAATAAAATAAAAATATTTTATTAGGGCTTCCTAATTTATAAACTTATTACATGCTAAAGTAAATTTTAATGAATATTATCTCCAGTAAGTTTATTGGTCACTATCATATAAATAAAAAATATAACTGATATGAGTTCTCATCATTTTTTTAAATTACAGTAAAGTATTTCATTACTTTCCGGTGTTTATCAATGTTATCAATAATTTCATTTATATGGTTTTATTCATATTATTTTAAATTAAATCTGGTAAATTTTAGATCCACATTTAAATTAGTTATATCATCATTTTCCAGGATACAAATAACATCAGCACTAAATTTACTTTTAGACCAATTGAAATCAATTATTAATTTTGCAGTGTTTACTAAAAAGTTTTTGATTAAGGAAAGTATTTCTCATGAATCATTCTGCGAATCAGTTCTTTTTTTAAATATAGTTAAGAAAGAGAAATGAGGACTGCAGACAACAGTGAAAACTCGAAACTTTGAAAAACCTGATTTTTAATGTTTAAATTATAGTATGAATAATTAAAATTTCATTATTTGTTAACTGATAACCAGGACTTAAACACCATCTTCAATTTCACATACTGTAGCATGGTGGCAACTGATATCATAGCCTTGTGGGTGATGCAAATCTGTTAGTTTTTTCTCTACCAAGAATCTCTCAATGCGGCTGAAGAAGTTATCACTTCAAAAATTAAAATTACAAAACCTTAAAATGTCGAGGAACATTTTCTTGTATATATGTTAGGTATAATGGTTATCTACTAAATTAATAATTATATTCACTTATGTGGTGGTGCTGCTTTTATTTAATTTCTATGCATCTTATTATGCGCATCATGTACATTTTTTTTGTTATAAAAATAATATGCATAAGGACTAATTCTATCGATACAAATGTTTGAAAATATATTAACTTAATAACTACTGAACTAATTTATATATAGTTTTCAGATAAATATATACTACATAGAACACAAGAAAAGATTTACCTATGATTTATTTTTACCATACTTGTTACCATTAGGCATTGTAAAGATAAAATTATAGCTGTAAGAAGTTGTGGATGCTATCAATGTTCTATAAATATGTATATGTAATAATTGTTAAGTGATTGAATGATTTAAAATTATATCATGGTTTTAAAGTATTTTTTTCTCATGTTTGTTTGCAGTATGAGTCACAGTCAGGAACAGCGGGTATTAGTTCAATGAGGGACACACTGGAAGCACTTGGTGATGTTGCCACTATGAATGCTGCTGATCTGAAATTGAGAATTGAAGAAATGCTTAGAATTAAAGTAATATTAGTTAATTCTTGACCTGTTATTACTATCATATCTTAAATTTGAATAACATTAAATATAACCCTAATTAAATTAAGTTAAGCTATTTCCTTATTGTATTCCATGATTAGATTATGTATTATTGTACTATCTTATTGTATTAGATTATGTTTTTTTAATCACATATTTAGGCAAATTAAATGGTTATTAGTAGCTGGTAAAAGTGAATAGAGACAAATTACAATACCTTTAGTACATGTTTATGTAGTAAAGTGGCATATATGAATTCCAGGCCTCAGTGTCTACAGAACTGCGAGAATTGGAGGCAAAGCGGGGACGATTACAACGTGAGGCAGCTGCAGCGAGTGCCAAAGCTGATAGTGCAAAAGTCGAGTACGTCCGCGCGGCTGCAGAATTGCAACGTCTACGCGTTTCAGCTGACCAAGCTCGTCTAGCCCAGTTAGAAGCCATTCGTAGGGATTCACCTGAACTCGCTCCTCCGGTCCAGATACTTCCTTCCAGGCCCCCGCCTATCCTACCTCCAGTGAGTTCCTCCCTAGAAGTAAATTGCCGCATGTTTTCTTGTTTCGATTATTCGCGTTGCTCTTTAACTTCAGGTTTTCCCGTTTATCTGTACGATCCTGACATATACGTTCCGTTAGCTGGGGCAGAGGTCGATGGATTTCTGAAAACTACTTTACGACAGACTCTAGGTTACAATGCGCACTTTACCCGCGATCCCAACGAAGCATGTATTTATCTCGTTATCGTCGGTGAGGCATTTCCTTTGGATAAAGGTTTCTCGTAAGTAGCTAATAGTAATAGATATATATTAATTTTTTTCTTTTGTATAGTATATGAAAACTTTAAAAATTTCAGGTCAACAACTGATTTCGTATAAATTATTGTTAAACGAGACAGCTGTAAAAAGTTTACCTTTTTGGGGTGGCGATGGTCGAAATCATGTTTTGTTGAACTTGGCGCGACGAGAATTGTCTGTCGGATCTGGAGATGCGTTCAGGGGGGCTTCCACTGGCAGAGCTATGGTTGTGCAGTCAACTTTCACTCAAGATCAGTTTCGGCAAGATTTTGATGTGATTATTCCACCAGCATTGGGTCCTCCTGGAGGCGACGTTTGGGCTGACTGCGCACCTATAGCACCGGCAAGGAGAAAGTATCTTCTAAGGTATATAAATGTATTTAACATATTTTTTCAGTTTAAAAATAATGTCTCATAATCATAATGATGTTCATTCTTGGTTGACTCTTCGGTTCCTTAGATCGATGGAACCGATATTCTGAATCTACACTTTGTTAATATTTCTCTTGGGCATTCACCAAGCGATATAAAATATTTTCGAAAACGTTTTAAATCGAAAGTGATATTGATCTGTTTTGGTAACAAATAATTTTTAAGTACTTGTAAGCAAAACTAAAACTATTGGTCTTTTGACTAGACAACCTGTTTAAAATTGTTATATTATAAAATGCTGAAGCGGATGCCTTTTCATTTCTCGTTTTATGCACGACTTCTCCTGTGTGTGATGCTTACATGGTATTTGTCTTGTTATTCTAATTAGGGCATTACGTTTTCTTGAATACTGATTGTTAAAATGTCTTATGTTAAAACGTATAATTGTAAGTATGAATTCATAAACAACATTTAGTTTTCAGGGTTCGCAGTTTCCATCGAATGGCCCTGACAAAGAACAAGATAAATCGCTTATAGAGGTACTAGAGAAAATGGCAAGTTCTGCACCTGCTTCTGATTTGTTTTTGCTACAGTTTGAATGCGATCCACCGGTTGAGAAGCGTGCGACGGTACCTATAGGAGACTGGGCACTGTGCGGCACAGACAGGTCCCGGAGAGCGGTCTTACGCGATTCTACGTTCGTCTTGATACTAGCACCGGCCGATCGCGCATATGTTACTACGGCGCTTTTACAAGCGAGAATCTACGAAGCGCTTAGATCAGGAGCGATCCCAGTTATTCTTGGAGGGGATAGAACACGTTTACCATATAGTGAAGTGCTCGACTGGCGACGGGCGGTGCTCTCTCTACCACGAGCGCGCGTTACCGAAATGCACTTCTTTATGCGAGCCTTTACCGACGCCGATCTCATCACGTTTAGAAGACAAGGCCGTGTACTCTGGGAACGGTACCTGAGCTCCGTACAGGCCAGCGTGGATACCTTGCTGGCGATTATACGAACACGGCTGCATATTCCCGCAAGACCCGCGATGCCGACTATAGGCGCTCCGGCTTTCAACGATTCATACTACCCGCCGCGGATCGAACCGCCTGCCGTCGACGCAGAACCGGAAGAGACGCTAGGTCCGCTCGAGGCACCTTATCCTAGCCCCGCGTACCGGAGGAACTATTCCGCGGGACTGGTGCACGGGTACGAACTCTGGAACGAATGGGGCGACCCATTCGCTCTGTACCCGCAGTTGCCATGGGATCCCGTTGTGAGTTCCGAAGCGCGGTTCTTAGGGTCGGCGGCGGGCTTCCGGCCCGTCGGCGCCGGTGCCGGGGGTTCCGGTAGAGAGTTCAGCGAAGCGCTCGGCGGCGACAGACCACGGGAGCAGTTCACGGTTGTTATTCTCACTTATGAACGGGAAGCGGTGTTGGCGGCGGCCTTAGCTCGATTGCGAGCTTTACCGTACTTGAACAAGGTGATTTTACTATGTTATCTACTAAGTAATTGCGTAAACAAAAGTTTGTCTCCTAAACCCTATTTTGAGGTTATAATTGAGTGAATGTGTAATTCTGATGTGTAGGTTGTAGTGGTGTGGAACGGACCGTCTTCCCCTAGTGCTGTGAGCTCGTGGCCTGAAAGCGGTGCGCCTGTCGCTGTCGTTAGAACCGCAAGGAATTCCCTTAATAATCGTTTTCTCCCTTACAACCTGATCGAGACCGAAGCCGTCTTGTGCGTCGATGACGATGCACATTTGAGGCACGATGAGATTGTGTTCGCATTCAGGTCTGTATTGAATATATCTCCTATATTACACACGCACGCACTCACGCTCTCACACACACATACACACGCACACGCACCGTTAGGGTAGTATTGAATGATTGATTGATTCAAATGAAAGAAGTCCACTGCTGGACATAGGTCTTCCTCAAAAGGGGGGAAAATGTCGTAACCGCCACGATTGGCAAGCGGGTTGGCGATCGCAGTAGGTATTTCAGGTACTCAGAGGATGCAGTTGCTCATCCCCTTGTTTAACCCTTAGTCGCTTTTACGACACCCACGAGATGGTATGGGGTGGTGCTATAATATATTAGGGTAGTATGATAGATTTTAACTCAGAAAATTTTAGTGTACACCGTCACACAAGTGTTACGAAATAAAAGTACATATATTATTTTTAGTTTAATTTGTATCCTGATTAAGGGTGGCTATTCGAAAAATTGCAAATAGGTGGTAACAAACTTATTCCTATTTATTTTTTTGTTAACTTATGACTCGTTAATTTTATTTTGATCCACACAGTGGAGATACATTCAGACATCACTATTACTCATAATGCACACACTAAAGTAAATCTTTTGATAGTAAAACTTGCTCTGTGGTTTTATTGTCCGGCACATCGGAAAAGTGCTTTGGAATAATATTTTACCTTAGGAACTTACTATTCTTACTATGTCTAATAAAAGATAGATGAACCTGAACTAAGTTTTGGCGATGTGAATATTTAGATTGTGAGAAATTTTAAAATTTTGTTCTTAAAATATCATTACGTCACATTAGGATAGATAGGATAGATGCACAAAAATGATCGTATCTTGATATTTAGCACAGTTAATGGTATAATGTTAAGATGTTATAAATATATATTACAGAATTCCTTGCGCATTACGTGTAAATCACTGAACCGATTTGAATGTAATTTTCAGACAAATATAGAATTAAATTCGAGGGAGAATGATGGCAACATATCGTTTCGCATTTTTATTAGAAGTGGGTTATTGTCGTTCGTAAACAATAATTGCGATACACTAAATAGCAGTTCTATTGATTTGTTTGGTTTTAATTTTGACCAGATACAAACTGTTGTTGTTGATAAACAGTCTCCTAGTCGAGTTGCTAATTATAAACGTCAATTTTATCAGAGTCTGGCGAGAACATCGCGATCGTATTGTCGGTTTTCCCGGTCGATATCACGCGTGGGATCTTAATTTTAACAATGGCTTCCTTTACAATTCTAACTACAGGTACGTACAATCGGTAACTTGTTTTGTTCGTAAATAAATTAAATTCTAAATTTTGATAGGAATAATATTTGATTGTAATTTAATAAGGGCGGAAAAATAAATTATAGTATTATTTTCCCATATATGTATGAAGTTATTGAAATAATGCATAAATATTTTAAAATTAATAGGCAATATTAAAACAGTCTAGTATTATCTTTTTCTTTTGTTTTATACCTATAGATGAGCTTTAGTTGCCATCGACAAAAAACAGCTTTCGAGACGGTTTTATTAATTAAACTATGATGTCTTTGTAAATTGTAAAAGTTTGTTGGCTTGTGAATTTTTTTTTGTTAGTGTTGTAAAAACGATGTTTATAAAAAAATAATGATGTGGTATAGCTGTGAACTGAGTATGGTGTTGACTGGCGCTGCGTTCGTCCATCGATACTATTTGTGGGCGTACTGGCGCACTCTGCCCGCCGCTATACGAGACTACGTCGACGAATATATGAACTGCGAAGACATTGCTATGAACTTCCTCGTAGCTCACATCACTAGGAAACCTCCCGTTAAGGTTATCTTTATCTTCGCATTCATTCTAACATATTTTTTTTTTGATGAATCACCTAATCGGTTTTTCGTTGAAGTAAGTAAGAAACATATGATTCGTTATAGATCAAGGCTGGTCAACTTTTATGTCAGTTGTGCCAAACGGACTATTCGGAAATCTTTGGTGGGCCGCTAACTATTACTGTTGTTTACTGTAATAAGATATTGTGCCTTATTATACAACTGTACTCTCAACTTTTGTTTTTAAATCATTTATTTAAACAGGGCTTTTACATATTAGTGTATGCCAGCTCTATCGGAGCATACCCAATATACCTTACATAACAATAATAAAAAAAAAAAAAAAAAAAAACAACTAAATTAAAATTATCTCTTAACTTACTACTTGTAATAATAAAGTTCCATAGCATACTAGTAGAATCGGACATCGGCAATACTTGGTGGCGATATATTTTATTTGCGCGGGCCATTGAAAAATCCTAAGCGGGTCACAATACGGCCCAAGGGCATGGTTAAGCAGCCTTGTTATAGAGCATTATAAAGGCTTATTTTCACTTATATTTCATTTAATATGTCGATTCCTCATAAAAATGAGACAATAGGAAAACAATGGACAGTTGGCGTAAACGCCAAGTTAGTGCTCAAGGGGTTATTAAGCATGCTTTTAATCGTATATATATACATAGTTCTTACAAAAGTGAATTATTTACCGTCCTATACAAAGTATAAGTACGCCCGTGGCTTGCACTGGGAAAGCGGATGAGAGTTCTTGAGGTGTATTTATAAGTAACTTACAGGACTAACTTAAACTTCCTCATATCGTGACAAAACTGATAATTTAAAATTAAGCTTTTTTATCTCATGATAGAATTGGTAATTTAAAATTAAGCTTCTTCGTATCGTGCCATAATTGATAATTTCAATTTAAACTTTGTTTTTATTCGAACTCGGCAAAATGACTGCAATCCGTCTGATGTTAAATAAAGTACGGTCTAAGAACGACGAGGGCCAGCTATAGATGATAAATTACGACAGTCGGCATTACCATGTTGGTCTACATATACCATGGGTGAAGCCTCTATAGGTTATGCTGGAGATACAATTGCTGATACTGAATCGTGACGCGCCTTATCCAGACACTGTGACGGGTTACTTATAAGTGTACGGTGCTCGCGATCTAATCGGCCTCAATTGTCCTATCACCACCCTAACTGCTGGATTTGCACTGGCTGATAGCAGAACGCGACGCGTCTTAACGTTTCAAAATGGCGGGCGTTCACTATGAGCGTGGTGGTCGCGAAAAAAACCAATCTGAAATCCATTTTTTTTAGTTTCGTATAATTTATGTGCATATAGGTGACGTCACGGTGGACATTCCGCTGCCCCGGATGTCCGGTCACTCTCTCTGCCGACGAGACACATTTCCACGAGAGACATAAATGTATACAGTACTTTTCTCAGGTGAGTTATTAAATAGGTACTTAGTGTATATAGTGTAGAGTTATATATTATACTAGTGTTTCCTTAGCGCATTTGAAGGACAATTTAAAAAAAAATCTGTATTTTTATAACTACAATTTATAATAAAAACTCGCCAATAGCTACTGAACAAAAGAAAATCGGTTGACAAAACAGAAGAAAAATGAGACGAACTGTTATACATTTGCCTATTTATATTATATATATATATATACTGACGTTTACGGGAATTTGTCATCTTCATATATTCATGTAGGTATGAATGATAATTAAACTTAAAGATAGTTGCGGTTTAGCATTTTTACCAGTAGCGGAGCGCTAAGATAAACTGTTTCCTTACAGCCTTACTAAAAATTCCCAAAACACTTAGCATAGACTAAATATACCATAATAATAACCACACCACATGTTAACACAAAACACGCTTACTAAGAACCTGCCCCCATACAAGTCGGTAGAAAACGTCGAAATTGAATTCAAACATCCCCACATTTCACTATAATTAACACGCACACAATGAAAGCATTAATGAATCTATTCTGTAAATGTAGCGCGCGTTTATGCAGCAAAATAACCCGCTTCGTCTCGGCTTATTCCATTTAATTTCGAGAACCTTATCCTTATGAAATTACGGTTTTTTTTTGCAAATGATATTTAAATTTTGTCACTACGTCAACGATTCCGTTGCCACATGTGTATATACGTTGTGTGATCGTAATTAATGGTGGTTAAAATGTTACCTACTTATTAATTATTACAATTTACAATTAATTTTATTTTTACGCTACGCCACTGGTGTTTACCATATTGGACGTATATCGTCAAGAGAGATTATAGTCAAAGTATGGAACCTACACAATATACAAAATAAAGTGATTTAAAAATGTTGCCATACTAAAAGTGTTGTTATTTTTCTAATGTTTTAGATACTGGGCTACACGCCTCTACTATCGACACAGTATCGTGCCGATTCCGTACTTTTCAAGACTCGTATACCGCACGACAAACAAAAATGTTTCAAGTTTATATAGTGAAATATTTGACACGTTACATAATGTTTTTAGTAAATTTATTACATCGCCATCTTATTAAAATTCTAATATACTTTTGTTGTTATGTCGATAGTGTTGTCCTCCGTGAGGGTTAGAAGAATATTTTGAAGCATCTTGTTACATTAAAAAAAACTATTCATAATTATAAATAATATTATAAATTTTGAGATCAGCTATTGTATTTAATTATCATTATTTTATTTTATTTCTTTTTCTTTATGAAACCAGCGAGAGATTAAAAACGCATTTTATAAAATATTAGTTTATTAAAGATTGAAAAATTAATAAATTATTGTTTTTAAAACTACAATAGATATAGAGTGATAGTGATTTTAGTTTTGGTTGTGACTCTACTTTGGCCCGCTCCGTATAAATCATTTTATCTTTAGGTTACAATGCCACTGAATAAGAGTAACTTCTTTAATTGCTTAGTACACCACATAAAACTAAATAATTAGGTTTTTTAATTGTTATTGCACGTTTTTTGTATTGACTTAACCGAATGAGTCCACTGCTGGATATAGGTCTCCCTCAAAAAGGAGGGAATTGCCATAATCGGCACGCTTGGCAGACGGGTTAACGATCGCAGACAGATGTTGTGGTACTCAGAGGATGCTGCTGCTCATCCCCTGAGGTATCCCTTAGTCGCCTTTTACGATACCCACGGGAACGATATGGGGTGTTACTTAGCCGGTAACACACGATATGTTTGTACAGATATAAATCATGATTATTTGCTATTCCTTTTACGGTTGTTTCATTTGTTCTCTAATTCCGTTTTTTTATTGTACAATAAATTACTTTATTTATTGTTATTACAATTTTAAAGGAAATCATGTCTAAAATCATCAGGTTTAGTAGTTTATTGTGTGTACTATGTATCTTATATCTCTTCATCTTATAGATACTTGTCACCCGATGATAAGATTTTGCGTTTTATCAGTGAATTATTTCCAAAAATTGTATGGATCTAGACAATTACTACTTATATTATAATAGACACTAATCTTAGACATTTAAGACTGATTCATTTACTTTGGAATGTAAAACTTGTATAGTTTCAATAATATAATTAATAATATTGAATTAATTGCATAACATTCAATTATAGATTATATTACAAGTATTATTAAAAATCGCACTGATGAGATCTGTTTTATTATTTTCAATAAACATAATGTAAATTTATTACACAGAAATCTGAAAATACTGCCTGTTACTAGTCTAATTGATACAATAATGTAAATAAATATATAAATAAATAATTATGAAATTACTATATTGATTTTATTTTCATCTTATAGAATAACAAAAGTATTCATTTAATTTATAAACAATTTTATTATGATAAACAAACGCCTAGTGTATTGATTTCTGCATATTATATTGCGGTTGAAATCTGAGAGGATGTTGTCGCCTGCAACCGCACCACATGCCACTGGTTTTTTCTAGACTTATTAATTTATCTCAAATCACCTTGACTATTAATATATTTAGTAATATAATATCTAAGTAAAAATATTTATTAGAAGACAAAGTATATTTGATATATTTTAGGTTGTAAAAGTATGGGTAATTTTAGTGTTATCATGAAGTCACCAAGATTCCAATAATTACTACTATAAATATAACCAAGAAATTAAATGACTCAAGTTGAAAAGTGAACTACTAGAGGCAGATTGCTCTAATTCGATGTGGTCTTCTGGCAAAATCAGCTGGTGTCGTAACTCATTGATTTGTGCTATATAAACTTTTTAGTGTTGTACTTTATAGGGCCTAAGTTATAAGGATGCAATGGAAAAAAAAAAAATAATTTAAGTGGATATGCTAGCGGCATTTATTCCATACAAACGTAGACCGCTGTTTCCTCCCTGGATAATGCATTATGGTAAATATTTTTATACCAAATAATATATCCACCACCGCCATGCCTATACGTTTTGATTTTTTTCATGAATTAGTTTATCTAGAAATTAGGAGCCTTTGAAAAATTAAAAAAAAAATGCTCTATGTTTTCCGTCATTTTGAGACGTTTGTTAAACAAATTTGATATGCTAAATTTAAAAAAGGAAAACGTAGCGGCATAGCCAAAGTCTTTCTTATTCTATAATTGAAAGAAATTAAAAATCGGTTAAGTTTTGAAGGACGAAACAGGATACTACGAAGTGATGTTTTATAACTTTTGAGTTTTATAACTCTTTCTTTGGATCGCAACGCGATAGCAATACATTTCTGAAATATCTACCTTTCAAAGCTGTTGCCGCCGCATGTCCTCTTAAAAGGTAGCCTATTCTATCCCAATAACATTGTTGTATATTAGTCCTCTAATAGCTTATAGTTTGATAATTTGTATAAAGTCGTTTATGTGAAAAATGTTTTGTAGAAATCTTTCAAACGCCACGACCGCGACTAGGAAACAGTTAAATAATAATATATGTATCAAAACAAAATTTACTTAATAGGCTGTAAAAATATTGAAGCAGATAATTTTAAGATCACATCCGTTGTGGCTATCGATATAAAGTGCGAAAACAAGTAACGCATCCCACAAATATTGAAAAAAGCGTGAATAATTCATGTCCTTCGCAATTTTCATTGTTTTTTTTTTAAATTTTGGAAATTCGAATATTATAAATTTCGAAATTGGAAACATTTTTAATTTTTTTTTTCGCAACATTATATGAGTAATTTCCTTTTTTCATTTCTGTATTAATGTATTTTGTCCGTAAAAGATAAAGATAAACGTTACTCTGTATTTTTCTCCGAAAAATGCAACTTGTCTCGAAGTTGCCAACGTTATCCCGACATGGAATTCACGCATACCGACCGCTGGTACACACCATGTAAGTATAGTTTTCGCAATATTACAAGTAGATATTTGTCCTTAGCTGGGTCGCCTGGGACGAATATCTACTGTAGAATTTCCCTATTTCAAACAATATATCAGTATAAAAGATTTTCATTATCGTTCTCAGACATCCATCTTTTACTTTTTTTTTTTTGCTTTGACCACAGTCTCATCTGATATTAAGTGACGATGTAATCTAGGACGGTAAACACACTAAGCCTAGAGGTACTGGTTCTCAAGTCATGCTGCAGGACTACACCAGTCCGTATTTCCAAGGCGGGGATAGCTAGATAAGCTAGCTAGCTAGATAGATAATGCTCTGTTACTATGCTATGGTTTCCTCACTATGTTTTCCTTCATCAAAAGTTCTAGCTGAATTTACGTGTTGGATAGGTGGATTCGAAGGTGCGTCCATTGCCATGGAATCCTATCGTTGTACCAACTGCGCCATAACCGCCTCAAAAACAATTCACGGAAAGGGCAATTTACTGAAAAAGCAGTAAATACATTATGCTATATTAAGGCAATATGCTTGTTGCTATTTTCCTACTGATTACTCTAAGCGCTCGTTCAAAAGTCCAGTGATACTATCAAGGCCCTCAGATCGACTATATTAGTCAGCTCCAGAAAAAAGAAACTAAACATTATAGTTTTCAGAAATCAAATTTAAATTTTGAGCAGCAAATGTTTTTAAATTAATGTGTCGAGTACCCATAAAAATAAGACAATAGGAAAACAACGGAAAGCTGACGTAAACGCCAGGTAGGTGCTCAAGTTTGCGACGCGGTGCTTGCGAAAGCCACCCCGTTGGGGGACTCCGGTCTCACTAATGCAATAGGTAAGGGTAGTGCGTAAATGCATTTCCCCTGTCAAAAAAAAAAGGTAGGTGCTCAAGGGCTTAAATATTGTAGTTCATTTATTCGTATAGAATAATACCATTACACATTTAGTTTAACCTATGTGTGTTCATTTTAGACGGTGTATACAAGAAGTGTCTTGTATTAGAAATTTATTTCGCTTTGGTACATATATGCTAGGCATAGTAATATTACGCGGCTTATTTTGACTTGTTATCGTAATTCAGGATATCATTAAAAGACTATTGTTTAATAATTATGAAATATTTTATTATTACTTAATAAAGAAGGACACAATTATTATCATTCTGAACATTTTATACTTGATTAAATAAAAAAACATTCGTATTCATATAAAGTTACTTACAATATAATAATAAAACTTATAATATAATTATAATGTTAAATATATATACTGAACACTCTTGTTACAATTCTGATAGAAAGTTAAATGTATAGGATTAATGTAATATGTATGCCGAAATATCAATGTCAAATGTCTTAGTATTGGGAATACTAATTTGCCAAATAAATGTGAGTCGTTTATACAGTAAATAGTATGCAGGTACAGGGAGTGCGTTACGTGTTGGTATGTTGTACACATTTCTCATGTGAAACGCGAGCGTAAAGTTAAAAGATTAGAAAAGGTTTTTAAAGGTTACATTATAATAATTATAAAAATCTTAAAACGCTAAATTACAATGATGTTAAATTGGAAAGTCGAGATTTTTCTTTTGGAATTTCTTAGCTTAACACTGATGATGGTTTTTGTTGTAGGTGGACGGACAAACACTCGTGGTTGTGATATTAAAAAAAATATTTCACATAAATCTTTTTTCTATCGAAAATCGAATCGTATTTAATTGAAACTCCAAAAGAGTATAACTTTAATAAAATATTTTAACAACAGGTTTTATTAATAGATAATTAAATGATTCACTGGTTTTTAAATACATAAATTACTACATACAATAAGCTGGAGGAGTATATTTAAATTTATACGATGAAAATTTCGCTATTTGCTGCCAGTGTTATATTTATTTAGATCGGTGATTTTTAATCTATAATGACGGGTCGTTCTCTGGTAAGGATGTGTTTGTCTGTGGTTGATGCTAGCGGCAACATTCGAGGTCTAATGTCGCTGGGTATGGTGACGCCGGCGGGGAGCAGCAGAGAGGAGCGCCCCACTGACTCGCGGCTTCAGGCAAGATCGTCCGCCTTGCCTCCGTCGAATCGCTTCAGCTGAACAATACGAACATTACTATTTTCTACTGTTAGTTAACGTTTTGAGCATAATATTAATGTATGGTAGGTGACGATGTAGTCTAAGATGGTATGGAATGAATAATAGCCGAGCATGCATTACAAAATTACGTTATGATTAGATCACGCTGCTTCCCTTCATCTCTGCATTATTATAGAATAGAGTATATGAATTTGGACCTACGTCGTTGGAAATGGTATTCGAGCATATGCCTTTTTTTTTCTAAACTAGCTAATGCTGTTGACCAAAGTGGCCTTTACAGCTTCTCCGAACTTTGGGGGCGAGTGCTGAAGGCACTCAGCAGCATAAAGGTAACTAGCATAAGGGTTCGAACCTCGGCTTGGCTGCTACGTAACAAAAAATTCCCGAGGGATTTAAACCTAGCTAAACCCTACATTTTTTAGTTCTTAAATATGTATATAAAAAAAAGGTTCCTTACAGGACCTATGTACCTGCGTGTTATGTGCAGGAGTGTGTATGCAGTGATGTGCGTGTAATGCTCAATGCATGGGCAGTGTCACTGTATCTCGCTGGCGGCGACGTCAAGAGCCTCCCCAGTTGGGGAACGAGACACGTCTTGGGTCGCCGCCTGAGTCCATATGACCTCAGAGCCATCATCTCTTTATACCCACTGTATCCGTGTATCCAGTGGCTTTCAGTGACTCGGATCATACATTTAACAGTAGGTACAATATATTATGTAGTGTGGGCTTGCTTACTATTACGGTTCGCAGTTATCTTGTTTTATGTCGTAGACGTATAAGGATGTTAGAATAAAATTAAAAACTGAAATTTGTACTGTGTTAATGTCGAGCACACACACACACACATACAAAATATATCAGACATTAACAAGCTATAACGTTTCACAGTTTCATAATGTGTTGAATATTTCTTACGTTCTGTTCAACCGTCCATGCAGTTGGTGCCTGACGTCCAGTACGCTTGTGACGAGTAAAGAATACATTTTTAATACATACGTGAAAATACAATAAAAACGTATGCATATGCTATTATCTTCATTTACCTCCTTATCGTCGCTGGCAACGGACCTGTACTTAGGCGTCTCCGGGACTGGTGCTGAGAATCCATGCACGTAGAGCAACGCGGCGGCCACTCCGCCCGCAATCGGTCCGGCCCAGTACACCTAAATAAATAAATACCTCGTGAATCACATTCATATTTATTTTATAGAAGCTGTTTCGACGAACTTCGCACTGCCTCATAACCAATAACACAATCACAATGTTGCGTCATTCAGGGTTTCTTCCAATGTGCGAGGAACTTTCTCGAGTCTGAGATGAACAAAAAAAAAGATATCTCGAGATTTCAATCAAAACCCGTTCCATACAAACTGAATCGAATTTTCGATAAAATATATCTGCACTATTAAATATCCAAAATTGTGAAGCTTGTATCTGATACATTGTACAGTGTTCACTTAATAAAAAAATAGTGTAAACATTTATCTGTTTTGTAACTAGATGTTATAAAATCTGTTTGTTACCACCATTACCACCTTTCAAGCGGACCGCGACAATCTATTTTAAATTATCCACAGAACCCCAATAAATCTAATTAATGACCCCTACTGTATAGTACTCTAATTATAGTATTAATTACCACATTTAATTATATTAAAACTTGATTTCCGGAAATTTTAACATACCTATAATGACATTGTTAATCATAGGAATTATATAATATAATCGACATTTGGAAGCTTCTACTAATCCACTATTGTTTAGTATATAGTCTTTATATAAGTGACTAGCTGCTCACCGCGATTTTACTCATGTAGTTCCCGTGGGATTTTCGGAATAAAAACTTTACCACTCCCTGGATTTCAAACTATCTCCATATTAAATTTCATCCAAATCGGTCCAGTAATTTTTAAGTTTAATCATTACATACAAAAATACAAATCTTTCCTCTTTATAATATTAGTATAGATAATGTTATTACCCAATGATCAGCCCATTCGTTAGCGACGAGCGCAGATCCGAAGGAGCGGGCGGGGTTCATGGCGGAGCCTGTGTAATCAACAGCGAGCAAATGTCCCAGTGTCACCGTCAGCCCAATTGCTAGAGGAGCTGTCGCTTTACTATCCGGTTTATTCGGGTCACACACCTAAAAAAACAATAACACCTTAAAGTTAATCTTGCATCAATTTGTGTAATTTTTATTTAGGTATAATAAGCCTTCATATCTGCAACAGTACCTACGTATTGATTTTAATGGTCGAAGTGGATAACTTCGTTTAGATCTGTAATACGTACAAGCTATGTATAATTCTCGTAAAATGTATGGTTTTGTCCGATGTGACATTGAAACAATGTAGTCATCAGATCGTGGATCGTGATTTCATTGCATTGGTTTTGTAAACAAAGTAACAACTATAATTATTATTATTGATATAACTACGATGTCAAAATGTTTCCAAATTGTTTTTTTAAATAAACGTAGAAAGAAAAGTTTTTTTAATCTCTATGGTAATGATTACTTAGTGGAAAGCAAGAAGAAACTATTAATGAAATTCGTACTCTTGTGACTTAAAGAGAACGCACCATGGACAATTTTACTCAACCTTGATTTGCTCGACTGAACGTAATATGAGGAGATTGCCAATCCCCAATAGGTAGCTGGAAAGGCTCTACCACAAATGTAATAAGGTTAATATTATTACTAGGTATATTTCATATTTAAATAACTCGGATGTGTAAATAAATGTACATATTACAAACTAGCTATGCCCACAACTCCGGCCGCGTGGAATTCCGTTTTTGTAAAACGACGATTACAATAAAATATAGATAATACGATTTTACTTTGATATTCATTTTTTATTCAATTTGGGAGAAGTTGTTACTTCTTTATAGCTAAAAGCTCCATGACTCTAAAACTTACTTAATTCCCTTACAATTTTACACTTCCTTCTTCACCCACTCTGAGGTGAGTTGTTATTTTTTTTTTAATTCTATATGTTACCTCGGATTATAAACTACATCTACACCAAACTCTATCAATATCTATGTAATAGTTTTTCCACGAGAGACTGACAGACAAAAATTACAAAAAGGATCAAAATGTATGTCATTGTTTGCGTCTCCTCAATGTGTAGTTTTTGTCTTTTTCCAGTTTTATTACAGGTATAGATTAAAATTGTTACTTACAATCGATAATGATATCATTAGGTAGATACAATCTATACATATAATAAAGTCCCCTTGCACTGCCTGCATGCTATAAACAGAAAAACTGTTGAACGGATTTTTATAGTTTTGTACAATTTTCTCTGTTATCTATCCAAAGCGAGGGAAGGGCGCTAGTTATAAAACTTAAAATAACAATGTCTTTTGTTTTTTTGTATTAAATGTAGTATCGACATATTTTAAGTTATTTAATTTTTGTTAATACATTTTCCTCCATTTGGTAATTACTCACAAAAATCGTGTGGTACACATACTACGATATTTTTATACACATTGTTATAGTTCGTTCAAGTTCATTTTATGCAATGGAATAGTACTTTGTTACAGTAACCGTGAAAATAAAACAAAACGCTTTACTAAACGGAGGACGATTGATTAGCACAGATTATATGCCCTCTAATAACTTGTCACGACATAGCTACGTGCTTTGTAAAGGATAGTATCAAATTTTATTTTTGTTTAGTGCAAATTTATCGCTATTATTTATACATAAAAGTTTACTTATCATTATGCAAATACTGTTTTGATTGTAACGTTTTTTTATTTGGATTTTTATGATTCTAGCTGTAGGTATTATTTATAAATCGTCAATCCTATGCGGTCTCAAGATCTAAGGAATCTATATACCTACTTAGAAAATAAATTTATTTTATAATTAATCTTTGCAATTTGCATAACTGTGACAACATCCTGCCATAAATTAATAATTAAATAAGCTGGTAATTAAGATTTTAAACAATGAAATAAAAATAACATTTTGAATTTATGTCTCTTTCAGTAGGTAGGTTGAATTGTAAAATGTGTGTTTTTGTGTATTATTTATTTTAAAAGTAAATTGAATGATCCTTTATAACTTTATGATTATTATCACGGGACATATTCTTTTATTACTTTTATTATTCTATAATGGCATTAAATAAATTGCTATATTTTTATTCTCTTTCCATTGTGAATTCTATATTGTAGTTAAATCGTTTTCATATAAATTAGTCAATCACTATATATCAGATTCTCAGACTTAATACGTTACAAATCGTTCTCTTTTGTGTTATAAATCATTGTTTTATCATACAGATCTAATTATATATTGGAGGCGTGATCTTGTATGATCTTACCAAAAAATAAACTCGAGCTCATATGTACATGTTACATACATATTAGGCTAATAAAAAATCAATTAATTATAACGCAACGGCCCAAAGTGACGTGATTTAAAAACTTGTGCTATATAATATTAGAAAACAGTTTCCTATTATTAACAGCTAAAGGAAACTCACCGATATAAAATATAGCTTTATGTCACGCGACAGGTCCCTCTAATGTTTACATTCAAAGTCAGTTTTAGGGAGTCACGATATAACTGAATGTATCTAATTGTAATTTAAATTAAGTTTATTCTAGAAACTAACTATACCCGCGGCTTCATCGCGTAGAAATCAGCCATTTGCAACCTTTATTCTCCTTTATAGATTAAAACATGAAAACGCTAATATTTACGTATCTAAACTTTTGAAAATCGCCGTCTGGTGCCGGCCAGGAATAGTACCACCCCATATCATTCCCGTGGTGTCGTAAAAGGCGACTAAGGTATAGAAACCAGAGGATGGGCTTCAGCATCCTCTGAGTATAACAAACATCTACTATGATCGCCAACCCGCCTGCCAAGCGTGGCGATTATGGCAATCCCCCCATATTGGGGGAGACCCTATGTCCAACAGTGGACGTCTTATGGTTGAATGGGTGGATGAAAACAATATCGAAGCCCGTAAGGAGGTTTGCAACCTCCATACGCGATGAACTTAAATCACTGTTTATATTAAGCTACGTTAAGTCAACTATGAATCAATAACATTATAAAAAACACTTATAATATATTACATGATTGTGCTACTTGTTTATTTATTTAAATAACTTTCAAGTAATTAAATAGGAACCAAGGAGTTTATTCTAATGTTCGATATTTGGTGAATGGGTGCTTTTTGGAATGCCTATTACTTTTGGAATACCACATAGGTGTGCCTACGTGTAAATTTTTGTAAATGTTTTAAGGTTTAAGTGGCATTACATAGATGCATATTTATTGTAATATTTTTATTGGCATTTAAATGAAAAAAAAAATTAGATATTTATGGGTCATTCCACCTCAAATCGACCCCTTTCGATTTGGAATTTTGGATAGAAGCTTTCTTTTAATTTTTTTTTCATAGGTGACGCAATATTCAAAATTTCAATATTTTTCTAGTTTTTCAATCTTATTTTTTGAATATCTCAAAAACTATTATAGTTACAGAAATGGACCTTCTTGGAACTTCTTTCAGGTTGAGAAAAAGAAATGAGCCAACAACACAAAAAAGGTTTAAAAAACCCCGACTTATATAAGAAAAAGTATAAATTAAGGTTACGCTTGAAAACTGTTATCAAATAAATGAAGATACAAATATTGCTAATTCTTTTTTGTTACATTATTATATCAATAAATGAAAGTTTTATTGCTCAAAATTACAAAATAGAAAAAAAATGTAATAAAATTCAAAACTTTATATGAAACAAAAAACACAGTTCCAAGAATTTGGGGATATTTTAAGAATAGTATTTAACATAAAAAATGACCCAAAAATTTGGTTCATCTTCAATTTTGGCGATTTTCAGAAATTCAAAATTTTACTAATTCAAGGTTTTTAAATTTTTTTATCTAAATAAATAGTTTTCATAACTCCAAGTATCCCGTTTAAAATGAACTGTGGTTCATTTATATAACTATAATAGTTTTGGAGATACAAAAAAACAAAAATATTGAAAAACTTGGAAAATCTCGAAAATAATTATCACAAATTTTAAAAGAAAAAAACTTTAATTCTTTTTTTTGGGAGAACTTCGTTATATGATATCTTTTATCTTTTATAAGCTTCTAACAAATATTTTTCGAAATCGAAAGGGGTGGATTCCCACTATTTGTTGATTTGAGTGAGTTGATTCTAGACCGGATATTACTAAAACTACAAAAACTATATAAATTGAAAAAATATAATAGGATCAATACTTACTCCGCAAACAACGAATACGAGCACGAAGCCGAGGAAGAATTCAATACCGAACCCTTGTAGTTGAGTGACCTCTGTACCGAGGCCGGTGACTCCAAGTTTACCAGCGGCGCGGTCCGGTGTGAACGCTTTCAGGAGACCAGAACCGGCGGCGGCGCCCGCGCACTGCGCGATTACATACAAAATCGCACGTGCAAGCTTCACACGGCCAGTTGAGAGCATGCCAGCCGTCACTGCTGGATTTATATGCCCGCCGGATATATGTCCTATCGCCTATAAACCAAACGCGATTAAAGCAATGATGGTGCAGCGGTTGGTGCGGCCGGATTCTGCGTCAATCGACGCGGGTTCGATTTCCACCTATTCGTCTCTAAAATCCTGGACAATCCTGGACAATTACAATCCGTGACTGCATCGTTACTTAATATCAGGTGAGATTGTGGTTAAAGCACGGAGCCTATACCGTGTAAAAAAGAACATATCATTGGTAATATGTTAAAAACTAATGACGCTGTCAAATTACAGATCATTACTGTAGCGATGTAGATAGTTAATGTATTTGGAAGATATATCATGCATGTTCTGGTGGAATTTTTAGTTAGGTACTTAATTTTCATAATGTATGTAAATCGGTTCAATTGTTTTCTATTTATAGGCAAATTAACGGACAAACAATAAGTAAACCGTAGCCTTTTATTTTATGCAAGGATATGGATTATCTAATTTTATAAATAACATGTAAGAATAATTTATTTACATCTGATAGCGAGTTTTAAGTTACCTATTAATGTTGGAACAAATGGTACCCATAAAGAAAATAATGAATTATTACAAAAGTAATGGCTCTGAATGTTGTATGCAATGGATTTAAAATGAAAGAAAAAAACCAACACGACAGAAATATTTAAGCTATGAAATACAATATGAATTTAAAAAAAAACAAAGTTACAAAATATAAGTTCATATTGCATAGAGCGATATTGTTTGTAGTAAATATAGTTGGTAAACAATATATATACAATCAGGAATGTACTCGAAAGGTGACAATACTGTTTTTGATAAAACTATCGATTAGGTACCTTAATGATTAATTAAATTAAACGTTTCGTTCGGGACATTTCATGTCGAAATAGTCATATCATATCCGTCCGTGAAAATCGATATGATTTCTTTATTTAGGTTGAAACTGTAATGAATTATTAAGAATAGAACTGATATGATCTAATCACCATAATTGTTTACATTATATTATGCGGGTTGGTTTTACGTCACATACGCGTGATTTCTACACGCATGTTACCTACTTGTTTCTGGATATCTGACTGTGGAAATAAGGTTACCGATAAACATACTATCCTTTTATAATTGATTTTATTTTGTTTTTCTTATATTGTAGAGTTTATAAAACGACGACAATCGTTTTGAAAATTTAAGAAACAAAACAGTTTTTATATCTTGAAACCTCATTAAACAACTACTCGGTTGACGAACGGCGGAGAAAAAGGTACTGAAGTGTTTGCCCATTTGTATAAAGATACCATGTGGTGTCGGGTAAGAATAGTATCACCCCATATCTTCCTGTGGGTGTCGTAAAAGGCGACTAAAGGATATAAACCAAGGGATGGGCAGTGTCCTCTGAGTACCAATAATATCTTACTGCAATCGTCAAACGTGACGATTATGGCATGGCATCCCCCTCTTATTGGGGAAGACCTATGTCCGGCAGTGGACGTATTATGGTTGAATGGATGGATGGATAAAGATCTTTTAACTTCGAACGAAAAAAGTATTCATGAAGTAGATGCTCTTATGGATAGAATAAAATCGTACACCAACAGATAGGTATTGTTTAAGGATAAAGATAAAGAATGTTTTTTTTTGTACAAGCATTTCCATCATTGTCGTGTTAATTATGGGAATATTTTTCAAGCATCCTGACTTACGATCTCCCTTTGCATCGCAAAATAAACATTAAAATACAAGCTTTAAGTATGCATAGAATTATCGTCCGTTTAGCTGTTATGTCGTCTGAGCAAAAGATAAATTGCCACTTCTTAAATATATATTTTTAAATAAAGGAAGGTTTTTTATAAAAAAAAAAAACTTTTTGTTTAAAACTTGTTTAATATATAAAATTCCCCCCTCAGAACGGGCGCTGATAGAATGCATTAGAGCGAACGGTAACCTAATACAGGTAGGTCAGTAGTGAAGCAACCTTTATGGACAACGTAACTATGTAATGTCAAGTTATATCCGTAAAGGATTAGGTTACATAATCCGTATTTAGTGCTCGTTATAGATGCATAAGTTGTATTAAATTTTATTCCTTTAGAGTTGCAAAAATATATGGTCTAAAACTTGATCAGTTCCCAATGTTAGCTAAAATATAGTAGACTGTATGCCAATTTTAACCATATTAAAATATATACTTTAACTATATAAAAAGCAACATCTATCTATCTATATATCTGTACGTCTGTCGGCTTGTCCGTTAGTTGGCTTATAAATCGTGCAACATTGACCCCTGACTTACATGATTCTTTATTTTAAATTATAGAAATATTATCTAGTCATGTTATAATATTCTGTTACATTTAAATAATATGTACAATTATATAAGAAATGTAATTAGATTAATAGAAAAAAAAAAAACAAAAAAGAAGAATAAGATAAGTTGTATAGGAAACGTAGGTTAATTTGTTCATAAAATATCGTGTAATGTTTAATAGTAATTGCCCAAAGTACGTACTGAAACAGCTGCGAATACGGCGAGACCAAAAGCGAAGGCGATGAGGACGATATCAGGTGCAGCGTTGGATCCTTGAGTGATATTTATGCAGGCGCCACAACCGAACAGGTTCAGTAGGACATTCCCTACATAATTTAGATTTGTATATTATTATATACATTATATATATTATTACATACATATATTAGGTAAGTTTTTAATGCGATGATGTTTTTTCTTGTATTACATTAAACATTCTGGTTATGTGACAATCGATCAAAAACTAGAACTTAAATAATTATACGTAACATTTCAAACAATTTTATTTTTTTACAATGCGAGAATGAACTAATTACTAATTTAAAGAATGTTTACCTATTTTATGTGACGTAACATGTAGTAAATGTAGATTTTATATAATGACATCACTATTATTTATTTTTCCAATAATTTTTGTCTTTAAACCTTTGGGTTACGCCGGCCGTATTGTATATTCTAAATTTTATGTAAAGTATTTGGCTACTAAGTTGTATACCAACAGGGCGACAGCACTGTTAGGCTCTGAAATGATTCTGTGAAACGTACCCTGATCCCAAATTTGAGACCAAGGTGTGCTACAGTCTTTCCCTCTCTGCTTTGTTCCGGACATATTCCATCAACACGTGATGCATGTCTTCAACTCTATTGCATTTCTGTCAATTGAGTGAGTTACGTTTTTTTTATGAGATAGTAAAACTTGTTGAGGGCCATATGTCCGGAACGCAATCAATAGGCGACAACAATTTAGTTTCTGGTCATTCTCACGTCAGAGAACCACGACACTATTAGTTAAAAAAAAATATTTTAAACATGTATAGAATCAAAGAGTCACTATCGTACGTATTGTGGTAAGGATTCAGTAATATTTTTACCTATAAATTCAGCAAGAAGAGCTCTGCTGATACTCGCTGCACCTCCAGCCAGTTCGTCCAATCCGAGCTTAGTTCCGAGCTCGCCCATGATTCTGGGAACAAAGATTATTATTAGAAATATTATGTTAGCTCAACCATGAGAATCACGTTTTATGTAAAGTTTGTACCTTCTTTGTAAAGATAAGGTTGTACTACGTACATTATATACGTCGTATTGTATCTTTTAGCTAATCATGAAAATATGTTATCTGGCAAAGACTATATTGAAAAAGCGTTTTATCAGATTACAATCTAAACATTTTTTCTCTGAAATAAATGAATGAAATTAATTCAAATATAAATGATATTACTTGTACTAAAATATACATGACTAGGTTTGCGTTTAACATTGGTAAAAAGGAAATGAATTCGTGTGACGGCCGGACACAAATTATATACTAATTAAGTTGATCAGTAGGGTTGCACGGTCTGAGGGTTACCAGTGCGATGCGATCTTTACGCATATAGAATAATTAGTGAGTTATGGGACCAAACTTCCTGAAAACAGAGAATATTGTGTTCCAATCCCACAAACATACACTACAAAAATGTAAATGTTTAAATTTCTTCGTAATTCATAAAAATATATATTCAATATATTAATGTCCAAGTTGGTAAATACACTAAGTCTAAAGGTTCTGGTTCTAAAGTGATGCTGCCAGAACACACATATTGATATTTGACGACAAGTTAACAAACTTGACAGTGGTAGCTAATAGCTAATCGGTCATGTATTAGTAGAAAATGGCATGCTATGGTTCCGTTACCATGTTATACTTCACCGAAAGCTCAAGCTGATTTTAGACTTGGATAAGTGGGCTCGAACCCGCGTCAATTGACACGGATTTCGGCCGCACTACCTACTGCACCATCATCACTTTGCATGTATAGCGAAGATTATAGTTTTTTGAGTTTCTCGCGTTCACAGAGACAGAAGCTGCAAAAAATAATGTATGCGTAGATGGAAGGAGATTTAAGTGTCTATAATTTAAAAAAGTATTATAATGCTTCCTCATTTAATGTAACCTTGATTTCAGTCTCTAAATTACGTTATCAGTAAAAGTAGGTTAAAATAAGTAGGGTGTATGTACAATTAACGATTAACGTTATTTGCATAATAAGTTAATGTCGTATCAGAGAATACGTATGGCGGCGACTTCTTGGCAGTAGTCCATATTTCCTTTAAGTCAGTCTGCGTAACGTGTGACAAGGCTGATGTAGTTCGCCATGACCGCCTCACCGCAAACTATAAATGTTTATGCACAACGAAAATAAGGTCTCACTTTATAATTTGTAACCGGATTTATTATACGTTAATTTTTACGGTTTAACAAAAAATGACCTTTTTTCTTATGCCCTTTTCGTATCAAGGTTTCGAATGAAATTAAAAAATCGTATAGGTACATACATATGTAAAATAAAGTATATTTTCTTATGGATAAGATAATTATGTTGATACTGTAATATAATTTTTATATCGATTTCGATTGTTTACATATATATACTTTTATAACCTTGGTTTTGTCGGGTTTTTACCTACTTATCTTTCTTTACTTTTTTCGTATTAAGTTGATATGCGCGTCTGGTATGAGGTTTTTTTTCTATTAAAGTAATCCATGAATATCAACATATAGACAACGAAATTTACTTACTTACTAAAAGTACATATTGTAATATACTAATATTTAAAAAGGATACAAATCGGTAAATATTTGTAAAGTTGTTTTTAATATTCAGTTATAAGTTACTTGATCACTTCGTTGTTAAGTATTTATTTAGTTAAGCAGGTACATAAATATGAAAATACATTGTGAGACATAATTTTAACAAATAATAAAATTAGGTAACGATGTATACTTATGTGGAAAATATATGTAAACACAAAAAAAAATTCTTTTTCGGACGTCGCATATTGCCTCATGTTTATATCAATGAATGAAATGTGAACTAACGAGTTTGCGTATTAATATTTGGGCTGTGTTTTTATTACTGTTTTGTTCTTTGTAACTATTTATATAAAAATCTTCCAGGAGGTTTGATCAGGTCATGACTAACTTACTTGGGATAACTTATTATCTACATTCTAAACCAAAAATAGATCAAGGCAACAATAACTTTAGTTGCCTCTGACAGACATCGAACTATCAGTTAACTCGTATTAACTCATAGTGTATATTTTAGCGAATTATCCATACGAAAGAATGTATCAAATAATTTGAATATTAATAATAATAATTTATATAAAAGGTTTTAATATGTTCAACTACACAAAAATAATGATTGTAATAAATAAAATGCAAATGGCAAGTGAGATGTTACATCAGTTACTGGTCATTATAATTCTGGTTTGGTGTTAAAGCTGAGACAAAACTCCTTCAATATGTTAACTGTTAGTGTTTGACCTATTTATTTACTTGAAAGTAGTGAAGTATAATTTAAGCTTATATCAATTTGAGAATAATTATAAGTGTAATACTTTTTTTATATATAATATATGAAAAGTCATAATGCAGAACGTCTATTAATTATAATAATATCATATTTTTAAATCAAGTCTTTTGTTTAACGTACTATGTGATAAATGTCGTAGTTCTATTGTTCTGTATGTCCAATCAGAGTACATTACAAGGACGCTCTTTGTATGCGTAAAATTGACCGATTCGTATTCTTATTTAGATACTAGAAACATGTTACCTATATTAGAGGTATTAGTAAGAAGCCTATAGACTCTAATAATTTAATTAACGTAGTTGATAAAAAAATATCTTGTGCAGCTATGAACTGAAACTTCTCAAAGAGTAAAAAATAAGAGATATAATGTAATAAGAGACAGGGAGCATTTAAAAAGAGTACAACATTTTCATAAATGAGTGTGCTCTCTCTGCTCAATCGTGAACACTACAATATTGACATCGACCTAGGATCAGCACGTATCATAAACTTAACGTATGAATTGAAAGACTAAGGACCACACAAAAGGGAAATGCGGATAGCCTAAACTGTATCCAAAGTATGACGCGTTCTTGAAATTTCACTCTAAATTCTCATAAAATTATTGAATCCGCATCTAAGAAGTTTCACTTCAAAAAATATTCTTTCATATTATATATTTCAACGGACTAAAACTAACAATTGGATTTTAGTATGGCTGTGATGACAGATAAGAGCACGTCAGGGCACGTGAAGAGGATGGATGATAGAAGATTTACAAGGGGAGGGTGACTGAGCACGTCTGTAAGGGTCGACCTTAAGGGAGAACGTATTTTGACCAAATCAAGCACGTCTTAAATAAAAGCCAGGTGAAAAGTACCTATTACCGACGAGCATGTATGAAAGCGCTCATGAAAGTAGAGGAAGCGAATGAGGTGTGACATGATCGTAGCAAGGACGTAGTATCTGCCTAACCCCACGAGGGAAAGGCGTGATACAATGTATGGACGTTGGTGACAGAAATTGAAATGTTTATGATATTTTGTATAGCTTTATAGGTTATAGCTTGTTTTTATTTAGAAATTGTTATCTTTGACATCTTTGTCAACAGCCGGAGTAAATTTCATTGCTAACTGTTCATAACATTATTGATTTGTTCTACGAATTGTACGCTTATCTTTCGAGTGTATTAGATATTGTTATGATGTGGTTAAATTTTTAATATTTTTTTGGAAATGTTGATTCGATTGAAGATACGATATACTTCAGATATATAAATAGACAAAGATAAAAAATATTTGGTAATTTTTCCTCCTCTGTTTAAGAACTGATTTTCTATTTTCGTTCATTTAACATTGATGATCTTCAGTGGTATCAATAAAAACATCTAAATAGTATTTTCTTTCATATTTTTAATATGGATTTATCGTAGATTTTCGATCAATAGACGCTACGTTATAAGCAACGGTTTTGCCCATTCATTTTTTGTATTTAACTGTCTTAACTGGTATTTTAAAACTTTCCTGTTTTTATCTTCATGCAGGTCATAAATATATCGTACAGGTAGTTCTAATTCAGGTGGCGACGATCTTTGTTCTTTTAAAACTATTTGTATTTCGTGTAATAAAAAAATTAATTATAAAAAGGAGCAAGTGTAGTTTAATGCATCTGAATATATTTTATTTTCTTTAAGTACGTATAATGTTATAATAATATTTGATACTAGATCTGTGCCCACGGCTCCGCCTACGTTTAAAAAAAAATGAGAAAGGGTCGATGGCAAAAAAATATATAGCCTATAACCATCTAAGATTAATTCCGCGTCGAATGGTTGTGGTTTCATGCTGATCGGTCCAGTAGTTTTCGAGTTTACCTCGGACAAAGAAAACAAAGTTTGCTTATATTATATATATATTTATATAGAAGATTTATTTTAAAGGAAGCTGTGTGCCCGTAGCTCTGCCCGCGTTTTATATATTCTTCACTGCGTAATATACTTTTAAAATAATCGTAGGAAAATAATGTTTTGACGGTGTTCTTCATTGAATCCTATTTTGTTTACAATTTGATGGGATTTTTTTTTACACGGAACCTTAATTATTTTCGAAAAGTAAAAGTATTTTGTTAAACGGAGTAACTTCAGCTATCTACCAAAAAAAGTCCCGTCAAAATCGGTGCTGCCGTTCCTGAGATAAGCCAGGACAAAAAGACAATTAAAAAAAAATTGTGTCTTTGGAGTCGTTTTCATGTTTATTAAGTAAAAACTTGTTATTTTGATATTAGAACCAGACAATTCAATTTTATTTGTTAGTATAGATAATATGCCATCCGTAGACCGCTAGTTACGAAATAAAAAAACATGAATATTATGATTTTCCCTATCAGTTATTATCATCTTATGTACCTAGGTGAGAAAAGCTACTGTCATCCAGTCGGCCAGTAGAATATATTTCGTAACGTTTTGGTGTACTTATAAGGTAAGTGTTTGCTCTTGATTTAGTTGGCGCTAATATATTAAGATAACACACTGTGTATATTTTTCAGTAATAATACAGGATTGGGTACATACTTATAAACTGTATACAAGCAATAGAAAATGTTAATTTATATTCAAGGCTCCATATTTAAAATTGTAAATAATAACTGAAATATAATTATGAATATATAAAACAAAAAAATAAATTGAATTAAATTAAATCACTGTTAAAGTGTCACTTACTGATTCTCTGCTATAAGAAGTACAATATAATGTTTGAACCATGTTTGAACATTGAAGTCCATTTAACATACATATATAACAGCTACGAATTGTGAATCACATACATGCTGATTAAATTATTTATCTACGACATTCTAGAATATTATGATGCCTTCGTAGTTCTTGGCTTATTACAGATATGATTTCCTTGTAGGGAAATTAACTTAATTGAGACCATTAACTAGTAATATTATTTATACGGTTTTTTTTTACAAATATATTTACGTAAATACTTTATAGATCCCGTGGAGATTAACAAGCAGGTGCGTGTTGGAACGGTTTAATAGTTACGATGACAATTATGATTTTTTTTTACACGGTATAGGCTCAGTGCTTTGACTACAATCTCACCTGATGTTAAGTGACGATATAGTCCAGGATGGTCAACAAACTAAGCCAAGAGGAACTGGTTCTCTCGTGATGCTGCCGGAACACACCTATTGGTATTTGGCGACAGGTTTTCAAACTTGAAGGTGGTAGCTACCCAGGCAGGCATTATTTTAAAATGACCTACCACCAAGCTACGGTTTCCTCACGATGTTTTTATTCAGCGAAAGCTCAGGCTGATGTTAGAGTTTGATAGGTGGATTTGAATCCGCGTCCATTGAATCGAAATCCGAGCCCACAACCAACTAAGCCACCATCGCTTTATTGATATTTAGTTCTTTTTTCTTTGTAAAGAATAATTAAGGTCTGATAAACATTAGCAGTATGCTGGCAGACAGACCGTGAGCGTGTTATTGTTACGAACCATTAAAATATGTGCCTGGACAAACATATAACCACCATTCAGAATCTATCTTTACATCTGCTACCGATTCCTGAATAAATATCAACTTCTAAAATGATCGGTTCGCTCTTACGTTTTGGAATTCCGCGTGAATATTTTCGATCGGTATGTGGTGTTCGCTTTAATATGCTTTACTCGTTCTGGACGCTCGAACGGACGACCAGAAGGTTATATCTTTTTAAATTAAGATATATAAGAGAGTTCAGTACGAATTTATACTATAAAAAACAAATGACAGAAAAGTGATACAACATACATAAAAATGAATGTATCAGATATGGCTTTGAGTAAAGATACTATGTGTTTACACTGTGGTCAACGTAGATCTGCTGTAATTACTGTCGTAAAGCTATTAGTTTATGGAGGCCCTTTTTTGATAATATCTTTATCAAATATATGTTGATCACATGTGGGTTTGCAGTTTATATGAGTTATTATTATCTAATGATGTAGTAAGCACTAATGCGTTTTAACCCTTGTAGAAAAGCGTAATGAAATGGACTGCATCACGACCATGGTATACTTGTGAAAACTACGTCATAGTAACATTTTTAGGCTTGTCGCGTTCCTGGATCAACAAGTGGTATACCCAGAGCTACTTACAGGCTTTTAGCCGTGATAGATGTGGACCTGCGTGATGATGGTGACTGTCAATAGATTCTCATCTATCAGCTGTCTTCTCATTCTTATACTGCATTTTATTTAACATTAGATGTACAGTCACTTTTATAGGGTCGAATTAAAAAAAAAGATTATTCTGAAAACCTCATGAAACTTATTCAATAGTAGCAAATGATGTGCGTCTGAATTCTGCATATTTACTATTGTATTATATACCTTGGTACAGATAACAGATAAACTTTCTGTTTATATACTTTTCCAAAGTTTAATTACAAGTTGTTTGAATTTTTAGTTATTAAATACATCATTTTATTTAAGAACTACCTATTATTTTACTGTAACAAATAAAAAGTAAATGAGATGTACATTGCACTTATACATTAGTTACTCTCAATAAAAACTCGACAACGCGACTGTAGTAAAATTTGTTTGGCCTGACATCAAAATATCATTAGACATACCCACGGAAATATTAACTACATCTTTAGTACATTCTGGAAGCTAATGGACGTTTTCCAGTACTTATGTACGTTGTGACCTCGCTTGTCAACAGAAAATAATACGAGTGTGTACGGACAGTGCCAGTGAAACACTATGATTAACTAAAAGACAGTATGTCGTGTTAACATTATTGTGTTTATATATTGAATGTCATTAAAAAAGGTAACGGTTACTATGTGAAAATACACAAAAGCATATCACTGCTCAAAATTTCTCTAGGCTCTTTTAATATTAAATGTATTACTTTCTACACCCTTGTATAAAGCGTGCCTTGTTGAATTTTCAAGTAAAAAAAGCTAACTTTGTAACTAGTGAAAATCTATTTACAGTGTTTCATTTACTTAGTATATCCAGTTAGTTAATGGTTTCTCCACGCAGCGGGCGCATTGTGACGCCAGCGCGCTTTAAGTATACATAGAAGCGTCGACGCGATGTCTTCTATAGACTCCCGTCCGCTTTGTGGCGAAACCATAAGCGCTTTGTCGTAGTATCAGTATGATTGACATTACAGTACCTAGTACTAGTAGACCAATATCTATAAAAGCGTTGTTTTTTCTTGAATTGACTAAACCTAGTTCACCGGAAAGGCCTTGGCTACCTCACAAGAACTTTTCAGGTGTGCTTAAGACACTCAGCGTTGGTAGTTAGCGCAAGGGTACTAAAGTGGTACGGATCACGGCTCGGGCTGTTACCTGTTACCTGAGACGTATATCCCGTGGAGTTTTATCCGCTATACGCCTATGGTGATTAAGGGTAACTACGGATTTAATGGATCTTACAGAATCCATGTATGTAGTGGATTGTGGTTCTGTAATGCGATTTATAGTAGTACATACAAGTATCACTGTATTGCGCTAACGATGGACCGGGAACTTAACCAGTAGGGTTGTCTTGAAGCATTAGACATACTAGTGCACGTTCTAGACCGCTGGGAGAAGGATAAACGATTCGTCTCTAGATGGATGTTAGACATAGATACATTTTGAAATCATAGAATCATAAATAAAAGCAAAAAGAAAACTAAATCGTGAAGAATTGATTGAACACTCTACCACATGAATAACAGTAATTAGTTATACCAATTTTATGATAATTAAATAAAACTATTCAAATCAACACAGGAAATAAATCCCGTTAATCAATATAAGTTTAAGGCAACTAGCGATTCGACCGCCAGCTCCTGTTAGATTATTAAAATAAAATTCGATTTCCTATTACACACTAAATGTACTCATTACAAGTACATTAGCGTATGCACAACGTGTATCAAGTACGATTTGCCTATAAATGTTTAAATGATACTCATGTCACGAATACGAGTACATACGACTTCGTAGTGTCACGTGGGCACATATCTTCGATACACCGGGACATGCTGAATTGTTAAACGCCTTGTGACGTTGGTTTGTGCAATGTATTGACTCGCCTAATATTGGAGAAAGCCAAATCAATCTATAATTTTTATTAGTTATTATTTCGGTGGTTTAATATTAATTTATGGTATACTTAAGTTTTTTTTTTTTTTTTTTACTTGATATAGGCTTAGTGCTTTGACCACAATCTCACCTGATGTTTGGTGAAGTTGTTGATCAGGATGGTAAACCCACTAAACCCAGGTACAGGTTCTGGGTAGTGCGTAAATTGGGTAGTGCGTAAATGCATTTCCCCCCGTCAAAAAAAAAAAAAAAAAAGGTACAGGTTCTCAAGTGATGATGCCGGAACACACCTATTGGTATTTGGCGACAGGTTTTTAAGCTTGAGGGTTGTAGCTACCCAGGCGGGCATCATTAGAAAATGCCCTACCACCATGTGGTTTCCTCACGATGTTTTTCTTCACCGAAAGCTCAAGCCGATTTTGGAGTTGGATAGTTGGGATCGAACCCGTGTCGATTGACGCGAAGTATTGAATGGATGAGGAAGGTATGTTCTTTATGAACAAACTTATAAGATTAAAACTAAGATTTAAAAAAAAATATAGCTCAGGTGTATTAAAGAAAAAGTTACTCTCTACAGAGTAACAAAACGAGCTTGACTCGACAAAATAAAATTAAAAAAATCGGATCCTGTATAGTGAGCGAGATGAATATCGTAACAAGTTTGTCTGAACTTAGAAAAAAAAACTTAGCAAAAACAGTTATAAGTACGTATCAACGTAAAATCATGCCAGACGTGCGTTAAATGCTGTTATTTTTGCATGAAACAGGACAATCACCTTTTGTGTGTGTATTTGAATTAAATATCTAAAGAGAATAAACATTTCTTGGGGAGGTACTTAAATAAATAATTTCTGATAATGTTTGAGATGGGAATATCTATATCTATACTAATAAATAAAATTGAAGTGTCTGTTTGTAATGTCAAAATTATTTGCTTTTACTGAATAGGTATTAATGTATATACAATACCTATACCAGAAGTACAGTTAAATTTTTTTTGACTGTTTGTCTGTAACGGGTAATCTCCGGAATGGCTGGATCGATTATGACAGGAGTTTTATTGGTAGATAGCTGAAGTTACTCCGGGTAACTTAGGATACTTTTAGTTTTCGAAAATAATTAGGAAAACTAATTAAAAAATACCCATAAAAATTTAAACAAAATTCGATTTAATACACAGTTTTACGAGCAAGTGCTTGAATTTATGAGAAATATTTTTACTTTATCTTAGTACTAAATTTTTTTTAGAAAAAAAAAATGGGTTTCGTATAAAAAAATTAAAATTCATTCAAGAACATATAAAACGCGGACACACAGCTAATTTACTATAAACGTAACGGATAAATTGATAACATCATAGAGAGGTAAAATCAATAAATTTTTAATATATATGTATATTTGCGCTAATTACTAATTACGGTACGGTCGTTATGTACTTTATGATGTCTTTGAAAACCGTGAGGAGTTCTTATTATAAAATAAGACTGTGTACTGTAGCACTGTGCCAAGACTGTTAAATTGCAATCTAAGCTATTGTCAAACGAACAATTCTCATAATGGGGAATGCATTGCATTTTTAGTTTAGCAATTCTTCGAGCAATGGTGGTTACTTTGGTTCTTCTGCGGATCTCCTCATTAAATACATACTCATACTTTGACCGTAACATTAAAATTTATTGGTCGTTGCATAGTAGTAGATTACGCGAAAGGACACATTGTCTTATCATCGTTATCACAGTGGAATTTGTTTGGAGAAAAAGTTATTTTAGATCTTTTAGCGGTATGTCGTCATCTCTTTATTTTTTGCTTTAGATATGGTTAGTTAGATAAATGTGTACACTAGTTAGCCAAACTGGTAAAGATAATCAACAATAACAAATAATCAACTTGCGTGAGTTACACGGGTTGTATATTTCAGCTAACGTTTTGTTTATGCTTCGATTAAAAAACATTAGAACATTTACATAGTTGCATCGTCCAGGCTTAAAAGTCTGTTGACTTTTTAAACTGTTTATTCTAGAAGTATACATAATGTACAAAATAAAATCAGGTATTCTAATTTATTTTTAATGATTAAATACTAGAATTTACTAATCATTATTATCCTTTTTTGCAGTTAGCTTACTACTTTTCTGCCCGGATTTCTTCGCCTATCGCGCTGTGCCTTTCATCCACAAAATTATATATTTTAAAGCGTGTCTTACTTCTCAACTCTAAACGTATGGACTACGATGCTCAGAATTTTAGATAATCTTTATTGCATAGTCGGGAAATCCCAATTTTTACCTAAACTCATTACATCTATTGTTTTAATTGTCTGAGACTATAATTACATCCTAAAGGACTGTGATAGTGACGTTGAAGGGACTTTCGTACGGCCTTCCCATAGATTTATGATAAATCTCCGCTGTGCAATTATAAATATATGGGGCTTCCTTTGATTTATTAATATAATTAGATACGCAACTAAGATGACCTTCATCCGCACACTATAATGTTCTACCCACATCTACCTGAGTTATTATAGTTTATGGACTTTTGTGGTTATTAAAAAAAACATGACTAGCAAAAAGTAGGCTCATGACGCAGCCCGGATGCAGAACAAAAGACATAATTATATGGAATAGTTTATCGGCTATGACATACAATAATTAATAGCAAACGGAAAATATAACTCGATCGCTGTTTGATACGTATGTAAATTTCCATGAATAAACTAGATAATTATCCTATATTTAAATATTCAAATGACATATCTAATTGCATGTACATAGGTAAGTTAGCGGCAAATCTTAGTGTCTAGATTGCTACAGAACTAAGTAAAGGGCTAAAGGCGATAATTTAATTAAGTAAATTATTTGTTTTGGGTTATACATAAATATTAAATTTCCTTATTACTTCGTTAAACCATACCAACAAGTGCAATGCAAAGATTGTCACTAGGACATTAAACAAATGTATCGACCGACTACAAATCATGGTCGATTAAGATCCTGTAATAGTCGGATTAGAGGTACCTATTTGATCGTATGACGTATTTTTGATGACATATAAGTATTGTTACTATAGCCTACAGATCTATCTATACCCATACCAGACTTCTAACATTTCAATTTTGTTCAATAGTTTTTAATCTGTGGCAATCGTCCTCTCTTCCACTTCTGTTACATAGCACACGCTCACACAAAATCTACCTATTGACTAGGTATATGAAATAAATAAGGTAATTTCGAGAGACTACTCTCAATTCAAATAATCGCTTCTGTGCTAGTCGTCGTGTCAGCAAAAATACATTATTAACATTAACTTTATTAAGTCATTATAAATCATGTTTCTTATAGAGAGAAGCTATTTGAGGTACTATCCTAAGGTTTGTTTGTACCTTTGCATTTTGATTTAGTTTAGTTATTATAATAAATCTACATACTTCAACGTAGGGACATAGTAAACTAACCTCAACATTAGTTCTTTTTAGTCGTTTTTACTGAACGGACATTTACTAATTATTTGAGTAATTAATAATTATTATAAAAATAATTTATTCACTTCAATATTTAGTCGATTAGAATAAGAGTACAAAAATGTGAAGTGTATAAAAAGTAGTTGAATTGTTTTAGATGACCTCTGTTATGTCTGGTGAATTACTTAAATCATATCAAGTTGTAGATATGTAATGATGACTAACATACGTAAAAAGTTGTATGATTAACATTTATATTTCCTCTATATAAAATTATTCTAATCTGGGTTTTTTATAGAAACAGTTGACTAATATTTCTTAAAAATCGGATCAAATTCAGAATTAAATCACTTACAGGAAAAAATATAGTAGAAAGTATATTTAATGATAATTTTAAATTTTATTCATAAAATTGTTTCGAAACATTTGCTTTAGGTCTAACTTTGTACTGTTTTTCTTTGTTTTTTTTTTTATATTTTTGGAATCATTATTATCAATACTATTCTCTTTAGCAAATACGAGTAAACCAAACTATAATATTACTTAAATTGTTACAAAATCAAATATTATAGTGTCAAATACTGCAAGTGAATGAATTGCAAACAAGGACTTACATGAAAACCCAAAATCATGCCAAAAATTATTTGTAGTTAACTTTGAGTCTATAAAAGTTACGCCCGCCATCTTTAAATTAAAAATGCTATATAACTGTAAATTAAAAATTGTTCTGACTTATGAGAAATTTCTGTTAGTGACATATCTAAGAAGCGAGCACAGCTAGTATCTATATATGCTTATGTGAACTTCAATGAAAATTAAACTTCATTAATTATTACTTAAATTTAATTTAAAGCCCGTTTCGATAAAATAAATCAAACTTGACAAGTAGGCAATCGATTTGGTGTTATGACGGGCACTAAATTGTTTGTTTATTGTGTTACAAGAATTTGCTATTACTTAAAAACAATTCACTAGTAATCCGTTGGTCATTTAAGTGTTTTGCGTCATTATTTTTTTCATCCTTTGATATAATATTACCGTGATTATCTGTTGAATGATTACACTGAGTGATTTTCCTTTTTAATAAACAGCGTTGCAGTAATATTCACGTGTAGTATACGTCAGTATTTGCCTTGTATGCGATAATAATAGTAACAAATGGCAATAAGGTAATTGCTTGTTTCCTTCAGGCGAGGTGCCGAGAGCCGAGACGCGCCCTGATTCGCGTGACTTCCAACTTCTTCAATGTAGTCTTTAGTAGTTTAAAGATATTATATAGGCAATGTTATTATATATTACGTCACATTGTTATTTGTTACCATTTGGAAAGTTTAGTAAATAACGTTAATTTTTTTTTGTTGCTTTCGGTGCATTCGGTGTGTCATTGCTGGATAGTAATTTGAAAATCTGTTTGCAAAATTTAGACCATTTACATTTTATAGTTAATAAATTAGAACATGAATACGTACTCAGACGTGTTCGAAAGTTTTTTTTGTAATATTGGAATAATCTTTTATTTCAATAGAGATAAGTGCATTATATTCCTTATATTTTGATTTTATAAAAGACCTATTTGTATTTATTCATTATATTAATAATGCACAATGCAGTATCGGGTCTAGCACTTGTAGCACCCGTGTGCGACCAATATCCTGGCGCCCTTTGAGAGTTTTGGCGCCCCGAGCGACGCGTCTTTGTAGGTGTCGCTCGGCACTCTCTACAATCCTGAGCCCGTGTGTATTGCACATGGAGCTGCACACTGTGCACTATAGGTAAAGCCGGCTTTGTCACTAAGTCCCAAATAAAAAAAACTCAAGATGTTTAATTTTACATTGCACCAACGAGCATTTTTAGACGAAACAATGTAAGATCCTTACATTATTTATATGGTACCAATAAGTTTAAAATCAAGATTCCTTAATTTGGAAATATCTTTGTTCTTCCATATTATAAATACATATATACAAAGTTAATTCAGTAAATGTATTAAGTTATTTCTATTTGTATGCCATTTAAGAAAGATCCTCAGAACAAAATCTATAGAATTATAAAAAGTTGATTACTATATTGTTAATGAGGCTACGGTGACCGCTTACCATCAGGTGGATCGTATGCCTGTTTGCCACTTTAGTTGTATAAAAAAATATCAACTGTGTAATATAGTTATATTTATATGAAATTTTTTTGTCTTATCTATACATACATAAATACGCAAAGATTAAATAATTTTCTACCTTAATCTCTTAACCTCTTTTTAACCGATTTAAAATATGATGAGCTTAAAATTCCGTGTGTATTTTTATATATATATATATTTTGTATGTTTATTTTTTTTTCAAATCAAAACGAAGATCAATAAATAAATTACGAACATTTACGTTATTTCATCTCTCATAGTACAAGCAATCGAATACCAAATAAGTATGTTAACCAAACAAGTGCACAACGAAGTTTCAATTATTGTGTATATTTGTTCGAATTTATAAAACAAATAATTGTAAATTTGTGTTTTTTTATGTATCTCAATATCTGTGAAATTAATTGAAATTTACTATAACTAAAAATAAAATGTTATAATAAAAAAATGAAAATTCGAAGTACATTACAATAATCATAATGCCATAACCACCGCGATGAAAATGTAACATGATTCTATACGGTCCACTAGCGACCTTGTCATGGAGAGGCACGTTTGTAACTCCACTTGAGTTCGTCGGCTTCCTGGGGCCTGTTACGAATAGGTATATCATGAAGTTATGACGCACTAAGTTTTTATAAATTCGGTCTTAGAAATACACACTCAGTACAGTTGTGACCAGAAAATCATAAAAAATATGTAAAAAGCATACATTTTTTTATTTTTTTAAATAATTAAACTCTGTTTATCAGAAGGGGCTTGACAGCTTTGAAGCGACTTTGAAGCGAGCGCTTAATGCACTCAGCCAAAATAACATACATCAAATCACACCCTTCTCCCTTAAGGGTAGGCGGAGAAAAATGTCTTTCCACCTACTACCATCTTTGCATACGTCTTTCGTTTCTTGTAGTTTCATACAGGGGTATTCGTTTACGGGTACTTATGACCTAGCTTTTCTTTAGAACATCTTCGGTCTGGTCGAAATGCGTTCGCCTAGATCGACCCTTACCGATTTGCCTAGTCACCTTCGCTTTGTAAATTTGTTTTTCGTCAATCTTCTTTTATCCATCCTCTTCATTTGTCCAAAAATCAATTAGGTATGGCAAAATCTTGTTAATTAAGCATGCAAATATTAATATATGAAGGCGATATAAAACTGAGCAGAATTATTCCATATTTGTTAAAATATTTTACATTTTATTATTAAATTACAATATTGTAATTTATTTTTCATAACCCTAATTTTAAGAATTCTTATGAGGAATATTATCGCCTGAACATAATTATTATCAACGTGTTAATTTTATCTAAAATAGTATTGATTCTAATTTTATATACTTAACAATACTTTTTATATCTACAGCTATTATAAAAAACGTAATTACTGAAAGGAGTGGCACACCTCTGTCACTTTTAATACAGCCGCACCTATTTTATGTGAAATTAATAGGTAAAGTTCTTGTGAATTATTACATGCCTGATTATGGAATCAATTTGTCTTGTTCACTGTTCCTAATATTGGAACTGTTTATGAAACGTATTTAGGTTAACTTTTAGATACCTAATTTATTTAGATCACACTAATTTATTTAATAATCACTTAATTATTTAGAATTTTTAAAATCGCTTGGACTAAAATATGAAAGTCATGAAACCAAAAATAACGAAAACTTCACGATTACATTTATTACGGACGGAGTTACATATGTAATTTACATATTTTGATATTATGTAATCTTATACTTCAGGTTGGAATAATAATTTGACTATCCTGTTTTATTTTATAATAATCAAGTTTGTCAGCTTTCAAAATTACTAGTTACTATTTTTATTTACTTGCGAAGTTATTGTTAAATATAAATAATCCTATGTGACCATCATGGGTTACAGATTTAAAAAAAAATCAACCTTAGTTTTTTATCTATACAAATGAGATCATTATATTTGTAGGTGTCTCGCAATCTTTTAAAGACGCACAAAAAACCTTCGGCAGCGTTTCCATTTGTCTAACGTACTCGCGTGCTTTTTAACTCTCTGTTATTAAATCTTGCTTGGAACTCATTATAATCGTATCTCAAGAATAGTGAAGGAAAACGATGGGCCTGTCCCCATGACTCAGTAATTTGGAGAGTAAAAAAAATCCCATTATGTCTTTATCGTACAACGTTTACACGAAAGGGATAGGCGGTTAGTTCATCATCCATTACCTTTTTTGTTGTACGAACAAGATTTTGTAACGCTTATAAATTACGTAGGAATTGATGCTAATAAAAAGCTATCTTCCATTTTAAACTCTTTAAAATGTCTTTAACAAAAAAAATAATATTACTCGCAATTCTAACGATAGATGTGTATTTTTTTGTTTCTGTTAAAATTGTAAATGTTGTCCGCAAAGATATATGTGAAAAATCATATGATATTCTCCAGTATATTAAAAGTCTCTATTTGAAATCCTAAACGCACTAATGACACAGTATATGCCAGAAATACAAAACAAGCTTGCATATAAAACAAATACAAATCAATTATAGACTCTTTAACTATTAGCATAACATATATTTTCGGAATGACTTTCCTGTATATTTCACCAGCTGTCTGACTTGTTAAATTCCCAAGAAATTTAATTTGTATTTAGATACCGTTTTCATAATATTCCACAACCGTTTCTTATTCATAGTTAGATGTCTAGAAACTGTAAAGTAATTTGAAATTATTATCATATGGGCAGATGGAAAAATTAACGCATAGATTTCGTATTTGGCTCTAGGTGATAGGTAGGTAGACTAGTGAGGTTCTACATTTCTAGACTTTTAACTGTCTAAATTAAATATAACCATTCTTAAATATTAAAACATCAATATTAATTTTATGTTTATTGTAAATTTTAATTTCTTGTTTACTTTATTTTAAAGACGAGTTACATTTCTATCGAGACTAAAGATGTCTTGTTTATATTACTAAAGACAATTTATCAAACTCGTATGTGAGGGCCTAGATTCTTGTAGGAATACCTATTATCCTAAACGTTTACAATTTCAATCATACAAATAGTTGGAAAATTACTTCTCACGCATTATGTGTAACGCATAGGTAAATAAAAGAGATTATTACTTTGACAAAGTTGAACGAAGCCGCTCGAGTGATAATTGCTAATAAACTGATAATCAACATAATTACGGTAAAAGACGTTACGTAAACTCATACAGACGTCTGATAAGAGGTAACTAAAACTTGTACAATAGCTATACAAATATAAAAGTCACACCGACTTGAGTCAAATTACCTTCCTTGAGTTTTTTATTGTTGTTGTAAACCTCTGAAGCAAATTAGTTAGTTACGTTTCAATGTCAAGGTTGTTGAATTTTCGGATCGTAGGTACGTGTTGTAATCAGCTGCAGAGTAACTGTCATTTTAATATAACTATCCGTATTTACTTAAGTTTATCAGTTAAGTAACATCCTGAATGCGGGTCACTCAAACGTTGTTACTGGGTGTACAGTTGTCGGGTTGAGTTTATTTTACATTTATACAAATAAGAAGTAGATTACATATCAGTTATCAGGAGTTTATTGATTTTTAGTATTCAACGTACCTAAAATTTGAGAAGTCACGAGTTTTAATCCCGATGCGGTTCAACCGAAATCTTTAATATTTATTTTTGGTGTACCGATAGTCCGTCAAATAGCTTGATTAAACCTAGAATTAAGATAATGGCTACGAGAAAAATATTCTTAATATAACCGATTTCGGTTACAGCAACCGCATGAAAACGCCAGTGTTAGAACTTTAGAAGGTATTCTTACGTTCTGCTCTGTTGTGTGCAGGTAAATGGCTGTCATAACTTATCTTCGCCCCAAACAGTTCATAATTCCCTAAGAATAGTTGAATTAATAGTGAATAACCGCAGGCGGTCTGGCTTTCGATTTGGAGCGTTTAACATCCAGTTCCACTCTCCTTTCGTTTTCAAACGAGTGTAAAAGTTAGGAATTATTTTAGCATTCAGATAATAGTATACAATTTGTTATATAAAGAATACCTAATTTGCATAATTATTTAAAGAATTAGAGGCAGTAACTCAAGACGTGCTCCGATCCCCAACTGGGGAAGCTGTTGTACCTCCCGCTAGCACTCTATATTAGCACTAGCATAAGTAAATGGAAGATTGTTTCGATTGCACCTAACCTTGCACATGGCTGTGCAACGAGAGAAGTTGCACAAGATGACTTGGTTTGATGAATATCGCTAGCATCATCCACATCACATTTTCTAAACGATCCCGATTATAGCATCACGTGTGCGAATCGTATTTTCAACCCATCAGCCGAGAGTACGCTCACGGCACCACCGTTCTCCCGCAGCTAGGGATGAGCGGCTGACTTAGCTCCCGCACACACTAGGGGTTCCCTCCAGCAGCTGCACACAATGTGATCTGATTTCCAATTCTAGCATTACACGCATCACATTACACACACACTCCTGCATATCATACGCAAGTACATGGGCTATGTATGAGACTTTTTGTTTTCTTTTTTTTAAATCGTAGGATTGCACGGAATTTTTCACTTAGGTAACTGCCAAGCCTATGCTCGTACCACTTTGGTACCCTTGTCCTAGTTACCTCTTTCGGCTGAGTACGTTAAACGTTCGCTCCAAAGATCGGTGAAGCTGTCAAAGTTCTTCAAGTCAACAGCATATCACACGTCTCAAATTATACCACATATTTGGTCACTACACGCAAGGTACATTAGAAACAAGACTTCGTAGAAGTGCTAAAAATTGCTAGATTATAATAAGTGAACAAAACTTTGCGATGAAACCACATTTTAATACACAATGTATATTTATAGTTTACTTGTAACTATCTATTAACAATGTTGACACACAGAAATAATTCCAATGGGAAATATGTTTTTAATTATAGTAGAACATCCTTGCGTGTGAACTAATCGTGTCACTATTTTATCTTTTTTTTACAAATATAATTACTTTGATTATTAATTACCATAGAGTATTCTAATAGGTATTTTGAAATAAATAATATTGGTTATACTGTGTACTTTGTGTCTACATTTAATTTTACCAATGTCTTAGAAATCTTAGCATGTATTGGTGAAAGTACTGCCAAATTAAGCCAGAAAGTAAATTTGAATAATAAATTGTTTATCTGTTACGTGGAATTTTTGTTGAAAATTAACCCTTAAAGTTTATTCAATACTTACTAATGTTATTTATGCGAAAGTAACTCTGTCTGTCTGTCTGTCGCGGTTTCACGCCAAAACTACAGAACCGATTTAAACGAAATTTGGTACATAGATTGTCTAGAGCTTGAGAAAGGACATAGGACTTTTTAATGCGAAAAAATAGTTGTAAGGGGTTCAAAGGGAGGATGAAAAGTTGTATGGAACTACCGTCATTTTTAGAACTACAAGCTTGAAACTTATTTTTTAGGCTGTGATTCGATATAAATAAATGTAACATTCAAAGTTTGTAAAAGTTAAAAAAAATAACAATAGGGAATAAGGGATGAAAGTTTGTAAGGCTTATGTGACTGTTTTATAAGTTTGCAACAAGATACAAAATATTAGAGCTGTTCTGATGTAACATTTACGGGAGAGGGGGGAGCACGGCGGGATCAGCGGGACGTGGCGTGGTGAAGGTGGGGAAATATGCTTAAGTGTGTTTTAAGTATGCTGTGTCACATGCATATGAATACTGATCAGGTCAAAGATGGGAAAACAAAAAACGTAGTTAAATAAACTCATATTAATACTTTATACCTTATGTACTTACATAATAAAGTATTTATACGTATGTGTCTTATATGTAAAATAATTAGCCTAAATAATTTAAAATGCTACCCGAAGACCCTATTCCATGCGGACAAAGTCGCGAGTACAGTTAGTATTTTACATATTCGATTGACGAAGGCGATAGTCTGCGGAAATTCGTTATATTTTAAATATTCTTTTGTTTGAATTAATCCCGTAAGTTTCAAGTTAGACATGGATCAGACTCGAAGTCAAGCAAAGTATATTCAGAGTATACAAGACGGAAGTTCGTTTCGCATTTTTTTATCGTACAAAAAGTACTGGTGCGGAAAAGTAATAGCTAAACCTGTTTAGCTTCTAATTACATAGTTAGAGTTGTATTCTTATTTGAAATATCAAGTTGTTTGGTCTCGAGTAATAAACATTATGTGCAGTTATTGATGATTAGTAATTGGTAATGTGGCCAGCCGATTCTTTGATGCACGTGGGTTTTCGAATTATATCCTGTAATGAAACTGAGCTTTCGCTGACGATAAATATGGTAATGAAGCCGTAGAATAATGGTTGGGAATTTTTTCATGACCGATTGTTAATGATAATCCTGAAGTTTAAAGATCTATCAGGACGCACCTTAAGTATGTTTCGGTGGAATAAATTAAGAGGTAGCTAGTTCTTTCAGGCTTAATGCTTTAGCATCTTAGGTCACATCAGCATTTAACATCAGTATGGATTGTGGTCAACTATGATTGGATCGTGCGAAAATAAATTAGGACACTCAATAAAGATTAATACTTTTGATCGCTAGTTTGTATGACCAATTAAGACGCTGCCATACAGTATAGAAATATTAAATGTTAATATAATTCTAAAACAAATGAAACCATATTACTTTATAAACAATCTTTAAAATATTGTTATTTTTCCTATCGATTTTTGATAGTTGAAAGCGTTACTTTGCGGAAATCGATTGTCCCTAAATAATATGATTGGTATTAGCTATTTTGCTAATTCTTGTTCAGATGAATTTCATATTTAGATATATATCACAGTTCTCAATAGTTTCATTTATTAAAAGTTCCCAAAACACACCGCAGCTTATTTCGTGTCGTGATAGGTGATTTTAACAGACCCAACAGATTAAACAACCTAAATGATACTAACAGAATTAGTGTAGTAGGTAATATCAACCATACAATAATATACATATAATAGTAAATTAAATCACAAAATTAGCAGAAGTCATACAAATTTTTTAAACCCATATAATAATATATATACACTTTCTTAATTTTCAGAAAGTTCTTTAAATTTATATTATGTGATTTAAAAAAGTAGAGTAAATTTATTACTTTTTATTTAATTAGTATCACCATCGGCTGATGTGGCGAAACGTAGCCATAATACGAGGCTTATTCCTCGTACCATATCGAATAAACCTATATCTACCTTCTCGTGTAAAGAAGACATTATATAGCAGCTCAACAAATAAAGATGTCTACTTGTACTACTTTATTTAAAAAATATCTTATTTATATTACAATTACTTAGCCGATAGTAGCGCCAGTAATGTACAATATCATAATCTCTACAAGCGTTAGATAAACAATGGTAAATATTTGCACAAAATGATAGCCACCTGTCACTCGAGCTGCTTGTTAAAATAAAATAAACTGGATCTCTGCTGATAGACAATGGCCATCTAAAATTAAACATAAAACCCTCATGTAAGCAATATTTTCATGTTATAGATAACACTTATAATCATAGATAAATATTCATGTAATCAATCAAAATTAACGATCTTTTGATAATATTGTACTCGCAGTTAGATATTAATGATAAATTGAATTTCGATATTATAGTACACCTGTAAGTACATACTGGATCAGTAATAATTTGATGCTTGTAATATTGGGAATACCTCATTAGTAAATAATGTTTCAGGCTTTATATTATTTCGTTTTTTGAGTTGGTATTAAGCACTTGAACTAGACTTTTATTTGTTTGTTAATTTGTTTATTTTTATTTTAGTTGGTTCTTTTAAATCTATATCTGAATTCAGAAGCAGATACCTATTTAGAACTTTGTCCATGTAAAAAGATTCTTACGTTTCGTTGTTTCTGACTAACAATGTGTTTTTACAGAGTTCATGTTTGATGCTAAATTCCATGGAGTAATTTAGGCAGTTTTAGGACTTTCCTTTACATATATGTTAACCACAGAGGTTGTGTTTTAAAAAAGTTCACTGGCGTTAGTCTTTTGGCGTAAGTTTCAAATAAGAATTATGCTACATTCTCTATAGTATGCTAAATGTTCAAGACGTGAAAATCGTAAAAATAATAATAATCGCAAAAAAATGTATTTTCTCTTTTTTTTCCAACATGTACAATATATCGTAAAAGTTTTATATAGAAGTAAAGTCTTATTTTAAAGTGTACAACTACTGTTGTAAGTTGGTTGTTTTTTTATAGACTCATTTGATGTAATATTATTTAGTATGAAACTTTCACGCTTAGTTTCAGAATAAAATTATGTTTCTGAATATAAATAAAATCATAAATATTTTTTAAATGTATATTTTAACACACGCACACACTCATACTTGAAATTATTATGTATTTGTAATGTAATTAGTTGTTACATGTTATACTCTTAAAGTACCCAGAATCTGTGATACAGTCTCACGATATTAGTACGGACGTCAACGTGGTTCTATATTTTATTGTGGCCCTTTATCTCATAATTGTTGTTATATTGTAATTAAAATGTGTGGAATATGAGATAACTAAACTTAATAAAAAAAAAACAATTATAAATATCTTAAATTTTTTTATTTAGTTTATTGGATGTAGTTAAAATTTATAAGTTGAAGTAGACAACATTGATAGATATTTATTGTAAGTAGACAGTAGACTAGCTAGTTGTGCGTTTGTTACAGTAGCCGTGATTATCATGAATAGGGATGATTTGTTCCACTACGCCGCTACGATGATGTTTAACAAATTCATATCTATTGTACATTTGATATGATAATGGCCAATTGGTTGTGTTGATACTATTCTAGTCGTAACAAGTAGCAAGCGTGCCACGGACAGTCGTCAGCCGGTTGTCATCATCGTAAATAAACAAATACGCACATCTGGGAAACATAATGTGCTACTGTATAGGTCTAAAATTGGTGTTTGTTCGTAAATAAAACATTACATATTAACTTACTTGACAAATAGTTGTAAATTATGCGGGAAAACATGTTCACCCGTAAAGTGTTTTCATATAGGTTTTATTAAATAATAACTGAAGTCTTCGTAAATAGATTAACTCCGTACAAAACGGGTATAAAATACTATTCTCTGGGCCCCTCCGGTAGTGGCCCAGGGTCTAATCCTCAACTGGAGGGCTCCTGTACCTGCCGCTAGCACAATATGGTAACATTTTCATGCACTAGCATACAAGCATGGCGCTAGCCCCACACTCCTGCGTACTACACGCAAATACATGGGCTCTGTCCTTACAGATGGACGTTGAGATCCGTTGTTTTCCTTCACTAGCATAGATTTAGCACAGGGCAAATTCCGTAGATTTTATCTTTCAAACCGTGATTCGTACCACTTTGGTACAACGCCTTAAGCGCTTGTCTCGAAAGTTTGGTAAAGCTGTCAAGGCCCTTCCGGTCAACGGTATTTAGTCATTTTGAACAAAAAAGATTTAACTTTGTATTGTCAAGAGATTTTTCTGACCGTATGCATTAAAGTTTAGTCAGCTCAAGCGAGGATTTAATTATTAAGCATAGAAGTTCATATAACAGGATTACAATGTTAAAGAAAGAGCTTTTTTTTAATATCCTGAATTCGTTTACCTATTTCATTTAAAATATTCTAACAACGGAAAATTAACCTAAGATCTATTTACAATAAGAGAATTCAGTTAATTTGTAATCATATTAAAGAACTTTGCGCGTTTACCGTGAGAAGCCTTGATCAGTACGTTGTAGTAGGTATTTTACTACATCATAGAGATTGTCAGATGCTACACAATTACCAGTTGAGCACTAACCAAGCACTAAATTATCTCATTTTTATGGGTAATCGAATCGACATATTAACTACCTTTGTTGATAAATATGTAGTAACTATTTTACGTTTATACAATTTGGTAGTTATATTTTAATTGATATATATCTATAAGTAACCTAGTAAAATGTAACCCGTTAACCTATTCAAGAAAAAACTGATTTCAAAACAACAAATTATTTATATATTTATCAAACGAGAATAAGTTACTTATTGTTAAATATTATGCATATAAAAGCACGATTTAATGCAATAATTACATTATACTTTGAAATCTTTCTCTACAGTATAGTTGGAGAACAACGGTAATTCCAAATACCTATACTTACATGCAAATACTACGGTAATCGTTTTAGGTAACTAGCCATGCAGAAGTTAATACGTCGAAGCGAGCGAGTGGCTGGATATAATTGCACATTGTCGGATATCTTATAAGAATAGATACAAGCCCTTTGAGTTATAAGTATTTACTAGGCTTAAAAGAACCAAAAATCGAATAAACAACCTCCAACTATAGAGACACTTTATAAAGGTACAAGAAACTTTACTGAACGGTATTGATTGTAAATGATGTCGTGTCGCCACAGGAGAGCGGCGGAGGACACCGTGGGTTTTTAGTGGGTATTAGGGTAGAATCTACTCATGGGGGGCAGGAAGTATATCCTGCCCACCGGACTTTTGACCAATTGGTCATACCTCTCTTTGAAAGGTGGGCTAAGAGGTGGGTGGGGATGTATTCCCCCCATCCCCATTGGGCCATTGCACGCACGAGGTCCGGTGGGTTCGCCGCAGGGGGCGACGCGGTGCTTGCGAAAGCCACCCCTTCTCGCCCCCATCCCAAATGCGGCGGACGGCCCCTGGGGGTTTTAGTGGGTATTTCCGGGCGCTTCACGCCCGGGCGAGTCCCACACTGGCACGGAAACGTCCCTCCGTGCCCCCTTCGACTTCGACTTCGGTCTCACTAATGCAATAGGTAAGGGTTTGTGCGTAAATGCATTTCCCCCCGTCAAAAAAAAAAAATATCTACTCCCCGCTTAAGTTGGTAGGGGGATGCGTAAATTCATTTCCACACGGAAAAAAGACTACACGGAAGACACGGAATAACTTTTTGAAGGCGGATAGTTTGTTTATAACGCGTAGTGATAGTAAGATAATTCGGAAAAATAAATGATAATATACATATTACCATAGATAAATTATTATATATTACGTATGTACGTACACATACATACGGATCTCTACTTCCTAATAGTATGCGTGTTGTATCAGTTATCACTTTTTGGTCACAACTTATATAATACTAATATAGTGAATAAACAAAATAAATATCTGACAAAAAAACCGTATTTTATGTTATAATTTTCATGTCTCAATGCCATCAACAGGTAAGCTGAAAATTCACAACTTTCCATGACATCATTGTGCGCCCTATATAGTCACATAAATTGAGTATCATTTTTTTAAATTATAATTTTGTTTTCGAACTGCACCCATAGCAAAAAATGTAAAACTTATATCATTACAACATCGAATACGATCATAAAGCTAGACTATTTTCCATATTAAATTTATGTAATACGGAATGCATAATAGAAAAACAACCACAGTTATAATTAACCCCTTGAGCACCTTCCCGGCGTGTTCGCCAGCTTTCCACTGTTTTCCTATTGTTTAATTTTTATGGGTACTCGACACATTAAGTAATACTTACTTTTGAAAATTCAGAATTAAATTACATTAATATTTAGATATATCTAACTACGTAGAATTATAATTATGTAGTTAATTTATGGCATAGGTACATATTTTAGGAATCCTATGGTTTTTAAAACTGTTCCATTTATAAAAACCCATAATTATTAGTTTTCCAATTATCTTTGAATGTTATTATGTTATTATTATTATTATTATTGATAATAGTTAATACAATAAAATATAACTAAGTGAATATATCTAGCAAAAAACGAATTCACTTTATCTAACCTTCTTTATCTTTATTTATCGAATATTAAATAATATAAATAATCACGAGTCAAATATGAATGTTATAATATAACAACGATTGCATATTAAACTTTTTGTCTACTAAAATAATTTTTATCCAGTATTCACTTAATTACTATTAAGTAATAATATTGTTAATAAAAAAACCTTCAAGTTTTCCTATGTTAATTTTTCGCCAAAATTTAAATATCAATTGTTTAAATGGCAAATAAACTCAATTTAATAAAAAATATACATAAATTAGACTCATGGGATTATATATAACTTTAAGAATGGTAAGTACTTACACGTTTTATTATTTGTAGTTTTCAAAAATAGGTACTTGGTTTCACGAGGTAATTAAAGTTTTTCACCGCACTGACTTTATTATCTACAGTTGAAATTTCTTAGCATAATAATTAAATAACTTTTAATATATTTTTTTTTGTAAACTCTTCAAACCCCGTTATCGCAGTCGACTGTTGCGCGCTTTTGTTTCGTTTGAATAAAATTTTGAACCAGCCGCTACAAGAATACACAACTAGCGTGTACGATTACAGCGCCAACTTAATGATTCAATATTCGAATTATCTAGATAGAGCCATCTAACGGCGAGTAGATAAGAAATTGTTTTCAATACATAACTTCACTAATAAGTATTGAATGAAGTTTAAATTTCAGTATTAGCATTTAATTAATAGATATTTAGTAAGAATTTAAATTTTGAAACATTTTTATTTACGTAAATTTAAAATTATTGTGGCCGACACATAATTGAAAGAAAGTATACTCAAACAACTGAATTTTAACTTATTAAATCTAGGAACCTTTCATAAAATTTTGACTTTGCTTGCAAATGTAGAAGCTAAAATTCTGTGGAAGTTTGCGAGTTTATTAGTTTTAAGGTTACGATGGAGCTGACATGTTCTTGGTGAACCCAAGCCACTTAATTAATATAGATACTAAAAAAAAGAATCAAGATTTTAATACTGAAATTCATGTAACCCCTTGAGCACCAACCTGCCGTTTACGCCAGCCTTCCATTGTTTTCCTTTTGTCCTATTTTTATGGGTACTTGATACATTAAACTTCTTTGTATGACAATTATTGCTATTACCAAAGACTATATTACGAAGAATATTAAGAAATAAAACGCTTTAAATTTACGAAAATCTTTTTATTTTGCTTATATAATCTTAATTACAATCTTTGAAAAAAAAAAAAAAACACATAATTACCTTGATTTTTTATGTATATTGCATACATATGTATAAATAATAATAATAATACAATTACATACCTATATTTAGGAAATAATCATTTAATATTGGTATAATATTATCTTAATTGTAATTATTCGATATAAACGTTTTAAGAAATAAACTTAATCTGTATTAACGAACATATTAACCCTATGACATTGTTACAACGTCAATATTTCTTAGAAACTTAATAATTGTATAATTGTATGATCAACATTATTTATGGGTCGTCCCCAAAATCGCAACGACTTGGAGTTCCTTTATCCTTTTTACTGGGAGATTCCTTTTCTCCTTCTGGAATATAAAAAAACCAATCATTATTGTTTGTATGAGAAATGAATATGCAATATATGTTTAGTTGCTATTTTTAATAATAGGTATATGACATGCAGGTAACTTTTCCGAAGGCGGTCATTAAATAAAATTTAGTTAATGTATGTGAATTAAAAAAAATCATTAGTACATGGTTTAAACCTGTGTTCCTCAATCTTCGATATTCCGTGCGTCTAACCACTTTAAACCACTGCGACTAACTTCTTTAAATTAGAGTCTTGAATTATTTTAAAAATTATTTGCAAGATATGAGAACATAAAATATTAACAACAAATAGTAATGTTGTGGTTTTATTAACTTAAAACGTGCAATAATAAAAAAAAAAACATAATGTTCACATTATAGATCTATTTATATATTTATTACTAGCTATGCCCGCGATTTCGTCCGCGTGTTTCTCACTTGCGTTAACTTCAGTTACATAAACATACATAAACTTTACATATTTCCGTACAAACTTTCATCCCTTATTCCCTATTGTTATTTTACACCCTTGAGGGTAAAACTTTTACAAACTTTGAATTTCATATTTATTTATATCGAACCAACAGCCTAAAAAATAAGTCTCAAGCGTATAGCTCTAAAATGATGATACTTCCATACAACTTTTCATCTCCCCTTTTTCGTATTACCAGGCCTATGTCCTTTCTCAGGCTCTAGACTATCTGTGTAGCAAATTTCATTTAAATCGGTTCAGTAGTTTTGGTGTGAAACCGCGACAGACAGACAGAGTTACTTTCGCATTTATAATATTAGTAAGGATAGTAAGGACTTTTCTCAGATAAAACTTACCTCCCTCACCGACTAGAGTAGATTTGACAGCGGCTGGGTTAACACCCTGTTTCAAAACCATAGTTCCATCCTGAAATAATTGAACAGTAAATAGGTAAGTTTTTAAATAATCCCACTTCCAAACGGTGTTTTAAAACCTTATAAAAATTATTTTTTTTTTTTACTTTTGGTGGTAGTAAATTTATGGTGTTGGTTTTTTTTTGTTGATTAATATAATTGGAAAATTGAAATCGAATTAATGTAATTCATTTATCTTTGGTGTTAGTACATGTATTAATAAATTACGTTTCTGATTACAGAATATTTATTTCAATTGCTATTGTTGCTGTCTCTTCGAAAATTTTATATACTAGATAAAAACCCGGCTTCTATCGGGTGAAATGTGACTTAATTTATACAATCTTTTACAAAATGTAGGTAGATAGGAACTGTACCTTCACTGATACGTGTGAATCGGCACTGACACGTGTGAATCGGCCTTAACGAACTCAAGATGGCACCCGAGTGGTCAATATGGCGACTGCCATATGCACCATTAGAATTTAATAAAAAAAAAACTCAACAATCCGAATTTTGCGGACTTTTGTTGTCGATTCGAACTCATTATTTTTTCATGTTTTTTTTTTATTCAGTTAAGGTTTCAATCGAGTCTACCGTACCCCTTGACCGAATTATTAATTATATGTTTGTTTACCTTCATTTCAACTAGTCCCTTCTTGGCCATCGCTTCCACTTCAGCTTTAGTCATGACAATTTTTTGTACTTTAACCAACTTTTTTCCGATTTGCATTTCACATACTTCGCCACTGCCTACTGTAAAAATACAAACAAGCTTCAATTAGTTATAACTTAAATTTCATAAAGTAATTGTAATATCTTATACAAAAATAAATAATTGATTTTTATATTCATTACTAGCTGTGTGCCCGCGGCTGCGCATGTGTTTCATTTATTTTTCACTGCGTTTTAATTTTTTTTTATACGGAACCCTTATTATTTTAAAATCAGCTGCTATCTATTAAAAAAAGTCCCGTCAAAATCGTACCAGCCGTTTCGGGGATTAGGAACTAACAGACAAAAATTTCGATTTTGTATAGATAATGATATTTACTTAGTCAATGTAACATTGTTATTACAAATAGACACTTCAATTTTATTTATTAGTGTAGATTAATCGATAAGTGTTGAAGGCTTTGTAATAACATTGTTGGCTATTTAGTAGCTATAAGTGTATTCAGGCGTGACATCACGTGACAGACAGTACATTTAAACTGTTTACCAAATCCTAAAACATCAATTAACATCAAATGAAATTGTGATCAAAACATTTAACTTCTAAATGGAAAAAAAATAATACATATACACATAATTAATTTAACCCAAAATCATTAATACAAATAATCAGGATTTAGTAAACTAGTGAATTATTGATCGAACAATACGTTTTTAAAAATATACTTACATCGTGCATTCGCCGGCAAAGGCAATGGTTTTACTCCAGGAGGTAAGGCTTTAATAGGTACCTGAGAAATATTTTAAAATTTTAATAAGGTACATGAAAACGTGGTATATTAACCCCTTGAGCACTAACCTGGCATTTACGCCAGCTTTGCATTTGTTTTCCTATTGTCTCCTTTTTTCGAATAATCGACATATTAATAACTTTCTATACATATATTTAAACCGACTAATACAGTGAAATAGTAATTTTTAGTTCTCTGTAATCCGCTTCCGTAATTTGATAACATTTAACTAGTAAATTTATTTTTTCAGTATTTTTTTTTCTTTTTTTTTGTAGACAATTTTGTACTTTTACGTTTTTTTTTTATATACCTATTATCCTACTATCAATTTATTAACTTATTTATCATATAATATATTACTATTAATATAATTATTTTACTACACAAACAGAAATTTCAGTTAAATACAGATAAAATGTTATTCCACAGTATTAAAAATTCAGATTCTCAATCTATAATATAAATATTAAAAAGAGGAAAGATTTGTTGTTTTGTATGTAATGAATAAACTTAAAAACTACTGGACCGATTTGGTTGAAATTTGGTATGGAAATAGTTTGAAATCCCGGGAGTGACATAGGATAGCAGCTAGTGCTTTTATAAAATGGTTGACTTAATAAGACTAATTTAAAATATACCTTCTTTAAAGTTTGTCCAGTAGGCGATACTAATACACCGCTTGTAGAAGGACTGGCCTCCTGGAAAAAAAATAATATTCTTTAGTAAATAATTACATTAATAATGAAGTCATAATGGCTCAGCGGTAGTGTATACGGATGGTGCACGTAATAAGAGTAAGTTCGAATTAACACGTCCTATTCTATATATACGCCTAGTTCAGTGAATAAACATTTGCAAAGTGATAATGGCGCAGTGGATAGTCCGGCCGGATTCCGCCTCAATGAACGAGGGTTCGATCCCACCTATCTAAATTACCCACTCTAAAATCAGCCTGAGCTTTCAGTGAAGGAAACCATAGCATAGTTATAGGGCATTTTCTAATGATGCCCGCTTGGTTAGCTACCACCCTCAAGTTTGAAAACTTGTCGCCAACTACCAATAGGTATGTTCCGGCAGCATCACTTGAGAACCAGTACCTCTAGGCTTAGCGTGTTTACCATCCTGGATTACATCGTCACTTAACATCAGGTGAGATTGCAGTCAAAGCACTGAGCCTATATCGCGTAAAAAACATCATTATTAAACATGACTAGTCTGAAAATCTGTCACTAAATTACCAATAGCTGTGGTCCGGCAACATCCCTTAAAAACCAGTATCTTTTAGGTTTAATGTTAACCATATCTCTGACTTAACATCAGGTGAGATTGTGGACAAAACGCTGGAAGAAAACAATATAAAAAAAGAAAAATAGATATATAACAAAAAAGATAATTAATTAGTTAAAAAAAAAAACGGTTACCGAGTTCGAAGAATCTCGGGTATTTATACTGTTATCATTATCTTGATCAGTCTCCTTGGGATTAGCATTTTCTCGTTCTGCCTTCGAAGATTTCGCCTCTTCTCTTACCTCGTCATCTTCTTTTCTCACCTTCGTTGGTCTGAAAAGTGAGTTATTAATAGTTCGGCAACTTTGGAGTTGTTTTATCAACTTTGAAACTTCGGATTTACAGAAAAAAAATTAAGAAATGTATCAACTTGCTATGAAATGACAAATATAACAAAAGTTACTATAATCTATAAAAGAATATCATCTCAAATAACTTGACTTGTTAAGAATAATTATTAGGTGCACCTTGCAACTATAACAAAAGGTCAAGACTTGGCTGCATGGTCTAGTAACTTTGCCTTTTCCTTAGAAACTAATAAATGAGACGTTTTGTGACGTGAGTGGCGTTTTGCGTGATGCAGTTCGGTTATTACGTACAGGTGAAGTGTATTAAAAATAATGACACTAAACGTTTCTGAGGTGGCACGAAAACTTCATGTAAAGTTCTAGCGAAATGGGCCATCGTTTTGCTGGAGCTTAGAAGCATTGATACAAGATGAAAAAAAAAAACTAGGCAAGCAAGGTAGAACAGCCGACAGAAGTAAAAATACGAAAATTTGAAAAAACTGTTTTTTTTTAATGTTTACAATCCATAATTTGTTAATTGAAATTATTAACATAACCTAATCCCTTACATAATTTTTTTTTTCTGATTTTTTATCTATTGTCGCTCCGAGCAATAATTATCTACATTACTATACTGCTTAATCATAATCAAAATATACAGTATGATGCATAAATATACATTTTATCATTTATCTCCGAGTGTCAAAAATTAAATGCCATTTTATACTTGTACATAATGTAGCGTATTGACAGCTGACGTCATAGCATTGGTAACGCGAATCTATAAGTTTCCCCCCCCCACCCAGAATGGCTTAACGTCACTAAACAAGTTTTTAATTCAAATAAAATTTATATGACACTGGCAGAACTGTGTGTGTAAAACACAGATTGGCATTAACTAAAAAAAAAAACAAGACATACACTTGCTGAGCATCTTTCCTTGGTCTGCCGCGTTTACGTACAACTGGTGTTGCGTTCGTAACTGTTGCTGGTTTTGGAGTTGGTGCCTGTTTTATACTGGCCCTTCTCTGTTTTGAACGAGGCTGTAAATAAAAAAGTAGAAGATAGATCTATCTATCAAAACTTTATTGCACATAAAAATTTGAATATAAGGTCGCCCTTAATGCCACTCGGCATTTTCTTCCAGCTAACCTGCGGTAGTGTTGTCAATACGAACAAGTGGGTGGTGCCGTTTTAATATACTCATAATATCTATTTTGTAGGTACTAAAAAAAGTCAAATTTGAATAATCTGTACTAATAAATATAATTGAAATGTCTGTTTGTAATGTCAAATTAACATTTTTTTTAACTAAATACATATAAATGTATACATAATATCTATACCACAAATACAACTTTTAAAATTTTTGTCCGTCGGTCTGTTTGTTCCGGGTTATCTCGGCGCGACCGATTTTGACAGGGTTTTTTTTTGGTAAACAGCTGAAGTTACTCCGGGTAACTTTTGATTTTTTTTTAATAATTAGGACTCCACGTAAAAAAAATCATCCAGTGAAGAATATATTAAACGCGGGCGCAGCCGCGGGCACACAGCTAGTATTATAATATAAGTGAACATAAATATTAAATAAATAGCTAGAGTTGAAAATTTACGAGTTTTGGGAAATACGTTTTTGTTTCCCGTACATTAAAGTAAAATTATTTGGTACTATATTAAAAAAAGATGAAATTGTCTTTTTCTTTTTTTTTTTGGTGTATTTATATCTGTGACTTATCGAGGATCATAGAATGCAACTAGGTTTTATTCGCTACAGGAAATTGTGTAGTAGGATTTAAAAAATACCATCGTTTTTTAATTTCGTGATTATTTGCTGTAGTAATACATATATGTAAATATAACATATGTATAAATGTCAAATATTTTTATCTCTTATCACACCTACTTTACTTTATCTCTGCACCACCCCAAGGTTGACTGGTAGAGAATGCCTCTGGCATTAATTCCGCCTTTTTACACTAATTGTAAATAAAGTATAAATAAATAAACATTGAACTAACACTGGTGTTCACTATTTTATGCCTTTTTTATTTATTACTTTTAGGCGGGATCTCGGTCTGTCATATAGTAGTTTTTTATCTTTAATTTCTTGCGTTACATGGTATAGTTTGGTTATCGTGCACATGTCTATTGAAAATAATACAGAATATATTATATTCTGAGGTGCCCACAAAGATATCGTGGAATGGTCTAACACAGGGTTTCTTTAACTTTGGGTCGCGACCCCACATGGGGCCGCGTAACAAAATTCTGCGGTCGCGAGAGATTTTAATGTCAAATATTTATATATACCATTTTATAACATCACTAGAGTTGGCAGAATACAGTGGACTTGCAGCGTCTAGTTTAATACTTACCACGCAACTATTTGAATTTATTCAAGCGAATTAAGACGGTCAGAATTGACTTTTATTTATGGAACTATAATAAATACATTTTTATAATTTTTAGTGCAATTTTTAATTTTAGATTTTTGTACGTTTCAAAACGAATTCTAAAACTATATATTTACATATTTATACTTGTTACCTAATAAATAAATCATCAAAAAATATTAATTTAATTTTTATATTTGTATGGGGTCGTCAAGAAACTCGCAATCATAAATGCGTGGATGACAAAAGTTTAAGAAGCCCTGGTCTAACAGAATAAGCACTGTAAGGCTAAAGCATTGTTACAATGATAAAAAATTGCAAAAATATCCATAAGACATCTGCGTAACTCACAGATTGCCATTAACTAAAGAAGAAAAAGCAATTCTTTTTGTTCATTGCCAATGGTAAATAAATCAACATATACAAATTGGCTATTTTGTGGGTAGACGAGAAGCTTTATTATCGTTCCAGTAAACAAACTTTTACCTCAGGAGATCTTTCGATTCTTGTAAACTCCTCATCACCTTCGTCTTCGTCTGAATTATCTGATGATTCCGCCGATTCCTGGGAGCTGGAGACAATACCTATAGATTAGGTTACTACAACCAAGGGTTGGTTAAAACTTCATATATAAAACAGTATTGTATAACTCGGAAAAATGACTGGACTTATCCTAATAATGTTATAAAGGCGAAAGTTTGTGTGTTTATATGTTTGTTACTACTTCACGCTCAAACGGCTAGACCAATTTTGATGAAATTTAGTATGGAGGTAGCCGAGACCCTGGTTTAAACACATAGGTTACTTTTTATCTCGAAACTATACAGACGAAGTCGCGTGCACCAGCTGGCTCAATCTGTTTATCTGTTCATTTTTGTGCAACTAAATATGTTGTGAAATACTTGTGAGAAAAAAAATTTAGCTAGTAATAGGGATTGCCGACAGAAGTGGAAACTCGAAACATTGGAATAACTGTTTTTTTTTCTAATGTTTAAATTTCATACTTTGTTAATTTAAATTATTAACATAACCTAACATTTATTTAGTTTTTACATCTATTTACGCTCCGAGCAAGAATTATGTACATTTTCATATAGTTTATTCATAATCATAATATACGATAGGATGCGTAAGGATATATCTTATTTTATTTATCTTTGAGCGCTAGCACTAAAATACCATTTTATACTTGACATACTGTAGTATGTTGACGGCCGACTATGATGTCATTGACGACGAAGCATTTGTAACGCGAATTTATAATTTATACCGTAATATATACGCCGTTAAAGTATCACTTCTAAAACAAGTCGTATCATCGAATCACCTCATTATCGAAAATAAAATACAATAAAATAATTAGGGTTAAAAAAAATTAAAACGCAGCCGCGGGCACACGGTTAGTAAATAATATAAAATTTCAATAAATATACCTGTCGCGGATCATTTTCGCGTAATCCTTAATCTTGGAAGGCCGCGTCGAACGACGAACTACTTCTTCGCTACTAGTCTTGTTGCTGGAGCCATTTTTAATGTTATTCTGAAAAATTTTTTTTAATTATTTATTATTATATTTATAACTGCCTCGGTGACGCAGTTGTATTACGGTGCGACTGCCGTTCTGAGTTCTCGGGTTCGATCCCCGGGTCGGGTCAAGTGGTATTGGGTTTTTCTACTTAATATCATCCCGGAGTTTGGAATTTGTGCCCGATATGGTGACAGGCTCGCCCTCTGTCACATCTGGGACGGAACTAAGCTCGGCGAAATGTGTGTGTGGTGTAGTTCGCTACTTCACCTCTGCGTAACCCTTCGGGGATAACAGGCGTGAGCTTATGTTATGTTATGTATATTTATATGTGTTTTGATAAGATCTTACTTTATCAATAACGGCTATTTTTTATATTTTTATAAATTCGTTGTATTACAATATAAATAAAAAAGTTAATAGTAGTAGTATTTCACATGATACAGTAGTTATTATATTCAAGGGAATTGCGCGAGAAATAATAACATGGAAAGTAATTTCGAGTTGTCAAGAAAACTCCTTGGAAAGTTTCAACAAGATGGCCACCATTTTAAGACAATAAATTATAAATTATGAGAGTAAAAGGTAATTTTTGAAGATTCTAAATTACTCAATACTTTATAATATAAGGAATTAATGAATTACCATATTTTTTTCTTTCGGTGGTGGTTCTTTATCTGTTGCATCTTTTTCCTTGTCCTCTTTTGTATTGTTGTTCTTTTGATCTTTCACTTCTCTGTTGATCTCTTTATTTTCCTTTGTTATTAAACGACGTTCAGGTATTTTTTTCTCTATAGTCTTAACTAATATTGATTGAGATTCCTTGATTCCTACAGGTCTGTTAATAAAAACACAATATTAAATAATAATAATAAAAAGTAATATTTTTTAAACTATATCGTTGACTACTACAAATTTTGTATTTTTTTTATATAACCACTGTGTTATTCACTGCGTTTTAGTTTTTTTTATACGGAACTCTAATTATTTTCGAAAGTTAAAAGTACTCTAAGATATCCGGAGTAACTTCAGCTATCTACTAAAAAAAAGTCCCGTCCAAATCGATCCAGCCGTTCTGGAGATTACACATTACAATCTAAATAAATTACTAAATAAATATGAATCTATATACAATACCTATATCAAATATACATTTTTTTTTATTTTTGTCTGTCTGTTTGTTCCGAGTAATCTCCAGAGCGGCTGGACGGATTTTGACGGGACTTTTTTTGGTAGAAAGATGAAAATACTTCGGGTAACTTAGGGTACTTTTAATTATCGAAAATAATTAGGGCTCTGCGTAAAAAAATTAAATCTCATAAAAATTTGAATAAAATCCTATTCAATGGACAGTTTTTTACGGGCAAATGCTTGAATTTATGACAAATATGTAATTTTTTTTGATAGTACTAAAAAAATGGAGTTCCGTATAAAAAAATTAAAATGGAGTGAAGAATATATAAAATGCGGGTGCAGCAGCGGGGACATAGCTAGTAGATAATAATATCATACACTAATGAAATAATCTTTAGGAAAGATTAAACTCTGTAAAAATATATTGAAATTATGTTTTTAAAAAAAGTAAGTAATAAAACTATGATAATGACCTTGGTTTCGGTGTTGACGTATGAACTTGCGGTTTTCTATTCTTCAGAATATCCACATTTTTAGCCGGCACCTTTAATGTTTCACTCCGGGAATTTGTCTGAAATTAAAATCATGGTCATTTATTTATATGTAATAATAATTTTGACATTACTGACCACTTGATTTCCGTCTCGTTACATTTTGTATGAAAATTGTGACGCGTGTCTATAAACATCTTACGATTATAAACTGTATAAAACTTTTTTTTTCTAACTACACACGTTTATTTTCTAAAAGGTAAAATAGTTTATTAAAAAGTAAATCGAAATGTTTTAGATACTTTTTTATATAATGTATAGACGGCAATTTAAAACATTAACAACTTTTTGCAGACCCAATTAGTACATAGCTTAGCTATGTACAAGCTTAGCTCTTTTTTCCAAATATTGCAAAAGTGTCAGTGTTACGAATGTGCGATATTTTATTCCTTTAATATATTTTAAAAAATCTGCAAAACAAAAGTATCTGAAGTAGAAATTGCCACCGAGCGTTGTTGGAATTTGAGAACGCAACCTTTATATTCTTATGTTGATTTTATGTATGTAGTTTACTGTATTATGTACAGTACAATTTACTGTAGGCACCTTTTCCTCTCTGTATATATAATATTATAATAATTACGTTTTATGCATTTACTGTATTCTATAGAATTAATTTTCAATATAAATCAACGAATTGTCAACTAGCTATTCCTGTAATACAATACTTAGACCATTGACCTTTTTGGAGATATGCGTGAAAATGCAGTTAATAATTAACTCCTATTAATTCGCATTAAATTATATAACAACTTCACAATTAAAGTGACCTAACTGAAAAAAAAAATAGTTTTATGAAAACGGCGATTACAGTTTTACATTAAATTGTCCATATTTCCTTAAAGATTCAGAATAAAATATGTTTGAACATAATTAAGTTAATATTACATAGTTTAAATGTTTAATTTTGTGTCATTTTAAGACTAATTCAAATACCCAATTTTAAACTTGAGATTGTTTCATTCTGAAAGTGCGACGTGTATCTAGAATATTGTACACTGTATTTTTTTAAATATGTCGATTACCCATAAAAATGAGACAATAGGAAGACATTGGAAAACAATGGAAAGCTGGCGTAAACGCCAGGTTAGTGCTCAAGGGGTTAAATATCTTACTCACCCTTTTGAGATCTTGTAACTCCTTTTCTAATAAACGCAATGATTTATCATTTGCACCGCTGTTGTTGCTGTCTACTTTGTTTATTTTTCTCTTTTTTCTTTGGAACTAAAACGAAATGAAACTAAAAAAATTGTGGAAAGAAATTTTAAAATAAAAAACGGCTAGTAATAATTACCCGAATCAGGTGTTTTTTGCGGAACGATTTTACGCTTTATTTCTTCCATTTTTTTAATGATACTTGTTGGCTGGAATAAGAAATTATATTATGTAAGAGTAGATGAAATATATACGGGAAATGTACCATGATTTCTTATACTTAGATTTTTGATACCATAATATAAGATCAACATAAGAAATTTATTTATATTTTATTTATAGTTGAAATTGTTAAAATTCCATATGTACGTACATTTTTGTTCAATAACTAAAGCTCGTTAAGAATAAAAACATTATCATATTTAAAATAAAACAAGGAACAAAGTTTCATAGTATGTGATTATAGAGCAACTACGAATTTTGATTGAATTTTTTGATATTTGTATACAAGTATTACTACTAATCTTGTTTTTACCACCTCCTTCTACATTGCCGCATTATATTTTAAACTATTCAAATGCTTATAATCCTTTCAGTTTTTTTATTATTATAAAGGTACATGATTTGGTTGTATTAAATAAAAGAGCACACGACATTACTATAAAACAAATATAGACAAAATTTGGAAGTTTGCGGACTTTATATAACAGGAAGTTGTGCTGCTTACATAGTGTTGTTTTTTCTTCTTTATAATCATTAACTGAATTAAAAGGAACGCAATAGTTCCCATTTTTGTGACAAATTCATTCACTATTCTACTCATAATGTTTCCACATTCCAGAGCACATTGCAAATCGACGTGGACCGCGATCCGTAGCGCATCGAAAACCATAGGGCCCGCATTCCGGAGGGCATCAAAAATCGGTGTGGGCTACATTCCGGAGTGCATCGAATAACGATGTGGGCTATATTCCGGAGTGCATCGAATACCGATTTGGGCTACATTCCGGAGTGCATCGAATACCGATGTGGGCTACATTACGGAGCGCATCGAATACCGATGTGGGCTACATTCCGGAGCGCATCGAATACCGATGTGGGCTACATTCCGGAGCGCATCGAATACCGATGTGGGCTACATTCCAGAGCGCATCGAATACCGATGTGGGCTACATTCCGGAGCGCATCAAATACCGATGTGGGCTACATTCCGGAGCGCATCGAATACCTATGTGGGCTACATTCCGGAGTGCATCGAATACCGATGTGGGCTACATTCCAGAGAGCATCGAATACCAATGTGGGCTACATTCCGGAGCGCATCGAATACCGATGTGGGCTACATTCCGGAGTGCATCAAATACCGATGTGGGCTACATTCCGGAACGCATCGAAAACCGATGAAGGCCGTATTGAGGAGCGCATCGAAAGCCGAGCGGGTCGCGAGTTGAGTGTTGGTGATTAGAGCGCAAATACTAGTTCAAAATAAAACAACATTACAATTACCTGGTCGTTAGCCTTGTCAGCTTTAGTCGAGTTATCGATCTGTCGTTTACTCACAACAGTACTAGGGGTTAGTTTAGTTATAGTCACATCTGACGGTTTTAGATCTTTCTTTACAACTTCCACCGGTTCCACTGTCGTTATTTCTGTGTCTTCAGCCTCACTCTCTGTTGTATGATTAAAAATGGTAATTTGAATTCCTGATATTAAAAAAAAATATTCAATAAATAATTCATAAACGATGCAAGATATTTGAGTATTTTCAATATACTAGTTTAAGCCCGGTGTTCGAAATTCAAGCATATCACTATAGAATTTTTTATTCTAACTACTAATACTTACCTAATATAAAAATGAAATCAATTGAAAAATAGAGAAATAAAAGTTATTTAACTGTTTTATATTTACCTATTTATGTACAGATTCTTGTTCATATACTTGAAGAATATTTAGCCAGGTGTCAAACCATATTAAAGATTTAAAGTAACTCAAATTATAACATAAATTTATAAGATTAGTAAAGTTATATAAATATTGTATATATGTTTGTTTTGTTAGCAACTTATTTTTGATACTAAGTAAAATAATACTTTACCATCAGAATTAGTAATATCTACTTTATCCGCAGTCTCTCCTTGGTAGTTGGTAATCTAAAACGAATGAAATATTACAAATTTGTAAATCATGTCTTGTATTATTGTATAAAGTATTTGATTAAGTATATAATAAATACCATAAAATCATTGGCTTTCTTTATCTCCACCACCATTTCACCATTTTCTTCTGTAACTAAAAGATTAAAAAAAGTTGGTAATTTAATTTTATAAAGTATAAAATCGTTAAACTAAATTTGATGTAAATATTTACCATTGATAGCATCATCATCATCGTCGTCCAATTCTATTGAGGATTCGGCTTGATCCTATAATTCAAATATAGATAATTAATTATAGTAGCCGAATGACTCCTCTAATCATTCATAAAATATAGATGGAAGTTAAAAGTCGGTGTTCAAGAACAAATTAAAAACAAAACACCGTAAGGAAGCCATGATAATATAATAAATGGTTTTGTGGTACTACAGTGTAGTAGAAAAAATTAAAAACCTATCTAATTAATAATTATGTCGATGTTTCAAATCCTCACTACGTTTTAGGCTGGAGTAATGATTAAAATCCTCTGCGGTGGCTTTCAAGTACGTAATGTTTCAGCAATAGTGGCGGCGTCTATGTTTTGCTTATTTTTGATAATATGGAGACGGCGAGTCTGAATAGTGATTACATAAACAATATTTACTTATCGTTTTTTTTTCTCAAAGTGATCCCAAAGATTACGTTATCATGGGCAGGAAAAAGAAAAGAAATTTGAAAATGCTGATAAGTGTGAGGGAAGAGTTAAAATTTTTGCATAGAATGGCCTCTAACTAACAAAGAATATGATATAGATATACTAGTAAAGTATCGCTTATGTTTATATAAATATTTATTATAAAACCAAATTCTTTATATAGAGAGGACAGGGCGACCCCCCCCCCCCCACAACGCGATTGAATGCGTTGCCATCGTGTATTGTCCCACGCAAGATGGCGGGAGGAACCGGAGGGTTTAGTGGGTAATGACAGCGCTTCTCGCCTCGAGTCCCACACTAATTCTGCTGTGTGTCGCCACTTGTGTGTGAAAGACTGTCACACATCTCCGGCTTCAACGTTTCCTGGGGGGTTTGCCCTAGGTTAGGTTGGACAGCAAGTGCGTAAATGTATTCCCCTGGAGAAAAAAAAGGTGTGCCTACTCCCCAGGGAAAGGAAAAGAATGAAGTGGTCCGAATCGAGCCGGCGGGGGTGGTGCAGGTGGTGCGGGTGGGCGGTGGGTATTCCTGGCGCTTTACACCGGGCGAGTCCCACATACCGTCCTGCCATCTCTAATGCTGGAGACTCTACTCCCAGATTGGAGACGGGAGGTAAGATGCGTAAAGGCATTCCCCACTATTAAAAAGTGTGTGCATGTGGTGAAAATAGGTGGGTTTGATGTACTTAAAGTTAACACTTACATCGCTACGCAACTCTTCTTCGTGTACGACACTGACGTGGCTGTCGAGTTTATCCTTCGTCGTGAATATTAACTCACAGTAATCACACATGAACTCTGTACCTGCAAACGCGTACATAGGCAACCTTTATTAGGGCCTTACATGTATCCAATATATTCGTTGATAAAAATGTTCGTTTTGTTATTTGAATTTTTGAAGCGATGGTGGCGCAGTTGTTAGTGCGGTTGGTTTCTGCGTCAATAAAAGCCGGTTCGAGCCCACCCATCCAACTCTAAAATGAGTCTGGCTTTCGGTGAAAGAAAACATCGTGAGGAAACCCTTTTTTTTTTTTGTCGAGGGGAAATGCATTTACGCTCTACCCTTATCGTGAGGAAGCCCTAGCATAGTTATAGGGTATTTTATAATAATGTCCGCTTGGGTATATAGGCTGAGCAAAGCAAAGCAAAGCAAATGAAAGAAATTTGTGACATTTTTTTATTCAAGTACAAATACTTTCCTCTACCCGGAAATAACCGAATTGCATCTAAAGCTTAAATCAGAGAGCAACCGGGCCGGTAACGCGCTGTGAAGCCAGCGTGATATGAACAGTTGTAATGTTGTAGTTCGTATGAAACATGTCAGACAGAACCGTCGCGCTCGACAGACGCGTTCGCGTCACGTCGCATCCGAGCTCTGGGGACTACAACAAGGAATGTGGAGGGGGCGGTGCTTGAGTGAGCTGCGCGCGCCACGCTACATGTTGTGTTCTATGAGTACAGGGTTGCCATTTACACGGCAATTGCCTTATTATACGGTAATTTAACAATATAATATTTATGTAACTTCTATAAAAAATTGATTAGACGAATAATTTCTTCATTTCTATTTATTTTCTCACCAACAGATATATCCTAATCAATCGCATGAAAATAAATAATTATTATTATATTATAACACTTGCAGTAATTTGAACGGGAAGAAATAATGATACTATATAATTAACATTAATAATATTTTTAGGAGAAGATTTCAGATATCTATAATGAAATCTCAGATCTGTTGGTGAAAATATAAAATAAAGATTGGGAATTCGTCTAATCAATTATTTATAGAAGTTTCCATAAATAATGTTTTATTAAAAAGTAATTTATTACGAATGCTCCCTTAAAAATTATTGCTAAATAAAAAATCTCGCGAATCCACAAAGGTATTTTTTTTGCTTATAAAGTGTTATGTTTTGGGTACGATTTATATAAAGCGATAGTAAGGAGACGAAATTGTCAAAACTTTGCACAACAGTATTAAAAAACCGTACACCTTTTTTTTTTTTTTTTTTTTGACGGGGGGAAATGCATTTACGCACTACCCTTATCTATTGTATTTGGAGGATCAAAGTCCCCCAAATACAATATATAAGGGGGCACAATATATAAGGGGGCAATAAAAAAAAAAAAAAAAAAAAAACCGTACACCTGACAACACCATCGAGTGCCGTGAGTTGGTCAACGCCCGGAGCCGTCGCGCACCTAATATGACATACGTATTGCGGGTCTATGCTGTCAACGTCACGATACGTTACCGGCCCGGTTGTTATCTGATTTAAGCTTAAGTTATAATAAAATTGGAAAACTATATGAAATAATAATTGAAAGTATGTATTATTCCCGATTTTTTCAATTTACACATCCAGTTCTGAACATTCTGTTGCTAAATAAGTTTGGTTTAAGAGCTTAATCAACAAGAATAACATCTTTTTTTCATTAAAAACAACTGCATCGTTATTAAAATGATTTTTGTTCTATTACTATAAATAGTTTTGCCCATATTTACATTAAAAAAACTAAACATAAAAATCGCGAAAGTCTAATAGTAATTATTATGTTACTATGCGAACTGAAGGATCATTGGCGAGAGCGGTAAACGGACTGAGACGAGGGAGGGAACGTTATATAGACAGGTGCCAAGTTATATAGACTAGGGTATTTGACAGGTTAACCCCTTGAGCATTAACCTGGCATTAACGCCAGCTTTCCATTGTTTTCCTATAGTCTCATTTTAATGGGTAATCGACATATTAATTTATTGAAAACGACAAATTAGTTTTTAAAAAAATTACACTGTATAGGCTCAGTGGGTTGACCACAATCTCAACTAATGTTAAGTGACTATGTGGTTCAGGATGGTAAACACACTAAACCTAGAGATACTAGTTCTCAAGTTATGCCACCGGAATACACCTATAATTGGTATTTGGCGACAGGTTTTCAAACTTGAGGTTGGTGGTACCCAGGCGGGCATCATTAGAAAATGCTCTACTACCATGCTAGGGTTTCCTGACGATGTTTTCCTTCACCGAAAGCTGAGACTGATTTAAGAATCGGATAGGTGGGGATCAAACCCGCGTCGATTGATGCGGAATACGGCCGGACTATCCGCTGCGCCTTCATCGCTTCAAATAGTACTTATAACAATAAAAAAAAAAACTGAATTTCTGGTCAGGATTGAGAGGATGTGCTCTATCCCTTCCCGCAAAACCAAATGAGTAAAGACCTTACAATGCAAAGGAATAATGATTATATTGAATGTTTCATCTAGTTCAGTAATTACTGACTGTTTTTATCTGAACTTTGTTAAGGTGCATCATTCCCCACTACGGTGTAGTGCATTTGCATAAAACGGAAACAGAAAAGTTGAGTTAATTTACATACCGTTAACATGTGATTTTATATGCGCAGTGACGGCGTCGACATCAGCGAATTTCTCCTGACACAATGGGCAGATGAGGTTCTGCGTAGCGTGTATCGCCGAATGGTATATCAATTCGTCCTGCGTGGCGAAAGAGTCGTCGCACTGGTCGCAGCGGTACTGTTGCTCTTGCTCGCCGAACGGTCCGCGACGCGTTCTCACTACGTCACGATGCTTCATGCGCAAATGTCTGAAATCGTACTTCTGAGTTAAAAAAAAAAATAAATACTACATTTAAATTTGTCAAATATTTTCCGTGGGTGTCGTAAAAGGCGACTAAGGGATAAACCAGGGGATGGGCAGCAACATTCTCTGAGCACACAAACATCTACTGCGATCGGCAACCAACCCTCCTAACGTGGCGATTGTGGCAATACCCTCCTTTTGGGGGAGACCTATGTCCAACAGTGGACGTCTTTCGGTTTGAACCGATGATGGCGCAGTGGGCAGAGCGGCCGGATTCCGCGTCAATCGACGCGGGTTTGATTCCAACTATCCAACTGTAGTATCGGCCTGAGCTTTCGGTGAAGGAAGACATCGTGAGGAAACTATAGCATGGTGATAGGACATTTTCTAATGATGCCCGCCTGGGTAGCTACCACCTTCAAGTTTGAAAAGCCAAATACCAATAGATGTGTTCCGGCAGCATCACTTTAGAACAAGTACCTAGGTTTAGTTTGTTTACCATCCTGGACAACATCGTCACTTAACATCAGGTGAGATTGTGGTCAAAGCACTAAGCCTATATCGTGTAAAAAAAGAAAAGAATGGATTGATGGATGGAGATATTTGTATAAAACGAACTAGTGTCAAACACTCGCGCTGTCCGTGGGACAATAAAATTTAGGATTAAACAACGCCTACATACACAGATTTATACAGATCGGACCTATAGCGTAGCCGCACATGAGACAAATAATTTTTAATAGTACAACTTTTGCAACCCACCATCGCGGATGAAGTAATTACAGGTAAATATAACAGGAATTAAATTAAAAGATCAATAAGTCACCACCTCAAAACGAACTTTTGAATGAAAAAAAACGAAAATAATAAATGCTTCAAGTTTGTTTGGATAACCTTCAAGTTTGCGAAGGAATAAAAATCGGCCACGCCGACAAGGACAAAAAAAATCTTTTGTCTTTTATTAACACATAGGTAATATCATTTATAGATTACATGCAGTTTCTTTCTGTCATATTAAGAACATTCTGGGAGTAGTCATTCTATACCTACATATGTATGCCTCTCTGTCACACTTATAGGCCTAATGGAAGGCATAGTGACATACCGTGTCTGTATTCGTGTCTACTGTGTAAAAAATCTGTCTGCAGAATTAAACGTCAGTATTTATCATCGATTTCCTTTTAATTTGCTATCCTTTCAATTGTATCCCATAAATATTCGTAAAAAAAAAAACATAAGAAATTCTGAGAATATTATTCATTACAAAATGAGAATATATTGTGTGCTCGCGTGATCACTTAAGAAAAATCTGGAAGGAGGTTTACCAAGGAGCTAATAGAAGCTTGTAATAAAAGTAAAATAAAAATGGAAGCGACAAACATAATGATTAAATACAAAATACCTTGTATAATGATGTGATTTCAGAAAGTTCTTATCGCAGTATTTACAAGGATACGGCCTATCCCCGGTGTGGGATCGCACGTGTCTCGCTAGTTTCGAAACCGTCGTATGCCCTGTAACATGTAATAATTATATAGTTCACTTTATAAAATACAAGTCTAATCTATATATTGCGCATGTTCATAGCTCAGTCTTTATATTTAAAATATGTATATATATATCAATAACGCTTATCCATTTCTCAGTGGACTCACGCTCTGGACAATATGAACATTTGAATGTTGCTTTTTGATCGTGCACGACGTCCTTGTGTTTTTGCAGAGTCGTCTTTTCCAGAAATCTGTTGATAGAAAATTATGTTATATTCCACTAACTCGTATTAAATCTTGATTTTACGAAATTTGAGTAAAATGCATCTAAACTAATGGTTCCTTCTTTAAATAATATACATTTACTAATTATATATCATAAAATCTAAAAAGTATCCCTTAGTTTTTCACAAATATGGGAAAACGTACCGCAGCGCCATAATGGATGAATACGTGACGTCATCATATAGTAAATGTCAACTGAACATACCGATGATATTTGCCGCGCAAAACTACTGTTGTTTACTTCGTGACGTCTCTAGATTGATTATATTTGAAGCTTTTTGTCAATCTAGTGACGTCAGGAACCAAACAACAGTAGTTTTGCGCGGTAATTTTAAATATAAAACTTATTTGTCTTTTATCGATAATTAAATTTATTAAATCCAAATAAGGCAAATACACCATCAGGATTTTTATTATTTTAGGATCGAGTTAAGACATATCTCAAAAAATTTTATAATATTTAATTGAATAAGTAATGTAACTATCAAACCTTCGTACAAAAACACTTAAAAGCATAGAATTCTAATATTTTTATACTATGAAAGTAAAAATACTAACACCGATACAGAAAACAGACTATTCGAGAAGAGCCGACGAGAAACACGATCTGGTTTTTTTATTAGTGTAATGTAAATTATAAAAATCATAATAACAATGAACGGTTATAGCAGGTGCGAACAGAAAGGGGTGTCACGTAATGATCTACCTTTGGAGATTAAAACCTGTTTGACATAGTACTTAAACTTATTGTCAGGTAAATAGATGTTCTTCGGTAGCATGTTCTAGAACCTCAAACTATTACCTGAAAAGCATTTATTGGACTTACTAAGCCTAAAGCAAAGGACGGCTAATTTGTAATTAATTCTGGTATTAAAATTATGCCGTCCGTTTGCTTATATTAATTACTGGGTACGTACTTCTTTTCACATATCGGGCAAGTGTAAGATCTTTTTTGTACCCGGACATGTTTCTGTTGATGCGCCTCTAATTCTTCTAATGATAAAAAGCTCGCTGGACACTTAAGGCAAACACGCTGAGGCAAATCTGCATGCATTACCTGAAACCCGATGATTTTACATTTGCCATTACTTTTATTGGAAATTATTTTACTAACGATCATTTATCACGCTGCGGTGTATGTAATTTCAAATTGTGTTTCGGGATTTAGTACTTCAATTATCTACAAATATAATAGAAAGATGTGAGAGATATAGATACCTTCTCATGTCTTTTTAATAATATATGCCTTTTGAATTTCTTATCGCAAGCGACACATTGAAATAACATTTCACTTGAGTGTCGCAACTGGTGTATCGCCAAGTCGTATTTAGTGAAAAATTTACTGAAAAAATTACAAGATAATATATAATAATACATATAAATAGATATAAATATATGTGATAACGGATAAGTGAAATTAAATTTTAATAATTTAATATTTTAAAGATATTATATTAAGATTATATGAATTTATATACATTTGGGTCCTGAAAACAAAAAATTCTGTCAACTCTTATACCAAATGCTTGAGGTGAATAAGAAAAAAGTCCTCGCGAAAGTCGGACGCTGTCGTTCAAGTGTAAAAGGTTTTTTTTTAATTTTTATTTTGGTTTCCTATACATTTAACATGGAAAATTGGTTCGTTTATCATTTTAACTTAAATTAAACCTGTAATTTTTTTTAAATATCCATTATTCAGAAAGCTGTTTTTAAAATTTTCCTTTAACACATAAGTTCGATTACCTTAACTAGACGATTAGATAAAGTCATTGTTGCAATAACATTTCTTGATTTTAAGTGATTTTTGGAGGAGTTAAATTTTTAAATGTATAGGAAATTAAAAACGAAATGTAAACTTTTTACAGCGCTTTACTCTCTACAGAGTCCGACTTTCGCGAGGACTTTTTTCTTATCCGCCTCAAGCATTTGGGAGGGTAAGCAAAGTTCAGTGAAGTTGTTAAGGCCCCTTTGATCAAAAGCGTTAGTCAGATAAAAAAAAGGAGGGAAAGAAATGAAAACAAAATATTTTATAAGCACCCTAATGTTCATACTAAAAATGGTGTACCTGAACAAGTTTTTTTAGTAAAATGCAGTATAATGCACCATAAACTCATATACAGGCGTTACTTGTTTACTGCGAGCACTGACATTGATAAACATACATTGTTTATTATAAATTATTCATAATAAAAGTGAGTTATTTTTACATATTTCTAAATTCAATTACAATAAATGATTCCATTATTATTTCAGTAGTTTCTCTTGATCACCTCAGAATGTTGAACCTATCGTGTATACGAAGTCTAAATAAAAATACTTAGACCCTATAGCGTTGACACACGTCACGTATTACAATGTGTGTAAATTAATCATTTTTCATGTCACATAAACACATTTTAACGGTCATAAGTGCACGTGCGTCCGATGAAGTGCATTGTTGTAATGTCAAAATTTGCATTCAGAATATTACAAGAAATAGTTCGACAACCTCTGCAAACATGGTATTTTTTTTATTTATTTTTTTTTCTTTTATTCTATTAGTATATTAACTGTGCATACGGATTCTCTTTCAAACAATAATTATCTGTCTTAATTATTTTTTATAACTTAAGTAATTTATATTAAAAGATAACCGAGGGCTATCTTTTTAGCATTTGAATATACTATTATTCTCATAACTCTATGTATTAAAATGTGCACTGTAACATAGTCAGGGAGTACATCTTTGATTTATAAAATTATAAATCGAAACGTTTCTCTAGTTATAAGCCAACGAATACAAAGGGTTTTTTTTTTATAATTAAATACTAATTCGCTCGATGGTAAAAATTCGACCATTATCACATTGAAAACTTGAAGAAAAAATGTATGATTTTAATAATCCTTTTAAAGTAGGTATATTTAAAATTAAATGTCATTAGGAAAAATGTCTTCCACTGTTTACCTTTGCCTATTTATATAAATCCTTACTATGAAGTTACCTATACAAATAAATAAAATTGAAGTTTCAGTTTGTAATTAATGCATATGAACAGAATAGAACGGCTGGCCTAATTTTGACAGGATCTTTTCTGGCAGATACCTAGTTATAAGGTTTAACTTAGGATACCTTTATTATTATTTTTATTTATTGGGTTCAGCGTAAAAAAAAAACACATGGTTTTGTGAACAAAATACGATTCAATGTACAATTTTGCTGGCAAGTTGTTGAATGCGAGACAAATATCTTTGCTTTCTGTTAGTACTAAAAAAAGTTGAAGGTCTGTATAGAAAAAAATGGGTCTTTTGACCTTTTATTGTGATTGTTTAAAACTATATTACGGGGCGGGGAAATATGACACGCGAGCAAAACAGTGGGAACAGCTAGTAGTCTGTAATAAAATTACAAGAATAAATATATCTTACGCATCGCACTGGTCGCACTGAGCGTTCCTGTATCTATGTTTCTGCATCTTGTGAAGTTCTAGAAGTTGTTGTAACGGGTAAGTGCAGTCGCACTGGTCGCAGGCCCAGCATCCCTCGTCAATATCTGTACTTGTAGTCTTCTCAGGGAGCATGTCGGTCTCTTCCGAATCTGTATTATCACTGTCACTCAAACACTGACTCACCTTCAGATTATTATTAAAGCCGTGCAGCTAATTAAAAAATATATATATCCAATAGAATTACTAACTACTACTAATAATGCATTTAATTAAAAGCAAAAAAATAAATTAAAAAAAAATTATAACTAAAATATAACTTACCGTACTTCGATAACATTATCGCAAACAATGCACGAGAAAAATCATTGCTGTGGGGAAAAATACTAAAAAATTTCACAATAAGATATGCTCTATTATAATGAAAATATTTGTAATTTGTATATAATTAAATATAATATTAAAATACAAGAACGAATAGAGCATAACTTTTCAAGCGTAACATCGAAATAAATAATAATAACGACTATATCATGCCAAGTAAATAATAATTGATTATATAAAATAAAGAGAAGCTATGAACACACGCAGATTAAAAAATAACATATTGACTTTCACCCTGAACTTTACAAATTAGACATAGTAATTACTATATATATTATTTTAAATACTGAATAATAGTTTAAAGACAGTATATATATAATACTGTGAAATATATTTCATAACTAAGAATGGTAAATAACAATAACATAATTTTAAAAATTAGTTTTCAGTCAACTTCATACATAACCAATTGTTATGAATATAAAAATATGTCATAATATATTAACCATATATTTAAATATTCAACATGCAATTCATTATTTGTATGAAATACGTTTAACAATAAGTCACCTTTTTGATTGGTCAAATGTAAAATAATAAAATCTGAAAGATCTTTCTATATATCATTGCATTTTTATTATGCCATCACATAACTTAAACAAATTATATAGTTATGATTTTACATGAATTAATTTGTTCGTAATGGTATTTAATACTCTGATGTTGCTTGCAACTATTTTTTTTATAATATTATGTCTTTTAACGAACATGCTGCTTAGACTCTAGAAATGGTTATTAAAATGTAATTTTACCTTTTCTGATCTTCTTAGTAAGTTTCTTTTTTAATGGATCATCCTTATCATTTCCAGTTATAAGTTTAATGCGTGCACTTTTTGATTCATCATCAGATCCATCGCCTATCTACAAGGCAAAAATACATTTATTTCAGTGTACATTTACAAAGTTATATATAGAATACTACAAAATGAAAATGAATAAAATTAATTAATATTCAAAGCAAAAACATTTTTGTTTTACTTTTGAAACATATGATGAAAAATATATTTCAATATCATTGTTAAGGTTCTTAAGACAATGCATACATTTTGTATTTAGTCATGATAGTCTGTTGAAGGACTTTTGAATCATCTTTATATAAATAAGATTGAAGTTACTGTTTGTAATACTAAAATATCAACTTTCGTCAATACATATGAATGTATATAAGATACCAGAAACAAAATTTTTAAATTTTTTGCTTGTCTGTCTGTTTGTTCCGCCTAATCTTTGGAATGGCTGGACTGATTTCGACAAGACTTTTATTGGCAGATAGCTGAAGTTATCCCCCTTAATTAACGCTATTTTAATTTTTCGAAAATAAGCAAGGTTACAAAAAATATAAAACAAAATATGATTCGATGGACAGTTAAACGCAGGAGGAGCCACATGGACACAGTTAGTAGATAAATAATTCAACAGTTGGGAAATGTTTCTAACATTTAAACATAAAAGCATGCTTTAGATTAACTTACTACTGTTGTTTTAATGCATGGTGGTAGGGCATTTAGTAACAATGCCCGCCTGGGTAGCTATTACGCTCAAGTTTGAAAACCTGTCACCAAATACCAATAGGTACCAAATGGTCACTTAAGAACCAGCACCTAGGTTTAGTGTGTTTACCATCCTGGGCCAAATCGTCACTTAACATTAGGTGAGATTGTGGTCAAAGCACTGAGCCTATACTGTGTAAAAAAAAAATCTACTTAGAGCTCAAATTGTTTCATTAGACAAAAGTATGTGGGTGATATTACAAGTGTTATTTTTCTATACTAATATTATAAAAAGGAATGACTTGTATATTTGTATGTAACGAATAAACTTTGGTATGGCAATAGTTTGAAATCCCGAGAGTGATATAGTTGTTATTCCGAAAATCCCACGGGAACAGGAACTACGCAGGTAAACTGCGGAGAGAAGCTAGTAATGAATAATTTTATATGGAATTATTACCTTGATATTATAAACATTCTCATCATCCTCCATATCAGTATCTGACAAGTCTTGTGTAGTTAATTGTACTGTTGCACCACTATCCACCTTCATTACAGCCACCTCGGGTTGCTTGGGATGTGCTAAGAAGATCTAGTGAAATTAAATACTCATTATCTTATGCATGGTGGTAGAGCATTTTCTATTGATGCCCGCCTGAGTTGCTGCTACACTCAAATTTGAAAATCTTTCGCCAAATACCAATAGGTGTGTTCGGACAGCTGCACTTGAGAACCAATACCTCTAGGTTTAGTGTGTTTACCATCCTGGATCACAACGTCACTTAACATCAGGTGAGATTGTGGTCAAAAGACTGAGCCTACACCATGTAAAAAAAATCTATACTAATAATAAAATTGTAAATTTCACATTTTAGATTTTTGTGAAAAGAATTATTGCAAGGGACTAAAAATAGGTAATTAAACACATTTGTATCTTTTTTAGAAATGTCTGTCTGTCTGTGCAGGTATCAATTAGAAAGTACTAGGTATATTTGAAAAAGATAATTATAAAGCATATTCTGGGGTAACATTAAAACTTTTTATTTCATTAAATCGGTCTACTCTATCAAACGTATAGTAATTTGAATGACATGCGGCTTCTTTAGTATGAAAGAAGAGTTTGTAAATAAATATGTTTTAGTGTTATTCAAGAACAAAAAAATTATGGATTGATTAAAGTTGAACAAAATGATATAATACAAAATATATAGTACATAAATAATAAATATCTAATACATAGTAAATGAAAAAACAATATTTTTATACAATATCTACTAAGCATTTTAGCCGTTGTATTAAGGAGTCATTTTATGGAAGTAGTGAACTGAATTTCAATTATAATATCAATAGGTAAATATGGTGGGGAAAATAATATTATTTAATTCTATTTATGATTAGACAGTGTGTTTTGTTTATTTTTGATGACATGGGATGGGATGCCTGAATTCCACTCGAGCAAAGTCATGGGCACAGCTAGTCATGAATAAATTTATTTTACTACTTCCTAAATACATTACATAAATTTCTATTCACAGTTTATGGAGGATTTAAAATAATACTTGTAATTTTAAGCATGTTTCTCAAAAATTACACTTCTTTCATGGTTTAATTATTTCTTTCTCATCTGAATACTTGTAGAATATCCATTTATCAATATTTACTATGTTGAACTTTATGAATATAGTAAAAAAAAATATTTAGATAAAGAAGATTAGGTTTAATATTACCCCAGATATTAAAGTTAATTTTAAAAAGCTGTTTCAAAAACAGATAACGTTTTTAAACAAGATAGAATATTCATTAACATAGTTATAGTACAAATTTGACTAGATATATGAAATAAGTAACTATGTAATTTTATATATATATATATATATAATGTAGAGAGAATGGATGAGAGAAGATTAATGAAACGAATTTATAAGGGTATGCGAGGGTGAATGGGCAAGTCGGTAAGGGTCGACCTAGGCGAACGTATCTAGACCAAATCAATCACGTGTTAAATAAAGGCCAGGTAAAAAGTACTCATAACCGACAAGCATGTATGAAAGCGCTCATGAAAGTAGAGGAAGCGAAAGAGGTCTGTCAAGATCGTAGCAAGTGGAAGGGCGTAATCTCTGCCTACATTCTTACATTCTTTTGCTATACTCTCTTATCTCAAAGATTTACTCTAGTGGTAACTTTCAAAGAAGGTCAAAATCTAGTACTAAACTGATACACACTGATAATGACTATTTTGATATCTATATTAATTTTTATTTTTAAATGAAATTAAACAAATGTAAGATTGATTTTCACAAAAAAATAAATTCAAAAACATTTCTAAAATTAGAGCTTACAAATTAATATTATAAATTTTGGTACAATGTTTAAAAACAAATAAAGATTAATTCATACAGAAGCTCTTCATACCTTTATGAGTGAAGACGGCCATGCAATCGATTCTAACTGGTTTCCATTCTCAATAAACTGCAAAATATTTTCATCAGCTTGTCGACAAATATTCTTAAATTCATAAAAGATATCCATGAAAAATTTACAACGGCTGCATATGAATGTTGGCATCTTGTCTGATGGAAATACCTGGTGAGATTTTAGATTTGTTACTGAGGAATTTGGTTGTATAGTAAATCTATCAAGTGAGTTTAGAACATAATATGCCAGTTGCTTAGTAGAATATTCAGTATTTGCATATTTGGGAAAGTATTTGTTACATATATATTTTTACGTTTGTATAAAAATTCACACTATTCACAGACACTATTTTGTACAAAAATAATTTATGTTTTCATTTAGCTTTATATTGGAAAATAACACATTTTGAAACAAAAACAATGTTTATAGATCTATATCATTGAAAACCTCGACGAAACACCAGGTGGCGCTTAAAGATTTAATATTATTAGCGTTATACTAGAAATCGATTATTAATCTAACATTAGAGTATTTATTTCACATAGATTTGTATTGTATTTATGTAATTGTATAATGAATTATAATTGTGCTTTCACTAAATTATAGAATTGTTGTTTGCACGTTTAAATTTCGATATAATAATATTTATTTCAGAATAATTTATCATTTACGTAGGCAAGAGATGGCGTCTGTAAAACCTTCATAACCTGCGTGTGAACTGTGAATTAATTATTTACCTAATTATGTGAATTGAGTTAAATTGCATACCTCGACAGAAACGCAGGACATAATTTTTAATGGTAGAGATACAACATTTTTGGTTAATTTATTTGTCTTGTATAAACTTGTTAGTTCCTCCTGAGACAGACAAAATCGACACTGTTTTAGTGCACTCAGTGTTCCTTTCCTTGACTCCATATTTATTTGTCGCACTTAATTAAACACTTAAACTCATAAACTGATTTTTAGATATTTTTCCTCCATAACCTCATCAACAAACTAGAAATAAAATTACAACCAAATTACTACTACAGCGGTAGACGATACTAGCGCCATAAAAGTGACGCGAAGCACGCGTTACTGGTTACCTACTAAAATTCAATACTACGTTTGTACGAGGCGCTCCTAGTGGGAAAAAGCATGACTAATCAAAGCGTAAACAAGGTTTTACTTTATTCTACTAAACAATAGATGACAGATGCATCAAAATCCTGACATGTTTTTTAGCAGATAGCTGAAGTTACTTCGCGTAACTTAATTCAAAACTAACTTAATTTTTTAGAGTAAAAAAATTGTAACTCATGGAAATTGTAAATAAAATCTGATTTAATGCATAGTTTTACTGGCAAGTATTTGAATTTGTGAGAAATATTAAGGTTGCATTTTTTTTAACCCAACTAATGCTGTTGACTAGAAGGTCCTTTATAACTTCACCGTAACTTTGGGGGCGAGTGCTGAAGGCACTCGCCGCAAATGGTAACTAGCACAAGGGCACCAAAGTGGTACGAACCTCGGCTTGGCCGTTACCTGAGTATATAAACTAAATAAATATGTATAAAACAACAAAGTTATCGTATTACAAAACTTTAAAAATGTACATATAAGAGCAAAATCATGTTCCTTTACAAGTAATTTCAAACACATTTAAAAAAAAACACTGTGTACCCGCGGGTTGAGGGGGTGTCATTTGAAAAGAGTAAACAACCCCTATAAAAAACAATCCTTAACAACCCCAAATTTGAGACGCGACTTTCAAATGCCAACCCGAAATATATTTGCTTTCTCTTAATACAAAAAAAAAATAGGAAAATAATTAGGCTTTTGTGTAAAAAACAAAAAATTGTATTACGCAATGAAGAATATATGAAACGCGGGCGCAGCCGCGGGCATTCAGCTAGTGCTACCTGAGAATGACGTTGCAACAAATTATACTTCTTGATGGACACACTCTTATATTTCTTGCAAAGGTGTGAACGAAACCTTTCACAAATGGACGTTGAAGTAGCTTCTCATATAGGTACTAGATTTTTTATTTTTGTTATTGAAGTGAAAACTTGTTTAGCGAAAACGTTGAGCGATTCTCAGTAGGGGGAAAACTTATAGATTCGCATCACCTTGATATGACGTCAGACGTCAACATGCTATAGTATGGCAAGTATAAATTTACGTTTCAGTAATAACCCGTAGAGATAAATAATAGAATTTACTCTTACGCAGCCTATCGTGTGTTTTGATTATAAAAAAACTAAGTATGTATATGAAAATGTATATAATTATTGCTTGGAGCGGTAGTATATGTAAAAACCAGACGAATGTTATGATGTTAAATGTTAGGTTATGTTAATATTTTCAATTAATAAATCACGAAATTGAAACATTAATAAGACACGTTATCCAAACTTTGGATTTTTAACTTTGGTTGGCAGTTCCCATGACTAGGCGTTAGACAACTAGGCGTTTATTTTCTGCTCCTATACAAACGTACAATGTTTGTCACAATAAAATGTGATGCCAGTGAATAACATTTCTCGATAAATATGCTAGGGTCATACTGGATTGATAAGATTTGATAGGGATCTTCATGTTTTTGTAGGTTTACTGTCAGCTGATTATATCAAAAGATTATAGGTTTCCTTATCACATTATAAAGTAGATTATTTATGTACGTTATTACTAATAACCAATCAGTATATATATTTCTTATTATTTTTAATAAGTAACACGAAATTGAGCATACGTTTTATCTGTAATTATTGGATTGATTCAAATGGAAAATAGAAATGCATACGGTCGTCAATCAGTTGATGACGTTGATTGTGAACGTGATGTACAATATCGAAACAAATCTGGAAATTCGAAATTGTAAGCATTTGGTTTTGTTTGGATTAGCATATACATTTGTGATGTCTAAATTTTTATGGAACTAATAACCCAGGAAAAGTAGGCTAGAGGGAGGTAATGTAGAAATCGGATAATAATAATATCAAGGTTAACATATATAAGTATAGAAGTTTTCTTTAAGAAGGTTACATCTTTCAACGTGCTTTCTGGTATAGACCCCCTCTGTGCGCTACAATAGGGTTTATCACCAGGTTTAACACTAACAGAAATGTAATAGATATATGTATTGTTTTTTTTTCTAATTTACAGAGTGGATAAAAAGTTAAAGTCCTCTTTAAATTTTGTTAAAATATGAAACAATATTTTTAAGTAGAAAGGAAAGATCTCCTTCTATAAGTAATTCTATTGAACTTTTTTTACCCGGTATAGGTTCAGTGCTTTGACCACAATCTCACCTAATTAATTAATTAAGTGACGATGTGGTCCAGGATGGTAAACACACTAAGCCTAGAGATACTGGTTCTCAAATGAAGCTGCCGAAATACACCTATTGGTATTTGGCGGCAGGTTTGAAAACTTGAGGGTGGTAGCTACCCAGGAGGGCATTATTAGAAAGACATACATTGATTTCTATCTCTATCCGATCAGAATGTGCTTTAAATGAAACAAGTTTTTTCGCTTTAAATGAAATTTAAACACCCTACTCGCTTGTTTTATTTAGCAACAAAATTAAAATATTGTAATTTTACAATTAAAAAGTAGTTACTTCGGAGGTTATGTTCTTATTTATGATGATTGATAATTAAGTAATTCATGTGAGGATTTAAATTACTATTGTAGGTATAGCCAACCAATTGCAGTGTTAGAATAAAATTTCTATTCATAAAACTTAATTTAATATTTATAGATTATAGATATATTTATAATTAGTCCATATCGATATTGTCAATAACAATATCGAAGCGTATATTCTGATTTTAAACATAAATTCTTTAAATACAGATGCGTTACTCCATCAATTACCGCTAACAGACGTAATGTGAATATACCATGGTACAACGACATTAAGTTTGTTTACTATATCCAAAAATTCAGTATAAAATATAATTAGCTGCATTGTTATTTATAGCAATCGTCGCGTTTATTTTTAAATCAAATGCATTCTCACGATTTCATTTAAGTTTTTACACTAAAATTTGGTTGATGAATAATGCAAGTGAACGATAAATATTATTTCTTTAAAGGTGGCGATATAATTCTCTAGAAAACATTGTGAACTACAGTAAGAGGAAGAATTTTACTGTTTACGAATCGTTACCAATTGAAAATGAAAATATTACTTACTTATCATCAGATGAGGTAAGTTATAAATAAAAAATATATATAAACTTGGTCATTATATACTTGCTACATATACTTTATAATATTAAGCAAAGTTCTCTTATTTTAAAAATTGTTATACTTTAATTTAATAAAAAATAATATTAATCGGAACAAAATCAGACTATAAGACCCTAATTGGCATCACTGGCAAAGTGCCCAAAAATCTAGCAGCATTGTCGTGTTATATGGCGATGATGATTTTTGAGGTAAAGTTATAACCAGCTATGCGATTCTTTTATTACACAGAGAAATGCATTTACGCATCTTCCTAAAAACCGGGTAGAAATATCTCCTCGTATACAGTATTAGCCAGACGTAAAGCGCCAGAAACACACAGTACACCTCTTTCCTGAGGCAACACGAGAACATATCTGCATGCTCCGCGTCGCCCAGACCGCAGGCCAAACCTGACGAGCAACTTCATTTATCTTCCGTCCAGGGAGGCAGCTATGCCCCACTTCACCGTCCGCTGACCAGGAAAGATCCTGTCCTTGTCCTCCTCTCATTCTTATTTATCGACAAGAAACCAGTAGGAGAAAGAATTAGGGGAGATAAGAAAAGAGAGAAGAGAATAAGAAGACAGCGGGGGATAAGTAGACAGATCAGTCAGCTTAAGGGAGCGAGAAAGAGCGTACCTCGCCCTCCTAAGCCCTACCCTTCGACGGCAAAGATCACGTATGGGATCCTCATCCCGCTCCCTCTCCGTGGCCTCCTTCTGCAGCATAACGTCCCACAGCCTCTCGCTCCTAAACATGGCTCACACCCCGCTCAGCGACGAGAGGTCTGTTCTCACCGCCATTGCTACGGTACGGCGCAGCTCGGCTCACGCAACACAATCCTCAAGGGTGGGTTGCGTTGTATCTAGCCATGCGATCCTACGTGGACTCGAGCAAACTCGAGCTCCCACGAACCCATAGTTAACTTCAATCATCAAACTTAAATCTGAAATCTAAATACTTGCGTCACTTGTAAGATGAGAAGGAACCAAAATATCCACGCAAGTAGTATCCTATAGTAAAGCTATTCCCATCTTCTAGGGCACCAATGTCATGCCGCCTGGTCTCATATCGTCGCCACGTGTTAAGTCTGCTGGCTTTAAAACACTGACATATCTGGCGTTAGTACAAGCGCAGCTAATAATATTATTATATTACTATGTCGTGACAGTCGGCTGTCGCTCCGGCGACAAGACAGTCTGTGGTGACGAAGCTCATTAGTATTAAGATTGCAGCGACAGCGATATGGAACACAGCATACAGTACCAAGCCTCAAACATGTAGCTGATCTAAAAGTTGTCGGATCTAAAAGAGAAATTTGTTTTTTTTTTTGTGTAGGATACTTAATTACTATGAAAGTAAAAGAAGTTATTAAAGCTTGGAAAAGAAATGTAAATAATAATAATAAGTAAAAATAAAATGAACGTCCGCTCAATAGCAATATTCATTTTTCATATTTACAGAGTTCTAAAAAGAATAAAGCTGGCAGTGTCATTGTTTCCATTGTCCTTGTTGAAGCGAAAGGCCTTCCTGAACCCCCAGAGGACGGATTCAGTCATGTTTTATACTGCAAGCTACGGTATGTATTTAGTTCTCTACATCTTTGAGTTAAACGGAATGAAGAATTGTTGAAAATCGCCACACGATGATCGCCTTATGTCACTGATTTCAAAATTATTAGTGATATTAAAACAAAGGATATATCGAAGTTAGCATAAGTTGATTAATAAAATAATTATTTATATTATTTATTATCTTTTTAAAGTATTTTATAGTTTATTCTTTTGAAGTTGGTTTTGTTTTTAATTAAAAAAGTTTTGTCTATTATATTTTCTCAGGTTAGGATTAGAGACTTTAAAGTCAAAGTCTGTGTCCAACAATCGTCAACCAGAATGGAGGGAGATGTTTCAAATACTTCATCAAAATGATAATTTGCTAAGAATCTCTTTATGGGATAAAGGAAAATTAAAGAATTTTATGGGAAGGTACGTGTTTTTTTAGTATCTAACTGTATGACCGCGGCTCTGCTCGCGTATCATATTTTCTTCTGTGCTTAATATAGTTAATGCTTAATGTAGTCTTTGGAAAATAATGTTACGTTTGTTACTATTTTTTAAGCCTAAAATGTTTGTGGCACCTATTAACAGAAAGCAAAGACATTTTTCACAAATCGAAATACTTGCCAATAAATTTGCGCATTGAATCACATTTTATTCACAATTTCATGAGTTTAATTATGTAAAATAAAAGCCTACTTAGGCTTAAGTTTTAGTTACGCGGCGTAACTTCAGCTACCTGTGAAAAAACAAACAGACAGATAGACAGACAAAAATCTGTTAAAAAAAGTTACTATTTTGATTTAAAAGAAAAAAACAGACGATATGACAAACGGACTCTGCAATTTTATTTATTGGTATAGATATACGTGCTTATAAAACCAGCGTATATTAACCCCTTGAGCACTTACCTGGCGTTTACGCCAGTTTTCTATTGTTTCCTATTGTCTTATTTTTATGGGTACTCACCACATTAATCAACAATTTATCAATCTACAGATGAGTGAAATTCACTCATTGTTTACCAGGTTCTTATCGTTATACCAGTCGATCAACAACTACGGTGCATTGGGTATTATATACAAAGTATTTCTGTGTAAACTTGTTTATCGTACATTTTGGATTACTAAGATTTATTTTTTTCTAACCTAACTAATGCTGTTGACCGGAAGGGGCTTTACAGCTTTGTCGAACTTTGTGCGTGAGTGCTGAAGGCATTCAGCCGCAAAAGTTAACTAGCACAAGGGTTACCAAAGTGGTACGAACCTCAGCTTGGTCTCAACTAATCCCTATATTTTTTATTTAATATAAAAAAGGTCCCTTATAGGACCTATGTAGATGCGTGTTGTGTGCAGAGTTGTGCGTGTGATGCTTGATGCATGGTTAGTGTGTTAGCGATCGCACTGGCGGCCACGTCTAGAGCCTCCCCAGTTGGTGAACGAGACACGTCTTGGGTCGCCGCCTTGTTTTTTTTTATACTAAAACGTATGTAGTACTAGACCATAGAGTTCCTGAAGCCCGTTTCACACAAAAGGATTGTGGTACTAAATTACATAATTATAATAATAGTAAGTTCATGGAACATAAAGTTTTTATATCCGAATCAATAGGTGATTCTTACTTTAATTATCATAGAAAAGTCACTTTTTGAAGTGAATCTATTATTATATCAAGATAAGGCGGCCTGGCGGCCGAGTAGCGCTCAATGTCTTAAAGGTTTACTTTTAATATAGTGGCATCTGTTGTTGCGTAGCTAAAATGGATGTAAATTTAGTGATTACAAGTGTTAGCTTGTAAAAAAAAAGTAGTTTGATTCAATCTGTTATTGAGTAGCTAACTTTAAAACTGCCAATTATAAATATTAACATAAGATACCTCTTTTTTAATTATGAATCAGAAGAAAAATCTTCTTATCTAAGTAAATTTAAAGAGTATGGCTTTATCGAAATAAAAAATTTCACCCGAATCAAGCGTCTACTAGAAACAAAAAACATCGCTTTAGGTGTGATATTTCGCAACTGGAAAATATATATCTACTCTATATATATATAATATTATAAAGAGGTAATATTTATATTTTGTATGTCACGAATAAACTTAAAAACTACTGGACCGATTTGGTTGAAATTTGGTCTGAAGATAGTTTGAAATCCAGGGAGTTTATAATATTGGTGTAGCTGAATAATAAAACAGTATTTTGACGCTTCTGAAAAGTGGACTACCTGACTCCTTTCAATTTGACAAAAAAAAAATTACACTGCCGACAGTAGGAAAACTCGAAACTTTGAAAAATATTTTTTTTTTAAATGTTTTAATTTCATAGTTTTAAATATTAAAATTTGTGCATTGAATTAAAAATCTTATAAAACGCGATCTTATTTATACATGAGGTACTGTTTAGCATGTTGACGGAAGTTTTTCCACTGCCGATTATAGCTCAACGCCGCTAAAGATGATTTCACTTTGAAAAAAAAAACTTTAAAAAGAAGGAATCTAGAGGCTAGCTTACGCATACGAGGTATTACATATGAAACAACGACATACTAGAATCATTCACTCAATCGTATCAAGATAATTTCGAACACATAGTTCTAATAACCATTCCCTTCCTATGTTGGATATGGTTATTTCTGTTTGTAACCGTTATTTTAAAGTTGTGTTCTAGATTTATCCCGTCTAGAAAGGGATCGTACTCATGAAATTTGGCAGGAGCTCGACGACGGCTTCGGTTCAGTTCACTTATCAGTTACAATGTGTACAACAGCTAACTCTAACAGAACACCGGATGGATATCCGAATGCCCCTGATTTCCACAATAAACATGTATGTTATGCAATCTTTTCTCTTTTTGGTTTTTGGCAGGAACTGTACTAATGTTTTACTTACGTATTGTTTAATTTTTTATCGCTGTTAGCCGATAGTTTTAGTTATTAAGTTTATTTTATTAAATGCAATTATGTAAGTTACATCTTAAACCTGAACATTTGGAACATAATAAATTACATTAAGTATATTAACTTTTGTAAAATACAATAGAAAAATACACGTTGATGGTCTCATTACAATTACAGGATGTTTATGATTTAACCACTAATTGGAATTTAGTGGGAAAATTGCAAGTGAAAGTCATTATGGCAAAAGGGCTTATGGCGAAACCCAACGCGTATTGTGTACTAGAACTGGACAATGAGAGAGTACAAACTCACTGTTCACAAGGTCAAGTTGAACCCGTTTGGAATAAAAAATACACATTGTTAGTATAATTTTATTTTGATTCTCTAATAAGAAATGCTTCAAAAGTGCTCAGCAAAAAAAAAAAAAAACTATCCAAAAACAATTTGGAATTATGTAGTTCGTATGCCATCCTATCAATATAATGCCAAAACCAAAATGAAATACAACTTTGTGTAAAATTTTTAAAATTGTAATAGAAAGTTAACAGTTCGATTTACATAAAAAATTAGAAAGACAATTATTTCATAATACCCACTGCTGAAGTTAATTAATTTTCCAAATATTCGATACTCTAAAAGATGTGTAAGGGGTAAAACAAAAGTCTTCCATTGATAGTCTGGAAGAATTCCTCTAAATTCTTAATAAATTAAAAATCGAGATAAAACTTGTTTATTATTATATCTTGCTATTTTATCGTTATTTTATAAATAAGTAATATATTTATTACAGCAACGTGTATGACGTCACGTCAACTTTAGACCTGAAAGTGTACGACAGTTCTCTAGTGAATACTATTCGTAATGAACCCTCGGGGAAGATTTCAATACCTTTGTTGAGGATACGTAACGGTGAGACGCGATGGTACGCTCTCAAAGACAAACACAAGAGGAATAGCGCTAAAGGGAACTGTCCAAGAATCCTTTTGGAAATGTCTTTGATTTGGAATCCTGTAAGGTTATGTTGTTCGAATAATATTAACAATTTAACATTAGAGTATAGCGGAATGATGCTATAATAACTATGTATTATGTTAATTTAATATTTGCAACGATGCTCATTAATTATAAATTACCATAGTTAATTAGAGATTATGCTTTGATTGGATTGTACACCTTTTTGGTACATAAATTAGTAATAAATAAACTTATAATAAAACTTTAAGGATAGAAAATGTGCACATCTATACTAAATAAATAAAAATGAAGTATCTGTTTGTAATGTCAAAATTTTTTTGACTAAATAAGTGTGAATATATAAGAAACCTACAAAAAATATATAATTTTTAAAATTTTTGTCTGATTGTCTGTTTGTTGTGGGTAACCTCCGGAAAGGCTGGACAGATTTTGACGGGGCTTTTTTTAATAGATAGCTGAAGTAATTTTGGGTACTTTTAATTTTCGAAAATAATTAAAGTTCCACGTAGAAAAATGTAAACATATAAACATTTGAATAAAATCCGATTTAATGCATAGTTTTACGGGGAAGGGGTTGAATTTATGAGAAATATTTTTACTTTATCTTAGTACTACAAAATTGACTAGTGTTCCGTATAAAAAAAATAAAATGCAGTAAAGAATATATAATATAAAACACGCACGCAGCCGTGGGCACAAAACTAGTTAAATGTCTTATAGAAAAAAACACTAAGGTCGTGAGGTCTTTCAATTTAATGACTGAGTACATTTCTATTAAACTGCTCGACTGATTTTATAGGAACACGATGTTGATGTAGTGTATATATCGAAGTTACATGTTGGAAATATTTATAAATAACTTTGGAAACTTATTTCAAATTTGCTTGAGAAAGAGAATGCAAATTTATATAAAAGAGTTTTAAAGTGAAAGTCATGAAACTTTGCCCGTAACGTTTTTGTTATAAATGAAGAAAGTATATTTCAGCGTTTTAGAAAAACTTCTAAATGAGTAATAAACGAAAACGAATTATAGGGAACGTTAGAAATATGAAATTCCATGCAGACAGAGTCGCAGGTACATCAATTTATTTAATAAAAGTAAAATTAATCTGTAGCATTAATGTATTTCTCAGATAAAAGGATCATTGAGGTTATTTCAACCAAAAGAAGTGAAACACATAAAGGAATCACCGAAATTTGATATAGCTCTCGTCTACAAAAACTTAGAGTTCGTCAAAGATACTTTTGACTTTCTGTATGAAATAAACGAAAATTTGAAGTGAGAACTCTTTATATAATACTTATTTTTGTGTGTTATTTAATATATCGAGACCTTTTTTTTTAATTAATTTATTAGTTTAAAAGATTACTTAATATGGTTATATAGCAGTTTCTTTTAGTTTTCTTTGGTACAGAAGCTATATTTACTTATCGCTAAATTGTTTTGAAAAAGCATATTTAAGTAAGAATTATGTTTATTTTATACAGGCGTCTATTCGAATGGGACAATCAAGAGTTTTCAGCTGTGGCCTTATTAATTTGGTTGCTGTTTTGGTATTATTTCAAAATGTGGACGGCGCCGTTGATGCTTTTGATACCGTTTGTTTATTTTTGGGCGTTCAATAAAAATCAACGTTAGTACAATGATTATCGTTATATTTTATAACTTATATCTATACTAACAATAAAATTGTAAATTTCACGTGTCTGTACATTTCTGAGTTTTGTGAAAAGAATTATTGCAAGGGACTAAAATAGGTAATTAAACACATTTCTATTATTTTTAAATATGTCTGTTTCGTTGTGCTGGTACGAATTAGAAAATACTAAGTATATTTTAAAAATTCAATCGGTACACTCTATCAAAAGTTATAGTCGTTTGAATGACACGCGGCGACTTTATATTTCCATGGTAGTCCCGAGGATGTGACTAGGATTCGGAGTAAAAATAAGAATAGAGTAGTGGAAAAAAGGACAATAATATAAACTAACCGATATAGTTTAGGGTGAAAAAATAGTAATATATTTATTATAAAGCTCACGTAGATGTAAGTTTTTTTTGTATCTCTATATTTTGAAAGAACTAATTGTAAAATCATACCAAATAAAGAGTGCGAACCAAGAGTCTGCAGTGTTGTGAAAAAAAAACATGCCATCTATGAAGTCCATCCATTCATTCAACCGAAAGACGTTTACTACTGGACATAGGTCTCCCCCAAAGATCTCCACGACGACCGGACTTGCCCCACCATCACCATCCCACCATCCTGGTCTTATGGAAGTTCCGTTATTTATAATGATTTACGCAAATTTATCACCTCGATTTCGAAGTCAAGATGGTTTAATATTTTTACCTAATTGAATACGATTCCAGAAGAAAAATCCTTCATGAGAGGATACAGTATCGTAGATGTTGCCACGGATCAAAATGATAATGTCAAGTCCAACGAGAAAAGTTTCACGGGTAAAATTCAAAACTTGTCCGATATGACAATTACTATAACAAATGGCGTTGAATATTTGGCTTCTCTAGCCGAAAGATTTTACAAGTAAGTGGACAATTTTAAGTAATGAATTTATAAATTCAATTGAATCTTTATTCAATGTTATTTAAATAATCAAACATTAATTATTCAAATAATAAATAGAACTGAAAGTCTTAAATTTTTGCTTCAATAAAAATTAAAGTCATGCCTTCTAAGGTTAATAACAGATAATTCAAATGGAGAGGAGTATGTTTTCTTTACGTACATACATTCTACAGCGATAGATGTCGCTGAAGTCTTTTATTTTTACACGGTGTAGCCTCAGTGCTTTGACCACAATATTCACCTGATGTTAAGTGACGAAGTGGTCCAGGATTGTAAACACATTAAGGCCTAGAGGTACTGGTTCTCAAGTGATGCTGCCAGAACACACCTATTGGTATTGTTTCTCGTTGGTATTGTCGTGCAATTTTTACATTGGTTTTATTATAAAACAATGTGTTCGTTTTGTATTTATTTTTATCAAAAATTACATCTATAGAAACTATAAATCACTCACGATGTGATGATTTACTTCTTAATCAACTTTTTTACTAGTGTATACTTTTTAGGATCAACGAATCCCTATCTGTCTATTTTCTTTTATCATCACTTCGTCTTTCCATTTAATTGTTATAATATGCTAGTAAAACGCTACAATTTTTGTAATATTATAAATACATGCATTAAACATCACGGAATTTAATAGAAATTTTAAACGACTATTTCATTTCAGCTTAGCCAGTTTCAAGGTGCCATTTCTTAGTTATCTGACGATGCTTATACTGATTATTACGTCAGTAGTGTTTTGTTTCATACCCTATAATTATTTAATGATGACTTTAGGTAAGGGTTTTATCTAAATTTCTATGTCTATTTATACGAGAGAATAAATATACAAAACATATTTTATTTATTCAGGTATTTATAAATTTACAAGGAAGTACATGAATCCAGGAAGGATGTTAAATAATGACATATTAGATTTTCTCTCAAGGATACCTGATAACGAAATATTGGTAACTACTTTTATTTTGTATTGGTTGAGTGCACGCGGCTTCGCCCGCGTCTCATATATATTCAATTTATTTACAATTCATTTTTTGTTACTAATATAAAGCAAGGATAAATCTTACTAATTCGAGAACTTGCTGTAAAACTGTGCGTCGCAAAATGTACTTCGGCCACATTAAATTATAGTCTTGCCCAGCCACTGCTCTTGAGAACTAGTATCTTAAGCTTAGTGTGTTTAACATCCTGGACCACATCGTCAGTTAACATCAGGTGAGATTGTGGTCAAAACATTTAGCCTACATAGTGTAAAAAAAAATTATATCCAGAACGACCTAGATACTTTAATGGTAGATATAAGTCAGCATGTTAATGGTGACTGTCGATAGAGTTTCTCCACGACGGTCGTTATATTTGTTGGACTGTACTTTATTTCACATCAGATGAAACGCAATCATTTTATAGTCACCTCTGTTATTAGTTACTGAGTATTTCTTGAAGACATAAATTGTAAATTTTATTATTAATTTTCCTTTATGAGTGTATTAATATCTTAATCTATAAGTATATTTGTTTTGTCGATAAAAGAATATACATTTTTTACACGGTGTAGGCTCAGTGCTTTGACTACAATCTCACTTGATTTTAAGTGACGATGTGGTCCAGGATGGTAAACATACTAACCATAGAGGAACTGGTTCTCGATTGATGCAGTATCACGGAACACACCTATTGGTATTTGGCAACAGGTTTTCAAACTTGAGGGTGGTAGTTACCCAGACGAGCATTATTAGACAATGCCCTACCACCATGCTATGATTTCCTCACGATGTTTCCCTTCACCGAATGCTCAGGCTGATTTTAGTGTTGGATAGGTGGATTCGAACCTGCGTCCATTGACGCGGAATTCAGCCGCACTATCTACTGCGCCATAATCGCTCCCATTTCCAATCGCTAAAGGTTGATTGGTAATTATTGGTAAAATTTCTAATAAATGAATCATGAATTGTTTCGGTATTTTTCTATAATTAATAAATTTTACGTAATGAAGTCTAGTAAACCAATATGTTGAATTATATTTGTGATTTCATTCCTGGATGGATTTACCATTCTGTTTCTGTTTCCAGAAAGACTGGAAGGAACTCAGTGTACCTGAACCTGTTCAACCCAGAAGAGTATTACACGAGAAAGTTAAAAATACTTAACTCTATTTAAAATAAGCTGGTCCTTATATTTGAGCGGAATAAGTATATAGATTGACTTTGAATTAAATAGTGGACATAGAACATATCAAACATTTGTTTTCTGTGGAAAAAAAATATTCAAATCTTCTCATTAAAATTATTATTATTACTTTCGTTCGATCGTTTTTAAATTTTTAATTACACACTCAAGTTAAATTTGAAGAATGAAGATCTGGCTGTATTTATTTTTCAAAAATTGTAACTATCCGATTGGATGAGATAAACGTTGAATACATATTATTACGTCGTTTATTAGCTGTTTTATTAATTTCTGTGATGCAGGATTGTAAATTAAGTTGTTAAGATTATATCAATAAAAAAAATGAGAGCATTAAATATTTTTTTTTATTCTTCATTTATACATTTTCCTTAAAACTAAATCACAATTTTTATTCAATTTTATATTGATAAATACCTAATTAAAATTATTTTTTTTTGCCTGAACATAGACAATAGTCGTGATTCAAAGTATTCATATACATTTATTGTAAATATTTGTATTCGTTTACAAAATTTATATTAAAATTCTTAAACAGAGCGGAGAATATGTTAAGTCATGTTACTATAAAAACTATTAAAAAGGGATATTAATTTAACACAGTTTGTATAGTTAATAACATCCATTAGTAATTACTATGCCTTCGTTCTGTCTCAGTTATATGACAGTAAGACATCTAATCTAATGTGGATATATTATATCTACGTATTGAAACAAATGACCATAAACAAATGTTTCCAGCAGAAACATTTTAATGGCATATGACTCATCTCTACATATATTAATAAATATTATTGCAAGTATAATTAGTGGATTGAATGCGGGTAAATGGTTAATGAAGGTAAAAATTAGGTGACACGGTATAGAAATTAAAAAAAAAATCTATTTACTGTGCCTATTTATTTAATGTGATATACAGTTTGGCAAGAAAATTCAAGGTATACTAGTAATTTGTCTTTTTATTCGATTGGTTGTTATATAATAATTTATTTCAATAAAAAAAATAAGATAATAATTTAATCGTAATGATATTAAAGCAACAATTGTCATTTTTTTTTAAGATTACTCCCTCATACTTTTATAATTACCTATATTTAATTAGTAACGACGACTAACTACGATTTCCTACGATATGATTGTTTGGATGTTTATTCCTTAATAACTTTCATATGTATGGACTTATTTAAATTAAATTTAGGTACGTTCTATTAATGAAACACATATAAATGAATGAAACATATAATGTATGGTTTTAAAATAGCTTCGTTATATCACATCAAGTTTACATTTATATCGAGCAAAGCAGGTGGTTGATACCTAATCTATTATAAAACGGAGGTTTTCATTGACAATAAAGTCTCGTTTCAAATTTCGTACTCAAAATTTAAAATTATAGGTTTTTAAAATCAGTATTTTATAAGCACTATACAGGTTGTTAGGCTGGGCCAGTAAAGGAATCTGCGCTCTCATCTTCACTTGTTAAAAATAAAACGTCAAATTAAAAATTCCATTAATAGAACATGAAGTCGGAAAAGTAGGTATTTCAGAAATCGATTGCTATTGCGTTGCGCCGCATAGGAAGAATTATGAAACACGAAAGGAACTGGCTGGCTGGCTGCGCTGGCTGATTTTACCTACGTAATTTAGACGAAAACATCACTTCGTAGTACCCTGTTTCTTCCTCCAAAACTGAACCGATTTTTCATTTTCTTTCAGTTTTAGAATAATAAAGACTTTGGCCTTTTTTAAATTCTATCCATCAAATGTGTTTGACGAACGTCTGAAAATGACGGTAAAAATCGAGATTTTTTTTCATTTTCAAAGGCTTCTAGTTTCTACAATAACTAATTTATGGAAATAATCAAAACGTACGAGCATGACGGTGGGCATGGAGGTGGTGAATATATAATATTGGTTTACAATATTTACCATAATGCTATTTATTATTCAGGGAGGAAACAGGGGACTACGTTTGTATGGAAAAAATGCCGCTATGATATCCTCTTAAGACTTCAGTCAAATTTTCTAGTAATTAATATTACTTATTCTATGCTCTGACGCGTCTATGCTGTATATTTTTTAGAATTATACCCTATAAACCTTGTAACTTAAAGTTAAATTCTTAGTTTTTAAGCATTAAGATACTTAATGACTAGGACGATTCCTATTTAAGAAATTATCTATATGTTATTATTATACGGGTTTGGTCGAATATACATAGATAGAATGATATTTTTATATACATTTCTTATATTAAAGTGGAGTTTAAAAGTCTAGATATATTTTTAAGATTGCATATGATGTAATATCTTCATTTGCGTCATACCGTATCTTTAATGACACGTTTTGTACAGCGAATTTTCTACCTTAACGACTTGCAAATAATGCTGTTTATACACGTACGGACCGGACCGTGGACATGGATTGTCGAGCTGCCCAGGTCATCACTCGCCTAAGTAGGCATGCGGAATAAGATATTAAAAAAAAGAGGATTTTTAGAACAAAAAAAGAAGAACGCCTGCTAAAGAAAAATGACACTGAACTGTTTTATTTATGCCTATTTACAGATGTAGTATCATAAAAGGATACTCTAATAATCGATACTTTATAAGTTAGAAAGATCGATCTTTTGTTCCTTTTTATTTTGTGAATTGATTCATCAAAGTTAGATTCGAATCGATTCAAAAATCGATCTTTTTCAGAAAGGATTCACATCCTACTTAGGGGATTGATAACATCGGCCGCCCGCCGTACTGTGTCCGCGGTCTGATCCGTACGTGTGTTAACACCATAACCCATATTATATACTCAATATGTATATTTAGAACCTATATAAGTTAACAACCACATATTGTTAAATAAATGGCACAACTAAATATGGATTCTACGAAGTGTGTGATTTCTTATCGACTCTTACACGATCCTGCTCCGTTTGAATTCTGTTCTGGAACTTTCAACTCCTGCCATTGTTTCTGCAATAAGACAAGAAAATATTATGACAGTATAATAAGAGCATTTTGTATTCTTTTAAATTCCGATTTATATTTCCTTGACATTACAATGATGTAGGTATAGTAAGTTGTATAACTGGTTGTGCTAGTAATCTTTTAAATAGACTATGATCAATAAGGTAAAATATTTGAAAATAGTATGTTGTTGATGATTTTGTTGTCGAGTTCATTATGTTCCATATTTATTATCTAATTGTAATATGCTAAAACTTGATTGGATTTCAAAAACTGATTATTTACATTGGTTTTATAGTGATTATAGAGCTGTAAACCAAGTAACAGAAAGAGCCGTTTTACTTTAGAAAATTAAGAAAATATTTTAATTAAAAATGTCACATGCTACATGTCTATTTCAAATGCTGTAAAGTGACTAAAACAATGACATTTCGAAACGGAAAATTGTGATGAACCAAGATTCGGGTGTATTAATGTTTTTTTAAATAATAAAGTTTTAGTTTCAAGTTTTAATATTGATTTAATTTGGTTAATTCTAACAAATATGATACGCTCTACTCAGCCGATTATCATAAAAATTTCTATACACCTTGTCACGGGTACGTAAAAGGACTTTTCATCACTGAATTTATTGACAAAATCGACAATCGAGATAAGTGGCGAACAGAAGCTAACAAATATATAAAACTACAACCTTTTTAAAACGTAAATACCTAAGAATAACATAAATATAATAAATGACACATATGCACTTACCAAAATTCTATCATCGGGTACCCGAGAAAGAAAATCCAATATATCGTTGTTAGGAACCCTATCAGGATTTAAATATTTCCGAGTGAACTTATAAATACCTGTAAACATGAAGTTTGTTAAACTGATTTTAATAGTGAAAACGTTGAATTTATATCTTGTAGGTAGTCTTCTTTTAAAAAGTTTCAAATATTTTCTCTCGATTTATTTATATAATGATTTTATTAAGGGTGGCAGAGTCTGCATGAAGTTCGATAGCGTAATCACCAGCATATTTATTTCTGATAGATACATAATAATAGTTTTTGTGTCAATTTCGGGCCGAAGGAGCTGTGGTTGGGAATACGCATTAGTACACTAAGTATTTGGAATCGTTAACCTAACTGAAATATGTATGGCTTGCTGTCTTGTTTTGTTATCTCCTCTTTGGGGCGGCAATATATTTAGGACGTAACAATTTTAAAAGACTTCAAAAGTAGATTAAAATTATTTTTCATGTAAATTAAAAAAATCAACGATTGTTTTTTAAATTTGTCGATGTCATGTTCCTTTTATAAATATATATTAATAATAGTTAATAACAATATTAATAGTCTTAATTAAAATTATACAACGAATTATCGTGATCAATCCTATGATAATGTAAATAATATGCTGGGAATATTTGCAAAAAAACTTAATTACTACAAGGAATTGAAAACAAGAAAAAAGCAATTAATATTGAAGTGATAATTAATAAAAACCCTAATTTTTACTGTAGAAAAATTTAAATAATAAATAAAAATGGCTCAAAACGGATGCCATGTTAAATAAAGTTTAGGGCTAGAGCGGGAGCAAGCCTAAATCCATCACTGTATAGTACCATAGTATGACAATGTTACATGAAAATATATAATGTAAATTCAAGTGTAACAACTTACCTAATGCTATAAATAAATAGTTAATAGGTATAATGTAAAGAGCCGCAGAGAGTCCAAACATGGCCGCTATCGCCAAGTAGCTTAAATATGGCACAGTGAAATTTAGTAAACTGAAAAAAGGACATAAACTACTATAAATTTTCTTAATAGTGGTCATGAAAATAAGTTTGTGTTCATTATATACAATATATATGAAATTCATTGTACACTTACTTTTTTACTCTTTCTATGAGCGATACGACATAATCGATCCCATCTTTAATGGTGAATGTTAAATCTTGAAGTCCATTGAGCCGAGATTTTATCGTCTGGTCATCCTAAAATAATGAAAAAATAGTTTTACTGGAGTAATTTACGCATTTAGAATAATATTTGTCTTTGTTATTGGAAAACTTACTTTATTAGATTCCAACTCGTCTTCAGATAATTCGTCCTCAGTTATGCAGGCCGCAACTAATGTACTATTATCTATATAAAGTGTTAAATTTTAATAAGCTTATTTATATTTATATCTACTGTAATGGTCACATGAATATTGTTATATTTACATATTTGTAAATCAAACTAAAACTATTCTAAAATTAATCATATGTAAAATGTATAATTTAAAAAAGTATTGGAGAGAACGAAATAACATGAAAGAAGAACTAAAAAATACACCACTACCATGCCATGGCTTCATAACTATAGTTTTTTTTACAGGAAAACGTAGGCTAGGCTAGGCTACTTAGGCTAGGCGCAGGGTATGCATCCATCATTCTCTATTTGAGTGCACTAACCAATGATCATGCCTCGTTTATACTTATATATCTAATGGTTATAATATTATTTCAGCAGAATAACATATAATTACTAGTCTCATTACGGGAATTGAAAGCTTTACTGACATTTCATGCGCAGTGATTTTTTCCAGGAAGCGCTTATTACTGATACCGAAGTATCAATATATTATCTATGCCAATACGAGCTAACGTCCGCAACTTTACAAATATAAATTACTATTATTAATATAAATGTTAATCCAAATATACATTTAAATAATAAAATATATGTTATTTCCTATTAGTACAATAATTACAGAATCCAGTGAGTAATCCAGTAAGAGATTATTATCTTCAATTAAATTCAAAAAATTGATCCCCTTATTATTTCTATTTTAATTTAAATGGTTGTATTCGATTGGAAAATTCAAGACAATGATTGCATTGAGATTTAGAGTAATATTTTGAATTAGAAATGAATAGGATAAAAAAGAAATGTGATATTAAATATAGTTGTAATAAATAATAAATTAATAGTACAGAAGAAGTTATTGAACAATAGACAAATTTCGCACAATACAGTGAAAAAAATGCCCCTATAATGTTAACAATAATTATTTATCTGACATAACGATGATTATTTGATGAAAATTTACTTTTAAAGCAATTGACTTTTATATGTATTTGTACTTAATAATTAATTTTAAAAGTTTTATAACAACTATTAGAAGTTTTCAATTTTTGAATACTTACTGCAATTTCGAGTTCCAATCGCAAAGTATATGAACGGTATTATGACTAACAAAGGAGTCATCCACATTCGGAAAAAAAAAAAAACCAAAATACCAACCACATAAGTAAAGCCATTGCGGATTTCTCTCGGCTGTCCCATTCAAATAAATACCTTTAATCAAATTATTATAAACATTTTAGTTAAGTAATTTTAGTTGACATTTTGGAAATCTTTAAAATACGAGCATTAAAATAGATGAATATCTAATAATCACGATTAATAATTATCATTATATGATTGTTAAACTAGTTTCTAAATTGTAAATAAATTCTTTTTATATATATATCATAAAAACATTCTCCAGTAATAACATTAATATCTTTTTCTTATTTAGAGTTATTTAATCATATTAAAAAAAATATGAATTAGTTAAAAATCTAATTGGTATGAAGGAATTTAGTATAAAGCAATCGTAATACGCTTATAGATTGACGTGAGTTCGACGCTTAAAATGAGTCTGATGCTATACACTATCACTTTAATTCTAACCATTTAGAATTGGTATATGTCGCTTACTACAAAGCAAGTTCACTATAATATTATTTAGGTAAAGTTCACGATACGGGCAATTTGGTTCAAATGAAAAAAAAAAGTCGAGTTTTAGTTGGGATTTTGGTTTGTAAATTTGCAGTATTTTGAGATGTCACCTAAACTCTTAGGAAAAGTTTAACAATAGGCCTCCATTTTTTATAGCACTGTAGATTAGAAAAAAAACGCTATCGGCCCTAAAGAACTTGTATTTATAGACGTAATAAATTGTAAATAATAGACAATATTTCTCCGAAAGGTCACGAGCTGTTAGCGTACTACGGCCTTCACAACGACAAATAAGTAAGTATATCAAATTTAAACCTTCATTACACTAAGTAAAATAAGTACTATTTTTAAATACAGAGTTGAAATTATCGCTTTACCATGTACTGTTAAGAATTTGAGTTGTTAATAAAAAAAATCTATAACTTTATGCGCATTTTACACTACGTCCAGTGTATAATATAAGAATCGTGCATCGTGAAGAATGATCACATTATTTTCTAGCTAAAGGGCAACGAACGATATAGTAATTGTGTCAAACATACAACAATGACTTGTAAATGCATTTAGCTTAGACGTGTACTTTGGAATTAGCCTTTCTTTAGTGATAAAAATAAATTTGAATAAATTAATGACTGATACTATTCATTATTCTACATGTTCTAAACGTAATTTAAATGTAAATATTGTTACGCTATTTATGTTCATTATTATTAAATACTAGTCTGCCCGCGGCTGCGCCCGCGTTTCTTATATTTTTCACTGCGTAATATAGTTTTTTTAATTTTTTATACGGAAACCTATTTATTTTTCAATTCTTTTTACTACTAACATTATTCAAAGATATTTCTCACAAATTCCAGCCAGTAAAACTGTGTACTGAAACGTGTTATATTGAGGTATCGTATATACATTCCTGTGTTTACTAAAAAAAATATTGTTTTGACATTACAAACAGACACTTCAATTTTATATATTAGTATAAATATAGATAATATATATGGATAATGTTTTTCTTACACTAAACAGGATAACACAACAAAACCAGTTATTAGAATTTTCAATCGAAATTTTATACAGTTAGTTTATGAACGTATTAACAACTTACAGTTGTTATATATAATTATATATGTATTTTATAAGACCAAAAACTATGACTTACTTTAAATGTTCATTTCCAGCGTAAACTACTTGAAAGATGTCTTTGACAAATTGCAAATTGTAATAAATAAGCGGAATGTTGAATTTAGCAGGAGGTTTCTGTGCGTATTTTGTTACCTTCGGACTCAATACTCTAAGAGATGCTTTAATCTGTAAAATAATTTCATAATTAAATAAAGTTTGGACACAATTATTATAAAGTGAAGATCGTATATAAGAAATCTACTTCATAGCTACTTCATATGTACTTCATTTCTATACTAATAATTAAAATTGAAGTGTCTGTTTATAATTTCAAAAGATTTTTTTTTACTAAACACAAATGAATGTATATACGATACCTATAACGAAAATAAAAATATTATTAATTTTTTTCTGTCTGTTTGTTCCGGCTAATCTCCAGGACGGCTGGATGGATTTTTTCTATATAGCTGTAGTTACTCCGCATACTAAGACTACTTCAATTTTTCGAAATAATTAGGGTTCCGCGTAAAAAAATTAAAAGTCATGAAATTGTAAGTAAAATCCGAATCAATGCACAGTTTTACTGCCAAGTATTTGAATTTGTGAGATATATCTTTGCTTAATGTTAGTATGTGAAAAATATATGAAGCGCAGGCGCAGCCGCAGGGACACAGCTAGTTGAGGAAAGAAGCAAAATGCAACTGTGGACTTTTGTCGCACCTGTGTTACATTTATTAGTCGAGTGTGTAGCATTTAACCTTGAAAAACGAGTATATGAGGTTCCTAGAGATGTTAAGAAATGAAATAAAAAAAAATTATAAAAACAATATATACCGGGTTCCATTCTAAGGACATTTGTAACAGAATTCTCGGGCAGTTTCCTTTGGCATGTGACTTCTTTGATTTATCCTTTAGTGCGTACCATTTCTTCTCGTCATTTTTAATCCTCAATAACGGTATAGATATCTTTCCTAAAGTCTCTCCAATCAATGATTCATCGTGTACTTTAATGTCCAATGTCGAAGTGATATCATTAACGCCACTGAAATAAATGTAATCAATTAAATGATTTGACAAGTTAATTTTAACATATCACTGCATTGTTTTTAAAATTAGCATAAGAATGTTAATGCATATGCATATTATAAAAAAGTTAATTGTTCTAATAGCATGAAAGTTATATGTAGATTTGCCGTTGATTGATTTCATCGAGGAATACAAGTGTCTTAGTTAGTCACGTCTAAAACATTTATGGAAGCATTAGCCGCGTTGAGCGGTTTTCGGTAAGGGGAAAAACTTATCGATTCGCATCACCTATGAAGTCAGCGTTCAGTGACATTCTAGTCAATCAAATATAAGATGGCGTTTAAGTAGATGCTTTTGGTGTTGACGCACCTAAATTATTTTCCATTTATGCCGAAAAAAGTGTGCGAGTCGAAACGATTACTACTAAATTATTCAGTGCGTTGTCTAAATAAGGTCATAAGTAATCAATCAGACTCAGAACTGTAGTTCGTGTATTATTAATTTCTCTTTTAAAACCACAATATCACCTCATATTAAGTGAGGATCTGATCCATGATGGCAAACATACTAAGACTAGAGGATCCTGCCGAAACACACCTACAGGTACATGACGACAGGATTTCAAACTTGAGGAGGGTAGCTATCCAGGCGGGGATTATTAAAAAAAAAAAAATACCTTACTACCTATGGCTATGGCTTCCTCGCGATATTTTTCTTTACTGAAAGCTTAGATACATAGAGGAGTAGGATAGATTGATTCGAATCTACTTCCACCGAAGTGGAATCTGACCGCAGTACCAACAGAGCCATCATTGCATTAATCTACTACGTTCTTTTCGTATTATGTTAGAGGTTACCATAAATAAATTTGACACTTATTAACGAGAATATTGAAGAGTACAGAAAAAGTATTTTCTTTTTAAATTCAATTACAATAATTTGAAATACATTTCTTTATGCGACATTAAGCTCAAAACATAAATATCGAATGCTTTAAATAAAATTCAAACCGCTAGTTCTGTTTTTTTCGCTTTAACCGCTATTGACCTACATGGGTCCGTCATGGATACCGGTAATCTTTTTCCGTTCAAACATTTACCTAAGGTTCATTCTTATACAAATATATAAGAATACCAGTGCAGTAAATTACTTGACAGTTTGTAAATTTCCCGTAGTTGTTTTTAAATCATATGTAAACTATATTGCCAAATAAAAATATGATGATTCTAGATTATTTTAAACTGTTGGCTTTTGTAAAATATGAGTTTGAAAACAACGTGTCTATAAACAAAATCAAAATAAAAAAAAAAATAAAAAACAATTATCCAATTTATTTCCTGAGAAAGCGTTTATGAAAGTTAAAAAACACTATCACCGGTTCGGAAAACAATGCAGTCATCAAGAAAAGCTGAAACTCGAAAAAATCGTATAGCTGTAATATATTTATACGTTAATGAAATCATCGAATAACATAGAAATACACAACTTACAGAAATGAAGTCATTTATTTTATGTGCAAAATATCGAGAACTTTTTAAATAAATATTACATAAATAACTAATGCAATTATAAAGGTTACATTGTTTTAAAATTTAAAATATGTATAAATATTCTAAAGATTTAGCTATTTGTAACACACACTAATAATAATGACTCGATAGATTGTGATTCTTCGAAATTTGTAAAACGTGTTTTCGTAATTCAAGGTGAAATTACACGTGCCTTACGAAAAGTATATAATATCTCATGTAATTTTAATTCAACGTTCGTCCATCAATCAGACAAACGGCTAAACGGATTGATATAAAATTTGATATAGAATAACATTATTTTGAATTAAAGGATTTATACAACTTTTTATGTTCGCAAATTGAACGGTCACCAGCTACGACAAGTCATTAATTCTGTTTTTACAATCACAGGTGCAGTTTAATATAAGTCTTTGAATATTATATTTTATAACAATCGAAATCGTCATAAACAAAACTATGGTTCAAATAAATGATTAATATTTACATAATTACGGTCTGTGAGTGGGTGTAATTTACGTAAATCATAAGTGTTTTCTAAAAGCAATAATAATACTCTAAAATTCAAATTTTATTCATTTTAAACAAACCGTAATATTCTTCTAGACCTCGAATTTAAATGAGACTTAAATACGGAAATGTATTACTTTGTTTTTTTTTTTTATAAATACATAAAAAGTAACTACGAAGCCCGTATTATTTCTTAAAATTAACTTAAATGCATTTGTGAGAGTAATTTCTATTGTATTCAATGACAGTGGGTTAAGTGATTCCAGAATAGTAATACAAATAGCGGTCTTTGAACTTGCTTTTCCTGTATAAGCCACACGTTTGTTTGTAGGTTATACGTATGTCTTTTATAACAAACTTTTAAAAGCTTTAGATATATAGCAATATTAAATTTTAATTAGTATACATAGCTAATATTGCAAAAATATAAGGAAAAAAGGAGAATAAAAGCCCTTATTTTTAATTCTAAAAGATTATTATGATGAGTTTGCAGTGATTTCGCTAATAACAAGAATTTAAGTTTTACTATAAATTTAAATTCACAATTTGTTTAACTAATGTAACCACTTTTCTACATTATTTAGTAACAAATACGGTTCAATTTATATTTAAGTTGTTTCTAGCATTATTTTTATGTGCATTTTCTTAACTTTCATATCAATAAATATCGAATTGTACGTTATAATTCAAGCAAATCTTAATATTAAAACATTATTACATTCTCCGATCAATGTCATATTTAAAATAAGTAATTTTTTTTCTTTCGTAATAACTATGCTGTTTAACTGAGAAGTTTTAATAAATTCACCGGGTTTGTGACAAGCGCATAAGAGCACTAGGCTGAATCAATTTGGCCTATGAGGTGACAATCATAAGCGTTAACACACTACTACTAGTTTTAAAAATACGCTGGACATTGAAAAGGACTATAACAAAGTAAATGATTCAGGTATAATCTATCAATTTTCAATATACGTCATAAATAATACTTACAAAGTGTAATTTTTGTTCCAAAACGGCTCCGATGTCCCGCTAACTGTATGCGTTTGTACCCTAGAATTGTCTAGTTCTAGCACGCAGTACGCATCAGCCTTCCCACTTAGTCCCAAAGGACTCAAACCCCGTGCGCCGTGCACCGTAACTGACAGTTGTCCCACCTCGTCCCAATTGTTATTAAGGCGATACCATGACTACAAAAAAGAAATAACATAAATATAATATATATGTACGAGTAAATAAAACTGAAGTGTCTGTTTGTGATGTCAAAATAACAATTTTTTACCAAATACATATGAATGTACATATATGCGATATCTAAACCAAAAATATATTATTTATAATTATTGTCTGTCTGTTTGTTCCGGATAATCTCCGGAACGGCTGAACCGATTTTGATGGGATTTTTTTGTTAGATAGCTGAAGATACTCCGCGTAACTTAGGTTCCTTTGGCTTTTCGATAATCATTAAGGGTCCGTATAAAAAAATTAAAACTCATATACTTTCGAATAAAATACTATTCAACGCACAGTTTCACTGGCAAGTATTTGAATTTGTGAGAAATAGTTTTGCTTTATCTTAGTATAAAAAAAAATTAAGGAAAATAGTTATGATTCCGTATAAAAAATAAAAAGCGGTGAAAAACATATGAAACCCAACGCAGCCGCGGGTATGCAGCTAGTATTATAATGAAGTCTTGTAGAAATAACCTCACTAGATAAAAAAGCGTGTTTTTCCATGCTCGGCTTATTAATTTCTGTGTTATGAAGAAACACGAATGAAAGAAGAACGTAGTTTATGTTTACAGTTCGTGCCTACAAACTACATGAGACTACTGATATGATTTAAAACGGTAACAATTTGTTTAGAATGATAAAATATTTTTTTATATACACACAACAGTAAGAAACTAGGTGTGAATTTTTATTTGTACATAAAATAGGTACAACGTTATTTTGTTATTATTTGCTTGTATTATTTTACTTTGTTTGAAAGAGATAAGCTGTGTGGTGCCGGCTAAAAATAGTACACGGCATATCTTAGGATGGGCAGCAGCATCCTCTCAGTACCACAAACATCTGACTGCGATCGCCAAGTGTCGCGATTATGATTATTTTGAGGGATACCTGCCCAGAAATAAGCCCATACAGTCGCCTCCTTCTTAATTTCTGTGACACTGGTGCCATATTCAAACTTAACTTAAGTATAACCTTACATATTAACTAAAAATCTTTAAATGGTCTTATGTAATCTAAAACACGGGACGACTAATTTGTGTTTATTATTTCTTGTATTAAAATGATGCCCGTCGTTTTGTAACTAGACCAAGTTTACATTTTTACGTTTAAATTTACATGTAAAAACATTAAATTATGAAGAATGTCAAAGTTTAGATACTGTATTCCTGAAACTTGTTCTTCTAAGCATTCGCGAGGTTATATGTTGTAAAAAGTAAATTATTCGAACTGCCTATTTTTGTAATATAAATTTGATATCTATCTCAGGTGCTGCTCTTTTTTTTAACAAGGAGAAATTTATTTACGCGTCCTCCTCTCAATTACGCAGAGAGGGTTTGTGGGACTCGCCCGGCTTGAGATGGACGCCTGGAATACCCACTAAAACTCCTTGGTACCTTCTCACACCTTTTTAGCCGGGGAGCGGGAATTGTAATCTGTACTGCTGCCGCTCGACCCGGCCGGTATCGGCCCCTCAAAAGGATTCCCCTTCAATTGTTCGAGGGGTTAGTTGGACCCCTCTTTACCTCCTTATGAGGAGGCGCAGGGCACGATGCGCCTCTCCCCTTCCGCGTAGTGGTATGACTGCTATGGGCGACCAACCTACGGTGTTGGCCGCCCGTAGATCCACCTCATGGCAGCCTCAAATCGTTGCCGGCATAAAAGTGCTGTCTTCCCACAACAAAACAACTTGAATAACTGTACAGAACCTATGCACGTTGCAAGTGCTGTATTATCACGGCGGCGATGGGATAGAAGAACTTTCAAAGTCGGAGGATTGGAGGATCTCTTGAATCGCAGCCAGAAGGAAAGAACTAGAATTTACTCTACAACTGTATCTGAATATAAGAATATATAACTAGTTATTCCTGCGGCTTTGCCCTCATATTATATTTTCTATTACGCACAATTCCTTCATGTGTCGTATATATTCCAAGTTATCATTGGAAAGTATTGGACCTTATTGTTTCGTACAGGCCCTGAATTATTTATGGTACTGACGGAAAGCAAAGATATTTCTGAAAAATTCAAACACTTGCTAGTAAAAATGTCCACTGAATCGGATGTTGTTTATAATTCCGTGTTTTAATTTTTTTATGTGGAACCCTAATTATTTTACTAAAATAAGTTACTCCTCATAATTTCAGCTGTTTGCCAGAAATGTTCCGTCAAAATCGTTTCAGCCGTTTCGAGAACCGGAACAAACATACTAAAATTTAACAAAATATTTTATGGTATAGTTACTGTACCGTATATACATACATTCATATGGATTTAGAAAAAAAAACTGTTATTTAGTTAGTACAAACATATCCTTCAATTTTATTTATTTGTATTGATAGTATAAGAAGGTAATTAATTAATATAACAATATTTCTGTTTGTACAATATTACGTTTAAAATATAAATTGTTACAAGCTACAAGGTTATTTCATGAATATCGAATAATCTTTTGAAAACGTTGAGCTCGAGGTCAAGATAGAGTCAGATGTTTAAGAAATCCACACCGAATGGAATTAACTAGGTAGTTATAACAAAACTATTAATTTGGTGTTCAACAAACAAATAACAAATTCAAATTTAATTTGTTTGTTTTTTACAGGAAGCGATATAACTATGTTTTTTTTTCAGTTATTATTGAGAAACAAAGTAGAAAATAATGCCTCTGTTTACAACAATGAGTTTATTTTAACTGACTTAGCTGTAAAAACTTAATAAAACCTATATTTATCTGCTTACAAATACTTATTTGGAAGTAATTTTCTAGTTAGTGATTTTAGTAACTAATTCTATCAAACTCGTATAATTTAGGAGTTTTTTTCGATAGTTTATAGTTTTTATCAAGCTTACGCAATATAGTTCCGTAGCCGATAGTTTGCAAGACGGATAATTAAATACTTTTTTTGTCATAATTACAATTACACTTTGTAAATAAAATTTTCTGACAAAACGATTATAGTTGTATTGTATCTGTTTTTTTGTCGTAAGAAGTGTGGTACAATGTTTTTTTATACATATACAACGATAAAACAAGAAAAACACAAATTATTATGAAAATAGCTTAGTTTTTAGAGTACCGTTTTCTAAAAGTGAATATATTTTTTAACTATCAAATTGTAACATTTTTACATAAATAAATTAAATATAAATTTAAATGAAGCTATGATAGCGAAATTATTTAGAACAATGGAATATCGGATTTATTGTTACGAGTTTGTTTCGGGACAAACTAATATAACTTTTTAAAATACCCGTGTATTTAGTTACTGAATTCATTAGTAATTACATAAAGTATGAAGTGGAAATATTAGTTACGTGAATGTAGCCGTGGATGAAAACTGCTGTCTCATAACTCAGAATTTAACTTAGTGTGTTAAAAAATGTTTTGTGCATATTCAGTTCGCTTCCCTTGTCCTTAAAACCGTAGTAAGTATCCGGCTGAAATTTTCACTATATACATTATTATGGAGAGCGGAACATTCTAAAAATAATGATAATGTCATTCACAATCTATCTATATTAATCATCAACGCTGAACCTATACCGCTGGGTCTACAAAATTGAAATTTTGGCATTAGGTACTTGTTATGATGTATGCATTATCTAAGAAAGATTTTTTTAATGTCATATTAATGATGTAAAATAAGGGATAAACTGTTGTATGAAAGCCCATCATTTTCATACAAAGCAGCATGAAATTGAGTACACATACTTCTGGTTAGAAATAAATGTACATGTGTATCAGCGATTTTCAAAATTTTGCTCCTTTGACATTCGTAAATATTAACCTTGTAACGTTTTATTCAGGAGGGAAAATATAGGCTGCTAATGGTATGAATTACACGATAAGGAGCCCGCGGGCACAGCTAGTCTTTTATAAAAAAGGATGGATTCCCATACGCGAAACAACTATCTTTTTAGGTTAAAATTGTTATACGTCAAACTTTCTGTGATAATGGTGTAAATGTAAAAATAAAAACAAAATATATGCAGTTGAACATGCTCAAACGCCCAAAATAATTGTAAGATAATACGATGGTTTTCGTAAACAGTTATATATCGTGTAATGGAAACTGAACAATCATGCTCGCGTCTAATTTATGCTTGAGCATTGCATAAAATTACCAAAAGATTTACAACAGGATTCACTTCTAATTATTATATATAATTTTAAACAAGCATATTACAATTTTTTAACTACAACGTAAAGTCAATCGAAACGTTCAAAATGATAAGGTATTAAATTTTATGAAATAGTATAAGTCTGGAGAATAATAAAAGGATGTAAATAACTAAATATACATGCTGTAATACCGGAATGTTTCCTTTAAACAGGGAGTGCTTTTATAATGTGATTCAACACGTAAAAACCCAACGAATGTGGTTAACTGGTACGATGAAAAGATAACTGTGGAGGTCGAACTAATGTGTTCTTATAGTTAATGGAAACGCAAGCAGTATCCAATGAATAACTTATTTATCTCAGTGCTATAATAAGAATATTAATTTACTAGCTGTGTGCCCGCGGCTTCGCTCGCCTTTCATACATTCTTCACAGCGTTTTATTGTTTTTTTATACGGAACCCTAATTATCTTCCTAAGAAAAATTAGTACGAGATGAAGTAAAAATATTTCTCATAACTTGCCCGTGAACTGTAGTTTGAATCGGATTTTATTCAGATTTTCATTAGTTTTATTTTTTTACGCGGAACCCCAATATTTTCGTAAATTAAAAGTATCCTAAGTTATCCAGAGTAACTGCAGCTATCTATCAAAAAGAGGCCCGTCAAAATCGGTCCCGTCGTTCGGGAGATTACCCATTACAAACAGACAACATTTAAAAAAATTGTATTTTTGGTATAGGTTTATCGTATATGTACATTCATATCTATTTAGCAAAAAAAAATAATTTTAACATTACAAACGGACACTTCAATTGTATTAATTAGTATAGATATATTTATATTTATATAATTTGTATTATATTTTTTATTATTAGTTATGTATATATTATACAAACTGTGCATCCGCGGGTTCGCGTTTCATATATTCTTCACTACGTACTTAGAAAACAAATGAATGAAGAAAAATTAAAGTCTTGTTTTTAAAACGCGAAAAAATAATGTACATAAAAGTAAATCGAAAAAAATGAGAAAGGGTCGATGGAATCCAAAAAATAAAATAGCCCATAACCATCTACGAAAAATTCCGCGTCGAACCCAATCCCGATACGTTCTATTATTTTGGGGTGATGGTACCTCAAAGGACCCCCATTTTCCTTGTATATATAGATTATTATTTTGTATAGTTAAAATAATGTTGCCCATAGAAAATCTTGAAACTCCCAAACGTTCAAATATAACCTTTTTAATTAATCACAGAATATCAGAACAGATAATTAAAATCTTCTGGTTCTTTTAGTTTTCATGGTCATTATACTAATTTTGCGATTTAATAACATTATACTAATTTAATAATTTTGGCACAGCGAATTAGCATTGCCATCCAACGTGGCAATATGGCCAGCCTCCTGGGAACCTTCCCGTCTGGCGGCGAGCTGGACGGCATTCATTATTTATAGTATTTTATTTTATTTTAATTTTAAATTTTTGTGTATAAATTTATGTACTTTTTGAATAAATATATTGTATTACATTTTGCGATTGATATAGGTAATTTAATAGACAGAATCTAATAAATATTATGAATATCCTGCATACTCCTGGAAGCCTAGTGCATAATGTTTTTAGCGTTCTATTTTTTTTTACGTAAATCTATACTAATAAATAAAGTTGAAGTGCCTGTTTGTAATATCAAAATAACTTTTTACTGAATATATATGAATGTATATACGGTACCTACACCAAACACACAATTTTTAAATTTTTTGTCTGTCTGTCTGTTTGTTCCGGCTAATCTCCGGTACGGCAGATAGCTGAAGTTACTCCACGAAACTTAGGCTAGTTTTTTATTTTTCGAAAATAGTTAGGGTTCCACGTATTGTTAGGGGAATGCGTAAATACATTTCCCCACGTAAAAAAAATATAATGAAATTATGAAAATCAGAACCATCAAAACATTATTTTTCAATGATTATAAAAACCATATTAGGCATTGAAGAATATACAAAACGCAGGTGGAGCCGCGGACACACAGCTAGTAAAGAATATAATATATAAAATAAACTTGGATCACAACAATACTACAATTAAACAGAGTTACTGTACTTATAGTAACTTCTGTATACTTAAGTTATGAGTAAAAAACTAGTTTAAAAGTATAAATGAATAATTAGATAATTTATAATATCGTTTAGAAATGTGGCAACAATATTTTGTATTTCTTAGGTACATAATACCTATAGGACTTCGAAATAATGGTTTAGATATTTCTCCATAAATCTACGTGTTAATTTACCCAATCATATTTTTATTATTGTTGTTTTGTTAATTTCATATTGCATGTTCTATATTATAAGGTAGAGATACTTTAACTAATGATTACTGATGAATCACACAATGTATAACTGTATGACTAAATTTACTCGGAGAGGAGTAAAAGACCTGGAAATTTTCCATTGTATTTCTCAAATCACGTGAGCTTCTGTTAAAAAAGTGTGTTTTGGAAATTTATTATTCTTTCAATAATTGAACAGGATTTAAAACTGTTGTATGGTAATTCATAACCTCAGTATGTTACAAATATGTAAACATCTATTACATATTTGTAGTAATTAACTCATTCAATAATTATTTATAAATATATATTACGTTAGTCGTAGTTTTCTCCTCGAACATAATGATGCATGTTACTTGTTATATAGTCAGAGAAAAATATTTTTATACAATTATAAGTGATAAAGGTATGAACATTGGGGTAGCTATAGAACGGTGTGAGTAGTACCACACCGGGTACCACAATTATTGGGGGTTACCATTTAGATAGAAAGTAAAACTTAAATAGGTACGGTTTTTGACTGGTTTTTCTCTTGTTCGGTAAAAAAGAGGGTTATGTGGGATTCCTATTTACTAAAGCAAATATTCTTTTCGTTTATAGGATTATGATATTTCACTGCGTAATCGAATAAGGAATGCGAAGATCCGCAAAAGAACCAAAGTATCCAACATTGCTAGAAGAATTTCCAAACTAAAGTTGCAGTGAGCTGGGCATTTTGCTCGTAGAACTGATGTCCAGTGGGGTCAACGGGCTCTATAATGGCTACGACGCATCGGAAGGCACAGCGTGGGTAGGCCTTCAATAAAGTGGGCCGATGACCTTGTGAAGGTTGTTGGAATTCGCTGGATGTGTGTGGCGCAAGACCGGACGTTGTGGACATCTTTAGATGAGCCCTATCTCCAGAAGTAGACCTATTTGGTTCGAAATGAAGATGATGTTTCTTTTTATGTTACGTGGAGGTTTATTTACTTTTATTTTAAGTTTTTAATAATACCTTTTTTTTATTCTCATTAACACTGTTGACATGAAAGGCCTTAAGAACTGAACCAGGCATTTTAGCGAGCGCTTAGAGCTCTCATCTGAACAATGGTAACTAGCATAAGCGCTCCGCAGTGACAAGAACATTGGCCTGGCTGTTACCAGTATGCATATTCCGTGAAATTATATATTAGTTTAAAGTAAATAAAAGAGAAGAAATACAAATCTTACAAAACCTGAATTGATTTTTTGTTTTACTTGTGTTGGTAGTGTATTAATGTAATTGTATCGCGCAGGGTTCGGACGCAGTTAGACGATCAGGGCCTGTCTCACGCCACTGTGGGAGGTGAGCCAGGGTGTGTGCAGGGTAAAACTTAATCGGCCAACCCCGGCAGCAGGTATGATAGTTACGCGGACATGGGTGCAACCACAATTGAATTCTTGGTCTGACGGATTGTATTGAAGAGAATATTACGCCATCGGCGATTTGTTCTCAGAATGTTCGAATCTAGGTACAATCAGAGGGTTCGAGTGTGCCGCTGCTTGATCGAATTAAGTTCGAGAGAAGGATTTGAATAAAAGGGTATATGAAAAGAGTATGAAATATTATGTTATTACCTATGTTACTACTTCTTGCTTTTATAAGTCAATAATCTTCTAAGGCTAAGTGATGTCAAGGCCCATAGTGGACTCAAAGAGAAAGAGTATGGACAACTAATTTAATTTAATTAACCATTTCGAGTTAATATAACTGAAATAAAAACGAAATCATATCTAACAGTAAAATTATAACTTCAAAAAAGTTATCCCATATTTAAATTATTCAAATATCTTTGGGATTAAAATCTGTTTGTAGTTAAAATGGCAACAATGTTATATCCTTTTCTTCGAATTGAGGCAATGCTGTTGACCAGAAGAGTCTTGACCGGCCTTGAAATTTTTTTTAACCCTTGGGGCGCTCAGTCGTTAGGTCATAAACTGTTATATCTAGTTATATTAAAGTAACATCAAACAAAATAGTTATTTCGTTTAATGCTATCAATTGTTTCATATATATATAAAAACATTCACTCAGATCACTTCAAAAAATATGTAATAGGAATAAAATCGTTCAAATTACAAACATTGAATGGATTCAATATAGAATTGAGTGAAAAAGGACGACATTGTTCAAATAAAAATAAATTATGTTTGTTTATTATGGTTATTAATAATGTAATAAGTTGACATTTGGGTCTATAACTTATCGCTTATTATTACTATTAACTTATTATTACTATTTTTAGTGACGTAAGCAGTTTTCGTAGAACTAATATAATTTTTTAATTTAATCCGATACCGACGTGAATGTCGAGCGTCGACCTTTAAAAGCTCGCCATATTGATATCTAATGATTATGTATTAGGTATGTTTTATTTGTTTTTTTTTTATCTTATTTGCCAAATATTTTTGTTATACAAAGAGGATCTAATCTAAAGGACAAACTATACGTGTTTTTATTTAAAAATATACTCATACCATAGTTAGTATAAAATATAATATAATGATGTCATGTATGAAATAGTTGTTACTACGTACTCCGTATTAAATACGTACTAAAGCATTGTTTAAAAATAAAACTTTAAAGCAAGATAAATTATATCCGTTCAAAATTGAAGGCTTAATTCGAAGTTTACATTTTTAAAGGAAACTTTTACTATTTATTTAGGTACTTGTTTTATTTGTTTACTGATAGACATGGATAAATCAATTTTATTCGTATGATAACTTCAAAGAGTCTCAGCAAAAGCTTTTTAGGTTTAAATCGTATCAAATTAAACTATAGAGTTATCAAATTTTCCCTAAGTATAAGGTTAAAGTTGTAGTTCTAAAATTAATATAATAGTTACTCATTTCCTGTTAAAATACAAAATTTTGGAGATAAAAGTACCTATCTTTTTATTCGGCTTAGAGATGTAGTTCAACCTAAAGTGTCAATATTCGGTGGTCTTATGGTTATATAGTACCGATAAATGCCCAGACCAAGATTCATACTATTTTGCACCGTTCTGTTAATTAGATTTTCTGGCTAATGGTTGCAACACACAGTGGACGGGTCGGGACACCAGGGCAATATTTCTATAGAAGACATCTACCTTTTCTAAAGTAAAATCGTTCTAGTGTCCCGTCCCGGCCATTATGTGTCAAGAACTGAGTTGCTTTAAACGTTCTCCATAAAGCTCGACCGAAGCTATCAAGGCCTATGACGTCAACAGCATTAGTCATTTCGAAAATAAGTTATAAAGCAAAATTCCTTTTTTATTACGGTTTGAAAATCATTATGAAGAAACAAATGAAGTAGACACCTGTAATAAATGTAAGTAACATAAAGAAGAGTATCAACAAAATGTTACATACGAACTCATTTCTTGGCGGGTCAGGATGTTGGACACTGTTTGTTGTAGGGATATTGTCCATGGGTACGTTTTGAGTTGAACCGTTAAGTGTAATCAACATATGCAAAGCGCCGTGACCACACTCCAATTCTTGCCAAAGATCGTGAGTCTTCTCCTTTTGTATTTGCGAAAGGTCGATGACACATCTAAAAATTATATAACAAATTTAATAAGGAGTTTAAAGTACTTTTGCAAAGGAATGGAGAATAGCCCGTCAGTAAAGCATATAATTAACGCAGCATGAATGAAATGGCGGCATAACACAGCTACTACTAGTTATAAGCAAATCCCCCTTAAAGAGGGATTTACAAGTACATGTTACGGACTGTCGTCTTGTATGGACCAGAATGTTGGCTCATAAAGGTGACGAACGAAAAAAGACTACATGATGTTGAGATGTATGTGTGGGGTAACAAGAATGGACAGGATTAGGAATGAGTATATTAGAGGAAGTTTAAAAAAAATCGGATATGAATATGGACGGTTGTAGGAGAAGGTGAAGCAAAAATTAATGGACTGTGTGAAAGATGTTATTTAAAGAGAGTGAATGCGGAGATTACTGCAAATAGAGAGGAATAGAAGAGGATGACATGTTGCACTGACTCCAAATAAAAATGAGATATGGGTAGGGAGATGATGATTTAATAATGCGTACAAATCTTAAAATCGAAAAAAGAATACCTTACAACCTTACTATTTATAAATAAATACCTACCATACATACATATTAAAGAATAAATATTGATGATATTAGAATCTTAGAAAAATCTGTAATAACCAGTTTTGTCTGATGAGTTGACACCTACTTATAAAGCATATAAATTAGTTTAACCACATAACCAGTTTAATATGACATTTAAATGGTAAGCGTGACTGCATTAAGTACAAATATATACACATAATATATTGGTATATGTACAGATTTTATTTATTGCAATAAATTTTATACGGAAAAATCACCGAACAACATAATATAATTTATGGGACCAGATATACTCGCAAATTTTATTCGTTTTTTTTACGAATAACTTATTTTTTGAACAAATTAGTAGGGAACTTTTGAGCATACTAACATGAGTCTGGTAGTTGAACAACGTGTTTTTTTTATTAAAAATAAGGAACAAATTATAATAGAAATATCTATGTCTACTGATGCAAATCCTTATATGCCCTATAATATTGGCAGGATGTCAAACAGGATCCTAACTTAGTATAAAGCTACAGATTTCTTAGTACAACATTCTTTGGTAAAGTATATATATATATATATATAATTCAATTACAAAAAAAGTTATTAAAAATTATTCCTGTACATTAAATGTATTGCTCCTAGCAATACAAAGTTTTTAAAAACTCACCTCAATGTGGGTGAAAAAGGGGATACAAATTGGTATGGTAGGTAATCAAGTCAGTTTTAAAGTTATGTATGAAACTCTGTAAATAAGTTTCTCACATTATAACAATGAAGAAAATACATTTAAGCGTTTTTAATAAACGTCATAAGTAGGTATGTTTACTTCAATATAGAAACTACGTATTTATATTTTATTTAAATCATTGATAACCCGGGCAAAGTCACGGGCATAGTTAATGCCAGTTAATGCTAATGGTGTTCTATACAAAAAAGTAATTATTTAAGATTTAATTAATGTTGCAATTCCATAACCTGCAGTCAAACTGAATGTTCAGTTTTGTGGGTCGGTTATATAGGTATAATATAGGTTACATTATAAGATGTAAACAAGAGATAACTTTTTTTTAAATAGTTCAGTATAATATATATTGTTAAATGTGTCGATTGTTTAACGTTTTCCGTCATTTTATGATTTTTTTATCACAATGTTATACGAATACTGTACTTATTTGGTGATACATTGCGAATATTTAAAGATAAAGTGAAGTTTTTGGGAGAAACGGAAGCTTATTAGATTCCTTGGTATAAATTCTGTAATCTGTACATTCAATTAAGCATAAGTTATTAAGTCTTTGACATTTGTTATTATTATTTTTGACATTTTTTTTTACATCTAACTGATGCATATTGATAATTGTTTGTATGTACTAAATTAATGTAATATAGTGTATTGGCCACTGGCTATCCATTTAGAATAAAGAAATAAATAATAATATGCTCAGCATAATACAATAATATATCAATGATTGATAATGTATCAATAATATATTGAATGATTTCAATGGACGCAGATGTTATATACATATATATTTTTTTACAGTGATCGTTGTGAGGATGGTTTTGCTGTTTTAAACTTACCTGCCCATGAAGATCTTTTGTTTTCCTTTTTGCCAAACTGTAATTTCTAGGTTGTTTGTTTTCTTCGTGCATGTACATGTTAAATTTTTCACACCACATCGGTTTTGACTTCGATACTTGTCTAGTTTTATGATTATCGTTGCCTAATCTGTAGACAAAAAATTGATCTTTAGAACGGATATCTACCTTTACATCAATTTTATAGCCACCAAGAGCAAGACAAAACATGTCTTATATCAAATGTTAATTAATTAGGAAACTTTTTTTACACGATATAGGCTTAGTGCTGTGACCACAATCTCACGTGATATTTAAAGACAATTTGGTCCAGGATGGCAAACACACTAAGCCTAAAGGTACTGGTTCTCAAGTGATGCTGCCGGAACACACCTATTGGTATTTGACGACAGGTTTTCAAACTTGAGGGTGGTTACTACCCAGGTAGACATTATTATAAAATGCCCTACCGCCATGCTATAATTTCCTCACGATGTTTTTTTCTTCAGCGAAAGCTCAGGCTGATTTTAGAGTTATATAGGTGGATTCGAACCCGCGTCCATTGGCACGAAAGTCGGCTACACTATCCACTGCACCATGGTCGCAAAAAACTTTACCAGTACATGTGTATATACACATATATGTATTTAAATAAATAATACCAAGTGTTACACTTAAATATGCTTTGCATATTTATAATCAGAGAAACAAATAACCAACCAAATCATTTAAATCAGCGAGGCATGAAATAAAATTTGTATACGTATACTTGGAAACAATTAATGAATAAATTTTCGAACCACTTGAAACGTAAAAACGTTAGTGACTGTGATAAGCAGTGGTCTAAGCAACTTTGCGACCTCTTCGTCCTCCTTGGTGATACTTAGCGAGGTTTTATATCAATCATAGATCATGTGTATTTTTATTCGTTAATTTTCAGAATATTACCTAATAGAATTCTGGAATTTTTTGTCATCGTTACCTCTCGTAACGGCTAGCGTGTATTTAACACGTGATATCTCACTGCGCCCCTCTCCCCCCAAATATCACAATATTTGGTGTTGTTTTCCGTAACCCCTCCCCTCTTTCGAGCCTCATGTGATTAATGGGCAAGTAAATATTGACGAACTTTTATTATTAATGTTATATTCATATATGTATTTACATATATAACTCTCTGTGGCGATAAACAAAAAGTTATTTTAATAATAACTTCTCGAAGCATTTTTGATTTGCCGGATATTAAATTCAAGGATACTATGATACAGGTCGGAAGGTGAATGTTATCGTTATGTTAATGATATCAGTTAATCACTTCCTCTCTGCAATTTTAACTCATAACTGTAATTAAAGCTTTATAATTTATATTGTTAAATTCTTTTAATAACTAGCGGTTGCTGCCGACTTCGTTTACGTGTCTTGTCTTGATTAAACGTGGGCATTACCCTGCCAATCAACAAGCGGGATGTAACTTGTTTCTCCTGCCTCCGTCAATTATCTCGTAACCCCGGAAACGCGTTCGTCTGTTCGGACTGGGACCGAGGGCTTGGAAAGGCTCATTAGAAATTGAGAGGAAGATACGTTAACTTAACTTTTTTTTTTAAATTCTGGGCGATGTGTTGTAAAGGGTGAAAGTGAAAAGGCGTTGTATGATTTGGTAGAATATTTAGTATACGATACATATTAACAACATACCTAAATGTTCTTGTCTATAATCTATACTAATACTAATAAGTAATATTGAAGTGTCTGTAATGTCAAAATAACAATTTTTAAACAAAAAAAACATATGAATGTACATAAATACGATACCTATACCAAAAATACAATTTTTACAATTTTTGTCTGTCTGTCCGTCTCTCTGTCTGTTTGTTCCGGATAATCTCCGTTATGGCTGGACCAATTATGACGGGCCTTTTTTTTGTAGACAGCTGATATTACTGCGCGAAACTTAGGGATTTTCGAAAATAATTATGATTCCGCATAAAAAATCATAAAAAGTCCGATTCGATGCACAGTTTTACAGGCAAGTGTTTAAATTTAAGATAAGTATTTTTACTTTATGTTAGTACAAAAAAAACTTGGGATAATAATCAGGGTTCCGAATAACAAATATTAAAAATTTTGTTAAGCGCTGAAAAACAGCTATTTATATCTATAATTACCTATATAATCTATAATTTATGAATTTAGGCTGGTTAAAGATATTTCATGATATTGATGCTCGATGACTGACTCATTTAGTATTTATTTGTTTTATAAAGATAAGTTTGGCTTACTTTAGACTTCACAGCGTAAGTATTGTGTATAAGATTGTAATGTGTTTAGGATTTTGTTTAGAAATATTTATCTTTTCTTTGGTTATCAAAACTTTAGAAATAATTTGATTTATAAAAATATGTAGCCTAAGTTTTATCATATCAAGGATAATGTACGATGACAAGTGTACAATTACCATATTTGCCAGCTGGAGAATGATCATCTTTTTTTTACACCCAGTATAGGCTCAGTGCTTTGACTTTAATTTTACCTCATGTTAAGTGACGATGTGGTCCAGGATGGTAGACACAAAAAGCTTAGAAGTACTGGTTCTCAAAAGATACTGTCGGAGCAAACCTGTTAGTATTTGGCGAAAATTTTTCAAACATGAAGGTGGTAGCTACCCAGGCGGGCATTATTAGAAAATATCCTACCACCATGTTACGGTTTCCTCACGATGTTTTCTTTCTCCGAAAGCTCAGGTTGATTTTTGAGCTAGATAGGTGGGCTTGAACACACGTCCATTGAAGCGGAATCCGGTCGCACTATCGCTTCGATTTTATTACGAAAACTTATTTTAAAAATATTATTTAAGTAACGAATAAAATATTGAGTAATAATCAGAAGAATCGATCTTGTATGACAAAAGAACGTCAGTCGAATTAGCGAGAGAATGCAGGCTAAGTTATGCTAAGAAATATTTTTTTTTATAACAGTGACCTTGTTGGATTCCAACTAAAATCCTTTCCGTGATAAACCGCTACCCATGTAAAACATCTGTATTGATGTGTGTGTTGTTCGATTCACCATAGTAAATTAACTATATTGTTATCCTAAAGTTTTCATTCTTTTTATTATTCAACAAACTTGTTAAAACAATCTGATCGTAAGTGTAGATACCAAGAACAACGCTGACTAACGAGGAATGATGTGTTGACTGACGGTTGGACGTGTCGTCATATACGTACCAGTTTAAAGAAAGCCTTGGCCTTGACAATTTTGTCCCTTTATTTAAAGTTTATTCAGCAGAATATTTGAGACATCCGAGTTAGTACAGCTGATTTTCAATATCCACATTGATATTCGAAACCGTTTTACATCTCGAGCTCTTTGTGGTTAATACAGTCTAGTGAAATCAATATTCATGTGGTTAAATATTAGTGTCCGACCGAAGGTCGATTTTAGGCTGAAGAATTAATAGTCCATCGTCATAGCCGAAGCTGAAGGTTTAATAACCCTAATAAATATGGTCCATGATTGGAATTGAAAAAGGTTGGCTATATTAGCTTAACAAGATGATTAAAATTACCTCCAACTGGTTAAAAATAATAACACTGAAAGTATATTATTTCTAATATTTATTTACTTAATAGTAATTAATAATCACTATCAGTCCCACTCTGCCTAAGTCTCGCTTTTTTCAAATAGTGTCAAACTAGAGTAACAAATATAATCACAATTTAATAAACTTTGGTCAATAAATAATTATAAATCAAGTACTGGCTATTTTACTGACAAGTTAAAGTAATTTAAGGTAACCATCAATAAAATGATGTGAAGTTCGCTAAACTGACCAATCGATAGCCCTTAACGGGGCACCTGTGTGGGCAGATGATCTGACAGCCTGCAACATCGCAGGCCTGCCGTAGCAAGCGAACGCCGCCAGGTCAATTAGAGGATACCGCACGGTATTTTTTGAAGCCGCGACAGTGTTAACTGCCTACTCATCCTGGGATTTGGAGGCGAGAGCTCTCACCACCCTGTATCAGTGCCGGGTCGATATACTAAAAACAGGAGTTCGCCCTGCGCTCCAAATAACGAGGAGCGGAGGCTTGAGTTTTGCTCACTAATCGTGATAGAGTGGTAACTGCACTTGGATCATTCCAGTTTCGGTGGATCCACTGTAGAAGTCATCCGGTGTATACTACCGAATTGGACTGGGTCAAGGGGTTTTTTTTTTACATAGGGAAATGCATTTAGTCACCTTCCCCCCAAACGGGGGCAAGGAAAGACTGTGGGACTAACACTAGGGAAGAGGACCCTAGCAACTACCAACTAAAACCCCATGAGTGACCGTCTCTACCGCCACATAAGGGAGGCAAAACGGGATCGTAAGCATTTACCGTTATATACCCCCAAGTATGCATCCGGCATTACACACAGACTCAAGACGGTACGCGGTGGTGTACGCTGCGCGCGTCCGTCCCGAGCCCGTCTCAAACTTCGAGTTCTGACCACAGTGGGGCCCAGCTCTGAAGGGCAGTACCCTACCGAGATTGGAGCGTCTACCGTGTGCCCCGATCTACCCAGTAACAGAGTTTGAAAGAACAGTGGGGTTTGAGTCCATAGAAATCTGACATAACCCATCCACCGTTGCCCGACGGAAGGTGAGTATCCTAAGAAGATACCCCAACTTTAAAAAAAGTTGTTAAAACTTTCTATAGAAGGAAATTGCGTCTACATTTATTATTGTTTGAAAAATCACATAAATATCTATAGCTGAGTCGTTAATTAATTTATTTATTGTTTGAATAAGGTTGGGCCTGGTAGGGTACAACGGGATATATGTTTTACTTTTATTATAGTTTTCTCAATCAATTAATAATTTTCATAATCGTATGATAAAAACAAACAAAAATATCAAAGCAGCTAATCCTAATGCACATACGAACTTGTTTTTGTTATTTAGGCTGAAGCCGAATATTTGGCCGAAGGTGGCCGTAGCTGGAACCGAAGGTTCGGCTCGGCTATATATATATATATATATATAACGTATAAGGGTTAAATCATTTTTCATCACTTTCAAAGCTTTCGAAAGATTATAATCAATATTCACACATATTAATTTTTATACCGGTCTAACTCACTTTCCGTATTTGAATTCCTCTTAACACGACTTTGTAGCTTTAAATTAACAGTGAAATTACAATGAGCAGAACATATTCTTCTATATACATATCTTATGTAGATAATACAATATAACACAATTTTTTATCTGCTATGTAACAAAATAAATTAAGATAATTTTAGTTAAAAAATAAATTACAAGAAACTAAAAAAAAAACCTTTTTTAATGTTTACTATAGTGTTAATTTGTACATATTTTTTTTATGTAATTAGTTAATTTATTCATTTTAATCTTTACTGGATCATATATTCGTACAGTTTATATGTATTTATAAAGGTATAATATAATGAAATATATATGTAATGTAAGTTTATGTATTAAATTTTTTATTTATTTCATGGTGGTTGTATACTATCCACAAAAACAAACCGTAATTTTTGTCCAGGAAATCTACAAGATATAGGCATATTACCTAATTTTGAGTCTACCGGTAAAACATGTAACGAATTGCTAAATAAACATTTTTTTTATTTTTGTATAATACTTTATAAGTTTAATGTTATTTTAGAGTAAAGAAATATATAAATCCGGCTATTAGGAAAGACACTAACCACCTGAGACACAGGCTAAGAACCGTAGTTGAAACCGAACTTCTTGTAAAAATATTTTTAAAATATGATAATTATTATTATGTATATTGCTTAACATAATTAAAACAGAACGATTTCAAATAAATTATAAACCAAACTATAAAGAATAAGTGACCGTGAATCGTAAAGTTAAAGGAAGTGAATCATGGTCATATGCTTGATCATTAGATATCGGATATACGGTCACTGCAGGTCAAGTGTTTGATCAAAATACTTGAGTTAAGTAGTAAACAACATGAGTATATATATAACAAAAAACTAGTATATATTAACAGGCAAAGATAAAACAGTTCAAGCCACTTTTCTTCTCTTGTCAATCAGCCGATTTTTTTTCTACTTTTATTTATGTTTAGTGAGCTTTAGGGTTATCAATAAGAAATATGTGTGCAGTTCACATGTGGTAAGATAAATCTTCTAAAAAGTAAATCAGTAGAAACTAAATTGACTAAACGACACATTTTTTCTAAAGCGGGGAGGATACGAAGCATCGCGAATATTATAAGAAACACTTTATAATGTATTCTATGTCATTGTCTCGCACGTTAAACCTTACATATGTATGTAATTGTCTCTTTTTAATGTCGCTTTATCGTTTCATTGAGTTTTAATCACAAGAGAGCTAAAGGAGTTTTCATTTAAAAAATGGACATCTTTTTTATCTTCTTTTCAAATTTCAACAATTATATTGTGAAATTTATTTAACTACCAAACTTACACGAACACTACATACATGACATATCAATAATTTTGTAGCTATTGATATTGATACTCTCCAATGACCATATCTAAACGTATACACTAAACGTATATACACACGATCTCTTTACCGTTATCTCGTTCAGACTAAATATTTTATTTATTAGAATTCATAGCACAGAGGAGCGCAGTTCATTTGTTATTGAATTATCATGTATGTTCTCAAATAACCGATCTCGAATAGTTGTAAAGTCTTAATTTTTGCTAAATTAGTTTCTAACTCACTATCCTTAGGAACTGAGTTGATTCTAGTACTAGCTGTGTATCCGCGACTTTGCTCGCGTTTTATATAAAATTTCACTGCATAATATAGTTTTTTTGCTACTAACATTAAACAAAGGTAATTGTCACAAATTCAAATATCTGCCAGTAAAACTGTGCATTTTTATTACTTTTATTTTTTTTATGCGGAACCCTAATAATTTTCGAAAAATAAAAGTAACCTAGGTTACTCGGAGTAATTTCGGCTATCTACAAAAAATGTCACGTCAAAATGTGTCCAGTCGTTTCAGAGATTACCCGTTAATAAAATTGTTGAATTTTATCCTATATCCTGGAGAAACTCTCGAGTTTTATGGGACAAAAAGCATCATAGATGTTACTCTATAATATTAGTTATCACTATGTCAAGTTTCGTCAAAATTGGTTCTGTACTTTCAGAGTGAAACGCTTACGCAGACAGACAGACAATCACACAGAAATTCTAAATCAATTTTTTTGGCTTCTATATCGAACACAAATTCCACCTCTATCATAAATTTAAAAAAAAATGTACAGATTTGGCCTAGTTAAAGTTTTGTTAATCGTATAGAAGATGTAATTATAAACATACCCTTAAGACCAGACCAATGACATAAGTTTATCACACCTTAATATCACGCCTGCATATCACATCATAATATCGTTATTAATTTTTCATCTTACTCACAACTCCGCCATCAAACAAATGTATACAAATATACAAACATATATTTGTATATATATGTTTATTGTATATATACATACATGTATATTACAAAAAAACTATCGACGAGTATAGACAATAGTACCTACTTAAGAATTCAATTTGTTTTGTAAAAATAAGAGTTTTACTTACTTGAATTTGCAGTAGAGTCCGTTAGGTCCGTTGGAGGATTCATCGAGTAAGTCTTTAGCTTCTATCAATACAAAGTTGACCATTGATTTGCCTGATTTTTTTAAAAAGTCGAACTTTCTATTTTTCCAGACGTACTGTAAAACAAATGCATATTATTTATCTATTTAGGGCATTAATATACGGATTTATTCCATTCACCAATCCATTCAACCGAAAGACGTTCACTGCTGGACATATGTTTCCTTCGAAGATCTCCACAACGACCGGCTTTGCGCCACCCAGATCCAGAGGATACCTGCGACCTGTATCAGATCCACATAGCTACGTTTTTCTATGCGCGGTAGCCATTCGAGAATCCGCTGGCCCTAGCGGCCATCGGTTCTGTGACCAATGTGCTGCCATTGTGGGGCACTTTGGATTTATTCAATCTATTATAATTCATAAGTCATAGTGATTCAATGGAAAACTGCTTAAATTTCATATTTACTTTTAGATACACTTTATGTACATATTTTTATCATACGAGTTCGCCAAATAACTTCGATGCCCATCTTTCGTTTCATACTAAATAAAGCTCGATCTAAAAACATTGACGTCAGTTAACAGATGACAATCAATCAACATATATATCAACATAACTCTCTTCATGAGGTAATACAAACAAATTATATTGACGTAAGTCAATAGTTAGCTAGATATATACAGTCTGATAACGGAGTAGAACTTGCCTCTGTCAGTCACTTTAAGGCTTTTTTTAACATGTTAGCTGCAATTTAATCATGCATGGTGGTAACCTTACACTTTTTACTATTCAGTATATTCGTATAGATATAACGTAACTCAACCTCTAACATGAAGCCCTCTAATTTATGAAAAAAAGTAAATATATTTTGTTGAGAATAACTTTAAAATTATTAAATAGGTATAAATTGTATCAAGATATAAAATCAATTCATTTATGAATATAATAATTTTGGTCTTAAAGTCTACTCTTACATCTAATCTGACTTTTCTCGACTTTGTTATTTTCCGAACCGGTGATAGTGTTTTGACGTTCATAAGTACCTTATTAGGGCCTAAATTGAATAAATTTGATGTTCCATAAATATTATTAAGAGATTAATATAAAACTAACATACCTAACTTCTATAATTTCAGGTATTTTTCTTATGTTAACGTTAAAAATTTAAGTTACTTTATTATTATTTTATATTATAAATTGTAAACAATGAATGCGACCGCTGCAAAAGAACTATGCAAGGACAAATTACAACTTATTTCTGATCGCTTTTATTTTACTTATTCTTGTTTAGCAGGTTATAATTTAAATTTTATGCAAGATTAAAAGGGGTAGCAAATATATCGTCTCCTAAAATTAGTACCTTTATATTTAATGTCAAATGATAAGTTATTGTCAAATTTATTTTATTTGTCTAATCCAAAATATTTTATAATTAAACTGTTTATCTGCGGCGGCGCCCGCATTTCATATATTCTTCACTGCGTTTTAATTTTTTTATAGGGACCCCTAATTATTTTTGTTACATTTTTTTGGTTCTAAGATAACGTAAAAATATTTTTCATTAATTCAAGCACTTGCCCGTAAGACTGTGCATTGAATCAAACTCAAACTTTTAGGAGTTTAAATTTTTTTTTACGCGGTACCCTAATTATTTTCAAAAATTAAAAGTAGCCTAAGTTACGCGCATTTGTTTCAACTATCTACCGAAAAGTCCCGTCAAAAACCGTCCAGCAGTTACGGAGATTAGCCGGAAGAAACAGACAGGGAAAAATTATAAAAATTGTATTTTTGGTATAGATATCGTATATACAGACATTCATTTCTATTAAGTCAAAAGAAATATTTTGACATTACAAACAGACCCTTCAATTTTATTTATTAATATAGATTATTAGGATAGAGGAAAGAAACGTGATTTTGCAATTTTCTTTTAGCATCGCCATCTAGTGGAAAATACAAATCTTATAAGTAAGTTATATTTATGGTTATTAAAAATTGAAATCATCGTCGTTTAGCATATTAATTGGTTATTTTATTATAATAAAAAATTGTCATACTAAAAAATTTATAATAAAAACATTATAAGTAATAGAAATTTACCCTTTGGACTTTTTTTCCATGATCTCTAAGTATTGAGAGTCCACTGCCGAGACGATCCATTAGATCTGTTGTTACTACGGCAGTAGTCGAGGCTAAAGGATCCACCACCATACCGTCAGGAATTGGAAGCGACCTGTTAAACCAACACAATGTCACCGAAACACAACACAATTTGTAGCAGCGAACTTTCAGCTGCACAAACACTATTTGCCTGCCTTTATTATTATTTTTTTCAATCCTTTTTTACACACGCGGCATATTATTAACGAAACACAACGGATAACAAAATTTTAATTAATAATTAATAAGCCTGTAATCTTTTTACAAATTCCTCTACAAGGAAATACATAAAAGCTCTTTTCGTTAATATGTAAACGTTTCGTAAGATTCAGTTCGAGAGTAGCGCACCACACTACGCGCGTGTTTCATCCACGACGCATGACGATGTACTCTGACAAGTTATCTGTTGTAGGTGTCATTGCTTGTATTTTTTTTTTGTATTCTCAGACGTGTTATTTATACAGAAATAGGAGATTTTTTCTGACCTGTAATATTAATGTAACTGCTGTCACTCTAGGTTATAATAATTAATACATTTAACGATTTTCGAATTGGTATAAATACCAGCCATTCAACGTATTTTTTCAGTATTAATCCGATCGGTAAATGAATTCCATATATGAACCGGATTTGTACTAAATCGTTTCGTACTTTACTCCAAGTTCCAATATCGTACAACAGAATGGTTTGCTTCCCGTTATGGACTACTAAATGTTCTTGTAGTACCATTTTTTATACTTTATAACAAAGACACCATATATTTTACTGGTACAGTAGTGACTCGCCTTTGATCCATATCACTCTTACTATTTCTTGGAAACTGAACGTAATGTAATTCGCTAGTTTTAAACATTCAACAATAATTTTTAATGTTTTTGTTATTCAAATAGAACGTTAAGTATTCGATCATAAAAATATTATGCGTCTACAGGACGTAACCTAGTACATTCAATTTAAATAAAAGAAATCATGTAGCAAGAGTCATTACCAAGGCTATGTATTTATCAGTAAGTATTAAAATACGTGAGTGAATATTTCCTTCTATATACCGGTTTATTAAATTTTATCCAGGTATCAGGTTCTCGACGTGTTTTATTAACTTTTTTATACATTTTGAAAGGCATTTTTAAAAATTAATAACATTATTCAGGTATTCGTGTGCTGTGAAAGTTATTGCTTTAAATATAATGCTGAAAGGGATCGATTCTTTACTTAAGAAATTAATATGTACAGTCATATTTTTTACTTTGACTAATTATTTGTGATAGATTGATTCAAACAGACACAGGATATTCTACACAAGCAAATTTTAAATAATATAATGTAATATATAACACATTGTCTGTGGATGTGAAAAACTAGCCGGCACTGACCGGCACGGACCAAACGATATAACAATATAGTACAGTATATTTACTGGACGATAGACAAAAATCACAAATTCGCGGTCACCAACCTATGGTGGCAAGAACACCTGATGCAACCATTGGTTAAGGAGACCGAGAGTGCGAAGTTAATGTGGGAGATACCAGTACAAACAGACGTTACAATCACACAAAAAATAGACCAGACATCATTTATATAAACAAGATAGAAAACAAAACATATCTAATTGACAAAACAGTACCTTCAGATTACAACATTGGAGCTAAAGAAATCGACAAGTTAAGCAAATACCACGCATTAAAAGTAGAAATATCCCGATTCTGGAAAACATTCACCGGGGTAATAGCTAATAACTTGCGCCGATATTGTGATAAACTTGACTCAAACATAAATATCAACATAATTCAAGAACAGGACGCACTACACACAGTTACAATAGTGAGCAAGATGTTAGGAGATACAGTTTTTGTTAGCGGGGAACTGAGCCACCCTTTCCCTGAGGGTCTCGGGGCGGGCGCTCAGTAAACCGAGCCTAGAGCTTGAGTAGAACCTTAAAACAAAATAATAATATAATATAAATTTGTATATACATATATTTCTATGGCACAATAAAGTTGCGTCATTTCAGCTAAAATGACGATTCTAGAGGAACTTAAAACTAATCGAGAGGTCATTAATTAAAATTCATTTCCTTAAAGTATAGCTAGTAAATACTATTTTATAGATTACTAGCTGTGTTCCCGCGGCGTTTCTTATGTTCTTCGCTGCGTTTTAATTTTTTTTATACGGAACCGTAATTTTATTCCTAAAAAAAAATTCTTAAATATATTTCTCATAAATTCAAACACTTGCCTGTAAAACTGTGCATTAAATCGGATTTTATTCATTTTTTTTATGTTTTTTTTATTTTATGGGCTAGAATGTGTATAGGGGTAAGAATAAACCTATTTGGAACCATTCCGTTGATTTATTAAGAACACTGTGATTATTAATTATAACAGTTTTGATTCTTAGGGTGAGCGCATTGTGCGCACCGGATATTGATCCGCACCGGGTGGCGACATCCCATGCTAGGTACGCCACTGGTATTCTAATTGTGAAGCGCCGTCTTCTGTGGTAAAAAAAAAATATACTATTCTTCTTTTTTTTTTTTTTTTTTCTTCTTCTTTTCAAAATATCCCTGCAGAGTAGTGTAGGACTTATTCGAACGACCGTTTTCAAGTCTGTTCTACACTTCACTTAGTCCGAGAACTCGTCTGGCCCATTTGGATTACAATAATGATAATTTCGGATAATTTTGTTACGCTGTAATATTCATAGATAATATCAACACTCGATCACTGCGTATTTTAGAATAACATATTAAACCGATGTAAACCTGATTTGGTACATAACATAATACATTGACGTAAATCCGCGAAAAAACTTTATCGAACGTAAAATTGCCGTTATTAAATATGCTTATATTTATGTACTTAGTGGTTTATAGGCATGTGTTTATTTATCATGCATTTATGTAACACGTTATTTTTTTATTTCTTTTTTATTTAATAAGGTAACTCAAAAATATAAGCGGTTGTGCTATATCGTTCTGTATTTTACACGAGTCGTCTTGATGAGTTATGATTCACGTCTCAAAGTATGCAATGCAAAACAATGCCAATGTTAATCCTAACTAATATTATAAATGCGAATGCGATCTTGTTTATTTTTTTTAATCAACTTCAAAAAGGAGGAGGTTATCAATTCGGCTGTATGTTTGTTACTTGATTTCTCTGTCATTTGTGGGCCGATTTGCAAATTTTTTAATCGATAGAGTATACTTTCGAGATGGTCCCATTTCCACCAGAACGGGATTTGATCAGTGGAACTCAGGGAAATCATATATTCGTTTCCAAAGCTATAAAGTAGGTATAAAGTAGTACCTAGAAGTACATGCTTAAACTAACAAGTAGAAAAGACCATTTAAAAGAGTATAGTTGGAGCTATGAAAAAAAAAAATTTAGAAAAATATGGAATTTGTAAAATTTTGAATTTTTGAAAATCGTCAAAATTGACGATGAACATAAAATGTTTAGCTCATTTTTTATGTTAAATATTTTAAAATTAAGATTACGCTTCCAAACTCTTATCGAATAAATGAAGATACAAATGTTGGTGATGGTTTTTTTGTCACATTATTAGATCAATCAATGACATTTTAATGCTCAAAATTACAAATTATATGATTATTCAACTATATTTCACTAAAAATCCAAAAAATAAAATAAAATTCAAAACTTTATATAAAACTAAAAACACATTTCCATAAATATCATGATTTTTTTAAGAAAAGTCCAAGGTAATAAAATGAACCAAAAATTTAATGTTCATCATCAATTTTGGCGATTTTCAAAAATTCAAATTATTACTAATTCGAGGTTTTTTTAATTTTTTATGATTTTTTTTTCATAGGTTCAAGTATCCTCTTTAAAATAAACTGTAGTTCATTTCTGTAACTATAATAATTTTTCAGATATAAAAAAAATGTCGAAAATATCGAAATTTTTAATTTTGGATAACTTTTGATAAATGATCTTTAATTTTTACCTTTGGCAGAACTTCCTCATATGATAAAAGGAAGCTTCTAACCAAAATGAGACCAAATCGAAATGGTTCGATTCCAACCTAAAGTTTGTTCCACACTTTCCTAGTTTTAACATGAAAATTGTTGAAGACGTAAATGAGCAGATTAGCTATAGAACATATAAGATGGATAACCTCAGTCCTTTGACCACAATCTCACCTGATGTTAAGTGATGATGTAGTCCAGGATGGTAAGCACACTAAGCCTAGAGGTTAAGATTATTAACAGAAACAACGGACCGCTTACTCGACACATATTTTAGTAGCGTTATAAGAAATAAAGTGAAACATATGGCTGTATTAATTATTAACACTAACTATTGCTCTCTTAGTATGATGTGAATTGAATTGATTGATTTTACTGCTTTATTTTTACTAATTATATTTCTTAATTTATAATCTAAGTTTATATGGTTCCAACGATTATTAAGTGCTGATAATATAGAAACTAAATGTTGCCCACTGTTAAGTGCACCGCTTGAGAACTGATTTGGCTATATTTTTTAATGCTCGAAATAATTCGAGTAAGATTTTTATGGAAAACAAAATTGGAAAAGTTACTCGGAAAATGTGATAAAATACTTCATATCGAATGCCGAACGAGTATTTATTTGTATAAAGCTATGTTTATCTTGATAATTCTAGCAGTTTTTTATTGAAGTTATAAAGATCAAGGGATTCTGTTGTAACCGTAAGCATTTATCTCTCTTTTAATATAAGTAATAGTTTATGAAGCGATGTAAATTTGAGCATTCTCAGTGGGGTACAAAAACACACAACGCAGCCAATGGAGACAACTTATTCAGCGACAGGCAAACGCCTTTGAGATGGAACAATGTCGTAACCTTGATATAATACGGGACAATATGAAGGCCAAACTACTTGTAGATATTATTTATAGTTATGTTAGTGGAGTGCATCAAAGGGCAGAATATCAACGCCTTCCGTGAATAACATTAGAATGAACTGGTCCAGAATAGGTGAAGAAATAAACTGTGTAACATTATAAAAAACTATGTATTCTTCCAAGCCATTTTCAGCTACGGCGACTCAGCTCTCCACACATAGCGGGCGGGTCTGGGACGCCAACGCGCTTTTACTATATAAGATGTCGCGCACGACTCGCGCTTGACTCGCGTCGACGCGATGTATTCTGTAGAAATTTCGCGGTCGCGTTCCGATCCGCCCACTGTGTGGCGAAACCAGAGTCACTGTAGCCGAAACAGCGCAGCCAAGAAGAATATACAATTTATTTCTAATATTTTTTTCAAAAAATTATAAAACTTTAAATTAGTTTCCTTGTACAGGCCGTGTGGTGTCGGCTAAGAATAATATCACCCCATATCTACTCGTGGGTGTTGTAAAAGGCAACTAAAGGATAAACCAGGGGATGAGCAGTATCATCCTCTGAGTACCACAAACACCTACTGTGATCGCCAACCCGCCTGCCAAGCGTGTCGATTATGGCAATTCCCTTCCTTATTGGGAGATACCTATTTCCAACAGTGGACGTCTTTCGGTTGGCTGATAATGATGATAAAATTACTTTCATGTAAAGTGTATAAAATATCAATTTAAACAAATACCATATAATCCCTCGATTCGTGACATGTATGAACTCGTGACACAACCATAGCTCACGAATCGATTGATGAATATGCGTAATTGTTTTATCTGTTATGATCTTGAAAAAGTTGTCAGCATAAAAATCGTGATAATATCAACGGCCCAAGTTTCCTTATGGGGCTAATTATTTATAGAATTTTTACTAAAAATTTCAACATTTTCGAATTAGATGCACGTATAATTAACTAAGAAAATATTTTTTCTATTTTTTGAAATCTATACTAATAATAAAAGGCTAACGAGACGAAATCTGTACATTGAAGATATTTAAGAATAAATACTATGCGGGACTTCATAATCGACGACAGAACATTTCGATAGTTTAAAAAAAATTGTATGTATGTTTAATTTCTTCGTCATTCATGCAAAAACTACTGAACCGGATTCGATGAAATTTAGTAATGATTTGTATTGCATCCAGGGGGAGAACATAGGATTCAAATTGCCTGAATTCCATGTGGCGAAGCCGCGGGCACAGCTAGTTTTAAATAATTCTATGGCATGTCTACGGATAGGTAGTGTAAACAATTTCAATATTTGTTTAGTAACATTGTATTTAGGTACAAAAGTTTCAATGCGTAATAATATGTAAGCTTCTTGCGTTATTATAATAAATCGTAGGAATTTCTAACTGTTTAGAGATCAAAACAAAACCAAAATAACAGGAGCTGAAAACATAATTATGGATATTTTTATTTAATAACACAAGGGTGATATAGTATTTAGTCTCCTAAAAAGACAAAATACTAATGCTTCTATACACAATTTTCGTTTGCTTCCAATTTTTTCTATTATTTCGACTTTTTGCTAATTTCAACTTATGTATATTTAAATTTTGATACATCAAAACGTAAACATAACGCTAACGATTCCCTATTAAATACTTTAATGGGCTGACTTGCATTATATTTAAAGTCATGCATAAATACTTTTTTATTTCACTTTTTTGTTTCATTTTCAACCTGATTAAAACCATAAGTTTTGACTATCATCGTATGTACAATATTTTTTTCTACATTCCATTATATTTGAATTTATTACACGTTAATTGCATATGATCGTTTAAATTCACGACATTAAACAATAACAACAGTAACAACTGCAACTACTAATTGTCATCGCAATAATTTCAAATAATTTTTATTTATTCATTTAAAGTTAAAAACAAAATACTCTGTTATTACCGAGTACATAAATAAATATTAAATATTATCAGTAAATAAATTTAGCTTCATAAAGCGTAAAATACAGAGATGGATATAGTTTTATGTATCACTAAAAGACAATCATAGTAACATCATGAAACCTTTAACACAATTACCTATACTTACTGTAGATCGTCCTCCAATTGTGAATAATCACGGTCAAATGACACGTCCGATTCAATATCTTTTACATTGTCACTCAAACGATACTTTAAATTGAAATTTGTATTTTCTGGTGCTTGCATCATCGGTTCTTTATCCGATTGTTCATTTACCAACACGGTTGCACAAGATCCTATCATGGAAGACAGTTTTGACACCGTTTCGAACTGTTCATTTTGTTTCACCAAATCCATTTGTGATAAACATAAAATATTACATTCAGTGTTTGTATGAATCGTAAACGGTCTTCTTACAATACATAACTAATACATTTATAATATTAATTACACAGCTGACACATTATTTCAAGTTAATCGTAATAATAATCTATTCTACTAATGGTTATTGTAATATTTTACTCACTATTGTCACTACAGATATGTAGCTCAATATACGTAATATTAAATAATTTTATTAATAAACGCTATAACGACAGTTCATTATATGACCCGAGTTGTAAATTATCGGAGGATGAAGTTATCAAAGCGCGGTCTGAGTGAACCTATATTAATTAGGTGACATCGATACGCTTCAATGCTTGCAGCATCGTTAATTGAACTTGAACTGTTAAATTATAATTAATAACGAATTACTATTAATTACATACCATTTGACACTTTTGTATGGATGCGATTATTTCGGAGGCGGACAGTTGACTGATAAAGCAACACGTATACAATCGAGAACTTCACTCTGCGACGTTTACTTAGATAGTGCACTAAACTTTTTTACTAAACTAATTTGGGTAAAATAAAACGTTCATGTTCAACGTTCTTGTGCCAGTCATTCCTTGAAAATGGATCGTAGTCGGTATAAACAAAATTACCATATAGTAAACGTCACAGTACGCCCGAGTAATACAATACACGATAACGTCATCATATTATCCTATATTATTTCTTGTATTCATTAGAAGGTGTAAATTAAATCGCACGGCCTTTGTACTGTTCGATAAAATCAAGTTGATTAAAGTTGGAAGTCGTATAACATTGTGCAAATAAGAAATCATGTAACACCTTTGTCAATCTTATTTAATAATTTTATCAACACGGTAAATCCCCTCTATATGCCTTTTAAATGGGTTTTACGGTTGAATTCTCTTAGGAAATAATTATTTGTAATTATAGAACTTGAATTGCACCATATATCATAAATCAATTGGAAAAATTCTCGATACGATCAATCTTTTCTAATAAATAAAATAGAAGTATCTGATTGTGATGTCAAAATGTTTTTTGAAGTGAAAACTTCTTTAGCGGCTTTGAGGAGAAAAACTTATAGATTCGCGTTACTAAGGGAAGGTGACATTAGCCGACAACCTACTGTCAACGACATGGAACATTTTTTTTATTTATCTCTGATATAGAGGAATATTAAGTATGATGGCAGATTCTTAAGCATGAATGTAAGCACGTCACCTATACCAAAAACTCATTTTTTTTTAATTTTTGTCTGGCTGTTTTTCAAGGTAATCTTCGGAACGGCTGGACCGACTTTGGCGGGACTTGTTTTGGCAGATAGCTAAAGTTACTCCGTGTAACTTAGCCTACATTAATTTCAATTTTTCGAAAATAATCAGGGCTCCGCGTAAAAAAATTCATTCTCATGAAATTGTGACTAAAATTTAATTCAATGCACAGTTCTACTGGCAGGTATTTGAATTTACGAGAAATATTATTGCTTAATGTTAGTAGCAAATTTTTTTAAAAATAATTAGCGTTCTGTATAAAAAATATAAAAAGTATATTACGTAGTGAAAAATATATGAAACGCGGGCGCAGCCGCGGACACACCGCTAGTCTTACTTATAACATATTATTACATATTAATAAACCAACAGTAACTAGATATTAACCAGAATAAATACATTGCGTACATAGATATTGTCAGATATTTCATATTGCCACGGTAAACCAATAACATTAGTTCTATTAAATTTTTCTCGAGCAATGTATGCTAAGAAACACAGACGATAGTTGAATTTACAACAGTTGATCCTAAATCACGTAGAAACCAGCCTGTAACTTTACCCTTCCAATACATCTTCGATAACTGAATGGATATTCGTAAAAATTTAGACAAGCTCGATCTAGTGAATGATCGTCATAATTTTAATATTAAAAATACAGACAAGTTGGCTGCTCCATGCTTTAGGCTAAGTAAGTGTAATAAAAGCTTTATAGGTAATAGTATTCGGTTTTACAATAAGATCCCAAGTAACATTACCGATTTACCTGACAATAAGTTCAAGGATTATGTCAAGCAAGTCTTAATCTCAAAAGGTTTAGTACAGAGTGGATCATTACGTAAACGATAGTGATGTCTGGAATTAACCCACATCTCTGTGCTTCCGCTAACATTGGTTAAGATTATGATTTGTATAGTTTTTATATAAAAAAAATGATATGTATTATACTTAAAAAAAAAACAAATCAGATCGAGTTTCTTGCTGGCTCTTCTCGACTGGGTTGTTTTCTAAACCAGTGGTAATGTTTTAGACGTTCAAAAGCGCCTTCTTAGGGCCTAATTTGAATAAATATTTTTTTATTTTGATTTTTTTCTTGGCTTGACGGCATCCTTATTAATTGAATGGTTGATTCCAATCAATGCACATTATGTTTAATTGAAAAATATATACATGCGTGATAATAAAACACAGTTATTTACGTCAAATATGGTGGGACGGCAATAGATCTCGGAAATAATTAACCCACACAGAAGTTCGAAATGTAAAGCGCATAGTATTCGATTTAATAGCTCTGACAAAATTATATGACTGTAGGTATACGATAAAAATAAAAACTTTTCGCAAAAATCATGACGTCAATAACTCGTTAAGTATAAATGGTTAATTGCTTAGTGTCGTATCTATAATATCGAAATGAATGTATAATTATTTCCTTCTATTAAAAAATAGTATTTTTAAAACATTTTTTATAAATTATTCAGTCATTTTTATTGTTGACACCGTGAAATGTCAAATGTAATTGATGCAAATTGAGGAACTTGCTGTTGAAAAAATAAATTACATCCAAATAGGAAGAAGGCAAAAGTAAATATGGATGGAAAAAGAAATAAGGAAGTTATTTAAATTATTTAAATATCTGAAAGCAGTTAAAATAAATAATTAAGTAAAATGTCATATGAAAACACGGCGAGCAACACGAGGCTATTCGTCATGACTGCATTAACAAATTAAAGGTCGATGCAATAATTATATTGAACTATTAAAAAAAACTGAAACAATATATTTGACACAATGAATTTCTCAAAAATGTGGCCGCTTAGAAACTCTATAAGATACAGTAGTATTTGTGACATAACAAATATTCCAAACAGAAAACATTTAAATTTAAGAATTATCTATCTATACTAGTGGTTCCCAAACTTCATTGGGCTCCGACCCACCTAACAAAAACTGCGAAATGCGGGACCCATCTCTTGACCGTCTTAAAAAGGGGACTTAAAATATTGGTAACACTCAGATTTCCTAGTCTCTGAGATCAGAGGGAAGAAAATATTCGCCGACGCGAAGCCTCAGACGAGGTCGGACTAAAAGTTTGTTTCAAAGAACCTAGTTTGTCTCATGTACCTCATCGTACCTTCGTAGGCAGAAGAAGACATGTATGAAAACTACCCATACTACTACACATACTTTTTGGAATAAATGTGCTTGTAAGGGTTTTGTTATAATTTACAATGTTCACAGCTGTAATCAGTACTGCTATGAAATCGTAAGGTAATGCTTTTCTAGTGCTAGTCTAGTTGCTAGTACTGGTGCTTCTCTATGGTCTCTCATTAACCGTCCGACTATTAGCCCGATAGGTCTGGTTGTCTTATGTTTCAGGACCCATTCAACATTCGCTCGCGACCCACTAGTGTGTCACAACCCATACTTAGGGAACTCCTGATCTATACTAATAAATAAAATTGAAGTGTCTGCTTTTAATGTAAAAAAAAAACAATTTTTTAATAAATACATATAAAAGTATATACCGAAACCTATGCCAAAAATACATTTTTTTTAATTTTTGTCCGACTGTTTGTTCCGGTTAACCTCCGGAACGGCTGAACCGATTTTGACGGGACTTTTTTCTTAGATAGCTGAAGTTAACCGCGTAACTTAGGGTACTTTTGTTTTTCGAAAAGAATGAAAACTTATGAAATTTCGAATAAAATCATTTAAATTCAAAGCAAACTTTCACTGGGCAAGTGTTTTAATTTTTGAGAATAGTTTTATTTTATATATTAGTACCGAAAAAAATTGGGAAAATAAATAGAGTTTCGTACAAAAAAATAAAAAAAAATGAAGTATTACGCAGTGAAAAATATATAAATCCGGAAACAGCCAGGGGCACACAGCTAGTCTATAGTCTGCTATGATTAGATAAATAAGTTACGATAATGTTTTTTTAAGTGTAATTGATTTATGACATTACCCGAAGAATTGTTAAACCTAAGTGGGAATGGGCTGGGCACATTGCTCGCAGAACCGATGCGCGATGGGGCCAACGGGTTTTCAAATGGCTAGCACACACCGGAAGACGTAGCGTTGGTAGAGCCCCCCACAATCCGGACCGACGAACTGGTGAAGGTCGCGGTAATCTGCTGGCGCAAGACCGGGCGTCGTGGAGATCTTTTGGGGAGATTTATGCCCAGCAGTAGACCTCTTTTGGTTGAATGGATTGATGACAGTATTTTTTTTGGTGTGTGTTTTGGTTGGTTTTTTTGGACATCGCTTTTGTGTGAACTCACACCCTGTCTGTTTTAAGTACAGCCTCAGGGACAGCAGTATACCACCTTTAGATCGAGCTCAAGCACTGTATCAGGACGTGGATAGCCCGAAGTAAGCAGTGTAAATAATTATATGCAAGCTCCTTATGACTGTCTTTCGACGAACCTATAGTAGCTATAAGTATATAGCTAAGCTATAAACAAATGGCGAGGCTTTACTGAACCTTTGTAAAAGGATAGCATCGAAACACTTGTATTGGACACTCGTTTCATTTAATATATTACAAAAAAGATCTCTATAGTTTCAACATAATTATATCTACAGTTACAAGAAACAGCTGACAATATATTCCAGGTAGAAGTAAGATAGTAACATAAAACAAATTGTTTTACACAAAAAGTTTAGAAAGTTAGGATAAAAACAGGACTTATTAATTTAACTTTATAGTCATAAACGCTTTTACCTTGTACACTTAGTTTTCAATTGTTTAAAATCTTGAGAAACGTTTTATGAAATATATCTAAACAGCCTGTACAATAAAATTGTTAAATAGCTATCAATAAGCAAATACGTTTGCCCAGTCAGTGCTAGTCTAGTTGCTAGTTGCTTGACTCGTGCACCTGACTGCGTAGCAAATTACTGGCCTTTGTCATTTTGACATCAATTTAAAACATAAAATAGGTCATATTCTTATCATGCATTCTTAAGACGAGGTCAACTAAATAGAATATGTTTATATACTGATTCAGTTACATGAGTTATATATGGTTGAATAAACTTTATGAGTTCTATAAATTCATATTAGAGGTAACGAAATATGGAAACAATACAGACAGGTACCGATACTTTAAATTATACAAAATGGATTGAGGAAAAGAGATACCGGTTTATATAACGTTTAATAGATGAGTTTTATTAACTTGTAGCTATTTTTTTATCGATTTATACAGCGTCGGACTGGCCATATTCAAGGTGGCATTTGCCAGCCGGGCTCTAGCTTGCGCGGGCCCCCCCCACGGACCTGGCTTGCAGCAACCGTAGGATAGGAAGCCCGCGCAGGCTAGGTCCTAGCTCTTGCGACCTAAATGTAAAAGTAGATCAAATAGTTCGTTCATACAATTAAAGAGAAATAAAATAGAAAATTTTGAAAATGGTTGAACCTGAGCAAGCCTCCCCATGAAAATAGTTTTGAATTTTTTTCTGAATGGCAATAACTTTTGATAGAATCAAATTATTTAGACCTGTATCATTAAGCATAATGCATTACACTTTATATTGTTTCATAGATATTAAAAAAAAGGAAAGTTAATTTTTAGATGTTCTGATGTGCTAGTGTCCGTACCCAATAATTTATTACATCGTAGATAATTATATTTTATATTTTGTTTATCTCAGTATTTTCCGATAGTATTCCCTACACCATCATCTAGTCTCAGGCCCCGGGCGTTCCATGGGCAGAAGTATAATATATATTATATTATATTGATATTTATTTTATAACTAAGCTATCCCCGTGGCTTCTCTCACGTGGAATTCAAACAATTTGGAGCAAATATATGCTATAGAATATTCTATAACATTGATGCAATCTATCTCTTTATCGAATCTATTCAGTGATTTAGGTGTGTAAAGGTAACAGATAGACAGAAGGAGCTAGCTGGTAGCTAGCACGCAACTTCATTTTGTGTAGAATTAGTACTTAAGTACATACCCTTTTATTTGATTAATTGATTGACTCAACCTTTTAAAGTCCACTGTTTGGCATAGGTCTTCCCCGAAAAGGAGGGAATTACCATAATCGCCACGCTTGGCAGGCGGTTTGGCTATCGCAGTAGGTGTTTGTGGTTCTCAGAGGATGCTGCTGCCCATCCCCTGGTTTATCTCTTAGTCGCCTTTTACGACACCCACGGGAAGATATGGGGTGGTACTATTCTTAGCCGGCACCACACGGCAATATTGTTTATTTATTCATTTTCATTAATCTCCATACCAATCAAATAAAATAAAAAATCATCTGTTTGACTTGAACGTTTTCAAGTAAACCTTCCATTCAGATCTAACGGTGATACAACAGTTGATCGATTCCTACCATCTGATGGTCGTGCCTAATTTATACTTTTAGGAGTAAAATATGATGGTTTTGTCTTAAATATATCAATTACCAATATTTCAAGTCTGTAGTCCCAGAGGTTTAGGCTCTGCGTTGATGAGATAAATCAATCCATACAAAGTTGCAATACTTAATTCACTCTCTTAGTGATAACACTTTGAAAAACTACTAATAATTATGAGTTTATTTATTTCTAACCAGATCAGGTAATTTATTTCTAAGCAGGTATATGAAATTTTATGCTTCTTGCTTTAAAAATGCTGAACTTTCCATTGAAACTTGCATCCGCTTAGGGGTAAAATTTTGAAAAATGTTTCTACACCTGTACAATTAGTTCTAACCAGAATTATGTATATTAAATTTCGTGCTTCATTTTTTTAATGACGGACTTTCATACAACGGTTTATACCTCATTTACCCACCATAGGGGTGAAATTTCTAAAAATTAGTGCATGCCTACGTCATAAGAGGTACCTATTGCCAAAATTTGAAGTTTATAGGCCCAGAGGTTTAGGCTCTGCGTTGATGAATCATTGAATCAAGACAAGTAATTTATATATATCTAGATATGAGACACGGTTGTTACTATTTATTCAGCATGCACCTACCCACATAAAGTAAGTAAATATTGTATTTGTCATTTGTTATCCCACGTAGATATAGGAAACAGTTTTTGAATGTCATCGGTCATGGTTTACATTTGACGTTCTGAAAAAAACCTGTTTAGTTATCTACTATGCTTTTATGTGGGAAACAATACGCGTGGTTTTAGTTTAATTAATGACGCAATACGTTTTTGTAGTTTTAATGATTGACTTGTTAGTTGTTACGCAAAAATACAATTAACCAGATGAAAAAAAAAAATCTGTTTCATGTGAAAAACTAAGGATTTTCCCAAAAATAATTTACAACCAGGCCAAAAATTCGATAAATTAAAACATAATTATCAATTTCTAAACTCGATATTACGAAAATACTAGTAGGTAGTTGTATATACCTATCTACTGATTGACGTATGGATTATAGCAGTCAAACTACGACCCGGTATTTGTGCTGCCCGCGACTTGTCAAACAATTTTGGTAGGTAATCAATAGTTCCAGAACACAACTTCTCTATAACACTTCATTTTTGCTCTGAAAAACCTATAATTTTCAATAAAATGCAAATTAGTTTTTCAGTTACATTGCAATCAATGAATAGTTAGTATTTAGATGGTCAAAAAATTACTTCATAGGTATATCAATCTATGGGGAACTAATCTATAACAAAATCTATGGGGAATTCACATTAGAAACTCATAAATATTTGTCAACTTATAGATGTTATGAACGACATAATTTATATAAGTGCAGCCCACACTAGTACCTCACATTGAACTATGTGAACAAAAAAGTGTGAAGACCACTGACTAGATTATAGGATCAATGTTACCATAAAATGAATGAAATAAAAATACTTTTTATAACAAATGTTTTATTATAATATACAATGTATAAAAGTGATAATGGTTGTGTGCAATTTAAACAGCATTGTTAAGGTTTTATAAAGAATAAATGTTTTAAATAAATGGACCTAGAACAGACACAAAGTTCACTTTTCTTTTTAAAATAAAGTAATTTGTGGACGAAAAAAACTAATATCTAAGATAAACATAACAATAAATTTTAGGATTATAAAATCGAGATTGTATTAGTCAATATTATATTTATAAATAAACAGATTAAACAGCAATACATTTTTATTACAACCATTTTAATAAATGTAACATTTTGATTTTTGTTTTGTTATTATAATTATTTAGTCCTAAGTGTTATTTTTTTTATTACAAAATGTGAAATACAGTGTAGTTATATCTAAATTATATTATGTACTAAATCTATTGAAAATATATAAAATATACTAAGCCTAACATTATTACTAATAAAACATTTCTGATACTAAATATTTCAAAATATTCTTAGTATTCACATTAAAACACAGATTTGAATTTGTTTTCATATTGAAAATAAATAATTGGTAGACAAATATACCTACCCAAAGCAATTTTATTTGAATATTTTGTTAAGTGGATAATTGATTTTAAAGCTGTAAAATTGAATTCTTACTTTGTAATACTTACTAAGATAAAATTATAAAAATTTAAGTTGAAAGTTCAGTCAGAAAATTTTCATTAAATCTACAAAATTGTCATAATCGATAAACAAAACAAAGAAACAAGTTCCTAAATTAAAATTCATATTTCCTATATTTCAAAATTTGTATTTATTTTTGAACATTAATTCAAGTTGTTATGAAATGGTACAACTTTACAAGTGTTTCCTGTACAGAGTAAATTTTTGTCTAATGAACACATAAAGTTGATGATTTTTTTATTAATAAGTAAACTCTGAATGTCGTGAAAATGTAATCTTCAATAAATGCCTAATATTACATCATATCAATAATTTTATACTTATAGTAATAATCCTAATATATTAGGATCACTAGGTTAATAATACAGGTTAAATGAACAAGATATCTAAATAACAATATGATAAGCACCTATTTTATTAATGAAATAAATAAAAAAAATCTACATTTGTCTTAAATATTTTAAATGATAACAAAAGGAATGTTCATATACACAAATATCAAAAAAAGGGAAATATTACAACCAAAAGAAAATAAAACTGATATGTTAAATGCAATTTTAAAAATTTTAACCACTAATTTCTTCTGTTCTGTTCTGTTCTGTAAAGTTCTGTTCACTGATAATCAGTCTTGAATATGCAATATGTCACCAAACTCTTGTTTGCTTGGTCATGTTAGATTATTTATCATGTCACATTTTAGTAGTAGCTTCAAGTGAGCGCAGTAAAGGCGCACGGGCCATATACTAGAAACGATCTTTAGAGGCATGTAGATCAGGGTTGGTGAGGTACTGTAGCTCCTGAAGTTCTTGAAATTTCTCATGGTCACGAATATGTGCATAATTTGCTGACAAACACATCAAATAGTGAACCAAACTTAGTATTACTAGAATACATGATACCATTGCAAGTATAAACATGAATTCTGCTTTTTCTACATAATCTTTGCAAAATAATTTTATTCTCTGAGCTTCACATATCTTCATATCTTCTTGTCGAACACTCGAAGGGAACATAAAGTCAAATTGTGTAAAGTCTATACAAGTCGATAGATCGATATTTGTCGGTTTTGAGCACAGTTTCCAAAATATTGTGAATAAAAATGTCGTTATCACTAAGAAACCGAGTAGAAGGATCCATATAAAGGTTAATATGTAAGTAATAATCATAAAAACGGCACAAGAAATTCTTCCGCCAACTCTAGCCCTCCATGCTCTGTATACTTTTTGTCTTGTAGCACCTGTTGTTAAGCAGCCCAAACATAAGAGCATGAATCCTAAAGCAGCCATACAGGCACTTACTATGATGAATATCATTTGCAACTTTTCGATCCATATTAGACGAAAGTGGAAAACCTTGTCGAACATTACTATAGAAAGAGCTGATCCACGATACATAGTACCACAAAACACTCCCACGCCCAAACAACACATAATAGTCGCTATAAGAGTTGCATGAGGCACTCTTGTTAAACAAGCCTGACAAGCATCACCCATGGTTAAAAAATTTTGAGAGTAAATTAGATTTCTTTCTTGTCCTTTTTTACACTCACTAAAATAGTAAAACCACAAATAGAAAGTTTTGGTCAGTTTTCACATTTTTTGTCTCTGGTTCTGATTAGTCACCCTTTTTAAAATTGATTGAATACTAAGTGCAAGTTCTTTCAGACTTTTTTATTTAATATTTTATTATTTAATATTTAATATTTTATTTTTATAACTTTATTTTAATAATATGGTATTCTTGTTTCTTATTCTAATATTTAGTAGCGCACACAACACATAAATTACTACGAATTTATACATTTTGAAGGATGTATGGAAACCAACTTGTAATGGACATAACAGCTAAAACATCTTCAAAAACAACTCCTAGAACTCAGTAAGTAGTAAGAGTGTAATTTCGTGCTATTTTGGATGGTTTTTGAACTGTTATAGTTATAGTTATATACTATAGTTATAGTAGTACTGTATAGTTATATAGTTACCTTTATGCGGCTCAGTGCCTTCAGCACTCGCCCCCAAAGTTCGGTGATGCTGTAAAGGCTACTTTGGTCAACAGCATTTGCTAGTTTAGAAAAAAAAACCGGCATCATCACTTGAGAACCAGTACCTAGGGTTTTACTAGGTGTTTACCATCCTGAACCACATTGTCACTTAACATCATGTGAGATTGTAGTCAAAGCACTGAGCCTATACCATGTAAAAAAATATTAATTTTCTGATTCTGCAGATTTACATACGTACGTCTTTAGGTAACTTAATAATATAATAAGTCGATTTTGAGTCATTGTCCACCAAAAGTGTTTCTACATCGAGAACCGCACAAATACCGGCGGAGTTTGACGACCACTGTTGTATAGGCTTGGCGCTTTAACCACAATCTCAACTGAGGCTATATCTCCAAATACATACGTAAAATATTCGTTCATATATGGACTATTGCAATTTATTTGATCTACATATTTTACGGTGTGTAGTTTGTTCATTTATTTTTATATTGTTCATTGCGCTTGAATATATCGATGAACAACGTACCTAATCGCTATTTTAAAATAAAAACCAGAGGTACCCGGTTTTTCTAGTATCGTTTCTGTTACATTAGGGATGTTAGAAGTGAAAAAATAACGATATTTATAAAAATATCAAGGAAAAAATATCGATAAAATTTTCTTAAAAAAATTGTGGCATTAAATAATAATGTATCTAGTGCAGCCTGGCTTAATAATACCAATAGTAATTATTATCTGAAATTGCGATTGCGGCACAAACAGATATAATCCGTTCACATACATCTAGCCGTTAAGTTGTCGTTCTGAATATTGTTTTAGATATATCTACCATGGTTGATATGTATTATTCGCCATGATTTGATTGAATATACAATTTGAAAGAAGTTTAATATACGTTTCATATTTAAAATAGACTCACTAGAAACATGAGTTATCACAACAAAAGAAACTCTATAGCTACTGGCCACTTTGGTATGTCGATGAACCGGATATAAGTCAGATCAGTTGTAAGATATATGTTTCGCTGAAAACCTATAGCTGTAAATTAATAAAAACAATATCGTTTATAGGTATTCTACTTCTGATCGCATATCAATCAAAATCTTCTTTTGGGATACGTATTTTTCTTAGAGTACTTAGTATTGAGACGTAGAAGCTACAACTTCTCTTTCGTTGTAGGAAAATAATAAAATTTTTAGTTATTTATTGCATTGTGATATAATCAGGACTTTTTATTTAATTTATTTTTCGATATTTATTCCTATAAAATTTAATAACAGACAACACTATTTTGCGAACGAGACATGGCGGCAATTCATTGACGAATTGAATTAAAAGAGCTTTATTTGATCATTCTCTTTCAAAGCTATTCAATTGCTAGTAAAATATTTGTTGCATTACTATGAATTCGTTTTGGCACGTTTTACGATTTAAATGCATAGTGCAAAAGGAAAAACCCAAAACGATTGAAAAATATTTTGAGTACATGACAGCTAATAATGTCTACATATCAAAATGCAACTTCAGAGGTAAAGTAACTGTGAACGACGTTGACGGATAATACTATGGACTAAGGGTCAGCGAGCCGTAAAAAAGGATAAATATATTACATGCAGGGTTACTACAAGTAATGTCTTTGTAAAATTTACCCCACTTTTTTCCACAAAAATTACATGTAGTGAATATATTATTAATATTGTAAAAACGGGTAAATTAAAAAAATGTGAGCCGTCACGGGACGCCTGTCAGGTGTGAAACATCGACATTATTTTGTAAAAATAATATGCAGAAAAGAACAAATTGTGATAGGAACTAAATATGTTATAATGATAAAATAAAATATTACGATTTTTTTTCCAGATAATTATTGAATAGAAGATAATTACTAAGACTATTTATTGAATAAACTTTTATTTTCATTCAATACAAAAATTTACGGATTCATTTCAAATTGTGAGTACTTAATTCGTTTAATCAGTGACTTTGGTAATAGTTATATTCGATGTTGCCTCTGAGGACGGTATTACTGTGACAATTGGTCGTTGGTAACTGAAGTATGTTACAAAAGTATTGGACATAACATTATCAAGATATCTAATAAATACAGCATCTATTGTTGTTCCGTATCTGGTGGTAGGTTCTCTTGGACTGCAATTGAAATTCTTCTTGGAGAAACGTAATTAATGGCGTTGATTCTTCTTTTGCAAAATTTACATTGAAATCCCCAGCTAAAATCAATGGTAGTTTATCTTTATTGGTTTTGAAAGTTATTGAACCTCTGTGACTGTACGGAAATAATCTCTCGTGTAAAAATGGAATGTCATTTATTTTTTTATTAGGAGAAATGTACACAATGCGAAGCCACACCGCACACACTACTGCATATAGAGTGTATATATACCATCATATAGCGTGGCGACGCGTTGCCAGAAATCGGTTTTTCGTGCGGCTATAGATGTTTCACATCAAAAATAAATATTTTAGGGCTTTATAAAAAATCTAATATTGAAGATAGAAATTTGATTCGAAAAAATTTTTTGTTCAAAATTAATTGGTTTATAAGGTATAATCATTGATTTTTAAGGAAAAAAAATAATGATTTATGGCTTTTAATTATAAAAATAGAAAAAAAAAAAACGCTTTTCCACATTTATGTGGGAAATCTTTAAGCTCTATGATGGACCTCTTAGTATTTTGAGGTCCCCGTTTGACAGGATTTTTGTTTGGATCTACTCTACATTTTGGATGAAGAGCAAGAAAAAAAAAATCGACATTTTTTGCATGGTCATGTAGTTGAATTACAGATTACAGAATAAAAACATTGTATCTATTTAGGCATACCTTTATTACAGACATTAACACTTATGAAAAAGTAATATTTTAAATGCTTTCTAATGCACTGCACTTCATAACGTACGTCAGGGTAGTCACATTTAACGCAATACAGGATTCATGTTATCGTCTACTGGCTTCATTGGTATTTCCCGGGACGAGCTGCACCAGCCCTTTCGTGCTGAAGCCAAAATTGGCAACAGCGTAGCTCTGCAACATATATACCACATAGATACTTCATATATATTCTACGTACAACAGTGCATAAATTTTTGTCTACTTCCATGTTTACTACTTCATGTATTGGATAGTTGCTTAGTTCCTAAAATGTGAAATAAATCAATTATATCCAAAATTAAAATGGTTACTAATTTAATGAATAAATATTTACCAGAATAGGTACAGCATTAGCGTCAGTTTCTTCTTTTTTATGTAAGAATTTTTCCCAAAATGCTTGCCACATATTTTCGAGGACGGTTTTGGTGACTAATTGGAGCGCCCTGTAGCGACAATCTAATTGTGACGTAAAGCATCATGTTCAGGAAAGCTGTAACGTGGCATGTATTACAATTAATTAATGCATTACTTTATCTTATCAACATTTTATACTGCAGAATGAAATGTCCTTTAATAATAGGTAATATTTTTTATTAATTTTGGCAACCCCAAACAGTTGTTAGTTTTAGGTTATAAATTCTTTTTTTTGGTATTTTTACATTAACACGAAGAATTTTGCATTAAAAATGTATTATACACTATAAATTAATATTCACTAAATTTATTAAAAGGTCAGAAACAAACAAAAAATGGTGTACTTACGAATGGAAAGATAAGTCCGGCATTTTTCTTCCACTATCACTCTTACAGCATATCACGCTACACCTTACCATGATGTATATAAAAATGAACTAATAGTTAAATTTCGTTGTTATCCGCAACAGTTAAACACTCCTATTAGCACTTTTTAAAGAATTTCACTTAATTTTAGTAACACAAAAGATTGCTGCACGTCGATTGTCAAACTTTGTTTATCAAAGTACTTTGCTAATCACCAAAATATCCGGCACACGTAGTGAAATAAAAAAACACATTATTCTGTTTCGTTTCTTACAACGATATTGGCATAAAGCGTTCTTATTCTTGTGCGAATGGGACAAGATCTATGAGTTCGTCTATAGTTTACTCTGTCTACGGTTCGTTCCTATCTTTTATGGTTTTGGATTCTAGCGACCTAGTGTCTTTAGTTACATTAATAAAAAAATATATCATTGCTGAAACAATTTTCGATACTTGATATTTTGTATCGATGTATTAGTTTAAAATCTGTTAGTTACAAGTATCGATTTATAAAATTAAATAAATCGATACATTGATACTTTTTCAACAAGCCTATCACTAATGCCAACAATGCGAAAGAATGTTGTCGAACAGTTGAATTCTAAAAGCCTAAAATGAAGAAATTTTTATGAAATAAATTACATTTATATTTGTAAATCACAAACATGGAAGCTTTGTATCATCAAACGAATCAATTACTACAAGAAACATCGGAATTGTTTCATAAACTAGTAAAGAATCCAGCTGATTACGAAGCGCTTGAAGATGCTATTCAACTAAAAATTAATAAAATTAATGGGTAAGTTATATTATTTTTATTTAATAAAATTACTTTATATAATACATTTCGATCTATAAGAAAATGTAAATGATAATGCAATTAATCTATTTATTCTAAACATATTTTCAGGAATTGTGAAAAATTAGATATATTTGTGTTCAAGACTCCAATAAACCAAAGATCCATGGCTAAAATGAGAGTTGACCAGTTAAAGTATGACAACAAACATATTCAGGTAATAATAAATTAAATCTTATTTTATAGATAATATTGGGCAATTGATACAGTTTCATGCAATTCTATATTTTTAAATATATTTAAGATACAAAGTAAGCAATCTTCTCTTCAAGTAATCTTCTCTGTATACATATTAATATTAAGGCCTACCAACTGTGAATCACATCCTGATCTTCATTGATAATCTTCTGTTGGGTGTTTATAATATTGGTATAATACATACAGTTGAAATAGCCTATTGACAAAAAAAATTATCTGTTGCTTTTTCACATAGTAAATAAATTATTACTCAGTTTTGTAATATTTTCTTGATAATAAATAAATAATCTACTGTCACTTGCATATTTATTAAATTATAATAACCTTTTGAATGAAATGAAATGGAACATAATTAATGTTTTTAAAATATTTATCTTTAGAAAATTAAATACATGGAGATAGAAGGTAATTTGATGTAACATTTCCTTGTATTTGATCACTTTTTGACTATGTTTATGTAGATAAATTTAAATCATTTTGAAAACAATGGCATCCATTTTATTTATCCAGGCTTCACTTATAAATGCTCAAAATAAGAGGCAAGAAGACATGAACAAGAGATATTAGAACGGGAGCAGTTGTTGAACAGAAGATTTGGCCATGACCATACCTCCATCAATGTAGACTATTTAGCGCAAGAACAAGTTTCTTTACAAAACTCACATAGGAATGTTGATGAAATGTTGCACACAGGTATATTTACATTATCTAATGCTTAATACATGTCACTCCCAATACTTTGTTCATTGATAATAGTTCCCTAACTATTTGCTGGACATAAATCACACTATAAATAATAAAATAAATAGTATTTACTGACATAATTTATCAATGCTAAATTTAACTCATCCTTTTGAGAGGATGATTGAAGAACAGACAGTAAATCACACATCAAAAGATTACTATGAAAACCTAATAAATGAATTAAATTTAAAATATTGAGTCTTGAAAGTTTGATTTCTTACATCACAAAAATTTCACTAAGTTTTTACATAGTCTAGTAGGCATAATGCATTTATAATTATATTCTATATGTGGTTTAAATATATAGACTAAAAAAGTCTACTATATGACAACCTCAGATCTATCAAAAACATGCATTAGCAATTTCATTACTTGGGCAGTTACTACAGGTGCATATATTATTTTTTGTAATATAAAAAAACTATGGCTAATTGATATCATAATATCGTTAACAGAATATGGTATTTTGTTATAATTATGTGTTTATAACTTCCATTAAATAAACTAAAATATTGTCTTTCAACACAATATTTAAATTTCTTATCAGTTTAAATATTTCTATTCAAATTTGCAATTATGGTACTTATGTGGTAGAATTGTGTGGATTAAACTACCAGTTAATTAAGAAAGTATTGTTTTAATACTAATGTATTAAAATGGTCATCAACCAGAACAATAATTGCATGAGTGTTTCGATTTTCTTTCATACTGAAGGGTACAACAACACAAAAGTAACTCCAGAATCCAATCTAAATGATGTAAAAATTAAGAAAAATAATATATTAAAAATAAGTAATTATATGGAGTCAAAATAAAATAAAACTATACCCCTCGAGCACTGACTTGGTGTTTAGGCCAGTTTTCCATTGTCTTCCTATTATCTCATTTTTATGTGTAATCGACATATAAATGGTCTCCTACTATTTTGATACTTTTAAATAACACAATCATATTACAGTAGCTGTGATGAAATGTTATGATTTTTGGGAGTAATTTTTTTTTGTATTATACATTACAGAAAAGGAAAGAAAGATAAATCTCATGAGTACATAAGTACATACATATTAATTTAAATAATTTAGCTATGAACAAATTAACATATAAATTTATTTCATGTTTTATTTATTAAAGGAAAAAAAAATGGCATTTACAATATTATTTAATAATTATAATGTTTTTGATTTTTTTAAATGTTGATTGGTATAATTTTATTTTAAACATTAATAGATAGGATGAAATAAAAGTTTTATGGTATGTAATGTTTTTGATTGGAAATTGTTTTAATATTAATATGTTTGCTATTTTTAAATCAAACTATTACATTATATACAACACTATTTTGTAAAGTGATATTATTACTTATATGATCTTGTGTTTGATACCAAAATCCATATGTTTGTACATGTATGTATTTTAAGGGTTAGCACTGTATTTCTTATCAACGTCCAAATTATGATAAACATCATAATTTGTCTTTTAATATATATTATTGTGGCAGCCTTGTTTGTCGTTCATAAAGGGATTGCCTTAATAGGCACGCTTGGCAGTTGGGTTGGCGATTGCACTCTGATGTTTGTGGTACTCAGAGGGTGCTGCTGCCCATCCCCTGGTTTATTCCTTACTCGCCTATTACGACACCCATAGACACACATATATGGATCGGATGATACTATTTTTACCCGGCACCGCACAGTTCATTAAATATTAATACTTGAACACCCCTATTCTCATGCCAGTACATCTAGGCTTAGTTTGTTTGATATCTTAGACCACATCGTCACTTACCGTAAAGTGAGAAAATGGTCAAACACTAAAGCTATAAAACAGATAAGTAAGCTGTTAGTCGGTCCTAGCTCTATGTTTAACCTTGGCGTATACCTTTCACATTGCAGGTGTTCTAAACACTCGGAGTTCTTAAAACCACCCATATTTATTTATATAATAAGTACTATTAATATGAACGGACGATGGTTTTGTTTTTTTTTTAATTAAAGGATGCTAAAAAACCGGCAGATAACTTAATAAAATTGTACACAATAAAATAACGAGTTTCTGTGGGTTTTGATATAAGAATGATTTTATGGGCTAGATAAACTGTGTAACCCAAAGATCAGTGGCGGTTCGAGGAGGGATTCGTGGGAGCCATGACCCCCACGAAATCGTACACATCGAATTGATTTCATAAAAATAGACAATTTACGAAAGCTTTAAATAAATTACTAAGTTTCTGCTTAAAACTTCTAAGCAATGAAATAAAAAATAGGTGGACATTCAAGATAACTTTGAAAAATGCGTGAAACTCGATAATTAAGCTCCCCTTCTCCTTTATGACCGAAAGTCTTTGGCTGCTACCGCGATTCTCTAGGGGTTAATGTATTCATATTTTACATACAGTCATCGTATATTAGTTGTTACATTAAAAGAAAATGAGCACCAGCCTTAATAGAGTTGACGTAAAGTTAAAAAAAAAAATGATAAGTAAAAATATAAATAAATAAACAAGAGATTTGTCCACCCAATATATACGCTAAACGATATTATCCCGTAAATTTAAATTCAAACTTATACATGAATAATTGTATTTCCAATATTCTGCGAATATAGAATCATAAAATATCTTTTTTATAACTTAGATTTACAACTGCGGATGGGTTGAATTTTTATAATATAGATAGATATCTAACTAGCATTTCTAATAAAGTCACACTTTATTTTATCTTATCCATTAACGGTTTTTGAAACTTTTTTTACGTCACTCATCTATTAACATTTCAAGATACGCACGGAGTTAATTGTCAAACTTTTAAATAACTATTACAAAATATGCCTATTGATATTAATAAAAAAAAAATCTTTTTAAAAACGATTTAGTATCGAGAAATGTATTTAACATTGATAATATAACAAAACAAATCTTACTGATATCGGTTTAAGATTAAAGTTTCTTAGATATATATTCTTATAACGTTCAAAATTATATACATATGTATTTTATAATAAAGCGTTTATATCGAGACATCGGAAAAATATAAAATCACTTACCACATTTTGTTGAAGCTCGCTTTACCACTGCACAACAAAAACAAGAATTAAAAAAGATAAATAACGACTTTAATTGATTTGATGCAAAATAACTGAGTTGTCGACCTGGGATAAGCGAATGATCACATCACTTCAAGGCAAACTAATGAACAAGATAGTTAACTACTGGTATGTAGGTAAAAACTGATTGTAACCTAGAGTACGTCTTAATCAGATGAGAATAACACCTGACTCACAGAGTTATACACAGTTTAGACTGGATAAGTAAGTAATTATATGAAAATTAGTAGGTAGTTAACGCGAGTTACTTCTATTGTTTCATATGTACAAAAATTAACAATATAAAATTTGTATGTCATGCAATAATAATAATAAAATAATTATTTTATGAATTTTGATCACATTAAAATCTTTGTTTCCTTGTTGCTTACGACCGTGAGCACGTTGTTGACAATTAAATCGCTATTTTTCTACCCATCTAATTATCCTATCGTGTTCTCACACACATCACGTTGACTTGAAAACTACGTGAGATTAAATTTAAAATAGTCATAAATATAATTCAACTATTCAAAACTTTTTTTAAATTTTCTATCACAATTTAGTACACAGTTTATGGATATAATTTAGCGTTAGATGAATGTTTTGATTTATTAGATTTAGATAAGTATGTATGTACCTGAAGATTCTCATCATTGCACTTGCTAGAACAATTGTTGGTTCAATTTTTTTTCTAAAATTTTAAAATGAAAAACTACCTACTTGTAACGTTTATTGAAAATAAACTAAAATTATATCCACACATAATATAACTTGGAAAAATATACGTGATATAATTATATTGAGTAATTCATTGATAGGGTGTAATCATAAAACAGATAATATCATGCAATACAATATTGCGACATTTTTATTTTATTTTTTAAATTAGAAACATATATAACTGTGTTTCGAGAATAGAAAATCCTTTTTTTTTTTTTTTTCATTTTCGCGTTCAATATTTAAATGCAGTTATTTAAAACGGATTTTCACGCGTTTCAGTGAAACCCAGCCAAAACATCGGGATAGGAAAAAAGGAAGGTAACGCGTGAAAACCCGTTTTAAATAACTGCATTTTAATAAAAAATCTTTTTCAACTCAACAAAAAAAACAAGTTCGGCAAACTGTATTTACAAGCCTAAACTGTTATGATAGAGATTGCTAAGATATTTTAATTTTAATATTCTTGTTAAGGATAAGTCACTAGCCATATTTGGAAAGTGTCACTTTATTCCATACAAGATATATGTATGGTCGTATATTTGGTCGTATGGTAGATTCGCCAGTTTCTAATTCTTTATAACATTATTGTATTATGCAGTGGCGTTATCTTACATCATGGGGGTTATTTTTGTATCGACTTCATTTACTATGTCCATGATAATAACTTTATACATATGTATTAATATAATATACTAAAACGCTGGTCAGTGAATACATCTAGTTATAAGCCAACTAACGGACATGTAAACAGACATAAGATACCTTTTATAATATGTATCTTGTGGGCGATAAGCCCCCTTATTGGCGTTTGAAACTTTCAGGTGCGGGGAGGGCTGTAGAAGTCCCAGAAAAGAATAGGCGATACTGAGATAGCGCAGAGAGTGCGTGGGTTGATTAAAAAATATAGTCTAAAAAAAATTGATAGGGAACTCTAAAAAATAGTCATATTCGCAAAGTGGGCGGGGAGCAAAATAACGCTGAGAAACTGTGGTATAGTTCCAGAACTACATTTAGAACAAAAATTTGATTTTTGATAAAATAAATTTGAAAATTAACAACTTTAAAGATGATTAATGCTGTAATGACAAATAACAGTGGTTGAAATTTTATGGTTATGAAATATTAATTTTCTCCAACATACTCAAGATAAAGATAAAGCATATGTTTTATTTACTATCGCGTGGTGGTGAGACTCGTGTCATATGCAAAAGGATAGACCGTATATTAAGATATCTGGTATAAACCCGTAGGACACTTTCAATCGATTTTCACAACTCACAATTAATCTGTATATAACGAAGATGATTAATGGTAAAATGTATTGAAAACAATCTACGCATGAAAGTTAACCAATTTATTTTTACAATCGCTTCGTAGGCTCCTAATCAAAATTCTTTGAGTCACATCTATACTAATAAGTGTCTGTAATATTAAAATAACAACTTTTTACTAAATACATATCAATGTATTATATATAAGATACTTATACAGAAAATACAATTTTTAAAATTTTAGTCTGTCTGCCTGTTTGTTTCGGCTAATCTCAGGAACAACTGGACCGATTTTGGCAGACAGCTGAAGTTAGTCTGCGTAATTTAGGCTACTTTTGTTTTCATAAATAATTAGGGTTCCGTGGGAAAAAATTAAAACTTATGAAATTGTGAACAAAATACGATTCAATGGACAGTACCATCAAAACTTCATTATTCAAAGCTTATTTAAAATCTATAATAGCAGTGAAGAGTAGGTATATAAAACGCGGGCGGAGCCGCGGGCACACGGCTAATTTATAATAAATAACAAATTTATCTTCTATATTTCTCTAGATAATTTTTCTTCTCACACTCTCTCTTTTCTTGTTAATTAGTACTGGACTAAGAAATATATCTTAAGGATTTAATTTGTTAATTTCTTATTATTCCAGGATCGAGCATGTTGGAAACACTGAGATTTAACAGAGAAACGTTGAAAGGAGCACATCGACGTCTTATAGATTTAGCAAACACTTTAGGACTATCGAACGCAACTATTTCGTTGATCGAGCGGAGAGTGGCTCAGGACAAATACATACTCTTTGGCGGCATGTTTGTTACACTAGCTATTATTATACTTGTTGTCATATATATCTGAAATAGTATTTATTTATGACCACGGTTATATCATTTAAATTATTTTATTATATATATAAATTAATAAATAAATTATTCGATAAATATATTTGTATTATACCATTCAATAAATTTAAAATACATTTTACCTAAACCGTATTTACATGTGTTTGTTGGTATGCGGTTATGAGAACTGTTATTATTTTAAAGAGAAACAATTCTGTAGAGGAAAATTAAAGGACAAAGTGGCAATCGGTAAATTTTACAGAATCACTAACCAAAGTAGACCATAGGCTTCATTTGATTTTAATAATTGCCTTGTAAAAAGTAGGGAGATGTATTATTTTCGTTAAATTAAAAAAAATATTATAAGTAGTGGTTACTTCTCCTATAAGTTAATTTATTTGAAGATTATTAATCCACTTGACTTTTCTCTTATTCTGTGTGAAAATTAAATCGCGATTCTTAATAAAGAAGAACACTAGGGTTAAGTTTTATTTTTAATAAATGTAACCTCAGTAGGCTGTATTACCAGACTTCAGGTTCTCTGACATTTTAATATTGTTGTAGTGATGAGACGACCTTTTATTATTTTATCAATATTATTTTTCTCAGCGAGAACCTATAAAAACAGAAAAAGGATAAAAAATGACCTTAAGGTTCACTTCACCTTCAAGAACACAAATCTGTATTAATTATTACTTTTTTTATTAAAAAAAAAAATAGTAGTTTGAATGTGAGATGACAGGTTCTCGTACGTTATTCGTTCAATGTTTTTCGTGTGCGACTATTGTATAAATGTTAGTCGTGTGTATGTAACTGTAGATTTCGCCGTAAGTAATGTAAATGCATTTTCTTAGTCTTTTAATGTAACGCCTATTTGTTTTTCTAATCTGTTAGCTTGATTTGAAACCCGCGATCAGAGTTAAATTTCAAGGGTACGTCACGCGAGGATTGTTTTGATTTTCTAACACTAAGCGTCATATTTCTAACGGCAATCGTGAGATTTCATCTGAAGATTGGGTCAGATTTTTTAACGTTAACAAAACGAGGATATCGTAGTGGATAGTGCGGCCGGATTCAGCGTCAATGGACCCTCCTATCCAACTTTAAAATTAGCCTGAGCTTTCGGTGAAGGACAGTATCGTGAGGAAACCATAGCATGGTGGTAGAGCATTTTCTAATAATGGCCGCCTGGGCAGCTACCGTTCTCAATTTGAAAATCTGTCGCAAAATACCAATAGTTGCGGCAGCATCACTTGAGCACCAGTACCTCTAGGCTTAGTGTATTTCCTATCCTGGACCATATCGTCACTTAACATCAGGGGAGATTGTGGTCAAAACACTGAGGCTACATCGTGTAAAAAAAGTTTGAATATCGTGAATTAAGTGTTCTGTCAACACCGATGCCGAAAGATGTTGTTTCTCAATTTGTAAAATAAATGTATGATTAAAAGAACGGATAAAAAGAAATACGTAGTGAGTGATAAGTAAAAAGAATAGTCGCAACATACTTGTTGACTATTATTATTATTAGTATATTTAATTCTAAATAACAGGTATAAAAGGTTTTGACATTGTTAAATTGTTACTTACGTGTTACATGTTTAGTTGATATGTATTTTTTTTTATTGTAATAAATGTTCATTTTAGCACAAAAACGTATTTATAAAATACTTTTATCATTATACCGTATTTAAGAAGTTAAATACAGTAAAAAAAATTAATTGCTGATGTCAATAAGTTGGTCAATATATTCTCTTAATTTTCTTTTGAAATTTTATAATTAATTATAAATGAATTACTAATAATCTGTACACTGATAAGCATAATGCGACAAAGCATTGTCAACCAGCGATAATGCAAAAATAATACATTAAAGAAGGTAGTGCTGCTCGAAATTAAGAAGAAATGATTATCATAGTAATAATTTATACATTAACCTTATTATAATCATTAAGCATTTTTAAATTACTGCATCTATATATAATATATATTCCTAGTAAAACATATTCTGAATAAGGTTAGAAAAATTTAATTTCTTGTTGCGTTTTGCCAGTTGGGTTTCGTTTTTCTAGCAATGTTCCACATTCTTAGTATGTAAATTGGCAACCCTAGGTGTCAAATCAATTTCAGAAATGTTATAAAAAGGCTGCTTGGGTTGCTATAGCTGTCACGTTTTTGCCGTAATGTACAATTTCCTTTCGTCTATAAATAAATAATTAAATTAAAATGTGTGGTATTAAGAACTATTTCTATATTCAAAATTGATTGGTGCTTTTTGATAATTATTGTTACAAATGACAAAAATGTAAATAACTTTTATTACTATAGAATAAAGAATATATTAGAAAACGATGTAACATTTTTTAATTGCATTCCGTGAATATACTACTTATTAAATAATGTGATGAATGGTATTCTTAATTGTATGTAAATTAATAAGGGAAAAATATTTAATTTATTAAAGAATTGTGTATATTTTCTAAAAAAAATTTTTTTATTTATATACCGAGTACATTGATTTACACAGACAATACAAATAGAATGACTGGATCTCAATGAATACTGCCGGAACACACCTATTGGTATTTGGGGGCAGGTTTTCAAACTTGAGGGTGGTGTAGCTACCTAGGCAGGCATTATTAGAAAATGCTTTGGATTCCTCACGATCTATTCCTTCACCGAAAGGTCAGGTTGATTTTAGAGTTGGATATGTGGGCTTGAAATCGCGTCAGTTGACGATAAATCCGACCGCACTATCAACAGTGCTCTCATATGCATTTAAAAACTTATCTAATTTATTATTACATTAGTAGTCGGATTCATTTTAATTATTTGTACATTCATGATGATCAGCTCAGAAACAGTTTAGCAATTTTTTCGTCGTTCTTTGTTTAAAAAATAACAACTTAAGTAGATAGTTTATTTTTTATATTATCTTTTTACACGTTATAAGCTCACCTGATCTGACCGCAATCTCACCTGATGTTAAGTGACGATGTGATCCAGAATCGTGAATACACTAAACCTAGGTACTGGTTCTCAGCAGGGGGCGATGCGGTGCTTGCGAAAGCCACCCCGTGTCGCCCCCATCCCAAATGCGGCGGACGGCCCCGGGGGGTTTTAGTGGGTATTTCCGGGCGCTTCACGCCCGGGCAAGTCCCACACTGGCACGGAGCTCGTCCCTCCGTGCCCCCTTACCTATTGCATTGGGGGACTTCGGTCTCACTAATGCAATAGGTAAGGCTAGTGCGTAAATGCATTTCCCCCCGTAAAAAAAAAGGTACTGGTTCTCAAGTGATGCTGACGGAACACACATACATTGGTATTAGTGATAGGTTTTCAAACTCGAGGGTGGTAGCTACCCAGGCAGGCATTATTAGAAAATTCCCTACCACCATGCATGTTAATGTAAAACTAATAAATAACAACAAAAAAGTTAACCGGTAAGGGCTACAAGGTACAAGGGTACATTATATAAACATTTTATTGTAATTACATATAATCGTAGTGGTTTTTACGATTCAAGAAATATTTTTATTGATTCTATAACAGGAATTATGAACCTTTGCAATGACTAGTGTTATAATAAAGGAACCTACAAAACATTATTTGCTTAAATACCTCATGCTTAAAGACCTTGTACCCTGATAATACAGCAACGTTATAATATTATCATTAACTGGTACGTAATAACACATAAATTATGTTCATGACATATTACCATTTCACATTTAACCGGTGATTTTCAAGCCAGACGCTCGTTCGCGTACTTACTAATAACCTAAAAGCGAAACATGGCTTCGCTATCTCTGTCAAACCCAGTCGTGCAATCTTATATATTTTATTCTGGTGTATTAGGATTAAAATTATTGAGTCTTGCAATTTTAACCGGGAAAGTGCGTCATTCAAAAAAAATATTTCCCAACGAAGAGGACGCCAAAATTAGGAATGGCAAAGTAAAGTATGACGATCCGGACGTGGAGCGCGTTAGGCGAGCACATCTTAACGATTTGGAGAATATTCCAGCATTTTGGGTACTTGGTGCTTTGTATTTGACAACTAGCCCTGAGGCCGCTTGGGCTACGCTACTCTTCAGACTGTATACAGCGGGTCGTGTTATCCATACGATAGTGTACGCAGTGAAACCATTGCCTCAACCGGCCAGACTTATCGCGTTCAGTGTACCCTACCTGACTACTATATATATGGGAGTTCAAGTAATTCTACATTATTTCACCGCTTTGTGAATATAATTACTGAATGTTGAAAAAATATCTATTAATATTTGAAGTAACTAGTTATGGCTCTACAGCTTTCACTGTTATGCATAACAATATTAAATAAATAACTGTAACTTTGACAATAATATTGTTTTATTGTAATTAGGTATATATTAATCTAAATATTCTTTAAACTTCAATATTTTAGTTTCCATTTACCATACTCGACATGCACTGTTTATGTAACTGCATTGAAGTCAAGTTTGGTGAAGGTGGTTAACACTAACTGCAACTGGATATATTCGCTCAGCAGCACAAGCATCCATCATTAATTACTGTAATTCTTCAAAAGGAAGAAGTATGACGACCAGGTAGATTTTTAATGTTTCGGCTTTACCGTCGATTTTTTCCACGCCTCGCCACTGCTGAATATATTGTAGAAAAAATACCATGAGGGGGTTCAGAATCGACAACAAAATACATTTCGATGGTTTTTAAAATTTTCGTCTGACGAAAATCACGCAAAAAAACTACTGGGCCGAATTGGATGAAATTTGAAATGGTTGTAGTCTATACTTAGTAGTAACATATAGGATACTTTTGATATATAGATAAATACTAGCTGTGCCCGCAACTTCATCCGCGTGTAATAGTGACTTTGGGCAGCATTTTTTGGATGTATCTTTTGGTTTATTTTGGATTTTAATCACCGTCGTTACATCGTATAGCCATTGGGAGACATAACATGTTTTTTTTTTTTTTTTTTTTTAACCTAGCTAATGCTGTTGACCGGAAGGGCCTTTACAGCTTCACCGAACTTTGGGGGCGAGTGCTGAGGGCACTCAGCCGCAATAAGGTGACTAGCTCAAGGGCTACCAAAGTGGTACGAACCTCGGCTTGGCCGTCACCTGAGTATTCAAAACTCTCTCGCGAGTTGTGTCCTAGCTGTTCCCTACATTTTTATTTATTAAAATAAAAAAAAAAGGTTCCTTACAGGACCTATGTACCTGCGTGTTATGTGCAGGAGTGTGAGTGCGGTGTTGTGCGTGTAATGCTCAATGCATGGTCAGTGTTACTGTATCGCGCTGGCGGCGACGTCAAGAGCCTCCCCAGTTGGGGGAACGAGACACGTCTTGGGTCGCCGCCTGAGGGGGACCCGGAGAGTGTGCGGGAGCAAAGTTACCTGCCAGTCCCCGGCGGCGGGAACGGCGGTTTCGCGGGCGTGGGCGCTGGCACGCATGTTTTCTCGGGTGATGGGGAAAGATCCTATTTGCGGCGGTGATTTTATCGTCGGGGTCGGTAAGGACATTTCGCGGTCTCCGAAGCGAATTCGGAGCTAACGGATCTGCGGGGTAAGCTACAGCTCTTGATATGAGCGGGTTTTTGGGTGTGTCTCTGCGCGATCAAAGAAGGCGCGACACTGGGACTTGATTACGGAATAGATGGAGGGTAGGTTCAGATCTCTGTGTAAGTCCACATTTCTCTGATACCCTCGGGCACCTACGGCTTTCCTTACGAAGCGATTCTGAATCACTTGAAAGGGAGCCAATTCTTTATGGGCGAAGGCGGAGGCGCAATAAGTCATGATCGGTCTGACGACGGTTTTATACAGAGTAATTTTATGGCGGAGAGCCATCTTACTCCGGGAGTTATATAGGGGGAAAAGCCGCCCTAGCACCATGGTGGTCTGGTGCTTGACTTTCTTAAAGTGAGGTTGGAAAGTCATTTGGACGTCTAATCGGACACCGAGGTACTTGACTTCGGTAGCCCAGGGGATCTCTACACCTAGGTATTTAATGGGAGGTGGAGGGGTGTCGTTTTTTGCGGAAAACATGATCGCGGTGCTCTTTCCCGGGTTTATCGCTATGCGCCACTTTTTGTACCAAAGACTTAAGGTGTTGACAGCCTTTTGGACGCGGGCTCTAAGAATGACTCTTTGTCTATAAGAAAAATAAACGACCGTGTCATCGGCGTATAGACCTAAATGAACCTTACTGCACTCTCGGCCTGGGACCGGGTGTTCTTTCAGGTTCGGGTTTAGGTCGGGTAGATCTGCTATATAAAGATTGAAGAGGACGGGCGCCAGAATGGAACCCTGGGGAACTCCTGCGCGGATTGGGTGGGCTGAAGAGAGAGTAGACTCTACTCTAAAGCGGAAACTACGATTTGAAATGTAATCACGTAGGATGTGAACTAGCGTGTCAGGGATACCTAACTTTACTAATTTGAATACAAGGCCGGCATGCCAGACCTTGTCGAATGCCTTGGCAACGTCGAAGAAGACAGCGAGCGTATGCCAGGGTGTGTTTGGGGTTCGATGAAAATTTGACAGGATGTGCTCCGTGAGGCGTTGCACTTGGTGCGCGCAAGAGTGTCTGGCTCTGAAACCGAACTGTTCGGGGGGCAAAAGATTTTTGTCCTCTATCACAACTAGGAGACGGTTCAGAAGGATCCGCTCGTAGAGTTTGCCTATTGTGCTTAATAAGCTGATTGGACGGTAACTATCTGGTAACCTGGTGTCTTTTCCAGGCTTGTGAATACCTATGACTATCGCTTCTTTCCAGACGGCTGGAAAGTGGTGATTTTTAATGGCCGCATTGAAGATGCAGACCAGTAAAGCGATGAGACGAGGTGGAAGAAGCTTAAGCACTTCATTCCTGATCCCGTCCGGACCGGGAGATTTCCTGGGGCTTAAGGCCCTTAATAGTGGTGGTGACCTCATCACAGGTGACAGGTGTGAGGGGGACAACCGGGGAAAGAGCGTCTAAGTCCTGTACCGTGGACTCTACATCGGAGACGTGGAGGACGTCGACGTTGTCAGTGACGGGGGAACATTGCTGCTCGAGGCTAGCGGCTAAGCACTCAGCTTTTTCGTCATCGTCAAATGCGGGTAGAAGACCCTGTGCGTTTCTGTCCAGGGGGGGCATACTAGCGACGGTACGGTCCGTCTTCATTGATCGTGCAAGCTTCCAGTACGCGAGGTGGGAGGGTTTCAGCTCCTCGAGGAGACTGTTCCACCTATTGTAACGGAACTCATCTATGCGGTATTTCACCGCTCTACGTAAAAAAACGTAAGCGTGCACGATTTTCCTCAGTTGGATACGTGTCGTGGGCGCGGGTCGCGGCGTTCTTTTGGGTGAGCAGGGCTCTTACGTCATCAGGGAGTATAAACCGGCGATCGTTCGCCGCTTGCACCTCTTTCGAGATCTCCCTGATTCCGATGTTGAGATGCTCAACCAAGGAATCGATCGCGAGATCCGCGTCCGCAGACGTATCCAGTACATCAGGGATCCTATCTAATGGAGGTGAGGACTGATGGTCCTTCAGATACCGGCCGAGCTTGTAATAGTCTGTGACCTTTACAGCTGGCGAACTAGAGCCATCCGGTTGACCTAAGTGTAGAACGACTGGGCGGTGGTCGGAGTCAAGTTCATGTACGACTTGTATAAGACGCACAGGTAGCGAGACTCCTTTCAGAATCGCTATGTCTAGCACTGTCGGGCGGCAGTGCGCTTGATAGTGGGTAGGCTCTGAAGGAGCGATGACCTCACAGTTGAGCCCAGGTACCAGACTCTCGAGTATGATCCCGTTAGGTGAATCCCTCGAGCTGTTCCAGATCGTGTGCCCACTGTTGAGGTCACCTGCGATGATTACTGAGTCGCGGAGGGCGAGAAGTTTCCCTAGATCAGAGATAGTAGGAGTTCGCTATTGGGGGAGAGGTATACAGATACTAGTACGATTGACGGATGGCCAGTCATACCAATTCTGCACACAGAAACTTCCATGTTTGTGAGTTCAGGAGGGTCTAGCGGCGTGCAGTAGAGAGACCGCTTGTAATAAATGAGAGTACCACCGCCCCTTCTGGGGGGCAATCTATCGTTCCGAACGATACAGTAGTTCGCAATCGTAGGATTACGATCTTTGGGTTTCAGGAGGGTTTCCTGGACAAGAAACACATCTATTTGACGATCGCGGAGGAAGTTCGCGATTAGAGTACGCTGCGCGGAACTAGTTTCCGAGCGTTGAAAAAAGAGAGAGACAGTCCGCGAGGCTTTATCTTAGCCATTGATTACGGGTGGTATGTGGCACGGGCCAGACCTTGGATGGTCATGGCAATGGCTGGGTACCGAGTGATTGCGTCCAACTCGGCATTTCCGGCACCGCTGTTCAATAAATTGTTGAAAGCGACGACCTCCTGCACGTCGTGGACGCGCAGGAGGAAAAACACTCGGTCTAAACCGGTGGGATTGGATGCGGTAGCCTGAGGGGCCTGAGAAGGGGCAGCCTGGCACGGTTGCGCCGCGGCTTGGGGTTTCAGAGTCCACGGAGCCAGAAGGGCCATCGTGGGACGGCAGCCAAGCGGACGGGTCGGCACCGTTGACGGCGCTGCCGACGTGCCTGGTAGGCATGGGAAAGCCTTGAGTGTCATTGCTGGCACTTGAGGCTGAGTGAGAAGCGGAGCAGGGTTCCTCTGGGGAACCTGCCTACCACCCTTTTTAGGGTGGTTCCACTTTACCCTGGGTGCACATGGGCACCCACGGTAATTCGCGGGGTGACCCTCCTGCCGGCATAAAGCGCAGCTGGGGGGATCGGGGGTGTCCTTAGGACGGGGGCAGTCTGGAGTGAGATGCTCACCTAGACACTTAACACATCTCGGAGCCATGAAGCAGCTCCGAGAACTATGACCGTACCCTTGGCAGCGGTGGCACTGCGTCGGGTAGGACTTTTTGTGGGGTGGCTCTACAATTATGCCGGATAATCCACAGAGAGTCTTGAGGTTGAAGACCTCTTTCCCCTCTGCGGTGGCTGGTAGGGAGACAAGAACCATATTATATGGTTTCCTGTCCCTGGGAGCCACCATACGGTGGACCTCGTTCGCGGGAATGCTCTGGGCCTTCAGTGAGGCCAGGACATCCTCGCACGATATCTCCTTAGGGACCTTCTTTATCACTACTCGAAGGGATTTCTCCTCTTCGAGTGCATGGGTAAAGAACGCGTATTTGGCTTGACGGAGGAATCCGGTCAAGTCTTTGAAATCCTTAATCGTGGGGACTTTCACCATGATACCGTCACGTACGCTGGTGGCGTGAGTGTAATGTATCTTTTGGCTCTGCAGAGCCGAAGAGATACGAGTCCAGGACGCCTTGTCCTGAACTGTGACAGGGAGGGGCGGGCGAATCTTCACAGGCTGTGCCTGTGAGGATTGCGCCGCGGGTTTAGGTGCAGCCGGTACCGCGACGGGTACGGGAGTACACTGCTCCCTGGCGTCCTCTGTAGCGAGGAGCTTGGGACCCGTAGTTGAGAGCGGCGAAAAGGCTGTCGCCTTCCTTTTGGATTTCCGCTGTTTAACGGTGAAGCCGTCGTTCAGCGGTGGGAATTCGACATCCATATCGTGGAGGAGGAGCGGGACGTGGGGCGGCAAAGTCCGGCATTAGGCTCGGACGTCTGTCGGCGTGTTGCAGAGGAGACAGTGGAGAGTATCTATTGCCCGTGGGCACATTTATTATGTCCGCAGAACGCGGACGAGAGGGGGATCGCGATCGAGAGCACGAGCGTGATCGCGAGCAGGAGCGGGTGCCCTGATGGGGCGAAACCCGCCTATGTGGTCTGGACGCGGGTGGAGTACGCGGACGTGAACGCTCGGGAGCGTTAATGAGACATAACATGCAAGCTCCTAGGATTATTAACATGTAACAAAGCCACATAAAGCTGACCGTGCGGAAAACAGCTAATACTTAGATCCACATCCACATCCACAACTTTTAGCGTCTGACCATGGGCTTTATTAATTGTCATCGCGAAACTGGTCATAGTTCACTGGAAACTGGACTCGTTTAAAACTAAATGGAAAATTGTTTGGAATGAGAGGAACCCGAGGAATAAATACACTATCACCTGTTAAAATCTCTGCTTCTATCAGGTTTCGCAGAATCAGAAATTTTAAATTGAAAATTTCACTTAATGTATGTGTCACTCATGTATGTATGTATGTTTCACTCAGGTATTAATTAATCGCAAATTACTAAATTGTTTTTTAAATATAAAAATTAAGAACTTGTATAAACTTGTATTCACAGTTTAACTAATAAGACGTGTTTACCTAACTTGAAAACAAATTAACCTATACTATATACATACAATATCTATTTACAAACTCTAAAAAATAAATGAAATATTCAAACAGTCAGTGTTATCGAATGCAACGAAAAGCGGCCCGGCTCTCGGCGTACTTTATATATACATATATAAGCAACCCACATTCCAGCATAACCTGAACCCTATTTCATATGAATGATGATATAAATCTGAGGTCAACTTAAATTGGAATTTTAAAATATCCGAAACTGATCATTTTTAACTTCTATTTATTATCATATTATTATTATTATATAATTATACTTATATAGACCATTATTAGTAAAGTTTCAGTCAATACATCTGAACAGAGAAAGAATTTAGATAGAATAAATGTTCGACGTGATTCTTTAAATTGACATATTTTTTTTATTTATGTACCGATTGACATGAAACAAACACTAAATGTTAAGTGAAGCTTACTAAAATATATTAGTGAAAACTACATCTAAATCGGATAAGCCGTTTCTGAGATTAGCGTGCACAAACGCACAGACAAACAGACAAAAATGATTGTTTTGGGTGCTATATGCGTTTATAAAGGTCCTAATAATATTTTTTCTCATATATCTTCCATGTACAGACAGCGATCCGTTACATTTTTATTATATGTATAGATTTACACAATGTATAAAAAGCGTTTATCTAGATTCACATTAAAAACCACAATGTATGAATAATAACAATATCAATAAATAGTGAAATGAACAAAAATAAAATAAAATTAAACCTAAATTGTTTTCATATAATTTGAAAAAAAAAATAAAAATAAATATATTACATGTTTTCAACGGCTATTCATAGATGGCGTTATAACTATTTTGTAATTGTTAAATGTTTTGAAACATAAAAAGGACTGTGTCTGAAGGTAATTTGTATGTATAGGTTAAACTAGCTGTGTATCCCCGGGTCTGCCCGCGTTTCATATATTCTTGTGGTTTTCAGAGAATGCTGTTGCCCATCCCCTGGTTTATCCTTTAGTCGACTTTTACGACACCCACGGGTATGTATGGGGTGGTACTATTCTTAGCCGACACCACACGGCAAATTGAATAATATTTTGTTCAAAATTTCATGGGTTTCATTTTTTTGTACGTATTCATAATTGCTTTCCTAAAAAAACATTTGGTACTAAAATAAAGTAAAAATGTAAAAATGTTTTTCAAAAATTCAAATACTTTCTTGTAACACTGACCATTTTATTGTCGTTTTTATTGTTGTTTGTTTTATTTTTTTTTAACTCTTATAATTTTCGATAAACTAACGTAGCCTAAGTTACGCGAAGTAACTTTAACGATCTATCAAAAAAAGACCGGTCAAAATCGGTTCAGCCGTTCTGGATATTAGTCGGAACAAACAGACATACATACAGTTTTTCCATAGTTTTAAGATTTTACTTCTATCGTTAGTCCCCATGACTACCTATTTTTTTTTTTTTCCATGTAAAACTCTACTTTCATATGTAAGGATCTAAGAAAAACGTATAAATTATCCAATGATCAATAATTCCGAAGCTCTAGTAACGTGTGAATAGTTTAATGCATAGTTTTCTGTCGCCAGTGCTCCTATACCGCGATATAATGAGAAATTTAAATTAGAGAGATAACAAAGAAAGAAACAGCTGTGTTGATTTAAGACGTTGAGTTAACTAGCATATGCGAAGGCATACGTAATATAAAGTAATAAAAGAAATTAATTATCTCAAGTATGGAATAATTGTGGATAACTAATTATGAAATATTGTTTAACAACTTTTCTTATTTGTTGTAAAGAAAATAGATAATTGGTAACGATCAACTGTGCAATGTTATATAGTAACTACTTATATAGTTTATATAAATATGCTTTACTGTTGTATAGTTATATAGTAACTATATAGCATAGACCAACAGTCTTGTTAAAAACCAGTGAGGGCATGAAGATCAGCGCATAAACTATGCAGATGTGGAATAAATCTTTTATAAAAATTAACTAATCCAAGAAATAAACGTAATTCCTTGGCGTTTGTTGGAACTGTTGCTTTTGAAATAGCTTCTGTCTTCGCTCTAGTAGGGCGTACTCCGTTTGTTTGTCAATTATGTGCCCAAAATATTTAATTTCATTATTCAAGAATGTGCATTTTTTATTGTTAACTTTTAACCTTGCTTCTTTTTATTTTAGAAATACTGTATTTAACGTTTTTAGATGTTCCTTATCGTTCTTTCCGGGAAAAGCAATATCGTCAAAATAAATGGCTACGTTAGGGATACAATCTAAGAGTTTGTCCAAGTAATGTTGAAATATCGATGGTGCTGTTGCAATACTAAAAGGCATTATATTGTGTTCAAAATACCCTTTATGTGTATATAGTTAAAAATTTTTTTGAGTCTGGAGCTATTTCAAATTGTAGGTAGGCATCTTTTAGGTCGATTTTACTATATTTCTCTCCATTAGCTAATCGTTGTCTTAATTGGTCAAATAATGGTACTGGGTGAGTGTGTGTAATCAGTACCGAGTTTATAGTAGCACGATAATCACCACAGATGCGAATTTGTCCATTAAATTTTACAACATTCACAGTAGGTTCTGCCCATTCCACAGATGTTACATTTGGATCTATTTTTGTTAGAATTTCTTCCTTAACAAGACGTTCTAATTCCAGTTGTATGTTCTTTTTCATGTTAAATTTAATGTGTATGTTGACGTGGTAATTTTTAACCTTTGCTAGTTTATCGTTAAATAACTCTTGGTGTGTATTGAGGACTTGTTCGAGTGACGCCGGTATAAATGTTTTTACAGAATATACTGGTTTTGGAAATTCCATATTGAACATTTCACTCCAATCTAATCCAAAAAGCATCGAATCAGTTGTTTTTATAACTACCACAAGAAGTATCTTCTTTATACCTTGTATTTCTACGGTAACATCTGTTAATCCTTTTGGTTTTAATTTAAAGTTACAGCATGGTCGTAAATTTGGAGCTTTGGTTAAAATTGGTGAACCTGTTTTTCCCCCTATTTGTAGTGATAATTGAATAAATTGATTCTGGGTCCTAGTCCATCGTACATTTAACGCTATTGATGGATAAATCTATCTTTTTGCATCTTGTAGATTTATTTACTTTGTACACGTTGCTATCTGTTTCGTCGCTATCAAAAGTGTTGTCAGATTCACAATCTTCTGTTCCAATCAACTCATGATCGACATTTTTTACTTTTTTGTGATGTTCGATGTTTTCCTGTTGTTCTTATGTTGTCTTTGATGTATCTTTGATGCATGATGTAAGCTCGGCCTGTCTTGATACAGCAACTGCCAAAATGACCTTTCGTTCCACATTCTTCACAAATGTGACTTTTAGCCATACAGTCATTTAAATTATGCCTCGCATGCTATCCGCAAAGACAACATTGTTGACGTCCATTTAGTTTACGATGTTGGTATGCGTTGGGTAAATCACAATCACTTACCAAGTTTTGATCAGGCAAGGTAATCAAGATACTGGGATCCACCATCAGCATACACACGAATTTCTATTAATTTTGTGGGCTAACAGTAACTATGCCGATGCGCGCGAGAGTTGAACAGAAAGTGACAAGGAAAGGGGTTGGGGGAGGTACGGAATCAGACATCCGGTTCGACGTCTCCGCCGCCGACTCGGGCTCTCCCGCCCGCAACGCTTCGGTTGTCGGTGGTGGTCCTCGTTGGGTCTTAGGGCGTCTCGACCGTGAAGCTTTTCTCGAGGCGACTATCGTGCAGAACTGGGTCAGGGGTGTTCCAGCCCCTGCCAGCGATGCCGATGTCGACCGAGAGGCGGATCGGCTACGAGAGGCAGTGTCGCAGGCCTGCGACGCGGCGATGCCTAGAGTCAGTTCCAGACCAGCCAAGAACCAGGTGTACTGGTAGAGTGCGGAGATCGCTCAGCTTCGGCGTGAGTGTATTTCGGCGCGCCGTCAGTACACCAGGATCAGGCGAAGGCGTCGCCACACGCAGGGCGTTGCGGATGCTAGGGAGGCGGAACTCTACGAGGGTTACCGAGCCGCTAGACGAGTCCTCCGGAGAGCCATCGAGCTCGCTAAGGCCCAGGCTAACGCGGAGTTTCTCGAGTCGCTCGACCGGGACCCGTGGGGTCGTCCTTACCGCCTCGTGCGGGGCAAGTTACGCCAAAGGGCACCCCCGGTGACCGAGAGCCTCGAGCCCGGGTTCCTGGAGGAGGTAGTCAGCACTCTGTTTCCGTCTAGGGAACCGTTTACGCCGCCGACGATGGCTCCGGCCGTCGAAAGTGGCTCGCTGGTCGACGAGGTCGTCTCCCCCGAGATCACTCGGGACGAGTTTAGGTCGGCGGTGGACAGGCATCGGTCTAAAACCACCGCTCCGGGTCCTGACGGCATTCCGGCCCGTGCGTGGGTGTTGTCGCTGTCTTCGGAGTTCGTAGAGGATAGGGTGCTAGGACTCTTTAGACTTTGCGTAGGGCAGGGCCGGTTTCCACGGTGTGGTTGGGGGTTGTCTTTTGGTGTGAACTGGTTAGGGGTGGTGTGTGTAGTACTTGCCACTGGTAGGGGGGTGTTGGGGGAAGAATGTCGGAAGAAGTGGAGGACGGGGGAAGTCCGGCTTCGAAGAAAAGGAAGGGGGAGTGTCCGAGAACTGGGGAGGGTGAATGTTGTGAATGCAACTTGGAGGATGATGAGGATCATGTTCCCCTAATGTTTGGGGAAGAGTTTGCGGCTGATTTTGAGGAGAATAGGAATCGGCGTCGATTTCCGGTGAGGTGGCCGTATGTGTCGCGTAATGGGAAGATGGGTGGTCGGGACACCTATAGGTCGGACATGAAGATGACTGACTTTAGGAATACTCGGCCGGAGTGGATTCTGAATTGTGTGGAGAATACTGTGGGTAGTCTGCAGGAGTTGGAGAAAGCGTTGGAGGAGGGGGGGTGATGCTTCGTTACTTAGGAGAACGGGCCGCTTCTTGTGGGGTATTACTAGGTTCGCGATGGATATGGCTGAAGCGATGATGAAGAAACACAAGGAGGGATTGAAATTGAAGGGGGAAGTTAGAGTGTTGGAGGCGCGAATGAAATTGTTGAGGGTTGAAGTGGAGTTGGAGAAGAGGATCATGGCGGAGGATAGGGAGAGGGAGGAGAAGGAGAGGGAGGAGAGGGAGATGGAGGAGAGTGATGATGAGGAGGAGGAAGAGGTTGTGGGGGGAGTGCAGTGGAAAGAGGCTGTGGTGGGGGTTATCTCTCCTGCCTTGGCTAAGACGGAGGAAAGGTTGTTGGAGGCCTTTAATAGGGGGATAGAAGCTGCGGAGAAGCGGCTGGTCTCGGTGATGGAGGGGCGTTTGGCTTCATTGCCGTCGGAGGTGCCGGCTCGGCTGCCTCCTCAGCGTAAGAGGGTGGTTGAGGCGGAGAAGGAAAGAAGGAAGGAGTCTGATGTGGTAGCCCCTCTGGGCATGGAGTGGCAACCGTTGCCAGGCGGTGACGAGGTGGCAGAGGAGAGAGGGATGAAGAAGGATGGGGATATTGAGGAGTGGTCGGAGGTGACCCGTAGGGGTAAGGGGAAAGGAAAGAGGCAAGAGGGAGGTGATAATGGGGTGTCTGCATCAGTGCGTGGGAATGCGTTGGGACAGATTCCCAAGGCGAGGCCGAGGCTCCCGGAGCTGCCGCAGTCGGCGGCAGTTGTGGTTACGCTGAAGCCGGAGGCGGTGGCTCGGGGAGTTAGTTACAAGGAGGTGATGGGGAGGACAAGAGGGGAAATCGGGATACAGGATCTGGGGATAGAGGTGCTGTCGACGCGCCCGACGGTGACAGGATCCAGGATTGTAGAGATCCCGGGTCCCAGGGGTGCACAGCTGGCGGATAGCCTGGCGGCCAAATTGAGGGAGGTTGTGGCGGAGGTGGCGGTGGTCTCCAGGCCGACGAAACGGGCTGATGTTCGGATCGTCGGACTGGAGGACTCCGTCACAGAGGAAGAGGTCAAGTGGGTTGTGGCACAGAAGACGGGGATAAAGGAGGAAGAAATTAGGGGTGGACCGGTGCGTGGTGTTGTGGGGGGGATGGGTGCTATGCATCTGTCGTTGCCGGTCGCAGCTGCGAGGCAGTTGTTGGAGGTGGGCCGGGTAATGATCGGGTGGAGTGAGGCCAGGGTATATGCACTTGGAACAAAGCCGTTGCGATGTTTCAGGTGCATGGCCCTGGGGCACACTCGCCCGCTTTGCCCGGCAGAAGTGGATAGGAGTAGCCTCTGCTACAGATGTGGGGTGCCTGGGCACAAAGCGGTGGAGTGCGTGGCAGCGAAACCCAGGTGTGCGCTGTGCGCGGAGATGGGGAGAGAGGCGGACCACCAGATGGGTGGCGCCTTCTGTAGACCGCCAGTGGTGGCGGCGGTGGAATGGTCTTCCAGGGCCCGGACGTAGTTCTTCTTCAGGTATCCCTCTCCTTGTTACGTCTTGTTGAGTCTAACAAGACGAGTATAGGAGAGGGACCTATCTCTTTCTCTCTTCTACAACGGAGGCGGGTTCTTTCCTCTCTTTTCTCTTTGCCCGTCTCCGTTCTGTCCCTTTCTTCCTTTTTCCGTTTATGGGGGCAGGAGCATATCCTGTCCCCGGAATGTTGACCGTTGGGTCAGGCCTCCCTTCGGGGGGGCGGGTGAAGAGGTGGGGTCGAGAATATTCTCCCTCATCCCCATTGGGCCATTGCACGACGAGGCCCGGTGGGTTCGCTGCAGGGGGGCGACGCGGTGACATGCCTAGCAACCCCGTATCGCCCCCCATCCCAAATGCAGCGGACGGCCCCGGGGGGTTTTAGTGGGTATTTCCGGGCGACTCTCGCCCGGGTGAGTCCCACACTGGCACGGAGCTCGTCACTCCGTGCCCCCCCTTATCTATTGTATCTGGGGGACTTGATCCTTCAAATACAATAGATAAGGGTAGTGCGTAAATGCATTTCCCCCCGTCAAAAAAAAAAAAAAAAAAAAAAAAAAAGGGCCGGTTTCCACTCTCGTGGAAAACCGGGAAACTCGTGCTTCTCCAGAAGCCCGATCGTCCGGCGGACTCTCCGTCTGCGTTCCGTCCCATCGTGCTGCTCGACGAGGTGGGCAAGCTATTCGAAAGAGTAGTTGCAAACCGCCTCGTCGACCATCTCACGCGCGTAGGTCCGGACCTGGCGGAGAACCAGTTCGGTTTCCGCAGAGGTCGCTCCACGGTAGATGCGATCATGTGGGTTAGGCATCACGCGGAGGCGGCGGTCGCCGACGGTAAGGTCGTCTTGGCGGTGTCTTTAGACATCGTCAACGCGTTCAACACCTTACCGTGGGAATGTATCCGAGAGGGTCTCCGGTATCACCGGGTACCCTCGGACCTCAGGCATTGCACAAGTCCGAAGCTCTGTGTTTTCGCGGGCCTAGGACTTCGCTACCGAGAGACTTAGGCATCGTAGTCGCCGGAGTCCGGATTCCCGTCGGAAAGACGATGAGGTATCTCGGACTCGTTCTCGACGGGCGTTGGGACTTTGGCGAACACTTCCGACAGCTATCCCCTCGACTGATGGGCACGGTCGGCGCACTCGCGCGACTGTTGCCTAATGTCAGGGGGCCGAACACGGCCTGTCGGAAGCTGTACCTGGGGGTCGTTCGATCTATGGCTCTATACGGGGCTCCGGTCTGGGCGGACAATCTATCGAGACGGAACATCGCCGCTCTGCGGGCTCCGCAGAGGGTGATGTCGATTAGGTCGATACGGGGGTACTGTACGGTATCGTTCGAGGCCGCGACCCTGCTTGCCGGCTCCCCTCCGTGGGACCTGGAGGCTAGGGCACTCGCCGCCTTGTATAGGTGGTGTAGGGATCGTTCGGATAGGATGCAACGCCCGACGCCTCGAGAGATCGAGGCGCGGCGGGCGGAGCTCAGTATCTCGATCGTCCTAGAAGGGTGGGAAAGGCGCTTGGAGAATCCAAGCGCCGGGGTCGCTACAGTGGAGGCCGTTCGGCCCCACCTTAGGGACTGGTTAGGGAGGACTCACGGAGTTCTGAGTTACCGCCTTACGCAGGTGCTAACGGGGCACGGGTGCTTCGGCAGTTACCTGAATCGTATAGGAAGGGAACTCTCTCCGTGTTGTCATCACTGTGCCGGCGGAGTCGTCGACGACGTCGAGCACACGTTGGTCGTGTGTCCCGCGTGGAGGGAGTCCTTCAGAGACTTGGCGTCCGACGTGGGTAGGGTCCTCTCCTTGCCGTCGCTCGTGAGGGCGATGGTCGGGAGCTCTAGGGCTTGGGCGGTTGTCTCTTCCTGTTGCGAAGCCGTCATGCTCGCGAAGGAGGAGGCAGAGCGGGAGAGGGAGCGGGCAGCGCACCCCAACCGAGCGAGGCGTGTCTCACGCCGGGGCACCGGACGCAACCGTCCGGGCGCCCGTCGAGGTCGCCAAGCCTCGTAAAATAACTTGACGTCGGACCTCCCGTGAGGTATGGCGTTGTCAGGGCCTCTGCAGAATACATGTATAATGTGTTTCCGGAGACCCTGGCATCTTTGCGCCGGTTAGGGACGTGGAGTGTTTAGTCAGTCGGTTACGGCCAACCTGACACACGAACACCAAAAGTCGCCTCTCGCAGAGGGGTTGTGACTCGGTGTCTATGGTCTGTCGCGAGGATCATACGTGTGCGAAAAACTTGGTTTTTCGGCACACGCCCGAGCGTTCAACGAGCAGATTTCAACCACGTAAAAAAAAAAAAAGGTACGGAATCAAAAAATGGCTGTTGACCGTGACCATCCAATCAAAAGAGGCTGTTCCATGTCGTTTTCGTTCATCACAGAACTTTACTAAACAGTATGTGTTAGATTTATTTTGGTTTACATACTGTTTCTTTTGATCGTTTTGATGTATTCTTATTTCGTATTCGTATATTCTTTTTACGTTCATTTTTATTTCATCGGCATTTTTTTTCAGTAACTTGCCTTGATTGTGGAACTTTAAAAACTTCAGCAAATGTTATTTATCTCAATTTACTTCCAGTGTGTTTTTAAATCTGGTCATCGTTTTTTTTTAGGTCAAGTTCTAGCTGATGATGATTAATACCTGTTGCAAATCTATCATGTAACTGTCTTTCAAAGAACCTTCATAGCCGCAATCTTTACTAAGCGATTTCAATCTAAGAGTGTTTTGTTCCATTGATGCATTGAATTCTCGAGTAGAATTCCAAAATTCTGATAATGCTTTAAATCTAGTTTTCTTTGTTCTGTGTAAATCTAGTAACTTACTTTTTATTTCCTCATATTGTTTTGTTTCAAAATCTGTTATGAAACAGTCTTCATGATATACTTCAGGTGTAAGAATAGTTACAAGTAAGTATTTTTGTACACTTATATATTCTTTTCCCAAAATTTTACATATCTTTATATTAATACATATCATACATATCTTTACATACCTTTATAATAATTTTTATATCTTTATATTAAATAAAGAACATTTAAGACGATGTACATTTAAGGTTTTATAACAGAAGGGACTGTTAATACTTAATTAAATACAGTTTTATCATTTTTTAGAAATGTCTATCCGTTTGGTTGTGCAGAAATCAATTACAAAGTACTAAGTATTTTTCTTTTTCGTTTTATGACATTTTCTACTGAACCATCAATTTGTTCTCTAATAAGACTGAAACGCATATCCTTACCTACTCTTTTTAAATACTACAGTCACCGCGTGCTAGAAAACGCGTACGCGCGTTTTTGATTTTTTAAATATACTTAGTACTTTTTAATTTTTTTTACCCGCGTAACCAAACAGACAGATATTTCTAAAAATGATAGAAATGTATTTAATTACACATTTTAAGTCTCTTGCAATAATTATTTTCACAAAAATCGGAAATGTATAGATATTGTATAGAAGATAATAACGGACACTATGTCTCGTATAATACTACCAAATAACAAATCAAACCCTCTATAGATCATCCAAGACTACCATATCATATTTACTATTTACTTATATGACTATCATATTTGAGGGGGGTAGGTGTATGAGTATCTTTCTTATTCTATAATTGAATGAAAAATTTAAATCGGCCCAATTTTGGAGGAGGAAACTGGGGAATACGAAGTAATGTTTTCATTTTTTTTACATAGGTAAAATCTGCTTTGTGTTTTGTAACTTTTTCTTCAGAGCGTAACGCAACAGATTTCTCATATACATACCTATTTTTCAAGTTTATAGCCGGCCGCCTATCCTCTTAATATACTTAGACACTACAAAAAACAAAAACAAAACAGTTTTCTTTCTCAAATTTATTTAAAGGGAGACAATTAAGGTAAGTTTGATGAATTATATTTATCATCTCTGTGATCCGGATCGCAGCATGGCATAGGAGGTGATACACGCGGGCATTCGAAAGTTACATCCTCTTGTTCAGGCGGAGCACAAGGCCCTAAGGGTTCAGGCGGAGGGTTCACGCACACATCGACTCCTGGTGTTGATCCTCGAGGGTGATCAGCTACACGTATAGCCGCCGGAGATATCTCGGATATATCTCGTCGATGTTTCTTTACACTATCGTATACATCGGCTGGTAGTTGCATATACTCAGGAATCTGATAGTTAAGATATAAGTTCATGACGTAAACAAAAAATAAGTTAATAGAAAGATGACTGCACTTCATCATCTAAATACACCTACATAATACAAAGTCACGTTACTTCCACCATTTATAATTCAAGAACTGCTCGACTGAGTTTTTATGGTATTTCATTTGTTGACTGCGTATCCGCCCCGAGGAGTAATTTAATTATTAAAACAACAGAAAACTTCGCTAACAATTATTTTTATTAAGTAAAGATATTTTTTATACAGCTTTTTATACGGTTTTTTTAAATTATAAATCTCGAGATCGGATTAACTAATTTCGAGGATTGGTTTGCTCGTTTCTGATTCGTCAAATTTCCTTGTGCGTTGAAAAAAAAAATCTAAATTTAATTCAGTTAATGACACAACGTTTAACTAGTATCCAATAAAGTATAGTCTAAGAACGATGAGGACTGCCTGTAGTCGAGAATCAACGGGCAGTCGATATCATCGTGCAGATGTATCCTCTAGGTAGCTCGGGGTATAAGCTTGGTGATCTTATCGGGACGCCAGCACATTTTATTCAAAATCAAAATAATTCTTTATTCATTTTAGGCCCTAAGAAGGTCCTTATAATATCAAAACATTACTACAACCGGTTCGGAATACAACCCAGTCGAGAAGAGCCGGCAAAAAATTTGATGTGGTTCTTTTTAAAGTAAAAACTTCTTTAGCTTTGTTCAGCGACCCGCCCACTGTGTGTTGAAATCATAACGTGTCAGTACTATGACATATCTTTCGCCATGTGTATGGTGATCGCTCTCCATTCGGGTATTGAGAGCTTTAGCACGCTACAAATTAAATCTCGTATTTAAAACTAACTAGTGCTCGCATGTGATCGAAATTCGATTATAACTCATTAAAGTATATGGGTTCTTTTACAAAAGAGTAATAATGAGTTTTAAAAATGTTCACAATTATTTTATTCCCATTTTCTTGTCTATTGCTTAAAGCAAACCCTTCTCAAAAGTAAACATTTTGCTTACGCGGCGAATAAATGTCAATGACAATAACACGTGATTGATAATGGATTGGTAATCGTGTGTGTGTGTGTGTGTCAAATAGATGGTAGAGTGTGTAATTTTTTTTTATTGATTTAACGTATTTTTTATGCCAATTAAAAAAAATATTAGCTTTCTGCACCCATTCTCTATATAAACTATAAGTTTGCGAAATTTCATACTCCTCCGTCCGCGCAGTTTTCTTAAAAAGGAGTACAAAATTTTCGCTTCACGTATTAATATATAGATAAGGTCATGTTTAACTGCTGTTAACCCCTTGAGCACTAACCTGGCGTTTACGCCAGCTTTCCATTGTTTTCCTATTGTCTCATTTTTATGGGTAATCGACACATTAAATATATTTATTCTTACATTCTTGCAATCCACGCCGTGGGTGCCGAGGTAACCGGGGAGTTTGGGTTTGTCGAGCTTCTCATCGCGCATAGCGCTCGTTACTTGTGCACTTGGTATTATATCGTATGGACATTCGTCACGAGCTCGACGGTCGGCTCGTTCCTTTACGTCCTAAATTAATTTAAATATATTGCACAGCGATTATGGCTTATTAGTAGTTATGTGGTCGACTTTCGAATCATATACTACAAGGAGCCATGTCCGAGGAATTACTTTCAAGTTTGAAGATCTTTAAACCCTTGAGCACTTATCTGGCGTTTACGCCACATTTTCATTGTTTTCCTATGTCTTTCTATTGTCTTATTTTTATGGGTACTCGACACATTAAAGCAGAATCACCAATAGGCTCTAGACTTAACACGACTTCTTCATTTAACATTACGTGAGGTTGAGGTTAAACGCTAAATCTATAAAGGGTAAAAAAGTTGGTCGTCATGGGATTCCCGTTAAATTTACGTCATGATAGATGCTACATACAATAAATTCATACAATAAAATTAAAATATACATTTCCTGTAAAAAAAAAACCTAGCTGCGTGGCCGCGGCTCCGCCCGCATTGTATATATTCTTCACTGTGTAATATCATTTTTAAATAATCATTGGTAAATAATGTTTTCATGTTTAGTCGTAGTTTTTTTTTCATAATTTCATGACTTTTAATTATTTTTTTACATGGAATTATCTGAGAAAAATAAAAATAGACTAAGTTACGCGGAGTAACTTGAGTTATTTACCCAAAAACTTGTCAAAATAAATCCAGCCCGACAAAGATATTTTTTTTACAAATTGTGTTTTTGGTATAGGTGTATCTAATACACATTCATAGGTACTTCGTAAAAACTTGTTATATTTATATTACAAACAGACACTTAAATTTTATTTATTAGTAACTAATAATTAATAATAACAGTAGTTTGTAAATATCGATTTATAACTTCTCACTTATATCACATCGCTTGATTCGACCGACTTTTTTTGTTAGATAGCTGAAATTACTCCGCGTAACTTAGGCTACTTTCTTTTAACGGAATTAATTAGGGTACGACGTAAAAAAATAAACTTATAATATCCTCTCCTTGCTACGTCTTGTCAGTTAAGACAAGATGAGTGAAGGAGAGGAACCTATATTTCTTTTATGGCAGTGGCAGGTTTTTTTTCTTCTTTTCCTTCGCCCGCCACTGCTCTGTCCCACTCTTCTTTTCCTTTTTATTGGGGGCAGGGGGTATAATCCGTTGCCCCCGGATTGATAACCTTGGTCATGCCTCTCCTTAGAGAGGTGGACGAAGAGGTGGGTGGGGCGAGAGCCTATGGGTCAGGCATCGGTATTCTCCCCGCCATCCCCAACGGGCTAAGTATGGACGTAGCCCTATTGGGTCTGTCACAGAGGACGACGCGGTGCTTGCGAAAGCTATCCCAAATGAGGCAGGCCGGCCCGGGGGGTTTTAGCGGGTATTTCCGGACGCTTCACGTCCGGGTGAGTCCCACACTGGTGCGGAGACGTCCCTCCGCACCCCCTTACCCATTGCATTGGGGGGCTTCGGTCTCACTAATGCAATGGGTAAGGGAAGTGCGTAAATGCATTCCCCTCGTCAAAAAAAAAGAAAAAGGTATTTGTTTTTGTGACAAATATCTTTGCTTAATGTTAGTAGCAAAAAACAAATTTTGGAAAATAAAGAGGGTCACGAATAAAAAAAAAACTATATCAGGCAGTGAAAAATATATAAAACGCGGACGCAGCCGCGAGCGCACAGCTAGTTGATAATAACAAACACATTATCTAGTCACCTTGTCCTTGTGTTTGTTGCAGAAGTTGGTATCTTCATTAAACTGTGGTTGTTGTTGTCCCGACGTGTACGCGATGCGCTGCGGTTTGATATCGCGTTGTTCGTCGGTCGCGGGTCCCGTGAAGCAGACCACTCTCCGGTGCTCTCCTCCGGCGGCTCCGGACTTCAGTATCCCTTTCAATGGCACGACATCCTCGCACGTCGGCTTGCTAGAAATATAATTAATTTAATCAATTATATTCCGCTTAGAGAGAGACAGAGATAAGGTGAAACTTTTCGAAGCGAATTATAAAAATCTATTTACTCATTTCAAACCGCAAAATTGTAAAAATCGATTATGGACCTATCAAAGTTAATGTTAAATTTTATTTTTTACACGGCACATGACCGCAATCTCAGTTGATGTTAAGTAACGATGTGGTCCAGGATGATAAACACACCAAGGGAAGTTCTCAAGTGAACACACCAGTTGGTATTTGGCATCAAGTTTTCTGACTTGAGGGTGGTAGCTACCCCCAGATGGATATTATTAGAAAATGTCAGACTTCCTTCCTCACGATATTTTCCTTCACCAAAAGCTCCGGCTAATTTTGAGTTGTACAGGTGGGGTCGAACCCGCGTCCAATGATTCAACAATCAAACGCTATCATCGCTTAAAGCTTTAGCGAAAGTAAAGAAAGAGTATTTTACTTGAATGTGAAAAAAAAGTATCGATTTATTTTTAATAAACCTAATATTACGCTCTTGATAAATATTAACTACTGCGCCCGTGTTTCATATATTCTTCACTGCGTTTTAATTTTTAATAAAGAACCGTTATTATTTTATTAAAAAAATTTAGTATTGATTAAAAAGTATTTCTCATAAATTATAACACTTACCCGTAGAACTGTGCATTGAATCGGAATTTATTCAATTTTTTTATGACTTATTTTTTTCACGCGGATCTCAAATAAATTTCGAAAATCAAAAGTACTCTATATTCCCCGGAGTAACTTCAGCTATCTACTAAAAAAAATCACGTCCAAATCGGTCCAGCCGTTCCGGAGATCACCCATTACAAACAGACAGACAGACAGACAGACATAACATTTTAAAAATTATGTTTTTTTGCTATAGGTATCGTATATATTTTTACATTGGAAACAGACACTTCAATTTTATTTATTAGTATAGATAAAAGTAGTTTAGAAAGAAAATATTGACATAATTACTACAGTGACTTATGCTAGTATGAATGGCACCCGGTGTGGATATTGTGGCGTCGCTTCAAGAATCAAAACTCAACTCAAGTCCACCCCCGTCCCCAAAGTTATAGCGACATTATTGTCAAACCTAACAAATTATTGTGTTTTTTTTTAGGTGGCAATATTGATGTATAGTTAAGATTTTTTTATTGACTACCTTTGCCTGGTAATACGTAATGTGTCATCATAGGAAATGCGTTCTGTAGTGATTGGCGGAGTCTGCGGTCGCGCTGGAGTAGCGCTTCCTTCGACCACATCCAACGCTTTGAGGCAACGCTCCATAGCGTTGGGTTCCGCAACCACTGCTTGACCTATCTTATCCAACTGGGCACGAGTCTCAGCTGTTTCTTCCTCACGAATGGCCGTCTAGAATATTACATTTAAGCTGTATAATAATCAAAAAAATGTATCTCTAATACTGTCTACTTATAATTTACACAACTGTGAATAATTCGTTTCAATTCAATTGTATCCGTTATTTTCAATTAAATTTATAACTGCTCTTATCTACTGTTGGAATCGTTAAATTAGGCTTCCTCTTATAAAATAGTAAAAACTATTTACTAATAAAATTGCACTTTTCTTAACCTGAGAAAAGGATCCGCAGCCATTAAGATAGTAAATTTGGTAAAAAAAAAATAGATCAAGGAAAGTTTTATAACCAATTTCCGACGAAGAAATGATTTCCAACAAAATTATATGTTACATTAAAACCAACCCATTTAGTAACTAACATTAAATAAGATGTAATCAGGTTATTTATTTTTATTTCAGTCGTTTCTTAGATCATGTGATCCATGATATCCGTATAGAGCAACTGGCCGGAAGTCTCCAGTGTAGTTTTTGCTCTGTGGCTCCGGAAACGAATTAGTGTAACGACTAAAGAGTATTGTGTTTCTCTTTCGTATTTACACGCCATATTGTTTTTATGAACTATGCTATATAACAACATACGCTATAATTAATTACAATTCGGTTTTATTAGAATCGTGATTTATTTCAAAATAACTTGGTAGTTTATTTACATTGTTTTAACAATAATCATTTATGAAAATAGTACTTTTGTGTGGGAATATTATTTGACTTTTATCCGTCATCGCCGTTTAAAACTTTTCTAATAATAATATATGACAGAAATTTTTAGTTTACAAAAAAAATATTTCTGTTATAAATTAGTAAATTCCAATCTTACATAAACTATATTGTGAAGAAGTTAAACGAAGACTTAAAACGAAAAATGAATTTAAATCATATTAAGATAGCAGCATAGATAGCAGTAATAAAATACGTGTTTGTTTAAAACTCTTAGCATCGTAGAAAACTCCAAACAAACTGACTTGATTATATCACGTAAGTACTTGATCTATACAACTAGGTACTGGAGATATGACCTCCTTTAAAATTTGTGTCAGGTAACTCAGTTAACTACGCGAAGTTTGCAAACTTAACTCTTTTAGAGGAGGATAAGTATAAAGGTGAAGTAGCTCACCGCGAGTTCATCTTTGAGATTTCCCTCCCGCATGTGATAGTTTCGGACGTTATCGATCACTTCTTGTGGGAATTTCTCAGGATTGGCGCTCATGTAACGGTAAACGAATAAATCGCAACCGATTATTTTAAAACGATGTTTGTACACGGGAACAATTGCACCTGTATATTATATATAGTCGTATAAAATGGAATTCAATCAATTGCAATGAATTCAAACGTGAACCGAATCCGTACATTTTATTACAATAATAATCCTAACTAGTATACATTCAAAAGTGAGTTTGTTTATTTGCTTATTTGTCTTTTAACTTTGTTACGCTTTCACGCCTTAAGTACTCCACTGATCATCATGAGATTTTTTATACGCGTTATAACGGATACAGAAAAGGACACTGGGCACTTTGAAATTGGGAAAAATCATAAAATAAATTTAGGGCAAGGAACGGATTTTTTTTTGTGGATTCGTGTTATATACCTATATTTATACAAGCTAGTGTTCGTGTATATTGAATAAAATTCGACTATAAATATTACTAAAAATTTGAGAAAATGTTCCCATTTTTTTTTTAAATTGATAACAAAAAAACTGTTTCTAATAGCTAGTAAATAAAATGAGTATAAAGAAAATTAGTTGATAAATAGATGAGAAAAATGTCTTGAACTGATTTATCTTTGCCTACTTATGTGTATATTCTTACCTATATAGAATCTATCAGGGGTGAAATATGTTGGAAAGTTGGGGTCAGACTCCGGCGTCTGCAAGCGCATCGCCTTTAAGAACTTGCCCTCCTTTATCCCGGAATTGCGACGAGGAATCTCGCCTATTTTTATGGTCCCATCAGCCAAACTGTACGACAAAACAAACTTCCTGTCCTTGTCTTCCGGATGGATCCAGTTAATCTCGCAAAGGTAACGTAGGTACTAAAATTATTGTTTTTTTTATTCATAATATAAATATGCTTTTAAACAAATCTAGAAATCAAGTAACGTATTGTTAAGAATCTATATAGTGGCTCGATTCATTTTGCTATTATTTTATAAACAGGTAAATATGAGGACGGCGACAGTTGCTCACTTGTTTGTGATAAACATATTTTTTAATGTATATTTTAAATAAACATTGACATTATGTTGAATATCATTAACTTAAACTATATACCAGTACATACAAATAATAATATTGAAGTTAAGTCTGTACGTTTCATTTTGTTAATATTTCGTAACGGATGTCTGTTGTAGCCGTTACTAATCTCGAATGTGACATTAAATTTATTTAGCCGGCTGTTTGTTTGTGTACATGTCCGGATTTAACTCAAAAATAGCTCCACCGAATTTGTATAAACTCTTTACACAGGAAATATATGGTCAATGAGCATTGATAGGCATTTTTTTAAATATTTAAGGAAATAATCAACTTAAAAATGCTTTAACTCAAAAACGGGTAGGCTGATTTTTATAAAATTTTATGCACATGAAATATACGATCTATAGATTGATAGATTATCAATATCCCACATTTAGTTAACATAAAACACGTAGACGAAGTTGCGGGCGCCCGTTAGTAATTAATAAAAAGTTCTCCTGGTTTGAATCAAGATAAGTGTATAAAAAAAAAACAATATTTTCTTATATGTACCTTGCTATAAAGGATTAATCATAAATAATATATAGAGCACTTATCAAAATTGCAATCTGTGTTCATATAACCCCACATTTATTATAAACTTTCCGAGTCATAACAGAGGCGGTTATTTTTCAAGATGATAACTTTGAAATGTTCGCGAAATTCGCTCTGGACACTTTCTCAGACTAGTTACTGCGGAGTCTGCAACTTTAATTGAGTTCGGAGAAGCTAGCTCAGATATTTAAAAAATAACACAGCATTATAGTAATATCTTAAAGTTTTAAAACTTAATTTTATTTATTATAATATTGATTTTACTGCATTCGAGTAAATATCGTATTTTGAAAATAAAAACAAATAATATTGTTTCAAAAACTGAAAAACATAATTTAGTAGTGGTACGATTTAAATATTTTTATGTACCTTGTTGGCATTTAAGTTGTATTTGATAATATCTTTGTATGGAGGTTTCGGCATTAAACCAAAACAAGACTGGAGCGTATCTTCTGGAGAACCGATGCCGATGTGTGGTGGTAAAGACTACAAATAACATTTATTTTCACATGTATGTATTAGAATATTAATCATATTACATTACCTTATATTTTAAAAGGAATAGTAGCCATTGTGATAATATAATATTAGAAGGATTTCGTCATTAAATTATTGTACTATCAACAAATTAATCGAAAAGATTTTTATAATATCAAATGAAATTTGGATTTTTTTTATTTTACTTTTTTTTTAAATCATTGTATAGGTAATTCATTAGGTATATTATGTAGGTGTGCAGTTGTGTTTTTACCTTAGGAAACTCCTTCTGAACTGCTTTATGAATTTCAACACGCGCAGGTTGATCAACATTTAGCATCGTTCTATAACAACACAATATATCTGTATTTACGTATTATATCGTATTATTGAAATGCATATCACTCGAAAAATAATTGCTTTTAGCTAGTTTTGACTGTTACATTTATGTACTAAAAATGTAATTATTCATACATTTATGGTATATTTAGTAATATTATTTCCTTTTTTAATTATTAACTTTATGTTTGTTCACAAAAAAATATTTTAATTGTTGAATTATAGTATTTCATTTGATCACTTTTCTTTTTATTAAGTATACTAAACGTCTAATATTAAATCATGATGTTATATAATATTTGCTTCAGAATTATCCTGATTTGATTTACTTGAATAAACGTAAAACTACGCTAAATATTATCAAAATCGGTCATGACGTTTGAGAATTATTAAAGAGAAAAAATTAAAATTCATATTTATGACATTACGGGGATAATTATACGTTTGATAATACACTGAGATTTTTTCGTGGTACAAAAACATATGAAATTATATAGTCTAGTGAGTAATTTGTATAAGTGTGCGTTGAATTCGTCGCAGTCAAGAGGGATCGTTTACGTCACAAAAATATCATACCATGAGAGGGAGATAAACTGTCTGGGAACAGCAACGTACGAATAAAAAGTTCTTGTTATGTGCTAATTGTGTCTAATGTGATAGTCATTGTAATCAGAGAGTAACAGCTTTTTCTCATCGTTTATTCTGATTTCACTTGTTTGTACCAAACTTCTACTATTTCAGTCTTTTGACTACTACCTATTTGTTTAATCTAAGATTTTACTTTATACATAGCATCTAGTTTTTTTTTTTTTAAATAAATTACTTTATTCGTAATATAGAATCATTTTCAATTCATGTATGCAATTCAAATTTGTAAAAAAAAATTTTAACTTATTTAAAAAACAAAATTTATTCAATATCACAATTTTTTTAACTACAAACAAAATAGAAACTAAAATTGTCAGAGTGACACTAAATAACATTTTATGATAAAAGTTTTATTAGACATGGGATCGTGACATAATAATAAAATTAAAGATAATAATAATAATAAAAATTTGAAAGCACGGAATAACAATGTCAATTCTATTTCTTTGGGTAGGTACGTACGTACGTACGTACGATAGGTATAGTGTGGACATGGATAAGGAACAAAAAACTCACTTGAAATATTTCCGAGTGAAGTGGTCACAATCACAGATAAGAAAACGTCGTCCGAGTATAAATACAGTTTGACCAACGATCAGATCCTTCGGTGAGTAGTACTCTGTTACCTCTTGCTCTGTCGTTTCTAATATCATCGATGGAAATGAAACTGCGAATTAAAACAAATTTAACGTTTACAGATATTATCAGTGGCGGGATTAGGCTTACTGCTGCCCTAGGTCCGTTTGATACCTATAGCATCCTTTTTAATTATATTGGAGACTAGCTGTGTATTCATACATTTTTCACTGCATAATATAGTTTTTCAATTTTTTCACGCGGAACCCTAATTATTTTGACATTACAAACAGACACTTCAATTTTATTTATTAGTGTAGACGCAGTTTTATTGTATTTATTTATTGAATGTATATACGATACCATACAGAAAACACAATTTTTGTCTTTTTGTTTTGTCTGCCTGTCTGTTTGTAATACGTAATATCTGGAACAGCTGGACCGATTATGATGGGACTTTTTTGGTAGAGCTGAAGTTACTCCATGTAACTTCAGGTTATTTTGTTTTTTGAAAATATTTCGAGTTCCGCTTAAACAAAAACTCATAAAATTTTGAATAAAATCCGATTCAATGCACAGTTTTACGAGGAAGTGCTTGAATTTATGATAAATATTTTTCGTCGTCTTAGTACTAAAAAAAATATTAGGGTTCCATATAAAAATAATAAAACGCAGTGAAGAATATATGAAATGTGGGTGCAGCTAGTCTTTAATAAATAAAAAACTATACCAAATTTATTTGTTGGATTAGAATCGTTTTTAATTTTTGTAATAATTATGACGTCTCGAAAATGTTGCCGGCCCTAAAATGATGGCATAAGGTCCAGGCCTAAATCTAGCATTGAATATTATCACTGAATAATATTATTAATATTATTTGTATGCCCAAAATTATGTCTGTACATTAAAAACAAATTATATATCTGTCTGTGTTTATGTCCGGATTAAATTCAAATACTTTTGATTTTTATTTATTTATTTATTTCATTTTATTTGGTACCACATAAATATTACATAAAACAAGACCTAATTATAATGAAAAATAGATTTTGATGAGAAAAACAACGAAAAATCATAATGCTTTATGTGGAATATGGTTCCGAACAATTAAAAACATTTTTAACACTTCCAGTTTTAATTAAGTTTCATCGCAGCTTAAGTGTTGCAACAATTCTTGCTTGAACTTAATAATAGACAAGTGAAATACGTCTGTTTCATTATTGTGTTTGCATAGAGTATCGTAGGTAGCGCATATCCTGCCAATAGGCGAGTGAAGACCGAGGTTAGTTTTGTACATGGGTACGTTCATAATTCACGAAAGAAATTCAGTCGACCAAATTCAGAATGACTTTGTGTAAAAGATATCCACTTTCCTGGACTACAATAGGTAATTTATAATCTCTTTAGTAACGAAGTCGAGCGGAGAGTTGACCGGGACGGTAAAACGGGATCCGACGCGGTAGCGACTCAAACTTTGACAGCGTAATCTCCTTAAAAGCGGCCTTCTAATATGAGACGGGTATCCACTTTGTTTGTTCACTTTGAAATTATTGACAGGGATATTAATATAAATCAGTAAGATAATGTTTGTTTATATAAAGATTTTTTAAAATGCCAACATTTTTGACGAGTCTGTGTTTTTATTTAGTTTTATAATAAGGCAAATAATTTTCATATGTAGGTAGTATTGTTAGTAAAATCATGTATCCTGTAAAACTTGTCAATCCTATACAGTTATGTTCTGAAAGAAATGGCCAGGCAAAATCATTCCAAAAAGGTTATCAGGACATTCACTCAGCGCAAAGCGGAAGTAGGAATCAACTACGAGTATTAGTGAGAGCTGACTGGACACTTATTTGAGCAAACATTGGTGTTCAGAACACAAAAGAGTGCATGTTCTGTGCAATTACAGACGAAACCCCATAGTCCATCTTGTGTGAATGTGATCCACTAATATCCATACGCAACCGAGTTCTGGGTAATTATGTATTGCTCCCGGAAGAGACGTCTGTATCTCTGCCAAAAAGATTCTACAGTATATCCAGACTATAGGTCTAGACCACTGTCTAATAATGTGGGACGGTCACAATTGACCTTCTTAGGTCGCAGTGATACAGGTCTGTTTTTTTTTTTTTTTTTTTTTATAATGGACAGCACAGTGACTGCACTGGACCTGATGGTAAGCACAGTGCAATCCAAAACAGCGATGACTGACACTGAACAGAGTTCACTGCCAGTCACCGCTATCATGCTGGCCTGCTTAAATACCTCTTCACGCCTCTTTTGAAGGATCCAATATCATATGAAGGAGGGAACACGCTGACAGGAAGACGGTTCCATAACCTCACAGTGCGACAAAAGTATGAGTCAGCAAACTTTTTGGTTCTTGAAGTTATGGGTGTCACCGTGAAACCGTGACACCGAAGTCCTGCCCGCGTGGTTCTGTTATGGAAAGGAGAGGAGGGGATCAGATCAAAGAGCTCTTCAGAACACTCGCCATGATACAAGCGGTAGAAAATGCTTAGAGAGGCTATGTCCCTGCGTAATTGAAGCGGTTCTATGGAATTGGTGATACCTGCATCATTTACTATGCGGACAGCACGCCTCTGCAACCTGTCTAAGGCATCGATAAGATATTTAGCGGATCCATCCCAGAGGTGCGAGCAGTATTCCATGCACGGGCGAACCTGGGCCTTATAAAGAAGGTACAACTGCTCAGGCTGGAAAAACCGTCGCACTCTGTTTAGGATTCCGAGTCTCCGAGATGTTGTGGAGATGACATGTTCGATGTGGTCCTTGAGGTTTAGGTCGCTCCGAATATCCATTCCCAGGATATTTAGTCTGTCACACATTGCAAGCTGAGTGTTCTGAAGAGTAGGGTTGGGTGAAAAGGGGGATTTTTTTTTGGGTAAAGGCACATACCTGCGTTTTCTTGGCATTGAACTCAACCAAGTTACTTGCTCCCCAAGTGGATATGCGGGTCAAGACTTGGTTAAGTTCAATTACAAGTTCCTTCCGTCTCTTTTCTGTGTCTCCCCTTCCACTGCCAGGCTTACTGACGTAGCACCCATGAACCGTGCTATCATCTGCATAACAATGAATGTGCCCCAGGGGAAGTACATCATTGATGTGCAGAAGAAACAACGTGGGTGACAAAACAGAGCCTTGTGGTACTCCAGCGTTTACAGACATGAGCTGCGAATTATGCCCGTCAACAAGGATACGAAATCTGCGCTCATGCAGAAAGCTGGAGATCCATCGGCACAGGCTGTTGGGAAGTCCGAAAGCCGGGAGTTTGGAGAGAAGACCTCGGTGCCAGACCCTGTCAAAAGCCTTGGCTATATCTAAACCAATAGCCAGAGCCTCGCCATGGTTGTCAATTGCTTCCCCCCAGCGGTGCAGTATATACGCTAGAAGATCCCCCGTTAACCGATTCGGTCGAAAGCCGTATTGACGATCATGGATAAGGGGGTGATCTTCTAGGTGGCGCATAAGTTGGGCATTTAATATGCGTTCCATAACTTTACACAACACTAAGGTTACAGCGATCGGGCGGTAGTTATTGGGGTCAGAACGATCTCCTTTTTTAGGAATCGGCTGCACGTTGGCCTCTCTCCAAACGCGGGGCACGTCACCAGAGATGTAGGATTGGTAGTAAAGGTGTGTCAATACCGGGCACAACTCGGCTGCACACTTTTTAAGCACAACTGGTGGGATACCGTCCGGCCCACTGGCCTTCCGAACATCGAGTGACAACAACTCACGGCGCACGTCTCTTTGCCTGATGCGGACTTCAGGCAACAAGGTACCGCTGTTGGGTGTTGTGGGCGGTTGCGCGTTACTGTCGTCGAGTCGGGAATTATCCGCGAAGATGTTGGCCAACAAGGTGGCTTTCTCCTGCGGTTCGTGGGCCAGTGATCCGTCTGGATATCGTAGCGGGGGCAAAGATGTATGGCAGAAATTTGCTTGGACGGCCTTTACCAGGCCCCAATAGGCACGACTATTAGTTGGCTGGCGGACCAATTTCTGGCCAATCCGTGCAACGCGCTGAGCATCTGCTCTTATATAAACCTTCTTGTAGGACCTAGTGGCCTTATTGTAGGTTGCCTTAAGGGATTGGAGATCGGGATCTTCATTCGCGCGACCCTTGATCCAAGCACGATACGCAATCTGCTTCCGACTGAAAGCGTCCGCGCATTCGTGGTTGAACCAAGAGCGTCCGCGGCGATCACCGACGATTTCGGACGAAGGAATGCAGTACTCCATTCCGAGCCCTATTTCGGCGGCAATTGCCTCGGCAGTCGCAGAAAGATCCTTCCCATTAAAGCATCACTGCCACCAAGGTATGGATGCGAAATAATTTCGCATACCATCCCAATCTGCCGACGAGTAGTGCCAAACCTTACGCCTGGTCTCCGAGGGAGGTCGGGGCATGGAACGCGGCACCGATGTTGCAACGAGACAATGGTCGGAACTTCCCAGTGGGGCATTGACCGGCACTTTGTACTCGCTAGGATGACTCGTCAGTAGTAGGTCCAGCAGGGAAGGTGCGTGACCCTCTACGTCGGGGATCCGGGTGGGCTGGGTCACTAGTTGTGACAGGTCGTGCGTGAGCGCATATACATGGGCAGTTCGTCCTGCATGGTCTGTCTTCGAAGAATTCAACCACTGTTCGTGATGTGCATTGAAGTCTCCCAAAACCACCAATTCTGCAGTAGGGAACTGCTTCTGAGCGTCATCCGTTGCCTGGCTTAAATAGTCAAACAGCCGAGCCGTCTCATCATCTCCCTTGTGAGATCGATACAGACACGCGTAGACTCGGTTTTCAACGCCGAGATCCACGTGTATCCATAGGGTGGAGAAGGAGGGGTCCTCCATGTGGTGCAAACGGCGACAGCACACATCAGACCGTACATACGCACATACCCCGGCTTTAGCTTGAAAGTTTTGCTCCAGCCGGTAGCCTGGGTAGTGTAGATAGGATGTATCGGCCGGACGGTGGATCTGTGTCTCCGTTAGAAAGAGTAAAGCAGGCTGGGCCATCTCTAGGTGATGGTGGACGGCATTCAAGTTAGTATGGAGTCCGCGGATGTTAGCGAACTTCATTGTAAAGGCGGTGTCGGGGTTGTGCACCGCTGTGGACCTAGTTTTCTTTTTCTTTCGCACAGTCATAGGTAACAAATAAAAAAAAAAGAAGAAAAGAAGAAGGCGTGAAGTTAAAGAGATTCGTCAGGACATAAAGCAACCATGCTCGCAACACCAACTCGAGCACTGCGTAGAGGCACTGATCCGACAGACGGAAGGGCCCCCGTACCCCCCCGGAATAGCTCGCCGGGATCCCGTTCCGGTCACCAACCGGCACGACGAGACCATCCAAGATTATACACGGCATGGTGGGGCAGCCTCTCACGGTGGTTAGCCGTGATTGGGCCCCTGTACTATACCGCGGGCGGCCAGCGGTCAACCGTTGCTACAGGTCTCCCTGGCCGTCGGGTCCGTGCATCTCAACAATGCAATGAGCAACTAGTTATGCTCGCCATCCCGCCATGTCACAGCGAAAGTCTCCAAGGTACTGGGTATACACCGACTGTTCCCGAAACGCGACAAGTCACTCTTACGGGATTTACATCAGGTGTACGGTGGTCGCGACCCAGTCGGGCACCGACGCCCTACCACACTGCAGTTGCTCGATTGGCACCACCCAGGGGTCACGTGTAGGGTCTCGAGGGTAAAGCCTACGGACGTGAGCAGCATCAACCCCATAGCCTGCATAGCCCCTTCCAGAATAATAATGATAGCAGTGAAATAATTTGAATGAAGCATTAATGAAAATATGTTTTTCATACGTTTTTTAACAACCATTAATAAGATTTACATATTTATGTCAATAAAACGGCTTTGGTACAATATGACATAGAAAAAATTTCATTAATTTCAGGTTAGAGAAAATTGTTTCTTAATTTGATTTTTAACAATACGAATTTGTTTCTGAAAGTACATTTGATTTTATAATAGCCTAATACATGATTGAATGAATTAAAAAGTAACACATTATCTAGGCAAACAAGGCTCGTTCACAATCCAATATCGAAATAGTTTTTTCCTGAGAAATAAAATTTTATTTACCTGCAAGGGAATTTTTTTGTGAGCAGACACAAGTAGGTATTTATAATAGCGATCACATTGTACATTCGTACGTTTCAAATGCGACAAAAATGGAACAACAGAACGCTATATGAATAGCTTAAAATGCAGAAATGTATTTTGTACTGACTATTGGTTGGTTACAAAATGTAATATATGAATTTCACATTAAATGGATATGTGTACAAAATTAGGTATATTAGCAATTCACTCACATCATATTCCATGACAAATATTGTAACGAAACAAATGCATGTTGGTAGAGAATTTTCATCATGTAAGTTTTGGTAGCTATAACTCTGAAGTTAAATATTTTTTTAAATTATTTATAGGTATTTTTGATAACACTTAGGAATGGAAGGGACAATTTTTTCCTACCCTAAAATGTTACCCCGTTATCAATCAAACCGTGTAATAGGGTTGCCATACCCGACTGGATTATTAAACATGCCAAAGTGATTTGTTTGTTGTGTTCCGGGATCGCCATCTTCAACCATAATATCATCAAACGCAATAGAAAAATATAAATAGTAATTGCATAATATAAGAGTATTTTTAAATGCTCACTACATTAATAATTGTATTACGAACAAATATTGACAAAAACGATTTCAAAGAAATTCTTCAAACTAAGAGTAATAATTGATCAAAACCAATCTATTGTTTAATAATGGGAGTTCTTGGTGTGATTTTGGACTGTCATATTGTGCTCCTCGGTTTTTAACTTATTAATTTGAAGTATGTAACTCAATAAATGAAATTTTGGTGGCGTTTTATGTGATATAGTTTGGTTGCTATGAACAAGTAAAGTCTATCGAAAATAATAACACAGAGTATGATTTCTGAAAACTCCCAACAGCTCTCTTGGAACGCATAACAAATGGCCACCACTTTGTTGGGCATTGAAGATGAAGGTTAATAAATATACGAATCTTGTAAAAAAAAAACTACAGGCTAAAAAGAGCTAGTACGCAGGGCCGTAAAACAATAAGAAAAAGTCTTTTTTATAATAATTGAACCATTACGAACAAAACCGTTCGAGAATATCGAGTAATTCGAATAAAGTATATGGCGCACCTTCATCTTACGAATGCGACATTATTATCTTCGATTTCGTTTTTATTGACATTTCGCTCGTGTTCCAACAAGCCTCATTGTAAGACCATTAAAGGTTATTGTACAGATTCATTTAGCCGTTGTAGACTGCTCTTTTATTTTATATTGAATGTGATGTGGTTTAGAACAAGCAATCTTTTGGAAACAACAAAATGTCTCATCATGATTATTTTTGGTATCTTAGATTGGTAATTATTAAGCGAATAGTTCATTTTAGTTGGCTCTATATACGTTGCTTAGAATAAAAACTATCTTTTTAAATTTATTTAAATTGTAATGTTATATCATACCTAATTATTTCATAATGAATTTTGATAATTCTTACCAGGTTTTTCTTTCCACTTTTTAGGTAGTTTCATTTTTTTTAACAACATAGGAAACGGATCTTTCCCGCCTCTTTCATCGTGAATTTCCTAAGAGTAAATAAAGGTTAGTACATTAAAATCATCATTTAACTTTTTTTAACATTATTTAATACAGGCAGAGGTAAAAACAGTATAGTTTTTTGTTGTTGCTTTAATATTGCCTTTTTTTTTGTAGGATGTTAAACGATAAGCAATATGGAATTTATTTAAAAAAAATAACCTAATATTAATGTTTTTAATCTTTAATCTAATACTCAGAAATATTTAATAATGTAACATATATTAATATAGATTTTATAAATGATATTTATATGAATTGGATGTTATAGACCAGTGGTCAACACAAAATTTGTCTTTGACTTTAATACATACAATTTCGATATTTTAGGTCGTAAATAGAGGAAAAAAAATATGACGTGAAAAAGTTTGCTTTTGTATTTAGGAGACCGATTGAACGATATATTATATATATCTATGGTTTAAATTTTTAATTGAAGATGATACCGCTCAAATAAATATGTTTATTATTTTTATTAAGTTTTACCATCAAAATAACTTACAAAAAAGTGGAAAATAATTTAAAAGTGCAAGCTTTTACACTTTTCTTTTATGTTTATAAGTAATTTCTCTCAATAAACCTCAAATGTAGTCTCTCATCGTGTTTTCATTGTATTGGTCTTGATAACGTTGTTCGAAGCTCATAATGTCCTGATGAAAACGTTCTCCTTGCCCTTCTGAATACGCTCCTATGTTGTTTTTAACCTTATTTAAATGAGCATGCAGCGTATGTGCTTTTAATGACACCCTCAGTCCATAGCCACAAAATGCTTTAGCATATCCTCGACTAAAGTTTATCACAAAAGCAAACTTTACACCAAAAAAAGTATTTTTCTTTTCATTTTTGTGCATAATTAACCGAGAAATCATAAAATAAACTTTTCGACAAAGAAAAAAAAGGATAGCTGAGGAACCCAGATATATATTTTTATAAAGCTCAATGTTCTATATCTTAATTGGGTATTAATCGAGTAACCAAAAACATTCTTCTGAGAATATAGAAAATCTTTTATTGTGCCGGTTTTGTACGAAATCATACGTGACTAGAGTGTTCTTATTTCTAAGAAAAAACACATGTCGTTTGACGCAGTTTCATTTTTCCGAAATGAGACGACGGTCCTACTCAGGTCTTTAAGCTGTCACTTGCAGACTGATTACTATTGTTATTTAGAAAAAGTTGGATTTCTTATAGATTAGGTAAAAATCATTCCTCATATCAAGATTACTCAGTAAATTTGCAAACATAATCACATACACCAGATATAATCTGCCATAAAGGCATAATCAACATTTATCGACTTACAAATATTCGTAAGTATTATTTACAAAGTAGGGATAACATTAAACGTATAACATACCCCACAAAAGTCAGCTAGTTTTTGTTTACAAAGAAACTATATATGGAAGATGATGAACAAATGTATTAAATTTTAAACTCTTAATTTTAAGAATACTTCGCTTCCTTTTTTTGTTAAAATTTGAAATGTTCTGATAATTTATTTTTGTACAGATTTTTTCAACTAACTTCTGGTTAGAAAATTATTTAAAATCATAGTTGTGTTCAGGTTCAACTTTAAGTTTTTCGTTTTAAATCTTGGCTATAATTTTTATATATGAGTTACTTTGATTACGTTAGTGTAAAAAAGCAAGGGAATAGAAAGAAAAAAAAAGAAAATACGAGAAATAATGAGCTTATCTTTTCTTCTGTCAAACACCTCGACATATGACATACCTTGATAGCAATGGTGTCGTCTTGTAAGAAATAGAGTAGTTTGTAATCGCTCAATTCGCCATTTTCAGATTCACGATCGTCCCAAATGACGTCAAATCTGAAAGACATTTACAATTCCATATCAATATTTCTCTCCTGATAAATAAAGTGAGCTCCAAATCTTAACAAGGTCGTGATCATCTTATAAGTAATTGGTTCGTTTTTTTGTTTTAAATTAAGTATGTCTTGTTATGATAATATTTCCTAGAGCTATTTATTATAATTGGTTAATTAATTATTTTATTAATGATAAAACCGTTGTTTTCATTACTCTTTACTGTTTCAGATTTACTTGAGGCTCTTAATATAATATTGTTTTTTTATTTATTTGTGTATTGTAAACGCGGCTTCAGTTGGGCTTAAACGTTAAACGTAAATGCGTGAATTTTTCTCTGAATATATATTTTTTTAATTATAATAAGGCCATTTTCTTCATATATATTTTCTAACTGTCGTTGCTGATTTGAATAGTCTTAACAGCTTCACTGGGTTTTATCGAGAGTGCTTGGGACACTTTACCAGATAATGGTAACAATTACAAGATCATCATAATGGCACGAATTTACCCCAAGGCAGGGACATACGCCCCAGGATGTGTTCCAATGTAGTTTGCGTGTAGTATGCAAGTATGTAACGTGAAATCTTCTTATTAACTAGTTTAACGACTCTGGGTTCTGGGCCTTTTGAGCCTGTAGCCATTTTACAATATTCATATAGTTTGTGTACTTGGGATCAAAGGTTACGAGAGATGGAAAGTGTGACGATGATATTGAGCGAAGAGTTTTGTTAGGGAATAAAGTGAATGGGGCCCTGCGTAACTTCATGTGCAGCCAGAAAGTGACTGAAAAGGCGCGTTTGGCTGTGCATCGAGAAGTCCTGGTCCCTACACTTAGGTATGGTAGTGAATGCTGGGTTTGGCAGAAGAAGCATGAAAGTAAGATTAACGCAGTGGAAATGAGAAGTCTGAGAAGTATAGCTGGACTGAAGACGATTGACAAAGTCAGGAATAGTATGATAAGGGAACGCTGTGGTGTGGTAGAGGATGTGGTGACCAAAATAGAGAAAGGTATGCTTAGTTGGTTTGGGCATGTAGAGAGGATGGATGAGAGAAGATTAACGAAATTAATTTATAAGGCGAGGGTGAATGGGCAAATCGGTAAGGGTCGACCTAGGCGAATGTATGTAGACCAAATAAATCATGTCTTAAATAAAGGCCAGGTAAAAAGTACCCATAACCGACGAGCATGTATGAAAGCGCTCATGAAAGTAGAGGAAGCGAAAGAGGTATGCCAAGATCGTAGCAAGTGGAAGGACGTAATCTCTGCCTACCCCCACGGGAGAAAGGCGTGATGATATGTATGTATGTATGTATGTATATTATTTTATTACTCTTCAATACCCAACAAAGTCGTGGGCATCTGTTAAACGTTTCAAGGGAGTTTTTGGGAGTTTTCAGAATTCTCGCTCTGGCAATTGCGATACACAACACTTGTGCATAACAACATTTTTTTTTCGAACCTAGCTAACGTTCTTGACCGGAAGGGTCTTTATAGCTTCACCGTGACTTTGGGAGCGAGTGCTGAAGGCACTCAGTCGCAGAAGGTGACTAGCACAAGGGTTACCAAAATGGTACGAACCTCGGCTTGGCCGTCACCGAAGTGTAAAACTCTCTCGCGAGTTTGAACCTAGGTAATCCCTACATTTTTTTATTTCACATAAAAAAAAGGTTCCTTACAGGACCTATGTACCTGCGTGTTATGTGCAGGGTCCAAAATCGCCAACAACTCCGTAATGTGAAATATTTTGGATGCATTGCTAGTGTATGAAGTGTCATTGTAACGCGCCTGATGTGTGTGTGTGTAAAGGCTTTCTCAGTTGGACATAAGAACACGTCTTAGGGCCGCTGCTGGGAAGAGGCCAATGGTATTGTAGCGGCGGCTGCGGTGTGTCGCTACTTATTAGTGGACGTAAAAAAAATAGAAAATTACGGCGTAAAATAATTTATTGTAACTTGTACAAATTTGAACAGTGCGCGTTATAACTGCCTTTTTTTCGTAGTGAACTTCATGCTGATCTAACTTCACTTAAAACACGTTTCGTTCGGAAACAGTGCGTATAACCATTTTTAGTCGGATAATTAGCCGCTCGTATCTGGTTATGATAACAGAACTATTTTATTTTTATTATGAGGATCATTTGATTATAGATTACATCAAATACATAAGCTCAACGATGATAATTTAAGGGAAGTTTTAAAATTGTTTTCTTGTACACTAATATTAATAATATTTTACTTTTTGAGTATACATACTCGTTTATATATCTAGACAGCACAATATGAATAAATAGGAAACGCGAGCTATTCTAAAAAGCGACAAAGAAATACTCTACCGAAGAGAATGTACAAATGACAATTCCCTGGAAACTAAGCCTTTATAACTAAGCCTCTGTCATTTTTCCGAGACAGTGCTTTAATAATGACATGAAATTATGCTGTTTTTATTTGTTTTATTATTACTTTACTTTAATAAAACTATACCAAGCATAATCGATTTTTCATACATATACACACATACGTATCTATATAGTAGTTTGTATTAAATAGGAAAAAGGATTCAATGTCCTATTGGATTCCAATAGGTTTATATGTTTACCTACGTTTTTTCTTATAAAAATCGATTCCCTAATTACGTATCTTATTATTTATATTTAACAAAAAACCCTCCAAAAATATGCAGTAGTATTGGCCTACAGGTAAACAATTTAAGGGTTTATGTTATTGAAGTGACTACATATTTAGTACTTATTTATACATAGGCGAAGACAAAACAGTTTAAGTCATTTTGTCCGTCTTTTTACCAACCAATTATTTTGTTTAGGAGTTATTAATTTAGCTTTTTGTGTTATCAATAAAAAAAAAAATTGAAACAGATTTTTTCTCAAATTAATAATGATTATGAGCAATATTAAATTTGTTTATGTGCTCCTAGAGTAAATGTATTTTATCGCGTTAAGTAATAATAAAACTATAAACGAAGTGCATTTACCCTGAAAAACGTTTGCCGTCAGTGCATTGTCTTGCGATTCGTTGCCTAAAGAGTTGAAGGTAAATAATTAAACGCATGCGAAGTGCCTGATGCATGTTACATTATTTCAAATGTAAAAATGACGAAAGAAACAACTTTAGGTACTTTTTTATATAAATATTTTACGAGTATTTTTCAAATATTTTAATTTACCTTTATTGTAAACTGGCGAAATATTTATCTATATAAAGTTAGACAACACTGCAGTATACCTTTATGGTGTAACACTATTTAAACTTTTGCGTTTTGAACTCATATTTTAATAATATTGGGCCTAGAGAGCGCAATTACTTGTAGTTTATTTATCGATGCTTCGGACTAATTGCACAGACCGTGGTCACGAGGCGACTGAGATGTTGCGTTGTCTTAGTCAGTGCAGTAATTATTTGAAACTACCCTCGTATGTTCACGTTCATTATTGGACTTCTCTGGAACTAAATATTAAAGAAGAGCCATGTTTGAATGTTTAAAAATATAGTAGTCTTAATAATAGTTCCATTTTAGTTTTAGCAGTGATTTTTCTATTTTACTTATCTCAGATGACGCTATGAGTGAAAATAATAACAGAATATAGACTAGTATTTGAGCTGCAAAACACTATTAATATAAATTGTAACGTAATCTAAAACCTGTCTTATTATTAAACGTAAACTTTTCAACGATATTCGCAAACCGAAAAGTATTTTTATGGTTTCAAAAACTTTAACAATAACTAAGCTAGGGATATGAAATTGAATCCCATAACTTACTATGTAATTCTTTGAACTTTTGACAATAAATTACTATGTACTCCAGTAAAATAACTAAAATTATTTTTCGGCAAGTGAATATCGTGAAACGATTTTGTTAAGCACTCCTGACGTATTTTAGAAATGATTTATCCCGTATTTATTGGAATACCAGAAACGTTCGCTTTAACAGATAGAACTCAAGTGTTCGGGTATTGGTTCTATCGAGTCTTAAATAGTACTCTCACGCAATCTGACGTTTGACAGGTGAGAGAAGCATCACCGGAAAAACACCTTTGATACTATCAGAAATCAATATTGTAAGGCGGGACTGGAACTATGACGACGATATTGTTAACACATGTTTGTGGACAAAGTGTTGAGCTTACAACTATGTACCTACAAACAGTGTAAAAACACAAAACTATAAGTAACTTATCAATATTTTTCTACAGTTATGATTACACAGTAAGGGATCTCTTCGCAGATGATCTCAAATTGTTACGACAGACAGAATGCTCTAACGATGTATCGCTTTTACAAAATGACTTAAATGCCTTAACAGAATGGTGTGATGTAAATGGTATGGTACTTAACAATGAGAAGTGCTATGTAAGTCATTATTGCCGAAAAAAAACATGTTTCAATCGCCATTATTTCATAAATTCTAATATATTAACAAAATCGAACAAGACCGTAGAGAATTACTGGATTTTATATTCTTATTTACGTTAGTAAACGGCATTTCGAACACACGTGAACTGTTAAACAGGGTCAAATTTAACGTCCCACGGAAATTACTTCGAGCATCACGGTTTAATCTATTTAGCACAAATTAATATTGGACAAATTTGGGTCTTTACTCTCCTCTAAATAGAATAATCTCACTGTATAACAAAAAATCTAAAACTAAAAAAAAAATAGACATTTTTGAAAACAGCTTTAGAACGTATAAATTTAACAACTTACGAAAGTAATACTACTGTTATATTATTTAAAACCTAAGATTAATGTAGGTTTATTCTACTTTTAATTTAGAGTCGTTTTTTTTGCGTAATTTAAAATTTAAACTCTTTCGACTTCTAGTATTCAACATATTTATTTGGTCTTTTGTATCTTTTTGATTTGTACAAGCTTATTCTCAATATATAATTCAACGTAATCACTTATAATTAAGGTTGCATTTATCACGTGTCCTCAAATTGTTCGTAGTATCTAAGTCAAAATGTAAATCTTGTTAGTGTTCAAATAAAATAAATAAATAACAATATAAGTTTACATATTTTGTACTCTCTAATTTTCGTTCATCCATTCACCAAGTGCGTTTCCCTAAGGTTTTACCATTTGAATCAAAAATAAAGTAGGTCGAATTAATAATGTTTATGACGTAGTAAATAACTATAGACTCATATTTTTTGTCGTAGTGAAGGTTTTCGATTCAAATAAGAACTAATTGTTATAAATGGCAATAAAGATATATATCGGCAAGCCACACTATCAGATGTCAACTGGTCACGACACGGTTACTTGTACTCAAGGACGATAACGGACCATGAAAATAACGTGCTACCACACTGTAGGCTTGTATTGTACCTATAATTATATTTTGATATATATAAAAAAAAACTAGGCAGCCATGGGGACTGCCGACAGAAGTGAAAACTCTGTACTTTGGAAAAACTGTTTTTTTTTAACCCCTTGAGCACTAACCTGGTATTTACGCCAGCTTTCCATTGTTTTGTGTTTGATTGTGTCCATTATTGTCTTTCTATTGTCTCATTTTTATGAGTAATCGACATATTAATGTTTATATTTCATAATTTGTTACTTGAAATTAATAACATAACCTAACATAATTTAAGCAATAATTATGTACACTTTCATATGGTTTATTCATAACCAAAACATCCGATAGGCTGCGTAAGTAAACATTTTATTATTAATCTGAGTGCAAGTACCTAAACGCCATCTTATACTTGACATACATACAGCATGTCGACGGTTGACCTCATAGCATTGGTGATGCGAAACTCTCTTTCCCCTACCGGCAATCGCTTAAGGCCACTAAAGAAGTCTTCACTTAAAAAAACTTTACATAAATATCTATCAAAACAGTTTATTAACAATAATGAATATTGAATAAAAAAATATGTATCTACGAAATTCGTGTATGTTAATTTGCATGATATTTTATAAACATTATATAATGGCTTGAGTAAATGTCGAAGAGTTTGTGAATTTAACAGTTGTATTAAGAATGGTTACCATTTATAATTGAGAATATCAATTGCTTTTTTTGCAAATTGACATTTGTAATCAACATATTTACATTTTTAACTGCGCAACAACAGATGACAATAAATACGTGTTTAGACATAGGACTTCGAATTATGTTCAGTTGCCCAGGTACTTAATATTTACCTATTATACAATTACCTATGTAAACCATCAAATAAATAGAGTGTAAATGTTTAGTTAAATTAAAATCACAATGGAACGATCACCGTTTAATATAGATAGGTATAAAAGTCCGGAACTTCACTCGAGATGGAAGAACGTCGTAATTAAAGATAGCAATTAACGCTACCTTAATTGCTGGAAAACGTCTGTTTCCGTAGACAACCTAGTTTTCCCACCTTATGGTTGATCATTGTGAATTATTAAACTAGTAATAATAGTTTTATAAGGTTATAATTAGTAAATAGTTTCGTTTGAAATTACAGTTTTTAAACGTAAAATCTATGTAGTACTTTTTTTAATAGTATATAGGCTCAGTGCTTTGCCCATAATCTCACTCGATGGTAAGCGACGATCTGGTCTAAAATGGTAAATACACTAAGCCTAGAGGTAATGCTTCTTTAGTGATCCTGACGTAACACACCAATTGGTATGCGGCGACAGGTTTTCAAACTCAAAAGTGGTAGCTGCCTAGGTGAGAATTATTAGAAAATTTTAACTGATAGAAAATTAGCTGATTTTTGAGTTGGATAGGTGGGCTCGAACTCGCGTCTATTGACGCAGAATCAGTCTGCACTACCAATGGGGTCATTATCGCTTTAAAATCTATGTAATCGATGCCTAAGTTTAGGTGTGTTGTTTTACCGACTCTTTCAAGGTAAAAATTGTTGCTAAAATTTATATTTTTCTACGTCGCTTTCCTTTCATGACAATCTTACGTGTAATGGAGAATAATTTACTTAATACAATGCATTATTAAATATTAACACATAGGTTGAAAAACTATCATCATCTCCCTTCATCTCTACCCTTATTCTCTCTATTTGCAGTCATATCCGCATTTACTCCCTTTATAATGATATAATTATTCACACAATCCATCTATCTTTTCTTTGAAAATCTAACAATGTGGATATTAATTAATTAGATGATTTAATTAATTAAAAATTATTTACAATACGTATACTTTTATTGTACGTTTAAGATAAAGCCATAGATACCTGGTTTCGGTGGCGCAACACTAATAAGCATTGTACTGTTTATGGATAATTATTAGTATTTTAAAAAATCAAACTCAAATAATTCCTGATTCAATTTGTGCCCTGAAAAGGTGCTTATGAACGTCAAAAAACTACCATCGGTTAGGAAAACAACCCAGTCGAGAAGAGCCGGCAACAAACTCGATCTGGTTTTTTTTTACGTTTTCTTTATTTTTTAAGTTATTAAAATTATGCAATTTATAATAACAATAAACGGGTTTGGGGGAAGCAAAAAGAGGGGTGTCACTTCCAGACATCACTGTCGTTCACGTAATGATCCACCCTGTAATAACCTTTGGATATTTAAACCTGTTTGACATAGTGCTTAATCTTATCCTCAGGTAAATCGATAATGTGGTTTGGTACCATGTTGTAGAACCTGACACTATTACCTAAAAAGATTTTATTGGTCTTACTAAGCCTAAAGCAAGGAACTGCTAATTTGTGAGTACTTCTAGTATTAACATTATGCCAGCCGTTTGCTATATCATACTTGTTTAAATTTTTGCGGACGTGCAAATGTGTATGATAAGGGAACGCTGTGGTGTGGTAGAGGATTATGTGACCAAAATAGAGAAAGGTATGCTTAGTTGGTTTGGGCATGTAGAGAGGATGGATGAGAGAAGATTAACGAAACGAATTTATAAGGCGAGGGTGAATGGGCAAGTCGGTAAGCGTCTACCTAGGCGAACGTATCTAGACCAAATCGATCACGTGTTAAATAAAGGCCAGGTAAAAAGTACTCATAACCGACGAGCATGTATGAAAGCGCTCATGAAAGTAGAGGAAGCGAAAGAGGTGTGTCAAGATCGTAGCAAGTGGAAGGACGTAATCTCAGCCTACCCCCCCGGGAGAAAGGCGTGATGATATGTATGTATATATGTATGTATGTGCATTAAATTCTCTAAGATGTATAGGGAGGACAATGTTAATATATTATTATTATTAATTATTATTCCAAGACAAATTAGGAGCTAAATCAGAGCAACTTCCATGTTTCCCCTCGAGATGAAAGCGGAACTTATTACGCAAAATGAAGTTAGTAGTTACAACTCACATTTGATTAAATATATAGAACACTAAACAACACACGTTTGCTTCTTTATAATTAAAAAAAAACTGTCTTCTAAGCTCCTCATTAAAGAAACTTGAGCCTATTTCTTTAAAAGAATAAAACGAAAAATGTTACTTGTCCACAATTTAAAAATAACAGAATTTTAAATAACCTGAAAATTCAATGAGTAGTCATTGTGAAATTTAATAACAAACAACCATTGTTATTTAAATTAATTAAATGTTAATTCTATTTACTCTATCTGTGGGTTATAATTAACATTAATTACAACAATCTGAACCAATATGTAATTTACTTATTTACAAAAAGTATAATTAATTTAACCAACAAATAATTTTACATTATTTAAACAGTTAAAAATAATATTTTAAATTCAATTATAGAAATTATGTATAAGTAGGTACCTATATATATATATATATATATATATATATTTCGTTTACCAACTCACGTTAAAACTTTCCCATCATATTCCAGAAATCGTCTTAAAGCATTTTCGTGAGACGTAACTCGCTTTGGTGGATGTTTAGTTTTCCAAAACTCCTTTTGCGTATACGCATCCACCGGTAATTCTTCTTCTTGGGAAAGTTCCAACCCTTGTGACTCCAGCCATTCCTGTGAGCACAGTCAAAAATACTAGCTTGGTATTAAATAAGTTATTTTTTAATTTATTTTGTTTTTTACCCGATGTAGGCTCAGTGCTTTGACCACAATCTCACCTGATGTTAAGTGACGATGTGGTCCAGAATGGTAAACACACTAAACCTAGGTACTGGTTTTCAAGTGATGCTGCCGGAACAAACCTATTGGTATTTGGCGACAGATTTCCAACCTTGAGGGTGGTAGCTACACAGGCGGGCATCATTATAAAATGCCCTACCACCACAATGTTCCTCACAATGTTTTCCTTCACCGAAAGCTCAGGCCGATTTTAGAGTTGGATAAGTGGGATCGAACCCGCGTCGATTAACGTGGAATCTTTGTCTCCCCTTTATTTTGTATAAATAAACAATAAATGTTTTCATACTTATTATAAATGTATTGAAAAAAATAATTATGTTATAAACTTCAATAAATCTTTCTGGTAATTTGGCTAAAGGTTATCATGGCCTCCGTGGCGCAATTGGTTAGCGCGTTCGGCTGTTAACCGAAAGGTTGGTGGTTCAAGCCCACCCGGGGGCGATTATTTTTTAAAGACAAATCCATTATTCTCATACATGCATTTTCAAACATATCTTTTTAAACGACTTAAAATTCCCCTATAAAACATCTCAATGTAAAAGAAAACAATAAATGAAAATCAATAAAATTATGATTACCACACAAATTGTACGACTTCGATAAATATGTTTATTTATAAGGAGTTTTGTCATATTGTAAATAAACTAAACAAATTTGTCTTCTGAAACACTTTGCTAAGAAAATTCTGGAAGGTTCCCATGAGTACCATCTTTTGTATTTTTGTTTTAAAAGCACATCGACAAATTTAAAAACACATTTTCATTTGGCCTTTTTAGGTAGGTACCTAGTATCTACATTATTTAATAGCTTGAAAGAAGCATTCTGATTAGACAATTATGTAAAAGTATAAATAATGACTGATTAATTATTGTTGGTAATCAGATACGTATATTCAACGAAAAAAATATGATTTTTATTAACATTATAATCATTTGAATTATTAAAAATAATTGTTTTTCCGTCTTAAATACGAAAGTATTTCATGCATATAATTTGTAGTCACAATTGTTAACTCGACTATATTTTGAATCTATTCAAACTTAATGAGTTGAATTTTGTTCAAAAGGTAATATTTTATTGGTAGTAAAAATATTAATACAAAAATATTACGTTCATTATTCAACATTATCTAAATTCAGTTTAAATATTTTGTGATATAACGATAATAGCAACATCGTACTTTTTATCGTAGAAGCATGTATTGTAGTAATTGCCGTGAAGTTGTGCACACGCGGCCATGTATAATTTAATTGAATACAACTTCAGTGCGTCACTATCTCACCGTTACTGGCCAATCCGGTCAACGCTCAACATTATCACAGCTTCACTCAACTTGAACCAACGTAGTTCGTTCTTAGAACAAATTATTCACAATTCGTTTGTGACAAGTTCTTAAAATACAAGATTAAGAAGAGAACGAAAATAATTTACAGAAAATGGATCTAAATAATCCTTTGACACAGTCTTACATCGTATACTCGGCGATACTCGCTGTCAAGCTACTGCTATTGGCACCCTTGACGTCAATTGCGAGAATAACCCGTGGAGTGTACGCTAACCCAGAAGATGCAGCAATCGCAAAAGGGAAAGTGAAGTTTGACGATCAACGCGTTGAGAGGTGCCGGCGTGCACATCTCAACGATTTAGAAAACATACCCGCTTTTTGGATTCTGGGTGCATTGTACGTGACTACTGGGCCAGCAGTTGCGTGGGCCACATTATTATTCCGTTTATACACTGTTGGAAGAATTGTACATTCTATCGTGTACGCGATCGTACCTCTGCCGCAACCGGCGCGTGGTATCGCTTTCGGTATTCCATTGCTCATCAAATTATACATGGGAACCCAAGTGATACTATATTACGCTACTGCTCTATAAGGATGATTTTTAAGGATGAATAATTTATAATTTTTCTATTACATTTTTAAAGTGTTATAACTGTGTGGGCTATCGATTAAATTAAACGTGGTGGTAATTATATTATTGTTGTTTGAATATATTTCTACTATAAAAATAAATCATTTTGTATATTATTAAACATTTTTTTATTACATATTATACCTTGTAGTACACTTAGATACTAGAGGTATCGACTACTTTGCACCTCTCTGGAGCAATTCTAAACAGGTTTTGTATTTGTTTACCGATGACCAACTTTACTACTGTCAATAATTCTGTTGTCCGCTGTATAACATAATATTTGTTAAGTAGTTTGTATGCCTAATCTATGAAGGTAGTTCTATATATTAGAATTTCTGATCATGATAAAGCTAATAAATAAAGAAAAAATGGTTAAAGTAGGGGCTATATAATATAATATAGCTATAAAAGGTTACACATATATAATATTGATCATAGTAGTTATTCCGATACAATAAATAACATTATTTAATATACAAAAGAACTATAATCTCTATATGACTTAAATTAGGAACTTTTGCAACGACTAGGTTTACAATAAAGGGACCTATTACATACTATGTAAATAACTCATGCTTACGAGTATCGACTATCCGTCAATATGATGCAATTACCTCGCCGGTCGTCGAAACCTCGTACCGTGAGAATACAGCAATGTCATGGTGACGAAAATATTATTATTAACAAGTACATAATACGCATGACATACTATCATAATATGTACATTCTACTAGTGAATTTCAAGCCGAGCGCTCGTCCGCGTACTGACGTATTAATAACCTAAAACCGAGACATGGCTTCGATATCTCTATCAGATCCAGCTGTACAATCTTATATCTTTTATTCTGGTGTATTAGGATTGAAATTATTAAGTGTTGCACTTTTAACTGGGAAAGCGCGTCATGCTAAGAATGTGTTTGCCAACGAAGAGGACGCCAAGAAGTCCAAAGGCAAAGTGAAGCATGACGATCCGGACGTGGAGCGCGTCAGGCGAGCGCATCTCAACGATTTAGAGAACATTCCAGCGTTTTGGGTTCTCGGTGCTCTGTATTTGACAACTAGCCCTGAGGCCGCTTGGGCTACGCTACTCTTCAGACTGTATACAGCGGGTCGTGTTATCCATACGATAGTGTACGCAGTGAAACCATTGCCTCAACCGGCCAGGGGTATCGCATACGGTATACCCTACTTGATTACTGTATATATGGGAATCAAAGTAATTCAACATTATTTCACAGCTTTGTAAAAAAAATATTCAACAAAAATTTAAAAATATATATATGTATCCCTATAAATATTTAAAGTTACGAATTGTTGCTGTACAACATTTACTGTTAAGGTTAAGAATAGTATATAAATAACTGTAATATTGTAATTAACTGTTTTATTTTCTTTCTCCGGCATTACCCGTGTACAAATAGAATTGATTATTTAATCACATTCGAAGCATTTATCATATTTTAGAAAAACGGTATTCAATGATAATGAAATAAATTATACTACCATACATCGCTTGTATTAATCGCATACCCTTATCAAAATAAAAATATGTCACTATTTGATATAACTTGGTCGATGTTACCTACCTAAAGTATTATGTACATGTGTCTGATAAAGATAGCAAAGAATAACAAATTGACTTCTTGGGAATAGAAATTTAATTACATTGAGTATATTTTTGAAGATTATCATTACTATATCTCTATTAACCCCTTGAGCACTAACGTGGCGTTTACGCCAGCTCTCAGCTTTATGTAAAGGAAATTACTTTTACCAAGATGAAAAGAAAGGTAATTGAGTCCAGAGAGTATAAAGTACGAAGCAGTTTACAAGACGGATAGTGCTGGCTATAATGCGTTACCGATCCACTATTCCCAAGCTATAAACACATTTCTCTAAGCTCCACGACCTTCCTTCGGATTTATTCGAAAAGCCATTTGACGGTTTTACGGCAGTCATTCGTTTCACATTATTGTTCTGTTATTGTGTGGGTACCGCATTATGAATTTGAAAGTGTTAATAATAATAATTTTATCCATATTCCAGGTACAATTAATGAATAAAGTTTGATATTTTAAATATTCTGTTTTCAAGTATTATAAAATATTTCATATTAGGGACTAGCATTATGGCGAGAAAAATAATAACAGTTATTCTTGCTTCATTAACGCTTAGTACGAACTACATTCTAATAGGTTCTTGTTCTTATTATATACTTCAATATTGTCATTTCGTAGAAGGTTTCGAGCCACTACAGTCATATGTATTTTATTTTATCAGATGTAAAAGAAAACATCTATACAAAAAATAAAATTGAAGTATCTGTAATATCAAAATTACATTTCGTTACTAAATCCATACACAGTACCAAAAACAAAAACACATTTTTTTTTTTGTCTGCCCGTCTTTCTGTTTGTTACGTCTAATCTCCGGAACGGTTGGACCGATCTGGACAGGACTTTTTCTGGTAAATAGCTGGAGTTAATCCACATCACTTAGGCTTCCTTTATTTTTCAAAAACAATTTAAAAAAATAAAACTCATGAAATTGTGAATAAAATCCAATGTAATGAAGTTTTACTGGCAAGGATTCGAATTTGTGAGAAATTTATTTGATTCTCTTAGTACCAAAAAAAAAGGAAAATAATAAGGGTATTTAAATAATTTAAAACTCATGAAATTGTGAACACAATACCATTAAATTGACATCACTAACAAAACATTATTTTGCAATGATTATTTAAAAACTATGTTACCTAGTCAAGAATATAAGAAACGCGGGCGGAGGCACGGTCACACAGCTAGTTTAGAATATATTAATAACAAAACAAACCAGCCAATTTTAATAGCTTTCAAACCGTAAAATCTCCTACATTTTGATAGTTAAATCAAGCAAAAAATTGTGCAAATGACAATAAAATAACTAACTCAATTAAGGCAAATTATTTTAGTAATTATTTGTTTATGAAATATATAGATAATAATATAAAATAACAATAGAACTCTACGATATAAAGTTACAAAGTGTGTTGAATTGCTTTACATTATACTTACATTGATTAGACCCTACAATCTGTATAATTATTTAAACTTCTCTACGTATTCTCTCAAACGTATCTAAATTTAGAATTTATAGGATAATCTCTCACAGGTCGATACATGTTAGTTTGGTATTATCTGTATTCAGTATTACGTACGTCAGCTGTGACCTCAGAGCTAACAAATAACCTAAAAACGTAACGTGCTAATAATAGATTCTTAATTATTTCATATTTAATTTTCGACGCTTGTAAGGTAAGTAAGTATTTACAATAATTGTATAAACTTTTTAATTAATTGTTTAATATTTCTCGTGGTTAATTTAAAACAATTCAGGTTGTCCAATGTAAATAATCTCTTTGTTGGAATACTAGTGGCTAGTGATGCGGCACACAATATCATTTACCGGCAATGCCGTCAACAATATACAGCTGTTATATTCAGATGTTTAGGTACATTACTTTTTTGTGTGCGGGTTATATCACTGGCATTTTTATTATTCTTCTCTGACTGGCATATTCACAGAATACAATCGGTCAGTTAGTCGTCATAAACTTTTTTTTGGTTCTATTTATTCCTTTTTAAGGAAAAGGCAAAGGTACTAGTAGACCATACAGCCAAGTCAGACGTTAGGAACGCTATCAATAACTGGTCATAACAAAATGGTTGCCTTCTGTTATAACTACAACGGGGATGGTTGGAACGCTTCAGAATTCGCGGTCAATATCATTATTTTCACTTCACTACACTTGCGCATCATAACTACACTACATTACGTAAAATGCCACCACAATTACATAATATATAGTCAAATACTGCAAAATAATGAATTAAAAATAAGGATGACAACATGACAGACCAACATCGCGTCAAGAACCTCTCGTCATAGACTCTTTTTGTTTCATGAATTCCTTTTTAAGAAAAAGGCAAAGGTACTATATCATTCTGCCAAGTGCAACGTCAGTAGTAGTAGAAATATTCGTCCGATGGGACAAGCAAAGAGACGATTTTGTCCATACTCTCTGGAGTTCAAATTTATACCAACACCCTAGTGAGACGCTGGCAATCCCTCTAAATTACTCCATGGCTTCTCGTGGCACCTCAGGACAAAGGTTTCATGCCATTATTTCCAATTCATTTCAGTTGTGCACAATAACAAAAAAAAAAAACTATACTACGTAAATGCCACTAAAATGATGCAATATAGGACCCTATAACAAGTTATTGAATTAAAAATAATAACTACTACATGATCCTCAAACGTTAGGATCACCATTAATAAATGGCGATAACAAAATGGCGGCTATCTACTACAGCTATTTCAACGGAGGTTTGAGGTCTCAGAATTCACGCTCCGTGTCATTATTTCTAATTCACTTCACTTGTGCAGTATGAATAAGCTATATTACGTAAGATACTACCAAAATGAAAAATATAGTCAAATACTGCAAGTTAATGAACTAAAAATAAAGACAGTCATAATACATGACCAACCCAAAATCGCGTCAAGCACCCTCGTTATAGAGTATAGAGGATCATTGTAATACCTTTTTTAAGAAATGCATATTTCTATACATCGACTTTTTAAATATTTATTAGCTATCGTAGTAACTTATCTTTTTACGAATTATCTGGCAATATTTTAACTAAACCATTAAAATCATTCAGTCATTAATTTTCGAGTTTGAATTTTTATCTGTGTACGTATTATTTAATAACTGTGGAACCGATTTTGATGAAATTTGGTATGCTATTCCGTCTTTATCCATACTAAGTTTAGCTTTAAAGCTTTAAAGTCACTCAAATTTGCCCTGAACTGTTTATGAAATATAATTATAAGAATTATACCAATTTATATATAAATGAATCAGTAAATAAATAGTTATCGATAAACGAGTATATAAAATAAAATCAGTTGTTACTCCTAAAAAATATGTTATGGTTTTTTAATTCATTTATTCCTCAACTTAAATATATAAATAGTATAAACAAAGATAAAATATCATATCATGACGACATTGATGATTCATGATGAACATTTTGATACTTTATTTTCAAATATATTCTACCTTTAATGACAACCGAGATACTAAATTTCTACAGGATATTATATTATTAAATATTTCAGGTAACTGCGAAGAAGTAATCTTTTAAGGTTGAATCCGAAAGGCAAAAGAACTTACTTTAATATGTTTTTAGTTAAACGTCTAGTGACTGAGGTTTTCTAAACATTTCCGCGCTTGATCATACTTACCAGATGTCATATAAAATACTGTACTTTAATACCATTTTATAGCCATAATATAATATTAAACGTCACTAACCTTAGTGAACAGGTCGCATGACACCGTATGAAACACTTTACCGTAGATGCATATATCTTTTCCCACATCCAAATCTTTCCAGTGCCAGAACTCGCCCATATCGTTTTTCGGTATTTTGCCTCTTTTCACCATTCTCCCTTGCCATAATCCAGAGTTCTGTAAAGATTCCACCCTTACAAGTATATAAATGAAATGCAATCCTCTTAATACAGTTATATATCGGTGTATAATGTGAGGTGATATTGTGGTCAAAAGATAACAAAAAAAAAAAAAACCGATACAAAACAAGCCAAATCTCAATAAGAGATCAACATAGAGTCTAAATTATTAAAATAACGAACATGAAATTTAATTGCTTAAATTTTTAGTAATATATTAACGTTCGTATTTACATAACCAATTATTTAAAATCTATTAAATTAAATTAATGCTAGATAGCTATGAAAGTTTTTCTTTACCTTGAACGGATTTCATGAAAAGAATGTCATTTTTATGATCACAATAAAGATACCTTGGTATTTTATCTGTATCTGTTTTACAGGAGTAAAAAATATTTCACATTACTATGAAGAATAAAACAAGAACACAAAATGAAAACTATACCAACCAAAAACGAATCAAAATATTCACAAGACATCCTCCGATTTCCTTACAATGTAGAAAACATATATTACACCTAACACATTCAGTAGATTTTCCCTTTGCATCAAGTATGTAAATAACATCCTTTAGCTTGCGAAAGTCAAATGTATTCAATCCAGTCACATCAATTGAACGACTTCGTCTTAATATCTATTTTATCCAAGTAACATATATTATAGTGAACGTATTCTGTTAGGTAAAACTAGTTTGAAAATTTCCTTTAAGGAAAGTTCCCTACCGCGTTTACGTTTTCAACATATTTATTTTCTGCGCCCGCGTTTCATATATTTTTCATTACGTAATATAGTTATTATTTTTTTTTTATACGGGACCCTAATTATATTCCGAATTTTCTTTTGCTACTAACATTAAGCAAAGATATTTCTCGCACATTCAAATACCTGGCAGTAAAATTTTGCATTGAATCGGATTTTATTCCAATTTTTATGAGTTTTAATTTTTTTTTCGCGGAACCCTAATTATTTTCGAAAAAATGAAGTCCACGGAAGCCTAAGTTACGCGGAGTAACTTCAGCTATCTAACAAAAAAAGTCCCGTCCAAATCGGTCCAGCCGTTCCGGAGATTACCGGCAACAAACAGACAAAAATTTTAAAAATAAAATAATGAATTATTTATTGACTTTAAGTGCATTTTTATAGTTTATTCTTTTAAGGTCGGTTTTGTTTTTAATTAAAAAAGTTTTTTTTTCTTTGATCGATTCTATATAGCGCTATTTTTCTGTTGTATTCCATTATACTCGCACATACATGTTTCAAAACAGCCTGCGCTTCAGTTTTATTTATTAGTAATTTAGTATAGATTTCATAGTGTACTAATGAAATATGACTATCAGGTGAAACCGAAACCATAATCTTAATTGAATTAAGCTACGTAAAAGCTTGTTAAAATCCTCAGTATACCCCAACATTTAGCACATCCACACCAGTCTTTAGTAGTATACATATGTAGTATGTTACATGAAATAAAAAGTTTTATCTAAACCATATTATTGTTAGTCACTCACTCCCATAATATACTGTCTAAACAAAAGTCACGAAGCAATATTACATTTGGTTTTCGAAATGCTGATGACACGATCTTCGATATTTGAATAAGCAACAATCAATACTCTTTAACATCAAATATGTAATCAAACAGAAGTAGTCATTGCTTGCACTTATATCTAACGCAAACTGAATGAGACATTATACATACATACATTGAATAATTTAGACGTTCATAAAATTACAACAAAGAGAGTTTAAAATAGTTCAATTCAATAACCTTATGTCAAATATTGTAATACCTAGGGTACTAAAATAAAATTACTTCGTAATACCTCGAATTAATATGTATATGGTAAAGAACATTTGACTTTATTGATATGAGTGCAAAAAACAATATAACAAGTAGATATATTTTAATGGTTTTATTATGTTATAAATATTAAGAAAGTTCAATATAAACAGAACGGCGGAAGACGTTTGATTCAATTTCCAGTTACTTCCATTCGTTCTTCGCAAATTGAAAATACTATTTCTAGCGACTTTCCGCAGGCGAACACAGTGCTAATATAACGTTTATCAAAAACATCTACTATTTTTTCATATTCTTAAAATACAATTTAAATAAAAAACATAAGTAATAAATAAATAAACGTATAATAACTTTTACAGATTTAATTGTATTACATGAGATGTTATTGTAAACGAATTAGTATTTTACGTGTTACTAAAATGAAAGATCTAACATGTTGATATTTTTTGTCAAGCTTATATCAATCGCTAATTAGCTCACACTTTACGCAAATAACATTTTATTTTTATTGTGAATTTTAATAGTAGCCTAACTATTGCACTTTGACAACTTTCCGTGTATAAAGTCTCATTGTTAATGGGTCAATCAGTTTTTGAGTTAAATCTAGACTTCCACACGAAACGAGCAGACAGACAAAACATTATTAATGTCATATTCGAAATTTATAACAGCTAAATAGATCTGTACAAAATTAAGAAACTTCAATTTTATTATTAGTACTAGCTGTGTGCTCGCGGTTGCGCCCACGTTTTTACATGTTCTCACTACGTTTTAATTTTAATACGGACACTAATTATTTTCTTCTTTTTTTTTTCGGTGCTAAGAAAAAGTAAAACTATTTCTAACAAATTCAAATACTTACCAATGAAACTGTGCGTGAATCGGATTTTATACGAAATAATTTTTTACGCGGAACCTTATTTATTTTTGAAAAATAAAAGTACCTTAAGATACCCGGAGTAAACTTCAGCTCTTTAAAAAAAGCAAATAAAGGATGAAAAATGAGTATTTTTTTTTATTAGTGGAAAAATGTACGTAAGAGTAAATTGAAAAAAAAAAAAAAATGAGAAAGGTTCGATGGAATAACGAAGAATTCCGCGTCGAATAGTAGTATTCCCATCTCGATATGTTCAGTAGTATTGAAGTGATGGTGCATCAAAGGAACCCCATTTTTCTTATATAAATAGATATATACGTATACTTTTATAGAATATCATTTTGAAATAAACTCGTATTACCTTAACCCGCGGCTCCATTACGGTGAGTGTATCATCTTCGAGAAAGTAAACGATGTTGACGACCCGCACCCTGTAGCTTTCATCGGGGTTCTCATATACAGGTTGTTTAAAGAAAGCCGTAAAGTTGAGGCAACGTTTATCGTAGTGCACCCAGTGTGGAACGACCGCCGGTAATGCCGGCTGTTTTACTCTCCCATATGTAAGCGATGGATCGTAGCTATGTAAAATAAAAATAAAACAAGGTTCAAATGTTTTTTAATAATGTAATTATTATGTTACTGTAATTAAATATCATTACTATTTTCAACTGATCATCACCCACTACTGAATTTAGGCCTGTCTCATTTTTCGTGAAGTGCGTTTTCACACACATTCTTTAACGGCTTTGAGCAATTCACGGTAGGGGAAAATTTCATAGAATCGCGTTGCTAATGCTATGACGTCAGCCGTCAACATGCTACAGTATGTCAAGTATAAGATGGCGTTTAAGTGCTGGCGGTCAGAGATATAAAACATCAGATAAATGTTATTTATGTTAAATGTTAGGTTATGTTAATAAGCTCAATTAACAAATAATGAAATTTAAACATTAAAAAAACAGTTTTTTCCAAAGTTTCGAGTTTTCACTTCTGTCGTCAGTCTCCATGGCTGCCTGGTTTAAAAAAAATAAATAAACTACTTCCTGAGAGCCGAGTATATAGGTGTTGATATTTTAATTTGTACTCCTGACGACTCAACGCTAGATAATTATGTCGAATTACGTTTATTATGTCTAGAGAGAGATACTTTTTGCATGAGTCGTGCTAATTCAAGTGAGGGGCCCGTGCTAGTATTATATGACCAGAAACTTAGACAGTTTTCACTAAAATTTTTGCACAATCTGCTTAATTAAAGAATTTAAAAAAAAGTAAACATTAGCAATGTAATCACCTTTCTGACCCGGCAAACCCTTGTCCCACACGCCATCAAAAATATCAAATAAAAAGTTCTGAGGAACACACATGAAATATAACCAGTTGAACCATAATGGTAACTAATCAAACTAAACCAAGAGTTCCTGGTTACTGGCAAGTGTTGCTTACGGAACACATCTGATGATAAACTTACAAACTAGAATATGTGCAGGTAGTCAGACGTACATTAGAAAATATCCTATAACAACGTTTTCCTTCACCGAACACTCACGCTCATTGTAGGTGGATTTAAATATACGTCAATCTTTGTGTTATCCGACCATACTGCCACAGCCGTCATCGCTTCACCTTAAGTTTTATTTATAAACATGAGATCTGCCCCGGCTTAAACTAAAAGTAGATTTTTTTTAGATTTTTTTTATTAAAATCAAAACCCACTTCAAAATACTAAACTATAAAGATGCACTAAAAAGTCAATAAATGATTACTTTATTAATCTGCTCGTTAATTTCGAAATCGGTGCCAGCTTACGGGTAACAAAGTGGTGTAAGAGTACGTCGCTAAACGTATTCGATTTTGATTAATTGTTCTTTAAAATCAACCTGTAAGTCCTTTATTTATCTTATATGTAATTGTGATAAAGTTCAGGCAGTTATTTCCATTTGTAAATGAGTACATGGGTAACTCTAGCTAGCACCGACCCCAAAATTAACGAACCAGATTAATAAAGTAATAATTTATTAACTTTTAGTGCAATTTTATGGTTTATTCTTTTGAAGTTGGTTTTGTTTTTAATTAGAACAGTTTTTTTTTTCTACTTTTTAGTTTAAGTATGTACTTTTCGGTATAGCTGTGAAGCCTACACCATAGCTTTGGAAACGAATATATGAATCACGTGTGTCTATAATATTCAAGGGATTTTCTCTATTTCCCTGATTTCCACTGATCAGATCCTGATCTGGTAGAAATGGGACCACCTTGGGAGTGTACTCCTTCTATTTAAAAAAATAATTTGCAAATCGGTCCACAAATTAAGGAGAAATCGCGTAACAAAAAAAAACATACAAACGAATTGATAACCTCTTCCTTTTTGAAGTCGATTAAAAAAAGGATTTGTTATAGGATCGTGTAGATTTCTACCGGTGAAATAATTTGTATTATCGCTAAAGGAGTTTTTGAGTTTATCCATAACACACAAAAAATCAATTTTACCTCTTTATAAAAAATAAATAGTTTTAATTTATTGTAGTTTGTTCTTATCATGGTTAAGATTTAGCGTTTGAAGTTCCAAATTAGTACTTGAAATAGCAATCTATTATTGACTGGCTTCAGATAGGGCTGTGATGTTTCTTGAAGGTTACTTATAAATAGCTACAATACAATGAACTCTTAACATTAAGTTTAATGAGATACTAAAGCATAAAAAGTCATTAAAAAAATAAATTCTGTTATTTTATGGAAAAAATTAATAATTACTATCAAAGACTATAAAATATACAATTTATCTATGTTAGTGTGTAATAATACACACTTTTTAAACTGATTTGAAATGAAATTTGATTTTTATTTGAATGTACATATTTCAGTTGATTTCAAAGTTTTAAGAAAACTAAAGTACACAGTTATACATGACATTAAACTGAAAGCCATTTACAAGCTTCCGCTTATTTAATGTTATTAAATTAAATATTAAATTATAATTATAATTAAATAGTAAATATTAAATATTATGCTATTTAATGTATAAAAAGACACAGTATATGGAAACACAAAAAAATAATTTCAAAATCAATAATGTTGATCCACAAAAAACATTTTCTTTCTCAACTTATTTGATATAAAATGTACTATTATAGGTATGAGAGAGTAGAGCAAGTCCAATGCAAATTCAACCAACCCACGGCGTGCGCATGTAAAAAATATAAATTTATTAGTGCATCTATTTACTAAGCAGACTAGCTAAAATTTGGTTTAGCCTTGAAAGGAACAGGATCCCGAGGATCTGTACTTTTTTTTTATTTATTAATAAAGTTGTCTTCATAGTGGACAATGGTAGTAAATGTACTGAGGATAAAATACTTACTTAACTGAGTCATCAGGAAGAGCAAATGCATTACTGTCGACGTCAGTTGCTTCGCCTCCAGGAGCTCGAATTATTGTGTCCGGGAATCTGTGTCCTTGGTAATACCGGAGGGAACTTTTTATATGATATTGAGTCTTAGTCGGATCGGTAAAAGTAAGACCAGGCAGCTTCGGGAGACCCCATGCCATTATTTACTACAATAAATTATAATCAATCTTACTAGGTTTTTTAAAGCTAAATTCATATTCGTAAGGTGTTTCATAATTAAACATATATCTGATGTAAACAAGCAAAGAATTATAAGATAAGTGAAGATCGCATAACTTTCTCTTTAGCACACTTAACAAGGAAATGTCTGTCGGTCTGTTTGTTCCGGCTGATATCCGATACAGCTTGACCCATTTTGACGGTAGTTTTTCTGGCAGATAGCTGAATTTACTCCGCATATCTTAAGCTACTTTTATTTTTCAAAAAGTTTTCTAATGATTATTTAAAAACAATATTGCGCACTGAAGAATATATGAAACGCGGGCGGATCCACAGGCACACAGCTAGTTGTTATTAATAACCGCTAACTTGCATTAGAATCTAAATTATAATAGTTGTTTTCAATGTTCTAAACATTTTCAATAATTTTGACATATTTTGACATGTACAATTTGTCGAAAAAACGCAAAATGAAATAGTTATTCAATTAAAACAAAGAGAAGAGTGTAATCGTGCAATAACTCACCTATAAAGATACAAAAACAGTAAGTTTTCTGTTGTGAACAAACAAGAAACTTCTATAAAAATCAAGAAAAAAGTAAATATCCCCGAAAATGTTCTTTGATAAAATAAACCAATAATGTGACAAGCAATCTTGGATAAATAGACAGCTGTTGGAATGATAAACATGATCGTTGCTAAGCAATGCGAGGGTTACGCCGATAATAACAAAACTTTTTGTTTCTATGCTAAAGAGTTTCTATAAATAAATACGGGTCAATGATACCTTTTGATTTAGTCTATTAATTATAATTTTTACATAGGTAGTATTTTGATTGTGTTAATAAGATTATCGATTTACTTGAAAAATGGTTTTATTTATAAACTACTAAATACACGTTTTTTTTTTTTGTAATAATTTAGAACGAATAACGTTATAATTGAACAAGTAGGGCATTATTAAGCGTAACATTGTGTATGTTGTTATATCACTTGTAACCACAGGGCACCATTACCCGATAAACATTATTAAAACCCGATGATCCGATGATAGCATGCGATGGATATATATCTAATCATTTACCTTCACATACTCACACATACTACAATGGTGTTATTTATATATTTACCAAGTTTTAGTTTATCTGATATGTCATTTTCAGTCTTATTTGGTTAAATTGGTTGTGATTCTTCTGTTCGTTATCCAAACTAATCTTTTTAAAGTTTTGAGGCGATGATATCTCAGTTGTTAATGTGGTTGGATTCCGCGTAAGTTTGAACCCAATCCAATTCTATAAACCTGAGCTTTCGGTAAATGAAACATTCACATCATGGTGGTAAGCCATTTTTTTAATAGTGTCTGTCTGGTTAGCTACCACTCTCAAGTATGATAACTTGTCGCCAAACAACAACAGATGTATTCCAACAGCATCACTTGAGAGTACCTCTAGGTTTATTGTGTTTACCATCCTGGACCGCCTCATCACTTAACATCGAGTGTTATTGTGGTCCAAACACTGAATCTATACAGTGTATTATATATATAATATGTATTGGTGTACCTATTGTAAATATGTAATATATAGTAGATACCTGTATGCCTTAATTTATCACATAACCATAATATTATTTCAACAATAAATATTTTTATTATATTAATAAATGTTATTATAATTAGATGTCTGTTTGTATAAAAATTTACTACTACAAACTAACTGTATATATTTAGTAATTAAGGTGATTTATAATACATAATTGGGAAAATTAGAATAGGTACAAATATATTAATATTATTAAAAACTAATAAACACACCTAATAAAGATTATTTCTGTTAGCTGAACTCCAAGGTCGAATATGAATAACAGAATGCCATACAAGTAGATATATTTTCAACATGAAGGTCACTTAGACAATAGTAAAACCTTTATACTTGATAGATGTGCCCTTTGTAATTATGACACATTACTTCAACTTACCACAAATTTCATCTCATAAGTTCGTATTGTCAGGAAACCGTTGCAAATATTGAATAATTACATAAACACAAAATATTACAATAATATCATGTCAAATTTGTATTTATCTATCTACCTATAGATTATTGAGTATTGTTCCAAAAAGACCAAGGTTTTACTTGATATGTTAAAAATATGTAACTTCTAATTTTAAAAACATTAAATTCTATGTCAATCTAAAAATAAATGAAGTAATAAAATATACAATTCAATAATAAGATGCTTTTAATTTTATAAAGTAAAATGACCTTAAATATTTAAATAAATAAACGTTCCCAAAGCCCCACAACGTGGCGACCGTGATAATAAAAGTTCCTGAAAATAATAAACATAGAAAAAACACAACGTGGCGACCGTGATAATAAAAGAGCCTGAAAATAATAAATATGGAAAAACACAGGTCAGTTTTAAGAGGTCAGTTTACAAAGAAAGCAAATATATTGGAGACATTATTAATCACTGAAAAGAATTCTCCAACTGAATTTGAATTGAAAGCAACATATAAAGGACTCATCAATATTAAAGAATAATTGATAAATTAGATGAGGAAATTAAAAATAAAATATTACTCGAAGAAGACGAGAGTTTAATTGAAAAAGAATTTGACGAAATTGAAAAATATGAGTGTAGATAATTCCTCTTAGTTGAGAAATATAATTCCCTATTAAAAGAAAATATAAAAGATAAAAAGTGTTCAAAGAAGAAATATTTTCCGTTGAAGTAGATTTGACTATCAGAGTTAATCAAAATGGAAGGTAGAAACAGAGGACCGTATTGGTATGGCAAGTCTGACTTATATGTAATAAAAGTATTATTAATATGATTCACAGGGATACTAACTGTAAACAGACGTAGCTTGGTAGACCATATGTCAATTCTGTACAATAGACTCAACACTTTGGTGTAGCAAAGCCAACAAGATGTCTCTTCTAGAAAATAGAGCGAATAAAGAAAAACGTGGTTTTTGCTACATATATTTAAGAAAAGGGCACATAAATATAGTTATATAATTCAGATATCCATGATAAGAATATAGTGGGATAATCTGAAATGAAATGTGTCCTCTGTGTCAGAATATATACTGCTACTTTGTTACAGACGCTGATTCTTAATGTCACCTACAAATATAAGATTAAGTAGGTAAATGAAAGTTTTTTTTTAGACAGCGGGTTTTAAAGGTCGCAGTAAAAGCTGCACTCACCACGGTGTTAGGGGTTGCAGCAGAGTGGCACAGGAGAAAAAAAAAAAAAAAAAGGTCATATATATATATATTATTTTGGAGGTGTAAAACAGTCTGTGGTAAAACAGTCTGATTTATGATATTGGGCACCTACCAAAAGTTAAGAATGACTAGTTATTAAAGAAGTTGAGAGATTTGAATCTAAATAAATAAATAAATAATAAATCTCTCTGGTCTATGGAGTGTTGAGCTATTATAAAATAAAGATTGACTGGTACAGGTACATAAGACGCGTCTGAAACTAATAATGGTGAATATGATCCTAGCACAAATATTGTCAGACTATCCATAGCTGTCCTCTACTAGTATCAAATATGGTAGTCATAAAATTATGTAACAGATTTTTTGAACTGAATTACAAAATGAAAATAGGAAAATTAATAATAATGTATAATAACAGAATTGAAATCTATAAATATGAATGTTTTGTATTGGTTTATTGTTGTAGAAACTGTAGTTTTTAATTATTTTATACATGTTTTTATATAAAGCAAACACCAGAGCAGAATGTTAGACCTGAACAATTTACTTGCAGTAGTAGAAACGTAAAAATGCCGAGTAAATACGATGTTTATATATAATTTATTTCATATGGCTTTATTGGAAATATGACAGAGAAATTGTCGCAAATAATTTTAATTTAATTTATGTGTATGTTTGTTGTTTCGTGTCTGGTTTGGAGGATGTTCCAAAAAGACCAAGGTTTTACTTGATATGTTAAAAATATGTAACTTCTAATTTTAAAAACATTAAATTCTATGTCAATCTAAAAATAAATGAAGTAATAAAATATACAATTCAATAATAAGATGCTTTTAATTTTATAAAGTAAAATGACCTTAAATATTTAAATAAATAAACGTTCCCAAAGCCCCACACAACGTGGCGACCGTGATAATAAAAGTTCCTGAAAATAATAAACATAGAAAAAAAAACACAAGTATACTTACAAAAAAATTAATTGCAAAAGATAAAGTATAAGTAATAGAACGTAGGATGACTCGGAAAAATAGAAATGAAAAGGCAATACATATGTTCATTTTAATAATATAATCATGACAACATAATATATCAGGTGCCAAGTAACCACTGAACTATTTTAGCAACTCATTTATGTGCGTCTATTTTACGTCACCATGATTGACTTTAGTCCTGTCATCTCAACGGCTAGTATTTTGTATTCCAAGAGTTTGTGTCTGGCTGTCTCTTCCTGCCTCATATACGGTCGTGCACAGAAGGCTTCTGGCAAAATCTAAAGAGAAAAAATGTTTATCAATTATAATGCCTGTGCGTAATCTATACTAATAAATAAAATTGAAGTGTCTTTTTGTAATGTCGAAATTAATTTTTGTTACTAAATAGATATTAATGTATACACGATACAACTCGACACCTATACCAATAAATATAATTTTAACTTTTTTGTCTGTCTGTTTGTAATGGGTAATCTCCGGAACGGCTGGACAGATTTTAACGGGACTTCTTTTGGTAGATAGCTAAAGTTACTCCGGGAAACCAAGGGTACTTTTAATTTTCGAAAATAATGAGGGTTCCGCGTAAATAAAAAATCTCATAAAAAATTGAATAAAATCAGATTCAATGCACAGTTTTACGTGTAAGTGCTTGAATTTATGAGAAATATATTTAATATATATTAGTACTAAACAAAAATTAGGGTTCCGTATAAAAAATAAAATGTAGTGAAGAATATATGAAACGCGAGCGCAGCCGCGGGGACACAGCTAGTAATAATATACATCTATTCTTATGCAATAGAATAGTTATGAAAGGTTTAATAGTAAATGAAAAGCGTCTTTTAAATATACCATAAGGTGACAATTGTGCAAGCCGGTGTAACAGGAACGACCTATGGTACCATTAGTCACAGTACCATCACGTTGCCTAGAAACTATAATAAAAAGACTTCCGGCGTACCGTGATATCGACTGGGGTGTGCCTTCAGCATACGTTTTTTGCCCTGATGTGATCCATCTATAAGGGTGAAATGGGGAGCATTTTCTAGCAACTCCGACTTTTCTAGCAACCATTAACACTGTGGTCCTTTTTGAGATTAATTGTACATAGATATAAACTCCGCGATCATTTAACATAAAATAGATTCCATAGCTATCTTCTACTTCATACCAATAATCTGTTAAAATTACTTCCTTCACCACGATGCGTCATGTCGTTCGATTTATATCATCTTTGATTAGATTAATGGTCTACCTATTTTTTTTTTATTTCCCCTGTAGACATCTTGCGAATACATTTTGGGTTGAAATTCTTTTTATTGCTTTAGCTTTACCAGTCACTATAACTACTAAATCGAGCCATCTTGCATTGACTTAAAAATAAATCGGTCACTAACTACAGTTCCTACGCAAGTGGAATCGCTTGTACGTATATTTGTGTGTTATTAGTAATTATAGGAAAAATTAAATTAGGAGGTGTCAAATAATATCATGAGGTATCTAAGATAGTGGCATCTTTATATGAATATCCCTTTGTGTTCTTCGTTCCTGTTGAAGGACAAAGTATTGAATAGCGATTTCAAATTATTATCACTTACCAGACGCGAGTAAGTCGAGAGTGCCGAGCGGTGGCGGCTATGCCTTGTGGTGCCGCCTAAGTGCCGTGTGATGGCCAGCTATGAATAGTACCACCCCATGTCTTCCCGTGGATGTCGTAAAGACCACTAAGGGATATAAACCAGGGGATGGACAGCAGCATCCTCTGAGTACCACAAAGACCTACTGTGATCGCCAACCCGCCTGCCGAGCGATTATGGCAATGCCCCCTTATTGGAGGAGGCCTATGTCCAGCAGTGTATGCCATATGGTTGAATGGATGGATGGATGGAAACGCGATGATGGCGCAGTGGATAGAGCGGCCGGATTACGCGTCAATGAACGCGGGTTCAAACCTACCTATCCAAAACAAAAAATCAGCCTGAGCTTTTGTGAAGGAAAACATCGTGAGGAAAACATAGCATGGTGGTAGGGCATTTTATAACAATGTCCGCCTGGGCAGCTTCTGCCCTCTAGTTCAAAAACCTGTTGCCAAATACCAATAGGTGTGTTCCGGCAGCATAACTTGAGAACCAATACCTCTAGACTTAGTGACCCCCTTGGTCCTGGCTTAGTGTATCCTGAACCACATCGTCACTTAACATCTGGTGAGACAGTGGTCAAATCACTGAGCCTATACCGTGTACAAAAAAAGGAATTATAATATGGAGTTTGTACATAACGCTTTGTGTGTTTTTTAAAAGTCAAAAAATATTCTTCAACATTTTACTTAATAGTGCATAAGCGCATAATTTAAACATTGCGCAGATTGCAGCAAGATAAATCGACAATGATCGTCTTCATAGCGCCAGGATAAGTTTATTACGACGTCATCTATATCTTATACTAATATTATAAAGAGGAAAGATTTGTAATTTTTATGTAACGAATAATCTTATAAACTATTGGACCGATTTGAATGAAATTTGGTATGGAGATAGTTTATTGCCAGACGGGCAATATTAGAAAATGTCCTACCAACAAGCTGTGCCTAAGTTATACGTTTTAAAAATTATCTAACGACAACGTCACTTTTACACTAAGTATATAACATAATACATTATATATTATTGCAATCAAATAATTTCACCTCTTAAATGTAGTTATAAACAATTTTATTTATTTGTAATACATAACTCGAATAATATACACACAACGATTATACAGAGCCGAAACAGGCTCACCGCATCAAAGGATTACCGAATGACCCAGTTACTAAGCGATTGAATTTGCTACTCAATTCCTTATAATAAATTGTTTTGGAAATGAAACTCTTTCATTGTATTTGTACTATATTTTAGCAATAATATAAACTATGTCTCGTGTTACAAATTCAAACTTGTAATGACTTTCAGTTTTCAGAACTAAACTTTTATTATGTTAATAATTATTATGTTCTATGCAAGGTTAATATGTCGATTAACCATAAAAATGAGACAATAGGAAAATAATGGAAAGCTGGCGTATACGCCAGGTTAGTGCTCAAGGGGTTAAGTGTTTTTACACCTGTGCCACGGTGTAAATGTTACTAGAAATGTTAATGTAAAATTATTTCTAATTTACGAGTTATCTTGGCAGTGAATAATTGAAGCGATACTGTTTCACCTTACCAAATAGCACTGCTATAATCTCAGTTAAATCGCTAACACTAAAGGCAGGTTGACAAATTAATACCTTCACAGTTAAATAGAATAGAAGAAATAAATTCACCAACGAACCTCCCTCACTTACTTCGAAATTAAATACCAGCAAGCGTATATTTAGCGATCAGTAATGAACCGTATTTTATTTTCAGCAATTGAAATGTCGTATTTTTCTGAAGTGCGCCTCGAGCGGTGTTCGAATGGCGTTTCACAGACGCTACTGTGGAACTGCTCCTTTAGTATTTTCAGAAGAAATCCGCGAAGCAAAGGCATTAGGCAAACCTATTGTTGCTCTGGAATCTACTATTATAACTCACGGGATGCCTTATCCTCAAAACTTAGAAACAGCTTTAGAGGTTGAGAATATCATTAGACGGCAAGTAAGTTAATAAAACTGTTTTGAATTAATTTAATTATATAATAAATCATCTTACTATACGTATAAGACACAGATAGAGATTTGGGACATAATTTGATAGTTTCAAAGTAATTTTATTTTAATCAATTATATTTATCTTAATATTATAAAGTAGTCCTAAACAACAGCGATACTCTAGTCCAGTAGTTATTTTAATTTCAATACATATTTTTTGTAAGACCAAATACAAGCATATTTTATTAAAATAAATCATCAGTGTAATTCAATTTAATCAGTATTTTTATATTCTATACTCTCTTATCATACACGCCTTATTGGACATTTTAATAAATGACTGATTTAAAATGTATTGGGCTTTTTCTAAACTTAATTAAATATCAAATGTCAGAGTAAAATAATATAGGTAAAATTGCGTTTCTAAATCTGAACTTCAAACAGACGTGGTTCAGCTTTTTATCCATTAAAATTATTATCTAATTCGTATACTGATAAAGTTAATTTTAATGTTATATTTCATTTTCCGTATTAAATCTTCAGACGTCAATAATAGCTACAACAACTATTTGTATAATATATTTATCATATTTCAAAAGTTGAAAGCTTGTTTATATTTCAAAGCGTTTCCGTCCTGTCTGTTAGAATGATGATAACAGGGTTCTGTAGATACGCCTAGCTAAACCTTTTCAAAAACACTCTATAAACAGCTATCTTTTTAAAATATCCGAAAAGAATATTCGGTCTGCTGATTAAAAAAAATTAATTCAAATTTCCCATTTTCAGCCGATGATTAGCTACGCAGTTGTTCTACATACCTATATCATGGGATAACTACATACTATTAGTATTATATCTTTTAAAAGATGTTTGTTACCAATGCACCATGAAGTGATTATATAGATGTATTGTCAATTTCTTCTTAATGTTCGTAAATCATTTATTTCCGTTTCAATGTCATTGATAAATATTGTTATTCGTGATATCACCATTCGACCTCTTCGTTGTTTGTTTTTTATCTACGTATTGTTGTAAAATGTATAAGCGAGCATAGCGCACATTGAAACATAAAATTTACTCGATGTCAATAACGTATCAAGAAATTCAAGAATACTCGTGCGTTTAAATTTTTAAATAAATTACTAACCTTGTATTTTAAATTATTTTGTTAAGGTTTGTTCTATCAGCACTTTAAAATATTTGTGTTTCTATACAATCATTTTAATTTTTAAAAAGTATCATTTATATTAAGCTTAAAATCGGCGAATGAATTCGACAGAGCTGAATTATATCATAAAAAATAGAGTATATTTCTTTGATACTGTGTGTGTTCCGAGAGCTATATAATATTATACTTGAACAGCCATTTTAGATTTGGAATTTTATCATCACTTAACATCTCACGATTTTACAACTCAATAAAAACACAGTAATACTAAAGTTTACTCAAAATTATTATAGTCTACACTACAGTTTTAGATTTGTTACATTTTGTTTTTATTAGGGTGCTGTACCAGCTACAGTGGCAATACTCAAAGGTCAACTATCAGTTGGTTTAAACGAGGATCAACTTCGATATTTAGCTCAGGCGAAAGGTGTTATTAAGGCGTCCAGGAGAGACTTGGCACCAGTTGCTGCTGCAAAACTTGACGGCGCAACCACAGTTGCTGGTACAATTATTGCTGCCGAACTGGGCTGATATACCAATTTTTGTAACTGGCGGTGTAGGTGAGTTTCCTAGTAAAAACATTAGTTCCATTAAAAAAAATTCTAATTGTACATATTTACGTCATACTTCTGCACACACATTATACGCAGGTACATACGATTTGTAAGGAATCTCCTTAGCTAGGGTAAATTGCGCGGAATTTTTATTCACATCTGAAGCCAAGGTTCGTACAATTTTGGTGTGCGGTAGCTACCAAATTCAGTTGTGTGTTATAAGCGTTTTCCCCAAGAGTCCAGTGAAGCTATCAATCTCATATTAATTAATACTTGGTTACTTGAGAAAAATCCTTCATGCAACGGGTTTCAAAAATATATCGGCCTTTCTGACTGATCACTGACGTTGATTCGGCATTTTAGAGAAAAAAAGAAAAACAGATTGAGATCGCATATTAAACTGGCTGAAGGTTTCTACAGAATACGCAAGCCAAGCGCGCCATCTTGTATAGTAAAATCGCGTTGGCATCCCGACTCGCCGGCTGTGTGCTGAAATCATAACATGTTGAAGCGCATCGCTTTCTGGGGGTCAGCAAGTTTATAACCAGACATACTTAGCGACTTAGTGACTGTTGGAAGATTGTCATTTACCAGTGGTCGTCATCCTTCTTGGACTGTACTTTATTTAACATCAGATGCAGCAGTAGTTCAGCTGTAATTTTGCCAATTTGAGATATAAAAAAACAATAATCTGTTTTAAGCTTGCTTACTTACTCATCCAATTAGTTCATAAAAAATCTTTTATAAAAGGTTTTATTATTATTTATAAAAATATCTATTTACATTACATATTATTATCTTGTTACACATTAATTATAGAGTAATCCTATATTTACAAGGATCATTATATTGTATTTCATAAATAGGATCTTTTAAATCTGTACTAATATTATAAAGAGGAAAGAGTTGTATTTTTGTGTGTAACGAATAAACTTAAAAACTACTGGACCGATTTGGGTGAAATTTGGATGGAGATAGTTTGAAATCCAGGGAGTGACATAGGATAGTTTTTTATTCCGAAAATCCCACTTGAACGCGAACTACGCGGTTAAAACAGCAGAGAGCTGCTAGTACTTTATAAGTTCAGTGCTTTGACCACAATCTTACCTGATATGATGATGTGGCAACGATGTGGTTCAGGATGGTAAACACAATAAGCCTAGTAGAAGTGCTTGTTCTCAAGCGATACTGCCGGAACACAACTATTGGTATTTGGAGACAGGTTGTCATTCTTGAGGGTGGTAGCGAACCGCCTGGGTTATTGGGTAGTATTATTAGAAAATACTACCATTCTATAGTCTTCTCACGATGATTTCCTTTACCAAAAGCACAGGCTCATTTTAGAGTTGGTTCGGTGGGCTCGAAATCGCGTACATTGACGTGGAATTCGGTGGCAATGCCAACTGCGCCAACATCGCTTCAAAATTGCACAAAATAACGTACTTTATACATCAAACTCTGGAGCTAGACGATATATAGTATATGAGGCCCGGAACATTAATCCTTCAAGTGATTTTCCTTCAAGAAATATTAAAGAATAGTTAATTACGTGATTTTTATAAATCTATATTGCAGCTCGCATAGGACTAGATTCATTTTATGTATTAAAACCATTCCGTGCACATTCAGAATTGTACAGGGTTTTCAAACTCAACGAACATGCGTATCAATTAATCGAAATAAAGTATTTTAATATTTGAAACGTAATAGATCATTCATTGCTAAACTACCTTTTTTTACGTGAAGAGAACTTCACGTATTACCGTCAAACCGCGATTGCTAAACTACCTTCAGAATACAAAGTTTGTAAATTATTTATGGAGGCGTCACGGCTGCTTATTGCAAAATAGTAAATCTTTGCACTTATCACATTTTATATAACAGGTTTTATATAACATACCTATGTTCATATTAGTAACCCGCTTGCCATAATTCGATTAAAGCTTAACTGGTTTTTTAATAATATATATCTCGAAGTCTGATAAAGAATATTTCAAAGTTTACGACACCCGACATTGTAAGAAATCTTGAGATCCATTCCTCCATCAATTCAACCGAAAGACGTTCACTGCTGGACATAGGTTTCCTCCAATGATCTCCACAATGACCGGTCTTGCACATCTAGCGGATTCCCACGACCTTCACCAAACGGGTCGTCGCGTCGGTCCACCTTTGTGAAAGGCCTACCCACGCTGCATCTTCCGGAGCGTTGTAGCTGTTCAAGAACCCGTTGGCCACATCGGGCATCGGTTCTGCGAGCAATGTGCCCAACCCACTGTTACTTAAGTTTAGCAATTCTTGGGGCAATCACGGTTATTTTAGTTCTTATGTGGATCTCCTCATTTTTGGTGCGATCCATTCGATTTCCATTGCCCTTTAAGCAACTTTGAGCTTTTATATTAGGCCCGTCATGAGCGTCCACGTCTGAGTGCCGTATGAGATCCCTAATTTCCTTTAAATAACTAACAGACATTTTAACTGAAAATTGTGATAAATCATTTTGCATAGGCAGATTCAAAATCAGAGACAACCCTAAAAACGTTGTATGAAGAAAGCTTTTAAAAGTTACGTAATAGCATGGCTTTTTTCATTCATTATTCACGGTAAGCATCTTTCGAGAGGAATCCGTTGTATTTCGAATAAACATAGACATATATACTACATAGGTTTGCAGCTTACATTATTTTAAGGCATTAAATGTGAAACTGGGTTTTACCAGTGGCATTTCTCGTAACTAGTAAGGAGGGACTTTGCCTCCTTATGTGTGTTCTACCGTTTGTATAATGGTTTTTGTGTTCTGATAAATTGTTCGACACAATGCCGACCCCTACTTTCTACCATCGTACAGGTCGCCATTGGCAGGATGTTCATCCTCACGGCTAATAGTCCGGGACAGTGAGATTCCAGAGGAGTTTTCCTCCCGTGAATGATCCGGAAGTGGAATGAGCTTCCAGTGGCCGTGTTTCTTCGCAGAATGCAGGGAATAATTAATGGGTTTCTTCAAAAAATACGAGAGAAAGTTTTTAAAGAATTGGCAACGTGCATGTAATCCCTATGGTGTTGCAGTCATCCATAGGCTACGGTGCCCGTTTTACCATCAGGCGGATCTTATGCATGTTTGCCACTTTAGTGGTATAAAAAAAACTTTAATATGACTACCTATATGTTAAGTACTTACTATAATTTCATACATCATACATAATGCTTTATTTGCTATATCATCATGTTTTTGTATTGTTATCGGAGTCTCTATATAACAATTTATTTCTAATTTGCCTTATTTTAGAATTCATAGATAATGTTTGAAATCCCAAGGAGTTTGTCTAATATGTCCAAATGTTTTCCATCCATCTATACAACCGAAAGATTTTTTTTAACCTAGCTTATGCTGTCTTTCAACGGAAAGACGTCCACTGCAGGACATAGGTCTCAACAGCGACCGGTGTTGCGCCACCCGCATCCCGCGGTCTTCACCAGATCGTCAGTCCACCTGTCCCCATTTTTTTAATTTGAAATTTGTTTAGATCTCTTTTTTGAATGTCATAATATCTTTTTCATAATGTTGAAAATTTACTAAAAAGTAATTCGACAAATTATTATTATCAAATATACAACAAGTTAAAATGCAAATTCACGATAAAACCTACGTTATGATGGAACAGAGTATCCGGCTTCTACAAAACGATAAGTAACAGTGAAAACAGTTGAAATCAACGTGACTGCCAAAAAGTATTTATTTATCACTTACTCGTACTTGCGATATATTACAATATCCAAAAATAACAAAACTCATTATGATAATTAGATTACCCTGATTGTTATTTTTCTTTAAATTATGTACTTTATATAACGTAACGTTATATTATTTCGAATTATAAGTTCTTTCTTTCAATGTAATTATTTATATTCAATATGTTTAAAACGTATATCTTAGGAAATTCGGTGTTAAAAAATAAACACCTTATAAAATAGAGTTACAGTATGTTAAGTAAATGTATTTTTTTTTATTAATATAAAGTCGTATAGTATACATCTGAAACACTATAAACAAGAATATTTATATACATTTAAATGTAATTGTAATAATATATTATTAATGGTAAAATAAACTGAAATCAAACAGAAGGAACTCTTTAATTAATCTGCGTTTTCAATTAAAACCTGAACATCAAGGAGTTTGTTCGAGCTACCCCGCGAACAGGTAGCCACCTCCTTATTCGCCGTCTTGTGACACGCTCAATTAACGGATCAGAACGTGCCTGATGCCTGGCATAATTAGTAACACATTCTGAAACGCGAGAGGCATTTAATAATTTTATAATTTCAATTTAATTTAAGAAAAAATAACTCAACCTACGTTTTTAATTAATTAATTTAATATACACAAAACACCTTTTGAATGTAGACATAGTAGGACATGATAGGATGATGGACGATGCAAAATATGTACAATTTAGACGGGATTGAAAAACGACCTCCAAGGTCAGCAGGCAACCCATCAACAATACTCATAGTGTTGAGATTGTCCATAGGCAACGGAACCATTTACCATCAGGTGGACCAACTGCCTGCTTGCTACCTTTTGACATAAAAATGTGTATATATATATATATATATATTACTATAAGTATATATTTTTTTAATTGGCACAATATGAATTTTATCATTGGCAATACATAAACGTAGGTAAAATATTGTTAATTAACTTATTACTTTTGTTTTTTAATCAATTAAAATTCTTCATATGTTCTAGTTTGTTACTGTTATTTTAAAGCAGGTATTTCTAAATATCCGAATGTCAGGAAGTAGAAGGCAAATGATTTATACGTTTAACAATCTGTTTATTTTATTTTAGGTTATGTAACCACATTTACAGATTAAAAAAGTACCAGTTACATATTAATATTCTGTCGAGATCACAAGATACACAAACACCGGTATTGTTAATAGGTATTTTTAAATGTGCAGAAAAGAATAATTTGTTTGGGTACCTGCACGATCATTAAGGCAGGTAAAATAAGTGAATATACAGACATGATTTCCCCACAGAAAACGTAACAAATGAGAAAAAAATATTTTGATTACACTCATGGCCGTATTAACTTTGATCCCTTCGCTTGTACTCCAAGGATGAATATTACAGAAATAAAAACATAGCCTTTAATTATTTTTCCTGTTTCTGTTTATTTTCAGTCGCATCGTTTAACGGCATAACATGTTATTGTTTAATTAAAAAATATATTTAATTTAAAATACTATAATTACGTTTTTTTTTTTTTATTGACATATACAATTATTACTTATTTTAAAATATATGTTATTAACAAATTTCAAGGGTTGGATTAATAGGTAATGTGATAAGAAGGGATATTTTCAAATGAAATAAAACTAATTTAGAGACTCTGTAATTAGGAATTGATTATAATAATCCTGTTGTTACATTGTTGTTATAAGTATTTTTATAACATATACTAGCTGACCCGGCAACCGTTGTTTTGCCATATAAAATATTTGTAGCGAATATTTTGGTAGTTAATTAAAAAATAACTATCTTATTGTAAGTAGTATACTTACATGTGGTGTATGACTGAAAGAGGAATGAAGAGCTGTGGACGATGACGGCCTATAAAAATGACAAAACACTAACCATTCATTTTGTTAATTCATTGTACTTTATTAAAATGTTATCAATATTTGCTATCACTAATTATGACAATAAAATAAAACAATATCAATCTGTAAGTGCAATGGAGTGTAGGATATTTTTGGTTAGTCCGTCTTTAGCCGACACAAACAAACTGGATGGTTTACCTACACGAGAAATTACATTAATATCACGCCTTTCTTCCGTGGGGGTAGGCAGGAATTACGTCTTTCTACTTGCCACGATTTTTACATGAGCTCTTTTTTTCAAAAATTTTGTCCAAAAATAAAAACAACTTTTTGGGGTGAGCAACCCTTAAAGACTTAGGCGTATAAAAAATAGTTTACGACCTGTTCTTAGACCTACCGAATATACCTAAATAATTCCATAAGAATCGGTCAAGCCGTTTGGTTACAAACACTGTGAGGCGAGAATTTTATGTATAGATTATAGTATTAGTAGTACTGTTATGTGTCAAGCGCTATCATAAATGTGATAAAACAAGTAATCTAAGGTAATAAAGTTAAAATCAATAATTTTTACCAATAGAGTTTTCGAATTCACCATTTATAAATGATTTACCTCTAATTAATTTAGTATCATAGTAATTTTACTTGTCTCGGCTTATTATTATAAATTTGAATTAATGTGTAGAAAATTAGCATAGCCTCTGTGTAAGAAAAACACGCAAAATCGTTAAGAGAATATGCTGTCGGCAATAAACTTCAAAAGTACATATTTCAGAAATATATTTTTATCGCGTTGCGCCCCAAAGAAATAGTTATAAAATACGAAAGGGACAACTGCAGCTCGGCCGTACTTTACCGTATGCAAAATAGACGAAAACATCACTTCGCAGTACCCTGTTTCCTCCTTCGAAACTGGACCGATTTCTAATTTTCTTTCAGATACAGAATAAAAAAGACTTTGGCTATGCCTATACGTTATGCTTTTTTTTTTTTTTATTCATCCAATTTGTTTGACGAACGTCTGAAATCAACGGTTCTTACAATAACTAATTTATGGAAAGAATCAAAACATACGGGCATGGCAGTGTTGGATATATATTATTTGGTATAAAAATATTTACCATAATGCTATTATCCAGGGAGGAAACAGGAGACTACGTCTATATGGAATAAATGCCGCTCGCATATCCTCTTAAGAATTTTACGTTGAGGTACTAAGGTATGTAACCTTCTCGTGATATGCCCTGGGCAACGACGGCTTATTCAACCGTCAGTTAATAAACCGACAGACGGCGCTCCTTTCAGTATCCGTTTGGTTTTCGAGGAAACATGGGACGAAGCAAGGGTAGGTTCGGCACGTACTCACACTGTTATCGGGCAGGCGGAAAGGTTCTGACTAGGATGGTTACTCATATATGTTAAGAGCCCGACACTATTAATATAGCCGCAACATTTAGATCTCTGTCACTATCTAAGAAATGTAAATTGATCTGCCTAACGGCTTATTTAGAAGGAGCTTTTCGCCTGAGGATCTTCTTTAGTTTTTGTAAACGAACAACTCTCAACCTGTCTAAGCACTGAAATATTCATAAAGAAAGACACGTGCAATTTATCTTAATATATTATATACTTAAAAAATGAGAATGATAGTTATTTTTTCGTCAACTGCACTGGATATTATCCTCATAACTGTTTATATTTACTATACAATATAACAACATAATAGTAACCTGGCTAGAAAGTGTAGCTATAATCTGTAAAAGGGATCACATAAATAGGCTCAATGGATTGTGATTTATAAAATTAATAACGTGCATATAGACAGAGAGCCGTTACCTTTTATAATGTGTAATGACCTTTATTTCTTTTTATGGTTGTTATACATATAGATTAACACAACTTATTTACCCTATAAATTCATATATAAGTGTGTCCTAGATGATACTCCAGAGTATTAACTACTATAATATCAAATTTCGTTCATTTTGATCAAGTAGTTTTTGCGTACTTGGTGAACAAATAAATAAACAGACAGGTGACAACGAAAAATTAAAAACTCTCAAATGTGTCATTAGTACAGATTTTTACTGTTTTATAATTATATAAATTTATAATAAGTTTATAATAAATTAATAAGTTTTTGGGATTCATTGCCTTGTACATCCCTCTTTATCCTTTCTAACTCTTTTCCTCCTCTTCCCAAGGCTAAGGCAAGATTAAGAATTTACATCTTTCAAATAAACTATTTGAAAATAATGAACTTCATTCTGTACTTTGTAGACAGAACTAGACGAATTTCAACCTCACCTAATACTATTTAACATTACAAGCTTACCTACGATCGCTACAATTATACTTTGATTTATTACTGTCAAGATTAAATAAACTGAATAGGCATAGAAAAATCGATTTATATAAAACATTCGTTTCGAATTCTCATTCATCAAAAAGATTGAAATTGATGATTAAAAAAATATAGATTCATGTGCACTCATAACTGGTCAAGAAACTAATATATCACGACAGTTGTTATCGATGGGCTCAACCTCCTGCAGTGAAAATCAAAAACCAAAAACGGTTATGTCGAAATAAACATTTTAAGAGATGATTTAAGTTATGCAAAGTAAAAAATGGAAAAATAAACACAAGCTTTATACCTTTGCTCATCGTAAAACAGTACTTGCTTGCAAAACAATGTTTGCTTACCTGTGTCTTGGTTTTCGGAATGTATTTAATTGATATTGACACAGGATTGCAGTCTTCGTTAGATTCGGTTAGATTAATGACTACAAAGCCAATTAGCCTGCTAGGCTAATATAGGGCAAGTCAACTCGCATGGCAATTTGCTATTCAACAATAGCTATACGAAAAGCGAAGGAGTTTAACGTTAAAGCAGTAATATTGGAGCCAATTATATGAGGATTAAAATAGACAGACTACTAGAACGCTACATTTGACCATAATAATTATTATCAAATCCAAGTAATCGCAGGCAAAACAGTTCTTGAATTTCAAACAATTTCTCAGAATTCATAATATTCAACATAAAATAAACGAGATAAATAATAATTTGAATGAAGATTGTATTCCATTATTCCTTCCTACGTTGTATAAGAGAATACCTTGAACTACACCCAATGTTATTTATATCAAGGCGTGACTAGAACTTTTAATTTTCAATCTCATTACGTGATATTATTATTATAATTTAAAAATTGTGAAGTTCCATAAAGTAAAATTTTCCGAAAGTAGTTCCCAAAAAAATCCTATTCAAAATAGAAATAGTTTAAAATCAATTGTATTTACAATAAGCTATCGTATAACGTATTTTAACTGACTTAACGCTGTTGATCTGAGGGGCCTTGACAGCTTCACAGGACTTAGGCACTCAGTTAATAAATGGTTGCTAATGTGCTAATGTAGGAACATTAGATGAATTGTACTAACATCAGCTTGAATTGCAACTTGAATCAAAATTATCTTTCATATTTGGGGTTTAATAATATGTTACACTGCCGTCGTTTCCTTCGTATTGCGTTGAAGGCCTTATACACTCATTACCTATCTATGTTATTTGGTAGGTAAATAATTGTTATAAAATTTACTATGTACTAACAAGAAATTGTACATTATTTTAAATAAATATTAATATTGTAACGAAAACTAAAGAACGAATCCCAATTATAACACCTAGAAAACTAAGCTAAAACTTTATCTATAGACTAATAAATAAAATTGAATTCTCTGTTTATAATGACACAATATTTTTTTTTACTAAAAAAATTAAAAACTATTTTTTTTTTCTGTCTTTCTGTCTGTTTGTTCCGAGTAATCTCCGGAACGGCTGGACTGACTTTGACGGGAGTTTAATTTTTCGGAAATAATTCGGATTCTGCGTAAAAAAATTAAAACTTATGAAATTGTGAATAGAATCCGATTCAATGCACAGTTTTGCAGACAGGTACCTGAATTTGTGAGAAATGTCTTCGCTTAATATGTCGATTACCCATAAAAATGAAACAATAGGAAGTCAATAGGAAAAAAATCAAAAACTGGCGTAAACGCCAGGTTACTAGCTTAAGGAGTTAATATTAGTATATATTTTTTTTTTTGGCAAATAATTGGGGTTCCGTATTAAAAAAAATGCCGTGAATAATATATGAAACTCGGGTGCAGCCGTGGGCATGCAGTTAATTCTCAATATAATTCATTCATAGTTTATTTAACTTAAATTTTTGTAGGTGGGGTACATCGCAACGGTGAAAATACATTAGATGTTTCAGCTGATTTAACTGAACTTGGTCGAAACAAGACCCTTGTTGTCTGTAGCGGAGTAAAATCCATCCTTGACATTGGCAGAACTCTTGAATATTTGGTAATATTATTGCTTAATTTGCTATCTTGTTGAAATGAATCAGAAATAACTTTACATATTTATAGATTGAAAATAGCTAGTCTATAATGATCGGCGGTATAAATATTCAGATAATTAACTCGCTTTATAGGAGCATTAACAGGAATGATAAGTGATTCCTAAGAATTACATTAATCCTTGAGCTGTTAATAGACTCTCAACAATTTGTACCGAGGCATAATTAATTATCCTGTTGTAAATATTTAGAATGGTTCTACGGTCTGGCAGAGATTCCGAATACTACATAGATAGTAATAAACCCTTATTAATAAAGATGCCGAAAAGCTTCGCAAGCCATCGTTTTTAGATTATACAGTGCATACTGTCTGGTTCAGTACTATTATTACATATTTATAGCTATAGTTTTACTTTAAGGATTTAGATTTAGTTTAGAATCTCTACATATGGGAATATCTACCAGTGGCACAGAATATAGACGATGTTATTTTATTATACAGAACCACGCGTTTGGCCTCGATTTCATTTGATAATAAGTGTAGAGAGGCTGACGGTGGATCACACTTATCTAGCAAGAGTCTGTCCAGTTTTCTCTAGAAGACTCCCAATATAGACAGACGCCGGTAATGAATTCCGCTTCGTGCAAATCGATACGAATATTTACTATATAGGGGGTGCAATCGCTCCAGACGTCTAGTCATCCTTTGATGGAAAATTGTAGTTGGTCATATATTGTGAAATTTCTGCGCACACTCTTCAAAGTATAAACTGTAAAACACTAAGATGCAAGCTACTCAGCATTGCCTAATAAGTATTTATGTATTAAGGGTGACATTATGTACCGTATGCAGGAAACGCAAGGAGTTTGTGTTTGCTCGTTTGGTGATTCCGATGAATTTCCGGCATTCTATACCACTAAATCCGGATACAAAGCACCACATCGAGTTGAAAATGCTGAACACGCAGCGCAGATTTTGCTCGCATCGCGTGCTCTCAAATTGGCATCTGGTATAATTATTGCTGTACCGCTACCGCTAGAATATGCTATGGATGGTAAGTACTTTTTTATAAATAGTCTAGACATCCATGAACATATCCAGTGCTAAACATTCTTGTAACAAATTAAGATAGAAGTAAGAGTTCTGCATAGTTAAGATTTCTAGTTACAGTTATTGTTAATCAAACTTGAAACATAATGCGGAAGGCTCAACGGCTACTAAATAAAAGTACCACGATCAATGGATATTAAATAATTATAAACACTGGTAAATAAGCTAAAATACGAACGAAGTATTATTTGTCAACTATCAGCAAATTACCTATTATTAGATATAACATTAATTTATTATCCTTGTTCAATTTATAATGAGAGCTGTAAATTCTTTAAAAAAATTATTAAATAAATATAAAAAATAAGTTCAAAAAGATAAACATAATCTTTCTATTAAAAAAATATAGAATTGTTTCTCTTAGTTATATTTGTAATTTGGAATTTGTAATTTGTTCTTCATCAATTGGGTTATAATTCAAAAATTTTATTGAATTTTCATTGTCAGCCCGTTGGTGCAATCGACAATGCATGATAGAAACTAACGTTGACGACAAAGAAGTAGGATTATTTTCAACAACTGAGGTAAATTTATGGGGTGAAAAATTTTGGTTACCGGAATTTGTATGTTTGTGTCCGTCCCACTTGTGTCTTTGAGATCAATAGTAAAAAATTCTATAGTCTCATAGAAGTGTGTCTAATTTATGTTCCGAGCATAATATGGGTTTTAGAGTAGAACACATCTAAAAGTTACTGTTATTTTCAACAGAGAAAGTCATAGAAACTGCCATCAATTGTGCTTTAGAAGCAGTAAAAACAAAAAACATCCAAGGCAAAGAAATAACGCCATTCATTCTGTCTGCGGTAGCTAATGCAACGGGTGGGAGCTCCCTCAATGCCAGTATCCTTTCCAAATAACATATTATCAGTAAAAAGAAAATACAAAAAACAATTCTTAATCTTTTCGATAAAATATTACAGAACAACGGAAAATGCTTTTCTCGCTGAAAGGAAAGTCTTTATTGTTCAGATTTTTCGTAGACGAACCAATGTTTACAAGTGTTTATTTTTAGATTTTTACTGAAGCAAAAATTAATTACCCGAGCAACATCATACTAACAATTTCCAACTACATAATGAGCTCATTAAAATACTTAATTAAGTTAAGCTTGTTCGTTTTTGTTTCATATTGTTTTAAATTATGTTTATGCAAAACAAACCGTCTATATAATTTGCGAGATGATGTCTTGAGATTATTAGCTTTCTAATCACGACCGCCACACAAATGTAAAAAAAATCATCATTGCAACCTATTTCTCTGTGCTCCTAGATAATTATAAGCCGATATGACAACAGTGATTGTCTATTGATCGCTATTCCCTTTCCCTTGAAGATTTCCATTTTTCTTAGATACTATTAAAAAGCAGGTGGACTGCATACATTTTTCCAAACTTATATTTTATTATAACAAAATTATGGTAGTATACAGTTCATTGGAATAATATATATCTCTTAACGATATACCTACAGACATCGCATTGATAAAGAAAAATGCAAAAGTCGGCGCAGATATTTCCGTCGAATTTAAAAAACTTAAGAATGTTAACAATTTGACGAGCAATTTTAATATTGGATCCGTTGAAAGCTCTGGGCAACGTTCATTCGATTCTCGTAGAAAATTTCACACTACGTGCAATGGAAGGACGTGGGATACGGAACGGAAGGATGAGTACGAATCGCCTTTGTTTACTGTGAACGAGCATGCAAATGGAGATGTTCTCGTAATCGGCGGAGCGAACGTCGACAGAACCTACAGAGTTATAGAAAATGTTGTTCAAGTAAGTCCGTACATGTAAACATTGTAATCTCGGGAAAATAATATAAGGAGTGAAATAATAAGATAATTGAAAAATGAAAAAATACAACATTTTAACAATCATTTTATTTAATGCGTTTATCATGAGAATATTAGCTCTCAGTCGGCTAGTGCGTACCTTCGGAAAGTTGTAACAACTTTGCTATACTTTATGGCGTAATACATTCAACAAAGGTAACATCAAATTACACAAGGTAATGAAGAATTTACACATTACGCAAATTTTGATATTAGTCATCTACTTAGAGAATTCAGATTTACAAAACATCAAAAATATTTGTTACATGGTTTCTTTGTATTTAAATATGATTAGAATAATATTACAATCCAAAATGTTGTTATTACAAAATTTTAAACGTTAAATATCAAACAACGATGTAGAGGGATGTAGTATAGACGTATCTGTAAGATCTAAATACAACTTTATAGACGAGTTTTATTATATCCATTTATTTTATATTTTATAAATTACTTTATATTAAATAAACAAAACATCAGTTTATATAATATTATAAGCCAAGGCACATGTGTCATTTTAACAGTTTGTTGGAAGAAAATGCAGGATTTAGATTCGATTCTAACTATAAATTATTCAACTTTCCGAATATAGGTAGGTACAAATACTTTATAAGATTGGTACATTCATGTGACAACAATATTAAAAAAACTATTTTTCTGCGTAAATTCACAAAATATATTTAAACCCCCCCACCCCCCACTACACTAAGCGAAAATAACTATATTAAACTCGTCATCATTGAAATATGTATGTATATCTCTACATATAAAGTTACGTCTTAATTAGTTATTACAGATATTATTTTGTCGTGGATTACGTAAATTGAGATCGACCCATGGCCGTTCAAGGAGCGGGTTTGATTCATTGATTCCTAACTGTATCATGGTACAATGAGATTGTTTTGTTTCGTGACCGACCTCATCACGGTTTGCGATAGGTTTGACCTATATTCGACACAGCCATTAATACATTTCACATTTAAGTAATACACACGTCTACATCGAGGACAATAATGACTTGATTTACGCAAGTGTGAACACTAATACGCTCGCTAACTCCAATACACTGCACTTTTGTTATTATTATTACAACATACGTACGAAAATGTATTTAATAATACTCCTGCCACGAAATTAAAATATCATAATAATGTATTTGTTCGCTTGTTTTGGTATAAGCATATAATTGTAGGCACTACGTCATTTAAGCTCATATCAGTACTATTTTTGTCAATATGTCCATGCAGATAAACTCGCATACTACACATGTACAAATTTTGAATTAATTATATTATTTACAAAATACATTCATTGACAACAATGGGTAGATTAAACTAGAAACATACCCGGCGTCTACTAACACGGTAACACGGTACTCCCTCAAATCAATCGATGATGACACGAATGTATGTTTTCTAAAAAAAGCAGATGTACACTGGATCTAATCTACTAACTATGAATACTGCTTCAGATATATGATATAGCAAGATTTTAAAAGACTGCTGGTGGATTTGCCTAATACAATAAATCTATATTAGAACAATAATTAAATGGATGATATAATTTTACGTTTATAAATACAAACCTGGGTTTATAAATATAAACAAGATACGAGTAATTTAAAAAAAAACTGCGCTTTACATTGCTGCAGCGCATTTTGATATTCCAAAATGTTATACGTATAAAATATATGTACTAATAAATAGCAAATAACTTTAATGATATCGTTTGAAATATCCGTACATAAAGAATTAATGTAAATAGTAAATTCTTATCTACTGGTATACAATTAAAAATTGTTCTCTCTTAACTATACTACAAATAACAAGTACAATGAATATGTCACTGGTTGGTTACCCTTATTAAATTCAATATTTAAATAAACCTTCATGTGACTTAACATTCAAGATCCACTCTTTACGATATCTTTGTTCAACTTCAACCACGATTTAAATAACATCATCATCATTCAACTTCTCTAGGAAAACTAAATAGTTTAATATTTCGCACCTCTTACATGAAAAGATAACCTGCTAAGTTTAGGAACTAAACACAAGCTTTGCTGGTGAATTCCGAGGCTTTCTCCTACTACACAAATATCTTTCACTGATACACTTCATATAATCTTAGTTCTGGTTTTTAGAATGTATAACCACATCACACTTCTAGTATTTTCACTTATACTCACAGAACAATCCTTTTACCAAAACTATGAACTACCTCCATGTCTCTGTTCACTTTTACCGAAAGCATCGATTTTTATTTGCGAATGGCGGCGAATATAATAAAGATTATTAAGTCTTTGTCCGTGGAGAGCTACTGTCACTCGGTAAGCTTAGAGCTCATATTCGGAGTGGGCTTGACGACAATGGTCGAGGCGGACCCTTGCTCCAGCCCCACGTCGCACACACGCCGGCGGACCACGTCCGAGAGGAGGTTCTATGTCACACCCGGCCGCCGGGAACGACCGCCATCGACGTCCAAACAACCGCTCCAGATAACATCTTAGTCAGATCCGGGTCGCTGCACTGTCCGCCGCTAGAGGTCTATATTCTCCTCGAGCTAATTCCCTCATTTCGCAATTGTTATTGCCGTTTATTGTTTTTAATCCTAGAGCTTCATCGTGAGTATTGCGTCGTGGACAAGACTCTGCAGTCCTTCCAAGGAGCGCTTCTCTTTCACCTGCCCTATCTGGGCTACCTCCATGGGTCCGTACGCCACCGTTGACATTTACTGCGTTTACTATTACAGTCTGAGATAAAGGTCCACCATGAATAGGGCTGCCATCTATGAGTTCACCAGCTCCAAGCTCACTTCGTAATATCCTAATTTTCTGAATCATTTCTTTTATCTCGTAACGAAGAATTCCCAAAAAACACAACTTCAAAAATGCGATTACGCAGTATCCTAGAACAAATAAAGCATCAGCCGTTCTTCGAAGCCAAACGAGTAATCTTTCTGCACAAGCTGCAGTGTGAGGAGTACAATGTATAGGTGTAAATGTCACTGGTGATGTGGCCGTAGTAACTGCGAGTAGTGTCGGGGTTATAGCAGCTGTGTGAGCCGGTATGCGACAACAACTTGCTGGGAGGGTGGTCCGATTAAATGCAGCGAAATCTGTGGGTCCAGTTACACCACAGCAGCGCTGTTCTCTCTGCAGTCTGTCCCAAGCTTCTGAAAATTCCAAGTCGTTGTCGTAATCCTTAGCAAGACGTATGCGTAATTGTGGACGCAGCTCTCGGCAAACACGTTCAAAACGGAACGCCCAGTAGACGCCAATTGCGGCGTCACCTACCAGTAAAGCCAGCAACGCCAACCAATAGGCGTTAAGCATGCGTTCAGAGAGACGTAAAGCGGCAAGGCAGCCCAGTAACTGTAACAACCCGGCTTGTGCCGGCAGAGCAGCGTACCCGTACAGGAAACCGGGCTGTGCTACCCCAAGGCCGGGCACCAACGTGCGACGATAGTCGGAGAGCGCTCGACCTGCCGCCGCGCAGAATGCGAGTGCCCCTAGCAGCAGTGCGCCGTTGCACGCGTAGATCCAGATGCGGTAATAGCGCATTGCGCGATGCGCGGCGGGATGCGCGGGGCGCGCGGGCGGCGGCAGCGTCATGGCGGCAGGCGCCCCATCATGGCGCCGCCCGCGCCCGCGCCGCCGCCACGCGCCGCGCCCCACGCCTCTAAGCAAACAACAAAAAAAATTTTTTTTTTACATGTTATTCACACAAGTTACATACAATTTTTTTGCTAGTTGTAAATATGCAAAAAAATCAATGTTTTAAACTGAGGATGAAGTTTTTTTAGCAATAAGTTATTAGCTCTGTGGCGTAGCTAGCATGGGTGACACCCGGTACAGGTATTGTGGTGTCACCCCAAGAATCAAAACTATTATGATTTTACTTTTTTAAGGCACAGACCGTAAGTCTCATGTGTTTGGTTTGTAAACAAAAAAAATTGGAGAATTCTTTATAAATGAACGGAATCATTTCAAATAGGCCCATTTTGCTCCTATACACACTCAAGTCCTCCAAAACCTGATAAAACAGCGCCAAATAAACCATAATATAGCAGACATGATTTTACAAAATTGTAATAAATGCCAAAAAGTATATATATGTATATTATAATTGAAATATTATCCAAAGCACAGTAGTTTATATGTCGAACGGTATAGTTATTAACCAGTGTATAAAAATATGATTTATTTGATTGAGTACGTAAAACTACAAATTCAATAAATGAATATTCTTACAATCCGCCACCCGTTCCGCGAGCAACACTTCTGGCTAGTCACAGAAGAGGGCGCGTTACTCTCAACAGCGCGCGCCTACAACACCGGTTCTGGACCTAGAAATTTACGAAAGTATTATTTATTTATAACATACATAATGTACACTTTCTAAAACCTCACTTTAAAGATTATTTAGATTTAGAAATATATAATTTACGTAATCTAGACCATTCCATTATTATAAGATCCACATTGACAAACTAAATCTAAAACTCTTCTATCAATCACTTTTCGAATCAACTTAATCATGTATTTAAAAGCTTAATTTGTTTTGAACTGTGAATATAAAACAAAGAAATATAAAATAAAACTGAACTTTGAACTAGAAGAAAAAATATGTTTACATTAAAATACTATAATTATTAAGGAAATAGAAACCATTGTTAATAAAATCTGATTGAAATCACCTATCAAAGTCTGCATACATTTAGAAAATAATGACACAGTGAAAATTTAGTATTTAGACATGTTTATTTAAATTTCGATTGCAACTTTGATAAAATTACAAAACGCTAAAATTACCACGAACATAATAAGGCAAGATGTTCAAATAAATACCGTAGATAGGTATCATAAATATAGTCTACCCAGAAAGTTGCGTGCATAGAAAGCCTTATATTGAATAGTCAGTTCGAGAACAAGTTTCTCGAACAAGCTTTTGTTGTTATTTGCTCTGTATCTGAACATTGCATTGTATACGGGACTAACTCACATTCCGTGCATTTCAAAATTTATTTATTATACTCACGTGCTGCCACAATTTGTACAAACCGTATATTTTTCGTAGAAGACCTTTTTTTATTATCATATTATATGATATTATATTGTGACATAAACATTAACTGGTCAGTGTATATTTCAAAAATCTATTTTTATTAATAAGGGGCGTTACTTTAATATAGTTTAACCTTAACTGTATTTAAAAATGTGCCTTAACTGTAGATTATAAAATGAATTTAAAAAATTAATTATAATCTAAGATATGTAAGTTTCAAGTTCAAGCTGTATTAATGTAAAATAAAAGAAATAAAAGAAGGAGTTAAATTGATTATTGGGTTGGAGTGATACAGATACAGAAATTGTATTGACCAGATAGAATAATTATAGCGGCGCGACATTCAAGCAAGGGCGTGTTATGCCTTGTATATATTATTAACTTTTCATCATTTCCCTGCCCTTATCCCGTTTTTATTTGGTATCGGCGCGACATGTCTTCCTCTTCGAATCCATGTTGTTCTTAAGTTTTTGCTAAATAGCTAAATAACCCATCCAACGCCTGTCTATCGTCAACTCTCCTTGGGGACGCTATTTTTGGTGTCAAACCGCCACCTACGGTCCAAGCGTAGATATATGGCCATGTTTTCCCCTTTGTCGCTTCTTACGACACCCCACGGAATAGGAAAGGGTGGTAGTGGTATTCTAAAGCCGGCACACACACGCCATATATTTTTGACTTTTATAAAAAAAATATTTAACAATAGTATATGAAATTAGTTTAAAAGCAGCGCATTTTAGAATAACTCTTATTTAGACACATTCAGAGTATCCGACGATGATATATATAATCCTATGTTATGAATAATATGGTGAGCTCGACTAACTAAATTACTTTACTCGTATTGCTCGCTCCCTAGACTCCCTAGGGACGAGTGTGGGACGGATACTAAAAATATCAACTTGACATTACACCACATAATAGAATGGAACACTTGACATTCTAAATGTGCGACGAAAATGTGCACACGAAGATGAAAGCGTCATTATAAATTAGCTTGTTATATATTGATTGATATAATATAAGAAATACGCATATAGTATTAAAATTAAATTATTGCTTCGTTTACCTAGCTAATTAAAAATAAACGATGAATTAACTAATTAATTTAGTCTAGAATGTTATTTTATTGCAGTCGAATTATAATAGGAATTATTACCCCAAAGTTTATCTTTCTTCGTTGAATACTGCGTTAACATAAAGTATATAATGTACACTACTATTCAATATTGGATATTAAAAATAAATATTTTAGATTCACAAAATAAATACATTCACGTTTCTCTGAAATAAAATGTATATTCATGGCCTATTTTAGTATTTTTCTTATTGATTTACAACATTAACTCCTTGAGCTAGTATTAACCTGGCGTTTACGCCAGCTATCAATTGTTTTCCTCCTCATCATCTCCATACCCTTTTCCCATTTTAAAAGGGGGTCGTCACAACATGTCTTCCTCTTCCATTCCTCTCTATTTGTTGTCATCTCCGCATTCAATCCTTTCCTAAGCATATCATCTTTCACACAGACTATCCATTTTTTCTTTGGTCTTCCCCTTCCCATGTAACCGTCCACATTCATATCCAATACCTTTCTTACAACATCCTCTTTCTCCCTGCGCATGACATGTCCATACCAGGATAAACGACCGCCTCTTAACTTGTCTGTTATTGGCGCCACTTTCAAACTTCCTCTAATATACTCATTCCTAATCCTGTCCATTCTTGTTACCCCACACATCTATCTCAACATTCGCATCTCAGCTGCATGTAATCTTCTTTCGTCCGAGACCTTTATGGGGTAACATTCTGATCTATCAATTGTTTTTCTATTGTCTCATTTACATGGGTAATCGACATATTAAACTTACGATAACTTACTGTAGATTGTGTTTATCGAATCAATATATCGAATAATAACGTATTTAAATATAGTTAAAAAATCTTTTCAATCGGTTTTCCACACATGTTAATTTTAAACTAAAGTATCAATAATAATTTTACTCTGTGTGAGGTATAACAATTCTGAAAAACAACAATATAATTATTATAGATTATATAATAATATAATGTAAGATTTTATTTTAAACCAAAATAATTATGAAAAAATAATTACACACTTCGAAAATCACATTTCTAAAATATTTTATAAAGAGTCCAGAGTGGATCCTACTTGATATTAAAGCTAAAAAGAAAACTCATTTACTGAGTTATAAATTTCACGACTCGCTTAGTGACTTTGTGGGACGTGCTTCTTATCATATAATACGATTATCTGTTTAACTAATATTAACTTAATTTATTATCAAATTGCGTTTATTATGCTAAATTTGGGTAGTAGTTTGATGAAATATTAAATTGTAATTCCGTTTCAATCTTTTTTTCAAATAATTTTATCGACATTTTTAAACCCGATAAATAATGATTTTTTTTACTATAAACATATTATCATCAATAAAATGATGTATGTAGGATGAGGAGCAGTTTGATGAAATATAAAGAATCAGAGGGAAAATGCATGTGCCAACAAGCTATTTATTTATCAGTTTGTTCCGTTCGTAAAGTTGGTCTCGAAGCTTTGAATGTAAGCAGTAGCCGCATAATTACAACAGAAATTATATAAACGAATATTTGTTAATCTTTGTAACTATTCAAATTGTAATTAAGGATTATGTCAAGGAATGTAGACAGGATAAGGGATGTCATTAATCAGGTGTCTATTTCGATGCTATATCTTCTGTTATCTATTAATTTCTTCAAATATTTACTAGGAAATTCATTTTCCTACAACCTTTGTCAACTGTCAATGCTAAAAAACCCTAAATTTACAGTGTACAGTGTATATAACGTTTTTTTTTTTAAGAATCTCATTTTTATAAGTAACAAAGGTTAATATTAAAATTACGACGATCATTTACCAGATTTAAATGCAAGTATAGTGTTTTTTCGGCTAAACTGTAAGATAATGTCTTGTCTATTATGACATTTTTATCAAATTTCAGCTTTGTTTGTGTAGTCTAGGAATTACAAATTATATTACAATCAACAAGAGCACGGTGTCGTCTCAAGCACGTCAGTGTAACGTCTCTTGTTATGATATTAATAACATAGTGGTGTAGTTGGTGAAGATGGGATTAAACCGATGATGGCGCAGCCGGTAGTGCAGCCGGATTCCGCGTCAATTGACTCAGACTCTAAAATCGGCCTGAGCTTTCGGTGAAGGAAAACATCATGAGAAAACCATAGCATGATGTTAGGGTATTTTCTAATGATGCCCGCATGGGTAGCTACTACCTTCAATTTTGAAAACCTGTCGCCAAATACCAATAAGTGTGTTCCGGCAGCATCACTCGAGAACCAGTACCGCTATGCTTAGTGTGTTTACCATCCTGGATCACATCGTCATTTAACATCAGGTGTGATTGTGTTCAAAGCACTGAGCCTATTCCGCGAAAAAAAAGATGGATAATTTTAATAAACATCTATAAAATCACATTAGTAATATACAACAAAAAAGATTCAATTAAAAGATTCTTAGGAGAAAATACGCTTTTAATAATCAAAATAAAAAATGTAAGTTTTTGATATAGAAGAAGAAACATTTTATTTCTTTTTCAGTAGAATTACCCGGGTTTTAGCCCTTATAAAGTGGTATACAACTGTATGATTTTTTCTTTGAAACGCATGTTAAATTTCATTTAAGTAACATTCATCCAATTAATATCCCGTGTGGAGTTCACTTGTGACATTTATTAGTACTCTCTCTAAAGCAAATCCGAAAAACTAAAATCTTTATGACTGCCTCGATAGATTTGGTGTTGCTAACTAAATCTAAAGAAAACAAACCAAGCAATAAATACATCGAAGTCAAAAATAAGGTATAATAATATAAGTACCATCAATGCAATTCCTTTTAGGCTTTAGGGCAAAGTCGTGGCAAACCTTATTTAAAACCGAAATGTATATTTTTCCGCATCTTTGTGACGATAGACGCCTAACCCCTAGAGCACTAACCTGGCGTTTACGCCAGCTTTCCATTGTTTTCATATTATCTTATTTTTATGGGTACTCGACACTCGAAAGATCAGAGCCCAGAAAGATTTGCGTTGATTGAACATACATACATTTATATAATCTTCTAGTATAGCAAGTAATCTTCAAAAAAACATAATTTTATTACTAATTTTAAGTGCATTGAGTGAGTATCTAACTGCCCGCATAAAAAATTTTGGAGACCAAATCCTGTTTTAAGGCAGAATTTACAGAAAGCCTAAAATAATACGACTATTATAGGACTTAGACGTTTCCGTTAGTCACATATAGGTAGTTAAAGAATTATCCCAGCTAGAGGCTTAAATGTGTGTCTCTCGCTGATGTTACTCGCTTAAATTACCTATTACTATAATAAAATATTTCATTATACAGATTTATTTTTCTCCCATAACATTTCCTCACAACATCATAACTCACAAAAGAACAAAACAAATACTCAAAATCAATAGAAATGTTGGCATCTTTTTATTGGTAGGTAGGTACTATCGCATCGATGTAGACATGTCCCACCAGTCTCACAGAAACAGCACACATAGGTGATTAATCTGTCAACAAGCAAACAGAGAGAACAGTTCAAATTGGTAGCTTTGTATTTGAAAACGGACATATGTATACTTACTTACCAACCTACAAAATGTTTGTGATCGTTACGTTTTTTTTTTTTTTTTTGTTGTTAATGCCTTTTTAGTTGCTAAATATGTTGTCAACCAATAATTAAAATATTATTCCTTTACTCATAATGCAAATGATTATTTATTTATTGAGTTCAGTATAAATAAAATGGTACCTATCCGTTATTATTGTTAATTTTTAACTTCACCCCTTTTCCTCTATTTACAGACGTGGCTTACAAACTGATATTAATCCCTGGCGTTTACGCCAGCTTACCATTGTTTTCCTATTGTCTTATTTTTATGAACAATCGACATATTAATATCAATATTACAACAATTATAAATCACTGACACAATTACAATTATAATTATTAATATCAAATAAATGTTCATGAAACGTTAACAGTTCTTTTAATTTTTATTACAACCTTGATTTGAGAACAATGTTTCGTTATTAAGAGAAACAGTGTAAGAATAAGGAGCAGATGCTGTTGGCATTAAGCCAAATATTTTACTGCCTACTCCTTACGGCCTTCTAGAGAGCATTTCGAGGGTACCTACACACATACATCGATATATTTTGATGAAATTCAGCATCGAAGATTTAAAAAAACTATATATTTTATAATGTTATTATAACTTTACTCATAATAATTTCTTTTTGCTTTTCTAGAAGCTTGTCTATTTGTCTTGTATATTTTTCCCTGACAATTATATCAATATTAAATATCTACATGTCAACAAAAACATAATAGGTTCTAAATTTGTTTTATTTTACTCAGTTCCACGTGAAATTAAAGTTCTAATCTTTTACGTATACTGCACGTGGAGATAGAAAAATGTTGTTATACTAAAAGCTTTTCAGTTAAGACAGTTTCAGTTAAGTTAACGTAAATGTCGATGGGTATATCGCCGGCTTTTTACGAAATAAATACTTTATTATCTTGCTTTGATTTGAACTTGATTGATTAACTAGTCACATGTAAACTTCAAGATCTTTCTTATTATAAAACAGTAAAAAAAAAAGAAATAAAATTAGTGATTTTGAGTCAGTGAGTTAAAATTAGTGATGGAATAGATTTCTATGAGTTTAGGAATTTGTGTTTGTTTATGCACGTTTCACGCAGACAGACTGATTGAACATAAAGTATTTAATTCTAAAAAGGGGAATTAAGTAATTTGAAGTTTAGAGTCATGAAATTTTGAATATAAGGTTTGAGTTATAAATGCAGAAAGTACTAAATCGGTAAAAAATTAAGGAAAGGCAATATATTCTTAAATTTAGTAAGAACTACAGTCACGAGTATTTTACTCTTACGTATACTTATAATTTTTTACACGATATAGGCATAGGGCTTTGACCACAATCTCAGCTAATGTTAAATGGCGATGTGGTCCAGGATGGTAAACACACTAAACCTAGCTACTGGTTCTCAAGTGATGCTGACGGAAAACACCTATTGGTATTTGGCGACAGGTTTTCAAACTTAAGTGTGGTAGCTACTACCCAGGCGGGCATCATTAGAAAATCATGCAAATAAATCTGGCGCTTACGTTATTAAAATTTTTGCAGATCCTCACTGGATTGTTATGTAACCCCATTTAGCTCAAGTATATACTAGAAATATCGAATATATAGATATGCTCTTCCATCCATCCATCCATTCAACCGAAGGCCGTCCACGGCTAGACATAGTTCTCTCCCAAAGATCTCCACAATGACCAGTCTTGCGCCACCCGCATTCAGCGGACTTCCGCGATCTTCACCAGATCGTCGGTCCACCTTGTGGAGGGCCTACCCACGCTGCGTCTTCCGATACACAGCAGCTATTCGAGAACCCCTTGACCCCATCGGGCATCGGTTCTATGAGCAAAGTGCCCAGCCCATTGCCAATTAAGTTTGGCAATTCTTCGGGTAAAGTCGGATACGCTATTACCATAAAGAAATTGAAATTCTTAATTGTAAGTAATTGTGTTGAAGTGGACCAGTCTTCTATTTAACGTTAGAACAGACCTAGATAGAATACAGAATGCTACTTGTAACTACACAAAAGAAAAAAAAATACCGTATCCTACAAATCTAAAAGAGATATTTTCTTTTCACCTCCCCACCGCATCCGCTTACCATGCTTACAAAATTAATGTTGTGGAAAAGGACTTTTGCTCATCGTGTAGGAGAAGTGAACATGATTTATAAAGCTCTCAAAACATGATATTTATGTATATCTGTAGTTTACTTAGTATAGGTATTATAAATATATAAAAAAAACATAAACAACCTCGAAATTATTAGGATTATTTCTAAAGGTTTTATAGTTAACATGAAGATTATCGAACGTGGAATAGGCTAGAATTAAGTTTCATAGCTACTCATTTCTAGCCGATTAAAAAATATTTAAATTTATGCCACCATCCCTTTTATGATTATTTGATCAGCCTAAATTTTATTTACTAATGGCTATATTTCAGTAATATTATAATTATTCGTATGTACTTTTATTTACTTCATTTTGTAAGATGAACAATTTGTATAGCAAATATCTGGTTAATTTCAAATTAAGAAAGTATCTTTAACTCCTTGAGCATCTTCCCGGCGTTTACGCCAGCTTTCCATTGTTTTCCTATTGTCTTTCTATTGTTTAAATTTTATGGGGTACTCGACACATTAAATGAAATATACTTTATTAATTGTTGTAATATTATTAATTATTATTATATTAAGTAATATTATATATTTAGAATATTTCCCTTTTTTTTTAATTTAATGGTGAAAAGTATTGTAGCAAGATATAACAAAAATGAGTAAATAACGGAATAATATAAAGTTATAAAATTAATTTTGACCTAAAGAAGTGAAGGAAGGAAGGAATTACTTAAATGGCTCTCCCTAAATTGTACCTTATCTTTAATATTAATCAGCGTTGCATACTTTAAGGTGTCTTGAAGTTTTATTAAAGGATTTTCACCTCCCTCAGATAAGGGAAGTCAACGATATTGGATAACGTTCTTATAAATATTAATAACACATCGCTTGCACGTAACCATTATTTAATTAAAGCGGATTAATTTATTTTAATATTACGAATCATTTTTAAAAAGTAACAATAAAAGATTGTCCATCTATCGCTTTGTTCAACCGAAAGACTTCTACTGCTGGTCACAGGTCTGCCACTTAAGGGGGGATTGCCATAATCGGCACGCTTGGCAAGCGGGTTGGCAATCGCAGTCAGGTGTTTGAAGTGCTCAGAGGATGCTGTTGCCCATCCCCTGGGTTATTTCTTAGTCGCCTTTTACAACACCTACGGAAATATATGAGGTGGTACTATTCTTAGCCGGCACCACACGGTAACGTACGTTTATACATTTCGCTATTTGTAAGTATTTGTAAATTTATAAAACAAGAAGAACGTTTTATTAATAATTTAAAAAAATTACATTACTTTTAGACAAATATACTTAAAGTAAGTTTTGTATCGTATAATAATTTTGGTTTTTGTAGGCGGGAGTATTATACTTTTCACTCTATTAAAATTACCTTGATCATCGAAAATTGTATACACTTTTCTATAAATATATAAAGTACAATATTAGTTAACAGATAACAGTATTTTAACCAGCGAAAAATTATATGTAATTAACATAATAAGATATATTTTAATTAAGAGGATATATTTCAAACAATATACATATAATTTAAAACTTATTCGACATAAAGTAAATGTACTTATGAAAAGAATACTAATCCACTACCAAGTTGATAGATTACGAGCTTTAGGTAACAAAATTACGGAACATTATCGAAAAAAAAACTCACTCAGATGGTTAAATGTTCTCTTATACTTGGAAACTTCTTCGATCTTCATAAACTAGTATATAGACAGAATCTCAATCAATCACTAAACTTCTGATCGTCCGTTAAATATTTACATGGATACGGTTGGCTTTCTAACACTACATTATATAGTAGTGCTTGTAATGCTAAAAAAACTTTCTCAATAGTTACAAAAAAAACAGGCTTACAAACAGAGGAGAAAAAGATCCTGAATTATCTGCATCTAGGATAGCATAAATAGGCATATAAAATAAGCAAACATAATTGGAAAATATATTTTTATTCAAATCAACAATGATTATGCAAGAATTTCGAACAACAGGCGAGCGCAGTATTTGTAAAATAAATCATTGTCAAAATCTATAACATTTATGTTTGTTTCAATGTACTTACTTATCCGATACTCAGAAGTTAAAAAATATTTAGATCATTACTTCGTTTTAAATTTAAGTATATTATAGGCTTTTCAATTAGGGGTCGTCCATGAACCATGTGATTTTTAGATCCATCTAGTGATACGTGGAGATCATTTAGGTTGCGTCTTCATTTCTACATATGATACGTGTATGTTTTAGTACAAAGAATTAAAAAAAAATCTATATATATATACACATATATTACACGTAGTATCCTCACTGCAACCCCGTTCCATCCCGACCTAACTTCACGTGATTATTCGACAACCCTTCGACTTGCAATATTAAGTTAAAGGCGAAATATCTGAAAATTTAAATTTTAACCTAATTGCAATCATTATTACTCTTAAGTACCTATTACGACCATTGTGCATAATATTTAAATTATTGATAAGGTTGATAAATGTATTTGCATATATTTAAATGTGAATACGTTACTAAATTATTGGCTCCGATCCAGGTGCCAAACTCGCTTAAGCGAATGTAGGAGAACAATTTTATTTTTCCCAAATAGAGTAACGTCCATCGAAATCGACCATTGGAAATTCATAAACCTGTTCTAGCGTTAACAGGCTACTACTACTGTCAACGGAACTACACCAAACAGACTTTACATACAAATAGGTGCCAACATCAGAACACAATTTAAAAAATTGAATTAGTAACTTGATAGTTTTAGGTACAGAGGAGTATGAAGTTATCCTGATTTTTTTTATACTGTATAGAATGGTTAATTATGATTTGATGAATCTCAACTGAGGTTAAGTGACGCTGTGATCCAGAATGGTAAGCACACTAAGCTTAGAGTTATTGGTTCTCAAGTAATGCTTCCGGAACACACATATTGGTACTTGGCGACAGGTTTTCAAACTTGATGGTGGTAGCTACCTAGGCGGGCATTAATAGAAAATGCCCTACCACTTTACTATTGTCTCCTTAAAGTGTTTCCCTTCACCGAAAATTCAGGATCGTTTATAGAATTGGATAGGTATGTCCGAAGCTATCGACGTGGAATCTGACCACACCATCAACTGAACCATCATTACTTAAAATCAGTTTTTTTTACATGATATAGGCTCAATGCTTTGACCACAATCTCACCTGATGTTAGATGACGATGTGGTCCAGGATGGTAAACACACTAAACCTAAGTACTAACCTTGGTACTTGGCCACAGGTTTTCAAACTTGAGGGTGTTAGATACCCAGGTGAGTTTTATTAGAAAATGTCCTACCACCATGCTATGGTTTCCTCACGATGTTTTCCTTCACCGAAAGCTCAGGCCGATTTTAACGTTGGTTAGATGTGATCGAACCCGCGTCGTTTAACGCGGAATCCAGCCGCACTACCCAATGCCCCATCATCACTTCGAATTAATATTTTAACAGTTTTTGTGGTTTACTGTGCACTTTAATGGTGTAAGTGTTATTTACGAGCTCTCTACGATATCTTTAAATAATGAATCATTACTATCGTAAGTTCAATATCTGTAATAATATTATTTTATTCCACGAACACAAAAATACACTTAGGTATTTTTTTTTATACACAATTTTTTTTTTAATGGAATTTGTAATTGTTTACAATTTATATAAACATTTTAATTTGTAACCGTCACAGAATTTAACTATTCTAATAATAATTAAATCATATCAGTTTGGTTTAACTGTTCATTATTTTCTTTCAAAATACGTACTAAATGTACGACTGTATAATACGGGTATTCTTTCATAACAATTCCTTGTGAAATGAAGGAAAAATCACGTTTAATGATCCCAAAAAATTAAAACAAGTCAGATAATATCAAATCATCATTGATGATTGAATTTCATAGTATTTTAACTATGAACGTAATAATTATCGTAGACAAATTGTTGAATATAGAATGATAGAAACTGTGGAAAGTTTAAATTCAGAATTACACAGCTAATAATTCTGAGATGAAGTATTATTATCCGTGTTTATATATTCCAGAAACACGGAAACACGATCGCTTCAACAAAGTTACAAACTATTAGTGACTAACCTCAGTTGCAATTCTGTTTGGGATTAGTTAGAAACGGGTCGCAATGATCTTTCAAACTTGGGTAAACTAGTATTCCTATTCATTACATTATATTCTTATATAAAAACCTATACTATATATTTATTATCGTGTATTTATACTTCTAATATACTTAATTAATGTAACCTTTCATGTCCACCTTCAAAAGTTATAAATCAAACAACCTAATCTTTTTTATTAACATGCATTTATGACTCAAGTTTAACTATCATCTTTTAATCTTTAATATGCGCATTTAAAGGGCATTGTATAAAAATATACTCCCTTAATTGAAATATCGATTATTGTACGAGCAATCGCAATTTAAAATAACAATCATGTCAGTATTTCACGCACTAGTCGGGTTCAGTTGTTACATTGATCTGTCTATTATTAAAATGTCAGCTACCATTTAATATTACTATCATATTATAAACTAACAAAATATCACCGTGTTCAACCCATAGATATGTTTTCGCTATGGTCAAAGGTCTGTAGTTCAACCCGAACATTTTGTCCTTCGAGCTGGATGATGTATATATTTTCGATTCGCATGTTAATACAATCTTTAATGGATTCCTTCTTTGTAAGTTTACCATCTTCTGCTCCATCATCAATTAATATGAGATGAAATTTTCATCAAAGTCAAAAATTTATATCTATAAACAAAAATCAGCAACGCTTTGACTAGAAAATTTTAACGTAAAGCCTCTATTTAGAACTCTTTTGTAGAAGTAATTTGAAGCACCGTTTGACTCTATAAACTCATATTTGTTATAAATGCTAGAAAAATCCTAAAAACTATGTAAGAGATCGTACATAATGTATATAACCAAAATCCATAAAACGTACGAATCAATTTGTAAAAAATATATTCAGAAAAAGCTGCCATCGAAGTTTTGCTATTTCGTCACATACTTAGTAACTTATTCGCTGTTCGGGTACGTTAAGGTTCTTTCTAGGTGACCTTCAAACATGAAATTTAGTGTACCGTTAGTATAGGAGTATAAGAAAAGATTCTGATACCTTTTTTGAATTAGGAATTTGTAACATATTACATAAACTTGTCTAATAATAGACATTTAAATATTATAATTCAAAGCTCAGTGAAAGGAAGCATATATATATAGCTAGGTATCATAATCAGTGTAAATAAACGAGTTCTATATATGAGAAACATAGCAATCGTGTAAAAAGTGGAAGCACAAAAAAAAAAGAAAAATCGTTCACAACAGGAAATGAGGTCCCATCAAACTAATGCCGTAATCATTCCCGTTCAAAATAATGCCAAATATCGAAACAGTTGCTGTAACAAATTTTGAGATTTCGAAAATAATCAAATTATACATTTTAGGTTTGCTCGTACAGTCAATAAATGATGCTCGATAGTTATTTAAAGCTACGGAAATAAAATAAATAATTTATACTAACAAAAAAAAACTTACTTTAATATTTTGTTTGAATTTGTTCAATTTGCAAAACATTAAGAATACTATATTTATCAATAAAGTACATCGCATGTCATGTAACAACTAATTACTTACTTTAAAAAAGAGTCGAACTTGAAATAAAATTCAAATTGCCCACAAATAACAATAAAATGTTTATAAAATGATTTCTTTACTTGTGTAACTTATAAGGCAACTATCAAGTAATTCACTACTAACATTGTGGTCATAGGTAAAACTTGGTTATTTGCGTGATCTCAAAACTTTTTACGAGTGTTCGGATACTTTTAAAGTGAGTGTTTTTACTGTGACAAGATACTAAAGTAATTATAGTACAATATATTCTTCTACCTATATGAAATGTTTTAAGTTTCTAAATTTATTTTTACGACTTTTTCTACTTATATCTAACCAAATAACTAGTTTTTTTAGGTGCCGATAAAAAACACGAAAAATCTAAAATAACGAGCTCGTAAAATTGAATCCAACGTACGTGCCAGGTAGTGTCTATCAAAGATAAACACACACCTCGATCCCGGCGATTGCTTTGTGCCACAGGAAATTAGTTTTCAACTTGTGAACGGTTTCCACTATCCACATGCATAGTCAAACTAATGTATGTGCAATTACGTGTGTACCTAAAGGTATCGGTAAAGATTTTATCACTGAAAAGTGTATAAGGTCAACTATTTACCACAAACTCAATTTTATAGGTAATCTATACTTGTAACAAAAGGCTAACTAGACAAAATCTGTACATTGAAGATATTTAAGAAAAAATATTATGCGGAGCTTCAGAATAGACTACAGAACACATTTCGAAAGTTTAATTTTTTTTTGTTTGTCTGTCTGTCGGTCACACTAATTATGCAAAAACTACTGAACCGAATTCGATGAAAGTTGGTAATGACATATATTGCATCCAACCCGAGAACATAAGCTAATTGCAAATCATCTGAATTCCAAGCAGCTAAAGCCGCGGGCACAGCTAGTAAAGAATATTTTATTTAAGTCCCTATAGTGTTTGGTGTCATAAAAGTCTACACATATATGCGTAAAATCTCATACTATTTGTAATGATTAGTTTTAATATAATTTGTTTTTGTAATATTTATTATATTATTATTATGTATATATCATCATTATCTTTATTTATTTAATTCATTAATATGTCGATTACCCATAAAAATGAGACAATATGTAGACAATAGGAAAACAATGGAAAGCTGGCGTAAACGCCAGGTTAGTGCTCCAGGGGTTAAGCAAACCCGAAGGCTTTCTATTAATGTATTCATGTCAACTGTCATTATATCTTACACGTGCGCTCTGCTAATCTAATATGGCTTTTTAATGGATTCATCGACGAGACCGTTTAAAACAGAACATTTTAAAATTTGAAAATACGAACGTCGAGAATAAATAGAATTTTGATGTCTTTAAGAGAAAGGGGTCGAGAAACAGAGGACGTGAGATAAAGCAATAAAAAAACGTTCTTTCAAACAATTTTTGAGATTACTATATAAGGTAATGTAATCAGACATACTATGGGTGATAAAGAATATGCAACACTTGACGGGCAATTTATTGAATATAGTAAATTGATGGACAATAAAAGATCCGGCAACCCTATAACATTATACCGATCAGACTTTTGGAAGAGGCAAGTGAAGATCATAGATGATCGGATAATTATTATGATCGATACAGGCGTACTGTTCAAAAATTCTGGTAAAAAAATATTGCAGTGCTATATAGGACGGGTTTGTATGCTGACCAGGGGTCCTAAGGATCTTTCCGCATTTGATAGAACAAGCTTTTATTCATTGTATTTTTTATATAATTATGGTGTGTGTAAAAAAAAACCTTCTGTTGTAAATGTTATTATTTATTTTCTATTATTTATATTTTTTATTTATTTATATTATTATTTATATTTATTATTATTTTCATTTTTAACCGATTTCAAAAAGAAGGTTATCAATTCGTTCGTATCTTTTTTTTTTTTGTATGTTTGTTTAGCAGATTTCTCCGTCATTTGTAGACCGATAGGCAATTTTTTTTAATCTAAGGAGTACAATCCCGAGGTGGTTCCATTTCCACCGGATCAGGATCTGATCAGTGAAACTCATGGAAATTGAGAAAAACCCTCAAATATTATAGACACTTACACGTGTTTTATGTATTCGTTACCAAATGTATGAAGTAGGCTTCACAGCTATACCTAAAAGTATGTAACTTACACCAAAAAGTAGAAAAAAAACTTTTTTACTAACCCCTTGAGCACTAACCTGGCGTTTACGCCAGCTTTCTATTGTTTTCCTATTGTCGCATTTTTATGGATAATCGACATATTAAAACAAAACCGACTTCAAAAGAATAAACTATAAAAGTACACAAAAAGTCAATAAATAATTACTTTATTAATCTGGTTCATTAATTTTGGAGTCGGTGCTAGCTAGAGTTAACCAATATACTCATTTATAAATGGAAATAACTTTATTACAATTACATATAAGCTAAATAAAGGATTAGGGTGATTTTAAAGAACAATGAATCAAAATCGAATATATTAGCGACGCACATTTACACCACATTATTATCCATAAACTGGCACCGATTTCAAAATTAACGAAGCAGATTAATTATTAAATTATTTATTTACCTTTTAGTGCATTTTTATAGTTTATTCTTTTGAAGTTGGTTTTGTTAATAATTAAAAAAGTTTTATTATTTTCATATTATCATTTCGTTTTATTACTTATTTATTAATCTAAATTTTAATTCCATTGTCCTCGCGTCATATTTTAGGAATGCATGTTAAAGTAATAACTTCTTTAGCGGCGTAGAGCTACTCGGTAAGGGAACAACCTATAGATTCGCGTCACCAATGCTATGACGTCAGCCCTTAGCTCAGAGATAAATAATAACATGTATACTTACGCAGCCTATCGTATGTTTTGATTGTGAATAAACTATATTATATGTACATAATCATTGCTCGGTTAATGCCACTAGATGTAAAAACCAGACAAATGTTAGGTTTTGTAATTTGAACATTAAAGAAAACAGTTTTTCCAAAGTTTCGCATTTTCACTTCTGTCGGCAGTCCCCATGGCCATTAAGATTTCATTAATTATTCACGAACGCGTTAAAATTTGTCAAATTGTGTGCCTAATTAATACGCATGATTATTTAAAAGTTTATGTTTGCAGCAAGTACCCTTAAAACATATTTTTTTTCATAATTAAGAATCGTTGGCATTTATTTCTATGTTCTAGTATATTCGTGCACATGTACACGCTGAATACACGCAAACGAAGCAGTTTCACCAGATATCCCATTGAGTCTCGCAAGCTTTCATTCAAATAAACCAACATTTTCAATGTAAATTAACGTCCTTGAAAAATGGTTTCGTGAGAGATCAAATACAGTTTTCTTAAGTGCTCTCTTTGGTTTACTATGGACTAGTAAAATCTTTAATCTTATCATAAGTATCCGTTTCATTTACGTGATGAAAAGAGGGTTTTATTTGACAAATAGATTCTATTAGAAAAAACTTAATATTTTTGTCCTCAGTTGATAACGATTCAGGGTAAAATGAAAGATGAAAATTGTTTTCGTACTAATGTATGATTTTCATTTTCTTAGTTAGTTAGTCTGAGTTAGACAATCTGTGTACACACAAATTGTGCCAGTATCATATGAGTAAGATATATTTTCAGTCTTGCGTTACAAGCTCCAGGAAAACGGTGACCCATCCTACTCGAACTTTCCATGGAGTTTTGTCGACACCTCGGAATACATGCTACGCATTATCTTCTATAACAAATTTAACTTGAACACAATTACTCGACTATATTACACAAAACCCCACCAAGGTTACATTATATAGACACAAATACACAAGTTTAATAATTTAAAGAAAACAACTGCTACATGTCAGACTGAGATCCCCATGTATGATTTTATGACACAAGACGAAGATGTTAATTTTCGTTTGTTCGCTAATCGAATGAACAAGTTTCCAAGGAGATTCTAACAAAATCTATTTCAATTTAGTAGTCAGAGGCTAAGTGAAATTGAATCCAAAAACGCTTACTCATAATACCTAAAAGTACACCAATTTAACGCGTCTTTTCTTCTATGATTTAAATTATAGCGATATTTACGTGATAACTTAGCAGTAGTGTATACAATATCTATAGAACTAGGTAACTTTCTTATTAGAATACTGCGATATGTAAGGTCAAATGTGACAAAGTAAAATATGCATCGTTCGATTGAATATTATTTTTACCTTGAAGTTGAACTATTTATAGTGGTTGCAGTTGAGTTGAGTGAGACAGTAGTTACAAGCAAGGACAGACAACTGAAATGCACCAAGCAGCGGCTAGCACAAACTAAACGATTTCAATCAAGAAATATTTTAACAAAAACTTATTAGTAACAAGTAAAAAACTTTTTAATATGACTTTATAATTTAAAGCACTTTGTAGTACATATTTAAAGCGAAACCTTTTATACCAGGCAATTAAACAGCACCAGTAATAAATATACTTAAGTATTCACGAAGATAAATAAACCTTTCTAGAATACATTTTTACATCGTTTTAATGGAATACGAGGTTAGTGTGCAGGACAGCGCCCTCCAGTTAGAGGGCGCATTTTAGCTAGATAAATTACGCACATTTATCAGGTATGATCCCGCATATATTTAAGAAATTATAGAACAGTTTACGGGATAGTATTACTGAATTTACGTAATTGTGAAGAAACTACGTGAACTTGCACGTCGAACACATCGCATCTTCGTGAGAGCGAGACAAAACACCTCGCGGCACCGCCGGGCGGCGTGCTCTGATTCGCCGAACGCGACCGGCCTACCTCGATCCGTAGCAACGGGGTCGCACACAGGCCGGGAGCTTAAATATCCGCCCGGGACGGTGCCAGTTATGCAGTCATCGATCGCTCTCCGAAGAAGAAACAACTAAGAACTAATCTCTGAGACAGAAGCAGTAGTCAAACATTCAGCAAGAAGTAGTCCTCAAGAAGTCATCAAGCAACAGTGCACTGCGTTCAAGGATCCGCGTCTTGAACCATAGTGATCCGCGCTCCGACCTGACCGTGAATCCGCGTCCCCGAGTACGAGAACCGCGCTCCGACCTGACCGTGATTCCGCGTCCCCGAGCCACAGTGATCCGCGTCCCCGAGCCACAGTGATCCGCGTTCCGAACCTACGCGATCCGCGAACCGAACCAGTGAACCGCGTATCGAACTATAGTGGGTCTCGAATTCCGCATAATTCGAGACATATCGTGCGCGTAAACTCGCACACGGGTGTGAGTACGAGTGTGTGAGTCCTAGTGTAAGGACAACTGTGAGTACTACCGTAAGTACTAGTGTAGGGACTATAGTGAGGACTATTGTGAGTGTTTATATATTGTCTAATTGTATTGTATCTTGTCTTTATATGTCGTGTTAATCTTGTGCATGCTTTATATCCTGTTTAATATCTGTGTCTACTGTTTCTATATTGTGTTGTCTCTGCCTATCTTGTTTCTATTGTAATTGTGTCGTCTCTGTACTATTGTGCGTGTTTCTATATTATTTCTATAGTGTGTCTGTTTTACATTGTAATTGTGTTGTGTAAACTCGTGTCTAACCTGTAATAAACATATTGTTTAAACTTTCTATCTGGCATTATTTACTACATCTCTCGCAATCCAGCAACAACGGGTGTGTTCTAGCGGACTGCCTAATAACATCCCAGGCTGTCCCGCACATCGCATGGTCCTTCGAGCCGGATCTACGAGAGTGTAGTAAATAGAACGAACAACATGCCAGTTACTAGATCTACAGGAAGGCACGGGGAGACACAGACTTTAACATCGGCAGTCACCGTGATGGGGTCCGAATTTGACACGGGCACTACAACGTGCGTCACGGCAACGGTGAAAAGGAACCAGTCAACGGCCGCAACTGAACAGCGAGCCGTCGCAGAAGTCACACAGCAGCAGCAGGCGGTCACGAAGTCCGACGCCGCCAGCGAAGAGCACGGAGAGCGTCGAGCTGCATCACAGACGAGCAGGCGTTCAAAGGCCGAACGTCTAGCCGAGGCTGCAGCCAGAATAGCCAGACTGAGATTGGAACTGGCTGCAGCCGAATATGAGGCGGAACAGAGTAAGTATGTCGAGTATACTTGCAGATCCGACAAGACGCAGCATGTCCACACGTGTTGGATACGACCACGACGGAGTTGGTCGCAATAGCAGAACGCACGTTCAGACCCGAGGCGACGGATATTGGATCATCATGCCCAGTGATCAGTGACGTATCCTGGGACGACATGGTGATATCATCGGCGGGATCCACCGCCGCACAGCCGTCACCGCAGCGACCTCAACTCCCAGCCGCATCCTGGGACATCGCAGCGTCTACGCCGGCGGGAGCCACCGCCGCACATCCGCCTCCACAGCCAGCCGAAGTCCCAGTGATCACCGACGCATCCTGGGACGCTGCGCCTCAGCCAGCGGGCGTCACCGTCGTACACCCGCTGCCGCCGCCAATGGTCGAGTCGAGGATGGAGCATAGTGTGCCGCCGCCAGTGACCACAGCCGAGTCCTGGCAGTCGAGAGCGCCGCGTCCTCCGACCAGCAGAACGAAGGCGATGGATACAGCACCACCTGAGCCCCCAGCGAGCAGAGCCGTAGCCTGGGGTAAGGTAAGCGCATCGGCGGGAGCCACCGCCACCGAACAATTGCAGTCAGCCGGGTCCCCAGTGATCAGTGACGTATCCTGGGGTAAAATGACCGCATCGGCGGGAGCCACCGCCGCACAGCCGCCGCAGTTGGCCGAGTTCCCAGTGATCACTGACGCATCCTGGGGTAACATGGTGACTGCATCAGCGGAAGCTACTGCCGCACATCTGCCACAGCAAGCCGAGTCCCCAGTGATCAGTGACGTATCCTGGGGTAAGATGACCGCATCGGCGGGAGCCACCGCCGCACAGCCGCCGCTGTCCGCCGAATCCCCAGTGATCACTGCCGCATCCTGGGGTAACAGAGTGACAGCATCAGCGGAAGCTACTGCCGCACATCCGCCGCAGTCAGCCAAATCCCCAGTGAGCAGAGCCGCATCCTGGGGTAACATGATGACAGCATCGGCGGGAGCCACCGCCGCAAAGCTACCGAAGTCTGCCGAGGTCCCAGTGAGCGATGTTGCATCCTGGGACGCTGCGGCCCATGCAGCGGGCGTCACCGCCGCACACCCGCTGTTGGAACAACGGCGAGAACCGCCGTCACAGCCAGCCGAGGCTCCAGCGATCACAGCCGCATTGCGGAGCGCTACGGCCGAGCCAGCGGGCGTCACCGCCGCACACCCGCTGTCGGAACAACGGCGAGAACCGCCGTCACAGTCAGCCGAGGCTCCAGCGATCACAGCCGCATCGCGGAGCGCTACGGCCCAGTCAGCGGGCGTCACCGCCGCGCATCCGCTGCCGGAGCGACGGCAACCGCCGTCACAGTCAGCCGTGGCTCCAGCGATCCCAGCCGCATCGCGGAGCGCTACGGCCCAGTCAGCGGGCGTCACCGCCGCACACCCGCTGCCCGAACGACGGCAACCGCCGTCACAGTCCGCCGCACGCCCAGTGATCACTGACGCATCCTGGGGCGCTACGGCCGAGCCGAGCCAGCGGGCGTCATCAACGCACACCCGCTGCAGGAACAACGGCGAGAACCGCCGTCACAGTCCGCCGAGGCTCCAGCGATCACAGCCGCATCGCGGAGCGCTACGGAGCAGCCAGCGGGCGTCATCAACGCACACCCGCTGCCGGAACGACGGCGAGAACCGCCGTCACAGTTAGCCGAGGCTCCAGCGATCACAGCCGCATCGCGGAGCGCTACGGCGCAGCCAGCGGGCGTCATCAACGCACACCCGCTGTCGGAACAACGGCGAGAACCGCCGTTACAGCCAGCCGAGGCTCCGGCGATCACAGCCGCATCGCGGAGCGCTACGGCCCAGTCAGCGGGCGTCATCAACGCACACCCGCTGCCGGAGCGACGGCAACCGCCGTCACAGTCAGCCGTGGTCCCAGTGAGCGATGTTGCATCCTGGGACGCTGCGGCCCAGTCAGCGGGTGTCACCGCCGCACACCCGCTGCCGGAACAACGGCGAGAACCGCCGTCACAGCCAGCCGAGGCTCCAGCGATCACAGCCGCATCGCGGAGCGCTACGGCCGAGTCAGCGGGCGTCACTGCCGCACACCCGCTGCAGGAACAACGGCGAGAACCGCCGTCGCAGTTAGCCGAGGTCCCAGTGAGCGCTGTCGCATCCTGGGGCGCTACGGGGCAGCCAGCGGGCGTCACCGACGCACACCCGCTGCCCGAACGACGGCGAGAAACCGCCGTCACCGTCAGCCGAGGTCCCAGTGAGCGCTGCCGCATCCTGGGGCGCTACGGCCGAGCCAGCGGGCGTCACCGCCGCACACCCGCTGCCGGAGCGACGGCAACCGCCGTCACAGTCAGCCGTGGTCCCAGTGAGCGATGTTGCATCCTGGGACGCTGCGGCCCAGTCAGCGGGTGTCACCGCCGCACACCCGCTGCCGGAACAACGGCGAGAACCGCCGTCACAGCCAGCCGAGGCTCCAGCGATCACAGCCGCATCGCGGAGCGCTACGGCCGAGTCAGCGGGCGTCAACGCCGCACACCCGCTGCCGGAACAACGGCGAGAACCGCCGTCACAGCTAGCCGAGGCTCCAGCGAGCACAGCTGCATCGCGGAGCGCTACGGCGCAGCCAGCGGGCGTCACTGCCGCACACCCGCTGCAGGAACAACGGCGAGAACCGCCGTCGCAGTTAGCCGAGGTCCCAGTGAGCGATGTCGCATCCTGGGACGCTACGACCCAGCCAGCGGGCGTCACCTACGCACAGCCGCTGCCGGAACAACGGCGAGAACCGCCGTCACAGACAGCCGCCACACCCCCAGTGATCACTGCCGCATCCTGGGGGCGCCGCGGCCCAGCCAGCGGGCGTCACTGCCGCACACCCGCTGCCGCAAGAGGAACCGACACGAATGATCAAGCCGAGGAGGGAACATAGCGTGCCGCAGCCAGTGACCACAGCCGAGTCCTGGCATTCGGGAGCACCACAACCTCCGACAGCCGCCGCCGCCGCAGCACCCTGGTGGAGTCCGGGGTACCAGCCGCGGGCCGTCACCGCCCAGCGATCGAGGGCGGACCTACGCGAGCTGCCGTATGCAGTACAAGCCGCGCAGCATCGCCAGCAGAGCATTGAACCTCAGGCACGACGTCATCGAATCCGCACCGTCGTCGAGGATCGACCGAACAAGTGTCACCTGTACTATCGACAGGGACACGCGGTAGTTGCTAGTGATCAGCTACAGAACTCATCGGTCGACGCGAGGCGGCATTTGGCGAAGAAGTATCGCCTGTGTTTCCGCCCGAGGTTCCGCAACAAGAACCACAGCGGCCACCCCAGGAGATATGAGATCCCGGTACAGATCTCTAGACCGGCGGGAGCAAGGAGCGACAGACACGGTCGCGCCTCTGAACATTGGTATGAACTCCCACGGGGCAAGCGAGGAGGTTCGACTCGCCGTTTACGAAGACGGCACGGCGGTCGAAGCCTCAAAGACGAATATAGACGGGTGACTCGTCCCGTCAGGAGCTCCATTCACGGGAGCATATGGTGCGCGCCGCCAAGTTGGCGCGAGAGACACCCTACGATGGAGGACCTACACCGCACGCAGAGGAAGTCCTGCACGAACATGCCGAAGAAGATCGTCGTCGTAGAGAATGTTGCGGTTCCTGCATCGCACACGGGTCCTGCACCACATGTATATGCGCCGCCGCTGATCGCGGACGACGCACGGCGGGAGTAATGTGCAGGACAGCGCCCTCCAGTTAGAGGGCGCATTTTAGCTAGATAAATTACGCACATTTATCAGGTATGATCCCGCATATATTTAAGAAATTATAGAACAGTTTACGGGATAGTATTACTGAATTTACGTAATTGTGAAGAAACTACGTGAACTTGCACGTCGAACACATCGCATCTTCGTGAGAGCGAGACAAAACACCTCGCGGCACCGCCGGGCGGCGTGCTCTGATTCGCCGAACGCGACCGGCCTACCTCGATCCGTAGCAACGGGGTCGCACACAGGCCGGGAGCTTAAATATCCGCCCGGGACGGTGCCAGTTATGCAGTCATCGATCGCTCTCCGAAGAAGAAACAACTAAGAACTAATCTCTGAGACAGAAGCAGTAGTCAAACATTCAGCAAGAAGTAGTCCTCAAGAAGTCATCAAGCAACAGTGCACTGCGTTCAAGGATCCGCGTCTTGAACCATAGTGATCCGCGCTCCGACCTGACCGTGAATCCGCGTCCCCGAGTACGAGAACCGCGCTCCGACCTGACCGTGATTCCGCGTCCCCGAGCCACAGTGATCCGCGTCCCCGAGCCACAGTGATCCGCGTTCCGAACCTACGCGATCCGCGAACCGAACCAGTGAACCGCGTATCGAACTATAGTGGGTCTCGAATTCCGCATAATTCGAGACATATCGTGCGCGTAAACTCGCACACGGGTGTGAGTACGAGTGTGAGTCCTAGTGTAAGGACAACTGTGAGTACTACCGTAAGTACTAGTGTAGGGACTATAGTGAGGACTATTGTGAGTGTTTATATATTGTCTAATTGTATTGTATCTTGTCTTTATATGTCGTGTTAATCTTGTGCATGCTTTATATCCTGTTTAATATCTGTGTCTACTGTTTCTATATTGTGTTGTCTCTGTCTATCTTGTTTCTATTGTAATTGTGTCGTCTCTGTACTATTGTGCGTGTTTCTATATTATTTCTATAGTGTGTCTGTTTTACATTGTAATTGTGTTGTGTAAACTCGTGTCTAACCTGTAATAAACATATTGTTTAAACTTTCTATCTGGCATTATTTACTACATCTCTCGCAATCCAGCAACAACGGTGTGTTCTAGCGGACTGCCTAATAACATCCCAGGCTGTCCCGCACAGTTAGTAAAGTAAATGTGAGGTGATAAAAGTTGCAAGAAGGCTAACGATCGCAGACACGGAAGACACCAATTTACATGAACCCTCGAACCGAACATTTGCTTAGATTTTTTCACTAGTAGGTAACTAACATTATTATCATTTATTCTCACTGATGTTTCGTCATTCGATTTATACGGTGGGTATTTTTGTTTACGTTCATTAATTTTTTATACTAATACTTTGCTTATACGCAATGAAAATATATTCAAATCTTGACAATGTAATGACACAAACCAAATTAAATTAGGTGAATTATTGATATCACAATGGAATGGTCGTATTCATAAATGCCAATTTACAAGTGATTGGAAAAACCTTCCATGTTATTTTTAAAAGTACATACGTGAATCGAAATAATGAATGAATGAAAATGATTTAGTGTATTATTTAAATTTTATCTAATCACTTAAGAACTTCTCATTTGAGTTGCCCGTTTTTAATTTTAGCATATACTTTTAGTTAGACTTTAGTATATTATTACTCTATACAACTTTTATTATTACTATTAAGACTATTTTAGATTTCGTAACAATATTAAATATGTAATAGTACCACACGCACGTTTATACGCTGTGTAAATCACTAAAGAATGTCGATTGAGATTGAGGCGATGATGGTGCAACGGGTAGTGCGGCCGAATTCCGCCCCACTTATCCGACTCTAAAATCGGCCTGAGCTTTCAGTGAAGGAAATCATCGTGAGAAAACTATAGCATGGTGGTAGGGCATTTTTTAATGACGCTCGTTTAGGTAGCTACCACCCTCAAGTTTGAAAACCTGTCGCCAAATACCAATAGGCGTGTTCCGGCAGCATCACTTGAGAACTAGTGTCTCTAGGCTTAATGTGTTTACCATCCTTGACCACATCGTCACTTAGCATGAGGTGAGATTGTGGTCAAAGCACTGAGCCTATTCCGTGTAAAAAAAACTTTATTTACGGAATACGGAACATTTGATTCTACTACATAACTAAAATAATACTAATATATTTTAACGTAATATTAGGTTAATAATAATATTTACAGCATCCAGTAAATAGCGAACATAGCAAGAACACAATGAAACATGTAAAGCAAACAACGTCACTACTTTTAGCTTACTTAGGTGGCATGCTGAAGTACGCGTTACACCTTGGAAAACTCCTGCAATAAAAGAAAATACAATTACCCAAATCATTCATTAATAATATATAATAACGATTAACCGTTCGTTTATTTACACTAATTATATTTTATTACGTCACAAATATCTGAAAATCATTAGTCGAAGTCAATTCTGGCTCGAGTTTCATGTTTGTGACGGATACCGTGTAACTGTGAGATTGATTGTAGCTCCATATGTTACGATAGCCGTGTGGCTTTGATGGATGACGGAAATTTCCATTTATACATCACATATTATCTATAAAATTAATTGATGTTTAAATGTAAAGCTATAGTAGAAATTCATGACTTTATAAACTTGCCAATAGAGCATAATATTACAGTTATGTTTATTATAGTAGATATTGTAGACAAGCTAACAAGACTAGACAAAAAAAGGATTTTGTAACAAAAATACAACCTCGCTGGTAAAAGATAATAAATGTATGCAATACTCTCTTTTCAAACAAAAATAATATCTGTTGCATTCTCAAATCTCAAAGAAGATACGAGCAGACTTTGAACTAAAGTAAATACAATAAATGCAAATAATAAAACCGTTGATACTGTTATAGATTTTTAGCTAGTATTATCTTATTAGTTTTACGTTGGCGGTTTATTTCTATTTAAATTGATGAGCTGCTTTTTTTTTTCTTTTTATGCTTGGGCACCGTATTTTATAGAATGAAAAAAATAAATCTCTGTACATAATCTATATTATTAAAGATAATGTTGGCCTCAGCGACGATATCTTTTTAGAAATTTTTCAGGCACACAAAGCCTGGAGTCGAGATTTTATCTTTAGCAAATGATTTGTACGCTGAATATTTAACTATCCCCTACTCTCATCAGATGTTAGAACATCAGTATATTTTTTATTTATTTTCATTGAAAATATACACACATAGCATCACGCCCTCTCCGATAAGGATAGGCAGAGACTACATCCTTACACCTGCTACGATCCTTACACACATCTTTCGCTTTTTCTACTTACAAACGCTCATCGGCTATGGTTGCCTTTGATCTGGCTTTACTTTAGAACGTCTTCGATCTGGGAGAGATATGTTCGCCTTAGTCGACCCTTACTGACTTCTCCAGTTACCCTCGCCTTGTAAATTTATTTCGTTAATCTTCTTTCACCCAACCTTTTTTTTTTTTTTTTTTTTTTGTCGAGGGGAAATGCATTTACGCACTACCCTTATCTATTATATTTGAGGGATCAGAGTCCCCCAATACAATAGATAAGGGGGCACGAAGTGACGAGCTCCGTGCCAGTGTGGGACTCACCCGGGCGAGAGTCGCCCGGAAATACCCACCAACCTTCCCACGTGTTGAAACCAATCAAGCATCCCTTACTATTTCTTACTTTGTCCATCATTTTTACGCCTATGTATAATTTATACCAGTGACAGAGAAGTTAAGGAGCAAGCCTCTGTCTTGGCCATACCATGTAAAGCGGATATGAATGTGGGAAGGGGAAGACCAAAGAAAAGATGGATAGACTGTGTGAAAGATGTTATGCTTAGAACGGGATTGAATGTAGATATCATTTCAAATAGAAACGAATGTAAGAGGAAGTCATGTTGCGCCGACCTCAAATAAAATTAAAGATAAGGGCAGGGAGATGATGATACAGTTACACTTTTCTATAATTAAGCATATTCATTCGAATATGGTTATAATAGCTTAGTATTTAAAACTAATAATAAATAAAACCACAACAATCAACGATTTAATGAGAGTTTACTTATAACTAGGCAATAAGACCGTGCGCACCCAGGACAATCGATATCCCGACCAAATTTATTAACGACGACGGTAGACTCCGCCTTTGTACATTTTTTTTAATATTAATTTATTTTTTCTCTTTTAGATATTTTTTTTTTCCATAGATAACTCAAAACTAAATAAATGAAAAAAATCGTAACTATACATACATTTAATAAAATACAAAAATATTATTGTTATGATATTTTAATGTTTTTAAATGTAATTATCACTCTGTTAAAAAGATAATAGCTGTGTAATATTTCTAAGTGGTTTTAACGATGGGTCTTATTGTCCTATTTATTATATGCATCCTCCTAATTTTTTTTATAAATAAAATCAATGAGATTCTAATTCGTAGATAAACAAAGATTAACCGACATTTAATAGCCATACAAATTAGACCATAATCATTATGGATAATTTGAGGGAAATAATAACTATATTAAATTCATTATATTGATAACAGTGATAACCGTTATAAAATAACAAAAGAACGTCAATTTATAAACAGCGGAGAAAAATGTCCCAAACGGATTAGGTGCATGACCATTCAAAATCATATACATTAAGGCTCATATCATCGCAACATATGAAAATTTAATAACAGACAGATCCATCTGTAGTTAAGAAAAAAGATAAAAAAAAATTACGAGAAAATTAATTCAAGAAAAACGGAATAAAATAGTTATGGTACTTAAATTTTATTTCCACTTTCCAAATAGTAGGTTATATACATATCCCCGTGTCGCCCCCATCCCAAATGCAGCGGACGGCCCCGGGGTTTTTAGTGGGTATTTTCGGGCGCTTCACGCCCGGGTGAGTCCCACACTGGCACGGAGCTCGTCACTTCGTGCCCCCTTACCTATTGTATTGGGGGACTTCGGTCTCACTAAACGTAAATGCATTTCCCCCCGTCAAAAAAAAAAAAAAAAGGTTATATACATATAACTCCTAACGTACATCCTATTTGTACATATTCGTAAATAGTGGGGCTGCATCCTTCGTCTATTTTTTTTACTTGGTATAGGCTTAGTGCTTTGACCACAATCTCATCTAATGTTAAGTGACTATATGGTCCAGGATGGTAAACACACTAAACTGGTTCTCAAGTGATGCTGCCGGAACACACCTATTGATATTTGGCGACAGGTTTTTCCAATTTGAGGGTGGTAGCTACCCAGGCGGGCATTGTGATAAAATGCCCTCCACCATACTTTCATCATAAACATTAATTTTGCAGTCAGACACAGCGGACCCGTTAACTTTCTATAGACGAATAATTTTATATGGATCTTCTTTTACAACGGGAACTTTATTTCAATGCAAATTTTGTCGGTACATTGTAATTCTATTCGTCACCATAACAAAAATTTAACGTTAACGTTCCTATTTCAATGTATTGTGTTTTTTAAGAGGTTATTATGGTAATAAAATCACTGTAATGAGGTATCTGAATTAACAATTATTGTCTATTTTACATTTTAACAATATGTTTTCATTATAAATTTGAATTTGGAAAGAAAACGTTTATTTTTGACACTTGAATATACGCAGACTCTACACTGCACATACGATCGATAGAAATACATACACGTACTTGCATATACATGATCACAAAAAGTAAAACGCATACAAAGTTATAATAAAAAAAATTATAAGTTCATATTAAATTTAAAAAAACTTTATAAAATCGACACTCGCAGTTGTGACGTCATGCTCGCCATGTCAATGCTCGTATCATACAAGGGAATAAGCTTTAAAAATAGGTCAGAAGCTCAACTGTCGCTGTGTAGTCATTTTACGTTCTGTATTCCTATTCGGACGTTGTTACTCTATCAGTACCATTTATTATTACTTAAAGTGGTTATCCTGATCGTCAAACTGATTGATTGGTTTCTTACTAATGTAAATGAGATTACTTACTTCATATTTTTTACATTAAGCCATTATTTTCTTACTATTATTACAGCGTATTGCTTCTTCTATAAAATGGTAGGTAGGTAGATAGGTACTCCATTTTCTATATTTCAACAAATTCATTTCGCTTCATAAGATTCCTCAATGCTACATACACCCACGCCGGTTTCAAGTGGTTTTCATTTTCTCTACGGTCAGACATTTTTCTGTTTAATCCGCATAAGCCAGACTCTGATGCCCTCGCTTTCACCTATATTTATATGTTTACTTTTTCCTCAATTCTTCCATCGCATTTTTATTTCATCATTTTTAAAATCATTCACAATAATAAAGGATAGATAACAAAAATAGAGAATAGAAATAGATACTTAAATGGAGTTTTAAAGCTCCAGTTTCGAGGCAATAACATGGTACATTTTTACAACAATAAATTACTTGTGAAATTTGTTTTATGAAATTATTAGTTATAGATGCTTCAAGTAATACAGGAATTACGGCTACAACTAACTTTACACAGACTGATTTGATTAAATAATTATGACAGAGATGAAAAATTCATTGCAACAACAAAACTTCATTGCAGTATGACACATTTACCTAAATCATTTTTATTTTATAAATCTGCTTTTATATACTTGTCAAATAATAATTTTCAATTTAAAAAAGTCTATAGATACTTTAAGTTGATAAAAGGTCCAATACATTAAAAGTATTTACATATCGTAACAACACATAAAATATTCTATAAGTTACGTTTTTTTAAGGAACAACGAATATGTTCATCGCTTAGTAAAGCGACGTAGCTATAAATAATGAATCAATGTGCAAACACTACCGTGAGACATCGATGCTATCAACTTCGATGACTTGAGTGATTTGTAAATTGATTTAATGTAACCTTTTATAAGGGATTCAAATCAATTTATTGCTTAATGATATCGAATTAGTAAGACTTAACTTATTTCTTGATGTTTGCAAGCCATAATTGACGCTAAGAAAACTTGAAATCCACGATAAAAATTTAGTTCGACGCATGCCATTTTAGGTTTTTTTTCATAAAATCCTCATGTGCGAATAAGAAACGTTCATAAACATCTGAACTTTAAACGCTAGTATTTTACATATTTCAATGCATATTTTAACAAAATAAAGTGACCACTGGTTTTTTTTGTAGAATATCAGTAAAGAAAATATATAAAAATATAATTTTAATTATTTCACACGTATGTTAAATTATTAAACATACTTATTTATATTAAATATACATGTGTATATATGAAAATGAGTAATCTCAGGCCAAAAGAATGTGTAAATAAAAATTAAATTCATTTTAAATAATAATGTCATAAGTATGTAGATTATGTAGATACGTATTATGTAGAATTTACGATATAATATTTTATCTTTCATAATAATATGGAAAATAGTATTTTAAGCATAAACATATAATATGTAACAGCTGTGCCCTGTAATATTAAGGTTATATTACATAAGCTTAACTTAATTACTATAATGTCGTTTTCTGAAGACGAAATTGAGCCACTTTTATGGCCAACGTTTACGATGTCAATATGAACCTTGCTACTTGTTTTATATTCGTCTAGCCAACCTCCCTGTACCTATTAAAATAAGAAAAATAAAAACAAAACAAGAAAGGTCCTCGTTTTTTTACTGGTTAAGTTTGACCATTTTACCACAATCTGATCTGGTGATAAGTGATGATGTGACCGAAAATAAAGACGATAAACCTAGAGAAACTGACCTATAGTCAACATAATGTAGAGGTTATGTTAATATTTATAAAAATACTAGCTAAGTGCCCGCGGCTCCGCCCGCGTTTTGTATATTTGTCGCCGCGTAATATAGTTTTTAAATAATTATTTGAAAATAAAGTTTTCATGGTGCATTGAATCGTATTTTGTTCACAATTTCATAAGTTTTAATTTTTTACGCCTAACCCTAATTATCTTCGAAAAATTAAAGTAGCCTAAGTTATTCCCGTACAAATCGGTCTAGCCGTTCCGAAGATTAACCGCAACAAGTAAACAAACAGACAACATTTTGGAAAATAATTGTTTTTGGTATAGGTACGTTATTTTACATATATTAATATTTATTTATTTAAAACAATTATATTACAAACAGTCAGTTCAATTTGATTTATTAGTATAGATAAACTCCCACGTATAATATCCGTTTGTAAAAATGAATATAAAAATAGCTTAAATACTTCATTGTATCTCTCATAATATACAATTTATGTAAACCCTTGTGATGTTGAACCTTTCTGACCAAACATAACCCACAACCCAAGCCTTATTAAATATTTAATTTCACTGTTGATTTTTGTATTCGTATGAGTGAAACTACTATCAATTTATGTCCGATGGGGCCAACGGGTTCTCGAATGGCTACCACGCACCGGAAGACGTAGCGTGGGTAGGCTCCCACAAGGTGGACCGACGACCACGCGTAGGTCGCGGAAGTCCGCTGAATGCGGGTGGCGCAAAACCGGTCGTCGTGGAGATGTTTGGGGTAAACCTATGTCCAGCAGTGGGACGTCTTTCGGTTGAATGGATGGATGAGTGAAACTTAATTACATCATGTTGTTTGTAAACTTTCCTGAAACAAAATATTCTAAAATACAATTGGTGATTATAAAAAAATAACTCGCAATTATACACTACGATAACAAGAATCGCACAAAAAATAAATAAAAATGATATTGATCGAATATCCATTAAATATTAGTTTGAGATTTGTTCAAAATGACAGGCATTATCATTAGTCTTTTGTTGAAATTGAGACATATCGATAGCCTAGAAAACGTTACAAATCAAGTCAAAAGACGATTTGTTTCATTGATTAACAGATCCGTTTTTTTTTTAAATATACGTTTATTCATAACATTATTTTTTTATCTACCAACAAAGCGTATTTCAAAACTTAGATTTCACTTGTTCACATATACTTTTATTTTAGCCTCACGTGTTATTTTTCCTTGAATACAGGAATCTTAACGGGAATAAATCATGTCTACACAGTGTGCGGTTCTGGCCATTTTCTTCCCACCCACATTCCCCAGAGGGCCGGGTAGCTTGCAAGGCTACACAAACAGGCCTTATCTATTTTTAGACAAAAATACTTATTTATCGTATACTTTTCGACGAATTTTCAGCTAGTACAAGTTTCGATGTATTTTTTAAAATAATTTATTAACACCATGATTACAAGCTCTTTTGGCCGTTTGTTAACTCTTTCTAGTGAGTTTTTGTGGCATGTCAGAATTCTTACTCCATTTCATAATTTTCTCTAGACTTTTTTTGCAAAATTGGTACAAAACAAGTATCAACACAACTAAAATTACATAATATAGGATTAAATACTGAAAGATAATAAATTATAAACAAGGACTACTAGACGACAAATGGAAATTTTGTTGTAGGACACATTGCGTGACCTATATATTTAATTAAATGGAATTTGTTTTCAATTCTAAAGGTTTTGCTTTTAATAGATTAAGTCAGTAGGTATATAATTTATGGGTACCTATAAAAGACCACACATTATTAGTAATCCGTTTAACACAATAAAAATAATATATTATGTGCTATGTGTAATGAATATTACTATCATCAATAACATTAATTTTCTATATTACATTAGTAAACAGCTCGTTCTATAATAATCATGATAATTATAGAAAATTCTATCGTCAGACTTCATTATTGACCGTTAGGAAAAACATAACAATGTACCTACGCGTGCTACAGATATATTACATTTGTGGATAAAGATAATCATCATTCTCATGCCTTTTCCCAAGTTACTTGGGGTCGGAACAGTATGTTTTCTTCTTCCATACGCCTCTTAAGCCGTTTACTCCTTTTTCTTTCATATCCTTTCTAACACACTCCGTCCACACTTTCATTGGCCTTCCTCTACTTTTCCATCATTCTACATTCATATCCATTATTATTTTAACTACATGCTCTTCCTCTCTTCTCATATCATGTCCATACCACGACTAACGGGAACCTTTTATATTTTTTTACCACTGGCGCACCTTTCAAACTACCTTTACTATATCAATTTCTTATTTTATTCACTCTTGTGACACCACACATCCATCTCAACATTGGCATCTCAGATACATGCAATCGCTTCTCATCCATCTTCTTACTAGCCCAGCATCATACAATATGACAAATCATATGATGTACTTATATATCCTGCCCTTCAGTTTAAGGGGCATCCTGGAGTCACAAATCACACCAGAGACCTGACGCCATGTCATCCAACCTGAGTTGATTCTTTGCCTTATTTCCCCGTGACAACAGACAGACAAAATTTAAAAAAATTCAAACAGATTACAAACATTACAAACAGAAACGTCAATTTTATTTATTAGTATAAATTTAAAAATATATTATTACTAAATCATAATAAGTTTGTTTTGATACAAATTATGTTACATAAGTCGAGAGAAGTCACCGATTTTTTCACGGAGTCACAATAACATTTTCATATATTTCTGTTTAAGAAAATGAAATTGAACAATATTTAAACATCAATATTCAATCAGAACGTAGCTTCAAAAGGTTTACAAAGTAAATAAATATATATGGAGATGCGATTGACATTCAAATTTAAGTTAATATTTGCCGGTAAATAAATCGAATATTATGTATAGGCAAATATATATATATCGGTATATTATTAGGTAATTCTACCTACACTTAAAGGTTTGACGCCTTACAGTATTCGCCGAATACAAACCGAGTGAAATGTTTAAATCCAATTACCGAAGCCCCTTTAGCTTTAATATTGGCTGTTAGCAACTAAGCCATGGTTAAATGCCAATTGCTATTGACTTATCAACTCGTGTACAAACACCTCATAAAGGATAGTGCTTTTACGTACAAAAAATACGATTTCTAACAAAAACATTCTAGCTAATACTAGCTATGTGCCCGCTGCTCTGCCCGCGTTTCGTTTTTCTCTACTGCGTAATATAATTTTTAAATAAACGTTTGAAAATAATGGTTTGATGGTGCTGTCCATTGAAACGAATTTTGTTCACAATTTCATGAGTTTTAAATTTTTTACACGGAACCCTAATTATATTCAAAAAATAAAAGTAACCTAAGTTACGCGGAGTAACTTCAGCTATCTGCGAGAAAAAGTCCCGATAAAATCAGTCCAGCCATTCCGGAGATTACCCAGAACAGACGGACAGACAAAAAAAAGTTGTGTTTTTGGTTATTAGTTTTCGTATATACATTCATATGTATTTAGTAAATGTTGTAATGTTGTAAAAATAATACAACAATATACTCGACAAATATATGTATTTAAAGATACAGTGAGAATACAGTACGGACACACGACATCTTGAACAAGCTCACGACAAGCAGTGTTGCCATTACCATTATATATAACAGTAAAAAGTTTTTAATTTGAAATTACAAACAGACCCTTCAATTTTATTTATTAGTATGGATAATATTTTATCAAAAGCTAAATGGATTATTTTTGCATAATAGTAAATGTCGTCGATATTGAATATATAATGTATCTAATAAATAAAATATTATTACATGTTGATTAAATATTCGTTAGTATTAACAGTAACTTGAATAATTTTTTAACAAACACAAACTAAGTACGTTAATTTTATCTCCAGTTTAATATGAAAAGGTTTGAAATTAACAAATTAAACTTTTTATTTTTTTCTCTCCTTTATTAATCAAACAAAATCATATTTAATACATAACACGTTGTAAATGTAAGAAGGATTTCGTAAATTGTACATCGTTTGTTACATTAATTGACTCTACAGGTCCACGAGGTTTATATTATACCGAAACTAAAAAAAACAAGAATATAAATATACATTATATATAATACAGTTGCCTATTACTCTGTAATAGGAATACATAAAAATATAATAACTTCAAACCTCGAGGCTACATATTCAATTAAACAAGAAGATGACAGAATGAAACAATTCAAGTTTCTCGTTGTTTTCATGACTTTATTAAGATTACTAGCTATGTGCCTGCGGCTGCGCTCGCATTTCATATATTATTCACTGAGTTTTAATTTTTATTCGGAACCCTAACTATTTATCCTAAACAATTTTGGTTTAAAGCAAAAAAAAAAATAAATTGTAAAAATATTTTTCATGAACACTTGCCCGTAAAACTGACCACTGAATCGGGTTTTATTCACAATTCATGATCATCACGGAACCCTAATTATTTTCGACAATCAAAAGTAAGTTCGATAAATCAATTATCCGACTCTGAAATCAGCCTGAGCTTTCGGTGTAGGAAAACATTGTGAGGAAACCATCTCATGGCGGCAGGGCATTTTCTAATGATGCCCGGCTGGGTATCCACCAACCTCAAGTTTCAAAACATGTCCCCAAAAACTAATAGGTGTATTTCGGCACTTGAAAACCAGTACCAGTAGGCTTAGTGTGCTCACCATCCTGGACCACATCATCGCTTAACATCAGGTGAGATTGTGGTCAAAGCACTGAGCCTATTCCGTATATAAAAAAATAAATAACTAAAGTTATATTAGTCTTAACCCCTTGAACACTAATCTGGTGTTTACGCCAGCTTTCCATTGTTCTTTATTGTCTTCCTATTGTCTGATTTTTATGTGTAATCGATATATTAACCTATGGTATTCAGTTTATCACAATGAAGCAAATACGTCATTATGATCAAGCATCATACAAACAAAGGGTGAGTCTTTGCTGTGTCTAAAAGATTTCATGCTCACCGACTTTGACCTTTATTATAGACAATACATACTGCACAAAAGACTTGCGTGATTTATCAATAAATGATACAATGTCAAAGTGAACGCCAATTATATTTCACCATAGGTAGGAACAATTCGTTTTTTTATTCCTAACTAGCTGTGTGCCCGCGGCTCCGCCCGCGTTTTATATATTCTTCACTGCGTTTAATTTTTTATATACGGAACCCAAATTATTGTCAATAATTAAAAGTATCGTAAGTTACCCCGAAGTAATTTCAGCTATCTACTAAAAAAAGTTCCGTGAAAATCTTCCCAGCCGTTCCGGAGATTACCCATTACAAACAGACACTTCAATTTTATTAATTAGTATAGATACGTTGTTTGTACAAGTGTGTTAAATTATACGCAGTATCTATGTGGTTTTTTATTGTTTCTATGTGTTTACCTTATGAATATTTTGTGTTATTGAATAAAATGAAAAGATGCATAATTTCGTTTTTATCCTAGCCAATATCAAAATATTATTCATAATTTAATACTAATATTAAATGAGCGTTTAATTTTAATTAAATTAAAATACCTACAAATAATATTTAAATGTAGTATTCGATAACTTAATGCATATACGTAAAAATTTAGACAAGCTAGATCTAGTGAATGATCGTCATAATTTTAATACTAGAAGTAAAGACAAGTTGGCCGTCCCACGCTTTAGGTTAAGTAAGTGTAATAAAAGCTTTATAGGTAATAGTATTCGGTTTTACAATAAGATCCCAAGTAAAATTACCGATTTACCTGACAATAAGTTCAAGTATTATGTCAAGCAAGTTTTAATCTCAAAAGGTTATTACAGGGTGGATCATTACGTGAACGATAGTGATGTCTGGAAATAACCCACATCTCTGTGCTTCCACTAAAAACTACGATTTGTATAGTTTTTTATGACATAAAAAAATTTATATATATTATATTTATGAAAAAAAAAAAGAACTAGATCGAGTTTCTTGCCGGCTCTTCTCGACTGGGTTGTTTTCCGAACCGGTGGTAGTGTTTTAGACGTTCATAAGCGCCTTCTTAGGGCCTAAATTGAATAAATAAATTTTGATTTTTTGATTTTTGATTTTGAGTATTCGAACAACATTTTAACTTTATAATAATTATGTTTAGTGAAGTGCATAAAGGATCCCTCCCGAGCAGCGAGATTGAAATAGCTTACCTACAAATGCAAAAGTGCCCGGCGCACTCTTAACAGGCTATATTATACCCGACCGACAAACCCTTTCACAAAGATGAAACGATGTTTGAACGAACGACACCATAGTAGAAGATTAAATTTATATATATAACAAGCTATTCCCATGGTTCCGCCCGCGTATCATTTTTTCTATTCCATACAATTGTTCAATGCGTACTATAGTTTTTAAATAATAACTCATTTTTTTGTACAGGCCCCAAATTATTTTAGTACTAACGGAAACAAAGATATTTCTCACAATTTCATAAGTTTTAAATTTTTTTACACGGAACCCTAATTATTTAAGAATAAGAAAAGTAACCTAAGTTGGGCCGTGTCATTTCTCGTTAAAATCTGTCCAGCAGCAGCAGGAGATTAACCGGAACAACCAGACAGATAGAAAAATGAAAAAAATTGTTTTTCTTATTTAGGTGTCGTATATTTTATTTATTTGCATGTATATGAAAAATTTAAAAATACCTTTAGGTATATTTCAAATCTAATATTTTCTTCTAATATATTGTGTATATAAGTAAAATTATCAAACTTTAATTATAGTCAACCAATAACATTTTAAAGTAATAATTCTATAAATAATACGAATAATTTGCAATTAATCGAGACACAGTTATAATGAATCCCGAGCCTATTTTCCAGTATAAAATTATTTCAGTTTGTTTACAAACTTTACCAGAATATTTTGAAGCCATCTACTTCTATAGTGCATAAGATTAAGTACATACAATTACAAAAAAATATACAATTTGTTATGTTTTAAGATACTGAAACATTTAGTTAATAATTGATCATACTAAATTAGTTAAGTTACTAGTTTAAATATATAAGTAATTTCGAATCACATGTAATAAATATATACAATAATAACTTAAACTGTATATTTCATAGACATAACCGTATATCAGACAGTACGTATTTATTATAAAGTGATTCAAACACATAAGTTCTATTTTATGACAAATCATAGAACATGCAACTAACTATTTCAAACAAAACTCAAAAGGATACGCCCAAAAACGATTGTCTTATTAATATTTATAAATACATTCTAGAACTATTTTAATGTTTATTTATAGTGATACATAGCTACATAGGAAACAAAACTTTACACTCGTAAATAATAAACTTCACAGTCATAATACTAAAAATAGTATAATTTAATTAGTGCCCCCGTAGCTTTTCCTTGTAAACAGAAGTAAATCAAGGGTTAACACTTGCGTCACGCATTAGTAACATTATGATATTGATGTTTACACGAGGCTTTTACTAGTAATTACCATGACAAACACGCGTATCGCTTCTAATTAATTTCCCGGATATTTAACGCCCGATAAACATCTTTGGAGTTTTAATAAAATAGATTGTAACTTGATAATGTGTTTACGAGATTAAAGGCTTTAGACAACTTTCAAAGTCACAGTGCTATGTTATTAAGTTACATTTTAGTTTATCATACCTTTTACTTTGTACAAACTTACGTTTCTATGTTATGTTTAGTGTAGTGCTTCGCTTTCGTTGCGCTATTTCAATATTTATTCATTTATTTTTCAAAATGTCGTTTTAAAACTATTGACATAAGTTACTAGTAGATTTACAAAAAATTACGGTGATTTAAAGAATAATATAATGATTACCAAGCTTATTCAATTTAGTATACGCATATTGTTGCTTTTCTATTATTATTTAGATATCGACGTCAAAATAAGGTCGGTCAACGAGATACTAAATAGGGCAAACTATACTACTTTTACTAAGAAGGTACGGCTTCAACCTACAACTTGTTTCCTCAACGGTTATAATCGTTATTAGTATATATTTAGTAGCTAGACACAGCTACACTTTTCTCATAGATCTTAACTGCTATAATATCATAATTTTTTTCATACCGCAATTCTGAGACATAATATTAACGTATAACGACAAAAATTTAACGTATATAATAAATTCAGGTGAACTTAGAGACATAATAAGTTAATATTTATACAAAAGATAATTAGAAATATTTTGTATATACAACAAATCTTATTGAGTCAGTTGCATTAGATTGTTGGCTTACGACTGATTTCACTACACGAATATACACTATAGGAAATGCGATAAAGGCTCTATGAATTTAGTAGGACATTGCAGTGGCACAGATGGTGCAGTGCATTAGGCTGCCGTGCGCCCGTGCCGTGTCGTGCCTGCCCGCCACAAAGCCACACGCCACGCGCTATAGCGCCAATAATTTACAGCTGCTAACATTTTGCACGCGATCAAGCGACTTGACTTTGCATAAAATAATCATAAAACTGGCGATATAAAAACTTTTTACTATAACAACACCTCTTTTTGAATGTGACAATGATTTGCAACACAAATATAAAGATGCTCAACTTTATGTATGTAATTATTAACATTACTTTATTCTTTTTTTTTTTTTTTAAAGTAGCTATTTTATTTTTTAAACAAACCCTTCCTGAAACTTAACTAATGTAATGAAGAAAGAGTTGTTTATTTGTTCGAATATTTCACTTCTTAATAAATATATACTCTCTGTTTTTTTTTTTTTTACATTTTTTGTCGTCCGTACACTAATATTTTAAAATGGTTAAGTGTATTCGAAACATTATTATATTTCAAATGAAAGAATTACGTGTACAAATTATGAATAAATCAGTTAACATAATATATTTAATTCATGAAATCCACACCGATTATAGCTACAAGCAATTACGAGATATATACAATTTATCAAAATAAAAAAAGTTCACACATTTACTCACAAAAGCTAAATTTAAGTTCCTGTATAAATAGAAAATAAAATACCGAATAACTAAAATAACAGGTGTACAGTAAAAGGTTTTTATGAATGAAACTTTCCAAAATAAATAACGCTGTCGTTTGAATAAATAAGTTTATTAATAGACGGTACAAACAAAACCTTAGCCGAGTCCGTACGTAATATACATTATTCATTCAATGTGAATGGAGGTACAAACACCTTAACGCTCGGACAATATTAATATTTTTTCTATAAAAAGAAATACTTACTTATTTCTTTTAAAACAATACAGTGATAGCTACTTTATAATAACACAAAATATAATTTTAATTGTATGTTATATGATTTTCCTAGCGTATTATAAATAGCTAACGTTTGTTTATCTTTAATATTATTATAATAAACGGCATAATGAGAGATTGTTATTTTTTAATCATTATTCAACAATATAACTTACAATTATTTCTGAAATTATATACTTCGGTTAATTTTTACTCTTGTTCATTATCTATATTATAATTACCCTAGTTATATTTAAAGTCCTTTATTACTACTAATTGAAATATAAAATTATAATAACCAAATAACAGTAACTATACGTACGAGAAATTTCAAATTAACTTTAATTTAAAACAGTAGTAACGTAGCGCCGTCAATTTTATTAAAATATGCCTAAAAGAAAAATTAATAAAATACCAGTAGTTCCGCCGGTCTCCTGATTTATATGTTTTAACCACGCGAAGTCACTACGCCATGTGACGTGCATTTACGAACTCCGGAACTATTGTGCTAGCTACATAGGAGAATATATACGCGTCCATAATATACGTAGGTGTAATTAAACTAACAACAAAACGAACCGTATATATTTAAGACGCACATTATGTTATTTCTAAATCGCGATATTAAAGTATAATCTAAATTAATTTATTATTATTATTATGCAAAAAATATTATCACGTGGATTTTGACGCACTGTGTAATATATGGTATCCTCTCTTACTATGGTAAATTTAGGATACCCATTAGGAGTTTGTTTCCTCGCATACACTCCAGGTCCCCCTCCAGTTATGCAATGGGTAAGGGTAGTGCGTAAATGCATTTCCCAGGTCCCCCTCCAGTAGCGGCCCAAGACTTGCTTCGTTCCCCATCTGGAGAAGCTCTTGACGTCGCCACCAGCGTGATACATTGATACCGGCCATGCACTAGCACGCACAACACTGCACACACTCCTGCACATAACATGCAAGTACATAGGTCCTGTAAGGATCCTTTTGTATGAATAAATAATAAATGTAGAGATTCACTAGTGGATTTTTTACACACAGGTAGCATTCAAGCCGAGGTTCGTACCATTTTGGTCCCATTATGCTCGTTACCTTTTTGCCGCTGACAAAGTTCGGTGAAGCTGTAAAGCCCTTCCGGTCAACAGCATTTGCCAGGTTATAAAAAAAAGGAAATTGTTCCTATTTATTACAGATTATTTATACTTCCCAGATTATATTCACCACAACGAACATTTGTGCAATTACAATCATATAATAATCCGGTTAAACGTAGAACTGAGCGAGAATAAAAGAAATAAATAAATAATAACTGGTACAGTAAGGTTTTCTATTTCTTTATCTTCACACTAAATAAATAATTCTTGCTTTTTCTCTTCTTTTATACGATTCTTTTACGACAAATATTGAAAGGTTTACTCGTAAGGTTGAGCGCCGCGACGAACGTGGATAAGTAAGTAGGCACGGATGAATGAAACTCAGGGATAAAAAGCAACCTACCGGATACCAACAGACCGTGCCTTATCTATATCATAACCTGATTTACTAAACCGAGATTTTCGTTAAATTAAACCTACGTAATAATGTAATACATATTTACAGTTGTCTGCAAGATATATAATCTCCTATGTCAGTTACAATTTTTGTTTTGTGTTTTTATTTGCAAACCTATTCATTTAAAGTTCATTTTTAATAGTCATAGTATTACTTACAAAGCTTATATACTGTTCTTATCTGGGATAAGAAATATTAGATTAAAATTAAAATATATATATATTTAATACCGTATCAAATATCTATCGAATGTGACAAATTACTTTCAGTATATAGAAATAAGAAACAGGGTCCGTAATAAAATAACAAGCGTACTTTCCTAAATATTTCTACGTACAACATTTGAACAAAATTCTTTATTATCACCAACGGGTGTGGGTTCACGCATGAACGTCTTATTCTCTCATTTCTTGTTCGTTTCACTTTGAACCAACAAAATTCCTACTGAACCACTGTGAAAATACCTACACAAGTATATAGATGTTATTTCTAGTTTTTGAAATGAAAACTTCTTTAGCGGCGTTGAGCGATTCTCGATAGGGTAAAACTTATAAATTATCTTTACCAATGCAATGATGTCAGCCGTCAACATGCTATAGTATGTCAAGTATAAGATGGCGTTTAACTACTGGCGTTCAGATATAAATAATAAAATGTATACTTACGCAGCCTATCATATGTTTTGCTTACAAATAAACTATATGAAAACGTACATAATTATTTCTCGGAGCGTCAATAGATGTCAAAACCAGACAAACGTTAGATTATTCTAATAATTTCAATTAACAGATTATGAAATTTAATGTGTCGAGTACCCATAAAAATGAAACAATAGAAAGACAATAGGAAAACAATGGAAAACCGGCGTAAACGCCGGGAAGGAGCTCAAGGGGTTAACATTAAAAAACAGTTTTTCCAAGGTGTCGAGTTCCCATGGCTGTCTAGATTTATAATTCTCATGAAAACAGTGACCGATACAAATAATTGATTACTTAAGATTGAATTAATTTTTGCCTAGAAATCATTTATAAATATTTACTTACACTGAACATTATACATTTATCCACAAATTTTATTAATTTTCTACGAAAACAATTTCAAAGTTACTGAATGAATTGATACTTGAATTTGTGTAAAAAGTATTCAGGAAGCTTTGTTGTCAAATTAGATTTTATAAAAAATGGTACAGTTCCCGTAATAGCCAATAAATATTATATTAGTGAAGCACATTCATAATGAGTCCAACGTAATCCTTTATTACCTTTAATCCCAACACCTAAATAATGAATATCGTAAAACTCTGTAGAGCAATACTACGATGAAATTATTTGAATTTGTAATCTGTTTATAAAATAATTGTTAATTATAATACCATATGCTAATAATAATACCTTTAAATCATTGCATGTTGTTTGTGAAAATTATCTAACTTACATATATTGTGGTAATATTAGCCTGCTAAAAAATATGCCACTAAGAAACAAAGAAAGACAACCAAGGCTTAAGCAATCAGTAGTCCCGACCCACTATGTTATTCGCAATTTCAAACGTTAAGAAATAATGCAGTTATTTGTAGTAAATATAAAAATAATACATTACCCAACCGGGAATGGAAGATCTGCCAAGTCATATACGCATATTGACCCGAAAGCCCGGATTCTTTAAAAGAAGTTTTATCTTTACAAAAACTAGGTCATCAATGAACTGTTTAAAACAAAATCTAAATATTAATAGAAAGAATATCTATTACACTTTGATCTTAGCCAAAAAGCCGAGAAGATTTTCTTCCGTTTTACAATCAGTTTGTTAAATAACTTTTTGTAAAAAGTAAAGAATTTAACAGAATATCTTAAAAGTTTTCTTTAGGATAGATAAAATTCCTTGCAATAAACAACGAATAAAATTGAAATCTCTCAAAAATTGAAATATCATCGATTGTCATCGATATGTATACATAAAAACCGCCCATAGGCAAGACAATATTACCATTACGCTATTGGGTACCATTAAAAATGTATAAAATAAATCAAGGATAAAGTTAATTGTACATGACAGAAAATTACAAGCCATTCCAGGTGGTAGATGTTTAATACGACTGCGCTTAATTTTTATTTCGAAATTATATTACACGATCGCATTGACTGTATGTCACTAAATCATATGAAAATTTAATATCATATAATAACCATTTAATGAAAAGGCTTATTGACATGGAACAATTTTTTACAAATGTACACCGTAATTTTATTTATATTCAATAACCGAACAAAAATAGTTTGAAGTCAAAATTTTCTGTTAGTCCGGCTTTACCAAAAACCGAATACAGTAAATTCAACGAAGTTCTCAATTAAATGTGATAAAATGTTCAAGGAAAGTAATTAGATCTACTAAACTTCATTAGAGCATCTACGGACAAGCGGTGTTTCTCAATTTATTGATCCCCGGAGCGAAGGCAGAGCGGCACGCATCGCGCGTCTGATGCCCGTCCTACGTCACGAACCTACTTACAGATAAAACATTCATCACGATTTTAGATCGATAGCCTTACTTCAATCATAACCTCACATACACTTCTCGCATTTGTACACTAGTAAGTTATACATTCGTTACAATAATATATATGTTATTATCTATTATATGTAGAACTACATTTTAATCAATAAGCTAAATTTATTAGTTTTTGTATAGAGATTCAAATTAATTTAACTTAATAAATAAAATCATTATAATATTAAAAAGATATTTCTTAAAAGATAGTTTGTGGCACCTCCACTGTTCTTTCTTTTATTATAATAACGCTCCTTTAGAGCCCAGTCGCAATTTTTTAAAGCGAATATACAATTTGAATCACTTGGCTCAGGATAATCTGTACCGTTGTTTCCTTAATAGTCGGTAACCAAACGTCGATTATCTTTGTTCAAATATGAATTTATTTAAATAAAAAAAATCTATTAATTTGTACATTCAAATTGCGCATAATTGCAAATTGCAAAATGTTTTTTTTCATATTCACTCTCTCAATTTATTTAATATCAGACCTTCAATTTCAAACCTGTTCTTTACAAAAATAAAACTATAATATTTACCTTTCAGTTGAACGCGCTGAATGCGTTCCAAACGAATACGTTCCATTGTTGTATACAACACGTCCGATGTCGATAACTGCTTTCTGTGAAAAAGAAATTATTCTATTATTTTAATTTCATCTAATAAATTCTAATAAGAATATATAATCTATCTCTCGTACTCTTCATTTACCACAGCGTAGTAATTTAACTCCTTGAGCACTTACCTGGCGTTTACGCCAGATTTGCATTGTTTTCCTATTGTCTTCTTATTGTCTTATTTTTATGGGTACTCGACACATTAAGGTAGGTACATGTACGTACTTAGAAAACCTAATTTCCTTATTTACTATTTGTTACCCACTACAACATACCAACTATTTATTGATTTAGGTTAATTAATTAATTAAATTTTTTATAATTATTACGTAAAAGTTATTACACCTTAATATTTTTATTATATTTTATATTAAAATACTGACTCTAGTTCTTATACTTGTTATGAGATATTTTTTCTTGGTTGGGTTTAGGTTATTATGCTAGATATCTCAGTGAACTTCCTATCAAATAGGAACCTTATTAGCTGAAATCAATTCAGTTTTCTTCAATGCTCGTCTGAAACTTTAACTCCGAACCGAATAAAAAAAATTAATCGAAATAATTTACCGATTTCGAAATAACACTAAAAAAGCCCATCCATACAGCTTATATGACAAAAAAAATCTTTTAATTTATATTTCTGTAAATTTTTTCATCGATTTGTAGTTATCTTAGTATTCAACGAGCTAGGAGGAGATAAATCCAACAAATTAAAGATCGCAAAAATCGCATTCTTAAGTAATTATTGGTGTAACTACGGGCTACCTTGTTTTATATATTTTATAAACTTTTTATACAAAATATTAAATATTAAAAAGTAATTTACGTTTGCTGTAAAAAGGTACAGCATCAATTTATTCCTTAATATCTAATCTAATATACGCTATTATAAAACATATTTAAGATAAAAGTCAAAGGAAAGGCTTATAGGTTATATCGTTGAGCGACCACAAACGAAGATCATATACGCACAAAGCGCTCCGCGAGTGCTCTCTCAAGTTAATGAATATTTCCAGAGGAGAGGAGGTCGCCCCGTTCCCTCCTTCCTCGTGAGATTAAACTTTGAAAATCGAATCAAACTACTACTATTCACAGTTGTGAAACTCAAGGATGCCACCCCCTTGTTTTATTTCTAGTCAAATATAAGATGTCGTCTTTATTTTTTTGTAGAAACGCTATATCATTGTATTAATTAAAATGAAACTGAATAATTAGTACAATTATAAATAACATATACAATTTATTGTCAAAGGTACTTATTTTTTTGTTGTAATATATGACATGTAAGGTTAAACGTTTTTTTCGTATTTTTACAATAATCATTGTATAGTTATCATCAACGCAGCGCAATTAAACCAATTTCTTCCCAGGTACAAAATCGTTGGGTAGTGCGTAAACGCATTTCCCCCCGTCAAAAAAAAAAAAAGGTACAAAATCGTTTCAATTTTTTAATAGAACATGACGTCTGTTTTCTTCTTCTTTTTTGGGTTATGTTAATTTAAATATAGGATTATATTATACAGAGATAGAATTGTTTTTTTTTTATTATTTATTATGGATAAACTCAAAACTACTTGACCGATTTAAAAAAAATCTTTTTTTATTGAAATTTTATTTATTATATAGAGTATATTTTTTCTATATAACCGTGCGTCTCTATCGCTTTATAATATATAGTAAAAGCACGAGTACAACACAAAGAACAATAACATTCGCTATATTTTCAGTTGTAGCTAATATTACTCGTTATTAGAATTATTGTAAAAAAGGAAAAGCCGAGATTCCGTCGTTCTTACAAAGGCAACCGCTATCGACCGCCATTCAATCGGTCGTCAAAGCTATCCGACCTCAGATTGGATGTTGAAAATCCGCAGAATCACCTTTTTCCTAACCCAAAAAGTGTAGCAATTACTAAATCAGTCGTACGGCTTTAATCAGAAGTGCGGGCCGCTATCGGCTTTTCGCAAGATCCTATAAGAAATACATATTACACTCGCCTCTACGACCCTATAAGCCACTCACAAATATAACATTTTACGACTCACCTAAGCTATCATCATAAAATTTTCGTGAACTGTTATCAAAATATTCCCATAGCATTAGTATAGGCTATTTAACATTAATAGTTATTTTGTGAACTATTATTAAATACATCACGTACATGATTCTTAATAGTTAACCTAGAATGCATAGTGTTTGTGTAATTGAAGTAAAAGTCTCCGAGGTGTCTGGTATGATGAATAGCTATTGAAAATTGGCCTCAATAAACTTAGCACAGTACATTATTACAGCTCACATTCTTCTTATTCTGATAAAAAATATAAATATTGGTGGCGAAACAAAACAATACACTTGAAATTGTCTTGAAATTGATATCAAATTTCTCATGTGGCCTTAAACCTGAAAAATTATGAAATGAATCAATAGTTTCATTTTATAAATAGGGTCATGTTACCACGCGTAAAAGAAAGAAAATAAAAATTTTAAATACCGCGATGTTACAAATTCTAAAATTTGTTTATATTTATTTAAAAAATAAATTACAAATAGTTCAGTCGTGGAAAATGTGCACCGTCAAATATAACATACTGTGTCGCAATTATTCTCTACATCTATAGTATGTACTGTAACCTTAAAGAGTAAGAAGATGTAAATAGTAGATTAAATCCTTAAAAACGTCAACATACCGTCTAGTTTCATTAACGATAAATATGTTGACAACCCATCCCTAGTTGATAGCTACCAGGAAAGCATTATAACAAAAGGATACCTAGTCCTTATATTTTTGTTTGCAATGTTTACTTCGGAAGTTTAGGTTCATTGCATGAACAGACGTCCGTCGACAAAACATATTACTTTCTTTTTCACAAAAACGAAAAATAAAATTAGATTATAGCAACCACTAAAATACACATCCTCCCTAGCCTTTCATACTATAAAAGGAATTTTATCTCGAGAACTATTAAATCGACTTACACAACTGTTTTTTTTAAAATCATTTAAAATCATTTTATATTCTGGTCTTATTTTAATACATATTCTGTTACATAAGAAAATAATTACGAGGCTACGACGGCTAAAATTGAATGAAATCGACAAGTAATGATCAAATAATATTCTAAATATACCATATAGTGAATAAATATAACGGTAAAACTTATTAAATTTAATAAGAATTAAGTAAAAACATTATATTTTATATAAATGTATTTCTGAAATTTTTTTCCTGTAGTAAAATAAATGAAGTTAAGGAAAAAAATTACACGTATAAATTTCTAAGTATATCCATACAATACATAATTTAAATGCTTCGAAAACTTACTTATTCATGAATAGGAAATTACAACCGAGTAGCCTTGCAAGGAAATAGTGGTTTCACCTTTTCCGCTACGTACCTACTCAGTTCACGCAACATGATAGACCTTCCGTTGCTAAAATTAACCCTGTATATATTATGATTGCATAAGTAATTCAGCATTTTCGACAAAATTTTCTATTCAAACTTGACAACAAATAACAAAAAAAAATATCCGAAATTTTTACTTATCATCTGAGATTTTTTGAGAGCCTTTTTAGCGCCCATTAAATATATTACAATCCCATATCGCTTAGAAGGATATAATGTTTTAGTTAAAAAAAAAAACATTTTTATTTCGCGATGATCGGTTTTGATTTTTGGTTAAAAACTCATATACCTACTATAAATGTCGGATAAAAGTTAAAATATTTTTGAGCCTCATTATTGTATGCATATTTTATGAATTAGTCATCAAATTCTTAATTTTATTGATTAGTTTTAAATCCAAGAATTAGAATCCAATTCATTCCTGTGAATTGAAAACCAAACGTAAAAAAAATTTAATGAAACAGTTAAATCTTATACTCGTATTAAAACTTGATTTGAATTAGTGCAGTACTTAATCACGTGAGATGTCGATAATATCCTAAAAAATCTTACAATTTTATCACAGGATTTTATGTCATTCATAACCTGATATTTATTTTGCAAATATTTGCAATTTAGATACCGACCAGAAAATGGGCAGACAACCAGTCTTAGAACTTAGAACACTTAGAAAAAATATTTTAAAATGAGTTAATCTTTTTTATGGTCTTATTTCTATATATTTAATGTATACCTTTAACTTATTCAATTCAATTAAATCTGCGTTGTATAAAAATGCGCTGTTTTTTATTGTGTACTGGATAGGCATAAAAATTATATTTAAGTAATCGACACAATGAGAATAATGGAAACATTATTTGTAACATAAATTTACTGCAATGCAACATATTAAACACAAAAAAAAACGAATTTCAAACTATTAACGCAAAGTTTGAATGTATATTTAAGAAATGAATATAACGATGCAAATTTTCTGACGTATAACTTGCGCTGTAAATCTAAATTTCAATGTATAATGGGTCAATTTATTTTATTACACAAGTTATCAATGAAGATGGGACGAAATGTAGCATTCATGTCATTAACATTGCTCGAAATATTTGAAAGTAACGTTAACGATGTCATCAATTTAAGAAATGTCAAATCGTTAAGTTGAAAGTTACTCAAAGGGCAATGGAAAAACAACTATGTTCGGAGTTTCATTGCGTGATCGAATCAGCATTAGGAAGATCCACAGAAGAACTAAGGTAAGCGACATTACCCAAAGAATTGCTAAAGTGGCAGCGGACGATGCACATTGCCCGTAGAACCGATGAGGATTCTCGAATGGCTACCACGTATTGGAAGACATAGAGCGTGGGTAGCCCCCAACAAGGTGGACAAAAGAATTGGTGAAATTTGCGGGATCCGCTGGATGCGGAAGCCGCAAGTCCGGATGTTGTAAGTATATCGGCTGACATGATGATGAAATATTATGAATATTTAATTTACTATTAAGATCAAGGCGTGGAAAAAATCTAAATTGCATATATGTAGGAGACTGAATAAATACAAAAAGGTTGAAGATTCACTTATATATGACATTACGAGGATATGAGTATATTGAAAGGCTTTCACAGATGGTGGAATAAAAAAGGATCAGCTTGAAAGGGTTGACTTATACATACATCAACTGATATGCAAAAACGGAAATAGCATCTCCCATAGTAATTAGTTGATCATTCGTTCTGGAACTAAATCAAGGAATAATAAGTTTAATGCATCGGTGACATAAGACAAAGACTCAATAAATAAAGGAACACAAAAGTGCATAGTTGGTATACGTTTACTTTACACGAATCGGTTTAGAATCATATTAAAAATTCTTTTAAATCATAAGATATCTTTGATTACACAAAGAAAATTATTTATTTAACACACATTACAATATAAAATATATATACGTTTAACTATTGTTTTATAGAAAATATCTGATAGGAAATAATCGATATATTATGCATATTTTACATAATATTTATAATATTTAGAGACGTTACGTTAGTTACATAAAATAGTGTAAGAGCTTGGTCGTACTATTTAATTTCGAATGTAATATTTGTTTGTATTACAAACAATAATAACCTAACGTAGCAAATCCTAGTGTATGTTCAAACTTCTAAATTTGATACAAACTTGTACTTCATCGTCAACTTCCATAACAATATTACAATGTAAGAAATAAATTAATGCACTGAGAAGTAAGTTCTTAGAAAATTCTACTGGCAGAAATCATGCACCATTATCACCTACTTGAAATATCATGTGAGCTCGTAAAACCAGGATTACTTACTGTAGAAGAAACTGTGTTGCGACATAATTACCAATAATGTGAAACTAATGTCTTCTAATGTACATCGAAGAAACGCTCGACACTGAAGATATTTCTTTTGATTACCCAGAATTTTGGTGTTGAGTTATTTAAAATTAACATATAATATACGAAATAAAATATAAATTAACATAGTTTACACGATGTATAGCAATTTTTTTTTTCTGTACCATAATATTTTATTTCTTCAAATATTTGATAGGGGAATACAAAACAATTATTGTTGTTAGTACTGACAATAGTATTTAAACGAAGACTATTGTTCTCAACTGTGATATATATTTACAATCAGATTCATTGCCAATATAATAAAATATAATTTCATTTGGAAACCATATATAAAATAAGAAACATTTTATAGAGCCTCGTCATATATTAATATGAAAGTAAATAAACGTTGACATTTACAAAAGCGCTTTTCGTGGGAGGGGTGATTTATAGTATGTGCTTGTTCTACTTACCTGTATAACTTACTTAATATCCATTTTAATTAAAAGACAAATCAGGCGTTGCCCATCTAATTTATTATCATTGCTTCAGTAGTAAAAGTGTAATACGTACATACCTAAATGATGAGTGATGACGATAATTGATGAATCGAAATATAATTAATACATTTTAAACCCTACTTATTTACTGATAAACACGTTTGTACTGATATTTGCTACAATAACGTACTCGCAATAATAATGTACTCTATTGCTTTACGTCAAATTCATGAAATAACAAAAAAACTTACGATACGAAACGTGTTTTTTACAATTAATTTGAATAAACGGTATTATATTATTTTTCATCATCATCTGCATAAACAGTAACAAAACAATACTATTAATTTAGCTACAGTATCGTATTTGAAAGAACATTATTTAGTAAAAAAAATATTAATAGTAATATTGGGGTCAGTCATAAACTCGACTGTTTTCGAGAAAAGAGCTTATTAATTTACAATCGGGAGCGAGGTCCAAAAAAAAAAAAATCAAAGTATTAAATACAAGTATAAAAGAAGAGTTCTTAATATAATTCGTTAGCGTATGAATATGTAAAAGTTTTAAACTTACATACTATGAAATAACGACATCACTTGAAAGGTTTCAGCCAACGTCTACCATATTTGAAATCCGACAATCTCGTAACAATCTTTTCCACGTTAACGTTGAGTTATAAATTGGCTCGTCATCGATTGTTTTGTAAGGTCAAATGTTGTTATTGAAAATGTATTATTTTTAAAACGAAATCAGGCATTTGCATTATAATATTAAAAAAGTGATTTAAAGATTCAAATTACATATTAAAAATTAAAATACAATCATTAATAACATATATGATCTTTTATCCGTTAATGTGTTAATAATCGAGTATAATTTTAAGGGAGTTACATAATTATTTTTACAATTCATAATTGTATTCACTGGTAGAGTTTTAGTATATACCTTCATTCTTCTTCTTAGATAATGGCAATCTGTGTACATACAATTTGTGCCAGTGTCATGTGGGTAAGATGTACTATTAATCTTGACAGACTACATGACAGCCTGAGATCCAGCCAAAAAACTCTAGATACCTTATTTCGCGACTCACAACAAATTAACTATAATGATCATTGAAGATAAATGAAAAAAGTGTTCGTATAATACATAAATAGTTAAGTATAAAACAGTTCAGTACTTTATTTTTTGCTACTCTGTTTGCCGGTCAATTTTCCTTATAGAAAAACTTTCATATTTTTGGAAACCGTTAGGTTAGATCTATATATTATAGTATAATTATAAAGAATATTACAAGGTTACTTTACTGGGGCATAGTGAGTACTGGTAAGGTTGTTGTTTCTCTTTAAAATTTTATACAACGTAGAATTGCACAAGATGTTTTCCAAGGATAGATGCTTCCATAACTAGAGTTAGTCTTCAGCAAGAGCTACCTAATAAAATACTCCTTCCTTCTCTACTTAACAATCCAAATAGGTATTAATAAAAACATACCTGGAAAGCTACGAAGCATCACACAAAGAGTTAAATAAACATTATCCATTAGACCAAATTGTGAACCTAAACCATTCTCGAATCCTCAGGAATAACATAACATAACATAAGCTCAGGCCTGTTATCCCCGAAATAGCAAACTACATGTTTCGCCGAGCTTAGTTCCGTCGCAGATGTGACAGTGGGCGAGCCTGTCGCCATATCGGGCACAAATTCCAAACTCCGGGATGATACTGATTAGAAAAACCCAATACCACTTGACCCGACCCGGGGATCGAACCCGAGGCCTCAGAACGGTAGTCGCACCGTAATACAACTGAGCCACCGAGACAGACACAAAAAAAATCATCAAAATCGGTTCAGCCGTTTAGGAGAAGTTTAGTCACATACACACGCACAGAAGATTTATCTATATTAAGATTTAGCGATTATACTTTACTTTACATGGTATCATCGACTAGAATTCTCTTGGGATATTTACCGATTCTATTGCATTAACAAAGAAAATTCATTAAACTTATCGAGATTAGGTTAGGGGGATGCTCTGAGCGTGTACCATTCACATATTAATTATTAAAGTGTTTTATTTACTTTGTTTTGCTGTAAAAAGCTTTCTAAAGGTTTTTCCGTTTTATTTTCACACCAAGTTGCATTTTCATATTCACATTCACATTTTCACACTGGCCAGACCAGGCCACTTACCAGACAGCCTTCCCAGTGCAATGGACGGTATAGGTCCCCACCCCTTTCCTCCTTAGTTTGGAAAAACAACAGAGTCCAGACCCCGCTGAAACTATGCACCCAGCTATTCTTACCCTAAGAAGCCTAAATGGTGCCCTGCACAGCATACTACCCATGTGGTGATAAGTGTCACTTCTTGCCTCACCCCTACAATCAACGGCCTTATTGTCCTGCTCTTCACACCTAAAACATTGGCCTCCCCGTTCTACACCCGAAGGATAAATTAGGCGAGTGTGACCCAGGCGTAAACACCGGAGACAATGCAATAAAACTGTTCAGACAGCTAAGTCCATATTATAGAATTTTTGCCGACATCAATAACATTTTTTGTGATTAATTATTGAAAAAAAATATTTACCAATATAAAAAAAAACTTATATATAACTAGCTGAGGCCGCGACTTCGTTCGCGTTTCATATATAAAAAATTAAATTGGATCAAAATGTGAATCTAAACCATTCTCGAATCTTCAGAAATAGACACAAAAAAATTCCATTATCAATCGGTTCAGCCGTTTAGGAGGATTTTAGTTACATACACCCACACAGAAGATTTATTTATATAAAGATATACATTTCTAATAATGAAAAAAAAATTAATCAATTTAGTAGTACCGGAGATTACCCGAACATCCAAACATTACATCTTTACAATATTAATATATATGTTATTACGCATACACTGCATTATTATGGTTTTTCATACATTATGTTACTATAGAATATAAACCACTACCAGTTGCTACCAGTAATAACCAGACAGACAATTTTTTTTAAACTATCGAAATGTTTTGTAGTCGATTATAAAGCCTCGCATAGTATTTTTTCTTAAATATCTTCAATGTGCTATAAATTTCGTCTCAATAGCCTTTTATTATAACTATAGGTTTTTATAACATTTTAGAGATTTTATGCAATGTGACCTTATTCGTAGTTTTCTCTCTATACTACATATAATTTGATTAGGGCAATTAGATTCTTATTATATACCAGCTGTGTGCTTAAGTACTTGTCAGATGTCTCTTTGTTGAAATCATAAATGACTATTATATATAACTATTAGGCAAACGCCCGCGGCTGCGCCCGCCTTTCATGTATTCTTCACAACATCTTATTTCTTATACGGAACCCTAATTTTTGTTTAGTACTAAGATAAAGTAAAATATAAAGGAGTACAAATAAGTTTCCGCCGTTTTATTGTAGATGGCGGGCACGGAGTTTCGGTTAGCTTTCGCAGATGATAACCGGCTTAAAAAATAGTTTGGACATTCAAGAACAACATAACCTATTAATATCATTGATTTTATATTGGTAAAATTTTTATACGTTGAAAATGTCAAAATTTGAGTCAAGTAAGCGTCATTTGCGGGAAATATTAGTTTACTTCTTTAATTTAAAGAAATCTGCTGCTGAGGCGCATCAATTGCTCGTAGAAGCATATGGCGAGGGTGCTTTGTGTGAGAGAACGTGTCGAGAGTGGTTTGAAAAGTTTAAAAACGGTGATTTCGACGTAGAAGACAAAGATCGCAGTGGAAGGCCAAAAATTTACGAGGATGCGGAATTGGAGGAATTATTGGAGGAAGATTCATCTCAAACACAAAAAGAACTTGCTCTAACATTAGAAGTCACTCAGCAAGCAGTCTCACATCGTTTAAAATCATTAGGAATGATTCATAAACAAGGAAATTGGGTTCCGTACGAATTAAAGCAGAGAGATATTGAACGCCGATTATGCTTAAGTGAAATGCTGCTAGCTAGACATAAAAAAAGGGTTTTGTACATCGTATCGTAACTGGTGATGAGAATACATTATGACAATCCAAAAAGAAGAAAATCATGGGGATTACCTAGCCACGCGTCAACATCAACAGCAAAACCGAATATTCACGGAAAAAAAAACTTATGCTGTGTATTTGGTGGGATCAGCTAGGTGTAGTGTATTATGAGTTGCTTAATCCGAGCGAAACAATTACTGGAGCCCTCTATCGAACACAATTGATGAGATTGAGCCGAGCTCTGAAGGAAAAACGCCCTCAATACTATTCTAGACACGAAAAAATTATTCTTCTGCATGACAATGCTCGTCCACATGTTGCGGCCCCCGTGAAAAAGTACTTGGAAAAACTTGATTGGGAAGTGTTACCCCACCCGCCGTATTAACCAGACAATGCACCGTCCGATTATCACCTGTTCCGGTCCATGGCACATGCTCTGACGGCGCAGCGGTTCACATCTTATGAGGATACCAAAAATTGGGTTGATTCGTGGATAGCCTCAAAAGACAAGGAGTTCTTCAGACGTGGGATTCGAATGCTGCCTGAGAGATGGGAAAAAGTGGTTGCAAGTGATGGGCAATATTTTAAATAAATTTATATTACCGTTCTTCTATAATAAATAATTAATTTGTGTTAAAAAACGGCGGAAACTTATTTGTACTCCTAATATTTCTAATAATAAATTCAAGCACTTTTCCGTAAAACTTTGCATCGAATCGGTATTTATTCAATCTTTTATGAGTTTTAATTTTTTTATGCGGTACCCTAATTATTTTCGAAAATTAAAAGTATCCTAAGTGACCCGGATTAACTGCAGCTAGCTATCTACTAAAGAAAGTGCCGTCAATATCCATCCAGTCGTTCCGGAGATTACCCGAAACAAACAGACAGACAGACAGACGTTATACGTATACGTTATACGTACATGTCAGATTAATAAAATAATTTTAACATTACAAACAGACACTTGAATTTTTTATTTATTAGTATAAAAGTATTTATTAAAAATGGCGACAGAATAACAATTTCTTCAGCACTAAAAATCGTATGACGTAAGGCCGGCTGTATGCAGTTGCTGTATAAGCGGAACGAGACAAAATAATTTTATTTTGTCTTTATTGTTCTTTTGGTAATTTATTTTTTTCATTTAAAATTTACTTATTATTAATGCATTATTAAAATATATATACCTAAATTATATTAACGCTATCTAAATAAAACATATTTTGTTAAACATTTGTAAACTAGTTTATCAATTGGAGTTTTAAATAGACTTTCAATAAAGTAAAGTTTATTTTCAATTTAAATTTATTATAATCGATCTCACTATAAAAAATAAGCTGCCTTGGCCGAAGTTATTTTTAAAATTCTTTCAGCGTTCTTAATGTATATAGATAAAATAATTATTTACCTGGTCCGAGGTTACTTTATACAAACTGTACAATATATCGTTCGGATGACCACGCACTTACCAAAATAGAATACGGAACTATTAAAATTAAAATAACCTTCTAATATCTGACTTTATATTGAAAGTTCGAAACAATGGAATAAAGCGATAGTTTTGTTTTGAACAGTAAACGCAAATAAATATCTATTAGCTACCAGTTTAGAAAATATAAAATTAGGTTAAAAAGGAATAGTGATCTTAAATCCAGCAATTTTAAATTACAGCAAATACCATTGTAAGGTCTTCTTCTTCTTCTTCTTATATAATGGCAATTTGTGTACACAGAATTTGTGCCAATGTCATGCAGGTAAGATGTATTTTCATCTTGTTCAATCAGCGTTACCAAGATCCAGCGAAACGGTAGCCCATTCTACTAGTACTTTTAATGGAGATTTGTCGGCATCTCAGAATAAAAGTTACGCGTTATTTTCCATAATAAACTCAACCTGTACACAATAACTACAAGTACACAAAACGCTACCAAGATTACATGATGTAGAGTCAAATATACAAGTTTAATGAATTAATGAAAACAATTGCTACATGACATACTGAGATCCCGCCAAAACCCCCAATTTTAAGATTAAAATATTTAATTATGTAAAAAATTACCCCACAAAATAAAAATAGCAACGCTAAATCCTGATAACACATGAACTCGTCTTCAATTCTTTATTCTCATTAGAATATGTTTCACCCTAATTGAGACATATACGTGTTTTCTTAGCAAATGGAATGCATATTCTTTAATTATGATTTTCATCTATCAAATTGTAAAATTTGATATACGAATGAATTTCTAATCTCCATTTTAATTTGTATATTTTCAGCGTTATATCAGACAATTATTATATTTAATTTAAAAACATGATAAATAAAATCACGTCTAATAAGGTTCGTCATGCAGGTCTCTTTTAATAACTTAATTGTTAACCTAATATAATATTATTATTAGTTCTAAAGCGATGATGGTGCAGCAGGTAGTGCGGCCGCATTCCGCGTTAATCGAGGCGAGTTCGATCCCACCTATCCAACTCTAAAATCAGCCTAAGCTTTCGATGAAGGAAAACATCTTGAGGAAACCATGGCATGGTGGCAGAGCATTTTCTAATAATGCCCGCCTGGGTAGTTACCACCCTCAAGTTAGAAAACCTGTCGCCAAATACCAATAGGTGTGTTCTGCCAGCATCACTTGAGAACTAGTACCTAGGCTTAGTGTGTTTACCATCCTGGACCACATCGTCACTTAACATAAGGTCTAACCACTGAGCCTATACTGTGTAAAAAAATGCAGCCTTATTAGTATATCAGATCTATTGTGATCGCCTCCTCATTGCTACCCCATGTTGGGTATCTCTTGATATATTCCATAGCCTACTTTTTGCCCTATTTTAGACCGATCAGTAAGCCAAAGAATGTTTTAGAATCTAAAATTTTATTTTGATAATTTAGTCATGTTTCTCATGAACAGTGCCCGAACAATATACATGTTGGACACAATTGAAGCTTTGCGGTTAAGTGCCTTCATCATTCGCCCTCAAAGCCACGGTCAACATCATTAGTTAGTTAAACAAAAAAACACAACTGAAATTAATTGTAGTGCTTGATCTACAGTTGATAAAATACTAGCTGCTCTCCGCGGTTTTATCCGCTTAGTTCCCGTTCCCGTGGGATTTTCGGATTAAAAACTATGTCACTCCCTGGATTTCAAACTATCTCGATACCAAATTTCATCTAAATCGGTCGAGTAATTTTTAAGTTTATTCGTTACATACAAAAATATAAATCATTCCGCTTTATAATATTAGTATAGATATCTAGTACTTTCGTGCAAAACTAACTAAAAAGACCTTAGATTTGTAGAAGTCAAATGAATAAGAACATTGTGGATATATGAAATGAAAGTCAGCCTCGCTTTTTAATTTCCAACAAAAGAATATAAATTGGAGCAGTCTCTTAAAACAGATGTTACAAAACGGTCATCTTTCAATTCAATATATATTCCTTTGTTCGGAGTCAAACGAATTAATGTAACATCGATTCTGGGCGCTGCTTTCAATATAACGTTGATATTTGCAGCTTTTATTGTTAAATGACACGCATATTATGTACTAATAGATGTCCGCGACCTTTATAGTGTTTTACGGCAATAAAATGTCTTGTCTGTGTTAAAAAATGTAAATTCTAATTTCTTTCTTCAATAATAATAATTTTACCGTTTTCAGCCTTTACAAAAAAATAATAAAGCTCAGACAAGAAATAAATACTATTTTGTTATATTACCAGCTAGTAATATTGTAGTATAAACACTTTGGGCTAACAAATTATATAACTGTTGGTTCAGACTAGAATGTTTTATTACAATTCGAATGAAATACCGTAGAAAAGCACACTAATGAATCATTTGAATACATATAATAACTCGGTTGCAGCATACTAACAAGGCAAATAAAATGAACTGCATAATGGAACCTTGATGATGAACGTAGAGGTAGGATAATCTATAAAAGGAAATAATACTATGATACCATATTTAACCACGAAATCTTATAGTTAAAAAAGGTTTTTGATTTTAATATTAATAAATTTCCCAAGCAATATTCAGTTTTTTATAATACACATGTTATACATTTAAGGTGATAAATTTCAATAATGTTATTTGTATAATTAGTGATCTGTACTTGGAATAGGTAGTTAATGCTTTTATCGTATTATCAAAACTAATAAGAGTCTTGTAGGTAATAGTGTTAAATTTTACAATAAAATCCCAAACACATTACCGATTTATCGGACAACGAAGTTCAAGCATCATCTCAAGTAAGTTTTAATTTGCAAAGGTTTTAATAGGGTGGATCATTATGTGAACGACGGTGATGTCTGTCTGGAAGTGACAGCTTTCTCTGTGCATCTACTAATCAATTTGTACTATTAGTTGCAAAGTATCAAAAAAACATGCAGAAAAAAGAAACCACATCGTGTTTCTTGCCGGTTCTTTTCGAGGACTGGATTGTTTTCCGAACCGTTGGTTGTATTTTGACGTTCATATGCGCCTTACTAGGGCCTAAATTGAATAAAGCATTTTTTAATTTTGAATTTGAAGTATTTTTCAGAATGTTTTCAATTAATCGTTTTGAGATCGTTTGGAGAACAGTATCAATATAGAAGTATATACTCGTACATACAGATATGAATAATCGAGAAATCAAGATAGTTAGTTAAATGATTTTGCAAAAAAAATTGTTACAATAAAAAATCTTTCGTTGTCTATATTAAAACAAAAATATCTTGAAACAAGTTGGTCAGAGATTATCGAAAACAAAACAAATGTGTGGCTAAATTTCTAGAGTAAGTTTTTTATGGTAATATCGTATAATTTATTATTAGAATCTTACTAACTGGTTAGTATTTAGAACCGTGGTTTAAAAAATACGTATCATTTTATTCGTATTTAGAAGAAAAAACAGCTATAATATAAATTTTGGTAAACTACATACTAATTTTATAGTTTTATTTTACACTTATCGCAGCAATTTAATGATAACTTTGCATTTAAAAATAAAGATAATGGATGAATTATTAACATTTTTCTTCCATTCAGGTTATTGTTAGACAGGTAAAACAACTAAAAATATTAAAATAGTGTGTAAGATATTTTTATTTAATGTCTAATCAACATTTTCAAGTACATTCTTACAAAATTCATTGCATTAAATAATAATTGTATGTAGGTGAAATTGCTAGTGAATTTATATTATACTTGATGTACATCGTAACTTTTATAAGATGCAAAGTGGCAGTGAATGCAAAATCAGCAAGCAAGACGTGGCACTCTGCCAGACCACATCCATGTCATTTGCCTCCCCAATCATGTAGCACTTTACAGAGGCACGTAACGATGCGAAGCGTCGTTTCCTTTTTTAAAACGTATGTTTTCAAATATGTTTTAAATAAAATAAAAAGGGTTATTTGTAGGTATAGATACTACTCTCATTTTACACTCTTTCACCCGAAATAATAATACGGTATAATAATTATATTAATGTTATCGGAAAAGAAGAATATGCGATGCTCGATGACCTCAGTAGAGCCTTCTAAAAGTAGAGTTGGCCTTAAAATGAACATGGACAAGACGAAAATCATATCTAATTTCCATGTTGTGCAAACTCCGATTAATATGCTACTCTACAACTACGCTCGAAGTAATTGACAGTTATATACCCCTGGAACAAACTGTCCAGATAGATAGATACAACTTTAAAAAACAAACTTATCGTCGAATCCAACTTGGTTGGGCCGCATTTAGGAAACTACGCAGAATCTTCACGTCCCAAATACCGTCTCAAGACAAAAGTCTTCGAACAGTGTGTGTTGCCAGTGAAGACTTACGGCACTTAGACGTGGTCGCTTACAATGGGGCTAATAAGAAAGCTCAAAGTTACCCAAAGAATAATGCTTGGAGTTTTACTGTGTGATCGAATCAGGAATGAGGAGACCTGCAGAAGAACCAAAGTAACTGATATTACGCGAAGAATTGGCAAACTTAAGTGGCAATGAGCACATTGTTCGTAGAACCGCTGCCCGATGGGAGCAACGGGTTCTCGAATGGGTACCTCGTACTGGAAAACGCAGTGTGGGTAGGGCCCCCACAGGGTGCAGGGGGCGACGCGGTGCTTGCGAAAGTTACCCCGTGTCGCCTCCATCCCAAATGCAGCGGACGGCTCCGGGGGGTTTTAGTGGGTATTTCCGGAGCGCTTCACGCCCAGGTGAGTCCCACACTGGCACGGAGCTCGTCACTCCGTGCCCTCTTATCTATTGTATTTGGGGGACTCTGATCCCGCAAATACAATAGATAAGGGTAGTGCGTAAATGCATTTCCCCTCGTCAAAAAAAAAAAAAAAAAAAAAAAAAAAGGGCCCCCACAGGGTAGACCGACGACCTAGCGAAGGTCGCGGGTATTCGCCGGATGCGGGTGGCGCAAGACTGGTCATTATGGGGTTCTTTGGGGGAGACATATATCCAGCAGTCTTTCGGTTAAACGGATGGATTAAGATATAAGTAGTTGTTATTCATAGTGTTAACTAAAATTTAAAAATTCATAATAATATATTTTTATTCATAGTCGTGTTTTTCATTAACTACAATATTTATGTAAATATGAAAAAGGTTATAGCAATATATAACTTGCGTTAATCACCAAATTAACTTTATAATCGAATCGGAACTACTTTTAAAGAGAGCCAGTGACAATCTTTTCAAGTCTCTCTCCTAACTAATCACATGTCAAAATTAAAACTTCTTTATTGATATGTTCCATGAAGTATGTTACAGACATAGAGAAACAAAAGTGTTGCTTACCTCTTGTCAGTATATATTTAATGAATTCAGCTATTGTCAACTGACAAATCACACATAGTAATATTAACATAAGGCCCCCGAACATGGTTACCATTCAAATATATAAAAATTCAGTAGCCGTGTTCTGAAATCGTGGCTTTTGTCCAAAACTTATAGAATAAAAGCTTAATGTGGTGTGAATATTTCGTAACGCCATGCCAAATGAACTCTGATAAAACCACTGGACTCGGTGGTCAAATTTCAATTCATTCAATATTCATTCGGATTCATAAGCACTGATTCATGTTTTATGAATGAATAAATTTTAATTATTTTTCTATTTAATGTTCAACAACCCCTCGATGTGATCATATACTCTGCTGACTACTATTATTCCGTTCCAATTACTACAGCTTCGTCAAATAGATATAACTTACATTATAATAGGTGTTTATTTTAGTATTTTGAATCAAATATATTTATGATTGTAGACATGTTTATTTATGTGCATACTAATGAAGCAATATTATTTTAAATTTATCTTTTTATATACGGAATAGGCTCAGTGTTTTGACCATAATCTCACCTGATATTAAGCGATGATGTGGTCCACGATGGTAAGCACAATAAGCCTAGAGGTTACTGCCTCTCAAGTGATGCTGCCGAAACACACCTATTGGTATTTGGAAACAGGTTTTCAAACTTGATGATGGTAGCCACACTGGCGGGTATTATTAGAAAATGCCCTACCACCATGCTATGGTTTCCTCACGATGTTTTCCTTCAACGAAAATTCAAGCTGATGTTACAGTTGGCTACGTGGGCTCGAACCCGCCTCCAATGACGCGGAATCCGGCCGCCCTACCCACTTCGCCGTCATCTCTTTAGCATTATATTATTATACAAGTTTGTGTCGTAAAACAATTAAGGATTATATATCTAAATCCATTATTATCCATAATACTGTATTACTATCAGGGATATGATATACAAATGTGTAATATGTAATGCAAATTTTATATTATTCATAATATAAACAGGCAGTGTAGGTACCTAGATAGATATCCCTACATATTTTGTGTCCCTATGCCCTTGATATTATAACCCATGCCGCAAACTATCCGCTTATCTCGTGTTCATATCCTACATAAACGGCTCATCATGTTCTGTGACTATGAAGTTACATAACTCCATGAGGATACTATTTCTTTTAGAATTATTCGAAATAACATATTTATTTCGTTAGTATATAACATATTCATTTTAACCTGCTATCCTAATTGTCAATATAAAAAAGTACGCACTAGAAAAAAGTAAATCAATTTACGTACTGGTCCGTTGTTATTTAAAAAATACAAAAAATTATGTCATTCCCAAATGTAATCATTGTCCATTTCAATAATCATATAGCGTGTTGATAGATTCGTACTTGTATTTTGTCCTTGACGATCGTGAAAACAAAAACAGGCCGATAATACCCTCCCCCCATTCCTGGAATACCGCGTCTGCTCTCTAAGAATGTTTGCAGACATACCAGCGTTATTGCATACTAGTGAACAATATCAAACACACACACTGACGAAAACACATAATTGACTTTGAACTTCCGAAAATATCAATAGTTATTCATATTTACAATGGTTTCGTTTGTTTAAAAAATTTAATAAATAAAATTCATACTAATAAATGAAATTGAAGTATCTGTTGGTAATATCAAAATAACAACATTTTACCAAAATACAAATGAATGTATAGACAGAACCTATTATGTCAAAAACAAAAATTCCTTCTGTCTGTTTGTCCCGACTAATCTCCGGAACGGCCGGACGGATGTTGATGAGGCTTTTGCAGATAGCTGATGTTACTCCGCGTAAGTAACTTAATCTACTTGTATTTTTCGAGAACAATTAGAGTTCCGTATAAAAAAAATCAAACTGAAGTAATTGTAAATAAAATACGATTCAATGGACAGCACCATCAAAACATTATTTTCCTTTTAGCTTGGGACATAGAAAAATGTTTATAATTAAGAACCAATTGACTTTGGGAACTTATTTATTTATTTATGATATAAAAGTACCGAAGAGACAGGTTAGTTGATTTTCCATAAATAGCCTCAAACACGACAATAGTCTTATCCGAGCTCATAGAACTTGCCAATATCATGCTATAGACTAACTAACAACATCCTTTATACCCAGATAGCCTAACATAGAAATGTATCTTTTGCAAAAACCCTTCAAAACACCTGACTTGAAGGAAATAAATAACATACAAGAATTTAATTATACTGTTTGAACAAATTGAATCAGAGAGCAAAATATAAATATATCTAATGCTTTTTGTACGTTTTATTACTTTAAATACAAACCACCTTTGTCATTGCTTCATCTTGCTTTGTCAAAATTAAATTACGATTTCTTCATTCAATTGTATGAAAATATTGATAGAGGTCCATTACATACGAAATTACATTTCTATTTATAACTTCCAAAGTTTCATTTGATCCGGTATCCCTCTAGGGGTTTGATATGAACAAGAGAAATTAATTCTTATAAAAGTGTCCAAAAACAGAATCTAACGTTACTTACTTAATTCAGAGATTGTAGTTCTTATATAAATAATGCAACATTTTTACAATAAGTAGAGGATTTTAAGAATCCATTCACAAACAATTCGGCCATAATCTATTATTGAAAATTCGAAGAAAAGTTTTGTACAGATTTTTCAAATTAACAGCACTAAAGTAAACGAAAAACTACAAAAAAAAATAAGTAAAGAAACTCAGTTGACAATAAAAGAAGAAAAATGTTTGGAACGGTTTTATTTTTGCCTATTTATATAAAGATTACTGATATTTGCATAACTTTGTGTTTTTTTGTAACCACGTCAGTTCTCTTATTTAAATGGCTAAAGACATACATCAGAACTTCCATTATCTATATAACCTCTTTAGAGGTTAATTATCAATACTCAATAACTCATATCTATAAACTAGCTGTGTACCCGTGGCTGCGCCCGCGTTTCATATAAATTTTCACTGCGTAATACACATTTGAATTTTTTTATACGGATCCCTATTTTCCAAAAAGTTTTTCGCTACCAACATTAAGCAAAGACACTTCTCACAAATTCAAATACCTGCCAGTCAAACCGTGCATTGAATCGGCTTTTATTCACAATTTTATGAGTGTTAATGTTTTTACGCGAAACCCTAATTATTTTCTAAAAACAAAAGTACCCTTAAAGTACGCAGAGTAACTTCAGCTATCTACGAAAAAGAGTCCCGTGAAAATCGGTCCAGCCGTTCCGGAGATTACCCGGAACAAACAAACAGACACACAAGAAATTATAAAATTGTATTTTTGGTATAGGTGTCGTAGATGGTTATAGGCCCTTTCTCATTTTTTCATTTTACTCTTATGTACATTTTTACTGCTAACGAAAACAAAAGTTTCTCATTTTTCTTCATTCATTTGTTTTTTTAGGATAGGTATAAATAAAATAATATATGCACAGGACATATGAAACGCGGGCGGACCCGATGGCACCAGCTAGTACTTAATAAAATAAAATTAAGCTTCTTTTTAGTACATTTAATTATGCAATAAACCGAGAATCCAAAGCGTCTAATTCATGGAAGTAACCGGGCAAGGGACACTAAATAAATCATTTACGATATTTACCTATTATCCCGAGAGCCTACACGTTCGACGTTAATTAGAAAAGGAGACTGTAGCACTTTTTATGTGAAACATAATATAATTATTTATGGTCTACTGGTACTCTACGTCGCCTTGATTTGCTTATAATTTTTTTGAATGTACAACCTTTAAGAGGATATCCTAGTGGCATCTATTCCATACAAACGTAGTCCCCTGTTTGCAAAATCAAAATCAAAATCAAAAATATTTGCATACGGTAAAATCAGCCCGAGCTGCAGTTGTCCTTTTCGTGTTTTATATTTCTTTCTTTGGGACGCAACGCGATAACAATAAATTTCTGAAATACCTACTTTTCTGACCCCATGTCCTCTTAAGCTATAGATAAAGCTACTATTAGTGAGCAATATTGATTTTATAATAATATACACATATAATAAAAGGTGACTAGATGACTTACACTATACAGGGTTGTCAAAATTTTGATTAAATCAAAAGTATTATTTTTGTACTACCAAGTTTGAATTTTAATGGTGCAGTAATATACCTGTGGGATGCTTTGTAATATCTATTTTTCTACACTATAGGCTATATTATATACCTTTTATGGATCACAGTGGAGGAACAGAGATAAGCGTGTAATACAATTGGACATAGAACACATATAGTATGCTTACTATATTAAAATATGCGTTTGGTTGAGGACACTACTGCAGTAAAATTAAAATTCAAAAATCCATTACAACATCAGTCGAATACTAATGCAATCATAACGTAATCCTATTTGTAGATATTTAATAAATTTGATCATTTATACTACAAATAATAACAATTTCTTATTTTAACGTAAATAGTAAAAACGATTTAATATTTCAATGTATTCTAACCAAAAGCGTTCACGTTTTAATTGTTAATATGAATAATTGATAAAATTATATATTACCCGGTAGCATGACGTAGACGAGACGCCGCCGCCCAATTTGTTTAATAAAACACTATTTTACTGTCACAATATATAAATGTTATTTTATTATCACACGAGTAATTTAAATCTTGTCCGATGTTCTAGTTATGAAAATAAAAAATATATATTTATTCACTGTATTTGAACGAGTTTATTAATTTAAAATGTGCTATGCACGTGCACAGTCGACAATGTAACGTTACAATTATTATATGTAGGTAGGTGTGTTGTGTAAAAAGTCATGTGCACAATTCAGTAAACGTTTGTGACGATTGTATCGGTTTGTCCACGTACCGGGCGTGCGCGCCGTGTCTTTCGTCGGACTAAACTGTAGGGCTTCTGAGTCGCGAGGGCGGCGCGCCCACGCTCGATACCGCCGCCTTCCTACCGCCCTCCCACGTTGCAAAATCATTTATACATAATTTCAACTGATAAATGTAAAAATAAATCTATATTTCGGCTTATTAATTCTATTTTTGTCTATATATAAATGTTATTTTTTTTTCACTCATAACCATAGTAATTATTATATAGAATGCGTGGTCGTTAAAAGAATAACTGTTTTCATAATCGTATACTGTATCATTAACTCGTCGAGCTATTATTATACCTGTTACAATTACGAACTATGTTTGTATTGAAAATAATGTGTAGATATTTTTCTTTGTATTTATGAATAATACTACAGTATCTATATTATTAAAAAAAGCCTTTCAACGTTTCTAAAAATTATACTAATTATTGGATGTCATAAAAATAAAATTAGCCTATAATTATTATAAATATATTATTATAATTACTAGGTAAATATCTCTTCCTGTAATTCAACTTAATCTGGACATTAACATACTACATAGAGAAATCTATATAAGTTTAGATATTTCCGATAAATAATAGTGCGAGAATATATTTCAGCGGCCTAACTGTTTTCAACAGCAACTTAAATTCGTAAACAAACAAATCATTATTATAATAAACGCCTCTGCACAATCCAAACGAAATTAAATCAACATTATAATTATTACATCACTAAATATATTTAATGCAATAAAATAACTAATATCACATTTATGTACACCGTTTTATAGAAAAATAATAAAATACTTAATTATTTTATCTAAAGTAAACATTATTTTACATTTCGCAAGCTCGTCGACGTTGCCTATACAGTCTCTCTCGTAGTAGCTAGCTGACGTAGCAAATCGTAGCAATAACTCCGTAGGACGTCGAGCTACGATTCTACACAACAATTAAAACATACATTACTATAAATAAATAAACGCATAAAAATAATCTTTGAATACATCTTCTTGTATATTTTGAAATAGACAAATAGTAGTCTGGGTGTAAAATCGTTTCAGAATGATTGATGTGCGTATTACTGAAATCACCGATGTGATAACGGCTAATGAACAGGATTATAACACAGATGTGATACGGATTCATCTGTATATTTCTACCTCTTCGAAACCTTTAAGTAAATATATAGGCTTATAATAGTTTGTAGTAACTATATAGTTGATACAAAAAAAAAGAAGTGATACATACAAAATAAGGGTAAATTCATATCTCACGATAAATTTAATTTCAATCACATTCATAAAAACCTTTTATAAACACAACCCAATTCGATCGCGTTTCATAGATGCCTATCAAGCGTGAAATAAAACCACACAAGAAATGTTTTTTTTTAAGTTTGATTATAACTTAAACATACAAGCTAGCCTTACACCTTTTTTTTTTTGACGGGGGGAAATGCATTTACTCACTACCTTTACCCATTGCATTAGTGAGACCGATGTCCCCCAATGCAATGGATAAGGGGGCACGGAGGGACGTCTCCGTGCCAGTGTGGGACTCACCCGGGCGAGAGTCGCCCGGAAATACCCACTAAAACCCCCCGGGGCCGTCCGCCACATTTGGGATGGGGGCGACACGGGGTGGCTTTCGCAGTCACCGCAGTCACCGCGTCGCCGCAGTCACCGCGTTGCAAGCTAGCCTTACACCTAACAATACAAATAGATATTTGTATACCTTAATTATAAACAATCAAGGAAAAAACTATAACTACTGTGATAGATTATCAGTAATAACAATTTCAAATCAAATAAGTTTTGGTAGAATTTAAGACTACCAATGTTTTAATATTAGTTCGTTTTAAATAACTTTTATGATATGGGAGATGTAATCTAATAGTCAGTAAACCGAAACCCGCTGTCCAAAAGATTTATGACGATTTTTTTTCCCTTGAATAATACCCATTCAAAAATAAAATATCCAAAAAAATGAAACAAAAATAATAGCATACATTTTGAACAAATGCACGAAATTATATTAAAAAAAAAATTATATAAAATACAATTAGTAAAGATATCCATTTTAATTAAAAACATTGATTCACCAACTGATAGGAATTACTGGAATTTAAACATATAAATGTTAAAGTTTGTATATTTATTTGTCTATCAGGGAACGGCTGAACTGATTCTATTAAAATCCGGTATAGAAGACGCTGATGTCATAAAAGAGAGAACAGTATACTTTCTATAATTTATTACTACAACTTAATTTATGCCGGCAAAGAGTACAGGCACCATCTAGTTGATTATATTAGAGATTGGTCGTCGACGTATTTTTCGTTAACAAAACCAGACGGTTTACCGTCCTTCGTCGACTAGTCGATTAACTAGTTAAATTCATAGACTAAATCAGTATAGTTTCATAAACTGACGGTCTATCTAATCGGTGAGAATAGTTATAACGCTGTTCTAAAAGAAACAACTCCATTACTAAACTATTTCTACAGTTACTATCACAATATTTGTTTTTCTTTTCTGTTATTGAATGAAACTTTTAGTTAATATTTTTTCCATATTTCATATTTTTCTATTCTCTGAACTAGCTGAAGTATGTACAATGATTTTAAATTAAATTAATTGTCGAAACATTTATTTGTTGTTGTAAACAGTCGAATGAAGATTTGTAATATACGAATTGTAAATGCGTCGTCATTGCAATGTTGAAACTTTGGTAAATCGTAAGGGCGTTAATTTTACGTAACCGGTGAGTTTATTCAAAGCTAGTCTTTAGATTATATACATACTAAGGTACTTTGAAATGAGAGCTGTGCATTTTTTTAATTGATATTTTTGATTAGAGTAATTTTACCATACTAGTAAAAAACACAGTCATTCGCATTATATGTTTTCTTTTATCTTTAATTTGTCATATAAATAATTAGGAAAATTAATAAATTTTATTCCATTTTACAACTATGGCTTTACCGTTGGCAAAAAACATTCGTCGGAAACGACTGTCTCATATTATTAGGTGATATGACTTTGTAATAAAAAATTAAATCCAACATTTAAGTATAATCAACAAACATGTAGGTTTTAATCAGAGTTTCCCCCTTATAGTGTACATCTATACCCAGAATTCCTTATGTACATAGGGGCCTACAAAATTTGTAACTTTTTTCTCTTGGGGAAAATCCATCGTCCATCACGAAGGACAGCAGAAAAGTTATATGAAATTGTTTCCCTAAAAACACAACCTGCCTCTTCAGATATTGCTGGCGTTTTCATCTGTGACTCCCGAATTACGCAATCTCTCCAAAGACATACCATACTAAGGTCATCAGCGATCATCACCTCAGCTTCCATTGTAATTTGTAACTTGGTTTTATACTTATAGGCGTCTCACAAGTAAAACCCCTCGGGGTGATTTTTTTAAATAAATTTTGTCTTCCTCATAACGTAGTTGGGTGAAGCCCGGACCTTCTGTACCAGTCGGAGCGGATAAAAAAATCTAGGTTTACAAAACTACGACGAGCAAAGGAAATAAATTCCACCTCGCCTACCAGACGAGAGGGTGAGTGTACGCCGAACCCTCCCTTGCTCTGTTATATCCGCTTTGAAACTAGAGGGATACTATACCTGTTAGATTATTATCCGGCAGCCAAACAAGCCGACATTGCGCAGAGTATGCCACAATCAGGTTACCTGGCTTCATATCCCGTACCCTATGTATCACACGTAACAATAAACCAGTTATTGTTACAGATTAATTTTAAAAACTAGATATTGAGATCACATTAACGTTTTTTAGAATTTAATCCTACACAATTACTTAGTACTAGCGAACCACCCCGGCTTCGCACGCATAGAAATCACTTATTTAAAAAAAACCTGTGTTGTTCGGTGATAGTGATTTCTACAGTTAAAAGAATGTTTTAAATCGGTTAAGTAGTTTTTGATTTTACCCATAACTAGAAAAAAATCTATCTTACCTCATTATATAATAGTATAGGTGTAAATATCCACCTATGTGTCCATTCTTGTACCCGGACTATACACCGAATTATTTACATAAAATCGGAAACATATTTATAAAGTGTCGAATCCTTCGAACCAAAACCTTACATTTCGAATAGATTAAAATATTTTACAAAACAAGCTAATGTTAGCTCATTGCTGACACAGTAATTAATGCTAAATTTAGATAAAAACCCACTAAGAATTGGTATAAAGTTTAATCTTATATTTTAACAAAATTAAGCCGAGTATTATAAAAGCAGATGGTCCCACACTGGACGGAGCAAAGTGAATTAAATACGGATCCTTGTACAGTATAACGCCAGAAGGAGATAACAAAATCGTATGCGAAACATGTGCACAAACAGGAAATGTATAATAACATAGTATCTGTAACTGACAGAAAATAGTCGTTACGTGGGCGAGTTTGTTTGTTGAGGGGCTCTTTGTTTACAATAAATTAATGCATAGAACTGAGTAGATTGATTTTGTTGAGTACAATCATTATTCAATGACAACGTTTTGAGTGTTAGACCATTAAAAGATTCTGGGAAACATATAGTTGTAATATCATAGGTCTTTACTTATGAAATTGCCATTTTGCATTGGTTGCCATTTTAAATAAAAGTTTTTTTGTTTCTAAATAAAAATGTATAGAAGTGAAAACTTCTTTAGCGGCGTTGAGCGATTCTTGCTCGGTAGAGGAAAAACTTATAGATTCGCGTCAGCATTGGTATGTGACAACAGCTGTCAACAACATGCTACAGGAATATTAAGTATGATGGGAGATTCATAAGCTTTTAGCCACATCTAAAATATTTTCCTATAAACGCTTGAAAAAATGTTCGAATCGAAACGATTACTGCTAATTTATTCCTTTGGTTGACTAAATAGCTCCTCAGACCCATGATCTGTGAATTACTAATTTCAATTTCAAAGATGTTTTTTGTATAAATTGAATCGTGTTAAAACATCTATACATACTATCTATACATATAAACATCTATACACGTCCTCAAGTCACTAAGCTAATTTAAACATTAAAAAAAAATTCACAACGTTTTAAGTTTTTATTTCTGTCAGCAGTCTCGATGGCTGGCTAATTTTATTTATTGAATCAATCATTATTTTCTTTTTTACACTCAGTATTTTGATTAGCGTTATGTATTCGTCACAAGGGACAGCTTCACCGTGATTTTGGGGGCAAGTGCTGAAGGCACTCAGCTGCAAAAAGGTAACTAGCACAAGGGTTACCAAAGTGGTAAAAACCTCATCTTGGCCGTTACCTGAGTAAACCCGCAAAATGATGCCACTACGCTTGGCGGCAAAACAGCCGCGATCACAGAAAAATTATGTCGCGTTTTGTTATTCCTGCCTGCATAATATCTCTTCACGTTATATTTGAAGGACGCGATTTTATAGAACAAACACATAAGTGAAAACATAAAGCGATTTACAAAACCAAGTGGTCATTAAACAGCGTCATTGACTAGCAACTATGATAGCGATGTGTGAAATAAATTCTTTAACCACAACACAAAACGTTTTAGTGACCAACGGTCATAACAATATTAACACATCAGTAACGTCAGAAAGCTATTAACTAATTGCTCTGTACATAAATTAATCACGTTGTGGGTTTTGCTGTTGTCAAACTCATCAGTTATGGGCTATTGAAATCGAACCACTCATTGAAATCCACGTACCTATAAACGTGCGTAAACGGTTATCTCATCTCAACTGGATTACAATGTTTATTGTTCATTTTTATTTCAAGTATTTAGATATCTACATTAAATAATTTGATATTACTTAGTAACCATTTTACATTGCATAAATATATTATAATGAGACAACAAAAACATTCCAAACGAGTATTCAGAATGCGATAGCTGACCTAACGTTATCAAAATAGTTTGTAAGTCTTATTCGAACGTAATATTAGTAACCTCTCATTGCTTAAGCTCATTTATTTGTTCGCCTGATAGTCAAAATTCGCTTATCATGATTATCGAAAAATCGAGGGAAAAAAAACTGTATCCAAGAATTTTTATTGATAACATTAAAGCTGCTAAACAAAAAAAAGTAAATTATTTGATATACAGAGAAAACTAACATCTACAACTGTTTTATATTTACCCATTTATAAATAGATATGTTTACTGAGGTGAGACAAGAAATAGTAGAAACATAAAAAACATTTTGCAACTATACATTTTGTATGTAAAAACAAATAACTCAACCACATAATGCAGTACTCTGCAGACTGTCGCGTGTTTCCCCACTGATACCATCAATGTTACCAACGAGCACGCTAGTCGCTGCAACCGGCCAACCAAACGAACGGTGGCCACTGCATCAAGATGCATTAAAGCAATAAAGAACTACCTTGATTTTATATTAAGAATAAGAATAAGAAAAGTTTATTTGTCAAAAAGTAAGTTTTACATGTTGCTGTACTAATCGTGGCCCCTTGCACTAGGGAAACCCTGTGTCGCGGGTGACCACCACGAGAGAACGCTTGTACAAAAGGACGTAGTGGGTAACCAACATCTTCAGTATGTTTAATTGTAGATACTATACATTATTATACCTTACGCCTTACCTTATAAAGTTGAGTTTATAAAATTGTTATTATTACATACAAATAAATGAAAAGAAAAAGTAAGTTTAATACATAAGATATGGATATAAATAGATTATGATATTTGGTAATTTACGTTACAGTTTGCAAAAGATCTTCAATTTCTCTGTATGTTAAGGCCTTGAGCCAATTTTGAGTGATTGCCTTTGCTATTCGTAGGTTTGTTTCTTTAAGATTGCAAGCTTTACATATTTTATTATACAAGAATGGGTGAAGGAACAACCCAAACCTTTTTGTAAAAACTAGTGTTAATCCTAGGAGTGATTACTTTAAAAGTCCTTTTTTTTAACATGTTCTAGTAGTCGGGGGAATTGATTACCTGTTTGTGTACTCGAAGCGTAACAGAGACTATGAAGAGTTTACGTACACTTAGAACTTGTTCTTCCTTATAGACTAGTTCCGTTGGGTGTTTAAAAGGCAAGTAGTGCATCACTTTTAGTATAGACCTTTGGGCTCTTTCTATAGTAATCATGTTTGTGATTGATGAACCGCCCCATACAGATATGCAATAAGTAATCACCGATTGGCAGAGTGCGACATATATTGATTTAAGTAATACTTTATTTTTCATGAATCGTAATGTTTTCAGGATGTATATCAGTTTGCGGACTCTGTTTGAAGTAATGTAGATATGATCTTGGAACGTTAGCTTTTCATCTAATGTGACACTTAGATATTTTATAGTTTCAGTTGTTGATTACAGGTGTGAACTGTATATTGTGGTGAATATTTATTTACAAACGACTCGTAGTAAGAATCCAAACAGATATATTTGCTTTGTGTTAAGTAGATTATTTCGTCAGTGCAATTTTATTCATTGAAGTGGTCAAGTTGAGAATAGATTAGGCTCAAATGTAAAATATATAAATCTACGATAGTATATTTTAATACGATGGCCTATCTACTACTTAATACAGATTATATTCTAGTATAAAATTATAAAGCATAGGTAGGTATTAATTTTGGTGTATGACCATATTGTATTACAAAAGAAACATCTTTGATGTGAAACATTTATTGGCGCGTTTTGGCTGTCTAACCAACCCGCGTACTGTGACGGAAATCGGTACGAATGACGCATCGACTCCTTTATGTGAGCTAGCGCGTATACGTAAAATACTACCTACAACTTTGATACTTGGCATGTGACACGCCGGGCGTACTGTGGCTACCATTTTTTTTACCTACATAAAACATTTATTACAGCTGCATTATCAACTATCATAGAAAATTATGTTGTTAAAGGTATTGACACAGAGCGGACTGATCGGGACGCAAGCGGGATTTTACTATAGAAGAGGTCGTGCTCGGCTCGCGTCAACGCTATATCTTCTGTAGAAGCATCGCGCTAGCGTCCCAACCCGCTCGCTTTGTGTAGAAAATTGCAACCTTAAACGACCAAAGCGGAGAAAACTATCCCTCTGCAAAGATAATGATGTCGTTGTACGTACACTCCTTTGCAGGAAATACGAGCACCAAAGGAAATTAACGCTCTAAGGCCAGTTTCAGTTAATTAAATTGAATTTAATTATTTGACGTACTTACGTTGCGTAATCGTGTGAATTAATATCCGTGAGGTGAATTCTGGCACTTTTCATTATTTTTCGATTAATTCCATAAAACCGATATAGACGTCCAAACAATAAGAAGTGGTCAGCAATAAAGAAAAGATTTTGTAAAGGTTTTTTTTTAATTAACACTTACAAATGCACAAAACCTAATACCGAGTGTGAACTCTTTCTTAACCTCTTTCCAAAACTAAGGCTTGAATCCTTCTGGACATGCTTTCCACGATATTTTTAATATCATTTTGAGTAATAAGTTCCTACTCTTTTGTAATCACTCTTTTTAGTTTCCTGGTGTTTTGAGGAGCAGGTTGCACTAATCTTACCCGTAACTTTAGAACAACCCAAACATGTCTAATTAGATTGAAAGCAGAAATTCGAGCTGGCCAATTTAAACTTCCAGTTCTCCAGAGTCGGTAAAGCACAGTTTCAAGCAAACTGAAGTCGAACAACACGTTGCTCACGGAGTAATTTAGGGCCGCGGGCCGAGTGGTAACTCTAACATTGGCATAAGCCTAACAAGCCTAACCGTCCACAGGCTAACTTCTACTTCTCTTAATTCTTCAAGGCTCTCCTTCAGGCCCACACTTGACACCTTACTATTCCGCTATACCTGAGTCATCAAAAAGCAGTCCAGTATCTAGTGGTTCAGTCATAGTTTTCTTCCTGAATCTGGTTGGTCTCTTGATACCGTTGCCAAGTTTTCTGGACAGTTAATCGACTCTCACTTAGACGCTGAGACCATAAGTTTGCGAACAACTTTTTTTAAGTCGGGCTAAAATTATACCAGCGCTTATCGCTTTATCTGACATATCAGAAAGTGGAATTAAATGTAAAAAGAATGATGAATTTGTAGGAAATATCCAAAACGTTTTAAAATTTTAGTAATCACCAAAAAAAAACACTTTGATTAATTCGCGCCATTAGTAAAGCAATTTTACAATAATCATAATAATTTTCCTTCAGTTAATTTAAAAGCAGAGAAAAAATCTAAAGTGACCGTATTTTTGCAAAAGGGTTGTATACATCGAATAGTATTTTATTACTGTTAGTTATCTAGATATAAAAGGGCATCGTTTTTCATTAAGTCTAGGTTAATCCCCTACTAAGAAAATAAAGACTTATCGTTCATCACACTTTCTTTTAGGATTTAACACAGTTCTTATTGAGGCGATGGTCCTCTTGGTATGCGATTATTTCAATTATCTCTCTACTCTAATCATTCAGAGACTGCTTTGATTCATCGCGCGACTCCTTTTCGCAGATAATCCATCTACCTACACTTCAACCTTGTTATTATATGCTGTCAAGGAGTAACTGAAAAGGATTTTCGTGTAAAAGATAATATTAAAAATTAGCCCTAATATAACAAGATACCAGGCTCGAGAAGGTCAACAATACTCATAAACTTGAATAGATTTTTCAGCAAAACCCAGCACTATGTTGTATTTTAAACGCCATAATAATATTAAGCTCCTAAAGAATTCAATACAAGGGTTGAATTTACTTCGAAAAAAACGCGTTTCAATCGATCATCTATACATATAATAAAAATGTAACGGATCGCTGTCTGTACATGGAAGATATATGAGAAAAAATATTACTAGGACCTTTATAAACGCAAATAGAACCCGAAACAATGATTCTTAAAATTTTTGTCTGTTTGTCTGTGCGTTTGTGCACGCTAATCTCAGAAACGGCTTATCCGATTTAGATGCAGTTTTCACTAATATATTGTAGTAAGCTTCACTTAACATTTAGTGTTTGTTTCATGTCAATCGGTACATAAATAAAAAAGTTATGTCAATTTAAAGAATCACGTTGAACATTTATTCTATCTAAATTCTTTCTCTGTTCAGATGCATTGTATGAAACTTTACTAAACTCTATAATAGTCTATATAAAAGTATGATTATATAATAATAATAATATGATAATAAATAGAAGTTAAAAATGATCAGTTTCGGAAATTTTAAAAGTCCAATTTAAGTTGAACTCAGATATATATCATCATTCATATGAAATAGGGTTCAGGTTAGGCTGGCAATTCGGGCTGTTTATATATGTAGAGATAAAGCACATCGAGAGCCGGGCCGCTTTCGGAGGCGCATGGCGTAACAGTTGCATTCGATAACACTGACAGTTTGGTTATTTTATTTATTTATATTTTAGGGTTTGTAAATACATATTGTATGTATTGTATTGTATGTATAGGTTAAATAGTTTTCAAATTAGGTAAACACGTCTTATTAGTTAAACTGTAAATACAAGTTCTTAATTTTTATGATTAATAAACAATTTAGTAATTTGCGATTAATTAATAAATAAATGTATCTATTAGACATTTCCTTTATTTTCGATAATTAATAGGTTAGGTTAATACGTCTTAATAGTTATTAAACTGTAATAAAGTTAAACTGTGTAATAATAATCTGTAAGTATTTATTTTTTTGTTTATGGTGAGTATGTGTTTACTAAATAACGCTGAGTTAGTACTAATTACTACTTATTATAAGAATGCCTCGAAAAAGATCCAACCTCTCCCGGTGCAGCAGAAATGCTATAAGGATGAGATTAGTTCTCATTAGTTCACTGCATTTCAGTAACGTCAGGCCAGGTTTCATGTTACAGAAACTTCAGCTCAGCGAAAATCTCGATTGAGTTCACATCGTTCTCGAATGATGGCCACTTGAGTTAGGATGAACAGGGAGCAGCGTGAGGCACGTTTGTCCACCGATCGCAAGGCTCATGCAATATCTCGTGAGTCTGAGACCTTTACTAATAGGGATACCCGCCTGAGCTCTCAAAAAGCACGAACTTTGCAGTCTAGAAAGCTGGAAAGTAGTTTAGATCGTGAATCTCAATTAACAGCTGATCGAGAAGAAGAAAGAAACTGCAGAACAGCGTCAGTCACGACTAAATGCCGATCGAATTCGGCATATACTCAATAAAATGTTATCAAGTTTGATAGAAGACCCAGAAACTAGAGCAGAAATTGATATCCTTCCATGGATTACCAAAGAGAAAACAGGTTATTTGTATTCGCCCAGAATTGATTACTCTGAATTCACATCTATAGTAGGTATGGTTTTATGTTGTCAGTTTTGTAATGCTCAAAAATGGAGAAAAGACCCAAATGGAATATGCTATTCAGGTGGCAAAGTGCTCATTTAAACTTATCATGAGCCCCTTTATAAAAGTTTTACTAAATAGTGACCATCCTCATTGTAAACATTTTTAGACCATATCCGTTTATATAATAGTGTATTCCAAATGACATCTTTTGGGGTCAAACATATCACAGCCAACTTTTAAGGTCAGGGCCAATTTATCACTTGATTGGATCTTTGCTTCTCCAAAATGAGCCAAAATTTCTTTAAATTTATTTTGTATCAAATTATAATAAACAGGCCCATATACGACGACATCATAACTTTCCTCAGCTGAACATCAACTTTATATTTCAACTTGAGAATATGTTACATCAAGTAAATCCGTATGTCAGAAGTTTCAAAGCCGCAATAGATTCCATCCCACAAGGCAAAAATAACAATTATAAAGTTATAAATAAGGCTGATAGACGTCCTGCGGAAGAACATCGTGAAAAGTACAATGTCCCCGTTGCAGACGAAGTTGTAGTAATATTAGTCAATCAGGAATGTGATAGATGTCACATCGTGCAGCGCACTCATGGTGGTCGCTTACAACGTATTTGTGAAACACACCGAGCATATGATGCCCTGCAGTATCCTTTGATATATTTTCATGGTCAGGATGGGTACAATTTCAGACTCTACCAAGTTAATCCAAGCACTAGCATAACAAATTATAATAAAAAATATCAGCCTTACAGTTTTATTAATACCAGAAACAAATTAGATGAAATTGTGGTATCTATTGCTACTATATTTTCTCTATAGTAACTTGAGATCGGTAACGGTGTGTATCCGCAGGAACAAGCAAAATTTGTTCTAAACGCAAACCTATGCTGCGAAGTTTCATGAATGCGAGACCTCATATCATCCGTGTATGGAAACGCAACGCAAATACCAACTTGCGAAAATTCATGGCTTTACGAAAGAGCTAATTTAAGTCCACGAAACGACCAAGCAGCAGCAATAAATGCTGAAGTTTTGAGCTTTGTTTCAGAAGATAATGTAGAGTATATCTCCATTAACAGAGTTATGAAAGATGAAGAATCTACCAATTACCCAGTAGAATTTTTAGAATCCCTCAGTGCTCCTGGACTACCAGCTCATAAAATAAATTTAAAGTCGGCGTACCCATAATGCTGCTAAGAAATTGAAGACCGCCAAAACTTTGCGACAATACTAGATTAAAAGTGCATTTTTCTGTTTTAAATTTCTGATTCTGCGAAACCTGATAGAAGCAGAGATTTTAACAGGTGGTAGTGTTTTTATGCCTCGAGTTCCTCTTATTCCTAACAATTTTCCGTTTAGTTTTAAACGAGTCCAGTTTCCAGTGAGCTTATGACCAGTTTCGCGATGACAATTAATAAAGCCTATGGTCAGACGCTAAAAGTTGTGGATGTGGATCGAAGTATTAACTGTTTTTCGCACGGTCAGCTTTATGTGGCTTTATCACATGTTAATAATTCTAGCAGCCTGTATGCTTTGTTCCCTGGTGGCTATACGATGTAACGACGGTGATTATAATCCAGAATAAACCAAAATCCGAAAAATGCTGCCCAAAGTCACTATTCCACGCAGATGAAGTTGCGGGCACAGTTAGTTGGTAATATGTTTAAAAGATTTCTGCGACTATTGTTGAATATTTTTTGACATATTTGAAAAATTAAAAAAAATAAATGTAAATTAAAATAACTAAATGAATAAAGCAATCTCGAAATGTCGATCAAGTATTGAAAACGCTTAGGTACTAGGAGATACATCACCTCAATAAAAGTCATATGATTCAGACGAAAAGCAAGACAAATGATAGGCTAGTAATTAGCAATGGACAAACACGGCCTTAATGCAAAAAATGCTCTCATATATAACTAATAACTGTATACCTAATTATTAATATACAATTAGTTATCGTCACCATTTGACCGATTTGCAGTTAGATGGCACAACACATCCGTGTACAACGGAACAATGTGGCGGCGGAGTCGGCCGTAACATAGCTGAAGCACTGTGGCGCTTGCTGAATGGACGAACTAAACTCTTGACAGCAATCGGCGATGATGCTGATGGAAGATACCTTTCAAATATTGCACCGGGCATCATACTTGATGGTAAACAATTATGTAATATTCTCTAATCTCTAGGTTTTCAACGGAGGCGATACAGCCCTCTTATAGAAGTAAAAGTCACACAGAAAATTAGATGGGCGTTGAGATAACGCAGAGGTGTGAGCAGATTAAATTAGTTATAGTCTAAAAAGGTGAAAAAAAAATGAAGATGCGATTCTAGAAAATAAACAAATTCTCAAAGTGGGGGATGAGCAAAATGAGATTGAGAAACTGCTCTCATTGATATTCATAACGGAGCCGTTAAAATATTATTTAAGCAAAATTTTGAACGTGTTTACCCCCCTCCCCTACCCTTGTCAGCAAAGCTCTTACCCCTCCCCCTCCCCATGTATGATCACGTTAGTCATAATATAATCATAATAATATCATAATTTGGAGGAAAAAAAAAAAAAAAAACGAAAATTAGTACATCTTATTGCTCACGTAATTACCATTCACACCTCCCGTCCTCCATGTCAACAATATGTGAACGATGGTGATGTTCCAGACTTCACGTGACAGCTTTCTCTATATATCTACGAATAAACTTTGTAACTATTCATTCTATAGTTCCAAAAAAAAATCAGATACGAGTTTCTTGCCGGTTCTTATCGATGACTGGGTTGTTGTTCCGAACCGGTGGTAGTATTTTAACGTTCATAAGCACTTTATCTCACGGCCTAAATTGAATAAAGTACAAAAAAAGAAGCCCCCATTGATACTTATGTGATACTTGAACTGCCTCAATATTAAAAAAATTAATCAGACCCTATTATAATATCACAAGCTCGTATGCTCAGTTGAAACCGAGTTCCAAGTCGATACTATTTGTATTATAGGATGTGTAACAAACAAGGGACGAACGCCAACGTATGCCGCTGTTTTAGACAGTAAAGGAGAATGCGTTTTGGGCCTAGGCGACATGGGTCTGCATAATCACATTACTATTGAGCTGGTAAGTTTTATAATTCGTGTAAATGCATCTCCAATCAAATTTTGTCAACCAGAATATGTCTATATATATAATTATAATAATTCGTAATTAAACTTTCTTTATTATTATATAGTATTCATAGTACAGTATGTTAAAATCATTATGCAACTTCCTGCTTCTCATGCAATCAAATCAAAATAAACTGTATGACAAAAATATAAACCATGGGAGGAATATAGCAAATGAACATCAACCATATTATGTATAATGGATTTCCGCAAAGTATCACATTTATCAATCGAATATATAAACGATCGGCTTGTTATTAAATACGTACTCGTACGGACTTATATTTGGCCTTTACTCTCTTCATGAAAGCAATGATTTGCAAACTTTAAGCGCATTTTTTTACACGTGTAAAACCTCAGTATTTTAACGGCAATCACATCTGATGTTAAATGTCGATGTGGTCCAGGGTAGTAAACACACTAAGCCTAGAGGTACTGAATCTCAAGTGATGTTACCGGGACACACCTATTGGTATTTGGCGACAGGTTTTCAACCTTGAGGGTGGTAGCTACCCAGGCGGGAATTATTAGTAAATGCTCTACCACCATGCTATGGTTTCGTTACGATGTTTTCATCCACCGAAAGCTCGGGTTGATTTTAGAGTTGGATAGATGGGCTCGAAACCGAGTCCATTCATTCGCGGAATCCGACCGCACTACCACTGCGCCATCATCGCATTATATATCTATAGATATAATAAAATGAAATTTTTACTTAACAAGTCGTAACTTAAAACAAGGCTTAAAACTTATTCCAATCCAAACCTAAGTTTAATTTTAACACGATGTAATTTGCCATGTCTGCCATCTTCCTTTTTTTAAAACCAGCTAATGCTTTTAACCGAAAGGGCCTTAACAGCTTCACCGTAACTTTGGGGGCGAGTGCTGAAGGCACTCGCCGAAATATCTGCCATCTTCCTTCACAGGTGAACAAGCACATGGACGTACTAAAACGGGCGCCAATTGTAGTTCTCGACGGTAATGTGCCACAAAGCACAATTGATTACGTCTTACAAATCTGCGAACAACTTAAAAAACCCGGTAAGAAATAAATTTTATAAGTAAGTAGTTATAAATAATAGTACTAACATTTTTCGTTCTGTGGTCTGAACTAAATATCAAGTGTTTAAAAGAACTGCATAACTTCGACTGTTTGATTCAATAAGGCAAGAAATTTACGATTTCTAGTAAATCATAATAAACCAATAACTTATCATAATTATCTCGATAATCGGCACAAATCTTGAGCGCTAAGATTTCATATTGATTTCGTATTGATTGGACGAATCAGCGGTCACTAGTTGTGATTTGACCTTTTTGTATTCACTTGCATCTAACGACGAGAAGTACACTTCCGTGCAATTTTATTTGCTAGAATTCTCCATTTTAGGCTCTTCATAATATCTTGCTGCCATGGCTAGTATTCGCCATATTAAGTAATAAATAAAACTAAAGTGTTTGTTTGTAATATCAAACTATTATTAGGGTTCCATGTAGAAACAATTAACTCATGTAATTGTGAACTAAATACGATTCAATGAACAGCACCATCGAAACCTTTTTTTAACGATCATTTAGAAAAGATATTACGCAGTGAAGAATAATTGAAACGCGGCGTGGCCGTGGGCAAACAGCTAGTTTTACATACAATAAAATATATTTGTGATGATCATTATATGTTTATTGATATAATAGCCTCCACCTGCGACTTGGTACGCGTATAAGTTTTTAAAGTGAAAACTTTAGCACCGTTGAGCGATTCTCGATAGGGGAAAACTTATAGATTCGCGTTCCAACACTGTGACATCAGCTGTCAACATGCTATAGTATGCCAAGTAAAAAATGGCGTCCTAACGCTCAGAGATAATTATTAAAATCCTGTCTTATGTTTTCATTATGAATAAACTATATGAAAAAGTATATAATTATTGCTCGGAGCACCAATAGATATTAATCCAGACAAATGATAACTTGTTAACTTATGTTAATAATTTAAATATTTAAAAAGTTTTTCAATAGTCTACAATGCGCAAACGACTCCCACTCTTTTCGCAAGTGTTCAAGATTATTTACTATAATTACTTTGTACATTTCGTGATTTGTGCATTGTACTATATTTACAAAGATATCAACACGAAAGTTGACCAATTTATATACACGTAGTCTGTGATGTTATTAGAAAAACTGACAGGAACAAGTATCAGTGGAAACGTAGTTTTGGACAGCATCTTGGACTTACAAGTTGACCTTGTTTTTAATATAAATAAACTTGCAATATTTGGCTCTGTATGTGGTTTTGGTGGTGTTTTACGAGAAGTAGCAATAACACGGAGTGTGGATTCTAAGATCTCACAAAAAATCACTGGGAAGTTCTAACTAGAACTCACCATTTTGATTACCCTTTTATTTTTAACGTGGTTCAAATCTGCTTATTGAACGCACGGACGTGTGCACGAACCGACACACGCTGCTCCGCGCGGCAGACAAGGCCATCTCTCGTGGCGATGACCCGCGTACCAGGTTGGCCTAGGCCGACTGACTAAACATTCCACGATATCCCCATCTGGCGTATGTGCCAGGGCTTCTGGAGACACATGTTCATGCATTCTTCCCTAGTCCCTACCTACGTCGGAGGTTAGATCCCTGAAGGGTTCCCTCCACGCAGGGCACTCGACCAACGTGTGCTCGACGGTGTTGTCGAATCCGCCAGCACAGTGATGAACCATTTTGATTACCCGGCCCTACTGTACATAACATAACATAAGCTCACGCATATTATCCCCAAAGGGTTAGGTTAGGTGAAGTAGCGAACTACACCACCCACATTTCGCCGAGCTTAGTTCCGTCCCAGATGTAACAGGGGGCGAGCCTGTCGCCATATCGGGCACAAATTCCAGACTCCGGGATAATAACTGAGTAGTAAAACACAATATCACTTAACCCGACCTAGGGATCGAACCCGAGGCCTCAGAACGACAGTCGTACCGCTGTATATCTCTCGCCCAATAAGCGCATCTTAGCTTCAGACCTAGGGAAACTTTTCTCTCTCGGAGACTCCGTCATTATCGCGGGTGATCTCAATTGCGGGCACACCCTTTGGAACAGTTCGAGTGATACCAGAAATGGGATTGCTCTTACTGAACTGATGGATGAGCTCGATTTTGAGGTCATCGCTCCTTTAGAGCCTACCCACTTCACGCCGCACTGCCGCCCGACAGTGCTAGACGTAGCTATTTTCAAAGGAGTCCGGCTTCCTGTGCGTCTCATACAAGTCGTACACGAACTCGACTCCGACCACCGCCCAGTCATCTTACAGTTAGGTCATTCGGATGACTCTAGCCCGCCAGTTGTAAAGGTCGCGGACTATTTCAAACTCGGCCGATATCTCAAGGACCATCAGTCCTCCCCCCCACTCGACATGATCCCCGACGTACTGGATACGCCTGCGGACACGGATCTCGCGATCGCTTCTCTGGTTGAGCATCTCAACACCGGAATCAGGGAGACCTCGAAAGAGGTACAAGCGGCGAACGATCGCCGCTTTATACTCCCTGATGACGTGAGAGCTCTGCTCACCCAGAAGAACGCCGCGACCCGTGCCCACGACGCGTACCCGACTGAGGAAAATCGTGCACGCTTACGTTCCTTGCGTAGAGCGGTGAAAGACCGCATAGATCAGCTCCGTGATAACAGGTGGAACAGTTTCCTCGAGGAGCTGGTACCCTCCCACCTCGCGTACTGGAAGCTTGCACGATCGATGAAGACGGACCGCTCCGTCGCTAGTATGCCTCCCCTGGACAGAAACATTCAGGGTCTTCCACCCGCATTTGACGATGACGAAAAAGCCGAGTGCTTAGCCGATAGCCTCGAGCAGCAATGTTCCCCCGTCACTGACAACGTTGACGTCCTCCACGTCACCGATGTAGAGTCCTCGGTACAGGACCTAGACGCTCTTTCCCCGGTTGTTCCCCTCACACCTGTCACCTGTGATGAGGTCGTTACAACTATTAAGGGCCTTAGCCTAGAAAATCTCCCGGTCCGGACGGGATCAGGAACGAAGTGCTCAAGCTTCTTCCCCCCGTCTCATCGCGTTACTGGTTTGCATCTTCAATGCGGCCATCAAAAACCACCACTTTCCAGCCGCCTGGAAAGAAGCGATAGTGATAGGTATACACAAGCCTGGCAAAGACGCCAAGTCACCCGATAGTTACCGTCCAATCAGCTTGCTAAGCTCAATCGGTAAACTCTACGAGCGGATCCTTCTGAACCGACTCCTCGTAGTGATAGAGGACAAAAATCTCTTGCCTCCCGAACAGTTTGGTTTCAGAGCCAGACACTCTTGCGCACATCAAGTGCAACGCCTCACGGAGCACATCTTGTCACAGTTTCATCGTAGCCCTGACTCACCCTGGCGTACGCTCGCTGTCTTCTTCGACGTCGCTAAGGCGTTCGACAAGGTCTGGCATGCCGGCCTTGTATTTAAACTAGTTAGGTTAGGCGTCCCTGACACGTTAGTACATATCCTACGCGATTATCTTGCGAATCGTAGTTTCCGCTTTAGAGTAGAGTCCGCTCTCTCTTCAGCCCGCCCGATCCGCGCAGGAGTCCCCCAGGGCTCCATTCTGGCGCCTGTCCTCTTCAACCTTTACACAGCGGACTTACCAGACCTAAATCCGAACCCGAAAGACGACCCGCTCGAAGGAGTGGCGGCTAGTAAGGTTCATTTAGGCCTCTATGCCGATGACACGGTCATCTATTTTTCGTACAGACGTAGAGACGTTCTCAGATCCCGCGTCCAAAAGGCTGTTAACATCTTAAGCCTTTGGTACAAGAAGTGGCGCATAACGATTAACCCGGGAAAGAGCACCGCGATTATGTTCTCCGTAGAGAAATCTCACCCTCCTCGCCCAGTTACTTACCTAGGAGTAGAGATCCCATGGGCGACCGAGGTCAAGTACCTCGGTGTCACACTAGACGCCCACATAACTTTCAAACCTCATGTTTTGAAAGTCAGAAACCGTGCCAACATGGTTATGGGACGTCTTTTCCCTCTTTACAACGCTCGTAGTAAGATGGCCGTCCGTCATAAAATTACATTATATAAAACGGTAGTTAGGCCCATTCTCACCTATTGCGCCCCTGCCTTCGCTTACACAGATCTGGCCTCCTTCCAAGTGGTTCAGAACCGCTTCACCAGGAGAGCCGTAGGTGCCCGGTGGTACGAGAGGAATGTGGACATCCACAGAGACCTCAACCTACCATCCATTCACTCTGTTATCAAGTCCCAGTGTCGCGCATTTTTCGATCGCGCAGAGACACACCCGAATCCGCTCATAGCGAAAGCCGTCGCGTACTCCTCCGACCCGCTAGCTCCGAAACCGCTTCGTAGACCGCGTAACGTTCTCACCGATCCCGATGATGATATCACGTGCGAAAATAGGATCTTTCCTTTTCAACCGATTCAGTATGCGTGCCAGCGCCCACGCCCGCGTAACCGCCGTTCCCGCCGCCGGGGACAGGCGGCTAATTTTGCTCCCGCACACTCTCCGGGTCCCCCTCAGGCGGCGACACAAGACGTGCTTCGTTCCCCAACTGGGGAGGCTCTTGAAGTCGCCGCCAGCGCGATACAGTGACACTGCCCATGCATTGAGCAATACATGCACAACACTGCAACAAACACACTCTTGCACATAACATGCAGGTACATAGGTCCTGTAAGGAACCTTTTTTTTTTCTTTTTATTAATAAATAAAAAAAAATGTAGGGAATAGCTAGGTTCAAACTCGCGAGAGAGTTTTACACTCAGGTGACGGCCAAGCCGAGGTTCGTACCATTTTGGTAACCCTTGTGCTAGTCACCTTTTGCGGCTGAGTGCCTTCAGCACTCGCCCCCAAAGTCACGGTGAAGCTGTAAAGGCCCTTCCGGTCAACAGCGTTAGCTAGGTAAGAAAATAATACAACTGCGCCACCGAGGTAGTCTATTGTACATAAATAATAACTCGGGATGTTAAATCGATTCCGTGGTTCTCGAGTCAAAAGCCAATTAATAAACAGACAAACAGATAGTTAAAAAAACCTAATATAAGGATAAGAACACAATAAGTCATTTTACAATATTTTTATAAAATAAATTCATTTTATTTCATAATCATCTCAATACATAGTGCCATATATTTACGTCACATGTTATTATACAAATACATTTAAAATCAAAGGTTTGAACAAAACACTTTACATACATAATAAATAGTACCAGTGCAGATCATGTTTTTTGTGTAATAATATCTTTCCAATATAATACAACACAAAAAAAATTATATTAAGTACCTAATTTCATAATTAATAATAATTAAAAATATATATTAACCCTAAAAAAAGCAATGAAATCAGTACATTATCAAAACACACTTAATATTAAACTATTCTCTTCTAGAATAATAAAAACTTACTCTATAATAATCACTACTCTAGGACGGATAAATTGTCATTTAAGATGAGATTCCTAATTCGATATTATATAAGTTCCTGTATTTTAAAAAATGCTGTGTAAATATAATTAGTAATTATTATAATTGCACTTAGGTACATTGAATTTTTTTAGTAATTAAAAAAGAAACAAAAACTTTGCAATAAGTCATGAAAAAAGTCAGGTCATGAAAATTATTAGTGATACAAATTATTTCATTGGGTGAAATCTAAAATTTAATGTTGCTGATATTATCAAAGTTTGAAATAAAATTTATATGTGTTATTAAGATGAATCCAAATTTATCTACATGTTCCATTGGCGCTGTTGCTGTAGCTGATCACGCAGCTGACTCAATGCATGCTCCGGCTGACTGTGCTGCATTTGCGCTACAAGATTCTTTGCTTCCAAACGCAGTTCGTATAGTTTTCGCGATTCAAGATAAAGGAAAATAGCAGCTATTCCTGTTAAAAAAAAATAATGATTCCAATATTAGCATTTAAATAATTCACTGTAAATTACATAACAAAAACTACAAACACTGACTTTTTTCACTATAGTTAAATCAATTAAAGATTACACAAAAACAGAAGATATAAAAATAATACACATTTTACTAAAATAATTTAAATAACTTCGGCACATTTTATAATAAGGATATTTGATTTAAATCCACATTTATTTCATTTCAATATCAATATATATATATATGCCTCGGTGGCGCAGTTGTATTACGGTGCGACTACCGTTCTGAGGTCTCAAGTTCGATCCCCGGGTCGGGTCAAGTGATATTGGGTTTATCTACTCAGTATTATCCCGGAGTCTGGAATTTGTGCCCGATATGGCGAAAGGCTCGCCCCCTGTCACATCTGGGACGGAACTAAGCTCGACGACATGTGGTTGCTGTAGTTCACTATTTCACCTCTGCCTAACCCTTTGGGGATAACAGGCGTGAGCTTATTTTATGTTATGTTTATATATTTCTACAAAATTTAAGGGTTTTTAAATTTTGAGTGGTTCATATTGAATAAAAGAAACATACCAAATAAGATGAAAGCTACAACAGCAAATGCATAGGACCAAGACAAAACATTGAATGAAGGATACATGAGCCAATCACGGCGATAGCAGTTTCCTCCAAATATAGCAACTGCGAAAAACAGGAACACACCTGAAAAGATTTCAAATTGTTCATTTTTTAAATGTATATAAAACAATTTAAAAAAATGAAATGCTATATAATTTAGCTATCTAGAATTTATGTCATATAATACTCACTTGAAATAGCAACCAATACAAATGCAGAAGACACAAATATCCACTCATATCTCAATATTGTACGTAGAGGCCAGCGGATGATAACACAGGCCAAAATGACCTGAGCCACCAGCGACTGCATCAATGCTAATGTAACAAATGACTGCACAGCCATTAGCCATCCGGGCAGCAGCCACTCCCTAATCACATAATACTCCTGAAAGATAAAATAAATACTTTAATTAGATAAATTAGTACATTTTATTTTGCAAATACAATAAAACAAGAGTATGTGAAGCTGCGACACAGTGGTTTCAATTAAAAATTACAAATATATAAAAACTGAAGTCAGATTTTTTATTTTTATTTTTTTTCATATAACAAGCAATCAGGAACTTGATAATTAACTACTAAATACAAAAAATTGGAAACATTGGAAGTTTCAACTGTAGGTTTGATTTCTTTTTATTTATTTACCACTGTGTGCTGTGTAGAACTACCAACAGTTCCTAAACATCACAACAAAAAACCAGTAAATACCATGATTACACTGTATTAGACAGCAAATTATGATGTGTCAGGCCTAACCTCTAAATGTATCTCAATATTTGTCATAATCTGGTATATTTATAATAATGTGCACTACAAACTGCAATTATCATACACAAAGATGCAATTTTACATATTAATAATGATGATAAAATATGTCAATGTAAACTTACATGGCTAAAAATATAGTGGCATCCAGAAAATAATTTATCAAGCTGATAGGATGGAAAGCGAAATTTATCAAAACAGTACTCCCACAAGCCCATATGTTTAAATGGGGAAAACATTTCTGTGTATGATTCTATCCAGTATGGGCCAGCAAATGAAAGCAGCAGGAATAGTCCCGCCACATATGTAATGCTAGCTCCAACAAGAGTAGCATCTGTAAATACAACAAAATGAATATAGAATTAAACCTACAAAAAAAATTTTATATCATACTTTAAAATCACCAATGTATCTGCCAAGTGCCAATTATTATTTATTACAAACTTTACTTTTGAGAAAAGTTACCAAGTGTTAACTTGCTTGAGTCATAACATTAGTCAACTTTGTAAGTTAACTAACTCAACTCACAGGCTAACAATTTATGGTATATTGAAAATATAACTCTGCTTAGTATTCAAAACTTTCAAACTCTTTTTTCAATCAAACTGTGTAAGCTCTAATATGTGATAATTATCAAGAAATTTTGAGTCAAGACCTCTAATATTTACAGAATTGTGCCAAGTTTTTTTATATTTTCAAAATTCTTACTAATATTATAAATGCAAAAGTAACTCTGTCTATCTGTCACTCTTACATACCAACTACTGAACCGATTCAAGTGAAATTTGGTACACAGATAGTCTAGATAGAGCCTGCGAAAGGACATAGACATAGTTGCGAAAAAAGTGTTGTAAGGCGGGTTGAAAGGGGAAAGAAAAGTTGTATGGAAGTATTGTCATTTTTAGAGCTACAAGCTTGAAACTTATTTGTGTATCTGATGAAAGTAAATATGACATTGTTTAGAAATTGAATTTATTTCTTAATTATTTAATTTGAATTTAGAAATTGTTGTATAGAAATATGTATGTTAATGTTTTATTAAGGGCACAACTAGTACTTTCATATATTGGATATAATTTCCAAGGTGAAATTCATTGTTGAAATATTGTTATTTCCAATATTTCAATATCACTTTTTCTGAAAAATAAAATCTTTAACTGCCTTAATTATAGGAAATCACTGAATTCAATAATAATATTAATTAATGTGACAACTAAAATAATAATACTAAATTTTAAGTATCACACAAATTAATTCTTTATTATTTGATTTTAAATAGTATAACGTCATTTTATTAATCATATCTGTAAACACACATAAGTTTTTAAAAATAATAGATGTGAATTGTATATTTATTTTAAACTTGTTTCTCCTTTTGGTTGAAATTGCTGTTGAAAAACTCTTTTTAAAATTTTAAATAAATAACATTAAAGCTCATCAATACTATACAAAAAAATATATATTGACAAATATTATTGGCAAAAAAGGAACACATTTATGGATGATTTATGAGTACTTCAAAATTTTAACTTTCAGGCTATGCTTGATTAGCATAGCCACTTAGAACCTAAATGATATAATTGCTTTTATGAGAAATCACTCACAAAGACAAGATATATTATATGAATTTCTGTACAAATAGCTGCCAGGGCCGATTGATACTGGCTTATAGCAATCAAACAGAATTAGTACTAGATACTTGAACTGTTATGCATTTGATGAAAGTGAAACATGTTTGCTAACATAGAGAAAAGTGTGCTTCATCTTTTTGGTATAACCCCATTAACATCTGATAATAGATATGAAATGAAAGATGTATCTGTTTAACTTTAAAAACATTGATGGGTATTACCATATAACGATAATAATAATAATCGTACATATTCGATTTTAAATTTATACCGTTAAACTGAATAACCAATCTGTATTTATCATAAAATACATTTTATTTAGAAAGTCACGTTTGGTTAATGAAGTAACAATATAATGGAACCTATTATTATACTTGCTGTTAAAAAAATGACTATCAATATTTGTGAATAGCTAAGTACCATAATTGATATGTAAAAATTTATTAGATTTGTTATGAACAGATAGAAATGGGCGTGCCCAAACTTACTGGAAGCTTTAGGATACTCATTGTCGGCGGCAGTCATAACTGTAGAAATATCTACAAGTTCAATTGGAACAAATTATCCAATTTATCTTCGACACTTGAATAAAACAGATAAAATTTATTGTCTAGTATTGTTTATAATTTGTATACAACAGAATGTAATTCAGTAGGTTTTTTTTTGGTTCCGTTTACTATAGTACATATGTAAAAGGCAAAGGTACTAGTAGACCATGCAGCCAAGTCTAACGTTAGGAACACTATCTATAAATGAATGACGGTAACAAAAAGGTGGCTTTCTGTTACGACCACAACGGAAATGGTCGGGACATTTCAGAATTCACGCTCAGTGTCATAATTTTCACCTCACTACACTTGCGTATCATAACTACACTATATCACACACAAGGACGACAACATGACAGACCAAAATCGCGCCAATCACCCCACCCGAAACTCGATAGGTATTATATGTACCTAACTATAATAATAAACTGTCATTTGCCATTTCCTACTCTAACGTTTTTTTTTATTATTTTGTTTAACGGCCCTGGGTTCAAGCTTTTTGAGCCTTCAAGCACGACAGTATTTGGAGATACCATCACAGAAAATAAACATCTAATATTGATACAAGCGTAGAAGCACTGAAAAGAAGAAATGTTTAGAATCTACTATTTTTTTAAATACCCCTTGTATTTGACAACAATGTATTAATAGTATGTATGTAAATTGAGTTAATTAATATATTTCTAAAATAATTAGGGTTCTGCGTAAAATTTGAATAAAATCCGATTCAATGCACATTTTTACGTGCAAGTGCTAAGAAATGCACTAAGTGCTAGTAATGTGCTAAGAAGTACTAATTCATGAGAAAGATTTTTACCTTACTTTAGTACTACAATTTTCTTAGGAAAATAATTATGGTTCCGTATAAAAAAAATAAAACGCAGTAAAGAATGTAAGAAACGCGGTCGCAGCTAGTATATTAACATGTTTCATTTGTTTGCAAAAGAAGTACCTTTTTTCTCCCCCTGGGGACAACAGGTGAACAAACTTTTTTACGTTTACCTACCTTCACCTTTTTTTTTTTTTTGACGGGGGGAAATGCATTTACTCACTACCCTTACCTATTGCATTAGTGAGACCGAAGTCCCCCAATGCAATAGGTAAGGGGGCACGGAGGGACGAACTCCGTGCCAGTGTGGGACTCGCCCGGGCGTGAAGCGCCCGGAAATACCCACTAAAATCCCCCGGGGCCGTCCGCCGCATTTGGGATGGGGGCGACACGGGATGGCTTTCGCAAGCACCGCGTCGCCCCCTGCGGCGAACCCACCGGGCCTCGTCCGTGCAATGGCCCAGTGGGGATGGGGGAGAATACTTCCCCACCCACCTCTTCGCCCGCCTCCGTTGTAAGGAGGCAAGATTACCTACCTTCACCTAGGTGTTATGTAATTGTAACCCTCATTCATAATACATTACTATTTTAAAACATTAATACTTACATACCTAACACAAAATTGAAATCTACATTTATATTTAGCTATTTGTAATTTATTTGCCGAGGGCTGATTTTCTTTGTCCATTTTTGATTTACATTTAAATCTTAAATCATAGATAGATATATCATGCGCATATTTCTTATTTCCCCAGACGTGATTCAGAATTGATAAATCAGCAAAATATTTTAAAGATTTTATGAAATCATATTATTGGATGAAATAATGTTAATCTGTCCACCAAAACATTGTCGCTTTTAACTATATGATGATTAAAAAACTATCAATGATAAGCAGGTCGTATCTTATGTTAGTTTTATTTATGCGAAATGATAATTTGAAAATATTATCCAAATTTGTATTTATACTGGCATGGTAATCTTCAGACTGAAAAAGGGACGGTATTGAAAAAAATATTAATCTAAATAAAATTTTATTATTTCAAAATGTCAATATATAAAACTCTTATAAAATCGCAATAAACCCTAAATACAATTTAATAAGAAAATAGTTCACAAAAATTAAAACAGCTAATAAAATGGACGGATTAAATTAGGTACATAGTTTAATGCAATTTGATTCTATTACTCATAGATTCTTAAATTATATCATTTTGTAAAGCTTATTTTGTAACATTAAAAATGAATTATATTAATTTAATCAAGTTTAAATTATAAAATATTATTTTGTTAAGATATTTTTACATTATTATTATAATAAAAATAATCATATGTTTTCCAAAAAAAATTTAAAACTTATATATTATATTCCTAAACCAAAACTATTTTCAAAAATAGCTTAGTTCTGTAATGTTGACAACAAAAAAAACATATCTAAGATAAAAAAAATGTGCATACATTTATTACAAAAAATTGTTAGAGGTTTTATTTTATTAAATAATTATAAAAAAAAAACTTCAGACACAATACTACCGTTATAAAATTTTGTGTTATACTATAAGGACCTACCTATTTTACTAAAGGCAGTTATTGATCTTGTAAATTACATTATACTTCATGGAATGTTAAATTCTCAACTATAGTTAGCGAAATTTTTTCCTTTCGTGTTATGTATACATTAAAATTATTTAATCTAACAACATATTTCAATAGTTTCTGAATTTCCACATAATAAAAAAAAACATGATATTCACTACAGAATACAATTCTTTAATGCTTACTGCATGGATATGTTTGTAATTACCTTTAATGATATAACTTCCCGAGGAAATACACTCATTGACGTTATTAACCTTAATTAATCTAACCCTTAAATGGGTTACGCTTTAGTTTCATACTCCATTTCAAATCGTGTTTGAGATTCTTTCAATTTATTTCGCTTTTTGCTCTGTATGTTAGCTTCTGTTAAGAATAGTGCAGCTGTCACGATACACGCTACGGATCCCACCACTCCTAAACCAAAAGACCAACCTGAAAAAAGATCAAAATAATTCATCTGCATCAGTTTCTCAATTTAATTTTGTGCACTTTGAGAATATGTTTTTTCTAGAGTCCTACGTTACGTTAGTCGTTAGTCATCCTATTTTTTTTGCCTTTTTAGACTATATTTTGAATCTGCCCACGCCCCCGCTGCATCTGTCCTTATATCTCATTGGCCACTAATTGACTCTGCGTATTCTACATCCACAAGTCGGCGCCATCGTCCACGTTATGAATCTAGGATCTACATCATGTCATGATGTCTATGATGCTGGACATAGGTCTCATCCAGAGGGAGCGTTCAAGTATTACGTAAACGAGTTTAGGGTGGTCTCCTTATAATTTTGAATTACGTGTTGCTTAACATTGTTTTTTTGTCCCTTCAGAACAGCCGCGTAGAGATTTTATTCTCGCTCATTTTTTAACGTTTTTTTTTCCTCAAAATTTCAAATGAAAAAACCACTTGAATTTTTTTACCTTACAATAACACAGGTATATTAGGGAGTTTCCGGTAAAGAAAAGCGTTACGGCGCGTTACATGGGGGAAGTGGGGGTCTAAAATCTCCAAAAATATTACGTTACGTAATACTTGAACGCTCCCAAAGATCTGCACAACGACTGGTCTTGCGCCAGCTGCATCCAGCAGATCCCCGTGACCTTTACCAAGTTCTTCCAACCCACGCTGCATCATCCCGTACGTGGTAGCCACTCTAGAACCCGTGGGCCCCATCAGGTATGGGTTCTGCGAGCAATGTGCCCAGCCCACAACCAATTTAGTTTGACAATTCTTGGGGCAATGTCGGTTAAATTGGTTCACCTTATTTCTGATTCGATCACGCAGTGAAGCTCCGAGAATAGTAAAATGATTACCCTCACACGTTTAATCGTGTTTTAGTTTTTATTTTCAGTAATAGTTCGATTCGACAATCTATTTATTGTAATTGCAGTGACTTTTTTTAAAACATTGTATATAAAAATATTGCTCTCAAAAAATCTCAAAATCAAAAAATCTTCATTCAATTTAAGCCCTAAGAAGGCGCTTCTGAACGTCAAAAAAACTATCTACCACCGGTTCGGAATACAACCCAGTCGAGAAGAGCCGGTAAGAAACTATTTGGTTCCTTTTTTTATAAATATAAGATATATTACACTTATATACAAACTATACAAATCATAGTAATAACCAATGTTAGCGGAAGCACAGAGTGTCTCTTTAACCCCCTGAGCACTTTTTTTTTGACGGGGGGAAATGCATTTACGCACTACCCAACCCCTTGAGCACTGACCTGGCGTTTACGCCAGCTTTCCATTGTTTTCCTATTGTCTTCTTATTGCCTCATTTTGATGGGTAATCGACATATTAATTGTATCTCGATCAGGTTTTATGCTGATAAATATTCAACCATTTGGAGGTTGTTATCCAAGTAATACTATATTGGTTCAACGCTTTAAACACAATTTCACCTAATGTTAAGTGAAAAACGTCTAAACGTAACTAAAATTTACTTGACGACATATTTTCAAATTTGAAAGTAGTTGATCAAGTGAATATTCATTGAAACCTACCACCATAAATAGTTAATTCAATTACATCCAATAGGAAACATACAGAAAAGTTTTATTAGAAGATAATGAGATAAGTAACAATTATATTATGATATAAATTATAATTAATAATACCTAAATAGTTATTCGGATGATCTGGCATCCATCCATCAGTGTTACCCGTACATGCAAACACAATAATTGCAATACTGCCACACACACCTGCAATTATTATAATATTAAAATATTGTTATTTGTATGTATATTTATGTTACATATTAATTACATATAACAACTTTTAAATAATACAAACCAGCGCCTAACATGATGTATCCTATACATTTGATTAAAAGTACAAATCTCTTTTGATCCGGTCCAGCACAAAGGAAAAAAATTAAAACCAATATTGTCGACACCAAAACTCCAATGAGGCATAGTGTAAAGAAGAATTGTGTTGTAATCATAAAGGCTGAAAAATAGTAATAGATTAATATTTCCCCCAATCAAAAATAATTATTCTCCTTGTTGCTATTTGCAACATGCATTTGCTATATGTTTTTTTTTGCCATTTTCTAATAGTGTGAAGTATTCATCATTGAAGAATATTTACTTTATTATAAGTTAAAATAATTATTATAAGCTTAAAGATATTCAATTTTTTTTTTAGTCTATTTTGTTTAAAAAATCACGTGTACATAATTTGCTGAGATCAGAAACCCATCTAAACTTATTGTGCTAATCAAAACTCACCAGGGAGTAAGAATCCCCTATTTTATCATATCCTGTTGTAAATGGATCATAAACCCAACGGCATCCTACAAAGAACCGTCTTTGATACTGGTCTAGAGGATCTGGAAGAGACCTAAAGCAATAAGTCCACAGTCCCAATCTGAAAACAAAAAACTTAATAATTAATAACACAAACATGGCGGACGTAACAGTGACTAGGTCAAGAGTAATACCTAGTACCTATAAAATGTTTGTATAACAATTAGAATCAATTGGTTGTGTTTGGTGAAATATTAAACCTTGTGAGTCATGGTTCCAAGCGGTAAATATTGAAAAAATACGCCGTTGGATATATAAGATGGCATTTGCTCCACTTAATAATGAACCTTTTCAGTATTATTAATGGTTCAAAAATAAAACACATGATTACTGTAATATGAAGTCCATGGTTCATAAATACAGACTAAAAAACGTATAGCTATTATACCTCTATTATACTGTTCAGAGACGTCTTTACCTATTGTCCAGAGTGTGCGTTGCACACGGGCACAGCTTTGTTAGAGGGCGCCGGCCTCGCCACTTGAATGAACCTAACCCGTGTTATGACGACAGGCGTAAACCCCACGCAAAAGAGCTCCGGTTGTAAATATAAGGTGTTTGGTAAACAACTAACAGGCCGAAGCGTTCCCATATTAATGTCATGTGTATATAAATGTTAAAAAAAAAAAAAATCGAAATAGTAAAAACAAATTGACTCTATATACAAAATGACCGATCAGCTGGACGAGTTAGTATGAAAGTTGATTTCATTTGCAATTACCATTTTTTTTTTTTAAATTGATGTAACATTCATATAGGCATGTCAACATTTGTACTTATTCCATTTAGACGGCGCGCTTACAAGAGGGCGCTAGAGTAATTATTGCACACGGGCGCTACATGGGATAGAGACGCCTTTGATTCTGTTTCTGCTTGAAAATTTGGCAATAAAAAAATATAAGAAGATAGGTGGTAGATTAATCCGCGCATTCGATTACATATTTCATATTTTTGAGTAAGGCCGACTTCTAAGATTTCCTCTTTATGTATATTTTTAATTTTATTCCTAGTGGTTGACCTATTCAAACATTTTTCTACCACAATTTTAGACCTCTGAGTCTGTAGTGATTATATTTTATAATATCTGCCAAAATTGTCATTTCGACTTTTTCTTTACATGTCAGAAGATGAAAAGGTAGTAAAAAAAATAATTCAAAAATTGTTCTTATTTATATCAACTTATTCAATCCACGTTCTTGATATCTACTTGATAGAGCTGCTTAATACACGTAATACCTGATTAATTTATTTTTATTTTTAATATATTTAAATATTTTTTAAGATATTCGATTTGTATAATTATCAGTTTATAAAACTTGCATTGATAACCTAAGCTTAACTAACGTGCAGCACTTTTATGCAATTTCAATAACGTTTTAATTATAAGTACGACAAATAAAATCATTACAATAATAAATAAATCCAACACTAAATAAAACAGTAAAATCGTTACATTCGTATTTTTAAATTTACCTATCCAATCTAGCGCTTCTTATTTTAGGATCACTGGCTAACCAACTCGGCGTGCCGAAAGCCAATGCCACAGTGACAAGGGCAATGATAAATACACCAATGCCACAATTACCAGCCAAACTTCTATTCTTCATTGTCTCTGAAACAAATTAAAATGTGAATAATAATAAAGTTAAGGTGTTTTAGCGATAGATTATCTCCTACGTTTTTAACAAAACTCAGATTCTCACAATCAAAAAAAAATCTACAAATAACATTTACATTATCATCATTGTATACGGTTAGATTATTTATTTCAAGTAGGTAGCGTTTTGATCGCGTTTTTCTCTTACTTTATATAATGTAATTTTGAACACAGCCTAATATTTTTATTATTCAAACAAGTAATAAGAAATTTAGTTCCTTCACTTATTTCTCTAACCTTTTACGGGGTTATTCAAAAATAAAAATAATACATTGTCATGAGGACACAACAGTCTTTTATTCTATATGTATATATGTATATATCGTGTACCAGATGCAAAGAGGGCGTGTATTAATTTATGCGCATATGTTTTAAATCGCAAATCACATTTTTTACAGATCTTTAAGTTTTAGTAATTTTAAGATGATTGCCAACATAAAAAGATATGCGGCCATTTGACATAAAAACCTTATTTATACAATTCCTGTAATGCACTCTTTTTGCATTTAGACCGCGATATATAAAATAGACTGATTGATAATGGTTGGTTGTCTAGTGTGCTTAATTGAGGTTCATTAAGTAAGAATGCAAAATATGCTAAAGGGCTGAACTACCACTACCACTTAAATTTAAATGTATTCTGTGTTCAGCGTGTTAACATTGATTCATAGCCACGAAAGAAATATTAACATGTGCAATGTTAACTTTGTACAATATATGAAGACTTGCATCAAAAAACTCAAATAACTGCCATAATATTTATTGTTCTCGAAATAGTAAATAAAAAAACAAACCATTGATAGAAATACTCTAAAAAATATACCAGAAATAAAAATAAATTAATCGTATAATATTTGTATTTTTAATGTCAAGATAATTATTTCATTATTATTATTATCTTTCCGATTCCATTGAAATTTGATGAAAATCTTTTTTATATATCTCTCTATCGCTCCTGCCTTGGATTTTGGAAAATTTTTATCTTAAGTGTTTTAAAAAATTCGAATAAAAAGGGGTTGAATTTTTTTTTTTATTATATGTCGAAGCCATTTTGTAGTTTTTTTTTTTCTTTGGTAAAGGTCAATCCGATAGCGACATCTTTACTCGTGAAGAATTTTTTCATTTGTTAGTTTTAGATCACTACAAGGGTTGGAATTATGTCAACCAGGGAGCACCGTTTTTTTTTGAAACCCCCACTTCACCGGTCTGTAAATCGACGACTTTTTTTTTTATCATTTATCAGTAAAAATCATATAAAAAATTGATAGTAAAAATGTTTTTCATTGTTTATCCTAGTTTGGAAAATGCCTAAAATTTAGGCTTCTAGACCAGAATACCCCCTTAAATCTACTCAAAAAATAAACGTCCATAATATATTGCGAAAAACCCATTGCGACATAATTGTTATGCTGGAAATGTTTATACCACAATATTTAAAAAAAAAAGACTGATTATATTATATGCAACAATGGTTGTAAAATCTCTAATGCAAGTAGCTATTTTAATGGTAGTTCCAATTTCAAATACGACGGAACGAAAAAATACACGAGTACATCTGTGTATGTAAGCATATTCCAAACAAGTTAATTAGGCGCGAACTGGATATCTGTCACCATTAAAAGGTACTATGTATGGAAGCTCTATAAGGTAATGCCATATAACACTAACCTCAAGGTCTTCTGTATGAAATAAATAAAACATACAAGTGCTGTTGAAAAAGAATTTCGCAACTGGCTCGTACATAATATCATGCATAATGTGATGTTTGTTACGTACATTTAACATTCACTATACCACAATGCCAAGATATTCACACGCCTTTAGTCAGCAGCGTGAGAAAACATTGAAAACTAATTTTGTTTTCAAGCTTTAAAGATAGATTTCAAGTATAACAAGAACAAAATAATTATTATTTATATATAAACTAGCGGTTCCCGTGGCTATGCTCGCGTATCCTATTTGCTATTCTCGAAAATTTTTCACTGCATAATAAAGTTTCAATCGGATTTTGTTAACAATTTCATGAATTTTAATTTTTTTATGTGAAACCCTAATTAGTTCTTAAAAGTAACCAAAGTTACGCCTTATAACTTCAGATATCTACTATCAAAACAAGTATGTCGAAATCGGTCTAGCCATTCCAGAATTTAACCAGAATATACAGACAGACAATTTTTTTATATTTTAATACAAGTTTGGTATATGTAGTAAGCAAAGTATACTTTCGTGTGTTTAACAGTGGTTATGTATGGCCATGGTGCATTCAATAATGAATAATATAGCAAATTTTTTTAAATAAACAAAAAAAAGCAGAAAAATGTTTTTATAAGAACTTGGGATAGGTGTATATAATTTGTTTATTAAAATATTTATATTTATGAATTATTAACCTAAAGTATAAAAACCTAATACCTTAAATATATGACGACTATTCCTGTTCTTCTGACTAAACAAACTGCTTGGGAAAACAAAAAGTTATTTCAAACTAAGCCATACATTTGTTTTGTGAACTGCAAATAATTGGATTTGTAGTTACATTAAGTTGACAAACATTTAGGACCACGCCTGCTAGTGTCGCAAAATTTGAATGCATGAATTAGTGATTACCACTTGCCAGGATGATACCCATGATTAGTTTCGTCACATAAGAAAGGTTGCAATAAAAAGATTTTTTTTCTAAAATCTATTTTTGATGTACTAACCTACAAAAATCTGAATAGCACTTACTTGAAATATGAAATTAAACCAAAAAAGATACACACTCTCATAGTAAAATCTAATTAAATTTCCTTTTCAAGGTGTACCTATCTATATTATAGATCCAAAACAACATAGTAGGATAAAGTGTCAATATTGATTGTGAGCAAAACCAAAAAGAACTTTGTAAAAAGAAGCATAATATTAATAATATAACTTCATGGGGGTAGGGCATTTTCTAATAATGCCCGCCTGGGTAGCTACCACCCTCAAGATTGAAAACCTATTGCCAAATACCAATAGGTGTGTTTCGGCAGCATCACTTGAGAACCAGTACCTCTAGACTTAGTGTGTTTACCACCCTGAACAACATTCTCACTTAAACAACAAGTGAGATTGTGGTCAAAGCACTGAGCCTATATTGTGTAAAAAAAAGTGAAATCTTGGAATGTGTACTAATCAAAATAGAGAGAATTAGTATATATTCTTATGAGTATTCACCAAAGCCAATAAAATACCATTAAGTAAGTGATACTAAGTTAGTACTTTGCATTATTTAACCTTATTCTTGTTTCACCATAGTAAGTTTTAGTTTAGAGCTAGACAAGTGACTTAGTCCATTGTAACCAGGCATTCAAAACCTATAAATAAGTACAAATGGAATAATAAGTCTGCTTTTTTAATAAAAACATTAGTTTTAGTATTGAACTTACGAAGATAACCACCTCCCTAGTCAGACTATAAGGTCAGTATATAAGGTAATTTTTTTTGGTGATTACAGCTTATGAAAATTACAGATAAAATATAGATTCTCAACTTGTAGTTTGACATATACCACACCTAATATAATACCTTCACTGTATTAAGTGTATTATCTATAGTGTATAAGTACCTGAGGTGCCATATCTTTTACATATAATTTTATTTTATTCATATTTATATATTTCATATTCTAAACTAAACCTGCATTCAAATTAAAAAAATAATTTAAAATACCACTACATATAAATATAAAATTAACATATCATAAAGAAACAAAAATAGAAGAGATACCTACATAGTATACCTACATAATCTTAAGCACTTTATAATCTTCAAATGTATAAAAAAATTATAACAAAAGAATAGATAATTTATAATAGCCTTAGTGGCTTTATAATGTTTAGTAGAAGATTTTTGTAACTATAATTTCTACACAAACTACATAAAAACATGTCTACTGTGCATTTAAGGAGTTTTTAAATTAGAGATTTGTCTTCTGTTTTTTTTAAACACTTGTTAGCAGCAACTTTAGTGGAAATACAGAGGTTCTGAACTTAGCAGTTTGAAATAGAATGTTTGTATTAAAAAAAATAATTTAAGCTCTCTATAATATATGGATTGGTTTCCTGTATGCTAAATGGTTGAATAGATGATTATGATTTTTATTAAATTGCTGTATACTAAAGAATACTCTGACAAATATGTTCCAAGGCAATAGCAACTTATCTACAAAATCTACTTATCTTGTTTTTTTTTAAAGGTTGTTTCCTCCTAAATTCAACAAAGTTTTTCAATTCAGATAAAACACAAATACTCAAAAATAAATAAAACCTTCAAAGTATGACTAACTGAACCAACGTGAAATCCCCAAAGAAACAACTAGATAATACTTTGAAACTTATGCTATAGGTACATTATAATGTAAAACATAAAAAATTTAGTAAAGACTAATATTTATCGTGAGCAATATCAAGACTTAGTTCCAAATAAACTTACGAGTTTCCTTTCAATCTGTATGCAGCAAATGAACATGTAAAACAAGAATATTTCTTCAAATTATTCACTGAACCTTATACATGTAGAAAATAAATAAATGAATCTTTGAATCTATTATTTTTAATTTTTAACCAACAAAGATTTACTAAACCGTTGACGCCTATAAACACTAATAGGGACGGCGACCTGAGATCGATTAATCGATGTTTTAACCATAAGATTGATCTTTATGAACCAACTTTTGAATCTACTATGGGATCGATTCAGTAAATCGATCTTTTATCCCAGAAAATCAAGTTTCTTTTTTCTACCTCGATTAAAATCAGAAAATTGTATAAATTATAAATGTAATAAAAAAACAAAGGTACGAAAATTTTCACTTAAATAATCAAAAACTTTTGAGATGGCTCTATTGGGAATGGCGTTCTGTGATCGTTTAATGGATGAATCGATCTTTAACAGCAAAAATGAATTTTATATTATCGGTATTTAGCACTAAATTAATCCAGTAAATCAATCTCAGAACCTAGGAAAACGAGGTTTATTTTTTTCTGGTTCTAAGAGAACCATAAAATTATTTACAATTAAGAATGTAACCAAACACAAGAAAATGTATAAAAGATTTTCACTAAATTAATTAAAAACCCATGAGATGGCTTGGTTGGTTTCTATCGTTTCTTTGTGAGATTCAAAATTTACTTTTGATTACTATTAAGATGGCAGACAAATATGTTGCCTGATGGTTAGAAAACACTTACAGTGTTAGTGTGACGCTTACGACATCAAAAGTTTTTCAAGTGTACTGCCAACCATAATATCACTTTATACCTTTAATTTTGATATGCTTGTAAAAAACAACTACAATTATTTTAAAATGATAAAAGGTTGACTATTATAGTATCCCTTTCGTTTTATCTCATATGAATTTACCTATAAATATGCAAAGATAAAAGAGTTTAGTATCTTTTGCTCATTAGACTGCCTTTTGTTGTTTAATTTCTATTGACGAACTTTGGTGTTATTATAAAATTAATTCGAAAACAGTTTTACCTCAATTTTATAGTTAAGAACATAACGATAAATTGATAAATATCGATTCTCTAGAGATAACTCTTTTAGAGCTCGATTTCTGTAAATCAATTCATAAACTTCATTTTGAATCGATTCAAAAATAGATATTTTTCGGAAAGGATCACCATTCCTAGTTTATAGAAATTACAACAGTAGGTAAGACAATAGGGATGGCGATCTGAGATTGCTTAATTGGAGAATTAATCTTTTAGACCAAAAAATTGATTTATTAAAATCGATATCTAACACTGAATCGATCTTAGAACCTAGGAAGTCGAGGTTCAATAAGAACCATAAAATTATTGTGTGATTAGTTTCTCTCGCTTCTTTGTGATATTAAAATTGTTAAATTCGTACATATGTCAAATTTTGTATACAATTTTAATTGCAGACAAATACCTTGCCTGATGGTAAGTTAAGACTTAAAAGTGTTAGTGTGACGCTTCTTACATCAAGAGAATTTAAGGTGTCCTGCCAACCATAAACTCTCTTCACTTTATACCTTTATCTTTGATATGCTTGTAAAACAAATCTATAATTATATTTATAATGATTTTTGTTTAATACTCCTTTTTCCGTAATATGGATTTATCGATAAATATCCAAAGATAAAAACGTACAGTATCTTTTTGTTCTCAGTCTGTTAACTGTTTTTTTTTTTTTGTTGTTTAATTGATGTTGATGAACTTTAGCATTATCATTAAATTTTTTGGTAATAGTTTTTTTCCTCAGATTTTCAATAAACAAATGTCAAAAACATCATGAATACTAGTAATTAATAATAAAAAAAGTAAAAATAGATCATTTGATCCCGATTTTTCTGAATCGATTCATAAAGCCTCTTTTCATATCATCTCAGTAAAAGATCTTTTTCAGAAAAAATCTTCTTCCCTAAAAACAGGATTCTTCTTCTTCTTCTTAGAAAATTGCAATTTGTGTACACACCAATTGTGCCAGTATCATTTGGGTGAGACGCATTTTCATACTTTTTTCAGCGTTACCAAGCTCCAGGAAAACAGTGGACCATTCTGCTCGAACTTTCTATGGAGCAGTGTCGGCACCTCAGAATAAATGTTCCGCGTTATTTTCCATAATAAACTTAACCTGTACACAATAACCAAACTATATCACACAAAACGCCACCAAGATTACATGATATAGAGTCAATGCATAAGTTTAATGAATTAAAGCAAAAAACTTCTACATAACAAACTAAGATACTGCCAAAAACACCTGTATTATTACTATTATTGTTATTGACTTGTTTAACAGCTCTGGGTTCTAGCCCTTTTGACCCTGTAGTCCATGCATCCAGCCGTATCGCGTCCACTGCTGGACATAGGTCTCCCCAAAGATAAGGGGTGAATTGCCATTGCCACGCTTGGCAAGCGGGTTAGCGATCGCAGTAGGTGTATTTGATACTCAGAGGATGCTGCTGCCCATCTCCTGATCTATCCCTTAGTTGCCTTTTACGACACCCACGTGTAGATATGGGGTGGTACTATTCTCAAGCCGGCACCACACGGTAATTACTATGGTACCCTGTAGTAGTATTATTTTATTAATCTTCAACTTCAATGCTCAACAAAGTGGTGGTAATTTATTAAGCTTTCCAAGGGAGTTCTTGCGAGATTTCAGACTTCATACTCTGCAGTGGCGGGGCAAGACTATAAATTGATGTGGGCGAAGTACACTTTTGCGAGGTCAACCCCCCGCGATAGCAACGCAATGCAAAATATACAACACGGGGGGAGCCGTGAGCACTCAGCTAGTAAAGTATATATTTGGGCTCTGGCGCGAAGCCACACGGTCCGCGAGGCCGTAGACGTTACCATATTTTCTATTCCGTACAATTATTAACCGCATAATATATAAAAATACTGAAAAACAATGGACCCTATTTATCGTACAGGTCCTAAATTATTAATGGTACTAAAAGAAAGTAATAAGAAAGTACTAAAAGAAAATATTTCTCACAAATTCAAACACTTGGCAGTTTGAGCCAGATTTTGTTCACAAATTTATGGGAAATGAAACGTCTATACTAATAAATAAAATTGAAATGCACTGTTTTATTTGGTTTGAAACTAGCTAATGCTGTTGACCGGAAGGGCCTTTACAGCTTCACCGTAACTTTGGTGACAAGTCCTGAAGGCACTCACCGCAAAAGGTAACTAGCCAAGGGCACCAAACTGGTACGAACGTCGGTTTGGCCGTTACCTTTGTATAAAATTCCCACAGAATTTTGAACCTTTTTTTTTTTTTTTTTGACGGGGGGAAATGCATTTACGCACTACCCTTACCTATTGTATTAGTGAGACCGAAGTCCCCCAATACAATAGGTAAGGGGGCACGGAGTGACGAGTTCCGTGCCAGTGTGGGACTCACCCGGGCGTGAAGCGCCCGGAAATACCCACTAAAACCCCCCGGGGCCGTCCGCTGCATTTGGGATGGGGGCGACACGGGGTGGCTTTCGCAAGCACCGCGTCGCCCCCTGCAGCGAACCCACCGGGCCTCGTCGTGCAATGCCCCAGCGGGGATGGGGGAGTATAAACTTCTCAACCCCACCTCTTCGCCCACCTCCCGTAGGAGGTACGACCTAGATAGGTCAGTCAGCCGGGAAAAACGTGTTACCTGCTCAGGGTTCGAACCTCCGACCTTTCAGTCGTACCGTCTATGAGACACGCGGATAAGTCCACCGGGCTAACCACGCTCTCAAAAACGTGTTACCCACCCTGGGTTCGAACCTCCGACCTTTCAGTCGTACTGTCTATGAGACACGCGGTTTAGTCCACCGGGCTAACCACGCTCTCACGGAATTTTGGACGTAGATTATTAGATAAATTATATAATATTAAATATAATATTATATAAAAGCGGACTGTTTCGAAATATATAGGTATGTATAATGGACGGAAACAGAACCATAGCGTGATATAAAGTCGTTCGAAGAAAATAAATTGTTGTCATCTATATTAGTACAGATAAATGAAATTGAAGTGTCTGTAATGTTAAGATCATTTTTTACTTAATACATATGAATGTATATACGACACCAATATCAAAAATATAATTTTTAAAATGTTGGTATGTCTGTTTGTTCCGAATAATCTCTGGAACGGCTGGGCCCATTTGGTCTGCCCTTTTTTGGTAGATATCTGAAGTTATTCCACGTAACTCAGAGTACTTTTGATTTTCTAAAATAATTAGGGTTCCGCGTAAAAAAAATTAAACTCATGAAAATTGACTAAAATCTGATTCACTGCACAATTTTACGGGCAAGTATTTCTTTCTTTCTATTTAATTTATATTCATTTGTTTCAGTTTTCTATGAGCCAACAGATCGAAGAAAAGCTATAAAATGTCTACAAAGTCAATATTCCATAACATTTAGTTCACCAAATCTTACAGAACTAAGAGCTATGGCTTATTTTGTTAAACCTACTACAAAAATAGAAGCTACTTCTGATTTAGAGGAAATATTAACATTATGTAAGATTGTGTCCGCACACATAGGCTTTCTAATCATTACTATGGGCTCTAGAGGTGTTGTCACTGTAAATAATTTAAATAAAAGAGGCCAGAAGGGACAGGATTTGCAAACAAATTTTTTCCCAGTACAAGTGGTAAATAATGTTCAAAGCGTATCTGGAGCTGGAGACTGTTTTGCTAGTGGATTTATTTATGGGATCCTGTCAAATCGTAAAGAATCTGATTGCGTTTATATAGGTTTGAATGTTGCTAGATCAGCTTTATTTAGTAAAAATACAGTTCCAGTAGATCTCAATATTGGTAACTTTGATACCAATTAACTCTCTTTTCAGCTGTTAAGTTAAAAATAGTACACACAATATTTGTTAACTATCAACTATATAAATTTTAACAGTATGAGATATATCATAGACATAAATAAAACAGGCAATACTAAAGCTATATTTATTACAAAGGGTAAATTATAAAATCTACTACATATTTAAAGTATAAAGTAACTGACCTATGATTAACAGGTTACTTAATAATATAACTATCTGCTAGAAAAACAGTCCCAGAAATAAAGATTAAAATACATTTTATTTGGATCTTTAGAGGACACACTTTCTATGGTTAGTATAAAACTTTTCATTATTTCTTATACAAGTAATATTTTCCTGTTAGAACTGTTGTCCATATATGTAATGATACTTTATTTATTTTACATTATATAAAAACTAAAACATTCCTTGTATAGAATAGATATTAATCTTAAGATTAATGTTTTATTTTACATAATAATAAATATTCGTAAGTAATGGTCTTGCAACCAATATATTCTAAAAACATAAAATTAAGGCGAGATTCAGCTCTGGACGGAATCAAGTACAAATTTGGTAAATCATCTAATTTTAAATGATATTTATAATAATTGTTATAAACATGTATTTTTGTGATACAGGTGGTTTAGTTTTGTTAGATTGTTTAATACCTATTAGGTCAAGTACTGTATCATGTTAACTATTTTAAGTTATTTCAAAATAACTTAGATATATTAATAAATATTTGTATCAAAATTTTAAATACAGTTAAAAGTACTGTGTATTGATTGGCAGCACATTATTCATGTTAATTATTGTCTTCTTTACATTATGGAGTCATAACAATTTAGCTATAAAAATCAGTGTATTGTGCAATAAGAATTATTTTCAACAATTCCCAGTCTTTGCCACTTAAATATCTGTGTGTCCACCAGCATATGGAACTTTCCTTTCATGCATTGTATAAGATGATGGTTCACGGCTTTCCATTTTATGTAATCTTTTGTACTTTTGTACTCTTGCTTCAATTAAGAAGAGTATGCCAGCCGGTAGTAATAAGACCACACCAACAACTCCTAGTCCATATGCCCATCCTAAATCATTATGTTCCCAGTTAGGCATCCAGTCACGTCCATCTCCTCTAGCTCCAAATGTTGCAACTGATATGATACCACTAAAACCTATAAAGAATGAAGTTTTTAATTAAAAGTAAGTTAATTTATCATAAGTTACAAAATATGTGATGAACATAAGTGAAATAATCTTAATAAAGAAAGAAAACACAATTTTTTTTTCTAATTATTTCCTTTACTGTAATCTGAAACATTTATAATTCTGAATGTCTATAGAATACTGATTATATTGTAATGAAGGGATAAATATGAGGGATATTTAAATATAACTCAAAAGGGCCCACCCCTTTTCATAATGAAAGCATAATAATGCAAGTAGAATTAATTAAAATTAATTAAATAAAAAATTTTATATTGTTTACAAAACCTTATTCTTGTAATTACAATTGTATTTCTTTGTCTAAAAAGTAATCATATTATTAAATAATAAACAATACTATTTGATAATAAAACAGTTTTACATTTGGAATATAATTTAAGATTGCATTCCATAAGAAAGTATAATAATGGATACTTACAATTTATAATGCAAAGATAATATACAAGAGAATTTAATTTAATCCAATGATAAATTTGATTTACAATACCAAAATATTTTTCTATAATGTTAATTATAAAAGTTGTTCAAAATATAATCAAATGTTTTGGTAAACTTAATAATTTTTATTAGAGATTACATACCTCCAATAACTAAGATGGTTCCTAATGTTACCAACACTGTAAGGTAATTGTCATCATCCTTTTCCTTTTTTAGATACAGGTATGAAAGAAACATGGAAATCAAAACACAACACATAGTAATTGTAAAGAAAAAACTGTGTTGCTATAAAAAATCCAGGCAATAATATATCATGAATAATATAATATTCCTCTTCGAATATCCACCAACATCCTGTAAATTTGGTGTCATAGAAATGATGTACTTCTTCAAAGTTATTAAAGCATACTTCCCATAAACCTGAAAGTGAACGAAGATCCAGTGAATTTAGTAACACGAAGTAGAGTATATGTACTTTTCTTTAAAAGAATCAATTATTTACACACCAATTCTAATAAATTTTGGGTCCCTTAATTTTCCGTCTGTAACCAGCCAATAAGGATTTACAAATGCTATTAGCGTTAACAAACTCGCTAAAGCAAAAAAACTTAAAGCAGTGTACCCGGTCTTCGATTTAGCCATGTCGTGCTATTTATATTTATTTTAACAAAATAATTGACATACACTAGATAGGAATAATACCTGTCTATTTACAAACACGCATGAAAAAATTCACTATAATATTTATGATTATTTGATAGTTGATACACGCCCAAAACGGTCAGACACTTTTTTATTAACTTGTTTAAAGACTCTGGGTTCAAGCTCTTTTGAGCCTGTGGTTACAATACTTAAAATTAAATTACATCTCGGCATTCACTCCCTTCTTAAACATATCATCTTTCACGAAATCCATCCGCATTTTCTTTGGTCTGCCCATTCCCATATAACAGTCCACATTCATATTCAATACCTTTCTCACAAAATCTTCTTCCTCCATGCGCATCAGATGCTCATACCAGGACATACGACTGCTCTTTAACTTCTCTGTTACTGAGGTCACAAATTGTAATAGTTTCAGCAGATTATGTACGTTCATTAGGACGTCCGTACCAAAGTCATTGGATGGGGCCAAAGTATAAATCGTCACGTTGTAATTTGATTTTAATAAATAACTAAAGCGGTCACTAAAGTGTTTAAATATTTAATCGTGTCTAACTTTAATAGTAGTTATACATTTTATTGAATGATATTAAAAATATTTGGATTTTTCTGAGCTCGTGGCTATGCCGGCCAGGGCCCCATCGGATCGTGGGAATTTGTTGCAGTTCTGCTACACTATAGTTACACCACTGATCAGAATTTAATAATTAATTTAACACATTTATAATTAGTTATGACACTATTTCACGCAACTTTTGCAACTCGTTTTTTGTAACGGCTTTTAACTAGCACTAGTGAGTCTTGTCTACACTAGTTCTGTGAATAAAACTAAATGTATGAGATTTTTCTTACCCAATGTGCAGAATGTTGATTGCAGTATAAATATAGAAAGGAATCTTGTAGGCTTTGTTGATAATGCTGTGTTCTTAGGTATTACACTTGATAATAAATAACAAAGGGGTCCACACATGAAAACTTTGGCGAAAAGGTTAAACTGCAGCTGGGATTAGAAGTTCGTAAAGGGGATTTTACACATTTGGTTGTTTTTTGTTGGCAAAACCAGCCATCACAATTTTGATTGATGTATTTTCTACCGTCTAATGGGACAACAAACATCAGAATAAAGATCCTTGATGAAATTTAGATTTTTTGTGTTTTTATTTCTGCGTCTTAAATTTGATGCTATCCGAAATGTATTTGGGTTTCTTGTACAATTCTGTGTAGATTTAACAAAAATGTATCTATGTTTAATGATAGTTTAGCATTTTTTTACAATGTATAGGCTCTGTGCTTTGATCACAATCTTACCTGATGTCGTGACGATGTGGTTAATTTCAAACTTGAGGGTGGTAGCTACCCAGGCGAGCATCATTAGAAAATGCCCTACCACCATGCTATGTTTTCCTCACAATGTTTTCCTTCACCGAAAGCTCACGGCGATTATAGAGTCGGATAAGATTTAGAGAGCATAGCTCATTTTGGAGTTTTTTTTTTACTTTTTTAAATCTTAATACACAGATGGGGCAACTATTTGAAGGATGTTTATCGTAGTGTTTCATTGCGAATGATATTAACAAGATTAAGGATGCGTTGGGCTCAAACGATAGGCTATTTTGTTGAAAACATTCGGGGAGGCTACATAGCAGGTTACAATAGATTTGGCCAAAGGAACACCAGTCGGTGCCTTATAAAGACGTATTCTCAATTATAATTTCATTCCAAAGAGACGTGGTTTCCGTGAGAGAATAAGTTTTTCCCAAAATATTGAACATTGGCCAAGCATTGGATGTTACGGATTAATGTACGCGTACTGGCACAGCAGCATCTCCGAAGCAAGGCTGTTCTCGTACTTAGCATCCCTTTCAAAAACAATTATCAATCTTTTTATCATTTTAAAATAATTAAAAATATTTTTAAAAGCATATCATAGTTACCGATATAAAGTTATTTTACGATGGGCAGTACACTCGAAATGCTCTTAATGTGGTAGGTCCAAACTAACACTGTAAGTGTTTACTTGTGCCATCAGGCAAGATATTTATCTGCCATCTTAATAGTATACAAAAAGATATTATGAATCTCACACAGTAGTGAAAGAAATTGATCATATAGCCATTTTCTCATATTTACTTAATCTAGTGAAAACATTTACTTGTGAAAAAAAATCAGGACTCCCTAGGTTCTAAGATGATTCACTGGATCGATTCAGTGGTAGATATCGATTATAAAAACAATTGTTTAGTCTTAAAGATCGATTGAACAATGAATCGATCTCAGATCGCAATCCCTAAAACAAAGTGGTCACTCTTTTATCTTTGATCAGTGGTGGTCACCAGCAGAGATGAATAATAATGTCACCAGAGAGTCACACTTGTACATTATTAGTCTGTGGTAGTCACTCAGATATTTTAGCCGACATTTTACTCAGGAGATAGCGATTCTATCTGAAAAAATAAATTTTTGAATCGATTTGAATTCTAGCTTTATGAATCGATTCACTAAAAAATCAAGATCTAGAAATCGATATTTTATTAGACTTGTTTTTTTTAGTTCGGTATTAGTATTCTTCTATTAATCGAAATTAGACCATTACCACCATTTATTGAAAATTTGAAGTAAAAACTATGTCCGAAACAATTTTATTGATAGAGCTCGTCAATAGAAATTAAACAACTAAAGACAAACAGACTGAGGAGAAAAAGATACTAAACTCTTTTATCTTTGCATATTTATAAGTAAATCCATATCAGACAAAGTAAAAAGGACACTATAACCACGTTGGTTGGCAACAAAATCTTCCTTCGAACAAAAATATTATAAGTATGAAGAGTTTAACTCGCTAAATATAAATATATTTTTATTGTATCGCTATCAGGTGTATCTTTTGTTTTCGATTTTTTTAGTATAAAAAAACTATTCGAACTCATAGAGAAAGATAGACTGATATTGATTACAGTTGTTTTAACCCTCTCTGTTATCAGAACCAAAGAGAAAGTCAAAGGAAAGTGGTGGTGTCGGTAATCGCAGAACCTATGAAAGAATGAAACATAGCAAGGACAACTTTTTATCGATTTGTCTAAAATCTTGTATGAAAGCAGTCTCACGATGGCAATGAATATTTTTGTGAATCTCTTTTTTAGTTACATCCAATAACTTTGAAAATAAATTAGAAGAATATGGAATTAATTGTACCTGGAAAAATTGCCAAAAAATTCACATGGAGTTTTTGTGCTTATTTGAATGTTGTAACTACATTAACTGAACGGTAAGAAAGATAGATCAAATTATGATGTCTTTTTATGGTAATTGCACAGTTTTGCACGATATATAAACACTGGTTAGGATATTATTAGTATTATCTTAAAGACGCAAACTGAAAAGAAGTAACATTTTAGGTCCGCAAATAAAAAAACTTTTGAGGGAACCTAAATAAAATTAAGTTAAATTAAACTGAATAACGAGCGTAAATAAAATCTGTGCTCGTTATTCCATCCATCCATGCATCCATTCAACCGAAAGACGTTCACTGCTGGACGTAGGTCTGCCCCAAAGATCTCCATAACTACAGGTCTTGGTGTGGTTTGGTTTGGTGGTCAGGTGTGAGTGGCTCACCCAGCGGACTCCCGCGATCAGGTCGTCGGTCCATCTTGTGGAGGGTCTACACACAAGATGCGTTTTCCAGTACGCGGCAATCATTTGAGAACCCGTAGTACAGGGTAGTAGTATACAAAAACATATTTTTAATATCACAAAAAAGCCAAAGAAACAAGATCAAACAAATAAGATCACAAAGCCATCTCTTGGGTTTTTAATTAATTAAGCGAAAACCTTTCATACATTTGCTTGTGTTTGGGTACATTCTTAATTGTAAATAATTTTTTGGCTCTTATAGACACAGAAAAAAATTAACCTCGATTTCCTAGGCTCTAAGATCGATTCAGTATAAGAAATCGATGATAAAAAATCAACTTTTTTAATTGTGAAGATTGACTCTTCGTTAATCGATCTCAGATCGCCATCCCTATTTTAGTCAACGAAATATAAAATCTGTTATATTATTTCAATTTTCAATAAATATGCAAAAGTGTAATTCTGTGCGATTAATTCACAGATGTCATAATATTTTTATCAAACAACAATTAAATATAAAACAAGATAAAAGTTATTCAAATCTATGTAAACACTTCAGTATAAGTGAACATGAAGCACAATATATTTGTGTAAAGCACCCTGTTATAAATAAATTAGATGAATCGAAAATAAAAATGTTTGTTGACACTGTTTGTGACTTGGGATACATGAAAGAAACACTGATTAGTTTTCCTTCATTGTTTGGTATATTACCACAAACTTTAAAGTATCGCCACAGAGTTCTCAATGAGTGTGGATTTAATAACATAACACCTACATATTTAATTTCATATCTACCTTTAGTGCGACAAAAACTTATAGGGGACTTAAAAAAATCTGGTGACATTATGCCTCATATTAATGTAGAAAATAGACTTGCAAGCTACATGACGCAATGGCCTACATCTTTGACAACATTAATTTCTGGAAATGTGGATGAATTCACATTGTATGATCTACGCCTCAGGATAATACAAAGATATTTGGAACTGGTCCTAGATCTTACTAGAGATGAATTTTACAGGGGGCTGCAAACTTACCCTACAATCAAACATAGGCCACTACAAGTTTTAAATGAAACTCTTGAGATATTACAATCAAAAGTTATGATGCCATGTCATAAAATTAAGTCTAATTTGTATTTAATCCATGTAGACCCAGAAAATTTAAAAGACATTATAAATAAATTTAGGTCGATAGGTGGTATTGATATTAAAGAAATATTAAGATTGCATCCAAAATTGGCAACTAAAAACTACACAATGTTAGTTGAAATAAGAAAAATTTTACATGATTACAAAATCAGTAATGAGGCACAGAAGAGATGTTTTGATATTTATACTCTAGCACCAAACACTGTAAAAGAAAGATTAGAGAGAGCTAAGGATATACCAGAGTTTAAAAACATTTTATAATCATCCTAGATTTTTAAAAATGATCCATTACAATAATACTGCCCTAAAAAGGTTGAATAGGCTCTACAACAGTAATAAGAAATGTTTAAGCCTCAATATCTTATCAGGGAGCTCAGCACATTATGAAGTTTATGAAAAAGCTCCTGGGGACAGATTGGGTAATGGGAAAGATCTACTTTTTTGCACTTCACAGTCATTAGATAATAAGTTTTCTATGAATGAACTAAGAAGGAAACTAAAGAGACATCCTTTTTGGATCAATGTACCTTTAGTACAAGTTAAATATGTGTCTCAACAATTAATGAATGAATTTAGTATAGATGACATATATGAGAACTGTCCTATACTTCTTTATCCTTGGAATAAAATAAGAGAAACACTGAGACTGCTAAATACAAAAAATATAGGCAAGATTTCACATATTGTAGAAAATATTGATTTTGAACAATTAAATAGGTCACAAAAAACTTAGCTTAGTTATGTATATACTTGAGAAAAATCACTACTTCTCTGGCAATGGAGTGTGGACTGAAGAGAAATCTAGAAAGATGATTGATTTGAAAAATGTTGGAGAGTCAACAGCTTCATTATGATACCTTTGTTTGATTTTCAAAAATAGAACATGTCTCTAGTCTTGGCAACTGCATATAATACTTTTGGTTACATAATAAGGTAAAATATATATTGTAATTTTATTTTTTCTCATTTATTAATGTATACCTAAATCTTATCCAGTGTTAAAAACACTTAGGTAGTGCATTTACTTGTCTACTTACTTACAGTATATCTTATGTAATGAAATAAATATGATTAAATAAATGTAGTATGTGTGGAAACTATATTATATATAGTTTCTCACGAGGGCAGTATCAATATAGATGAAATTATGCATTTTATAAAATTTTACTTGCTAAGTTTACCTGAAAAGTAGTGTTTTCTTTGGTGATTGACCATTTTTTAAATTGGTTTGTCTACAGTCTACACAATAACAGATGGCATTCTGTTACATATTTCATGTTTTTTTTTGCATCTATGTTAATTCTAAATGACTATCAATTTAAAAAAATAAAAGATTAGGTTATGCTTATTATAAAAATATAGTACATAATTAATAATTATAATAATAGGTATATATATTTATCTTTTCACAAAACTATCGGCTGCTGGGACATCGCCTATATGTCTTATTCTGATTAATTATGGGATTTCATAATAGAGTAATTGTGCCTATGAGGTGTCCTTTTATCTTTTTAGTGCAATTTTAACAGTATTACTGGTTATTTATAATTCTGCACATTAAATATTGCTTATCATGCCACTGATCACGCGAGTATGAAAAACTGATCGCAGACCTCATCAAAAATAGACATTTATGTATATTAAAACCACAGAGGTCTGGACCAACCCTCGATTCAATCCATTCTCAAGTTCTTAACTAGCAGTTATTTCGATCTAGCTAAAACACATCCGAACCAGACCCGAACGCCTCGCGAAAGAAACGACGTCCACGTCTGATCCAGCTGTTTGAACGCTAGCGAACAAAATTTTTCATCTTCAACCGAGAAATCGTACTCCACGCGCATACCTATACAGTAGGTATATAGTTAGGTACATGGGTTCTAATAGGTAAGGGTAGTGCGTAAATACACTCCTCTCGTCAAAAAAAAAAAAAAGGTACATGGGTTCTGTAAGGGACCTTTTTTCTTTACAGGTTTACTAATCTTAAGGTAGGGTAAATTCCGAAAAACTTGACACGGGTAGCCGCTCAATTCGAAGTTCGTAGCATTTTGTTGCCCTTGCGCTGGCTATTATTTTTAGCCCGAGAGCCTTAAGTGCTCGCCTCAATGACCGGTGAAGCTCTCAAGGCCCTTCTGGTCAACAGCGTTTAACCAGTTCAAAAAATATATAGATTAGAGGAAGACGTGTTAAGACAGCGATTGTTACTTGAAACGAATCTAATATTATCAGTGGTTTTAGAGACCCATATGTCTTAAACACAAGCTGAGGCAATAAGCAAGTTATTAGTTAGGTATCGTGAAAAAATGCTTTTATCAATTTACGCCCTGATAAGGCGTTTAGGAACGTCAAAATACTACCACCAGTGCGGAAAACAACTCAGTCATCGAGAAAAACCGACAAAAAACCCAGTCTGGTTTTTTTTTGCATAAATGTAAAACTGGTAGTAGTAAAACTGGACAAAATGCATTCTGTTCAATGTGTTGCTTTCCAGACGGTACTAATATGATGTGCTCTGCTATGGGTAGAAGATATTTTTGTCATACCATTTTTGCGTATGTGTAATGTTTATGAAATAGAAGTGGACGTAATCCCCAATCTATTACTGTTTTGATTCTGAAATTATTGGTCAATTGATTTGTTAATAAATGGCTGATAAGTAGTAGCAGAGACAAATAATAAAAAGTGGTATCTAGTAAAAATTTTGGTGGCATTCTGCTAATATCGTGAATTGAAAATAATGACACGGAGCATGAAATCTGAGGTCTCCCAAAAACTCCAGTTGAAATATCTTTAATAGAAGGTTCCTATTTCGGTATCGCGTTAATGAATTGTGTTCCTAACATAATACTTGGCTGCATAGACTAGTATTTTTGCGTATTCCCTAAAAAGAAATAAATGAAATAAAAAAAATGTCCATGGTACCGGGTGTGCTTGGCGCAATTTTGGTTTCTCATGTAGTCCTTATTTTAATTTATTATCTTGCAGTATTTTACTATATAATATGTGCTTTTGGTGGCATTTTATGTAATATAGTTATGATGTACAAGTGTAGTGAAGTGAAAAAACACGGAGCGTGAATTCTTAAATATCCCAAGCATTCCCGTTGTGGTTGTAATAAAAGGCCGCGTTTTTGTTACCACTATTTATTGATAGCGTTCATAACGTCTGACTTGGCTATATGGTCTACTAGTATCTTTGCCTTTTTCTTAAGAAGTAATAAATTGAACAAACACGTAAAAAACAAAAAAAAATATCCTAATGTGTAAAACGTACGTACGTACGTAAAACGTAGTGATTACATTCTCTCTGTCCTAATGTACCGACATAGCTCCATGGAAAGTTTGCGCCGTTGACTAACAAAATTAGTTTACTGTGTGTACGGTTCGAGCAGGTTGAGCCACCGTTTTGCTGGAACTTGTTAACGCTGATTGAAAGTACCTCTTACATGACACTGGCACATTAACTAAGAAGAAGAAGAAGAAATGTAATAAAAAAAAAAAACGGTCTCGGAATGCCCGATAGAATTCATAATTTAAACTAATCTAAGCTGACGCGCACGCCTACCGTATGCGTGAGAGAAAGGGAAGCCAGACAGACTGACTCCGTAACACGTTACGTAACCAAGCAGTTTACCCTCCCATAAGAAATTATCACTTCAAAAATGTCCCTGATATTCATCTCTGGTTCCTTGTACTAGGAGAGTTGTCAGCACTTACTATGATTATGTGGATGTACGATAATTTAGCCATTGTACGATATACCATAATAAATATTTAAATTATACGATAATTATCTCGGAAGGGTTAAGCAGAGGTGAAATAGCGAACTATACCACATATTTTGCCGAGCTTAGTTCCGTCTCAGATGTGACAGGGGGCGAGCCTGTCGCCATATCGGGCACAGTCACACTAGACGCCCACATGACTTTCAAACCTCACGTTTTGAAAGTCAGAAACCGTGCCAACATGGTTATGGGACGTCTTTTCCCTCTCTATAATGCTCGTAGTAAGATGGCCGTCCGCCACAAACTTACATTATGTAAAACGGTAGTTAGGCCCATTCTCACCTATTGCGCCCCTGCCTTCGCTCACGCAGATATGGCCTCCTTCCAAGTGGTACAGAACCGCTTCACCAGGAGAGGTCGTAGGTGCCCGGTGGTACGAGAGGAATGTCGACGTCCACAGAGACCTCAACCTACCATCCATTCATTCCGTTATCAAGTCCCAGTGTCGCGCATTTTTCGACTACGCAGAGACACCCGAATCCGCTCATAACGAAAGCCGTCATGTACTCCTCCGACCCGCTAGTTCCGAAACCGTTTCGGAGACCGCGTAACGTTCTCACCGATCCCGATGATGTTATCACGTGCGAAAATAGGATCTTTCCTTTTCAACCGATTCAGTATGCGTGCCAGCGCCCACGCCCGCGTAACCGCCGTTCCCGCGACCGGGGACAGGTGGCTAATTTTGCTCCCGCACTCTTCGGGTCCCCCTCAGGCAGCGACCCAAGACGTGTCTCGTTCCCCAACTGGGGAGGCTCTTGACGTCGCCGCCAGCGCGATACAGTGAGACTGCCTATGCATTGACCATTACACGCACAACACTGTATACACACTCCTGCATATAACACGCAGGTACATAGGTCCTGTAAGGAACCTTTTTTTTATTATTATTAAATAAAAAATGTAGGGAATAGCTAGGTTCAATCTCGCGAGAGAGTTTTACACTCAGGTGACGGCTAAGCCGAAGTTCGTACCATTTTGGTAGCCCTTGTGCTAGTCACCTTTTGCGGTTGAGTGCCTTCAGCACTCGCCCCCAAAGTCACGGTGAAGCTGTAAAGGCCCTTCCGGTCAACAGCGTTAGCTAGGTTCGAAAAAAAAAAAAAAAAAAATATCGGGCACACAAATTGCAAGCTCAGGGATGATACTGAGTAGAAAACCCCAATATCACTTGACCCGAGACCTCAGAACGGCAGTCGTACCGTAATACAACTGTGCCACCGAGTCAGTAATTTGAACAACAAATAAATAAATATTTACGGCAATAAACACTGACTGCTTCTGATTAACATACTTGTCGCAGGCGTTTGTGCTTGTAAAAACGATAAAAACTAGAGTAAATAATCTGAAATCAAGTAAATAAGTCAATAGTTAAGTCTCACCAGAACCATGTTCTTGTATATTAGATCGAAAAATAGTTTCAGTTTTGTTTGTTATCGTTATTATGGTTCTGAACTATGTGGGATGTTTGATGTGGGCTTGTTTAGATCTTTTATAGAAGTTTTACATTGGTAGTATTATGAATTCTATTTGATTGGATATCTTTAATTATCAATTAAGTGTAATACACATAGGTAAGCTCTGAAGTAATTTATTGAATTTAATAATGTTTTCGGTTGGAACAATGCCTAGAAGAAGAAATAAATAAAAAATCCTGAAACAACAGAACCCTTGGATTTATGTGCTTACAATACTTAAAAATTATTGACAAATTAAGATTTTAAATTAATACAAATTTTACAGGAACATTTATCCATATACTGTAGAATGAATTAGTAATATAATCCAGGTTGAGCATTTTTTTAAATGAGAATATATGATAATTTGAATTTCACAAGTTGGCAGCACTGGATACAATTTAATAATTTTTTTTAGTTTCTTTTCTACTCTGTGGTAAAATGGCGAGCTTGTTGCCTCGTTCCTTATGTCTTGCTGAAACATTTTTCTTAAAAAATGGAAACAAGGTAAATTTTATGTTGTTTCATTTTAATATCCATAATTTAATAATAATATTTAAATAAACAAGTATCTGTATTTTTATTCGAGTTTTGGTTATTTTGTTGTAATAAGGTATTTCACTGTATTCTTTGCAAATTCTTTTAGTAAATGATTCTATAAATAATTGGGCATTAATTTGTAATTTACCTTGGAACAAATAGTAATACATTTTATTAATAAATTTGACCTTGTCAGGTTCAATTCTAATATGACCTTACGTCATAGATACATTGTTTGTTAAATTACTCGAGCAGTTTTCATATAAAAATATATTATGTAAACTACAAATTTGGCAAATGACACTAACATATCGATTGATACGGTACCGTGGTTTATCAATCAGTGATATGTGAAAACATGATTCTTCGTAAGTATTTGTATCTATTTGAAGATTTTATCAATCATTCTTACGAATTTGATCACTAGTTACAGCAGTATATTTAGTCATATGATAAATTATCCTAGTTGTTATAGATACATTTCAATTTGTTTCTACTTTTATATGTTACCTTTAAAACTATCTTTCACAGTATAGATTGGATTATTAATATCATATTATTTTTATTTTGTTTCAATTTTTGGCTTCAAATATTTTACATAATACATATATTCTAAGTGTAAACCTCTAAGAAATAAATAATATAAGATTTATTTATTGGAGCTTGGTAAAATGATTGATGATTTTAGCTGATGTTAAATAAAAACTGTTCAAGAATGGTGACAATCTCCGATAGATAAGTATATAATTTGGTTGATGTTACTTTGCTAATTCTGGTTCAAATGGTTTTCAGTAGTCATATCATTTGGTTCCTGATTTATTTATATCAATATGATTCAATATAATAGATAATAAATAGGAGTAAATAAATAGATAGATATAAATAAATATAAATGAATTGGTCAAATACAAATAAAAATTTTACAATAGGAAAACAATTGGAAGCTGGTGTAAATGCCAGGTTGGTGCTTAACCGGCTAATAAATTAGATAATATTATACATAATAATTTATTCCGTTTTAAAATAATATAAATAAATAATGTTTTCCATTATAAGTAACATTTCACCTTATCAATCAAATAGATGAGATTATATCAAGCGCAGCATTCATATTGCTGCCAAAACTAGATATATTGCTGAACCTAAAAGCAAACAAACCTTATAAGCAACTAAACTCTAAAATATGAAAAAAAAATTGATGTATATATACTTGCTAGTAGATGAAAAGATACTAAAATCAGTTTTGCTAATTTTCATCTCAGACTTTGTGCCTTAATAATAACTAAATAGCAACTGAACATAGTATATTATATTTATTTTTCTATGTAAATGTAATTTATTATATGAACCTGTAAATATCCAATTGTTGTTGGTCCGATGCACTAAAAAGGTATTTCTAAAATCTGAGTGTTTTATAAAAATGGTTATATTCAACAGTTATTGGGAGCTACTATCAACAATCTTCCAAGTACTCAGCAAGTTAGGAACCTGAATGTCCATGAATATGTGAGTTATACCCTTCTAAAGGAAAATGGCATTCCTGTTCCAAAGTTCAATGTAGCTAAGACTAAAGAGGAGGCAATAAAGTTCGCTGAGGATCTGAACACCAATGACATTGTCCTCAAAGCACAGGTATTTTTTATGCTAAATTTCTTGTTAAATTTGTTCCTAAGATGTCAATATATATAAAGATATTTTTGAAGTAAAACTTCTTTAGCCATGTTGAATAATTCTCGAGATGAGAAAAACTTATAGATATCCATTACTGGTAATGCTATGATATTAGCTGTCAAAGACATGCTATAGTGTGTCAAGAACTAGATGGAGTTTAAGTGCAGGCACTATTGCTTTCTCGTAAATTAAAAACAGTTTTTCTAAAGTTTCGAGTTTACGCAATTTTTTAAAATTACTTTTAAACATTTTTAGGTACTTGCTGGTGGTCGAGGCAAGGGCTCCTTTAAAAATGGTTTGAAGGGTGGTGTTAGAATGGTAGATACGTAAGTATTAGGCAGTAATTGTACAATGTTTAATGAAAATAATTAAAAAATTTAAAATTATATAAAAGACTAGTTGTGTGCCTGCGGCTGCACCCGCGTTTTATATATCCTTCACTGTGGTTTAATTTTTTTTTTCATGGATTCTTAAATTTTACCAAGAAATTTTTTTTTGCTACTGACATAAAATAAAAATAATTCTCGTAAATTCAAGCACTTGCCCATAAAACTGACTATTGAAATTGCATGAGTTTTATTTGTTTTTACCCGAAACTCTATTTTCGAAAAGTACCCTAAGTCCTGATGTTACTCAGGTAACTTCAGTTATCTACAAAAAAAAAGTCCCGTCCAAATCAGTCCAGCCATTCCAGAGATCACAAACAAACAGACAGACAAAAAATTTAAAAAATGTTTACGGTATAGGTATGGTGTATACATTCGTATGTATTTTGGTAAAAAAAATGTTATTTTGATATTACAAATACACTTTAATTTTATTTATTATATTAAGAGGATACGGGTCAGAAAAGTAGGTATTTCAGAAAACCTGCTGTCGCATTGCGCCCCAATGAAAGCGAAAGGGACAACAAAATAGAGGAAAACATCACTTCGTAGTACTCTTTTTCCTCCTCTAAAACTGAAATGATTTTTGAATTTCTTTCACTTTTAGAATAATAAATACTTTAGCTATACCTGTACGTGTTGCTTTTTTTTAATTTTATCCATCAAATTTGACGAACGTCTGAATATGACAGTAAAAATGGAGCATTTTTTGCATTTTCAAAGACTTCTAGTTTCTACAATAACTAATTTATGCAAAAAATTCAAAACGTATGAGCATGGCGGTGGTGGATATATATTATTTGGTATAAAAATATTTACCATAATGCTATCCAGGGAGGAAACAGGTGACTACGTTTTGTATGGAATAAAGGCCACTAGGATGTCCTCTTAAAGATTTGAACAGCAATATAGATTAAACTTGTGATCAAAAAGGTAAAGAAATCATATAGCTTTGCGTAATATCATGGTAATCGAATAAAATTAATTACTTAGGCCTGAGCTTGCTGGTGACATTGCAAGTAAAATGCTAAATCAGTATTTAGTCACAAAGCAAACTGGAGCTGGCGGTTCGCATCTGCAACATGGTGATGATCACCGAACGCAAGTTCCCTAGGCGAGAGTACTACGTTGCGATTATGATGGAAAGAAGCTTCAATGTACGTACCTTTGAGAATTGTATTTGGTGAGTTATTATAATCAAATTAGACGAATCTGTAAAGTTAAATTCTTTGGAGGTAACAAAAGAGAAATATTTATGTTAACATCCTGTGATTGTTACATTTACTATAAAATTTTATTAGACCCGAAAAATATCTATAAACTTTTATAATTTAAATATTGTTGTCACCTTATTTCTCAATCTTTTAGTGAAAAAATTGAAATCATAAGTTTGAAGAATCATTTAAGAATTAAATGTTTTTTTTAAATATAATTTAGATAGGTTATGTGACAGAACGATGAGGACACAGATAAGGAAATATTATATAGGTATATAAAGATAACATCTGTCAATAAAATGTATTTGAAGTTTAGAAATGTTACGTGTTTTAGGGTCCAGTGATAATTGCTTCTTCACAAGGAGGTGTTAACATTGAAGATGTTGCTGCAGAGAATCCGGATGCTATCACTTATGAACCCATCGATATTGTTAAAGGGATAACTGATGACCAAGTCCAACGAGTTACAGAAAAGGTACAATAAAAGAAATGAAAATATGGCGATTTCAATTATGTAAAATAGTATGGGAAAAAAAAAAAAATCAATTTGATCTTGGAGAGTAAAAAATAATAATTTATTACTATATTGATTTAAACTTTTCCTTATTCCTTTAGATTGGTCTTCAATGCAACGATGAAGCGGCAGGCATGATTAAAAGCATGTATGACTTATTCACAAAGAAAGATGCTCTGCTTATAGAAGTGAATCCCTATGCCGAAGATGCACTCACTGGCAAATGTAAGATATTTGATGTTTTTTTTTTTTTATATAATAACCATTTTCTATTTAAAATATGACTACATGACTTTTATATTGCCGTATAAACACAAATTTTTAAGGTTATTTAACTTGAAAAGTGTGACAAGCTCATTATTGTTTTGATCAAATAGAGAAAAAATAATTTTTTATTTAGGTCATGATTAATATTAGTTTTGTATTTACTAAGTGTAGTATATTTTCAGTTTTCTGCCTCGATGCCAAATTCCGATTTGATGACAATGCAGATTTCAGACAAAAGGAACTGTTTGACCTGAGGGACATCACACAAGAGGACCCCAAGGAAATTGAGGCTGCGAAATATAATTTGAACTACATTGCGTTGGACGGTTTGTGAAAACACATGTACTTTAATACAAATACTGTGGATTTAATGCTGTTAATACACGTACGGACCGGACCGCGGACATGGTATGCCGAGCGACCGAGGTCATCAGTCGCCTAAGTAGGGATGGAGAATAAGATATTTCAAACATATCTATATTTTGAATCGATTCACAAAACATCGAGTTTCAAGAGATCGATTTTTTTTCTATTTTTTTTATTCGTCTTTTTATTCGTAAATAGTATTCTTCCAGTGTACTTGGATACAGTTATATTAGACTATAATCGTCATTTATTGCAAAAACTTTTCAATTTTTTATTTTTTTATTAACAGTACTAAAGGTCATCGATAGCAACTAAACAAAAAAAGAAGAATGCTTAAACTACTAAGGAAAAAATACATTGAACTGTTTTATTTTTGCCTATTTACAGATGATCATCATATTATTTATAGAAAACAAATAGTACACTCTAATAATCGGTACATTATTAGGTTGAAAGATCGATATTTTGGGCCTCTATGTTTTGTGAATTGATTCATCAAGGATTCGAAAGGATTCCATCCCTACTTAGGGGACTGATAACATCATCCGCCCGCCTTACTATGTCCGCGGTCCGGTTCTTACGTGTGTTAACACCATAATGATGAAGGGATTACTATAATCGCTTTATACATAGGTAGAAAGAAAGAAAAAGAAAACTATATTTTTAGACAATATTGTTTTATGTTTACTTAGAGAACAATGACCGTTTACGTATAAAAAAGTATGCAAGTATGCAAAATTTTAGTTATCTTTGGCGCTTGTTAGCAATAAGTGAAGAAAGTTTTGAGGGGAAAAAAATTGAATATTAATAAGTAAATATTGCTTATGTTTTCATTATTCAGACCCTCCACACCACATGTCATCAAAAATAAGCCAACCTGCAAATTGGTGCTTATGTAATATTTGATCGGTTCGATATACTTATGTATGTATATACCTATGTAATACAGGTCGCATAATAAAAACCCAAGTTAACTATTGCATAATTGATTCTTAGGTGTAACTTCATCAACTTGGACATTTCTTAATAAAAAGTTTTATTACAATTGCTGATCATCTGTGAATGTGAACAATAAAATAAGAAAACTTTTCTTCGAATGAATCTTTGGTTGGGTTGACTTGATCTATGACTTTAGACTTAGGGATAAGACTAGTTACCTTTTTGCGGCTGAGTGCTTTCAGCATAGGCACTGGCCTTTCCGGTCAACAGCATTAGTTATTAGGAAAAAAAAAAACTCAAGGGATTTCTAAGAAGTTATTACAATTTGTTTATTAAAACTAGTCCCTGTACTCTAAATCGGTGTTACATCCTATTTGTTTTAAAAGTAAGTGGTCGTCCATTAATCACGTGATGTTTTTCTTGATCCTTCCTGGAGATACGTGGCGAGGTTTTAGTCTAACTGTTGGGGGAGCTACTCAAAATCACGTGTATTTTTTTATTTCCTTAAAACTATCATAAGAAAGTACCAGAATATTATCTTTGAATACAGGCATAAACTAATTGTAATTATGGGAAAAATTGGATATCGTTGCTTAGCAACGACGAGTCATTGTTATGTGCTGCTTTTTGGTTTCGACATCTCACTGTACCCCCATTCGTACTTTACGCGATTAATGTACTATTCCTAATTACCATAAATTCAAGGACATTAAGAGTTACGTCGCTAAAACCAAACGGCGTTACAATTGCAGTAATACCCCGCTTAGCGCGACCCCGTTACGCGCGGTTTCACTATAACGCGTATGTCAAATTTCGCGCTCAAATGCCTCGCATTACGCGAAAGAGTGCGTATAAACATAATGTAAAGACAATAGATGTATTTTTCCGTAAAAAATAAGAGTATGTATTGCATAAAGTGTTCTTAGAATTAAAGTGATTGATTAAAATGATTTGTATTTTTTTGTATTAAATTTTGACTATGTTTAATCATAAACCTCGATATACGCGAATTTCAGTTAACGCGATTTTTTTCGGAACGTATCCCTCGCGTAAAGCGGGGTATTACTGTGTTACCATATTTTTTTTATATTTTGGTACAACATTATGATTTTAATTATGATATCGAAGGGAATATCGGATGCATGGTGAATGGCGCTGGGTTAGCCATGGCAACAATGGACATTATCAAACTGTATGGCGGAGATCCCGCTAACTTCCTTGACGTTGGCGGCGGCGCCACCGCTCAGGCTGTCTCGGTAATTATAATCTCTAAAGAGATTAATGTATGTTCGTAAAATTTTTGGACAAGCTTGATCTGGTAAATAATAGTCATCAGTTTAATATTAGAAATAAAGAAAAGTTAGTCGTCCCACGCTTTAGGCTAAGTAAATGTAATAAAAGTTTTATAGGTTATATAGTATTCGGTCTTACAATAAGATTCCAAATAACATTACTGATTTACCTTACAGTAAGTTCAAGAATTTTGTAAAGCAAGTCTTAAGTTCAAAAGGTTATTACAGGGTATGTATCAATACTTGAACGATAGTGATGTCTGGAATTTACAACCACCCCTGTGCTTCCGTTAACAATGGTTGTTACCAGAGATAATAATAGTTTATAATAGACTACGATTTGTATAGTTTTTAATTAAAAATTATATTTATAGTATGAATTTATATTTATAAAAAAAATAACCAGATCGAGTTCCTTGCCTGCTCTTCTAGACTATGTTATTTCCCGTACCGGTGGTAGTGTTTTGACGTTCATAAGCGCCTTATTAGGGCCTAAATTGAATAAAGAATTTTTATTTTTAATGATATAGCATTTTTTTGTAAATCAAATCTAATATTGGATATTATAGACCAAGTACACATAAATAATAGTCCAGGCAAATAAACTGATTTAGAGAAACATATATATATATATATCACTTGATTTCACTTTATTAATAATTCATAATTAAGTAATGTAACTTTTATTTTAAAATGTAGAATCACAACGTACACCACAGTAATTTTAAATGGTATTTTTTTTTATTAGATTTGCCTGTTTGACAATTCACACGCATTTACTGACTACTTTGTTAATTTATTTACCTTATAATTTATTTTATACAAGTTGTGTGCCCGTTCATTTGTGTTGTCTATTGAATCGTCTTTTGTTTACAATTTCATGAGTTTTATTTCTTTTTTTTATACGGAACCCTAATAATAGTCTTAAAACTATTTTTGTACTAACAGAAAGCAAAGATATTTGTCACAAATTCAAACAATTTTCAGTAAAACTTGCACTGTTGAATCGGATCATATTCACAATTTCATGATTAATAAATGACTAATTGTTTTCGAGAATTAAAAGTACCCTAAGCGAAGTAACTACCTGCCAAATACAGTCTCGGCAAAATTGGTCCAGCTGTTTCAGAGATTACCCAGAACAGACGGACAAAAATTTTATTGGTGTCGGTATATACATTCATATGTATTTAGTAAAAAGTTGTTTTTACATTTGATATTACAAACAGATGTTTGTTCAGTGGTTCTCGAATAAAAACTCGATTGTTAATTACACATAGAAGGGTTTTTTTTAATGTATATAAAAAACTAATAAATAAAATAAATAAAAGTTCGTAATGTTAAAATTATTTTTTTAAACCAAATAGATATGAACGATAGCTATACCAAAAATCCTTTTTTTTTTTATTTTTGTCTGTTGTTTGTTCTGGGTAACCTCTGGAACGGCTTTACGGATTTTGACGGGATTTTGTTTGGTACATAGTTATTCCGGGTAACATAGGGTACTTTTAATTTTCGAAAAGAATTAGGGTTCCTCGTAAAAAAATTAAAACTCATAAAAAATTGAATAAAATCCGCTTCAATGCACAGTTTTACGGGCAAGTGCTTGAATTTATTACAAATATTTTTACTTTATCTTATTACAAAAAAATATTAGAGATGCGTATAAAAAAATAATTAAAACAGTGAAGAACATAAGAAACGCGGGCACAGCCGCGGGCACACAGCTAGTATTTTATATGAATGTAATGATTGATATTAAGTTATATTATACAGGAAGCGTTCAAGATCATTCTATCTGATCCGAAAGTGTCCGCTATACTGGTGAACATCTTCGGTGGGATCATGCGGTGTGATGTCATCGCCGAGGGGATCATAAACGCGGCTAAGAATCTGAACATACAGGTTCCAGTTATTGTCCGTCTTCAGGTATATAATTATAACATAACATAACATGAGCTCACGACTGTTTTCCCCGAAGGGTTAGGCAGAGGTGAAATAGCGAACTACACCTCCCACATTTAGCAGAGCTTAGTTCCGTCCCAGATGTGACAGGGGGCGAGCCTGTCGCCATATCGGGCACAAATTCCAGACTCCGGGATGATACTGAGTAGAAAAACCCAATACCACTTGACCCGACCCAGGGATCGAACCCGAGACCTCAGAACGACAGTCGTACCGTAATACGACTGCGCCACCGAGGCATATAATTATACTGTGCCCTATGTAATTATAGAAATAATACATTTTTAGAGTAGTTCCTAATTTTACACTACACTATATTTCGATTGATTAGTATTAATGAGTTTGTTGCTCCGATGATGGTCCAGTGATGTTGTGACCATTCACTATGTCTATTGATGTGTGTTCAAATCCTTTTATATAATGAATGGACTTTGACTTACGTTGAAGGGGAAACCTGGTATTTAAAATCGTACCAATTTTAATAAAAAAAAAATATTTTAAAAATTTCTGAATTTGTTTTTTTTTTCTTAATTTGCATTGAATTTCAAGTTGAAATTCTGTCACCAAGCATCCGCAGGTTTCCACCAAATGTTTCGGCGACATTATTTGAGTTTGTGTTACTATTTTTAGATCACGCCGTCACTTTATATGAAACTAGTCGTGTAACCGCGGCTGCGCTCGCGCTTCATATATACTTCACTGCGTTTTAAGTTTTTTTTTATACGGAACCCTAATTATTGTCGAAAATTAAATCACCGAATTACTCCGAGTAACTTCAGCTATCTGTCAAATAAAGTCCCGTTAAATTCCGTCCAGCTGTTCCGAATACTAACCGGAACAAACAGACACGATTTTTTTTTTTAAATTGCATTCTTGTATATTTATCGTGTATACTGATGTATATATGATATGATTATCTACTTTAAAAAAAATATGTTTGATATTACAAACAGACACTTCAATTTTATTTATACTTATTATAGATTAATGATCAAACGCTGAACTTATTCAGTTTTATTTTTAATATTAAATATAATTTTTTTTAAGGGGACAAAAGTGAACGAAGCAAGGAAGCTGATCGCCGAGTCTGGGCTCCGCATTGTCCCGCGCGATGACCTCGACGAGGCGGCGCAGCTCGTCGTGCAGCTCTGCGAGATCGTGACACTCGCTAAGAAAGCCGGCGTCGAGGTTAAATTCGACATCCCTAAATTCATGCTTGAAAAGTAAAAAAAATAAACAGTATTCTCCTCATCTCTCATAATAATAATATCGAATTTTTAGCCTTTGTTTTAATTTCAATTCATTTTGCGATCAATCGAATTTTCGAATTATTTGCGTTTTCGAATTTACTATTATTGTAATGTAATAATAATAACTTATTGTAAACTTTACTCTCATGTAGTTACTACATGGAACATAATTTTTGTAATTTTTTTTTTACAGTAGTTTAATAAATTCACATAAAACAGATGAATATGATAGTTTTATGTACTCATTATAAATAGAATCATTACTGTGTAACTTCCGTACTAGGCGCTTACTTTTATATTATCGGTGACATTACACAGGTCGTAAACCAAATATATATAACATGTCATATTGTGTTGAATAGAAAATTGTTGATTAATGTAATTTAAATCATTTCACTACTTATTTATTGAATTCACAATTAGTTTAAGCAAAATATTAGTTGTTATTAGTGCAAATAAATAATCACCAGTGTAAAATGCTGCATTCCATCAGAGTTATATAATATGTTATTATTTACTTACATTTTTATTTTATATAATGCAGCTTTATATTATTTTTGGAAAACTTATTATCATTATTATTATTTTGTGGTCACAGTATCACTATAAGTCACAGTTATGTACATTATGTATTGTATTTATTTGTATATAACAAAGTATATGTTAATTTCAAGTTTAATGTATGTAATAAAGTACAATTCTTTAAAGAAAACCTGAATACAAGTGATTAGCGTTATTTATTAAAATATATATATGTCTGTTTAAACACAGTGTAAAGGTGGCATCGTAATAAATTTATTTTAGATCTGATTTGTTATTTATTTTACATACATGTATGTATGTATGTACACCCTTTCACTCTGTTATTTATTGAAGAGCAAGTGTACTTCCGCGGACGGATAGGTAATTAGGAGTAGCTTTATTTACGCTTTATAGTAATTACGCCAAAGTGCGAATTATTAGCGAGAAATTGACGAGTTCTTAGATTTTCGCACAACATTGATGATATTTGGAAAATATTCGGTAATGAGTTTTCTGACGAATATTTATGTCGCCATTATCTCACTATTGAATGGTACTAATTCAAAGTGGTCAGTATATGTTAATAGCGAAAAAAAAAATGATGTTTTGCTTATCCATATATAAGTAAAGACATTTTTCTTGTTTCTATCAACTGTATATTTTATTTCTGTTTAGTAGCTACACAATGACGAGCTTTAGTGTTATAAAACAATTACAAAGAAAATTTTATTTCTTTCCACTTTTAATAATGAATAGGTTTTGTATTCAATAACACAGACACAAAAAAAAGTGGAACTATCCAGACACTGCACATCTTTTCCTGAACTTGACATGCTGATTCCGAATCCGGGGTCAAAAAAAAACTTTCATCGAGTCAGTTTTTTTAAATCGCGGTAAAAGGTGAAAAAATAAACTGAAGTTCTGAGAAACTTTCATAAAACTAAGCCAAGCTGCAGCTTCAAGTGCATTCATTTTTGTGATGAAATTTTTGTCATTAAATAACGTACGAATTTGAAGCCATTTTCTTTCAATTTAGCATCGCTAACTTCAGGAAATTTTCCTTGCAAGTACTCAAAACACTTATCATCTTCGTCTAAAGCTTTGACAAACTGCTGCATAAGGCCTAATTTAATATGAAGAGGCAGTAAAATATTTGATGATTCAACTAATAATTTGCGTGTTATGTTTATAACACCTGGTTGGAAGTCTGTCCTTTTTACCCATTCGTTCTGTATATAATGTCTTTCTCTAGGTTGGTTTTTTAGCTGAAGCAACGTCAGCACATAGAATTTTTGATATAAAACAAATCCGTATATTTTTAAATAAATTTTGATTGTCGACAGTAGGTTATACCTAACGAAATTGATCCTTCTTATATCTCTGATTTATATATTTGCGCTGTCTGTTACTTTTGATCCGATTCTAAACTTTGACCCCATGATTTTGATTTTTTGACTTTTCTTGTATTTTTTCTCGATTTAAAAAATCTGACTCGATGAAAATTTTTTTTGACCGCGGATTCGGAATCAGCAGATCGAGACCATAAGAAATGATGTGCAAAGTGTCTGGACAGTTCCAGTTTTTTTTTTGTGTCTGTGTAATTATTACTTTCACCTAAATAGTAATTGCATTAAAAAGGCAATAAATTTTAATGATGTTAGTCGATCGACATTTCTAATTTCGATATCATATGTAGACGTATCAACACGCTTTAAGAACTTCAAATAAAATAATTTTATCTCTATTTCTAGGTTGACATATATTTCAAGAAAAGCGACGGCGACAAGTGTAAATGATAATAAAAGAAATTTTTAATCAATAATTTAACCACAGATGTTTTCAAACGTATATTTTATGTTTTATATTGTTTAAATATTTTTTACTGTAATCTATTTAATAATTCAATAATGAAGAAAACAAAAAAGAACAAGTTTTTAAACACTGATAAAATTTGGATAAAATCATTTTTAATAAAACTGTACACGATTGTTGTTATACATTTTCGTTTTATTTAACTATATAATATGACTTATCTGAATATGTTAAATGGACACGTTTTGGATATTATTAAATTTATTATACAATCAATCAATATAAATGAAACAATTATAATCAACGTAAAATTATATATAACCTATATTGTTCAAAATAACAATTGCACTGAGACGACATGAATAGTGGAGACGATAATTAATAAGCAATTATAGCAATATATTTATTATTTACACTTATATATACTATACGACTTCTTTGCTCGGCGTCGAGATACCTAAAGCTTCTTCGTACCCTGACTTGTTTTCGTGTTTATCTGAAACATATTTATAAATAAAAAAAACTAATTTTTATAAAGGACATATTTTTTTAATGCGTCACCTGGTACGCATATTCGTCCATGAAAACTAAACATATTTACTTTTCGGTGGGATTTTCGTCTGCCATGTGTGGTATTTATTATTTATTGATAAACTTCAGTTATTTGACTTATTACGTTAGGTAATAATAATAACCATACATTTTGAAATGTCAAAAAAAGTCCCTGGAAAGTTCTAGCAATGGCGACTATTATTTTGTAACAACACTAAAAAAAAAGAAAGTCAAGTCAAACGGCTGTAATTTTTTTAATGAAAATAAGTACCTATATGGGTATAAGCAATGTTTTAATAAACAATTTTACGTCGTTATTTATCACTTCTTTGATAGCTAAAGTGTTTTATTATCTATTACAGCTGTGAATACAAGTTCTTTGAACCCCAACTTTATCTTACCTTTTTTCGATGATCTCTTTTTCGGTTCATTGCTCTTTGATTCCTTCGCTTTCTTATGTTTTTCAGTCTTTGAGCTCTTCGCTTTTTTAGTTATAAGCTCGCTCTCAGTAACAGCGTTCACTTTCGAGGAAGATCTCTTCCCGTTAGTTTCTTTCCTATTTTGAGATATCAAATCAATAGAGTCGTCATTCTTCACCAGTTCCGGTAGCATGAGATCCACCGTGTCTTTATGCTGTTTTGATTTCTTCTCCTTCCTCTTTTTAACGTGTTTATCGACGGACGGTTTTTTTCGGTGGTTTTATTCTTTTTCGACGTTTTCACCTTTCTATCGAGTAATCCGGCGCCGGGCGACGGGTACTGCTGTATCCTTGTTGCGAGTACTTCGTCTTCGCCGAGTGGCCTGAAACGATAGATATAATACATTCTTGTTTTCATTATATGCTATAGTTCACATGATAAAGGTTACATAAAACAAGTTTGTTTCATATTAGAGGTTGTCCATTGGTCACGTGATTTTTAAGCCTTCCCTCCTTACCTTCTAGTGGTTTTTTTTTTTTACTCGTTATTAAATATTTCAAAATATCAAAAATATTATTTTATAATATAAGTATTATGACCTAATTTAGTTCTGGAAATTTTAGCACCGTGATAAGAATGTGAAAATGGCGTTTAACGAAAAAAATTAAATCAATGTGATGACATCATCATCTATTTTCACGACTTATCTTCGCACATTGAGAAACTATATCTCGTATTCGAAAGACTGAGAAACTTTAATCCGAAACTGCAATCGGAGAAATGCGCATATTTAGGTGTTAAACCAAATCCGGAAAAAATAAAATTTGTTATGCAATTCCCTGTTCCTAAGTTTTCCAAGGATATAAAATCTCTTGGCTTAGCATCTTATTACCGACGTTTTATCTCTGAATTTTCTCTTTAACAAATCTCCTCAAGAAAGGTGTTCCTTATAATTGGACTAATATTCAAAAGTTAACATTCGAACAACTTAAAGAGAAATTAGTAACAGTCTTTTATAGCCAGATTTTACAAAGCCCTTCATTCTAACTTGTGACGCATCGAATTATACCATTTCTGCCATTCTATTACAAGACGATGTCGGTAAGGATAGACCAATCGCTTTCGCTTCTCGAACACCAAATAAAGCGGAGAATAATTATAGTGTTACAGAGAAAGAATGTCTAGCAATCGTCTGCGGAACAAAAACATTCCGTCCTTATCTCTTTAGACTTCGATTTAAAATAATCACCGACCATAAATAAAACCTTTGAACTGGCAATTCAACTGTAAAGACACCGGGTAAGTAAGTAAGTGCTTGACTTAACGACGATCTTTCAATATTCATGTTAATGTTAGTTTTTCTGTAAGTAGTTATAATATGAGGTACCTGTCGAGGTCAAGGTCGAGGGCGCGATGCGGGTCGAGGTCGGGCGAGCGGTGCCCGCCCCCGACCTGCTCGTCCGAGGACGAGGCCGCGCCCTCGGGCAGCTCACCGCCCGCCTGCACCGCCGGCCGACCACGCACCTCCTCATCTTCTAACGATTAATTACACTTATTTGAAAACTAATAAACAAACTAACAGGGACCGGATCGAGATCACCACACAAACGATTGTCACCCGGTTTCAACATTAGATCTCAATCCGTTTTTACTTGAACTAATCTGAAATTTCAATCTGTTTTTTTTTTCTTTTCAAATGTCAATGCTCAATCATATATTATACCGATTTATTGTTGATTTGATCTCAATCTAAAAATTGAGAGTCGATAATGAATCCGATCGTAAATAGTCTTCCCTCGAATCGTTCTTTCAGGTACAATTGAGGAGCGTTTAAACAAACATTTTCTCAAAAAAGATTTCTATTTTTGTTTCTGTCTCTTTTTTATTATGTATCGTTTAAATACACACTTTTATTATGTATCGTTTTGTGAAACCGCTCGCCAACTGTTTTATACCAGTTTGTTCCTTGTCTACGACTATGGCATTAGCCGTCGGTTCGAGAATGGCGACTAGTTAAATATATTTTTTCTTTATACTGTGTATAAAGTGTGTATACTGTGTATACGCTTTGAACATAATCTCAGTTGACGTTAAGACAGAAGTAGTGGGTCCCAAGTGATGCCGCCAGAACACTCATATTCATGCTTGTGCAAAATACTTTTTAGAAAATATAACCTAAAAACCACAGCTATAATTTACCCTTGCAGAAGCCCTAACCTAATGTAAAGACTTTCTACAGACACTTTCTCTATATAGAGATATACCTTATTACTTTTATTTTCCATGCTACATATATAAATACATATACATTACATACTGTATTGTTTTTTTTTTGTTTCATTTATTCCTTTTTAAGGAAAAGACAAAGGTACTAGTAGACCATGTAGCCAAATCAGACGTTAGAAACACTATCAATAAATGGTAACAAAATGGCGGCCTTCTGTTACAACCACAACGGAAATGATTGGGACAATTCAGAATTCACGCTCCTTGTCATTATTTTCACTTCATTACACTTGTGTATCATAACTAAACTATATCATGTAAAATTCCACCAAAATTACGTAATATATAGTCAAATACTGAAAGATAATGAAATAAAAATAAGAATGACTATGTGCCAAGCGCCCGGTTTATACGCTGTTTTATTATTATAACGCATCGTAGGCTTGACGTTTAGACCCCGGATTATTAGCATTATCGAGACGCTAACTTTTTGGTTGTCATGCACGTCAAATGTCAATGTCAGTTTAAAACTAAGACCGTTCGAACTCGAAACTGCGGCACACATACACAATCATCACAGTGGAAGTTCAGCGGTCAGTCTGAGTCTGAGTCAAAGTACGTACATTATATCCTTACTGCGATTAGCTGGATTTAAACTGATCAGAGTCACGTAAGGCCCGGTCAGGATCTCCCCAGAGTAACAGAAAACCACCACAGCTATTTCGTGTAAATACATATATTTTTGTGTTTTTTTTAATTATATATAACGTTTTGACCTGTATTTTAACACCATGTTATCTTGTGAGTTATATTTTATGACTGCAATAATAATTATTGATTACCAGTAAGTTCAGTCGATTCGGTAAGCGTTATATTTACTGAAAACGAGTTTAAAGTAGAATTTAATTCGTTATAAACTGAGTAACTTCCTCATACTATGGGTTGTGAAAACGCTATCACGTCGTATTAATGATTATAATGAAGTAAGACCACCTAATAATAATGTTGAGCTTTAAGATTACATAACCTCAAAATAGGTTTTTTTTGTTTAGCTTAACAAGAACTTTGAACTCGTAAAGGATAATAATATTGAAATCAGATAAGCTTAAAACCACATTTAATTACACACTGACCTTCGCTTTCCGACTCGGTCGAGTATTTCTCCTTCTTGCTCTTTCGTTTCTTCGACGGGCGTTGTTTCTCTTTCTTTTTCTTGGAGCTCTCACGGGAAATTAAGTACTTGTCAGATCTCTTTGCTGAAATCATAAGTGAATATTATTTATAACTAGCTGTGTGCCCGCGGCTGCGCCCGCGTTTCAATTTTTTATACGGAACCGTAATTTTTTACGAAAATTAAAAGTTACCCGAAGTGACTTCGGCTATCTACAAAAAAAAATAGTACATAACTCACAGTGTATTTGCAAGGGTACTTCGAGTGCAAGTTCAGCGACCGGTATGTCGTCCTGCTGGTAGGAGCGGGGCGAGTCGTCCTTCAGGTAATGTGGGTTGTTCGCTTGCTCCTGACGACGAGCCTCACGCAACTACCATACACATACAATTATAATCGATCATGACCCAGTTGGTAGTGCGGCCGGATTTCAAGTCAACGGCGTCACGGGCTCGAGTCCACCTATACAATTCTAAAATCAGCCTGAGCTTCAGGTGAAGGAATACATCGTGAGGAAACCATAGCATGGTTGTATGCCATTTGCTAATAATCCTCGGCTGGGAAGCTACCGTCCTCGAGTTTGAAAAAACCTGTCACCAAATACCAATAGGTGTGTTCCGGCAGCATTACTCGAATAAGCAATACCTCTACGTTTAGTGTGTTTATTATCATCCTGGGACGCATCGTAAATTAACATCAGATGAGATTGTGATCATAGCACTTTGGATATACAGCATTGAAAAAAAAGAAGATAAAAACCATTTTGTATTTCTCTTTTATGGGGGTCGTTAAAGTATTATATGTATCAATGGAGAGGGGGGGGGGCAAGGAGAGAGGCTTTTTTTTACAACTAACGCTGGTGACCTTCACGCCTTCGCCGATCTTTAGAGGCGAGCGCTTAACGCACCCAGCCGAAAAAGGTAACTAGCACAAGGGCACCAAAGTATGAACCTCGGCTTAAGCATTACCTATTTAAACATTCTGCTGGATTAATTCTAGCCGTGTCTCTACATTTTTTATTTAAAAAAAAAAATCTCCCTTACAGAACCTATTTAATTGTGTGTTATGTGCAGGAGTGTTATTGTTTCACGCTAGTGGCGTCGTCAAGAGCCTCCCCAGTTAGGGATCGAGGCACTTTTTAAGCCACCACTGGAGGGGGATTCGGAGTATGTGCGGGAGCAAAGTTAGCTGCCTATCCCCGGCGGCGGAACCGGTTGGTTACGTGGGCGTAGGCATTGACACGTGCGGACGGCCCCGGGGGGTTTTAGTGGGTATTTCCGGGCGCTTCACGCCCGGGCGAGTCCCACACTGGCACGGAGTTCGTCCCTCCGTGCCCCCTTACCTATTGCATTGGGGGTCTCCGGTCTCACTAATGCAATAGGTAAGGGTAGTGCGTAAATGCATTTCCCCCCGTCAAAAAAAAAAAAGACAAAAAAAAAAGGTATTGACACGTGAATACTATCGGTTGAAAGGGGAAGGGGAGTGATTACGAACAGTTTTTTTTTTTCGCATCTATTTTCAGGCGAGTTTAACTTTAGGGGCTGTCCCGATAACATGTATGCATCAATGGAGGCGAGCGCGGTCTTGGCTTTGCTAATTTTTTTTGTTGATATGGGTTTGGATGGCGATTGTGTAAATAATTAATAATTTACTTTTAGTTTTATTTTTTAAAACACGCCCATGCTTACATTATCATGGTATTCTTGGAGGGGGGAGGGGGAGGGATAAGAACGTTGCTTACTATTGCTGACAAGGAAGAGGCGACTGTTAAAAATGTGATAAAACTTGGACGGCCCCATATTTATTAGATAAAAGAAAACTAACAACTAATAGATTAACTATAAACAATAACACCGGAGGTAGACGACGGCTTTTAAGTCGATGGAACACTCACCATTTCTAATTCCTCGGGGGTGAACTGAGCTGTGGGGGGGGTCGCATGTCCTGTTGCGGTGCAGCGAATAATGTACTAGTGTCGGCCTCCTCTTCGGAACTGGAACTGTCCGAGGACCAGCTGTCACGTGACAACCACTGATCCAAGTTTAGGCTGTCATAATAAAATAACATAATTGATAACAATGAATCATCGATGTTTTCATGTCCATGACATAATTCTGCCTGCGGATTATAATTAAAATCAATAAGTTTTTTTTCTTACTGGCCAAATTATAGTTCAGCCTTACTGTAACAGTTTTGTACGACTGGATAGATTGATTTAAACAAATATTAGTCTTAAATAATTGGGTATAGTTAGAATCAACTCACTCCGGTGGCATCGGCACTTTCTTCTGCGCTTTAGGTGCGACCGGTTTCAGTTCCCCTTCGAAGAGGTGACCCAGTTCTTCGATCAATCCACCGCTGAAACTCTCCACTGTAGCCTTACCGTCCGTTTCTTCTCCATCGGCTTCCTTCTCTAAACCGTTGCTGTTAAGTGATCAAAATAGACCAAAACTGTGTTACAAGTAGGTATGTATTTTCCGAAATAAATGCTTTTTTTTTAGGATATTAAATAAAGTGTAATTTTATCACGCTAGCGATGGTACAGAAGCTACAGTACGTCTTCAGCTACTGCTGGAGGGAACTGCTGAACTGTGCAATATACATTTGTGTGTGTGTGTGTGTAATTTTTATTTACATTTTTTTATTTTGTTATATTTACAACTATGCAAGCTGTGGTTCCCTGTCATCTTTTTGTCAATTTTTTTTTGTACATTTAGTTTAAGTTACAAAAATGTAACAAAGATTCACCCAGTTGGGAACCCAATTTTAAATAAATAAATAAACTGTTGTTTATGCTGATGTGGTTTATTTATGATCTGCTTTTTTGTAAAATAATAAAAATTCTTAGTGAATCTGTTCCGTTTTTAGTGTATGCGCCATGTTCATCCGTAGTGTATCTAATCTACCACCGAACCGACGTGCCCTGCCAGCACTATTTTGGTGAAGAGGTGATAGCGCAGTGGGCAGTGCGGCAGGATTCCGCGTCGGATCGGCGCGGGTTCGATCTCCACCTATCCGACTCTAAAAATCGGCCTGAGCTTTCGGTGAAGACTTGAGAACCAGTACCTCTAGGCTTAGTGTGTTTACCATCCTGGACCACATCGTCACTTAACATCAGGTGAGATTATGGTCAAGGCAATGAGCCTATCTTTATCTAAATAAATCTTCTGAGCGTGTATATGTGACTAAACTCCTAAACGGCTCTATCAATTTTAATGGAAATATTTGTAAATTCAGTTAATTTTAATTATAATTAATAATAATTTTAATAATATTATAGTCACAACACACAACACTAACAGTGTCCATCGATTCGTTGTGACTATAATAAATATAAAGACCAAACGGGGGTAGTTCATCAAAATACCCTTCAACGCAGCAGGCGACGCCGCGCATCGCCAGTCAGCCCGTGACCACGGTTGGTGAAACCCAGCCGAAACATCGGGATAGAAAAAAGCAAAGGTAACGCGTGAAAACCCGTTAAAATTAACTGAATTTAAATATGGAACGCGAAAGCTTAGAAAATTTTTGTGTCTATTCCTGAGGATTTGAGAATGGTATTTTTGTTTTGTCCAATGGATAATGTTTATTTAGCGAACGTTGTCGCGGACACAGCTAGTATCGTGTAAAAAAAGGATTTATCGTATGTCAAAACGTGACCCATGCAAGCGACTGCTCGATCGGCAAGTACGTTAAGGAAGTGGAACAGTTTTTGATAAACTTCTGGTGATGGAACCACGAACTCAAAACACCTCGAAAGGGAACCCGGACGTTGTAGAAGCCAAGGTGAGTGGATTTTCGTTATCAGTAGCAAACCCTGTTATGACTTGGGCTACACTGAACAGGGACCATTACCACGTAATTAATCAGAATCAATCAATGAAATACAATCTATATACTATAAATATAATTAAAGTGTCCGTTTGTGATGTAATTTTTTTTACTAAATAGATATGAATGTAAACTATGACACCTACACCAAAAATACAATTTTTAAAATTTTTGTCTGTCCATCTGTTTGTAATGGGTAATCTCCGGAACGGCTGGACCGATTTTGACGGGTGGTTTTTTTGGTAGATAGCTGAAGATATTCCAGGTAACTTTTAATTTTGGTAAATAATTAGGGTTCCGAGTAAAACAAAATAAACTCATAAAAAAGCGTTAAGTTATACTTCTTCGATGTAATAATAGAAACAAACTAAAACGTTGACAGCTAACTTCAGGATGTCGTTTTTTTCGTGACGGTGCGCGCGCGTCGTAAGAATTTACTCTCATCATTTATACTATCAAAGCGCTAAAAGACGCTAAAAAACTTCAAAAATTTGAATAAAAACCGATTTTTACTATTTCTTAGTAAAAAAAATTTTTTTTAAATTTTTTTGAAAAATAATTAGAGTTCCTTATAGAAAAATTATTATACAAACGCAGTAAAGAATGAATAGCCGCGGGGCAAATCATCTCGCGCAGACCACCATTGTTTGGACAGCTATGTGTACCAGAGCAGCGCAATCTAGCGTTTATTTAGAAAAAATAACTGTTACAATTAACAAAATTTTACAATTATTCTTAAAAATACCTTGACTAGACTACATACTACCCTAATACTAAGCTTACAAATAATGTGGGGGACACGGTGGAACCGCATCAGGTCAACTTCCTTCGACGGTGGCGTCTCCTTTGTCCGCGCCTACGGACAAGTCTACTGGGTGAGGAACACAAGGTGCGTCCCTCGCGGAGTAATCTTCTGAGTAGGCGCGGATGGGGGGGGGAGGGAGAGCAGGCTAGTTTACCTCTGTTCGTGTTCGAGGAGGAGGGCGGTAGGTGGTCCGGCGATACCGTCGTGGTGGTTCGCCGGCGCGGGTAAGTCCGGCTCGTCGGCCTCGGGGCAGAGTCGGCGCAGCACGATACCCAGCAGGGCGGTCGCGTTATGTGCACGCTCCTGCACTTCCATATCCTCGCTGCAGAGTAGCGGACGCATGCTCGACAGGCACTCGCGTATTATCTGCCGCATATACTTTTTGCAGTGACCATAATACCACATCGGAAACGGGGCGAATTTTGTACAAATTTTTTTGTTATGGTTTTTAATCTGTTTAGTTAAGTTTTTAAAGTGATGATGGCGCAGTGGGTTGTGCGGCCGGGTTCCGCGTCAATCGATGCGACCTGAGCTTTCGGTGAAGGAAAACATCGTGCGGAAACCGTAGCATGGTGGTAGGACATGCCCGCCTGAATAGCTACCACCCTGAAAATTTAAAAAAAACCTGCCGCCAAATACCAATAGGTGTGTTCCGGCAGCATCACTTGAGAACCAGTAAGAAAGGGAAGAGAAGTTTCAGAAAAGTTCCATAGCGTTTTAATATAAGAACAGTGTGATCAACACGGTCAAAGGCAAAGATCACAAAATACAACGATTGCATCTTTTGAACTCTTCCGAACCCTTAAAATATTATTAATGAACATTGCACCAACATTAGTGGTAAACTTCGTTTTCGTCTTTCCAATCATCCATGATCTCTTCTATTTTAAAATACCGGCTGCTAATAATCTTTTAAAAACCGTTACATATCAACAGAAGTAAACAAATTGATCTATAATTTTCAAGCATTATATATTTCTAGAAATTGAAATAAACAAAGATACCACTTGACTGCAACTGATATTTACAAAATATAGTGAATTATTGACAATTATAGATTGAGTAACCATTACCGACATTCGCCTAAATATCTTATCAATAATTGTTATTATGAATTGCAATTACCGTGAGTGCTGCTTCGAGGTCTCCCCTCTTCTCATAGATGACAAGCAGTTTAACAGTTAGTTTAAGCGCAGCGTGCACGCAGAGCGCACGCGCCCGCATGTGCGCTCCGCCCACTCCCGCGCACGTCGCCAGCGCTGACACGGACTCGCGCATCACGCTTTCCTCTCTACCGCAATAAACGATTTCATTATCTACACCATGTTAGACGTGATCTTCTACGAAATCCTTTACAGTAACCTCCGCGCGTACCCATTTATCCTCTTTCATTTCTTCTTTTTGTAATATATAACATAAGCTCACGCCTGTTATCCCCGAAAGGTTAGGCAGTGGTGTAATAGCGAACTACACCACCCACATTCCGCTGAGATTAGTTCCGTCACAGATGTGACAGGAGGCGAGCCTGTCGCCATATCGGGTACAAATTCCAGACTCCTGGATAATACTGAGTAGAAAAACCCAATATTACTTGACCCGACCCGGGGATCGAACCCGACACCTCAGGACAGTCGTACCGTAATACAACTGCGCCACGCGATTATATGACTGCACTAATTTACATGCGTGGCTGTAACGTACTATATAGAAAACGTTGAACACTTTTTCCCCATGTAATTCAATCCGCTAAACGCGTAATAAAATACTTAATGGCAAAGATCCATAATAATTTAAAATAAATATTTCAATTCAGTTTTTTGATTCTCTTAAATTTAAATAAATAACTATCTTTTAAAAATAATATTATAATTACATGAATATACTGAAAATATTCATTTCATAATTTAAAACATGTATTTTCTACTATCTGTGTGTAGAAAGTAAAAACATATGACGTATATGACGTAATGAGAGGTACTGACTCGCAATACTCGGCTAATACGTAAGCGGCTGCGTAGAGTACTTCGCGAGAGGCGGGGCCGGGGGGCGCGGCCGCAGCACGCGCACACATCGCCGCGCACTCACGGGCTGCAAACGCACGTACGTCAGCTACGCGAGCTCCTACCTCTGTTAACTGCCCGGCTAGAATACAACCTGTAAAAATGTTACTTAAAAATTAATGATTAAACTATGCGTCCCTTGTTTTATAATGATTAAACTATGCGTCCCTTGTTAAGATTTACATATTATTATCTACAAAAACCTACTCCACAAACATGTATCCTTTATAGAATACGATGCTTGAAATTAACCTGCTGTGGTGTAAAAATATGCGGAGAAACGCTCGCCGCTTGTAGCTGTTCCGCTACGGGTGGTCCGGGCCTTTCCGTTAAACTAAGGGCCAATTTTTTGATCCGTAGTTAAATCGAGAAATGGTCAGATTTGCAACAAATGGTTAAAATTATGCCCTGATGCGTTTTTTGAAACATAGTTAAGCTAACCATTTGTCAAAAATGTGACTATTTGTTAAAAAATTTAACCATTCAGCCCAGTCGGGTTAGCAAGATGGCGGATGGTTAACTCTAGTGCGAACAGCAGTTTCATTGCTTTTGTGTAACATTTGAAGTAGATAATTTGAAGTTTCATTATATAAAATTAATTTATATAAAATAATTGGTTAAATAATGACAACGTATTGCTATTTATTATCTTTTTCGTAATATTTTTGTTTATAAATTTTGTTTTTCATAAGAATTATGTATTATAGTATATCAAGTTCGTACAAAGATTTATTTGGCTTGTAAATAAAGAATTAAATTATAAAATTAAATAATATTTTAGAGAGGACGAAATAAAAAAAAGCTAATATCATTACAAAACTATCACAAGAAATAAAAATGGACACAGACGTTCGAGAGTAGCTCGACCCTTTTTTTTTTTGTAATATTTGTTCGATAACTCGAATTATGGACCCTGACACCTTTTACTCGGAATGATCATACAAAAAAAATTACCGGAATCAAAAGTATTCTATTATACAGTTCATTTTACTGGAACATAAATAACTATTGCTAAATTTAACCATAATAGATTTTGTCATCAAAAAACGCATTGTGATTATAACTATTGGTTTGTGTAATAGTAATAGTAAAATTGACAAATGGATATAGTAACTTTTACTACGGATCAAAAAATCGGCTCTAAAGGAGATCCAAACATGTGTTGCGGATAGTAAGGAAGTCTTCTACCAGAGAATCCCAAGATCAAACATGTGCTTTAACTTTAGTATCGTTTATTTAAGTGTATTTGTCAGTATTGTGTTCTATTCATAAGCTATATTATGAATGTTCAGAAATCCAGAACAGAATTTTTTTTTATAATATAATAACAATATCAGCAAGATTTCTTTTTTTTTATTATTTTTAGTACTTTTGCTAAAAATTAACACATAAATTGGAATCACTAAAAATGTCACTCAAGCGATTCAAATAATTTATAAAGGTGACTTTGTGATTTTGTGACGTCACGTGACTGTGCATATTTGTTGTTATCTGTTGCCCTTGAATTTACTTTGTTTATATAGGGTTTTATGAAAAAACTGTAATAAATGTACAAATACTTTTATAAAGACTCGGGAAAAACTGAGTGTTCCAAAGAATGCGAAAAAAGTTGCTTGAAATAACTCGTTAAAACCCAAATGTACTGGTCACATCCAAGGTTTTTTCTTTGAATATGAAAAGCTTCCTCTTTTTACTCTGGGCACTTCTTGCACTCGAGTGTACAGAGATTAAAGACACGTTGCAAATACACATAATCAATAGTAAAGCGCATTAATGAAATTCACTTGAAGCATTTGAAGTAAAGATACCTACCAAACCAAAATTTTGTTACCTGATAACTTAATTTTTAACTGGAAATTTAACCTAAACCACATTTAATTTATGGAAGAATTTAAATTTTAAAAGTTACATATCATTTACTGTTTATATGCCACAAAGGTGGCAACCAGACCAACGGGCTGCTTGAATGTAAGTGGGCACTATATCCTATCGACTCTTGGACACCAGTAATCAAACAAGCACGTTGCTGACTCATTAAAAATTCTTTCGTCTCGTTTTTGAAGGTGTCCATATCAGAAAAGTTCGTATGAGGAAACTCCTATGAAAATATACTATCTGTGATTATTTATGCTCCACTAGCTCTGTGGCCGCGGCTGCGCCCGCAATGTATATATTCTTCACTGCGTTTTATTTTTTTTTACGGAACCCTAACAATTTTCTTTTAAAAAAAATTAGTGCTAAAATAAAAGTAAAAATATTTCTTATAAATTATAGCACTTGCCCTTAAAACTGTGCGTTGAATTGGGTTTTATTCCAATTTTTATGAGTTTTTTTTTTTTTTTACGCGGATTCCTAATCATCTACCAAAAAAGTCCCGTCAAAATCGGTCAAGCCGTTCCGGAGATTACCAGAATAAACAGACAGACAGACAAAAATTTAAAAAAAAATGTATTTTTGGTATAGTTATAGTATAATGTGTATACGATAACTATACCAAAAATACATTTTTTATAGTATATCTATTACATCACTATTTGTTTAGTATAAAAAAGGATGTGCCGTCTCGGGTCGCCTGACAGAAGTGATAAGTTAAACTAATCTAAGTTGAAGCGTACCGCTGCCCGTATACGTGAGAGAAAGGGAAGCTAGACAGACTGGCTTCGTAACGCGTTACGTAACGAAGCTGTTTACACTCCCATAAGAAGTTATAACTTCAAAAATAATTTTGACATTACAAACAGACACCTCAATTTTATTAGTATAGATGATATGAAGACGCCGTATGATGTTAAACCTTTATACAAACGGTAGAATTCACATAAGGAGGTAAAGTTTCTTCTTAGACTTAAGGTTCGATACGGCTTGTTAATAAACTCCATTGCTCGTCTTCACGTCGTGCTAAGGGTAAACGGGGTTATCAGAAAGATTTTCTTGACACAATGTTTTCGATTTCCAACACAAATTTGTAGCGGTTTCTTCGGAACGAGAACTAAACCAGTCTACAACAAGTCTTGAAGTAAAATTAAGGCTCCATTGTTACATACATTATTCTACTTTAAAATAGTTAATATATGTTGCTAATTATGTTCGATTTTGATTAAATGTTCCTTAGTGTTCAGAATAAGTATATACATAATTGTGTTGAAGTTTAGGCAGTTATTTGCATCTATAAATTAGTACATTGGTTAATTCCAGCTGGCACCGACTTCAAAATTATTAAGTAATGGTATTAAAACACAGGGTATATAAAAGTAAACAGAAGTAGATTAATAAAGTCCCAAATTTTATTTACTAGTAGCTGGTGCCAGCGGCTCCGCCCGCGTTTCATATGTTCTGTGCTTTTGACGTTTCATTTATAGCTAATTTAAAAAAAAACAAATGAATGAATAAAAGTAAGAGTATTTTGTTTTTATTAGCGGAAAAATGTATATAAGCGTAAATTGAAGTGGAAAATGTACAAAAGAGTAAATCGAAAACAAAATGAGAGAGGATCGGTGGAATCCAAAAAATACCTGTCTACGAAAAATACTGCGTTGAAAGGTATTAGTCCTATCCCGATATGTTCAGTAGTTTTGAGGTGATGGTGCGTCAAATACAAGGATAAATGCCTGTCTTTTGTTTTATGGGAGCAAATAAATTCATAAACAAACAAATTGAGAAAACATGGCAAAGGGCTCGTAGAATTTGAAAAATATATAGCCTATAACCATCTACGATTAATTCCGCGTCGAATGGTTGTGGTTTCATGCTGATCGGTCCAGTAGTTTTCGAGTTTACCTCCGACAAAGAAAACAAACTTTGCTTATATATATAAATTTAGTGCATTTTTATAGTATGTACAGTAGTATAGGTAGTACTTTGAATTCGGTTTGTTTTTAATTTAAAAAAAAATATATTTTTCTACATTTTAGTTTCAAGTTCATACTTTTGTCTTATTATGAAGTTACGTTTTTTTTTTTTTCGAAAAAAAAAAAACAAATTAGAATTGAAGGAGAAACGTGTAACATACATACAGACATATATCAACATCCACTATACATCGGTGTATTAGTTGCGTTTTAAATACTTAATAACCCGGACACTAAACCATATCGCGAAAATATGAAATTATCAAGTTATCTGCGCCAGTGTTTGTATAATATTACGTTTTAAATTGTTTCCATCATGTTCATTACATCATGCAGATTACTTAATACGTTAGTAATTGAAACACAGTGTGGATGACTGTGAAATAGTTTCTTTTTTATGGTATGCATACGGTATTTACCCTATCTTTTGATGATAAATAATCAGTAAGTTAACGTGACACGAGAATACTAGTCGTCACATGATAATGACAAATGTAATAACAATCAAGGTTTGTAGTCAATGATATGTGTTTTTTTGTTATTTGTGTTAATAAAATGTCGATAACATAATCTAAATAAATAATAAATAAAATGATAGAGATCTGCAAGAGTGAGCGCATCATGCAAAAACTATGATTTTACCTCTTAGATACCTTGGCCCTTATCTAAATAAATATCAAGATATCTTCATGTATGTATATATCTATACCAATAAATAAAATTACAGTGTCTGTTTGTAATGTCAAAATAATATTTTTTTTTACTAAATACATACGAATATCTATAACTATACCAAAAATACATTATTTAAATTTTTTATCTGTCTGTCTGTTTGCTTGTTTGTTAAATCTTAAAATTAATAAATAATTACAAATCTAAATGTTAATAAAATTTGTGCTTGCAAGTGCTTGGATTTATGAGAAATATTTTTACTTTATCTTAGAACCAAAAAAAAAACAAAAATAGAGATTCGAAAAAAAAATAAAACGCAGTAAAGAATATATGAAACGTGGACGCACGGCTAGTATTATGAATTTTCAAGCGATAATGGGGCAGCGGGTGTTGCGGCTGGATTCCGCGTCAATCGATGCGGGTTCGAGCCCACCTATCCGACTCTAAAATCGGCCTAAGCTTTCGGTGAAGGAAAACATCGTGAGGCAACCATAGCATGGTGGTAGCGCATGACCGCCTGGGTAGCTACCACCCACAAGTTTGAAAACCTGTCACCAAAACACCAATAGGTGTGTTCCGGCAGCACCACTCGAGAACCAGTACCTCTAGGCCTTAATGTGTTTACAATCCTGGACCATACTTCACTTACATAACTTAACATTAAGTGAGATTGTGGTCAAAGCACAGATCCTATAGTGTGTAAATATATATATATATAAGGACAGACTAACCGTGTTTAGCGCTCGTTTCCATCTCAGTGAGTTCAGCGAGCACGGTGACGTACCACTCGAAGTCGACGACGTGCTGGTAGTTGTTCTGCGAGCAGATCTCTATCATACGCGTCAACAACTCGTCGCGGTACAGAGTACCCTCCGCACGTTCCATGTGCACCATTAACTTTTTCACTATTCATTCCATTAGATTTTTTTTTGACACCTACAAAGTGATTTAACGTGAATTATTCACGCTCTAAAATTATTACTGATTAACTCTCATTATAGCACCAACTCATCATTATCGTCCTGTTCCCGATTTGTTGATATTTAGAGTCGGTGGAGTGTCTTCTTCTTCCATACATTACCATGTCTTCATTTTTTTTTCTGACCTAGCTAATGCTGTTGACCGGAAGGGCCTTAACAGCTTCACCGAACTTTGGGGGCGAGTGCTGAAGGCACTCAGCCGCAAAAGGTGATTAGCACAAGGGCTACCAAAATGGTACGAACCTCGGCTTGGCCGTCATCTGAGTGTAAAACTGTCTCGCGAGTTTGAACCTAGCTATTCCCTACATTCTTTATTAACATAAAAAAGGTTCCTTACAGGACCTATGTACCTGCCTGTAGTGTGCAAGAGTGTGTTTGCAGTGTTGTGCGTGTAATGCTTGATGCATGGGCAGTGTTACTGTATCGCGCTGGCGGCGACGTCAAGAGCCTCCCCAGTTGGGGAACGAGACACGTCTTGGGTCGCCGCCTGAGGAACCATGTCTTCATTCACCCCTTTGCCTTCATATCTTCCCTTACACATCCCCCTTTCATAATCATCACTTTTTGATCACATGCATTTTGTCTCTTCTAAACTTCTAACTCTTCTAAAACATACGAAGAAAAACGATTCCCTTTCAACTTTTCCAACACTGGTGCCACTTTGAAACTTCCTCAAACATATTCATTCCTGCTCCTAACCATTCTAGTCACACCGCACACACATCTCCACATTCGCATTTCTGCTGCATGCAGTCGTTTTTCACCCACTCATCCAGTAAACCAACATTCCGATTTTCGATTATATCATAAACTAAGCTATTTATAATCTGTGACAAATCATGATTAACTGAAAATTAGGTTTCCAATCGCTTACAACAAATTTAATTCGCTGCATCATATCGAAAAAAAAACATCTGTGTGAACATATCTCTTATTACGTAGTTTTATCAAAATTACAAATCGACCAAATTAATACCGAACAGATTAGATATAATATGTCATACTAAAATTTATAGCATTTCCAATGATAGATCGATTTAGTGGCAAAATCATTATAATTTGCAAATAAAGTACAATATAACTCTTGACATATTCGCCTACAATAAAAAATCCGGTTTTTTTTTCTTGATCAAAATCAACACCGTCAATAGGATTTAGGTACTTGTTGTTAAAACCTTAAGCGATGTGTTAATTAAAATATCAGTATTAACAAATGTAAGAAAAAGTGATACACGCAGGTCGTTATTATTAATATCAATGTTTTCGTAATCCGAATGATTATTCATATTTAATTAGTCGAAGAAGCATTCGCAAGTTAAATAGAAATTACTAAAGCAGGTTTTCGATACAACTCTTTTTATTGTCTAATATATTAATCATATAGAATAAAAATATTTCAAAGTAAATCTGACTTATAATTAAGCAAATAAAAAAAATTGCCAATTCTATATTATATTTTCTGTATCGCTATATTTTTGTCATTTTTACCACCTCCCAACATTGCCGCCACCTTTAGTTTCTGGAGTTATTTTTACATACTTACCATTCCATACAATAATCCCAAGGCTCTTAATCGGATGGACTCATCCTTGTCATCTAAACAAGCTAGAACTAGATCCTTGTGAGCTTGCACCGATTTAGGGTGGGACTTGAGTATTCGAGACATTGCCAGTAGGCCCAGGTACTTCACTGTAATAGTATAAACTAAATTGTAATAAAACTGTAAGTATTTAATTTAAAACAGTTGTAATTATTAACCGACTTTAAGAAAGAGGAGGTTCTCAATCCATCTATGTTTGTTACGCGATTTCTCCGTGTGGACGAATATTAAAATTATTATTTTTAATTAAAGGACTATACTCCCAACGTAGTCCCATTGTTACTAAGTCAGGATCTTACTAGTGGATCTCAGGAAAATCGAAAGGACTTAGAGCGTGTTTTTATTTATTTTTTGTTCGTAGGAGTATATATACTTCTGATGTTGTCCCGTTGTCACTAAGTCAGCACCTAATCAGTGGATCCCAGGGAAGTATATAGCAACCCTGGAATATTATAGACACGTACAATGTATTACATATATCTTTTTCCAAAGCTATAGTATTTGCTATCATTATATTATTTTACAGAGCTGATGATGAGACAAATTTTTAACAGTTAGGAATTGAAGAATATTTTTCATTAATCCTATAAATAAAACATGTTTTTAAAAGTAGTTTTTTACACCGCATTATAAAAAACAAATATAAAATTAGAATTAATTTACATAATTTTCTATAATGTCATAATTATTTATAGACAGATCTTCTAAATAAATGGATCTTATCTCAGCAAGAACTGAATAAACATCTGCGTTATATTAAATGTCATATAAGAGATAAAATACAAATTAATAAATGAATTAAAATTAATTACTGTACACTGTCTTTAGTGTACATATAATTACAATAATTAAATTTTATCTATTTGTCATGTTAAATCTTTATAAATTGTAAAGATCACAGAGCATTACAAAAATAAACGGTAAGAGTTTGACGTAAAACTACCGAATTATGAAAAGATAACATCTCTGTTTATATTTCGATGTGAGATTACATCAGTGGAAAAATACACTAAGCACAATGACAATAATGAAACGACATATTTATGAGGGATTGAATATGCTCGTGACATAGCCTAAGATGAAGTAAGCACATTTATTTCATGAGCATATCACGATGATAGTTATATATTATCGTAAATCTATACTAGCTGTGCCCTGTGGCATTTCTCGCATACAAGAATTTTGTATTCGCCACAATTACTTATTGCTCTCTTAAAACTCATATACAAATGATATGTGGTGATTGATCATTATTTGTGTCGTTCGTTGTAAAAATAATGTAACTTCATAATTGTACTGATTACTGTTACTTTTTTGTATAATTAAGTCATGTTTAAATTTGTCTATCATACTAAGTAAGTAACTAAAATATAAGTAATTTCAAAACATAATTAAAATAGCTAAATATGAATATTAGAAGTGATGTAAGTTAGTGAGTCGTGGCGTTAGACAGGGAGATGTTATTTCTCCGAAACTGTTCACCGCTGTGAACGAGGATGTCTTCAAGGTTCTGGATTGGAAAGAGCTTGGCATCAACATAAACGGAGAATACATAACACGCCTCCACTTTGTTGATGATATAGTAGTTATGGCTGAGACCGCAGAAGACCTTTTTTTTACATAGGCAAATGCGTTTAGGCACCGTCCTCCCATGCGGGCGCAGGGAGAATGTAGAAGACCTAAGTGCGATGCTTGATGACCTCAGTAGAGTTTCCGAACGAGATAGTCTTAAAATGAACATGGAGAAGACGAAAATCATATCCTAATGTCCATGTTGTGCCAACCCATATAAAAATCGGTGACTACTCGAGTGTAGACAGTTTATATATACCTGTCGAATTAGGTAGGTCCAACTTCGAAAAAGAGGTTAATCTTCTAATTCGGCTGGGCCGCGTTTGGAATGCTACGCTGAATATTATCGCCCATAATATAAACCTTTTTACAGGTAGATAACCAGACATTGTCTTGTATAATATGTAACGACAAAATAATTAATTTTCGTCAAAAGCGTGTGAAAGGGCAAATCTATAATAATAAAGTTTATAAGATTATCAACCTTAATAAGATTCACTTGGCTTATTTCGGAAGTAATATAGGTTACATATATATTTACACTTTTATATGAGTTATTATAGTTAGTTATTGGTCTTAAAATAATCATGGACGAGTCGAAAATCATGACTAATGTCCATGTTGTGCCAACTCCTACAAAAATCGATGACTCTACGCTTAAAGTTGTAGACAGTTATGTATACCTGGGACAAAACCATCCAGTTAGGTAGGATCCAACTTCGAGAAAAAAGGTTAATCGTCGAATCCAACTCAGCTGGGTTGCTTTCGGGAAGCTACCCAAAATCTTCTCGGCCGAAAAACTGCAGTGTCTCAAGATGAAAGTCTTCAACTAGTGTGCGTTACCTACTAGTGATTACAGTCTTCAACTAGTGTGCGTTACCTACTAGTGATTACATACGGTACTGAGACGTGGTCGCCTACAATGGGCCTAATAAGACAGCTCAAAGTTGTTCAAAGGGCAATGGAGAGGGCTATGCTTCGAGTTTCACTATGTGATCGAATCAGGAATAAGGAGATCCGCAGAAGAACCAAAGTAACCGACATTGCTCGAAGAATTGCTAAACGTAGGTGATGTGGGCTGGGCACATTACTCGTTGAACCGATGCCCGATGGGGCCAACGGGTTCTCAAATGGATACCACGCACCGACGACCTGGTGAATGTCGCGGGAATCCGCCGGATGCGGGTGGCGCAAGACCGGTCATCGTGGAGATCTTTGGGGGAGACCTATAACCAGCAGTGGACGTCTTTTGGTTGAATGGATGGATGAGTTATTAGAGAAAAATGCATAATTTTTGAACAATTTAATATTTTGAGTTTTAATCTTTAAATCTGCTTGCCTGTGTTAAATACTTAGCTTTTACGACAGCTTTCCATTGTTTTCCTATTGTCTAATTTTTATGGGTTATCGACATATTAATATTCAACCTTTTATTACTTTTGTCACACTCATTTAATTCATTTCAAAATGCAACTTACTTGACAGGAATGTGGTCTTAATAACAAAGTTATAATACAACTAGCTGTGTTCCCGCGGTTGCGCCCGCGTTTCATATATTCTTCATTGCATTTTAATTTTTTATACGTAACCCTAATTTTTTTTATTGTTACAATAAAAAGTAAAAATATTTCTCATAAATTTAAGCACTTGCCCGTAAAACTGTGCATTGAATCGGATTTTATTCAATTTATTATGAGTGTTATTTTTTTACACGGATCCCTATTTTCGAAAATTAAATTATTCGGTGTAACTTCAGCTACCTACCAGAAAAAGTCCCGTCAAAATCTGACCAGCCGTTCCGGAGATTACGCGGAACAAACAGACAGACAGATAAAAAATTTAAAAACTGTATTTTCGGTATAGGTGTCGTATATATATACATATCTATTTAGTACAAAAATGTTATTTTGACATTACAAACAGACACACCAATTTAATTTAAATAATAAGTATAGATTAGTATAGATAATAATAAAAATATTCTTAAATGTGAAATAAAATGTAAATACATACAAAAGGAAATGTATTTCTGTCTGTTTGTATGTTAGTTGTCCAATAGCTCGGGACTAGACTAAACCGATTGAAATAACTTTTTTAATATAAACATTATTTGACCCCGTGTCTATGCAGTTATAGTTCAGTACATTTTCTTCTATTTATCAACCGGTTTTCTTTGTTTTGTTTTAAATTCTAGCCTTTTAGTGTGTCTTAAAATGAACACATAAATTACATTTAACAATAGATACTATACACTTATTTTAACCTTTAAATTAGCGTCGTTACATACATAAAATTCAAATGATTTTACAGATACATTTACGCGTATCGGAATTTAATCTACCATAGATTATAAATAATCAATTATTTATCTATAATAATTATTAGTAATGATTGTTGAAAAAATAAAATATATTTTAAAGTAATAACAAAATTCACGCATAAGGATTAAGAGTTTTAGCCCACTTGTCCAACAGGTATATGATAGTGATATTATAATCAATACATATAATGGCACCCAGATCGGCAACATGTATTCGTAGTTTTATATGAAAAACGCCCCCCTAAAAGTGTAAGTACTTAAAGACTTAAATAAAAATATTTTTACAACTGGTTAAGTTTTGATTTTTTTCTTAACATTTTCAATAATGACTATGGTGGAATTTCGATCGATATGGTGGAACTGATCACTATCGTGTTCCTAATTCATCGCAATACTTGAAATGAACAATTGAATGATGACTTCTTGACGCAATTTTATTTTCTTATGTATTCTTATGTTCTTGTTTTTAATTAATTATCTTTCAGCATATGACTATGTACTCGTAATTTTTCGTGATATTTTGCATAAGTGAATTCTAAGGTTTACCATTAACTCCATCGGAACGCTTAACAAAAGAGCGCCATTTTGTTGGTGCATTGACGATAATAAAATGGCCGAAATACATATTGAAAAAACGATTAAACAGTTTTATAGTTATAAGTAAAATGCAGTGAATATTTATAAAGAATAGATACTGTTATAAAGAAGTGCCATCAATTGAAGTGATATGTAGTGTAAAAAATATAAGTAATAAGATATTAAGTAAAGAGAATTATACTTACAATTCTGATCACTGTCTTCTATAAGTATTCGTAGTTTTTGTACACATAGTTGAACAGAAGAGGCGTGTCCGGGCATACCGCTGCTGATACTTATTAACACCGCTATAACGGTATTAATACATTCGTACAGTAAAGACATCGCTGATGTGCTGCGTAAAATGTCACAATAAACGCTTATAAAAATTTAATTCAAATCGCTCAAATAGCAACAATTTGACAATAGGAAAACAATTGGAAGCTGGCATAAACGCCAGGTTAGTGCTTAACCGGTTAATTACAACACATATTGTAATTATTATGTTACAAATGAATTTTATTTGTCACTAGCTGTGTGCCCACGGCACCCTCCGCGTTCAATATACAGTTTATTTAAAAATAATTGGAAAATAATGTTAACCGCAATAAGATGATGATGTGTGGGATTATAAGCTTTTACTGCCGGGCATAATCATTAATTCGGATCTCTACTACCAATTTAAGAGGAAGCGGCCGGAATTTATTAATAGATAGGGCGTAGTTATTCATTACGATAAGGCTAGACCACACAGCAAAAATTAAGAGTTTGGCTAGGGGGGGTGTTAATGCATTCGCCATATAACCCAGACCTTGCGCCTTCAGATTTCCACCTGTTTCGGTCTCTTCAAAATTGTTTAGGCTGTGTCAAGTTAACATCAAGACAACATTAAAACAACTTGTCGCGTTTTTTTTATCAGAAATCGCAAAATTTCTACGGTAACGGGATCGTAGCACTACCTACAAAGTGACAGAAAGTCTTCAAACAAAATACCATATACTCTTATTAAATGTCAATAAATTTTATAAAAAAAATTGTCTTGAGTTTTCATATAAAACGCGAAGAAACTTTTCCCCCAACCTAATATAATATAAAGTCAAATAACTCAATTAATAATAAAAAATAAAATGACTACATGAAAGACTCAGATCCCTTTTTACTCGTTAGATGTTTTCTCTTAGCATGAAATTAATTCTTCATTTGAATAATATTATTATTAAGCATTAAAGTCCATTTATTACTTACTTGAAGATCAAGTTTACTTTTTTAAAACAAAAAAGAAAAAGTAAAATGACATTTACCATTTGTGTAATAAACTCAGAAGCGAAATCTAGTGTTGCACTTAGGCCTAAGTGGTTATATATCTGTTAAATTGCATAAAATAAAGCAATTATCAAAATAAGCAGTGAAAGCAGTATTTCTTATATACATATATGTAATTATTTATACTCAATCAAATTGATTTCTTGTTTGAAAATAAATTACGTGACAGTGTTTTGGTGTCTATTAACAATTAGTCAATATTTAGTTATGCAGCTTAATTAAGACTTTATAAACAACAGATTCTATACATTTTTGGCAACACTTTTGCAGTATTTTTAGTTCGTTTTTTTTATAATACACTCTACTTATATGTTAACTTCGAATTGGTTTTTACCTGACGTCCCACCACCCCGCACTGCGACTAAACCTGGGTTAGCCCTTTTAGTACCGATAGCAAAGAAATTTAAATGTATTTTGTGATTAAACTATATATTGCTGCTAGAAGTTTATCATGTTTGATGTATCGTATCGTAATAGTTCGCGTGTATTAAAGAATAAAGTTTTCCGTAGCACTCATACAATTTTATAATCGAAAGTAATTAATTCCTGTGAAATATTAATAACGCCGTACGATATTGTAGATGTGGAGTCAGTATGACATTGATGAACTTATCAAATGCTACGGCCGTGTGAGGTCTTCTGGAAATATTTGGAATTCAGTGAATAATTTTATAGTCTGTTTTTTTACTGTTTTATTTTACCTTTTAATGAATATGAAAAATAACCTATAAATATTTTTATGTACCGTGCGCTATTTTACAATATAGCAAATGGATGGAAAACATATAAACAATTTTTTTTTTGACATCATTTTATACCAGTCCCCTACGCCCAACTCCTTATAAGCGATTAGTATTAAAGATTATTAAAAATCCCTGAAATCGAAACGCCTATAAATAAATATTTAAAAATCTAACACTCGAGCTACATATTTCTTTTCTATGACGAGTAAAATGTTCGATCACAAATACGTACTATCTAAAACTATACGTCAAAAGCTAGACAACGATAACACGGGTAGGCCAGTACAAACCCTGGCGCCATATTGGAACTGACAGAAACTAACTCACCTATGAATTAAATTAGTTAATGGTTCTATCAGTTTCTTGCCAAGCCGAGGCTCTAATGGGGTTAAGGCACCAAACTGCAACAAACATATGATATACTACATAAGACTAGCTTATGCGAGAGCAACTAATAACTAAAAAAATGAAATGTATATTACACTGGTTGTATTTTTTTTATTATAACGTTTGTTACATTATTTGCTTTGCGGCAAAATAATATATAATTGTGTGAAACTGACAGTGCTCAGTGTTCGAGTGAATTTGAAATAAAATGTTTTATAGGTTGCAATTCAACAAATTATTGCTTTAACATAATAACAAGTTAAAGTGCCTATTTAAAAGATATAAATAATGCATTTTACCATGAAAAATAATACTAGACCTTTGTCATGCTATATTTTTTAACTGTTTATATTGTCAATTGTATTTATGAAATTGACAATATATTTTAATTTTGTTTGGAAATTTTAATAAAGTATCTAATCCTATGAAATTGCAACCTTAGAACATACCATTATTTTTATTTCGTAAGATAACGTGATTGAATTCTTACTGGATAACATAAAACTGAAATGGTGGAGGGTGTGTAGTAAATGAAACTAGCAATCTCGATATAAGTTATTTTGATATTTTCACTATTGGTACCTGCAAATTAGGTCTATCAGGCTTTGAGTTATTTTTTTTTCTTCCGATATCAGGCTCATAATATGTCATTAAACCGAACTGCGAATAATTCACAAATTTATTAAGTTTTATATATTACATTGTATTATTAAAACACCAAATTCAAACAGTTATTATGAAAAAAATTCTTTTTCATTTTACATATTTTTTTTTATATTTATTTCAAAATTAGCAAGTAAAACATGATTTTTTAAATCCTAATCAATAAAGGAACGTAATCCTTCCTATCTTTAATATTATCACAGTTTAAATAAATTACATTTGAATTAATTGTAACATACCAGTTTAATGATTTTTATCAGCATCCAGTTGTTAGTAGATGTTGTCATCAATTTAAAAAACACAGGCGCTAAAGACAGATAATTTTTTGGATTTTTTCTAGCAAGTTCACAAACAACATTCACAGCTGCTGACTGTACACCTGAAATAGAGACATTTCAATTCCATAACACGAATTTTTTGTTAGGCTTTATTATTTCACGTATCATTTAGTAATCAATTCCTAAAAGACATATTTCCAAAAATAGTTGGATATTAAACTTTCTAATGAAAGCTTAACAGTGTTTTTAGGTAATTTCTTTGTTTGTCGTTATGGATTTACTATTTGCACATGCGACTCGAATGGATGTTTGAAACTCATTTCGTGCCTTTTCAAAAACTTTTAATACTGTAGAGGGTTTATTATTCTATTTTATACATTATTTATACATTGAATTTAAATAAACTTGTGAAGTTTGATTTTTTTTTTAATAGCAGTCTTAAGGAATTTGTGCGAATAGTTAACAAAAAAAAAATCACCAGGATCAGGGTCCTCTAGTTTTTCCTTCAATTTAGGAAAAGCTGGTCTGAGTGCTTCTGGGTACCTTAAGAATACTTTATACATCATCAAAACTGCTTTCATTCTCAGGTAAGGTTTAGTTGAGCTCATCTAAAATTATAAATTCATTAGTATTATTACATTTATTATTATCAGGTAATCATAATAAATATATAACTCAAACTTATAACTTTATTTAAAAATAAACTATCTAAGCTATATTCCTGTATAATCTTGTATAATGTTTGTACAAGCAGATTATTACAGTAAATTGAAAGCCCACTTGAGTCTTATCTACTACATTAACTAATTCTTGCAGAACATTGGTATTAACAATGTTTGTTATCAATCAAAATAAGATCCATTACATTACTAAATGCAGAGAAATAACCTATAAAAATTTAAGCAAAAATGATGGGGACCTTTTTGAATAAAAATTTAAATCCTTACAAGCAAAGTTCAGAGTTGGCAACACATCTACACCACAGAGCTTATTCACTGTGAATAAGATTAGAAATTAATTTATTATAATATACAACAAAAAGTACAATAATATTCCACCTCATAATGTATAAGAATTGCTTCAATGTAATTCAATAATAGACCATAATGTTTTAATCCTCAAATTGTATACAAGTCAACATCTGTCTGTCTGTTAGTTAGTTGGCTTATAACTCCAGAACCACTAAAATGATTAACATGATTCTTTTCTCAAATCATAGGTGTGTTATCTTTTCAGGTTTTAGTTATAGATTTAACTTTATTTAAAATAACATAAAGAATTAAAAAAACTTCATATAAAAGTTATTTAAACACACTGGATATCATTTATAATTGACATAAGCTAGCCACTGGCGCAGCTATTGTTAAATAATTCGTATAAAGTATTTTTAACTCACCAAGGTCATGATATCATTTGCTAAATCTCTAGCTAAGTCATGGGATATAAAACAACTCAATCCACTTAATGCCAATCCTGCTTCGTATTGATTCTGTGCATTGAGATCTTTGCGGATCATATTTGTAGTGAGCATAAGTAACTCTGAATCTGCGTGAAAAGACTGACTAGCTGCTAAGTATCCAATCCGTTTATAGGTAAATTTGTTGGAGCTCATTACTTCTATTATGTTGAATATTGCCCATGAAATATCATATCCTAACATTTGCAGCTGAAAGTTTTTAATAAATACTTTATATCCAAGAATACACCATAAACAATAAAAGGATTTGATGAAATAAATCATTATTTTTGCCTTTTACCTGCCTGCAATTTTGAACCACTCATTATACAAAAGCTACCTTGACATTCTAAACCAGTCCTTTCAATGATCTAGAAATACTTAGTAAATTAATTAATTTAACATACTTTCTTTTATTTTAATACTAGATATAATTTATTATTAGTATATTTTTATTGCCGTATGGTGCAGGCCAGGAATAGTACCATCCCATAGCCTTCCATTGGTGTGGTAAAAGACGACTATGAGTTAACAACTAGAGGATGGGCAGCAGCATCTTCCGAGCACAACAAACACCTACTACGATCGCCAACACGCCTACCAAGCGTGGCGATTATGACAATCGCCCCCCATATAAATGACACACTAAAAAACCGGCCCATCCGCTGGATGTGGGTGACGCAAGACCAGTCATCGTGGAGATCTTTGGAGGAGACATATGTCCAGCAGTGGACGTCTTTCGGTTGAATGGATGGATGGATATCATTATGAAAATATTGTACACTATTAATAACATGTCGAGTTTACATTTTCTACAGAAATAAACATTTGGAATGACTTAAAATAAATGTTAAATATAAGTTTGTGAATTCCTATCAATTATTATAATAAGCATTGATGAAGTAAGAGTATAGAGGTTATACAACAGTTAATACATGTATAAAAATCATTTATAAAATCTGTCTATTATAGCACTACATTACAGATGGTACTGCTCCTTAATTATGTTCCTCAATCAGTAAATTGCTATAAACTTATGTACCTAGTTAGCTAAAATAATGGTTTTATTTAGACATGATAAATTCATTAAATATTTATGACAGTAATGTGTAGTTATGTTTACATGTGACAATTTAGTGTTAAATTTATTTAACCATGTGAAATATCCCGTTGAATGTAATCTAACCTAAGGATAGAGAACTCCTGACATTTAATCAATTTTATGCTTTATATTAGCTGTAAGTTTTCCTAAAAGTTTAAAATAAAATAATTTTATAATTATAAAAAAATACTTACATATGTTAGCTTTGCCACTGCATTTGATTTTACAGAAATGTTATCTTGTCTTAATTCTACCTTTATTTCTTCCATACATTGTGCTATGTACTTTGCCTAAAATTATAATTAATCACTCAAATTCCAATAAATATTGGACAATAGGAAAACAATTTGAAGCTGGCGTAAACACCAGGTTGGTGCTTAACTGGTTAATTGATGCAGGTTTTATAATAATTTGAATGTATTCTAGTTTTGTTATTATATAGTACTAAATCTATTAACTTGTTATATAATACTGTGTATTAACTTCATTTGTGACTCATAAATATCAATCATAGACTTAGTTAACCCCTTGAGCACTTACCTGACGTCTACGCCAGCTTTCCATTGTTTTCCTATTGTCTTATTCTTATGGATACTCGACACATTAATAATCCTTTTTAGCCTGATATCAATTTTAAGCCTAATTCCAACTTGTATTATTTAATCACATTCATATGTATGTTTGTATTAATGTATCTGACAAAACATTGCAATTTTTGTAATCAGAAATTAAAATAAATCTAATCTGATTCCCTGAGGTAAAAATGAAATTCATATAAATTTACCATTATTAATTGTATTGGTAAAGTAATCATTTGGTGATGAAGAAAAATACATCAAATTTAAACATTTACACTGATTGTTTTATAGGTACCAGTCTCAATATGAACGTCATACTGTTTTGGTAGACAAAAATATAGTGCATTGTTTAGTGAAAATAATTTTATCTTATCTCTTCATAATACATTGATTATGTTATAACTGTACAACAGACCTTAACCATTAATAATATTTATCATAATACTTATTGAGTAATTTGTAAATTAAATACGGAGCAAATTTGGACTGGGTTAAGTATGGAGGAGGAAAATCATACGAGATAGTTGCGGGCGTAGGAGACAGTGAATGTTATAAGTAATTAAAATGTGCCTTCTCCACAACCACAAACACGATAATTCATTATTAATAAACATACTTTAACATTAATAAATACCTCATTATCTTTGTTATTTCTGATACCACGGACTAGATCGGTAAGGTTTTTATCAAACATTCTTTCAAAGTTTCCTTTGACTTTTTTTAAAGCCATTTTGCTCAAATTTGTTAATTAACATCAACTGTAACTTTACTTGATTTCAATTCGAGAAAAATCAAAGAAACATGATAACAAAACTAAAATTGAAAGTCGTCCAATATTTATCTACGTCAATGAACCTGACAAATGACAGTAGTAGTAGTAGATAATAATTTTATTATTTATCTCTGGTATATATTTGTCCGAGGGGCAGGCTGAAAGACATTTGTACATACCACCTATTCTGAAGTTCAAACTTGTATCAACACCCTAGCAACAGTTATATATACTACAAATCAAATTTTAAATGTTCCTTCATAGATGGGCTCCTCAATGAATCCATTAAAACTCAAGTTAAATTAGCAAAGCGCACGCGTAAAATATTCTATAAAACTAACAGTTGACATGAATAAACTAATATACACAAATAAACAGCATACGGCATTTCATTAAGTGACGATTTCTACTAAATCGCACTATCCGTAAGTCCCTTTAAAGAAGCCGTCACTAAACCATAATAAGCTGCCTTCCCTGCACGTTATCCCACTGATTAACCAGAAGTTCCGTGGAGGAATTTCGACACTATCCCTAAAACTGTGTGTTTCTATTACTGAGTCTGATTACTGAATGCACCCTCTCGAGAGCGTACATTCTGTGCATCGTTAACCTCGTCACCTTTTCTACATTTAGATGAAAGGGCATCAGATTTAAAAGAGCATCCAGAGACGCTCCAGGGGCGGTCGACATGACGCTCGTCACTAAGATAGAAGCCATTCTTTTTACTGAAGCTAGTCGGGTGTAAACCGACTGCTGCTGTGCCTTTTTGGACCAAACCAAACAGGCGTATGTTATTATGGGCCTGACAACTGCCGTATAATGCCATATGGTTAGCCTGGGATTTAAACCTCAGCGCTTTCTGGCCATTTGACTACAGATCCCCATTGCTATTTTAGCCTTTTAGATAATATATCCAATTTGACTATTCCAGGTCAGTTTCTGGTCGAGAATAACTCCCAAGTATTTGACCTCTGGTGAGAAGTTTATTTTCTTGCCATTTAGTGAAGGATGAACTAATTGGTCAAGACGCCTTTTCTTGGTGACTGGTACGACGACAGGTACCATTTGTCAATAACACTTAATGCTTTTTGCATAAGGTACGAAATTGTACTTTGAGAGAAACCTCGGACAACTATCACCAGGTCATCAGCGTAGCTCTGGGCGATCCTTAATTCCTCCATCTTGTGCAGGAGGTTCACCTGTAGAGGGATATCATAAAGCCATTGTGTACAGGCCCCAAAATAAATGGCCGCCACTTTATTAGAGCAAATGAAGCTTAGTAATATAATAAGTTGGGCCTAAAGAACTTGTATTCAAAGCCGTAATAAATTATAAACAAACTGTTTGTGTTGACGTTTTCTTTTTTATTTTATAGAATACCTACCTAACATAAACAATAAAATAACTATTGAAAATGATTATCTTCTTATCAGAACTTCAAAAAGAACATCTAAGTAAATTGCATCAACATTCTACACAAGGTTTAAAACGTTATTTACAACCTTAGTTCGTCAACTATTTATACGTTATATTAAATATTTAAAATTTTGTTTCAGTTTTAATAGACTTTTGTAAACTAGCATTAGACTATTTAAATAATGGATCCAATCTTAAAAAATACAAAATTACTGCAGGTATGCTCTTATAATACCTATATATATGCAATAGAATAGTACAAGCACGGCCATAGGTAACGGAAAGGAACTTGAATGGTTAATAACAAATTAAAATTTAATTTTAGACAAACTGGAGATGACATTGCCTGACGTGCAGAACCTTGTACATGCATTGGTATATCTTATTGTAGAAGGATGTAAGCACAATGTGAGTATAATGTTATACAGATTTTAATTTAATTAAACTGTAATGAATAAAAAAATGTATATTAGTATAACAAATTCGTTTCAAAGAGATGTGATAATTGATAATCATTTGAAGCAGAGTTAGCAAAGTAAAAAATAACCATATTATTTATGATGAATTTCCACAAAGTATCACATTCATCAATCGAAAAGTGGTATTCATAATAAAAAATAGGTTAACGATATTGGAGATCTAACATAAAATTTTATTAAGTTATGAGTTCAGGGTAATTACAAAGAATGCTAGATTGCCTATATATTTTTAAAAATAGAACCTTATTTGCTTCTTTAATAAACTCCATTGTAAATAAAAATATTAAAATAGCTATCCACCTAAAAAACCTGGCTGTTATCCACCAAATAATGTAAATAAACCTAAAAACATACATATAAGTTTAAGCTGTTTTATCTTACAAAAAGTATTGTAATTTTTTTTTACTAATCTACTGAATAATACAACTTAATTTCCAGAAATATACAAAATTATTTACATTTTTCACCTCCTTAGGAGATGACTTCATAAATCCTTTCTTAGTGTTCGCTTGTCCTTACATAATATAAATTGCTATAAAAGGTAACATCTTATGTCTGTTAGTTGGCTTATAGCCACTAAACCAATTATTGGAATTCTCTTCAAATATTAAATATATTGTCTTGTTAATGTTGTAGGATACATTTTTGTAACATTATGTATTATATGAAACAGTTGACACAAAATCAACAAGAATTCCCTCTTGCAAAACCTTGATAATGAATACAGTGATTAATATTAAACAATTAAGGGAAAAGCACAACCAGGAAGACGAATGTATATAGCAAAAACAGCTTTCGATAAAACAATTTACTTAATATACACAAAGCAATACTTAAACTAGTAACTAAGCAACAATACATTTTATAAAAATAATCTTTTATAAAAATGACATATGAAATAGGTTTTTACATTGCTAGTGAAACCTCCTTTAATATAAACAAAAGATGTTATATATGATTGGAGCCTCTGACACATCTAATATTATATGTCTTAATTATATAGTAAGAGCATTTTCAAGACAGGATCCACTATCAAAGAAAAGTACATTATAATTCTTCAAGAAGGTTCAATCTGACTTATAATTTACATGCAGAACTGAAAGTAAAGAGTAGACATATATTTACTAGGAAACAATATTATTATCATTAGCTTCAACTTTCTCTGTCTTGCTTATTTATTTTATATTTATATTATTTTAAATCGTTTATGTCCCTTAGCTATCAGATTCAGACTTTAAGTCTTCTTTAGCTATAGCTGGGTTTTCAAATGAACAACAAGAAGTATTGTTTAAACTATATAATACAAAGAGAACAGAGTTGTCAGAAGGATTATATTTACTCCAGGAAAATGAAGCCTCTTATCAAGACTTTACTTGGAGGTTTGAAGTACAGGTAACAACTTTACATATAAAAGATTACAAACATTATCTGAACAAATAAAAAACTTTGATAACATTTCATTTTTTGTTTATCCAGATTGCTTCAAGACGATTGAACGAAAAAGTGAAGCCAATGGTGACTATGGATTTTGTATCTATGAAGCCTAAGAGCTTTGGACAAAAAGAAGTTAGAAAAGACAACCATGATAAGACTGCTATTTCCGTTGTAAACACTATTACACAAGTTTCTAAAGCTGCCAGTCATTGTCAAAATGTAATTAGTCATACTTTACTGCAGTGTGATTTACCTAATTTAATTCATCTAACAAACAAGTTAGAAGAAGCTTTAAAAGAATCAAAGAGCCAGCATGTTCGGAAAGTACAAAGGTCACTGTAAAGGAGATAGATATTCGGGGATTTTGTATAAAAACTAATAGTATATCTCCAATTATAATAAAAAACGAATTTATTTCGCCGAACTTTTCTTTATTCTTTAAATATCCTATCTTCAGATAACTGCACGTTTATTTGTTATTATAATCATTTTTATACATAACACAATCTGTTGATAAAACCGTTATTGTGCTGTTCACAGAGTGCATAGTAAAAGTAATATTCTATCCACAGATTCATAATTCTACCCAATTCCCTATAAAAATGTGGCTGCACGTAGGGAGCAGAGATAAATAATAAAAGTTAATAGTGTGCGATAGATATCGATATTCAATAAAGTTTTGATACATACTCTCGATAAATCGAATCAACCCAATATTATTGAATCATCTAATATCGATATATTTCATCCCATAGAAATATATCGAGAAAAATTAAAAGTATACTATTTCATGTTTATTTTGATCTACAAATGCCACTTCTGATAATGTTATATTTCAATAATTGTAAAAAAAATAGGAGAGAGGATGCTGTTGAACTTGAGCATAAGACATATTTGTTCGATATGTAGCATAATAGCGATACAACGTTATGATAAATCATATAAGGAAGGTAAACTAAGTGGCAGTGGGCTGGGCTCATTGCTCGCAGAACCGATGCTGGATGGGGTCAACGGGTTCTCGAATGGCTACCACGCACCGGAAGACGTAGCGTTGGTAGCAACAACGCCCCTCCCCCTTCCCCCACAAAGTGGACCAACGACCTGGTGAAGGACGCGGGAATCCGATGGATGCGGGTGGCCCAAGACCGTTCGTCGTGGAGATCTTTGGAGGAGACCTATGTCCAGCAGTGGACGTCTTTTGGTTGAATGGATGGATGTATATCGGAAAAATATATCGATATTTTTTTAGATAGACATCCTCGCTGCACTTGTTTTTGAATAATTGTTTAATCCATTTACTTCATTTATTTAAAAAAAATTGTAAAATAATAACTTTCATAGAAAATTTAAAGATCTAACAAAGTGGTTTGTTACTTCATAATTTTACCGCAACTTCATCTCAATCAAAAATCAAATATGAATAACTCTGTTCCTGTTTAGTACGTAGGCAGTCACACTCACCGACTAGTAATGTACAAGTAATTGCACTAGGGAGATTTCACTAATTGATGACGTCCAATACAAAGACAATTTCAAGTTTGTCATTTAATTTTTACGATATCACACATCGATTTGCATGAACAGTAGACGACCTTGGTCTCATTCACCATTTCAGACCGTCTTGAAAAGTACAATAAAGTTATCAGTTCATATTAGAAGAAGCTGTGTTTTTGCAAAACATTTTATTTTCGTCTTACTTTCGCAGTCTTATATTAAGATGGTATTTAATTATATTTTTTTTTATTTAATATACAAATATTTCCTCAATTACGTTAGGTTTTGACTATGACGTAAACAATATATATGTTAAAGCAATGATTTTTATGAGTGGTACTATGGATATATAATGGCTGTTTTTAAGATACTGACTCATAATTAGGTAATACATATATATACGACGTTGTTAAAGTTATTAAGATACAATTAGAATATATAAAATTGCAGACAAAACTTATTAATAAACGTTAATTAATTAAATAAACTTTAATTTAATTTTTTAAATAAACGCACACTCAAGTGTGTTCTTGCACCTTTTCTTATTTCAAGGAAAAATGATTATATAAAACCATTGTTTAAAAAAAAGTATCGACGAAAAAAGTTACATTTTTTTGAGATCTTTTCCACTAAAAGGCTTAAAAACAAAACAAAAACGTTGTGGAACTTGGCTTGGAGATTATTTTAAAAACATAACCGTTTTCTTAAGTCTCCAATAATGCATAACAACTAGGAACTTATTTCAAAGAAACTGAAAACTGAAAAAAAAAGATCCCAAAGGAAGCAGGCGGAAATTTGTATTCGAACTAATTTAAAAAATAACTTGATTTTTTATTATCACCTCAGAATTTTGCTACTTCTGAAATTTGCCGTCCCAAGTGCTCCTAGTGAAAATCCAGCGCTGCCTATAGAAAAGAATACAGTTTGATGATCAATTTTCAAGAATTGTTTCATGAATTTAGTAAATTATGTGTGAAGCGAGACAGTAAATTGAATGGGTACATTTTTTGCCGATATAGCGTTCACCATCCATCCATCGCTTTGATTTGTCACAATTTAATCAAGAGTCCATTGTCTAATGGCCTTCAATTCAATTTATCAGTAAATTTCAATTCACACGTCACATTTTGATTAGAATTCTAGTAAAATTGTATCGCGTGGAAGGAGTTTAACCAGTTACTTGTAATGTTAATACATACTTTTTTCACGTGGACTTTTTATCCTACACAGCATACTCTTCCTTCGTCTGGCAATAGAGATTCTTATGTTATTACAAAAATGTTAAACTCCCGTTGAACACATGTTTAAAAAAAATTTAATTACAAAAGAGTGTTTTAGGGTTGTTTAGAGATTATATTAGTTAAGTAAAAAGCGTGTTGAACGCTAGTTTATTTTTGTTTTTGTAATAAGACCCGCTGCTGACTAAACTCCGGCTGTTTTAATTCTACACTTATAGCTTGTTCATATGTATTAAGTGGTGAAGTAATTAACAAAATTTTAACCTAATATTTTAAGTAGGCGAGCGTTTACACGTATTGTATTAAATTTTAACTAGGTACATTTTTTTCTAAATGTTTCATTCTAAAGCCACACCTACCAAGGGGAATGCGTGTGCTGCGGGAAAGGAGGTGATTTAACGAAAAAGTTACTCAATCCTATTCTGTTTCTTCAATAAATGACTAATTGGGTAACATGCAACATACGTCTAAAGAGCTTTTAAGAAATTAAGTTAATCACTTCGTCACTTAATACGTATGAGCAGGTTATTATTGGAAGTAGGAACTCCTTGAGCATTACATCTCCATTCATTTATCCACTCAAGCTAAAACCTCCACTGCTAGACATAGCTCACCCCCTAATATCTCCACAACAACCGGTCTTGTGGCATCCGCATTTAGCGGATTACCGCAATCTTCACCAAGTGGTCGGTCGACCTTGTGTGTTGTCTACCCACGCTGTGTGGTAGCTATTCGATAACCAATGTGTGTAGCCCACTGTCATTTAAGTTTAGCAATTCTTCGGACAATGTCGGTTACTTTGGTTCTTCGCGGTCTCCTCATTGCCGATTCATTTCCAGCGTTGAGCTTTCTTATTAGGCCCATTGTGAGCGACCACGTCTCAGTGCTGTAAGGCATCACTGGTAACACACGTTGGTTGAAACACTGCGGTTTTTCCAGACGAGACGATTCTGTGTAGCTTCCTGGTGCCCCAGCCGAGTTAATGTCGACGTTGGACCTACTTAAGAGGACATGCAGTAGGCTACAGATATGAAAAGTAGGTGGTCGGCAACAGATTTGAAAAGTAGGTATTTCAGAAATATATTGCTATCGCGTTACGCCTCAAAGAAAGGTTTATAAAACACGAAAGAGACCACTGCAGCTCGGGCTGATTTTACCGATGCAAAATAGACGAAAATACCTTCGTAGTACCCTGTTCCTCTTACAAAACTAACCCGATTTTTAATTTTCTTTCAGTTACATAATGAGAAAGACTGCTTTTTTAAAATTTTATTCAACAAATATATTTGACGAACGTCTAAAAATGACAGAAAAAATCGAGCATATTTTTCATTTTCAAAGGCTCCTAATTTCTACAATAATTAATTTATGGAAAAAATCAAAGCGGTGGTATTAAAATATTTGCCATAATAGTATTATTCCGGGAGGAACCAGGACTACGTTTGTAGGAAATAAATGCCGCTAGCACATCCTCTTAACGGGACCGTTTGTGTCATGTATGCATAACTGTAGACAACATCGACTGTAGTCACCGATGTGCATTACGGACAATATTATAGTCTAGGTCATGTTTATTAAAATACTAAACTTACACTTCTTCAACCTCTTCAACTGCTCGCTGGTTAATTTTGTAAAAGCGATTGATAATCTGGAGAAGAATACCACCGTGATTAAGTTGTTCACAAATAAAATATACCTAGTAAGTAAAACAGAAGAAAGTTTAAAGACTTGCTACAGATTGTAAATTTTACGAAATTTTGAATTTTTAATGGTTAACAAAAGAAAATAATATAAAATAATATAATATAAATAATAGAAAATAATGTAATATAAAAAAGTAAGTTTTAATGTAATGTACGCATTACTACGCATTGTTTACCTAAGAGAAATGCAAACAGCAAACCCGTTAAATTCGCAATATTTGTGTAAGTAATAGCTATAGCTATTTATATACTCGGGACGGTGATTCATTGGAACAAGCTTTGCATTGTGACGAGTCTATAATCACTAAAAACTCGGGGCAGCGCCGCGCCGTATGTGCTGTGTCAGTCTGCCAGTACCAATCCAGTACTTCGGCGACGCCCGAGCTACTCGCTTGTAACTCATTCGCTTTATCAATTTTGCGTAAACACAAACTGTGATAAAATTGGATTTGTAATTTAGTACTTACTGTCGCTATATAAAAACGAATTATTTTTTTTACCATCCATTCATTATAACTCAAATATTAGTGGTGTACGGACAGTGTATCGTATATTAGTGGTTCATATGTTGAGCCTGTGATTTCTATAGTTGTGAGAACACCAAAAACCAAGTTGCTATTTTATTATGCAATCAATTCTGCTGAACGTAATATTGTATTGATTAAAAAATATCATGACGTTTACTCTGAAGATAGACTAGTATCGTTTTGAACTATAAACTCGAATCTAAAGTGCTCACAATATTTCGTTATAAACATTCATAAACAACTGGGACCACTATACTTTAGTCAAAGAAAAACATTTAACAGAACTTATAATTTTTACATATCTGTTTAAATATAATTGTGTCATTAACATAGAATCCTGAATTATGGATTCAAAAGTCGTTTTAACAGAGAAGAATCCTCATGACAAGGCCAACATTATATCGAAACTATTTTTAACGTAAGTACTAAGCGTTACTTGTAATTTTCCTAGAATAATAACTTTTAAGGTTCCGTATCTCATATTGAAAAATCGGAATCTCTTATAGGTAGGTCACTTTGTCGTCTGTCCATTTATCAGTTTTAGAATATAAAATTCAAATTAATGTAGCGTAGGGCTATGTGACAAAAAATATCAAGTTTCTAAGTTTAATACAATTAACGTAAACAGACTTTTATTCGAAAAGTCTTGCTTAATTCTTATTGACCGACAAGCTGTGTGCCCGCGGCAGAGCCCGCGGCTGCGCCCGCGTTTCCTATATTCTTCACTGCGTTTTAATTTTTTTATACAGAATCCTAATAATTAAAAAAATATTAGTACTAACATAAAGTAAAAAGATTTCTCATAAATTTAAGCACTCGCCCGTAAAACTGTAGATTGAATGAGATTTTATTCAATTTTTTATGAGTTTTAATTTATTTATTCGGAACATTAATTATTTTCGAAAATTAAATTAGGTAGAAAGAAGAAAAGAAGGTATTATGGCATAAATTAAAGTATACATCTGAAAATTATAAAACATATACCTATTGGAAACTATATTTTAAGTAGTGTACGATATAAGACGAGCTAATGAAATATTTTTTTCCCAGTTTATCACATTCAATAAATCCCGATTTTGCAATCTCGTTAGGTAGGTATAATGTAAAAGATTTGTTCTTAATAACAATATTAAACAATAGTACGGAATCATCAGATCGCGTGTCTTTTAATTTTATTGTTTTATTTAAACTGAAGCAGGGCTGGGCTGTCGGGTATAAAAGTAAAGAACATACCATTTGAAAAAAAAATGTTGTTATTTAAGAGTTTTCAATAAGAAAACCACATACTACTTTAACTATTGATTTATTATTCATTATTCTTTTGTCACTTGTATCAAATTTGACTTGTCGTTCTAGAGATCGTCTTTATATTTAATGTTTTTTGGACTGTTGGGTTGTAGCTTTTTTAATCCAACATTTCATAAAATCTGTTTTTATTGAATTTTAATGAAAATTGGAGTTACTTAAAGAAATGGAAGGAATATTTTCATGTTCTTATTATCACTAATACACGCATGTATTACCGCTGGAAAAGATCCGATTCTATTTTTGTACAGAAGTAGAGCAGCAATAAACTTTAGGTAGGTAGAAAGAAGTCGATCTGTGGAATAAGTTAACACCCAGTATACATTTTCATATTTTTATACTTTTGGTCAAAATAAAATAATTGTTTTTAAAAGATGGGATAATTTGTTATGCAATTTATACAGAGTAAATTGAAAAAATCGTGCAAATACTATATAAACCACTGGACCGATTTATATGACACTTCTCTGAGCAGCTTTAGTATATTAATATATATGTTCACCGTATCAAACAAAATATGAGAGTAAAAATGAATTAAGTAAAAAATAATGACCACCAGTCACAATATTCTATATGACTAAACTATTGAATTTTTAAATACAATATTATTCAGTGAATATCCGTGTCCCCGAGTACAAAATTGAACAGTAATGTTTAATTATTGTTAATTAACTACAATGACTTTGTAACAATAAGGAACTTGTTGACGTATCATATTTATGTAATTTTTTAATGTAATTTTATATTTGTAAATTATGTATTTATTCATACAAATTTGAACTAATCTGTGTTTAAATTTCCTGTCTTTTAATAATTCTAGTTAGGAATAAAAAAACTAAGCGGACTTAGTTTTTGTATTTAAGGCGTTAACCAACGATATTTATGGCACCTTTAGTAAACCTTTAAAGAGAAAGAGAGTTTTTTTTGTTACATAGGGAAATGCATTTTCTCAAACATGCATAGAAATATTGTCATTATTTTTGAATAAGAACACACGCGAAATATCGAATTTACGGACAAAGAAAATCAAATCTATTGCAGGAGCGTTTTTTTCAATTTGAAACATTACAACGCTTCAGTAATATTGTATGAAACGGCGTGCTGGGGTTAATAACCCCTTGAGCACTAACCTGGTGTTTACGCCAGCTTTCCATTGTTTTCCTATTGTTTCATTTTTATGGGTAATCGACATATTAAATACTCTTTTATTGGATCTTTTTTATCATTCTTGGCATACCAAAGTAAGTCTCTTTGCTTAGTACAAATTGCGTTCACGTGGCTGTATAACCATAAATGCGCTTCCCTTTCAACACAGGATAAATAGAAAATTGGCGGCAAAGTTGAAAATTCGTCTTGATTTATTATTTACATACTTAATAAGTCAATTACCCATAAAAATAAGACAATAGGAAAACAATGGAAAGCTGGCGTAAACGCCAGGTTAGTGTTCAAGGGATTAATAAATATAAATTTTAATTTTTATTACATTAAATTTATAATAGTATGTTTTATTTCCCTGGATTCTTTTGAGAAAAGCACTATATGTGCCTCGGCGAAAATGGCAATTGCCTGTCTCGTATTAGTGAAGTCCTCGCCTACGGCTCAGCCTTCAAACTCATACTCGATCTGTAATTGCCTATTTCACGACCTTTGCAATAATGTACTATTATGCACACCCTCCCTCAACTACCCACTAAAACCCTATGAGTGACCGTCTACCGCTATGTGATGGCAACACGGTACTGCTTAAGCATTTGCCCGCGAAATATCTCCGAGCGGACGGCCCATCCACGAAGGCCGGGGACCTCTAACTCGCGAAAGGAGTAGTCCCGGTCATCCAAGACTGCTTCCTCAGTGCAATGGAAGGTCAGGGCCCGCCCTTCCCCTCTTCAGCCAGCATGTAGATCTACCTGCACTTTACTATCAATGGTTTTATAAACATATAATAAATGCACAAACGAATTGAAAAAACAAACTGATCGTACCTAAAGTCGACTAAAAAACATTATTTTTAGTCATTACTACATAAAATATACACTTTATTGAGAAAAGAAACAATAAATAAACTGATGATACATATTTCTCTGGAGTTGTACAACATAAACACTATTAGCGTTCTATTGTTTATAACAGTGGTCGTTACGCTTTTCTGGTCAAGGGCCACATAGGTTAATGTGAGATACCACAACGGGCCGCACTTTTATAGATTGGCTAGTTGATACCATCTATTAAATGACATATTTTTATAAGTTGCCAAACGAATATTTCCCATCGTTTTTGTATGACCATAACAACATAGTCATTTTTTCACAACCAAATTCACTATCATTGATTTCAAAGCAACTGAAAATCTATTTTGCAGTTATTAATTGAAAGTGATCGGATTTTCACAGCTAAAATGAAGTGTTTCCAGATAAGTTGTGTTCTGGAATTATTGGTTCATGGTGTCAACTACCTAAATTCCATAATATTTTAGTAGCAACATAGGTAGCATAGTGAGAATGAATGTGAATACGTAATGTATATTGGAAAAAGATGAAAATATTTTTCGTTTTACAATATGCAAACATCAGGTATCTATTTGGGTATTTTGTACTACGTAGGTTCAAATATATAGCTAATATTTAATTCATAATTTGTCTAATCAATTTATTCGGATTTTGTCTTATTAAACTGTATAATATAACAACCAAAAAGCAGAGAAGGGTAAGAAACAAGAAAATTGCGGTCCGTTCATTAAACTTAATTAACTTCATAGTATAGAAACACTGTTTTGATTCATTGTCTACCAAAATTGTTTGCTAAGTTGCGGGCCACACAAATTTTACGACCACTGGGTTAAAATATACTAGTTGCTCTTCGCGGTTTTACCCGCGTAGTTACCGTTCTCGTTGGATTTTCGAAATAAAAACTATCCCATGTTACTCGTTGAATTTCAAACTATCTCTATTTTTCATCCAAATTGGTCCAGTAGTTTTTATACTTATTCGCTACATACAAAAATACTAATTTTTCTTCTTTATGATATTAGTATCATAGATAAAAGAGCAAATTTAGCGGAACATAAAAACGCCAATAAGAATTCTCTTTAAAACACACTTCTTTCCTTTTAAAATGAGATCACATTTAGTAAATTTATATTTAATGCAATCTAGCAAAATTGAAAAAATATATAACATAATTATTATATTAATAAATAATTGATATAATATAATAATAGTCGATATACCTGAGTTATATTTCCAAGATTACGTGAACCTAAGGTTTTGGTTATTACCTGAAGAAAGAACGTTTTTTTTTGTTTTTGCTAAAAATTTACTGGTGTGTAGTAAACATTCTATTCACAGAGTACCGGGAATCGATCATTAAAAAAATCCGCTTAACTATATTGTCCAATTTTTTTTTCACCTAGTTGGCACAACGCTTTTCTGTACTCAAACGGATTTTGCGCATCACTCGTTAATTATTTATAATAGTTGGTTTACGGTGCGCATTTTGTCAGTTATTTCTCAGTGTGTTTGGCTATTTTACAATAGAAAAAAATGGAACAAAGAATATATAAAAAATTTAGCAAATGTAATTTTATTTGCCGAACTGCTGAAAATGCTGAGTATGTAGCTTATGGTGAATCGGCTTTATCAAAATCTCGTGCGTATGAATGGCAGAGTGTATTAACAAGCGATCGTGATTTGGTGGAAGATTTCCCTCGCTTTGGTCAGGCATCAACATCTTCAACTAAACTTTACGTTGCTAAAATACAGGATATGATGACTGAAAATTGTCGTTTAAATTTGAGAGATATAGCCGTTTAAGTTTCTGTTCCTCACGAATCAATTCATACCATTTTAAACGTTTGGGCATGAAACACGCTTTCGCTCGACCAGTACAGTTTGAAAATACTGCAAAATGCAGCCGACGAATTTCGGTCTAAAAGACTTAAAAAATCTTATCGAACAGGGAAAATGTGAATAATAAATAAGTAATCACCATCGACCCTCACATCTCCTATATCATATCATCATCTCCCTCCGTTAATCCTTAGGTGCCTAATACTTAAACTTCATCTCTACTATCTTTCCTCCGAACAAAAACACATTCATTTTCTATTCATAGTTCCATTTTCACACTGTAAACAACCTTGTGTCTAGGACCTATCCTATGAAGCTATAAATATGAATTCAGTAATTACATTACAAAAAAATATGTTGAAATCTTGCATAATAATAATTAATAATCAGTTATCAAAACGGATTTTTTGATAAAATCTTTGTAACATCTTTGTAAGTCGATTAAGTCTTAGTGGATTTTTTTGCGATATAAAGTTAAACAGTTCACTGGCTAAAGACAATATCATAAAACTTTGATTGAGTATTCAGATATATACATATACTCGTATATTTGAGGAAAATGGTTTTTAAGTCACTTTACGCATGATAAAGCGAAGCGAACAGTTATGATAAAGATTAATATGTGATGACATGGTTAAAAGTTGTGTGTATAGGTCATTTTATGTAAATGTTTGTGTCATTTTATGTAAACTCATGGTCAATACTATAAAATAATCATATATTAGATACCAGCTGTTTGCCCGCGGCTCCACCCGCGTTTCATATAATATTCCTCACTGCGTAATAGTTTTTAAATAATCATTGGAAAATAATGTTTTGATGGTGCTATCCATTGAATCGTGTTTTTGTCACAAGTTTTAATATTTTTATACGGAACACTAATTATTTCCGAAAAATAAAAACAACATAACATAAGCTCACGTCTGTTATCCCCGAAGGGTTAGGCAGAGGTGAAATGCAGGGGGCGACGCGGCGACATGCCTTGGCAACCCCGTATCGCCCCCATCCCAAATGCAGCGGACGGCCCCGGGGGGTTTTAGTGGGTATTTCCGGGCGACTCTCGCCCGGGTGAGTCCCACACTGGCACGGAGCTCGTCACTCCGTGCCCCCTTATCTATTGTATTTGGGGGACTCTGATCCTTCAAATACAATAGATAAGGGTAGTGCGTAAATGCATTTCCCCCGTCAAAAAAAAAAAAAAAAAAGGCAGAGGTGAAATAGCGAACTACACCACCGAGCTTAGTTCCGTCTTAGATGTGACAGGGGGCGACCCAGTCACCATATCGGGTCAAATTCCAGACTCCGGGATGATACTGAGTAGAAAAACCCAATATCACTTGACCCGACCCGGGGATCGAACCCAAGAACTCAGAACGACGGTCGTACCGCTGCGCCACCAAGGCAGTAAATAAAATGTAATAATAAAATGTTACGCGGAGTAAATTCAGCTAATTCTACCAAAAAAAGGCCCCTCAAAATCCGTCCAGCTGTTCCGGAGATATTTTAATAATAATGTTTTTGGTATAGGTATCGTATATACATTCATTATATATTAGTCAAAATTGATATTTTGATATTACAATCAGACACTTCAATTTTATTGATTAGTACAGATAAATTCAAGCACTATGCCAGTAAAACAGACCATTAAATCGGTTTGTTTTCATCATTTCTTGTGTTTTAATTTTTACACGGAAATATAGTTATTTTCTTGAAATTTTTGGTCGGTAATACCAGAAAGTACCATCCTTTTCTAGAAGCAGTTCATTCTTCTTTTTCCGTGAATTACATACGCAGTTCTGGCTGTGTCATGCGGATAGAATAATTTTCTACTCTTATAACATATACCTAAATATATTTAAGACTTTTCCTTGAAAATACGACGTAGTTTCCATAGCAAAAATGAAATTCTCTTACATTTATCACAAGGAAATAATCTCCACTTAACATTTATCGTTTTTATCCAACCAAGTACTTGGAGATAACTAAATTTAGAATACGTACAGGACGTTTAAGTGTCATTTTTACTTTTGTATAAAAGTTGCATCTTCGTGCCATATTGAAGTGTCTGTTTGTAATATCAAAATAAGAACATTTTATTCAATACATATCAATGTATATAAAATACCTGTAGGTACAAAAATATATTTTTTTAAATTGTTGTCTCTCTGTCTGCTTGTTACGGGTAATCTCCGTAACGGCGGAATCGATTTGGACGGGCCTTTTTTTGGAAGGTAGCTAAAGTTACTCAGCGTAACTTAAGCTACTTTTTTTTTTGAAAATAATTATGCTTCCGTGTAAAATAATTTAATGTAATAAAATTGTGAATAAAATACGATTCAATGCAAAATATCTTTATTTTTTGTTAGTAATAAGAAAACTATATTTAGCAGAGAAGAATATTATATGAAATGCGGCGCAGCCGCGGGCAAACAGCTAGTTGATAATAAAAATTATCCATCAGTCGTGCAGCAGGCGTAATTTAAAGATTAGTGATTTCAAGTTAGAAGTAACAAAGCATGGCTTATAAGGATCATGTTGTGTCTTTAGAAACGTAAAACCAAAGTATAACAGAATATTAGCTGCGATCTTGTTTCATTTGTCATCGTAAGGCAACGATCGTATCATAGGTTGTGGTATCGTAGAATTATAATTGGTGACTATGTGTAGAATTATAATTGGTGTACCATGACACACGATAAAAATGCGTGACATCTACATAATGTCGCGCCCGTTTCATGGCCCGTGTGTAACCAAAATAAGATAATTTTTGCACGCGAACACGAATAAAGTACATACACACTGTATACACACGTATATAAGTCACTTGTCTCTAATCACATTCGTAAATGTACAAACTCAAACTGACTTGCTCGGTTTGTCCACGGTCTTCTTGTATAGCAGATCAAATAGGCTAGACGGCTAGATAGAATGGCTAGAAGGATTTGATGGGAATTTTTTTTTTGCAGATAGCTGAAGTTACTCCGGGTAACTTAGGGTACTATTCATTTACGAAAATAAATAGGGTTTCGCGTAAAAAAATTAAAATTCCTAAAAAAATTAATAATACCCTATTCAATGTACAGTTTTAGGGGAAATGCTTTTATGAGAAATATTTTTTTTTATTTGATCTAAGTACAAAAAAAAACATATTAGGGTTCTGTTTAAAATAATAAAAACGCAGTGATGAATATATGAAACGCGGGCGCAGCCGCGGGCACACAGCTAGTTTGGTTATATAACTGGAAAATCATTCAACCGATTTATATGATTATTTTAAATGTATTCTCTAGTCAGGTTTATATATGTTTTATATGAGTATATGTTTCATTCTGTAATTTTACACCTATCAAACAAGTTATGTTAAGTTGCTTAAAATTATGACCAGAAACATGTTCCGTCCAATACTTTAACTAAACCATTGAATATCAGTAGATTACAATGTATTGAGTAATTGTAAAAACTACTTCACATAAACTTAATATTTTTTTTTTTGACCTAGCTAATGCTGTTGACCGGAAGGCCCTTTACAGCTTCACCGAACTTTGGGGGCGAGTGCTGAAGGCACTCAGCCGCAAAAGGTGACTAGCACAAGGGCTACCAAAGTGGTACGAACCTCGGCTTGGCCGTCATCTGAGTATTCAAACTCACTCGCGAGTTGAGTCCTAGCTGTTCCCTACATTTTTTTTTTATTAATATAAAAAAAAGGTTCCTTACAGGACCTATGTACCTGCGAGTTGTGTGCAGGAGTGTGTATGCAGTGTTGTGCGTGTAATGCTCAATGCATGGGTAGTATCACTGTATCACGCTGGCGGCGACGTCAAGAGCCTTCCCAGTTGGGGAACGAAGCACGTCTTGGGTCGCCGCCTGATGGGGACCCGGAGAGTGTGCGGGTGCAAAATTGCCGCTCGTCCCCGGCGGTGGGAACTTAATAATCTTCATACGAAGGGCCTTGACAGCTTTACCTGACTCTTGGGGGTGACCGCTTAGGGGACTTTGCTGAAAAAAGTGATACGAACCATAGCTTGGGCTGCTATCTGTGTTAAAAAATACCGCAGAATATCTCCTAGCTAAGCCGGACTTTTAAAACCGAAAAAGCGGCTACAAAAACATAGCCAGTTGGCGATAAAAGCTTATCTTGGGCCGGTGTAGGGTCCCCGCGGAATGTGTATGGGAGGAAGTTAACCGCCCGCCCACAAAATACAAATTCTTACATGACCGCAAAACCGCAGCATCAACTAGTCGAATATATTTAAGAATAAATTGGATAATTAGTTTAACATGTGCTATGTACATTATTTTATGTATAAATTGTTATTTAAGTTATTTGATGATGAAACGACTTCTTTTTAGATGGAGCTTCAGTCTATTCAAAAGGGGATATAAACAAGGTATCTCGTTGGAAGACTTATGGCAAGCTCGTAGCAGCGACAACTCCAAAGAATTAGGTGACAGATTGGAAGAGGCTTGGGAACATGAACTACAGAATGCTAAACAAAAAGGCATCAAACCATCGTTATCTAAGGCTCTTATTCGTTCCTTTTGGGTTGAATACATGATATGCGGTTTCTTCGTCGGTGTTCTTTTTATTTTTCTATGGTAAATAATAAATCATTGAAACAATTATTCACGTAATTTAAATATCTTCACGTATGAATGTGTAACCACGTAATTATGTCTTTTTCAGGCCTCTGATCCCATATACATTAGCCTTATTCATCGGTTATTTCTCTGGGGATAAAAAAACACCTGAGACGTATAGAAATGCACATATTTACAATTTTTTTATGAATTTTCTCAGTATATCAACGTCTTTAATATTAAATCATTTACAATTAAGCCAAGCACGTGTTGGCATGAGAGTAAGAATAGCTAGCTGTTCTTTGATTTATAGAAAAGTGAGTATTGTTTTGAATCATTCATCTGTGTTTTAAAAATGATGTCGCTTATTATATCACACATTTTTTTTTATCAGATTTTAAAACTCGATCGATCGGGCTTAAGTAAAACTGAACCTGGACAAGTAATAAATTTAATGTCCAATGACGTAAACCGATTCGACATGGTGACTTTGTTCCTGAACTACCTATGGGTTATGCCAATTGTGTTACCAGTTGTATCTTACCTTGTTTGGCAGCATATTGGATGGGCCACACTTGCCGCACTCACCGTTATATTTTTGCAAACAGTTTTAGTACAAGGTAAATATGGGGTTATACATATAATACAGAAAAAATGCATTACAGGAACTATGCCGCACGATTAATTATCAGTTAATCATTGGTTAACATAATTAACTTATTTAGATCAACTTCGTTTTTACTGACGTGGAATCTTAATCCCAATTACTTTCGATACCTTTATTGGATGCTTATCAACAAGCCATGACGATTTTTTTCTTGTTTACTTTTAATATAAGTTAAGTACTATAAATTAGCATTGATTATGACCAAACATGCCCTTTTTCAGCAATCTCTAACATAAATTTCAATAAATTATTGATTATGTTGGAGTTGATGTGTGAATATTTTAAGCTAATGTAAATCTTTAGTTAACGACTTTTGTAATGCTCTCTTTATAATTTAGTAGAATACAGACAAGTCAATAGATATCAGTAAAATGTCTAATTAACTAAAAAAAGTCGAACAGTAATAATTTTAATTTAATATGTTATCTTATTTTTAGCCTATTTGAGTAACCTTCAAGGAGTATTGAGAGGTAAGATAGCTAAACGAACTGACGAGAGAGTAAAGGTCATGAGCGAGTTAGTGAATGGTGTACAAGTAATTAAAATGTATGCCTGGGAGAAACCTTTCGAAAAACTTGTCGACAAACTGCGAAAGTAAGTTCGAAGTGTTATTTACCAAAAAATAAAACTAATATTACTATGTAAATCTTTTGGAGTTTATTAACTTAATTTAAATTTACAGACTCGAAGTGAGTTTTATTATGCGGACATCAATGATCAAAGGTTTCTCCACGGCGCTATCAGTGTTCACGGAACGTTTTATACTGTTTGCTGCCATTGTCGCCTACGTTGTGACTGGAGGTGAAATTCGTGCAGAGATCACTTTCTCACTTGTGCAGTATTTCAACCTTTTACAGTTGGCGTGCAACATATTTTTCCCTCTAGCGCTATCATTTTTAGCTGAAACGAAAGTTTCTATCAGGCGACTCGAGGTTTGTATCTATAAATATACCATATTTCTTAATAAGAACAAGAATTATGAACAGTCAAACTAAATATAAATGATAATTGTTTAATAATTTATTTTATCATAAAATTATATATAACACGGTATTTAACGCGTTATAGTAAAATTACCTATTTAACGTGAAAATTTTAAAAATTGCGTAAACATCTTTTCATAAATTAATATGTATGGCTAGTGCCAAAGCGCTGATTAATAAAGTTTGATCAACTCTAGTTAAGCATGTTTTTACTTAAATTTATACGTATTGATTTCACTTTTAATAAAAATCTATATATAAGTTTCTTCACTGTTTGTCACCCGATTTTCTTATTCTGCAAGCAGTTTTTTTGCACAAATTCTCATTAATGATATCGGTCGAAAGTTAACCACTAGCAAATAAATCAACAATAAAAACGCTAAATAAATTAATTACTATTGAAACAAAGTGTATAAATTCTCTTGAATGTTGTAGGAATTTTTATTGTTAGACGAATTAGAAAGTGCGAAAGTGAAAGCGATCAAAATGAGTACAGATATTCTGGATCCTAAACTAATTCTGAGCAACGGAACAGAAAAGGAAAAAGAATTCGGAAAGGAGAAACCGAAGCCGGCTGATCTTGTGTTAACCGGAGTGACCGCAAGTTGGCAATCGGACCCTATTGTGAACACGTTAAGGGATATTACACTTATTGCACAGCCTGGTCAATTTATTGGTGTGGCTGGACTTGTTGGTTCTGGCAAGGTAAACAGTTAACATATAATATGAACTCATTTAATATAGAATAAGAACAGCTTCTAAATAAAGAGGAAGAAATATAATTTAAAAAACATTACACTTTCCGTTTACATCTCTATTTTTTTAAACTGAGTACATTATGCAAATTACAATAATAGAGTTTGGTTTTATAAATTTAGTATTCAATTTTTTTTAAATTTATTATTTATTTTCACAGTCCTCTTTGTTACAATTGATACTTGGAGAATTGAAAGCATCACAAGGAAGTGTATCATTGGGCGGTCTGAGAGTATCTTACGCTAGTCAAGAACCCTGGCTCTTCGTTGCTACAGTCAGGCAAAACATACTATTCGGTTTACCGTATGACCGACTTCGTTACAAGAAGGTAAATTGTCTTATTTATTGGCGCTATTAAAAACTTATTTTATGTCATATTTGATTTCTACATCTGTTTTCTATAAGATATCTGGTATTAGAAATCATAGTGGATGATTCGTAAAGACTAAAGTTGGATTAATATTCGTTTCGTATTCGACATATTCGACAACTTTACCGAATATTCGGCTAAATCACCGAATTACTCGGTGTAGTAGTTATTAAAGTTTTCACTGCACTAAGCAGTATATAATTGAGCATGATTAATAAATTCAGTATCTTGCAAAGAGTTAGGTTCGGTTAAAAATTTGCCGAACATTCGCTCGAATATTTGTATTTAATGAAATCTATGTTCGGCCCATCTCTAATTAAGACCCTTCGAATATTTATCTAATATGCATATAATATTCATCGGGATAATTACAAGGGGTAAATATTTTGTTTTGAAATTAAAACAATCAGGAAATTCACCAGACATTTTTTATCTTTTCCAATATTTCCGCTAGGTACGTGTTGTCTTCCCTTATCGATTTATATAAATCATTCATAAAAACCAAATACCTATTATGATACTCAAACAGTACAGAGTACACCGATTTCAAAGTACACGCGTTATCTTTTTAATTATACATTAGATATATATATAACATAATGTATATAGAGTAGTAATCGCAACATTATAAAAAAACATAGTTTATTTTGTTTGTAATCAATGAATTTATTGTGTTTACAATCGTAAATCATTTTTGTACGATTTATTTCAAATACTGATTTAATAATAAAATCAACTCAATAGCCGGGATCATAGTATTACGGATAACCTAAAACTGATCATAGGATATACATTAACTTTGTGGTCTTCGAAATGCTCTGATAGTTCGTTACTATAGCTGGTTATCACCATGTATTTATGTATATAGGACCCCTTCAAGATTGCGTCAGCAGAATTACAGACGTTTTAGACTTCCCTGCCCCTTGTTAGCAAAAATAAACAAACCTCATACCCTCCCCCCTCATGTAGTCACATAAACCCCTTCCAACCATTTATTTTATTTTTGACAGTTCGAGTACAACTCAAATAGTGATGTCCTAATGTTTAATTCATAAATGTTTTATTTTTGCTCAACATTTTTTGTTTTATAAAAATATCCAGGCTAATAAATGACTAAAACTTTATTTATTAAAATAAACCATTTGTACTACGGTATATGTATTTATTATTTGCCAACAAGCAGGCCATAGAGAACGTTAATAATTATATACATAATAAGTAAATCAATATTAATTATACAATTTATTAATGAAAATATTTACATAATCTGTGGGCTTGATAAATATTCTATGATAAATATCGGAGCAAAAAAACATGCCGCTTCACTATGGGAAAAAAAACAGCGTCGGTAAGCTGTTGCATTTTTTTGTCTATGGTTGCCTGTTAATAATTATAAAATTACGTAGGTGTGCTTATGTCAAAAATAAATAAATGATTGGAAGGGCTATAAGTATTGGCGTAACTTTTACACAGCGAACTCGATTTGTTCTTAGTTGCTAATAGCAATTTTTTAGTGACAATAATATCCAATTTCTCCCAATCCCAATCACCCAACCGGTGTTCATTTGCTTTACCCATTTGACCGAGGAGCAGGAACTGCTTTAGCATACATCTATTTCCCGGCTGATGCGGCCCTCCTTGGAAAGCCTTCTGTATAGATTTGTCTCTATATAAGTAAATATTGGTAACGTAATCAACATCCATACTTCAATCAATCAATAAGAAATGCCTAGACCATTGATATATAAAACCCTATGGCCTAGTACCTATGACTTACAGTGCCTACGTACTATGTAATTACTTGAGCAATCCCATAGTAGTCGGATGCCAGTCGATATTTACTTGACTGCTTTGTTGCGGTGTAAGTTAACGTTTTCATTTACGTGTTCCCTTTTTTGTCCTCCACATGCTGTACCTACATATCATATAATATTATTTATTTAGGATAATGATGAATGAATTATGTACATATTTGTTCAAAATAAATATCATTATTATTATTTAGGTACGTTATTCATTATAATTGTTGATAAGCTGTAAGAACGTCGCATTTAATAGGTCATTGTAAAGTTGTTTGGTTTGGATGTAGGTGGTAGCGGCGTGCGCCCTACTGCGTGATTTCGAACAACTTCCATCTGGTGATTCTACTCTGGTTGGTGAAAGAGGTATCAGCCTCAGCGGTGGACAAAGGGCGCGTGTCGGTCTAGCTCGCGCGTGTTACAGACAAGTACGTCAAACTACAATCTATATATCTATACTAAATTGAAGTTTTGTCTGTACGTAGTTTTACATCAAGTGTATATTTTAGCCGTTTTTCATCTCGAATCTAACATTAAAATTTTTTTCTCTATTTATACGTCTGGGTAATACGGGTTGACAGATCTTGATACAATTTTGTGTGAATAAACTATTTATGTTAATTGACGATTAATCTTTATACATATCAATCTTCTGTGCGTGTGTATGTGACTAAATTCCTCCTAAACGGATGAACCGGTTTTAATGTTTGTTTTCTGTCTATTTCTAAAGATTCGAGAATGGTTTAAATTGTCAATTTAGTCCAATGAATAATGTTTATTTAATTATTTTTTATATTTGAAACGCGAACGAAGTCGCGGGCACAGCTAGTAATCTATAAATATATCAATATAATTCATAAGAAATATATTTATATGAAGTTATGGGAAGCATTATTCGTTCATTAACAGAGAGGCTTATTAAGACACCCATGTTTAATTAAGATAAAACACGTAGATAAAGTCGCAAGTGCTATATAAACATGGAACCTTGTTTTTTTGTTCGCATAAATCAATAAATCCACCGCACCTATTGTGATTGACTGTTTTTTTTGTTTTTCTTTTTGTTGATATCGTGTTCCGATAAGACGCTAGTACAGTAATACCCCGCTTTACGCGAGGGATACGTTCCGAAAAAAATCGCGTTAATTGAAATTCGCGTATATCGAGGTTAATGATTAAACATAGTCAAAATTTAATACAAAAAAAATACAAATCATTTTAATCAATCACTTTAATTCTAAGAACACTTTATGCAATACATACTCTTATTGTTTACGGAAAAATACATCTATTAAATTTTTTTTTTTTTTTTTTTTTTTTTTTTTTTTTTTTTTTTTTTTTTTTTTTTTGACCTAGCTAATGCTGTTGACCGGAAGGGCCTTTACAGCTTCACCGAACTTTGGGGGCGAGTGCTGAAGGCACTCAGCCGCAAAAAGGTGACTAGCTCAAGGGCTACCAAAGTGGTACGAACCTCGGCTTGGCCGTCACCTGAGTACTCAAGACTCACTCGCGAGTTGTATCCTAGCTAATCTTTATTTTTATTTACATAAAAAAAAAAAAAAGGTTCCTTACAGGACCTATGTACCTTGCATGTTATGCATGAGTGTGTATGGAGTGTTGTGCGTGTAATTGCTCAATGCGTGGGCAGTGTTACTGTATCGCGCTGGCGGCGACGTCAAGAGCCTCCCCAGTTGGGGAACGAGACACGTCTTGGGTCGCCGCCTGAGGGGGACCCGGAGTGTGTGCGGGAGCAAAGTTAGCCGCCTGTCCCCGGCGGCGGGAACGGCGGTTTCGCGGGCGTGGGCGCTGGCACGCATTTGTACGAGGTAAAGGAGGAAAGATCCTATTACTACGAGTTATGGTATCGTCGCGACACGATAAGATCCTTTGCGGCCGACGTATACGACGCGGCTTACGTCCTGGCAAGTACGAGACGGCTCGCACGATGAGGGGGTTCGAGTGTGTCTCTGCGCGTTCGAAGAATGCGCGACACTGGGTCTTGAAACGGACCTAATGGAGGGCAGGTTGAGATCCCTGTGTAAATCCACAGTTCTCTCGAACCATTGGGCACCTACTGCCTTCCTTACAAAGCGATTCTGAATCCTTTGTAAGGCGTGCATGCGTGAACGAGTGATGTGACCGAAGACAGGTGCGCAATACATGATGATGGGTCTGACCACCATCTTGTATAGGGTAATCTTATGGCGGAGTGCCATTTTGCTCTTGCTGTTGTAGAGCGGATAGAGACGACCTAGCACCATGGAGGTCTGGCGCTTCACTTTCTTTATGTGAGATTTGAAAGAGAGTCTGTCATCTAACTGAACTCCTAGGTACCTGACTTCGGAGGAGTATGGGATTTCAGTACCCGCGTACTGTATGGGCTTGGGAGGGTCTTCCCTAAGTTTACGGCTTCTAGTGAATAATAACGCGGCGCTCTTACTCGGGTTTATCGCGAGACGCCATTTGAAATACCAAGCGCTGAGTTGGTCGACAGCGCCTTGGACGTATTTGCGTAAGACCGTTTTCTTACGAAAAGCGAAATATATGACAGTGTCGTCCGCGTATAGACCTAGCTGAACTCTTCCGAGATCAGGGAGGTCCGCTAAGTAGAGGTTAAAGAGGACAGGCGCCAGAATGGAACCTTGGGGGACTCCTGCGCGTATGGGGTGGGCTATAGAGAGAGCGCTCTCTACTCTATAGCGGAAACTACGATCGGTGAGGTAATCGTGTATGATTCTAACCAGAGTGTCGGGGATACCTAATCTAGTGAGTTTGTAGACGAGGCCCGTGTGCCAGACCTTGTCGAATGCTTTGGCAACGTCGAAGAAGACTGCGAGCGTATGCCAGGATTTATTAAATTCAGGGTGATTAATATTGGTGAGTACGTACTCCGTGAGGCGGAGCACCTGATGCGCACAGGAGTGTCTGGCTCGGAAACCAAACTGTTGGGGAGGCAAGAGATTTTTGTCCTCTATCACCTCTATGAGACGGTTCATAAGGATCCGCTCATAGAGTTTGCCTAAGGTGTTAAGCAGGCTAATTGGACGGTAGCTATCGGGTTGCCTGGCGTCTTTGCCAGGTTTGTGTATCCCTATAACTATAGCTGCTTTCCAGGCGGCTGGAAAGTGGTTGTTGTTTTGATGGCCGCATTGAAGATGCAGACCAGCAACGCGACCAGAGGCGGAGGAAGAAGTTTGATGACTTCGTTCCTGATTCCGTCGGGACCGGGGGACTTTCTGGGCTTAAGGCCCTTGATGGCAGTCGTAACCTCGTCACAGGTGACAGGTGAGAGGGGGACAACCGGAGTAAGAGCGAGGGAGTCCTTCACAGAGGATTCGACAACAGAGATGTGTTCGATATCAATGTTGTCGGTGACGGGAGCGCATTGATGCTCGAGGCTATCGGCTAAGCACTCGGCTTTTTCGATATCGTCAAATGCGGGTTGAAGACCCTGCGTATTTCTGTCCAGGGGGGGCATGTTAACGATGGTACGGTCCATCTTCATAGATCGTGCGAGCTTCCAGTACGCGAGGTGGGAAGGTTTCAGCTCTCCTAAGAGGCTGTCCCACCTTTCATTACGGATCTGATCTATGCGGCTTTTCACCGCTCTACGCAAAGAACGCAAGCGCGCACGATTCTCCTCAGTCGGATACGTGTCGTGGGGCGCGGGTCGCGGCGTTTTTCTGGGTGAGCAGAGCTCTCACGTCATCGGGGAGTACAAAGCGGCGATCGTTCGCCGCTTGCACCTCTTTCGAGGTCTCCTCGATGCCGATCTTGAGGTGCTCAACCAGAGCATCGATCGCGAGGTCCGCGTCCGCAGACGTATCCAGTACATCTGGGATCCTATCGAGAGAGGGGGTGGACGGATGGTCCTTTAAATAACGGCCGAGCTTGTAATAGTCCGCGACTTTTACAACTGGCGGGCTAGAATTAGAGTCATCCGTGTGACCTAACATCAAAACTACTGGGCGGTGGTCGGAGTCGAGTTCGTGTACGACTTGTATAAGACGCACAGGAAGCGAGACTCCTTTCAGAACAGCAAAATCTAGAACCGACGGGCGACAGTTCGGTTGAAAATGGGTGGGCTCTAAGGGCGCGACGACCTCAAAATCGAGCTTCCGTACTAAGCGCATGAGTTCCGCCCCATTGGGCGTAACGCACGAGCTGTTCCAGAAGGTGTGCCCGCAATTGAGATCACCGGCGATAATGACTGAGTCGCCTAATGCGAAAAGCTTCTCTAAATCTGACCTTAAGGGTCGCTTACTGGGGGGGAGGTATGCAGACACGAGTACGATTGACGGATGGCCAGTCATACCTATTCTGCATACCGAAACTTCCATATTGGTAAGCTCCGGGGCTTGCAACGGCGAGCAATAAAGTGACCGTTTATAATATATAAGGGTACCACCGCCCCTATCAGGGGTCCTATCATTACGTACTATATTATAATTCGCAATCCCGGGATTGCGATCACTTGGCTTCAAAAAGGTTTCCTGGACGAGAAATACGTCTATTTGACGATCGCGGAGAAAGTTAGCGACTAATTCACGCTGCGGAGCTAATTTCCGCGCGTTAAAGAATGAGAGGGAGAGACCGCGAGGCTTGAACTTAGCCATCGATTACGGGTGAAGAGAGACGCGTGCCAGACCTTGAAGGGTCATGGCGATGGCAGGGAAACGCGCGATAGCCTCGAGCTCGGCGTTTCCCGAGCCGCTGTTCAACATTGCGTTGAACGCGACTACTTCCTGCACATCATGGATGCGCAGGAGAAATAAAACCCGGTCTAAGCCGGTGGAGTTGGCCTGAGGGGCCTGGGGGGGGGGGGGGTAGCCAGGCGCGGCTGCGCCTTGGCTTGGGGCCTAGGTGCCCACGGAGCCAGAGGGGCTGCGGGGGGGGGGCGGCGGGACGGGTCGGCACCGCGGAAGGCGACGCCGACGTGCCTGGGAGGCACGGGAAAGACCTCAGTGTCATAGGCGGCACTTGAGGTTGGAGGAGGAGGGGGGCAGCGTTCCTCTGAGGAACGCGTCTACCGCCTTTGTTAGGCTGGTTGCGTCTTACCTTGGGCGCACACGGGCACCCTCGGTAATTTGCGGGATGACCCTCCTGCCTGCACAAAACGCAGCTCGGAGGGTCGGTAGTGTCCTTGGGACGGGGACAGTCGGGGGTGAGATGATCCCCGAGACACTTGACACATCTCGGAGCCATAAAGCAGCTCCGAGAACTGTGCCCGTACCCCTGGCAGCGGTGACACTGCGAGGGGTAAGACTTCTTGTGTGGGACTTCCACACAGATGCGGGAGAGGCCGCAGAGGGTCTTCAGACCGAAGACCTTCTTGCTAACCTCGTTGGCGGGGAGTGAAACAAGGACCATGTTATATGATCTCCTGCCTCTTTGGTCATGCATCCGATGCACTTCAGCATCGGGGAATCCCTGCTCCTTAAGGGAGTCAGCGATTTCGTTACAAGAGAGTTCCAAAGATCACGACGCGGAGGGACTTCTCCTCCTCCAGCGCGCGTGCGTGAAAAAGGCATAACGCGCCTCACGAAGGAACCGCATGAGGTCGCGAAAGGTGTCCGTGGTCGACACCTTTACCATAATACCATCGCGAACATTCGTCGCGGTGGTAAAGTGTATATGGCGGCTCGAGAGAGCCGCCGAAATCTTTGTCCAGGACGCTTTGTCCTGGATCGTGACAGGGGGGGGGGACGCACCTTCCTAGGTTGAGCCTGGGAAGGGTTACCCGCAGGTTTAGGAACTCTCGGTGCCGCTACTGGCACCGGAGTGGGCTGTTGGGCCGAATCCTCAGCAACGAGGACCTTCGGGACTGACTCGGAGGGCGGCGGGGAAGCCGGCGCCTTCCTTTTATTCTTGCGCTTGGGGGTGATGAAATCACCACCCCCTAGCGGGGGAAACGCGATGTCCATCCCGTCCGATTCTGAACCGGACGAAGAGTGGACTGCGGGCGCGGCGAACTTCGGCATCAGGCTCGGATGCCTGTCTGCCTGGCTCGGGGGGGACAGCGGGGAGAAACTGTTCCCCGTACTAACATTAATCTGCTCCGCAGAGTGCGGGCGATAAGGGGACCGTGATCGTGACCGCGATCTGCAGTCCGAGAACGACGAGTTTCGTCGTGACCTAATTGCGGGCGGTGTGATTGCGCGCGAACGCTCCGGAGCGTTTATGTTTGGCACCGGTTTGCGTACTCTTAGTTGGGCCGCGGCGGGTGAGGAGTCGTCCTCACTGAAATTTTGAAACTCCCTGGCGAGGACCGGGGATTTATCTAGTAGCAATTTCGCGAATCTAAGGAGCTTTCGCTCCAAAATGCGAGATTCGGCCATCCCGCGATGGCAAGAGGGCAGAGGGCAGGGGGGGGTGAACTGCCTCCCTGCCTGAGGGGCAGGGGGGGCGCGCCAAAAATTTACTGAGACTTCGCGAGTCTCGCAAAAGACCGTTGAGTCGAAGTGCAATGACTCACGGAATTTGGATCCTACGGAGCCTAGGGGGAAGCCCTAACAAGCCCTAGGGCCGAGGACGTGGGTCAGACGCCCAAACAGCACCCAGGGGATGGATTTGACGCAGGAGCGGAAGTCGGGTAAGAAAAAAGGAAACCCGGCGTGATCACACACCGGATTCCGGTATTTGGTGACCCCAGAAGGGGGTCCCCAGGGAACCTGCTAAACCCTGCACCACCTTATGTTGGCACCGTTAGGTCTCCGGTGATGACCACAATCAAGAGAGAGTGGGTTTTAGAAAAGTCGTGAAGCGACACGTATCCTCACCTTAAGGGTGAGTATACGTTAAACGCGCGCGTACTGAAAAGTACGTTTTTCGAGAATACTCGAAGTTATAAGTAAATTATAAAAACGAGTATTCAATCGCTCGCAGAAATACCTCAGCGCGGGAAACCCACACCGGGTAAACGACGCGGCGCGCTCGCTTGCGTCACCTCAACCGTTAAATAAATTTAACGGCTGTTGCTACGCAAGCGAACGAACTCTGACGGCGGCGAAACGAAATCGAGAGCACGTAAAAACGTATTTATGCGAGCGAGCGTAGCGAACGTCCGTCCACTACGAAGCTTACCAAACGAATCAACTCGACTATCTATTAAATATAAAAATACGTCTGTACATTATGTTCATACGCACTCTTTCGCGTAATGCGAGGCATTTGAGCGCGAAATTTAAAATTCGCGTTATAGTGTTACCGCGTGTAACGGGGTCGCGCTAAGCGGGGTATTACTGTAGTTATATTTTTATTTGGATTTGGTGCCATATTTACTATTTCAATTTAATTAACACCATTTATAACTCAAAAACGACGAGATCGATATTTATGAACTCTAATTTTTTCTAATTATCTTCAACCCCAATAACAGAATAACTATAGAAAACAATGGAATAAGTCACGGAAAAAAGTTGAACAAAATCCATTTTTAGATACAATTTATATGGAACGGCTTTCTTGATGATATTTCGAAAACGGATTGAAAGGTTTCGTTAGGTTTTGTCGGAAAAAAAAATTTTAAATCAGCTAAAACACCATTTTTATAGATTCTGTGGTTATTGGTAACAGACTTGGTAATATACTCATAAATAACTATTGTCATTTACGAATGATAAGTCGACTACTACGTCGTCATGTCTTTATAGGATTTAATTATTGCAATACGAGCAGAGATAGCAGGTTGTGATTTCAGAGGCCCTTAAAATTTTTACTTCTTCAGTGTAAACAATTTCCTGCTAACGATTTCTCCAATTAGTATAGAGCCTGTGAAGGTTATTTCGTCATGTAAGTTAACTCAGAAGTGCATTAAATAATGGCACGTTAAATAATCTATCATTTCTAATGTCACATTACCAGATAATGAAAAAGGTTCATTTTGTAAATACCCAGCACATATTTGTAGTACATCTGACTTATTTTTTCAATTACACGATAACAAAAGGTATACGTACTGTCTTATCTTAGTGTCTATAACACTACAACGAGAATGTACTTTGTATATTAGATAGTAATTGCAAAATTAGTAACGCATTTGAATGTTTTTAAAAAACCCTGTACTATTGATACTAAATAGGTTACTTAACTCTAAGCACACGACGGATAAAATAACGCTGAATAATGTATTTACAGTTTCTTTTTTGTTATATTTACTTATTTGTTAGAATATAGTCGATACTGATATATATATATATATATATATATATACATATGTAAGTAGGCAGTCTATGAGTGACAATAGTATGAATATAAATTGGTATTTGTAACATTTATACATAAAAGGTAAGGAATGATTGTATGTTTTTACAAAGGTAATTTTATTTGCTAACGTTTGTATTGCAATATGCATCTTTAAGAGATGAGTTGCAAAATTTTAAAAGTGTATCGTTGGTAAATAATGAGTATCTATCTACGTATGAAATTTAAAACGAGACTTGCTACGCATCTTATGTTTATATATATATATATATATATATATATATATCTGTGACAGTGATAGCATTGAATACTATTGTAATTTATATTAAGTAGGTATGTAAATTATCTAATTTTTGATAAAAGATATAAAAACTGACGAAAGTAAGTAATGAATTTTGTTTCTTTATCTATAGATATTATTATCACACTTACTTTATTAACTAATATTAGCTTGTGATCTTGGTGACCTTTATTATCACAGAACGACATTATCGTGTATAGATAAAATCTATACCTTTAAACGAAAATTAGTGTTTATCCTCGTAAACCAATCATCACGTAAAAAAATACTTTTTATGGTATTTCAATGTACAGAGCTAGTAAATATAATACAAATAATGTAAGCTCATGTCCACCTTCAGCATAAATATATTATATTTAGACATACCTATTATTTAGATTCATCATCATCTCCCTTTTTTTTTTTTTTGACGGGGGGAAATGCATTTACGCACTACCCTTATCTATTGTATATCATCATCTCCCTACCCTTTTCCCATTTTTATTTGGGGTCGGCGCAACATGATTATTATTTATTATTATATTATTTAGATTATAATTACAATTTAAAAAATAAACGTCATGCCTTTGTCTATATGTACATTTAAGTGCTTATAAAATTCGAAAGTATCTTACTCCGTTTTAAAACTTCTTAGATACATTAATATAGACACTGAATAAGTAGCTAAAGAAAAAATAGTTCGAATGAAACCGTTATAAGTTTGCGATCGGTTTGGTCTGTAAGAAATAAATTAGGATCAAGTAACTTATGAAATGTGGTGAAATATAAATTAAAAAAAAAGTAAGTATGCGAGATTCTAACATTGTTTTTGTGCAACAAAAAAGTTAAAAAATTGTATCATATTGTGTCACGTGGGTATTTGATGTTGATGTACATAATAATATAGTAGATATGACTAACCCACAACTTCGGTCACGTGGTAACGTAGATGAATAAATGGTTAGATGTGCCGTCGCGTCGCCATGTCAAAAATTATAATGGGGCGGCGTGACAATACAATCGCTCATAATTGAGATATTACTGACATTTATATATTATCAAAACAATATTACGACCTTTTATGGATTTCTTGACGCATGCTACATGAGTGAGATCACTACAATGACTATGCAGATTTTTTTGCTATAGGATCACAATATGAAAGTAGCCTATTTAACAATTTAAATCTATGCGCTAAATACTTTTCATTTTCCAGGGGAACTACGTGTCTTATAATAATTAAATTTAGGATGTTTGTTTTATTGTAATTTAATCATATTTGCCTACCCCATTTGAAAAGGCACATAAAATATAACTAGGCTAGTTTCTTTCTCAGGTTAGTTCTTATATCAGTACTAGATGATGACTACCGGGTTCGCAGAGCTTAAATTAAATTACCATGCCAACGGTTACCATAGCAACTTTTATCAAAGAAACCGATACAATGAGAATTGTTACTGTACAGAGTACTTTGTTATATAAGTAATCCAGCGTTGGTGAAAAAGAGCAATAGTATGTGGAGTTTTTGGCGGGATCTCAGTTTTTCTTGTAGATGTTGTTTTCTTTAATTCAATAAATTTGTGTATTTCACTCTATATCATGTAATATTTGGTGGTGTTTTGTGTGATATAGTTTGGTTATTGTGTGCAAGTTAAGTTTATTATGGAATATAACGCGTAGCATTTATTCTGAGGTGCTGACAAAGCTCCATGGAAAGTTCAAGCAGGATGAGCTACAGTTTTGCTGGAGCTTGGTAACGCTGATACAAGTTTGAAAATACATCTTACCTACATGACACTGGCACAAATTGTTTGTAGTAGATAAAAAATAAACTGGATAAGATTTGCCTAAAATCATCTAAACCATAAAACAGTTCCAGTTAATCGGTTCCAGTTATAACATCAATGCTATAAAAACATAGGCATAAAATACATTTACATTCGCACATACCTAGAAATCACGTTTACACTGATTTCCTATGTTTAAAAAAATTAAATGAATGTTTTTTCCCATATACAGGCGGATTTATATCTACTTGACGATCCGTTGTCAGCCGTAGACACTCACGTCGGCAAACATCTCGTCTCCGAATGTGTTAACGGCTTATTACAAAACTCTACGCGTATTTTGGTTACGCATCAGCTACACCATCTGAAAACTGCGGACAAAGTAATCATACTACGGAATGTGAGTTGTTTTAATTAATATTATGCATAGAGATCGCACAGTAGTTCGAAAATTATTATTTTTAGTATTTTAATTTATTCTTTATTAATTAAGCGATTAATTTTACCACTTTATATAGACACAGGTGTAAGCAAATGGCAATCTGTAAATATTCCATTACAACTAAGGCCGGCCATACACGGGCAGCTTGAAGCTGCTTGTATGAAGGTCTTGAAGCTGCGACCGCATAGCAAACTAAAGTCTTCTATATTACACATTTTTTAATACGATATAGGCTTAGTGCTTTGACCAGAATCTCACGTGATGTTATGATGAGTTAAGTGAAGATGTACTCCAGGATGGTAAACACACTAAGCCTCGAGGTGATGGGTGCCGGAACTGACTTATTGGTATTTGGCGACAGGTTTTCAAACTTGAGGGTGGTAGCTTCTCAGGCAATCCATTTTTAGCAAATGCCCTAACACCATGCTATAGTTTCCTCACGATGGTTTCTTTCACCGAAAGCTCAGGCTGATTTTAGAGTTGGATAGGAGGAATTGAACCTGCATCCGCTGATGTGGGTCCCGCTGCACTATCCACTGCGTCATCATCGCTTCACTACATGAACTTAAATACATGAAACCGCTCGAGTAGTTGCGACAGAAATTTCACCGTGCGGTCAAGCAGTCGCCAGGTGTACTCTGACTGCTCGAGCTGTCGACTGCTCTCGCGCAGTTATCACCGTCCGCGCTCTTCATTCGAAGTCACGCGCGCCTCCCGCCCGCTTTGAAATTTTGTCTTTGAGTATATTACGCAATTCATCAAAAGATGTGATTGACATTCTAAAATAATGAAAATACTTTTCTTCGTCACGTCCTAGTTCCAAAAGCAAGTGAATAAAATCTCCATGATAATTTCATAGTTCCAATATAAGATGAACCCATGATCTTCTATTTCTACGCCGCTTCCGTCATCGTTTAAGCAAAAAATTGAGCATTTGATAGCAACTGTTCCAGCAATTATCAATATCACTCACAGCTTCAAGCTGTTGTCTATAACTGTTTATTTTGTAATTAATTATTTAAACAGGGCTTTTACACATTAGTGTATGCCAGCCCTATCGGAGCATACCCAATATACCTTACTTGACAATAACAAAAATAAAATTAAAAAAAGAACTAAATTAAATTGTCTCTTAAAAGAGCGGTCCATGTATGTTGGTCACAAGCTAACTGCTCGAGCAGTCCGTGTATGTGCGGCCTTAGTAGTTTTTCCCATTATTATTATTGTTCGGTAGGTATTTATTTCTGCGAACTGCTAGTTTAGTGGTCAATGTACCCATTTAGCAAGAAAGATAAAGATCGTTGGATTGATTTTCGGCAAAAGTTTAAAAGCACTCCTGAAAGCCAAACATTAGCATCAACAATTAGTATTCAAAGCAGTAAAGTAATTTCATAAGCTCACTCTACATTTAAACATTATAATAATTAGAAGTTAAGCGAAGAATATTCAACGAAAATATTTTCCCTAATTTCACATACATATTTGTATTTTTATATAATATCCAAAAATAAAATATAAATTATCTATTTGCGTATCAATTTATGACGATTCATGAGATTAATAATAACTGGATACAACTACTAATTACTGGAATTGGGAGGCGTGTAATCAAATCATACCTATGTTGTAATTAACTATTTAATTTTTTTTACATTATTTTACACAATGTTACATCAGTTTTCGCATAGCCTGTTATCAGTTCGTAAGCTTTAAGGAGAATTTTCGTGCAGCGTGTGTTAAATTAAAATGTTATTAGCCCCTTGAGCACTAACCTGGCGTTTACGCCAGCTTTCCATTGTTTTCCTATTGTCTCATTTTTATGGGTAATCGACATATTCAGCAAGATCTGCAAGTGTCATCTGGATATTTTACGAATCTTGTATGGATGTTTCAACTATAGAGTAACAAAGTCGTTGCGGTTACATAATATTATCGTTTTAACGCTCTAGTAAAACAGTGATCATATTGCTAGAACTTTCCAAGGAGTTATAGAGCACCACAGATTAATTACTTTTATTTCTAGGAAATCGCGCCTAATAATAAAATAAATACATAATTCCCCAAACATTGATTTAGAATAGTGGAAGACGATAATTTAATAAGTAATTATTATCTAATGGTCTAGCAGTATAAAACAAGATAAAATATTCACACCTAATTCATACAATAACAATAACGATAGTTTAGACAATCTTCTTTTTATAGTGAATTCCAAAATACTATCAATGATAAATAGTAATGCATCAGGTTTCAGTGACACTTGGGCTCCAGCAAATTTCGATTTATCATTCATATTGAAGGAAGAAACTAACGACTTAAGAATGAAATTAATTCTAGCGAAACTTCTGGAAACATATTAAATAACTTGTACAACGATAATTAGATAACAATACAAATGAAGAATATACAAACACAAATCATCATGACACGGTTAACATTATCCAGGCAAACGTTTTCATGTTAAAATATTTATTAAATAATAAGTTTTATTGTAGATAATAATAAACGTAACAATAAAAAGAGCTCTAATTAAACGAGTCATATCATTACGTTATACACGTACTTATGGTATCGGCACACAGCCTAGGGGCCGGGACACCAGCGCGGTTTTACTATGGAAGAGGTCACGCACGGCTTTCGTCGACGCGATATCTTCTATACAAAACATCGCATTAACGTCCCAACCCAACCGCTATGCGTCGAAACAATAAATAAATAACCAGTAACTTACGTAAAAACACAAATATTTCTTCTTACAAACTTGCAATTGCAACGTTCGTCACCTTTTTTTCAATAACACTATTTACTTCTTTTATTAGCATTATGAGTTCTCACATATTTTAGCGGAAATATGGTTGATCGTATTGTATTTGTTTTTGTAAATTTGCATTACTTTACAAGTTACACTATCTGTGTGGTAGCGGCTGCGCCCGCGTTTCAATTATTCTTCTTATCGGTATTTTTTACGGAAGTCTACTTTTTGTTTAGTATAAATATTTCTCATAAATTAAATGTACCCGAAGTTACCCGAAGTAACTTTTGCTATTTATATATAAAAAACATCCCGTAAAAATCCGTCCAGCCATTCCGGAGATTACCCGGAACAAACATTTTTAGTTAATAGAGGTTAAACAATAAATTATACATTTATACTACATATTTAAATTAGTATAGTAAACTAAATTTGGAACCCAATTAAACTAGGTACTAAATTTAGTATTATCAGTCTTATTCGAGTCTTACTTAGTAATAGTTACACAATCTACACGCAGTCTATAACGGTGTTATTTAGAATAATGTTTTATATGAATTATAAAACATTAAAAATATTTTATACACTAGGACTTGGGTTTTGTTGTTATTAATTTTATTTTTCAAAAAGTACGCGACAAGTTTAATACTTTTGTCATAGCTGCTAATCATAAGTTGCTGGAAACATTAGTTAACGTCATTTAATGTAAATATTGTAATGTTTGTAGTTTACAAACTTCAGAATATAGTTAAAGCAATAATTAGTGGTGCCAACATATTATATGTATGTTGTTAGTGTATAATCGACAAGATTGTTTGTTGGCTTTATGAAAAACCGACAGTGATGGCTCATTAGTAGTGTAGTAGGATGGGGTTCATTCAGGTAACGTTGGCATCAATGGGGTTCTATGCTTTGATTATGTTTGAGGTACGAGGGGTTTTGAATAGTGATCTCATAAGCAATATTTACTTAATCATTTTCGTTTTTAATTAATGATGTGTACATCCATTGGGACGTAAGTTCGCATCTACTTATCCTATGAGAAAGGGATATCGTTGCAGGAATAAATCATGTTGAAACCATAGTATGGTTATATGATATATTCTAATGCCCGGCTGGCTAGCTACCGCTCTCCAATTTGAAAATTTGTCGTTAGAAGACTATAGTCTATAGTAAAAACGCGCTGGCGTCCCGTTGCACCTACTGTGTGGCGAAACCTTAAATGTGTTCCGGCAGCATCCCTTGACCACCAATACTTCTAGCGTGTTTACGATTAAACTTTTGATTAAATCGATGCGTATTAGGTTTTACAAAAGTAAAGTAGTTTGATTGATAAAAAGTTCTATTTCATCTATAAATGATTTCGCTTAGACATTAAAAGTTGTTAGTCATGTATTTTCTATTATCATTCTTTAATCTGGGTATAATTATATTTATCAAAACAACCTGTTTTCTCGAAAGAGTATATAAATCTTAGTTATCTATTTTAAGAAATAAGTTTCATAATTTTGCCAAGCTAAGTAATTTGTTTCGTAGGGTGAAATAGAGACACAGGGCAGTTTCGAGGAAGTTTCTCTCTCACCTCTGTTCGCTGAACTATTAGAAGAAGACCAACAACCAGAGGATGCGCCTCGTATCCAACTTCTACGGCAGCGTACTACCTCAATTCAGGTATTTCATGTTAAATTTAGATTAAAAAAAACTTGTTTATGTAAATTGATTTTGTATTAGCTGGTTGATGTCTTCGACTAGGTCAGCATGTGATAATATACAGTCTATAGTGATAATAAAACTGGAGTTTTGTATGTACATTTGTTTTATAAAGTTTTGTCATAGATGTATACTTTAGCAGTTACTCATATAGAACTTGAAATTAAAAATAAAATCTATTTGTCTCTTGTATATCCGGATTCAACTCGAAAAGGGCTTGACCGATTTTAATGAAACTTTGTACAAAGAAAGTCTATGTCAAAGAGCTGTTGATAGATAGATTTTCGAAATTATTTTGAAAAGTAGTGAAAAAATGAAAACAATTTCGAAAAAAATCTGTTCTGGTTTTAACTCAAAATCGGGTTGACCGATATCGATACATATGTCCATAAAGTACCTATATGTTAGTTAGCGATTGATAGGCAAAAAAAATATTTTTAGAAAGTAAAAAAATAATAAATTCGGGAAGCATGTTTCTTTCAGTAACGGATAGGTTATGAAAAACAAAACAAAGTCAGGACATCCCACATTCAATCAAGATAAGACACTTAAACGAAGTCGCGGGCAACCATTAGTAATAAAAAAAATAATCAGAATTAAATCAACCTTATTTATGACAAAAAAACTTACCTCAGCTAAGAAGTAAGTTTTAAAGGTCACGAGTTTATTCGTTTTCTATTTAAATTTTATCCGCTTCATTCGAATCCAGTTTAAACCAACAATAGTCGCAGAGAAATAAAATGAATGCACATTAAATATAAGTTTTATTTTGGTATTACTTGCATAGATAAATATACTATACCACATTATTGAATCGTTTGTTGTTATTTAAAGAAAAAGCCTGTTCGATTATAATTTATGAAACAATTTGATTATGAGAATTACTTTACGAAATATTTTTATTATTTTATGCAGTCTCATACAAGTACCAGTACTTTACAAGACGTTGGTGCGGTTGAAGAAGGAGACCAACAAGAAACGGAAGAGTTAACAGAGTCAGGTAAAATTTTATCATTGCACATACATAAGTATGTGTACAAAATGTTTATCTTTTAATCGGTAAATTATATAAGCAAATAGTACCTAAACACAGAATCGTTGCCACAGATAAGATATGAGCCTTGTACTCCTTGATATGTTCCTATCATTAGTGTAATTATCTTAAGTTGAGTTATTCTCGATTTATATTTGTATTAAGCATACTTATTATGATAATTAACAACCTCGTAATTGCTACGTGTTTGTTTATTTTTATGCACGTCTACGCGTTGACGCGTCTATATTAATGTGTCGAGTACCCATAAAAATAAGACAATAGGAAAACAATAGAAAGCTGGTGTAAACGCCAGGTAAGTGCTCAAGGGGTTAAACAAAAATATACGAAAAATTAGATAAAAAACTATTAGAATAATTTTCTAAACTATACTTTATAACGAACTACTTAATAATAATGTAAAGGTAACACAAATTATTCACAACAAATGGACTCGAATCCGCACGGAAAACGTCAAAACAAAAAATAATGAATTTCATTAACGTTGTAATTTGAATTTATAATTATTTTACCATAATTGACCTATCAATTTAACTGAGAACTACATTGCTTTGTTATGTCTATGACTATCTATGTATGTCTTTGTAACTATCTATGAAAAGAAAAGAAAATTACTCATATTAACTGAAACACAAAATAAAATCTTTGTAGATATACTAATTATGTTTTCGAATTGATGTATATTAAGTTATTTTAAACCAAACAAAATATTATATTTAACTCTAATAATTAAAACATACCTATAAACTTCTATTTAAAATTAGTAATATACATTACTATGAGATAACTCAGTTGGAATTGAATAATAATGTGCTTACTTAATATGTGGAATTTTAACTATAGTAAAATCGTACATGATTTTTCATTAGTGCAGTTTTTATGTCTTATAGAAATAAGATGTTATTTTACCCGGACTTATTCACTTTCGTTCTGCAATTATCGCACGTTTTCCTCTAATTTATAAAATTAAAAACTCTAATAGTAATAGAATTTTACAAAGCAATAAATATAGTGTTATACATTACAATTACATTACGTACAATATTACAACAGCGTAATATTTTACAAAGAAAAAGGAACTTCAAAATGATAATATCGACGGCAACAAATTTAATTAATAGTTATTTGAAAAATCTATTGCTAACGGGTTGCGCCCTAAAGAAAAAGTTTAAACGCGAAAAGGACAAATGCAGCTCGGCCTGATTATACAAAATAGACGAAAACACTACTTCGTATTATCTTCTTTCCTCCTAAAAAACTGAACCGATTTTAATTTTTCTTTTTATTCGTCAAATCCGACGATAAAATTCGTTCATTTTTCTAATTGTCGAAGAATCCAGTTTCTATAATAATTAACTTATGATGTACATATAGCATGTGGTTTAGTCCATTATCCAAGGAGAAAACAGGGGAAGAATACATTTGTATGGAATAAACGCAGCCCGCATATCCTTTTAATTTGCTACATATTCGTTGAAGCAATTGTTTCTTTTAATGAATTGTATTACTTTGAAAATACTTATGTTTTATTTCCCGGAGTGAATCCTATTTATAAATACGTTGTGTAACAGGTCGCGTGTCTGGTGCTGTTTATAAGCAGTACTTCCGCGCTGGAGGCGGATTTGGTCTACTGTCTTTGACAGTAATTTCAATAATACTAGCTCAAGTGATAACTTCTGTTAGTGACCTATGGCTGACACACTGGTATGTATATATTTTATTTAAATTTACATTACTTATATAATATAAATATATACTATATCACGATGATACAACGCTTTTCATGATAAATTACATTTTACAAATTAACAAATTATCGCGCCCACGTATTTGACTGTTAAGATAAGTGTTTTACATTAATAAGTTACAAAAAGTGAATAACAATAGGTCTACCGCATCACAGTGAACTGAAGAAAGAATTTTAAGAGAAATATCTATTAGTCAGAACTACATATTAATTTCAGAGGTAAAATTTTTTTAAGCTAAACATAAACGTTACGCTGAAAAGTCAAATGGGATGGTTTTTATTATCTACTAGCTGTGTCCCCGCGGCTGCGCCAGCGTTTCTTATATTCTTCAGAGCAATTAATTTTTTTTATACGGAACCTTGTCTTTTTTAGTACTAAGACCAAGTAAAAATATTTCTCATAAATTCAAGCACTTGCCCGTAAAACTGTGCATTGAATCGGATTTTATAAAAAAATTTAAGAGTTTTTACGCGGAATCCTAATTATTTTCGAAAATTAAAAGTACTCTAGTTACCCGGAGTAACTTCAGCTATCTACTAAAAAAAGTTCCGTCAAAATCCGTTCCGGAGATTACCCGGAACAAACAAACAGACAGACAGACAAAAATAAAAAAAAAGTATTTTTGGTATAGGTATCGTGTTTACATTCATATTTATTTAGTAAATAAAATTAATTTTGACATTACAAACAGACACTTCAATTTGATTTATTAGTATAGATAAATATACACGACAATTTAAAATAGTTTATCATTTCTCTTTTATTTGTCAATAGATTTTTTTTTTCTTCTTGTTTAGACTCTATTATTACTAATAATTATTACTTGAAAGCCTAGCTTATACTTAGTGTGTTATTATCCTCACTTATCAATAAGTAAAATTACAGTCAAAGCGCTGACGACTATACAGAATTTAAAAAAAAAATTGTGTTGATGTCACACAGTGTTGAACTGAAGTACAAGAAAGCGATCGTTGTTTTAGGATGAACGACGTGGAATTGACATATGGTAGTCCATTGGATTTGGATGATCGCAAATTAATGAACAGTACAAGGGATTTGGTCGAATCAAATATAACGTTACCGATGAGTACTACAGTCGCACCGGTATCCACTGCGATACAACCGAATCTCACCGTCATCGGTACCATGGTAAAAACAGCATTAACTATGCAGAACTTAACTACGACCGAAGATCACAACATTAACCATCCGTATTACATATACATTTGGGCAATCGGAATAGTCGGTTGTATCCTCCTCACAACCGCTCGGTGAGTATTGATTATTTCTATACGTCACAATATATTGTTAGTATGTATAACTCTCGTAATTAGAACGTCGTTCCCATACGATAAAAGTTTATTCATAATAGTTGTGTGCCCGCGGCTGCGCCCGCATTTCATATATTATTCACTGTTTTTTTTTAGAAATTATTATGGTTCCGTAATTATTTCCTAATATTTTTTAGTATTCTATTCAACCATAAGATACCCACTGCTGGACACAGGTCTCTCTCAATAAGGGGAGGATTGCCATAATGGGCACGCTTGGCAGGCGGGTTGACTATCGCAGTAAGGTGTTTTTGCGACACCCACGGTTAAATATGGGGTGGTATGGTTCAGCCGGCACCACACGGGTTTTGGTATCAAGATAAAGTAAAAATATTTATCATAAATTGAAGTAAAACTTACCATTGAATCGACATTTTGTCCAAACTTTTTGTGTTTTTTTAATGCGGTACCCTAATAATTTTCCTAAAATTATTGTGTTAAAACGGATTTTATTCGAAATTTCATGAGTTTTAAATTTATTACGCGTAACCCTAATTATTTTTTAAAATCAAAACCAGTCAGTTCAGTTTGAATTGACCATCAGAGCGAAAAACCGCAAATGCGACGGATAAATAGTAAACAATCTATTTAAATATTAATGTGGTGTTGTATATAGTTTGCTATATTCGTGTTTATCTATACTAATAAATAAAATTGAAGTGTCAGTTTGTAATGTCAAAATAACATATTTTAAATTTTTGTCTGTTCGTTCCGGGTAATCAGAACGGCTGGGCAGATTTTTGGTGGGACTTTTTTTGGCGGATGCTGATGTTACTCAGCGTAACTTAGGGTACTTTTAATTTTCGAAAATAATTAGGAATTCGCTTAAAAAAAATTAAAACTCATCAAAATTTCAATAAAATCCGATTCAATGCACAGTTTTACGCCCAAGTGAGAATTGAATTCATGAGAATTATTTTTACTTTATCTTAGTACTATAACATTTTTAGGAATTTAATTAGCGTTCCGTAAAAATAATTCTAATGCAGTGAATAATACTTAAAATGCGGGCGTAGCCGCGTACATACAGCTAGTACATACGTACTTATACCATTATATTTTACCAAAGCATGCCTAACTTGGATGAATAATACCTAGTTGTACAAACAATAAAAATATTTTTTTAAGAAAACGACTGATCATCGTTCATTTTATATATGTATTCACTTTCAGAACAGTATACACAAATATCACGATGATCAATGTCAAATGTATAAAAAATATATCACTTTGTTTTATACGAATTGACGTAGTTTTATATTATAAAAGTCATACTGCGTAAACTTTTTTCAGCCTGTCCAAATATGAATTGATTGCCGTTACATATCAATTATCGTATACCTATGTAATATATAAACAATTAATATAATAAATATAATTTAACAAAAGCTTTGATTGAAATCGTGTAAATTGAATTTAGTAGGTAGTAAAAGTTAAAGGATTGATGGAAAGAAGTTAATATCCTGACTAATGATTAGTTATAACATTGTGTTCCCGTCGTAATAATTCTTATTCCGAAAGCGGTTATGGAAGTTAGAACATTCCTGTATCACAGCGACCTAAATAGATCTATTGTGATCTCCCCACACTATTAACGCTCACTGCGTAGACCTACATTTTGGATAAATTTTAGAATATTCTTGGCAAAGAACGTCTGTACTTCTGTCAGGCTTCTGTCACTTGCACTTTCTTGTTTTCAGGACCTAATTCCTACTGAGCTTGATAACTTCTACGGCTTTGCACTGAGTAAATGCTTTGATAAGCCTTTGCCTTGGGAATACATTTTTGACCAGAATTAAATAGAATAACAGGATTACTTTAGTCTCTGATAGTTAAATAATGATTATGTTATATTCCAGATCAATGTTATTCCTATGGGTTTGTATGAGGAGTTCAATAAAACTGCATAACCAAATGTTTAGTAATATACTCGCGGCTACGATGCGATTCTTCGATACGAACCCGTCGGGACGCATCTTGAATAGATTCTCCAAAGACATGGGAGTGGTTGACGAGATCTTACCTAGAATGTACTTAGATAGTATACAAGTATGTGTCTTTTTTTTTGTGAATTTTAATTACAATTTATTTAACATTTTTAATACTCTCTGATATCTATACATAAACAGATTAAATAAAAGACTATTTCTACGGTTTTTTCTTCTGTTTCTCAACCGATTTTCTTTTCTTTTATTTTTGTTTATTGGTATTCTCTTGATGAATTTTAGTTTTATAAATTTTTTTCCCATATTTGCAAGAAAATAATAATGACCTGGTTACGGTAGAATTTAGATTACTTGTTATTTCATTTCTGAATGGCTTGGGTAATCGTTGTATCAGTTACTTCACACACACACATAAGGATATTTCAATTGTTCTGTTATGTCAGTGGGTAGCTAAAATGCCGTGTGTTGTACGAAAAAATAATTTATTACAAACGATCACAATAGCCACTTTACCCACGCATTGGTTTATAATCACACTCATTTGTGAACTACACTCACCGTGTAATATCCACTATTTCGATCCAATGTTCAAACTCGAATTAAACTGTTTAAAATTCAGATTGACCTAAGTCCTGATTATAAAGTACCTACTTATTAGTGTTCGCTAGGTGATTAAAATTCGGCTATGGTCATTATTGATGATTAAAAAAAAAAAACTATTATAATTGTTTGTAAATATATATCTCATGAATAGCTTACTCACTCATGGAAAAATAAAAATAAACAAAACCGGTTGATAAATAAACAATATAAAGGTACTGTTTTATCTTTGCTAATTTTTGTTTATGTATATATAGATAATATATAATTCCGTAACAATATCCATTATTTATTATATGTGATTGGAGTCGTAAATAAATACAAATACATATTAAAATCAGAGTAAAAATAAAAAAACGTTTTTATTAAACAGATATTATTATTATCAGGTATTTATGGTGATGCTGGGAATCTTAGTGATGGTTGCCATAGTTAATCCGTATATGATGTTAACAACAGCAGTATGCGGCTTTCTCATGTACATATTAACGGTCATTTACCTCAGTACAGCACAAGCTATCAAAAGGTAAATAATAAAATGTTTCATTATCTGTGATACATCATTATTTGATTGTGGTATAATAATTAGTGTTTAAGTGTTACTCTAATTTTAATCCCGATACTCGTGTTATCAATAATGGAGAATATTATCAAAGTCTGGTTGACACATATCTATTGATATTTATTTTATTGGAATTACCTACCTATTAGATTTATATCATTGGTTAAATCACTTGACGTAATTAATTATGTTAATCTATTTAGGTAAAAAAAATATTTTACGTGCACCAAAGATAGCAGGTAGATAGTCTGTTTTACATAAATGACGTGGCAAATATTATTAGGTAGTTATTATGTTATCAGTTCTGTTGGTATCAACTTTACACTTAGCTAATTTGCGCAAATTCGCAATAAACACAATCTTTGCAGAAGTTGCTGTTACATTTCTGCAATAGCGTACCAATGAATGGATTTTTTTCTAAAGATTCTACAGTATTTTGAATCTGCTGTGTAAATACTATATGCTTTGTAAATATATATGTAAATATATTTTGATTTGGAAGAAAAGCTATGTAAGATTTAAGCGCAATTTACACATAAAGCGGGCGTGCGTCGGGCGCGGGTTTGGTCGGGAGTTCGGTGGTTTTTTTTAAATTGATTAAATGGTGTTGACCAAAATAGCTGGACAGCTTCACCGAACTTTTGAGGCAAGCGATTAGCGCAAAAACACCAAACTGGTACAGATCTCGGCTTGGACTGCTATTTGATAAGGGCATTTCACGGAATTAACCACGCTCTAAGCCTACAGTTATCAAGGGGAACTACAGATCTCAAGGTCCCTTATTGAACCAATGTACCTACGCGTAGTGTGTAGAAGTATGAGGTGCAGTATCAATGTATTACAGGCAGCGGGTACAGAAAACTCCCCAGTTGGGTCTTGGTCCCCTACCGAATGGGTCCCCGGGGACCATTCAGGATATCTAATTCCTTACATTAAATGAGCGGCTACGCTACGATTCACGGTCGACACGCGCATTCTTTCAATGTGTATTCGTTCATATAAATACAAGGAATTAGTCCCGCCGAACTCTCGATCCGAATGTGTGAATTGCGCTTCATATAAATACATTGCACATTCTAGCACTCAATTGAGTACAAATTAGACGTAACTCGCAGATCATTTAGGGGCCTATAATGCCGTTTCTTCTTTGAGGAATATTAGAAATAGAGGCGAGCGTTATTAATAAGCCTTTTTTTATTTCATAAAACATTGCAGTATCTTTATGTATTGCTATAATTGTTTCTTTTTACAATGTGTAAATTATCTTTTTAGTTAAATTTTTCTTGCTAAATTTTACCAATACGTAACGATAACGTAAGCCGATAGATTCAAAGAAGATTATTCACGTAATACAGTCAAGTAGGTGTATAATTAAGTGCCTAAAAAGGGTGTTTTATCAATATTATTCCAAAGACCGAAAGTCAATCTGTGGGTATAATTTTAATCTGACAGTAAGGCGTGATTAAAATTAATCTAGAATGTTACTGATAAGTTCATAATTATAAGCAGATATCGAATTTAATTTTAATATTGTATCTAATCTCTTGTAGGTAAATTACAAATCATTATTTAAGTATATTAACATACGCGTATCTTATGAGATATATCTTATACAAATTATCTATATAAAAGTAAATTGAATACATACTTTGTTTGTTTTTACATTAATTAGAGTAGAGGGAGTGTCGAGAAGTCCCGTTTTCTCTCATGTATCAGCAAGCATGGCGGGTCTGAGTACAGTACGAGCGAACAACGCAGAGGAAATGCTCCGTAACCAGTTCGACGACAAACAGGATGTGCATACTGCTGCATGGTTAGTTATACTTTTAATTGATAGTTCAAATTATATCTAAAATGATCATACTACATACCTACATTCCACCTGCTACGTTCATGACACACGTCTTTCGCTTCTTTTCATCAGCGCTTTCATACACGATCTTTGGTTTTGGGGTACTTTTGACTGCGGCCTTTCTTTAAAACGTATTTGATCTGGCAGCCCTGAACCTAGAGGGGGGAGGGGGGAACTTGGGCATCCGTTTCAGAGGACGCCAAAATCAAGCCTCAGGCGGCGACCCAAGACGTGTTTCGTTCCCCAACTGGGGAGGCTCTTGACGTCGCCGCTAGCGAGATACAGTGACACTGCCCATGCATTGAGCATTACACGCACAACACTGCAAACACACTCCTGCACACTACACACAGGTACATAGGTCCTGTAAGGAACCTTTTTTTTTACTATTAAATAAAAAACGTAGAGAATAGCTAGGTTCAAACTCGCGAGAGAGTTTTACACTCAGGTGACGGCCAAGCCGAGGTTCGTACCATTTTGGTAGCCCTTGTGCTAGTCACCTTTTGCGGCTGAGTGCTTTCAGCACTCGCCCCCAAAGTCACGGTGAAGCTGCAAAGGCCCTCCCGGTCAGCGTTAGCTAGGTTCGAAAAAAAAAACGCCAAAATGATAACTCCACACAGCGCATAGCATACGGAAAATTTAAATTTACATAAACCGTTATATACTTATGTGTGAGTTTTTTTAGTAATTTGTCTTATACGCTGGAGTGAGGGGCGCCACTATCAAGTTTCTGCCCGGTTCGAAAAAATCGTAGATCCTTTGCCGCGATTTGGTCAAGATATGTTTGCCTAGGTCAACCCTTACTGTTTTGCCCAGTCTTGTAAATTTGTTTCGTCAGTCTTCTATCATCCATTCTTTTCACATGCTCAAACTAATTTAGCATCCCTTTCTCTATCTTTGTCACGACATTCACTACCACACCATAAAGTTCCCTTATCCCACTATTTCTTAATTTTTCCGTAATTTTGCACACCAGCTAATATTCTTCAACTTATCATCAATCAATAGAGATGAAACAGCATAATATTCAGTATCACGAATATTACAGGAGTCACGTAAGATTTTTTATCTTGACATTGTATTTAAAAAACTTGTCATAAAATGCTGATACGAAATCCATTAATCAAATATGTATAGACTCGTATGAACATGTTCGAGGTCAGACGTAGTTTACGTTAAATACATGTCTAGTCAATGATAACACGAGTTTGCAAAATATTTTTTCCCTGCATCTGTTTGTTACTAACGTGGATGGTTACGAACGATTTTTATACGTTTGATATTTCTAATTATGGAATGGACATTTTGCATTAAAAATACATACTTACACACCACGTATACTTTTTATAAGTATGACGTGTTTTTGCTGTAAATGCAAATCATAAAATAAATATGATAACTGCGATAACAGTACTTTTTTTTATAATCACTAAAAGGTGGCACTCTAAGCAAATCTGCGGGCATCAACAAATACAATAAAAAGTTCCTATTTCGTAAATGCGTCATTCCGCATTTTTCAATACGCCCATTTTCCTCAGACTTTCTCCTTAACTCTGACAGCAGGCAGTCTAAAAAATTAATGTCATTAATCTATATTGTTCTATCGGTTCGAATCGTTTTCATATACCTATTCAAATAAAATCAATAAAATTGCGTTAATGCGATGCAAGAAGTATTAAATTTTTAGCAATTACAAAAAACAAAACGAAAGTATAATATGAAATAAAAATACAATAATCTGATAGTAATCATATAAAAGCAGATCGATATTTAGCGGAGCACTTCATCTCTTCCTAGCTACATTCATACCTATTTGTCTTTACCAGTTCGCACTGTCCACGACGTGACATCGTTGTCGCAAACTTCCTCTCTTTCATATCTATTTCATACTATGAAAAAGTAATTACAGGTAATTTTACCAATAGTAACTATTGGTAAAATTACCCGTTAATGTTATGGGCATAGTTACTCTATCAAATCATAAATTATAGTTAATTTCATGATAGTTATAGGTTTAAATATGACCAGTATACGGGAGCACTCACAGGCTCAAAATACTAACAATAAATATGAAGAAACATTTTTACTTCTGCCCTTTTTTACACGGCATAGGCTCAGTGATCTCACCTGATGTTAAGTGACGATGTGGTCCAGGATGATAAACACACTAAGCATAGCGGTACTGGTTCTCGAGTGATGCTGCCGGGACACACCTATGAGTCTGATAGGTGGAGCTCGAACCCCTGTCGATTGACGCGGAATCCGGCTGCACTACCCGCTGCGCCATCATCGTTTCAAACGCCCGACCTGCAATTATAGTTTTAAATTGAACTCTAGTTACGTGCCTAGTTCACAGTACGCAGTCAATTGATGTAACAAAATGTTATCTTGCACACTTATAGATAAGCGTGTTTTACTTTTTTATTTCAGGTTTTTGACACTAGTAACAAATACTGCATTTTCAATATGGTTAAGCCTTATTTCGGCTGTTTACGTAATAGTTGTCGCTTACACGTTTCTGCTTCGAGATCAAGGTAAGATTGTATTCGTAAAAAAATAACGTCGAAATTGTATAATACTGGTATAATTATAATTCATAAATACGTTTTGAACAGGTACAACAAAAGCGGGTAATGTCGGTTTGGCAATAAGCCAGGGATTGATTCTTGTGAATATGGTCCAGTATGGAATCAAACAAGCAACGGAAGTAATATCTCAGATGACGAGCGTGGAGAGAGTGACACAGTTCACGTCCTTGCCGCTGGAGAAAACCGAAGGCCCTTCACCGCCTGAAAGCTGGCCCCAGCGAGCTCGACTCGTATTCAAGAATCTCTATCTGCGATACAGTCCAGAGTCTGATCCTGTATTGAAAAATCTTAATATCGTCGTTGAGAGCGGTTGGAAAGTAAGTAAAAGCATAAATTATTACCGGTTAATGATTCCATCATAGTTCATCGATTTAGTTTCCGTCCATCCATTCAACCATAAGACGTCCACTGTTGAACATAGGTCTCCCTCAATGAGATGGGTATTGCCATAATCACCGAGCTTGGCAGGAGAGTTGGCGATCGCAGAAGGTGTTTGTTATACTCAGTGGATGCTGCTGCGTATTCTCTGTTTTTTTTTTATCTCTTAGCGCCTTTTACGACACCCGCGAAATGGGATGGTACTATTATTGGCCGGCACCACACGGCATAATGAATTTACAATAAATGATTATAAATATTAACAATATAGTTCGATAGCCGCGATAGGGAAAGTCAATCGGTTGATAGAATGCCCTTTTTTTTTTTTTGTCGGGGGAAATGCATTTACGCACTACCCTTTGATAGAATGCCCTAAGTATAATAAGCGAAGCTGACTTGAATCAATGAGATATGACTCCACATTCGATATAACTAATTTTGTGTACATAATACCAACGAGAAATTTTAACATTATGGTATTCACGTTTAATATCATACGTATTATGTCGCAGCTTATTTCAAGAACCTAAATCTCGCATTAAAAACACATCATAATCCAACAGATGTTTTATTTGACTGTACTGTACCACCTATGTACTTATGTATTAGGTACTTTATTTGTTTCTAATTGTGTGCGTAAATTTGGATATCTACCAGCGTCTTTATGTAGTGATTTTACTGCGACAAAATCTACTAAGATATTATTTTATTACCGACCCGATAACTCTTTAGTAATTACGTTAAAAGTGTTGGTAAAAAGTAAGACTATGTTAAATTCAATTCATCGGATAATCGAGGAGAGAGAAAATTATATGATACTTTTGCTTAGGTAACTAACTAAATCAACGTGACAATGAGCGTAGGAATGAAACTTTATAACGAGGCCCAACAGCCCTTAGCAAAATGACTGCACTTCATCAAATCAAATGTTAAGTAAAGCACAGTCAAAGAGGGATGATGATCATCAACAGATGACAGTCTATCAGCAGTCTCTATCTACTACAGACTACATCTAGGGACTTGCTGATGTTGGAACGCGAAACGCCTTATCCTGTCACTATGGCGAATTCTAGACAAATTACACGATTTTACTATAGAAGAGGTCGCGTTCGGCTTGCGTCAACGTGATGTCTTCTATAGAAACATCGCGTTGGCATCCCTAGCCGCTCACTGTGTGTAAACCTTTACCAGTCTTGTGCCCAAAATGATGCAACACAACGAAGTTCTTCATATAACACCTCTAGATTGGGAGTGTGCGATACAGAAAAAATAATTATATATTCAATAAAATATCGATATATACTCTCGATATCGAATCATGTGATATCGATATATTTCATCCGATAAAATATATCGAAAAAAAAGGACACTATTTCTACTTAATTTTGATGTACAAATGCCAATTCTAATAATGATATATTTTAATAATTGATCATTAAAATTTTGGAGACGGAGGAGGGGGTGCTGGTGGAGTTGAGTTGAGCATACGATACATGAAAATATCGATATATCGCATAGTATAGATACAACAATACTATATATCATATCGAAACAAATATTTTTTCAAGACGCACATCTCTAGTCTAAATATAATTTCTCCTTCAATTATTGATACCGTATACAATTCTCTACCACTGTAAAACAAAGTGACGCATATTTCCAAATAATATAATTTTGATTCTTTTTAGGTTGGTGTTGTAGGTCGCACAGGCGCCGGCAAGTCATCATTGATATCAGCTTTATTCCGATTAGCTCCTATTGAAGGCAATATTTATATAGATGATGTTGAAACCAGTGAGATAGCTCTTAAGGTATGATGTAAACATATAGTTAAAGTACCACATTTCCAATGATTTAATACAAGATTTACTACAATTTATTATGCTTGTTACAGGAGTTGAGGTCGAAAATCTCGATCATTCCACAAGAACCAGTTTTGTTTTCAGCGAGTTTACGCTACAATATGGACCCGTTTGATAAATATACAGATGCCGAAATATGGCAAGCTTTGGAACAGGTTACTACGTTTTTATTAAATTATCTTTTACCGACTTTTTCATGCTTATGTGTTTTGTGCGTGTTGGAATATCTAAATTGTTTCATTAAAAACTCTGAAAAAACTAAATTCATAAAAAGAACAAATAAAAGAATAATCTTTTTGCAATAAATAATAACTGCACATAGAAGCAAATTCGGCAAGTTTTCTCTGGTATTTAACAAACAAAAAGTCATTCTTACTTTATATCTGGAAGAAAAATTAAAATCGGTCTAGTTCTAGAGAAAGAAAAAGGTGAATGCGAAGTGATGATTTCTTCTACTTTGCCTAGGTATATTCAGCTAGAGATGCAGTTGTCCCTTTCGCGCTTTGTAACTCTTTCATTAGGGCACATTGCGATAGCAATAGATTTTTGATATACTTAATATAAACACGGGGCAATAGAGTATTTGAAAATGTGTTTTTTCTGTTTTTTTTAGGTCGAACTCAAGAACAGTGTGACGTCTCTTTCCTCGGCTGTTGCATCGGGAGGTTCGAACTTCAGTGCGGGACAGAGACAGCTGCTGTGCCTGGCGCGTGCTGCTCTCGCACGGAACAAGTTACTTGTGCTTGACGAAGCTACTGCTAACGTAGACCCTAAGTAAGAGTACATTCTCATTCAATAACCTGTCTCCTTTATAGGTGTTATAGAAACAATGTTTTTTATACATACATAAAAAACAATATATAAAATATGAATATTTCATTTTCAGTACTGACGCACTAATCCAGAAATCGATTCGAAAACATTTCGCCGATTGTACTGTAGTCACCGTGGCCCCATCGCTTGCATACAGTCGCCGACTCCGACCGCGTCGTTGTAAGTAAACATATCCAATTTAATTTCAACTTATTTTAAACCATAAATTTGAAAACTTTTCTCTGTACCGGGAATAAACTTGTAGACATTACTGAGAAACTACTTTTTTTTTAATTTTGTTACGCAAGATCAAATTTAGAGATAACACAACAATATTAAATAGAAAAAAGTAGCCCACTTGGTTCAAATCAAAAACATTTACATTGCCCTTCTGTCCTAAGTATAATGTTAACTTCTGGTACATTGGCATCGCTCACCATTTTGATAGATCCTAGATTTTGAATTAAACCACAAGTGACTTTTAGACTTTTTTTTTGAATTTGAAACATTTTAAACTATAATAGATGTAGAATGCCAAAGATAAAAAAATCGTAAATGTTCAGTATCGTAAAAACAACATGTGAACATGTCCGTCCATACGAGTGCAAAATATGCACCCTTAACATTACTGCAGACTATAAACTATTGCCATACAAAAATTCATCTATTTTTGTTCAGCAGTTTTTACGAGATTTACGAACAAATTAATAAACAGACAAAATGGTCTTACAAAAATCATCATTCTTCTGTCGTAACTAAAGCTCCGCAGTTTTTATTTCTTCCAAATATTTTACTACAGACTTTTTTTTCTTAAATGGTCTTTTGTAAGAATTTAATATAATACTTTTTTCATATTATATAAATTGTTAAGTTTTATATTATTGTCTTGAAATATATAGATTGACATACTATATTTATGCAATATTCTTTTATATAGTGTTTGAAATTCGATCATGATCATTAATTAAAAAAGCACTTCAATAGCTACTAAACAATAGAATTGGTTGATATAAACAGAGAAAAGGGTATTAAACCATTTTATCTTTACTTTTTTTTATACCACTAAAGTGGCAAACAGGCATACGATGCGCGTATTGGTAAGCGGTCACCGTAGCCTATGGACGGCTGCAACTGCAATTATCACGTGTTGCCAGAATTTTTCTATACTTATTTTTATATCGATCAACTTTTTTAGGTTATGGAAGCTGGACAAATTGTCGAGTGTGGCCATCCGCATGAACTTCTACAGAACGAAGATGGTTATTTCACAAAGATGGTGAAACAATTAGGCCCCGCGTCCGAACAGAGCTTAAGGGAGCTAGCCAGTAACGCCCACGAACAACACATCAGATATGTGGACGCTGACGATCAGGACAAACTAAGTATTTACAATATCAACCAAACAAATATTCTCAAACAGACACAAAAACTTAAGTAATAATATTTATTCCAAAAAAACGTAATGTTACCTGTTTCCATACAAATACTATTATATAGGTATATATATATTTTATAACCAGTGATCTTAATTAATATACGTCATTTTGTACCAGTGACTCTTTTTATCATTAGAGTTGTCTGTTAAATCTCTATGACAAATTTAAAGAGCTTAATTCAAGTGTTTTTCTTAGTCCTCATAATGTAAAGTGATTGGTACTTCATGATAAAGACAGTACAACCGAGTGTCTATGAATTTTATTTTTGAAAATTGTCGCTGACTTCACTGTCGTAAACTTTTGTACATGTATATACAAGAAATGTATTTATTTTTTACCCTTGTATAACATACTTAAACTTTTATATTTATCATAATATAATATCTATGATACGTTATGTAAATTCAAATCATTTTCATTAATACCGAGTATATTTTTGTCTACACATAATAAATATCACATATGTATAAATAAGTGTATAACAGAGTCACAATTTGATCAAATTATTTTAATAAAATTGACATAATTTTATTGGATTTAGTTAACAAAATAAAGTATTTTTAATTGTTATCCTATTTGGTCTTGTATTAAGGTACACTTAAAGTATCAGGTTAAATAAATCCCACAATATGTATCCACAGATTTGTATCAAGGTTTGATATTTTATTATATCAATATTTAATTGTTGTAAAACTAATCACAATATTGCAGATTATTATTTATTTCATAGTTTCATTATCAAATGGAATTATATATACAAACTTAAATTTACCTATAATAAAAATGGAAACCCAATTATAATAAAGTGAATGAATATTTATATATACATATTTAATTTAGTTTTTTATAACAAATAGATACATAACCAAAATATTATCTGTATGTTGTAAGTATGATCAAAATACATTTTATATTATTTATTTGTCACAAGAGTTCTAGGGTAAATTCTTTACATTTTGTCACAAAAGTGCTATTCATTATGGGCCTTGCTGTTATTCAAATATTTTATATTATACAATTTATAGAGTGTAAACTCAAATTCAAAGTATTCATAATTATAAAGTGTAAGATTATTCAAAATTAGTCTTACTTTTGGTATGCAGAAATACGAATATTGTTTAGCATAATTATGTTTCGACTATACCTTAATTTTGTATGATACGTAAAGATTCTGTCTGTGATTAATGATGATACATTTTATATAAAACAATATATTTTTTATATTTGATAATTAAATATGCCTTAAATCTGTTTTTTAAGGTTTAAAATACTACACTTAACTATAGTATAGAATTAAGTCATTTAAGATACTTAATATGAAACAGTTACTTCAGTGTGTCTAGAATGAATGTATGTGAATGTCCATGAGCATTTCAGGCTTTTATTGAGCATGTATTTAAAATATAATGGTTCTAAATATATTTTTAATGTTATAAACCTTGTCTACATTTATTTTCAACCCGATCAACTTAATTCAGTAACGAAAATACCATCATAATCTTTTAATGGTCAGTATTATTTACTAAATCTCCCTTAAAAATTAATCATTTGCATATTTAATTTATTTTAAATTTTATTATTAAAAAATATATACAGACAGTCTTTATTTACATTACACTTGTTAATATATCCTTATCTTGTTTCTTAGATTTTAAATCTATGACTACTGCTCAAAATAACAATTTAGATTTTTCATATAAAATAAAACTGTTATTTTGAATAGAGTACAGTTGATGTAAATAAAATAACAAAGACGTAAAAACTTCAGCTTAACTTTGATAAAATACATCACTTTATTTCATATTAATTGAACTTTGCCTTTTTTCACCAAATCTGCAATTGATTTATACTGCAATATATGTTGTGATCCCTCTGAAAAAATGAGAATTAAATTTGGAATAAATTTATAGTAACTTGACTCCTTAAAGATACATACTCTTACTGTTATGGGAATGCATTTATAACAAAAAATCTACTTTTTCTAAATGCTGTAAATTCAATTTAGTGCACAACTGAGGAGCATTTTCACAATAGATACTTAATAAACAAGTTTTTTTAAGGAAATGAGTTTATTTTTCTGGAGGTTTCAATGAGTTATTAATACTTTACAGAAATTTCATTGACATATGCTTTGTGAAAATAATCCTCAACAATAATGTCAATCTACAGAAAACTGATAGTGTAGAGCTAATTTGAAAATTTACTGTACAAGAAAAACCAATATATTTATAGATGTGTACTGAACCTTTTTAATAATGCTTCAACTCTTAACAAATGTTTTTTATTCAACCTTAGATTACTTAAAATTCGGAATCTAACGCAAGCTTAATAAAAAAAATGAATGTTTGTAGGGAATGTGTAAAATGTCCCAAAAAATGACTAGGAGAAAGTAACAGCAAATACAATAAATAATATAACAAGAATATTTCCAATAATGTCTCACTGATTATTTATTACAATATGATGAAATATTTTTATATAATTAATTTAATATATCTAGGAAAATAAGAGTACAACATATTCTATATTTCCATACACAAATTTCTCTTTGGTTAGTTTTAAAAAACACCATTAATGACATTTTGCCTTAAGTTATAGGAAAACAATTACATAAATGACATTATTATGCTTAAAGTGATAGATTACAGTTGCATTAGTTTATTAAAAGTTTAGTTATTATTTAGCCTAAAAAAGTATCATATGTATGTATTTCATATGTTATTTCAACCATAATAGCAAAAGAAGCTTATAATTGCAATTATTAGTTTAATGTGTTGAGTACCCATAAAAATGAAACAATAAAGACAATAGGAAAACAATGGAAAGCTGGCGTAAACGCCAGGAAGGTGCTCAAGGGGTTAATTTCTATGTTCTTCAAATACTTACTTTTAACCACTAAAGCTCTTGAATTTTTATAGCTTTTAATGAAGTTAGACATCTTTTTGGAAACAATTAATGAAGCCATTTTAGAAACTATTTGGTATAGTTTATAACAATAGTAGATGCAAATTTTTTTCAAAGGAGGTTATCAACAGTTTCATCAAGTTTTCTTATGAGAACCTTTATAGACCAAAAGAATGTTACAAATGATTTGCATTATACCAAATTACTTCAAAAACGGTTGAAAATTATAGAACTTAGGACATACAAACCTTCTAAATCTATTTCTTCATCTTCACCAGTTAAATCTTCTAAAACTATACCATTGGTTGTATCAATTGCTTTTAAAAATACATGGGTTTGTAAATTGGGATATTCTGCCATTTTGTTCATTTCAAATACCTGCATATTACTAGGCACCTTGTTTAATATAACAGCCTTTGTGTGATTTTCCATATTCTTCAAGTATTCTTGAGCATACTTATATTCTGAAGAAGTTAAAAAATTGGTACCGTTTTCTAACCTACTTTTTTCTTCATTTAAAATCCATATACAATATTTTTCTATTTTGTTAAGTCTTATTTTAAGATAATTACATATAATAAATTTTATTCTGCTAAGTTCCATTTTGTGAATTGATGCTCGGAGGTCGGTTTTAGGAAGCTTATTTATGTTATGTTCCATGTGTTGTATTTGACCCAGCATACATTCTATCATATCATTACAATGTGGTAAAATTTCTGGAGCTAAACGTTCATTTTGCCAAGCGCTTTCCAATGTCTTTAGAACAGTTTCTGCAGTAATTTCTTCATCTTCATCGCTTATTGCTATAATCTTCATTTACATCCATTATCACAAAACAATCCAAAAGAAAACGTTTTAAAGTACTCAGTTTATCAAAATATGATATTTTTTTTACTAATTTCAACATATCATGATTCAATAACATATTGATTTAGTCTACTGTAATGTAATTAAATTACAAGATTTCAAATAAAATTACAAGGTAGCCATCAAACTTTTCAAGTTTTTTTTTAGTTCCATTACTTCTTCTTCTTAGGTAATGGCAATTTGTGTTCAAACAATTAGTGCCAATGTCATGTAGGTAAGATGTATTTTCAATCTTGTATCAGCGTTACCAAGCTCCAGCAAAACTGTGGCTCATCCTGCTAGAACTTTCCATGGAGCTTTATGCGACACCTCAGAATAAATGCTACGCGTTATTTTCCATGATAAACTTGACTTGTACGCAATAACCAAACTATTTCACACAAAACACCACCATGACTAGTTGTTGGGAGAGTTCAGAATTCACGCTCCGATTAATTATTTTCAATACACTATGCTTGTGCACAATAACAAAACTATATTACGTTAAACGCTACCATAATTACATAATATAGTGTAATATAATATTGAATGAAAAATAAGGATTACTGGTGAGAACCCGAAATCGCGCAAATAACTCCCAGAAGGGTATCATTATTTTACAAATGACAAATAATACCAGTAAAAATCTACCAATTTCTAATTATTATAAGTTATTTCCTATGTAGTTATATTTTCTTCCCATATAAGATGCATTTAAAAAAGAGGTAATAATATATTAATTCTATGCTCAAGCAGTATATTTTGGAAATATAAAAAATTTAGAAGTATTTTTATTTTTATTTATATATTATCAGTTAAGCCAATAAACAGCCTTTTATTTGGCATATAATTCACACAAACGTTATTAATTGCTCTTAGAAGTTATTCCGTGGGTATAGATGTTTCAAACATTATGATTTTTATAGTTATTTTGATCCTTTTCATAAATAAAAAAAAATCTTTCACTTTTTAAATCAATGTGTGTATATCCGCGTTTATATCTATTTATATTAATAACTTATTTCCTCATTCTCTCAACACTTTTATAGTTTAGAGAAAAGTTAACTTTTTAGACTCAACTAATTTCATTGTTTATGTCTGGGTATAATTATTCTTAATGTATACCTGTCTATCTGTGCGTATGTCAGGAATTATCTCAAAAAACGACTTGACTGATTTTATTGAAAATTAATAAACAGGAAGTTTTTTGTCTTTTGGTAATTGATAGGTGATAAAAAAGTAGTTTAGTAAGTAAAAGTACGTGGAGGCCAACCAGCGAAGTATGGAGAATATATGCAAATCTGATTAAGGAACATTTCTTAGACTTTATACAATTTTCCTTCACTATAAGTGGATAATTTATGTATGTATGTGGTATTAATGTCAATGTGACTGACGATGTTAAAAAGTCTAAAAACCCCGGAGGGAGTTGGTGAAAACTATCGACTCTAGTTTTGTAGTTAACTGGAGGGATATTAGAAAACGTACTACTACCATATTAAGGTTTCATGTTTTCTATCCTGAAGGAGGCTCATCATGGGATTCGAATGGAATGGAATTCCGATAACATAAGGAACAATAATGCAACGGTCAAAAATTGTTTTTTTTTTTTTTTGTATTTATGAGAAATATCTTTGCTTTCTTATAGTACAAAAAAAATTAAGAAAGTAATTTAGTCGGAGCTGCGTGCATGTAGCCAGTAAGGTACAATAAGTACACGTAGACGGAGTCGGTGGCATCTCTTAGTCTATACTAATATTATAAAGAGGAAAGATTTGTATTTTTGTTTGTAACGAATAAACTTTAATACAAACTACTGGACCGATTTGGATGAAATTTGGTATGAAGATAGTTTGAAATTCAGGAAGTGACATAGGATATTTTTTTATTCCGAAATTCCCACGGGAACTGGAACTACGTGACTACAACCGCGGAGAGCAGCTAGTATATTATAAAACTGAATTAGTATTTAAAACATTTATTATATACGTCAGCGCGCTTTACTATGGAAAGGGTCACGCTCGGCTCGCCTCGACGCCATGTCTTCTATGGAAACATCACACTTAACTCCCAACCCGCCCGCTGTATGGCGAAACCATGAATAAAACTGGTACATTTAAATGTGTACATACAAAATGTCGACCGGTGCATAGGGCGAACAGACCTCCAGCTGTAGGCCCCAAGGGATAGGATGTGCCGATTGGGTTCAAACCGGCAAGGTCGCTTACTTCCAAGTCCACATTTTTGTGGCAAAAATTTTTTTAGTGAGCGCTAAAACTTGTTTTCGTTCCCACTCTAATCCCTAATGCCCTCGTGCCGGAATTGTATATATATTTTAATTTTGTCGATTTGCATATTTCTACAGAGTCAAAGTATATAAATGGACCTTATTCTGCTGGAGCACCAGGAACATAATCCTATTAGACCCTTATGCTTCTTAGTAGCCTCATAACGATATTAGCCGCGTAAGACATAAAAAACAGAGACGAAACATAAGTAAACTTTTATTACTATAACACAACTTTGAAATATAAAATATTATCAATAATTACTAGTATAGGTTTGGCATAGGATAAAAATATATAAAAATATATTGACTTCAAAAAGGAGAAAGTTATCAATTAATTATTTATTGACTTTTTAGTGCATTTTTATAGTGTATTCTTTTGAAAACGGTTTTGTTTTTAATTAAAACGTCATTAAACCTCGTTATAGCCACAAACAGACAAATAAATTGAAAAAAATTATACGAATAAATAGGAAACTTATTCTATTTTAACTAATATTTTTAAATAAATAGGTATATACTACAAGAGATGAGATTAATCAAATTTCTTATTTACATTTAAGGAATTTATAAGCCAAAATACAAAATTTTAGTAAAAAAAATATGTTAATTACGAAGTTTTTCGATGGAACAAGAATTATTTACTAACGAATAAACTTTTATTTATTAATAAACATGGGTTTCAATTTTTCAATCAGAACAAATATTTTCTGAAGAAAGTAATTACAAATTAATATCATCTTGTCAGTAAATCTGAATAACTACAGTTTAGATACAGATAGTAATAGTTATATAACAATCAGAGCAATAAAATAGGCTTTAAAATTCATTTCATATGTGCAAATATACAATATGCTATACATTCAATTTATAAAAAAAAAAATATTAATTTTCAAATGCGGCCCTGCATTCTCAAGACATGTATGTAATGTATTCACCTTCTAAGATATCACCAACCTCTATATCTAATTATGAATATCGATTTTCTTAGTGACGCTTTTCCTAATCCCTTGAGGTGTATAAAAGACAGGTACAGGGTAACAAACAACGAGTAGTCTCCACCGCCTCGGCGTCCCTGCCGCATCACGAGATTGGTTATAACTTACATTAAAGACTGGAGTAGTTCGTGTAACGATTTTCTTCAGTATTTTTGTAATAACCATCTCGGAGCAAACTACCTTACCCTGGATTTCCTAAAGTAAATAATTCACATTACGGTATTAACGTTAAATATTTTTAACTTGGTATATAATATTATTTTCAAAAGATTATTAATTCAATTTTATTATAGTTTTAGCGTAAAAATGACAATCTCGATGGATCCGGGCCCAGGACTCGCAGCGCTCCAAGCTTGGGGTGGTCAAGTAGCGGCATACGGTGCTGCAAATCAGACTGTTGTAGACAAAGTTCCTCCTGAAATGCTACATATGGTTGACCCTCACTGGTTCGTTTCAAAACTTTATTATGATCTAGAATTTTATAGCTTATGTTGCGGACATAAATAATGTTCCGTTTTATAACATATATTAAAAAATGTAATCAATATTTAATGAAATTTGTATAAAGTCACAAACACTATTTTTTATTAAGTTACATTTTAATATTTTCAGGTATCAATTTCCACCTATGAACCCCTTATGGCATGCGCTTTTAGGATTTACTATCGGTGTTCTTGGGTTTATTTCAATATCGGGGCAACGGAATGGTAATTTACATTTTCATGACAACAAAGGTGTGTTTTATTCTAAAAAATATGCGTTTAACAGGAAAATATATAGGAATGATCATTTATATGTACGATATATTTTTCACAGAGCCTCAAGACTCCTTCAAACTTGCTCGTGGTAAACCTCGCATTTTCAGATTTCCTTATGATGTGTGCAATGTCTCCAGCTATGGTTTATAATTGTTACTTTGAAACGTGGGTATTAGGTAAGTTAGAATAATCAGTTATTATATCCTCGCTTAGTTAATCATCTATTAATTAATTTATATTTTTTAATAAGGACCATTCGCATGTGAATTGTATGGTTGCGCCGGTTCACTATTTGGTTGTGCTTCTATTTGGACAATGACAATGATTGCTTTCGATCGCTACAATGTGATTGTAAAGGGTATAGCCGCAAAGCCAATGACCAACAATGGCGCTCTTCTCCGTATTCTTGGGATCTGGGCGTTCTCTCTTGCATGGACTCTCTTGCACCCTTCTTTGGCTGGAACAGGTAAATCTTCATCATAATAAAATAAATAAAGTAAATTTACATTTAGACAAACACCCGCAACCTATAGATTTGTCCAATGTTTCAACTAAAGTTCGATCAGGTTAACAGTTGATCTAAACTTAGAATAATCCTTTGATTAAAGATTACTTTCCTAGACACTAAGAACACGCTTCAACCTTAGATCTCGAAAAATATAGTTATTTCTATTTAAAATTTTAACCGTAACCGAGGACCAAATAATATAATCGGCTTAATTCACGGAAGTGTATCATTTTGTAACACAGATACGTGCCTGAAGGAAACATGACAGCTTGCGGTACTGATTACTTGTCCAAAGAATGGTTCAGCCGTAGTTACATCCTGATATACTCAGTCTTCGTGTATTTCGCACCACTTTTACTTATCATATATTCTTACTTCTTCATTGTTCAGGTAATACAATTTTATTTATTTCCGCCCGCGTTTCAAATATTCTTCACTGCGTACCTAATATAGTTTTTAAATAAATCATTGCAAAAATAATGGTTTGATGGTAAGTACTGTCCTTTGAATCGCAATTCGTTCAGAATTTCTTGTTTTAATTTTTTTTACGCAGAACAACATAAACCAAAGATACAGAATACAATCACCTGCCAGTAAAACTGGGCATTGAAACGGAATTGAATTTTAATTTTTTACGTCACACCCTAATTATTTTCGAAAAATGAAAGCACCCTAAGATACGCGGAGTAACTTCAGCAATCTGCCCGTCAAAATTGACTACGCGAAAGTGGAATACACTATGACGACTCATGGACAAAACCTAAGCTTTTACAATTGTTAAAAAAACACCAAGCTAGCGAGAGAATTTAATAAATATAAATATTCATGTACCTACTTCCGCATAGATATTCTAATTAGATGACAATCCACTAAAAACAATATGTTTTAATATAACGTTATATCTTATATTGAATTTATCGTTATTAGCTTATTGTCACTATAGATCCTGTGTATGCTGATAGTACCGGTATAATTTTAGCCGCCATTCTGAATCACATTCTTTAAATATACGGGTTGTATATTCTGGTTGCGATCATATCAAAAAAAGAGTGTTACACTATGACTTCGAATGTTATATGCTTGAATAAAACATTTTTTTTTATAAATTACAGGCTGTAGCAGCTCACGAGAAAGCCATGAGAGAACAGGCTAAAAAAATGAATGTAGCTTCCTTGAGATCATCTGACGCGGCAAACACTAGTGCGGAGTGCAAACTAGCCAAGGTCTCCCAACTGTTTTACTCTATGTTAATTTTAAAACAAATGAGACTAAACTGTATACATTAATATAAATTTTATGTTAAAGGTTGCACTCATGACAATTTCCTTGTGGTTCATGGCGTGGACACCATACTTGGTTATTAATTACACCGGAGTATTTGAGAGTATGCCAATAAGCCCACTTGCCACGATTTGGGGGTCTCTCTTTGCAAAGGCTAACGCCGTTTACAATCCTATTGTGTACGGAATAAGGTCAGTATTTACCAATTGTAAAAACGCATTGTATTAAAATTACGAAAAAAAAATCTTCAATTAACACGTAGATTTCTGTGGTTTTTTTACTGATATTATGTTTAAATAGTACTAATTATTTACTATGTATAATGGGCTGTTAATATAATATTATGTTACAGCCATCCGAAATACCAGGCAGCTTTGTATGCGAGATTCCCATCGCTGCAATGCCAGTCGGCGCCTGACGAGTCTGGTTCTGTGGCTTCAGCAACAACTGCCGTATCTGATGAAAAGCCTGCTGCGTAAATACATCACTCGGAAGATTTTATACAACAAAGCTATACTTACTGGACATGTTATTTTGCTAAAATGATGTTATTTTTTTATAAAAATGATAAACGTTAAACATATATTTATACGAAGTTGTAAACTCGAGCACAGGAGGTGTGTTACTTTCAAAATATTCATTCAGGAAAAAAATAATAATAGAAAGATCATAAAATAACAACTGCGTGATTATTTTGAACTCACATTTTGTGTACATTGAGTCGAACGTTGCACACGTTTTTGATACCTACCTTTCTTCAAATGCTATGTAATGACGGCTAGTGACAAAAAAAAAAATACAAAAAAATATAAAAGATCAACGGTCACTAGACCGTCCCTTGGCTAATGAGAACACTCCTTGTAGATATAAGCATATTTATCTCTTGACGACGTAACGCGCTCCTCGGCAATTCTGTTCAAAATATTCCTATAAATAAAATATATCAATAAGCAAAGTGGTGTAAGTCCACATACATATTGGTTTTATTTATACTACCACCAGCACATTACCTTATAAATCTATAATCTATACTAATAAATAAAATCGAAATGTCTGTTTGTAATGTCAAAATTATTTGACATATTAAGTAATAGATATAATATATTAAGACATATTAAGTAATATATTAGAGGGAGTTTGAAAGTTGCGCCAGTGGTAGAAAAGTTGAAAGGTTCCCGTTTGTCGTGGTATGGACATGTTATGAGAAGAGAGGAAGCGCATGTGTGTAAAATAGTAATGAATATGAATGTGGAAGGATGGAAAAGTAGAGGAAGGCCAAAGAAAGTGTGGATGGAGTGTGTAAAAAATGATATGAAAGAAAAAGGAGTGAATGAAGAGATGACGGCTGATAGGGACGTATGGAAGAAGAAAACATACTGCGCCGACTCCAAGTGAGTTGGGAAAAAGCAGAAGAATGATGATTAAGTAATAGATATGAATGTATATACGATATCTATAGCAAAAACACAATTTTAATTTTTTTTAGCTCTGTTTGTAATGAGTAATTTCCGTAACGCCTGGACCGATTTTGACGGGACATTTTTTTTAGTAGATAGCTGAAGTTACTCCAAGTAACTTAGGGTACTTTTAATTTTCAAAAATAATTAGAGTAAGTAAATAAGTAAAATAATTAGTTCCTTAAATTTTTTTTTATAAAAAAAATTGAATTAAATCCGATTTAATGCAGTTTTACGGGCAAGTGGTATAATTTATGAGAAATATATTTTAATTTAGCTTAGTACTAAAAAAATATTAGGGTTTCTTATTAAAAAAAAATGTAATGCACTGAAGAATATAAGAAACGCAGGCGCAGCCGCGGGCACACAGCTAGTAATTAATAAATTAATAATCCATTGATGATGGAACCTAAAATAATAACTTTAATTCTAAGAATGTAAAGTTTACCTTATTTTATTAAGAACTTGACTATTTTTTGATTCTCTCTTCTCTTTTGAAAATATTCTTAAAGTACAAAAAAATTGTTTACATTACTCCGAGATATAGACTACCTTCTTTTATAACTAGGACCTTAAAAACAAAGTTTCATGACTCTAAATTTCATGACTTAATTTCCAAACAAATTTTCATCTCCTTTATTTCCAATCCAATTTTAACACCTTGAGCACTAACCTGGCGTTTACGCCAGTTTTCCATTGTTTTTTATTGTTTCATTTTTATGGGTAATCGACATATTAGGTAACGAGCAAACAAAAAAAATTAGTAGTGTAGGTAACTAGTAAAATTTTAACGATGTATCGAGTAGCTCAGTCTTCCTAGATTTCACTTTCACAGATAGATCAATTATTTTAGTAACTTTGTAAAATGTAATATAATTAACCTTACGTAATTTACAAAGATGAGATCACAATAATTATTAAATAAATTAAATAATTAAAATGAGTTCCAACGGTTCAGAGAGTGAAATGGAGATTTAAGATCAGGAGCCAAATTGGTAATGGAAACCTGGCGCCAGCATAGTCAAAAGAAAAATACCTGAAAGTAAATGAAAATTTTATGAGTTGGAAAAAAGTGAATATTTTCTCCGAAACAGTATTATTGGCGTATTTTAATGAGATTGCTAAAACTAAAAAGCCATCTACATTATGGGCAATTTATTCCATGCTAAGATGTACAGTTTATGTTAAAAACGGCATTATCTTGAATAATTACGGAAATTTAATTAATTTTCATAAACGACAATCGACCGAGTTCAAAAGCCAAAAATGTAAGATTTTTACTGGCGAAACCACAAATCAATTTTTAATTAAAACTCCAGATGATATATTTTTCGCGACAAAGGTAAATATTCATTGTTTTTTTGAGACACAGTTTGAGCCTAAATGGCTAGATGGATTTGAATGAATTTAGATACACAGGATTTATGAGTCTTATTAAATGTACTGTCCGTGGCTGTAGCTTGATATTTAATTTTGTTTGTTACAGGTTGCTATGATATTAGGCGTTAACGGCGCATGTCGGAGTATCGAACTCTACAATATTACCACAAAAAAAATAGAATTTCTTGATGACAAAGAAATAATAACATTGCCCGACACTAAAACAAAGATTGACCTGATATTTGTAATCCGAAGAGAGGAAGCAGGTAATTGGTAGGCACAAAATAGCTAAAATATCTAACGAAATAGCAACTTATTTAAAAACTTGACAAAACACTGGACATTGTTTCCGTAGGTCTTCAACCACTCTTCTGGCTGATTTTGGAGCGAATTTGAAGACTCTGAAAAGACACTGAGGCTGGAAGTCTGATAAAGTGTCATTGACATTGAAGTCTCAATTGAAATCAAAACTGATATAAATAATAAAATAAATCAAAACATCACATTGCAACCTAATTCGGAAACATACGAATCTCACCCGCTGGCCACTTGCCAACATCTAAGTCCACACTCATCCACCTAAAAACAGCATATTCAGCCATCTACCACTACATTCAATGCCCACCTGCAAACCTAATCAGAAGTTCAACAATCAAACATAAATGTACCGGGAAAATCAATAATATTTTCTTTTAGTAATTGCCACAATATGACTAATGTATTTTTTAATATTCATTAAATTAAATGTATAATAAAAAAGCATGTTTTATTTCCCTGCATTCTTTTGAGACAAGTACTATATATGCCTCGATGGAAAAGGCAATTGCCGGTCTCGTATTAGTGAAGTCCTCGCCTACGGCTCAGCTTTCAAATTCATACTCGACCTTTTTTTTTTTTTTTTTGACGGGGGGAAATGCATTTACGCACTGCCCTTATCTATTGTATTTATGGGATCAGAGTCCCTCAAATACAATAGATAAGGGGGCACGGAGTGACGAGCTCCGTGCCAGTGTGGGACTCACCCGGGCGTGAGGCGCTCCGGAAATACCCACTAAAACCCCCCGGAGCCGTCCGCTGCATTTGGGATGGGGGCGACACGGGGTGGCTTTCGCAAGCACCGCATCGCCCCCTGCAGCGAACCCACCAGGCCCGTCAGTGCAATGGCCCGATGGGGATGGAGGAGAAAAGTTCCCCTCCACCACTTAGCCCGCCTCTTGAGGAGAGGCATGACCAAAGGTCAGAGATCCAGGGGGCGGAACAGACCTCCGCCATCCATAAAAAAAAAAAAAAAAAAAAAAAAAGGAAAAGAAGAAAGAGGAATTAGAAAGAGCAGTGGCGGGCAAAGGGAAAAAAAAAAAAAGGGGAAAAGACCTGTCACTGCTTTTTGAAGGAAGTAGGTCCCTCCCCTTTCACACGTCTTGTCTTAATAACAAGACGTTGAAAGGGGAAAAAAAAAAAAAAAAAAACGGACACGCCTACGTGCGGAGAAAACTCCGCACGTAGCGTGCCCTTCTCCCCCTGGGCCTCTTTCGCCTCCGAGGATCCGCCCTAGGATCCTCTTCACGGGCCCTTTCAGCGGCCTCCTTCTGCAACATCACCTGTTCGCAGAAGGAAGCAACCACCTCCCAGACCTCCTCGCTGCCGACCATGGCCTTGACGACCGTCGGCAGCGAGAGGTCTGGCCCTACCGCCGCCACCACTGCACGACGCGGCTCCTCCCACGCGGCGCACTCCGCAAGGGTGTGGTGCGCCGTGTCTTCCGCCGCGTCACAGTGGTGGCACACCGCCGACGGCTCCCTCCTAGCTATCTTGTGCAGATACCACCCGAATCAACCATGCCCGGATAGTATCTGCACAAGCCTAAAGCTGAGGGAGCCGTGACGCCTCCCTATCCACTCCCGGAGGACCGGGCGGATGGCGTCTACGGTAGGCCGCCCGTAGCGCGCATCCGCCAGGTCCTCCTCCCATCGGAAAACTCCACCTCTCTCCTCTCCAGTCTCTCCTTCCTTATTTCTGCCGGATGTAAGCGGAGCCCACCACCATCCCTCCTCGCTGCCGAGTACCGGTACACGGCAGCGAGCACCTCCGCTTCTCGCTCCCACGGCAGGGAGCTGGCGAGCACACAGGCCGCCGCCGCGGACACCGTGCGGTAACCGCGCACCGCCCTCAACGCCACCGTGCGCTGCACTGACTGCAGCACACGGATATTACGGGCGTTGAGGGCGCCCACACGGGTGCCCCGTAGACAACCATGCTCCGCACAAAAAAAAAAAAAATTCATACTCGACCTGCAATTCCCTATTTTAGGGCCTTTGCAATAATGTACTATTAAAGTACCTACTTAGAGTTTTGTTGATTTGCAATTATATTATAAGTATAGATTAAACAAATCACTTACAACTATTTTTTTTATCTATAAACTATGTCTGTTGTGTTAAAGTTTTCGTTGCTAAGCGACGAATGATAAGCTAATAAACAAATTGCTTTTTAATTTTTCTTCAAGTACTACTACGTAGGATAATTTACGTTATTTTTTGTGTGTATTTTACGACAAAACATTAGTTATAATGGCATACAAAACGTCATATGAATTGCATCATCACTTTCCCAAAGTTGCTGAAGAATCTGGTTTTACTTTTAACACACACCGACCCCGAGTCCGTATGGACTGGAGCAAAATTAGTAAGTACTAACATGCATACAACTTTTTAATTTCTGTCTGTACTGCCCATCGGAGAGACATGGACGTTCTCGCTGCTCGTTAGAAACAAGCATGGGTTAGGTTAGGTTTCTATAAATTAACGACCGGGTTGAGCGGACGTAGTACAGTGCAACTACCGCTCCAAAACCGATGTGAGAAGGTGTTTTAGTGGTTACTTCCGGTACCTCATCATATCAAGCCGGGCGAGTACCACACTGGTGTGTGAGAGTTTATCCCTCACACACTCTTCTACCAACCGCACTGAGGAAGCCACACTCTCCGGTGAGCTTGGTAGGGATAGTGTGTAAATGCATTTCTCCTTGTAAGAAAAAAAAAAAGGTTTTTATAAATTGGCTGTTCTCGATGACTAGGATATTTTTCGAAACGATAGCAATGTTTCGACATTCACAAGTGCTTTCTAAATTGGAACTATATTTGGTTTATAGCAGTAAATAAATACATAGGATATATAATATACCTATAGTAATAGTATTACTATTATCTATACTAATAAATACAATTAAAGTGTATGTGTGTAACATCAAAATAACATCTTTGTAATATTTACATCATAATTTATATACGGTGCCTAAACTAAATTTTTTTCTCTCTGTCCTTATCTCCTCAACGCCTGGGTCGACTTTGACGGGACTTTTTCTGGCAGATAGGTCGCTGAAGTAACTTGGCGTAACTTGGCTACTTTTATTTTTCGAAAAAGTTAGGGTTCCGCGTTAAAAATTAAGACTCATGATATTCTGAATTAAATCAGATTGAATGTAAATTTTTACTGGCATGTGTTTGAATTTGTAGAAAGTATCTTTGCTTTCTGTTAGTACCAAAAATAATTTTGGGAAAATTATTAGTCTTCCGTATTAATAAAGACAAAACACAAGAAGTCATGAAACAAAAGATCAGTTTTACTGTCAATTGTTTCAAAATAATGAGAAAAATATTTTTGCTTTATCTTAGTACCAAAAAAATGTAGGAAAATAGTTAGGGTTCCGTGTAAAAATATAAAACTAATGAAATTGTGAACAAAATGTGATTCCCACCCACCCCGGTTTCGCACGGGTTTATAGAAATATGTAATTTAAAAATAGCCTATGACTCACTGATAATTGTTCCTTTCTACTTTTTACAGTTGAAAGAATTTTTGGTTAAGTAGATTTTGACTATAGTTTGTGTTTAGTATGCGTTCTAAAAGAGATATTTGTCCAGTAGTCGAACGGTAATAAGGTGCAATTCATTACTAAATTAACGTTAGATTTTAGTTTAGAATAATCAATAATGATGATGATAATAATTAATCCTGATAAATGCCTCTATTGGACGCCCAAGCTTATCACAACTCTTATGGAGAGTCCTACAAATTTCGAAAATATTTCCCATCATCTGGGGCTTCATGTGTTGTTTATTAATTTCAGAATATAATCAATAATAATCATAAATTCAGATTCTAAACCGACGCATATCTAAGGCATCGGCAATTTTAACAACTATATATTTTCGACTGCCAGTTAAATTTTCCACAGTCGGAGTCAACAAATTAGATTTTATTAGTACTCCCATGCTTTTAGAATATTAAATTCTCGTTTTTTTTTCAGAGTCAATTGACGTGGACAGTTTACTTAAAGAGCGAAAATTCATTATTATCGAACAGCACCTGAATGATGTAAGTGTTTAGTACAGATTAGGATCTTATTAATGGGACCGTTCAAGTATTAAGCAACAAACATGTTAGGACTCATTTCTCCCTCCACCCCACCTTTGTCAGCAAATCTCTTACCCCTCTCTCCATGATTACGTAAGCAAAGGCATTATTTTGAAAAGAAAAATATTATCGAGTACGAGTTCACACACGATAGAAGTGAAACTTCGTTTTAGTAACTTCTATATTTATTTTGTATTAACAAACAAATGTGTTACATCTATTAGCAGCATGTTATTTAGCAATATCTATTGGTTAATGATGGAACTAAAATTCGTTACACATTTTCGTTTCATGAAACCCAATTCACACCGTCCCATAAAAAGTTTCACTTCAAAAACGAACAATTAACAAGTGAATGTTATTAAAAATAAATAAATCTTATACGTACATCAAACCTCCCCACACTCCAAATGATGCTAACGTCATACTTAAACCGGTCTCAATACACATCTATTCATACAAATAAACAAGTTAATTTACAGATACTGGACTGCGTATTGGAGTCGGAATTCGATGTGCGCATTCTCGATGAGGGGGTCATAAAGCTGTTTCGTTTGGCGCAACTGGCAGTAGAATACCAGCAGTTTTGCCGTCATTACTTAGACCGAAGTGTATACGTGTTACGTCAAGAAATTACATCACTGGCACAGGTGAATTAAATCTGCAATATTCCATTTAAACTAAAAGGTAAAGCTCCCGTCTGGTCGTGAGTCATCTTATACTCAAGAAACACTGAACTATAGAATTATGAATCCCAACGACTTTGTTACTCTATGCAATGAACACATTTAAATGATTCTTGTTTTAATCATACATATACTTTGTTACATTATATAGGTATATTTAACATTTAATAGTGAAGAATGTGAACTAAAAATATGAACAACAGTGCGCTTCTTGCAATATTTAACAAAATATTTATGAGAGACACCATTAACCTATATATTTTGTTCGTTAGCTATGACGTTACAATATGCCGCAGGTCCAGGCACATGCTTATTTGAGACGCATTGTATAAATTATTATGTGGTCAAGAAACCGCTAGCACATAAATACCTAAATGTCTGTTTTTAATTTTAATTATATTTTATTATGATATAATAGATTAACGACTAACGACCAGTTGTTTTAGGAACTCGATATAACCAAAAAATCACTATTTGATAAAGAAGAAGAATTGAGAAAGTTAAGAAAATTACCAAAACATACGCAAAAATATTTGCCATATTATGGCAATGATAACATTGCCACTATGATCCTAAAGACATTAAGCACTAAAGGTGTCTCGATTCCAGCTTCTTCTTCTAATGCTAATATTTATCAATATAATAAGTGCAATTACTGCGGCAAAGTATTTCTAAATCAATTATATTTACAAAGTCATATATCAAGACGACATCAAAATATTGTAGATTTACCACAAAAGGAATCTGAAGTGAATGAACAAAATAATGAAAACGTAAAATTAAGTTCCGAAATAACGTTACTTAAAAATAAATTAAAAGAAATGGAAACACTTATTGCAAATACCACAGAATTGAAAACAATAACGCAAGATAAAAGCACACATGAGAGTTTTAATAATATAAAAAAGGATATTAAAGACGCTGCAGTTTCAACAAATAGTGAAAGCTATTTGTTAGATAAAATTGAGGAATGGAAACAAGCAGAACGAGAAGAGTACAATAAGGAGATCAATAGCCTACGTAGTCAGATAAAGGAAATTGTTAATTCTTTTAAACAGAAGGAAATTCAAGAACACACAGAAAAAGAGTCTAAGTTGATAGAACAATTGCATGCTACAATTATCCAACAAGGTGCTGAAATAATGGCTTTAAAAAAAGAATTGGATAATTCAGTAAGTGCAAACATACATTTTTACAATGTTTTAAAACGTTATTAATACTTTTTTAATTTCAGACATTAAAGGCAGCAAATCATAATTCGAATAGAAATCGAGAAGCTGAAGACCAAATATCATTATGGTCTAAACGTATAGAGGCACAGTCACAGCAATATGAATCACTACAACAAAAGTTAAATGATGTTGTACAAGACGCCAAAGAATCACGTGCATTAGCTATGGCTGAAAGAGAAAGAGCTGCAAAACTACAAACCATATTAGAACAAAATTTTAACAAAATGACAGATAATGCAAATCATCCAACTGACCCAGAGAAAGTATGTATATATTTCTAGATTAACAAAAATAATAACAAAGTAAATGACATGGAAATATTTTTTCAGATATCCCCAGAAGTACTTGTGAAACAGAAACCCGATGTAAGAGTACAACATATAAGTAATTTGATGGAAAATCAAACAATACAAAACCTACATAGAAAAGCCCAAGAACTTTTGAATATGAGTTCATTAAGTTCCAGTTTTTCTGATCTGTCAAGTACGGATAAAAAAAAAACCAATGGTAAAATTGTCAGAAAAAGGAAATGAACGCAAATTTAAAGTTAGCTCACAAGACCTCAAAGAAAACGAAGAAAGATCAGAAAAAATGAGTAAATCACAAAATGAAACTAAAGACATACCAACCCACCATATAACACGTAAATATAAAGAACAAAAAAATAGAGATAAGAGTAAAACTCAAACAAATATAGAACAGAAAATTTCCATTACGGGAAGGTAATTATTAATCTATACTAATAAATAAAATTGAAGCGCAGATTGTTTCGTAAAGGTAACTGGCGCAAGAGCACCAAAGTGGTACGAACCTCGGCTTGACCTCGGCTCGTTACCTTTGTGTAAAAACTCCCGCGGAATTTGAATCCTTTAAAGCGCAGACTGTTTCGAAATATGTATGTATAATGGAAAACAAAAACAACTATAGCGTGATGTAGAATATTTCAAAGACAAAAGAATGTTGTTGTCGTTAATATATAAAATTGAAGTGTCTGTTCGTTTTTACCATTATTTTTTTACTACTAGGTACATATGATTGTATATACGACACCTATACCAAAATTGAAATTTTTAAAATTATTGTCTTTCTGTTCCGTCTAATCTCTGAAACAGCTGGACTGATTTCGTCAGGCCTTTTTTGTTAGATAGCTTTTTTTCCGTGGTAGAAATCTGCTTATTGAACGCACGGACGTATGCATAAATTGTGGTATATTCATACGCTGTTTCACGCGACAGACTGAATCCATCTCTCGAGGCAATGGCTCTTGTGCCAGGTTGACCTCCTATATTGAAGCCGACTGACTAAACACTCCACGATCTTCACTGGCGTACAGCGTTCTTTTGAAGCTATGACAACGCCCCAACTCTACGGAGGTCCAACGTCAAGTTATTTTACGAGATTTTACGACGCGTCACTCTGCTCGGGTGTGCTGAACGCTCCCTCTCTCTTTCTGCCTACTCCTTTGCGAGTATGACGGGCTCGCAACAAAAAGAAGCAGGCGCTCAAATCTTAGAACTCCCGACCGTCGCCCTTACGAGTGATGGTAGGGAGAGGTCCCTACCTACGTCGGAGGCTAGGCTCCTGAAGGACTCCCTCCACATAGGATACACGACCAACGTGTGCACGATGTTGTTGTCGACTCCGCCAGCTCAGTGATGACAACGCGGATACAGTTCCCGACATATACGATACAGGTAGCTTCTGAAGCATCCGTGCCCCGTCAGCACCTGCGTAAGACGGTAACTGAACGCTCCGTGCGTCCTCTCTAGCCATTCTCTAAGGTGGAGCCGGACGGCCTTCACTGTGGCGACCCCGGCGCTAGGCATCCCCAGGCGCCTGCCCCTCCCTTCTAGGACGATCGAGACACTAAGCTTCTAGTCGCGCTTCGATTTCTCGAGGCGTTGAGCATTGCATTCTATCTGATCGCTCCCTACACCACCTATATAAGGAGGTAAGATTTTGTTAGATAGGTGAAGTTACTCCGTGTAACTTAGGCTGTTATATTTTTTCGAAAATGCGTGAAAAACTAATTAGAATAAAACTCGATTCAATGCACAGTTTTAGTGGCAGGTATTTTGTGAGCAATTCCTTTGCTTAATGTTAGTAGCAAGAAAAATTTAGTAATTTAGTATGAAAAAATTTAAAACTATTTTACGTGATGAAAAATATATAAAATGCGGGCGCAGCCGTGGGCACATTGCTAGTTATACATATATTTATAAAAATACCAGTGTAAAAACTTTAAAATGAATTTTTCTCTTACATCTGCAAGAGATCTACCATATCCATAAAACTTGCTTTAATCACTGTTAATATGTAATTAGCTATGATTTCAGTCCAATCAAAGTAGTAAGAGCGAAATTAACAGAGGAAGTAAATAACCATTTGGCGGCTTTAGGAATTGATCCTCTTAAGTGCAGATTACCCCAAAGCGTCTTCCAGAGTCAAAGGACACAACTGCAACATTTGCGTGACTTAAAGTCAAAGGTTAGCTTAAAAATAATCTCACATTTATATCAAACAGGTAGATAATTAATCAAACACTGTTAGTCTGTTAACACTGTTAATCTTTTTGCAGAAAAATGTAAAACATGAAAATATAAGACACTCAATACTTGCATATTTGGACGCTAGTACTGCTAAGTCAGAAATAGAAGAAACTTATGTACACAATTATGTACATCCAAACAAAGTAAAAAAGTCGCTAAAAAATATAACATCCGTAATTTCCGGTGTAAAGTCTAAAGCTCTATCTCTGGTAAAAAATTACACGACACGCAACATAATCGTAGATCCGAAGTGACAAAGGAAGAGTTATCAATACACAAAACTCCATCAGAATCCGCATCTTATAATCTTCAACGAAAACCAGTTCCTAACATAAATATGGAATCTGTTAATGAAATTCAAGAAAACGGAAATGTCAACTCCAAAAGAAAATTACGTTTTAATGTTAATCGTTCTTCAAAAACAAAAAATAATCAACAGGTACAAATAATCAATTCGAATTCAGAAACTTCTACTGAGAGTGAACAGGATGATGACATAGATAACACTGGCCATAGATCATCTAAATCCATTGAAAATTTAATCAAATCTCCAGCACGTCGACCAACTAATACGGATTATAAGCAATCAGTTCAAAACTATATAAAGGATGACACTAATACCTTCATGAATACTCAATCTGCAACAAATTCAAATGATAATATAGCTGATTCGGTTCCAGTTACAAAAACAATATCAGTAAATAATTCTAAGGATATTGAGGATTTACGTTTGTCATCGAACGTTCAACTTAAAGCAACATCCGAAGAGAATATTTCAAAACAAACTAAAGGAGTTCTAAAAAATGCGTCCTCGACATCCGCTTTGAATAAGAAAAAAGTCATTTTCGATATGGAAGCAATACAGATGAAATCATTGAGTGCGTCGCCTTCTCAAAGTATTACTGAAAAAAGTAATTCTCCTAATAATTATGAATTGGGTCTGACAAATTTAGATGATGAAGAGTGGGATATATCAAGGTAAGCATTATGATAATAAATAAATTATTATCATACAACATATCATTAATTATATGTACACATTTCCTTACAGCATAGAAAATGATCCATTGAAGAATGATACAAAATTACAATTCAGATCCGGTGCAAGCCCTAAAATTTTAGAACTAAAGCAAGTAATAGAATCGCAACTAGCGCGTCGCGTATCTGCTACTGGGCTTGTTGGTGCAGTGGATGTATTAGGATTAGGTGTTCCAGTCTCTAAAAATGCAAGTCTCGGTGGTAGCAATACTAGTTTAGGTAGTTCAATTTTAGACGAGTCCGAAACCGTACCGGTTATAAATCGCAAAGCTTTCAAAAAGCCTAAGACTGTAATAAAAGATGATAGTGATTTGGACATGTCGAATTTTAGTTTACATGAAGTAATTAAGAGTGATAAAAACGACACATTTTGATACTTAATAAAAGAATTCTTCATTTACACTTGCCTTTTTTATGTCAATGAAAAATTTCACAAGGGATATTGTAATCGATATTAATATGAAATCGCTACTATCATATTTCACCTATACATCCTTGTATATAAAATTGATAATGCCTAAAGTTATTTAATACGGGTCTTTACGCCATTTATCCATTTGGGTTGCACCCGGGATCAAAACCGTCGGGACAAAAAGGTAAATGAGTACATCGAGTTTAAAGACCCGTATTAAATAATTTTTATATATTAATGTAACAAGATAATTTAATAAATGATAATGTGATCAGTTAATTGGGTGTCGTAAAAGGCGGCTAAGAGGTAAAACCAGGGGATGGGCAGCAGCATCCTCTGAGTACTACAAGCACCTACTGCGATCCCCAACCCGCCTGCCAAGCGTGGCGATTATGGCAATTACCCCCCTAATGACGACACACTGAAGGTCACGGGAATCCGCTGGATGCGGGTGGCGCAAGACCGGTCGTCTTGGAGATCTTTGGGGAGACCTCCAGCAGTGGACGTCTTTCGGTTGAATGGATGGATGGATGGAATGCGATCAGTTAGATTTTTTTAAAAGCTTCAATAAAGAAAAAGTTTTAGATCTCTTATTAAAAAAAGCAGGTCCTCATTGCTTTGATTCGATTTCTGAAAGTTATTGTGTTAATACCTATGTTAAGATATTAATTATGTTTCAGGGTTTGATATAAAACACATCTAACAAAGCGAAAAAATATATTCATTAGAAAATACGAAAATGAACTAAATATAATTCGATTGACGCACTTTACTCAATGGATGGGGGGTACTTTTGTCTTTATATTTGCCAAAAATTAAATCAGTGGTAGTCAAACTGCGGCCCTTGTTATTTTATTGCTCTGCTACCCTTGTTATTAACCCTAATTATTTTCGAGAAATAAAAGTAGTCAAGTTACGCGCAGTAACTTCAGCTATTTGGCAAAAAAAATCCGTCAAAATCGGTCCAGTACTTCTGGAGATTAGCGGGAACAAAGAGACAGATAAATATTTTGTTTTTATTGGCGTATCTTATATACATTCATAAGTATTTAGTAAAAAGTTATCTTGATATTAGAAGGTTCTCAATTCGATTGGTTATTTTTTTATGTATGTACACCGATTACGCTGAGATTTGTGATCCAATTTACATGGTTCTTCTTTAATTTGATGCGGAATAGTTGTCATTTGGTCCCGTAAAAATTCAATATAGTTTGGCCTACTGGTTTTCATTTTATTAACATTTTTGTTTATGTGGACGACGTAATTTTATTTGTGGACCGTTTTGTTGGAGTTTCTTGGGATCTATATTGTTTAAGGTGCGCGGCACCTTTCGTAGGCCTCCCCATAGCTACTTAAAAAAATCCTTCCATCCACCCATCCATTCAACCGAAAGACGTCCACTTCTAGACATAGGTCTTCCCCAAAGATCTCCACGACGATCGGTCATGCGCGGCTCGCATCCAGTGGATTCCCGTGACCTTCAGTGTGTCGTTCATTAGGGGGGTCACCGCCATAATCGCCACACACACCTTCACCAGGTCGTCGGTCCACCTTGTGGGGGCCACGCTAAGTCTTCCGGTGCGTGGTAGCCATTCGAGAACCCGTTGGCCCCATCGGGCATCGGTTCTGCGAGCAATGTCCCCAGCTCACTGCCACTTAAGTTTAGCAATTCTTCCGGCAATGTCGGTTATTTTGATTCTTCTGAGGATCTCCTCATTCCTGATTCGATCATGCAGTGAAATTCCATAACCTTGCCATTGCCCTTTTAGCTTTTTTGTTAGCCCCATTTTTAGCGACCACGTCTCAGTGGCGTATGTCATCTCTGGCAACACATACTGGCCGAAGACTTTTGTCTTGAGACATTGCGGTATTTCGAAAGAGAAGATACTGCGTACCTTCTCAAACGCTGCTCAGCCGAGTTGGAGTCGATTATTAACCTCTTTTTCGAAGTTGGATCTACCTAACTGGACGGTTTATCCCTGGTATACATAACTGTTAACAACGCTCGTTAACAACGTCGAGCGTAGTCACCGATTTTTATAGGAGTTGTCACAACATGGATATTAGACATGACTAATGAAAAATTATGTAATATAGAAATCTTACTGTAGTTTGTAGTAAAACTTATTACAGACTACACTAACAGCTACAAAAAAAAAACTACGTTAAAAAAAAGACTTCAAAAAGTAAAAAAGTATAAAATTGCTTAATATAGATTAAGGTCAGTGCAAATATAAATGTAATAGTAGGTACCTACACTCGCTGCGCGTACCTTTCAACAGTCGTGTTTGTGTGGTCGTCACACAATACGCAAACCAAAAGGTCCCTTTTCAGGATCACAAATATATGGCTTGGCACCGGCTGCTAACCTATCATTAGGTAGCACATACAAATAATACTATTTGTATTAATATTAAAGGTATCAGGTTTTTATACTTATTATTTATATTTATATTATATTAAGTTATTTTATACTTTTTAAAGTTGTTTTTTTTTTATTTATTAGTATAGATAAGGGTTGTAAGTAGCAAATTTGGCGCAACGGGTAGTGCGGCCGGATTCCTCGTGAAGCGACGCGAGTTCGATCTACACCTCTTTTTTTTTTTACGAGGGGAATGCATTTACGCACTACTCTTACCTATTGCATTAGTGAAACCGAGGTCCGCCAATGCAATAGGTAAGGGGGCGCGGAGGGACGTCTCCGCGCCAGTGAGACTCGCCCGGAAGTGAAGCGTCCAGAAATACCCACTAAACCCTCCGTTCGATCTACACCTATCGGACTCTAAAACCGGCCTTAACTTTCGGTGAAAGAAAACATAGTGAGAAACCATAGCATGTTGGTAGGGCATTTTCTAATGATGCCCGCCTGAGTGTCTACCATCCTAAAGTTAAAATACCTCCAAATATCAAATGGTGTGTTGCGGTAGCATCACTCCAGAACCAGTACCTCTAGGCTTAGTCTTTACCTTCCTGGACCACATCGTCACTTAACACCAGTGAGATTGTGGACAAAGCACTGAGCCTATAATGTATTAAAAAAAATCCGTATTACATTAATGATTTGGGTTGTGATGGTGAACTAGACAACGAAGTAGGTAAAAAAAAAACCAAAATCAAATTTTGAATAAAATTTTATTTTATTTAAAAATATGTTTATGCTTCTTTCTTTGTGTCAGTCTTACCACCACGGATTCTTCCTGTTCTACGCGCAGCAATGAGACCAACCTTGCGACCAGCAGAGGTTCCTCTCTTGACAGTCGAAGCTTTACCTGTATAAATATAAATAATCACATAAGTATAATAAATTCACAAATATGTAGTCTTAAATGATATTAATAAGAGATTACTTTAGTTTATTAATACTGGAAAATCTTCAAATTTTTAGAGAACTGCATTTATGTCATACTGTTATGTATTAGAATTACTAGATTGAAATGAAAATATACCTTAAAATGGTAATCGACATAGTATATGCAATTAATTATGTGCTTACCAATATGTTGATGGTTACCACCACCATGAGGATGCTCAACGGGGTTCATAGCAACACCACGTACATATGGCCAGCAGTTGCGTTTCACTTTGTATTTGTGATAAGCACGCCCAGCCTTCAAGATGGGCTTGTCAATACGACCACCACCCGCGACAATACCTGGAAAAATTTCAATAATCATAAAAATATTCAAATATAAATTTCATGACAACTTTATCTGTGTATATAGCCTCAGAAAGAGCCTCTTGTGTAATCATAAACACTCAGAGTAGGTAAGTAAAAGTCATCATGTTAAAAAGTAACCTTATTATTCTATAACATACTTTTTTTTGTTTCATTTTTCAAATATAAATATCATAAACATTTGAGATGCACACACACATTTGACATGGAAGTAGTAATATAATTTATGTATAGGGCATATTTTTTTAAGAGTAAAACAGTATTTATGAAGGTGAAGTAAAATCACAAATGAAAAAGTAACCACTATTTAAGATAATCGATATAAAATTAACCTTTCATGACTGTTTTCTTTTACATACAAAAACATTAAAACTCAAACCTTTCTACAACACTTAAAGTGTAACTACTAAAATGTTGTTAATAAATTTTGAATAACTCTCAATAAAAATGGTGGTAAAAGAGAATCTATGATTAATTAATAAATTAATGATAATATAGATGAAATAAATAGCTCATTGGTACAATAAGATTTTAATTCTAATGAAATACAAAGAACAATCTGGTATAACACAAAGGACTTACATAACTTAAATCATTTAATATTACTTACCAACCATGCCTCTGTTGCTTGATGGTAACACTTTTTTGGCACCAGATGGAAGCTTTACTCGCGTACGTTTGGCGTCCGGATTGTGACCTATAACTGTGGCAAAATTGCCAGAGGCGCGAGCCAGTCGTCCTCGATCACCCATCTTTTCTTCCAAATTACACACAATTGTACCTTCAGGCATAGCACCCACAGGCATTACATTGCCTGAAAAAATGATAATATATATATATATAAATTTTTTTTTATCAACTAACTCAACTATGTATGTAATCAAATTGAATAACAAATATAGAGACAAAAATTTACTTTTCATTGATAGGAAAAATAATCATTCAATAATTTTTTTTTTTCCAATAACAAACCAAGAAAGAATTAATTATTAGCGAATTAAATGTAATTGAACTGCTTGTATGTCTTCATATAGAACATACATAATATGTGTCCATTGAGCTGTGGTATATGTTTTGTGTCTATCCATAATATTACACATTATGTGACAACTGTTTTCTTTTGGTAGTTCAAAATACCTTTTATTAGAAGTTTACTTGAGGTTTAATCAGATCAATGTTTTTCTAAAACCTTATGGGCTCAGGGTTCTTGGTCTTAAAAATACTGAACTTGTCAACGTCAATGATAAAATCAGAACAAAAAATTTATGCATACAGTATACCTATACTTTTTTGAGTTCTAGTCTGGTTACAAACACAAAATAAAATTTAGGCATGTGTTACGAAATCAGTGAATCATTTGTTTTTGCATCATTGGATTTTTTTCTTTTACATCATTCTGTTCACAAAATAGAAAACATAAAATATCGTGTTATTTCCAAAAAATAAGTTCCACCGTGGCACCAGCGCTGCAGAAACAGCTTGAATGATTATTACTATTATGTATGGAGAAGCTACTGCTAAAGATAGCATGGTACATTTTTGGTATAAACATTTTCATTCTGGAAATTTTGACCTACAGAACAAACCCTGTGGAAAGCCGGAGTCTAGTTGACAAAGTGGATCCATCACAAGCCACAGAATTAACGACAGTGCACGTGATAAAACAATTTTAATTCAGTTCAAACAAATTGGAAAAGTGAAAAATGGGTACAGCATGAATTGACTAAAGCATACTAACGAATAGGCATTGAGTGGTGTGTTACACTATTCATATACCATCAGGACAATGGTCCTTTACTACAATCGGAAACCCTCATCAATGGTTGAAACTGGCACATTTCTCTCCTGAATAAAACCTTACTTAGAAAAAATACTAATCCAGTGCTGATGTTCTACCTTACCATGATGGAAAAGCTAGCCGTTTAAACAAGTAAATCTCTTTAGCCCACTTCAGAACAACAACCACAACTACTCGAACCTTACTCTAACAGATAATTTTTTGCAAGGAAATAAATTCAATTCCGATTAGATCACCAAACCACCTTCAAAGATTTTATTCATTTTGACTCCCCACAATTTCTTCTGATGTGGAATAAAAGAACTACCTTTATAAAATGGTGATAGTACATAAACACTAAATGCATACATGCTTAAATTGATTAAATATATAATTACATAATACTTTTTGTGTATTGTTTTTCCATGTAAAATACTAATTTCATATGTAAGGATCTAATATTAAACTCTTTAAGAAAAATGAAAAATTGATGTATTTTTTCACTCAACAGTCAAATATACCATTAAACTCTTCACATCACATGGAATAATTATACACAAAAAGTTTTACAAAGTTTAAAAAAAATTGTGGAAATAAGTTTTAAATAAATAAATAAAATCATTACAAAATTTTCTCCTTGTACTTACCAACTTCTAGAGTTGCTTTCTTGCCACAGTAAACAAATTGACCAGTATAAAGACCTTCTGGAGCAATGAACAGTTCTTTGCGCGTCTTGAACTTGTACGGATCACGGAAATGGACAACAGCTAAGGGTGCCCCTCGACCAGGGTCATGAATTATATCCTAAAAATAAAGCAGTGTATTATATGTTTTTTATAATACCACTATTATGATCTATTAACCCCTTGAGCACTTACCTGGCGTTTACACCAGCTTTCCATTGTTTTCCTATTGTCTTATTTTTATGGATATTCGACACATTAAAAAAATAATTTCATATTTTATAATCCTAAATCTACTTTCATAGTATGTGTAGTCTATCAAAACTTATTGAAGAGGATATGCATTTGTAAACATTCCAAATAATTACACAATATGTATAGAAATTTTAAAGATTTTCAAATAACACTTTTTTACAGTTATTTGTTACATAAAAATTTACCTTGCTGTACATTCATTTATAAAAGAATTTATTATGAATAAATGTTTATAATAATTTACTTTTTAGTTTGGATTAAGAATATAATATCTAAACACAGAAGTAAAAAATTTTGAAATATTGCTATATACACTCTCAATTAGTCTCAGGTATATGTAAAGAACAAAAAACTATAATATCTGGTAATAAAAGAGAGAACCCAACGTTCCATAAACACAAAACTGTTTAAGATGTTAAGTAGGACTAGAACTATGACTATAATATAGAAGAAAGACTGAATTTATTGTTCAAAAACTAAATTTATAATTTATAGAAAACTATTCGTTTTATCCAAGACACAATATTATTTTATCACAAAAATTGTTTGTTTTCTAGGGTTTAAAATGTATATTTCCGCTACTTATAAAAAGATTCGAAAAATTATGGACAAGTGTGATTGTACTTACTCCACATCATTTAATACATAGTAATATATGTATATGGGATGATTGTAAATTGGTAGATATTTCGTTGTTTATGAATAAAAACTACTTCTACATACTTTCATAAGCATAGTTATATGAAAACTACGGAACATTGTAAATTAAGTGTGCTTATAAACATATCCATATTGAATAACATACATACCTTTACGACTCCCTTGATGTATCCATGACGTTCGGCATAGTCTAAGGAACGAAGTTTAGGTGCACCTTTCCTTTTTTTGGTATGTGAAACAAACACTGAACCGGCACCTTTACGCTGAGCACGTATTACACGACCCATAGTTCAGTCCGTCGCTGCAATATTTTTTAAAGGTTAGACACTCAAAATCCTATAAGTTTATAGTAAATATTGATATCTATTTTCTATTTATTTATTAAAGACAGAAAAAGGTATTAAAAATGACATGATTCATAAAGATTCATAATAGAGTTTAGTATTTACGTACATTAGGTCAAGACGGCCGATTTCGAAAGAACACTTATGTTGCCAGCAGAAATAGTCCGCAACAGTGCTGTCAGGAGCAAAAAAGAACGGGCGTAATCGCATTAAAACACCATTGCTAAACTACAACGGAAATAATTATTGCCCTGCATAACTAAAATTATAAGAATAATTTAAATTAATTATTAATGATATTTAAATTAATTAAAAAAAAAATCTTTATTCAATTAAGGTCCTAAGAAGGCGCTTATGAATGTCACTAACACTACCACCGGTTTGGAAAACAACCCAACCGAGAAGAGCCAGCAAAAAACTCGTCCTGGTTACTTTTTTTACAAAGACAAAATATATATCATTTTTTATATAAAAAAAACTATACAAATTATAGTTATAACCAATGTTAGCTGAACTACAGAGATGTGTGTAAATTCCAGACATTACTATCGTTTACGTAATGACCCACCTTGTAATAACCTTTTGAAATTAAGACTTGTTTGACATAGTACTTGAACATATTGTCAAGTAATCGGTAATGTTACTTGGAATCTTATTGTAAAACCGAATACTATTTATACTAATAAATAAAATTAAAGTTTATGTTTGTAATCTCAAAATTTTTGTAGTTAGATTAAGCTTGTCTAAATTTTTTCACATTAAGTTATCGAAGATGTATTGGGAGGGCAAAGTTAAGATACCATATTCTTGAAACTTGTTATTTAGAAATTTTCGTGGTCCCATATTGTATAATGCTCGAACAGCTCTCTTTTGTAACGTAAAATGGTGTCTACCTCTGTTGCTGTACCCCAAAGAAAAATACCGTAAGTATACCGCTATGAAAGTAAGCAAAGTAGACTAACCTAGCAACAGCAATATCCGTCAATTGCCGAATTTTTCGAGCCGCAAAAGCAGCGAAGCTATGTCTTGCTGCCAAAATTTTAATATGCGTACCTCATTGTAACTTGTTATCAAGTGTGATACTGGTGTAATCAATAATAATTCGTAACTGTGCAACTGTGTACTATTTAAAAATATTATTTCACCGCAGGAGGAATTTGAATTTATTAAGTCACATAATGGTTGTATAAATTTAAGCCTAACAAATTCTGTGACGGCATGTAAATCGCGCTTAAAATGCAAAAATTGCAACAAAACAAAAACAAAAACAGAATTAAGCCTACTAAATTCCCTTCTATCTCTATCATTCAATCAATATGTTGCACATGGGGCAACGTAAATTTTATACACTTCGTTTATTTGGTATTTAGGCAAATTATTTAAGGCAAACCATTTAGAAATGATTGCTAGTGTATTATTTAAGAGTCTAACCTCTGATTTTTTTTCTTTTTACTTTAAATATAAGTGAAGTATCGTCTGCAATAACAACCATATCAGCAGTTATTAACGATTAGCGGTAAGTCATTAATATAAACCAGGATAAAAACGGTCCCAAAATCGACTCCTGTGGAATACCGATTCGAACTAATGATCCAGTGGAGGTAACCCCATTTACATTTACTTTCTGACAGCGGTTTGTTAAACAAGAGGTCAGGAAGGAGACAGAGGTTTCAGAAACACCATAATGTTTTAGTTTCAGCATAAGTGTACTGTGATCAACGCAGTCAAAGGCCTTTGAGAGATCGCAGAACATACCTATTGCATCCTGCCAATCCTTCTAGGCTTCCACCGTCAATTGTAGATTTTAATTTCGTGAAACCAAACTACCGACCATTTAAAATGTTTTCTGCTCTAAAGTATTCAACTAGCTGATTAAGTATAATCTTTTCGAAAATCTTAATAACCAATGGAAGTACTGGAATTAGTCTATAATTTTCAAGTCTACTTCTGCAACCTAATTTAAATAAGGGTATCACCTTACTTATTTTCATTAAATTAGGGAACGTGCTTGTTGATATGCATCCGTTAAATATGTTAGCCAAATATGGTGAATGTAATCATGAATTGAAGAACCATTACCGATATTCCCCATGTCTTGAGTATGTTTTAAATTTAATTACTTTAAAGCTTTTAATATGTCACCTGCAGTAATAGATGTAAAAACAACATTTTGAATTTATAGGGGCAATATCCACTTTAAAACCATCTTATATTTGACAAACCGTAACATGTTGCTGAAGGCTGACGTCATACGTGACGCGAATCTATAAGATTTCCCCGACCAAAAATCGCTCATCACGGTTAAAGAAGTTTTCACTTCGAAAAAAAATCGTGTAAATACATCTTCTGTAGTAGTTTTATGAGGGTCGTTGGCGCGATTTTGGTTTGACATGCAGTAGTGGTTATTTTTTAACCGACTTTAAAAACGAGGAGGTTATTATTTCATCTGTATTTTTTTTGTATGTTTGTTACGCGCGTTTTTTTCTCCGTCAATAGTGTACCGAGTTGTAAAATTATTTTTTTTGTTCGAACGACACTGCCGAGGTGATCCTGCTGTCAAGTGTGGATCTGATCAGTGTATCTCAGAGAAATCAAGAGAAACCCTCGAATTCTATAGAATACTTATACATTTGTATCCAAAAATATTCAAGTTTTTACATATTGCAGTCACCATCTTATTTTGCTGATCTTATGATGGAAGGTGCAACCTAATGCACCGAATGTTTTCACCCATTTAAGGGTTGTTTTTAAACGCTGGTATGTACTTTGTTTATTTATAACTTTGAGTTTACATACAAAAATCATATATAATTTTATAGTTAAATGTTTATTTAAAGATTTTATATGTGTTTCCTTTACAGTTTTATTATAAATAAATCTATTGTATTTCATGTTCAATCAATTTCACTCCAAGTTCATGATTGATAGTTTATTGGCGAAAAAACAAAAATTTAACCAAACAGCTTCATTCAGATGTTTGTTATTCCATTAGACGGTAAATTCATCAGACATGGCGTGAAAGTGGTACAACGCACAGCAAAACTAATCTTCTGATTTCCGCCTTAGACGATAATATAACTAATAAATTAAAGATTAATTTCATTTTAAAAATTGCCGTAGCAAACCAAAAGTTAGACTATTTAGATTATATAGGAAACGTTAATAGCGCGCTATTTCTCCGAAATCTAAAAGAAACCTTAACAAATTGAACAAAAAGTTACTTATGAGATCCACTGTTTTTTTTCTGTTCCTTTTTTTTCTTCTTCTTAGTTAATGGCAATCTGTGTGTACACACAATTTGTGCCAATGTCATGTAGGTAAGATTTTCAATCTTGTATCAGCGTTACCAAGCTCCAACAGAACGGTGGCCTATCCTGCTCAAACTTTCCATGGAGCTTTGTCGGCACCTCAGAATGTATGCTACGCGTTGTCTTCTATAATAAACTTAACTTGAACACAATAACTAAACTATTTCACACAAAACGCCACCAAGATTACATGATATAGAGACAAGTACACAAGTTTAATGAATTAAAGAAAACAATTGCTACATGTCAGACTGAGATCCCGCCAAAAACTCCTTCTGTTCCATTTATTCCTTTTTAAGGAAAAGGCAAAGGTACTAGAATAGAGGGGGTGCGAATTTGGTCCCACCTCCACGTGGTGCACTCTGGGCAATGATCGACAGTGTTCTCTTAGGATTACTGCTGATCGTTGGCGAGGAGGACCAACCCAATCCAAGGTGTTAAGTGAACCGTGCCGAAGGAGGCGTGGCTGGGGGGGGGGGGGAGCCCAGTCGTAAACGGTACCTCTATGATACCGGAGCACTTCAGAGGATAATTTTTGCTCTTTCCACCGACATGCGGGGCTCTTTCAGTGGTGACCTCTTATTTCCCTAACTTATCGCGGGAACAGTATGAATGAAAACACCGTACTCTTGAATTTCAATTCCCTCGTTGACGCTATAGATAAATTTAGTGTCGTCAGTTCTTCTGGGACGGGGGGAGGTAACATCTCCCCAACGCCCAGACTAAGTACCTCAATAACCCAGATAATAGATCCTAAGGCGGAAGTTGCTTCGGCGACCGCAGCGCCTACGGAGACTGACTCTGAGGTAAGTAAAGGTAAAACATTTGCGGTTACAGGCTGTCCTGTTTCCTCTATCTCCACAGCCTCTGGGCTGGAAGGGTCAACTCCCCTGGCGCAGCATATCCTTACAAAGCCCTTAGGTAGAGGAGGTTACAGTGGAGGCAGGACTAGGAAGACAGGTGGAATCCAACCTTGAGGTGGACTTACTAGTCCCCAGACAGGCAGGAAGAATACCAGTCGGAAACCTTTACGCAAAAAACAATAGCACAAATCGCTGTCATGCGAGATTCCTCCAGGTTAATCTCCATCATGCTGTTGTAGCAATGGCGGTACTGGAGAAATGCTTCTCAGGGGGCATTGTGGACCTCACTCTTATACAAGAACCCTGGGTGCGCAATAATACTATTATGGGATTGAAGACCGCAGGGAGTGTTTTTTGCACACAACTGCGGAACTAAGCCCAGAGCTGGTATAGTTTTTAGCAAAAAAACTAACTTTCTACCTGTTCCAGAGCTTTGTTCAGATAACCTGGTTGCAGCGTATATTAATCTTGACGGGTGGAAGGGCTCCAAACTATTCGTTTATTCAGCCTATCTACCTGGAGAGAACAGTAATCCCTCAGAAGAGCATATGCGGGTTGTGGACTATGCGAAGAAACACAACGCTGAGCTGCTGGTGGGGTGTGACGCCAATGCTCACCATACTACTTGAGGTAGCAATGACATTAACGCAAGAGGAGAGTTACTTTTTGATTTTATTACAACTAGTAACCTAACTGTTTTAAACATAGGATGTAAAGCAACCTTTGTTACACGTGCTAGACAAGAAAACTTAGACATAACATTCGCCACTAACAATGTAGCTAGGCATATTATAAACTGGTGTGTAAGTGACGAAAACTCTATGTCTGATCACAGACATATTAATTTCGAGCTCTTATTTACAATAAAGAGTCAGAATATTCTATATAGGGATCCCAGGAATACCTCATGGGATACCTACAGGGATACCCCAAGGTCTAACCTGGAAACGCTCGCTAAAAATATTAAGACAATTGATAGTCTAGAGTTGGCAACTAATGCTATCACGACATCCATTACTGATGCATACCAGCAGAGTTGCCCTGTAAAACAAAAGACCTAAATAAAACAAGTTCCCTGGTGGAACTCTAAGCTTAAAAAGCTTAGGGAAAAAACTAGGCGGCTTTTCAATAGGGCCAAAAACACAAAGGAGTGGGAGACATACCAACTGGCCCTAACCAAATACAATAAAGAAATTAGGAAAGCGAAGCGGGCTTCCTGGAGAAAGTTCTGTGAGGAAATCAATGATACGCCTCATGGAGCAAGAATTCACAAGGTGACCGCTAACGACAAACCTAAACAAATAGGACTCCATAAAAAACAAGATGGGACTTCACTTACAGTGAAAAGGAAACCACGGAGCTCCTTACGTCAGTTCATTTCTCAGGTTCTGAGAGACTTACTTTAAGTAGCCTACCCTCCTCAATAAGGCCTCAATTAGAGGACTGGCGTACAGCGGCAAGCATTATAAGACCACAGAGTGTGCAATGGGCTATAAAGTCAATCAAACCATATAAAACAGGTGGAGAGGATGGAATTCAGCCTGTGCTATTACAGCGAGGTCTTGACATTCTCACACCTGTAATTATTAAGATTTTCAGGGCAAGCCTTGCTTGGGGATATATACCTGAACTATGGAGAAAAGTATGATTACTTTTTATACCCAAGGCCGGTAAAAACGATTACGCTATGCCAAAGTCCTTTAGACCAATAAGCCTTACATCTTTTCTTCTCAAAACTATGGAAAAGATAATTGATAGAAATATTAGGGAAGTGGTATTAACCACAAACCCTATAAGTTCTAAACAACATGCTTATAGCAGAGGAAGATCTACTGAGACTGTAGATAGAGTGGAGAAGGCATTAGAAGATAAGGAAATTGCACTATGTGCATTTCTGGATATTAAGGGCGATTTTGATAAACACACCCACTAGAACACTAGTTCATGGGTTAAGTGTTAAAAAGGTTGATTCAACCACTATAAAGTGGATTGAATCAATGCTCTCAAACCGTATAGCTAAATTATCATTGCATGGCACTAATCATGAGGTGGTAACCACAAGAGGTTGTCCACAAGGAGGTGTTCTATCGCCCCTGTTGTGGACCCTAACAGTGGATCAACTCCTGCATAAGATGGAGGAATTAAGGATTGACGCCCAGGGCTACGCTGATGACCTGGTGGTAGTTGTCCGAGGTTTCTCTAAAAGTAAAATTTCGTACCTTATGCAGAAAGTACTAAGTGTCATTGACAAATGGTGTAAGGACAATGAACTGAGAATAAATGCAGACAAAACTGTCCTAGTACCATTTACCAAGAAAAGGCGTCTCAACCAACCTTCACTAAATGGCAAAACAATAAACTTCTCACCAGTGGTCAAATACTTGGGTGTTATTCTCGACCAGAAACTGACCTGGAATAGCCGAATTGGATATATAATTCAAAAGACTAAAATAGCAATGGGGATCTGTAGTCGAATGACCGGAAAACGCTGGGGTTTACATCCCAGGCTAACAATATGGCTTTATACGGCAGTTGTCAGACCCATAATAGCATACGCCTATGAGGCTTGGTCCAAAAAGGCACAACAGCAGTCTGTTTGTACCCGATTAGTTTCAGTACAAAGAATGGCTTCTATCTTAGTGACAGGATCCATGTCGACAGCCCCTGGAGCGGCTTTGGGTTCTCTGTTAAATCTGACGCCCCTCCATCTACATGTAGAAAAGGTGACGAAGTTGACGATGCACAGATTGTACGCCCTCGGGAGGAAACAATGCATATCCCAGTCCATGAGATCTTTCTTAGACTAGTGATAGAAACACCAATTTTAGGGGTGATATCATCACATCGATGATTCCTGAAACTAATCTTAAAAAATCGTATGATGTCGAAATCCATCCACGGGACTCCTGGTTAAACAGTGAGATAACGTGGAAGGAAGGCAGTTTACTGTGATTTACCGACGGTTCCAAAATAGGACTTAACGTAGGCTGTGGAATATATGGAGAGCGATAAGTTTAGTCAAACAACTAATCTTGGTAGTTTTGCCTCCATTTTCCAGGCAGAGGTATACGGGATTCTTGAATGTTCCTGTATAAATCTGCAGAAAGCCTACGTGACCCATACAATATATATCCATTCAGATAGTCAAGCCACTCTCTTGGCGCTGGCTTCGGACGTAGTTGAGTCGAAGCTTGTTGCAAATTGTGTGGTAATGCTAAACAGCCTGGGTAAGAATAACAGGCTGATTTTAAGATGGATCCCAGGCCATGCAGGAGTTCCCGGCAATGAAGCTGCAGATGCGCTTGCAAGAGCAGGGGCTATGGAAACACAAATTGGGCCTGAACCATTTTATGACATTCCAAAAAGCCTAGTTCGACTGACCATAAGAGACCAATATACCTATAAGGCTATAGAATTATGGAATAAATTGCCAGTACAAATTCATTCCAAAGAGCTCATCAGAGCATTCACTCAGCGCAAAGCTGGAGAAGCCCTGATGCTCAGTAGAAATCAGCTACGAGTATTAGTATTAGCACTAACTGGACACTGTTGTTTGGGCAAGCATATGCACAACATCGGTGTCCAGAACACAAGAGAGTGCAGGTTCTGTGAAATAGCAGACGAAACACCAAAGCAAATCTTGTATGAATGTGATCTATTAATACCCATACGTAACCGAATTCTGGGTAAGCATGTGTTGCTCACGGAGGAGGTACAAACGCTCTTTGCCAAAAGGTTCCTACAGTAGATTCAAGTTGTAGGTATAGGCAGTGAGCTTTAGCAATATAGGGGCGATCACAATAGATCTGACTAGGTCGCAGTGATACAGGACTGCTTAAGCCTGCATAGCCCCTTTCCGAATAATAATAATAAAGGTACTAGAAGACTTTGCAGCCAAGTCAGAGGTAAGGAAAACTATCAATAAATGAATGGCGATAACAAAACGGTAGCCTTCTGTTACAACCACAAAGGGAATGATTGGGACATTTCAGAATTCACGTTCAGTGTCATTATTTTCACTTTACTACACTTGCGTATCATAACTATTACGTTTACGTAAAATCCCAACAAAATTACATAATTTATAGTCAAATACTGCAAAATAATGAATTAAAAACAAGGACGACAACATGGCAGAACAAAATCACGCCAAGTACACCAAGATGAGAGATCCACTGTTTCTCAAAAGTAGTTTTTAAAAGTAGCTAGTTAAAGGCAAAAGAGTTAAAAATCAATCAAAATATTACCTTGAATTGTTTAAAATAAATTATGGGTTATTTGTAGTATTTAATATTACTCGCGTTTTTTGATAATTTATTACTTTTACAATTTTTTTTTTTTGTGGATTTACACAACAATATATGTTTGAATACATTAATCTTTTTATTGCGATTTGATATCGATGTGTACTTACGAATATTAACATCGATATCAACATTGATGTTTAATTATTTACACATAGTTATCGACATCAATTATCGAGCATCCCTATTGTTTAGTGTTTATTCTTGGGACAAAATAAGTGTATTGGTTCTTATTATAAATATTTTTGGATTCCGCTGTCAAGAGTGTTAAAGGATACACGTGTTAGCGAGATTGGCTAAGAAATATTATATTAGGGCTTATTCATATATAGGTTTAAGTTGATTTATCTTTGTGGTGGTGGTTTTGCACGCAATAATATAAGGTAAGTGTAGTTTTATGTGTTTATAAACTGTCCATTGTTTACTGCTACTTCTAGCACAAACAATGGACAGAATACCCCCTGATCCACCCGATCCCCCAGACCAACTGTCCTTAGTAACTGATCCCATGAAAACTCGTTCGGGGTTGACTTTGATTCCGTCAGGGTCTAAACGACATTTAGAACCTGCGAATTGTCCTGAACCGATAAAAAAAACAGTTACGGACCCGGCTTCAGCCACACCATCAGTCCAAACGGTGTACACGCATCCCAGCCTAGTCGATGGTATTAAAAAATATGACGATTATGACAAAGGGCCATACATTGTACATGTGTCACGTTCCGAATTGGATCCAGCAGCAGGAACAACGATCCGTCCTATTAAGTTTGGACAGTTCCTAGCAGTAAACAAAGTAGAGAATATATGTAAGGGTGGCTTAAAAAAAGTTGGCAGGAACCGAATTGCAGTCGAATTTAAGTCTGCAACGGACGCCAATAGTTTTTTTTAGGCAATCCTTTGTTACAACTAAACAAATATACATCAAATATCCCCAGCTACAATATTACTAGAATGGGCCTTATCAGGAATATACCGGTTGAATGGTCAATGGAAGAGTTAGTCGAATCATTAGAATTGCCTGAAGGATGTGGTACAATTTTAAAAGCCCGTAGGTTAAACAGAAAGAGTATTATAGATAACATACCTAATTGGATTCCTACCCAATCTGTAGTTGTGACCTTTAAGGGTCAAATTCTGCCTAAGCATGTATATTCCTTTTATATGTCTCTACCTGTAGAAACTTACCAGCTCCCAACCATCCAGTGTTTAAATTGTTGCAGATTCGGTCATATAAAATCACAGTGCAGATCTAAACCCAGGTGTTTTAGGTGTGCACAATTTCACACTGGTAATGAGTGTAGTATATTGGAAGAAAATGCTACTTGCATGTATTGCTCAGGTAAACATTTTTCTATAAATAGAACTTGTCCAGAGCAAGACAGACAAAGAGCAATTAAATTAGTAATGTCTCAGAACAGCATCTCTTATGAAGAGGCAGCATTAAAATTCCCTCCTGTACGAAGGTCGTATGCTGAGACAGCACGGGAGCTGTTTGCTTCTCCAGTCCCTGTATCCAACACTTCCCCGGTACCAACCACCCAAGAACCTAGATCTTACAAAAAAACATTTTTTACCAACTCCCGTCCTAGAGCACCTCTTGGTAAATCATATGATAAACTGGCTCATCAATCTATTATTGCCCCCCAATCGTCTTCCCTTCCTAATGGGTGTGCGCTTCAGCATAATCCCTCCCCAATTGTCACTCCTAATGACAACTTGCTAGACTGTATGTTGTCAATGGTTTTAAGTTTGGTTTCCATGTATAGTGATAGTCTACCGTCCAACGTTGCAGAAAAGATTACTCAAATAACTAACATTATTTCTAAAGATGGATACAATCAAAATTCTTCAATGGAATACTAAAAGCATACGCCAGAGAAAACCTGAACTTCTAAATATAATTTCTTCAGATTCACCATCCATAATTGCCATTTCGGAGACATGGTTGTTACCTGGTTCTCGGTTTCGAGTTTCGGGTTATTCCTGTATTCGAGATGACAGAAGTGATGGATACGCAGGTGCCGCCTTGTTTGTGAGGCGAAACTGTCCTTTCTCTCAAATTATATTACCTCGACACAGTGAGGGGATAAATGCTGTTGCTGTCAGGTTCAACAGCATGAGCTTCTTGTCCTTGTATATCCCACATCCTCATTCTTCTTTAATTTCTGATCTTCTTTTAATTATTTCTTCACTTGCTCCTCCAGTCATTGTCATGGGAGATTTTAATGCTCATCACACTTCATGGGGTTCTAATCATTGTGATCTCTTTGCTCATTCTCTTCTTGAGATCTTTGACGAAGCAAATTTGTGTGTAGTGAACGATGGCTCACCTACACGTAGGGTACTTCCTTCACAAAATCCAAATTGTGCTGTTGACCTTACTTTATGTTCTCCATCCCTCTCCTCTTTAATCTCCTGGAAAACTCTTAACAATTCATTTGGTAGTGACCATTTCCCTATTCTTGTCTCTGTCCCTCAAAGAAATTGTTTTAAATCTTATAATTCACCCGCTTTGAGATATAGGGTAGCGTCTGCAGATTGGACAGGCTACTCGTCATCTTTGGATGAGAAAGTTGACCTAATCTCGCTCCCTAATAGTTCAAGAACAAATACCCTAGAAATCTATAAAGTATTTACAGATAATATTATAGCTAGTGCTGATTTACATATTCCTATTAAGAAAATCACGAAGAACCCTAGAAAATCTCCACCTTGGTGGGATAACGAATGTACGGCTTTAGTTAAGCAACGAAATATTGCAGAAACTAATTATAACACTTCCATGACAATGGCAAACTTCCTAACTTTCCAAAGACTAGCAGCCCAAGTAAGAAAACTACTGTCTACCAAAAAAAGGCTTGGATGGACCCAATTTTGTGAGGGTTTGGCTCCGAGAACACCTGCGGGAATAGTTTGGAAACAAATCAGACGTTTTCGTGGATATTATGACTGTAGTAATTTCAGCCCAAGTGATTCATCACAATGGATAGACAGTTTCGCTGACAAACTAGCTCCTCCTTATGTCCCTTGCTATGACTCCTTTCTTTCCCCACCTTCATACCTTCCTGCTCAGGGTGGAATAGATTCATCTTTTAGCTTTCCCGAGCTTCAACAAGCCCTGGATGGTTTGGTGGACTCAACTCCAGGTATTGATGGCATCCCTTATTCCTTCTTATGCAAAGCTGGCAAAAAAACGAAGCAATTTTATTTAAAGCTAATTAATTCCTTTTTTGACCAAGGCATCGTCCCTAAGATTTGGAATTCGCAAATTGTTATCCCGATACCTAAACTTGGCAAGGATCCTTCAAACCCTAATTCCTACCGACCTATTGCCTTATCGTCAGTCCTGGCTAAAATTGTAGAACACATGGTTAAGAACCGATTAGAGTGGTGGATAGAGAAAAATGATATACTCCCAAGGTCTCAATTTGGTTTCAGAAAAGGAATGAGCACTGTAGACAGTTTGAGCATCTTAACTACTGACATTCGTTTAGCATTCAGCAACAAAGGAGTCCTTATCGGGGTGTTCCTAGACATATCCTCTGCCTACGACAATGTCCTTCTTCCGGTGCTCAGAAATAAGTTATTACAGCTGAGTATCCCTGAGAAGCTGGTTAGATTTATAATAAATATGTTAAAGGAGAGGACCATTTTAATAAAATCGCAAGGTTCTTTTTTGGCGTCTCTAGAACAATCTGGAAGGGTCTGCCTCAAGGGTCAGTCCTCAGTCCTCTGCTATACAACCTATATACCTACGATCTGGAACAATCTGTCTGCTCATTTTGTGAGATCTTGCAGTATGCAGATGACATTGTCCTCTATGCATCAGCCGAATCTATCGTGAATGCCTCCAGATGTTTAAACTCCGCACTGTCTTACCTGCAGGAATGGTTGGACGAGCATGGGCTTTCATTATCCGTAGCTAAGAGTTGTTCAGTCACATTTACTAAAAAGAGACAATTAGTACCATCAGAAGTGATGTTAAATGGTGAGCTCATTCAGGAGAAAAAAAATGTAAAGTTTCTAGGTGTAATCCTTGACTCCAGACTTTCTGGACTTCTGCACTATGACGAAGTAGCTAAAAAGTGCGATAAAAAAAAACATTAATATTCTTCGATCTTTGTCTGGCGTGTGGTGGGGAGCCCATCCCTTTACACAAAAGTTAATTTACAATGCCATCATACGTAGCCATATGGATTACGGATCCTTTATTTTGAGTCCATGTAATAAAGCTGCATTGGAAAAAATTTGCAAAGTACAGTCCAAAGCCCTTCGGATTATTCTGGGCGCAATGAAATCTTCTCCAATTAATGCTTTGCAGGTAGAGTGTGTAGAACCTCCACCCTCTCTACGTAGACAGTTCTTATCTGACAGATTTCTGTTCAGATTGCTCCAAAATTCACTCCATCCCCTTTTACCTAAACTTCAAACTTTGCTACAGAAATATGAATCGCAGGATCACCAATGTATAGATAATTACCCATGTATTCTACAATCATTCATTAAATATTCCCACCTACCATTTCCTGTTTACCAGTTTCCTACAAGTCCCTTATATAGCACTTGTTATGAAGCTTTAATATTTCATCCACACATCATGTTATATTTTGGTATCAGTTCAGGCAGTTCAGAATGTAGTCAAATATTTAATCAGGAAATAACTAGGAATTGGGCAGACTGGCTGACTATATTTACTGATGCTTCAAAATTCTCAGATAATGGCTGTTTAGGTTCTGCTGTTTGGATACCTAAGTTTAGCATTATACTAAATTTTAAATGTCCTCCTCTTACTTCTGTTTTTACAGGTGAGTCTATTGCTATACTTGAGGCAATTCTTTATGTAAAATCCCACAGTTTAGATAAAACTATTATTTTTACTGACTCTAAAAGTTGCCTTCAATCCATTTTATCTAACCCATTCCGTTCAAAATTTAGGTTCCCTATAATTCTAAAAATAAGGCAGGCACTGTTTGATTGTCATACATTGGGACTGAATATAGTTTTAGCTTGGATTCCTGGACACTCTGGTATCGCAGGTAATGAGACTGCAGATTCCTGTGCTAAAGTAGCCATTAGTACAGGTTCCCTAGCATATAATAAAATTTATTCTCATGACCTCTGTTCTCAAGCAAAACCAAACATGTTTAAAACTTGGATGAGAGCATGGCGAATATCTAGAAATAAGAAGGGTAAATACTATGGTGAAATCCAATCTGAAATCCCATCAAAACCTTGGTTCTTTAAATTTAGGTATCCCAGTAAGTTTGTTTGCTCTACCATTTGCCGTCTGCGGTTGGGTCATGCGTGTACACCGGTCCACTTAGCCAAAATAAGGATAAGGGATCACTCTATATGTGAATGTGGATTGGACGAAGGCACTCCAGACCATATCTTTTTTAACTGCCCAAATTTACGTGAATCTTTATACGATCTTTTACCTTCCAATATCCCGCGTCCTACTAGCATTAAATGTTTGTTGTCATTAGTAAACACCCCCTTTATTAAAATACTATGTAAATTTATAGAAATTAACAAAATGAAATTTTGATCTTTAATACTACATTTTAATTATTGCATGTGTTCTTGTTATTGTTTGGTTGTGCCTGGTGGTGGTACTATTCTACATGTTGTGTTGTCCCTTTTGTTTTAGATAACTCAGCTTATACGAAAAGTTTGGTTGAACAACTTCAATAGAACAGACCAGAATTTGTAACCGGCTAACCTCCTTCGTTTAAATTTTAACCACTTGACACTGGCGGAATCATGTATATCACATATGCCACTATTTTTATCAGAAACAAAACAGAGTTTCTCACCGGCTAATTTCATTCGTTCTAAAAACTAGTTATCTACTTGACATTGGCGGAATTGTGTACATCTCGCATGTCGCCATTCTCATAAGAAGTGAAGTGATAAATATTTTAAAACAATGAGCAGTTTTCCCTAAGCTATTTAAATTCATATGCTTACAATTGATGGTAAAGGTAAGGTTTATTTTTCAATAATATAAGTGATCATGTGTATATAAATTGTTACTATCCCATCACAATGTATATTGTATATCTATGTATAATAAATAGTAGGTACCTATGTTTGAAGTCACGTTGCAGGCGGCGTGTACCACTCTGACAGTTCTATATTTTTCAATTCTGTAGTTATATGGTATGTACGCCAGACGTGATGTTGCCTTCAGGCTGGTTTTACGTTCTTACTGTATCGACATAATATTTCCGAAGGTTCTAGAAGGTGTGTACTATTTGATCATAGCGTCCCTTGAATTTTTGATTATTTTCTGAATATCAAAAGAACATTTAAATAATTACATTTTCTTTCTTTATTGTGTTTGTTTTATTTGCAAGTATATATTATTATTTATTTAGTTTGAGCTGAAAAATTAAACTGTAAAATAGTAGTCATACTAAATATCCATTAAAGATAGGTCAATTACATAGATGAGAATAGTGCTTATAAATATGTTGTTGTAATAAATAAAAAATATGTGATATTTTTTTTTATTGTCTCATTGTTACTCTCATTCATTCAAAGATTTGTATTTTTGTATGTAATGAATAAACTTAAAAAATACTGGACCGATTTGGATGAAATTTGGTAAGGAAATAGTTTGAAATCCAGGGAGTGACATAAGATAGTTTTTAATCCGAAAATCGCAGAGATCAGCTAATCTATAATAATTTTAATTAATACAGAGTACATATCAAGGTATAAATGTTGAAAATTTAGTATCTTAATTTTTTTTTTGTAAATCGAAACATAAATTAATATTAACAGTTATAGTAATTCTCTAATATAATAAAATAATTTAATTTAAAAGTTGTATATCATTCAGAAGTAATATTAGAATTTTGATTAGTAAGTGGCAAAAGTAAATATGCTATAAAGTTATGTAAACATTAATAGGAATATGATTAAAAAATATATATAAATATGATATGTTATATCTTATCTATTTCTACATATGTTCCATTATTAAATCATAAAAAAACAATAAATAATATCTTTTAATTATTTAGTAAAATAACTAATTACTGAATAGTATTTAAATATTGTTTTTCGCTCTAATCCTTATTTCTAGTTGAGTTAAAATAAATTGAAACGAAATAATTATAGAATATGTACAATTTGAATTTATAATTTTATTTATTCCACAGGTACAGCAGTTTACACAAATATAAACAGTAACTGTTTCCTAATTTCATTATACAAGAATATTTCATAAAGAATTTGATTGAACACATGATCAGGAAATTCATATAAGATAATATCCATATTATAATGGTAAGTTATAATTTCTTAATTAAAATAAGAACATGTTTTTATTTCCTGTAATATCTTCACACAGCAAATTAGATGAGAAAATTTTAGGTGTTTTACCTTTTCCAAATAATTTTAAAGACTTTAATGAAACAAATGAAGTTCTATTTGTGAATTCTGACCATTTTCTATGAAATAATATTGAATATGAGAACAAATTTTTCTAATCTTTACCACTAATTAATACCAACGCAAAATTTTAGAGTAGTCTGAGTTTTCTGGTATGTTACTTAATAACTACTAACTTAATTTTTTTGTTTAATACTAGCTGTGCCTGCTTTTCATATGTTCTTTAACCCCTTAAGCTTCCATTGTTTTCCTATTGTCTCATTTTTATAGGTAATCAACATATTAAGGTGTTTTATTTTTTATACGGGGAACCCTAATTAATTAACCTTTATTTTTTTCGATACTAAGATAAAGTAAAAATATTTGTCATAAAATCAAACACTTGCCCGTACAACTGCGTTGAATAGGATTTTATTCAACTTTTTATGAGTTTTGATTATTTTACGCGGAACCCTAATTATTTTCCAAAATCAATAGTACCATAAGTTACGAGGAGTAACTTCGGCTATCAAAGTTAAAGATTCCGTCAAAATCAGTTTAGCCGTTCCGGAAAAAGCAATGATTTAAATAAAATTGTATTTTTGTTATTGTTATCTTATATGAATGTACTCATATCTATTTAGTAAAAAAATATATTTTGACATTACAAATAGACATTTCAATTTTGTTGATTAGTATAGATTGAATTTTCTAATGTTAATTAAAACTTTACCCATGGTTACGACAAATAAATTAACGAAATCCATATAAAAAGGAAACCGTAGGGTGGCAAAGTTTCGAAAGCTTGAACTTGTACGTGTTCTCTTTACTCAACTTGTTATTGTGCAAAGCACATAAAAGTGGTAATTTTCACCAGTCGAATAAATTTTTTTCGTAAGAGGCAGCCTTTTTAAAGAAATTTGTCCAAAACTTTTCTTATTAAGCCGGAACAAAAGCTGATTTGTGTAAGTCCTGTCCTACAACTGAAGGTAAGAAGTTACCTAATATGAAATTATTTGTATAAATCGAAATACAGGTTATATATATATACCTAGTATATTAACCCGGCACTGCTAAGGTTATGTTATTACATATAAAAACATTTACAAATTGGAATAAAAAATTATTGAAGTCATTGACCGGAACAAAAACTATCCTATCTTGAAGTTTAATCTAGTCACACACGGTCTGCAAAATATCATTAAAATCGCTTAATTATTTAATTTCAATTAGGTCCAATATTTTTTTTAAATTCATATTTTCTGGATCATGTTCACTAAATCCATCCAGCAAACTGCAATACTTTACATTAATAACATGTACGTATATACCTAATTAAAAGTAATGTATGCTTTTTTTATATTTTAACGTTTTTATCTTTAGTAGATTGACTAATAACAATACAAATTAAGAGCATTGCAATTTTGAATTTTAAACTATCTCTGGAATCTCTGACTCGTGTATTATGAGTATTTGGCACTTTTGCAACTGCGATCTTGTTTATCGTTATGTCATCGGTTAAGCACATGTTATCCTCGTGCAGACTATGAGTCAATAATTTATTGATAAACAATTAATTAGTGGCCACAAGGCTATTTATACTAAACATTTAATTCAGTAACGGAACATAGTAATTAAATTTATATTTTTTATTTTTAAATCAATATTAAATTAAATTTTCCGAAAATTATATTCTTATGTATCTATAAGATAAAATATAACGAACTAAAGTTGAAAAAATAAAATTTACACTTAAAAGAACATTTCTATTGGTGTGTTTTTCCATGTGCCCTTATTAAAATTTCCCTTCCCTACCGTGTTCAGGATTTTATTGTCGTTTTAAACTACAGTTGTTCGCAGTTCTCCCCCATTCACAGCAGCTGGGATTCTGGATTTTACGCTTCATTCCATTAGGTTTCAGACGTGTTTTGTCGGATTTATTTATTGGATAATATTAACGTTAATATAAATTCGAGTTTGGCGATCAAAATACGGTCGACTATTATCCAGTGTCTAAACGAAGTCGTCACCGATACGGGCGACAAATAAAAACATAAATTTCTTATAAAATGTCTCTTTATATAACGATCCTGCAGAAAGACTCCCTCACTCATCTCCACCAAGTCTGCGAATCTACAAGCATATAATCGGACAAACCTTTATCGAGCCATGACTTAATCAAAATTTCTCTGGTTGTATTGTTCTTCATTCGGTCTATATTTTTTTTCTTTATGGTAACTTAATTGAATAAAAAATAAAACGAATCAATTCTCTATTGATCCATGTCACAAACTTGATGTTCCTGGACAAAAGTACCCTGTTTTTTAAAATGATATACCACAAATTAAAGAGCCTTGACACAAACGAACCTTATTCTATACTCGGTACTTGCTACTACGTCTTGATAATCCTCAAGCTTATTTCTGGTTTGGATAATTTAGAAAAACTTGGGTCCAACATACTCGAAGATATAAAAATCCCTGCCGCAGCATCTATCTATGATCAAAGCAAAAACGACTAAATTTTGGGAAAAAAAAAAAAAAAAAAAAAAAAAAGTAAACATTGGTGTAGTAATCACCTCATGTCATCGAAAATAAGTAAAGAATATCCTTCCCCTTTGGTACATGTGTAATATTGGAATGACCTCAATTATTAAAAATATTATACGTCTTTAATGATATCACCTTGTAAGGATAACTCTTTTTCTATCTGTTTAATTTTATGCATTAGTTTACGTTCAAAGGGATACTATACAAACTCATACTAGACAAACCAGTCTGCGTAAGTCTAATTGTAAATCATCATTGGTTTAATTATCTATATATATAATAGCTCTGTGCCCGCGGTTCCGCCCGCGTTTCAAATATTCTTCATAGTCTTTTAATTTTTTTTATACGGAGCCCTAATTATTTTCCTAAAAATGTTTTAGTACTAATATAAAGTAAAAATGTTTCTCATAAATTCAAGCACTTGCCCGTAAAACTGTGCATTGAATCTGATTTTATTCAATTTTTTTGGTGAGATTTAATTTTTTTTTACGCTGAACCCTAATTATTTTTGAAAATTTAAAGTTACGCGGAGTAACTTCTGTTATCTACCAAAAATGTCCCGTCTAAATTCGTCCAGCTGTTCCGGAGCTTAGCCAGAACAAACAGACAGACAACAATTAGAGAAATTCTATTTTTGGAATAGGTATCGCATATATATTTATTGTAAAATAAAATTGACATTACAAACGGACATTTCAATTCTATTTTTATTGGTATAGATTTATCGGGCCTGTTAATCAATGGGTTATATATTCCGTTGCGTAACTATGTTACGTAACCGTTGTTAAATGAATATTATCGAGTAATCCGGATGTTGATATTGAATTAAATTGATGTGTTTCTTTTTAGGTAAGATAAAGTACACCATAACAATGTTAGCAGCCGCTGAAACACTGTCGGCATCCACAACGCTATCTCACGAGCCGCGAGGTCTTATGCCAGTGTCGGCACCTTCGCGTCAGCCACTCGTTAAACATACAGTTCACTGGTTCAGAAAGGGGTTACGTCTCCACGACAACCCCGCGTTGAGAGAAGGGTTACTCAATGCGGCCACTTTTCGATGCGTTTTCATTATAGACCCGTGGTTTGCGAGTTCGTCTAATGTTGGCATTAATAAATGGAGGTATGTATGTATTTGTATATACTGTGTGGGCTGTTCAAGCATTGCGTAAACAACATTTTGGTCTTTTTAACCTTCCTCGCCATGACTACGTAATGGTGGGGGGGGGGGGGGTTTAAGAAAATCTAAACATGCTCTTACATTGGGGGGAAGGGAGGCAAAATCCATTCTTACGCAATATTTTACAAGTCAAAATATATTATTAAAAAACCAATTTCTATTTTGGATCTTGAATGATTTTCTTTATTTCATAATGTGCACTTCGATTTTCATCTTATTTTACAATTTTTTATTGTTTAATCAAATTTTAAAATCTTAATTATGTTCATTTTCAGCCATTTTAAATGTCATAAGTAATGATTATATTATAGTGGATTCTTCCCGCGTATTAATTTTATTTTAATCGTTTGGGACATAAAAAATGATTCAGGCTGATTTTAGAGTTGGATAGGTATGATAGGTGGATCTGAACCCGCGTCCATTGATGCTAAAATCCGACCGCACTATCAACTGCGTCATCATCGCTTCAAACTTTATTCCAGGTTCCTATTGCAGTGTCTCGAAGATTTAGATGTTAGTTTAAAAAAAATTAATTCACGTCTATTCGTTGTACGCGGACAACCTGCAGATGCACTTCCCAAGTTATTCCGCGAGTGGGGAACCACCGCGTTGACATTCGAAGAAGATCCCGAGCCGTACGGTCGAGTACGTGATCATAATATTATGTCAAAATGCCGCGAAGTCGGCATAAGTGTCACTTCCCGTGTCTCGCATACACTTTATAAATTGGACAAGTGAGTATATTATATTATAAATCCACCTGTGCCTATAAATGTTTTTTAACCGACTTCAAAAAGAAGGAGGTTATCAATTCGTGTGTTTTTTTGTTAATCGATTTGCTAAATTTTAATCGAAAGAGTACACTCCCTAGAAGGTCCCATTTCAATCAGAATCTGATCAATGGATCTCAGGGAAATCAAGAGAAACCCTCGTATTGTATAAAATATTTATACATTTGTATATATATATATATATATTTATTGTAAGGGATTGTCCATTAAGTATAGGGGTTTCGCAAAACGTCTCATGTTATTTTTATTGTGTAGTATAAACCGTGTAGCGCCACGTGACTTTGACTAGACCTTGCCAGGTAAATATTATCGAAACTTTACAGAATGAAATTACGTTATAGTTACTTGTATTTAATAATAATAACATGTGCCATCTAAACTAGGTTTTTAGTCTGTGTCTCAGGTGTCAATGTCGTCCCAATATACATCATTCCTTACTCCAAAATAATATTCTTATAAACTACAGAAATGCTTAATTTAGCACACTATTCGTGTGTATTTTATGGTGCGTGTGCATGTGTATTAGTATATGTGTGTGTGTTCGTATGTATAAATGAATATGTGCCTGTTTATATATTCGCTTACATGGGATATAGGTAATGTAACTTTATTGCTTGCGGTAGATTCTCTATCCCATTATAATCATATTAAAACAAAATTTTTGTAATTTATTTTGTAATCTATAATTATTTAAATTTATAAATGTATTTTTACAATTTAATGAATTGTATAAATGCAGCTCCAGATACCGATTTAAAGATAATAATTATTATGATTTTTTTTTACGATAGGTACAAAGTGTACCTAAAGTACGCGTTATCTTAGTTAGGGGGAGAGTTGATCAAAATTTTACGTATCACCAACGGGGTTGAGGGGTCTCAAAGTTGCTAAAAACATCAACATCCTACGCGGACACGGACCTAGTTCTGCTTGGCTTGTTATGACCTTAAATAAAAAAAAAATTGAAGTAATAATTAAGTAAGTAATTAATTAATAATAACAAAATAAGTGTCTACACAATAATTTAACATATAGATATAGAAAATAATTTAGATGTAAAATATAAGTAGATTTAAGCTCACATAAATTAATTGTGAAAGAAGATAACTAACTGCATAGCTGCATGAAATATTATAGGCAATTTTTTCTGACGCAAGTCGAATTAAACCTCCAATATAAAAAAAAACCCAATATAAAAGGACCCAGAGTCCGCAGAATATGTTTTATATTAATTAAAAAAAAAAAAAAAAAAAAAAAAACATGTGATTAATGGGCGACGGGTCGGCGTCCTTATATAAAATATTCATATTTGTGATCCCTAGTTGACAGATTTTTTGTTTAAAAAAGAATAAAAAATATTAACTAAATTTCAAGTCAAAATTTAGTTAAACATTTCGTCACTTAAATACATGTAGACCGGCTATCGATTAGACATTTTCATTACTACAGTACAGGAAAGCGGTTTGTTAACTTTTCAGAATAATAGAGCGTAATGGTGGTAAAGCGCCATTAACATACCACCAGTTCCAGGCGTTGATCGCCAGCATGCCCCCGCCCCCGCCCGCGGAACCACCCATATCGATACAGACACTGAACGGGGCCACTACACCGGTTTCTCACGATCACGACGATCGTTTTGGGGTTCCAACTCTTGAAGAACTTGGTGTGTATGTTCATCATACGTCGGCATCACGACAGAACACTACTTCATAGTCATTTACTTATTGACATTTATTTTTCTTTTCTCTTTTACAAAATATGTAATAACCATATTTCATACCAAAAATAGATAAATATTTTTTATTATTACAATTATTTACAACAACCAACAGATCAATGCGTAGTAACCATTTGAAATGTTAACAAAATATCAGCTGCTTTAGTTTGACAATTTAATGGTAGTCATACGGTCAGAGAGTGCATAAAAAATTCATGTCAGTATGAAATATGATTGCGAATGAAAAGGTCTATGTTTGAATTCGAATGAAATGTCAGATATTTGAACGAAATTATAAAAGAATGAATTTTTTTGTAATAATATTATAGTTATTGGTGAATATATAGAAGTGTATTATGGTAGCGTGATTTGGAATGGATGGCAATTGCGGTGAATGTAGACTGTGTGTGTCTGTTGGAAATAAAGTAAACGGTACTGTCTGGTGACATTGTGAAGATTAATTAAATTTATAGAAAAATCACATTTATTAACCCGTAGGACGATACTTTGTTTTACGAGTAAAATAGTGTTGTCTGGATGTGTGGTAGTAAAGATACCAAAGTAAGTTTATTGATGTAGAAGTGGGATCTTTTCACAATTTAAATGGTGAAATTACATTAGCAGATCTATTGGTAACGGAGTGGATGCATAGAATAGTGAGCTGGTCTGGAAGAAAATGTCGTCAACATAATGTTCAAAGGTATGTTACGTTGATTTGGGCAAATAAAGTATAAATGGCGGCAGTAGAAATTGAAAAGTAAAAAGTAATTGAACCTGGTCCATACGCACCTAGGGATTAACTCATCCAAAGTAAGTTAGGGTAATGTGATGTTACCAATCAGTTATAGATAGCGAATATTCACCATATCTCAGTTATATTAATACGTAGTGATTTTTTTTGAAAATGATTCACTTACAATAAAAACAATCATTCAATTAATTTTTATTACAAACCTTCACTGCAAATTATATGAAATTAACAATCACACATACAATACTTTTTAAAAACCATCAAAACATATTTATTCCCTTGAATATTTCATCCGAATTATCTGTAATGTATATATTCTGTGTGTATTTCTACTTTTTTTTTTATATATAACATTTGTTTTTTCTCATACACTGAAATGTACGTTCTTCATATTTAATTGAGACCTTACATTCAAAGTTTCATGATCAGAGCCGCCTCTAGTCCTTGTAGCGCCCGTTTGCAACCAATATCCTGGCGCCCTCCAGTAGGCGCGCAGTCAAAATGAAATACTTACAGTTATACGACAATTTGTATGCAATTTTTAATGTCGGGAAGCAATTTTAACTATTACCGGGCTCGGTGTCGGCCATAACACGGGCGCAGGGTCTTTGAGAGCGATGGCGCCTCGAGCGACGCGTCTTTGTAGGTGTCGCGAGCAGTCTCGGCGCCCCCTAAAACCCTGCGCCCATGTGCGCTGCTCACCCTGCACTAAAGACGCTCCTGCTCATGACTCTAAAAGTCACTTAATTTCTCATACAAATTTTGTATTTAGTATATCATTTTCAATTTTCTATGGCACCATACTAAATTTCATTAAAATCCATTCATTAGTTTTTATTTTACGTGTTGCTTGCATACATATTGATATGTACAAAATCATAAAAATATATCCATCAATTATTCTAAATCTTCTCCGATGTTTTTTTCGTCAAATTGTATTACAGATTTTTTTTTTTTTTGTAATTTATTTACACATCACTGCTTCGGCGGCCTAGTTGTATTACGGTACGACTGTCGTTCTGAGGCCTCAGGTTCGAGCTCCGGGTCGGGTCAAGTGATATTGGGGTTTTCTACTCAGTATCATCCCGGAGTCTGGAATTTGTGCCCGATATGGCGACAGGCTCGCCCCCTGTCACATCTGGGACGGAATTAAGCTTGGTAATATGTGGGTGGTGTAGTTCGCTATTTCACCTCTGCCTAACCCTTCGGGGAGAACAGGCGTATACACACGTGGGCACATAATATATACTTATTTTAATATTATAACTTTCCATTTAAGGTTTTGAAACGGAAGGTTTAAAGCCACCCGTGTGGGTGGGGGGTGAAAGCGAAGCATTGGCCAGGTTTTAGACAGGCATTTGGAGAGAAAGGCATGGGTCGCATCGTTCGGAAGACCAAAAATGACTCCGCAATCACTATTGGCAAGTCAAACCGGCTTATCACCATATTTAAGGTACGTGTTTTTAATAAAATACACATACAAAATCACTTATAAAATGTAAATATGATAAGAGTAGGAAGTTAATTATAATGTGTAAAAAGTAAAAGACGCAAAAATAAACATTTGCAAAAAAATTAAATCCTATTAATCATATTACAGATTCGGATGTTTATCGACGAGATTGTTTTATTATCAATTAACAGAATTGTATATAAGAATAAAACATGTGAGGCCTCCCCTATCCCTACACGGTCAGATATTGTGGAGGGAGTTCTTTTATTGCGCCGCAACACGGAATCCCAACTTTGACCGGATGGAAGGTAACCCGATATGCGTCCAGATACCCTGGGAGAAAAATCAAGCGGCTCTAGCGAAATGGGCGAATGTTAGTAAAAAATTAAATTTTGAATTTCTATTTAACCCCTTGAGCACTTACCTGGCGTTTACGCCAGCTTTCCATTGTTTTATTTACACATTAAAAACGAATCAAAAACTCACTCGTGTCAAACCATTAGAAAAATAAAGTCTTGTAAAAAACTTGTCAAAGAGTCATCAGAATGGGTTAAACTTTTCCTTGATAATATTTATTTATCTCACCTATTTAGGAGTTGGGTATTAATTTGAGGTAAGATTTTTCTATGGACTTCTTCTATATAAATTTCTGTTTTTGTGTCAGTTCCTGGAACTTATAATGTTTTTACTAAATGGGCTATTTTTATTATGGGCAAATGATGTAAAAAATTATACTAATAATTATAAAGAGGAAAGATTTCTATTTTTGTATGTAACGAATAAACTTAAAAACTACTTCATCGATTTGGATGAAATGTGCTATGGAGATAGTTTGTAACCCAGAGAGTGACATAGGATAGTTTTATTCCTAAAATCCCACGGAAACGGAAGTTACGCGGGTAAAACCGCAGAAGAGCAGCTAGTTCTGTATAATGTTGATACATAGATATCTAATATCGATATAAATTCAGATTATTTCTATTAATAAGGTTCCTCCCTTAGTTAGCTATTTTCTAAGTTATTATGTTATGATAGGGTATTGTCTAAATAAAGCCTTCATGGTTAATCATCCTACAAATTTGAAAAAAGTATGTAGATGTGTTTAGACAATATCATGTGGTAACCAGTACCTCTAACCTTAGCACTGCCATTATAACTGCTGGTTTCAATATATAATCGTAAAAGTTACGATTGATATCAAACAAAAAATATATCGGTTTTTCTGACCGACACTGATCTTATGAAAAAAGAACAATTGAAATTTCGGATTTTAGTAGATGGTTTTTTAATCGCTCAAATACCAAGAAAAATGTAATGATAGCAAAACAATTGGAACCGGCATAAACGCCAGGTTCGTACTCTAACAGTTAACTATCTACTGAAAACAGATTGAGGTCGAAAATTTAAACCGGCTGTTAGAGAGCTGTGGTATATATAAAAATATATTACAATTTTTACTATTAATATAAATAAAGTGTTTTTTTTTACTTCGCTTATTAGAAAATTAGATTACAATTGTTGATGCCTAAATATCATATTATATTGATGTGGAAAATATCGTACATTTCGTATTATACATACATTATTGAAAAATTGAAAAAAAAAAACAATTTCCTTTTTTTCATACATCACACTTAAACTCATCGATAGCTGCTAAACAAAAAAAAGCAATCGTCCGGTAAACGGTGGAGAGAAATATCTCGAACTGTCTGTGGTTTTTTTTTAATGTTTGTTTGATTGTTTTGTGTAGGGTCATACTGGATACCCGTGGATTGATGCTATCATGATACAATTACGCGAAGAAGGTTGGATCCACCACCTGGCGCGGCACGCCGTCGCCTGCTTCCTCACCAGGGGCGACCTCTGGATATCATGGGAGGAAGGCATGAAGGCAAGCAGTTTCCATTTTCAAATTTTTATTTACTTATTGACATTAGAATTCACAGCTCGTATAAAAAATACATTTAAACTAAACCGATAAATCAAATTAAGAGCCAAAAATGAATTTATAACTATTTAAAAACTAATTATCAGACAATGTTTACATGTATGTGTGCGTGAGTGCGTGTGTATGTAATGTGTATAAATGTGGATAAATTTTGTATTAATTGTTTACTAAAAAGATTTTCATTTGATTTCTAAAACTGTTTTTAGATATATTTTTATTATGAAATTTGAAGTTAAATATCAAAGATCTATATCACTGAATTGTTTGTTTATAAGTACGCGGAATTCTGCTCGTCAAGTTATTGAATCAATAGTTTGTTCGATGCTTGGGAATATGAAATAGTTGTGTGTGTGTCGAGTACTATTGTGTATTGTGTCGAGTAGTATGTTGTGTGTAACTATAGATCATTAATTTAAGTAAAAGTACTCTAATTTACACGCAGTAACATCAGCTATCTACAAAAAGAATTCGTCAAGCCGGAATTAAGATTAACCGGAACAAACAGAGAGACAACAATTTTTAAAATTGCTTTTTCGGTATAGGTGTCGTATATACATGTCATATCTATTTAGTGAGAAAACATAATTTTGATATTACAGTAATACCCCGCTTAGCGCGACCCCGTTACGCGCGGTTTCACTATAACGCGAATGTCAAATTTCGCGCTCAAATGCCTCGCATTACGCGAAAGAGTGTGTATAAACATAATGTAAAGACAGTAGATGTATTTTTCCGTAAAAAATAAGAGTATGTATTGCATAAAGTGTTCTTAGAATTAAAGTGATTGATTAAAATAATTTGTATTTTTTTGTATTAAATTTTGACTATGTTTAATCATAAACCTCGATATACGCGAATTTCAGTTAACGTGATTTTTTTCGGGACGTATCCCTCGCGTATAGCGGGGTATTACTGTATATTTATTCAGCTTAATACAGGCTATTAATATCTTTTAATGCCGTGTGGTGGCGGACAGGAATTGTTCCACCCTAATATCTTCTCGCAGGTGTCGTAAGAGGCGACTAAGGGAGAGGGCCTGAGGATGGGCAGCGGCACCCTCTGAGTATCAAAAAACACTTACTGCGATCGCAAATCCGCCTGCCAAGCGCGGCGTTTATGTCTATCCCCCCCCCCCCCCCCCTAAACCCTATTGTGGGAGACATATGTCCAACAGTGGACAGTGGAATACTTAAAAAAGAAACAAAAAAAAAATCTTAGTTTAAATGTAACATATAAGTAGATTTAAGCTCACTCAATTATGAAAGAAGGTAACTGCATAGCTCCATGTAATATTATAAGCAATTTTTTTTCGGACGCAAGTTAAATAAAACCTCGTACATAAAAAAGGTGTAGGACCCAGAGTCAGTAGAATGTTTTATTTCATTAAAAAAAAAAAAAAGTAGTTGACACCTTATGGTTGAATGGATAGAACCGCCTGGCTAGTTACTGGGCTCAAATGAAAAAATCTGTTGTTGAAGAACCCTTCTAAAGGTGTTATCCGGCAGTACTTCTTGTTGTGGTTTCGATGTGCAAGTGGTGTGTCAGTTTGTAGAGTGTTGTCGTGCTCTGCAGGTGTTCGACGAGCTGATGCTAGACGCGGACTGGTCCGTGAACGCGGGCATGTGGATGTGGCTCTCTTGCTCGTCCTTCTTCCAGCAGTTCTTCCACTGCTACTGCCCTGTACGGTTCGGTAGGAAGACTGACCCCAATGGTGATTTCATCAGGTATACTCAATTTCTTAACTTATTAGAATTTATTCCTTTTTTTACAAAAAGGCAAAGGTCCTAATTCATTCAGCCAAGTCTGACATTAAGAACACTATTTAAAATCAAATCAAAAAAATCTTTATTCAATTTAAGCCATATAGGCGCTTATTAACGTCAAAACACTACTGCCGGAACGGAAAATGACACAGTCGAGAAGAGACGGCAAGAAACTCGATCTGTTTGCTTTTTTTGTAATTTCAAAGCATAAAACAATACTATTTTTAAATAAAATCTATACAAATTATAATAACAACCATTGTTAGCGGAAGCACAAGGCCTTATTGTTACAGATTAATTGAAACTAACGGGCGTGGTTGACGAGATCTCTGAGTTTACGCTCCGTATAACCATATAAATAAACTAGATCATGTAAAATGCCACCATAATTACTTTCAATATATAGTCAGTTTAATGAAATTAATAAAACTTCATTAATATTATTCATTAAATCAAACTTCATTAATAAAATTAATAAAAATTAACAAAATTAATAATCAGAAGTTATTGAATTAAAAATAAGGATGTCTACCTACATGACAAATAAAGCGATGATGGTTCAAATGGCAGTGCGGCCGGATTCCGTATCAACGGAAGTGGGTTCGTACCCACCCATCCAACTTTAAAATCATTCTTAGTTTTTGGTGAAGGAAAATACTATGAAGAAACCATAGCATGGTGGTAGGACATTTTCTAATAACGCCTGTGTTGGTAGCTACCATTTTCATGTTTGAAAACCTGTCGCCAAATACCAATAAGTGCATCACTTTGAGAACCACAACTTCTAGGCTTATAGTGGCGACCATCCTAGACCACATGGTCAATTAACATCAGACGAGACTGTCGTCAAAACACTAAGCCTGTACAGTATTAACAAAAAAAAAATTGTACCAAGTACCGATAGTAGGATAATATAAGTAATATAGAATACGTGCTCTGTAAAAAAAACGTTTATGATTATTTAGGAAGTACATTCCCGAGCTGAGGAATATGCCAACGCGGTACATACACGAACCTTGGGTCGCACCGGAGTCGGTGCAACAGGCGGCCCAATGTGTCGTCGGGCGCGACTACCCGCTCCCTATGCTCGACCACGGCAAAGCGTCACAGGTCAACTTGGAACGTATCAAACAAGTCTACGCTCAACTCGCTAAATACAAGCCGCAAGGTATCCATGATAAATAATAAAACACAATCGTACAGTATATATATTAAGTCCAACGTTTACACTTTACTATATCCGAATACCAGGAACGTTCGCTTTAACACATAGAAGCGTAGTTTCCGCGTGTCACCTCTAGAGATGGAGCAAACTGTATGTATTCTGTAACGAGTAACGGGTACGCCATGTAGTAACGAGTACCGGAACAAATGTTACTCACGGATGCATTTCGTTACTCGCGTTTTTCGTATTTTGGTAACGATGTTAGATCTGATTGACTCTTTATACAAACATATAAAACCGTTTCAGTTTGCGCAAGTACTGTTGATGCGTGAATTGGATATTTCCATGGAAACGATATAATTTTAAAAATAAAATAAAACAATGCTTGTAATATATAACACACGCATGTAAACATTGTCTGATAATTAGTTTTTAAATAGTGATAAATTCATTTTTGGTTCTTTATTTTATTTATCGGTTTAGTTTATATGTATTTTTTATACAAGCTGTGAATTTTAATGTAAATAAATAAATAAACATTTGAAATGGAAAACTTTAAACAAAAAAAAAATTCAATTCTGGTTCAAAATATGGTAAGGGTAAAAATGTACCTTACACAGTTAGTTATGTAAGGTACAAATAAGTTTTGTACAAAGTACGAACAACGCAACGTTAGCGTCATACCGTACGCAATACGTAACGATATAAAAGTAATGGGTACCGATTGTTATAGTAACAAATACATACGGGTACAATATTTTTCGTTAATTTTACATCTCTAGTCGGCTCTACATAGACTTATATGCATACTACTTCCATGTAATCAGACGTTTAACAGATGAGCGAGGCTCCACCGGAAGTATGCCTTTGATACTGCCGGAAGTAGATGGATAATATCTTTAGGCGCTGCCGGAAGTATGGTCAAAATATTGTTAACACAACTCTTATATTAAATTTGAATTAAATCAGTTTAGTTATTTCTAAATTTTTCACTTGATAGGACTTCGGGGGTGCATATTGATAAATCATTATAGTATATTATATATGAACAATAATTAAATTAAGAGCCACATTTGAATTGGAGAAGTTTCCAAAAATGAGGTTTGTTACATACCCGAACTGGGCCCGGTTATACAAGTTACATGTCGGATGACGGAACGATGCGTCCGTGCAACAGAGTACCCGGCATGCGTTACCACAGCACTAAAGTAATTGTACTGGTCGACACTGATTCTTTGGATACAGGTGGAAGTAGGGTGTGTAGGTTTTGTGTAGGAGATGTGAGTAATGTGTAAGCGTGATACCACCTGACATCCAAAGGCGGCGACTCGGCACTATCACTCTCGAACACTCCGTTATAAACGTTTATGTCCAATGTTCAATCATACAATAACAGTTATACACAACACTGTTATAATCTTTTTATACTTAAATTCACAACCAACCAAAAACAATCAAACATATGGACCGCGACGTTATACAAACACACGTCAACACTCGCACGCACTCAACTCGACTGCAAGTCCAGTCGCGGTACGTCACAATCAAGCTACGTACCCTCAGTTATACATTCATAACAAAAAAAAAAATTAAAAATTATCTACTACCTGCCTATACTAAACAGGGTTACTCATTGGTTCTTATATTGCGCCCATAACATCTTTATTGACCATCAACTTGTTTATAATAATTCTGCATTCGCTATTAAAAATACACTCGTTCGTAGTAGGAGAATCCACGTATTTGGTCAGTGTACTGATCATGACCATAACCACTACCATCCAGATTGTGAGTCGGTGCCGGAGCGGGTCCAATTATTATATAGTACAAGTGTCAGTCGGACACCTGTACCCGTGTAGCTTGCATTCGAGAAAAGCGCAGTAAGGATAATCCAATAATTAAGGGGCATTATTCATTTTCAGACTGCCTCGGTGGCGCAGTTGTATTACGGAGCGACTGTCGTTCTGAGGCCTCGGGTTCGATCCCCGGGTCGGGTCAAGTGATATTGTTTTTTTCTACTCAGTATCATACCGGAGTCTGGAATTTGTGCCCGATATGGCGGCAGGCTCACACCCTGTCATATCTGGGACGGAACTGATCTCGGCGGAATGTGTGTGGTGTAGTTCGCTACTTCACCTCTGCCTAACCCTTCGGGGATAACAGGCGTGAGCTCATGTTATGTTATTATTCATTTTCAGTGACTTTACAAACGGCAAACGTGCAACGGCCTAATGTGATGAAATCGTCGCCGAGCCCTACGTCAATAATAGCCAGCATAAACCAGTCAAACTTTCTATGCAGCGCTACACCGGACCCACAAAACGCAAACCTCACCTCAAATTACCTATAAAGAACAAGCGAACATTCAGCGGGCAACTGAAAGCCCAACTCATACAAATAACAGGAAATTCAAACAAATCATTATCGTGCAAACGGAACAAAGTTCAGAACTTTCGAAAGCGAACATATTGGAGACGAGTAGTCATACAAAGGATGATAACTATATCGGCGATAGTCGACAAGAAGACAGAGAGTATAAAACTAATTCAGATGGTCCGGTTCCGGTGCAGCCTACAAACAAACAGGACAATTATGATTTCAAAAATCTAGTCATTAACAATCATAATGGAGATTACAACGATCATATAATTCGCGAATGCAAAAAATCAAATCAAAACGAAATATTCAATCAACAAGAGCGTAAAATCAAGAATTTCGGTTATGAGAAAGCGAAGTTCTGTTTATCTAATTTCGCGGATGATAATATCTACGTATCGGAGTCACCGCGGATATACATCACGGCTCCAGTAAGTAAAGATCCGTCGCTACTTCAGTCCAACAGCGATACCAATAATGTACCAGCTAAAGACAAAACGACCGATTTGAATTGTGTTCATATTGAAACGGATGAGGGAACTACAAAAAATGACGTCAATATTATTAATAGTGAAAAAGATATTTAGAACAATCGTATCTGTGATAATCCCTCACTTGTATTTGTAAAAGAGTAATTTATCTAAACATATGGCCATTGATATCTGCTTGTCATATTTATCATTTAAAACTTTCGTTATTTAATAAATTAAAATATAGTCAAAATCATATCACGATATTACCGTAATCAATATAATGTTTATAGTATCCTTGATATATAATAAGAGATATAAAGATAAAAAAAATTATAAATGTTATACGTTTGCGGTTACAGAATCTATACTAATAAATAAAATTGAAATGTCTGTTTGTAATATCAAAATACAACTTTTTATAAAATACATAACAATGTATATAAGGTACCTATAGCAAAACCACAAAAAATAAAATTGTATGTTTGTTCTGGTTAATCTCCGGAATGGCTGGACCTGTTTTGAAGACTTTTTTTGGTAGATAGCTGAATTTGCTCGGCTTAACTTAGGATAGGGATGGTGATTCTTCATCAAAAGGTTGATTTTTTAATCGATCCGAATAGAAGCTTTATGAATCGATTCACAAAAAAATCGAGGTCTAAAAGATCGATCTTTTTTCTACTTATCTTTTTTATTCGTAACTAGCAATCATTTATTGGTTGAAATTAGACCATAATAATCGATAATTGAAACTGAGGTATAACTATTTCTTCAACAATTTTATTGATAATATTAAAGCTCGTCAATAGAAAATAAACAATAAATAACAAACACTCTGAGGAGAAAAGACACTAAACTCTTTTATCTTTGCATATTTTTAGGTAAATCCATGTCAGACAAAACAAAAGGGGCACTGTAATAGTCAATCTTTTATCATTTTAAAAATAATTAGAGTTGTTTTTAAAAGTATTTCAAAGTTAAAGGTATAAAGTGATTTTATGGTTGGCAGTACACTCGAAATACTAGATAGTAGGTGTCCAACTTACACTGTAAGTGTTTAAAATATAATTTAAAAAAAAAATTTGAATGTCATAAAAAAAAAGCGAAAGAAACTGGTCATAAAGCCCTCTCTTGAGTTTTTAATTAATTTACTGAAAATCTTACATACATGTAATCGTGTATTGAAAATAAGAATGTACCCATTCTTAATTGTAAATAATTTTGTGGTTCTCATAGAACCAGAAAAAAAATAAACCTTAATAGATCAATGTATGTGCTGAATGTCAATTATATAAAATCGATTTTTTTTTTGGTCGTAAAATTGATCTCTCGATTGATCTATCTCAGAACGCCATCTCTCATCCATCTCACAAGTTTGTGGTTAATTAAGTGAACATTTTCGTGCTTTTGTATTTGTTTTGGTACATTATTAATTTACACAAATTTTTGATTTTAATCCAAACGGAAAAAAAAAACCACGATTTTCGAGAATAAAAGATCGATTCAATGGTAGATATCGATTCAAAAACATTGATTCTTCGATTAATCGATCTCAGATTTCCACTTAGGTTACTTGTATGTTTCGAAAATAATTAGGGTGCCGTGTAAAAAAAATTCAAACTCATGAAATTTTGAACAAAATAAGATTCCATTGACAGCACCATGAAAACATTATTTTCCGATGATTATTTATAAACTATATTACGCAGTGAAGAATATTTGAAACGCCGGCGGAGTCGCGGGTACATATCTAGTATATTTCGATATTAGCTTAGAATGAAAACTTAGTTGGAATGGAATACTGTGATTTTAAGATCTTTTTATCAGTGTTTTTGCTACAGAAATTAATTGGTTGACAGTCGGCCACTATAATTCTGTGTAGACGTAAATAATTAATTTATAGAAATTTATTTATTCAACGTGAATGTCGAACAACAAATTTATGTTGAAAATATTGTATCTAATATTATAATATTTTATGTACTTCATTATCGATAATTTAATATGTAAAATAATTTAGTAGTGTGGTCTAATATGGAATGAATGTTTCGTAATTAAAATTAGAGTAATGTTAATAAATGATTGATGTATAATATATTAGAAGAAAGTAGAAATATCGAAACGCATAGATATTCTTGAATTACAGTAACACGATGATTGATATTATATTATAGATTCGTACATTTTGTGTTTACGATATCATAACAAAAAAAGTTTCTGAAACTATATACTGACCTTCATAGACCTTCTCGAATTTCAATACAATGACGATTCCTTAGTATTGTAGAGATGTGCGTGTCGTATTTAGGATATCGTAACTATATGTTTTCGAATTTCGGTACGTTTTGAATATTGATTTAAGTGATGATAGGAACCTGTTTTTTTGCGTTTGTGATATGGTAATATGATTTTCAAGTTATTAGTTAAGTACAGAAACGAAATGAAATAACTTCATAATTTTATCAACAATAGAGTTGGCAACATTTTGTTTTGTGAGTTATTGAAAACTGCATTATGAGATGATGATAATAAATATATAAATACCTATAAGAGTATTATTTCTAAACCCTATCACACTTGGTCCCCTTCCGCCAGTAGCCCAAAGCGTGCTTCCTAATTGGGGAAGCTCTTGTTATACTGTGATACTTCATATTAATCAACATACTGCACATCACGTAGTTGTGAACGCAGTTTTGGTTTGTCCTGTAGTGTGCTTTATTAACTCGTGCACAAGTGTATTGAAAGTCATACGTAGCGTAAATTCTGAGAGCTCACAACAACTCCCTTGAACCGCTTTAACAAAAAGCCACCACTTTGTTGGAGCATTAATAAAGATTAGTAAGACAATATGAAGATGGGCTTAAAAAACTTGTATTGAGCGCCGTAATAATTTTTTTTATTTATTACTACTAAATTAATGTGTCGAGTACCCATAAAAATGAGACAACAAGAAAACAATGGAAAGCTGGCGTAAACGCCAGGTTAGTACTCAAGGGGTATTAGGTTTAGTTAGGACGAATTTAGGAGTGCTTGGCTATATTTTGGCTTGTCATGTAGTCGTCCTTATTTTTAATTCATTATCTTGCACTATTTGACTATATGTTATGTAATTTTGGTGCAATTTTACGTGATATAGTGTTGTTATGATGCACAAGTGAAGTGAAAATAATGACACGGAACATGAATTCTGAAATATCTCTATCATTCCCGTTGTGGTTGTAACAGAAGGCCGCCATTTATTGATAGTGTTCCTAACGTCTGACTTGGCTGCATAGTGTACTAGTATCTTTGCTTTTCCCTTCAGGAATAATTGGAACCAAAAAAAATAAGAAGATATTTGCGAAATTTTCATGTCCGTAACTGAGATTTATACCACCTTGGTGCTCTTGGGCTAGTTACCATTATTCTTTTGAGTGCCCTAAGCACTCCCCGTAAAATTCAATGAAACTGTCGAAGTTAACAATCCCTTCAGCTCAATAGCATTACTTATAAAGAAGAAAAATAATCTAAATAAATATTTCCTAATAATGTATGTTTCATTATTCATTTCTTGTTTTAATAATACTAGAATATTACATTTTCCCAATGACAATTAAATATGTATGTACAGGTGGTAATTTCAAATTTAACATTAGATTGTATTAATCGGACATCCAAGTTTTTTTTTACGTTTGTCTACAGCAGAAATTTAAAATGAATTCGTTTCACGTGTTTCGAGATTTCGTCACCAAAAGACGTGAAACTGCATGTAGATAGTTCCACGTATGTCAACACGATTTTTAAGCTATGTTGATGTACTTAGTTTTCATCATTCTGTGTCTATTACATTTCATTTTCGTCCTAAAATGAGTTTATAACATCACATTCGAAAACTTACTGGTTGGTATTTACTGTAAAGTTATAGAAACATTTTAACTTAAATTACGAAATAAATGTTTTAATAAACAGTACGTAGTATAGTTTTATTTTTTTATTATGTTATAAATTTACTAACAAGAGTATCTACATCTAATTATCATCTAGTGATGCGACGATTTGCAAGTGCTGTTTTAATGCTTTCTTTCTTTTTTTTCTAGATTTATCAGTTAGTTTTTTCATGTTTGGCCTCTCTATTTTGTTTCTGGTGAATTCACTTTTTATTGTCGGTATTATGGGGACCTAAATAAACAAAAAATACATGTCAGATTATCATATCATCTACCCTACATTATTGTAATATGTAATTTTTTTATTTACTCACATTTTCAGGAATGTGGACGTATCTAATGTTTCTACCTTGAACAAATAAACACTCAAAAGAGAATTCATTATTCTGAGGGTCACAGTATACGGCGTTTGTAAATGAAACATTCATATATCTGCAAAACAGTTTACTTACATAAATAAAAAATATTATAAAATCTATTTTTTGTTTTTCAAACTATGCTAAACTCGAGGTATCTTTAGGTATTCGATAAGGTACTCGAGGTATTAGATTAGGTAATACTAGAATCGTTTGTTGGAGATTGATGCTCAAAAAGTTTATTTAAAAATAAAATAAAAATAGCTCAGGTAAAGCAAAATAAACTATAGTTTACACCCTTATATTTGTACGGCACCAACATCATTGTTTATATTATTATCAGAAATTATGATGGAAATTAATCAGAATCTAGTACTCATATCATATTTTGATCTGTTTTATAATTACAAACGAGTACAAAAATAACAAGATAATTTATTTTAATTTCGAATCCAACTTGACTGGGTTTGACTTTGGGAAGCTATGCAGAATTTTCTCGTCCGAAATACTGTAGTGTCTCAAAGTCTTCGACCTAATAAGAAAGCTCAACGTTGCTCAAAGAGCATTGAAGAGGGCTATTCTTGGAGTTTCACTGCGTGATCGAATCGACAATGAGGAGATCCGCAGAAGAACCAAAGTAACCGATATTGCCCGAAGAATTAACAAACTTAAGTAGCAATGGAGTGGTCACATTGCTCGTAGAAACGATGCACGATGGGACCAACGGATTCTCGCATAGTTACCACGCACCAGAAGACGCAGCACCTTAGTGAAGATCGCGGAAATCTGCTAAATGCGAGTAGTTGTCATTGTGTAGATCTTTGGGGGAGACCTATGTCCAGCAGTGGACGTTATTCGGTTGTATGGATTATTTGAAACTACCAACTTCACCAATTAGTGTTTTTAGCAAATTGTAGCATTAAGGGCAAAAGAGAAAATCTCGAATTGTGGGTTGGTTCTCGTTTGCATAACTCTGTCAAACGATCTATTTTTATTAAAAATTGTGTCGTCTTTAACGGGGATCTTCAGAATACAACTAATGAGATTCATTTCATTCGTCAATGCATTTAAACTCTTTTATATAGCCTAAGAAAATGTTGTCGCGTATTTTGCGTGTTATTACGAACTGACAAGTACATTATAGAAGTCCTTAACACAAAATAAAATTGGCAATATGAAATTTATATGAACTCATCCTAAGAAAAGGTTATCTCAATAATTCTATACAATTGGCAATAACGTAAAAAAATGATTCATCTGTGATTTTCATATACATTAACAGGATATTATAAAATGGTGATTTGATCGTATTGAATTTTCCTATATTTTTTTTAAACTAGCTAATGATGTTGACCGGAAGGCTTTAAAGCTAAGGTACTCGCCGCAAAACATAACTAGCACAAGGGTTCGAAGCTCGGCTTGGCCGCTACCTACATCATAAAATTTCCGCGGAATTTGAACCTAGCTAAACTCTACATTTTTTATTTCTTAATAATAATAAAAAAAAGGTTCCTTACGGGAGCTGCGTGTTATGTGCAGGAGTGATTAATGCATGGGCAGTGTCACTGTATCGCCCTGGCAGCGGCGTCAAGAGCCTCCCCAATTGGGGAACGGAGCACGTCTTGGGCCGCCACCAGAGGGGGACCCGGAAGGTGTCTGTCTGTCACAACGGCGGTTTCGCGGGCGTGGGCGCTGACACGCAAATGAACGTGGTTGATAAGGAAAGATTCTATTACTGCGAGCGATTTTATCGTCGCGATCGTTTAAGATATTACGCGGTCGCCGCCTTTTGTGGACGGCGTGACGGTCTGGCGAGTACGAGACGGCTCGTACTATGACGGGAATCGGGTGTGTCTCTGCGCGTTCGAAGATAGCGCAACGGTGGGTTTTAAGAACGGACCTAATGGTGGACAGGTTCAGATCTCTATTTATATCTACTTTTCTCTGGAAGGCAGGTTCAGATCTCTGTGTAAACCCACATTTCTCTGGAAATTGAATTTTCCTACAGTATATAGACAACTTAAGTACCTAGTCATCGTCTGCATCAACGTAACGCGCTAGTGTATCGGGTTGGGGTCAGCTAAATATTGCGATATGGCAAAACCTTTGTTCAGTAATAAGTCCTTATATGTTTAGTGCACATGCACGATCTACAGGTACCCAAAAAATTGGAAAATCTTTCATTTTCACCTTTTTTGTTTGTTAAGCATAATTTACTGTAAAATTAAATAATACATTATTTAGTGCCAATGCGATATAGTACTGCACTGCATGCACTAGAATCTGCGTAAGCAGACTTGCACACTACACGCAAGGTCTATGTATTCTGTAAGGGACTTTTATAATTTTTATTTTTAGTTACCGTTGGATTAGTTAGAACAAATTACGTGACATCCGTTTGGTCGGACTAGAGGACTTCGTGATGGCCGTCGAGGTCGATTGACCTCACGTGATCAAGGCTCACTCATAAAAGCCGGTGCAATTCACTCGAATGAGGGGAGGAGAGCAGGGGCAATATATTTGTCCCTTTCTGTGGGTGCGGCCGTACAATTGGTGGAGCTGGGTCGGTTACTTATCGACTGGAGCATTTACTTGAGGCGTTGCTTCAGGTGTATGGTCCTTGAGCATTCACGCCGGATGTGCCCGGCTGTCTTCGGTCACATCACTCGTTCACGTATGCACGCCTTACAAAGGATTCAGAATCGCTTTGTAAGGAAGGCAGTAGGTGCCCAATGGTTCGAGAGAACTGTGGATTTACACAGGGATCTCAACCTGCCCTCCATTAGGTCCGTTTTCAAGACCCAGTGTCGCGCATTCTTCGAACGCGCAGAGACACACTCGAACCCCCTCATCGTGCGAGCCGTCTCGTACTTGCCAGGACGTAAGCCGCGTCGTATACGTCGGCCGCAAAGAATCTTATCGTGTCGCGACGATACCACAACTCGTAGTAATAGGATCTTCCCTCCTTTACCTCGTACAAATGCGTGCCAGCGCCCACGCCCGCGAAACCGTCGTTCCCGCCGCCGGGGACAGGCGGCTAACTTTGCTCCCGCACACACTCCGGGTCCCCCTCAGGCGGCGACCCAAGACGTGTCTCGTTCCCCAACTGGGGAGGCTCTTGACGTCGCCGCCATCGCGATACAGTAACACTGCCCAAGCATTGAGCAATTACACGCACAACACTCCATACACACTCATGTATAACATGCAAGGTACATAGGTCCTGTAAGGAACCTTTTTTTTTTTATATTAATATAAAAAATGTAGGGATAGCTAGGATGCAACTCGCGAGTGAGTTTTTGAATAACTCAGGTGACGGCCAAGCCGAGGTTCGTACCACTTTGGTAGCCCTTGAGCTAGTCACCTTTTTGCGGCTGAGTGCCTTCAGCACTCGCCCCCAAAGTTCGGTGAAGCTGTAAAGGCCCTTCCGGTCAACAGCATTAGCTAGGTCAAAAAAAAAAAAAAAAAACTGATGTGCCCGGCATGAGTTATTTTCGCTGTGGGGAGTGAGGGTACAGAGCAGCGAAATGCGGCGGATATGCTGAACTATACTTTATGCGCAGACTCCGGGAGGGATGCAAAGCACCAGATGGTGAATTTTACTGCCGACCGTTGGCTCCGGTCAGGTCGGCAGGAACCTACGCACGTAGGCCTCGATAGTCACCCCGCCGTTCCAAGAGGGAAGGGGGCGGAGGCTCAGAACTTCCATTGGACTTAGGATGCCGCCTGGAGTGCAGCCTCCGTTCGCAAAGAGTAGCTTAAATGCCTCCTGCCGGGGACAAAGTGAAACTTAGTGCTATCCCGAATTGTCCCCGTTAAAGCAGTAAGACGGTAAAAGTATTATTGAGGATTTTAGTGGGTACTAAGCAACAGTTGGAGCTACCGCGCTTTCTACACAGTCAAACACACCCTCCGTGCTTCCGCATCGAGGCCAGTGCGTAAATGCATTTCCTTCCCAACAAAAAAGGACATACTTCTGAGGAATTTTTAACACAGGTAGTTCAAGCCGAGGTTTGTACCATCGTGGTACCCTTGTGGTAATTGAGTGAATGCTTTAATTGCACGCCCCTAAATCTGGTAAAACTATCAAGCCCTTTGATTAGACAAAATAATTAAAATTAATTATAATTGTATATAAACAATTTTACATTATACAAGTAGTATAGTTAACAATAAAACCATATCAAGTCATTGGGGTATTTCCAAATCAGATGAAGCTGCTCTGCAGATTATGAGATAATCACCAAAGCACTGAAACCTTATAAGTACAACATATACTAACCCATCTACTGATGTTATTTCCCCACAAACATATGTATCATTTCTTAGATCCATAGTAACTTTTTTGCCTTGCAATGCTTTGACAAGACATAACAAAGTGTTGTGGTAGAAGAACTTTTCTTTTGATGTTCCAATAAACATAATGAATATTTAATTTATTCCTGTAAATAAGAAAACCCAAATAAGAATAGGTTATTTTTGTACTACGCACAACTCCTCACACTGCTCTATTATACTGAATAGGTACTATTCTTTTCATGGAAGAAACTTCATTTAAGTTGCACAATGTATTTTATACTGTTACTATGTATACTTATGTAATATTGTAGGCATTTTACATTATATAGATTTATTGTTGTAAGTGTATTTGAAATAATAACCTGGTACAATTCTGAGGTACCACAAGAGTGTTGATATAAGATTAGGAAAATATATGTATATACATACATATATGTGTTAGCAGAATGTGAATATAGGATTAAGGCTCCATTGCCTTATGAAACTGTAAAAACTGTAATGTTGGTTATGTTACATATTCAAATTAAAAAAAAGTAGAGTAACTATATAAACTCTTACCTTAATGTTAAGATCTTTTAATATTCTGATTACAAATTTCAATTGTTTCATTTAAAAACACTAAGATTATGTATTACATATCAAATAACAAGCACTTAATTGTAAGAGATCGATTCAGATGTATACACATAAATAGCTTCCACTACAAATTAGAAATTTAGCTATATTTGACATACCTAAATAGTAGGAGCAATATTCATTCAATAAGACAGGCAAACAGACTTTTATCTATCTATCTTGCCAATTGTGAAGTTCAATCTTCTGTCAACACACTAGTTAGATAATGATAAACTTTCCATGGAATTGTCATGTCATGCTATTATTTTCAATACATTTGTACAATGTACACAACAACCAAACTATGTTATGTAAAACACCACCAAAATTACTCAATATATGGTCCAATAATGCAAGTTATTGAATTAAAAATAACAGCTACTACATGGCAGATTAAAGTGCTGCCAAAACAAATATACATAGATATTTATTTTGAATAATTTTTTTAAAGGAATAAAAAGTGGATATAAGAATTTTAATGCAGGGAAACAAGAGAATGTAGTTTCCTGTGAGGTGAGTGTATATTCCATGGCATGTACTATGCAGTGATTTAATTTAAGGTTTTATTGATAAATTAAATATTACTCCTGAGATACATAACTACAGAAATAGTAATTGAGCAACACATGAGCAAGTGACAACACAATTAATTATCAACTATATATTTAAGAGATAAATTTGAATACATATGAAATTTAAATTTAACAAAATTATCACATTTCTTTTACTACAACTAGTCTAGTATTAGGTTTAGATTTTAAATCTAGTTCTGCTTTAGTTATATTCCATATATTATCTACTCTTTCTGCCCAAAAATAAAAAGTACCCTTGTCTTTAGGGCCATATACAGGTATGCAAAATCGTGCGTTTTCTCCGTCCGAAAAATTATTTTCCTTATCACTTAATTTGAAACGTTTTATCTTTTATGGGCTCTCCTAGATAATGGACTGCACCCGAATGATTTCTCAAGGTTTTCAAGGCGCTCTTGTAATAATCATAGTTTCTGACTCTATCCACAATCCGATGTTGTAAATAGAAGCCCGTCCCGCTAACCACGAGACCTCCCCAAGCGGCTATTTGCACCAAAGTTCGCGTCGATATAGTCATGTCAAATAATTACATCATTTAACTCTTAGTATGAAAATAAAATTATCCCGAACTCGGTTTGGATCTATAAAACGTAAATAATAACCTCAAATCAAAACCTACCAATCAGGCTGTCATAAGCAGAATCAAAAGCAGAACTGTCAAGCGTCAGTAGGGATACAGACCTGAAATCGATTTTTGTATATCGATTTGTAATACCAAAAATTATATAGGTCTAAAGTGACATACCCAGTCAATCAATTATTACAAGAATATTGATTTTCAACTTTTTCTTTTTTGATAAAAACCATATAATTATTATCAACTAGCGAGCGCCCACATATTTTATGTTGATTATGTGAGAATGTGTAAGATTCCTTTTCGAATTATTTGCTCAAACGAATGTCTGTGTAATAGCACAGAAATACCTACTTATGAGAACTGGCTCTACCAGACCGGAGGTCAGCATTCTGTATTTTAAGTAATCAGGCGCTGAGTCGGCAGCGATAAGAGCATCCGCCTCAGGCGGCCTGTTGTTCGCTTATTAAGAATAAGTAGTTAATAAGTTAGTCTTAAGGTATCAGTTCAAGTGAAAAAACGTTTAAATTTAAAAGAAAGTCTTTTTTTATAACGCGTCACTACGCCACCGACTTGACTACCTTGTACACAATAACCAAACTATATTACGTAAATCGATACCAAAATAACACAATATATGGTCCTTTAACACAAGTTCTTGAATTAAAGATAACAGCTACTACATTACTGACTAAGTGCTGCCAAAAAGCCCTTACCATAGAGATTTTCTTTTTGGTTTCGTTATGTTACTGGCTTCAATTCTATTTGGAATCCCAGTTTCAATCTCTTCTTTAGAAAAGTGTAAGTAAGAACAAAGCGACCATTTATAGCCCCAGTTTGTCGAATGAATTTAAATATAGAAAATATAATAAGTACACTTTTATTATGTAGAAGATATCTTTATAAATATAAACCATGACAACTGACAACCTGAGAGCATAGTAGTGTTGCCACCAACACATGCATATAAATTACAGAAACAATGCTCGTGTAGACAAAACTTTACTCACACTGACGCCATCTTGAAATGTTTTCTTGAATCTTGAAAGGACAGATGACATATGTCTCATCTCTATGATGGCTATTTCAAGTGTATTATCTCATTTCTTACCGAAATATTAACTTCTATGAAGATTCGTATGTGTACTTGTACCCAGACATAAATCTGGTACCCTTACTGCCCTACCTAGCGCATATCCCCGTGATTCATGGAATATGTACTGGAGAGAGAGTGATCAGATCAAGGGACATTTTCTGTATACTGTGCAATCGTTAGTTCCCAGGAAGCCATGGTTTGCCAGAATGTCCTTTGGTAAAACTGTCACCTCTGTATGAATCCGTATGCGTCTCGGCCATGTTTGTCTGCCGGTATATTTACATAAACTTGGAATAGTAGATAGTGCTGGCTGTGAGTGTGGTGAGAACTATTGTGACATGAATCATGTTTTCCTTTCTTGTCCTTTGTATGACCAGTCTTCTCTTTATGAATCTTTAATCTCTCTTTGTATTATTTTCCCCACTAATATTTCTTTAATACTTAGAACTTGTGAACCTTCTGTATATAATGTAATAAATAAATTTATTGTAAATAATAGCAATAAATTGTAGGACCAGATACTTAAATATGTTTTAGTTACTTATTTAAATTATTCTGATTTCTTTTTGAATTTTTATTTTATTCCTGTTTTTATTTTCCGCGTTTTGTTGTAAATTTGTACATAATGTTTGAAACCAATTTGATTCTCAAACCTTGTCAAGCCATAAATTGACACAAGATTTACTTGACACTGGCTAAGACACAAGCTGTGCAGAGCCATTAAAAAACACAAGAAGAAATTTGGTACCTGTATCTGAAGCACCTATTATTATATAGATCTACAGTACTATGTGGAGTACTGATCAATAATAAAAGAAGTAATCAATATTGTGCATAGTAAATACAATACAAATAGAAATGAGTACTTCTAAAGGAAGCTCGTCTAGAAAAAGACCTCAAAAATATCAAAACAAAACAGCTTTTAAAAATGATTTACACGATACAAGTCATAAAACTAAATTTCTGAATTCACTTGAAGTCAGCGGAGTATGCAAACATTGTAAAGAAATATTAGAATGGAAAATTAAATATAAAAAATATAAACCTCTTACGGCACCAGCTAAATGTGTAAGTTGCTCGGAGAAAACGGTAAAATTTGCTTACCATGTTTTATGCTCAAAGTGTGTCTCAATGAAAAAGCATTGCGCTAAATGTTGTAAACCATTTGAGGTTAGTATATTCTTACCAAGTCTATTATATAATTTAATATTATTAACATTTAGTTATACGTGCTTGTACTGTTTTTGATAGAGTAAAAAATAAATATTATAATGAAGTACTTACCTATATAAATGCATACATTTGCTGTGAAATGATATAAATACTAGTGTTTTTGGAAATGGTGATCTTTATTGACACCATTGATTTCGATTTAAATCCAGTACAGCAACTGGCATTTTATTACTATGAAATATTAAAATAATTTTATATTCATAAATGAAAATTCTTTCAGACTTTGGAGACTCCTCTTGAACCAGAGAATAAAGAACTAAATATAGAAACAAGAATAAACAATTTACCTGAAAGGAAACGTCGTACAATACTCAGGTAAACTTCCTTTTTTTTGTTGATGTCTTTGTCTTATATTAGATGGGCATCATAGCTAGAGAGATGTAATTATTAATTCCCATCTAGGTTTAAACTCTTGTAAGTGCAAATTCTCGTGCCAATCAACTTACACTGAATTCAGACAAAACTAGATTTATGAATTTCAGAATTCAAAACTTACTTGACCCATATCTTGATTCTCTAACACTTTTTACTCAACTCAACTAACTTCATGTTTAAACCCCAAAGTGGTATCCCCCTTTGTAACAGTCCATTTTGAAAACATTAAATATTTAGGTTCTTATAGTGAAACACAAAATGACCTTTAAATATCATATAGTCTCAGCACGTTCATATGCTTATTCCTGTCCTTTAGATCTATTAGAGAAGTATTAGACAGAAACATTATTAAAATGATTTACTATGTCTTATGTCAATTACTCCAACTTTATTGTATACCCTCTTGGCTTGGAGCTAGCAAAATACTTCTGCTACCTCTAGTAAGAGCTCAAAGAACCATTATGAAGGTGATATCATTCCGAGCATACAGATATCCTATTGATAATCTAAATAAGGAATGTCAGATTCTTACTGTTCAACAACTTTTTATCTCCCAAGTAATTTTCCGTAGGCAAGCAGGTCTGATAAGCTCATATTGTCGAGAGAAGAAACAGAGTTGATGATATATACAAAATCCGTAAATTCAGTATGTGGTTTGCTTCACATTTTGAAGACTATCTTGGAGCATTGTGGTGTAGCTCAGCTAAAAAGTGACTGATGATTAAACAACTCCCAAAGCCATAAATTGAGACATATTTAACTTTTTCAGCACAAACCTAGCGTTTTCGCCAACTTCAATAATTTTTCTAGTGGCATTTTAATCTTTGTATCTTAGCAATTAAATGGTTGCAAAGTATGAGCTATGAAACTACTGAAAGTTTATTGAAGGCCCATTTTAGAATTTAACTTTTTTTTATACTAGCATGGCAAAACGATGGCTATGTGCCTGGTTGTAAGCAAAGAACAATCCAAAAATAGCAACGACCATCTAAAAGATCATCAGTCGATCGAACTAAACAGTCTTTAGACAACCACATTCACCCATAAGCCCTTACAAAACACTTGTTACTTACACATACACACTCTCTCACTCAGTCATCTAATTTGCAAATTATAAATTAATGCTCAATGGTATTTAACTGTATCTATACTTAAATACCATACTTATATCGTTCTGTGACATGGTTTGTACCCATGCAGATATACCCACATTAGTATTTTTGTACATCTAACCTTTGTCCAATATAGTTTATTATTATTATTAACTCCTTGAGCACTTTCCTGGCGTTTACGCCAGCTTTCCATTGTTTTCCTATTGTCTTTCTATTGTTTCATTTTTATGGGTACTCGACACATTAAACATTTATATTATCATTCAAACATTATAGTTACACTTTTTACTTATTCCAAAAATGTTTTTAAGTCTTTTCTCAATACATATTACTTTTCGAATGAACTTATGTTACATAGGTAGGAAAATTATTTATACCAGTCTTCACCTAAAGCCACAATTAGATTATGAACATCTATGGTTTGTGTGAAAAAACTATTTCCAACTTTTTTTATTAACTTCACTAATACCTACTAGTCAAAAAAATAAAAAGAAATTTGATTGACAATTTAAGAATGTATGAACTTGTATGAATGTATGAATGAAAAATGTATGAATCTTTGCCTATATCAATATATACAAGTAGATAATGGCTCCAGACAAATGGTATAAAACCTTTCACTTAAAAGAATAATTTCTTTTTATTAATAATGTAAAGTTGATTTAAATTGCTAGTCCAACAGTTCAATAATAACAGATCAATCACAAAAAATATATCATGATTGTAATATTTGTTTATTAGTACAAATTGCCTTCATTGTTGATTAGTTTTTTTAATAGTTTTCTTTTTACCATGTTCAACAAGTCTCATAATATAAACTTGTTGCCACAGCAACTTGTCAAACTTTAAAGAATTTGATATTTACTTCTATATTTTTCTATAGAGGTGAGTGTCCATGTTGAGTAAATTTGTGAGTACAAAGCATAGGACAATATTAAAACAATCCGAGCGTAATGACATTAATCCTTATTTTAGGTATTTAAAGAAAAATGAAGTGCAGCACTCTTCATCTCCAGCATTTTTATCAAATATTGAGGATATATTGTCTAAAGTAGATAAAATGAGTTTGGAAGAAGACTACATTTTCAGATGAAGAATCATGTGATGAATATAGTAATACATCATAAAATAAATATACATAAGTGTAGTTACTATAAAATAAAAATTGGCTTTTCTAATAAAGCTTAAGTTATGTTCTACACGTTATGATTTTGGTTTCATTTACTCATAATTATATCTGTTTGTGCTGGTTCATTTTGGCTCTAACTATTAATCAATTTTGGCTAGGAATAATATCTGAAAACACTGTTCCTAAACATAACTTAAAATAAAGTCATCACCCTTATAACTATTATTAACATTTTAAATTACATTTCAATTATTGTCTAATAGTATTCCCTTGTGAATATTCTTTTAAAAGTATTGTTCCAATTGTAACTCGAACTTATGAGGTCATTAATTACACATGCATAATTTTGGACAATACCGTGCTAATTCCAGGAGAGTGAGGGACTCTCCCTTGTCAACAATACTATGCAAAGCTCTTACACCTTCCCCATGAATACGTAAACATAAATTTGTAAAAAAAATCGATATTGTTTCGTCAGAGCTTCCCAATATCTTTCAGTCTGCGGCGCACATATGTACATGTTTACTCTTTTGTCACGGCGCCCTAACCTATGTAGGTGGTTGAAATAGATAGGTACAATCACTGATACAATGATACTAGTTAGGCACAAAAATTAAAACATCCACACGACCTTAAGAATCTAAACTATTTATTTATAAGACTATAAAATTAACAAAAACAAGAATGCTGTTTTGTACCCGCAAACACGTAAGTTGAGGTCTTGAGAATCTTAAATAGAATTGCTTCACTTTAAAAGGCGCACACTTTGGGAAAGCCTGGCATACGTAATCCGGTATCGAATATTGCTGCCACCTTTGGCATGGATCAGCCAAGTATCAGTTGGCCGCTCTTGACTCAATCGATCGCCGAGCATTGACGCAGAGTGGCCTCATCTGTACTTTTTTTTTATTATTTTGACGGGGGGAAATGCATTTATCATCTGTACTTATCATCAAGTGAAATGGACCTTTGGACTCCTACTGTGCCCCATGTCTTCAAAACTAAGCAATAGACTGATTGGCGAACAAATTAGTAAACAGACAAAAAAATTTTAAATCTATCGAAATCTGTTTTGTACTCTATTCTGAAGCATCGTATAGTATTTTTTCTTAAATATCTTCAATATACAGATTTCGTCTTGTTAGTATAAGTATAGATAATGTCAAAATAGCAAAATAACAATATATCTATGATAATATGTTTTAGCACCTATTTTTATGTTGAAAACCTGTCCATCTTTATGTTCCGATAGCTTAATATGGATTTTCTAGACAAACCGTTATCTACCACCTTATTCACCAGCTATTTAACAAATCCACCTATTCAACCGAAAGATGTTCACTGCTGGATATGGTCTCCGCCTTAGATCTCCACAACGACCGGTCTTGCGACACCTGCATCCAGCAGATCATACCCTATAATATATAAACGCCTAAAATAACAATATATAATGACATAGTAAAAGTCAGGAAGCAAAAACATTAACGCAATATTTTAACTCCTATAGAAATACATATTAATAAAAATTTATAAATTTAAGTTTGTATTTTATTTATTTATGTAACACGTTATATAAATTATAAATAATAAAAAACATCGTTTCAAGCCAAATCATCGGCGGTGACTACAAAAAGGCATTCCTATCATTATATTTTAAATACATAATAAGTGTTTTATTTTGCTCCATACGACATGTCCCGTAAAAGATAAAACTTAGTAGTTAATTGAAATTGTTAAAAAATACTCGATTTCATATTAAAGGAATGAATCTATTATATTTTCTATAAAAATGGTTCTTAGATGTTATACATATTTGTATATTATTTAAATTAAAAACTGTTTTAATTCAAATAATAAGAATATACTATATATTATATTATACTAAAAAATATAATTAGTACATATCAAGTGAGATTATCTTATCCAAACTCTAAAATAATTTGAATAAACAAAAAAATATATACAATTTGTTTGTGTTTAGTAATTTAATAACTAAGTCATATTGAATACATTTATGTTTATTAATTTAATATACATCGTCATTTATTAATACAACCATACAATTATAACAAAACAAAATAATTTAATCTTTTAATTTTATAATGATATAATAATATACTTATTAGAAATATATACAAAATTATTAGTGGTGTAAACTTTCTTTATAACATAATCATCACGATTCAGAAGTGTTATTTCTTATGTTAAATTTCGTTGTATTCGATATCATATAATACCCAGTTGCCGCAACTAAAACAATAGAAAAGTAATTATTGTTCTGTATTCACAATGTATTGAAATAATAAGGTACCTAATAAAGATAACCTATACTTACAAAACCTTGTCGTTCTTTCTCCTTCTGAAGCACTAATTGGGTTTGACTATCATCAAACTTAACTATTGCTGCTAATACTTTCGCTAAAGTGACGGAATGTGTACCGGAACCGGTAAGATATTCATAAAGTATATTTCTCAAATACTCCAACTCTGTGTTTTCTTGTAAAGAATGTAAATGTCTCAAGCTAACAAGGGCTTCATCTAATCTTCGTTCTAATTTCTCATTTGATGATTTCAGTTTTTCATTTTTTTCATGGATTTGTTGCATATTTGTACTCACTGACTTGTTCACATGTTCAGAGTCATGCAACCTTTGTTCGAGTTCATTATTAATGTGTATTAAGTTGTCATACTTTTCTTTCATATCGTCTCTGTTTTCAGTTTTACTAAATGTATCGGTCTCATCTGGAAGCTTTGTGTAATTTTGAGCTTGCAACTGATCCTTCAATTCTAAATTCTCTTCAACAAGCAACATGTTTTCTCTAGTTAAATTTTCAATTTTTTCTTTCCCTAATTGAATTTCACTTTTTAAGTCTCTCAAATTATTTATGATATCATTTTCCGTGGAATGCTCACTCGTAGCTATTAATTCTCTTAGTTTATCATTTAAGACGCAATTTTCTTTGGATATTTTTGTTAAATATGTTTGAAGGCCTTCTATATCTGACTGTAAGCGTTTGTTTTCTGTTTTCATTATATCATAATCACTTTTGTGTGATACACATTTGTTACAAAACTCAATTTCTTTATATACATTAGCTATTGTCTCAATTTGGTTCTGCACTATATCATTTTGCTCAGATACTTCTAAGGTTGTGACTTCAGCAGGCACAGTTTTATTTTCAATTGCAATTTCTGTTTGTGTATCTTTTGTTTCATGCTCAGTTTGTGACTTTTGTTTATTTTCTAATCTTTCTATTATACCACTGAGTCGATCTTTTTCAATCACTATAGCTGCATGTGAAACTCGTACGTCATTAATTTCAGACTCTAAATCTTTAACATTATGAGCTATATTTTGAGCTTGCATTTCTAAAGTTATATTTTCTTCAGTTAACATTTTTATTCTATCTTGTAATTGATTCATTAAAAACATTTTAATATTTAGTTCATCTATTTTTTCAATTAAATCTTTATTTATTATATTCTTTGACTTTAAAATTTCTTCGATTTCAGAATTACAATCTTCTTGTACTTTTTCTACCTGTGACTTAAGTGTGAAATTTGTTTCTTCAATGGAAGTGATTTTTTGTAATAAAGTTTTCTTTTCGTTTTCTAATAAATTTATCTGATCGATCAAATCCAATTGTTTCAATTGCTCTAATTCCAGTGAAGCTTGAAGACTGTTGGATTTACTCTCTTTCTCATTGATTATATAATTCAGAGTTTCTCTTTCTAACCTCATTCCTTCTAAATCTTGTATTGTTTCTTCATATTTTTTACTGAGTGAATTTAAGTTTTCATTTAAAGTAGTTCTTTGCAATTCAAGATTAAGAATTTTGGATTTAAATATATCATGTTCTTCTTGAATGTTACCTAGTTTGGTCAATAAAGCTGCGTTTTCTTCAGATGCAGTAAGTAACTCATTATTTAGTGACACATTAGTTACGCTCAACTCATTTTGCTTTACTATCATATGTTTAATTTCTTTATTTATAAATTGGTTTAATGCTTCTTTTATGTGTTGGTCAAGGGATACTAAATTATCACAATTACTTTTTTTAAGTAAGGTTACTTGATCAGACGTTGATTTAATTAATTTTTTAATTTCATTAACTTGTATTAGAAGTTTGTTGCAATTATTTTTCATTTTATTATAATGAAGTACTTGTTCCTGTAACGTAATATTTTCAGATTTCAAAACTGAAATAATGTTATGAAACTCTGTATTCTGAGACTGAATTAATTCATGATTAACTAATAATTTTTCGATTTCAGATTGCAACTTAACAAGTTCTACCCTTTCGTCTTGAATTTCTGATTCTAATGTTTCGTATTTTGATTTCCATGTATTCAACTCTGTATGAATTTCATTTGCAATCTCAGGATTTTCACTGCTTTTATCTTTTTTAAAGGTAATTAGTTCACTTTCCAAACTACTTATTTGGGCAGTTTTCTTTGTATTTTCCTCTCTTATTTGCATATTTCTGTTTTCTAAGTAAACATTTCTATCAATCATTGCTAACTTTTCTGCAGTTTCCTGTTTTAGTTGAAGTTGAAGACATTTGTAGTCTTCATCTAATTTAGATTTCGTTTGCTCTAATTGTGAAAATTTCTTTGTGGTTTCTTGTAATGTAGACTCTAAATCTATAATTTTTGATTTGGCCACTTTATAATCTTTAATGGAAGAATTGAATTTAGATTTTTCTTCTTCTAAAATTGTTAAACTTGATTTATACTCGTCTATTACTATATTCAGTGATTGGATTTCCTTCTTTGCAGCGGATAAGCCATCCTTAAGTGTCTTTATTTCTGATTCTTTATTTTCTAATTCCTTGTGTATACTGAGTTTGTTCTCAGCAAGCGATATGGCGTAATCCTCTTCTCTTTTAGTAAATACGTTAATTTTGTTTTGTAGCTCTTCAATTTCATCTCTAGCTCTCTGTAGATCAATTTCCAGTGTTGAAACCTCTTTTGATTTTGCAAAATCGTAAGCATTTATTTTATTTTGTAGTTCTTCATTCTTGTTACTTAATTCGTGTACCTTTTTGTTGTCTTCGTTCAACTTTTGTACAGTAGCTGTAAGATTAGCAATTTCTTTGTTTTTATTTTCTAATTCATTTGACAATATTTGTAAATCATTTATTATTTGAGTGTTTTTATCTTTAGATGTCTTTAGTGATTCTTTATACTTATTTAATAGTTGCTCCATTTTCTCAATCTTAATATTTAAACTACTAACTTCTGTTACAGACAGTTCATTTGATTTAGCTTCATTTTCATTAGCAAAATTAATTAATTGTAGTTCACTATCTCCTTCATTAGGTCTTTTATCCGTGTGTATATTTTGTATGTTTACCGTATCAGAGTTATTCTGTAAAACCTGGTTTTCTGAACTAAGTGCATTTATCTTCATATTTTTTTTCTTCAATTTCAACTCTGAGAGATTGTTCTAAATGTGCCTGTGAAGGGTATGTCGATAATTCAGTTACTATGCTATAGAAGAAATTTATATTATAGTTATCATAGAAAAATAATGAAAACGTATAATATAATAACTAGCTTGTGCCCATGTCTTGGTTCACATGAAATAATTTTATCGCTGGTGCTTTCTACATAATAAAACTTAACAATATAGAGCCAAGATTCTTCTCCAATTGTAGTCTTGTATTATCGTAAAACTATGAAGTTTTGTATAGAAATTATTTTTTATTTTTCTAATGGGTTGTTCAACTATTACGTAATTTCAGACATTTTAAATTCCGCCCTCCCCTTTGTCAGGAGTAGTAAATAAAACAGTTACCCTTTTCCTATTGGCATATTTTAAGAAAAAGAAAAGTATAGCTTATATGTATATATAGTATAAGTATATTTACGGAATTTACTTGAACGGACCCTAATGACGCACGTTTGAATAGAGATAATTCAGTTTATTTGAAATAAATGGCAATAATTAAATGGGAGCTTATAGTTATGATTCTGAAGAAGTACATAGCAAAAAATATTATAGTATAATTTAAGTATCAAAACCGTGAAACAAGTATTCGGCAGCTGATGACCCCACTCGCGCTTGTGCACATCAGCTGATAATTTTATTTAGACGGTTACTGGGTTATCGACCGCTGCAATACGACTAAGCGAATTTGATACGTTAATTGAATTTATAATGCAAGATTCATAGTATTATTTAAATATTTTTTCCACTAAAGGTATTTAAAAATGTTTCTGAATATAATTTACTTAAGCACTGAATATAAGAGCCCATTTAATTATTGCCATTAATTTCACCATATATATAATATATATTTAGATTTACTAAAACCGTATACCTGCCTAAGCATAAAGGAAGAACGAACTTTACTAATACTTTAATCTACATAGTGTAGTTTTGGTATTTCACAAGAGTACGCAATCAATAAGTGTGTCATTTCTGTTGGTGATGATGTTACGAAAACATTTATCTTTGTAAGTTGATTTCTTACAACATAACATTAGTAACAAAAATTTCGTAACAACCCATTCTACAATTACATAAAACAAAAACCTTACATTATATAAAATGCGACGTTTATCTGTTTGTTTTTTTTTTTACATGGTATAGGCTTAGTGCTTTGACCACTATCTCACCTGACGTTAAGTGACGATGTGATGCAATCATTTCGGGCGGATTTCGCGTCAATAGACGCGGGTTCAAGCCCACCTATACAGCTGTAAAAATTAGCCAGAGCTTTCGGTGAAGGAAAATATCGTGAGGTAACCATAGCATGGTGGTAGGGTATTTTCTAATAATGCTACCACCCTCAAGTTTGAAAACCTGCAGCTGTGTGTTCCAGCAGCATCACTTGAGGACCAGTACCTCCAGGCTTAGTGTGTTGCCATCCTGGACCACATAATTAGTTACCATCAGGTGAGAATATGGTTAAAGTACTGAAACTATAAAAAAAAAATACAAGAGCGGACTGCACAGCTAGTTTTCTTAAAATTTACAAATAATTAGGACCATTACCTTTGCACTTTGTTCTAGAGCACACTGTTCTCTTAATTCAGAAATTCTTCTCAGTGCTTTATCTTGGGTTTCAACTAGCACACTCTGTAAATATGGAGATATATTATAAATCATGACATGTACCTCTTGTGTACACGCACCTATTTATAAAAATATTCTGCTATATTTGTCATTTTATCAATGTAAAAATTGCATTTCGAAACTGGGTTCGGCATATTATTTACTTTACCCAGTAGGATTGCTAAAGTTAAGTCCGATAATGAAAACGTCTATAATATAATTTATAGATATAAATAGTTTTATAAAAAATCGAAACATACCCTTGCTTTTGCATTTTCTTTTTCTAAAAGCTTGTAATGGCGGGCAAGATCGCCATATTGTGTCCTATATTTTTTATATCTTTCCTGTGTTCGTCTGTATGCAGCATATAATTGTTCTTTAGTGACTCTCTCGAGACTTACATTACTGCCAGAAAATCCTCTTTCTTCAGCTTCACTAGCAGATACTTCCATGTCTGACTGAATAAATAATTAATTACTCTAGAGTACTATTTGATTACGATAAATTTAATGTCCTTAATCATTTATGGACATATTTTTTTATTTAAAGTTATGTTGTTATTATCACATAGTGAACGAAGAAAGAAGCCATGTTAACTTTAAATATTAAACAGAGGGTATACTTTAAAAAAAGTCTAACAATTATCAGTTAAATATGGATGAAAAATAACCAGTAGTGGTTTTTGTATTATATCCACCTCATATATAAAATCTGTATAACTGTTAAAACTAAATATTTCTTATTCCTAGTGCATTGAAAATCATGTTTAGTTACATAGCCAGTTTCTATGAACTTATATTAAAACAGTAAAAGTAAAAATCTAATATCATGTTAAGTTAATTATATAACAGTTAGTAATATCAACTAACCTGTAAATGATACATAGATGGAGTTTCATAGCTAGGTAGCCGAAAAGATATATCACTAGCAAATGAGCTGTTGGATAATTTTCTTTGCCGCTGGTTCTCCTGGAAATACAATTTTGTATTTTTTTTTTAAATTTATTTTCCCTTGTAATTTTGTAAATTGAAGTATCAAAATCAAATCAAAAAAATCTTTATTCAATTTAGGCGTTAAGAAGGCGCTTATGAGCATCTAAAACACTACCACCCGTTCGGAAAACAACCCAGTCGAGAAGAGCCGGCAAGAAACTTTATCTGGGTTTTTTTCTTTTTAATAAATATAATATATATCATTTTTTTTCATATAAAAAACTATACAAGTCATAGTCTTAGCTAATGTTAGCGGAAGCACAGAGATGTGGGTTAATTACTTATGATGTTGAATCATATTCAATTATCATAGGTAATAAATAACTGAAATATATTCATAACCTAATCTCCTTATGAGATAATTAAATGTACAAAAGTGTAAAGTAAGTTTATAAAAAAAAATCCATACATCACGGTCAGTACATTCTATAGGCTCCATTGTTATCTGTCCCAGATGTGAATCCTGGTATGTATTTGGGTGCTTGTTGAGAGAATGTGGCAACTTGGTAGCTGGAGTATTCTGGGCGTCTAAATGAAGCATTTAAATATGACAAAATTAATAATGTATCAATTATTCTATTGAACTTTATTGTATCAATTACGACATTTAATCAAATTGATATTGTAATCCACGTAGAAAGATACAGTGTATTAAAACTTACTTTCATATGCAATCCATACAAATAATTATTTAAATGGTTAGAAGGCCTTTTGATTCAATACCTATGTTATGTCTTTTATTATTAAATTTGATTAGCATCATCAGTGTCATATAAATATTATACAAAGGAGACTAAATTATTATTCATTACAAATGAAACACTCAAAAATTATACCATGACATGGTAAAAATTATAATTTTTTACGTTAATTAAAATTTGACTGTTGAAAGGGACAACTCTTCTGAAGTGGGAATATACAAACAGAAATATAATATTCTAGTTTCAAATAAAACCAAGCTTTAAGTATAACTGCAGCTTATAAAACTTTGTTAATGTATATTAAGAATGTATTAAAATTTATAATAATTATTAGTGAGTTCTTCCCACTAACCCTCATTTTATCACTCTTTGTTTTGACATTGTTACAAATCAACTTATCACATTTTTTTTTCAACAATGTTATTTTAATTCATTGTTATCTCATGTTGCTCTGATTATTATTGTTTATTACATGATACTTTCTGAATTGTGAAACCATACCGCAGAAGCCATAAAATAAAATCTTCTATAAAATAGTATATCCATAAAAGTTGCTAGTTTAATAGGTAATCTTTTAACAATTAAATACTTGATAACACTGAAGATTTTTAATTATACCACCTTTTCTAGTGCTTACTAGATTCTTCTGTATCTACATAAGTGAGGAGCTTGTGTAAATATAGAATGTATTAGCAACACGATTATAGTGCTGTCTAAAGGCTGCAAACATTGGTACACATCTGACAAAACAAATATACTGTGTAAGTTTAAGCCCAAATGTCCAGTTTTTTCAAAAGTTACAGATACATCAAAAAATAGGTAAATAAGATTAATTTAAGTAAATGTGATAATATTAAACTTACCATTGTCCCCTATAGAGAATAAATCACTATTTGTAATATCCGAAATACTACTGGATGCTGATGTGACTGCTGCCTGTAGAATAAAATTATTTTATGTTTACTAGCTAACATAACATAAGTGTAAATCAGTAGAACAGTGGGTTTTTTTTTAAATACATGCCCAATATATAAACAGTAGAAAATATTCTAAAAGTACTTTTACTCAGTGATTGTTTACACTCAGTGATTGGGTCTTTAATTTAGAAACCTACCAAAATTAATTATCATCCAAAAAAAATAAAGAAAACACTAATGGTTAGAGGTACAAGAAATAGACAAATCATATTTGTTATAAGTGTTTAAAATCTATTTTTTTCTATTATTTTTTTAATTAGATACTTGATTATTGACTATATTATATGACTTGATATTTATCAGTAAATATGATAATGGATGTAAGATTAATGAGTATCAAGTATACATTTTAAGGGCTGCTTATAAACTTTTCAAGTAATGACCCACCTTTTTACTATAGATTTTCATGTTTAGTTTGATAATGTAGGTTTCATTTGTTTTTGAGTAAAGTAGATATGTTAGAAACACTTATCATGAGTTTTTGGCGGGATCTCAGTCTGACATGTAGCAATTGTTTTCTTTATTTCATTAAACTTGTGTACTTGACTCTATATCATGTAATCTTGGTGGCGTTTTGTGTGAAATAGTTTAGTTATTGTGTTCAAGTGAGGTTTATTATAGAAGACAACGCGTAGCATACATTCTGAGGTGCCGACAAAGCTCCATGGAAAGTTTGAGCAGGATAGGCCACCGTTCTGTTGGAGCTTGGTAACGCTGATACAAGATTGAAAATCTTACCTACATGACATTGGCACAAATTGTGTGTACACACAGATTGCCATTAACTAAGAAGAAGAAGAAGAAGAACACTTATCATGTAATCAATTTTAAACCAGTCCATAACATAAACATCCAAGTTTAATTTAAACAATTTAAATTCTTTTATAGTAGAAATCAAGATCATAAGTACCTGAGCAGCTTGAGCAAATTGCTGTATTCTTTGCGGAGAAGACTTTACTTCCTCGGCTAACTTATCTTTTAACTTTTTAAACATTGCTGTGATGTGTTATCACAAAATTATAATAGGTAAAAGCAAGTAGGTATTTTACATGATAAACATCTCAAAAACTCAAAATTGAGTTTTTTTCATCAATTTAACACTAAATTGGAGGAATATTTGCTTTTGCCAGAGTCATAGATTACAATTCATAAACTGAGAGACGAGAGTTTACGTCACTGAATACCACAGATTTATACAGACTAACCTTTAGCATGGCTGCACATGAGACAGAAATATTTTAATAGCCGTTCTATTTTTATTGCAACCTAAAACACTGCAACCCAACATCGTAATTACAATAATTTCAGGTAAATATACAAGCATTAAATGAAAGATAATCGCCTTAAAACGAAATTTAGAATGAAAAAAAAAACAAGCACTAAACGCTACAAGTTTGTTCTTCTTCTTCTTCTTAGTTAATGGCAATCTGTGTGTACACACAATTTGTGCCAATGTAATGTAGGTAAGATTTTCAATCTTGTATCAGCGTTACCAAGCTCCAACAGAACGGTGGCCTATCCTGCTCGAACTTTCCATGGATCTTTGTCGGCACCTCAGAATGTATGCTACGCGTTGTCTTCTATAATAAACTTAAATTGAACACAATAACTAAACTATTTCACACAAACGCCACCAAGATTACATGATATAGAGTCAAGTACACAAGTTTAATGAATTAAAGAAAACAATTGCTACATGTCAGACTGAGATCCCGCCAAAAACTCCTACAAGTTTGTTTACATAACCTGCAAGTTCGTTAAAAAAATAAACGTAAAAATCGGCCATGGCGAGAAGAACAAAGAAAATATCTTTTGTCTTTTTTATCGCAATTATTTTTCATAATTTACGTAAATTGTCGTAATTTACTTTTGACATATCATGCAGTCTCTTTCTGTCATATTAAGTAACATTTTAGAAACAGTCATTTTATTCTGTACTAGCTGTGTGCCCGCGGCTCAATTAAAAAAAAATCTATATTAAATTTGGGCCCTGAGAAGAAGCTTATGAACGTCAAAAAACTTTACCACCCGTTTACAAAAACAACCCAGTCGAGAAGAGCCGGCAAGAAACTCGATCTAGTTCTTTTTTTAAATGTTTTATTTAAAGTATAATATAAATTAAATGATAACTTTAAAAGAATTAACGGGTTTTGCGGAAGCACAGAGAGAGGTGTCATTTCCAAAAATCACTATCGTTCACGTAATAATCCACCCGGTAATAACCTTTGGACATTGAAACCTTTTTGACATAGAGCTTATACTTATTGTCTCATCATGACTTATTGAATCATGCTGTAAAACCTAACACTATTACCTAAAAATCTTTTATTGGGTTTACTAAGCCTAAAGCAAGGGACGGCTAATTTGTGATTACTTCTGGTATTAAAGTTATGCCGACTGTTTGTTATATCAAATTTCTTTAAATTTTTGCGTACATTAAATTATTAAAGATGTATTGGGAAGGCAATGTTAGTATATTATATTCCTTCAACTTATTCTTCAATGATGCGCGAGGCCCAAACTGTAAATGACTAGAATTGCACGTTTTTGTATTAAAAATATGGTATCTATATCAGTTGCTATCCCCCAGAGCAAAATGCTGTAAGACATCAAGCTATAAAAGTAAGCAAAATAGACTGACCTGGCAGTCTGTTAATTGGCGAATTTTACAAACTGCAAAAGCCGCTGAGCTTAACCTTTTCACTAAAGCTATAGTGTGAGGACATCATTGTAATTTATTATCGAGTATAATACCTAAGAACACAGCATTATGAACAAAGCCTACAATATTTCCTTCTATCTTAATACTGCAATCAACATACTTTTAATAACATTTGGTAAGTTGGATTTTAGATTTTGATTTCGTGAAACCAAACTGTCGACCGTCTAAGACCTCTCCTGTTTTAAAATAATCAACTAGTTTATTAAGCATAATTCTTTCAAAAATCTTACTTATAGAAAGAAGTACAGAAATTTGTCTATTGTATCTAAGACTACTTTTACAACCTGATTTAAACAAAGGTACCACTTTACTTACTTTCATTAAATTGGGGAAGACGCCAGTTTCTATACATATATTAAATGTATTAACCAAATAAGGTGAAGTATAGACAATTATGGACTGAACAACCATCACTGACATTCCCCATATGTCTCCGTTATGTTTCAAATTTAATTGTGTGAAGGATTTTATTATTCACCTGCACTTATTTATGATGTACCAGACAGACTTGGTCTTATTTTTAGACACAAGAACTTTGTTTCAGGGAATTTCTTTTTCATTACAAAACTTTTCCAATGTATTGAATATAGTTTCGCCTTTTGTATCGGTCTCTAAATTTTTAACTAACAATAGTTCTTCACATATTTTATCATCTTAATAAACCTCACGTAAAATAGCAACAATGCTTCATTAGTTGGTAAAGTGAACTCATAAAACGGAATTGAGAATTGACTAGTCCTCAGATGATTACACAATGATTCTTCAATGTTTTCAGCCATTTCATCAATTCGTCTTTGTACAGAATTATTACTCAAAATAATTTTTCGGTTAATATCTGCCGTTGGTTTATGAAGCACAGTATTATTTGTTTGCTCGAGTGAACTTTCATTTTAAAGCAGAGCGACCGATTGATATGACTTTTGGAATGGGAATAGAATAGGAAGAACCGAAGAGTGACAGACTACTTTTTATCCAGAAAAACATCCCATTCTTAAAGGATAATCAAATTTCTGTCTCTGTTCTATGTGCATGGACAAATCCACGGGAAAGTAACTAGTCACTTTAAAAAAAAAATTATAAAATCAAACAGGGCACATTTATGAAGTAAGTTTAAATTTTGATGAAATAAAACGAAATTAAATACTTACCTACCTAGATGAAATTACAAATCGCCACTCCAGCCTCTACAACATCCCCCTTTTTTTCTGGGTCTCTTACCCCTTTAGGCTTGCAGCGCTCACAAGGGGGCGTTATCGCCCACTTTGAAAAAGACTGGTATAGATAGTAATACACGAAAATTGACAACGAACTTTAATAAAAGCGGTAACAATCAATATTTAATCGTAAACTAAGCACAGCACTATTTTAACGATTCATACGAATTTTATCTGCAGTTTCCTGTTATAACACAGTTTAATACATGACACTGGTATATGTGTCAACTTCACGGTACCAATATCAACAGAAAAAAAAAAATATAGATGTATAAGCGAGAAATACATCGATGTTATTTTGATGTGGTAAATCGAATCGTTGCATCTTTGTTTCCGATGCATCGAAGTCATCAAATAGTGAATATCAGTGTTATTCGATTCATCGATAAATATCTAGCATCCCTATACAAAATTCTTTGAGTACTTGAAATTGTACTATAAATCAATAAATTATACATTTACAAGTTTGCCAGTGAAAGTGAGTAAAACTAAGTTATCTCCCAGTGTTTATCGAGGAATTTAATCATAACATTACACATTTACGAACAACGGTGTTCATTCTTTGTTGCACTAATTTTATAGGTTATACAAAATAAGATTACCTATACTGTTATTGTGACCATATCAGCATGGCCCAAGCGAACACCTATTCCAATCAAAACATTAAAAACTTCGAACGATGTCATATTTTTATAAAATGTTAATAATAATTCATTAAAAAAAAAAGATTTATACAACCATCACTTGTATCAGTAATATAAATTCAGTTACTTTATAGCTTTTACTGTATATAAATTTCCGTGCTGGTAGTTTAAACTAGAAGACTCACAAGAATTAGTAAAGATACGAACGTTCAAAATATTTTTGTATTATTATTAAGCTTTGTATTTGGAGCTGTGTTAATCTAATGACAATCGGAGATGATGGAATTAGGCTGAGCAACTCTGAAGAATACTTTTATCATAGATTTAACATAATAATTAAATTGAGTGCCTTTTTATTAATGGGGAAAACTTTTGGGTTAATATCAATTTTTTTTGTCTGCTATTACCTTTATGTGGTATATATTTTTCTTAGAAACATAAACGGATTTATCATTAATGTATATAAAATGTTTATTTACATGTTGGCAGAAGTGAACATGGATGATGGTGACTGGTATGATGAGCCCATGAATGAACCATTTTATGGTGGTTCAATATGGCGAGGAGGAGGTAGAGGAGGAAATAGAGGAGGAAGAGGAAATTATAGGTAAAGGGTGTACTTTTACTTAAAAATATTGTTTTATGGGATTACTTCCACTATACACTTCAAATAAAACTATTGGTTTGGTGATCTTGACGAATGTGTGTGTTTCTGACCATGTGCCAGTAGCTTTATCCTAGCAATATGTCACCTCGGTTCAAACCAATTTGACAATTGAATGAGATACATCGATTTAAAGATTGATTAAACCAGTTTGATCTGCTTGCTGCCTCCGCTGTGTGTTGAGTCAAACGTCAGCTAGAACCATTTGACACAAGTTTGTGATGAAAAACTCGCTTTCCTAACACACATATATTCGTGCATTCCTGCCACCTCTAACCCATCACAGGAATTATTCTCAAAAGCAACGTAAGTCTGCAATAGTAGAGGGAATAAACTGAAACCAAAAAAACTGAACCAAATTCTTTTCCTAAATAGTGCAAGAAAACGAAAATTGGGCAGTTAAAAGTTACTTGATAGCTGCTACTTAGCAAGTACCATTTAATTTTGATAATTGAATTGCATGACAATAAACATTTATTTTTTATCAATAACTGTGATATTCTTTAGACAAAAAACTGTTTTTCTTTTTGTGACTCCCTTTTGCTTATTTTTAGGGCTTTTTAATTATGAAACACTCTTTTTTTATAATCCTTGTAACTAACGTATTTAAACCTATCTATTCAAGCCAAATTGCGTCCGTTAATGCAATATTTGTACCTTTTATAAGCTGAAGTTCGATTTTGATGCAAATTGTTTTGAATCCGTTTCAAACCGATTTGCTTCTTTTTTGGAATTGAGTTAACCTAGTCGTAATTTTAACCGAGTTGCTCATGACTACTTTATCCCAACTACCCTGTTTTTGTTCTATATTATTAAAAATTATAGTTAAAAAAAAACAAAGTGTTATAATATTGTTGTTTACTAATTAGTACTTGGGTAACCAAGCTTAGCTTTGTAAAGAATTTCCTATTCATGTTTTTAATATGCTTCAGTTTATGTGTCTAGTCAAATTTAAATATGCTTTATGAAATTTAGGCCCTGACCTAAATTAAGGTAAATTTAGGCTTATGAACTACCACCGGATCATAAAACACCCAGCCATCGAGAAGAGCTGACAATAAACTTGACCTAGTTTTTATTTTATGAAACTATAAAAGTCATAGATTAAAAAGTTATGCAAAGAACACATAAACAACATGCACAAAGAAGGGTATAATTTCCAGACATCACTATGATTCATAATATTCGAGTAATACTTTTATTACATGACATATGCTATAATATAAAATATTTTCCTAATAATATATATAACACTTGCCATAAATGGAAGATTTATTTTTCGACTATTTGATGAGCAGAACCAAAGCAGCAACCGCATTATAGTTCAGATGATAGTTAGTAAATCGAATTTAGACTCAGATATTTAGTCAAATACTCCTGAATTAAAAATTTACAACAGTACATAGCAGTTTTAAATGAGCTCTAAAAGAGTTTCGAAGTATTTTATTATTCAGTATATATTCAGTGTTGTTGTAACAAAAAAAACATAAATACGAGGTGTATATCACCTCCAAGAGATTCGTAGTTCATTATAAGTTCAATGTTACCAGTACTGTGGTAAGATCTCAGTTGTACTAAAAAAGGAGCACAAAACTAAATGTATACTTACCCGCTAAGAAGTCTCACAAGAGCTTCTATATTATCGAGTTCAAGTAAATTTATTCAGTGCTTATGAGAGCTATGATACTACTACCAATGAAATTTAGAACTATATTTCTACTCAACAAACATTTTCATCAGGACAATCTTTCAAGTCACATGGTGCCCACATTACTACTAAACAAAGCCCTAATTATTAGGTCCATGAAAATGTAAAAAAAAACTAAAATATATAAAAAAATAAGACATATAATCAGCTTAAGCTTATAATTAGCAATTGTATTACTATCGTATTTTCTTTTATCTATGTTCAACATTTGACTGTAATCCATAAAACTATAAAATAAATAAACCAGGCGATTACTTTAAGTAAAAATTAGAGTCACCAATAATTGCTAAGGAACTAACACCTATTGTACTCCATACACTCACTTTTAAAAAAGTAATTAATTAACAATGTTGCATTGTGTCCATTGGAGCCTATTAGTATTTAAAATAAGGAAAAACTTGAGAAATTTAATAAAAAAGTAAAATACACAAAGTTTTAAAAAAAGAAAACAATATTAAAATAAAAGCATATTTCTTAAAAATATAAAAAAAATTTTAACATTAAGTGAAATTGTGGTTAAAGCAATAAGCCTATATCATGTAAAACAATTTTTTGATATAACTAACCAATTGTCCAAAGGCTATTGATAAGACAGTACAAAATGTGAAAATTTTACTATATTAGGTGTGGATACTATACTATGGAAGTTTTTAAATTAATTTATAATTTGTACCTTTATTAATAACCAAATACATAATAAATAAATAAGTAATGTAACATTATAATTTATATTGTTATTTATTGACATCTTTTGTTGCCTGGCAACAGTATTAGTGTAATATCTATGCTAGCAACTGTCCTCCATTTGCAAAAATATAACAGTTTAGTTCACTGCCCCCTGTTATTATGTAATGAAATCAAAACAAAAATGTTAAATATAAATGAGTGGGTGCAAATTTCAAAAAAACTATGAACCCAGATAATCTTAGAAAATAAAGCTTTAATTATATGCAAAATTTCACCCTGATCGGTACAGCCAATTCCGAGAAACCAAATAGTAAAAGATAAGACAAGATTATAACGAAGTATAGAATAATCCTGATTATTTGACGGCATATAATGTTGTGTGATTTATTTTTAGTTTCAGGAATGATCGATATAGTAATGCATATAGTGGTTATAATGGTGGTTATGGACCAAGCGGGACACTTGGACCTCACAGTGGCTTTGGTCCTAATCCTGGTCCTTTTAGACCACCAGGTCCTTTTGGTCCTCCATACCCACCAGGGCCTATGGAACCGCCTCAAATGTGGGGCAAAGGATTTGGTCCTAGAGGACCACCAATGAGAAAATCACCTGTGGAAGAAAAAGCTCTCAGATACCTTAGACGTTAGTAAGCTCTCTCTACCTGCTCTGTTAAGATATTTCAAAGAACTAATTCATTGTAATAATTTATGTTACATAATATACAATCATTTTTCATTTCATTGACAAGTCATACCAAATTACTTCTTCTTGAATTTTATTCTATACTAGCTGTGCCCGCGGCTTCATCCGCGTGATAGGCTCTAGGCTTAGTGTGTTTACCATCCTGGACCACATCATCACTTAACATGAGGTGATATTGTGGTCAAAGCACAGCCTAATCCGTGTAAGGAAAAAAAAATCGCAATTTGCCTATATTCTCACTCTAGGTGAGTGGTGATTCTCACATATCTCATTACCTAATTTTATCAAAATCTTTTGAGTCATTTAGGTTTAAAATGGTAACAGACAGACAGAGCTAGCTGGTGCCTGCGATATCGCCAGTGTAGAAGTAGAATTTTTATTCTAGGCTCTTATTCATCTCCATAATAATTTCAATAATAAAATAAAAAGTTATTTGATAAAGACATGTAAATATTAGTATTTATGTTATTAAATATGTCCTTGAATGAGATGTGAGTATTTTTGCGTGATTGGTGAACAAATTAATACCATCCATTAATACAAACAAATCCATTAATACAAACCATCGAAATGTGTTCTCTAGCAGTTTCAGCAGCTGCATAGTTTTTTTTGCAAATATCGTCAATGTACAAATTTAGTCTCGTTAGCCTTTTATTATAAGTATAAATTTAAAATGTTTTAAAAACTTTCTCTTGATTTACTTGATAAACGTGACAATAACTATCATTTGAAGTATGGCTTAGGTTTGAAGTTTGATCTCTATCATCAATTGTTATGATATATGCAGTGTATCACAAAAATATTGCATAGGTTGGATTAAAACAATATTTCTGATAATATATCCTGATAATAAAAAAAACTTATTCTACTGACTTGAAATACATTTAATATCATTTTTTAGGTTGTGGTGTTTCTAAAGAGAATTTGAAAAATCTTCCATTTCATTTGTTGAAATTATATGAACCACACCAATGTGCGCTGTGTGGACATTCTTTTGAGTCCTTTACTACTTGTAAGTAACTTTTAAATTATTTGTTTCAGTTCTTCCTATAATTAAAATATACTTACTGGTTGAAATTTCAATCTGAATAATCTTTCCTTGTGATTATAACTTTTTTTAAAATCATAATCTATAGGAAATTGTCAATTTGTGATTTTAATTTTTCTTTAATTGCTTGACTAAATTTTATTATTAAATATCTTATTAATTTTAAAAGGTAACATCACACCATTGTCTTTCTTTTTCTGGACTTATAACTCAAGAACAATTGGACCGATTTAAATGTCTTTTTAATGAAATCTATTATATTCTCTATGGCCAGAGCTTCATATATATTTTGTAACAAACGAATGATGTGCGGATAACAGTAACTTTTACTTAAATAAATAAATGAATACCGGCATGTTTCTTGTATTATTTTATCTATTGAATTAACCATTGAATAATTGAATGAATATACCATTGAATATAAAAAAAAACATATTAAATTTACTAACAGTAAGGGTTTAGGTTCGATAAGCTATGTGTAATGTTTGTGTGTTTTTTTTTGTTTACAAATTACTTGCTATGATTACCTTTAGATACCCTGTTTTTTTTTTTATAATAAAGTACTAGATATGTAATGCTTCTAATACACTGACCATGGAGCGGCCTTAAATTAATAAACAGATACATACAATGCAGTGAAAAATTGTAATGCAATGTAAATGCATATAAATAATAGCTATAACTGAGTACAGTCAGAGTACAGCTAGCTTACAAAATAAGAACTTTGAAAGTTTTTCATAATTTTTCTTTCTTAATAATACCTATCCGGGGTTGTTTTGCTGCACATGCAAATACATTTCTTTATACTTAAAATAATTACGGTTTTTACAGAAAAAACTAAAAAAAAGGTAAGATTTGTTAGCTTATAAGAAATGTATTTCAAAAGTTTTCTATTGTATAAGTTGATAGTACAGGAATGGTTTATAATTTGTAGGACACACAACTGTTTTATAAATGTACATATGTCGTTATTGGTTAATCTGTTTCCAGCTCGCATGCATTACCTTTCAAAAAATCATGCGAAGAACCAGAAAAAATGGTTTTCCAAACAGTCTGATGGTGGACTTCGCGCTAAAGAGGTAATTTGACAATTTGGCAATGTAATGTTTCCATAGGCATTTTGTCGATCAAATAACATGCTCACATAAAGTTCATAATGCCCAGTTATATTAGAGAATAATAAGTTTATTGAAACAAAAAAATATTGTTTATTAACTGCATCAATTAATAACGTCTTTTTTAATTAGTTAGGATTACACTACATATATATTTTAATGTGACATCGGAATAAAAAAAAAATGATTTACATATTCGGGTAAGACGTTCACTTGTGCTGCTGTTCGCATTATAGGTAAAATGTTGACAGCCTAAATCAAGTGAAATTTATGTGAACATTATCGTCAAAATAGAAACATACATTGTAACAAATTGTCTGCCTATACGTTGTTTGAGACGTTAGGTTTAATAATAATTATAATATAAGGTTGGTAATTACGAACATATTTACTCATAGTTTTATTAATGTTAGATGAAATAAGAAATGTATAAATTACATATATACCAGATCAAAAAACATTATCAATGCAATCTATGAATGAGTATGATATAATGAAGTATGTAGGATTTCTTTTTGTGCAAATTCTCAATTTATCATTTGTTAATATTTTTTTAGATACCCATAAAATCCCGTGATCTCTATTGCGAATTATGCGATGTGCATATAACATCAAAAACTCACGCTGAATCCCACTATGCAGGGAAACCTCATCGCAGGTATTTGTTTTTTATTTTATTTAATTTTCCATTCTGCATTTATCTTTGGAATATTGTAAATTATAATGAGTAAAGATGTTACTTGTTAACTGTAATTAACATAATAACATTTCGAATATATAATTATTTTTTTTGCTACACTATGTGTTCCAAGTATTAGCTTGTTTTATTTACAGCATCGTTGAAGGACGGAAGAACGCAAAAAATCCTATGTTGCTGCAGAGAGGAATGGGCGCCCGTTTGTAAGTGACAGATTTTTATCGATACTAATAATATAATTGTAAATTTCACGTGTCTGTACGTTTCTGGTTTTTGATAAAAGAATCATTGCAAGAGACTATGCGCAGACGGCGGCTCTGTCCGGCCGGAGTCTGGACTCTGCCTTATTGCCAAATCAAGGAGGATGGGGTGGGGTCCTAACCTTCCATTGCACTGGGAAGGTTGTCAGGGACTGCTGGTAGAGGACTGGACGGAGCGGGATGAGAGATAGATAGATTGCATCTACAGAGAGAATATAGGCTGTCTATTAGAATATAATTGTCTAAATTCCAAGCGAGCTAAGTCGCGGGTGCAGCTAGTTTTAAATATTTCTTATTGTTTAACTCTGTCTTATGGGACAATTAATTATTTAAATAGCATGAAAATCATATATTTCTGGGTTCGATAGCATAATGGCGGCTATTTTGATGTAATGATTTTGCGGAATTTTTGTGCTATTTTAGAATGCAAGTTTCTTTTTATTATTTTCAATATATTATTTCACTTAAGTACAATAACTTTATCACCAGAAAAATTATCTATGTTACACAATTTCGGGTCAAATCGGGCAATCTGTTGAATAGGAAATAAAAACTATTACGCGACAGACTAAAGTAACACGGAATGATAGTTGTTTTTCTCTTTACACAGGGACCAGCTTATTCGTCGTGAAAAGAAATTCTTGAAAAATCTTGATGATAATCAAGGAAATGAGGAAGCCGTTGATTCGAAAGTGACTCCGCCGGAGTTTTACTGTGACATATGTAAAGTAAGTTTACCTCTCATTTAATTTGATTAAGAGTTGTACAAGGAATTTGTACCATCATCTATACTAATGAATAAAATTGTGTCTGTTTGTAATGTCGAAATTTTATCACTAAATAGGTATGAATGTATATACGATAACTATAACAAAAATACAATTTTTTAAATTTTCGTCTGTCTTTCCGTCTGTCTGTTTGTAATGGGTATTCTCCGGAACGGCTGGACCGATTTGGACGGGACCTTTTTTGATAGATAGCTGAAGTAACTCCGGGTAACTAAGGCTATTTTAAATTTTCGAAAATAATTAGCGTTCCGCGTAAAAAAATAAAACTCATAAAAATTTCAATAAAATCCCATTCAATGCACAGTTTTACGGGCAGTTTAATAAGAAATATTTTTAATTTATCTTAGGACTAAAAATTTTATTAGGCTTCCGTATAAAACAAATTAAAACACAGTGAAGAATATATGTTACGCAGGCGCAGCCGCGGGCACATCTGGTGTAATGTAATGATCTATTTTACAGACTGCTGTGACATGTTCCGAGCAAATGACTATGCACCTGAACGGTAAAAGACATCTCTCTAAGGAGAAAGCACACATTCTTAAAATGATGAAGGGCGATGATCCAGATGTATCCAATAGTGGAAACAGTGAGTACAAATTATTTTTTATATTGTAAACACTATCGATTAGTCGAAAAGTATTGTTATAAGTTGTCGGCAAATAGTTTTATTTGGTATATACTTGCAAATAATTAACAAATTATTAAAAGAAAAAAAATCGGGATCCAGTTCTTTGATTTAGAACATTACAAATGTGTTATAATCGATATATATATATAAGCAAAGTTTGTTTTCTTCTTTGTCTGAGGTAAACTCGAAAACTACTGGACCGATCAGCATGAAACCACAACCATTCGACGCGGAATTAATCGTAGATGGTTATAGGCTATATATTTTTTAAATTCTATGAGCCCTTTGCCATGTTTTGTCAATTTGTTCGTTTATTAATTTATTTGCTCCCATATAACAAAAGACAGGCATTTATCCTTGTAATAAATAAAAGGAAAATGGGGTTCCTTTGACGCACCATCACCTCAAAACTCATACCTTTCAACGCGGTATTTTTCGTAGACACGTATTTTTTTGGATTCCACCGATCCTCTCTCATTTTTTTTTTCGATTTACTCTTTTGTACATTTTCCACTTCAATTTACGCTTATATACATTTTTTCCGCTAATAAAAACAAAATACTCTTACTTTTATTCATTCATTTGTTTTTTAAAATTAGCTATAAATGAAACGTCATATGCACAGAACATATGAAACGCGGGCGGAGCCGCGGGCACCAGCTAGTGTAATATATACTTGTGTAGTATTCATGTGAGGTGCGACTCAGAGAGGGTATAATAATAATTGATTGTGTGTTTATTGTATTATATAATACTCAAAATATTATAAATTAGCTACAATTTTGTAGATTTGTTCATTGATAATATTACGTATATTGAATATTGACTTGTTTTTGGGTGCTCTTTATCGGAATACTTTCATTTATTGAAACGGTTCAAATTCATTATAAGCTTCGAACTAATTGATCGATGCAATATCCGAATATTCTACCACAGAGCCATCCATTGTTTCAAATATTTTGCTGTCTAATTTGGAATTCTTTGATTCATTCAACTTGTGTGTTAAGCATCTGTTCAGGGAATCTATTTTCATAATAATTTACTATCAGCTCGTTTCCTTTAATATTACTGTCTCCCAATCATAACTACTTTACAGTGTGGTACTGTTGCAACTACCAAAAATTTGTGTATTTCTGTATGGTAATTCATATTAGTAATAGTACCATAAATATTATAATTTTTCTATAGAAGAAATTCCATTTTTTCCCTCTCGCATAATGTAGTCACGATGAATCATGTGAACATACTCTTAGTTCTTATTAACAAATCTAGGAGATCCTTCAGACAGAAAATGAAAAAAAATTGTTTTTAAAAAAAACAAATTTATTTATTCAATTAAGGCCCTAGGAAGGCGCTTATGAACGTCTAAAACACTACCACCGGTTCGGAAAACAACCCAGTCGAGAAGAGCCGGCAAGAAACTCGATCTGGTTCTTTTTTTAAAATAAATAAAATATATATCATTTTTTTTGTCATATAACAAACTATACAAATCATAGTCGTAATAATGTTAGCGGAAGCACAGAGATGTGGGTTAATTCCAAACATCACTATCGTTCACGTAATGTACTGTAATAACCTTTTGAGATTAAGACTTGCTTGACATAATACTTGAACTTATTGTCAGGTAAATCGGTAATGTTATTTGGGATCTTATTGTAAAACCTTTTACTTGGAAATGTACATTAAAACACATATTATTATTTATTAATAAACAACTTTATTTGCAGATGCTACAGAGGAGAATGATGAAGAGGAAGATGAAGGTAATTATGTTATATTATTGTTTTATGTTACTTAAATAATTTTATCGCGTCTTTATTTAAATTTTAAGAATGGGTTTTGCGATTTTCGCATAATCAAAATATGTAATTTGAGTGGGTTTTTTTTAATGAAATAACCAGTTGATTAAGTTTAAAATTGTTATAGAAGAGGAGCCAGAAGATGAAGAGACTGAGACAGGAGAAGAAAAAATATGACTGGGGCAACGGGAGTGAAAACTGGGAAGAATCTACTGCTGATAAATTCGATATTTAAAAAATGTTAATTTTCAAAGTAACATATTACTGTTTCCTTTATATTAATTGTAATTATATAATTCTCGCCTTTAAAAGTGTCTCCAATTGTACAGAGTCGCTGGCGTGCGTGCATTTTCTTTAGGTGTATATTTAGAAACTTCTTTATTTCTAGAAGCAAATATCATTGTGTATGATCTTCTGATGAATAAACGTTATTCAGTATAATATGCGTCTATATTCCCATCCATTCAACAACAAGAAGATCGTCTGCGGCGTCGACGTTGTATGCAGCCTTGAGTAAAACCAAAACCACAATGCTACAGCGAGTACAACTAACAGTCCAATAAGGAGCACTCCTTGAACCTTGGGGTTGCAAAAATCTAATGAGTTTGCTGTTACATTTTTAGTAGGAGTGATATTACTACTTTCAGTCGACTTCGAAGATGCTTTTTTCACGGCAGAAGAGCTTTTTGCCATTTTCACAGAAGATTTAACTTCTCCTATTTGCCCCATCCTACTATTACATTCTCTTCAGCGTATTATTTTCTTGATATTTTCTGAACTTTCATTGTGTGGTTTTAAATGATATTTAAATTTACATTGATAAAATGTGTTTGAAACTTGAGATGTACATCGTATTTTTTTTTTTTATGACTTTACGATGGCAGTAAGATATTTTTGTCTCTGTATTTTGATATAATTCTAAAAAGTTTGTTATCGTTATTTTTATTTTAGTGTAATTGTTGATAGTTTTCATTTAATTGTTTCATGATATTTATTTTCTTTGCACGGAACTCAAATGGTTTTTCTAAAAAAAAAAATGTTACCATGGGAAAGCAACAATATTTCTCAAAAAATGTAAACATTTGCTAGTAAAATTGACCACTGAATCGTTTTTTTTTTTTCCCACAATTTTCTTAAGTTTAATTTTTATACGCTGAATCTTATAATTTCAGCTATATAACAATAAAATCCCGTCAAAATTGGTCCAACCGTTCCGGAAATTGTCTCAATAACCAGACGGCGAACAAATAAAAAAAATTGTGTTTTTGGCATTAGTATCTTATATTACATTCCTATGTATTGAGTACAATGTTGTTATTTTGATAGTACAAACATACATTTCAAATTGATTTATTTTATAGATATTTTAAAATTTTAACACCCTAATAACCTATATTACGGGAAATATGATTTATGCATAGGATTATAGGAAATTAAATCATAATATTTCATTACAATTAACAATATCTTTAATGGTATGGTTACAAACTCCGGATTCTCTTCCGGTGGCGGCCCAAGACGCAACAGGACGGGCTCTTGCAGCCGCCGCCAGTGCGATACAGTGACACTGTATGCACTTTAGCATTACAGGCACTATACGGGTTCTGTAAGGGACCCTTTTTTGTCCTTTCAGAAACCGTAGAATTTAACTAGGGTAATTTTCGCTGAATTTTTAATATAGGTAGCAGCGCAAGCTGAGGTAGAAAGTATTTAAAATAATATTTAAATATACGTGAAAAATAATAAGCCCCCTCCCAGTCTGAATGAATCGGCGCGTTGATGCGATGAGCTGTCGAGGCTACGTTTTACCAAAGAAAATACATATGATGCTAATAGTTTCGTTGAAACTAAAAAAGATCATCTTACCTCAAGGAATCATCTCGTACACCTTTCCTTTAATATCTGCTATGTTCTTAACACTAGGGGAAATTGCAAACTTAGTTTTAAATTATTTAGTTTATCAGTTTTTTTTACGAGTAAACAATAAACACAGTAATACTACTTGGAATATAGCTATAGAAATCAGTTATGCAGTGACGGATTTACATGTGCCGCCTGTAGGCTGAAGCAAATCGCCGCCTATCCTACATATCAGATAATAATATCGCACTGCCAATTCAGTAGACAGATTTTTTCGCTTATTGGCAAATTGAATAGAGATCATTCGGGCAAATTGAGTCCGTTTTCAAAGGTTTGCCCCCGCAGGCTATTGTAGTCTACCTGGAAATCTGCCACTGCAGTTATGTAGCTTGCATTTTTTTTTTCGATGTAACTAATACTGTTGGCTTTATACGATGTTCGATAATAATAATTACACCAAACTTGTGTAGAATAATGGAGTGGACACCATTTAGGAGCATTATACATAGGTTTGTATTGTGTCGCTGCCGGGGTGGACGTGAGTAGTGTGCGGGATATATTGCTAGTCATTTAGTCTGTTTACATGTACCTATTAAGTGGCTAATTAATTTTTAACTTAAAATACGTGTGTGATTGCAGTGGATAGTTTTAGTTAATCACTTGTCACTTATTTAGATGTAAACGGCCCTTATATGAACTCTTAAAAAATATAATTCATGCGGTGCGGTGAGGTCTCTATATGAAAAAATAAGTTCCACCATATAACTACATAAAACCGCCAAAAGGGTAATTGAAAAATGATCTTGTGATACAACAAACTTTTATTGCTAATATTATAACATAATGAATTACTCCTTTTTAAAACATATTTAATAAAGAACAGCATTTTATAAAATAAAAACCTGGTATCATATGCTTAGTGTAAATATCCTCTATGAGATTTTTATTTAAATTTGAAACATTGTCAACAACTGCTCAGTTCTAATAGAAAAATGCACAAGGAACACTTACAGTATTTTTTGGAATGCATTGTTTGTTTACTTTACAATACTCATGTTGTATACGCCACTGCAATAGTAAATATTTCACACATCAAAATCTATTTTAGTAGTAGTTTTGTACTCTAATTTATTAGCATAGAAGTAATGCAAAATGTTTTGCAGCAACATAACTAAAAGTGAGCTGTTGTTTTAAGCAAGAGGATATTATCGATTGCTACAGGGAAGGTACTTTTATATCATAAATTATATGATGATTTAAAGAACCTATATTATTGTCATATTGGAGAATAAACAGCTAAGAGAAGACTATACTATGAAATTAGTATGATTTGTTACGAATTTGGACCTATTTGTATATTATTTTATAATTTAACATAAATAGAGTTATTTAACTCAAGCCAAGTATTAGTGAAATTCATGTTTATTTTAAACCCACTGTTAAATTGATGTCCAACACAAATACAAAGATAGGTTGGATCTATTAACCGTTAAATCATGAACCTGGTGTGTTTGCACCAGCTTCCAATTGTCAAATTTTTCTTGGTATTTGAGTTATTAAAACAGTAATCCAATAATACAAATTAGCAAAAGAATTTATGATGACACAGTTATGAGTTATGCATCTAATAACAGACTAGTAAAGATTTATTGTGAAAAAAATAAAAATAAATCAGTGCTATTATTCTTTAAAGTAGACAAAATTTTAGTATTACATATTATAAGTAACATATTCATATCTGGGTACCTACTTGTACAATTAACAAAAGTAACTTAAAAATATTATTACTACACATACCACACCATTCATGTATAAAAGCACAAATACCCATCCACAATTGAGAGATATAAAAGCAAAACTTGTCCATTTTCTTCTAAATCTTTTGAAAAGCTTCAATATTGTTATCATGGTTCACAAGTTGGAATTGTTAAAAAAAAAACTTTTAAATGCAAAAATGTTACTGTCCTGAAATCTGTAAAGCCATGTTCTTATTATTTTATTTATTTAAACTACATCCGAATATCAATTATGGTGCATGCTTAGGTATATTAAAAACATCTTATAAAGCAAAGCAAAAATGAATAATTAAAAAACATGAAGAGCAACTAAATATAATTTGATTGATTCTACTACATATACAGTGGTATGTTTGTTTTATATCCCTCAATTATAAATCTTTAACACTAGCTGATATTATTTGCTATATTTTACTGATTAATTTTATTCTATATCAGGCAAATCTTCATCAGCTGAGCTTGTATCATCTTTCTCATTTTCATCACCAAAATCACCTATTTTACTTGAAAACATATCATTCATATCATCATAATCATCACAACTCTCGTCTTCATCTTGCCAGCGATTAAAATCAACTTTGAGCCAGTGGTGTTTTTTTTTATCACTTGTAAGAGATGGCCAGAAAGGCTCATCAGTATTCTCTTTAGCTAATACTACTTCTATAAGTCTGCCTTTGTTAATATACGCGCTTTTATCTGGATCTACTTGGGAATATAGAGGTATTACAACTTCATGAAGTTTCTTCTCTGGTTCACATATGCCTTTGAAGGATATTGTTTTTCTTTCAATTTTGATATCTGGTTTTACACATTCAACGTTAAACGTCAAAAATACTCGTGCACTTCTCTGAGCCCATGAAACTGACGGCGGAGGTGTAATTATTTCCGATGACATATTTGCTGAAAATTAGCACATTTTATTATTTAAATTTTATAAACTATCTATTAATTGTATTATTATTTACATTTTGTAGAATTACCAAATAATTTTATTATTTTAGAATCGGAGACACCGCACCACCCACTACTCGGAACCACTACTTACAGCCACAGAATAACAATACTCCTACCCAATGTGACCGTTTAAAAAAATGGTGTTCTACTAAAACTACAAGGTGCCAGTACTAAATAATACCAAAACACATGCTGAATTATACTAAAATAAAAAGTATAAGAGGAAAAATTCAATTAAAACACTTATCATCAGTTACTATTTTAATTTTACCAATTACACACCTTCTTTATACAGACATATTAAAATAATAATAAATATTTACAATAAGTTTCATTACAAATAGTCAGTATTCGACGGATTACTTTTTAACAAATCTTTCGATGGTATTGGGTTTTTCTACTCAGTATCATCCCGGAGTTTGGAATTTGTGCCCGATATGGCGACAGGTTCGCCCCCTGTCACATCTGGGACGGAACTAAGCTCGGCGAAATCTGGGTGGTGTAGTTCGCTATTTCACCTCTGCCTAACCCTTCGGGGATAACAAGCGTGAGCTTATGTTATGTTATATTTTATCTTTTGCCAACCATGAAGAAAATTCAAAATTTTCATCCCACTCAGATTTATATTTCTGATCGTATTTGCACTTCATTATCTTCACTACACACGCACGATAACACAGAGACATAAATAAAGTACAATTTTTTTTTTTCAAACCTAGTTAACGCTGTTGACCGGAAGGGCCTTTACAGCTTCACCGTGACTTTGGGGGCGAGTGCTGAAGGCACTCAGCCGCAAAAGGTGACTAACACAAGGGCTACCAAAATGGTACGAACCTCGGCTTAGCCGTCAGCTGAGTGTAAAACTCTCTCGCGAGTTTGAACCTAGCTATTCCCTACATTTTTTATTTAATATAAAAAAAGGTTCCTTACAGGACCTATGTACCTGCGTGTAATGTGCAGGAGTGTGTTTGCAGTGTTGTGCGTGTGATGCTCAATGCATGGGCAGTGTCACTGTATAGCGCTGGCGGCGACGTCAAGAGCCTCCCCAGTTGGGGAACGAGACACGTTTTGAGTCGCCGCCTGAGGGGGACCCGAAGAGTGTGCGGGAGCAAAATTAGCTGCCTGTCCCCGGCGGCGGGAACGGCGGTTACGCGGGCGTGGGCGCTGGCACGCATACTGAATCGGTTGAAAAGGAAAGATCCTATTTTCGCACGTGATATCATCATCGGGATCGGTGAGAATTATAAAATAAAGTACAAAAAAATCCGTGGTCCCTTTTATACTTATTGCTAGGAATCTTTTTTTAAAGTTTTAGTAATTCCCCACGATGAAAGCATGCAACGTAGATATGTAGCTAAAGCACGATTCGCCGTTTTGTTAGCATTAACCGTTCGAAAGAGACAAAATGATACAGTAGCGGCAAACGTCAGACAAAGACAAAATTATGTGAACGAAATACGTACGAATGGAATTTAGTGTTACCCGCCCAATCCAAAAATATATCAATAATGTGTTTAAAAATGTTGAAAGATTTAAAATATACCAAGAAATATCAGAATTTAAAAGGATACCAAAAAAAAAAACGAAATTAGTTTTACGGAGCCCAAATTATACCAATTTGGTACTGAACATACTAAAAACGGTCACACTGCTCCTACCGCTTACAGCAGACCACACTTTTTTTTGGTACCATTTACTACTTTTTAAAGAAAAGGAGAAGGTACTAGTAAATCATTCTGCCAAGTCAGACGTTAGAAACACTATCAACAAATGAATGGTGGTAATAAAATGGTGGCCTTCTGTTACGACCACAACGGGAATGATCGGGACATTTCAGAATTCACGCTCCGTGTCATTATTTTCACTTCAATACACTTGTGTATCATACCTACACTATATCACGTAAAATGCTACCAAAATGACATAATATATAGTCAAATACTACAAAACAATGAATTAAAAACAAGGACATGACAGACCAAAATTGGGCCAAGCACCCTCTGATCACAGACTTTTGTCTATGATTCCTTTTTAAGGTAAAGGCAAAGGTACTAGTAGGCCATGCAGTCAAGTTAGTCGTTAGGAACACCATAGATCAATAATAAAAGTCAATATATACTCAAATACTGCAAGATAATTAATTAAAAAAAACTTTTTAAATTAAAAACAAAACTGACTTTAAAAGGATAAACTATAAAAATGCACTAAAAAGTCAATAAACAATTTCATTATTAATCTGGTGTAAATGTAAGTCGCTAATTATATTAAACTATGATTAATTGTTCTTTAAAATCAGCCTAGTCCTTTATTTAGATTATGTGTAATTGTGATAAAGTTTATGCAGTTATTTCCATTTGTAAATGAGTACATTGGTTAACTCTAGCTGGGACTGACTGCAAAATTAACGAACCTGATTAATAAAGTAATTATTTATTGCATTTTTATAGTTTATTCTTTTGAAGTCGGTTTTGTTTTTAATTAAAAAAGGTTTTTCTTTTCTTTTTAGTTTAAGTATGTACTTTTAGCTATATTTGTGAAGCCTACTTCATAGCTTTGAAAACGAATAAATAAAACACGTGTAATTTGTCTTTAATATTCGAGGGTCTTTTTCAATTTCCCTGAGTTCCACTGATCAGATCCTTATCCGGGAAATGGGACAAACTCGGAAGTGTACTCCTTCAATTTAAAAAAAATTACAAATCGGGTTCACAAATGACAGAGAAATTGCCTAACAAAAAAAAACATACAGACAAATTGATCACTTCCTTCTTTTTGAAGTCGTTTAATAAGGATGATACCATGCCAAAGCAAAATCGTGCCAAGCCCCTCCTATAAAGGCTATTTAAGTTTAAGATTCTTACTTACAATTTATTATGACCCTAAAAATAAGTTCTTTCAAGCAGACTTCGTGTTGTCTTGCTAATCCTCAATGCTTGAACAAAGTGGCTGAATTTGTATGTAATTATCGGAATATCACGATTTTCGGCATTAGCCGAATGAACTAGGTATATAAAGAACTTAAAAAATATATAATTTGAAAAAAAAAAAAATCAAACGACGTTAAATTATTTTCGGCTTAATTGTACTGCGAATATCCACACTTGTTGCTCTTTCGAGCAGTGACGTAGCTTTAAAGCAGTGATCGTTGCACTTTTATGGTCAAGGGCTACATAGGTCAATGTGAGGTATCACTGCGGGCCGCACTTTTATATATTGGCTTGTTGATACCATCTATTAATTGACAAATTTTTAAGACCTGTCAAACGCAAATTATTTCCCGTAGATTGTGTATGGTAATAACAACTTATGAAGTCATCTTTGACAACTTAATTCATTAACTATATGTAAACTCGGTTTTGAATTATTGTCTACCAAAATTGGTTTAGTCCGTTGTTGGCCGCAAAAATATCGTCAAAAAGCCGCATGCAACCTGCGGGCCACAGTTTAACGACCACTGCTTTAAAGGGTTAGGCGGTGCTGTAGACCAGGGTCCTCAAACGCAGGAGTGCCCTCAGGCCCAGAAACATCATGCTAGATGACATTGCGATAATTTCTTCCAGTTTTAAGATGTAAATATAACAGTTTGCAACACAACTATAACCATGGCAACTCAGTTGAAAATAATTAGAACTTGCAGGGAATTCCCTAAATTCTTTCTGTTGTTCATATAGTGCTGCCTTTTACCTATACTATTAAGCGAACAATTCTTGTAAATATATAGGTACATGTAATTGGGTTCACGGGATCCGCTGTACCGATCGGGATGAAACCTTGCATATAATCAAAGCTTTATTTTACAAGATTATCTGGATTCATACTTTTTTTTTTTAAATTGCAGCTACACTTTTATATTTAACATTTTTGTTTTGATTTAATTACATAATAACAGAGGACAGTGACCTACACTTATATTTTTGCAAATGGTCGACAGATGTCAATAAATAACATTATAAATATATTACATTACATTATTAATTATTATAATTCAATATTTACAATAAAATTGTTTTAAGAAGTTCCATTGTTCCACATGTAATAAATCTTGTACATTTTCACATTTTGTTATGACCATATTGATTGCCATTGAACAATTGTTTAGTTGTAGCAAGAATTGACTACAGAAATGAATAGTCCAGGTAGTAAAATGCATTTCCCCTCGACAAAACAAAAAAAAAAGAAAAGGTAGTAGGTACTAATGTAATTGGACTTCAGTGAGTGCTGCGTTAACAAGAAAATATAGTTTTGTTGTTTTATTTTATCTTTATAATTTTCATTCTGTAGTTCAAATTTAATTAATTTTTTTATTTGCATTTTTTTATTTCATGTACTTACTGTCTTATTAAATTTATTTATCAAATTTCCTTTTCTTTAATTATATTTCATTTATATTTTTCCTCAACTTTTTTTATTTTCGTTATCTTTTTTCAATGTACTTACTGTTATTTTATTTTAAAATTTTACTTTCATCTATTTTTATTGCCGGAAGACGTAGCGTGGGTAGGGCCTCCACAAAATGAGCCGAAGACCTGGTGAAGGTCCCGGTTTTTTTTTTACACGGAATAGGCTCAGTGCTTTGACCACAATCTCACCTGATGTTAAGTGATGATGTGGTCCAGGCTGGTAAGCACATTAACCTTACAGATACTGGTTCTCAAGTGAAGCTGCCGGAACACACCTATTGGTATTTGGCGACAGGATTTCAAACTTGAGGATGGTAGCGTTTGAATATTCGCTTGATGAAGACGGTACTTTGCGGTAATCCATCATAAATAATATGGTTGATTTTTTTACTCTGCTAACTTTACTTTGCCTTCAATACTCGCCCGCAAAGATACGGTGAAGCTGTTAAGGACCTTACGGTAGGCATTAGTAGGCCTACAGCATTAGCTAGGATTAAAAAAAAAAAAGAAAAAAAAATACCGGAACTCACTCGCCCGTACGTCTCGGATGATTTTACATCGATCTGAGGATGCCTCGTAGAGAGGCGAAACACGTGTATTCGATTACGGTTATCACACGACAACAACGGAAGCTCTTTTATTTGATGTAATTGAGTTTATTAAATATACTTGTTTTGTAAGATTTTGTTTATTAATGATTTAATTACGTATTTATTGTATATTTAAATACCATAAAATTGTTATATTTTAAATTTCCTAAGTCGTATAAGATAAATTGATTGTATGTTACTATTTACTTAATTATAAGAAATTATTGTAAATTAGTTTAAAGAAATTAGTTTCCAAGACATGTGATAGCTAAAAATCATTTGAAGCGGAGTTAGCAAAGTAAAAAATCAACCATATTATTTAGCGTTTGAATACAATCTCACCTAAGGGTAAGTGATTATGTGTACAAGAATACACTCATAAAGGATTGGCGATAATCTGAGTATGATAGCTATCCAAGGAGTATAACCTAATCCTTTGTTTAGCGTTTGTGCCCTAAGAAAAAGTCTTCGATTCAGTTGAAACCTGGGCTGACTTTGATCTGATAGTAGATATCGAAATTCTTCTGAAACTCATTATAAATATTGATTTAGGAATTATTGTCAGAATATCTAAATACAAATTCGATTTACTAAAAGCTGACCTACAAAGCGGTTGCTCTGTTGCTCTGCTCATCGAATTTTCGAGAAATAAATCTATCATAGATTAAAAACTTTAGGAAAAGATATTTTTATTAATGTGCACGTCATGTAATAGTATAACTAGCATTATGAACGATGGTGATGTCTGCAAAGGACACCCTTCTTTGTCCATGTAACCAACTTTAGTTATAACCTATGAGTTGTATAGTTCCATAAAAAAACATATGAAATAAAAACTACTTAGATAGAGTTTCTTGTCAGCTCTTCTTGATGACTCGCTTGTTTTCGGAACCGGTGAATTAAAGTTGTAGTTGGAAAAGGAGTCCTTACTACTTTTTAAATTTTAACAATTTCTTCTGTTTCTTCATAGCTGAGAGCAAGAAACCAATTACATACACGTTTTTTACACAGTCGATACGTGAGGGGGAAAATGTTTAGTTTCACATTTAATCTATTATAAATAATTGGACTTAGGTAATTAAATTGTCATCGGGCTACAGTAAGATTGGTAAAAGCTCGTTTACAAACCATATCTGCTCTGCGTAACTGTGTGTATTTTATTGGATCAAATGTTAAAGAAGAATGTTGGAGCAGAACAGCATTTAAAAGGTATGATTGCTTAACTGTAGGAATTTGCCAAAAAAAAGTGTATTTTAGTTGTATGGAACCATATTGGTTTGTGGCCATATCTTTTAATATAGCCCTCTGAGCTCTTTGAAATCGAAAAAATATGCTTTTTTAGTGCGTAGTATACCGTCTTCAAAATATCAGGGTCAGCAGAAGTTCTTAGGGTTTTAAATACAAACATAAGTTTTCTAATTCTAGTAGTAACAGATTCGACTTGCTTTTCCCCATGAGAAAGTATGTCAACGCCCTTGTCAATTAGGACACTGAGATATTTAATGGAATGTATATGTTCAATTTTAGGATAATTACACCCTAAAAAAGATAATAAAGAACATTTATCGCCAATTAAACTGTAGGGAGAGATAGACTGTGATGCAATTCTAGCAGCAAATGTGATAAGCTCCGTCTCATCAAAGACTAATATATATATATATGTATCTAGGTTCAATGTCAGTAAATTAGCAGATATCCATTTCATAACTACATGTCGATCGATATCTATAATAATAAAAAATCGATTATAAGTATAAAACTATAGGTTTTTTTTGTGTTACACAATATGAAAAGTGTAAAACAGATTTTTTCCCAAATTTCAATAATGATTATGGTCGAACCCGAAGAAAGTATTTCTTACTACTTACTTAAATGTTTTAAGCGCTTGGTACCAAATTCAATTCACACTCCGACTTTAAACAAATTCTTGAAAGATAGACGCCAAGGATAAAGAGCAAATAAAGCCCTTTGGATCAATTCTTTTTAAATATAAGAATATGCATTTCTAGAATATTTCAAGTAATTGTATTAAAAACTCTTTAGTTGATTGACAAGAAAATAAAACAACGATTCACATGTGCGTGATAATTTATTATAATTAATTAACTCTTCGTTCACAAACAATTTGCGCAGTTCATAATTAATGTAATTTCCTTTAGCTATATGTATCTAATGTGCTTTGAAATGCTCTAAATACATGTAATTACTTTTATGTACGTTGTCATGGTACTTATAGTAACAATAATGTATAAACATACAGGAAGAAAATACATAGGTGTTATATTACTCAAAACAAACGCCTGTGGCTTTTCTTACTAATAAACTGTTATGCAATTCTTTTTTATTTTATAAACTATTTTGTAAGGATTAGTGACAAGAATGAATGATATGACGAACAATACTCCTCCTGTACTCCTTGTACATAGTCAATGTTTTTTTCATCAATGCAATATTAAAGTAGATATAATTAACGTGTAATCAAATTTTCTAAACTGAAACGTTTCACCGTCGGCTTGTTTTTACAACAATAACTTTGAAATGAGATTACTTACCATATTTTGGTATGTATAGAGCAGTTTTATTTGTTATAATATTTTGTTGTTTTGCTTGTTTTTAAAAGAAACGACGCTTAAACAAACCGATAGGGGTCGTTCGAGTACCAAATTACGTAAGCTAAATTGTAGACTTTTTTATGTCTTTGCGTCTTTTACTCCATTCTCCTCGAGTCTGTATAGAATAACACCCCCAGCCCATGATAATGTAAAAATTGGCATAATTGTGAAAAAAAAAAACCAAAGTTATTAGAGTAAAAAAGAATGATTACTTAATCACACGTTTCACGCGTTAATTCAGTCCCGTACCTAATTCCCATGTCGTCTATACTAACAAATAAAATTGAAATATCTGTTTGTAATGTCAAAATATGTAAAAAAACATATGTATGTATAATTACGATACCTATACAAAAATACAATTTTTAAACTTTTAGTCTGTGTGTTGTTCCTGCTAGTGTCCGGAACGATTGGACTGATTTTGATGGGACTGTTTTCGGTAGAGTCAGCTGAACAAACTCCACGTAGCTAAGCGTACTTTGGCTCTTTGAAAATAATTAGGATTCCGCGTAAAAAAATTAAAACTCCTATAATTGTGAATAAAATTCTATTCAATGGACATTTTCACTGGTAAGTGTTTGAATTTGTGAAAAATAGTTTTACTTTATCTTAGAACCGAAAAAAAATGGAGCAAAATAAATAAATAGGCTTCCGTATAAAAAAAATAACATATGAAATGCGGGCACAGCCGCGGGCAGACAGCTAGTCAAAAATAAACCAAGCATTGGCGCTTACGTAATTCTCGAACGACCCCTTATATTATGGTAAATGGCTAGTACATACTTCTTGGTCACGAGACCTTTATTAAGCTGCTTTTATGAAAATGATACAATTGTTCTATAACGGTAGCTGGCTTAATTATGTTAAGTTTGTTCATTTACTTACAGTAATAAATAATGTTAATTAAAAAGAAAATAATATCAAGTTAAAACTATCTTTAAGAACGCAACAACATATTATATTATATAGTTTGACACACTTAAAAATACACGCAACAATATTTTTTTTCTTTAGATATTATAACAGAATAATAATAGAACATAGGTAATCCATGATTTCAAAATTGTAATCAATGATAATAATAATTTGATCTTTAGTTATATAATTTGAAACATTAATTTATCTAAATACCAATTCATATTATTTATACATTCTGTATATTAATATAAACGTAATGGGTACTATTTACGGTAAGTACCTAGTTGGTATTTTGAAGGAAATCCAGTTCATTTATCTGATATTACCCCACAGGATATCAACTGCATAGTACAGTGTAATTTACTTAATTTCCATTCTATTCACACTGTGTTAATGTATTATAGCATTTAATTTTCAAAATTAGAACTCTTTCTTTTCATATTTTTTATGCTATTCTTTAAATAAGGAATGTAAAAATCAGCGTTCGTTTTGTAATCACGCGATTCAGCGATGCAATATATATGCAATAAGTAGGTATTGCTTCACGTAAAGGTCTCGTCATTATGTCCGCGCGAGCTTGAGGGTAGCGCGGTTCTAGTGCCGTCCTGATGACGTCACCCTGCTGAACCAAGGGTGGAAGTGGCGAGGGCCCTGACGTTCCGTTGCACTGGGGAAGCTGTCTGGGGGGCAGCCTCTTACGCTTGCATAGGCTTAGATGCCTTCCGTCGGGGCGAATCGGTGTTTGTTTCCATTCCTGTCCTGTTTAATCGTCCTGTTTAAGCGGGCTAGACGGTAATTCGTGGAGTTTTTAGTGGGTTGTGTGCGGCGCTTAAAACTGCTGCGCTTTTCTACGTGACAGTTTTGACCGCCGTGTAAGCCCCCCACACACCCCTCCGTGCCCCTACAGCAGAGGAGGTGCGTAAATGCATTCTTTCCACGTTAAAAAAGTATCGCTTCAAGATTCACGTAAATAAAAACTGTGGAATTTACATCAATGCAATTACATCCAACGCATAAATTGATGTTTTCTTTATTAATATCCACGCTTATATATTTTTTTGAAGAGAAGTAATCTTAAAAAATATTGCTGATGTTTCCCCAAGAGGGGTTGCCACGGACGGAATTAGGTATTCATTATTGACCAAAAACTGCAATGTTTTTGGAGGACAGGCATTTTGCGGCAATTTTAACGTACGCTTACGCATTCCTTCCAGATTCTTTTAAAATGTCATCTCTCTTCAATATGATTCCAGATGACACAATAAATTTATAATAATTGATGTTATGTTTACTCAAACTATTAAAGGGTAGTTTTAGTGGCCCAAAACCTGTAGAGCCATTTTCATGTAATTTATTGGCTTCCGTTAACACACATTCTATAGAGTTTTTGAAAATGTACAGACAGTCCGAATTAAATATGTAATATGAAAAATTTTAATGCCTCCGCATTGTATTTTTTTATAATGCCCATACATGCCATGTCTAGATTGTTTACACTATCTAAGTAGTCATGTAATATGTTTCTAGATAATGTTAAAACTGTGATACAATAACGATGGAAAGAAATTTGAAAAGATTTCAAAATTAAATCAAAATTTTGATTCAATTAAAATAAGATTGAGTATAACAAGCTTTACTGTTATATTATGTAACATACAGAACGTATAAATCATAAAATTAGCCGTTTTAAAAACAATTATTAGTGCGCTTAATATTCCAGCTTAACAATATAAAATTTCGATCACAGACAAAATTACATAATAATAATAATGCACGCATTTTTTTAGCTTTGCGCGTGAGTTGTTGAAATATAAAATACTTATTATTACGACAATAATCTATTATAATTGTGAGATATTCAAAGCTGAAAAAACCTAATTTGTGTGACTAAAATATTTATCAAGGCAACAATTTCCACATGATTAAGCGAACATTATTTCTCACCTTGCAGAGTGATGACGTAATAACAATCTGTTTTATCATTAATTAATTAAATAGGTATTGTAGAATGGCAATTTTACCTATGCACTATATTTTACAACATTTTGTTATATGTACAGCGACTCACAATTAACTTAATTTATTATACTTTAAGAAAATTAGCTTAAAACAGAATTATAAATTCCGTTTTGACGGACAAAGTTAGAGTTTGTAGAAAAACACACCTGTTCCAGAGTTACTCATCTAAGGACATTTCTATTATATCATCGAAGATCATGTTACATTTGTCATAATTAAATTAAGTAGTTACAAAGTTTAATTAGTTAAATACATCATTTATTTGAATCTTGTTTAGGTACATGTGAGTACATTTGTGATAAATATATTGGCACACCAACTAATATCACTTAATATTTAAAGTATGCTATACACCAATTATAATTATATCTTACTTCAGTATCATAAGAATTTTAGATAGATACATAATACATTAATCTAGTAAAATTATATAGAGCAAATAACTTGTTTGAAGTTAACATATTGTTTGTAAGTTGCAAGAAATAAACTGACGGTTTTATTAAAACGATTTGATGTTAATAAAATTATGACAAATAGTAATCTATGTATTACATGAACGTAAAATTAAGAAGAATGCGTTGGTGCCTACGAAATTATTAAGCATTCACATTCTACCCGATTTCTAGTTATAGTAGGATAGATATAGACAGTAATCTACCATTCATAAGTAAGCATTTAATTATTATTAAAACTAAATTAATTAATAGTGGTTTTAACTTATGAGTATATTATAACACCCTGTGCTCAAGCGATATAAACGATTGATTCAAAATCTATATGGATTTAATTATGAAATGAGATGAATTATTTCCATTTTATCAATAAGGTTAAGTTATTTCTATTTTACATGATAGAAGTACGTCTATTTTAGAATTCGAATTACATGATAAATAAGTTTGGTTGTTTTAACATAGGTATTAAACGTTTGATATTTGGAAATTATTGAATTTGAAAATAAACCCTACAAGGATTTTTTCTTTTCCATACGCCGACAAAGCTTGATGCGATTTATATTTGTACAAAAGAAAGTAAATTATCTTATTGTTTATTAATTTTACGTTAAATAAAAACCTATCAGATTGGATTGAGCTGGTTTTCTGCTTAAGGCCACATTTATATTAAACGTACTTATACGATAATATTTAACGTAAATACTTTAAAAATGCCTTTAATAATCCTGCCCTTTTCTAAGATATTATTTCTTTTATAAACATAACCTATGTTTCATATTTAAAACTAAGTTTTTTATTAGGCTAAGCGTACCTATTTCACCATATTGAAGTAACTGAAGTAGGACAATTTTTATTTACTGTGTTAAGTATGTATACCTTACATCTTTTACAGCGGCTAGTATAATATTAATAGATAATTATAAGTAGTCTGTAAATAACTAGCCACTTTACTTACAGTCTGCATGATTATTTCTCATGTTTAAGCTTAATTCTGGTGTTTATCAAAAATATTACAGATTCATTTTATTAAAAGTTTAAAATTCGTGTTTGTTTATGCTACTTGATTGGTATTTCGATGATATAAGAAAGTTTATTTATTGACCACACAATATAAAGTATATTAAGAAAGAAAAATTCACGCGATAGACGAGAAATCATCAAAAAAAGCAAACATGTACTCATTCAACACTATACGACGCTTTTTCTCTCTGTAGATTGGGGGAGGCTACGAAGCACTGCACATTGAGGAGACACAGTGAGTATAAGAAACACTGTATAATGCATTCCATCTGATTTTCTTGTATGTTATCCTATATGTTTTTGTCTCTTTTTTATTAAGCTTTTTCGTTTCACTGAGTTTGAAATCAAAACGGGGCTAAATAAGTTTTCAGTTCAATATAAACGTAAAGTAAATAAAAAACATTAGGTCACATGTTGTGTGGTTAAAAGCAGGTTGAAGTCTCAGTATAAAGTAATAAAACAGTGCAGTGTTTATAAATATTATAAATATATAATAAAAAACATTGTGTGGTTTTATGAAACCACGATACAAGTACATCTTTTCACGTAAACAAGTCATTGTCTATTTATTTTAGTTACCATAAAATATTTTAAAACACACATATACCGCGGAGCACTTGTACGAATGAGCGAGTGCCTTTACCCCTACTTCGCGGCCGGCTCTAATGCGACATGCGATAGATAAACGAAAAAATTTGAGGCGATGGAAAAAAGTTTTCTCTTTTAAAATACTGATGATACTATTTATATTGGAATAGAGTATGAATAAGGGTAAAAGCAAAGAGAAGAAATACCAAAAATTTAAAGCAAGTTAACTGCGTGGGGCGATTAATGCCTCATGTTTTTGGATCAAGATAAACTAATTTCCGATCTTAAGAAAAAAATATTTGAAACGTTACTTTGGAGATGTATACTATTTTCAGACCAGTAATTGCGCGCAAACAAATCGTTCCAGCATTGGGATGCTGCGAGTTCAATCCAACCTCGGAAAGACACAGATTGTTGCTTTGAGTACTAAGGAAATAGAATATGTCGAAATAGGTTAAATAGGTCGAGAATAGAGTGAAACTGTGCTAAAAAGAACTTCGTATATAGATCTAGTTAACTATAATGTCGCTAATAGAATATTTGATAGGTACAATTTATGAAATTGATTAACGGTTATATTGATTTTGAAGTATAATGTAAATTAAAGATAAGTAAAAAAATAATTACTAACATGTTTGCATTCATTGAGTAATCAATTGAACGAGGACTGAGGAATTACAAAAAACAAATAACCTGAAACGAAAGTGGTTGAAGTTTTTAAAACTTCTAATTTGCACGTAAAGCATACCTACTAATTTTTTTTTTCGGAAATATTTTTTCTTTTTTAATTAACATACTATAAGTTGGAAAAATTGAATTCAAAATGTGATTTAAATATAAAAATTTGCAACGGCGACACCGAAATATACTGGATATTGCAATAAAAAATAATACATTTTTGGACAAGGGATCAATTTTTGCCATTAGTACATAAATAATAAAATGAGACACAGACGTTTTTAAACTCTTATATACCTATTGTGTTTATAAAGATATTGATTTAGTGTTTGATTTTATTCCACTATATAAGCATCTAATATTAAATATAGATATAAGATAGATAGTAACTAAAGCAAAGCGATGACTATCAGTTGCAGATAAATAGCATTATCTAGTTACTTTTGAGATTATGGAAATTGACCGATTTACAAACTTAGCTATAGGTAACATTCTCAAATATTTACAGTACACTAAGCGTTGTAAGATTTCTTGGCATGGTAAATATTCTACTGAAACTACTAATAAGATGTTTACATATCATATTATTATAAAGACCGAGGATCTAAATTTACATGCAATTTATCGTTGTTTAATTTTTACTAAATGTAAATTCGTTAATTCAAAATTCACAACTATTTTATAATATTAAAATATTATACATACACATTTGCACAGAGAGAAAACCTAAGTGTTACCAGTTTATTATATCCATTATTATATGAGACATTGAAAAATTTCATATCTTACCTATAGAAACTATATTATATATAAAGTAAAATTACTTATATAATTAATTTAAAAACATAACATTTTAAATAAAAAATGTAATTGCTTTCATATATTTCTAGGACACTACATGGTATTATTTATTGGTTACTGTTAAATTGTTTTTAAAAGTTGGTTGATAATTCGACAAAAACATTTGAAAATACTAAAACACTGTTACAAATCAATGTACGTACGTCTTGTAACTCATTGGAATTATTTATATGTTAGAAATAATGAACGTCGTAAACTGTGTAAATATAAATCTTTGGATATTATCATAGATAAACTTTGATATAATTTTGTTATATTTTAGGTTATTTTTTATGATGAAGTTTCCAAATTAGTATAAAGATTTTAATATCTCTTATATTACAGACATAATTACATGTTAATACTTAAATATTTCACAATGTATAATTATTTATACTATGTATAATATCTTGTCGTGCGAAGCAATAACTATTAGTCATTTATTTAAGATTATAGATTTGGCGTCAAATTTATGTGTGATATTGTTTAACCGAACAGTACTAGAAGTAAAAGTAAAGTCAAAAATTTGAATTACTTTAGAGAAGATGAAAATCTTATTCAACTATAGGGACAAGCAGACATCTGGTTACGGTTCAGTAAAAATAGTAGCAGAGGGTGCAATTTATCCATATAATAATGTAATATGAAAGTTTTAATATAAAAAGTATTCGTTTCTTGCCGTTATGAAAGTTATGATGTACTTAGGCTTATGATTGACTATTGTAATAAAACATAAGCTCGTGTCATTCTCAGCGTAAATGGAGGATGTTTTTTTCACATTGATCGTAATAAATGTATTTTTGTTTGTCACCATTTCTGATAGTGAACGTAAAATTGCTTTATAAAGAAGTCATTAATCATGTTATTTTTGATTAGTTACTTTACTTACAAGAAGTTAATCTACATTCAACACACGATAAATTTAATATAATATTGGTTACTATAAAAACCTGTGTACAGCTTATATCTTAACTAGGAGACGCATTATAACATAAAGGATGTATTTTGGGGTATCTTATTGGTTGAAATAAGAACCAATATATTATATTGTTATGTTGAAACTGACTTATAGACAAAATGCATAGTACTTGTTATGGACAGCCGATGGTTTGTCAAATTTGTGGAATCAGTGATAATTTATCCTAAACCCCGTGCTTTTAAGGTAGAAATATATTGTAAGGAAATTTGATCAGTTTAGAAATTTCTCTCGTAGTATATCGATTTGATAATAATACCATTAGCCAGTACGTCGTAAATCGGTGTGGTTGTCGAAGTCACATCATATACCTCTGAATTAATTCACCTTTAGCCAATATTAAGATGCTTAAAGTCTGATATTACTATCATTTTATTATTTAAAGATATAATTGTATTTTATTATGAAACCACGATGCAAGTGAAATTTATCAAGTGAACAAGTTATTGTTTACTTATTTTAGTTACCCTAAAATATTTCAAAACACACAAATACCGCGGAGCATTTGCATGAATGAGTCGTAATATAAATACCACACGGTTAGCTGATGCGAGCCATGGGCGCCGCCATATTGGCCTTTGCTGTTCTGCCGAGCGCCTTTCACTTTACCCTTACTCCGCGGCCGGTTGTAACGCGACATGCGATAGATGGACGAAAAAATTTGAGACGATGGAAAAAAGTTTCACTTTACACCATGTAATATTTTAATAATATTTAACTAAGCTATATGTAGTTTAGGACTATCCGAAAAGTGTATTTATGTGATCACTTTATAACACATCTATCGGCACATGTAATAAATTTTAGAGAAAAATGTAGACTTCACCTAGTTACTATGTAAAGGCAAGGAGCAAGGACGGGTAAAAAGCGTTTACTCTCTTTGGAAAACCAGTTCACCGTATTTACGTAGTCTCTCAGTCTTATAAGCCTTATACCGAGTTAGTTGACGTCTATAATAGAGAATATGTCACAGGCATATGTAATATATATGTATAAATTATACGTGATAATATTATCGAGATAATTTAAATTAACTTTTTCGATATAACATGTATATATTATATAATTACTATTCGTCGGTCAATGCGGATTGCTGCGCTTGTTTCCGACTGCCTAAAAACTTAGAAATATGATTGTATTAATAAAACTTGTAAAGCTTTTTAACAAAAATTTTGCAAGTTTTTATTGTGATATAGCTAAAATGTGTTATAGAGCATAAAACTGTGAGATAGAGCAGCTATACATTACTCATACGATTTATTGTAAAGAATATTAAGCTTAAAAGCCTGCAACTTACATAAAATTAAAGCACCCAATTTATCCATCACTTATTTATTTGTTTTTCTCAACACTCGCCGTGCTAATTTACACTATCGTCATAATATGAAATCCATAGTCCATATACCCAACCGCTGAAATTAATAGGTTACATCTGCTCGATAATCTTCATACATTGAACTATTGTTCAATTATGTAATTTAAAAGTTAATATAAATGGACTCGGCATTGGTAGAATAATCCAACTTTTGCGAGCTCGCGAGGACGTTTTAATTTAGGCGTTAACGGAAGTATAAAATTGGTCCATGCACCGGGCCACGTCAGAGGAAGCTTCTGGCATCGTCATGCCTGAAGCGAGCTATACGCCGGCAGAAATGAAATCGCGCGCGCGCTGTTAGCGGGCGAAAGGCGCAGGGCGCGGGCGGCTCGGGCGCGGCCGGCTCGCCGCCCGCCAGTGACCCGCACGAGGCGGACTCAGCGAGCGAGCGTGTCGATGGCCGGGAGCGGGGAGCGCTCGTCTCGCCCTCCTCACACTACCTGTAGAATGAGTGCGAATGCGGAGGTGGTGGCAGAGCTGGTGGTACGGGGGCATGTGGTTCCGAAGCAGAACGTTGTACTCCTGGTGTGCGTTCCGACCGATCACCGCGTCCTACTCGTCCGTGTTCTCCGTTCCAGTTCCACTCCCACTGTTTAGAAATTTAATCTTGTATTATTTTTTTCCTTTTAAAGCAGAAAATATGACACAATAATGTTCACCTCATTAGATTGGGGCACGGAAAGCGAAGCCTTCGGCAAAACTTGCGAAGGAGTGTATACGGGCTGCGTGATATGATGGATGGAACAATCCCGCGCTTGTAGTAATTGTAAAATATGTCGCACATCTGCTGTGAGTCCCGTTTCTAATACAGCAACACGCCTGCTCAGTTCTTCGAGTCTAGTTAATACAGTAGCAACGGATGCTGCAGTAGCTGCGGTTCCTACGTTCTGATATTGGGGTGAAACGGTATCCTGTAAGTATTGTTTACTGTCATCATGGGTTATGCATTATTTATTTAATTTATAAAAAAGTGACAACCTGTGTGGAGTTTTGAGTCTTCTCGTTCGAAAAGGCAAGTGCGACGGGACGACCGGTTTGATGTAGGTTTACCGCAGAGTGTGGTGCAGACCGGCATGACGGTGTGCGTATTGTGGAGTGTTGCGCAGCCGGAGTGAGGATGTCATCACAAGAGAAATGTTGCGGCGCGGCGGGAGGGCTGGGCGAAGCGTTCGTATAGTACGAACTCGGGTTAGTGCTGAGGCTGGAGACTGGGAGAGTAGCGCTGTGCGCCGGTGTGCTAACCGCAGGCTCACCGGCCACCGCTCCGCCTGTCAGTGGCGACGTATCGTTTAATGGACCGACGGATGATTGTCGACGTACACCAGCTCGTCCTCTGTACGTTTGTGGCGTCGATTGAGCTGAAATCGAAATATAAAATTATACCATCGACAATTTTGGTTAAAAGTAAATCTTTTAAATTATTAAAATAATAAAACCTATTATCGATATACATAAATGTATACGTCTTGAGTTTGTTATTAATTATTCTTATAGGGCATCCAGTAATTAGGGAAGTTAACTCGTATTTTCTTAGTTTAACAGTATTGACAAGTTACATCAATATTTACACACATCGTGGCGATCATAAGCTGAGGTGATTATTCAAGTAATGAGTGTTTGATAAAATATACATTTTAATATATGCAGTGTAAATGTATACTTACAATATTTGTTGTGTAGCGGCTGGTGTGTTTTATGATGGTAGAGGTCTGGGAAGCTCCGTTTAAGTTGCGCTAGCATGCCTGCAGACAAGGGCCGCGCTCGGAGCGGGCCGGCGCGGATACGGAGATGCGAGGTGTGGGATAATAGCGCGAATTAGGACCGAGTTTTGATTTTAATAATATATATACATCTATATTTAGTAATATAATATACTATTCGTAATAATTTAGATTGCATAGTAGCTTAGTAGTAAAAATATTATACAGTTTAACTTTGAATGTCTTTTAAAAATACCCTCCACATGGCATCCCGGTTCCAAATCACCAATAAGAACAAACAAAAAAAATGGTAGGGTTGTAAGCGTAATCATGCTGCTTTAAATTAAATAAATTATGAAGATATTTGGATAATAATATTTTTATAAATATAACCTTAAATTTATAGTGTTATTAAGCAGAATTTACAATTACATTCTGGGTTTCTTTAATTTCAGGAAAATAAAAATGACGTAAAAAATTCCTAAAGTAATTGTAAATTCTATGATTTAAAAGGTTTTTGGACGAAAACTGTACAAAATAAAAAAACACAAAATAAAAATGAGGATAATACCACTATGATAAATTTAATTCTGAAATTTTAAGAACCGATTTTTCAAAAGGTCGTCCATCATAACCTATAAGGATTGAAAATAAATATTGAAGTATAAAATTAAATAAAACGACGTAAATATTTTTTATCTAACTCGTTCTATGTGATAAAATTTAAATCTACATACAATAGGACGGGCAAGTGTATTTCACAGCATGCCACTTGCAATGTACATTTTTTTTTGGGGGTTTTGAAAACTATACACGAATTTTTGGTGATACCTGAGGAAGTATATAAAGAAAAATAGTAAAATGTAACATTCCTTTACGTAGATATTTGCACTCACCTGTTATTGAGTTTAGTGTAGTAGATCGTTGTTTACTAAAATTGAAGTTGAGTGGTGTTACATCCTGGCCCGCTTTGTCTGTAGAGAACTCCAATATGCCCCGGCTGGGTGGTGACTCTGTGTCGTCGTCACTACACTGAGAATCCTGAAAAACGTAAACGCCACAAAATATTACTCACTTATTTTGGCTGCATGGTCTAGAGTAACTTTGAGAACTAGTAGCTTAACTTTAGTACCTTTGAGTAGAACAAAAATAAAACTCAGGAATAACTTAGGAACTTGAACTGTTAAGTATTTGAAATCTACTTTGTCTACTTTGCCTACCACGTATGTGAAGTCAGTTGGCCCCTTTAGGTAAATCATACATGAATCTATTTCAATATCATTATTGAAAACATTATTATAAAAAGTGAATACGATAATTAAACTAACTTTAATAACATTACTTTAACTAATTGTTGTGATATTAGAATTTAAAAATATCCATTTTGGACCTTTTTGTTTGTTTTAGCAACTCTCATAATGTAATAAAAAATACAAGGTTGTGAAAATTTTCCATGCGGACAATAAGATATTTCTTTTTATAATTATAGTGAAGATAAATTTAACAAAACGAGTCCTTATGAACGTATAAGCAGATTAAGAATTTTTTTAGAGACATTTCTAGAACTATAGAAACGACTGAGACTTAAAAAATACGCACAACTTTCTCAGCAAATGTCTCTGTGTGTGGACGGCGTGTGGTGCGAGCATACGCTTCTCTTAATAGACGAGCGTCGCATGGATTTTCGTATCGCATTCTACGCCGTGGTTCAATCCCACTTAGCTCGTCCTGTAATTCAATACAAAAAAAAAAAAGTAGTGTAATATTGAAGGCTTGAAGATATGTTGGCTCAGTGTGAAGTATAGTCGGATTCTGCGGCAATGGGCTTGGTTCGAACCAACCTATCTAATCCTGAGATTTTGGTGAAGGAAAACAACATGAGGATAGGAACAACATGATAGTTGATAATGACCACCTGAGTAGCCTAATGCTTAACACTAGGTGTGCTTTGGGAGCACCTTTTGAGAACCAGTAGTTCTAGGGTACCATGCAGGACTGCATCATCACTTAACGTCAGGTGAGAATGTTGTACAGTATTAAAAAAACGTACAGAATAGAAAACATTTAATAGTAAAATCACGCGTGTAACAAAAGATTTAAATTTATTATAATGATTTTTTCCTTACAAAATTAGCTGTAAAATGTTCTAATAATTTTGACTGAAACAAGGTAATTATTATAAATAAATTAAATTGACAATTATAATGAAAATAAAAAATTGAAGGACATACTTATTCAGCATTGAAACGAATACCAGTTGCGATAGCTTTGTAACGAATTAAATATTTATTTGATTAGGTTGGTACTAAAAAAAATAGGCAGTCATGGGGACTGTCGACAGAAGTGAAAATTCTAAACTTTGGAAAAAAATATTTTTTATGTTTTTAATTTCATATTTTGTTAATTTAAATTATTAATATAACCTAACACTTAACATAAATAACATTTGTCTGGTTTTTTTTACATCTATTGGCGCTGTGAGCAATTTTTATGTAACATTTTCATTTTGTTTATTCATAATTAAAACATACGATAGGCTGATTACGTATACATTTTATTATTTATCTCTGAGTGCCAGCACTTAATCGCCATCATATACTTCATATACTATAGGACGTTGACGGCAGATGTCATAGCATTGTTAGCGCGAATCTATGTTTTTCCCCTGCCGAGAATCGCTAAATGTCGCTAAAGGAGTTAAAAAAATAATTAAATCACCTTCATCGTTTTACTACAGATAAAGTACTGGTTTTACTCACATCTCGCATATTATATGTGATTTCTAAGTTATTAACAAATGAGCTTCGGAATTCTGGGTAGAAGTCGAGGACATCCAGTAAATCGTCTCTATGGACGCGATGCAGGTCGCAATAGGTGAGCGCGCGTACTCGACAATTACTACGTCCCACAGTCCCATGAATACAGGGATTCTCCCCGAATATATCATCTTTGCCTGCGGAAATTAATCTTCATTTATCAAACAAGTGATTTCTTTATAACAGTAAACTAATATTTCTTGTAAATCAGTAATTATGTATACACTTTTGTGAAACTATGGAACCTATTATTGTTTTTTTTTATATTGTAATAAAGACATTTTATTAAATCTTGAAAATATATATACATTAAAATATAACAATAATAATGAAAACAAAATTAGTTTATAGGACCCAAATCGACGCCTCTAGGCAGAGTGGGCCTTTTTAGAAAACTCAAAATTATCCCAAGGGCAATTGAGAGGGGTATGCTTAGAGTTTTCCTGCGTGATCGAATCAGAAATGAGGAGATCCGCAGAAAAACCAAAGTAACCGACATTGCGTGAAGAAATGCTAAACTTAAATGCCAATGGGTTAGGTACATTGCTCGTAAAACCAATGACTGATGAGATCAACGGGTTCTCGAATAGCTGCAGCGTACTGAAAGTGTAGGTAGTCCTTTGCAAGGTGGACCGACGACCTGGTGAAGTTGTGGGATTTCGCTGAATACGGCGCAAGACCGCTTCTTGTGGAGAACTTTGTGGGAGACCTAGGGAATAGATAGATGGAGGCAGAGTGACCAAGAAACTAGCAGCATTGTAGCGTTGTATGGTAAAGCTGATTCTCTTAGCAAAGAAAACGATTTCCTGTACGTCTTTAGAAAATGGTCTATAAAATACTTAGAAAATATTTCTTTTTAAAATTAGGTTGTAAAATTTCTTTAAAAAAAAGGTTTATTTCGATTCAGTGTTATGTAAATCACATGAATAATTAAGGTTGTTAGATTCATAATAACAACAATGATATATTTTATACAGTAAAAGCTTATTAAAGAGAATTATAGTTAGTTACGAAGATAAAAAAGTATGTCGTAGTTTGAGAAACAAGCTCGGAACCAATTAATATGTACATATATACCATACCTCCTTACAAAAAATATTTTCTGAAGTTCCACTGAAAAGAATTGTAAGAATGTGTTCATAAAATATAAATATACAATATACAATTTCTAGCAAATAAAATAATGCTATGATACATGATTTATTTGTCACAAGCCTTATTTTGTATAACATAATGGTATACAATGACCTTATTTGCAGTAATTACTTTATGTACCATGTTTTATGTATAGATTATGTACACTAAAACATGTTCATTTACGATACCATATTTACTTAACCTTTGTACCAATAATTCAGTATTTAGCCACAAAAACAAAAATAAACTTACCCAATATAGCCATTACAATATCGTCTTTAAGTATTTCAATTGATCCCCGTGATATGAAGAAAATAGAAGTGAGTACATCTCCGCGGTGTACCAGCGTTTCACCGGGAGGTGCGTGCGTGGTTTTGAATCTCAAAGATAGTGCTCTGAAATTCGAATCATCAAAGCATATAGCGTCACGATATCTAGCGCTTAACTACAAACTTGTAATTGACCAAACCCACTACTATTTTGTACATTGCAAGTTAAAATTTAAACATGTATATATTATATAATACCTTAGACATCCTGGACTGGCCCCCTCAAAGGCAGAACAATTAGCAAGCAAGTTGCGATTAAGATGAAGACAGATATCAGCTTGCAGGCATTCAGGAAAACCTTTAAGGACGCTGGATGTGTCAATGCCGTTTGTATAACTCCATGCGTGTTGGAAATATTCTTCTAGTCTTTGCCGTAGAGGATTTGTGATCTGTGTTATATATAATAAAATGTATAGTAAATAATAATAAAAAATGACTTAAGGTAGAGGTCCAATCTTTCTTACCTGATGAAATCGTATAAACTCGCGTACTCTTAATATTTGTGTGTGGTATCGAGCTGTTCCTGAATACAATCGCTGAATGATAGCAGATACGTTCCCAAAAATACTTGCATACATTAGAGCTGCAAGTAAAAATACCAGTTAAAGACGCCTGTAGAACATTTCAAACCATATAATGAATTTGAATATAGTACTAACATCCTACAAGCATGACGAATATCGTGAATCCTTTTTCCATATCAGTGTTTGGAGCAACGTTACCAAAACCGACGCTCGTTAGTGAAGTGCATGTAAAATATAAAGCCGTGATATAGCGTGATCTGAAATGTTAAATTTATTTTAGTGATAGTATTGGTAATAGATTGAATGATGTTAAATTGATTATATTTATACTTCATAGAAGGACCGGTAGAATTATCGTAGGTAGCTTGGACATCGTTAGCGAGGGCATCTAGCCAACCGATAGGAGCGTGTAATTGAGGTCGTTCCCAGCTGCCTATGGCGTACCTGGGACACAAAATATTCACTTAGAAGCTTAGTATAAAATGTCTGTATATAAAGATTCGTGCATAATGTCGACTATATTTTCTCACCATATGCAAGCCAACCAATGCGCGATAAGAACAAAGGTTGCCATAAGGAGCAGAAGAACAGCAGTACCATATTCCGAATATCTGTCAATTTTGCGAGCAACGCGCACCAATCGTAACAGTCTGGCCGTTTTCAGCAAACCAATGAGGGTTGTCGTCTGCAACCATCACAATTTAACGTTCAAAACACTGCATTGGTATTATTTCCACGAATGTTATTTAGCCGCAAACCCAATTTAAGCTTATATAAAAATGTTCGCTTAGTACTAAATAGCATTAATGAGGCCTCGTAGCGAAAATCACGCTATCTAAGCAGAAAAAATCGTCTATGATTATATAGTATGCTTTGAAACTGAAAGAAACTTATATATCTTTGCTGTATTACAAGCGATTATTTTAAACTATAATATAGCTAGCTTCGTACAGTATGCGGTGCATTAACTTGTTTTTATTTTTATAAATATAGCCATGTGATCGTTTATTTTGTTTGAAATATTTTTTTTATGAGATAAAATAACTTTATTCGATTTTAATAAAAAAGTGAAATATCTTTCCTACGAATTATGACAATCGCGAATTTCTAGTTTATTATATATGTGTATTTTTTTTATTATAGTATTGGATATTAACTGTTTATGTATTTATTGATTTCATTACCTAAACGAAGTTGTTTTATAATTTATAAATTTTATTAAAATACTTGCTACGAGAATCTGGAAATAAATGATTGGTATCAAACACATCAAATTAATTATAATAAAAACTTGTTTAGACGAGAAAATAGATATATAGTCAAAGCATTTTTGTAAAAAAAGATCGTTATAAGTATGTTAATTATTTCGAAAAATGTCAGATAATTTGGCGTCAGCCTCACGAGTGTTGGCATGCCGTGAAAATAAAGAAATATGAACCATAATAGTGTTACTTAATGATTAAAATATGTTTTAAATATTATGTGAAATTAATAATATGTTTGAATTTAAGATATTGCGCAATTATTTCAAAATTATATTATATTAAAAAGCTAGTCAGTTTTTTAGTTCAATGTTCTCTTCATGTTTACCGATTTACCTTATTTGATTTTGTATTCTCGCAACTTTATTTAACATTAGTTATTTGGTTAATTGAAAATTTTCATCTATTTACAAAATAAAGTTATATAACAATAAATAAAATATAAACATGTGAAAAAAGGAAATAATCAATAGTATTATTAAAATAAATAAATTCATAATAAATAATAGAACTTAGAAATACCCAATATTATACCCTTTTACATAAGAATATGATATGAATCGGGAACAAAACTAAAGACAATAAATTATAATATAAATTAATATAGTAACGGCTGTGAAAATATATTTAATGCTTAAATGTAAGGTGGGTGCTATAGTTGATAAATTTGTTTGACACATTACTAAACTGAGTGCTTATGTCGTGAATGTAGGCAATTACTTGATTATAACAACAACAAAAAACCGCCTGGGAAGTGTGAGCGTATAATTCCTACCAAGCTCGGTGCATTTCGTGATCGGTTAGATTTTTGCTATATATAATATGAACTTAGAATCTTATAAAAAAAAAACTTAGAATCATAAAATATTCTCTGCCACGGAAATGATCTCTGTATATTTTTAAATAAGTTAATATTTCCTCAAGACGTTAAAGTTTTTAAAGTATTATTAATTATTATATAATTGTGTCACTATATATTTCTATGTAGTTTTTTTTTGTAGTAAATATGATACAGATAACGTAAAATAGTTCGTTCGTTTTTACAGATCGCTTATTATATAACTGTTTTTTTTTTTGTAATAAATATATAAAATTGTGATAATAATAGCGGGTGAGATTAGACGTTTTTGTTGTGTACCATACAATATGATCATGATCATGACTGACATGTACGAGGAAGCGTCCATATCTTCCGGTATTACTTTCATTTCGAGTGGAATTTAATTGGCTTGTGTTAATGAGTAAAATATATAAACTAAAAATTTAATGATAACGAGTGGCAGCAACATAAAAATAGTTCACAAAGATGGTATACCTCATCACTTTCCAGCCCCTGCTGTAACAAGAAATGAGATTACAAGTTCAATATGCACCCACCTTCTTAGGGCCTTGCACAATAATGGATATACAAATAAAACAGTAAAATAAATTTAAAAGAGAATTAATTATTAAAAAAATGAAGTAATAAATGTTTGATTATCATTTAAAAAAAAGTAGATAATTACAAATGCATATTTCAACTAATCAGTATTGTGAAGTTTCAGTAAATAATTTCATGTTTATTTTAGAAAATGGAAGGACGAATTATGGTTATATTTTAAATTCAATTGAACATTTCGTATTCGATGTGTAGTGTCTGTCTACTTAACAGTGCCTTTATAATTAACTGCATTCCACTAATTAATTCTCTAGTTTGTATCCAGAACTACATTTGTCCGAAAGAATTATAATTTATTAGAACGTATGACGTTTTATAACTACGTTATTATTATCATTTTTTGTCTTGAAATGGCTGTCGTGCGGCTCTAACTTGACCTAGTTTGCTTTCATATTCTTACGGCCTATTTTACTCTCTACTATGCGGTATTCATATCGTGCTTCACTTTAATCTTATTGTAGTATTGATCAATGTTTATATAATAATAACTCTTGTTGAAAAACAAACGCAAGATATTATATTATTAGGCATTTGTTTTTTCGGACAATTGATCGTCTGGTTATCCATCCACTGTGAATAGCTGGCTCACTCCGTTTTGAAAACCAATCCACTTAGGCTTGATTTCTTATATTATAAAAGACAATAATGAAAATTAACGTGAGATTGCAATTCCCGATTAGCTAATTTTTTTTATCGAAATTAAAAGTACAATCAAATAAGTAAAAAGTAAGTTATGCTTTGATTGAATATTGTAAAACGGAATGATCGAATGAGAGATGTAATATGCGAAGTAAAGGCTCACTTCGTCGGTGTCGGTTCCGAAGAGCAGCAGGTCGAATGGTATAGCGGCGACAAGGTCGATAAGGAACCAGCCACGCAGGTAATGGAGAGCAATCTTAGCCGGGTCAGACTCCACCTCATCCGCCGCGTTCACGTAGGTCGTACGAAAGTTTATTAGGATGTCTATTATAAATGTCACATCCACTGAAATAATTATAATAATAATAATGATGAATAAAATACTTATAAACACAAAAAATATAATTACTACTAATATTTGTGAATTCTCATTTTATCTATACATATCTAGGTTTTATGAACAGGTAGTGGAATGCAGTTAATTAACATATAATGTTATTAGGTAGAAACCACACATGGAACAAAAAAAAATCCACTTTAATATAATACATAACATAACTCGTCTACATAATTTCCTAAATAAACATTTGTAAATTATCTTTTTTGTTTAAAATATTAATAATAATTATTATTATCAAACATACATTACTTCCTTTTTTAATAATTAATACTCATTTTTTGTTATGGATAAACTCAAAAACTACTAAATCAGTTTTAAAAACTCTTTCACCTGTGGAAAACCATATTATTAATGTAAGTTTTTTTTTTTAATTGATATTTCTATATACTTTTTGTCCAGCCAGTATGTGTATGAAAAAACACGTTTGGCTGTGCATCGGAGTGTGCTATTCCATGGCTAGTCCCTACACTTATGAATGGTAATGAGCGCTGGACCTGGGAAATGAAACATAAAAGCAAGATTACAACTTGCAGCGATGATGGCACAATGGATTGTGCGGCCGGGTTCCGCGTCAGTGGACACGAGTTCATATCCTCCTATCCAACTCTAAAATCAGCCTGAGCTTTTGGTGAAGGAAAACATCGTGAGGAAACCATAGCATGGTAGTAGGGCATTTGCTAACAATGCCCGTCTGGGTAGTTGTTACCCTCAAGTTTGAAAACCTGTCAAAGTCAAATACCAATAGGTGTGTTCCCGCAGCATCACTTAAGAACCAGATACCTTTAGGTTTAGTGTGTTTACCATCCTGAACCACATCTTCAAGCGACCATTCTGGACCACAAGTGAATGTTGTGGTATGATAATGTATGTAGTGACAAAGATAAAGGAATGCTTAATTGGTTTGGACATATGGAGAGGATGGATTAAAAAAGTTTGACGCAACAAATTTACAAGGCAAGCGTTACTGGGCAAGTCGGTAAGAGTCGTCCTAGGCGAACCTGTCTCGATCAGATCAAGGACGTTGTGAAGAAAGGGTAAAAGTACCCGTAACAGAAGAACATGTAAGAAAGCTGTTATGAAAGTAGAAGAAACGAAGGACGTATGTCAGGATCATAACATGTGGTAGAATGCAGTCTCTGCCTACCCTTTTGGGGGAGAGCCGTGACGTTATGTATGTATGTATGTACACCCATCCGAAGATGGGGTTGCTAGTTTTATATATTTTAACTAGCTGTATGCCCGCGGATGCGCTTGCGTTTCATTTAATTTTTTACTGCGTGATATACTGTTTGATTTTTTTTATACGGAACCCTAATTTTTTTTTGTTACATACACTAAACATAGATATTTCTCGTCATTCAAGCACTTGGCCATAAAACTAAGCATTCAATCAGATTTTATTCCAATTTTTATGAGTTATGATTTTTTTACGCGAAGCCCTAATTATTTAGGAAAAACAAAAGCGTCTTAAGTTACGCTTAGTAATTTACTGAAATCTACCAAAGTAATTTACCAAAAAAAGTCCCGTCAAAATCCGTCCAGCCATTACGGAGATTAGCCGGAACAAACAGGCAGACAAAGATTTTATTTTTGGTATAAATGTTGTATACACATTAATATTTATAAAAAAAATTTTTGATAGTAATGTTTGTAAAAAAAGACACTTCAATTTTATTTATTAGCATAGATTAAACTTCGAAAAAGTGTGAATCATTAATAATAAACATTGTTTACCTATCATATCAATGACGACAATAGGATCTTCACCAAAACTGCGGGAACGCTTGTCAAAGTCAGGCTCGTTAAGTTGAAAAGCAGCCACGTATGGTGTAAATATAGCGGTATAGATAACTAACAATAAAATCAACCAATCCCAAGCGGCCTGAAAAATCAAATAAATTTGGTAATATCAGTATAGAATAATAAGTATATATTTGTACGAAATCATTTATTACAATAAACCACTGATTTTTTTTGTATTTTGGAATTCAGTAATTATTGATATGTATCTTAAGAGATGAAACGCAAAATCATTTACATAAGAAATGGGCCAAATACCATTAAAATGCACAAAGAAACCATAAATAGTTTTGTAGTGCCTAAAGAATAATAAAACTGTTGTCAACTAGGGATAAGTAGCAGGTAAATAACAGTCTGATAAATCGAATACCCCTATCTATAAATCTACATTCAACAGTAATTACGTCCAAAGGATTGTTCCTTACACCAACTGGTAAAGTATTGAGATAAATAATCCAATAAATCTGAAAATAGAGGCAGCGAAAATGTAAAACACTTTTTATCTACCAGCCATTTTTAATATAACTATTACTTGAATATTTTAACTACAAAAATAAATAAATATATTAATGAACTGATAATAAAATAATTTAAAGGTTCACATTAATATAATACGTATTCTTTATGAAATAAATATTACATGTAGCTCTATATGGACGAAGTTTATTGGAATAAAATTCTTAATAGCTTTTTCCAATATGTGAGAATAAAAATATTAATGTTTTTTTGATTAATATATTTCTGAGAATTTAGAGTGACTCCATTTTAAACAAACATAATTATAAGCGATATATATATATATATATATATAGTTCAGTTATGGTACGAACATGCAACGTTAACTGGAAGCGATTATGACTATAGATTACAAATAATGTGGTCTGTCACAGATACCAGCTGTGTTCTGAACTAAAGTGTATGATGTGAAATGATTAATTAATTTCACCGCAATACACCGTATGTTATTATTATCTGTGGTCCTATTACATTTCCTAGTTTATATTATGCTAAATTTACATGTGATCGCACCATCATTAGCAAATTTATTTTCTTATAAACAGTATTCGATTTTCTAAATATTTAACTACTTAGGCAAAACATTGTAAAGTAAGCGTCGTATTCAAGATCATTTCTTGTCAATTTAATTGATTTTGTATTTTCGTACCTAAATTTTTGTATATACCCTGAGAATTTGAGAAAAGTTTTGAATATTTTGATTAATAACACTAAAGTTCGTTAACCCCTTGAGCACTTACCTGGCGTTTACGCCAGCTTTCCATTGTTTTCGTATTGTCTTATTTTTATGGATGCTCGACACATTAAGAGCTACTAAACGAAAAAAAAGAAGATAGATTGGCGAACAGAGGGGAAAAATATATTGAACTGTTTTTCTATCTTTAATTATTTATCTATAGATGTTATTTGCAAGTAACCTTATAAGGAGAATGATGAAGGATAGTGCATGGATGTGCAGGCTGCGTCGTTCCTTTGTGACCGCCCGTCGCCCCCAGTGAGAGTACCTGTGAACAATTACAGTGAGAATAAATAATAACATTTAATACATTACGTACTTTAACATACCAGGACTTACCTTTGAAAGAACGAATAAGGTAATGGATCTAACCCTAAATATGATTTAGTATCGATGACTTGTGATTTCGTATTGTTATGGTATACCCAGGTAATTGCTATTGAAATAAAGGAACAAATGTATTGAGTTTAACTTTGGTATATTTATTAGTCGGTATTTACCTTTGTTTTATGACCAAATAAGTCAAATAGGCATAGATTATAACTTTCAAAAAATATAAATTAAATGTTAAAAAATATATGAATAGACAACATTATGTGTCCATTAAATATAAATAGTTACTTTTAAGGGGCAAGAGAATAAATTGTATATTTTGTCGCTTTATTTGAATAATATAAATAAAAAGGCCAAATTTCAAAGCTAGCTGACGTGCTGGCTTTTTTTGGCTGGCTGGCACCACATATTTTTCTTTCTTTTCATATTTTACCCGGACTATTATATTCCGATCTGAAGAGTGATATTAGAAATGCAACTTGGCACATCAGTTGATCGACATCATTCAAATTCAACTGGCCTCGGAGATCAGAGTATACCTGATTTTCACTCACAGAGATCATTGTTTGACATCAGGTACATTGTTTGCCCGTTTTTTACTTCTGTTATAAAAAAAATGATACGTTCAATTTATAAAATAGTACAGAAACGTAAAATTAATTAACATATTTTGCCGATATTTGATAATACTTTAAACTATAACGTACTAAGAAACTATGCATAGATAATAAAATAGCCAATAGCAGATATTGGTGCTCATTCAAAAAAGGAACTATAAACATGCATATAATTTACGTAGATAGATAAAATAAATCTTTCTAGATATTGTGGAGGTAATTTAATCAATATTAATAGCACGCCGTATTAATAAGGGAAATAGAAAATATTTTAATTCAATGACGTGGGGTATCGTTTATGAAGAATTTTCTCTACATTACAAATAATTTTCTTGAGAATCTAATAGTAATATTAAAATTTTATTACATATACAGTAGCGGGAATATAATAACAAGTTGCTTTCAATGATGTAAGGAAATAAGATACAATTAGAAGAAATCCACTACGGACATCCTAGCTATATTAATTCACACATAATTGTATATAAATTAAGATTTATTACAACAGTAAATTTATTACTATGTAAAGACCTGTTTATTTTAGTATAATAAATAACGTTGCTGGATAAATACATTTATTGATTTATTTATATTATGACACCTATATAAATCTATAGTTAATTGTCTTTGATTTTTTGGTAACGTAATTCTGGTAAAAAATAATTATTTCCACGATGATCTAAAGCATATCTCGGAATTGCTCTGGATTATGAAAATAACAGGTTGAATTGGAATGTGAGGAAAATGGATTTATGATTTCCTTATGGTTACTTTTTGTTTATGTGTTTGTTGTTGTATTCTTTTGTTTATTGCAATTAGTTTTATTAACAAAAAATAATTGGATGTGTGCTCGTATATAAGAATATTTAAAATTACGTAAATATTTTTAGGCTAAAGATCGCAATAATTTTTCGATCGAATCGAAATTTAAACATGTATATCTTCACGTACAAATTAAATATCCATCATTCCATACATTCAACCGAAAGACGTTCACTGCTGGACATAGGCCCCCCACAAAGATCTCCACAACGACCAATCTTGCACCACAAGCATCCATCGTATTCTCCCGACCGTCATCATGTTGTCGCTCCACCTTGTGAGGGGCCTACCCACGCTGCGTCTTCCGGTGCGTTAACCAAATCCGAGAACCCTTGGCCCCATAGTACATCGGTTCTGCGACCAATATGCCCTGCCTATTGCCACTAAAGTTTACCAATTCTATTTTGATGCTTCTGTGGTTCTCCTCATTCAAAATTAAATATACTCAACATATATTACATCACACATACAAAAGATTACGCCTCATAAGAATAGGTAGACACTACATCCTTCACCGTGTTACGTACGACACATGTCTTTCGCTTCTTTTACTTTCATTAGTGCTTTCAAACATACTCTTCGGTTACAGGTTACTTACTTTTGACCTGGCTTTTCTTTAGAGTCTCTACGATCTGGTCGAGTTACGTTTGCCTAAATCAACTCTTACCGAATTGCCCAGTCACCCTGGTCTTGTAAATCTGTTTCGTCAATCTCCGTTCATCCATCTTCTCCATATGTCTAGACCAATTAAGCACCCCTTTCCCTGTCATTGCCAATACATCTTCTTCCATACCAGAATGTTCCGTAATCACACTATTTGTTACTTTATCCATCATTTTCTTTCAATATAATAATTTTTAATAATAAAACGAAAGCTTTTGATGCGTAATTTGTACATAATTGAGTCGATGAGATAAATGAATTACCTCCTTGCCGATGGCTGGTAACCCGTTGAGACCGTTACAGGGCGGTTCTAGTCGTACGACGCTCTTGCGGGAGCCGCGGAAACCGGTGTCACGCACACGGACTGAGGAGCGCCAGGTGGAGGGTGGTGGTTCATCGCGTGAACCGCGCGCGGAAGCGGCCCGCCGTGAGGTGGTTAGCGCCGCCCCACTGCCGGCGCATGGCGGGGTCACGATCAACGGCATATCGGGAGGTCCACGATCTTCCATGCCGCTACCGCGCCAACGTTCTCACCGAAACCCACCGTGCTCCGACGCTTCCAAGTACTCACATTCCAGCACGGCTTTTTCGAAAGCCGATGCCGACTCGAGAAGTGCGATCGCCGTATTTTGCATAGATGTGGTGTGCGATTTACTACCACGGATTCTTCCAACTCCTCGGTGTCGTCTGTTACGACAATTGTATTCACGTATATTCACGTTCCGTGCAAAAGTAATAGTTATTATTATTCTTTATAAAACAAATGGCGATATGCTTACTATGGTATGGTTTGCAATTATATAAAATTAAAAATATATTTATGTAGGTAATAAATACACGTATGGTAAAAGTTTTAATTTTTTATAAAAAATAATGCAGGTTTTCAGGAATTTCGACAAAGATTGTAGTTACAGAACATAAATAAGATAAAACAAACGCTGAGCTACGGGCGCTCAACGAGCCTGTAGAGCTCTTTCAAGACACTGTGTCAATGCGCCGTGAGATCTTTTCATTTTTATATGCAGTCTTTAAAAAGAAATACTTTTCTGCGGTTCTTTTGATACCATATTTTGATGCACCTTTTAATGTTATACTTTCGCTGTTGATTTACTTAACCTATTTATAGACTCATGAAATGGAATAAAAGTTTTGATATAAAATCTTAGTAATTTGTGTTAAACAGTAGTTCAATTAAATACTTATTAATAAACACACGAATCTCACTAAATGAATTCCTGTGTGAATGTTGTAAATCATTATTAAATTATGCTCATATATAAAGATAGAAATGTTTGCAATATTTGTTTAATACGTTACTTAAATCACAAATATATTTGAGATTTGAAATCACCTAAATCATATTCTAATAGTAGGTTGTTATTCCAATAACATTAGTTAAACTTAGGTAAATAACGAGTTGGGTGATGGGCTTACGTATACGGTAAAATTCTATTAAAAGTGTTTTATTAAAATTTCAATTTAATTGATTTATGTAGGTAATATTTTATATTAATATGTTGATTACCCATAAAAATGAGACAATAGGAAGTTAATAGGGAAACAATGGAAAGCTGGCGTAAACGCCAGGTTAGTGCTCAAGGAGTTAAAATATGATAGGCTTAAATACCTAGTCGTTGAATTGTTAATGTATTGATATAATACTGTTTCTATGTGATGACTATGTATGCGTGACTATATAAATGTGCGTGTCATAACTAATTATTAGCGATTATAAATACAATAAATGCTTTTGACTTTTCGTATGAGATAAGCATAGGTGATGGATAGTGATTGTCTTTCGGTGATGTGATTAAACTGACGTGATGTGATGTGATGAGACGTCGATAATAATGAGGTATAAGCGTTTGAAATATATTTTCTTTTTTATCGTTTTCACGTTTCCTTTATTAAGGAATAATAAATAACATCAGTTGCTATCAAGAATGGGAGACAAGCGTCCTGCATGTGCGCAAAAATCAGTTTGTAGCTTTTTGAATACTAGTCACTTATATACTGTATATTTGTGTTATTACTTGCTACTTTTTACTATCAGTTAACCCTAAGTCTAAGTTGTCAAAGTATAAGCAACTGTAGAGCTTCTGCCGAATATCAAAATAAATATAATGCAGGGAGTATTAACGTATGGTTACAAGGAAGACTGCAATAATTTTACACACAATAATACTAGTGACAAGCCAGGAGTTACACGCAAATGTCTTTTTTTTAATGAATTTTATGAGTTTCTTGTTTGATTGATTCTACAGTAATTTAGTACAATGACTTACATAACTATTGTCATAAACACTACGTAAGTAAATTATTGTAAGATTAAAAGACCTAGTCGGGTTAACATTGGCTTTAAATGTGATCTGATAATTCAGCATACTTAACTTAGGTACTTGAAAATTTCATCAATTCCAAAAAAACGAGATATTATAATAGCAAAAATATCGCTTACATTTTTACAAATAACTAGAACATCTGCTCGCGACTAAAATTTTGGTTAACATTGGCTTTAAATGTGATCTGATAATTCAGCATACTTAACTTAGGTACTTGAAAATTTCATCAATTCCAAAAAAACGAGATATTATAATAGCAAAAATATCGCTTACATTTTTACAAATAACTAGAACATCTGCTCGCGACTAAAATTTTGTTTAAGGGTTTTTTTTAAGGTAATAAAGAATGTTTAATGGACTACCTGTATATGCATTTACTTACTTACTTACTTTATATGGATCTAAATTGAAGCTTCGAATTTCAATACAATATCTTTAACTATTTTAAATATACATTTTATGCAAACTGTATATATATATATATATATATATATATAACAGCGTAGTAAAGAGAAACCCCCCAAAAATGTTATTAACAAGCTATCGAATAAATGTTTAGTAGTTTTGGTTATAGAGTTATAGAGGTGAGAAGACAGGAAGTTTGATTGCAGAAAAATAGAAATTACTTTGAAAAAAAAAATTGTTCTCAGAAATTGTAATATTATACGGACAAATTCTCTGATACCAGGTAATGTAAAATTAATGTTTGTATGTGAATAATTGAACGTAAGTGGTACGCCGTATTATATAGAGGGCAAAAATATATGAAGTGGGTCACACTTATATAAATTATAATTAATTTAATTGTCGGAAGTTGATACTATTGAATTCAGAACAACGCTAGGTTCATTATAAGTATGTATAAATATTAGCATGTCTGACTTTATTTATCATATACATACGCACATAGGCATTGGTATAATAGTGGGGTATTATGTAAATAGTGCTTATGAGTCTCGTGTTAAAAAAAATCATATTTTCCATATTTTCCTTTAATAAAAATTAAATTTATTCAACATTACTGTATGTTAATGATCGCCATGATGCTAGCATACATATACCACGGCTCTAGGAACACTCTTTAATAATATTAAATATCTATTTAATTATACTAAAGTTGCGTCATTTTATTCTAATAATAAAAATAGGAACAGCAATCACATTTGTTTTTTTTTGCAGACCGTCTCTCCTGAGTTGTTTCCCGCAATGCTGTCTGAATAAAGAGGATATTGACATTTGAAACGAGACACTGCCCCACACGGACAAATCGATAGTCACAGAATACAATATATATAATGTAATACAGATTTCATTTATCTTCTATTTCTTAAGCTTGATAATGTTAAAAATGGCGATAAAGAAAGTAATCTTAACTTATTATATACTTATAAAAAGCAATATACAGTAAGTTATATTTGACTCAGCAGCTTCGGAATGCGTATTATTATTCTATTTGTTTCCAAATTATACATGTACCATGATAGTTAGGTGGGAGGAAATATCTTAAATTATTTAGATTTACAAAGTGAATTATTTTTAAACTAGAAATTTACAGTTTAATAGAAGCATGTTTAAGCAATACTTGTATATAAAATGATCTGCTGTACTTTGTAAGATCAGAAGAGAGGTTACGCCTGAAGCTCATGTATTTTCATGTTACCAAAATGCGAGGAGTTGAAGTATTTAAGATATATATAGATTAAAGGTAGTAAGTAGTAGCTGTTACTGGAGCCCTTATTTTTATACATGGTGCTTACTGTGAAGCTGTTTGTATGGGCGCTTAGCATGATTATGATAGCCAATATAAAGTCCAAACAGCTAAATCAACTGAGGTATCAACATAAAATAATCAGTGCACAAAATACTCTATTTGAAAACAAACCAATCATGAAAGTTGCTCAAAATTATAATTTAAAATAAATATGTTGTTATTGTATCATTTATCCATTCTGTAGTTCTTCTAAAATGCACGAATGTAATGCGTTATTATATATAAAAATTAGGCAATGAACTACCCTCCATGACTAAGAAGTAAAAAAAATAGTTGATAAACAATGTAGACAAAGGAAACCATACCATGGTAGTCATAACTCCGAGCATGGATCGTGTTTTTTTCGCCCGCAATAATACCAAATCGTAGCTAGATTATAATGTAAATAATAGAAATAGCCAAAAGCTCGCAGCCAAAGGAAAGAGGAAAACACCTTTAGTTAATTGATGCACTCTGTTCACAAATGAAACTAAGCCCAGGACGGCACCACACTTAATACAACCGACGAAACGATATGTGATCACTCTTAATAAATGTAATATATTATTAAAATAAATCCGTAAACCCTCTAACGCAATGCAACAAAATCTGCAAATTTCAATCAAATGCGAAATGATAATAATAATAGTAGTTAAATTTTAAATGCAGTCGATCGATTATGGGCTCGACTCGTTTAGTTCGGTACGTTATACTTTCTGGTTCGTAAGTAATTTAGGTTTATTGTAAATTGAATATAATATGTTGTATTTTTGTTGCTACGAATCGCGACGACGTTTAATGAAGCCGATAGGTTTTGTAACGATATTTAGATATAACAATTCGATGGCAGTGTGAGAGGCGGCAGAGTCCGCAGCGTGTTCGCGGGACGTAAACTTGGTGGGGCACTGTATCGACGCACGCAAGAGGTCGCTATGCGCGCGTCGGCTGTCGAGACTGTGCGGTGCCCCGAGGGGTGGCGGAGACTCCCGAACACAGGCGTGACCTCGTACAACCTCCCCTTCTGCACGTCGAATATTTCAGCTGAATAACGCGCTGAATAATGTCGCCATGCTGAGCCGTCGGGTGAAGAACGCTACCAACCGATCACGTGACTGCTCGATATTAAACTTCGAGCAATGAAAAATCTGATTACGTCTCACTATGAGATTCCACATGTAAATATTTGCTCAATACATATATTCAATAATCTTACAAACACTCAATAATGTACAACAACTACATGTCTCAGAAAACAAGGCATTGGCGACAACAGAGAGGCAGAGCACATGTAACTGGTAACTTTCATATATATGATGACTCATTTCTATGTTACGGTTCCGTTTCAGTCAGTGTATCTCAAATTATTGAATAGCTTTCACCGTTATAATTGTAAGCTAGCATGAGAATGTAACAGGCGATGAATTCAACTGTTCAATTTAATGCAAAATTCTGTGCTAGTAAGTGAAGAATTTTTTTAAATAATTATTTTTAAAAATGTATATGCACTTTTATTATTATTAATCTATCTACAAATAATTAACAAGGCAATACATCCGATCGGTACAAGTGTTCGCTGTCTATTTTGGGTATATTGATGTTACCTATAAATAAAAAAATTGAACGTTTCAAATATTTAATATATAAATTTAATTCATATAACAATTAACTAATACAATTTATATATGTATCTTATGAACTTTTTAATGACCTATGGTTAATCAATAATCACAGGCGACCCTAAGTTGTTATTTCAATTTATTTCCGTTATGTAATCAATACGGATACAATATGAAAGGCAAAGAAAAAACAGTCTGTCATTTTTAGTATTTTTATCATATGATCTTCTTTATTTATTATTTAGTAGTTATTAGTGAGCTTTATGTATATTAGCTTTATATATTTACATGGTGTTATCTATGCAACATTTTGCAAAAAAAAAATTTTGTTCTTATTTGACAATGGCCTAATATTATTCAACGATTGTCCAATAGTATTTAATATCGATCATGATAGAAAGACTGCAAAGATTTTGAAAATGACGCATAGCTTTAACGGCGACTCTTTTTGTGTTATTCAGAAGAAACTAAAACCATGTTTAATATCCAGCTGTGACCGCGGCTCGCTCACATGATATTCAGACAATACTATGTAGCCTAAACGAAGAATATTGTCATATGTATAGATATCAGTGCTCGCGACTCCTGCGTAGAATTCAGTATTTTACAAACAGGGATTTCAATAAAATATACGAACATTATATATTTAGAGTTTTGTTATTAAAGTAAAAACATAATCATCTGATTATCATAAAACTTTGGTGAATTGCTTTCTATATGCCCAAAGGATTCTTTCTTCTTCTTTCCAGAGCAATAAAACGCTTGTCGGGCACAGCTAGTAATCAATAAAATAAAGTTACGTGCTTTATCATATGGAATTAAACATGTAAAAAATAAACTTAACATGTTGTTTTTTGTATTTTCAAAGCATCACATTATACAAATATAATTTAAATCCATTGTTAATTCTTTTCCACTCTTTCATAACAGAACCATACTATGGGCTTCGGCAGTTTCGTGATAACCTCCAATATGGCCTTGAAGCTACGAAACAGTCTGTCAGCGTTCTGTTCTTCATATCATTTAGGCGGCGAATTGTCTTTATTTCGGTGGTCGCTCTTGTTGCCTTATTGTTTTTGATAGTATATAAAAGTTTTTAAGGAATTTCAAGCAATGTCAGTTACTTTGGTTCTTCTGCAGATTTCCTCATTTCTGATCGAATCACGCAGTGAAACTCCAAGCATAGCCCTCTCCATTGCCCTTTGAGCAACTTTGAGCTTTCTTATTAAGGCGATTGTGAGCGACCATGTTTCAGTATCGTATGTCATCACTGGCGACACACACTGGTTGAAAACTTTCGTCTTGAGACACTGCGGTATTTCGGACGCGAAGATTGTACCTAGCTTCCCGAATGCAGCCCACTGTAGTTGGATTCGACGATATTACGTATAAGGAACACTTTTCGATATCAACTCAGTTTATGTGCAGATTGTAATTTGTTTTTGTTTGATATTATCCAATGGCAGATTAGGTTAGTGGCGTCCTTGAACCATCGCGTGCAAATCACGGACCCCTCGTTACTAGTATCAAACGATTGTCTTTCGGGGCTGTTCAAGCATCTGTGGGGAGCGGGAGGGAAGGGGGACCATGCAATTCTTATTTTTATGGGAGTCTAAATAGTGATTACGTAAGCAATATTTACTTTTTAAGTTTCAAAGTTATGACAACATTTATGTAATCTTGGAGCAGTGTAAGCTGGTAGGAGTGATAAGCACACGCTTACTATTGCTGATAAGGGGGGGGGGGTGGTTATGGGCGGAAGGGTTCAAATTGTATTGTCACGTAAAAATTAAATAATTATAAAATTTTACTTTTATTAAGGGATCAACTTTTATATCCATCTATATCTATATATATATATATATATATATATATATATATATATATATATATATATATATATATATATATATATATATATATATATATATATATATATGATGGATGGATATACATTAATATTAATAAATTCAGTGAATACAATTATGGCGACCTTAATCTTGAGATTTACGAGCAAAAAAAAACTGTAATGAAAATTGCTTAATTCATATCAACCTATGATCTGAAAAGTTCCCAACAACTTGCGATATGGTTACTTTAAAATTTCAAATCTGCCGTGAAAAAATCTATTATCCACATATTTTCGATCACTTTGACACATACTACATCCGTGAGACTATAATAAAAAAACTATAAACAAATAACAATAAGTTCAAACTAGGGTAAGGAATGAAATTTAGAACGTCTAAATTCGAAACGACATCCTTGATTCGTTATTATAAACTACTATAAACATTTCAGAGTATGAAAACTTTTACTTTAAAAATATCTAAGTCGGTTAATTTTCTATCGACGCAGGACTGTTGCATAAAATAAAATTTAAATCTATTGTAAACCATAATAATGCTAAAATATCTTTCAAGAGAACATTATTTTTCATTTTTTCTACCATGCCTTTGATATAGTTTTGGATTTTCTAAAATTTATGTAATTTGTAAGGGAATATCATTTAAATAAAACAACTATAGAATTTGTGAATAAACGCAAACCGTTTTAAGATATTGTTCGTTTTTTTTTTTTAATATTCTCCGGCGCTAGATAAGTGATTACGCTCATCATAAGTGATTATAGACTATACTAAAGTAAATACCACTTTCACGTGAGAGGATTATATTCAATCCAGTATATGCACGTAATGTGAGTAATTTTGTGTGTTATAAAAAATATGGCTTTATTTAAGACTACCAGGTGCGATCAACTAGGTTCACGTTACATCATTTTATTATGAAAGCTTAACCCCTATGAGGAACCGTCACGGTAAGAAGCCTGGATTATTTCTCTAATTCATTACTTATTATACCGTTTAGGCTCAGCACTATCTCATCTCTCTCTATCTATCTCATCTATCTCACCTGATGATGATGATATCGTCCAGGAAGTGAACTAAGTCAAGTTATGTCGCAGAAACACACTTATTGGTGCTCAGCGACAGGTTTATCAAAATTGAGGGTGGTAGCTACACAGGCGAGCATTATTAGGAAATGCCCTATCAACTATAGCAAGTTTTCTAACGAAGTATTTGTTTACGGAAAGCACAGGATTATTATAACTCCTGTATTAATTTGAAAGGTTAATTCAAATAGATTCGGCAATCTTCAACAGATTTACGTTAGAATACAGAAGAAAAACGTTCTTCACAATTATTTACTAGAAGATATATTATTATATATTAGTCTTGTCCATTTTTCCTTCTCCACTCTTATCATATGGCCTGTCCAGCTCCATTTTAGTTGTTCGTAAGTTATGAAAGCGCTTTTAAATAGGTTCTACACTTTATGGACTTTAAAAAATGGACAAGACTAATAACAGAATGGTACCCACGAGATAGCAAAAGAAACAGAGGTAGACAGATCAAAAGATGGGAGGATCAAATAAAGAAAATAGCTGGTCCATTATGGACTCGTACAGCAAAGGACAAGACAGAGTGGAAGTCTTTAGAGGAAGCCTTTGTCGGAAGACAAACTGCTTCAGAATAACGACCGTTTGCCGATATATTACAAATTATTAAACGCAAGTTGTAAAAATAAATTTAGGCGCACTTTAATTTCTTAATTTATAGTATAGCATATGAAATTTCTGTACAGCAATAAAGGCTTTTTATTTTAAATTTTTATTTATATTTTAAATATTCAATGGTTGAAGTAATATTTTGTAAGTGAGCGATGATGGCTCAGTGGTAAGTGTAGTTGAGTATTACGTCTATGAACGTAGCTATCCACATATACTATTTTATATAAACCTAAAATTTCGATGAAGAATAATGATATATGTAACCATATCATACTAGTCATTCACTAATATCCACACAACTACCAATCATCTCGAAACTTAAAAATCTCTCAATAACCACCTCTAGATGTGCTCCGACAGCATCACTTGAGACCACCATTTCTACAAAACATCTACAAAAGTTTTCATGCATGTGTTTTAGCAGATTTGAAGTACTCGTGGCTTTAAATATCAGATATATTATCAGATTTTTAAAAATTATATGGGTAGATTTTCCAATAAAATGTTGAAATATATTTTCTTACTTATAATAGATACTTTATATAAAGTATATATTAATAATACGGTCAAGGGGTACGGTAGACTCGATTGAATCCTTACTAGAACAATAAAACATAAAAAAGTAATGATATCGAATCAACAACACATATCCGAAATATTCGTAATGTCGAGTTTTTTTTTATATTCTAAGGGTGCAGATGGCAGTCGCCATATTGGCTACTCGGATGCCACCTTGAGTTCGTTAAGGCCGATTCACTCGTATCAGTGAAGTTACAGTTCCTATTGTGTATTATGAGACACATTTCACCCGAGCGAAACCGCGTTTTCATCTAGTATTAAAATAATACCGCCACTGTTCATAGAGAATGCACCAATCGAATGATATTTAGTTGCTATTCGTGTTTCATATATAATCAATCATCTAATAAGGTTTGTTTTATTTTGTTAGTAGTTTTTTTTTAATATCTAACCTTGCAGCATAATTTATATCTTTACACATTATATCTCTCTGCAGTCGAATAAACACAACGAGGCTTGTTATTCTAATCATTTTGGGACTGTAGCGTTTTTCACTTAAAAGTAGTTTTAAAACTGGTTTTTATGACACAGTTCTAACATTACTTGGAAGACTACTACTACATTACTAGAAGCTTAAAAAAAACTAACAGTAGGCATTATTACCAATATATATGTGAAAAATGTATTTTTGGTTTTATACTCCTCATATGTATAGTATGAAACTTTTAAATTGACTTAATTGACTCCAGTAACTCCAGTGTTAATTACTTAATACATGCCTAATTTCATCAAAATCCGTCAAGTAGGTTTTGCGTGATGCGTTTACAGACAAACATACAGATAGATAAATATTCCAAAAAGAATATAAATGTGTTCCGTTCCGTCTATGCTTTTAAAATTTCGATCGAGTATTTTTTTTAATATATTCAATGTATAGATTTTTTTCAAGAAACTGTTATTATAAGTATGGACAGAGAAGATACAGATTAAGGGAGTGAAGTGTCTTTAAGTATTATTATAATTTATACTGTTAAACTTTTTCTTCTTTCTTATGAGATGCTAAGGAAGGTTTACGTCGGACAGACGGCAGCTCATAAAAACAACAAGACCATATTACATTTCATACCAAAAAAATCTTGAAAGTAGCATCAGTTACAGAAATGTTAAGGAGTGACATGGAGATGTAATTAGGAGAGATGAAAGTCACGTAACTTGAAGAGTGTTAAATATGTATGTGGATATAGAGATAGTGAGAGAAGGAAGTAGTTTTGAATGGATTGTATGAAGAATGATATGTGTATAAAAGGTGTGAATGTTGAGATGACAAATCACCGAGGAGAATGGAAAAAGAAAACTTATTGTGTCGATCAGTGGGGTTACTATAGCGGGCTCCGACCCGCGAAGCTGCGAGCTCAGAATTCTAACATTTTCAACAAAATTTAGTAAAAAAAGTATAGTACTATTAAAGTTAGAAACGACTAAATATTTAAACGTTTTAGTGATCACTTTAGTGATTTATTAAAATCAAATTACAGCGTGACGATTTTTACTGAGGTCCCATCCAATGAATTTGCCACGGGTCTCAGATGGTATAGTTACGCCGCTGGAGCCGACCCTACTTAATCTAGTAAAAGTTTTACCTTCATCAAGCAGAAGAAGTAAACTAAATTCAAAAGAAACTTCCTCAAGCAGAGATATTTCTACATTCGAGATAAGTTCTACAATATATTTCATATTAACAAGTATTTATTCATAAAAAAGATTTGTATACGAAGCACCTTGATTTAACATCCTCAGGAAATTAAACTTTAATTCCGAAATTTTGCTAAAATCAAATTATGGTCATTATACTATAAAAAAAGTAGTTATCATAATATTTTGGTTAACTTCAACAACTGCATTGCTGTTATAACTGTTTTTAAAACATGAAATCAACAAAGAAGTTCAAATAAAAAGGTCAGCGTTAATGATTGGCAAACTTCATATTCACTTTGAAGTTTTTAAGTAAATGCACAGAAGAATCTAATAAAATAGAAGTGTCTGTTTGTAATACTAAAATAATACCATTTCATTAAATATATATATATATGTGAATTTTATATATACGGTACTTTATATCAAACATACAATTTTTAAATTGTTTGTCTGTCTGTTTTGGCTATATAATCGGTGTATCGATTTTGTCAGTATTTTTCCTTGGCAGACAGGTGAAGTTATAAGGGCTATATAACTGAGTATATTTTTTTTTTGGAAAATAACTGTTTCCGCGTAAAAAAAATTGAATCTAAGCAAAATATGATAAACGTGCGGAGCCGCGAGTTTTGCTAGTTAAAATCTTTAATACATACAGTGTAATTTTAATAGAGAATTGTCGTTACTATCATCGTTGTTAATTTTAATATAATCAAACTGATAAATTCACGATGGAAATGCGTACCTAATTAATAAGACAAAAACTTGTTAAAATAGTATCGAATTCTCATATATTTTTTCATTTGTTTTTTTCAAACACAAGAATATGAGTCATAATGTACCGTGAAGGACATCTGCATTATACGTAACAAAAACATGTTAGAAAGTCATTGTACTTACCACTTTTTCCTCGATAATTTCATTGTTGTTATTATTACTTCCATATTTAAAGGCACCGTTTTCCATGACAAAAATGTAATAACAGATATATTTTTCTTGAAATTACACAATCTTATTTATTAAAGTAAATCATTTTATAAATTTATGAACACTTAACGTTTGCTGTAGTGTTTATTTTTTTGATTTTATTACATTTATATAGAAGCGTATTGCAGAAATACGTTTTAAATAACATGTTTAGTGTTTTGTTTACTTATTATATGCTTGATATATTTTATTTAATTGTATTACGTTTATTTATAGGTTCAGATTCGAACACGTGTTTAAAATCTTACCGTAACAAATTAATATTCTATTTATTGTATATTTGTATAAGTAATATTAATATGCATTGTTTTCTGATATTCACTATCAAGGCTTGTACGACTCCTTGGCGATATGTTTATATGTACCCGCTAAACAATCACTTATTGTTGACGTACGAATTGAGTTTCTGAACTTTTGTAAACTTTATCTTGTGTAGAAGTTGAACAAATAGATCTGCTATTAATATTTAGAATGAACGATTTGACGCTTTATTTTTCTCTCTTCTTTAATAGTTATTCCTTTGTTCTTATTAACAAATGGCATTGAACTTTCTCGAATCGATATTATTAAAATAGAATATTAAAGTAGATATGACTTGGCGTTAATTGCATATTAAATTATATAGTTTTTCACTTAAGCACCCATACTTAATGCCAGTATAATTTCATTTAATTTTTTTATAGTTATTTAATAATATTTTTAAAGGCACAGGACACAAATTGTTTTATAAATAAATTCACATTTGGATAACATCGTGACCAGTTTGTATTGGGGTGCAGTGAGTGGCGGCTACGTGTGGGCGGGCGGGCGCTTCGCGGGTCGCGTCATACTGCGGCGGTACGGGCCATGGAGCATCGTCGCATACCCGCACACCGTCACCACTCGGCACTCGCCACCAGTTTCACCCATACAAACACTACTGTCGGGCTACGCACCATCATTTATTATTGACAGATGACCTTGTACTAAATAAAAGTTTTCTCCCCTGTATGTACTCTGAAAGGATTTATTAGGTCAATGACAGACGTTTAGCGTGTTCAATTTTTTTAGCTATTTGAGCATTAATATTGGTTTCCTTATTATTATTTTAAAAAAACTAGTCACAAACGAACGCCAAATAATTTACATTCATTCTTAATATGTCGAGTACCCATAAAATAAGACAATAGGAAGACACTAGGAAAACAATGGAAAGCTGGCGTAAACGCCAGGTAAGTGCTCAAGGGGTTGAAGTAGATAAGAAATGGAAATCGTTGTTAAGAAAAAAAAATACAATCTAAGTCGTTATCTTTAAAATGACATTGAAATTGTTCACATATATTTAGCTCATATAATAATAATATTAATAGGTAATACATGGTGCGAAATGTATAAATTTGTAAGAAAATGGACAATAGATGGAAAATACTTTTTAAAATGCACTCCTAATTTATAGGAGATTGTATATTTTATTTTACATTAAGAAAGTACTAGCGCACAACAACTATAACGGTTATATAAAGATTTGTGTTCTTATTTAACCCCTTGAGCACTAACCTGGCTTGTACGCCAGCTTTCCATTGTTTTTCTATTGTCTCATTTTTATGGGTAATCAACATATTAATAAAAAAATATAAATTAGGCACAATACAGTGAGGAGTTCTCGTAATTAAAAAGAATCTTAGTCTGAGAATTAATGTTTTGTAAAATGTTTTGCATGCTATAAAATATATTTAAAAAATGTTCTTAAAAAACATATGTCATGTCATGTCGTGCAGTTAAAAAAAGAGACTACATTGCTTTGGATGTAATAGGATCACAATTAAAAAAAAAAAACAAACAACAACCAACAAAAACACAAATAGGGAAAAACACCAATATGAAATTATAAAATGTTAAGGTCATATTATTTTATAGTTATTTAATCACAATAATGTTTTTTTTTCGTTATTGTATAATCTTTAACCTAACCTATCACGATGATGTTAATATATTTATATAAAACATCAAGGTTCATTAAGGTTAATAATTATTCAAATCAAATATTTAAATGGTAACATTAGAATTAAATGTAATGTTGTACAATAATTTAAATAACATATTGTGTATATCAATTATGATGATCTTTCTCTGTAATGTTTGTTGTAAATTTTCAAGTAAATAACTTAAATAACATGATAGGTACGTCTTTAATTAATGATAAGCATTTTTGCACGTCATCAGCCAACACACGTCGACAGCAAAATTTATATAAATCCTTACAATATGTTATAATTATATAAAAGGTATATCTGTCTGTTTGTCCGTTAGTACATATAACACAAGTATAGCTGCAGGTACGCTGCTAGTTATATTATAAAAGTTAACGTTTCTGTTTTTCTGCCTATTAGTTGGCTTTTAACTCAAGATGACTAAACCGACTTAAATGATCCTATTTTTTTATAATGTTACATTAGCTGTGTGCCTGCGTACCATATTTTATTCTCTGCATAATTTAGCCTTTACATAACCATTGGAAAATAATGTTTCGATGGTCACAATTTTTTGGTATTAAATTGATTTTATTACTAACAAAAAATAATTTTTTTTTTTTTCACAAACTCAAACATTTGTCGGTAAAGCTACCTATTGAAATGTATTGTGTTCCCTTTTATTAACTTGCATAGTTTTACGCGGAATTCAAATTATTTAACAAAAAAAATAAAAGTAGGTTACTTTAGCTGTCTACCAGTAACAGACCCGCCAAAATCAGCCAAGCCGTAGTAAACAGACAGATAGGCATACAAAAATTTTGTTTATGTTTATAAATAACAATATGTTGCTTTATGAATAAAGAAAAGACATTAAAAGTTTATTATTCGATATAACAATTTCTTATAATATTAATACAAAATTCATATTTTTATTATTTTTAAACTATTTGACGTAACACTCGATGTCATAGCTGCCAGGTCGTTTAACCTTTTTTTTTTTTTTTTTGACGGGGCGAATTCATTTACGCACTACCATTACCCATTGCTTTAGTGAGACCGAAGTCCCCCAATGCAATAGGTAAGGGGGTGCGGAAGGACGTCTCCGCACCAGTGTGGGACTGACCCGGACGTGAAGCGTCCGGAAATACCCACTAAACCCCCCGGAGCCGCCCACCGCATTTGGGATGGGGGCGATACGGGACTGCGTTAGCATTGCTCCGCGTCGCCCCCTGCGGCAAGCCCAATGGGCCTCGTCCATTCTTAAGCCCAATGGGGATGGCGACCTAACCTAACTAAACAAACTTAAAGATATAGAACTTCTTTACATAATAAATAAATTAAATGAAAGAAATAGATTTTCTTTACATATATTTTGTAGAAAGTTATTATTTTCATATTACAAACAGACACTTCAGTTTTATTTATTAGTACAAATATAGATTTAGTAGTATCTACGAGTATACAAGAAAACTAATATGAATTGAAAAAAAAAAAAAAAAAAAAACCGTTTATAAAATGACTATTATCCTATTCCATTCCATTATACATCTTTATCCTTAAATTATTTAATTTATTTTGAATAAATGCTGGACATTATTTTATAATTCAGGCGAACGAAGCCGTGGGCACAGCTAGTACTTTCATAAAAACAAAAGTAATAATAATGTTCTACAATTCTATTCGTTTATCTATAATTCAGCGTGACTCCTTTACATTCGTGTATTAGATAAAGTTGGTAGTAATATAAAAAAAATATCACGACATAAATGGTGATTATCGTTTGTTTGTAAAAAAAATCTTATATACATTGATAGATCCAACCATCCATCCATTCATTCATTCAACTGAAAGACGTCTTCTGCTGGCTAAGGTTTTCCCCAAAGATCTCAAAGACGACCGAACTAGCGTCACCTAGCGCGACCTAGTCGTTGGTCCACCTTGTGGGGGGCCTACCCATGCTACGACTTCCGGTGCGTGGTAGCTATTCGAGAACTCGTTGGTCCCATCGGACATCGGTTCTGTGAGTAATTCGCCCAGCCCACTCTCACTTATGTTTAGCAATTCTTCAGTCAATGTCGGTTACTTTGGGTCTCCTGCGAATTTCCTCATTCCTGATTCGACCACGTAGCCACGCAGACGATCAGCCATGAGAGACTTGAAGATCCAGGTCCACACAACGACCGTTACAACACTTCCGTGTAGTTCGCTTTTATAGGGATCTCGTTAGTGGGTGTTTAATTTGGAGGGTAGTTGTCTTCTAACAATCCTCCCCCCCAATCCCGAGACAGCAAATCAATGTAAATGATATACAACGCGGGTGGAGCCACGGACACTCAGCTAGTATTTGGGCTCTGGCGCTAGGTCCCTGGTCCGCGAGGCCGTGGACGGTCGCCCACGCCTTACGCCACCTATGGTAATCATCCACTAAGAAAGGATTTTTGGAAATGTCATCCCTTATTGCTAAAATAAGGGATAAACCGTTGTATGATAGCCTGTCATGCTCAAACAAAGAAGCACGAAATGTAATACATACTTCTGGTTAGAAATAAACGTACACGTGTTTCGGCGTTTTGCAAAAAATTACATATGAGAAGATTTGTAATTTTTGAAGGAAGAAGCATGAAATTTCATGTGTTTTTATTCATGAGGGAGAATATAGGCTGCAAATGGTCCGAATTTCACGCGGGCGAAGTCGCGGGGACACCTACTGTTACATATTTTCTAGATTCTCTTAAATATTTTTTTAACGAATATTAATATTTGAAAATAATGTAACCAATTTCGTGACGATTAAAATTGTAAGAGAAATGAGAAATAATTTGTAGACAACGATAGTTAATAATGATGAAATGTATCCATTAGCATCCAGGGAGGAGGGTTTGCTGCTTTGCTTATTTTTGATGATATTGGGGACAGGGGTGCCTGAATGGTAATTATGTAAGCAATATTTACTTGTTTTTTGTTTAAAATTATGCCTATGATTACGCAATCATGGAGCGTGGGGAGTAAGAACTTTGCAGCTATAGCCGACAAAGAGGAGGGGGTATGTGATATCTCTATGTTATCGAAATAACTATCAGTAACCTTAGTACTGATTATGTTATGTAATTCATAATTGGTATGATTTACATTCAAAAATTGTTGCATCATTTTCTTTTCAGTGGAGGATTAAATGGTTTACAATCAGCCAATTTTTTATTATCGGATTTTATTTAATGTCATTATTATTAAGCATAAATTCGTATGAATTTCTTTATTGCCCTGATCAACGTAAAAAGTAATTATATAAAAGTAGTATAATCATTGTGACTTGAAATTTTTGTAGATAAATATTTAAACTATTTTTTATTATTTTCGGTTTTCATAAGTGTTTATTACACACTATAAAATACCTTGTTATATTGCGCAGATAAACATAAAAGCCTCATTACTTTCATATTATGATTTATATAAGAAAGTAGGCGGCGTGACTCCATAAAATTACAAAAATAATGACCACCTTACTTTAGAAATTTATTAATTTATTGAAATTCCTTTTTATATTAGAATTCATTACTAATACTACAAAGATTTCTTTTGCTATGCAGATATGTGTACAAGCCTCCTTATTTCTATACTAAAATGTAGAAAAGAAAATAGAGCTCATTCTTTGAAATTAGAATAAAAATCACTATACGCTGGAGTTTTTGGCGGGATCTCAGTCCGTATGTATCAGTTGTTTTCTTTAATTCATTAAACTTATGTATTTGACTCTAAATCATGTAATCTTGGTGGCATTTTGTGTTAAAGTTTATTATAGAAGATAACGCGTAACATATATACTGAGGTGGCGACAAAGCTCCATGGAAAGTTCGAGCAGGATGGGCCACCATTTTGCTGGCTATTGGTAACACTGATTACGTAATTGAAAATACATCTTTCACACATGACACTGGCAAAAATTATGTATACACAGATTGCCATTAACTAAGAATAAAAAGAAGAACTATACCATGCGAGGTTTTGGCAATATATTGGTCTAGCGTGTAGTAGTTTTTGTTTTATATACATTAACTTGCAGTATTTGACACTGTATTATGTAATTTTAGTGGCGTTTTACGTAAAATGAAGAAGATTAACTTATTAGTTCTATCAAGATGGTCACCTTTTCGCTAGAGTAGAAAACCTTGAAACAATATTGGAAAAATACTCTACTCACTTGACACTGGCAGAATAGTATGTATTATATTTTACACGTTGCCAGTAACTAAGTAGAGGAAGAATAATTTATTGAAATACCTTTACGGATTAGCTCCTGATTTTTTTTTTGGCACGGCCAATTCAGTTGACTACTAATAGATATTTGCTTCAGGGCTAAATTGAAATAAAGATTTTTCAAAGTCATCATAATCGCGGTACATGGAACAATCGATTATTTTATGTATCGATTATTATGTTTGATATTCGGTTATACTGTAAGACTCAATGTATAATTAGATTAAGTGTAGTTTCTAACATTTTATTCAGAGTGGTCTTTACCTAAAGTGCAGGGTGTGCAGCGCATGAGGGCGCAGGGTTCTAGGGGGAGCGCTGAGCGATGCTCGCGACACTTACAAAGATGCGTCGCTCGGGGCGCTAAAAGCTCGCAATAGACGCTACAAGGGCTAGGGCCACTGCTTATTTTATCATTAGGGCCACTCTAATATTACTAATAGACCAGTATGGGGCGGTATATGGCAGCAATAAGGTTACTTATTTTTGATAACATTAGGGACGTAGGGTTCATCTCTGAATGGTGACTATCTAAGTAATGTTTATTTAATTACTTAAGGAGATTATATTTTATTATTTCTATGCTTACCTTACCATGGGGACGGGGGAGAGGTTTAATTACTATTGCAAACAAGGGCGGGCGAGAGAGGGGGAGTCAAAGACGCCTAAAATTCTGCTTACGTAATAATGTTTAAGGATCCTAGTACATGTAATATTACATTGTCGTCTGACGTGTTATATATAATAACTTCTTAAAGGGATATTTATTCAAATCAAAAAGTACATTAATTTATATAATACTTTATATTTAAATAACAGTAAACTAAATAAAAGTACCTAATTAATACTATTTCCTGATTAAATATCGGATGCCTAGGCCACCGAAACGAATGGGTAATGATGCCTGGAACCAAGATCGATCACCGACTACTTGAAAGTGATTTTGATGGTCTGAAAACTGTAATACCTTCTTTATTACAATAAATGAATGTATCTATATTAGTTCGTGCATATTGTATAACGGTCTAACATACTTGTTCTGTTAACTTGTACAGACGACTGGTTTTATCTATGAATTATTACGTCTCTACAAATCCCATAATCCCTATCCAGATATTAAAACAAGTATTATAAAAATAATACTACATTCAATTTTATTCTTAATTTACTTCATAATAAAATTAATATCTGAATTTCGATTCGATTAAATTTCCACCATAATCTGATATCAGTTTTTAATAGTTACAACCGGGCAATATATAATTTTTTTCTATTATTCAACTTTCATGATTTGCTATTAAGTATATTTAATATCGAATAAATAAGGTTTGTATTAATATGAAGCTTTTGAAATACCTAATGAGTTATCTGATTAAACGTTTAACGTACATACGTGAGATAAACATGCAAGTAATTTGATAAACGTACGTACGTAGAAACGAAATTGCATGTAATCCTTTGAATTAAATCATTCGACCGCTGACTAAATGGTTCTACACACTTTCATTTCGGATGTTTTCATATTATTTCAGAGACAGTTATTGTGACATTGCTGATACTATGTAGTTCTAAACGACGATGTGGTTGAAGGTTAAGAAAAAAATACATAATTATCACGTAAGTGAATTGAAGAGTGGATTTCAGGATCCTTGTAAGAGGATCATTAAATTCCTTATAATATTTGTTATGAAAAAATAAATTGTTAAAAGAACTAATAGGATCTGAAGCATCTTAGCGTCTTCAAGGAGGGCCTGCACTTGCTGGAGAGTAGAGGTGATGCAAAACCAGTTACTATTCTCTGGCCAAATAGGTGAATGAAGCAACACTGTGACAATAGTATGAAAATATGAACATTTGAAGTCAAGAAAAAAAGTAAATAAAACATTGTATATTCAATATGGCTTCTTCTTACCTCCGCGTGATTATTAGCTCGAATCGGTAACTCACGGGGCTCGATGTTGGGACCGTTTTATTCCTGGTTTCTATGCATGATCTACCGTCAATGGTTGATAACTGTACTGACATAGTTCTTTTTGTAGGCGATACTTTACTTATATTTAAAGTGAAAGGAAAAGATTCAGAGGTTCGACAATTAAACAATACTTTAGCAAAGATCTCTACATGGTTTATCTTAAATAATTTACTGTTAAATATGCTAAGAAAACTAAATGCATAAAATTTACGTTATTAATATTAATTAATTAATATTGTGCAACTTGTTGATTGTAGGATAAAGGTCCGAATTTAATATGTTACGCATTTACTCTTAATTTGTTTTTATTTTCAGCATTATTTATACATATAATAATTTTTTTTCTATTTTTTTTTGGTTACCTTGAATATTCGAGAATGTATTTATTTCTTTAAAAATAATACGGGTAATTTAATTGCAGATATATATAATGAAAAACTGTTAGCTATAAAATATTATAAAACTGGTTTCACAGATACCATATGAAGTCATTTGTGAGAATATAAATTTATAACTGTAAGCAGAAATTTGCTGAAATTGTTTCTTACAACTAGATAAATATAAAGATCCTAGAAAGCCAGGATGAATAATAAATAATATAACATTTTTAATTTAAACGTTAATTAGTTAATTAGCTATTACAGGATTTTAAGGAATTAATCTGACGATCAAACAGCCAAAATACCTACATATTGCATATAATATATACACTATACATAGAGTTTAAAATACCCTTTCTTATCATTTCGTATAGTTATGATTGCATGCCAAATCATAATCGAACCGAGTTATGTAAATGTGGACTTCTTAAATTGCTAAACCGGTATGTTATGTTTCTTAGCTTAGTGATAAATAAAAGATCCAACTATCAACCGAATATTTACTATACATTTTTAATTTACCAGTTGTGTAGTCTAATTAATTAAAAATTGTAAATAATCCCGAGAATATTTTATCTTTTATATTTATTTTATCTGTGTATTATATCTGTTGTACAATGAAGACTGGCTACGTTCACAAACTGGCAATAAGACTACTTAAAACAAAAAAAGGCCAATCAAGTTAGAATTTCATATAAAAACGATGAAGAAGGTCTATTCAAAGATTGTTGAAATGTGGATGACCTTGACAATCTAAAATAGTTTTGATATGTGTGAATATAAATAAGATCTGAAGAATTAACAAAGAATGGTCAGTGTCCGTTGACATATGCTACCACTACCTGGTTATAATATCAACTACTATGGGTATATGCACGTGGCAATATATGTACATCTAAATGTTAAATACCAAACATCGGTGCGGAGAATTTGCTAATGATGTTATGTGAACAAAGATTTGCAGCTTTCAGTAAGGTATTTTTAATGGATTACTTTGGACTTGCTTAGCGTATTGGCGAGAAAATGTCTTCATAAAAAAAACAAAATAGTTTAGGGAGGATTTCTCAATAATATTTACTTGTTTTTATTATTTTTACACGGAATATGTTCAGTGCTTTGACCACATTCTCACCGGATGTTAAGTGACTATGTGGTTCAGGATGGTAAACACATTAACCCTAAAGGTACTGGTTCTCAAGTGATGCTGCCGGAACACACTTATTGGTATTTGTCGACAGGTTTTCAAATTTGAGGGTGGTAGCTACCCAATCTGGCATCAATAGAAAATGCCCTACCACTTTGCTATGATTTCGTCACGATGTTTTTACTTCAGCGAAAGCTCAAGCCGATTTTAGAATCAGATAGGTGAGAATCGAACAAGCGTCGATTGATTCGGAATCCGGCCGCATTACCCGCTGCGCCGTCATCGAATCACTTGTTTTTTTTTTTCCGTATGAATAAATATTACATTTAATCAAGTATACCATTTGGTCAGTGGTGTAAAAGTGAACAAATTAAACATAAAGAGAGTAATAAGAATACATATTACCATAGATATTTATAATAATTTTATATTACCATATATTTTATAACTCTTGAAATTAATTCTGATTTAGTAGTAGTGTATGGTTCATCAAACATTATATTAACAGAAATTGTTAATTATTATTGCGAAAAATTGTATAAGCGTTACCGCTAGAAGAAAGATTAGTTAGATAATAAAATTTATAGCATAGCACGATATTATAATATATGAGGCAGATAATATAAATATCAGTAAACGAAGTGTTGCGTCGATTCTTGTGTGTGTTTATACAAACGAATGATACTAGTGCCAGTCTAAAATGATCGTGTATCGCGTATGGTAGGGCAGAGCGGGCAGTTTTTTACTTAATTAACTGTGTATATAATTTATACGTATTATGTGAATGAGAATTATTTAAAATATATTGTTGTGCTCGATTAGTGATATTAAAATATAAACAAAAAAACATTAAAAAATATGAGTTTAGAAAAGGAAAAAAGTAAAAACGTAAAGAATGACAAGAAAGAGAAAGAGATGCCTGATATGAAACAGCCGCCGGGAGTGTTTTCACGTTCTTTCTTCTGTTGGATGTTTCCTCTATTTTATAACGGGACTTATAGAGACCTGGAAGAATACGACTTAGTACCGGCGAAACATAATTATGATTCGAAAATTGTCGGTGATAAATTGGAACGGTAGGTTTATTAGAGTTTAATTATTTAATGTCGTGTTTTGTTTATTTTTTCTCGGCCGATATCAAGGGAGTCAAGGTATGTTATTTAAAAGTCATATCGATTGTACGCTTTACTTTGACGTGGTCTATAATAGTTTATAATTAGACCAATTTGCGATAACTTTGTAAAATGGATTTAAATAATCGTTATTTTAAAAACTAGATAAAATTACTGAAGTTGTTTATGATATTGAGTTTTAAAGGTTTGTACCTGATTATTTGTAGATAAAATAACATTTGACACTATCTAATTAAATTGCTTTAAGGTAGGGAAATGTAATCAGTAAAATAATCTTACTAATGAAAATTATATTTACATTTACACAAGTATCAAAAATTCTTTGAAAAAAAAGGTGTCCTTGCTTGCGCCTGTAATGAAAATATTAAACAAGATGTCATTAACTGACTAACTATTTCCTTTAAAAGAGAAAACTAAATAAGTAAATTACTACTTTTCCACTTGCAATTATACGTATCAAATTAAGTAATAATGTTGAGCCTTTTTATAAAAGTATGAACTAAATATAATAAACAATTGTAATTAAAGGTCGTTTTTTTTTATATCACCAAAAAAAAAACTGTTTATGAATTAAAATGATAAAAAGTTTTATCATTAATACTGACTAATTCATGATAATTTACCGTGCTATATCTAATACTGGCACATGTAATAATAATGGTATACTGAATAGGAAAAGTACTGCACAGATAATAAAATTAGCCGTGCAGCAAAAGTATTATTATTCTGGCAACATCTTTGTAATTAAATTGTATTCAACGCTTTTGTATATCTAGTTACAAATTTGTAAGCGGTAATAGGTTGTGTTCAATCGACGAATCTTACTATAAACCTGCATTTTATTGAATGAAAACATCGTGTTGAAATGATATTACAGTGTTAGGGCATTTTGAATTTCCGGTAGATATATTTCATAACTAGTTGTGTGCCTGCAGCTCCGCCCGCCTATCATTTTAGGACTAAGAAAAATTAAAAATATTTCTCATAAATTCAAGCACTTGCCTGTAAAACTGTAGCCCTTGAGCTAGTCACCTCTTTGCGGCCGAGTGCCTTCAGCACTCGCCCCCAAAGTTCGGTGAAGCTGTAAAGGCCCTTCCGGTCAACAGCTTTAGCTAGGTCAAAAAAAAAAAAAAAAGTAAAACTGTGCATTTATTTATTTGCATTAAAATTCACAGCTCGTATAAAATAGACATATAAACTAAACCGTTACATAAAATAAACAGCCAAAAATGAATTTATCACCATTTAAAAACTAATTATAAGAGTATGTTTACATGTGTGTGTGTGTATGTATGTTTGCGAGTGTATGTAAGGTGTATATGTTTGTTTATCGATATATTTATGTAAGAATATATGGCTGTGGATAAATTTTGTGTTATTTGTTTACTAAAGAGATTTTCATTTGGTTTCTAAAACTGTTTTTAGATATTGATATGTCTTTTGTTATGAAGTTTGAAACAATTGAATCGGATTGTATTCGAATTTTTATGATTCTTAATTTTTACATGCGGAAGCCTAATTATTTTCGAAAATTAAAAGTATCTAAAGTTAGGCGTAGTAATTTCAGCTATTTACCAAAAATGACTCGTCAAAATCCGTTCAGCTGTTATGGAGATTACCTGGAACAAACAGACAGACAGAACAAAATTTTATAAATTGTATTTTTGGCTTAGGTTTCGTATATACATTCATATCTTTTTTGTTATAAAACAAATTTAGATATTACAAACAGACACTTCAATTTTATTTGTAAGCATAGATTTTTAGTATAAGTATTTATTTATGCATTTTTTAGCCGGAAGCAGCGAATAGTGATATGGTTAAGCTTAGAAATTTTATTTATATTAACACACTAAGTAAATGCCCGCGGCTTCGCTCGCGTATTATATATTCTATTCCGCACAGTTATTCGCTGCTTATTTTAGTTCTTAAATAATCATTGGTAAAGAATGGACTTTTTTTTTTTGTAGAGTCATAATTATTTTTGTTACAAAGAAACTAAAGCTATTTCTCAAAAATTCAAACGCTTAGCTGTAAAACTGACTATTGATTTGGCTTTTTTTCTCTCTCACAGTTTCATGTTTTTAATTTTTTTTTTACAAGGAATCCTAATTATTTCCCTAATACTATTTTTGATACTAAAAGAAAGCTAAGATATTTCTCGGTAATTCCAGTAAACAGTTGCCAATAACATTGTGTTTTTGGTGTAGGTACCGTATTTAGGTACATTCATGTGTATGTTATTTGTATACATATTACAAATGGACACTTTAATTGTATTTATTTGTATAGATATACATATGTGTAAATCTCAGCGTTTTAACGCAATTTTATCTGATGTTAAGTGACAATCAATCAAAATCAAAATCAAAATTTATTTATTCAATTTAGGCCCTAAGAAGGCGCTTATGAACGTCTAAAACACTATCACCGGTTCGGAAAACGACCCACTCGAGAAGAGCCGGCAAGAAACTCGATCTGGTTCTTTTTTTTATAAATATAATATGTATCATTTTTTTTTGTCATATAAAAAACTATACAAATCTTAGTCTTAATGATGTTAGTGGAAGCACAGAGATGTGGGTTAATTCCAGACATCACTATCGTTCACGTAATGATCCACCCTGTAATAAACTTTTGAGATTAAAACTTGCTTAACATAATACTTGAACTTATTGTCAGGTAAATCGGTAATGTTACTTGGGATCTTATTGTAAAACCGAATATTATTACCTATAAAGCTTTTATTACACTTACTTAACCTAAAGCGTGGGACGGCCTACTTGTCTTTACTTCTAATATTAAAATTATGACGATCATTCACTAGATCTAGCTTGTCTAAATTTTCACGAATATGCATTAAGTTATCGAAGATGTATTGGGAGTCAATGTGGTCAAAGTACTACGCCTATATAGTGTAATAAAAATTGGTAAATAAATTTAGCTGAATTATCTATTAATATTTATTTTAAAACTAACTGTGTGCCTGCGGCTGCACCCGCTCTTCATATATTCTTCATTGTGTTTTAATTTTTTTATACGGCACCCTAGTTTTTTTTTTAATAAGATAAAGTAAAAATATTTGTCATAAATTCAAGCACTTGGCCGTAAAACTGTGGTTTGAATCTAATTTTATAAAATATATGAGTTTTTGTTTTTTTATGAGGAACCATAATTATTTTCGAAAACTAAAAATACCCTAAGTTTCCCGAAGTAACATCAGCTATCTACCAAAAAATGTCCCGTCAAAACCCGTTCAGCCGATACGGAGATTACAAGGAACGAACAGACAGTCAAACATTTTCAAAATTGTACTTTTACTATAGGTATCGTATACACATTTATGTCTAGTTGGTAAAAGAAAATAATTTTGACATCACAGACAGACACTTCAATTTTATTTATTAGTAGTAATCTATTAAAAACATTAATTTTAATAATATACTTACATTATAGTTAGAGAATTAAAACAGAACAGGCTCCCTATGTATTACTGAGCGAGATTATTTCGCATCCATCCCGCGGCCACGATGTTGTTTTCGTGGGAAAGACCCTTCGTCGTTACGTAATAATTCCGCACTGTGTTCAAAATTCCCTAATTTTAGACTTATTTCGTAACTTATGCTATTAAAACCTCCTGTTATAAAAGTGTTAAATTTCAAAACTTTACGTCCAGGAGAAGGCAGTAATAATCGATCAGTGACCAGGGCTTTCAATGTGTTTGTTCTTATTATGTGAAATCTAGAGGCTTAATTATTTTCGAGTAATGTCTGCTCATTGAACTTTATATTTAAAATTAACTATAACTTTCTGAATTAAGTCTATCTTGAGAAAGGACGGTTTTGCCTGACATACGTATAAACAGTAACAGAACAAAAAGTGACTCAATAAGTGTTCTGATTTTTCATTATTAGATGCGTATACTTCTAAAAATACGGAATTCACTTCTTTATGAAGTGAAAATCTCTTTAGTTGCGTTGAGCTATTCTCGGTATAGAAAAAAACTTATAGATTCGAGCTACAAATGCTGTGACGTCAGCTGTAAACATGCTACAGTATGTCAAGTTTGCTGGCGCTCATAGATACATGATAAAGTGTAGTAGTATACACAATCCATCTTATGTTTTCATTAATAATAAACTATATACATTTATTTAATGCATAAACCAGAAAAATATTAACTGTTAACATATAAATATGTTAGTAATTGAAAAATTGACAAGTTATGAAATTTCAACATAGAAAAAACAGTTTTTCGTAAATCTCGAGTATTCTTTCGGCTGTCACAATGCCTGCCTAGTTTTTTTTTAATTGTATCACTTTATGAAAAATTGTTTATTTTCCGTTCTTAGTAGAATGTAAAGAATATTGTTCAGTTTGCGTCACAGAACTGCTGTGAACTGTATTAATATTGTAATCGTCTCTGTTGTCACAGGTGGAATCTTGTCGACATTCTCAAGCAAACCACGAAACAATGTACGTGTGTCCTTATGTTTTCTTTCAATGTCATATATACTCAGGACCAAGTTGAAAATTAATTAGTTACTTTACATTCTTAATTATCATTAAAATGCGATTGCTAATGTGCCAATAATTTACATAATTCGAAAGTTAGGAAAGCGTTTTGTCTACTATCTTACCTGATATTAAGTGACTATGTAGCCCAAAGTGATAAATGCGCTTAGGCTATCTCTTAAATGATGCTGCCTTAACATTTATAAAGATATGCCCGCCTAGGTAGCTACTACCCTAAAGTTTGAAAACTTGTCACCAAATAGCAATAGGTGTGTCCCGGCCGCATCACTTGACAACCAGTACATCTAGGCTTAGTGTGTTAACCATCCTGGAGCACATCGAAACTTAACATCAGGTGAGATTGTGGTCAAAGCACTGAACCTATACCTTGTAAACAAAAGTTTTATTTAGGTGTGAATGAAAACATTATATCTAACCTAAAAAAACAAATGATTGAAAAAAAATAGTCTTTTGTTTTTATTAGCGGAAAAAAAAATGTACATAAGAGTAAATCGAAAAAAAAAAATGAAAAAGCATCGATGTAATCCAAAAAATAGACTATAACCATCTACGACAAATTCCGCGTCGAATGGTAGTAGTCCCATCCCGATACGTTAAGTAGTTTTGAGGTGATGGTGCGTCAAAGAGCCCCCATTTTCCTTTTGTGAATTTATACATAGATAGAAAGATTAAATAGATGCTTGCTGAAAAAATTATTATTATATTTGAGGATGGTACCTCTTGATTTACGGGCATTAAAATTTGCTCTACATCCGTTTTTGAAATATATATCAATGGACGGCAAACAGGCAGACGGCTTGTCTGATGGTAAATGGTTACGGTCGCCTGTGGACAACTGCAACACCAGGAGTATTAGCTATTCGTTGCCGACCTTGGAGAGCTGTAAATTCACGATTTTCTTTGCTTCACTTTAAGCTCATTATAGAATTGTTTAATATAAAAGGATATTAATTTACGTCCACATTGGTTTATGTTTACAAGAATAAATCCGAAATGGATTTATTTCATTGTTATAATAACACGATAAGTGAAGTTTTCTGTAACTGATGATAACCCATACGAACGTAAATAACGTATCTTGCAATTCAGAAAATTTCTGTGATAAATTCCGTTTTTTAAATAATGCCGATGGATTTGGTATTTTTATTCTATGGAATTTACCTTGATACAGTTTATACAATTGCAAAAATTGTATTCTTTATACAAAAAAATAACCAATATAGATACAGTGTAAAATATACACTTTTGTGCTTTAATTATTTAATTATCTTGTTTTATTTCTAAAAGTAATATTTTCACGTTGAGGTTTGTACCTTTTTGTGGACACAGTTTTAGGATTTACAATTTGTGAAAAATAACTCTGATGTTGTCGAGTAAAATTTAGGCATTAAAAATAATGTTAAGTACATTATTTGTAAAATGGAACGCGTGATAAAGATTGTAATAACTTCCTTTATATAACTTCAAAGTATAGTAGAACAATAAATTTATATCTGTGTATTGTTCCATAATGGTATATAATGCGATAATGTACTAAATAACATGATGATTTGCTATGTTATTTGTCTGATTAGATTGTTAATATTAAAGATAACAAACGATCACAATTATAGTTCCATTGTACATTACTATCAAATATAAATTAGTACCTTTACATTATACTTATCTTGCACTAATATATATGAGTATCCATGTAACTAAATGAGTTATGTAGAACTTATTTTATTGTGAAAAAGTGTATTCCGAAATTATAAAATATACGAGACTTTAGACGGGATAATGTAATTAAATTTAAGGACAATTTACAAATTTTATCTGACTGGACTGCCAACAGTTCAAAAACGTGTTAATTCTTGATAAAGCTCCTTAATTAATCAATAGCTGAATTGATTCGAAATACCGCCTGTAAAAATGTATCTCTAATTTAAGATAATTTTTTAATATTCGTTTTTGAGTTTTTAGAGAAAAATGATATACATTTTTTTAAACCTTATTTTGTTAATAAGAAGTGCATCTTTTTGTGTGCTAACAAATTCTCGAGATATGTTTTTCTAGACGCTATTCCGTGTTTTAATTTTTTATCCGGAACCCTAATTTTATTTGGTACTAAGATAAAGTAAAAATATTTCTCATTAATTCAAGTAATCACCCGTAAAACTTTGCAATGCATAGGATTTTGTAAAATTTTTAGGAGTTTTAATTTTTTTACGCGGAAGCCTAATTATTTACGAAAATTAAACGTACCCCTTAGTTACTCGGAGTAATTTCAACTATCTAACAAAAAAAGTCCCGTTAAAATTCGTCCAGACGTTTCGGAGATTACCTGAAACACACACGCAGACAGACAACATTGTAATTATTGCATTTTTGGTATAGGTATCGTGCATACATTCATATCAATTTGGTAAAAAAAAATGATTTTCACTTTACAAACAGACACTTCAATTTTATTTATTAATATGATGTTAAAAATCCATGGCGCTAATTGGATTGAAGGACTTTCTTTTTCTTTTTTTTTCGAACCTAGCTAACGCTGTTGACCGGATTATGGCGACGCGGTGCCTGCGAAAGCCACCCCGTGTCGCCCCCATCCCAAATGCAGCGGACGGCCCCGGGGGGTTTTAATGGGTATTTCCGGGCGTTTCACGCCCGGGTGAGTCCCACACTGGCACGGAACTCGTCACTCCGTGCCCCCTTACCTATTGTATTGGGGGACTTCGGTCTCACTAATACAATAGGTAAGGGTAGTGCGTAAATGCATTTCCACACGTCAAAAAAAAAAAATACGAAAGGCCTTTACAGCTTCACCGTGACTTTGGGGGCGAGTGCTGAAGGCACTCAGCCGCAAGAGGTGACTAGCACAAGGGCTACCAAAATAGTACGAACCTCGGCTTGGCCGTCACCTGAGTGTAAAACTCTCTCGCGAGTTTGAACCTAGCTATTCCCTACATTTTTTCCTGCGTGTAGTGTGCAGGAGTGTGTTTGCAGTGTTGTGCGTGTGTAATGCTCAATGCATGGCCAGTGTCATTGTATCTCGCTGGCGGCGACGTCAAGAGCCTTCCCAGTTGGGGAACGAGACACGTCTTGGGTCGCCGCCTGAGGGGGACCCGGAGAGTGTGCGGGAGCAAAATTAGCCGCCTGTCCCCGGCGGCGGGAACGGCGGTTACGCGGGCGTGGGCGCTGGCACGCATACTGAATCGGTTGACTCCGATTCATTGAAGGACTTGCACTTGAGCGCGTCTTAAGACAGCGGCACGCTGCCAACCCTACTTTTCCGAGTGACTTGTATCGATGCAGCCTATGTGGCCGTTGCTGTCGCTCTCGGATTGGCTTGACAAAATACAAAAATAAATGCTACCAAGACGCTCACTAAAATCATTTTGGGTAGATGTAAAGAACAATAATGATGATTATATATTATACGAGTATGGTGGCCCATTATAAAGTTACTAATGACTTTTCAATGAATAGTTTTGAGATGATGGCGCAGTGGATAGTAGCCGGATTTAGCGTCAATGGACGCGGCTTCAAATACACCTATCCAACTTTAAAATCAGCCTGAGCTTTCGGTGAAGGTGAGGATAACATAGCATGGTGCTAGGGCGTTTTAAATAATGCGCGCCTGGGTAGTTACCACCTTCAAGTTAGATAATCTGTTGCCAAATAACAATAGGTGTGTTCCAGCAACATCACTTGAGAACCAGTACCTCTAGGCTTAGTGTGTTTACCATCCTGGACCACATCGTTACCTATCACCAGGTGAGATTGTGGTCAAAGCACGGAGCCTATACCGTGTAAAAGAAAAAAAAAGTATTCATGACACTGTGTAAATAAACTCCAGGAATAAAGGCAAAAAATAGACTGGTAGGCTAAGTTATATGGGCATTCTTATTGTCTCAGCGAAACGAAGTGAGAGGACAAGCATTTAGCTGAAATCAGTAGGCTTTTATAATACCACTTGTTCAATGACTGATATTAAATTATCATTCTTAGCAATTATCAACAAAAGCAATAATAAAATTAATGAAATTCCATCAGTACTAAATTATGCTCACGGCGCGACGACTTGTAAATTTTAATTCAGTAAAAATTTTGAAGATTTACGAGCACAATGCTCCTTAATTTTTGTGTCAACATTATTAGGAATTAGAAATATAAAAATATTGTGTTTTAAATTAATTTAACAGCTTCAAATTCTTGAATGTTCTTAATATGCACAATGCTAGTTAAATACAAAACTGGTTCATTTGCAGAATGAGCATTAAATCAACGATTTTTGCACTATATATAAAACAATTAAGCGATTATCCTAGTTATATTTTGTTAAATCCTCATATGTTCATTGCAGGATCATTTAATTTTTCTTAATTGTTTGATAAACGTAGCATGAAAACAAAGAAATGAAACTTGCCATCTCTATCATTCATTTGTGAAATTATATTAATTGTATTAAATATATAATAATGAATTCAAAAGCGAGATACAGAAATCGTTTCATTAAATTACAATATCTTAATAAACTTTGATATATTCTGATAATTTAAATTGACATGTTTATGCCTGTATGTGTGTGTGTAAGAATATTATGTGTAATATTTGTTTATTGACTATTTTGATGTCACAGTACAACTCACCATACTCTGTTTTTTTGTTTATTCAATTTGTCAATAATTGTTTAAGTACATTCATTAGCACGATTAAAAATGGCCGATCTCAGAAAAGAATAATTGTTACAGGGGGCAGGACCACGAATTTAAACTTTTTTAAATTTATTTCATAATATATAAATGCTTTACTATTGTCAAATCAATTAACGTTAATAGTTAATTTATATATTTTATTACTTTTTAATGTTAAAACGCTTTAAATCTTAACTGTATCTCTAATAAAAGTTAATAATAGTTTCTCTGATAAAAAGCGTTAACATTACTAGAAGGCAGTGGCGGAGTAAGACTATAATTTGACGTAGGCGAAGTATATTTTGCAAGGCCACAACCTCCCCCCCCCCCGACCGTTGCTGCGCCCGCGTTTCTATATTCTTCACAGCGCTTTAATTTTTTTATCGGAACCCTCATTATTTTCCTAAAAAAATGTAATAACTAAGATAAAGCTAAAATATTTCTCATAAATTATAGCACTTGCCCGTAAAACTGTGCATTGAATCGGATTTTATTCAAATTTTTATGAGTTTTTTTAGCGCTTACCTAATTATTTTCGAAAACTAAAAGTACCCTAAGTTACCCGGAGTAACTTCAGCTATCTACCAAAAAAACTCATGTCAAATTCGGTCAAGACATTCCGGAGATTACCCATTACAAACAGAGACAGACAATAATTTTAAAAATTGTATTTTTGGTATAGGTGTCGTATATACATTCATATCTATTTAGAAAAAAAATTGACATTACAAACAGAGACTCCAATTTTATTTATTAGTATAGATTATGTTTATGGCGCCCCCTGAAACTGCCGCCCTCAGCAGGTTATCGTTTTAAAAACTGTATTTAAATAAAGAGTTTAAGATATGTTATTAAAAAATAGAAGTAGTTTAAAAACAACTCCAATTTTATTATCATTAAAAACACATTGATGGTCTATTCGAATAAATTAAAATTTATAATTTAAAATTTATTTCTATTCTGACCTGTTTATTGTCACGCAGTTTTATTTATTCTCACTGAATTTATAATTTTGCATATTAAAACAACTCGTTATTTTGTATCGACGGAATTGAACATATATTAGATAAAATTAAACAAACTTTCTTATTTTAGGAATTGGCTCCAAGAAGAAGCTAATGCTCGGGCTGCAGGCAGAATTCCCTCATTCACCAAGGTTCTAATTAAAACTTTCGGCTGGTCGTTCATACCGGGAGGTATAATGCAGCTGGTATATGTAACAATAAGGTACACTTTTATTTAATTGTATTTTTTTGCATCTCACAAGTGCAAAGAGAATATTTCAAATATAATTTATACTAGTTTTCTTCAACTTTGGCTATTTCATACGGGGACTGTGGAACTAAGGACAAAAAAATGAAGTTTGATTTTAAGAACTTGTTTCAAAATTAATTAAATAGTTGAAAACAATTGCTGTCGTTTGAAAAATAAAATACAACATAATAAATATATTGCGCAGAAGGATATTCATAGATAGATAGATTAAATTAGTTAAATAGTTATATTTAAGTATACGTATTACGTACTAGCTATGCCCGCTTGGAATGCAGGCAATTTGTAGTATATGTTATAACCTTCTGGATGGCAATTGGAAAATGGTAAATGGCTGAATGTTATTACCAAACTTCATCGAATTCAGTTTAGTATTTTTTGCGTGATTGGCGAACAAAATAATAAACACGCGGACAAACAATTTTTTTTAAACTATCGAAATGTGTTCTGTAGTTGTTTCTGAAGCCTCGCATAGTATTTTTTCTTAAAAATCTTCAAAGTACAGATTTCGCCTCGTTGACATTTTATTATGAGTATAGATGAAATATTTTTAGTTTAACGTGAAAATAAAATGTTGCTTTAAATTTGTTATATTTCTATTCCTTGCACTATTTGTTGATAATGTTGTTGTACATACACTTAATGATTTTGGCATTTTAATGAATCTAGATAAACGCTATTCATACATTATATAAATACATGTAAATGTAAAGAGTATGCTAGATGTTACTATAGACTATAAAATACTGCCATACCAAATTTCATCGAAAACGAATCAGTAGTTTTTGCGTGATTGGCGAACAAATTAATAAACAGACAGACAAAATTCTTTCAAACTATCGAAATGTGTTTTGTAGTCGATTCTGTAGTGTATAGTATTTTTTGTTAAATATCTTTAAAGTACATATTTCGTTTCGTTAGCCCTTTATTATATCTAAGTATAGATTGCGGTGTGATTTAATAGATTTCATTTTATTTTACCCCTTTATTGAAAAGATATGGAAAAAGGGATTTTCAATAAACACAACGATTATATACATGTTCTTTCTTCTGCGAGTGTTCAAATGATATTAAAAGGAACTAGGGAAACAAAGTTTTTTGTTTAAAGTTAATAATTATAAGTTTAACTAAACAAGATAGAGGGATGGGTTGAAAGAAATTATTCTTTGGCTCGTATTGTCCAAAACTAAAAACACCTATGTATTATAAAATGCCTGTAAAATATTTTGGATAGTTACGAACCAAGATGTTCTGTCTAACCTCAAAATTGTTTGAAATAAAGATAACATTTGTAAACAAATTTTGTTTTTTGAATGGCCAGTGTGTGAAATATTTTTAAAATTTAAACAGTCAATGTTTTATTCAGTACTTTCAAGAAAGTCATTATTAACAGTTTTTTTTATCGATCTTATGCGTTAAAAATAAGATTGAAAGAACTCGATCCTTTATTTAAAAAAAAAATTACGTTTATTATTACATATTTACAAAATAGGTTTCATCAACAGCCATCACGTCAGTCTGTAAATATTGAGATAAAAATTCTAAAGCTGAATACATACTGGCTAATTGTAAAATGATACTATGGTTTTGCGAATATTTTATTTATTATTATCATAAATAGGTGTGTCGATGATGCAATAACAATGACGAGTGATGCGCGGACCAATCAGGCAAGAGGCTCTGCTTCGACATTACTTATTTATTTATTGTTCAGTGAACGACATGCAAGTAAGGCTTTGGTGTCTTAGATGTGATACGATACGATTCGATACGAGCTCTTCTCGGCTGGGTTGTTTTCCGAACCGGTGGTAGTGTTTTAGACGTTCATAAGCGCCTTCTTAGGGCCTAAATTGAATAAAGATATTTTTGATTTTTGATGTTGATACTCCTTACACCTTTAACTCTTAATTAATATTATATCGTTCATCATCATCGTCGTCTTGCTCCAAATTTGTTATTTGGGGTTTGCGCAGTATGTCTTCTTCTTCCATACATCTCTATGAGCCACCACATCTTCATTCACTACTTTTGCCTCCACATATTCTTTCACACACTCTGTCCAACTCTTCTTTGGACGTCCTCTCCCCCTCCATACCTTAGCTTTCATAGTCATAACTCTCTTCGTCACCTGAAATATCGTTAGAAGTTGATAAATCAAAATGATGAAATCGAATAGTAATACCGTGTACCAAATGGTTTCAGAATCTAATCGATTTAATTTTTATTTCTTCGAACTCACAATTCATCGGACCGAATGATAATATTATCAGTTAAATATTTATCTGTCACTGAAACGATTAATTGACTTCATTAGTGTTCGCGTGATTGACATTCATTGATGCAACCATTTAATAGCAATTGAAACGACCAGTCGGTTACGATAAATTAATTAAGATAGACTTTAACCGCATCGTTGTTATTTTGGTTACTCTTTTACATTAATTGTCAGTTAGAATATATCCAGTTTGTGAGTCGTCTCTGGACGATAATGAATTATATTATAGAAGTACCATAAAATGTATACTGACAAATACCACACGTAATATGTTTTGTTTATTTACTTTTGTTACTGTTTGTAATTAGACGATATGAATATCGATTATTCCGTGTGTGGTGGATGCGAGATCACTATGATATCCAACAGCGGCACGGATTAAAAAATATCGATGCGCTAGTAAACGCTTTAAATTGGTTACTTACATATAAACAAGTAAACATAAACAATCTAAATCAGTGGTCCTTGTAATTTTCTGGTCAAGGGCTACATAGGTCAATGTGAGGTACTACTGCGGGCCGCACTTTTATGGATTGTGTAGTTGATACTATATATTAATCGACATATTTTTATGAGCGGTCAAACGCGATATCCCTATATTGTATTGCCTATTTTGTATAGCATTAACAAACTATGAAATCAATTTCGACAACCTAATTCAGTAACTATTGTAAACTCGGTTTTTAGTCGACCCAAATTGTTTAGGACATCGTGGGCCGCACAAGTACCGTCCAAGGGCCGCATGTGGCCCGCGGGCCACAGTTTTACGACCACTGATCTAAATTATACTATAAAACTGAACGCATAATATAATTTATTTAAAAAGTGCTGCGGTTACGACTCCGACGGTGTCGATTTAACTGAGATCAGTTTTTAATGAGACGAATGAGAAATATGAAGTCAAAATAAAATATGTAGCAATTATAATTATTTAACTAAATTTATTTATTTAAAATTAGGACTGTGTGCATAAAATAATAGAATGTAACTTATAGTGATCGTTAACATTAATTAGATTTATAATTTTCTTTACGATCGTTATCGCAGCTCGATATCAAAAACGTGATTGATAGGTACGTTATGGAAGTCGTGTGGTTCAAGATAATCGTTTTATTACGACCACCGAGAAGGTTAAATTATTGTTGAAATTAAAACTCAGGCAGAATACTTCGATAAGCGCCGCCTGTTTGTTTTGTTGAGACTGTCATATTGGTTTGTGATTTTGTTTGTCTTGGCGTATATTTTCGTATGAGTTGGCAGACGCAATTGAGAGTCGGCCCTCTTTTATGTTTGGTGCATTACCATCTTTGGTATCAAATATTAACATCAAATTATATTGTAGTATTGAAGAGTTTGATCTTAATATTAAAACGATGAATGATTAATACCTGTGCAATCTTGATCTAATTAACTAACCCACTGGTTTCGAAATAGATATGTAATAGCAATTAAATTTATAGAAACAAAATGTCTTCTACATTATACTAACTTTTTCGATGAGAAACGTAAAACGTCTCCTACGTTTGACATCCATGGCCATATTATGGGCGTTGACAACAAACCTCAATATAATTTTCATACATTTCGTATTTTTCTTAGACATTAGAAATGCTGTTCTATATCTTCTGCACAGTCATAAAAAACCTTACAATCTATAGAATATCTCATAGAGTATTAGGTTTTCTAATAAAAAGTTATTTTACTTGTAAATTAGCATTAGAGGTACACTCGCATTGTGGCATAGTTAATTTTGAACTAATAATCACATTTGAGCAAATATTTATTAGTATGAGTTACATTTAAGGGCTTCAATGTCATTGTATCCAAATAACTAAGAAAGTATATTTACGTTAAAAATGAAGCAGGTAGCCTATTCATTATTAATTTGTAAATATATTGGGACAATAAAACCAAGAGGTATCGTGGTTAATTACAATAAGTGTTTGCTTTTTCTAGAGAAGTACGTTTTATAGAGATTCTCATAAAAATATTACTCAAAATATTAAAAATATTGAGTAGTATTTGTGCATATTCAGTTTACAAACTATTTTCGTATCCTACCTTTAAGCTAATTTACGAGATAAATATAATATAATTATTTTCTGTAATTAATAGGACGGTTACACCGCTATTGTTCGGACAGCTTTTATCATATTGGTCAGCCGAGGCACCAATTAGCCAAGAAGAAGCAATGTACTATGCAGTGAGCATGATTCTAGCTAACTGGATAGCAGCCTATTTGAATCATCACGGGAATCTCTTTTGCCAACAATTTGGAATGAAACTGAGAGTTGCTACAAGTTCTTTAATGTTTCGGAAGGTAAATATTAGGATCCCATACTTAGACTCACAATACATGTATTTGAGTTGAAAGAAAAATTTCAGTGTTTATTCTACATGAAAAAATATAACGTCCTTATAAAATAACAATCATGGGGCTTTACAAAGATAGGTTAATTAATTCATGATTGATATTAAAATTATCTAATTCACAGAGAAAAACGTAAATAATTAATTATTACGCAATCTAAATTCGTAGTATCTAAAATTGAGACGAGTTGTTGTATATAAGGTGTTTTTATTAACCTATAACATAATAAAGCAAAACAGATAGATTTGAGAAATTAACACTTTATTTAGGGTTAAATGATCACTCATTGACGATCACTTTTCATAATTGAACGTTAGGTATATCCGCTGTTGCTATTTAGATTTTGACGAATTAAAAAGAACTCAATGATAATTTTATACAAGCTAGTCTAATTCACTAGAATTATTGCGAAGATTATCTTTTTTTCATCTCACGTGCATCAGGCCAAATATGCAATCGAAAAACATTTACCTTGCCTCTTTCACGATCTAACTTAGGTCAGCATTCACCCATGTGCTTATAATTATTATTATTTTTGACATTCATTATTATTATTTCGACCATTTTAATTTTTTTGCTAACATTATTTATTTTTTATTATATTTTTTTAATTTTTCCTGTGTGTGAGCTTTTTAAAATAATGTATTTTTTCCTATTTTGTTAAATTAATTGTAAACATTTGTTTACGGCCACAACTTATGCATGCTGTCGTGGCATTAAAAGGCTAATACACTGATAACTGTTTTAAATGATCTTTAATTAATGTAAATACAGTGCATTGGCCACTGGCCATTCTTAATGAATAAATAAATAAATGTGCTCCTCGTATAATAAGGTACAATATTTTTTTGATCTGTTTAGTTATAGTCCTTTCACCTCATTAAAACTACTCTTAGGAAGCATTACCAACAAAATAATTGTGATTAAAAGCTCAGTCGATATGTGTATTGATTTTGAATGAAAAAAAATGCTATTTAAAATTTATTTGCCGTTCTTATGTTTTATTGTCAGTTTTATGATTGCTTTAACTGTTAGTTGTAACTTTGTAGTTCTTTATAGCGTCACTACATTTTGATTAATAGAAGCTGTGTCTACACCAAGAACAGACCATTTAAATAACGTCTGTTAAAATAAGAAAGTTATTTGTAAAATTACAAAGTTGTAGGCAGTTTTGTATACTAATAAATGGTAGATACAACTAAGTAATGAAAATACGTTTTTTTTTTAATTTGTAGATAATGCGAATGAACAATGGATCATTGGGTGAAACAACAGCAGGAAAGGTGGTAAACCTTTTGTCAAACGATTTACAAAGGTTCGACTTGGCGTTCCTGTTTTTACATTTCGTTTGGATCATCCCATTACAATTGACAGCTGTTTGCTACTTAGGCTACATTCAGGCGGGTTATGCAGCTTTGATCGGATTAGCCGCATTGATTATTATAGCTTTACCCATACAAGGTAAATGATATTTGCAAACGCATTAATTTATTTGTTGACGTAAATTTTCTATACACGTGTAAAATTTCAAGGTTGCGTCACGTTTTTGAATATTGAATGACACGTAGAAATGTCGTGAGAGAGAAATAGATAAAAATACTATACTCTCTCGCATTTTATAATTTTTAATCATAGAATAATTATGACAAAAAAAGCGATGATGGCGTTGTTGGTAGTGCGGCGGGATATCGCACCAATAGACACGGGTTCGAGCCCATCCATCCGAATCTAAAATCAGCCTGAGCTTTTCGGTGAAGGAAGCATCGTGAGGAAACCATAGCATGGTGGTGGGGCATTTTCTAATAACGCCCGCGTGGGTAGCTACCACCCTCAAGTTTGAAAACCTGTCGCCAAATACCAATAGGTGTGTTCCGGCAACATAACTTGCACGAGTACCTCTTTAGGCTTGGTATGTTTACCATCTTTGACGACATCATCACTTAACATTAGGTGAAATTGTGGTCAAAGCACTGAGCCTATGCAGTGTAAAAATAATTCCTTTTTTTAGTACTACGAGTGGATTTGTTCTTGAGGAAATGTGCGTACATATTTTTATATCTCTCTTGGTATTTGTTATATATCTCTTAGGTACGAATTTTTTGTCTTACAGAAGATTTAAATCACGGATTGCCAAAGAAGTTTCAGTTCTGACCCATGTTAGTAGATACACATGCTATTTTTTTTTCAATTTCAATCCTGTGAATGAGAAACATGAAATAAAATTAAATATCAACTGATCTAATTTTAGTAAGAACGAATGAAGTTTGTTCTTGGTTTTATTTCGTTATGTTTAAAAAAAACCTTGAAAACTGAATTGTTTTTAGGGCGAGTTTTGCTAAAATTGTAGTTCTTTTACACGGTATAGGCTCAGTGCTTTGACCACAATCTTACCTGATGTTAAGTGACGATGTGGTCCAGGATGGTAAACGCACCAAGCCTAGAAGTACTGGTTCTCAAGTGATGCTGCCGGAACACACCTGTTGGTAAATGGTGTCAGGTTTCCAAACTTGGAGGTGGTAGCTACCCAGGCGGGCACTATTAGAATATGCTATGATTTCCTCACGATATTTTCTTTCACCGAAAGCTCAGGCTAATTTTAGAGTTAGATAGATGGGCTCGAACCCGCGTCCACTGATACAGAATTCAACCACACTACCCACTGCGCCATCATCGTTTTAGAAACGTTAAATATAGCGACAATTTTCACGGTTCTATTTTTTGCTTCGTATATTATATTCTCGAATTAAGACTAGATCGTGAATTACTTAGAGATGGCCTTGTCAAATAATAAATGTTTGTAAGATGTGAGAATGAAATATGAAGAAAAAAATAATTAAATTTAATTATGGAGTTTGAATTATTTGTATAGGCTATTAATTACTTATTAATTATTCTCAGGTTTCGTAAGCCGTATACTCGGTAGGATACGATTTCGGATTGCAGAAAAAACAGATGAAAGAATCAAAGTGATGAGTGAAGTCATCAATGGTATTCAAGTAAGCTAACAATATATGATTATATTATAATTACTAGCTGTGCCCGCAGCTTTACCCGCTACGAATTCAATCCTCCTGGATGCAATATATGTCATTACCAACTTTCATCGTATTCGGTTCAATAATTTTTGCGTGATTGGCGAACAAATTAATCAACAGACATACAGACAAACATTATTAAAACAATCGTAATGTGTTCTGTGGTCGTTTTTGAAAACCCGCATAGTATGTTTCCTTAAATATGATTACAGATTTTGTCTCGTTAGCCATTTATCATAAGTATTACTTAGAGTATTAATTAGATTACTTATTTAAATTTATTAATGTTATTATTATGTCTTACTAATATTCTTTACAATGTTCTTGTTTGTGTAATGTTGAAAATATTGCAACGATATGAAGGTAAATAATTACTATCAATTTAACGATTTAATTTGTATTGTTAATCTTGTTGATTCAAGTTAAGAGAGGTGCAATCAAGATGATATTGATTTAAGATATTAGATAACAACGCCTACATACATATAAATAAGAAGTAGATACTATCGTTACCCGTTTTCCATTAAAGGAGCGGGCACTTACATAAACATTCCAGCTTACGTAATATAAAAGTCGAGTATATTATTAGACATATATGATTTTAGAATAATGCAAAATGTTAACACATACGTTGTAAACGTAAATGAAGTATTGTGTTAAGATAGTACAACAACTAGAAATGAAGAAACTAAATAAAAAAAAGAATAATTGTTTTTTACATGCGGGATAAAATTCTCAATATAAATTACACAGCGCTCTGGTGTTTTTTTTTAAATTTCCGTCCACTCCCCATTATTAACCCGAGACCTTGTTAATGATATTTGGGCTTATTAAATAATTTATGTAGGTTATTAAATTGTAGGTGTACCGTACCTACAATTTATTGTTATGCTTTTACTCTTTCTGTATTTTTTTTCTTTTATATCATTATTTTACTTTGTCTTTTTTTCCCCAGTTTCATATTATCTTAATTCTAATTTAAAAAAGTTATAGTAGTTCTATATGAGATTTTAGTAACAAACATATTACATTTTTTTTAAATTTACTTTAGGGTAAGTAAGCCGAAAGAGTCTAAAACAGTTTGGTGTTCTCTCCCTCTCTGTTGATGGTATTTAGAAAGAGACTTTTGTTAAAAAATATTATTGTTTATCCTTAAGCCCTACATGGAGAGGCCGGGATGCTGCTTTGGGTTGTGAAAATATTTTTTTATTACTTCATGTGTTTTATTCTATATTTAAAATATGTTTTAGGTAATAAAAATGTACGCATGGGAAATACCCTTCCAGAAAGTAGTGGGTCAGAAAAGAAAGGAGGAGTTGAAGGAAGTTACAACGGCGACTATTTACAGAACAGTATTTTTAGGATTCATGATTTTTACTGAAAGAACGGCGCTGTTTATCACAATACTCACCTATGTTCTTTTTGGAAATGCAATGAGCGCAACCGTTGTAAGTACATTAGAAGAACAAAACCTGTTTTGTGTTCTAGAATTTATAGCTTCCGAGGTATATGATTAAGGAATTAGTGTATTGAATTTGTTATCATTATTTTGCATTACTTGGTTCAATGTGTTAATATTTATGGTAATGACATCAAGATAGAGAAGCTGGGCTTTTGTATTATTTAACTATGTCACGATCCGTATACACATGACGTTTTCCCAATTTCTGATTTTTCGGATTACCTTTTAAAAATTATAAAATATGGATTAATAAGCAAGAAAAAAATATATTAAAAAAAACACGCTTTATATTAGCTTGACCTGTATGTATGTAACGGAGTTTTTGATCTCAATTTTCATTGACTCCAAAACGTATGAAATTAAAATTTTGCACACTTATAAAGAGCTGAGAATAATGTAATAATTTAATAGTTTTTTTGTCCCAGTATGATCACCAGGATCTTGTGACGTAATAGATCTATTTTCATCATCATAACTCAAATGTTACAAGTATCATCATTTAGTGAAAATTTGTTATACGATGACATTAACGTGATAATGACGTTTTCACATTCTATGAATGATTCCACAAATAATCATATACTCTCGCTATTGTCAAATATCTATGGAATTAATTAATATTTTTACACTCGCTAAAATTACCTAGAATACTGTACAGACCAGCGCTAAATTTAAATAGGTAAGTATTAAAAGGATGCAAAACATGAAATATTCATATAATAAACATCTTTTTTTTTTTGTGGTGTTTTAAACTATAATTTTTATTATATGTAATAAATACAGTCAAGTAAAAACTAGCTGTGTTTTTAAGGGTATTGAAATTAATTTAAGACACACTACAATATTGACAATATACACCGAAGTCTATTTATAGTATATAATTGCAATTATAACGACCACCAGCAATTGGAGATTTAAAGATTAATTATACATGCTTTATTAAAATTGGTGCTACATGCTTTATTAAAATTGGTGCTACATGCTTTATTAAAATTGGTGCTACATGCTTGCTCAATGTATTGATAAAGTTTTTAACAGACTTTATTAATGTTCAAAATATTCTACAGATTATTTTAAATTTTAATTATGCTGTAAAATGCTCGTGATCCTTGGTTCATAATCCCACTTGATGTTAAGTGTCAATGATGAGAATAAATTATATGGATGGTAAATAAACTTAGCCTAGAGGTACTTGCCTCTCAAATGAAGCTGAACACACTTCTAGGCGGTAGTTTTTAAACTTGATAGTGGTAGCTAAGGCTAGGCGAGCTTTAGACAATGGCCCACCACTATGGTTTGTTTGTCGTGTTTTTCTACAGCGAAAGTTCAGGATCATTATAGGATACTGAATTTGTGTATTGGAATCTAAATCCATTGACACGAAACCCAAACACTCTATCACTAAGCCATCATCACTACACTGAATTTACATTTCAGATATACCCGTTACAGCAGTTCATGAATGCTGCACAAATTAATATAACTCTAATATTGCCATTAGTTTTTGTCGTTTACCGCAGAACTTATTGTCTCACTCAAGAGAGTTCAAGAGTTCCTGTTACTACGTGAGTATTTTAAATTAGCTTAGTGGCTATTTGTATTTTAGTGTTATTAAAATTACAACCAAATTTCGAAACTTCTAGACGATTATAATTAATAACGTTATAATAATTTTCAAATTAGTTACATTAAAAGCATTTAAATTAAATTTTAAAGAATAGTATCAGCTAATATTTTCTCGTGGATTTCGTAAAAGGCGACTAATAATAAACTAAGGATAAATAAATCAGGCGATGGGCAGCAGCATCCTCTGAGCGCCACTAACTCCTACTGCGATCGCCAATCTGCCGGCCAAGCGTGGTGATTATGGCAGTTTTTTGCTTTTTGGGGGAGACCGTTGTCCAGCAGTGGACGTCTTTCAGTTGAATCAATCAATAAAATTGATTCATTATTCAGATTTGACATCTGTCTGTGTATATTAAATATACTTTTATTTGTAGAGGATAGAGCTGATTTAATGCCAGATACTCCAATGACACCGACGTCCACTTTGTTCAGGAATATCTCAGGTAGTTTTAAAAAGACAGATAATTCAATACGGCCGCTTTCTTATCACCAGAAATCTGATCAGCCAATCAACAATAATAGCGGTTACGGTGAGTACGTAAATTTAACGATATTTGTTAGGTAAATGGTAGTTAGGAAGAGTGTTTGCCTTGAGATATGCTTTTTTATTAATTACTAGCTGTATGTCCGCGTCTCCTCCCGTGTATCATATGTTTTATCGTAAAGTATAGTTACAAATAACCATTAGAAAATAGTTGTTTCTTGATCATTATTTTTTGACCCCGAAATGAATTTGGTTCTAAAATAAAGCAAAGAGACATTTCTCACAAATTCAAACACTTACCAGTAAAAATGTGCCTTGAATCGGATTTTATTCAGAATTTCATGAGAGTTTTAATTCTTTTTACATGGAACCCTAATTATTGTCGAAAAATAAAAGTTTCCTATGTTACGTCATGTGACTTCTGCTATCTGATAGAAAATGTTCCGTCAACATCGGTACAACCGTTCGGGAGAATAACCGGAATAAAAGAGAAAAATTTAAAATTGTGTCAAATGTATTTAGTAAAAGGCTGTGTATTTTGATATTACAAACATATACTTCAATTATATTTATTGGTGTAGATTAAACAGTTAATTTCATATTTCATTATAAGCGCTCGTAACAGGAGATTATATACACTTTAAATAGTCACTCTACTTGTAAGCGACAAGAAGGAGATTCTATGCGTTATGATAAAAATTATTTATAATAAATAAATACTAGTTATAATATATATTTTTATTAAAATTATAACTACTTCATGAATATTTTAACTTATACGCCTAGCATATTCTCAAGGTAGGCGAATTGATGCCATTTATAAACAGCATATAACAAAAAAAAAGAATTGATGTGAAGGAATATTTCAAATCATTTTGCTGCAATTGAACTAATGACAGAATGATTATTCTAATCATTGATGATATGTATACCCTAAACGTTGACATCACGTTGAATTTAAATTATGTATTCCTTTAGATTATATCAATTCAATTTCCGCTTCGACTCAAATAAATTACAATGAGTTCATACAATTTTTTTTAAGATCGATGAACTTAACGATTTTGTATAAAATAATTGTTTTAAATATTATTTCATACTTTACGAAACAGTTACTCTGCCTAAACTTCTTTTTCTTTTTAAACTTGTATGAATAATTATTTATATATAATTTATTTTATGTATTTATGCCCATATACATAATTGTTTATTCTTTTGAAATGTCCTATGAAATGAAATAAAATTTTGTTACTTTGAGAATCTAACTATTCTATATTTATGATATTTTTATTACCACACTAGCTGTGCCCGCGACTTCACTCGCATGGAATTCAGCGAATTATATTCTAATAGACAACCTATATTCTCCGTCTAGATGGAATCTGTCTTATTACCAATATATTTGTCTCGTCCCGTGCTTGTTGGATTTTATGCTTCTAATTCAACTGATTGATAATTTTGCAATTTTAAACTCTGAGCTATTGTAGGTAGCTAAATTATAACGTTCATTATACGGACCAAAGGCATTGGTTCAAAACATAGCCCAGTGGTTTTTTTTGTTATTATCTTATATAAGAAGCATGTAGAGGCGAAATACAGCCTAAATTTCATCAAGAATTTAATTTCCTATAAATTTTTGAACTTTGTCCATTGTCCTGGAGCACCTCTCGCGTTTTATGGGACAAAAGGTATCCTATATGTTACTTTATAATATTAGTTATCACTGTGTCAAGTTTCATCTAAATTAGTTCAGTATTTTCCGAGTGATACATCTACACAAGGAAAGACAGACGGACAAAAATTGTAAATAAAATATCTTTGCCTTCTATATCGATAACAGAATTCAACCCCGTTTATAATTAAAAAAAAATATGTACAGATTTGGTCTAGTTATAGTTTTATTATATGTGTTTAAGCACATTTTTTGGATAATATAATTTCGAAAAATTAAAGCAGCTCTACTTCACAGGTAACACGCAAAGAAAAAAGTCAAAGTTTTTACGAAGTTTCTCACATCATGACGACACGGCAGCTGTAGTCCATGATGTGTCTGCGAGTTGGACGGGTGATCCTAATTTCTTGGCTCTCAAGAATATATCAATGCGGTTACGAAAAGGGAAGCTTTGTGCTATCATCGGTCCAGTCGGTTCTGGAAAGGTAATTACTTTATTACACCTTAAATTATAAACAGAATAACATTAATTGTTATAATATTGTTCATAGTTGTGTCGATGGAATGGTTAAATGTTTTTTTTAAATAGTGTAAATTATTGCGTACTGTAAGCATAGCTTGTTAATGAAAGATCGACAGTGGATAGTGACCCTACTTTTTTAAAAATCTAATTACAGTTAAATTTGAACAATTGAAAGTGAACTATTTTAATACAACATTTTAACGCTTTTTTTTTATTATACTTTATTACAGTTTTCGTACTGTATTACTTTAAAATATTTTAAAAGCTTTTAATTCAATATATCAAATACAAGACTAAAGAAATCCATTCAATATTAACCGTGTTAATAGGTTTATTATTTAAAACATTGTGCGATGGATTAAACAAACTATTGAAACTTTGCAATATATAAAATTAGAATACTCAGCTTCGAGTAATGCGACTCAAAGTTACCTAAAGGGCAATGGAGAGGGTTATGCTCGGAGTTTCACCACGTGATCGAATCATAAATAAGGAAATCCGCAGAAGAACCGAAGCTTGGCACATTGCCCGTTGAAGCGATGCTCAATGGGGCCAACGGGTTCTCGAGTGGCTGTCGCTTAGCGGAAGACGCAACGTGGGTCGGCCCCACACAAGGTAGACTGACGACTTGGTGACGGTCGCGGGAGTCCGTTGGATGCGGGTGGCGCTAGACCGGTGGTTGTGGATATGTGTGGAGACCTATGTCCAGCAGTGTACGTCTTTCGGTTGAATGGATAGAATGCGACTTCGGTGGTTCATTTAGTTATATTGCCCTTAAACGGTGTATGTATGTCTATCAGTCTAATTGGATATTTAATGATCCAAAATAAGGGCGACAATGAACGGAACGTAAGGAACAGAATAAATGCAGGGCGTTTGAAATGGGGGTTAAGTCTCGGGGTTACATGTGACCCACATATACCCCTAAAGCTTAAGACCTGTCGTATTTTATAGATCTGAGTGTTGGCGAACAAAAAAGATGGATGAAAAAAGAGTCCACGTAACGGAGATGCGAATGTTGTATATAGAATAGATAAGATTAATAATGAGTATATCAGAGGAAGCAGTGACAGAGAAGTTGATGAGTAATAGGTTAGCGTGATATGGACATATAGTGAGAAGAGATGAGAAATAAAATAGTAGAAAGGTGGATGAATATAGAGGTAAAAAGAGATCAATGAAAGTATGGATGGAAGTGTGAAGAATGATATGATTATAAACGTTGTGAATGTTGAGATGACAGAGAAGAATGCAAGTAGAAAACATCTTCCTTTTTAACACTGTATAGGCTCAGTCCACACCACACCACAATCTCACCTGATGTTAATGACGATGTGGTCCAGGATGGTACACACACTAAACCTAGGTACTGGTTCTCACATCCCTGCACACCCCTCTGCCAACTTCATTGGGGAGACCTAGGTCTTCTTAACGAACTTGGCAGGGGTAGTGCGTAAATGCATTCCTCTCGTCAAAAAAAAGAAGAAAAGGTACTGGTTCTCAAGTGATGCTACCGGAACACGCCTATTGGTATTTGGCGACAGGTTTTCAAACTTGAGGGTGGTAGCTACCAAGGCGGCATCACTAGAAAATGCCCTACCACCATGCATCTTATGTTGACCCTACTAAATGTACGATAAGGTAAAGATGATGATGAAAATTGAAATATTGTGTAATGAGACGCATTGAATTAAAGAATTTAGTTTCAAAAAAGACGCATTGAATTGACCAATGTAGTTTTAAAAATGTTTGTAATATCTTCGAAGATAAAATGTAAGTTTATATTTTTATTTTCAGTCTTCGATATTGCAATTACTACTAAAAGAATTGCCTGCGGCCTCCGGCACAGTATCCGTATATGGAAAGATCTCGTACGCTTGCCAAGAGGCGTGGCTCTTTCCGAGTACCGTGCGTGAAAATATACTTTTCGGTTTACCGTTTGACCCGGAAAAATATAAAAAGGTCCGTATTATTATTACCTGCGTTGCATGTATGCAAAACGTTTTCGATTATTGTAAACATATTTGCAATACTTATTAAATTAAATAATTGTTTAACTGATGCTAAAATTAGTTGAAACTAGAAAATAGCACTATTTTATATAACTATTAATTTAGTAACAACATTTTTTTATTAATAAGTTATATTAAATTATTTTTTTATGATACGTAAATCTTTTTTACCTTTCACAAAGTCCATAAAGTGACGCTGTTAGAATTTGCAACAATACATCCTGTTATATTATTCGTCTTTGTATATTTTTATTTATTTAAGACTTTCAAAATGAGACGTGACTTTAAATTTCCTTGGCATAGTTTACCGATGAATATTATTTTAACTGTATTGGCAGGTCTGCAGAGCTTGTGCATTAGAAAAGGATTTCCAACAATTCCCATACAGCGACCAGACCTTAGTCGGCGAAAGGGGGGGGTGTCCCTCTCTGGGGGCCAGCGCGCCAGAATCAATTTGGCTCGCTCCGTATACAGAGAAGTAAATTGATTTTATATTTGTTGTAAACAAGCCGCTCATAACAGAAAGGTAGATTTTGAACCTTTTATTGCGTTTCTCTCTGTTAGAATTCCGTTTAATATTAAAACGAGAGATTGAATTTGTTTCGAAATCAAATATTCAAGTTTCGTTTATCGTGAACATTGTCGACAGAAGTGAAACCTTCTGCAGTGAAAACAATTAGTGCGTTTAATGATTGGCAAGCTTTACTATCCAAGGCGCCGTATTGTCTAAATGTGTAAATGGTTATTTTACTAATTATTAAGAAAAGAAAAAACAAAACCCTTGCCAAAAAAAATATTACTGCTCATTGTACCTTTTAATCGTAGCTGTTAACGAGAGTCATGCCTTCGTTGATAAAATATACTATTCGATACTAATTATGTCAGCTTTGAAAAAGTCATTTTTGACGAGGTGAATCGTTGGTATGGAATAATAAAAAATAAGTTTCCTGTCAATTTGATTAGTCGGTCTACTAATCAAGTCTGATTAGTAATTTAAAGGGTAATCACTAGACAGATCTACACTTTTGTTTCATTAATAAAGTGGGCCTTGATAACCAACACATGATTACGATTTGCCATAATGATTAATTAAAGTATGCTTCATTTAGGAAACCATTTTACAAGTTACTTAAATTACCTATAATATTGAGCTATAAGTAAATAAATCTAAATAAATAACTATGTATTCAATAATATCAATATAAAATCCAACTTTTAAAAAATAAATACATATATGCTCATCATTTAATATGTCGATTACACATACAAATGAGACAATAGGAAAACAATGGAAAGCTGGCGTAAACGTAGGTTAGTGCTCAAGGGGTTAAACGTAGTTTTATCTGGTGATAAATGGTGATTTTGGACGCTATGTATGAGGAATCGATTTTACATGCAGCTTTCTGAAATAAAGCTATCTGATTTTTATTCTTCACGACTAGTTTTTTTCTGAAAATTATAGTAAGTACTAAACGACACGAAAGTTATAGTTCATTCTGGATTTTAGTTAACCTCTTCAGAATATGTTATATTTCTAATTCATGTTATGTGAAAAAGCAATGGATATGACGCAAATAATAATAGATTACGGAATGTAAATTTTTATTTTATTTAACGTGAGCATAAAGCAGACATAAAAAAAATAATACAATAAATTTTATTACAATTAACATGTTAATAAATTCACATAAATTCAAATGTTATCGTTTAGGTATATAAAAGTTTTATTTGATAATAAAATATATTTTAGCATGATAGGATTTGTGGCTGTAGAATTTTTGCACAAGTATAATTAGATAATATATAATTAGTATAATATAAAATAATTTATATTTGACAAGTCCAAACAACTTTTAATAAGAATATATGCTTCCGATATTTCATAGACGCTATCTTATCTGAATTAAAGTAGGGTATCTTTTGTTTTTTGTTTTTTTATTTCTTATGTTATCACAAATAGTTAGTATTATATAATAGAACCACGATATTTCACTTATTTATTAAACTAATATTTATTAAAATATAAAATTGGATAACTTTATAGCTACATTGTAAATGGAAAAGTGTAAAAAATTAAAACTCATGAAACTGTGAACAAAATACGATTCACTGGACAGTTTTACACGGGTGTAGTCGCGGTCGCAGAACTAGTTCCAAAAAATATATTTTTCGTAAAATTAAATATTCATACAACTTGTTGAGGAATTGATAGTAAGAAATATTTACAGTCTGATATATACCTACTGGACGATCCATTATCGGCGGTGGACGCAAACGTCGGTCGGCAGTTATTCGATGGTTGCATAAATGGCTATCTACGAGGACGCACAAGAGTTCTTGTCACGCATCAGATACATTTTCTAAAGGCTGCCGACTATATCATAGTCATGAATGAGGTTTGCTTCTTTATTTAAATTATTTAATTCAATCATAAGTCACCTAACAATGATGATACTAACAACAGTATCGAAAATAAGTTACTGCCTATTAAATTACCATGAAATTTTTTTATAGACTATTATTGCATCTACACACTATTTAGGCCATACAATTTTTTTTACAATTGGTTAATTCTAGGAATTAAGGATTATAAGCCATTATATAAGATTCTAAAGGTCAAAGGTCAAATTCAGTACAATAAAAATATAGAAGCTTTGTTCTATAATTTAATGTTATGAATTTTAAAGAAAAATAATTACAATAAATCCATATACAGGGTCGAGTAGAAAATATGGGCACCTTCGACGAGTTGGCTTCTGGTGGCAAGGAGTTCTCTATGATGCTGACTTCATTACAAGAAGGAAAGGAAAAAGATTCAGAGAGTCTTAGCGCAAAAGTGAGTTTTTTTTGTCAATGTGTAAAATTTACAGAGATTTCTTCGATTCCTAACATTTTTTTTCACAATTTGTTTTTTTTTTTTCATATATAGATATGAAGATTTATATTATGTTTACATTTCTTTTTAATTATTGTACTGATACTTTGTTTTGATTTGATTTATGTTTATAAAATGAACGACGTTTCTGCATCCTTCAATTGTTTTGTAATGTAAATCATCAAAAGGTACTAAAATGCAATCATACATTTTAAAAATTGTAGGCATGTCAACGAAGTCTTACAATAATGGTTGTCAAGATGAGAACGCTTCTTATAAAATTATATAGTGTGCAGTATGCATAGTGCTAGTTAGCTGTAAACAGAGATCAGAAGCCATATTTGCGTTTAAAGTGTAATGTGAAGCTTATTTCGTATTAACGGTCATTATACATTTAATGAAATGGTTAGCTAAGTATTAAATAGTATGTAATCTTTTTTATTTCGTTAGTTATCTTTTCCGATTCACTGCACATGTAGACACTTTGTTTATTTTAAGTCAAATATAATATGTAATTATGTTAATTACATGAATGTATTCGATAAATTAGTTGTAAGTTGTACGAGTTGATGATTCTTTTTGTTATTATGTTCCTTTTTAGTTTCAATGAAGCTAATCGAGCCAACTACTTTTTTTTTTTTTTTTTTGTAAAACGTAGCTCCGACACCATATCGCATCAGTTGAGTCGTAAAACCGGCTTGAGTATAAACATTTGTGGATATTGTGGTTAAAACAAAACAAAATGTTGTGCCTATAATCGGGGTGTCCCAGATGATCCGTAGTTAGAGAATTTTAAAAACAATGAAATATAAAAAGAAAATATCAATAAATTGAACATTTTGAGTACATGGATAGTTTAGTCAGCTAGATTTGCTATTATTTAACACTTAAATACATTTTATTTAAGGTAATTAGGTAAGGTATCATTTAAACTACAAGCATTCTCCCTTAAGGGTAGATAATCTCGTTCCTCTAATACCAATACTCCTTGCCGTTGTATGTATATCATGTTACTTTTTTAAATAGAGTATAGAAGATAAAGAAAGACCTGCTCTCTTAAGAAGTCAATCGAGCGTTAATGAAGGAGAAGAAGTACCTCAGTTCGAGGCTCAGAAGATAAAAGATGAGGAGCGACAGTCAGGAAATCTCCGTTGGGAAGTTTTGATCTCGTACTTTCGCTCAGGCGGGAACATATGTTTTCTACTTTTGACAATCTTCGTGATTACGTCGGCGACTGCGGCGGCAGCAGCCGGTGTCGATTACTGGGTTAGTTACTGGTAAGTAAGCAATTTGTGAGCCTATTTTTGTTTTATTTTTATTTTTTTTAGTCCCGGTATCTCATCTGACGTAATCAGAGACCCTTTTACTGCTAAATTATTTTTTTCAGTTTGTGTGTGCTTTTTTAGTAATATTATTTCAGCGCAGTCTTTTACTGTTATCTTAATTTATAGCCCATCATTAGTACAATGTCTTATTATAGTCCATATTTACATTTGACCAATTCTTAACACTAAAACATTCGTCACTTACTTAACAGTTACTTGAATTTTTACATGAATACAATATTTTTATACTATAGCTTATTTTTAGTTGCAAACTTGTTTATTGTAGCATGTAAACGTTATAATACCTATATAATATAATTAACTTATATTATATTATTTATATCAAAGGGAAATTGAAAGGTGGGCCAGTGGTAGGAAAGTTGAAAGGTTCCCGTTTGCCGTAATATGGACATGTTGTGAGAAGAGAGGAAGCGCGTGTATGTAAAATAGTAATGAATATGAATATGAAAGGATAGAAAAGTAGTGGGGGGCCAAAGAAATTGTGGATGGAGTGTGTGTAAGAAATGAAATGAAAGAAAAAGAATAAATGAAGAGATCACGGCTAATGGAAGAAGAAAACATACGGAGCCGATCACAAGTGAGATGGGAATGTGGCGTAAGAATGATTATAGTAATTTAATTTATTTGTACATATCGTCGTACTCTACGTACAAAGCGATATATGTAAAACCAAGGTTTACGAAAGAGTGTAATGAATATTCAAATCACTCTAGATATTAATCTATTTACATTTTAATATTGATTTTGTTTCAATGTTTTATTCGATTTTTGGAGTTTATGGCGCTATTCACTATACATATTTTCATGAAAAACCTGATAGATAACCCTGTCGGCCAAGTCTCGGTTAAATGTCATTTTTGACATGTCACCTTGTATATAGGGACCGTCGATATGTAACTTGTACATGCAAAATGACCAAAATTTACGGATGTGCGGATCAACGCCCACGTCTGAGCACACGTTTTGATTTTAGCTTTGTCTTTATTTATCAAGCGCAATAAAATAGTCCATCCGTTTATGAACCGTTTTTCTCGTATAGTATTAATTTGATATCGTCTATTGTCTAAAGGTCAAATCAAATGGCAGTGCATGAGGAAGGATTAGATGGTGCTGATATGGGTTAGTATTCATTTAAAATAAAACAAACTATATTAATAAAAAAAGGTTATAAAAAAACTGTAACCCGAATACGAAAAACAGTATTTAAAAATTGACATATTAGAGGCCATTCATTAATTATGTAAGAGTCCCCAGGGGAAGGAGGAGATGCGACGCGGTGCTTGCGGCGACGCGGTGCTTGCGGCGACGCGGTGCTTGCGGCGACGCGGTGCTTGCGGCGACGCGGTGCTTGCGAAAGCCACCCCGTGTCGCCCCCATCCCAAATGCAGCGGACGGCCCCGGGGGGTTTTAGTGGGTATTTCCGGGCGACTCTCGCCCGGGTGAGTCCCACACTGCACGGAGCTCGTCACTCCGTGCCCCTTATCTAGTGTACTGGGGGACTGAGATCCCCTAAGTACAATAGATAAGGGTAGTGCGTAAATGCATTTCCCCCGTCAAAAAAAAAAAAAAAAAAAAAAAAAAAAGGGGAAGGAGGAGTTAAGAAAATCTATACATGCCCTTATTTTGGGGGGAGGGAGGTAAAACCCATTCTTGCGTAATATTTTACATATCAAAATTGATTAATAAAAAGCTATTTATATTTTAGACGCTGAATGATTTTCTTCATTCCATAATGTGCGCTTTGATTTAAAACTTATTTTGCAAATATTTATGTTTATTAAAATTTTAAAATCTTAAATACGTGAACTCTCATCCATTTTAAATGTGATAAATAATATTTATATTAAAATGAGATTGAATTTTACTTAAGAAGAGGCAGGGGGGCTCAAGAAATCTTATGTATCCCTCCGTGGGGGTAGGGGGTTCAAAAACCGACAAAGTCATCCTTACGTAATTAATGAATGGATCAAAATGAATCAAAATCGGGCGAATACTTTAGGCGCTAAGGAGGAACATACATAAATATAAACATACATATAGACTGCTAAATCATAAACCCTTCCTTTTGGCTTTCCCGTAGTCGAGTAAATTAATTTATGCATAAATCGAAGCTATAGGTTTATCATGGGTTTAGGTAATTAAAAAAATGTAAATAAAGGAGAGCTGTCATAAACAGCTGGCACATTAGTATGGAAGTTTTTTTAGTGATACAAATTTAACATCGACGTATCTTCGACATATTTAAACGCACTAGTATTTGTTTCTTCGAAGGCGATCGTGATATATTTTAGAGTACTTCTTATTCAGAAAAGGAAATAGTATAAAAAAATGTATTTATACAATTTGCCTAGCAAAATAATTACCCCTAATCTACAGATAAAATAAACACAATTCGTTTTGAAAAAACCTGAAATACTCGTGAGTTTAGTATCAATAAGCCACGTATTTTTCACAGCTCTCATTTATTTATTGGAAACTGATTTGGTTTTAACTTTTGTTTCCTTCCTTTTTTATATACACAAATATTGGTAAAATTTACGTTATTGTATGTTGGAGATACAAACATCTCGATTTCTTATTTATTGTGAGGGTTGATACTTTATTACTTATCCAGTTGTCCTTGTCATAATACACAACGTATTATTATTATTATTATTCGAAAAGGGGCTATGCAGGCTTAAACAGTCCTGTATCACTGCGACCTAGTCAGATCTATTGTGATCGCCCCTATATTGCTAAAGCTCACTGCCTAGACCTACAACCTGAATATACTGTAGTATCTTTTTGGCAGAGAGCGTCTGTACCTCCTCCGGAAGCAACACATGCTTACCCAGAATTCGGTTACGTATGGGTATTAATGGATCACATTCACACAAGATGTGCTTTGGTGTTTCGTCTGCTATTTCGCAGAACCTGCACTCTCTTGTGTTCTGGACACCGATGTTGTGCATATGCTTGCCCAAACAACAGTGCCCAGTTAGTGCTCTCACTAATACTCGTAGCTGATTCCTACTGAGCATCAGGGCTTCTTCAGCTTTGCGCTGAGTGAATGCTCTGATGAGCTCTTTGGAATGAATTTGTCCTGGCAATTTATTCCAGAATTCTATAGCCTTATAGGTATATTGGTCCCTTAAGGTCAGTCGAACTAGGCTTTTTGGAATGCCACAAAATGGTTCAGGCCCAATTTGTGTTTCCATAGCCCCTGCTCTTGCAAGCGCATCCGCAGCTTCATTGCCGGGAACTCCTGCATGGCCTGGGACCCATCTTAAAATCAGCCTGTTATTCTTACCCAGGCTGTTTAGCATTGCCACACAATTTGCAACTAGCTTCGACTCAACTACGTCCGAAGCCAGCGCCAAGAGAGCGGCTTGACTATCCGAATGGATATATATTGTATGGTTCACGTAGGCTTTCTGCAGATTTATACAGGAACATTCTAGAATCCCGTATACCTCTGCCTGGAAAATGGAGGCAAAACTACCAAGATTAGTTGTTTGACTAAACTTAGGTCGCTCTCCATATATTCCACAGCCTACGTTAAGTCCTATTTTGGACCCGTCGGTAAACCACAGTAAGCTGCCTTCCTTCCACGTTATCTCACTGTTTAACCAGGAGTCCCGTAGAGGGATTTCGACATCATACAATTTTTTAAGATTAGTTTCAGGAATCATCATATCTGATATCATCCCTAAAATTGGTGTTTCTATCACTGAGTCTAAGAAAGATCTCATGGACTGGGATATCCATTGTCTCCTCCCGAGGGCGTACATTCTGTGCATCGTCAACCTCGCCACCTTCTCTACATGTAGATGTAGGGGCGTCAGATTTAACAGAGCATCCAGAGCCGCTCCAGGGGCTGTCGACATGGCTCCTGTCACTAAGATAGAAGCTATTCTTTGTACTGAAGCTAATCGGGTACAAACAGACTGCTGTTGTGCCTTTTTGGACCAAACCACACAGGCGTATGTTATTATGGGTCTGACAACTGCCGTATAAAGCCATATGGTTAGCCTGGGATGTAAACCCCAGCGCTTTCCGGCCATTCGACTACAGATCCCCATTGCAATTTTAGCCTTTTGAATTATATATCCAATTTGGCTATTCCAGGTCAGTTTCTGGTCGAGAATAACACCCAAGTATTTGACCTCTGGTGAGAAGTTTATTGTCTTGCCATTTAGTGAAGGTTGTACCAATTGGTCAAGACGCCTTTTCTTAGTAAATGGTACTAGGACAGTTTTGTCTGCATTGATTCTCAGTTCATTGTCCTTGCACCATTTGTCAATGACACTTAGTGCTTTCTGCATAAGGTACGAAATTGTACTTTGAGAGAAACCTCGGACAACTACCACCAGGTCATCAGCGTAGCCCTGGGCGTCAATCCTTAATTCCTCCATCTTATGCAGAGGAGTTGGTCCACTGTTAGGGTCCACAATAGGGGCGATAAAACGCCTCCTTGTGGACAACCTCTTGTGGTTACCACCTCATGATTAGTGCCATGCAATGATAATTTAACTATACGGTTTGAGAGCATTGATTCAATCCACTTTATAGTGGTTGAATCTACCTTTTTAACACTTAACCCATGAACTAGTGTTCTAATGGGTGTGCTATCAAAAGCGCCCTCAATATCTAAAAATGCACATAGTGCAATTTCCTTATCTTCTAATGCCTTCTCCACTCTATCTACAAGATAGAGCAGGGCAGTCTCAGTGGATCTTCCTCTGCTATAGGCATGTTGTTTAGAACTTATAGGGTTTGTGGTTAGTACCACTTCCCTAATATTTCTATCAATTATCTTCTCCATAGTTTTCAGAAGAAAAGATGTAAGGCTTATTGGTCTAAAGGACTTTGGCATAGCGTAATCCTTTTTACCGGCCTTGGGTATAAAAAGTAATCGTACTTTTCTCCATAGTTCAGGTATATATCCCCAAGCAAGGCTTGCCCTGAAAATCTTAATAATTACAGGTGTGAGGATGTCAAGACCTCGCTGTAATAGCACAGGCTGAATTCCATCCTCTCCACCTGTTTTATATGGTTTGAATGACTTTATAGCCCATTTCACACTCTGTGGTCTTATAAAGCTTGCCGCTCTACGCCAGTCCTCTAATTGAGGCCTTATTGAGGAGGGCAGTCTTCTAGAAATAAGTCTCTCAGAACCTGGGAAATGAACTGACGTAAGGAGCTCCATGGTTTCCTTTTCACTGTAAGTGAAGGTCCCATCTTGTTTTTTAAGGAGTCCTATTTGTTTAGGTTTGTCCTTAGCGAGCACCCTGTGAATTCTTGCTCCATGAGGCGTATCATTGATTTCCTCACAGAACTTTCTCCAGGAAGCCCGCTTCGCTTTCCTAATTTCTTTATTGTATTTGGTTAGGGCCAGTTGGTATGTCTCCCACTCCTTTGTGTTTTTGGCCCTATTGAAAAGCCGCCTAGTTTTTTCCCTAAGCTTTTTTAGCTTAGAGTTCCACCAGGGAACTTGTCTTATTGAGGTCTTTTGTTTTAGAGGGCAACTCTGCTCATAAGCATCAGTAATAGATGCCGTGAGAGCATTAGTTGCCAACTCTAGACTCTCAATTGTCTTAATATTTTTAGGGAGCGTTTCCAGGTTAGACCTTAGGGTATCCCTGTAGGTATCCCATGAGGTATTCCTAGGATCCCTATATAGAACATTCTGACTCTTTATTGAAAATAAGAGCTCGAAATTAATATGCCTGTGATCAGACATAGAGTTTTCGTCACTTACACACCAGTTTATAATATGCCTAGCTACATTGTTAGTGGCGAATGTTATGTCTAAGACTTCTTGTCTAGAACGTGTAACAAAGGTTGGTTTACATCCTTTGTTTAAAATAGTTAGGTTACTAGTTGTAATAAAATCAAAAAGTAACTCTCCTCTTGCGTTAACGTCACTGCTACCCCAAGTAGTATGGTGAGCATTGGCGTCACACCCCACCAGCAGCTCAGCGTTGTGTTTCTTCGCATAGTCCACAATCCGCATAAGCTCTTCTGAGGGATTACTGTTCTCTCCAGGTAGATAGGCTGAACAAACTAATAGTTTGGAGCCCTTCCACCCGTCAAGATTAATGTACGCTGCAACCAGGTCATCTGAACAAAGCTCTGGAACAGGTAGAAAGTTAGTTCTTTTGCTAAAAAAACTATACCAGCTCTGGGCTTAGTCCCGCAGTTGTGTGCAAAAACACTTCCTGCGGTTTTCAATCCCATGATTGTATTATTGCGCACCCAGGGTTCTTGTATAAGAGCGAGGTCCACAATGCCCCCTGAGAAGCATTTCTCCAGTACCGCCGTTGCTGCAACAGCATGATGGAGGTTAACCTGGAGGAACCTCGCATGACCACCGATGTGTGCTATTGTTTTTTGCGTAAAGGTTTCCGACCGGTGGTCGTCCTGCCTGTCTGGGGACTAGTAAGTCCACCTCGAGGTTGGATTCCGCCTGTCTTCCTAGTCCTGCCTCCTCTGTAACCTCCTCTACCTAAAGGCTTTGGAAGGATATGCTGCGCCAGGGGCGCTGACCCTTCCAGCCCAGAGGCTGTAAAGGTAGAGGAAACAGGACCGCCTGTAACCGCAACTGTTTTACCTTTACTTACCTCAGAGTCAGTCTCCGTGGGCGCTGAGGTCGCCGAAGCAACTTCCGCCTTAGGATCTATCCTCTGGGCTTTTAAGGTACTTAGTCTGGGCGTTGGAGAGATGTTACCTCCCCCCGTCCCAGAAGAACTGACGTCACTAGATTTCTCTAGGGCGTCAACGAGGGAATTAAAATTCAAGGGTATGATGTTTTCATTCATACTGTTCCCACGATAAGCTAGGGAAATAACAGGTCACCACCGACAGAGCCCCGCATGTCGGTGGAAGAGCAAAAATTACTCTCTGAGGTGCTCCGGTATCAGAGTATCAGAGAAGTACCGTTCACGACTGGGCTCCCCCCCAGCCACGCATCCCTCGGCACGGTTCACTTAACACCTTGGATTGGGTTGGTCCTCCTCGCCAACGATCAGCAGTAATCCTAAGATAACACTGTCGATCATTGCCCAGGGTGCACCACGTGGAGGTGGGACCAAATTCGCACCCCATACACAACGTAATAAACTAACTCTAATGGTTTATTTTTAGACCCTGGTTTAGATGTGCAAGTTGGTTTATTCACAACGGGTCAATACCTGATAATTCACGGATCAATTGTGGTTTTAACGATATTACTAACCAATTTGCGAGTTTTCCCTTTCACTCGGCTCTGCGTATCAGCCTCAAACAAACTCCATAATAATATGTTCACAACGATGATCAAAGGAATTATGCGTTTCTTCGATACCAGCTCATCAGGTAATTTTTTTAACTATTTTTTCAAAAATTATCATTCAGATGCGGCTGAATGCCTTCAGCACTCGCCCCCAAAGTTGCGGTGCAGTTGTAAAGGCCCTTCCGGTCAACAGCATTAGCTAAAAAAATATATCATGTAGATCTATAGTATTGTTTTTTATTATTTTGTGTTTCAATATAAAGATCCATTTCAACGTAGTATTTTTTTTAGTTTTTATTTTTATTAGTTAACAATTCACGTGAATATCGTATTCAATTCTTAGGTTCAATGTAGGTCACTACAAGAATATTGAATAATTGCTTTAGAATTTAACTATTTAATTCATATTATTTTGAAATTTGAAGTTAAGAAAGTAAGCAAATGTTACTTAAGGCCTCTCTCTCGCACCTTTTTTTTAAATGAAACTTATAGATTATCATGTTTTGGACCGAATATAACTACTAGTATAGGCTTCCCTAATAGTTTATTAGTAGAAACTGCATCAAAAAAAGTTAATATGTTAGTTAAGTTAGCAAAGTTAGGTTTAAGTTTATGATAATTTTGTTTTATATCTCATATGTGCATTTATTAACTATGGTAATTTGTTATTCCTTGTAGGACGATATGAATGGTATGCGACAGTCATTAAAAAAAATGTCAGTTCATATTTACCAATGTGTTTACAAAACTGTTCTTTAATTCCTTTAAAGTTACATGATTATAGTCATTCTGTAATTTTGTAACCTGTAAATATGATCTACATACATACGATTTTTGATTAAATGAACATTTGATCCGTAATACTAATTGGCTACTTCATATGGCTAGTACTTACCCTATTTCTTAAATTGCTTCCATGGTAAATTCCGCATATTGTGGAATTTATTATATTATTATGATGAATGTAACCTTCATGAAACAAATAAAGAATTTTTCAATTTTTTTTTTCTAGGACGAATTTTTAAATCGTTTCACCAAAGATATGGGCGCATTAGACGAAATATTGCCTAGAACATTACTAGATGTGTTCCAAATCTATGGTACTCTCGGAGCCATATTAGTTTTAAACGCAGTCGCCCTGTACTGGACACTTATCCCCTCTGTTGTTCTATTAGTATGCTTTGGATTCTTAGTCAGAATATATATGAAAACAGCTCAGGGTGTTAAAAGGTTGGAAGGCACAAGTAAGTAATATTTTATTATAATTATAATTTCATATAAATAAATAAAATCGATTCATAAATAGAAGAGAAAAATTAATTTTTTAAGTTTTCGCGTTCCATATTTAAATTCAGTTAATTTTAACGGGTTTTCACGCGTTACCTTTGCTTTTTTCTATCCCGACGTTTCGGCTGGGTTTCACCAACCGTGGTCACGGGCTGACTGGCGGTGCGCGGCTTCGCCTGCAGCGTTGAGGGGTATTTTGATGAACTACCCCCGTTTGGTCTTTATATTTATTATAGTCACAACACACAACACTAACAGTGTCCATCGACGATGCCTGTGACGATAAATCACGAACCTTAAGATTTTCTAGCACCGGATTCCACGCTGAGGAAAGTCTATACCCATCCTCGCGATTGAAATTTGGATGTTTTTTAATTTCAATCGCTTCGCGAGCCATTCTACGATAGTATTGGCGATCAGTGGATAAAACTTTCGGCCGGTGGAATTCGATCCAATGGTTGGTATTGGAGTTGAGCAGATGTTCTGCTATCGCTGACTTCGTTGTTTGGCGATTCTTTACAGCTGCGATATGTTCTTTGACTCTTTGCGCGATAGTGCGCTTAGTCTGCCCGATATAGGAACTACCGCAACTGCAGTCGATTTTGTAGACACCTGGTGTCTGGTACGGGATTACATCCTTCGGCGTGCGAATCAAATTTTCAATTTTGGAGAACAGAACGTATACAGTCTTGATGGAGAATTTTTTGAAAACTGTTCCAACTTTGTCCGTTACTCCTTTGATATATGGCATGAACGCAGACATCGGATACTGAACTGATTTTGGAAAAGGTATGTTGATGACGTATTCTGTCTAATCAGGGGAACCAAACGAGAGGTAGAACAATACCCTCGGTCACCTCAACTCCATTCATAGTAAGATCCGTTTTACTTATGAAATGGAGAGTGAACGCTCACTGGCATTCCTGGACGTCAGGTTAAATGTACGAGAGGATGGCTCTCTGGGACACACTGTACACCGGAAACCCACACACACAGACAGATACCTGAACGCTTCCTCGCACCATCACCCGCGACACCTACTATCTGTTGAAAAATCCTTGACGAAGCGAGCCTATGAACTTTGTGACCCTGAACATTTAAATACGGAGCTCGCACACGTTCAGGAGACCCTAAGAAGAAACGGGTACAAAGCGAGTCGAAACGGCTTAGGTCGACACCGTACGAAACATCCGGAGGTCAATAGGCAGTCTGCGTTCATGCCATATATCAAAGGAGTAACGGACAAAGTTGGAACAGTTTTCAAAAAATTCTCCATCAAGACTGTATACGTTCCGTTCTCCAAAATTGAAAATTTGATTCGCACGCCGAAGGATGTAATCCCGTACCAGACACCAGGTGTCTACAAAATCGACTGCAGTTGCGGTAGTTCCTATATCGGGCAGACTAAGCGCACTATCGCGCAAAGAGTCAAAGAACATATCGCAGCTGTAAAGAATCGCCAAACAACGAAGTCAGCGATAGCAGAACATCTGCTCAACTCCAATACCAACCATTGGATCGAATTCCACCGGCCGAAAGTTTTATCCACTGATCGCCAATACTATCGTAGAATGGCTCGCGAAGCGATTGAAATTAAAAAACATCCAAATTTCAATCGCGAGGATGGGTATAGACTTTCCTCAGCGTGGAATCCGGTGCTAGAAAATCTTAAGGTTCGTGATTTATCGTCACAGGCATCGTCGATGGACACTGTTAGTGTTGTGTGTTGTGACTATAATAAATATAAAGACCAAACGGGGGTAGTTCATCAAAATACCCCTCAACGCTGCAGGCGAAGCCGCGCACCGCCAGTCAGCCCGTGACCACGGTTGGTGAAACCCAGCCGAAACGTCGGGATAGAAAAAAAGCAAAGGTAACGCGTGAAAACCCGTTAAAATTAACTGAAGAGAAAAATTACTTGAACAGTTTTTTTTTTTTGCCTATACATTTAAATTGAATCTCTATTATTAGAGGCTATAAACTGTGAATTGCAGTGCCTGTCTATTTTAATATATACGAAGTATTTTGAATTATAGATTATTCAGTCGTGTATTTATGATCACACAATTGAATTAAGTGTGAAAAAATTAAATGTTTATACGACATAAACTATATTCACGTTATCAATTTTTTAATCAGTAAGCAGTATAATAAATCTGTAATCCGTGTTGTTTTATTGATGGTTGGTTTATTTTGATGTATAATGATATACATGAATATACATGTAAATACGATCCTATATATGAAACCATATGTATATTTTAATATTCATTACATCTAAAACTAAAAATACTTCAAATATACACTCACTCGAATCATGATTAAAAAAGATATAATACGTTTTTTTTATTTTTGCATTACTTTTGGAATAAAGCTATTGGATAAAATTTCATCTCATCTCGTTCCAAAATCATGGAACTCGTTTTCACATTTTGTATAGGTAATTATAGTTTGGATGGTGTATGGCGTTTATACGATCTACATACGAATTTTATTTTCCCGTATATATTGTATGTTATCTATTTAACTTTGTGTTGTTTGTTCTTGTTCTGGGGTGTACAAGAAACCCGAATGCTGTTTATCTATATCAGTTGTAAAATTCGTGCTATAAATGTAATAAATTCGCAATATCAATGACATAGCATAATTCGCGAAACAATCGTTAATACGCCTATATTACATAGTTTATCGTATCAAAGTACATTTACTGCGCCAGTCACCTAGTTGATTAGTTTTTATTTATTTTTTAAACAAAGATGACCTACATATCGCATATTTAGCGTGGCAAAGATATACCCAATAAATTAATTGATAATAACTAATTTCAGAGATACTTAATAAAGTACATTTATTAAGATAATCATTATAAATTATAACACCTAATTTTCATGTATAAAAACAGGCAACCGTTAACTCAGAGATTATTGAATAAAAATGTGGTTGCCAACATAAGTGTTATTATTTTTGTGTAATTTTAAATAGAAAAATCATGATTAATCTTATCATACAAATCAAAAATACTGTGCTGCTATTTTTGATAAGAACAAGATGTAGTGTATGTTATTTATTTTAAGAATACCTGTAATCAGCTCATCGAAAACTTTTTGACATATCAAAGTGTCAATAATATTAAAATCATCAACTATGACTGGAACTCCAAATGAAATGTCTTGTTTGTAAAATAACGTTTTTAGAACATACATATTATGCACCTTCAATATTAAATTTCTACTTTCCGAACTGTGTCTACCTAAAATCATAAAAAAATGTGTGCAAGCAATACTATATAGCAATAATAGCGCGATTTAAAATATAAGTAGTGATATCTATTGGCAAGATTCTGAATACTGTATGATTAGCTCACTTGAATGGTTAGCGGCCACCGTCACAAGGCAGAGCCCAGAAGCGGGTTTTCCCGCTCACTCCAAAGTTTTAGTATAAGACAACGATATTTTTTTTATAACAGTGGGTATAGTTATAATGATATTGTTTTCCGTAAGAATTTTAACTAAGAATTTTTTTAACTTCTTTTTTTAAACTAAACGAATTGAAATATATTATTCAATTCAAAAGTTAATTTAGGGATGCATATTAACATTTTACAGTAGTAAATTTTATATACTCGATGGCACGCGTTTTCTTAAATTTCAAAATAGCTTAAATATATATACCTTCTTCAATAACCACTGAGAGTATGTACATAAAGTTGAATTATTTGAAATTTATTTTTTCCTTCATTGGAGTGAATTTTCAAAATATATATATGCTATTCCAGGCTTCAAAATGTATTTCAAATTTCATCAAAATCTGCTCAGTCATACTTACGTTATCCGTGCATAGCCATGCATATAGATTTTGTTTCTTTTCTGATGTATTGTAATATTCCAAGGGGGTGTAAATGTGTTTGTGTTATTTTAGCTAAAAGCCCTGTATTCGGCATGGTGTCATCTTCTCTAAACGGAATCGCAACAATACGTTCATCAGATGCACAGAACCGCCTCATTGATGAATTTGATCGTCATCAGGTAAACTAAACAATTACTATGTAATATACTAGCTAACTCGCGTAACTTCGTCTGCGCCAATTTAGTTATTACCGGTTTCAATAGTATTTTCAAACGCGTAGAATCTTTAAAAATACCTAGAACCTAATCCGGCGTCACCTGTCGGGTTCAACCGATCAGACAGCGCACGCCATATTATAGAATTTTTGCCGACTTTAATTTCATTTATGATAAATTAACTTATAAGGAAACTTTTTTATGCTAAAAAAAAATGTAGGGATTAGACAGGATTCAATTTCCGAGAGAGTTTGTACACCCAAGTAAAGGCCAAGCCGAGGTTCGTATCATCTTGGTAACCCTTGTGCTAGTTACCTTTTTGCGGCTGGAGTGCCTTCAGCACTTGCCCCCAAAGTCACGGTGAAGCTGTGAAGGCCCTTCCGGTCCACAGCCTTAGCTAGGTTAAAAAAAAAAGAAGATAAATTATTCTAAATATATATTTACCAAAAAGTAATCTATGGCACTCAGTAATAATATATCTTTCTAACAATAAAAAAAATATCAAAATCAGATCAATAGTACCAGAGATTACCCCGAACATACAAATTCACAAACTTTACATCTTTATAATATTAGTATAGATTATTAACAGATAGTACTACAAGACTATGTTGTAATATTACCTGTTATTTCTTTAGGACTTGCATACTGCAGCGTGGAACAGCTATTTATGCGGAGGCACGACATTTGGATTTTACTTGGATACAATGTGCCTAATCTACCTCAGCACTGTTATATTTGTTTTCTTGTATGTTGATTTCGGTACGTACACTAACATTTAAATGTGTAATAATAATTTTAATTATCGAGAAAAGCGTGTTTACATTAGCGAACCTTCAGCTTTAAAATCTGTATTATTTCTTGCATTTAAACATATTATATCAAAAATTACTGCCTGTATGACGAGCCAAATGCAAAAAGGGCGCACATGATGTTATCCATTTTTTGCTGCAGTTCTTTTAAGAGGTCTAGCAAGAAACAAATTTATGCGCCATTTTGGTAAAAACCCTACCCAATTGCCGTGTTAAGCCCTCTTTGCACCCGACGTAGCTTTTTGTGATTAGAACTTTAGTCGTTTTCTGTTTATTTCACTTTTAAATGTATAAGGTTTTGAACAGTAATAGTACACGTAGATGATGATAATACGAATCAAAGTGATATAGTATTTAATGTCTTTTTCAGGTGGTTTGATTGCGGTAGGTAGTGTTGGCTTAGCGGTGACACAAAGCAATATGCTAACAGCCATGCTGCAGCACGGAGCTCGTATGTTAGTTGAGTTTTTAGCACAACTGACTAGCGTTGAAAGAGTACTCGAATACACAAAAATTGAAACGGAAAGTAACCTTTTTGATGGAAGTAAGTACAGTGCACATGCATAAACAAGCGGAAATTATTTGTTTTATTAAAAAAAACAACCGTTTCACCGGAATAAGTTTGCGTAAAAAGATTAAATTATCGTTTCTTTGTCCATCATCTAGCATCCTTTTGTTAAAGGTGCTTGAAGAGATTATGGCTCAGCAGCAGCAGCTTGTATTCGGATATCGTGTTAATGGACGTAGGTTTAAATCCATCCATTCTGTTTCATAATCGCGATTACTATCGGGCATTTTCTAATGCATTTACTCTCAAGTATAAAAATGCGGTGGTCAGGCAGTATCAATTTGAGAGCTACTATCTCTAGGCTTAGCGTGTTTATCATCTTGGAACACATCGACATATAAGTGAGATTGAAGTTACGGTTAATGCTATACAATTTAAAAGAGTGTAGTTTTTTAAAGACCAATGACTAATAAATGCAAATAATATATTAAAAAGTACAATAAGATTCTATATACTAATATTACAGTTAAAATAATTGGCTCTAAAACATTTTAAACTTGTATTTTTCATGTTTATTTAAATATGGTTAATATTACAGAGATACCAATGCCACCGACGTGGCCTTCTCAAGGGCGAATTATTTTTGATAGACTTACTTTGCGATATGCACCTGACGAGGAACCAGTACTAAAGAATTTGAATATTACCATTGAAAGCGGATGGAAGGTAATTTAATAAACTTTTTTTTCCTTAATTTTAATTTAGCACGGTCCAGGCTCTTGTTATAAATTCCTAGAATATGTGTTTTATGGTAACGATACTTTATTATGAATAAAACATGGCTATATAATCTAAGCTCTCTGGTGAATATTTGATTACTTGTTTCTAATGCCTAGCATTGTTACGTACTTCGTTGTTTCATCTATACTAATATTATAAAGAGGAAAGATTTGTATTTTTGTATTTAACGAATATACTTAAAAACTACTGGACCAGCTTGGATCAAATTTGTTATGGAGATAGTTTGAAATCCAGGAAGTGATATAGGATAGTTTTTATTACGAAATTCCAACGGGAACGGGAACTACGCAGGTAAAACCGCAGAGATCAGCTAGTACATAATAAACGATTAGTCTTCAGTCATGCTCAGCTGAACAAATTTAATTTAAACATAAATTCTACTTTTGATAACATTTAGATTCGATGTCTGCAGAATAATTGTTTCGTAATTTGTGAATATTTACTAAACTAAATGTAAAATTGATAACACAATGATACGAAAACCTTTTGTGTCACAGTCACAATGTTGTTGGGAAATATAAAACAATAGAATTCAAGCGATGAATACTCACTGGTAATATTGAATGCCGTAATGCATCAGAAGTAATGCCGCATCGATTGACATAGGATCGAATCCACCTGTAATGACCTTAATATTTCGGTTAAAAAAAAAATGGCCAAAAATCAGATTACATTATATACATAATACTGGAATTGCCTCTATTAGTCTATTCCTGCCACATCACTGCTTAGCGATAGGCTAACCAAGCTGACTTTAGAAAACGTTCTATCAACATACTTTATTTTCTTCTTGAGGTTTACTTCAACGAAATCTCAAGCTCATTACCTATATAAAAGATAGGTGAGCATAACCGCTTCAGTATCGTTATTTATTGAATTTTAAATTCCAATTTCATCGAATAGTACTGTTACTGTTAATTATACATGTAACATAATTTTTAAATACAAATGTTTTAAGGTCGGAATCGTCGGTCGCACCGGTGCTGGTAAATCATCATTAATATCAGCTATATTTAGATTCGCCTATCTAGATGGATCGATATCGATAGACGACCTCGACACCTCAGTTATATCCAAGCAGGTAGGAGGATATCACAACGTTATTATGCAAAACTAGTCGCCTATTATATTCTAAATTATGATAACGACTTTCAGGGGCTTCGATCGAAAATTTCCATTATACCACAAGAGCCTGTCCTATTCTCGGCGACGATTCGATATAACTTGGATCCGTTTAACGTTTACAGCGATGACGATCTTTGGAGAGCACTGGAACAGGTATGTTATATTTTCTCAGTCGTACTATGTTATAGTATACCTATCAGAATAATTTAACATACAATTAAGATACGCGTGCACTATGCAAAATACAGCAGTGTCTCAAAAGTGTACAAAAGGGTTTCATCAAAACATATTTAACCCCTTGAGCACTGGCGTTTACTCAAGCTTTCCATTGCTTTCCTATTGTCTCATTTTTACGGGTAATCGACATATTAATATTATTATTTAGTTGTGAGAATAAAAAACTATTACTTCCACGGGTTTGTGGGAAATAATTAAAATGATAATATTATAGTGTATGATGATATATCATGAATAACTAGCAGAGAACTTCGTACCGCCTCAGAATCAATAAATGTTCTGTTAATAGCTGAAATAAATCTAGCTTTTCTTACCAATTCGTGAGAAAACTTATTTATTCCTGTGATGTTTTCTTGGTTTTAATGATTATTCTGCTTGCAACAAATCAAAGTTCATACAAAGTGATTCAGCAGTTCAAATGTTTTATATATATAGTTTATTTTGTATTGCAGGTCGATATGAAATCTGCAGTCCCTTCACTCGACTTTAAAGTGACTGAAGGTGGTTCGAATTTCTCCGTGGGACAACGGCAGCTGATGTGCTTGGCTCGCGCCGTACTCAGATCGAATAAGATACTAATCATGGATGAAGCTACAGCCAACGTCGATCCTCAGTGAGTCGCCTTAAAACTTGATTTAAATAATCATTATGTTATACAGCGCTAGATGTGCCCTAGAGATACATAAACACAGTTTCAATATTAAACTATACATACACGTCAGTATTTTCATACAAATAAGCATCCTCCTTTCACTTACTTTTTTTTTTTATCCTAAAAGTTTCTCTCGTAGTTGATGTTAAATCGTTTACAGTTTATTATAGGATTGACCGTAAGTGACCAAAATACACCTATAAGGTTATAGAGTTCTGGAATAAATTGCCAGGACAAATTCATTCCAAAGAGCTCATCAGGGGAATACTCACCGCAAAGCTGAGGAAGCCCTGATGCTCATTAGGATTCAGCTGCAAGTATTAGTGAGAGCGCTAACTGAGCACTGTTGTTTGGGCAAGGATATGCACAACATCGGTGTCCAGAACACAAGAGAGTTCTGTGAAATCGCAAACGAAACACCAAAGCACATCTTGTGTGAATTTGTCCCACTAATACTCATACGCAACCGAGTTCTGGGTAAACATGCGTTATTTGAGGAGGAGGTTCAGACGCTCTCTGCCAAAAAGATCCTACAGTATATCTTGGTTGCAGGTCTTGGCAGTGAGCTTTAGAAATATGGGGGTGATCACAATAGATCTATTTAAGTCGCAGTGAGACAGGACTGTCTAAACCTGCATAGCCCCTTTCTCGAACAATAATAATAATATTATAGGATAGATGTTAATTTGTGAAGCGATGTGGCGCAGTGGGTAGTGCGGCCGGCTTCCGCGTCAATCTTAGGGTATTTTCTAATGATGCCCACCTGGGTAGCTCACACCCTCAAGTTTGAAAACCTGTCGCCAAATACCAATAGGTGTATTCCGGCAACATCACTTGAGAACCAGTACCTAGGTTTAGTGTGTTTACCATCCTGGATCACATCGTGACTTAACATCAGGTGAGATTATAGTCAAAGCACTGAGCCTATATTGTGTAAATAAAAGAAAAAAAAAAAGACATGTTATATATGCAAGTTTTTGAACACCCCATGTATGACTTTAATTTTTTCCCATTTCTTCAAAAACACAAAAAATATATACCCTTTTTCATAACTAGAACCTTAAATATAAAGTTTCATGACTGTAATTTTAAAATTGATTTAAATCGTATCAATATTTGCATCCCTTTTTTCACATACTTTGAGTTTTCTAAAACTTGTTACGCCGGGATATCGACTACTTTAATATAAAATTTTATCAAAATTCATATAGTTGTTTGGGCGCAGTAATACATACAAAAATTTCACAAAAAAAAAACATAGAAATGTGTATTTTTCATTAATTTTAAGACTATCTGGAGTGATTGTTCTCAAAAATATTTAATATACAGATTTAGTTTCATTACAGTTTTATTAAAAGTATACAGATGTAATTAATTGGAATGATAATAATGACAAATTATTTTACTTCTAGAACGGATAATTTCATTCAACAAACGATACGGCGGCAATTCGCATCGTGTACTGTATTAACAATTGCGCATCGTCTTAACACCATCATGGATTCCGATAGAGTTTTAGTGATGAGCACAGGAGAAGTCGCAGAGTTCGATCATCCTTACGTCCTTCTCACCGATCCGAACAGTCATCTGTCGTCTATGGTTCGTGAAACAGGCGAAAAGAACAGCATAAAACTTTTCCAAGTGGCCAAGGACGCTTATTTCCAGAGCAATCTAGAAGAAAACGCAAGATGAAATTAAACCAAAGTGATCTTCATCTCAAATGAGATACGCCATAATGAAATTTAAAAAAAAATATATAATTTACCAAAGTCTAATCTTGACGTCATGTAGATGATACATTTATGAAGAAAGATCACATTAATAAATAGTTAATTAGTGTTAGTAGTGCCAATTTTTAGTATTATGTTCAACGAGACAAAAATGCAAATATGCTAATAAATGTTATATTTATTATTACGTTATTTTTTTGATTACCTAAATTTTTATTTAATTACAATAGTTTTGAAGTGATGATGGTGCATTTGGTAGTGCGGCCGAATTTTACGTTAATGGAGGCGGGCTTCAAGCCCACCTGTCCTACTCTAAAATCAATCTGAGCTTTCTGTGAACGAAAACATTGTGAGGAATCAGAGGCATGGTGGTAGGGCATTTTCTAATAATCCCCGCCTGAGTAGCTACCGCCCTCAAGTTTGATAACTTATCGCCAAATACCAATAGGTGTGTTTCGGCAGCATCACTTGAGAACACATCAGGTGAGATTGTGAACAAAGCAAGGTTCATTACACGGTATAAAAAAATGTGGAAGGTTTTAAGGGTCGTTTGCACCAATGGAATGGCGGAAGAATCTATGCTTTGTGGTCCTAATTTTAATTTGGTGTCCTAATGTAAATTTATTTAATTTTAATTCCTTAGAAGATTGTGTAAAATTACTAAAAAATACGTTACTAAAGGGCCGGGGGTAAGAGCTTACTTACAAGTGACAAGAGGGTAAGAGAAGTCAAAAATATCTAAACTTCTTAGATAATACGTGAATGGACCTTCAAATGGTTTAAACAATTATTTGAGAATCTTACCTTTAGACTCACGAACAGAGCGAACGTCGATGTGGTTGATTATTGGATTGAAAAGCTCGATATCCAAGAAATAGTACAATCAAAATAAATCCTAGTAAGAGTATATGTGCCTTGTGATCAACAAAGAACGTCTGCCAGTCGTCATCACTGCAGCAGCCACGACAACAATTCATCGTACTCTACCGCGTTCCATTTCAACTAATCCATTGTAACAGTTACCTACATAATAATTTATAAATAGTTTAGAATAAATATAATTATTGTGTATTGTTTACAGTTTAATTTTAATAAAACGACCTAATACGAAAAACAGTACGTCAGTCATGATTACATAGACTTAATCGTAATTTTTAATTTATGCATAACAAAACCTTTTTGGAGTCCATTAAAAGTGAAATGCGACTTCAGAATATATATTTGTTTGAGCTATTGAGAGAACGAACCTATAGCGATGCAACAGACTATATTAATTGAACTGGTACAGAATAATACCTTTTTACTTTGTTAAATTTAGAATGTTGCAGTTGATTATTAATCCAAGTTTAAGTTACACTGTATTTTGAATGTAAAGGTGTTACTAGGTTATTAAAAATTACATTTAGGTTATAATATATTATTTAATTTATTATATGAAATGGTACTGATAAATGTTAATGTAAATTAAAATATGCGTGTCAGACGATAGTAGTATTATGAATTATTATTCTCATACTTATTCGAATAATATATGATTCAAGTATACGATATGATACGTAAGATAAAATAACACAACACAACATAACATAAGCTCACGCTAGTTATCCCCGAAGGGTTAGGAAGAGGTGAAATAGCAAACTACATCACCCACATTTCGCCGAGCTTAGTCCCGTCCCAGATGTGATAGGAGGCGAGCCTGTCGCCATATCGGGTACAAATTCTAAACTCCGGGATGATACTGAGTAGAAAAACCCAATACCACTTGACCCGACCTGGGGATCGAACCCGAGACCTCAGAACGGCAGTCGCACCGTAATACAACTGCGCCACCGATATAATAGACTCGTACGTTTTTTTACGTTACTTTAACAATATTTTCAAATTACAACAATACAATTAGTAGATAATTAATTACAGGCTTGAGTAATTTAATATTATAGTATTCACGAGTTGATTGATCCGTTTTTAAATATAAGTACCTATATTTATACTATTTTTTTTAGTTTTTTGTCTTTCTATGTGTGTTTAATTTATATGTGGTTGCAATGGTAATTCCTAATAACCTTCATGATTCACAGCACCGTGTTATTAATTTCTTCAACTTCGTCGACTTATTGAACATCAGTAATGACATTAATACAGGTAAAGATCAAACCAAAAATATAAATTGTATCATTTTCATATTCCACTAATACTTATTCTAGGCGAGTCCCACATACCTATCAGCTCTTACCCGGAAGAGGGTGGAATAGAGCTCCTAGGAAAATGCGTAAATGCATCTCCCCAGGTAAAAAAAGAAGGTAATACTAGATATAAGATATATATAGCTACATGTCTTATCTTGTATTGTCCGGATTACAACAAACAAAACTGCAAAACAAGGATATTGAACAGTAATTTAAAATATATCCCAGAAAGATTTTAAGTCAATACTTTAAGTAATAAAATATATATCGCATCTTTCTACACACGTTTTTTTTACGCCGTATAGGCTGAGTGCTTTTACCAGAATCTCATGCGATGTTAAGTGACGATGTGGTCCAGGATGATAAACACTAAGCCTAGAGGCACTGGTTCTCAAGTGCTGATTCTCAATTAGGGTAGACGGAGAACGTTGTATAAATTATGACAATGTGTAATTAAAAAGTGTAATTATGAGTGACTGAAATTAGTAATTTAAATGTAAATTTGATGTGTATTCGACCTATTTAGTTCGTAAATAGTAACGACTTTTGTGTAGAAAAATATAACTATCATTGTCAGAAATTTGACAATATATTTCTTATATATCTTGTATTTTAAATTAATTAAAACCAAGTTTGCTCTTTTGGTTTTGTCTATTCATGTATCAAAATTATAATTTGATATTCGAGTGTTACAACGAAATATATATATATACATACATACATATGCTCACGCCTGTTTTCCCCGAAGGGTTAGGCAGAGGTGAAGTAGCGAACTACACCACCCACATTTCGCCGAGAGATTAGTTCCGTCCCAGATGTGACAGGGGGCGAGCCTGTCGCCATATCGGGCACAAATTCCAAACTCCGGGATGATAATGAGTAGAAAAAACCCAATATCACTTGACCCGACCCGGGGATCGAACCCGAGACCTCAGAAAGGCAGTCGTATGTAATACAACTGCGCTACCGAGGCAGTTATATATATATATATATATATATATATATATATATATATATATATATATAGCTACGAGTATTAGTGAGAACACTAACTGGGCACTGATGTTTGGGCAAGCATATGCACAACATCGGTGTCCAGAACACAAGAGAGTGCAGGTTATGTGAAATAGCAGACGAAACACCAAAGCACATCTTGTGTGAATGTGACCCATTAATACCCATACGTAACCGAATTCTGGGTAAGCATGTGTTGCTCCCAGAGGAGGTACAGACGCTCTCTGCCAAAAACGATCTTACAGTATATTTAGGTTGTAGGTCTAGGCAGTGAGGTTTAGAAGCAATATAGGGGCGATCACAATCGATCTGACTAGGTCGCAGTGATACAGGACTGTTTAAGCCTGCATAGCCCCTTTTCGAATAATAATAATAAGGAAAGCTCTCAAGGCTTATTTTACAAAGGAAAACAACATTAAATAAATATCTGCAAATCATGTAAATGTTCCTCAGTCAGTTTCAAGCGTGTAGCCATTATTAACGTAACTTTAATATTCAATAACTACCGAACATTTTCATTAATATTACGTTAGTGTTCGTCAAAGAAAATATCATTTACTACGAATTATGCGAGAAAATTATACCTCGACTATTAAATAGGGTAAATTCATTCAAAACATTAGGTGAACTGCCATATTAAATTAATGCAATAAATAAAATAAACATCTATTCAAAATATATTTTATTTTACTATAAAAAATCTTACAATCTGAATGATCTAAAGGACCGTCACTGTCACTAGTCAAGTTCAAACATGTTACCTTCATTTTTTATGTACTTGTGTCTCTCCAAAGTATAATATCATGTCTCTACATTAATAACTTTCATTTGAACTACATTTTTTTTCTATTTGAACGAGATGAATCTTTCTCGAGATTTTGTTTCTTGAAGTCATCCAGTTTTACAGTCTTTCTCTTGGTGCGTATTTTCCCTTGAGTATCTTGGTTCTAATTTTATTGGGAAGTAGCTTCAGCAACGACCGCTAGCTTGATGATTCTAATAACGGTTTTATTGGAAATATCTGCCACACAGAAAATAAATAAAATAAACATTAGCATGTAACAATAATATAATGATGATGATAAACATAATGTAATGATGGCACAGATAGCGAGAAGTATCATATTAAATTGAAATTTGGTAAGTATTGTTCGGTGGAATAAAATCATCTCTAAAGTTTCTTTCCCCTCTGCCCCTACTGCTTTTTTCTTACTACTTTCTGGATAGATAGTAATTATCGTACTTATGTACCTAATACAAAATATATACTAAGAAAATAAACTGTATTTGTCAAATTAAACGGTATTTAAACATAAACGTATGGGAACTCGATTTTACTAACCTTTCATGTCAACAACACACAAGACCGTACTCGATCTAACGGAATAATCGGAGATTTGTTTGCATTTTCCCTTTCAGAAATAGCACGAACCTTCAATACAATTTCTCTTGCATTGCTTGAATGCTTGAAAGCGTCTGTGGCATGAATGCAACATTAAACATCCTTATTTCTACTTAAATTACAGCGCTTAAATTTGACAAAATCGATTGACTTTCTAATAACGGTCTGCAGTGCCAATATATAGGAAAGGGAGCCAAGGGACAAGTTATAGTGAACGGACTATAGCCATTTATTTTTTACTCAAATCGTGACATCAGTTTATTTATGTCAATTAGCAGTTGAAAAAAAAAACACATTTGAATGAAGAACATTACTCATTATCATAGGCAACCGATAAAATGGACGGTCCCGATCGAAACGGGGCTTGTGCTCATGTTAGCTATACAAAAGTTTTTTTTTTTACATAGATTTTGTTTTCAGAATCAGCATGGCGGGCATCAGTAAATAAATTATTTATATATATGTATATCATAAAATAAGCTCACGCCTGTTATTCCCGAAGGGTTAGGCAGAGGTGAAATAGCAAACTCACAACATCACCCACATTTCGCCGAGCTTAGTTCCGTCCCAGATGTGACGGGGCGAGCCTATCGCCATATCGAGCACAAATTCCAGACTTCAGTATGATACTGAGAAGAAAAACTCAATATCATTTGTCCCGACTCGGAGATGAAACCTGAGATCTCAGAATGAGAGCCATACCGTAATACGACTGCGCCACCGAGGCAGTATATATGATAGTTTAAAATAATAAACGAAGGATTGACTCTAGTCAGTCTAGAAAAAACGACACATGAACGTTCGATTTAGTGACTTGCTTCTATATAGAAATATTAAAATATCTACAGAACTGTTACTCAGGAACTTGACTTTCCATAAAAAAAATATTAGGTAGGTAGGTGGATGATGCATAAATCGTGACGTTAATCATATTATTCTAAATGCGTTGTCATACTAACTTAGGTTAATTTATAATTATTATCTTAATCTGTGATAACCACAATCGCTAACAAAAGACAAGACTCATTATAAACAGATTATTCCTAAGGTTGTTGTAATACTTATTACTAAGTCCTAATACTTGTTAAACTAAATAAATAAAATATTATATTTCACAGTAAACATGACAAAAAATCATGATATGAGTAATTCGAACCTCTTCGAAGTAAAAACTTGAAGTTAGATCCCAGCGGGCATCATTAAAAAAATGATATGGTTCCTTCATTTTTCTGCACTGAAACTTGTGGCTTATTATGGAATAGGTGGAATCTAAACTACAATACAAATAATTGTTTATAAATCTTACTGAATGGTTAGGTAGTAAATCCCAAATGCGGCGGACGGCCCCGGGGGGTTTTAGTGGGTATTTCCGGGCACTTCACGCCCGGGCGAGTCCCACACTGGCACGGAGTTCGTCCAACCGGGCCCCCTTACCTATTGCATTGGGGGACTTCGGTCTCACTAATGCAATAGGTAAGGGTAGTACGTAAATGCATTTCTTCTCGACAAAAAAAAGGTAGTAAATACTATAAAAAAAATTGGTACATCAAATTTTTCTGTTATCAAAATGTAGGTAAAGATTTATTACCAAATAAAAAAACGTAGAAACCAAGGAAGAGGAAAATTAAAAAGAGTGCGTGTGTACTTATGTACACACGTAAGAACTTATACTTCTTTGACGTAATAATAGAAAAAAATTAAAACTTTTACAGCTAACTTCAGGGTGTTGGTTTTTCGTGACGGTGTGCGCGCGCATCGCATGTTGACTAGCTAATTTCGTGGTGTCGTTTTTACGTGACGGTGTGTGCGCGCGCGCGCATCGTAATAATTTACTCTCATCATTTTTACCTAACGAACCAAAAGCCAAAAATAAAACTTTTGCCTTTCGGACGATCATAAAAGTTTTACGTAAAATTCGATATGTTTTTAAATATGTTTTATTTATTGAATAACTCTTTTGTTTTAAAACTGACAACTACAATTTATTGGAAGAATATTCGGATAAAAAAGGAACCACAGATATTAATAATTATATAATGCTAGTTATTTTTAACACTTGCAACATATACAGTGTGAAAACGATGAGTTAGTAACGTTTATTTTCCTCTAATGGGATAAGTAAGCATATCTTTATTAATAAATAAAATTTAAGTGTCTATTTGTAATCTCAAAATAACTATTTTTTTTCTTTATACATATGAATGTATATATGATATCTAAAGTAAAATAATACAATTGTTAAATTTTTTGTCTGTCTGTCTGTTTACTCCGGGAGGTCTCCGGATGAGCTGAACCGATTTTGATGGGACTTTTTTGTTAGATAGCTGAAGTTACTCCGCGTAACTTTTTGTTTTTCTAAAATAATTAGGGTTCCGCGTAAAAAATAAAACTTTGAAATTTCGATTAGAATCCGATTCAACGCACAATTCCACTGGCAAGTGTTTGAATTTTGATTTGAAATTGACTTTATCTTAGTATCGAAAAAAATAAAAAATAGAATTCCGTATAAAAAAAATTAGGATGCCGTGAAGACCATATGAAACGCGGGCCCAGTCGCAGAAACAAAGTTAGTTTAAACTTTATGTATAACGTAATAACGTTGCAATATATATAGACGCAACGTCACGAATCGTCGGTTATAATATCTGAAAACTGTCACTCTAGTTATTCATTATTACCATTAATTATTAGTCATAATTGATAAACATCTGCGATTACCAGTCATAATTATATGAGATATGAGGGGTACATAGTACACAGTTCACGCAGCGACGACGTTGGCTATAAGCGGGGAATTCTATACTAATAATCAAATTGTAAATTTCACGTGTATACACATATTCGATTTTTTGTAAAAAGAATTATTGCAAGGGGCTAAAATGGGTAATTAAGCACATTTCTATCATTTTTAGTAATGTGTCTGTTTTATGTATCAATTGCAAAGTTCCGAAATTATTTAAAAAATTCAAAATGATAATTATAAAGCATATTTCTTTACGTTTGTCGACATTTCAAATTATTTTGTGCGTAAGCTCCAACTGAACGAATCGAATTCGACAATAATTCTTGTTCTAGATTCATAATGACATACATTCAATCGGATAACAATTCAGATATTGTTATTCGATTTTCCTCCAAACACTATCTGCTCTTTATCACTACTTCAATATCATTGACTCGACGATTATGTGGCAAGATTTCGCAACGTATACATTGATTGCTATATTGAAGGGTTATTGGCGTAAAAAGCGTGTAAAATGGCGCCTGCCATGAACCCCTAAGGACATATTTACCAGTAAGGGGTCGTGTATGTAGGTCCCGTATTGTTTTTTTATTCAGCCACAACCACAGCTGCTGCTACCCTATACGGGTTCTGCTTTAAGCCACCTGGAAAGATGCTTTATGCTGTTAATACACGTACGGACCGGATCGGGAATATGGTGATGAGCAGCCGAGGTCATCAGTCGCTTAATTAGGGATGGGGAATAAGATTTTTTTTATTGGTTTTTTATCCGATTTACAAAACATCGATGTCCAAGAGATCAATCTTTGTTCTATTTGTTTTATTAACTGTTTTATTCGTAAATTATATTCTTCCAGTGGTCGAAATTAGACTATAATTATAATTTATTGTAAAAACTGTTACCAATTTTTTTTATTAACAACACTAAAGGTCATCAATAGCAAGTAAACAAAATAAATGAAGAATGCTTAATCTACTAAGGAAAAATGACACTGAACTGTTTTATTTTTGCCTATTTACAGATGATCATCATATCATAGAAAAAATACACTAATAACTGATACTATTAAAATAGTTGTTAAAACTAATGTTTGAAAGATCGAACCTTTAAACCTCGATGTTTTGTTTCAAAATCGATATTTTTCGTTGACGAATGGAATTAATGGAGCTTTAATTGATCTTTCTCTTTCTGTGAATGGACGTATAGCTGAAAATATTTGTAGCACCACTTTGAATTCGTTTTAGCTTGTTTTCTGGCTTAAATGTACTATTAAAAAGCAAAAATCAAAATCGATCGACAAAATATTTTGACTGCGTGTCAGCTAGTAATGCCAACATACCAAAATGAGACTTCAGAGGTACTAACTAACTGTGAACCATGGACATCTATGAACGGACTATACACCATAAGATAAGTTTTGAGAGTAATGTTGATTAACGTCAACACATATATTTTCTTGTTGAAATAGTCTTGTTTTTTTCCGGAGAAACTGTCAAAGTTAGAACATATTATAATTATTATATTATTATGAAATATATCTTGTAAGTTATTGAATTGAAAACTTCTTAAGAGGCGTTGGGCAATTCTCGGTAGGAGAAAAACTTATAGATTCGTGTTACTAATGGAATGTGACATTAGCTGTCAAGCTGCTGTCCACGACATGGAATGTTTTATTATTTACCTATGATGGAAAGGAATGTAAAGTATGATGGCAGATTCCTAAGCTTTTGTGTTGCCATGTCTAAAATATTTTTCCTTAAATACCCGAAAAAAATGTTCGAGTGGAAACGATTACTACTAAAATCATTTATACAACAAAAAAAGTATTTTCAAAGATTTCACTTCTTTGCCGGCAGTCCCCGTGGCTACCTAGTGTTTTTATTTTTATGTTTTCTTTTTTTATGTTCTGGTACAAAACATGTTTTTTTAACATGGATGTAATTAAACTACTATTTATTTAAACATTAATTTATTCCAAAATATAAAACGTGTATATTTACATATTCTTTTTACTTATAAATAATTGTAAATTCTTGACAAAGAAATACAAATTGAATGTAAGGACACACGAGCAAACAGATATTTATATGGCCGTTGAAAAGAAAAACTGAGTGTTCCGTAAAAAACGGCTTATGGCAACTAAAAAGCACAGCATGATAAATTTATGTGAACTTAGAGTAAGCAATTGTTTTGTTTTATTAATGTTTTGTTTACTTGAAAGACCTTTGCCATGTCGATAAAGAAAGATATGGCATTTGTGACAATTGTGTGATGTGATATAGTTAAAACTCGTAGTAAACGTACGCAAAGAACAATTCGCATTTCATTTGGTCACTAACAGCTCAATATCTGTGTACTATACTCGTTTTGCAATGTCTCTAATTACCTATCTATTAGAAGGCCTTCAAGTATTATATAAGAAGATTGTTAGACTTCCTATTTTATGTCATTTAGTAAGCAAAGCACTTCCTACTACATGGGCAGTCCCCATGATAACGTAAACATTGGCATGACTTAAATAGTAAATAGGCGATATGCCCGTTATAAGACCTCTCATACTGTATTTTTTATTTAGTAATAATAAAAAAATGTTCCTTACAGAACTTATGTACCTGCATGTTATGTGCAGGAGTGTGTGTGAAATGTTTCCTTGTTATGATTAATGCATGTTTAGTGTCACTGTATTGCGCTGGAAGTGGAGTCAAAAGCCTCCCCAGTTGAAGAGGTCGCGCACGGCTCGCGCTTGTCTCGTGTCGACGCCATGTTTTTTATAGAAACGTCGCACTGGCGTGGCACATGGGGTATTATAGGGGGGAAATACTTATTATTTATTTACGTTATTTTTATTTATGCCAATGCTTACGTTATCATGGGGTCCCCCTTCTATTGGTGCGTACGTAATACTTGAGCGACGAATTAACAGTCGCTTTTTTTGTGTATATTTTTTTTTTCAGCTCAAAGAAAATAATCACAATTTAGTATTCGATAAAACATTATATTAAATTCTATTAATTTGTAATTTTCTGCTATACGAGTATGTCATATATTTACATACTTGACAATTAAAAATTAAAATAATAATTAAAAATTATTTGTCAATAGCTTCTAGAAGTATCTTAAAATGCACGGTTTAGGTTAGGGTTCTAATTTTTGAAATAAATAGCTCCATATATTTATAACTACCACAACTGAATATAATAAGTTCATAAGTGAAAACAATAAAAATTAATTAACAACTGCTATAATTAGATTATGAATAATTAATACTATATCATATATTTTACTAGTCTTTTACCAGATAAAGTTCTAAACCTCTTCGTAAAAGACTTAAAGCTATTGTTTTTTTTTTCTATGTATTTCTGATCCAATCATAGAATTGATTTGATTTAGATAAGTTGTTTTAGTTTTTACAATTCTTAAAAAGTAGATATAGAGGAAAGACTTTGTTATAAAAGTCAGAATGAGAGAGAGAGTATATAATTAATGATTTCTTAACAAGCTAATTACTGTGGATTATTGCTGTAATATTTATTTTTAGCTACTTCAAAGAGGACTTTGCTCATGCTTTCGCCGGTTTCTCTGACAATAAAACTGAAGATAGTGTTAGGGTTGGACAGGAGCATGTATGGGTGATCAAACTCAGCAGCAAGGCCTTTGTCCATTACGAGGACGCGGTCCGAGTCCATTATGGTGTTCAACCGATGTGCGATTGTGATCACAGTGCACGATGCGAACTCACGACGGATCGTTTTCTGGATGAGAGCATCTGTCCTAAAAAAAAAGATAGCAATAATTAGGGTTCTATTATTGTTTTTTTTTTTGTATTATTTTGTTTTTTTAAAATTGTATTCAACATACCTTTGCCTAATCTTGCTGACAAGAGGGGATCAAAATGTCCAAAAATAACGTACATATAAATTTACATAAATTTTAAAATTATAATCATTTGTTTAAATTGTAATTAAAATAGGGACGGGACTAATGTAAAATAATTTATAAATAAACAATTTTTATAAGTATTTGAAATCAATAAACCTAATATCATGGTTTTTAGATAAAAATAGTATTATAAATTTATATCCGCTGATTATAAAATTCTAAACTAAGTACTTACCTATTTTTCATCATTAACTTCGATCAGTTAAGGTAAACCGATATTACCTACATTAAATTTAATTTTATAATACGATTCCTGTTTAAGTAAGCGTGATCTCTATCTAGACTCAATTTTAAAACTCAAGACATATATATCAGGGTTATTTATCAATGACTAGCTGTACCCGCGACTTCGTTCGGGTGGAATTCAGATGATTATAATTCTAATAGTTTTTATTTTCTTTTAAACGGGACCCTGATTTTATTCCAAATTTTTTTGCTACTAGCATTAAGCAAGATATTTTTCACAAATTCAAATAGCTGCCAATAAAACTGTGCATTGAATCGGACTTTATTCATAATTTCATGAGTTTTAATTTTTTTACGCGGAACCCTAATTATTTTCCAAACAATGAGTTACGTAGAGTACTCCAGCTGTCTAACCAAAAAAAGTCCCGTCCAAATCGGTCCAGCCGTTCCGGAGATTAGCCAGAACAAACAGACAAAAAATATTTAAAATTGCATTTGTGATAAAAGTATCGTAAATCATGTGGATTTAGTAAAAAAAAACATTTTTGATAAAACAAACAGACACTTCAATTTTATTTATAAGTATAGATAAGGGCATTATTTATTTAATTTATATCATCAACTGCGTAAAAAGTATAGGCGATATAGTTTTTACACTTACTGTGGATCAACATTAGCCGTGGCTTCGTCCATAACAAGAATTTTATTTGATCGTAGAATTGCTCGCGCAAGGCAGATTAACTGACGTTGACCCATCGAAAAATTGCTACCACCTTCAGTGACTTTATAATCTAATGCCGGTATTGCTTCTTTTAATTCAACCTTAAAAGGAAACCATTTTTCATTATATTTGTGTTGACCAGAAGGGCTTTGACAGCCTCACCGGACCTTGAGGAGAGGCTTAAGGAACTCAACCTAACAATGGTAGCCAGCGCAATGGCACGAAATTGGTACGAACCTCGGCTTGAGGTGCTATTTTTTTTTTTTCATTAATTTAGCTTAGCTACTTCAGTAAACAATGTCGAGTTTTCACTTACATTTAATTTAAAAAAAAAGATTGTTAAATTAAAATACTGACAATACCGTTAGCAATAAATAATGTTATTGTTATAAAGATATTCCACAATTTACCTGTTCCAAGGCTCTCCAAATATCGTCATCACTGTAAAGGTCGAATGGATCCAAATTATAACGGATTGTCGCCGAGAAAAGGACAGGTTCTTGTGGTATTATTGATATTTTAGCCCTTAAATCCTAGAAGCAAACAAAACAATATTAACTCTTAAAATACCTTTAAATATAACATATATCTATATATTATAAGAATAATATGTTACCTTTTTGGCGATTCCCTCTGTATCAAGCCCATCGATATTTACTTTTCCTTGAATACTGTATAACCGGAACAGTGCGGATATTAGTGATGATTTTCCAGCTCCAGTTCTGCCTACAACACCTACCTGTAAATGTTTATTATTAGTACTTTCAAGCATCCGGACTTATTAATGTTAAAAGCAATACATATTTATAAGAAATGGCGTAACGGATATCTTTAAAAAAAATAGTAACGTAATTATTTAATGTCAAATACATGACATAGAACTTACCTTCCAACCGCTTTTAATTTCAAAATTTAAATCTTTCAGTACTGGAGGATCTTCTGGTCCATAATTTAGGAATACATTTTCAAACTTGACGTGTCCTTGTGGCGGCCATTCTTTAGGAGGTTGCGTTGCTGTAATTAAATTAATATAGTATTTATCAGCTACTACTACTAAACTTTAGTGAACGAGTTTAGAATATACAAGAAACAATGGCTATTTAATTATTATGCCAATTCGATATAGACAATGATATATTTTGTTACATAAATAAACAGAGTATACGTAAATTATAAGCAATGTACATTAGTTATAAAAATAAAGTGATAGGAAACAAAAAAGTAAAGATCCAATATGAAATTGACTTTCTTACGTCCATAATCCATGTTTTCTTCGGTAGGTAGTTTAGTGTAATCTAATATTCTCTCCACGGCTGTCATCTGTCCTAAAAAGTCCGCGGTAAATCGCGCTGCCATCTGTAGCATCATTGTGAGCACCATCGATTGACTGACAGCCAATCCCACGCTACCGACAGGAATCACTGAACCTGTAATCAACATAATTAAATGGATGTATAGTAACGTGAAGTGAAAGATTTACACTTTATGTCATATCAAATGCGTTTTAACATGAATGAACTCGCGGTCATCACAGGTTCAGGTAACTTACCAAAATCAATCAACAAGAAAATAGTTATTACGATTCCAAGGTAGACCAAACAAAGTGTGTCCAAGTATAAACCGAAGGCAGTGGAACCTCCGATGAACGTGTAAAAAGCACTCGAATGTAAATTCTGTAAAAAAACATTTGTTTTACTTAGTTCTTCATAAGCGGTAGATCGTATTGAGCGTGCACATGAGATGAATGGAAAATCAGATATTATTCAATATTTCTCTTCTATAAGCTATTCATTATACTTTATATTTTTTCCGTGTGGTTGCGACCCATAATAGTACCACCACATATCTTCCCACGGGTGTCGTAAAAGGTGACTAAGCAAGCAGGTGCGCAGTAGCATCCTCTGAGTATCGCAAACACCTAATGGCAAGCGTGCCGATTATGTCTATCCCAGAAGCCCCCCCCCCCCTATAAATCACCCTTTTGAGGAACACCTATCTCCAGCAGTAAACGTCTTTCGGTTGAATATGCTTAATATTTAATAATCATGTTTTTTATAGTATTAATCTATGTTTGTAAGTTACCGACTAATTAAGATGTTAATATTAATTTTAACATACCTGTGCACCGTCAAAAGTTTTAAGAAGTCTCTGCTCAGAATTTGAACTTCTGATTGTCGATAATCCAGCAATTGTTGAGTTGATCATTCCAAATACGGGACTCTTTGCTGTGGGCGGATAAATTATACAAACGATTTTTATTTTATTAGATTTATATTATCCGTGGGCTAGTGATAAACAATTTCGGCACAAAATAAAATGACGCGATTTCTACTTTTCGCAAATTTTAGATTTACAAAGAGACTAATACTTACTTGTACCCTCCAGTCTTTTAACAGCCTGTGCAGCGTTTATATACCATTTCAATAGGAAAGCGAAAATAATCAACAGAAAGAATGTAGGAATTAGTGTCCAAGGCAAAGCGATGGCATTCAACACGAGTATACTCATCATTGATAGGTACATTTGTATTGTTTCTAAGATACTTCGAGGTAAGAACTCATCCATAGCACCCATGTCTTTTGAGAAACGATTTAGTACACGACCTGAAATAACCATATTTTATGTGTTTTTAGTTGCATTACCACTATCATAAGCAGATTAAAAGTGTAAAAACTATTTTCTTTTTTATATCAATAAAGTGGCAAACAGGTATACGATCCGGTTGTGGGTAAGCGGTCAGCGAAGAGTTAGGCAGAGGTGAAATAGCGAACTACACCACCCACACTGTGCCGAGCTTAGTTCCATCCCAGATGTTACAGGGGGCGAGCCTGTCGCCATATCGGCCACAAATTTCAGACTACGGTATCATACTGAGTAGAAAAACCCAATATCACTTGATCAGACCCGGGGATCGAACCCGAGACCTCAGAACGACAGTCGTACCGTAATAAAACTGCGTCACTGAAGCAGTCCGCCGAGCCTACAATGCAAATGCAAATGCAATGCAACACCAGGGGTATCGTATGCGCGCCCCTTTAGGAATAATATACAAAGAAAATAAAATACTTGAGATATTTTGAAGCAATTAGGAGTTGTACAAATGTTAAATCAGCATCAATGGAAACATATCCCCCTGGGTTATTCTTTGTTTATTTGTAATGGCATGGATAGGACGTCTAAATGGTAATAACGTAGGTAAGCGATTTTTACATGAATCTTTAAATTTTTTTTACACGTTTTAGGCTGCGTGCTTTGACCACAATCTCATCTAACTTAAGTTAGATGTGGTGCAGCTTAGGTACTGGTTCTCAAAGTACTAGGTACTACAGGAACACACCTATTGGTATTTTGCGACAGGTTTTCAAACTTGGAGGTGGTAGCTACCCAGGCGAGCATTATTCAAAAATGACCTACCACCATTCTATGATTTATTCACGATGTTTTCCTTCACCGAAAGATCAGGCTGATTTTAGTGTTAAATAGATGGGTTTGAACTCGCGCCCATTGACGCAAAATACGACCGCACTACGAACTAAGCCATCATCGCATTCTTTTGATTCAACATTTTGATGAAACCATGTGGTGGTAACCCATGAGTTTGACAATGTGTAGCCAAGCCAGTACCTCTAGGATTAGCTGTTTATCATCTTGAACCATGCCATAGCGTAGTGCTTGATTACATCTATATATACTACTAATAAATAAAATTGAAGTGTCTGTTTGTAACGTCAAAATATTTTTTTTTTACTAAATAGATCTTAATGTATATACGATAGCTACATCAAAAATCAATTTTTAAAATTTGTGTTTGTCTGTCTGTTTGTTCCGGCTAATCTACAGAACGGCTAAACGGATTTTAACGGGACTTTTTTTAATAGATAGCTGAAATTACTCTGCGTAACTTTTAATTTTCGAAAATAGTTAAAGTAAAAATTTAAAATGAATAAAATCCGATTTTCAATTCACATTTTTACGGGCAAGTGCTTGAATTTATGAGAAATATTTTTACTTTATCTTAGTATCAAAATAAAATTTACGAAATTAATTAGGGTTCTGTACAAAAAAAATAAAAAGCAGTGAAGAATATATGAAACGTGGTCGCAGCCGCGGGTACATAGCTAGTTATAAAATAAACTTACCTGAAGGATTTGTGTCAAAGAACCTCATGACAGTTACGATTAATCTCGAATATACTGTATTATGAAGATTTTCGGAAGCTCTCATGGTCATGACAACAAATGATACAATTCTCAGATGTGAAATGATTATCAGAGATAGTAATACACTTCCGTAAATCCAAAGATATTGTCCATTAGTTAAGGTACCGATTATTATATCCAGTCCAGTTTCTAGGTAAAAAAGGACAAAAGATGATTATTAGCGTATTGACACTTATACATTAATAACACAATGAATACTAGATAAGAATATTTTAATCCTAACTAATACATACACGTTGTTAACTCTAAGAAGTGTAGCCGGGATGAGAATGATGGATAAAGTAAGGAATAATGTGATAAGAGAACATTATGGTGTGGTAGAAAGATGTAGTGACAAAGATAGAGAAAGGGATGCTTAATTCGTTTGGACACGTGGGTAGGATAATGTAAGAAGATTTACGAAACAAATTTACGAGGCCAAAAAAAGTCGTCTTAGGCGAACGTATCCCGACTAGATCGAGGGCGTTCTGGAGAATGGACAGGTTAAAAGTAGAAGATGAGAAAGACGTATGTCAGGATCGTAACAAGAGGAAGGAAAAAAATCCGAGTAATTGGGCTGGTGAACAGTATTCTATTTATTTTTTATTTGGTAAATGCTTTATAGCCTATAAACAGATACTCGGTGTGTGGCAATATAACATTTTAGTAAAATCTTATAATCCAAAATATTCCTCCAAGAATTTCATCAGAAAAGAAAAATATAACAGCACATCTTACTTCTATGTTAAATTAACTTACGGGTTATTGGTAATAATTTATTGGTTTGCCCGCTTCTATTCTAAGATTTTCAGCCTAAAAATTTAGTACTGTGTCTGTAGTGGTCCGAAAACTATGAACTACTATGAAGTAATGAAATTAATGATGGAGAAGCTCGCAGATCTACAACCAGATCTCTTGTCTTCCCTTTTCTTACACAACAACGCGCAACTACATACTGAACAACAGATGATTACCAAACTACAAAATCTGGAAGTTCTCCGTCATCCGCCACTCGTCAAACAGAATTCTACTTTTTCAGGATTTGGAAACGGATAACCGAGAGACAAAATGCCTTTGAAGAGTTTTTTTTACCTCCGGTTCAACTCATTTATTCAAGAATTGAATCCATAAACTGCCACTGTATTGGGATAGATGCATCGACTGTTTGAGTGTTCTCCTTGATTCATAGAAGTAAGATAGAAAACTATTTAATCTATTTACTACTAAACACCAATTTCATAGAAAAATACCTAATTATTCTATGACATTGTTTATTGCACTTTATTTTTTATAATCAATCATTGTTACGAGTATTAAATTGTTTATAATATGCAAATTATACATTTTAAAAAATCAGCATACCTGGTTCTACACCTTCTGGTAATGATTGTTCATATTCATCAACTTGATTTGTCCTGCAAAATATGTAAATGTGAATAAATCAATGAATTTTATTAGTCGTGGCTGACAATACACATTAACAATCGTGTTGATTACTTTGAAAAAGAATACACACATCTTTGATAACGTCTACAAAACAATCGAAGAAAATATAAATAGTGTAAATTGAAAATAACTTATTAAGTGAGTTTCTTAGTTTAATCTTTACATTACGCGGTGATATTGTTTGGTTATTATGGCATAATAAAACCAATAAATAATTTTTACGTACCAAAAACTTAACCAGTAATCAACTGTTGTCGCGGCACCCTGTGTTATCAGTAATGTTATTAAAGATATTAGCAACACGAAGACGGACTCAACTGAACTAAAGTACTTATAAACAACTTCCCATTTCAAATTGCCTTTAGCCCTCTCTTCAGCTTCAAGGACTTGAATCCGCTCTTTTTCCTCATTTCCTTCGCTCTTTTGTGACATTTTCGATACTGTCCGTTGAAAAGACGGTCTTCTGTTCTGTTTAAATAATTATATTTGTTTTTATTGGTGTATAATAAATATTTTTTCTTAAGCAACTCTTGCCCTTATTTTATTTTATCATGGAAATGTATGTAAGTTACTTGAACTTTTTATTTGTGTCCAGAAAAGCAGTCTACCTGCCTGATAGCAATAATTTTTTCTATGTTTTCTTTAAAACGACTGAAATTATTTAATGCAGTTTTTTCAGATTAGTAAAGGAAAGAACACGGGGAACTAATTCGTGAATTATTTCTCGTGAATGAAGGTTCAGCCGTGAGTTAATATCATCAATACTAATAATAAATCTGTAGACTTTATCTGTACATTATACGATACCTATAGCAAAAATACAATTTTTAAATGTTTGTCTGTCGGTTTGTTCCGGGTAATCTCCGAAACGATTTTGACGGGACTTTTTTGGTAGATAACTGAAGTTACTCCGCGTAACTTAAGGCACTTAAAAAAAAAAAAAAAGGTTCCGCGTAAAAATAATTAAAACTATATTACTCAGTGAAACACATATATGAAACGCGGGCGCAGCTGCGGCTGCACAGCTACTTATATACTAGTTGTATTGTTAATAAGGAAGACACTGGATTCCGGTACATAAATTTTTTTTTCGGGGTCCAATGCATTCTCTGATTTTATTGTGTATATATGAATAAAGATTTTTATTATTATTATTATTATTATTATTATATTGAATTATTATAATGGTAAACTTAAGGGTGGTAGCTACCCAGGCGGGCATTGTTAGAAAATGCCCTACTACCATGCTATGGTTTCCTCACAATGTTTTCCTTCACCAAAAGCTCAGGTTGATTTTAGAGTTGGATAAGTGGGTTTGAACCCGCGTCCATTAACGCGGAATCCGACCGCACTATCCACTGCAATGTAGTTGATTAAATAACAATCACATGTAATACTCACAGGTTCTGTTTCATTGTTACCAGAAGTTTCACTTTCTTGGTTCGATAGTAAAGCGGAAAATTCAGTTCCAGTCTTGATTAATTCGTCGTATGTTCCCATATTTTCTATGGATCCCTAAAAAAGTTTTAAAGTTTTCTAAAAAAGTTTTTTCTATTCTATTTATTTATTACAATCGTATGTTATAAAGATATAATAGTTATTAACATATCAATATATGTATACTTTTGATATCTCTATACTACTTAATAACATTGAAGTGTCTGTTTGTAATGTCAAAATAACATTTTTTTACTAAATATAAATGATATACGATACCCATACCAAATTTTTTTTTTTAATCTTTGTTCTGTCTGTTTGTTCGGGATAATCTCGGCTGGATTGATTTTGACAGGACTTTTTTTTGTTAGATGCTTAAAGTTATTGCATAACTTAGGATATTGGGGTTTCGTATAAGAGAGAAGCGGACGCAGCCGCGGGCACACAGCTAGTTACAAATAAATGATTAAGTATTATAAACTCACCTCATTTAAAACAATAATGTGATCTGCTGATTTGAGATAATGGATTTGGTGAGTGACAAGAATGCAAGTACGACCGCGTAAATAACCCCTGATGCATCCTTCAAATAATTGTCTGCCGACATTTGCATCTACTGCGGATAGAGGGTCATCCAGTAAATAAATATCAGCCTGTGAATACAAAGTACCTTCTTTGTAATTACCCGCATATTAAAATTAACAAAAGAAATAACTTTCCAGTCATAATTTATAATGTTCACTTACTTCTCTATAAATTGCTCTAGCTAGATTGATTCTAGCTCTTTGTCCACCGGATAACGATACACCTCGTTCTCCGACTAATGACTGATCACTGTATGGAAATTGTTTGAAGTCGGGCAACAGAGAACACACTTTGCAAACCTAAGAATTAAAATATGTTAATTCTCTGAGTATTTACTTAATAAAAAAACGTTCTTCACTTTTATTTTACAGAAAAAAAATACCTCTAGATATTTCTGAGGATCGTAAGGTAATCCGAATAGAATATTCTCACGAACTGATGCTGGAAACAACCAAGATTCTTGAGAAGCGTATGAAACTTTACCATGTACACTGAGTTTTCCAGCAGATATCGGGAGTTCTTTGAGAAGTACTTGAAGTATAGACGACTGAAATTTCATAATATTCATGTTATAAAGCTTATGATTGTTAAAATGATATCCATACTTTGATAACCTTAAATCAAATACAAAGTATATACATACTTTGCCAGAACCAACAGGGCCAATTATCGCACAAAGTTTTCCTCTGTTTATACGCATTGATATATTTTTCAAGGTTACGTTTGTAGTGTCTTTACTCCATGATGCGTTTACTTTGGCAAGTTCTATGGGATAGTCACCTTTAAGAGATTCGCGAGGCCTGGCAGCTTCTAAAATTTACAACACAAAAAAAGTTATTTCGTATGCCTATTCACAAGTCAATACGTTTATAAGGATCTTACTATAATACTATATAGCAATACTACTGTTAATATAATTTCACATTAAAGGACTACTCACCAACTGGTAAAGCGCGAGAAAGGCTATCTTTCGTTGAATATTTCTTGGGAACAACATAATTAGGATCTTCGTCTTTTTGTTTACCATTAAATGACAACATATTTTTTTCTCCCTGAGAAGCAGAAGACAATACCAGATCTTCTCTCTCTTCTAAAAACGAGATAACAAACATGTAAAAAACAAATTTATGTTAAAAGTATTCCGGCGATGCCTTATGATATTGTCTGCCTACTTCCAGTAGTATTAAAGACGTTCCGGTGGGGCCTCGCTCAAGTGTCAAATCGAATGGGAGTACTAAATATGACTCTGTAGAACCGAGACGCGGTCACTTATGTTCTATCTGTTAAAGCAAATACTCCTGGTATTCCAATATAATAATGTGTATATAATACGAGTGTTAAATACTTTTATTATGATAATTATCAACGACGTTTTATATAAAATGTAAAATTAAATAAATATTGAACGTACCCAGCATCAAAAAGCTCTGAATACGCTCCAACGAAACGAACATTTCAGACAAACTTGCTATAGCTAAAGGCAATATCATTGTCACGTTCATTTGAATTGTACTGAAATATTGCTGAATTGGGTAAATCTGAAATTAAATGAAGCTCATAATATAATGCCTCTTTGTAAAAGTATGTAGGTATCACATACTTAAAATGACAAAAAAGATTTAAACTTACCAAGGTAGCTGTAACTAAATTACCAGTAAGAACAAGTGTTAATATCGTTACAAACATTATACTTCTTTCAGTAAACAACATGAATCCAAGAAACACGCTGCGAACGAAAATAGATTTCCTTAAGGCACGCATTTCATTCGATCGGGCTGCTTTTACCACTAACTGAAACGGTTTCTCCCAGGCATACATTTTTATCACCTAAAAATATAAGCAACAATTAATAATATTTATGACTACAAATATATTTTAAAGTGCAAGGTTTTTACATCCACTCAATTTTTTTCGTCCATCTATCGCATGTCGCATTACAGTCGGCCGCAGAGTAGGGGTAACGTGAAAGACGCTCAGCAAAGTAACCAAGGCTAATATGGCAGCACTCATGGCTCGCATCAGCTAATCGTGTATCATTTGATATCATAGTTTTATAAAACAACACAATTCGTTTCAATCATTAGACGTCCACTGCTGGACATAGGTCTCCCTCAGTAAGGGAGGGTTTTCTATAATCGCCACGCATGTCAGCCGGATTGGCGATCAGGTGTTTTCGTGGTTTTTAGAGGATGCTGCTGCCCATCCCCTGCTTTATCCCTTAGTCATCTTTTACGACACCCACAGGAAGATATGGAGTGGTATTGTTCTTAGCCGGCACCACACGCATAACGTAGTCAAACTAAATTGTGTCATTCAATACACGAAGTCTAGTGCTACACTGAATTTGACATAATAAATAATCTAGATTGATACGCATTATAGTACGCATAATTGTAATAAAATTACTACATTACTAACTTTCTAAACAAGATTATGAATGATTTAAATGGTACATTATTATAATTATTAACTTACATGTATGGTATCTAAGTATATACTTTTATAAATGTATATATATTTATATATACATATATATAAATTTATGTATATTGAAATATATATTATAGTACATTAAAGTTTATAAAGTTATTTATTCTTAATTTAGAATAGCACTATCTTATTAATGAATTATTTCTCCATTATAGCTGATTAGCTGTTAGAATATGCCTTGTGGCAACAAAAATTGTTGGTATTCATTCATTCATTCACTTACCTGAATACCGTTGATAATTTCACTCATTAATTTGATTCTTTTGTCAGTTTTCTGAGCAGTCTCTCTTCTTATCACAGCAGTTAATTTCGTTAGTCCAGCTAAAATATGAGTTGAAATAAAATATGTAAAAACTCATATGTTTGATTCAAATGTATACAGTTTTTATATATATTATGATAACCCATATACAGATCAAACTGGCATCTTTTAAATTACACGACTAATTGTAACGAAAATTAAGCAAATATATTACCATTAAAATAATTCATGTTTACCTTGAATTGGAAGAATTAATATAACTATACTGAATAAACCAACGAATGGTGCGTATCCAGCAGCAACCCACAAAAAGTATAGAACAACGGCTGTCTGTATTGGTATTACCCAGAGATTATGCATAAACATGAAAGCGTAATCAAATCTAGCAACATCGTTTGATAGCAAGTTCACTAATTTGCCTCCGGCAATTTCGCCTGTTGACACTTGACTCATACGTAGAAGCTGCAATAAAATATTACATTAATTATGAATATATTCTTTTTTCTTCGATATTTTTAAAATAATAAATTAAACTACCTATGTATATATGTATAGGGAAAATGGGGTCACTTTGACGCAACATCACCTCAAAACTACTGAACATATCGGGATGGGACTACTAACATTCGACGCGGAATTTGAAGCGATGATAGCGTGGTTGGTATTGTGGCCGGATTCCGCCTGAGTAGACGCGGTTTCCAGGCAACTCATAGAAATCAGCCTGACCTTTCGGTGAAGCATACGTCGTGAGGAAACCAAAGCATGGTTAGGGATGTTTGTAATAATGCCCGCCTGGGTAGCTACCACCCTCAAGTTTGAAAACCTGTCGCCAAATACCAATGGTGTGTTTCGGCAGCATCGCTTCAGTACCTCTAGGCTTAGTGCGTTTTACTATACTGGACCACGTCGTCATTTAATATCAGGTGAGATTGTAGTCTTAGCTTATACAGTTTAAAAAAAAAAGATGAAAAAATAAAGTTTACCTTTCTGAAAAGTAATGATGACGCAGCCACTTTAATTTTTATTCCGAAACGGGACACAAAATACGAGTTATGATGCTGGCACATCATGTTCACGAAGTTCAGTCCGAGCATAGCCAAGGCGTAAAAGCTCGCTTCCTCTAACGTTATCGTTGCCTCAGCTGACCAGTAAGACAGTAGCTGCGAGAAAAGTAACGGATGAACTACCCTGTCAAATCACAAACATATCACTTAGCACTTTACTAATATTTAATGTAAACATATAACACACACGCTAGTTAAGAATATTAGAAAAGGAAAAAATAAAATTTGAAAAGAATGGTAGTCATATTTATATTACTAGCTGTGTGGCCGCCGCTCCGCCCGCATTTCATGTATTCTTCAATGCGTAGTTTTTAATTGGAAAATATTGTTTTGATGGTGCTGTCTACTGAAACGTGTTTTGTTCATGATTTTATTTTAGACAAATAAAAGTAACATAAATTACGTCGAGTAACCTCTGCTATCTTTCAGAAAATCAGTGTAACCCTTCCGGAGATTAGTCTGAACAAAAAACAGACTAAAATTTAAAAAAATCTATTTTTGGTATTTCATATAAATTCATAGTAGTTAGTTAAAATTTGTTATTCTTATATTACAAACGGACACTTCCATTTTTTTTATTACTATAGATAGTTGTTGTATTTCCAATCAATAATTTTATTTATGACGTAGACTACAAACCTTATAACTGCTGAAACAGTAACAAAAATTGCTCCAGGCATGAATTGAAGCCAATAAGCTCGCCTCAAAGCTTTCCATAACGATGGGGTTCTATTTTCTCTTGACGCTTGCTCGCATTCCAATATCCAATATCTAAAACGATATGTTTCTTATTATATGAAATTTTTACAATTAGTCCTCTTCCTACTCTTATTCTATTATAATTGGGGTCTGCGCAACATGTCTTCCTTTTCCATTCATCTCCACATTCACTCCCTTTCCAAACATTTAATCTTTCACACAATCCATCCATTTATTCTTTGGTCTTCCCCTTCCCCTATAACCGGCTACATTCATATCCAATACCTTCCTTACCACATCCTCTTCCTGCCGACCACATGCCTATACCAGATCAGAGAACTGCTCTTTAAATTCTCTGTTGCTGGCGTCACTTTCAAATTTCCTCAAATGTGCTTTTTTAATTGTTATTACTACAAATTAGTCCAATGGTGAAAATGGTAAATAATAAAAAAGTAAATTTAACAAAGTATGAATCGAACAGAAGTGTTATTTTTTTGCATGACTGAAAGATAAAACAGAATTAATTATAGGTGATAGATTAATCTATGCTTAATTGTTATCATTACATTTTATCATATAAAAGATAGCGTGTCTCTTTGTATCAACATGTTTGTTTGTGAGTTAGTATCTTTGTAACTCGAGTACTGCTAACCCGATTTATGTGAATCTTCTTTAAGTCTTATTTGATTTATTTATTAGTCATGCGGGTTGATAATCTAAACAATTTTTTAAATTGATATGCATTTACATATATATATATACGATACCTATACTAAAAATACAAGTATTACAATTGTTGTCGGTCCGTAACTTTTTTTGGTAGATAGTTGATGTAACTCAGCATAATTTAGGGTACTTTTATTATTCGAGAATAATTAGGGTTCGTGTAAAAAAATTAAAACTTCTAAAAATTGAACAAGATCCGATTCAAGGCACAGTTTATAATAGAGCAAAAAAAAATCGAATTTGTTTTGGGTTCCGTATAAAAAAATTAAAATGCAGTTAAGAATATTTTAAACAGCCGCGTGATATTCATTGAATCGTATTTTGTTCACAATTTCGTGTGTGGGAAATTTTTTTACTCGGAACCCTTCCTATTTTTTTATGAAGTTATTTTTGCAACTAACAAAAGTAAAGATATATAAGTAAATTTATACACATTTAAGAATGTGTGTTTTGATAGATAATCTCGGTAAGCATTTTAAATTAAATTAATAAAATAGTTTATACTCTTCGTATAAAAAATATCAATACATACATTGGTACTCTTATATTATAGATGTTTATGCTGTGAATATATGTTTAAAATGCAGTAACTTTGTAAACCTCTTGACTTTAAGTAATCTCGACAAATATTAAATACATTTTATTTTATCAAATAAAATACAAATATGATGATTCAAGCGTAATTGATTACTTCTACAACGTGTATGTACCTTAGTATGTACGATTTATGAAAATAGTCTACTTAATAACACATTGAGCACTAACCTGGCGTTTATGGTAGTTTTCCATTGTTTTCCTATTGTCTCGTTTTTATGGGTAACCGACTTATTAAATTAAAAAAAAAACTACTTTAAATTAATTGTTTATTTATTAATATAGCTTAAAGTAAAAAAATATATATTTTGCTTGATGTGAAACGTCCACATACATTCCCATATATTCCAGTTTAAGTTATATTCATTATTCAGAGTTATTTTACCTAATTAATTCTTAACGAATCACAGTCAAAAAACGATATTGAAATGAATCCAGTATATAAATAAGACTGCATTCGTAAAAATTCATTTGCAAAAATATTTCAGGTAAATTTATTTTTTGACTTATAAGAATGATACAATGTTCATAATTAAAAGAACAAAATTAATTGGGGCAGAATGGGGCTGCTAAGTAAGCGACAGAGAAGATAAAAACCTCATTAAAAATAACAAACAGTGGAGTGAGACAAAAACCGTAAAATCATGGAGAAAGACAACACCGTAAAACATCAGGGAGGCTTAGAATATAATATATTGTGTCAGACTGGATGTACAATTTGATGGGTCATATATTAGCTTATGCCATAGGTTTAAAAAAGATTTAAAAAATTAAACTACATTTTTTTATCTTCCCCTTTAAGGTAATTTCTGGAAGTCAGGAGAGGTAATTTATATCGAGATGTTTGCCTTAAGACGAACTTACCGATGATATGAGGCGGTTTTAAGATCGCGCGATTTTGTACCGCTCATTACAGACGATCGATGGTACACCGTAATGTTGTCTTAGCGAGGTAGTAACAAGGTATACAACCGTAAATGTCTTGTATTAGGTCAACATACCGATAATGAATGTCGCTAAATCGACAATCATCACTGTTGTGGACTAGCCACGGAATTGCCATATATTTTACCTTTCAGTCAATATTAAAAAAAAACAAATGTATATCAGTAGCCGTTGTCTCTTTGTTTAGTAGTATGAACTAATAACTTTTAACAGTACCACCGAACGAATATATAAAATAACGAATTGCGTTATACCATTAACCTCAATAAGAAAAATATTCTTTTGTCTTTGTCTTTGTAAAGTCAATTTAAAATTACTTACTTTTCCAAATGTTCACCTTGTACTTCCGAATCATATTTGACGTCTGGAACAATAAGATCCGTTTCTTCTATATCCCTCTGGTTTCCTTTTACAAGAATAGGGCATATCCACCATAGAAACAGACTTGAAAAGAAGTTCGGGCTATTGCGTTTTTTTTCCTGTTGTTGATTCACGTTGTCGTTTACTTTTCCTCCGTTTTCCATTGTTTAATATTATTTATAGAGAAATAAAAATTTTGTTATAATCAATTCATTTTCAGAAAACAACTACTTATATTGACGGCCGGAGTTGAAAACGACTAAAAATCGAGTATCATTATACTAATCGGGCCAGCTGTAATCATTGACTCATTTAACTGATAAATAATTTATTATGTACGTAATAATATCTGCGCCATATTGTCAACATATCGATATTTAATGTGTTTTCATAGTTCCGTTTAGATTAAGCTGTTGCTATAACTCGCAGGCTTCTACTAATTAAAATTATTCTATCTCAAGACTTGGTTAAACGACTATGTTGCCTTGAGTTTTTGGATTATTTTGTCTTCTAGTAGTAAAATAAGTATTTAGGTACCTGCATCAAGTACTAACTTTTATGTATGAATTAATTATTGTATTGGGTTAAATAATATTGTATGTTTATTAAGATACATTTCTGTTTTATGCGTAACTTAATCTTTGATTATTTCTGTAATTTGGAAATATCCCAAAAATATTAAGTAGTTACGATTTTGTCATAATATGAATCGATTGGGTTTTTTTTTGTTTTTATCTTCAACAGATAAAGTAAAAGTGATCGTGAAACCCTTGTGAAACTGTTAAGTTCACTCGCATTAATATCATTGGGAGTTAAAAAAAACCTTATCTATCTATCCAAAAAGGAACCAAAAAAACAAGCACAAAAAAGATTATTTCCCAATATGATGTAATACGCTTAAATACGATGTAATATATCAATGTGAAATATATGACGACATAGAGGAGCCTGTCAAATAATAATCACAATCTAATCAGTGTAAAATCATAGTGAGTATGTATTTTTTTAATTGACGGATTTTATTGGATTTACAGTGAAGATGATTTTTAATATTATAAAGTTGTAAACATATTTATAAAGTGAATCCTGTAGCTGGGTACGTGTTTACGTCACAGTTCAAATTGAACAGTTTCAATGACAAGATACAGTTATAGTGGATAGTTGAGTGTGCAGTGAAATAAGGTGTTAAATTACCGCAAGTTAACAGCGTTTAGTCAGTTCGAAAGAAACTGGATGATGTCGTTTGCGAATTTTAGTTCACCTTTCACAATGTCTCGTTTCGGAACATTATCTGTGGTAAGCTATAGACCGTTATCAGGACGTTGACTGTTGATAGACTCTCTCGCCCATCGGCTGCTCTGGGAGTGTTTCTACTGTAGTGAAGGGATTCCCAAACTATTTTAGACAAGAGATCCTATTTCCAAAATAATCTGATACCTCAAAACGCACAACCAAATTGTTGTCAATCGAAACTTGACCAAACATATTGACTTGTCGAATTTTCAATCTTGTACAAACCTATGTACGCTTATCATCAACTTGCTGAGTTTTTTGATGATTGTAATAATTTCTACTAAAATTTTAGTAATTCTTAAAATAAGTTAGTACACGTAACACAACTTATACAGTATCTTGAAGTTTCAAATAAGAACTTGTGTTAATTAAGTGGGGACGATTTTTAGACCTCGTGGACTCCCAAAATCAGTTTTCGTTTACACCGACCTTTAGGAAATCTGTATCGACCCCTAAGACCGGAGTCATCAATCATGTACTCCAAGTAAATGATTTTATTCAATTGTGACTGTGACCATGAAACAAGTTGTGAACTTGGAGGTAGGAAAATTTATTAACAATACAAACGAAAAAATAAATTTGTTATTTAAATGTAAAATGATGAAATTTCCAATTATTTTTACTATCTAAATTATTTCGGAAATTTATAATAATTGTTATATTATCTAAAAATATCAACCATCATCGAAAAAATACAATAAAAGCATGATTTAGCAATCAATAAATGGGCGTAGCTGAGCTCATTAAGGATTAACATTAACGATCATGTCATTTGACAACAGAATCTTTTTAGTTTTTTATAGCAGCTCGGTAAAGTGACGGCTTTGTTGTGCCTGATGGTAAGCACAATATAATTCAAAAACGGTGGCGACCGTCGAAAGATCGGTTTATCCATCGTCAGTCGTCCCTGTCATGCTTTTCTTACACGGTGTAGTCTCAGTGCATTGACCACAATCTCACCTGATTTTAAGTTACGATATGGTTCAGGATGGTAAACATACTAAACCCAGAGGTATCGTTTTTCCAAGTGATGTTGCCGGAACACACCTATTGGTATTTGGCGACAGATTTTAGACATTATTAGAAAATGCCCTACCACCATGCTATGGATTCCTTACGATGTTTTCCTTCGCCGAATGCTCAGGCTGATTTTAGAGTCATATAGGTGGTCTCAAAACCGCGTCCATTGACGCGGAATCCGGCCGCACTATCCACTGTGCCATCATCGTTTCAAATCATGCTGACTGGCAGAGAGAATAGCTCACACTAGCAACGAAAAATATCATTTAACCCTTTCTTCGGCTGTCATTAGATAGCATTCCCTTATCCTACATTAACTAAGATCAACAAAACATGTATTATTCTTCTCTCTTCTCTATCAGCTGTCGTTTCAAAATTCATACCATTTATACACATACTAGCTGTCTGCCCGCGGTTGCACATGCGTTTCACATATACGTTTGAACTTTTTTTAAACGGAACCCTAATTAATTATCTAACAAAAAATTTGTACTAAGATAAAGTAAAAATATTTCTCATAAATTATAGCACTTGCCCGTAAAACTATGCATTGAATCGAATTTTATTAAAGTTTGTATTAGTTTTATTTTATTTACGCGGAACCCTAAATATGTTCGAAAATTAAGACCCTATGTTACCGCGAGTAACTTCAGCTATCTACCAAAGTTCCGTCAAAATCAGCCCAGACGTTTACCCGATACAAACAGACAGACACAAAAACTTTTAAACATTGTCTTTTTGGTATAGGTATCGTATATACATTCATATCTATTTAGTAATAAAATTAATTTTGACATTACAAAGAGATACTTCAATTTTATTTATTAGTATAGATAGATTATTCTTGAACCAAACCTTCTTCGGTCTTCTATCTCCATCCACCTTCATACTTTCTAGTTACGTGACTTATCTCTCCTTATGGTAGCCCCATACCACGCCAACCTACTCCCTAAGTTCTCTGTTGTTGATTTTACCAAGCTTTCTTTAATATACTCATTTTTAATCTTATCTGACATTTACACACTTACTCCCACATGCGCGTGTCTTCATTTATCTACCTAACACTCAGATCCATACATTACGGCAAGTCCTGTATGGTAATACTCTTATCAAGCGTAGATATATATACTTTAATTTCTATACAAGAAATTATCGAAAATATAAATTTAATGAGGAAAATTTTTATCTTTTTCTTATACATTAGCTGTGTGGCCGCGACTCCGCTCGCGTTTCGTGTATCCTTCACTGCGTAATTTAGTTTTTAAATTGTCATTGGGAAAATAAGGTTTTGATGTTGCTGTCTATTCAATCGAATTTTCCTTCACAATTTCATCAGTTTTACACGAAACCCTAATTAGTTTCCTTTTTTTGTTTTTAAGTGATTCCAGAAATATTTCTTATAAAGGTATCACTTTTCAGTGAAACTGATTATTGAATAGTGTTTTATTCACAATTTCATGACTGATTTACAAGAACCCTAATTATATCCCTAAAAAAATTTTTGGTTCTAAAAAAAGGCAAAAATATTTATATAATGTAAACTGAGCATTGAATCATTTTTTTTTAGTTTTTTATGCTGAACTGTAACATTTTTCCTGAAATTATTTTTGCAACTAAAAAATAAAAAAGATATTTCTTACAAATTCAAACACGTGCGCCAGTGAAACTGTGCATTGAAATTTCATGAGTTTTATTTTTTTACGCGAAACCCTAATAATTTTCGAAAAACAAAAGTACCCTAAGTTACGCGGAGTAACTTCAGGTAACTACAAAAAAAGTCCCGTCAAAATTTGGTGCAGCCGTTTCGGAGATTACCCAGAACAATCAGATAGTCACCCAAAAATTGTAATAATTGTACTTTTTATATAGGTATCCTATATAGTACATTCATTTCTACTTAGTAAAAAGTTGTTATTTTGGCATTACAAACAGACACTTCAATTTTATTTATTAGTATACATAGACAAAACACAAACAATTTAGTGCCCTTTTCTCGTCTGTTTGTGAATACATTTTATTTTTCTTTTTATTATTGTTTAGTAACCATATAGCTGAAATCAATTTTTTTTAAACATTACGTCTACGGCATTCATATCTTTCGAAGGACAAATAAGAACTCAAACTATAAGTAAACTTGATTTCATTCAATAAATTATTTAAATTGAATAAAGATTTCTCTAAGTTAGAAGTATGCTAATTAATTGGAACATTAATAATAGTGAAATTAGCGTTTATACTGGTTTCACACTGAGCTATTTTAAAGAAGGAAAAAAAAACATATTTTGTTTTATTGGCTTACCATATTATTAAGGAAGATATAATAAATAAATAATAACCTTGCGTTATCTACTCATACTGATAGTTTGGTAAAATCATGATTAATTTAGTCTCCATATCACTTACTCGGTATTGATTTGACAGTAATGTGAATCAATTTTAATAATTATAAATAACTTAAGCTATATTGATGGAATCCATCCATCCATACAGTTATAAGGCTTCCACTGTTGGGCATAAGTCTCCCCCAATAAGGGGGGAATTGGCGTAATTGGCACGCTTTGCAGGCGGGTTGGCGATCGCAGTAGGTGTTTCAGGTACTCAGAGGATGCTGCTGCCCATCCTCCGACTTTTTCCCTTAGTCGCCTTTTACGACACCCACGGGTGATACTATTCTCACCGGCCGGCACCACACGGTTACATTGATGTTGGTTATTTTGGTATTGTATAATAGTTAAACGGTAAGATATTCATTTCTGAGTTATGCGCTTGCCATTAAAACTGATCATTGAGTCGCTTTTTTTTACAATTTCTTAGGCTTTAATTTTTTTAAACGACAGCCTCATTGTTCAAATACCTGTTCAGTAAAACTGTCCATTGAATCGGATTTTATTCACAACTTCATGAGTTTTAATTTTCAAAAAATAAAAGTAGCCTAAGCTACGCACAGTAACTTCAATATTCAGCCAAAAGCCGACACCAGACGGACTACAATACTAATGATCGAGTGAAATCTAAAATATTACCTGCGAGGTTGAGACCATTCTTGATCTGATCGTACTTTCTTTCACAACATGACACTCTTTATGTAAAGTCATTTCGAATAATACAGAAGTAAAATAAATCTTACATACGCGAATTAACTTCTTTTTTTTACACTATATAGACGATAAGTTATAGGTTTAAATAGTTTTTTTTTGAAGTGATTTTAAGCGTTTTCAGGCGACTGCGGATGAACCAAAAACTCCATAAATAATTTAAAAAACACCATATCATTTACAATATAATAAGGGAAAGTGTCTATAAAATAAAATCTTAATTTAACGGAAAAAAATATTTTAACTAACTCTCACCCCTTTTACTGTACGGAATGTATTTAAACCGATGACAGCACAGTGGGTAGTGCAGCCGGATTCCACGTTAATCGACGCTGGTTCGATCCCACCTATCCAACTCTAAAATCGGCCCGAGCTTTCGGGAAAGAAAACATCGTGATGAAATCATAGCATGGTGTTAGGGCATTTTCTAATGGTACACGCCTAAGTAACTATCACCCTCAAGTTTGTAAACCTATCGCCAAGTACCAATAGGTGTGTTCCGGCAGCATCACTTGAGAACCAGTAACTAGGTTTAGTGTGTTTACCATCCTGGACTACATCGTCACTTAACATCAGGTGAGATAGTGGTCAAAGCTCTGAGCCGTGATACCGTGAAAAAAAAAATGAAAAAAATACATAATAGTTATGTGTCCGCATTCCTTTAATTCCCCTTCTCATCGACTCCCCTTTAAGACGTACTCATATTTCTCAATTTTACAGAATATTTAGAATTATTCAAAGCGTCATTCAGTAGGTTTCGTTACTGATAACCGTTTTTTTTTTGTATGAGTCACTTTTAAATGACATTTAGATCTTATCATTTTATCAAGAATTATTGTGTATGTAACTAACTTATAATTCGTACCTTTTAGCAAAAAATATCTTACATATTATAATCACCACCTGATAATGACTCAAGGCCAATGTTCATTTTAATAATTCGTTGCTTTTATACGAGTGGGATAACCATCTAGTATTTAATGTAATTTTGTTGGTAACTACTTAAAATTAAAATTCTTCTCTTTCATCTAAAAAAAATGTAAAAAAAACTATGTATCATCATCATAATATTAATACATGAAGCAAAACTTTGTAACGCTTTTTACGAAAATTGCACAGACATTTAGTTTTAGACAGTATAGTTCACACCCTACCATTAGTTTGAAACAGACACACGATCTTTTATTATCCCTTACGATAATCGAGGGAAAAACTCAATCAGGAAGAGGAATTTAGAAGACAAAATCAGCTTTCAATAAAACATTTAATATACACAGAATGACACTAAAACAACTAGTCACTAAGAAACAATACATTTTCATGCATCTTTCTTTAATTTGTGACTGGCAAATCCAAAGGAATATCGATTTCAGTTTCGTGCTAAGCTTTTTCAGAAGCTTTTGCTACATCTAAGGGTCTTTCATTAAATGTGACGTTTATAGACCTCATTAAAGAATAATACTCTTGATTCCATAGTCTATACCCATCATCATTTTCATACCCTATATTTATATACATATTAAGGCTTTCCTGTAAAGTTTCTTTCTATTTTATTTAGGTACGTGAGCATAACAAGGTGTTCCAATAATCCTTAAATGCTTTATTTTTGGCTTTTTGCCTATCCAAAGTTCATAAGGAGATTTGTGTTCCACTACAGTTAATCCAGTTCTGTTTAGTATGTAAACAGCAGTATTTACCAACTCAGCCCACCACACCTGAGGTAGCTCTTCATGCGCATGCATCATTGATCTCGCCGACTCAACGATTGTACGATTTTCTCTTTCGCTACATCCGTTCTGCTGTGTATATGGCATTATCAGTCTTTTTTTAAATTCTTATTCCGTCAATATTTTACGTACCTCATGATTATCAAATTCTTCACCGTTGTCACTTAACAACTCATTAATTTGATATCCAGCTACTTTAGTTTCAGCCAACATTTGCTTAAGCTTTTTCTGTACTTCAGAATTATGTCTCAGAAAGTATACAAAACGGTAACGAGTATATTTATCTTTAAACAGTACAAAATATCGAAACTTAGAAAATGACATTGGAAAAGGTCCACAACCATCAGTGTGAATACGTTCTCAAGTTAGTAGCTTTTTCTCCAACACCAAATTTTTGTCGATGTGCTTTACCAAAAATACAGCCTTCACAAAATTCTCCACTATCTTTCGTGTAAATTCCCAATTCTTTTTCAATTAAACTTTTGACGTGCCTCTTATTGTGGTGACCAAATCGTTCATGATATAATTGTAGCATATCAACGTTTTGCACCAAGTTCACTGTCACCATAGGTGGTACGAGTTTACAATTGTGTAAATTGTGTATCTGGGCCTATAACCAATTAAGGGAAAAACACAACAAGGAAAACGAATTTATAAGACAAAATCAGCTTTCGATAAACAATTTAATATACTCGTACACAGAATGACACGAAACAACTAGTCACTAAGCGACAATACATTTTCATAAATAATCTTTCTTAAAAGAATGACATATCAAATAGGTTTTTACATTGCTAATGAAACCTTCTTTAATAACGATTACCAATGCATTATCAATCACATGTCAATATCAGACTTGATATATATTTACCGGGTAGACGGAATATTGACTTTTGAGGTTTTATTTTAAGCAATTGCTAATCAAAAGCAAAAAATTGTTAGCGTTTTTATAAATTGCGGTCGAATTTCGATCACAGGCGAGCACTAGTTCTTATAAATGTACACATTTCTTAAAGTTGAATTTAATTATTATAATTCAAAAGTTATGTATTTTACTTGATCACATTTTTTACCAATAGGTTATTTCACCATTATTTTTACAGTACTTTATTTTGATCCTTCGATAATATTTTTTTATTGTTCCATTTATTCTTTTTTAAGGAAAAGGAAAAGGTTCTAGTAGACCATGCAGCTAAGTCAAACGTTAGGAACACTATCAATAAAAGAATGGCGGTAACAAAATGGTGGCCTTCCGTTTCGACCACAATGGGAATGATTGGGACATTCCAGAATACACGCTCAGTGTCATTATTTTCACTTCACTAGACTTGCGTATCATAACTACACTATATCACGTAAAATGCCACCAAAATTTTATAATATATAGATAAATATTGCAAAATAATGAATTAAAAACAAGGACGACAAGATGACGAACCAAAATCGCGCCAAGCACAACCCCACCCTTCGATAATAATATGTTTCTAGACTTTTTTTTTTTCGATAACGTTAAATGCCCAAAAAGTCATTTCAATTTTAAATAATAAATCCCCGCCATTGATATATAAAATCCCATATATTCCCACGAGAAAACGTTAGGCGTCATGCTGCTTTAGATCGTTTTCTACTTTGTGTTAAACACACACAGTTTGTGCCAATGTCATATGGATAAAACGTATTTTCAATTTTTTATCAACGATGCCAAACTCTAGCAAAACGGGGTGGGCCACCCTGCTCGAACTTTCCATAGAGTTTTCTCGGCACCTCAGAACAAACTTTACGCGTTATTATTAATAACTAGCTGGGTGCCCGCGGCTACTCCCGCGTTTCATATACGAGTATTCATCACAGTGTTTTTAATTTCTTTTATGCGGAACCCTAATTATTGTCCTAAATTTTTTTTGAGTATTAAGATAAATTAAATATACTCTTTATAAATTCAAGTACTTGCCCGTAAAATTGACAATTAAATCGTCTTTTTTCCATGTTTAATTTTTTATGCAGAACTGGATTTTTCCTGAAATTATTTTTGGTACTAAAAAAAGCAAAGATACTTCTCACGAATTCAGACACCTATTAGTGAAACTGTGCGCTGAATCGGAATTTATTCGACATATCAAGAATTTTAATTTTTTTACGCAGAACCCTAATTATTTTCGAAAACCAAAAGTACCTACCCTAAGTTACGCGGAGTAACTTCAGCTATATAAAAAAAGTTCCTTCAAAATCGGTCCAGCTGTTCCGGAGATTACCCGGAACAAACAGACAAAAATTTTAAAACATGTATTTTTGGTGTAGGTATCGTATATACATTCATATGTGTTTAGTAAATAAACAGACACCTCAATTTTATTTATTAGTATAGATACATTTAACTTCTACAAAATAACCAAATTATATCACACAAAACCTGACAGAGTCAAATACACAAGGTAATGAATTAAAAGGATTAAAGGATCTGGAGATTACCCGAAACAAACAGACAGACAGACAAAATTTTTAAGAATATATTTTTTTGGTATAGTTATCCTATTTTATTTATTAGTATAGAAGATACACTACACCAAAAACAGACACAATTTTTAAAAATATATGTTTGTTTTTCTAAAATTATTAGGATTCCGTGTAAAAAAAATTAGAGCTAATGAAATTTCGAATATATCCGATTCAACGCAGTTTCACTGGCAATTGTTTGCATGTATGAGAAACAGTTTTACTTTATAATACTCGTATATAATTAGGTTCCGTATAAAAAAAACAAAATAAAACGCAGTGAAGAACATATTAAAAGCGTGCGCAAGCGCAGGCACACAGCTATAATATAATTCACAGAATGAGTAATGAAAAAGACATATTTACTGAACGATATTTCCGTTTAAAAACGTTACTTCCAAACTACTACTTATAAATAAGTTTTACAAAAAAAAAAAACTTTTCTTGAAATATACATAATAATACGGAACCCCTTTCACACTTAAAACTTATATACATTACTTTTTCATTTAAATAATAATCTGTGTGTATATGTCCAAAATTACATATAAGGTAAATTTTTGCATCCGCACATTTATATCTAAATCAGTATCTACGTTGACAATCACTATAATATATATTTATTATTTTGGTCCATATACTTCATAGTTCTAAGGTTTAAATTTATTTCAGCATATCATTTCCACAATATCACTTCACTATCACATAATTTTACACGCACATTTTATATCAATACTCTGAACTCGAAGTAGAGATCGATTAGTTTCGACTGGATATCAGAATTGATTAATCATAATAATAAGTGTACAACAGTTATTATTTTATCGGCTAGTTTTACGCTAATCCTTGCGATTGTAGTCAATGACACATTTTGATAATAAAAAGGAGAGTTTTACCTAAAAATAAAACTTCCTATTATTTTCTGATCCACATCCGGAATCTTTAAGTGTAAAGAGGCTATTTGTAGCCTACTTTTTGCCACCTTTTTTTTTTTTTTTTTTTTTTTTTTTTTTTTTTTTTTTTTTTTTTTTTTTTTTTTTTTTTTTTTTTTTTTTTTTTAACCGCCCGCCGCTTTTGGGATGGGGGCGATACGGGATGGCTTTCGCAAGCACCGCGTCGCCCCCTGCGGCGAACCCACCGGGCCTCGTCCGTGCACCCCTCCTCATCTCGTCTTGCAACGGCAAGATATAGCGAGGAGAGGCCACCACCAGCCCCCCATCACCCAGCCTTCGCCATTACGGCGGAATCCGCGAAAACGGTGCCCTCATCGACGGAGGCCGGCAAAAAAAACACCCCCCCCATGTGATGCCGGTCCTCTCTCCCAGCATCAGCACAAACCGCACACTTCGGCGTCTCCGCTGCGCACTCCACAGCCTTATGGCCGTGGACCCCGCAGCGGAAACACTGTTGCCCTCTATCTACAACCGCCGCACACAACGCCCGTGTGTGCCCCAGGCCCATGCACCTAAAACATCGCATGGGCTTTGCCTCAAGTGCACAGACCCGAGCCACACTCCAGCCAAACCACAACCTGCCCTCTCTGTATCAATCTTAATCCCGCCTCTACCGGGAGCGACATAAATATCGCCCTGGCCCCCCCTCTCGCAATCCTGACCGGACCTGCCTTTACAGACTCCGCCCCTATCTCCAGCTCCTGAGCAACCCGCCACACAACCTCGTCTGACGTCACTGAGTCCTCCAGGCCCTCCAAGCGGACCTCGATCCGCTTCGTCGGCCTGAAGACCTCAGCCACACCCTCCATAACCCCCCGCAGGCTGGCAGCGAGGGCATCCGCATGCTCCATGCCACAGGGACCCGAGATCTCCAGGATCCGAGCCCCTGTTGCAGTGGGGCGACACGAAACACCCTCAATCCCCAGATCATGCAATCCCACCTTCGACTTGGCATCAGCAAACACCTCCTTATACGTAACCCCCCTCGCCACCGCGTCCGGCCTCAATGTGACGACCACCGCTGCCGTCCGTGGCGGCAACGGAAGTCTCACCCTCCTCTGCACTCCTCTCGCAACCCCTGGCTGCACCGTCCTGTCCCCCGAAGGAACAACCACCTCACCACTCTCTTCCTCGTCCTCTTCCTCCCCTCTACCCTCACCCAGGGATCCTCTGCCCGCTGCACTCCCACCTCCACGGCGACTGAACCCGGCAAAGGTGCCCAGTCCATTCCCAGCGGAGGCCCCCCCTGCAGTACCCTCCTGCACACTCTCCCCCTCTACCTCTCCCTCGCACTCATACGAGGCAAAGCGGCAGTCGGGATATCCCTCACTTTCAACCTCTGCTCCACTGCCCCCAGCCTCGCACTTATACCCTCCAAGACCTCTTTGAGGGGTGAGGCAGAACTTGCTGTTTCATCCCTCTCTGAGGCCACCTTTTCCTTCCTCTTCATCGCCTTCCCATACTCCTTCCTCACCTCCACGACATCTTTCCGCAACCGCATCGCCTCCTCCTCCAACTTCCTATTCCTTCTCGTCATCAACCTCAGACGCTTCGCCAATTCCAGCGCAAACCTGGCCAGCCCCCACGTAAACTGCCCCGTCCCCCTAAGTCTATCAAGACTCGTCCCTCTCTTTTCCGCCATGGCCATGGTCTTCACCACATTATCCGCCGTCACCATCAGCTGTTTAGGGGTCATGCTACACACTCCAAGAGAAACAGACCCCTCCCTCTTCAACAGATCCTCCACCAAGGTCCCATCCTCCTCCTTTATCCCAGCGTAGTACCCCGCCGGATAGCAAGAGTCCCCCCAGCCCCTCATAGTCTGCTTCCTCCTGAAGCACCACCACAGAAGACCATCTCTCATCTTCCTCACTACCTCCTGCATCATCCATCACTTCCAACTCCTAGACAAAGTCGCACTATTCGCCCTCCTCGACGATCTTGTTGCCGCAGAAAGCGCCCGCGCTCGCCGTGAGACAGTTGCGCTTACGTCCGTCCCGGACGGCGTCCAGCACGCCACTCACTTTTTGCCACCTACGAGAATGAGACGTGACGGGTGGTGAACCGTGTCGCCGCCATTTCTATACTAATAACAAAAGTGAAGTGTCTGTCTGTAATGTCAAAATATTATTTTTTGACTAAATAGATATTAATGTATATATGATAACTATACCAAAAATATAATTTGTAAAATTGTTGTCTGTCTGTATAGGATACCATCGTTTCGAATGGATTAGGAGGAGACAACGGTAGTTCGGGCGGCCGGGTTTCGCTTACCCGTATATTAACATTATATTTGCCGGATAAGATAGCTAAATGACGATAGTTATAGTTCTACTAGTGACACCCTCGGAGACTTTCTAAAACAAAGTTTTGGACGTCACCAGAATAGGTTCTTTAATGTTTGCCATTTGAATGCTCAGAGCTTACCTAGTCACTACAGTGATTTACTAGAGGCCTTTACTGCTACCAATGTTCATGCCATTCTAATTTCTGAGACGTGGCTCAAACCACATTTACCTTCTACAATGTATCCTCTTCCCGGTTTCATACTTATCAGAAATGACCGCGCGGACAAGCGAGGAGGTGGAGTTGCGATATATCTCCGTAGTGATTTTTCATACAAAATTGTTGCCGCATCACCATCTCAGTACTCAGCTTCTGCGGAGTTCCTATTCTTAGAAGTGTGGGTCAAAGATACTAAAACTTTAGTTGGAGTAGTGTATTGTCCTCCTTCTATAAATTACTTTGCTGACCTTGAGTTAGTTTTTGAATCTATGGGATCTGATTTTGCACATCACATCATAATGGGTGATTTCAATACTGACATACTTGCTCAACACTCGCAGCGTACCATTAAACTCCTAGATATCGTTGAGTCTGCCAGTCTTCACGTTTTGCCCCTTAGTCCCACTCACCACAATTTATCTGGGGACGACACTTGGTTAGATATCATTCTAACTTCCACCCCGTCATTTACTTCCTCTTATGGTCAATATCCTGCTCCTGGCTTTTCTCATCATGATCTAATTTTCATTTCCTATATCCTTAAACCTCCTAAACCCAAACCAAAAGTACTCCATATACGCTGTTTTGCTCGCATGGATATTAATCAGGTCCAAGAGGATGCCTCAGCAATTAGTTGGGAACCTTTGTTAGGCGCTGACACTATTGATGATAAAGTTCAGATATTTAATGCTGTTATAACAAACTTATACGACAAGCATGCTCCGGTCAAAGAAGTTAAATTAAAGCGTCCGCCGGCACCCTGGATGACAACTGGAATCCAAATGGCAATGAGACGGAGGGACCGTGCATTTCGTAAATTTAGGAGAGAGCGTTCTGACTTTAATTGGAACTTATTTAAAACCGCCAGAAATCGATGTAATCAGATGGTACGCAATGCCAAACGCAAATTTATTTTAAGTAACATCTCTTCTGCGTCTTCTTCAGGCAATATTTGGAAGTTTCCTTGGCACTCTGGGTATTGGTAAAACCCGGCATGTAGATCTACCTAAGACAATAGAGTTGAATGACATAAATCGCCATTTCACCACTTCGAACCAATTATGTGATTTAACAAAGAGTCATACATTGGATTACATAGCAGGTTTACCAAGTACTAACATCCCCACTTTCAACTTTTCCACGGTAACGCTAGAAGAGATTAAAAAAGCTATACTTTCTATTAGATCAGAGGCAGTGGGTTGTGACAGCATCAGTCGGCAGATGATCATCACCATTCTAGACCATATTCTTCCTGTTATAACTCACCTTATTAACTTTTCTCTTTCCTCCGGACTATTCCCATCTGAATGGAGAAAGGCTTATGTTCTGCCATTACCTAAAATTGCCAACCCCACTCTAGCTAGTCACTTTAGACCCATATCTATTCTTCCTTTCCTTTCTAAAATACTCGAATCATGTGTACATAAGCAGTTGTTTTCCTTTATCAATAGCAACAACATTTTTGAGTCCTTTACAATCTGGTTTCAGGCCTGGGCACAGTACTGTTTCTGCCTTGCTTAAAGTTACTGGCGATCTTAGAGCAGGTGTAGAGAACACAATGGTTACAGTGCTGGTTCTGGTAGATTTTTCTAACGCCTTCAATACTGTTAGCCACGACATACTTCTTGCTATTCTATCTTATTATAAGATCTCACTGGAAGCATTGCAATGGTTCTCCTCCTATCTTCGTGGACGTCAGCAATCTATTTGCGCTGATGGGACTACATCTAACTGGTGTGAGCTCATTGCTGGTGTTCCTCAAGGCGGTATACTCTCACCTCTTCTTTTTTCCTTGTTTATTAATCTCTTAACTTGTGAACTTCGATGTACGTATCATCTGTATGCTGATGACTTACAATTGTACGCTCAAGCCAGGGTTGAAAACTTAGCGACTGCGATAGATTGTGTAAATCATGATTTGGTCGCATTAGAAAAGTGGACCAAAGGGTTTGGTCTATCAGTAAATCTTTCCAAGTGTCAGGCTATTATAATAGGAAGTCCACGTATGGTTAGTACAATAGATTCAGCCACATTACCATCAATAATGTTTAGTAGCTCTGCAATTCCAATCAGCCGTGTTGTAAAGGATCTTGGTTTACACATAGATTCCACCCTGGGATGGAGAACGCAAATTTCAAATATAAGCCAGAAAGTTACTAGTACTCTAAGGTCACTGTACCGCTTGAAAAATTTTCTTCCAGTAAATATTAAAATAATGCTGGTGCATACTTTAATCTTTCCCGTTATTGATTATGGTGATGTGTGTTACTTCGAAGTCAACGCTGATCTGCTCGATAAACTTGACCGCATTCTTAATAATTGCATACGTTTCGTTTTTAACCTTCGAAAGTACGACCATGTATCGACTTATCGCAAGCAGCTAAATTGGCTACCTATACGTCAGCGGCGGAGTTTGCGGGCGTTGACAACTTTATATTCTTTGTTATTTTCTCCTAATGCACCTGCCTACTTAACACCGCACTTTCAGTTTCTAAATTCTAGCCATGATCTGAATCTACGTTCTTCACATAATCTTCTCCTTCTGTGTCCTCCTCATACCTCTGGTTTAGTACATTCTTCCTTCTACATCCAATCTATTCTTCTATGGAATGCACTTCCCTTGGAAATCAGGATGTCCACGAGCCGTATGGCTTTTAAAGCCAGGGTACGGCAGTTCTTTACTAATTCTTTAGCAGAATCATCGCACTAATACTTTTCTATTAATTAATGTATTGTATATATGATGTATGTATGTATTATATGTATATGTGGTATGTATTTTATTATATTGGTATCTATGTATGTATATAATATTATATTTGTGTATAAGTATATATTATTATTATTTAGTTTTGCACCTACCTTTGTTGCTTTCTTCACCACCCTAAGGTTGACTGGGAGAAAATGCCTAAGGCATTAAGTCCGCCTTTGTACTTAAATGTGTGCAAAAGTATTAAATAAATAAATAAATAAATAAATGGAAGAAGAATAGTTGGTTATCTATAAATATATCACTCTAATTAATTCGTAAGATGCTGCTCTCATTTTGGAATTTTCTAGAACTTATAGGATAATTGCCAGCAAATAATTGTTGTAAACGCTCTTAACTATAACATTTGTTATCTTACGTTGGGGCAGTCTAGTTATAAGCATTTCTGTGGGCGCTGTTTGAGTAAAGTTATGACTAATAATGTTAGTTTCTCGCCTTAAATTTTGAATGACATTAAGAAGTTCATGCTTCTTTGGATCAATATTGAAATAGAAAGGAGGAGTTATAACAATAGCGAAACTGTCAGAATATGGAAGTCAATATAATAAAAGAGATATATCGATCTTGTGTAATCGCAAGCTAGGCAAACACTAACCATGTCCCTTACAATGCTCCAAATTACATTACAGATGCTGAAATGCTACAGATTAATCGGGTTGTTATTGATTAGAGCGTTTCAACAGCTAACGTTAATATAATATATACTCAACTCCATCAAATTAAAGTCCGTAATTTTTGACAGGTCATTAATGTAGGGGAAGATATGTTTTCTCATTAGCGTATGAAATAGTTTGATGGGAAATTGGCAATTATAACTGTAGCTATTGTTGTGTTGCAGATAGTATCAGACACTACAATCCCTTTAAGGACAGTATTGCATTTTCATATCCACTGTTGTCATTGAACTTGAGATATTTTGTACGGAAAAACTGGAAACTTAACGAACTTGTCATCACTTTCACATCACACGGTACAGCAATGGACTTTTGGTAAAAATGAAAGATAAATTTTATTTTATGTCAAACATTCTCGTTCGTCATATTCTAGAATGACATTCCATTCTAGATATTGCAAGCCACTACAGAATCTTGCGGCTGAGTGCCTTCAGCACTCGCCTCAGAAGTCACGGTGAAGCTGTAAAGGCCCTTCCGGTCAACAGCGTTAGCTAGGTTAGAAAAAAAAGCCACTACAGAATTTGACATATTTTGAACACACTATATATTTAAGTGATTCAATAAATTTTATTGAAATAAAAGAATGGACAATATCTATGTAATGTTATACAGTTAGGCTATCCTTACGATACTTTGTTTTTGCAATTTCTAAAAACTCTTTGCTCATGTTATCGCCTGTTTCTTTAACCAAGGAGGTAAAAAAACACTATTCGGGTTGGACATTAATAAATAAGGATGATCGAATTCCAATGCGGTTCCCTTGTCCATAACAAGCACTCGGTCCGAGTCTATGATTGTGTTCAATCTATGGGCGATCGTGATCACTGTGCACAAAGCAAACTCACGACGAATCGTCTTCTGAATGAGTTCATCCGTTCTAAATAAAGATAAAATGCATTTTATTTACTAATTATTTCTTTTCTATCATGAATAGTTTGTAGCAACACGATCATCGTCGTCCGCGCCCGCGCATCTCATCCGAGGTGTCGGGCGAGACGACCTTTGCCGCGTGGCCAGTCGCGAACCGCCCACGATAGCGGAAGGCGCGCGCGCACGCTCGTCGATAACATATATATATATCATTGTATCGTAATACGTATAATTATATTCGCGTTATACAAGTATATGTGGCTTTTAATTACAACGAATCCCACATATAATTGGTGACCACGACGCGTCGAACATTAAAAATAAAAAAGTGAAAACCGCGTGCTTCGTACGACCACCGTCCGCCATTTTGATTAAGTGTTCGTCCCGTTAAAATGTCGCTACCGCTAGACAATGTGACTGTTAATAGTGTTAGTGTTAAAGTGCCGCCATTCTGGCCTGACGAACCAACATTATGGTTTGCACAATTAGAGGGACAGTTCGCGCTCGCTAACATTACATCAGATATGACAAAATACAACTACGTGCTGGCTAACCTAGACTATAAATACGTCACCGAAGTTAAAGACATTATAAAAAACCCGCCGAGCTCGGGAAAATACGAAAAGTTGAAGAACGAACTCGTAACAAGACTCTCGTCGTCGCAAGAGCAGAGGGTACGTCAGTTACTGACACATGAAGATATCGGCGATCGCAAGCCGTCTCAGTTTTTACGACACTTGCAGAGCCTTGCTGGTCCCAGTGTACCAGATGACTTCGTGCGATCATTATGGTCAAGCCGATTACCGACTCACATACAGGTAATTGTAGCGTCGCAACCACGGAGCACTCTGGATGAGCTAGCAACGCTCGCTGATACGGTGAACGACGTCATCGGTCAACCTCAGGTACAGGAGATGTCAAATACAACGCCTAACGCTGAAATTAGTGAATTACGCCAGTCTATAGCGGAGTTGACTCGGCAAGTAGCTGCATTATCTACACGCTCGCGGCGGAGGTCACGTGGACGTAAGCCCAGTTTGCATAGTTCTCGAACATCATCGAAAGAAAGGCGTCAATTTTGTTGGTACCACTGGAAGTTTCGTGATCAAGCTATCAAGTGCCGTTCACCTTGTAGCTACAAGGGAAACGCGCCGGGCAGTCGGTAATGTCGGCCAAAAACGACTGCCTCTCTAGTGGCCGCTTGTTTATTACAGACTTTAAAACTAAAATTCGATTTTTAATAGACACTGGTTCGGACTTATGTGTATACCCACTAAAATTTGTGATTAATAAACGCCTTCAGCGAACAAATTATGAACTTTTTGCAGCCAATGGCTCAGTTATAAGTACTTACGGTTGGATTAATTTGTCATTGGACTTTGGACTGCGTCGTGCTTTTAATTGGCGTTTTTTTGTGATAGCTGACGTTGTTAAGCCGATTATCGGCATAGACTTTCTTTCTTTTTATAATTTGCTTGTGGACGCTCGACATAATAGACTAATAGATAATACTACTTCGTTAGTTGCCAAAGCAATTTCTACTACATCACCTAACGTGTACCAAATTAAGACCATTACAGGTATTTCCCGCTTTCACGACGTATTGGCAAAATATCCGGACATCACGCGCCCTGCTGGAGACCCAACAAAGCGCATGGTCAAGCATTCTACCGTGCATTACATTCGCACAACTCCGGGGCCGCCCGTCGTCAGCCAACCACGTCGCTTAGCGCCGGATCGACTTCGCATCGCCAAGCAAGAGTTCGACGATATGGTGAGACTAGGTATAGCTAGACCTTCAGATAGCTCATGGTCGTCACCTCTACACCTTGTCCCCAAAAAGGACAACACGTGGCGTCCATGCGGAGACTACCGTGCGTTGAACGCACGCACTATACCTGATCGCTACCCCATCCGCCATATCGGAGATTTTTCTCACAACTTATTTGGTTGCACCATCTTCAGTAAGATTGACTTAGTACGCGCGTACAATCAGATACCTGTTGCACCCGAAGACATCCACAAAACAGCAATTGCTACTCCATTTGGACTTTACGAATTCCCCTTCATGACCTTTGGATTATGTAATGCAGGTCAAACATTTCAACGCTTTATAGATGAGGTACTCAGAGGTCAAGAATTTGTTTTTCCTTATAGTGATGACATTTTAATAGCTTCCAGAACAAAGGATGAGCACGAGCATCACCTACGTGCTGTGTTCGAGCGCCTCCATGAACATGGTGTACTCATCAATTGCGCGAAATCTCAACTTGGCGTTCCTGAAGTGGAATTTCTGGGTTTTACGGTGACTGCTGCAGGTATTAAGCCAACGACACAAAAGGTCAGTGCAGTATTAAATTATACACGTCCTAAAAATATACGAGAGTTACGCAGATATCTCGGGATGTTGAATTTTTACCGGAAATTCATTCCGAATGCAGCCCATGTACAAGCTCCTCTGCATAATATCTTATCAGGACAATGTCTTAAGGCTACTACACTAATTAGTTGGACGCCAGAGTTAGAGAAGTCTTTTGAGGACAGTAAATCAGGCTTAGCTAACGCGACTTTGCTTGCACACCCAAATCCACGAGCACATCTAGCCATCATGACAGATGCCTCAGACAGTGCTATAGGCGCAGTGTTGCAGCAAAAATCAGATTCAGGCTGGGTTCCTCTAGGATTTTTCTCGAAGAAACTGAACAACGCTCAACGTAAATATAGCCCTTATGACAGAGAATTGTTAGCCATTTATGAGAGTATCAAATACTTCAGATTCATGGTCGAACTTAAGCCATTTACAGTGTTCACTGATCACAAACCTATCACATCAGCCTTCAAAAAGAACTCTGATAAATGTTCACCCAGACAATTCCGTTATCTAGATTTTATATCACAATTCACTACAGACATAAGATACATCGCAGGCGATCATAATCATGTGGCTGACGCCTTATCACGAGTAGAATCTATCAACAAGACTATGGATCTTAACAAAATACACACTGCACAAGAAAACGACAGTGAGCTACAACAACTTGTTGAAAACAATTCTTCTTCACTGAAATTACAGTTATTAAATTTTTCTGACTTCAGGAAGAAATTATATTGTGACACATCTGGTACGTCTCCTCGTTTATACTTACCTTCAGAGTTTCGACGACAAGCCTTTGATACAATCCATGGACTCAATCATCCTGGAGCTAAAACTACAATCAAGTTGATAACAGCACGGTATGTATGGCCCAATATACGTAAAGACTGCAGACTTTGGACTCGTACTTGTGTTGACTGTCAGCGTTCAAAAGTTACACGCCACACGAAGTCGCCAGTGCATGCATTTACACCACCAACGAGCAGATTTTCTCATGTACATGTCGATATTATTGGACCACTACCGATTTCGAATGGTTTCAAGTATTGCTTGACAGCAGTAGACCGGTTCACACGCTGGCCTGAAGTCATAGCTTTAGAAGATATCAAAGCTGAAACTGTAGCAAAAGCTTTCATCAGAGACTGGATATCACGCTTCGGTTGTCCGCAAAAAATCACCACTGACAGGGGAAGGCAATTTGAATCTTATTTATTTAAGGAATTGTCTAAATTAACAGGTTCCCGTCATATTTCTACCACGGCTTACCATCCAGCAGCTAACGGACTTGTAGAACGTTTCCATCGGCAACTGAAAGCAGCAATTATGTGTCACTCCGATCAAAACTGGTATGAAGTTATTCCATTAATACTTCTTGGGATAAGAAACGCCTGGAAAGAAGATATAGGAAGTTCCTCAGCAGAGCTTGTATATGGAGAAACTTTAAAGCTCCCTAGCGATTTTTTCCTTGCGTCATCGGTTGCAGAAGTTACTGATTACAGTGACTTCTTATCACGTCTGCGCCGCTACATGTGCAATTTGAAACCTACAACCGTAATACGACACGGAAAATCTAATATTTTTGTTCATAAGGATCTACAAAAATCATCTCAGGTCTTTCTTAGAACTGACGCTCTTAAAAGAGCTTTACAACCTCCGTATACTGGACCATATAAGGTTATCAGCCGGAGCGATAAAACTTTTCAAATAGATATAGCTGGTAAAATTGTTACTGTTTCCATCGACAGACTTAAGCCTGCTTATTTACTCAGCGAGTCCCCGACGCTGCAAGGAGCCACGAAGCCTCCACACAGCGCACCCGACTCCACCTACGTCACGCGATCCGGTAGAAGAGTCAGGTTCCAGGACTTTTATCGACCGTAACGGTCTCCGGGGGGGCTGGTGTAGCAACACGATCATCGTCGTCCGCGCCCGCGCATCTCATCCGAGGTGTCGGGCGAGACGACCTTTGCCGCGTGGCCAGTCGCGAACCGCCCACGATAGCGGAAGGCCGCGCGCACGCTCGTCGATAACATATATATATATCATTGTATCGTAATACGTATAATTATATTCGCGTTATACAAGTATATGTGGCTTTTAATTACAACGAATCCCACAAGTTTTAAAATTTACAATTCAATTTCATCGATTTTTATTTACACGGAATAGACTCATTCCTTTGACTACAATTTCACCTGATGTTAAGTGACAATGTGGTTGTAAACACACTAAGCCTAGAAGTACTGGTTTTCAAGTGATACTGCCGGAACATACCTATTAGTATTTGGTGACAGGTTTTCAAACTTGAGGGTGGTAGCTAGCAAGGTGGGCATTATTAGAAAATGCCCTACCACCATGCTATGGTTTCCGGGTTGGTATGTTACCAACAGCGCCATTTTCGCTTTAAAAATATTTCAATGTTATCAATTTTATTTTATCAAAGTTATCAATCAATGTTAGTCTTTCAAGACGAAAATCTTCAACCAGTAAGGTACATTAAATTATGACATACGATATCAAAATGCGAAAACTGATGGTGATGGCTATTCTATAAGTTTTTAAGTTAGTTACGAAAATAGACACTCTGAAAGTATTTTTTTATTATTAATGCATTTTTATCTAGAGTACACTAGAGAATAAAAGTAACTAATACAGTGCAAAGAGTAAGCAAGTTACAGTATTTTATATCGGTCACTCGAAGTTTTTGCTTTATTAAAAGCATACGAGTATGTTCATTTAAAATAAATATTGCGGATTGTTTAAAGATCCATCATTGATTGTTTATAGTACAGAAGCAAGTCGATTATTAATTAATTTACTTATATTTATCGTGTATTACAAAATATTGTTCAACCTATCAATACAAAAGTTAACTTTAAATTGTATTTTTTGAATATGTTTCGATTTTGAGTGTAATTTGATTTATTAGTAGTGGTTCCATTTTGATTTTCGGTGATGTTATAAAATGGCAGTCAGAACGCTTAAGATCCCAGTCATATTCTAAAGTGTTAAGTGTCCTGAACTTCTTTGAAGGTAATGGAAATTGCCTTCAAGATATGTAGAGTGAGTGATATGTAGATTATACAGTTGCGAGCCGCGTGGGAGATTTATGTCCAGCAATGAACTGGTACGAGTTGATTGATAATGATAAGAAATTATGATAAAATGTATACTAACTGATAATCAACGTTGGCAGTTGCTTCGTCCATAACTAGAACTTTGTTCGAGCGTAAAATAGCCCGGGCTAAACACAACAACTGGCGTTGTCCCATTGAAAAATTGGAACCGCCTTCAGAAACTTTGTAATCTAGCGCCGGAATAACATCTTTCAGTTCGACCTAAATTAACAAAAGTATACTAATAATTTACAAAAAATATTAATTTTAAATAATAACATTTAATAAAGGGAAAATACATTACTTGTTCTAGCGCTTTCCAAATACAGTCATCGCTGTAATTGTTAAATGGATCCAAGTTGTACCTTACTGTCTCCGAGAATAAAACTGGCTGTTGAGGAATTATTGATATTTTTGACCTCAACTCCTAGAAGAACAATGTACTATATATACATTTTTAAAATTTTAAATATTATAGAATGAATTATCAGTCCGGTAAACAACGACGACTGCCGGTGGAAACTGCGAGTGACGGTCGCCGATGTTTTTGGACTGTACTGCACTTACCATCAAGTCCTGTAACGTCATTTTACCGAGCTTCCATACAAAAAAAAAAAACAAACTAAAATTTGTAAATTACGTTCACTCATACCTTTTTAGTAACGTCATTTGTATTAATTCCATCTATTTTAATTCCACCTTCAATAAAATAAAGACGAAACAGGGCTGAAATCAAAGAAGACTTCCCAGCCCCTGTTCTGCCTACAACTCCCACCTGAAAAGTTAAAACACCAAAAAATATTGCACGTTCTGTAAATAACTAACTGTACCGGCAAACTCTATACCTCCTCAGAATAAAAAAAAATGTGTTAATAATAGCTAGAATAATAGACGAACAAAAAAGGTCTTCGTAATAAGTCAGTCTGTTCTCGAGATATCATCAAGCAAGCCGTTCTACACAAGCTGTATAAAAAAAAAATTTTTCTTTAATTTTTCTCTTGAAGTTTTTCGTTTTTGTAATAGCTACTTTGCTATTCTGGGTAGAGACAAACCCAACAAATCAAACACCATAAAAATCGGTCCACCCGTTCTTGACCTATAAATGGTGTAACTAACCCGACTTTGTTTTCCATGCATCCATCCAATCAACCGAAACACGTCTACTGCTAGACACACATCTCCCCGAAAGATCTCCACGACGACCGGTCTTGCGTCACCCGCATCCAGCGGATTCCCACGACCTTCACCAGGTCTTCGGTCCACCTTGTGGGAGGCCTATCCACGCTACGTCTTCCGGTGGGTGGTACCCATTCGAGAACCCGTTGGTCCCATCAGGAATCAGTTCTGCGAGCAATGTGCCCAGCCCATTGCCACTTAAATTTAGCTGTTTCATCTACCTTTGTTTTATTGGTACAGTACATTAAATATACTTGTTATTCATTACAGTTTCCGCCTATGTATTTTAACGAAAAAAAACTTATACCTTCCATCCGGATTTTATTTCAAAACTTAAATTCTTCAACACTGGAGTATCGTGTTCACTGTATTTAAAGAACAAGTTTTCGAATTCTATGTGACCATCAGAAGGCCATTTATCAAGCGATTGTTTATCTGAAAGCAACAGTTAATATTATTTAAAAAATGTTCAGATTACTTATTTATCTATATTAATCACACACTTCAACATTTAGCCTTTATAACTCAACTCATAGCGGATAAATTGATTTAAAATGCTCATTGAATACACTTGTTCAAAGTACTTATGATAATTACATTTTTCACTCTTTTCATTTTAATATTTTTCATTTTAATTCTATGTAATTAACTTTGTCATGTCTTAATTTTTTATCTTTAATTAATGTGTTCACGTTTTTGGTTCTAAGGATTATTCTAACTGTGATAGATATGGATAAAGTTTTCAATGCTGTATAACCTCTTGTAATTATGAACTACAATATGTAATTTGGTTTATGCTTTTATTTAAGTTATGTTAAGTGGTAGTGATATAAATTATTATTGAAAGCTAAATTTTTATTTTTGAACTAATTTACACAGAGAATTATGTATTATCAAAGATTCTTATATACAGATCACTCTTGCCCATACAAAAAATCCATCCATCCATTCAAATGAAAGACGTCCACTGATGGACATATGTAGGTCTCCCCCAAAGATCTCCACGACGACCGGTCTAGCGCTACCCGCATCCAGCGGATTCCCGCGACCTTCACCAGGTCGTTGGTCCACCTTGTGGGGGAACTACCCACGCTACGCTTCCGGTACGTGGTACCCATTTGAGAACTCGTTGGCTCCATGGGGCATCGGTTCTGCGAGCAACGTGACCAGCTCACTGCCACGTAGTTCAGCAATTCTTCGGGCAATGTCGGTTAATTGGTTCTTCTGCGGATCTCCTCATTCCTGATTCGATCGCGTAGTGAAACTTCAATCATAGCCCTTTCCATTGCCCACTGAGCAACTTTGAGATTTTTACTAGGCCCATTGTGAGTGACCACTTTTCTTGGAAGTCGGTTTTGTTTTTGTTTTCTAGTTTTAAGTTTAAATGTGTACTTTTAGGTATAGCTGTGAAGCCTACTTCATAGCTTTGGAAACAAATATATGAAACACGTGATGTGTCTATAATATTCGAGGGTTTTTTTCTTAATTTCCCTGAGCTTTACTGATCAGATCGTGATCTGGTGGAAATGGGGCCACCTCGGAAGTGTACTCTTTCGATTAAAAAAATATTTACAAATCGGTTCACATATGACGGAGAAGCCGAGTAACAAACATACAAAACATACAGAGGAATTGATAATATTTTTGATGTCGGTTAAAAATAATTATGGTTACGTATAAAAAAAATTAAAACGCAGTGAAAGAATATATGAAACGCGGTCGCAGCCGCGGGCGCACAGCTAGTAGTTAATAAAATTGTTAATATTTGCATTTGTATTATATTGTTTTTAGCTTCTGTACTAGAGTTAATACAAAAGTCTATAATTAATTAACAAATAAGTGATGTTTTTACTATATTACTACATAATTAAAATAAACATGTACTTTTCGTGCAGTAGAATAAAACTAATTGTAATGAAATAAGTTATTAATTTATTATTACTTTCGTCAGATAAATTGTCCTCGGTCGGCAGTTTTGTGTATTCCAATGTTCTCAATGGCTATAGTGTGCCCTAAAAAGTCCGCCGTGTAACGGGAAGCAATTCGTAGAGATACAGCAATCATCATCGCTTGACTGACGGCCATGCCAACGTAACCAATAGGAATGGCGTCACCTAAAATGTTTAATTTATTATTATCAACGAACATGCTGATAACTAGTAGTGTGACGTTCACTCAAGAACACTAGTTCCACAACGGTTGACAGATGTAAGTTACTCATACCGCTTCAATTTGATTGAACTTGCGAAGAGCGTATGGAAATAACTACGGAAAGCCAAGAATGTAATTATTAAACGCGGTATTTACATTTGGCATGTAATCAGAAGTGTAGCTAGAGGGGGAGGGTTTGAGGGGGGGGAGTATCAAGTCTCCGTTTAGGGGTGATACTCGATCGTGAATCCCAAAAATACACAACAGAAAAATCATAACCATTCATCATACAAAAATTCACAATAATTTGGTAGATTGGACAATGTTATAATAACTATTTTCCTTCGTATAACTCGGGAGTATTTTTTATTTTGATAACGTATTCAAATAATCGTATATATGATTACTTAATTTTATTTGTATACTAAGTAAAAACTATCTGTAAGTAGTACCGAAGAATAATTTCTTTACATAATATAACAGTCACGTTGTCTTTGTATAGTTCGCACAAATTAATATACTTTAAACTATCAAACTTATGATTTTCTTCGTGTTTTATTTTTATGCTGTCAACAATTATTTTATGATCAAATAAAAAAAAAACTATGAAGGTTATTACACGGATAATAAAATTAAATCACTTACCAAAATCGAAAATAATAAAAAATGTTATAATAGCTCCGAGATATGTCAAACAAAGTAAATCGAGATATAAACTAAAAGCCGATATTCCACTGAGGAATGTATAAAACGCTATCGAATTCAAATCCTGAAATATAATGAAACGTCATATTTTCTTACTAACCTAAACATAATCATAGTCTGTTTTAGATCATTCAAATCAAAAATTAGTAAACTTAGACTGTTTTTGTGCTTAAACAAAAGAAATACAAAACCAAATTATTGTATGGAGAATAACATTGACAAACTATAGATAAAATTTACATATTTTTTTACACTATATAGGCTGTGCTTTGACCTGATGTTTAATGACGATTTGGTCCAGAATTATAAACCTAGAGATACTGGTTCTTAAGCAATTGTACCGGGACACACCGATTGGTAATTTGCGGCCGGTTTTCAAACTTGAGGGTGGTGGCTATTTAGGCGGGCATTATTAGAAAATGCCCTAACATCATGAAATGGTTTCCTCGCGATGTTTTACTTCACCGAAAGCTCAAGCTGATTTTAGAATTGCATAGGTGAGCTCGAATGGACTCGGGGTCCATTGAAGCAAAATCCAGCCTCAGTACCACCTGCGCTATCATCATATTTTATACCTATTAAAACAATTACAAAACTCCAACTTAATAATTACTAAGTAAAACCTGACCTGAACTGACCTGAGCGTCGTAAAAATCGCGGAGCAATACACTTTGTAGTCCTAAGCTCCTAATCGTAGGTAGTCCAGACATTGTAGAAGTAACTAAACTGAACATAGGACTCTTTGCTATTGGAATAATAATTGAAAAAAAGAGATTTATTCAAATAATGAAAACAAATCATTAATAAAAATCTACACTGTTATAAAACAAAACAAAATTTGAACAACCTCTTATAAGAAAACGTTCATTTCTGTGAAATAAAGTCAGATCAATTAAATATGTGTTTAAATACTTTGGAGATATGCTTAGACAATAATGGAGAAAAAGGTTCAATATATAATGTAAAAATAACAAAGATATCCCTGTGATTTTATTATTCGGCCGTGGTTTTTTGTTTATAACACTAAACCTCACAAATAGTTCTATCTTTCTATTCAACCGAAAGACTGCTAGACATAGGTCACCCCCAAAGATGTCCACGACAACCGGTCTTGCGTCACCCGCATCCAGCGGATTCCCGCGATCTTCACCAGGTCGTCGGTCCACCTTGTGGAAGGGGGGGGAGGAGGAGGCTACCCACGCTACGTCTTCCGGCGCGTGGTACCCATTCGAGAACCCGTTGGCCCCATCGTGCAACAAATAATTACTTCATAAAAAAATTACAAAAATCAAAGAAAAAGAGAAGAAAAATGTCTTGAACCGTTATTATAATATATATTAAGAGTTTCCAAGTTATTTATTGTATTTATATAACCGTTCTATTACGATAGAATTTTAAAGCACGACACATTAAAATAAATTTAATATTTTTTCTTTCAACCGTTTTTTTTTAGATGTTGAAAGTATTGGAATTCTTTATACAAATGATCGACTTACTTGTACTGTCCATTCTTTTAACAGTTTGGTTTGCGATTAGATACCATTTAAAAATATAAAATAAAATTACAGCAAACACTCCGGTGGGTATAAGAGTCCATGGAAGTGCTATAGCGGTTAGTACAAAAACACTTATTATAGTCAAGTACATTTGTATTGTTTCCAACAGACAGCGAGGCATCTGTTCATCCATCGCGCCTATGTCACTAGAAAATCTATTAAGGATCCGCCCTGAAAACATAATGAAATAAACAAGTTTAAGAATTCATTTTCACTTCATATAGCACAGAAATATTAAATTGTTTACATGTTAAACTTTATGATAATAAACTATTTGGTATCTTTTCGGGCCATCAGAAGTTAAAAGATAACATTTAAAAGAAATTTATTATATTTTAGAGCAAATTTTTATCTACTTCATGTAACTGTTTTAAAGAAATATTCGTTGTAAAGAGATTCTCGGATGAACGGACGCAATCAGTTTGCTCAAACTACTGACAAAAACTACCAAATCTTACTGACTAACGTCTTAAACTAGCGTCTATTGACGCTATTGCATTCTTGCGAGTACCCTTCATTTAGTTATATCAGCCGCACATGATGATGGCCATTTTGACACATAACAAAAAAGACGTGAAATGTCAATTTGTTTTCGATTTTATTTACTAATCTTTAAACTTTACTGAATATATTGAAATGAACTGAATCTTGGAATGAAAATGAATACAAATACCTATTTATATTGGCACACAATTAACAAATTCATACAATAAGAGACAGAAAAAGGACACCTTTTTTCACAAATAGCCATATTTTATAAGATATATAAAATACTGCTATTTTCACTGTCTTCATGTCACTATTGACAATAAAGAACAGTAATTTGCTCTTTCCAAAGCTATTAATTTATCCGAAACTCTATGAGCAGAGAAACGTCAAAACGGCCATCATAGCGTGGCACTGATATCGTGTACATAAACCAGTAATTTCAATCAACAATCGACATGGATATAAAATATTTAATTTACACACCTGAATGATTTGTATCAAGGAATCTCATAGTGGTTGAAGCTAAACTCTTAAAAATCGTATCGTGTAGATTTCCTGAAGCTCGCATTGTCATCTTAATAAACGCAAATATTCTAATATTCGAGATTATCACCAAAAGCAATATTAAAGATCCGTAAATCAACATGTAGTGATAAGCATTGAGTAGCCCAATCTGAACATTCATGTCAACATCTACGAATAATATTTTAAGTAGGAATGTAAACTATTTATGCATAATAAGTAAAACCAAAAAAAAATGTAACAACAAAATAATGTAAATTTTATATTTAGAAAAAAAATCTATTAAGTAATTCATTTTCTAATATTATGAATGAATGAATTCTTTATTGTACCAATAATTTGTACACTGGCAAAATTAATGCCACAAGGCATTTTTTGCCAGCTAACCAGCGATAATGGAGAAATAATTCATTAATAAAGGTAGTGCTATTCGAATTTAAGTAAAAATGTAAATATACACACCCACACTTTTATATATATAATAAATGGACACTGATAGGCAATACAGTGTTATCTATGCAATCACCATTTTAATAAAATGGCAGTTCAATATATAGAACATCTTTTTAAACTAGGTAATATATAGATCGACGCGGTGCTTGCGAAAGCCACCCCGTGTCGCTCCCATCACAAATGCGGCGGACGGCCCCGGGGGGTTTTAGTGGGTATTTCCGGGCGCTTCACGCCCGGGTGAGTCCCACACTGGCACGGAGTTCGTCCCTCCGTGCCCCCTTACCTATTGCATTGGGGGACTCCGGTCTCACTAATGTAATAGGTAAGGGTAGTGCGTAAATGCATTTCCCCCCGTCAAAAAAAAAGGTAATATATAGATAAGTTGTAAGCCATTGAACTGGCTTTGATCGAAATCTCGATTTTTTTTTTTTTGAGCGTTGACACCGATCACTTATCAGCTTCTAAATAACATTCAATCTTCACCGTTTAAGTTTAATTTTTTGCGATAATGACACAGTGGATCGTGTGACTGGATTCCACATCAATGGACGTGGGTTCGAGCTCACCTATCCCACTCTAAAATCACCCTGAGCTTTCGTTGAAAGAAAAAATCGTGACGAAATCATAGCATGGTGTTAGGGTATTTTCTTATAATGCCCGCCTGGGTAGCTACCACGCTCAAGTTAGAAAACTTGTCGGCAAATAACCAATAGATGTGTTCCAGCAGCCTCACTTGAGAACCAGTAGCTTTTAGGCTTAGTGTATTTACCATCTTGGACTACATTGTCACTTAACATAAGGTAAGATTGTGGTAAAAGCACTGAACCTATACCGTTTAAAAACATTATTTAAGCCACAAGATCTAAACAAGTTTTAATAAAAATTCAATTGTAAATATTTGAAAATAGTACGCACCAGGGTTTTCATCATTACCCAATGATTTCATATATTCATTCACTTGATTTGTCCTACAATATAAAAAACGAATGTATAAAAAAAAAAATCAAACACCACCCTACTTCTACCCAATTTGGTAGTTTTGGCTATAAGCTATGTTTTATGATATAAAGTTAGGTTACTTTTTTACCTAATTATTCACATCTCATCTCACTAAACGGATTCAAGATGATAATTTTTTAAATCTTTTGTTCTCTGTTAGAACACATAGGATAGTACACATTTATAACAAGTAATGAAAATGATAGTTAATAATATGACAAGAAAAAGACTAACAATACAAACTATAAAAATCAAATTCATAATGACGTAAATCTGCATCGTGTCCAGAGTTAAAAACCTCTTGTTTCTTTCAACCTTCACGTTGCATGTTTACTGCAAAAGTTTATTTTTGTAATCGTATTAACCGGATTAAGAGTTATTATAATATTATACCTTAAGAAAAAAATAGGTTATTTGCAGTGGAGCCACGAGAAAAGCCTGCTATTTACAATCGTAGTTTTATACGATTAAAATATAGACTAGGAAAAATAAATGCTTCATTACAATGTATAGGGGAAGTCGCTACATTATATCAAGTTTACGTAAATGTACTGTTTACAACTCGTGCAAGAGAATTTTCTATACGTGATATAGTATTTATAAATACAAACAAATAAAAGAACCTAAGAATCAGTTTGAGATATAAAATTTCTGACACAAGCAAGTATAGCAATGCCTAAATGTTTCCCCTTATAATTCGATATAAGGTACTTACCAGAAACTCAAAAAATAGTCTGTCATAGTAACGACGAACTGTGTGGCCAAGAAGCTGGCTAAAGTGCCAAAGATAATCCACCAAGACTTGACGGAGCACAAATATTGATACAAAATATTCCACTTCATTTTACCTATGGCACTCTTCTCTTTTTGCATTACCTGTACGTTTGCGCTTTCAACTCTTATGTCAGATTTAATATTTATGTCATATTTATCTGCTAAATTGTTATCCTAAAAGGAGAAAAATAATATGTTTTTAAATTAATTGTATTAATAATTTTTTTATTTATTAATACCATGATATTCAGGTACACTTAAGTTTTCAGGGATGTCATTATTTTTACTCGTCTGATATAATTGCAATAAATATGAGGTTTTTTCAGAATTTATTAGTTCATCATACGTACCTTTAGCTTTTATAGAACCCTGCCATACAAAAAATATAAATTGATTAAATATTTGTCTTTATAAGTATCTGGGAAATATTATAATTATATGTTTATCTATATCTCTTGGTTTATTACAATTACCTTATCAATTATAAATATTTCGTCGACTTCTTTCAGATATTGATGCTGATGCGTTACGAGAATGCATGTCCGTCCATGAAGGTAAGTCTTTATGCATTCTTTGAACAACTGTTTTCCTACTTTAGTATCCACAGAAGACATAGGATCGTCCAGTAAATATACATCAGCCTGTACGTAGACATAAACTGAATTTAATTCAAGCCTTTACGACTGTATAACTTTTACGATTATTAAAATTACCATAATGTATTGACATGTTTAATCATACTGTTTGTTGTAATATGAAGAAAAATTCGAACGATTAACAGAAAACAGATAAACGAACCAGTATTGTATTATTATCAAGCAATGTATTTTTATTTAAATGTAAATTTCATTTGAACTCAGCAATTTTTATTATTTGAATTATTATTTTTTTCTTTATTATCACCATTATCTTTCGATTCAACAATTAACATTTTTTGTTTTGTAGAGTATTCATTTATTATATCTCAGGTTATTGTGTGAGACAGTGTGGATTTTATATTTAACGGGAGTTTTGAATACGAGCAGTGAACTCCTATAATTTATTCAAAAACTTTGTGAGAATTTGTGGCTTGTTATTTGAAATAATTCATGCGAAATTATAAAATACTGGGATACTTACGTATGTGTGTGTTATATTTACTACGTTTTATGTGAATTATTTATATTCCATAGCTATTGTAAAAACACAATTGATTCACAAAACGTCGACTCTCCCAGCTTATGTTAAGCAGTTGGTAACTTACTAGATTGAACAAGATATCACACAGATTTTTTTTATTGGTCTTAAATGTAATTAAGGGATTGTGACGTGTATACCAATATCCGTATGCGATATGTTATCATATTTTTCTTTTTTATTCTGTTATGAAATATAATTTGCAAATGACATTGTTCAATTTACAATTACGTCACCAGTAAATTTTTTACACTTATACAGTATAGTATAAATATACTGCCGGAATACACCTGTTGATATTTGGTGACAGGTTTTCATACTTGGTAGCTATCCAGGTGGGCAATATTAGACAATGCTCTACAACCATGTAATTAATGTTTATACGTGATCTCTATCTTACTTTATATGGAAATTACCACAAATTATGGTATGATTGACGACTACACGTAATAAATAGTCACCAGATAGTCTCATGTCTACCGTTTAAAAATAAATTATTATAAAATTACCCTATCTCTAAGCACCTATTCTTACACGTCGACACTTTGATTACATTTAATTACATATAGTAAAATAGATTTAATAAAACAACTAAAAAACACAAAGCAGTAACCTATTTTTTTCCAAAACCAAACTAGAATTCGCCTACATAAACACAGACCACACACTCTAAAATGTCTACTATACCCACTGCTGGGGTTAAAAGCAATTATATTACTTTTGTTTTATTTTATTGGCTATCTATTATAGTATGCTCTATACATATTACATAGTTTGTAAGTCTGAACTAGATTCATAAATTGTGAAACTCTTCAACAACACAGTTTTTTACACTAGCGTAAAAACAGAATTTCCTTTATCTGTCATATACAAAACATATTACCAAAGACTATAAATTAATATTTTCTCTATGATATTATGGTTTCGATACACAGCGGCCAGTTTGAGACTTTAGCGCGATTTTACTATAGAAGGTCACGGTCGCTCGCGTCGACGCAACGATGAATTCGATGTCCGCATATAATTTACGACCAGCGTGATTATTTGTTCTGTGTTTAGATTTTAAATATTGTATATTTATTAAATCTAATAAACATTATGAAGATCATACCTCCCGATACATGGTACGCGCTAACGTAATCCTTGCCTTCTGTCCTCCTGATAAGGATAAACCACGCTCGCCAACCAAAGATAAGTCTTTATATGGAAATTGACTGAAGTCTGAGATTAATGCACATGCTTGACATACCTTATAAATATTCAAAGAAGTAAACTTAAAATCAACCAATAACAGTCTCATACACATATATAAAAATAAATGTAAATACGTTTGTCCTCTATACGTACCTGGTCCCAAAACATCCATACTACTAAATAAAATTGAAGTGTCTGTTTGTAATGTCAAAATATTTTTTTAAATAAATTCATATGAATGTATATACGATACCTATACTAAAAATACAATTTTAAAAACTTTTGTATGTATGTCTGTCCGTTTGTTCCGGATAATTTCCAGAACTACTGGACCGATTTTGACGGGACTTTTTTGGTAGATAGCTGAAGTTACTCCGCGTAACTTAAGCTACTTTTGATTTTTGAAAATAAGTTCCGTGTAAAAAAAATTGAAACTCATAAAAAATGTAACAAAATCCGATTAAATGCACAGTATTACGGGCAACTGTTTGAATCTATGAGAAATATTTTTACGTTATTTTAGTACTAAAAAAGTTTAAGGATAAAAATTAGGGTTCCGTAAAAAAAATTAAAACGCAGTGAAGAACATAAGAAACATGTGGGAACACAGGTAGTACTTAATAAAATGCCCAAGAAAATGAACAGTTTCTAAGTAATAATTTCATTATGCTAAACACCTTCGTATACTTATCGACGTCATACGGCAATCCAAATAAGATATTTTCTCTGATAGTCGTTGGAAACAACCAGGGCTCTTGAGAAGCGTATGAAATTTTTCCATCGATAATAAGTTGTCCTTGTGATACTGGTAGCTCTTTTAATATAATTTGAAGTAAACTTGACTGAAAAGTAAAAATTATTTAAAGCAACCTCCTTACGTCAACATAAAAAACTACTGACAATTCCAGATCACTAATCACTTTCTCATCATCGAGAAGGTAGGGAAATATTATTGACTAGCTGTGTGTCCGTGACTGCACCCGGTTTCATATATTTTTCTTAATTTGTTTTATACGAAACCGTAATTATTTTCCTAAAATTCTTTTGGTATTAAGATAAAGTGAAAATATTTCGTATAAATTCGAGCACTTGCCCGTAAAACTAATCATTGAATCAGAATTTATTCACAATTTCAGGAGTTTTATTTTTTTATGCGAAACCCTAATTCGTTTTGAAAATAAGAAGTGCCCTAAGTTACCCGGAGTAACTTCTGCTGTCTACCAAAAAAATCCCGTCACAATCGGTCCAGCCATTCCGGAAATTACTCGCAACAAACAGACAGGCAGATTGACAGACAGACAAAAAATTTCAAAATTGTATTTTTGTTATAGGTAACGTGTATAAGTTAATATGTATTTAGTACACAATTTTTATTTTGACATTAAAAACACTTTCACATTTTATTTATTAGTGTAGATAAAATTATAGTTGTGATGTGGTCTCAAATATACTACAGTGCGCAATGGGCGACCAGGGTGCAAATGCACTATATCTAAGGGAAATTAAATAACGTAATTATTGGTATACAGTTATTTTTTTAAGAGAGTCGCAATTGCTCTCAAAGCCAAAAATATGTGCATAAGAGTCGTGCCTACACACACAATGGTCGAAAACATGCAGCCAAATCTAATGTCAGGAACTATATCTATCAAAATATTAATACGTGAAGCAAAAACTTTGAAATTACGAAAATTGCACGGACGGAGGAGTATGAAATTTCGCACACTTATAGTATATATTTGAAAAGGTGTGCAAAATGCTAATATTTTGTTTTAAATTATGCATAAACAATATATTTAATTAATAAAACAATACAGTTTACACACTACCATTAGTATGATATAGACACACATCTATCATTATTCCTTACGATTACCATTGCATTATCAATCACTTGTCAATGTCAGACTTGACGTTTATTTAACGCGTAGACAGAATATTGACTTTTGAGAATCAGCAATTGACAATGAACAGCAAACAATTTTTTTTTAGCGTTTTTATTAATTGTGGTCGTATTTCGATCTCAGGCGAGCACTTGTTCTAATAAATAAAACTTTGTAATGTCAAAATAACAATTTTTTACTAAATATATATTAATTTATATAAGATACCTACACCAAAAATACATTTTTTTTTTAATTTTTGACTGTGTCTGTCTGTCAGTTTGTTCTGGGTTTATCTCCGGAATGGCTTAACGTAATTTGACGGGACTTTTTTGGTAGACAGCTAAAGTTACTCCGCATAACTTAAGATACTTTTGATTTTCGAAAATAATTAGGGTTTCGTATAAAAATTTTTTAAAATTCATGAAATTTTAAATAAAATCCGATTCAACGCACAGTTTTGTTTGAATTTATGAGAATTAGTTTCACTTTATCTTAGTACCGAAAAAATGAAGGAAATTAGGGTTCGGTATAAAAAAATTAGAACACAGTAAAGAACATATGGAACGCGGGCGCAGTCGCGGGCACAAAGCTAGCATGTAAAAAAATGTTAAAACGTTGCATGTTTTAAAATAGTCTAGATATTCTTACTTTACCGGCTCCCACACGTCCAACAATAGCGTATATTCTATTCTTTAGGAATTGTAATGATATATCGCTGAGCGTCATTTCTTTATTGTCCGATGTATTTTTCCAAGAAGCACATACTCTTGACATTTCAATTAGTACTTCTGTTTCTGTCAAAAACATTTAATGGAATAGTTTATAAATTAAGTGGTGGTTGTTATTTGTTTTAAGTGAAAAAAAAAACAACTTACTATTTTTAATAATTCGACATGAATTATTTTTTTGTAAGCTTATTTTTCCGATAATACCGTCATGTATGACAACGGGTTTGGTATTATTAAATAACACTGTAATAGTCGTGTCAATTTTCGGTATAGTTGAAATATCACCCTTTTCATCTGTTATAATAACACGTGTTATATACTGTTTAACATTGTAAGATTACATTTCAAAATTCAAACACAACATTTTTGCGTACAAACCTATAAGAAGAAATTTTTCAATTCGCTTCAATGAAACCATCATTTCTGTAAAGTTCGCTATTGCTAAAGGAGCCACCAAGCCAACGCTCATTTGAATGATATTGAAGAATTGTTGGATAGGATATATCTGATTAAATATAAATATTAAATTAGTGATATTCTATATACTTGAATGTAAGAACCACTTCAAAATACATTAAAATAGGACTTGTGACAAAGAATAAAAAATAATGATAATATAATATTTGACATCAACAAGTTTGCGATTTATTAGAAAATAGAAAAAAAAGTGCTTTTAAAATAATAAAATTCCTTACCATAGTACCTACTGGCAAGGTACCTGTGAATACGAATGTTAATATGGCAAAAAATAACATGCTTCGTTCCGTGAATAGTGAAAATCCCACAAAGACACTTCTACAAAGCAGAAACTTCCTAAGCCACTTCATTTCATGAAATCGCGCTGTTCTGACAACAGTTTCAAAGGGTTTTTCCCACGCGTACATTTTAATAATCTACAATCGTAATTCAAAACTAATTTTTAATTATAAAATATTACCCAAGGTGAAAATATGCTATTAAATTTGTTGATACCTGTATTCCGTCTATAATCTCGTTTATAATTTTCAATCGCTGGTCCGTTCTTTGCGCCGTTTGATGTCTTAAATATCCACTGAGTTTTATTAATATAACTGAAGAAAAGGAATATAATTAAAATTAATAACATTAAAAATATACTGATAAACATTTAAGTTATAAATAGCAGGTATTAAATTTATTACGAATATCAGAACTAACCTTGAAGTGGGAAAATTAAACAAATAACTCCAAACAGACCAACAAATGGTGCATATCCTCCTGACTCATACAAATAATACAATATTACGACTACTTGAATAGGTATTATAAATAGATTGCTTAGGAAAGTAAACCCATTGTCAAACTTTGCCATATCATTTGAAAGTAAGTTTATCAGTTTTCCACTTGATATTTCGCTTAAAGAAAGTTGGCTTAAGCGCAGTAACTAAAAAACATGAAAATTTTATTAAAATTTAATAGTTTATTGTTAATCAAGGCAAGTAAGTAATTAATTATACCAGAGAGGTTTAACATGTGCTAATGTTTTAATTTGTCCCTTACGAAAAGATAGCATGAATGATTAACTATTAATATTAGTAGATACTTGAGTTTGTATCCAACGTCATCCAGTTCTTACTCAGATCATAGAAACTAAGCTTTAGGTAATTTATGCATTTATTAGCAGATACAATTGTTTTACTTGTTTTTCAGTGATAATGTGACCGAATACGTAACACATAAACATATTAGCAAGGTCGAAAGTGCCACGCACGGAGGACACGGCAAGAAATAATTATAAAATGCCAAATACTGCCAAGCTAGTCAAATATTACATGTATATCAAAATCCATAAATGAACTAATAAAAAATTTAAAAAAAAACTAAACCACCATGGGGCCTGTAGATAGAAATGAAAACTTGAAACCAGAAAAACTGTATTTTTATAATTGTTTCCATCGATTTCGCTGCAAAAATCTTTATTCACCTTTTAATAAAATTTATCAATCCCTAAAGGGAAATTATAAATGAGCAATTCGTTCGAATATTCTGAAATTAAGAAAACAACTATTTTTCTAGTTTTTATAGTGCTTCACTTCGTAGTGGTTCAAGTTACCAGCAAACTGTACTCCAACAATAGTTTTATAGATAACGATTTATCTATATTACTAAAAACTCGATACACATAATTATATGCTCTTGTACAATTTGTAACATGGTAAATACTGTGTTGAATAAAGCGTATATTTTCAAACCTTTTTATACATCAGTGTAGAACATGCAATTTTGATTTTCATAGAAAAATATACCAAGAAAAAGGTATTGTGATGTTGACACAGCATTCCCAGCATGGTTATAGCAATTAAAATCATTGCATAGTAGCTCGCCTCTTTTTGACTCGTAGTAGATTCGACAGACCAATATGACAAAAGCCAGCTAAAGACGATTGGTTGCATAGTCCTGTATATAAAAAAAATTGTTATTAAAGGACCTCAAAATCAAATATTATAGAGCTATATATTTAATTATAATATAAAATATTAAATATCTTACCTTGCAGTTATATTGACTAAGATAAATAATATCGAAGGTATATAACTAAGTGAATATGCTCTTGTAAGAGCCTTGCCCAAAGAAGGTTTCTTATTTTCTATTGTGGCTCTGTTTATTTCTTCAGACCAAAACCTGTAAAAAACGATAACAGTAATGAAGTATCATACAAACCAGAGGATTCCAACCTTTTTTTCTTATAAAATTTTTCAAAATTTTGCTGGTTGCGGTGGACCCCCTTTAGCTACATTTCTACCCTATTCCCAAAATTCGACAAAAATGTGAAGATTAGCTCTAACTATGGGAATTTGCGTTGCGACTGAGTTCTAAGCACGAAATAACAGTTTTCGAAAAAAAAAATAGTTTTTTTGACTTCTACTCACAGCACAAGGAACCAATCAATTCTCACTTAGGTATTTCATTTAGAAAGCACCCCATTCGGAGTGGTAAAAATAAAAATAGTATATTTTCTTGTATTGTATTTATTTAAATATGTAATATTACACTATTAATTATTACTTTTATCATATTACATTGTAATAGTCGTAGTCCCTTTACACATCTGAACAAGCGTCGCGGAGGGCGGCGGCGGCAGCGCTAATGCTTTGCAACGTTCGACACGTGCAAATTTTTACAAGCAACAGGCGCTGACCTTAAATTATTATCTGCCTATTGCAGGGACAGGTCAGGGTGCAGTAATTACGCGTATATCAATCTGTTTGAAACGTATATTTGGCCATGTATCTTACAATGATAAATAACACTCTATGTGTTATCCGTGCCACGTCTCGATAATAACTCTCCTAAATACCCGATGGGTGACTAATTTATATTGTAACGCATGCAATACCTGTTAATAATATTCTTACAAACAAACAAAATATGTAGACATTCTAAAATACGTTTTTAAAAATATAGAAAATTCTAACATTGATTATTGATTAATTCTTACATTGCTTATCGATTAAATCTAAAATAAACTCCACTTCCGTTTATCTATTTTCCGGTTCCGGTTTAGAAATGCATACGTAACTATTACAGTTTCATATTAATCAATCTTACTACTTATTTATGTTTATAAACAAAATATATGAATAATTATCCTAACATTATCCTAACACTATATTGATAGGTGAAATCAAGCCAATATTTCAACAAGTTTCATGGATCCCCGCTCACAAGTTGTGAACCCCCATTATTTTGTCACGCCAACGACACCTGGACCACATTGAGAATCAATGATATAAACCTATATCTTTATATATGAGTTAATGAGAATAAAAAACGATGTATATTAGAAATATCATAAAGTATTACCTTTCGAAATCCTCTTCAATCTCTTTCGAAGAATATTTTTGTTTAGGAAACATAAGATCATCGTTTTGTAGGTCTCTTTTATATGCTTTAAAAATAATAGGAAATATCCAACACATAAATATATCATAAAGTAAATTACATTTACTTTTTACTCTCCAACTATTTTTGTTATCTTTTGTATTACTTTTATCTGTCTCAATATCCGCTTCCATTCTAATTAAAGTATTACTCGTGACACTAAACACTATTTTAGTTCATGTATTATATTTATAAAAATTATACACCAAGGAATTATTTTTTGGTCAAACACAAAGGTTCTATAGTATAATATATTTCAATTTTACGAATTGAACGACTCCACTTCATGTATTACTTTGTCGAAGATACGTTTTAACAGCGTCTTTTGTTGGTTACAACCAACTTTACTATCGTTTTAATACAAATGGTTTCAGTGACTGTTCGCCTTAAAAATAATTTAAATGTATAATCACCATACACATTCACTATCTTACAATAGCTACGTCGTTCGCTTGAAAATATTCTTTATTTTTATTTAAAGAAAAAAAAAAAAAATAAAATATTTTTTTGTAATGAAATACATTTATTTAATAAACATATCCCAAATTTGTCTCGACAATAGAATTAATAGTTTTCAATTGTTGAATTTTTGTTAAATTTAGAATATAATAAAATAATGCTTTGACAACAAAACAAGAAACTAACTAAATTTAACTAAAAAAACTAACGTGTTCAAAAAGTTTCCACATCAACCTTTATGTGTAAATTATAAGTAAGAAAACGCAAAATTGCCTATTTCTCCGGTTTTAACCCATTATGTAAAATACGGGAAAATGCTACTGCAAGTAAATGCTAGTCTCTTAATTTGAAAAGTGTAATAAAAGAGTCAAGTTTATTAGCGCCATCTTTATCAGGAATCATGTCATGAATATAAATTCATGTGTGATGCAGTTCTCTATTACACGAGTAAGTACAGTCAAGAAAAATAATCTACATATTCGTACGTATATCGTTTAAATTTTTATCGTTCTAATAAAAAAATAAAACCAAGAATTAAACCAAAGTAAGTATATTAACAATACATTCAAACACTGTGATTTAAGTGACATACATCCATCTATGTCATTGATAAAATATTTAATATTACTTAAGCATAACCAATAATGTACACTTGAATAAACAGAACACTACTGAATATTAAGATTATTTTTAAAGTATATTATAAAATATACTAAAACTTTATTGAATGAGTGGGACACACATCTGATGTTAAAGAATCACAGGTACATCTGCTATTAACTAAGTTATTCTCAATATTTTCAACTAACATCTTTACATGACAAATAGGTACCGTATCACATCGGCAATCATGATACGAATGGTTTGATAATGAAATAGTATTATTTCCTATAATAATTTCTTGTTTAGTAAAATACTTATCTTTGTCTACCGAGCAATTGTTTTTCTCTTCATATTTATTTGTAATCAAATTTTTACCATATTTATGGCTTTTTGGAGATTCATGCTTGCCTGAAGGACTTTCAATGGTTAAATAGTAATTTTCCAAAGAGATTCTTTCGTCTAAAGTATTGGTAGTGTTATGTATTTGTTCACAATATTCCTTAGAATTTTTCAAAATGATCTCATCTTCACCATGAACACTTACTTTTGCATTACAAACGTTTTGATTAATTGCTCCCATCGTATTTACTGTGTTTCTTCTTTTAATGTCATTGGCTTCTTCTGAAATATTTATATCCTCTGAACTTTGATTCTTTAAATCCTCATAAAAAATTTCAGGTTCGGTCTTAATTCCTTTGATTAATGTATTTTTGTTGCATAGATATGATATTTTATCAACACATGATTTTTCAGTGATATTTTTCCAAATATCATTAATCATGGAATGGTTTTCTTGAACAACAGACTTGAAGCAAACGCAAGTACTAAGATTCCTTTCACCACAAGAACAGTCTATCGTACATCCCAAATAAGGTGAAATTTTATCGATATTAACATTTTGCTTTTTACTATTATAAGACACATCGTTCGTGGTATAACGTGTTGTTTTATGTAACTCATCTAATAAAGGATAGTCGCACAGTTTTTGGTTCATACAATTTATCGGACTGCAAGCATCGTCATATTTCTCTAAAACTGAACAACGATTAACCAAGACTTCCCCTCTTTCAAACCCCAAATATATGTTATCTTCCTTAACCAAACCACAACAACAATCACAATCAGAGTTGCATTCTAATGGTTTATTGAAACAATCTGTGGATTTCATGCATAACGTTTCTACGTTTTTTGTATTTATCCCTAAGGTATCACAAGACTTACTTAACATTCCAAGATTAGGAAGAACTTGACATGATGCATTTTCATTTAAAATAATAGATATCTTTGATTTTTCTCTAGAGATATTATTTTCGGTGGCATAATTTACTGTATCCAAAATGGTCCAAAAAGAATTATTTGATTTTAAATCCTTTTGACTCTGAATATTTGTTTGAAAATTATTCTCATAATAGTTCTTGTTATCTTGCTCAGAATAATGATTAATATGATTTTCACTAAACAGACTATTTTGTTTAATTTCACAATCTCACACAAACTCATTTTTCCCTGAGATGATGAATAATTTTCATACAAACTTTGTGTGTGTTGATAATCATTTACATCTTTAACTGGTATTTCTTCATTACAAATAATTGAGTTTCGAATTGTTTTTTTGTTCTCGTCATTACATCTACACATAGTTTTTAGACGCTGAAAATCGTGGTCAATTAAACTAGAAACTCTATCTAAAACATTATTAACTGGTAAAAAAGCACTTTCTTTCGTAATACATAGACATTGAACCCGTTTTATTTTAATTTTTAAATACTCTTGCAATAAACCATATGCTCTGTTCCAATTTGGTTCTACCCGGTCTGACTCAAAACATTTGCATGTAATTTGCTTAACATTTTCCGATATTACTTCCTTAACCTTTTTTAGTATTCCAGAAAACATTTCGTCTTCCTCCTCTGGTGATATGCATGATGATTTACATGAAAATTTATGAAAGTTTTTTAGCTTCTCTTTTAAGTAGTCTTCTAGTAAGCTAAAGGCGTTGTCTTCTAGATTGTTTGATTCGTCTAAGTTATTGAGATTGCAACATATACAAGACTTTTGATTTTCCATAGTATTTTGTAAATTACCCACGTTGGCTGTATCATGAGCATTAATGTTTTTATCTTCTACATGTTGTTTAAATAAATTATCTTTACACTTAAAGGTAAGAGTGTTACTTTCATTTGCAATATGAAGTGGATGCTTCTCAGTTTTGGAAAGAATACATTTGGAAACGCTGTTACAAACAATATTATTTGTTACACAATAATCCAGAATTGTAGACTGCTTTGTAAAGTTATTTTCATTGGCAGGTGATTTATTCTTTTTATTAGCATTAATATTAGCGAGAGTAACACCCAAAAAATTTATGCAATAATCACAAACGTGGACTTCAGAATTGTCAAGTGCATCAATATTTTCTCTTGTCTATCGTTTTGCAAGTTCTGAGTAATGGAAATATTTTTTTCCATCTGGTTATTGCTAATATTTATATGTTCACTAGATCGTGAGGTGTGGTGATAATTTTCACCATTACTTTGAAAACTTGCTTGCATGTTTCGTTTTATTGGTTTTGAATTAACAGATTTAATTGATTGTTTACAAATATAATTGTCCTTATTAATACGGGTATATGAAGTTTTTATTTTTTCTGTACTTCTGTCATTGACCAGTTCAGTCGTATTTTTTAAACATTGATAGTAGTCTTCATTACTTTTCTCTAAATTAATTGCTGCCATATATTCTGAGTCATTAACAGGTACTATTTGTTCTGCTTCATCACTTTTTAAAACAATTTCCTGCTCTTCATAACATGAGACAGAGCACAATTCATCATCATTTAATTTAGTTTCGCAGCATAGGTTTTCTTTTGCATCCGCAATCGCTTGCCGAATGTTTGACTCATGTTTTTCTTTCTCGGGGACATTTTTGTTTTTTGTAATATTGTCTATTATTTTGATGTTTTCCTCGATTTTATTCGTTCTCGTTCCTTGAATATTGTTTTCTACGGAATGTCTCAAAACAAATTTCCACTTTGGTAAATTATTTAATAGTCTATCTATAGAAGCGTTTGATGGTAATTTATTAAAGCAAACACAATCCTTTTTACAAGAAGTTTGAGCAGATACTTTAGTTTCACTCGAATAAACTAATTGAGAAGAAAGATTATTTATAGGGTTTGTGTGTCTCACGCTGGAGTTATGAGGCCCGATAACATTCGAAGAAATTTGTTTCCAAGAGGATATTTTGTCATCATTTTGTGTTTTGTTTATCATTAATTTACATTGTTGAGATATTTTTTCCGATTTTTTTTTATTTCCACATAAAACAGAGGTTAACAGCAAAAGTCTGACCCACTTTGTTATAAGGTTTACCTAAAATATCATTATTAAATCTTGAACTATTAGCACTTTTGTTTCCTTTCTTAAAAACATGTGCATCAAACTTTTTTCTCTCTTTAGTGCATTGCTTACTGGAAGTCACAAGACAGTCAGAAATATTTGAAGTTAGCTTTGAGCGCTTGTTATTACGCTGAGTCCCCATTTTCTGGTTCGGTCTGTCTAAACCACCAGAGGTGTGTTTATATGTATCCAAACCCTAAAACACCAATTATTAAAAAAAAACGTTTTTATACAAAATAACCAATACTTAACAATAAAAGGCTAACGAGACGAAATCTGTACATTGAAGATGTTTAAGAAAAATAGTATGCGGGGGTTCATAATAGACACCATAACACATTTTGATAGTTTTAAAATTTTTGATGTGTCTGTTTATTAATGTATTTTATAATCATACAAAACTACTGAACCGAATTCGATGACAGTTGGTATTGAAATATATTGCACCAAAGGGGAGAACGTAGTCTGCAAATTGCCTGAATTCCAAGCGGGCAAAGCCGGGGGCACAGATCGTAATTAATGAAACTTTAATTTTGTAAATGGCAATTTTAAAATTATCAGTTAAATTACATTTATAAGTATACCTAGTTTATCAGCAGTTTACTATTCAATTATTGCGAAAGCATAGATTAAAAGTTATATTAGTGATATTATACATTACAATAATATAAAAGGGTCTTAATTATTGAAAATTTTAATTGTCATTTTTAATTAATTACCGAAACAACTAACCGAAACGCGCTCCATTATTTTTACAATATTTTCGTCCATTAATTTTAAATCTTCTTTTTGTATTGAACGCTGTAAAAATTACAAAACATTAATGAATTTTTAAATTTATTTAAGCAACCCGTATTTTTGCAACATCGAGTCATTCAAACTATAAGTGAAGAATAAGCAGTATAAAAGAGATACTTAAATATATCGACACGATCAAGGAGTTAGTCTAGGGCTTGGTCGCTCGTCCAGATACGTCCCCTACCACTCCCGGACGTGTATTCTCCAAAATGTCAGAATTAGGACGAGAGGTGGGTGGTTGAGAACCTGTGGGTCAGGCCGCAACTCCCCCCACCCCAACTAGGCGAGATGAGAGGAAGAGATTCAGTTGGGCCTACCGCAGGGGACGACGCGGTGCTTGCGTCTCCGATCCCGCAACGCCCCTATAATGCGGCGGGTGGCCCCGGGAGCTCTAGTGAGTATTCCCGGCGCCCTCAGCGCCGGGCGAGTCCCGCACACCCCTCCATCGACCCTATCGGGGAGACCCTGCTCTCAGGGAGGCAGTGCATAAAAGCATTCCCCCCGTAACAAAAGAAAAAGCTTAGTCGCTCCCAAAAAAGAGAAGCATGGTGCCTGGCTTAGCTTCATAACAGAGGACTGGAGAGAGAAGAAACATCTTTTTCCGAGTTGAGGGTCCCCGGACATACCACTACGGCAGACCCGAGCGCGTAGCAAGATTGTGAAGCAGTGCTCAAGCATATCCTGGCACCCTGTTCCACATACGAGGCGATGGGGCCGTGGGCTTTTATTCAGTAGGAGTTCGACGCTGTCCCTTCTCTTGAAGGGGTTCGTCCATGAGAATTTCCCCATGATAAAAAAATGGCTTGGTCGTTGGGTGCGCCTACCTCCATTGCACTGGTGGAAGGCAGCCTGTACTGGGGCTGTCTCCGAATGCAGGTAAGGATCTAGCTTCCTGGTGAATCCGCTAGGGAGCAACCCGGATCTTGGTTTATTGATACCGTATAATTTTTTTTAAATTAAAGCCGTTGACCTAAATATCTCTTATTTATAGCTTCACTGCGCTTTATAGTGAGCGCTCAGATGGAGAATCGTAACTAATACACAAGAGCACAACAATCGTAAAAAATACATGCCCTATGCTAAAATAATGTGTGACACGTATAACATAGTTAATTTTTACATTAAAATTATTTTACACTGAGTTAAGGCTTATAATGAGTTACAGCATTATTATTATTATTACCTTTTTCCCCATTTATGTATTAGTTATTAGTCTCTAAGCCTTCCTGAAAATTGTACATTAATATAAACTATTAATACTATTAAAATATTAATAATTTAGTGAAAATGACATTCACGGACCTTTTTCATATCTTCCATATCAAATTTGAGTTGTGTAATGTATTTCAGGGTACGTTTCAAATAGTCTGGTGCTCCAACATTAGTTGGTGATTCTCTTACATTAGCGCTTGTTGGTATCCGCAGTGATTTTACCAAGCACGGAAAAATTGCTATAAGTTAAACATTATGAGGTTATATTATTTATTAGGCGTGGGTGGTACAAGGTGGATCGACGACCTGGTAAAGGTCGCAGGAATCTGCTGGATGAGGATGACGCAAAACCGGACATTGTGAAGTTTTTTGGCGGAGACCTATGTCCAGCAGATGAAGTCTTTTGGTTGAATAGATAGATGGATGGATGGACTTATTAAAATTCGAACTTAAATTTTATTCTTATAATCAAATTACATAATTCTACATAATGTGATCTATTAATTAACAAAAGTGAAGATTTATTTATTTTCAAAAAAAAGTTTAAAACTAAAATTACAGCTATGTAATCATTCTCACTATGAAATAGTTAAAAGCACTGGACGTCTTATTTAAAAGAGTACGAAAGCAAACCTGTGTTTAAATTAGGATATATGAATCATAATGATTAATCCATTAAAGTGTTAAATTAACGATTATATAAAACCTGTTTACCATTTATTTGAATGTCAAAAGACCCAATAATATATAGTTTATTAGAAGTCTGCCGTCTATTGTTTCGCCAAGATATTAAAAATATGTTAAAAAGAAAGAAAGAAATAAATATACCTTGTGTTTTACAGGTGCACGGAGGTGGACCAGACATAACAATATCTTTAGCACGCTGAGTAAGCTGTTCAGCTCGCTCTTGAAATAACTGTTCTGCAAGCTCTGAAGCAAGTTTCTGTGCTCTCTCTTCCAAAACACGTTTTTCCCAGCCTTCCTCTTCAATATCTCTAGGTTCTGCTTTCAGTTTTGCTCTATCAGCACACGTAGAGCCAACCCACTTAAAGAAAATATATAATTACTGGTTGCAGGTGCTTAATCTCCGAATAATGCCATTAGATACATAAAATAACACAAACCTTAGCATGATATTTATCTATCGAAGTAGCAATTGCAATGTCAAGCTCAGAGATCAGCAATTGTGAAAAGAATGTTTGAAGATTTGTCTTAACAATACTAGCACGATCCCAATTATGTTTATCTTCAAGACATTTTAGTAGCTGGCACGGCATTTGGGATACCGATCCACCGATTTCAGCTTGCAATCCACCAAACAGATCGGCCAACAAATTAGACAGCAATCTACTCCGTAATGATGTGCACGAGCAGGATTTCTTGAATTTGTCAATATCGAAAAATTAGAATTTAAATATAATAAAGCAAAAACATTATGTATTATATGTACAACAAAAATTATCTTTTAGATATCATACCAGAATTTTTTCTTCTGGCGTGCATTTGCACAATGCTGCGAGTGACGGAGTTCGCTTTACTTCGATATTGGCATCGATAGGTAGCTGACAACGGCATTCCATAACTTTATCTTTTAATTCATTCAATTGGGCTCGTTTCTTATGTAACTCGTCAACTTTCCCTTGCATACTATTATCGCACATTAACTTACATCCGTCCAAATCTTCTACCATTTCCATCTTCTCTTTCTCCAATGCCTCTATCTAAAACCAGAAATTACATACTTTCTTTTAATAATAAATTCGTTTATCAAACTCAAATATATAATTTACAGCTTCTTTGTCTTTGGTATTCGTATTGCATCAAAATAACATGTTTACCATCATCTTATATTATTCTCACTATTCTGTTAATACAACAGTTACAGTTTCTTTTGTGAATTTATAAAAAAATTGTTAATCTTATAAAATCTCTTAAAACTGTAATTTGTATTTGTTTAAAATATTATCTGTTTCAAGTATGCACCTATGATATACTTTTTAATATTAAAAATAACCATCACCATAATAATAAATACAAATATAAAACTTCCAAAACCCTATAAAAGTAAAGTTGTCTTTAGATATATTTTTACAAACGGAAATCAAAACATTTCAATAAACGAATTCTAAATTATTATCTTTCAAGATTTATTCAGTTTTCTAAATTAACTTATATTAACAGTTCATTTAGACAAATAATTGTATTAAAAGACTAGCTGTGTGCTCGCGGCTATGCCCTCGTTTCATATATTCTTCACTGCATTTTTATTTTTGTATACGGAACCATATTTTTTTTTAGTAATAAGATAAAATAAAAATGTTTGTCATAAATTCAAGCAGTAAAACTGTATATTGAATCGGATTTTACGTGGAACCCTAATTATTGTCGAAAATTATAAGTACCCTAAGTTACCTGGAATAACTTCAGCTATCAAAATACCGTCCATCCGTTCCGGAGATTACCCGAAACAAACAGACAGGCAGACAGACAAAAGTTTTAAAAATTTTTATTTATGTTATAGGTATTGTATTTACATTCATATCTATTTAGCAGTGGCAAAGCGCTTATATAACCCGATTCCTTATAGCCTTACTAAAAAACAAAACACAAAACATTCGCTGCGTACAAATCAAGTCATGCATCAAATGTACTATCACAACCACACAGTCATAATCGCGAAACACGCACACTAAGAGCTTGCTCATACAAGCCGGTAGCAAAATGTCGGAATTGACTTCAACATCTATGCACATTTCACTTTAATTTTCACCAAACAATGAAAGCATTACTGTACCTATTATATAAACGTATCACAAATTTAGGCTGAAAATATGCCTCTTCGTTCCGGGTTATTCATTTAATTTTGATCATTATTGTGATAGAATGACGGTTTATCAATACAAAAATTTGAAGAAAGCGCCATCTACTGACAAACTAGATAAATGTTTTCTAAGCTAGTTTATCTGAAGAGGATAATTTGCTAATTAATCTCAATAGATGTCACTATTTCGCTACTCGAAAATGATGGATTTAGATAATATTTTAGTTTGATCGATTATAATCATGTGTCAATTTCGTAACCGAAGAATTTAGGACTTTGTAGTAATTGTATATAGTATGAAGGGAAAAAATCAATCAGTATTATTTTATAACGTATCACGTAACTAATCGTTATTTTTTGTTTCGCGTAAGTCGCTATCTCGCGTCGATCCACATTAAAATCCACGATCAAGAAAGTTAACCAATTTTACAATTTATTAGGTTGTAATAATTATACGGACATTTATCACAAGCGAAATTAATTTGACATTTCGTATTTAGCGTGGTAAACAATTTTCATCTTTAATCTCAAAACAACTTACCATACTCGACATTCACTGTTTATGTAACTCCAGTAAAGTCAAGTATGGTGAAGGGGGTTAACACTAACTGCAACCGCATCTTTGCTCAGCAGCACAAGCATCCATTATTCATTATTGTAATTCTTCAAGAGGAAGAAGTATGACACCAGTTAGATTTTTTATGCTTCGGCTGTACCGACGATTTTTTTCACGCCTCGCCACTGCTATTTAGTACAAAATTTTAATTTTAACATTACAAATAGACACTTTAATTTTATTTATCAGAATAGATATTATATAAAAATAAAAAGATCATGAAAAAATGTTACGTAAAAAGCCACTTGTAATGTTAAACAAATTTTTAAGTTGTCCGGGAATTTCTTATACATTTTTTTACTTTAAAAAGCTTATTTAGACCATTAGGATATTCCAAAAAAAAAATCTACGTGTTCTCAAGAGCTGCACTTACCATCAAACTTTTTAGCAAAAAAATAATAATATAACATAACCTAAATTTAAATATTTAAATAACAATAACCTCTTGTTTAACTCGCTCGCTTTCAGCATCTTCTTCCAGTAGCTGGTTTGATACTTGTGCGACCTGTTCACGTAAAGCGCCTAACTCGGCACGCATTGCACGCTCCGTGTCATGTGTAAGTGCTCGTGCCGAAGACAATTCACTTTCTATACTTAATACTTTATGCCGTGTTTGTTCTTCTTTAAACTTAAAATGTATTGTAAATATAAACAAATCACTCAATTAATATTATAACATGTCTAAGCTTACATCCAAATTAATATTTATCCCCAATTTTGTTTCACAAACATACTTCATGACATGTAAGGAATGTTTTCACCAATTTGGATTGCTATTTTTAAAATATTTAATTTAATCTACTATTAATAAATCTTTATTTTACACACTAAGAGATCAGAGGGTGAATTGGACCCCGATAAAAAATACTTTGTGTCACGAGATTCAGTGCTTTTCTTTAGAACATTACAGATTTACTTGAATGCGCTTATAATATAATATATCCGTGTAGTGTTTATATTAGGTGTGAGTCAGCGTGTGTAGAATTGATAGTGTGTTTGGATGAATATAATGATGATAATAGTTCATATCGATCAATTGTTTTGCCTCGTATTTACCTGAAGATCTCTGTCGAGTTGCGCCACCTTAATTTGGTTCTCATTGAGTATTGCATCGGCTCGTCCAGACTCTTCACTCAAACGTAATCGAATACAAGCACGGTCATACACATCCTTTTCTACTTTAGCTAAAGCTGCTCGTTCCTTCTCGGCGATCTCTGCTCTCCTCTTTAGATGCTTTACTATATTCATGCACGCATTCTTGTAACCATTGCGTTCATCAATAAGTTTGTGAATCTAAAATAGTATAAACATTATAAAATGTAAAAAAACTTTTTTTTGTTGGCAAAATTAACTTATTTCTTTACATTTTATTATTATTTAAAAACTAGTAAATTATATAATTACACAATTCAACTAATATTAAACGGTTACTATACCTTTAACCTTAAATAAGATCATAATGCTAATCAAATTCAGTCAATTATTTATACCTATAGTATGCTTGTTCTGAGGAATGACTTAGAAAGCTTTGTTATATGTCACGGTTACCACCTAACAGACTAGAACACAACAACACAAACACTGCTGTTTTATGAGAAGAAATACTATTGCTGTGATACTGCCGAGGTTAAACTCTGTACAAGAATTGCAATCCTACTAATTTTGTAAACTTTATTTACTTACTTTTCCTAATTACACTATGAATCGTTGCTTCAGTCAGTTTCAATACAGAATTATCTCTTTAAAACTTTTCATGTTTATAAACAAACTGTGGTTTTACTGAAGAACACTAAAAGTCGTTGTTAGTGTGAAAATATTTATAGGCGTTTGAACATAATTTTTGAATGCGTATAATTAACACAACATAAGTAACAACATAAAATTACATGGACATTGGTTTACATGGAGCAAATTTCGCTATAATGGTTACACCTTCAGAACAGCCAATATTCAGCATAAAACGTCTAAAATCATATTATATATACCTACTTGTTTTGACAAATCATCTTCTTTTTCTTCAGAGAGCCTCAATCGCCTTTGATAACCTAATTCTAAATCTTTCCAAGCGGCTTCAGCTCGCTCCAGTAGTTCTACTCTTTCGGCCTCCCGACGAGCTAGCTTAGCAGCTCGAGTTCTAAGTTCAGTTGTCGTTGCATCTACAGCTGCTAGTCGTTCAATACAGTCAGTTTCCAAACAACACACCTTAGATAAAATATACAAAATCACATATTTTACTCAAATGTTAATAATTATTAAGTAATAACATGATAATATTATAGCTTTTGCTAATGTTTAAGCAACTTCACTATTGGCATTCTATTTTTAATTGGTATGTTAATGTATAAAATAAATTACCGCGTCTATTTTATCCCTAATGTTTTTCTCCGGCATCTTGTGTTTTCTGCATGTTCTACGACAGGTTGAAGTATTTTCCGACCTCATTACAATTTTCTTCTGTACTGGTAATTTGACAACAGGGCCAGTAGGCAAGTTCTCGTAACATGTAAAGTAACTATTTCTTGAAGAACAAATACTGTCTTTATTAGACTGCTGTTTACATTCAGTCACTGAGCAGTAACTTTCGTTTTTATTTGTTATAATATTATTGTTATTCTGATAAGACTTTTTTGTTTCGTAGAAACTGAAAATTTACATAACAATAATTTGTTGAAGCAAGGTTACAAATAATAATCATCTACTAAAATAAAGGCAAAAGTCAATGACCAAAGGAAAATATTACACTATGTTAATATTCTGAAAAATAATACAATTCATGGCCATTCTTATGACTGACGATGAATTCCCAATCTCTTCGCAGTCACCGTTATTTTTGTATTGTATTGTATTTGCCAAAATGTGTTGCTACTATTTCGTACTTTACAGCATTATTGTTGGATACATTTGTTTCAGCCATTCTCACTGAATATCTACAATTTGCTATGAACTAACCATGACAGCTATTCAAGTAAAGAAGTAAATTTTAAACAAACCTTACGCAAACCTATTTAAGGCAAAATTACTTTTTAATTTATCTAAACGCACTATTTACACGTTAACTACTTGTGTTAATGAAATGGACTATTGACAATACAAATTAACGCCGGCCCTAACCCTTAATCAAGGTAGTGAGAGATTGTCACTCGGCGTCCTATGGTCGACCATACACCATAAATGGTATTTAGCTCATGTAAAGTCCATAGTTTTTTAATGAATTTTTCTCTCGAAATTATTTTTAGCATTTGGCCTTTTGTAATCCTTTGCTACCTGGTGCCTAGAGCGACCGCACCTCTCGCTCTACCCTAAGCCCGCTGATTACTATAATAAACCTTCACAGGTTGTTGATTGCATTTTGTAAATTTATTCAACAACCCTGTAGTGTATATGTTACAAAGTACATATAAGATTGTGTATTGACTCAGGCACGCCTCCTTTATCAACATATAACAGTTACATACAAATAATACAATATTCAATTGATAGAATAAAATAAAATAACCTACTGGTAAAGACTGTCAGCATCCTCATGACCTAGTTGTTGCCAAGCAAGCATCGCACATGCCAGATAACGTTCTTCAGGGTATTGGGACATAATTGAAATCACATCGCGCGGTTCTCGTCCTAAATTGGTTTGCGCTGTATTCAACGCTCTCTGTAATTTAATATTTGAATTGTTCCAATTTTAATCTTCTACAATTATACGCGACTGTACTTATAAACACTTACTATCATAGGAAGAATAAAATGATACCAAATAAACAAACTAAAACAATTTCATAAGAACAATGCGTTTTAAATATATGTAAATGTGCATGGACCTGCGCTATATTGTGACGTCATAGCTAACGAAAAAAATTTATAGATGTGTATGGGTTCATTAAAATATCGGATATTAATATTCTTAATAACAAGGCAAATAATTTCTTAAAAAAAAGAAAAGAAAAACTATACAAATATTTTTATGCTTTCCATATTTTTTTACTGAGCTTTGACAGATCAAGGTCATTGACGCGCACATTCTTATTTGAAACGCATGGTAACGCTGACTTTATACCGATAAGTAATTTCTAATCCTATACCCCGTCTTTGCTTGCAATTACAATAAAACATTTATTGTTAACATATTTTAAACAGTTAATCAACTATTTATCATATTACTCATAATGATAAGTTTAGTATTATTATTATTCGAAAAGGGGCTATGCAGGCTAAAACAGTCCTGTATCGCTGCGACTTAGATCTATTGTGATCGCCTCCATATTAGTAAAGCTCACTACCTTTTTTTTTTTTTTTTTGACGAGGGGAATTGCATTTACGCACTACCCTTACCTATTGTATTAGTGAGACCGAAGTCCCCCAATACAATAGGTAAGGGGGCACGGAGTGACGATCTCCGTGCCAGTGTGCGACTCAGCCGGGCGCGAAGCGCCCGGGAATACTCACTAATACCCCCCGGAGCCGTCCGCTGCATTTGGGATGGGGGCGACACGGGGTGGCTTTCGCAGGCACCGCGTCAAAAAAAAACTCACTACCTAGACCTACAACCTGTATTTACTGTGGAGTCTTTTTGGCAGAGATGTCTGTACCTCCTCCGGGAGCAACGCGTGCTTACCCAAAATTCGATTACGTATGCGTGTTTATTGATCACATTAACACAAGATGTGTTTTGATATTTCGTCTGTATATTTACAGAACCTCCACTCTTTTATGTTTAGGACACCAATGTTGTGCTTATTTTTGCCCAGAAAACAATGCCCAGTTAATAATCTCACTATTACTCGAAGCTGATTCCTACTGGGCTTCTTCAGCTTTGCGCTGAGTGATTGCCCTGATAAGATCTTTGGAATGAATTTGTCCTGAAAATTTATTCCAGTATTCTATAGCCTGATGTATAGTAACTTATTAATATACATGAAAACCAAATTTATATGCAAATTCAAATCCAATGATTTTTATAGATCTCACATTATATTTAATAGCTCTAAAAGCCACTTTAAAAAGACTATAAAATCTGTAAATAATTAATGTGGACCGGAATTATAGTATAGTACAAATTATAAGCTTGTATCGTTACAATATAATTGATTTAGGTATAAATGTACTCATTATTATTTACCCGTAAATCAATATCAGGATTATTTTCTAAAGCTTTAGAAATATTCCAAACGATTAAAGTTCCAAGAGATGTGTTCTTACTGACTGTCGCTAATTTTTGATGAGCTTGTGTAGTATTTTGAGAATTCTGTGCCTGGAGGACAACAAATTAACGTACATTTGTGGTAAGTTGTAATTTAATACAAACTAAGTCTGGTTTTACCTTATTTCATATGATATGAGAAGATATTATCAGATAATAAACAAAAATTCTACAAGTAAGATAAAAAAAACTCATATAATTAGTATAGGTACATACCAATATTTAGTGGTTTAGCACTAAGTTGACCGATAAACTAAAAAGAACTGATAAGTATTGTGATAGAAGAGTTTAGAATAGATTTATTTGTAATCGCATTTAGGTAGCCATATCATTACGCCATTCTCCCATGATCCTCATGCATAAATTACATTCTTCCACTTGTTGCGATCCAGACACACGTCTTTCACTTCATCTACTTTCATAAATTTTCGTCGGTTGCATTTGACCTGGCATTACTTTACAACATCTTCGATCTAGTCCATATGCACTCGTTTAGGTCGAGTTTTACCGAATTGCCCAGTCGTTCGGCTTATAAATTTATTTCGTTTCTATCATCCGTTGTCTCCACGTGACCAAAATTAACTACGTATCCCTATATCTATCTTTGTTAAAACATTATTTACCACACCGCATCGTCCTTTTATCAGACTATTTCTAAACATAGGTGTAATAATAATTTCCACAGGGTAGCCAGAACTAACGGAATACGGGATACGTGATAAGAAGTACCTTAGCGAAAGATAATATCTATCAGTGGATTACTAACAGCTAATGATGCCGACTTAAATACAACAATAAATGTAGAAGTATTATAATAGTTATGTATACAATAGTTATATATAAAACCATGGTTTTCTTTTGTAAATAATAGTTATTGGATCAACTTATTCATAGAACAATGCAACATCTATAAAAAGTACAAGAACGTAAGAAGTTTCAACTTATTCTTTAGTAGAATCTATTCTGATGTATGATTGAACAGAAAAACTCTCCCAAAAGTACGGTCATATACTTAACCATATGTTGTAATTACCATTACAAATGCTTGGTAGTTATCAGAAAAACTACCTGCTGCTCTCAGGACTTTTAAAAACTTTATTTAAAAACTAACTCCAGTTATTATAGTCATTTTAGGTGCCGAGTTATAAAAAAATAGTTTTGTGTTCTCACTTGATTTTTATAATTTCCATAAGGTGTGTTATTATTTCCGCACCTAGAATTACGGTTTCTATTTTCTCCCATAATTTTGTGCTAATATTTTTATCTTTATTAAAAGTTGGATAAAAAAACTGTGAATTTGCTATGAGTATTATTGACATGTCATTCTTGGCACATAATTTTTCTAGCTGAGACTTGCCAGTTTATATCATAAACTTTCTAAATCTTTTGTTATCAGATTTTTATTTTATTTTAGAAGATGACATAAAGCGATAGTTTTTGGCAGATTTGACATGTACTTAGTAATTCTTATCTTTTATTTATTATCTTGTATTATTTAGTTCTATTTGGTCATTATTTGTTTTTCATTATCGTGTACAACAGTATTGGAAATACAACACGGAACATTTATTTTATAGTGCCACAAAAACTTTGTTGATTGATTGATTCTACCGAAAGACGTCCTCCGCTGGATATAGGTCTCCCCCAAAAAGGGGGATTGCCATAATCGCCACGCTTGGTAGGCGGGTAGGCGATCGCTGTAGCTGTTTGTGGTACTCATAGGATGCTGCTGCCCATCTCCTCGTTTATCCCTTAGCCACCTTTTACGACACCCACGTCAAACTATGGGGTGGTACTATTCTTAGCCGGCACTACACGGCCTCAAAGGTTCCAGAATTATGGCCATCGTTTTTCTAGAGCTTTGAAATGTTAATACAGAATTGCAAAAAAAATATTTTATCTACATGACACTAACAGAAAGATAGCCATAGATAGTAATTGTATTTCAATTATAAGGTTTCTTTTTATACACATATATTCCGTGATAAGTGAATAAACAAACATAAACCTGTTTATTATCGTTATGTTTCATGAGTAACGTAAAAATGTATCTACTAATGTCTTCCTAATTTCCAACTAAATTCAAAAAGGACAATAAATTCCGATGTCATTGTACTTGCTAAATAAGTAGATTATACTTGTACATCGTTTTTCAAACCTGTTTCATCTATCTAAGAACCTGATAAATACTACCACATTGTACTCGGCTAATATTAGTACTCAGCTACTAGGTACCTATTATTTTCATACAATTGAAATCATCAGAAAATATTGTTTCCCCAATATTTTTGTGCATAAGTTTCAAAAAACAAAAAGGACAGTTTATAACATCGTCGACGGACTAACCCGTTCGCAATGATGGTTATTCTTTCTCCAGTCAAATTATATTCATTTGTACAATAACTACTAACTTGAAAAGACTATAAACATTATCTATATGTCAAATAGCAAATAGATGAATATATTTAAAAGGAACGTCGATCCACAAAAATATAACTTATCTCACTGTAGTAACTCTTTATTTTTATAAGTGTATTAAATTTGTGGCGATTGTTATAAACGTGTAAATCTTCAATTTTTTAGGACTACTATTGAAGAAATCAAAATCTAGTTCCTTGAACATTTTATTTGTGTTGTTGCTCTAACTAATGGAATATAAAACATATTATATTTTCTACACTGCACTGCCGGTACAATCAAGGTAACTTTACTCAGTATCTCTGAACAATCAAAATTACCGTTAAGTATGCAAAGTAAATAAAATAAATCAGTTATTTTAAACCGTTCATACAATGGAAGCATATGATGTTTCTTACAGCGCAATGTATAGTCAGACACAAAAACACTAGATCTAAATTGGAGATAATGAAGAAATCGTTTTTGTATCTGTTCAATGCGAGTAATATTAAAATTTGGATTCCAAATTTGAAAGGCGTATTCAAGTTGGCTTCGAACAAATGAACAATAAAGGACTTTAAAGGTTTTTACGAACATAAACTAGTTGAACAGTCTGAAGACGAAACCTAATCCTTTCGAGGCTTTGTTAGTAATGTGATCAATATGTTTATCGAAAATTAGTTTAGAATCAAAGATAACGCAAAGATCGTTAATTGTTAATTAACTCGAGTTAGTATATAAATATAAATTAATGGGTTGCGTTTGCGAATGTATGTTATTACACTACACTTACCGACGTTTAAGTCCTATTTGTTTAAAGTGCAGTAAAGTCCAGTTTTCAAACCTTTCTAGATTATTTTGAACAGAAATTGCATCAAAGATAGTTTTTACAGGACGTAGAATTTTGACATCAGCAGCATATAGAAGGATTTTGCAGTTGCAGTTAGTAAAACAGCATATGTCGTTAATGAAATTATTAAAAAGAAGAGGTCCTGATAAAGATACCTGCGTAACTCCTGAAGGAAACTGGATAGGTGAGGATGTATAACCATTCAGCACTACTGTTTGACATCTGTTCTCCACATAAGATGGAACCAGATTACATGATATTTAAATAGTTTTACATTATCTAACCCAAACAATTTATTTCACATACTTATAATGACATAGCAATCTATCTTTGCAATTGTTGTAGAGGCGAGTAACGAACGAATATTTTCTTTAACTCAATTTATATTGAGAGATTAAAGATTTCGCCATAAATCAGTACCTAATGAATAAACATGTTTTGTTTATTCTGATAACTGATTGATATAACTGATTTCTCTCCTTGAATTGGAAATGACTACAACTAGGTGGGAAAGAATCGTTTATGTAGTGTCTGTTTATATGATTTCTCTAATAGATACATTCGTCTGTTATAGGTGGAATTTAGCAATGTTCGTTTTAAGATGTATTGCAATGTCTTTCATTATAATACTGTTAAATATACCGTAGTAGGTTCTCAATGGCTTCATGTACGTGAAATTACTATTCAAAGCAAGTTTTCTATTAATATTTGCTCTTTTTAATCTATTTAAATTAATACTCATCTAGTGATCGAAATTCTACTATAAACTTCTGAAACTTTTGAGGAACGGAATACTGTAAATAGACATAAAAAACATGTTGATAAACAGTGGAGGAGAAAAAAGTCTGCCACAACAATGATTGTATGCAAAACAATATGAACAGTATTCCATATTTCTACGTATCCCGTATACGTCCCATCACTACGTCTTAAAAGGAACAATACCAAATTTAAATTTAGAGTGTATAGACTAAACGAGGAAAATTTTTTTATAACTTACTAATTCCATAAAGTAACTCGTTTTATTTTATGAAAACTACACTATAAATCAAAGCAAACGTACAACAAGTTAGTGTGGCCTAACAATGTAGTGTTGAGTGGGTCAAAGGAGGTATGAATGCACGGCCATCACGCACCCTAGTCAATAGAGTTGTATTATGTCAGTGCATTGTGCCGCACCGTCTGATGACCCCACCGCACCCAACAATAACACTTCAACCGGTGGACGATCACATGCCACCGGAATATTAAGAGTCCACTTTTTCAATTGTTAGAGAGAAATCGTTTTGTTGACAATACTAATCCCTCTTTACCAGATCGCTATTTACAATAGATTCACTTCAAAGCGTTTGCCTTAAAAGAATTCAACTGTATACAGCTCTATACCTAATAATAATGTTCATACCGAATCGAATAATTCATTCATGCCTAACTTCCCTATTATTGAGAAATAATATCTCATATTATTTTTCTTTGAACATTTTCATATTTTATAAACAATAATAAAATTGATAACAATAAACGATACGCCACAAACTTTTTTAAATATTTTTCTGTATATATGATAATATATTTATTCAAACTTTAAACGATTAGAATGTTTAGTTTATTCTATCCATTATGATCTATATTCAGTTTCTTAATCGATTGATTATGATATACATATGTATTTTACAAAATTGAGAAATATAAAAGAAAAACCACTAAGTATTATCGATTTTTTACTCATACTGTCAACTCAAATCATATCTTCTCAAAAAAAAATTCAAACCAAATTTTGGAAAGGGTTAACACGTAGATATTAAGTGTTATGCTGTATACAGCTCCAAACTGGTACCATGCGACTTCATCTTATTTTAAAGAATCAACAATTATTTACGCTGTCAACGATTTTCAACACCAGAAGTCACCATGTAGAAGTGGCAGAAATGTTTTCAAAATAGATTTATTCCTATGAAAAAGTGCATTGAAGCTAAGTACTCTCCATTTTGAAAGATAATAAATTCATTTTCATTCATTTTCAGTATTATATTCTTATTCAGTTTGTAAACTTTTAGTACGCTCTGCCTAATTGATGTATTTGAAATACCTAATTTTGATAATTAGGAAAAGTATAGTTTTGTGTACAAAAGAAGTTTAGACAATCTTAAAATTTTGACATATAATATTAAATTTTATTGGTCGAATAATAATTGTTACCGATGTAACTCAACTTATAAGGTAAGCAATATGCGGCGGCCGTGGACTAATGACATCTATGAATGAAAATGTGTTCTTGGTTAAACAAGTTTTAGTCTTGCGCTCGCATTTTAAAATACAAACCTTAACTGGAACACTCTAGCGTAAAAGTTTCCATAAATACATAGTACTACTCTATAATACGTTTTTTACAAATATATCTGCTTAATAATACAGTATCGTTACCGTAATTAGTCTTAATTTGAACTGCCTCGGTGGCGCAGTTGTATTACGGTGCGACTGCCGTTCTGAGGTCTCGGGTTCGATCCTCGGGTCGGGTCAAGTGGTTGTCAATTGGGTTTTTCTTCTCAGTATCATCCCGGAGTTTGGAATTTGTGCCCGATATGGCGATAGGCTCGACCCTGTCACATCTGGGACGGAACTAATCTCGGCGAAATGTGGGTGGTGTAGTGTAGTTCGCTATTTCACCTCTGCCTAACCCTTTGGAGATAACAGGCGTGAGTTTATGTTTATGTTACGAAAGTGTCCCTTTCTATGTTTGTTTTCTTTTCACGACTAAACTTCTGAATAGACCGCATTTCAATATCGCTTAGAGAGAAGTGCATACGCTACTTTCATCCTTTTCATATATATGAGGGAGAAAGAAAGGGGAGAGGTTTTTTTTCATTGAAGTTGGAATAAATTCTACGTGTACTCTAACGTTTATGTGAAAATACTAATTAGATTATGATTAATACCTACGGTAAAACCGCAAACGAAGTCACAGAAAAAAGTTAGTAAAATAACGTATTTTGTTTGTGTTAGTTCAGATGTTACTAATTATTCTCGTAATCAGCATAAATATAATCAATCTTTTAACATGACTACCATAACGCATTCGGCACAGTGCTGTTGTAACATACTAGCAGACTGGTTAAAAATGATCGAATTCTATACATTGTACCTTAACTAATAATAGGTGGTTTCCTAATAATGTCCGCCTGGGCAGATACCAGCCTCAGGTTCAAAAAAACCTGTCGCCAAATACTAATAGGTGTGTTCCGGCAGCATGACTTGAGTACCAGTACCTAGGCTTAGTGTGTTTACCATCCTGGGCCACATCGTCACTTAACATCAGGTGAGATTGTGGACAAAGCACAGCCTATACCGTATAAAAAAACATTTCTTAAAAACTTAATAAAATATTCCAAATAGAATTTATACACGAAATGATTATACGATGTATATATTATGTAAATTACTATTTATGAATTTTACTATTTCAGTTATTAGTTCTCTTCTTATTCTTATTTATTATGTTATATTAAAAGCTAATACAATACAGAATTAACTTTATTATCATATCGTAAAATTTTAACATTTAAAAATTTATTAATTCGCAATAAATAGTCGTGCAGGAAAAATACAATTTAAAGTATTTTATTCGTGACCACGGCCTATGTAACCAGGTCGAAACGACGAGAAAATAAAAACAAGTAAGTGCGCGTTCTAGACCCGAAAACATTAATAAAGTATTATTATTATTAACTTATAAATTACGCTATTAACCCCTTGAGCACTATAGTATGCTATAGTAGCTTAACGTTACTAGCGTCATCGTTGCCGGCTTCGTTTCATTGCAAGGCAAGTTCTCCCGGCTTCATATAAGTGGATAAACAACACGCGCGCTGTTCAGTGGTAGTAGCATACGAACAGTCAGCGTTCGCAACGCTGCATTGTGTCGGAGTTAACCAAACGCTTCGCGCATGCGCACGTTAACTTCGCGCTAAAATCAAGCCAAAAATGCTTATTCACATTTTGCATTAAATTCATGTGAATTAATTTAAAATACGTGGACTATTGTACGGTCTAATTATTTATAAATAATTTACATTTAATAAAAGATAAAAAATTAAAATAAAAAAAAAATAAAATGGTCAGTGGAAATCAAGACCCGAACGATATAAAGAAAGGTACCACCGAAGGACCGCGAAAAAAAGACGAATAATTATAAAAGAGCGAATTTTTTGTCTAAAACATGGTTCGTCTGGATGCTGCCTACGTTTTGGCGGGGCTATAAACGGGACCTCTACGATGCCGATCTCACTAAGCCCAAAGAAAATCACTTATCTGACAAGCTTGGTGATCGACTAGAGAAGTAAGTACCATAGTAAAATAAATACAATCTTTACAGCTATGCCAATGTTCAAGCTGACCCCACATTTAAACCACAGTTAATTTTGTAATGAGCAGTTTAAAATTGAGATGAATTAAAGCTGATTTCTTTAAAAAAAAAATATATTCATATTTGTACCCGTAGCATTCAATAAACGAAATATGTTAGTAAGTTCATCTTGAATCACGGCCAAACACAAAATAAATACAATGTTATTAAAAAATATACGTTTATGCTATTTATTTTGTCGATTACCCATAAAAATGAGACAATAAGGAAACAATGGAAAGCTGGCGTAAACGCCAGGTTCGTGCTCAAGCGGTTTATTATTATATTTTTATTATAGCGGTGTTATATATTTGAATGTAAAGGAAACATTATATGTAACAAACATGAGAGGATTACAAAATATATTTTTAAATAAATGTGAATATAGATTTCTAATAGTTATTATTAAAATTATATTTTTCGAAATTCACGTAACTCCAAAGAAACTATAAAGAAAGTCTTTATAACATTGAAAAAACAATACGCTGGCAATATTTACATTTTTTAACAATAACAACAAATAAAACGTTTTTCTTTGTCTACAGTATTTTTACAAATGTTTTATTTTTAGTTTGTTTAATTTAAAGAGTTAGTTTTAAGCAGCAATATATTACAAATCTAAAGAATTAGATAAAGTTTTAACAATCGATTTATAGAAAATATTATTTACAATTAGGTTCGTACTCGAATAAATGTAAACCAGTCAATTATATAATACCTAAGAGCCACGAAATCTAGTAGTTAATAAAGTAGTTACAGAATAGTTAGTTTTCAAATAAATAAATCAAATAGTAAGCATTTGGAAAATATTAAAATATTCTATAAATAGTTCATTCATTTCAAGAACTTTCTAAATTTATTAAAATAAAAGAAAATTATCCCGGGCAACGTATTAACATTAATAGGCAACGTATTAACATTTTCAATATTTTAAAATCATATTATGTAGAATAAATGAGGCGAAACCTAGAGGATTATTTAATCAGGATGATCTTGAAATTGAGTCATGTGATGGGTTCTTTATAACGTATATACATGACACATTACAATCCAATGGGGCACAAGTGACCTGTGACCACGAACACGACGAACCACAAACAATTACCCCGTTTCCTATTCAACAGCGTGTAATTGACTTTTACTTTTATTATTATTAATAAAATGAGGCTATTTTGTTGTAATAACAAAACTATTTTTTTTTCAATGAAATAGAAAAAGTAAAAAAAGTTACAAATCTGTATATAGTACACATTTATTTATTATTCTAAACATTTTAAAATAATGCAATCATTGTCTTCTTCTTTATAGTTAATGGTAATGTGTGAGTTACATACACAATTCTACCAGTGTCATGTGGATATTATTTTTATCGAATCTTGTATTAGTATTCAATACTTCAACGTTCTAGTAGAATGGCGGCTACCTTGCGAGAATTTTCCTAGGAGTTTCTGTGGCACCTCCGAATAAATGTTGTGCGTTATTATTTCCAATACTTGTGCGAAATAACCAAACTGCATCACATAAAACGCTACAAAAATAATATAATATACAGTCAAATATGGAGTAACTTTTGCAATGCAAATTTTTTGAGACCTTGATCGAATTGTAATCAACACTATTGTAAATAATTATTCGTTAAATTTTCTGGAGTTAATGTATTTTATACCTACATATTGATTAAAAAAAATTATACTTATTTATAGCCGTTAGTTGTTTTAGTTTTATAATGTATATTTAAAAATATGTCATACATGTCGGGTGAGTTCAAATTAATTAAACAGCGAGCAGCGACGCACTGTACAAACACCACTCGCCGTAATGTAATGATACCTATAAATACTGTTTTAAGTATCAAAACACAGTATATTGTTTAAAACTAATGCCGGGCATTGAGATTTTCTTTCAGCACAATAAATCCTTGACAATTCTAAATAAAAAAAAAATCCTGTGACTTCATTAATGTTATTTATTATTCGTTTATTTCAAAGTTTATTACAATTTCAACTACCTAAACACATTATTACAGTTTTTAAAATATTTTTTAAATATTACATAATAACCCTCGAAAATGTAATTATAGATCTCTAATGCATTTCACATACTGTTTTATTAGAAGTTGTGAAATAATATGATACAATCTTTTTAATGTTGTTTTCTGTGGTATCACCAATGGTTGTCACTTCTAACGAATTTCCTTCTTAAAAATGATCATCTTCAGAAGCATACGTGGTCCATTTGTCGTGATTACGCCCTCTACCAAGTGAATAGATAGAATGATTCATCGAAGAAAGGTTAAGTAGGTATATAATTCAATAAGGTTTTGTATAAATTTGCTAAAGTATGACTATGAAGATGCCGGATAAAATCATACCAACTGTCAAGTTATAGTTGTACCAAACAGCGGGCGAGCCGCGACGCAAGCGCGCTTTTATTACAGAAGAGGTCGCGTACAGCTCGCAGTCGGCTCGCGTCAACACGACGTATTTAATAGAAACATCGCCTTTGCGTCCCGGTCCGCCCGCTGTGTGTCGAAACCATTAAGGGTGTAGAAGCTATGAAGCACCTCGTATAAAAGAGACGAAATTAAAAGATTTTCGCTCATGTTAATCGCAAGGGACCCTTCAAAAGCTCGTTGATCTATTCTCATTTTTGATACAAAAATTGAGAAAAAATAGGGTTGAATATTTTATCTATAATAAATTTTATCGTCAACTATACTTAAAAAGAATAATATACAATAGAAAATTATTTCAGTTACTAACAAAAGCGTCTCTCCTCTGCTAACTGAGCGAAGCCGGGGCGGGCCGCTAGTTTTTTAATAGTGGATTGAAATTAAACTACACTTAACAGCTAACAAGTCGAATGTAAACTATGAAGGTCACCTATTACATGTGCAATAAAGTTCACCGCACGCCAGAACTTGTTGAATATTACAATGTAACAATTATTTATAATGCTATTAACAATTACAATTATAATAATATATTACACATTAATGGTAATCACAAAGCTAGTATACAAACATAGATAACATCGCGCCTCTCATTCTTGAGAGTAAGCAGAGCTACGATCCTGATAAACATATTTCATGTCTTCTACTTTCAAGCAATCAATCTCTCTTTATAGATTTGTTTCCTCGCTTATTTCACTCTTTCTCCTTAAATCAAAACTGCGCAATATAGCATAAGTTGTTCACTTTCAAAAACAATAATAATAAATAATAGTTAACATATAAATTAACAGAATACGCCATCATATCTCTAAAATATTCAATGCTCTAGATAATTATCTATACCCTATAAGGTATTGCAATAAATGCGACGGCAGCCATTTTGTATCGTCTTCATTCACTATTATCTGTCATGACATTTTTCATATACTACCTAATATGACAATAGAACTTTACCAGAATATATATATGTGTATTACATAAAAAAAACATGTAAATCGTTTACGAATTTTGAGAGCCAACTAACAGAAAAAAAAAACATAGATATATAAAAAGTATATATAAGGATAGGTGGTATACATTACGATTACCCAGTAGATAGATAGATTTGTTTTATAGAGGTTACACGCAGATGTTTCTAGAACATACGTAAGTAAAGTAAATATAAATTTCATACAATAGGTGATTAATATTTTCAGATAGAATATACATTTACACATTTATTGAAACGAAAACAGAACCTTTACGAGAGTATTAAAAACCTTTTGAAATAATTGTCAATTAACCATTATGCAATATATAAATAATTGTTATTACTTGAAAAGTTAAAAGGATTTAAGTGATATATATATACCTGCATATATCTTTGTTCTTTAATGGATTTAACAAATGTGATTGCATTTAATTTAGGCACTGCGGCAAAGGGTAAAAAAAAAGTTTGTACTTCATCTGCTAATTGGGTTGGAACATGTTGTGTGCCAATATATTGATACCAAAAACATGTCTTAAATGGGAACATAGCCACCCAAGTACTGCCTTGTAACAAAAATGAGTGAGCATGATGCTGCTTCCACAGTCGAATCTTTGTACTCTATTATCTTAATGGCAACATAACTTCTAGTGTTAGTTGTTTGTGACCATATGATATCTAACTAAATGAAGCTTAACCTCTCCTTTCATAATCTTTAAAGAGCGAATACTGACTTAACATACTACAAAACTGTTCTTTTAGATCCTCGAAATAATATAAACAACAAAAATTGCAGCAATGCATTCACCACTGTGAATTTCATGTCCAGAACCAATACTAAAAAGTGTGGGAACAAAACATTCAATTATCTAATAAACTCATTGCTATGGTTAATACTAAAGTTGACTATTTCTTGGCAATATATGTATATATTGACCTAATATTAAGATTCTACAACTAAATATTATTCATTTTACCATTCGGCAATTATCTGCTTGTCGTTAAAGTAAACTCCAAAAATAAATTGTGACCACCGAAATAGTAATGAATAGTAGTTAGTACAATTTACAACTGCACAATATTACATCTACATAATATAGATTAATTTACTTAAATCATCGGATATAATTCGAGCTTTTTTGTAACAATAGAAACTTAATAAACAGATCCCAAAGTGCATTTTAGATTGAATTATCGATCGATTACACATCGTTTACACAGCGTGACCGATTATTATTTACCACATAAAAGGGCATAAAATAATACGCAGTAACATAATCTACATAATAAATAGACCATTATAAATGTACACATATTACAAATACCAAAAAGAACAGGCCATAAGCGTTTCTATATCCATCTGTAACAATTAATGTTCGGCCCGTTGGTAAGATTGGTAGGGTCCCGCTTCAAAACGTATATGACGTCGGTATACAAATATATAGACTTATAACAAGGATTCTATACGTCTTTTAATTCTTATCAACTAATTTACAGTAGTTTGTAAATATGATCAAATTACCTAAATTAACTTTAATAATTTAATAAACTACAATAATTAAAAAATCATTACACAAACATTTTATTATTTCAGTCAAGCTTTATATACAATTATACAGAAAGTAATCATCTGGATTTACATATTCGAAACAAATTATACTTAATGTACTTAAGAATATAAGTACCTATGTGTTTAGAATAATTAGCATAAGTAACCTATAGTTTGAAACTAGGTAAGGTCGTTCCATGGTGTTTTAAATCATTTATAACATGTAACGTACTTAGTATGTTTTGCTTATAAAAGGGGTTTATATTTCCGAGTGTTTAAATATTTAGAAAAACGTTAAAAGTGAATCCAATAAAAAAATTTACGTTTTTATTTCATGTAAATCGTACGTAAGGCTGCCATAATAATCGAAACGAAGGTAAACATGATCCTAAATATGTACTAAGTTCCTAACACAATTACTCTTGTTTACGCATTAGGACGTCATCACAGATCAACTTGTATCTACATACGATTAACCATCTAAAATTACATAAATAAATAAATAATATTTAATAAAAAGTATTTCTTAGCTTGAAAACTGAAAATGTTACCATGTAATTTTAAATTTACATCTTTCCCGTTTCAGAGTTTATTTAAAGATTTATATCGTATTTATATTTTTTCCGTTTTTAAATCATGTCCAGAAGTCGGAATATGTAGTTATATATATAATACTCGTCTTAATTATCATTAGATTAATAATTTAGTTAATCCAAAACGGACTTCGAAATTCCTCTGTTTGGTCCTGGATTATAAAAACGTTGAAATGTAACAAACTCACAAACTTTTTAATATTATTTAGTACTCGGTAAAATTATTTTTTTAAAATGTCAATAAATGACAAGTACAACATTTCATTCATATTGATACAGTGGTTTTGGATATATTATCATTATTAGGTAATTACAAACATTGCAAGATTTTAACCTAACTTTCCGAATCTATAAAAGATACTAAAAAAATAATTTATGAACCCCTTGAGCACTAACCTGGCGTTTACGCCAGCTTTCCATTGTTTTCCTATTGTCTCATTTTTATGGGTAATCGACATATGTAATATATTATAATAATCCAAATTAAAGTAATTAAAAATATGTACAAAAATAACATAAGGTTTTTAAATAGAAATGTAAAGTGTGTTACAAAGTTACTACCTATAATAGTAAATATAAAATATATGCTAAGATATTTATGTTAAATGAAATATATCGAGAGCTTCCGTGGGAATACATATAGTTTTTAATTTTGTGTTATCCTTAGCGTGCAATATACTCTAACACATTAATGGTAATCACAAAATAAAATACATGATACAATCAATTCATGTGTCCTCAAGATGAAATTTCTAAGAAACACGACGAATACTTCGCAACAAATAATTTTTGATATTTGATTTCATTATATACTTCGTCCATTACGACGAATTAACTTGACATATTTGTATTTGATTTTTAAATAAGAGACTTTATATTTTGCGTACTATTTAAAAAACCTAATTATAAGCATCACATAATACTTATTGGTTTACCAGTACAATTACCAGTCTAGATTGACATTCCACTATGACCTCGAGGCAACTAAACCAGTCCTTATGATTGGATTTTTTTTTTATATTTGAAGAATGTGCAACTTTACATGTATCATAAAATCTAGAAAAGGACAAAATGTTGTTTTAATAATAATCTCATAAAGAAATTTTGAAAAGGTGTCAAGCAAATTAAATCCATCGTCTCAGAAAGAGAAAGTATTGTTTGTCCTTACAATTATTTCTTTGTCTGTATGCATTGGACCGGTTCTAACAATACATCGTATATTTTTATATGTAGTAAAAATAACTAAATTACTTTAATTCTTTCAATGAAAATAGTATTAAATAAACTTTGTGTAGTTATGTATATATTAAATCGCAAAGCGAAATCTTTGAATCCCTTTTTAAAACGCTTTTATTAGCTTTATACGTATGTGCCTATGTAACAGAAACTTTGAACATGATTTTGTTACCCTTCAAAACGTCGTATTGTCTCGAAATTTTGCATACTTATCAAGGACCGATGACAATTCAATATTTTAAATAGTTAGTCCCGTAATCTTTACCAGGATTTTTAAGTATTAGCGATTTTGTTAGTATCTGCAATCCGGTAGTGTCTTTGCGCCAATAAGACTACTCGTAAGTGACAGCACGTATTGAATTATAAAACACCCTTTTATAGAAAATCCAAGTAAAAAATGAAAAAATAGACAACAGTTTAAAAAAAATAAATAATAGTTTTAAAATAACCAAAAAATACGCCTTTATGGAAAAAGCAAGTAAAAAAAATAGAAGATAAATTTTAATTAAAAATAGTGTAAGTTTTTTAATAAATATAAATTAAGAGTAGTGTAAATAAGAGAAAAAAATGATTTTATTGTAAAATAGCGTAGGGTGGTTTTTAAGATATTATCCTTCTACTCATATCTAATACTGATTTTTCTACTTATTCTTAATTTATATTTATTAAGTTTTTTACACTATTCTTAATTTAAAATGTATGTTCCATTTTTTAGTTGGATTTTCTATTAGAGGGAGTTATTTAGTTTAATTTTGTAAACTAATATTTATTAACACTGTGCACACGGATGAGTGTATTATTTGGCATAGTTAAAGTTTATGTGGAGATTTTCTGTACTCTACAGAAAATTAATATTTTAATATTAAAAATACATTAAATTAATTAAAAAAACATTACATAAACTACCTTACGTTTGACACACACACTCACACACATACATATCTATCATTCTCCGTAACTTTACCAATGCATTATCAATCCTGTCATTGTCAGACTTGGCATTTATTTACCGCTTGGACAGAATATTTGCTTTTGAGAAGTTTTTACTTTAATCAATTGACAAGGAGAGGCAAACAGAAAAATAAGCATTTTCAAATTAATTATTACTGCTTTTATAAAAGAAACTAACTACTTTAATTTCGATCACCAGACGAGCACTAATGAAAATCATTATTCCATTTCCTGACTAAAACTTATCTAAGAAAGACCGTCAATTTGAACGTTTCTTTCTTCGCAAGAAATATGTAATGCGAAACGTAACATTTGCTACAAGCATGTTTCCTGTCCAATTCAACAAATTGTTCCAGGTAATTGTTATTAGGTAGTTATTTGCCTCCTCAACAAGTAATATGAACGCTGACGACGTTGCACGAGACACTTCGATAACTGCCTTGTAGAAAACAGGAACCGGGCCGTCATTAACCAATTTAAGACCGAACTTTGGACTCATACGGGATAATGCATCAATCATTACTCCAAACTGGTTGTCCATTATTAGTAGTTATTTTCCATTTGCATTGGAATTTTATTCAAAACAACTTTCCGTCTCAAGTAGTTCAACTGAATTCCGTCGATTGCGTTGTTGATCATTTTCTTATTACTTCGTTTGCTGTAAAAAAAATTGAATCTTTTTCTATGTGACTACCTAATACAAAAAGTAGTCAAAAAAATTACTTTCAATATATAAAATTATTATTAATCACATTTTATCATTTCTACAAAAACTATTTTATGAAAATTAACAAATTTACTAAGTTCTTTGAGTATCGACCTACTTGTGTAATTTAGATTTTAAAATGATGGAAGGAAATTAAACCCATAAATAATTCGTATTAGAAATAGGAAGGATGCGTTGCATTCGATTATATTTATAACAGAGGTTATGGTTTTGTTATTATATAACAAATCAAAACTTGTACTATATTAATATCATCAAATATTTATTACTAATTAATGGAAAGTGTTGCACTCTCGTTACCTTTTTTATACCCCTGAAGTGCCAAACAGGCATACGATTCGCCGGATGGTAAGTGGTCACCGTAGCCTATAGACTATAGCCTATAGATGTATCAAGTGCGTGTTGCCAACTCTTTAAAATTTTTCTCCGGCCCTTTTGAAGAACTCCATACTGTACCTTTTACCTTTTTGCGGTATGCCCTATTATTACTATTTAAGTAGTTATATTGTTATTTAGTAGGTGCTTCAATATACTTTAAATTGACTATTATTTATAAAATACTTCTTTTTTGATCAATTCAAATAAGTTTAAAGAAAAGAGAAATCAAATTCATGTAATCTTTTTTTTCCGAGAATAATTTTGAAATAGCAGATTCTCAGATTTATAATGCGTGCACTACCGTCGTAGCGGATACAAATTCTTAGTGCCTTTTCACACGTCCCGGTTGTCGGGTAGCCGGCGCCGGGTTCCTGGCGGCGAAGTGTATGACCATATACGTAGCTTAGCTTTCACACGTACCGGCAAAATTCACCGGGCTGACGGTCGCCGGATCCACCACTATGCACCCGGTCGCCGGATCCACCACTATGCGCCCGGTCGCCTCATATCGGTTAGCCGGTGACCGGACTTACAATGATGTTTGGACACTTAACAAGTTTTCATACGCATGGACGATCAGTCGCCTAGATACAACCATGGAGAGATCATGTGTACGTCGTTTTGTCTCACACCCCCGTGTCATACGGACACATAATCGGATCGTGTGAAAGCTGAATGCGTTACCAGACAATCGGCGCCGGCTACTCGGTAACCAGGACGTATAAAAAGCACTTATAGTGTAGTATATTATAACCTACAAAAACAAGATCATACTCATGTAACCTATACACATGTAGATGATTAGATAGGTACCTATATGAGTTCAGTTTAATATATGTAATTAAGACTTTAATTTCAAGCTATAAATTAAATCATTAAATTAAACAAGTGAAGACGACACCGACTAATATAGTGTTTCTTACATAATCATACTTTTAATAAATCAGCTTTTAATAATTCAGCAAAATATATTTAAAAAATCTCTACTTTTATCATTTTCAATAAGTCCTTTTCTCTGAAAGTCATTATCATTGTCTTATCTTATTCTATAAAATGTTTTCTTCATCCACTCTTCTCTTCCGACTGGGATCTTAACACTTACACCTTTATACATATGTGACTTTCTGCATAAAATTCGCCCACATCTTTTTTGATCCCTTCTACATCTCTTCACCTTTACTTATTTCACCCTTCACCTTCTTCTTCTATATGCGTTCACATTCTCATATATAATAGGTATGTAGATATATTAGATATGTAGACATATTTGTGGTGCCGGCTAAGAATAGTACCACGCCATATCTTCCCGTGGGTGTCGAAAAAGGCGACTAAGGGGATGGGCTGCAGCATCCTCTGAGTACATACTGCGATCGCCAACTTGCCTCCCAAGCGTGGTGATTATGGCAATCCTTCCTTTATGAACGACACAATTCGTTGTGGAGATCTTTAGGGGAGACCTATGTCCAATAGGGGATGTCTTACGGTTAAATGGTTAGATGGATGTATATACAGGTAATATAACAGTTAGTAGTATGGCATTCTATTTCATTGTTTAATTTTAACTCGAAAGTCTACAATTTAATATGTAATTTATAAAAATATATTACTAATTTATTTTATAAAATGCAAATAATTATATGCTTTATGAAATATTTTTCTTATACAAATATGAATTTATGTTTATGAATATGCTCGTTCTATTATTTGGTAAAATTGTATGTGTTTTAAACAAATTATTTTTTTCTAAACAAACATCGATTTACAATTAATTATGTATTCCTAGAACGAAATTCTCGTATTTGCTTATCAACAGCTAACGTCTGAAGCTAACTTGTTTTTAAATAATATAATTATTTTACTTGTGCTCGTGAAATATGCATATAACCACGAATTCAAACATATTTTTTTTCTCTAAACTAGCTAATGCTGTTGGCCGGAAGGGCCTTTAAGCTCCACCGTAACCTTTGCGGCAAGTGCCTTCAGCACTCGCTGCAAAAGGTAAATAGCACAAGGGTTCGAACCTCAGCTTGGCCGCTACCTATATTATAAAATTCCCGTGGAATTTAAACCTAGCTAAACCCTACATTTTTTATTTCTTAATAATAAAAAAAGGTTCCTTACAGGTCCTTGTATGTACCTATGTACCTGCGTGTTATGTGCAGAAGTGTGTATGCAGGGTTGTGCGTGTAATGCTTGATGCGTGAGCAGTGTCACTGTATCGCGCTGGTAACGGCGTCAAGAGCCTCCCCAGTTGGGGAACGGAGCACGTCTTGGGCCGCCACCGAAGGGGGACCCGGAGAGTGTGCGGGAGCAAAGTTAGCCGCCTGTCCCCGACGTCAGGAACGGCAGTAGTTGCGCGACATCCAATCATACACACTGAATATAGGCATATTGATTTCAAATGCCCAATAACTATTAACTATGTAATATTCATTCAAAAATCATTTCATTCATTTCAAATCGCGAAATATGTACGAATAATACTTTACAATAACTATATAACACGATAATTTTAAGACAAACTGAATATAATTTATATTATAAAACATCTCGATTAAAATTTCTTAAGATATACAGTAAATAATATAGGTATTTATTTAAATACAGTAGATATAATAAATTTAAATAATATATATTTTGAAACTATGCAAAGAAAAATAATCTACCTTAAAGAATTAAATAAAATAAATAGGGGGAATTAATCTTTTTTTCTAGTTTCAAATTAAGATAAACCACTTCACCAAAATAAAGATAACTCGTATAATGAAATTTAAAATGCAATATGCACGAGATCTATAAAAACGCTTGACAAAACTCTGTGTTTAATTAAAACCAAGCAATTAAAGGAATTCTCATTTACATTGACGCATATTCACTTGACGACTGATTTACAATTGTCCATTGATTAATGATAAATCATACATAAAACTAATCGGTCACGACTTGTTAAAAAAATAAATAGTTTCCCACACGTAAAGGTTCACTGTGAAGTGATGATGCCGTAGTTGGTAGTGCAGTCAGATTCCGCGTGAATCGACACAGGTTCGAGCCCCAGTATCCAATTCTAAAATCAGCCGAGATTTCGGTTAAGAAAAACATCGTGTGGAAACCAAGGCACTATCACTCGAGGACCAGTACCTCTAAGCTCATTGGGTTTATCATCCTGGACTACATCGTCACTTAACATCAGGCGAGATTATATGGTCAAAGCACCAAACAAACCATAGAGGTTAGCTGGGGTAAATTTCACTATTTTTTACCAATGTTAACGGCCCAACTCACAAGTTTATACCACATTAGTGCCCTTTTTCGCCTGAGTACCTTAAGCGCTAAACAAAAAAAATTCAGTGAAACCTTTCCGGTTAACAGCATTGATCAGTTCGAAAAAATCTGTAGATGGTACTTGCAGACGGCATATGTAGACGGCATGCGTGACACGATATGGTCATCGTGACGCAGCGAAGCTGTGTTATACATGACACAAAGGCCTAGGAATCAGTGCGAAAGGGAAGTGCTAATCAAGACGATGATTCTTGTTAACGCATCACATTGTGTACATATCATCCACCGTTTAAACTGTTTAAAGCTTACTCACCTCATAAACTCTCGTAGTTTGTTTTAATGCCTAAGGAAATTTAATGTTTACAGCTAGTAACAAGTATCTACGTAATAATCTATGGTAGCTGTCTCTTTTGATATCTAAACATTATTTAAGCCAGTGATTTTGTAATTGTACGATACCAATAGAGAAAGTATTATTAAATCTGGAGTTTGCAACTTTTTACCAAACAAAACTTTTTTAATTAACAACAAAACCGACTTTAAAAGTATATACTATAAAAATGCACTAAAAAGTGAATCAATAATTACTTTATTAATCTACTTCTGCTAGCTTCGGTATATCCCTTGTTTTAATACCATTAATAGTCTCGAAATCGGTGCCAGCTTACGGATAACAAAGTGGTTTAAATGTACGTCGCCAATTATTTAAGCTTATATGTAATTGTGATGAATTTTAAGCAGTTATTTTCATGTAACTCTTTACTCTTTTCGGTTAACTCTAGTTATTAGGGGGCAGGAAGTATATCCTGCCCCCTGGATGGTTGACCAGTCTTGGTCATGCCTCTTTCGAGAGGTGGGCGAAGAGGTGGGGTGGAGAAGTATTCTCCCCCATCCCCATTGGGCCATTGCACGGACGAGGCCCGGTGGGTTCGCCGCAGGGGGCGACGCGGTGCTTGCGAAAGCCACCCCGTGTCGCCCCCATCCCAAATGCGGCGGACGGCCCCAGGGGGTTTTAGTGGGTATTTCCGGGCGCTTCACGCCCGGGCGAGTCCCACACTGGCACGGAGTTCGTCCCTCCTTGCCCCCCTTACCTATTGCATTGGGGGACTCCGGTCTCACTAATGCAATGGGTAAGGGTAGTGCGTAAATGCATTTACCCCCGGATAAAAAAAAAAAAAAACTCTAGTTGGTACCGAAACCAATATTATAAATGGTGTTAAAAGTTAAAACAAAGGATATATCGAAGTTAGCAGATGCTAATTAAAAAGTAATTATTTATTTACTTTTAAGTGAATTTATAGTATATACTTATTTGAATAGAAAAAAAAAATATACAAATCTAAAAAAATATACAGCTTGACGAAGAAATAGCGTAAAAAAAACATACAAAACGAATTGATAACCTCCTCCTTTTTGAATTCGGTTAAAAACAGAATTAGAACGTTAGCTGTTTACCATAAAACACATACTATGAACTTTTATACACATGATTAAATAAAATGTTGCAATGTTATAAATGTATACATTATAAGCGTTATAAGTACATGACGTAGTATTTACTGAGAGATATTGAATATTAATCACATAATGAGTACCTACTTAACCATAGTTATTTTTTCACGGAAATGAAATATGTATATATTATTAATAAAAAGGTGTAATAGATATATCTATATACTAATAAATAAAACGGTCTGTCTGTTTCTAATGTCAAAATTTGTTTTTTTACTAAATAGATATGAATCTATATAAGGATACCTATAACAAAAAAAAACAATTTTTAAAATTTTCTATCTGTCTGTTTGTTCCGGCTAATGGGGCTTTTTTTGTAGGTAGCTGAAGTTACTCCACGTAACTTAGGGTACTTTTAATTTTCAAAAATAATTAGGGCTCCGCGTAGAAAAATTAAAGCTCATAAAAATTTGGATAAAATACGATTCAATGGACAGTTTTACTGGCAAGTGGTATAACTTTATGAGAAATATTTTTACTTTATCTTAGTACTAAAATTTTTTAGGACAATAATTGGGGTTCCGTATAAAAAATTAAAACGGAGCGAAGAATATATAAAACGCGGGCGCAGCCGCGTGCACACAACTAGTTTTTATGTAAGTGCCATCGATGTTTATATAGAGGTCATCAACATTAAAATTCTTAGTTCCTTATGTGCATTATTATTATAAATTTTCAGTTCACACTGTTAAACGCATTCGAGACGAAGATCTACTTCATGTATCGTACAAAGTATGTATTTAATGTTTAAAAAATATATATGTAAAGGACGTTCTATTGTTGAACATCGATACAAGGTTATGTGCCATTTGCACGGTTTGTTTGATATGATCATTATCTTACAATCAACGTTTACGCATTCATAATAATTATCTATGCAATAATATACAGTAGAGCTGGCCCTATAAAAAAAATCGAATCATAAGCATTATAGAAAATTTTAAAATTTCCAAATGTTTTTATTAAAAATAAAATGTATTTTACGTGTTATGGTTTAGTTGGTGTGAACAGGTGAAATGTATTATTAAATATAATTGAATTGTCTGTTTGTAATATCGAAATAACAACTTTTTAGTAAATAAATATGAATGGTATACACACGATATCCATATAAAAACACAATTTTTAAAATGTCTCTGTCTGTCTGTTTGTTTGTTCACGCTAATCTTTAGAACGGTTATACCGATTTTCTCGGGACTTTTTTATATAGATAGCTGAAGCTACTGCGAGGAACTTAAGCGCTGCTTATTGTTCGCCAATTAGGGTTCCGCGTAAAAAAAATAACACTTATGAATAAAATCGGATTTAATATGTATTTGAATTTGTGAGAAATATCTTTGCTTTCTGTTATAAAAAAAAAATTTTTTTTTGGAAAACAATTAGGTTTAAAAACATTTAGGCTATCACAATATATCTAACTAGGTCGCAGTGATGCAGGACTGTCTTAACCTGCATAGCTCCTTTTGCAATAACAATAACCCAAGGGCCAAGTCTTAAATTATAATGTTTGCAGAAAATGAGAAAGTCATATTTATATAGTGAGTACCGATCGTTTATGTTTGGTAATCAAAAGATTGGTTAGTTTTATAATTAAAGTAACAATTTCATATGTAAACGAAATTTCGTAACTACAATCGAATGATGAATTGCGCATATATATGTAGGTATAGCTGATGTAGTTATTTGATGACACAGTTACATACTATAAACGCTATAAATTTGACTGTAACCAAAACTAAACATTGTATGAATTAAACCAAACGCTTACGTCTCAAAGGTAGTTTTGTCGAAAAGCATATCGATGGATGTAGGTGCGAATCCACCTATCCTATAATAGAATGAAACTCAAATCCAGATGAAGGAAAACATCTTAAAGCATCATAAAACTACTGTTTGTTGAATACTCTACTACCTTTTTTTTTTTTTTTTTTTTGACGGGGGGAAATGCATTTACGCACTACCCTTATCTACTGTACTTAGGGGATCAAAGTCCCCCAGTACAATAGATAAGGGGCACGGAGTGACGAGCTCCGTGCAGTGTGGGACTCACCCGGGCGAGAGTCGCCCGGAAATACCCACTAAAACCCCCCGGGGCCGTCCGCTGCATTTGGGATGGGGGCGACACGGGGTGGCTTTCGCAAGCACCGCGTCGCCCCCTGCAGCGAACCCGCCGGGAAATACTCTACTACCTGCCACCTGACTAGCTACCACTTTTAAAATCTATCACCAAGCACCTATATAGCATTACTTGAGAGCTTCTAAGCTTAGCGTGTTTACTATATTGAGCCACAGCATGATTTAACAATGGATCAAAGGGGCTAAACCTACACTGCATAAAAAAGATATACTAGTATTCAAATCATACATAAGCTTACGCCTGTTATCCCCGGAGGGTTAGGCAAAGGTGAAATAGCGAACTACACACCCCTCCCACCCACATTTCGCCGAGCTTAGTTCCGTCCCAGATGTGACAGGAGGCGAGCATGTCACCATATCGGGCACAAATCCCAGACTCCGGAATGATACTGAGTAGAAAACCCCAAAATCACTTGACCCAACCCGGGGATCGAACCCGAGAGACCTCATAACAACAGTCGTACCGTAATACAACTGCTCCACCGAGGCAGTCTCAGATCACTTACTAAAAATCCTTAAACTGAGTATCCTAAGACTAAGAATCCTAAGATGAGTCATGGGGTATATATAATAATTTAACATGACGTGATGATCATTCATTCCTGTCGCCAAATACCAATAGGTGTGTTCCGGCATCATCTACGTTTAGTGTGTTTACCATCCTGGACCACATCGTCACTTAACATCAGGTGAGATTGTGATCAAAGCACCGAGCCATGTAAAAAAAAATCTTATTTATGTATTATTATTTATTTATTAGGGATAATATTACGCAAATCATTCAAGTTTACTAGTATTACTAGCACTGTGCCCGCGTCTCTGCCCGCGTTTAATGTATTCATCACTGCTTAATATAGTTTTTAAATAATCCTTGGAAAATAATGTTTTAATGGTGCTGTACATTGAATCGTTTTTTTTGTATAATTTCCTGAGTTTTATTTTTTTACACGAAATCCTAATTATTTTACTGAAATTCTTTTGGTTAAGATAAAGTAAATATATTTCTCATAAATTCAAGCATTTACCCGTAAAATTGACCATTAGGTCATTTTTTTTTTTCAAACTTGTATTTAATTTTTTTATGCGGAACCCTCATAATTTTCCTGGATTTATTTTTGGTAGTAACAGAAGGCAAATACACTTCTCACAAATTCAAACACCGGCTAGTAAAACTGTACATTGAATTTGATTTTATTCACAATTTGATTAAAGTTTGATAAAGATTAAAGTTTTTTTTTACGCGGAATCCTAATTATTTTAAGTCGCGCGGAGTAACTTAGCTATCTACTAAAAGTCCCTTCAAAATTGGTACAGCCGTTCTGGAGATTAGACGGAAAAAACAGACAGACAGACCAAACTTTTCAAATATTGTGTTTTTGGTATAGGCACCATATTTTATTTATTAGTATAGATAAAGTACTATTAACTTTAGTACGTATATTATAATTATATACTAATATTATAAAGAGGAAAGATTTGTATGTTTGTATGTAACGACTAAACTTAAAAACTACTCTACTGATTTGGATGAAATTTGGTATGTTGGATAGTTTGAAATCCAGGGAGTAACATAGGATAGTTTTTATTTCGAAATCTCATGGGAACGGTAACTACGCGGGGAAAACCGCGGAGAGCAGCTAGTAAACTTATATGCTTAAAAATACTCATATGAGTAGCATATAAAATCAAAAAAATATTTATACATAATCCACAGACTATTTTACCTCGTGATCGAAATTTACCTTGAAAATCGCACGAGCATATCAATATTTACAAAATTACTAATTTAAGTAGGTAGTCCTTGTTTCAAAATATATACATAATTCACAATATCTGAGATAAACAAAGTAAGTAATACACACACTACTCATTCGATATTCGCATTCTAAATATATTTCTAACTGACTTTTATATTTTTTTAATTTGAATATTTTACGTTTTTTTTTCCGGCTGAGTGCCTTCAGCACTCGCCCCCAAAGTCACGGTGAAGCTTTAAAGGCCCTCCGGTCAACAGCATTAGCTAGGTTAGAAAAAAAAAAAAAACAAAAAGAAAAATTTACTATAAAAGTATATTGAACACAATTTTTTTTAAACGCATCTTTTGTTAAAAAGAAGTGATCTATTAAAGTAAAAAGTTGATAAAATAAGTCTATATCAATTTTCAAGTAACAGACTTCGCAAACTGCTATAAAGAGTAAAATAAATAATTTCAACTATTGAATTGAAATTATGTCTAATGATATATGTATCTTTAACTATGTTGACATTTATTCACATGCACAATGCGTTTCATTACATCATTTGAATGACAAAATTATGGAATTCTTTTGTTTTATTGTATCGTAATTTTAATTTTTAACTATAGGAATAATAATCTAAAAATATGACTGCTATCAACGTTAGGTATCGCTCTTTAATGGAGGTTAAATGGACAGTGATTCTGGAGGTCCTCCGATGAGGGAGGACGAGATAAAGGCGTCCTTTGGGTTGAATGATAGCGCTGAGTATGGGGATCTTGTAGATCGGGAATTCCCATGGAGGAAGTACCAGGGGTTTGTGATGAAGGGAGGAGTGACTTTGTTGGAGAGGATGAGGAAATTGGCAGGGAAGTCGCCGCGAATAGGTGGTTTGGCGCCAAAGAAGATCTTTGAGACGGCGGATATGATGGTTCAATGGTTGGTGGAGCTGGAGGGAAAGATAGGTGGTGTTGAGAGCAAAAGGATGAGAACGATGGCGATATTTCTGTGGAGGGTGGCGGCATATGCTGTAGATATGATGGATCACACTAGGGAGGTGTATCGGGAGAAGGAGGGTTTGGAGAAGGAAATAGAGGCTCTGAAGGAGAAGGGGCGGCGGTAAAAGCAGACAGTGGATGCCGCGGTTGGTCCCTCACATGGTGAGGGTGGGATGAGGAGGGGCAGAGGCCTAGAGATGATGTGGCTGCGTAGGTGGTGACGGCGGTCATGGGGAAGCTGGAGGGGGTATTAAAGGGGGTTAATGAGAAGTTGGAGTTGCTGGAAGAACAGGTGGCGGGGGTGGCCAGGGGGCTGTCTGCGAGGGTGGTGGTTGGAGCAGGAGACGCTGGGGATAAGGAGGGACCTCGGAGGAAGGTGCCGGAGTGAAGGGGCCCGGTTCCGACTTCCCCTCTGGGAATGGACTGGGCGCCTCTTCCAGGTGAAGAGGAGGTTGAGAAGGAGGTGGAAGGAGCTGGGGGGGGGGGGGGGGGAGACTGCTGGGGAGGAGTGGACTGTGGTGGGGAAAGGGGGAAGAGGAGGAAGGTGGTAAGGAAGGGTGCAGTTGTGGCCCCTTCTGAACCTCGGGTTGTACAGGAGGGTGAAATGGCGGGGCCAAGAGTGAGGCTCCTGACGCTGCCACGTTCGGCGGCGATGGTTGTCACCCTGCGGCCGGAGGCGGTAGCGAGGGGGCTGACCTACGCGTGGGTTCTGGGGGATGCGAGGGAGAAGGTGGATCTGGAGGGGATGGGGGTGGAGGGCATTTCGTGCCGCCCCACCGTTGCGGGGTCCCGGATTATTGAGATTCCGGGCCCGGCAGGGGGGGAGCGGGCGGATGTACTGGCGGCGCGATTGAGAGAATTGGTGTCGGAGGTGGCGGTGGTCTTCAGGCCGACTAAGCGGACAGATGTCCGCCTAGTGGGCCTGGAGGACTCGGTGACCAGGGAGGAAGCCCTGTCGAGGGTGGCTCAGGAGAGCGGATGTGGTGTGGGGGAGATCAGGGCGGGGATAGTGTGTGAGGCTGGGAGGGGAGGTAGGACGCTGCTTGTGTCCTTGCCTGTTGAGGCGGCGGTGAAGTTGGCGGGGAATGAGACAATTAGGGTTGGGTGGAGTTGGGCCCGGGTCCGTGCACTTGGGGCACTTCCGTTGAGGTGCTTCAAGTGCATGGGGCTGGGGCACATCAGGGCGACGTGCACCTCTGAGGTGGAGAGGCGGGCACAGTGCTACCGCTGTGGAGTCGATGGTCACAAGGCCATGGACTGCACAGGCGGAGCGGCCGAGGTGTACGCTCTGTACTGAGGAGGGAAGGGATGCGGGGCATCACATGGGGGGCCCCTTTTGCCGACCTCCTGTAAAGCGAGGGGCACTGGGGACCGGTGTGGGAGTCGCAGCGATGAGGGTTGAGGCAGGGGGGTAACTGGGGGAGTTGTTGCAGGAGGGTGTTCTGGTGGGGGGGGGAGGGGTTCTGTTGGAGGGTTTAAGGTCTTTTCTACTTCTTCTAGGTATCCCTCTCCTTGCTTCGCCTTGTTAGTCTAACAAGGCGAGTATAGGAGAGGGACCTATCTTTCCCTTCTATAGCGGAGGCGGGTTCCTTCCCCTTTCTTCTTGGCCCGTCTCCGCTCTGTTCTTTCTTCCCTTTTCTGTATATGGGGGGCAGGAAGTATATCCTGCCCCCCGGAATGTTGACCGATGGCTCATGCCTCCCTTTGGGGGAGCGGGCGAAGAGGTGGGGTGGAGATGTATTCTCTCCCATCCCCACTGGGCCATTGCACGGACGAGGCCTGGTGGGTTCGCTGTAAGGGGCGACGCGGTGCTTGCGAAAGCCACCCTGTGTCGCCCCCATCCCAAATGCATCGGACGGCCCCGGAGGGTTTTAGTGGGTATTTCCGGGCGCTTCACGCCCGGGCGAGTCCCACACTGGCACGGAGCTCGTCACTCCGTGCCCCCTTACCCATTGCATTGGGGGACTTCGGTCTCACTAATGCAATGGGTAAGGGTAGTGCGTAAATGCATTTCCCCCCGTCCAAAAAAAAAAAAGGTATTGCTCTTTAATATTTCATAAGAAAATAGGGTAATTTTGACCACAACATTAGATTAACACTGAACCGTCAAATAAGTCGATCACGTTTGTTTATTCGCTGAAGGAAAACCTTTGCAAAATACGTACAACTTAAAATGAAACTTTAAATTATGGTTAAATGGTCTAATACACTTGAAAATGTTTATTACTTTTAATATTTATTTCATACACTTTTTATACCGGACTTTCTTATAGTATGCAATGCAATATATCAATTGCTCTAGAATTCTACATCTATGACCCACACTCACATTCACACAAACACACGCAAAATCAAAAAATTCTTTATTCAATTTAGGCCCTAATAAGGCGCTTATGAACGTCATAATACTACCATCTCTTCGGAAAATAACACAGTCGAGAAAAGCCGGCAAGAAACTCGATCTGGTTCTTTTTTTAATATATAACTCAAAATATATACATACATATTATTTTTAAATAAAAACTATACAAATCATAGTCTATTACAAACTATTATTATTTATCTCTACTTACAACCATTGTTAACGGAAGCACAGAGATGTGTGTTAATTCCAGACATCACTATCGTTCACGTAATGTCCACCCTGTAATAACTTTTTGAAATTAAGACATACTTGACATGGTGCTTGAACTTGTTCTCAGGTAAATCGGTAATGTTTTTTAGTATCTTATGATATAACCGAATACTATTACCTATAAAACTTTTACTAGATTTTGCTTAGCCTAAAGCGTGGGACGGCTTACTTATATTTATTTCTAATATTAAAATTATGAGGATCATTTAACAGATTAAGCCTGTCTAAATTTTTACGAACATACATTAGGTTATGGAAGATGTATTGGGGGGGGGGGGGCAAAGTTGTTAAGATATCGTATCCTTGAAACTTGTTCTTTAGAGATTCACGTAAAAACTAAACTCATTTTTACACTCTCACACTTATTCTTTTAATCATTTTATTCAAATTTTCCTCTGTTGTATTTTATTTAAGTCATAACTGTGCCACCAAATAACTGTGTATGGTACATCTATTTTAGTATTCCAAGACTTCCAAGTTGCAGGAACTGCCTAGTTTGGAGCCTTAGTTAAGGCTATATTATTTTGTCAACGCTTAGAGGAAATGAAAATTTGTATCAACGATAGGTTGTCATATAATTTTCATAGAAGTAAATACAAAAAAGAGAAAACCACATAAAATAATATCAGTGTGTATGTCAGTCAATAATGGTGCCTCTGAAGGGTCCAGTAAATCTCGTGTACCTGTGAGTGTTGCCATATACGTCATTCGGTTCAGAACAAAGGAGCAACAGCAGATTTACTGTTTAGTGCTAAAAATTAATGTGATGGATATGTGCTACTTTTAAAATGGCTCTTTAGTAACGGTCAGTCTTAACAATTAATGTTTTAACTTCGTTTTCACATGCACGCGATAACTAAGTATGCTTTTTTACACTGTATATATAGCCTGAATTCTTTGACCGCTATTTCACCTTATGTTAAGTGACGATGTGATCTGAAATGTTAAACACACTAAGCCTAGAGTTTCAAGTGATTCTGCTGGAACGTTTATATTTATTAGTATTTGAAGAGAGGTTTTCAAACTTGAGGGTGGTGGCTACCTGGGTGGGCATTATTAGAAAATATCCTACCTCCATGTTATGATTTCTTCACAATCTTTTTCTTCACCGAAAGCTCAGGCTGATTATAAAGTTAGAGAGGAGGTCCATTGCTTTGAAAATTCCAATAGGCTAGTGCCAAAGCGCTCTCAATTTTAAATAGATCATCATGTTATGGGAAATAATAAAATAAATAGCAAAATTTATTTAAAAAAATCTAGGCAATTTCAAAGACAATTTCAAGCAGCAACTGGGAACAAATTGAGTATATAATGATTTTTTTTTAATTATCCCAATGCTTAGGTTATCATAAGAACCAGGCATGGTGGTAAGAGATTAGATTATTTTTGCCTACGTAATACGCCATGAATGACCCAATCACCATGCAATGGTTTCCTCGCGTTGTTTTTTCCTACATTAAAATGATAATCTAAACAATGTACTGATGATGTGTACCTTAAACAGTATATGTAGAGTCCTAAACAATAAACATATTGATAACTTGCACAGCTGGTTTTGTGACATGGAGCCCGCAATAGCCTTCAATCCATACAAGTTAATATAGTATTGTTTACATCCTTGTTTGCATACTTAAGAAAGTTGAAACGGAACGTCCGCGATTCTGCAGCAGTGACCTGTTATTATATACACTTCAGAATTTAAGATTTAAAATATAACAGAAACATTTTAAATACCTTTAACTTTTCGACTTTACGACCATAATAAATAAAATAGATCGTTATGTTCTTCTAGCTTACTCTTCTATGCATCCCTTTAAACAAAATAATACTGTCCATCCACACACCGCTGTATATAGATTTTTTTTAAATATTTTATAGTTTTTACATAAAATCTTTTTCCGTATTACCAAAGAAGTATTTACTACAATATCCAATCGTCGTAAAGTAGTAAAAAAATAATAACAAACTAAACCTATACGACAAAGGATTGCACATTTTAAAACAACATTAAAAAAAAAATGTAATGCTATAAAACAGACCTTACTCCTACTGCGTGAACTAGATCAAAATATTAGCAAATCCCAAATCGAAGTATGCAAAAAATGTAATAATTGTCGGACGAAATCTACGCTTCTATACTAATAAATATATTTGAAGTGTTTGTAATGTCAAAATAACAATTTTTAACTAAACACATATAACATGTATACACGATACCTATACCAAAAATACAAATTTTTGCCTGTGTGCCTGTTTGTTCCGGGTAGTCTCCGGAAAGGCTGGATCAATTTTGACGGAACTTTTTTGGTAGATAGCTGATTCTACTCCTAGTAACTTAGGGTACTTTTGATTTTCGAATATATGGTATGTATGGTTCCGCGTAAAAAAATTAAAACTTATGAAAAAAAAAATCAATTAAATCCAAATAAATGCACAGTTTTACGGGAAAGTGTTTGAATTTTATGAGAAATGTTTTTATCTTATCTTAGAACTAAACCTTTTTTGGAAAAATCATTAGAGTACCGTATACAAAAATTAAATCGCAGTGAGGACTATATAAAACGCGGACGCAGCAGCGGATACGAAGCTAGTTTTAGTATAAAAGTGTGGCAACAAATTATTTTCTTTAAACATATATTTAAATGATGCAACTGACACGTTTAGACAGAGATTACTATGAAATCAATAATGTGAAATCCAATACGTGATTGTAAAACATATCTGACCTTTTATAAACCACGAGACGTAAACACAAACAACTGTTTCTACCATTACTGTTGCTACAGGTGTGTAAGTTTGATTATTAACTTATATCCAAGATTAATTTCATATACGAGTAGTGTTTCATAGAACGATTTAATGCCTATAACTACATTTACTGTACATATTTATACTTATTTTAAACGGATAGATATACGAGCGGTTTCAATTTTTGATCTTAATCTGTTTTAGCAATCAGGGATTTCGATCCCTTTTCTCTAAAGTCAGTCAGGTCAGTTCCCCCCGGATGTTTGACCAGTGGTCATGCCTCCCTTCGGGGGGGGCGGGCGAAGAGGTGGGAGGGGAAGTATTCCTCTCTCATCCCCAGTGGGCCATTGCACGGACGAGGCCTGGTGGGTTCGCCGCAAAGGGCGACGCGGTGGCATGCCTTGCAATCCCTTATCGCCCCCATCCCAAATGCGGCGGACGGCCCCGGGGGGTTTTAGTGAGTATTTCCGGGCGACTCTCACCCGGGTGAGTCCCACACTGGCACGGAGTTCGTCCCTCCGTGCCCCCTTACCCTTTGCATTGGGGGACTTCGGTCTCACTAATGCAATGGGTAAAGGTAGCGCGTAAATGCATTTCCCCCCGACAAAAAAAAAAAAAAGGTCAGTGCTAAGTCACAAAAACCGATATATTTTTGGTTTGATTTCAATGTTAACTTTTAAGATTCGATATTGAAACCCGGCGAAAGATATAGAATAACTTTTAGATTGAAATCATACCAAAAATGAATCGCTTTTTATGTCTGATGTGTTGGTGACTGATCACTTCATTGAAAAAAGGATTGATAGGTATTTCTGATTTCAGTAGGTAAAAAATAGATCGTATGTTGAAAGCGGCCTTTAAACAAGACGATTACTGCACGGATTTAAAGAAATGGTAGTGATGATAATTATGTGGCCAATTTTATTAAATGATTTCATTATTCTAATTTTTTTAAATTGTTTAGTCTCTATGCTTTCATCACAATCTCATCTGATATTAAGTGACGATGTGGTCCTGGATGGTAAACGCACTAAGATCATAGCAGAAGGTCGTAAAGTGGATAGATAGGTTTTATACAGATTATTTAATTGTTTCTGCCAAACCGGAACAAACGTTTCAAAAATAACAACATAAGCTCATGCCTGTTATACCCGAAGGGTTAGGCAGAGGTGAAATAGCGAACTACACCACCCACATTTCGCCGATTAGTTCCGTCCCAGATGTGACAGGGGGCGCGAACCTGTCGTCATATGGGGCACAAATTCCAAACTTCGGGATGATATTGAGTAGAAAAACCCAAAACCACTAGACCCGACCCGGGGATCGAACCCGAGACATCAAAACGGTAGTCGCACCGTAATACAACTGCGCCACCGAGGAAGTTCAAAAAAATAATAGTAATTAATTTATAATAATGAATTAATTCGATTGTGATGAAACTTTGAATTGTGAATTTTGGCATTTTACTCAATATGAAAAAATAAAAACAATTGTAAATGAATGTAATACATTGTCACAGAATATGTATATATACTCAGTCATCGTATAAACGCTACAAATGTAAAAAATAAGCTGTTGCACCTTTAAATTAATATAGAATGGAATGGTTGTTAATGTACTTCAAGTTGACCTTAAACTGATGAGTACGAACGCAACAGCCTCGATCGTATACAGTAAAGACGTGTTTTCTTAAACTATTCTCTTGATATCTTTTGCGTACAGTATTGCGAAAGTTACTCTGTACTTTTCTATTTATTCTGAACTAAAAAGTATCTACGAATTACAATTTTAATCCAACTTTTTACAAACCACCTTTTCTGTTAATTCTAATCCTACACGATATTTTCCCACATAGTAAAATATGCCATTATATAAACGGTCTGAGATGAGATAGGTATAGACTGACTAACAAAAACTTCAACAACTTATTATATCAAACAGAAAAGTATACATTTTTTTAGATAAATTTAAACTAATATTTCATTATTTTCAAAAGTAAAATACAAAACCATTTTTCGAAATCCGAGCTACTCGTGCTTAACTAAAACTCGATACAAGCAAAACCAATACTCGTTGTTCTTGACATTGTTTAAATAATAACTAACCTTAAACACTAAATTTTATTTAAATATCTGTGAATCTTAATAAATTTAACTTTTTTTTAATGAAATTAGGTCAATTTACTGAGTTGCCATGCTCGTGGACGATTTGTATCTATTAATAATGATTAGGTAAATTACACTAAGAGATACGGTACACCGTACAACATAATAGGTACAAGGTAATGCAGTTACACAGACGTTACTGTAATAAAGGCGCATTTTGGCTTTAATAGTTCTGGAAGTTTATACGAATTGTTGGGTATATTTATTCTATGTTAAAAATACAAATTATAAAACAAGATAACTAAATCAAACGTTTTTAACGTTAACTTAAATATGTAATTATTGTAATTTGACTGAATTATAAGCACTTTAAATATCATGGTCAAAAAGCGAAAAGTTTTGACCTCCTGTTCCGAAATGACCACCATTATTTAAAATCGTAATATTACGAGAATATCCGGACGCAGTTTATTCCATACAAACGTATACCCCTGTTGTAGTAAAAAAAAAAATTAAACTATATTATAATATGTATATCCACTATCACCAAGCCCATACGTTTTGCTTTTTTTCATAAATTAATTACTATAGAAACTAGGAGCCTTCGAAAATTAGCAAAAAATGCCCGATTTTTACCATCAATTTCAAACGCCAGTCAAACAATTCGGTCCTAGGTTTGCAGGAGAAAAGAGTGGAATTACGAAGCGCAGATTTCATTTATTTTGTATGTGAGTGTGTATAATCAGCCCGAGCTTTTCGCGTTTTATAACCGAGTGTTTGGGGTACAGCGCGATAGCAATAGATTTTTGAGATTATATTATTCAAAATTTTTACCAACCGCGTGCCGTCTTCATTGAGAATATTACGAGTTTTTTGCCTACGAACTACAATAATGAAATTGCTAAAGTAGGCAAAGATTTAATAACAAAATTGTTTTCATCTTATTCTCGTACGACTTCGACGGTTGGGATCGAGGTTCAATATTATTGCCAAAGAATTAATAAGCCGTGGATTTAATCCGTCATAGACAGCGAGAGCGCCGTGTTATTTACACGCAACGCACGTAACATAACATAATATCTACATATACGCACAGTTCGAGTTCTAATAATTTCAGAACATTAATTATCAGATGTATATTTTTCATATAGAAGTCGGTTATGATAAATAAAATTCACAAACTATTAAGAAAGCATAGATTGTAAAAAATCTTTTTACATGAAACTTTTTCAAGTAATGTAAATTATGTATCTTGTAATGTAGTCTATGGTACTCTGATCGAGAAGTCATCTTAAAGTCTTCTTTACACAAGTCTGCAATTAAATTATTCAGAATAAAACTCAGATACTAAATAAATGCCATTAACACTAGTTCGATTACGTCTATGAATGACAAATATGTCTTAGATTAGATTAGTTCTTCAGTCAAGTTTGTTATAGCGAACGGCCGGCATAATTTTAATACCATAAATAATTAGAAATTAGCTGTCCCTAGGCTTAGTGAATCTAATAAAAGCATTTTAGGTAATAGTGTCAGATTCTATACAATATGGTTCCCAAGCACATTACCGATTTACCGATTGTATAATTTACAGAGTTTTTGGCGGGATCTTAGTCTGTCTTATAATGGTATTTTTTACTCTTAACTTGACCTGTATTATATAGATACTATTGATGGCATTTTACATAGTCCAATATGATATCATTCTACTCATGTTCACAAAATTGGCAGAAAGGTCTAGAATACATCATCTCTATTTAACAAAAGTAAATGAAAATACATAAAATTATTACTTCAATACGCTTACTTCGTTGAAAAACATAGAAGCATTATTTGAATGCATAGAGGTTCGCGAAACAGAGGTTGAATACGAATAAACATTAGTTGTATTACATCGAATGTATAGTTGATACGGTACGCAACGCAAACCTATGAAATATGTATTACCTATGCATTTATTTAAGCCGGTTGCAGCTCTCTACCGTTCTCATGTATATTACATAACCGATACGTGATTGACACTAACAAATGCATTTTATATGAACTGCATATAGAATGATAATAATTTAACAAATTACTGGCTGTGCCCGCGGCTTTACCCGCTTGGAATTCAGACAATTTGCACCCTATATACTGTTATCTTCAGAACTTATAAACATAAGTATTATACAATTTATCCTGGCCAAAGAAAATCATCATAATTCAAGAAAATAATCATTTAGATCGCTTAATTGATAAGAAACTCACGAGCGACAAACAAACGTTGCTTTTTATAAAACTTAAATAACACTAAAATCTATTGAGTATTTAAAATGTGATGTTATATTATAAATAAATTAATTAATTAAACATATATGCGTAGATAAAATTTAACATAGTAATAGGTGAAACAAGAACATGTGATGCATTCTCGTTTACTGTTATTTCTAGTTTACATAACTTTCCATTGCTCCATATATTAACATAATTCGGTATTTAATAAGTATATTCACAAACCCGAGAGTTATTTTATTGAAATTGTGAAATTTCCAAAGAACTTTTGTCGTCTGTTGGGTGAAACTGAATTACTTTGTATATTAAATTCTTATTTCCGGTAAACCAAAATATTTACACAAGGGTTTATTTAGTTTCTATTTGCTTTTACTATTATTAACTATTGCAACCCTTTAAAATCATTGCATTGCAAGTTCAAAATCTGTATCAATATATTTATAAATGAAATTTAATATTTGAAATTTAATGTTCGCGCATTTCTTGTTAATGACTATTTGACTATTTTAATAGCTCTAGAACAATATTTTTGCAGAAAGAAAAATAGAAAAGTTACCGAAAAAACATGATAATTTGTTAAAACGTAATAGGATTTTTGAATTTTTATATTAATTGGCACAATAAGGACTTATAATTTAGACAAAACTACGTCTGCTGTGTTAGCAATAATGAAATCGTACATCTTCTGTGTTTGAACACACATCCTTGGAAAACTACTGGACAGACTTGGATGCAGTTTTCAAACTAATAGAAGACTAAATCTCAAAACAGATCTATATTACATACCACAACACTTTTCTGAAAAGGATAAGGACAAAATTGCTTTTTATTATTGAATAGTGTTATGGGCGTCAGCTAGTAGTTACAACTAAGACTATAAAGAATTTCTAGTTATGATAATTAATAAAACACATTTGGCAACAATTGATAATACTCTATGGCAAAAAATAACCTCAAATACTATAATATGACTTGACAAAAAACCCGGTAAAGCTTTACATTCATAGTTAACGTATTTTTTGCTACTCAATCATTATTATACTTTCAATCTCATGTAATGTTTCTAATATAGACACCAATCAAAATAATTATAAACGTGACAAATAGAATTATTAGTTTTTTATAATGTTGATACGAAATGTAATTAAATTTTAAGTTTTTTTTTTTTTAAGTCCACGGTGTAGTTTTTTAAACGAAGCTTAGCTACATAAATTATTTCTTTAGGTATTAATTTTTTAATAAGATTTTATTTACAAGTTCAAATATGTACTTAGACAATTTTTGTCGTATGTCGTTTTGCCTAAATAAATGTTATTTATTTCTGTGGGCTTGCAGTTATGTTAACATCTAGTGATGCCATATATGGAAAAGGTTCATGTGTACTTTGACCTCTTTATTTTAGACCTATCACTGCATAATACTATCTAGGCGAAGTCGCTAGTATATATTTTTTGAAGAAAAGATGAGACCACTGAGTTTTATATATGAAAAATGTACACTTTAGATTTATCCTATGCTAAATATATCTCCTAAATTTTAACATGGAACACGCCGGATTATACCCCGTATCAAAACTTATCTAGGATTCCTTATACCCACCCTTCTCCTGTACTGAAAAGTGAAGAGTGTCCAAGTGGAGGATAAAAAAATTCCACAAAATAACGAAAGCGCTAGCTTTGAATTAAACAAGCTAATTGATTTGAGTAAAATAAATAAATCAGGAATTATAAATAAATAAGTACAATTATTGCCACAAAGTATCAAGTACCAACATTTTACTATATATTTTTTTTTTTCGTCATTTTTTCGCCAAATTTAATTATAAAATTATTCCTAAATAATACCTACGAACGATTTTAGTTTATCTCGATTTTCAGCCTTCTGTAATATCAAGTCTGATAGAATCTTAGCGATTAAACTTTGGAGTTTAGCCTCCGTTAGGCTGATATGAAGGAAGCTACGCACCTGTGAATCGAACTGTTACGTACTTCATTATTTGATTAGTACATTATTACATATTTACATACATTACACGCTTATATTCAACTCAAAATCTACAAAATATTTATTTTAAATAAAATCAATTCCTGTAAAATAATTCAGATCAGATGAGTACACACGTACGTTGGTCACTTGCATAGTAATTCTAAATCGAGAACAACTTATTAGCACTTTTCACTAACTTGTAAAACTTGACACCGCACGCTACTGTGTCAAGGTATCTTGCCTTTAAACTGACTGTACATATTTAACCAACAAAGTATTTTATATACCTATAATATAAACATAATGTTGATTCGGTGCTAATTCGAATATAAATAGATCCATCCATTCAGCTGAAAAACGACAACTGCTGGACAGAGGACTCCCTCAAAGATCTCCACAACGACCGCTCTTGCGCCATCCATATCCGGCGGATTCCCGCGGCCATTACCAGGTTGTTGTTCCACCGTGTGGGGAGAAAATTAGATAATAATTAAATAAGTCAAAAAATTACAAAATTACGTATCTGTATGCTTTCGGGTGGCAGGGCTTTTGTGTCCGCCAAGGTCACGACCACCATGCACAAGGGGAAAACCCCATCATAGAGGCAAATCCATGATTAGCAGGTGTATACTCATAGCTAGAGACTACCAACCGTAGATATAGGCCTGCGTGATGATAATGACTGTTGACAGTTCCACGTCTATCATTTGAAGTCATCGTCGTTTTCCTACTGTACTTAACCCCTTGAGCACTTATCTGGCGCTTACGCCAGCTTTCCATTGTTTTCCTATTGTCTTATTTTTATGGGTATTCGACACATTAATCGTAACTTACTAAGTAATTAACCATAACTTACTGTACAAAACGACGCTAGTTTTTTAACGTTCATAAGAGCCTTCTCTAGGTCCAAATTGAATTTAAAAAATTAAATTTATGCAATGCACTAGATGAAGTGCAATGATTTAACCAAATTAAAAATAAAAAAAAACAATATTACATAGTAATCAATACAAAACTTAGTTCTTATTTAATTATACTTCGTCATCTTTAAAATGCAAAGTACGACCATATACAGTATATATGTGCCAAGATCTATTTTCAAAGAAGGAAGTTATGCATTCCATCCTTCCATCCATTCAACCGAAAGACGTCCACTGCTGGACATAGGTCTCCCCGAAAGATCTCCACGACGACCGGTCTTGCGCCACCCGCATATAGCGGACTCCCGAGACCTTCACCAGGTCGTCAGTCTACCTTGTGGAGAGCCTACCCACGCTGCGTCTTACAGTACGCGGCAATCATTCGAGAACCCGTTGGTTCCATCGGGCATCGGTTCTACTAGTAATATGGTCAGCCCATTGCATACCAATGCCCAATTAATTTAATTTCATATATTCAGGAGATATATTTACAATCTTAAAACCCGGAAACGCTGATGTCATAGTACATTTATTGACTGCTATTTTACGTTACGCCAATATTTTCATTTTTAATGTAATAAAGGTCGAGAATATATTTGAAATAACGTCACAGACATAATAGTATCCTAGTGACAAATCTTCCATACTAAAATGTATAACCTATTTATGATTTTAAACAAATTTATTATTATTACACGATTGTTAATAAGCAAACCATTTAGCATAGTGAAATAAATTTCAATTATCCTTCGTTTTTATATAATTATATTACGAATATACAAAATATACTCGTGTAGTTTAATTTTACATAAAAATTAGCTATAATTAATTTTAATATTACGCAGACTTCTCAATTTAATCGGATCATTAAATTTGTACAATCGTAAATTTTCTTACAAGTAAATATTACATTTACAATTTTAAATTTTATATAACAATCGGAGAATAATATTAACTTACCTTCGCTTACCTTCACTATGAAATCTATTATTTGCCGTATTGAAGCAGGTTTACTCTTAGGTTTCGATACGATATTAATCAGCATGTGATGTCGATAACTTAAGGAAATTTTAATTTGAATTTAAATTTTTAAAGAATAACCAAAAAAGTGATCTTTTGCAAAACAATATTTATGCTAATCACTTACTAATTTTCTATAATTTTAATTTGCGCGTCGAACTCTATTAACAAAAAATATTATGGTAATAACAGAAGTCATACTGCGTATTAAATTAATTTAATGTACCGGTATATTATATATTAGTGTACCTTGTATCTGGCAACTTTTTTTTTTACACGGAATAAGATCAGTGGTTTGGCCACAATCTCACCTGATCTTAAGTGACGATGTGGTCAAGGTTGGTAAGCACACTTAACCTAGAGGAACAGGTTCTTAAGTGATGTTCCCGGAACACACCTATTTGGCGACAGATTTCCAAACTACAGGGTGGCAGCTATCCAGGTAGGTATTATTAGAAAATCCCCTACCACCATGCCATGGTTTCCTCGCGATGTTTTCCTTTATTAAAAGCTCAGGCTGATTTTAGAGTTGATCAGGTGGGGCTCGAACCCGCGTCCTTTGACGCGGAATCTCACCGTACTACCAAACTGTGCTTTCATTACTTCAACTTGTGTTCTTTCACTTCGATGTCAAATGAAATACGGTGACGCCTGTCTAATTAAAACGTTTACGCCTATCTAGTTATACGTTTAACAAACGCCTAATAAACGCCTGTCTATACGTTTCTCTTACATTGAACAATACATTGTTGATTATTAAATATATACATTTTATGTTTCATTCGATAATATGAAAATCTGAATTTTTTAATCGTTGTAAAAGGAAAAGAATGAAATTTATGTAATTTTCAAAATGTAAAATATTGCTTGTATCTTTAGTATAATTTACTTTTCTGTTCATAGGAAATGGCTAGAGGAAATAGCATTGGCAAACAAGAAGGGTAGAAAACCGTCGCTCCTACGAGCAATGGCAAAGGCTTTCTGGATGAGTTATGCACCTTCTGGAATTATGTTTCTCATTCAAGCTCTGTTGCTCAAGTGAGTAATTTACCTCTTAAGCTCTTATATTATTTAAGTCACGCGAAAAACACATTACCACTATAATTGGTCAGAGGATTAATCAGTCATTCAAAGTCACATTCTCATTATGTGTAGTACTAGTTTTAGAAATATCTAAATTAAAATTTAATTTTTAAATAAATACCATAAGCTAATTTTATTACACAATTTATTTTATTATAGTTTTCTGTTATTTATTTTTATCGTTCCATGCGTGTTGCTTTAGTTGATGTGGAAACACATTCAAGTTACTAAATTTTACAGAAGTACGATCAATCTTAATTCAACCAATTTTACCTTGTTTATCAGACCGTTTCAACCAGTCGCATTAAGTATGATGCTGGCATATTGGGAGCCTGGGTCAAACATGACTTATGAACAAGCCGTGTACTGCGCCACTGCTGTTATTCTAATGTCATTACTAATCGGCTTTTTGAATCATCACGGAACCTACTCGACTCAGCAATTCGGCATGAAAGTTCGCATCGCTGCCTGCTCTCTTATTTATAGAAAGGTCGGTAATAATCCACGCTATTAATCTCATCATATCCCATTTTAAAATTACAATAAGTTGAGTATTTAAAAAAAAATGCTAATGAAATTCGTTCACAGAATGTATAAGTGTATTTGCAAATTGTATAAGCGTCATGTACTAAATCAAATTAATTATAATAAAAGTAACACACGTATTAAGAGACACTCGTAAATGTAAAACATACGTACATAATTACATGGAATTGGCGAATAAACTTAAATTAAGTAACGGTATAATTATATTTTGAGGCCTAATGTTATCTGTGTATAATTTTTGTACAGGTAATGCGAATGAGTTCAGGCGCTTTGGCTCAAACAACAGCAGGACAGGTCGTCAATCTATTATCAAATGACGTAAATCGTTTTGACTACGCGTTCATTTACACTCATTTCATATGGTTGCTACCTTTACAAGTGCTTGTTGTCTGCTATCTTATTTACATTAAAATTGGTTACGCAGCAATTGTCGGCGTCATTGGCATCGTCCTGCAAACAATTCCAGTACAGTGTATGTTGAATTTTAAAATTTATTCCTAAGCTTCAATTCACCTATAAATATCGTGAGTAGAATAATAAAATTTAGCATTTTTAGAATGAAGCAACTAAATTGAATAGTTAACAAAGTTAACTTTATTCTAGCAAAACTTCTTTTTAGTAAACAGGTATGCAGTTTGAATTTGCATACCTTCTGTGCTTGTGCATGTAACAAATCAAACCCAACAGCATGTTGCTCTAAGGAGCAACATTGCAGATGGAATGTATGTGAGGGGTTTGCCTTCAGAGCCGAACTTTCCACAGTTCCTTCTGCATGATAAGTAAATAATAAAACGCTATCGATATGCGTCGATTCCAACTCGCTACCGGAAGCTACAAATAATATCCTCGTCTGAAATACGGCAGTATCTCAAGACGAAAGTCTTCGACCAGTATGTGTTGCTAGTGATGACATACGGCACTGAGACGTGGTCGCTCACAATAGGCTGGATAAAAATGCTCAAAGTTGCTCAAAGGGCAATGGAGAGTGCTATGCTTGGAGTTTCACTGCGTGATCGAATTAGGAATGAGGAGATCCGGAGAAGAACTAAAGTAACCGCCATCGCCTAAAGAATTGCTAAATTTAAATGGCAGTGGATTGGGCACAATGCTCGTAGAACCGATGCCCGATTGGGTCAACGGGTTCTCGAATGGCTACCATGCACCAAAAGACGTAGCGTGGGCAGACCCCTACAAAGTGGACCGACGACCCGGTGAAGGTCGCGAGAACCGTTGGATGTGGGTGGCGCAAGACCGGTCGTCATGGATATCATTGGGAGAGGCCTACTTCCAGCAGTGGACGTCTTTCGGTTGAATGGATGGAGATATGCTTCGATTGTGGATTGAGTTAGTTTTTTTTACTAAATTATCCGTTTATTGACACTTAGATTTTAAGACACATTTTAGACACGTAAACAACAGTAGTGATGTTATATGTCACTCCTTGAATAGTTCACGTGGTTAAAATAGTTGTATCCATCCCTATAGTTATTTAATAAATATAAGCAGTGTTTATTCAATACTATTATAACAACATACTATAATATAATTACATATAAATGAAGCTAATATAGCTAGGTTAAATGTATTTCACAGCTTACATGAGTAAATTAGCGGCTAGATTAAGAATGAAAACTGCGTGCAAAACTGATGAACGAGTCCGAATTATGGATGAAATTATTAGCGGTATGCAGGTATGATTTACATTTCAAATAATTATAGCATAAACCTAAAAATAATATTTATTCAACATATTATCTGTTTGACTTATATCATATAAAACTTATAAAACTAGCTGATCCGGCGAACTTTGTACCACCACAGAATCAATAATTCAGTTCCATACAAAATATTCGAGAAAATAATAGAAATCATAATTTTTTTTTCGTGAGTTTTTCTATTTTTCTGTTAGTCAAGTTATTCTACTATTCCGGCGGATATTAATACATCAAAGCAAATATCATTATAATTTTGTTTACTGTTAAACAAAGTATTAACAAATGTTCCTGGTAATAACTTTTCTTAGTAAAACCTTTTAACAATAATGGTAATAATATAATTTAAACGTCCTACAGGTTATCAAAATGTACGCATGGGAAAAACCTTTCGAGCAAGTCGTGGCGTTAGCTCGCAAAAATGAAATCAAGTCTATTACTTCGGCATCGTATTTACGTGGCGTTTACCTGAGTTTTATGGTGTTCACGGAACGCCTAACATTATACATAACGCTTCTATCTTACTCTCTATTCGGGTATCAAGTCACTCCCGATATTGTAAGTATCCTAACTATTAAAAGCATCTATAAATAATTGAACATACAATTTCAGAGTAGCGGATTATTTTGTTCATTGGATCAACTAATGTAGTGCGCTAGGTACTGATTGATAATCTGTTATATATAATAGACACACCTAGGTATATGGTTGTATATTTATTAACCAGAAGATACCTTCAGGTTGTACTGAATGTAAAACAATAACGATCGGTTACATTTGAATGGATTTTGTACGAGTGTGATTTACAGGTATTTCCATTGGCGCAGTTCTTCAACACTCTACAGGGAACATTATCGATTATAATGTCAAATGCCGTATCGTTTTTAGCAGAAGCTCTTATCTCGATCCAGCGTCTCGAAGCGTTTATGCTATTCGGTACGTGATACCTGAGGATCATGACATTTCCAATTATTGGCATGCACGCAACATTCAACTATGCTCTTTCACTCTATGCATTAGGCATGTCTTAGACGAGTACGTGATATAACAAAGACTCGATTCCTGTTAATAATACTAATATATTTTAAAAACCTTATATCGTAGCAATCTTTCTACTAATGCCTTCAACTTAATACTAAAATTCTGCTTCTTACTCTTTTAAATTTAAAGAATCTGTATACAAACACAAATTTATAAAATCATAATAAGTCGATACAAAATTCGCAGTGAAATCAATCGAAAAATAAAACGTCCAATTCGTGAAAATAGCTCTCATTCTTAAATGAATATTCGCTTAATGCAGATACATACTAAGAGGTTTATTATATAGGTAATAGATATCTATCAATTCCAGCTTCGTTAATATCATAAATTTATCCATTATAGCTTTTATCTTTATAAAAAACATCATCTTATTTAGCATATATTCTTCCGCGACATTAGTTCATTCATTCAAAAACTACAAGCAAATCGTTAGTACGTAGTATTTTTATTTTTTAATTTTCCATCATTCTTTTAATGGAAACCTTTCGAAAAGTTTTAAAAACGAAATAAAAGAAATTATGAAATATGTACGAGTATGTCGTTTCAAATATACGTAGTCACGAATCGATACAAATATGTATTCTGTAAAAAAGCGCTCACATTTTTTCGTATTTGTTGGGCCTTTTAGCAAATTTCTTTTATATAAACCTTATTCCCAGTATTAGGAAAGTTAAAAAATAGCCAAATTGAGCCAACTGTTCGCTTACCAACGAAAAGCATTTATACAGATCACAAAAACTATGCAATCTCTGTAGATATAGATATATTTAACTCAAACTTATTCCTGTAAAAATGTTCAAGATTAACTACATTAAATATAATACAAAATATTTTTGAAGTGAAAAATTCTTCTTTAGCCGCGTTGAGCGTTTCTTGATAGGGGAAGAAATGAGGTCAGTCGTCAACATGCTATAATATTTCCATACAAGATGGCGATTAGTGCTGGCGCTTTATAAGCTTCGATTATGAAATTTTAATTGTACATACTAAAACATAAGCAGAGTTTTCACTGCTGTCGGCAGTCCTCATGGTTGTTTGAAATTAAATCAACTGAGGGCAGCTAAATAGTTTATCTTACATAGAGAACTATATGAAGGAATAAATATACGTCACGTAGAAAACGAAGTATTGTCAAGTCATATTACAATTTTCGCAGGCGTTCCCGATGGCACAAATGTTCAACATTTTACAAATGACCCTTGCGAACACATTACCGACGACGCTTACCTTCACTATGGAATCTATTATTTCTATTTACCGTATTGAAGGAGTTTTACTTTTGGGTACGATATTAATTAGTACTGTATGTGGTGTCGATAAGTTGTTGAAGTTTTAATTTTGGATTATATTATCAAAGAATGAATTTTAAAAAAATCACTTTTTGCCAAACAATGTTTATGCTAACGACTTACTAATTTTCTGTAACTTAAAAATGCGCTTTGAGCTTTATTAACAAACTAATAAATATTACAGTAATAACAGAATTCATACTGTGTACAATAATTTAATGTTTCGGTAAATTATAAATCATATTTGGGTAATTATATTCTTTCACATCGATGTCGTTTATAAAAACAAAATACTGACACTTGTCTAATTAAAACTTGCCTAGACAATTGTATTATAATATTTAAATATGAAATTGTTGAATATTAAAAAAAAATGTCCTTTCGTGTTTCATTCGGTAATATCCAAATCAGAATTTTTTTAATAGGTGTCAAGAATTAAATTTACCGCATTCGCAAAATATTGGATATGCCTTAGAGCTACACGTAATAAAAAATTGAATATGTACCCTAAATATTTTTTTCAGGAATGCAAAACTAATTTTATAGACCTGATTTCCTCATACATTTTTTTTATTTATTTGTGTTTTTTATAGAAAGAAAGCCTTTTTGTTCAAATTCATAGTCATTAGGGCCTTATATTTCAATACTCCAAAGTGTACAAAAACAAAGACATAACGTTTTTATTAATACCTCTGTTTTTGTTTATTTCCACACTGTTTATGTCCTTTTTAGGCATACATTATAAATAGATTTCTTATTTTAAAACTCTTTAACGATTAGACAGCAAATTGTACAACAGTAACGTTATTTTTAAAACAATCTCAACGTAACTTGAATTCGTAATGTTAATAATGGATGAAATCATTTTAATTTTGGAAAAATAATGTTCATAAAAGAATCTACTGTCCATAAATAAGTGACTTTATATCGTATAGATGAAAGGGAAGACCTTCGAAGTGTGCCGGATGTTGACATTGCCAAATTAATACAGAGCGTGCAAAAACAAAAAAAGAAACCTCTCAGTGAAATTGATCTTCGTCCAAACACGTTCAAGAAAATCGACGAAGAAGGCATCTGCAATCCTGGTTCGTGTAATATTATTTATTAACATATTTTACTTATTATTCTACCGGGTCATAATGGCGATGTCCGCCAAGAGATTTCATTAAATTTAATTAATTATAAAGATTCTATTTTAATGAATTGTTGAATAAACAATACAGCTCGTTTGTTATCCGTAATTAGCGCTTGATGTTAAGAGAAGGTCAGTGGCGTAACTATAGGATTGCAGAGCTGGCAAAATGCAGAGGGCCCCGGTCCGATGGGGCCTCAGCCCGCGAATCCGCGAGCTCAGAAGAATCCTAACATTTTAAACAAAATTATAAATACAATTAAAGTTAGACACGACTAAATATTTAAACGCTTCAGTGATTTATTAAAATCAAATTACAACCTGACGATTTTTACCGCGGCCCCACCCAATGAAATGCCACGGGCCTCAGATGGTATAGTTACGCCACTAGAAAAGGTCGAACAGATGAGTAGTTGTAAACGCGCTACATGCCAATTTTATTTTATCCTTAATTGCAAAAGTTCAAGCTCGTTGAATAAATAAGTCACAGAGAATTATTGACACGATGCTGAGCCGTTATAGTATGCTATATATTAATGAATTAATAATGGGTACTTTTCAAACAAAAGTTACAAGTTTATTTCGTTAATGGTTCAATTGACCTGTATTAGAAAAAAAAATTATAATCCAATTAAAGTGTTATAAAATAAACTCTACGTGAAATAAAACGATTAACGTATATCCATTAATTTTCAGGATTCGAAAGCAATGAAAAACATTTGACCAATCAAACGCAACGTATTTTACCTTTCAATTCAGACGTGGCCATTTTAATGAAAGATGTATATGCTAGCTGGACTGAAGATGGTCCAACTACTTTACGGAACATTAATATCACTGTGCCAAAAGGAAAACTTTGCGCCATCATAGGTTCTGTGGGTTCAGGAAAGGTATATAAGGTTTTAATAATATAGAAGATTAGAACGTATCAATTTTACATTTAATTTTGTGTCAGTTACAAAATGTTTATGGGACTATTTACTCTTTGAATTAGTGGAGAATATATATGAATAATACATTAAAAAAATGCGATACGAAGCGATGATGGCGCAGTTGATAGAGCGGTCTGATTCTGTGTCAATGGACACTGATTCGACCCCACCTATCCAACTCTAAAAATAGCCTGAGCTTTCGTGTAAGGAAACCATCGTGAGGAAACTATAGCATTAGTAGGGCATTTTCTAATAATGCCCGCCTGGGTAGCTAGATACTACCCTCAAGTATGAAAACCTATCGTCAAATAACAATAGGTATGTTTCGGCAGAATCACTTGAGAACCAGTATCTATAGGTTTAGTGTATTTACAATGCTAGACCACGTCATCATTTAACATCAGATGAGATTGTGGTCAAAGCATTTTAAACAGTCTATAGTCTATACAGTGCATATAAATGAAATTACACGCTTGCAACACAATACGATTAGCAATAATTCTAATTTTGCAGTAAAAAATACAGTGTAACGCTGTTATTTCAGAGTTCCATTCTGCAACTACTTTTAAATGAATTAAGATCAAAGAGTGGCCGTATTCATTTGTCCGGTCCATTGGCCTATGCTAGCCAGGAGCCGTGGCTCTTTGTTGCAACTGTACGACAAAATATTTTATTTGGATTAGCTTATAATTCGAAAAAATACAAAGAGGTAAGATGATTCAAATTTAAAACAAGCCTTATTTATAATTTATCCGAATGCTATAATGGTTTTTATGATTAGGTTGTTAGAGTTTGCGCATTACAAAAAGACTTTCAACAATTCCCGCATGGCGATCAAACATTGGTCGGAGAACGAGGCGCCTCTCTCTCAGGTGGTCAAAGAGCCCGTATCAATCTTGCTAGGGCTGTTTACAGACAAGTAAGTTATTTTAAAAAGCATCATATCCACAAACGTTCATATCTTACCGTACAATCATCGCCTTACGGATAAAATAAATATATTGATCATATTATATTTTATTTTATAGAATGCGTAATGATTACGTTTTCTGTTATATTTTTAATTAGTTCAATTTTTCTACCAATTAATGCGATTCATAATACCTTACATATTTGTTATGAAAAGTTATTCTGTAAACATTTTGTCTAAAACTGTTCAGTTTTCATTCTATTGTAACTCAATTGTGGTCGTGGAAGATTTGAAATTTATAAGAATTAAAATTAAAACTTATTATAACTTGCTCGTTATCAAATTCAACTATGTATTTTTTTTAATTATTATTATTAATTATTCGGGTTAATTTTTGGAATGGTTTCCCGAGAAGAATTTCATAAACGACTTATCAGAGAGTAATGAAAGACAGATCATAATAAAAAATGTGTTTTTTTTTTCGCAACTTGACAAAATGGGTGATGTTCAGAAAAACTCGATATTTAGTTAGAGAAAAATGAATAACCATTTTGAAGTATTAGCCTTCAGACCTGCTTAATAGAAAATTCCTATATCTAAATAATACCATACTAAGTATATTAACGGTAAACTTTATTATAGGCAGATATTTATCTATTGGATGACCCATTGTCAGCTGTCGACGCGCATGTTGGCCGTCAACTATTTGACGAGTGCATCAGCGGTTACCTTAGACATACAACTCGGATCTTAGTCACTCATCAGCTACACTACCTTAAGGCTGCAGACTACATTATCATAATGCACGAGGCATGTATTTATTACGAAAAAAAATGTGCGGTCGTTGTATCCGCGTCAGGAACGAAGTTCTTTGCGATATCTTTGTAACTCAGTGTTTTAAAATGTAAGATTTTTATTGATTATATAACTTTTATCACACCATAAACGCAGTCCTCCTTTATCTGTATCTCTTTCTCACTCTACTTTGTATATTTCATGTCATTTTTTATTATTTTATCATTGCAAGAACCTCAAGAAGAGAGTTCAAATTTAAAAATATTCATTTAACTTCCATTATAAAGTTTTGATGAATATATTATATCAGTTAAGTGTAAATTAAAACTATCACAAAAAACGAGTTTAAATTATATTTACACGTGTATATAATTGAGGTTATATCGTTGAGTGAACACAATTTTTAATGTCAAATCTCAAAACACACACATATAAACACGAAATGCAGCACAAAGCAGTATGAAATAGAAAGAGACTGTAAAAAAGAGAAAGAGAGGAGAGGTCGCGTCGAAACGTTTTCCCGTTAAAATATGACGATTTCTCGCAGTTCACTTTATTGTAATCCGCGTAAAAGAACTTCGTTTCAATAATTGAATTTCAATCTAATTTTATTTCAAAACATAACTAGGTCCTACCTAAACAACGTCTAAGTTACAGTGTCACTTCCAAAGAATTTTATAGTAATTTTAAATTAGGGTTCGTTCAAGAATAACCTAATCAAACTTCATTTTGACACCCTCTTCCCTTTGTAAGTGCAGTTTTAACCTAACCAACTACTAGTATTACGTATTCACATATTCATAATTAACGAAACAAACGAAAAATTTTTGAATTTTTATCTAAAATTGTCTCAAATATTTAGGGTAAAATTGACACGAGTGGCACGTATGAAGAGCTACTCAGCTCTGGAAAGGACTTTGCAAAATTATTATCCTCCTCGCACGAAAATAACGATGATAAAGCCGAAACGGAAAAAGTACTTCCGATGTCCAGACGCACATCTGCAAGAGTAAGTCAAGAATGTATTCTTTTATCTATTATATAAACTTATATCACTTTTCTATTCACCTTTTTTACCTTTTTACCTCCAGGCGAATGTTTTTAACCTGGAAGGAAAATGCCCTTTTTGCAAAAAATGTTGTTGTTGCTGAGTAAAAAACATTTAAATAAATCTCGTTCAATTGCTTCAGAAAATTATTACTTTTATTTTACGATTTACATATATATAAAAGCTTTCTCTATCTGTCTATAACTTTTAACGAGTATATGTATGTATGTAAACACAGTATATGAATTAGTTAGTATATTCGTGTCAATAACTTTTTTAATAGTTGTCGTCGAAAAAAAAAAATATTTCTACGCAAATAAGAATCGTGCCACCACCACCACCAGGTTGTAGTTCGCGATGTTTTCCTTCACCGAAAGCTCAGAATCATTATAGAGTTGGATGCGTGGGTTTAAACCAACATACATTCATATGAGCTATCATAAAATAATCAACCATAATAATAAAACTATAATAACCGTATCAACTCTTCAGTTATCAACAACGAGGCGTCCTTCGTTGACTGAATCAACTACTGGTTATGAAATACCAGCGCAAGAGATGGAAGAGGAAGAACGTGAGTCCGGCTCGATGGGCTGGCACGTATACAAAGCGTACTTGAAAGCCGGCGGTAAAACACCGAGGCTGATCTTTATGATACTCTTACTCGTAATTGGACAACTTTCAGCTACACTCTGCGACTATTGGGTCACTTTCTGGTAATTCAAATTCCTTTTAGAATTTGTTTTATTTATTTATTACACCAATTCGCGAGAGAGTTTTACACTCAGGTGACGGCCAAGCCGAGGTTCGTACCACTTTGGTAACCCTTGAGCTAGTCACCTTATTGCGGCTGAGTGCCTTCAGCACTCGCCCCCAAAGTTCGGTGAAGCTGTAAAGGCCCTTCCGGTCAACAGCATTAGCTAGGTTCGAAAAAAAAAAAAAAATTATTACACCAAATACTTTTATACAAGTTCTTTAATCAATTACATTATATACTGCTCATATAGCTAGCGTCAAATTGAAAATCTGTCAGCCAAACAAACAGTGGCGTAACTACTGCGTGGTGGCAGATCTGACAAAATGCTACGTGCCGATGGAGCCCCGGGCCGCGAAGCCACGAGCTCAGAAGAACCCTAATATTTTTAACAAAATTCCGTAAAAATTATAAATACAATTAAAGTTAGACACTAGTAAATATTGAAACGCTTTAATGATTTATTAAAATTAAATTACCGCGTGACGATTTTTACTGGGGCCCCATCCAATGAATTTGCCACGGGTCTCAGATGGTATAGTTACGCCACTACAACCAACTGTCGGTATGTTCTTCAGCAATTTATAGCGAACTTTCTTTGCATACCTTACGTTTTAATACCACCTTTGGCAACAAAGTCACTTAACATCAGAAGACCTTCACACACAACTATTTGCAGGTCTAACGAAGTCACAAGACAAAAAGAGAAACAAACAAACGGCACAATAGATTATGATCGGATTTTAGAACCAACAAACAGCACTTTCAACTTCTCAAGCTATTTCTCAGGAGCGGATCTTAAACCGGGTATTTAAAGTTTATCAAAATTATTTTTAAAAAATCATCAGGTTTATATTGCGTTAAGAAATTTATTTTGATTGGTTCATTGATATTATTTTATTTACCTTTATATTTAACTCGTATTGTTTGCATTCGTTTGTCAATTTATTGAAGTTATTCAGATAATTAATTACATAGTAAAATTTTCCATAATCGTATATTTGACCAGTAAGTATTTAGGTAGTAACATTAATGTAAATAAATTCATATTAATGTAATTTTTTTATTGTAGTCATAAAAATCAGTATAAAAATCACCGCTTTCTGAATTAAATTTTCATTTACAGATTTAGATATCAACGCATACATCGGCCCTTTGAACACAACAGAGTATCTATATGTTTACTCAGGATTAATCATATGCTGTATATTCTTTATCACAGCGCGTGCGTTCATGTTTTTCAAAGTGTGTATGACCGTTTCTAGAAATTTACATAATGACATGTTTCATTCAATGTTACGGGGCGTAATGAGATTCTTTGACGCCAATTCATCAGGTATATAAAATTATATAAAAATAGTATTTCGTAATTTATATCTATCTAATATTTGATCATTAAGGTATATTATGAAAATAAACAGAAACAACGGCAACAAAAAAAAAAAACATTTTAGTAATGTCGAGGTAACAAGAACGTAAAATATCATACGTGTCACACTTCCATACTCCCGACCGAATTCAACCGCGGGACGGCCACAGCTGGGCATATATCTCCCCCAAGATCTCCAGAATAAATTGTATCGTTCATAATAGGCACGTTTGGCAGGCGGGTTGGCGATCGCAGTCAGATGTTTTTGGTTCTCAGAGGAAGCTATTGCCCACCCCCTGGTTTATCCCTTAGCCGCTTTTACGACACCCACGGGTACAATTATTAACCGGCACCACACGGATTTCGGAACACGAACCACACGGATCCAAAACTTTCTTGGATGAAATACCTAGCAGCACTTCTTATATCATATCAATATCAACCTTCCTTAGGATTTTCTTGCTTGTTAGCAAGAATAAATGAATCAGTCCTATAGTCAGTTTTAAGGCCTTTCACTACTCATAAGCCTTTGAATGTACTGAATATGTATTGTACTAAGATCTTAAAAAACGTTTCATTCCAGCTATATGCAGTGCTGGTTCATAAAATAAATAAATTAAAATCAGTTTATCTTACCCGTAAAAATGAATTTAAAGCTGCTGATCAAAACAAAGCCTGAATTATATCGACTGAACCAATAAGCTATGAAATACTGTATGAAGTGCGATATATGTTTACAAAAACATATGTTTTAAGATTTTTCTTTAGTTTTGCAAAACTACGTACCTACTCAATTCTTCTTGTTTACCTAATATACGTGACTTTACTTAAAAATAATTAGAAATTATTTCGTTTTAAACATTTAATTGAATGTAATAAAAATAAAGTGTTTGCATTTCAGGACGGATATTAAATAGATTTTCAAAAGACATTGGAGCGTTAGACGAATTACTACCACGTTTCTTATTAGAATGTATTCAAATATATCTAGTGATGTTCAGTATACTTGCTTTGAATGCAGCCGCTTTAATATGGACTCTTCTGCCGACAACTATTATTTTACTACTATTTTACACGATACTCCAAGTATATTTAAAATCGGCACAGTCAATTAAAAGATTGGAAGGCACCAGTAAGTAAAGACGATGAAAAAAATTACCTACGTAAATAATTATGTAATTTTAATATATATTTAACAATTATATATAAGAGTTACGTATAATTTAAACATTACAAAAATCAAAACCAATTTTATTTTTATAATTTTTTAATATTACATCAGATTTAATAACTTCTTGCGCGATGTTACAGAACGCTGAACAAATATATGCCATCTAAAACCACACAATTCATTTTTAAAGTAGCATTGATCGCATTCACCATACTGTACTCAATAATTGAAAATACTGAATTCCCTTGAAGAAAGTAGTAACATATTCCAATATTGCAAATACCAACAACATGTGAGAATGTATCTACATTTTACGTTCACATTTATTATTAATAGCCGCTCTCCGCGGTTTTACCCGCGTAGGTCCCGTTCCCGTGGGATTTTCGGAATAAAAACTATCCTATGTAACTACCTGGATTTCAAAATATCTCCATGCCAAATTTCATCCAAATCGGTCTAGTAGTTTTTAAGTATATTCGTTACATACAAAAATAGAAATGTTTCCTCTTTATAATATTAGTATAGACAAATTTTTACTTGCACAGCCCGAAGTCCTGTATTCTCCCATATGTCAGCGACTCTTAATGGAATCAGTACCATTCGATCTGCTGGAGCACAACAGAGGTTGATTCAAGAGTTCGATAGATATCAGGTAAGATAATTTTTTTATCGATAATTATAATTAACAAAAATGAAACCATATAAATAATATTAATATTGTGGCTTTTATGTACTTAATTTACAATTTATTGGATGTGACTATTCGCATAGGTACATGTTAAAAAAAAACGAAATGATTATAATCTTTTACATCAATTTGCACTTGATGATTTCTTCATGCTGAGATAATATTATTCGGATCAATTAAACTATGCATTTCATAATATGGGCTAATTTACTGATTGTTCTAACAGGATATTCACACATCAACGTGGAGTAGTTATTTAGCTAGTGGAGTAACTCTTGGATTTTGGTTGGATTTTATATGCGTTGTATACCTGACTATTGTTATCGTAGCATTTCTAGTGATTGATAATAGTAAGTATATCCAACTAATTCATCATAAAAATTTTATTCATGTAAAATAAAATAATCAAATTGAAAAATGCAATATTAAAAAAAAAAAAAAAAACAATAAATTACAAGCGACACATTAATGCCATTAAATCAAAGACGGTAAAATAGAGATGTGTTAAAAAATAAGGTAAATATAGGCATAGCTATATATAAAATCCAAATCTTCAAACCGAGTTTGTATATGCTCTACGATCAAAAACTGCTAAATATATGATAATAAAAATAATTATTTTTTGAATAATAAGTTTTTGATTTGAAAACTTCTTTAGCGGCATTGAGCGATTCTCGGTACCGGAAATAATTATAGATTCGCATTACCAATGCTTTGACGCCAGTCGTCAACATGCTTCAGTATGTCAAGTATAAGATGGCGCTCAGAGACAAATAATAGAAATTATTATTATGCAGCCAATCGTACGTTTTAGTTATGAATAAAATATACGAATATCTGCATAGGTCAGAGCGCCAATAGATGTAAAAACCAGATAAATGTTAAATGTTAGGTTGTGTAAATAATATTTATATTTTTTATTATAAAATTTTAAATATTTCATACTGTAATTTAAACATTAAAAAATCAGTCCCCATGGCTGCCTAGTTTTTTTTTTTATTTAACCGTTTACCCTACTTTACCTGTTTTGATTTTATACAAGTGATTTATATACATATATATATATATATATATATATACTTACAACGAGATCAAGTTTAACACGATGTAATACATATCTTATAAAGATGAAGGAAAATAGAATAACTAAAAACAATTAGGATATGTTATTACGTAATTTCATATAATGCCAAAAACAATTTTATTCTTATTTATTGCGATATCATAATTTTAACCAACTCGATCAATTGATTGATTCTAACAGAAACCATATTCTCCGGTAACGTCGGACTGGCAATATCACAGACGTTAATTCTGACCGGAATGCTGCAGTTTGGCGTTCGTCAAACTGCAGAGGTGATATCACAAATGACCAGCGTCGAACGTATACTGCAATATACGCATATCGAACGTGAACCACAGTGGGAGAAAGGAGGTAAGTTGTTTATACCTTTTTTACAATAAGTTTAACTTATGTTGTTGTCGATTAAGTTCATAATAAATATCTTGGGAATACACTGTTGTGTATGCTCGGTATGTAAAACAACTAAGAATGAAACACGATCTGTCAAAACATTTTTTATGTGCAGTGTTGTCTGCAAATAAACCTTTCATGTTTATTGTTTATTTTTTACTCAAATGATTTATTCGTGTTTCAGCAAAGGAAACACCTAAAGGTTGGCCGTGGAATGGACGCATCGAATTCCGTAATTGTTATATGAAATATACACCAGAAGACTTACCCGTGCTCAAGAACTTGAATTTAATTATAGAAAGTGGTTGGAAGGTGAGTTAATTTGAGGATTACTGTTGTTATTTTTTCTAATATTCTATAAACAAATGCCGAATTTTTTGCTAATCCATCTTATGTTACAGGTTGGAATAGTTGGCAGAACCGGTGCTGGAAAATCATCTTTAATCTCTTCCTTATTTCGCCTGGCTATTGTTGAGGGAGAGATTCTTATTGACGATGTCGAAACCGGATACTTAGCTTTACAGGTAAAGCAATGGACAGTTTGATTCACCAAATTTATCCAATTATATTTTACCATTATACGGTCCGAATATCATTATATGGCTTACGTTTCAGGACCTTCGATCAAAAGTATCGATTATTCCACAAGAACCAGTATTGTTTTCTGCAACAGTTCGTTACAATCTGGACCCTTTTAATAACTACAGCGATGATGATCTATGGAAGGCAATAGAGGCTGTAAGTTAAACCAAAATTTGTTAAACTTTTATCTACAACAAATTCATTTTAACTACCAAGTAATTTAGGTTATTGTTATCCAGTTTAATTTTCGCTTAATAATTTTAGATTCGAATATATAAATAGCATAAATAAACTAATAAGATTTTTGGTTAGGTTGACCTAAAAGGTGCGATACCGGCTTTGGATTTCAAAGTCTTCGAGGGGGGTTCAAACTTCTCACTGGGACAACGGCAGCTGGTATGTCTCGCTCGAGCCATACTACGTGGAAATCGTATTCTTGTCCTCGACGAAGCTACTGCTAACGTTGATCCGAAGTAAGTATCTGACTTTCAAATATGTTTTAACCTTCCAGGAAGTTTGATTTTAATAAATTCATGATGGCTCGTGGCTCGATGGGTTGAGTAGTGTAATCGACAACCGCATCCATCTATCCTATTCATAATGGCCCGGCGTTTTATTCAGCGTAAATGAAGGAAAACTATGATATTTTCCATTACCACAGTAGAACATTACTTTTTTTAATTATTTATTATTATGGATTTAAATAGTTTCAACAATCTAAATTCAACGCAGTACTATTCCGAGAATATAAAAATGGTCATTTTTCACGATTCAAAGTTATGCAGAATAAACGTTCAAATTATTGTGACGAAAGTAATAAAACCCTAAGATTTTTAGGACATCGTTTTTTTTTTATTTAAAGAAACTTAATTAAAATAAGATTTCGGTGTTATTTCAGGACGGACGAATTTATCCAAAGAACTATTCGAAAGAGGTTTGCAGAATGTACAGTTTTAACGGTCGCCCATCGGTTGAACACAATCATGGACTCTGACAGAGTGATGGTTATGGATGCCGGACGATTAGTGGAGTTCGATCATCCATATAAACTACTAAACAAGCCTGAAGGATACTTTACCAATATGGTAAAAGAAACAAGTGAAAAGATGTCGGCTCAATTATACCAAATAGCAAAAGAGACGTACCTAAATAACGGCGGATTAATAGAATGAACTCATATATAATATTGATGACAGTGATAAGTTATTATGACATTTTATAATAGGAACAAGTACTAAAAACGCCAGTAATATATGAATGAACGAAGACCGAATGGATTACGCACTGTATTATATGTATTGCACGGTGCACATAAACTGACAATAGGCAATAGAAAAGTATTATTAAGATTGTAACTGTAATAATAAGTAAATTAAACATAAATTAGCTATAATTAAGTATTTTGTTAAATATGGAATATAGTGCTTGAGTAAGACCCCTGGAGCCTCTAGATCTACATTACTATATTGATATTAATTATGAGAATAATAAATTTGAATTTATGCGTACTTACTATATTGAAAAACTGGCCCTCAAAGGTAGCAGCTGAATAAGTATCTACATAAATAGATAATAAATATTCTGAGAATTTAACAATTGTTATGCAGAGAAATCAAACAGCATGCAATGGAGAAATCACTATTATTATCTTATTTTAAGAAATAAATATTGAAATGACCATGTCGAAATTTTAAGTACGCGGTGTCGAGTTTTGCGTTTTGTTTTTGCTACGCGGATACCATTCATATAAGAATAATCGTTTACTCGAGAGCTCTTAGACTATATACTTTTAAATAATTACATATAATTGTGTATTATGCTATAAATGTGTGTTCCGAATTATTTTAAACATTTTCTAGCCGCTTTATTATAATATTTCGTAAGATTTATTTTTATTTTATACTCTTGCAACACGTTTTAAAGTCCTGGAATTCATACACATAAATTACATTTGTATTTTTATCATAATTTGAGTGATAAAAGCCGTTCCGTATATTATTTATAGCCAATATAGTATTACCTAACAATTTGAAAAAGATATGACATAATCACTTATTATAACAAGTTAGGTCTTTGAAATTGAAAATAATAAATATCTTCTTGATCAATAACAGTGAGTCTAATTACTATATCCGTACATAGTACAACATTCTGTCTAATGCGATATCGGGTAAAAATAAAGTATAAAAAAGAGTACAGAGTTCTAGAGGACGTAAGCAAAAGTGTATGAAAACATTTTTGGGTAAAACCTTTGTAACGAATTATATATTCGTGTTAAAAACACTAAATTTGTGTACGTAAATTCTTTAAAGTATTTTATATCTCGTAGAATGCTTGTAGTTCTTGTCAAGTTAAATTTTCCATCACGTTACAAAAAACACTTTACATATCAACTATGTAGTTGGATGGACGAAAGATAATAATCGATCAATTAATTAACATTTGTATAAAATTAATTCGTATAAAATATCTAATAAAACAGGCAACAAAAAATAAAATAGTTCGCAACAATATGTGTTATTTATTATATATTTTAAGCTAATGATAAATACAAATGCCATTGAAACAAATTTGGAGCAAAAAGTATTTAATAAATAATAAATTGTTGGAATTCGTCAGTAGTTTTTTTAACAGTAAATGTTTACCTCTCATATTCCTTCATGTTATGGTTAAAAGTCACAGTTTTAATAACATTACATAACTAATTGAAAGCTTTATCTGAAGCCTTGATTCATACTGATCCGAAGAAATGTGAGTAAAGAGAAAATTGAAAATTGAAAATACAAAAATTTTGGAAGCGAAAGTTGTCTAGACGGGTTGACAGTATAGTTTCAACGACACACGACGACTGTCTGCATATTACATATTTCTTACTATCATATATCGTTGTGACGTATGACGTGGCGACACGTCGCCACACCAACAGTCTGACTCACCGCATTAGATGTTTCACATCAAAAATCAAATACATTCGATTTTGTTTCATCTAGTTTTGACATAGATTTTATCATTTGTGTAATTTGTACAAAATTTAGAAAGTGAAAAGGAAAGACTTCAACCGAATTAGGTGTCTAGATTCTCGAAGACCTCAGTCGGTGTATCGTTTTCGAATTTTTGAATATATACTCAATATCTTGGAAATGCCGCAAGTGTGATAAGGACTCTGCATTAGAGGTGGGCAGTTCCGGATCGTAATAGGTACAGGAACTATGTCCTTTATGAGAACTGATAATATTGAGATATTAATTGAAACAGGTTCAAACAATATCTCTGATTGCACATTTTTCGGAAGTGATGTAACGCTCTAATAATTCGAACCGACCATCTATCGTAAGTCGATTGCGTCGGCACCATATGCCATATCTTACTATACTATTACAATGAATAATGTGAGTGCCATCTCTTACTATACTGTTACAATAAATAAAGTGTGTTTTGCCTTATGGAATAAAGTCGATTTTTAATTTAAGTTTTAGTTTTAAAGTATAAATTCAATTGGATTCAATTAAGTTTAAGTTAAATTCCTGACATTCACATTTTAAACCCTAATTTATAACCAATTTCATTACAACGGAAATTTTATTTCAAATATCTTATTTTGTTCTTCCACTAATTGTTGTTGTGTAATACTGTTCAGTGCGTGCAGTACGTAGTATTACATATCTAAACAGTTAAAATGTGTAAAGTAAATATGTTCTAAAAAAACAATCAAATATTTGTTTGCAAGTAATGTAGTAGAACGTTACAATAGTGTTTTTATTTAATTTGTAAACTGCCATTGTAAAGTAATGCAACACATAAAAAACATCTATTCATAATATACTTTATTTTTACGATAAAAAATCTTACAATCCCAATGATCTAAAGAACTGTCACTGGTCAAATTCAGGCACCTTACATTTTTATGTACCTACTCGTGTCTCAAATTATAATATCATGTCTCTTCATAATAACTTCCATTTTGAATTACATTTTTTCTATTTGAATTTGATAAATCTTTCTCGAGATTTTGTTTCTCGAAGTATGCATTTTCCCAGGGTTCTAATTTTGTTGGGAAGTAACTGCAGCAAACCGCTACCTTAATTATTCTGATAACGGTTTTATTTTTATGGGATATATACGCCATTTACAAAATAAATAAATTAACATTAGCAGGTAACAATAATTAAATAATGTAATGATTGCATAGATAACAAGAAGTAGCATATTAATTTGAAATATGGTAAATATTGTCCAGTATAATGCAATCAGCTTTAATTATTTCATTCTCCTCTCTGTCCTGTTTTTTTCTTACTACTTTCTGGATATATAGTAATTATCGTACTTATATCCCTAGTAAAGAAAAAAAAATCAAATTTATTTATTCAATTTAGGCCCTAAGAAGGCGCTTATGAACGTCTAAAAAACACTACCTCCGGTTCGGAAAACAACCCAATCGAGAAGAGCCGGCAAGAAACTCGATCTGGTTCTTTTTTTTAATATAAATATAATGTATATATCATTTTTTGTCATATAAAGAACTACACAAATCATAGTTTTAATAATGTTAGCGGAAGCACAGAGATGTGGGTTACATGGATGTGGGTGGAATACAAAATATATACTAAAAAAACATATTTGTGAAATTATACGGAGTTTATATAAAAGTATGGCAACTCTATTTTATTACCCTGCCATGTCAACACACAAGACCGTACTCGATTTAATGGAATAATCGAAAATTTCCTTGCTTTTTATCTTTCACAAAAAGCACGAACCTTCAATACAATTTCTCTTGCATTGCTTAAATTACACAGCAATAAAAAAGCCTTATTCCTACTCTAAAATCGCAGTGCTTAGTTTTGACAGACCGGTCAACCATACATAATTCACTAATACTAGAGACGATTGACTTTCTAATTAATCTGTGTTTCCAATGACAGTCTTGTTATAAAACCTTAATTGTTAATCTTAAATGTTCTTTATTTAAAATGTATATATTTATCTATTATTAAAACAACATCTGTCATATTTTTGCACTTCATAATTTGTCTACCATTGTGTAACATGAAATATATTAACTTATAGTTTATAAATGTTTTATTTATAATAAGTCTGTAGTGCCAACCACTGATCAATAGTAAAAGAAGTGCTCACTATTATTATTCCTGGTGGCAACAAAGAAAAGCACAAATGCCAAATTGTGGCATTGGCACAAATAGTGTGTACACAGTTTGCCATTAGCTAAGAAGAAGAAATGGAACAAATAAAATAACCTGCAAATTGTTTTCATGACAATAAATGAATAAACAAATTATGATATGGACATGAATTCTTACAAAATTGGTGTCATTAAGTGCCACAAATGTCGATGTATACTATTAGATGATTTATCTCTAATTGCTAATGGTTTAACAACATGTGGTTGCGAAAGTTATAACATACATAAATTTGTTTATATACACGAAGAAAGACTACCTTGCTGGATGAAAATCAGAATAGAAAATGATCAGTGGACTAAAGGGAGGTTCAATTGTGAGAAATGTGGTTGTAGAGTTGGAGCCTTTGATTATATATCAGGAAGAAAGTGTGATTGTGGAAAGACAGTTTTACCGCCTGTACATTTTATATCAAGTCAAATAGATAGACCGATGTTAATGGATAACATCAACAATTAACAGAAAATGAAATCTAAATAAAACTAATTAAAAACATCCTCGTCTAATATCCTTATTTATAAAACAGGTTATTAGTTTTAATGTCTTAACTTTTTAACTTTTAACATTTAGATTTAAATATATTTTTGTAAAAAGATCTCATTCCTGGGCACATATTTAAATTTATTTCATGTAAGAATTACTGAAGTTACTGAGTTATGCAGCATCAAAACATTTGTGTGTAAACATAAAAATTGAGAGTATTAAATATTTCCAATTATTTATATTGTAACAAAAACAGTTGCTACTAACATCCCAACTTTTAAGCAACCATGGACAGAGTTAACCAGTGAAAAAATACTGTTTTGCAAGAACACTTAATAACTGATTCATCAGGACTGTATCAGTATTAGTGCATTAATGTTTTAGAGAATAAAAACACATGTAATTATGGGATTACACACATATTAGTGGTGTAATTTTTATGTATTATAACTGATTTGAGTAATTATATAATTTAAACCATTATAGAGGGAAGATGGATATGTTTTTAGCATTGAATAATCTAAATAAAGTAAGCAAGGTAAATAAAACAATTCAGAACAAATTATAATTAGATTTTATATTAATATTAATTACATTTTTTTTTTATTCTACAGCCATTAAATTAGAGGTTTCTTTAGCTTCGACATCTCTGCACTGAGCTGCATGTAACTCTCTCCTTATCTGTATTAACATATACATAAAATAAGCTAATAAATAAATAAAGATTTCATCTCGAGTTATTTACTGATAGTGTATCATAACCTTATAATAGTCGAAAACACAAAGTATTGCAGAAAAAAATAAGTGAGCATCACATCATTTTTAATTTTTTTTTTTCTAACTAGCTAACACTGTGCACTGGATGGGGCTTTTTAACCATGACTTTGGGGGTAAGTGCCTTCAGCATGCAGATTTTTAGTTTCTTTCCCAAAATATCTAATTATCTGAATACCTAGTAACAAGTTTAAACAATGAAGTGGTAAAAATAGAGTTACACAAATAGACTTAAGCAGCTAACCTCTTGAGTGATAGTTGGATGTGTTTGTTTCCTGAGTAGCTCCAACAATGCATCTCTCTGTTCAGTTGAAATATCTGCCTTATAACGTTGAACAAATGTTAAAAGAGCTTGATGCCACAATACTGGTAATATACGGGAATCTGATTGAAATCTGAAATTGATAATAACATTTTAAGATACAGCACTGCCACATAACATATAATATATTTTAATAATGTAATAATTCTGAAAGCAATTAGAATGGATAAATTCACCTCAAGAAATGAAACACTACTGCATCCACAACTCTATATGGCAAAGCATATTTTTTATCAAATAAAATCCTTAAGAATATTGAGTTTGCCCCAGTATAGTCCATTTCAGCTATCTTTAACATAGCTGCACTAGAATGCAATACTGGGACAGAATTGCGAGCCAACACAGATCCTATTATGATAGCTTCTCGTAATGTACAATCTCCTGCCTGAAACATTAAGTCTATATATATATATATATATATGTGTGTATAACCTACATATAAACTGAGGCTTAAAATAAATATTTAATTAATTACATTTTTTATGAATACTAATATTAATGACAAATTTAAGTGTTAAAAAATGAGAAATGTAGAAGAGACTGGTGTATTCTAAATTTAAGAGTCATAAAAGTTTTACATTATTTTTTGGTAAAAAAAAACACCTGTATTGATTGCTTTACCATCAAACTACATTGCAAAATGATTATGTGTTAGGATGTACATTTGAATAGAATAACAACTTACTTCTAAAAGTGGAAGCAAAATGCCCTTCATAAATGCTCCTGGCTTGAAAAGTGATTTCCTTAAAGCTTGGTACAGGTGAAAATTTAATCTTTTGTATTCTGCAAGATCATCTCTTACTCTAGGTAGCAGCACCAAATTATAAAATCTTTGCGCCATTTTTGCTTTTAAGTTAGATGCAAATATTCTTGTTGCCTAAAAACAAAAAATTAAAACTTCTATTGTAATACTTAAAAACATACATTTTTATTATTTCCATACTAAAAAAGGTGTATATATTTAGAATTACGACATAGATAGCTTGGGAACAGCAATGCATAGCCATATTGCTATTGGACTTGATTCATATTATTAAACATCAAATTTCAACATTTATTTTATTAGAATATAAATTCATGAAATCATTTCAAACCTGTCAACAAGCAGAAATATTTGTTCCTCTAAAATGTATGGTAACATTATTTCAGTAGCATAAATTATGAATTACTAATATTTTAAATAAATCCTAGATACTGTAGTGAATATTTATAATCGTAAAAGATACAGCATTCAATACCTGATACATAGCAGCAGCAGACCAAGTTGTTGGCTCTGTGATATACAGAATTTGTTCCCAGTTCTGCAGATGTGGTATCATTTTAAAAGCTTTCGGCAACTTGCCTGATCTATACTTTCGTAAGACATCTTTCACTCCATCATACATAGCTTTAATTCTGGAATTTTAATATGTCAATTACCCATAAAAATGAGACAATAGGAAAACAATGGAAAGCTGGCGTAAATGCCAGGATAGTGCTCAAGGGGTTAAGTGAGTATTACATAATATTATAATGCTCCACAAAGTACTATTTGATATTTTATTAGTTATGACAACTTAGCAACAGACTTGATTACAGGATCACAGTAATCCAAAGGGTTTATTTCTAAATTGAAGATAATTACAACCAAAAGTAAAATAATAATATTACCAAGTGAAATTGTAGTAGCAACCCAGATAACTTAGAACCATGGAATATTAAAAATACAAAATAATAATTATAAAAACAAAAGAGTATTAATACAGAGAGTGATGAAAACATTATTAAAAGCTCAAACTGTGATAGAATTTTGAGTTCAAGCAACAGTTTTATTTCCATAATTTGTGTAGTGATAACATGCTAATCTTTACACTTCAAAATGGAAGCAGTAAACATGACAAAATCAAAATCAAAATTTATTTATTCAATTTAGGCCCTAAAAAGGCGCTTATGAACGTCTTAAACACTACCACCGGTTCGGAAAACAACCCAGTCGAGAAGAGCCGGCAAGAAACTCGATCTGGTTTTTTTTTTTCATAAATATGATATATATCATTTTTTTTTTTGTCATATAAAAACTATACAAATCGTAGTTTTTAGTGGAAGCACAGAGATGTGGGTTAATTCCAGACATCACTATCGTTCACGTAATGATCCACCCTGTAATAACCTTTTGAGATTAAAACTTGCTTGACATAATACTTGAACTTATTGTCAGGTAAATCGGTAATGTTACTTGGGATCTTATTGTAAAACCGAATACTATTACCTATAAAGCTTTTATTACACTTACTTAACCTAAAGCGTGGGACGGCCAACTTGTCTTTACTTCTAGTATTAAAATTATGACGATCATTCACTAGATCTAGCTTGTCTAAATTTTTACGAATATGCATTTAGTTATCGAAGATGTATTGGGAGGGCAAAGTTAAGATATCATATTCTTGAAACTTGTTTTTTAGAGATTCGCGAGGTCCCATATTATATATTGCTCGAACAGCTCCCTTTTGTAACGTAAAAATGGTGTCTACCTCTGCTGCTGTACCCCACAGCAAAATACCGTAAGACATTAAGCTGTGAAAGTAAGCAAAGTAGACTAACCTAGCAGTAGCAATATCCGTCAACTGGCGAATTTTTCGAACCGCAAAAGCAGCGGAACTATGCCTTCCTGCCAAAGTTTTAATATGCGGACCCCATTGTAACTTATTATCAAGTGTGATACCTAAAAACAGAGTTTTGTCAACTAAGCCTACTAAATTCCCTTCTATCTCTAACTTACAATCAATATGTTGCACATTGGGCAACATAAATTTTATGCATTTTGTTTTCTTAGTGTTAAGAAGTAAATTATTTAAGGCAAACCATTTGGAAATGTTTGCTAGTGTATTATTTAAGTGCCTAATCTCTGAATTTTTTCTTTTTACTTTAAATATAAGTGAAGTATCGTCTGCAAATAGAACCATATCAGCTGAGTTATTAACCATTAGCGGTAAGTCATTAATATAAACCAGGACTAAAAATGGTCCCAAAATCGACCCCTGCGGCACACCGATTCTAACTAATGATCCAGTGGAGGTAATCCCATTAACATTTACTTTCTGACATCGGTTTGTTAAGTAAGAGGCCAGGAAGGAGACAGAGGTTTCAGAAACACCATAATGTTTTAGTTTCAGTATAAGTGTACTGTGATCAACGCAGTCAAAGGCCTTTGAGAGATCGCAGAATACACCTATTGCATCCTGCCAAATCTCCCAAGCTCCCAATATGTGACTTATTAACGTTGCACCAGCGTCAGTGGTAGATTTGGATTTCGTGAAACCAAACTGCCGATCATCTAAAATCTTTTCTGCTCTAAAGTATTCAACTAACTGATTAAGCATAATCTTTTCGAAAATCTTACTAATCGATGGAAGTACTGAAATTGGTGTATAATTTTCAAGACTACTTCTGCAACCTGATTTAAATAAGGGTACCACTTTACTTATTTTCATTAAATTAGGATGGACAAGTTATGCTATTATTTACCTAGGATCAATATTTTGCAGCTTTAATGTTTCAACATCAGAAAATTGGGTTTGCAACTCTGTGTGTTTGTCAGTAATTTTCTCTTTAATTATATCTGCTAAGGTGCATGTCCTTTCTGGTTTAGCAGACATGAACATCTTAAGAGCTTCTTCATCATCCTCATTTATTTCAATATTGTCATAGTATGAGTCTGGTTCTAAATCATCATTTTCAGATTCAGAATCATCAGAACCAGCATCTACAAATAGAACATTTATTATGAATTCATTGTAAAGTTTAGAAAGTCATTAAATGTATTATTTCTTTATAAAATATTACCACAGTTTCTACCAATAATCACTAAATTGACACATTTGATACAATAAATTTGCTAGAGTATTAAATTGTAATATAGCTATAATCTCATAATGTAAGAATATAGTTACAACTAATGTAATACCTCATTAATTGCATTGCAAGTAGCTAATTATTTCTCATTATACTCCTTGATGATAAAGTGATAAAACACTCATGTTTAGTATTGGTAGTGTAACTATACAGCCCAACCATATCAAAAAATTACTTTAAATATTTATATAAAAATGAATTGAACCCTACAATCAACTCGAAATAGATTCCAGCAACTAATAAGCTTTATCTACACCCTTGAATGTTTTATTATCTTATGTTAGGTAACAAAACAATGATAAAAATAACAATTAAAATTGCACCTTTAAATGGGGTGGAGAGCATAACATGCTTAGCCGGAGAAGGTCCCACATCTTCAAGCTCAGCCTGTTGCCTCCTAGCAGCTTTTAAAATTTTCTTTGATAAGTCAGCATTAACAAACTAAAATGTTTCATAAACAAATTTTTATATACCTCACTAACATATATAACTTGTCTAAATGTTATCAATACCAATAAATTAAAACAGTAGTATATAAGTGTACTAAGAGATGACTTATAAGTAATTATTTTAGATTAAATATATATTATAATTATACTTTATTCTATGAAGTTACAATCACTATGAACATAATGAAATACATTTATTAAAACTGAACTAACTTCTTCATCATCATCGTGTCTGTTTCTTTCTTTACTTCTATTCTTGGATTTTACAGTGTTTCCTGCCTCTATTTGATCCGCAAGTGCTATATTTTTACCGACTTGTGAAGGCTTTAACTTTTTAACTTTTCCCATTTTATGTAAACGATCGTATATTAAAATATACCTTTATTAATCAAACGTAATAAACACGCTCACAGGTTTTATAAATATACAGATAGCCAAACCAAAAGAACGAAGTAAAATCATGTGGTTGTCACTTGTCAAGTGGCCATTGGGGATGAGTATTCTTCTTCTTCTTCTTAGTTAATGGCAATCTGTGTGTACACACAATTTGTGCCAATGTCATGTAGGTAAGATTTTCAATCTTGTATCAGCGTTACCAAGCTCCAACAGAACGGTGGCCTATCCTGCTCGAACTTTCCATGGAGCTTTGTCGGCACCTCAGAATGTATGCTACGCGTTGTCTTCTATAATAAACTTAACTTGAACACAATAACTAAACTATTATAACACACAAAACGCCACCAAGATTACATGATATAGAGTCAAGTACACAAGTTTAATGAATTAAAGAAAACAATTGCTACATGTCAGACTGAGATCCCGCCAAAAACTCGGGGATGAGTATTATTCACAGAACGATCTAAGAACTAGAGAGTAATTGAACTCGAATATAATATCGATTTTATTAAACCAATAAATTTACCGTTCGATAAAAAGCAGATAATTATAGTAAAATGATAAACAATGGTTATTGTTGTGTCTTTGTTTTCAATTACATTTATTTAGTTTTTTGTTTAGTTGTTATTGAAGATCTTTAGAAATTAAAAAAAATTGGAAACTGTTAATCCCTCTAATTTTCAGTATTTATTATGATCTAATTTTGTCTACTTGAAGAACATTAATGATTGAATAAAACAAAAAACAAGAGAAAATATAATCAAACAATTAGAAATCTGTTTCTTGTTAATCGATTAAGTTATCGATCCTTCGATAGATAAAATCGCTTCCCTATTAGTCGTTCTTGTTTTTTATTTCAAGGCAAAGTTATCTAGACCATGCAGCAAAATGAAATATTTGTAATCCGTGTTTAAGTTCAATGTTCTAGCAAAACAGTAGACTTCTTGCTGAAGCTTTCCAGGGACGTTTATGTCACCTTAGAAATTATGATCGGTATTAATATTTCTAATGTACTTTAGTTCTTCAAAATAACCAAATTAAATCATGTAAAAATTTAGCAAAACTATATAATAGGGTTACAGAGAAATAGTGCAAGTTTATGAAACTCATTATAATCGACAGAATTTGTAAAAAACATAACATCTTAACAAATTTATTTTGGGTACCTATATTTATACTAATCATATGTATCGTGTATAAATACTAACTACCCTAGAAGAACAAAGTAGCCTCCGATATCGACCTAAGACGTAGTCCATTCCACGAGAAGCTCTTAACTCCGATAGAATAACACATCATATACTTACTAGCAACACATGCGACATCCTGCACACAGTGACCTTTTGCATACGATACGTAAAGTGACATAATTTTTCTGAGAGACTTTTTTCCAACCTTTTAGATACAACAAAATTTTGATTCCGCCATCATTTTTGCGGATAATCCAATCCTAGTTCGTAAACAATTGTAGCACTGCGATAATCTGTAAAATTGCTCTTGTTTTCATTTTATTTAAGTAATATTTAATAAGAATTTAAATCAAATTTACTGAAAAAACCTTTTTTATGTGTGTCCACACCACCCACTAAAAGCATTCACGACATACCGCCTTTACCGCCAATGGTACCGACGACACAGTATCGATCTAGTAAGATCACAGAAATTTTCGCCTGTAACTAGATACATTGCAAAAGCTACTACTTGCTTATTACCAGCATTGTTAAAAGCTTTCATGTGGGCAACTTTTTTAGGCATTTTTTCACAAAATATTACTTGTCCGCAGCCGAACGCTAGATACTGTTCAAATAAAGATTATTAGGTATTATGTAATAGTACAATTTTTTTACTCATAGTTGTACTACCTACATGTAATTTAAACAACTATAAATTGATCCATGCAGGGTCGGACTGGTTCGGAAGGGCCCGGGTGACTGACCACAAGCCCGGGGCCCGAGACTAGTCGATGGTAGATGAGATACTATCGGAAAATACTGACATAAACAAAATATAAAATTTAATTATAAACGAAGTAATAAATTATTAAGTACGGACAATATCACATCAGAACATATAAAAATTAAATTTCGTTTTTTAATATCTATGAAACAATGTAAAATGCATTACGCTATAATGATACACGACTAAATAAATTGAATGGATCAAAAGTTATTGACGTTCAGAAAAAAAATCAAAACTAGTTTCAGAGGGTGGCATGCTCAGGTTCAACCATTTGTCGAAATTTTCTATTTCATTTCTCTCTAATTGTATAAACCAACAATCTGATCTAGTTTTACGTTTGAGTCATAAGCGCTGATCTAGCCTGCGCGGTCTGCCTATGTTAGGGTTGCCGCAAGCCAGGGCCGTGGAAAGGGGGGGGGCAGTCTAGGGCCCGGCTGGCAAATGCCACCTCGGCTATATGGTCAGTCCGACGCTGGATCTATGCCACCAAATGGACCATCCAAAAATATTTTATAATTTTACTTGTAAGCCTACTCATATATTCAATTATGGGGACAAAAATAATACGAACTTGAATTTATTATGCTTTATATTGATTCTTTTAAAATATTCACCAAGTACATTATATGCCTCATGAACATAAAAATAACTTTATTTTTACAGTTGGTTTTTGACTTTCCAACAATTAATTGTAAGACTCGAGGTGTCTTATGATTTCGTGCACATCAGAGTTAATAGCACTAATGGCCACTTGCGCCGCATCACGGATGTTCGATTCGACTACATGCATTATAACATCGTCGAAAATTCTTAGGAACACGTTAATCACAGGAGTCGCTAACCAATCGTACAGGATGTTACCTGTCAAGCGGACCCGTAGGCTTCTGCAAATAAATTAATTGAATATAGTTTATCTATGAGAGACATTGGTGGGGAAATATTCTCAAATCATAATATAAGTAGGTACTTAGCGGGTTATTCTTTAAGTTCTAATTAATTAGTTGTTAAAGTGACTTCTTTAACAGCGTTGAGCGATTCTCTGTTGGTGAGAAACTTATAGATTCGCGTTAACAATGCTACGTCAACAACATGCTATGGTGTGTCAAGTATAAGATAGCGTTTGAGTGGTGGCAATTTAGTGTTGTCACATTTGAAATATTTTCCCATAAATGCTAATTTTAATTTGTTTGAAATCTATTTTAATTTAATTCATGCTATTTTTTTTTTATTTAAGCGTGTGAATAGTTACACGTTCTTAACACACTGAACTAATTTATATTAATAAATAAAATTGAAGTCAAAATGTCAATATAAAAATATTCTTCTAATTACATATGAATGTATACACGGTACCTATACCAAAATATAATTTGTACATTAAATTACATTTTAAAAAAGTTTCGAGTTTTCACTTCTGTCGGAAGTCCCCATTGCTGCCTAGATTATTTTTAATATGTAATATTTACATACGTTGTATTATTTCCGACCTGAGTTATAGATTTTCTTATTTGTGTTATTTTCCTCTTTCTTCTCGACTGGTTTGTTTTCCGAATCGGTGGTAATTTTTTGACGTTCATAAGCACTTTCTCAAGGCCCAAATTGAATAAAGAATTTTTGATTTTGTTTATTTTAGATGACATAGGGAACAGAAGGTTTTAATGGTTATTACGTATTTACTTTAAATTTTCGTTATTCATATTTATACCCAATACATAAGAGTTTTGCTTACTATCGCTGACAAAGGAGGAAAAAATGTCCAAAATATTGCTGACGTAATACTTCCAAATCAATTTTTTTTTTTCTATTTGAGCCCTAAGAAGGCGCTTATCAACGTTAAAAATTTACCACCGGTTCGGAAAACAACCCAGTCGAGAAGAGCCGGCAAGAAAGTCGATTTGGTTTTTTTTAATGTATTTTTTAAAGTTCATAATATAATAGAAGTTATAGAACAATAAACAGTTTTAGCAGAAATTCCAGTGTCATTTCCAGACATCACTATCGTTGATCCACCCTATAACTTAAAAAAACACCCCTTACTCGAGCATGAAGTGGATCGTAAACATGCATTATTAAATATAATTGTACTCATTGCAACAAGGTACCTGTTTACCTTATCTAATCTTTCCCTCATACAACAATTATTGATTAATATGGTCATACGTTCTAATTACTGTCTTTGATTTGACTCTTTAAGCCGACGATTTCTGTAACTTTATCGTACTGTGCAACAATAAAGCACCAGCAGCGGCGTAATTGTAAATACCCATTATTGCGATAACAATTAACGAAATAACATGAGTCATGTTAAGTGTATAGTTTTATTAAAATAGTGTTTGTCCGGTAGTGAAAATAATCATTATTGTAAACTTGACGAAAGAAAAGAAAAATTTCTCCTTGATAGGAATCGACCATTGACCACGTACGTGAGGCTCGAAAGGGGAGGAGTGGGATACAAAAAAAAAGCACGTGACATCACAAGGGGAGGAGAGAGGTGCATTGAGATAGGACGTGTATTTATTTTTATGTTCATATCGCGACGTGTTAACTGAAAAGCGGCGGCTGGCAACGATTTCCAAAATTTTCCAGAATTAAATTAGGTTAACTTTGCGCAGAAAATCAATATTGCTATGTAACCAATGTGGCTCCTATAGACTGTTCATAAAGGTGACAGACGAAAGAAAACTGCATGCAGCTGAGATGCGAATGTTGAGATGTATGTGTGGAGTAACAAGAATGGACAGGATTAGGAATGAGTACATTCGAGGAAGTTTGAAAGTGGCGTCAGTAACATAGAAGCTTAGGAGCAGTCGCCTGTCCTTCTATGGGCATAGTAGGTAGGAAGAGGATGTCGTGAGAAAGATATAGGAGTTTAGAAAAGAGGTGAATGCGGCGATGACTGCAAATAGGAACAGAAGAAGAAGACGTGTTGCACCGACCACAAATAAAAATGGGATAAGAATAGGGAGATGATGAGACTAATTTTATTAGTTTTGTTATAATTATGGAAAGTTCTTCTTAGTTAATTTTAATATTCAACAATAATAAATAAAATTGAAATGTCTATTAGTAATCTCGAAATTATATTTTTTTACTAAATAGATATGAATGTATACACGATACCTATACCTAAAACATGATTTAATTTTTTTTGTCTTTCTGTCTGTTTATTCCGGGTAATCTCTAGAACGGCTGGACAGACTTTGACGGGACTTTTTTTGGTTGACAGCTGAAGTTTTTTTTTTTTTTTTTTGACGGGGGGAAATGCATTAACGCACTACCAGCTGAAGTTACCCTGGGTAACTTAGTGAAATTTTTTTAATTAAAACTAATAAAAAATCGAATAAAATCATCATCAGTCGCCTAAGTAGGGATGCCGAATAAGATTTTTTAAAAAGATCGATTTTTATATTCGATTTACAAAACATCAATCTCCAAAGATAAATCTTATTACTATTTGTTTTAATTGACTGTTTATTCGTAAATAATATTCTTCCAATGGTCGAAACTAGACTATGATTATTATTTATGGCGAAAACTGTTTCCAATTTTTTATTAACTAAGGTTTAAAGGTCATCAATAGCAACTAAACAAAAAAAACAAGAATACCTAACCTACTAAAGAAAAATGACACTAAACTTTTTTATTTTCGCATATTTACAGATGATCATCATGAAATAGAAAAAAGGACTACTAATAATCGACACTTTATTAGTTTGGAAGATAGATCCTTTTGGCCTGATGTTTTGTGAATCGATTCAAAAATCGATGTTTTTGGGAAAGGATTCTCATCCCTGCTTAGCCGTACTATGTCCGCGGTCCGGTCCGTATGTGTGTTAACGCCATAAAGCTCACCGATGGCTACAACAATGAATATCGCTTGATAAATAAAATACAAAAATGTCTTGGACTGTTTTACCTCTGCCTATTTGTATAATAGCTAGCCGTGTATATATACTAGCTGTGTGCCCGTGGCTGCGCCTGTTTTTCATATATTTTTCAGTGCGTAATATAGTTTTTATTTTCGTACCGGAACCCTAATTATTTTCTTTAAAAAATTTAGTACTAAGATAATCTAAAAATATTTCTCATAAATTAAAATACTTGCCCGTAAAACTGTGCATTGAATCGGATTTTATTCGAAATTTCAGGAGTTTTATTTTATTTTACGCATAGCCCTAATTATTTTCGAAAAACAAAAGTACCCCAAGATACGCGAAGTGACTTCAGCTATCTACAAAAAAAGTTCCGTCAAAATCGGTCCACCCGCTCCGAAGACTACCCGGAACAAACAGACACAGGGAAAAATATTAAAAAATTGTATTTTTGGGATAGATATATTTAGTAAAAATTGTTATTTGAATATTACAAACAGACACTTCAATTTTATTTATTAGTATAGATAAATTCTACTTTTAATAAACAACTTTCATACAAAAAAATATTCTAGACCAAAAAATATAATGTCCCCAAACTTACCCGATATCAGTTAATGAAAATTCTTGTAGATGGATTTCATCATTGTTGAAATCAAACAGAAGATCGACGGTGACAAGGAATTTGCTAAGCGAACCAGCGATACCACCAGTGGGCCCAATATTCATCACTTGTACCAAATATTTGTAGGCGAACTAAAAACAAATTAACTTTGATGCTTTAGTACAGTGGTCGTCATACTGTTCTGGTCAATGGCCACGTAGGTCAATGTGAGGTTCAACTGCGGGTGCACTTTTATTGATTGGGTAATTGATACCATCTATTAATTGACATATTTTTATGAGTTGTCAAACGCAAATTCCTATTTCAATAACTATATATTAAGTAAACTCTGCTTTGAGTCATTGTCTACCAAAATTATTTGACATCGCGGGCCGCACAAATACCATCTAAGGGCCGCTGTTTGACGACCACTTCTAGTATGTATCATAACACTAAGCTATTGTGCCCTTATTTTTTACATTGACGGCTGAACTGATATACATGATTCTTTCTTTAAATTACAGATATATTTTTGTGGACACATTTTAGTAGTACATTTTTTTTTCTTATATAATTGTAAAAGCTATGAGAGATTATAATAGTGTATATAGTCGCTCCGATCCAAACTTTTGGTCAAAATATAACGAGATTATCTTTTGGCGCCCTTTGGCTGATGTTTTTACATCAACAATTATTGTGTTTCAGTTCATGTCAAAAAATAATTAATAAGTAATTAGCAACTTTTTCATATTTATTTTCTTTTTTTTTTAAATAAATCAACACTCTTATTGAATTTTTCTGTCGAAATTGTTTTTCCCATCTGGCAATTTAGCGTCTCTTACTACCTATATACAGTTTGATTACCTCAAGATCTCTGAACTGAAGTTGAACCCGTACTCGTAACATTCTTGCAAAGTAGTGAACCATCTGGTCGCCTGAACGTGCGACGTTCACTAAACCAGTCATTGAACCATCATGAATCCTCATCCACGCGCTATAGGTAATCAGGAGTGGTCTCTGAAAATGAACGTTAAAATCCTTGTGAGCGATGAAATACAGATAATTTAATTCCTACAGTAGCGACAGTGTGGGTTTAAAAAAAAAATCAATAAGTTACTGTTTTGAAGGTTGCATATTATTATCATAATACCGGCATGTGTAAAATCTATTACGTGTCAACATATAGATTTGAATATTGTAAGTAGTTCGAAATATTGTGTATCAATAAAAAGATGTCGTTCATATATATGATATAAAAACTATATATTACTCTGCTTATCCAATAACATTACAACACATACATCCTTTCCATATCTAGAGCAACGGTTCTCAAACAAAATGTAGCAAGCACCTATAAAGTGTTTCGTTTGATTTACTAATATTAAAAATTTCATATAGTCTAAGAGACGTGAAATATCGGCGAACCGCGGAGTGAGGAAAGCCGCACTCTCGCTCACTATAGATAACTCAAAATAATTCAATACATCGATATATGTTAACCAATAAAATTGGTATCAGAAGAAAGATATTTTAATTTAGTAAAGCTAGCCTCCAAAAAACCGTTAATGGAATATTATTGCCATGTGTTTTGCTTTCGGTTTTTTTTAATTAAATAATTTCAATAATATTTCATGATCAGGTTTTTTTAGGGCAGCGACTTCGAAGAGCGAATATTTCTGGAACTAAGTGACTTATGCTAAAAGTGCGTAATAGTGCGTTTACTGAAAATATTGTGTAAAAGTGTACATAATAGTTTTGTTTAGTGTTTGGCGTGCTATTGTGTGTAGGTACTCGAAAAATAAATATGTCTATCTAAAAAATTGGCATCCTGACACGTAATAACAAAATTTCTTGACCCTATATTATGAATGAATGTTGAATCATGGAAATATTATTCTTACTACTTACAACTTCGAAACCTTCCTCCATATCAGGCAAAGGCATTGGATCAAGACCGTGGGTTTGTATGAACGGCACTAACATATAAATGGTGTTCTCTACATAATCGTTGATATCCGCTGACAAACCTAAACCTTCCCAATTGCTTCTGTAAAATCAATGACAAAAAATTATCACAACCAATGAGGAACAATCTAGTCAACCTTAAGGCGTTCACTGCTGGACATAGGCCTCTCCCAAAGATATCCACGACTGTTCTTGCGCCATCCGCATCCAGCGGATTTCCGCTACTTTCACCAGGTCGTCGGTTTAACTTGTTCGGAACCTACCGACGCTAAGTCTTCCGATACGCAGCAGCTATTCGAGAACCCCTTCACCAACATCGGGTATCGGTTCTACGAGTTATGTGCCCAGCTTACTCGCACTTTAGTTTGGCAATACTTCGGACAATGTCGGTTACTTTACTGACTCATACATAACTAACTAGTGTGCTGAGTGATAATGTACGCAGATATATTGATTGCTATAGGTTCAATTCTTACGATAAACTAGTACTTGGGTGAATAAACTTAAGTAACTTAAGATATTTTCAAAAATATCTTTCGTGAAATCACGTAATTCAAAAGTGAATAATTTGTCGCAAAGCGCCACACGTTATGTTTCTGTATTTGAAAGTCATAGTACTTTCCATTTTATCATTAGTAGTCGTACAGTAAAATTATTGTTACACAGCAGACAGCATATAAACTGATAAAAAAATTATGTACTAAAAGCCATAATCGATGCGATTCTATTAGTTCTAATCTCTAGAGTTAACTTAATACTAGAGTTACTTTTGATCCCAGATTGACTTATACCTTCCACCAGAACCGTTTGATATTTCACAATAGAATTTGCCTAATAGTTTCGACACATAGTGGGCGGATAGGGACGCCAGCGCGATTTTACTATAGAAGAGATCGCACTCGGCTCGCGTCGACGCGTGTTTTGCCATCCAAGAATAGTACCATCCCATATCATTCCCGTGGGTGTCGTAACAGGCGACTAAGGGATAAAAACCAGAGTATGGGCTGCAGCGTCCTCCGAGTGTCACAAGCATGTACTGCGATCGCCAGCCCGCCTGCCAAGCGTAGCGATTATGGCAATCCTCCCCTTATTGGGAGATACCTATGTCCAACAATGGACGTGTTATGGTTAAATGGGTGGATGGATGGACTCTTCAAGTGTAGACTTGATTTGTGTTTTGAAAACCCTCCTTCCTCACCCGTGATGAACAATATATCTTACTCGGTTAACACTAGAAAAAAAAATCTTTACTCACGGTTCAACTTGAGGCCTAAGAGCTGGTAAAGCCTTGAACCCCAGAGGGTTCGCCTCTACCACTACGAAAAGCGCAGCTATAAACAACGTGTATATTTTATACATATTGCCTATGAAACGTATCAACAACAACTTTCTTAAAAAATCGTTGATATTTTTATTTATACGAGTCCCTAGCGGATAGATATGTTTGATAGAAATATCTTTATTATCACAGTAGTTAAATAAAATCAATGCTGATAAAAAAAATTGGTGATGATAATATCATAATTGATGTGTTTTGCGCAAATAAGCTAATTGTTTTATAGAACATAAGATATTCCCTCGGCTTCGCTCGCATTGAACAGATTCTAATATAGTGTAACTTCATTATAAATTTTAAGTATTCAATGGTCTGGTCATTTTTAACTGATTTAATAAACTATTATTAATTTATTTTATCAAAATATATAACCAAAGACCACAATATAATACCGGAAATGTACTCATATACGAAAAACCTAACCAAAGAATACAACTGTTTTGTTTTGTTTTTTTTTTAATCCATGTTCTCTAGTTATAAAATCCTACTAACAGACAGACAGATAAATATTGTCTTTCATAAGTATGGTACGTACTTATTATAAATAGGCAAGCCGACTAGAATGAATAAGTAAATTTAACTTTTGGACAAATATACAATTTTAGAGCATGAGAAAGGACATAGACTTTTTAATGCGAAAAAAGGGTTGTAAGGGGCTGAAAGGGGGTATGAAAAGTTATATGAAAGTATCGTAATTTTTAAAGCTAGAAGCTTGAAACATATTTTTTAAGCTGTTGATTCGATATAAACAAACATGACATTAAAAGTTTATAAAAGTTTTACCCTCAAGGGTGTAAAATAAAAATAGGGAATAGGGGATGAAAGTTTGTATGGAACTATGTAAGATTTATGTGAATGTTTTATAAGTTTGCGACAAAGAGACTGAATGTTAGACATATTCTGATGTAACATTTACAAAATGTGAAACTGAAGTTTACGCGAGGTAGAAACTTGCCAAACACCGCAACATACATAATAAGCGCAGTGCAGCCGAGCTGCGGGGTTGCGGAGCGCGGCGTGGTACACAATGAGCGATGTCCATCCGCGCGGGGGAATAGCTCATTGGGAATAGCGGAGGAATATACGTATGTCTTATTTGTAAAATAATTAGCCTAAATAATTGAAAATACTACTCAAAGACACTATTCTACGCGGACGAAGTCGCGAGCACAGCTAATAGTATATAATTTATACACGTACTTATAAGAGTATTGTACCTACCTACTTACATTATAAAGCGATGATAATAGATATAATAATGTGAAACTGCAGACAAAACACCAAAGCACATCTTGTGTGAATGTGATTCATTAAGAGAACATGCGGTCGGCGACAGATTTGAGAACTAGGTATTTGAGAAATCTATTTGCGCCTCAAAGAAAGAGTTATAAAACATAACAGCGACAACTGCAGCTCGGGTTGATTTTATCTATGTAAAATAGACGAAAACATCATTTCGTACTACCCTGTTTCCTTCACCAAAACTGAACTATTTATTTATTTTCTTTCAGTTATAGAATAGGAAAGACTTTGGCTATGCCTCTACGTTTTGTTTTTTTATTTATTTTATCTATCAAAATTCTGAAACTCAAAAAATTCAAAAACGTCTGAAAATGACGGTAAAAATCGAGTAAATAGGTAAAAAGCAAAGCGTACAGATCTTCATTATTCTAAAACCGAAAGAAAATTAAAAACCTTTTTAGTTTTGGAGGAGAAAACAGGGTCCTACGAAGTGATGTTTTCGTCTATTTTGTTTACATAGGTAAAATCAACTCGCGCTGCAGTTGCTCTTTTGAGTTTTAAACTTCTTTCTTTGGGGCGCAACGCTATAGCAATAGATATTTGAATTATTTACTTTTCCGACCGCATGTTCTCTTAACGTTGAAAATATATAAATTAAGGTTACTTATAAAATCTATATTTTTTTTAAGATATAAAAACATAATCAATCCACATAACTGTTGTGGTCAATTATTATTAACTATAAAAGGTTAACAGAATATTTTATTATAAGTAGATATAACTAATCAGTAGATAAATTATTTTTATTATCTACTAAAACATCAATATGTACATATATGTATACTATTATAGGTAGGTTCATATTAATATTTATTACGCGAAGATACGTGTGCATGACGTGGCACTAATTAAATATACCAACATATGCGAAATTCGATTGACCTTTGCATTTATATCATTAAGTAACTGTGTGCCCGCGGCTCCGCCCGTGTTTTACATGTTCTTCACTGCGTAATATAGTTTATATATAGCATAACAAAAACAAAGATACTTCTCAAAAATTCAAACACCTGCCAGTAACACTGCATTGAATCGGACATTATTCACAATTTCATGGGTTATAATTTTTTTACACAGAATCCTAATTATTTTCGGAAAATAAAGAATATCCCGTCAAAATCAGCCCAGCCGTTCAGGAGATTAGCTGGAACAAACCGACAAAAAATTGAAAAAAACAATAAACAAATGTATAGGTGTTATGATTTAGCCGAGATTCAAGCGAATTTTGAGTAACCATGGATTTAGGTTAATCCATATTTTGTATCTTTTTTTTATATTGAAATGTAATTTTTAAAATAACCGCTATTGTTTCAATATATCACCAAAATAAAAACCGCACAGAAGACTTAGGTATCTGATTTGTTCTTTACAAAGTAACCCAATATTTCTGCGTATAACGTTTTTAGCTTTAATATTTATCCTACATGTCCTCGGCATTTGTCAGCAACGATTCTATTTCGTTTTTGTATGAAATGTGTAACCATGGATCGAATCTATACATGCTAATAAATTTATAAAAGGTCGAGTGGGTTCTGTTTACTTCCTACGATTTCTTAAACTGTGTGGTTTGAGCTTTACTTGGTTCATACACAAAAGCTGCATATTTCACGATACAAAAATGCACTTTTGAACCCGTTTATAGCACTAGCATAGTTTCTCAACCTTATTTTGATCATCACCCACTTTGAGAATGTTTTTTTCTAGAGTCCCTAAGATGGGGATTTTTCCTTTTTTAGATTATATTTTTTAATCTGTCAACATCCCCTCTGCTCTATCTCAATGCCCCTAATTTTCTCTGGGTATTCTACTGCCCGACCCGAAAGCAAATTGGCTTCATATCTCACACAGCTGTTTTCGATTGATTATTTCTTCAATATAGATATACAATACCAGAGATGAATAATAATAGTCAGTTCTTGATAAAGATTTGCCACAAATACAATTATGAACTCCTTCAGTAATACTACTAAACCTTTAAACATTGTTCAGGATGGTCTGTTTGAACCAAAGACTACAAGTTTGAACGACTCATTGAATACATTTCGACAAGGACCTTTTGGCACTTGAATGAAATTGACAGGGGAGCGCTGTCATAACGTAAAAGATGGGTAAAACGTACTGAACTATCAAAAAATGACACTTCTTAAGACGACGGTATTAGTTTCGATTTTGCCCACGCGCCAATAGATCCTTGTCGTAATATAACACATTCGATTCGAGCGTTGCAACCTCAGAGTACATTATATAGGTATATTGTATACTGATTTTTCGGTGGTTTTAAATATTGCGATGACATAAGATCCTCTAATAGAAGGCCATGTTAATTATCTGAACGTTGAAAATATGCCGCTAAGTTTATTGTATTCGAGAACTGAGTACCAGTCTTCTTGTACTGTATTCTCTTTTTAACGATAATTTTAAACTTATCGTCTCAAAACGTCAGATTCTATGTTCGAACATTTTCTCGGCGGCCATGATACATAGGCTCTTTTTTAAAAATTGTATTGAATTAAACTATTACAATGAACTTCAAAGTTCCATAAAGGTAGTAATAAAAAGAAAAGTCCACATAAACCTCTTTATTCCATTTTTTTTTATTTTCTCCAAAATCCCAACGAAACGATTTGTTATATATATATATAGATCAAACTATTATTACCAACATAATAAATCTGATAACAAACAATATTTCATTGTCATTAGAAAATAAACGTTTTATAAAGTTTAAATTTTAGACATTAAAATGTGCTTGCATTATAAATAATTAACCAATTTTTACAAGGTACAGACAACTTCAAAACCGTCACTGTGGTCGTTAAGAAAAACATCTCATAAACATGTGTTTTCTACTACTGAAATGAACACAAATTTATGTTTCAATTCCTTGCGTTCACACGAACGAAATTGTAAAACATATTTCCCTTTTATTAACATACTAGTTTTAAGTCTATACCATACCATCCCTATTTAAAATTATTATAAATAAGAATAATTAATTTGTTGGTTCCTTAATAACTCTCAAAAATTTCGTCAGACATGATGAACATAGAACAACTTTTATAACTCTAAATAGCTCCGCGGAGTTGCATCAACTTGTTAACGTCCATCATACAATCAGACCAGGCTTTTTATGAAATACAGTATTGTCGGATTTACTTGGTCTCTTTTATATTTACGCATCTCATTCTTCTGGTTTTGAACACGATTATACGTATTATATCTTTAGAAATAAATAACTAAACTTAAGACACTAAACAAACATTCACCGCTTAAAAATAAAAAAATATTTTTCAACTATTATTAGAGAGATTGTACTTTTAAAACACATATAATAACAATTTATTTAATATGATGCAAAAAAATATATTTCTAATTCATAATCATTTCGTTTTCTGTTCTTTAGACAATACTTTTCTTCTTTGTTTCAACATGTGACCGAAGAGCACAGGGAACAGTGGAATATACAAAGACATATAGAATATTAAGAAGTAGTAATAATTAAAAGTGAAGTTCCATGCGTTTGGCATTGTAATTGTGAATAATTGCTTCTTTAAAACCTCGTCCAATATGTGATACATACATAATAATTCACCTGTAATCCCTAAAGGATATAGTGGTAAGAACGTTGAATATCTGTAAAAATGAGAAAGAATCATATAAATCATAACATCAAACTAGGGAAGCTGAAAATTTGTATTTTGTCATTTATACTAATCCTAAAATGGTGCCCTAAAGAAAACTGGAAACATTTTACAGATTTTAATAGACTTCTATTTACTATTTATATGACCTAATAAAATAACTTCAGGTATAATATTTTAAAATTAGTTATTTTTACAATAATAGTTTTTGGCACAATAATAGAATAGAAAACTAGAAAACATTTAGATAATTATGTCGTGATATGAGACAAAACAAACCTTATTGACATCGAGGCAAAAAAAAAAATAGTACAATAGGAACATTCAGAATGTGCCTTCGACTGTACGTAGAAGACTCATTTGGTAAAACTTAGTACCGTCAGTTAGGAAAGGGTTAAGTAAATTATTAATTATATTAAATTTAAAAGAAACACTTCACAGACATGGGGACTGCCGAAAGAAGTGAGAACTCAAAACTTTGAAAAACACTATTTCTTTAATAGTTAAATTATAGTATAAGTACCTAAATTTATTAATTGAAATTATTAAGATAACCTAACATATAATTATGAAAAATTTTATATACTTTGTTTATAACTCAAATATATAATAAGCTGCGTACGCCTTTATCTCTTAAACACCAGCACTTAAACGCCATATTATACTTGACATACTGTAGTATATTGACGGGTGACCTCATAGAGAAAAGAACCGGACAAGAAAAATAACTCAAAATGAAATCAGTTAAATAACTTTCTATTTGAAGACAATATTCAAACAAATAACAATAAATGGTGATATTTTAAAAAATAATTAATGTGTAGGTCAAATATTACTACTAGGTATTATTAACTTAGACAACTTGCCTGAGGAATAGTAGTGGCTTCGGCACAGTCCCGATTAGATTAACCGCATAAAAAGCATATCTGATTATTTCGGTTATGGACCAGGTTAGAGCGCATAGAGGTAGTCCCGGACTTAGTGTGGCATTCTGCGTTGTTAAAAAGACCCCGCACACGAGAAATACACGGGAATACACTTGCATTAAAACAACAAGCACTCCTGACGGTACTAGCCCGATAGCCGCGTGCAATATCTGTAAATTAAAATAATATATTAGAATTACCTGTTAATAAACGTAGTAGAAACTTTCGATACTAATAATAAAATTGCAAATTTCAAGGGACTAAAAATAGATAATTAAATACATTTCTATCATATTTAGAAATGTCTGTCTGTCTGTCTGTCTGTTTGGAGTTTGGCATCAATTACAAAGTATTAAGTATCCATCAATATTTGATTTCATTATAATAGGTTCACTCTATCAAAAGTTATAGTAATTTGAATGACATGCGGCGACTTTAGTATGAAGGAAGAGTTTGCAAGTAGATGCGTTTTTGTTTTATTCGAGAACAAAAAAGTGATGGATTGATGGAAATTGAACAAAATGACATAATATAAAATCTGTTTATAGTACTTATATAAATAATAAATATCGTAAGACATAGTAAATGAGAAAACAATATTTTGATATTTTCATATTATATCTAGACATTTTAGGCGTTGTATTAAGGAGTCAGTTTATGGAATTAGGGAAGTGAAATTCAATTATAATATCAATAGGTATAAATATGACGCGGAATATAATTTTATCCTAATTCTAACTATAATCGGACGGTTCATGTTTTGTTTATTTTTAATGACATGGGGGACGAAGTGTTATGAATGGTGATTACGTAATCAAATTATAAATTTATTTCTGACGATTATTCATAGATGGCGTTATACCTTTTTTTGAATAATTTGGACTGTTCTGAAACATTACAATACTAAATTTAAAAAAAACTAGACAGCCATGGGGACTCCCGACAAAAGTGTAAAATTGGTAATTTCGAAAAAACTGTTTTTTTTATGTTTAAATTTAATTATATGTTTATTATTATTAAACTAACCTGATATTTAACATATATCTGCTTTTTACATCTATTGGCGATTCGAGCAATAAATATGTACATTTTCATATATAATAATTGATTCATAATAAAAAAAACATACGATAGGCTGTGTAAGTATAAATTATATTATTACATTTAAATACCATCTTATACGTTTTGTCATACATTATTAGTATGTTGGAGGCTGACGTCATATATTTGGTAACGCGAATCGTATAAGTTTTTCCCCTGCGGAAAACCGCTGAACGCAGCTAAAAAAGTTTTCACTTCAATAAGTTCACGCAGCATATGATTTTACAATAGACATATTGATCGATTATTTTTTATCGTCTCATCAAAAAACAGCCTACAAATAAGGCTTATCATTAATATTTCAATTACCCATAAAAATGAGACAATAGGAAAACAATGGAATGCTGGCGTAAACGCCAGGTTAGTGCTCAAGGGGTTAAAATATCATACTATACGGCAATATGACGTCACACTAACGTGTTTCGTACAAATTCTAGTTTCTAACACTAGTTTTGTGGGAACGGGATAAACATCTCAAAAAATTTTTAGCCGACTAAAATATTTTGTCAGTATAAGTAGTTTATTGATTTGCATTATTCACTTACTCAATCTGTTGTTTTCAATAAATTAAATATCAGTCAAATACCACATTTAAAAAATTTCAGCCGAAACTACGGAAATTGGAAAATTTAAATACTGAAACTGTTTAGGATTCTTGAATTAATTTTTGGAATTAAAACTTAGTAAAGTCAGGCTAATACGATATTTTTCTACAAGCTGCATAACAAGCAGAGGTACAAACAGACATTTTACACAAATCAATGACCTTAACAATCGTCTTTACCTATCTACCTACCGACGCATATTTTAAACTTATAGAATTATTTACTTTCAATTATACTGGTATTATAATATAATTGAGCGATAATTTGAATCGTTGAAATTGTCATAAAAAATTAACAGCCGTGTGGTGCCGACTAAGAATAGTACCACACCATATAATCCCGTGGGTGTCGTAAAAGGCGACTAAGATATATGAACCAGAGGATGGATGGGCAGCAGCATCCTCTGGGTACCAAAAACTCCTTACTGCGATCGCTAACCCGCCTGCCAAGCGTGGCGATTATAGCAATCCCTCCCCCGCCTTATTGGTGGAGACCTATGTCGAAGATTTGTGAACGATAGTGATGTCTGGAATTAACCCACATCTCTGTGCTTCCACTAACATTATTAAGACTACGATTTGTATAGTTTTTTATATGACAAAAAAAAAAGATATATATTATATTTATTAAAAAAAAGAACCAGATCGAGTTTCTTGGCGGCTCTTCTCGACTGGGTTGTTTTCCGAACCGGTGGTAATGTTTTAGACGTTCATACGCGCCTTCTTAGGGCCTAAATTGAATAAATACATTTTGATTTTTGATTTTGTCCAGTAGTGGACGTCTTATGGTTGAATGAATGAATTAAAAAATTCTTTGAGTACTAGTCTTAAATTATTTGCAAATAATAAGAAAGTTCTAGGCTCACATTAGCGCTAGCTTACTTTTACACTTAATAATTACACAAAATTCGACTTATTTTTGAAATTTTAATTCTGAATGATAATTAATTTAAAAAATGTTATGTAATAAATATACAAGAATTCATATCAAATGAGGGATATAATAATACATGAACTAAACAGTTACAAGTAGCAGGATTTTAAATAACACTAAACACCTATTGCTTTTTTTACATTAACATTTTTCATTAGCATACAGCAATGTACCATAGTCGTTTACTATTTATGATTATTTTGTTAAGTTGGTATACAAATGCATAACATTATCCTCATATTGGAATTTAAATTCAGTAACGAAATTTACAAGAGTCAAGTTACTGTTCGTGACCTTATGGTTACTTGCCGTTAATGTTCACTTCTTGCAAGTCATTATTTTAATTAATTGACATTTATTTTAGTGAAAGCATATAGAAACTGTTACACTTTGTTAACGATGCGCGATTCCACTATGCTATAGCAATATAAATAATCGGGCAATTAATAAAGTGGGCAAATTTTTCAATAGAGAGAAGATTATTTTGCCTACGGACAAAATCTTAAATCACCATCACTGTCATCTTTCTATGTATCATAAAAAATATTTCGGTAAAACCACAAATAATACGTAATGAGGTAGATTAAATCGAATACAAACTTCATGGTCGACTACTAATCAAGTCTACTACTTTGAATAAGTGTACATATGTATACCGATGGAATGTATTATGTAAATAAACATCCATATTATTATTATTTATTTTAAAAAAACACCTTGCTACTTTAGCATTTCGGTATTTTAAATATTTGATACTATATGTGAGTATTTATAAATCTTCTCCTACAAAACAGTTATACCGATTGGATTTTTTAATCCGCACAATTCTTCACTGCCTAATATAGTTTTTAAATAATCATTGGAAAATAATGTTTTGATGGTGTCTATTTTTTGGCCCTAAATTTTTAAGCAAAACTGTGCTGGATTTTATTCACAATTTTATGCGTTTTAATTTTTTTTTACGCGGAACACTATTTATTTTGGGAAAAAAGCCTTAGTCACGCTGTTTAACTTCAGCTATCTGTCAGAAATAGTTTTGTCAAAATCATCTGTTCCAGAGATTATACGGAAAGAACAGACAGAAAGACTGGACTGTTTTCCAAACCAGTGGCAGTGTTTTGACATTCATCGATGTCTTTTCAGGGCTCAAATTGAATGTAATTTTTATTTTTATTTTGATAAATGTACCCTGAGCAAAGCAGAAAGGCACTAGATACTAGGGGTTTTAATAAATAAATAAAGGGCCATTGCACGGACGAGGCCCGGTGGGTTCGCCGCAGGGGGCGACGCGGTGACATGCATTGCAATCCCGTATCGCCCCCATCCCAAATGCGGCGGACGGCCCCGGGGGGTTTTAGTGGGTATTTCCGGGCGACTCTCGCCCGGGTGAGTCCCACACTGGCACGGAGTTCGTCCATCCGTGCCCTCTTACCTATTGCATTGGGGGACTCTGGTCTCACTAATGCAATAGGTAAGGGTAGTGCGTAAATGCATTTCCCCCCGACAAAAAGAAAAAAAAAAAAAAAAAAAGGTTTTAATAAATGTTATAAGTACTTATAGTCTGTTATAGACATAAGTTACAAAACTTATACAAGAAACAATAGTATAAATAACATAGTGCCTTCTGGATATTAGTAGTTATTATTATTATTAGTAGATTTAGTATATGGTAGTGTTATTTCAACAATGAAAAATATTTAAAAACAGAACAAGAATTATTAACTATTAAGTTACAATGTTATGATTATACTAGTGTAGTTCCCATGGGATTTTCGGAATAAAATCTATCCTATGTCACTCCTTGGATTGCAAACAATCCCCATACCAAATCGGTCGAGTAGTTTTTAAGTTTATTTGTTACATACAAAAATACAATTCTTTCCTCTTTTAACATTAGCATAGATATAGAAGTGTAGATGATGGTATTGGCCTATTTTTGTCAAAAAATGGAATGAGAGTAGATTCACTCTCACATATACATATAAACAAAGTAAACACTAAAAACATGCTCTTTCTAACTTTTTAGTACCATTCCGATTAGAAAGTGTAACATTTAACTGCATTTAAATTTTTTCTCATTCAAAGCATCCAAGTTCTGTTTCTGATATTAAACCAGTAAATTTTAATATGGCTTATTTGAACTATTTCTTTATCTGCACTACCACAAAGAATGAAACTATATCTTAAACAGACTTTGATCTAGGTTGAAGTCCAATACTGCCTTGATCAAGATATTCAAACAAATCCTTTTGAAGTTGTACTTTTTCTTGTGGCCAAAATATCAACTAGGTATTCATTTTCTACAAGAAATTTCTCTTTGAATAGCAATCTTGTAGTCCTCCAATATTTTGTTATGTTAAATTACGGAGTTGCAGAGGTAAAGTATATAATCAAACTAGAATATTTCTTTATGGTGCAAAATTAAATATGTGTAAGTGGATTTTAGGAAAAAATAATTATTTATTTTTTATTAACCATACATGTATGCACTTCATCACCTGATTATAGAATAGTTCTAGTATTGTCATACTAATTTTTTTAGATAATATTAATAATTTATTATCTAAACTTTAATGAAAATACATATTACATACACATACAACAATACTTGTTATAAATACCTGATTATGTTTTTTTTTAATTTGACATTTCAAAATTATATTAATGAGCTCTATTGGAATTTAAATAATTACCTCAAGTACTGCAGCATTTTGGAATATAATCACAGTCCATTTGATCTGAGGCCAAAATGTATCCAAAGTACCACGATTCAGAAAATGAACTAATGTCTTCCAAAGTAAATAAGACCACCTGCAATTCAAGGTAATCTTTGAAAAATATAGTATAGAATTCCAGTGAATAGACATGAAGGCTCTTACGAGGTGTAAAACATATTATACTAACATTACCTTAGATATCAAACTTTTCTAGTCTTTTTTAAACTTATTTTTTTTTTAATTAAAAACTAAATACTAAGCTGGTCTATATGAACCCTCTTTTTTCTAAACTGACTAAAAATGTTGACTGGAAGGGCCTTTACAGCATCACCAAACTGTGTTTTATAAACCCCTAAACATTGACTTAGACGAGAATTTTTGAATTAACAAGTAACACAGCAATAAGACCAGACGCTATAACACAATTTAAATGACATAAGTCTATCAGGGAAAAATGTTCAATCTAAAAACATTGATAATTTATATACACCATAATTTTTTTACAGGCAGTATCATTATGTAATTCAAAATTTTAATAGAAACTAACATTAAGTGGATTGTAAGTGGACTGGACTCATTTAAAAAAAAATCTAATATTTGTGTGTTTTACTGCTACTTTCTAAAACAGTACTCAAAGAATGCATACGATCTAACTAACAAATCGAATACGTTTTCTATTACACTAATCACTAAAGATCACAACAGTGTATTTATTGATGATACTAGATATACTTTTATCAAAAAATTTTTTACATAAATCCCTTTTTTATTAATACAAACAATTAACTTACTTACCCAATGGATTGAATACTGTTATAAGCAATAAGATATAGCTTTCCAATCATTGATGGACTTGAACTTTTAACTTGTTTAATTTTTTCAGACATAATAAACAACTTTAATCAAACAACCGAATTGACAAAAGTAATATATAAACTGACGTTTAATATTAGTTTTAGAAAATTTTGTAACTTATATTACGGAAGTATATAAGTAAATAATAAATCAACGACCGTAAAAAAATGTAATATCAAGACGACTCAATGTCAAGCTCACAGACTACTAATTAGAGATGTGTAAATTCGACTTTCTAACTCGACTTGTTAATATTCGAATTCACTCGAGTTGAATTCTCCCTAACTCGAGTTTGGGCTGGCGATAAATGAACGAATCAAGCGAAAGCGCGATTCGTTAGTTGGATGTGCGGTTTAATACTCCCGCCGTTTGTATAATAGTTAGTCGTGGGCGTTTCATACGATAGCTAGTTTCTCAAACTATTTATCGGATCAGTAGCCGATTATACGTTTCTCGTTCAAATGCTCCGTAATATTATTCTGTGTTCAAATGAAACTATTTATTTTGAGTAGCAGGTTATATGCTGAGTAAATATGGATGCTAGGTAATGAGAACAAATTACTACTATAAGATGTAATGATCATAATATGATAGGATTGCAAACCCGCTATCGCTGTGATTGGACGATACTTTCCACCAGATCGCGGGACCGGGTAAAACGAAATAATCCGAAGCTAAGCCGAATTCGGTCAATCGCGTGAGTAAGATAAAAAACGAAGCATTGCGAGATAGCATGTGCGGTTTGTTAAATTGGCGCGATTTATTGGAATACATTGCGCATATTATTTGAATTTTAGACCATAAATTAAACAACTAAGGCGATGAAAATGCAATAAAAAGTAATTAGGGTAGCGTATTACATTGTTAAATATACATTTTCTGGTAAACACATTTTATAATTTCCAACGGCACGGGTCGTTTTATTATCTAACTCTGATATCTTCTTTAGATATTCATTTTTATATGTTGTAAAGGGCAATTATGATTAACATTAAATGCACAACGTATATAACCTATTTATTTGGATTTTAAAGCGATGATGGCGCAGCGGGTATTGCGCCCGGATTCCGCGTCAATCGACGCGGGTTAGATCCTCAGCTATCCGACTCTAAAATCGGCCTGAGCTTTCGGTAAAGGAAAACATCGTGAGGAAACCATATCATGCTGGTAGGGTATTTTCTAATGATGCCTGCCTGGGTAGCTACCACCCTCAAGTTCGAAAACCTGACGTGGAATCCGGCCGCATTTCCCGCTGCGCCATCATCGCTTCAAAAAGAATAAATTGTGAAAAAATATATTGCAAGAGTTAGTCTTAAGTTTTAAATAGCTAATTAAATATATTTCTATCATTTTTACAAATGTCTGTCTGTTTGTTCCTTCGTCTGTTTGTTTAACCAAGAGTCAATTAGAAAGTAATACTTTAAAAAATCAAAAGATTTCATTAAGATCGGATCAATACATCAAAAGTTATAACAATTTCAATGATACCGCGAGTTTAGTATGAAATAAGAGTTGGTAAGTTAATGCTGACGTGTAATATTGATTGAAATTAAGCAAAATCACATAGTATAAAATAATGTTTATGGTACATTAATAATAAACATCTAATCCAGTGTAAACGAAAAATCAATATTCAATTTTCACACATCGATCTAGGTGTTGTATTGAGAACCACATTTCAATCGTAACATCAATAAGTGTAATATTAGGTCCTTACATATAAAATTGGCGTTTTGCCAAGCTGACCACTTTGATCTCAAATATCTGGCGTTTGGTTAGGAATTTAACAAATCGGATTTAGTTTAAATGTAGGCTTTGTATATTTGGAATTAAATGGCTCATTTGTCTTCGCACTATTTGATATTTTTTATATCGTTTAGACCAACAGTCCGCAACAGGCGAAAGGGGTAAAACAAAGAAACGAAAGTGATTGCTACAAATATTATTGAAGGCTAAATTAATCTGCTACGAATTACATTACATAGTTTAACTAGATGTGTAAATTTGGAACAAAACTATGAAAGGGTAAATTATTAAAATAACAAATTATTTTACTAAATGTAAAAACACTGTATTTAAATATAGAATATCTGTATTTTTGTACCCATCTACTGTCATTTTCACTGTAATAACTTGATTCCTATTTGACAACACTGGCCATAATATATAAGTAAGCTATAATTTTATTATTGACATCTGGTAACATACTGCATTATAATATAGTTTGTGAAGTGCGAACAGAGTTATTTGTTATTTTAGATAGATATTATTATTTAGGAATATTTTGTGATAAGATAATAGGCTAGGCAGCTATGAAATGTGAATTTTGATTGATTTCTTTGAGGAATTTATCACTTGTCGGTTGTTATTTATCATAGGTCACAATGACAACGGGTCTTAAACCTTATTTATTTTGATTTTACCAGACGTAAGTCTGGCTAATTTGTGTTTTTTTTTTTGCCATGGAATATGATAACGATGAAAATACGTGGCGTAGGCCATCTTCTCATAAAGCTGAGCGTACTAAATGTTATTCTATTCCAAGAAAATCTACTACTGTTGCAGTTATTGTACTAGGCTTATCTGTATTAAGCTGTCTTCTTGGCTATTGTGTACTAAGTGAATCTCTACCATATGAATCCAAGACTCTTCGCCTTGTTGTTATCGTATGTATTTTGGATATTATATTTATAATAAATTACAATTTATAGCAGTCACATTTAAATATGTCTACAAATATTGATCTCTTCCACACCTATTTTTATCCTTTGCCACTCAATTTTGTTATCCGATTCTAGTAACACATATTATTATTTGTAAATGGAATAAATATTAACGAGTGTTACCAGTTGGGATCCATCATATAAAATATCTTAATATTATAATCATAAAGAAACCTATTCCCTAAGTACAAAAGCAAATTAACTCATTATATTATATATAATATTCACTTACATAATTTTGATCAAAGCTATTTAGCTTGATTTATACTTATAATTCTATAATGATAATATAATAGCTTATTATTGTAATATGGGCACATGGAGAAATGTTTAAACTCCTTAACTTCTCACTAGAGTGAGAATATATAATGCTAGGTTTGAATTACTGACTAAAACTACAGGGTTTTATGATAGATCTTTATGGCACAAGATCCGCATACTCTTTTGCTGTTTTTCAAACCTCACCTATCAGGCCATGCCAGGCCCTACTTATAAGACTATAAAAGTCATGAGCCAATATTGTATTAGATAGCAGGTCATGGGATGAGGAGATGTGGTATAAAAGGATATAATAACATGAAAAAGTTATCAACTATCATTGCATAATTATAATATTTGATAGCCTTAGGCTGCTTTTAAACTAAATATTTAGAAGCAAACATTTATGATTCAATGTTTTGGATTCAATGGTTATACACTGTTTTCGAAATTACAGTATATTTTAGTTGCAAAGCTATTCAGGTTTAACTATGAAACTACAATGCAAGCTCATTTATGTTCATTTGTTTAATTTATTAATTATTACTTACTTTATAAGTATTTCTTTTTTTATTTTTTTTTTGCTACATATTTATTTTATATTGAATTAAAATAAATTGTTATATATTTTTAAAAAGAAATCAGCTTCCAAAAGACATGAGAGCTGAAAATCATTTGCTGCAGAATTAGCAAAGTAACATCAACCATTATTTTATTAGAAGCACCTTAGCTATTGTTTGTTCAATCACATTTTGAATCTAACATTAATCTAACCATACATTTGAAATAGTTCCTTCTTTGGAAATAACAGCTTTAAACTTTAGTTTTTAGTCTCTACACTGGTTGTGAAAATTTTATGCTAGAATTAAGTTATAGATGTACAAAAATTATTATAGTGAACGATTTTCAGAAAAAATAGTAATCACATTAACAATACTTTCCAGATATAGTTTGAGACTAATTTTGTTGAATTAATTATGTTGCAGTTTTTTTTTTCGTCATGGAGCCAGAACACCTACACAGAGTTACAAAAGTGATCCATTTAAAAACTACCAGTGGTCTGACGGGTTTGGAAGTTTGACTAATGTATGTATTCTATAATGGCTGTCTTATAGAATGAAATTAAACATTCAATAATGAAATAAAACTTGAGAACATTAATTATCATATTTATGAAAGTATGAGATTCTAATTTTCCTAATAAGATTATTAAACACGTAATTATGTTTACAGACTGGGAAACTTCAACTTTATGAACTAGGTAAAAAGTTCAGGAATTACTATGCCAATTTTATACCAGAAGAATATTATGAGAAAGATGTATATATCCAGAGTAGTGATAAATCACGGTGCATGATGAGTGCTTATACATTCCTTGCTGGACTTTATCCACCATCTGAGAGACAAAAGTGGCACCCTGAATTACCTTGGCAGCCAATACCAGTACATTCCCTTCCACGTGAACTTGATAATGTAAGTCCACGTGTATATATTATAGCCTCAACAATCAATTATATTTTTATACATTATGGAATATAATTTGTTTTAGCTAGTTGCCGGAACTAAAAAATGCAACCTTTGGAAATCAATGTACAATGAGCAACTAGCAATGATGAATTCAGACCCGAAATTCTCCGAGTTGTTTGATTATTTAACCAAATACACGAATCAAACTGTGCACAGCATTGTTGATGTAGATTTTTTGTACAGTACTTTGCAAACTGAACAGGAGGCCGGTCTAAAACTCCCCGACTGGACCAAGAATGTTTTCCCAAATAAAATGAGAACATCATTTATGCTTAGTCTAGCTATGTTATCTTATAATGAGACATTACTGAAGTTTAAAATAGGTAAATTATTTTTTATAAATATTTAAATTGGTTTTTTTTTGTTTGGATTGAAATTTAATAATCAATCAAAAAAACATTTTTTTTTTTATTCAATTTAAGATTTGAAGGCGCTTATGAACTTCAAAAACACTACCATTGGTTCGGAAAACAACCCAGTCGAAAAGAGCTAGCAAGAAACTCGATCTCGTTACTTTTTTTTTTTTATAAATATAATATATATTATAATATTTACCCCTTGAGCACTAACCTGGCGTTTACGCCAGTTTTTCCATTGTTTTCCTATGTTCTCATTTTTATGGTTAATCGACATATTAAAACTGTACAAATTATAGTCATAACCAATGTTAGCGGAAGCACAGAGATCTGTGTAATTTCCAGACATCACTATTGTTCACGAAATGATCTACCCTGTAATAACCTTTTGAAATTAATATTTGCTTGACACAGTACTTGAAGTTATTGTCAGGTAATGTTTTTTGGGATCTTACTGTAAAACTGAATACTATAATAATCTATAAAGCTTTTATTAGACTTTTTTTTTTATCTTTATTTTATAGAGAGTTTGTTCATACTGAACATGCCACCCTCATCCATTACATACGTACATAAAGCCTATATTATAATACAACAACTACAATAGAAACGGAAAGAAAAATAAAACAAAATAAGTAATCAATTCCTCGCCCTAATGACGACGTCCACCAAATCATAAATCGATTTGGCTTCTTTCGATATTGGGTAAGCCAAGAATACATTGCAAAACCCAACATCATAATTAATCCCAAAAATTAGACGTCTTTGAGTTTCATTCTGGGTTATTAGACTTACTGAGCCTAAAGCGTGGGACGGCCGTCAACTTGTCTTTATTTGTAATATTATAATTATGACAATCATTTACTTGATCAAGCTTGTCATAGTTTTTACGAACATACATTAAGTTATCGAAGTGTGCGTGATTCGCGTTTACGACTGTGTGGTTGTGGCTTTGCCATCTGGATACTTATACATTCCATGCTATGTTTACTGTTTAGTTATGAAATATCCATTCCTTTTGATGAAATCGAAGAGTAGTACTCGAAATTTTGTTTCAGAGTTATATAAATTAAACTAAAGTAAAATTTAAAACGATAATATTAACCCCATAGCTTCCAGAATCAGGATAAAGTTTAATATTACAGGTCCTTTTCTTCAACAAATAACGCAATATTTTGAAGAGGTAACTAAGCCTAATACAGATTCAACTCGTACCCTTTATATATATTCTGGTCATGATGTCAATGTCGTATCGTTATGGCGTGGATTAGGTTACGAAGAACTTCTAGAACCTGAATACGGGGCTAGTATCGTTCTAGAATTACATGAAGATATTGAGCAGAATAACTTCTTTGTTAAGGTTAGTTATTAATATTCAATTTTTACAAAATTGAACATTTATTTGAAATTGTACCCTCTTCCAGCAGCTTATTTACTGTCAAAATAGTAAAGATTTTTATCAACACCTTTGCTTTAAAAAAAAGTCAATCTCTTTCAGGCATTTTACCGGAACAACACCAAAATTGATGTACCAATGCAGCTCAAACTACCATTCTGTGATGATGTATGTACATATGACCAATTTAAACAGCATCTCAATAAATTGATTCCTAAGAATTGGGAAGAAGAGTGCCAAAATGTAACGCCTTGAGGTAAAATGTATAAAAAAACATATTTGCGCGTAAATAAGCAGGCAAATATAAATCCAAACTTAATGTAGGTCATCCTCGGTATGGGATAGATTAATACCGTTGTTTTCATATTAATACTATTGTTAAAATAAAAATAACCTTCATGAACGTAAACTTATATAGCAGGGAAACATAAATAGAGTTGGGAATAGTTTACTTTTTTTTCTTTTTAGATAGGTAATCCATCGATCTTTATTTGATTTTTACAATATTTAGATAACAATAAGTACCAATATGTCTACAACTGTTATCCAGTTATGTGAATTTTCTATTAATAATGTTTCTTTATGTTACGTACTACTTGTGCCTGTGACTCCGTCTGCATGAAATTTTAATTTTAATTTAAAAATTTTATGTTTGTGAAACCCAGCCGAAACGTCGGGATAGGAAGAAAAAAGCAAAAGTATCGCGTGAAAACCCGTTAAAATTAACTGATGAAATTTTATGTTTGTAAAACGATACTTTAATGAAAGCATAGATTTTTAATATTTGGCAGCTTGAATATTAAAAAAACAAACATGCATTTCATTAATTTTATTTTAAAGGCCCAGTGTAAATTGTATTAAATTCAACATATTAATTTGAACTGTGTATAAATTAATGGATATGGTACCATACTTTAAAAACCTGTGGAACCGTATTCTATTATTTATTTTAAACTTCTTGGAATATGCCTTCTGAAATATCTTTAGTGTACATAATATTACTTAGCATTATACTTATGACTTTTTTATTATATGTCATTTAAAATGCTCGTTGTAACATCTATTAGTAGGTTTTGTCATGTGTTGTCATAATTTACCCAATTTTCTGTATAAAAAATAAAGCTGGGTTGGATCTAGTTTGTATCCATCCATTCAATCAAAAGACGTCCACTGCTGGACATAGGTCTGCGGTCATAGGACATAGGTGGTAGCTATTCGAGAACTGTATCTAATTTTAAAGTCAGTTTTATGGCAACTATTCTATTAAATTTGCTTATTCATTTACCCATTTCAAATGGAACTTTTAAACTATAGTCCAATAGTTTTTTTGCTTATTGTATGCAGAGATGGACAGATATTTCAAAAGTTATAAAAAAAGTGTCCTGGAATTGATTCTAAAGCTGATCCAAATATTTTTAATGCAAAGATTTTTATCTTTACTTAAGTAATGTCAAGTACTCTATTATATTGTTATAATAAAAATGTAAATGTTTGTAAAGAAATAAAATGGTGTTATAGTAAAAATAAGTTTTGATTTTATTTTTATAAGAGTTGTAGTGTTACCATTTATGTTTTTAGATATTTTAATAAATCATTAGAAAAAATTCTATACACTTAATAGATCTGTAATTATTTAGTACATTACTGCATTATATTGTAAATTTAGCTTTGAGTTAAATAATGATTTAGATTTGATTTAAATGATTCAGTTTTAATTGTTATCTATTTTGTTTTTTTTTTTGCATTATACTGCTACAATAACTTTTTTTAATAAATGCAGACTAATTTACCCATATATATATACAATAAACTATGTTATCTACATCCGTGTTTAACTATTATTTTCCTAATTTTACCATAATTTATTTAAAGCATTGGTATGAAATTACATTTTTATTTTACCCTTCAGAAGCTATTTAATTACGACATACTTGTAGGTAAAACGCTATATTAACTTCTTCAAATAGAGGACACCATTATTTTTAAATATTGCTAATTTCATAGTCATGTCTGTAAGCTGTGTTCGAGAGCCCTCATGAATTGTCTTGTCAGGTTTGGAGAACTTTCAGCATCCGGAACATGCTGGTTTCTGCAAAGACTTTAGCATTGTAGATCACATACATGCGATACAATAGTTTATGACGGAAGACCGAGAAATATAACCTATCACTTTCCATAGCGTTCGTGGACTACGCAAAAAAGTTCGAATTACTGTTCTGGAGACCTGGGCTGTGTTTTCCGAAGTTATGCCTAAAAAAACTCATATTCAGGGCCGTAATAAATCATAAATAACGTACAATGTTTCTAACTAAAAGTTGGAATAGAGATGAGATTTTATTCAAAAAGATCTTTTTTTTTTTTAATTAATTTAACTTTATAAATCGATTAAAAAAACGATATTTTTTTCGACTTATTTTTATTCGTAACTGGTATTCTTTTATTGGATGAAATTAGACCATAACCATCATATATTGAAAATTTTAGATAAAAACTGTTTCCGAAATAATTTTATTGATAACACTAAAGCTCATCAATAGAAATTCAATAACAAAAGACAAACAGTCTGAGGAGAAAAAGATACTATAAGCTCTTTTATCTTTGCATATTAATAGGTAAATCCATATCATACAAAACAAAAGGGACACTTTAATAAATATACAAGATTTTAAAATAATTAGATATATCATATCAAAGTTAAACGTATAAAGTGATTTTATAGATGGCAACACACTCGAAATACTCGAAAGCGTCCAACTAACACTATAAGTGTTTATTAACCATCAGGCAAGATATTTGTCTGCCATCTTAATAGTATGCAAGAGGACATTTTAAATCTCACAAAGAAGCGAAAGAAATTGACAACAAAACTATCTCTTGAGTTTTTAATTAATTTGGTAAAAATCAATCATACATTTATTTGTGTTTAGGTATTTTCTACATTGTATATAATTTTATGATTCTTATAGAACCAGAAACAAATTATCCTCAATTTCCTACTTTCTGAGATCGATTCAGTACTATAAATCGATTATAAAAAATCGATTTATTAAATCTTAAAGTCGAGTCGGCTATTAATCGTTTTCAAGACTCAGATCGTCACCTCTTAAGTTGGCAACCCCATTCATTCTTTTTGTATTGCGTTTGTTCCTGTGAGGTTCGTAGATTTATGTATTTTTCGTTTATATGTATATTATTTTTAATTTTATAATAGTTTAATGTAATATTAATACTGAAATATTATTTTATTCAGGATCACTGTAGAAAACTGCTATCATAATGGTTGCAGCAAAGAAACAGGTATGTTGGACACGTGTTAGCGAATATTATTGGACCTTAGGTATGATTATTCTCGTTGATGTTGAATAACCTCCCTACTTTAGTCCTATAATATATGATTCTCGATAGGCTCACTTATTCTATAATTTGTGGGGTTGAGGATGTATCACACATTGAGGTTATGAATGATGAGATCACATTCATAGTAATGTATGGTTTGAATAAATTGAAATTCCTCTTTACAGAAAAAGACCATCGAGTCTATTAATTCCCGTCTGGCTCTGGTTATGAAGTCTGGCAAATACTGCTTGGGCTACAAACAAACTTTGAAGACACTCAGACAAGGGAAAGCTAAGTTGGTGATCATCGCCAGGAATGCGCCTCCTCTGAGGTGAGACTACTGAGAAGTAGAGTTTTCCCAAAATCTTGTCAAAGGGAAGCATATGGAGTCTTAGGACAAAGAAGTATGGTATCCCTTAATCATCCAGTAAAAGAAGCATACTACATATAACATAAATTTTCACTTAAAAATCATTTAAAATAGTAAGAAAGGTTTTTTAAAATTGTTTTATTCTGAAGCTATTAAGAACATCATGTATAATTGGAAAAGCTAATTTTACTGGATTATAAACATTGTCGGGGAAACCTATGGAGTAGTCTTATGTCCATTTGCTAATCTTTGGCAGGTGAGCGCTTATATTTTTCAATACATTATTCCAATCATGTTACCATGAAAATATATCTGTGTTATTAGTCCCTAAACATATTTGATGAAGGTTTTAATGTGCCAGAATCAGCATTTGAATCATACGGCATACCCTTGCATTTATGTCACAAGATTATATATTATATCAAAAAGAACAAAATTAAGAAATTTTTGTTTAAACAATTATATTTTAAAAATAGGATTAATGCTTAAGTATTACATATTCAAAGTCACATAGGTCAAATTAATGTAAAGTACCATACAGTTAATTTTAATAATTTTATGCTCACAGGAAGTCGGAGATAGAATATTATGCTCTCCTAGCCAAAACAGGTGTCCACCACTACAGTGGAAACAATATTGAGCTCGGTACTGCTTGCGGAAAATATTACAGAGTATGTACTCTTGCAATCACAGACCCTGGCGATTCTGACATCATAACAACATTGCCTGAGGCAACAGCTTAGTTTTAATAAATTTTAAAATTTATATTTTGGTTTTATTTGTGCATTAATAAATGTTTACCCAGGTTAAAAATCTATTTGTAATTAGTTTTTGTCTGAAGCAGCATATTCAGATGAAACTGAATTTTCGGTCTTGGTCTCATTTTTGGCAGAAATTTTTTCATTTTTAAAAAATCAGTTTTTTTGCTGAAATTTATATCTTTTACACATCAAAAAAGTAATTCTTGGTAATGAACAACAGTAATATTTAGGGACCATTCGAGTATTACGTAAGCAAGAATTTTGACCCATAGGAATAGTAAGCAAACCTCTTATCCTTCATAATTTTGAAGAAAAAAAAACTGATATTAATGCGTTGTTAATATTGCTTACGTCTTCAACATTTAAACCAGTCTCCAATGTCATTAAGAACAAGCAAAGCATTGACCTTTTGTTAAGAGATACTTATGCCCACTATGTTATCGATTAAAGTACAGTTAAAGACATGACCGCCCATAGATGCGAATCTGGAGTGGTCATCGTCCCAGCCTCAACGTGTTACTGATTGGTATTTTAAAAGTATAGGACAGTCGCGATCTAATTAGATTCTATTTTCCTATCACTCCGGTAATTCCTGTATCTGCACTGCCTGACCTTTAAAACAATGTTTCATTACAGTAAGTTTTTCACCATGTGAATAGATGTCACACAACAGTTCTTTCGTAAGAGTAATAGATTTGAAGCGATGATGGGTTAGTTGGTTGTGCGGTCGGATTTCGCGTCCATGGACACAGGTTCAACCCACTTATCCAACTCTAAAATCAGCCTCAGCTATCGGTTCTAAGGGCATTTTCAAATAATGCCCGCCTGGATAGCTACCGCCTTCAAGTTAGAAAACCTGTTGCCAAATACCAATAGGTGTGTTCCGGCACCATCACCGGAAAACGAATACCTAGGCTTAATGTATTTACCATTGTGGTCAACATATTCATATAACATCAGTTGAGATTGTAGTTAAAGCACTGCCTATACCGTGACAAAAAGGGATGTACCTATATAACACCCACTAAATAATTGTACCAAATAGAATACATTGTACGCGAGTGGAGTCGCGGGAACAGTTAGTAGGTACATATCATTATAATCAATAATAGATCTTTAATCATTTTATTCAAATAATGAGAGTTGTTTTTAGTATCATATCAAAGTTACAGGTAATGTTATGAGATTTTAAGGTTAGAAGCACGCTCCTAGTATCTCTGGACCCTAATGCACTAAGCGTCCATGGATTACAAACACTGCTTACCACTAGTTCAAATATTCGTCTTTCATCTTAGTGGTATAAAAAAAGTTATTTTAATTTTAAGGAAACTGACCGCAAACCTACCTAGCTAGTTTTGAATATTTAACCTATCATATCTTTTGTTGTGTGTGGTTACATTCTCAAAGGTATTTAATTTTATGGTGTGAGATCGATTCACAGGACTACATTAGACAAAATACCTTCATAAGATGAAATGTATAATTGAAAATAATATAAAATATTCCACAATCCTTTGTAGAATAATATTATATTTATATTATTTTCTGTACATTCGAGAATTGAATCTTAAGAATCTTGATTTTTATTTCACTTGATTCATCTAGCTCGAATTCGAATCGTACCAAAAATCGAGTTTTCGGAATGAATAACATCTCTAGGTTTTTGATTAAATCAATGACTTCTCGAACTGAAGCAGCATGGAGTGTTTTCGCCCGGCAATTTTAAATTGAAAGGAGTTTTGGAAACTTGTTATAAAAAAATGTAGTATCTTATAATTATTGAAGGATCAAAATAAGCACAGCAAAAAAAGTGGTAAAATAAGAAAATATTTAACCATAATAATGATATTACTGAAAATTAGAGGGGAAAAAATGTGAGCCGTCACGGGACGCCTGGCAAATGTGAAACATCGACAATATTTTGTAAAAGTAATATGCAGAAAAGAACAGATTGTGATAGGAACTAAATATGTCATAATGATAAAAATATTACGATTTCTTTTCTAGATAACGATGACTATTTATTGAATAAACATTTGATTTCATTCAATACAAAAATTTACGAATTTATTTCAAATCGTGACTACTTAATTCGTTTAATCAGTGACTTCGGTAATAGTTATATTCGATGTTGTCGCCAAGCCAGAAATCGGTTTTAAGTGCGGCTTTAGATGTTTCACATCAAAAACATTTCCAATTTTACCTTGAAATGAAACTACACAGGTACCAGAGATAACTAAAATAAAATTAATAACACTATAGAAAGGGAGGTTGGAATCTCGCCACGTATGTTCGAGTTTTTTTAGTAAATAACATACATTTAATATGTCGATTACACATAAAAATGAGACAATAGGAAAACAATGGAAAGCTGGTGTAAACGCCAGGTTAGTGCTCAAGGGGTTAAAATAGCAGTAACACTATCAGCTAATTGTTGCAAAAACATTGGAAGGAAACCGAACTTGAGGAAAGGACAGAAATCTTGAAATATTCTTTAGTAGTACTCACATATAGTAAATAATTCTGATCTATATATTTCAGTTTTTAAATGGTTCAATTAAATCATGAATCATTCCAAGCCGTGTGCTGCAGCTGGTGTGGTGAGGCTTTTTATCTCTGCAGTTTTATTTATACGTTTAAAAATAATTCATATTAGTTAGAAATAAATGAAACTTTATTTATTGATTGATTATTTTTATTAATTAAATCGACATTATACATTCATTATCCGCTGCCGTCAGAAAGCAATGTACCTGAAAAGGAAATAAAATTTAAATCAAATTACAAAAAATATTTCTTAATTTAAAATTTAGCCATATAATTTAACGCAACAAATTTAGTTTAAATACATGTTTAGGATAGACTTGAATGGGCTGAAATGGGAGAACTTCGAGAGTGTATTCTTTCTATAAAATTTTTTTTTAGCAAATCTGTCCATATTTTGACGGATAAATAGAGTAGGTAACATAAAAGAAAATACAGACGAATTGATAACCTTCTCTTTTTTGAAGTCGGTTAAAAAGTTTTTTTCTAACTAGCTATTGATAATAAATCCTGTAGTTTTATATGATGCATCAAAAGGAACCATTTTTTTTTTGATGAAAAAAAGATAAATTAATAATTGTTATATACATTACCCATTTCAGATTGCCATATCTCCAATAACTTAGATTTCCTAGATATGACACGTACGAACTACGTGTATTGTATTCATTCATATGCACATGTTATATTATTATCCGTATCCTGGAAATAAGAAAAATTAATAATGGCTGTTGGCAATTTAAAGACGGAGGTTCAACAAGTTCGCGAATTAGATCAAACGAATTTTAAATTTTATTGTATGGATAGTCATAGGAGTTCGTTCATTAATTCATATATAATGTTTTTACTACATACTATAGCAACATTATGGAAGAAAACCTGAGACGTCATTTTTATATGCTTAGAAATTTTTAACTAGCTTAACTTCTTCGTAAACCCTTATCTATAATAATATTTTAGTTCATTTATAGCCAAAGCTAAATTTATTTTAGCGTAAAATTGGTCATTTTAACAACCCTTTAGGTTATGATTTGATCATGCTACAATAAAACTCCTTTATTGTTTCGTTAACAAAATCGTATGCTGGCAACAAAAAACAATTAGTCAAGAAACTCATTTCTCTAATCCTATTAACCTGAGCATGATTCCTTCCTTTGAGAAGGATTTCTTTGATAAGGTATTTTTTAATTTTCTTATTTTTTACTTATATAACAACATCCGTACCTTATTATTTATTATTGTTCAGTTATTACGGTATATTAAATATTTATATGGAATAGAATTTCTACCTATCTTTAACAAATATAACTTTGTTGGTAATTTACACAATATATTTTGTATTCATTTATTGACAATGTCCGAATAGGTGATTCGTTACTTATATGCCAGACACACACACACTCATATTTATTACTTCTTGTGGTAATTTTATTTTTCGATTTGAATAATATATATTATATCGAGTCAGTTCATAATTCTTAACTAGATAAGTTGGTTTAATACCACATCATATTATTAAATTGTATCGTAATTAAAATATATATTTGTTTTGTTACAAATCCATATATATACAAGTCAAGTCAATATATATTTTTATTTTTTAAAGTTTCTTAGTTCTAAGATAAATACCTAGAGTTAATTTTATTTAATGATTATGTATTTTGCTTAAAAAGTTTCTATTCTATGTCTTCGAATCAGTAAATTCGAATATTTTCTTATATTTATAATATTTATTTTTATTTTCATTTAAATTTTTCGTATAATAAACTTGCCTGCCTTCAAGTTTGGCTCATCGATCTGTCATTAGCATTGACATAAAAAATATTTCATTATTAACCCCTTGAGCACTAATCTGGCGCTTACGCCAGCTTTCCATTATTTTCTCATTGTCTCATTTTTATGGATAATCGACATATTCAATATCATGATAATCTTAATTTTCTGTTTTAATAATTAGTTTCTAGATATGAACCTACACAACTACTACTACATGATAAATAAATAACTAGTCTATTTTTCTAAAACTTGAATGTTTTACGTGAACTACAAAATTCGTGAATTCATACTAAATAAACCTTTAATTATAATACTTAATTAATTAATAATTTCATTAATAAAATTGTAATGATAATTTTGATGCAATGAAATGCAATAACAAACTGTAAACTTGAAACAGACATCTAATAAATAATTTACTAACTTCATAAATCAATTATAATAATAATTGACAACTTTTTTACGTAACGCTAATTTATTTTCGTTTCGGAGTGCATTGATTTTAAAACTTAATTTACAAATAATTATAAATTTATGTGACAGTAAATTGTGATTAATTTGAATTTTAATAAAACAAAACATAAAATTAAATAAATACCTTTTCGTATTATTTAGTTAATACAATAACGATAACACACACACATCTTCTGTTGAGCAAATGTCATATATTATATATGTATGTAGGTACCTGGAAAACGGTTTTTTTTTTCACTTATGACGTCAAGTGGAAATATAAAACATCATCTAAAAAACGTCAGCTGAAAAAAGAAACTAAAGTATCTCCTATTGATTTATTAATTCTGTGTTCTCAGAATATTAATCACAGCAAAGATTTTACAAGTTTACAACTTTAATAATTATTTCATATTATTTTATTATTATTGCTAAATGTCTAATAAAAGATGAATACAAGCCAATTTGCTCGTCACATACTTACTTGTTCGTTTTAATTCTAAAACCCAATTATCTAAATATATTAAATACATTAGCTGTGCGCCCGCATTTTATATATTTTTCACTGTGTTATATAGTTTTCAATTTTTTTTTGCTACTAATATTAAGCAAAGATATTTCTCACAAATTCGAATTCCTGCCAGTAATAAAAAGTTATTCGGATTTTATACCAATTTTTATGACTTATAATGTTTTTAAGCGGAACCCTAATTATTTTCAAAAAAATAAAGTAGCCTAAGTTACGCGGAGTAACTTCAGCTATCTAACAAAAAAGTCCCGTCCGAATCAGTCCAGCCGCTCTAGAGATTAACCCTTACAAACAGACAAAAAAAATTGTATTTTTGGAATCCATTCATTGAACCGAAAGATCTCCACTGCTGGACATAGGTCTCTTCGGTCTCCACGACGACCGGTCTTGCGCCATCCGCATCCAGCGGACTCCCGCGACCTTCACCAGGTCGTCCTATTTTTGGTATAGATATCGTACATACATTAATATGTATTTAGTATAAAAAAAACAGACACTTCAATTTTATTTATTAGTATAGATAGATTTATCTAATGTATTCTTTCCACTAATAGCCAAATTAAATTAGTAAGTAAATTAATAAGTAACTCCTATATTTTTTTTAAAACTAGTAATATTTAGGTAATTCGTCGTGTTTTAAATAGTATTAGTATGCAAATAATGAAATTGGGATTTTCCTTATAATAAGCGTCAAATGATATAACTATTTTATTACTGCTAAAAACAGTTTTTCCTTTATATTTAAAAAATAATATGCATAAAATTCTGTCTGTAACTCAACCTGCCTAAAAAATCAAAATTCTTATCTATGTTTAAGATTATTTATAATATTACTTTTTGAAAAATTAAAAATGTATACTTTAAAATAAAATGAGTAAGAAGAACTACATAAGCTATTTGTTTTTTCATTTAAAAAAATCATGTTTCATTGATTGAAATGTATTTCTATCTACCTAAAATTAATATATTCATTCCAGAACATTCTTATCCAACAATGGATTATTCATTGTTTTTCTTCATATATAATTATTACTTTGAAACACTAATTTCATATTTATTTAAAGGCCATATTCTAGTTTAGTGAAGGGAGCGTTAAATTCTAATATTATAATCGCCACAAAATAAATGGTGCACTTTGAAGATGACACCTCCGTGTTGATTAACTAGCTTCGTATTAACGTACGTACTAGCACTCTACAAATAATAATTTAAAAGAAAAAACATTTATCCTGTATCAAACAATACAATAGAGTGTTCCTGTTTTAAATTATTAAAAAAATTAATTGATAAAATTATATTTTTGTAATCTATTTTATTTACATGCGTACAAAGCAAAAACAACGGAGCAAACTAAAATTGTATAAACGATTTAAGGTATCCATAGATAAATAATAAATCAACATGGTCCTCATATTTAATTACACAAACCTTATATTTATAATAGGAACAGAGTATTCAATTTTAATAATTTTAAATTTATTTCTGTCATAGTTGTTTTGTTTATTGATTACGTTTCTAGTGACGTCATCACTATCACTTATAAGTGAACTTGAGAGTAAGTCACGAATTATTTCGTTGTGTACCTTAAATATTTGTTTCAGTTGAAAAATGCATAATTTGTATCCTCTTCTATGACTTAAACATCAATACATATATATTTATATACATATTTACATGTATACATATTTAGTAAGACTTAAAAATAAACTGCACACACTATCGTTTCATTATTTTTATTTCGAATTAAGTTCTTATTATCTAAAAAACATATTTCAATGTTACTTGAGGTAACACACTATTAATTATTAAATTGTTTGACCAAACAATTATACAGAAGAAAAAAAAAACTCAGAAGCAATTACAAAAACTCTCTTTTTTAATATTAATTTGCGCCCTGGGCCTTCTAAATATTAAAAGTCATTAAAAAAAACCAACTTCGATTAAAATGCTGCTTATATCAATTTGATATAATGTCTTGCTAAGTAATAATAATAATAATACGTCTTCCATTTAAAAAAAAAAAACTTATTTTCATTTAGACATTGTAAAACTCTATTAAAAAAAAAAACTTTGTGTTATCGCATACATATTTAAAATAATATTATATTATTCATTAGCTCCCAAAACATAAACTTCTATCCGCAACTTTATAGTTGGTAAAGTTGTATATTTATTGCATATATTTATATATATATTCATCATCAGATAAATAGGATATATCACTTAATTAAGCTTCATAAAATTTCATCCTGATATAACTGAGTGTGTGGCATATAGAGACGAAAATTTTATTCCGTTATTATCAAAGAGATCACCAACCGCCTGCAATACAAACAATTATATACACTACACAGTACTGATTCAATTATTTTCATGTCATTCTTCATTTTTAACAATTAAAAACCTTTCTAATTTATTTTCTTCACATTTATCTATAATGCATTTCATTTAAGTCTTATACTAGATAATAATACCTATATATCACACTAAGTTATATTAATAAATATACATACAGTTTAGAAGAAAACAAAAATCTGTGCGTGAGTTTAGTTAACCTTTATGACGTTCAAGGTTAATATATTAAAAAAAAAAGGATTGAACTGCTTACTTATCTCATTACCACTAACTTATATATTGTTACACAGTGATATATAATATCAACATACATTAATATCTATGGTAAAATATATACCTTTACATTTTGTTTAACCCCTTGAGCACTAACCTGGCGTTTACGCCAGCTTTCCATTGTTTTCCTATTGTCTCATTTTTATGGGTAATTGACATAATAAGATTGAAAAATTATGTATTATTATGCTCATCATATACAGCTAAGTGACTAGTGACGCTCGCTACCTTGATTTATTATCCTAATATATTTTTTGTTATTCATTCAAACTTTTTAACGCGTATTGACAATACATTATTTGTACTTTTGTTATATTTTAAAAACACAATAACACTCGATAAATGCAATTAGCTTTTTTTAAATTAAACTCTCCCGTACTTACCGTAGTTGGTGTTGTATTGCGGTTGGGTCTGTTGGTAAGAATTGTAAGACGCTTGAGTGTAGGAATCGTAAGCGGGCGCGGCGCCGCCGTACGCGGCCTCCGCGGCACCGTAACCGGCATCGCCGGCACCGCCTGCTCCACCGCTGTTAACAATTACCATCAAATACTTTACTCAACTCAGGCTCAGTATAAACGTAAGATCACTAATTACTGTACTAATCAATAAAATTGACGAGGTGACGCAGTTGTATTACGGTACGACTGTCATTCTGAGGTCTCGGGTTCGAACCCTAAGTGAAGTTAAGTGATATTGTGTTTTTATACTCGGTATATCATCCCGGAGTCTGGAATTAGTACATGAATTAGACATATGGGTGATGTAGTTTGCTACTTCACCTCTGCCTAACCCTTCACGGATAACAGGCGTGAGCTTGTTATGTTTTGTAAAAATGTGTTTTACAAAGGGCCAACAAAATAAATTTCAATATGAAGCGAGTTTACTACTATTACGATTAATTTGATATATATTCTTACCTATATCCATCATGTTCGTAACTGCCTTGACCACTAGTCGAATACCCGTAACCAGCCCCGTATGCAGTTGAATTGTATCCAGAACTGGGTTGAACTTGTGGTGCCGGTGCCGTATAACTTTCTTGATACGAACTGCAAATATTAAACTAATATATTAATAAATTCTTCAACAGCGTATAAATTTTATATATAAATTGGTTGTTTCTTCAGTATTGAAATTATCTGCATCTATGTGTCAGACGGCAATTCCTATATATTTGGGATCATCATAATAATACATATTTTATTATTAAGGATTTCATATAATATTATTTGTATTGTTCTCACCTTTGTGTATTATAAGCCGATTGTGCATAAGGATCCGCAGCTGGCTGTTCGTAAGGCTGGTATCCAGTATGCCTGAGAAGAATTAAAACAATCTACTATGTATGATAAAGTCAAAATTATTTTTTACTTTATAATACTAAATTTAATATTCAGTTTGAAAATAATCGTCATGTATGTATCAGACGGCACATTCCTATCGTATTACATGGTTCATCATTCATAACGTAAAGTTTTCACATCTATTTTTCATTTAATAACTATGAATGAGGTTTAATCTCAAAGAGGATATGATAGCGGAATTTATCCCATACAAATGTAGTCTCTTGTTTCCTCCTCGGACAATAAACAGCATTATGGTAAATATTTTTATACCAAATAATATATATTCACCACCTCTATGCCCAACTTTAATGGTTTTATGATTCTAATGGGCCACCAGTTATATAAAAGTCGCCTCTATATTACACTCACCATAGATAAAATATAATAGTATATTTGAAGAGGACATTACTATTATAAACCATCATTTTAGATTATGGTAATAGAGACTCGTGCACTGCATTAAACTTAATTCACAACAAGGAGAAATATTTTTCGACACTGAAATTGTTGACTGTGTATTGTATTTTATTTTCTATAACACTAAAGTAACACTTTTGTAATTACAACATTATTTAAATTACGAATCTATACTAATAAATAAAATTGAAGTGTCTGTATGTAATATTTTTTTTTTCTAAAAAGATATGAATATATATCCGATACCTATACCAAAAATATTTTTTTTTAAATTTTTGTTTGTCTGAAATGGGTTAAATCTCCAGAACGGCTAGACCGATTTTGACGCGACTTTTTTTTGGTAGATAACCGAAGTTACTCTGGGTATCTTATATTACTTTTAATTTTCGAAAATAATTAGGGTTCCGTATAAAAACAATTAAAACGCATTGAAGAATATATGAAACGCGGGCGCTGCCGCAGGCACACAGCTAGTTTTAAATATATTGGGGAATATTTCCCATAGAATTCCAAAAAAAGCTACACTTATAACCTCTATGTTAAAAAAAACGAGTTAAGTGTAGTGTTTAACTTACGTATGTCCATATCCGTTTGGCTGTGGGGGTGCTCCGTGCTGTGGTAGGGCGGGCTGGTAGGGCGCGGCCGGCGGCGGCGGCCGGCCTCCTCCGCCCCGAGGACCATCAAACCTAACAACATCGGTCGGTTTCAATCTACGATCTCGAATCTGTTTTTTTCCGAAATTTAATTTCTTTTTGTCTCGGTAAGTGACAGATCAGTCAGAAGAACCATTACATTTTTGGTTTCAACTCAATCTTAATTTTATAGGATTCGATACTGGAACCCGCCGTACATGGATAGTGATAAAATTGATTCTTTTTTCTTTTCTTATAAATACATTTAAAAACTTCTAACTGATTTAGAATCTTCACATGTAGAAAGAAAGACTATCAGCGAGTATCATAGGCTACATTTCTGAAGAGGAAACTTTATCATTGTGATTTGAACGTCGATGAAACGAAAAAGCGACAGTACGTGTTTGTGCGCGCATGCGTAGTACAAAAGCTTGGGAAACAACATCACAACAACCGTAGTGTTTTGTATACGTGTATGTATTATACGTTTTTTGAAGGTTTCACAGAAATGAAGAAGTGAGCATAGAAACCACATGTGAATTACTTTGCTCTTTGTTAAGATGTTTCTATACACCCGTGCGAAGTCGGGTCGGGTCACTAGTGAAATTTAAATACAAATATTTTAATGGGGTTTAGTTCTACTTAGCTGATATAGTAAAATGTGAAGTTTTAACCATAATATATGTAGTTCTGTATGATGATGAAGACTTGTTAGATTCTTATCTATCAACACTCGTTATTTTTCTTAGACTGTACTTTATTGCACATTAAATTAAGTAGTCATATAAAGTCAGTCACAGTTATATAAATATAAAAAAGATATATTTGTTATTTATAACTCTTTTCACAGGGTCATTTATTTATCTATATACTTCAAAAATTCACAGCTCATATCAAATATACATATAAACTAAACCTATAAATAAAATAAAGAGCCAAAATTGAATTTATCATTATTTGCTAGACTATGTTTACATATGTGTATGTATGTTTGTATATGTTTATGATTTTCGATTGGTTCATTCTTAAAGAACCTTATTATAAATAGATAAAAGTACTTTCCTCCTCTAGTTACATAGTGATTTTTTTTTATTGTTTAATACCGCTACTGAGTGAACTTTATTGTTACATTAAAAATAATAATTTGGTAACAATTATTTCTTTCCTAATTTTGAAGCTTTTAAAGTTGACAAAAAATTACTATTAGTATGCACGTTTATGCAATGCTTTACATAAACCATTGAATATTTATCACAAAAATAAGCCAGTAAATAAATTAACATTTTAATACACGAAGAGGACTGGCATACTCTGAGTTTTATGAAATAAAAGTGCCCTTGTTCCAAATTTGAAAAAGTGTATATTAGAAACAAGTACAAATCTAACAAATCTAAGAAATTATATGACAAGTAAAGTTTATAAAACATAAAGAACATACTATATTTGTTATGTTCCATAGCTAATATGCCTAGAGTGTAATTATTCTTTTAAAATTAACTTTATTTAATTTAATGAACAAATTATATTTTTGCACATAAAGTGACAAAAAAATATGAAATTGATTTTGTAAATACGAAAATACATTTCTATAATATTCAAACACTATGTTGACTGACTGACTAACCTTCCACGTTTCGGTGGACCCCCAGGGCCATTGTGAGGTGGTCCACCACCTCGCTTGAACGGTGGACCTTGTCCTGGCGGGCCGGTTGGTTGATGTGTTAGTGGCGCTGGCCGTGGTGCAGCGACGGGTAGTGCGCCAGGCACCGGTCCCACCGCAACCGGAGGCGGATGTGGCCCTGTCGGAACAGGACCCATGGAGACCACCAACCGGTGGGACGCCATGACCGCCGCGCCCTCCTCGTCCTTACATTATAAATAGCTTATATTAAATTATAAAGTATGCTAATTACTGACACCTTCAAGTTCAAATAGTCTATTAAAAGTCTGATGAATTGTAATACGAAGTTTAAGGTGTAAATTAATATATTCTCCTTTTTATAACATAAGGAGTATGCAATTGGTCCAGATGGCAGTTTATTATTGTTATAATAAAAAGAAATGCACTTTAAACATGAAAATATCAGACTAATATATCACTCATTTTTACTCTATTGTCTACTAATACTACTTATACGTATAGAATTATTACAATTTAGCTATCTACAATTGCCTACAAAACAACGTTAATATTGGTTTATTTTTAAACTTTGGGCTACTAACTTCATGTTGCCATATAGCTGAACTAACTATCGATTAAAATACAGTTTACAAATCATCACTATACATTAGAAAAAAAAAAACCACTTTGCCACAAATGACTTCAAGTGTAGATAGCCACTTTTGATTATATACGACTCGACGACGACGACGATGCTTATTGTAATGGCTGTGTCAGCTTTACATAACTATTAAAAAAAATTGTACATAGATCAACACTAGAGTTCTCATTTGAAGCTGTGAACATATTGTAGCGATGATGGCTATGATCCTGGACCACATCGTCATTTAACATCAGGTGAGATTGTGGTCAAAGCACAGAAGACTACATCCTGTAAAAAAATATATATAATAAAAAATATTGCTCCCAGCGGACTGCATTCGCCATCATGGCTTTGTTTCAAAGTGAATACACCTTTACATATAAATGAAGCAGTAAAAAAAAATTTAATTATGTTTATGTTCCTATAATAATAATCAGAAAGCTTATAACAAATTTTACTTTAAAATATTAGTGAATTTAAAATACTTTGTGCTAACATTGAACTAACACAGCTGGTGTCAGCAATAGTTCACTCAGGTCGAAAATTCAATATCATAATATCACTATTGTCTAATGTCAATAATCTCTTATCAACATAAGAAGAGAACATAATTGTAGAGAGAAAGGTAGTTCTATATATTTGCTAATCAATATACCTCTCATTGGCATTCCACCACGACCAGCACCCCTGTCGCCACGCTGGCCAAAGTCACCACGACCCCTGCCACCGCGTCCTCTCATACCAACAGGTGCACCTCTATTAAAACCTCCTGTTAACATGAAAGCAATTTAACATGACACATGGAGGAAGACTACCATTGAAATCTTAAAAACCAATCAGATTAATAAACTCTCAGAGAAACATTTTTCAAAATGTTAGTGCGCTTCAAACACTATTATGATGGAAGACTTGTTAAGAGATAAAGTACATGTGGCTGGTATAAATTCTTCCTCAATGCATGTAATCTATTTATTTATTTCACTATTTTTATTTTCATGTTCTCGTATATTTTCTTTGTACCATTTAGATTGCAGTTTTGTTGAGATAGCAAGGTGACCATAGAAAAACTATTATATTACATCTTCCAATCATTAAATTTTGAGCATGGTTTTTATGTTAGAAAAGCTATGCCTTATAGTTCTGTAATCATTTAACTAATTATTTTAATAAAAATTGTTTGCATATTATATTATCTAGTAAATATTGCAAAGTGACAATAATCTCTTGACAAAGACAGAGAGATATGTCTTGTACCAATTTTTTTTAATAAACTAATTCACTTTTATCCTCTTCCAGCCACATTCCACTAAATGGATGAAGGTGACTTCATATAACTAACTGTGAAAGTTGTGAAAACTTCTACGATACCCAACATCAGTTTATGGATTATAACAGAAATAAGAAAGGTACAAGTTCTCTTGATAAATATATTCTATAGTGTATTTTAGCAGAAATGAGTTTCACTCATCCTGTTGAACTTTATCATCAGTAATATTAAAGATAGATGTAGCAATATTATTTGGTTCAATCTTTTCTGTTCATCTGTTTGGTACACTTTGGGAAAGAATGTTTAATAATAACCCTTGGCTAATGACATGAAAATGTTTATTATAGTGATATTACTTTTGATGAGAGATAAAAAGTATGTAATGCCTGTATAAATATAAACAATAGAATTTTTGTACATTCCAAAGTTTATTGGCAAAAATATGCATAATGATTTTTAATAGTTTTTGTTAGATGTAAAATTCATACTTAGAGGTGGTACTCCTCCTCTTGACTCAATCGTAGGAACTGGATGTGGTCCAGGGCCCTGTGGTCCATGGGAGAAACCACGACCTCTATCACCACCCCCACCTCTCATTAGACCACCTCGAAAACCACGCGGGCCGCCCCTCATTGGTGGTCCACCTCTTGGGGGACCGCCGCGACCACGCATGCCAGGACCTCCTCTAAGGACAAAAATATCATTAATTGAAACCAATTTAATGATTTGATACCTAAGTAGAAGTGTACATATATTGGACCCTTTCACCGATGAAATCATGCTGGTACATTTCAATACATTGAAAGTATAGAATAAAGATAGTTTCTACAACAAAGTAAATATAAAAATAAGATTCGTTTACTAGTTATTATAAAATAGATGTAAAGGATGTATTTATTATTACGACCAACAATTGTTATAAAGACCGGCTAGCACCAAGGCCAAAATTCTATATTTCCAATACATTCATGTATTTCTTTTTTATTCTCGGCATTTAATATTTTCTTTCAATATATTCAGAGTAAAATTCTTGGTCCATAACCCTCAAATTACAGTTGTGCATCACTCCTTTTAATAAGATTCAACTTGAAATGGACACGTGCAAATAATTATGCATTTAAAAATGGTATCTATAATATTTATAAAAAACGTGCAATTACGGTGCAATACCTTTAGGAGAAAATTTGGATTTCACAAAATAAAACTGTAAAAACCGTGCCAACCGCCTAATAAGCATTCTAACCTTTAGGCTTCAAGTTGATCTTACTGCATATACCTTATAAAGGCGTACCTTAATTATTAATGACGTTCCTACCTTCCGCGCATATCAAATCCACCTCGTCCTCTCATGCCTAGAGGAAGACCGCGTCCGCCACCACGGAAGCCACGACCTGGTGGGCCATCCATTTCTGTCTGGTCCAAAAATCAGTTGATGATAAGATAGTCAAATAGCGAAGTTATTAATTCATAAGTAACCACAATAAGTTTATATTTAAAGCCGACAAGTATTATGAGCGGTTTTGCGTTCAAACTGTTCAAAGGCCTCACGGTGTAAAAATTACGACGCTTCGTGTACTTGAAGACGCTTGTCCAAAATGGCAACCGGAAGCACAGTGTTACCAAAACACAAATGTAAGTAAAAAAAAAGCTGCTAAAATTATTATAATAAAAAGAAAAACATTAAAAAAACAAGAACAGCCAGTTCTTTTATTATTGACCTAGGGTTGAGGTCATAGAAATGGATTTAAAACTATTTCCATACCAAATTACATCCAAATTGGCCCCGAAGTTTTCAAGTTTATTACAAATAAATACAATACTAAAAATACTAATCTTTCCTCTATATAATATTGAGACAAGAAAAGTAAAATGTATATATTCCGTTGTGCCCTACCTTATTTGAAATAATGATTAAATTAATTACCGACTTCTTAGATATTGTTATTTATGTGATTTTTTCAAACAATAATCAATGAAGAAGTAATTTCCTTCTTTAGAAAGTTAATTAGGACTGTGGTTTGGCGAACTTTTTTTGTAAATGGGGAATTCCTTCTAGGGTACTCATCCTTGTCATCCCTGTCGGGCAACGTTGGGCGGATTATTTCAGACTTCTACTGAATAAAACCCCAATATAATCTCAAACACTGTTACTGTTTGGAGCTGGGCACACGGAAGAGTGTCATTAATCTTAAAGCGGGGCCTAACCGTGGTCAGACCTCAAGCTCTGAGACGAACTCGAGATGCCCGTACGCAGAATACAATCTTGTGTCTGAGTGCAATGCACCGGACTCGCGCCCAAAGCCCGGTGCGTGTAGGCCACTCCGTTTCCGTCCATACGCCTGCCAGTCCATCGACTGCGAGTTTCTGTTGGATAAGAGACATGAAACCTCATTGGCACGGTGACATACCGGCCGTAAAGAACAAATCTAAGAATATTTAAATATATATCAATAATATACATGTTCTAGAAATATTCGTTTTTGGTATAAATACGTGTAATTGATAATAATAAAATATTGAGTGTTGTATCGTCATGAAATATAGTTTATTTTTTCAACAGTTTCTCTGCTGTTACCTTTGCAAGCAGAACTGCCTTACAGAATGAGGTCACAGCTGCCCAGGCGCCCTCAAGCTCAACCATCGCTGTTACGAGGGATGGGAGCCAGCGCTCAGGATCCACCGCAGCGACTAGGTCACTGTCTTAGGTGTCCCATGCCAGGCAATCTGCGACAGTTTGTAGCCACTAACGTTATCTAGATCTGTGCCAAATTTCAAGTCTCTAGCTTTTATAGTTCCTGAGATAATTGTGTGTGACATACAGACGTACGGACGGATGGACAGATAGACAGACATTGGTATTTGATTTTTCCACAGCTCCAAGGGACAGTAGACTTGAGTATTTGATCTTGACTTGAATTTCAGCTCGATACCACCACGCGTCTTTTTTTTTTTTTTTTTTTTTTTTTTTTTAAATGCATTTACGCACTACCCTTATCTATTGTACTTAGGGGATCAAAGTCCCCCAGTACACTAGATAAGGGGCACGGAGTGACGAGCTCCGTGCAGTGTGGGACTCACCCGGGCGAGAGTCGCCCGGAAATACCCACTAAAACCCCCCGGGGCCGTCCGCTGCATTTGGGATGGGGGCGACACGGGGTGGCTTTCGCAAGCACCGCGTCGCCCCCTGCACCACCACGCGTCCCTGAGAAAATGGGTCTTGACAGACGGACAACTAATTGATCCTATTAGTTTGATTGATATAAGGGTCTCGTTTTATCCTTTTGTGGTACGGAACCCTAAAAATATAGAATTCGATATTTGGATATCAAAATTGAATATCGATAAATCGAACTAAAAATATTGGCAATATTTATCAATTATTTAAAAAAAAAAAAAAAATATTTTGACAGTCGGTGCCCTTCCCTAGTATCGCAGAGTTTTATGTTCATAGCTCTTAGTAGTCTCTACCTCTAGTATTAGTGTATTGTCTATGCTAAGTAGTCTGTTATCTTATTGATTTTTTGCGAGAGTAATCCTTTATTTCAATAAGTATTGTCTATGTTGAAGTATTCAGTCAATAAGTATTGTAAAATGAAATATATTTCGATAAATAAGTAGGTATTAGGTGATTAGCCCGTCATATAATCAAGCGATAAACAATAAGGAAATAATCTGTGAGTGAAGAATACTAATTGAAAATGATGAATGATCAAGAAAAAATTCTAAAATACTTGGAATCAGTAGAAAAATTAGCTGAAGAAATATTAGCAGATAAAAGGGAAATAGTAGAATTAGATAAAAGAAGAAATCATAATCGTGAAGCATTAAGAGGTCTGATAACATCTCAGCAGCATAAGTGCTGGGTAACTGTAGGGTCTGTGCTTATAAAACATGATATTGAAAATACAAAGTCTTTATTAGAAGCAGATCAGAAACAACTTAATATAGATATAAATAAATTGAGATCTGATCTTAAAATAAAATTGAATAGCCTAAGAGACTTGGAAATGCAACCAGCACTTCCTGGTTTATTGCTTATACCCATGACAACTAAGGAAGCTGATGGAATGTCAAAGGCTGGTTTATTTTCATCAAAGTAATTTGATTATGTGCTGTTTATTAATGTTATGTTAACCTTTAAGTTATCAAAGTTGTTTATAAACTATTAGATGTTTTATACATCTAGGACACATGGGTCCTTCACCCCAATGTAACATCTCTTATAAACATTTTTGAGCAATATTAATAAAATAAGTAAATATCAATGCACCAGCTAACAAGACTTGCTATTGAAACTCTTCATCATCATCCTTTTAGATTGTAGATAAAATCACTAAATATTTATCTTTATATAAGTAGTTCTTTTTTAATTTTATACAAATTTGGATAACCTTGTAAATTTAATAAAGAATATTTTTATTACTGTTAATAAAATACATTGATTATATAAGTATTATTTGTGCTAGTTACCTTTTTGCAGCTGAGTACCTTCAGAACTCGTCCACAAAGCCACAGTGTAGCCCTTCTGGTCAACAGCATTAGCTAATTAGAAAAAAAAACATTATTCTATGATTAAAAACAAATATTAATCAGTGTTTTCTTTGTGATTTTCACTTACTGAAACTGTCATTATGCTCCTTTATGATGCGAATAAAGAAATAGTTGAAATTAAAAAAAAACATCTTTTAAATTTCATTGAAAATATTATTTATCCATGTATTACGTTTTTCTTTTACATTATTTAATAACTGCATACAATCAAAGTTTACAGTGTTATTTATATGCCAATAACATGAGTGATAATTTGTATGACAAGTTAGGTTTTTGATCTGCAGTATAACAAGAAATGGATATGTTCTTACAGACTATACTTTATTTTCCTCTCTTGTTGTTATTTGTTTTGATTAAAGAAAATAATGTTGCATAGTGTGAGAGAAATTGTGTTTTATTATTTATTAAGTAGATATAGAATGAAAAACAAAATACTTTAAATATTGTTAGAGTTTTAGAACTTTACATGAAAATCTAATCTAAAAATATTGATGAAATTTTAAATTTAATTTGGAACTATATAGTAACGTCTGGCATACTTTTTACACAAATATATATTTATATAATGTATGTATAGCGTTTATCTAGATCAGTGATGGGCAAAGTACGGCCCGCGGGCCAACTCCGGCCCGGGAAAGTATTTAATCCTGCCCGCCGAGGATCCATTGACATGAATAGAATATATGACCCGTTATAATTACGTTTTGGCGATCGAGAAGAAAAAGTAGATTCTACTTAGTAGAATAATAGATGCATAACATATAGTTGAAGCTAAACTAGCCACGTAGTTCATGTGATGCGTAATACTGATCTGACTGATGATAATGATTAAAACCTTTAACACAAAATGCACTTTTTCTATGATTTCTGGCCCTCCTTTAGAATTTCTTAAACTTTGTCGCCCACCATTAAAAAAGTTTGCCCACCACTGATTCATAAAACACTATAATAATCAAGTGTATGCATAATATACATCTGTACTAATATTGTAAAGAAGTAAAGTTTGTGAATTTAAATTTCCGGGGTAATTTCCGGCACTACTGATCCGATTTTGAAAATTGTTTCACCATTAGAAAGGTATATTTTATAAGACATGCTTTTAATTTGGTAAATCTATATTTTCAATAATTATAATAATTGTAATTGAAGTAGGTTATAATATAGTGTGCGCTGCTTCAATGGTTTGAAATAAAGGAATAAATTCTATAGCATTTTCGCATATCTTTCATTCAGGCCTATTAGGGCAAGAATGGCTGGTTGCATAGTTTCAGCTCACGTGCCTTGTGAGGGGTTAGCGCAGACGGTGGCTCAGTCCGGGCACCGCATCGGTTTGGTCTAGACTTTACCGCATTGGCAAACTAAGGGGTGAAGGGGCGGGAGCCTTAACCTTCCATTCCACTGGAAAAGTTGTCTGGGAGGTAGCGTGAACTCCATCGCGTGTGATGGGATGGAACGGGAAGGGACATAGATCGCAAATATATTGGTAATGAGATAGATTGTCTCCAGACAGAATATATATATATATATTTTTTAATGTCTTACAGGAAAACTTACAGCTAAACACTAGAGTAAATACAATGAATAATACTGAAGGCCATTTAAATATATAATATGATAATGGCGTTTATTGTTTGTCTATTAGAATATATTTGTCTAAATTCCACGCGAACGAAGTTTTTAACGGTTTTTGTTTAATGTTGATAAAAGCTTATTATCATCGTCGGAGTTATTAAATTCAGATATAATAAGTAATTTCTAAAGCGTACAAATAACAACCATATCTCAACTTAAATATGGATAAAAATCGAGCCTTAAACAAAATTGTAATTAAGTTAAGATTTATATACAATTTTTTTAAAAAAAATATCTAACAGAGGGAAAAACCTGCATCAAAATCCCTAGTGTGGTTTTAAAGGAGTTACCGGATAAACAAACAGATAGAATAATAAGTGAGTTTGTTTTATACCATGGATAGACTTGCAAAAAAGTACTACTTAGTTCGATGTTCTTCTTTTGCCTTCTGTAAACCAAAAGATCTCTTTAATTTTTTATATGGCACTTCATCATAATACGGCCCGCGATTTAGCAAACAATTTTAGTAGATAATGAATCAAAATATAGTTTACATACTATGAAGTTAATGAACTGTCCGCACTTTTTTTTTTGTCCCACCCTTCTGTGCTTTTTTGGCTGATATTATTATGAAGTTTAATAAGGCAAGGTCCTATCAAACTGATTAGAGGAATTATTAATTAATTAAATATTAGCATTTGAAGCTAATGTATTAAATGCAAAGTTAAAAAATATATAGAAATTTAAGGTATATATTGGAATTTAGAATTTTGAGGAGTCGATGTGTCTCATTAATTAATTACTATTTTAAAAATTTTAAGATACAAGCCGCACAAAATTTACGTGGCAAGCAAAATTCTTTTGTAAGTATTTGAAAAATGTACGATGTAATAGCAGTTATATTCCAAATAAGATGTCTTGGGATAATGACACGGCTACAGGTGGACAAGCTATTGCAGACTTTTTTCTAGATATTTTCAGGACGTTTATATATCTGATCCAATAGATAATACTCTAAGTCAGAGTTCCCCAAACTTTTTTGTGTCGTAGACCCCTTGCTATGTTTTTCCGTGTTGGGTAGACCCCCTAATTACCTGATATTGATTTCTTGTAAATTTCTAACTGTAGTGAAGTTTAGTGTTAAAAACATAAAGTAAAAACACAGTACAGTAAAAATTTATACATTTATTAATTCAATTTCAATTAAAACTACTCAAAATACAATTTTGTATCTGTTATGTAAAATATACGTAACATTAAATAAAGATAAAATAAACTATAAATAAAAGAACATAACCAATAACTCAATATTTTTAGTCAGAAGGATGAACCTGATGCACATCCCACATTCGTATTTATAGAGTGACGAATTGAACAAGTCAGTGCAACGTAGCGAAGCTCTGAGACTGCGACTCTCAGGTTTTTACAAGTTCAAAGGGGGGACAGGCTAGGACTCTGACGCAGCCGAGTCCCCGAAGTTGCCAGCTGCCCCGAGGACAGCAGCTGTAATCGTCACCCTGCAGCCAGAGGCACAGGCTAAGGGGATGGATTACAGGGCCGTCCTCTCGATGGCAGCTGACGCGATTAACCCGGAGGAATTGGGGATCGAGGGACTGAGGACCCGCCCTACCCAGACGGGGGCGCGCCTCATTGAGATACATGGCTCGGAGGGGGGGGCGAAGGAGTCAGTGGTCGTCACCAGGGCAGTGAAGAAGGTCGACATGAGGGTCCTGGACCTGGATGACTCTGTCGACCAGGCCAAGCTGGTGGCGGCCGTTGCCCTCGCCGGGGAGTGCCCCTCTGACCAGGTCAGGGTGAGGGAGATTAAGTTGGGTTGGGGGGGGGGGGGGGGGGGGGGGGGGGTACGGCCTTCGTCTCCCTTCCAATTGGGGCGGCCCTCAAGATAAAGGCTGCAGGGAGGCTCCGGGTGGGGTGGAGCATGGCACGGGTGGTGCCGCTCGCCGACAAGCCCCTGCGGTGTTATAAATGCATGGGGCTGGGGCACACCCGTGCGCTCTGCCCGGAGAACATCGACAGGGCCTCCCTGTGCTACAGGTGCGGGGTGGCAGGGCATACGGCGGGCCAGTGTACAGCCAAGAAAATGAGTTGTGCCGTATGCCTGGCCAGAGGGGTCCCATCGGAGCACCACATGGGGGGAGCGAGTTGCCGCCCCCCAACTGCCGGGAAAGGGAGGACCCCCCGCACCTGGGGCAAGGCCGGTTGCCCGCGAGGGGGAGGCAGTTAATATGGAGCAGTGATGGATAGGGCCCATATTAACTGCCTCCAGGGTAACCTGAACCACTCCGCCGCTGCACAGGACCTGCTGGTCCAAACAGTGGCGGAGTGGGGGGCGGATGTGGCCATCGTTGCGGAGCCCTACCACGTCCCCAACGTGCCCAGTTGGGCAGGGGACAGGGAAGGGCTCGTGGCGATCCACAGTCCGCGGGTGCCCCTCTCAGTGCGGGAGAGGGGCGATGGGTTCGTGGCGGCCGTCTGGGGGAAGTACGCGCTAGTCGGCGTGTACTTCTCCCCCAACCGTGCCTTCAGAGAGTTCGAGGTATTTCTCGACTCCCTGATGGTAGCGGTCAGGCGGCTGGCACCTCGTCCCGTGGTCCTGCTTGGCGACTTCAATGCCAAGTCCAGGGCCTGGGGCGAGGTGACCACGAACCCGAGGGGGCGGGCGGTTGAGGAGTGGGCAGCCGAGGCCGGGCTGGTCCTCCTCAACCGAGGGACGGCGCAGACGTGCGTGCGATGGAACGGGGGGTCTATAGTGGACCTCTCGTTTGCGTCGCCGGCCGTTGCACGACACGTCTGGGGGTGGCGTGTGAGGGAGGAGGCGGAGACGCTCTCGGACCATAAGTATATATGGTTCGAGGTCTCCACCTCCGACTCGGAAGGCAGGGCACGCCGCCCCAGGGGAGCGCCGTTCCCCCGCTGGGTCCTCAGCCGGCTTGACCGGGAGCTGGTTGAGGAGGTGGCCATCGTCCAGAATTGGGGGATGGGACGATGGCCACCGGAGGAGGGGGTGGACGCGTCTGCTCTTCGTCTGCGCCATTCGCTGACGGAGATCTGTGACGCGTCGATGCCGCGGTGCGCACGCCGCCCGAAGAAGAGGGCGGTGTACTGGTGGTCTCCCGAGTTAGCTGAGAAACGGGAGACCTGCGCCGCGGCGAGGAGGGAGGTTGCCCGCGCCCGGAGAAGACGCAGAAGGGACCTCGTGGAGGAGGCCCGACTGTGGGCTGCCTACGGGGACCTGAGGGAGTCCCTGAAGGCAGCGATTGGTCGGGCCAAGGATCTGGCCTGGGAGGAACTGCTCCAGACGCTGGAGAGGGATCCGTGGGGACGCCCATTCAAGGTCGCCCGGAAAAAATTCCGGGGCCTGGCGTCCCCGATCTCGGAGACTCTCCAGCCGGAGGTACTGGACAGGGTCGTAGGGGCGCTTATTCCCTGCGACCCTCCAGGGTTCCTCCCGCCGAGGATGGCGCCGTTAGCTCCCGCCGAGGCAGGCGACGAGCCTCTCCCTCCCCATACCAGCGATGGGGAGATGGAGACGGTGGTACGTCGCCTGCGCGGGAGGCGGAAGGCGCCAGGGCCAGACGGGGTCCCGGGCTGCGTCTTGGGCTTGGCCCTCAAGTACCTGGGGGGCAGAGTGCGAGGGCTGTTCGACCGGTGCATAACGGTCGGACAGTTCCCCAGGCCCTGGAAACAGGGCCGCCTCTGCCTCATAGGGAAGGAGGGCCGCCCCCAGGACTGCCCGTCTGCGTATCGGCCCCTCGTCATGCTGGATGACGTCGGAAAGATGTTCGAGAGGATAATATCTTTCCGCGTCATCCAGCACATGAGAGACGTGGGGCCGGAGTTAGCGGACGCGCAGTTCGGGTTTCGGGCGGGACGCTCGACGGTGGACGCCTTGATGAGGCTGAAGAGGTGGTCGATGGAGGCCACCTCTCAGGGAGATAGGTTGTTGGCGGTGTCACTCGACATCGCCAACGCCTTCAACAGCCTCCCGCACTCTGTGATAGTGGAGGCGCTCCGGTTCTTCGGAGTGCCCCACTATCTCAGGAGGCTGCTGGAGGACTATCTCCGAGGGAGGGAGGTGTCCTACGTGGACAGTCAAGGCGTCAGGGTCGAGCGTCCGGCGGGCTGCGGGGTTCCACAGGGGTCGGTGCTCGGACCGCTTCTGTAGAACGTGGGCTACGACTGGGTCGTCCGGGGCGCACTTCCGAGTGGGGTGCGCCTGATCTGTTACGCGGACGACACCCTTGTCGTAGCCCGGGGGGGGAGGTGGGAGGAGGTGGAGCGCTTGGCCACGATGGGAGTAGCCCTGGTGGTCAAGCGCATCGAGATGCTCGGACTTAGGGTGGCGGTCGGAAAGACCGAGGCCCTGCTGTTCCACGGGCCTCGGCATGGGGGCCGCCGCCGGGGGCGAGCATCTCGGTAGGGGGGGGCACCGGATCCGGGTGAAGGCCCAGATGAAGTACCTGGGCCTCACCCTGGACGGTAGATGGCGGTTCGAGGCCCATTTTAAGGGACTTGGACCGCGCATCGCCGGTGCCGCGGCGGCACTGGGGCGGCTCCTCCCGAATGTGGGGGGGCCTGGCCAGAGGTGCCGCCGGCTCCACGCAGGGGTCGTGCGGAGCATGGCCGTCTACGGGGCACCCGTGTGGGCGGACGCCCTCAGCTCCCACAACATCCGTGTGCTGCAATCTGTGCAGCGCACGGTGGAGCTGAGGGCGATACGTGGATACCGCACGGTATCTGTAGCGGCGGCCTGCGTGCTCGCCGGCTCCATGCCGTGGGAGCGGGAAGCGGAGGTGCTCGCTGCCGTGTACCGGCACTCGGCAGCGAGGAGGGATGGTGGTGGGCTCCGCTTCCACCCGGCGGAAGTTAGAGAAGAGCGGTTAGAGAGGCGGGAAGAGGAAATGGTGAAGTGGGAGGAGGACCTGGCGGATGCGCGCTATGGACGGCCTACTATAGCCGCCATCCGCCCGGTCCTCCGGGAGTGGGTGGGGAGGAGGCACGGCTCCCTCAGGTTTAGACTTGTGCAGGTACTGTCCGGACATGGGTGTTTCGGATGGTACCTGCATAAAATAGCCAGGAGGGAGCCGTTGCCGAGGTGCCACCACTGCGACGCGGCGGAAGACACGGCGCACCACACCCTCGCGGAGTGCGCCGCGTGGGAGGAGCCGCGTCGAGCAGTGGTGGGGGCGGACCTCTCGCTGCCGGCGGTCGTCAAGGCCATGGTCAGCAGCGAAGAGGTCTGGGGGGTGGTTGCCTCCTTCTGCGAACAAGTTATGTTGCAGAAGGAGGCAGCGGAGAGGGCCCGTGAAGAGGATCCGAGGGCGGATCCTCGGAGGCGGAGAAGGCCCAGGGGGAGGGAGGCACGCTACGTGCGGAGCTTCTTCCGCATGTAGGCGTGCCCGGGAGGGGGGGGGGGTGTGTTTGTGTTGTGATGTCTTTTTTTGTTGTTTGTGTGTGTCGTCGTGTTGTTGAGTCTTCTTCTTCTGCTTTCCTTCTTTCTCTCTTCAAGGTATCCCTCTCCTTCCTACGTCTTGTCGACTGAAACAAGATGAGTGAAGGAGAGGGACCTAAGCTCCCTTTGAAAGTAGTGGCGGGCTACTTCCCCTTTTTCTTTGCCCGTCACTGCTCTGTCCCTTCTTCGTTCTTCCCTTTATGGGGGCAGGAAGTACATCCTGCCCCGGACTGTCGACCTGACGGTCGTGCCTCCTTCCGAGGCGGGCTAAGTGGTGGAGGGGAACTATTCTCCTTCATCCCTACCGGGCCATTGCACGGACGAGGCCTGGTGGGTTCGCTGCAGGGGGCGACGCGGTGCTTGCGAAAGCCAGCCCGTGTCGCCCCCATCCCAAATGCAGTGGACGGCCCCGGGGAGTTTTAGTGGGTATTCCCGGGCGCTCCACGCCCGGGCGAGTCCCACACTGGCACGGAGCTCGTCCCTCCGTGCCCCCTTACCTATTGTATGGGGGGACTACGGTCTCACTAGTACAATAGGTAAGGGTAGTGCGTAAATGCATTTCCCAGATTTTTTACAAGTTCAAAATGTATTGCGACCACAAAGCGAATACCAACATCCTACAACTAACACAATTTTATAAACATATATAATATTTTTTTTACTTCATAGGTACTTTTATAAATAATGTATATGTTTTGATATTATAAGATAGTATGATGTAAGTAAATAGGTACTATCAGTGTATGTGTTGAGATCCACTTTCGTGGACCCCCATTTTCATTTCATGGACCCCCAATTTTTTTTTTTTCGCTGACGTAGATCCCTTGCACGTTGTCATAGACCCCTAGGGGTCGATATAGACCACTTTTGGAATCACTGCTCTAAGTATTCTACCGGTAAACAATATTAATTATTATAATTTTGCTCGCTACAGTGTGTGTACAATAAAGGAGAATGAAGTATTAGATCGCTGGAAGTCATTGGACTCAAACAAGGGGCCTGGTCCCGACATGATTCCTCCCATTTTCTTCAAAAAGTGTGCACAGTCCCTGTACAAGCCACTATCAATAATTTACAATGAGTCACTTAAAACAGGCGTATTTCCAAGCAAGTGGAAAACACCGCATGTAACTCCCATCCCTAGTGTCTAGAAAGTTAGACACTGTCACAAATTATAGACCAATATCTATATTGTCTACCTGCGGTAAAGTGATAGAATCAATCGTTTATGCTGATGACTCATTTTAAACAGATATCTCACACTGATCAGCATGAATTCTTACCTAAAAGATCAACTAATACTAACTTAATTAGCTACGTATCAGATATCATTGATGCTATAGATAATAAAAATGAGGTACATGCAATCTACATGGATTTTAAAAAGCATTTGATCTAGTAAATCATGATTATTTGGTGTCAAAACTTGAACGCACAGGAATTTACGGATCATTACTTAGATGGTGTGAAACCTATATAAAAATCGTTCACAACGTGAACGTCGTGGTTTTCGTTCTGAGAGCTATGAAGTTCCTTCTGGTATCCCACATGGCTTACATTTGGGACTACTATTTTTTTAGTCTTTATAAGCGGCATCACAAATATAATAAACTCCAAATGTAAGGTGCTTGCAGATGATTTGAAATTATACCGCAAAATTATGAATGAAAAAGATATAATAATGTTGCGAAATGAATTTAACAACATTCAAAACTGGTGTTTTTCACATAAGATGAAACTGAATCTAGATACATGCTTCTGTATAAAGTTTAAAAAAAAACACCAATCTTCCGGTGTCTATAATATAAATAATACTATACTATCCGAAGTATCCTGTATTAGTGATCTTGGAATTATAATTGATAGCTAATTAAATTTTAGACCTCACATGAATGATATAATTAAAAAGATTTCTCATTTAGCAGGTTTTATAAACCGAAAAATGACATTAATTAGCCAACCTAGTGTAACAATTTTATTACAAAATGCAATTGTTCGAAGTGTTTTAAAGTATTGTAGTACCGTATGAAACCCCTGCTACCAGATCCACATCAACAGGATTGAGTGCGCCCAAAAACGATTTTTATACTATTTGGCATTCTTTGATAATAAGTATCGGACTCTTGATTCGTATAGCAAAAGATTATCGTACTACAATCAAGAAACACTGTAAAATCGTAGGACAATAGTTGATATTAGATTTTTATACAAGCTAGTCGACGGGTATGTCGATTACCTCGAATTAGAAAGATTATCTTTTTCCATTACACGTTCATCAAGCCGAGTATGCAATCGAAAAACATTTGTTTACCTTATTACCTCTTTCACGAACTAACTTAGATCAGCATTCACCCAGGTACTGCATGTGCTGCTCGTATAATAACACAAAAATAATTTGATGTGTTTATTTATAGTCCTTTCGCCTCATTTAAAACTAGTTTTAGGAAATATTATCAACAAAATCGTGATTAAAAATTCGCGATATTCGCATTGATTAATTGAGCTTTTATTTTTTATTATAATTTAACATTTTAATTGTCGTTTTTGTTGTTAGTTTTATTATTGCCTTAACTCTCAGTTATAGTTTTGTTATTCTTTTAACGTCGCTATGTTATAAATAATAGAAGCTTTGTCTACGCCAAGAAGGGGCAATTTAAATCAACTGTATTAAAATAAGTTATTTGTATAATTGAAAATTGTACCGTTTTGTAGACCAATAAAAAAAACCCAAATAGGTACCTAATGCATGTCTATGGTAAAATAGTTATTTTTTTTTTTTCAATATACATTACGTATTCACATTCATTCTCATTATGCTATACCTACTTTGCTACTAAATATTATGAAATTAGTTGACACCGTGAACCGGTAATTCCAGAACATAACTTCACTGAAAACACTTCAATTTAGCTCTGAAAATCTGATCATTTTCATAAAATTGCAAAATAGATTTTTAGTTGCCTTGAAATCGATGAATAGTTGTGAACTATGTTGTGAAAATATGGCAATTAATAGATTGTATCAATTACCCAATCTATAAAAGTGCGGTCCGCAGTGGTATCTCACATTGACCTATGTGGCCCTTGACCTGAAAAGTGTGACGACCACTGACCTATCACTTACAATTGGCTCATAATAACCGTCTCTCTGGACTTAATTTTAACTGTGGATGAAGTTCCAAAACCTAGATTTATTGTAATGAGTTGTTTCTATATAAATTCAGTAATAATACTTTGTTCTTTGGTACCAGACTCTGGACCTTTCAATTTATTGTAAATCTGTGAAACTGGTATATATTCTTCTGTACTTCAAAGCTGAATTTATTGTTTCATAGTATTCACTCTATTATAATCAGTTGAAAACGTGACGTATATCACGTGATCAGATATATATTAATAAAATGATATTGTTTATCCATACATTATTGCTAAATTCGCAGATGGAGCAAATAATAAAAAGAAATAGATTTTTCAAGAATTTATTGGGCTAAGGTGTCCTCAAATAAAAAAAAATCGTCAAATATAAATTTTCAATATGCACAGTTACACCTTTATACATGTAAATAATATAGTACATAACAAATAAATAATAAATAGTACCAAAGTTTTTAATATTTATCATAAAACTGTTGTTTGGTGTGACAAATATCATACAAAGTGACTTGACTAAATGCCGATTTGTTTAAACGAGCATTAGATTGAAATATAAATTTATGTTATTCTAATTTTTTGTTTTTTTTTTTTTTAATAATTATATAATCTGTCAAACATGGCATTTTATTTTTTCTTTGTCTGTTATAAATTTAAACATAATTATGTAACCAAATTATTATTGTTTTAACCACTCAACTATCTTATTACTATTACAAACAACATAATATGGCATATATGAATTAGTTTGATTCGAAATACATTAATTTTTTTTTCTTTTAGAAATAAACAATTGCAACATAATTATAAAACCTAAGCATGTTATTTAACTTACTTATCGAATAATCGTCAATATCAAAACATTTATCCTAGAGGTTATTGCTTATTATAATAAGAATAATAATAATTATATTTATTAGCTTGTGAAATAACTATCTTCAGTACAAAATGCCACAATTACCTATTTTAAAGGTCCTTGAATATTTGAATGTAAGATATTTTTTGGTGGATCGATTGTCTTTTGAGCACATAATTATAATCTGTCACTATCACAAGTCCCTTGGGCGGGTACCGAGATGTCTTTAAATATATCATTTTTTTTTGTTATATATATATATTGACTAAATTACATCGTTTAGTACAATGCGAGCATGATGTACGCGTGTGACATCACAGATCCAGACGGTGCTAGAAGTTTCTATCACACCCCTTGCACTACCAGTTGGCCATACCGGGCTTGTTAAGCGTCATAAAGTATATCTGACAGGACGAGCCACCCTTTGCCGAGGAGAAGAACACTTTGTCATTGCGTTCACAAAGAAACTTGAGCCGTTGGGCTTTCTTATGCATGAATACGCCGTCCAAATGTCCACTCTCAACGGACCGTATCTCGATTGCTTTATTGCCCCAGCCCATAATCTGTCCTGTGCCAATGTACGCGACTGATGTCGGCATTTCTCCCCACTGCAACAAACATTTTTTTTTTTTTTTTGTTTTTAGATATATTTACGAATACTTTCGGGTGTTTTTATCACTATAGGACACTGGAGTTGCGAGTTGTAAAAATAAGTTTTTTTTACAAGGTATATATAGGCTGATGTTAAGTGACGATGTGGTCCAGGATGGTAAACACACTAAGCGTAGAGATACTGGTCTCAAGTGATGCTAGCGGAACACACCTATTGGTATTGGTGACAGGTTTTTAAACTTGAGGGTGGTAGCTACCCAGGCGGAAATCATAAAACGCTATGGTTTCCTCACGATGTTTTCTTTCACCGAAAGCTCAGGCCGATTTTAGAGTCAGATAGATGGGGATCAAACTCACGTCGATTGACGCGGAATCTGGCCGCACTACCAGCTGCGCCATCATCGCTTCGCTAATACACAATATTTTTTTTTTTTTTTTTATGATCCTGATTACCTATCTAAAACTTGTATACTCCTCAGCTCACAATACTTATTTTAGTAATTTAGATAAGTGTGTCGGTAAATATCGAATTCGGTAAATTCGACTTTGGGTGAAAATGTATTTTTTAATGCAATATAGTTGCAATTTTGCTAAGGAACATGACACACTTGTCAACAGTATGATAATATCAATTGTTTTGCTAAATAGTGCTTTTAGTTTATAGTTTGAATGCATATCAATTTCATCAGTCAAATTAATCGCATAAATCCTCTTCTTTATATCAAATTTGGCTATATCCAATCTTGCTTTATTACCTTGATAAAGCAAAAATAATTTCATTCTACAAGTAAAACTAGTAGCAATAATCTCTTTTTGAAAAACTATTCGCCACGAAAAAAGCGTCACGTGGGATATTTTAATATTAACCAACACAAGTGATATTAATATAGAAACGATATTTGAAAAAATCATTACGATCTATGGTTAATATTAAAGTATAACCATTTATCTTTAAGTAATTTAAAAAAAAGTCATATTTTTTATTTCAAACTTTTTAAAACATTTTGTGGTCGATCATCGAATCGAACTGATCGAGCGATAATAGTAATTTCAGATTTTTAACCCTTTGATAACCCATATACAAACAAACTGTCAAATAATGCCAAGCGAAAATGAACCTTATCTTCAGATCTTAAGGTTTGACGATAGTCTTTTGTTACAGATATATGACCTTACGTAGATAATTTATTACGGCCATTCACATGTGTCCTATAAGGCAAAAGGTGTGCTTCCGTGTTGTGGCCAATTGTTAACGAATTTTTTTTTATAACAAACTTCAGAATAATGTATTTTAAAGTTCAACTTATTTATTTTATTAATAAATTTATAAAACATTTATAAATTTACTGTTTCTAAGCAGTAGCGATAACATACAAGAAAAATATTATATTTATACAATATAATATAGTAATCTAAGTAATACATAATTGTAAAGTATGTTTGCTATTCCCAAACCGCATATTCGAATGTGATGAAACTTTCGTATGTCGAATGCAACGTAAGCCGAGTACAACTAGTTTGTAATGAAATAATAATAACAATAGGCTATTTTACTATGAGTGTAAAAATAAATACAAAAATATTTTTATGTACTTCTCGACATGAAAATACTTTCATATATTATATAAACTATCATTATTCTGTTAATTTTTTTTTTATAAATCTTGAGACAATGTGGTAAGACTGTAAATTATGATAAATTGTTTTATATTTTATTTCGAATATAATTTTGATACATTCATTTGTTTTAGACTGATTTATTCTATATTTTTATATTATATTTGTCAAGAAATTGTGCGCCAAAACTTAAATGACAGTAAGTGACATTTTACATTTCCTCATGTGCATCAAAGTTGCCCAATTGGGCAAGTTCAATAGCTGACGGTGTTAAGCTCTTTTTTTACCCTATAATGAATGTAATGTCAGATTATTAATTTAAGAGTAAAACTCATGAAAAAAAGCGTTATTAAAACAAACAAACAAACAAACCTGAAGTACAATATTCTTGCTGACGCGTCCATACGTGTTCACATACATTCCTTCATTGTCATAGCAAAGCAATAATTGAACTCCGTTTGAATTCGGAAGAGGTACGATACAATGTGGAATAATAGCTCCCTGTATCTGCAACAATGCACATAATGAATATTCAAGGCTGACAAACACTTTCATATTAATTATAACAGTCGTATAGAGCAACAAAAGTTTTTTTTTTTTTTTTTTTGTAAAGTACAGCAGTGATGATTGATGTATAAACTATATTTTTAATCTATAGGCTGTTCACTTATATGGCAACACGAAGTTAGTAGCACAAAGTTTAAATTTAAACCAATATTAACGGTCTTTTTGTTGTTGGCGATTGTGGATAGATAAATTGTAAATATGAAAGAAAGAAAGAAAATAAATTTATTTCTTACATACATAATTTACAATTAATAACAGGAAAAGAATATAAAAAAAAAATATTGAAAACAAAAATAAAACAAGTGATATTACTAAATAAGATATAGATAATACCCGTTTATGGGGACTGTTTAAACAAAATTTTTGAACGTTTGTGACAACCCTATGGTCCACCTTGTCAGCGATAGCTCTTATCCGGGAGTTTTTGCCGGGATCTCATTCTGTCATGTAGCAGTTGTATTCTTTAATTCATTAAACATGTGTATATTTTGACTCTATATCGTGTAATCTTGGTGGCGTTTTTGTGTGATATAATTTAGTTATTGTGTTCAGGATAAGTTTATTCTAAGTGGATAACGCGTTACATTTATTCGGAGGTGCCGACAAAACTCCATGGAAAGTTCGAGCAGGATGGGCCACCGTTTTTGCTGGAGCTTGGTAATGGTGATACAAGATTGAAAATACATAAGTGAAGCGGAAGTAACTTCAGCTATCTACCGAAATTTCCGTCAAAATCGGTCCAGCAGTTCCGAAGATTTTCCGGAACAAACAAAACAAAAATTTTGAAAATTGTATTTTTAATATAGGTATCGTATCGTATCGTAAATTCTTATCAATTTAGTATTTATATTTATTTTAACATTACAAATAGACACTTCAATTTTATTCATTAAAATAAATCATACAGTCAACGTTTATAAAAAAGTAAAACAAATAGTTGAATGGTAATATTTACTCTCCAACACCTCATGCTCCTAAAAGGGATAAATACCTGATTCACCATTGTTAATGAACACCTAGGATTTTTAAAAATATGTTTTTTTAATTTATAAAAGCTTGAAGGGCAATGGAGAGGGTTATGCTTGGAGTTTCACTGCGTGATCGAATCAGGAATGAGGAGATCCGCAGAAGATCCAAAGTAACCGACATCGCCCGAAGAATTGCTAAACTCGAGTGGCAGTGGGCTGGGCACATTGCTTGCAGAACCGAAGCCCGATGGGGGCAACGGGTTCTCGAATGGCTACCACGCACCGGAAGACGTAGCGTGGGTAGGCCCCCCATACACAAGGTGGACCGACGACCAGGTGAAGCGGTCGTCGTAGAGATATTTGGGTGAGACCTATGTCCAGCAGTAGACTATTTCGGTTGAATAGATAGAAAAAAAACGATAATAAATAGTAGTAGTTATACTCACATGCTTTGGAATATAAATGTCATAGACAGTGGTAGTGTCAAGGTCAACGGCATGAAACCCATCAGCCGAACCATAGATTACTTTCAGTCTTGTGCCCTCTTCAATCGTTAAATCTACCAGTAGAGGTCTGGAAATAAACAGATACTCCATTAAATGTTCAGTAATTACAAAAGTAAAATAAAATCTTATTAACATGTAATATATGAAGAAATAAATACGAAATATTGTTATTACTTATTGCAATGTTCTATATAGGATAAAAAGAGAATGTGGAGGGCATCATCTGAGAGCATCTGGAAGGATCGACTCTTATAATATTCATTTGTTATTTGGAATTTATCAAAAAAAAAAGATAACAGGAAGAGATATTAAATAACACAACATAAACTCACGCCTGTTATCCCCGAAGGGTTAGGCAGAGGTGAAGTAGCAAACTACACCCACATGTCGCCGAACTTAGTTCCATCCCAGGTGTGACAGGGGGCGAGCCTGTCGCCCATATCGGGCACAAATTCCAGAGTCCAGGATGATACTGAGTAGAAAAACCCAATATCACTTGACCCGACCCGGGGATCGAACCCGAGACCTCAGAACGACAGTCGTACCGTAATAAAACTGCGGCACCGAGGCAGATATTTAATAGTGCAATGAAATTGTAAAAGGTACCGTTAAAAATGCACAAATTAAACAACTATGCCTATTCTCGGCCTTTTTTTGGGACTACTTTAATTTATTATAATGAACAGAATTGATTATAGATTGAACAGAGCAAGGATGTGAAATGCAAATGATCTATGATTTATGCATAGTGATTAGTTTGCTAATTTGATTCAAGTGACGTGTATGTATTCCTTATAATACAGTGAAACTCGAATATGTATGAAACGTGTATTGGAAATAATGGCGGTTGTCGCTATCTTGCTCTATTAATACCTATTCGACTCTGTCGCACGCGTCGATAAAGCCGCCATACTTGTTTGTTTGGTTGGTATACGGTTCGAGTACATGTTTCAACATTCTTCATATTTTTGTATGGAAGTCCCGTCTCTTTTTTATATACTCTTTGGTACGAGTATCGAATACATAATTTGAGTTCAGATTAAAAACATTATAATATAGAGTTTCATGTTTCGGAATCAGTCACTTTATCCAACTAGAAAATTGTTGTTTTTTTTTATGTGATCGACGATGATGAACACACTAAGCTTAGAGGTTGTCGAGTGATGCTGCCGGAACACACCAATTGGTATTTAGCGACAGGTTTTCGAACTTGTGGGTGGTGGTTTGGGCTCGAATTCGCTTCTATTGACGCGAATTACGGCCGCATTAGCCACTTCGCCATCATCGCATCGCATCGCTTTAAAAGTTCGGATATTACAAATGTTTCAGAAAGCCTAAAGATGCCACATCTGAGTTGTAGTAAAAATAGAATCTTACCTATGTTGCAGTTCCCCAAAACTTTTGAAGGCCATAAATTTATGATATGGTTTCGGGGCCCACGCGTAGATCTCAATAGAGTCCTTAAGTGCAATCACGAGAAACTTTATCCTTTCGTATTTAACTATACGAAAATGTACCGCGCCTTGAAGTTCACCAACGTTTATCCAACCATTTCTTCTTTCAGCTTGCTGTTAAAAAAAAAAGGATAACATAATTATTAGGGTTAACAAAACTAGGCAGTCAATCATGGCGACTGTGCAAGTGAAAACTCGAAAAAAAAACTGTTTTTTATTTTAATTTTAAATTAGTTAATTGAAATCTATATTAACCCCTCGAGCACTAACCTGGCGTTTACGCCAGCTTTTCATTGTTTTACTATTGTCTCGTTTTTATGGGTAATGGACATATTAATAAATAAAATTGGAGTGCCTGTTTGTAATTTCAATTTTTTTTTACTAAATAGGTATGAATTTATATATATGATACCAATACCAAAAATACAATTTTTATATTTTTTTTGTCTGTCTGTCTGTTTGTTCCGGCCAATCTCCGGGACGGATGGACGGATTTTGACGGGCCATTTTTTGGTAGATAGCTGAAATTACTTCGCCTAACTTAGGATACTTTTAATTTTCGAAAATAATTAAGGTTCAATATAATAAAAAAATAAAACGCAGTGAAGAGTATACGAAACGCGGGCGCAGCCGCGGGCACTCAGCTAGTTATTAATATAACCTAACATTACTCTTTTTTTTACGTTCTATTGGCGCTCCGGCAATAATTATGCACATTTTCATATAGTTTATTCATAATCATAACATGCGATATTGTGGCGTAAGTATAAACTTTACTAGCTGGTGCCCGCGGCTCCGCCCGCGTTTCATATGTTCTGTGCATATGACGTTTCATTTATAGGTAATTTAAAAAAACAAATGAATGAATAAAAGTAAGAGTATTTTGTTTTTATTAGCGGAAAAACTGTATATAAGCGTAAATTGAAGTGGAAAATGTACAAAAGAGTAAATCGAAAAAAAAAAAAAATGAGAGAGGATCGGTGGAATCCGAAAAATACTGCGTTGAAAGGTATTAGTCCTATCCCGATATGTTCAGTAGTTTTTGAGGTGATGGTTCGTTAAAGGAATAATAAACAAACAAATTGACAAAACATGGCAAAGGGCTCATAGAATTTGAAAAATATATAGCCTATAACCATCTACGATTAATTCCGCGTCGAATGGTTGTGGTTTCACGCTGATCGGTCCAGTAGTTTTCGAGTTTACCTCGAACAAAGAAAACAAACTTTTGCTTATATATATATATATATATAGATTATTTATCTCTGAGCGCTAGCACTTAAACGCAATCTTATATTTGGCATACTGCAGTATGTTGACGGATGACGGCATTAGTAACCGGAAGTTTTTCACTAAAAAAATATCAAGTACTAGCCACTCTCCGCGGTTTTACCCGCTTAGTTCCCGTTCCCGTGGGGTTTTCGGAATAAAAACAATCCTATGTCACACTCCCTGGATTTTGAACTTTGTATCTCCATACAAAATCCATTCGTTTTTAAGTTTATTCGTTACATACAAAAATACAATTCTTCACTGCATTTTTTTAATACGGAACCCTAATTTTTGTTTAATACTAAGATAAAGTAGAAATATCTCTCATCTTAATTCAAGCACTTGCCTTTAAAATCGGATTTTATTTCATTTTTTTAAAGTTTTTTTTTACGCGGAACCCTAATTATTTTCAAAAATCCAAAGTACCCTAGGAGTAACTTCAGCTATCTACTAAAAAAAGTCCCTACAAAATCCGTAAAGCTGTTTCGGAGATTAGCCAGAACAAACAAACAGACAAACAAAATGTTTAAAAATTGCATTTTTGGTACCGATATGTTTAGTACCGATCTGTTTAGAAAAAAAAAAAATTGACATTACATACAAACACTTCAATTTTTTTATTTATTATTAGTATAGATTAGTGATGCACCAGAAGACGTAGCGTGGGTAGGCGCCCCACAAGGTGGACCGACGACCTGGTGAACGCCGCCGGATTCAGCTGGAAGCGGGTGTTGAGGGAGACCTATGTCCAGCGGTGGACGTCTTTCGGTTCAACGGATGATAGGATTAGTGTAAATGGCAATATACTTACATCGCTAAGACCATCGGTGCGTAATATTTTGGACTTGAGCCAACTGAGATAATAGACTCGTACGCGATTCTTTTTCCCGGATACCGTCACGAGTATATTCTGCCCTTCCAACACTTCCATCTGCTGGAAGCGGCGTCGAGATATCAACTGGTACACCTTCCCTTGACCGGACCGATCGAGCAGCATTAAACCGTTTTCAGTGCCGATTAGTAAATTCACCCCTGGAATAAATAAATAAATGAACAGTCGGACACGTGTTTTGGTATTTAGGGGGCCGTACAAGTATAATACCAATAATAAAAACGATTTATTGCCAAAACATATCACATAAGTTTAAAAAAACAATCATGGCGTGATATAATAATTTTGGCAATGGGACAAGCTCAGCTGTTGCTAGGCGGTATTACCACATAGCGCTGATTTTCAGCCTGCCCCAGCCTCGATACATTGTTAATTAATAACAATCGAATATAAAGATGTAATGGAGAAATCTATATATATATATATATATAAGCAATGTTTGTTTTCTTTGTCCGAGGTAAACTCGAAAACTACTGGACCGATTAGCGTGAAACCACAACCATTCGACGCGGAATTAATCGTAGATGGTTATAGGCTATATACTTTTTGGATTCCATCGACCCTTTCTCATTTTTTTTCTTCATTCATTTGGTTTTTTAGGTACGCAGTGAAGAATATATGAAACGCGGGCGGAGCCGCGGTCACAGAGCTAGTAATATATAAGTTGTAAGTATATGAAAAGGTAACATATATATATATATATATATATATAATGAAAGTGATAAACCCTCTAGTAGATTCACTAACATAAACTGCATGTGGTTACGGAGGGCTCCAAACTTCGGTATTATGTTTGTTTTTTACAAAATGCTCTCTGAGCATCGGTGAGGAAACTACGGGTATACTTTAATAATGTCTATTTGAACGCGATGATGGTGCAGTGGATAGTGCGGCCGGATTCCGCGTCGGTGGGCGCGGGTTCAAATCCTATCCAACTCTAAAATCGGCCTGAGCTTTTGGCGAAGAAAAACATCGTGAGGAAATTACAGCATGGTGGTAGGGCATTTCGGAATAACACCACCTTCAAGTTTAAAAACTTGTCGCCAAATACCAATAGGTGTGTTCCGGCAGTATCACATGAGAACCAGTATCTAGGCTTAGTGGGTTTACCATCCTGGACCAGATCGTTAATTTACATCAGGTGAGATTGTGATCATAGAGTTGAGCCTATATCGTGTAAAAAAACCGTTTTTTTGTCAGCAATAGTAAGCAACACCCCCCACTGCGAACATGAATAAGCAAATAATGCTTTCATAGTCAAAATTCGACTCCCTCCCATGACAACAAAAACAAACAAAGCACGGCTCCCACCCCCCATTTATGATGATGATGATGAAAAGCTCCTTATACAGTTGGTTACGACAGTGGCAGTTCTATACTTACCCCATAGAGCAGCGCATAATATTTCAGAGTTGAAGCGTTTCTTATATTTGCGTATTTCCGGTGTGTCCGAGGACAGGTCGTGCCCAGTGGGGGTCACGTTCACATTCACGTGACTCTCGCGCCGGGAGGCATTGCCCCCCGACCCCCCGGTGCCGCCGCTACCGGTCGAGCCGGCGCCGAAGCCGAACGTGAGGAACGATCGCTGCTTCTGTTGCAAAGAGAGGAACTGTTGCTGGGACCCAACGGACGAATTGGACGGGGACTGCTGCAGGGGGTGCGGTGACAATGCCCCCGTCACGAACGATTTCGACGGGGTGGATTGGACTGACGATGACGGAGGAGGATGGTGGTGATGATGAGAGAGGGGTGTACCACCGCCGGCGAGCGCTTGCCTGTACTGCAACACAAAGAAAAAAAAATAACAAACCTCAAGTAGAAATAATACAATTTATACTAATACGCAGGCTAACGTATGTTTAGATTATGAATAAACCACAATATGAAAATGTATATAGATGTAACAAACAGACAAATGTTACATATTTATGTTAAATGTTAGGTTATGTTAATAATTTTAATTATTTATACTAAAATTTAAACACAGTTTTTCCAATGTTTCGACTTTTCACATCTATCGGCAGTCCTCATGGCTGCCTACGTATTTTTTTATGACATATGGATCTGAATGTTTATTACGTAAACAATTTTCATTAAAAAAAAAATATACCAATGCCAATGTTTATGTCAGAGTTAAATAAACATCAAATTATATATCTCAACAGTTTACAAGTTTAGTTTACTTTTTTCTTGCGGTATACAAAACAACCATCTCAGTATCGTTGTGGTGAGAGTTAGTTAAATCCGTCCCCCATATGATTAGTTGTCATTCCAAAATGTAGTTGGAAAGTTATTAGCATGATGGATATAATAATATTATCTAGCAAGAGTACCAATAATCCATGAACTTATGGCATATGTTGTTATGTAATAATAACAGGCAATAAATATTTTTATTTGCATGCGCTCGACAAGTGCGCGTGAATCCGGTTAAATATTATAAATAATATATTTTTCACTGTAATCCATTGATATATTTTTTTTTTTTATATATCATATAAATATATCAAGTTTTATATATCAATGCTGTAATCTAATATATTCTATAACAGTGTGGTTTAAATATGTTACTCTTAATTTTGATATTCATTAGATTTATCATAAGCAGTGTCTTAGACTCAAAGCAAGATTTGATTAAAAACTTAAAAAAAAAAACCTAAATTATTAATAATTATTACATTTATTCTAGCGTTTAGCTGTAAGTTTTCCTGTAATAAAGAAAATATATATTTTTTTAATCAAATTTAGTCTAGTCTAGATTCACGAAAACGGTATATATGTGAAAATATATTTTTTTCCGAGTACTTGACAATCCTTCGACCCTCTAAATAAGTTATTAAAGCCGTTACAAATTGTACTACCGGTAAAAAAGCTTGGGTAATTTGCATCGATTTGCAGTCGATATGAATAACGTGATATTTCGTACATGAGATGAAAGCTTCTATAGAAAATGCATAAATATAGAATATAGAAGTACTAATTTTATTTAAACAAACAAACAAACTATGATAATTTTAGAAGCATTTCTTCTTGCTTGCAATTCGATTAATACTTACGCGGTGGTAAATGGGAGTCTGCGAATCGGGCGCGGAGAGGCTCCATGGTGTTTGCATGATTGACAACCATTTATAAATTAATAACGATACACCAACAAACTATACACCGTACATATATGTGATTGATTTAACAAAACAAAACTTCCAAGATAAAAAATTGAATGAGATTTATGATTAGTACAATTGAAAAAAAATCACCCATTTTTATTAAGAATGTATTAACTTTTATGTTTTGTTATATTATTTTTGAATATTATCAAAATAAGTCAACATTTTGAGCTAAATACTTACCTTTATATACTTAATAAACTACAAATGGTAACTAAAAAAATTCAATCGTATGTTGTAAACTCAACAGGTTAAATATGAAGGATACATTATTGCTTGTTATTTGAATCCATATTTTAATAATTATTCCTCAAGCGAAAGGTTGATGATAAAACTGCTTAATAATCGGGACATATAAATAAATAAAAAAAAACCGGTGTGTAGGAGCAATTCGTTATAGAAACACCAGTAATGGTAGCCACTAGTATCAAGCTGTTGTCATATTATATAAGTTCGTAATTTATGACATTATGGGCTTATATGATATGGAATGGCGACAGAGCGCGATTAGCCATTTAGCGGCACGTAGCAATTGCTATGGGAAATAAACCAAGCCACGCACACACACACACACCTAATAACTATTCTAAAATTAAGTACCGGATACAATCTTATTGTATACGTGCATTATTATTCTGTAAGTTATATTAGTTACAAACTGCAGCGGAAAATCTTTTCTTTTTCAACAATAAAAAAATTGTCAAGGTGTCCAACCGGTCAATATAGAAAATTAATTCAATTATATAAGTATTCTGTTCCATTTAAATGGTAAATTTTTATAAGTAGGTAATGTAATTTAATGGCTCCCTGTTCACATTTCCTGCGGACTAGGAGTGTGCGTTATATATCGAATCATCTTATCTTATATATATATCTATAAGTTTTAATCTCAAAAGGTTATTACAGGGTGGATCATTACGTGAACGATAGTGATGTCTGGAATTAACCCACATCTCTGTGCTTCCACTAACATTATTAAGACTACGATTTGTATAGTTTTTTATATGACAAAAAAAATGATATATATTATATTTATAAAAAAAAAGAACCAGATCGAGTTTCTTGCCGGCTCTTCTCGACTGGGTTGTTTTCCGAACCGGTGGTAGTGTTTTAGACGTTCATAAGCGCCTTCTTAGGGCCTTAATTGAATAAATAAATTTTGATTGATTGATTGATCTATTATCGATATATTTCACTCGATATAAATATATCGAAAAAAAAATACAAGTACACTATTTCTGTTGATGTACAAATGCCATTTCTAATAATATTATATTTAAATAATAGATAATTATAGAATTTTTTGAAAGGGCACGGGTGATGGACTTTTGTTGAGCATACGTAATTATCGATATTTTTCTAGATGCACATCCCTATTACGGACCCCGCGTTGGCTATCTGGCACTAATTGGCAATGGCTATATTATTATCTATGGTCAGGATTATGGTTAATATTATGGGCATAGTATAAACTCACCTCTTCGCTAGTGGACTTGTCATGGCGTGGGGGCGTTGTCGGTTGTCCGGCTTGACTTAAGAGATCAGGTAGTACGGAACTCGTTCTAGCACCACTCCCGTCATTACCACCACTCGAACGACCCTAAACCCAATACAACGTTACAATCTGCGATGGTACCTATATATCATTTTAAAAAAAAATTATGTTAATAATAATTATTATTATTAATATATCTATTATTAAAAATTATAAATAATCCGTTAAATACAAGTCAATGAACGATGAGTAGTGAACATGTAGCGAATATTAATTTGACAATAACAACAGCGCGACAAAACATAAACGGCAGCCAAAAAAAAAACATGCAAAACACATTCAAAACCTGTGGATTTTTTTTTTATTATTATTATATTTTTGTTCATCTCCTGTAATGGTGGTCGTTAGACGGCATTCCTATTGTTAATTTTTCGTGTCGATTGCACCGATATAAATTCGTTACTGGTTTTGTGTTGTTCACTATAGGCAGGAAGACGGCACGCGCACAGACAATAATGAATGAAGTTGGTTAATAAGTGTTAAGTTAGTTGCAAATGAGTGGTGTTAATACATGAACATTGTTAATTCCTTTTAATGACATACATAGTTTTTTTTTAAATTTAATTCTTCATTTACATTATAATTACTACTACTTGAAAGAAGATACAGAACCCAATACTACGAATACAATATTTTACAAATGTAAACTACACAGGTAACTATTATGTTATTAAGGTTATATGAAAATCACGCCAAAATATAAGACGTGTGAGCAAGATAAGTAATAATTTTTATGTTCTCTTCTGTAATGAAGTATTGAATGTACATATTTTATAATCAATTAATTTCAAATCAACAAGCACATAGCTTTCAACCATTCCCACGGATAAGTTTGTTAGACGTACAACGTACCACAACCAATATCTACAAGATCGTGTAAATAATTTTCAAAAAAAAAAAAAAAAATAGTCATCATAATAAATGTAAAAAAAATTTTTTTTAGATAACCAGAAAAACTACGCTTTCGTAAGATGGCGTTATTAAGCAATTCCGCGAAATATGAAATCATTTTAAATAATGTCATGGTATTTTTTAATCTCCGTTCATGTCAAATAATACACTCAGGTGGATTATTTTTAATTTTAATTTGATATTATAATGAAATGAGGTACTGTTTTGTTTATTTTCAAAGAATTCATTATTTAAGTTTAAAGTCAAACTCGGTATGCTCAATTCAATATTCTTCATTAGAATTAGTTCGAAATTAGCTGAATTCAATCATTAAAGTGAATCTAATCTAAAAGACATCACGGAACTACAGCTCAATTGAGCGTAGTAATTGTATCGAAGGCCTCATCTAGTATGTAGTAAAATACAATACTTCGATGTATTTTTAGTAAAAATTATTTACACAATTATGTTATAATATAATCTGTAATCAATTATATGTTAGTAAAAAGAAAAACTATGTTAGAAAACAGAACCCCCATACCAAAAGTATATCAGTTAAAAGTATGAATCAAACGATCCTGTGTGTGCAGGGAGGCATTTACCTGGTCCGGTGCGAGTACCGCTTCCTGCCCGGTCGTTATTATCTCATTGTGACGGTTATATTGTGAATTTCTCCTAAACACTATATCAGATTCAGTCTTTTCCCGTCGCGGCTTCACGATGCTCGTCACAGTAGCTGCGTTCATATTGTCTTCCTTCGGATTACCCTCATGTGTATCAGCGGTCAGATCCGGTGTACCGGCTTTCTCAAACGATGCACTATTTGTAAAACATATACTAGTCGCCGGCGAATCACTATTCACACTGCTCTGTCTACTCGCTCTATTATCACCTTCGCTGTCTTGCCTAATGAGTGCGGCAACATTTTTCAATGCATCAATAGGATTACCACTACTGGCTGTGGAAGAAGTCGCCTTTTTATTAGAAACTTTCTTATCACTCTTTTTCACTTCACCTTGCGCCGACATCCTCAAGCTGTCGTTCATTTTTATGAAATCCGTCAGTATCGGTTCGCCCGATGACGGTGGTTTTATTATCTGTTTCCGTGAATTGTTGAATATACCACTAGATCGTATCTGTTTGTTGACGCCTATTTGGCTGTCATGTTTAGGGAAGTATATGGCCGAGTGACGCGTGCTAGGTAAAGGGAATAGATCGGAATTCTCCCGTCTGAAGCCTCTAAAGAAACGGTTCGGAGAGCTCACTTCGGTGTTCTGATCGCTTTTATGTTTCGACATTTCAGATAGTTTGTCCTGATTTAGCTTCTCGCTGGGCTTCTGGAAGAGTTGTTTATGTCGTGACGGCGGTGTCGCTATGCCTTTATATTTGGGCAATGCATCTTCAGGTTCTAAACGTGATTGCCGTTGTAAATGCAATCGCTTCTCTTCTGTACTCTTAGCAGCGGCCTCTTGTCTCTTATCATCCTTCACTTGAGTGTGTTTAGACGGGAAGAATCTAGCAAAGTCCCAGTCCTTCAGTAACACGGCCTCGTCAATGTCCGATTGTCGTTTTTCGCTTTCTGTACTCTCTCTCTGGTGATTTTTCAAACATGTCCGATACAAAAAGTACAGGTAAATAATCGAATAATGAACTTAAATCAACAACAACAACAACAAAAAAAAAAACAACCTATTCTGATGAGATTATTGCTCACTGATCTAATTTTGGCGTGAAAATAGTTTTATTAACACATCGATGTGTGAGGAGGTTGGTTGGTTACCTATACAAAAATCATCTTTTCTATGTTGGAAAATGATTAATGTAAAAATGGTAAAGGAATGTGACCATTAAACAAAGTTAGCACAAAATAGCAAGGTTTTTGTTTATTGCATGACACTTACCCGTTTCATGACAAGGGTGCGGTCACCTTGAGTGTCGTCGTCATCCGGAGTGGGTGGTAGCGGCCGAGTGGGGGCACCACTACCAGAACCGCTTCCCCCATCTTCAGACACCGCGCTCAAGCCAGGCCTGTAGCAGAACTCAGGACTGACAAGCCAAACCAAAAGAAAAGGGACCAAGGAACAGAGAACAACGACAACGAAAAAAATGGGGATAAAAAAAATTTAAATAGCAAAATAAATGAAAAAAATAAATAAAATCAAATAATAATTATCATTGTGCATGTTATTGAAACATACATGCAAATAATTAAATTATACAGGTCGACTGAACGAATGTAATATTATTGGAGCAGACACTTTTTCTAACTTTCCGTACTTCACTAAGTTTATATGAAAGGTAATGCATGGTTATGTAAAATTCCTTTAGAAAAATGTACAGTATCAATGATACATTTGAACTAAATGGGACTGGACAATCTGAGTAATTAGGTCCTCCTCAAGGTGGACCGAAGACTTGGTGGAGGTCGCGGGAGTCAGCCGGATGCGGGTGGTGTAAGACCGATTGTCGTGGAGACCTTTGAGAAAGACCTATGTCCAACAGTGGACGTCTTTCGGTTCAATGGATGGATGGCGGTAACAGACAGTTATTTATAAAATATAGCGTCATTTATTGGGTCCAAATCATACTAAGAACCAACCACACGAGTTGGTAAAAAAAAACAAATTACTTCAAAATCAGTCAAGTTCTTTAGAATGAGAAGAAAACTATATTTAAGAGATTGGTGACAATGTCTTAATTATGCAATGTATCAACATATTAAAAAATATAAAATGATTTCATCAAATTCTAGGAATGAACCAATGCAAATTGATTCAGTGTTTATAGTTATTGTTTTTAATTAATGGCAACACAGAGTATCCAATTTGCTTGAACTATCATAGGAGTTTCTCCGTCACCCTAGAATATATGTTCCATGTTGTTGTAGTTTTAAACACATTTCACACCAACTTAACCATATCACACTGTCGCAAGTATAATATAGGGGTGGTCAAATAACACAAGTTAATTGGTAATTAATAAACAAGGATCCAGCCTAAAACGGTTTTCGAGTTCATGCAATCAAAAAATCACATTTCAATACATCTTTTAACTCCCTGGGGTCGATTTTGTTCCCCTGTGAATCTTATCTGTATACTAAATAATTGATTGGTTCAAACAAAATACGTCCATTGTTAGATGTAGGTCTCCTCTGAAAAGGGAGGAATTGCCATAATCGCCACGCTTGGCGATCGCAGTAGTACCACACACACGGTGCTTAGAAGATGCTGCTGTCCATCCCCTGGTTTATCCCTTAGTCGTCTTTTACGACAATGAGATATGAGGTGGTACTATTCTTAGTCGGAATTCTTAATAATACATTCTAGTATCTATAGCATATGTTTTAAAAATACAGTCAGTATGAATGATTATCAAATTCACTTCAAGATCACTTACAGCGGTTTAGGTGGATCACTGGCGAGTAGGGTCCCGTCATTTCTGACTCGTCCGCCGCTCTCTTCAGCGTCCGAGTCACTATCAGAATCATCGAACGTTGGTTCTGGTTGACTCCTCTCTACTGGCGGACCTATTCATTTGATACTTCGATTAATATAACTGACTAAGTGTTACTAGCGGTTTCAAGAGATTTGCCTCGGTGGCGCAGTTGCATTACGATGCGACTGCCGTTTTAAGGTCTCGGGTTAGATCCCCGGGTCGGGTCAGGTGGTATTGGGTTTGTCTGCTCAGTATCATCAGTTTGGAATTTGTGCCCGATATGGCGACAGGCTCGCCCCCTGTCACATCTGGAATGGAACTAAGCTCGGCGGGGAATGTGGGTGGTGTAGTTCACTACATCACCTCTGCCTAACCCTTCGGGGATAACAGTTTATGTTATGTTATGTCAAGAGATTTGACATGTTGAAGTATTGTAATTATTGGTTTTTAATATATATATATATTAATATTTATTATATTATTATATTTATTTAAGGTTTTCTATTCGTTACTATTTATGTCAAATGTCAATTTTATATTATATCTTACGCGTGCGCTCTGCTAAAGTGACCCAATTTTTAATGGATTTATTGAGGCTTTTTAAGAGGAACATTTAAAAATTAGAAACTACGTAAATAAATATAATGATGGTATATAAATAATAGTAATATAACAAATATTACAAAAACAAATTATATTAAAACCAATCATTACAGGCTTACAGGTAGTATAAAGAGAAAAAGCGTTCACGTACGTAGGTTCGAATCGAAAAAACCTAATCTTTCATTGAATTAAACCATGAAAAAACCATAACGTGGTAGTATGGCCCTTTTTTCATGGCTACCTACCTTTGATCTACCTGATTGTAAAACACACTAAGTCTAGAGGTACTGGTTCTCACGTGATGCTGCCGGAACACACCAATTGGTAGTTGGCAACAGATTTTCAAACTTGAGAGTGGTAGCTATCCAGGCGGGAATCAGTAGAAAATACCCCACCACTACCATGTTATGATTCCCTTCACCGAAATCATACATTACAAAATGCGAAAGTTTTATAAGTGTTTATTGATTGGATCACTATAAAGTTTGTACCCTCTATCTAGCGTTAGTTGTATTTTACCATTTCCATATAGTCAATTCAAGTGAGGTATGATTAAAACGATAAGGCTCAATTAAATATCAAGACAAGGATAAAGTAATCTAGAACTCAGCAAGATGTCTAAGAAATAAATAATGAAGTGACAGACCTTGTCCGTTTGTAGGTGCCCGCGGCGGACGGTTAGGAGGCTCGTTCCCTGATACGACACCCAACTCGTTGAGTTGTGCGGCTAATTTGTCCAAATCCTGTGGTAAAAAAAATAATCAAATATAAATAAGGGTGAAATCAGAATTTATGGCAGTAATTAAATGGCAGCTTGTCATTTATATTCAGAAAAAATTTTAAAATACGTTTACTGGGAAAAATATTAAAATAAAACTATATAACGTGCGTTATAAATTCAATTATTGTATCAAAAACCCGGCCAATCATGTAGGTAAAATCAATCAGCTGAGGAACGCGAGCGCGACTGAGGGGTCAACGTCCGCCGAATACGCATCGCACGGTTTTGATACTTTAACTATATATTTTTAGTTTAATACATTTTTTTACTATACTATCTTTTGGTTTGTACTTATTTAGAATCATAATTATGAGCTCCCATTTAATTATTGTTATTGGTTTCAAAGCCACCCTGTATAATATTCATGTGACAGGTACATTATTTAATGACTCTTAAAACTGTGTTACATAGGACCAGTATATTTATGAGTCGAAAATCACAAAAATATTTATATAAATATGGTATAATAATATTTTTTTAATTTTATGTATCAAAAAATTAAGAGAATGGCACTACTGTGTGCTTTAGTGATGTAATACTTTTTTGTACAGAGAGTTCTGATTAATTTTTACTATCAATTCAAAAGAAATCAGTTAAATAAGTATTCATTTTTAATAATAAAATTAATGTATCAAGAAATATTATTATTCATTAGAATCTTATCACCGCACAGATTTCTGTAACAATACTAATTTAAAATATAAAACATCAACTTAAAAGTACCTTATTTTTCACTTTTCATAAGGTGAAAATCAAGGCAAACTGTCAATATATGGTATTAAAAAAAAAAAGTTAACACAAAAAGCCAAAGCTCACTCAACCTACCTCTGGCTTTCGCGGTGGAAGCTGCAAGAATCAGATGCAAATAAACGTAACAACAGCGTGACATGGAAAATAAAAACAAAATAAAATTAATCAAACAAACAAACAAAAACGATAAAGTGGATGTGACAATATAAAACAATTTACAGCTAATAATATAATAACGGTTTTTTTATTAACTTGTTTACCGGCCCTGCGTTTAAACCCTCTTGAGCCTAAAAAAACATTGTGTACACCCAACGGTAGTCCCGGGAACGTGACCAGGGTTTAGAGAAAACCATGAAAAGAGGAGGAAAAAAATACTTATATATATATATATATATATTATACATTAAAAAAAAAGTTTTTTTATAGATAAGATAGATCGTCTTCGGAGACCATAAAAAAGTAAAAAAAAAACTACTAGTATTAAGAAAAGTATGTATAAGTATACATATATATATATATATATATACACCTATTTTACACGATATAGGCTTAGTGCTTTGACCACAATCACACCTGATGTTAACCCGATGTGGTCGAGGATGGTAAACACACTAAGCCTAGAGATACTGGTTCTCAAGTGATGCTGCCGGAACACACCTGTTGGTATTTGGCGACAGGTTTATAAAATTGAGGGTGTATATATATATTTATTTTACCATAGGTTTGAACATGTGATGTGAACCGCGTTGCGGCGGCTGCGGTCCGCTCGCTGGAGGCGTGCCGTTGTTCGAACCTGAACTGTTTGAAGAGCCTGAAGACTTTGGTGTAGGCGGCAAAGGTCTGCAGAATATGTTGCATAACGTTATACTTTGGCTATATGAGAAAATATTTTGTTGATGGACGTTGTGGCCTTAACAAAACTGAAAGAAACAGTGCACTCAATTCATTCATGAGATTTTTATTTTGCTTGCAAGTGTAGATACTCAAATTTTGTGGAAATTTATAGGTAATATTAAGGTACAGATTAAAGTTTAGCTTACAATGGAACTGACATATTTTTGGTGTCAAGCCACTAAATAAATAAACGTGTTTACACTGCTAATTACATTAAGAACCTATAAAGTTTTTTTTATAAAATGTTCCAAGTAGACCGATTTTACGAACAGGTTTATTAGTATACCAGCTCGAGCAGTAGAGGTAATGTGAAAGAGCATATTCTTATTTCCTAGGTAAATAGGAGTATGGAGAAAACGCCCATAATAAAAAAAATATTTTCACATAAAAAAATAGCTGTGGGGATGACTATATAATTAATTTATTAAAGTATGACTAAAATAAAAAAAAAAAAAATCATTTACAGAACTTATTATACCGATTAGATTACTAAATTGAACGACATTTATTATTTGTTGTAAAGTTTCCTGTAATTAGTGATGGGACATGATCAAAATATATGACTAAAAAAATTATTATGACCATTCTCATGTACACTAAGAAAATCTTTGATATAGGTGAATGATATAAAAGTATACTGAGTTCAGATGTAAATATAATAACAAATGAAGTAGCCAAAGATACATTTAAATTTGATACCAGCCATAAGTGTAATATTATTCATAATGTGTCGAGTACTCATAAAAATGGAACAATAGGAAAACAATGGAAGCTGGCGTAAACGCCGGGAAGGTGTTCAAGGGGTAATCATTGAAAAGTATTTCATTATGAAATATATAATAATATCTATACTAATAAATAAAATTGAAGAGTCTGTTTGTAATGTCAAAAACATTTTTTTTTGGTAAATAGATTTGATGTATATGCGAGATCTATACTAAAAATACATTTTTTTTTAATTTTTGTCAGTCTGTTTGTTCCGGGTAATCTAGGAAAGGCTGGACGGATTTTGACGGGACTTTTTTTGGTAGATATCTGAAGTTACTCCGGGTATCTTAGGTTACTTTTAATTTTCGTAAATAATTAGGGATCCACGTAAAAAAATTAAAACTTTTACTTTATATTAGTACTAAACAAAGATTAGGGTTCTGTTTAAAAAAAATTAAATGCAGTGAAGAATATACGAAACGCGGGCGCAGCCGCGGGCACACAGTTAGTATTAAATAATATTGATATCAGTTTGTAAGTGAAATCCTTGTAATATTTACCAACCTATATCTATTAGGCTGTTGCACTTGCGGGTCTGGCACAACAATCAGTCTCTGTGGAATGGAAGGCCTCGCCGGAGGGCCAGGCTCTAAAGTATCGAAAAGTATTATTAGTTATTTTAATTAGTTATTGCAAAAAAAAAAATTAAAACAATACAAGTTAGATAGTTATTCACCTGGAATCTCTTCGCGTTCCTCGCGTTTACTGTTACGTTTAGGCGGTGGTTGTGGCTGTGAGGGTTCCGGTGCTCTGGATAATATTACGCCAGAAATAAACTTAGTTATATTAAGAACTGATTCTTCAATCCTCAGATAAAGAGTCTAATAAGTTCAAGCTGTTTATCTGTCTAATAAGTGATTGGTCGGTTTTCTATTGACTTTTATATCGTGGTATGAGAATAGAAGATTTATTAGAACAATGATCGTCACACTTTTCTGTTCAAGGGCCACATAGGCCAATTATAAATTATAAATATGGCCACGTTTTTATGGATTGAGTAGTTGATATCATCTATTCATTGACATATTGTTATGAACTGTCAAACTCGAATTTCTCATAGATTTTAGTATGGCAATAACAACTGCCTAGTGATTCTACTTACACTCATGTTCCTATGCAACGTGTGTCAATTTAGTTATATTAAAAAAATGTAAACTTGTTTTTGAGTTATTATTATCTACCAAAATTGTTTGGTAATAAATACCGGCCTAGAGCCGCAGTTCGACGACCACTGATTTAGAAGTATGGGACAGGGTAATTACGAAATTAACACCCTTAGATTCAGCAAGTCAAGACAAATATATGTCGTTATGACACGTTAGAGCGAGACAGACTATTTCCATTTTTGTCGTCACGCTTTAATACTACTGGAAAAGCAATTACTCGAAAAATGTATACAAAAACTGTTGCGGTAGATGAATTATGTATGGCGAAATAATAAGAGTTCTTTCAAGTATCCTTCAAAAAAAAAAAAAAAAACCGAGAGAATTAAGAAAATGCTTATTTCTCTTTCAAGTGAATTTATTATATCATTTATTACAACCAATTTTCAATAGTGCAAGGTTATAAAATTTATCATAAATATATAAATTGTAATATTATGATTTAACTTGTAATTAGAGCAGAATTTAAAAGTGTCTAACCTAAAAAAAAGACGTGTTTCCTTTAGACCATATGTCATCAAATCAAGATTATCTTTCAAGTAAACGTTTTTATCCGTCAATCGAAGGGACAAAAAAAACTTATGTCTCAGGTAGCAGTTATCGGTTGAATACAGCCCTAATCTGACTATTGGGAAATTCACTTATCAATTCAATTATCTTAGGATTGAAAAATTAGATATTAGATAAAAATGTTATTAAAGCAAACACAAGATCGAAAGGAAGGTTATTTTTACTAACCTAGTACCCTCTTGAATCTGTTGGAAGTTCCGACGGAGGGTATCACTCGTCTGATGTGCAGCGGCGTTGTGGACGATAGAGGAAGGTTCACCGGCGACCGCGTTCTCCTCTTCCTCACCTTCCGAACCGGAGTACTTGTAATCCTCCCGTACAGAGTTGTCTTGCTTTCTTTTTTTACACCTATCTATATGATCTTTCAGTTGTATCCTAACTTGTCTCTCTGTCGGTTGATCTCTATAAATAAAGAACGAAAAGGGGTTAAAATTGTAAGGGATATCTATTTTATATTGGCGTTAATTATGATGAATGACTGCTTCGGTGGCGCAGTTGTATCACGTTAGGACTGCCGTTCTGAGGTCTCGGGTACGATCCCCGAGCCGGGTCAAGTGATATTGGGTTTTTCAACTAAGTATTATCCCGGAGTTTGGAATTTGTGCCCGATATGGCGACAGGCTCGCCCCCTGTCACATCTGGGATAGAACTAAGCTCGACGAAATTCGGGGATAACGTGTGTGAGCTTATGTTGTGTTGTGTTGTGTTATGTTAATTATATAAAGTCCCAAAGCACTTTATCGATTTGCCGGATAATAAGTTCAGGCACTATGTCAAGAGAGTTTTAATTTGCAAAGGTTATTATAGGGTGGATCATTACGTGAACGATTGGCGATGTCTGTAAATAACACCATCCTCTGTGTATCTACTAATCACCATTGTAACAGTTGTTTAGTTCTATAAAAACATATGAAAAAAAATATCCGATTCTTCTCAATGACTGGGCATTTTCCGAACCGGTGGTAGTATTTTCACGTCTTTTATTTTATTTATCTGACTAACGCTGTTGACCGGAAGTGCCTTAACAGCTTCACCGAACTTTGAGGCGAACGCTTAAGGCGCTCAGCCCAAGAATGGTAGCCAACACAGAAGCCCAAAATGGCACGAACCTATTTTGACGTCCAGAAGTACCTTATCAGTGCCTAAATTGAAGAAAGTATTTTTCATTTGCTCTGATATATAAGACAGTTCTGAAATTGTGTATTTCGTTTTATTTATGGGTTAAGTTCATCAGTATCATTTAAATTTTTATACCCCAGTTACTAAAATGTCAGTTTTTATATTGTTAAATTGGTTTATATTTCCTCAGAACTGACTAAAGCTTACGACACTCTGCCTGAATTACTCTATTTATAGAGGTAGTTTATTACTTTTAAGAAATAATATTATGTGTGAATTTCTTTTCGGTAAAATAAATTAAAATACACTCGTAACTATTGTAAATAGGTGCTATATGTGCACATGGAAGATCTGAAATGCTAGCCAATACCAACTAGTATTGTTTTAAAATAATATAAATAAAAAGTACTGTAGTCTGAAAAGGTAACCGCTAATAGAAACGGTGTTTTTAAATTGTGTTGGGTTATAGACGTCATATCCGCATGATAAGTAAAATTATACGAGACTACTAGTGGCGAGCTTTAAGTTTGGGAAACACCAGTTTTTTTGTTTACGTAAAATCTCACGTTAAACTGAACATGGTATAATAGAGGTCAGTACGAAATATATAACGGTACAAATGTTCAATTAAGGTTAGTATGTCTAAATAATAAGAAAAACACACCGCACTGAAATTGGAGAACGAGTTTATTATACTCTATAATAATTATAATAACAAAATACATTTCATGTCTTTGCCTTTTTTGAAGGTTTTTTTTGTTGTTATTGTAATGAAATATGTACTTCATTGACTCCGACATCTATGGAGTACAATAGAGACGTGAATGTATAAAATTATATTACAAACTAGTCGTGTGCTAGCGGGTGCGCCCGCGTTTTTTACGTTCTTTACTGCGTTTTATATTTTTTAACGCGGAACCCTAATTTTTTTTCGTTAATGAAAAGTATCTTACGTTACGTGAAGTAACTTCAGGTGTCTACCAAAAAAAGTCCCGACAAAATCCATCCAGCAGTTTCGGAGATTAATCGAAACAAACAGACAGACAAAAAATTTTAAGTTTTATTTTTGGTATAGGTATCGGTATATATACATTCATATATTTAAACGCGGGCGTAGTTGCGGGCACGCAGCTAGTAAAACATATGCCAAAATTCATTGAAATTGGTAAGATTGTTTACAAAAAATAAGCATTCAAATTAAGGAATTTGCCATAAAAGTTTTTATAGTAAGTTTTTGTATTACTTTTCTAATCTTGTTAAAAAAAATGGTGGTCCTTTGTTAGAACTTTCCAGGGAATTATTGTGACATTTCATAATTGATGCTCTTATTGCTATTTGTCCACATCAAAAAAACTATATGAGGTAAAAGTGACACATTCGTTATAATTATTGTCTTGAATAAATATGAAATCATTATATTTTTCAAACACTTACCTTATGAATGGATGCTTTAAAAGTTGCTCAGTGTACGGCCTTTGATGGTAGTCTTTTACAAGCACAGTTTCTATAAAACTATGAAACTTCTTAGCCCATTTCTTTGATTTTAGACGCGGCGGTGGATTTCTATAATGATATGAAAAAATATTTGGATTTAATTTTGAGACGCACTTTTTCATTGATATATTATTATCAAAATCATTTAAACGATAACTATGGTAGCAACAACAGTTCAAAACAAGAACACTGTGTTCTAACACTAAGTGCATCTATTATCCGATTATAACTATAACATAACTATAATAAATAGTAATTTAAAGACATTTTCTCCCATGTACGTCAACTTATTTTCTTTATTTACATCATTTGCTAATGATGAGCTATAAAAAAATATATTAATAAATAAAATATAAATAAATTGAAATATATTTTTTCCCTTCATAATATCAATAATGACTATATAATATATATTATTGTGGTCAAGCTTCAAACACTAGTTCCAGTTACATTCAAAATTGCGAATGATTTGTACATTATTATACCTTGGAATAAGAAATAAGGCTCGCATAGGATGTAGATCACATAAAGGTGGTTGACTTTCAGCCATCTCGAGAGCAGTGATACCGAGGGACCAAAGATCAGAACGATTATCATATGTTGCATCTGGATTCTCATCACACGCAATAACTTCAGGAGCCATCCAGTAAGGAGTACCAATAAAAGTATTCCTTCTGCCTATTGTTCTGTCCAATTGTGCTGACACACCAAAATCCACTATAATCACACAACAAAAAAAAAATTTGGTTTCATAATGGTATCAATCATGTTTACCATACCTTATTGTATAGTATTTTCAAAACATTCAATGAATACAAGTTATTTAGGCCCAATTTTGTATTACTTTTCTAAACTTAAAAAAAAAAATATGGTGGCCCTTGGTTATAACTTTCCAGGGAATTATTGTGACATTTCATAATTGATGCTCCTATCACTATTTGCCCACAGCAAAAAAACTATATGAGGTAAAATGTCAACAAAATGGTGTATCACAAGTTAATCAATTATAGGATCACTACATGACAAGCAAAAATCACACCAATATGGAGTATATTTGGTTTAGTTAAAACATTGCATTCACAACTTAATTTGGTAATAAATAAAACTTTTGTTTCTTAATAAACTTGACTGTGAAGAAAAAAACAAACAAATTTCTTGTTAACAATTAAAATAATCATTATACATCTCGAGAAGTGGAATATTCATGAGTAATTTAACAGAGTTTTTAGAATTCTCCACTGTCCAGTTATTGTAAAGGTAAGCCACAAATTTTCATATGTACATGGAAAACTGTTTACACAATTATTCATAGACTATGGTCTTCACATTATTTAAAATTCAAAAACATTATAATAATATAAATAACTGTGTGATTAAAAAGATATCTATTTATTTATAGCTTACATACCTAGTTTAACCTCTGCATTGTCTGTGAGCAAAACATTTTGTCCTTTAATATCTCTATGGATGACTTTGTTGGAGTGCAAATAACTAAGGCCTCTGAGGATTTCTCTGCAAATATATGATATCCATTCTTCCTTTAAAGATTGCCCTTTTGTTGACTTTACTAAATCTGTTACGGAACCTAAAAAATAATATATATTACAAAATAAATGAACAGCTATCTCTATTAAGATTTGAGTCTTACTTATTGTAATAAGAAATAATGAATGAATCAAAACAATCAAAGTCAACATTACAAAATTAAAGTTATTGTTCAATTTGAAATATTTGTTCTAATAATTGAAAGAATACTTGCTAAATCTGTTGTTTGTAATAATTGTTTACCATGAAAATTGACAATGTATCTTTCATGGTGAAGGTTATTAATTTATTCTCTTTGTTGTAAATAACCACCAGATGATGTTGCCTTGACCTTGATCAATTATAGAAATATAATGTTCACACTTGTAAATAGAGCAAAATAGACGATTTCAATGATTTATTAGAAAATAGATGATAAAAAAGCACCATATACTTCTTTTTTTTTCACGGTATAAGCTCAGTACCATGACCACAATCTCACCTGATGTTAAGTGACAATGTGGCCCAGGATGGTAAACACACAGAGCCTAGAGGTACTGGTTCACAAGTGATGCTGCCGGAACACACCTATTGTTATTTAGCGGTAGGCTTTCAAACTTGAGGGTGGTAGCTACCCAGGTGAGCATCATTAGAATATGCCATACCTCCATGCTATGGTTTCCTTCATCGAAACCTCAGGCCAATTTAAGGATAGGTGGGGATCGGACCCGCGTCGCTTGACAGCTGCAGCTGCAGCTGGCACCATCTTCACTTCATAATATCAGGTTTGATCAGTTGACAATTACTATTATACTAAAACAAAACCTTACTCTATTAATATCATGTACATACCAGCACCACAATATTCCATAACCAACCAGAGTTGGTCATCTTTCCCTGGTTGGCTTTTTTTTAATGAAAGCTCCATAGTATGTAGCAATGTTACGGTGGGTCGAGTACTTTTTTAGTACATTGATCTCTAGTTTTATCTCCTCTTCCTCGTCCTGTGTGACATCCATAACTTTGATGGCTGCCAGTTGTCCAGTTTTCGTGTGGCGCCCCTAAAATGAATAATTAATATTTGAAATTTCTACTTACATGACAAATAAACATTAACTACTTTTAATTATTAGCAATGAAATCTTTTTTAATATGATATAGGCTCAGTGCTTTGACCACAATCTCTCCTTGTTAAATGAACATGTGGTCCAGGATGGCAAACACACTAAACTAACATAATATAGTATTCTCTGTAATAATAATAACCTGAAGTAGAGTGTGAATCCCATGAATTTATTTTATATCAAAGATGAACAAAATAGCAAGAATGTTATATTTTTATATATATTTCAGCACTTTTTATAACATTTTTCCAATACAGGGAGGTTAGAATGCTATTTGGAACCTGCAAATGTTTTCTGTGAGCTACAAAAATTGAGTTAATTTTGAAATGCAAATAGCTACAGACACTTTAAATCTATTTTGCAAGCAATTTTATGTAGCATTTTTTTATATAAATGGATAATTGCATGTCCATATTTCGATGTCTTAAATAGGAGTTTTTCTATAGCACACTATAGTGGTTAAGCTTTGATCATAAAATGTATTCAATCAATATTTGTTTACTTTGATAGTAAATAAATCAGGGATAAAGTATTTCATGTCTATGTATTTTGTTATAACTGTAGATCTTGGAGAAAATACTTAAGTTCATGCCTGTCCTCAACATTATGAAGTATTTAATAGTTGATGCAGTAAAATTCTCAAGGGAAAAAAATAATTCATAATTTACCATCTTTAAATAAGGAAAAAAGGATTCAAGAGAATTTTAATGAATTAACTAAAGTTGCCAACGAACATTGTGATACTAAAATTTAGTTTTAATTGATTTCTTAGTTATATTATCTAAATGGTTATTTGTTGGGTAAAAAACTTACTTATATACATTACAAATATTAAAAAAAAAACTAACAAGCTACAATCCATTTTATTTAATTGGTATTTTACATGTATGAATTATACAACATTAATAAATTATGTTATTACAAATATATATAACAATTATAATTACATGAGTGAAGGGTAAAGATACAGATAATAATTCTATTAGGAAACAAAAAGCAATTTTTCTGATCTATAAACTACATAGTTGTATTTGTATATCAATGCTTCATCCTTTAGTAAAAATACTGAGATCAATGAAACAAAGACACTAAATTCACATAGTTGTGATTATATATAAATATTTTAAACAATGCTATAAAACAGTATTTAACATTGTAATAGTCACACAAGCTCATGAGTATTAAATAAAGTTCATTGACTTTAATATTCTGTGTTGTTTAATTGTAATGCTTTCATTGGTGCCTATTAAGTTTAATTTTTCATAATCTAAGTAGAACCAATTACTCTGACCACCCAATGTGGGGGCAGTAATTTATCAAATTAAGTAATCAACTAAACTATAATCACCTACTAACATACAACATTGTTTTTTACAAATTAGCAAATAGAAGATATAGATATACTATATATATAGATACGACGACGATACGAGAATCATTGTATTGACACTATTTTGATTATCAATTACATACCTTGTAAACTTGTCCATACGTGCCATTTCCGACGACTTCTATTAATTCAAAGATTCCAGCCGGGTCCTGAAATAACCATTTAGTAGTAGCTTTGGTTACAAAAGCAAAATAAACGATAATATACAATTTCTATGAGAACCTTCACTTATGATTCACGCCCTGTGAGATCATTGCCCTCTCCTAGGACCATTCGTTTTGTTAAAATGTTTTGATATTCAGGTTCGTTTTATGTTTTAGTCATGATTTAAATTGTTTTATAGTACTTTACCTTTAAAGCGCTGAGGTCAATGTCGTCTAAAGAACAATTTACAGACGGTGCTAGTTGATGCGCCATTTTGAGTAATTGTCAACCACGAAGACAAAGCACGAGAACCTCACATCAACATAAAAACATACAAAACTTCTAAACTATAACATTGGAAATGAGATTAGTAATTATATGTCATTGTAGAACTATACATCTAAAAGAACTCATTGTTTACACATAAAAATAAGTAAATTAACAGATAGTATTCATGAGCCGCTCACACACCCGGCAGTGATGCCATATTAAAATAAATGTCAGTTGTCATTTTGTCAATATCAGCAGTGTTGCCAACTCTTTAAGTTAAAATTATTGTATTTTCTTATGAACATTATCATTTTTAGTGCAAATTATCGTACAACCTGAAATGTATTACTATAGACACTCCCTTTCTGAATGTATGAATAAGTGTTGATGATTGTGGGTAGTGTGGCCAGATTTCGCGAGGATGGACGTAGGTTCAAACCCACTTACCCAATTGTTACGATGAAGTAAAACATCGCGAGGAAACCATAGCATGGTTGTAGGAAATTTTTTAATGAAGCCCTCATGTTTGTAAACTTGTCGTCAAGCATCAACTGATTGCTCCGACAGTATAATTTGGGAAACAATATATCTAGGCTTTACGCGTTTACCATCTGGACCAGTTACCATTAGATGAAATTGTAGTCAAAGCGCTAGCCCATAACAGTGTTAAAAAAACACTCGGTACTTATAGATATGAGCGAATGTTACTGCAACATTTTAAAAAGAATCTTTATTTTAGTAACATTTGTCAGCGGCATTCTTCATCTATGTCATGCATCATGACCCCATACGACAACTCCCCAATTCCCACGTCCCCCTCGGATTACCACTGTTTCAATATTTTGCAACATATTAATTGTCCAGAATTTAAGACAAATAAACTGTTTAATTACTTTTATGTTTTAAGCGTTCATATTTTATTATAGCTGCCAATTTAGCAGTAAATTATGTGTTACAAAGTATACATTGCTCTTTGAGATTCATGAAATAAAATAATAGATTTAGGCCAATATTACAGAACTTGCCTCAAGCATTTGTGAATTTCTTGAGTATGGAATCAAAGGAAGCATATCACACAATTCAGAACCGAAAGTGATTTTAAGTAAATAAAAAAAACGGAAGTTATGTTCACTGTAAAAAAGAGCATAGTCCTTACCACACTTACCTACTGATTAGATTATTAATTATAATTATTACTAATGTTAATGTTTATTTACTTTAGTACTGATTGCAGATTTTTTCTCAATTGTTTCTCGTTTCACATGTACGAACGCCTGCTACAAGTAGGGTAGACAGAAGCCAGTCTGCTCGTGTTTATTGCTTTTAGTTTTTACTTAGGATAAATGTATTTTGCTAACGTGCTTTATGCGCAAACGCTTCTTTATTTGTTGCGCAAAATTATTATACATTTAGCAAAATTTAGATATTCGTTATCGTACATCATACAATGGCCAACTTACGAACGCACCTATAACACAGACACAAAAAAAAAGTGGAACTGTCCAGACACTGCACATCATTTCCTATAGTATCTTCAGTTATTAATGATTATAATAAATACAATGAAATTAACGAAACTGTGGGGCTTTGGGAACGTTTATTTATTTTTTTATTTAAGGTCATTTTTACATTATAAAATTAAAAGCATCTTATTATTGAATTGTATATTTTATTACTTCTTTTATTTTAGATTGACATAGAATGTACTATTTTTAAAATTAGAAGTTACATATTTTTAACATATCAAATAAAACCTTGGTCTTTTTGGAACATCCTCCAAACCAGACACGAAACAACAAACATACACATAAATTAAATTAAAATTATTTGCGACAATTTCTCTGCCATATTTCCAAATAAAGCCGTATGAAATAAATTATATATAAACATTGTATTTACTCAGCATTTTTACCTTTCTGCCACTGCAAGTAAATTGTTCAGGTCTATCGTTCTGCTCTGGTGTTTGCTTTATATAAAAACATGTATAAAATAATTAGAAATTACAGTTTCTACAACAATAAACCAATACAAAACATTCATATTTATAGATTTCAATTCTGTTATTATACATTATTATTAATTTTCCTATTTTCATTTTGTAATTCAGTTCAAAAAATCTGTTACATAATTTTATGACTACCATATTTGATACTAGTAGAGGACAGCTATGGATAGTCTGACAATATTTGTGCTAGGATCATATTCACCATTATTAGTTTCAGACGCGTCTTATGTACCTGTACCTGTCAATCTTTATTTTATAATAGCTCAACACTCCATAGACCAGAGAGATTTATTATTTATTTATTTATTTAGATTCAAATCTCTCAACTTCTTTAATAACTAGTCATTCTTAACTTTTGGTAGGTGCCCAACATCATAAATCAGACTGTTTTACCACAGACTGTTTTACACCTCCAAAATAATATATATATATATGACCTTTTTTTTTTTTTTCTCCTGTGCCACTCTGCTGCAACCCCCAACACCGTGGTGAGTGCAGCTTTTACTGCGACCTTTAAAACCCGCTGTCTAAAAAAAACTTTCATTTAAGAATCAGCGTCTGTAACAAAGTAGCAGTATATATTCTGACACACAGAGGACACATTTCATTTCAGATTATCCCACTATATTCTTATCATGGATATCTGAATTATATAACTATATTTATGTGCCCTTTTCTTAAATATATGTAGCAAAAACCACGTTTTTCTTTATTCACTCTATTTTCTAGAAGAGACATCTTGTTGGCTTTGCTACACCAAAGTGTTGAGTCTATTTTACAGAATTGACATATGGTCTACCAAGCTACGTCTGTTTACAGTTAGTATCCCTGTGAATCATATTAATAATACTTTTATTACATATAAGTCAGACTTGCCATACCAATACGGTCCTCTGTTTCTACCTTCCATTTTTAATAACTCTGATAGTCAAATCTACTTCAACGGAAAATATTTCTTCTTTGAACACTTTTTATCTTTTATATTTTCTTTTAATAGGGAATTATATTTCTCAACTAAGAGGAATTATCTACACTCATATTTTTCAATTTCGTCAAATTCTTTTTCAATTAAACTCTCGTCTTCTTCGAGTAATATTTTATTTTTAATTTCCTCATCTAATTTATCAATTATTCTTTAATATTGATGAGTCCTTTATATGTTTTCAATTCAAATTCAGTTGGAGAATTCTTTTCTGCGTTTAATAATGTCGCCAATATATTTGCTTTCTTTGTAAATTGACCTCTCAAAACTGACCTGTGTTTTTCCATGTTTATTATTTTCAGGCTCTTTTATTATCACGGTCGCCACGTTGTGGGGCTTTGGGAACGTTTATTTATTTTTTTTATTTAAGGTCATTTTTACATTATAAAATTAAAAGCATCTTATTATTGAATTGTATATTTTATTACTTCTTTTATTTTAGATTGACATAGAATGTACTATTTTTAAAATTAGAAGTTACATATTTTTAACATATCAAATAAAACCTTGGTCTTTTTGGAACAGAAACAGTTATTTCATTCAACTTGCTATGTAGTTTTAAGTGGTGACCTTTTTTAAATGATTTGTTTATATTTTTATCGTTTTATAATATAAAACTTTCAAGAATTGTTTTTTTTTCTCACAGGTATAACTACTAAAGCGCCTAAATATGGATCACATGTTACGTTACGTTATTGATAAAATAAATCCAAATTTAAACTGTTATTTTATAATGTACTGGAATAGAGCACTTTTAAAATACGTGTTTAAAGAACAGCAAAGGACACTACCACAAAAAGTGCTTACCTTTTTACAGGTACAATAGCAATTTGTCAAATCTTCACTTCAGTTTTCAGTTCAGTTTTATTAATGGAAATTAGAAACGTTTTTGTCTGCGCGGGGCTTATAAAGTTAATTTTGTAATTATTTTAGGACAAAGAAAAATTTTGCAAATAAATCTATCTCTACCAATATATACAATTAAAGTGTCTGTTTGTAATATGAAAATAATTTTTCTCTAAATACTTATGAATGTGTATACGATATCTATAACAAAAAATACAATTTTTAAAATATTGTCTGTTTTTCTATCTGGTTGTTTGTTCCGAGTTATCTCCGGAGCAGCTGGACCGATTTTGACCGGATATTTTTTGTTCCAAGTTAAAAAATTAAAACTCATGAAATTATGAATAAGATTTAATGCACAGTTTTACTGGCTGGTGTTTGAATTTATGAGAAATATACTTAATCTTAATACCAAAAAAAATAGGAAAATAATTAGGTAAATAATTAAAAATAGGAAAATAAGGTTCTCCATGTAAAAAAATTAAAAGTCATGAAATTGTGAACAAAATACGATTCAATGGACAACACTATCAAAACAATATTTTTTAATGATTATTTAATAATTATATCACACAGTAAAAATATATGCAATGCAAGTAAACTACACAGTATTCAATAATTTGCCAAATGGCACATTAATTACCAACTGTTTTATATTCAGTTCAGTAATAGCTCTTATGGAAAAGGCGTGGTCAAATTCGAATCCAAAGTCGGTCAAGCTAGTCCCGGGGGAAATCGGCAAACTACGTCCTGTGAGGTTGATTTCACCACGAATTTTGGAATCAGTTCTGTCTGAATTTGTATATTACGTATAGTTTTACGGCTACTTTTGTATATATTTAGTTCGGTCTACAGACTGCTTTATGAAATATATTAATTTATTTACTACTTTATTTTAATTCGTATGTTAAATTTTACACATAGGTTTGTTTATTACTTTATACTTACTTACCCGGTGAACTTCGTACCGCCTTAAAAGCAAAATGTTGTTTTATTAGCTAAATTAAATACAGTTTTTCGTCCAATGTGCGAGAGGTACTTTTCGTGTCCCAGACGGAATAAAAAAATCAACGAAACCAGTCAATCTGTTTTAGAGAAATAATAAAAAAAAACGTTCCATGTAAACTGTATGAAAAAAAAGAATTTTCTTCATACATTTTTTTACGTCAATTTTAATATTTATTATGCTTTTCGCGATGGAGACAAATCAAAGGTCATAAAAACGGTCTAACCGTTCTTGAGTAATTGATTGTGTAACTAATGCGACCTATGTTTTACATTATAAAGTGTATGTTATCTTATTTAACATCCAACATTTATTTTTAAAACCTATTATAAACCACCAATCTATAATGCCTATTATGAGCAATGTCAATGTTGGTTTCTTAGACGCTGAATCATTTAATATAAGGCATGAAGAATTTTTTATAGCTACAGATAAATTAATACCGGATATGATAGCTATAAACGAGACTTAGTTTAGACAAGGTGAAGATGAGAGGGCACCAAAAGTTCAAGGATATCGGGTTAGACATATAAGAAGGTAAGGAGACCTGATCATATCCGCAGCGGTCGATTTGATGTTGAGGGATTTAAGTCAATGAAAGTTATTGTTAGACGTACCTGTTTCCACTCATCAATACATATTGTTGAGAAAATGTGGCTACGGTCAAATATTAACCGGTGGAATATTATTAACGGCATCGCATGTATTCCATCTTGGCAGGTAAATTTCAACTTGAGCTTAGATCTAAACAAGATAACTTTTGAACTTTCCCTGAGAAGATAGTAATCAATATTTTTTCATAAAGATATTTGAGGGGTGAATTGGGTATACGTTAGGGTTACCACAGATGTAAATAACCGTTTAGGAATATTGAAATTGTTCATAGTAGTTCTCTGACATGATTTGTTTAAGTATCGTTTAAAATGAATTGAAAAGCTTCTTCATACCCGGCTAATGAACATAGTAGAATAATGATAGAATTCTAAAATGGCTATTTAAGTTGTTAGGTTACCTTTCAAGGTACTGGTTAGCAGTCAAGAAGTTGGTGTTCAGCTATTTGAGACTCTAATTCTTCCTAGATTTAACTATTGTGATATATACAGCGGAGACCATAGTCATTGCGAGGCTTCAAGCGGTCGTGCTAAGCCTTTGCGAGGCCCTTGCCCCCTGACAGAATTATTATCAATGGATTGTATATTTAATAATGATGCCTGAAGTAAAATCCCAAAGTTATGAATTAATACATTTTAAGTTGTTGAATTGCATATTGAAAATTTTTCAAAGACAAGGGCGTAAGTTTATCGATATTTTTCTGTATGTAATTACTAAATACATATGAATGTATATAAGACAACTATCTGTCTGTTTGTTCCAGGTAATCTTGGGAACGGCTGGACCGATTTTTTCGGAACTTTTTTTGATAGATAGCTGAAGTTACACCGGGTAACTTAGGTTATTTTTGTGTTTCAAAAATAATGAGTCCGCGTAAAAAATTAAAACTCATAAAATTGTGAATAAAATAAGATTCAATGTACTGTTTTACTAGCAGGTATTTTAAATGTCTGAGAGATTGGGATCTTTGCTATCTATTAAAAAAAAAAAGAAAATTAAGTAGGGTTCCGTACAAAAAAGTTAGACATAAGAAACTGTAAAAAAAACTATATAATCATCAGCATTCCTGACAAGTGCTTGAATTTGTGAGAAATATATTTTGCTTTCTCTTAGTACAAAAAAACTTTTAGGGAGATAATTAGGGTTCCGTGTAGAAAAATTAAAAACCATGTTACGCAGTGAAGAATATATAAAACGCGGGCGCAACCGCGTGCATACAGCTAGTATTTTATAACAATAAATAAAATGTAAGTCCGTTTATAATATCTAAACATGGATGAAAATCAAAATCACAATTTTTACTAAAACATATGAACATACCTTTCAGCCTATGGCCTACAGTTTGACCATAAATGTTCTTCGTTATCTTTTTTAGGATGTAATTGTCCTAAAATTGAACGTATATATTCCATTAAATATCTCAGTGTCCTAATTGACAGTACTTTGTCATGGGAAAAGCAAGTCGAATCTGTTATTACTAGAATTGGAAAACTTATGTTTGTATTTAAAACCCTAAAAACTTCTGCTGACCCTGATATTTTGAGGACGATATACTACGCACTTACACAATCTGTTATAACCTATTATATTACGATATGGGGTGGAGCGGGAAAGAGCCCATTTCTTCGACTTGAAAGAACCCAGAGGGTCATAATAAAAAAATATGGCCAATATGGTTCCATACAACTGAAATCCACTCTTTTTCGCAAATTCCTACAGTTAAGCAGTCATACCTTTTAAATGCTATTCTACGTCAGCATTCTTCTTTATCATTTGATCCAATAAAATACACGCAGCATAGATATGGTTTGTAAATGAGTGTTATGTTTACCAATCTAACTGTAGCTAGAAGACAATTTAATTATCTAAGTCCAATTATTTATAATAGATTATACATGAAACTAAACATTTCTCCCCTCACGTATCGTCTATATAAAAAAATGTGTGCGTAATTGGCTCTTAATTATGACGAAACAGAAGAAATTATTAAAATTTAAAAATTAGTAAGGACTTCTTTTCCATCTACAACTTTAATTTATGTTTAACCGCACACATGTACAAACACACACACACATTATCAAATGCACACACTTACTCGCAAAACTCACACCAACACACATACAGACACAACAACCACAGATATATACGTTCTTAGCATTACTTAAAAGAAACTGCTATTTTACAATTTTGTTTCATTTTTGTTTACATATTTGGTGGTGGGCGCTATTATTGGCTGCGACACAGTAATACTTAATGTAGCTAATATCGTGTACTTTTGTTTTTTGTAAAATTCTTATGGTTCCAAAAAAAAAAATAAAATAAAAAAAAATACATATATTAAGAAAACAATTTCTACAATTATTATCCGTCTATATATCTGTTTGTTCCGGATAATCTCCAGAATGGCTGGACCGATTTTGACTTGGCAGAAGTTACTCCGCATAATTTAGGCTATATTTATTTAAAAAAAAATTAAACACATGAAATTATGAACAAAATTCTATTCAACACATAGTTTTTTTGAGACGTTTGACTTTGTGAGAAATATCTGCGCTTTCTGTTAATAACAAAATAATTCAAAGAAAATAATTTGTCCGTGTGGTACCGGTTAAGAATAGTACCACCCCATATCTACCGGTGGGTATCGTAAAAGGCGAATAAGGTATAAACCAAGGGATGGGAAGCAGCATCCTCTGAGTACCATAAACACCTACTGCGATCACCAACCCACCTGCCAAGCGTGGCAACGGGGGGCCGTATGATCGACACAATTATTCGCTGGATGCGGGTGGCGCAAGACTCTCCGTCGTGGAGATCTTTGAGGAAGACCCACGTCCAACAGTAGACATTTTTCGTTTGAATGGATGAATGAAAGATAATTGGGAGTTCCGCAAGATACAAATTGAAACTCATAAAATGCGATTCAATATATAATTTTATTGGCAAGTGTTTAGATTTCTGAGAAATGTCTTTGCTTTGTGTTATTAGATATCAAACATAATTTAGGGCCTGTACTAGGGTAAATTAAGTCCTTTTCAATTATTATTTAAAAACTATATTACGCAGTAAAAAAATCGTGCGGAATATATAGTACGAGATACACGAGTGAAGCCGCGTGGAAAGCTAGTTATAAATATGATTAAGTTAACTTTTATAAATTATAAACTTGTTCTAAAACACAGCAACTAGTAGGTGGCATCTTGAAGTACCTGCTTTTGTGTGTACCATAAATTAACAAAGAGCCAACTCCATCTATCTTTACATAGTCTGTACCGGCAGAATTTGTACTTATTTAGTTTGCACTCCAAAGCAGTCCACGACAGATATTAGCTTAAATTTGCTATCTGATAATACTATAATGCTTTGGATCCACCACTATGAGCTCTTAAGACAGTGAAAACCTGCAAAGCGACTTTTGAAAAACTTTATTATAAGATTAGAAATTTAGACTTCTAAGTTTGAAAGCATCTTCTCACGCTGGCAACCTACCTTATTTTGTTATTCTTTTTATGACGTTGCTTAGTCCACAAAAGTTTGGCTTAACCTTCTCCATATTAATTTTATGTATCGACCTGGCTATATAATATGTATTATTACTGTAAATTATGCAAGTAGTTTCATTATAATTCTTTAATTATTCTTAACAGTGATGTTAAGTGAACAGTGAAGTTTGTAAACGGTATGCATGTAAAGTCTAGTAGTTATGCTGTAACTGGTATTTGTTTGTTCTCGTAAACCATGTGCCTTTTTTGTTTATTTTAGTTTCATTTACCTATATCTCTTCCTGTGTACTATACACAAACTATTCTCTAAAACTAGTCTAGTGGCATTTTTTAAAATTATTCTAAGAGAAAGTTAATTTTAAGACATCCTTTATATCCAGTCAACATTTTAATTGAAAAGAAAAAAGTGGTAATCGTTTACGCCATATACAACTTGACTCGTTGTATGTATGTTTATGTGGCGAAAAAAATATAGTTTATTTTTCTTTTTTATTGCAGAGTTGTTAGAGCAGAAGTTGTATATGGAGCTGTGGCCATGTGATATTAACCTCATAAATCATAATCTAATGTAATTTGTTCCATCAAACTGAATCTGATTTGAACATCTCTTATCAAATTCATTTGTCATTATATCTTGTAATATAAAGATGAAAATAGTAACAATTTTTAGGTGTACACTGAATATTTTTTCGAAACAGTATTTAAAAAAATGATAGTGGGTTTTATTTAGATTGAAAATTTAACAAAACTTTTTTAATTATAAATAAAACCTACTGCAAAAGACTATACTATAAAATACACTAAAAAGTAAATTAATAATTACTTTATTAATTTTCTTCTGCTAGCTTCGACGTATCCTTTATTTTAATACCATTAATAATTTTGAAATCGGTGCCAGCTTGCGGATACGAAGTGGTGTAAATGTACGTCGCTAATTATTAAAGCTTATATGTAATTGTGATAAAGTTTTGGGCAGTTATTTACCTTTATAAATGACTAAATTGGTTAACTCTAGCTGGCACTGACTCCAATATTATTAATGGTATTAAAACAAAGGATATATCGAAGTTAACAAAAGCAAATTAATAAAGTAATTATTTATTTATTTTTTAATGCATTTTTATAGCATTTTTTTTAGAAGTCGGTTTTGTTTTTAATTACAAATGTTTTGTTGTCTACTTTTTAGTGTAAGTATGCACTTTTAGGTATAGTATTGATATTAGTTATTGGTTTTTCTCTAAAAATATTTTCATTTCCGTATTAATTTATTCTTTCTTCTCTTTTTTATTCTCTGTTAGTGCATATAAATACAACAAAAAATATTCTACTCAGTCTCCTTCGAATGTTGCACCTTCCATGATTAGATCAGCAAAATAAGATGGTGACTGCAATACGCAAACACATGAATAACTGTGGAAACAAATATATGTACATAATTATATATATAAACATATAAACATATGTACACACACATATATATATATATATATATAAGTACTTACATAGAGTTCGATGGTTTCACTAGATTTCCCTGTGATCCACTGATCAGATCCAGACTTGGACAATTGGACCAACTCGTTAGTAAACTTCTTTGAATAAAAAAAAATTACAAATCGGTCCACAATTGACGGAAAAATCGCGTAACAAACATACAAAACAAAACATACTGACAAATTGATAACCTCCTCCTTTTTGAAATCGGTTAATAAACAACAACACTATATGTAACAAGTTCGAAGAAAAGTTAAGTTCTAGCAATAGAAATGGTCTCTACTATAGCTTCAAGTTTTTTAAATGTAGGCGGTCTATCAAACCTACTTGCTACCTCCAAGAATATCAGCCAGCGTGACCATGCTTAAAGTAGGTCATGTCATCTATGTGCGCGTACAGCATTGATCATTTATGTAGGTACTAAAGAATGTACGACAATGAAATCCAACCTAAATTAGTTTTTGAAACCTGTCTTGTTTAAAGAAATTTTAAGGTTGAATTCGATATCGTGTTTTTAATAAAGCATATGAATATAATATTATTTTCCAGTAACTATTTCCAAACTGAAGATATAGCTGCAGCGCATACCGGTTCCTAGCCTAGATAGCTCGGTCGACACGATGTGTGTTGTTGCACAAACTAAAATTATTGACTAGATATTATAGAAGTAAAGTATAGCCGGGGTACTACGTGCGGGCAGCGCGGCCGTGCATACCGAATCGTAAGATCAAAGCACGCATAGGTAGTTACTTTACCTACTCCAACACCCACACGGCTACAGCAAGACTTGTACCAGTGTGTTAAATACGACTCACACGCGCACAAACAAGCCAACACTAATAAAAGTATAATAAATGTTACCAAGATACAAGTGCGGCGTACGGTACTATTTGTTCGGGAGGGAGGTTGAAGGCACTCATACAAGCAAAGGAGAGGCTGTGTTGGCGCTGCCTGCCAGTTTACCGTTGCGAGGCGCATAGTGCGGCCGGACGCTGGACCGCCACCCGCGCGCCGCCGGCACCCCGAACCTCTCTGTCGCTGTCTCCACTCCAAAACTGTGGACCTTCAGCCCTACCAGGACTTAACTACGTATTTGTGCTCCCCTAAGGGTGTTCATAAACTAATAATAATTTATTTGATCTCATAGAGACGAAGTGCTACAACTCGTGCTTAACTGGAGTGTTAATCAGATTTCTGATTGTTTATTGGATCGTTTCTTCCTTGGACAAGGTAAGTTAAAGCTCGTTTCATTAATACTGAACTTTAAACATTTTACTTACTAACATTACACTTTAATAAAACATAATCCCAGAAACTATTGTTAAATTATTTTTGTCATATAAAATTCTACGTAACGTACAAAAGAAAACTTTATTTACACTTCTAAAACTTATTTAAGTTACATTATAATATTGTCAAAGATGAGAAAAAATGTTTTTGTTCATAATTAACAGTTTAGTTTATGCCTACGTGTAAAATATTAAGACGCGAACATTAGTGACCCGCGGAGTAGCTTGTAAGAATCGAATAAAAATCACAGTATTAAACAATTTAACTCCATTCTCTGTCAATAGTGCTTGCTACCTCTGTCTTTTAACTTGCTTTTGTTTGTAAACACTTTATAAGACTTTTCCGACAAATATATACAAATACATAGAAGAAATAACAATGATATTACTATTCGTAATTATTATTAGTTTAGATATTGGCTTAAATGTGTCACTAACATTAAAATAAATATGTATGTCAGAGATTGAACAAAGATGAGTACTTTTAAGAACGTGGTTTGGGCTGTGACGACTGCTATAAATATTTAACACAATAATTTCGTCGGATATAAAAGGCGCTATTAAAATAACGGTAACAAAGTTTTGTGGTTTCATTACCTATATATGTGAAGATGTTTATTGAAGAATGTAAAGATTTCTTTCGAGAGAACTTCTGATACAGATAAATATAACTTACGCGATGTTGAAAGGTTGAATATTTTGTAAGTTCGAAAACGTGGAACGGAATGAAAAGAATGAACGTAAATGAATGAAAAAAAAAGATATTTGAAACGTATGTGTGTTGTAATAGATGTTGAAGCTTATCTCGGCATTATTTCATTTATGCCATATTGGACTAGTATGAAAAAGTTCTGACTTGAGGGAAAATAAGAAAAAACTCCGTTACAACGTAGATCAATGACGAGATTCGTTCAATGAATCTAGGACGCAACGAAAGACGTTTATAAGGATGTTTTTAGAAGGATCATAATTTCTACCTAGCCCTAGTATCATGTAGTGAAGATATATGAATATTGTTTTCCTTGGTGCCATTTTTTTCAAATATACATAAAATTTAAATTTCGTAAACATTATATGTAGTTTTCATATTTAGGTAAATAGGTATAATAGAAGCCTTGCCTGACATTAAATACTAAATTTATAAAAGAGTTTTTAATTAAGATTTGACCTCTAGACTTTAAAAATTCATTATCAAATGCTATTCAGGTTTATGTGTGTCAAGTTGTGTTTATTTATTTATTTGTTATGTTTTATGTAGCTTTTAGAGATTATTAAAACTTGATGAAATATTCATTAAACTCTACATAATTAATAAATACAGTAATGTTTTCTAGTATCTGAGAAAGATCATTCGGATTTCAATTGTTTGTCTATTTAATAGAAAATAAATGTTCGCGGTGAGTCTTGGTAGGAATATTGAAATTGTATCCAATCATTATTTGAGAACTTTTATTAATTCATTTGATATTTAACAGTTGGTTACCGTAAATGCTATTTAGCGAACGTTGTGAAACAGTTAAGATTTTATAAAATTTTGTCGTTACTTCAAGAAGGCAAGGTTTACGATAGTGGCGGTTTAAAATCGACGATGACACAGTGGATATGCGGCCGGATTCCGTGTCAATCGACGCGGGTTCGATCCCACCAGCTATACAACTCTAAAATCAGCCTCATTTTTCGGTGAAGGAAAACATCGTGAGGAAACCACAGCATAGTGGTAGGGCAGTATATCTAACAATACCCACCTTGGTAGCTACCACCCTCAAGTTTGCAAACCTGACGCCAAATACCAATAGGTGTGTTCCGACAGGATCATTTGAGAACCAGTAACTCTAGGCTTAGCGTGTTTACCATCCTGGACCACATTTGTCACTTAACATCAGGTGAGAATATGGCCAAAGCAATGAGCCTGTACCGTGTAAACACTAATCTTATTCTATAATAAGGCTGAACTTTTGACTTAAAAACATATCGTGTTAATACCATATGATTAATATTAGGATTACGACCACTAAGCTTGAAAATCTGACGCCATACGTGTATATATATGTTATAATAGCATCAGGTACTGAACCTTTAGATCAACATCAGGTGAGCTTGTGGCCAGAGCGTTGTGCATAAACAGTATAAAATTAAATAAACGGGAAAAAGAACCATTTTTTGAGTTGTCAAGCGTCATTAAATTGCCCAGAAATCTTGGTAGCTTTGACGTGTTTATTTTTATATCGGTGTCTGGTAGTGATAATAACCAAACTGGTTCCATTGTAACAGGAAGTAAAGTTACCAATGAAAATCGAACGTGGTAGATACTAAACGCACATGAGTCAGACATTAATTTTCATCTGAAATTGTATATATAGTGATGTGATTTATAGATATGAGGTTAGAAACAGAATATATAGGTATAGTTTGGATGTCATGACATTATTGGAACGAAGTTCTTTTATAATACAAAATATTCCAAATCAGAAAACAAAATTCCAAAATGTCATACAACAAACATTAAACTTAAAACTGTATGGAGCTAATTTTTATCGCACATAACACAAGCATGTTAATAGCAGAAAAATTAATTCTTAATAAATAATTCGCATATACCTACCTAAACATGCACATGATAATGCTTGCATACAGCTAAAACTGTATACTATATGTATGTGTGATGCAAAATATCTGAATTTGTTTCTTTGATTCGTTCGGTCATAGTTCTAAACGTAATTTAATGAAACCCTTTATTGATATTGTCTAAATATGTATGTGATAAGTATATCTAATAACACAAATTAACAGGAAGATCAAATATCTTGTTGACATAAAGAATTAATTAATATACAATATTCAAACGCATTGTTTTCTACCCGGTGAATATAATAGAAAAAGGTAACGACAAAAATGTGTTTATTGACACTTGAAACAATCGGGCTGATTTGACCTTAAATTATTCTGTACAGTCACGAAGTAATTCTTAATTGTATCGATACATTTGTGTTTCAATTATTACTGTTCTTTAAGCTAAATCTTATTTACAAGTTTGCGGTAAGAAATAAAGCGCAGGCAGGTATGTTCGAAACATGATAGCACCGACATAAAAATAATTTACTATCTTATCTGTTATAGAATTTTTATAGAAAATGCCCTTTATTTTATTGATGAGTAATTTGTTTTTTTTTAGAACTTGCTAACGTATATATATATATATATATATATATATATATATATATATATATATAATTTCATTTCATATAAAGTTTTAAGAAACTGCTATTTTAACATGTATTCAGTGATGTATATTTTTTTGCCATGCTGAAGTGTGGTAAGCATTGCTAGATAGATTTTGATCCAATCTTTATTAGTTCGAACAATATCTTTATTTAATGCTATTGTTAAGATAATAAAGATCGGAGATGAAGTTGCGGGTATTACATAGTTTATAGAATGAAATAATTTTTTTTTCGGCGTCCAGTCCGTAAACCCAATCGACCAATTTTGATCGTGTTTTTTAATATTGTTTCTTATAATGTTGCAAAAGATATAGGCTATTTTTTATATTAAATAAATGAGATAATTTTCCTTAGATTAAATTCACTGCTTCTCTATTTACTTCAAGAAATATAAGAAGATGATTAATATTAATTGGCCACTGACATATGGAGATAGAGGAAAAGGTGTTCTGATATACTAAATCCATCTACAGTTTAACCGATACATTGTCAGTCACATGTTGATACTGATTAATAACGATTATTCTGGAAGTTTGAACTTAAAAAGAAAAAATATTCCAAACATTGACCCTGAATAATAAAATCAAAGCATAAATTAAACTTTTCATTTATGGACTTTGAACGATAGATTTTACCTTATGTGCATGTTTCGTTACTATCGAAATGTTAATTATAATATTTTAATGAAATTTGATGGTGATTACACGTAATGGAGCAATTTGATATTATAGGTAGTTTTAATATTGCCTAAATACTTTTAAGTCACTCGTAATGTCAATTCTGACTAACAGAGGTTACAATTTGCTATGGTTTTCCATTTCTTAGGAATAATTATTTTAGTCGAGGAAAAAGAATCAATAAAAACAATACGTGAGTACCGAGATCAATTTAAGTAATAGTGACTAATGTTCATACTTTTGATCCAAATAAGTGTAAAGTGTATTTATAACAGTTTACTGTGTTTGTCATAATAGATTTATTGAGCACTTCTGTTCTTAAACTAAAAAGTCTTCAACGCACTCATTTTCTCTAACGTTATTTGAGCTTTGGGATATTCATATGTCCAAGCTTTTTATGTTACCGTCTTTAGACAAATTAGCAACTAACGTTAAATAAGAGTATGTTCTGTAGGCTGAATGACTTTAAAACATATTAAAAAAAAATATAGGCTTATTTTATGAAATTTTGGATCATATAAATATCATCTAAGCAATTGAATACTCACTGGTTGTTCCCAAAATGTAGTTTACTGGTACGAGTCATTATGACGGTACGCCTAGTATGAATTTTGGAGGTTTCACATACGATAAATTTTAATTTTTCGTCAGAAAGCTAAGTAACACCTTTATTCAAACTTTAATAAAAATACTAAACCTCAGAAGTTGGGTTTGAATTATTTTGTAAGCATTTGTTCCATGTTATGCTATTTTTCAATCATTCATTCAACTATAAAACGGCATCTACTATACATAGGTCTCCACCATTAAAGGGGTTGTCGATCACAGTACGGTGTTTTTGGTACCCAGAGGATGCTGCTGCTCATCACCTGGTTATATCCCTTAGTCACCTTTTACGACACCGGAATATATGAGGTGGTACTATTCTTAGCCGGCACCACACGGCTTATTGTTATGCATTACTATCACTTAATACAAGAAACATATTCGACAAGGCAATATGTCGACGTCAATTCTTTTAGTTTTTACAATTCAATATCAGAACAGTCTGTAACGCGCATTTGATTTTTTAGTTAAAAAGAAAAAGAAAACATATTTGTTTTTAAATTATAAATTAATATTCACTCGCAACCTTTTTAAAAGGAAAATCTTTTTCTTCTTGGTTCATCACTTCTTGTTATGTATATTCAATCTTCTGTCAACGTTTCTAAGCTCCTTCAATACGGGCAGATCATCTTGCTAGAACATGGAGTTTTCGTGGCACCTCAGAATAAACGTTGCTTGTCATTACTTCCTGTACAATTTACCTGTTCATATTAACTAAACTATAACATACACAACGCTACCAAAGTTACACAATATCGGGTCAAATAAACATGTATTAAAGACAACAACTGCTACATGACAGATTGAGATTCCGTCAAACACTCGAATATAAAATAATAGAAAAATGTTTGTGCAATGAGGAAAACTTCAAAAAGGATATACCAGATATGTTTGTAGCGGAACTGCTTGTCATTTTATAAATGTAGTTGATAAAGGATTTTTTGTTGGACCTTTTTTATGTGTTTCTGTTAGGAGAATTCCTTTTTTGTGCAAATTATTATCAATCGTGGAGGTTGAATATATATTCGTGTCACTGGTTTCTTAAATTTTAAACATCCTATAATCTTATTAAACTAATCAATCGGAAGGAAAAAAGTATTTAAGCTATCAAACAGTTAATAATGTGGGACGTTAGGGTTTCTAAAAGATATTACAATTTATAATCCCGAGGTTAGCATATGAAAGAAATTAAAAAGAACATGAAAAAACACTGAAATTAACTAAATAGTCTGTATATTATTCGAATTACATTAGCATAATTATTCTTGATAGTAATATATAATTAGTACAATTAATTGTAAATTATTTTAATATTTAATTCTCGTCAAGCGTCTTGAATTACCGTGTAAATGTTAAATTAAATTTTCTTAATTGTGCAAAACATATTTTTTTAAAGATTTAATTGGCAATTCTTCGTTCTGTGATTGTCTAAAGGTACTTTATCGATATTACAAATTTCTTCTAATAAGAAATAAAAATAATATTGAAATCTTTAAATCGGAACATGAATAAAAAATAATTGGTATACAGGATGTACTGATATATTTCATCTTTTCCTTTCAAAGATAAGTATGGTGAATTTTGTTTCAATTTACAGCAATACTATTTTATTTCTATAGGTAATAGATGTAGTAATTAGAAATTACATTTCAGTGACCATTCATGTTCACATACTCAATGTAATTCACATTCCTATTCAAGATTAGGCAAAAATAGGTTATGATTTCCAATAATTCATTACGAGTAATGTGCAAGTGCAAGTGCGTGTTACTAACAACTCTCTCCAGACAGGTCCATAATGGCGCTAACGTTGTTAAATTAACACCACAAATAAGTGTAACAGTGTTTTTTTTTACATTGTCGATTAGTTATTTAACCATTACTTTGACTTCTTTTTGTCAAAATTTAAAACTTAATTAGCATACTATAAGAATGTATATACTATTACAATCCACTGAGGTATCTCTCCATCTAAGTATGCATAATCAATACGTTTACATAACAGTTTTCTTCGCTATAAGTAAGTTCCAACATTAAAGGTTATAACTCATTTCGTGGAACCTCTTTTATTGGTTATACAATAATATTATCAAGTATATTGCATAGTTCAAGTTTGTAGATTATAAAGTGTTTTATACAAGCGAAATTTTAACTTTTGTAATATATTTATAGGATTAATTTTGAGTAAGTATATTAGATCGAAATTAATTAGACACCTTGACCCTTAACGTGTATTGTGTGTCTTTCGGGCGAGGCGCTAAGCGGAAGGTTGGTGTGCACTCGACCGAGACGAACTCCTGCGCAGAAAGTGTTTGTCCTTGTCATAATACAAACGATTAACCTTTGACTCTGAAAAAATATACGATTAGCAAACTTTTTTGCTCGAACTCCTTATCCGAAGATTAATTGAAACTCGAAATGTTATTTATTTTTATTTATACATTTTTCAAATGCTGAATAATGTTTATATGTATATATAATGTCTTACATTTACTCTTTCTCTGTTATATCACAATTGTAGAAGTAATAAACAGAGCATAATTTTAATAGAAAATAAGTATTAATATAGTATAAATTGAATCGTAAATGTAAATTTTATTCACTTATAGAAAAAAAAAAGATAGCTATATGGACTGCAGACAAAAGTGAAAATTGGATTTTTTGGAAAAACTGTTTTTTTTTATGTTTAAATTTTATAATTGAAATGAAAAAACATATAAACAAATGTATTACATTTGTCTGGTTTTTACCTCAATTGGCATTCCGAGCCAGCGATACATTTTCATTTAGTTTATTCGTAATCTATATATATAGGCTGCGTAATTATAAATCTTATTATTTATCTGAGCGCCAGCACTTAAATGCCATACTTGACATACTGTACATGACATTTTGACGGCGGACGTCATACCATTAGAAATGTGAATCTATAAGATTTTCCCCTACCGAGAATCACTTGACGCCACTAAAGAAGTTTTCACCTCAAAATTAGTACTATTTTAAATACTAGTGCAAATTTTATTACTGCTTTAAATTTACATGTTGAAAGTTATATTTTCTACAATCTATTAAAGTTTGTTTAATGTTGGAATATGTCATAATAATACATTTGTATCTAATTTATAATACTACATTAGATAACACTTGCATTTTAAAGCTCTGTATAAATCACATGAATACTTAATAACTATTTAGATCACGTACATATACCTATATGATAATAAATGTGTTTTTGACATAGACTCAATACTTTAATCAGTTCAAATTCAATCAATTTTATTATTTAACATAATTACGTTTTGATGTTTTGAATAGGTAGAAAAGAAATGAAACAAACCTGCTTCGAAGACATGAAACTAATTAAATAAAAAATGGACGAAATATTATAATTAACGTCGATGCAGGCACTATAATTAAAATAAAATAATTTTTAGAGTTTTTATTGATGATATAGCTAAACTGTATTTGATTTTATAAACGATAAAATGTATTAATAATTAACCTATGTGACTTAATAAATAAATATAAGGACATTGACTAATATAAATTGCATGCATTTATTCAATATTATAAAAAAAAATAGTAAATTTTCTATTTTAAATGTCACACCATGACTAATAAGTATGTATATATTAAACTTTATACACCGGAATGTATTCAAAGTAAATATAAGATACCTATAAGTATTTTTGTAGTAGTGTATACGTACATACGAACATCATCATCGGACGCTTGTTTTTGTCGAATATTAGAGTGGAAGAAACAGCCGAATACCGCTAGCAATGCTGTCGGTTATTGCTCTCGGATTCCGCAACAAATTAACATGTATTCGGTACGACTACATTTTATACCGAGTAATTTTACTTTACATAAGCTTCTTTAAACTATATGAAAATTTCTATTTATTTCAAAATTAATTACAGTTAGATTTTTATGAAGATCAAGTTAAATCCCCTTGAAGTACATTTTCAAAATGGTTTCAATTAATTTTTTCATTATAACATTAGAATAACACTATACCTGTACAACTCATATTATACTATACGTTACTTATTGTGTTGTAAAAATGATCTCAAGTTAAAGCTACATTATTAAGTACGACTTGATATTTTAACTTAGGAACATCACAAATTATACAAGTTAAAGATAAAATAGTCGTCGACCACGTGCACGCTTTTAATTCCATGACAGCGAAGGCGCAGAAAAAACCTAGCCTTTTTGATTGAAAAATATATATATATATACAAAAAAGTCAATCTAGTTGCTATCTATGTCACAGACTAACTTGTTGTTGATCTGTCTAATAAAATAATGAGAACAGTACGTTTTCTATTTTCTAGCAATTATTTATTTTTATTTCATTCTTATAAACATTTTAATGATTAAGATTATTGAAAGATACTTAGTCATAAAATGATGTATTTTTATCTAATTCAGCTTTGTGAGTGTCATGTTTTTAATATAACACGTAGAAACATTTGTAGTTATCAAAACTACCATAGATAATAAATGCGCGTAATATAATAACTTTAAGTAATCGTAATAAAAATGTTTTTAATAACATGTATGGAACATGAAAACTGATAATAATTATTGCAAGCTGAAGTTAATTTAATAAAATCTGGCAAAAAATAAAAATCCAAACATATATATCATTTTGTAATTTTAAATTTATTTCTGTCTCCTATTATAGTATTAATTAAGTATAACTAAATCTAAATAAACTACTCGTGAACGTGTCATCTTATAATAATAATCTAATAAATTGAAACTATCGTAGATTTTAATAAAATCTGATATAGTGCTGTAGCAAAACTTCTAACTTTTCTCAAAATCAAGAACTGGTTTGTTGTTGGAATATCCGATGATAGAGTGCAAGTGAAAGTCATGATCGTCGTACATATAAATAGTTCCGGTTTATTTTTTTCATTAATTAGTTATTGACCGTTGTGTGAAAATAGTTTAGGATATTGCAGTAATACTGAAGTAAAAAGCAAGCGAATAACTAATATATAAATTATCTATTAGTGAATTAGTAGAATTGATATTTCTATTAAAATTCATCTTATTACACAAATAATCTTTCACAAATTGTTATTGTAAATATTTTATGTTTTAAAGCGACTCATTATAGATGCACCTAATTATGATCTATACTAATCAATAAAATTGAAGTGTCTGTTTGTAATGTCAAAAATATTTTTTTTTTACTAAATAGACATGAATGTATATACGATACCTATACCTAAAAAGCAATTTTCAAAATTTTTGTCTGCTGTTGCACAGTTTCACGGGCAACTGTTTGAATTTATGAAAAATATTTATACTTTATCTTAGTATTAAACAAAAATTAGGGTTCCATATCAAAAAATGCAGTGAAGAATATATGAAACGCGGGCGCAGCCGCGGGCACTCAGCTAGTCATTAATGTGTAGAGTACCCATAAAAATGATACAATAGGAAAACAATGGAAAGCGGGCGTAAACGCCAGGAAGGTACTCAAGGGGTTAATAACCATTGTTATGTGACATTAAGAATTAATAATTTATAATGTTAACTTAATAAACACGGAGATCATATTTGGATTAATCATATCTCATACTTCTTCTAAATAATTATCACATCTAGCTTTTTACTGCCTCACATTAAATAACTCGGTATTTGTAATACCGTATTGCAGATATATGTACAATATGCAAACGTTTGTAAATTAAAGCCGGGATAGTCTTATACGAACTAAACAGAAAAAAATACTATCCTAAAAACTTGTATTCACTACAAATAATGAGAAGTTATTTAAATATAAAAAAAATGAATAGTAGTATAGTGTATGAAATGTTAATAGTGTCGTTCTTAACAATGCTATTTGTTATAACGTACACAATTCAAACTACAAATTTACCAAATTACCAAAATGCTCAAAATTATTTGAATTCTTTGTGATTTTCTTTTGTTCAGTTAGTATTTATAAGTATCTAGAGACGATATTAAACCGTTTTAGAGTGACCGATACGTGTTCTTAGCCTATGGATCATAACTGGCAAGAATGAAAAAGACAATTGGTTTGGTAAATAAACGAGTTGAAAAGTTACTATCTCGAATTCCGCAGGTCATTACTAATTTTTTTTTTGTTTGAACTACCTGTTCTAAATTTTGATCATTATTCATTATACTTCAATGAATAATACCTTATTACTAATTTTCTAATAAAGCGAAAAAAAAACTATATAATAAAAAAACAATATAAAGTGTCAAAAAAGTGTACATAGATATAAAGATTTATGAGGAAATTGTATAGTAAATAAAGACGAAATAAAGTTAGTTTGTTACATGTAACTATTTCATTGAAATGAATATAAGAAACATTATATTAATAAGTGACCGACATCACGCGCCGATTGAGATAATGACATTTCAAACGTCCTTCAGGGACACTCAGAGGCGGAAATTAAACAGCTAAATTACTACCTACATTCGGCGGGCAATAACCAAATAGCATAACAATACTAAGAACGTGGCGATACACAAACAAGTATTAAGTGTACTGACAATGTGGTTTTGTTGATTGAACTATTTTAATTGAACTAACCTTACGTTTAAGATTTTAATAATGACTCTATCTTTATACATGTGTATTTCCTGACATATAAGTGAAGCTTGTAAGTTTAATATGTACCTGAAGAAAGCCAGTCATAATGAAATAAACTAAACATCGATATTTTTGCCTCACGAAATATGTGAAAATGGTGAAATTCGACGGAATGCGCTCTGAATCGCTAACATTTTTAATACGATTCTTGATTAGAAATAAACTTCTATTATAGTTTTTCCAAATCAACCTGTATAACTTAAATGTATGTGTGAAAATTTAGAAAATATTTCAAGTAACATGCATAAGTAATTCGTAGTTGGTAAAGTATTTGATAGATTAATTGATTCAAAATATAAAAAAATCTTTATTCAATTTAGGCCCTAAGAAGGCGATTATTAATGTCAAAATACTACCACCGATTCGGAAAATAACCCATTCGAGAAAAGCCAGCAAGAAAATCGATCTGGTCCCTTTTTTATATAAATTGGAAAATACAAAAAATTTGAAAATAAAAACTATTCAAATTGTAGTTACAACTATTGTTAGTGGAAGCACAGAAAGGGCTGTAAATTCCAGCTTGAAAAGTTCATGATCCATCTTGTAGAAATTAAGACTTGCTTGACACAGTACTTGAACTTATTGTCATGTAAGTCGGTAATGTTTTTTGGAATCTTATTGTAAAACCGAATACCTATAAAGAATACGATTAAATACGAATAAAGCTTTTATTATACTTACTTAGCCTAAAGCGTGGGTCTTACTAACTTATCTTTATTTCTAATATTAAAATGATGATATTTACTAGATCAAGCTTGTCTAAATTTTTACGAATAAAGTTACCATAAGATACTATATTCAACCGCATTCGGTTCATTATGTCACTGCTGGACATATGTAGGTTCCCCAAAAAGGAGGAAATTGCCATAATCCCCACGCTTGGTACGTGGATTGGCGTTCGTAGTAGGTGTTGGTAGTACTCAGAGGATGCTGCTGTCCATCCACTGGTTTATCTCTTAGTCGGCTTTTATGAGACCCACGGGAACGATATGGGGTGATACTATTCTTAGCAGGTACCACACGGCTATTAAAGTATTAAAAACAAAAATGTAGTGTCGAAATAAAAATCGCATTTAATCGTTAGACTTAATAGCTTCTAATTTAGCTGTTAATACTTTCCGTGTGCGCGTAGCATGAATTATGTGAATGAGCTAAGGTTTATTTTCAATATAGCAGTATTTTTTTTTTGATACCTAAATCTTCTAGTACGTACGTGGTTTGAATTAGATATAAGGTAGTATTAAGTCATGCAGGCAACGTCGCAGACGTCCTTGTAGTTTATTTCCTATACATATATACCCAAATATGTTAGAATTGCTTTTGTAAAATTATGTATGTTCTTGCTAAGAACATGTAATCATGTCCGTTGTTCGTCGTTTACATGTACCGTCGTTTTTGCATTAGTGATGTTACTAATCAAACGAGGTGTCCCAAACTGAAGAGTCCAAAAACTTGTTAAACAACTTTACCTTACATGGTTGTGGTAGGTTATAGTAATATCGTTATCTTACTTTGGATTTTATTTTAATATGAACATGTAACAGTTGCTTTATGTTCTTTAATGTGAAATAACATAAAGAAATGTGAATTTTGTCGTTCTATACGATAATTTCATTCTGTTTCGTTTAGAGTGGTTGATGTACTCGACTGTATACTAATTTATAATATTAACCTATTTTCTAGAAAAAGTTAACTTATCTCTTTACTTCAAACTAATTCATCATAGACTGTTTTTATAACTTGGTTGTATAGCTTCAATATTTTTTATATAAGTTAACTTATCCAGTATATATTATTGTTTACTTGAGTTACATAAGCGAAAGTAATCGAACGTTAAAATATGACATTTAAAATAACAAAGAGGTACTCTGTTACAAATTCGTGCGTAGATTCAAAAGATAGGTTTTAATAATAACTTTTTTTCTTTATAGAAAACTTGAAGGTAATTATGAAACTTGTTGGTATTAATATATTAGCGTTTCAAAAACAATAAACGAACATACTAGTAGAGTTGTGAATGATGTTGTGTTACCAGCGTGTCATGAAATAAAAACTCTATTAATGTCATTTAATCAGGCTCTCGAGCGTGGGATTACGAGCAATTTTAGGTATAAATTAAATTTTAATTTATCTTATACATTTCGAGCTGTCTGTCCAGCTGACCTTCAGTTCTTAACTTTTAAAACGGAGCATTTGTCTCGGAGAACTGCATAAACATTATTTTGTTTGTTTTGTTAAGCTGCAATGGTTATTATCTGTCTGAGCAGAAACTATATATGTAAATGGTGCTTAATTGTAATGTATTTACAAAATCTATTTGTTTTTTGTAAAGAGTTTGTTTCGATAAAATTACTTCATTAAGAATCGAGAAATTTACATAGCATCGTATTTCATAATGGAATATAAATGTGGTTTTGTTTAGTCCCCTACCTACATCAAGCATGAGCCGCGTTACTTTGTTGTCTCTCTTTATTTTTAAATTTATTTATTTTTGGTCGCTTTTTAATATCTGTGGTTGTTAATGACTACAGTTAACAATACTGTAGATTACATTTCTTTATTTATATTATCTTTGTTTTTTCTTTGTTTTGTCTTTGTTTTTTTAATAAATATACTAGCAACATCTAAATTTATTTATTAATTTTTTTTCTGTTCTTTTCTTTTTATCCTCTTAACTCTTTTTCTGTGTTACATTCTACCTCATTTATTGCAATATATTATAGATTAATATTTCTACGTCTGGCAACTGATGTGGTTTGTTGTTATTGGAATATTACAAATTCGTCCCAGATGAATCTGCAAAATGAATAAAACCACCATAGTGCAGTGTGGTATCCAATTAAGTGGATTGCTAATAAAAGTGAAATCGAAGCGAGTGCAGTGGCCCGCGTGACTGTGCCAGCCGGGGCCTGCTGCGCGTCGCCGTACGACTACCACCTTGTATATTATCTTACCGATATTCATGAGCTTCTCAATATCGACGTTATATTGACGGAATGCATAGTCGCATAATATGCTTCTAATACTAACAACACTATTAATTCAGACGAATTCTGTGTAACTCACTAGTTAGGGGTATATTATAAACCATTTTTAAACATAATTCGAATGCTTACATATTTGTAAACGACTAGACGTGTTCGCGCGGCTGCGCTAGCGTTTCATATAAAATTGCACTGCTTAATATAGATTTTAATTTTTTTTATACGGAACCCTACATTTTTTCTCAATTTTTTTTTTGCTACTAACTTTAAGCAAAGATTTGTTGCAACTTCAAATATCTGCCAGTAAAACTGTGCATTGAATCGGATTTTATTCACAATTTCATCAGTTTTTACAAAGTACCCTAAGTTACGCGGAATAACTTCAGCTATCTACCAAAAAGGTTCCATCCAAAATCAGTCCGGCCGTTCTGGAGATTACGCGGAACAAACAGAAAGACAGACAGACATCAATTTGAAAAATTGTATATTTGGTGTAAGTGTCATGTACATACATTCATATCTATTTAGTAAAAAAATAAAATAATTTTGACATTATAAATAAACACTTCAATTTTATTTGTTGCTATAGAAGATATAATAAATAATATGTAAAACTTAATTAGTACGTTTTGAATTAGCAATATCGAATTATTTGCTTACTAGCCCATCTTAATCGCATGACATCTGTGAATTTTAATTGCATGCATGGCTACTGTTTTGGTAATAAAATTTGTCATACATTAACTTTCAAGCTCGTGTGAAAATATTTATTGTTTTGAACATATAGATATATGTATAGTTCTATAGCACAGTTGCCGTTTTAATAAAATCAACTAAAAAGCAACACAATAATAATACAGTGTAATAGATATAAATTCACCACATAAAATATTAATAGGATTTTCGGTAATTGATATTAAAACTAAATTTTGGTTTTAGTCAAGTGTTTGGTGCATTTGAGGGGGTATGAAGTTCGGGGAATAAGAGTTGTGGTTCTCTCGTTGGTTGATTTATTATGAATCTAGATCCGGTTCGCGCGGCACCGTAGCTGCGCCCACGCCTTGTATTGCTCTATTATCGTTCCAAAATGATCACACGACATACCGTACGCAGTATTATTCGCTTGCTATTGTTCCGTATTGGAAACTATTATAAAACTTTTTTCAATTCAGATAAGTATAATAACAGAGTCTCAGTAAAAGTGAATCTATAAATACTATAGTGCTATAGAAAATCAATTTAAATTATTTAAAATATAAATACAAGACAAATATTAACCCTTTGAGCACCTTCCTGGCGTTTACGCCAGCTTTCCATTGTTTTCCTATTGTCTTTCTATTGTTTCATTTTTATTGGTACTCGACACATTAAGTAAATTACAAATTACAAGACAAATTAAGTAAAATACATAATATAATCACGATTATTGTGCTTTATATATTTTAAATCTTCACTTTGATAAAATGAAGTAATTCCGATGAAACATAAAATATCACTTCATGTTCTCTTTATTATTTGTAGCGCGAATTTCACAGTATCCAAGTACCAAAGTATCAATCAAGTTAATCTCCATTTTAAAGCTATAGTGGGCTAAAACTGTACTTACATTTTAAAAAAACCGTGGCTAAGTAACAGTTACCAATACTTATTATAGCTTGTAACTTACTTGGTACTCAATCTGCCAATTAGCAGCTTGTATGAAAATTTCTGCTTAGTTTTGATTTTTTTTTTTGTTTTAATTTTAAATGAACACAAAGGTAGTTATCATTGAAAGCTAAAAATTGATTTATTTCAATTAGTCTATTAGTTGGTTCTGTACATGTTATTTAATTAAATGTTATTATATCGATATATTTCCCTGGATTATATGTATCATATGTGTGTACATTCAATTTTTTAAAGCGATAAACTATGTACTGATATCTCGCAAAACACGTGTCTCGAGAAAAAGTGGGCGGTCTTGTGAGTTTCGCGAGACAATATTTATTTCGAATCAAATTTCAACGCGATATATAGCTAACGAAAACATGACGAGATATGTATCCTACAGTTGGACGAAGAGAATATTTAAAAAACGTAAATAACTCTAATTATATTTTAGAATATGAATTAGAATTATATGTATATACCTACCATTATTAATAGACAGCGAAACGGTATAAAATTGAATGAATGTTGGTCAAGTATTTCTTTCGGTACTTTCTTTAAATAAACTGACTCAAAAAAACCACTATATAGTACAGTATTATAGAGGCGTTCGGGAGCCATATTTATAAAATTAAAAGTTAAAAATTGTTAATACATTTATTTCTTATGTTTACATCGCTAAAATCCTCGAATTTAAATATATGTATAAACTTACATATGTTTATATTTATAACTATATATAATATTACAATAGACAAAAATATGAAATTTATACAAACATAGCTGCTTTCTTTTTGTTGCTAATAAATTTGCATTTTAAAATATCAATATAAACTTCGGTAATTTAATTTTATCGTTTTCGTCGAAGCGAGTGCACATAAGTAATAATAAAATTTAAATTGTTACGTCTACATTATAATATAATACAAACGTATAGTTCCAGGTTATATTGAGTCAAAAACATTTATAAAAAATAACATTAATTAAAAATTTTAAGGGAATTGTTAACTTTCGTTAATATAGTTCTTGAGTTTATGTTACTAGTGTCTGTATATAAAAGGCTAATTTAAATTTCTCATAAAGTTTCTATGTTATTTCACTTGAATGCACTAATTCTGTGCATGAATTAACTATTATGTCGGATTTGGGTTGAATGAATAATATGACAGACGGATGCCTTTTCCTTTATACGATATATTAATAACCATTACTGTTACATTGACCTAGTAAATTGTATACCTAGGTATTATCACGATCCACAGACTAAAAAAGAAAGTTTTAAATAACATCAAATCAGGCGATTACTTAGTTGTTTTATATAAAAATAGAGCTCGCGGTATAATCTAGATACATCACGGTTTGTTTGATGTGGCCTCTCACGCTACTGCGAACGGAATTTCTGATAATGATTCATTCGGTGATTGCGGTATGGTGTGACGGTGGTGACGCGTTTGTATTTCTACGTATGTTCATTTCCTAATGCCAACTGTTTTACGGTAGCGTTTGATTGCATTGCACGCAGCGCTTGTACGGTGACTCTGAAAGAGATTACAATGGAAAGTAACCGAAATATCACGTAGTTCGCTGTATATTTTGTTTTTTGCTGCGAAACTCATATTAAACCTCTTTTTTGTGAAAGGATACTTCACGTATTGAACTTAAGGATTCAATGTGAAATATGCACTTTGTAGATGTGTCATTTGATATGTGTAAGTTTAGATATCACCAGTGTTATAAAAGTCGCAACAATAGTTTAAAAAAAATTCGCACTATTGTTTTGCCCATATGGTAGATAATATATCCTTAAAATTTACTTCTATTAAAATTTGGTTTTATTATAAACATAAAAAAAACAAAGTTTTTTCTAATTGTGTTCTATTTCTTCCCCGAATATAATCGGTTTTTGGTAATGAATGCACGTCTATATAAAAAACCTCTTTATTTCCTCTTATCTGTATTATATTTCATAAGCAATGGTCATTGATGTAGTTAAAGGCAAAGATATATAAAAGGCAAAGATCAAACGGTTCAAAACATTTTTACCTTATTCTATCCAGTGAGTTACTTTACAATATTACTTTACAATAAATTTATATTTACAATATTCCTAGTTCAATTTCCAGGTACAGATTGAACAAAATCAGCAGGCTATCTAATTTGTAAGTTAGTTACACCATCCGTTAACTTCATCTTTTCGTTTTCTTTATTATAATCAAAGAGTAATAAAGAAATTGACACAATCGAGTTCCCTTCATTACATACAGTCATGTTTAAAAATTAACAGCAGCGTTACTTTAAACAGACTAATGCACCATCATGTACTTTCACTGTGCACGACATTTACCTTTGCGTGCTGTAGGCACTTTCAATTACAAAGCATCATCGACGTTGATTAGATGATGACTTCAGGCCCTCCCAACTAAATACCAATTTGACATAAGTAATACATGAGTATTCAAAATGTTTTTAAATAAACCTTATATTCATTAACTCTGATTGACACGTACCAGATTGTTATAGAAGCAAAGAAGTAAATACACTTATATATATATATAGATATATAATTTCATCTCATATAAAGTTTTAAGAAACTGCTATTTTAACAAGTATTCAGTGATGTATATTTTTTTGCCATGCTGAAGTGTGGCAAGCATTGCTAGATAGATTTTGATCCAATCTTTATTAGTTCGAACGATATCTTTATTTAATGCTATTGTTAAAATAATAAAGATCGGAGATGAAGTTGTATATATATATATTATATGTAAAGATATAAAGAGTTCGGTGCATTTTTTTCTTCTATATGTTATCATTTATAATGAAACTATTAAATTTAATTCAACAAACTAAAAAAAAATATATAACTTTCTACTCTGGTAGATCTAAAAATTGTTGTAAATAAAGAACATTATTACCTACTAAAATATTTATAAAAAATCGATCAAATAATAATCAGTTGTTGTACAAAATATTGTTTAGTAGTTTCTGAGTTTCGAAAACACAATTCATTATATTATCATGATCTTAATCTTAAAGTGTTGATCTTAATAATGCCTTTCGCATTAAGACAATTTTTATATAAGATAGTGATATCATTTCTGTGTAACAGTAATGGTTTTTATTATTAATATGTTTGTTTACTAGCTTTGTCCCGCAGTTGCTCTTGCATGTAACTTTCATATTTTTGACATTATTCAATGTGTTGTGTGTATGAAAAATTCAATACATTAAAAATGTAAGAAAAAAAGCTGGTAGTAATTTCTCGCTTAGTTAAGTCACTATTATACTCTCAGAACTTTTTCCATATATAATGACGTAGTATCACAAAACGAGTACTAAAAAAATTTTCACAAGTAAGATTAGCTAAATCGGTTCTATAGTTCTTCTATTATAGGTTAACCAAAAACTTATATAGAAATATGTATAGTATATTTATAGGTTAAAACAAAATCGAACAAAAACTATAATCTACCACCCATATGTCTATTAGGTAATGAACAACATAAAAAAATTGTTTACGCTTTTTATTTAGAATATGAAAATGTGAAAATACCAGAAACTTTAATTAAATTTAGCATTATTAAAACTTTTAATAAAGAACCAATTATTTTTAATTATAATAATTTTGTATAATACCATAAATGGACTATAAATTTATATTTTCCATAAATAAACTACCACTTAAGCTTATTTTAAGCCTTGTTTTTTGTATCACATTATGAGATATTAGTAAAGAAATTAATGCTAGTAATATGTTACAAATTACTGTTTTTGTTTTACTATAATGAAATACCTTTTTAATACATACTTATTTTCTTTTATTTAGTTTGAAATGATATTTATAATTATTTATTTTCATACATGCATTTTAAAACTTTTTGAAACTTATTTATATTTGTTTTTACACTGAAAACTATACCTTATAACATATCATAACATAACTTATAGTATGAAATAATTCAAGATAAAATCTATTTTCAAAATAAAAAAAAAAATTATGAGCGCGTTGAAATCTTTTATATTAAAACTTAAAGTAATTTTTGTTAAGACTTTTTTTTTTGTACACAATTGTGTCGTTAAATAAATAATTTATTTCACATTTATGAAAGTTAATTTCTTCCTTATTAAATATTCATTTAAATATTAACGACGGTTTCATCATTATTAGCGCGGAAATCTTGTGATGCGATTTTATGTAATTTATGTCTATTCTGTACATTTATGCACCCGCAATAATGGTTTATCTATAAAGTATATGTGAATTACATTTCGTAATGATTTACAACAAAATCTGTATTTAATAACAGCTTTCTAAGTTTGTTAAACATTTCGCTTAAATTAACATTTAGTAACCTTAATGTGTAAATTTAATAAGGATAAAATTTTAAGTTATACATAATTATAAAGTATCTGTTTGAATAATTATAGTTTGATAAAAAATAGTTCTAATATACTGTTAGTACATGAATGGATGCAAAATATAACTATAAATAAATATAATGAATATAATAAATTATACTTTAGTAGAATTTGAAATTAAAAACGATGCATTCGTATATAATATATCAATTAATATAAAATTCTCTCGCTAAAAGAAAAAGTGCACGAATTAAGCTGCGGTGGAGACCGCAGTAAATCAAATTGAAGATGTCCGATAAAGTAGATAATAATTAGTGGAAGATGTGAAAGTGTTGGGAGAAAAATTCGTGAGAGTTTGTGTTAGTGTGATTGTGCATTTGGCGAGGAACATCCGGTTGTAGCCAACGCCTCTCGTCTATGTACTGTTTTATGTATGAATTATGTAGTTGTAAATTCTATGAATCTAGTCACATGTAGAGGTGCAATTCATTTTTTAAATAATCTTTGTTACTTTAAAAAATGTACATGGATACTGTATTAAAATATTTTATTTACAAGTTGTTTTTATATTCTTTCGTGTTTATTATGCGTCGGTAGCTTTATGTGTATTTACACATCATCAATCACTGACTTTTAATACAGCAAGTAATGTAGAAAATACCCAAAGGTATTTTTATGAGGTCTTTAATCTTTGATGATTCATCGTATCGACTCAACAAGTAACTTGATAGATGAGTTAACAAAAATTTTAATAATGGTGCTATAATTACTACTATTACGGTTCTGACCACATTGCCATACGGCTAGGTTTTTATAAATCAGACGATTCGTAAACGGCTTGAACGAATATACTGTGGATAAAAATGTGAGAAACACAAGTATTATTCTGTATTTTTAATATAACAACAACATCTTTTTGTCTTTTGACAAGTGAGTTAATTATAATAGATAATAAGAATTCTAGAAAAAAGACGTTAGTTAAAAGATGAAGTAACATGAATACCGGTGCTAGAAAAACTAAGTGGACTAAGTTTACTTACTATATGGATTTTTGATTAACAGTAATATGCAGAGGATTATCGGCATTATAATCATCACTACAGGTAATAATAAATAAACAATAAACTAGTGCAGTATATGACTAATACATAGCGCATAATTCATATATGGAATGAAACGAAAGATAGGAAATCAGACTGTTAATTGACTCTTGGATTATCAATCCAAGAACCTATGTATGTATCTATGTATCTTTACATTTGGTCTACTTTTTAAAAATATTAATTGGCTTAATTTAACAAAAAAAGCTCCTAGTTAAAGGTTTATAATTTTCACACATTACACGTAACATCCAGATAACATTAGAGTTAGCCTTAAACGGCAAAACAGACAGACAAGGAGCCTTTTATAAGGTGTGTATACTCGTTGTTTAGTTATAGTAAATAAGAAATTATTTAGACATTTAAAGTAAATTAAATTTCTAAAATATTTAAGGCAGTAATGAAGACGTTTACGTATTTATTAGAAATGTATCTTTGAATATGTATCTATTACTACATCTAATATCTAATCTAATAAGTCTATAGTACTTTTCAGATACTGAACTTACAAGGTAATTTAAGAACATTCTTACTAAAATTACAACAACGATGATTATAATGATTTACTATAGATATGTGAATTTATTTAAAAAAATAATACAGCATGATTAACCGTGTTAATTTAGTAACTAGCTTTGGTATTTCGAAGATATGGAAACGATTTTAATATACAAAGAAATATTCAGTAGAAACGCTCAGTAGAAATGTTTTGCAAATTAGGTAAAAACAGAATACAACCTACCACTCCCATATTAAATTCATAGAAATTTCATAGTTGTGATTCAATATAACATTGAAAAGTGATGTTATATTATTAAAGTTTAGTTTAGTTTAGTTTTTATTATTATATTAAAGCGTTTCTGTAATCAGTGATCATGAATCACAATGTCGTAACGTTATTTTTACGTTCAAATGGCTTACAATGGAATCGTCCCTCGAAATGAAGGGTTATTTCTCCCAGGGCATTACTAACATAGTCTTTCACGCAGTTAACTTCTAATAATTATTTCTTTTAACTTCATTCATATCGGGTCGAGAACTAACAGTTACCTATTAATTAAAACGTATTAGAAATAAAGTAATTAATAATAAAATAAGAAAGTGTTCTAGGCCCAATATTATAAAAATTAGGATTACAAAAGACGATAGTTTATGAAGCGTACAGACTAATTATGATACGAAATGCAATCCCTATTCATACATCCTAATTCTTCTATTGTTTGAATAATAATAGTGGTAATGGTCGATTGGTTAAATAAGTGGAATGTTTAGAATGTTTCCTTATTCGGTCTTTCGGAGCCTTATAACCAAGAACGCAAATGTAGATTCTTGAATATATATTTGTAGACTGTTTTTTGTATTCTATATTAGGCGTAACGCTTTGACCATAATCTCAACTTATGTTAAGTGACTATGTGGTACATATTGATAAACACACTAAGCCTAGAGGTAATGACTTTCAAGTAATGCAACCGGAACACACTTATAGGTGCTAGACGGCCAATTTTATAACTTGAGGCTGGGAGCTAGCGGCTATTAAAATCAATGTCCTGTTTTCTTTGATCGAAAGCTCATTGTAGGCTATAATAGCTGAATTTGAACCCACGGTTCATCGGCGTAGTACTCTACCACGATACCGTTCATCCGCCATCCTCTTAAATTGTCTGAAGCCAATGGTATTACTTTTGGTAGGAATGTATTAACAAATTTGTAATGTTACATTCTTTTATACGGGATTATTGTAATTACGTTCGCTAATTTATTAGCTTAATTTTATCTAACAACCTTCGGAAACAGTATTACTGTACATTATAAAATACAATTTGCCTGCGGCTTTGCTTATATAATAATATAGTTTTGTCGATCATTTTTTTATGAGAGGAACACCTTGTATCCTTTTCTATACTTTCGAAAACATATGTGTAGAATTATATGATCATAGGTTGAGTTGTTAAGGGACGAAAGTGTAACAAACAAATAAACTCTATTCGCATTTATAATATTAGTTAGGAATAGATGAAAATTACTTTGTTTTTATCTGACTTCCCAATTTAGCTCTATGTACCCTTTTGCAGATGTGACTTCCATACAGTTTTATCTTATAAAAAAAAACAAATAATCGTATAACGCGTATTTATATCATCTGCTAAAGCTGACAAATTTTCATAAATAATAATATCGTTTAAGTCTTACGTTAATTTAATTGCAAAGAATTGCGAAAAAATAATGCAAAAAGAATTGAACAAATGAAACGAAATGTTTTGATTAACAATCGCAATGAGTTATTTAAAGTTTTAATTTTGCAATTATTGCGTTAGAAAGTGACAAAATATATCCATTATAATTAACGTACATATTCTAAATGAATTCCTTTGTAGGAATTTTCTAAGTGTCATTTTTATTTTAATTAGATTGAGCTATTAACAACCATTTACATATAACAATTTGTGATAAATAAATGGTTATAGTAGTTTAATCTTTGTTTGAAAAATAAAAACATCGAAATATGTTCAGCGGTTCTCGAATAATAGGCAGTCAGAGATGTCGTTTTTATAATAGGTTTTTTTTTTAAATTATTAAGTAATAAATAACTAACAGACATAATTTTATATTGTTAGTTAGTACACACTAGATTATAAAATATAATATTGTGACTTACGCGGTAAGTTAAGAGGAAATGCGAGCGGCGTTTATTCCACACAAACATAGTCTCCTGCTTCCTTCCTAGATATGCCTGAATGAATAGCATTATATTAAATATTTTTATACCAAATAATATATGTCCATCAGCGCCATGCCCGTACGTTTTGATTTTTTCCATAAGTTAGTTATTTTAGCAACTAAACCTTTTTTTTTTTTGTCGAGGGGAAATGCATTTACGCACTACCCTTACCCATTGCATTAGTGAGACCGAAGTCCCCCAAAGCAATGGGTAAGGGGGCACGGAGGGACGAACTCCGTGCCAGTGTGGGACTCACCCGGGACATTAGCAACTAGGCCTAAGAAAATGAAAAAAAAATACTCGATTTTTACCGTCGATTTCAGACGTTCATCAAACAAATTTGATGAATAAAAACAAAAATAGCAACGTAGAGGCATAACCAAAGTATTTCTTATTATATAACTGAAAGAAAATTAAAATCGGTTCAGTTTTGAAGGAGGAAACAGGGTACTACGTATGTATGTTTTCATCTCTAATTGCATAGGTAAAAACAGCCTGAGCTGAACAGTTGTCCATGTCGTGTTTTATAACTCTTTCGTTAGGGTGCAACGCGACAGCAATAGATTTCTGAAATACCTACGTTTCAAATCTGTCGCCGACCGCATGCCCTCTTAAATTACCGCTTATTCGGGTGAAAGAAATTACTTGTATACATTGAGTACAGTATATATTTTGCATACACGTATATGTTTTAAAGTTCTTATGTTGATGGTTATGATGAAAATTCAGATCCATTCTCAAAGCGTCATTGGCAGTTGTTTATTTTCATTTTTATTTCTATTTTACGAAAAACTGTCTTAGATTCAATTATTGAATAACGGATCAGGCCAGTCCGTGACCACGGTTGGTGAAACCCAGCTGAAAAGTCGAGGTAGGAAAAAGAAAAGAAAAAAAAGGTAACACGTGAAAACCCGTTCTTTATATCAATAACTGAATCTAGCTGAATCTGGATCTAAATATGGAACGGGAAAGTCCAAAAACGTACGAAAAACTGTCTTGTTCATAAACATAACGTTTATTTTTCCAGTTGAACTCTTCCATCTGGTCTATTTTGATCGTGAAGTAACTTTAATTTCTAGTTTTGGGCAGCATGTATTTCTGGTATTTATACCACTAGAAAATAATGTACTAAAAAGATAAAAAATAATTACTTTATTAACTTTCCTTGAGCACTTACCTGGCGTTTACGCCAGCTTTCCATTGTTTTCCTATTGTTTTATTTTTATGGGTACTCAACACATTAATCTGCTTTTGTTTACTTCAATATATCCTTTATTTTAATACCATGTATAATTTTTAAATTTGAAAAACAGACGACTTGATAACCTCCTCCTTTCTAAAGTCTGTTTGTTGATAAACATACAGACGAATTGATAATATTCTCCTTTTTGAAGTCGGTTAAAAATTATGATATATTTTATTTTAATAGACCATATAACTCCTACTCAAGTGACTTAATTTTCTCATATTACCGGTACATATCATTAAAACTAAAGCTATACGAGTTAAAGTTTCCATGACGCTGTCAAGAATTGTTATAAAGTCGGGCATTGTAAGCGTAGGCGCTTTGTGCTGTGCTCCCTGACCTTTTATTGTACAAGTAATTATTATTTAATCTATGACAGTGGCAACCGTATAACGCCAGTATTGTTGCGGCAGGTAGTAACTGTGAACTGGTATTATGCAACGAGCCGGACGCAGAACAATGTTGGTGCATATTTATAGTCTTGTTGCACAGACCGCAGCTTCGTGACCAGTCCGATCCTGATCGCTTACTGTTAGTTGGCGGATGTATCCGCAATGTCATGCTTACAATACATAAGTCATATAAATATGCATACATTAAAATCGACTATCGGCATAATATATCAAAATCATAGGTCGAAATCAATAACAGCTCGAATGAATTAACATCTTCTTGATTTAAATGACATCTATCTATATATAAGATGAAAATGGGGGTCTTTTAACGCACCATCACCTCGAAACTACTGAACATATCGGGATGGGACTGCTATCATTCGACGCAGAACTTTTCTTAGATGGTGTAGATTATTTTTTGGGATACCATCAAAACCTTTCTCATTTCTTTTTCGATTTATTAATGTATATTTTTTTCACTAATAAAAACAAAAGACGATTTTAGATTTAGGTTTTAGATTTTAGATTTTACAGGATGGTTTTAGAGTTGGATAGGTGAGTTTGAACCCGCGTCCATTCTCACAGAATCCGGCCACACTCTCCACTGCGCCATCATCGTTTAATGCGTTAATTTGCTATATTTTACCATTTACAAGTTTGTTTTAATTAGTTTATATTCTGCTACTGAGAGAGCTGTCCCTTTCATTTTGTATTCGTTTCCCTTTATAATTGACATGACATCTTGATCCGTTAGCTTGTTTATGTCACCGATCAGTTTGTATTAACCCTTTAATGTCTTTTACTTGGACCGGTAATCGTTTCAACTGTCACAATAATAACTCTTTTTAAAATTCATTAAGAAAATTTTAATACTTTATATCACTGGTTATCAAACTATGGCCCGCGGGCCGCATGCGGAGCTTGGACGGTATTTGTGCGGCCTACAATATCCTAAACAATTTTGGTCGACTCAAAATCGAGTTTGCATATTATTACTGAATTGGGTTGTCGAAATTAGTTTTACAGTTTATTAATGCAATACAAAATCTATAGAGAAATCGCGTTTGACAGCTCATAAAAATATGTCAATTAATAGATGGTATCAATTACACAATCCATAAAAGTTACCTCATGTTGACCTATGTGGCCCTTTACCAGAAAAATGTGACGACCACTGCTTTATATTAATCGAAATTATCAGACATTTTTTATAACATTCTCTTTAAAACTAATAATATTAAATACTATTTTTTTTTTTTAAACTTTGGCTGATATTACTTTGCGAATTCCGCTTTAAGTGATTTTCAGCTGTCATGTCTTTATCATTTGAAGCTAATCAACTGAACTATAACCATAGCTTTCCACGTGGTAACCTCAATTAATCAAATACTTTTTGTGATCAAAAAAATTAAATCTTTTACATAAAAATGTTATCAGTAATACTTGCCTACTTTATGCCTAGTAACTTGATTTATTTCTATATGGCAGTTACATTTCATAAAGCTGTTTGTTCCACAGATTATATAATCAATTTTAATGCAACAGTCGTTAAATTTGTACCGGGTGTACTCGTTATCAATCTCATTCTTTAACTTCATTTAGTTTTGACTATTTATCTTAGAAAATGATTTTTTTTAAATGGTTACCTTTTTGTATACTACTCTTACTTACTCTTAATACTACTCTGTCAAAAAAGTACCGGAAAAAGTTCAATAATACATTAAATGTTAGTTAATCATCCAAATTTATTTTGTCGTCATTACAGTATGTTACTTCAGAAACGATACACTGACGCCAACGAATAATTCAATCATCAAACAATTTTTTAAACTCTTTTTTTCCGGAATCGAGTTTAGTTCTCGTTGAGAAATCTCCTTTATGTTTTCTACTTAATGAAAACGGATGCCACGAAGTGTTAATTTCAGTTTAGGAAAAAGAAAGAAGTCGGCTGGAGCTGTCATAACTGATAAATAGGTGGTTGGTCGATGGAATTTGAAAGAAAGAAAATGAATTCATTTGTTACACACATAATCAAAAACAGGATAAAGAATATCACAAAAAAAATTTAAAAAAAAAGAGAAAAAAAATAAAATAAGTGTGTAGTGTGTGTTACAAAATGGTGTCGAGTCAGCATATATGCTGAAGGAGGTAAAGCCACCAGCGCTGATTTTATGGAATGAATTTGTTGAGTTTTTCGTCAAAAACTCTGTCACAATGATGGCCTTTTGCGAAGGTTCATTATCGTGGTTCAAAATCCAATAATTTTCTTTCAACAAATCTGGCTTTCTGTGTCAAGCAGAGTAAATATAAATACAACTTTTATTACTTCATCGTATTAGTTTTGTATGTATGTAACTCATGTTACTCATTAAAGACTGCAGGAAGCTTAGTAAAGTTATTAAATAGTTATCTTAATACGATAACTATTAGCAATAAAATAATTTATGCGTTTTAAAATAACACCATTTTTCTGCTATACGTCAATGTGGAAAAAGAATGCATTCCGTTATATCAACTATATTGTAAAAATTGATAAGTTTGAGTTGGAACATTTTTTAAAGTTAAAACTTCTTTAGTGGCGTTGAACAATTCTCGATAGAGAAAAACTTATAGATTCGCGTTACTAATGGAATGTGACATTAGCTATCAATCTGCTGTCAACGACTTTGAAAGTTTTACTATTTTATTGTTTTTTTTTTTAATTCTTATCTTGGCTCCACAGAAACATTTGCCAGTGTCGATGATTCAAAGATATTTTAGTAGTGTTCTTGATTTAACAATTGTATTAAAAAACGTAGGAAGGTAATCATGAATATACAATAGAAATTTAGGATTGAATAAATTGATAAGAATCTTCTACAATATTTATATATACACAACATGTAATACTAAATTAGTTAATTCTAAATAATTATTCGTGTCATCATTAAAACAACATAAAAAAACAGTCCTCTTCAAAGTTTTCACTTCTGTTGGCAGTCCCCTTGGCTGCCTAGTTTATTTTAATGTAACACCAATTAATTAATAATCTTCTTAATTATGTAGACTATTAGAATATAAAAGAATACATCATTGAAATGAAATGAAATTACAGCTTGAAATAATTTATATGTGCCTACCATTACTGTACTAGATGATGAAGCAGTATAATATTAAAGGATGGAATAGGATAATGTAAATGGAATTTCATGGCAAATCATGATTTAAGCGTCGTTATGATCATAATCAGATTCCGTTTTTTCATATTACTGTAGAATATAACCTTTTTTATGACATTCATCACGGTTTTGTGTCAGATTTGCGCTGACAAGATTTATGAAGCCATCAACCCTTCTCATCACCGGCCTGTTCAGTCTTACTTATTTCAAAAGGCGATTAAAATTTCTCCTTTGTCTATTAACCGTTTTTCTTCTTTGTTTAGTAAATATTAATGAACCTTAGTGATAGAAAAAATAAAGTTTTTTTTTTTTTCAAATTTTTAATAATGGTTTTTTGGTCGAATTCCGACCACCGTGCGTACACTATTACCAATAATGTTTCGATTCGAAATGAAAAATCGTACAAGTCGATCGCACGAAATAAATGTAACTATTTCGTAACCGCTTTTAATGTAGTTTTGGTAATTAAATTGGAAACCCGCCCCAGTGGATGTTAAAATTATTAACAATTTATCTGTTTCACTGGACAGCGCGGTGAAATGTCGTGTAATGGTATTATTTACATATCGAATGCGCGTGCGGATAACGCGACTCGTGACTATGATTATAGAGGTGCATTATATCGTGCTTAATGCAACGCTAAGCTGCGTAACGTTCAGACAATGCTTTGGTCTGCGAAGTGAAAACGGTGAAACATTAATGCGGAAAAGAAAACTTAGCCATGAACAAAAGGGATTTTAGTTTACTAATTTTACTGACTGACCTACTACGTATATATCATCATTTAAGCACTTTATTTCCTCTTCCCTCACGGGACCAGAAATATCACATCACTACAGGAGGATGTTTAACAACATCATTACGTTGTCTTCACTATAAATGCATAATCGAAAGTAAACATCAGTGTGCTCGTAGAGGTATGCAGTATTTAAAGACTGCGTGTACATCGGAGGCTATTGCGGTCGGTTTCACCTCGCTGCTGTATCTCGCGATCTCGTCACAAAGGCGTTTCGCGCTCCTTTTTTGGAATAACTCGAGCAAATTTCGTCGGAAACTTTTATTACGCTCCGTGCGAGTTGCACTCGAAAATTGTATTTTTATTTTAATGAGCGAGTTTCGCGACGTCGCTTCGTCTCGCTCGCACCCGCTGCTGCACTGAATAAATAAATGAGTTGCTCTACTTTCTATGAGATCGTGTCTTTAGGCCGATGAGACCGAACGCGGCTCGCACGAGATGCAGGGTTTGCTTTGTGTACGCTTGTGCTCGTTACTGTTTCACGCTTACTGTACCTTTTTTTTTACACAACAAAGATTTTATTTCAGAGTATTTTTTTATTATGAGAAGATTTTGATCACGATCCACACAGTATCTGATTTCCTTGTCAAAAAGTAATCGGTTCTATCGTTTAGTAAATCTATTACTCACATAAAGAAGCTATATAACAATTGTCTGCGTGAACGTTTTCGTCTCGAACACACTTTCGTTAGGAATTGCTTAACTTATTTAGGATGCATACGAAATCTTTGGTTATGAGTCATTTACTATTTTGGCAAGTATGTGACGCCCGCACCGTTAGACATCGATTGTTTGAACTTCGATATATTTGTCACTTGCCTTCCTCATTTTGTAAACATTTTTTTAGGCAATTGTAAAATTAATCAGTTAGAGTCAACGATGTTAATAAGTAACGTATAAATAGATTTATATAAAACGTATAAAAAGTACCCATAACCAACGAGCACGTATGAAAGCGCTCAGTAGAAGAACGGAAAGAGGTTTGTCAAGATCGTAGCAAGTGGAAGGGCGTAGTGTCTGCCTACCTCCACGGGAGAAAGGCGTGATGATATGTGTGTACGTAAATATACTTAATAATAATTATTTTAATTCTATAATACAACAGTCGTGGTCAAACCTTTTTTTGTGTGTATAAAAATTGACATTGTGCGTCAAGTTATGATTCGATCTGCCACAACCTAGGGCACTATGTGTTACCTACCGGATGTGGAAAACACTTACTTGTTATTAGTGCAATGCACTTCGTGCGTCACAGAACGTGAAGGACACGCTTTGTCTGGATCAGGTGGTCGCTTAGCAGGTGAGGCGACGAGAACTGGGGCGAGAGGCGAGAGGGGTCTCGAGGCCGCTTCCTGTCGCAGGACTGGTTTGTGGTTTGTACTACTTTGTTTTGCACCAGTTTGCAAGCATGCAAAATGAACAGCCTATTAGTAATCAACGCACTCATTAACATGTAAAAATAAAAACTTGACTACTTAACACGAACTTAAAGACTTTATGTAAGTAATTATTTTATAAATTCATACGCAAATGGAAACATTTAAAACCTATATTATTCTTGCATGTTTCAATTGGATTCTATTAAAAATCTCTTTAAATACGTTAAATTTAAATAGTAACTAAGGTCAGACCAAGCTGGATATAAAACAAATTAAAAAGTTAACGGGTTAATGGTTTTGATAGTCGCAAAGGTTCAAGCATAATGTATTCGGTGCCTATTTTACTCTGCGTTATTTTATCATTTTTGCTTTGACTCATTTCCCCAAACATTTACCTTACCGGTGTAACTTATTTTTACCGTAATACAACATAATAACATTTGGAAAATAACAAAAATTGATACGTAAGTATTTTCAATTACAACGAACGTAATATGCAAATATAAAACAGTGCAATAGTAACTTTTCTACTAGGTTTGTCCACGGATTTTCTTTTATTTGTTTTTTTATTTAATTTTTTGTATTGATGAGTTTTAGTATTATCATAACAAAAATCAAAAACACTGGTGTTTTTTTTTACAATTATTAATAATAGTTTTATTTTCAATAATATTTTTATTTCCAACCCACTTGTGAATAATCGTATATTTAAAACAGCTTTAAATTTATTATATTCGGTAAATAAAAACCTATACAAAAATATAGACTTTGTGAATTAAACGAATGCTCATATATTATAATAGTTATGTTGATAATATGCAAAGTGCAACGCTCCGAGGGTGTTTACATACAATATTTGCCATTGTGAACTTGAATACCTTTGTGTTCTCGTACATGGTCTGTACTTCGTAACTATGACGTGAACGTTGCATGATTTTACGATGAAGGTGAAAGTCATTTACGATAAGTCATCTCATCTATGCAGCATGTATCCGTTTGATGCTAGTGCTGCAACGATTTGAATTAATTAATGCGTTAATTAATCACTAGTGCAGGGTAATATCTACCATAACAATTATACGATATCTACATGGATTTATATATAAAGAAGAATTTTTCATATCAATATAATAAAGCGAATGTTATATGCATACTCGTACGCACGCACGCACTCATGGCGCGATTTATTTTAAATGTAAGTTAATTTACATTTAAAATAAATATCACACTTATGAGTTATTTATTACATAACATGGTACGCTTTTAGTGTACAAAGTAAATGTGTTAACGTCATATTCAGAAGTTGCGAACTTGTTTAAACAAATAGTTGCTACAATTGAAGTTAATGCTATGATTGCTCCATTGTAAATTAATCGACCAAAGCGTAGATCGACGTATATTAAAGGCTCTTTTCTAAAATCCCTCTGATTAGCATAAGCCTTAAGTTGAAAAACCTTACCATCATTTGAAAGCTAATTTCTATTGAATTAGCGTGTCATCATCTTCGGCATACCGTCACTTAACAGGAAATGGTATAGTGATCAAACATTAAGGAAAAAAAGTTGGTTGTCACAGGATTTCCGATAGATGTGAAACATTAATCGTCATATGATTTTCTGTCACAGCATACGACTTGGTTTTTGTGTCAAGGCATGCCAATAGATGTTTCACATAAAAAAAGTAATATTTAATTTAGCTCCTTTCGTATTAATATCTGGAATGTAGGTTCATATCACAGGATTCTGGCAGATCCAACATCAGAGTCTGCCAGAATGCTGCCCAGTTCTTTTAAATTTAGTTGATAATTTATTAAAATTTATTCTTCTAGTTGTATTTTAAAGTATTTATAATAGATTAAGATTAGTTACGATGGGACTGGCATGTATTTTAAGACAAAAGTCCCTAAAAAAAAGAAAAAGAAAAAAAACATTTAGCTCCCATCATTTTCATCGTTTCTCATTTGTTACTGGCAAATTAACTTGAGTGTTCAGAAATGTTTTCTTGGTTAACGATGGTGACCACTAATAGATAATAATCTATTGACAGTCGCCATCATAATTCCGGTTTACATCTACCACACTCTTTAATTAGCTCTGGATTAATCTTATGGTTTCGTCACACTGTGGGCGGGTACAGGCACCGGCGTGATTTTACTACGAAAGAGGTCGCGCTTGGGTAACGTCGACGTGATGTCCTTCTATTGAAACATCGCGCTGGCGTCCTGACCCGCCCGCAGTGCGGCGAATATACTTGGACTATACTTTATTTAAGACTATATGAAGTACAGTCATTTTAAAAAAAATCCTGTATAACAAAATCAAATATAAATTAAAAATACTTTACGCGTTAAGACCCATGGCGTTTCATGAAACGTATTGAAATTTCACTTTACGAATAACCGTGTATATTCCTAAAATATTTAAAGAAGTTAATCTTACAAGCGTCTCACTTATAAGTGAGACATGTATACATCAATTAGAAAATTCGTGCAACAAGTTAGCAGAGCGAGACTCGTCTCACATTTGGTGTGAACGCGTTGTAGTGCCAACCCATCTGTGTTGGCGATGACTAGTAGGTGTTCTCGACCGCAAGTAAGGATTTTTTTTAATTTGTTATTCCTAAGGCTTCGTGGTTTTCTTGATTCAATGATTTTAAAAATAAGAGCAAAAACCTTGGTTTACGTAAATGTAATAACATTTTTGAAGGAAAACTGCTTTCGCAAAATTTTATACAAAATATATTAATTTTTAACCACAAATGACGTTGCATAAATGTGTTCATTATATTATGTTGTTATAATGGGTTTTTGTAATATATAAGTTACATTCGATAAAATCTGCAAAAATGACCACAACGGAACTTAGATTTCAAGAGTAGTTTCTAGAATTCACTTACTAAGACATCCTTCTATGAATGTTTAAACTTATTAAGAGGATATGTACTCAGTAATAAAGTAAATTTTAATTAATTAGTTTATTATAATATGTATTAAATAATCGAAACTCAATTAGCAAAGCTTCATTAAATAAATATCTTATCTCAACAGATAATCATCTATGACAAATTTCATTATAAGTGTATCAGCTTGAGCGTGATTGAAGGACAGACATTCAAACAAATGTTAAATATTTTAAATTTCACCTTCATGTAATATAATAGGTATGCTTAAATATAATGTTAAAACGTTAGTAACATAATATTTAAACAAAAAGTCAAGCTTTATAAGTGGATTTAATTTATCGGACAATTTTTATTTGGCCCTACTAAAGTTACAATTGTGTCGGTAATCAGTAATTAGTGAAAATCAGTATTTTCCAAACTGGGTGAAAATGTTTATTTTAATGCAATTTAATTGTAATTTGATAAGGAATAATGGCACCTTTTTCAATACTGGTAAAGTCAATTGTTTTGCCATAGTAATTTTAGTTTATAGTTTGATTGGATATCGAATTCATCAGTTAAATCATCTTTTGTCTATTAAACTCGGCTATATCCAAACTTAAATTCTTGTTTTTGCTAAATTTATATAAATTTAATTATATTACACTGCATAAAATTACCTTATTATCTCGATAAAAGAAGAAAAAATAGTTGCAGTCATCTGTTTTTGAAAAACAATTAGTCACGAAAAAAGGCGTTAGTCAGAATTTAACCACATTTGATATCAACGAACACAATTGTTCTATGACCAAATATTATTGGGAATATCTTCCAACCAACGATTTTAAATCATTTATTATCTTATCATAGATAAAACTTAATTTAATTTAAAACGTGACTGTGAGAACAAATTCACTTTCGATTAACTTACACTCATATTATTTATATATATTTATTCGTATAAATATATTACCTTTGTAAGTAGTCTTAAATTGCGGAATACATGAATTTTATTTCGAAACAGCCAAGCACACTGCGAAACAAGACACGATGCCCATTTCAAATTTAATTCGCTTCCGTCAGAACGTAATACAGATATCAAATAAACAAAGAAATAAATATAATATTTTGTGGGTCAAGTTTTCATCTTTTTTGTGTTAACTTTATAATGCATTTTGTTTTAATGCGCTTTAAACTTTTTTATAATCTGGTTACGTTTATTTTTAAGTCAAGCTCATTTAATTAAATATAGAATATTAATAACTCCTAAGTTATTATATTTGGTTTATTAATTGACCATAAATTATTAAGTAGTGAGTACTAAACAGTGTAATATCTTTTTTGTATTATTTTTTTGACAATTAGTACTTTTTTGTGTGAAACCTACTTAAAATCCTTTAATATTTCATTATGTAATGACATGATATACAATATAAAGGCATTTTATATTTTAATGAATTTCTAAAAGTTCCCAATATTCATGACATGTAAATGGTCGATACAAAATCTATGTTTTAGTTACATTATCTATAGACTATCATTTCAAATGCAATTTATAAAGTTTTTTTTTTATATATAACGAAAAGATAAACAAGCGTATACTTTCTTTTTATAATTAAGGTACTGGTTAAATAAATATCTTCTCTAAAAATAATTTTAAATGAAATATATCGTAGAAAGAATCTACACGACTAATTGCGACAAACGATGTTTTTTTTTTTTTTAAATTAGATTTATACGAAACCAACTGTAATAATTGCAACTTTAACAGTTTAGATGTTGCTAGGATAAAATCTGAACGACTTATTATATTATATAATAGCTATGTGCTCGCGGCTGCGCTCGCGTTTCATATATTCTTCACTTCATTTTATTGAACCCTAATTATTGTCCTAAAAAAATTTTAGTACTAACATAAACTAAAAACATTTCTCATAAATTATAGCACTTACCCGTAAAAGCGCATTGAATTGAATTTTATTTAAATTTTATGAGGTTTATTTTTCAGCTATTTACCAAAAAAGTCCCAGCAAAATCGGTCCAGCCGTTCCGGATATAACCCGGAACAAAGAAACAAACATACAGAAAAAAAATTGTATTTTTGTATAGATATCGTATATACATTCATATCTATTTATTAAAAAATAATAATGTTGACATTACAAACAGACTCTTCAATTTTATTTGTTAGTATTATCGGTTTATCGTACCTATTATATTTCATACTAACGTAATTTTATATTTAACAATGAAATAAAAATATTGATCTGTTTGATTTCCGATGCACATCAAGATAAGAATTCGTTACATTGATACACATAAATAAAAATATTGAAATGACCCTGCGCCTGTTTGTATGGCAGTAACGTTGGCCAAAAGTCAAGGGCGGAACGTTGCAATGCGCGGCGTGTTGGACGGACCACTGAATTTAATACGGTCTTGAGGTGAGTTCAATCATGAACAGTAGATGACTGATTTAGTCTTTTGTAAATACATACTGATTTATAGCCATATAATTTATTTATTAAGTCTTGAAGGAAAATGAAGTGAATATAAAATATCATTTGTAATATTTTTTTTGATAATCTTAGTAGCGTCTAAAGTTCTACCCACAGACACATAATCATATATTTTTACATACTTCACTTTTCTGTCACTTATATGTAAATCATAAGTTTGTAAATAATATAGTCAACCATGTTGTAAAAATTGATTCCTTGCGTAGGTGATTCTATTTAAGAAAATATAATTTAAGGAAATTTATTCCGGATATTTTTTTAAACCCAGTGTGTATTTTTAATTATTACAATGTATGGTTTAACCCGTACATAATTGTAAGATCCAAGTGCATTAGAAACTGTATACATTTATTTATTGTGTATTGAGGTATTAGTGGTCAGTTTTATATTAACTCGAAGTCACTAAAAAAAAACTTTTCTTCATACAGTTTCCTTGGAAAAAGTACTTTAATATTGCAATCAGAATCATTATTAAAAGAATTCATCGTATTTTTTATGCTCTTATATTATCTGGTTTTGCGAACGGATATTAGCAATGGATATAAAACGACAGGAAGGAAATAAAACTTGTTCTCGGCACTATTTAAAAGCCAAGTAGCGTTTAACTTGAATCATCCACTTATCTTTTTCTATCGCGTTACATCGACAAAATTCGAGACTTAATTTTCTAATAACAATGCTTAAATGCTACTACTATCTACGAATTAATTTAAGATTAAGAAATAAAAGAATTTTCTACACCTACGTCGGAACACGTTTGCTTTTATTAGACGCCGGCAGCTTTCGCCATTTCTATAACACTTTCGACTTCGCTTTACATTTTTTATCTTAACGTAATGAAAATAAGATCGATACTTCAATCGATATGTTCACGAATAGTAATTTTGTGTTCAGTTTAAAAAAAATAATAATTACGATATTTCGTATCCTGTTTATCTAAAAAAGTATGAAGTATTCATTTAGATAACGTTTGATTTTAAATATTTAATTAGATGTGTTCCATTCAACTATAAGACGTCCACTGCTGGGCATAAGACTCTCCCGATAAGGGTGGGATTAGCATAATACCCACGCTTGACAGACGGGTTGGCGATCGCAGTAAGGTGTTTTTGGTACTTAGAGAATATTACTGCTCATACCTCGGTTTATATCCCTTTACCGCCTTTTACGATACCCATAGGAAGGTATGGGATGGTACTATTCCTAGCTGGCACCACATGAAATATACATTTCACTGAAAAGTCATACAAACATATTTAACTAGAACTGACTTTGTTTAAAATATGAAAATTAAAAAAAATACTGATAAAACCATTTAAATTATTTAAAATGCATCCTCACAAGTAGTTCTGTAAACAGTATATAAACAATTGATAAATACATTAAACAATATTGTTGTGAGAGTATAATGATATTCCTGTACACTTAATTTTTAAATTTAAGCTGTTACTTGGTTTAAAAAAAATCTTACGTGACTGTAAAATAGTTGATAAGAGATTAAAAACAGGCACATGAATATCTGTTATTATTAATAATACTATTTTTTAAACTAATATACGGGATGTTTTAGACAATTTTGATTTAGTTATGTTTTTGTTTATAAAGTATATTAAATATTAGAAATTAATTATAAATCAATGTCTTAGCTAAATAGTTTGTTATGAGAATTTTAAAAACAAGTACAATATCAATATTGTTCATTTTATTTTTAATTATATTTTTGAAATGGAACTATTTAATAAGAATTTACAGACACTTATATATTTTGGAATGAGGATTATTTCGGAATATATTAGTTATTTTAAATAAAGATTTTCTGAAATAAAGGTTAACAGGCTATCATAAAAAATTATTCACCATTTAAAAAAAAATACCAGTCAGTTCAGTCAGTCAGTTTGGCATCAGTTGAGAAGAGGCAATTTTTATTGATTATGATAATTGTTTACTGTAAATGTAATCTTATTTTATCTTATCTTCTTAATCTTATTTTTGCAGATAAACTAAAAACCGTTTCATTCGCGATGACTAAAAGTCTAGAAAACAGTGCCAAATAAGACATCCTACTAAACAAAACTACAAATGCCTTGGTATTTTATTTAGTAAAAGATTAAGTTTCGCTTTCTGCACATTCAGTTATATCAAATATGCACGTAATTATTTCTTTTTCGTTGTGGTGATAATTATCTTTAAGATTTATTAAATTTTATAAATCACATTATAGACAACATAATGAACCTTTAATATTTATAAAATAACATGATATTTTTAAATAACACGCAAAATGTATAGTGTAGCTATTAATACGCTGGCCACCACAAAAAAAAAACCGTAAAAAACTGAGACTGTACATTTAAAAAAAACAGTCGGCATGTTGCAAAACCAGTTTATAAAATTTTATGTAGCAGTATTGCACATAGCCAACTGCTATTTATATTATTTAGTTCATAAAATATGTGCGAGTTGCGATATAATAATTATGTATTTGTTATAACACAGTTTTGTTTTATACCAAAAATATTTTTATATAATATCTAACTGTCCTTGTAGGTCCACACGTTTGGTCACCGTTTTAAATAATTATTTTTTATAATTCCTTCACTTAATATCCTACTAATTTCACTTTAACCTTATCTGAGATATCCACGGATTAACAAAGATTTTAATGAACCTGAGAGTTTTGGTGAAGTTCATTTAACTACATAAGCTATAAAGGAGAAGAAAAAAAATCCCTGCATTCGTTACACATTTTAAATATGTTTTTTGATAAATATAACTCTTGCTCTAACACAGAAACTTTCAATTATGGTATTTAAAAACTCTAATGCAATGTCTTTCATAAACAAAGTGTTATTATTAATTAATATTGATGTATATTTCTGTTATCGCAGTTACCATAACTCACTTATGTAGAGCATAATTGTACAAATAAAAACTAACATAACATTCACACGCGCTAGCGCGTTGATGTCTTTTATATCGCTAGCTTTAAATATCCATACTTTGTAAATTATCCGATTTGGCATTTATCTTTAGTCGCCGTAGTTATCCTTTGTGTCTTGTTAACTGACATTTATTTTAATAACAAGATGTAATGATTGAGCTATAGCATCGAATCATCGTATGATTGTCGGGGGGGTTATTATCTTAAGCTGTTATAATGTGCACGGATTTGTGTTTTCAAAATGGTTAGAACATTATAGAACTAATGACTAAACCTAAATTAGAGAAAAACATCATTTACTATAACTATGGCGTGAAATCTTATAAAAAAATATCACATGACGACAATAATTGTATGATGTGAGATATTAATATATTTTTGATAATACTTTTTTGTGCTTATTAAACATAGCTACTACTTAATAATTACTTAATTCCCTTACGCATTGTACGCCTCACCAAAGCAATATAATTTTGCTATATATATACCGATGAGTAAAGAAAAAGGAATAGGCTAAGGATTTTTTTTAAATGTTCCATTCTTGTCGGAAACTCCATTGAAACAATAATAATATAGTGTCAGTGGTAAAGTGGAACAAGGAACTCTCATAGTATGACTGGTACGTTGAACCTCCATTGGTGTATGTGTGTGTAACTTACACAACTCCATGTGCACACCGATAGCGCTACAAGTCAACGTTGACACGACACTGTCTTATGTATGCGCCTAATAGAACCGTGTACAAGTAATATTTCGATTCATGCCGCGATAACAGGGTAAGGCGTGATGTTTTAATAATATACATTATATCACGTTATCAATCACAATAAATTACATTAACGTTTTAGAATAAAAATACTTAAGACGTAAAATATTATAAATTTAAATTATTTTAGTGTGACGTAATTTTATTCAGAAATAACTGACGAGGACAAAACTTATTTCATTTATCAACGTTTAACTGAACTAAATATTTCATCCGGGTGAAAATTGATGAGGTTTCTATCTGTCTCCTGACTTTAAATTACCTTGATCTTTAAACATAGAGATTTTTCATACTTATCACAAAATTTAACTATGTAGTTAATCTTTAATTTCAAAAATTTTCAAAAAAAACACATTTTAGGTCTCAGAATAATAATATTTTTTGCCTATTTACATGTACAACTACGATTTACTTTATTACTGAATTAAATATATGTATGTATATACTCAAATATCAAACATTATATTTTATTTGTTAAACCTTACCAACGTGGTGCATGATTAAACTGACAGATACAAATGTGCCATATTTCTGACACAATTTTATATAATAAAAATCAAAGTCATCGTATGTTTATACGATATATAAAACCTGTGATATATGGAATCGATTGTTTTATTACAATAGATTTAAATGATAATTGAACATTGCTTCGGTATCAAAGCTCCTATTTGTGTTACAGCAACAGAGCATAACTCCGACCAACCGCAGTGTACGCGTCCTTGCTCGCTTACCCAATACTATAAGTGCACCGCTATATTAAACACATCGTATTAAAAGCTTTTGGGCTTGAATATAAAATTGGCAGTAACGGAAAGTACTTAAAGATGATTGCAATTGTTTAAAGTGGAGCATGATCGGCGCCTCGCGGGACTAATTCTGGTCGTCGACCTTTGTTTATTATGATTACGAGAGTATTGTATATTTCGTTAAAAGGTAGTAACTATTTCATTCTACAAAATACATTTGGTTAACTACGACACACATTTAGTAAATAAATAATTAATATTTTAGCCTGAACCTCACTGGACCTGATTTTTTTAAACTAAATTCGACTTGACAAATCTCATTCGCGTAATTTTACAAATGCAAATTGACAGGATATCGCCATCGACGAACATGTTGGAGAGGACATCATCGTCATATACACGATTATAGTGTTAATGTAATCGGTATTTTTTTAAATATATTATCATTATATTCCTCGTTTCAAAATTAGAGTAAAATAAATTTCATTTCAACCAGCCGTTTGACCCTTATCACACAAAAGTCAAACAATGCTCGCGAATCATATATTTCCTCTGTATCTGAGATATCTTGTGTATTTGTGTTCACGAACGTATAACCACCGTTCATGCTGCTGGCGATGGACAACTAACTTTTCACCAATACACATCTCGGGTGTCTCTCCGGCAGCGGCCCTGGACGTGCTCCGATTCTCATCTTTAAAACCCTTGCCGCTGGCACTAACGCCTACGCATATATTGACACCGTCTACACCCCGAGGCGCTCTCTAGCAGCGGCCTAAAATATTTTCCGTTTCACAACTGGGGAATACCAATGACACTTTCATGCAACTAACATAACACGCATTATACTGCATCCCACACTCCTGCACACTATACGCTGGAGTATGGCTCCTGTAAGGGATCTTGTTTTTCTCCGTAATTAATTACTTGCATAGGAATTGGTTAGGGCCAATTCCGCGGAATTTTCAACACAACAGGCCAAGTCTAGGTTCATATCAAACATGATGGCACCAACAGGTCCTACTGCACTGTTTACTACTTTTTTGGGCTGTGTGCTGTAAACGCTTACCCCAAAGTTAGCTGAAGTGGTCGAGGCATCCCGAGTAAACAGAATTTATTCAGTTCGAAAAAAAAAAATCTAAAACTAATTGTTTACTTATTAATTTTAACATGAAAATAAAGAGAACAACATCAGAATTGAAACTGATAATGTCGTTTTTCTCTGTCGTGCTTATAAAAATTAATCAATAATAATGAATTACCAACAAAACTCCAAGATACGCTATTTTTTATTTTTATGTTCCTTATAGAAATATAATATCAATATTGCGACTAATGTTACAAAATGTGTGAAGATCGGAAAGTCACAATAAAATGAGAAAAGTAATTTGCAATTTATTTACCTGTTGTATTATTATTTAAAATAAACATCCAATAATAAAATCAAAATCCAACAATAAATACACAAGTTGAAGCTTAGAATCCTACATTTATAGATTTTAAATTAATTAAACTTTCTTATTACTGAAAATATTTAAATTTTTTGTATTTATTATGGTTATTCATGAGATTTACAATTGTGGTCGATAGTCAAATCAATGACTTTTTGATGAAATCTATTATATAATATATCATATTCAGTGTAGTTTACTTTTGCGTTGGAATTAAATTCTATGTGTACTATTAATCTATCATTAGATTATCATAATAAATTGAGTTCATTTCATTGGACAAAACTAATTGTGATTAACTAAACTAATTGAAATACAAGTCAGTAAGTACTTTTCTTTAACACATTTTATATCTATAATTAAAGATTATGTTTTTGTATTAGTTCTAGTTCGTCTATAACGATTAGTCTAACTACTACTACCAGTCCTTCATATTGTTAACAAGTAGCAGTAAGTTAACAAGTAACATTAGTAACCAGAGTTAAAATAGTAACAAAAACTCATCATAGTTTTTTCAAATATCATTGACGTAATCTGAAAGAAATTAATCAGATCGTTTAAATGATACGGATTTCTCTGTAATGATATGTTTTAAATTTTTTCGACATCAAAATCACTTCATAAAAAATAACAATAATTCAGTTTATATGACGTCAATGTAAAACTCAGAACTTTCCACATAATTAAAATACAACAAACTGCCTATGTACTTAATTATATTCTGTTCACAGAATCGTTCAAGTATACAGAAACTGCTATTTCAGTGAGCGAACTTACAAGTTACTACATATATAACACAACTCAAGTATATTATATGATTTCTGTATTTATACCTTTTTTGTGGACTAGCAGTGCCCGAGGCTCCGTTCGCGTGAATTATAAAATAAATCTCCAGCGGTTTCATTTTAGTAACATTTATAATATAAAGTTTATATAAAGATAAAGAGAGAACATGATAATAGTAATTTTCGTTCTATCTACCTATCTATTCAACGGAAAGACGTCCACTGCTGGACATAGGTCTCTCCTAAATATCTCCATGACGACCGGTCATGCGTCACCCGCATCCAGCGGATTTCCGCGACCTTCTCCTGGTCGCCGGTCCACCTTGTGGGGTGGGGTCTACCCACGCTACGTCTTCCGATACGTGGTACGCATTCGAGAACCCGTTGTCCCTATCGGGCGTCGTTTCTGCGAGCAATGTGCCCAGCCCACTGCCACTTAAGTTTAGCAATTCTTCGGGGCAATGTCGATTACATCTGCGGATCTCCTCACTCCTGATTTGATCACGCAGTGAAACTCCCAGCATAACCCTCTCCATTGCCCTTTGAGCAACTTTGAGCTTCCTTATTAGGTCCATTGTAAGCGACCACGTCTCAGTGCCGTATGTCATCTCTGGCAACACACACTGGTCGAAGACTTTCGTCTTGAGTCGTCGAATTTTGGTTATTGAAGATTTTTATTATTCATGGTACTGTTTTTATGTACTAGTAAATACTATTTAATGTAACAAAATATATATACGATTAAGCATATACGATTTAAAAACATAATTATGTAAATCAGTTTAGTGATTCTCAAGTTTAACTAATTTAAAACTAACAAAGACAGTCAGAGAGATATTGAATTTTATATAATGTCAAGATAACTCCTAGGTATATTGTTGTTTCACGCGTACAAGGGGGAGGCCCCTTTTAATACAACATACATGAAATATTGTGAAAATAAGAAAAAAACACTTTTAATTGCATAATTAGTAAGTATACGTATATTGAACAAATAATAAATACATTTTGGATAAAAATAACACACAGCGTTATATGTAGATTATATGCATTGTGAGATGTGAAAACGTTCTGTATTCTCTGTTTAAAAGATAGAATACACAAGGACCTTGAGATGACACAAGGAAACCCCCACGCGTGGTGAATGACGTGTGCTATCAATCTGAAAACATGTAGTGAGTTCTTGATGTGCGTGTGTGTGGGATTTTATTTTTGTAGTTTATTATGATACAATATAAAAAAAAATATATAGTACTATTTATACTTAAACAATGATAGTTATTTAGACATTTTCCATATTACTCAGATTTTCGTTTTGAAATTAATAAAAAACTTATGAATACTGGCTGACATCATTCATGAACTGAATTTGAAAGAATACTCTATGACTCAAGTGGCTTTTTGGTTCCTAAACGTATATATTTTATTCTTTTGTATAATTTAAAAAAAGAATAAAAGGAGTAGGGATAGTAAAATAAAGAGATTAAACAAATATTTTGCTATTATCTTTTATTTAATAATATAATTTTAATAATTACTCTCTTCAGCCACGTTTCATTACTTTTTAAAAGTAACTGAAATAAAATAGATCACATTAATCTCCTTACTTACTTATGTAATATGTATGTTTCATAAATACAATGACTAAATCAATCGATTTTGTCTAGAAATCACAGAGCAAAGAAGTACCATTTACAATGTAGCGTATACTAATTTGTGGTATTTTATCTAATAAATTCCGTAATATCCGTTAAGACTAATCTGATGCACTCATACGTACGTGTGAGCGCATATATACGCACACATGCACACGGATGTTTGTAATAGAGGGGGCACACGTGCGCACGCGCAGTGGTACCCACAGCGCGGAACGAGTTCAGACCGACCTGCTGCGCCCGCGCTAGAAAGAACTCAGCCAAGGACGCCGGCGTAACGGTTCGTGCGCGGGCCCGGTGGGCGCACGCGGGGCCCGCGCAGCGCGGCGCTGTAGGAGGGGAGGGGGTTCGCTCCGAGACGTGTCCCGCTACTTCTGCGTCATACTCTATAATAACAGGAACAAAAGGAACACTAATTTAATGAAAGGAATATTACATTTTTATTTTCTTCCTTTGAATTGAAGTTCAAAAATATTTTTGTCTATATTTTTAATAATAAACATATTTTATTTTAAATAAATTCTAAATACAAACATATTTTAGTTTATATTTTACTTAATTTGTGCATATAAATAATATGTCAACGGTTAATAAATTCATTTAAATAATGTATCATACGAGTGTATTAGTTATAAGAGAAATTTCGGATATTTTAAACAATTACTCATCACGCACTAATCTACCCTCTTTTTGATCACTTGATAGATGTATCTTAATTCAACATAAATAATGATTCTAAAGAAAATTCAATTTTAAGTTCCTTCGCACGGCCATCGACCCTAGAAACCTGTTTTCCGTCCCGTTCTGACACCTTTACTTAGATGCTTCCATCTCATAGTCACGAAAACCGCTGTTCTGACTTTATTTTGTTCCATTACGGCCAAGAACAATGACTATTCGCCGATAGGTGAACGTTTCTATATCTATTCTCTTCTCACAATGGGCGAGTCGTGGCGTTATGACAGAGACAAACCTCTTTTCGAAGCGAATGATCAACATTAAATGTTTCGAATTCCTATTGGGCCGTCGAAAGCATAAAGATGGCCACTCGAAGACCGTTTTCTCGTTACGATAACCTAATTTTATTATTCCATTACGTCGGTAGTACGTATGCTTAAATATCAATAAGGTAATTCTATTAAGTTCGAATGTCAGGAGGTACGCGAGAAAAAGACACCGACCTCGCGGGCGTGTTCGCACGGTACCGCCACCCGCGCTTTCTTTCAATCTCCCCCTCCCCGCCCCCTCGATCAGTCCCAGCACAGCGTGCAGTGTGGTTCAACTGTACGTTTGTTCGGAAACGTCGAAGGTTTGCCGGACGTCTACTGACACGGAATTACCTTCAACTCATGCGTGTTTCCAGGTAGTAATTTAATTTGAAATTACGAATATAGAGCAGTGATAGATACCACGCTATGAAAATGATACGAACTTCTTCCAATATTTTTGAGGTGAAAACTTATAGAAACGCATCACCTATGTCGTCAGCCTACAGCGACAAATATAAGATGGAAGTTAAAACTAAACTGACATCTAAAATATTTTCCCATAAATGGTCGAACCAAGTGATCGAGACGAAACGATTACTACTAAATTATTCCTTTGGTTGGCTAAATAAAGTCATGAGTACTTAGAGCCTGAATTGTGTACTCTGTGTGTTATTAATTTCACTTTAAAAAAAAGTTTTTCCAAAGTTTTCACTGTACGTCAGTCCGGATGGCCGTCTAGGTTTTATTCTTGTTCCGATTCTATGGTTATAATGACCGGTAGGATGATTTTCAAAATTTTATTATTTCTTCAATATTTACTCATGTAATATTGTGAAATTATCTGTGATGGAAATATACAATAACAACCTCGTTAGCTACTCATGAACTGGTGAAAAGTCAAAAGTTTTACCACGCCTTACAAACTCCGTACAAAAGATTCCAACGGTCTAAAATGTGATGTAAATATGTACCATAAAAATTCTTGTAATTATATTATCAGCAAGATGTATTCTAAGTTCACAAGAACAGATCACTCTTTGATGGTTCCGGGATTAAAGATATTAGTTATGAGAAACAATTTGTAATATATTTTTTTAATGCGTACACTGGATAACCTATGTCTCCTTTGTCATTGGCATTTTCCGCGTAATTACGCTACGGATAATACTAGAAATCCTGTTCGAGTTTTTATGTGTTATATTGGCAGTTGTAAGTATTTTGATACTAGTTTGACCGCTATCATGCTGCTGTATACTACTAATACAATCGGAAACTGAGCCAACGAGATCACGTTTAAACATTGAATAGAAAACAAATACCGTATAACTATTTCTTTTTAGTTAGATTTTTTTTAAGTTTATAAAAGGTCAAAAATTATTAACATTATTTTATTATGAATTTCTTAACCAATTCAATAATTTACAAATAGAATATATTGCATTGTCTATACTCGTTTATTGTTGTGTAAATACTAATATTTATAAATAAAAATATAAATTAATATAATCATCTTAAGATAAAGTCTGCACGCTTTAAATTGCCTTAATAGTATTTTAAATTAATGGAAAAGTAACTAGTTAATACAGTAAACAAGTAAGTAAAGTAAGTGACCGAGAATAAATTAATTAAGCGGAATTGAATACGCAAAGAAGAATAGTAACACAAATACTTACATTAATTGTCAGTGACCTTAACATTTTATTGCCGCAATATAATTTCGTGTACGTTAAAACCAAGTAAGATTGATTTTCCAGTTAAACAAACGGCTTACGAATTCCTCATTCTTGTGTTGTTGCGTGCACGACTGTTGCCTATGAGAACCGCCTTTACATGTCAAACAGTCTCTAGTTATCGTACGTTGTTTAAAACGTTATTAAAAAAGTATCGCCTACATCTTATAATCAATTATATTCAGTTACCTGTGGGGTTTTAGTAGTTTTAATAGGGTCCATGAGGTTTTATTAGGTATTGCCGGCGCTTCAATGCGGGAGACTCTCCCACATTAGAGTTGATAAGAGATGCGTAAATGCATTTTCCCACATACAAAAAAAAGTTTTCAATCTTACAATACAAAAATATTAGGGAAGTGTGAGGGGAGGAAGGATCTTTGCCTATCAATAGCCAACCTTATCGAGTGTAATGATTCGGTTGAATTCGTACTTTTTTTTGTAATTGACTAAATGCTGTTGACCTGAAGGGCCTTTACAGCTTTTTAGATTTTAGAGGCGAGTGCTTAAGGTACTTATGGCGCTCAGCCGGAAGAGTGTTAGCTAGCACAAGGGCACTAAAGTGATGCGGACTTAAGCTTGAGCTGCTACCTGCGATGGAAACTACGGATCTCAGGATACTTTCAGAACTCATGTACCTGCGTGTAGTATGTAAGAGTGTGGGGTGCAGTGTAATGCGTGTTATGGTAGTGCATAAAAGTGGCAATGTATGACGTTCGCGCCGGGTACACGACCTCCCCAGTTGGGAATCAGAATACGTTCTAGCTATTACTGGCGAGGCTCTGGGGTGTAATTTAGTTCAAAGTTTGCCGTGCGACCAAGAGCGTACTTCCTTACCTTAATAAGTCACTAGGTTTTGGCTATTTAACAATTATGGAAAACTATTATTTCGACTGAGAAGTCGATCGTACTTTAGGCTAAATAATTCTTAGGGCATAATCTGTTAGTATTATCAACATTATTTCGTTATTTACTGATTCATTGCGCAAATGAATAATATTAATGTTATTTTATTATTTTGTAATAAAACAAGTGTACAAATTATTACATATAAACATAATTTTCCCACAGCGTATATAAGGGGTGTGACTCAGTTTTAGGAAGCGAATGCACGTCAAAGGTTATGGTTATATAATAATTTCATGTCGGGGAAGGCGCAGAAAGGTATGCGCATAAAATATACCGTAGCAAATTAATATTGTATATTCCATACTAATATTGTAAAATATTTCTTAGAATTATTTGCGTTACATTACAATTAGCACAACTATTAGCAATAAAAAGCTTACAAGATTTTAATTTACTTTGTTCATTTTAAAAGCATCTAAATCATATCTATAAAATATATTATACATAGTATTTAGATGATACTAAAACCTGGGTAGCCTGGGCAACCTGGCCCGCCTAGGTAGCTACCACCCTCAAGCTTGAAAACCTGTCGCCAAATACCAATAGGTGTGTTCCGGCAGCATCACTTATGCACCAGTACCTCTAGGCTTAGTGTGTTTACCATGCTGGACCACATCTTAACTTAACATCAGGTGAGATTGTGGTTAAAACAAAAATATATACTTCATGAAGTTATTTGGAGAAATGGGAATAAACTGTAATTTACAACTAATTTTTTTTTCCAAATAAACTGGTTATTATTAATATAATATTTAAAATTCAACGAAGGTATGATCTTATCGGTGCTCAGTTAAAATCAGATATGCGTTTAACGCAAAGAATATTTTAGACCTTTTTTTTTTGTTTGACGGGGTTAAATGCATTTACGCACTACCCTTACCTATTGCATTAGTGAGACCGAAGTCCCCCAATGCAATAGGTAAGGGGGCTTGGAGGGACGTCTCCGATCCAGTGTGGGACTCGCCCGGGCGTGAAACGCCCGGAAATACCCACTAAAACCCCCCGGGGCCGTCCGCCGCATTTGGGATGGGGGCGACACGGGGTGGCTTTCGCAAGCACCGCGACGCCCCCTGCGGCGAACCCATCGGGCCTCGTCCGTGCAATGGCCCACAAGAATATTTTAGACCTAAGATAAACATATTCGGAGCGAGAGTTATAACAACGTTCAATCTTTGTCACTGCTACAACAAATTAATCATAAGTGAAATGAAGTTCGTTGTTTATTTTTACTGGTGAAATTTCTTCGATTGCTTTTTCAACGTCGAGCAATAAACTTGACCGTTACATATGAAGTAAGAGTAACACACAATGTGAATATTTTTTACTTTCTACGATCATTTTAAACTAAATATTTTTTATGTGGCAAATAATTAGTACGGAGTTCTAGAGCCCCAATATCTTTAATTGTATTGCGTTTATCTTTTAAGTTTCATTATATTTACATAAACAAATACCTTTGAAACAATATGCTATATCAAAGATAATAATTTATAAGTTTGTTCTTTATACATATTATGAATATACCGAATGCATGTTTAATGGTAATGTTATGTATTATAGTAACGATATGAAATATTTTAACATTCGATTATTTTGCATGATGTTGAAATGAATTAAAGGAGACTGGTTTTTTTTTTCAATTTTAGCTTGCAAACTATTTGCAGTGAATCAGAAATTATGTTGTATAATTCATAATAATAATACTTACATTATCATATCATATTAACTAACTTCGCCTTTTATATTTATCACAGTGTAATTATGAACGTAGTGTAAAAAGCATACCGATTATGTATATGCGTATTGTTTAGAAACACAAAAAATAATTTAGGCATTTATTACAGAACTATTTCGAAAGACAATTAATTACGTAACGCTATTACTTATGACTCGAAACGTGTTTTCGTTCGAGCGTTTTATAAACGACCTACTAATTACTAATTATTTAAATTCACACGTATTAGCATATGTCTATTTATGAGTATATTATGTTAAAATAATATAAGACTCTGATTAACCGTTAGCGGAGTATCACTGACGTCAAATATCATATTTAGCCAAAAATTACCAATGCCCAAATATTTTGTATTTAATTCAGTAACGATTTGTACATCGAGTTTGATTTTCAATTTTGTAACTTTTATAATGTATGTATAGATATATCGCAAAAGAAATAAATAATTAAAGTCGACATGAGACGTGAATTTATATTTTTAATTGGCAATATAATTCATACGCATCAAACATTTTAATAATATGGCATACATTTTCTCGTTCTTAGAATCGGTTACAGTTTGTATATGTACATAGATGAATTCACGGCGGGCTACATAGTATCTTCATGATTTGACCTAAGGTCAGGACACGCAATGGCATCGTACTCAATTACGCTTACCATCCCGTGAGAGTAGAGTCAATACACAATACAAACAAATCGCCACGTATTATTACTATAAATTGTTTACGTTAAACGAATATAAAATGTGAATGATTCTCCTTTTAGTATACTCTAAAACTAAAGAGAAAATCACTATTTACTATTCGGCATTTACAGTTCGGTATTTTATTACCTTATTTATATAGAAGAATAGAATAATTTATTTTCATATCTTTTTACAGTAAAATAATTTTTTATCTCTTATTAGCATACATTAACATTCAATAATAATTACAGGAGGTGAAGCGTCGACTTTTCTAGTAGCATAAACAGATAAACTGTATCATAGCCACCAGTGTATTTCATTATAATAAATACTAGCAGTGTGCCCGCGACTGCGCCCGCGTCTCATATATTCTTTACTGCATTCTAATTTTTTTATACGGAACCCTAATTATTTTTAAAAAAAAACATTTGAGTACTAAATTAAATCAAAAATAAACCTTAATTCAAACACTTTCCCGTAAATCTGTGCATTGAATCGGATTTTATTCAATTTTTTTTTAGTTTTAATTTTTTTACGAGGAACCCTAGTTATTTTCGAAAACCAAAAGTATCTTAAGTTACGCGGAGTAACTCTAGCTATGTACCAAGAAAAGTCCCATTAAAATCAGTCCAGCTGTTCGGGATATTATCCGGAATAAACAGACAGACAAAAATTTTAAAACATTGTATTTTTAGTATAGATATCATTTATATGTATTTAGTAAAAAATTGTTATTTTTACATTACAAACAGATACTTCAATTTTATTTATTATTATAGATTTAAACATATTATTATAATAAGAGGTCAAGTTAAAATTATGAAATATACAACAAACAAAGTATTTTCATATTGAGTTGTAAAAGTGATTTATTTCAATATAGGTAAATAATTTAATTTTGATTTTTGGATAAATATTATAAAAACTTACCGTACAGCTTCGTTAAATGTCAATATTTGGAGCGTTCTAAAAGAAAGTTATTAAATAAGTTTTCACTTAAAACCTGCCGTAAGTACTATAAGAAAAACATCAAACTGTAAACCCTTCAATTAAAACAATACCGGTTTAACCACAGTCGTTTATGATCACCGTTTCTTATGAATCGTAATTTGGCTATATTCATTACGAAAGCTGCTCTTTAAAGTGTCACAGTAAAATAACAATTGACATACCGTTTATTTGATTCCTTTATGAACCTTTTTTATCTGAAACGTGTTAAAAATATATATTTTTTAATTTACTGTATATTTGGGCTTCGATAATATCATTATTTAACCATATTGCAGTAAAAATGGATAATGATAAATGATAATAAGATTTGGTATTATTTGTGTGACAATAATAATCCTTTGTAAGTTGTTTGTAAGTTTATATGTTTTAATAAGACATTAAGTGAATTTGGTTAGCAACTGGTAATCATCAAATTCATTGAACATAACATAGCGCTAGGACAGGTAGATAAGAAACTAGTTGTCTACTATTTAAAAAAAAACCATTAGTTTCATAAACGACACAATCGTATACTGATTTAAATTGCAAACGAACTCGTCATATCCCTGGCCGGATTCGGTTCTCGCAAGTAAATTGACGAACATGTCCAATCGACTTCAACATCAGTCCGGATGGTTTGAAACCGGACTAACATTTACAATTTATTACAATACTAAACGATCAAGTTAAATTTAACACAACGTAGACAAAGATAAACGTGAAATATTTCAGTACCGATCTGAGTTAATCGATAGAGCATTAATAACTCGGATAGGTAATGGTCAGTCCCGGCTGGGACGTACTGCTCAAGGCTGCCGGTGAAAGGATCCGATGTGAATCTGGATCATCCCGTTCGTGATACATGCCGACGACAAGCAGAAATACGAACGAGCCAATAAATTTGTACCTACAACAGCGGTGTTACTGCAAACCGTACGATATTGTATTGAAGTCTAACTAGAAGCCATTTATAAATAGATTATGCAAATTTTGACAAATCAAATGTGTGTGACATGCGTACTATATAGTACAAAATGAAGTGTTTCCATAATATAAATTAATTAGCAGTTATTATTGAGTGTATAAAATAAAGTGTTTAATATTTAAATATTGGCAAACAAGGTCTGAACAAGTTTCGAGCTTCGTTATCTATACTATAAAGTAACAATTACACGCAGATATTCATACATAGCAAAAAAATATAGGTATTAATAATAATCCTGTTATAAAAGGCGACATCTCTCTCTCTGGCTGCCCATTAGTATGCTTATATTTCGAAAATGGCTAAACCCATTTAACTTCTTGCTTACTTTGTTAGATTAGGTAATATGTCTTGAGGATAATAGGTAATTAAGTTGACAAAAATATTATCTAGCTCCTGCACCTTCTCTTGCAATACTTTGGTTAAATCATTAAATATTAAGAAACACGATGCAGTGAACAGTTGTGACCCACGACCCATTTGTATCTAAACTGACAAAGTGGCAACAGTTGATAGTCCTGTCAGTAGTATTCTAGAACAAAATGCCACTTAGACGTTATTGCAGAAGTGTAATCTAATAATTGGACTTCATATTAGCGTGCTTTTAATTAAATAAAAAAACTGTAATTCCATTATTCACGTAGCGGGGTTTAACTCGAACTGATTAAATGCCGGCAGGGCCTTGAAAGCTTCACGCGAATTTTGTGATAAGCGTTTAACAGTTGTTGTAACAGCCAGAACAGTTGTGGCTAACGAAACGGAACCTAAGTAGAAATCTACCTTAGCTTAACTTATGGTTGGCAAGGGAAATTACGAATCTGAAGCTCCCTTGTAGAAATCATGTAGTTGCGTGTAGCATAGTGTGCAGGGGTAGGAGCAAAGTGTAATGTACGTTATGTTAGTATATGAAAGTGTCGTTGTATTATGATGACAGTGAGTACAGGAGTACTACCGCAAAAAGCGAAATTAAAATTTCTATTGTTTCATACTACATACTAATACAATACCATACTATTCCATCCATTCAACCGAAAGACGTCCACGGCTGGACATAGGTCTTCCCCAAATATCTCCACGACGACCGGTATTGCGCCACCCGCATCCAGGTTCACCGTGTAGAGAACCTACCCACAGTACGTCTTCCGGTAACATACTATTATAAGCTCGAATTTTTTTTTTAGCTTTACTTTGACTATTTAATTTCTACGTTCTAGGGTATATTTGAGTATAATTGAAGTTGAATGTTTTTTAATCTAAACGTTTACTCAAAGAAATTGTAATTATTTGTAATGTGCTAAACATAAAAGAGTATGCATAGAAACCGTGGAATATGCAAATGACTCTAAACTGCAAAGTTGCGACACTCGCTCCGAACGAACGATACACAAGATAATACTTATAAGCGTTATAGTAAAGTGATGTCGAATCACGACTCGTAAATTATTAAAGTCATTTACACCGTGTAATGAAACTTAAGTATGTTTATTGTTATTTATTAATTGCAGCAGATGTTTCGTACTCTGTAAGTCAAGAGATGTATGTTTCATAGTTAAACAAAGGTAGTTGTATGAAAATATTATTTTTGTATAATCTATGAAAAAATCGTTTTGTTTTAATTCTTTATTAACTTTGTTTTGTTTTGATAACAACCCAATTGCTTATTCGAGTCGTACGTAATGTGACTTTTTATGTAGTGCTAACTATATAAGATTGAAATATATTGTTGATTTTAAAATTAAAAAAACTATGCTTCATAATGAAATAATAAAGACATAGATGACTTTAGTGTGTTATAGTTGTCCTTTACCTGTATTTTTTTTCTTTTATTTATTTTTAACCGCTGGATACGGGTGGCGCAAGACCGGTCGTTGATCTTTGAGGAAAATCTACGTCCAGCAGTGGACGTCTTTAGGTTGAATGGATGGATGAATTCAAACATAGTAGTAGTAGTAGTATGTAAAATATAAATCATTACATAAAAACCTATTTGTCAATTAGATTATTATTTCCTTATAAATTGTGACGACTGTGCATTTCCATTTTAACTGTAAAGATAATATTCGGTTTCATGTCTCGATAAACTTAACTAATTATTCATCTTTTATATATATATACGTATAATTTGGAGACCTTACTACTACTCCCTGAGCACTAGCATGGCGTTTACGCCAGCTTTCCATTGTTTTCGTATTGTATCATTTTTATCGGCAATCGACATATTAAGGCCTAAAACACGTTCAAACTCGAATTATAGTAACTTATGTAATGAGTTCAACTTTGTTGAATTTTTTTAAAGGGAATTACTAATGCCCAGCGAATTCTATAAGGCAATAAGAAATGTGAGCCTATTTCTTCTATCCTTTGTTAAAATAAAACTAAATACATACAACTATCCGACTTGTCTTTCGTGACTAAAGAAAGGGTATATATTACATACATATACACTGTCCTATTCAAGTATCTAGAATAAGTTTCTAGCCTATTTGATCGATCTTTGCTTGATTTTATTTCTGCTGAATACATAGAAATATTTTTGGTCTTCGTTTTTACCTATATTTGAGGTGAGAAATAAATAAATCATTACAATATCTTAAAAGTAATGAGCTCATAAAAAAAATATATGTGTCTGTCTTTAAATTGCGTTTTACTTCCCGAATGTCAACTGTTTACAATAACTCATAAGGTTTATTTATAGCGCATGCGATACGTGCGCGAATAATTACAACGACATTTGCACTTAGATATTTATGTCTGAAACCCAACCATCCACGGAAATACTACTCATAATATCTATATTTAAAATCTTTAAAGAATTAACCATATTAGAAAGTGTATGAATATATATTATCTGATATTTTAAAGAGATTCATATTTTATATTATTATGTTAATTAATGAAAAGTAATTTATTATTTAAAATCCAATCATTTTTATTTTATTTAAGTTTTGAGATCCACCACTATATTAAAAGTATCACGAAATTTGTATACTTTTTTATTTTAAGTTGGTAAATATTTTGCACATTATCACTGTATTATATATACGTGACATATAATCGTATCTTATAATTATCCTTTTTTACACAGTTATATATGCTTGATGTGAATTTAAGAATTTATTGTAGAGTTCGGCATGTCCTTAAGATCAAGTGTCCCCTCCAGCAATAAGTGTCCGCTTAAGACGCCTTCCGATCCTCAACTGCACTAGCATAACAGTATATCGATTCAACCCTACACACTACATTAGTATGTAAGAGATCTTGAGTTCCGTAGTATCCCTTAACCACCGTAGATTTAATTAATGCAAATTTCGCAAAATTAATACCTCATGTAGCAAGCAGCCTAAACTAAGCCCCGGCTGAGCATCTTAAGGGCTCGAGGCATTAGTTCGGTAAAGGTTTCAAGGCCCTTTCAGTTAACATACTTTAGTCAATTGTTATAAAATCTAGAACAATCACTTGAACGACACTGTTAATTTCCATAGCAAAATATTATAATCTTATTCATCTAACCGACATGAACTGACCCGACATAATTTATTTTTACCACGAACGCTGTATAGTTTAATAGTCCAGCTAAACTTGTAAAATATAAACTAAAAAGATATTTAAAAAACGTGCGTGATTTTAATAAACGTAGTGAATTTTAAAACTCGTAATAAGACCTATTCCAGAACATGGCTTAGTGGTATCATTCTAGAACTATACCTGCAATTGTGTATCGTTGAGTCCTATAACTTCTTAGAAATTACATTTATTTTGAAGCGATGTTGGTGCAGTGGGTAGTGCGGCCTGATTCCGCGACAATGGACGCGGGTTCGAGCCCACCTATCCAACTCGAAAATCAGTCTGAGCTTTCGGTGAAGGAAAACATTCTCAGGAAAACATGGTGGTAGAGCTTTTTCTAATGATGCCCGTCTGGGTAGCTACCACTTTCAAGTTTTGAAAACTTGTCGCCAAATACCAATAGGTGTGTTCCGGCAGCGTCACTTGAGAACCACTACCTCTAGGCTTAGTGTGTTTACAATCCTGGAGTAGATCGTCACTTAACATCAGGTGAGATTGTGGTCAAAGCACTGACCCTACATCGTGTATAAAAGATTCCCTGTTTCTTGGTTAGTGAAATTAATTTTAGGGCTTCTCGACCTAATGACAGAAATCACTTACTTTTTAAAACCTCTGTTGCATGGAGGTATGTGTAGACCACATTTTATTTCGTTCATGCCATATGTATAATAAGACTTATTTTTGCATGTCCCATTAAATCTTTAAAAAAATCTTAGAAAAGTTTTAAACTTCTAATGTTTGCTATGTATAATGTATCTATGAATATTGTTTTATTTACTTTTTCCTAAATTTATTTTTAGTAGGGACTTGAATGGTTTTGTGTAATATTGTTATGCAATTGCAGATATGTATTTTATTAACTGTGTGTTTTCCAAATTACTATATAAATAAGGATTTTGGGTTTGGGTTTAGTTAGTACAGAGGATAGCTTTATAGTGGAATTTTACCATGATTTTTGGCGGCATTTTTTGTATTCACCCGTCTACCTACTATCATGAATCTATAAATTTCGTATAACACGTTACGACCTCTGTATCAAGTGAAATCGTAGAAATATATCCTGTCGTAAAAATCACTGTAATTTTAAGATAATGCTGTATTAAATCTTTAATACGATTACACAATGTACATATGATCTTTGTAGAATAAATATATGTAAATAAATTTTTATTATCAATTACAGCAAACTAGGCAATCGTGTTTAATGGGTTTTATATATTTGAAATATCGTAAAATATTTCAAAATCGTAATATGCTCATGAGTTTTCACTGCTAACTATCAGTACGATATAAACTGAATACCGAAAGTATTGAGAGATTGTCACAGTAAAACAAAGATGTCTTGTTCATAAAAGTTTAAATAGGTACTTTAAATATTTACATAACACTTATTAATTAGTACTTCAATAAATATTAATTAATACTTTTGATTAATTTCGTTTTTTACGGTTACTTGAGTATTTTATATCGTACACCCATGTAATGAAATATGTACGTAATTCATTCGATACAATTAATATGTTAATTCTTGTCGCCACATATTATGAAAGTCAATAGATCCCCTTGTCTGTCTGTCCTGAAGTTATATAATAACTGAAGAACAAATGAAACAATTTACATGATTCTCTTTTTTGGTTCTTTATGTACATTGAAACATTCTTATATGTAATTAACGAATTAAGTCAACACTGTTTAATACTTGCACTATTATTTATTATAATCTTTTTACTACTGTAACATTTAAATTAATGTGAATACGAATCGGGCATTTTGACTTCACTAAATTTGAATTCGTTTCATACTATAATTTTGTCTTAATTATTTTTTGGAATAAAACAAAAAGTTGTATCAATTTTTGTAAAAATTAGAAAATATAAATATTTACAATTATTATTTTAAAAGTGTTCTTCTTTTTTAAGAAGTTAAATATTGTAAATAATAAATATGTTCTTGTAGATGTAGATTGCAATGTTAAAATAATTAACTATCGACTAAATTGATGGTATAACAATTTCTTATTTCATTTTCTCATTGACCCGTCTATCATATTTGACATCAGTTTGCTTCTGCATAATATAATACACAATCAAATCTACGTATTCATAACCAATTAGTCAATATCTTCATTTATTACATTGAGCTTATACGATACGATGATGCCCCTGTCAAACTTTGTTTTTTCTAACCTTTTGTTTGCACGGTTAGGTGTCAGACCATCAAAAGAGGTATGACACATTTTAAATTAATTTTAGAAGGAGTTAAATTTTAATAAGCTATACTAATTTTAATAACAGTTTGTGTATTGAAGTGATTCTTAAACATTTTTACAATGTTTTCATGTAGCTGAGACCTAGAATGTACAGTACCTGATGGGAATTATGCTATAAACTAACAACAAAAGCGAACGTAGTGAGAGGGGATTACATGATGATTTGTCCTGGTAATTCTGAAATACTATGAATTGAAAATGACATTAATTAAACGATTAATTTATATTGAATGTATTCAGTGATTGACGTTCTGCTGGTTACAAATTTCTCCGGTAATTCAAGATATCACTTGTCATAGATAATAAGTGACTTGTATATCATATCCTTAACTTTTACTGCTTTGCAAAAATAATGTGAATTATAAACAAATACCTTGATAAATCATATAATCCTTTAATGAACGTTTTCAAAATCTGAAAGTAAATCATTTTTTAAAAGTGTACTTTTTACCTTTATAAAATTGTTCGTTTTTAACCAATACTTATTGAGTAATTGATAATTGATAATATTTATCATGTTTTTTTTTTATTAAATTTATCAATCGTAAGTAAGGAATGGAGAAACGTTACAAAAGCTTATTGGCCTCTTACAGATGTGATTAGACTTATGAGCTTTATCCTGCGCCACACACTGACTATAGTATCATCTAGATACATGAATATCTTTTAAGAGGACATGCGGTCCGAAAAGTATGTATTTTAGAAATCTATCTTGTTCCACTCCAAAGAAAGAATTATAAGACACGAAAGGGACAACTGCGGCTCGGGCTGATTTAACAATGCAAATAGATGAAAACATCACTTAATAATATTCTGTTTCCTCCTCCAAAACAGAACCGTTTAATTTTATCCATAAAATTTGTTTGACGAACGTCTGAAAATGCCAGTAAAAATCGAGCATTTTTTTCATTTTCAAAGGGTCCTAGTTTCTACAATAACTATTTTTGTCAAAAATCAAAACGTGCGGGCATGGGAGTGGTGGGTATATATTATATTATTTGGTATAAACATATGTACCATAATGCTATTAACCAGGGAGGAAACAGGGGACTACGTTAGTATAGAACAAATGCCGCTAGGATATCCTATTAGTAGTTATAATTATGTTACTTCAATAAATCAAACAAATTTTGAATTTGATATTATAAAGCGTTAAACTTACCTTAGTGATTTACTACTATCTAATTAGACTATAATATAAATGTAACAAGGAATATTTATCCTTGTAAAATGTAACATCAACAATAAATGTAATGAGATTTTGAAATTAATCATTATTATGCTCCTGTATGTTACTTGATTCATAAGTTCGTTTCCAAAATAAATAAGCTTATCAGTTAATAATTATATATTTACCAATTAAAATCGATTTTTAATTTGTTTACCTTTAATTTTATGTTAAATTACATTAAATATTGGTTATTAAAACACCATAAAACAGTGAAGGTAGGTGGTACACGAGAAACCAGATCGGACCGGATTCAAATCGGAGGGAGCGTTTTCTGTAACTGGAGCATACGGCCGGCTCGAATATCGCCCCCTTACACCGATAATAAGATTTTCTTACGAACGCCGCAATACCGCAGTTTCTCTTTTTTGTGATTGCACCTGCGATGTAGGGCAGTCTTATTTCGAAATCAAGTCATGATTGACGCTTATCGGGCAAAATCATATTATTATACGTTCCACACATGGAATACATTCAAAATAATATCCCGCTGTATTTTACTGCATACGTTGCCAGTTTTGGTCATAGACTTTAGATTTTAATCCTAAACAGTCGTCGAGATAAGCCGAAAATTCTTAACTGACTGATTTATACAATATTACCTAACTAGATCTGACTTAAAACCTTGACATTTATAAAAAAATGTATACCCCTATAAAACTGTGGTATTTTTCACCGACTTTAAAAAGAAGAAGTTATCAATTCGTCTGTATGTAATACGCGATTTCTCCGTCATTTGTGCACCGATTTGCATATTTTTTTTAAATCGATGGAGTACACTTCCGCGGTTGTTCCATTTCCATCAGGTCAGGATCTGATCAGTGGAACTCTGGGAAATTGAGCAAAACCCTCGAATATTATAGACGCCTACACGTGTTTCATATATTCATTTCCAAAGCTATGAAGTAGACTTCATAGTTATACCTAAAAGTACATATTTAAACTAAACAGTAGAAAAAAAAGACTTTATTAATTAAAAACAAAAGCAAACTTCAAAAGAGTAAACTATAAAAATTGCACTAAAAAGTTAATAATTACTTTATTAATCTGCTTCGTTAATTTTGGAGTCGGTGCCAGCTAGAGTTAACCAATGTACTCATTTACAAATGGAAATATCTGCCTAAACTTTATCACAACTACAGATAAACTAAATAAAGAACTAGGATGATGTTAAAGAACAATTAATAAAATTGAATTTAGTTAGCGACGTACATTTACATCACTTTGTCATCCATCAGCTGGCATCGATTTCAAAATTAACGAAGCAGATTAATAAAGTAATTATTTATTGACTTTTATTGCCGTTTTATAGTTTATTCTTTTGAAGTCGGTTTTGTTTTTGATTAATCAAGTTTTTTAATATACACATAATAGACGTAATTAAAATTAAGTACGATTTTTGTTTTTTATATTATTTTATGGTGACATCCTAAAATATTGGTGACCACCGAAACTCTGATAATCCACCACCAATCACCCCATTTTATATAAACCTGTGTAGTTTTTCGTTATTTAGACATACACCAGCAAAATATACAATCTCAAAACGGGATACACGAAACACGTCATTATGAAGGGTTTATCACCATATGCATGTTGGTTCGACTTTATCGCGCACGTAAACCCTACTAAAACTGGATACTACCTATTAATGCCAAGACGAGTTACGCCTGATTTTCATTATAATGCTAGTAACAATATACTATTTGCAAGTTCGATGTCAAATGGTAATCCTTTTCATTACATTTAAAATAGTAAACTATTAAAGAGTTTTAGTGTTACGAATAAAAAAAAATCAGAACCGTTTTTCTCAAAAAAATTCAAAGGTTTAAAATAACTTAAACAAATATTCGTGAAAACAGCTTTTGATAGTCAGTTAAAAATACTAACACATTATAGGTAATAGTAATAACATTATAGTGTAAATTATTGCTGAAACAGTTCATTCCACCATTTTATACAAGAAACATATTATCGAATATCTTAATGAGTTACAATAACAGCACTCTTTATCATACCATGGGAGAGGAACTAACCTTTGAGATAAAAACACAACTTAATTCATACCTTAAGATACATTGATACAGAAAAAAAATATTATAAATCGTATAATTATTATAACAATCATTTTGTTACAGTTCAATTCAATTATTAAACATAATTATAATTAATAGCAGTTATACTGTTATTAAAACATAAGAAATGATACGTGAATTTGCTATTAAAGGCAAAGTAGTAGAAATTTTTAAAGCATTTTATGAATACACATACTGTTCGATTTTCTCGGGTACGATCTTTGTATGACGAAAATAACACTTATATAATATATACCAGCTGTGTGCCCGCGGCTGCGCCCTTGTTTCATGTGTTCTTGACTGTGTTTTAATTTTTTTTTCTATGGAACCCAAATTTTTGTTTAGTAATAAGGTAAAGTAAAAATATTTCTCATAAATTCAAGCACTTACCCGTAAAACTGTGCATTAAATTGGGTTTTATTTATTTTTTAAATTTAGTTTTAAATTTTTTGCGGAAAACCTAATTATTTTCGAAAATTAAAAGTAACTTCAGGTATCTACCAAAAAAAAGTCGCATTAAAATCCAGCCGCATCGGAGATTACGCGGAACAAACAGACTGACAAAAAAATTAAAAATTGCATTTTTGGTACAAGTATTGTGTATACATTCATATCTATTTACTAAAAGAATTTAATTTTGATATTATACCGTTCTATATATAACCTAACCAAATTATGAAAGAACACTGAATTTAACTTAGACATATATGTAGTAACAAATGTAATTAAGACATGAAATGTTGAAATAAAACAAAAGAAAAACACTAAAATTAAATATTCAAAATTAAATTTAATGACATTTAAATATTAATAACCATCTATGATAAAATTATCGTTATAATCGGTTAATACACTATTACCTACGTAGGTACTTAATTTGAAATTACGACAGATATAATTAGCAATAACGTATTAAATTAAAAGAAATCACAAAATGTGTTAGTAAAACAAGAATAAAAACAAAATCACTTAAACAAGACAATATAAGACCACAGAACAGATATTCATTGATAATTCAATATCAATATTAGCTTCAATTGTTAGAAAGATTGATAATACCTATACCTGGTTATTGTCTTACTTGGCACCGACTTCAAAATTATAAAATAATTATTTAATAATTTCTGATTAACTAAATCTAAATACCTATTCCTTTGTGGTAAATAAATTTATTTTTTTACTTTTCTGTTTGATGTCGGTTTTTTTTTTTTTTTTTGTTAAAAATGATTTTTATTACACATTTTTAGTATGCATCATATTAAAGTATTTTAAAGATAAATGAAGAAACTATTTGACATAATGGTATTTGTATAAATCGGGTCATTTGAATGTTGATAGCAGTGCGGCACACTGCGCTGCGTCGAGCCGTGCCGAGTACGCTACACATTAATAGGAGCGCGTGGGAAACTCGAGGAGCCTGTTGATCCTATTAGTACGAATATATTTTACCTTACAAATCGACACAGTCTGATTGCGTGTTAGTATATTATCTATTTTAGTATTATTAATGTCACGAGTAGATTGTGCATCCTTGCGAGACAAGCACCAGTCTCCCGGTAGCTATAAATCAGGCTGTAAACCGAATTAAACCTGCACAGGCATTTATACTAGTACGGTACACTTTATTAGATTAGGTAGATTATATATCAACTAGATTTCGTTTAATTACTATCAAGTTAATTAAATTCCAAATGTTAATATATCTATTTTATAGTAGCTTTATCGAGTTAAAGTATTCGATGACCGTCTTACATTCCAGTATAAAGACGGAATAATTATAAGAGTGTTATTGAAATCGAAAGTATATTTCATAAGATATTTTATAACGATGTGAAGCTTGTGAGTTTAGTTGTAGAAGGTAATTGACTACTGAGTTGACGTTAGAAATTACCTTATGTCACTAAGAGGAAGCTACATTAGCTGTGAGTGGCATAGACTAATTGTTGTATTTTATGGGTGCGAATTTGCGGGGTGGTTGATAGTTTTGAATAGAGAACAACTTTTTAAACTATTGAAACGACATAGTAGATTTATCTATTTATGTGATGCAGATTTTATTTAGATTTAAGAGTACACTAATTGAAGTGAGGTGAAAGCAAGCAAGTGTTATTAGCTACATAAGTCGGGTTATGTTTTTGTTTGTTATTTTCAACGTAACTTAAGTAAATTACTTTTTTTACATATTATTCAGTACCCTAATAATAAGCAAAACGATTCAATGTACTTTTGTGTCCAATCGAAAATGCAATTGCTAAATTTAATACTTTAAAATTATAAAACTTTAATAGGTACTTGTGTCAAATATTTCTATACAATAAGAAATGATTTGAAACAAAATATTCATTACATAATTCCTAATTTGGAGTGAAATTTCTTAAGACGATTTTTATGATGATTGGTCTATTTATAATTAAATATTTCAGATGTTCATAAAACGTTTTAACAAACTCGGAATTCAAATTACTATGAAACCCCACTATGTAAATTAAGAGTTCTAATTAATAATTTATATTATCACATACAAACTTTCATCATTCCTGTACTGTATTATTGTGTAAAAATGTTTTTAACATTACATTACGATAATTCTTACACATTATATACAAAAATTACTAACTGAATCAATTTACAGTTGTTTTAAAATGAACCTTAATATTAATAATAATTGCAGTAATTTGCAAAAAGAAAAACGTTTTTCAATTCTAATTTGTATAATATGTATCCAAATTAGATATTATGATTCGGATAAATTGCTGGCTTCTTAAAACTTATGCAGATATATTACAATACCCCACACAGCGTGAGATATAAATGATACGGAACGCTAATTTCACTTTTACTACCATCCAGCTTAAACGTATTATAATGATATAGCATAAAATTGCAATAGTATAGCCATACGGGCGAGATCGAAGACCGAACGATGATCGCTCGGTCATCTTCAGTATAATGTCAAAGGTTAGGTTAGCACGGCCATGCACGGACGCGTTCGATTATGGCGGTCTGGTATGTGAGAACAAGCTGCCATCTATGGTTAAATAGCAGATTCCAATCAATAAGAAACAGATTAGCTATTAGACAAATTGCATACTTAGTCTTCGTATATATAAAGCAACGTTTGCTTTTGCAGTTTGAAAGTAGTATATAACAATTAGGTATTTATGCTTGGACTAATACGCCGACAAATTTAAATATTAAGTGAAATGTTAATTAAATTACATTAGAAGTCATAGAATATGGTACAGAATCAGAATTCATTTAGCTTTAATTGTAATATATTGTAAATTTGAAGTTTTTAGTGGTCATCCATTAATTAATTTCGTATCGAAATATGTAAGTTTATTTATTTTGTTATTCATCTTGAATATAATTTGGAAATAAATGTTACAATTTAAATTAAATTCCTGTACGGTTAGCTCTCGTATAGCACCCGCGTATTCTATGCATAACTTTAATTTCGAAAAAAATGAAAATTTTACAACTATATAATTCTATGTTTAAACTATACAAAAGGCAACGTTTATTTGTCTGTCTGTTCGTTAATTGGCTTATAATTCGAGAAGTTATCAACCGAACTGCAATATAAATTATTCTTTTTTTATAATACAAATATTATTTGGTTAAATTACGAAGATAAAAGTGAATATAGTCAAAAACATTCTCACCGGGATATTTTATTCGATTACTTTTTTATGTGCTAACTCGGCAAAGTGACTACAGCAAATGATAATAAGTGCAGTACAGTTTCAAAAATAATGTCGACCGTCATCAGTGACAGATTTCATCAAATGTAGTCGTCCTACTCTTTATGTCTCTTTTAAATGATCTGATATCATAGGGAGTAAGGAACATACTGGCAAGTAGTCAATTCCACCGTTGCACGATACGGCAAAGATAAGAGTGCGAACTTCTTTGTTCTACTACCGTATATCTGTGACTCCATAGACCAGCCATCGTGGTTATGTTATAGAAACTTCAACTAAACTAAAGAATATTTAAGAGATATAATCTGATGCAATTAATATTTGTGAGGCGTTTAACATAAATTATTATACTCAAAACAGATCCGCGGGGGCTCGGCTAGTTAAATCTACAAGAGAAACTTTAAAATTTAACTTTTACCTACACCTATTTAAACCTGTCGGTGAAGAGTTAAATCTTATTGACGTTAAGAGCTCATCGCAATTGGAATCGCACGCCCTCGTCGAATCTTGCAACGTAATATTGCACTCAAAAGCACTTAATTTTAGACAGTTTGGTCATGCGTTTTTCGCATGCACGCTCTTAATTAGATTATATCAGAAACAGTCTGACGTATAAACATGTAGATCTTCGTTTTCTCTATTTTGTTTTTTTTTTTTTTATGGTGTAATTACAATATATAGTTTATGTAATATTTTTTGTAAATGCTACCAGATTCCTGAAGGAGGTTGGGAGAAATAAATACAATTTTAAGAAAATGTCACACGCTGACATAATTCTCTACATATTTATTTCTTTAGTGCACATAAACTGATTAATTAATAACTAGATATGTCATACAACATCGACTTCTCTTACGAGGTTGACACAGTCACCCAGAATGTACTAAAAACTCATTATATAATTAAATTTCCAAAATACTAAAACGTTAGTTGAACGAATACAATAAATATCTTTATAAAAATGAATTTGCAGTTTAAATAATTAAAAATTTACTCCACCCAGAAAAAAAATATATATATATATATATATATACACAAACATATAGTATAGTACATGTATATATAGTATATGTATATATACATATATACATATATACTATATATATAGTATATATATATAGTTTATAGATTAGTAGTATTAATATAATTAATAATAATAATAATTTATTTATTTTATTATAAGTGATTCCAGTGGAGGTTCCGTCCTACAAACTAGGTATGTACCTGTATCTTGTAGGTTAGTGTACTTCCGTATACATAAAAAATAATCGACAGACAGAATTGAGGTGTTTTAATATAATACTTGCAGTAACTGGTCCGGCAACATTGCAAATCCTTATAGCCTAAATAAATGCCTTAGCTTAGTAAAAAAAAAAAAACAGTTCATACAGTTTAAAAAAAATGTAAACGGAGCAATACGCCTCACAGTTTTCTTATCGATATTAGTATCTATAGATTGACTACTGTTAAAAAATGGTGGACTCAAAAAGCATAAGACCAAACTGTAGTGAACGAAATCTTTTAGCTCCACGATTGTAAAGTCACAGGGTCTCATTTAAGTTATAGTCACGATCTAAATTTTGTTACATGTGTCGATAAATATCAAAATCAGTAAAATCCAATTTGGATGAAAATGTATTTTTTAATGCAATATAATTGTAATTTTGCTACTCAATATGCCACCCTTTTCAACAGTGGTAAAATCAAATGTTTTGCCATCGTAATTTTAGTTTAAATTTTGACTGTGTATCAAACCCATTAGTAAAATCAATTATATAAATCCTCTTTTGTACATCCAACTCGGCTATATCTAAACTTTAATTCCTTTTTTCACTTCACTTTCTTTCTTACGCTACATAAAATTACCTTTCTACAAATAAAATTAGATCTGTTTTTGAAAAACATCAGTTGGGATATAACCACTTTTGATATTAACCGACACACATACTCTCCTGTGTTATAAACTGCCTCGATGCGGTGGTAATATTTAAGTTGTAGCCTATATCTTAGGTTAAATATTACATCATATTATATTCGAAATAAAAAGTCGTAATTAGGCTTTGAACAAATTCAACGTTTCAAAAATCCATACCTGAAATTCTTTACGTAGTATAAACTTGATTTTTCTAGTTAATACCTTGAGCACTAACCTGGCCTTTACGCCAACTTTCCATTGTTTTCTTTCTATTGTCCCATTTTCATGTGTAATCGACATATTTATTGCCGATACCAAAAATTTATACAGATTTTTTTTTACAATACTGGTACATGTGATATGTACTGTTGTTTCTGTTTTGTGTGATTGTTTGTTGAATATATTTTATCTGATTTATACATTCTTGAAAGACTTTAGAGGAGAATGGGTTGTTATTTTCAGAAAGGTTTTGTTTACTAATTGTAATAATCTTATCCAACTTTTAATCTAATTTTATACATGATTGGTATTAAAAAAAAGTTTAATCTCTTTTTTATACGTTTTCCTAAATCTGACCGTGAGTTCATTTTAATCAAGTTTTATCTCATACGAAACCGGTAAATAGGCAAGCCTATACTTAAAAATATATATTTTACAACTAATAAAGCGACAGCTTTATATACATATATTTAGCATATGCTATGTATGCTAATTTTAAAAATCTAGCAGGTCTAACACGGCGCCTGGTTTTATAAATGATGAATTAGCATTAAAATTCTGATGAATTTTGCTTCTGCGCGTCGCGATTCGGGGGACATCTAGTTTAACTATATTCATATATCAACTAGCGAAGTGGCACTAAAATGAGTTGAATCCGTTATAAGCAAAACGAAAAACTGCTTATAGCAATTTGCTTAGAAGCACCGTGCTTCTAGATCATAAATGCACTTGCAATAATTTTAATAAATATAACAAAATATATTATTATTTTTATACAATGAGTTAAAAGTTATTTTCGAACTAGTTTGTTAATATACCCAAATATATTTAGAGTAAATACAGCACAATTAGTAGACATCGACTGAAGATTTTAAGATAAGCCCCGGCATTGTGGTTGCGATATAGAGGCCGTTTGCAGCACGTTAATTAAAGTTAACGACTTAAATCTATCTACCGCTGCTGTTACTATTAAGTGAAGTTGTAGTTTTGAATTAAAATTTATTAATGTTATTTATGAAAGTATTTGCACTGTGAATTAACAGCAAGTAAGTGACTTCATAGTAACTACACTATTTAACACTTAGATTAAAGTGAATGCTTATTTTAATTTTTAAAGTTTACGATAATGTTTTATGCATATGAATTTAATTTCTTAACGTGGAAAGGATTTCAATAATATCACAGTTTTGTATACAGTCAGTATAACTCTGTCTTTGTACTTGAATGAGTATCGTTTCGAAATAATTATGTGAAAACCATTTTACGAATAAGTAACCGATATCGATAAGTGAATTGTTAGTTTTTAATAGAAATCGAAAGGCATCCAAAATTGTTTAAAACTATTCGAAGCGCAATTAATTTTTGTGATGACAGCACAATCGTGAACCAATTGGTTGTAGCGGCGGTGGTTGCACCGCGGTAGCGGCGAACTCTGCGCCTGCGCTCGACTCATATGTCGCAACATCACTCGTTAACCCACATGCAGCGCTATCATACACACCAGCCTTCTAACCAAATTCAAATCCTTTCTAGTTTACTCTCCTGTATTTTTTGGAACAAAAAACTTAAAAGTAAATATCGTATTGGTAACTTGGAAGTCGTTACGATCGTATTTAAAAATTAAATTTCAAAGTAGCCTTTTGAATTGTAGACATATTTTCAATTAAGGTTATTTTGTTATTAAATTTTGTTTTTGTTATTATATTCTAATTATGTATTATTTATATCTATTTTTTTTTCTGAGATGAATGTTAAATTGATAAACATAGTTAGAATGTCTGGAAGAAATATTACGATGCCAAACGAACCTTTTTAAATAAAATGTCAAACACAGAGTACAATTGAGTGGCCACAGGCCTGTAGCGAATATTACCAAATAACTGTAGGTTTTAAATGATAAAAAAATTACAACTGTTCTCGATTCCACGTGAGAAAATTTAACTTAAAAAAGGCCATGTTATTGCTTTTCTCCTTGAATTGCGAGCGCAATAGAAACTTCGAATCCATAAGTATTTGTTACTTCTGCTAAAGTCAAAAATACATCCACCCGATACAACGTGGCGCGTGTTGAGTCAAATGATATAGTACTTACTATCTTCTATTACCAGAAAGACACTATTAATACACAACGCAACGTTGCATAGGGTTGTTAGATCGGGTGGTGTGCCGTGTTACAAATGCGTGTTTCCAGCTCAATCAAACACTGATCAAATACCCGAAAAAAGAAACCGTCAATTCGTCCAAATAACAGGAGCTACTTCGAAAATAAAATATTAAAATGAAATCCTACCCTCAATTGGCTAAATGTGTAAATTTATGAAAATTTAACAAAAAGAAACTGATTCTCACTTTATACACGCATTGTAGTCATCGGAATTATCGGTTAATTTAATATTTAACACGGCTCCTACACGACTGAAGTTCTCAGAAATCGATTCGACGATCTTAACGCAGACAACTTTACCTAAACGAAACAACTATTTGTCCGAGAGGGATTACCCACGATAAAATTTTTAGTTATAAATAGATATTTAATACATGAATCGTTATCGAAATCGAAATTGATACAATAAAATACACTTAAGAGAATATTAGTAAAATATCGACTTAGAGGCGTAGCTTAAGAGGGAGCGTAGCGGGGGCGATACGCCCCGAGTGTCACCCGCAAAAGGGATGACACCCGATCGTGAATCTCAAAAAATACGCAACAGACAAACCTTAACAATACATCAAAACTGGAACCTACAAAATGTCGCAATAATTTGGTAGATTACACAAATGCAACTTATGAAAATATTATATTTCATTAATAGATAAATATACTCGTATATAGGGTGGACTTGAGTTGACTTTTGAGGTGACAACCCTACCCATGCCACTACATCGACTTGAGTTTCCATTAAATGGTTGTTTAAATTCAAACGATTTTGTTTAACCTTTATTGTTAGTGTGTTCAGAGAAATTAATATTAAAAATAGCCTATAATTAATTAAGAGGCATATTACATATACGTCATATGATATGTAAGCTAACATACGTATGATTAATATTTACGTGTACCATAAAAGACATATTTATTTTACGCATTTTTTATTTCACATTTTTATACTTTTACCTTATATTAAGTGACGATTTGGTTCTAGTTGGTAAACATATTATTAAGCTTAGCGTTATTGGCTCTCAAGTGATGTTGCAGGAATAGATTTATAAAGGTTTTTAAGGATTTTTTAATCGAAAGCACGACCTTAAAACGCCCTACCACAATGCTACCTACGGTTTTAGCACAATCTTTTCCTTCATCGAAAGTTCAGTTCTTATAGAACAATATAGCTGGATTTGACCCTGCGTCTATCGATAATGTAACAGTTTGCACTACCACTGGACCATTATCATGAAACAAGTAATTTTATAGGAATTCATTAAGGATTCAAATATTTTGTGATTTACTTTTTTACCTCTGAAAAATAAGACTCGTTTCCATTTTATTACGTTAAAGTTCTATATATAATATTCTAAATAAACTTCTGTGTAAACAATAGACAAAAAGTAATAATATTCGCTTAAACATTGTATGTAGCCCAGATGAGTGTCGAAGTATTACTGATAAATTCAGCGTAATTTATTTGTCGGCTACCCGAGCGGTAAACGTTAAAATAAAATTCAAACGCGTCGGTTACAAAATGAGTTCGCATGTTAACTTAGTGTTTCGTTAACCTAATGACAGTCTGTATTAAATTTAGTAGATATATTTTAAAATATCTCCATGATGCAACGACAAGAAGTACTAATTGGGTTCACAGTTTTACGAGCGGCCGTACCGAGACTCTTGCGTGTATTCATTTATTCATATTAAACCATCAATCTAATCAGAAGTTTATCTGTTCTTACAACTACAGGCAAATGAGATTGTATTTATTTTATAAATTATAGAAATACATTTTCGATAATTTACTATAAAGAAAAATTTAAAACTATATTGGAAACAAGCTCAAAATATAAACAGAATCATTTACAGAAATTAAACAAAATATGCTATTCGATAGGATAATTTTCTGTAAGTTTATCATTTATGCCTTTAACTATTACAAAATTTGTGTTCATTTTTTATCAATTTTGGTTACGATAATTAAAAAGCGTAATGGAAACAGTTGTGTAACTTATCCAAAATGCGATGACGCTAAAGTACTTTAGGCCTTCTTTGTAGTTTACACTAGCGTAGTGGGATGAGTTACCCAGTACGGTTTTGCCTCAGGACTATGACATAGGGCTTTTCAAGAAGGGTTGAAAACGTACTCCTTGGTCGCAAATGCAATAGAAATAACTCTGTTGTCGCAATTGTTCCTAGTACATAGGTGTATGAAAGAAAGAAAGAAGAAATTTATTGTTGGATAAATAATGGTATTTACAACCATAAAAAACACCTCGGTGGCGCAGTTGTATTACGATGCGACTTCCGTTCTGAGGTCTCGGGTTCGACTCCTGGGTCGGGTCAAGTGGTATTGGGTTTTTCTACTCAGTATCAACCCGGAGTTTGGAATTTGTCCCCGATATGGCGACAGGCTCGCCCCCTGTCACATCTGGGACGGAACTAAGCTCGGCGAAATGTGGGTGGTGTAGTTCACTATTTCACCTCTGCCTAACCCTTCGGGGATAACAGGCGTGAGCTTATATTATGTTATGTTATAAAAACAAACAATAATTATAAATATTCACGAGATAATCGAACAACAGCCCCTTATTCAGTTACTTGCTGCAGTAGATACGTTAACGCTAGTTTTCAATACGGGGCTTAGACATGCACAGACGTTCAGTCGACAAATTTAGGTGTAAGTGCCAATGTGTAAGAATAGTTTAGGTGTTCACACAAACAAAATCCTGACGTTGATGATGTTGATACAAAGAGATGAAAACAGACATTATTTTTATAAATTATTTCATCACTTAATATTAACTTATAATTCTCATTTTATTACTTCTATAATCCAGCTTTAAAATTCAAATATATGTTATTATATCATAAAGTTTCATTACTAATCAGTCATGGATCATCATGAGCATACGCATTTGTTTTAATAAAATTATTAGTTATAAAATTTATCTTTGATATTAATATTTTCCGTTTCAAAATATATGAAAGTATCTATTATTTATTAAACTTTCAAAACTTATAATAATTTCGAAACTTACCTACAATATGTTTACGTTTCATGTTTTATTTTGTTTCTTCTTAATCAATTTTTTATATGTACATAAATCAAGTTTCATCTAAAATATATTTTAAACATAAGATTATATAAGTAAATAATAATGATTTCATATAATATCAAAGAGTTACCTTTGTATCAACTATCAGATGTAATATTATAGCGGTGTTTCGGTCCTTCGCGTTTGCTCTAATTTATCGTGTGATTTGACAGACCTTTCTCATTTTACATTACATACACGAAACCCGGGTCATGCAAATACTGTTCAAGAAATTAATAATAATTAATTCTATACGTTCTGCATCGTCAACATGGGATGGGTAACTGTTAATGATAATGTAGAAAGTGACAATAAGTTAAACGACCATTAGAATTAATTATAAACTGTGAGGAGAACTCCTTTCTGCTTTCATCTAAAATTTCAGTGTTGTCCAATTTTTTTTATGAAGTATTTAACACCGAGAACTGCAAATGCAGCTTGCAAAGCACAAACAGAGCCGGTACGTGATGCTTGATAGGCACGCCGCGTGACTTGTTTGCCCTGGTTTCGTACAGGATCTAAAGACACGAACGAAGCAATGCTTATTAATTACACATGCAGATACGGATATTTAAAACAAACTAGTATAATTATGGTACTTTAACAATATTAACATCATAATATTTACTTTTGTTATTTTCGTGTTAATAATGCCAGGGCAATGAATCAATAAATTATTATGAATATTGTGATAAATAACAATTTGTTTTTCTTTTTTTTTTCAGATACATCTTGTCTTTGGACTTCAGAGTTATATGAAAATGATGGAGAATATATTGAATACTATCGTTATTACCGTCGAGATCCTATCGAGATAAGTTCTTGAGACGCATAGTATAGGGTTGGGGTGAATAATGGGAAAAAGATACGCTCGGATCAAGTTCGCACACTCGATTGGTCCGCCGATTGACTCGAACACATTGGGCAGGTTCGAGTAGCACCCCAGCCCACCCACAGACACCTGCATTATCAGTTACCGACGCTCTAGCGACTGCCAATAAAGTACAAGTCATACCGGGTTATTCACTTATTTACATTTAGTTATATTTATTGTAGTACAAAGACAATTTAAACAAACTCTACGAACTTGATGTGGCAAACTTGACAGGAGAACGAGCCGAGTTGTCGTCCTCGGTTAAAACTGAAACGGTAGTCATGACGGCCACTGCCCCAGAACTGTCAAAGTCGGATTTCTTTGATTTCGTGACGTCCAACGAGCTTACGGATGCACAGTATAAACAACAAATGCGCTCTGTTAATGTTTTCATGGAATCACCTGACTCAAGATCAAATCCATTGCTCTCGGAAGAGCCGAAAGAACAAAATAATAATAGTCTTCTAAGTATAGCAGGTACTCAAAGCAACTCAAACAGCGGTATGACAACAGCTACCCCTTCTACTGCTCTACAAAGTTTTGACTCTATTTGGAATGTAGATCGCGATCGAGGCGCATTAGATACCGCCATGTTAGAAGATCTCAATAAATTTACATACTGGAACCAAGATAGCGAAATCAGTGGTACGCATCCTTGTACAGACACAGCTATTTCAAATAAATTAATAAACAATACCGACGGTCAGATATATACACTGACTGTTCTAAATCACGATATTACAGAAACTAGTTCTAACCGATATTGGAAAGAAGAAGAAGTATCTATGTCCAGTCCAACAGATATTGAACAAAATTCATCACTAGATCTTGAAACTATTTTAAATATGAACGGTTTTTCTAACGACTTTAATCCAGATTTGCCAAAAGTGGAAGGATTTCATTATGAAGATGGTGAGTCAGAAAGTCGAAACACGGATATGACTACAAGTAATTTAATTAAAGTTGAACCTTATAGTTATGATGATAACGAATATTCAAATAACGATAAATCCAATGATCCTCACAGCCCTCAACTGATTGGAACTCCAACCTTATTAGAAAGTCAGATAGAATTCAATAACAATAATAATGACTGGAAAATTACCGATCAAAACACTGAATCAAATGAGTCTTTACTTCGAAGCGCATTACAAGGTAAAGCTTTTATAAGATATAATGATTTGCAAAAAACCACAATCACAAAAATCGACGCTAATACTGAAATAAAAAGGGTAATAATTAACAATAACAACAAAGCGGATGTTCCTTCTATGTATTCAGATGGAAAGGATGCTGACCCGGAACTGCTGATGGCAATTTCACCTCCAAGAAGTAACGTTAATATATCAATATTATTAGAGAATCCTAACACAACCGTTATTACCAACGGGGAAAAAACCCTACCTCGACACAGCAAAGCGTCGATGACATATTGTTATCACAGTTAGATGCTAATTATCCTGAAGACTACGAAAAACTTAAACGGATAGCTACTGAGCTCGGTGAATCAATGCAGCCGTTTTGTACGGTAGAACCTATAGATCCTACTCGCAGTGTTTACAATATTCATCATGTAAATGGAGAACTGGTAACAATGATCCCCGCAGGAGATGTTCAGCTTGCGCAACATGTGCAAATAGTAGCAACATCACCAGCCGTTACGAGTACTAAACCAACGGGAAAAAAGATAAAAAGATTTCTAAATAAAAATTCACCACCAACGACACAAGCCCAGTCGAGTACGGCTATCCAAGCGGCCACTTCCACATCGAATGGTGTACGGAAAGAGAGATCACTACATTACTGCTCCATATGTTCAAAAGGATTTAAGGATAAATACTCTGTGAATGTTCATGTTAGGACACATACGGGCGAAAAAACCATTTACATGTTCACTTTGCGGCAAGAGTTTTCGACAGAAAGCGCATCTCGCAAAGCACTACCAGACACATGTGGCGCAAAAGACCGCAGCTGCTAATGGAGCAGTTAAACCTAGTAAGCAGAGGTAACCTGCAACTACGCCGTAAATTCGAGGCTCGTATTCGGTTGTCGTTCACTTTGGTAGTTAACTGAACATTGTTATGGTGATTTGAAAAAAGAATATTTTCTTATAATAGAACTTAAAGGCTGACATATCACAGACGAATTTGGTAAGGTGCTAATAAAATAGTAATTATAGAGACATAAGGCAGTTACGAATGAGATATGTGAAGGTTCTTGGCCGTTAATATAATTGTTAATTTGTGTGTAATTCCGTCCGTTACCGTATAATTTTTAGCTTTAGCTAATAACAGATATAATATGTATACAATTAAGTGTTTTATAATTACGATTTACCTAAATACATTTCATATTTATAGTCATAAAGTTAACTTTATAATCGTATTTACATGCATTTTTTTTGTATAAGTAGGTATTGTTTATTGTCTGGTCCTCTCTAATCAAAACTTATTATAAAGTAATTTAATTGGTCTGTTTCTTTTGGATAACATAATAAAGTATCAGATAAACTGGTAACAATGATGAGCGTAACAACGTTGGGATTACCACTCGGTGCGCGGCGCCGTAATTTTCTCCCGCAGCGCGACCGACTAAACTTTCTAAAAAATAAAAAATAAATAAAAAAAAAACAGTAAAAGAACGAACATTCAGAACCTATCATCTTTCACCGCTCAACTATTTCATCTCTACATCGAATTCTTCATAATTCGATATTTGTCTCATGAGTACGCGTACGTTCATTTTAGAAGTTTCTGTTTACAAATATACGAAGTATGTAATTGAAAATAATGATTTCGAAATATATAAATAGAGGTATTCAAACAATAAAGATCTCTTATTGGAAAGCAAAGCTTTCCTTGATCAGGATAAATCCATTATTCGAACACCCGTATCGGTTAAAAAGCAGTGACGGGTTTATCATTACTTCCAATATTAGATCTTTCTCTCTGCTCTTACACCACGAGAGGCTTGATTGCTCTCAAATTGCTGTAAATTATAAATGTGTACAAGTGGCGTTTCAATGGTGGTCTTTAAAATTGTAGCCCCTTTCTCGTCTAACAAATTGGCCTTTCTTCGTTCAGACAATGTTTATAACACAAAGTCTTGCCTCTATCATCATCATCAGGTATTATTTACCGAAGTAACAGGCATTGAAACGTTATTACTAGTTACCCACTCTTAAATCAGTAATCTCGGATAATATGAAAGTGCATGTTCATACGCGTTCGTACTTATTTACCAGACAAATTGCCTAATGCAGATTGATATTTTAAATCTTTTAATGATTTCAAATAGCACATAAAGAGTGCACACATTGATGTGTCTTCGATTTCGGCTTCATATTTAGAGCGTAAGTACATTACATAGCAATGAAACTTTCACTATTTGAATCAATTTGAACATATTATTATTATTATTTTGCAATTTCCAAAAGTAAGTTAAGTATGCATTGTGCTTAACCGCAAGTAAATAAACTGTCCATTAATGGTCACCATTTAAAGTACATATGCATAGAGATTTCACTTTGTAGGAAAGTTTTTGATCAAAAACTTCAATAGCTTTTTTTGAGAGAGGTGTATAAATGTTAAACCGTGACATGACAAGTTCCGTGCCTTGTCGACTTGTTGACAGCATTAGTTGCGCTCTTAAATGTAAGTTATCCCTGAGTTAAAGCTTTCATAGTAAATTAAAAATATCTTCTACTAAATTTCAATTTACATTCCTAAAATTCTATAGCTTGAGATCATATTTTTGCAATGATTACTTTTTATTAATTCTTTATATTGCGCATTCTCTCTATTTGTTTACTATATATAATGAATATAGTACGCTAAAGATAAAAGAACAAGTTATCAATTATACAATGGCTTATATATTGATACCGCTATTATAATTTATTATAACGTAATTTTATTTTTTAATAGTTTAAAATACCCCTTTAACCGTTGCTATGGCGAGTACATCATTCAATCAACATATTAAGTAATAATCAAATCCTAATAAAGTAATGAAACTTACAAAATAACATCATGTGAATATACTTTAAAAATATGTTTGAATAATAATCGGCATTAAAATTTTGTGTCATTTCGTGTCTTACAATAGCCTAATTATTTGCTGTGATCGAAATTAAATCACAACGCCGGCATTAAGGTCGAATCGAGTGATATTTTGGCCTCCGCACGCCAGCCGTGCCTAACGTACCACACATCGATCTGTCCACAATGTCATTTGGCAATAGCTAGTTTTTTTAATACATACTAACAATTATTTCAATATTAGAAATATGTGCGTTTATTTGGTACCCGTTATCTTGGCATTTGAATAATATGTCTGTAGGTACGGATGTAAGAAAATACTCTAACATTATTTAAAAGTATAACTTTTAGGATATAGTTTAAACAATAAGAAACCTATTTGTCTCAGTCATACTCAAATATATTTAAGGGTACTTAAATACTTATATGTGTGTTATGTAAACGAATGTTTATCATAAATAAATTTACTATCTCTTAAGAGTAAATTAACTTGTGGATACTTATGGGACGACCATAAAAGATGCAAACATATTTATGTCAACGAATTTCAACACTAAATGTATCGAGTTAAATAAATCGCAAAATCTACAGTTACTCGGCATAAGTTTTATATAATTTCTATACATCAAACAACAAAAAGGCACATTATCACGGGCAAAAATGCCAATATTTCCTACTTTCTGATCTTTATCCGCGTTACAATTTAGATAAATTCTAAAACATTTAGAAAGTAAAAGAGGCTTATTGAGTTTACCCCACTTTAAGTACTCAGCTATTTGTAACTGCTAATATCATACTTGAAAATAATTAATTTTATGTAGTTATTGAGTACATCTTGCCAATACCTAAATAACATTTGTTAGTATTTAATAATTCATTAGATTGACGCTATCTATAGTGTATTTACAGATAAAGAATATTAAATAAAAACAATTACATTTTTCAAGAATGTCAAATTATAAATGTACAATTTCCCATTAAAATTTTACATCTAACTGTATTTAAGTAAGTGGACTATCTGAAGAAATGCTTACGATGACAATTAATTTATGAATCGGACAACAAGATTGTAGTAGTATATTTGCGGCTACAAAAAGTTGAAGTATTTAATTATATTTAATAAAATCATTTGTCTTCCAACTTACATACGAAAATTCATCATTTAAATTTGGCTGTTCCAATGTTTGACATTGTTTACGCATAATCAAACATAGTAATAAAATGTTACATTTTTTTTTGACATTATCTATTATTAAATAAGTATAAAAGCCACAAGAAATTCCTTAATAAACAATACTCATTATTTTGTAAATATATAGAACGAAGAAATAATTTGAGATGTAAATTTATAACCTACCAGTTGTATCTCATTAGATGGTATTTTGAAAAGTTTTAGCGAATTTATAGTTGTAATAAGTAAATAATAAGATTTCTTGCGAGAATTACCAGTTTATTCGTTAAGTAACTATGGCTACCTTAATAAATTATGTGAATGCGTAAATAGTTGTTAATATATTCTTGTAATATATTAAATCGTGTTGGATTTTAAGAATATTATTTCGAAGTGGTTAATTTTTAAAAAAGATTATTTGATTGATTTATTATTGCATTTGTTCCTGAGTTGAATATTAGATTTTATTTGATAATTAATTATGTTTTTATTAAGATTTCTATGTGTAATTCTTGCATGTGTAATTTAATATTTGTAATAGTTGATAGAGGATGACGTGGGCAATGCGAAATTCTAAACAGTTCACAACTTACTCAACCGTATATTGTATAATAATTTATTTGTATAAGTTATAATTATTTTAAATCAATATTTAACTGTGACATTATGAAATGCATTTTATAATACTCTTAATTATTCGATTGATGAAGGCGATACTTTGCGGAAATCAACAAATATATACAGCAAAGTAAAGAATTAACCATATTATTAATACTCTTAATATTTAAGCTTCAAACAGAAATAACATGAACAATACGACAATGATATATTTTTGCTCAATATTTTGTACGTAATTTTGAACTTGCCCACGTCATGCATAAACTGTAACAATCTTGTACAATACTTTATTATTTATTTTTAGATTTAATTTATAAGATGAACAAAATGAAAACAAAAGGATAATTTTATTTTGATTAACTGGAGCTGTGATTTTTTTTCTGCTTATTCTCTATAACTATGACATTATTACAAATGTTTAAATTTGTTGATATATTATATGTCGGGATATCGATCACCCTTTCTTGACAGTTGACACTGATCGAATCCCAGATTTCGAATCTATTGTTTTAATGTAAAATAATATAGAATGAATATTACCATTTTAAAGCAACGTGTATGAAGAATTCAAGTTCCCAGCTCACGACAGCAATTACACCGTTAAGTATTCAGATCTGTCAGATTCTGTCTGGTCACGTTTAATCAGTATCATACCGTAAGGTACATTTGTAATATAATATAATGTAGCTACCATAATTTTTTACGAGATTTTTTCAGTTTTGTATTGATTTTTTTTATATATTTTTACTTTCCTATGTTAGTTTGCTAATAAAATGTTTTTATATTATTTACTCATTTCATTACCATTACCTCGGAAAACTTTTAAAAATAAAAGGATAAAATTGGACCTATACATTTAGCACCAATAGGTGTAATACGGCTGTATCAATTGAGAGCCACTACCTTTAGGCAGTTTACCACACTGGACCAAATCATTACTTAATATAAGATGAAAAGTAACGCTGGTAAATCCCAAATAAAACCTCTCTCATCCGAGAGACAGAGAGGTACATCGGAGTTTTTTTAACGAGGCTGTAATCTTCTATTATAAGAATGCCAAGACCCTTCTGGGTACTCGGAACGTAATCAAGTTGGACTGACTTGACTGACTAAAAATCCTCAGTTTCTTTGACATTCGTTTACGGTTATATTTTTCATATTCTTGTCAGACTCCTAATGAATAAAACCCAGAGGAACATCAAGTACATATTAGCATGGTACGGAGTCGCGTGTGCAATCACCCTCTCGCTCTAGCTGTTGGACTAACCATGACTAGTCCTTTAGGCTAAATAAACACAATTAGACAACAAAGCACCTATCTCCAAGACGGTGGAAACCAGGATAGTGCGGCCGGATTCCGCGTAAATGAACGCGGATTAAAAACCCACCTTTCCAACACTAAAATCAGCCTGAGCTTTCGGTGAAGGCAAACATCGCGAGGAAACCATAGCATGGTGGCAGGGCATTTTGTAACAATACTCGCCTAAGTAGCTACCACCCTCAAGTTCGAAAAACCTTTCACCAAATACCAATAGGTGTGTTCCGGGAGCATCACTTGAGAACTGGTATCTAGGTTTAGTGTGCTTACCATTCTGAAGTTTGATTGTGGTCAAAGCACTGAGCTTGTACTGTGCACAAAAAAAAACAATGGGATGTTGGGTTAGTTCAACAGACATAGAAAGAATACAGGCTGTTAAATTTAACTACAGAAAAATACTAATAGATGTTTAAATAGAAATTCAAGGTAATAAAAAAACTCTAGAAAACATCGAGCTCGTACGGAACTCATTTCTACATTATTCAATGTAGGATCCACACAAACAGTTCCAAACATTGAGTCGTAATTGCTTCAAACACTTATTAAAACATCATCGTCGTAAGCAAAGCCTTGCATTAGCAAATCGCCTTAATATAAAAATCTAGTATAATTATATAAGAAAGAAAATAAACTTCCATTCTTACAGATTGCCCGAGCGATAGACATGTGAACGTATAAACCACAAATGAGACATGTATATTTTTTTTATTTTCTATTTTTGTTGGATAACTCATTAGACTTTCCTCTAACAGTAACTGTAAAAAAGACGTAGTATGCAAACACTTATCGGTGATGCTTTTTATAAATGCTATTAAAAAAAGTTAACGAACTCGGAAGGCGCTGGAACAAAGCGAGTATTTTCAATCCGATATCATAAATATTAAAGACATCCATCGCTATAGATGACCGCTGTGAAACGACGACATAAATCGTGAAAACAAGATACAAATCTTCTGTAACAAGAGAAAACCAGTTCAGTTCCTGGACCTTTTTTTGCACCACCTTAGTATCGAGGTGAGATGGTTGTATTAAAACTTTACTTGTAATAATTGTAGGTAAGTAAGAAGTACCTACACTAAGCGCATATCAACTTACTGAGTAAGCGTAAATCATTTTAACACGTGTTTAAATAATATTACAAGAACTTATGCCATATTGGTAAGCTTTACATTTGTAGGAAATAAGTGTAATGAAATTCCATACGATTGGCATCATTTTATTACAGTTTGGAGTGATTAAAATGTTTTTGAGTTTCGTTTGATGAGATTATGATTTTTTTAACCCCTTGAGCACTAACCTGGCGTTTACGCCAGCTTTCCAATGTTTTCCTATTGTCTCATTTTTATAGGTAATCGACATATTAATCTATACTTAGAATAAAAGGCTAACGAGACGAAATCAGTACATTGAAGATCATATTTAAGAAAAAATACTATGCGGGGCTTTAAAATCAGCTACAGAAAAGACTTCGAAAATTTACAATTTTTTGACTGTGTGTTTATATGTTTATAGGCTGCAAATTGTCTGAATTCCAAGCGGACATAGCTATTATTAATAAATAGGTATATTATCTCTGTGGCAATTTTATATGTTGTTGTGAAACCAAAGGTCTAGAGGATAATTTTATAACAAAAATTATAACTTTTTTCAAAGTGCTGGAGATCGATAAGCAATGTGTAAATAAAAATATAATTATTACAACTACTTTAAATATATAGTTGATTTTCAAATGCCATTTCTTCGATTTAGAAATGTCAGGATGTTGTTTTACTATGTGAACTTTTATTTATTTTTTTGTTTCTGTAGAAAAAGGTTATGAAAAGGAGTACAGAAATTGTTTTTTGTGTATCTGAGGCATGTAAGTTTATGTATATTTAACACGATTTTTATTGACAGCAATCGTTGGAGTTTTTGGCGGGATTTCAGTCTGACATGTAGCAGTTGTTTTCTTTAATTCATTAGACTTGTATATTTGACTCTATATCATGTAATCTTGGTGGCGTTTTTTTTGTGATATAGTTTTGTTATTGTGTTCAAGTTAAGTTTATTATAGAAGATAAAGCGTAGCATGTATTCTGAGGTGTCGACAAAGCTGCATAGAAAGTTCGAGCAGGATGGTCCACCGTTTTGCTGGAGCTTGGTAACGCTGATACAAGATTAAAAATACATCTTACCCACTTGACATTGGCACAAATTGTATGTACACAGATTACCATTAACCAAGAAGAAGAAGATAGAAATCTCGATAGAAAAAAAATGCAATTAATTTAACAAATACTTAAGTTAGATCAAACGTTCGTCCATGGTGCATTGTTTCTCATCCGGCAGCGACGACGGTGCGCGGTGCGGCGCACACGCAGCGAACTATACGTGGTAATTAGTTCCATTGTAGACGGCCAGATGCTATCGACACCACAAATACTTCCGATGGATTTACGTACCTGCTTTCCACTCATTGTTTTACTTGTTTATTAATCGCACGCCTCGAGAGCTCCTATTGAAGTTAAGGTTCGTTTGTGTTCAACATAAGCGTGACGTCACCACAATGTCCTCATTTGCAACACTACGTTGGATACTACTTTAAACATGTCAATTATTTAATGTTAAATTAATACCATGTAATTATAATATTGACTTATTACTGACCCAAGAACATTAATCACCAAGCCACGTCACAATCTATGATTTCTATTTATAAATTCTTTTATAGTTTTATTTTTTAAGCTTTTTAGTAAATTGTAATACGTATTAATTAAATAAATTATAATAGATTTAAAATAATATTCCAAAATTATACATTGTGGTCAGTTAAAGTACAACTAAAATCAACACAAAAGTACAATTTAAACTTTGCACACACTTGAGTACAACATAATGCCTTAGGCATTTTCTACCAGTCAACCTTAGGGTGATGAAGAGATTAACAAAGGTGCAAAAGACATAACTAAATACAAATATCTGTAACATTTTAGAAATATTTTTATTTATAACATTTTATATACTTAGATATATATAAATTTGTAGTGAATACCTAAATCGTCCGAGAAAAGGCAGAACCGTCTAATAGAAATTGCTATTTGAAAACATGTTCGTAATTAAATCATTCGATTTTCCATAACTATTTGTTTTAACAATACATTTTTTATTTAAAACAAAAGTATAGTTTTTTCTTAAAAACAATTGCAAATTAATCTGTTACGCAGCAATATACAAAGAATGTAAGATTTTTTAAATTTTAAATGACGATTTATGTTCAATTCCATAAATTTATATACACTTGTAAATGTATCAAAATATCTTACGATTATATGAACAAAAACACACTCATACTCGTAAAAATATGTTCATTTTTAGATACTTATCATAATTAAAAATCTACATTTATCTATATTAAATATCAACAGGGAAATGGTTTTGTAATATAAAAGCGCTGTAGATAAAAAGTAATATTACCTTATATCTACTTGTTTACGGATTCAAAGTTACGAGTTCAAGAAACCGAGCAGAAAAACGGAACTGAAGTGGCCGACCTTCCCTTAAGACTGGTATTTATAATAATATACGAGTATGTCGGCTCTGATCTGCATTCATGTACACAGGTAGAACACAAATCAATTATTCAAAAAAATATTAAAATATTTTACATATATTAATATAAACGTTAATATTTAAAAAAAAAAACTTTATTTTGCACTAGCCTATAAGCAGTATACTGTAACTGTAAAAATGTTAATTCAAAATAGCCTTACATTAAGAATGAAAAGGTTTTATGAGTAGAAAAAACCTGAATGTGAAAGATTTAATACTGGACTGGTGGCCATCGAAATGAAAGGTGTTGTTTGTTACCTTTCCCCAATTAAATAACTCAAGAAACACACGATATTATGATACAAAAAGATCAATACGCTTATGTTCAATACATTCATATATTTAATATGCTTTTATTTTATGACTGACTATAATATTTTTTACTTACAAGTATCAAATAAAAATAACTAAACATGCTCATACTCGCTTTGGCCAGAACATACCAAATGTAAGCAGATATAATATGAATATAGTGAAGCACTGCAACTTTCTCCGTATGATGGGCCGTCAATCATCATAAATTAGAGAAGATTTTCCAGTTACCACGTTGATATAACTCGTACATAACTAACTCAAGTGTGTACTGAGTTAAGTAAATAATATACAACTTAAATTAAATTAGAAAAATCAATAAAAATAACTGTTTTAACATATGTCATATTTGAGTATTTCATAATACAAACAACTTTGCATCGAGTTTTTAACATTATTACTATATTACTAAATACTCATTTAGTAACTTAAACAAAAAAATCTAACGCAAATAAAAAAAAAATTGAACAGTTGTTTTTTTAAGCGCATCAGTGATAATATGTAATTAAAGATTGCTATGACAGAACGCTCTTTCAATGAATTGAACGCAAGTTAATTTTTTAATGAAAAATATAACTGTCAAAACAATGATGACTCAGTGATAATGTGGTCGAATATCGCGCCGATGGACGTAGGTTCCAATCCACATATCTTGTACTATAATAACCCTAAAATTTCAGTCAAAGAAAACATAGTGATGAAACTATAGTATGATGGTAAAGCATTTTCTAAAACCTAAATCTAAAATCTACACCTACCTGCACCTTTGGGTTTAGCGTGTTTACCATTTTGGGCAACACTGTCACTTAAACTCAAATAAAATTGTTGTCAAAGTGCTAACCTATGCAGTATAAAACCACCATAGATACTGTAAGAAATGATAATTATGTTAGGGGAATATTATTGAAATGACAATAAACAACGGTTTTACTCTATACCAATTCAGCAAAACCTAGATTTGATTTGTACGTAATTATTTATATTAACAAAAATTAGGTTAACTTTTGTATGAAATTAATTTATCCTTTTTCTTAATTTATAAGTCGATTTATAACTTTGAAATCACTAAACCGATACACATGATTCTATTTTGAAATCGTAGATATATTACCGGACAAAATGACAGGGATAAAAACGAGCTAAATAAAAAAAATTCACGAACACAAATAAAGTTAAAATAGATTTTAGTCACTGACAGTCATATTTATTTTTATTTTTCCGTGTCATTCATTCAATTGTTTAGCTAAATTTGGAAATAGGAAAATCCTGCATTCGTTTATGTTCAACAGACGTGTAGGTAAGTTTTATTTATAGATCGAAGATAATTTGTATGCAGCTAAACATATAATATTCAAACGCTTACGTCCAAATTTATAAAAAGTTTACAATCGTATTGTATTTTATCAGATCTCGTAAATGTATATTCATGAAAAACAGAACTGAGGTGATGATGCTATTATAAATAACATAAAATTATATAAATAAAATAAAGTATTAAATAACTGTATTGATGTTCACTCTATTCGAGCAATATACAGCTTATAACAAGTAATTATTAGCTCATAGCTTTTATTTATGTCTGGCTTTTTATATGAGTAGTATTATAAAACACGCCCTACACGCGTTTGTCTGTAAAACGTTGTTACACTTAGGTTTATTAAAATATTAGATTTATAGTATCAGTTGTCGGTGATCCTTATTAAATAAATACCTAAATAAATGAATTACTTACGGTGATGGCGTAATATTTCCTGAAGTTTATTTCATGGCTAAACTTTGGTTAAAATATTTTTAATTATAAACAAATCCGACTTCAAACATTATACTATAAAAAGTAAACAAATAATTACTTTATTAACCCCTTGAGCACTTACCTGGCGTTTACACCAGCTTTTCATTGTTTTCCTATTGTCTTATTTTAATGGGTACTCGACACATTAAGCTACTTCTGTTTACTTCAATTTATCCTTTGTACCTGTAATCATATTGTAATGTACTTTGTTATACAAGAATCATGTACACAATCAGCAAAAAAAACTAAGTAGCCAAGGGGACTGCCAACAAAAGGAAAACTCAAAACTTTGAAAAAACTGTTTTTTAATGTTTATTTTCATAATTTCTTAATTGAAATAATTAACATAACCTAACATTCATAACATTTGTCTAGTTTTTACATTTATTGACGCTCCGATCAATAATAATGTACATCTTCATATAGTTTATTCATAATCAAAACATACGATAGGCTGCGTAAGTATAAATTTAATTATTTTTCTGTGAGCACCCCAGTACATAAACACCATCTTATATTTGGCTTACTGAAATATCTTAACAGCTGACGTCATACCATTGTTAACGCGAATCTATAAGTTTTTACCCTACCGAGAATCGCTCAACGCCGGTAAAGAAGTTGTCACTTCATTAATCAAATCCGAGTATAAATATCATAAAGTTCCTTTCCCTGTGCTTATATTTCTTTTTTCTGTTGTATAAAATCTCAGTTTATTGCAAAAGATCTGTATCCACAGCTATAAATTTTTAATTTTCTGCTAACAATTACAACAATTACCATCTTTATTTCAGTCATCTATTCGTATAGAGCGTTCGTATTGTGTTTGTTTTTTTTTAAATGATGACAAATCTCATCGCTATGTAGACAAATATATCGTACTTTGGCGTCATTAGGTATATAAAATAAACGGTATTTTTTTTACACATTAATATTTTCTAGCATTTGCTATATATATATTCAACACACGGTCAGATTAGCAATGGCAGTGCGTGAATTTTGCATCGTTTTGTCAAGGCCACACTTTGTTGTCTGGACGGGTGTGTTCAAATGCCAAAATCTGAATAGGTTAGAAGCAATAAAACTTCTTTTTTATAAGTATCGTATATAATATACCGTTTATTAAAACAATGGAACACACATTTATGTTTTATTAATCATACTAAAATGGGTGATATAATCACGAGTACCATGTAAATTTTTAGAGGTATGGAAAATTTTATTTTATAGAAAAAAAAGAAACAATTTTGTTATAAATAATATTTTTTTTATTCCACTTGCACTTGGTTACGCTTTACATAATTACAAGTTAGTTTATAAACAGCTTATCTTGAAAGAATTAACTAAAATAATGTCATTAAATACAGTTAAAAATATAAAAGTGTATCACAATTACATACGCAGAAATAAAACAACACATATTAGGTAAAATAAATAATATCAATACAAATCAACACAGTGAAATTATGAGACATGACTTTGGAATAAGTGCAAAATTACCCGACTCTTTATAATAAGCAGGTAACACCTAATCCAAAACAAAAATGAAAAGTAATTATGAAATCATATGATGAACTAACAATATTAAAACACCGATCAGCCTTCTTAAAAAACACATAACATTTGTAAAAGTGAGATATTCAATCACACAAACATATCATTTTTGATTCGATAGGTTTCGATAATTATACTTAACACTTTAAATATTTTCAATTGCAATTATCTATTTCTTAGGGTCCCTATAAACTCCCATGAAAAGAATAGAATTAGTTGGGCGCTCGTAAATTACATATACGAAAGGGAAATTGGCGACAAATCTCGTCGGTTCTGCGGGCCGGGAGGAACGGAATCCAAAAATGGCGGTCGCAGCAGCTGCCACTGTACCTGAAAACCAAAATTATTAATATGAATTTAATAAGGCTAGACTTGCAAATAAACAACATATAACCAAGTGATATTAATAAAAATATAATTTTACAAAATTAATAGACCCTACAGAACAGATTATATTAACACTATCACGGACGTATTTACTCTATTTGTACATTCAACATATTTTCATATATTTTTCACTCTTTTTTATATGTTATTTGGAACTATATATGCCATGTTGCAAGAGAAGTTAAGGAGCAGTCGTTTATCTTGGTATGGGGGTGTGATGCAAGAGGAAGAGGAGAGTGAGGAAGAGGATGTTACAAAAAAGATATTGGATATAAATGTGGACGGTTATAGGGGAAGGTGAAGACCAAAGAAAAGATGGATGAACTGTGTGAAAGATGATATGTCAAGAAAGGAAGTGAATGCGGAGATGATTGCAAATGAACGGAATGGAAGTGGAAAACATGTTGCACTGACCCCAAATGACAATGGAATAAGGTTAGGGAGGTGATGAACTATCTATGTCTCTATTGAAGTTGGTACCAAATACTTTCCTCTTTGTCAAACTTTTATTCCCTTTAGATATACGAACTCCTTCATTTATTGGCTCCGTTTCTGAATGTTCTCCTACAAGACTGTATTTTTTATATATTTGATCTACTAAAATTAGTCGATATAGTCGGAAGGAATCGGTTCCGGTTTATATTTATATACATCCACGCACATTAGAAACGGATTTATTTTTTCATTGTTTAAGCATTTTTACATTCCATGTATTAAAGCAATTGAACTTTATGTTTTTGGGTGATCTTCCAGACACGTCGTTAATTCCTAATCCATATTAATATGTTTAGATAATATAATTTATGTCTTTCATAATTCATAGTTTTACAAGCGCCCACAATCACTATTGACACAAATGTATATGGAAGAATGTTTATTTATATATTACTAATTTACGCCCTTAATTTACTTAGAATAATTTAGATTACAAGTATGTAGACTATGTCTTCTTCAGTACCTCTGATAACGTGTATACAAAATTTCATAATGATTATCTAAATAATTAAGACATGAAAGCTTAACAAACAAATATACGTTCAATTTTGTGTGAAAACCTCTAGAAAACCCGCTGCGTGGTTTAAGAAGAGTTAGCGGATAAACAGACAGACAAACAGGGAAAGTCACTTTGCTTTGTAATTGGGAAAAGTTTTTATTTATTAATATGTCGATTACCCATAAAAATAAAATGATAGGAAAACAATGGACAGCTGGCTTAAACGCCAGGTGCTCAAGGGGTTAATCATGGCAAAAAAGGAGATAATAATAAGTGCAAAAAAAATTTAAAAAAAATTATATGCAGGAAGAAACTGTACTATTATTGAAGCCTCTAAATTAGTTTTTTATAATTACTAATAATTTTTATATTTATAAAAAAAATTACAATTACTATAACTTTTTGAGTAATTTTTAGATAGTCGATATAAATAAACGTACCTTCTTCATCGAGCTGAATCTTCGCTTTATGAACAGCGTCATCGAATCGGATTCCTTTGTGGTCAGTCAACGTGCTGAAATCAACTGTGTCGTTAAACAAATCGCCGACACCGAGGTTTTCTAATACCTGCAAGCAATAACATTCATAATTGTTATGAATCATTATTAATAACAAAAATATTAGCCTATATCTATCGAAATATTATAAGAATATTAAAGTAGGTCCATCATTTTTTAATAATATCTTACAGCCTTGAATGCAAGTTCTTTAGGTAAGGTATTTTTTATACCACTAAATTGGTAAACAGATATCCGATCCGCCTGAAGGTAAGCGGTCACCGTAGCCTATGGACACCTCCATCACCAGAGGTATCACATGTGCGTAGCCAGTTATTTAACAACTTTTTCACGCCCTTTTTTAAGAATCTCATACCGTATTCCCCGGGAAATACGGCCGCTTGGACCTCATTCCATATTCGGATCGTACGCGGAGGAAACTCCTCTGGAAACGCACTGACCGGAACCATTTTGACTCAAAGATGTGAGGGTGAACTCCTTGCCGATTGCGAGCCGTACGATGGTAATTACTAATCTTACTATGATTCTTTATGATTATTATGAAACTTCAATGCTTCAACGAAATGGCGGCCATTTGTTAAAGCGTTCAAGGGCGTTGATATAAGATAACAGAATTCATGACACGGAGTCATCATTTTCAATATACTTCACTTGTGAACAATAAACAAACTATATCACGTAAAACGCCACCAAAATCACATAATATAGAGTCATATACTGCTAGTCATATAATTAAAAACAAAAACTATTACGTGACAAACTCGCGCCAAGAACTCTAATAGGTCCAATGGATTCAAAGATTTACCCGAAGAAAAATTTGCCGTATTTATTAAATAATATTAATATAGATTTTAACACAGAAAAAGGAGCTTTTCCGTTTCCATGCTATTTCTTAAAGTTAGAAGTGACAATGTAATTGAATGTGATGTGATTCGTATTTCATCAAGTGTATGATAGTTGCGGCCATACTAAAGATTTTTTCTCATTTCATGGTTCATTGTTTAAAGCACGGTTTAAAAACGACATTGGATTTATTATCTAAGATATTTTCTCTATATATTTGACATCTTTGTTAAGACGCGCGTCTTAATTTTTTACATAGTGTAATAAGACCACAAACTAAGGAAGTTTAGAGGTTAAACATAAACGGTATAATAAAATATTAATAATTCTAACTGAAAATAAGCAACGATATACTAGTAATTAGTTGCAAAATCTTACTTCTCTAAGCGGTATTGACTTTTCGATAGTAAATTTAGGCACTTCAACGATAACTTCTCGGCCCATGTAGTTCTCTTCGACGACTGCGGCGAGGCGCTCCGGTGTTAGATTAGCGATAATGTTACTCACTCCTAATAACCAAACAAATACAATAAATTATGTCTTAAATTTGAAGAATTGAAATATTAATCTAGGCAGCCATGGGGACTGCCGACAGAAGTGAAAACACGAAATTTTGGAAAATCACTGTTTTCCATGTTTATATATCATAATTTGTTAATTGAAATCATTAACATAACCTAACGCATAATATTTTTGTATGGTTTTGACATTTATTGGCGCTCCGAATAATAATTATGTACATTTTTATTTAGTTTATTCATAGGCTACGTAATTATTTATCTATGAGTGCCAGTACTTAAATGCCATCTTTTATACTTGACATACTGTAGCATGTTGACGGGCGGACATCATAGCATTGGTATCGCGAATGTGCAAGATTTCCCCTAACGTGGAACACTCAAAGCCGCTAGCTACAATAGTTTTCACTTCTATAATAGCGTTAGTATGTATTATGAATCGGTACAATAATTACGTCAAGTGCTGATTTACTTCATCCTCAAGAATCTATTGCACTTTCAGTATAAAACGGACTAAGTCGAAAATCGAGACATTGAGTTAGAATCGTAAATTAGATGGAAAGAAAATGTTGAAAACAAATTTTTCATAAATTTATAAAAAAATATTGACGGATAATCACTATTTTCTCGACATTACATTTTTTGAGTTAGGTCACATTTGTTTTGAAGTTATACGATATGTATTACTAACTAGCGATTTATATATAAATAGGCAAAGAATAAAACAGTTATATAGTTATATAGGTATATGGTGACAGATTTTCAAACTTGAGACTGGTAGGGACATTATTAGAAATCATGCTATGGATTTCTCACGATTTTTTCCGTCACCGAAAGCTCAAGCTCATTATAAAGTTAGATGAGTAGATTAGAACCTACTTCTATCGACTTGGCATCCGACCGCACTATCTACTAAGCCATCATCGCATCAAAACAACCACTAATATATAAATCAGACAAAAAAAAAAACATTATTTTATTTACCAACTTTTCTTACAACTATATTAAGTGTAAAAAACTATTTTTATATTGAACAATTTAAATCTTCAAAAAAACATTGCGTTACTTTAGGGTAAAAAGGACCAAAAATCTAATAACATTAATCTTGCATAGAAAATCATAAAAATGTTACACGTATTTTTGACAATAAAATATATTATGGTTGATTTGTCTTACCTTCTTTCATTGCGTACGGTGGCAGCAAGATGTACATACTAATGTCGTTGCCTTTGTACGGTAATTCAAGAATTTGAGCCCCGAGCTCCTCATTGTTTACTGTAAAGATGCAACAAATACAATTAATAACCCGCACATACTCCGGGTCACTCTTCGGCAGTTGCACAAAACGTGCTCCGATTCCCATCTGAGGAAGCTCTTTTAGACACTGTCAGCGCGATACTGTGACACTGCATTCACTAGCAATCACACGCATCATACTGCACACACATGCTTACACACTACACAAGGTACATAGGTTCTGTAAGGAACATTTATGCATCACAGGTTTTCAAATCTATAAGTTAGCGCGGGACAAATACCGCGAAATTTTTCTCCCGGGTGGCTGCTCAAGCCGAGGTTCGTACCATTTTGGTGCCCTTGCGCTGGCTACCATTTTCAGGCTGAGTGCCTTAAGCGCTTGCCTCAAGGTCATATAAAACATTTTGATCAAAACAATACCTAACAAAACAGAATCACCATAATATTATTTTGTCACGTAGTAATTACAGGCGTGTTTATTCAAAAATCTGTGTTTAAACTTGAATATTAAAGCAAAATGAGAATTATACAGCTTAGTATTCAAAGTTTTTTTTTACACGGAACAGGCGCAGTGCTTTGACCACAATCTCACTTGAAGTTAAGTGACGATGTGGTCAAGAATGGTAAACACACTAAGCCTAGATGGTTCTCAAGTGATGCTGCCGGAACATACCTATTGGTATTTATCGACAACTTTTCAAACTTGAAGGTGGTAGCTATTTAGGCGGGCATTATGAAGAAATGCCCTACCACTATTATATGGTTTCCTCACGATGTTTTCCTTCACCGAAAGCTCAGGCTGATTTTAGAGTTGGATCCTTCTAGATTTGAACCCGCGTCCGTTGACGCGGATTTCGGTCGCACTATGCACTGCGCCATCATCGCTTCCATTCGAACTTTATAAGCACTTTAAGGAATATTTGGGAAAATATCTTGACTAACTGGCCCTTTTTCATGATGAGTTATAGTATACTCTTATTATGCTTACTGTAATGGAATATCCCCTTCTGTTTCATGAACCAAGTAAATGTCTGATGAGATTCAGAGACGTAGAAAATCTCCTTCTTTGTCCTTTCAATGGGGAATTTCGATGACCAAATACCCTTGAAATAAGCCGCATTGGCAAGCACCAGATTCGTTCCCTGACTAATTCCATCAACAGGAATCAAATCATTTATATGATTTTTCGTAGTTCGAGACACCCATTCGTTTATATAATCGCGAGCGGCTCGTGGATCATCTCGGAAATTCTGTAAAGAATACAAAAATCGAATTATACAAAAGGTAAATATAGTTTACACTTTACCGGTAAATCTATAACTAATAAATAAAATTGAAGTGGCTGTTTGTAATATCAAAATAATTTTATTTTTCTATTTATATATTTATCTATTTAAGATATGAATTTATCGATACTTATATATACTTTTTTTTACATTTTTGTCTTTTTGTTCCGGGTAATCTCCGAAAAGGCTAGACTGATTTTGTCGCAACTTTTTTTGGTAGATAGCCGAAGTTACTCCTGGTAACTTAGGGTACTAATTTTTTCGAAAATAATTAGGGTAAAAAAGTTAAAACCGATGAAATTTTGAATAAAATCCGATTCAGCACAGTTTCATGGGCAGAGCCGCGGGTACACAGCAAGTGCTTAATAAATATGATAGTTAACTTAGGTTTAATTACATTATATCTCATTTAAAAAAAGTCATAATAATAACATGTAGGTACATTCAGAATGAAAATAACTCAAATTAAAAAAATCAAGATATTGAGTGATTAAATTTCTCTACAAGAAACATTTAAACTATATTATATTCATTTAATTATGTTTCAAAAATAAGTTCAAATATTTTTATTAATCAAACTATAACAAAATATTGACGAGTAAACTTGCAGACTTTAAAAAACTTAAAACTTCATTTATCGTTAAGTCACTTTCATAGTGCAAGAAATCCTTTTATATGAATACTCACGAGCGATTCCAGTTCTTCCCCGAATAAGTTAAGCACACTACACTGACGCGCTTCAAGTTCGTTAGCTACGAACAGTTTGTTGGCGCTATTAAACTCATAACTATCACTGTTATTGTTGGCAGCACGTGACCTCTTATCCACTTTGTAGGCAGTCATCAAGTTTATTTTGTCCTGAAAAAATATAAACAATTGATTAAGAATATTTATATTATTCTGTTATCATTTGGAGCTACGTTCGCAATAAAATTCCTTAACTGCACTACTCAAATACATAGCTAATTGCTTGGAATTTTATATTTGAAATTCGATATTCCTAATGTATAATATAACAAAAGTACAGTTTTAATCTATTGGTTTATGGTCTATGTCAAAGTTTATGGTCCCTGCTAGTATATAATAAACCAAATAACTTGATCTACTTTTCATTTCCCTTCTTTATTTACTTTTCTTTTTCCTTTTTTATTCATTAATTTTTCGCTTATTTAGATGAAAATTTAAAAATACTTCGATTTCAATAAAAATGAACTAAAACTGTCTCTGACTTCGTATGTGTTAGTTATAATATAACATAGTCTATAACCATCAGTGTAAACAATATTTCTACTAGTAAAATATTTTATTAGACACGAATATGTAGCTTCTGAGATTATTTCCTAGAAACATCCTTACAACGTTCTTATTTTATCTTTTATAATTTATATCTAGTATTTAATATTATTTTAAACTACTTACCATACTACTTTCAATTTCTAAAGATCTCTTTAGCGACTCCTCAGTTGTTCCGCCGGCTGAGAAATAAGCTAGCAGTAGAGAGTGATAAACGGAAAACGGTGAAAAGAATATGTTGTCATCGGGGAGAGCCTTATTGATGATATTAAAAAGATTGAGTGTGAATCCCAGTTGCCCCTTGTAGAGGGAGGTACGGGCATCCGGATTTAGCTTCTTAGATGAGTCATCTTTGTAAAAACATTGGCTGTTAGCTGTCACAGCCAATATTAATAGCACCGCTATCGATTTCAACATCGTGCATCTGAAAATATATATTGGATATGTTTTATATATCACAGTCAGTCAAACTAACTAAAAGTATGAACGACTAAAACACAAAATCGAAAACCAAATAACTAACAAAATATATCGCTGGTCTGATCTAGTTAAAGTATGATGGTTGATATTCTACAGGTTTGACAAAAAAGTTCTTTTCATCAATTAAACTCAAAAGTGGGGAGCAAAACAAACATTTTTCTTAAGTGCGTAAATGTATTTACGCATCCCCCCGACAACTGTCAATTCGGGAGCAACAGACCCGAGGTTAAATATTAAAATGGACGCCTATAGCATTTAATTAGCAAAGTAGAACACGTATCGTGGATTATAATTATGCTAGAAGTATTTCGTCGCGTTTTTTTTCCACGTGAATGAACAAGAAAGAAAGAAGAAAGAAAGAAAGAATGTTTATTTATCAAAAAGTATGTTTTACATGTTGCTGTACTAATCGTGGCCCCCGCACTAGGGAAACCCTGTGTCGCGGGTGACCACCACGAGAGCACGCTTGTACAAATGGACATAGTGGGTAACCAACATCTTCAGTATGTTTATTGTAGATACTATACATTATAATACATTACGCATTACATACATAAAGTTGAGTTTATAAGATTGTCATTATTGCTTACATACAAATATATGAAAAGAAAAAGTAAGTTTAATACATAAGACATGGATATACATGATACAATATGGAACAAGATAGATAACATTATTTCAGCTGTAATAAAAATATTATTTATTCTAATTATATGAAATAATTGCAACTGAATAATCTATTACATTAAGTGTTGTCATTTATTACACCAAAAAATTATTATTCAAGTATAAAATAATTCTCGGATTGATGTAATTGAAAGATTCGAACAGGGGGAATCTTATTATATTATCCCGAACACTCAACACATTCTTAAAAATACCTACATTATGCCATTGAAAATAAATATAACTTAGTCTAAGCTAGGGTCTACCCTTCCTTTATTTCTTTAAGCCTTATTTATTGAATTTTTAATTTTTCTAAACATCTATGAATAAAATGGCTGTATTATTATTATTATTATCTATTAATTCTGTTTAACTTTTATTCACTCCTTTACTTTTTCACATTCTAAAATGGAATACCGGTAAAACAATTAGAAAAACAGTTTAAAAAAACTTTTAGTAAGTACTTACGGAACAAAATATTATTTCTTATAGTTTTGTATGACCCACGAGAAAAGGTGAAGCAATCCACGCGTTACATTATTTGTAAATGTGAATAAATTTACTCGAATGCATCTCGTGAGATAGAACGAATCAGTAGGTTAAAGGTTATTCCGATTAATCCGATACAAAATGAAATTAAATGATTTCATTACAAACTCTAATATATTTAAATTAACCCTTTTCCTGCATTACTTATAACAGTATAAATCAGGTTATAACAGAGGAATGCTACGTATGGGTGGATGATCTACAGGTTGAGATGATGGCAGGCTAAAAGTGAGTTCTGTGAGACAGTAATGGTATGGAAGGAAGCCGCTGAAAGAGTCCGAGAAGGAGATCCGGAAGAGGACCCAATTAGAAGACGAAAACAGTGTGGCAGAAGGGGGGGCCGCAATTTACTGGCCCTCTCTCCATAAGACGCCTACGCAGGAACGAAAATCACTGCAAGTTATACTGAGTCTAGGGAGAGGAGTCCGGTGGAACTCCTGTCACATTGCACTGGCTATGTGGGTGGAGGAGGCAGCGGGGATGTACCAAACTGTCTCCTGAAATGTCGGAGCTCGGTCGTAGAGCTGGGTAGTTCAATGAGGAAGCGTTGAAATACGAGTTCGACCCCGCATATCCCCCAAAAAAGGCGATGGGTGGTACACCGTGTCGTTTTTGTGAGTAGGAGTCTCACATAACCCTACTGTTCCTCCGAATAATAGTAGGTACCCATGACGGGTTTCCACACGTAAAAAAAAGAAACAAAAATAAAGGTATAACAGATTATTATCGTGTAACGATAACAAATAAATTGACCGCTAGACAAAATTCACGCAACCCGTCATTTCCTCACTTTCACCGGCGCACTGACCCAGCCATAGTGCCGTAGTGAACTCTTGTGAAAGAACAAATCATGATGAGCGTAATAAAAAGAAATAATTGGTTGACAGCTATATTAATTATAATAAACTTTAGCATACTTTAGTCAATTACCCTTATTAAAGTTTAGTGAATTTTACGTCGATGATAATGGAAGGCATTTTTTTTTAACAATCAATCATGAATTATTTCCCGTCTCATTTATGCGAAGTGGGTTCAATCAACGTCTTGATTTTTTTACGAGCCGCTCATTGCAGCGGCCGGTACCAAATTGCATTCGTCGTGGTCGTGTGGGAAAGCCCCAGTCGTCATTATGAACAACTGTTTTCTTCGAATGCCTGACCTATTGAGATGAAAATAATCGACTGGTTTCACGTGCGCACTTATTTACCGTATGGACATTGTTCGTTTGAAGAAAATAATTTATAAAGTACGAACGTTCCAGTAGACTCTATACTAAAAAGTTTCGCGCCGGTACACAATATTTAAATAAACAAATATGTTCATTGTGCCTAACTATATTCTCCCGTCCCGTCCCACATATTTAGTACAATGCCTAAAAAGCCTAGGTGATTGTGTGAAAATTGAATATCAAAATATATTTATTTCATTTACTATGTCTTAGATATTTATATTTATATACTATACATACATTTGATATAATGTCATTTTGTTCAATTTCAGTCAATCCATATTTTTTTTTATTTCGAATAAGACTAAAACGCATTTACTTACAAACTATAATAAAGTAGCCGCAGTATCATATTGCAGTCTTTGGATCGTTGCGTGTCATTAAATTTACTATAACTTTTAAAAGTGTGGTCCGATTTTAATAAAATAAATTTTTAATGCTTCTCCGGAATATGTTTTATAATTATCTTTTTGATTTTTATAAATGTACTTAGTACTTTCTAATTGATACCTACACAACCAAACACACAGAGATTTCTAAAAACTATGGAAATGTGTTTAGTTACCTATTTTTAGTCCCTTGCAATAACTCTTTTCACAAAAATCAGAAATATACAGACACATGAAATTTACAATTTTATTATTCGTATAGATTATTATAGATTGTGTTGATGTAATAAAGTGATAACTATGAAAGTTGAGGGTTCGAGGGATGATGGACGATCAAAAAAGATATTTTTTTTTTCGACTTTTTTTGACAGATATCCGTTTACGTGTTAGTAATCTCAAATCTGACATTTAATTTTTTCTTTCTATCTATGCTTATGTCCGGCTTATATGCGTACCTATAATTCAAAAACGGGTTATCCTTTTCCTTTATAAGCGAAGTGAAGAGTATACCGACATGTGAACTGAACCGACTGAACTGAACTGAACCAACAGACGTGACTATTTTAAAACACTGAGAAATCTGTAGTTTGCCATTTGATGAAGGAACATTTCCCATGCTGTATTTAATTGTGTAAACAGATGATTTATTTTACTTTTTTTTCTGAGTTCTGAGTCTGTTGTTCTTGAGTACTCTGTCTCAATTTATTTTAAATTAATTTTATGTGGCTGATAATGTAAATCGTGCTGACTTTGGCAAAAGATTGTCAACTTTAGAGTTAACCGAGCGGACATTAGAAGTTGCTCAACCACCCTGTTATGGTTACTACCATTTACAACCACCATATCTAGATATTTTTCTTCAAATAGTTTCGAAGCTCATTGGATGATTTATTTTTATTTAGGTTCACAAACCAGAGTGCATGGCGAATAATGTACAATATATATATAGGGTAATTTTACAAGTATTACGTATGGCATTTGCCTTCAAAAACGGAACACAACTTGCATAGGAAGAATTAACATTACAATCTATGTTCATATACACGATCTTCACTAATGGTAAAGAACAGGAAAAAATATCAAAATTGTGTCTTATGGCATTATGACTCGAAAGCAGTCTGTTACAATGGAGAATGTTGTCCAACATTGGTTTTATATTGAGGTATGAAGAAAGTGTTTCTATTAATTACGCGACTACTAGAACGAGGTACTTTAAAATTTAGTTTCCCAAGCAAGTCCTCGCAATCAACAATCCAATGTATCAGTTTATACAAAAGGATTATATCCGCAGCCTTCCGTCTTTTACATAATTCTTTCATTTTATAATGTATCAGTCTAGATTCATAAGAATTTAAAGAACCCACATTTATTATCCGAATAAGCTAGATAATATACAAAACGCTTTTGCAATCGCTCAATTCTATTTGAGTGTCCTTCGTAACATGGGTTCCACACTTGTCTTCCATATTCTAAGATACTATACGATAAGAAACAGTAAGCTTTGAGTCACCAAACGATTTGAGCTGTCTAGAGATAAAACCTGACAATCGGTCAGCTTTACGTATAATTTCATGAATATTATGCCGAAAACTTAACTGACTATCCATAATTACCCCTAAATCACGAATACTGGAGATCTCAACTAATGGAACATTATTGATATGGTAAACAACTTGTATAGGATTTGTTTTGTTGGAAAATGTAATGATAAAAGTAACTTACTATAAAAAAAACACCGTTTTCCTTTCCAAATTGATTATGCAAATTACATTATCTGATAAGTATCAATCAGTAGTTATAAAATTACAATAAAGAGACAGCGGCCACATTTAATCGAGATAAGATGCATTGTCCGTACGAACATCAATTAACGTAGACAAAATCCGAAGGAATCCGCTAGTGTATAAATAAATCTTCAAATATATAGTATTTTTTATGATGAATAGTGTTGACCAGTGATCATACTAAATAGATAATTAGTTAAATTATGTACCTCGCCGGGGAATACCAACACGGACAATAGTAGTAGGTCTCGTTTACAAGGCTCTTACACAAATGAACATAATACGCGGGTTTCCCATATCAACTACAATATCGGAGAACAGAGCAGCGAAAGTTCAGACACGTCATCATCCTCGACACATTTGTTGCACAACAACCGGACCGAAAAGCGGGTCATAATAAACGCCTGTGTATTATTTAATGTAACGCAGATATCCTGACAGTAAAAGGAAATAAAGTAATTAATATTATTTAGTAAAAATGAAATTTAAAAAAAAATGATTTGATCCAATGAGTTATCATTTTATATTTTCGTAGTCGTATTGTGAAGGCAAAGCGTGCGTTTGATATAAATAAATGTTGGGATGCGTAGAATTTAATTTCTTTACATATAAAGACAATTAAATGAAATGTGCCTTCCTTTGTAGGTACTATTATACATTTAAAAAATGCTTTCTACGACTAATTTAAAATAGGTAACATTCCCAATAAAAATGCGGAATGTTTGGTTTCATTTAACGCTTACAGATTTATTCTGTTGATATTTCATCCTTGACTATTGATTATTTATTAGTAGTGAATATAACTATCGTTGACGTGACACGATTGACAAATCAAGGATGTTATTAACGTCCAGGTTGCGTCGAACTGTGATCGAGCAATATTGCACAGGTATTTGTAATCACGTAAGTAATGAGCTGTTTACACGTAAATTAATTTTAAACAAATGTAAAAAAAAAACGAAGTACGTAAATAATCTTTAAAAAGCTCTTTATTCATAAGTTGGCAAGTTAACTAAATTTAGTGAACGAAAAGAATAGATTTGAATTTATGTTTTCGAGTTAGTAACTTCCCTTCTCGCACCTTGCGCATTCCCTAGGGGGTTATGAATTAAACATTTTGACAAATTATTTCGTTCAAATTTAGTAAATAACGCGTGGACGCTCGTTTACTTGAAATTAACTACAGTTTAGGTTAAAATTAAGTTAATCATTTGTCACTTATTTACGTGTGACAAACCCAAAAATTTTATGAACTGAGACAAAAAAAAATCTTTAGACACAATTAATGAAATTGCAATAATTACAAATACTCTGTTAGCTTATTTTTTTTTTATACGGAATAGGCTCAGTACTTTGACCACAATCTCACCTGATCTTAAGCGATGATGTGGTCCAGGATGGTAAGCACACTAAGTCTAGAGGTTTAGCGACATGTTTTCATACTTGAGGGTAGTAGCTTACCCCGGAGGGAATCATTAGAAAATGCCCTAACACCATGCTATGGTTTCCTCACGATGTCTTCCTTCACCGAAAGCTCAGGCCGATTTTAGAGTCTGATAGGTGGGGATTGAACCCGCGTCGATTGACGCGTAATCCGGCCGCACTACCCGCTGCGCCATCATCGCAATAAATAAACTATTATTTCGAGAACATCAGAATATTGTTCTGTGTTTGAACTATCCTCACATTTGTTTCCTCTAAGTTTAATACAATTCAAGGGAAAATATAATATAGGGAAAATTAATATTTGATTTCTAGTAACAATAACACAAAACATTCTTTGGAAGTTTGACGCTATTGTATGACACTATTGAATTTTCAATTGGCCTAACGGATTTCCTTGCAATAAAACTCAGAAAATTAATTTAGAGGAATATAAGTACTTAATGTTTTGTATAAAGCAACAAACACAGTTTAAAATCACGATATAAATATTGCTGTCTACAAAACATGTTTTTTGGCACAATCTGCAGCATATTTTTGAGAAGCATAGAGATCGCATAAATTAGTTTTTACTTAGGCTTATATGTATCTAACGTTTACATAAGAAGTTACCATGACGCAAAACGTTACTGGAATAATAATGTATTTTGTACCGTCATAAATATTACATCAATTTAAGAATGTTCGATATATATCGATACATTGTGTCGATATATCGATATTATATATAATAAATCGAACAATAATACAAATATTTATTATTTTGATGATGGCTACTCTGAATATATTTGATATTCTACCCCGGTTATCAATAACTAATTTATTTCAATAATAGATAATCATAACATTTTTGAGAAGTGGGATAAAGTAGACTGGAGTTAAGCGTACGATATATAAAAATATTAGGATGCATTTCAGCATGCCGCAATCGAATCTGTATACTAACACACCAAAAACTTGTTGCTAACTATTATGTAGTTATTTTATTCCAATACTTATATTCGTTGAAGAAATCTTTAATCTAACTACAATAAATAATTAGACAGAACAAGAATTAAATACCATCCAAGAATTATATTTCTTAAAATTGTGAAATAAATTAAGAAACGTGTTTTGTTTTTTAATTAATGTGCGGTCCAGGTGTTTGTAGATTTCACATTATGTTTTTAAGACTCAAATGATTCAGTGCTAAATGTACATTTAAATCTATATAAACATTATTTCTGTGGAATAATCTTTTTGGGACATGTATCTGTATGAGAATCCGTTTCCTCCATTGTCAATTAAAATGTCAAGTTTATTTAATTATACTAAAGAACTAGCTGTGTGTCCGCAGCTGCGCCCGCTTTTTATATATTCTTCACTGCGTTTTAATTTGTTTATACGGACCCTAATTATTTTCCTTAAAAAAAAATTTAGTACCTAAGTACTATATTTATACTATATCCTAATGAAGTATACATATTTCTCATAAATTATAGCACTCGCCCGTAAAACTGTGCATTGAATCGGATTTTATTCAAAATTTTATGAGTTTTAATTCTTTTTTTACGCGGAACCCTACTATTTTTGAAAATTAAAAGTACTCAAAGTTACCCGGAGTTACTTCAGGTATCTACTAAAAAAAGTTTCGTCAATATCAGTTCAGCCATTCCGAGATTACCCATTACAAACAGACAGACAGACAGACAAAATCTTTAAAAATTGTATTTTTGATATAGGTTCATATCTATTTAGTAAAATAAAAAAATATATTTTAACATTACAAATAGACACCTTAATTTTATTTATTAGTATTTTAAAAGTATACATTTTACAAAATGCTATACATTTCAGCTCAGTAATAGATAGGTATACCGTGTCGTGACCTAAACTGGTATTTTTTTGATGAGAACGAGGTATTTTTAGGGCAAAATGATCTTCCTCAATACTTATAACTAAATACAATATAATTATTCTACTCTATAAAGATAAATTAATTATACCGAATGTTAACTTTTAGCAAAGGAGAAAGTCACATATCGTGAGAAGAAGTGAATAAAACAGACAATGGTAAGTGAAATCAATGCAATCTCTGTCACTTTGTTTACACTATATGAGTTCCATTGAGTTATGCGACATGGTTATTTACACACCGCTACAGTTAGTTCGTCATAGTAAATTAGAAAGCGTGTTTGATAACCTCAGTCCGAGCGATGACGAACAAACGAATATGTTAATCAAAATATCACAATATTACATAAAATAACTTCTAATTTTGTGGTTCTTAAAGAGGCCTGTCAATGTGGATGCACTTCTCACACATCCGTATGTAAGGTCAAACGATTAATTAAAACTTTTATTTTTACGTAAAAACGATGGGAAATATAAATATAAAACAGCTCACCGACAGGTGTCCTCAAGTTGAATGCAGGAAGGCTTTCTTTTGATGTAGTTTTTAGCTATCAAATTAAAAACTATTAAAAATTCTCACTTCAGTTGTAAGTTAATAATATTTATTTCTTTGTGATTTTATACACGGTTCGTGAAAGAATGTGGAAACGACAGGTAACGTTGCGCTGCGCCGAAACCTCGGATACAGACTGACTGAATGAGAGCCGGTTGGTATCCCCTTTTATGTTAGTATTATAAACTGGTATGCGCTAACCGCTTGCGCGTCAATCGATGACAACGGGAGGTAAAGTATATAAGAAAACGTTTTTTTCATTTAATCACCCACACAATATAAATCGATTCAAAAGTGTGTTAACTAAGATATGATCTGAAATAAATTAATCGCCGTGTAAATAAACCGTTATGTGTATTTTTTGGTCATATAACTGTACGAGTATCGACAACTTTCTGTCCCTAAGTAACTATCTATATAGGTTTATCAAGCAATAAATAGGTTAATATTAATATAGTTGAAACTCTTAACTAAAAGGTTTTCCAAATATTAAATTTGGTAAAAAAAAAATCAAACGAAAATTATGATTGTTAAAAACTATCTATGCGCCCGCGGCTGCGCCTGCGTTTCTTATATTCTTCACTGTGTTTTAATTTTCTTATACGTAATCCTACTTATTTTTCCAAATTTTTTTTTTTAGTACTAAGATAAAGTAAAAATATTTCTCACAAATTCAAACACTTGGCTGTAAAACTGTCCATGAAATCGGATTTTATGAGTTTTAATTCTTTATGCGCTTCACTAATTATTTTCGAAAATCAAAAGTATTCTAAGTTACGGGGAGTAACTTCAGTTATCTACCAAAAAATATCCCGTCAAAATCAGTCCAGCTGTTCCGGAGATTACTTCAATTTAATTTATTAGTATAGATTTAGATAAAAATTAAGAAGTAATTTTACACGAATTTTAGCAATATGCTATTAATACGAGTAGATATAAATAACAATATAGGTGTTGACCCGTTCTCCTCTCCTGTGGTCACATGGGCATTGCCATATTTTTTTTCACAAAACAAGATTTATTTTAGTTACAACTTGTAATTTTTTTGAAACACAAAATATCGAATTCCTGTCTAACCCCGGTGTTCTTTCGTTTAGTGAAATAGCCGGGGAGTATACAGGAACTGTTTTCACATTACATACATCTTTTTACTAATGCTGGCCTTCTTCTACGGCCTGAACCGACGAGCATATAAGTGAATATTGTATCTAGGTTATAAAAAATTACCAAAGCATAGACCCTCCACCCTCTACGACTATTGCATAGGCGACTTCAAGGCGTAAATCACGTGATTTTAATTTTCTACAATTTTAATTAGGCTATCTCCAACTGTATCTCTCTAAACCATAGTTTTTCAACCTTATTTTACTCACCGCCCACGTTGAAAATATCAACCATATTTTACTCTCCACCCACTTTGAAAATATGTTTCTTCTAGATTCCCCAGATCTTAATTTTTTTTTTTGCCTTTTTACACTTTATTTTTAATCGGCCCACCTCCCCTCTGCGCTATCTCAATGCACCCTACTTTTCTCTAGGGCAAACCAGGTGCGTTATCACCCACCTTTGAGTAACTAGGCTCTAATCATTAACATTTTAAAGTAATATTTAGAAAATGATTTTATTTTCCTCCCTAAAATCATGTCTTTAAAATATGTAAACTTATCTAATGTTATGTATAAATTTATGCTTTCCATAGAAAGTCGTTGTTTATCACATGGTACCTACATAATATTTATTGGAGTTCCAAAACGATGCAGTATAGTAAATTTAAATATTAACATATTTTCTTAAAAAACAGGTGTAACTGATACTATAAGTATATCATAAATTTGCTCTTTCTGTTCTTAATTTCACTCACAAGTAGGTACCTATATGTTTATAGTATTATTTTATGCAAAATAATTACACTCCAATAAGTACCTAGCACTGACGCTATGGAGACGTATAAACCTAACAGGACGAAAGTCATATAAAAATAGAATATACATTGAATGTTTCCGAAGGAAAATCCTATGACAGATTTTCAATATACATACGTACAATTCGTAGTAACGACCTAATCGAACACGCGGTTCCAGTACCATCAACACTCACTATTTTCGATCGATGAACCAGTCTACTGTTATCCCTGTACTGTAAGTTATCCCCAGCTGCTGTGGTATAAGCCTGCGAACGATGAACTCATGCAGGGTCCTTTGCCCTTGCGCGTGTTCACAGACTTATAACGCTTGAGAGTTCCATGTACACTTGTCATTAATTCAACAGACGTAGTCAAACCGCATAACCCTTAAAATGGGAGAATAGAATCAAGCAGTCTTTTCTTCGAATTGTTAAGACGCTGTTTACCAGAGCTTCACTAAACTTTTGGGGCGCGTCCACTTAAATAGTGAGATTAATAGCTAGCGCAAAGGCATTAAAGTAGTGCAGACTTCGCGCTAGGTTTCATATTCGAGACGTAAATTCCGACTAATTAGCCCCGCGTTAAACCCTACGGTGGTTAAGTGAAATCATGGATCTCACGGTCCCATGTACCTGCGTGTAGGGTGCAGAGTAATGCGTGTTATGCTACTAAATGAAATGGGTATTGAATCGGGTAGTGGCTACTTCTCAGTTAGTGATCGAAGAATAAGCCGTTACCACTCTTCGGCACCAACGTACAACAAATAACATAAAGGTGAATAAAATCTCGTATAACCTCCTGGCGTCTTCTGCTACCCGGTACCATTTCATGATGGATTTCCCTATATAAGTAGGAAAAAAAATATATACGTAAAAACTACAAGCTGGGTATTTGATATTATATTTACGACATACCTAAACATCAATCAAATCTCATTCAAATGACTTGTGAAAATTATGCCTAACAAGAGCATATTCATATAATTATACTGTTTGCTTTCATATTACTCTTATGGAATTATAAGTCAGCTAGTTGACGAAACTACTAAGGATTCAACCAATCTTGTAAATCCATATATTATATAATCGCTGCCTGTTTTAAATTATAAAAGTAGGATAATTATTAATTCATGAAATTATAGATTGTTTTCCCTAATTGGTTTGAAAAATAACCCACTATCATAAGCTGACCATCTATTTAATAAATACTTTTTATATCCGTTTATCTAAGTATGGTATACATTTAAGTCAATGGTCATGATTCTAGATTCGCTATGGTAATGAATTTAAGATATAAATAGGATAATAATCTTCAAATGCTTCTGAAGCCTTGTGCTCAATGAACATATTACCTTATTTAAAATAAATTAAATTATCAATAAAGAGGAATTAATATCAACAAGTCTAATGTATTCTCTAATTATTTTAAATACATTATCTAAATTTGTTTTATGCATTCATAATTAAGAAAAAATCCGAGTGATAGTTTGTACCATTGACCTAGTGTATTAGTTTCAATACACTCTCTAGGCGGTCAACGATCAGCCACTTCAGATATCGACTGATTAGACAATAATAGAATTTAAAGAGGCAAAAAGTTAGGTAGATTTTTTTAGAATACTTTTCTTTTAGAAGCACAATTATAGTTATCGCAAACGGTAAGTGGATGACGATTAGGAAACTAATTACAGGAAAAGGAAGACTTAAACGAGGGGTATTAAAACTAACCATAAAAATAGATAGGTAGTTTTTATTTTGCATATATTAAAAAAAAAAACAATTAAAATAGAACGATACAGTGAAAATAAGGCAAACTATAACGTTAACTTATACAGTAAATAAAACAGAACAAATCAATTAAATATTATGAGTACTTTGAGAACGAGTATTGATGCGTTCTTATCATAAAATACGGAACAAATTATAAGTATAGAAATTTCATATATTATGCAAATGACAACTGTACTTAACAATGGGAATGATCTTAGTTTAATTATAAAAATCATGCATTAATATTATACTAGATGACCGATTGTTCATTACCATATTTCCCTTATCTTCTTGTATGTATCCCGGTGTAGTTTATTTTGACAGTTTGCTAACCTCATATAAGTAGGCGGCAAATAATTTTATCTGTAAATTATAAAAAAAAGAGATATCATAATCACAATACACGAATGCCATTTCATTGATAGCAGCTTAGTAGAATAAAGGTCAGGTACGATAGATATACCCACTTAGATAGTAAGTACATTAAAAACATAGTTGCAGTTATCATGCTTGACATTAAAGAGTATATGGGGTAGAAATGGTAAGTAATTAATATGCAATTATTTTATTGATGACACGAAATCGTTCAGAATACAATACTACAAAAAATAATAGACTAGATATAATAATTTAATTTGTCCATTCATTTTTATTTAAAACATTTCTTATGGTAATAACGTTCTTATATTACACTAGCTGTGTGCCCGCGGTTACGCCCGCGATTCATAGATTCATCACTCCGTAATAATATTTAAAAAAAAACATAATTTCTTGTCATTTATTTTTGTATGCGGAAGCCAAATAACTTTTCATTGAATTATTTTTGGTATTAAAAGAAAGCAAAGATAATTGTCACAAATTCATTATTCACCTGCCAGTAAAACTGTGCACTGAACCGGATTTTATTTACAATGTCATGAGTTTTAATTTCTTTACGCGGACCCCTAATTATTTTCAAAATATAAAAATAGTAAGTTACGCGTAGTAACTTCAGCTATCTATCAATAAAAGTCCTGTGAAAATCGGCCAAACTCGTAATCGGTCGTAACGATTTTATGTTAGTAAAGCCGATGATCAAATTCTAATGTATTATTATTTAACAATACATTAATACAGAATTTGTATTTTATGTGTTTCCTTTATGTATGAATAAAAACGTCTGCAAAGTAATTAAAACATACTTAATTGTAATCTGATATGACAGTTGAGAATTACCGATTTCACAATATTTTGAAAATATGTATATTTATTGAATCAGAACAACAAATTGTCTATAAACAAAGAACCATCGTCATTGTAAAATCCCATTACATCAAATTGCATCACGCACACTGGTACATGAGGTGTTTTATCTATCAAAGCCCTCAGAAGTAGCGAGTTATTATTATCCGACTTTAAAATTGCGGTACTAATTATGTGGGGTGAATTATAAATAGTAAATACCTAGTAAATAGCTTGTAAATAATACTAAATATTAGGTTAACCGCATATCCTTAAAACAAGCAATGGGAGAAAAACAATTATAAAAAATTAAAATCAATATACTATGTTGCTAAGACTTTATACAGTTGCAGTTGCAGTAACTCGGACCGTTTCAAAATGTTATTAAACCCGGTACAATTTATACCCCGTACTCCTAATAATACATAGAGAATACAATGGCTTACACTTGCAAATATCGTGGAGAAAGCTATGGGGAATAGAGACGCGTAAGCGCAAAAAAGAGAGATGCGCTGTACTGTATTTTTTGAGAATGTAAGCGGTAGTTACGATTCGCGTAAACCAGTGCAATGCTCTACTAACAACCAGTTTGTTACTAACTATAATATATTATTTATAAGATGTATTTGTGATAGTTTTTTAAAATTAAGTAGGTATTTACCTTTTCTGTTAATAGATTAACAAGCGAGACCTACATACATTAAAATTAATTAACGAGATTTTCTTGTGTGAATTTTTTTTTTTTGACAATTTTAAAACAGCTTTTTTTTATATTTAACCAATATAGAAAAGTATTAACATCATTTTAACTGTATAATATGATTATAAATGAAGCTACGCGAGTGAAACGACGCGGTGCCGCTCGATTCGAGTCAATGCGTTGAGGTGAGATCATGCACATACAACCCGTTTGGAAATCCCATACCTTTCTGTGTTGTGTTATAATCGCAATGTGATAAGGGTTACATCTTTCGCAGTTAAGAATTAATATTATTTTTGTGTATAGAGTAATAAAACACAAGTCAATTGAGGTTCACAAACCGGTCCCCGGTACCCGTAGTTATATGAGTAACTCGATATAAAATACGGAATACCCCCTAACAGGCATTGCATATAAAATTAATAATTGTGCATGCTTGCCTGATGTAATACACGTGCATTTATACTTAATACAATAGTGGAAAAAAATATACTGTGTACCTAAATATAGAAGAATAGTTACACACGATTACAACACAAAGGGATCAATATAAAATACATGTTGTGTTTTTCAATGTTTACTTGAAGAACTACAAAATAACTATTGTTCGTATTCATAATATAAAAATGCGTGCGGTTAATATGTTATACTCAAATTAAATTATAAAATCCCCATATCCCGAGGTTGTTTTTATTTGAGAAATACATTGTTTTTTTTTTTTTGTATTATGTGTAACTACCATAATATATTTGGCATCGGTTTTTGGGAATTTCCTGTGACGATATTTCTGGGTTTGTTTTTATTCAACCGACATTCGCGCCATTAAATGTTCAATTCTGTACGGTGGTCGTGATTATTACCGTCATCGGAATTTCAAAACTTTATTTGGCAAATGCAAACACAAATGTGCGTATGTTCGAAGTTGCAATACATCACAAGTACATAATCGATTGCATAATTATTTTTCTAATAACTTATATTTATTATATTCAGATGTTTTGTTAAATACGATTGATACTTTTTAAACTCGTTTTATCAGTATCGTCCCAAGAAATATTTACTGAAATCATATGTTTCGTATAGGCAAAAGATAACAAAAACCAATAGTTACTCTCTATACAACCTTGTGTTGAGATATGATAACAGTGACAATTAGTTGAACCATTAAAATCCAAACTGTTGCAACAAATAACACAAATCTATACTACCAAATAAAATTGAAGTGTCTGCTTGTAATATCAAAATAACAATATTTTACTAAATTCACATGAATGTATACACGATACCTTTTATCCGTATATCTGTTTGTTTGTTCCGGGTAATCTCCAGAACGACTAATCGATTTTGGTGGGACTTTTTTTGTTAGGTAACTGAAGGTTATTCCGAGTAACTCAGGGTACTTTTATTTTTGTCGAAACCAATTAGGTTTCCGCGTAAAAAATTAAAAATCATTAAATCGTGAACAAAATACGATTCAAGAGATAGCACTATTAAAACATTATTTTTCAATGATTATTTAAAAACCATAATACAGCGTGAAGAATATAGAAAACGCAGGCAGAGCCGCGGGCACACAGCTAGTACTAAATATAAATATGCCGGAGCCCACCTATTCGTGCACCTATTTGTTCACCTATTCGGTTGAGGCGAAACTTGAGGATGGTATCTCCCACGCATTCGAGCATTATTAGAAAATGCCCCACCACAATGATATGGTTTCCTCACGATGCTTTACTTCGCCTTTTGGCTCAGGTTTATTATAGGATAGTATAAATAGATTCGAACCTACATCCATCGTGGTAGAAACCAACTGCGGTACCAATTGAGCCTTCATTGTTACGAACGAGATACACTAAATACCATTAAAGAAAGATCACCTCCTTAGAGTTCCACAGAAATACGCCTTCGGAACCCTAAACAGCGAGACCCGTATTATTTGTTTCTATTTATATATTCCAGTATTGACATATCCGATAACTACTCTATTTGCATATTATTATACAAAAATACAATAGCAGACTTAATGCGTTAGATTTATATACCATAAACAAATTATACCTGTGTAAATGAAGGTCATTTAAACCTTCATTTCAATTCCCCGCTTAAAAACTCCCTTTATTTAGAATATGTAATTTCTTTTTAAACTCTATTTTATCGATGGTCGATTAAGAAACAATGTATATGTAAAAAAATGATTTATGAGATTGTAAACCTAATAAGAAATAAATTGAAGCTTTAAATGTTGTTCCTCTATATTACAAGTGCGTTAAATATATGTAATATGTAATTAGTAAGTTTATTAAGGTGTTATTATGTGTATATATTTTGATGTAACATTTAATATAATAAATTCTCTTTATTACAGAGCAATTACTAAGCTTGTTGTTCCCATATATACTAATTACCTCAACCACGTAAGTCATTGCACATGCTGTAAGTTTGCTCGTACATACATTCTCATGTTGTTATGTCTTTGGGAGATTTTATAACAAATATAAACAGTAAGATTCCATTGATTATAGAAATTACAACAAAAAATCTGAATATACGAAAAATTGCGTTCTGTTTAATTTTTTAAATTGATAATTATTATTTTCGTTTTATCATGATACAATGATATTAACTTATATATAGCACTATAAAAATCCATACAGATTTTGAGAGCATAAAATGAACGTACGATATCATTCGTCTTAACATACTTTTGTCTAGTTCTGAGAAAAAAATCGGTCATAGTGCGCGCACGAAAGTAATCGATAAAATCAAAGGTTAAGTTTAAGTTATACAGTTCAGTTAAGAGAGTCTCGAGACGCTTTCCAATGAAATTGAACTTTATTTTTTCTTGAATACTATTAATAAGGAGTCCGCTGTTATTTATATTTAGTATTTCTTTAAAATTGATATCGTGGATATTCTGGTTAAAATGTATTATTAGAATGAATTTTAACTTCCTGAAAATTCAATCAACGCAAACAGATTTTTTGGTTATGAAAATTAAAAGTAGCCTAAGTTACATGGAGTTACTTCAGCTATCTACCAAAAAAAGTCCCGTGAAAATCGGTTCAACCGTTCCTACCCATTGAAAACAGACAAAAATTTTAAAAATTGTATTTCTGTTATATGTATCGTATTAACATTCATATCTATATTCATATAAGCGATGATGGCGCAGTGGGTAGTGCGCCCGGATTCCGGGTCAATCAACGTGGGTTCGATCCCCACATATCCAACTCTACAATCGGCCTGAGCTTTAGGCTATGGAAAACATCGTGAGGAAAACATACCATGATGATAGGGCATTTTCTAATGATGCCCGCCTGGGTAGCTAGCACCCTCAAGTTTGGAGACATGTCGCCAAATGCCAATAGGTGGGATCCGGCAGCATCACTTGAGAACCAGTACCTGGGTTTAGTGTGCTTACCATCCTGGACGTCATAGTCACTTACGTCAGGAGAGATTGTGCTCAAAGAAAAAAAATATATAAAAAAATATATATAAAAATGTCGTGTAAAAAAAATTGATATTAAAAACAGACACTTCATTTTATTTATTAGTATAGATTAAAAGATCAAATACGATAAAACGTATCGATTTGTTTTATTTAAGTACTAGCAACGCTCCTTGCTGAAAAGAGATGAAACTAAAATTGGCAGTACAAGACGTTTACGTTACAAATTGTTTCGATATAAGACAAGCAATGTTTTAATACCACATCTCAAAAATACGTCAGTTGTTTTGATTTCCGTTATGGGGAATCCCTTTGACATGCGTCATCAGCGTGCAGGGAAACTCCTGTTTTACGAGTGGTGGAGAGTGATACAACCCCCGTGCACGCAGTCTTCCTATAGTTACGCTTATTTTTATTTCTAGTCGATTGATCAACAGTTTTTTTGTTACGTGTTTGAGTTTATTATAATTTCATTTCTACTATGGCACTTCAAGGAGACAGTAATAATGAATTAAAGAACAAAATATGTAATAAAGAGCTCACTAATAAGGTTTTTTTTTCTAACCTAGTAGTAGTTCTTTTAGTAGATTTCTTGCATTTCGAACTTCAGGAATCTCTCATAGAGATACATATTATGATAAAAGGCTTACATATTTTAAAATGTTAACACTTTGGGAAAGACGTAAACTACATGACCTAGCATTTCTTCATAAAATCATTAACGGAAGTATTGAGAGCCCTATTATTTTAGAAATGGTACAATTTACTATTCCTCATAAGTACCCATGACATAAAATGACCAACATTTTTTTTCCAACCTCTATGTAAAACTAATCTTGGACTTAGTTCCCCTGTAGTGAGAATGTGTAGAACATATAATGAGCAAAATACCACGGTAGATAACTTGGATATATTTGCGCAAAATTTTACAACTTATATAACCAACTGTAAATATTATTTCCATACAAATTAACAAAGTTATTATTGTACTTAATTATAAATTAGTTATAAGATGTCTATCAAAGCTGTGGGCGCCTGTAATGGGTATGCATATCATAATTAGAATCATATGATTAAGTGGCTAATGTATAATATGTGTACTGTTGGTGTTGCCTTTTTTATAATAAATAAAAAACCTAGCTAATGCTGTTGACCGGAATGGCCTTTACACCTTCACCGTGACTTTGGCGAGCGAGTACTGAAGGCACTCAGCAACAAAAAGGTAACTAGCACAAGGGTTACCAAAATGGTACGAACCTCGGCTTGGCCGTTACCTGAATGTGAAAAACACTAATAAGGATTAAATATATTTTATGTAACAAATGCAGTTTTATAATATGCATAAACAGTCTTTACAAAACCTAACTACAGAGCTCCACATGAAATAGTACGAAATATAAGTTAAGACATAGGTCGTTTCGATTTATATCGCGTTTTTCGAAAACCTAACATGTCATAGGTATGAGGACTGCCTGTAAAGAAAACATCCGGTAAGCGGCCCAAGATGTGTTTCGATCTCCAATTTGGGGGGTGGGAAGCTCTCGCAGCCGCCGCAAACGCTATGTTACAGTAACACCGCATGCAGTAGCTAGCTAGCTTTCTTTTTTCATGTTAAAAACACGAGTCAATTTAATAACAGCTTTAAGTTGCTCAATCTATTATGTATCGCCGTACCATTATGATGATGCTCTTACGCTTGCAACTATTTTTGACAGAGCGCCTTAAACGCTCACCCAAAAGTCTGGTGAAGCTGTCAAGGATCTTACTGTCAACAGCGTATGATCAGTTTAAAAAAATACAGAAAACGATACGTTTGAACGTGTATGAAAATGAATGAAACTTATAAGTCTGTAAAATATAGTTTGATTAAAATGACAGCTCTCAAATGAATGTGACAAGTGCTGGAAACTATAGATGAAATGAATAGTTAAAAGTGCGTGTGGTTTAAGCAGTCAGTATTGTAAAGTATGTGTAAATGGCAACTAGAGTTGCAATGGACTGGCGAACGTAGTTCAAGAGCCAACACATCGTTTTACTATGTAGTAAGAAGTTGACTGTAAAGTAATACTGAAATAATAATTTATTCAATCGACTCCATCTGTCGAATTGACTCGTCTCTAACATTTGTGCAACATAACGTAACCTTGTAAGCATGTCGGAGATTTTTTTTTTTTTAATGAATACCAATTAATGTGAATTTCTGTAGTTTTGAAAATAATTGTATATAGTTTGTTGGTTTATATATGAAGCACAACATTTAAAAAAAGATTTACTTACCATATATGAAAGAATTTTCACGTGGTGATATAAATCAATCGTCAGACGTTCCAGCAAAGATATGTCACTCTTTTTGCAGATAACTGTCATTTTAATCATGTTATATTTTACAGACTATAAATCCACTTAAATCGCCAGAATAATCGAAAAACTTTCTGTACGATGAACTCATAACTCATAACTGTAACATTCATTGATGTATTAAACCAAAGTTTTCCAGCTGTTAGTTATCGATTTAACACCGAAGACATAAAATTAAAATACATATGTGGTGAGAGAGTGAAGTCGAACGATTTGAATTTTATAATAGGGTATAGCATTTGTCTGCGTAGTTTATCATCTATACATTATATTAAAATATCCGTTTTTTTTAAAGGTAAGAATCAAGTTTTTGAGAAATAAAACTAAAAAAAAAATAATCGAAATCTAGCAAGTCGTTTTTTGTGTGATGAGGACACAACGGTATACTTCTATCTCTTTTTTCAAATAGCTTGTGCATCGACGAAGCTATCTGATTGGCTATCACCCTCAAGATTGAAAACTTGTCACCAAGCACTATACAATTTTTGTCCGTCTGTCTGTTTGTTCCGGGTAATCTCCGGAGCCTTTTTGGTAGATAGCTGAAGCTACTCCGCGTAACTTAGGGTACTTGTAATTTTCAAATATAATTAGGGTTCTGCATATAAAAAAAAAATAACTCATGTAAAAAATGAATAAAATCCGATTCAATGCACAATTTTACGGGCAAGTAATTGAATTTATGAGAAATATATTTTTTTATCTTAACATTACAAAAAAATTAGGGTTCCATATAAAAAATTAAAACGCAGTAAAGAATATATGAAACGCGGGCGCAGCCGCGGGCCCACAGCTAGTGAATATTATAATTAGAAAGAAGCGATGATGGCGCAGTTGGTAGTGCGGCCAGATTTCATGTCAACGGACAACTCTAAAATCAATCTAAGCTTCCGGTGAAGGAAACCATAGCATGGTGGTAGGGGCATTATCTAACAATGCCCAACTGGGGGTAGCTACCACCCTCAAGTTTGAAAACCTGTCGCCAAACACCAATAGATGTGTTGCGGCAGCATCACTTGAGAACCAGTACCTAGGCATAGTGCGTTTACCGTTCTGGACCACATCGTCACCTTTTTTTTTTTTTTTTTTTTTTTTTGTCGGGGGGAAATGCATTTACGCACTACCCTTACCTATTGCATTAGTGAGACCGGAGTCCCCCAATGCAATAGGTAAGGGGGCATGGAGGGACGACTCCGTGCCAGTGTGGGACTCACCCGGGCGTGAAGCGCCCGGAAATACCCACTAAAGCCCCCCGGGGCCGTCCGCCGCATTTGGAATGGGGGCGACACGGGGTGGCTTTCGCAAGCACCGCGTCGCCCCCTGCGGCGAACCCACCGGGCCTCGTCCGTGCAATGGCCCAGTGGGGATGGGGGAGAAATACTTCCCCACCTACCTCACGAGAGAGGCATGACCAAGACCGGTCAACCATCCGGGGACCACATCGTCACCTTTTGTTTTGACGGGGGGGAAATGCATTTACGCACTACCCTTACCTATTGCATTAGTGAGACCGGGGTCCCCCAATGCAATAGGTAAGGGGGCACGGAGGGACGAACTCCGTGCCAGTGACCACATCGTCACCTAACTTGAGATTGTGGTCAAAGTACTAAGCCGTGTAAAAAAAAAACACAACAAATCCCTGTTAATCAGCTGAAAATCAGCGCGAGTATCTCTTGTTACTTCAACATTTGCTGAACTGGAGACACTTTCATCTAATGCGATGCGCTGGTGGGTGAAACACAGTTACCCTGATAATGTGATATTTTTGGGTATCATTTTTTTCATTGTTATTAGTATCATTATTATGTTTCTTAGTGAATAAAGGTTTTTTCTTCCTTTCTTTCTTTCAATAATGTACCGTGGTATAATTTCAAAAGTTTCACTACTCGTACTTACGCCTTCGATGTAGTTGCGAACGTTTAGTTTCTCGTTCTGCGAGTGCGCCATGTCGTCACCGGCGCCCATCGGCAGCAACAGAACGTTCTTTCCGCTCGCCTCTTGCAGTGTTATCGTCACCGGTATGGACCCCGCCTTCGCGCGACATGTCCGGATCGGTCTGTACGACAAAAAATTAAGACGATAAAGAATTAAATATTTCAGAAAATCTACTGCTGTCGCGTTAAGCTCCAAGGAAAGAAATATAAAAATACGAAAGGGACAACTACGGCTCGGGCTGATTTTACCGTATAAAAAATAGACGAAAACATCACTTTGTAGTACCCTGTTTCCTGCGCCAAAACTGCTGAATAGCTTTAATTTTTTTACAGTTTTAGAATAATAAAGACTTCGGCTATCCCGTTTTGCTTTTTTTTTCATCAAATTTGTTTTACGTACGTCTGAAAGTGACGGTAAAAATCGAGCATTTTTTTTCAAAGGCTCCTAGTTTTTTACAATAACAAATTAATGGAAAAATCAAAACGTACGGGCATGGCGGTGGTGGGTACATATTATTTGGTGTAAAAATATTTACTATAATGTTATTATTCAGGGAGGAAGAAGGGGACTACGTTTGTGTGGAATAAATGCCGCTAGTATATCCTCTTAACTATTCAATTACATATTAATTATAATGCATTGAAACAGTCTCGAAGAGATCGCGTGCGAAAAATTAAACCCTGATCTCGCTTTAAAGACACTATCACCCCATTCCCAGTAATAAAGGGAGTGTTTGGAGACCAAAAATTCGATTAAGTGGACACAAAACATTTTGACTTAGGAATCAAAAAATTAAATAAAAAAAAAATGAAATTCTCTGAATTTTTCAAAAATGATCTTGTTGTTGTGTTTTTACTACTCTCTCACAGTTGTATAAGACCGTTACATTTATTTCCTGAACGATCCTCGTACAACAGGACTGGAAGGGTTGAATGTTTTTTTTTATGTCGATTACCCATAAAAATGAGACAATAGGAAAAAAATGGAAACCTGGCGTAAACGCCAGGTTAGTGCTCAAGGGGTTAAGTGACTAATGAATAGTAAAAGGTTATTTGAAATTACCTGGTAAATGAGTTTAGTGGCGCGCGCCGCAGCCTGATAGTGCGGATGGTCCGGGTTCTCTGTCCAGGCGCGTCCACTCTGCGCCGTTATATGCATCTTATTTGGAGAACCACGTTCGTTCCACTGGGCAAACATTACATAAGCTATAAATAACCTTTCTAAATAAATCTTATGGTATTAAGACGTCCATGTGGTGCCGGCTAAGAATAGTAACACGCCATATATGTGTTTTGTATCTCATTTGTGAATAAAGATTTTCTTTCTTTTCTTTCTTTCCATTTCGTTCCCGCGAGTGTCATAAAAGTCGAAGGAATAAACCAGGTGATGGGCAGCAGCATCCTCTGAGTACCACAAACACCTGACTGCGATCGCCAACCCGCCTGGCAAGCGTGCCGATTATGGCAGTCTTTTTTTTTCTAACCAGCTAACGCTTTTGACCGGACGCTAAGGCAGCAGCTAAACCGCAGCCGCAAAAAGGTAACTAGCACAAGGGTTACCAAAGTGGTACGGACCGCGGCTTGGCCGTAACCTGAGTGTAAAAAATCTTCGGAACTTTGAAACTAGCTAAGCCCTTCATTTTTTATTTAATAATTTAAAAAAAGGTTCCTTACAGGACCTATGTACCTGCGTGTTATGTGCAGAAGTGTGTATAGAGTTGTGTGTTTAATGCTTAATGCATGTTCAGTGTCACTGTATCGCGCTGGTATCGGCGTCAAGAGCATCCCCAGTTGGGGAACGAAGCACCTCTTGGGCCGCCACCGGAGGGGGACCCGGAGTGTGTGCGTGAGAATGGCAATCCCTTATGAATGACACAATTTAATCCCTCAACTACAAAGTTAATCTTGAAAACAATTGAAACTGGCGTAAATGCCAGGTTTCGTAGTTGACCGGTTAAGGTCACAGGAGTCCGCTGTATGCGGGTGGCGCAAGATCGGCCGTTGTGGAGATCTTTGGGGGAGACCTATGTCCTGGAGTGGACGTCTTTCGGGTGAAGTATTACATAAGCATTAATGGCGGGCTTCAACTTTTGCTTATTTTTGACTAGTTGTATGCCCGCGGCTGCGCCCGTGTTTCATATATTCTTTACTGGATTGTAATTTTTTTTTATACGGAACTATATAAGCAATAACAATATTCTCACAAATTCAAATACATTGTATCGGATTTTATTCATAATTTCATGAGTTTTAATTATTTTCCTCACGGCTAATGTTAGTTAAAAAAAGTTTGGTAATGTACTTAGAAGGAATCATATTAAAAAAAAGAAGATTGTGAGTTCACAGACGGTAGAAATGAAACTTTATTCTAGTTCAAAATGAAATATACAGCATGTAAAAGGGACTAGTCCTTGCACGGGCCCGTACACGACGGTAAAGTAGTGGCGACGCAGACCGCTACGAATCAACACACAAAGAGACGAAGGACTGGGAAACTATATAGAAAAGCGTTCTATCTCATTCTCTCATTGCCTAAAACCTATTAATTTGTTCACATTTATAGCTCTCTTTTTAGTTACACATTTTCGTTTCATAAAACCCAATTCACACCGTCTCATAAGAAGCTTCACTTCAAAATTACTGGTTACATTCGCCCAATAATCTTACTTTGTTAATCTTGTATTGTAAATTTTCTTATTGAAGAATCTCGACTGAGAATGAATTCAAAGTGTGGTATAAATAGGATATTATTGTTCTGTGCTGGTTACATCACTACCGTGTTAATAAGCAAATTTACATATATAATATAAACAAGAAACTAGCTCAGTGATTCTCAACCACTGTGCCGCGGCACTTTTGTGTGCCGCCAAATTTCAAAAGTGTGCCGCCAAATTTTGCAAATATATAATAATGTAAATATTATTAAATTATATCTTTTAAAAAGAAAAAAATATTTTTAACAACACCAATACAAGTATGCAAGGGCCTAATGAAAATATCTTAAACTCAACCGATAAGCTGGTGGTATTCAAAAAACAAGTAACTTTATGGAAAAATAAAGCTCAAGAAGGCAATTTAGAAAAGTTTGAGTCATCCCCTAAAGACAGTTATAAAACTATTAAATTAATTTTTGTAGATCATTTGACAACATTAGAGGAGAGAATTATTCAATATTTCCCAAAATTAGATATTAAGAAATTTGATTGGGTTCGTAATCCATTTCTCATAACGAATACTTCTGTATTTGACTTAACTTTGAATGAAGAGGAAAAACTCATTTTGCTTTCCAATAATCCAGATTTAATTTTAAAACATTCAGAAGAATCAATTAATTCATTTGGGATTAACATCAGATGCGATTATTTCATGATAGCCAAAAAATCTTTAAACATATTATTACAATTTTCCACAGCTTATTTGTGTGAATTCGGAATTTCAGCATTAACCAACATTAAAACTAAAAAAAGATCAAGGTTGTTAAATGTAGAAGACGATATGAGAGTAGCATTGTCATTTTTACGACCAAATATAAATGAAATTATCAAAAAACATCAAGCTCAAATTTCGCATTAAAAATATTTTTATTTTTAGTAAGTAAATAATTTTTATCTTTTTCTTTGTGTGCCGCCAAATTTTGAAATCGTTAAATATGTGCCGCAAAAAAAAAAGTTGAGAATCACTGAACTAGCTATTGTAAATATTATTATTACTATCTCATGATATTAAATAATGCAATAAAAAACGTATTGGAAAATATATAATCAAATAATTTTTCGAAATGTTTTCGGATATCATGAAATTAACGAAGACACTCTGTAAGGGTTAGAAAACATAGTAATTGTAAAAAAAATTATCATTAACCATTTTGTCTATTCCTTTAATAGTTGGTGTAGAAACATAGTCTATGGTTGGGGTGCTTGGCGTGATATTGGTCTGTCATGTCGTCGTCCTTTTAATTTATTGTTTTGCAGTATTCGACTATATATTATGTAATTTTGGTGGCATTTTACGTGATATAGTGTAGTTATGATACGCAAATGTAGTGACGTGAAAATAATGACATGGAGCATGAATTCTGAAATGTCCCAATCATTCCCGCTGTGGCCGTAACAGAAGGCCACCATTTTGTTGCCGCCATTAATTTATTGATAGTGTTCCTAACGTCTGACTCGGCTGCACGGTCTACTAGTACCTTTGCCTTTTCCTTAAAAAGGAATCAATGGAACCAAAAAAGAAAATAGTCTATGGTTTTGTTTTTATTCAAATTATTTTCGGTAGAAAAGCGTGTACTATTTTTTAAATGATAATATACCTTTTTGTTAATATAATCGAATACAAGTTGTTCGACTTCTTGAGGCTCCTGATTTGGGACAATCCTAATGGAGAACTTTCCGATTACTTTTCCTGGAACAACTGTTTTTGCACCGGGTTGGAAATAAGCACCTGTTGAAAAAAGAACACCACATTTTAGCCACGACATAGCTTTATTTACGGATATAACATTTTAAAGCGGAAATCACGTTCAGTAAGTACATTTTGTTAAAATGATAAATTCTTGCGATTCTTGTTAAGCGACTCTCGGTACTGGAAAACTAAATTCGCGTTACCAATGCTATTACGTCACCCGTCTAATACTACAGTATGTCAAGTATAAGAAGGCGTATAGTGCTGGCGCTCTATCTGTATTAATAAATAAAATTGAAGTGTCTGTTTATACTCGTAATTTTCATGTATATACGGACGACAGCTTTACCAAAATCACAATTTGTTAAATTTTTGTTTGATCTATTTGTTCCGGGTTATCTCTGGAACGGCTGGACCGATTTTGACGAAACATTTGTTGGTAGATAGCTGAAGTTACGTCGCGTATTATTAATTGGGTTCCACGTAAAAAAATTAAAAGTCATTTGTGAATAAAATCTGATTGAATGCAGAATTTTACTAGCAGGTATTTGAATTTGTGAGAAATGTCTTTGCTTTGTAATAGTAAGGTTTTTTTGTATAATATATATATATATATAGGTAAAGATGAAACAATTAAAAATATTTTTCTCCTTCGTTTCTCAACTGATTTAATTATTATTATTAGTAGCTTATAGTTATAGCGTATAGTATTATTTGTAGCTTTTACTAGTTGTTGAGATTTAATATTACTAATAATAAAAATAATAATTTAAAAATCGTTTTATTTTCTTCAAATTTACCATAATAATTATGATCGACTTTCGACCACGAGGCAAATACTGCGTAATATTAAAACCATATACTCACAACAAAGAACCTTGGAAAGTAATGTAATTACAAAAAGATTTAACCAATTAATAAGTTTATTTAGTGTGCGGTAATTTAATAATTTACGTAACACGATATGAAAAAAAATATTTTAATATGCTCTACGATTATTTGAAAAATTCCATTTCATACATAACTGTGAACACTAATATATCGGAAAAATAATGGATTTACAAAAGCCAAACGAAAATTTTTGTTTATATCGAAAATATTATTTTTAATAGTCTTCGACCGATGTATGTAATTTACCAACTCAACAAATTATATCAAACATTATGAAATTTATCTTCTTATGTATTGTTACATTATTGTAAGAGATACTGTAAAAATCTATACTATTGATATAAGATAAGGTAAAATTGTTTTTTTTTTTTTGTTATGAATATACTCAGAAACCAATTATACTAATTAAAATTTGAAGTGATGATGGTGCAGCGAGTAGTTCGGCCGTATTCGTTCGTATCCGTCTCTAAGATCGGTCTGAGTTTTCGGTGAAGGAAAAACATCGTGAGGAAGCCATAGCATGGTGGTAGGGCATTTTCTAATGATTCCCGTCTGGATAGCTACCACTCTCAAGTTTGAAAACCTGTCGCCAAATACCAATAGGTGTACCCCGGCAGCATCACTCAAGAACCAGTACCTCTGGGCTTAGCGTGTTTACAATCCTGGACCACATCGTCAACTTAACATAAGGCAAGATTGTGGTCAAACAACTGAGACTATTCCGTGTAAAAAAAAAAAACCAAATTATTTCACTTGGTAGAAAGTTACGCTATCAGTAACATAGACGCTTTTTTTTATTAAATTAAAAATTTATAGAAACCCGCTCGTAGTCGGGACGGGTCGCTAGTATTGTTCACGAATAATGGGAAATATTTTTTTCCAACTTAAAGTTAGTGACTATCTATTTAATTATAACATTATTTGAATTTTGAATTGCATAATATTGAAATATATTTCCCACAAAATTCTACAATAGTCTCATTGTAATCATATTGATGATTTTCCATACACTATACGTTTCATGGTCCTGAAAGGGTTAAATGTAAGGGTGAATACACACCTTCAATACCGTGAAGTGACAGACTTGGATATCTCCAGCGATGCATCAGTAACTGTTCTTTGACACCATTGTGGGCTAGTTTTTCTGGGCGCCGATCGACCTCCTACAATGCAAAACAAAGAAACAGATAAAATATATTGCCCTCTATAGGAAAACGTGAACTACTTAGGAGAGAAAATTGTATAAAATTTAAAATAACAAAAGTAAATGATATATCACAAGATTATAACTTGAAGGGAAAAAGCTAGGCAGTCATGGGACTGCCTACAGAAGGGAAAACTCGAAACATTGGAAAAACTGTTTATTGACCTAACCTAATATTTAACATTTGTCTGGTTTTTACATCTATTGGCGCCACAAGCAATAATTATGTGCATTTTCATACAGCTTATTCATAATCAGATAGGCTGCGTAAATATACATTTATCTCTGAGCGCCAGTACTTAAACGTCATCCTATACTTGACGTACTGTGGTATGTTGACAGCTGACGTCATAGCATTGGTAACGCGAACCTATAGGCTTTTCCCCTACCGAGAATCGCTCAACGCCGCTAAAAAAGTTTTCTTTAATAATTTTCTATAACTCTTTTTAATGTAATTCATTATTCATTGTCCGATTTTTTTAACCTAAAAAACACTATGTATTGTGATTTAATGAAAATACATTTCTTCAAAAGTTATAATTATTTTAATGTTTAATCAGGAAGTGGTAGAAGTGAAATCGATTTTTTAAAGACATAGATCATATTTAAGTCGACCTTCTATTAGTACCACCAAACAACAGGATAACTACAGTATACATTTCGCAGAGTTGAAACTCGCCAATTTATCACACAATGATATGAATGGTATGAGATAAACGAGGTCGACGGCCGGACATTTGAAAGACTGTATTATTCATAACAGCGAAACACCCTATATTCTATGTTAAATGAAATCGAATGGACGGATATTGATTAAGGAAAACATCACAAAGGAGCTCTAGAAAATAATTCACATAGCATAGTAGTTCATTTAGTAGAAAAAATAAGGAACCAAATTTCTTAAGATCTACAATTGTGAATATACAATGCATGGTGATTAAACCCGAATGAAAGATATAGCTCAGAAACAATTATCATCTTACTTCACTGATATGATACAAACAGAACAATTTTGTACAGCCATATTAAAACCATAAGAGATCAAAATTAAATTTATGAAATCAACCTTGACATCATTGATTAAATTCAAATGATAAATATTGTGTACACATGAAATACCTACACAAATCTATTACAACAGTAAAGAAAATATTCTGTCTTTTTTGGTTCATTCAATTTGTTTTTTTTTTGCAAATAATAAATTAGTATAGAAAAAATAGACCATAAATTAATAAGATTAACATCTCTTTCAGATAATCAAAAATAAATGTTTTCATTTTATCCTACACAGAGATATATAGATACTAAAATATGACGTCATGCTTTACATATTTCGTAAGATATTCGTTTTGCCGGTAAGTACCGTCTCAGTGCCCACCGAAATCTTTAAACATATCACAGTATTCTAGCAGCCTAATGAAATATATATTTTTAATATATCACAGTATATGTACCATTCAAACAGTCTGTTGTTTTCAATTAATTAAACAGCTGTAAACTAGCCTATTGTACGGTCAAAAGAGATATGTATTGATTTATAGACCATCCTTATCGGCACACTGTACATTACCGACCATTAAAAGTGTAAGTGGAGTGAAGCTGATTGAATGACGAATACTCACAATTCATATATGATTAAAAACTCATATAACGACTTGTACCAACGGAGGTATAATGTTTCGAGATTATAGTTCTGGTGATGGAAAACAATATAATAAAACTATCGTGGTGGGTTATTTTCTATAAACCGACCAGCTAGATGCCACTCCCAAGTTTGAAAACCTGTTGTCAAGTCCCTACTAGGCGTGTTTCAACAGTATCACATAAGAGCCAATCTAATAAATAAAATTGAAATGTTTGTTGTGTAACTTTTTACTAGATATATATACAATATACGATACGGTATATACGATACTTAGGTATATCAAAAACACAATTTAATTTTTTTATCTGTCTGTCTGTTTGTTCCGGTTGATCTCCGAAATCGCTGGACCTATTTGGACGGGACTTTTATGGTAGATAGCTGAAGTTACTCTGCGTAACTTAGACTACTTTACTTTGTAGAAAATAATTAGGGTTCAGCGTGAAAAAATTACAATTCATGAAATTGTGAATAAAATCCGATTCAGTGCAGTTTTACTGGCAGCCATTTGAATTCGTGAGAAATATCTTTGCTTTCTGTTAGCACCCAAAAAATTCAAAAATTTACTAACAAATGCTTTAATTTGTGATATATTTTTGCTTGGTCTTAGTACTAAAAAAAATTTTATGAGACTAATTAGGGTTCTGTATAAAAAAATAAAAAACGCAGTGAAGAATATAAGAAACACGGGCGCAGCCACACTACTAACTTATATATAGGCAAAACAGTTCATTGCCTTTTTCTCATCTGTTTGTAAAGAGATTTCTTTTTTTTTTATTTAGTGGATGAGCTTTAGTGTTATCATTTTTTTTTTACCACCTTTACAGCGATAATGACATTGGTCTAATATTCTATAATATAAATACATATAAAAATGATTAGATATACAATAAACGAAAGAGTAGATGCTTTTTGTTAATTTTTTCTTTAATTGTTTTCGTCGTATTTCGACCGAATGGCGAACACTAATTATAATTATAATCACCTGTATGCTTCAGGATCAAAATCGATGGTGGTGTAAAGCTTCTTCTCGTTTTCAGTAAGTGGTGCGACGGATTTGTATATATCGGTGATTAAAATTCTGCCGTCTTTATCGACCAGCTGGTCCATTAGGTAAATAAGATCGGACATAGCTATAAAAAAATAATATATATCATCTATGGATAAAAGATCGCTTATATAACGATTAGGGGGCGTCCATAAATTACATAAGGTGTTTTTTTTTAATTTTCTGCCCCTCCCTCCCCCCTGGTGAGATGCCGTGAGATTTTATTCAACCCCCTCCCCCAACACCCAATCTCACGTGAGATTTTTCAAAATGTGAGTTTCTTACGTAAACGCGTTGGATTGTTAACGTTGAAGTATGAATGAAATTATTTTCTTTCGCAAGAATTAGTAAATGATCTTAATCGTATTACGATTACGCTTAAGATTAAATCTTAAGCATGTACAATCTGGATTAAATGGACCAAAATAGTATAATTTTTTTTTTGTTTCAGTCAGAAAAAACAATTGCGTGATATTTGCCGAGACCCCCCCTCTCTCCAACGTAAGATTAGATGAAATTTGACTCGACTCACTCCCCCCCTTAAACACCTCACGTAATTTATGGACGCCCCCTTAACAATTTGAAAAATATATGCCATATAAATTTATTAATTAATTATATAATAAAAATAAATGTAATTATGTTTAACGTCTATGCGATCCTTAACCGCACATGAAATTTTGATGAAACTTTCGCGTGTTGATCAGTGTACGTTCGAGAAGGTTCTTGGAGTAGAAAAATATTTTAGTAGCATTGCAACTCATGCGAATAACAGCTAATTTTTAATATAGTGTTTGCATTTTTTTTTTTTTTTCAAAACTTGTATTATTTCAATTTATTATTAAAAAGAAAAAGATGGTTGTTAGAGATGATGAATGACGTACACGAGATAAGGTAACCGAAATATAACTGATATTGTATTATACCACAGAAACCACATTACGAATGTTTTGATGGTCTATATATTTTACCCACCAACATGATTAAAATATGCATGACCAAGCATTTTCTAGTATTCGCCTATTTAGGTCCTAAAATAAATTCCCTTTATGGCTTAACATTGTTTACGGCTATAGGACATTCAACCGGTAACAAAACATAATCGAGTGTACTCAAATGATCGGTAAACATAAATAAAAGTATATATAAGTAAACATAGTAAAATCGTCTATCTGTCTGTCTGTTGGCTTATAACTCGAAAACTCCTGAAACGATTAGGATTTTTTTTTTTGTTAATCATACATAAATTATATATCTTGATTTGGTCATGCATTACATTACGATATATATATAGTATATCTATGAATATATAATTACGGTAATCTAAATAATAGTTGGTCCTATATGTAAATTTAAAATATTTTTAAGGAGCTCGCGAGTCGTCTAGTTAGATATCAAAGGAGGTTATATTATTTTGAATAAAGAAAATCATAATCACGCACAGCAACTTGTGATGCAATTCTAGTCGATATAATAATTAAAAAAAAAAAACATTTTATCAGAATGGAAGAGATAAACACGTTTCTAAGCAAATATTAAATGCAGTAATCACACATTCCTCGATTAATATTATTATCACATTCAGTAAAAAAAACGATAAATGAATTGTATTTAAAGTATTAACATCTTATCAGGTTAGATAAATAATTAATGTGGTAATCTTACCTTCGTGAACGGTGCCACCATAAACGCCACTATGAAGATCCATTTTCGCGCATTCTACCTCCAAGAAATAGTAACTAATACCACGTAAACCATATGTAATGCATGGCTTGGTTGTACCGAGCCAGTAATTATCAGATATGCATACAAAATCAACATTGTCGAAGAATCCTTCTGGTTTTAATTTGTCCATGAGTAAACTATCAAGTCCCTCAGATCCAGATTCCTCCATACATTCTAATACAAATTTCAAATTGACAGGCAACTGTAAATATAAATTACTTAGGTAATGTTGTAAATTAAATGCAACCAAACCAATAACAGCTAGAGTGACTATATTAATTGAACAGTAACTTGTTTTTTTTTTTTTTTACTATAATAGTAAGATTTTAATTTTCGCCTTAATTAAAGTGATCGTTTAGCCAAAGATGGATACATAATAAACATAAATGGTATGACTCTTAAGAAAGGCTGCTGGTAAACACCACCACATTGATGATATAATTTCAAGTTGAGGGTGGTAGCTAGCCAATTAGCCACAACAAATAGATAAGGATCTATTTAACTACAATATATTGACTCAATTTAGCATTAAAGTGTTCTTATATTTTAGACCTTTTGAAATATTCTGAATATACAAAATTAATAAAAAACATATTTATATATTTCAAATAATTCTGTAAAGTTAAATCAATATCCATCAATTTTTAAACCAAGAAAAACATAAACTTTTGATTAATGTTTTTTTTTGCATGATTAATATCACAGTTTAACACCTACCTTCACTTGTTTTAATAAGCTTTATATATTAGCAAAAATAATATAGATATTATTGTAACTGTTAAATTACATTTAAAAATTACAAATCATTATATAAAATTGTACATAATGTTACCTCTTCACCAACTGCTTTATAGGCATTTATAGCATGAAGCCATCCAAGAACTGGACCTTTATCATCAGTAGAACCACGACCAAACAATTTATTATCTCTTTCCACCAATTCAAATGGTTCTGTATTCCAACCATCAGATTTTAGTGCTGGTTGAACGTCTAGATGACCGTATATACATATTGTGTTTTTCTTTGGGTCCTTCAAATAATGAAATAAATATAAAATAGTTATATTAAAAAAGCCAGGGTCTGTCTGTCCATATGGCAATAAAATATGTTCAGCAAAACTAGTATAAATGTGTAAAAGTAATAGACTGTAAATAACAAATAAAATTTTGCCAACCCCAACCAAAGCCAACTGTTGAGACATACATGATATTTTATTTTTGTGTTTCATTGAATTACTAACAACTGGGAAACAAAAAAAAAATTATTTTAATTTGTTGCTGTAGTATTAAAACATTAAATGAATAATAGTTTGAGACAAATTTAATCAAATTTGTCAGATAATGAAATCCATGAGATACTGCAGAATATATTTTGATGCCTAATCTGTTCCTTTATCTGATAAAGATCCATGAAAATCCTGACTATCATATCAAGGCATAGGCTCAGTAAAAATAACTTCAACATATATTGAGCAACTTGTAAGTTTTGTCATTTTTTCTTTATAATATAAACAGTTTATATTGATCCATTAGTATGGAAAAAGCAAAGAATTAGTATTTGCATAAATTATAAGAAATGCATTAAATTTCTTACAGATATTAATAAAAAAATAAATAAAAGTAGTTGCTACTAATCAAATTATAATAAATCATACCATCTTTAAATTGACTAATTTTAAATACTAGTATAAATGTAAATAAATTTGTGTCCATTTTATAAAAATAAGTTATCATTAAAGTACTGTAGTAGAATTTATATTATAAGGAAAATAAGACAAAACTACATGCTATGTAATATATGCATTGAACGACCTTTTCCTTAAGTAAATATAAAACTAAGTAAGTAAATCTTTAAGTCTCAACAATATTGCAAAAGCATTAATTGCAAACAGAAATTAAAACAAAGTATCTCCTTTGTTTACTTTATCATTTATACTCAATTAATGCCATTACATTAACATAATCTTGATAATAAACAAAATAATTAATTCAGGTTCTAAACTGTTTTATCAGTTGATTTCTTTGTTGTTACTGATATTATAATTTACTTTATTTGTAAGATTTCTTTCTATACAAGTAAGAAGGAATCTTCTAGAATTTTTTAAATTTAACATTCCTTGTAATGTCTAAATCTAATTCCAGTAAGCAAAATAATATTAAATTAAAGTCATTTTTTACTTACACAAAGAGTTCAAACTGTAAACTAGACTCTCTTATAATACTATTTAAGTTATATTTGGATGCTGCAAATGCATACAGTTGCTTGAGTATCAATGATTCATATAATAAAGCAATTGTCATATGAGATGACTTTTCAATTTGAAATTATAATTGAGAGAGTATTATGATTCACTCATGAAGATAGATTTTTGAAGAGATAAGTTCTTATGGGAAGGTGAACCGCTTTCTTACGTAATGCATTATAGTGCCAGTCTGTCTGACTTCCCTTTCTATCACACATATGGTAGCCAGTTTCTTCCTCTCTCACTCTAACCCACAATGCTAGCCCTATTTCAGGCAGACACTGTTCTCTACTTAGTGTTTAGTGTGCGATAGACATATACTGTTGATTAAATAATGATACTAATAATGAACATACATAAAATTCTAATGTACATATTCAAGAATTGTAACTAAGAATAAAATATTTTCCTTACATTGTCATATGAGTTTACATAAAATTTAAGTAATAACTTAAACTTTTCTAAAGTTAAACAACTCCAATATGAAATAGTTCAACTATTAGTTTAAGTTATCACTTCTGTCGGGCAGCCCGAGATGCACACTTCTTTTATTTTAACCCCTTGAGCACTTACCTGGCATTTACGCCAGATTTCCATTGTTTTCCTATTGTCTTTCTATCGTCTTTTTACGGGTACTCGACACATTAATATCTAAATTTGAAATTATATATACACTTATAAAATTATGTGCCTTCTCACATATAAGTTCAACACTGATTATGTTACAAATTTCAAATTAGTTTTTCATTTAAAAAGTTTGAAGTTAATTTAAAATTATTAAGAAAAATACTTACATTACCCAAAACGCTTACTAAAACCGGCGGCAATTTAATTTCTTTACCCTCAATTGTCTGAAAACCAACATCTCTAAGCTCTGTACTAGCACCTACTTCCTTTAGTTTATCCTGCATCCAGTGAACCATACGCACACAATCGTCTCGGTATTTAGCATCGCTGGAGACTGAAGGAATTGCAACCGCCTCTTTTAAAAGATCTTTATATGACTGTACATTCTGATCCACAAACTTAAATATTTGGGATAACATTTTTTCAGAAGCCATTTTGCTCTGGATTTCTTTTGGAGCTGTAGAGGAGGGTTGATGAATTCGACGACAACTATTATTGCTTATCACACAAGCTTTCGCTCTGAATAATTTTCGATTACTTGTGAATATTCTGACGGCAGTACTTATAAACGAAGTCATTGTGAAAATGTCAATGTCATTTTGACATTGACAATTTTTTAACCATTTATTTTTTCAATGGAAAAGGCAAAGATATTACAGTTAAGTTTAACGTTAGGAGTACTTCATATAACGCTCTATCAAAATGGCAGTATTTCATATATCTCAGAGTTCATACTTCTTGTCATTATTTTTAAATTCACTTCACTTGTGGATAAGAACCAAAGTATATCACGAACAACGTCACCTATAACCATAATCTAGGGTTAAATACGGAAAGTTAATAAATTCCCAAGTTATCGCGAAAACTCTCAACATTACGAATTTGTGTCAGTGTATTCCTTTGTGATGAAAAACATCTGGATCATACAGTTCCATCAGACGTAATTTTATAATCTTTGTTTAATATTTAATGTTAAAAAAAATGGTAGTGATCTTGCTAGAACTTTATAGGGATTCCTCAGAATTCTCCTGCTATGATTTTATTTTGCACTTCAATTGAATCCTACAATTAGAGATAAATGATCAAAATAAAAAAAAACTTCATTCAATTTAGGCCCTAAGAAGGCGCTTATGAACGTCAAAACACTACCACCGGTTCGGAAAACAACACAGTCGAGAAAAGCCGGCAACAAACTCGATGTGGTTCCTTTTTTTATAATTATTTTATGTATATGTAAATCTCATTTTTTTTAATATAAAACTATACAAATTGGAGTCATAACCAATGTTCGCGGAAGCACAGAGATGTGTGTAAATTCCAGATATCACTGTCGTTTACGTAATGATCCAGCCTGTAATAACCTTTTGAAATTAAGACTTGCTTGACATAGTACTTGAATTTATTGTAAGGTAAAACGGTAATGTTATTTAGGATCTTATTGTAAAACCGAATCTTATTACCTATAAAGCTTTTATTATACCTACTTAGCTTAAAGCGTTGAACACCAACTTGTCTTTATTTCTAATATTAAAATTATGACGATCATTTACAAATTACTAGATCAAGCTTGTACAAAATTTTATGAACACACATTAAGTTATCGAAGATGTGTTATCGAAGGTGAAAGTTAAGATACCATATTCTTAAGACTTGTTCTTTAGAGATTTGCAAGGTCCCATATTGTATATTGCTCGAACAGCTCTTTTGTAACATAATAAATAATAATAATGTCGCTAAACAACATTACGTATTAAAAACAATAAAAAATCGCTAATCCTGAAAATCCTGGTAAGGATAGCGGGTCTAACTATTTACAATATTGAATTGTCACCGGTCTTGATGAGTTTACCAAATTTCGAGTCAATCCGACTTTTGAAGGGGGCCAACATCGTGTTCAAAGTTTCCGTTACATAAGCACATAGCCACATACTAACATACGTATGAAGCTAATAAAAGCGTTATAAAAATGGTGTCTACTGCTATACCTCACAGCAATATACCGTGAGACATTAATTAGGCTATGAAAGTGAACACAGTAGGCTAACCTAGCAGTACCAATATCCGTCGACTGGCGAATTTTTCTAACCGCAAAAGCCTTCCTCCTTTAATTTTAATATGTAGACCTCATTGTAACTTTAAGTGTGATACCTAAAAAAACAGAGTTTTGTCAACTAAGTCTACTAAGTTCCCTTTTATCTCTATCATACAATCAATATGTTGCATATTGGCCAACGTAAATTTTATACATTTCGTTTTCTTAGTATTTAGAATTAATTATTTAGGCAAACCATTTACAAATGTTTGCTAGTGTATTGTTTAAGAGCCTAACCCCTGATTTTTTTTACTTTAAATATAATTGGAGTATCGGCAGCAAAAATAACCATATCAGACGAGTTATTAACCATTAGCGGTAAGTTGTTACTATAAACAGGAATAAAAACGGTACTAAAATCGACCCCTGCGGAACACCGATTTGAACTAACGATCCAGTAGAGGTAACCCCATTTACATTTACTTTTTGACAGCGGTTTGTTAAATAAGAGGCCAGGAAAGAGACAGAGGTTTCAGAAACACCATAATGTTTTAGTTTCTGTATAAGTGTACTGTGATCAACGCAGTCAAAGGCCTTAGAGAGATCGTAGAATACACCTATTTCATCCTGGCAATCCTCTCAGGCTTCCAATATATAGTTATTAACGTTGCACCAGCGTCAGTGGTAGATTTGGATTTCGTGAAACCAAACTGCCAACCATCTAAAATCTTTTCTGCTCTAAGTATCCAACTGTTTAAGCCTAATTTTTTCGCAAATCTTACTAATCAATGGAAGTACTGAAATTGGTCTATAATTTTCAAGACTACTTCTGCAACCTGATTTAAATAATGGTACCACTTTACTTATTTCATTATATTCGGGAAAGTGCCTATTGCTATGCATCCGTTAAATATGTTAGCCAAATATGGTGAAATATTAACAATAATAAAACTAAATCATGTAAAATGCCAATCAGTAGCAAACTATTAAACAAAGTCTAGCTCCTAAATCACATAACGGATTTTGATGTGGATTTCATCCTCAGATATCTTTTAGGGTTTATATATTTACAAAATATTTTAATTAATACACTGTTATGTAAATAGCAACAATAAATTAATAAATAAGCAATAATAAATCATCGGGAAATCTTCACGATGGTATATTTGTTACTATTGACAGAAAATAACAGTATATCTTGGATCCAATTCTAAAGTCTGTATGTATTATTCAAATGTACTGTAAGCAAATAAATACAAATAAAAAAGGCACTATATGACAGACTAAGCTATTATTTAAAAATAACCTTGTAAACAATAATCAAACAAATACCATAAATTGAAAGCACACAATTCATCATTTTTAAGACGTCATTCTACAAAATATTCTCAATCGGTAAGCGATCTCAATCTGTTTTACCCACTAAAATCCTAAATTTCAATCCTTTTTGTTCGAAAGTGTCAAATCAATGTCAGTGACCAGTCAGAAAAACCGATCTATTTTTGGTTTGATCTCAATCTTAACCTTTAAGATTCGATATATATACAGTTAAATGCCAGGTGTTGAAACTTAACAAGACACAATGTCGGTTTATAAATTGTTATATCTACTCATGAGTAATTCTCTGACAATTAGAAATGAGATTTTATTACTTTTACAAAAGAAATTAAATAATAACACAATTATACTTTTCTTTGACATGTATTTATTTGATGTTGCATTAGTTTACTGTGAAAATAACATAATTTAACTTAAAATAAATTAAGAATTATTAATTTAACAAACTGCATAAAGCTTTGACACGAATTTCTTATACACGAATTATAAAATGCCTTTTAATTTATGCCTATATAATTACTAATTGCTATTGTGAGTTTATTGTTACCTTGAGGTAACAAAACAACATAAGTTATTAAAATAATTATAACACAAATATGATGATTACTAATGGTTTACAGCAGAATTTGTACAAAGATGAAAGAATATTATTTTTTTTAAGTCACATTTTAACATAAATCTTTATTGTGAACCGATTAACAGTTGACTGTCCTCAGTATTCTAAAACAATAGAAAATAACACGTTTAATTTCTTTCAACAATTATGTAGAAATAATGTTCACTGGACGAATTGTTAAACCAGTTTGAAGTATCGATTAATGTCTAGAAATTTGAACTGCAATGTATATTAATCGGTATTCAAATGTATGTATATTGATTCATTTGAATGTAATTAGTAATACTATAGACTGCCGATGAAGGATAACATAGTGAGGAATCTTGAACGCTTAGACAAATGTCCTAGAAACAATACCACTACTGACATATTGAAAGAAAATACATTAATTACCAAGCATTTGAGTTTGGTAATGTTTGTGGACTCGGGGCCATTCAAGTTTTACATTTTTGGGTCACTTTTAAGTCCTCTCCCCCCCACCCTATTTTCAGCAATAGTAAGCAATCACACCCACTCCATGATTACATAAGTGTTGTCATAATTGTGACCACCATTAAGACCGCCATCCAAAAATAAGCAAAAGATAGAACCTCCAACCCAACGTTTGATGGTTACGTTTCACTTGAACGACCCCACTGCGGTAATGTTTACTTACACCCATGTCTTCCCTTGGTAACAGGCTTTTGCCCAGCAGTAGATTAATTACAGACTAACATTATACGATAATGTCTATTGACCCGCAAAATGTAGAGTTAAATCAATCCACACATAATTTAATTTTCAAATTTACACATATTACTTTTATGAGCTTTTTTTTACACGGTGTAGGGCTCAGCGCTTTGACCACAATCACACCTGATGTTAAGTGACGATGTGTTCCAATATGGTAAACGCACTAAGCCTAGAGGACACTGGTTCTGGTTCTGGTGGCCGGAACACACCTATTGGTATTTGGCGACAAGTTATCGAACTTGAGGGTGGTAGCTACCCAGGTTAGCATTGCTAGAAAATGTCCTAACACCATGCTATTCGTTTCCTCACGATGTTTTCCTTCAGGCCGATTTTTGAGTTGGATAGGTGGGTTTGAACCCGCGTCCATTGACTCGGAATCTGGCCGCACTATCCACTGCGCCATCATCGCTTCATGTGTTATCTCGTCCTTGCAACTACGTCTGCCAATAATACAGCATAAATCCGTCGCCGAATTGATGATTACGTAAATCTGGAACGGACCCCCTCCCCGCCCGCCCTCCCATATCATCGAATTCGAAAAAGCTACCAATACTCACCCTGTGGCGGGGTCATCGACAACGACAGCACTGGTGGGTAGGTTAAAGATAACGTTTGCGTTTCTATGTAGCCAGTACGTGGACAGAGCTACAATGAGCGTAGTGAAGGCGCCCGCGATCCCGGCCAGCTTGGCCCCGCCCCCGCCCGAGCTTACGAACACTCGCGCCCACATCGTTTGCCAGACCGACTCGGTCCACGTCGAGTAAACACCCGATGACAAATCATAGTCTTCATAGTCGAACAACAAAAATAAAACAATGTGTACAATTCACACGGGGTAGAAGTGAAACCTTTAAAAAAATGTTACCCCACCCTGGGTTCGAACCTCTGACCTTTCAATCATACCGTGTATGAGACACGCGGATTAGTACACCGGGCTAATCTCGCTCTCAAAAATTTTGATAAACAAATCCGACCTCCATCAGATACGTACTGTCGCTTTTTCGTTTCATCGACTTGCAAATCACACCGATGCTCTTTACCTCTTAAGGGGTTAAAGAGAAATAAATTTTAAGAATAGTTATTTCATAAATCTATTGTTATCGCGTTGCAATTAAAAAAAAAAAGCAACTACAAATCATCAATTCGTAAATTTCTTATTACTGTGTTTTATCAGTATCAGTATTATGAAACTGACCAACTGACTACAACACAATTTTTATACCATACTAGCTGTGCGCCCGCGGCTGCGCCCACGTTTCATATGTTCTTCACTGCATTTTTTTTAATACAGAATTCTAATTATTTTCCTTAACTTTTTTCGGTACTAAGATAATGTAAAACTATTTCTATCAAATTCAAACACTTGGCAGTGCAACTGGGCGTTGAATAGGATTTTATTCAAAATTTCATGAGTTTTGATTTTTTTTTACACGAAACTCTTTAATTATTTTCGAAAAACAAACGTATCCCAAGTTACGCGGAGTAACTTCAGCTATCTTACAAAAGAAAATCCCGTCAAAATCGGTTCAGCCGTTCCGGATTTTACTTTTGACATTTTGTTTTTTTGTTTTTGTTATTTTGACATTACAAACAGACACTTCAATTTTATTTATTAGTATAAATGTACAAAAAGCAGATTTACAATAAACATTTTAATGTTTACCTGATATAATAAATGCAGGACTGACAGCTTGACTAAAGTTCATTGTGGTTTGAATACAGACTCCGGTGTGGTTCCAACCTCTCAACCAGTATGTCGTAAATCCCTAAACAAAAAAATAAATAAATATTAAAGCAGCGTAGTCTTTGCTAATAGATATCCTTTATTCGATTATGACGATTATCCGATTCAAACTTAATGGCGGCTTGCAAAATCGTGCGCGCGCTTTCGTATTTATACATACATACGTACATATCATCACGCCTTTCTCCCGTGGGGGTAGGCAGAGATTACGTCCTTCCACTTGCTACGATCTTGACACACCTCTTTCGCTTCCTCTACTCTCGTATTTAACACGCTTTTATAAGCTTGGGTTCTTCTATCTATCTGTTTGTATGTAAGTGGAAACTTCAAGCATAATTTTCACCAATATCCAGAAGTTCCATTAATTTGAAACTTTGCATACAAGGACCAATGACATTGCAATAATTTGATAACACTTATTAGGACCCGCCCGGATTAATAAATTCTTTACGATTCCTTCATAGCTTTGGACTTACAGTCGATAAAGAAGGAATTTAAAAATTCCAAATCATTAATTCCGACCGATAAAGAATGTTCCAATTTTTTTTAGTAAAACATGAGTTTATTTAAAAATATTTTTTTTACACGAAATAGGCTCAGTTCTTTGACCACAATCTCACCTGATGTTAAGTGACGATGTGGTCCAGGATGGTAAACACACTAAGCCTAGAGGTACTGGGTCTCAAGTGATGCTGTCGGAACACATCTATTGGTATTTGGCGACAGGTTTTCAAACTTGAGAGTGGTAGCTACCCAGGCGGGCATCATTAGAAAATGCCCTACCGCCATGCTATGGTTTCCTCACGATGTTTTACCTTCACCAAAAGTTCAGGCTGATTTTATAGTCGGATAGGTGGGGATCGACCCCGCGCCGATTGACGCGGAATCCGCCGCCGCACTACTCACTGCGCCATCATCGTTTCAAAATTAGAATGACGCCGATCGTGCCTCTCTATCGCTTATTCCGCGATCTCACTCGCACACTTGACTCAGGCGGAACGCGACAATGAGTCATGCTTTCTCGTTAGTGCAGCCGGCGTTTACCAATTTATAAAACGGTTATCACGTCAAAAATAATTGACAAATCGAACCAAAAATTAAAAAAGAACAAGCTTATATAGCTACCCGAACTAAAAAGTAGAAAATAATTTTAAATTACAAAGAGTTTACATTTAGTCTAGTCAACAAGTTCAAAAACGTGATAAATAGAGATAAAGATCCTAAAAATATGAGCGATAGCTCATTCGATTCGGAATCACCTCTAAAAAATGTTTTTGAAGGATTTTGGGGCAGGTAAAAAATTGCAATTGTTATTAACAAAATAATATTAACAAAAAAAAAAAAAAATGATATTTAGTTTTTCGTTAATAACTCAAAAAATATTACATTTAAGCAATTTTGAAAAAAAAGTTCGTTAAAGATGAGGAAATTTCCGATAAAAAAGTCTCGACTCCCGAAAACTCATCTCCATTATTTATAATTTTAATTTGACGTTGAAAATAGGGCTAAACGCTGCTGTTACGGCATGCGCGCGCTGCCGCTAAAGAGAGTTTATCAAAAGAAATAATTTTTTATAACATAAAATGTCATTTAAAAAATTTGAAAAAAATCTAGTAGCTTCTGAACACTTGAATGAATCGAGCCCCGTAGAAAAAAGTTTTTTCACCATTTTTCAAAAAGTTATGCAATTGTTAATTAACAAATTTTTTTCCCAATCTCCCTTGGCATAAATAATGGGATAAAAGGTATAAATAATTGGCCTATAAATTTTAAACTTCGTGGAGCCCTTGCGGTATATATACTTCATAAGATCCTGCAATAAAAGTTCATAAAAGGAGTAAAAAGCTTTGAGTTTTTTTTTCTAACCGAGCTAATGCTTTTGACCGGAAGGGCCTTTACGGTTTCACCGTAACTTTGGGGCCGAGTGCTGAATGCATTCCAACCGCAATAAGGTAACTTACACGTTATAGATAAGACGCGTGACACTAACCGGATCCGTGATAGTGTTGCATTCGGTCTGGTTGAGTCCGAGATGCGTCCCGGTGAGTAAAGCGAGCAGGTGTCCCGCGAAATAAGGCGCGGTTGTCGGCGCCGCCGCGACGCCCACGTACAGCGGGGCCGGTTGCGCGGCCACTAGTTCGTCCGCGCCCGCGTTCTGTACGTACTCACTAGCCAGTAACAAGCGGCACGCTTGACTGCGAACGAAGCAGTACAACATTTCGTCCACCTGCGCGAATTTTTAATACTTAGAGTGTTCTAGTTCAGTTTTTTTTTTTAATTTTTTTTACATAACATTACAAAAAACTCACTCCCCAAAGGGTTAAAGGCAGAGGTGAAATAGCGAACTAAACCACCAACATTTAGCCGAGCTTAGTTCCGTCCCAGATGGCGAGCAGGGAGCGAGCCTGTCGCCCATATCGGGTACAAATTCCAGACTCCGGGATGATATATGCTGAGTAGAAACACCCAATAACCCGAGACCTCAGAAAGACTGTTGTACCGTAATACAACTGCGCCACCGAGGCGTTATTTTTACACGGTATTATATAGGTTCAGTTTTTTGACCACAATCTCAGCTGATGTTAAGGTGACGATGCGGTTCAGGATGGTAAACGCACTAAGAGTAAAGATACTGGGTCTCAAGTGATGCTGCCGGAACACACCTATTGATATTTGGCGACAGGTTTTCGAACTTGAGGGTGGTAGCTACCCAGACGGGCGTTATTGGAAAATAGCCTACCACCATGCTATGGTTTCCTCACGATGTTTTCCGTCACCGAAAACTCAGGCTGATTTTAGAGTTGGATAGGTGGGGCTCGAACCCGCGTCCATTGATGCCACTGCGCCATCATCGCTTCAGTGCCAATATAGTCGGATTTCATATCGATGGATGGATATCGATAGCATCGTTTAGCGAGTCTCGGTCGGGAAAAACTATACCATTCGCGTTACCAATGCTATGACGTCAGCCGTCAACACACAATAAAGCTCATTAAAATTTTTATTTATTAAATAACAGAGTTTTAGTTCACCTACTGCATTGAAAAAAAACCTTATCGTTTGGATTTCATTTTTGTTCGTTCCAATTGTTCAACGGGGGTGTGATTAATTTACTTATTTTCAAGAATAAAAACATTACAAATTCTAAACAAATTTGCGTTTATTATGTTACATGTTGTTAAATACTATTTCATTAATTAAAAACAAATACTACAGCACGACTCCAAAATCGAAAATATCGATATATATGTTCGATTTTCGCATAGTATCGATACAACGATACGATATACAATATCGATTTTTTTAATCTGCATGCACCTCCCTACACCAGATGTGATCAAATGGTTATCTTTGCGGAGCCTCTCGTGGGCACGACGCGACCACCATACGCATAGTTAATCAAAATCCGTCCATAGTAACAAGTTCAAGTTCGTAGAGTTCCGGGAATCATTAAGTGTATCTACCTGTAATGGCGACTTTCGATACAATCTCATGTGTCGGATGTCGTCATCGAGTGTGAACTCTATTTAATATGTCGATTACCCATAAAAATGAAACAATGGGAAAACAATAGAAAGCTGGCGTAAACGCCAGGTTAGTGCTCGAGGGGTTAATTTACTATCAGATAAAATTGTATGATATATGTATTTATAAAACTTTTTACAGTAAAATTAAAAAGTATTGAAATGACTAATTACAATAATTAATTTCCTACTTTGTATTTACTAAAAGGGTGTTCGGATAAAATTTAATATAGGATTACTATTACTATTATTTCGTTTATGTCTATAAACATAGAAAAATATATGTACATCAAATATGGAATGTATAAAAAATTAAGTCAGTTAGCTCATACCAAATGTGCTGATGTAGTGAAATTTCCAACGTACTGTTTGCCAGTTATCCTCTGATATAAGGTATTAGCCAATACAGTTGCTAATCGAGATAAAATTTCACTTGAATATCACTTTCTTTCATAGTACCATTCGCTATCAGTTCAGCAGTTGATAGAACTAAAAATTAACGATTTTTTTTTTATTATAACAACGCATAAATTATTAATAAAAAAATATGAGAAATATAAATAGAGTTAATTAGGAATATATATTTTAGGGGCTGTTCAATTATTACGTATACAAAAAATTTAAAAACTTTTAACGTCCCTCCCCTTATCCGAAATAGTAAATCTCTTAAACCATCTACCTTTATCTATGATTACGTAAGCATTAACACAATAAAAAAAAAAAACAACAAAAATTAATAAGTGCTTAAGCAATAAATAACTGCTTACGTAACCACAATTCAGTCAACCTCTTGAAATTACGAACAAAATACGATTCAATGAAGAGCAACATCGAAATATTATATTTCAATGATGATTTACAAACTATATTAGGCAGTGAAGAATATAATAAAACGCGGGCGGAGACGCGGCACACCGCTAACCAGAAATAAGTAAAGTATAAAGACAGTCCGCCCCATCGACGCTTATGTAATCTTTATTTACAAGTAGCAATAAATTCCTAACTGAACTGTTAAGAGGATGTGCTAGAGGCATTTATCCCATGCAAACGTAGCCCCCTGTTCAGTCCCTGAATACAGTATTATGGTAAACATTTTTATACCGAATTACATATATACATCCACCACCGCCACACCTGTAAATTAGTTATTGTACCAAATAGGAGCATTTGAGAATCGTATTTTAACGTCATTTTTAGACGTTCGTCAAACAAATTTGATGAATAAAATTTTAAAAAGCAAAACGTATAGTCAGTCTTTCTTATTCTATAGCTGGAAGAAAATTAAAAGTCAGTTCAGTTTTGGCGCAGGAAACAGGGTACTACGAAGTGATGTTTTCGTCTATTTTGAATACGGTAAAATCAGCCCGAGCCGCAGTTGTCCCTTTCGCGTTTTATAACTCTTCCTTTCGTGCGCAACGCGATAGCAATAGATTTCTGAAATATCTACTTTTAAAATTTATAACCGATCGCATACACTCCCCTAAAGAATATTCTAGAAGTGTAATTGTACTCACATGCACCATCACTGCCGATAGTAATATTGCGATAAACAAAACCAATTTTCTCGTATAAATCCAATGCGGAGTTATAAAAGAGATTCGTGAATGTCTCTTTATGATCGACTAAAACTAGTTCGGGTAATTCGCCACTATCAGTCTCGTTTACAAGTATCCTCCTGAAGGAGTGTAAAGAGGAAGGCGGTAGATTTTTGGTAAACTCCGGTGCCACTGTTATATTGTATGCAGTTGCATAAGTGTACATTTCGTTTAGAAATTCTGTTACATTCTGTAAATGTGTACAACACATGAATTAAATATTAATTGTTGTCAAATTAATATCTCTCCGCTTGATATTAAAAATAAAAAAAATCTTTATTCAATTTAGGCCGTAATAAGGCGCTTATGAACGTCAAAAAAACACTACCACCGGTTCGGAAAATAACTCAGTCGAGAAGAGCCGGCGAGAAACTCGAATAATTACTAATAATTACATCATTGTTAGCGGAAGCACAGAGAGGGGTGTGAATGCCAGACATCACTATCGTTCACGTAATGATCCACCCTGTAATAACCTTTTCAAATTAAGACCTACTTGACATGGTGGTTGAACTTCTTGTCAGGTAAATCGGTAATGTTCTTTGGGATCTTATCGTAAAACCTATAAAACTTTTAATATACTTACTTAGCCTAAAGCGTGGGATTTATTAACTAAATTCATAGTAATAAATAAATAAAATTGATGTGTCTGTTTGTAATATCGAAATGACAACTTTTTACTAAATACTCCAATTACCGAATGCATATACGACACCTATACAAAAACATAATTGCTAAAAAAATGATGTCTGTTTGTTGCGGCTAATCTTCAGAGCGGCTGAACTGATTTTGACGAGACTTTTTCTTCTATATAGCTAAAGTTACTACGCGTAACTTAGGCTAATTTCTTTTTTTTTTTAAATAGTATTTTGCGTAAAAAATTAAAACTCATGAAATGGCGAATAAAATAATCCGATTCAATGCAAAGTTTTACTGGCAGGTGTTTGAATTTGTGAGAAATATCATTGCTGTTTCTTAGTACCAATAAAAATTCAGGAAAATATTTAGGGTTCAGTTTAAAGCGGGCGGAGCCGCGGGCATACAGCTAGTTAATAATTTTGTAAAAATTATTAAATAAACAATACTTACTTGAGGTATAACTGAACTATAAGGAGCGTAAGCATATAGAGGCCAGGTGGTATCATTCGTATGACTAACAAGGGAACCGCCGATCTGGCCGAGTTCAACGTGTAGCTGAATCTCTTTAGGCGTAAGAGGAGCTTGTGGAGGCCACGCGCCTCTTTTTATATCGTAAGCCACGCGTTGCGACCCTATATAGTCAAATGCTTCGCCATTGAATAAAGTCCATAGGACGTTTTGATCTAAAATTTACGACATAAATAAATATATTTCATTTCCAAATTGAAAAAAATTACAATTTAGAAGACTAAGAAATTATTATTTTATTGTACCCAATATTTTGTAGTAATATTTTTTTAATGATTGTTATTTATGTGTTCATATAAATCATTCAACTAATTATGCTGATACTTTGTAGCATAGTTTTTTTATGTACGCTCGCAAAAGTTTCTTTTAAAAAACTTTCCATGGCATTGATATATTGCCATCTAGTAGTATTATATGTTATAATTCGTTCAAAATAATGATTTCGAGTAGACAACATTATCCGCAAAATTCGGATTGTCAAGTATTTTGTTAAATTCTAATGATGCAAATGGCAGTCGCCATATTGGCCACTCGGATGCCATCTTGAATTCGTCAAGGCCGATTCACACGTATCAGTGAAGTTACAATTCCTATCTACCTATATTTTGTAAAAGATTGTGTATTATGAGTTATATTTCACCCGAGCGAAGCCAGGTTTTCATCTAGTAATAAATAATACCACGCTATCTTACGACGTAGTTATTGATAGTTTAAAGAGAACTCATCTAGTTCTGTATTTTCCTACTACAATGTGATGTAACGTAAACATTTGTCAATGCGTTCAAGTTTCCTCACGATATTTTACTTCACAATCACCCGACGGTGCTACTACATGTATACGAAAACATTGTATGGACTGAACATTTGGCTACCAGGAGTTTTTACACAACCTGTGTATTCGATTCCACTCATATATAAACACTTTTCAACAATAATTATTCACTGCATTACATATTAATACTTTAATTAATAATTAATAATCTTTCTTGTATCATATAGGCTGAACCAATGACGTAACTATGCCATCTGAGGCCCTTGGCAAATTTAATATTTGAGCCCTTGTAAAAAATGTTAGGATACTTTTGTTTGAGCTCGCGGTTTCGCGGGCCGGTGCCCGTGACATTTTGCCAGCTCTGCCAATTCCACTGAGCTGAGCGCATTCACCATAATCTCATTTGATTTAAAGTGATGTGGTCCAAGAACACCTACAAGTTTTCCTTCACCGACACCTCGGGCTCATCATAGAATAAGATAGGTAGATTCGAACCTACGTCCATCGACGAGAATTCCAACCTCACTATCACTGAGTCATCTCTGCTTTAATATTCCACGATTTAGGTATATAATTGTAGGAGCAAGTGCTGTTGGTAATTTCACATAAACAGCTTTTGTGACTGCAGTTCAAAAGCACTTTTGAAAACGGTCACAAAAAACTTTATACTTTTCAGACACTAGTAAGTGTCAAAAGAATTTTATTTTGTTATTTAGATATATACCTATATATATTATAATCATGCTTAGCCGAAGATATTTAATATACTAAATATAAGGGTGTATCCACACATGCTGCCGGTCTCACCGCACGCAGGATCGTTGAACTATCGTTAAAGTTAATAATGTACGTATTATTAGCGAATAATATGTTTGACGATGATATGATCATGGATGTTTTTCAGTTTTAACGTTCAAATGTAGTTCCAATATTTACGTTAAATTGTGCATAGAACAAGACTAAAATTCTCATCCGAAGCTGTGAGTTCATTACTACCGACAGACTGGGCGCGCCATCGCGTCTTTATTTAATGCTTGTGCCGTAGGGAATGTGTGGATCCACCCTAATAAAACATTATATTATTGTTTACCATATGATTGTGCATCTGTAACTGGAATCAATTTAGCTAGCGTAGCAGCTGCAGATATAAGCGTAACCAATCCCACAACGGAACTTGCCGCGCCAGGAGAGACCCCTTCGAAATTAATCAATACATGACATAACTGAGTATCGATAAAGTTTAACACTATTCTTCTTGATATTATTAGTTAATGGCAATATGTAAGTTAGCATAACGCCACTGGTACATGAAAGGATATTTTTGTAATCAAGTATCTAATGTTTCAACAATCCAACAAAATTGTGGCAATCCATTAATTTTTTTAAAGTCTCCATGTAGTGTGTTTTGTGGCCCCCCAGAACTCATGTTGTATGTTATTATTCCCAATACTCTTGTACAAAATAACCTAACAATAACATAAAATTACAATATATATACAGTAATAACCCGCTTAGCGCGACCCCGTTACGCGCGGTTTCACTATAACGCGAATTTCAAATTTCGCGCTCAAATGCCTCGAATTACGCGAAAGAGTGCGTATAAATATAATAAAGACAATAGATGTATTTTTCCGTAAAAAATAAGAGTATGTATTGCATAAAGTGTTCTTAGAATTAAAGTGATTGATTAAAATGATTTGTATTTTTTTGTATTAAATTTTGACTACGTTTAATACGCGAATTTCAGTTAACGCGATTTTTTTCGGAACGTATCCCTCGCGTAAAGCGGGGTATTACTGTATATGTATGTATTTAAGAAAAAATATTTATTTTGACATTACAAATAGACACTTCAAATTTATTTACTTGTATAGATAATTTAAAGTTGTGTTATGTTACTTCGGAATGCATATATGTATTTCAATAGACAAAGATAAATCAATTCAGTATCCCTATTTTCTATTTTTAGTATTTTCAATAGAACAATTTTGGGAAAAGTTTTTCCTGAAATTTTAAATAAAGATCATGGTCAAGTTTCAATCATTAGGCGAACACTATAGAATATTAAAACATGTAAATCATATAGTCGTAAAAAAAACACATATAAGATAATGTCATGACAAAAAAAAAAACAATCTTACTTACCGTCAAATAATGAAGCAGTATCGATTCTTGCCGTAACCAACGTGACAGATTTTTTTTATAGTTCCGTTCAGCTGAAAATTATTTACGGTATACGTTAGTTTATATTCGTCTTATTTATTCCGTCAAAGAACTCAAATATTAGAAAATTAAAGACTTATATTATACGAAAACAAATAACATAGTTTAGTACAAAAACAATTATAATAACTGAGGATTGATATTTAAGGATTTATACTTGCAAACTTTTAATTACCTACTTTATTAAAAATTATTGATCAGCAATACGTATCAACTACACGCATACGTTTTCCTTTCCTCTATTCCCGTAAAATTTTCCTTAGTGTTACATACTTAAATTTAGAGTTGCCAGCCTGTCTGTCTAAAATTAATCTCACGAAAATGAATTGCAAACGTTTTAACTCAACATTAACAACATTACTTTATACATAGTTGTAGAAAACCTAGAAATCATTAAACACATGAGATGCACAAAGGTGTACCTTTTATTAGATAAAATAAAAAAAAGTATTTTAGGAATATTTCAAACACTCGCAAGAGTATTTTGACTTTTTCTTCAAATTTTTAATAATGATTATGGTCGACCACGAGTCTAAAACTAGTATACTTAAATACCCTGAGCGAAGGATTGTATAGAGATAAATAAAATATAAATAAATAGTTATTACATACATTTCTTAAGGGGAATAATGAATAGTAGATATTTTGATCTCCTAAAGGATCGCACACTTTTGTAGGTGTTAGAAGAAGTGCTGAAGTAGCTGATCTGAAAGTAAAATTGTTACTTTAACATATAGTATAAACAAGTGCGTAATTTTTAATTAAAGATAAAGTACTTTAATGTAAAATAGAACGACACGTAATTACATACTGATCTCATTTACTTTTATAGAATAGGGTATACGAGATTATAATACTGTATGATGTACTGATACTGTGTGATGTATGATGATAATTTTATGATGCAAAAAAAAAAAAACAAAAATCTTTATTACTTTTACAAATTTAACTCACAAATATATGTCTATAGATCCCCGCACTAGGAATTAATTCCTGTATCGCGGGAGTTCATTCAAATTCCAAGTTACAGTAATAGATTACTCTGTGATTTGTGTCGCAAGTGTGTCAAAAGATTAATTAAATCTACATTCAAGTAGTTTTTATTACATAATTAATTAATGATCTATAACTAATGATGATAGAATGATTTATATAGATAAAATGTATTACAGATATTCCACAGAGAAAAACAAACTTATAAGAGTATGGAGTTATTGGGGAAATTTTAGTCTGCCATGTAATTATCCCAGTTTTTTATGGAAAACTTTTTAGTCTAAATGGATGGTCTAAATGCATTTGCCTTTTCCATATAAACAAGTAAAAGGAACCAAAAAAACTATATTCATATATTCACAAACTTTTAGAATTGTTGATTGCTAGTTATTTTTTTTTGTGTACAGTGAGCAACAGCAGTATTGCTGTGACTTTGCCAAATAATAAAGCGTGTTAAATAAATTGTAATCTTTACAATAAATTTTCCTTCTTTAGTAAAAAAAAAAACATCCATACCGCCTCAAACAAATTTGACTATTAACAGCTGCAAACATGAATGAGTTCAACTGTACTGAACACAGAGGCCTGCCTGCTTGATCATTTTTATTAATATTGAACCTGAAAAAAAAAAACTTTCTTTTGATAAACAACATCATTAAAACATTTGGTTTTATTGTTCTATAATTAAAATGTAAAGAGAAAGACGAAAAATTGTATTTTTAAAGGAACTAATTATGTAATGACAGAAAAATTAACATAACATATAAGTAATGTTGAAGAGAACTTCGTCATCATTACCAACGACGCAAGTTAAGGAAAGCGCCAGATAATTCAACAAGAAACACTGACATAATGACTAACCCAAATACCGACGCCTATTCAGGTGCCGCGAAGACACTACTAAAAAAGGTAACATGTCTTAGTATCTCCACCTCCTTATATGAGGAGGTTGAGAGGACTATAACGACTCGTCAAACATCGGAGTTGTTAACCCCATATCTAGTTTACATGTTACTCATATTATTTTTATTTAATTCTATTAAATATCCTATTAAATAGGAGAGATTAATTTTTTATTTAAATCTATACCATCATCATCATCTCTCTACCCTTTTCCCATTTTTATAAGGAGTCGGCGCAACATGTCTTCCTCTTCCATTCCTCTCGATTTGTTGTCATCTCCGCATTCGCTCCTTTCCTAAGCATATCATCTTTCACACAGTCCATCCATCCTTTCTTTGGTCTTCCAAAATTTAAATTTAAATCTATACCAATAAATCAAATTGAAGTGTCTCTTTTTGTAATATCAAAATAACAATTTACAACTAAATATATAATTTAATATTATGTATACGCTACCTATACCAAAAAAAAAAACTATTTATAAAATTTTTGTCTGTCTGTTTGTTTGTTCTGGCTAATCTCTGAACCGATTTTGGCGGGACTCTTTTTTGGTGATAGCTGAAGTTACTACGCGTACCTTAGGTTGCTTTAATTTTTCGAAAATAATTACGTTTTCGCGTAAAAAAATTATAACCCATAAAATTGTAAATAAAATTCAATTCAATGGACAGTTTTTACTGGTAAGTGTTTGAATTTGTGAGAATTATGTTAGTACCAAAAATAATTTCAGGCAAATTATTAGGGTTCCGCATAAAAAAGGAAAACACAAAAAATTAAAAAAAGATGATTCAATGGTCAGTTTTACGAGCAAGTGCTTGACTTTACTTTATCTTAGTACCAAAAAAATTTCAAGAAAATGTTTCTCAAAAAAAAAAAAAGTTTCGTATACAAAAAAATTAAAACTGAAGAATATTTGAAAAGCGGGCGCGCCATGGGCTACACAGCTAGTTTAAAATATTTACATATAAAAAACCTTTGATTAATCACCTCTTAAAATAGTGCTACTCTTAGAGAAAATTGGAGTCTGTAAATAACCTAAAATACATGTATGATATTATCCATACATTATTAATATCATAATTTAAGAATATATTGCTCATTTTTTCCTTTTTACAGTAGCTACCCATTTTATTTCTTTGGAATCATTTCCAAGCTGTAGGAAAAATATAGAATTTACACTGACTGTTTGTGTCATTTTTCAGATCACAACATAACATCTGCTCTGACCCAATAAAAACAAATGATAGGAAATCTTATAGTAATTTTGTTTGATAGAAAAACCTAACTAGTTTCAGATATCTGCAAGGGCAGGCACCGCAATCTCTTTGCTATACCCCTATCACGCACTATGTCCGTAGTGATTGGGAAGCATAGTATTAGAGTAGGTTAACAGCAATATTAGTTCAATTTGATTTAACATTATTCTGAAGACGTGTCATTTATCGACATTTGACGTATCATTGCTGTCATTTAATGTAGCAAAATAAATAATAAATGTAAATTGGACTAACACTTCTCAATATGCTTCTTCACTAATGGAGAAGACAAAAAAAACAAAGACATTCTGATTTAAAATATGGAAGGAATAAACCTCAGGCTAAGGTCTGAAATGTGATTTATATGACTATGATCTATGAAACACTTAAAACATACTTATAGTAAAGTAAAATTTCAAAGAAAACTTTACCGCTCATAACAGTCCTGTATTTTAACAATTTCTTCACTTCTTGATTCAGGCAAATAAAATATCGGAAATGGTATGTCACGCCTTAAAAGGCCACTTCCTTGCTTATTCCATTACAATTCCATCACCTCCATCTGTTGATGAACATTTACTGCCAGGACTTGATGAATATTCGTTTGGGCATCTCGACTCTTGTGTGAATGATGCTATGCTAAAAGTAAATAAGTATAGTAATTCTTCTTTATACAATAAGAAGCACTTTAAAAACACTGCCTGTAACTAAATATCTAATTGCTACAAGTGGAAATTAAATTAACATAAACTTTAAAATTGAAGCAAACAAATTTTTTTTTAAATCACCTGTCATTAGCTTTGTCAAACATCAGAATACCAGCAATGTTCTGAGAATTAGCCATAAACAGTTCAATTACATCTTGGAAAAATGAAGTACTAACAATAGCCATGTATGGACCAGCACTGGCATTGTATGCAAGCCACTGAGCTTCACTGATATTGTCAACTATATGCACAACTCCAACGGCTCCTTTGTCCGTAGCTGCCAACAAATTATATAGAATACTATAGATCATTCCGGGAAGAGTAGAATAAATATATATCAATGGTTTTTCAATTGACCTGATAAAAATGTTCTTTACCAACTGGTGTTAGTAAATATTTTAATAATACATAATATTACATTTTGGAAAATAAACTACAAATGTACATTGTATATAATGTTAAAGGGTATTTAACAGTTTGTATATTATTAAATCATTCTATTTTGCAATAACTGGATACAACATGACTGTAATGTCTATACTTACAAGAACATCCAGCTTGATGTGTACCATTTAATCTTCTGAAACATGCTGCACCACCTTCAATAGCTGAATAAATTTGTTCATGTAGCCTTTCACAATTACTAACTGTAAACACAAATTTCAATAAGTAATAAAATTTCAAAAAACTATTAGAAAGATTGGCAAAATAGTTATCAGTGAATCATTGGCACTGCTTCATTCTTATATAAACAAATGCATTTGTCACCTAATACTAGTGACTAACCCATTCAATAAACTGGTATGACTGACTGAGAATGACACCTTCTACCATTTAATGTAATACATATAAGTTTTAGGTTTGCCTCCATTATGCGATCCTAATTTATAAAACACAGAACATGCTTTTATTCACATAATGACAGCCAAGAGATTGTAGAAACATAGGTCATGAATCTACATATAAATAAAATCAACGTATGGATGTCCTCCATGTAGTCCTAAACTATTCATCTGCTTATATTGTAACTTTGGTGAGTTGTTCTGAATACACAGGTGAAGGTTCCTAACCCAAAAATATTTCTATGACTTCACAACACTCGACAGGCAAAGCTAGTAAGTTATAAATGTAACACCTTTACAGTTATCTGTATCACTTCTATATTAAAATATTAGTCAAACATCTAATGAATTAATGAATATAAATTGAATAATTTTATGAAAATTATTTTAAAGTATAGATTCATGTTATATTTTTCATAATAAAACGTATAAATAAGTAACATAATATTTTGAATTCAGAGTAAATCTAAGGGCTAAATTGAATAGGTAAATCGAAAAGGCTTCTTCTTATTCCTCAGTTATAAAAGTTCACGTAAAATTTTCTATTCTATTCCCAAATCATAATAGTGAGAAATTTATTATATACAAAAAATGCAAATATTTATACTTACCCATAAAAACACTAGATAAATATAATAGGTGAATGTATAATAATGCCATATTTATTTTTGCATTACATTCGAATATTTTGTAAATACAAGAATAGCCGTATACTATATAATTAAGCTTTAAAAAAAAATTACAAATAGCCTATGGATACTCATGAAAAGAATACGTTTTGGAATATGACCTTAGAATTTAGGATAGTCCTTAACATAGAACCACAGACTTACTAGAGATGCTACATAGAACACTATACTTGAAATAGATGTGCCATTCGAGTTATAAATTTCGTAACATGAAGTACCCAACCACATATGTACAACGCGGTCGCTAGATGGCGTTCCTATTCTTTATTTCACTTTTTGTTAATTCAACGTATTGTTTGGACTATGTTATGGTCGAGTAAATATGCAACAAATTATCGTAAGCCAACGGTCATAATCCATTTTATCACAAAGTTCCAGGATTCATTATCTCAGATAACCCCTGAAATGAAAACTTTATTGATGGGTTCATTTTATGTATAAAAATCTATTTTGAGTATTTATCGAAGCTAACAAGAACCATGGCCACTCTGTACCAGATATAATAATGGAAAAATGTACAATAGTCAGAAAAACTAGATAGTTCATCACTCGTTTTATGTTAGATTTAGTGACTCAATCTTTTTTCGGATAAAGCACAGTCTATCTAACCATTAAACGTGAATTGCAAATTTGGTCCCGTCTCCACGTGGTGCACCATGGACAATGTTCAGCAGTGTTCATATGGAACTACTGTTGACCATTGGCGAAGAGGACCAACCCAATCCAAGGAGTAAAGTGAACCGTGCCGAGGGATGCGTGGCTGGGGGGAGCGCAGTCGTGAACGGTACCTCTCTGATACCGGAGAACTTCAGAAGGTAATTTTTACTTTTCCACCGACATGCAAGGCTCTGTCTGTGGTGACCTTTTATTTCCCTAGGTTCTCGTGAGAACAGTATGGATGACAAAATAGATGATAATATGCTCTTGGATTTGCATTCTTTTGTTGACGCCCGATAGAATTCTAGTGACGTCAGATCTTCTGGGACGGGGAGAGATAACACCTCCTCAACGCCCGGATTAAGTACCTCAACAACCCAGAGGATGGATCCTAAGGTGAAAGTTGCTTCGGTGACTTTAACGCCTAGGGAGACTAACTCTGAGAAAAAAAAAAAAAAGAGGTAAGAAACTGATAATGTCAGGATCTGCTAAGAAAAGATTCCGGAGGCTGGTGAAGGCAAACATGAACCCTACTTAGGCGCTTGCGCTATGCCAAAAGCCCTGGAATGCAATTGTTTTAGAAAAGCCCGACAGACCAAAGGCGTTAAAACGAATTTGGTCATAGGAGGAATTTCTTACTACACAACCCAAAAAAGCTTTCAAAACATAGATTTGGCGAGATTGCTGGATCTACACGCGTGGGTATTCGCAACGTGGATCTCATGTGTGTAGAACAGATGAAACTGGTCCAAGAAGTTTTATTTATAAAACGCTTACTATGTTTGGTACGTGTATCAAGTGGAAATTTGTATTGTTTCCTGTTTATTACAAACCTTCTGCAGGCAAAATGGTTATTACATTTTCCATTAGATACGGGAAGACATTGCCTTTGTTTGGCAAATTTACTAAACTTGGGCTTCTTCTCAATATGGCATAATTTACTGGCATGTGACCAAAACTCTTCAATGTCAGTAATAGCTTCTTCGGTACTTGTGGAACACAGTAGACCTCCGGTGATTGTTTGTGATATATAAATGTATTGTAATCTTTCACAATATCAATTCTACTAAAGCATTTTGACCTACCAAAGATTCATAATTTAGGCTCATTCTCTACTAAAAAAGTAAAAATCTACTAAAAGTGGGTGCTGTCTAGTAAAGTACTAGTACACGTAGTGATTACGTTCTCTCTGTGTACCAATATTTTATAGCACTTAGCAGGTTTATAGCTTTCTTCTAATTCTAATTCATTTGTCTAGTTTTATTTTTATGCTGGTCCTTGAATTGTATTTTGTTCAGCTCATATAGCTCAAAGATAAATACTAAAATTACATATCTTATTCTCATGTATCTAAAAAATTTAGGCTACAAACCTACAAGAGCATGTTATGTATAATTTCTACTTGTTTCTGATATTTTTAAATTTTAACGGTTTAAAATGATTGACAAAAAACGTTATTTATAGTCTTTGGAATCAGTTTTATAGGATAGTAACACTGAGGGATGGTGATCAGTGATGCATTATTTCCAAAAAGATCAATGAATGTTGAATCGAAGCGAATTGAAGGTTTATGAATCGATTCACAAAATAATTAAATTCTTGAAAGTCGATCTTTTTTTACTTGTTTTTTTTATTCATAACTAGTATTTTTTACTGGTCAAAATTAGATCATAATCATCACTTAGTAAAAAATTAAGGTAAAAATTGTTTCGGAAATTATTTTATTTACTAACTGTCTGCCCGTGGCTGCGCCCGCATTTCATATGTTCTTAACTGCGTTTAATTTTTTTTTTACGAAACCCTAATTATTTTCTTACGTTTTTTTGATTGTTACATAAGGTAAAAATATTTCTAATAATTTCAAGCACTTTCCTGTAAAACTGTATTGAATTTGATTTTATTCAAATTTTTATAAGTTTTATTTTTTTGCGCGGAACCCTAATTTGTTTTGAAAATGTAAAGTTAAAAGATTGAAAATTAAAAGTAGAAATTAAAAGCTACGTGGAGTAACTACAGCTATCTATCAAATAAAGTCTTATTATATTATTTCAGCCGTTCCGGAGATTACCCGGAACAAAAAGACAAAAAAAAAAATTGTTTTTTTGTTATAGGTATCGTAAATACATTCATATCTATTTAGAGGAAAAATAGTACTGTCACGTTACAAAGAGACACTTCAATTTTATTTATTAAGATAGATAGATATTACTAAAGATCGTTAATAGAAATTAAACAACAAAAGAAACAGTCTGAGGAGAAAAATATACCTAACTCTTTTATGTTGGGATATTTATAGGTAAATCCATATAAGACAAAACAAAAGGGACACTATAATAATCAATCTTTTTTGGTTTAAAATAAATAGAGTAGTTTTTTACAAGCATTTCAAAGTAAAAGGTATTAAATGATTTTATGGTTGCCAGAACACTCGATATAGTCCTGACGTAGTAAGAGCCCAACTAACACTGTTAGGTATTTACTTACTATCAGGCAAGATATTTGTCAGCCATATTAATAGTAACAAAAGAACGTTTTTAATCTCACAATGAAGCGAAAGCATTTGATCACAAAGCATCTCTTGACTTTTTAATTAATTTATTAAGTGAAATTATTTCATACATATAATTGTGTTTGTGTACATTCTTAGTTGTAAATAATTTTATGGTTCTTATAGAACCAGAAAAAGATTAACCTCGATTTCCTAGGTTCTTAGATCGATTTACTGGATCAATTCAATGCTAAATATCGATGAAAAAAAATGATTATTTGGTCTTAAAAATCGATTGTTTGAATAATTGATCTCAGAAACATCCCTATCAGCACTAAAACATGCTTTAGCATCTCTAATAAGTCTGTGACTAAAACTGACGCCATTTGTTAAAGCCAGCTGTGTTTTAAGAAAATAATCTGTCGTGTTGTGACTAGGGGCAGAAGGCATACAAATTCTAGAAAAAGTTTTCTAGGTAATTGTAAGGATTCATTAAGGATGTCAAGAAGAACCGTTGTTAAGGTGAGTAACTAGGGTTTGTTTCATGGTAATTTATAAATAAAATTTCCATTGTTCATCCTTTTCCATTTATTACGATATGCGTTTGTATTGAAATTGTTATCAGTAATAAGTTACATACAATTTATATTGCCTCAGTAACAAAGTTTTTTTACTTTTTTTGTCAATTGTCAAAAATGACTATTGATAACGGCAATTAAAATTATCCAACAATTACAATGTGAGGTAGATTTACTATACCAAAAATGTCCCTCCATTTTATGTTTGAAAATTTACATAGTGCTTGTTAGCTTACCCTCGTATATTATTTTTAATCATTTCAAACAAATATTACTTGTCCTAGAGTTATTATAGATATTCATTCATATACAACAGAGTTACAGAAGGTAAATAATAGTTACATTAAAATGTAGTATTTCATTATGAAACTAATTTACATCATCTGTTTTTTTAGCCTGACGCATTACCAGATTTGGATGACCTTTTACAATGTCCTGTGTGCTATGAAATACCTTCAGGTCAAATTTTCCAATGTAATGAAGGTCATCATGTGTGTGACCAGTGTAAAATTCGTCTTGATGTGTGCCCTGTCTGCCGAGCACTATTCTTTGGGACCCGAAATTATGCAATGGAAGAACTCATTGCTAATGTCAGAAAACTGAGAGCTTTTGTGAGTTTCTTTTATTTTCAACTACTATATATACTATTCATTAAGTAATAAAGTCAATCATTATAAAATATTTTTTTTTTTTTCAGAAATTAGGTGGGAAAATAACAACTGGTTCTGGATCATCAGAAAGTAGTACTCCAGTAAGAGAAGTTGTGTCTGATGAAACTGAAACTACTACTGCGGATGAAGATGATCTCCAACTTTCAAATGTTTGTATAAAATGTGTTTATAACAATGGTTTTTAAGTTCTATCACCAACCCAATTATAAATGATGTAATATGCGCCTTTTGTTCCCTAATGCAGATCCTTGCTGGTCATATTATTTTTTATCAAGTTTCAATATTATTACTCATCATAGATTTCTCAGTTGGAAATGTGTATATTCAAAAATTTTCACTCTATATACATATTGTATGTACTAATATAAAACTGTTTTATGCACATGTTATGTAGTTACTTACTGATTAAGATGTTTCAGCGATCCACACAGCGATCCACATTAAGACCTCCGCCAGCATGTAAAGGCGTTTTTCGGTGTCTAAGCTGTAAAAATGGTAATGCTGAACGTCTTCCACAAGCTCGCTTACTTAACCATCTTCGTTATTTCCATTCTCCAGAACTTATTGAGGTAATTTTTATAAAACTATTATTTAAAATTATTTTCAGCAACCCGTATCTATCAATATACAGTAATTTCTACAATAAAAAATAAGTTTAACATTTTGTAAGATTTAGAGGTACCAGCTTTAATATTCATATGAAAATGATTTTCATGATTGAATATTTGTTTCTAATATAAACTTTTTAGTAAATACATATGAATGTATATACAATATAGTATAATTTGGTATAGGCCAAAAGTTTAATCTTAAATCTTCTATCTCTCTGTTATCTTATCTCCGGCTGGCAAGTGCTTGAATTTGTAAGAAATATCTTTGCTTTCTCTTAGTACAAAAAATAATTACGGTTCCATATATGAAATGAGTCAAGGGTAGCAAGTCATGGTCAGTACCACTTTAGTGCCCCCTTTTTTTACACGATATGGGCTCCGTGCTTTGACCACAATTTCACCTGATGTTAAGTGACGATGTGGTCCAAGATGGTAAACACATTAAACCTAGGTACTGGTTCGTGTGTCTTCAAAAAATATGGTATGTGCATCATACATAACACATACTGTCTTGTGTGTGCAAATCTCCAACGCAAATAGCAGATATTCATTTGACAACTACAATATATTATGATTGGCATTATTTTCAGGGTCAATCTGAAAATGGAGAGTATACCCAAGCTTGGCAATTCACCACTGATCCCGGCAGAATAACTACCGCCATTCGAGTTTCTGACATGGGCATATTCTTTCTGATAATTGAAATTAACTGTAAGCAGAGCACAATAATTTTTTATGAATTTTGTGAATAAATTTATATATATTTGAAAGGTAGTCTTTGAAAAAGAAAAAACAGCAAAAATGGTATTTGTAGTTTTTCATTAAATTTTTTTAAAGAGGTATAGATCATTTAATGTTGATTGATGCTTACGTAATTTTGGTTGGCCCCTAACTGTTATTGAGATGAATCTTCTAATGGGAGGGCTTTGAAATAATGATCCGCAACCTCATTGTTTGGTGAAAAGTGGTGATGGATGGTAAACATTGTGTCTGCCCTATACGGTGGGAGCAGTGTCTCGCTTACCTTCGGGTATCGGAGAAGGGTGAGAAATACTCTCTTTTAAGTTTCTCTTCTACCGTGTGTATATTATTTGTACACACGTCATAAAATATATTAATAACATTTAACTTCTAAAGGTGCATTCACACATGTTCGGTGTTCGTGCCGCCGGCTAACTCGCCGTATTTGCGGCAGCCGCTCGGTGGGTGGCTTCAAAATGGAATGGTAGTGCTGTTCTATGATGTACACATTTTAGTACGTTAATATTAGAGGTATAACTTAACCAAAACATTTAGGCGCATGACAGGAATGCGGTTACGACGCCCGAACCCCGCCTGAGTCCCCGCGCTTTCCATAGTCACGCTCTTACGCACACTAGTCGTGTATTCGCTCTCGGCAGTGATTATCGTATTTCGTGATTTTTGAAGTTTTCGTTAGTTTTTATATGTTTTTATAGTTTATTTTGTTATAGTTGATTATTTAGTTATCACTTATTTGTTACTAGTTGTTATGTTTACAATAATTTGTTAAACTCAAAATGGGTACAAGCAGAAAGGAATCTCATTTTAAAAAATATGTCATATTTTGAACAAGAAAAGATAAAAGGGCATTATTGAAAACCGAGTGATTGCTGCTACTGGCATCATTCTACGCACACTTACAAGAATAAAAAAAAGAAGAGGAAACAACCAGACACTTTCACCACAACCACGTCCGTCAAGCGAGGCTCTGGAAGTGACCGAAAAATGTCAATGACGACGATAGCAGTAGTGCGGACATTACCAATGAATCTGATTTTAAAACAATGTCGGGGTTTGAGGAGTTAGACAATGATTCTGATTTATAAATATTAACATGTCAATACTAAACAGTAATATTATTATTTCTAGTAGGACCCTAAAGTCTTCTCCATAAATCAATAGAACTAAATAGGTAGAAATCAAAGTAATTACCGTTCTTGTAATTAGGTGTTCCTTTTCCTAGTTTCAATTACGTCATAGCAGTCATGCGTCTAATTGTTTTGGCCGAGTAGTACATTTAATCACTAAAACTGAAATTGCCATCATGATTTTATCATCAAAAATATTTCTCACTATAAATTAAACTATAAATTACATTATTAACTTAAAAGGAAATTACAAGGAAACTGCGTGCGGCACTTTATATATGTTTTGAAGCAATATAACCATGGCTTTACCATTTGTGTGGATGCACCTTTTTACAGTGTTTAGTGCTTTAAATTCAGTAGAAAAAAAATATATATTATAGCACAACTATACAATTAATTTTATTATCGTTATAAAAATAAGCTCAATAAATTCTATTGTAATTTCAGATAATTCTCTATGTGCTTCGTTAAGAATAGCTGCATCACCTTGGATAGCTCGTGAGTTCTCTTACTCCATAATAATATCTGGAAACGATCGTGAAGCTATTTTTTCTGATTGCGTTAGTATCTTAATATATTTATTGGTATTTTGTTTTTTTTTTTTGTTTTAAAGGTTTTCATAAATTATTAAACAATTTATTTCCAGGTATGGTCTGTTAGATCGTGCGATGGGACTCTGAAAAAGCGTGGACATTGTTTATCTGTGGAAGGTTTAGATGCGAACGCGCTGATCGCACCGGCAACTATCGGTTGCAAAGTGTCGATCCGTCGGTCGCCGCCCGAGGCAGCGACTCTGCAAGCGCAGCCGCGCGCCGTACTGCGCGTCGCGAGTCGCGGCGGCGCGCGCGACAACAGGGACGCTCGCGCTTCCGCTCCCGCCGGACCGAATGAACTCGAACCGTTCCTTCAGGACCTGCAGAACGACGTAGCTAGACTGACACGAGCGTTCGCTACGCTCGGCCGCGAGGCGAACGCTTTAGTACGTTCCGAAGTAGAAATACGCGCAAGAATGGAGGAGAATACACAAAGCAGACAGAACCCGGCCGCCCCAGTCACCGGCCGAAGGTCTACAGACGCCGAAGTAGACTCTGACACGACATCTGGCAACCAACGAGACAATGAACAACGCACGCAGTTGTCGCGTAGAGCTCGACGACGATTGCGGCAAAGGTTGAGGGCCGCACTTAGCGAGACGCAGCTACAGAACGAGGAACCTCCTCATGTAGTCATCCGACGGGCGGACACGCGTGAGGCGGCCACACGCAACAGTGCAGTCCCCAACAATCAACTTATCCTTATGACCGGTCTCACTGTGACTCAGCAAAACCCTGTCTCGTCATCGACTGCCAATCAGCAAATGACAAGCGGTCCCTCTAATGGACTTCCAGAAAATAGACAGAATGTGCGCGCCAATAAGAAAAATCGTCGCCATCGTAGATAAGAGTATCCTAATTATGTTTAAGCTTACTTTAACTTTAGTAAGTACTACTAAAATAATGACGTTATTATAACAAATGTTATACTAGACTGCTCTTTTCAGAGTCTCAACAGTAATTCGTTAGGGAATTTACGACCGTAAATGAATTTTACAATGTAAATATAAATTCTCTATTTTAGCAACCGTAAGATTACGAGTGCTGTGATAATTGTAACGCAATGCAGATAAATAATGCAGAAATAAAATAAATATACATTATATCCGCTAAGTAATTTCATAGAATAATTGTTACTAGTTTATTTGAAATAGATAGAATGCATTTTGTAAAGTATGATTTAATTTGAATTCGTATTGATATGGCTTTCATTGTTATGACATCAATAATGTGCTTGTTTTTTTACTAATGTGTAAAAAGTAGTTCTATAATAGAATTACTATTTATATATTCGTCATAACGAGATACTTAGTTAAATATATTTCAATAATACCAATGCTATTTGTTTACTTCCATGATTTATTCCCTATAAACAGCGGTGGGGTCTAGCCGTTGTAGTTGATGAGCAATCTTCTCGTGCATTTCAAATTAGCTCTAGCAATCCAGCAGCAGTGCAGCGTGTGTCTCCCTAACCATTTCTTTATTCATCTACAAAATTACGATTATAAAATTACAATCTTAAAACTATAAAGTTTAAAAAAATAAAACAATAGTTGGGAAACTACAACTACACTAATGCTAAACTACGAACTAATAGAGGATACGGGGAAACCGCGTCAGGGCTATTCCCTTCGACGGTGGCCTCTCCTTTGTCCGCGCCTACGGACAAGTCTACTGGTTGAAGCACACAAGATGCGTCCCTCGTGGACTAATCTGAGTTTCCTGGGAGTTAATCCTGCTATCGATCGGACTTTGAGGGGTCATGGAGACGCGCCCGATCTGTACGGGTCATAGTCACGGTCCTCCTTCAACTACCTACTCAGCTAGGAGAGGACCGGCGTATGAGATCGCGCGCCTGAGGCCTATGTATTAAAGACAAGTATCCACCTCTTCCTCTCCGTCTATCGGGAGGTCTAGCGTGCAACAGGGCGATGTTCTGGAGGTGAACGTGCGCCGACGTGTCCGCCCTGCGGAACATGTTGGTTCCAAGGCTGCTTATGAATGCATCCAAGCTCTCTACACGTAAGTCACGCGCAATTACGTGGTTGCTGACGTATCGCGGTGCCCCCGCGATCACGCGAAGCAAGATGCTCTGTTGGGCTCTAAGCCGTTTCTTGTTCGTTTCCGATAAGCGACTGAACCATGCAGGGGCGGCATAGGTAAATCGTGACCTCAAATAGGTTTTGCATAAACCAAGCCTCGTTCTCAAGGGTAGCCTTGAGGTGAGCACTGGACGCAGCATTACGATTACGATATGGCGACAGGCTCGCCCCCTGTCACATCTGGGACGGAACTAAGCTCGGCGAAATGTGGGTGGCGGAGTTCGCTATTTCACCTCTTCCTAACCCTTCGGGGAAAACAGGCGTGAGCTTATGTTATGATATGCGATAACGAATATATTCAATATTATGAATATGTAAAACTGACCCTAATATAGAACTCTAACTGGAGCTTGGAGTAGGGACGGCGATCTGAGATCGATTATTACAAGGTGGATTATTACGTGAATGATAATGATGTCTGGAAATAATTCACATCTCTGTGCTTCCGCTAACATTGGTTATGACTATGATTTGTATAGTTTTTATATTAAAAAATGATATATATTATTTTTACTAAAAAAAAAGAACCAGATCGAGTTTCTTGCCGGCTCTTCTCGACCGGGTTGTTTTCCGAACCGCTGGTAGTGTTTGAGCGTTCATAAGCGTCTTCTTAGGGCCTAAATTGAATAAAGGTTTTTGATTTTATTAATTGGATAATCGATCTTTTTGGATCGATACGTACCACTGGACCGATTCAGTGAATGGATCTTGTATACCACAAAATCGAGGTTCATTTTTTCTCTGCCTCGATAAAAATCACAAATTTGTACAAATGAGAAAAGTAACAAAACAAATACAAAGGAACTAAAATTTTAATTTGAATTATTAATCAAAAACATGTGTGATGGGCTCTATTAGGGAGACGTCCTGAGATCGATTAATTGAACAATCAATGTTTAGGAGTAAAAATTCGATTTTATTTAATGGATAAATTAATCCAGTAAATCGATCTCAGAACCTAGGAAATCGAGGTTTATTTTTTCTGGTTCTATGAGAACCATAAAATTACTTACATTTAAAAGGTACCCAAACACAAGTAAATGTATGAAAGATTTTCACTTAATTAAAAACTCAAGAAATGGTTTTGTGATCAGTTTCTCTCGCTTCTTTGTGAGATTAAAATGTCAAATTTGTAAGCGTGTGAATTTTGTAAACAATTAAGATGGTAAACAAATATCTTGCCTGATGATAAGTAAACACTTACATTGTTAGTGGGGCGCTAACTACATCAAGAGAATTTAGACTGTGCTAGTAACCATAAACTCTCTTCACTTTAGATATTTAACTTTGATATGCTTGTAAAAACAAATCTAACTATTTGAAAATGATAAAAGATTGATTATAATAGTATCCCTTTTGTTTTGTCTGATATGGATATGCTTATATATATATATGCAAAGATGAAATAGTTTAGTATCTTTTTCTCCTCAGTCTTTGTCTTTTTAATGTCTATTGACGAGTGTTTTCAATAAAATTATTTCGAAAACAGTTTTTACCTCTAATTTTCAATAAATGATGATTATGGTCTAATATGACCAATAGAAGAATACAAGTAATGCATAAAAACAAGTCGAAAAAGATTGATTTTCTAGAGATCGATATATTCGATTTCAATTTTTTAGTGAATCGATTCTTTAACAATTCAATTCAAATTGATCCAAAAATCGATCTTATTTTTAAAGAATCGGCATCCCTTTATCAAAGTACTTTGCTAAACACCGAAATATTAGGCACGCCTAAAGAAAACAAAAAACCTCATCATTCTGTTTCGTTCTTTTCAACGATATTGACATAAGGCGGTCTTATTCTTTTGCGAATGGAACAAAATCTATGACTATGACTATAATTTAATCTGTCTATGAAGAAGAATAAGAGCTTATAGCAATGCAACTTTAGCGAATGGCGTTGCCAGTCAACTTCCGGTAAAATTCTTTTAGTTTAGCTACCAGCCACTAGATGCCTTTTACAAAAATGGAATGTTCTCGAAATAATGTATTAACTACCGTTATAAGTTTTTTGATCAATTTATTGTATATTTTTAATGTAATAAAAAAAGTGTGTGTGTACTTATGTACGCACGTAAGAAGTTATATTTCTTTGACGTAATAATAGAAAAAAAATTGAATTTAAGGTTGGTCATTTTTTAAATATTTTTATTGATTTCTTAATTTAATATTCACTTTTCATTTTTATCAAAAAAATTTCATTACATTTATTTAGTTATTTTTATAAATATTTAGTATTTATTCAATTTAATAGCAAATATTAAAAATTAATATTATAATTTGATGTTCAATTTTAATTTTTATCACAAACTTTTTATTAAATTTATTTCTTTATTTTGAAAATATTAAATAACCAATAATAAGTATTTAACATTAATAATTTAATAATATTTAGTGTTAATTATATAAAATAAAAATACTTTAATTTATATCAATAAATAATACATACGGATAGTTAACCTCAATTATATTGGAGCACTTGAAAAAGTATATAAGCACAATTTTTTTCACTAATATTCACAAATAGTAAGTGATATCAATCAAAATATTCAATTTAAATCACTACTGAATATAATTTATTAGCACATATATAATTCGCACTTGTATGAAACTAAAACACGTGTTGTGAATGTATAAACTAGTAACATGTTGATAAATATTATAAATATGAAAACAGTGATCAGAGGTGACGAGCGTACCAACATGCGCGACTAATATCGAGGTTCAATTTCTATTTTTTGTTGGTAGCTTTTTTTTCGAGACTTAATGAGCGGTTAAGCAGACAACTTCATACTGTTAATTTTGTGTCACAGATGCGCGCGCATCTTAAAATTTCACTCTCATCATTTTTTCATAATGCGCCTAAAGAAGTATAACTTCAATAACTGCTTTATTAGATACAATAATTATTCCAATCAATACTTTTTCAAATTGATGTATGAGTAAATTAATAAATACGATTAAAATTCAAATTCCGTCTAACTTAATGTTCAAACTTTACGCAGAATGATAAAAAAAACTTAAGAAAAATTAATACAAGAAGGTAACTATAATATAAGATATGCATAATATATGAGATATGAAAGCTGTTCAATTATTATAAACTGTTCTAGAATTTGATGCTTTTGCTGTGGTATTTAGTGATTTGTAGTTGTAGACGACTTGTTAGAATTATTATTTATTGCAATAATTAGATGGCATGTGTTACGCTAATATTACAATTCAATAATAAACGAAAATTTTTCACCAGCCGTTTGGTTGTGAAAATAACGTAATGTAACGTAAAAATAAAGAACATACAGACAACAACAATATTTTGATGAATATTTCTTAGGTATTTCTTTTTCAGTGGATTTCGGAATGGTTTATATTCACATTTAGAACTGATAGGTGTCGTTGTAATCAGATTATAGGTTTTTTTCATAGCAGGACAACGGCTGTCGGGCCCGCTAGTAAATTATACAAACTAAACAGTTATGAAACATGAAGACGTATAATCATTATCAGTTAAAACTCATTTATCAGTACTTATAATAAAAGACTAACGAGACGAAATCTGGATCCCGCATACACTCCAGGTCCCACTTCTGGTGGCGGCTCAAGACGTGCTTCAGTCCCCAACTGGGGAGGGTCTTGACGCCGCTACCAGCGCACATGCACAACACTGCATACACACTCCTGCATATAACACACAGGTACAAAGGTCAAGTAAGGAACCTTTTTTAATTATTAAAAAAAAAAATTAAGGGCTTAGCTAGGTTCAAAATTTTTTTATACCAGGTAACGGCCATGTCGATGTTCGTAGCGCAGGTAACCCTTGTGCTAGTTAACTTTTTGCGACTGACTGCCTTCAGCACTCGCCCACAAAGCCAAGTTGAAGCTGCGAAAACCCTTTCGGTCAACAGCATTAGCTAGTTAGAAAAAAATAAAACCGGTTCATTGAAGATATTAAAGAAAAATACTATACGGGGTATTAGAATCGACTACAGAACACATTTCGATAGTTTTAATTTTTTTTTGTGTGTCTTCCTCTGCTATAAGCATGTTGTTTAGAACTTATGGGGTTTTTGGTTATTACTACTTGCCTAATATTTCTATTAATTATCTTCTCCATAATTTTGAGAAGAAAAGATGTAAGGTTTATAGGTCTAAATGAATTTGGCATAGCGTAATCCTTTTTGCCGGCCTTAGGTATAAAATGTACAAGTAATTTTTTCATAGTTCAGTTATATATCCCCAATCAAGGCTTGCCATGAAAATCTTAATTATCACTGGTGTCAGGATGTCAAGGCCTTTTGTAACAGCACCGGCTGAATTCCATCCTGTCCACGAATTCTGTACGTGTAGCTGCTCTATAACTACATATTAGTTATTACGTATTACCAAAATCGTTTACAAACAAAGAGTTACGTGCCGTCCCGAAAAAGAGCGGAAACTCTCCATAGGATCCGACGCTGCAGTTAGGCACCGACGCCCCGTGGCTACCTGCAGTCAATAACACAAGGGTTCGTCACGCAGAATTACAATACTTCTAGCGGATGAACTTCGGAGGCCGAGCGGCGCCCGAACGCGCCAGCCCCACACAACATCTGTTGACCATAAACCACATTGACGCAAAGCAAAAGAAGATAAAGCGATTGGATTTCTCACTTGCACAGATCCACATTTTCGGGCATAAAAGTAATTATATTTATTAAGAAATTTATTTCTACACAAACGACGAACCCAAAGTCACCAGAGTGGCACTAGCTCTTATAGTTTTCTTAAATATGGTTTGAATGACTTTATAGCCCATTTCACGCTCTGTGATCTTATAATGCTTGCCGCTCTACGCCAGTCCTCTAATTAAGGCTTTATTGAAGAGTGCAGTCTTCTTATAGTAAGACTCTTAGAACCTGAAGTAAGGAGCTCCATGGTTTCCTTTTTACTGTATGTAGAGGTCCCATCTTGTTTTTAGGGAGTCTTTTTTTTTAGTTTGTCCTTTGCGACCACCCTGTGAATTCTTCCTCCATGAGTCGTTTTATTGTTTTCCTCATAGAACTTTCTACAGGAAGCCCGCTTGGCTTTCATAATTTTTGTGTATTCTTAAAGTGCATTAAGCTCTAGATTCTCAATAGTCTTAATATTTTTAGGGAGTGCTTCCAGGTTAGACCTTAGGGTTTACCTGTAGGTATCCCATGAGGTATTCTTGGGGGCCCCTATATATAAGATTCTGGCTCTTTATTGAAACTAAGATCTCGAAATTAATATGTCTGCGATCAGCTATAGAGTTTTGGTAACTTACACATCAGTTTATAATATACCTAGCTGCATTGTTAGTGGCTAATGTTTTGTCTAAAACTTCTTGTCTAGCACGTGTAACAAAGGTTAGTGTACACCTTTATTTAAAATTTTAAGGTTACTAGTTGTAATAAAATCAAAAAGTAACTCTCCTTTCTCGTTGACGTCACTGCTACTCCAAGTAGTATGGTGAGCATTGGCGTCACACTCCACCAGCAGCTCAGTGTTGTGTTTCTTCGCATATTTCACTACCCACATGAGCTCTCCTGATGTATTACTATTCTCTCCGAGTAAATAGGCTGAACAAACTAATAGTCTGGAGACCTTCCACCTCTGAAAATTAATATACGCTGCAACAAGGTCATCTGAATAAAGCTCTGGAATACGTAGAAAGTTAGTTCTTTTGCTAAGAACTATACCAGCTCTGGCCTTAGCACCCAGTTTTGTGCAAAAACTCTCCCTGCGGTCTTCAATCCCATAATATTATTATTGCGCACCCCAGGGTTCTTGTATAAGAGCGAGGTCCACAACTCCCTCTGAGAAGAATTTGCCCAGTACCGCCGTTGCTGTAACAGCATGATGGAGGTTAACCTGGAGGAACCTCGCTTGACCAGCGATTTGTGTTATTGTTTTTTGCGTACAGATTTCCGACTACCTTAGTAAGTTCAGCTCAAGGTTGGATTCCTGTCTTTCTAGTCATGCTTCCTCTGTAACCTGCTTTACCTGAGGGATTTGGATGAAGGATATACTGCATCAGGGGCGTTGACCCTTCTAGCCTAGAGGCAGTGAAGGTAAAGGGAACAGGATTGCCTGTAACCGTAACTGTCTTAGTTTTACTTACCTCAGTATTAGTCTCCGTAGGCGCTGAGATCGCTTAAGCAACTTCCACCTCGGGGTCTATCCTCTGGGCTGATAAGGTACTTGGTCTGGGCGTTGGCGAGATGTTACCCCGCCGTCCTCGTCCCATAAGAACTGACGTCACAAAATTTCTCTAGGAAGGAGGTCAATAAGGGAATTTAATTTCAAGAGTACGGTGTTTTCTATTTTTTCATCCATTCTGTTCCCACGAGTAGCTAGGGCAATAAGAGGTTACCACCGACAGAGCCCCGCATGTTGGTGGAAGAGTAAAATTATCCTCTTTGGTTCTCCGTTATCAGAGGGGTACCGTTCATGACTGAGCTCCCCCCTGCTACGCATCCCTCGGCACGGTTCCCTTAATACCTTCGATTGGGTTCGTCCTACTCGCCAATGATAAGCAGTAGTCGTATAGGAACACTGCCGTGCATTGCCCAGGGTGCACCACATGGAGGTGTGGAGGTGGGACCAAATTCGCACCCCCTGCTGAGGCATAATAGGGGGTGGGGCTATGTGTTGCCCCGTAGGACCCTCTCGTCGTACTGAAAGGTAACATAAATTATTGGATATGTTTGAGTCATAATTTGCGCTTCGTCTTCACAGTCCTTGAAGATTTGCGAGGCTGTGACAGATTTGTGACAGAAGAAGCCTAAAAAAGGGTTTGTTTGTACTCAGAATGGAGTTGTTATTTTAGCATGTTATTTCGCAGCATCGCCCTCGGTGAACAAATAATTTCAGAGACAGGTAAGAGTTAGGTTATTTTTATATTTATTGTTAGTTTGTGTACGTGGGCGGGGTTTAGTAGACAGGTAGGGGGAGAACTTTCTTCTCCTTCTTCTTTTAGTTATGCCGAAAAAAACGGCCATATCAGAAAAAAGAGGGCATGGGAGGTAGGAGTCCCGGGCCAATAATTTTGTAATGGGAATGTGATGAATACATCATAGGAAGGTTTCAGGAAATGAACAATAGTGATTTCCAGGACATGTTCATTGAAATACAGATGGCACTAGAGGATGTCAGTGAGAAGATGGCTCTAGGGCACCATGTTAGTGTGCTGGAAAAGATCGGGAACCTTCTGAGGGTCTCTTCTGTGGCACTGTTATTCTGGCATCGTAAAGAGGCTGATATCTTGAGGAATGGATTGAAGAAACATGAAGAGGAGAGGTTCCGAGGGAAAACAATCAAAAGGCGACGATAAATAAAATGAAAGAAGATTGGCAGGCTGAAATGGAACAAAAAATTGAGTTTATGGAGCGGAACGAGAAGCTTTGAAGGGAGAATGAAAGCCTAAGAAGAGAGATAGGAAGGAATATAGAGGAGAGATGATTCACGATTGTGAGAAGGGGAGGCCAAGAGGCTGAGGGTGGAGGCGAAAATCGTGTCAGCCACGGCCCTCAAACTTGTGGCTCCTACACCAGAGAGGAGGCTACTAAAGCCCAAGCCGAGGCTTCCATCGCTGCCGCAGTCGGCTGTGGTGATTGCGGCCGGACGCGGTAGCAAGGTGTCTCATATATGGGAAGGTTCTGATGGGTGCTAGGTACAAGGTGGGGGTCGAAGACATAGGCATCGAGGACATTTTGTGCTGTCCTACCGCCACAGAATCCCGGATATCCCAGGTCCTTGTGGTGGAAAGCAGTTGGATGTTAACGCTGCCTGCTTCCGGACCTCCGTGGTGGAGTTTGCGGTAGTCTCCAGGCCAATAAAGCGGGCTGATGTCTGCCATTTTTGCCTGAAGGACTCCGTGACAGAAGCGGAGGTGATGTCGAGGCTGTCCCAGGAGGGAGGGTGCAAACTGGAAAATATTAAGGTTGGCCCAATCAGGGAAACTAAAAGAGGGACCAGTACACTCTATATATCGCTGCTGGTAGAAGCGGCCGAAGGGTATCAGAGAAGGGGCGATTAAAACTCGGGTGTGGTATAACCCAGGTCTATGCACTGTAACTCCGGCCCCCGACGACTGCCGCAGTGTCTATTACGCTGCAGCCGGGGGCGCAGGAGAAGGGCCTCTCTTACCTAGAGGTCCTCAAGAAGGCGTCCGCCGGGGTCAAACTATCGGACCTCGGCATTACGGGCACAAAATGGAGGAGAGGCGTCACCGGGTCATACATTCTTGAAATACCCGGTGGCGATAATGCCCAGAAGGCAGACACCCTCGCGGCTGCCCTGAAAGGGGTAGTCCCTGAGGGTGTGAAGGTGGCCCGGCCCATGCGGCGCGCAGAACTGCGCGTCGTTGGGCTTGATGAGTCGGTGACGGCGGAGGATCTTATCTCTGCCGTCGCCGGAGCGACGGATTGCCCACCGGACAACATCCGGACGGCCGGTATACGCCCCGGTTTACGCGGGCTGTACTTGGCCGTCATATCGTGTCCGGTGGACACGGCGAAGAAACTGGCTGATGGCCGGAGACTGTTGGTAGGCTGGGTGAGCGCAAGGGTCCAGGCCCTGCCACCAAGGCCCAGGAGGTGCTTCAGGTGCCTCCGGGAAGGACACCTGGGGGTACACTGCACCTCCAAGGACGACTGCAGCACCTCGTGCTACAAATGCAGTCGTCCGGGGCACAGGGCGGGCGAGTGCGACAGCGAACAGGTGTTCTGCTGCCTGTATAACGCTGAGTGCAAGCCCGCCCTGCACAGATTGGGTAGCAGGGCCTGTCCCTTGATAAGGCCCCCGCCACCAGCCCCCAAAGGGGCCAGGAAGAAAACGGCCTACAGCGGCGACGTCTGCCGCATGTGCACCGGCGCCGCAAGAGGCGCAGATGGAGGTGGAGCCAACTCCATCCTGCTTCACCCCAGCCAGTACAGCAACATCTAAGGGTGGCCCGAGTCCGGGGGGGGAAACAGCCCCCGGCCACCCTTAAGAAGACCTGAATGCCAGGCCAAGGAGGTAGAGGCGCGCTGCTGTGTCCAGGCGCGCCTCCCAATGGACGTCGCCAGGGGGGACCCCATCTTCCCCCCAGGCCTGAAGGACGATGGCCGTAAGGCCTAGCGCACGCCAGGGGAAGCGGTAGTAGTACAGATAGCAATTCCCGCATCCCTGGCTGCAATGCGCGTTGAGGACACCTTGGAGTTTTAGTGGGTATTCCCGGCCGCCCATCTTGGCCGGGCGAGTCCCCCATACCCCCTCTCCGTTATTTTACGTTGAGAGGGGGATGCCTAAAAGCATTTCTCAAAAAAAGTTTATGCACTGTAGGCAAAACCGTTGCGATGTTTCAAGTTCATGGGCCTGGGGTACACACGCACGAGATGCACTGCGGAGGTAGATAGAGCCTTGCAGTATTTCCATTGTGGTGCATTAGGGTATAAGGCGCAAGAATGCCAAGCGGAGCAGCAAAAACTGTACGGTCATCTTATCAGACGACGGAGTCCTTCTTGAAGGCAGTTGCTCCAAGGCCGCAGGGCCTGAGGGAAAATAAGTATATTAGAGATGGCAGAACTCCATAGAAGGCGGTGGTAGAAGGCCGCCGGAGGGAATGGAGGAGGTTCTTGCAGGAGGGCAAGAGGCAAACGGCGTGACTTCTACGTCCATGCCATTCCGGGCTCCTTCAGCTAGTCGAAAAACAAGAATACAGAGAGAAGAGGGATGGGGACTCTTTGGTTAGCGGTTCCAGAAGGGAGGGGAGGCAACTGGTAACCAGACTCTCTCCCCCCTGGACGGAAGACAAAAGTAGTGGCCTGATTTTTGAGCCTGCCACTGGGGCAACGCGGAGTGTTTCAGATTAATCCTGTGTCACCCTTTAGTACGGAGGCGGATGGTACCATGGGTATTCCCGGCGTTTCACGTCAATCGAGTCCCACATACCCCCCTAGCAACTCTAATCCAGGAGTAGTCTCTCGGATCAGAGATAGCATGAGGATACGTGAATGCATTTCCCAAGATAAAAAAAAAGGTTATCGTGCACCCTAGTACGAGGTGATTAAGGCGCTTTGCGTATGTAGCAACTATCACAGCAACTGGCAACTGCAAACTAGCTGTTCACATAAATCTCAATGGAACTGCGTAGACGAAACTTTTAAAAAGTTGATAGTGCCTTAAAACTAAAGTTGCTTCATCTGCAAAGCGCCTTAAAATTAAATCGCACGTGGTTATCTAGTTAAATATTACAGAGCAACTACTGGTTTCACCATCTGTTGTGCGTCGACCGAACTTCTTCCGTCTCTGGCCTGATTCAAGTGTTTTCATATGGGCCACTAGATGTCGCTTAATTGCTATTTGTTATCTTACCGACTTAGTTCATCTACTTACCAACAGATGTCCAGTTTTTCCAATCGGAAATCAAGTCTCAATTGAAGTATTTAACCATCTACACGTTCATTGAATCATTTTAATACTAAGGTTTTTTTTGTTTTTCATTTCCTTAAAATATAGGTACCTATTTAATTGTACCATAATAAATTAGTTCTTACATCTAATGGTATTGTTATTTGTTGGTAACTATTAAACAAAAATCTATCTATAAATTGTAACAGTGGCAACGAGAATTGGTGTGTAGTTTTTTTGTCCAGAAAAATAGTGCTTCAAATATTAAATGGTGGAATAAATAAAAAAATGACTTCCGCTTTTTAAAACATGCAGCAAGTGGTTAATTTAGAATTCAAACTGATAGGAAGTGAACGGTGACTTTCTAGTAGTATACATGCAAATCTAAAATGTTTTTAAATTTTATTTCATATGTTCTTGTTAACTTATTTATTATTGTAGATATATGTGAACTGTAAGTACGTAAGTTGTAAGAAATTATCTATTATGTACCATCTAAGTACATATTTTTTACATTTCATCATTATACCATTTGTATAAATGAGACTCATAAATTTCTATTTTCTTATAGCTAACAAGGAGTGTGATGATGGAGGTAGACCCAAAGCTTTTTATCACTTGTCGCTTGTGTTTGGAGGATATGGGTCAATATCAAATAGTACCAAAAGTGCAAGAGCAAATCAAATTTTGTTTCAATATTGAAGTGAGTACATACAATTACATTATAAGAGACTTTACTACATAACTTATTTATTTTAAAGTTAATTCAGATCTCTTGTCATTTTGTTTTGATTATTATCAAAAGTTAATTAATGTGTTGAGTATCCATAAAAATGAAACAATAGAAAGACAATAGGAAAACGATGGAAAGCTGGCGTAAATGCCGGGAAGGTGCTCAAGGGGTTAATGTTAAAGTTATAAATGATTATACTGAAATTAAATATTATTTACTTACCATAAGATGTCTCCAAAAGAATTGATAGGATAGAAATAATTGTGCTTATTTTAATTAGTGAGAAATGATAGTTGTCTAGAAGTTATAATTTATGGTATGAGGGTCTTTTGAAAGTTACCAGCCTTACCGGCAAAAAGTCATGGTGCATTCAAGTTTTCTTGCCCACCAATAACTGGCCTTTACATGTATGCCATAAAAATTTCAAGTCTCCGATCAGTATAAAACTCTTGGGATCCTTCCAAAGTTAGTGACAATGGATAAAATTGAGTATCACGCCGTGATAAAGTTCCTGTATTTGAAAAAGAAAAAAGCTGGGGAAGTGAAAGAAGAGTTAGACTATGTGTATGGTGAATCATCACCCTCATATACAACCGTGAAATATTAGGTGGCCTAGTTCAAATGTGGTTGTACAAGCAGTTTTGATGATGAATATTCTGGGTGTTCAAAAACTATTTGTACAGAAGATATCGTCAGTTAAGGAAATTGCTGAGTCTTGTGGGGGTATCAACTGAACGGGTGCATAAGATTTTACATGAGAAAATTATTCACGCGATGGGTGCCGCGTTTGTTGACCATCGACCAAAAGTGTGTACAGATGGACATGTTTTTTGGGCCAGTTGAGGAGATTATGGAGGGATTATTGTTATTACCTTCAAAAAGGTAAAACCATTAATGGACCCAATTACACTGCTTTGCTAGACCAATTGAAGACGGAACTCAAGAAGAAATGACCACACTTAGTGAGGAAGAAGAACCCTGTTTCATCAAGACAATGTGCGAGTCCACACATGCATGGTCACAATGGCGAAATTGGACGAATTGAAATTCGAATTGCTTCAACGCCTATCCTACTCACTAGACCTAGCTCCAAGTGACATTTTTTTGTTCCTTTACTGGAAAACATTTCTGAGCGGGTAAAAATATGGGTCAAATACCGAGGTTAACGAGGCACTGATAAAGAATTTTTTTGTGATGACCTGAAGGGTAGGGACAAGCCTTTGACTGAATATATTGACTTATGTAGAGACTGTGTTGAGAAATATATTTTTGTTTGGCTTGAATATGTTTCTTTAAAAGGCTGGAAACTGTTCAATATGAAATGATCCTCGTATTAACTAAAATGTAGGTTTTTAAGATTTCCGTTTGTATCAATCAGCTGGTTGTATCTGTAACTCTCAAAACCCCTACAAATAGTGACCTTAATGTAGAGAGAGGCACCTTCCCTGTGGCATTCCTGCTGATACTGTGATCTCTTGAGATAACTGACCTTCAACTACTACTTGTTTTTTTTTATTTTCTAACTAGCTAATGCTGTAGACTGCAAGGGCCCTTACAGCTCCACCGTCTGAAGGCTTTTGACCTTTATTACTTCTATTATGAACAACCTGTTCATAAGGATCCGCTCATAGAGTTTTTGTGTTGAGCAAGCTGATGGGGCGATAACTATTGGCTAACCTGGCATCTTTGCCAGGGTTGTGTGTAGCTATGTCTATTGCTACTTTACAGGCGGCTGAAAAGTGGAGATTCTTGATGGCCGCATTGAAGATGTAGACCTGCAACACGATCAAAGGAGGTGGGGGAGAAGCTTTGAGCACTTTGTTTCTGATTCTGTCTGGACCGGGAGATTTTCTGGGCTTATGGCCCTTGATAGCGAACACTACCTCTTCACAGATGAGAGGGGAACAACCGGAGGAAGAATATCGAGACTCTGCACAGTGGATTTGACAATATCGACGTGGAGAACGTTAACGTTATCGATGATGGGGGTACATTATTATTCGAGGCTTTCGGCTAAGCTCTCGGCCTTTGCGATATCGTCAAACGCGGGTTGAAGACTCTGCGAATTTCTGTCCAGAGGAAAGCATGTTAGTGATAGAACGGTTCGTCTTCATTGATTGTGCGAGCTTCCAGTATGTGAGGTGAGAAGGTTGCAGCTCCTCGAGGAGGCTGTCCCTCCTGTCATTACGGATCTGATCGATGCGGTCTTTCAGCGCTCTACGCAAGGATCGCAAGCACGCACGATTTTCCTCAGTCGGATGCGCGTCATGGGCGCGGGTCGCGCCGTGCTTTCGATTGAGCAGAGCTCGCACGTCATTAGATTCGGGATTTGGGAGGCTGGAAGTCATTAAGCCCGCGCGCTAGTCAGTTCGTGAGGACTCTCGAAAACAGCTTATAGACATGACTCAGAAGTGAGATGAGTCTATAATTTTTCAAAAGAGTGTTATCATCTTTTGTATAAAGAGTACCACCACTCTGTGCCATGCATGTGGTGTTTTTCCTTCGAGTGTGACGAAATTACAGAGCTTCTGAAGGGCCTTAAGGATCGGTTTTCCACTCCCCTTCAGCAGCTCGGCTGTTATTCGCTCATCACCTGGCGCCGTTTTTGAGCTGTTTGAAAACCGTTCGAATTTCGTACAGGCTGACGTCCGGGATATCTTTGGTAAAGTGTCGAGTTAATCTAGCCCTGCGGTCATTAGCTAGACTTCGAGTGGGCTTTCGTGTCGATGTGTATAGCTGTCCGTAGAAATTTTCAACTTCCCTCAAAAGCTCAGGTCTGGAGGATATGATTCTAGTTTAACCTGGTCAATCGGCTATGCCCAATAGCTAAATCTCTAGCGAAAACTTTCGATTCTTTGTTGCGATTTATAGTATCTTTAATACGGTGTTTATACCGACGTAGGTTGCGTTTAAGTGACTTAGAGATTTGTCTATTGAGCTGCCGATATCTATTAGCATCGTCTAACGACTGTAATACCATTTCACGTCTTTTCTCTATGAGCCCGAGGGTACAGTCAGAGAGCTTGCCAGTTCTACGTATACGATGGGTCTTAAAATACTTAGATCCCACAAACAGCTTCCACAAACCTGTCATTATACTCGTCCACTTCGCTCCCTAGGCAATCGAAGCGGTTTTGGAGTTCGAGCTGAAAGCTCTGGGGTTATGTATTTGGACGGGCAACTGACGGACCGTAGACATTCATCAGACGGAATCTCTCAAGTTTGATATTTAGATTCAATGTGCCTCTGACCATGCGGTGATTGCTACCTTTTTTTACCGAACTGATCATAGAGACATCACTGAATATTTGCTTCTTTGTCGACATGGTGAATTCTATCTCTTTCTTGGTCACTCCGTCGAGATTTCAGGTCCACTTCTTGTGTGCCCGCTTTCTGAAGGAGTGCATCTAAAAGAGTTCCGTCTTCTCCATAAAATCGGCTAGTCGGTGGCCCCGGCGGTTCCGCCGTCCAATTCCTAATTGCCCCTTTCGTAGCTCCTCATTACTTCGCTTTCCTAGTTTCGCGGTGAAGTCCCCCATAACAATGGTATAGTGGGTTTTGTTACTATGTATGGCCTGTGAAATGTCCTCGTAAATAGTCTCCACTTGATGTGACAAGTGATGCTTTCAGAACATACTTATTTGTATTTGGAAAATGGTTTTTAAACATGAGGGTGGTAGAGCTACCCAAGCGGGCATTATTATAAAAAATACCTAAAGCCCAAGCTGATTTTACAATTGTATAGGTGGGATAAAACCCGCGTCTTTTCACGTGGAATCTAATCTCACTGCTAACTGCCCCATCATCGCCAAATTTCAATTTAAAATACAAAATTGTACAAATCTATATAAAGTTCGGTTTCGGCCGAAACTGTGACCTTGGCCTAAAGTTATTTTTCGGTTTAAAATCGTGTTTCGGCAATACTAATGTCCGATTAGTTATCAATAATACGGCTAAATAAGTCAAATAGCATGCTTGCCAGTTATAAGATCATAAGTCAAATTGGTGCTGTATTCAATAATTTATAATGTCATATATATATTCTTTGGGATTACTTCCTGTTGATTGATCTTAGGAATATAATCCTTGTTAAGGTTTGTAACTAAGAGCTGTAATGGCTCCTTAACTCCTAGTGTATTGCAAACTTGTATTCTGTTTTATAAAAGAAAAAATTGCAACCATGGTACATGTTATATATGTGCGAATAATGATGTTGTGGCTGCGCCACATTATAAGTAATTGTATGTTATGAATAAAGGCAGTGCGTTACCAACCGGCGTTGTTTATTCATCTCCACGCTTCGTACAAACACTGGCGACGAGGATGGGATTTTCTTACGCTGAATATTAAGCAGTAGCTTCTTTTTGTATTTGCGAGTATTTTTTCTCTGCCGGGGATAATGAGCGCGACGCATACGACACTGGCCTTTCCGCGCCGTTACAATCTAGCTGTGATAATATTGCACCTAACCCGACTGGTGATGCGTCGACTGTTAGAATTGTTTTCGCGTTGTTATCGAAATGTGCTAACATTGCGTCTGACATCGTTTAATTAAATTAAATGCATTATTATGTTCGTCATTCCAATGCCATTTAATATTTTTTTGTAATAAATAGTGTAGAGAGTTTAGAATTGAGGACACATTAGGAACAAAATTTCTATAATAATTTATTAGACCTAAGAATGACTGCAATTCATTAACATTTTTTGGCACTGGAGCTTGTAAAATTGCTTCGACCTTTCCCGGGTTTTTCCTTATCCCATTTTTATCAATAACGTACCCTAAATATGATATTTCTTTCTGAAAAAATGCGCATTTTTTTTTTACGGAGTATCAACCCTGCATCCTGCAGTCGATGAAGAGTCTCTTTTAATTTATTTTCATGCCGAGTTCTATTTATTTATGTCAGTTATAAGTAGATCGTCTAAGTAACAGAATACGCCATCCATATCCCCTACTATAGATTCCATGGCTCGTTGAAAAATAACCGGTGCGCTTGATAACCCAAACACTAGCCGAGTATAATTAAAAACTCCTCGAGGTGTGTTAATGCACGTTATCCTTTGTGACCTTTTATTAATTCTAAATTGATTGTAAGCCATAGATAAATCCAGTTTGCTATACTCTTCTCCATTGTGGAGTTTAGTGAATAGTTCTTGGTCTGACGGAAGCGGATATTTTTCTACTAGCAATTGCTTATTAATTGTTGTAGAATAATCAGCACAAATACTAACGCTTCCATCATTTTTTAATACGGGAACTATAGGAGACGCATACTCTGAATATTGAACTGGTTCTAATATCCCCAAAGAAATTAGTCGGTCTAATTCTGAGTTAATTTTATCTTTTAACGCGAATGGTACGGGACGTGACTTTATATATATAGGTTTAGCGTTATCTTTTAGCGGCAAATCAACTTCAAATTTTTAAAACAACCTAACTCATTTGAAAAAAGTTTAGGGAATAATTTATTAAATTCATCTATCGGATTGTAGTTGTTTGTGCAATAATTAATTTGTGATACTAACCGTAATTGGAAAACGTGCATAAAATCACGGCCCAGTAGTGGGGGCCCACCGTCTCGTATAACATACAAAGTTAATATTGAAGAACGATTCAAATATTCAACCGTTAAATTTATTGCACCAAGTACTACCATCCTACCACCATTATATGAAAATAGTTTCTTTGGCGATGATGACAACGGTACTACATTGAAAAACTGTTTATATGTTTGCTCTGAAATAACGGACACGAGGGAACCACTGTCTATCTCACAGCGGAAGGTTCGACCCTGTATAGACACAGTTTCGTATAAAGGGTCGCTATTACGACAATATATATTGTTAAAATGCTCGCCGTCATCATCCTTATCATCACCACTATCCTCCTGAAGGTATTTCACTTCTTTGTTAGGACACTTTTTTTTTTAAATGACCTTTTTGATGACATTTTTTACACTTATAACTCGAATAACGGCATTCACTGGTTTTATGATTATTGTATCCGCACACTTCACACTACCCTTGTTTGGTAAAGCCCACGTTCTTCCGTCCCTGTTGACGAATTTTGAAAACGCTTTCTTGACCCACCGTTACTGGAATAGCTGCCGCAGCCGACCGCGCACAACGCACGCATTCAGCTACCTCCACAGCCTTGTGAAGTGTCAGGTCCTTGATGTCGAGTGTGCGGAGCGTGGAGATAAATAAACAACGCCTGTCGGTAACGCACTGCCTTTATTCATAACATACAATTACGTATAATGTGGCGCAGCCACAACATCATTATACGTACATATATAACAGTACATTAAGTAAATGAAAAAATAGTTTTTTGAAGCATATAAAAAATCTAGGTTGCAGTTAATATGTTCGCCGCAGGGGGCGACGCGGTGGCATGCCTGGCAATCCCGTATCGCCCCATCCCAAATGCGGCGGACGGCCCCGGGGGGTTTTAGTGGGTATTTCCGGGCAACTCTCGCCCGGGTGAGTCCCACACTGGCACGGAGACGTCTCTCCGTGCCCCCTTACCTATTGCACTGGGGGACTCCGGTCTCACTAATAAGGGTAGTGCGTAAATGCATTTCCCACCGTCAAAAAAAAAAATTAACCTTTGATTATTCAAGTTTTAAATCAATGTAAATAAAACGCTAAACAACTAGTTCACTCAGTTTTTTCCTTCATGTTTAATATTTAAAAAAATAGTGTAATAGAGAATCAATTAATTCATTCTTCTGGAGCAAGTCTCTCTCTGCTGTTATATACAGATTTTACTACAGAATAACAGTCTATTCATTTACAGGTTCAGCCATTCGATGGTTTACCCCAATTGATATGTAAAAAATGTGAAGAAATTCTGAGTAGATTTTATGAAGCAAAAACAGTCTATATCAAAAAACAAGAAGACTTAAAGGGTCAATCTAAATTGAAAAGAGTAAGTTACTATTTCTAATATGCAGAAAATAGTATCAGTAATCTTTACAAGAGCCAAAAAAGGCACATACTCCGAATCACTTCATGGGTACATGGACAACCAAAGTTATCAGTCGCTTTCTATGCAGTCAGGTACGGAGATCATTATTGAAGTGCGAACAATAATAGATATTGCTACTTATGCCAGTTTCGGACATATAGACGTTGGGTTTTTTAATATGAAAGAAATTTCATGGTGATGTTAACATTACCGCTAAAGTAGTTGTAATGTTTTCGCGCTGTGGTAATGACTGGTACCTGACTGGTTCCCACAAGGCGATCGATAACTTCACTAGTCCGCCACCCCATGTGGCCCGGTCCACACGTCTGGTGGCACTTTTAGCTGTAGTAAATGACTATGTAATAATCGGAAATGTTTATAAATTATTCTTTGGTATAAAAAAAAGTAATTAGTTTTTTTAATTTTAGGAAATTTCTGTGCCACAGCAAGAAACAATTCATACACTGCAACAAAATGGCTCTGATAAAAAAAGTATAGTATATGGAAAATCAAAACAAAGAAAAAGAATATCAAGAATATCATCCACTACAAGTGAATCTGCTTCTGAAAGTAATAATATTGATCTAGATTTATGGGCACATTCATATATGAAACAGTTTGCATGCAGGTTTTGTAAATACATAAGTAGTATCATCAGAGTGATATTTTGACTCATGTGCATACACGCCATAAAAAACTCAAAGAAAAGTTTCGTAATATCTTGAAAAGACACTGTTTAGTCCAATTACCGAAATTAGATTCTAAACCAAATATAACTGGTTCAAGCAGCACTGTAGTATTCGGCAATAAGAAAATTATTAAAAATGTCAATATGGATTACTCTATCATTTATTCAATAAAAGAGGATAACAGTTATGTTTGTGAAAACTCGGATAGTGGAGACGATGACATGGTTGTAAAGAAGAAACGAAGACGGTGCCGGTTATTTTCAAAGAGCTCTAATGAAACTGTTGTTTTTGATCCTAATGAGAATGAAGAGCTATTTGAATTCAAAACAGACAAAAAATGTCAGGAAATGAAAGCTAATAAAGAAGTCGAAAATGTAGTCTTTGAATGTATAAAAATTGATGATTCTACTGACAGTGACTCTGGAAAAGAAAATGTTTCACTACCAAAGAATTTACAGATGAAATTACGACTAAAAGATCAAGAAGCAATACAAAGTATAATATCCATTTGTAAAAATAATTTGCATAAAAATATTGATCATTCAAGTGCGCAAACAAAACCTAAGGAAGAATGTCAATCAACCAATATAGAATCTAAACTTAAACATAAATTACTAAGTATAGGTAGAAAAATAGTTAATAAACAAGGTTTCAATTGTACAGGATTGTTAAGATACATGGAACACAAGAACCTTGAGATTATTTGGATTCCAAAATCGACTGTTAATTCTACAGTAAATTCAGATTATATAAGAATTATGACAAAATTAAAAGATAATATGGAAGAAAATAAAACCAGTTGGAAGTTACTCCCAATAAATAAGGTAGTTGAGAACAATAAGTTCTTTTTCACTTCAACTTCTTCATCTGGATTCACTTCAACTTTGTCATCTGCAGTAATAACTAAGTTACCCATAGAAACTAATAGTGAAATTACATTAAATGGAAATGCCTCACATAATGATACTAGTTATTTGAGCAATCACTGTAAAAATATACTTCTTAATAAATCTCCTGTTGCCAATCCCAAACAATTACCAAAAAAGGCAAATGTTATTGAAAGTAAATCAAACATTCATTATGAAAAGTTAGCTATGGCCCAAAACCAATCCGACAATGAGCTAATAGTTACTGTTGATCCTGTTGGCGACAACATATTAATGCCTATCATAACAGAAACAACATCACTGGCTTTAGTGCAACAACATGATAGTTCATATAATATTGAGACAGCTGATGCAAATGTAACAAAAGCTAACACTGACAAATCCTTTGGTAGGATAAAAGTGAAACCGGTTTCTGAATTGATGCCTGAAGGAGTTGTAAATAATATAAAGGAACAGACATCAGCCTCCATCTCGCAAGCACCAAATACTGATAGGTTTCAATATCATGGTGCTATGATTGCAAACAATCTTTTACCTATTCAAATGTCTAAAGTTCCAAACACAACTAATAAAAATGTCCCAACATCAAGCTCACGACAAATACTAAATAGTGGTTATGTAATTCTGGATACAGTCGAATTACCTAACACAAGAACAGATGCTCCATTTAATTACTTGCAAACTTTATTACAGATACATAACATGATTTTATTAGACACAAAGGAGAAGTTAGGAAGTAATTTTATATGCCTTATTAAATTTAAAGTAAAATATAAAGAAGAATATAAAGATCGCCCGGTTATTTTGTGTTTATCATTATTTTGCTATAAAAATACCTTTTGTATAAAAGTTAACGACAGAAACCTGGAAAACATTAATATGAAAAAAATATCAGCAAACTGGCAATGGGAAATAATTAAAATATTCACAGGCGAAACTGTTAAGAAATTATTAGAAAACGCTGAAAAAATAAGTAAAGAAGTTTATGACTATACAAAAAGTTTCTGTTGCTTGTTAACGTCAATAAATTTCAGAAAAGTATGTGAAAATAGTTAAGTATTTTAAATGTCTACATGTATAAATGGTTGTATTTACAGATGGATTATGCTTTGTTTATTATTTATGTATGTTGTAAGTAATAAATAAATGTATAAAATTCTATTATTTTTAATAACTTAGTAAAATGGCACTGACGTCCCGATCCGCCCGCTATGTGCTGCAACCATTATTTGGTTCCAAATGATTTTTAGTGCATTGAATTTGTTTGAAACATCATTTTTATCTAAGCAAAATTATTGCATTCCTTGTTACGATATCGAAGTGTATTGGCGAGTACTGATAGCATGATTTATTCTAGTTAGTACAGAAACACTATAGAATCCTAATAACTAAGGACAACACTAATCAATTTATCATCATAGTTATTACGGTCCACTGGCTCCCACTCAGGCAGCGGTTCAGGACGTGTTTCGATCGCCAATCAAGGTTCCTGTAACCATCCCCTTGTGGCACAGTGACACCAGTGGAGTTCCGAGCATAACTGGTACCCGGTGCAAAACACCTTTTTGACGCCCATGCTGCATTTAACCACTTCACCCCAGCAGCCATTCCGAAACTCACCGGGTCGTCAACGGGAAAGACAGCTTAATACACCACACTATCTCCGCCGTCCGATGCAATCTGTGCAATAAAAGGGAATCCCTTGGAACTCCCTTCTGGTATATGCAGCTGTTGTGGAATATTGTCCCTGCATGGGAGAAACTTGTGGAGAAAGGCAAACCCTCCTTACGCCCTGATGTCTTTTTCTCATCAGATTTGCTTCCGAGTCTTCGTTCCGTTTTCGCAGCCTCCTTTAATGAAATGAGTTTCTCAAAGTAGCTTACTTAATATAATATAATTTTATATAATATAATTTATATGAAACATAAAATTACAATAAGATTCAAAACATTAAATTAATAAATTAAGTTCTGTTTCTCTTTGTTTATTGCCCGTCTGTTAACAACGGGCCTTCCTCAACGCATCAACTTTTTGCACACTGCGTAATATGCGTCTCTTACGCTTACTCATGGACTTCGTCCTATACCGATGAACCGTATGCTGGCATACTCCGGGTCACCCTTGCTTAAAACGACGGTCATTTACTCCCGGTTCGCTATTGGGAAGGAATCGCACGAGTGGTTCAGCCGCCTTCACAACTCGTCGCTCAAGCTCATCAAAGTGGGCTTCAAATTTCCACCTTTCATCAAGTATGAGGCCCAGATGTTTTATGCAAGCCCCAACTCTGATCCTTACTTCGTCCACGGTAATACGAGCCCCAGAAGGCGGGCCATGAAAAAGAGTAATAGATCTTGTCTAGAGCCAGACTGAGTCCTAGTGCCCTTATCCATTCAGTTACCAAGGTGGTTTCCTCTTCCGCCAGTTTTGCTACAACACGCCAGCTGTTCCTCGGTGCCACAACTAGAGTGTCGTCTGCGTAGTAGTCTCACCTCGGTAAGAAAACCGCCAATCGAATCCTAAATGCCAAAGGAACGGCCCTAACAGCCTTATGGGACTTCACATTTTACCTCGCGTCGCGTTCGGGCCACTCTGCCACCACCATCCACATACGCAATGCTCCTGTCCTCTAAATAACTCTTCAGGAGGATATTTTGGGACCTTTGATTTTTAGCCTTTTTTGAACAATAAATCAACACTGCGAAAAATGTTCGAAGTGTTTTGAAAAACTGAAGGATAATGAATGTCCTGAACGTTCTTTAATTTAATTAGAATATAAACTGACTGTTATCTTTTTTACAACGTAATTTCCAGGATATCCATGAGAAAATATGGAATGCAAATTTATTAATGAATAGGTACCGCGCTTTTTATGTTTATAGCTTATGTTAAATACAAGATAAACTTTAATAATATCAACTCGTAAGAATAAATTAACTACAACATTTATTTCATAGAATTACAGTATTTACATGAAAGTATAAATTCAAGCGAGAAAGTAAATTAATATAATTATCCCAGTGTCCATATGTTTTCCACGTCTAATAAAACTTCTTCAGGTGTTGAGTGCTTGTGGAACATAAAGTATCCTTGAATTTGTGCCGGGCTAACTGTTTTATTTTTATCAAGTACTCTAGAAACATAAAATTAAATAATGAATATTTAATAATAATAATATTACTTTAAGTATATTTATTATTAGCTGTGTGCCCGTGGCTCCGTCTGCGTTTCATATATTCTTCGCTGCGAATTATAGTTTTTAAGTAATCTTTGGAAAATAATATTTTGATGGTCCCGACTATTGAATTGTAAATTTCATGAGTTTTTTTTTTTTACACAGAACCGTAATTATTATCCATGTTTTTTGGTTCTAACAAAAAAAGGATATTTCTCACAAATTCAAATACAGTAGTTCTTTGATTAAAACTGCATTGAATCAGATTTTATTAACAATTTAATTTTTTTTTTTACACGGAACCCAAATTATTTTGGAAAAATAATAGCCTCAGTAACGCGGAGTAAGTTCAGCTATCTGCCAGAAAAATTCCCGCCAAAATCGGTCCAACCGTTCCGTAAATTAGCCAGAACAAAAATTTCAAAAACCGTGTATTTGGTGTATGTATCGTATATACACATTAGTATGTATTAACTAAAAAGTTGTTAATTTGATATTACAAACAGACATTTTAATTTTATTTATCAGTATACATTTATATTACGTTCATTTGCAGGTTATGATTATTGTTAAACTTACTTTCTTGAGAAAATCTTTGCGAACTCGGCGGCTTGTTCTCCTTTGTAAAATCTTAAGAACATGAGTTCCACTTGTTCTTGTTCGCAGTATCCTACGAATTCTTTCATGTCAACTCGACCAGGTCTTATTAATGCTGGATCAAGCCTGAAGTAAGCACTTTAATTATAATCATCACAAGAAATGGAGTATCATAGAGTAAAATAAAAATACGTCGCAAGTTATTTAATTCGGCTAATAAAATTTTGAGACAAGCGGTTAAAATTTTTTGGTGGCGATCGAAGGAGGAAAATAGGCTATCGCTAATGTTAGTTATATATTAAACACGTAAGTAAGTCGTTATGTATCTTATCATAGTACACTCTTTTCTGATGATTTTTTTTTCTGTGGTCAGTCTTATTTATGATCTGTTTTATTTCGTAACAATAAAAAATAGCCAATCAACATTCCTATTTAATTTGCGTAACATCATATTATTACAACTCGTTTTATGACTATACAAAACCCTAATGATGTTGTAGTCCAGATTGTTTTTTGTCTTGCAATACACTGAACACTTCATTCAAATCGGTTCAGTAATTTTTCAGTGTTGTGTGTTATAAAACGTGTATACGCAGAAATTTAAAAAAATCTGTTTTAGTGTATTTTATATACCTATATATATATATAGGTATATAAAACTACAAAATTATTTTTATATTCAATTTTTTTTCTTCAAAACTATACCAATGCTCACGTAATCAGGGGAAAAGAGTTTTGATTATTACCTGAAAAATGGAGGGCATAAAAGCGACCAGCATTTTGATTATTCAATACTATAATGGCCCGTTTAGAGATAAAATATTATAACCTACAAAATGTAAATAATTATTTTTTCTTTTTTTCCATATATCATACCTTTCTAAGTAATTAGTTGTCATGAAGACTATACGGGCTTCTGTTGAAGCGACACCATCAAGGCAATTTAGAAGACCACTAAACGTGACGCGGTTTAGGCCGTCGTATGCTGCTTTTTGTTTAGGCGTGTCTTCTCGTGACGAGAAAGCGGCGTCAATATCCTCTAGTAATATAATGGATTGTTGAGGGGCAACACTGAAAAATATATATTAACTTTCGATATACTCAGTAATAAATAGAAAAACATAAAATATATCGTATCGACAATATTTGTTGCATCTCTGATGAAACGCCTTTGTGAATTGTTTCTTTTGATGATCTTTAAAAGAAACAATTGGAACTAGCTGTATGCTTCACAGTTTATATATACGTCACTGAGGAATATAGTTTAAAATAATAATTGGAGGGTAATGTTTCGTTTAAATCGTATTTTATTTACAATTTCATGAGTTTAATTTCTTTGAACGTGAAATCCCAATTATTTTTAAAAACAAACGAAGCTTACGTTACGCGCAGTAACCTAAAGCTATCTGCCAGAAAAAGACGCGCGTCAAAATTCGTCCAGCCGTTCCGGAGATTAGCCGGAACAAACAGGCAAATTTTTTTGGTATAGTTATAGAGTATGTACATACATATGTATTTGGTAATGAGTTGTTATTTGAACATTAAAGACAGACACTACAATTTTACTTACTAGTATAGACTACAATAATTTAGATAATCGGTTACATCATTTTAAAAAAATATGATTTTGATAATCCCAAAACATGGAGAAAATAGCCTTGGATGTAGGTTTGTATAAATTATGTAATTTGATTATAAATCTTTAATTAAATAATATTGTTAATATTAAAAAAGAATAATTAATTATTAATAACAAAAAGAGTATACACCTTAATAGATGATTAAGTCTATCATCAGTCAAGCCCCTTTCAGATAAATTAAGAACACAGATATTGTATTCTAATTCACCGGCTAATGCCATGATGAAGGATGATTTTCCGCAGCCTGGGGGGCCATACAGCAGGTAGCCTGTAGCAAGACATCTCCAGAGATTAAGATTTTATTTATGATATCCTCTATAATTTATATACTAACTAGCTGTGCCCGCGTTTATGTTCTTCTCTGCGTTTTAATTTTTTTATACGGAACCCTAAATATGTTCCTAAAAATTCTATAGTATTAAGATAATCTAAAATATATTTTTCATAAATTCAAGCACTTGCTCGTAAAAATGTGCATTAAATCGGTTTTTTTCAACTTTAAATGAGTTTTAATTTTTTTACGCGGAACCCTAATTATTTTCGAAAATTAAAAGTACCCTAAGTTACCCGGAGCTTCAGCTGTACAAAAAAAGTCCCGTCAAAATCCTTCCAGCCGTTCCGAAGATTACCCGGATCAAACAGAAAGACAAAAATTTTAATAATTGCATATTTGTTATTGGCATCGTATTCATATCTATTTAGTAAAAATTTTGACATTACAAACAGACACTCCAATTTTATTTATTAGTATAGAATAGACTAAAACAATTTAGATAAACTGAGTTTTATTTGAACAAAAAAAAAGCTATAATGCACGAACTAAATGGTACATTCTGAATATTACCTTATTCTTATTTGATTCAAGTGAAGTGTGAAGTATTTTTCATATGCTTTGTTTGTTTGTAATGGAAATACTTAAGAAATATTTTTCGGATAAATACTTAGAGTTGAGAACATTCGAATTTCCAATTATCATGAATATATCTTACTAACTTTCATATGTCATATTTTTTATTGAAGTTCAAAGATTTCATTCCCATAGTACATATTTCCTACTTTAACCCGAAATATTTAAAATTTAATGTTATTCTACAAAAAAATATATTGTCTGTTTATATATATACCTCGATTCATGACAATAAAGTTTTTTGGAACTCGTATACCAATATTTTAAAGTAGGTAAAATTTGCGATCCATAAAATAAAAGTAAAAATTAATAACAAAGTTTTTCACTTCCCTTGAACAAACAAATTAAAACTTCACCTTGAACCAATGTCAAAATAAAAATTAATGTTATAACTTTATAAAAAAAACTACAATGTTCTCAAGCTAAATAATAATAAAGGTGATTTACAATTATTTGTATGATTTAGTTTTAGCCATTATGCTTATTTAAGAAAGTTATTCTTATTAGTGTTTGAGTTACATAAATCATATATCACCTCTCCTGTAAGGTATACCACGATCCGTATACCACTGGGAACTGTTAATGAAATCTAAACAATCTTCTACTATGCGATCGGCTAACCCAGCTCGAAGTACTACACTATACAAGGGCCGTCTTTTCCGAGGATGTCCAAAAGGACGCCATTCCGAGCCCATTGCCGTGTACATCAAAGTCATACCTTCGTGTTGTTTTAGTGCCATAGTTCTTGCTGGAATAACAAAAATGAATATTTTGATACAGACATACAAATGAGGATGAAGTATAACAATAAAAAGTAATACTTTCTCATATAGTAAGTAGAATTTAATGAAATATATTTAAATCCACCGGCTAGTAATGTAGTAGGTATACAGTGTGACGCTTAATTTTGTAAATGTTTGATTTGGTAAACATTTCCATCTATAGTAATCCTACAAACAAAAGGCAAGAGGCTGCAAGTCCATGACAGCGTCCCGCAAGCCATGGTGGCAGTGTCTAGATAGACAGACACCTGTGTCTACTACACCGACGATGGAGACGACGCGACAGGCAGGTACGTCCGCAAGGCCTCGACGGCGACAGATAAAAACATCATGGACTACAACCTCAAAATGACCATAAAGAGTCTTCTTTTGATAGAGATAAACATGATAACCCATAATATTAAGTAACACCCGGTAGTCCCGAGAACGTGACTAGAGTTTGGAGAGAAAAAATAGGAAAGGAGGAGGGGAAAGAAAAATGACAATAAAAACAATGAAAAAACGACAATGAAAAACTAATAATATAGACTAACATATAAAGGAAAAAATAATATAGTAATATAAAATAGTTCTGAAGCTCACATAGATGTAAGTCATTTTGTTTTGAGAGAGATACTGTATAAAGATAGAATGCAGCAGGGCTAGATATAAAAAAACACAAAAAGCAACTGAATATCATTAAAATCGGTGTAATCCTGCTCTATGGTTTTTTTGCTTTTATACCTCTCATATTATACCATAAATGGTTGTGATATTTTATTTTATTTTGTTTAAACACAAAACTGAAGTCTATTAGTATGAATATTTTTGTGATTAATGATTGTTTCCATCCATCCATTCAACCATAAGACGTCCACTGCTGGTCATAGGTCTCTCCCAAAAAGGGGGGATTGCCATGATCGCCACACTTGGCAGGCAGGTTGGCGATTGCAGTAAAGTATTTTTCGGACTCAAAGGATGCTGCTTCCCATCCTTTGGTTTATATCACTTAGTTGCCTTTTAAGACACTCACAGGAAGATTTGGAGTGGTACTATTCTTAGCCGACACCACATGGCACAATGATTGTTTAGAACATTCAAATACAACATAACCTAACAAAAATGTGCTAGTTACTTTTTGCAGCTGACTGCCTTTTGTACTTGCCACCAAGTTTGGTGAAGTTGTTAAGGCCCTCCTGGTCAACTAACAAAATCATTTATGTCTATGCTGAAGTAATGCCATGTGTGGCCATAAAAAAACTAGATTATGAGAGGCACTCATGATTGGCTGGAGTGAATTTGATGTACATGTGATGGCAAAAGTTGCTGCTAGCAAAGAGTTTTTAGCTATATTAATGGAGTATATTAAATATAAACAAATTTAAAAATCACCACCTACAATGTAATATTTATTTTTGAAAATCCATAAATTCAAAGGAGATTTAGTGATCTTAAAAACAAAATATAAACTTTGTCTAAATATAGATACATACTAGAAATTTTCAGTCAACCACATCTGTTTCAATTACAGTATCAGATACTATAAGAGGCATCAAATATTCAGTTACTGTTTAAGTTTCAGCAGAAAATATATATTTTGTTGAAAAACTAATTACATTTTATTTATACCTTCTTCCAGTATATCATAATAGAGTTGTTTGTTGCGCCCAAATGCAGTTAATGTTACAGTTTCCCATGGAATACCCATGTGTAAATCAAGTGTTTGTTGTTCTCTAGTTCTATCAACTCTTATCCAAGTTCCACCATATCTAAAAATAAAGAATTTTTATATTTAGTTATAAAAATCTTATATGATAAGAAAAGTTACAAGAAATTTCCATTATCTTGAGATACAATATAAGTTAATACAAAGGATAATTACACACCTAATTTTAAAATATTTTTTTCTTTATTAATTGTATAATAGCATTAGATGCATAAATCTAAAATGTAATAAGAATATGGTTTTAAAGAAACATTGCTCAATAATAAATATTTTTTTAATTTACTCATACTATTTACTGTCTTTACACAAAATATGACTTCTTATTGTAAAAAACTTGGCAAGAAACCTGAAAAAATGCTGTCCAACACTAGGAATAAAATCATATTTAGTTTTTATCTGCCCAGAGTCTTTTTGTTGAAATGATGTTTCTACACTTAAATGCTGTGTTTTTCGTGCACCTTTCTGTGTGATCCACTGGAGTAACCATTGGTAGGATTTGTCTCTACACGGCACTTCGAGAGTTATCATGCAATGTCTTCGAAATAGTACCATTGATGTTTGAAATCCTTTTCGTAATACAGCGGCTCCGGCACCAACACCAAAAAGTCCAAAACCGGCACCAAAATATGGATTTTGGGCCAAAGAAGCCATATACTCTACGATAGTCATTATTATTTATACTTTTATGTCAATAAGTATAATATATATTTTCCATGGGTCTAGTTCACATTTCTTTTTCAATGTGAAAGAAAAGTGTAAATTGATATTGACAAGGATTACACTTGACAATCAGCTGTTCCAAGAGCTAAGAGCTTGTAACAGATAATCTCCTATAGGAGTAATATTATTCTGTGCAGATAATACACTAATACTAGAGAGCTTGTAATCCACCGATGGTATCTGATTTGAATATACAAATTAAAATTCGAACTGATTCACAATTAATTGTATCGTACATTTTTTACTAAAAAAATTGAAATTTTTTAAGAAACAATAGAGTTCAGTGCAACGGTCTATAGTGTATCAATTAAAAGTTAATAAATACAAGAATAGTTAAGTGTATTTATTTAGTAACCCTAACTCTAACCCTTGCTTATTAATCAAAATTATTTGTCGGTTTGTATTTAACTTCTATTGTTTTCCATATATTACAAAAAACAAGTTAGCGATTTATATCAGTTCGGTTTGCACACGCACTTAGTAAAATAGTTCATTTCGAGGAGGATATGAATCGAATCAATGTGATAGATTAAATATAAATAAGGATGATTCAGCTAAATGATTTTAAATTGATATGTTTCCTGACCAAAATGATTGAAATTGTTACATTACAAAGAAACCACATTGATGGTAGTACCAATATAGATTTTTTATTTCATTTTTTTTCTTGGATTTTGGCAATCTGTGTACACACAATTTGTGCCAGTGTCATGCAGGTCGGATTTGTATTCAATCTCGTATCAGCGTTACCAAGCTCCAGCAAAAAGGTTGCTCATCCTTCTCGAACTTTCCATGGAGCTTTACCGGCATCTTAGAATATATGCTACGCGCTACGCGTTATCCTCTGTAATAAACTTAACTTGTACACAATAACCAAAATATTTGTCACAAAACGACACCAAGATTACATGATATATTGTCAAATTCACAAGTTTAATAAATTAAAGAAAATCATTGGTACATTACAGACTGGGATACTGCCAAAAACGCTTGATTCCATTTCTTCTTCTTACATAATGGCAATTATGCTACAAACAATTTGTGCCAGTGTCATGTAGGTAAGATGTATTTTCAATCTTGGATCAGCGTTACCAAGCTCCAGCAAAACTGTATCAGTGCTCATCCTGCTAGAACTTTCCATGGAGCTTTATCGGTACCTCAGAATAAAGGCTACACGTTATTTTCCTTAATAAACTTAACTTGCACACAATACCCAAAGTTTATCATACAAAACGCCACCAAGATTACATGATATAGAGTCAAATATACAAATTTAATAAGTTAAAGAAAACTCAATGCTTTTACCTCAATCTCGTCTGATGTTAAGTGACGATGTGATCTAGGATGGTAAACACACTAAGCCTAGAGGTACTGCTTTTCAATAACTTATATAAGGACTTAAGACGCAAGTTATTGAATTTAAAGTTACCAGAATTACTACATGACAGACTGAGGTGCCGCCGAAAAGGCCAAGTATATTATAAAAAGTATATATTAGGTAATAATTTTCTTTTGTTCCCTTTATTCTTTTTTCAGGAAGAGGCAAAGGTACCTGACTATGCAGTCAAGTCCGACGTTAGGAAAACTATTCAGAAATGTGGTGACAAAATGGCAGCCTTCTATCATAGCTTTTTCAACTGGGGTATTTGGGAGATCTCAGAATTCATGCTCTGTGTCATTATTTCCAATTCACTTAATTTATGCACTATATTAAACTATACCATTAAAAATGCTACCAGAATTACATTATAGAGTCAGATACTGCAATTTAATGATTTAAATATAAGGACGGCTCCATAACACACCAAATTCGCTCCATGTACTCCATTCATTCAGCCGAAAAATGTCCACTGCTGCAAATGGGTATCCCAAAGATTCTCAGAACTATCGGTCTAGCACCCACCCACATCCAGTGGATTCATGCGACCTTCACCAACGTCGGTCCACCTTTGGGAGGCCTACGCGAAGCGTGGTAGCCATTCGACAACCCGTTGGTCCTATAGGGCATCGGTACTGTGAGTTATTTGCCCAGTACACTGCCACTAAGTTTAGCGATTCTTGGGGCAATATCGGTTACATTTGTTCTTTTCCGAATCTCCTCAATAGTACTAAGTAGTGTTTTTTTAAAGTATTTTAATAAAATGTAACCTTTTCTTATTTGGCTAAACGCCTTTGACTTGAGGTACCTTGACAGATTCACTGATCTTTGAGGCGAACCTTAAAGACATTCAGCCGAAAAATTAAAACTAGCACATGGACACCTTAACAAAATAATAAATTACCGTTTTAAAAAAGGAAACTGTGAATGATAGTGATGTCTGGAAATAAAACCCCTCTTTGTGCTTCCCTTAAAACCGATTATAACAATGGACTGTATAATTTTAATTTTTTTATGCAGAACCCTAATTATTTTCGTTAATTAAAAGTACTCTAAGTACGATTTCTTGGATTTTCATTTTTGGTCCGGAACCTTCATTATTTTATTAATTCTGTATTATTAGACATAAAGCACTAATATTTTCCATAAAATCAAACACATATATGTAAAACTGTGCATTAAATCGTTTAAGCCCAACCCCAATTCTTTCTCGAAAAATAAAAGTTAAAGCCTAAGTTACGCGAGGTAACTTCAGATATGTACCAAAAAAAGTCCCGTCCGAATCGGTCCTGCCGTTCAGGAGATTACCCATTACTAACAGACAATTAAATTTTATTAGTATAAATTTAGACGTTTAAGCAGAAATTTAGTAATGTATTTTAAGATTTCGTAAGTTGTCTATTTTAAGAGATTTGTAATTTTGACTTTTGGGTGGTCTTGACTCCTTCGAATCGCCACTAGTAACCTAACTGGTAACTGGTCCATACTTCTTGGTCAAGTAGGTGATGGAGTTAAATTGAATAGAGAATTTTTGGTTTTTTTTTAGCTTCAATGAACTGCGTCAAACTGAGCTTTCGGTAAAGGAAAAGGTAATAATTTATGCATATCAGAACGTTTGTACACGGATTTTGAAGATACATATTATGTGAATATTTTTGTTTAATTAAACCACTTACCCCCTTTCCTTTTAAGTTACAGTTCAATTTATGAACTGTAGTGTTTGTTCGTCGCCCTACCGATTATGAAATACTCTGATGCGATGCGGTGCGGGTCACGCGACCCCTATCATCGTACACGACACTAGGCAATTTTTTATTTGACTGTACAATTATTTATTGTTAGATGTATATCAAAATATTTTTTACATTACAATTATAATTAGGAATATTATAGATCTAGTACAATGATTGACGTAGGTTTTATAATTTTTATTAATAGCTAATGCATTATCACAGTAATGTCGAAATATATTCAACGTCCATCTTATATATCTTTATTTATACATTTTTATTTTAACGTAATATAATTTGAATTAATAAAATATATTGTATTTTTTTCAAATTACGGTTATACTATACTAAGATACCTATTAAGTATATGATTTGCTTCCTTCAGTAAATTTAATTAATAAACATAACATAACCTATTTCTGTAGTCATAGTTCTTTAATCTATATGGCTACGAAAAGTTGAATATTAGGTAGACTTATTAAGTTGTTATTATGTTTAATCCATTATTAATAATATTATATACCTTACTATTGAATTCAAACTATGAGAGCGTTTTCGTACAAGGACGCAGAGCATACGAAGAAGTGTACAAAAAGGATTTTTCTGAGCATTGTCGACGTCGCGTTGTACCTTCAGTGTTTCTTGGTAGACAAGTTGTAGAAGCTAACTCTCAAATATTACACTTCTCAAAATTAGACCTACCATATAGCTGCTTCATCAGCGTGAAGTAAGTTTTCAAACGGCTAAATGTATTATCTAGAAGTATTAAGTAACAACCACATCTATAAAGATGAGAATTTTAAAACATTATTATGGTCGCTATTATTATTATAATCAGACTAGGACCAACAAAGTCTTGAATTATGTTCGAGGGATTCGGAGACTATTAAAATAAAACCACACACAATTTATTTCTATTTTTGACAAAGTACCTTTTATATGTAGTTAAAAGAAATTGGATGAATATTATCATGATTGAGATGAGATATATGATAATTATATATTTTACTAATTCAATTTTTTTTCCTTCGCTCAATGATTAATCTCAACTCATAGTATTTTTAATTGCGATGTGAAATATTTTGTAAGACAAATAGTTCTGTTTCTAGGTAATTTGAGTTTAACATACAACTCTTTACTCTATTTATTGCAACTGTTTACATGTGTATGTTTTTTATTATTTGTCTTTTTTACGTTCACTGAAAAATGTTTTGTGTATTATTAACCTACTTCGCAATTATATATTTTATATATTAGAGTATGACGAAGATGTATTATAGTTAACCTAAGCATATATAGTACGATTACAATTTTTTTCAAAAATGTTCTCATTTGTACTCTATACTCCAAAATATATTATCGAGTGTATATTCTATAGATCAGAATCTGGAAGTAACATAATTTTAGTGATGGAGTTTTTATCACGCACAAGTTTACTATCATCATGCACTAAAGACAATGACCAGTTAGTGATTTACGAAATGCGGGAAACTTTTGGCGGATATTGGGGACCGTTAGCGGATAATTTGATAAATGAAGATATAAAAAATGAAACTAAATATTATACGATTAAAACGACACCGTCATTGGAGAGTTTAGATTCTAGGTAAGCAGTATTTATCTTATCCAGTACTAGCTGTGTGCCCATGGCTGCGCCCGGATTTCATATATTCTTCACTGCGTTTTAACTTCTTTATACGGAACCCTAATAATTAGTTTAGTACTAAGATAAAGCAAAAATATTTCTCATAAATTCAAGCACTTGGCCGTAAAACTGTGCATTAGATCGGATTTTATTAAATTTGTTAAGAGTTTTAAACTTGTTTATAGGGAACCCTAATTATTTTAGAAAATTAAAAGTACCCTAAGTTACCTTGAGTAACTTCACCTATCTGGTAAAAAGTCCTGTCAAAATTCGTCCAGCCGTTCCGGATTTTACCCGGAACAAACACACGGACAAAAAAAAAAAAAAAAAATGTGTTTTGGTATAGGGATCGTATACACATTCATAAACATTTAGTAAAAAATAATAATTTTAACATTACATATAGACACTGCAATTTTATTTTTTTGTATAGATTAATGCAAAATTTTCTTTCGTGATGTTTCGCCATATTTCTTTTTTCTCGTTTTACAAATTTTAAGTGAACAATTAGATATTTTTGCTAATTAACTCGATAAATAGAATAAATAATAATACGTTTTTTTTTCTGTTTTATCATAGTATAGAATATGATAATGTGTATGATGAGACTGCAGTTTCAACTGAGCAAATAACAACTCATAATTTGCGACCTCAAAATGAAGATTACATAGAAGAGGAAGTACCCATAGTTAATGTATCCGGCTTTCTTTTTTCTGGTGTAAAACCGAGACCTGGCATCGGGATCGACAGCATTTTTGATACTGCATATGAAGCTTCATCGGGGTAAAGCTTTATTTCTAGTGTTGTAAAATCTGCACCTTTATATCTCTAATAATTGGATAAGCATAAAGAATCACACAAAAAATCACCCAGAGCCCTGTGAAACTATCACGCTTTCACGCTAACGAGAGTTACGGCCGGTTTCCATATGCGATCTCAATCTATTTTTCCGAAAGTGAGCTATTCGTGCCTATATGATTAATAAAATTGCAATGTCTGTTTGTAATATTCTGTCTGTCTAGGCTTCAGCTGAAAATCAGCGCTGAGTATCTCTTGGTACTTCAGCATATGCTGAGCTGGAGACCCTTTCATCTAATGAAATTTTGGTTGGTGGGTAACACATAGTTACCCTCTTATGTGATATTTTTTATTTCTTTTTTTTGGTATCATTTCTTCATTGATATTATTTTTCTTTTTTTCAGTACCTATGTGTTTTGTATCTCATTTGTGAATAAAGATTTTCTTCCTTTCTTTCTTTCTTTCTAATATCAAAATAACAACTTTTTACTAAATTCATATGAATGTAGTACTAAAACACAATTTTTTTTGTCTGCCTGTTGTTCCGGCTAATCTCCGAAACGGCTGGACCGATTTTGACAGCTACTTTTATTTTTAAAAACAATTAAAAGTCATGAAATCGTGAAAAGAACCGAATTAATGCACACTTTTACTGACAAGTGTTTGAATTTGTGAGAAGTATCTTTACTTTCTGTTGTACCAAAAATATTTTTAGGAAATTAATCGTTAATAAAATAAATGGTGGACGGGGGAGTGGGAGGGTCGTCGCATATCGGCGAGATGCAAACTTATCTCGATCGAGTTGTATATTAACCGTTTAATGTGAATTGAAGTCACGTTATTTTTTTACAGGAGCGGTATATCTTATGAGACGACTATACTTCCTCTGATTCAATTTTCGGCGTCAAATGATTTTAATGCACGTCGTAATAAGGATGTTTCTAAATACCAGATAGATTATAACATCAGTTCCCTTCCGATAGATGTAAAGTACGGAATTATATTTATCTGCATTGATAGAAAGTTACATTACATTACATTCTAAGCACTTATATAATTTAATTCATACAACAATACATTTATGGTTCTAGGGGGTTTTAAGGATATTTTTTCATTGTATGTTTACTGTGATTTTATAACCACTCTATGATAACTAATTTACTTAGTAATGAAAAATGATTATTTATTTGATCGATCGACATAGATATGACAAACAACAGAAAGAAGAACTGAAAAACAAATATTTACGAAGTTTATTCTGGTCCAGTTATCATATTATTAAAATAATATGGTGATAAAAGTGATAATCAAATAAAAATACGTTTCATATTATAAAATATTTTATCACCATTGTTAATATGAATTTTAGGTTATGATGCATACTTATTAAGTAAATTTGTACAGGTTAAAATTATTTAAAATTACATTTTTTCATTAAATACACCTAGTTATTATTATTTTACTTGGATAACATATTTTATATGATAATTTTTAGCTTTATATATCCGAAATCAACGAGTTCAAAGAAGAGGAAATTGTATAGAAAGTATAAATACAATTCAGACAAACTTCTTAATTTTAAAACAAATGAATTTTTTTTCAAAACCAGCAATACCTCATTCAGTTTTCATAAGTATGTATATTCCTAAGCCTATTTACTTATTTTTATTTATTTACTAAAATAATTACATTATGTATCTAACAAGAAACATTATGAAATTTATTGTCTTAATCTAAACTTAGTCATAAGTACATAATTGTTCAGTTAAATCTTTCACAATCACGCGTCGTAGTTCAGTTTATTTTAATTTTTAATGATTACCTTTTTTGTTATTTATATTCAGATACAGAAATCGATTAACGACAATTTCACGTCTCGAACATGATTTGAGACGCGAGTTTACATTTACTTCTGATTTTATAACAATTCGTAAATCATTAGAAAAAACACTATCGTGGGATATAATTGATACCCTTTTAAAAGGTCTTAATAAAACATCGAAGCAGAAAATCAACGTGGAAAGTTCAACATCGGAAAGCACGTCACAATTGTTTCAGAAGATATCTGAAATAAAACATAATCTTAGTGGTATTGTATAAAAATTAACATAGTTTGTATTTCATACATATTATAGTTAATTTTGGTAATACCTAATTATGTATCTGTTACTTATATACATAAGGTAAGGGTAGATAGAAACCACATGCTTCCACCTAGGCTGCTACGATCCTGCCACGTCTTTCACTTCTTCTACTTTCATAAGCGCTTTAATAGAAGCTCTTCGATTACGGGTACTAGGCCTGGCCTTTCTTTAAAACGTCTTTGTTCTGGTCGACAAACGTTCGGTTAGGGCGACCCTTACTGACTTGCCCAGTCACACTCGCCTTGTAAATTTGTTTCGTCAATCTTCTTTCATCCATCCTCTCCAAGTGTACAAACCAATTAAAATGACATGCGTTAGGAAAAGTACGTATTTCAGAAATCTATCGCTATCGCGTAACGCTGCAACGAGAATTTATAAAACACAAAAAGGGCCAACTGCAGCGCAGGCTGATTTTACCTATTTAAAATAGGAATAACTGTTTCCTCCTCCAAAATTGAACCGATTTTCAATTTAATTTAATTTTTAGAATGATAAAGACTCTAGCTATACTTGTACGTGTTTTTTTTTTACTTTTATCCATCAAATTTGTTTCACGAACGTCTGAAAATGACGATAAAAATCGAGCATTTTTTTCATTTTCAAAGGCATCTTCTAGTTTCTACAATAACTTATTTATGGAAAAATCAAAACGTACGGGCATGGCGGTGATGGATATATATTATTTGGTATAAAAATATTTACCATAATGCTATTATCCATGTAGGAATCAGGTGACTACGTTTGTATGGAATAAATGTAGCTAGGATATCCTCTTAAGCATCCCTCTCTCCATCTTTGTCACTACATTCTCTACCAGACAACAACGTTACTTTATCACATTATTTCTTACTTTATCTATTATTTTCACATTAGCTATACTGTTATATTCTAAATTTAAATTTTACGCAAGTAATTATAGTTATATTAAAAAGCCTTACCTACATATATATATTTTATACACTTCACCATTTCATATACTTTTAATACTAAACAGATTCTTATAAACAAACGTGTTATTTTTCAGTGTACCTATCTCCTAATCTATCCATTTACACCGAAAAATCTAAAGTGATATCAAGTCATGATCATTATACTAACATTCCAACAACTGTTAACTTCAGGTACCTACCTAACTATTAATTAAATTTATCTTTTCTGTTAGTATCTTAGTAGTATTTAAATTTAATTTATGTTATACGTATAATGTGAAATTGAGTTTAATTTAAAAATGAGAAAAAAAATAATTATAAGTTGTCAATGTATTTACATATCGATTTAAAATACGAAGTTGCCGTTAAGTTTAAATACTAAATTTAAAGCGGCAAAACAATATCCCATGACTGTGAAAGAATACATTCAAAAGAAACCTGACTATCTGACAAATAACAGAATTTAATTTCTCGGGGTTTGTTCAGCTTGGCCTATCCGTAAATATTTAGGTACAGAAACAATTAGGTATTTTATTAAACTTACTTTTTAAATGTTATTTTATTTAAACTTATTCGGTTATTAATGTTTATATATCACGCCATTTTATAATAGTTATGAATCCAATAGGTACTTTTTAAAGTTTTGGAAACGTAATGTGTTATCTTTCTTATAAAGTTTAGGTGTTAACTTTCCAGTTGCATAAATTGTTTTAACTATGTTTAATTAAGAATCTTAAATTTATTTATTAAATTAATTCTCCGAGTAACACAAAACGTAGTTAATTCTATTTATTCTCGTTACAGTTTCTATCAAGTAAACCCATTTTCTGCAAGTGAAATTTCCATAAGTCAAATCACCGCAGCACCTACTGTAATAATTCAAAACAGCTCACAGACTAACGGATCAGCTTTATCTCAAAATTTTACAAAGAGATTCATTATTGATAATTTAGAAACAAAACACCTGCACACCATTAATAATAATGTCACAAACGAAAACAATTCAAACACACGAGTTTCAGGTAATTCATGGTTCTAAGCTTTGTTTGTATTTTTATTTTTAATATTAATTTCATTAAAATTATTAAAATTATTGTTAGAACCTAAATAGTTAAAACTAAACTATAGGAAGGAATATACACTTCGTAACGTTATACGTAAATAAAATTTCATAAGCATCTTGCAATTGTAACAATTGTTTATACATTTTAGATTCAGAATTTGTAAATTTGAATTCTGCTCACAATACTGAAGGAAACATATTATTAAAAAGTTCCTTTAATTCCACAGTGTCACCAGTATTCAGTTAGTAAGTATGTTTCGTTATTTATATGAACAATAGATGCGCTAATTATAATTTCTTTCACGTCTTGAATCAAATGACTGCAAAATACGCATAAATAATCAATTTAATAGACCACCATTCTGAAAATATATATAAGGGCATGTATACAAATTGATTGTATACGATTACTTGACAGCAGTCCCGTAACTAGTTTTTTTTACGCACCCGGTCAGTTTTCCTTAGACTGTATATGCTCAGTGCTTTAACCACAATCTCAGCTTATATTATGTGACAATGTGGCCCAGGATGGTAAACAAACTAAGCCTAGAGGTACTGGTTCTCAAGAGATGCTGTCGGAACACATCTATTTGTATTTGGCGACAGGTTTTCAAACTTGAGGGTGGAAGCTATTCAGGCGGGAATTTTTAGAAAATGCCCTACCACCATGCCACGGTTTCCTCACGATGTTTTCCTACATCGAAAGCTCAGGCAGATTTTAGAGTTGGAGAGGTGGGCTCAAACCCGTGTCCATTGTCACGGAATCCGACAGCACTACTAACTGCGCCATCATCGCTTCATATAAGCGCCTTTGAAAAATGATGCCATTTGGCTAGTTACTGTTTTTTGCTTGGATTATCTAAGTGCCACACAGCCCAGGTAAAGCTTTCAAGGCTAAATAAATAAGTCAACGCCGTTAGAAACTTAAAAAAAAACACTATTAACATTGTTCTTTAAGATGGATGATGAAACTCTATTAGCGATAAGTAGGAGAATAAAAAAATTTCGTTGTAGATTCTAGTGCATTTGATATATGAAAATTATCTATTTTAATTGCTTTAATTAACTATTGTTTCAAATAGTAACACAAAACAATTAAGGGGGTCTCTGGTAGACCGAGAATCGTGGGAGAATGTTGTACAAATAGCACCGATGATGGCTGATATACTTAGCCTGGTTAATTCTAACAAAAGTGAGAATACAAAAACAAATAAGTATGTGGATGCTCATATTTATAAAAACTAAAAATTTCAGAATATATGTTACACCATATTTGTTTGACAGAGAAAACTATATTACTTGATATATAATTTTATATGTATTTGATATGGAAACGTAATAAATGTAATATTCTAATAATGATGTTATTAAGATTTTTTTTAAAGTACAACCTTAAACTTCATAGTATTGAAGCATGTGAGAAAAATATTTATAAAATAGAAAGTTATTAATATATATTATACTTAATATATATTGAATTTAATTGTGTATTTAACAGTAAGCGACGTAAGAAAAGGCATATCAATTCAATTTCTGTAGATATTGCAAAGCCTCACAAAAAAATATCAAGAAAAAAGACGGACCCTACGACGACGGGTACATTCAATAAAGTTGACATGCATGAGTTTGCACAACTAATTGAGCTACAGGACGACGAGGCAATTTTCAAACTTATTTTATTTATGATATGAAATTTGTTCATTTCTGTATCTGTAATAGCTTTTGAGATATTTAAAATATAAGATTGAAAAACTTGAAAATATCGAAATTTTGAATTTTGCATAACATTTATAAAAAAAAATAATTCTTTCTTTGACATTCGTTATATGATAAAAGGAAATTTCTGACCAAAATTTATCCAAATCGAAAGGGATCGATTTGAGGTGGAATGACCCCTCTATCTTTCTAAGGGGAGCCCATTTTTTTTTTTTTTTTGACGGGGGGAAATGCATTTACGCACTACCCTTACCTATTGCATTAGTGACACCGGAGTCCCCCAATGCAATAGATAAGGAGGCACAGAGGGACGAGCTCCGTGCCAGTGTGGGACTCATCCGGGCGAGAGTCGCCTGGAAATACCCACTAAAACCTCCCGGGGCCGTCCGCCGCATGACCCACCGGTCAAAAATCCGGGGGGCAGGATATACTTATCTTTAGGGGAGACCCATGTCCAGGAGTGGACGTCTTTCGGTTGAGTGGTGGTGGAATACAGTGGGGGGGAAAATAAGCGCACATTTAGCGGTAAATAAAATTTTGTTAAATGTATTATAATAGCCAGCAGGGCTATTTATAAGTACAGTAGATACTAACAATGAAGATTGTTAATTTAATTTATAAGTTAAACTAGCTGGTGTCCGTTTTTTTATGTTCTTTAAGTGTGATTGAAATAGTGCATATAACATTTAATTATTACCTAACCTAAACAAATTTATCAATGAAGAACAACTTAAGTCAAAAATGTACATATGAGTAACTAAAAAAAAATGAGAAAAGGTCGAGAGAATCCAAATAATAAATAAACTATAACCATCTACAAAAAGTTCCGCTTCGAACAGTAGTAGTCCTATTCCGATGTGTTCAGTAGTTTTGAGGTGATGCTGCGTTAAGAACCCTTTTCCTTTTATGTATATATAGGTAGATATATATATAGATAGAAGATATAGATAGATTATATAATTTTGGTAAAAAAAAAATTATAAACTTTTCCAGATGCAGGGTCGCGTAGCGTTACGCTATAAACCCGATAACGTAGGACCTGTGTTGTTTAATATTTGTAACAATGAAGAGGTACTTGCTCGTCACGTTTACTTGTTCAATTCCTCAAGGATTATACTTGCGATTAGTAATTTTACGGTTAGTAAGAAAAAAATCTCATACGTTTTAGTAATTTAATTGCAGAGTATATATCTATTTGATTTAGTAAATATTAGACATATTTTTTCACCAAAGTATAATTATAGTATGTTAAGATATAGTTAACGTAATGTGTTAATACTGTTCTTAAATATAAAAATATCACCATTTATAACTCAAGAACGGATCTTTGATTTGGTGCCTTTGCCTCCACATCGAATAGCAGAATAAATTTTAAAACAAGGGAATATTCACGAAATAAAATTCCTGAAGAAAAAAAGTTTTTTTTTTTTTTTTTTTTTTTTTATTTACTTGACACTGGCTAAGACACAAGCCGTGCAGAGCCATTAAAAAACACAAGAAGAAGAACAGTTTTTTTTTCACACAGTGTGTATGGAATTGCTGTTTTGTGAACAAATTGTCTCGAGAACAAATTGACTAATTTTGATTTATTTTTGTTCGCCTTGGACGTGAGAAATTCCCCTCGCATTGGAAGAAATCTGAATTGAATTCATCTTATAATATGACGTTTATTGAATCTAAGACAGTATAAAGTTCATCGAGACAGCTAGTTCTTAATAAACACTTAAAATATTTATTATAGATTGATAAAATGACGCTAATTTTGACTCCGGCCCGTACATTATTTACCAGTGAAGAGCGTTGTCTAACCACACAGTTCGAATGCCAGGTGTCCGGTGCGAGGGTTTGCATCGATTCCTTGACTGCTTGCGATGGTGTTCCAAACTGTGGATCATATGGTAAAAATAAACAATATTGAAATTATAACATAAACAACATACAACATAAACGGTGACAACACATTGCTACTTATTATTTAGCTAATTTTATTCGTGGCTAGTTGGTTGGTAAGATAGCGCAGAGGGGACGTGGGCAAATTAAACATATAGGTAGTCTAGAAAAGGCAAAAAAATTAAGGTAAACAAATTAAATATAGAGTCCTGCAATGTATTAGACAAAAGATATTCTCAAAAGGGCGGTAAGAAAAATCAGGTTGAAAAACTGTGGTTTAAATCATTAAACAAATCATTATAAATTTATTTCTAAAATCCTATTGACCATAGTGAAAATATACTTAAAATCGGCAAGGATGTATGAAAACTTTAACGAATTTAAAGGTAGCAATGGTGCATGATAGGACAATAGATGCAGATAGATTTTATATTTGGAGAAGTCGGTCAATAAAATAGATGTTAATGCAGATATAAATGCATGTATTAAATCTGTAGATAGTGTTGGCGTGACGACAAGCACTACTATAGACACATTTATATTTTTGAAAGTATAACTCCTATAACACTATTACGATTTAACTTTGTTTTTTTCATTACAGTCTATTGGGCTTAGATACAAACAAAATAATTGTTCAAAATTTTGGTGTAGAACTAACGAGCGTTAAAAATGACGTAAATACTTATATGTTAATTAATTAACCTTTTCCTGCGCTCATAAAATAGCTTAAACTACTTGAATTTAAATGAAAATTGTCGTGTCGAAATAGTTGATGAAGTTTTAAAATTAAGAATTATATGTTTAGTTGGTTCGTATTTCACTTTACGCTTATTTTAGTGCACCATTTAATTTCTCTATAAATTGTATCCTTCACTCGAAGTACGCCTGTATAAAGTAACGTAATCGTTTCAGTCAGGCTAAACAAAAAAAAAATTGCAGGAAAATCTTGTATCTAATGGTAGGTATTCACATAGTAGGAAAATTAAATAAAAGGCTTGTTTTTCATTAATGCTAACAGTTCAGACTTAGATAAACTAAACAAATATTACTTAGAGTAATAACGCTAAGAGCGATAGTTTCATAAAAAACGACTACCTGAGTGTTTTAGGTTGTCTAAGCATATATACGTTTTGTACCAGTCCAAGCCGAGGTTCGTACGATTTTAGTGGCCTTTCGAATTTTTTTAATTGACAGTAATACTGACGATCGGTAGGCCTTTGGCAGCTTCACCAAACTTTTGGATCGAGCGCCTAATACGCTCAGCTGGGAGTGTGTTATTAGGATTGAGTGTAGGCACAAGGGCATAAAATAGTACGGACCTTGGCTTGGACTTCTACCTAAGACGTAGATTACGCAAAATTTACCTCGCGCTAAACTTATGGTGACTATGGGAAATTATGGATATCAGGGTTTCTTGCAGATGTATAAATATAGTGTGGAGTGGGGGTGCAGTATTATGAGTGTCACTGTATCGCGCTAGCAGCGGGTAAAGGTGCTTCCCCATTTGGGGATCTGAGCGCATCTTGGGTCGTGTGATTCTATGTTGATTTTGGCCTTTCCCATGTTGATATTAAGTGCCACTTTCTACATAAGCTCGATGAAGCTTTAGGTCCTTTAAGCGGGCCAGGCTAAATAAGACTTCATAGATATTATACAATATACAATATCGGACCTCGCGAATCTCTAAAGAACAAGTTTCAAGAATATGATATCTTAACTTTGCCCTCCCAATACATCTTCGATAACTTAATGCATGTTAACAAAAATTTAGACAAGCTCGATCTAGTGAATGATTTTCATAATTTTAATGTTAGAAATAAAGACAAGTTGGCCGTCCCACGCTTTCGACTAAGTAAGTCTAATAAAAGCTTTATAGGTAAGGTATTCGGTTTTACAATAATATCCCAAGTAATATTACCGATTTACCTGACAATAAGTTCAAGTATTATGTCAAGCAAGTTTTAATCTTAAAAGGTGAACAGGGTGAACGATAGTGATGTCTGGTATTAACCCACATCTCTGAGCTTCCGCTAACATTGGTTAAGTCTATAATTTGTATATTTATTTATATTAAATAATGATATATATTATAGTTATATAAAAAAGAACCAGATCGAGTTTCTTTCCGGCTATTCTCGACTGGGTTGTTTTCCGAACCGGTGGTAGTGTTTTAGACGTTCATAAGCGCCTTCTTAGGGCCTAAATCGAATTAAGGTTTTTTGATTTTATAACATAAAACATTTTTAGATGTTTACGATGAAGATCGTCTGATGTGTGGCGGCGCTACAGGTTTGCAACATAACGTCTACTTAGCCGCTTTCACCTTTCTTGCTGTGCTACTAACTTTAATGTATATCGTACATTACTGGTTGAAAAGATGTGTACCAAAAGTGTCAGAAGCCTTTTTCATATATACAGAAGGAATTGAAAACATGTAATTTAATTTCATTCTATCTATAGTAACCTAATAATAATAATCATAATACTATTAAGTGCAAGTCATGATAACAGATATTGTGACATCAATGCAGATGGTAGGTGTTCGTGACTTGCAAAATTTAGAAGATCGTTTTATTATGTTAATTTCTAGCATCGTAAATGTTTCTAGTAAAAGAAGAAGCTCAACGAGCACTGAAAAGGTAACTTTAACATGAGAAAACTTAATGTAGAATTCTTCTCTTCTAGCTTTGTGTTTTCTTTATGAATATTGAAAGAACTCAAATTTAGTTAATTGTCTAAACTTGAATTGTTAATGCCACAACAGAATACCTATTTCAATTGAACATTGTTTTAAAAGTGGTGGTAAAAAAATTCCATTATACCCTTGCCTAAATCTGTCAATTGAAACGTTTTTTTTTTTTTTGCCATTTTTTTGAACTTTAACTTTATTTTTTTTAACTTTCAAAGGTATTCCACATAATCCGTTACAAATTATTAATCATTACATATTCATGGTTTCTGTTTTTGCAACATATTTACAGAACATAACATTTCCTTTTTACTGTTATTCTTTCATAGATTATCACTTTTGTAGTTATCCGGATATGCTTACATTGCATATGGCCATAAATAGAGTACAATTTAACATATGTAAATAAATCATGGGTACCCTAACCCCTGAATGACCGAATGACACTTTAAAATAAATCAGAGATCTCGTAGAAAATTGTTCATTCATCAGAACATAATGACCTATATCATTTTAATGAATATTTTGTTTATCCACGATATTTATTCGTCTGTTGCTGTATTTAAAATAAAAAATATACATTTCTTTATTTATTTCATTATTTGTTAACCTGCGAGTCTATTAAGAATATAATCAGATAATTTAAATTAATAAACATTTTAGGTTATACTTAGACTCCGTCATGAGAAATCCAAATGAGGACGACTACAACTCAAAATCTCTGTACCAGCCAAATATATTTGAAGTTGATTTATTATGCCCAGTTATAAATGAAGAAAGAAAAGAGAATCGCGTTATAAAAGCCATTAGAAGAATCCTCGTAATATGTACCTGCTTTTTATATAAAGGAAAGAATAATGATAAATATGAAGATAATATTTACTCCACTTTGAGTGAACCAAAAAGAATGTACTCTTTTACAGAATTAGAGATACGAAAAATGCTACGTAATAATTTAATTGAGACAAGTGTACAGACTGGAGACAGTTTAGAGATGAAACATTTAAACAAGAATATAGAGAGTGATGAATATGACAGGCTACAGGGATTTAATAAGACTGATCTAAATAGCTCATCGTTTAATACCTCTATAATATTAAAACAGAAAAACGTTTCCTGACGAGTTATGCCTTATGAAATTTTTGAATGTTTCTCGATCATCTTCTCAAACGCTACTGTCAAATTCTACGCTGAAAATAAAAACAAGTAACGGAAGTAGTACGACCCCCGAAGAAAAAGAAATTCAAAGTCACGTTTATGAACAACAAAACAGAAATATTCCATCGTCTTCTACCGGTGGTGCTACATTGACACATATAGATATCCACAAGGAAAAAGCGTCATCAAGTCAAACGAAACATCTGAGATTCGAAGAAGGTGCAACTATGATTCCAGCGGATTTGTTTAATGACAATGATGATACAGACATTGTAGATAAAACCGGCCATCGACGCAGTGTTGTGTTAGGTACGGGTAGATCTTGGAATACAAAAAATCTAGACACTATCGAGGAAATTCATGAGCAGGGTTCGAGTAGTAATAGAGATTATATTCGATTTTGGAGCAAAAGTAAAAAATCGAAGAAACCACATTCATGATTTCTTTGAAATTGTACTAGGTACTTATGAAAATAAAATGTTTATTTTACAAACGTAATTTGTATTGAAGACAAACGACGAATCATTTTAGAAACTGCTCCCCGTGCGGCTATTTCCTAATTAAGACCAATTGTCCACCGGATAGGACACGTGCCAAAATGTGTCGTCTTTTTAACGGCATTCCGTCATCATGTATGTACATTGCAATAAGGATAAATTATACCCTTTAAGTCTTTTATTGAGGTAGTGACATAATGAATGTTCGGAAATTGTAATCCGATCCAATTAATTAATTTACTTATTATCGTGTAGCAACTAAAAATTGTATTATAACTGCCAAAAACAGATTCATAGGTTCGTCTGCAGCTTACATCTCTAATAATTGTAACATGCCACTTGTAAGACACAAGTATACACTGTTTTATAAAGTAAAGAAATCTGAACTAATCTGGTTATAAAAAGTGACAGTTATAAGATCCGAAAGAGCTGAAAATATGTTTCACAATAGATTATAAAAAAAAAAAACGCCTTGAATAAGAAGAATATTATAAGTATGACTATGTGACAACAGTTTACTTAATATTAGTGTAACTAGTTACTTTATCACTGAATACAGGCGGCTCTAATAAAGAGTTTCAAATAAATTACTTCGTCATGCAAGGACTATACAATACAGGCTAGCCAGTGGGTAGTTTTATTAGGGGCAATGAAATATATCTATGCGCTCTTTTATGTCAACTTAAAAAAAGATAGATGTAAAAGTGTCAGGCTAGAAGCGAGAGCCGGGAGCCGGTGCGCGAGGTCATATCAATTGAAGTCAATTAAAGCAATTGAGTCCAATTGAGGCGGGCGGCAGATTCTGCGTCGCCTGCCGTCGCCAGAGAGATTTTATGTGAAGCGCCTACGCGGTTTGTCCGTCACATGACTCACATGATACATAAGTACTTGAACGATGTCGTATCATGGTTTTTTTTACAATAACGTAATGAAATATTTACACTGAATGATATTACTTCAGTTACCCGGTTCATACTTCGTAGAAATCAATTTAGCATGAGGTAGTCTATTTTATATCAGTACATTTGATTTTGATTCGGTGTTTTTAATAGATAGAATAATTTAAGAGAATGGTTTATATATACAATACATGCATAATATAGTGAGAAACACTGATAATTTTAGAGATTTCTAATGTAATGTCGTAAATAAAGACATTTTTTGCGCTTACATTGCAAACGCTGGCTGAACCCTACGAGATATATTAAAATAATGTACTACAGTATTGTACACCTTAAACAGGCCTACAAAAAAGTTTTGGATGGTATATGTCTAGCTCTTACAAATAATCCACAAAAACTATTTCTTATTCTTTACTTTTTACGAGAAACAAAGGCTTATTTACGAAGCGATTTTAGGCAATATAGCATTAATCCTTATCCAATTAAGTACCCATAAATACAGATTTCATTTAATATAGATAAACATGGCCCTTTGCAGCATGTATTTTAAATGAATGTTTTCGAAAATATTACAGATTTAAAATGCAGGGGCATAGCGGTTGCGGCGGTACCATTTTCCCGTAAAGATACTTTTTGCAATGACCATTAATAAATTGCAGGGTCAAACTTTCAACATTGCAGGCTTAGATTTAAGCGTTGAGTGTTTTTCACATTTACAAAGCCAGGATGACTGGACAAACTGGTAAGCGTCATCCTAGGCGACCATAGTCATATCTCAATCAGAACTAAGACGTTCTGGAGTAAGTGCAGGTCAAAAGTACCCGTAACCAAAGAGCATGATTGAAAGCACTCATGAAAGTAGAAGAACGTCTTTCGCAGACGTGTGTTAGGATCATATCAAGTGAAAGGATGTAGTTTCTGCCTACTCTAATGGAACCGATATGTAACGTTATCTATACTATTAAATAAAATTGAAGTGTCTATTTTGTAATGTCAAAGTCAATTTTTTTTACTAAATAGATATGAATGTATATAGGATTACCTGTACCAAAACACAATTTAAAATTTTTAGTCTGTCTTTCTGACTGTTTGTTCCGGGTAATCTCCGGAACGGCTGGACGGATTTTGACGGGACTTTTTTTGATAGATAGCTAAAGTTACTCTGGGTAATTTAGGGTACTTTTGATTTTCAAAAGTAATTAGGGTTCCGCGTAAAAAAAACTCATAAAAATACATACATACATACATATCATCACGCCTTTCTCCCGTGGGGGTAGGCAGAGATTACGTCCTTCCACTTGCAAGATCTTGACACACCTCTTTCGCTTCCTCTACTTTCATGAGCGCTTTCATACATGCTCGTCGGTTATGAGTACTTTTTACCTGGCCTTTATTGAATTAAAAATTGAATAAAATCCAATTCAATTCGCAGTTTTACGGCCAAGTACTTGAATTTATGAGAAATATTTTTACTTTATCTTAGCACCAAAAAAAATTCTAGGATTCCGTATAAAAAATAAAATGCAGTGAAGAATATATGAAACGCGGTTGCAGCCGCGGGCACACAGCTAGTATTATATATGTATGTAAATTGTAAAAACTAAGAAACAAAAACATGCTGTAAAAGGTAAGGTTAGTTTGTATATAATTCCAGAACCACTAAATCATACAGACTAAAATGTTAAAAATTGTATTTTTGATATATGTACCGTATATATATATACATGTATGTTTAGTAAGAAAACGTTTTTTCGACATTACAAACAGACACTTCAATTTTATTTATTAGTATAAAATACTGCACATATTATTAGACCTCTACTACGCCATTTGTTAGTGTCGTCATGGTGTAAGAAGAAACGGCAGACGAAAAAATAAAGTTTTTTAACGAACTTGAACAAAAAAAAAGTAAAAAAATAAAATGGAATATCGAAACTTTGTTCTTCAAATGATTAAGATCGAGAACAATTTCCTAAATACTGAGGGCGATGATGACTCAGTTGACAATGTCCTCAATGCCCAATGACAGTTGGACTCCGCAGGTATGAACGTACTTTCGAATTTTTCGATGAAGGCAATCATCGTGATGAAACTATAGCATAGTGATGGGGGATTTTCTAATAGTGCCCGCCTGAGTATCTACCGTCCTCACGCTTAAAAACCTGTCGCCAAGCTTCAATAGGTGTATTGCAGCAGCATAATTTGTGAGCCAGTGACGATGAGCGTACCTTATCGCCAAGTGAGATTGTGGTTAAAGCGCTGATCGTATACAGTATAAAAAAAGATATAATTCAGACCATTTGATGTGAGTGCGTCGCTCTATTATTTAAGTAAGAATTCATATCTGTGGTGGTGCTGGCTAAGAATAGTACCACTAGTTACCGTAGGCGAATAAGAAATAAATCAGGGGATGGGCAGCAGCATCCTCTGAGCATCATAAACGCCTGATTGCAATCGTCAACCCGCCTGCCAAACGTGCCTGTTAAGGCAATCCTCCTCCTTAATTGGGGGAGACTTATGTCCAGCTTTCGGTTGAATGGATAATTAGGTATATCAAGTTCCAGTAATTTACAGGTAACTAATATACTGTGTTATAATTTGAAAACCTATTTGAATCTCAATCGATCGTAACTATCCTCGAATCCCAAATCGTACGATGTGATCTAAAAGTTAAAAGTTGTCATTTAAAAGATTGAAAAAGTTTGTCAAGTTCCCCAGTGGAATATAGCAAAATAATATTACAATATTAAAATTATTTTATTACAAGTACTTGTAAGGGGCATTTCAAGTTATATGTAAGCATAAATAGGGTGAACGGTTATTACATAATTAAACATTTTTTTTTCTTAGTATCTTTCCTTAATATTAATGACAAGGGGAAAACGGGAGTAAAAACTTTTTTCTTTTTTTTTACACGATATAGGCTTAGTGCTTTGACCGCAATCTCACCTGATGTTAAGCGACGATGTGGTCCAGGATGGTAAACATACTAAACCTAGGTACAGGTTCTCAAGTGACGCTGCCGGAACATACCTATTGGTATTTGGTGGTACTACTCAGCTATGTGATTTAGGAAAGCTTTTTAAATTAAGTATTAATTATCTAAAAGAGAAATTAAAAGATATGCCTATCGCATTGGAGAGACAGCCAACAATAAGTCAAACTGTGTAATGCATGATCGATATTTTCAGATGACAAAATAAAAATAAGTAGTTTTTTTTTCCAAAGGTATACGATAGATAAGTTCATAAAAACATCTGAACTTATTGTTTCAGTTACCACATTTCGTTTTTATTAAAACGATCTATTATTGAATGAGGGTATTAATGTACACTTTATTAAAAGTATATTTGTTTGTTTGTCTCTCAGTTCGTTACTACGACGGTAAATAGTGAACGACTAAACTAATTTAAATTATTCTCTTTTGTTTAATCATAGTAATATTCTTTGACTAGAATTTAGTATCTATCTTGCTATAGGGAATATGGTATAAGGGTAACAATGAATTGCATTGAAGATAAAATACGTCTTTCTTGCATATTGCACATTTACACAAAACTATATTCCATATATTTAACAAATATAGGTAGTAGAGCAAATAATTTTAAGGAACAGAAAATAATATGTGTATTACTGTAAATTTTTTGAAAATTATACCTAATATTATAATTAGATATAGCACCGACATAAGATTCTGAGTTGTTTCACGTTTGTGTCTCTGTTAGAATCAAATTCTTTTTAATTATACTTTTTAATGTTTCTTACCATATCTATACTGTATATATGAAATACTGGAATGTCGAATTAGATCGGGTGTGCGGCGCTTTTATGTATGAGTAGGCATGGCCTATAAGTAGGAGGCGCCGGAATCCAATAGTCACAAAATATTCGCTTGCACACAGAACAATCGCGAAAGCACTGCACACAGCGCGCACGCTTCTCTTTTCTCCTTCATAGTAGAAGCACTGATATATTTAACATTAGTTATCACTTAAACATCACTAGCTCACTGGCTGATCGTTCCAAGACTCAATAAACACACGCGTCATCTGAAACGTAAATGTTACGACCATGACCTATTTTACATGAACACAAACTGCAAATGCGCCGAGAAGTGCATCAGCGAGTGCAATTCGTGTTGTCTGAAAGTCACCAATAAGCCCAATGAAGCAGATATCCCAGTGGCGAGCGCCAGCACCAACCTAAATAGACTCTGATCATCTAAATTGACTTCAATTAAATAACAACCGAAATTGTTGAAATGCGCCATTACTCCCTCGACGTTAATCTAAGTGCCAATAGTCAGGGCGAATGTTTTTTATTAATAATAATCCTGGGCAATAACTGTTAATTATTAATTAACTGTTATTCGCCAGCAATAGAGCCGTCGATCTCTTACATCAGTTTGCGACGCTCGGTGCCATGGTGCGTATCGAACTGCTGTACCACTGTCTACATTAAAGACATTGATTTAAATTGTTGCATATGTAATTTTTTTTTGTTGTCTGTTATTTTCCTTTGAAAAAGATTGTGATCATAAATACTTGAGTGTTTTTATAAAAGATTTGTTTAATGTTTATTTATTCATCAGTAATATTAAATTCCCACGACAATTAATCATGTATTAGACATACGAGTGATGTTGGAACAGATTTACAATAAACGGCTATGGACATTCAAAATAATGATGTGGGCGTTCGCACCCTTCGGCATTAGCCGAAACAAAGAAATATTGAATGAATTTGTGGGAATCCCGCATGAAACATACTCGTAGATATCGACAACGGCGCAGCAGCCGTGTTACCGACCCGCAGAATAGTCGAGAGGGAGCTGCCGCGCGTCGACCGATGTGCTATGTTAGGGGAGGGGCTCCGGTACTCCGTTATTGGTTCCTCACCGTCACAACATCAAAGTCATAAGCGCCTGCCTCGCGTGTCACAATACATCTTCACTAACCGAACCGTACAGACGAAATTTGCTCTCTCATTCACAGTCTCACTGGATCGGACTAGCCAATCATCGGCCCGATATGTCTGTAAAGACACGTATTATGGTAATATAAATTGACCAACCGTAGAGCAAATTCGGTTAGTTCGTTAAAGTTGATTAAAGCCATTTAACCGGGACGGGGACGAGGATACGAACGGCACGAGCGTTCGCCGATCCCGAGGGCTCCGCTAAATGAAGTTAAATTGTTTAATATTGATCAGGTTAAATCGCTGGTGAATCGGACTTGTACCGAGTCCTACCGTGCAGTGCATAGAAACGGTATCAAAGCTTCAGCTACGGAGTCGAGTGAGGTGGGCGCGGAGGTAGCGGGCCCGCACCCGCCGCCGCCCGACGGCTTCATGTACGTGTGCGGGGACGGCGCCGGTGCGCGCTACGAATGCGCCTTCGAGCCTGGACCAGCTGGAATGGAACAACCAACTTTCGAAGAACATATGTTCAGCGAATTCGGAAAGGACAGGCATGTGCAAGTCGTCGTCGGAACTGTCGGAGAGTTGCAGTATCGAGATGATTTACCGGTGTTTCCCACAAGCGGTGATCAGAAGCGTAAAGATGAGCCGATGCTGCTTCAGCCGATAGATGCAACGCCCGCGGCTCACCCGCCACCGCCACCACCGCCTGCACCTTCTAAGAAAAGTGAAAAGAAAAAAAATGACAATAATGGCATCAAAAAGAAAAAGACCAGGTACCAGTTTAGTAATTTTATATTTTGCTGCTTTTACATTTTCAGGAATATAGCAATCCTAGCAATATGAATAGTATTAATAATTTATTGAATAGAATGCTATATTCACAACGCTACTGAAGTACGAACTGCGCTACGAAATTTACGTAACGTATTTGACTTTGTTACTACGAAGAAAATGATTTCGTAGCGTTACTTTAAGTAACATTTTACACTTTCTCGATTAGTAGAAATCATGCTCAAGAACGCGCGATCATTCTAGATGTACTATAGTGTATTACATTATTTTGTAAATGTATAACCATATTGTTTGGTTACTTGAAAAATAATTCCAGACATATTTAATTTATTTATAAGTTATTACTTTTGCCTATATTGCATAGATTTTAAGTTGAATTTGAATTGTTTTTAAATAATCGATCTAGCTACATCATATATATATTTGTTGTGTGTATGTTAAATAAAAATCGTTGTTAAATGCAAATTATAAATTGAATATAATTAATTATCTTATATATCTAAATAAAAATGGTTGTGACTAGGTAGTACCTACCTGGATCTCGTAGTTAAGTTGAAAATTGGTAGGAATAAAAATGATAGAAATTATAGTATGTCGGATGCTCAAATGTTTCAATTTTTATGATATAACGTAGAAAACGTATAAGCAAAGATTATAAAATATAATAATGTATCTATGGTATAAGGTATAGGTACGGTTCAAATAACTTTAAGAGATTTCTTACAACTATTTATAACCGTCCTAAAAGGGCTCTAGTTCTGCCCTAAGCCTTTAAATAATAGGATACCATTTTGTAATATATCACAGAATATAAAAAGTGTCTATTATAACCAAGAAGTTTTAAAGAAATAACACTTTCGAAAAAAAATATAAACATAAAATGTACTGCTATACAAAGGTAAATTTAACAAAAAACTTACATGTGCGTAGAAACATTCGCATACCGTATTTAAGCTAAATAAACAAAATTTTAACGGTTTATATAAGTCATTTTATATTTTTCTTCATTTCTTTAATATAGTATTATATTCACATGAATCCAGCGCAAAGCTGAAGAAGCACTGATGCTCAGTAGGAATCAGCTTCAGCTACGAGTATTAGTGAGTGCACTAACTGGGCACTGTTGTTTGGGCAAGCTTATGCACAACATCGGTGTCCAGAAAACAAGAGAGTGCAGGTTCTGTGAAATTGCAGGCCAAACGCCAAAGCACATCTTGTGTGTATGTGACGTAACCGAATTCTGGGTAAGCATGTGTTGCTCCCGGAGGAAGTACAGACACTCCTGTCAAAAAGATCCTACAGTATATCCAAGTCGTAGGTCTAGGCAGTGAGCTTTAGCAATATAGGGGCGATCAGAATAGATCTAAGTCGTAGCGATACAGGACTGTTTTAGCCTGCATCGTCCCTTTTAGAATAATAATAATAACATAGTAATATTGGTTACAACCCCATAAACCTAAACTCAGAGTATCTTTAAGTGAAAAAATACTTTTTTTTTTGTTGATTAACGCTAATACAAATGGTCGCGTGGCAAAAAAATGGTAAATGTAGTCCGAGCACAGGTGACTAAATAGGGACGCACCCTCCCTTATAACGCACTATAGGAATTGCATCACCTCGCGATCTCGAACTCACCCCAACTATTTATTTGCATAACTAATATGATGATATTCAATAAACCATATGGTTAAAAGCTGACGCCACTCGATAATATTCTCATAATAATATTAGAATTAAAATATACTGTAATTATATAATCTTTGAAAGTTGATAAAACACTACAAAACAGTTCACAATTTATTAAAATCGAATTCAGTTAAAATATCAATAATAAAAAAAAACATTACTTATTTTCTAACTAAAAATGTTAACAATATAAGTTGTTAAGGGTAATAAGAAACCGGCTCCAAAAAAGTCTAACAAACAATAATAATTGCCTCCCGGATTATAAGTACGTAGAATATATGAGATTAATTACCCGTATAAGTGCAGGGTGACAATTACTTTATCGTGCAATCTCAGAGTAAGATATCCATTGAACGGGGAAAAACATACATACATATATAAGAGTGGTGTTTTATTTCATTACCCAATTTTTTTTTTAAATTATACAAATGTTAAAGTCATTATTTATCTATAGTAATAAATATAATTGAAGTGCCTGTTTGTAATGTCAAAATATTTGCTTTTGCTAAATATATATGAATGTTTACACGATATACCAGAAATACCTTTTTTTTTAATTTTGTTTGTTTGTCTATATGTTTGTTCCGGGTAACGGCTGGTAACTCTGGAACGGCTGAACCGTCTTGGACGGAACTTTTTTAATTAGATAGCTGAAGTTTCTCCGTGTAACTTAGGGTATTCGAAAATAATTAGGGTTACGCGTAAAAAAATAAAACTCATGAAATTTCGAATAGAATCCGATTCTTACTGCCGATATCCAATTCTGACAAGTGTTTGAATTTGTCAGAAATAGTTTTATTTGATTTTAGTATTGCAAAAATTAAGGAAAAGAGTTAGGGTTCCGTATAAAAAATTAAAAACGCAGTGAAGAATGTATGAAACACGGGCGCAACCGTAGTCACACAGCTAGTATTATAATATAATAGTTAATATAAGTTGATAAATTAAAACAATAAAGTACTAATATTAATAAAATTGTTATTCGTATGTAATTAATTCGAAACTGAAAGGTGAAAAACATAAATAAAGTTACAGTAGGAGTGTAAACAATTAATATAATACCACCATAAGTATAAAGTCAATTGACAGGCAATTAGAAGTGGTGGCGCGCGACGGGGGTGAATTTAGTTTCACGCTCAATCAATTTCAGCGCGTGCGTTGCTGCCCGCAGACATATTGCATGCATGATGCACGCGTCAGATGGTACACTTTATAAATGCATATACCTATTGGAGAATGATAAGATTTTATTTGTAACTAGCTATGTGCCCACGGTTCCGCCCTCGCGTCGTATACTATCGGACACACAGATAGACATTGCCTGCTATAGAATGTAACGATGAGAATGTAAAAAGGAACACGATTATGGTCATTTTTGTGAAGTTTTTTTTTTTTTTTTTAATATTCTGATTACTTATCTTATATACTCGTGCATATTATTTAACGTAACAAAACATATAACTAAGGCCTGATCAGATAGTATATATATGATTTAAAAAGATAGCAAAAAGTTGAGAGGAAGCGGCTGGAATTGATCAATAGAAAGGGTGTGGTGTTTCATCACGATAACGTTAGATAAAACACATCTGTAGCCACTCAGCAAAAATTAAGAGAGTTTGGATGAAGGGTGTTAATGAATGCGCCATATAGCCCTGAACTTGCATCTTCAGATTTCCACCTGTTTAACTATTTTCAAAATTCTTTAGACAGTGTCATGTTAACATCAAGAGAGGACTGCCAAAACTACTGGTCGCCTTTTTTGATTAAAATTCTACAGCAACGGTATCATGACACTACTAACAAGATGGCAGAAAGTCATCGAACAAAATGACACTTAAATTGTGATTAAATGTAAATAAACTTTGGAAATAAATGTTTTGAGTTTTCATATAAAATGCGAATAAACTTTTCCCCCAACCTAATATTTTGTAGGGAATAATAATAAAATAATTAACTTTATGTAATTTTTACAGTGACAATTCTATGAAAGATGCTTTCCGTCAGTAGAAACCCTCATGTGTAGGCATCATATTATTTTTTCTATGTCGGAGTGACAATAATGTAATGGTACCTATTGATATATTTAGTAGTATGTTGTGAATAGGAGAGCGTCTTCAACGATTCACTAAATTTATTTAATTTGTTCACAGGACTACATTCACGGCATACCAGCTCGAAGAAATTAGAACGTGCGTTTGAACGAGCTCCCTACCCTGACGTATTCGCAAGAGAGGAATTAGCTCTTAAACTAAACCTATCCGAATCACGAGTTCAGGTATGAATTTCAGATTATTTTGTTATTGTAGTTTATGAATTAATGCCTTCTTTCAAATCTAATAAAATATTTATTCAATTTATACCCTAATAAGGCGCTTATGAACTTGAATAACACAGTTGAGACGAGCCGGCAAGAAACTCGATCTGGTTCCATTTTTTTATAAATTCAAAGTATATATATTATTTTTAAATAAAAGCTATCCAAATCACAGTTACAACCATTATTAATGGAAGCACAGAGAGGGGTGTAAATTCCAGACATCATTATGGTTTTTTTTTACACGGAATAGGCTCTGTGCTTTGACCACAATCGCACCTGATGTAAGTGACAATGTGGTCTAGGATGGTAAACACACTAAGCCTAGAGGATGATGCCGGAACACACCTATTGGTATTTAGCGACAGGTTTTAAAGCTTGAGGGCGGTAGCTACCCAGCCGGGCATCATTAGAAAATGACCTACCACCATGCTATGATTTCCTCATGATGTTTTCCATCACCGAAAGCTTAGGCTGATTTTAGAGTCGGATAGGTGGGGATCGAACCCGCATCGATTGACGCGGAATCTGGCCGCAACATCATCATTCATGTAATGATTCATCCTGTAATAACCTAAACTTTTTGAAATTAAGACATGCTCGAAATGCTGCTTGAACTTATTGTTAGATACTTTCGATACATTATTTTTAAATAACTAATTTGTCTAAAAACCACTGAAATGGTTTACATAATCCTTTTTTTTAATCATTAATGCATTCGTTGGTTAGGTTAGTATATATTATGTTTTAATACGTAATATACAATAGTTTATGAAGGTTTTTCATTTATTCAGTAGTGAATTAAGTTCACAAAAAAAAAAAAAACTTTCTCTTGAGTAACTAATATCTATTAAATATTTCAGTGAGATAATGAGAATAGGAATTGTTATTGGCAAGCGAAGCCGTTTAAACAACTGTAGCTATTTACATTTTACAATGTATTGTTTTCTTTTTTAGGTTTGGTTTCAGAATAGACGAGCGAAATGGCGTAAGCGAGAACCACCTCGGAAGACTGGATACATAGGATCCAATTCACCGAGCTCCACTACTTTAGGTGGTGGCTTCTCCGGCATCGGTGGTAACTTACCGGCGTTTCCCCAGAACGGTTTACCGGCGCCGACGGATTCTTGGTCGTACCAGCACTCCTACGAATTATCTTCGCATCACCTGCTGTCATCTAGCGGCGGTGGTTATCCAGGATTCAACGCTCAGCCTGCAGCTTATTCTTACACAACTGTGTTAAACGGCCACGACGGACAGATGTTTGCCCCACGGCATTCCTATGAGTACAGTGAGGGGAGTCCACCGCCTCTTGGAGTACGCGATTACCCGATGATGGCGGCACATTCGCCACAAATGGACGGCCACACACACGATGATAAATTGGAATACCGTGGTCACGAACACGAAGATAAATATTCTGCATGCGCACTGCAAGAGGAACCACCTCGGTACCCAGCGCCTTCAGATGAATACGACAAATGTGGAATGGTGCCTCATGACAAGCATTACGAGATCGATCGTCACTCGGAACTGACACAACCGGTCGTTGTTAAGATGGAGCCCAGTTCTGGGCAGGCATATACCACGCTGCCCCCTTTTTTGAATTGAAATACTCCTTTTCGAAATTCTCTTAGGCTTCAAACAGAATTTCGAAAAGGAGTATTAATATTATTAGGCAACTATTACTAAGAAGTAGTGAAGTCTTGTGCGTTAGCAAACTATTTCATAATGCAGTCTAACTTTAAACATGTCTCTTTTTAAAATAATTTAGGTACATATTAATTGGGCTAACAAACTATATCAAAAGGCAGAAAGAGAAACTTTCCAAAAGTAATAAAGAATTAATTGCAAAGTTTATTACTAAGTTTTCGAATTGTAGGTCCCTAAGTTGTATTTCAATAAGATCTTCTTGGCAATAGTTTTTTTTTTTTGCATTTTTATTGATCATAGTTTTAAAATAAAATAATTAGTATTCGTAATTATTTGTAAATAAAAATAATACATAAGTAGGTAATTGTTATGGATATTTATATGTTCAACTCAAAATGGACATTAAATTCTCTGATTTTTTTTTGGAAACAACAAAATTTAGAAGTTCATTGAATGAATTAACTTTTGAATATGATGTATGAACAACTTACATTACCTTTGCCAACAACATTATATTTGTGGCTGAAAATATAACGTTTCGTGGTATAGAATTTGTTATTGCTAGTATAAGGGATTTGACATGTAGATATAAAACATTTAAAATGCAATAATAGAATGTAGATAATAAGTAATTTCTACTTATTTGAGATTAATTTGTTAAAGATGCTAAAAAAACCTATAGTAATACATATTTAACGTAATATGAATAAATTAAGTATTTTATATGATATTTGAATCCTTCACTTCTCGTGCATTCCCAGTGCCTTATTAGAATAATGATTAAGTAGATAAATTAAAAAAAAAACCTATATGTATATTGTTTTAATTATATTAAATTTATAATATCTTCTGTGGCATATAGTTTTTCATTAACATTATATATGTAGGTATATAAACAGCTAGTAGATATGTATTAACATAATTCAGTTCACTATGCTTTCTTGTCCTCGAAGAGCAATCAGATGTATCTAATTATAACCGAATTGTAAATAACTCACGAAATGTGAATAAATGTGCCAAAGAATTGATTTATTATTTAGATAATAAATGTATTGTTATTATTAAAGTAGAGATATCGAAGCAATAGCAGCCATGTTATGATGTGGTGCTTATAAAATAGTTTTTAAAACGTATTTGCATTTGTAAATTTAAAACCACGATATATTAGTTAAGATGTAAGGATATATATGTAATAAGGGAGATATATAGAAACGGTCGAACTGATACATAGTTTCATATACATTTTTGTCGTTTTCAATTGTACAGATCAGTGTTTGTGTGGTCCGCAATATACTAAACAAGAATTCAAGAACGAGTTTACATTTAGTTAGTGAATTAGGTTGTTAAAAATGACTTCATAGGTTCTTATTGCCACAAAAAATCTAAGCGAAATTCACGTTTGACAGTTATATATGTGAATTAATTGATGGTTTTTATCTCTGGTATCAATTAACCAATCCCCCAGTGATACCTCATGTTGACCTATCTGGCGCTTGATCAGAAAAGTGTGACGACCACTGGTATAGATACTTCTTTCATGCCGATGCAAATAAAAGAAAAAATATGGATTCTTCTCAGATAAGAGTATCTATAGATAATTATTCTCTCATAGAAAGAGTATCTATTTTTTTCATGCACTTCAAATATACGAAATGGGGGGAATCGGATATAGAACCAACTTGGTTGTGGAAAGGAAACGAATAATTGATACGAAGGCTTGTTAAAACTCATTTATATTTTTAATTGTAATTGAATATGGTATCCCAAAGTATAATTTCACAAATTGGTTTTTACTTTTATTTATCAAACATAATAACTTTAGCCAAAAGGGACCAAAAGTTTAGATTGTATAAAAAAACCTTGTAATAATTAATATTTAATTTATAAGTGACAGTTTAATTTTTAATGCATGTTTGTTTCTTTTTATAGATAAATAGAAATATTAGTTCCATAAGTTTTTAAAAGCAATACGGTGTTTTATATGTTTTAGTAATAATAAGAAAAAAGGAGTAAAATAATATACGAAAATTGCTTAATTAAGATTTTTAATTTTAACTTATTATCCCATTAAAACAAAGATATAGTTGAGTTACACGTATATATTGTTAGAACAGCAATTACCATTGAGAAAACGATTGAGAAACATATTCAGTACAGACGCTGTATGGGGAAATATTTATATTCTTATGGTATAAACTATGAGCCCTTCAAGAGTATGACGTAAGCACGAATGGGGGTGGAGTATAGACTCTATTAATAGTAATATGACTAGCTGTGTGCCCGCGGCTCTGCTTGCGTTTCATATATTTTTCACTGCGTAATATAGCTTTAAAATAATCATTGGAAAATGTTTTGATGGTGTTGTCCCTTGAATCGTATTTTGTTCACAATTTCATGAGTTTGAATTTTTTTACGCGGAACCCTAATTACTTAAGAAATTAACAAAAATAAGTTACGCGGAGTAGCTTCAGCTATCTATCAAAAAAGTTCCGTTAAAATCGGTCCATCCGTTTTACTCGATTTTATTTATTAGTACAGATGAAAACGGGTATGAGACGCCCTGAATAGTGATTAAATAAGCAATATAGTATCTTAACTTAGCCTCCCAATACATCTTCGATAATTGAATATATGTTCGTAATAATTTAGACAAGCTTGATCTAATGATCGGTATAATTTTAGTATTAGAAATAAAGATAAGTTGGCCGTCCCATGATTATCTAAATAGGTCTAATAGAGGCTTTATAGCTATAGAATTGTTCGTCCGATAGAATAGGCTAAAAGACATTTTCCATACCGCCTATTCTGATGTACATGCTTATATCAACACCAAAGCAAGATGATGGCAATTCTTCTAGAATGTTCCATGCATTCTCCGGGCACCTCTGAATAAGCGTTCTTGCTATTATTTTCAATTCACTTCACTTGTACACAATAACCAAACTATATTACGTAAAACACCATCAAGATCACACAATATAGCGTTCAGTAACACTAACATAAGTTATTAAAGTGAATTAAAATTAACAACTACAACATGACAGATTCAGGTGCCACCAAAAAGTTCCGTTCGGTTTTACAATAAGATCTCAAAGAACATTACCGATTTATCTGACAAGAAGCTCGAGCATTATGTCAAACAAGTCTTAATTTCAAAAGGTTATTACTTGAACAATAGTGATGTCTGGAATTTACACCCCCCTCTCTATGCTTCCGCTAACAAACGGTTATAACTATAGTTTTGAGTTTTTGGCGGGATCTCAGTCTGACATGTAGCAATTGTTTTCTTTAATTCATTAAACTTGTGTACTTGTCTCTATATCATGTAATCTTGGTGGCGTCTTGTGTGAAATAGTTTAGTTATTGTGTTCAAGTTAAGTTTATTATAGAAGACAACGCGTAGCATACATTCTGAGGTGCCGACAAAGCTCAATGGAAAGTTCGAACAGGATAGGCCACCGTTCTGTTGGAGCTTGGTAACGCTGATACAAGATTGAAAATCTTACCCACATGACATTGGCACAAATTGTGTGTACACACAGATTGCCATTAACTAAGAAGAGGAAGAACTATAGTTTTTATATAAAAAAGAATATGTATATTTATAAAAAAAAGGAACCAGATCGAGTTTCTTGCCTACACTCTTCTCGATTGGGTTGTTTTCCGAACCGGTGATGGTAGTGTTTTGACATTCATGAGCGCCTTCTTAGTGCCTAAATCAGTGGTCGTCAAACTGCGGCCCGCATGCGGCTCTTGGTCGGTATTTGTGCAGTCCGCGAAATCACAAATAATTTATGGGGGAAGATCTTGTAGCCGCTGTTAGTACGATACAGTGACACTGCATGCACTAGCAACCACACGCATTATACTGCACACACATATTTGCACACTACACGCAAGGTAAGGTAAGGTTCTGTAAGGGATCTTTATTACTTTACAGGTTTACTAACCGTTCGGTTAGCCAGCGCAAATTCCGTGGAATTTTTATCACGGGTAGCAGCTCAAGCAGAGGTTCGTGCCATTTTGGTGCCCTTGTGCTGGCTACCATTTCTAGGTTGAGCGCCTTAAGCACCCGCCTCAAAGTTCGGTGAAGCTGTTAAGGGCCTACCGGTCAATAGCGTAAATCAGATACAAAAAAAAAATTGCTAGATAATGACTCAAAGCAGAGTTTATTTTATTTATAGTTAGTGAATTAGGTTGTTCAAGATAATTTAATAGATTTATATTGCTACACAAAATCTATAGGGAATTCGCTTTTGACGATATCAATTACACAGTCGATAAGTGTGTCCCGCAGTGGTACTTCACATTGACCTTTTGGTGGCCCTTGACCAGTGAAGTATGACAACCACTGGTCTAAATTGTTTAAAGAATTTTTTCATTTTAAAAATTTTCATCGCTGGAGATTACATATAAGCAATGCTTATTTTTATTTTTTATATTTCGTTTTTTTTTTTTCTCTAAAATTATTCTAATGGTTACATTATCATGGGAAGGAAGGGGAGGGGGTTGAGTTAGAGTTTCGCTGTTTATAATCACGTTTAATTTAAAAGTTGTTGGTACATAGAAAATCTTATGCATTATTAACGGCCGTAGCGTCAAATTTAACACCATCTAATCTCGACCAAATACCGTCACCGCTGAAATGGTATCTCTTCTCCATTTGATACAAAACTAGGCTCAGTATTTGATTGTCTGTCAGTTTGTTGAATTTTAACCCGTTATATAGTTCATATCCAGCTGTGGATCTTCGCATTTATGATGTTCCCCATCACGCAGCATTAACACCGTGTTGATTAAATATTCTACTTCCGCTCTACAATAAAAAAATTAAACATCATATTTATCCTAATTATATAGTATTTTAATTATATTTAAAAAAAACTACTCACAGTCAGTGATTACACTTGAATAGTTAAAATATTTTAAACCGATTAAATTGGATCTATTACTTCGTTTTCTTTAAGGGAAAGGTCAATGAACTCCATACAGATATGTAGAGTTATAAAATTTAACATGTTTATTTCCTGAAATATACCTATTTCTTTGCCACGTCCAATTCAAATCGATCTGATTGCTTAAACGGTTGATCCAATTTACCGTTTTAGTATATTTTTTGTTTTATTAAATGATATAAGGGAAAGTTATAAAGATAAAATAGTAAATTTAGGTTATAATTTATTTAATATGTTCTTTAAAAAAAAACTTTACACAAGTCACAACGTTCATAATATGAAAGTCCTCAACAGTAAGTGATCTAACTCAAAAAAATAAGTTTTGAGAAAATGGAGAATAAAGTTCTATTTTTTTCCTCTTAAAATTCAAATAATATTGCGAAGGAAATATTTAATTAAATTATTTATTAGAAAATATATATATATATATATATAAGCAAAGTTTGTTTTCTTTGCCTGAGGTAAACTCGAAAACTACTGGGCCGATCAGCGTGAAACCACAACCATTCGACGCGGAATTAATCGTAGATGGTTATAGGCTATATATTTTTCAAATTCTATTGTAAATTTTACTTTTATTCATTCATTTGTTTTTTTTTTAATTAGCTATAAATGAAACGTCATATGCACAGAACATATGAAACGCGGGCGGAGCCGCGGGCACCAGCTAGTTTTATATAAATCCTTAGCCATATGCTTACGCAATATAGATCGTAGTTAAAGTTCAGTATGTGACTTAAAAGTATTACTCAATTTTATGATATGTTTTCAGATTGTCCCTTAGGTATCATTTACTTTATTTATTTATTTTTTTGACATAAACATAACCCTGACAATACCGATCAGGGTTGCTAGATTTTAAAGTATTATAATAAAGAATTACTTACGCAGGATATAAAAGTAATTGGCAGTTGTTGAATATAATGTAATCTGTAAAATGTTTCTTCAGGAATTGCATATTTTTATCGATGACATTCAATGCACAGTGCAGCCAATATTTGTGTCTTTTTAACTGTTTCAATATAGTTTTTACTAAATCCGATTCGGCTACATTCTCCATATTGTTTTCTTTATTATTCAAATGAAGAGAGGATCCTATTAATATAGCTAGGTCTCGGCCGCATACTTTGTTCCCAAAACTATTAATGTAGCTGCAAATGAAATTGCCTTGCAACTTTAAAATCTTGTAAATTTTTTTTTTTTATAAAAACTCATATAGAGATATATTATAGTTATTATATAGAAATTATATTTATACTACTAGCTGTGTGCCCGCATTTAATATGTACTTCTGATTTTAATACGGTACCCTAATTATTTTCAAAAATTAAAAGTAACCTAAGTTACGCGGAGTAACTTCCGGTATCTACCAAAAAAAGTCCCGTCAAAATCGGTTTAGCCGTTCCGGTGATAATACCCGGAACAAACAGATAGACAAAAATTGTAAACTGTATTTTTGTTATAGATATCTACATATATATATTATATGTATTCTACGTATATACATTCACATATGTATTTAGTATAAAAAAGTTATTTTGACATTCAAACAGACACTTCGATTTAATTTATAAGTATAGATAACAAATATGTTCGTGACACGGATTACAGTAACACTCTGGAAGTTTTGTATAACTTACAAAATATGAACGCACTATTTTTTTTTGTTTAGTCAGGCATAACCTAAAACTTTGTTATCCCTCTTTGTTTTAGTGTCTTATAATATATATTTTAAATAAACCCCCCCACGTGTATTTATTAATTTATTTTCTTATTTCCCTTTGTTTTTATTTTTATTTTTTTATTCCTATTTTTTTTTCAATATAATTTCTTTCGACTGTTATTTCTATACCTGGCAACTGTCACAACCTCATGGACTACAACAAACAATATGGAACTAAATAAAGAGGTTATGAAATGAAAGAATAAGGTCTTATGCTATTATTTACTTACTTGTTGAAAACTTTCCTAGAGGAAATAAGACGATTTAAACTGTAACATTGTTTCTTTGCAGCTTGGATTTTAGATAATCGATACATCATTTTCTTCTTATGTACAACCATAGATAGGACCTACAGCGTCAAAATTTTTAAACAATTTTATTATGTTTTATTTAATTAATTTTATATTTTCTATTCAATACATTATCAAGTCTTCAAGTATTCAACAATTTAATCAAAGAATATATGCTGGTGATAATTCGTTTTTTTTTTTGTTAATTTACTTTTAAAATCATATTTTATTATATATGTAACAAAATATGGACTAAAGCTTGACTTAGGGAAATACATACACAAAAAAAAATGTAAATAGGTTATGTGATTCTCGAATTATAAGTCAACAACACGTCAAGTATTATTTCAAAATGACAATATTGGAGTATTTTTTTACACGAGAGGTTTAAATTAAATCATAAGTAAAATACTAACTCTCGGATTTGTAGACAATACTTGATACTCTTTTAAATTTTTAAGTTCCTCAAGGCGTGATTGTACTGTTTCAGGGCGCATACAGTACACTTTCAAACAACGTCTTTGAGCTTCCAGTGGTATCCTATATTCCTAAAAATTAAAAAAAAATACCTTACAATTAATTGTAAATAAAGTACAAATAAAACACAAGGAATTTCACATTTGAGATTAGAGGTCTTTTAATTATAATAACACGTAATCATGGAAAGCGAGGGTCAGTGCTGTCTTCATTTGTGATGATATGGAGGATGGTATTGGTTTGCCGTGTGACGCCGGCTAAGAATGGTATCACCCCATATCGTTCCCGCGGATGTCGTAAAACGTGACTAAGGGATGACTAGGGGATGGGCAGCAGCATCCTCTGAGAGTATCACAAATACTAACCTGCCTGCCAAGCCTGGTGATTAAGTGAATCTCCCTCCCTCCTTATTGGGGAGACCTATGTCTAGCAGTGGACGACTTTCGATTGGCTGAATGAATGAATGGGGTCTGAGAATTACGTTGCTATGAAGAGTGGGGGGGGGGGGGAGTAAGAGCTTACCATCGCTGACTAGATGACGGGGGAGTCGAAAGTGCCTAAAATTTTGCTTACGTTATAACGTAAGCATAAATAAACTTACCTCAACGGCCCCTTTGGTGTGTGTGTAAAATGTTAGTATGTGAATGCAAACTATATTTGTGACTTAATGGTCTCTTAGGCCTAACCGATATAGCACATTAGAGATACGAGTTCCCTAAATAAATTATTAAGAAGCCATACAGAATTTATGTATCAGGTTCCAACCTTTAACATAAATGTTGCATGAAGCCAATATGAAAACAGATTACAAAACGGTCTTCGATTATCTTGTAATAAAACCTACCTCTAACAAGTCTCTGATTCGTAATAATGCGTTATAGTTATTTTTCAATATTGCCGGTTCTATCTTAATCACGTCTCGTATACAGAGACCGGCAAGCGATTGAACATTGTCAATGATCAACTTAGTGTTTATTGGATCTGCTGATATTATGAATCCGTTTCTCTTTATTTCACTGGTGTCGAATTTTATTTCATTCTGTGCTAGGTTTAGTGCTTCCTGTATGTCACACATAGGCTTGTGCTTTAGGGGTAAATAATTGCGACAATATTTATTAAATTGTTCACTTGTAACTGATAATTTCCAACTTAAGTATTTCTCTAATACATTCATGCGTATTGTTACTGAAAAGATTATAATAAAATTGTACATTTATTGCTGTTGTCAGTAGATAGCATATTAAAAGTAAAACCGAGATCTAATATGAAATTTTTAGACAAGTAGACTTTGTAAACGATTTTTAATTGAGCAATTGTAAAATGTACTACATCCATTCAAACATTAGGCGTTCACTGCTGGACAAAGGTCTTCCCTGATATATATAGATTGCCATAATCGCCACGCTTGGCAGGCGGGTTGGCGATCGCAGTAGGTGTTTGTGGTACTCAGAGGATGCTGCTGCCCATCCTCTGGTTTTTCCCTTAGTCGTCTTTTACGACACCCACGGGAAGATATGGGGTGGTACTATTCTTGACCGGCATCACATCAGTAAAATTTACTATCAATATGATTTTCAGACTGCATGTGTAGTTTTTTACCATAGTAATTTTTTATGGACGTTGTAAATTTTGGTAAACTGTTTATCTCTGCATGTAAGATCTACTGATAACAGAAAGATTATTAGACTATACTCTTGTGTGTATGAAGGCATTCAAATTCTTTCATTAATTTAATGCTATGTCAAACATTGAACTCATCTTCAACCTCAAGCAATGTATTTTTCCAAAAGTTTTTAACTTTTTTTTAGAGAAAAAGATAAATATAGCATATGGTTTATTTTACAAAATGTATCAATGCATACTTACAAATACATGTTGTAGACTCTGGAAATCTTTGTAAAACTTTGTGACTCATTGGCCAATCTTGAAATTTATTCTGTAGAACTTCTTCTAATATTACATTTTTATTTATTAATCCTTTCTTTTTTAATTCAGATATTGTTTTAGATTTAACAATTGTATGATACCTGTAATATCTATCTCATTTAGGCATTTGTTATAATGGATTTTTGGAGTGATTCTCAGTAGGGGGAAAACTTATAGATTCATGTTACCAATGCTATGATGTCAGCAGTCAACATGCTCCAGTATGCCAGGTATAAGGTGACATTTAAATACTGGTGCTTAGAGATAAATAATCAAAGTTATATTTATGCAGTTTATCCTATGTTTTTATTATGAATGAACTCTAAGAAAATGTACATAATTACTGCTCAGAACGCCAATAGATGTAAAAACCCAGATAAACGTTATATTGTGTTAATAATTTCCATTAACAAATGATAAAATTTTAATTACTTATGCTATCATTTAAACAGTTAAAGTATAATATAGGTTTTCACTTCTGTCGGTAGTCCTCATGTTTGGTAAGATTTTATTTAGTTATCTATTACAAATTTTGGAAACAATTATTTATTCAAAATTTCAATAATGGCATTGGGCTAACATACATACAATACATTACGCCTTTCTCCTGTGGGGGTTAGGAGAGACTACATCCTTCCACTTGCTACAATCTTGACACATTTCTTTCAGTTTTACTACAACCATCCATGCTTGTCAGTTATGGGTACTTTCACTCCCCGACTTATGAAAATGGCGACATGCATAGTACACAATTCCACCAATGTCTAGTAGGTAATTAGATTTTGGAAATTCCCCTGGCCTTATTTAAGACATTCTCAATTTGGTTGAGATATGTTCATTTTTTTACATGGGAACATGAGATACAATTATCGACCCTTACCAACATGCCTAATCCCCCTCACCTCGCCTAACACTAGTTATTATAATTACAGTCAAACCCCTTTATGGCTCCATCCTTTAGAACATGCCGGTTATATTGACCCAGAACAAAAGGTTCTGGCTGAATGCTATATGACCGCCTTATCTAAAACATTGCTTTTTATGACATTGCTTATTACGACATACCTCATTAAATTACTACATTTCACTAATATTTTTGGAGAATTAGATATGTTAGAATGACCAGCTAGACTATATTATAAACAATTTTAATAGGTATCCACGTCTGGCACAGTATAATGGTCAATGGCTATTAAAATTGCAAAAGTTAACAAATAAGTTTCCAGTGTAGGGTCTTTTGTAATGTCTCAGAAACAAAACACTTGCTTGCAGTAGAGTTAAAGCCTGCTTCTTCATATCTCTTCAGTTTGTTACTTATCTGTACACAAGACGCACCAAAACATATAGTGGAGTTATTTGTGAAACTTTTAACATGTCGAAAAGAAAAAGGAAACAAATTAATATTGAACAAAATCGTGTATTATATCAAAGCTAGAGAGCGGAATTCCAAACAACAACTTAGCAATGGAATATGGTCTATTATGTAAAAATAATGTATTGTTCTTTTATATTATACATCTTACGCGAAATAAACAAAATGAAGTTTAACTTTATACTTGAATATATTTTCCAATAATTACCTTCTTACACAATACACATTTAATAATACCACTTTATAAAAAATAGGACATCTTGAAAAACATTACCAGTTGTTAATACTATCAGTTTTTACTACTGAATAAGAGTAATCCATTCTATGTCATTATAACAGATTTTGACTGTATTTCAAGAAACTGAATAATATTACTTTTAGTTAATTGAGTTTGTTAAGTAGTCTCATGCTCTATAAATATCAGAAAGTTATATGTTCAGTGCTGAAATATAAGCTGATAAAGCCAATTAATGTAACCTTGTATTTATACCCTGTAAATATAAATATTGATACAAAATATTACCTACTTTATAATAAATTCTGGAGATATTTGTACAAACTGACATTCTTTTAGTATTTCACCATAGTTATCCATAGTAATCGGATTCATTGAAAAAATATGAATGTTTTGACAAGCTTCTAGAGGTGTAATGCCAAATTTTTGTAGTATTTGTAATGTACATTGAAGTCTCTCATGGCTCAGTGTTTGTATGTGTGGATGCTTCTTTTTAATTTTGTCAAAACTCTTGTTGCAAATTGTTAAGCCTGTAACCAAAGTTAAATACGCATTTAATATTGCAAAAACCATGTACTTTTTATATTATTTGAATTTTACAATTACCAGTTGTTTGTTGATAAAACTCTAGAAAAGGTAATTGATGATAGCATCTAGAATGTAGTAATTTATTTGTACGTAACAAATAAATATACGGATTCATAACTCGCTCTAAACTTTTAATACTTATTTTGGTTGCATTAAATTTAATTGATAGGTAGGTAGACATATATTATAAAACTATAAGCTCTTTTATACGGCGAAATATAGTTACAAATAATAATATTTTTTCAATTAGATTTTTGTCACAAGATTTGTTTTTCAATTTTGTAGGTATTTTTTATAATATAGGGATGGGCGATATGCGATCTATTGATCAAAAATTGATTTTTTATACCAAAAAAATTGTATTTTTGAATCGATATAAACTATTAGATCCATTCAGTGAATCGATCTTTTATCACTGTAAATCGGATTTCATTTTTCAGCTTCGATAAAAATCATAAATTTGTATAAATGTACCAAAATTTTTACTTAATCAATCAAAAACTTGTGAAATGGCTCTATCAGGGTTGCGTTCTAAAATTAATTCCTCGAAAATCGATGTTTAAGTGCAGAAAATCGATTTTTCTGGCACGAAATTGATTGTATACCGATCTCAGAACCTAGGAAATCGAGATTTTTTTTACTGGTTCTATGAGAATCATATATTTATTTACAATTAAGAAAATGTATGAAACACAAGTAAATGTGTGAAATATTTTCACTAAATTAATTAAAAACTCAAAAGATGGCTCAGTTTTAGTTGGACGCTTACTACATCAAGTGTATTTCGAGTATACTGCCAACCTGATAGATGAATAGACAAAACCAAAAAATCAAACTTGGTTTTTAATTAATTTAAAATACAAGATATGTAAGAAATATGTTGAAGAGTATTTCGAGTGTACCTCTAACCATATAACCCTTACTATATACCTTTAACTTTCATATGCTTATAAAAACACCTCTAATTATTTTTAAATGAGATAAAATTAGTTCTACATTTTATTTTCTTTAATATGGATTTACCTATAGAGAAGTTTAGTAACTTTTTCTCCTCAGTCTACTAACTGTTTGTCTTCTGTTGTTAAAATGCTATTGACGAGATTTAGTGTTATCAATAAAATTATTTCGGAAACGCCTTTACCTGAAATTTTCAATAAATGATGATCATGGTCTAATTTTCACGAATAGAAGAATACTAGTTATGAATAAAAAACAAATCGAATAAAGATCGATCTACAGATTAATCTGACGTTGATTTCGAAATAATTAGGGTTCAGCGTAAAAAAATTAAAACTCGTGAAATTGCGAATAAAATCCGACGCTTCTTCTTTAAATAATGACAATTTGTGTTTAAAACAATTAGTGCCAGAAACAAAAAAAAATATAATTTCTATATAGGGATTTATGACTGACGTTAACGTTTTTTTTTGGTACTTATTGATTTCTTCGACTTCGACAGCAAAATCCCCACTCTTAAAACGTTGGAACCATTCCTGACACGTTCTGTCACTAATAGCCATTTTACCATAAGTATCTAAGATAATCCCGTGAGCCTCAGTCGCAGATTTTTTCATATTGAAATAAAAAAGCAACACTTCCCGCAAATGACGAGAATTCGGTTTAAATTCGGACATTTACAAATGTCGAAACAAAGTGTTCGACGGCTACTATGCATGACCCAACACTTAATCCTGATCTGGTCATTTCTGCGCTCTTCCAGCTTTCTGCGCCCTGTACCTCAGCATCGGTGACAACGCTCTAGTTACAGGAGATACGTTGTACTATGATGCATTTCATTGAATTCTTCTAACGTCTTTTACAGTTAATTTAAAAACTCTGGCGTTTTAAACTTCAGTAGCACCAGCTCCACACATTTCGGCAAATGTTTCATAGGAAATGTTCTAATAAAGGCCGCAATTTTAGAATGAAGAATGTTACTTTTTTCAAACTTGGTTATATGGCTTAGATGCTTTTGTCTTTTCGTTTGAAAAGAAAAACGGTAATAAAGTCAGTTCGTATGTCATTTCACGTTTGTCGCTTTGTCAGATCCGCGGTTTTTTTTTTTGTTTATAAATAAAAACTAAAGAGAACCAAATATAGTTATTGAAACTTAAAATAAAAAAAAACATGTGATATGTGAAGAATCACCGAATGTTGCAGTTTTAATTAAGCATATTATTCGTTCTTGGCGTTTTATAGTCCCTACATTCATAAGTGTATACAATATTAGGTTATAATACAAAATTTTTAAAATATTAATCTAATGGATTTCACTGCTATTAAAAATCAATTTAAGCAGACCTGGTTGACGACTCTGCTTAGTCTTATTCTTTTTACTGGAGTAACTTACTTCCTTTTATGGGCTGAGGTAATTAATATGGTATGATTTTGTAACAGAGCTGTAACAAAGCATATGTATTCATTACCAAGTAATGGGTAAGCCATGTAGTGACAAGTACCGAAATGTTTCTCACAAATGCATTTAGTTACTTACACATTTCGATTTTTGTACCTATGATAGTTTGATTTATTCTTTATATAAATAATGCAACTGTTTCAGTTTGGCAAGTACCGTTGATGCATAATTGGGTATTTGCATAAATACGATATAAATTAAATAAAACAATTCTTTATATATATATGGCCATGTTAAAAATGTACCTTACACAGCTAGGTACGTAAGGTACAAGTAAGTTATCTACAAAGCACAAACAACATGATGGTAACTTCATACATACAGTATGTACCATATATATAGTATGTAGTACCATAGATAATACACTAATCTTGCACCGTATGCAATACAACTCGGTGTGGTGCTCTGTTAGGTACCTAGGTATCAAAAGTAACAAGTAACGAAACAATACGAAAGTAACAAGTACTGATGTTGTAGTAATGAATATGGGTATGCTAGTTTTCGTTACTTTTACACCTCTTGTTTGTAAACTTTGTGGTTTGAAAATAAGTTTGGTACAAGAGAATTAGTAGATAATTAGGTTTTTCTTTCATTTACAATAAATTTATTTTCATTTGAGCATAACAGATTTGATAGTGGTCTGAGAAACAAGGAATATTATTTATTATGTCAAGATTGATTTTCATATTGCCAATGTAATCCTTATACTACTTCAATTTTATATAACTGTGTCTAATTTGTACTTTAAATTAATAAAAATGTTAAACTAAATTGGATTAAACTTTGAATGTGTAGTAGAGACATACTTCATGCACATATATATTAGGCTCAGATAATGAACATGCAACTGCTTAATAATATTTTGATTAAAAAGGAAATAATTTCAGAGTCAAACAATCCAAAGTAATTTAATGCTTGAAGAATTGGTATCATCTGCTGAAAGTATAGATGTTCACAATGGAGATGAAGCTGATCATTATGAGGGAAAAATTGTACATATTGTTGGACCATTGAGTATACTTGAACCCATTTCAGAGCCAGATTATAATATTCAAGTACAAGCAGTTAAATTAAGGAAGAGAGTTCAAATGTATCAGTGGATTGAAGAGTCAACGTAAGACTTTTCATATATTTCTTTATATATATATATTTTTTTTTATTATATGGGATAGGCTCTGTGCTTTGACTAGTCCCAACTGTTAGTCACAGTACAGTCAAGTGACGATGTGGTCTAGGATGGTAAACTCACTAAGCCTAGAGGTACTGGTTCTCAAGTAATGCTGTCAGAACACACCTATTGGTATTTGGTGAGAGATTTTCAAACTTGAGAGTGGTAGCTACCTGGGCGGGCATCATTAGAAAGTGGCCTACCACCATGCTATGGTTTCCTCTCGATGTTTTCGTTCTCCGAAAGCTCAGGCCGATTTTAGTCTCGGATAGATGGGGATTGAACTTGCGTTGATTGACGCGGAATCTGGGCGCACTACCCACTGCGCCATTATCACTTTTTTTTAAACAAATGTAGGCAGAATTTACAATTTATATCAAATTTACCATATCATTAATTATTTTAATTGATTATAAATATCCTCAAATTTTTCATTATCATTTAGAGGACAAAAAGGAAAGTGAATAAATTGTTACAAGAATGTTACTAATAACATGTTTTTGTTGCTATTTTTTTCTTGTCCTTGAGACTATTGTATTAATTTTGATAACTACTGATTTCAAAATGTTTAATGATATGTAATAATATTGCTAGCATATCTTTTTGTTTGTTTTTAAATCTTGGATGTTGATGGTTTGTTTGGTGTAATGTTAAGGATTTTAATGAAACTAATATTTTTAAATCAACTAAAGCTTAGTAAGGGAAATATGTATGTTAAACATGTATTGGGTACTTCACAAGAAGTGATGACCACTGTTGCTAGAAAGCACCATCTGCAATGCTTATTTTTATATGCATAAATTTATTGCAGAGACCAGGATAACTTTTTAACTGAACCAGCACAGGAGTCCCGCAAAACTTATTGGTATCACAAAGACTGGAGAGATTATGTGGTGGATTCATCACTATTTTATATCAGACCTGGTCATCACAATCCTACATCTATGTCCCTATTCAGTGAGACTCACATTGCTGAAAATGTGAAAATCGGCTGGTTATATTTAGGTATATTATTTGAATACTATTGACTTCATTCAAAGTTATTATTTGTTTAATTATATATTATGAAAACCAAAATTGAGTTGAAAATCTCTTTGTGATATGCATGATTTATTGGTTGTAGATAATGTAATGTTTACTATGAGTTATATACATTATCAGTTTTATACATTAAAAGTTATTAACCCCTTGAGCACTAACTTGGCGTTTACGCCAGCTTTCAATATATTGTCTCATTTTTATGAGTAATCGACATATTAAATACAAAAGTTTTATTAAATGTTTGGTTGAATTTTGTAAAGGAGTTTGTACTCTTAAATTTTTGTATTTGTTTCAGGTTTAGATGTGAAGCGTAAAGTAAATGACTACTATGAGATATGGTCAGATTCGAGACCAGAACGGAGTGATATAAAGTTGCATTCGGGGTTTTATTACCACGGAGAAAGCGCCTTAGAACATGACATTGGAGATCTTCGTGTTCATTTCACATACGCTGGACGCGAGGATGATATTGTTAGTGTAGTGTTTTTTTTTTCATATTTCTTTTATAAAGTTTTACTGTTGAGTTACTCATTTTTAATGAATCTCATTAAAGTAGGTAACATAGTGTTACATATTTTATATAGATAACAAGTTATAAACTAAGTTACTAAACTAATTACAAATAAATAAAAGTTCATTGTCTGTTTGTATTATTTTGTTTTGGGTGTGAATCTATTTATTCAGTCTAAAAATAAAAAAAATTAAACTAAAAATGATCCGTGAGCGGCGCCGCTGGTACAGCTAGGAATTAATAAAACTCTTGCAGTATGTTTCACATTGTTCATAAATATGTTATATTCATTCAGCATATTAAAAAATACCCACTAATATGTCATTCTTGAATTTAAAATGGGACATACATGTGTTGCCTGTTGTAATGTATAAAGACATAACATAACATAAGCTCACTCCTGTTATCCCCGAAGGGTTAGGCAGAGGTGATGTAGCGAACTACACCACTCACATTTCGCCGAGTTTAGTTACGTCCCAGATGTGACGGGGGGCGAGCCTGTCGCCTTATCGGGCACAAATTCTAAACTCCGGGATGATACTGAGTAGAAAAACCCAATACCACTTTACCCGACCCGGGGATCGAATCCGAGGCCTCAGAACGGCAGCCGCACCGTAATACAACTGCGCCACCGAGGAAGTTATGTATAAAGATATTCAAATAATAATATGTTGCAGTATACAGCAGTAGGTGTTGTAGAGAGAGGCACACTCCAAGCATACAGTGCAACCGGCTTCCCAACAGCTGATCCGATCTCACTCCTTCGTAAAGGTTCATACAGTTTGAAACAGCTCTACGAATTGGAGAAACGAAATGCTAATATACACACATGGAAGTACAGGCTCCTGGGTTTTGTACAAGTCTTCGCGTCAGCTATGACTCTGCATCCGGATTGGGTTACCTTACGTAAGTTTTGTATGTATTTTTGAAGCGTAAATAATCCTATATAACACAAGGCCCATCAACATGCTATAGTATGTCAAGTTCAAGAAGGCGTTTAATTGCACTCAGAGGTAATTTGTACAATGTATATTTATGCACTAATATTATAATAAAGAGGAAAGATTTGTATGTTTGTATGGAACGGATAAACTTAAAAAGTACTGGAACGATTTGGATGAAATTTGTGGGGATAGTTTGAAATCCATGGAGTGACATAGGATAGTTTTTGTTCCGAAAATCTCACGGGAACGGGAACTAAGCGGGTAAATCCGCGGAGAGTGGCTAGTAAACTTTGTCCTTAAATTCGATGCATGTTTATTTTTCGAAAATAATCACAATATTTCCATGCATGTGTTTGAGAAAAAGTAATTTTCGATTTCTTTCACCCGTTCAGGGGTGACACCCGATCGTGAATCCCATAAATGTACAATAATTTGGTGAATGCCACTTGTTAAATTTGATAATTATAAATATTTTAGTCATTAGGAGAGGGAGGAGGATGCTGGTGGGTTTGAGTTGGTGATGTGGCACCACAATGTCTGCATCGGGTGACACCCAGGCTAGCTACGCAACTGTCTATGGGTTTGTTCGTATACCGAATGTGTTTGTTTCAGTACTTCAGTGCCAGTGGATATCGAACAACCTCAGGCGTTGCACCCGACTCTGGGTCAATTTCGTCTTGTCCTTTTCCTATACATTACTTATTATATCGATACCGTGGTAAGTGTATTCGTTAATTTGAAATAACAGTTAACCGTTTTATGAAGTCGTTTCTGTTTAATAATAGTTTGTTTATAATTTATTAGAGGGCAAGAATGTAAGTTCTTTTGGGGATGTAGAAAAAAATTGTGGCTGTTTATTGAGAAACTTTCTGTAAAGTGACATTTTATAATTCAGTGGCTTCGTGTCATTATTTCCAATACAAAGGGCATAATAAACTTACTATGTATTTTTTTTATTCTGTTTAGGCTGCTTTGACACAATCTCACCTGATGTTATGCCACGATGTGGTCCAGGATGGTAAACACGCTACGCCTAGCGACACTGGTTCTCAAATGATGCTGCTGGATAACACCTATTGGTATTTGGCGACAAGTTCACAAACTTGAATGTGGTACCTACCCAGGCGGACCTGAATGACCTACCACCATGCTGTGGTTTCATTACGATGTTTTCCTTCATCGAAGAAAACTCAGGCTGATTTTTAGAGAGGGATATATGGGCTCGAACCTGCGTCTATTGACGCGGAATCCGACACCACACCGAATCCGATTTTGCTCAACGCCCTCTTTGATAATATTTTTGTTTCTAGAGTCCACATCCAATTTTTTAAACTATATTTTTAATCTGCCTACGCCCCTCTGCGCTATATCAATGCCCTATAATTTTCTCTGTGTCTTCTACTTCCACAAGGGACATTATCGCCCACGTTAAGAATCTACGTTCTAAAGTTAGCTTGTTTACCATAAATGTTATATGGTCCATTAATATCAGTTAGAATTGTGTTCAAATGCTGCAAGATATATTGAGTAAATAAATTGTAATCAGGTTAATACAGAAACCATCGTATGGTGTATTGGTACTTGGAGGTGCTGTTCTTCCTCTGATGCATTACTCCATAGTACTGACGCGAAGAGAGACTGTGCCACCACGGCATCGCAATAGATGGAACGATGAAATTAATTAAACTAATTAACTCGTTAAACTGTTAAGCTTACACTATGTAAACCTTTTAATTTATTTATTAGAATGTATATATAATGTATTGTAAGTAATATTGATTAACCTCTAAATGCCACGCGCTTGAGCGAGCGTGTTTTTTTTTACTACATTATATGTGTTTTCAATAACATAATATTATGGATTATTATGGACTTTTAATATTATTCATACACGGGTATATAATTATTAGGATTATTTACTCTTGTGACTAATACATTTTTTTACCTATTATTAATATACTTAATCATTTTGAGATATGAAAGCGCGTGTAATGGTAATTCCATAACTTTTTATTTAATTACTTACTTTTATTATAAACTAGCTGTACGCCTGCGGTTTCGCCCGCATATCATATTTCTTCTCTGCGTTTTTTTTTTAGTAGTTTTTAAATAATCATTAGAAATATAGATCGGATTTTATTCACAATTTTATGAGTTTTAATTATTTTTTTACGCGGTACTCTATTTATTTTCGAAAAATACAAGTAGCCTAAGTTACCCAGAGTAACTTCGGCTATCTGCTATAAAGGTCCTGTCAAAATCGGTCCAGCCGTTCCGGAGATTAGCAGGAACAAACAAACAACAGATAAAAATCTAATTTTGGTATAGGTTACGTATAATTATGTATGTATATTATAATGTATATATAATGTTAAATTAAAAAAAAAAGTTATTTTGATTTTACAAGCAAACACTTTAATTTTATTTATTAGTAAATATATAGATAAATTAATAAATAAGTAAAACAAATAAATTATATTTAGGCAAATCCCCTGTGATACAATTAGCGCACACGATCCTCGTTATATAATAAAATAGGAAAAACTTTAATCTAGTCAATATTAGTGTTAAGCAAATTATTTTATAATGGTTTATATTGTCACTCATGTAGCATAAGATAGGTGAATACTTATTTGTTTTTATATTTATTTTATATATATTCTGTGTTATGGCACGATATGGCGACAGGCTCGCCCCCTGGTACATCTGGGACGGAACTAAGCTCGGCGACATGTGGGTGGTGTAGTTCGCTACTTCACCTCTGCCTAACCCTTCGGGGATAACAGGAGTGATCTTATGTTATGTTGTTATTTGGAGCATAGAATTTATTTCATATTATGTACAATGGCATATCGATGTAAATAATAAAATTTAAATTTATCAATTAAAAATTAATTACTCTTAGTATTTTATAAAAATAGGAAGCAAAAAGTAATATTAGATTTGTATAATCTTACTAGTAATAATATAATAAACAAAGTATATATGTGTTTTAATATAATAAATAACCTCGTTTACCCAATAACCTCAAAATGTGATGAAAAATGGAATCTAAAAGAAAATCCATTAGTAAATTATACAAATAAAGCAAAGAACATTTAAATAAATATTGCCCTTATGTTATATTAGCTGTGTGCCCGCAGCTGCGCCTGCATTTCTTATGTTCTTCACTGCGTTTTATTTATTTTTTATCCGGATCCCTAATATTAGTTTGTAATAAAGTAAAAATATTTCTAATAATTTCAAGCATTTGGCGGTAAAACTCCATTGAATCGGATTTGATACAATTTTTTATAAGTTTTAATTTTTTTATGCGGAACCCTAATTATTTTCGAACATTAAAATATCCTATATTACCCAGAGTAACTTCAGCTGTCTACCTAAAAAAGTGCGGTCAAAATCCGTCCAGACGTTCCAGAGATTACCCGGAGCTAACAGACAGACAGGCAAAAATGTAAAAAAATTGTATTTTTGGTTTAGGTATCGTCTATACATTCATATCTATTTGGTAAAAAATTTAATTTTGACATTGCAAACAGACACTTCAATTTTAGTTATTAAATTAATTATCACACAATTTCGTAATGTCCATTGCGTAAAATTCTTAATTAGTTAAAACAGATATGTTCATTATTAAAATATTTCAATAATTTTGATGACCCATTACCGTGGATTATATCTTATTTTTTAGCTATGGCATGTTTTTGCAATGAAATGTCACGCAGGCGCAGTTCAGTTTGTTTTTAGCTCTGACTCGGGCTTAAAATATGGTTTTCGCAGATGAAGCGAGTTAAATAAATTTCAATAGTTGTCTATATATTAAGCTTGGTCCTTCATAGTTATTTAACTATTTATATGTGTGGTTCCTACATTGTGATGCGTGTCTATTATATTCTATAGGTGTCCGTTTCCTACATGGATATTATTATAGGTTTATAATAATGAAAGCTGCAGCTATGTCAGTATGGGTGTTCATCAATCTCTTATGTTTTGGAATGTGTGGTTATTTATATCTCATATGGTCTCAATATTGGATGTATATCGAGAAACAGAGGTTGTTTAATAAATCACCAGAGAACAAACATAATCTCGAAACTCTTTGGAACAGCGATGCTGGTTTCGTATCGGAAAAATACCATTCGAAATCTCCCTTTAATTTGACCTTGATAGATAGTTTTAGAAAAATTCGAAGATCGGCTGTTGGGTCTTACTGGAGCGGAGGTATTTTACAAACGCCAAGTAAATCTTCACAAACCCGAGCTCCACCATCCACTAATGTAATTAGGAAGAGTAACGGTAGCCCCAGATTCCCTAATATACATAAACCGATCTTAGAATTTGATACAGATAAATATGTTTGTGACGATCTGACGACTTTAGATTGCGATAAACGAACAAAACAATTCAAAGAATTGGTACTAAAAGAATTTCACAGAGTTTTAATGGGTGACAGTAAAGTTTTTCGCTCCGGGCTCGATTCACAGAATCCTTATAATGTAAAGTACGAAGCTGGTAATCGGAGAGAATTATCAAAAAAAGATATAATGTGCTCTTTGAAGCGCGTTAAGGTGAAGACAGTACTGGCAAGTGATGAACCTTTCGCACGATTGGGATTTAACATACCACGGGAATCTTTACAAGGGGAGCAGTTATATGATACTTGTGCAGTTGTTACAAGCGCAGGAGCATTGCTCGGTTCTCGGCTAGGTGAATTTATAGGTAAGTTGAAACGCTAAATGTGATAACAGGAAACAATTGCTTTAAAGGTACCTTACATTTATTACTTTGTACTTGGATTTACTGTATTATGTTTTATTTTTGTGAAATAGCTGTATCATAGAATGATTCATATTAACTAGGTACTTAGTTTGCGTATGACGAGCCCGACGTACCTAAGTGTTCGCATGTATATCGTAAGTCTCTGCTTTTTACAGTTACGCCCCAAATTTATTGTCGGTTACTAAGCTTTATTATTTATTTTATACATTAAGTGTTTCACCGTCGGGTATCAACCTGTAATGAGTGCAGTAGCTTTTCTTGAAACTGAATGATACAGCTTCCTACTTCATTCATTAAAGTAAGTAACATAGAATGAGTAAGTGATAATTAATGGTTTTAAGAATAAACGTGTTTATTGTAACCCATAATTTTATATTATATAACGTAACAACACTAGGGTCTGTCTATCCTTTTGTGTTTATAATTCGAGAAACACTTATCAGATTTATATGATTCTTTAAATTGAAAATAATATTATCTAAATTGTATAAGATATATACGTTTTACTGAACTCCCTCCTGGACGGAAGATAGAGAATGGCCTTACCCGGCATGGCAGATTATGCCTGTAATGCCATTTGGTCGGGCTTTCCGCTGGGGCGACGTGTAGCATGTTGCTCAATCCCGTGACGCCCCTCCCAAGCGACGGGTGGTACCGTGGGTTTTAGTGGGTATAACCCCGGCACTTGACACAGGAGTCCCACATACCCAGAGATTATACTCTTGTATTAGAGTTGGCATGGGTATCCGTAAATGTATATCCCACGTAAAAAAAGTATACGTCTTAGGAATCAATAATCATAAACAAAGTCTTACAAAAGACTGTAAGCGCGATCTCTTAAATTACGCTGCGTAATTAGTTATTGATGTACCATAAAATATAGTAGATAATTAAAATTATAGAATAAAATGACTTTAAAATGTCACATGCATGTATCATTACGCCACAATATTATACATCTATACGAATGAAACAAACAAGTCTTTTATCAGTACATTTAATTGTAAAAAGAATTTTTAATACAAAACACCATTACTGAGTAGTAGGTATACGTCTACGCAGTTATGACCACAGCTAGTTTAAGATTTGGCTTGAGTTATTAATAAATAAATAATAATAAATGATAATTAATTCAAGCAAGATCGGAGTCAAACACTAACAAAATAACACTAGGTACTATATAGTAATAATACAATAGGTGACTACTCGGGTAAAAAATTATGTATAAATTTATATGAAAAATGACCCTATATATTATATATAGTTTTGAAATACATACATACATTTGAAATAAAGGAAATTTCCATTTATATTTTAAAATTAATTTATTTAGTCATAAATTTACGTTATAGAATGTACATTTCGCTCATTATTTTGCTTTATTTTCTAAGATTATCTGGTTTCATACTTTTTTGAAAATTGCTGCCACACATTTTTGTTTTGTTTTAATTACATAATAACATAGGGCAGTGACCTACACTGGTATATTTTTGCAAATGGTCGAAAGTTGCTAGGCAACAACTGATGTCAATAAATGTTATAAATTATAATGTTACATTACATTTTTAATTTTTATTATTCAACTAGTTGCGGTTGCGCCCGCGTTTCATATATTCTTCACAGTATTTTTTTTTATAAAGAACCCTAATTATTTTAGTACTAAGATAAAGTAAAAATAGTTCTCATAAATCTCGCACTTGCCCGTAAAACTGTGCATCGAAACGGATTTTATTCAATTTTTTAAGAGTTTTAACTTTTTTTTTTTTACGCGGAATCCTAATTATTTTCGAAAATTAAAAGTAACTTCAGCTATCTACCAAAAAAGTCCCGTCAAAACCCGTCCAGCTGTTCCGGAGATTACTCGGAGCAAACAGACAGACAAAATCTTAAAAATTGTACTTTTGTTACAGGTATCGAATATACATTCATATATATTAAGTAAAAAAAATTATGACATTACAAACAGACACTTAAATTTTATTTATTAGTATAGTTATGTATTTGGTTTATATTAGTAAAGGTAAATTATAAATTATTTTAAAGTCTCACAGTTCTACATAATATATAGTAAATTTTTCGCATTTTTTTGGACAATTGATTATTTGTACCTCCAAAAATTAACCACAGAACAAAATACAGATCCATCTCTTAGTAGTCTACTGCTAACCTATTGTAATTCAGAATATGCTGCTTTATTAACAAGAAAAGATAGTTTTGCTTGAAGCGAGATACATTTTATTTCGATTCTTTTTCAGATTTTTTTTATTTTTTCTTTATTTTCTTTTATTCGCTAAATGTTCTTTTTCTTGTATTTTTAAATATTATTTTTTAAATTCCTTTTATTTATTTTAATTTTATATATTGTACAAATTTTAATTTTATTTTTTTTAACTTTCTGTCAATTTTATTTTTATTTTGTTCTATATTTATTAAATTATTTTATGTTTTTTTTTTTTTAAATTTCAAATTACAAACTGCAATGACATTGTGCTACATCATCAATTACTTACTTTTGAAAAGTGACTGTACGAGTATAATCATGTTAATAACTCAGCAATAGAGGACGGTAATTGTTACTTTAAATGATCACCTGGTTAATGTCTTCTTTTTTAAATATTGATACTGTATATAGTTAAAGCAAACGCTTTGTGTAGTTCCATAAAAAAACATATGAAATAAAAACCAGATCGAGATTATTTTCAGCTCTTCTCGATAACTGGGTAATCTTCGAGCCGGTGGTAGTATTTTAATGTTCCTAATCATCTTATCAGGGTCTAAATTTATATATGTTTATTTGAATTTGATTAGACATGACAGAACACACAGGGAAGCATGTTAAAAAACGTGAATTGGCACAAGTTCTTAAAACACCGAGCCAAGCTCGGTCACCCAGGTACTTATTAGTTAAACATAAAGAATGTGTATTTTTGAAAAATACAAACGCTTTGCACTTCCATTTCTGAGATAACCATTTAGAGGTAACATTACGGAGTATGAATATGATAACAATTGTTCGATCTGTACCTAGGTACAGTGCATACCATTGCTTACCTATAGTTAATAACGGGTGATCGACCGTGTATTGTTGTATCACTTATCAGCATCGGATCTTTTCTTTGTGGGTCGCATTGACATGCATAGACCGACTTCTTCGTCGAACGGCCAAAATCGTAAGCGAAATTACACGAATTATTGTGGTCAGTGGGTTTTGTTGATTACTCAGTCTCATATAACATGTAAACCCGTATGATTGAAATGTATTAAGCTATTGTTGCAAAATATGCATTATATGGTTTCTTTAAGTCTTAACATGATGAGGGTCTTTGGCGATGCTCGACTGTTTCAAAATCAACTTATTCTTTCTAACTCCGCATTTCTTCTATTTCTCTCTTTGTCTCGTTTTTTGTCATTTATTCTCCTTCCAATCTTTGCAATAATCTACATATGTTGTTGTATTACGCGTGTACCATCATCCTGCTCTCAATTTTTAATTTTTAGGTCGGCGCAGTATGTCTAGTTTTTTCATACAACTCTATCGATCACTATGTCTTCATTCACCCCTTTTGATTTCATATTTTCCATAACGCAGACCATCCATCTTTTCTTAGGTCGTCATCTCTCTTTTCGTCAGTCAACAGTCATCACTTTTTTTGTCACATGCATTTGGCCTTTCTCATAAAATGTCCGTACCAATACAAACGATTCCCTTTCAGCTTTTCTATAAATGGAGTAAATATTACATAAATGATAAGATTTGCATAATTATTTCCAGCGCTTAAGTTACTAATTTTAGTTTTCAAAGAGTGTATTTAATAACCGATTACACTTCATTATCTACTGGTAAATAAAAGCATTTTTTTAAATTTAAAAAGGTACTAGACAAGATTTATTTTAAGAAATTCTTACTACTTGTAAAGTACCTTGACCTATGCTTCTATACATGTAGGTATTTGTTTTGTTACACAGGTAAGCCAAATAGAAGTATTAGAACTAATGATCTCGGACACGACAACCGGTTCGCGAATCTCTAGGCCAATCGAAAATCATTTAGATAATTTATAAATATGCAAACGGTTAGAAATACCAGTTACAAACCGATCCTACTTTGAGGCCCACTGGGCATTGTAAATATATCGTGTGTCGTTTTATTTTATTTATTCATGGTCATTGCTATCTATTTGTTTTTACATAGAAGCACACGATAGTTTAATATACCCATACGGCATTCGTTTACTAGAAATGTAAGTGCGCTTCATCGTCGCTGGCGCCTGTGTTGCTTTCTGTAAAACTTGCGCGTTCGTACCGGAAAATCCAGCCTATTTGATATATGCTAATACCAGATATAAAAGTCTCATAATTCAGTTGTTTGCGTAATATAGGTATTTAATAGAACAAGTACTTTATTTCCTTTATGTTTTCTACACAATAGCTACTTACGAAATTATTTTTATTTCACTTTTTCTTGTTTTGTTTATAGTTAAAATATTAACATTATTGCCGCAGATTAGCTCAGTTTTAGGTGAAGAAAAGGCAAATTTTATGATGGAAAACAGGAAAAAAGGCGATATTAGGTGTATCTTGTATGAGTATATTGAATTATCTCGGTAAGACAATACATAAGAATTCTTAAATTAAAATACAATAGTTTATTAAATAAAATCTAAAAAGCATTTAAAAAAAGGTTATTTACAAATACAATTAAGGTTGGATTCTCAACAATTATGTTTGTTTCTAAATTCAGGTACCTATTATAATAATTCTGATTAATCATCTGTAGAAAGTAGATTCAGGAGATACATTTTTTATTTTTAAAATATTATCGTCTATTATTAGTATAAAAAGGAGTTCAACTTTTAGTACCATTAAAAAAAACAAAGAATTAATAAACAATAAAAACTAACAGTATGTGTAAAAAAAATAAAGGAAAGTAATAAAATGAGATCATTTGGGTATATAATACAAATAATTTACTCGCGTTAAGTCCAATTCAAATTAATGATATTTATTTTTTGATCCTGCACTTTTTCATACTTTTACCGTACCGTAATTAATACGTTATAAGTGACATATTTAAGGTAAAAGCCTCATGGCGTGACTCATTACGCCTTCGAAGCGAATCATATTATTTTATTGTATTATATTAGTCACTTTACAACCACAGGATATGTCTTTGTCCTTTCTTAAAAACCGTTGATAAGTTTATAGCCTGGCAGACTTGGAACAGACTATGACACACGCTTCCGTGAGGAGCCATAGCTGAGGAAATTATTTGCATATTATTTGTTAATTTTAGGTGGTTGATCTGAAACCGTTGATTAACACCTTCTCATTTATCTATAAAACTATGATAGTTTTGAATTATTAATTGCACAAGAAAATTTATTCTTTGAAATTAACGTTAACTACCTTTTTAATCGTATAGAAGTTAAATGTATCAACGAACAATGATTGGAAAAGTTTTTGACTAAGCATGAGTTTTTGACTATTATTGTATATAAATCGTGACGTTTTCCTTAAATACTTCCTTCCATAATGAACAAAACAGGAAAGGGAAACCGTTGCTACATTTTTAAGTTATTGACATTTTTCTTTGTAATGTTTCAATCTGCCGCCAAGAATTTTGTGAGGTCACACACATTCATACACAGATATATATACTAGCTGCGCCCGCGTTTCATGTATTCTTCACTATATTTTAATTTTTTTATACGAAATCTTAATGTTTTCTAGAAACATTGTACCCTAATTTATGAGGAGTAACTTCAGCTTTCTAACAAAAAAAAAAACCGTTAACATCAGTACAGTCGTTTTGAAGATTGCCCGGAACAAACAAATACAAACATTGTAAAAAGAAATATTTTTGGTATAGGTATCATATATACATTCATATATATTTAGTAAAAAATATTAATTTGATATTACAAACAGACACTTTAATGTTATTTGGCATAGAGAAGGATAGGTACATAATAAATTCGAATTATCTACACTCAAGGGTTTTGTTTGGAAAATACTTTCGATTTACTAATAAAATAATATTTGTATTGAATTCAATGTTTGCGTTTTTTCTTCTGTTATTTTTTGTTTGTTATATGCTAGCCTATCACTGCAATATCGATATGATCTTAGATGGGACATTAAATTTGTTACCAGGAACCAGAACTAATAAGTCAGCGTTTGCTTGGCAAGAAATTATTAGAATAAATTATTAAAACAAAACAAGCGATAAACAAATCTAACAAAACATTGATCAACATTTTTTTACAATATTTTATGAGAGAATAAATTTAGTCATAGAACTAAAAAAAGCTGCTTTATATGTGCATTAGCACATTTGCTATTATTTATTAACCCACTTATTATAATAAATACATTCGAACCGAATGTATTTCTAAGAATTGTCGAGCGTTTTATCATTGTACTATAATATATCGCTTCTAAAACTTGATATTAAAATATGGTACATAATAATTGTAAAATATTCAATATACTTGTATAATTATGCATAATATTTCGTTGCTTTTTTATACCTAATAATAAATTATTTTATTAACATAAAAAAAACGTCAGCCGTCACGGGACAGATGTGAAACATCGACATTATTTTGTAAAAGTAATATGCAGAAAAGAACAGATTGTGATAGGAACTAAATATGTCATAATGATAAAATAAAATATTACGATTTTTTTTCCAGATAACGATGACTATTTATTGAATAAACATTTATTTTCATTCAATACAAAAATTTACGAATTTATTTAATATAATAATAAATAGACTGTATATATATACCATCATATAGCGTGGCGACGTGTCGCCACGGCATGCGTCGCCACGCCAGAGTTGGTCCGCCCCCACGCCAGAAATCGGTTTTACGTGCGGCTATAGATGTTTCACATCAATAACTGTATTTTTAATTAATCACAAAATAATATATTTACCTATTATAACAGAAAAACAATTGATTCCGTATCAATGAGTAACATGCACTTGCATTGTCAAGTGTAAATAGGCTAATAATCTAAGCGTGCAGTTTATGTAAAGATGGCAAGAGGAAATGATATTATCATAATCGTTTATGACACACCTTTGTATATATCAGTGGGTGTTAGGCACGTGTGACTATCTACTACAATTCCTTTGAGAGTTTATCTCATCGCAAAACTGGTAGTCGTTACACTGAATCATAAAGTTATATTCGCAACTTGTTTTCGCGTTTCGGTCGGTTATGATCAAAAAAACTCGTATCCGATTTTCTTTTTCTACCTTTTGTAACGTAAAAGAGAAGCGCCGACTGGACGGAAGCGCAACAAGAATGCGGCTTGTAATATCATAAAAATATCTTTGTCTTTTATTTTATTCACCATTTATTTGCACAAGTCTTTTACATATTGGTCTATGCAAGCCCTATCGGAGCATACCCAATAATAATAACAATAAAAAACAAATAAATCAAAATTATCTATTAGCTTACTACTAGTTCACTTAGTTAACTTAATCATAAAGTGTCATACCATACTAGCAGAATCGGACTTCGTTTTGTTAGTACACCATGGAACATGCCTATATCTAAATAATGTAATTTCAAGGACAAAACCAAATAACTTCTAGGCCCTGCGTTTCTGGTACATTCCACTAACAGATGCTGAGCGTCTTGAAGTTTTCCATAACCTTCACATGGGGATCCGATGAAGAAGTAGGTACAGAATATTAGAATTTTATGTATGAATGTGAAAAATCATACAAATTTATTTGGTGATTCTCAAGTTATTAGCGCGCTAATAAATAACCAGATAAGCTTTTATATAGTTTACTCCGCGGCTCCGCCCGCGTTTCATATATTCTAAACTGCGCAATATATTGTTTTTAAATAATCATTGGAAAGGAATATTTTGATGGTGCTGTTCATTTAATCATATTTTGTTCACAATTTCATGAGTATTCATTTTTTTACACGGTGCCCTATTTATTTTCGGAAAAATAAAGTAGCCCAACTTACGCCGAGTAATTTCAGGTATATTCCAGAAAGAAGTCTTGTCAAAATCGGTCCAACCGCTCCGTAGATTAGCCGGAACAAACAGACGGTGCATGAAAAAAAAAAAAAAAAAAAAAAATAGTTTTTGGTATAGGTGTCGTATACACATTCATATTTTGTTATTACAGATAGACGCTTCAATATTATTTATTAGCATAAAAAATAATTTTGACGAAAGAAAATGATTTTCCTATTGTAAGAAATTAATTTGAGAATAAACAAATTTCTTTATATAATGAATAGCATAGCATACAAGAATAAAAGTATTAAAATTGTAAGAAAGATTGGATACGATGACAAGACAGTATTAGCACCAGTTGGATACCGATCGATAATTAATTAGTAGGGATCAAAATGTATTATAATATTGTAAGAAAGGTTTAATTAGTAGACTACTGTTGTTACTTTAAATTTAAAGTTTTTATTTTTTTCGATAAGTATTTAGATAAATGTATCATCATCTCCCTGCCCTTATCCCATTTTTATTTGGGCTTGGCGCAACATGTCTTCCTCTTTCATTCATCTCTATCTAAGATCATATTATTCTTTTCTTTGATCGTCCATTTCCCTATACCCGTCTATATTCATATCCGATACCTTTCTAACAACATTCTCTTCCTGCGCATTACATGCCCATACCAAATCAGTACTCTACTTCTTACATTCTCTGTCACTGGTGCCACTTTCAAACTTCCTCTAATGTATAGTTAATTTATAGATAAATGAATATGGACAAATAATATATGTATAAAAGTACAAAGAAATATCTTATTATTAAATAATGGTGTATAAACAAACAATGGAGGTTTTATTTTAATGGTGATTTGTACACACAACAACGAGCAGACAACGACGGGCTAAATGTAAACGTAAAAATTCTGTGATGAACTTAAGTATTGTTGTACTAAGCGCAGCGTAGCCTGCGTGCGGTGTCATCAACCCACACGTGTAAAAAGCCGTGCATAATTCATGAAGAGTACGATTGTGCATTTCTAAATGACAGCCACAATGCGCCAACGCCGGGCCGGGAAGTTCACAATATTGAATAAAAAATAAATATATTCATCTTAACCAAGGTAACACTCACTAAATGAAATAATATAAATGTTTTTAACATAATTAAATACTATTAGATGGTATGCAATATGGTGGTAATATGTAGGTAATTTTAAAAATTAATGTTAACTATACTAGTAAATAAAATTGAAGTGTCTGTTTGTAAGGTCAAAATGAATTTTTATTACTAAATAGATATGAATGTATACACGATATCTATAACAAAACTGGCCGTGTGGCCTTAGAATATTGCCATCCCATATCGTTTCCGTGGGTGTCGTAAAAGATGACTAAGCGATAAACCAGAGGATGGACAGCAGCATCCTCTGAGCACCATAAACATCTACTGCGATCGCCTACGCGTCTGCTAAGCGTGGCAGTATGGCAATTCCTCCCTTTTTGAGGGATACCTTTGTCCAACAGTGGACGTTTTTCGGTTGAATCAATCAATAACAAAAATGCAATTTTTTTAATTTTTTTCCTGTCTATCTGTCCATCTGTTTGTTCCGGGTAATCTCCGGAACGGCTTTACGGATTTTGACGAGACTTTTTTGGTGGATAGCTGAAGTTACTCCGGATAACTTAGGGTACTTTTAATTTTCGAACATAATTAGGATTCCGCGTAAAAAAAATAAAACTCATAAAAAATTAAAGAAACTTCGATTCAAAGAACAGTTTTACGGGTATTTATGAGAGATATTTTTTACTTTATCTTAGTACTAACATTTTTTTAGGAAAATAATTAGGGTTCCGTATAAAAATATTAAAACGTAGTAGTGTAGAACATATAAAACGCGAGCGCATCCGCGGGCGCATAGCTGATTTGTAAATAAAATGATTTTAATATTATCATTTGTTGGGAGATGAATTTTGTTATATGTTATTATATTTGTAACTGTGTTAGCAATTTTAATAATTATTAATAATAATTTACTGCATCTCTTAACATTTAAATGCATAGTAGTGATAGTAGATCTGCATCATTAGTTCAAAACCTCATATCTCTTTGTGTTGCAACATTTGCAGTTTTTTTTTTGTAAATTTTAATATTACTGAATCTAATCTACCGTTTCCGAACACAGCTGAGTAGGTATCATTTCATATCGGTAGGTTTATGAACTGCGATTATTTATATAAAAAGTAATAAAAACTCGAGAAAACAAATTTTTTGTGATTTTGTTTTGTTTATTTTCCCATGAACTATATATATTCTCAAGATTATCTATGACAATAAAAATTCAAGCTTTCAAGTATTACATTTTATTTTATTTATTAATCATCATTCGATTAGACCAAGTGTTACAAAAAAATCATTGATAACATTCACTAAATGTAACCATAGAATACGTCTTCGCCTATAAAATAATCATGTAAATCGTTTCATTGGTTCAGGGGTATAATAAGTCGTAGTTTTTTTATTAAATATGTAAGAATAAAGATAAGGATAAAAAAACAACTATTGATTGCAACAATTTATAGCCAAATTACGTTTACTGCTTGCAAATTAATTAATGAAACCATCAATTATCACCGCATTATCGCCTAGTTATAATAATTATATACTGTATACCTATAATCTGGCAAATGATAGTGTAGCCTTAACCGTAGAATGTCGCAGTTTGTCGCAAACAATAGAACTGACGGGACAAGTAACAGATCGCTGTTAAATGCACTGTATACATTATTTAACAGTTTTATTTTCCATTAAATAGAATTATGTTTGCGTTTTCTTTTCCTCTGGAGTCGGTACGAGCACGTGACACGTTTTGTTGATACGTTGAGATGGGACTAGTGTTGTAGAAATTATGTTTTTTTTTTTTTATAAAAAAGGAGTCTTTCTGGCCGTTTCTCTGACGTTCATAAGCGCTTTCTCAGGGCCCAAATTGAATAAAAAAAATTTGATTTTGATTTTTCTTTAAAAAGACAGTTTGTACTAACTCTTGTTATTACTATGTATTAACCCCTTGAGCACTTACCTGGCGTTTACGCCAGCTTTCCTTTGTTTTCCTATTGTCTTATTTTTATGGGTACTCGTCGACACATTAATAATGTTAATATTATTTTTCAAATTATGGCTGTAACCTCTTGAACACTAACCTAGCGTTTACGCCAGCTTTTCATTGTTTTCCTATTGTTCCATTTTATGGGTAATCGACATATTAATATTAATTTCAAATGAATACAATTATTTTACATTTCAGTACATTTTCACATTTATCTACTTGAAATAATTGCGTATAGGTAATTAAATTACAACTGTAAGATTTATTCACGCAAATTAAAATTATCAAAAATTCTGATCTGTTTTATATTCATAAATATTTTATGGTTTTGCCTGACATAAAGAAACACAATCAGTTAATTGATTAAAATGTAAAATCTCTAAATAATAATATTTTATTACGCGATGTATGTGTGTTTGCCAAGATACACATGTGGAACGAAATATTTACTAAAAATAAAAAAAAAAAAATGTACCGGTGCACTCAAAACTGTATGTATGTGTACCGATGATAAACTGATTGAATCAATAGGTACCTGAAAACTGTAAAAATGTAAAATGTACTTTTTAATATCTATATACTCTACACTTGTCTTGGTAAATAATATATAAAACAAAGGGGCTATGAAAAAATATTCAAATATATCACCTAGTCTATTTATCAAAATAATTATCGCTATATTGTCCAATGTATCCAATGTTTGAAATCTGTTTAATCAAGTCGAATTCGGTCGTAAGTTGTTTAATTTTAATTGACATAATATTACGTGACTTTGTTGCAATTCAAGTTTATCCCGCAATGTGAAATCACTTTACTAATTTAATAGTAGACGTTGACGTATTTCAAAATTCCTGAAGTGGAGCGGAAAATCTGCGTATTCAAGGTCTTACAATCGATACTCTACTATTATTATTTTAATGATAAAAGAGTTAATTGTTCACTTTTGTACACTTGCGTACAAAAGGTAGCTTTTTAGTTTTGACATTTGAGAGACAGTTGCTACCTTATTAGAACTTTAAAGATTTTAAAAACTTCCGTGGAGTCTAGGTATAATTATAAAGTACCCAGTGGCGGGGCAAGACTATAATTTGATGTGGGCGAAGTACATTTTGCGAGCTCGCCCCCCCCCCCCCCCATAATGCAACATAATGCAAATTCAATATGTACAAGACGGGCGGAGCCACGGAAACTCAGCTAGTAATATATATATTTGAACCCTGGCGCGAGACCTCTCGGCCCGCGAGGCCGTAGGTCGCCCATGTCTTACGCCGCCTTTGAAAGTGCCTAAACTATTTAGTTCAAGATTCATTTATCTAATTATATATGTCACTTGTACAGTCTCGTTGTTATAAGTTATTCATCCACCTGCTACGATCTTTCGCTTCTTCTACTTTCATACACGCTCTTAGGTTACGGGTACTTTTGATCTGATCTTTTTTTAGAACGTCTTCAATCTGGTCGAGGTACGTTCGCCTAGGTCTTACCGACTTGACCAGTCGACCTCGCCATGTAAATTTTATTAATTTAGACGGTATTAATTTTAATGCTCTTGGTTCAATCAGTAAATTCCTTTTATGTATATTGACTATTTATTTATTTAGGATTTAATATTTCATTTAACCATGAACTCTGATATAAAGTATTTTTTGATTAAGTTTTATTTCGCAGATTCACATGACATGGTTTTGAGGTTTAATAACGCACCAACGGAAAACTATACTGATGATGTTGGTACTAAAACTACTTTTCGAGTTCTCAATTCACAGGTATATATATGTTTTATTTAATTATTTAAAATGTTAACTTATATCAACTCACTGTTGAAGTTAAACCTTTATTCTATAATTTCATTCATCCCTAATGTGTAGCCGCCGTGTCTAGGCATTGCTTATATTTCTGATTATATCGTTATTATAGATCTTTATAGGTTATTATAGGTATCTACCAACTGGCATTATAACTATTCTCAGTCTGTAACTGGCTTCAGTTTTACTTATGTTTTTTTTTGTTAATGGCAATTTGCGATTGACATATACAATTCTACTAGCGTCGTGTGACAAGTTATGTGTTCAAAATTGTGTTAACGTTTCTAGGCTCCTGTAATATAGGCGGCGGTTCATATTGCAAGAATATGGAGTTTTCGTGGCACCACGGAATAAACGTTTCGCGTCATTATTTCCAACACACGTGATTTTGAAGCAATTATGACGCAGTTGGTAGTCCGGCCGGATTCCGCGTCAATGAAAGCGGGTTCGAGCTCATCTATCCAACTTTAAAATCGAACTTACGGTGAAGGACAAAATCGTGAGGAAACCATAGCATGGTGGTAAGGAATTTTCGGATAATGCCCGTCTGGGTAGACCACCCTCAAGTTTGAAAACCTGTCGCCAAATACCAATAAGTATGTTCCGTCAGCATCACTTGATAACCAGTACCTCTATGCGTAGTGTGCTTACCATCCTGGACAACATCGTGACTTAACATCAGATGAGATTGTGATCAAAGCAAAGTGTAAAAAAACACTCCACCTGTGCGCAATAACCGAACGATATCATACAAACCGCCACCAAAACTAACAATATAGGATCAAATACGCAAGTTAATGGGTTAATGATAATAACCGCTGGATGACAGACTGAGGACTCGCCAAAAATTATACGTTTGCGTGTTAATTATGAGTATTGCACATTTTTACAGGTAATAGCAAAACCTGAATATAAGTTCCTAGAGGATTCTCTATATAAGAATATATCGATATTGATATGGGATCCTGCTAATTTCACGTCGACATTAGAACAATGGTATTATCATCCTGATCATCAACTATTTCCCGTTTATAAAACGTAATTATTCATTAATAATTAAATATTTATTTACATAGACATGTAGATTAATCTGAGGGTATCGAGTTGTAGAAAAACAAAAGACTTTGTTTTACTTTAAAAAAAATTATAGATGATTTTTTTTTTTGCCAAATATGTTATTTTTACGCGTCTTTCTATAATGTGATTCACGGAATACCAAATTTCATGCGATGTTAGTAAGTAAAAACAAAAAAGAATTTTAACACCTCATTAGGTGCATTAGGTACCCATTGGTAGTGCACTGAAATTTCACATATTATGTAATTTTTAGCTGAACTTAATTGAACATTGTCACAATTAAAAAAATAACTCCGTTTGTTTCGCTGCTCTATCATTTATTTACCTTTGTAAAATAGGTTTTTCTTTTTATTCTGCAACGAAGACTATGTCAAGGAAAAGTCTTGATGCGTCGTCACATATCAAATTCAATCAACGAATGTAGTTCCTGATATTAATCGAATTTGCAAGTCAACGAAGCAATAACATCATAGCTATTAATTATATTATCATTGAACAGGAAAATATTTTTTGGAAAATTATTTTAATTTTTGTTTCAAGTTTACATTAGTTATTATGTATGTTTACTATTTTAAAATCTATAATTCTATACTAATAAATAAAATTGAAAGTGTCTGTTTGTAATGTCAAATTTTGTTTTCTTCACTATCTACTCTTCTCTAATCTACTCGGTACTATTTAGGAATACACGACAAAATATACCAAACATACAATTTTTGAAATTTTTGTCTGTTTGTTTCGGCTAATCTCCGGAACGGCTAGACGGATTTTGATGGGGCTTTATTTTAGTAAATAGCTGAAGTTACTAAGCGTAACTTAGGATACTTTTAATATTCTGTATAAAAAAATTGAGACGCAATGAAGTGAAGTTCCAAAAAATATATAAAACGCGGGTGCAGCCGCGGGTACACAGCTAGTAAACAAGTAAACCCGCAAAAAAAAATGTTTTGGCTACTTAAACATCTAAACTTGAGTCAGAATACTTGAACTAAAACATTAAAATGGTGTTCCGTGAAATTTTTTATTCCGTGTAACGTCACTGAAAAAGTTGGGGTATCCCCTACCCTTTTATTAAGGTGGGGGATAAGGATTAGCTTGTAATAAAATTAAATTAAAAAATACATACATTTCTTATGAATACAGATTACTAGCGAGGAGACCAACAGCTGATGTACATTTACTAAATCCGCAAGTTTTGTGGTCATTATGGGCATTGCTTCAAGATAGCTCTCCATATCGTTTACGAAAAAACCCACCGTCTTCAGGATTCATCGGTAATCTATTTTCTCTAATTTAACAATTGTTAATTTAACAACCTTTATTAGTGCAAAAATTATATTCTAAAATATAACGGTAAAATACAACTTCACTTATATTGTCAATCAATTGTAAAAATTACAGGTAAAATTTTGAAATGAAAAATTATAGTTCAATTTTATTTATTCAAGCGAATTATTAACTACTATCTATACTTACTATTTACTAATGAATAAAACTGAAGTGTCTGTTTGTAATACCAAACTAACACATATGAATGACTAAATACTTATGAATGTATATACGATACTTATGCCAAAAATGGCTGTGTGGTGTCGGCTAAGAATAGTACCACACCATATCTTCTCGTGAGTGTCGTAAAATGCGATTAAAGGATAAACCAGGGGATGGGCAGCAGCGTCCTCTAAGTGCCACAAAAACCTGACTGCGACTGTCAACCTGCCTGCCAAGGGTGCCGATTATGCCAATTCCCGCCTTTGGGGGAGACCTATGACCAGCAGTGGACGTTTTTTGGTTGAATGAATGGAAACGACTGGAACGATTTTGACGAACGATTAACGTTTTTTTTTTTCTTGGAAATAGCTGAAGTTACTCCGCGTAACTTTTAATTTTCAAAAAGAATTAGGCTTTCGCGTAAATATATATAAAAAGCCAGAAATTGTTAAAAATAAATCGATTCAGTGGTTACTTTTACTGCTGTCCATCTCCTGGTTTAACCCTTAGTTGCCTTCAACGACACCCACGGGAAGAAATGGGGTGGTAGAAATTTTAACCGGCACCACATAACGTAGAATAATTTTGTTTTATCGCCAGGAGTGTGGTTCGCGTTACATCGTTGCAATCATGTTCGTGTTTTCGAATATGTTCCATCGGTGCGTGTTAGCCGCAGATGTCACTACTACACAACCGTCACGGACTCAGCCTGCACTCTCGGAGCTTGGCATCCGCTCGCACGAGAAAAAGCTCTTACTGAAATCATACGCAACAACTCTGATATAGATGTCTTTCAACGAGGATTCATTGATATACGTGGTGTAAGCAGTATCCGTTGTCTGTAAGCTATTTACGTACGCATCTAGTTGAGTAACCCCTTGAGCACTTACCTGGCGTTTACGCCTGCTTTCCCTTGTTTTTCCTATTGTCTTATTTTTACGGGTACTAGACACATTAATAAATCTCGGTTTAGCATACTATACAGTGTCCTAAACAGTTAGTTAACCTACTAAAAATATTTGGTTATCAATCATAATTGAGCCTGTGAAAACAATCAAACAAATAAAGTTATTTGATTACCATAAATTAATTAACTTTTATAAATAATAAGGGAAAACAAAATACGAAATTACCCAAGCCAAAATAGGATAAAATAATAATATAGTTTTAATGCAAATGTATTATTTTATTTTTAGATCCTTGTTATTACGATCATCGGAATTTACGCCTCATTTATTAATTCGAATAAAGTTATACTTGGAATAGATGCTTTAATCATATAATTATAAATGATAATTATAATAAATATGAAATAATAATATATAGTCTATATTATTATTTTATATATATTATATTTTATATATATATTATATTTTAATAATTTGTAAATAGTATTTTCCTTTAACTGTACTGTACTACACATCTTGCAAATTTCATTGTTCGAACAAGTATGTGTTTTCTTTATTTTTTTTTTTTTCTTTAAAAGACTTCCTATTATACTGTATCGTGTGAATAAAGTATACCTTGTATACGTTCATAAACAAACATATATTCGTATCGCGTCCGAATATATATATTTTTTTATACCATCCTTTACATACACAAAAATAGAGCCTACAGGAAATGAACACGAGATTATCATTAACGTTTTATGTGATTCAGGTAACGCCATGTCGACCATGAGGTGGTGCCCTTGTCGATCTTGTATTTTTAGCGTTTTGCTAGTATATACAGGGACACCATTACTGCCGGCATACTGATGGGATGCTCTGTTAGGTGTTATTGATTAGTGATTCAATACGAGCGCGCGGAATTATCACTATATATCCGAGATGTTCGCAGTCGTGCGCTTATAATACTAACAAAGTTTATGCGGCCTCGATAATTCGGACACCTTAAGTGACACCATAATAATGTTTTATTCAGTATGGTTTATTTGCGTGTGTTTATATCAGTAATTTTATTAGCTGTTGGTGTTTCGTCTTTTTTTTTAAACATTTTATTAACGCCCGAGTATCCGCCCTGTAAGTTTGTTGCAGCTTCCTCCTTTGTCACACATCTCTGCTGCACCTTTACATCGTCTGTCTTGAATATTAATTGGATGACGTATAAAACATTTACAGCATTTATATTCCGAACAAAGTTCATACCGTGTCGCCTTTAATTTTTATTATGTTTGAAGACTGAGGAACTTGTTATCTTTATAAATTTTAAATGGTGAAGTCACTCTGTTTGTCTGTATTCTAGTTAGCTTATCTCGATTTACATGATTGCTTTTTTAAATCATGAGTTTTAGTACATAATGTAGTATGTGGTTGAATTAATTAATTATGTGACATAATGTAATAAATGAACTTAATAATTTGAAGTAAAATAATAATAAAAGAAATCTGACAAAAGATGGCCCCCGCCAGACCCGTTCCTTGTTATTAATGTTAATTTTAATAGAGATATATAAATTAAGTAATTACTTAATTACAAAAAATTAAAAATTCTGTAAATAACAATGAAAATGTTTGATTTTACTTGTGAATTATAAATTTTCCTTCGTATTAGTGACTAATGTAGCTGTAGTGTGATTTCAAGGCAAAAAAAAATTACAATGTCAGCATCTATAGAAACAAGTATTAGTATAGTGCATTCCAAACGTTCTAAGGCACGAGGTATTCTGTAAACAAATGAAGGTAATGCTGTAGGCACTAGGAAGCGCTGGATATCTGCCTATTCAATCCCATCTCTGGCCACCGTCCAGCGATAATAATAAATAAAATGTCTATTATATATTCAATAACTTATTTTTCAAAGAGACATGCATGTTATTTGATTATGCCAGTAGATACAGACTTGGTACGTTCTTCATATGTGTACCTACAACCTTCATTAACCGTTATTATGTAATTTAAAAACTGTAGTATGATTAAAAGTTAACTAATTTTATTCCTCATAGTTAGTAAACACTAACTTATAAACATAAGTGGAGAAATAAGTCAAAACTAGTTTATTTATTTAACGAAGTCAGACAAAATGAGTGAAGTTTTTGATTATATTTTTATGCCGTCTTATAGACTCGAAAATTTACCAATTAACTGCATACGCGGTTGGCAACATCTTCGAAAAATAGATGTTGCTGTCGCGTTGCGCCCCAAAGGAATAATTATAAAACCAAAAAGGGACAATTACAGTTCGAGCTGATTTTACATATACGAAATTATCACTTCATATTTAGTACCTTTGTGCTAGTTATCAGTTGTTAAGCGCCCGGCCTATAGCACGGGGAAGCTGTAAAGGCGATTTCGGCCAGTGTTAGCTAGTTTGAAAAAAATAACTTTCATCCTCCAAAACTGGACTGATTTTAATATTTCTTTCAATTATACAACAGGAAAGACTTTTGCTATGCCTCTACGCTTTTTTTTGGTTTTATTTATCAAATCTGTTTGACGGACATCTGAAAACGTCGGTATAAATCGCGTATTTTTTCTCATTTTCGAAGGCTCATTGTTTCCATGATAATGAATTTATTTAAAAAATCAAACAGCACTGGCATGGCGGTCGTGAATATACGAGTATATTGTATGGTATATGAAAATGTACTGTAATACCATTATCCAGGGATACAACAGGGGAATATGTGTGTATGGAATAAACGCCGCCCGATTATCTTCTCAAAATATTGTAAACTAGCTCGCAGCTCCGCTCGCGTTTCATCCTTCATTGCGTTATTTAGTTTTTGGATAATGTTTTGGTTTCACAGTTTACTTAATTATAAAATTTAAATAATTTTTGTTACTAACAGAAAGCTAATATATTTATACAAATTCAAACCTTCCAGTAAAACTGTAAAACGGATTTTATTCACAGTTGCAAGTTTTTTTGTTCACGCGTAATACTAATTATTTTCGAAAATTAAAAATAGCCTAAGTTACGCAGAGAGTAACTTTAGCTATCTGCCAAAAACAGACCCCGTCAAAATCGGTTCATCCATTTCGCAGATTAGCGGAACAAACAGAGAGATAGACAAAAGTTTAAAAAATGTGTTTTTGGTAAAGGCACCGTATACACATTCAAATGTATTTAGCATTACGCTGTTATTATGATATTACAAACAGACATTTCAATTTTATTTATTAGTACTAACGGTGTAGCCGACATGTGACATATTGAAGTGAGTTCTCGGTTATTGTCCAGCAGGGTTCCATGTGTTGGTGACACTGTCGTAGGTGTCTGAAACGATTATAAAATGTATCTTTTATATAACCATAATAAACAACCATCATTTTCCCGCATCTTTATAATTAATTAATTAACGAGGCTGTAAATTTTTCACCAGTAGGCCAAGGCTTTTATTATGAACTGAATCATAAACCCTCCCTAAATAATAATGCATTGACGATTTGAAACAACGATAACATGTCGGTAAGTAATAGTAAAAAGAATGCTTATCACACGTTTGATTTTTCTGACAATATTCTCCTGCATTGTTAACTGTTATGGTTACTTTAAAGTGCAAAAAATAAATTTACAATGCAATAAATATTCCAAAAGTTTTTTGTTACTATCTGATCACCACGACTCGTGTTACTTATTCGATGTTGCTCCATGGTATATTTACTTCCTGTATTGAGTTGCGGAAATTAGATTCGTTAATATGTTCTCATACGTTAGCAGTATGAAGCATACGAACAACGGTAATATTGTCCTTGACGATATACAAAGACCCTGTGGTTTGTTCTGCGTCTTATACCAACTTATACCTAATAATCAAGTTATACATTTATAAAAAATATTCAGAAATTTGTGTTTTTTTGTATGTGTTAAATTCAGTTGCGTAAATAAATTACGCTAATTTGACAATCCTTAAATATTGTCTGAATCTATGAAGATTTTGAATTTTATTCCTACTTCATAGTTGATTTAAGAGATTCTCTATCCGGTTGTTTTATATCGATATTCCAGGTCGTGATGTCCTGATTTGATCTGCATTTCGGATTGCATTTCTGATTGCATATCATTGAGTAGTATTTGTGGTGGAAGTATTTTTATTTTTATAAATGTTAAAAATATTAATGAACATCGCTCACTTACGTCATATGAAATAGTGGGTAATATTGTGACGTATATAATATGTACCTCTACGTATAATTAAATATTTTACGTAATTTAACGTAGATAGAATTCGGATTTTTTATATGTTTTGTAGAAATATGAATTTAAGATTTGGTAATGAATAAAATTATAAAAAAGTATCATTGTTTGATTTTTTTTATTATTTTAACATATAATATTGTAATTCTATATGGTAGATAATATTATTTGTACTGTCTTCATAAATACAAATTTTAATCCTCTATTACTATATTATTGGTTAAATAAGCAAGCATCACAATTTGAATAGACATGCACATTATATTCAGTGCATAGGGACATGTATTTTGGACAAAAAATACGTACAAATTTTCAACTATACTTTTGTGTATTTCTCTTTAAATATAACGCTTGCAATTCAAAGCCTGCTTGAAATGGTGCTTGAACTTGTTCGGTAAATCGGTAACGTGTTTTGGGATTTTAACAAAACCTAACACTATTACCTAGAAAACTCTTATTAGTTTTGCTAAGCCTGAAACATAGAAATGTTAATTTATGTTTATTCCGTGTATTAAAATTATGCTGATCGTTTACAAGTTCAAGTTTATCTACATTTTTGCAGTCACAGAGTAAGTTATGAAGAATATATTGGGAGATTAAGGTTAAGATACTACATTCTGGAAACTTGCTTTTAAGTGATTCGCGGGGTCTCATATTGTAAATTGCTGGAACAGCTCGTAATTGTAAAATAAATAAAGTATCTCCATCAGCTACTGTTCCCCTCAGCAAAATGCCATAAGACATCAAGCTATGAAAGTAACCAAAGTGGACTAATTTAGGAGTAGCAATATCAGTTAATTGACGAATTTTACGCACTGTAAAAAACAGCGGAACTTAACCTTCCTGCTAAAGTTTTTGTGTGTGGACCTCACTGTAATTTATCATCAACTGTAATACCCATGAACACAGTACTATTAACTAAGCCTACTCAGTTCCAACCTATCTTGATATTACAATCAATATGTTGGACAAGGCAAATTTGACTCATTTTGTTTTATTAGTATTGAATAGTATATTATTATTCGGCTCGTCCATATTCAACCTTGAGTGCTGCACAGGGGTCGGGGGGGTGACGGCGGACAGTTTGGCGGCCCTGTTGCTGGATGACGACCACCGCCCAGCCTTCTTGCGATACATCGAAGATGTAGCAAGAAGAGCTGGGCAAAGGAACAAATAACAGTGGTCATCCGTAGGGTGGGGCTGCTCCTGAGCTTCGTCAGGGTAGTAGTGTCGCCGTTGCCTCAGAATGAAACCGAGGCACAAGGGCTGTATTATCGTTATCGTTGTTAAAACTTTATTCAAATATTCACAATTTGATTTATTTACAAATTACAATTACACTTAATTTATGATTTTATTAAAAAAAATCTTTTTTACAAAATTTCAATTTTGTTTTAACTTGAATTTATGACTGAGTTCCAGACAAAAATTCTTTACAAATTTTACAAATTTATAAATTATTATTGAATTGTGGATTTTAATTTGAATTTACTTAATTTTATATAAATTATACTTCTAATTTTAATTAATGTTAATTCGACTAAGTTTTTAAATCTTTATTATATTACTAGAGTTAAGTGACTACCATGGGTTTTGACAATGCTGTATAGTAAATCGGACTTATTGTTATTACTGCTAGATGTAATGAATATGAATGTGACATGTAAATAAATAAAGAATAAGCAACATAAAAGAAAATAGTAAAAGCAAAAGAACACGCTGCAAAAAGAAAAAAAAAAAAAAAAAAAAAAGATCCAATAAACAAAAATTAATAAAAAGGTCTCTGGTCATGCCACAGGGAAACCGGCGGGAGACTACAAAAAAAAAAGTATATTATTGACAGTAAAACATTTAGAGATATTAGCTAAGGTACGATTCATTTGACTAACCTCTGATTGTCTTCTGCAAAAAGCACCATGTCAGCATGGTTATCAAACATTAGAGGTAAATCGTTTATATATACGAGGAATAAAAACGGTCCCAAAATCGAACCCTGGGGGAGGCCGATTTAAACTAATGAGCCCGTGGAAATAGCTTCATTTACATTAACTTTCTAACAACTTTTAGGTAAGACATAAGAACGGCAAGAGAAGTTCCAGAAACACCATAATGTTTTAGTTTTAAAATTGGAATATTATGGTCAAGGCAGTCAAAGGCCTTAGAAAGATCACAGAACGCATCAATTGCATTATCTGAATCCTCCCAGGATACAAAAATATGGTTTATTAGCGTTGCACCAGCGTCAGTGGATTTCGTGAAACCGAACTGCCGTTCATTCATAATCTTTTCTATTTTATAATATGGACCCAATTGATTAAGCATAATCCTTTCGAATATCTTACTTATCGACGGAAGTACCGAAATAGGTCTATAATTTTCAATACTACTTCTACATCCACATTTGAACAGGGGCACTACTGTACTTACTCTTAATAAATTTGGGGAAGATACCTGTTGCTACGCATAAATATATTAGCCAAATGTGGTGGAATATTAACAATTATTGTCTGTAGAACTATTACTGACATTTCCTAAATATCTTCGGTACGTTTTAGTTTCAACTGTTTGAAAGATTTTATTATTTCACCAGCACAAACGGAAGTAAAATTAAATTTTGAATTTATAGGGCTGCTTAGTTTATTTCATAAGTAAAGCGGCACCATTGGGTGACCATGTCACACATTTAGTTACTTCTAGAGAAAACAGTTTACTACCTCTGAACTATTTGAAATATGAACTCCGTTCACGTTCAGATTCAGTGAATTCACATTCACCTATTCTGTAATGATAATGAGACTTAACTTTCAATGAAGACAAACGTCGCGAAGAAGCAATATTAGAGCAGGAGAACTTATACTCATACCTGCCTTGTTAGCTACCATTTTCCATTTGAAACTCGATCAACATGCACGTTTTTGTACACTGTGTTACACTGAAACCCTGAGGGTGCAAATAAGTAAAAAATCCAGAGAATTCGGAAAACAAATTTTATTATGAATTAACAATGATGAGGTTAAACGTTGAACAATAAATAAAATACAATTAACTAAAATGCCTCTCAGACGGCCAATTAATTTAAATGTTATGATAAAAATCTCAAATACTATGATGTCAAGGCTTAACTAAGCTTAAAGAAACGAAAATATTAGTTCATACAAGTTGGACGGCCAATCAAATAAAATAATGGTGGTTCTTAGCTGCTGGGTCGAAGACTACACGCAGGGTTCAACGCTGTGACTCACAAATCCTCAAAAGGAGGCTTAGTGCTTTGATCACAATCTAACCTATATGTAACTGTAACTGGCACTCAAGTGATGCTGCTGGACCTATAAGTATTTTGCGACAGGTATTCAAACTTGAGGGTGGTAGATTTTAGAGTTTATTTTTACGTGTAGATCTGTTTAGAAAATGTCACTTGAGAAACACTTAACATCTTAGCGCATTTACTCTTAGGCTACATAGTTACTTAACATCAGGTGAGAGTGTGGTCTAAGCGCTAAAAGCTATTAAACTTAAGAAACGATCTGAGGTAGTAGAAGAAGTGAAAGTTTTTGTAAAATAATGTTATGTATGTTTTAAATCAACTCTTAAAAGAATGATTAATTATTGAAGAAATAATTTCATACGAACGAAGCAGTTGGTGAAAGCTAGCAAGTTATCTTCAGTAAACTATGTCATACACCCGAGTTATTTTATCAAATACCATCATCGAAATTTTTACTTTATAAAATTATTTATTTACTATCCGTGTGTCCGCGGATGCGCCCGCGTTTCTTGTATTTTTCACTGCGTTTTATTTTTTTCCAACGAAACCCTAATTAATTTCCTAAAAAAATTTAGTACAAACATAAAGTAAAAATATTTCTCATTGTTAAGTATTGATCATAAAAAAAAGGGGCACTTGAATTCTTTCGTGCCCGCGAGAATTGTCGCAGGGTTCAGTGTTTGGAAATAACTTGACGCGAGAATACACGTTGATATAGATGAAAGTTATTTGTGATTAGCGTTAAATGTTAAATTGATTGTTTGTTGATTGTTAAGCCTTCCTAGCTATTACTCAATTCACACATTCACACTATACACTGTTTACTACACACGGGCTACGGAAGGTGAAGCAGGACACCGGCGTTACTCGAGAGGTAAGTGTCGATCTTACATTATTTCGGTCTACTGTGAATCGCAGGTCGGCCAGGGTTAATCACGACCCCGAATCGTTTAGACTAGGGCCCAGCGCGATTCGTTTGATTACAGTCGTGACTAACTCGAACACTCATAAATACAAACACTTCTCGTAAAACTGTGATTTCAATCGGATTTTATTAAATTATATACATATAATATAAGTTATAATTTTTTTACGCGAAACCCTCATCACTTTCGGAAATCAAAAGTACGCGCGCGCTAAGTTGCTAACTTCAGCTATGTAACAAAAAAGACCCGTGAAAATCGGTTTAGCCGTTCCGAAGATTACTCTGTACAAACAGACAAAAATTTAAAAAAAATTGCATTTTCGCTAGAGTTAAAAAAATATTTTTAAAATTACAAACAGACACTTCAATTTTATTTATTAGTATAGAATGTATAGATATATTCATTTGGTGAGAACCATACAGTCTGAGTTGTTTGAAAATACATCAATACTAATAAATATTGTAGCTTAAACGGTAATTGGGTTGACGTCTGATTCATGTTTACAATTGGTTCGAAATGTTCTGAATCATTTTGCACTTTTTCTTGTCCATTGACGCACGAACGTAGTAGGCTGTTTTATTTATTATTCTCTATTAGGCAATGTGGGTTAAATTATGTGTGTCGTCGTCGGCCGGCTAAAGCTCATTCATCATGAACTTCTTGTTAATCTGTAAACCGCAATTCAATTAGTTTAATCTCACTTAAATTTTATAATTCAAACAAGGAAGTATTTACTAAAATTTATTCATTAATATATGCAACTTGAATGTTATTACATTTTACAGAGTAATATTACAACGAGTAATCGGCAACGTACCCGGAAGGTTGACAGCATTGCCACGTTGTATGGTAATGCGGATTTTCTGACCGAGAAATAGTCCATCCTTCTGGTCTTGAGACGTCTCGACCAAACGACCCACGAGCTCCCATACATACTACGAGCACTCGGTCTCCACGGCCCCAGAGACTCGACTCCAAGCGACACAAATATGTAACCACTGCCGAGACCAGCATAATTGCGCCGCTTGTGGTCCTCTGCAGTAGCGGCTGCTGCGCCAGACCTCAATGAAGTACCTGAAAGACGGTGCTGCAGTAAAATTACTAAAATTATATTATACGACGACTAACTCGTTTTTAATTTTTGTAATTTCATGTATTGATGGAATTCGATGATATGAAATAAAGTTAAATATTTAGTAAACTTTACATGTTGATATCGTTTGAATAACAAAATATGTAGGTATTTGTATAAATAAAAAAAAACAACATACTTTATAACATATATGTTACGTCAAATAGTATTATATAACTGTATTTAATATTGGTATATGTAATTTATTATCATATCTCCATGCATATATGAACTTAATAATCCATTTTTGTATAAGGAAATAAATGTGTTATTTACCAAAATAGTTTTAAAAAAATGTTTACCTTAACGAAAGTTTAGATGTAAATTACAGATTTAAAATTAAAATACATATTATAACATTAAAAATAATATACAATATGACACAGTACTCTTAAATTACTCTTTCATAATTTTCCTTAATTATTATTACATTTAACATTATATTCGAGAATCATTTACTAACGTGCGCTAGGCCAAGAGTGTCGACTCAGATTTTTTTTTCTTACGCCATAAATATATATCAGCTAAACAACTGTTATCAACGAGTGAAATCACAAGGACCGCAGCATTATAAAAAAAATATCATTATAAACTTTTTTTATTAATAAAAAAAAGCAAAAAATATTTTAATTAGTGCGTCTCGATCGTGTCGTAGGTATGGGCACCTAGACGCTACAAGCACGAATGGTTAACAGATTGACAGATTATACCCATGAAATTTTAAATAGGTACTTTGAGTAACGAGACTTTATTACATCTGCGTCAGTAGGTTGGGGTTTTTTCGAACTGACTAAATGGTGTTTGTTGACTGGAAGTGCGCTGGTTGGCATCCCCGGATCTAGAAGGGGGCAAACCGGGGCAACCACCATGGACGAAAGTTTCATGGGACGCGAAACTCACAATATAATATTATTCAAAATAAAAAAAAAACTTGCTAAACAAAGCGCCTAGAATACGGAATCTTGGTTGAATATTTAGATGTACATAGAAATACTGAATGTAGATTTATTCTATACTTACCCGGTTATACGAGTATAATTTCCTATGGCACAAATAGAAAAGTTATTAGCTACAAATATACAAAAAGGGTCTTTATTGTCCTATTCACGAAAAATGCCAATTATTATATATTTGTAAGTTTTTTAGAGTAAATTACCTCAAACGCTGGAAAGAGGAGCGTCACTATCAAGTTTCTACCTCAGTTCGAAAAAATCATAGATTCGGGGCTATTGGTAGCTGTTCAGCCAGATAAGTGATAGCTAGTTAGTTCAAGGGCACCAAAGTGGTACGTGTTTCGGCTTAGGTTTGTCTGAAGTGTAAATTTTTGCGGTATTAACATTATTCCGCATTATTACATTATCCGCTATTATTTGCTCATTCTTTTGCTTGTTTTTACAATAACCTGAACCATTGTAGCTGCAAACCGATAGAAAGAGTTAAATGCGCAACATATTTGGGTATGAAAGTTGATGAACATTTTTCTTGGAGAGCAAATAGACTTTATATGCAATAAACTGAGAGTGTTCCTAGGGAAATTTTATCATCTAAGTTACCGAGTTCCTACTGCCACACTAAAATTACTGTACAACAGGAGTTGTACAGGATTGTACCAAGGATGGTAGATTCTATTTTGGACTATGCTCTCGACTGCTATGGGCTAACATTTAAAACTTATACCGATAAAGTAGAAAATATTCAAATGAGGTTCATAACATTACTTGTTAAATAAGGAGTATATACCAATGGTAAATGTTATTAATAAATATAATACAAGAGCGATAGCCGTGAGTAAATATGTGGTACCGAGAATTACCAATATGTATGGATACAGAACTCTCAAAAAGCGAATCCCATGTATTGAATAGTTTACCCTCAGACATCAGAGAAGAAGAGAACCAAGTTAAGTTTTAAAATTAAGTTGAAAAATTATTTTTAACATAAAAATAGTATTGTTTGAGATAATGGTAATCTAAAAAGTATATAATTATATAAGAAATTGTAATGCCATGACCTGCAGTCAAACTGAATGTTCAGTTTTGTGGGTCAGTAATCTATATTATAAAATGTAAACAAGAAAATAAATAAATAATAAATTAAACCCGCGGTGGTTAAGGGAAATCTTATGTACTTTATTATTTATTTAGCTACATATGAGGAGATAGGAGAGGAAACAGGTATATTCAGGAAATGGTTGCATAGATGCTGCATGTTCTAATTCTCATCTAAGTCAACATAAATGTTAACTCAGTGTGAGTCTAAACGGTGAATAACATCTATGTTTCATTTAATAAATGTTATTATAACACACAAACATTCACTTCATTCATCTATCACTCACTGTATCACTCACTCACTTATAGATATAATATGTTTTCGCTATAACTAGCTATGTGCCCGCGGCTACGCCCGTGTTTCTTAATCTTAATCAATGGGCATTGAAGCGGGTTATGCTTGGAGTTTAACTGCGTGATCGAATCAGGGATGAGGAGTTCCGCAGTAGAACCAAAGTAAGCGACATTGCCCGAAGAATTGTTGAACTTAAGTGGCAGTGGGCTGGGCTTATTACTTGCAGAACCGATGCCCGATGGGGCCAAAGGGTTCTCAAATGGGTACCACGCACCGGAATCCGCTGGATGCGGGTGGCGCAAGACCGGACGTCGTGGAGATCTTTGAGGGAGACCTATGTCCAGCAGTCGACGTGTTTCAGTTGAATGGATGGAATCAATGTGTAATATAGTTGAGAAATAATCTCCGGAACCGCTGTACCGATTTTGACGGGACTTTTTTTGGTAGATAGCTGAAGTTACTCCGAGTAACACATGGTACTTTTGATTTTTTTAAATAATTAGGGTTCCGTGTTTTAAACATTTAAACTTTTTTTTTTTTTTAAATAAAATCCGATTCAATGCATAGTTTTACGGGCAAGTGTTTAAATTTATAAGAAATATTTTTACTTTATCTTAGTCCTAAAAGTTTTTTTATCAATATAATTCGGATTCCGGATAAAAAAATTAAAATGCCGTGAAGAGTATACGAAACGCGGGCGCAGCCACAGGCACACATATTTACATTGATATAGTAACGGTTGTTTAATGGATCGATCTCATTAAACCAACAATTTGTGTATCTCAGAACCTGTTAATTGATATAGCGGACACGCGCGGAAACATGTGGTCTCTATACAGAATGATTCACCGTCATCTGTCTCAGTTATTATTTTTCATAATATACCTATGGCCAAAGTACGTCAGGAAGAATCAGTATTTAAAATGTACCGGAAAACAAATTCCTGGTAGTAAATAATTGGAATTGGGACAAACGGTATGTACGCGGTGTTACAAGAAATTATATTTGATAATTCGATTGTACATTAACGGATAATGACGTGTCTGACTAAAAACCACAGACTCGCGGGTTCAATTACCCTTAGGCCAAATAAAATTCGAATAGGCCAGACTGAAGTATTGCTTTGAGGCAGAACTTGATTCGACTTAATCCGTGAACTATTTAATTTATTTTATACCTTTAGCTTCTTCATAAGAGTATTTTTTAAATTTATTTAGGACGACAAAAACAATTACACCAAATAATTGTAAATGACTTCAACAATATAATTAAACAGTACTTACAGTGTAATCAGCTCCATTGCTCATGAACTACGTAAACATACAAATAAGGGCAATGATATTAAAATTAAAAAAAGAAAAAGTTATTAAAAATATATAAAATATTAACTAACATAAACTTGACGAATAAAAAACAATTTTATATTGGTTAATTCATTGGATCCATAAAGTAATAAATTGTTAGAAATAATAGTCTCCTTTATAAAATCCCTTGAACGAAGCCGGCGAGGACGTAAATATTTCAATATTGTTGAGGGGACTGTTATTATATTAGACAAGAATAGAGATATTATATAAGACTGTGATAGTCATTTTATAATCCAAACTCCAAAACGGTGCCCGATCATAGGCATTCGTTTTATAGGGAGTAGACGCCAATAGATGAAGCTTACGAGTCTCTCGTTTGCAATGTGGGCGGTGCGGCTCATGATAATAAATTTGGCTGATTAAAGTCGAATTTATCATTACAAAAGGTTCTTGAACCTACTTTCAAATAGGTATTATATAGTATTTATTTATGCAACTAAGCCTGTTTCATCATTTATACTTACCACACAATAGACTATACAATTGATATGACTCAAAACTGAGTAAGACGTGCCTTTAGCCATAAATTATAAGATAAAGAGATGTTTTTTTAACTTATAGTAATAACACTGATATTTCTCCACCAGATACCATTTTCATTCCTTACAATTCTAGGTTAGATATAGTTAGATTTTGCAATATTGTAAAGGCTCAGTGCTTTGGCCACTATCTCACCTAATGTTAAGTGATAATGTGGTCCAAGATTTTATACACTAAGCTTAGAGAGGCACTGAACCCCAAGTAATGCTGCCGGAACACAACTATTGGTGCTTGACGACAGTTTTTCAAACTTGAGAGTGGGAGCTACGCTGGCGGCCGTTATTAAAAAATGCCATACCACCATGCTATGGTTTCCTCACGATGCTTTTTCACCGATAGCTCAGGCTCATTTATAGAATGGGATAGGTTTGTTAAAAAATACGCCCATCGACGCGGAATCCAAATCACTACTCACTGAACCATCATTGCTTTGGAAATAAGAGTTATAAACAAAATTGAAAGAGAAAACGTAATTGCTGGAATTGCCTTTTACTTTACTTTTATTTGATTTTCAGCGAAACATAATACGCACATCTGGTAAAACAAAAAAAATTGGATTTACTGATCAATTGAACAATATTGTAATATGTATTTTTTGTTGATGTAATGAATACGTAATGGTTTTTCCAAGCAAGAAACAAGTTAATAAAGTGCCGGATTATTTTTTTTTGTACAAATGAAAGAATGTAGTTTTTTTTAATATTTTTATAGGTATATTATTCATTTAATAATAAATCAAAGAACATGTCATCGTAATAAGTGCTCATAAAAGCAAAAGTAGCCAGTACCCAGTCTCTTTACAGTCATTACTATTGTATAGTAACCTATTGAAAAGGTGAAAGAATCCATTTTGAAAATTAAGCTGCAGAAATCAGCTTCGAGGAAATCATCGAGTATATATTACTTCAAAGGATTTTCAAGTCTTCAAGTTATTGAAGTATTGTATTTAGATATTGTTTTAAATTAATCGATGTATTCGCTGCGTCCTTTATATTCATATGGCCCAAACCATCAAGTTAGGTGCAACTTCGAGAAAGAGGTTAATCGACGAAAGCAACTCGGCTGGGCCAACTTCTAAAAGTTATGCCGAATTATCCAAAATAGCGCAATGTTTCAAGATGAAAGTCTTTGACCAGTGTGTTTCGCCAGTGATGATATACGGCAGTGAGATGTGGTCGCTCATAATGGGCCTAATAAGAATGCTCAAAGTTGCTCAAACGACAATGGAGTGGGCTTTGGGCGGAGTTTCATTGCGTGATCGAATCAGGAACGAGGAGAACCACAGAAGAACCAAAGTAACCGACATTACATGATACGCGGTCGGCAACAAATAGGTATTTGAGAAATCTATTCCTGTCACGTTGCATCCCAAAGAAAGAGTTGTAAAACGTGAAAGGGACAACTGAAGCTCGGGCTGATTATATATCTATACAAAATATACACATGCAGAGACACACCCGAACCTCCTCATTGTACAAGCCGTTCATTCACACCCGACTTGAACGCTCCGCAACCGTTACAGAGGCCCGCGTAACGTCCTAACCGACCAAGACGACGATATCAATCATATTAATTGGATCTTCCCGCATCAATCACGTAAACTTGAGTATCAACGCCACGCCAGCGAAACCTCTGTTTCGACACTAAACACAGGACAGGCGGCTAATTTTGCTCCCGCACACTCTCCGGGTTCCCCTTCGGTGGCGGCTCAAGAAGTACCTAGTTCTCCAACGGAGAAGCTCTTCACTTCACTGCCAGCGTGATACAGTAACATGCACTAAGCATTACACGCACGACACTCTACATACACTCCTCCTCACAACACTCAGGTACATAGGTCCTGTAAAGAACTTTTTTTTAAATTATTAAAAAAAAATTAGCGATTAGTTAGGATTCAAATTCTTTGTTTATACATAGGTAATGGCCAAGCCGAAGTTCATAACACTTTGGTGCCCTTGTGCCTTCAGCACTCGCCCACAAAGTTTGTTAAAGCTGTAAAGGCCCCCCAGCAGGATTAGCTAGTTTCGAAAAAAAACATCGCATTTAGCTGTTTGCTTCTCTAAAACGGGCCGATTTTAATGTATAATTAAGAATGACTCTGGCCTCTACGTTTTGTTTTTTTTTTTTTCCTGAAATTTGTTTGACGGACTTCTGAAAACGACAATAAAAATCCTAGTTTTTATTTATGGAAAAAAAAAATGAAAATATGCAGGAATGGCGGTGCTATGTTGTATATTATATGGTATAAGAATATTGATTATAATTCAATTATCGGGGGAGAAAACAATACGTTTCTATGGAATAAACGCTACTCGAATAATTTACAACAGGAAGATTTGTACAACCAATAAGTGACTGACTAACGGCGTCCTCTGATTCACAAATGACCCGAAGGCGAAAAATATTTTCGTGACTTTATGTAACACGATTGTAATGAAATTTACAGTTACAAGTTTAAGAGTAATAAGTACTGGTTTCTTTGTTTCAGCTAAATAATATAGGAACATTGAATACCAATACAATATTCCATTGTAATGTTAACGGGGTCATTTTTGTTTCGTTCCATAACATGATATTAACTGTACACTAATGTAACAACTACGTAATTTTATCTGGGTAACTTTTTTCAATGTTATATTAGAAATAGTGTCAACGGCATTTAATTTATTTTATATCTACGTAAATTCTATGAAGAAATGTCTTTTAATTAAAATAAAATGTACTCAATAAAATATTAAATTAATAATCATTTTCACACAAATTTATGACGTTACTTGATTTTTAAATAATATGCATAATTGGCTTCTTAAATTTAATAATGTTCCTATGAAGCACTGATAATAGTTGTGTAATCATTCTGCTAATTAGTTGCTTGACAACTTTTTATTGATTGTGTTATACACACGCTAAAGTTAACTTATAACATAAGTATAGTTTTTTTATGTACTATGTTGCCAAGCAAAACCTCCGTGGCGCAGTAGTAGTATTACGGTACGACTGTCGCTCTGAGGAATCGGGTTCGATCCCCGGGTCGGGTTTCTTTTTTTTTTGACCTAGCTAATGCTGTTGATCGGAAGGGCCTTTACAGCTTCACCGAGCTTTGGGGGCGAGTGCTGAAGGCACTCAGCCGCAATAAGGTGACTAGCACAAGGGCAACCAAAGTGGTACGAACCTCGGCTTAGCCGTCACCTAAGTGTTCAAACTCACTCGCGAGTTGTGTCCTAGCTGTTCCCTACATTTTTTTATTAATATAAAAAAAGGTTCCTAACAGGACCTATGTACCTGCGTGTTGTGTGCAGGAGTGTGTATGCAGTATTGTGCGTGTATTGCTCAATGCATGGGCCAAGTGATATTAGGTTTTTCTACTCAGTATCATCATGGAGTCTGGAATTTGTGCCCGATATGGCGACAGGCTCGCCCTCTGTCACATCTGGGACGGAAATAAGCTCGGCGAAATGTGGGTGGTGTAGTTCGCTATTTCACCTCTGCCTAACCCTTCGGGGATAACTGGCGTGAGCTTATGTTAAGTTATGTTAAAACCTCCGTAGAAAATCTATACTTCTATACTAATAAATAAAATTGAACTGTCTGTTTGTGATATCAAAATAACATTTTTTTTTAGTAAATACATATCGATGTATATAGCAAATATATTTTTTAAAATTTTTTTTGTGTCTCTCTGTTTGTTCCGGGTAATCTCCGGAACGGCTAGACAGATTTGGACTAGACTTCTTTTCGTAGATAGCAGAAGTTAGCAGACATAGGTTTCCCTAAAGATCTCCACGACGACCGGCCTTGCGCCACCCGCATCCAGCGGATTCCCGCCACCTTGATGTTAAACTTGATGTTATTTATGTAATATTGTATTACAATTATATTTCATAATACTTTCATATTGAAATTCAGTGATTTCTAAGGGAAGGTTAAACTTTTGTACAATGCAAATTACATGTCTATATAAAACTTAAAACATGTCTATACATTACATGTCTATAAAAAGATAACATTCGAATTTTGTTAGAATCATCAAAGTATAGGGATTAACCGGTTAAGCACCAACCTAGCATTTACGCCAGCTTCCAATTATTTTCCTATTGTCAATGTGTTATTGCTATTTAAGCGATTAACCATTAAAAAAATAACTGATGCCGTCAATGATAATACCTTTAATTAAATAATATTAACTATGCCAGATCATTATGTATATTTTTCAACTCTCTGTAGTGGGCCGATATATGCGGATAAGACTTCTAACCTTTTAACTTAACAGTGGCCCAATTTATAACCTTTTCAAATTAATTAATGAACTCGAAAGATAAGCCATTCTCGGCCTATATCAGAAAACTTGATATAATTTATTTACTATAATTTCAACGATATAATATAATCTTAGGAGTAAAATTCTTAACTTAACGATTTATTTTAACGATGTAACAAATTTATAGTATTGACGAGTAAACGGCATCGAAATGAAATATTTTTCAACCAATAAAGAATTGTTTCGAATCAAGCATTCACATCGTGCTGTCCGATTTGAATTCGAACCGTCGCGTCGCCACATTAACTATGTTTGTTTACTTTATGAGGGAATAGCGGATGAAAAACGACATTATTAAATTAAAAATCAACATTTACATCTATATCTATACTAATAAATAAAATTAAAGTGTAATGTCAAAATAACAATTTTTTGACTTATTTTTGTATACCTATATTATTGTAAATAAATATACAATTTGTTTGTTCAACAGAATGTCTGTCTGTTTTTTTTTGTTCCAATAAATCTCTGGAACGGCTAAACCGATTTTAACGTGACTTTTTTTTATAGATAGCGGTAGTGACTCCACGTAACATAGGCAAATTTTTCGGAAATAATTAGGGTTACGCGTAAAAAAAAATGAAAACTCATAAAATTGTGATTAAATTCAGAAACAATGCACAGTTTTTTACTGACAAATGTTTGAATTTGTGAGAAGTATATTTCTCTTAGTATCAAAAAAAAATTCGTGCCAATTATTACGGTCACATATTATAAAATAAAAAACATTTTTTTTTTTAGTAAAAATAGACGATTCAATAGTCAGTTTTACAAGTAAGTGTATAGGAAAAAAGACAGGAAAGGCGGGCGGAGCCGCGGGCATACAGCTAGCCGTTTAAATAATGCTAATCCAATACAGGTAACAATGAAAAAGTATGTTTTTTTATTAGGTTCAACAAATTGTTTAACAAAAAATACCATATTATTATTATAATGGGTTTAGACAGATTTACGTCGTATTTTTCCTATGGCGGCAGGACGAGTTTAAAAACCTCCTTTCGTGCAGGAATTCGGTACTATACTTTTATATTTTGTCTCGGATGATTAGTCAAATATTCAAACTCAATATTCTCTACATTTTTGTTTAGAAGTTTATAGATAATAAATACTGCGGTGAGATCCATATTTAGGTTTTTAGGTTGTTATGATTCTTATTTGTCTTGTTCTAAGTATGTGAAAAAACGACACAGTGGTTCGAGATTTGAAAAATAGGGCCATAGATACAGGATAAAATATTAATAGATCGAAATTTGATTTAGTTCTTTTATTATGGGAAACGATCATGATTGAAATAACTTTTCGTGTTACTCGAATTTTTACTAAAGTTAATACTTAACGAAAAGGAAGGAAAAAATTTTGTTGCCTTGGAAAATTTTAGTTTTGTTATTTCTCACGTAAAATCATAAACTTTATTTAGTAAAACCTACATAGTAAAACCTAGGGTATATGGTAAAGTAAGGTATTTTAAATGTGAAACTAAAATAAAAATGAACCTACGTTTAATATTACGCTAGTTCTATAGATTAATGGTTAGTCATTTTTTTCGAGGTGTATTTATAAAAAAATAGTCAGAAAGTTAATATGATATATTTTTCATTAAATTATTAACCACTATTGGCAAATAAATTTCAGTAAATTCGTTTTATTATTTATTTTTTCTCTAGTGTGACTCTAAGTCACCAGCAGATACATATATAGTAGTAGTTACATTACAGAACATTAAATATTATCTTATAATACATTTCGAAACTAACCGAGAGCTATACAAAATTTAATAAAATTAATGAGAGATAAAAAAAGAATTGAAGTTGTGTTTTCGTATTGTAAAAATGAAGTCGTAACGAATGATGTTTTCAACGTTAAGTGCTACATTAACTAGCCCTTTAAATGTTGACAGAATAAATTTAAATATTTAACACCTCGTAGAATGAGACCAATAGGATATCAAATCGTCATCGATATTAACTGAAAATATTATAAACACGACGACTAAACGATTTGTTTAGTAAAATTTACCTTTCAAACTCACACCTGTAAATATTTATGCGGCTAATTTAATTGTTTATGTATGTTTAGTTTTTTTATTATTAATTATTATTGTATTATTGCCATATGTTTCGGGTTAAGAATAGTAACACCCCATATCTTCCCATAGGTATCGTAAAAAGCGACTCAGAGATAAGCCAGGGGATGGGCAGCAGGATCCGCTGAGTACCACAAACACCTGACTGCGATCGCTAACCCGCCTGTCAAGCGTAGCAATTTTGCCATTCCCTCCCTTATTAGGAGAGAACTACGTCCAACAGTGCACGTCTATCGGTTGGCTGATGATTATTATTATAATTACAAATCGAAATTGACTAGCGCAATGATTTTATTTTGTGTACTTCGCATACCACCGACATAATCAGAGAATCATGTGCATACAACAATACATACAGTCATATATATATATATACATATTACAATAAGTTAACAGGAAATAAGGCTACATTTTTCCTAAGCAATGTTTCAAAAATGTATATTCATTTTTTGATGTTCCTATCAGATGACAAAAGATACTTGGAATTTTTTTTATAGGTATAACAAAGTAAATTTCATTTGTTTTTTACCTCAAGTACCATTTTCAGAACATATTAAGAGGATATGCGGTCGGCGAGAAATTTGAATAACAGGTATTTCTAAAATCTATCGCTATCGCGTTGCACCTCAAAGAAAAAGTTATGAAACACGAAAGGGACAACTGCAACTCGTGCTGATTTTATCTATGCAAAATCGATGAAAACATCACTTCGTAGTACCCTGTTTGCTACTTCAAAACAGACTCGATTTTTAAATTTGTTTTAGTTATAAAATTAGAAAGACTTTGGCTACGATTGTACGTTTGATATTTTTTGTTTTCATTCATCGTATTTGTTTGACGGGCGTCTGAAAACGACGTTAAAAAATGCGCATATTTTTCATTCTCAAAGGCTCCTAGTTTCTATAATATCTAATTTATGCAAGAAATATGGTGACGGATATATATCACTTGATACAAAAATATAACCGTAATGCTATCCAAGAAGGAATCACGGAATAACTTTTGACAATAGGAAAATAATGGAAAGCTGGCGTAAACGCCAGCTTAGTGCTCAAGGGGGTTAAATATATATTTATTTTATAAAATTTTATTTAATATATTATGCCGATGTCCGTTTTTGTAATCTGGAAGATTATATTTATTTAACGTGTTTATGCCATCTATCAATCATTAACCACAAGTATTAACTTCTTTATATTCAATATTAATTTTTCTCCTGTATTCATTAATCGACTTCTTTATTTTTTGTTTAATAACTAACTACATATTAATGAGCTTTAGTATCATCAATAAAAATCACGGAAACAGTTTTAGTTTTCTTCAAATTTCCAATAAGCATTTTGATCGTATTTCGACTACTAAGCGAACACTGATTGTTTTAAAAAGCCGTGTCTCTCTGTTTTTTTTACCTATGTATGTTTGTTGGTTGGCTTATAACTCTATAAATACAAGCCGATTTTCAAATGCACCTATCATTAACCATAAATGTATTCTCAGGCTTAGATTTACTGTCATTATCTATCGAATTCTATCTATCTATTGTCGAATCTATCGTGGTGTTTTTGTTTTCGTGAATGAAGTCGATACAAAAGTGACCACCACAGCATTATTTGGAATGTTTTGACTTGACCATAGAAAAAATTAATATATTCTAGTTATACGGTTATCAGTTTTGGATTTTTTTTTTTTTAATTAAAACACTCAATTATATAACAATAATAATACTTGAATCCGGCAAGCGTTGCTAAGCAACGAAAATCATTTTTCTCCAGAAACCTATGCGGGGGTTTGCAGATCAACTCACAAAAATTTTATCATAATTAGATAGAGGATAAATATACATTCATTCTTTTTTTTAAACATAGATCAATGGTTAATTTTCTACAAATTACTTTACTTATTTACTTTGCTATCTTGGTTAATAACATTATAAATCGATTGTTATGACAATTGAAGATCGTTGCAACTTGCAACATAGTTAACGGTGAGAGGTCTTCAACAGAATGATGCACTCGGAGATGTGACAAGCCGCCAGGCGTTGAGTAATGCAGGAACAAAGCAATTAGCAACTTTTATTGAAATCATTATTAAATAATGATCATGTCCCTAATTACATTCAGTATTGTGGGATTGTTCGTGGGTCCAGTTGTGTGGATTATTACCAACTTTATAAATGTTTAAAATTGAAAACAAAACTATTCAACTAAATACCCGCGATGATAATAATAATTCTATAAAATAAAAATCAGTAACATATATTAGGGAAGTTATTTATTTTTCATTTATATTAATATTGGTCAAGTATGAATGATCAGAGCCAAAAGACATGATTTTAAATTGTGAACGGTTGATAGACGGAAGGGATTTCTTTACTTCATAAATTAGTTGTTCGAAAAGGTAGGTACAAGTTTTAATCATGTTTTTTTTCCTCAAATACTTTACGCAATTCGTCTCCTTAAACTTTATTTCATTTTTCCGAGAATTCCTCTGTCGTTTCTTCTATTGAGCTTACTGCTGGAACATTAGAACAGAAGGTTAAACTCAGTAAATATAGAAATTAAAAAGGTGAATCCCGTCCCTCGTTTGGGTCACTTATGTAAAACTAGATGCTAGCAATATCGTTTGGATATACTTTTATTCTGTGTATTATATATCTATAGTTTTACTAGTACCAATTTTTTCCATATTTTATTACTTAATGTATTAAGATATAATATATTCAAACTTACTTAGAGAATATATCTATGATATAGATACGTAAAAACTGAAACCCTTTTATAATATGTAGGAATTTAATAATTTTACCCTAGCTTAAAAGTAATACATGATATTTACTTGTTTTATTATTTAATGTAATGTCTATAGAAAATATATACTAAAGAAATAAAAATATTATTGCTAATTAAAAAAAGATACAAGATAAAATCAATTCTGTAACAAAAAAGAAATAGTTTTGTCTTCTAATTGATATTAAAACTTATATTAAACTAATGATATTATTTGGGATAGTAAAAATTATTTGTATAGATATTTTTGGAAGTATTTTAAGGATAAGATTATCTATTCTCTTATATTATTTGAATTCATTCGGTTTCTTTTGTTTATAAATCGTGTACTTAAATGTAAATTTAATATACGACTTTTAAATTTTCATGTCAATAAGTTTCATGATCACAAATAATAAAATTATACAAAAATGAATATATCTTTTATGTGATGAAACTTTGGTGAGTTTATTCATTTAAAAGATAATTTCTATTGACATGACGTAATCGTTATAAGTCGAAAAAAGTTTACGTGTCCTAACCTAGAATTTTAAGGGGGTTGAATACGTTAGGCGGGGTGGTATTGAATCACGCGCCGACCTTGGCGTATATAGTGAGGTCGATTATATTGATATTACCTAAACAAAAAGGTAACGAAACAATAAGAATAACGTAACGTAAGGTAACTAAACAAAAAGGATAACGAGTATGTCATACGTAAATCTTTTTAGAAATGTTTTACGTTTCTTTAAGAGTTCGTTGATGCTGTGTATAAAATAATTCGTTTTAAGCAATTATGTGATAGGTATTTTGATGGCTTAGTTGGTAGTACGGGCGGATTTCGAATCAATGGTCGTGGGTTCAAATCCACCATTCCAAATCTAATATCAGCCTGAGCATTTGGTGAAAAAAAACATCGTGATGAAACCATAGCGTGATGGTAGGACATTTTCTAATAATGCTCGCCTGATAGCTAAACCCTCAAGTTTGAAAACCTGTCGTCAAATACCAATAGGCGTATCGCGATAGCATTACTTGAGAACCAGTACCTCTAGGGTTACTGTGTTTATCATCCTGGACCACATCCTCACTTAACATCAGATGAGGTTAAAGAACTAAGCACGTGTAAAATGTTTTTTTTTTAAATTAAATATACACATATAAATAAGACCGTGTATCATTATAACTACCTAGTAATAACTGTCTAATTAATGAATAATAAACCGCAAAGTATCGAAACTTGGCATGACACCAAGCCAGGAGGCGTGGTTCACGTGGTCAGCCAAAGTGGCGAAGGGCAGGCGACTCATAAGCATAACACGACCGACCCTGACCTCAAGCACCGTACCGTGACCTCACTCACTACTGCAGTAAGGGAAGCCACCCCGGTAAACTTATACAGTTAGTCACCGACACACAATGGCTTTGTCATCAGAAGGTTCCACAAAGGCTATCGTACAGTCATGTCCAACCTCTATAACTATTCGTGTACTTAGTACAGTTAAATCGATTGATGACTGACTGATTACATGGAATCAAATCGATACAGATACATACCTTCTCACCTATTGTAGGTATTGAATAATAATATTTAAGGGTGGTTTTTCGACGAAACCTTAAATGTCAAGAATTGTTTACTTAAAATTCTGAATGACTTTGCTGTCTCGGATTTTTCTAACTATTCTCTACCTCCATTATAAAGTCTTATACGTATTCTTCATATAATAAATTAATATTATTATATAATATATCTCGATCTGGAGTTTAAAATTAAAAAAGTTTATCATGTAAATAATTGATGTTTTTTGGTACATGTCATGTTTTTTGGTATAGCATTAATGATTCACACGTAAATTTCTATAATACGGAAACATTATTAAACTTACAGATGTCTATTAAACTAGCTAACTTAGTCAAGCAAAATTCCAATGAATTAATTGTCACGTGTATTAAGGTAGAAATAAACATAAAAATATAATAGTTATCGAGAAACGAGAGAAAAAAAAATCATAAATAATTTAACAATATCAATTACAATGTTTATGTATCTGCGTATTATTTGTAACATATTCCATATTCGTGTACTTATATTTGCGTAAACATCGGATAAACACGGTTAATTTAATATTTTCTACGCAGATAAAATATTTTTCTTCGTGCCTTTGCGCTAATTAACCGGCAGTGTAAAAAGACGTAACTCTGTGTATTTTGTTCTGTCGTAGGATATTGACATAAGAAAAGGTGAACATAAAAATCAATCCTACACTACATTTAGATAAAGGCTTCGTTGTCCTGACGAACTTGTGGTTTTAAACGCACAGAAATCAAATCTCACGATATTTTCCTGCAAAATGATGGCAATACAAGAACATTTTTTCCCTTAAAACATTATTTTTCATTTCCGGTCGATAGTGATCTTATTGCTTAAATTCAAATTTGTATATATGGACGTATTCCGAAAAATACGTTGGCACATATCGAGATACGAACCAGAGGGTATCGAATCTTTAATTAGTATTACCTACTATTATTATTAATAACTAGCTGTGTGCCCGCGCCTGCGTCCGCGTTTCATATATTCTTCACTGATTTTTTCTTTAATACGGAACCCTATGGAACCCATTTTCCATGATTAAAAGTACCTTAAGTTACCTGGAGTAACTTTAACTATTTAACAAAAAAGTTCCGTCAAAATCCGTCCAGTCGTTCTGGAGATTACCCGGAACAAACAAAAACACAGACAAAAATTTCAAAAATTGTATTTTTGGTATAGGTATCGTATTCATATCTATTCAGTAAAAAAAAAATATTTCGACATTACAAATAGACACTTCAATTTGAATTATTAGTATCGACAGATAATCATTACCTACAAAGGGATGCCCTCAATTTTGTCTTCGTGAATTAACGTTTGGTTTTTCACGACAATCAAGAACGTAATCAACATAATTTGAAAACGACAACATCTTAAAACGATGTTGGCTCAGCGGTAATGTAATTGATATGGACTTAAAAGAGCTACAATGAGTCCGAACATTCCACGCAGGAAGATATCGTGATGAATCCCAAGCGTAGTAGGAGGAAATTTTCTACTATCATACCGAGCTCCCCTCTGGACGGAAGATAGGAAGGGGTCCGACTCGACATGGCAGGCAGTTTGCCTGTCATGTACTTTTGGTCGGGCCAGCCGCTGGGGCGGCGCGGAGCATGTTGCTTTATCGCATATCGCCCCACCAAATGTGGCAGATGGTACCGTGCGTTTTTGTAGGTATTCCTGGCGCTTCATGCCGGGGGAGGCCCACATACCCCCCCTTTCTAATCCGGGAGTTGCCATCTGTGATAGAAAAAAAATACTTTAGTTTTATTTCCATTTATATAAATAATACAGTTTATAAACACATGAAATTATAATGTTAAAATTGTTGGTTTATTGTTAGAAAATTATTTTATTAATTTTTTTGATATAAATTTGCCAATTGGCATATCATTTAGATTTATCATATTATTTAGATTAACGAATAAAGATTCCTATCGTAGACTATGTACTGATATGATTGCACAGAAGTAGTTCTAAATTTTTGAGAATGTCCTCTGTTTTTAAAATTTACGGTGGATCTAATTAATGTACATTGAAAGGACTCGTTATTTTTGTCAGTCGTAAAGATTGTTAATAAATATAGTGTTCACATTCGAATACGATGTTGTACCAGATCACAGGTTAACAAAATAACCTAATAGGGCTATAAGTGAAAGTCCGTACGTTATAATGCAAACGTCATTTGTACTGTGCCTTTGTATTATTACTTAGAACTACTTCTTTGAAATAACAAGTTTGTTGAGTTTTAAAGGACTCTCCGATCTGCTACTTGACATTGGCAATACCAATGTATAAAATATGTAATAGAGTTTATGAGAACGGACGATGGATTAATAGTGGATTTATCAGACATCGCATTGATTTTCCTGGGTTCCAATATTACAAGGAACTTAAATCCAGGTAGATTATCGTGATGAAATCATAGGTAATCACAAATTGAAAAACACTAGTAGAATTTTTATTGGTATACTGCTGTTCTCCGCGGCTCCGCCCGCGTTTCATATATTCTTCACAGCGTAATATAGTTTTTAAATAATAATTGGAAAATAATCTTTTTAGAGGTAGAGCTGTCTATCGAATCCTATTTTGTATACAATTTCATGGGTTTTAATTTTATTAAACGGAACCCTCATTTTTGTCCTCAATGTTATTTTGTATTAAGAGAAAGCAAAGTTACTTATCACAAATTCAAACACTTGCCAATAAAACTGACTACTAAATCTTTTTTTTTACAATTTGTTGGGTTTTAGTTTCTTTTTTACACGGAACCGTAATTATATTCCTAACTTTTTTTTTGGTACTAACAGAAAGCAAAGTTATTTTTCACAAATTAAAATACCTGCCACTAAAACTGCATTGTTTTGGATATTATTCACAATTTCATGAGTTTTATTTTTTTTACGCGCAACCTTAATTAATTTAGAAAATTAAACGGAGCCTAACTTCAGCCATTTGCCAGAAAAATTCCCGTCAAAATGGATCCTGCGATTCCGGAGATTAGCTAGCTGAAATAAACAGACAGACAAAAATGTTATAAATTGTGTTTTTTTGTATACGTATCGTACATACATTCATACTTATTGAGTAAAAAGTTGTTATTTTGATATTACTAACAGCCACTTCAATTTTAGTTATTTGTATAGATTCTGATTTAACCAATTACCCTCCTGAATAAGGTTTTTTTTAGGCCTAAAGAATTGGGTAATCTTTTTGGTTACATCGTCACATGAAATTGTTTTTCAACTAATACCCATAATTAAAAAAAATTTGACTTAAATCTCAAAGTTACTAACTTGATAGTGAAAATAAAATATTCTATGTCAAATCCAAAGACAGTCACAGGCGATTAGACTTTTCTAATGGATTGCTGCGTATACATTACTAAGGGAACGTTGCGGTGTGGTACAGAATGTAGTGACAAAGGTAGACAAAGAAATGATTAGTTGGTTTGAAGACATAGATATGATGGATGAAAGAAAATTGACGGTGTAAATTTATAAGTATGCATCTGGGCAAGTCGGGAAAGGTTGAGTTCGTATCTCCACTAGATTGAAGGCTGTCGAAAAGTACCCGTAACCGAAGAGCATGTATAAAAGCGCTCATGAAAGTAGAAGAAGCGAAAGACGTGTTTCAAGATCGTAGTAAGTGGAAGACTGTAATTTTTGCCTTTCGCTATGGAAGGAAGACATGATATTATGTCATATGATATAGTATGCAATCCAATTACAATTTACTTCACATATACTTATAATTAGGCAAGCATTATAATTAAAACATAGCCAGAATAGATTTATGAATAACCATACGCTTTTGTCATAATTTATTTTTATGCTTATAATAATTCAACGAATGAAGTTAAATAAATGATCCGGGCTCTACCTACGGTATATTATTGCGTTTACTGGTTTTCCTAGTAAATTCATAAAGTACCGACAAGTACATTAAGGAAAAACTTTGAGAATCTTCACAGCGCATTGTTGTAAAAAATTACAAATTGTAGTAATGATTTCGTAGAATCAAGAGGGGTAGATGATGGCGTAGTTGGTAGTGAAGCCAGATTCCGCGTAAATTGGACGCGGGTTCGATCCTACCTATCCAACTCTAAAATCAGCCTGAGCTTTCGGTGAAGGAAAACATCATGAAGAAACCATAGGGCATGGTGGTAGGGAATTTTCTAATAATGCCTACCTGGGTAGCTACCATCTTCAAGTTTGAAAACCTGTCGCAAATTACCAATAGGTGTATTCCGGCAGCACCAGTTGAGAACCAGTACCTCTAGGCTTAGTGTATTTACCACCCTGGACTACATCGTCACTTAACCTCAGGTGAGATTGTGGTCAAAGTACTGAACCTATACAGTATAAAAGAAGAACCCGAGAAAGATACAGGAAATAATACTTATAATCTATCTAACTTAACCTTATTAGAAATTTAAGTTAGTGTAATATTATGTTATTTTATTTGATTGTGAAAAGATTTAAAAAAATAATACAAAGATAAAGCGAAGTAAGGATTTTCTGAATAAAGTTCGCGTGAAGCTTGAGGGCGGGCGGAGGTTTCGTTTGTTGGTTGCCAGGACGGTGGGGGCGTACTTATAAACGCGAGTAAGTCCCGCGGCGCGCACTTATTCAAACACGCGGACTGCGATAGGTCGTGTCACCCGGTGGCGCTACGATCGCAGAAGATCCCGCTACGCGATCTTACTAACAACCACACATTTTCTTTGAAATTTCACGTGCAATTGCAAAGAAAACAAGTGAACACAGCGGGACAGCCGGTGACATAAACGAGTGCTATGTGATTGTTATTTCAAACAATCGAATCAAATTTTTTTACACCAATATTATTATCATTTCGATAGTAATAGAGAGTCGAGAACGTGATCATACTAGTGAAACGTAAATTACGTTTCAAGTAGTAAGGATTGCTTTAACAAACTTTTGGATAAATGTAATTGGTAAGTTTAGTATACTGTCTTTACGTAAAAAAATATATTTTTAATTGTATATTAATTCTATTCATTGTTATAACTTTAAATATCAGTTAAATTAAGTTCTGATAATAAAGCAAATAAAATTAATACAAAATAAACATCACTTCTTTATTTGATCGAATGAAGATTTTCCTGTCTATTGTAAGCGGAGGACATAATGGAAAAATACATGTAATTTACTATGACCTGTACACCGGACAAAAAATTGACATCGACATCTCCCATTAGATGGATATAAAACGTAACAAGAATAATAATCTATACGTATTATAACTGCATGCATAATATAATAGAAACGAGAATAATTACTTGACTATGAATAGTGTTATTAACCTGTAGATTCCTAGTCTATTACTAGTGTACTAAGGTTTAAAAAAAAGTAAATATTAAAGGTGATGATTACAGTATAAGTAATAATTTATAACTAACAACAGATGATTACTTGCATAGTGACAACCATGTCACGACTGTAATCATACGATACTTTACAATAATGTCTTTATTTTTTTTTAATAATGTTCGTAAAAATGGTAAAGTACAGGTACACATACCACAATGCGTAACGTTATCAGATAATTTCAGCGGATAAGACGACAAATGTTATCATCTTGATAACGGCAGATCTCCGTGAACTCATTACTTGTGAATTCCATACGCTTTACAATTGGATTATTAAACAATTATTGATACTTTGAAATACTTTTAATATAAAGACGTATAAGATTACATTCTTGCAATGATGAATCATTAACTACAACGGACATACTAGTAATAGATAATACAACAATAATATAGAAAATCAAACATAAAAAGAAACTACAATAATGCGTAAATTTTTGTTTCATAAAAATCTAATAGAAAAAACGATTTAGCAATTTCTTATAACAAGTTACAAGTTCTCACAAGCAACTGGACAAAAGCATTGATATAACAAAGTGAAATAAATTGTAAAGTGCAATCAACAAAGGCATTTTATCAACTTAAATGTAAATAGACACACTATTAAAATCTTTTATTGTAAATAAACTAAATAATGTTGTGAAATTAATTTTTCTTTGAAAATAAATTTCAATTATCAAATTAGATATACTGAAGGAAAAAAATAAGTATTCAAAACTCGTTTGAGGTTATGTAGATTACTGCTAAATGTTTATCATTTCAATGCTGATCTATTATAGATATTTGTACATTACACAAGCTATAAATTCTACTTTCATTAATGTAAACTTCAGCGAATATAGGCCACTCTTAATTTAGGAGACTAACTCTGACACTTTTGTTCTCAACTATTTAGGATAGGTAGTTTAGAAAAGAGGACACTCGCCATTGTAATAAATACTCTATTCAATTTTAAAATGCAAGTGTGCCAGTATATCCAAATACATACTCAAATCCACAGCAGACAATTACTTGTGAACTATTAAAGATATTTTTACTTTCAGATATATTTATTTTGCGGACCCTATTAATGAAATTTATTTAAAACAATACTTTTAAATGAGATAAAAATAAATTGTAGTTGTAGTTCTTTTAAATTATCAAAGGATATTTATGAAGTATTTTTTTTTAAATTACAGTTACATTACACAATAAATATACATTATATTCATATGTAAATTATAAATTCCATAAAAATATATATAAATACTTATTTATTTATTTATTATTATACTCGCGTATTGTTATGGAACGCAGAGAAGCATTAACTTGTTAGACAAAACTTCATATTATTGTAGATTAATAAAATATTTTTATGACTTGCATCTGTATTACCAAAATAAATATATAACTGTATAAAATATTATTAAATAACTAGCTGTGCCTGTGACTTCGTTCGCGTTTCATATACAAAAAGATAAATTTGACCAAATTTGAATCTAAACAATTCTTAAATCCTCAGGTTCAGCCGTTAAGAAGTAGTTTAGTCACATACACACGCACATAAGATTTATATATATAAAGATTTATGTTGTACGCTTTGACATAGTTATGTTTCGGTGAGTCACACCACAAACCGTGTCAGCTATGTTGTCATAAAAACTACTATTAGATAGACGTTTATACTATTTAGCAGTAAATAATGATTAAAAATAAACTATTTTCGAAATGAGATTTATTCCGAATAATTGTTTAAAAGATAATGTAATAATAAGATGTAATTGGATTTAAACAAAGGGTTTGGTTTCGGACTATCACAAAAATTTCATATTAAAGTATTTTGTGCGCTACAATTTGAATGGCTTAATCAAATCAAATCAACCATATATGAACATTTTCAAATATATGGTAATAACAAATCAAAATGACTTCACCATAAATATTTATACGTATGGAATTACGGTAAATATTTTCAAACGTTTACGTTAATATAATTAGAGAGTGGTTGTAACAAATAAATTTGTCTTTTTAACCCTGAGTTTAACCTTCTATTGTAAAAACTCACTGTATATTTATTTCTTCATATAAGATCAGAAATAACATTTAACGGGCCTAATTTCTCATGGTCACAATTTGACTACGTAAATTAATATTTAGTAGATTTGTTGGTGGAGTTAACGAATAAACAAGGGCCTTGAATAGAAGTGAAGGCTAAGCGTTTTTGTAATCAACAGCTTAATAATAAAGTTTCGAAATTTTTGAAAATGTTTCATTCGATCAGTTCAACAAAATTTGTGTTTATCTATACTAATAAATAAAATTGAAGTGTCTGTTTTTACTAAATATATACGATACCTATAGCAAAAAACAATTTTTTAAATGTTTGTCTGTCTATTTATTCCTGGTAATCTCCGGATGGCAGGACCGATTTTGAGGGGACTTTTTTGTTAGATAGCTAAGTTACTCCGCTTAACTTAGACTACTTTAATTTTTCGAAAATAATTGGGGTTCTGCGTAAATAATTAAAACTCATGAAATTGTGAATAAAATCGACTTTGTATTTGTATTTCAAATTGTGTATACATTCAAATCTATTTACTAAAAAAAAATATGTTACATTACAGCCAGACAGTTCAATTTTAATTATTTCTAACATATACAGATAATATATTCGTAAAAGAGTGGCAAAATCAATATAGCCTGTGACATAAAAATGATGTAATTCAAATGACGTTTTTATAAGCTGGCTTTATACAATATCGTGCATTATATTATTAGGTTATAAAAATATTAAATGTATTGTACTTTATATAACTCTGTTTTGTTCACTTTTCCTCATTATTAAAGCTATTTCACAGGACATCTACCTATGAATGAATATCCCGTTATTAAATTTTCATTATTTTAAAACGATTCATGTTGTTCTTCCTTATATATTTAGTCTAAATGTACGAAGTATATTGTAATATATATTACAAATTTATTTTGTTTGAATTTCACTATAAATGTAAACGATTTCCAAACTTCATTGAACTATTTGCTTATGGTTTTGTTACACAGCGGGCGGGTCGGGACGCAAGCGAGATAGTTCTGTAGAAAACATAGCGTTGACGCGAGCCAAGCGCGACCTCTTATCTACAGTAGAATCACGCTGGCGTTCTGGTCCGCCCGCTGTGTGGCGAAACCATTATACTTAATTTTCGCAACATAAGAATGTTAAACGGGGTCTATGTTTCAATTATGGTAATTTATTTTAAAAAAGTTACATCATTCATAATATTTATATAAAATCAAACAAGTTTTAAAAGTCATGTTAGCACTCAGTTAAAAAAAACTGGAAATTTTTAATTTTTGAAGGTTGTCTATATCAATAAAAATAATATTTGCGTTAATTAATTTTTATACGTTAAGAAAACGTTATCGTTGTTATAGTTTCATATTTGTTTATGTTTCTATTTAATTTAAAGATCTAGATTTATCGTTAACTTTATTTATTATTTGAAAAGTCATAGATATTATAGATTTCAAATATGGTTACTACTAATTAGTCAGATAGACATGACAAAATGCCTCATAATGTTTCTGTCATGTGGCACCACGCTGTTTTCCTTCACCAAAAGCTCAGACTGTGTGACATTTGAACCCACATCGATTATTTTTGTATTTTTTTAACTTCTACGAATCAAAATGATAATATACACAAATACAACTATACATTCAAATTACACATACATACACACACATATCATCAATCATTACATACATTAATACGTCAAAATTCTAATTTACATTAATTTATTGTAATCTCCTCCATTCAATATCTTAAGACTAATGGTTGTCTTGTAAAAAAAAAAACATACTTTGTACTATTATTTAATATTATCTTGATTGAAATTACAAAAGCCTTCACAGTAAATATTTCTTACAATTTTTTTTTAAATCAAATACTACTTGCTCATAATGGGATACACAGAAAATGACACATAATGTTTGTAACGTGCAATCAGATAAGTTGATAATTGTTATAAGTTAGGTATTAGTATTGCCCGCCGGGTTCCGGAAGTAGGAAGCGTTGTAGAGGCCGTTTGAATGCGATACGTCGCATCGTTCGCAGCACCCGAGAGACCATACTATGCGCGCTCATTGAAATGCGCCTTACAGCCTCTGGCTACAACAATACCGGGCTGATTTTATCTGCAGTACAAAGTACCTACGCTTATCCTCATATCTAAAAGTTTTTGCACACCGTATGATGATTTCACCGTTACTTTGAATACTGAAATGATTAAAAGAATAAATCATTGACAAACACGTCATATCAGTTCTGTTAATTGTTCAGTTATCACTTCTATCTTTATTTATTCTCATGAGACTTCTCGAACTTGAGTCATTTTAATTAAACGAATGTTCTAAATTGAATTGAAACTTTGTAATCTCAATGTAAAATAACTGTCTATACGTAGGTGTAGTGTTAATGTTCAGAAAATGACTCTTCACCGACAACGCAATTTACACAATCCTCTAAAAATTGTGTTACAACATTTTTAAATTATTTCTTTTAAATTGACACAAAAACAATTTCATTTACAAAATAGGTAAGAAATACGATTACGAAAATTTAAATAAAGAATTACTGTCATGTTTATAAAATCGTAATGCATATTCGTCAGGCGACTGACTAGTTTGCAAAATTCTTTCTTATCACGTAGAGACCAACTGTTCTCTGAATTGTATTTTATTGAAACATGTTAGCGAATTTTTTGTCGGTAAAAGCTAGGAATGTTTTTATCTAGTAATTCGTTGTATTTATTTCTAATACCTAACATCAATTTAAATTTGATAAATAAAAAAAGATACATAACATGATCTATCATAAATCCCTACGTTAGATTAGAAGCAGCTGGCCAGATCATATTCTAAAACAGAGTGAACCTGTTAGTTAAGAAAATTACTATTTCTATTTCATAATATCTAAAAAAAGTAAGATTTAAAATATATGATTTAATACTTTTATAATAAAATACGTTAAAACAGTCTCTGGGTGAATTATTAATAAGACATTTGTTTTAATTTTATATTACAATCATTTCACTGCTGTCATACTTCAGAGCATATAGAGGTTAAAATTTATTACAGGGATATTTAACTATATTAAAAGCGTAAAAAAACGATTGGTTACCACCAGTAATTTTCTGTAAAGTCAGTATCAAGGTTTACGAAATTAATGGTATATAACGCTAGGTTTAAAGATGCAAAACTAAAACATTTTCAATTTATGTGTTAATATTAAGGCCTGATGTTATTAACACTTAACTGGATAACTGTAAAACGAATAAATGTCTGTCTCTACAAGTAAGATTTTAATTATGTTCGGCCTTTTTATTCTGTTATCCTCACTTGTTAGATCATTGCTAAAGGAAGTATAAGCGGTTACAGACAACTTGTCGCTCTACCTAATTTTACTTCCTGACATTTATGATTTAATTCTATACAATACTTTATGCTTGCCCCAAGAGTTATAATAGTTTGATAACTTAAGAACCATAATATAATTTACTTTTGGATTCCTGACATTAGTTCTATTTTACGTGTGGTAACCCGTCATGGGACCTACTGTCCGGGGAAACAGTACGGTTATTGGAGACTCATACTTACTAAAACCACACGGCGGACCATTCGTCGCCTTGTTGGAGGCTATGCGGGATCGAATACGCGTTCCACCGCTTAACCTTAGCGAACTACCCAACTCTAATGCCGGGCTCCGACATTTCGAGAGGCAGTTTGGTACACCCCCACTGTCTACCCTCAGAGCCAGTCCAATGGAAGAGGAGTCCCTTTACACTCTGTAAAACTAGCAGTGATTTTGCTTCCCGCGTAGGCAACCCTGACATTGCTACTTTAACAATAAATCCAACTAGTTAATAATCTTAATACCTATTTATTAAGCATTTTTCCAATTGAAAGTGCTCTTCGTGCTTTGATTTAATCGATTACCGATTAATAGGTTTCAAAACGCCGAGATAATTTTCGCTGTCAGAAAATGCAATCACCGGTTAAACGGGTAAATCGTATTGAAAAAATGTTTGAGTAAATAAAGTTAGGTAAGATAACTGAGTCCAATGTCATCGGTGAAACTTGGTCCGTCACCGCTAACCGGTACGCTTCAGCGAGCGAAACATTGCTGACGACACTTCTATTTGGTCTGCGCTTTCGGTTTTGCCTATAATGACATTTAGCGGACTAAAGACGGGTGATTATAACTTCAGATAAAAATAGTGGGGCTTGTTATATCGAAATATTACAATTTACAACGCTACATTATCAGAACTTGAAGTGATTCTGTTTTGTTATTTTTTCGATCTACATATATGTATCTATACTGATAAATAAAATTGAAGTGTCTGCTTGCAATATCAAAATAACAATTTTTTACTAAACATATAGGAATGTTTATACGATAGCTATACGAAAAATACAATATTTAAAATTTTTGTCTGTCTGTCTGTTTGTTCTGGGTATTCTCCCGATTTTGATGGGACTTGTTTTTGGTAGATAGCTGAAGTTCCTCTTCATAAATTAGGGTACTTTTGATATTCGAAAATAATTAGGGTTCCGCGTAAAAAATTAAAACTAATAAAATTGATTGAGTGAAATCCGATTTAATCGACAGTTTTACGGACAATTGTTCGAATTTATGAGAAACAATCAGGGCTTTATCTAAAAAAAATTTAAACGCAGTGAAGAGCATATGATACGCGGGCGTAGCTGCCGGTTATGTACCGGTTATGTTTCTGCTGGTTATAATACATAAATTGAAATTATAATTTTTATTTACATCACTGAAATTAGAGAGATTATGTTATAAATTTTAAAAACAGTTCTCTACAATAGCATATCAAATAACTGTTGAGTTTAATACATCAACAAATAGTAACGTTAGTATCATTTATAAAGATTATGGAAAGATAAACGTGTATGTTGACACAACTTTTAGAAGTTATGTAGGTCACTTTTTCACGTGAACTAGTCCAATATTTTAAAGGAATTTTTAATTGATTAATATCTTACAGGAAACTACGAAAATTTAATTTCATAAGCAAACTGAAAATATCCCATTTGTTCATTTAATTTATTACCGTTTAGAGTATATATATGTATATATATTTTGTGTCAGAGTTTTTATACATTTAGATAATTCAGCATTAATCGGTTTTAATTATTTAAAATTATTTATTTATTTTTATCTGAGGTCAAATTACTCACGTTCTTGAATGCTCAATATGACGCACTAAATTAATCATGCATAAACTAAAATAATTACTTTCAAATTTGTTTTCTAATCACAATTATCATATAGCAGTTTATATAAAAAAAATACATGCACAGATATAAAAAAATGAAATGAATCATTTAACTTTTTTAAATCCAAAGGATAATAGCATTTTTATTTATATCCAAGTAGTAAGTAATTGCGTAAATAAAATGATGTTTAACTGAACTAATGATTCCTAGCGAGTGAATCATGAAAATAATAAGTGCTCTAATGGATAATTATGACTTTTTTATTACAATGACGAGCTTTACCCTGATGTTTCCTACATATTTATTTTTGCTTTAATGATATAATAATTTATTTTTCCATTTTATATACATAATATAATTACGGTGTCTGGGTTCTTGGTGTGAGTAACACAAATTTCTTTAATAGGTAAAATGCATACCTTGGAAATCGGGAATGGTTAAAAGTTTTATTAGTAGACTTTTAAAAAGTGATAATAATCCATGCTGTAGAAAACAAAGACTTATAATAAAACTAAGTGATCCCACACACTTAGTTTTGCCTTAACTATGAATATTGAATTCGAATTGTATAATTCATTAAAAAAAAAATATTATTCCAAAATATATGCACTAAGAAATGATAAATTAATTATTTATATAATTCCATCCGATGCAGCTGTTTTAAACGATATTTCCAACGCGCATTCTGTCAATCACGCCAACTGTCAAACAACTGGCGTTATGTCGTACGCCATAAGGTTCACGTTAGAAAAGTTAATATGGTCGTTTAGTTTTCTTGAGTCTTCTAAGTTTATGCGCAATTTTCTTAATTATTTTTTAATGTAAGAACTTTCTACGAAGTACTAAAAACATTAAAAAAAAAAAATTAATGAAATCGGTAAAGCCGTTTTCAAGTCATATCGTGAAAAGGAGTAGTAGGGATAATTAATTCTTGAAACTTTTGCTTTTATGTAAGTTCGAAAGTCCATAGCAATTAACTACAACACTAAAGTAAATCAGAATAAATACTACCGCAGTACATTTTTTCGCAATACTTTTACCATTATTGTAATATATGTTTAATAATAAAATATTAAAATACACTTTAAATTTAGTATATTTATTTTAATCATAGTATATAATCCAAACAATTGTAATTTTATTTTTACATTTATAACGCTAAATAAGTATGCTATTTTTCTCTTAATTGATTGATCTCTCGTTTGTTTCAGATACTATCTCTGCCCATGGTCCCCGAGTATAAGCGAAATCAATGTGTTATCAAGATATCATTAATCTGTTCGATTAACACAAACACGTAACACCGATGCAATAGTAATGCATAATAGTTTAAACATTAATTACTTTTAATAGAAATTATATTATAGTAGTAATAAAAACAAATGAGCATATCTCAAAGATCATTAGAGGTAACGATATTTAACATGGCGGTATTTAACTTGAGGAGCAGTTTGAGGATAGTTTTTGGGCGGTTGTGGCAGCGTTTGTTTTCCTAACAAGAAGCAGTGCGGCACCCACCTTCGGGAGTACCGATAAGGCTACGGTGAGTAAATATTTTCTTGCACAGCTCTATCGAATTCAATATTGCTTCAATAAAATAAGTAGGCAAGAAGCAAGTAATTATTATATAAAAAGTAACAGAACTTTTAGTTAAAATTTCTAATATAAATTACAATGTTGGAAACATAAAAAAAACTTATTGATATAAATATAATAATAATTAGGCAGCAATGGGGCAACTGCTAACAGAAGTGAAGACTCGAACGTTTGGACAAATACTGTTTTTAATGATTAAATTATAATACGAATAGTTAATATGTTAATTTAAATTTAAAAGCTTATAAAGTGCCACCTCATAAACGCCATCTTGTTCTTGACATACTGTAGCATGTTAAAGACTGACGTCACGGGTGACGTTAATCGATAAGTTTTTCCATTACCGAGAATCGCTCGACGCGGCTGAAGGAATTTGACTTCAAAAATGTGCATCAATTTCGCCTATTGCTTTGAGTTTGAGTTTGTTCTACGCACGGTAAATAAAACAAATTTTAAACAATTCCAATTTAAATGATAGTTCGTACCTACCTGAAACTCACAAACAAATTTAATACCAGCAGATACTGTCAAATCTTATCACGGCATTAATACCTGCAGTTGACAACATTTATCAATATTAGATATAAACGAAACAGTGAGTTTATAGAAAATGTTTTGTGTTTTACGTATTAAATAGTTCCGTTTATGATTATTATAGTGATTCATTTATCTCTACTATCGGATATAAATTATTTACGTGCATAGTAGGTTTAGTAGTGCTGAGTCAAGTGTTTCTGCGAAACGCTTACTGGCGCTTCCGGATCAAATTAATTCCGTGTGTTCCCCTGCTAGTAGACTCACAGCTGTAGGTGATTGTAGTGTGATGTCCATTCATAAAATAAGGCTACCCGACTAAGATAAGAGGTGTGCCTTTCGCAACGAGCCGATACCAGTATGTTTGCACTCTCCTATAGTTTGCGTAAACTATGACTAAGTTATATGCTAATGAACATACTTTTTATATCTCTTTACATACGCACACACACATATATGAGAGAGGATATTGATTTTTTTTACTGATATTTAATGGTCTTTACGTCATCTTTTATGAAGTTTTTTTTTTAAATAAACACGAGAACTAGTTTTATGAATGAATCAGCATATGTGTTCATGTTATTAAAATGGGTCAGAATATTTTACGTAGGTGTTTAATTGTATGATGGTATTTTTACTACTATGGGAAGGATGTATAGTACAATCATAAATTTGAGAATTCGTTGAAAACTACTGATTCAATTTAAATGTAGACTTACAACTATCTGAGGATGAAATAAGGCATGTAGACTTACAATTGCGTTTTTACAAATAGGAGACGAACTAGTTAGCATTTCATGGATTCACCGTGCGTTAGTAATCGCTGAGCAGATCTCGGGACTTATGACACAGGTGTAGGCTTAACGGGACCCGATATATCAACAATTACCTTCATTGTTCGTATTTCTCTCCATACCCAGTTAAATTTGGTAGGATCCAGTTAGAAACTAAAGCTATGATAACCGTTCCAGTATTTTAGTCCAGACAGGCGAAGATCTGCATAAGAGATTAAATAATAATGTGTAGGTAACAAGAAAATAATTATAGGCTATCCAGATTAGACACATACATAGTTCCCATGAAACGACGATGGAAATAAATTTACTCGAACGAACTTGTTCAACTTTTTTTCAAATATTTCAAATGGTTTCTATTTAAATTTCTATACTAATAAATAAAACTGAATCGTCTGTTTATAATATCATTTTTTTTTTACTAACTAGATATGAATGTATATACTATACCTATATCAAAAATACAATTTTTTTAAATTTTTGTCTGTCTGTTTGTTCCGGGTAATTTCCGGAACAGCTGAACCGATGTTGACGAGACTTTTTTTGTTAGATAGCTGAAGTTACTACGCGTAACTTTATTTTTTGGAAACTATTAGGGTTCCGCGTAAAAAAATATAAAATTCATGAGATTGTGAATAAATCCGATTGAATGCACAGTTTTACAGACAGGTAAATTTATGTTAGTACCAAAAATTTTTTTTAAAAATATTAGGGTTCCGTAGAAAAAAATTAAAATACAGTGAAGAATAATTATGAAACGCGAGCGCAGTCGTGGCTAGAAAGCTAGTATGTAATATAATTCTATAACAAATAAATTAAGGAGTTGTTTTAGTAAAGGTACTTACTATACAATTTAAAACAAATTTCAAATTATAAGATAGCAAAAGTTTAAGTCAATATAAAGAACATGTTATCTCTCTATCTTATGTTATCTAATTATATGTTACCCAGATTTATCTTTTATTTCAAATATTAAAACTAATAATTCTATGTTTGTCCCTTGTTTAAACTCACTACAACTTTAGCTTGTCGTTTTATAGTTCATACGCCTATCCAAAGAACGAGCTGAGATGATCTTTGTTAATAAAAGCGTCGAATTACTTGATAAATAGAACCCTTTATGTTCTTTCTTAGGAAGTATAGAGCGTTAAAGCTTAATATAGACATAACGATTATTATATCAATTCAATTGAGGGTGTTGTGTTAGAACATGGCGTATCTTCTTTAAGCTCGTATTTAAATAGCTATCAACAAGCGTTCATAAGAAATCAACTGCACCACGTATGTGCAGTTATGTATATAACTGCTCCCAATCTCCATCATTCGTGAGTCATCGCGTACCTACGTGTCGAGTGTGTACACTATATTGTATGGGTTTATTGTCTTCTTAGGGTTCAAGAGGAAACGTATAAAATCTTAACGTTTTAGAAGTCTGCGTGTGATTGTGTGACTCATAAAATATAACCAGTTGTCATGTTCGTTGTAAGTTCTAGGTCATAGAACACCGACGTACGTTACGCAAAGCAATATACATTATATATTAAAATAATTATTATAATGTAAGTAACCATTATTTAGCATTAAAAATATCTATTTTTGACTTAAAATGAACTCAATACTTCGCTATATAATATTATTTAAAATAAAACTTTTTTTAATTTAAAACAAAACCGACTCCAAAAGAATAAACGATAAAAATGCACAAAAAAGTCAATAAATAATTACTTTATTCATCCGCTTCGTTAATTTTGAAATCGGTGCCAGGTTAAGGATAACAAAGTGGTGTAATGTAATTCAATTTTGATTAATTGTTTTTATGGAATATTTGAAAATAAAAACATATTCTTTAATAAATTACTTATTTTTAATTACTATTTATAAAAAAAAAAATATATTGATTACATCATATTCATTACAAGATAAATATTTCCCTATATATGATCCGTATTAGAGACAGAAGCAATTGAGAAAATAAAGCAAATAGCGAAATTTTAAGTTAATGTGGTTTTATTAACTATCCAATTAATTATAGTTAAATAAACAGTTTCCATGCAAATGTCAGACTTATTTGTAAAATAGGGTCAAGGTGAAGCCGTGTTCTATTGACCGCTAAAAGTACCTGTTAATGTTTATTACAATATTTTCAATGTTTAATGTAACACGTATGTAATTTGTGACAGTTTTAAGAAATTCACGTAAAAAAAAAAACAAATCTCCGGTAACTTGATAATATTTACGTTCAAGTGGCATAGTTTTCGACGTACAATAAGTACCTTAAAACTTAAGTTAATAAAGATTTTCATTGATGAATATTTGAAATAAACGTTTACGACGAAACCTATTCATTTTCTTAGACATCATTAGTACTATATGTATTGATATTACTAATAATATATCGATGTCGATTTTGCGAACACAATTATTGTTTTTATTTCGTAGAATTTATATATAAATTACTGGTTACTTTATTAAGGCAATTTCTAACATTCAAGGAAAGTAGTTACATATAAGCATTCGATAAACGGAAACCCGTCAATTGCATTACAAAAATCGGACAAGAAGCGGTTAAATATCTCACTGAAACAGTATAAATCAGGTTGTACTACTGTAAAGAAACGGAACTTAGTATTGAAATGCAGAAACCGTTACTAGGATACGGTTTAATGCAGTCGAATCATGTGCGTACTGTTGACAACCACAAAATCACATTATGTGTAGCAACACGAATATACTAGTTATTTACTGTTTTACATTATTATTGTTTTCTGTCCAGTCACAAAATCTGACTGAACTTATACATTTGTTATACATTGTCACGAGCATGGCATTTCCTGCCATTTTAAAACAGGTTCTGTTATTATGATAAACGAACCCTTATGTATACTAGAGGTCATTCTCCTGCGACAATTTAGTAAAGAACAATAGCCCAGTGCCAGAAAGCGTTAAGAATTGTAATATGTTTTATTTCCATAATTTCTACCTGAATCGTGTAATGCGATTTAAAAAATTCGATGCGTATCTCTAGCCTTCGACCAGTGTTTATCTCATAAAACTTCCTCCTGACTATTTGGAGGAGCAATGAACTCGCAGAACTAAATCCAGTATAATGTTCAAATATTTTCTAAAAGTGGGTAATTACAATTGATATATTTATTAGAATCGTGCGGAACATTCGTGTGTAATATATTTCCTCAATAACATACTGTAGGTTAAGTTGACAATATATATACGTAACGCGTCATAGCTTATTGCCTTTTACGCATAATATACATTATGTACTTCCATAATAACCTTATATGTGAGATTGTTACGCAAGTTTGATATATAATAGTCAGTAAGGTGTGAGCCGCCTCCTTGTTTTAGATTTCGTGAAACACGTAGGTATCTCGCTATCTTTTTAATCAGGTTAGGTTCTACCACGCCGACGAGCGGTAATGTCATGATGGACGTGATGAAAAACAAAATAATTTTAGTGCATTGCTACCGCCCGACAACTTTTTACCCTACTCACGATTCACGATCCTGGGAAATGTTTTTTTTTTAAATTCCCCGAAAATTGTCACAAACACGATACTTAACAAACATACTGTTATTCGGCCAACGTCTCATATTTGAATGTCTCTTACTATAAAAAGTTATTTGTTACTCTTTACCTGTGAACGTAACGGAGGTTGATGTCAAGAATCGTGACAGAGTTCGTGTGTTTATTTGTTAAGAATAGCGAAAACAAAAAGCGACCTCGTCACCTACTTTACGTTATTTAAACGAGTTTATTCATGTTAACGGACATTACAGCATTTCCAACACCTGTGTTCTAAACAAACAAAAAAACAAAATTATAGATATTATATTATGTAAACTAGCTGTCCTACGTGGCGTTGTCCGGATTGTGTTAATAAATTTAAAAATAAATAACACTGGACCCAAACTATAACTCACATCAATTCATTTTTAATTTTAATAAATGTCTAATACTGAATAATAATAATAATAATAAAAACGTGAATTAAAAGATTTTCCCGAACAAAAAAAAATGTTACGTCTTCATATAGGTATATAGGTAGTACGATAAGAAAAAACACAATGCGTATCTTCCTTTGTTTGTTATATCGGTGAGGTGACGTAACCGACGAATATATAGTCAAGAGTTGTTATGGTAGAAAGCAAGGTGTTAATGGTCGCTTATGATTTCGTTGTTGGACAGGGCAGTGTTCTGAGCGCATGCGCGTCACGAACGCAGGAAGCGCACAGCGGCCTTCAACACGCTCGCCCTCTCTGCATATCACCACTACTCATTATTGTTCACATACTTCACATGATTATTGTGGCTATTTTATAGTTAGTAGCACAGTAGACACTCATATAACCATTATATTATTTTATTCATAATTATGTTTGCATTTACAATAATTTTAATTATGAGAGTATGTTAGTTAGTCTATTCTGAAATTGAATCAATGTACATTTTGATTAAATTCTTATGATAAAATAATTAAATTAATGATGAAATATTTAAAATGACGTTTGGGTCAATTGTAGCACTATAATTTGGATTGAAAAATTAAGATGCGAATCCTACAATGGGCTTTCCATCAAGGAAAACATCGGAGTTAAATCATAACACGGAGGCAGGTCATTTGTTATTGTGTGTTTCGTAGCAACGGTTAAATGTTAGTCATTAACACAACAAAAGAGTTTTTGCGGTATTGAGTCTATAATGTATATTTTTTATTCATTAATTTGTTTTATTTGACTGTATATTATGTAATTTTATTGACTATTTAAGTAAAAGAAGGTTATTGTGCACGAGCAAAGTGTATTTAGAAATAATAGTACGGACATGAATTCTAACGCGCCGCAAAATCTCCCCGGACAGTTCAATTCAGTTAAATGGCCGCCATTTTACTGGAGCATGATATGCAGTTGTAAAGATTCTCTATATATGTGACATTGACGCGAATAATTATGGTTTGCATGAAATAAAATGCTTAATAACATAAACATTAATTCTCGATGTCAGTCAATGTATACGATACAATATATTCTCAAATCAAATAAATAAATTCTTTATTCAATTTAGACCCTACTGGGTCTGAGAACAAACTAGTCGAGAAGCAAGAGACTCGATCTAGTTTCTTTTTTTTTTAATTTTTTTTATTTTTAATTTTGATAATCAATGTTTTTTATATAAAAGATATACAAATTATAGTTACAATCCTTGTTAGTGGAAGTATAAAGAGGGGTGTCACTTTCAGACATCACTATCGTTCACCAAATGATCCATCCTATAAAAACCTTTTGAAATTAAGACTTGTTTGACATAGTGCTTAAAGTTTTTGCCAGGTGAATCGGTAATGATCTTTGGGATCTTATTTTAAAACTGAATACTTTACTTAAATATCTTTTATTAGACTTATTTAGCTTAAAGCGTGGGGACGTCGAAGTTATCCTTATATTAAAATTATGCCCATCGCTTACTTGATCAAGTTTGTCTAAATTTTTGCTAACATACGTTAAATTATCGAAGATGGATGAAGGAAGGCAAAGTTACTATATTCTTGAAACTTATCCTATCAAGATTCACGAGGTCCCATATTGTAAATTACTCTCACCGCCCGTTTTTGTAAAATCAAAATGGCGTGTCTCTGCTGCTGTGATTCTAATTAGGAGTAACTGATACGTCATGGAGAGTAAATAAATCCATGTAGAATATTTTCAAGCAATAATCAGCAATGTTTTCTAATAAAAACATAACTACAGAAGATTAAAAAGTATTGATTTAAACACTTCAAAATACTTTGATATCTTACTATGCATGGGTAAGGTCCGATGAGCTACTTAGCACACGTGTGTCACGGATGATTTGTAAGCAATCATCAAGTATATCTTGTCTTTATCATTACGTAAAGACGAGGGACAATGTGCTTGATTACACGTGACAAACGTGATACTAACAAAAGCCGATGTAAAAAAATAACATTTCATTATGGAAAAGTGGTTAGTTCACACGCAATTGATTCTATTTAACCCTTTTGACAATTGCAACACAATTGAAAGTAATTACATGAACAATTACTATTAATCAGCAGAGCTTGGTAAACAAAACGAAGTATATCCATCTAATCTATTTAATCACTGGATTATAAGCGTTCATAGGAATGGAAAAAATCTCTCGCTGGCATTTAGAGCTGAACACTTAAGCCTATGGTGTATAAAATTGCTATGACGTCCAAGAATTACTTGACAAATTGTTTTTGTTTTACTGTTTATTATAATAAATAATATAACTATTGCTACTGTGAATGTACTATATCTATAATAAAAATAAATTGTCGCCATTTTACTACAGTTTCTATTTGTAACTGGATATTACCTGGGTTTTGATCTATCGATCCCGCCTATCCAACTCTAAAATCATTGTGAGGAAACCATAGCATGATGGTAGGGCATTTTCTAAAGATGCTCGCCAGGGTAGCTACCACCCTCAAGTTTGAAAACCTGTTGCCAAATACTAATAGGTGTGTTCCGGCAGCATCACTTGAGAAGCAGTACCTAGGCTTAGTGTGTTTACCATCGTTACTTATCATCAGCTGAGATTGTGGTCAAAACACTGAGCCTATATCGTATAAAAAAAATATATAAATTGAAAATATAATTATATCCACGTGTATCCAATTATATCCATTATTACCTTCATACACAGTTTCCATTCATTAATATGTCATGAGCACTAACCTGGCGTTTACGCCAGCTTTTTATTGTTTTTCTATTGTCTAATTTTTATGGATAATATTAAATAGACACAATTTTATTGAATTAAAATATATAATAATAAAGGAATATAATGTAATATAAGTCACTACACCATTACTAATTCTGAATAATGTCTTGTATTTCCTGAATATATTGAAAGTAAAATTTGCCGGATTAAAACGCGTTAAACTAGAAAGTTTGTAGAAAACAACCCTTTTTGTTAAGAAATATATAGGCGTGGATAATTTCCAAATTATTACGCAACGAATAGTATCGTGCGTATTAGTATATATTAAAGTAATATTATTTACATAAAGAACTGCAGTTACTGACAAACAAACATGTTGATGCCCATTATATAATGACCATGGGTATTAAATATTCATATATTGTTTGTTATTGAAGTAATTTATGTTGAAGATGTAATTTTTTATATTTAAATGGACGGATTATTCTTTGTTTGTGTCGTCGTTCAAATTGTACACGTTCTTATAAATTAACATCATAAGGACAATGTGATCAAATTCTCGTAGAAAAACAATTTCCGTAATATGTGTGTAGAACTATTTATACGAGTAAAGAAAAAAAAAAAAAAAAAACAGATTTTACAATAATATGATTAGATTATAATATTATTTTTTATATTCATATTATTATATTATTTCACAAATAAGTCATCAAATATTATATAAATGTAAAGTAATTACTTTATTCAATCGATTGTATTTTTAAACTATTTACATTTAATCACATAGGTGTACACAGATAGATATTTGGTGCAATTAAACTTATTTGAAACTCTATGAATATATCGCTGGAAAGTTCTTATAATCCATAAATCTAAAAAACATCTAATTGTTATTACATATAGATAAAAAAAAAAAATGTTTGTAAATAGATTAAAAATACATATTTTAAAGATTTTTTAACAGGCAAATAAATGAAAACTATGATATTTATGTGTGTAATTATGTGATTTTATAGTTTATTTTTCATAATATATTATTATTGTTGATCGATTGTACGCAATAAATTCGACTCTATTGTGACCTGCGCATTTTTCTGCCACGTTCCATGAATATTAAAAAAACAAATTAAAATTTCATGTGCGCAGTTCGAACGCGTATCAGTATTGTAAATAGTGTAATAAATTACTATTACCTCTGATCTAATTACGTTATACATATAAATGGGCCATACAAAATAATAGAGTCCACGAGTTATCGGACTCACCCCTCTGTAATGTACTTGGTTATTGTAAACCAGAACGTGTCAGTAAGTGCATATAAATAGTTTGTATATCATATGCAATTGCGTGATACTAATTTAGCACGCTTTAATTTAATTAAATTCTTCATACAATGACACGGGCAATGTTTTGTAAACATCAATAATTTATACTTTAAAACGATTAACATGTGTCAGTTATTAGATACATATGTACTTTTATGTTATTGACGAGCTAATCAATTCATTTTTTTCTTATTACTCTATATATATATATATATATATATATATATATATATATATATGTACAAATATTTATATATTTGTTGTGTTATTTTTTAAATGGATATTTTTTTATTCAGTTAATTTCATACATACATACATATTTTATTTTTATTTATTTTATTTTAAACTTCTAAGAAAACTTACAGCTAATATAAATCATAAAATTGTACACAATAAAAACAGAAGGCCATTTACAAGTTTCCACATACATATATAACAGAAAAATAGAAAGAAACTAACAGCAGTCAAAAGCACAAAGGGTTTCAGTAAAGAAAGAGGAACTTAAAATATTTTTCAGTTTCTTAGGACTACTATTGAAGAAATCTAAGTCTACTTCATTGAGCACTTTATTTGTGCTATCGGTCACTCTAATGAAATATGAGTTCTGCCTGTATGTAGCTCTAACTAATGAATTGTAAAACATATTACATTTTCTACACTGCACTGCCGGTACACTTAAGTTAACTTTACTCAGTATCTCCGAACAATCAATATAACCGTTAAGTATGCAAAATAAATAAAGTATATCAGCTATTTTTCTCCGTTCATACAATGGAAGCATATGATGTTTCTTACAACGCAATGCATAGTCAGACACAAACATACTTGATCTAAAATGGAGATAACGAAGAAATATCATTACGCCTTTCTCCCGTAGGGGTAGTGCAGAGATTACGTCCTTCCACTTGCTACGATCTTGACACACCTCTTTCGCTTTCTCTACTTTCATGAGCGCTTTCATACATGCTCGTCGGTTATGAGTACTTTTTTTTTTTAATTTACATTACAGTACAGTTAATTTCAAACCTCAAATAGTAGAAAATTGTGACTGTGAATGTAAATCACACACAATATATAAAATGTTATTTAAATACTATAAATATACGGTTTTTATATTGATTCGATGCGAAAAGTCGAGGCGGTAGTTATTTAGTCTAGTATGGCGTAGAATTACAATAGTCACTGGATTTAAATGTTACACAACTTAATCCCGAAACTTTCGAAAGTATCGTAGTGTACTCTAAATTGACTAAAGAACACATTAATTTTATAAAAGAATTTTAAATGTTTAAATAATGTGAAACATCATACTGATGATAATGCAGATATTGCCGGTTTGAAATTAATAGACCATTGATACACTTGGGCGTGACTATCAGCGGTTTTAATATTGAATGTCTTAACTTTTTTTGTTTTTCGAACTGATTGTTCTGACACTTTAGAGAAAAAAACGGATTTTAATTTCGGATTTCAGGAGGTAAGAACAAGTTCAGCTCGCATATTGAAACCGGCCGTTAGACCAGGCGTCGCATCGCGTAGGCGTCGCACGAGTATTACCATTGTAATAAGCTTTATTTACTGATTATTTATCGCTTACCTATAATTCTAAGATGTGGCATTTCTTAATAATGTATACTTAAACAAAAATGCAACGGTTTCAAAAAAACATATTAACGCCTGACTTACTATAAATAGGCGATCCTCTTCAAAACAAATTCCAGAGGTTGAGCTATGCAGATTCGATGGTAACACAAAATAGTATTAAAAGTGCCTATTTTAAATAAGTATATTTTAATAACATTTGTTTGTCCGCTCCCGTTGTGTTATTCGTGTCGTTAATAACGTTAATTGATTGATCTAATACATTTTTAACCAATCAATATCCACGGTCACTCTAATCACAGACAAAGAAGTGTTTATGAATATTTGCACGTGTTAATGAATTTCTCAGTATCTAAAAACATATTGGGATAACAGTTGAGAGATACGTACTTCTTAGAGCAACGTCCACGTGACTACTGACATGCCTTAAATCGTATCTCTAATTTCTATTAAATGATTCGTTTCTTAGTAAAAAAGAAACATAATGAGTGCTTTGTAAATTACCCTTCGGTGATATTGGAAAATTTATACAGTTTTTTTTATTTTTGTTAATAGATTATCTTCAGCTCGGTTTCGTAATTTCTCTTTGTATTGTATCGGACTATAGTTCAATTTTCGATTAAGTGAACTTCAGCACCAAGCTTAAGATTATCTTCATTTATACTAATAAATAAAATTAAAGTATCTGTTTGAATACGATATATATAGCAAAATTTTATTTTAAACATTTTGGTCTGTCTGTCCGTCTATCTGTTAGTTCTAGGTAATCTCTGGAACTGCTGGATGGATTTTGACGAGACTTTTTTTGGTAGTAGATACTTAAAGTTACTTCGCGTAACTTAGGATTTGATTTTCGAAAATAATTAGGGTTCCGCCTAAAAAAATTATAACCCATAAAAAATTGAAGAAAATCCGATTCCGAGTTTGATATTATGAGAAATATTTTAACTTTATCTTAGTACTAAAAAATATACGAGAATAATTAGGGCTCCGTATAAAAAAGATTTAAACGCAGTGAAAAAAATTTGAAAAAATATATGAAACGCGGACGAAGCCGCGGGCACACAGATATTAACTTTAGGTACTTTCATAATTTAGGTAATTATACACAGTAAACTTGGTTAATATATCGATTATCCATAAAAATGAGACTATAGGAAATCAATGGAAAGCTGGCATAACGTTAGGTTAGTGCTCAAGGGGTTAAAAAGATTTTATTCAATGCTAAATCAGTTGGTTGCTTTTATAACTTGAGTAACAACAGAGTAAATCATAACACGTTTGTTAAATTTGTACCTATTGTTACATAAACGAGCCAAAGGGCAGTTACGTTTTCCACATTAATCATAACCTGTGTCGGTTATTCAACAATGACCAAGTGTAACCAGCGAGAAACGCTATTATGAACCAACCTTGCGATTATCATTTATAGTAAAATTGAATAGAGACGAACTCTTTCAATGAGAATTATAAAACAACGTATTTATACATATACCTTAGAATATAGACTATAATTTCTTATGTCATACACACAACAGCTTGTTCACACGGACCGAAACATTATAAGCAAGTAAATATTGATGCATTAAATAAAAGAAAATTTTATAATACGTTTGTTTCGTTCGTATTTTAACTTACGCACTATAAATTTCATAGACAGATTACATCCATGAACTTTTAAACACATAAAAAATAATACTTGAAATGAATTCTTGGTCGTTTGTCGATAAGTGAGACATAATGTCTCACTCAGGTCTCAGGTTCAGTTCAACCCCGTATCGCCCCCATCCCAAATGCAGCGGGCGGCCCCGGGGGGGTTTTAGTGGGTATTTCCGGGCGCTTCACACCCGGGCGAGTCCCACACTGGCACGGAGCTCGTCACTCCGTGCCCCCTTACCTATTGTATTGGGGGGCCTCGGTCTCACTAATACAATAGGTAAGGGTAGTGCGTAAATGCATTTCCCCCCGTCAAAAAAAAAAAAAAGGTCTCAGGTTCAGTCGAAAAAACTGAATGGGTTATATGCGGTCATGTCTAGACCACTCGCAAAGATTGTGTGGGCCGCATGCAGCCTTTGGACTGCAGGCTGAGTATTAACACTTTAGAAGTACCATGTGTTACTCTTTATGCTCTGGAGTTCTTAATGTTGCACTTGTATGACTTTTTATTCAATGAATCATATAATGGAATCGAACATTAGTATTACCATAAATAAAAGATATATCTCTGGAATAACTTACTTATTTTGAAAATTTCAATTTTCGTTTCGGTAATATATAAATAATTAAGTGAAAAACATCGTAGAACGTATATAACACACAATACAGTGCAAGATTTTAATTGTAACTCAAATTACAATTATTAAAAATAAACTCAAATGTATTATTTATGTAGTAGAAGACTACTGCTTTGTACATTGTGCATTGTTACATATATCTATCTATTAAATGCCCGCATGGTTTACAATGCAATCATTGCATAAATATAATAACTTTTTTCTACTACTTTTGCATTTCTTTAAAGCTACTGGTGTTCTACTGTTTCGCATGATTGTTTACACGTTTAAGATTTCACTTTGTTTTAAATTATGCCACATTATATTGACAATAGTTCTAATTTATGTACAATTGCCGGTTTACAATGGTGAAGAAAACCTTAAAGAAATTTGAACACGCGTTGGAGAAATAATATTGTAATCAAACGGGGATAAGCAAAATGAAATTTTTACATTTCATTTCGTTTCATTGTGAGAAATGAAACGCATGAATTGTGTCAGCTCCGAAAGAAATAATTAAATCATGTAATAAAAATAATGTAATAATAGTAATGTAATAGTAGAGCCTCGATTAACTACTTACACTAAAAGAAAAGAAAACATAACATACGTCAGTACTTGTATAATTGTTTTAATAAAATTACACATTTTAAAGATTGAAGACATCAAAGGAAAATCTGATTATTTCTTATTCAATAATTATATGTTTAAACCTCAATGAAATTAGCTTCATTATTTAGGCATGTTAGTTGATGAGTTATTCAAACCAAACCAAATTATAAAATAAACATAAAATTTAAATGCTAAATGTATATATGAGTCAGACCTAACCTTAGTGGCCATGAAAATAATGACTAAATAGTTCAGTGACTGCACCTGTATGTTTTGTTACAAATGTTACTACAATGTTTGTTAAATAGGATAGAGTAAAATAGGAACTGATTCAAGGATTACGAACTAAGTAAATAAAGGGTGTGAACAACCGGAACTATTGTTTGTAATAGTCACTTATACATTTATAAATATGTACTTTTGATATATTATGACTTTATTAAAAGTATCATTTACATTTCAAGGTACCTACTTTGTTTTAAATGCTTGGTATTTTAAATGTGTTGCGGGCTTAAGAATAGTACCACCTCATATCTTACCGTGGGTGTCGTAATAGACGACTAAGAGATAAACAGGAGATGGGCAGCAGCATCCTCTGAGCACCACAAACACCCACAACCTTGGCGGTTATGGCAATTCTCCCCTTACCTTTAGGTCTAAGTCCAGCAGTGGACGTCTTTCGGTTAAATAGATGGATGAAATTTTTTAAATGGTCATAATTAATTTATATTATCCGTGATTACTTAAATAGACATGTTTTTTTAAACAAGGATACTTATATTTCAATCAATCAAAAATTTAACTCTTTAGTTTTAAATTTATGCCCCTATCATTTAGATATCGGTTAAACGAAGTCATTTAAAACATTACAAGAACTTGTAAGTTACCAACAGTCGATAAATATATAAAACGAAATTATAGTAGTAAAAGGATGCAACGGTGACTTAATAATTACAATCTACATTCGAAAGGGCAGGGCGTACACAAATTTACTGCCTTAGTAAGCTTTGAGTAATCGAAGCTCTTGACCGCCATATTGCAGCGCGCCGTAGTAACAATGCTATGACTCAACATGGTGTGTGCTTGTATTTGATATTTTGAATCACGTTTTCAGCGATGCACATAATATGTATATCCTCGCAATTGCCGTTAATGGAAGCCGTTAGTTCTAAGTAACGTATCTATCGGACTTTTAGTTCAGTGTACACAAACGATTAGTGACACACTTCTGAGTATTGTAATGTTAATGAGTTCTGTACAAAAATTATTGCGTTCAACTCTTTTTTATCACTTTCTGTTTGTAGTTATACTGTTATTAAACCTTTATAACGCAAAGTTATCTTTTATTAGCAGGAATATGTGATTCATTTCTATTAATTCTTACTGTAGAGGTTTATTTTGCTAAGTAGGTCTATTAAACGGTGTAGTGTATTCGCAACTGTCGCCAGCCTCGATTTGTGCGAGCGCAGACTTTGACAGATACCCGTTACTTAACAAGTCAGACTGACCCCAATACGGTTTTTTTTTTTACATATGAATTTTTTCAATCCCACCATCATTCCTTCTGGGTTAAATTTATCGATACTTCCTTGCTGTCTTTAATGTTCGATAATTGGTTCACATATATCTTGTAACGGTATAAATTGTAAACACCGGTTGTTCTGTGTAAATTGAGATAACTAATTGATTTCGAAGAATTGTTACCTGTAAAATAAGCAATACGTACATGGCTTTAAGCAAATAATTACTGTACAGGTTTCATCTGTCTTTACCTGGTTACCAACTTTGTTATATTTTCAAGTGTTAATTTTTAAAATGGACTACTTTAATTTTTTTATTTGTACTAAACGAAATATTGTCACATCTTAATCACGTGTATTGACTGTATAATAATACGTTAGTTAGTCTGTTTTTTAAATAATACTTTTGGTTTATAAATGTAATATTTACAATGTATGTATTCTAGCAAGCTTGTTCTATAAAAAAAATAGTAAAGTTATTCCATACAGCCATTAAATTCATATAATAAGTACCTATATGAAACATTATTTATATTATTGTAGCGTATGAACAAACAATGGTCTCCTGTACGTCGAGTGTCAACGCCCGCAAAGCGAACACTAACCGAACGCCGCCCAAAATCGGAACGATTCTCTTTATTAGTCATTGACTGTTCGCAAATTTGTATTCATACTGTATATGTACATTTAAAATCAGCAGAAACTTATACCTTATCTTGTATTTACATACACATAAACGTAGGTGGGCGCTACTCTGTTAATAATGTTTACGCGAAATAATAAATATCACCTATGTGTTAAGTTTACAAGAGCAGATAGGTACACGTTACCTGTCCAACGTATGATTCTTTAATCAAACAGAATAATAATAATAATAAACGTTTGTTATTTGTACTTAACATTTAGAGACAATAGCAGACTTGAGGTTAGGGGTATTGACTGCGCCAGGTTTAGTAGTCACATTGTTTGGATTCCCCGGTGGGGGAAACAAAGAAAGAGCCTTTGATACTCCGGCGAGTCCACGCGGTACCAGTTAGAGATATGTGTGAGCGCGCATTATCATGCAGCACACGCAGCCTGCCGCTGCCATCGTTCAAGGTCGCATATCTTCGTCTCCCATCCGTACTATGCTATTACGCATTCCCGTAACAATATAAACATCCAACTAACGATTAAAATAGTTTTAAAATTTTATAAATACGATAAAAATCGTAAACTTGCAATGTATGATTATTATGTAGTCGTCATGTTTTATTTTGAGTTAATCCTTATCAAACGCGTTGACAATAAACAATAGGTGGGTGACCTTGTGACGATGTGAGATAATGACACGTATAATATAAAACTAGAGATAATGAAGATTTTTGCATTTTAGTACCTATCAGTATAAAATATTGAACGAGGTGTCCACAAATATAACGAATGATCTAATGAACTAAAAAAAATGTTAAATATAATAACTACTTTGCATTAATAGATTCTTTTTTAAATAATATACTAGTATATGTTTAGTATTGTCCGAAGCCTTACATGTTGTGATGGTAATACGCTGGTCCTAGCTACCGAAACACATGTATATAAATGCTCGGTGACAGATTTTAAACTTGGCAGACTTTAGAGATTTTTCTTCGGCGAATGTTTGGCTTATTGTACGATAGGATTCGAACTTACGTCAATCGACACGATTACAATTACCACTAAATCATCGTACTTTCAAAGCTGTCTTTATCACTAACCTATCAATGGAATAAGAATTTTAAGAAAGCTAAAGAAAGAAAATTAAGACAAGAAAATGAAAACGCTCAAGTTTAGCGAGTTATTTATATTAAAATAAATAAATACACGAACACCGAAACTTGTAATATGAAAAATTTTAAAAAATTGGCGATAAAAGGTTTAAGATTTTTTTTTATATCGCCAACAACTACAACATTATAGGAGTTCTCTATTACAAATGTATAACTGTAAATTATATTAAACGTAATTTATTTTACTTCCAGATGTACCTGGCTCAGTATGGTTATCTTAGCCCTTCAGTTCGAAATCCTTCGAGTGGTCACATCATGGACGAGAGCTCCTGGCGACGAGCTATTGCAGAATTCCAGAGCTTCGCGGGACTTAACGCGACTGGTATAGTAAACCTAACGTTGCTAGTATTTAATTGTTGAAGCGATGATGGCGTAGTGGATAGCGCGGCTGGATTCTGCGTCAATGGACGCGGGTTCACACCCACCTATCCAACTCTAAAATCAGCCTGAGCTTTCGGTGAAGGAAACCATAGTATGGTGGTAAGGCTTTTTCTAATAATGCCCGTCTGGGTAGCTACCACCCTCTAGTTCGTAAACCTGTCACCAAATACCAATAGGTGTGTTCCGGCAGCATCACTTGAGAACCAGTATCTAGGCTTAGTGTGCTTACCATCCTGGTCCACATCGTCACTAACATCAGGTGAGATTATAGTCAAAGCACTGAGCCTTTACCGTGTTAAAAAAACTTATACGTACAACTTTAAAATCACTCTTAAAACCATTTTAAATACCTCAATAAATATGAGTTTCTAGAATCATGCATGCACAATTTACTAGTAATGTCTTGTTTCTATTTCTTTACAACGCATCTAATTCTCCTTCTTTATACGGACAAATCTTACGTAAGATATATGCCCCCGACGGGTAGCGAAGGATGGTTTATGCCAGATTATTACTGACTAAAACTCCACGTTGTTCTTTTGTTCACGTATTTAGTCGGGAAAAAAGATTTCATTTCTCACAGGTCGCGTCTACTTTTAGATTATTCATTCCTATGACAAAACAAGACAATTATCTTTAGTTCTATATAACAACGTGTTAAATAGGTATCTATATATTATAATAAATAACTTAAAATATTACAATTTAATTTTTGTTTGATAACTCGGATCGGATAGAATCGGATTTTATTTACAATTTCATGAGTGTTAATTTACGTGGAATCTTAATTATCTATTAGACTATTATAAATAGTCTAAGATACAAGGAGTAACTTTAGCTATCTGCCAGAAAAAATCCAGTCAAAAAATCAAATACGGACAAGAGTATTCAATATTGTGTGTATTTTTGTATAGGTACCGTTTACATTCATATGTGTTTTAGTTAAAAAAAATATCATTTTGATATTGCAAACAGACACTTCAATTTAATTTATTACTATATTACTTTTAATATTGGTCTGTTCTGTCATATAAAATGTCAATAAACGATACGATTAATTTGTTCCATTAAATATTAGTGAAGTTGTTTTATTAATATGTCGATTACCCATAAAAATGAGACAATAGGAAAAGAATGGAAAGCTGGCCTAAACACCAATTTAGTGATCAAGGGGTTAAACAGGAGCTGAAATTATTCAAAACTTTATTTATGATCACACATCGTTTTATTGGATTTCAATCGTCGACATAATTCTTATAGAGTGGCGTGTATTCTGAGTGAACTGACCATTGGCGCCGGTCACGATCGCAAGATAAACAAGACTTCAATTAATCTCTACTATTATTTATAATCCATTAATAAATTGATTTCCTATGAGAAAAAAACCTATCAAAGTAACACCTATTATTTTCCTGAACGTCGTTACAAGTCGATCATGATTCATGAGAATGACAAGTAAATTAATTAACCCCGTGACAATAATTACTGCGGTGTCCTAGTAAACTCGTACAATAAAATACATTTTTAATTTTACTGCTAGTATTATGGTTTATAACGATTGACGTACAAGAAAGCATCCTAGTTTTTCTTAACCCTTTGACCACTAATTTGGCGTTTACGCCAGCTTTCCATTGTTTTCCTATTGTCTCGTTTTTATGGGTAATCGACATATTAATAAAATAATGAAAAGAATGAATGCATGCATATTATTTGATTTATACAAGTGTATTAGTCCCAAACAGAATAACTATATAATAGTATGTAGTTGGAAAAAATAAAATAAAAAAAAATCAACCATGATCCCGATTCGTTGACTGATCGCTAAATCTAAACGCTTTGTAATTAAGCAACCTTGGTGCGTTCCAACCACAGCTATTACAAGGGACATCTAGTTGGTACGTCAATAACAACTCTACGATATAAACTGTCTGTCTAAACTAATGTAGAATTATGTCGAACAGAGCTTGAGTCGTCTTCGCACTCGTACGTGCGTTGACATAAGAAGCAGTTTATTGGTCTTGACTATGACTGAAGATAATGTTATTATGTAAGCAAATAACGCAGCGCCGGTACACACGCAAATACATTATTCATAATTGGTCTCTACATGTGTTGGGTTAGCAGTCGGTTACAAACTCCGTGTTACAATCTCGATTGAGCCTTTTAGAGAGACGATAATACATAACACATGATAGGATTTTTTTCCAATTTTTAAATTATCCATAAATTAAGATATATTACGCACATTATTAACTTAAACTAAAATTAAACTTTGTATTATTTTTCGTAGTCTGTATAAATCGGATAACAAAGTAGGTTATTGCAAAGGGACTGTTAGGCATAAGTTTCGAATCACTATAAAGTAAGTTCTGTACTTTAGTACTTAAAACTAATGTGCATATTATGCACATTAAGACCTCGTTTCTGTTTTCTAATATCAACGCGTAATCTCATGTTTGACAGTATTTCTATGTAATCTATTGTAACATCTAGTTCTCGAAGACTCGTTTGTAAATTTTTATCTCATTAATATTCTACGTGATTCGTATAGTAAACCGCGTGGTTTGAATTTGTCGTATCATAATTCCATGCTGTCGTTTACCAGCTGAGCATTCGGCCACTACAACCGTTGTTCCTGTATATTTAACATTTTCCGCGTGCGGTTTTGGTTCAACTGATTGGGTAATTACTTCCTAGTTATAAGTTTAAACAAAAAGATAACGTTTTGACTCGTGAATCTCAATTAAGTTTTTTTTTTATTGTGAAGATACTTTTGATATTATGGTCATACAAAACTATGTTTACGTTCACGTTCATAAACGACCTATATTGTTACATTTTATTGTCCATACTAATAAATATAATTAAAGTGTCTGTTTGTAATATTAAATTAACATTTTTTTACTATATACATATGAATGTATATAATAAACCAATACCAAAAATATTTTGTAAAATTTTTGTCTGTCTGTTTGTTCCGGGTAATCCTCCAGAAAGGTTAGACCGATTTTCACAGGACATTTTTTGGTAGATAGCTGTAGTTACTCCGCGTTACTTAGAGTAATTTTCATTTTCGAAAATAATTAAGGTTCTGGGTTAAAAATTTCGAATAAAATCTGATTCAACACACTGGCGGCAGGTGTTTAAATTTATGGGAAATATTTTTCCTTTCTTTTAGTAGATTTTTTTTTAGGAAAATAGTAAGGGTTTCGTGGATGGTTATATGAGAAGGATAAGACCTAAGAAAAGATGGATGGACTGTGTGAAAGATGCTTAGGAAGGGTGAGAATGACAGCAAATAGAGAGGAATGGAATAGGAAGACATGTTGCGCCGACCCCAAATGAAAATGGGAAAAGGGTAGGGAGATGATAAATTAGGGTTCTGTGTAAAAAACAGTATAACTTATGAAATAGTGTACAAAATACGATTCAAGGGAACAGCACTATCAAAACATTATTTTCCATTGATTATTTATAAACTATATTACGCAGTGAACAACATATAAAACGCGGGCAGAGCCGCAGGCACACAGCTAGTATTAAATAAATATTTAAATTTACAGGAGATTTGGATGATGAAACAACAAAAATGATGTCATTACCGCGGTGTGGTGTACGAGACAAAGTCGGATTCGGAGAGAGTCGTGCTAAAAGATACGCACTACAGGGTAAGTTACAAGAATTGTTTGTATTACGAAGATTATTAGAAATACATAGATAATTTCACAGTAATTAATAATTACTATTTTGATAATAATTTATTAGGTGGGCATACTCCATTATTTTTGTAAATTAACATACTTATATATAAAATAATTATAGGATCAAGATGGCGTGTAAAGAATCTTACGTACAAAATATCTAAATACCCATCAAGACTGAACCGTGCGGAAGTGGACGCCGAACTTGCCAAAGCTTTCTCCGTTTGGTCCGGTTACACTGACCTTACATTTACGCAAAAGAGATCCGGCCAAGTTCACATTGAAATAAGGTAAATATATTTTTCCATCTTCGTATTATGCATGTGTCAGAATACCAAAAAGTTTCATCGAACTATCATAGTGTTGCATAGTTTTTCATACGGAAATGTATCGTGATATAATAATGCACATGATTATAATCACTTAGGAGAAAAGACATCATTACAGAAAAATGTTGGACGTTGTTTCTTTAAAAAATAATATTATACTTTGTTAACTTTATGTTTCGCCGTTTTAAAATTATGTGTTTTAATTTAACGGTACATGTACATAAATGAACAAATTAATAGTACGCATTGTATAGTTAACTATTGTGGCTAAAAGATTTGTATAGACATAATAAAATGAACGTACTCATTGTGTGTTTGTCCATTTATATCAGTAATTCCTGCGTTTTTCGTAACAATTCGCAGGTAATCCGTGTCGCGTAACATGAAATAAACATTTACCGTCGAGCGATTTATTACAATTTCCTGTTTGCTATTTTTATTTTGAGTTTTCTAATGTATGTACAATATGTAATAATTCATATGTGTGAATTATCATAGATGTAATAAGTGAAATTACAAATTAATTAAAGTTCAAATTTATATATATAATCTATGATCATTCACACATATGAATTATTACGTATCTTACATACATTAAAAAACTTTATTTATAAAACTTCCTCTGGCGCGTTTTTAAATTTTGCAAAGGCGTGTACAAAAAAAAAACTGAATACTGCTAATTTTTCTTTAATGACGTTTGTTTCCTCTTGTACCAGATTCGAGAAAGGAGAGCACGGTGACGGAGATCCATTTGACGGTCCTGGTGGCACACTCGCCCACGCTTATTTCCCAGTTAGTAGATCATCTGTTTATATTGACACAGATAGAACTAAAATAAACACATGTCTTTAGAGATTTAAACTTTGGTATAAAATGCTTCATCGATTCCTCTCAAGTTCAGCTGAAATGTTTTTGTTTGATAATAAAAAAAAATGCTTTTAAGTAGAAAATAGGTTGCATTATTTTTGCTTGCTATTTTAATAGAAAACTATTTTTTTTTAATAAAAAAATATAATTGCGGATATAACATATTAAATTATGAAACGGATTATGTAATATTTTGATAATACTATTACAATGAATGACAAGTTCTATAATAGGTTTGTTATATTTGTCAATTACTTTCCGTCCTGGTTTGGCTTGATGTTAAATGTTAGTTTTTAAATAAATAAAAAATACATTATTTTTTTCAGGTGTACGGTGGTGATGCTCATTTTGACGACGCCGAGATGTGGTCTATTAATTCGAGACGTGGGACTAATCTCTTTCAGGTATCGAAGCTAATTTAAGAACAATTATTTAATTACTTCACGGCTAACATCTAAATAAATAAATAGAACAATAAAATATTATAGATATACATCATTAACATTGACATAAGCTCACGCCTGTTTCCCCGAAGGGTTAGGCAGAGGTGAAATAGCGAACTACACCACCCATATTTCGCCGAGCTTAGTTCCGTCCAGATGTCACATGGGGCGAGCCTGTTGCCATATCTGGCACAGATTCCAGACTCCGGGATGATACTGAGTAGAAAAATCCAATTTCACTTGACACGACCCGGGGATCTAACCCGAGACCTCAGAACGACAGTCATATGTAATACAACTGCGCCACCGAGGCAGATATACCTATGCTATATAATTTATTGGCTTATTTATAACGTGTTTTATTTATTGTAATTTCAGGTAGCTGCTCATGAGTTTGGACACTCTTTAGGTCTCTCTCACAGTGACGTACGCTCAGCACTAATGGCTCCTTTCTACCGAGGCTTTGATCCAGCCTTCCAACTCGATCAGGACGATATCCAAGGCATCCAGGTAACTAACCATTCCATTATAATTATTTCATAACATTAGGGTGTTAAAGAAAAAAAAATGTTAGTAAAATAATTGCAAGCAATTATATTAAAACTCCATTTACTTTCTAATTAACTTTTAACTTTATGAGTCTTAGATTATTATATACAGAACTCTTGATAGTTATACACATAATTAGAAGTATTTACTACATTACAGTATTTGCAACAGATAACAATAAAGCTCGCCTTATTGTTGTGAAATTTTAATTTTTCCACTCAATTTTTTCAAATAATTCTGGTCGACTTTCGATCCTTGGAATAATACTAATTTTCTAAATTATTTCCATTATTATTTCAATACACATTTTGTCGTTTTTTTTACGTGGTTCATTGCTTTGACCACAATTACACCTGTTAAGTGACCACGTGGTCCAGGATGGTAAACACACTAAGCCTAGATACTGGTTTTCAAGTGATGCTGCCGGAACACACCTATTGGTATTTGACAACAGGTTTTCAAACTTGAAGTTGGTAGCTACCCAGACGGGCATTATTACAAATGTTATGGTTTCCTCATGAGGTTTTCCTTCACCGAAAGCTCAGGGTAATTTTAGAGTTGGATAGGTGGGCTCAAACCATTGACTCGGAATTCGGCCGCACTATCTACTGCGCCATCATCGCTTCATCATCGTTACTCTTCGTGGCTAAGGAATATAACTATATAAAATCATATATTTAATTAATATGATTTACGGTATATTATTAGGCATTATACGGGCACAAGTCACAGACGGACATCGGTGGTGGTGTTGGAGGCGGTGGTATTATACCATCAGTCCCGCGCGCCACCACACAGCAACCCTCCGCCGAGGACCCGACTCTCTGCGCTGATTCCAGGATCGATACTATTTTCAATTCAGCGGACGGAGGCACATTTGTCTTCAAAGGTAAATTTATTACGTTTGTTACCATCACCTGATTCGAGTATTTCCACAACTTAGTAAATAAATAGTGTATATTTCAAATTATTAAATAGAACAGAATAGAAATTATTAGATACTTTAACAACTTACTTTACTTAAAATTACTTTCTAAGAATTTGTAATAGATTTTAGTACATTACAAATTAACGATTATGATTCTAACAACATCGAAACAATTAGGTGTGGTGTATCTTCTCTTTAATAATCAAATTTATCTGTCACATTATTTCCATTGACCCAATAATATACTATTCCTGGAATTTTAAAAAGTTTCGGTTAGGATTTCTATTGCCAGTTAATTGAAATTCATATTAATTTTTAAATTATTGCCTAATATTATCATACCTCACAGGAGAACACTATTGGAGACTGACCGAAGACGGAGTGGCTGCTGGATACCCGCGGCTTATAGCGCGCGCATGGCCCGGACTGCCCGGCAACATCGATGCCGCCTTCACATACAAAAACGGCAAGACCTATTTCTTCAAAGGATCTAAGTACTGGAGGTACAACGGACAGAAAATGGACGGCGATTACCCTAAAGAGATCAGTGAAGGTACTTTTAAACACAATTAACATAAACTTCTTTCCAAGTTTTAAACGCATCAATTAACTATATATGTGTCATTGTCGTTTGCAGGATTTACTGGTATACCTGACAATATCGATGCCGCTTTAGTATGGTCCGGCAACGGTAAAATCTACTTCTACAAAGGTTCTAAATTCTGGAGGTTCGATCCTGCGCAAAGGCCACCAGTTAAAGCGACGTATCCAAAGCCACTGTCCAATTGGGAAGGAATCCCGGACAGTATCGACGCAGCGCTGCAGTACACGAATGGTTACACGTATTTCTTTAAGGGTGGTTCTTACTGGCGATTCAACGACAGAACGTTTAGTGTGAGTATCATCCCTTTCTTTCTGAACACTATATTTCGAATAAAAAGTAACGCACCATACTACCATAAACACCACGCAACGGTGTTTGATGCGGTTTGGTCCAACGTCGATTAGGTATTTTTTTTAAACATTTGAGTGAACAGCAAAAAATCAATATTTCATAACAAAGTACAAAAGCTCAAAAAATACAATTATTTTACATCTTACGAAGGTTAAATCTTAAGGATAGACTTGTGGTTCTTCAGGAATCTTAAATCGCGATTATATTGATCTCTGTCTCCTATGGTTGATTTACAGTAACAGTTTCTCTCAAGACACAATTCCATTAAAATCGGACGAATTCGTGGGTTGAAGTTTTTTTTTAATGTCTACTTTATAGGCTCATTACTTTGACCAAAATTCCATCTGATACTAAGTGGTTATGTCACGATGGTAAATACACTAAGCCTTGTAAGGTACTTGTTTTCAAGTAATGCTGCCGGAACATACCTATTAGTATTTGGCGACAGGTTTACAAACTTGAGGGTTGTAGCTACCTAGGCAGGCATTCTTAGAGAGTGCCTTACCATCATGCTATGGTTTCCTCACGATGTTTTTCTTCACCGAAAGCTCAGCTTGATTTTAGAGTTGGGTAACTGGGCTCGAACTTGCGTCCCTTGACGCGAAATCTGACCGCTCTACCAGGTTTTACACCAGATCGTGAACTGAATGGATTGATAATTGGATTTTAGGTGGACGCAGACAACCCTCAGTTCCCTCGATCAACAGCGTTCTGGTGGTTGGGATGCAGCAGCGCACCGCGCGGCACCGTCGGAGGTAACCAGCGCCTCACTGACATACCGGCTGCCGACGACGACGTTGGCGATATTACATTCGACGCAGGTAGGAGGGCACCCAGTTAGCCGCACGCACACATACACACATGAACTCCATACAAACTCACATAACATATACATAAAAAATAATGTTGGGTTGTTGAAAATAGCAAATCTCCTAATGTTCTTTACCGATCTTTTCTCTATACTAAATTGTAAAAGAAGCTAGTTAGAATATAAAATTATATATAACAAAGTTTTTCTTTGAATACCAAGTGTATATATAAAAAAAAAATTAAATTGGTTTGTTTAGGTCCCCATTTGATAAAAGGTAACATTGCATTTTGATTGTTGCAAAAAATTTGATTTTCTAATAATAAGAAGTACTGTTGTGAATGTCCATTTTTACTATAGACTAAAGTTAGTTAACTACTATTTTTGATAATGTTTCATGGATCATGATTTATTAAATAATAAAATTTTATTTCCACTCATTAATATGGTTTATTACTTTTGTTATCAGATAATATAGTTTTTGAATATCACTAACTATTCTGTAAAGTAAGCAAAAAATAGTCTTGATAATGATGAATCATATCAATTTATATTTCTTCTAGATCTTGTGCGTGTAATTCCCTTGTATATCTGATGAAACAAGACATTATATAAATAGGTTTTTAAACACAATCAAATACACACTATATATACACTACACAAAAGGGATACACAAACCGTCGTCGTCTCTGTTTATTACTAAATGTTTGCTCTTAATGTGTCTTCGTTGTATTCGTTTGTCTTTCTATTAGAACATTAATAATACTTCGTGTTCTCTTGTTTTAATATTTCTTGTTACAGTTTGTTATGTGAACAATTTACTTTAGATATTACTTACATATATCTAATATAATCCAAAAATTGTTCCAGTTTCCATATAATTTGTGTAATAATGTTTCTATATAGTTTAGTTTAAAAGTATATATTAAATAATATATCGAGGAATACTAAAAATATATAATAAACTACTAATACATTTATGTAACAAAATTAAATCAATTAACTATTAAATTTCATGTTTACTAACTGAATAATAAAACTAATTATGTACTCAAGGTGCCACGTGCAGGTGCTTTTTGATCGAGCCGATGCTTTGTCGTACTGTAAAATGTAACTAACATCGCTTTTAACATACTTAAAATAACTATAAAGCATGTGTGTAAATTTGAATATAGGCGACTACATGGATGCGTAATCGCTTTAAATGTATACGCTATGACAGACGGTGGATGGTCCCATCAGACTACGCAAAAACAACGCGGCTTTCAGGCGCCTTATCCTACCTGCGGTAATAAACTTTGTAGCATGGAAATCAGAGGCGTAGCTACTGCCATATCAGCTGTAGCCCCGAGCTATAGGGGCCTTGACGTGTGTAAGCAAAAATTCGTAAAAAGTAATCCAGACTCTTTACCTTAGCCTTCGAAAAAGTCGGGCAAAAAAGCCCTGTAATAAATTTTAATATAGATCCCATGTAGGGTTAGCTACGCCACTGATGGAAATATAAATTTAATATAATACATACATGCTACAATTTATTACAATTAATTATAATACAACACACAATTGAATTATTAAGCAATTTATTGATTTTAAAAATAGAATATCCACATTGAAATGCAACGCAATACCAATCTATTATGCACCTGCACTTTTATACGTGGGTTTAGTACAATGTGAAGGCATAAAATTTTGGCTACGTTTTTTTTGTTTAACTTTATTTTACTATGGAACTTTGAACTTTTTTTTTTGCAACGTACTGGTCAATCGTTAGATACCTACTTGTCTATATGTAATAATCTATTTGAATATAATTACCATCTTTATAATGAACTCATAAGTTCTGAATATTATTTCGAACAATATTTTAAATACAGATCCTCTACAGTCTATAAGGTTACTTGTAAATAACTAAGTGGATTGTATGGAAATGAAAAATTGTAAGTTTCTATAAAATCAGTATAGCCAAAATTTTTATCCTGTCTATGTTTGCATAAAATGTTGCACCAAAATGTTTGTTACTAAGTTTTTTTTATTTATAAATCTATATGGACAACTTGGTGCTTGGGATCAAATCACTTTTCGATGTGTGTGTTTGTGTTTTTTTTTTTCTAGGTGTAAAATCATCCGCTCCCAGATCATTCTTCTGGTTCAGGAAATAGCCTCGATGGAGTGTTCCTGAACATTGTATATAGAAACATAACATAATGAACAAAGACTCAATTAGTTACGTAGACAATATAAGAGAATACCAGTGAGATTATATATTACATAAGCGGTGATTTTAGTACCGGCGAGCTTGTCATTCGATGCCTGTACGTTCAATTTCATGTCACATTTTGCATGTTACCTGCACGATTATTTGTATGCTTTTCATTAATCAACTCGGGCTAAATCTCAGTTCGTATGCACTTAGCTTATTTTTGGTTTATCTATACTATAATAATTAATGATATTATAAAGAGAAAAAAATTTGTATTTTATATTTTTTGTATCTAACGAATGAACTTAAAAACTACTGGACCGATTTGGATGAAATTTGGTGTGAAGATAGTTTGAAATCCAGGGAGTGAAATAGGAGAGTTTTTATTCCGAAAATCACGCGGGAACGGGAACTACGCGAGTAAAGTCACGGAGAGTAGCTAGTATTTCATATATTTTATTTTACTATTTTATATATTTGTAGAGAAATAATACAAAAATGAAAGCAACACTGCACTGACTTCGTTAAACCTAATTTTGAATCGTAATTTCGTATCTCCACATACAATTATATAATTTATTAATATTAATTTAGGAGTATAAAATCGAACCTTATTTCACTTATGAATCTCGAGTATAAATAACGATTAATTCATTAATTAATGGGTTTTTCATGTTATCATTTTTTTGTACTATCTACATTCATCCATTTTTAAATTTTTCCATAAATACGATGGTAAACACATAAATGCGGCGCCTCAATAGTTTCTTTGTCACTACAAATTCAATATATTAGAAAGGAATTTTCAAAAATAATAATCTAATACCAGAATAAAAGTGATAATATGTATTATTTGCTTGTTAAACCTATTTAATACTTTCGAGTAAATTGTAAACTATATATATGTATGTGTGATTTTAATACGCGATTGAAATCGTACCTAGATACTGGAAACTTATTGGTTTTATTTTACACTACTCGTGTTTCGGGCTTGGAATGATAACTTAAAATAATTCTCATTGAAATAATAGGTGCACTAAAGACTAAAAAGTAATCGTATAGAAAATATAGAATGTCGTGTTTTGTATTCATGAAATCTTATGAAGATATTTGAGATGTAAGCTCTTATTTGGATTGTGTTTATATTAATGATTTTAATCACTTGTTTTAGCACAAGAGATTTAAACAATTATATCCATTTCTTATGAGGTGTTTAATATAACCTCAAATAATATATTTAATTTAGTTATTACAAAAAATACTTATGATAACTGTTCAATCAATTTTATTGAAATACGCGTAAAAATGTAACTAACCTCGATAATGCATGAAATTGACCTTAATAATAATTGCTAGATTTTTTTTTAAATAATTTCTATCCGTGCAGTTATTAAATTTAATGTTTTATGCATGTATTTACAAATTAAAACAATTTAGTAGTTTGAAGTGTAGACATTATATGTAGTTGGTGATAGGGTATTATATTTTTTTTGGTACACGATTGGGTATCGGTTACAGTAAGTTAAAGAGCCTCGCTAAAGGCAAGTTAATGTTTCAGTGGTCAACGTTCAGTCGGACGGAGCAAGGCTTTAATATGTCGTTCACACGTGGCTTCCAGCCACTTCATTATTTAGGAGGGCTTAAACGTCCCCCGCCGCGACACCATTCATCCACATCTGTAGGTTTCTTTTAATTTCGTTTTCTGTTTGTTTACATTTAATGCTGTTAAATCCATAATTAAATGAACACCAACCAAAGTGATTGTAACATCATACTGCAACCCAAACTTAATACAACTTAGCAACTGTAAAATAATAAATTATGATATGTTCATAATTAAATTGGTTGGAGGAATTTACCATGTTATTGTTCACAAATAATAATTATACGCTTGTGTTTTAGTTTTATTTTGATAATAACTGTGTTTCAATTTTCATAACTGCTCTCTCTTTTCTCACTTGTCGCCTAATGTGTTTATTGTTTACATAATGTATCTGTAAATTTGTGTATCGCACATTTGCACTTTTGTGCTCACATCACTTGTCCTGATAGCATATATGTGCATTAATGTTTCACAGATTCGCCAGAGTCTTCGGCCGGTGGGAATAGCGCTACCGGTATGCGGGTTCCGATATTATCTGTGGTGATAGCACTGATGACAGCTCTGAGTTTGCAGTTGCCCACACTCGCCTAGCCCCGATGGCTCCAGTATATCTGCCTGATAGACTGTCAATACAGCCTGATCCTATTGTATAATAGTGTCACCGACTGTGATCGTGTCTCGTTTGTGTGTGCCTGTGTGTAAACGCGTTCGATATATTGTGTATAGCGAACACTAAAAGCAGTGATTATGAGTGTGTACTGTTAAAACTTACGAGAGCGTTATAATTTAATGCGAAGTCATAGTTTTTATACGATATTTTAAATAGATGATGTAAGTTCGAGTGTGATATTGAAATAAGCGACAATTTTTATATTAAAATATTTAAAGTAACTGCATTATAAGTATTTGTTTCATTTTTACCCTGTAAATAAAAAAATATCAAGTTTAGTTTTTAAAATTTGAAAGATAGATTTAAAGAAGCAAATCCTACAAAATAGTACTACAATATCGAAGTTCCTACGGATCCAAAAATAAGTTACTTTTTACTTATACGTTTATTACATAATTATGGAATTCACCGTTAGGGAAATAATACGCACATCTGTATTGTAATCTGTTTATTTAATGGTTTGTGTCTCTCCAATAATTTTTCTTAATTCAATAATTACAAGTTTATATGACAATATTTTTCGTTTTTATTTGATTTTCATAAATGTATTTTCTTTCATTATAAACATCTTTACAATTCATCATAACACAGTCGTGCGACCTACTACTGTTCCGTCCCAATCGTTCTAACTGTTACGAAAATGCAAATAATAATAAATTTCATAATCTGTCCACAGTTATTTTTGGAAGATGATTAATTTTACTTCGAGTGTTAAACAATGTCTAGGTGTGACGTGACGGATTAGCATATAGTACTCGCGGTACTCTCAGCCGCTACAGTTATCAATCGTCGAATTACGCCACATTCTAACACAGTCTATAATCATTTAGGAGGCATAACTTAAGAATTATAACACGATCACTACTCGAGAAACACCTAGGAGATATCCTAGATCATATCAATATATCGGAGTTGTCGCACTTCGTCGTCGTGTATACTCTTGTGGCAGTGTATGTCAGACTGCGGAATGTGATTGCGCGGCGTGCAGTGTTGCCAATTACGTTTCCATTTTTTTCAACATTAATCAATTAATAATTTACACTACACTACGTCTCTCACTATCAATTAGGCTTTTTAATGATATATATTAGGTTAAAAATTATTTAGCGGTCTCCTGGACAGCTTATAATAATATTTTTGCAATGTGCGATACTGAGAACTTAACGAAACAGCAAATAAATAATAAACACAAACAAGGTATCTTATAAACCCTCTTTTTTCATACATATATTTATATGATCTAGAACTTATTAGGACTAAAATGATTAATGTGATATCATTGCAGAATTATTTCATTCCGATTGGTAATACACACATGACATCACCGACCAGATGGTAGTATTGATAACCACATTATTTTAAAAATGTTTCATACGTAAACAAACTTTTGAAACCATTGCGTTAATCATACAAGTACTAGACGCGGCTCACTCTTACAGCAGCAACTGAAATATACAAAAAAGAATGTTCTGTATCTATGAGAAGACAATTATTTAACAGAACTAATTTAACTACGTTTGTTTTAAAGTAGATGTTCTATGTAAAATCTTAAACATTTATTAAAACAGAAAATAAATAACGACAAACGATAAAAATCAATATAAAAAATAATCTTCACCATAACCTGTGTAACATTTATAAGTTGTAGTCAAATATTTTGAAAAATACATTATAAGCTAATATGCACTTCAGAAACGTATACACAACTGATTTAAAAAAATAATATGGTTGATTTTTTACTTTGCTAACTCCGCTTGAAATGATTTTCAGCTGTCGCTTCTTTTGGAAACTGATTTCTTTATACTAATAAAATACAATAAATTTAGGTAATAGATATACTTACCTAATAAGGTATCATTACATTAAAGTAACATGAATGAATGAACATGGATTTATTGTAGACCTTGAAACATATACCTCAACGGCATGGTGGCATCTGTCCGAAACTGTTTACCGCTGCAATGGCGAACGTCTAAAGCGATGATGGCGCAGCGGGTAGTGCAGCCGGGATTCCGCGTCAATCGACGCGGGTTCGATCCCCACCTATCCTACTCCAAAATCGGCTAAAGCTTTCGGTGAAGGAAAACATCGTGAGGAAACCATAGCATGGTGGTAGGGCATTTTCTAATTATACCCGCCTAGGCAGCGCTACAACCCTCACGTTTGAAAACCTGTCGCCAAATACCAATACGTGTGTTCCGGCAGTATCACTAGAGAACCAGTACATGTAGGCTTAGTGTGTTTACCATCTTGGACCACATCATCACTTAACATCAGTTGAGATTGTGGTCAAAGCACTGACTTAATTCGTGTAAAAAAAATGTCTTCAAAGATCTGGCCTGCGCCAGATCTAGGAACTAGGAATAAAACTAGGTATGAAAATAAATGGCAAGCATAATATGCCGTTGATGACTAAGACCGTGGAAAACTTCACTACGATGCTCGTTGACCTAGCAGAGCCTCTAAACAAGTAGTTCTTAAAATTAAATACTCTCTACGTTCAAAGTTTATAACGGTTACCTATTATACCTTGGAAAAACAATCCAGTTAAGTAGATCTAACTTCATTAAAGTGGTAAATCATCGAATCCAATTCGACAGGACTGCGTTCAGGAAGTGATGCAGAATTTTTGCGTCCGAAATATCGCAGTGTCAAAAGACGAAAGTCTTCGACCAGCGTGTGTTGGCCCAGTGATGGCATTATTTGACGTGATCACTCACAATGGACTTTAATAAGAAGGTTTGAAGTTGCTCAAAGAAGTTTCACTATGTGATCGAATTAGGAATGAGAAGATCGACAGAAGAACCAAAGCAACCTACATTCTCCGAAGAATTGCTAAACTTAGGTGGAACTGGGCGAGGCACATTACGCGTAGAACTGATGACCGATGAGGGAAGCTAGGACAGGCCACCAACAAGATGGACCGATGACCGGCTAAATTTGCTGGATGATGGTGGTGCAAGAGCAGTCGTTATGGAGTTCCTTGGGGGAAGCATAGGTTGAGTGATGGACTTCTTTCAGCTAAAATGATGTTTACGATTTTTTCAATTTCAGTATAGTAGAACTATGAAATATATGTCATTTCATAAGTATAAAGCTTACAAAATGAATTCTCTCCAAAAGTTGTAATTGTTTGAGACACGTAGATAGACAGATAAAAACTTTATTGCACATAAAATTTGTACATAGACGAGCCTAATGCCATTTAGCATTTTCTTCCAGCTATATTATAATATAAATGAACATAAATAATAGACATAAATATTAAATAAATGGCTATAGATAAAATATAGATAACAATTTACGAGTTTTGGGAAATGCTTTTACAGTTTCTTGTTCCTGTTCTTTAAAGTAAAATTAACGGAGTTTGGATTTAAAATTGGTGATTATCTTAGCAACTTGTAGGTGAAGCGGTAAAGAGTTCCACAATCGTGTAGCTGTTATAGTAAATGAGCTGGAATATAATGTCATACAAAGTGGATACAAAGTGTTTTGCTATAGGTAGGACGAAGGGTGCGGCCACTGGTACTCGGGCACCTAAAGCGTTCCTGTAGATACAGTGGAGATTGTGGGTCAAATAATATACCATAAATATAAATCAATACATGAGCTTTTCTACGAAATCTAATATTTGACCTCTTCAATTCGGAACACTTAGAAATAATTCTTCAAAATATTTGACTTTTGAACTTATTTTGAAATCAATAAACAAGGTATTACTCTAAATATATACTCACAAAATAATTACATACATAATACATCGTTATAAAATAATAATATGAAAAATGCGTTAGAATGATGATTTTGCATTGTAAAATGTTCACACGCATACAAAGCCAATGCTTGGAGGCCATAATATCTAAATAATGTTGTATAATTATAGCTACAACCTTCTAAAACAAACCGAGATAAAACAAAATTATAAATAAAATGTATAATTCAATTTGCAACATTTAAGTAATTAAAACTTAATAGTTGTGTCGCAAACGCTACAATTATCAGAAATATAAAATTTTGATATACATATTCGTTGCGAGTTGTTCAATGAGCGAATGGCAAAAAATAGTACATTTTTAAAAATGGCAATCTTGCATCACATTCGTTGTTTCCTACGATCTGTTGTGCATAAACGCTTAATTATTCCAGTGACGTTCACTTAATAAAATACACAGTTATACTTAAATTAGTTGTCGCACAAATACAGTGCGATGAACACTTTTAATCTGAATATGATTTTTATACAACACGTAATATTGTATGAATTATTGCGTTCACATTATTATTATGTATTCTTCTTAAAATTATTTTCAAAATTAATAATATATAAATATGCCATTTTAAATAAAGTTACACAATTAATTAGTCTAGTAAACGTATTGGTTTTTACTATACTAACAATTCTAGCAAACGTTCGTACAAACTCCTGAATTCATTTTGTTTGACAGCAAAACATTTATATATCTCTCTGGTAAATCACTAGGTAATAATATTCATATTAATTATATACTATGATTGTTTATGTTTTGGTGTGTATTTAAAAGGCTACACTTTGGTGTTATGCTTACGATATAATGTTTGTATGTAGGCTTGTGTATTGGGCCGTTTATGCACGACACTAAAACAAATACATATATACGTTCACTTTGTGCGTTGTTTGACAGTCAACACAGTTATTACGTAACCTAATGTGACAGTAAACGGAACATCGAAATTACTAACATAGTGCTGCTATTAAATATATCTACGAGTTAACTCACTTTATCACGAATATCACGCACTACAGCAAACTAAAATGAACAGTTATAACGATAATTTAATCATAATTATACATAGGTACGTATTACACCAAACAGTACAATAAAATATATATATAGATATATATTTATTTTACGCGTAACTTGTATTGTGAGTTAAACGAGGCTGACCTCAGCAACAGACGGAGTTTCATAATTCCATAATATTCCTAATTCATTAGTTTCCAGTTTATAGTTACAGTCGTTAAATACATAAGTTCATTCATTGCTTTTACATAATCAGCATTCAGTATCATTTTTTTTTTATTATTTGTGCGTTAAACACTTATACCTTACCTATGTACATCAAAACATACATATATTATTCAAAAACATAATCTTTACACTATCAAAACTTGAAACGAAATTCTAATAATAATAGGTAATTCTTAACACGAGACCTAGATAGGTCAACGTGTACATGACAGGGGCATTGCTTGCTGGCAATATCTCAACAGCCAGGCAATCGCTCTGAAGCCTTATTCTACTATTTTCCGCATTGCAGAAAATTAGAATTTGGTCGCAGTTACATTTACTAACCATTGACATTACTACATAATAATTTATAGCCTCATAACACCACTTGCCATCGATATTTATTTTTATTTTTTTGTTCAAAAAACATACAATGTTTTAGCGCCTTTAAAGCCGAACAAATAACTGCGATTATTTCGGAAGTAATAACATGTCCTAGATATAGTAGAAATAAGGCCTCTCACAATGGGACTTACATTTCATTAACCAATGCTTATTTCATTTTCTTGTCAAATCAACATAATCATTCATTTAAATACTACGAATTTATTGCTAATTTTGTGTTCCCTATGAAATAAAGGTTTCTTCATGAAACATCAGGTAATCACGAATTTACAAATCGTAAAGCAAATAAATAGTAGGAATTTTTTTTAAAGATTGAAAGAAGAAGATAAATAGTTCTTGTGCTCTCCAAGTAGAATAAGTAGAATTAATAATAATAAGTAATCATGAATTTATACAGTTTGTGGACAAAGCCACATTTAAGAATATGTTACTTACGTCTGAGATTCGAATCGGTATTGGTCTTTGATATTGTTAACAATCTAGTCTAGTAGAGAATTGTGAGCATGTGAAAATATGCGAGTGTAAAGTGCCAGCGCCCGGAAAGTAGAAATGCACGGTCAATGTGTAAGTTTTAACGAGTGCTCAAAATTGATCCAATTAATTATGTTCTAGTAATTCATTCTCTAGTTCTAAACTTTAGACACCATGATAATTAATTTATACATAGTTACACGCACATACCGTGAAAGACATCCCACGTAAAATGATTTACTTGCTTTCCAAAGAATGTTATGTGTTTTTGTTAATTGTTATGTATTTTTTATTAAAAATTTTATTTTTTCAAAGTAGATATTTAGAAATTCTTAAATAGTGCGAATTCATTGATTTACGTAAAAATCATACAGACTAAACAATTTATCGTTCCGAAATTAATATTTCTATATATTATGTAAACGATTTATTCTGTATATATTACTTATGAAAATTCTTACATTACATGAACGATTATTTTCAGCTGAAATGTAATACGTTTCCCTTTAAAGTGTTTAATTTTTTTTTTTTTTTTTTTCCACTTTAAATACTTTAATTCAAAGTTACAATTTTTATTTTTGTTTTATATTAAATAATTATACTTATCATACGGGTGCAAGAATCTTAGTGGAGTAGAATTTCACTCCTAAAAAAGTAAATGTACTGTGATAGATTAAATTAATGAAACAATTGCCGATAAATTTTATTCTCAACTACTCTATTGAATAAAAGAAAGACAATACACAAGTACTGTTTTGCTGAGATCGTAATGGAATGATATAGATTTATATAAAGTGCTAGCCACAAGTAAACAATGTACTCAGTATCCATAGAAATAAGCCTTTCTACGTGTGGGCTCATGTCGACATGCATCTATCATCATTTACTAAGCGAACAGTTCAAGAATTAGTTTCTGTTATTGGTTAGAAACAAAACACCTAATAAGCGTTAATAGACCATTAGCACCTTCAGGGGCTTCGAATGAATACGGGATTGGAAACAACAAATCGTACATTAAAGTTTGTATACACGATAAAAACGTAAAAAATAACTTACTTATATATTATTATCATTTATCATTTTAATGCAACAACTACATCCTCCACCGAGGACAATATCTCAACAAATATCCACACAATAAAATCTTAGTAACCATTAAATACATTTTGTTTTCGATCACATAACTTTCAACGACACTTCTAAAATTTAATACCATCCAAAAAAAGAACTAACAAATCACCTATTTTATACACAGAACGCCTATTATCAAAATGAAACAATGCGCTATCGTTATTAATATCATATTATACATATATAATGATACACCTAATAATTTTATTATAAATCAATTCATATAAAAATCATTGTCAACATCTGTACTATAATGCATAATAGTTCATAAGACGGATAATTACATATAATAATCATTATATGTACGAATCATATTTATATTTCTTACAAAACAACAGCTACGTTTATCTACTAAATTGTTGTTTAATTTGTTACAATTACTGTTAGAGATCAGCTATTCAGGCGTTACAGTAAGTGGACTAGCAGTTCTGGTGACTATGCATGTATCAGCTATAAATCAACATAATAGAATAAACAAGAACTTTCAACAGTCTTGTGTTTAAACAATAAAAAAATTAATAAAAATAAAGCCCAAAGTTATTTTAAATAATTTATGATATAATATAATTAATATTGCATAAATAGAACATAACCCTATTATTATGAATCATTAGTTATTGTCTTATATAGCCTTAGTTATATGGATGATAAACACATCTGTATCCTTTCGACTTTAATTTTAACAATTTGAATAATTGTATTAATTACTCTAAACAGATATTTTCAAAAAATATTATAACATAATATAGTTAAATTGTAACAGAATGTTTTATAAAATATTTTCCTTTCAAAATTATATGTCGTAAAAGTGTCCAATAATAGTCCAGAAATAGATTGACAAGGAGTGGTTTTCGCCGAGATATTTGCATAGTTCGATTTGCAGAGGACACCGTCTCTCCGTTAATAGTCGTTATTCTTATATTCAGATTTATTATTTACTATCGGAAGTAATGGTGTCACTTATACAAGCCCATAGGTAAAAAAAATCATGCGTATTTCTTTTATACTTTTATACAAAACTATACATTATTCAAAAGCTAGTGTAATTTTCTATTTAGGTCAACATTTAAACAATGATGGCGCAGTTGGTAGGACGCTCAGATTTTGCGTCGGTGGACGCAGGTTTGAATCCAGCCATCCAACTCTTTATAAAGTCAGAGGTTTCGGTGAAGGAAAACTTTGCCTTGAAACCATAGCATGGGCGTAGGGGATTTTGTAACAATTTCGGCAACATCATTTGAGAACCTATACCTCCATGTGTTTACCATCCTGGATCATATCATCACTTAACATCAGATAAGATTGTCGTCAAAGCGTCAAAGTAGGTACTGTGTAAAAAAAAAAACATTTAGGTTTTTATAGTATTTCAACATAATTATTTAATGCTTAGCTGAAGTCACCATAATAATGCCGTCCACTTATACTTAATGCAACAATATAACATCTTATAATATGCACCTTTTCTATAGAAAATATTATTACAATTTTATCTGTTGGATCATTGTTATAAGAATAAGACTTCGAATCTTTATTGCGTTTTAAACTATCGAAGTGGCATTACCATCGGCTCAGTTATTATTTTTGTAATTTATTTGTAAAAATATTTTCGACATATAATAGAGCTATTGCCAGTAGATATCAAGTCTTTTTCTTATAACTAAATAAAGTCGGTTAATAACAAAACACGAATCAAAAATGCAGACATAAGAATGTCTGCCATTACTGAAAACGTAGCTGCGTAGGCACGTACATAATATTGTAGTAAACATTGGATCCTACACAATGGTGCAGTTAGTATAAAAATTACCATCACATGATCCCTAACATAAAGTACAACTCGTATGCATCTATGTACACTGGCTGATCATCGATAATTAATTATATTATTTAATTATTTGTTAATTGATCATTAAGAGGCATACGCCTGTCAACTTCATATAAAACATTTTTCTTTAGTAAACTACTCCAGATTAAATAAAACGTCGTGTTTCATGAACAACGTAGATAACTGTAAAAAAATATTAAAAGTTATATTTTTTTATTTTTTACTTTAAACAAAATACTCTGTCATTAAAAAAAAAAATCTTTTCGTGCCAAATATACTTCACTCAAAACAGCGCTTACATGATAAAATGCGTAAATAACTTTCGGAATATTTGGTGTTTCTATGTTTCGATTCAACCAACAATCGACTCAATTATTAACTTACAGTCTATACCCGAGCTCGCGGAGCCGCCTCGACTCCACGAGCCACGGGCATCATCGAACTTGTAACCACGTGTAATTTATTATCATAAGTGTAGCACTAATAGAAGTTCCGATCGCGTTCAGGCGATCGTAGGACGTAACGATACGTCACACGTTAACGTAAAACTATAACCTCGAGTCGCGCACATTTATTACAGGCGTGGACCCGGTCCAGTGAGTCCGTGACTGCGCGACGAGTCCTAACAGGATTGCGATTGTTAAGAGCACTAGGCGCGATGGTTTAGAGGGTTGTTGCGCACTCGCCGGCGTCGGTGCCTGATACGGCACCGAGCAACTAGGTACGCGCTCTTCTACCGGGGCGCATCTCTCCGGTTCCGGCAGGGGCGCTTCGGTCAGGCCCGGTTCACACTTATGACAGAGTCCCGTGTCACAGTACCAATAACAACAATCCTTCGTTCCGTAGTTAGACTTATTCGCCTGACCACCAGTCTCAGGGATACGCGAATCTGAAATATATAATGTACAAATCAACCACTAGCAAATTAAAATCATAAATACTAAGTCACGTGATGTGATTTACGTTTGGAGCAAGCAGGTATTTAAAAACTTTGTAACAGTTACAGGAAAGCGCTGCGACATCGACCACAACGGTTTTAAGGAATAATACTTTAAATTTTAAATTAGCATTTGGATATAATAATTTAGTGAATGTAAAGAAAGGAGGTAAATAAATATGAATACCGAGGCATAAGAATGTGGGCTCCCCAGCGTATTGTGTAGGGTAAGCTGGTGCTCGATCTGCTGGTAAAAAGTAAGGGCAGTGTTGTTCTACGAGCTGGCAGACGGATAGGCAGGGCTTGAGCCGGAGTGGAGGCCGACCGGGGCCTGCAGCGGCGGCACGGACCCACCGGCCGACTACACCGCCAGCGCGCCGTCGGTCCAGGTGTCCGACGCGCTCGAGATGTCGCGCCCTGGCATGCCACCGTGACGTGTGCTCAGGCGGCGCACGTCGCGACCTGCCTTCCTCCCTCGCCGCTATCTTCTGCTCCATCAACCACCCACAGCGGCACCATCATACTGCACGCCCACTTACGATAAGTTTCCTGTAAAATACAAAATCCATATTTCTAATTATTTACAATTAAACATACCCATCAATTCCTGATCACTTCATTATTTCGTAATTTCTTTATTTTCGTATTCTAACTGAACCGGCGAACTTTGTACTACCTCAGAATCAATAAAGCCGTTAATACAAAATGTAGATATCCGGAGCGAAAACCAATCCAACAAATCAAACCATAAAAATCAGTCTGAGTTATAAATGGTGAAACTAACTCGATTTTCTATTATATATACATTTTCTGATAAAAAAGTAAAAATAAATTATCTCTTTATTCTAGTTACTCTTTCCTAAAAGCCGTCTCTTCATAGAAACCAAAAAGCGTAGCTGAAAAAATATAAATAAATAACGCAAGACCTTACAACATATAAAAAACTGAATTTTTTCCAAGATTTCTAAGTATATTCAATCTTTATCATAAGACTATATTTAAGAATGTAGCATTAGGAGCAATAATTTTTATCATAATTATTAAAATAAACCGCTATAAATTCTTGTCTAATTTATTATTTATTATTCTAATATATTATTATATTCATTACAACTTCGTCGAAAAATTGTTGACCAAATATTTAAATGCATAATACATTTTTAAGAGCTAAACAACCAGTGTTGGTATGAAATTACTTGTATCTACGTAGATAGCAGTCATTATACCATTACGCTAACGCTAGGTTGTTATTAAACTAATTTCTAAAGTTGCAGATAACCTACTTAACGTTTTCCTGAGGAAAATGACTCATACATGACATATACAATTATCCTGTTTTAAACGGGACCACCCCTTTTTCGGTTATCTGTCCCGTTGTCTCCAAAAAAAGCTCCATTACGAAAATTTGTCCTAAACCATGTGAAAATCATGCGTATTATCGAAAGTGCCCTCGTTATTTTGTCGATTACCAATACAAATGAGACAATAGGAAAACAATGGAAAGCTGGCGTAAAGGCCAGGTTAGTGCGCTAGGGGTTCAAAAAAAGTTTTTTTAATGAACTGACATCAACGATTCTCATAGCTAAGATAAATCAATAGGTCGAGGAAACAGTCTTTACGCATATAGTATGTACAAACTTATAATAAAATCATTTCAAAAAAGAAACGAATTAGTAAAATGTTGTTTCCAGCAGTTTTTAATCGTTTATCTTTCTGTAAAAATGAGTGAATCTATTGAAGAAATTCGATACATTTTAAAATTTTATTATTATACAAAAAAAGTAAAAACTGCTACGCAAACGACAAAAAAAATGCGCTGCCAGTAAGAGAAGCACAAAGTTGGTTTAAGCGTTCGATCAGGGAATTTTGATGTCAAAAATGTATCTCGCTCTGATCGTCCTATTACGGATAAAGTGGACGCGATTTTTTACATAGATCCTCATTTGGGATTATTTACTGAGACGTAATAAACTCGAACCGTTTTTTTTTAAATTAATTACTGGTGGTGAAAATCAAGAATGATAAGAAGGAGCGAGAAAGGTCGCGGTCAAAGATCGGTCAGGCTGTCAGGTGTGGTCTTTTATCAGGATAACGCTAGAGCACACTCATCTTTAGCCACTCGGCATGAAAGAGTTTGGCTGTGGGGTGTTAATGCATCCGCCATATATCCCTGACCTTGCACCTTCAGATTTCCACCTGTTTCGGTCTCTTCGAAAGTTTTTAAGCAGTGTCAGTTTAAAATCTTTGAAAACTACTTGTTACGTTTTTTTATCAGAAGCCCCAAAATGTCTACAACAACGAGATTATGGCACTACCCACAAGATTTTTACAGAAATTATAGAACAAAATGACACATATACTCGTATACTGTAATGAAATATAAATACCCTTGGGACAAAAATATCTCCAGTTTTCATGTACAATGCAAAGAACCTTTTTCTCCAACCTAATATAAGATAACGTGGTAAACATTTTATTCTTACTTACAAAAAGAATACAAATATTAAAATACTGTAATGTAAACATAGTAAAAATCAATAAAATCTCATACAAATTCTCATATAAACTAATAACGATTTAACGTTCCATCAATCATATTTGTAGAGAGAATCTAAACAATAATGTCAGCTAATCACGTAATGTAGGATGTTAACAGAACGCCTTAATGTACCTACGACGCTCGACGTGACTTGTAGAACAGAGAAGAATAAATGGGCATCGTGTCAAACGCGGGTGTCTCCACAGGCGATCGTGTCTGCCAATACCGAGGGGGTGTTCCGGGCCCGTTCTCAATCAATCATACTGCGGCCGAGACGTTTCAAGTAAATAGACTATGTTCATTCAATGAAAGTATATTACATGTGGCCTTAATACGTCGCGGATTCTGTTATGTAGGGTTAACGAAATTTCCATTACATATTTTTGTTTTAACTTTCCAAAATGTCTAAATAGATTATTAATAGGATGCTGCCAATCAGCAGCAATGATCTCCACAGAGGTAGATTTATCGATAGTATTCGCTGATTCAGATTATCTATATTATTATATCCTCCTTGAATATAAAAACAAAGGCGATATAGAATATAATAAATGAAGTCAGAAAAATTTTACCACTAACACGCTCTCTTATAATATCTTATTATAATAATATACAAAATATTCTATCGACAATTGTCATTAGGATTATATTTCTGTTCAGTGCGGGATGATGCCACCGCAGGACCCGGAGCTGATATAAACAAAGTCTTTTGAATTGCATAACCTATTACTATTTTGGATGTAAACAAATCAGAATATTTACAAGAACATCATAATTTGATGAGGACCATTTCAGAAACAACGCTCGTCAATTCAATATTTATAAGTCATTTCCTACAGGTATTCATTTTAAAAAAACTTTCTTGTCTCGTTGTGTTCCTTAATCCATTTTTAATTCGTTTTAATGTTTGAAAAAGAACGTTCTCCGCTATAGTATTTGATCATCAAACATAACTTTCAGCATAATAAAGTATGTATGAACCTTATACAACAACAGTATGGCCAGTGCTTACTCTGAGAATATCTAATAGGTGTGTGGCTTATAATTTTCTTTTTGTAGTTTTTTTTTTACGCAGACGCGGGTCCTCTAATATACGGAACCTGTGACATTTACTACCTCTTGCTACGTGACTAATCCAGCTCTGCTTCTATTATTAAGAAACCATTTTTTTAAGCAATTAATTATAATTATAGCATACTTAAGAAACATAATATAAGGACTGTGAATAAAAGTAATTGTCATGTTCGAGCGGGTCCGTAGATCACAATTAGTTCAATGTATATCAAAAATATGAAACAATGTTCTTTCAATGTTATGTTGTTTAGTATCGATATTCTCCAGTCACGCACAAATGGCTAGCCGCCGGTTCTCAACGTGAGAGATTACGCCCCCTTGCGGAAGTAGAAGACCCAAAGAAAATTAAGTATAGCGCAGAAGGAGCGTCGGCAGATTAAAAATATAGACAAAACAAAAATAAGCTGGTGAAAAAACATATTCTCAAAGAGGACGATGAGTAAAATAAGGTAGAGAAACAGTGGGCTAGATAATTGGCTGCTTCGGTGAGTATTTGCACCAGATAACGAAAAGAAATCCAACGACGAGATGTCATCACTGTGCGAACTGTAAGCATGACATAGCTCAGCACACGCAGGCAGAATGTTCGGTTTGGGCTACTGAGCAAATAGAGCTCGTAAATTCAGTGGGCCCAGGTCTCTTTCTGTCGACTATACTCAAGTCCATCTAATGACGGCAGGAAGCAGGACTACAGTCGTTCAGGAGCTGGGGAGAAAACCATCTCTCGCCGAGAAGATAGTACCCTGTTGCACACCTACGTGAGCGTGAGTAAAGTTAGGGAGTGTGGTAGCCATGTTCCCGCGACCTTGTCTCACATCAGCTACGAGTTTGATATAATTTTCCTTAAAAAAAAAAGAAATTTATTCGTTTTCATTTGTTATTTTTATCTATAGAAAACTACTTACAGTTACCATAGTTTTATTAACAATAACAAACATTTCAATACGGATGCTGTTGACGATTTTATTGTTCGGCGTTCGCAATGTGGAACGCGGGTATTGACCCACTGACCTCGCCAGCAGGATTAACACCGGCCTAGATGTGCATATAGATTCGTAATTTATATTATACTAGCTTTCCCATGGCTCCGATCTCGTATCATATTTTCCATTCTGCATAATTATTAATTGCGTAATAGATATAGTTTTTTAGATAACAATGATCTATATTTTTACAGGGCCTAAATTATTATACAGAAAGCAAAGATGCTCACAAATTCAAACACTTGCCAGTACAAAACTTTCCATTAAAATCGGATTTTATTCACAATTTCATGAGTTTTAATTTTTTTTACGCGGAACCCTTGGTTATACTAGTAAGTTAGGCCTTATAAATTCAGATATCTATCTACTAGAAAAGAATTTTTATTAGGATTTCACGTAAAAAAGAATACAACACTTATAAAATTTTGAACAAAGTCCGTTTCAATCGTCAGTTTTACTGGCAAGCGTTTGAATTCGTGAGCGAAATGTCTTCGTTTTCTGTTAAACCAAAAATAATTTAGGGCCTGTACAAAAGACAATGTTTTTTTTTATACGAAATAGGCTCAGTGTTTTGACCACAATCTCACTTATGTTTAGTGACGATATGGTCCGGGATGGTAAACACATTAGCCTAGGTACTGGTTCTCAAGTGATGCTGCCGGACAACACTTATTGGTATTTGGCGACAGGTTTTCGAACTTGAGGGTTGTAGCTACCCAGGCGGGCATCATTAGAAAATGCCCTACCACCATGCTCTGGTTTCCTTGCGATGTTTTTTTCAACGAAAGCTCAGGGCGATTTTAAGAGTTGGATGAGTGGGATTCGTACCCACGTCGATTGACATGGAATCCGGCCACACTACCCACTGCGCCGTCATCGCTTCATGCGTCATTCTTTCTCAATTATTGTTTTAATTATATATATCCAGTTAATAATTGTGCGGAAGAGAAAAATGGCACACAGACGGATCTTATGGAACAACTAATATCATAATATAATAATGTCACGTGTTGTGAAGGAATAGTTAACGTTTGAAATTACTTTGTAAATTATCCTTTTGTGTGCTATTACTTTGTAAGTTGTTTATTAGCTTCTAAATATTAACCAGTTATTAGTTTGCAAGTTCTGGTAAAGAAATCTATTTTTCATGACCATCTTTTATACTATATAGGTTAAGGCATTTTGACTAGAATCTCATGTGATGTTAATTTACTCTGTGCTCCAAGATAGTAAACATGATAAACCTAAAAGTACTAGTTCTCAAGTGATGCTGCCGGAACACACCTATAACTAGTTGGCGACATATTTTTAAACTTGAGAAATGGTGCTAACTGTAACACATAGATCTATGCTTATTCTGAAATCATTACGTTGTCTTTCTATGTTTGCGTCATCTATCAGGTCCGAGATTATCAAAATTCACATAATTTTTACCATGTATTCTGTACCACATAGATTGGTTAATATTTAATTCCAAGTACTGTGTGATTTATTAGTTTAGTTTTAGTAGAATAACATCCCATTGGTTTGCATGATTATTTTCTAATACTGAAAACCATCCATCTTTTTTTTTCTTTTTTTTATGATTAAAATTAAACTATCTGCGGACTCTGGGTCCACACCTTTTTTTTATATTGGAGACTTAATTCGACTTGCGTCGGAAAAAATTGCCTATAATAGCAATTCAAGTAGCTATGCAGTTAGTAATCTTCTTTCGCATATGTTAACTTAAATCTACTTCTATTAAATTTTTTATATCTATATGTTAAATTATTTTGAAAACCATCCATCGAGCAACTTCGAAGATTAGGTACCTACTTACTATTATTTATTTGTCATCCCATAGAACTTAGGCTTACATTTTAGTATAAGAAAATAAGAAGACATCATAGGTTATTAATAAATGGATATAGATTTTCAGTAGGAAAATAGATTCGATTTATGTTTTCGTGGATATATGCAACTTTTTATTGGCTCAATGTAGCAGTTATAGGTAGTAAAAAGTTCATTAATTATAGGATAAGTGGAAGTAGATGAGAATGCAATGCCTCTTTTGGTGTGCATGTTTTTACAAAAATTTTTTTTTTTTCTTATTTCACAAACAGGTAGCTATCACTATATCGACGATGTGATCTTAGAGTTTCTTCACTATCATATAATTAAAGCATACAATTTTTTGTTAATTATTATTTTTCAGTGTGGTACCAGCTAAAAACCACTCCGTATATTTCCGCGAGTGCCGTAAAAGTCGACTAAGGGATAAACCCAGGGGATGGGGCAGCAGCATCCTCTGAGTACCACAAACACCCGTTGCGATCATCAGCCCACTTGACTTGGCGATTGTGGCAATACCCCCTTAATGGATTTAAATTTAAATTGAGAAGACATGAAATTCTAAATGAAATGAATTGAGTCTCACTGGGAGCGCATAATTAGATGGTTACTCTTTATTTAGATTGTAAGCTAAAATATGTTCCTATCTAATAACAATCACCTACAAAATACAGGTATATTTCAAAATAAAACACACACGGTTATATAACAATATTGCCGATAATGTTAAACCCTTGAGCACTAACCTGGCGTTTACGCTAGCTTTCCATTGTTTTCCTATTGTCTCATTTTTATGGGTAAATCGACATATTAAAATAAACGTAATAATCATAATATAATGATAATGTTTAAGTGTTTTTAAATATACTACAATCTTTAGAATGTATTTTATATAAATAATATAGTTTTATTGTTCGGTAAAATTATTAATATCTGGCGCCAACGGAATTCTGATGGATGAGGCCCGGACCGCTAACCGCTTATTCATGCTTACTAAAAATCACACGAAAATATAAAGAAATAGTAACCAATTTAGTAATGAATATTAGTATGAGAAGTATAAAATCTTAAATCAAATTAAACATTTGTTAACTTAACAGAGAATACATTCGTTATAATACTAGTATATTATGATTTAGTTTCTTGCGATTTAGATTTGTGTACGAATCTCAAATAAAGGAAAGCGTTGTTTTGAAACTCTAGTAAGTATGCTACACTGTAAGTACATACGCCATTACCTTAGTGCACACTTTGGTAACTACTGAAAGCAAAGAACCATAAAAGATATAAAATTCATATAATAAATAATCTTTTTGCTGTCTACAAACTGCTATATTTAAATAATACAAAACTATGCATGTATACATAAATAGAATTGATTTCCCCTGTGAATTTATTCAGCAATTAGTCATATTATAAAAAACCTGTTACCCTAAATACGATGGAACGACGAAATAAAATATAGAAATACTTAGAATTTACTCGCTGGGTGATTTACATCTTTAGAAAAATAATCTCTATTACCGGTATATGTATGACGTATGAGATTTTATGATTTGAAAGATGTCTTAGAATCAGTATTACAAATATACAACATTGTAATTTACCCCATCACTGCATTATACCCATCTCTGTTCATTTGCTAAAACGGTATGTATCTATAAGTTGCTTAAAAAAATATTTATTTCTTTTCCACTCTACTCGATAACTGTGTTATTTATCCGAAAATTCATAAATAGGCAAGAGGCCTATTTCATGGCTTAAATCGTAAAAAGTGTTTTTTGATTTTGATTTCAATTCAAGCCCGTTATAGTAAGTCAAATACAGACGAAACATACGTAATTTTATTCTAAAAATAATAACAAACAAATATATGATAATCGTTATACCCTGTTACTATTTTTAATCGATATATAAGTCATAGTATACAACACTATTCATACAGGCTTTGCAAAGTAACAAATTGCTACAAACGATGCCGTCGTCGGAGCTTGTTCGGAGTGCGGAACCGATACACAACACAATGCCTCCATGGACGTCGATGTCTATTCAATCCGACAATCAACGGATACAGTTGAGTTTGTTAGATTCTAACTGTCTTTGCCTTCTTGTTGAGAAATTATGAGCGAACTTCAAACTACAAATAAATATGTAAATAAGACTAATAAATTCTACTCCAAAATGTTTCAATTGTAACTTTATTCATGAATTCATATATATATATATGTACATTGCTTCATAAAGAGGTAGAACTGTTTTTTCGTTTTTTATTATGGTAAAAAACCAAGAATACCGGACCAAATTAAAAAATTCTTTCACCTATTTAAAGCTACATTATCAGTGTATAAAATAGGTTATGTTTTATGTTTTTAAATTAAAGATTTCTGTATACTCGTGGGAAGTCGGTACGGCTAGCTAGTCTAAACTAATATTATAAAGAGGAAAGATTTGATTGTTTGATTGCATTGAATTGCCTCTAAACTACTGGAACGATTTGATAAATTCTTGTACCATTAGAATCCTACATTACCCCCGATGAATATAGGCGATAGAATTTTTTTTTTAAGTTAGGGATCCGTATGAAAACCTTGATAATGTAATCTGTAGGAAAAAAATACCAAAAAAATCGGTATATTATGTACGCTGCGGAAATTATTGAAAATAGAGCATTATGATGTATTATAATTTTATAGAGGGCAATATAATACAATTCTTTTATACAATTTTACATTTTTATATCTATAAAAAAGTTACCATGATAGTTAGATATCATATGTCTAACTACATATTACAGTTATGTCACAATAGCTACTTTTTTATGTTAAAATAGTGCAATAGTAATGCCGGTACACAAGTACACCCGAAGCTGTCTGGCGAATATTAGAATGTCCATTCCACGAGCGGCATCTTACAGTCTTGCAGTTATCTGTCCACTTAAAAAAAAAAAAACGGCCAAAAAAACAGAAACGGGTGAATAAGTGGCCCAAAACCACATACGTTTACCACAAACCACATACCAAAACAACAAATAAGTTTTGCTGCAAAGTATTGCTGGCTTTCTTTCAGCTCTGTAATGAAGATGAATTTACAAAGAGACTTCTATACCACGAAGTCCCGCAAAACTACACATGAACCAATAATACATTCACAAGAAGGAGGCGTGGTGAGGACGTAATTCACGCATAAAAAAGATGCCACTTTAGGAAGAGTCTACGCTCTACGTCTTTCTCAATCAGAATGTTTTATCTTAGGATGTTGCTACATTCATGTATGCGGTCCAACCTTATTCAAGTACCTAAAAACCGTTAACGGTGTTTTCAAAGAGAGCTATCAAGCAGCTTGCCGTGACAGAGGTTTGCTACAAAACGATAACCACTGGAAAAATACTCTGAGAGAAGCATCGCTTTCGCAATGTTCGGTACAAGTGAGAGAGTTGTTTGTAGTCATACTTTTATTTTGTCAACCATCAGAACCATTGAGATTATGGGACAATTTCAAAGTCGATTTATGTGAAGGAATCAGACACATAATCAGACAAACAAAATCGAGACTTGCCCTACCATAGAGTGAGGACATATAATAATATAACGAAGGTTTTATACAAATGGAAAATAAACTATTGAAATTTAAATGATAAAAGTCTAGGTGATTTTGGATTACCATCTTCATTTCGTACAGAAATAATAGTAAATATACAATGACACATCACTATAATGCAAATGATTTAACCGCTTTATCAATGAAAACCTGCCAAAATTAGTCCCAGATCTAATACATGCTTTTGAGACTATAGTCGATAGCGTGAATAATAACAAAAGAAAACTTTATTTTTTTGGTTGCGGCAGGTAACACTATAAAGTGGTTTCTTGCAAATTTGATACTTGCTAAAATAAGACACTCTGAAAAGATAGCGATAGCAGTTGTTTCGTCAGGAATCGCTGCAACTCTCTTAAAGAATGGAAAAACTGCTCATTCTATATTTAAACTTCCGCTATCCGAATTCGAGTTAGTAGGGATCGAACTACAAAAAGAAATCGGGAGGAGATACTTTCAGGTGTTCTGACCCTCCAGCAGGAAGGCCAGGCTCTTCATTGTAACTATCCAACCCTGCACTTCCGAATTGTGTCGTGACGAGCCGAATCTTGGACAGTGTAACAATATGTGATACACAGTCTCGGTGACATTTGGGTCACACGCACAAGCAGGGTTATCTTTGAGTTTAAACCTGTGCAGATAAGCTGCAAAGCCTCCATGGCTTGTGGATGCCTGCACATGAGTTGGTGACAAACGAGTCTTCCTCACCCAAGAGAAAGGTTTCAGAAAGAATGTTTTACTCATGGCCAACTGTATGTTGGCCTATCGCGGGTCGGAGCATCTGAAAATCTATTTATTAAAAAACTTTCTTTATAATTTACTCTTTCTTAGTAAACCCCAACGCAAAAAAAGGTGTGTGTTAAAATTTATAATTTTTGAACTCTTTTGTTAAATACTCGTGCGAAGCCGGGGCGGCCCGCTAATAAAATATAATTCTTCGTTTAAGCGCGCTGCTTTGTTATAATAGTTATCATGAAAAGAAAACCATTTCACGAAAGGACGTACGTGTCTAATCGCTGCATTAAGCAAGACAGAGTGTCAAAAACTCTAAAGTTCTTTATCTCTTTACTAGATATTATGATAAATTTATCGAGTTTGCTAGACTTTTTTTACAGTGTTAACTATACTGTATATTCGATTGTACCTACATAGTTTTATAGATTCATATTTATACTCTCTATTTTTTTTCTTATTATAAATTAAGTTACTTATGCATATAGGCTTCCTCTTTATTTTTAGATTTCCAAATTTTCACTTCAATCCTTTCATTCACTTTGAATTTGGTAAAATGTGTGCCTATTTGTTTTAAAACATTCATTTTTATTATGAATCACTAAGTAATGGTGAAATATATCGTATGTTATTAGTAATAGTAAGAGCAATAACAAGGAAAACATTGCCAGGGAAACCATGATGTACTATAAAATTTCCCGTGTCACCGCTAATAAATTAACACATCATAAATTCCATCCATCCATCCATTCAACCGAAAGATGCCTACTGCTGGACATAGGGCTCCCCCAAAGATCTCCACGACAACCGGTCTTGCGCCACCCGCATCCAGCGGACTCCCGCGACCTTCACCAGGTAGTTGGTCCACCTTGTGGGGAGAGTAGTACCCACGCTGCCATTAGGTACCCATTCGAGAACCCGTTGGCCCCATCGGGAATCGGTTCTACGAGTAATGTGCCCAGCCTATTGCCACTTCAGTTTGGCAATTCTTCGAACAATGTCGGTTACATTTGTTCTTCTGCAGATCTTCTCATTTCTGATTCGATCACGCAGTGAAACTCCGAGCATAGCCCTCTCCATTACCCTTTGGGTGATAATACATTAATACATCATTAACACAACCAATACTTTCCAAAATTGGATACAATCCAAAATTGGTCTGTATTTCAGTAATGGTTATATTTGCTGATTGGTACTACTTCATAAAATAAATGACTTTAGCCATAGCAGAATTTAAAAATATAATACTGTTACTATTGATCAAAATATAAATATAAATATAATAAGTATTTGCAATTTTAATAAGTAAAATACATGTTATGTTTGTAAACCTGTCAATAAATAAATACAAAATATAAGTTAGGTAATATATAGTTTTATAATTAAATATAAGTGCTTACATTAAAACCCCTCGAAAGATAGATATTTGTAACAGCCTCAAAAGAGATCACATTATTGGAAATCGATGGCGTGCGTTGGCAATATCACTGAATCTAATCAAAATTCCAAGAATTCTAGACATCGACTCATAAAAACATTGCCAAGCGCCATCATTACTAGTTTGAAACTCAAATAACAAAATCTAGGAATATCGCTGTGATGTATTGGTACATTCACAGATGTGAAACATTGCAAGCGCCGAAAGAGCAGCCATTGTTTAACAATGGGCCAAGCGTTTCATTAAAGAACCTTAATACCGTTTTGATCGAGTACATCATTTGACAAATCGAGCGTGCGGGAGTTAACAGTCGCCTCGGGCCCGGTTAGGTGAGCGAATGCTTAAATTGTTAATGTGTGAGCCGGCATCGGCAACTCGGCACACATCAAATATGCAAAACATTTCCCACTTCCAGTGGGGCACATTTCTCGGTCTCGTCTCTATTTTAGGCAAGATAACTTGACAGTCAAACACAACTAACTCTTTCAGACTTTGATAACTCTTGCAAAGCTATTTTGAAATCTTGAAATCAATCTTGATATTTTGAAAATTGATATTGAACTGAATTCGCTTATTATATGTTTCGTAACGATCGGTTTCTATATACGATCTCAATCTATTTTTACCTACTGAACTCCGGAATTTCAAGCCTTTTTTATTTGATCTCAATCTAAAATTTAAGATTCGATATCCAAACCCACCGTCAGTATTGACTAAGACTAAGCATTATTTATGTTCACAATATTTATAATCTGCATATCTATACTAATGAATAAAATTCAGCGTAGACTGTTTCGAAACATATACGAGTATGTATAATGGAAGACAACACAATCATAGTGCAATGTAGAATCGTTCAAAGAAAATCAATTTTTGTTGACGTTAATAGATATATAAAATTGAAGTGTCTATTTTTTACTAAATACATATGAATGTTTATACGATACTTGCAAAAATAATGCAATTTTTTAATTTAATGGCTGTGTCTGTTTGTAACGGCTAATCTCCGGAACTTGTTAGATAGCTGAAGTTACTCCGCGTAACTTGGCCAAATTTAATTTTTCGAAAATAATTAGAGTTCCGCGTAAAAATTTTAAACTCATGAAAATTGGAATAAAATCCGATTACATGCACAATTTTTAGGGCAGGTATTTTAATTTGTGAGAAATATCTTTGCTTAATGTTAGTAGCAAAAAAATGATTCGGAAATGATTAGGGTCCGGTATAAAAAAATTCAAAACTATCACTATGCAGTGAAAAATATACGAAACAAAAAAAAGTAAAAAAAAAAAGGGTAATGCATTTCCCCCCGTCAAAAAAAAAAAGAAAAAAAAAGTCTATTTTAACCCCTTAGGCACTAAACTGGCGTTTACGCCTGCTTTCCATTGTTTTCCTATTGTCTTTCTATTGTCTCATTTTTATGGGTAATCGAATCGACATATTAAATAAGCTGTGTGCCGCAAGAAGTTTTATACTACATTTGTATTATCTTGACATTTCGAAGTTTTAACTAACGTTTTGACAAAAGCTATTATTCATGTATATTTTGTATTTAGTTGCATAATAGATGAAGGATTTTATGAAATGTTTCTACAATATTGACCGCACATTCTAACCTTGGGCATGTAAACATGACTTTAGAAAAACTTACGTATTTCTAAAAGTTCCAGTGTCACATGCTGCCAGCATTTGATATAAATCTATCTCTTTGCTGCACATAAAGTAGTTAATAAGTAACTAAATATATCCTATCCATCAACTTCTCTTATGAGGCTGACATAGTCACCCAGGATTCACTGAATACTCGTTAATTAATTAGATTTCAAACAAAACCTCACTAAAAAAATAGTTATTTGTAAAAAAAAAACAACAATAGTATACCAAAACAAACATTTTTGAAGTGACGATTTCTTAATAGGGTTGAACGATAAAATAAAGCCATGGAAAGCTTACATTGTAGTGAGTTCAATTAATTCACGTGGCTCGCCTGTGTCACGTTGAGGCGAGCAGACGGGGGCCGGGCGGAAACGGTCGATGGGCGGTAAAGGGTGACACGGGGGCGATTGCAAGGTGCCAGTGCACGTGCCCCGACCCGACACAGCCGTCGATCAATTCCGAACCACAATCAAGAAACCATACAAACGAATAAATAAAATAAAACAGTTAAATATTTGTAACTGTTCTTCGAATAGGCAATGAAAATTGTTATTTACACGTTTCTCTTTCACTGTAATGTAAGGAATAGTGTTGGTATCAATAAAAATATTTTCAATATCAGTACTCGTAACACATTTAAAACAATGCCAATATATAATTATTGATTTGGACGTATCAAAAATCTAATACGAGAATCGGTTTTTAAAATCGCAAGGAAATAAAATTGTTTATATTTTGATACGAATAATTTAGTAAGTTGTTTAAAATATTATCTTTATCTATACTAATCTAAACACTAATAAATAAATTTGAAATCTCTGTTTGTAATACCACATTTTTTAAACTAAATACATTTGAATGTATACACGATACCTATGCCAAAAAAACATTTATTTTTTATTTTTGGCTTTCTGCCTGTCCATCTATTTGTCTGTCTCTGTTCCGCGTAAACTTCGGAACGGCTGGACCGATTTTGATTTTTGGTAGACAGCTGAAGTTACTCCGGGTAACTTAGAGTATTTTCGAAAATAATTAGAGTTCCGCGTAAAAAAAATACAATAAAAATAAATGGTCAGCTTTACTAGCAAGTGCTGGAATTTATGAGAAATATATTTACTTTATCTTAGTATTAATTTTTTATTAGGAAAGTAATTAGGTTTCCGTATAAAAAATTAATACGCAGTGAAGAACATATAAAACGCAGACGCACCCACGGGCACACAGCTAGTTTTTGTATAAAATTGTATTATTCAAAGTAGTTTTTAATCCCATATTATGAGTTAAATTAAATTATATTATATTTAAGCTATTAAATGTAGTGTCGTAGGACAGGTGTGGTGTGGTGTAAAACAGTTTTAGTTTGTAAATTGATTTCTGTATTTATTTCAAAATATTGTAATATGTCATTTTCAAACGAATATTATGTATTGTATTATCTCATTTGTGCGATAATCTTTGGTTCAAATTATAGTAAAACTAAAAAGGAGGGATGTAACAACGACAATTCTATTGCAGAGTAAGTCGACTGCAGTTTTGAAAACTTGCAATCTACATGGTATTAAATTGGATGTTTATGTATCGAATTATTGTTAGGTATAATAAAACGTTTCTCAAAAATACACCAAAAGATATATACTAAATACAATAAAACATACTAGATACAAGATATATATTACTAGAAAGCCGATCAAAGCTGTGTAAAGTAAATGTTAATAAATAATAAAGGTTCGACTATATCATGGTATTTCAAAGATGACCTAGAACTTGAAGCTTATAATAAAATCAGCCATTTCTTAATTAATAATAAACGGATTGATTAAAATAAAAACAACTGCTTTAGCGTACGTAAGGGAGCTTAAAAATAAATTTTATTTATTAACGAGAAATTTTCTTAAATCGAGCAAAATATTTTAATAAACAGGAAATTTACCGAATAATTTCGCGAACAACTTGGGTATTATCTGGCTTCGCTGTTGGTTTGGTGGGTGTTAAGCTTATTTAGGTGTGACTGAGCTATATTTTTTGTGGAAAAGATTTTAAAATTATGGTTCAGGTTATTAATACAACACGTCAGAGAGAACTGCCATTCAATAAATGTATAATATGTCACATCGCGAACATTTGAAAAACGAATTTTAAGAATATAATAGTATCATAAGTTTGCTCTGCCAATACATCTTTTATAATTGAATGTATGTGATACATTCACAAAAATTTAATCAAGCTTGATTTAGCAACTGCCTCGGTGGCGCAGTTGTATTACGATGCGACTGCCGTTCTGAGGTCTCGGGTTCGATCCCCGGGTCGGGTCAAGTGGTATTGAGTTTTTTCTACTCAATATCATCCCGGAGTTTGAAATTTGTGTCCGATATGGCGACAGGCTCGCCCCCTGTCACACCTGGGACGGAACTAAGCTCGGCGGAATGTGGGTGGTGTAGTTCGCTATTTCACCTCTGCCTAACCCTTCGGGGATAACAGGCGTGAGCTTATGTTATGTGTTAATTTAGCAATTTGAATATCAGAAATATACATAAATTACCCGACGCATACTTCAGGCTCAGTAGGTAAGTTTAATAAAAGCATTCTAGGTAAAAATAGCTTTGGTTCTATAATAAGATTTCTAAGCACATTAACGATTTACCTGATAATAAGTACAACCACTATAAGTGAAGCAAGTTTTAATTTCAAAATGTAATTTTACAGAGTGGAACTGACAGGAGTGAGTTCTAGAAATTATACCCATGTCTGTCCTTCCACTAATAACGGCTATACATATAATTACTTACTATATACTCTATATGTATATAATTAAAAAAAAAACCGAATCGAGTTTCTTTTTGGTTTTTCTCGATGAAACAATGAGTTGTATAGGTCTATAAAAAACCAAGTCGAGTTTCTTGCCGGGTCTTCTCGATGACTGGGCTGTCTTCCGAACCGGTGGTAATGTTTTGACGCTCATGAGCGCTTTCTCAGTACTTTTATATTTTGTCACATTCAGATTCTTAAAAAGGTTATTAAGACTCTTGACAGCACCATATGCGATTATTAAGAATTGTTTTTTTTGTTGACACTGCGCCAAACCGATTCCAGTTTAACACAAATATGGCTGAAAAGGAACGTTTTTGACATCATTAGAGCTAAAGTTATACCATCATCTAGTTCCGATCTTAACTGACCCAATTCGTAATCTTTATAGAGGATCTAGTATGGTCTAAACGTCATTATATCATTGAGTTCATAAAGTATTCTATAAAACTGACAGTTTCGTCATGGATGAAGTGCGTATTTCAATCATAATAACACACGACCTTAACCCCCTGAGCACTAATCTGGCGTTTATGTCAGCTTTCCATTTTTTCCTATTGTCTTATTTTTATGGGTAATCGACATATTAATTGATGCTTAGAAAAAAAAACGGTACCTACTTTGTTACGGGGATACTAGGTGTTGTGCCACGGGTAGGTTTGATGTCTAAACCTGTGATTTTGTTGGTAAGAGATCTTCGCAGCAGTAAGTTATTATAAGTTGCCATTATTATTATTATTATTGAATAACTGTAAATGTTCTTTAACGTATATACGACTTTAGTTTGGTATCTGCTAATTTAGACATGTAAACTTAGCTCGTTTTGGACACATAAAAATCGTCCTTACGGTAGACGTTCATGAAAGTGTAAGGAAAAACAAAAGAAATCGAGGAAAATCTTCAAAATCGATTAATAATATCATCTCAATTACTTGTACTTATCACAATATTACAAACGGTTAAAACTAAGACATTTACTAACGTTAGTCCACGCCAGTTTCTTAATTGAAATGATTTTTTCATATACAATTTAACTAGTGGCATTATCATAATGAATTGAGTATGTTGATTAAATCTATACTAATAAAAGAAAATTAAAAAGACTGTAATGTCAAAACTTTTTTTTTTACTAAATACCATAAATACCAAAACTACAATTTTGAAAATTTTTGTCTGTATGTTTGTAATGGGAAATCTCCCGAACGGCTGAATCGATTATGTTGGGACTTTTCTTGGTAGATAGCTCAAGTTACTCCGGCTTAGTTACTTAGGATTCTGCATAAAAAAAAATACAACTCATAAAAATTTGATCAAAATCCGATTCAATTCAAGACGACAAGGGCAAGTGCTGTACATTTATGGGATTTTTTTTTACTTTAGATGAAGACTAGAACTAAATTTTTTTTAGGAAAATAATTAGGGTTCCGTAAAAAAATTAAAACGTAGTGAATAATATAAAACGCGGGCGCAGCTGCGGGCACACAGCTAGTAAGAAAATATGTGGGTGGTGAAAAAGTGCGCTAAGGCTTTAGCTATCGGCGCGATCGTCCTCATTCGCAACAGCCGGCACCACTCCACCGAGTTTTTGGGTCAAGCGGATTGTGACTTATACCGGTGTATTGCCACGGCCCTCGGATCAACATCTAATTTTCAAGAATTGATCTTACAGATCCAACCTGATCACAAAAAGATGCTTATCTTGACATCATCTGAATTATGTGACGTAAAAACTTTGTGTTTTTTTTTTCTATACTTAGGTTAGTTTAATATAAGTCATATTCATATGCATTAACATAATGATTATTTATATAATTAATTATTGCTGTTAATACTATAATTTAATAACTTATTAACCCCTTGAACAGTAACCTCGCATTTACGCCAGCTTTCCATTGTTTTCCTATTGTCTTCTTATTGTATCATTTTTATGGGTAATTGAAATATTAATATATTTGTTATAATTAGTTTTCTTTTTTATATTCAGAGAAGAATCGAATACACCATTTTGTTGATGTTAGGTACCTAAATATCCATTCAAGCGAAAATCGTAGTACAAAGTTCACGGGATAGCGAATAAAAAATATAGTACATATCTGAATTTTAACTTTGAGAAACGTCGGACAAGTAATCCGAAGGGTCAGACCGCGCCTCGTATTGTGTCGGAGTCTCAAGAGAACTCCACGGTTATTATGAACCACTAGAGCGCCTACTTATAGCATATTTTGCTAAGCATATTGATTATATACCTACTGTGTTAGCGAAATATACACTCGACTTTGTTTTAAAAGATGAATATTTGGTTTAAAAATGTAATAGGGTCAATAAATAAAAAACCGAATTACAAATTGGAGCAAAATAATTAAGAAAAAAAAAGTTTCGCTGCCTTCTTTTCCTTGACTACAAATAAAACTGTCGTTTGAAAGAGATGATAATGGTTGGTGGAAATATCTAGAAGGATGATATTGAAAGGAGCAAACGGAACTTACCTCTATTAGTTACCTTCGATCTAACTGGTTCAGAGTTAACTTTCCACCTCACTTCAATTTATGATGGTTCTATATTCTCATAATGTAGTAATATAATTGGATAATTGCATTTTTAAATATTATTACGAGAGACAGCGGCGGCGGTTGCGTGTTGGCGTTCCGTTTTTGAATAGGAAGAGGAAGGGATTATGTATACATAGACTAAATAGAGCGGGGGGTGTATAGACAATATAGACAAGAAATAACATAGAATAAGAAGAAAATATATTATAACAGATGGCGTTAACATGGTTAATTATGAATATTTAGAACAAGTCAATAACATCAAAATGTTCGATAGAAAAATAGAAAAATGTTGTTTCAACCGGCAATTAAATAAGTCGTCCGATGAGAGTCATACAGAATAAAATATACAAGAAGCAACATTTAGCAGTGCATGGTCGGTAAATGTAAATGAGAAACACTCTGAACTGGTGCAGATTTAATGAATCTGAAGGAAGTGAAAGAGGTTTGTTTTTAAGCTTGTTATTTATATAGGTCACATTAACATTCGTACTGTTCGGTGTAGAAAATAAAATGAAGTCTACATAGATTTTTCTAGTAAATAAATACGAATACACAAGTTTTTTTTACTAAAAAAACTTGTTTATTCTTTCTTTCCTTGTAAATGTGTAAAGAAAAATAAAAATAACAAAATCCTTATTCATTGAAAATTTTAAGTCGAGAAATATGAATGAAATTGTTTATCTATTTTCTGCCCGTGATTCACAGTAAATTCTTAGAAAATACTCGTATATTTTAAGTATTATGTTGTAAATAACAGAAAGTTCATTGTTACTAGAACGTAGGTTTTAGCAGCCTTGTTTATTTATATTTTCTATTAAATACTTAATGAAACAAGGCCGTTATTAAATGGCTTCTTTCAATATACATAACTGGGTTGTACGACGATCGAAATATCTAATTGTAATTTTATTTGCATTCAAACCATTGATTATATTTAACTAGGGCGCTTGTTAACGCCTTCTTACCACTAGCATGTGGGTTGTAACTAATATATATTATATATATATATATATACATTTTTTTTCCTTCTATTTTTGTAAATTGAATGTAATGTTATGTACATTTTTTTCGCTAATAAAAACAAAAGACTCATTTTTCTTCATTCATTTGTTTTTTAGGTTAGGTATAAATTATTTAAAAACTATGTAACGCAGTGAAGAATATATGAAACGCAGGCGGAGCCGCGGGCACCTGCTAGTTATTGTATAATATAAAAGACAATTAAGAACTGTTTATAAAGCCAATGGAAGTCCATTGGAACTGTGCAATTGGTATGTCTATTATATTATGTATATTGTATATCCTATATGTTCACTAGTTTTGAGGTATTTGTACTTGAAAGGAACCCCATTAGATATAGAAGATAGATTATCGGGTGCCGGTGACTTCGCGTGCACGTGAATTATATATTTCTAAAAATATTTTTAACATTTATTCGATGCACATTCGATATCAAATGGATATCACTAACAAAATTTGTAAAAAAAAGGAACGTACAGACAGAACCTACAGATTTATTATTAGTATAGATAGATACATATAGATTCGTCCCAGAATGTCTTATTATTATTATTTTTCATTTGTTTTACTGGAAAATTGTTCTTGACAAATAATTTATAATTATCCAAGTTACGATATAGTGTAGTTGCAAAATATCTACGACATTTGGACATTATAACTTATTATGAATACTAAAAGGATTAAAAACAACATTTATATATGTATAAAGATTATATATACATTTTATAAAAGAGATTACTTTTTAATTTATCATACTTTATTAACCATTCGTATGTATTATGTCATGATTTACGACGTAAATTTAATAAACCAATTAACGAGTTCGTTCATTAGTGCATTCTATCTATATTGCACTTCTGCCATAAGGAGTTAAAAGAGTTTTATGTACATATAACTAGTTAAAGAAGAATCATTAACCTCTATTATCTTAGGTAGGAAACTCCTTCTAAAAGTTTAGACATTTCAATAATAAAAATGAAAAATATATATATTACAGTTTTTCTACAAATGAAAATGTTTTTAATCTAAATGAATCATCATACATTTAAAAGAATCGTCTCTTTCAATATTGACTGTAGAAAGTACTTTTAATAATTATTTTAAACTAGCTGAACTCGGCATGGGTGGCGTTACCACGGAAATATTTTTATGGGCCTTCGTGTGTGTATCTGCAGAACATTACATCATAATCGGTTAATTAGATTAGGAGTGCATAGAGGACAAACATAAATTGATTTTTTCATTCCATTCCATTCAACCGAAAAACATCATCTACTGCTGGACATAGGTCTCCCCCAAAGATCTCCACGACGACCGTTCTTGCGCCATCCACATCCATCGGAACTCCGCGACCTTCACCGTCGTCGTGGGTCGACCTTGTGGGGGCCTACCCACTCCTCATCGGGCATCGGTTCTACGAGCAATGTGCCCAGCCCACTACCACTTAAGTTTAGCAATTCTTCGGGCAATGTCGGTTACTTTGGTTCTTCTGCGGATCTCCTCATTCTTGATTTGATCACGCAATGAAACTTCATACTTCAACTTCTAGCATAGCCCTCTCCATTGCTCTTTGAGCAACTTTGAGCTCTTTTATTAGGGCCATTTAGAGTGACCACATCTCAGAGCCGTATGTCATCACTGGTAACATACACTAGTCGAAGACTTTCATCTTGAGACACTGCGGTATTTTGGACGAGAAGATTTTGCGTAGCTTCCCGAGCGCGACCCAACCGAGTTGGACTCGACGATTAACCTCTTTCTCGAAGTTGGATCTACCTAACTGGACGGTTTGTCCCAGCTCATGGGGGAGATGATTGCCATAATCGCCACACTGGGCAGGCGGGTTGGCGACAGCGGTCAGGAGTTTGTGGTACTCAGAGAATGCTATTGCCCATCCTCTGGTTTATCCCTAGTCGCCTTTTACGACACACACGGGAAGATATGGGGTAGTACTATTCTTGGCCAGCACCATACGGTTAATTGATTGTTATGTAAGTAAAAATATGCTGCTAAAAAACCAGACAATTTTTTAACTAAAGGCATAAAATTGATTTAAAGTTTGGAAATCATTTTCAACTTGATTACTGAAGTAATTCCTGAAGTATTGCAAAAATATTTTCACAATTTGCAAAGGCGAGTTTTATTATTTTCATATAAAGATATTTATTACCATAATAGTATCGCATATTGTTGAAATGACGGGGATAAGTTTTTTTATAAATTTAAATTAAAAACTTTAACGATGACTTTCCCCACTTGTCTTAGGCAGCTCGTTGACAGTGGGATAGGAGCTTTGTTTGTTTCGAACAAAACTTTTAATTAACCATACTTTTTAAACTAGCCTTTGTTAACCATCTTATACTTAAGCTCTCACTGTTGATACTTACTCATTAATTGTACATTATTTTTATTTTTTGATAATATGCATATTTTTACAATTTGCCTTCTAGTTATAGAATTACCAACCTGCCTTCAATATTTGTAGGTACATTATACCTTATCAATTTCAAATTTCCAAGACAAAGTATTATGTAATAATTATAATGTGGCTTAATAATAAATATGTATTATTTATGAACATACATTTAAACAGTGTTTTTCTTGTGATGTAAAGGTGTGTAAATAAGAAATAATATAAATTGTAATACGTAAAAGTTTACATGTGGAAACAGTTTTTTACAAGTAAACAACGTTGTATGTTACAAGTAAAGGAATAATATTGTACTATTTCTGAAAAATTAATCTCTTAAAGAATAAAAATCTAGAATATTAAAAAATATATATTTTAGGTATTTTTGCGTACCTATATTTAATAGTCACAAAAAAGGATATTTATGTAGATAGCACATTTGTAGCTTTTAAAAAATATTATGGTAAACAGTTCTCGTGAGAAACCTTACAAAAAGAATTGTCAAGTTAACGGGAGAGCTGTGAAGGCGCGCGGGTGCCGCGGGGTGAGGTCACGGATCAGCTGCCACCCATATTGATTCCTCTGCCTGTTTGATCGGCGCTCTCGTCCCCTCTCGCCCCGCCAACAAACCGGTACCATAGATTAATAGATGAGAGCAACTTTTATGATTTCAACTCATACAGAACAATGGCGCGATTAAAATTTTGGGTGTCGGTGCAAAACAAAAGATAACCACCGTATTCAAAATATATCGATTATTCTGAAATACTTTAACTACATGTGCGATTATTTAAATATTTAAATTAAGTTTATTACAAATTTAAATAAATTATAATTTAATTATTATAATTAATAAATTAAAAATTAATACCCATACGTAACCGAATTCTGGGTAAGCATGTGTTGCTCCCGGAGGAGGTACAGACGCTCTCTGCCAAAAAGATCCTAGAGTACATTCAGGTTGTAGGTCTAGGCAGTGAGGTTTAGCAATATAGGGGCGATCACAATAGATCTGACTAGGTCGCAGTGATACAGGACTGTTTAAGCCTGCATAGCCCCTTTTCGAATAATAATAATAATAATAAATTATAAAAAATATTTTTATTTAAATTTATGTACCTACTCTCCTGTCATTGATTTAAAGTGTATAATGATAAAAAGAAGAATTTTTAGGGACGCATAGATTTTATATGTAGGTACATATTTTACATTAGAAAAGAAGAAATAGGTCAAGGTAAAACCACAAAAAAAAATTATGTACTTTTAACAAATAATTTCGAGTTTTCAATCTCATTTGTATTTTGAAAAAGTTTTGAAGTAAAATTTTAGCTTAATCGAAACTCATATACATTTTTTAAAATTAATATTTCACATTGTTCGGTTATTTTCATCATTGACCAGTCAATAATACAAACTTGTTACTTACAATGGAAATTTATTTTTGTAATCTGTTGCACTAGTAGTGGGTAATTTGATTTTTACTGTCGACAGTGTTGTAAAAATGTCATCGGAACGCTTGGAACGTTAGACGTCATGGAACTACGTAGTGAGTTGTTGTGGTGTGTGTAGCAAAAAGCGTCCGACTCTATAATGAAAATGAAGATAGAGAACAGATTCAAGAGAATCACTACATGAAAACTACAATATCATATAACACTAATAACCTGGGTGTGTCTACGACTCGATCCACTAAATTTTACCTACATCGATGATCCGTTAGTTTATTTACTAACTCGTCACTCGTTTACAATCTTTTTGCATTGTTACAAAATTTTGAAGCACCGGAAATTATTTGAACGTTGATAAAAATGATTTTATTTTCAACTAACTGTCTGCTCGTTGCTGGGCCCCGCTATTGATATATTCTTCAACACGTTTTTTATTCATTTTTTTATATGGAACCCTAATTATTTTCCTAAAAACAATTTGTTACTAAGATAAAGTAAAAATATTTCTCATAAATTATAATAAACTGTGCATTGAATCAAATTCTATTCACAATTTTATGTGCTTTATTTTTTTTACGGGGATCTCTAATTATTTTCGAAAATTCAAAATTTTTACTCGGAGTAATGTCAGCTATCTACCAAAAAAAAACCCGTCAAAAGCCGTTCCGGAAATTACCTATTACAAACAGATAACAATAAAAAAAAAATGTATTTTATCGTATATACATTAATATCTATTTAGTAAAAAAATGTTATATTGACATTACAAACAGACACTTCAATTTTATTTATTAGTATAAATTTAGGTTGCAGAACATAACAATTCTGTTCGATTGGATTGACGAAGCACCTATCACGTTTACCATCCACCATAGCAAGACTTAGGCGTGGCGCATTCCGACATCTTTTGACGTTAATCCAGACTCTCTTTTGACTTAGGCAGTTTTTTTTTTTTGTCGTATACTGGGTCTCAAGTGAAGAAAAAGCCTATTGGTGCTCGTCGACAGATTTTGAAACTTAGATAACTGCTACAGTTAGCAAGGCCGGTATTATTAGAGAATGCCGTACAACCGATAAAACAACTGATAAAAGATTGTTACGTTTTTCCATTATATAACCATGAGGCAAAATGACGTCACTATACTATTCATCAGTCAGTCAGGACTATAATCAAAATACAACACAACAAATTAGAAAGCTATAATTACACGTCATCAATTATACAATAATTTGGTTTATCTAATATTAATGGACCGACGACCCGGTGAAGGTCGCGGGAGTCAGCTGGATGCGGGTGCCGCAAGACCGGTCGTCGAGGAGATCTTTAAGGAAGGCCTATGTCCGGCAACGGAAGTCTTTCGGTTGAATGGATGGGTCGATGGAATATTAATTTGCCGTACATACACTTGCATAAAGATACTTTTATTCTTTTTTTTACACGGTATAGGCTCAGTGCTTTAACCACAATCACGCCTGGTGATAAGAGTCCAGGATGGTAACCACACTAGGCCCAGATATACTGGTTCTAATAAAGAGAAAATAATAATATAAATAAACAAATCTTAATTTTGTTACCCTCACAATGTACAAATAAAAGTTACAAAAATATTATGAATTGTATGAACTCGATTAAAAATAATATGATGTTTCACAACACTATTATTAGCTGATCGGTCGTGACCGATTGACCTAGGAAGATAAATTTAGATTTACCTTTATTTATTTATTGCTACGATATGATACCGTCTAGACTAATATTTTTATTTTTTATTCGATGTATTGAGTTGCAGCTGGCTAGCACAAAAATAACAAAAATCAAACAATCAATGAATGTACATACGTAGACTAAAATCATATCTCCTTAAAGTAAAAATAATATAAGGAATACGTAAATTTTAAATATAAATAAAAATGAATGTTGCTAGCCGCAAAACTCGAGAAGTTTCGTATGTTCCTTAAGGCACACGGAAGGTTTTAATAATAATCCCGTGTCGCCCCCATCCCAAATGCAGCGGACGGCCCCGGGGGGTTTTAGTGGGTATTTCCGGGCGACTCTCGCCCGGGCGAGTCCCACACTGGCACGGAGCTCGTCACTCCGTGCCCCCTTATCTATTGTATTTGGAGGACTTTGATCCTCCAAATACAATAGATAAGGGTAGTGCGTAAATGCATTTCCCCCCGTCAAAAAAAAAAAAAAAAAAGGTTTTAATAATAATAATAAAAAAAAACAGTTGTCTAACAGTTGACGTAAATTATCAACGTCAATTTAAACAAAACAAATGCGCGTTTTAATTATTTATGGTGTACATTCAAGTTCATTAGCGCATGTAAAAAAAAAATCAAATACAAAATTTGCCCATATTGTAAGGCATTGAAATACAAAAATGAAGCAAATGGATTATGTTGCGCAAATGCAAAAGTGAAATTAGTGCCACTGGTCCCACCAACAGAGCCATTGTACTCCTTGGTTTCAGGAACTGGAACTAATTTCATACATTTCCTTACAAACATACTAAAATATAACCATTGCTGCCAAATAACTTCCTTTGAGGCAACAAATATAATTCTTAATAATTTCATGCCAACCTTTAAAGTAACACGATTTTTTTTGTGTTTGTTTACATGCTACAAATTTCGGTTTAATTTATGTTTTTGATTACAAGCTTTAACTTTTTGGTTTAATTTAAAGATACAAGGACAAATTTACCACAAATCAGGATAGCTGTTGCTAGTGACAGACGGTAACTACAAATTCTTGCAAATTTATTTCATGGGAAATTCAACAGAGGAAATTAATCTACGTTGTACAAATAACAGATCGATGAGGAGGTCTATTGTAAAAGAATTACAAAAATTTGTTTTATCAACATAAGAAGTTGATTACATTGTTTAAAATTGTATTGGATCACATGCCAACTGATAAATCATAAAATTGTAAACAAAGCTGATAAAACTCCTGTATGGCAACATGCAAGACGTTTCTATGCAGCAACAAATGATGAAGTTGCCATTGTAATGGTCAAAGAAAATCTGGAAGCCCATGATATTGTTTTATATCGCAGAAATGATCAGTTACAGCGTATGTATGAAACACATCGCTCATATGACGCGTTATAATATCGAATATTATTTTGGGAAAGGTGAAGATGGTTACCATTTTTTTATCAAGATGATAAATCTTAATACGGGCAATTAGAAATTTGTGGCATTGCATTATTTTTGTGTACAATTATATTATTATTGAATAACTGTCATCAAAACATTATTTTATTTACAGGTGCTGAAACGAATAAAAAAGTTAGTTCAATGAAAAATTCATACTGTCTGATGGTTCGTGAAAATAAAGACAATCACATATTGAAATGTCGGCGATTATTTCACCAATATGCTGTTCCTATGTATGTCAAAATAGAAACAGAAAGATTGGCATTCATCAAATCAAACCAGACCAAACTCCGTTATGAAGAATAAATTCGCCTTCGGGATGCAATTACTACTGATGGAAATCCAAACAATGTCGGCCCGATGACAATTCTTCCAGCAATCTATATTGGAAGTCCTCGTATATCGCACATGAATAAATATGTTCAAGATGCCATGACATATGTTCGTCATTATGGCACCGCATATTTATTTGTCACTTTCACATGCAATCTTAAGTGAATAGAAATCAAACAGGAGTTATTACCTGGCCAATCACCGATTGATCGCCATGATATTACACTGCACGATTCTTCCGTCTTAAGTTGAAATTTTTAATGGATTTAATTATGAAACACAGTGTGTTTTGGTGAGACGTGCTGCTGGATGTATACTATGGAGTAGCAGAAACGTAGATTACCTCATACTCATATCCTGATTTGATGAATTGAGAAAATATGACCAAATGAAGGTAATCAAATTATATCTGTTAAAATGTCTGATGTACAAGACAATCCAGGCTTGCATGAAGTTGTTATTAAAAACATGATTCATGGCCCATGTGGCAATCTTAATCCAAATTCACCATGTATGGTATATGATAAATGTTTGAAACGGTATCCACGGGAATTAGTATGAGAAACAATTACCGGGAACGATGGCATCTGCTATATCGTCTCCGATCGACTGCATATAATGGAAGATCAACAGTTGTAAAAGTAAATCAATAAAATTGATAATCGTTGGATTGTTCCTTATTCATCAATCCTATTAAAGACTTTCAAGGCCAACCTCAATGTTAAATATTCCATCAAATCTATAAAATACATTTGCAAATATGTAGCAAAAGGAAGTGATATGGCTGTGATTGGAGTTAGTGTTGAGAATTCTATTGATGAAGTTAACCAATACCAAATGGCCCATTACTTTAGCAGTAATGAAGCAATTTGGCGCATTTTTTCTTTACTTATTCATAAAAGATACCCGACTGTAGTTAATTTAGCAGTTCACTTAGAAAATTGCCAAAAATTGCAAATACGAACATTGTTTTCTATATTAAATCGACATACTTCCCGTCAAAACCAATTAATTTATGGATGGATATGTGTGACGACATCTGGCATCAAATGCGCACTAGTGCAGGGAATATACATTTACAATATAAAGAAGAAATTTACAACGAGACATTGATATTAATTGAAGTCATGTGCTTGATGATGTCAAACAAAGTATTATCTCAATTACGCATGGCCCTGCCTAATGTCCCAATGCACGACGCTTTTAGTCAAGAGTTGCGACGTGAAAAACTGTATGATCTCGATGCTTTAAAGGTATCAGTTAGAATAAATGTTCCGCTGTTGAACCAACAACAACAATATGTCTTTAATTCACTTATGAAAGTTGTAAATGATGGAACTGGAGGAATGTACATTTTGGACGCTCCAGGTGATACAGGAAATACTTTTTTGATTTTATTGATTTTAGCAACAATTTGCTTACAAAGAAATTGCATTCGCACATGCTTCATCTGGAATTGTGACCATATTATTGGTAGGCAGTCGAGTACCCGATTCAGCGCTAAAATTACTATTGAATATTCAAAGCAATGAAAGCATTCCGAAGAACTCAGCAATGGCAAAGGCTTTGCAGCAATGGCAAAGGCTTTGCAGCAATGTAAGTTGATAGTTTGGGATGAATGCACGATGACACATTAAAAGTCTTTGGAGGCATTAGACAGAACTATGAAAAATCTGCGAAACAATCAAAACCGATTTGGTGTAGCGATGATTTTATTAGCAGGAGATTTCCGTCAAACATTACCAGTGATTTCTCGTTCAACGCCAGCGGATGAACTAAACGCAAGTTTAAAGACCTCCATTTTGTGGAAATACATCAAGATACTACATTTAAATAGGAGTATGCATGTCGAATTTCAAAATAATAAATATGGAGAAATATTTTCTAAACAACTCATTGGCCTTGATAATGGCAAAATCCCTGCTGATGATTCGACTGGCTGCATTACATTTCCTGTTGATTTTTGTCACTTTACAAAAACAATAACCGAGCTCATACAAAAGGTGCTCCCAAACGTCGTTCAAAATTATAAATATCATTTTTGGCCGAGCAAACGTGCTATATTAGCTGCCAAAAACAAGGATATAGATGAAATAAACTTCAATATTCAAAATGAAATTGCCGGTGAATTATAGACATATAAATCATTTGATTGTGCAACTATTCAAGATGATGTCGTCAACTATCAACCAGAATTTTTAAACTCATTGGATTTTCCAGGATTAACATCCCATAATCTTCAATTGAAAGTAGGATCGGTAGTCATAATGTTACGAAATATTAACCCACCGCGTCTTTGTAACAGTACACGTCTATCAGTAAAAATTGTACTTAATAATGTAGTCGAAGCTACAATTCTAAAAAGAAAATATAAGGGAAAAGAAGTATTGATACGCCGCCTCCCAATGATACCTTTGAATTTAAAAACGACTGCAGTGGCAACGATAAAGCGGCTTGCTTTCGCAATGACCATATAAATTACAGGGTCAGTTTTTAAGTATTTGCGGCGTTAATCTGGAAAACCCATGCTTCTCTCATGGACAGTTGTGTTGCCTGCTCCGGCGTTGGGAAACCGTAAATTTGGTTTGTTTAGGCGCCAAGTAACCAAACAAAAAATATTTATACCATAAAGCATTAGAATGAGTATCATCAAGTTTATAAAGTATTGCCGTCTACAAAATTGAAACTTTATTTATGCAAGTAATCGTATTGTTGAGATATAAAGGACGTGATCATTTGGAAAAAAGTTATATTTATTTAATTATTACTATTAACTATTGACAGAACGAAGCCTGTCTGGACTATTAGTTTTAAATATTTTCTAGTTTTTATTTATTCAGGGCATCACGTGAAAAGCTCCGATCTATGTATATCACGATTCTTGTTTCTCTCGTAAGCGGTGTGTCACCCTGAGGGAACGATATTTATTCATTTATTTAAGAGGATTTCCAACAAAGAATGCGAAACAACATTTAATTAGAACGCGGCTAATCTATTACTAGTTGGTTAATTCATAACAAACTTTTATGTTCTTAAAAGTGTTAAGTATCTTTTACAAAAAAAATCGGCTTTCAGAAGACTAATAAAGCGAGCTCTTGTGTGCGAACTGACTTACGACTGGTTTAATTACGCATTCTTTTTTTCTCTAAAGTGTCAGCGATCATTCAGAAAAACCGATTTAGTTTCTTTAGTTTGATCTTATTTTTATTAAGATTCGATATGGAGATCGGCTGTAAATGCTGTTTACCATAAGGGTTTTGACAGTTCCACCGAAATTCAAGGCGAGTGCTTACGGCGGTCAGTTAGAAGAACACTACCTACAGTGGTATGGAACTCGATTTGGGCTCTACATGAGATGTTAATTCCATGGAATTACCCCAGGTAAATCTATGGTTGTCAAGGGAAACTACGGATCCTAAGGTCTCTTTTAAAACCCATAAACCACAAATGCATGTTATGTTAGTACATGCAAGTGTCAATGTATCGCGCTGGCGATGAACACAGGAGCCACTCCAGTTAGGTCGTTGCACGTCTTGGGCCCCGTGATAATGAGACCCCGGGCGACGTGGACACTCAGCGGAGCCGTGTGTGTTTTATGTGGTAGGCGCTATCTAAAAATGAAGTTCTCCTTAAAACTTAGATTATGGCTAATATATCTAATATTGTGCCGCCCTATTAATCAGCACTGGCCATTCAATAACCAAATTCTTCACTTTAATAAAATCAGTAATATACAAAATATTTTTTACAAGCAATAAACATTGTCTATAAAATGATTTGATAACAATGCTACTTTTTTCCAATCTTGGTTGGTAACTCATTGACCTCATCTCTATTTAGCTACTATCTAAATTATACTGGAACGCTGTTAAATGTTCTCATTTAAACATATTTATATTTGTTTTTAAAGATATTAAAGTTTATTTGTTTGTTTTTTATTTGATAATTATTATTTATTATTTTACACAAACTACTCCGTTATTTACAGAAACAACACAATTAAAACGTTCCAACAATTATTTTTCGATCCGATTAATCCATAGCTTTCAAGAACTTTGCCTCCCGCACACTCTCCGGATCCCCCTCAGGCGGCGAACCAAGACGTGTCTCGTTCCCCAACTGGGGAGACTCTTGTCGTCGCCGCCAGTGCGATACAGTGACACTGACCATGCATTGAGCATTACACGCACAACACCACACCACACACACTCCTGCACGCAACACGCAGGCACATAGGTCCTGTAAGAAACCTTTATTTTTTATTAATAATAAATTAAAAATGTAGGGATTAGCTAGGATCAAAATTTCGCGGGAGTTTTAACACTCAGGTAGCGGCCAAGCCGAGGTTCGAACCCTTGTGCTAGTTACCTTTTGTGGCTGAGTGCCTTCAGCACTCGCCCACAAAGTTCGGTGAAGCTGTAAAGGCCCTTCCGGTCAACAGCATTTGCTAGGTTAGAAAAAAAAAAACAATAACTTTGCCATTATACACTTTATTACAAAAGTAGCTGTTCCCGCGGCATTGCTCGCATATTATATTGCCTAATACGCACAATTATTCACTGCATAATATTATTTTTAAATATTCAATGGAAAATATTCTAAAATTGGGCCCTATTCTTTTTACAGGACGTAAAATTATTTTTGGTACTAAAATAAAGCAAAGATATTTAATGCAAATCGAAATACTTTCTAGTAAAACAAACCGTTGAAGCGGATTTTGTTCACAATATCTTTTAAAAAAATATATGTTTTTCGCGGCACCCTAATTATTTTCTTAGAATAATATTACCTACCTAGTTTACTCCTTATAACTTCAAATAACCAGAGAAATTTCTCTCAAAATCCGGATCATTTCGGAGATTAGCCGGGACAAACTATTTGTATAGATTATTACGCTTATTTCATATTTGTTGTTATTTAATGTGTCGAGTACCCATAAAAAAAATAAGACAATAGAAAGACAATGGAAAGCTAGCGTAAACGCCAGGTAAGTGCTCGAGGAGTTAATTTATATTTTAATTACACTACCAACAATATTTATGTTAAGAGTGAAAAAATAACACTGATATCATCCTCGCACTCCTTTCCACGCAATTTCGATTACATTAACCCTACAATATGGCGTTAAATTACAGTTTCATAACGATTAAGAAGTTATGAAAATATCTCTTTTTATATTCCCAAAATTCGTTGTACTGGTTTCTACAGATTAAAAACTTTTGCAATTAGTTATCGTATGAAACAGTGATGCCTATTCTGCGTGTTTATAAATTTTACTAATATATATTATTCATATTAAATAATATAAAACTATTGTGAATTACGATTAACGCTATCTAAGAAATTTATTTTCAAAACGCTCCCTTCTATAAATGTGATTGTATTATTATAAATTAATTTTATAATTATTATTAAATAACTGTGAACAAGATTTGGTACAATTTAATTTTTTTTTAGCTTTAATTATTTTACTTAGCTTACTTACTAACTCAATAAAAATTGTCAAATGTAGTGCGAACTAATTGAGGTCTATTAATTTCTTCAACAAAGTGCAAATACCAAGGCTAAATTAAACTTTGTCTAGTGTCGGCTTAGCGCAAAACGACGCGATAAATAATTACTGGTACTTGAGAAATATAGTGGTCTCTAGACGTTTACGTGACTTGTATCGCACAAATCGTTAACTGTAATAGTAATAACTGAATATAATACTACTTGACATTTCGTAATTACAAAGATATCGAACACGTAGTTAAACAAGGATACATCTCATTATCTCAGACACAGAGGTTTATGTAGAATTAAATTATAACAGAGTGTACATAACGTAACCTTGCATTAAAATATTTAGGTAAAACACATTTTACTATTAACAGATAATTAATAGTTTAATTTATTCTGGAAGTTCGTTTTATTCTGGTCACTTTTACATTCTTTTTTTTCTTTCTTTCTGAGTAATATATGTTATTTTTATTGTTCAGGCTACTAATCAACTAAATTTCATGTTTCGAATCGTGAGCACGCGAAATATAGAAATAACCGCATGAAAAGAATGATTTGTTCAAGTTGACGCCACAATACTGGAATGTTTAACCTTTCACTTTGTTGGTGGTCGCGTGTTTAATAGAATTGCAGTCTTTCAAAATTCAAGAGCATTTCGGGCTAAACTAATAAATACATATTCGTGGTATAAATACAGTTTTTCCTTTTCTTTATCGATCATTATGCTGATTTTGAGGCATACATTACATACGGGCGTATTAAATGAATAATTGAAAAGATCGGATATTAAGAATTGGAAATTTGATTTTAAAAAATCGCTTTTAACGATCAATTTTATACTTTAATATTTTATCTAGCCTCTCTGATCACTGTAAAGACAGCCATTTCTCTAACTTCCAACCAAAGGTACTATCCATTACATATTCCATTTATAACTATTCAACGATCACGTTTAATCCCAATTATGTATTATATTTGAGAAATATTCTATGTACAGAAGAGTTATTTAGGGGCGCTTATCGACTAACTCAGAATTGATAGTACCTGTGGAACATTAAATGAATATGCCACACGGATAAGTTTGTCGATGTCAGCTGGTATTAGAATAAAATGATACATGTAAACTTCGCATGTAGGCTAGAGTACTTGATGTTCCAAGTAATTGTTAGTGATTAACGTTCACATCTACATTCATCCAAAGGTATAAAAATAAAATTATATAATACATTAGTATGCATTTGAAGGAATCGTTCGATCTTAGTTTTGACATACATAAGATAAAATGTTGGATTAATTACTAACACATTAAGCTGTAATATTTTTTCCATCAAGCTTTTACGATAGCGTAAAAAAACTTTTTTAAATTTTAAAACAAAACCGGCTTCAAATGAATAAATCATAAAAATGCACTAAAAAGTCAATAAATAATTACTCTATTAATCTGCTTCGTTAACTTTGAAATTGGTGCCAGATTATGGATAACAAAATGGTGTAAATATTCGTCGCTAATTATGTTGGATTTTGATTAATTGTTCTTTAAAATCACCCTAGTCTTTTTTTTTAGCTTATGTGTAATTGTGATAAAGTTTAGGCAGTTATTTCCATTTGTAAATGACTACATTGCTTATCTCTAGCTGGCACCGACTCCAAAATTAACGAAGCAGATTAATAAAGTTATTATTTAATGACTTTTTAGTGCATTTTATAGTTTTTTTTTTTTTTAATTCGGTTTTGCTTGTAATTAAAAAGGGTTTTTTTTTTTTTTTCTACTTTTTGGTCTAAGTATGTATTTTTAGGTATAGCCGTGAAACCTACTTCATTAACTACGAATCATACCTTTGGAAATGAATATATGAAATATGTGTAAGTGTCTACAATATTCAAGAGTTTTTTCTCAATTTCTCTGAGTTCCACTGATCAGATCCTGATTTGGTGGAAAATGGGACCACCTCAGAAGTGTACTGCTTCGAATAAAAAAAAATGCAAATCGGTCCAGAAATGACGGAGATATCGCGTAACAAACTTACAAAAAAACATACAGACGAATTGATAACCTTGTCTTTTTTGAAGTCGGTTAAAAATAGAGTTGGTAACCGTGAAAACGGTTTGTCAAAATATTGCCGAATAATATAGTGGTGATTGATATGTGTTTCATTATTTCGATGCACAATATTAGTATCACACTGACTTTATTCATTATCGTTACTATCATTGCAAAATATATTAACTTGAGGTGCATTATATCTCTGTTATACTCCTCACCAGCTAGTTCTTTGTCGACTCGAAAGATGGTAGTTAATTTACTCCTAGAAAGTGTCGGTCAGTTTACGGTGACTTTTATTTATTCAGAGAAAAAATCCGTATGGGCTTTGAATGCTAGTACAACGCATACAAAATAGCACAACGTTGATATATTTCGAGATTCTCGTAAATGATAAAATATTTTTCTAGGAATCGAAGTTTTCTCTCGAGATCTGTAAAGTTCTTTTGGCGTGTTTGGTTGCAAATAAAATTTTAATTGAAAACTTGAGGGCAATGACAAAATGCAAACGATCAAAATTAAAAATATGTTTAGCAAAACTATAACAGAAATTCAGTAACTAGAAATATTGGAATTGATTGGTACGACGTTTACTCGTCGGAAATAGCAATCAATCTACGTCAGACATGCACAACAGATGGTAGCTGTTGTTTTAACTATGCAATGTAGATGTGTTTACGTTTGCTTATATCACAAGCTAAATGCAAAAAAGTGCATATTTTTTTTAAATTATATCTTCTAAAATTTTCAATACAATTACATGTACAAAGATAGCTTACAAATTGATTATTATAATAATGATGGAAATAAAATTAAAATTTTAGTAAATGTATTTCTTGTTTAACTGTTTATTATAATTATTACAATGATAAAAATAGTTTATTAGTTATAAACAAAACTGACTTCAAAAGAAATAAAATATAAAAATGCACTAAAAATTCAATAAATAATTGCTTTATTATTCTGCTTCGTTAATTTTGAAATTGGTGCCAGCTTATGGACAACAAAGTATATTACGTCGCTAATTAGATTCAGTTTTGATTAATTGTTATTTAAAATCACCCTAGTCCTTTATTTAGCTTATATGTAATTGTGATACAGTTTAAGCAGTTATTTCCATTTGTAAATTACTACATTGGTTAACTCTAGCTGACACCGACTCCAAAATTAACGAAGCAGATTAATAAAGTAATTATTTATTGACTTTTTAGTGAATTTTTATAGTTTATTCATTTGAAGTCGGTTTTGTTTTTAATTTAAAATGTTTTACTTTTATACTTTTTAGTTTAAGTAGGTATGTACTTTTAGGTGTAGTTGTGAAGCATACTTTAGAGTTTTGGAAACAAATCTATGAAACACGTGTAAGTATCTCTAATATTCAAGGGTTTTTCTCAATTTCTCTGAGTTCCACTGATCAGATCCTGATCTGATGGAAATGGGATCACATCTGAAGTGTACTCCTTGGATTAAAGACAAATTTGTAAATCGGTCCACAAATCAAGGAGAAATCAAGTAACAAACATACAAAATAAAAATAAAAAAAAAAACATACAGACGAATTGATAACCTCCTTTTTAAAGTTGGTTAAAACGTAACACACAATCGATTAATACGCATTTTTTTTTATTTCAGTAAAAGCTTTTCCAATAGTTAATACATAAATAGAATTTATTGTTTTTACTAAATTTATATTAATTATCTCCTTGGTAAAGTATGTGCAGCTTGCTTAAACTTGGCTCGGCTTCAATTCGCACTAGCGGCCGCCTCATCGCAAAAAGGCGGGTATTAATTTTCACTGCCGGCGCTCTCTAATAACGACGTATAACTTTTGGTAACTAAGCTCGTGTTACACAGTCTTTGTCTTTCTATTTTATACTAATTTTAAATTGTCACTTTTTTGTATAGTTTCCAAGAGTTATTACAGTCACCGTCATTGACACATGTTTTTGTTGTAATTGTACTTTTATATCTAGTGGCATATGATACCAATCACAACAGATATTGTAACGTGATAATGCAGCCAAAGATGGTACTGATTGTCACGCTAAATCTAAAAGAAGAATTGTAGAAACGCATCAGTATATTATGCTTGACGGCATATTTTCAACCTAAAATCATACTTAGCCAAGTGAGTGCTAACATAAAGAAGTCCATTCATAATTAATGTCGTTCTAATAGACTAAAATTACGTAATTAAAAATTGAGAATAATCAAAAGTTTATGAATTTGAATGAACAGATTTATATTGTGAGCTGCCACGTAAAAAACCCACAATAATATATTCGTTTCAAAAGCTGTTTCATGAGAAAAAGCACTTTACTAATATAAATTTAAATTATTAAGTTCGTATCAAATATCTACAATATCGGTACCAAGTTTGCTTAGTAATGAATTGTAACGATCATAAGCGAATTATTTCGTTTTGTAATTACACAGCCAACATCAGATGTTTTTACTGTTATTGTACATTGTCCTAATAAAATACATTCTACAACAAAATCTATGTACGAGTGCACCATCACTATAATAAGAAAAAATTTCTTAGATAGTAAAAATGTTCGTAACTTTTAAGCCAATAACGATCAATAGAACTGAGCTAGAATGCTAGTTCGAGATACTCCTAAATTCATATTCTGCGTTAAAGTGATAAAATATTTTCTATCTTATATAATCTCCTAACATCTTTAAATAGTAATAACTTTAAACATATCTATCTATATGAATAGGTCAAAATCGTTAGTTTAAAACATTAAAATAAAAATAACCTTTAATAGAGATTTTTTCATATCAACGGTCTTAATTATTTCTTAAACATAAATTACTAAAAAGTCAGCTATTAAGTAAAGATACTACATCTATAAAAGAGTTATAATATATATATATATATATATGTAAATTAAAATGGGGTTCCTTAGATGTACCATCACCTCAAAACTACTAAACATATCAGGATGAAATTACAACATTCAACGCGGAATTTTATATAGATGGTTATAAGCTATTTATTTATTTCATTCCAATTTACTCTTTTGTACATTTTTTCTTCTTTCGTTTGTTTTGTTTAGGTACGCAGTGGAGAATATATAAAACGCGGGTGGAGTTATGGGCACCAGGTTTTATAACTATATAACTCAGCACATTCGGTGACGACAAATAGGTACGTAATGCAAGTAGGTCACCATGCCGTGCTATCGGGGAGACGCGACTGGGAGCTCGATCGTTTTTCTAAAAGAAAAATTTCAACTCACTTAGATCCCTTTCAACTTGGTGCAAATACCGTATGAAAATTACCGTTCCGTATCTATTAAAGCCTAAGAAATAGCAACCGTTGGAGTATAATTGTGCATCCATGCATTATTTACAATTAATTAAGCGTTACAGATTTATTGGAAATTCAAGATATTTTTCCAAGATAGTTACTGACAAGCTTATTAGTGTAATCTATACTAATAAAGAAAATTGATGTGTCTGTTTGTAATGACAACATAACATTTTTTTACTAATTACATATAAATGTATAAACTATACCTATACCAAAAATACAATTTGAATTTTTTCGTCTGTCTGTTTGATCCAGGTAATGTCCGGCAAGTCTCTGAAATACTTTTTTTCGGTGCATAGCTGAAGTTACTCCGCATAACTTAGTACTTTTAATTTTAGAAAAATAATTAGGGTTCTTTGGCCTTCCTCTATGTTTCCATTCTCTACATTCATATTCATTACTATTTTACCCACATGCGCTTCCTCTCTTCTCATAACATGTCCATACCACGACAAACGGGAACCTTTCAACTTTTCTACCACTGGCGCCACTTTCAAACTCCCTCTAATATATTCTTTCCTTACTTTTTAACCATTCTAACAGAATATTAACCCTTGAAGTTTGAAAACTGTAAAATGTTAACATTTATATAACACATTTTATGATAAATAAAAACAAATAATAAAAGGGTTTGTGTATACAACATAAACACGAGATATACTATTGGTAACAAAAAAATATTTGCTTATGATGAAATACATATTTTTAATTATTCCCATATTACTTTACTGTGGTATTATAAGTTTATGGTAATTAAAATAAACCCGAAAGGAAGAATAATTATCGTGTGGCGTTTCAAAGAAAGAATTATAAAACACGAAAGGGACAACTGCGGCTCGGACTGATTTTACCGAATGCAAAATAGACGAAAACATCACTTCGTAGTACCCTGTTTCCTCCTCCATAACCGAACTGTTTTTAATTTTTAATTTTCTTCCAGTTTAAGAATAATAAAGACTTCGGATATGCCTCTACGTTTTGCTTTTTTTAATTTTATAAGGCTCCTAGTTTCTATAATAACTAATTTATGGAAAAAAAAATCATAACGTACGGGGCATGACGGTGGATATATATTATTTGGTGTAAAAATATTTACCATAATGCTATTATCCAGAGAGAAAACAGGGGACTACGTTTGTATGGAACAAATGCCGCTAGGATACCCTCTTAATAATCTTTGACATGTTAACATTATTATCACCCACTATAGAATTACTATCTTAGTCTTAACTTCTAAGTTGTTCTTACTATGCTAAAAACAATTAGTTGTTCGCAAGACCGCGTTCGTAAGTTTGTTGATATAAAATTAGATCCTCTAAAGAGATTATTGTTATATTTTAGCATGTAAATATAATTTAAATTAAGCACTCAAATACACAATTAACAATAGGAAACAATTAAAAGCTGGCGTAAACGCCAGGTTGGCTCTTGACCGGTTAATCAAATAAATTAACTAATTGTATAAACTAAAATTAATTAAAATGACCTGCTTGTGAAATTGTCTATATCTTGAAAAACAACATCAATCTTCGAATCATATCTCGCGGATAAAAATTTAACGGTAATTAAAGATAAAGCATGTATACGTTGAAATATCGGACAACTGCAAATCTATTTGTGTAGGTGGAAATATAAATGGATATCAGTAGTCATTGTTGGCGAAATATCCTGTATTGTATTAACATTATGAAGTGTATCTGTAGGTGAATTATACCCATCTACGCAAATAAGTGTTGTACAGTTGTTACACAACTTTTTCTCATTATTGTTGATCTATACTACTAAATAAAATTTAAGTGTCTTTGTAATATCAAAAATATCATTTTTTTACTAAATACATATGAATCTATATACGATACCTATACTAAAAATCAAATTTTTTAAATTGTTTGTCTATTTGTTCCGGGAATCTCCGGAACGGTTCCAGTGATTTTGACGGGACTGTTTTGCAGATAGCTGAAGTTACACCGCGTAACTTTAATTTTTCGAAAGGGGTTCCGTATAAAAAAATAAATGGAGTGAAGAATATGTGAAAGGAGGCGCAGCCGCCGTATTTTTTATACCGTACAGACTCAGCGTTTTGGCCACAAATTCACAAGAAGTTTGCCTCAAAATCTTAAGCACGTAGAACACAAAGGTATATGCACTCAAGTGATTCTACTGAAACACAAAAATAGGTGCTTAGCAACAGATTTCCAAACTTGAGCTAGTGAGGCAAGCAGTAGGGAAACCCCTAATTCTGTGTAATGGTTTCATCACGGTATTTGCCTTCACCGAAAACTGAAGCACTTTATAAAATAGAGTAGATGCTATTTAATCTATGTCCGCGTATAAACGATAGCAGAATACACTGCCACTAAGTCATAATCGTTTCAAAACCATTATATAAAAACAGAATAAAAGTATCTTCCATTAACAAACCCCTTTAAAGTAATTGAAATAATGTAAAGCAAAAATAAAACTCTTTAGAGGATGCTAAATTTTAGAGTAGGTTAACGAGCAAATTTTTCTATTAATAAATTTTAGGCGTTTCCATTGCGTTTTGTGGTTTACGCTATTGATGTAATGGCTCACTCGTTAATATCAAACATTTATATAATTAACAAATTTTGACCCATTGCTCAAAAATGCTTCAAAATAATTATGTGTTTTTTATTAGCAATTTAACAGAAAATTAGAAAAAACGTTTTTGAATTATTCTAGTTGTTATTGAACTAGGCTTACTTTAAATGAAATATTTACAGTATGCAATTTATGCATAATGTATTATATAAAATTCAAAATATTATTTATTTATCTTACGTGAAATCATTGAGAGTGAGGCATAGGAACTCAGTACGCACGCGCCAATCCCACGTCTGCGCATTACCACTTAACCTCAATCCGAATTCTGAAGCGTGTTTTTGAATGAAACTTCATTCGCAAGTCGGCTCTCAGGACTGTACTTTACTCTTACTTACTTACTTTATGACAATTACACCATTCTAAGTATTTCTGCTTTATTTTTCCAACAGAAATATGTAAACCAAGAAAGAGGAGATGCTAAAATGCTAAAACACTCCGACACGTGTTTGACAATAAATTTCCAACGTGGGAATAAATATCTGGACGGGCGAGTACTAAAAAAACACCATTAAATATTTTACCTTGTTAAAAATCTTTAGATTCAATGCAGTTATTATAATACTCATCAATTAACGCGATTGACAAGTACCAGTTTCATCGTTTAATACAATCTAATATATTAATTTAAAAATATTATATCATAATTGACATAATCTACCTACAAACTATTTTTTTTTTAAGGAGAATGAAGCTGGATCTTAAACGCTCCAAATTGAAAGTCAGATCACCTGCGGCTATTCAATATAATTCAGAGGAAATACTGCCTTTTTTTTTACGTGTGGAAACTCCTTGTAGCTACCCTACTGTTCGGGGGAACAAGGTAACAGTAGGGTTATGTGAGACTCCTACCCACTAAAACCAAACAGTGTACCATCTGTCGCCTTGGTGGTGGCTATACAGGATCGAAGTCGCATTTCACCGCTTAACCTCAGCGAACTACCCAGCTCTACCGCCGGGCTCCGATATTTCGGGAGACAGTTTGATACACTCTACTATCTCCCCTATGCACAGAACCTGTGCAATGGGAGAGGAGTCTCCCCAGCCTCTTCCTCTTAGACTCGATAAATATTATAGCAATGATTTTGCTCCCTGTGTATGTGTATACTGACCTGCCAAAAGTGTAGCCGAATATTTGTGGCGAAGATAGGTTACGCCAGCCATTTACCTGCACACGCCAGAGCAGAAACTAAATTTCTAACACTGGAGTTTTCATGTGGTCACTGTAACCGAAATCGGTTAGGAGCATATGACAAATCACACGTTTCTGTAATAAGTACTTTTTCCGCCATGTTATAAATATAGTATTGTTATGAAAACTGTGTATATTTACGTACCTATTTTTACATGTCTCTTTACCTGTATAGTGATCACCAGATGGTGGATCACGGTTAGCTTCTAGACCTACCAACCTGTTTTATCCTAGTTACAGCAAAATATGTCTAATCTTAAAATCACATCTAAATTTGTCTCAAAATATTATTTCATCAAATTAAGATATATATCAGAGGTTTTTGCGAGATTAGTATTCAATTAATGTAAAATATAGAACATTCATTTTGTTTAATTAGATTATTAAGTATTTTGCTTTATATTATTAAAAAAAGACTTGACATTTTAAAGACTGATCTCTCTTCATCATCTTTTGACCGGATGACACAGTTTCGCAGTAATGGATAAGGCGTTATTACGATGAAAATATATTTTTATAATATTATTTCTTAGTGCGATTTACAGGTAATTTTCTTTACTCATTGTTGTCCTAAAATAGTCCAATACATTACATTTGGGGTAACAATGAATGGACTTACGAGAAACCAGTCCCAGGCATCGTAAATCATTCATAACGGCTTACGCCTACTCTAGCTGTCTCGAGAAATATACTCGTAACACTTGGAAATATGAAAGTATTTAATTTTCTGTATAATAAAAATAGGTTTTACTATCACTAGCTATTCCAGCGAACTTCGTACCGCCTCAGAATAAGCAAATGTCGTGTTATCAGGTGAATTAAATTTAGTTTTACTTCCAATACACGAGGAAACTTCTCCAGTACAAAAAACAGAATTTTACTCATAAATTTTTTTTCCTGAATTTTTCTCTTATTTTAATTTTTATTGTACTATTCGGGCGGATTAAAATCCAACAAATCAAACACCATAAAAATCGGTCCCACAGTTCAATACATATATTTATAGATTTTACGAATTTAACGAAGCTTTATATTAAAAACTAAATATACAAACAGTCTTAAAGTACTGCACACATTATTGGCATATGTAGTAATGTATAGAAGAGTTACTTATTACTTTTTATAATTTTGATACGTAAATATAATTTTATAATATTCATTAAATTTATTATTATCTATTCTTACAATTTAGATTATTCTTATAATCTACATGTAATAGCAACGGTTGTAGGTATCTCACAAATAAAATAAAATAATCTTAAAGAAGAACATCAACAACTCGGTTATGGTGTAATAATAAAAATATTAGTAGGATATTAACAACTGAATTTTATTTGATAGAAGTATTTTAATTTTACATAGAAAACCAGCCATTACGAAATGAAAAACGCTTTTCGCCAATTGACTTCGAAATCACAATTCCCAAGTAATTACTGCGAAAATAAAGGTCATGATTGTATGGCATATAATGAAAAATTTAATAATTACCATAGCATAATTTAATTATGTTATCGCCTATTTAATTATTACATATTAGTCCCGTTCATAATTCTAAAATAAATTACATCTATTTTTGTATCTTAGTGAATGTATCCGATAATTTCATTCATTATTCGATTCATGAAATACAGAACGGTTTTTTGAAGGCACCTCAGTCTGTCATTTAATAGCTGTTATGGTGTTCATACAGGTACGGACCGGACCGCGGGCATGGTATATTGAGCGGCCGAGGTCATCAGTCGCCTAAGTAGGGATGGGCAATAACATTTAAAAAAAAAAGATTTTTTGAATCGATTCACAAAACATCAAGGTCCAAGAGATCAATCTTTTTTCTATTTGTTTTATTTGACTTTCTATATAGATAGTATTCTTTCAGTGGTCGAAATTAGACTACAATCATCATTTATTGCAAAAACTGTGTCCAATTTTTTTTATTAACAGCACTAAAGGTCATAAGTAGCAGTTTATGAAAAATAGAAGAACGCGTAACCTCCTAAAGAAAACAGTCACTGAGTTTTTATTTTTGCCTGTTTACAGATGATCATCATATCCTAGAAAACAAAAAGGACACTCTAATAATCGTTACTTTATTAGTTTGAATGATCGATCTTTTGGGCCTCGATGTTTTGTGAATCGATTCATAAAACTTAGATTCGAATCAATTAAAAATTTAACTTTTCCGAAAGGATTCCATCCCTACTTAGGAGACTGATAACATCGGCCACTCGCAGTACTGTCTGCGCTTCGATTCTTACGAGTGTTAATACTATTATTTTTAATTCAATAACTCGTGTTATTGACTCTATATTGTGTGATTTTGGAGTCATTTTACGTAATATAGTTTGTCTATTATGTAGAAGTGAATTGTATTGAAAATAATGCCAAGGACCGTTTACTTTGAAGTAACACGAAAATCAATAAATTTTCTACGAAAATTTCATGTGTTATTTTATAAATTACTTTTGGTTGATTGTCGTAGTTATCAACTAACTGTTTTAATTTAAATATTTTTGCATGGAATAAACCACATGAATAACGTGGGGGGAAGCATAACAAAATAATGAAATGAATCGTGCGCTATATTCATTTCTGCGTGATTACTAAGGCTCAGGAACCAAACGGCGCGACGTATCTGCTCCCATTAAATTAATCCGTAGATAACACCTGTTATTTCACATGGAGCACGAACAAAATATAAATGTATTATAATGAATCTTAAACTCGATAATTTATAATATTTTAAAATAAGTCTTGTTCAAAATAACATGCCGTGATTTAAAAAAAATAAGAATGCAATAAAAAAATACAATAGATTCTGGTGATTATGTTAATGTGCGGTTATTAATGATAACACCATCGTAATCATCGATCATTAAGTTGGCCATGGATAAATAATAATCAAAGGGAATAATTAGGCAAAAGAGGCCGTTATTCTTGTTTGGAGTAAAATTATTGGAATTGAGACTTAAATGGCGTTGGGGCACGTGATAAAGCATAATAGACGTGAGCTACTTAGGCCAAAGCGTTGTGGCGCCCTGGAACGTTCTAGAAATTTAGTTCGCCTGTTGACAATGTAGAAATAACTGTCATTGCCAGATCGGTCTTATAAACACCACTCACGTGCATAAAGCCGCACCCTATCAAATTACGCTATTTAAATAAGATTTTCATGTTATTATATTTTTATGAATAATCCTTTCCTGTGTCTAGATAATATATAATCACAGTTGAAGAATATATCCGTAGAAATATGTGTGAGTCGAAATGGACAAACGTTTTTGAATATATTTTGTAAATAAGATAAAGTTAGAAGATTAATAGTGAATAAAGTGTCCACGAATATATTCTGTTTCTGTTTTCTTACAACACTATGTGACTAAACCATTAAATATTTTATAGATTTATCGTCAACTTCTTCACCTTGTTCTATATTAATTAGGGACGGCGCATGATCTTGTGTTCTTCCATTCTCGTCTATCGGCTGCCAACTTTCACACGTATTTCTTCACACATACCTTCTTCGATCTCTTTGGATATCCATACAACTTCATACTTAAAACTCTTCTAGTTACGTAACTTCATCTCTCCTCATGACATTTCCATACCACGTCAATTTATAACTTCTTAACTTCTCTATCACTGGTGCTGCTACTTTTAAACTCTCTCTGATGCACTCATTTCTAGTCTTGTAATAAATAGAAATTGGTATCCAACTAACAACAACCAGTACTATAATGACATTACCACACTTAAGCAGCTCTCTTCACCATGTGTTTAAAAAGTTTCTAATTTCGGAGCTCGATAATTTTTTTATTATTGGATCAAATATAAAGTGAATTTTGATTTTGTGAGGATATTTTGTTTAAATATCATGGTTAGTACGAATACCTACTGCGTTGTACCATATATTTTTGGGTGCAAAAACTAACTCTATTAGTAGAGGATAGAGTAACTAATTTTTGTTTACGCTAATTTTAACACTAATTATGAATTAATTCAAATCTATATAAATAAACATGAAACGTCGTAAATTAATAATCGAAATTCTTAAGAACGGCTAGACCTATATGATTTTCATTTAAATCGTCCTTATGAATGGAATAAATTATTAGGGAAAGAAAAATTAGAATTGTTTCGTGAAAAATAGGGATAAGCTTTAAATGTTTTTGTATGAGAATATTATACGATTTTACTAGCTAAGTGATTGCAAACAATATAGGTCAAACCTGAGTAAACGAAAAGTCTATAAATGAGAGTAATTGTCTTGTACCTTCATTTATTTATATTTATTTTAAGAAAACTACCCACATTATTAATTCAAATTTACATACTTTTTTTTTATAAATAGTAAAAGTCCCATTATTCATTATTTAGGTAACCTCTCTATTTAGCCTTTCAAATCCCTATGAGTGACAGAGCTTGTATAATAGAGAGTCTTTGACCCTCAGATATACTGCGCAGACCGGTCGCAGTAACTGAGACTACTACTTGTCTGTAAGCGATAGTCGAACCTATGAACATCCTGCAGCTGCAATTTATGAATCATTATCAAACTTCTTAAAACTATTTATTTTTATTTCTTACATACATTATTTTTGCTTTATTTGTACGGTAATATTTATGAACTAGAAAAATATGTACAAAAGCAACAAAAAAGCAACGGATTTTTTTTTAAAGAAAATGTTTACAAAAAAAAGTAAATCTGTACAATATATACATTTATTTATTCACCGCATATTTGCTGTATCATTTATTAAACTCTATGAATGAGTAAGGCTACTACTTTACCAGTACACAAGTTAGCAACTCTGGTTAGTAAGAAACATCAATAGCCGAAAAATAGATCGCGCTCCTTTAAGATGTCACTTATCCAGGTTCAATTGTATTGAAATTTAGACCTTACGATTATTAGGTCAGCTACTACTACCTAATATGCACTGACTAATATCATAATAATAATCGACATTGCACGAAGAATTGCTAAACTTAAGTGGCAGTGGGCTGTGCACATTGCTCGCAGAACCGATGCCAGATGGGGCCAACGGGTTCTCGAATGGGTCATCACCTTAAGACGTAGCGTGGGTAAACCCCCCACAAGGTGCACCAACGACCTGGTGAAGGTCGTGGGAATCCGTTGGATGCGGGTGGTGCAAGACAGGTCTACGTGGAAATCTTTGGGGTAGACCTATGTCCAACAGTGGACGACTTTCGGTTGTATAGATAGATAGATAATATATACTGCCTAATATATCTATCAAGTATTTATTTTATTAAATACGATCCAATTTCGAAAAACAAAAAACGATATTATGTTTATCTAAGATAATAAAATCGTCACACATCATCATCATCATCATCTCCCTACCCTTTTCCCATTTTTATTTGGGGTCGGCGCAACATGTTTTCCTCTTCCATTCCTCTCTATTTGTTGTCATCTCCGCATTCACTCCTTTCCTAAGCATATCATCTTTCACACAGTCCATCCATCTTTTCTTTGGTCTTCCCCTTCCCATGTAACCAATACCTTTCTTACAACATCCTCTTTCTCCCTGCATCGTCATCGTCACACAAATACAATAATTTCGAACTTTTACTTGCAAGCAGTAACTTGGAATAAAAAAGGAAGCCATATATATTATATCTTTTGCTTAGTATCACTTCAGGGATACCCGTGTTTGAAATTCGACCGCAGTTATTATTGAAAATTCGAAGAATAAAACCGTTAATAGTATTTTTATAACACTTATAGTCGATGAATAAGCACTAAAAAAACATAAAATCTCTTAACTTAGATAAATGTATCAAGATAATTTAGTTTGCTAATTATTTGATCAGAATTATATTGTAATTCATCTTTCGCATTGTGCATAAAATTCGTACAAAATTTTGGGTGTTTATTATTTTGTCAAATTGCATGTCTCGAGCTATTTTTTAATTATAACATGAGCATGATAAAATTTAGCTTCTTAAAAACAAACTTAGGAGATTTTCTTTCAATTAGTATGTTATCTGAAGAATAAGCTCGTGGCATCTTTTTGTTACCCACACAAATTGTTCACTTATATTTTTGACAAATTAAAATATTAGCAATACTTATTTTTTTTTAAATATTACGCTTATTTTTACATCAACAGGTCGTAGTTGACTTGGCTTAACTAGATAATCTGTTTACCTTAATTTTCTTTCATTAATTAAAGATTATTTTTTTATGAACAATAATAAGTCTGAAAAATTATGATTTTAAAAAAATATATATCTATTTCAAAGGCACGATTTACGTTCTTAATAACTACAAACTCCCAATAATTACGTTTTGAGCGAAAATTTCAACCCATTAAGTAACGAATCAAATAATATCTGTGCACAAATAGGTAAAAGATAAAATAGTTTTAGATATATTTCTCCTCTGTTTTTTTTTCTTCTTGTTTTTTTCATCTAGTAATTGTTATTGATGAGTTTCATTGTTATAAATAAGTTCGTTTCAGAAATAGTTTTATTTTCAATGAAATTTTGATACTTTGCATGGAATCGGTTCCAACTTCGAATGACAAACACTGGTAAATTTTTCATTATTAAAATCGATGTCACGACATCAATTAGTAGGATCTAGTTCAAATTTATTTTATGTAACGTAATTAAGCTATAATTAAAAATGGATTAAAATCTCTATAAATCCTAATCTCAACATGCGCTAGTCGTTTTGGGTTCATTGTTTGCTACGACACCAGAGTGCTGCTACGAGCGCTACGAATATATATCCTATGAGTTCACACTGTAGATCCAGAGTGTATATAAATATATATTTGATAAAAAACTAACATTTACTCTCAATGTTTTATTTTTATTCTTATATTATATATATTTTAAAATTTTAAATTCAATTTTCGAGTTTTGTGTTCATGCTACATAATGAATCGGTAATCATATATAAAGAAATGTGTGCAAAAGCAAAATTTTGTATAAGTTATTTTATACTTTTTAATTATAAGTTATGTCCAGATTGCAGTATTTACAAGTAATGTAACAAATTTATACTCTCTTTCTTTTAGGATTTTGCTTATTTAGTTTATTAAGATATAAGAGAATTATCATAAAGATTTCATTATATAGTGCAAAAATATTATATGAGCTTACTAAACTATGACTATTAATGACTAAACGCCTTATAGAGTTCTCACTACGAGCCCACGCCGCGCCGTACGTCGTGTTAGCCTTTCATCCGCATTGCACTAAATAAGCACAAATTGACAAGCGACTGACTTACCATCTATATTAAACAAACACAATTTTCATACGTTTACTCATTTACATGTTATTTCACGTTGAGTTTAGGTTAAAAAACGTGTCCCTCTTAAGTGGATCGATACACGCAAGTAATTATTTAACCTCATCCAAGGGTCACACAACCTACCCATGCACCTATAGATATTTGGTCACCGGCAAAAGCTGTAAGGACTAAAAATACATTAAATATTTTACAAATATACTGAAATCCTTAAATCACCGACATCAATATACGTGATTTTATATAACAAACCTTGGCTGTTTATTCATAAAGTTTCAAAGCTTTTGCGTAACTAACGGTTAAATTGAAAATTCACTAACATAGTTTAAAACAAAACTTCATTAGCATTAGCATAAGATTTTGAGTTGACATCTGATAGTGTCACTCACCTGGCACTCGTTACACGTGTGTACGGAGTAGGACTGATCGCAGTCGTAGCGAGTGAGGATGTCGACAAAGTCGCAATGAACCCGCGCCACCATCGTATCTAACCCTAGGATCTGGTAGAGCGTGCGCTCGCAGGGGACCCCGCCGGTGAGCACGTCGCTGCGCGCGGTTGGATTCAGCACGGAGGCGGGCGAGCGCTCGCAGCAGGCGCGCAATCGCAAATTGGTGAGGCGACGGGCACGTTCAGAAGCCTCCAGCGCGCAAAGGTACGGCACGTCGCGCTCCGAGAGCGCTTCGGCCGCGCCGCCGCTGCCACCGCACGCCGCGCCCCCGCACTCGCGTACGCCGCCCGCGCCCTCTTCCTCCAGGTCGCACGCGCTCAGCCAGGGGTTGAGGCGCGCGAGCGGACTCACGGCCAGGCCCGTGGCCGCCATCAGCAGCAGCAGCAGCGGCGGCGCTCGCATGGCGGGGGCGGCGCCGCTAGCGGGGGCCGGCCCGCCGGGCGCGGCGCTGCCTCATACCGCATCGCGCATGGCGACCTACTCGCGCGGCCCGGGCCGCGGGGCCGCCGCGCGGGGTGGTCGCGCCGCCATGTCGCTCGCTCGCCGCTCGACTGACTCCCCCCGGGCGCACATCGATCGCCCCGCGCCCCGCACCATCCGGTGCGCGCGCCACTAAAACCTCCATTTTCGTTATATAACAATGCGCGCGCACCTCCAATTCCCGCCCCACAGACGATCTGCCCTCTTGTGATACATGTCACTTTCAGTCACCCTTAAATCTATCAAAGAGAACCTTAGTAGAAGTAATGTTCATAGATTTTAATAGATGGCAGTGTCAATTTAAAAAAATTCTTTAGAACAGAAAAAGTTTAACCACAGACGGAACAGGTAGCATTAGTTAGTAGCATAAAAGAATTTCTTAAACTTTAATACCTTAAAACAGCTGCTCCTAAAATAAATATTTTCAATAGGTACTAATTAATACTTAGTATGTGTATAGTGTATACACGTAATAATTCAAAATACATGTTTTATATGGCCCACCCATGAAGAGAATTCTGAATCTGTTAGTAGTTCCATATTAGTTTTACGATCCATTTGGTCCCAACAATGCTTTATCCTAAACAATGAAATAAAGGATACTCCAGTACAGTTGTTTGTTAACTTACTCTGCATTCCATTTTATGGTAACCGTGTTGTATATTCCTTCTGGATTCCTGCAAGATAATGATAGTGCTCACTAATTGCTATGATGATTAGCTAGGCGGTAAGTAAATAACTCGATATAGTCCAACGTAACCAACAAGTTACTAACTTTGTCTCCCCTCTCTGTCGTGTACCTGGTAGCTGCATAAGCGGTCTCGCTTCCACATACGTGACGCAATGTGCTTCTGCGCACTCTTCGAGTGCATTCACTCTCAGCTTAAACCGAGTAAGATCGCGACGTAGATCCAATCATTTTATTTTATTTACGTCGATATTTTTCTCTATTTCGAACAAAAACTGGTCTTAAACGATTCTAGGATATTATCCACAAAACTAAAATCATAAGTTTGTTAAGTGTCATGTGCTTCAAGTATTTATTAAAGGATTAACAAATCGCTCGAAGGTTGAATTTCATCATTTATAATGGACGCAACAAGTGAGTAAACTGGTTTTTTTTTTTACGTTATGAGTCAAAAATTAGATATCTATTTGTTTATTCGTTTGTCTAATAAAACTTATCTTTTAATTTTTTGTATTTAATTTGAACTGTCTTAATTTTTTCCTTTCACATCATGTACCTGAGTATAATATTCAACTAAAAATAACGTTTTTCGTATTCGTTCTTGAAATAGAGAATGAAGGGTACCCAGTTCATTTCAATTTTTTTTTGTTTAACACGCTATATTCTGCCAGCTGCTTTGAATGTGTTACAAAAGTGGCAAATTCTTGCTACGTAGGTGTCAACCAAAGTTTGAACAAATTTGAAAAACGAAATCGTAACTTTTTCAATATAATAAAGATCTAAATTTTTATAAGTATTGCTTGACAGTAAAGAAACTAATAATAATAGTGAATCACTTCTATAGAAATAAACAAATTATCACTAAATAAAGGAAAACGGTTAAATGTTATTTTTTTAAGGTGTCTTTCCAAATCCAAATCCACATGCCAATTTATCTGAAGTATTCTAGTGACTAATAGTAATATTTTATAATCTATTATTGTTCATTTACAACCTCTAAATTTTTCTTAATAATAATATATTTTTACATAGACATAAGTGAATTATTTTTATGTACAATTAAAGTCATTTAAACCAGCATTTCAATTCCCCGCTTAAAAACTCCTTTTATTTAGAATATGTAATTTATTTTTAAACTCTATTTTATCGATGGTTGACTAAGAAACAATGTATATACATATACATTGATGTGATTCATGTGATGACAAATGATTTAGGAGATGACGTTACATTGAAATCTAATAAGAAATAAATAAATATAAAAATATAGTATAAAGAAATAAAGTGAAGCAATAGCTTTAAATGTTGTTTCTCTTTATTACAGAGCAAATATTAAGCTTGTTGTTTCAATAAATACTTATTACTTCAACCACATAACTCATTACATGTATAAAAATTGATATATAAATACAACATACAGTTAAAACAAGATATTAATTAGAAACAAATTATCCACGTTCATACAGACATGAAGCTGTTTCTTTATAATATATCAATTTATGGACGTAATATATGACTACATACAGTAACGAATATTAAATTTCGCACTTAGTAATTACATCTTATTTAATTTCACTTATAAAAAAAAAAAACAAGGCTACCTATACGATTAACCCAATCGAGATTGTATTATTGCTTTCGGTTCGCTTAAAGCCTTGTATTTTCACGCCCTGAATATCACCGACTTTTGATTTCAACAGCTGTTAACAATAGTAATTATAAACTAAATAAATAATAGCAAATAGGCACGTCACTAAATTATTATTATTCGATCAGTAATAATTATCCACAGTAATTCACTTTGGATGTTCGAATAACAATAGGTGCACAGTTTTCTCGTTATAGAAATGATATATCTATATCATTTGCACTTGTATTAAAATAACTTCTTATAATAGACTAGTGCGCTCCCGCGACTTCGCCCATTTTTATTGGTTTTTTATAGCCTATCAGTTACCGAACGATGCGTACTCCGTTTGCACCAAATTTCATTCAAATCGATCAAATCCTTTTTGAGATTTGTCCAGACATACAATCTTATAGACGGACAGACAGAAAAAATAATTTTAAATACCTTTATAGACTATAAATTGCTAGTTGAAATATGAACTGAGTTTCCTTGAAGTTTCATCAAAATCGGAAAAGCCATCTTTGAGTTAAATCCGGATATACACACAGACGTGCAAATTTTTTCAATGCCATATTCGAGACTGGTAACGGATAAAAAGACATCGGTCACAAAATTTGTAATTTTTTTATTAAAATGATAGATAAAAACTTCACATTTATTATTAGTACTGGCTGTGCGCCCGCGACTGCGCCCGCGTTTCATATATTCTTTACTCCATTTTAATTTTTTACACGGTTCAAAAGTAACTATAATATCTACCAAAAGAAGTCCCGTCAAAACCGGTTAAGCTGTTCCGGATATCAGCCGGAACAAACAGACAGACAAAAATTTTAAAAATTGTATTTTTGGTAATGGTTTCGTACATATTTAGTAAAAAAAAAAAATTTACAATACAAACAGACACTTCAATTTTATTTATTAGTATAAATATAGATCATAGATCATGGGATGCATGATATTTACTGGCGAGGATGTCGTAAAACGTACTCACAGTCGTCTTCCAGTTCAACGGAGATTTTGCAATCACGCGTTCGCAAATCCTGAAAACACATAACTCTCCAAATTGTATCCACTTGCAATGTTGATAAAAAAAAAATTATAACGTCATAAAATAATAAATCGAATAGTAAATCCCTTGAATGAAATGTTGTTTTGCAATGATAAACTCGTAACAAAACAATAGTGTACATACAGTTCATGGCTTGTATTATTCATCTAATTAACGTAATCGTCAATAACAAATGAGGTTACGACGAGTTAACACTAAAAATGACATTGTTCTATTGTACCTATTGAATTTGTTTATAAAATAAGTTTATTACAATTATTTGTAATTAAATATTATTTCCTACATAATATAAGCAGATTTAACTGCTTTTAATTATATTTATTTGTTCAGTAACTAGTAGATGCCCGCGATTTCGTCTACGTGTTTCTTGTTGTGTTTCTTGATGAAATGAGCGATGTTTTTTTTTTATATTTCACAGCCTATACTATATGAAACATTCTTCCCCTATACTAAATTTCATAGAAATCTATCTAAAGTGTAAAAAAATGTGTGCGTGTGTACTTATGTACGCACGTAAGAAGTTATACTTACGTTGACGGAATAATAGAAAAAACTAAAAGGTTGGCAGCTAACTTCAGGGTGTTGGTTGTTGCTTATTCGTGACGGTGTGGGCGCGCATCGTATATTGACTAGCTAACTTCAAGGTGTTGTTTTTTCATGACGATCGCGCGCGCGTTTTAAAAATTTATTGTCATTATTTTTACCTAACGCGTCGTAAGAAGTATTACTTCAAAAAGATACATTTAATATTACTTCCATATATAATTTTAATTTTAGCCCATGCCCTGTATGGCGATAAGAATTATTTTATATAATAATTTGTATATTTTAAAAATTGATATGGATAATATTTATAGCCTATCCATTGCTCTTTGACATACACTTCCCGTGTACAAAGTTTCATCAATATGGGTCAAGCCGGTTGCCACAGACACATCCGTCATACCCACAGACAGACAGAAGCGGTTAAAATAGACCTAAACATACAGACAGAGCCTACATATTTATTATCTATACTAATAAATAAAATTGTCTGTTTGTAATCTCAAAATATTTTTTTTACTGAATAGATATGAATGTATATACGGATACCTAAAACAGAAATACCATTTTCAAAATTTTTGTCTGTCTGTCTGTTTCGGGTAATCAGCAGGATGGCTGGACCGACTTCAACGGAACTTTTTTTTATTAGATAGCTGAAGTTACTCCGCGTATTTTACGCTATTTAGGCTATTTTACTTTCTCCCAAATAATTAGGGTTCCGCGTAAAAAAGTTAAAACTTATGAAGTTGTGATTAAAATACGACTCAATGCACAGTTTTACTGGTAGGTATTTATGTTTGTGAGAAATATTTTTGCTTAACGTTAGTAGCAAAAATTTTTTTGGAAAATTATTAGGGTTCCGTATAAAAAAATTGAAACGCACTGAGTAACATATTTTGAATTATTCACCATTGCTTGATTTCAGTGGAAAATAAAATGGGTTTACCGCCGCCTTATGAACAAACAGTGTCAAATCCAGCACCGCCACCGTCATACTTCGGTGATAATCCACCACCGCCGCCCGGTTTGGTGATCCCTCCAAACACTTCACCGCGAACGACAGTCATCACATCCGGAACAGCAGCATCCCGGCCACCGGGAAAGCTAGGTCCCGGACCGACGGGCACTACGTGTCAAACATGCAACAAAACTGTTGTCACCAGAGTGGATTACGTACCGAACAATCGAACACACATCATATCCGCCGCTCTTTGTGTTATCTCTAGGTAAGATTTATACATAACTAGCTGTGTGGCCATATGTTCTGTGCATATTGTTGAGAATCCAACCTTTATACCTTTTTTGTCTGTGTAAATAACCTTTTTTATTTGTGTAGTTTTTACTTATAAAACAAATGTATTTTAATTTAAGAATTCGAATGTATTGTCAATACCAGATAGTAATATACACTCATAGAAGATACACCGAATATCGCCTTTTTTTCCTGTTTTCCATCATAATATTTGCCTGATTTTCACCTAAAACTGAGCTAATCCGCAACATTTTGGTCCTTCTCCTAAAAATTTTGAACTTACCTATTGAAAACGTGTCCATTTTCAAATGGTGAAAACTAGGGCTCAAAGTAAAATTCAGAAAACAGGAGACGATAAGTGTACCAAGGCTATCATGAGTGAACCTGTGGCTAATAATCAAACTCCAGGTACATTTTCAAACAAGAGTTCAAGGTCAGTAAAATCTTCTTCTACAATTAGAGCTCAAAAGCTTGCGCTGCAAGCTGAATTTGTCAGAAAAGTAGGCAAAGCAGAAGCTGAAGAAGCAGCGGCCGCAACGGCAGCGTCGATAATAGCTGCCGCTGAGCGCAAAGCCGCTGAATTAGAGCTAGAGAGCCAGCTTGCAAAGTTGGACTCAAAAAGTAGTAGAAGTCGTGGAAGTTCTAATCCTTCAATACAAGAGTGGTTAAATACTATAGAAATTAATAATCAAGACGTATTGGTAAAACCCAATCAAACTAATAAACGTCTTGATTGTTTAGGATTTCGCCAAATTGATAAAAAATGTGGTGGAAGAAGCTTACCAGAGCTATTTCAATCTACTGCCGCAGCGAACAATCCTACAAATGTTACTAATAGTATACAAAATAAAACTACTGAAATTAAAACAGAACAACCCACTGACGTTTCTTTATTAGCGCAGGCTATTACATCGCTGGTTGATAACACCGCCGTAATTCCTTGCATTTTAACAGCGTCCATTTTACAAATGGCCGAAACTCATATTTTATGGCAAAGTCAACTAGACTGTTTTAAAACAGAGATCTCTTGCCTAAAGAATAACACACCGCTACCACGTAACAGTAGATTGCTTAAACTATCTCCCACTTTAAGCGATGACAACTTACTTCGCCTATTCGGACGTATCAGCGCTACTATACACATCAATACTCCTTCGAAATTCCCCATTATACTCGATGGAAGACATCCAGCTATCCGCCTACTAGTAATGCGTTACCACGAAAAAGCTGCACATGCGAACACTGAGACAGTGGTGAACGAACTCCGCCAACGCTACTGGATCCTCAATCTGAGAACCACAGTTCGTTCTGTAGCTCACGACTGCCTATTTTGTACACATCAAAGAGCTAAACCATTAGATCCGCCAATGGGAAAACTTCCTGATGAGCGACTTGCGCACCACCAAAGACCTTTTTCTTTCATTGGGGTAGACTACTTTGGACCTCTTCAAGTTACCGTAGGCCGAAGACATGAAAAGCGGTACGACGCTCTATATACGTGTCTGGTCACAAGAGCAGTACACAGCACAGTAGTCTACAGCCTTACTACAGATGCGGCAATGATGAGTCTGATAAGATTTATTGCTCGACGCGGATTACCACGTAAAATTTTTTCTGACAACGGAACTGCCTTTGTCGGCCTTAGTAGAGAGCTTAAAAAACTGTACGAGAAACAAATCTTAACTTTCGCAGCAAATGAATTAATAGAGTGGAAGTTTATACCACCCGATGATCCTTTTATAGGTGGAGCTTGGGAGCGCTTACTTCGAAGCATAAAGACTGCGCTTAAAGTGACACTCAAAGATAAGTCACCTACAGATGAAGTTTTATCAACTCTTCTCCTAGAAGCAGAAGCGATTGTAAACAGTAGACCTCTCACGCACGTCTCTCCTGATCCTGACTATCCGGAGGCACTCACTCCTTTTCATTTTTTAATTGGGACGTTATTCGTTACGTTCGAGTGGGAGATGTTGTTCTTAAAGCTGACAGTAATTTACCTCGTGGTGTGTGGCCAAAAGGGAGAGTCATATCCCAAGGACAAGGATGGAATTTCCAGAGTGGCTAATGTTGCCACATCTGCTGGCCAATTAAGGAGACCTCTTAAAAAATTAATTGTAATTACTACATAACCAATTTTGAAAAAAAAAGAGGAGGATGTTGAGAATCCAACCTTTATACCTTTTTTGTCTGTGTAAATAACCTTTTTTATTTGTGTAGTTTTTACTTATAAAACAAATGTATTTTAATTTAAGAATTCGAATGTATTGTCAATACCAGATAGTAATATACACTCATAGAAGATACACCGAATATCGCCTTTTTTTTTTTTCCTGTTTTCCATCATAATATTTGCCCAATCTTCACCTAAAACTGAGCTAATCCGCAACACATATAACATTTCATTTATACCTAACCTAAAAAAAAACAAATGAATGAAGAAAATGAGACTTTTTTATTTTTATTAAAGGAAAAAAATGTACATAAGTGTAGATCGAAAAAAGAATGACAAAAGGTTGATGGAATCCAAAAAATAAATTAGCATTTAACCATCTACGAAAATTCTGCGTCGAATGGTAGTCCTGATCCCGATATAAAACGTGTTTTTAGCGATAACACGCGTTAACAATGTTTCTCAAGCGGAGTTTTTCCTGTATCATAAAAATGAAAATAGGACGGAATGTTGAAAATTTTCGATGTGAAAATAAATTCATTTAAAAACCATGATGAAGAGCAAAAATTAATATACGATTAAATGCATTAAATTTACAGTAAATTTTGTAAAACATTAGTGGAAGCGTAAAAAAAAAGATTGGACAATCAATAGGAGCCAACGAAAAATGATTTGTTGTATGAAAACTTCTATATATTATATAGATAATATTCTCTTACGTCTGGTAATAATCGTCTATCTTCTGAACGACGTAATTAAGGTTTTTTTTATTCGCATTATGCTATATTTTTTTTGTCAAAACGATTGGTTATAACTCTACTTACTTACAGTAGTGGTATTGTATTATTTTGCCAGAAAAAGCAGTTCAACACTTTCCTACCTACGTATATCTGTTGGATGATCCATACAGATCGATCTTGATTCCCTTAAAATTCCGATCAATGAAAAACAGCTCAAATTCCGAAGCTAACAAAAAAAAAATTACTACTATTTGTAAAACTTAGTAAAATTTTCAAGAGCAAACAATTTTTTGTTATTTTATTGAAACTAAAATCTAAAGTAATCCTTGATAATTAATTATCATACATTCACCATCCATTTAAATGAAAGACGTCCACTGCTGGACATAGTTATCCACCAAAGATCTCCTTAACGATCGGTCTTATGCCACCCGCATCCAATGGACTCCAACGACCTACAATAGGACGTTTGTCCACCTTGTGTTGGACCTACCCACGCTGCGTCTTTCGGTACACCGTGGCTATTCGAAAACCCGTTGACCCATAGGGCGTCAGTTTAACAAACAATCTCCCCAGCCCATTGCCACTTAAATTTGGTAATTGTTCGGGCAATGTCGGTTACTTTGGTTCTTCTGTTAGTTACTTAATTATATAAGTCGGTAAAGGTCGACCTAAGCGAACGTATATTGACCAAATCGAGCACGTCTTAAATAAAGGCTAGATGAAAAGTACCTATAACCGACGAGCATGTATGAATGCGCTTATGAAAGTAGAGGAAGCGAAAGAGTTGTGTCAAGGTCGTAGCCAGTGGAAGGACGGGAGAGAGGCTTGATGCTATGAACGTTCAAAACTTAAATTCTATGTAATTTCAGTTTGGTGAACCTGTCTTTAAAAAACATACTAAATAATTATTACTTCTTTTTTATTGCAGTTGCTGCTGTGGTTGCCTGTTTCCTTACTGCATGAGATCGTGCAAAACTGCCAATCATTACTGCCCTCAATGCAAGGCATTCCTCGGTTCTTACACACCTCCTTCCTGATTATATTGTATAATGCATACGTATTATAAATATTTCACTCACATGTAATACCTATAAGGAACTGAAGTTTATACTAAAGTTGAAACAAGCATAATTTTGAATAATCATTTATTGCCCTCATAATAAATATAGATTGTTATTCTTTACACTCGATATCAAAATATTTTCATAATTTTATTATATTTTTCTGTTTTTGAAACACTCGATAAGCGAAATTAAAATTATCCAATAAATAAGAATACTCATAATGATTAAGAATTATAATTAACACATATCATTATGTAATATATCTTGTTTAATGTATTTGTTTTTTTTTTGTTGTTTGTAGGTTAAGTTTTACTAAAGTGATTTGGGTTTATAGAATTTCTTTTTTTTTTACATTTAGTGTCCAATAATGTATTACGTGAGTATAAAAGGGGGGTTCAAGGTTTGATTATTTTTGATGACAAATGGTGATCACATAAGCAGTTAACCTTCGTCTTTTTTGCGATTTTATTCCTGATAAGGGGACGAACGGTGGTCAAAAATGATCAAAATTTTAGTTACGTAGTGTCGGAACGACCGATTATATTTATGTAAATATAGTATCTCAATTGCTGTGATACTTAAATGTACTAACATCGATTCTTTAATATTATATTGAATGTTATATCTAATTACTTTTTTTATTTATATATTTTGATAAAAATAAGAACATTAGTACTATACTCACTATGAAGAATATAAAATATAGCTACAAAATTTCAAATTTCATAAAAATCTCACTCGTATGAAACACTTACGTGACTTTTGGTACTTAAATAAATAAAATGTATCTTAATTTTTTATGTTTTTAATTTATAACTGTGATTCGTTACAAATACCATTACCTATTAAATGTGTGCGCGAATTATAATACTTACTAATGCCAGATTAAATTTCGAGTATACCGTAGAAATAAACTCCTTTCGGAAAATGTATTAATATATTCATTTCCAGTAACAATATATATTTATTTATTCACATACTATTACTAGTGATCGCTGCTTCGTTTTTATACGGAATTCTAATTCTTTTACTTCAATTTTATCAATAGTAATATAAAGTAAAACTATTTCTCACAAATTCAAACACTTGCCAGTGAAACCGTGCGTTGAATCGGATTTTATTCCAAATTTCATGAGTTTTAATTGTTTTTAAAAATAACAATAGTCCCGTCAAAATCCGTTGACCCGTTTCGGAGATCAGCACAGACAGACAGGCAAAAAATTTAAAATTTAAATTTTTGATATTACAAACAGACACAGCAATTGTATTTATTAGTATAGATATAGAGATTTACAGATTACTATACTAGAAACAACAAGCTTGTTCTAAAAAAAAATAATTAATAAAATTAGCGACCATTGTTTTTTCAATGATTATTTAAAAACTATTTGATTATTACACAATTAATAATTGTACCGAATAGAAAATATATCAAATATAAATCAAATTCTACAAACAAATACATTCTATTACATAAGATAAAATGAGTAAATACCTTATTTACCTTGACTACCTCTGGGTAGATCATACGGATTACTGGCGATATTCGATAAGCGATATAACTAGTATGTTGTCGAAATATATTTTGTCAAAATATATCTTTAGATAAGGTATGTGGCGCGATTATTATTTATTTTACTTTATTTTACTCATCAATGTGCAACTATTGTACATATTAAAGCGATAGTTATATATATATATGTAACCTAATTATTTCTTATTTCAATTATTACCTTTATTGGTTACCTATTTACACTACACTCGTATACTTCAGATGTACTTTAATTCGATTAAATTACAGTATATCAATGTTTCTTTACGTAAGTACAAAATATTAACATTTTCGTGTTAATAAATTCTATGAATTAATCTCAATTACAATAATATTACATATTCATAAATAAATATTTCAGTTCTATACTGAATTCACAATTTAAAATATGGTGGTTTTCGTGTAAACTCCTAAAATCTACGGCAATTCGGACAATGGGTGTTCTACGTTTTTCCATCTTTTCGTAACGTACGGTATTATGCAGCAACACAACCACCTGAAAACAATTATTATTCTATTATTATTGTATAAAGATTGCCTACTTCAGAATTGGCTCTAGAAGGAAACTGTGTTATAGTGAGTCAAAAGAAACAGAAATATGGCAGCGCGAAATTTTTCTAAGGTTTTTGAAGCCATAAACTAGATTCTTAGACGACTTAGTTAAAATATATTGTATTTTTTTTCTACTTACACACCTTACTTACAAACCTTCCTTGAAAAAATATTTAAATGAGTCTGAAAACTGAATGAAAATTGCTTAGTTTAGGAGAAGTTAGCGGGTAAACAAACAAAAAGACGCGATAAGGAATTTTGTTTTATACTAACATCTCTAACTGTAATATTACATTAAAAAAATTTCAACTTTCTTTTTTCTCGTTTGAATCAGATAAATTATCTTATAAACAATATCTGATAATAACCTAATAAATTTGATAATACCAACCCGTATGAATAGAGTTGGAGGATATTGAAACTTGTTTTCTCAACAAATTACACATAATCAAATATTGATATACAGTCATCATTATAAAATTATTACGTCCCTACAAGCAACTTCTATCAATTTACGGTTTTTTTTTGTTAGTTGACTAATATGGTATAAAGCCGTTGACCTGAAAAGGCCAGGCAAGCTCGACCAGAGAGTGTACATAAGTAAATATAAGAAATATTACACACCTACTAAGTGTTCAGTATAAAATATTTATCAGTTTTTGTTATTCAATTTATAATATCAAGGTTTATTATTTTATATTATTAATAAAAATTAGTAGAATAATAAAATTGTTTAAGTAAACACATCCACATACAAATCCTTGTAAATATCAATTAATCTATGTGCAATATTACAGATTATAATTGTTTGTTTACAAACAATATTGGTGACATACTAACAGATGATAAACCTCGAATTCACACATCGTGGCTAACAAGAGCTAATGTTTACCACGTTAAAGAAATATCGCTATGTAATTGTACTACTGCATATATATTTGACATACTAATATCAATCATTATATTTTGGATACATGTAATCGTTTTACAACATTATTCATAAAAAATAACTAATCTAACGATAAGGCATTACCATAAACATGTCACATAGTACTACAAAATATTTATTTGATATTTATAATGTGTAATTTTTTAAAAGGTTTGTTAAATTTAACTATGTAGAAAAGTATTTATCTAACGTGCAAAACATTGAATAATGTGAACCTAATATGAACACTAAGAAAAGTACCACCTCATATCGTTCCCGTGGGTGTCGTAAAAGGCGATTAAAGGATAAACCAGGGGATGGGCAGCAGCCACCTGTGAGCATCACAAATACCTGACTGCGATCGTCAACCTGCCTGTCAAGCGTGGCTATTATGGCAATCCCCTATTTCGGGAGGGACCTATGTTATGCAGCGGACGTCTTTCGGTTCAATGGTATTCCAATTTTCTATTTTCTAATAATGCCCGCCTGGTTAGCTACCACCCTCAAGTCCTAAAACCTGTCGCCAAATACCAATAGGTGTGTTCTGGCAGCAGCACTTGAGAACCAGTACCTCTAGGCTTAGAGTGTTTACCATCTTGGACCACATCTCCACTTAACAGCAGGTGAGTTTGTGGTTAAAGCACTAAGCATATTTTTTTTTACTGTACTGCTTGACGCTTGGCTTTAATTACACCTGATGGAAAGTGAGGATGACGCCGACGATGGCATGCGATCCTCAGTAAAACTGATTCACTCTTCATTTGAAGATATATTGATATTCCTATATTGTAGGAATTTGGAAACACAGACGCAGGTAGCTTGTTCCATTCATTCGCGGTTCTCATTAAGAACGAAGAGGCAAAACGCTTCGTACGAATGAATGGAATTTCTACAATGTATGGATGGAAACCTTACGGCGCTTCCATCAGATGGAAGGAAATCGTGAAAGGAATGTCGTGTAAGAAATATATCTATATCGCTAAATATATCTATATCGTGTAAAAAAAAAAAAAAAAACTTTTTCGCAAAGGATAAAACTGACTTAACTATGTCATCGGACCAAGAATAATATTTCAGCGATTTCAAACTCCCTCATATTTTTAGTTTTAAAATATTCGCAGACCTGGCTGTTACCAGAGGTCTTCATGGTTTCTTGAAGAATAATTCTCGATAGTTCATTCTTTTACACTGTTTAAGTTTAGTCCTTTGATCACAAATTCACCTGATCTTAAGTGAGGATGTGGTCCAGGTTGGTAAACAAACTAAGCCCAGAGGTACTGCTTCTCAAGTGATGTTACCGGATGAAAACTATTGGTTTTTGGCGACAGATTTTCAAACTTGAGGGTGGTAGCTACCCAAGCGGGCATTAGTAGAAAATGCTATAACACCATGCTATGGTTTCCTCAGAATGTTTTCCTTCGATGAAAGTTCAGGCTACTTTGACACGGAATCCGACCGCAATTCCAATTGGACCATCATCGTTTCAATTAGTATTTAAATATAAATATTGCATAATAGCCTAATCATTTCTTCTTAGTGTTGCGTTTTACCAAAAACTCAAGTGTTATAAAACAATAATGTGAGCACTGGTAACAAGCGATGTCTTAGCCTAGGAATAAACCATCGATACAATCACTAACTAGATTAATCTTTGAATAACTAAAACATTCTACAACCATGCAGGATGTCCATTCTATGTACGTATTGATTACTCACCAGAAAAATATGCCAAATACGACGGCTATGATATGTGTAAGAGTGTTATTTCTGTAAGTAGCTCGCGTCATTATATCCTCTTGGCACTGAGGACAACGTAAACCGACAGGTTCTGATCCGACTTGAAAAAGGTCCATGTCGATGCAAACCGCATTTTCTGTACTCTGCCCTATTTGATGGTAAACGTTGCTATCCACTGAAAGTATCATAAATATATTTAAAAAATATTGTCACATACACACGAGCGTACCGAAATGAGCGTATGAAAATATATAATTATAGTATTAATTAATAGTTATCCATACATTCATTCACCCATAAGACGTCCACTGTTGGACATACATAGGTCTCCCCCAATGAGGGGGGCATTGCTATAATCGCCACGCTTGACAGGCGGGTTGGCCATCGCAGTAGGTGTTTGTGATACCCAGAGGATGGATAGGATAGAGGATAGAGGAGAAGAGGATATATATATATATAGTTTTAAAATAATATCTCTAAAAGAATGGACCCTATTTTTTGTACCGGGCGAAACTTATATTGGTACTAACAGAAAGCAAAGATATTTTTCTCACAAATTATATACAGTTTGCCAGTAAAACTTACCACTAAATCGGATTTTATTCACGATTTTAAGAGTTTTATTTTTGCTAGTCGTTGGTATTTAGTAAAAAGTTGTTATTTTGATATTAAAGATACTTTACTTTTATTTATTTGCATATTAGATATTGCATTATATAGTTTAAAAAAATTTAAATCGTCACGCTTGCACGCGTGCACGTTGAGATTAGATTTTTTCAAACATTTCCTTGTGATGGACCGACGTCCTGGTGAAGGTCACGGAAGTCTGCTGGATGCGGGTGACATGAGACTGGTAGTCGTGGAGATCTTTGGAAGAGGCCTATGTCCAGCAGTGGACGTCTTTCGGTTGAATGGATGGATGGAAACATTTGTATTGTTGTATGTTTTTATTTGTTTTTACAAAATTAATTTTATTATGTAAATCATGAAGGCATTCTTCATACTGTTGTAAATGATAAAATAAAATATAAACACACACCTTTCCGTAGTTTTATCGATTTAATAGCAAAATAAGATATAAAATAAAAAAAGAAATATAATTCTGAAAATTATTATAACTTTTTCTTAAATAGTGCAGAGTATGGCTATTTCATAGGTGTAATTTTTTATGTCATTATTTTACAGTATAACCACCTGAGTGTTATAGATAAGATCTTTGTTTTTATAGGTAATCATCACATTAACACGTGTAGTAAAATGTAATTTACTGTTTTAATATAATAATACTGTAAATAGCTTGCGACTTTTACTTCACAAAAATGAAACATTTTTATTATTAATATAAAAATGTATATTTGTATTCTAGACCTTTCCTCAGATTCGGATTAATCTGAAAACTATAAGGAAGTAGGTTGAATATTGAACCGATGATGGATCGATTAATGTGGTCGGGTTTCGCATCAATGGATTTAGGTTCGAATTAGGGAGTAGGATCCTATATTATAGTAATTCTAGGCTTTTTATGAAGGACAAACCATAGCATTTTATGCTCACCAGGCTAACGACCGCCCTCAAAATTGTCACCATACGTATGTGTCCCGGCTACATCAATGAACTTAGATAGAATGAAAAATTTAAATTATAAATAGAATCACCTTTTATTGATCGACCATATGTTAACAGCGTTGCTTTCTTTTATAATTTTTTTCATCATGTTACGACCTTATAAATATGTTCTTTTAATATAAATACATAAATAAAAATAAAATAAAAAAAATATATTATATATAAATTACTTATAGATTCACGTGTTACTCTCTTAAAATAATAAAAATTGACAAATTAATACGCAGAGTATAAAAACTCTAGAAATCATAATTTTATTGAAAACGATGTTATATGGATATTTTTAAATATATTATTTACGAAGTGGTCCACTTTGAGCATCGATGTTATCAAGGCAAACGCACTGCCTGTTACAATGGCGTCTTTAGAATGTTGAAAAACATTAGAACGAGCCGTAAGAGATAAATGGCAATTCGCAGATCATTTTTACATAATTTTAACATACGTTTTTGAACATGTGTACCCTGAAAACATGTTTTACTTATCATGAACTTGATTTTAATATTAATACAAACACTGATAGCTGGGCCGTTTTCAGGGGCAGTGTTTTACGTGTTCCAAGTCCATCCCTACTCTATTGTTGAAATATAACAGTCATAATTACATGTTAACTTAATATTAATGAACCATTGTTTTCTAAAAATGTAGTTCACCATTCCACTTGATATATACTGAATTTAAACTCACAGATGTAGTTCTACCATTTTACCAAAATTAAAATAAACAGTTAATTCATAATTGAATGTTTAAATTGATAAAAGTATTTACAGTTTTTTTTTAATTAAATAAAAATGTATCTTACTTTTTTTATAAAGTTACTCCACAAGTAATCCGAAAAATAAATAATCACTATTTTGAAATACACAAAACTTTAAGATAACATTTAAAATCACAGTTTCATTAAAAATATAATATAATCATTATTATTAATATTCAATAAACACGAAGCGATCCGTGCTGCGTAGGCGACTGATACGATAACAATAAAACCTCGATAGGTATTAGTTATCATAACACTGATAACACATCGAGGACCATGGATCAAGTTGGGCATAATAAGACTTTAGTACGGTGGTAAACATTCCTAGTATTGATTGATAACAAGTAAGTTAACACACCCATATTACCGTGTATAAACCTATATATAGTAGGGAATGTTGTTCAGACGTATAGATAAATGTGTGTCAATAAATAATTACCTACTACTATGTAATGGTTATACCGTAATTTATTTATAATCAGAAGCATTATTTTATTATTCTATCAAGGAATAGTACAATGATGAATCCCGTTACGTTACAAAATAACGTTCACATTTATAACTTAATACTTAATGTCGGACGGTTAATTTTGACAAATATAAACATCCGGGGTAGCGTTAAACTTCCGAAAAAAAAGAAGTGGATTTTTTTTTCTCGCGGATTAACCACACTACTGTATTTTTCTGTTTTATTTACACACTAGCTTAGTGTCCGCGGCTCCGCCCACGTTTCATATAATCTTCACTCCGTTATATACTTCTGAAATAGTCATTAGAAAATAATGCTTTCATGATACTGTCCATTGAATCGTATTTTGTTCACATTTCATGAGTTCTAATTTGTTAATTCAGTACCCTAATTATTTTCCCGAATGTTTTTTTTTCCCTAATAACAGAAAACAAATACATTTCTCACAAATTCAAACATTTGCCAGTAAAACTTGTATATCGAATCGGATTTTATTCACAATCTCATGATTTTTATGTTTTTTACGCGGTACCCGAATTATTTTTATGAAATAAAAGTAGCCTATGTTACGCGGAGTATCCTCAGTTAGATGCCAAAAAAGTCCCCTCATAATCGCTCCTGCTGTTTAGCAGATTAGCTGGAAAAAAACAGACAGACATAACTGTTAATAATTGTGTTTTTGATGTTGGTACCGTATATACATTGCCCTTGTGCTAGTTACTATTTTCAAATTAAGCACCCTAAGCGCTAATCTCAAAAAGCCTAGTGTAGATACCAAGGCCTTTAAGGTCAACAACATAAGTCAGCTGAAAATATATTTTTATTAAAACTAGGCAGCAATGGGGACTGCCGACAGAAGTGAAAACACGAAACTTTGCAAAAAAAAAACTGGTTTTTTAATGCTTATATTATAGAAGGAGTAATTATAATTTCTTAATTGAAATTATTGACATATAACAATTGTATGGTTTTTACATCTATTGAGCTCCGAACAATAATTATGTATATTTTGTAAAAAATTATTCATAATCAAAACATACGATAGGCTCCGTAAGTACAAATTTTATTATTTACCTCTAAGCGCCAGCTCTACACTTATACACCATCTTATACTTGACATACTGTAGCATGTTGACGGCTGACGTCATAGCATTGGTAACGCGAATCTTCCTACCGATAATCGCTCAAAGCCGCTAAAGAAGTTTTAACTTCAAGAAAAATTATAATAATAGCTATATGCGCGCGGCTCTACCCGTGTTTCATATATTCTTCACCGCGTAATATAGCTTTTGCATAATAATTGGAAAATAATGTTATATTATATACAATACAAGAACGAATAAGATTGTGAATTGTAAATTTGTGCAGAAATTATTTTTGTATAATTTCAATGTTTGCCAATTTGTAAAGTGGTTTTATAAGCTACATGGATTTCTCACATATACCACAGACGGCACAGGTTTTAAGTTTACTTAAAAAACATCATTATTTTATCTCATTAACTGTAACTGGAATGGCCTTGACAGTTTCACCGATCTTTGGGACGAGCGGTTAGACCCAGTGGCGAAACTATAGGGTGTCACAGCTGGCAAAGGCCCCGGCCCGCGAAGCCGCGAGCTCAGAAGTATCCTAACATTTTTAACAAAAGTGGGCAAACATTTTAAATACAATTACAATTTCACACGACTAAACATTTAAACGCTATAGTGATTTATTAAAATCAAATTACAATGTGACAATTATTCCTGGGATCCCTTCCAACAAATTTGCCACGGGCCTCAGTATGTCTTGTTACGCCTCTGCTTAGGGCACTCAACTGATAAAGGTAACTATTATAAGGCATAAAGAAGTATAAACCTGGGTTTGGTCGTTACCTATGTAAAAGTTCCACGAGTACCCTTGCAAATCCCTACGACTTCTAAAAAAATTAAATGTGTGTGCAATGTGATGCGTGTTATGTCAGTGCATGAAAGACTCACGCTGGTGGCGGCTGTAAGAGGCTCGCCAGTCGATATTCTAAGCACGTCTTGGGCCGCTGCCGGAGAAAGACTTTGAGTATGTGCGGAAAAATTCATCTTAACCACACTGAAATAGCCAGGGGCAAAATATATTTTATTACTGAGCATGATCGTTCAATTTTCTTATCTTTTTAAACTCAGATTTAATTTGAGTCTTAAGTACGAAGTAAATAGTGGCTATTTTTTAATAAGTTTTCTAAATTTTATGAAAGCTTGAATTATCATCCCATGGAATATATTAGTGTTACTTAATACGAGATCTTTAGATCTATTCTTATAATCTTCAGTGATCTAACAAAATGGTGGATTTTTGTTATTTTTCCGAAATTTTCTATGAAAAATCTCACTCACAATTCCGCTCCATGTCACTTGTGCACAATAACCAAATTATTAAATTTAAAAAAAACACAACAAAAATTGTATAAAGTGAAATATTGCAAGTTGATGAAATACAAACAATCTACGTGACAAACTTCCGCCAAAAATACAAAAAGTAGTTTTTAATAAATATGTAATTTTTATTACGGGCTTAAAAATACACTTTCTATAGTTCGAACTTTGTGTCGCTTTAATATTTCAGTACGTACTTCCTCAAAAAAAAAACGAAACGGGTTGTTTTGAGATCTCAGAAATCACGCTCCGTGTTATTACTTTCAATATACTTGTGCACAATAACCAAACTATATCATATAAAACGCTACCAGAATTACATAATAGAGTTGTTTTGCGTTCTTGTTGCGGTATTGATTGGTCATATAATAATCCTCGTTTTTAATTCAGTATAGTTATTGTGCAAAAGTAAAGTGTATTAAAAATAATGACATGGAGCATACATTCTGAACTCTCACTACTTGGTTAGCTTCAACAAAGGGCCGCCTTTTTATTAAACCTTTGAAAGAGAAATGTTCGTAACGTTAGACTTGGCTGCATGGTTTATAACCTTTGAAAGAAAAAAAAATACTTTGTCATTTTTGACATATTTTGATATTTTCGCTTTAGAATGTGTGTTTTGTTATTATGATCAAATATTACCTGAATTGATTACCAATTCATCATGGATGTTGATTTACTCAGACCAGGCACAGTCCCTCTATCTCCGGATACGATTTTGTGGTTCGAATTTCTTTTAGATCCAAATTTGTTAAAAAATCACCTCAGTAAACCTAACCCAGGTTAGAAATAGACTCTGGTTTTTCTTTATTTTGTATCTATTTTTTTAGTAATTAAGCATTATTTCAAAATACAATTATATTTATTTATTATAGAAATATAAAAAAACTTACATATAAGTAATAATGTTCCAATACAATATAAGTAAAATTTACATAAATGAAAATTTATTCAATATATAAATATGAGATTTTGAAAATATATATTTCTAAGAGTTTGACTTAATTGCTTACTACTAAAAATCATTACTAATCTGGCTGATGTATTCCATTCCAAAATAGTTCCCAAAAGCAATAATTATCAGAATCAAAAAATACTTATAGATCCTGTCTTCTTCTGTTGATAAACCAAGCGGTAGTTAACAACTATTGAAAAACAAGTTGAATACTTTAATTTTCTACTAAAACTGTTCAAAAGTTAGATATGCATACACTGAGATAGATAATTCTGCCTTCATATTGTTTTACTTGACTTATAGAGAAATAAAGGAAGTTAATTTAGGAATTATATATTATTATTATGGATGGATGGAGATGGATGTGTGGGGTAACAAGAATGGATAGGATTAGGAATGAATATATTAGAGGAAGTTTGAAAGTGGCGCCAATAACAGACAAGTTAAGAGGCGGTCGTTTATCTTGGTATGCACATGTGATGCGCAGGGAGAAAGAGAATGTTGTAAGAAAGGTATTGGATATGAATGTGGACGGTTACATGGGAAGGGGAAGACCAAAGAAAAGATGGATGGACTGTGTGAAAGATGATATGTTTAGAAAACGAGTGAATGCAGAGATGACAACAAATAGAGAGGAATGGAAGAGGAAGACATGTTGCGCCGACCCCAAATAAAAATGGAAAAAAGGTAGGGAGATGATGATGATGAATTTAGGAATTATAAGTAACGTGAACTATATTCATTCCAGAACCCTCAGCTTGCGAGTTAATAGAGGAGTTCTTGTCAGTTGGCACAAAGAATGCTAATTCAAAGGCAACGAGTGAGAGAGTGGTGGATGTGGATGTACCTCCAAGTCCACCATCAGTACCAACACCAGCAGTCACAGTCCAATATACACGAAAGCAACTTGTCCTCAAGATTCTTGGTCTTAAAGTGGCAGCTTATCTACATTGGAATTTGGGTACAATTGATTATTTTTTGATAATCAAATCTTCTCAAACTATAAAATGTTTTCAACCATTATTGTCTCCACAGATGTTAGTACTCAGTACAGAATATACAACCAATGTGATAGGGCAGACCACAAACATTAACAGTTGTCTTCAGTGCACAGTTAGTAATGAATATCATGCTTCCATTATTATCATAACATAACATAAGCTCATGCCTGTTATCCTCAGGGGGTTAGGCAGATGTGAAATAGTGAACTACACCACCCACATTTCACCGAGCTTAGTTCGTGCTTAGTGAGCTCCGGGATCATACTGAGTAGAAAAACCCAATTGTCCAGACTCAGGCATTGAACCTGAGACCTTAGAACGACAGTCGTACCGTCATACAACTGCGCCACTGAAGCAGTCCAATATTCATCATAGGCAATATTATCATACTGTGAAAAATTGTTCTTGCATTGCCTTTTCTAATATGTAATGTTTTTTGTGGTGCACTAAAACAGTAGCAATATGCTTGTGCTTTGATAAGTGCTGTGTGCAAGACAACTGATGAGTTTGGTTGTCCATTATATGCTCCATACTCAGTCTGAACATCTGTTAACTCTATTATATTGAGAAGTGATTAGAAAATAGTAATTAAATACCTAAGTATATATTTCTGTTATTATCACTTCTTAAACAATTATGTTTGTATTTTCTCTAATTAAATATAAATAAGATACTTCAGACAAGGTTGTCTTTTCTCTGCAATGTTATTAGTAGTACTAAAACAATCCTATTGCAATTAATTTGCGTCATTTATCCAATACACAATCCAATACAATATTGATATAGGTTCATTTTTAGAAAATAACCTTTACATAATATGAATTGATTTATTTATTTTTAGATACATTTGAAACAAAGTTACCACCACAAATTCAAGAGCAACTCATGCAAGACCTAGTTTATATGGCTACAGACTGTGCATTTATGACTCCACCACTGGTATTTCAATTATGAATTTAATAGCTTTAGTTCATAATTTTGCTATATATTATATTTATAAAATTGTTATTTTTTACAGGAAATATCCAATGACATGTTACAGAAACCTCATGTACGGTTTGCATTAACTTTATACCACAGATGGGTTTTACGATTTCCTGTAAAAGCAGCTTTGTATGCTAAAACATCAAAAATGTCATTTATTCACATGTAAGAAATTAAAAAAATGTTTTAAAAAAGGAATCGTGACCATCTAAGTGTACCTAAATTTTAACCTTTTTTCAGGCATGGAATGCAAACGGACAACACTTACACACCCATAAATCAAAACTTTGAAAAAATTTTACGAATGTGTGAAGCATCACGTATACAGAGCATTAAATTTTTAGATGAAATATTGTCTTATTATGAGCCCACATCGAGTGCAGGCCACCGAGAATCTGAAAAGATAAAAATACCTATAGAAGAAACTTTTGTTCATCTCACTGAGGACTCTGATGATATGAACCATGAATGGAATGCTGGTGATATACTAATTAGTCAATATGAACTCGCTATGCAGATTCATTTCGATCTTTGCTACAATTATTTCTTTTACGGACAACATGACATGGCAAAGAAACATATTCTCGGTTGCAGAGAAAACTCCAATTTATTAGAAAGAGAAATATCAATATATGGCTATGGATCATATAAAACCATGCCTTGGGGAAATTTTTACTATGCGAGTATGACAAACGATGATATTTTAGGTTATATAAGAGCTCTCAATTTAGGTTCCGAAGTGTTAAATGAGGAACCATCACTTTTGCAGAAACTCCAAGTATCCATTGCAAATCAATACACTGGAATCATAGCTGTTTTGCAAGCAGATAATATTGCAAGAGAAATCCCAATTATTCATAGGCAAGTTGTTGAATTAGACATACAAGGATCTGCTTCAAGTGGTGCATTCACTGTTGCAAGGGATCTCTTGAACAGGGTATCCACTTTAAATGCTGTCAGATATGCTTTAGAAGGTGGTCTACCATCAACACATCCAGATTTTTTGAATAAATTAAAAAAAAACAGTCGGCACCAAATTCTTTGATCTACTCCTCTGGGCATTAACGCCAGTATTGTTATCAGATCTATCTGAAGAAGACTGGGACAATTTGAGAATGTTTTTCTTACACCTCGCAACATCAAATTGCAGACTGCCAATCGATAGAATTGATGAATACTTTAAAAAACATGCTGGTGAATCTGCCGGAAAACTTAGAAAAAAGTTAATATCTGATGAACAACTGAACATTATTATAAACGATCCCATCAATAGTGACGATGAAAGTATGGATATTCCTCGGGAACTGCTGAGTGACGATTGGGAGACTCCTGACTTTGAATTCAAAACTGTACCCGAACTAGAAATGGGAAAATTGAAAAAGCGTCTAATTGAGGCTTCGACCGCTGATGACGTTCGCATGTGTTTAGTGAAACTAGCTACCACATCCCCATCAATACCATTATGGAAGTTGAGTCCTTCTTGGAAACCAGCCGGAATGCTAGGAAATTGTTTGACTTCATTACCTAGAGGATTCTTGCAAGACTTTGGATACGTAGTATCGGGTGCAGCGCGAGCACGTGCAGAAGCGGGTTGTGCACGTGTCGCCTTATCACTACTAACAGTTTTAGAAGGTGAGGCTCGAAGTCAGTTAGGTGGAGGCACGGATCCGGTACTGTATCGTCTTTGCCGTCAGTTGTCATGGGAAGTGTTGTTACTGCATGTGAATGTGATGCTCAGTGAGTGGCCACACCATCGTCTCAACTTGACAGCTTTGGCAAACAAGTGTAAAGCTTGCATCGCGGTCGCCAACTCTGGTGATAGCATTGTACCAAGATCTCAGGCAAGTGTAATCATTTGTATAAATTCATTATTTTACATGTTCTAAACAATGTTTATAATTTCATAAAAATGAAGATCATCATAACAAATATACACTTTGTTTAACCAAATTTATAATCAACCCCCCCCCCCCCCCCCCCCCCCCCCCCCCCCCCCAATAAGAAAGGGATTGCCATAATCAGCACGCTTGGCTAGCAATCGCAGGCAGGTGTTTGTGGTACTCAGATAATGCTGCTGCCCATCTCCTGGTTTTTCTATTAGTCACCTTTTACGACCCCCAACGGATAGATATGGGGGGTGGTACTGTTCTTAGCGGGCTCCACCTCACTTTATCTCTACTTACTATGCCTATATTATTTCATAAATAAAGATGTAATTTTTTGTTACGTATCCTATAATAATATTGTGGAAGGCATTTAATTAATTATTTTTACTTTATTGCCGTGTAGTGCTGACTAAAAAGATAGTACCACCCCATAACTTCCCGCGGGTGTCGTAAAAGGCGACTAAAGGATAAACCAGGGGATGAGCAGCAGCATCCTTTGAGTACCCCCACAAACACCTGACTGTGATCACTAACCCGCCTGGCAAGCTTAGCGATTATCGCAATTCCGCCCTTTTTGGGGGAGACCTATGTCCAGCAGTGGGCGTCTTTCTATATGCTTCAAGGTTAATCTTCAGATCATGTTTTAATTTTTTCCATAAATGTCACTCATATAACGCCTTTTAAAATTTTCACACTGTCGCCTTTCATAACTAGGTACTCTTATGTAATACACGTATGGTTTTCTAGTTTAATTTTATATGTAAATATAAAGTTTGACCACAGTTCAAGTTGATATTAATCGACGATGTGGTCTAAAATGGTAACCTAAGATTAGAATGACTGATTTTCTAACTAAAACCGGAAATATGTGCTCGATAAACATATTGTTTTTATTTATTTTCTTTAGGTAATTGAAGCATGCTGGACGTGTTTAGTAAATGCATGTGAATGGGAAGGCGCGGGCGTAACCACAGGGCCGGGCGAGCTGTCTGCCGCTCTATGCGCTGCGTGCTTTGAACTGCAACGAGGGAAGGCTTCCAGAAAGTTTCCTAGATCCCTATGGGATTACGGTATGATACATGTGAAATAGTTTAGTTTAGTCATAACTGAACTATTTAAATGCTTGTTAAATAATATGTTTACATTTTTTATTATCTTAACTTTATGCTCGATAATTTTATACCTATGATTACTTCTAAAGGATTTATTTCAATCTAAATCTTCAATTTACATGGAATTTTATTAATGGTGAAACATTTAAGAACTTTAATTTTTTTGTAACCATGTATAGTGGTGGCCAAATTATAGGGACTATACTAAATATCTTAATTCTGCTAGATTATTTTAAAGTTTGATTCTAAGTCTCTGAGTTATTCTTTTATATATGACAGTTTTTTTTTTATTGAGATCACCGTATTGCAGATGATTATTTATGTTTTATATATATAATGTATGCGTAATTAAATATCTAATTAAATGTATTTCAGTATATAATAATGCCCTTTCCTGCAAATATTACTTTTACATGATAAGTAAGAGATTGTTATTTTCATAATGTCAATAATACACTTATTACAAATAAATATCGATAACACATACGCATATAGTCGTAACTCAGTTTTTTAACGAAATCGAGATTTTAATTCCATAATATAATTCTATATATTTAAGACATTTTCCTGAAAACAGAAATTCAGTCATTTTTTTAAAATAAATCTAAATATTTTCGGTTGCGAATGGTCGCAACATACACATGTTCCCGCGCAAACGGGCTTACAAGAATCGTTCTCCTGAAAAACTACAAATTTACACATACGACTTGTAATGTGGGGGAGGTATCGTTCGAGGTATCGCTGTATGTTTTAAGTAATTTTTTTTTAATACTTAAAACGAATGATTTACTAAACTAATCCAGTCAAAATAAAAGGTGCAAAAGCATAGTATGGAACTGTTTCTAATAATTTGGCCGCAAATGTAAAATTACAATTGTTTTTAATGGACTTCAAAAAGAGGAGGTTATCTATACGTCTGTATTTTTTTTTTTGTATGTTTGTTACGCGATTTCTCCACCATTTCTGGACCGATTTGAAAATGTGTTTTTGTGATTCATGATTAATAACGGAGAAATGTATTTTTGTACAGCATTGTCAGTGTTCAGTAATGGATCGAGCGGCGCTGTCAAGCGTTCAGCGGGAGGGATGCCTTCACACTCCAGGGAGGTACCGAACGCAGCTGCAGAAGCGAGGAACGCTTTCAATGACTTCTTAGCGACCCTCAGGGAACCTCTAGCCGTCGGCGTGATGCTGTCCCTCCTCGCCAGGATACATAATCTACTGATCGACGACAGCTCCTTAGAACTCGTCGTAGAGTACACGGGCTTATGGCCCTCAAACATATCGAATATGAACAATTACAACGTTAAATATATCTTGGAATCCATTACCGATCTGCTCGAGAGAAGTCTGAAGTTGTATCCGTACAACACTTCTTGGTAAGTTCTAACAATAACATATGATCACTTCATTGTCTCTCTAAACGACTTTAATTTATTGGACATCCTTCTAGAATTTTCCATGAAATTTTTTGTGGCACTTCGGAATCAACGTTCCGTGGTATTATCTACAATACGTGTACAGACTACCTGAACTGTTATAATACGTAAAATGCGACCAAAATTAAACAATATAAGGGATGCAATAAAACATCTTATTGAATTTAGGACAATAGCTAGTATAGCTACTATACGATAGATTGTGGTGCAGCCAAAAACTCCTGTATGTGACTTTAAGAGGATATCCTAGCGCCCATATCCATACAGACGAAGTCCCCTGTTTCCTCCCTGGATAATAGAATTATGGTAAATATATTTATACCAAAATAATATATATTTCTCACCGCCATACGTTTTGATTTTTTCTATAAATTGGTCATTGGAGAAACTAGAAGACTTTGAAAATAAAAAAAGAATGCTCTATTTTTACCGTCATTCCAGGCGTCCGTCAAACAAATTAAAGAAGATTAAAAATCGGTTCAGTTTAGGAGGAGGAAACAGGGTACTACGAAGTGATGTTTTCGTCTATTCTGCGTAGTTAAATCAGCCCGCGCTGCAGTTGTCCCTTTCGCTTTACATGGGGAGCAACGCGATAGCAATAGTTTTCTGAAATACCTACTTTTCTTACCGCATGTCCTCTTGATAGGTTGCGGCTGTACGGCGATGTGGAAATGTGTGGGAGTAGATGGGGTGCGGCTCTGGGACGGTACCTGTGCGGTCTGGCGGCCGGCTCGTGGCACTTTGCCAAACGCGCGCCAGACGAGGCGAGCGTCTCGAAGAGAGCGGCTCGATGCTGTCTCGCTCTCTCGGCGCCGACTCAGGCCGCCGCGCTCTGCCAACTGCCAGACGAGCCAGACTATGCCACCGCTTTCAAATGCTTCGCTGAGAAGGTACCGTGTAATATACTATCATATTTTTGAATACTAAAATAGCTCAGTTGGTAAATCCACTAATTTTTTAAATAACCACTTCTTTAGAGCCGTTGAGCGATTCTCGTTACGGGAAAAACTTATAGACTCGCGTTACCAATGCTATGACGTCAGCCGTCAACATGCTTCAGTATGACAAGTATAAGATGGCGTTTAAGAGCTAGCGCTCAGAGGAAAAAAATTATACTTACGCAGCATATTGTATGTTTTTATTGTGAATAAACTATATGCAAAAACCATACAAATATTAAGCTATGTTAAGGATTTCCATAAAAAAAAAACAGTTTTTCAAATATTGAGTTTTCACTTATGTCGGCAGTCTCCATGGCTGACTAGTTCCCCCACCCCCTATTTTTATTTGGGATCGGCGTAACATATCTTCATCTTCCATTCGTTCTATTCTATTTACATACATACATACATATAATCACGCCTTTCACCCGTGGGGGTAGGCAGAGATTACGTCCTTCCACTTGCTACGATCTTAACACGCCTCTTTCGCTTCCTCTACTTTCATGAGAACTTTCATACATGCTCGTCGGTTATGAGTACTTTATACCTGGCCTTTATTTAACACGTGATCGATTTGGTCTAGATACGTTCGCGTAGCTCGACCCTTACCGACTTGCCCATTCACCCTCGCCTTATAAATTCGTTTCGTTAATCTTCTCTCATTCATCCTCTCTACATGCCCAAACCAACTAAGCATACCTTTCTCTATTTTGGTCACCACATCCTCTACCACACCGCAGCGTTCTATTCTATTTGTACGTGGATAAGTGACTTGTACAGTGACCGACGCAAATCAGCGAGAGTATCATCGAACTTTCTAGATGAATAACGCGGCGGACGCGATGGACGGGTACTACGGTTGTTTGTGGGACGGTACGCTGTTAGAGGTGGCGGTCGCGATGCACGCGCGCCGCGGGGAGGGGGGCCGGAGGCAGAGAGCTATCAAAGCGGCGGGCGCTCTCGAACTGAACGCGAATAACAGCGATGATATACAAAGGGAAGCGGCCGCCACGAGGCGGGCCAGGCTACTGCGTGCCCTCACCAACCAATACGTTTCATGAACTCTTATATCTGTACTAATAAATAAAATTGAAGTGTCTGTTTGTAATGTCAAAAGTTTTTTTTTTTACTAATGAATGTATTTACTATATCTACACACCAAAAATTTAGCGTGTAGTGCCGACAAAGAATAGTACCACCCCATATTTTTCCGTGCATGTCGTAAAAGACGACTAAGGGATGAGCCAGTGGATGGGCAGCAGCATCCTCTGAGCACCACAATCGTGGCGATTATGCCAATCCCTCCCTTATTGGGAGATACCTATGTCCAGCAGTGGACGTCTTATGGTTGACTGGGACACTAAAAATACAATGTTTAATACTTTTGCCTGTCTAACTGTTTGTTCCGGATAATATCCGAAACGGATGGACCAATTTTAAAAGGACTTTTTGGCAGATAACTGAAGTTACTCCGGGTAACAGGGTACTTTTCATTTTCGAAAATAAGGTTAAGTGCTGGAATTTATGAGAAATATTTTTACTTTATCTTAGTACTACAAAAAAATATTAGGGTTCCGTATAAAAAAATTACAACGCATTGAAGAATATATGAAAAGCGGGCGCAGCCGCTGGCACACAACTATAAATACTATAATACTATGTTAAACATTCGATGTAGACAGTTTTTTTAACTTTAATATTTGAATCGTATAAAATGTGAAGTGGTAAAAAGTAGAGAAATATTAATAATATGGTAAAAAAATATAAATAAACTAACACAAAGAGTTGTTGTTGGGCCGAATTAAAATGCCTCTATGTATGCCCAGATATTAGATAATTTCAAAATGTTGTTTTTTTTTCGTCTGTTTATCAACCGATTGTCTTTATTTATTAAAGTGGAAAGTTTTTTAGCCGCTTTGAGCGATTCTCGGCAGGGGAGAAACTTATAGATTCGCATTACCTACAATGCTATGACGTCAGCCGTCAACATGCTGCAGTATGTCAAGTATAAGATGGCGTTTGAGTGGCTTTATAAACTTTTAACTTCAATTAACAAATTATGACATTTTAATTATTCTTACTATAAATGAAAATATTAAAAAACAGTTTGTCCAAAGTTTTGAGTTTACACTTCTGCCGGAAGTCCCCATGGCTGCCTAGTTTATTTATTTTTTTTATTTACTACCCATCGATGAGTTTTAGTGTAACAAATAAAATAAATCTTAGAGACATTTGATCATTTGGGCATTTGATCTTATAATATTATTTTGCATGTGCATGTGACTTAAATGTACTGTGTTAATAAATGTAAATTATTAATTAATTATTAATTCGAGTTACATTAATATAAAATATATGAAAATAATTTCTAGTTTTAATATTTTAACCAATTAAAAATATGATTTTATTGAATTTAAATAAAATCGGTGTGACCTATTACAAAAAAGTTAAACACCCGTTGAACTCATTTAAAAAAAAAGTTCAACTACAAAAGAGTGTTTTAGGGTTGTTTAGAGATTATAACATAACATAAGCTCACGCCTGTTATCCCCGAAGTGTTAGGCAGAGGTGAAATAGCGAACTACACCACTCACATTTCGCCAAGCTTAGTTCCGTCCCAGATGTGACAGGGGGCGAGCCTGTCGCCATATCGGGCACAAATTCCAAACTCCGGGATGATAATGAGTAGAAAAACCCAATACCACTTGACCCGATCCGGGAATCGAACTCTAGACCTTGGAACGGCAGTCGCACCGTAATACAACTGCGCCACCGAGAATGTATTTCATACAATTTTAAGTTTTAGACACTGTTCAGTAAAAAGCGTGTTTAACGCTAGTTTATTTTTGTTTTTGTAATAAGACCGAATATGTTCGTATGTAATAATAAAAAAAAATTGAATAATTACTATTAGAATATAAAAAAATACAGCTATACTTATTTCAATATTATTGTATCCTTATAACATAACAAACTTGGTCCCTTAATTACAAACTTCCTTCTATTTTTCATGTGTCGAAATACCAAATATTTCATGAGGTTAAGAAACAAAAGGCGCTTCTAATAAAGTTGTATAGATTTATATAAAATGTATTAGAATATTATTATCGATAAAGTAATAATTTTTCACATTATACCGCTAATCCTATTCATTTTCAATATGAAGAGGACATGCGGTCGGAAAAGTAGGTATTTCAGAAATTTATTGCTACCGCGTTGCGCCCCAAAGAAAGAATTACAAAATACCCTACAATGTAAAAAGTATATTATTTTTAGTCATTCAACACAGTTAACTCTTAAGAGGACATGCGGCGGCGACAGATTTTGAAAGTAGGAATTTCAGAAACCTATTAATATCGCGTTGAGCCCTAAAGGAGAGTTATAAAACACGAAAGGGACAACTGCAGCGCGGGTTGATTTTACCGTATGCAAAATAGACAAAAACATCACTTCGTAGCACCCTGGTTCCTCCTCTAAAACTGAACCGATTTTTAATTTTCTTTCAGTTTTACAATAATAAAGACTGGCTATGCCTGTACTTTTTTTTTTAATTTTACCCATCAAATTTGTTTGACGAACGTCTGAAATGACGGTAAAAATCGAGTATTTTTTTCATTTTCAAAGGCTCCTAGATTTTACAATAAGTAATTTATGGAAAAAAAATTAAAACGTACGGGGGCATGGCGGTGGTGAATATATATTATTTGGTATATTTACCATAATGGTATTATCCAGGGAGGAATCGGAGGACTACGTTTGTATGGAATAAAAGCCGTTAGGATATCCTCTTAATCCGACCTCATCCAGCAAGTTTGTGATTATGCTCGTACGTATTACAAATAGCTGTGTTCCCGCATCATCATTTGATAACCAGTACCGTTAGGCTTAGTGTGTTTACCATCCTGGACCACATCGTCACTTACTATCAGGTGAGATTGTAGTCAAAGCACAGCCTATTCCGTGCAAAAACGTTGAACAGATGTAAGCAGATGTGTTATTGTGCGATCATGATTTGTGATTCTCTTCATATACACATACGATAGTAATAGTAAGATAGTCGACGATTTTTGAGAGAAAGGTTTATAATGTGGCTTATGGTCTATTTTATCCGTAATATTAATATGTCAGTAAAAAAAACATGAACACATTTTATTTAGCAATTTTATGAACGCTTTAACATTTCGTCACTAAAACGCGTCAAGCGTTAGCGATGATTGCGCAGTTGTTAGTGCGGCAGGATTTCGCGTCAATGGACGCGGGTTCGAGCACACCCGTCCAACTCTTAAATCAGCCTGAGCTTTCGGTGAAGGAAAATCGCGAGGAAACCATAGCATGATAGTAGAGAATTTTCTAACAATGCCCGCCTGGGTAGCTACCAACCTCAAGTCCAAAAACCTGTCACCAAATACTAATAGGTGTGTTCCAGCAGCATCACTTGAAAGCCAGTACCTCTAGCCTTTAGTGTGTTTACCATCCAGGACCACATCGTCATTTAACATCACGTGAGATTCTGGTGAAAGCACTAAGCCTATATCGTGTAAAAAAGGCGTTACTAGCGTACATCTGAGTTCTAAATTCAACTTAAAGTTAACCGGGTTTAATTTTTGCAAAAAATAAAACAAACATACATGTCAACTATAATGTTATTCAACAATAATTATAGTACACATATGGCTATTCTGTTTACAGGTACTTAGTTCATTTTTTTTTTTTCGATTATCCTACGTTACCTATCGCTAGGTAAGTATTTATTAGAACAGATAAAATGTAAATTCAATATCACAATACAATATAACGGTTCTAAATAAATAATATTATTATTATTATTAATTTTATTTTGTGTGAAGTACGACCCTACGAATTTGTATCGGTGCACTAAGAAGTTTACATTACAATTATAAATACTATAATTGAAACTAATTATTCTAGTAATCAGGAGCGTCTTTACCTATAGTGAAGCCTATGCAGCGTACACGGGCGTAGGGTTTTAGGGGGCGCCGAAAACTGCTCGCGACACGTATATATGCTTCACTCAGGGCGTTTCAAAGACCCTGCGCCCGTGTTATAGCTGACACTGAGCGCGGTAATAGTTAAAATCGCTTCCCGATATCAAAAATTGTATCCGAATTGTCGTTTGAAAATAAAACTGTAATTATTCCATTTTGGTCGCGCGCCTACTAGAGGGCGCCAGGATATTGGTTACACACGGGTGTTACTAGGGCTAGAACCGCCTCTGCTAGTAATCATCGGAATTGACAAGGATCATTAATGTATATATTTCAATAATTAGGTATGATTATACCTTTATTTATTCCAACGCAGCTTTACAAATACATAATGTACCAGAAAAATACGTCAGAGTGTGTTCTAACAATCTTTTTGAAAATTATTTTTGTTGTGTTTAACATTCCAAATAGAAATTTAATTTTTGAAGTCAATTATATAGTTGACTTTTTTATATATATAAATTTAATCAGCCACAAGCGATAATTATAATTTTCGGAGTTTAGACCCTGTAAAATAATATAATCATAATAACCTCAAAAGTAAATAGTTACAGTCATTAATATTTTCAAATATGGATTACAAATGAATTTGATTTATCAAAAATTTCTTACGTAACACAATATATTTATACAAAACATTACGTTATTTATTCTTCTAATTTAAACAGAATCAAAATAATTATGTACAACTAAAAATATACCTCATTTGATGATGTCTAAAGTAAACATTAAAACTAGTCATAAAATACTGAAAAACTATGTTGTATAAAATACCTAAATTATAATTATTTCCGCAGTAGTTTGTATTCCGAGGGAAAGGATTATGGGGAAATTTATTTTTTTTTTTTTTAATCGAAGATTCTAATATTTTATTTTCTATATTAGATATCAAAATTACGGTTATTACACAACAAAAGCTTCAAGGGTTAACATTGATAAAGCCGCTATCCCAGCAACAACAGGTACAGTGACCACCCAAGCGAAAATTATATTCCTGAAAGAAAACATAATATATGAAATATTTTAAAAAACTTACCTACAAATATTATGTACGTTATTCAAAACTATTGAATTATTCGCCTTTTGTACATTGGGCGGAAGTAGAATAACTCATGTGACAACGTTAAAAATCACGCAATTACTTTTCAGAAACTAAATTGTTATTTCTAGAACAACTTTCGTGACCTAGTTGATCTTCGTTCGAAAATATGTCGCAAAGCATCAATATATGTGGGTAAATAATAGGTGTGTTCCGGAAGTGATAATTGAGAACTAGTACCTCTGAGCTCAGTGTGTTTACAATGTTGGACCACGTCGTCACTTAACATCAGGTAAAATTGTCACAGCACTGAGCTTATACATTCGAATGCCTATCGTCCATGCATAATCATTAATTATTAAACTATACTAATTAGTTTCATATTCAGTTTGAACTATGTTCTAGAAATACAAGTGTTCTTAGGATACAAACCGAAACAGACTCCAGTCGACGGTTTTCTCTGAGAAATACCCGACACACACGACAGAGCCGACCTTACAGTGTGTGGTCGATACAGGTATGCCAGCCTTACTCGCCACCAAAACTGTTAGCGCCGCTCCCAACTCTATAGTGAAGCCACTAATACAAAAACAAAAAACCTTAATAGAATACCACAAGTCATATATCGTCAAAAATGACGACATAGGTCTCCCTCAAAGATTTTCACAACGATCTTGCGAACGACAAATTTCGATAATAAACAATTTGTTAACATACGTGTCAGGTGTGATGCTGGTTAAGTCCTCGCCGACTGTACGAATGACCCTGCGACCCCAAAGCCACAGCCCAAGCGCAATACCGACTCCGCCAAATACAAGAATAGCTAAAGGAGTTTCAGCACGAGTATGCGCCACACCTTCCGAATACACCAACCATAAGGCCACAAGTGGCCCTATAGCATTGCTAGTAACATAATACAATCATCATTAACGTCTGTTATCAGAATTAATTATAGAGTGTATATAAATATAACTGTAACCAATAAAAGGCTAAATGGCATAAATCTATTCTAATAAATAAAAATTAATACTAAATAGATATTAATGTATATACCAGGGGTAGCCAAGCTCCTTGATAGCCCGAGCTATTAAACAAACTTCGAAAATTCACGAGCCGCAATTAAATACGTATTTAGCGTACGATCAACAATAGCAACTATTAATTACACAGACACAAAAAAAAGTGGAACTGTCCTGACACTTTGCACATCATTTCCCATGGTTTTCGACTGGCTGATTCCGAATCCGGAGTAAAAAAAAACTTTCATCTAGTCATTTTTTTTTTAATCGCGAAAAAAGGTGAAAAAAATACAAGAAAAGTCAATAAATCATGGAATCATTTTGCGTTGCCTACTCGCTCGCTCTAAAACCTGGTGAAGCTGTGAAGGTTACTTAGTTCAACAGTGTCTTAGTTTAAAAAAAACTTTGTGGTAATCCGATTCTCTACAGAGCAACTTATCATTCTTACAAACCTCACTAATCGGAATAATTGAAGACGATAACTAGTACCTCTAGGCTTAGTGTGTTTACCATCCTGGACCACATCGTCACTTAACATCAGGTGAGATTTTGGTCAAAGCACTGAGCCTATACCGTGTACAAAAAAAAAACAATAAACTATTTTTTTGATTTCTTAAACATGACAACTAAGTTAGCTAGGTACTATAATCGTTTATATAAATTGTCTAATAAGCTAATACTATAACTCATTAAGATTAAAGTTTAGCATACAGTTTTATTAATTAATACTGAGGTCATTAAATGATGAAATTTAGTAAAATATTAAGCGATAATAGCGCAGTTAGTAGTTTTGTCGGATTCTGCGACAATGCCCGCGGGTTCGAGCCCACCTATCCAACTCTAAAAATCAGCCTGAACTTTCGGTGATGGAAAATTTCATGAGGAATCCATAGCATGGTGGTAGGGCATTTTCTAATAATGCTCGCCTGGATAGCTACCACCCTCAAGTTTGAAAACCTGTCCCCAAATATCAATAGCTGTGTTCCGATATCATCTAAGTTTAGTGTGTTTTCCATCCTGGACCACATCGTCACTTAACACCAGGTGAGATTGTAGTCGAAGCACTGTGACTATACAGTATAGAAAAAACATTAAGTGTTACGTTTTGAAATACATTCACTCAAGTGTTTAAACTTACCTGACGTCATTTCCTCCGTGTGCAAATGCACCAAATGTCGCAGTAAGTACTTGCAAGAACGAGAATAAACGGAGAGTATCGTCCTGTGGTGGAACTGTTTTCGCTGCAATAGATGGAGACGGGGCTCTTAGCAACGGTGCAGCACTCGAATTTGGTGTTATGGCGGGTAACCGTTTGCTTTCACACTCTATACTCCAAGGGTTGCCGGTATCATGAATCTACGAAAAGCATGGTTTAAGTTAATGCTACTATTTGTATTCTTTATAAATTACAACTTGATGTCAATAGTCGAGTATTTTAATTGAAATTCCATTTACTATATCTAATTATATTTCTAAACTAGCTGTGTGCCCACGGCTGCGCCCGCATATCATATATTCTTCAATTCGTTTTATTTTTTTATACAGAATTTCTTTTTAGTATTAAGATTAAGTAAAAATATTTTTCATAAATTCAAGCACTTACCCGTAAAATCGTACATTGAATCGGATTTTATTCTATTTGAGTTTAATTTTTTACGCGGACCCCTAATTATTTTCGAAAATTAAAAGTACCCTATGTTACCCGGAGTAACTTCAGCTAGCTACCAAAAAAAGTCCCGTCAAAATCCGTCCAACCGTTCTGAAGATTACCCGGAACAAACAGATAGACAGACAAAAATTTTAAAAATTGTTTTTTTTTTCGGTATATGTATCGCATATACATTCATATCTATTTAGTAAAAAAATGTAATTTTGACATAACAAACAGATACTCCAATTTTATTTATTAGTATAGATATATGTATATGTAAATATGTAATTATGAACAAAGATCTGACTGAACAAGTCCTCAATTCTAAAACACAGTAAAGTAGTAATTTTGAACTCACTGTATCCCGCCGTGGCGGAGGGGTTTCAAACTCGACAGCAGGTTGTATAGCTTTCACAGCAGCTAGTCTATCAAAGTCCCCGCGTGCAATCGTATCACAAGAACCGCCAAGAAATCCATTTTTCGAGTCATAACTTTCACCCATACCAACAAGTTGTGTGGAATCGAGACTCTTACAACAACTTATAGTTTCGTCTATATATTTTAATGTATTTATTTGTGGATCGGCATCGATAAGTTGCAATCGCGATTTATTTGGTGGACTGAGACTCCGCGACAAGATACTGCAATCATCCATAGTGGCGAGTAGAACTCTATTCCTTGCATTCATTTCTTTAACACCCTCGGAAACTTTGTCGGCGTCGCTTAATGTGACCATTTCGGCGCTTTCCGCAATAACTTCAAGAACTTTTCCTTCATCAGATAGTAGGGATGTGGGGCGTTGTGGTGCACTGCTTTTGTTGGAATGGGTAGGTGTGTTGGCTGGTGTTGTTTCTGTAAAAATAACACACATTGTACTAGATTGAATCTTTCATTTTACTGAATGATATTAACGTATCATTCAATAAATTTCTCTAGATGAAAAAAACACTTAAGGTAAGGTTTTGTCTCGGAATATTTACCCATTTTGTTTGTGCTTACCATTAGAGAGTCCAAGGGAAAAATTGACAGGTGGTGCAACTAATTTATTTTGATAATGTGGTACAAGAAAAGCTCTCACGCATCCAGCAACTAGCAACCCGAGTGTTATCGATCCAGCTAAAGCTGCCCACAGAGGTATCTTGTCCATCGCTAGCACTGGCGATAAAACAAATTACTTTAACTTGCGCATATATAACCTAATTAAGTTAAAAATGAGCACTTTATACAAAATATAACTCGTATTCTGTAACAAAACAATATCTTTACTCGTTACTGTTTTGGCAACATTTTACTCTATACTATAAATTTTCACATAAACGTATAATAATTCAAGACACTGCCACATAGATCTATACCATTTCCTAGTCCCAGTAGCTAGTCTTAAGGAAACCGGATGTCCGTATTTTAATAAAGACGTTTCTATACAAACTACAATCTAGAATACATAAAAAGAAGTTTATTCTTACAGAAAGACCAAAACAATTGCAATCCATTAGATGCTATATCAAGTAGAAACTGAAATTAGTTAGTCTTTAATACATTTCATTTTACTTAATGAAGTAAAAAATGTATGTTGGACAATTATAATATTCTAAAGACCTAGGTGATGTCGAAGACCAAATATAAGATTGAAGATTACATTGTTTATGTTTTGATTAAACCTATATTTTTATCGGTCACTATAGGTACACTTATTGTTTGAGTCACGATCATCGTGAACTATATACGTTCGGAAATAATAATAAAACTTACATTTTGGTCCATCGTGTACCACACTGAGCACATTAACAGCGACAGTGGCTCCATAAAAATATGGGAGTGCCCGTAGACCCGCCTTCAGAGGTTGAGGAGCTCGTAGTATGAATCGGCGTACCACCCAAAATAGTAACGCGGATGCCGTTCCACTGAGAGCAGGTGAAATGAACCACGACAACACTGTAAATTTTGACATAATATAACATTGTATATAATTTAATCGGGCTAAAACTCATATAGGTTTGCAACACAGCGGGTGGGTCAGGACGCCAGCGTGATTTTACTACAGAAGAGGTCACGCACGTCTCAGGTTCATCTCATGTCGACGCGATATCTTCTATAGAAACATCGCGCTGCGTCTAAGAGTAATAAATTTGACAATCCTACGGCAACATTTGAATTAGTTAAATATTCTAAATGTGAAATGAAAATTAAGTAAAATTTAAATTATTGAACAATTTTTTTTAAAGTCACATAATGCATAAATACTTTTGCAAATCGATGCGGAAGCTATCATCATGGTCAACTTAGAAATCTAGGAGATGAGGAAACCTTTTGTACATAAAGGTAATAGGGTAGGTATAATCGTGATAAAATGTATTGGTGCAACGAGAATAAGGTGATCTCACAACGTCGAAAAGGTAATAAAGGTGAAAGATAACAGATGTGTATCATTCAATGAAGACTGGTGACTAAAAATATAATATGGTGAACACAGTAGACATACCAAATCATAACTATTTTATCATCTTTCTTTGTATTTTTTAAACATATTGAAGTTTAGTTGGATATAATTACGTAAAAAACTAATAAGCAAGTTACCAATAGCACCCAGAGTAGACCAGCGCACACCAATTGGACCTTTAGCTGTTAAAGTAAACCCGACAGTAGCACCGACAACAGAGTGCGTTCCTGAGACGGGTAACCGCAATGCCGTCGCAAGGATGAGCCATGTCGCTCCGGCTATCAGAGCTGAGAGACAACCCGCAGCCAGAAGCCGCTCGCCGCCATCGGAGTAAAAGTGAAACATCAAGAATCCCTTTGCGCATTGTATCGGATACTTTATAGCCTAAAACAAAGTATTTCGTATACCTATTAAAATGTTATTTACTGTATTTTATACATCGAAATATAAGTTATGCGAATATAAAAACAAAATATGAACAAACATTAAAAATGTGCAAAAAAATTATTTTGAAAAGTTAATCAGACTGATCAAGGAGTTGGTATATTTGCACAAAACAGTGTATGTAATACGAATATTTTGATTGCATTTTATTTCGTTGAAACCAAGCGTGGAATGTTAATCGTTATACGTAGTCGATAATGATCACAAATTTAATAAGTTAACAATTTATTTCTGTGTTACTTACATATAATTTATACTAGATGCTTACTTATTAGATAGAGAAATTGGTGTAATATATAAAATAAATTGTGTTATATCTTTACTCACCGATAAGAACGGCACCAGCTATTTCAAATATCGTGGCGAGGATACAAGCTTGTGTCAGAGTTAACACTTTAGAACCGACGCTAGTTCCAAACGAATTGGCCACATCGTTCGCACCGATTCCAAACGCTAGGAGAAAAGCAACTACAAAGCCACATATGACAAGCCATAACATATCATCTGCGTATGGTTCCATTACTGCGTTCTTATATTTTCTTTTATTTTACAAACCCATAGTAAATAAAAACAAAAAAATAATTTACAAATAGCACCCTAATGACAATAACAATAAGCTTTGCTCATATTTAACAAGTATTTAACACTTCTTTATAAGATCTTCGAAATTAATCCAATTAGAAGACTCAATTTCATAGAAAAAACAAACATCCGAACAAGTACAGAATGATTAAATAGATTATACTTAAATAAATACAATCAAACGTAATATTTATATTAATTGAATTTTAAAAAAGAAAATAATATGTGAATCGATGTTAATTATTTGTGCGTCACAAAAGTTGCTGTTTAAAAAGTCTTTCAAGGTCTTGGTGATATCTTGCAGGTTTTGGCTTCATCATTTCTGGAAGAAAATAATTTCAAGAACTTCAAAAAAATTATATATGTAGAATAAAATCTGACGTAATTCTTACATTGTGCTTTTTACTGTGGCAGGTTTATTAGCTATCTATCCTTATTTATTTTTACGGTAATTGGATAGTTTTAAATGCTCGTTAAATCTAAAATAATACTCCACATGGTTAGTTCGATATTGATTCGTTAGCGACGCCATTTAAGAACTTTCCCGGTAAAAATGGTTCACATAATTTACGAACTATCTCATAAGATCTTAATTAACCAATCGCCACATAAACATGAAATAAATTGCGTCATACTACTCCGTCATAGTATATTTTTAAAGGTAAATATATAGAAATATCCACATGGTTCATAGAACGTTCTAATTAAACATGAAACAAAATAAAAAGGTCATAAAAAAAAACTTAGAACACAATCTTATGGAATAAAACTTAAGTGTAAAAGTACTCACTTTTGAAAAATATAGGATTTTATAGTCCTTTTATATTGTTATAAGGAGTAGCACTCGCGCTTAGAACTTCTCAGCTGTAAACTGAAGTTGACGAGGGTCGCACCGATACGTAGACTAAAATGGGCATGCGCGAAGGGTACCGGCACCCCACTTAACAACCCTTTCAATAGCATAATATAATAAAAGTTGTTTGTTCTATGTGAAAATCTATATACAGTTAGGAAAGAAACCGCTCGTAAACCTGTACGACTCTCTCTAATAATTTATAGGCTGATCTCATTCTTCAACAAAGTCTGAGACACTCTTATTAGCTTGAGCAGTAGTAAAAGTCAACTCAATTTATTGATTAGGTACTTGCGTTTTATAATGTACACAGTACATTGTAATTTTATAACAGAAACTAGCTGTGCCCGCAACTTCGTCTGCGTGGAATAGTGACTTTGGGCAACATTTTTCGAATTTCGGTTTATTCTGGATTATAATCACCGTCGTTAAATCGTATAGCCATCGGGGATCAAAGCATACAGGCTGCTAGAATTATTAACATGTGATAAAGCCACATATAAAGCTGACCGTGCGAAAAACAGCTAATACTTAGATCCACATCCACAACTTTTAGCGTCTGACCATAGGCTTTATTTATTGTCATCGCGAAACTGAACACGTTTAAAACTAAACGGAAAATTGTTTGGAATGAGAGGAACCCGAGGCATAAAAACACTACCACCTGTTAAAATCTCTGCTTCTATCAGGTTTCGCAGAATCAGAAATTTAAAAGAGTAAAATTCACTTTTAATCTAGTATTGTTGCAAAGTTTTGGCCGTCTTAAATTTCTTAGCAGAATAATGGGTACGCCGACTTTAAATTTATTTTATGAGCTGGTAGTCCAGGAGCACTGAGGGATTCTAAAAATTCTACTGGTAGATTCTTCATTTTTCATAACTCTGTTAATGGAGATATACTCTACACTATCCCCCGACACAAAGCTCAAAACTTCAGCATTTAATTGCTGCTGCTTGGTCGTTTCGTGAACTCAAAATAGCTCTTTCGCAAAGTCATGAATTTTCGCAAGTTGGTATTTGCGTTGCGTTTCCATACACGAATGATATCAGGTCTCGCATTCATGAAACTTCGTAGCATAGGTTTACGTTTAGAAAATTTTTTGCTTGTTCACATACACACACCGTTACCGATCTCAAGTTACTATAGACAAAAAATAGTAGCAATAGATACAACAATTTTATCTAATTTGTATCTGGTATGAATAAAACTGTAGGACTGATATTTTTTATTATAATTTTTTATGCTAGTGCTTGGATTAACTTGGTAGAGTCTGAAATTGTACCCATCCTGACCATGGAAATATATCAAAGGATACTGCAGGGCATCATATGCTCCGTGTGTTTTACAAATACGTTGTAAGCGATCATCATGAGTGCGCTGTACGATGTCACGTCTATCACATTCCTGATTGACTAATATTACTGCAACTTCGTCTGCAACGGGGACATTGTACTTTTCACGATGTTCTTCAGCAAGACGTCTATCAGCCTTATTTATAACTTTATAATTGTTATTTTGGCCTTGTGGGATGGAATCTATTGCGGCTTTGAAACTTCTGACATACGGATTTACTTGATGTAACATATTCTCAAGTTGAAATATAAAGATGATGTTCAGCTGAGGAAAGTTATGATGTCGTATAAGGGCCTGTTCATTGTAATTTGATATAAAATAAATTTAAAGAAATTTTGGCTCATTTTGGAGAAGCAAAGATCCAATCAAGTGATAAATTGGCCCTACACCTTAAAAGTTGGCTATGATATGTTTGACCCCAAAAGATGTCATTTGGAATACACTATTATATAAACGGATATAGTCTAAAAATGTTTACACTGAGGATGCTCACTATTTTATAAAACTTTTATAAAGGGGCTCATGATAAGTTTAAATGAGCACTTTGCCACCTGAATAGCATATTCCATTTGGTTCTTTTCTCCATTTTTGAGCATTACAAAACTGACAACATACCACCATACCTACTATAGATTCGAATTCAGAGTAATCAATTCTGGGCGAATACAAATAACCTGTTTTCTCTTTGATAATCCATGGAAGGATATCAATTTCCGCTCCAGTTTCTGGGTCTTCTATCAAACTTGATAACATTTTATTGAGTATATGCCGAAGTCGATCGGCATTTAGTCGTGACTGACGTTGTTCTGCAGTTTCTTTCTTCTTCTCGATCAGCTGTTAATCGAGATTCACGATCTAAAGTACTTTCCAGCTTTCTAGACTGCAAAGTTCGTGCTTTTTGAGAGCTCAGGCGGGTTTCCCTATCAGTAAAGGTCTCAGACTCACGCGATATTGCATGAGCCTTGCGATCGGTGGACAAACGTGCCTCACGCTGTTCCCTGTTCATCCTAACTCAAGTGGCCATAATTCAAGAACGATGTGAACTTAATCGAGATTTTCGCTGAGCTGAAGTTTCTGTAACATGAAACCTGGCTTGACGTTACTGAAATGCAGTGAACTAATGAGAACTAATCTCATCCTTATAGCATTTCTGCTGCACCGGGAGAGGTTGGATCTTTATCGAGGCATTCTTATAATAAGTAGTAATTAGTAATAACATTAATTAACAAAAAAATTAAATACTCACAGATTATTACGCAGTTTAACTTTATTACAGTTTAATAACTATTAAGACGTATTAACCTAACCTATTAATTATCGAAAATAAAAGAAATGTCTAACACATACATTTATGTATTAATTACTCTCAAATTACTAAATTGTTTTTTAAACATAAAAATTAAGAACTTGTATAAACTTGTATTTACAGTTTAACTAATAAGACGTGTTTACCTAATTTGAAAACTAATTAACCTATACTATATACATACAATATGTATTTACAAATCCTAAAATAAAATAAGCAAAAAGTCATTGTTATCGAATGCAACTGTTACGCCATGCGCCTCCGAAAGCGGGCCGGCTCTCTACGTGCTTTATCTATACATATATAAACAACCAACACCTCTAGCCTAACATGAACCCTATTTCATATGAATGATGATATATATCTGAGGTCAATTTAAATTGGACTTCTAAATTTCCGAAACTGATCATTTTTAACTCCTATTTGATTATCATATTATTATTATTATTATTATATAATCATACTTTTATATAGACCATTATGGAGTTTAGTAAAGTTTCATACAATGCATCTGAACAGAGAAAGAATTTAGATAGAATAAATGTTCAACGTGATTTTTTAAATTGACATAACTTTTTTATTTATGTACCGATTGACATGAAACAAACGCTAAATGTTAAGTGAAGCTCTTATATATTAGTGAAAACTGCATCTAAATCGGATAAGCCGTTTCTGAGATTAGCGTGCACAAACGCACAGACAAACAGACAAAAATTTTAAGAATCATTGTTTTGGGTCCTATTTGCGTTTATAAAGGTCCTAATAATATTTTTTTCTCATATATCTTCCATGTACAGACAGCGATCCGTTACATTTTTATTATATGTATAGATTTGTAAGTAACATTTCAGAATTGATCAATTCTCATCAACAAGATTACAACTAAAATCCGTGTGAATATAGAATTGTTACATCTTTGGTTATTTTCAAAAACTACTATTAATTAATATACATAACCATATGCCGATGCATATTTCTTCAGCTTGCTACCGGCATTATTGAACATTTTCTTTTTCATAACATTTTACCGTAATCTGACCTGATATCAAGTAGGTAGACGATGTGATTGAACAGGGTATGCTGCTAATATTCGACGGAAATAGTTCCCAAATTATATTCTCATCAGAGAAAAGTTTTTGGCTACAGATTTTCAAATTAATAACAATAACAAACCAAGCGCATTTTCCTTCACCACTCACATTGAATGATGCAATGTCTCTCCATTGAACTCTTCATTTCATAAAATTAGGTGAAAAAATACCTATCATAAGATTTCGAAGTAAAGTATTTGAACACTAAGAATATGAATGGCGTTTAAAAACACTTTATTAAAAGATTATTAATTCTAATATTAGATGCACAAGGCCGAATATCGAGTGCTGTGGCGCGACTTGCGATAGGCCTTTGTTCAGTCATGGTGCGCTCACCTTCTGGCTAGTACAGACGCTAACCGGATATGGGTGTTTCAGTAAGTATCTGTACCAGATCGTCGGAAAGGAGCCTACTTCTAAGTGCCAACATTGTGACGGATTTGAGATCGACTCCGCCCAACGCATAGTACGCAAAGAACTGATAGCTATTCCGGGTAGGGACCTCTTTATCGGCTGTGGTTCGCTCTATGGTCAGTGGAAAGAGAACATAAAGCACAATCCTTTACTTTTTGTTAGAGTATTCTCTTGAAGAAGGAGGAAGCCGAGCGGGCGAGAGAGAGAGAGAGAAGTCTGGGCGCCCGTGGTACTTCGGTAGAATAGCGCTTGCGGAAGATGTAGAAGAAGAGGCATATTCCTCCAAAGGCCTCCATAGTAAGCGGACGCGGGTGCGTCTATTACCAAGAAAGCAGATCCCCGGGATGATGGAACACAACGTTGCCACTGTTTCAAAAGAGAAACCTATTCTTCGCCTTTTCAAAACGAAAGTCCTAGAAACCAGGTGCATGGACAAAGTTACGGATCATGTTTGCGCGGATCCCGTAACCCTGTTCCACATACAGGCCGATAAGACCATGGGGTTTTAATGGGTATTTCCGGTGCTTCTCATGGGGTGACTCACATACGGGACGGCCGTTTGATGCATAAATGCATTTCCCCATGTAAAAAAAGACCTATGTCAACTAGTAAACTATCACGTATTTTTTTAAATACTCAATAAGCTCAGTGCTTTGACCACAATGTCACCTGATGTTAAGTGTGGTCCAAGATGGTAAAAACACTAAGCCTAGAGGTTCTAACTAAGGAAGAGGTTCTCAAGTGATACTCCCGGAACACACCTATTGGTATTTGCCGACAGGTTTTCAAACATAAGGGTGATAGCTATCTAGGCGAGAATAATTAGAAAATGCCCTACCACCATGCTATGTTTTCCTTACGGTTTTTCCTTAACCGAAAGGTCAGGCTGATTTTAGAGTTGGATAGGTAGGCTCGAACCCGTGCCCATAGAATCCGGCCACACTACCATCTGTGCCTTCATCGCTTCAAGAAGAAATGATCACTGAAGAAGTTATCTTGGAATTTATTTATATCAAAATCTGCGTTAAAAAAGTATATTTAAAAGAATTGAAATGTGCTTTGTTTTGTTATAATAGGCCCCTTAAGGCTGTAACGTAGGTCACCCAAGGACAGATCAAGGACCCAAGAAAGGTCGCATGCGAGTTTTGCCAATTTAGGAATTTAATAATAATTTATACTCTCCCTTATAAATAAAGAACGGCGTTTCAATATGAATCACTAGCTTTTCAACTAGAAAAAAAGATAAAAGCGTTTATAGGAGTAGATAGTACATTTATAAAAGTCCGAGTCATACAAAATGTTATCTAGTAAGTAATCACAGTTGTAAATTATAATAACATACCTGTCCCAGCGAACTCTATACCGCCTCAGAAACTATAAATGTTGCCTCATTACCTGAATTACTTTGGTTTTTCTTCCAATGCGCGAGAAAACTTATTAAGTCTACGCGAACTCAAAAGTTCATCAAAATTAGTCAATCCGTTTCTCGACATATCATCAAAAAAGCCATTCCATACAAAATGTATGAAAAAATAAATGTTTCTCACATTTTTGTCGAGATTTTTCTGTGACTTTTAATAATTATTCTGATATTGGGGACTGAAACAAATATACAATAAGCAAACAACGCAAAAATCGATCCATCCGTTCTTGAGTTATAAATGGTGTAACTAACCCGACTTTATTTATGGGTGAAAATCGATTTAAAAAATTTTACGTCAATTAACGCGAAAGACTCTCAAAATTCTGAACTTGACTAATTCTGTTTCTTATACATATCAATGAAATGTTTGCCATGCAGATGATAGCATTGATTATATGTGTTTTGTACTAAATTCATTTGTAGAAATTGTGGATAGACTGAGGATGTAGAAAAACGTTATCATTACCTCAAACAGACCGAGCTTCATATTTCAATAAAACGCAATTTATTTAGTTGAATTTAATACCAAACATATCCCTTAACAAAAACATTCCTTCCTTGTTAGATTGAATTAGAAAGATAACATCTAGTAGGTAAGAATTAATGAGTATTTGGAGACCAAGTATAGCTCGTGTTATCATGTAATGTGATTACGTAAGCCATATTTCCTTCATTAGTCTTCGGGTTTTTGGCCCAAAACATGCAAATACTTATGAAAACAGGGATGAAGGACGATAGGGAGGTTTTCAAAAATAACCATAATTTTATTTATATAATACTTGAACGTGACCAAAAAAAAAATCATGAACAATGTAGCGCAATCTCATATGTTATTAAGTAGAGAAGTGGTGATTGAAAGTCGGCTACAGTTCAGTTCGATACGGACAGAAACCGTTATGGCATTGTCGAGAAAGATTATTATTATTATTCGGAAAGGGGCTATGCAGGCTTAAACAGTCCTGTATCACTTCAACCTAGTCAGATCTATTGTTTTTTTTTTATAATGCACAGCACAGTGACTGCACTGGACCTGATGGTAAGTACAGTACAATCCAAAACAGCGGCGACTGACACTGAACAAAATTCAATGCCAGTCACCGCTGTCATGCTGGCCTGCTTAAATACCTCTTCACGCCTCTTTTGAAGGACCCAATATCATATGAAGGAGGGAACACGCTGACAGGAAGACGGTTCCATAACCTCACAGAGCGACAAAAGTAAGAGTCAGCAAACTTTTTGGTTCTTGAAGTTATGGGTGGCACCGTGAAACCGTGACACCGAAATCCCGCCCGCGTGGTTCTATTATGGAATGGAGAGGAGGGGATCAGCTCAAAGAGCTCTTCAGAACACTCGCCATGATACAAGCGGTAAAATACGCTTAGAGAGGCTATGTCCCTGCGCAATTGAAGCGGTTCTATGGAGTTGGTGATGCCTGTATCATTTACAATGGGGACAGCCCGCCTCTGCAACCTGTCTAAGGCATCGATGAGATATTTAGCGGATCCATCCCAGAGGTGCGAGCAGTATTCCATGCACTGCCGAACCTGGGCCTTATAAAGAAGGTACAGCTGGTCGGGCAGGAAAAACCGTCGCACTCTGTTTAGGATTCCGAGTCTCCGAGATGTTGTGGAGATGACATGTTCGATGTGGTCCTTGAGGTTTAGGTCGCTCCGAATATCCATTCCTAGGATATTTAGTCTGTCACGCATTGCAAGCTGGCTGTTCTGAAGACAAGGGTTGGGTGAAAAGGGGGATTTTTTTTGAGTAAAGTATGTGCCTGCGTTTTCTTGGCATTGAACTCAACCACGTTACTTGCTCCCCAGGTGGATATGCGTGTCAAGACTCGGTTAAGTTCAATGATAAGTTCCTTCCGTCTCTTTTCTGTGTCTCCCCTCCCACAGCCAGGCTTACTGACGTAGCAACCATGAACCGTGCTATCATCTGCATAACAATCAATGTGCCCCAGGGGAAGTACATCATTGATGTGCAGAAGAAACAACTTGGGTGACAAAAGAAACAACGTGGGTGACAAAAATGATTGATTCTGATCGCTCCCATATTGCTAAAGCTCACTGCCTAGACCTACAACCTGAATATACTGTAGGATCTTTTTGGCAGAGAGCATCTGTACCTCCTCCGAGAGCAACACATATTTACCCAGAATTCGGTTACGTATGGGTATTAATGTATCACATTCACACAAGATGTGATTATGTGTTTCGTCTGCTATTTCACAGAACCTACACTCTCTTGTGTTCTGGACACCGATGTTGTGCATATGCTTGCCCTAACAACAGTGACCAATTAGTGCTCTCACTAATACTCGTAGCCGATTCCTACTGAGCATCAGGGCTTCTTCAGCTTTGCGCTGAGTGAATGCTCTGATGAGGTCTTTGGAATGAATTTGTCCTGGCAATTTATTCCAGAATTCTATAGCTTTATAGGTATTTTGGTCCCTTATGGTCAGTCGAATTAGACTTTTTGAAATGCCATAAAATGGTTCAGACCCAAGCTCTTGCAAGCGCATCCGCAACTTCATTGCCGGGAACTCCTGCATGGCCTGGGACCCATCTTAAAATCAGCCTGTTATTCTTACCCAGGCTGTTTAGCATTGCTACACAATTTGCAACTAGCTTCGACTTAACTACGTCCGAAGCCACCGCCAAGAGAGCGGCTTGACTATCCGAATGGATATATATTGTATGATTCACGTAGGCTTTCTGCAGATTTATACAGGAACATTCTAGAATCCCGTATACCTCTGCCTGGAAAATGGAGGCAAAACTACCAAGATTAGTTGTTTGACTACACTTAGGTCGCTCTCCATATATTCCACAGCCTACGTTAAGTCCTATTTTGGACACGTCGGTAAACCACAGTAAGCTGCCTTCCTTCCACGTTATCTCACTGTGTAACCAGGAGTCCCGTGGAGGGATTTCGACATCATACAATTTTTTAAAATTAGTTTCAGGAATCATCATATCTGATATCAACCCTAAAACTGGTGTTTCTACCACTGAGTCTAAGAAAGATCTCATGGACTGGGATATCCATTGTCTCCTCCCGAGAGCGTACATTCTGTGCATCGTCAACCTCGCCACCTTCTCTACATGTAGATGAAAGGGCGTCAGATTAAACAGAGCATCCAGAGCCGCTCCAGGGGCGATCGACATGGCTTCTGTCACTAAGATAGAAGCCATTCTTTGTACTGAAGCTAATCGGGTACAAACAGACTGCTGTTGTGCCTTTTTGGACCAAACCACACAGGCGTATGTTATTATGGGTCTGATAACTGCCGTATAAAGCCATTTGGTTAGCCTGAGATGTAATATAATAGCGTAATCCTTTTTACCGGCCTTGGGTATAAAAAGTAATCGTACTTTTTTCCATAGATTAGGTATACATCCCCAAGCAAGGCTTGTCCTGAAAATCATAAAAATTAAAGGTGTGAGGATGTCAAGACCTCGCTGTAATAGCACCGGCTGAATTCCATCCTCTCCACCTGTTTTATATGGTTTGAATGACTTTATAGCCCATTTCACACTCTGTGGTCTTTAAGGCTTCCCGCTCTACGCCAGTCCTCTAATTGAGGCCTTATTGAGGAGGGCAGTCTTCTAAAAGTAAGTCTCTCAGACCCTGGAAAATGAACTGACGTAAGGAGTTTCCTTTTCACTGTAAGCGAAGGTCCCATTTTATTTTTTAAGGAGTCCTATTTGTTTAGGTTTGTCCTTAGCGAGCAGCCTGTGAATTCTTGCTCCATGAGGCGTATCATTGATTTCCTCACAGAACTTTCTCCAGGAAGCCCGCTTCGCTTTCCTAATTTCTTTATTGTATTTGGTTAGGGCCAGTTGGTATGTCTCCCACTCCTTTGTGTTTTTGGCCCTATTAAAAAGCCGGCTAGTTTTTTCCACAAGAGATAAATAATAAATAAATAGTAATGAAAGCTTCCATCTAGTTGTGACACAGATGACAGATGTCGGTCTTTTACTCTTTTTTTCTCCGCACAGACAAATCCTTTTGTTTCTACCAATAGGTCTCCAAACCACAACTGCAGTGTAGGTACGGAGTTTCTTCGTCAACGTGCTGTTATCATGGAAAGCCTCAAAAAGCGCTCGTTAAACTCTCTCATCATCAGGTAAAGGCTCTCTACCACACTTTCTCTGTTCACTCGCATTTGTATAAACCCCTGGTAGATATAAATGTACCTCTAAAACTTCTCTATCTTTTTGAGACATTTTATTTTGAAGTAGGTATCAAAATATTTATAATATTAGGTTAAAATCTTAAATAGCCTGAAATATATTTTTAGATTAAATTTACTTATTATCTAAATTTGAGAGCTCACAAAATAATCTATCTTGTTTATTTTTTTAATACCCAAATATGGTCTATATTTATAGTCTAAACTTTAAAAATTGCCTCATAAATATTTTTCCGTAAAAAATCACTAATCGAAAAACTCAAGAGTTGGTTTTACCTGACTACCCCTCAAACACTTCAGCAATTTTCACAATCAAAATCAAATCAAAATTTATTTATTTAATTTAGGCCCTAAGAAGGCGCTTATGAACGTCTAAAACACTACCACCGGTTCGGAAAACAAACCAGTTGAGAAGAGCCGGCAAGAAACTCGATCTGGTTCTTTTTTTTTATATAAATATAATATATATCATTTTTTTTGTCATATAAAAACTATACAAATCGTAGTTTTAATAATGCTAGTGGAAGCACAGAGATGTGGGTTTTGCAGTCGGATGTCATACACGGTAATATTTTTCACGAGTCTCAAATACCTACCTAAATTGTTTATCAGTTCTCGGATTAGGTAGGTATTATAGCCTATTTACATGTATGTATTAAGTGATGAATTTATTAACTAATACAACAGTTGTAGGTACATTTTTAGGTGTAAACAGGGCTTTAGTAGAGTTTTTGGCGGGATCTCAGTCTGACAGGTAGCAATTGTTTTCTTTAATTCATTAAACTTGTGTACTTGACTCTATATCATGTAATCTTGGTGGCGTTTTGTGTGAAATAGTTTAGTTATTGTGTTCAAGTTAAGTTTATTATAGAAAACAACGCGTAGCATACATTCTGAGGTGCCGACAAAGCTCCATGGAAAGTTTGAGCAGGAGAGGCCACCGTTCTGTTGGAGCTTGGTAACGCTGATACAAGATTGAAAATCTTACCTACATGACATTGGCACAAATTGTGTGTACACACAGATTGCCATTAACTAAGAAGAAGAAGAAGGGCTTTAGTAACAATATTTTTGACAGTAGTGACAAAACGAATATAAATGTCATTTAGAAGGATATTGTTTTAGAGTTTTGTTGAATATTTGGTAATAAAACCAAAAAAATATAAAAGTAAATATAGTACGAAATAATGTAACATAAATTTATACAAACATAAAAAAATATGTTCTTCAGAAATGTTGGTTTTACCGTGGAGGTGACAAATATTTGGTAAGAATTTATATTATGTGGGAGGTTATATTTTGTTACGTACATTAATTATTGTATATTTTAGCAAATCAATATTTATCAACCAAACTCCAATCAATAGAAATTTTATTTTACAACGTTCAATACACAATGCACGACGAAGTACTCGACGTCAACCAAATACGCTAGAACAACTAAGTATTGAATCTGGTCCTTTAAACTCAAATGGACTATTGAAACCTTTAGTGTTTACTGTTGGGGTAAGAATAAAGTGAAAATATACAGACCATATTGTTGAATAATTAAAATAGCATAAGAATTACATTATTGTTTTTTTTTATGCAAATTTTTTTTTTTACACTTTCTTTTATCTTCAGGTGTCTGCAGCTACCTTTGTTGGATGTTTTATATGGGAATATGAAAACCTGCGTTCTCATGCTTCATCTTTCTTAAGAAAACCAGGAAATTGGCTAAATTCTCAACAGAAAAAAGTTCTGGCACAATTTGTATGCAACATTTTGATTTTAAAAAAGGATTCTAAAAAATACAGTATTATTCTTCTAGTTGTAGTATTGTTGGCTAAATGTATTTTTATAAATATGAAAACAATTACATGTAATTGTAAATGTTATAGAATAAAAATGAACCAGGCCCAATAAGGAAATGGTGGAATTCACTAAAAGATAGTGAGAAAGTATTTTATCCAATACTCGCAACCAATGTACTGGTGTTCGGAGCATGGCGTGTTAGATCACTGCAACCTTACATGGTGAAATACTTTTGCTCAAATCCCTCTGGAAGTAAGTCTGACATTAATTTATGATCAGGTATATCAATTTATTTTCTGTAACTCTGTATAAACATATTATAATAATTAGTAAGTAAATAAGAAGGATTGGCCACTAATGTTTTATTACAAATAACTACAGATGGCATGATTATATTCAAACAAGTATAAATAAGTTTATGTAAATAAAATATTTAAAAATAAATTAAGACATTTACTAAGACATGTGTCTTAAATGTTTATTACATATTTATTTGTTATCTTACTTTATTCACAAAACTGTGTAAAATATTGCTTTCTATTAATATGTGTAAATGTGATATGTACATAATTTTATTAGGATACTAGCTGTGTACCCACATCTGCACCCACATTTATATAATATTCACTGCGCTGGGAACCCTAATACATTTTTTTAAAACTACGCTAAAGTATAAATATTTGTCATAAATTCAAGCACTTGCCCGTAAAACTGCATTGAATCGGATTTTATTAAATGTTTTATGAGTTTTAATTTTTTTACGCGGAATCCTAATTATTTTCGAAAATTAAAAGTACCCTAGGTTACCCGAGTAACTTCAGCTATCTACCAAAAAAAGTCCCTTCAAAATCCATCCAACCATCCCGAAGATTACATGGAACAAACAGGCAGATTTGTATTTTTGGAATAGGTATTGTGTTTTGTAGAAAAAAAAAAATTACATTGCAAACTAACACTACAATTTTCTTTATTAGTATAGATAAATGACACTAAATTGATTTATTACTCTATTACAGGAGCAATATGTCTTCCAATGATACTGTCAACATTTAGCCATTACTCTGCACTACATTTAGCTGCAAATATGTATGTTTTATACAGTTTCATGCCTGGTAAGTTCAAAAAAATAATATTAGGTTATTTGTTATTATTAATTATTAATATTTTTGTACTTAATAAATAATATTAATTTTATTTATAGCTGCTATAGCATCTTTAGGCAAAGAACAGTTTACAGCTATGTATTTAAGTGCTGGAGTAATAAGCAGTTTTGCCAGCTTCTTGTACAAAGTATTGGCCAACCAACCTGGGTTAAGCCTAGGAGCGGTGAGTTTTTAAATTTTATTTGGTACATTTCTACGTATATTATTCAAAGTTCTCTCTACATACATACGTATAGAACATCCTACATCCTTCCACTTGCTGCAAAAGAGGTGCACCTCATTCAGTTCTACTTTCATGAGCATGGATGCTCATCTATCACAGGTACTATTGACCTGGCCTTTCTTTAGTAAACCTTTGATCTGGTAGATATGTTCACCCAAGTTGACCAATACTGATTTTCCAAGCCACCCTCGCCTTATAAATTAGTTTCATCAATTTCTTGTCATACTTTCTCTCTACATGGACAAACTGACTAAATATAAGTAGTTTAAACGTTATGTTTCTAAATAGGATTATACTTGAATTCTCTTCTGTTTTAGCACTCGTTACATTCCAATAATTGTGAATATTTGTAATACAGACTCTTGCAAATGTTTTTATCATCATCACAAATTATACAATACATTTTTAATTATTTCTATTATTATATACATAATATGTATTATTATCAAAATCTGTACTATATGCTAATAAATAAAATTGAATAGTTTGTTTGTAATATCAAAAAAAAAAATCCTATATTGTTAATTTCATTGTAAACATTTGTTACGGCCTTAAAAGTCTAATACATTGACAATTGTTTTAAATGATCTTTAATTAATGTAAACGTAGTGTATTGGCCAGTGGCCATCCATATTTAATAAATAAATTTAAATAACTACTTTACTAAATACAGATGAATGTGTATATACAATACCTTTAATGAAAATACAATTTTTAAAATTCTTATCTGTCCTTTTGCTCCGACTAATCTCCGGAACGGCTGGGCAGATTTTGACAAGACTTGTTTTGGTAGATAGCTGAATTTATTACGCGTAACTTAGGCTACTTTAATTTTTTGAAAATAATCAGGGTACCGCGTAAAAAATTAAAACTCATAAAATTATGAATAATATCCGATTCAATGCATAGTTTTACTGGCAGGTGTTTGAATTTGTGAGAAGTATCTTTGCTTTTTGTAAGTAGCAAAAATAATTTTAGGGTTCTGCAAAAAAAAAACACAAAAAATTTGGAAATAAAGACGTATCAGTGGTCGCAGACTCAAATTGGTCAGTTTTACGGGCAAGTGCTTGAATTTATGAGTAATATTTTAAATTTATCTAAGTACCAAAAAAAAACTTAGGAAAATAATAACGGTTCCTTGTAAAAAATGAAATCTCATGAAATTGTAAACAAAATACGATTCAATGGAAGGGAAAGCACCATCAAAACATTATTTGCCAACGATTATTTAAAAACAATATTACGCAGTAAAGAATATGTGAAACGCGGGTACACAGCTATTATATTATAATTTTGTTTGAGGTCTCTTTTTAATTCATTAAGAGGATATGCTAGGGGCATTTAAACAAACGCATACAAACGTAGTCCCCTGTTCCCTCCCTGGATAATAGCATTATGGCAAATATTTTTATACTAAATAATGTATATCCAACACCACAATGCCCGTACGTTTTGATTTTCTCCATAAATTAGTTATTGCAGAAACTAGGAGCCTTTAAAAAAAAAAAAGTGGTCGATTTTTACAGTCATTTTTAGGTGCTGGTCAATCAAAGTTGATGAATAAAATAAGAAAAAGGCATAGTCAAAGTCTTTTTTATTCTATAACTGAAAGAAAATTAAATATCGGTTCAGTTTTGGAGGAGGAAATAAGGTATACGAAGTGATGTATTCGTTTATTTTGCATACGGTAAAATCAGCCTGAGCTGCAGTTGTCCCCTTCGTGTTTTTATAACTCTTCCTTTAAGGTGCAACGCGATAGTAATCGATTTCTGAAATACCTACTTTCAAAATCTGTCGCCGGCCGCATGTCCTCTAAAAGTTAACTGTGTTGAATGACTAAAAATAATTTGTAAACCCTTAAAAATATTAAGACAAAATAATATATATTATTTTTGTGTAAGTGTTAACAATGGCTGTATAATAAATTCTAATCTTCATAAACTTAAATTATTATTAATATATAGTACTAGCTATGTGCCCGCGACTGCGCCCGCGTTTCATGTGTTCTTCACTGCGTTTTGATTTTTTTATACGGAATTCTAATTATGTTCCTAAAAACATTTTTAGTACTAAGATAAAGTAAAAATATTTCCCTTTAATTCAAGCACTTACCCGTAAAACTGTTAATTGAATAGGATTTTAGTCAAATTTGTATGACTGTTAATTATTTTGGAACATTTAAAGTACCCTAAGTTACGCGGAACAACTTCTGCTACTTCCAGAAAAAGTCCTGTCAAAATCCGTCTAGCCGTTCCGGACATTAGCAGAACAAACAGACTAAACAAAATTTAAAAAAATCTATTTTTGGTATAGGTTTCGTATATTATACCATTCGTATCTATTTAGTTTAAAAAAATGTTGTCATATTACAAACAGACTCTTCAGTTTTATTTATGTGTGTACTCATACACACACTTTTTTTATAAATTAGTCTGATGGTAATTTGTTTCAGTCAGGTGCAATAATGGCTGTATTGTCGTATGTATGTGTACAATACCCTGATACTAAACTAAGTATTATTTTCTTGCCTATGTACACATTCGCTGCTGGCTCGGTACGTATTTCATTAATTTCTGTTTTTACCAGTGTTTTAAATGTATGTTACAAGCAAATTTTTACCTTTTCTAAATATTCTATTATCTATTAAAATATTGAGTTTCAATACAGCTTAAATTATGTCATTACTTTTATATTTTCCTAACCTCGAATTGTCAACTTTTAAATGATTTATTTATAATACAAAAATATCAATTACTTTTAGTTTATTTGTACCCTTAGAAGGGCATACGTATATATAGAAATAAAGGAAGTAACCACAAACTTTAAAGGGATAAATTCCATAAATATTCATTAAGTAATCAAACTATAACTTAAAACTTTCCTACAAAATTTTACGTTACATTTCAGGCTATTAAAGTAATAATGAGTATTGATTTGGCTGGTGTTATTCTTGGATGGAAATTCTTTGACCATGCCGCCCATCTTGGTGGAGCATTATTCGGAATGTTAGTATTTAATTTATTATTATTTATAATCAACAAAATATTTAATCCTTTTATTATAAACAGATGTAATTTTTCCCTTTTCTATCTATTCCAAATTTTATTTGATTGAATGAATCGAATGATTTGAAACTGTTCCGTGGTTTTAAAAGATGTTGCAATAGTGTATAATTTTTTATCAGCCATAGACACAAAGAATGACTTTTTATGTACTAAATACAAGTACCATTTTATCAAAAAAGGATACCACTGCTGCAACTAATTATTCGTAGCATTAAATATGCTAGATTGTCTGCATTTTTATCTTGTTTTGTGTTACATTATAATTAATCAAAGAAATATTTTTTAGTGCCTGGTGTCATTGGGGAAATACACATGTATGGGGCAACAGAGACAAATTCCTGCAGTATTACCATAACCTAAGAAAAACTGATACAAGTCGGTAGCAATGTATTTACACGATCATGCATCCGAATATTGACAATAATTAAAAATCGTAATTGTCTTTGTTAAACAAGGAAATTTTGAAAAAGATTAAATCTTTATAAAGTCATGTTGTGAAATACAATTACAATTTTAGCTAATTTGTATGTTTTATTGCCACATCAAACAGTCGCTCAAGTTGGCAAATTATAAAGTCAATCAGTATAACATATTTATGAGATATTTGTTAACCTTAAATTTATTTTAATGCAATTTTTGTTAAATAAAATAATAGATTTATTAATTAAGAAAAAATTATTACCTCATTTTTAAACAATATGTGTCAAGTATTCGGTAGTGTTTTGACGTTAATAAACGCCTTCTTAGGGGTTAAATTTAATAAAGATTTTTTTGATTTGCTTTGAATTTATAAACCAACTTGAAACACTTTTCTAGTCTAGTTAATTATAACTTCACAACAAAAAGATACAAGTATATTAATCGAAACTCCCGACTCAAACACGAAACTCCACGTAAAATAAATTCTAATAAATAATAGTTCTAGTAACAGGCACTAGATAAATACAAAGCTGGCATCTGACGTAACCACGCTCAGAGCAGCAAAAGGAATTACACCGAACTTTTATTATAAGTATGTGACTTAGCGATATGAGGATATGCGGTACGACAAATTTGAAAAATAGGCATATCAGAAATCTATCGTTATCGCGTTGTGCCCTAAAGAAAGGATCATAGTACATTGTATGGATGTGTCTTAAGATTTAACCTATAAATCCATGAGAATTTGATTTTTTAGTGACCCACCTAGTTACAAAAGATTGATTCTTCTATTTACATAAAAAAATAAAAAAGCCTTTTATTTCTTGTTTCATAAATGATATATTTCTAAAAACAAAAAGATAGTTTAGTGTGAGTAATACTAACAAATAAATAATATAAATACATTTGAAAACCAAGAACCCCTCATATGAGGGTGAAGGCCTCCTCCAAACTTGTCCAACGATCTCTGTTTTTGGCTATCATCATCCATGTTTTTCTCATTAATTTTTTAATATCGTCTTCCTATATCTATATTGTCGTGCTATATCTGTTTTGAATTTGTTTATATTTAACTTTAATAAAGCCACTCTTTCTGATAAGCCAGTGTAGCTTACTATGTATTGTTTGAGGTATTTTTTAATAATGAAACCTACGCCATAGAGTCCTTTAGTTTCGCCCGTATAACAGAAGATGAAGTATCGTAAAATCGTAGATATAGTAAATTGTTTTTAACATAATTTTTTGGAGGGTTTTGGTCTACTACTCCCACGGAGACCGGCCGGATTGGGAGAGTTGAAGTTGAGAGGGGTAGGATTCGTTGCTATATGGATTCATTTTCTAGTTGTGTTAATGAATTGTTTCCTTGGGAGGGTTTATCATTACTTGGAGTGAAGAAACTTGTTATTTCAGCTTAATTTTTCTTACTTTTTTGAACAATTTTCTTTCTATTTGCTGTAACTGGTGACGGTGCAAATATTCTTTTTTTACTTTGTCTTTGTTTTGAATTTTCATCAGCTAAAATTACAATCTTATCATATTTAAGTACTGCCACTTTTCCTTCTTGTCTAAGTTTTGCCACTTCTGTCTGTAAAGATTTACGTAGTTCAAGATTTTTTTTTTTAGGGAAATCCTATTTGATGTAGTATGATGAGTCCACTAAAGTTTGTTTGCTCTTTAAAATCTTTTTACCCATTGTTGAAAATGTTACTGTAACTGGCCTTGGTTTTGTCTCCCACTTTTCCGATTCGCCTAACATACTGGATATCATATTTTTCGTAAGATAGCTTCATGTTTGTTGTAATAATAGTTTGTAGTTTTTCTTGGAGCTGACCATAACTTTTTTCGTCATCAATTATCCCGAAGAATACCAAGTTTCTTTTTTTGTTTTCCCTTTCCAAAAAATCAATTTGTTTTTCTTGTTTTTCAAACTTTTCCGTTAACAATTTGTGTTTTGTTCTATTTCATTAAATTTATCGTTAATGTTACAGTTTATACTGTTTATATCTTTTTTGTTGTTTTTCATCATTTTTGTCATCTCCTCCTTTTGTAGTTTTTGGATCGATTCTAACATAATCATTATTTTGTCCATGTTTGTTTTCACTAGATGGTGTTAAAAATAGTTTCAAATCAGTGTAGATCTCTAATACTAAGTTTGATACTAGTTCACATCATCCACACTAGATGGTGTTGTACACATTGCGTAGATAATATTTAATATAATATTTTCTTTTAATTTCAGATATATAACACTTTCTAATCCTTGTTTAGTTTATTGTGTCTCTATAATTATAGTTCAGATCTTCCTCCAATGAAAAATCAAAGCGTACTTACAGTTGAAATGTCTTGTGTTGTTGGCTTTGCACTAGTTTTAGTTAATTTGTTTCCTTTACTAATGATCAATTTGTTTTTTTTATTACTTATTGCACTGTTTTTTTTGTTGTAAGCAATTAACGCAACACACTTTTCTCGTAATGTTTATATATTTATTTTTAATAAAGTACGGAGCTATAAAAAATGATGTTAACAACGCAACATCTACCCTCTCTCTCCTATTTACATAATATTCCATAAAGATATATATGAAAACCTTTCTTGAAACAAGAAATAAATGGAGGGTAAAAATCGCATCAAATCCTCTTTGTTGGTGTAAGAACTAGCCGATAAACAGAAAGATGTGGTAATCTTCTGTTTTATACTATTGTAAATAGCACGACCCGAACGAATAAGATGTTTGCACTATGTATAACAATGATATTGATTTTAAATCTATACTAATAAATAAAATCTCCGGAACGGCTAGACCGATTTTGACGGGACTTTTTTTGTAGATAGCTGAAGTTACTCCGGGTAATTTAGGGTACTTTCAATTTTCGTAAATAATTAGGGTTCCGTGCATAAAAAATAAAACTCGATAAAAATTTGAATAAAATCCCGATTCAATACACAGTTTTACGGGAAAGTGCTTTTAATTTATGAGAAATATTTTTACTTTATATTAGTACTAAATTTTTTTTTGGAAAATAATTAGGGTTCCGTATAAAACAAAATGCAATGAAGAATATATGTAACGCGGGCACACAGCTAGTACTATATTTAGTTTAGAGGTGTCACTATAAATAAATAGAACAAAATTTATGTAACCATAGACATTTATTATGAATAAAAGTACATTTAAAATGCACTTAGAACACGACTTTGTCGATTATAACCCGTTTTATGCTTTGAGTATTTTCGCATGAAAGCTGATATGTTCTTCAATAAACGTTGATATGTAATAATAGGAATGGTCGTAGCCTTCGCGTAAATTCAATATAACTGGCACACCAACAGAACGGCAAGCTTCAACTAAATTCTCAGGTAGCAGTTGCTTCTCGATATAGAATTTATCACTGACTCCCTATAAAAAAAAATTGTATATAAAGGTATGTTTCGCCTACATTTTTTTTACAAGATCTAATAGGCTCAGTGATTTGACCACAATCTCATCTGATAGCTAATGACGATGTAATCCAGGATCATAAACAAACTACTGCTTCTCAAGTCATTAGAAAAATATGCACTACCACTATCCTATAGTTTCCTCATGATGCTTTCTTTCATCGAAAGCTCAAGCTGGATAAATGGGTTCAAACCCGCAAACATTGACATGAAATTGACCACACTGCCAACTGCGCCATAATCACTTCAATATGTTTGCTTTTTCTTTCACATTGCTTAATGTTTCTAATCAAAATAGACCTTTTTTTTTTGACGGGGGGAAATGCATTTACGCACTACCCTTATCTATTGCATTAGTGAGACCGGAGTCTCCCAATGCAATAGATAAGGGGGCACGGAGGGACGAACTCCGTGCCAGTGTGGGACTCGCCCGGAAAAACCCACTAAAACGCCCCGGGGCCGTCCGCCGCATTTGGGATGGGGGCGACACGGGATGGCTTTCGCAAGCACCCCGTCGCCCCCTGCGGCGAACCCACCGGGCCTCGTCCGTGCAATGGCCCAATGGGGATGGGGGAGAATACTTCTCCACCCCACCTCTTCGCCCGCTTCTCGAAAGAGGAATCAAAATAGACCTGCTAAAACATAGCAACAGGTTATCAACTTGAAGGAAATTAGTAAACATTAGAAAAATTTCCATTTCAATGTAGGAAAAATATAAAAATATATTTTTTTATCATATCATAATGTCAAAACACAGATGAAAAGTGGAAGTTGATTAGAAATTATAAGAGGTAGATATTATATAAGTAAATATGGTGTGGTATAAGATTGTTTCATATTACCTGGTCAATGAGAAGAGTAAGTGGAGGACCATCATATTTCTTAACAAGCTCTGTAGTATCCCATTCTACCCATTTACTTTTATCATCTCCCAGGTATCCCGTGAAGGCTTTTTGACCCCATGGGCATGAAATAGGATTGCAAATAGGTGAAAAAGCACTGACAGACTTATATTGGCCAGGATTTCTTAAAGTCGATACCAATGCTCCATGTCCGCCCATACTGAAAATTAAAAAATGGATACATGTTCATTAAAATTGATTAAATATTCGCACCTATTATTTTAAAACAAATTTTTGCTGGTATAAATAATGCAAGTAATACATTTATATTTATTATTAAATGATAAGTGACATATTTGGAAACTGATATTAACAAAATTATTTTGCACAGCGAAACAAACAGGAACGAAATAAATAGCCTTATAATCAATGTCACATCATCTTATAAAAATTATGTTCAAGTAATTACCTGTGTCCCATAATTCCAATTCTATCTGGGTCAACAACATTACAAAAAGCATCCTTTATTAAATCGTATAGTTCTACATTTAAATAACTGGCCATCCTATAATTTTCTGACCAGGGCTCTTTTGTAGCATCCAAATAAAATCTGCTGCAGAAACTCCAAAATCCCAGGATTCATCATCACCTGGTATTTTTACACCTCTAGGTGAAGTATCAGGGCCAACTACTACAATCCCATGTTCAGCTGCATACCTAAAAACAATAACAAAATAATATTCAATGCCAGAATTTTCACTGCAAAAAAAACTTCATTTATCGAAAAAGTACTTATTGTATGCAATGCTATATGTGTTTATTAAAGTTCAAGTAACCTCTCTTATCTCAATACATACTATCATAAAATAATGTTTATTTTTTTAATAATACTAAACATAATGTTTAAATAATGATTGTAAAAACATACTAATTAGATTGAGATAACAGATTATCAACTGAAATATCTATATTTAATGAATAAACTGTTATGTAGCCTTAATTATATTGAAAAAGATAACAGCTACATACATATCTCTACGAATGCTTATAGCTCTATAAAAGATAAACTGTTATTACATAATACAATGATATACTTTACATTAAAGAAAAATGACAATAAATTGAATATTTTTATTTGGATAGTATTTTTACATATGTAGCAAAAAATACATTTATGTATACATCTATAAAATATAGTAGATATAATACATAGTTGGATGTGATAAGCAATATACTGTGAACCCTTAAAAACAAAACCAAAACAAAATTTCAGAGTCAAGCAGATCACAGAATTACATACATTTTACAAAATAATGTTGTGTGACATATTACAATATTTATACTTATGACTAATTAAAAAATATTTCTATTTAAAAAAAGCAAAAGAGGTTAAAATTATGTTTCCACTCATAGATATTTCATACTAGCCATACCTTAACATTTTTTTTAAATTCCATCTACCAATATTTTAAATAAAATTATACATTCATTAATGCTATAAAAAATCAAAACAAGTATATAGTAACTTATAGTTTTCTATACTATTTAGAAATATATCCTAAAATAAGACTCCCGTTTTCTTACAGTTGTGATATCGTAGGTTCTCACTGTTTAGGTTATATCCAGTTTACCTAACAAAAAATTAAAGTCTCTAGCTTAGAATATAAACTGTAAAGAAGGAAAAATCATACCTTTGAAAACCAGATTTTGTGATGAAGTTCTGTTCTGTGCAACTGAGACCAGATAAGTAAAAAAATAACTGGCAGCTTAACATCTCCACCTTCAGCTTGTGGTGGAAGATAAATAGAAAAATTCATCTTGCATTTTAATTCTGTGGACTCATGAGAGTAAACTTTTTGGTTGCCACCAAATACCTTGTTTGATGACACTAATTCCAATTTATCCATTGTAAATTCTACAAAATAAAAATTGAATGCACAATAGGTATTAAATATTATAACCATTAAATAATGTAGTTAGATATTATAAGATAATCTAAAGCTCAGTAATAGCCGATTTTTATTTGTAGAATTGGAAAGTGACAACTACTTCTGATGATAAACTTAATATAATCCGAAGACCGTCGAAAATCGACTATAGATCACTATTATACAGATAGTCGTTCAGCATTTGGATATAAACTAGCCGTACCGCCGCCAAGGCAAACAGAAGTTAGCCATTGAATTATCACCTTGTGCATGAGAATCTGCCACAGAAACCTTACATCTCACTGGATAACTGGTTATACCCGTTTAATCAACTGGTGATACCAGCCGCTCCTAATCACAGAACGCGACACATCTGATGTGTAGGGATATAGTGAAAGTCATAGTCTACATGACCCGGCTAGATTTACCTATTCTATTCTAAGATAAACATTGCTTGGCCGTGACAGTGATCATGACCTTGCAATCGTAACACCATCAATAACCCGTGAAATGACGTAATGTCACAATCTACACGAAATTATTTAGACCGGCAAAAAATATTTATAACAAAATACTACAAACCACTTTATACATAAATAAACTTAGTCACAAAATTATTACTCTAGTTTATACTTACAGTTTATAATTTACTCCAGATCAAAAATTCACGCAGATTTTTTACTAGTACTACCTAATAGATACAGTATCTGACAGTATGAACTACCGCTGAAACGCGAATACACAGAGAACGTTATCATACGCGAATACATGCGTTCAAATAAGAATTTGCGCGTCAATGACCTTGAGCTAGGAGTATTCGATATATATCGATATTCAATAAAATATCGATACATAATCTCGACATATCGAACCAAACTGATTTGATTGAGTCAATTGATATCGATATATTTCAGCCAATATGAATATATCGAAAATAATTAAAAGTACACTATTTCTGCTTAAATTCGATGTACAAATGCCACTTCTAATCACTATCACTACATGTTATAAATCAAAGTCGTCCCGCTGTCCCTATCTCTCCCTATGCATGCTTAGATCTTTAAAACCACGCTACGGATTTCGATGCGGTATAATAATAGATAGAGTAATTCAAGAGGAAGGTTTATATGTATAAAACATGCATAATATAGTAGAGAAACACTGATCATTTTAGAGGTTTCTAATGTAATGTCGTAAATAAACGCAATTTTTTAAGCTTGTATTGCAAAGGCTGGCTGAACCCTATAAATCAAAATAATGTGCTACGGAATTTAAACTTTAAAAAGGTCGCCAAAATAGTTCGGGATTATATATGTCTATCTCTTAGTAATAACCCACAATAACCATCTTTTATCCTTTACTTTTTACGAGAACTAATTACAAAGGGATTTTAAGCAATACAGCATTAACCCTTATCCAATTAAATTAAAAAGCTATCTAATATTTCTAAGCCCTATTTATTATTTCAGGCAAACCAGTATTCGTTATCACAAAGTACTTTCAAAAGAACTCATGAATGAAAGTGACAGACGACTGCGTCACAAACAGATATGATCCGTTCACTGTTATTCTACCTGTAGTCGTTATGTTGTCGTTCTGAATATTGTGTTACCATGGTTGATAAGTATTATTGGATATGATTTGATTAAATATATAGTTTTAAAGAGGTTTGATACACGTGTCATTTTTAAAATAGACCCACCGGAATCATAACAACAAAAGAAACTCCGTAGCTACTGGTCGCTTTGGTATGTCGATAAGCTGGATATACATCAGTTGTTCTTGTGGTGCTTGCGAAAGCCACCCCGTGTCGCCCCCAACCCAAATGCAGCGGACGGCTCCGGGGGGTTTTAGTGGGTATTTCCGGAGCGCCTCACGCCCGGGTGAGTCCCACACTGGCACGGAGCTCGTCACTCCGTGCCCCCTTATCTATTGTATTTGGGGGACTCTGATCCTTCAAATACAATAGATAAGGGTAGTGCGTAAATGCATTTCCCCCCGTCAAAAAAAAAAAAAAAAGGAAAAAAGGAGTGTTGGCGATCGCAGTAGATGTTTGTGATACTTAGAGGATGCTGCTGTCCATCCTCTAGTTTTTATCCCTTAGTCGCCTTTTACGATACCCACGGTAAGATATGGGTGGTACTATTCTTGGCCGACACCACACGGCTTACGACTTTAGTTAAATAAACAAAAAAATATTCTGTTTTTGATCCAATTTTCAATATTGGATATTTTGTATCGATATATCGGATTAAAAATATCGTTACTTTTTAACAAGCCTAATCAGATGTTTGTCGTCGCATTAAATAGTAAGAAATTCGTCAATCATAGCCGTGACCTTGGTCAAACATGTCCTAAAATTTGTTTTTCTATTAGTCTGGATCACTGATCAATAATAAAAGCAGTCTCGATCGCACATTTCGTATATCGCTTTTAGTATGGAACTCTTCTCTTTAACGTTGTCGTTATAATTCATTTAAGTGACGTAGAACCTACCGTATAAAAATGACCTTATGGTTTTGTATGAGATACATTTCAGTATTGCCTCTTCACATAGTTAAGTGTAATAAATATTTTAGAATAACTTTAAATTTATTTTAATACCTAATGCGATTAAAATCTATCTTGTTTTTTTATGTGGTCCCATTATCTGTAACAACTATATCTAGTTAAACTAAATTTAATGAATCAGATATTCTGGCGTGAAATTTGAACGACATTTGAAAATAATTGAAAACAAATACTTGGTATTTCTTCATTGTAGAACTACCAATAAATTTTGTATTAACCTTTTATTTGTATTATAAATGTTATAAACAATTTTCAAAAGTTTAAATAAAATTACATGTATGAAATCAATGCTTGTTAATTTGAAGATGGAAAAACAAAAATATTTTCAACCCAAAGTAGTTTAATAATAACTTTATATTACATAAATCAATCAATATCAATAAATTCATTAATTCTCAGTATGAATATAAACAAAACTCTTTCAGAAATGATTTCTAATTGATCAAGATAATTCTTTCAAACTTCAAACAACATTTCCACCTTAATTTGTTCTGCAGCACCAATGTACCAAGTATATTATAAAAATTGAATATGTTTTTTGTATTTGTAATGATTAAAACAAAATTTGTCATCAAATGTAATCAATGAGAGTTTCATAGCATTTCATGTGCATTTGACATTATTCTCTTTAAATCTTCCTGTTAGTTTTCCATGATAAATAAGTATTCCATAGTAATGCAACTGACTGAACAACTAAGACTTGGTAGTGGAGCGGCACATAATAAAAATTAACAAGCTGCACCCACGGCCATATATAATAATTAGCTTTCAAAACATCAAAGTAATTTGTTTTCATGTCTCTTTGTATATCATTCCATGACTTTCCTTGTGTAGCTCCGACAAGACACAGAAGCATACATAAAAATGATGGTGCAAATATAAATTGATCAAAAAAAACTTTTTTTCATGGTTACAATTTTACCTTTAGATCCTACATGTCGGTTGAGAATACCATACCAAACTCGTAAGGTAGGACCCTGCAAATAAATAAAATACAGATTTAAGAATAAGTCAAAATACATCAGATACAATTTTTAAACAATTTTTATAAAACTTACACCAATAAAAAAAAAAAACCGATAGAACTAAATTTTAAAGTTCTTTTGTAATCCATACTTTTCAAAGATTTATTCTCAATACAAGTTTGAGAAATCAGATCACCCATACCCATTAAAGTACCCGTTTGAATTGCTTGCACTAAGTAAGGTCTACGATTAAGCATTTCATGATATAATTTATAGACTGTTGCAGATCTCATTTTTGTAAAATTAAAAAATAAAATAAAATATAAAATATTATTAGCTACCTATATAATATTTCTTTCAATTGATTCTTTAATAATTCGCAAGTTAGTAAAGAATATTGTTTATATTGCTTTTGGTAGTAACTACTACAGAGTAATTACAATAAAACAAATAACTGAGTTTACAAGAAACATATAAAAAATTATGAGCGTTAAAAATAATCTTATAATGTACGTAAAACGCAATCAAACCTAATTTGGGAAATATTTTGGTCATTGGAACATCCCACACGCACCCCACACGTCATAGGGATGGCGATCTAAGATCAATTAATTGAAGAATCCTACTTTTTGGCCAAAAGTCGATGTTTTTGTATCGAAATCTACCATTAATCGATTCAGTGAATCAGTCTTTATCCTAGAAAATTGAGGTACATTTTTCTGCTTCGATTAAAATTACAAATTTGTATAAATTAGAAATATACCAAAACAAACACAAAGGTACGAAAATTGTCACTTAATCAAAAACTTGTGAGATGACTTTATTAGAAATGGCGTTCTGAAATCTATAAATCAAAGAATTAATGTTTAAGAGCAAAAAAAATGTTTATTTTATATGTTTTTACACGGTATAGGCTCAGAGCTTTGACCACAATCTCATCTGATTACTTATTATTATAATTATTTTATATCTTTATACTCTTTTTTTTAACCTAGCTAACCGGAAAGACCTTTACAGCTTCCCCGACCTTTGGAGGCGAGTGCTGAAGGCACTTAGCCGCAAGTGGTAACTAGCACAAAGGTTCGAACCTCGGCTTGGCCGCTAGCTGCGGCATTTTCCTGCATTTATATCTTACATTTCACTAATAAGTAGAGGTATATTAAGTTCGAATTGGGAACAAGAATAAACTAGATGAGTTTAGTTTCCATTTTCAGCATTGCAGTACGTACAGTTTGCATTATTATAAACTTACAATTTTTGATCTCATTTTATGATATTTGTTAACGTTACATAATTTAAATTAGTTACCTACTGTACGATACGAAAACAGTCTTAATGTATAATTATTGATCTCATTATTTTTTATTAATATATTTTCGATCTTTTGTATTTCTAGAGCTTATTTATAAATTAATAACTTATTTATTTATTTTATTTCTTAATTTATGATTTATTTCCAATTTGTGTAAAAAGGCGGACTTAATGCCAGAGGCATTCTCAATTAAGGAAAAAAAAACACAACCAGGAAGACGAATTTATAAGGCATACTCAGCTCTCGATAAAACAATTTAATATATATGTACTGAATGACACTAAACAACTTGTTACTTAGCAACAATACATTTTCTTATAATAATCTTCTTATAAGAATGACATATCAAATAGGTTTTTACATTGCTAATGAAACCTTCTTTAATATCTTCTCTCAATGTAGTAAACCTATTGATAACTTCAGCTTAAGTAATCTAGGTCTTGGTAAAGCCTTAGTAAAAATGTCCGCCAGTTGGAGTTCGCTGGTAACCTTCTTCACCTTTAACTCTCCATTAGTCACTAACTCTCTGACGAAGAAGTGACGAATTCGGATGTGTTTCGTTCTCTTATGAAACTCCGGGTTCTCAGCTAATTTTATGGCTGCTTCATTATCCACTTGCAACTGTGGCAGGCCTTTTAGCTTAACTAAGCTACCCATCAAACTACTAAGCCAAATCGATTCTCTAGCAGCCTCACTTGCTGCAACAACTTCAGCTTCAGTGGTTGATATCGCCACACTTTGTTGCCTTTGGCTTGACCATGATATAGCTCCTCCAGCATACATGCATAATACTCCAGAAGTTGATCTTCCGGTATCAAGATCTCCACCATGATCTGCATCGCTATAGCTTTCTATAATACCTTTTTTGTAATCCTTTTTGTATAAGATTCCTAAATCTGGAGCATATTGCAAATAACGCAGTATCCGTTTTAACTTTATACAGTCAGCATCTGTTGGTTTTTCTAAATTTCTGGAAACAACGCCTACTGCATAAGCAATATCTGGCCTAGTTCCAACCATAAGAAATGCTAAGGATCCAACGATTTGTCTATAGTTTTTCAAAAAACTGGACAGATCACAAGAACGATCTTTATTCTCATCATTCTTAACAATCGGCGTCATTACCGGTCTACAGCTTTCCATGCCAAATCTTTTTATTACTTTCTTACAGTAAGAAGCCTGAGAGATCTTTATTCCATCATCTCTGCTTTCAATTTCTATTCCAAGAAAATAAGACGCTGGTTTTGTGGTAACTTTAAACTTCTCTTTCAACTGTGATATGAAATTAGCAATGAGTGTTTGACTTGTTCCAGTAACCAAACCATCGTCCACGTACAATGCTAGAATTAATTTTCCATTAACATCTTCTCTGATAAAGAGACAAGGATCAGCTTCACTAACTTTGAAACCGACTTGTTTGAAAAAATCAATAATTTTTCTATTCCAGCATCTCGGTGCTTGTTTTAAACCATAAAGACTCTTCTTTAACAAACAAACACGTCCAGAACCATCATCATATCCTTCTGGTTGTTTCATGAAAATCTCTTCATCTAAGGTTCCATACAGAAATGCTGTCGAAACATCAAACTGTATCATTGACATTTGTTCACTTGCAGCAACAGCCAAAACAGCTCGTATAGTAGCCATTCTTGCCACAGGACTAAATGTCTGATCAAAATCTATTCCTTTTTTCTGACTGTACCCCTTGATGACTAATCTAGCTTTGTATTTGTCAACTGAGCCATCCGCATTCAGTTTGACTTTATACACCCATTTACATGGAATAGCCTTCCTATTTTTAGGAAGTCTTACGAGATCCCAAGCTTGATTTTCTTTCAGAGAGCTAATTTCATTCTCCATTGCTTTCTTCCACAACTCACACTCAGGACTACGAATTGCTTCTTTGAAGTAACTCGGTTCTACATAACCATTCCACTCTGTATTCAGAACATAGTCATTAAATTTGTTTGGATATCGAAGTAGTGAACGATCCCGCAAAATCCTACCTCCTTGTTCAAGGATTTCATGATCAGGTAGTGAATTACCAACATGAATATCTTCTAAACATTCCGGATCTTCACTGACTTCTTCAATTTCTCCCTCTATATTTATACTATTTTCTGAAATACAACTTTGTGCATCATCAAAGATCTCATCACCTACAGCAGGAAAATCTTCTCTAATCGAGAATTCTCCTCTATCATTAAAAACTTCATTGTCAAAGTTAGCTGTATTCTCAATATTTAAGGGTTCATGCATCTTTCTTTGATTTGTGACTGGCAAATCCAAAGGAATATCAATTTCAGTTTCTTGCAAAGCTTTTTTAGAAGCTTTTGCTACATCTAAGGGTCTTTCATTAAATGTGACATCTCTAGACCTCACTAAAGAATTATACTCTTTATTCCATAGTCTATACCCATCATCATTTTCATACCCTATCAGTATACATTTTACGGCTTTCCTGTTGAGTTTCTTTCTATTTTGTTTAGGTACGTGAGCATAACAAGGTGTTCCAATAATCCTTAAATGCTTTATTTGTGGCTTTTTGCCTATCCAAAGTTCATAAGGAGATTTGTGTTCCACTAAAGTTGGTCCAGTTCGGTTTAGTATGTAAACAGCAGTATTTACCAACTCAGCCCACAACACCTGAGGTAGCTCTTCATGAGCATGCATCATTGACCTCGCCGACTCAACGATTGTACGATTTTCTCTTTCGCTACATCCATTCTGCTCCGGTGTATATGGCATTATCAGTCTTTGTTTAATTCCTTGTTCTGACAATATTTTACGTACCTCATGACTATCAAATTCTCCACCGTTGTCACTTAACAACTCATTAATTTGATATCCAGCTACTTTAGTTTCAGCTAACATTTGCTTAAGCTTTTTGTGTACTTCTGACTTTTGTCTCAGAAAGTATACAAAACGGTAACGAGTATATTCATCTTTAAACAGTACAAAATATCGGAACTTAGAAAATGACATTGGAAAAGGTCCACAGACATCAGTGTGAATACGTTCTCCAGGCTTAGTAGCTTTTTCTCTGACACCAAATTTTCGTCGATGTGTTTTACCAAAAATACAGCCTTCACATAATTCTCCACTGTCTTTCGTGTAAATTCCCAATTCCTTTTTAATTAAACTTTTAACGTGCCTCTTATTCTGGTGACCAAATCGTTCATGATATAATTGTAGCATATCAATGTTTTGCACCAAGTTCACTGACGCCATAGGTGGTACGACTTTACAATTCAGTTTGTACAAGCCACCATATCTCTTCCTATTTCCTGTCATAGTGACCTTACCATTTATTTTCATAATACACGAATTGACTCGCGACTCAAACGTACTATTTGGATTGCGATCTTGTGTAGAAAGTACAGAAAATAAATTTTTACTTATTTCGGGAACATACCAAACGTCTCTCAGTGTACAAAGCAAAAAATTCTTGTTAATCTTAGCTCTAATTTGAATAGATCCTTTCCCAAGAGCCTTTATACTATTACCATCAGCAGTAGTTACTGCGTGAGTTTCTCCAAAATATTCAAAATCTTGAAAAATATCTCCTCTCATCGTAACATGATTAGTAGCGCCATTATCTACGTACCAATTATCACGATCTGCATTGGTTCCACTCGAATTAACAGATAATAATAACATGTTAACAGCTTTATTGCCTTCTACAACTTGTCGAGAACCAGCTTTCTTTGGACAATCTTTATTGAGATGACCTACCTCTTTACATTTGAAGCACCTTTTATTTGTGAGTGGTCGGGCTTGTCCTTTTTTAATGTATTTCTTCCGAAATTTTACAGTAAGAGCTTCAGTACTGGAATTTTCCTGTATACAACTTTTAAGTGCTTTTTCGTGAGCACACAATTGACTAGTTATATTCTCTACAGTTCTGTCTTTTCTAGACATCAGCAACCAACTCGATTTGAATGAAAAATATGCTTCAGGCAAAGTATCTAAAATTTTACAGAGTAATAAAATTTCAGGTAACTCTTGACAGTTTTCCTCTTTTATCAACTCCTGTCTTAGTCGATACCACATATTTTTTATTTTCGATATATGCGTTGCCATATTATCTGAAGGATCCATTTTATATCTGAAGAACTGTAAACATAAATCATACAGGTGGTCATCACTTACCCCTTCATATAATCTATGTAGTTCATCCCATACTTCCTTCGACGTAGAGAACCTTAGTACTTTATCAAGTGCCTCATCAGTAATATTATTTGTTATCAAAAGTAAAGCTGTGCTATCTAACCTCATGTATTTCTTTACTTCTTCGTTATAAAGATCCAAAGCTTCAGCTGTAGCATCAGCATCACCTGTGCATTTTACAGGCATCTTTGGCATACATGTTGTTCCGTCTACAATGTCCATAAGACCGTCCATGCCCCGCAATAAAGCCAGCATACGGTACTTCCATTGTACCCAGTTGCGCCCATCAAGTTTTGCAATTTGTATTTTGGATAATTCCATTACGTGGTTTACGTATATTGGTCTTGCGTATCTGAACTTTGTTTATCTGGGCCCATAACCAATTAAGGGAAAAAAAAAAACACAACCAGGAAGACGAATTTATAAGGCATACTCAGCTCTCGATAAAACAATTTAATATATATGTACTGAATGACACTAAACAACTTGTTACTTAGCAACAATACATTTTCTTATAATAATCTTCTTATAAGAATGACATATCAAATAGGTTTTTACATTGCTAATGAAACCTTCTTTAATATTCTCTACCAGTCAACCTTAGGGTGATGCAGAGATAAAATAAAGTAGGTGTGATAAGAGATAAATAGAGAATAGAAATGAATAGGAAAAATAGAGAAAGAATATAAGTGACATTTATACATAATACATATTATATCTTTATTTACTTATTCATAAGTATCTGGATAGCACAATTAATATTTAAATATTCAATTTTCACTATGGAACACAACTTTTAGTTAAATCTTTAAAACCTATATAGATATATGTAATTACTACACTACTGTAAATGGTAGCTGTGTGAAATTGATTCCAGAAATAAAAATACTGACACTGGCGAATTCACAAAGAGTGAGTTCTAGAAAAAAGAAAAAGATCTAATTTAGAGTATCGTATGAATATATACTTAAAGCATTAAAAGAAGACAACACATGTACAATCTTATATGTTAAACAAAGACAAGTTAATATTAATGTTCCAAATATTCGTTTCAATCGATTAATGCTCTGGATTAATATCTGACATCAAATTGTTCACAATGGCATTTTTCTGTATCTAACTACCTACTTACCTATTGAATTCAACCATTTTTGCGTTAACGTAATTCTTACATCAGCAGTAAAGGAAATATTTCGTTATTAGTGATCTTATATATAACATTGCCAAGATGGATAAGCGGAAATTATCTACAGCAGGTGATAGCTTATACGAAATTCTTCAAGTTCCCAAAACTGCAACGGCGGACGATGTCAAGAAGAGCTACAGAAAATTAGCATTAAAATATCATCCAGATAAAAACCCGAATAATCCGGAAGCTGCTGATAAATTTAAAGAAGTAAATAGAGCACACACAATACTTAGCGATGCCACTAAAAGAAATATTTATGACAATTATGGTTCTTTGGGTCTCTATATTGCAGAACAATTTGGAGAAGAAAATGTTAACGCCTACTTTGTAGTTACGAGTACTTGGTGTAAAGCTCTGTTTGTCGTCTGCGGTATTTTAACCGGATGTTACTTCTGTTGCTGTTTGTGCTGTTGCTTTAATTGCTGCTGTGGAAAGTGCAAACCGCGTCCACCGGAAGAGTCCGGCGATTATCACACACTCGAACGTGATGATTCAGACGGTGTACAACCAGTGACGGCACAGCCCGGTGGAGAGGGACGTCCTAAAGGAGATCAGGCACCGCCCATCGCGATGCCTGCACCCCCGACCGCGGGGGCCTCTGAAAACACAGGCTTGAATACAGGTGGGGTCAATTATGGAATTTCACATTAATCTATCTAACAATAAAAATCCTTTCTGTATTTATTAAAATCCTTTACTATAAATAAGTATTTCCAATCTTTTTTCTAGTAGGTAGATATTACACTAAATTTGTAAAATTACAATTTGGTACAGATACAGAAATTTATGTGAATGTACTTACATAAATATAAGAGTTTTCACTATATAGTTTATTAATTAGCTAACATTATATAAATTAGGTTTATCAATGCCATTGTTATTAAAAGAATCAGATAAATTAACATATTACTATATCAGATAATTATTATATAGAAGTAGTACATGAATGTTATATTCCTATGTGACAATCAATACAAATTTCATGTTGAATATGGAAAGTTTAAAAATGCTTAGTAGCTTTTAGTTTTACTGATTTATAATATAATATGAATCATGGTTAATTAATATTTCATTGAAGTTTTCATCCACATCATAAACTTAATTTAAATTGGGATGAAATAAAAGTGTAAAATCGGCATACTTATACAATATGTTTTTTAGTATTCTATGACTCATCTGATTTCATTGAATTAGAGCATTTTCGAGTGTCACTAGAACAAAAAAATAATTATGCATTACCAACAAAATATATTTTTTCCAGATTGCAATACTATTATAAAAGGAAGTTCATAAATATGTTTGCTTATCCTTCAAAAGAAAGAGAACAATTTCTACATTCTACATTCATCATTGGGTTATATAATCAGTTTAATCTAGAATTTCAAGAATTAGGATATCATTTGCACCCTTTTATTATATTAAGTATGACAAACAATTTATGACTGAATTAAGATATTGTTTTTATATACAAGGTAATAACGAAACAGTGAGTTTTATTAATTTTCAATTTTTATGTCATGTGAGAGGTCTTTAACCTATAGCTTCTCTTTCACATCTATAAGTAATTGAGAGGGCAACGTTTGTCATTACAAAACGAATTAAGTAATTTAAGTATTTACTTATGTATTTAGTTAATAACTTCTAATATTACCATTGTCTTGTGATAAAAAATTTACAACACATTTCATAATTTTTTAAACAATTATCATAATGTAATTATGAATCCTACCAATCAAACCTACCAGATATGATAAAAAAAATTTAATATTATTTGAAACTTCATTTTCTTGTACTAGACCAAAAAAGAGTATATTGTGTTTGTGTTTGAGTTTAACTGATATGACTTTAATAATGTCAAATGCTAATTCACACAATAATTAACTATGTTAATTATTGAAAACATTTTCACCAATTTGACAAAACATTAATTTACATCTTCCACCTTATACTCTTTTTAGCTAAGGTTTATTAAAAAATAAACTGATTAAATTTTATGCACATTTCTTTTGTAACTCTGTTTTTGTTATATATAATTTAGTGTCCTATAAGACCCACTGATGACTATTATAAATGCAGATTTATATTCTATATATAATATGATATGCAGGGGGAATAATATTTTAATTGATGTTCACATTGACATTATTTGATGTTAAATGTTAGTGAAATATAAACCTTAAACATATTTATAATTATTATTAATATTTTGAAAACTGGTGTATAGTTTTGGGCATATTAAGCTGGGTTGTTAACTTTGACTCTTGTAGATGTGATATGTGTTTTATTTAAGGTAAAGTATACATATAAAACAATACTTATAAAATATCCTTTCAATATGTGTATATGTTATTTTGGTATTGCATTTCGGTGAATGTATGTCTTAGTTTTGTAATTTCTTTAGTAACATCACACCATAGCTTTTTAATTTCTTATTTAGATATCTAATTAATCATAAATGCATAGTAAGCGTAAGTTTGCATAGTAACTTTTCCACATTAAAGTTTTTAAATTAAAGTTTTTAGTTTTAAATTTTTCATTTATTTTTATTAAAAATATATAATTTTTTAAACCATGTATCTCTTTATTTTCTTTGAAATGGGTTGTTTCTATGAAGGAACAAGCACATGATTTATCGTTTTGTAATATGTAATTGTAAATGTGCGTGTACTTAAGAGGATATGCGGACGGCGATAAATTTGAAAAGTATTCCAGAAATCTATTTTGGTTTCGTGCTGCGCCCCAAAGAAAGAGTTTTAAAACACGAAAGGGACAAATGCAGCTCTGGCTGATTTTATCATATACAAAATAGACGAAAACATCACCCATAGTAACCTGTTTCCTCCATCAATACTGTACCAATTTTTATGCTATGCCTCTACGTTTTGCTTTATTTGTCTTTACTTACCAAATTTTTTGGACGAACGTCTGAAAATGACGGTAGGAATCGAGTATATTTTTCATTTTTAAAGGCGTAAATAATCGAAACGTATGGGTATGGTGGTGGTGGTGGATATATATTATTTGGTAACAAAATATTTACCATAATCTCATTATCCAAGCAGGAAACAGGGGACTATGTTTGTATGGAATAAACGCCTCTCGCATATCCTCTTAACAGTCCTTATTCTGCGTATTCCATTTACCATCAGATGTATTTTCACAAACCTTTTAATTTCTATTCTAAATATAATGGTTTATTGATTTCAATTACTTAAAAAACAGATATTCATTTAACAAATTTGAATCACCATAATACATCTTAGTTACAGATAAAATATCATGTATATATGTAATAATGATTTTGAACTATATTTTTATAAATCCATAAAAGAAACGGTAGGTAATATGCTTATCGTGAGTATTAGTTGAAGTATTGCTAGTTTTCTTTTTAAATAAAAATATGTAAGACAGAAACAATAAATGTTAACATATATTTATTTCTTTAATATATGAGACATCTTTAATATATGAGAAAATCTTGGAATTGAAAAATAAATAAATTACGTATAATAGTAAACACAATATAATAAAATTCATCAGGTATGACCAACATTAAAATCTTTGAAATGATTATGATAGTTGCGATTTTTAATTGTATTTCCAAACCATGTACAAAATTATTGCTTCATATAATTAAAATTTTTAATTATACATATATCTACTGAGAATCTTATTACTTTTTATGAAAATTACATATATGTAATTTAATTCCATAAGTAGTAGTATGGACTTATGATAGTTTTTTTGGATCTTATATATTAAAAAAATAATTGTCCATTAATGTTTGATGTTTCTGTTCTATGTAATACAAAATATTATTCTTGAAAGGTTATAGGTTTTTGTATTCTTTTACTTAATTTTTAAGAAGACTATATTAAGTTATTCTTTAATGTAAGATAATATTGCTTACAATACAACATATAATTCAATATAAAATAGATGAGAAAGTCTACTACCTATATTCTTCATTTTCATTATTTTAACATAATTTTAAAGTAATTATTGACCAATTTGGAACTTATGAGGTATTTTATAAGAATTTAGAAATTGTGAAATATGCCATCTTTGTGTAGACGCTAGCTAGGTTTTCACCTGTAATGTCATGCATATATCATTTAAACTATCTGCTCTATTTATTAGTTATTTTGCCATAATGTTTTGCAGGCAAGTATCTAGTTTGTTTACAATGGAAGTATAATATTTAAAATAATATAATGGTAAGAGAATCATAAAGGAAAACTAAATAGATGTAAATCTATAAAAATTACTGTTATCATAGTAAGAACCTGATTTTTTTATGTCTCATAAGTGAATTAATGTAGTCCATCTTTTGAATTGTAAGCTATTATAGTTATGACATTTATTTATGTTGCACTTGTGTTCTTCAAATTTGTACTTTAAGGCACTTTAATTCAAATAAAAAACATTCACTTTGTATTAAAATGCTAATTAACATGTTTGAAGAAATAAATGGATATTGACGTCCTACACAATTTTAAAATTATCTTAGTCACAAATGAATTAATTCGTTATATTTAAATGATTCAAATGTGTTATAAACATTGTGGTTCATCTTATTACTGTAAACAATATTAAATGATACAGCTTAATTATACCTAATAAATCCACTCACGTTCATTAAAAGTGGATTGCTAATTGTTGTCTTATATATTTTATAATGTTATGGTACTAGTCAACGAGTATTTGGCAATTTCAAATATAAGAATGTTGAAATGTAATTACAATTAATATCTTTAAATTGAATAAATCTGCATAAGTAAAATATCATCTCTTATTGAATTAACCAACAGCACTATTGCTTTTTTTAAACATTATCTAATTCATTTTTTTTTATTATTCCACTTTATCATTGAATTGTTCTTATGGGACTTTAATTAAATAATTTTTCTCATTTCCAGGCAGCAGTATTCCAAAATACACATGAAGTCATTACAACTAGTCTAAAATAATAGGATTTGAAGAACTGACTTCTAGTAGCTACAAAAATGTTATTGTTGCACGTAATAAGCCTAAATAAACTTCTTGTTCGGGAGCTGTTTAAGTATATAAATATTTCCATAATATAGGTTTTTATTTTTTAAATCATAGAAGTATATTAATTGAATTTCAGATTTTTAAAATTATTATTTACATATGCAGTGATTATAGCAGTATTCTTGCCATATATAATTTATAAGTTTGTTTTAAATACAGTTTATTATGGATAAATATTGTCTTAAAATTTGATATTATGTTTTAATTCGAATTATTTGTGTTTGAAAATTTATTAGTCATTCGGCATTCCTACCTAGGGTCAAAAGTTTATAACAACGAAAGATATAAATTAAATAATTATGCTTTAAGTTTCTTCACATTTACAATTATCTTTATTTATTCTCATAATATTATTAATCCAAAGTTGTCTGATATATTTAAATACTCATGATAACTTAAGAAATACTTATTTCGTAACTTACATTTCCTTTTACTTAATTATTAAATCATATGTATTTAGTATTGTACACATGTGAAAATATTGTAACCAGTCATTTTAAAATAATATTATAGTATAGTTAAATACAGAGGTAGCTATATTAATACCTCTTTATGTAGAATTAAATGCCTTAAGATAAAAAAGAACCTGGCTGTGTTCTGAAATGTAGTTGGACGATCAAAAATATATATATACTTGTATAAGCTTAAAAAGTTGTTTTTGCTAGAGATAAAACAATTACAGGCTCTTTTGATAACATATATTTTCATTTTAGTACAGGCCTTTACCATAATATATGTATAATAAAAACAATATATTAATTATTATTAAAAAATAAAATTAAAATACAATTAGAACTTTGGCTGTTTCCTTATCAGATTAACTGATATACGAATGTATAATATAACACAAGGTATTCTCTACTTATCACAGAAATTATTTCAATTGAAGTGATAACAGCCCAGTTTGCGACAGGATTATCTGCATAGCCCTAAATAGGTAGATAGGTACTACCTTAACGTTAATGAAACGAAAAGGTAAGTCGTTTATCGCTCAGTTCCCTGGTTTACAATTGTTTACAATTTTAAATACAATTACTAATCTATACTATAATAAAAAGCTAACAAGACGAAATCTGTACATTGAAGATATTTAAGAAAAAACAACTATTTGGGGTTTTAGAATCGTCTACTGAACACAATAATATAAAAAAATATATGTATATATTTTATTTTTCCTTGTATTTACTAAAAGTATTACAATAGCATGATACCTAGGCACTCATACCTAATACTGAAAATGTTTAACTCGATTACCATTAAAAAAAACAAGTTTCGTAGAATATTTTCTAGATAGGATAAAACATGTATATAAGTAGGTATGAATAAACTCATACCGTACGCCCGTACGCTTAAAAAATGGAATTGAAAATGGCGGCTTATTATTCCGGTACTGTCAGCATACACGCGATCTATAGCAATAATTCGCTAGTAACAATATGTTTTAATATAACGTTACAGCCATATATCTATAATAGTAGATAAGTATGTCGCTATAACGTTATATATTGTCATTAGCGGATTGTCATCTAATTAAAATATCTATACGAGTATGTAAGTAACCACATGAATATTTGTATTTATTAAATTCTCTTTTTGTGTTTTTTCAACAATTGTTTCATCCATGAGTCGTCATAGTGTATTCCACTTTCGCGTAGCCAATTTTGTATATCACCCTTTCGAATAACTGCTTATGGAGGTTTATTAACTTGCATGCTGTGATACGGCGCATTGTCCATCACCACGATGCTGTTAGGAGGGATGTTGGGGATTAATTTATCTTTTATATATTTGATAAAATTTTGCCCATTCATCTCATCGTGGTAATCGCCTTTTTTAGATTTGGCCTGTTGATTCCCGCTCTTGCATTACTATATTGCAATGGGTGGTAACGTCCCAGATTTTTCTCCTCCACAAAATACCTAATTACATTATAAACGATTTTACATGTATCAGAGATAAATAATAAAAACGTTTATCATAATGGTTTTTTTGTGTTGCTGTCTGTATCGGGAAGTGTGAGTATAGATAGTATAGTATAGTATAGTGTGCGAGTAAGAGGTGAACAGAAGTGACGCCATTTTCAATCCCATTCCAACAATTATTATATTATGATTGTTTTGGGTTTCATTTACCTGACGTTTACTTTATTAATTTCAATGTAAATATATAGTTTTAAAGTACAAAATTTCCATTCATAATTGTAAGGTTATTCCAGCGCACAAAAAATATATAGGGACGATCTACGACTAATTCGAACAGCGGAGCCTCGTCCCACTCTATACCTATAAAAAAAATACAAAGCAATTAATATACAATATAATATCAAAACAGAAAGACAAAGTTATGGTTGTCTTGTTGTTGTTATTATTTATCTCTGTCTTTTATCAATTTTTTATAAGTAAAAACTTATTTAGCGGCGTTGTGCGATTATCGCCAGGGGAAACGCGTTACCAATGCTATGACGTGACCGTAAACATGCTACAGTATGTCAAGTATAAGATGCCGTTTTAGTGCTGGCGCTAAAATTTATACTTAAATCAGCCTATCCTATATTTTGATTATGAATAAACCATATTGTAGATAATAATTGTTTGGAGCGCCTATAGATGTAAAAACCAGACCAATGTTAGGTTGTGTTAATAATTTAAATTAACAATTTGTGAAATTTAAACATAAAAAAACAATTTATCCGAAGTTTCGAGTTTTAACTTCTGTCGGCAGTCTTCATGGTTGCCTAGATTTTTTGAGCATATCTTGGTTTATAATTTGTTTTGTCAACATCAGAAATGTCACCTAAAGCTTTGAATAGGTCTAATTCTTGAGTACCATATATTTCTTCCACAGTATCATAAACCTGAAATAAGTAGGTACGTATTGTGTTCACAATATTATAAAATAGAAACTCGATTATCCGGGCCTCAAAATTATACGGATTCTCAATTATCCGGACTACCAACCGCGATATTGCATGCGAAAACATATTGCAAATAAAGATTTTGAAGCGATGATGACTTAGTTGGTAGTGCGGCTGGATTTCGCGTCAATGGACGCGAGTTCAAACCTCCTATACAACTCTAAAATCAGCCTGAGCTTTCGGTGAAGGAAAACATCGTGACGACACCATAGCATAGTGGTAGGGCATTTATAAATAATGCCTGTCTGGATAGCGCACCAAAGTTAGAAAACCTGTCACCAAATACCAATAGGTGTGTTGCGGGAGTATCACTTGAGAACCACTATCTCTAGGCTTAGTGTGTTAGGCTCTAGGCTTACCATCCTGGAGCACATCATCACTTAAAATCAGGTAAGATTGTGGTCAAAGCATTAAGCCTATACCGTATATAAAAAAACTAAACTCCTGTAAATGCAAGAAGATAAACAGAAGACAATAGAGACGAGGAAAATGATTCAGAACCATCTCATGATGAAGCACTTCATGCCCTACAAGTAGCTCTCAAGTGGTTTGAAAAACAAACAGAGAGTGATACTGTGAGTTTACTACAGCTTAAACGAATTCGTGATTTAGCAGCAAGGAAGAGAAAAAGTGGCTCACGTCAAATGACAATTACCAAGTATTTTAAACCAAATTAAAGGTATTTTATATAATGATAACATATAAGTATGAATTTCAAACGCGTATTCACCATAGTTTTTGGAAAGGAAATAAAACCTATGAAAACATTTTAGACAACATAATTCACTAAGTGTAGGTTATTGTCCAACTTTTTATCATAATAATGTAGAGGCAGGTATATAAAAATCATTATGATATCTGGATTGTTGGAGCAAACTGATAACTGAATACTTTATGCTATTCACCTACATACATTGCAAACAAAATATTCCATTATAATTATTACTACATTAAATTAATTTTATAATCGAATGACACTCAGCAGGCTATGTATTGTGTTTAGGATATTACTTCATGTATGTTTTCTTCATCCATTCAGCCGAAAGACGTCCACTGTTGTACAGTAAGTCTCCCCCAAAGATCTCCACGACGACCGATCTTGCGCCACCCGCATTCAGCGGATTCCCGCGACCGTCACCAGGACGTCGGTCCACCTTGTGGGGGGGTCTACCCACGCTACATCTTCCGGTGCGTGGTAGCCATTCGAGAACTCGTTGGCCCCATCGGGCATCGGTTCTGCGAGCAATGTGCTCTCAGCCACTTATGTTTAACAATTCTTCTGGCAATGTCGGTTACTTTGGTTCGTCTCCGGATCTCTATTCATTCCTGATTCGATCACGCAGTTTGTAAGAGTAGTAAGTAAGAGATTTGTAAATAAATTTAATATGTTATTGAATATAAAGGCATAATGTAATAGAAAGTTGTTATAATACCCAAACTACCGTTATAATTTATAATGTGTAAACTTTTAAATTGTATGGATAGTAATTGAAAGCTTCTTAAAGTCAACCTCAAATGAGTTAAATAATTTTCACGTACCATCATCCTTGAAAGCATTGCGGCCAGCTTCAGCCCAGAACATAATTCTTTGCACAGCGTGGGATAAAGTGAAAGAACCGTTCCTGGGGTTAACGCCCATCAATTTCGATATTCCCATCTGTAATTGGTAATGAAAATTTACGAATTCCTGTATATTCGTTTAATTTTATAAATCGTATAATAATTCAAACAATAAAATTATTATATATCGAAAGTACCAAAATTAGCAATTGATTTACAATTTCATTTTATATTTGAAAATAGTAAAAATGCACGAAATGTAAACAATTAACTTTGAAAAAATAATACTCACAAGCTCTAATTTATTTGGTAGTAATAGTGTCATACGCAAAGTATATAAAGGCAAAGTAGTACCGATGCGTACAGTGTGCATTCTCCTTGTGATTTCATTAATACTGGTTTTGGTTACCATTTCGGCTAGACGTCTTAGCGACCGGCCTCGAGGTATCAGCAATAATAGACTCAAGCCGGGAGTAGCATAAGATATTTCAACAGCCTAAAACAATAGATTAAGTAAGTAACACTGCCTTTATTCCTGAACTCAAGTCGTTAGGCAAAAATATTTTTTGTTAAATCTAAGGTTATTTAACGATCTCACTTAAACAATTTCTTTTTTTATTCTAAATTTATCGAATTTAATTTATGGTTAAGTAATTCCGCACAGAAGACTTAATTTTAATTATCCTTTATATGCTTTAGATATTGAAATTCAGAAAAATTCGTTTGCTTCGCGCATAAGTAGTGAATTAAATTTTGAATCACTGAGAAGCCCCCCCGCTGGTTTTACGGTGAATATTAGAGGTTTTATTCGACAGAAGCGTTATAACTGATGTATTCTTAAATTTTATATAATTTATTGTGATGTAGATCTATTAAAAACTATTTTACTTGTAAAATATACATTTTATTGTTCTCAATATTTTGAGTAATAAGCAAGAATAAGTGATTGGATTTATTTGTACAAAAATACAGAACGAGCCATAACTTAAATTATCCTTGGTAACAAAACTGGTACCTGTGAAATAGTGGATAGATATCAAAAACATGATAACAAAGGCAAATGGTATGGTTATCATTGGGGGCGGTTCATTGTATCGGATTCCAAACTAAATGGTCACTTGTCATGTTTGCTGGATTCAGTTGTTATAGTAATCATCACGATGTCACACGTTACGCTGTCAGCCCTGCTAACAATATACTTATTCATAGCAGTGACTGCTGATGAATGTCCAGCCGATCGGGAGCAACCATCCCATGAAGAAGCACAGTTACAAAAGGACTTATTTTGCGCATACAATTATGAATTTCGTCCAGTCAAAGATCACAAATCATCCGTCAACGTTAAAGTTCGCTTCGCAATCAAGTACATAAGCTTCGATGCCTTAGAGGAAACCTTCACGTTGCATAGTTGGGTAGCGTTATCATGGAAAGATGAATTCCTGTCGTGGATACCTTCGAATTATGGAGATATAAAAGAGATACAGGTAGAGAGTCATTTGATTTGGACGCCACGAATGGCTTTGTTTAATGCCGATGCCACAACTGCAATGTATCAATCGGACCAATTCTATACGACGTGTTTATTAGCCAACGACGGTACTGTTACTTGCGTTCCTCATCTGGCACATACAGGTATATGCCGATCATCGCTGCGACGTTGGCCTTATGATGTACAAAACTGCACACTGTACTTTGGATCATGGATGCATACTGGAGAGCAAGTTAATTTTACTTTTTATCAAAAGCAACCTGTCATTTTGGATGACTTCCAAAATGGGCCTGGCTGGACACTTCTAAATGTACTAAACGATCGTTTATCAGGGAAGTATAACTGTTGTCCTAATAGTACCTACCCTATGCTAAAATATACTTTTGAGCTTAAAAGAGCTGCAGCGGGTCCAGCAGCCATGGTAGTGGTGCCATCTGTTGTTATAATATTGTTAACGCTCACCTCTCTAACTCTCGACGTAAAAGACATGACTAGATTACTATTGGTCTGCTTCAGTCTTTATGGACATTTTATCTTTCTCACCGAAATCGGTTACAGTATACCAAAACATAGTTCAGATACACCAATTATTCTCCTATTTTTACGAGACTCCATGATATTGACGTTGGTAGGATTATTAGAAACTCTGATGTTGATGTATTTGAGAAGGCGTACAACCCCCGCTTATTCGTGGGTTGTCAATATCAACAGAATCGTGAGCAGCGGCCCAGGAAAATATGTAGTTTTCACAGAATTCGACCCTAGTGATATTTCAGATGTTAAAGTTATTTCGGAAGACGCGAATGAAGAACGGATACGCTCTAATAACGATTGGATTCAGTTTGCTAATTTCTTGAACAGCATTGTATTCCTTATTACTTTATTTGTTTATTTAGTACTTATGTTTACTTATATTCCTTATGATGCTTAAACAAATTTTCTGTGGCTAGTGATATAATTCAGATACGTCAATATTTACCACGAATTAATTCGTAGTAGGTATATTGTGACAGGTTTTTTTTGCTTCTCATCATCATCATCTCCCTGGCCTTATCCCATTTTTATTTCGGGTTGGCGCAACGTCTCTTTTTTTTACTTCTAATCGTCATCATTTTCATCCACTATTCCCAACTCACTTGGGGTCGGTGCAGTATGTTTTCTTCTTCCATACGTCCCTATCAGTCGTCATCTATTCGTTTACTCCTTTTTCTTTCATATTATTTCTTACACACTCCATCCACACTTTCTTTGGCCTTCCTCTACTTTTCCATCCTTCAACATTCATATTTATTACTATTTTACCCTCATGCACTTCGTCTCTTCTCATAATATGTCCATACCACGACAAACAAGAACCTTTCGACTTTTCTACCACTGGAGCAAATTTCAGACTTCTAATGTCACATCCATCTCAACATTCGCATCTCAGCACATGCAACCTTTTCTCATCCAGTTTATTACTAGCATAGCATTCTGATCCATACAATGTGACAGGTCTTATGATGAATTTATATATTCAGCCCTTCAATTTAAGGAGTCACAAATCACACCAGAGACCTGTCGCCATTTCATCCAACCTGAGATGGTTCTTTGCCTTATTTCGCGGTCAATTTATCCGTCACACTGCAAGAGTGACCCTGGGTAGCGGAATTCAAAACAGACTGGTACCGATGTTTCTCCGAGTGTTATTGTACTGGCTTAAGACCGGAGATACCGCCAAAGTCGCAGAACAACTATTCTGTTTTTGTTCTTCTAACTTTTAGACCTAAATTCTCCAGGCTTTGCTACTACTCATTCAGCCTGTTTTGCACCTCTTGGCCACTCCCACCGATCAACGCGATATCATCTTTTTTGCTTCTATTTTTTTTTTTTTTTCAATTTCATTATTGTTTAATCGTAAAATAATTTTATTTTAAGTATTATATAAAACTTATATCAATTATTATATTTGAATCTGAAGTGAATGTAACAACGAGTGAGAACTTGTAGTTTTGTGCTAACAGGTTTGTATAACTTTACACCTAAGATGTAGGTTTCATTAAGCATGACAATAAATACACGTAGTACACGTACAATAATAGAAAATGCACTTTATTTCTATGCAACTCATTTAAAATTAAATATGATGTTAAAATGAGTAACAATAATTACTTTTTTATTATTTTTAAGAAGAACATTAAATAATGTATATTAGGAAATAAATGTGAAAAAGAGAGAAATATTCTTTTATTTTTACCTCTGCATCCCATTCTGTCAAATCAGCATATCTCATGATATCGTTGATTCGAATACAACGAACAAATCGGCGGGGGGCGTCCTCGGCGTCCCTGAATAATCTAGTCCCGTTCAGTAATGTGGGGGCGGAGCGCCAACGAGCGCGTAGGTACAATGTCGTTAACATAATTGCTTGAATTCCCTCGGATATTTCATCTTCGTCAAACGTGGCATGGATTGCACCTCCGGAGTCAATTTCCACCTACACACCGAAGTGAAAGTACTCGTTAATTATATAGCTAACGATAAGGGGACGTTTAAATACAACGTAAGGGCCGATGGTCTATGCTTTGCTTATTTTTGATGACATCAGCAAATTTACTTTTCTTTTAAGTCAAGCTTATTTAATTTTTATGAAAAATATGCTAATGCTTATTTTACCATTTGGGGGAGAAAGTGTTTTGCCAATTTTTACAGACAAAATGAAGGAGGGAATCAAATATATCTAGCTTACGTAATACTTTAATGACCCCATTCGAGATTTATTTTTCGAAATGCTGTTGACCAGAAGTGACTTGACTGCTTCACTGTTTACAAACAATATTCTTTCATTCCACTTAATTATACTTTTAAGTAAGTAAGAATTTCAATATGTATCATTTTTCTAATTTTATCTTAATGTAGCCTAATTTAAGTTACTTCATAAGCGCTGTTGATAACAGTATTTAATTGATTTTATTTTCTTTATCAGCACTGTTTACGAACTGCTTAACAACGAATTATAAATATAGGTTATGGATATTTTTCTTTTATATTTTATTTATTTCTATTACATTTGTCTAGATTTTCAGATCTGCACAACTTACCATATAATTGAGGGCTTGCGCCACCTGCTCAGGTGTTTCAGTTCCGTTAAAACTGTCTATGATGACTCGTAGCGATGGAGCGATATCATTTTTAAATTGTTCGCTAACTTCATGACCAGGCCATATGGCCAATCGGGATGACCAATAGAATCTCAAGTCGGTGTGTGGTTTTGGAAATGTTGATACTATTTTGTTTATCATACTAATTTTATCCTATGAAAATGATAGAAAAATTAAAATCATATATACTATAGAATTTAGTATCAGTTAATATGTCAAGTGCTCATAAATATGAGACAATAGAAAAAACAATGGGAAAATTGGCGTAAACGCCAGGTTAGTGTTCAAGAGGTTAGTATAGTATTTAAAAAATATCTTTTATAGTTTTGATACTGCTAGAATATCTTTTCATAATATTATTATTATTTAGCATAAATTTTGACAAAGTAATTTCAGAAATTTAAAGTCCGGTTAGTCTTAACGTCTAAAACTTAACGTATGTCATATGGTAGAGTAGAAAAAGACTAAGCAGGTATTAACTAGTATAGTTCATCTTCGTCATGCTGGGCCGTATCTGGCTCCACGATTAGTGAAAATAAAGATCCGAAACATAAGCATTTCATCGTGTTTACCCGTCAATCCGCAAACACGTTTTACCTTATACGAAACTTGAAGTCCAAGACACTCATTTATTTCGTTACTAACATCCTCATCTACCTCTGTTGAAAGAGCGATCAGCATCAGCTGCAAAAATAATGAAGACTGGACAAAACTGATACCATTCTCTTTGCGATCAGCTGGACTAATCAAAGATAATTTTGTAAAAGTTACCTAAAAAAAAGAATTATTTGAATTTTACAATTAACACGAATGTACTATAGGTATAGGTGAATAGTCGAAGTTCATACCGAAGAGTTGCTTGATAGGAAAAGAAACGAAAATATTAACAATATGTTAAAACAGAAATTGGCTGGGAATTGTTGCGAGGCTCAGTGCTTGGACCACATTCTCACTTGATGTTAAGTGACGATGTACTCCAGGATGGTAAACATACTAAGGCTAAAGGTACTGGTGCTCAAGCGTTGCTATTAGAACACCTTTGGTATTTGGCGACCGGTTTTCAAACTTGAGGGTGGTAGATACCCAAGTAGCCATTATTAAAAAATGGCCTACTACCATGCCACCATTTCATAAGGAGATGAATGGGAAGAAAAAGAGTAACCTAAATGTAGGCATTGGTAGTTTTATAATACCCTATAGTAACAGGTTCTTGTATAAAAAATACATATGACATTTCTAGAATTGGCTAGCGCTGACTTGATTGACTTGAATGACCTTGACAGTTGCACTGAACTTTTTGCAAGAACATCCTCAGATTGGGATCGGAACAGTACTTAGGCCTGTGCTGAAAGGGACAAGCATAATGGATATTTATTTTATTAATAACATACCGAATAAAACTTTCGCTCCAGTTGGTCAAGGGCTTTATAAAAGAGCTCGTTAATGGATTCTTTTACTTCTGCATTTAAGGTAATAGGAACCGTAGTCTTCGTTGATATTGATAACCCTTCAGTCGAAGAACTTCTTTCTAGTCGTAAACTTAACTCTTGCATTGCACTCTCCAACTTTAAGTTTGACCGCTGTTTTAATTCTGATACTGTTGGATTATTTTTTTTTACTATTAACTCCACTTTTGATAAATGCTCATCCATTATATATGGAGTATTATTTAATTTTGTAAAATAGTTTTTATTTAGTGGTTCGTGAGTATTTTGTATATTGGAGTCTTTCTTTTCAATAAATTTAGACTCATTTACCAAATAAGTATTCAAAAATTCTCGCTGTGAACTTGTATCCCTTTTGTAGTTGGTAATCGTGAAAATATTATCGGCTAATTCTAGATAATCTTTCACTGTAGGATTAATAAAATAAGTTGTCGACAAATGCTTTTGCAACGATGAAGGAATGTTGGAAGAGTAAGAGATTTTTTGTATATATTTAGGACGATTCAAATAGAAAAATGGTGCTCGATAACCTGTTCTAAAAGTCGCCATAATAATAATAATATTCATAATAAACGACACTATAACGCTCACTTTAGCCATGATTGTATACTGTCGATTTAATCCATTCGATTTCCACTTTACTAAATCAAACCATAAACGTCTGAATTATTTATTAATCATAACCGAATAGTATAAATCACTCAGACCGATACAAATCATATATTTGTCACAGACATCTATGTTCCTTAGTACTTTCACGTTGAAACTATAAACATGTTTGTATAGATCGAGTTTTCTTATCACACTACACCGTACACATTACACTTAATATACGCGTTTCTAAACTTCTTAACAAACCAAGTATTTAATAGCAACGCTGCGAATAATAATTAAACAGCCGTAAGATATTTTCTGATAAGATGAATTTTCTTTACTAGGTACTTTAATTGATTAGGTAGTTAGTACCTAAGATGTTTTTATCGTTATATTTTGAACGAAATAATTTTTACTAGTACGTAGCAAGTTATTATTAGCCGTGATTATTGTTATGTATATGGCAAATAAAAAAAATATTGCGATTTATTTCTCACATTTTAATGAAATAGTGTGACATGTTGATTTTTCAGATCTTGTTTCGATGTAATTTAATCTATACTACTGTATTAATAAATAAAATTGAAGTGTCTGTTTGTAAAATCGAAATAACATTTTTTTACTAAATATATATGAATGTGGATAAGACACATTACATACCTATATCAAAGACACATTTTTTTTATTTTTTTGTATGTTTGATTCTAATCTCCGGAACGACTGGACCGATTGTGACGGGACCTTTTCTGGCAAGGAGCTAAAGTTACTTTATTAGTTAATTATTTTTCAAAAATAATTAGGGATTCGCTTAAAAAAATTGAAACTCATATTTTTTTTAATAAAATCCGATTCAATGGTCAATTTGCCAAACACCAATAGATGTGTTTGGGCAGCATCACATACTGTTTGTACCGTCTTGGACTACATCATCATTTAATATCATATGAGGACATGGTCAAAGCAATCAACCTGTATAGTATAAAATGCATTATTACTCCATCAGTGGTTATTACTTCATTTTTGTATAAATATAAGTGCATAAGTTTAAGTATAAGTTTGTATAAGTGGTTAATTACTAAGGTAGTCCTAATTTTGGCTTTCATATCAGGATTATTCGTTAAAGTACACAATATTCGTCCAAGCACAGGACTCAAAACACTAGGCAGCCATGAGGACCGCCGATAGAAGTGAAAAATCAAAACGTTCGAAAACTGTTTTTCAATGTTTAAATTTCAGTATTGGTTAATTAAAATTATTTACATAACCTCACATTGAGAAGCCAAATCGATTTATCATTTGGTGGACTTCGGTATTAGGGCGAGGAATTCATTATTTATTTTTATTTTTTCAGTCTGTTTTTTTTTATTTTAACTGTTGTATAATAATATAGGCTTTATGTATGTATGTATGTAATGGATAAGGGTGGCATGTTCTTTATGAACAAACTCTCTTCAAAAATAAATAAAAAAAGCTCACATTTAATATAGCATTTGTCTTGTTTTTACATCTATTGTCGTTCCGAGCAATAATTATGTAGGCACATGTTCATATACATACCAATTTTATTCATAAACAAAACATACGATAGGCTGCGTAATATACATTTTATTCTTTAAACCTGAGCGCCATCTTGTACTTAACATACTGTAGCATGTTGACGATTAACGTCGTAGCATTGGTAACACGAATCTATAAGTTTTCCCCTACCGATAATCGAACAACGCCGCTAAAAAAACTTTTCCCTTCAAATATCTTTTTATACCTTCTAATATTAAAAAGTTTGCTGAAAATTTTACAAAGCATCATTAAGTTGACTATTACCTGCGTAGTATCGACTACGATAACTACAATATAACGTGTTTAAAAATAAAGTGGCCAACCATGAATTTTTAATAGTAATATTATAACACCATCAACAATTTAGCTAAGCACTGGCTATTAAGAGAAAGAAAAAAAAATAGGTTTCCGTTATCGTAATGACAGAATTCATCAAGGAGACAAAGTCAAAAATCAATACAAACCAGGAAAATGTAAACCTAAAAGATTTTTTTATTAATAACATTAATATATAAAAAAAAACAATGAATAATTCCGTACACGTCGTTCGTCACTTAATCAGGAGAATTAACGGTAGTAGGTTTTATAGCATGTGCTGTCCACCACGACCAACTCCAGGACAGTGTGCATGCCCACCAGGTGGTGGTCGAAAGATCGTTCCACCAGTAGACTGTCGCCCCGGACCGGTACCGCCAAATCCTTGCGTCCCAAGACACCATCACGGTAAAAACACCTATAAAAAATACAGGAATATCGCGTTTTTTCTATTGTTCCCTTTGATTATAATACAAACACTTCACGTTATGGGTCACGAGGCACGGCGGAAAGAACCATGTCGCGAGTACGAATACATGCGAATGAGGACCAAGAGGTTTCCTTGGGGTGATGGCAGGAAGACCTTCTTTCATAACGATCACGTAAATCATTTGCCTGAAGAATGCAAAGAACTACCTCTGGATTGTGATTGACTTAAGTTTTATTATAAAAAAAATATTATTACAAAAAAGTCAGCCGCTCTCTCCATTAACTATAACTTTAAGATATTTTGTTATAATATAACAGACTATAATAATGTATTTCCAGTAACATGTTTCGAATCAAATAAATCTGTAAACATCAATTCTGATTTTTGGCAAAGAAACGATACAATCCTTGACACATAAGTACATGATAGATGATATGATAAATTACCTAGCTAATGTTTTATTTATTTCTATAATATTAAAGGCCACAACTATACCGCATAGTACTTCAATGAAAAACCTGTATCTTCATTTAGGTAATTGTAAAATACCTGACATATTATATACACTAGATATACCCATAAAGAAATGTATGCATTAAATACGCACGCAATCAAAATAAAAAAAAAATCTTTATTCAATTTAGACCCTAATAAGCCGCTTATGAACGTCAAAATACTACCATCAGTTCGGAAAACACCACAGTCAAGAAGAGCCGGCAAGAAACTTGATCGGGTTTATCTTCTTTTTTATAAATTCAAAATATAAATATACATATTATTTTGAAATAAAAACTATACAAATCACCTTTTTTCACGGAAGCACAGAGAGGGGTGTAAATTCCAGACATCACTATAGTTCACATAATGATCCACCCTGTAATAACCTTTTGAAATTAAGATTTGCTTGGCATGGTGGTTGAACTTATTGTCAGGTAAATCGGTAATGTTCTTTGGGATCTTATTATAAAACCGAATACTATTACCTACAAAACTATTAGATTTACTTAGCCTAAAGCATGGTACGGTCAACTTATCTTTATTTCTAATAATAAAATTATGACGATCAAATGATAAATACCAGATCAGGCTTGTCCAAATTTTTACGAACATATATTAAGTTATCAAAGATATATTGGAAGGGCGAAATTAAGATATCATATTCTAGAAACTTGTTCGCGATATTCGCGAGGTCCCATATTGTATATTGCTCGGCTATAACAGCTCTCTTTTGTAACGTAAAAATGATGTCTACTTCTGCTGCAAAATACTGTAAAACATTAGGCTATGAAAGAAAGCAAAGTAGACTAACCAAGCAGTAGCAATATCTCTTAACTGGGGATATTTTTTTAACCGCAAAAGTAGCGGAGCTAAAACTTTCTGCCGAAGTTTTAAGATTTGGACCCAATTGTAACTTATTATCAAGTGTGATACCCAGAAACAGACTTTTATCAACTAACCCTACTAAATTCCCTTATATCTCAATCCTACAATCAGTATGTTGCACATTGAGCAACGCGAATTTTTATAATTTTCGTCTTTTTAGTATTTAGAAGTAAATTATTTAAGGCAAACCATTTAGAAATGTTTGCTAGTATATTTAACCTCTGAATTATTTCTATTCACTTAAGTACAAGTGAAGTGTCGTCTGCAAAAAGAACCATATCAGCAGAGTTTGTAACCATTAGTGACAAGTCGTTAATATAAATCAGTAATAAAAACGGTCCCAAAATCGACCCCTGCGGAACTCCGATTCAAACTAACGATCCCTTGGAGGTAACCCCATTTATATTTACTTTCTGACAACGGTTTTTTTAAATAAGATACTTTTAAGGAGACAGAGGTTTCAGAAACACCTTAAAATGTTTTAGTTTAAGTGTAAATGTACTGTGACCAACACAGTCAAAGGCCTTTGAGAGATCGCAGAACACACCTATTGCATCCTATTGCATTGCATAATAACCTTAGTAGGTTTCTCAAGCTCCCAATATATAACTTATTAACGTTGCACCAGCGTCAGTGATAGATTTGGATTTCGTGAAACCAAACTGCCGAGCATCTAACTTATTTTCTGTATCTATATTAAAATATACAATAACTGATTTAGAACAATTTTCTCGAAAATCTTACTAATCGATGGAAGTACAGAAATTGATCTATAATTTTCAAGACTACTTCTACAACCTGATTTAAATAAGGGTATCACTTAACTTATTTTTATCAAATTTGGTAAAGTGCCTATTGCTATGCATCCGTTGAATATGTTAGCCAAATATAGTGATATATTAATAATCATTGATTGAAGAATCAATCCCCATATGTCTTGAGTGTGATTTAAATTTATTTGCCTAAAACCTTTATGTCACCTGCACTAATAGATGTAAAATAAAATTTTGGATTTATAGGGTTACTTAAATTATTAAGAAGTAACACGGCACCATCGGGTGATGAAGTTATATGTTTTGTAACTTTGACAGGTATGTTAGTGAAGTAATCCTGAAAACAGTTGCTACCTCTGAACTGCTTGAAATATGTACTCTATCGACGATCAGATCGAAAGCAATACTGACTATAAAAGCTACAAAGCTACAAAGACCAGTGCAGCATGGATCCTATTTTCCTATCGTAAACTCTATGTCCGCAGATTAAAGCCTCTAAGTACAATGCACCAAGGATTTTTAAAGAATTTTCGTACGTTCATTTGTTATTTAAATTACATAAATGTTAATTTCAATCAGATATATTGCACAAACTTGCTTTAGGATATGTTACGGTAGCGGTCGGTGATAGCCGCGATACTGTGTTTCAGTACAGCAGCGTCAATAGTTCATAAATTATTTTCAAACTATAAAAAAAAATATGTAAAGAGAAGTAAAAGAAAAGAGTTATTGGTGGAAGATAAAGTTCTCGAATGGTAGCCCAAACACCTGGAAACAAATTTTCTTGCAATTTAGGTACTAGGAAAATAAAAACTATAGTTTACAAGACATTTGCATAATAAGCATATACATTTCATCTCATAAAAAAGACAGGTGGGTTATTTTTTTTTCGAGCTTGGCAAAATTTGCGCACTTGCATCTAAAGTTAAATGTTCTAAATCTAAGTTAAAAATCTAAAATCAACTGCTCATAGGTGAGCTCATAGGTATATATCGACAGTCGTCATTCTGATGCCGTAAGTACTAAATCTACTACGACTAAAACCTCAGCTGACCCCGAACGTGTTATTATGACGGGTTTTCCACAAGTGCACTGTGATCGTAATCCAATCGGTGAGAATTTCTCTATCATCCCGTTAACTAAATCTACTCAGGCTTATCTCGGAACTCGATTGCATCGAAACATTGCGGGGTTCTCACCAAGTGTGTATGTATGGTCGGTGATATTATTTACAACAATATTTTTTTTAAAGTAATAAAAAAAGGTGGATTTTTTAAATTATTATTTACAACTGCACAGTGGACGCGCGCTATGTGGATTCTCCAAACAGATTTCATTTATATTTCAATTACGTGTGAAGGGCTCCAAGGTTTTATAACAAGGTGTCGTCAATGTTATGCCGTAGGACGGCAAGATTATAATTGTTGGGCGTCTAGTATTACTGTTGGGCGCGAATGCTCTACAATATGATGTATCTACCAATTTGCTTCAGTCGTTTTTACGTGATTGACTAAATTATAACAAAGACAGACAAAAACTAACGTAACTTTTTCCATTTTCAGTTCTAGGGTCCCGTAATGTATTTTTCCACAAATATCTCCTATGAACAGTCTTTGTATCATTTTTATTATAAGTTGGTAAGTATATAGATGCACATGCGAAAAATATGATATTTGGTTTAGATAAATCTTACGTCTAGAGTTGGCTGAAGTGCCTAATCAACTTGCGCGCGCATGCGATAAGGAGCTCTGAACGATGGCAAGTCAGGGCGGGCGGCCCGTCTTCGTTGGCGATCAATAATATACGCTGACGTCAGCGTAGAGCGCGCGCTATTGGTTCCGCGGGCATTATTAAATAAACCTCCGGCGGAGTGGCGAGTAAAGTGTTGCGCCGCGGGCACGGGACCGCAGCACGCGGCGGGCGCGCGCACAGCACGCGGCTCGCCGCCGCACGCCATGGCCGACATGCCGGACCTCTCACATCTCACGCCTGAGGAGCGCGAAATCATCGAGGGTGTTATTATGCGCCAACGACAAGAGGAACAACGCGAACATGAAATCATGAGGTGTGCCCCATACTACCTATTCTTACGCCATCTCAACACCGAACCTACATTACTTATGTGTCACAAGTGTTGTCTGTCATCTATCAAGTATACTTTAGATAACTCGATCTAAACGCATTCATGATTATTTTGTAGTCATTAAATATTTAATCTCCGTTAATAATATGTGGTGGTTCTATACAAACAAATGTCTGTTAACAACTTCTTCACCTGCGCAGTAGGTCTATGAGACTTTTAATAATCTATAAATAGGTTTTTAGTATAATCGATAAACTGAGCTGTCGCATGAGACGCAGTGGATAAAGTCAGTGATGACGCATTACTGCATCGGGAGAGATAAATAATTAAATTATCTCTAACAGCATACAAATGTTCTTTTCAAACAGTCAGTTTCTTCTGTTACATACATCTTACATACAATAACGTTCATGTAAGGATATTTTAACAGATTATTATCAGATATATAACCTACACTAACATCCTAAATCCAAATTAATGGTTCAATAATAATTTAAAATAACTTTAGTGGTAATTACGATTAAAATGAATAAAAAATGAAATTATTTTGACTATAAAACAGTTGATATTCCATATGGACTTGTTGAAGTTGGTCTGTATATTATTGTTTATAATTATTATTATATATCATTATTTCATTTTCTGTATGAGCAGCAATATAAGATATATTATTAATGCAAATTCGTTCAGTTATATCTGAATAAAGTGTATTAACGGAAAGCGAGACCTATGTCTCTCTATAGACGTTATTTTTTATTTTTAATATCAATAATTATTGTGCAAGGAAACAAACAAAAGACATAAATACCAGCTTTTTTGAGTACTTCTCGATATAAAAAAAGTTTAAACATATTAACAAATTATTTACAACTACAACTTACAATTATTAACAAATACATATTTTTAATTCCATATATTGACATTATAAAACAATATATATACAACTATTATATTTAAACAGTTTTTGATATTTATGTAAAGTAAAAGGTTCTATCGTTATTTTTAAAATTTGTGTTCAAATCATATACATAATAACATGATATACTTTTCCATTATTTCAATATTAATTTGGTAGGTTGCTTACCTACTTGGTTAATAAAGAATTAAATATATATGTTTTAATAAAACAGACGTAAACAAGATGAAGTCGCGGTGCTTGAACAAACGATACGTACGAGAAATGAATTGCAACGTGCGGCGGGTGTAGAGTTAGCTGCCACCTGTCACATTTGTTTGAAGACTAAGTTCGCCGATGGTGTCGGCCACTCTTGTCATTATTGCAGAGTGAGATGCTGTGCTAGATGTGGTGGGAAGGTCACTTTGAGATCCAACAAGGTTAGAAGAATAGACATTTGTTTATCAGCTGTTGCTAACCGGCCGCAAAATGAATAAGTAAAATAATTTAATCGTTCACTAAACGGATTAATAATATAAAATTAAAAGCAAGCACCTTCAATAGGGCTGGCATACACTGATGTGTAAAAGCCCTGTTTAAATAAATGATTAAAAAAAAGCAAGCACCGTGAACAGAAAAATCGGGTGTTTATCACAAATGCACCTTTTTTTTTTTGACGTGGAAAATCTGCTCATTGAACGTGCGGGCGACGCAAAGTTGCATCCGCTGGTAGCACGAAAGTAACCGGTTCCTCCAAATTGAGGAAAAGAATGAATGGTTGTTTCAGCTTAACCCAAAGCATACTGACTAAAAAAACTACGCGAACTCGACCAGCGTACCTGCGTAAGAGATCCAGGACTGCGTTTGCACGCATTCTGCTGAAACATCATACGTCAACCTAACCTAATCCAAGTATATTATAAGTTAAATCCGTTCCTATTGAATTACCAATTAGAAAAATACATCTGAAGTGAGTCAGCTGTATGTATGGTATTTTAATGAATGTGCCTTCATTTTGAGAATCCATACTATCGGTATTCTGTGTGGCTTCTCTTTTGTTAAACAAACTTTGTTTGTCTGTATATTTGACATAAAAATAATTAAACATAATGTCTATTGTACCTTTAAATTGGTAGTTTACATTAAATCAATCAATTAATTCAGAATCTCAGCGCGGTTTTAAATGAATGGCGAATTAACATCGCACATACATTTCAGTATACAGACCGGATTTCATTATAAAACAAAATAATATATAAATCAAATATCATGATAATTATCCTAAATGAGCCCACTGTGTTTTCGATTCTTACAGGTGATATGGGTGTGCATATTGTGTCGTAAGAAGCAAGAACTGTTATCAAAAACAGGTCAATGGATTCACAAAAGCACCGGACATGATTCAATGTTATGGCGAATGGAATCCGATATAAGGGATATTGTTCCTACCACGGACGCTTCATTAGATAAAAGACCAAAGCTAGAAAGAGCTCACAGTGCGGCAGAAAAAGAGAACCATCCGTTGCAGAGGTCGAGCAGCGCTCTCCGACGTCAATACAGTCAGCAGGAGTCGAAATGTTACGGCGAATTGGAAGGATTAGCTCGAACACATCCACATCTGGTACATCCTAGACAGAAAGCTGCATACGGTGTAGTTGATGGTAATGCTGTGCTTGCACTGCCATCGCAACTGATGCCGCATCCACAATCCGGGCATCCTCCGCTGCCACCTCGTTCCTCCTCTTCAGACGACGAGGTACCAGAGTGTGTTTCCGATGAGAACGATGAATATCGTGATCGCGGTGAGTAAACACAGTTTACATATTATATATAGTCTTATCCCGCCACTTTTTACACTACAAATCCCTAATATCCAAGCGGATTTTGTTTTCATCCCTACACTAAAACACTCACTGCAGTATACTACAAATATTCACAATACAATACAAACTCTACTCGGACACAATGACGTTTTAATCAGATTCACCTTATTGTGCATCAGGTAGGCTATGATAAAGTTAAGGTGTTCCGTGCGTGGGTTTAGTATTTATTATATTTGTAATAAAATCTCAGGTACTTTTATGTCTTTTAAGTAAATTATTTTAGGCATTTATTCACGGACTTGATGTCGAGCACCTAAACTTATCTTTTTTTACCTTATTACCATTGCTCCACCATTTCCTTACATAATTTATATTTAATGTAAAACTTTTAGTACCTACCTACGAAATTTAATTTTCTTATGAAAACCTTTAAATAATAAAATTTAGCCGATTATTTTAGTAAAATTAAAAATGAATTTATTTTCAGATGAAGTGAAATATTTTTTGTAAACATTTTTGTATGTTATCGCTCATAAGCAACAGTTTTCAATGTTATTAATGATTTGATAAAGTCATGTTGTTTATGTTATTCCTGGCATATATATTACATTAAAATAATTGAGGATATAATGTCGCTGCGTGCGTATTGCTTGTTTGTTAACCCTATATACGCGCCCGGTAGCCGCGCTGCGAGGTCACTGTTTGGACCTTTACATTACCATGCCTGTTTGCAGGTCCTAGTAGAGATAGGAGCAGTTCCGAGAGCTCCAGAAGTCAACGTCAGGCGATCTTAAACGAGAAAATGAATAAATTTCTATCGGTGAGAGGGCGTCTTCTATCGGGAATATCTGTATGCATTATAACTATTGCTGAATTTTAGATGTCTCCATATATAACTGTTTCCGCAACTTCCTTCCTCTTCTGATCGATCTGTGGTGGCTGTAAATTGTTTTATATTTTCGAAGACATCGACTTCTATTTATCGCATTTTAAGTACATTCGAATCGAAGAATCGACCATGTATAATTATGGAACTGTTCTGATAAGTGAATGTACTTTACTGTGATTGAACCAAGAATGAAAGATATTGGTCATGTCTGTTTTGTTATTTTCTCATTCATTTACATTGCGATAAAAACGTTGCCTTCATTAAATAGTGTTATAAACTTAGTTTTCTTTTAAAGTAAGTAATCTCGGGAACTTCCACGTGTTAAAGTTCTATTAATTATTAATTGTCGAACATTTTTATTGCTTAATTTTATGTCAACATAAAAAGAATATAAAAATAACACAAATTACTGTAATTTTTATATGCTTTTAAATTACGCATGTAAAATGTTCACAATTTGGTTTATGTTACTATTTGCATCATTATCATTCAGTTGTTGATTTTGCTATTGCACGTAAATGATTCAAACAAGATCGCATGCTTGGGCGAAACGAAGTGTATTATTATGTTAAATATTTCTTCTAAATTTTGTTAATTTCAGTTCCATGTGTGTTTTGTTTCTGTTTTCATTTTTAATGCAAATACATAAACTGACACACACTTCCTTTCCGCTTTTGCGTCATCACCTCTTTCAATTTATTCATTAAAAAAAAACGCGGCGGGTTACCGGGCATTATTTTAATTTATAATTCTTCTGAACTTCTATAACTATCTTAGGAGCTTATATAATATACGAAATAAGCTTTATAAAAGAATTAAACAAAATCAATCTACTTTATCGTTTTTCGTTATTAGGTAAATAAATCTTTATAGATATTTAAAAGGTTGAATGTAGCCGGATCCGGGCGCGTACGAGTGGGTAAGTCTTCTAAAAGAAGCAAAACGTAACGTGGACGTACATTTGCAAAAAGACATAAAAATATGTTGCTATATGTACGATGTCGTTCTTAGGACAACTAGAGAGACGTGTGCTTCTCACCGGCACCCGCACCTGCGTAGCGTCAACATAGCTGCCAACAATTATTACAATATGACTAATCATTCACCGATAACATACGAAGCTGAATCGCGAGCCCAATTCGACACGAGGACTGCGCCCACCGGTGGACGCAGCTTTGATTCCGTAACGGATTGCCGGTGGCGACATAGCGAAGACAATAGCGGTGCTTATTTAAGACCATACGCACCGGATGAAGGGCTGCGCTCTGATCGTTCAGTGTATAAGAGTGCTTATTTGTGGGAAGATTCGTCAGATAATAGACGTTTTACCGAGAGGAGAAAAAAGACTGTACGCTTCGACGGTCACGAAGGAGCTGCAACGTTTCCCCGCGGCGGACGTGACGCTTCAGGAGCACCCCACGACTGGGCCTCTTTGCGCTGGGAGTCCGAGCGACAAACCAGCCAGGACTCGGCGACCAAAGACTCGGGCATCGATACCTCTAGCACCTTCACGTCCAGTGAAGATTCAAACAGAGGCGATTGCCCCAAGGTATTACATTGAAGTTGTATTGGCTATTTGCTTGACACTAAGACAGATAATAATAATAGATACCCTAGTTAATTTAGGTTGATCAGAATCACAAGTAGGTAATCCTCAATTTTATAGTCTGTTCATAGTAGCGGGTAGTACAGAATTATTATAACATGTTACTAGATATACAATGGAGTTCGTTTTTTATTAAATGCAAGGATAATAACGATGACCCAAACAAAATATCAAAATTCAATGAATTAGTGAAGTAATATCATAAATTTTGGAGTAAGATCTGCATATAATTGTATGAACATCACAAACAATTTTTTACGCTATTTAGTTACGAACTGATTTAATTACCCAATAAAGGTACGAGTAAGTACACTAAACAATTTCCATCGACGCTAAAACAAAAACAATATTTGGACGCATTCGCGTAAAAAATAAGTCGCCATTTCACCAATAACTAGTGAAATCTGGCAAGATTCTTTGAACAGGCATCTAATATAATTGTATGATGTTACAATAATCGAGTCCTAATAAAAAGATTCTATTGTATTCACATATTGTAAACCTACGTACTAATTAATTAATAGGTAACAATTTATCTCATGGTTATAACCACAGTATTTTATGAAAGGGTTGAATTTATTTAGGGGAATTGCGCTTGTCTTCGCGAATCTCTAACATTTGTATAATTTGTTATTGAAATGCCTATTTTTATGTATTGTTTTTATGTTTGGCTAAAGCATGCCTGCATAGAAGAGCATGCAGGAGTTGTAACCCACTACTGAATGTGCACTTTCTATTTTTTAATACACAATTTTTTGTAAAAATGCTTATTACTTATCAATTTAACAATCGTTAAAAAATTGTACGAAATTGAGTAAGCTGATTATGAAGTATTATTCTTATTTTAATTATATAAATTTTTTCGTGTTTTTTCATTCTATTTAAACATTCAACGTGACGCTGATATTGATATTTCCAAGTAATAACTAAAAGCTTCTGCAATTTTTATACAATCGGAAATAGAAAATAAATTAATAAATTTTGTTTCAATAAATCACAGTTTCCGCTGACATGGCAGGCGTCGGCCGACAATACAAGGATGATCGGTCATATGGTACTTCGCAAGACTGTGATAGAAGGCAGTTCTCACTCATCTGCTGCTATACTTGGCTTAAAGGTAGTGGGCGGTAAATTATTACCTGACGGAAGTCGCGGAGCTGTCGTCGAGAAAGTTAAAAAAGGTTCAATAGCTGATTTAGAAGGGCAGCTTCGTATTGGTAAGCATATACTTAAAAAAAAAACTACATGTATCTCGACACAAATTATAATTATTATTTAATTACTTTCGAATTATAAAATTACACATTATGAAAATTTAACTCGTAACCTAAAAAGAAGTCAATAAAAATTATTGTTTGAATAAGAGAATTTAGTTACGTTTACTATTATTTAATTAGGAGATGAAGTTTTGCAATGGAATGGGGGGGTACCGCTTCAAGGCCGAAGTGCAGAGGATGTTGCCGCTGTGGTGGCGGACAGTAAGCAGGATTCTCATGTAGAATTAGTCGTGTCTCGTCCACTCTCTGCTATAAGACCGCCTGCTCAGCCGTGGAGAACTCACAAAGGTATTCTAATATAAGTCTCTGGGGTAATAAAATTGAAAACAATATCAATGTACAATTTTTTGTGTAGTCTGTACTTAGAAATTGTATTTAGGAACTTCGTGATGCAAAGCAGTCCCTACCAATAATGGTAAGACATATTGCAATACTCGCCTAGCTAGTTCCTATTCTCAAATTTGAAGAGGTGTCAAGCATCTACAGCAAAATTCTGGTAACACGACTTGAGAGCAATTACCTCTAGGTTTTACTTGTTTACCATTTTGATTCACTTCGTTACTTAATATCCGGTGAGATTAGGCTCAAAGCACTGAACCTGCAGAGTATAAAAAATCTGGCTTGTGTCACCATTTAACAATAGTAGATATTGATAGGTTTGTTTTGAGAATTTAGTAGACCTCGACTACAAATAAGATTAGCCTCAGGAGAATTTGAACAGGTACGATTCGTATATTGTAACCGGACACCTTTACAACTGGAGTGAAAAAGGTGGCCAATTAGTAGGTTTAATGTTACAGAGCTATATACTGATATGGCGGGTGGTTGTGAAAAACCAAGTGTACTGGTGACATCTCCAGGTTCACCAGACGTGCATTCTCGTCGCCGGCCTGCTCGTCACAATCAACACAATGTAAATGTTGCTGGTCGTATCCAGGTGGGTTATTATAAATTTAGTTACGGCAAAAGTATATTGCCGAGCGTAGTTTGCGTTATGCGTTTGCGTTCGATGTAAATTCAGTCAGATCGCCAATCAGGCGTAATTCAAGAACGTTGCACGTCTCGACCGATATTCAGTTGCATTTACGTGCGGGAGCCGACTCATGGTGGTAACTCATTTTGAGTCCTTGTATGAAACAAAACACACTAGTATATGATACCTAAAGCAGCGTAAATTGCGCAACGCAAAATGCGCGAGTCACAACTCAAAAAATTACTTAAACATCTCACTCTTAAACTATCTTATTGCTAATTCACAACATGAAGTGATGATGGCGCAGTGGATAGTGCGGCCTGATTCCGCGTTAATGGATGCGGGTACGAGCCCATCTATCCAACTCTAATATCAGCCTGAGCTTTCGGTAAAGAAAAACATCGTGAGGAAGCCATATCTTGTTGGTTGGGTATTTTCTAATAAAACCCGCTTGGGTAGCTACCACTTTCAAGTTTGAAAACCTGTCGCCAAATACCAATAGGTGTGTTCCGGCAGCATCACTTGAGAACCAGTACCAGAACCTCTAGGCTTAGTGTGTTTACCATCCTCGACCACATTGTCACTTAACCTCAGGTGAGATTCTGGGCAAAGCGCTGAGCCTATACCGTGTAAAAAAACGCATACATTTAATAGTACGGAAAACCGATATATTATTTAAAAATTATACCGATCAATAGTAGTAAATTGTAGGCACATTATGGCCTGAGATTCTTCAATAGCAAATTATAATGACCAATACATTTTTTAACATATGCCATCATCAGACTTGACATTCAATTACCGCGTAGACAGAATATTTACAAGAACTTCAAGCAATTGAAAACGCAAGGCAAACAACATTGTTAGCATTACATGAATTAATTATTGTTTAATCTTTAATTACGGAGAAATTTCCACCAATCGCTTAGACCGGTTAAATGCAGTAATTTGATAACAAAGTCAAATTCGATATTTCGTACAGTTAAAAATTTACTTCGACATCACGGCTCTCCAACTTCTGGTGACTGTCGTCTCAGCGAGCGGGCTGACCCCTCGACCGGATGGATCATCTAGGTGTCCTTATGCTAAAATATTCTTACTACCCGATAAAAGTGAAAAAAGCAAACGCAGAACTAAAACGCTGGCAAATACTTTGGAGCCGAGATGGAACCAAACGTTTGTTTATTGCGGTATACGTATTACGGATATAAAGAAGAGAACACTAGAGGTAATTGATTAATATTATTGACTATATCATTCATGGTAATGCTGCCAGCCTTCTGGGTACGTTTCCTTGCGTACGTTTCCTTCTTTGGAAGGCTTCGATTTTTTTAACCAATACTTTTTTTATTGATTAACATTATTAGATATATTACTTTAATATTATGAATTGTAACCTATATACCTTATACCTATATACCTTAATACTACCGAAATCAACGTCCATTATCACTTGTGATCACCGATTAATTTTCAATAACACTATGTCATTCAGTCATGACATTCATTTACCGCTTAACCTTTCAAGAAAGTCAAGAACTTCATACAATTGAAAAATGCAATACAAACAAATTTTATAATTAATTATTCAATTAAATGTCTTGATGAGAATCATTATAATAAATGTTATTTTAATAATCTTTGTTAGTTCCACTGGTTTCTGTTCATTTAGGTGACTGTTTGGGATTTGAATCGATACGGTCCAAACGACTTTCTCGGAGAAGTTCTATTGGATCTTGACAATATACAAATGAATCATGAGCCCAATTGGTACATATTGAAACCTCACGAGGAATCGTCTGGCTTTAACGTAAGTTTTAACTTTTCTTTGTCCATTTTAAAGGAATCCATAGGAACTTTCGATTAACTATTGTTGGAAAAATATGTTTTTTTTAAATAAATACAACCACAATCAGTGTTAATAATTACAACATGTTGCGAGATATAAAGGTCAACGTATAAATAGAAGTAGAGTTTTCTTCAATTATAAAATTAGATAAATAAATTGGATACCAACATTGCATTTTTTTAAATCGTGTTTTTGTTACAAATAGTTAAAAACGTTAGTTCGTATGACTATAGTTATTAGAGATCATTTGATATATCTACGTATTTGACGATAATTCAAACGTGCATCTATATAAATAAATAAAATTCAAATGTCTGTTTTGTAATACCAAAATAACAACTGTTTACTTAATAGATATGAATGTATATACGCTATATATACCAAGAACAGAATTTTTAAAATATTTGTCTGTCTGTTTGTTTTTTTCCGGCTAATTTCCGGAATGGCTGCCCCGTTTATCTGGCAGATAGCTAAAGTTACAATTCCTTACTTTAGCGTTATTATTTTTTTGAAAATAATTATTGTTCCGTATAAACACGAAAACTCATGCAATCGTAGACAAACTACATTGAAAGTTTTACAATCAAGTGTTTGAATTTGTGAGAAATATTTTTACTTTGTGTTAGTACCAAAACCATTTGGGCCAAAAACTCGTGACCATCAAAACATTATTTTCCAATGATTATTTAAAACTATATTATGCAGTGAAGAATTGTGCGGAATAGAACATTATATACGCGGGCGGATTCGCGGGCAAACAGCTAGCACTATTTATAAATAAAAATTAAAAACAAACAAAATATTTCAAATAGAGATATCGCGAAGAGGAAGCAGACGGTGAGCACTTATCTCCTCCGTCGACTTCAACGTCACGGCTCTCAGATTCCGATACACCGAGTGAATGTGACTTGAGACGCCATCATTCGCTCTCCAGTTTGGCATCCAGTTCGAGTCCGCCGCCATCACACGATGTGAGTCGAACCGTCTAATATTTAAAGTTTAACTTTCTATGCTAGTCACCTTTTGCGGCCTAGTGCCTTCAGCACTCGCACCCAAAGTTCGGTGAAGCTGTTAAGGCCCTTCCGGTCAACAGCATTAGCTAGGTTAAAAAAAAAAATTATAAATTAGAACGGTCTGATCGACAATCGATTTCGATTATCATTGAATACACTAGTATCCTTGAACAGCCCCATAATGTTTTTATTTCATTAAAATCGGTTCAATCTATTAAAAGTTATTGTTCCTCTTAGAACGTTAGTTGGTTTGTATGACAGAAGAGTTAGTAATTAAATCTGTTTTATTAATTAGTATTATCAAAGAACAGAAGAATTCGATTGATTGAATTTGAACAAAATGACATAATATGTTTTGCAGTAAATAAATAATAAATATCGAAAACACAGTAAACGAAAAAGTAATATTTTAATATTCAATTGATATACATGATCTAGGCGTTGTATGACGAACTGAATTTCAAAAGTAGGTAATGAAAATTAAAAAAAAAAACAAAATTTCTCCTATGTAATACTTAAACGCTCCCTTGTTACTATTTTCGAAAAAAAATGTGTAAATACCACTACCACTATATCAACCGTAGTTCCGGGCTACAGGTGCCGCGACGTGTTTAATTAAAATATTATCCACAGTTTAAATTTTTATTAAATTAAAATTAAATTTAAACTTAAATTTTTCGCCCATAAATACAACTCTACGGTTCAGGGTTTCTATCACAGTTATCAGTACTATGTCAGTACTATCAGAAAATGTCGAAAAACTATAATTGAACTAGGTATCATTAGTTAAAAAAGTGAACGTTACGTTTTGAATATTTTTAGCGCATGGATATCGAAGGCGCTCGGTGCAGTACAAGAGATATATCGCCCGCTGGTCGGGTACGAACTGCTGGAATGACCAGAGATAGGGTGAGTCTTCGAAGTTATTGTCATAAGTAGTTGTTTTATCCTGCATCTACAGTAACAATAGCTCAGGATCAAATACCTAATAATAAAATATAATTAATGTATATAAGTATACATTACATAATAAATACATTACAAATAAATACAGAATCTCAAAAGGCTTAATTCACCCATCAAAGTAATGTAATCTACCATTACTGATTATCTACCATTTCAATGATTAAGTACGTTTTTACAAAATAACATTCTATGGCAAACTAGTGACTATCTTAATACTAGTAATTAGTAACCCGCCCCGGCTTTGCGTGAATCTAAAGAATAATCTAATTTTGAAAATAGCAAAATTTAATATTCACTGGTTGTTGCAGCCGCGCATTTTATAATACAGATCAGTTAGTTCGGGTAGGTATTTGTAGTTTATTTTTGTTTGTTGTTATAAAATATATCTAGTGAGGGTAGTGGTGCATTTTGTTGTGGCCGCCACCGGCACCTCGTGCCCGCTACCCAGAGACTCTCGTCGTACAATCCTTGCGTGCACATGCGTTGACTGTTGTGTGAAACCATTGTATCGCAGTGATACGTGGATGGATATTGTTGCTACGTTTTATGGTTTATGTCGTCTTTTCCAATCCACTACAATTACGTCGGCGCCGATCATCTTTTCTTTTTTTTTTTGACGGAGGGAAATGCATTTACGCACTACCCTTACCTATTGCATTAGTGAGACCGGAGTCCCCCAATACAATAGGTAAGTGTGGGACACACCTGGGCGTGAAGCGCCCGAAAATACCCACTAAAACCCCCCGGGGCCGTCCGCCGCATTTGGGATGGAGGCGACACGGGGTGGCTTTCGCAAGCACCGCGTCGCCCCCTGCGGCGAACTCACCAGGCCTCGTCCGTGCAATGGCCCGGTAGAGATGGAGGAGAATACTTCCCCTCCACCTCTTAGCCCGCCTCTCAAAAAAGAGGCACGACCGTCTGGTCGTCAGTCCGGGGGCAGGATGTACTTCCTGCCCCCCATAAAAGGGAAAAAGCAAGAGTGGATAGAACAGTGGCGGGCAAAGAGAAAGATGAAGTACTGCTTTCAAAGGGAATTTAGGTCCCTCTCCTTCACTCATCTTGTCTTAATCGACAAGGCGTAGGAAGGAGAGGGACAACTGGATGAGAGAAGGAAGGAAAGACGTCGGCGCCGACCAGCGATCTCGTAGCGGTGGTAAAGGTGAGTGGGCATTTGTAACAATACTCTCACTAGATCGTCGTTTAGTAAATATCGTAATTTTCGCACAAATTAATCAAAAAAGTCGTTCCCCATTTCGAGTGGGAGTAACCACTGATAATGTAGGTAGTTTTCTACAGGTGAAAGAATTCTTAAAATTGGTATAGTAAATTTTGGGTTTTATCCGTAACAAACAAACAATTTCATCTCTATAAATCTATAAATATATCTCTTTGGTGCCCTTGCACAAGCTACCACACTGTCCTGACGGAACATATTAAACCTTCGCGCCAAAAATTCGGCGAAGCTGTCACGGCTCTTCCGGTCAACAGCCATTTAGAAGACAAAATAGTATAATTATATTATATTTTTTGTCCTAAAACAGAGTGGCGGGTACAGCGTTGCTAGATCACAGTCCGCAGCGGGTGTAGCGAGGCCTCAGCGCGCGCGCAGCAAGTCGCCGCGTCGGTCTCTATCACCGCCGAGCGACCGCGACACGTGGCGCTACACAGGTGCCGCGGCGGATCGGGGCCTATCAATCGCCACCTATCTGTTACTAATATTATTCCACCTTGACGAACAACACGACGTTTCCATTTACTGAAACAGTAACACAGACCGCTCGTTGAATGTGGAAGTCACCAGCGGGCCTCGACCCCGCACGGAACACAGTCGAGACACGCATTTTCTTGCCGCGTCTGATCATCACTTTACTACCACTTGCCACTATTTTTAATTCCTTTTTCTATTCCTTTGTTTATTTCAAAACATTTTCCATTTACCTCATCCTTCTTGTACCATGTTTATTATAAGATTAAAAGTGCGTTGTATCCACTTTGACACTTGTCTATTATGCATTTTCATATAATCGTAAACTTATAGTTTACAACCTCATGAATGCAGCGCACCAGTGATAACCTAATTCTTTCATCTTTATATAATTTATATTACGCATATTTCTATTCTAAGTACTTACAGTTAAATGTTATTCCTAGAATCGTTTCCTTTCAGTTTCATACTCAATAATAATGTAATTTGTGATTACGGATATGAAATCACTTTTAACCGGTTTAGATAAACGGTGGGAAATTAAATGTAAATATTGCAGTGAGTGATGAACACACGAATGACTCATCTCGGCTGCCGACGCATGCGTACGCTCCGCGCTTTCAGTCCCGTTCAGCCACAGCAACTCCTACAACAAGCCCAAAGAAACGGCAGCTTCCTCAAATACCAAATCAGGTTCGTGCATACATTACTTACTACAGATATGATAGTAAGGACACGGAGATTTAGCTTTCCTTTCGTCTTCAAGTCCTTTTGTGGGCTATAGCGATTCAGGGGTTTAAGGTTTATATTTATGAAATTTATCTGGCTCGCAGGACCAATAAAAACTTTTGGTGTATCGATTATGTGGTAAAATTTGGTGTGGTGGATTGGGCGCTTGTGAAGAAGAGTCAATAAACTTTGGAGTATAATAAAATGCTACTTTCTATATAAAATGTATAGATATGTTCAAATATCACACAAAAGTGTTTTCCAAAGTAAGTACATATTTTAAGTGATATATCCTTATTTCGTAGCAGAGTACACAGAGGGCGGTTCGAGCACAAGTCTCAGCGGACTTAGAAGAACGTAAGTGGATCGCCCCGCATCACATTGGCGCCACACTCACCTACCGCAGCACACCCCAAGGTCAATACACGCATAGGGTCACCTAAATACAACACTTTAATCAAATCACCACTACATTTTGTTCATTATCAAATCTTGTGCAGCACGTGTCATGCTTCCCCTTTCATTATAAAATATACCATACCTTTCTACAAAACATTTTCTTTAAAAAATGCCACCTAAATGGTTATATATTATATGGTGTAAACTGCACATATCGATATAAATAACTAAAATTAATGGTCCATAAAAATTTTACGAACTGTGTATAAATTTAACACAATCGAAATCATCGTAAATCATTTTGATACAATCACAGAGAAAAAGATTGGTGCTTAATAGATTTGTAGTAGGTTCTTCCTTACACACTGACTCATCGCATAAAAAAAACTACAATAAACAGTTAGCTTCATATAGTATAGGTACGTATTGCATAATTGCTGTTGTATGTTTTCATAGTTAGATTATAAAAATAGCCTATTTATAGATTTAGCAGTTGTCTTATTTCGTGTATATGCGTAATTATAATTATTTACAGTTTTGTTTTTTTAGGATGGGAAAGGCATTATGCCGGTCTGTCAGATTCGGAACTGGCGGCGCGCGGCGGCGGTGGTTGGGCTCCACGAAGACGGTTATCACCGGACGCTACTGCAGCCGATTCCGACCTAGAATCCGTAGCTTCCGTAACATCAAGCGCTTTTAGTACGCAATCAGAACGGCCTCGCCCAACGCGTATGCTCAGGTAAATAAGTTTATTATTGATTAATATCAGCAAAACAAACACTGACAACATTCTGTTTTTTTATAATTTGAATTCATTAACATTCGATCAATTCGTTCTAATTTTCCAAAATAATTTATAAGTTTTGTTCTGTTTAAATAACTTTACAGCCGAAAACGTACATGTCCCATTCAGAGCACATCTTCTTCGTGCGATAGTGCTATTCCCAACCCTGGTCCGTACTGTTGTACTAATCGTATTCACCGACGGCTATTACCCCATGTTTCATGTGTCAGCGGGTGTGGAACGTATCGTTCAACGCCAATTGCGATCTCGTTATAATTTGAGTGTAGTGTCATCTGCGGCGTGGAATCGTGAGCGGCCCACTCGCCGCCGCAGGGCACGGAGAGTATCCGGCCGCAGCCGATCCGTCAGCTCGTGCCCAAAAGAATGCCCTCGAAGCCGAGCTTACCGTAGAAGTCACAGTTGCCCTGAATATCCTGTCTATACAAATACGTACAAAATTCATGAAAACAAAAAGGATTATATTATAGAAACTACATTGCCCAGGTTAATGCCTAACTCATTGGTATCAACGTTTTCTACGAACAAAAAACAGAAGGTTAACCCTTCAAAACTGTATTATTCCCATTCCCCTCAAATTCAACCAGAGATAAATCAAACACATTCCTATCAGAATGCAAAGCCAAATGAAATATCTCTTTGTGAATTTGAATGCCCTCCCAAATCTTGTTTGGACGCCTCACCAGTTCTTGGTAAATCGTGTGAAATAAGACGCTTGCTACCTAATATAGAAACATTAAATCAATGTTCTGTGAAATTTTTCCCTAATATTCCATCAAATAAAGCAATATTTAATGTCGCTGAAGGGACAGATATTGATATGAGTTCTGAGGATAATTTAGTTGAAGGAAACTGTGTAAATAAAGACAGTACTGAAAAACGAAATATTAAAAAAACGTTTAAGCCATATGAATCTATTCACGATGAAGGTACTAAAAGTAGTATTGATTCAGGATTAGTAAGTATTGACTCGTCGCCTCCATTACAAAACGATAGGAAAAAATTATTATCACTTCAACTTAAACCTAATTATAACATAATAAGCCCAACAAAAACAGATATTAAAAGGTCAGAAATAAAGATCCTAAAATCGCAGACTACTTTTCAAAGTAAAAACAAAAATTGTATAATACAAAGAAGATATTCCGATTCATTAGTGTTTTCTAAAAGTTCTCCGTGTTTACCGACACCAGACAAAATAATAAACCTTTTTAAAAAAATGTCTGTTTCGTCTAATAAAAAAAAATCTTCGATATCGAATAATTCAGACAATTCGATCGATGAAGAAGAATATAAGATTAAAAAACCTAGTAATACGGTTAGTATTGATGAGACACCTTATATTCATGATTACCGTTCACCCAACTCCCTATCACCACCAATCAGCATCGACTTTTCATTAAAAAAACCATTACCATCTATAATTAAGAAAGCTCGTACACGTTCATATTCTTTAGCATGTAACGACCGTATTGATCGTGAATTTAGTAATATTGCTAATTCTTTAACTGTTGCTCTCTTTCCTTCGAACCCTGGCTCGCGTCTCCGTCGTGCTCTCACTCCCGTCGCCTCATATCTGTCACTTGACGATACACGTCACATCAATCACGATTCAACTACAATATTCACTACTTCGGGAAAATCCGCCGATGGACATGCGCGATCGTTGGCACGAGACAACTCCAAACTTGAAAACGCAAAACATCAATCTGCAACGTCTGAAATACGACGTAAATCGAAAAGCAGCAACGATTATGGCGGACGAGAAAACGGACGTAATAACAACAACCAGCAACAACCACTCGAGAGACGAGAGTCACGTCGTGGACAGTTTACACGGAGCCTCAGTAATGCTGACGTACCGCCTGATGAAAAAAAACAGGTAATATCGAAATTCATAATAGACTTTTATATAGATTTTGTAATAGTACGAGTAGATTGAATAAGACGTATCATTTCTAAAGATGGTAGTCTCAGCGATACGGCGTTGGGTGGAACCAGGGAATTGGAAACTACTAACGATGACGTGCTTTTAAAGGCGGAACCTCGTGATTACTTCGGTCCAGGCATGGGCAAGAAAAGTAATTCCACTTCGCAGTTGTCAGCGACAGGTAAGTCAATAGTTATGTCTAGCTCGCATGACGACCACAAACCCACCTTAATTTATTTTTTTTAATTTTCCACATCTTCAAAAAACCAATAATGTTATGGTGTACCTAATCCATTTTCAAAAAAAAGAAAGACCATATATATAGTCTTCAGTTTCCTTCATTGTATTTAACTGCCACAGCTTCTGTACTTACAATTTTTGTATATTTACTTACTAAATATATTTTTTTTTTTTATAGATAATTATATAAATATATCTACATCCTTTTTTGTTTGTGGAACTAAAAGATCATATTATTATATTATACAAAATAATCACGTAGATACTTAAAATAAATGTATCTGTGAAAATTTAACAGGACGAAAACGACGGTTAGGCTTTGGTAAACGCGGCAAAAATTCATTTACGGTGCAACGTAGCGAGGAAGTCGTTCCTGGTGAAATGAGAGGGGTTGTTGGAGTTTCACGAACTTCCTCAGCTTCGAGCGAAAACGATGAGGACAGGTTTGCAATGTACATTGACATTGCAACAATAGTGCACCTAGGGTGGTAGATCTCGTGAATAAAAATAACAACTAATGAAAACGCAGAGAAAATCTGCAAAATTCGATAATTTATTGAACAATAAATAAAATATGAAGGATAAATAGTTATCGCATGCCAACGAATTTATAAATATTACTTATTAGATATAGGTGCAACAAAAAAATGGACGAGGTAATTTAGTTAGTTGGTTTGCTTAAATACGTACGTACCCACGGCTGAATTATTTTTGAGTTTTTGATCACACGAATAAACAAACAACATTATTTGATTTCTAAAACATTTTTATTCCTAATCAGTAATTTTATATTATTTTTCATTCGATTGACAAAATAATGATAATTTAAAATAAGCAAGATATGATAAGCACCTGTTCAATTACCATACAGGGTACCTTTTTTTTGACGAAAATGTCTATCAAATTTTCTATTTTTTTTTTAATTTATTTAACTCGGTTGACAAAACATAGAATATATTAAAAGTACATACACAGGTTAATAGTTTAATTAAGAAGTGGGTGTAAAGTATATAAATGCACGTACATTGTCGTGACGTGTGGATTGGCATGTAATAACACCGTCGACAGCGCGCGTGTCGCGTGTAGAAGGGAGCAGCGGCGGACGACGCAAACGCTCCGGAACGGCAACACCAACGTTCCAACGGTCTCACGAGGTGTGCGCCGTCAGCCTCCTCTCCATATCTAGCTCGGAAGGATCCTCGTAAGTCAGTCGATCACGTGCCCGTTCCGTTCTGCATCCCAGTTCGTTGGCTACATTCACTCGATTAATTTATGTGCCCTTTTCGATGTTGCTCGCGTCTTCTATTATGCCCTTATCTGTCTCTCGTCTTATAAACGCATGATGCCGATTTATATTGGTGTGTCTCATTCATACTATTTTCTATTCAGCACGCACGTGTCTTCTATTGCATAGACAGCGCACATTCTCGATTTTATCGTTAGCTACATTAATTATCTAACGTTGTGACGTGAACGTGGTTTATTTGTGTGGTACCTAACTACGGTCCTACCGTTAGGGGTTTCCTTAGGCTGTGACGTTCTCTGATACGATAGTATTCATAATTATATGAAGATAAATGTTGCTTGTAACTGCGATGTCTGCACATAATTTTATAAGAAATATTTGTTAACTTTTTTTCTAATTTTTATACACACACATATACTTGACTCCACAATAATAAACCACACTGCATGTATCCATCCCTGAAATGATGTCACGTACCTATTTATTTATCTTTAAATTTATCATTAGCAGAAACATTGTTTTTTTTTTAAGAAAACGTATTTAGAATATTTATGTTACATGAAATAATGTCTCAATGGTCGAAGGCCGCGTTCCGTCGCCCTCAAAGTATGTTCGAGCCATATGAGAAATTTGATTTCTAGGAAATTACAATTATGAAACAAGAATAAGGTGTGAGGTAATTTTCTATACTTAAGAACCTATTGGTATATACCGACGGTGACATCTTAAACCGAGTCCCCTTTTTATGTCTAATACCCCACATTGGACCACATCATCGGTTAACGTTAGGCGACTGTCGATAAAAAAATGTATACTTATTACTTAAATTTAAATAAAAATCTTGTTTTATTTTCGAAATTAAATTATGTCAATAAAACGAAGCTCTATTTTCACTATAATATATTATAGCAAGTAATGATTTTAGATGAACATTTATAACACTTTCATAACATTTATACATCTTTATGGGATTTAAAAAAATTATTTACTTAATCATGATTTTTTTTTCCTATAAATTAGACTCAGATCATTCTCTAGCGCTACTGTAGCAACTGTTTCAATATTGTGATCCTCTATTTTCTATAATGTACTTGTAGTACCTGTACCTGGTATCCAACTATTTATTATTAACTTTTAACCAATCGATGCATCCGAGAATCTACCGCCCTTTTTCACTATTGTATCAATGTCGTAACTCTGTATGATTTTAATTATATGTATATTTAAATAAAACTGTCCTTGTAATTAAATTGGCATGATTCAATTTGGTTGATACTTATTACATACATTGCAATATTAAGCCAATTGTGTATTTCTTTTCAATATTTGACCACTAAAAATTACTTCTTTAAATTTGCTTTTATGTATAAGTGAAATGTTTTGCTTTGTAGATTAATTTCTGACAAACATATCAGACAGCAAGAATTTGTTTTATCTGTAAAGGCTAAGTGGCACTTGTTAAGTTAATTGATACATAAGAAAACTAATAATTCATACAACAATAGAGTATCATTATTTTTTTATGATGGTAATTTTTCCCGTCTGCTAAAATGGATTTGCCACAATAGAAATTAAATTATATAACCTGTGAAATTAATCTTACTACAAATACGTTGGAGTAAATAAGTCTACTCCCGAGAAATTCGGATATATACCTATATAGTTGTTCTCGCATAAGCATAAAACGTAAATGTGGAAAAATATAATTTATTGTACATTTTGAAAATCATCGAGTCAACCTTTATAAACATTCCACAACTATTTTTAGAATTATAAAAGATACAAATTACATGATTATTTCATACCAAAATCCTAAATTTGATTTAATATTGTTTATATTTCGAACAATATTCTTATACCATTACCAATATCATTGATTATCTGATTATTTAGGTGGTCTCCTGGGATGCGAGGTTCTGGATCTTCAGATGGAGGTGGCCTGTCGGATTTCATCGACGGTTTAGGTCCGGGACAGCTCGTTGGTAGGCAGCTTCTCGGAGCACCTACCTTAGGAGATGTTCAACTGTCTATGTGTTACCAAAAAGGATTTCTTGAGGTCATTATTTAAAATATCAATAAATTAATTGTAGGTATATTTTTCATTGAAATATTTGTTACTTATGCACCATATTAAATTCATTAATTTTCACATGATATACATAGTATTGGGCTGAATAACGTTTTCTACGTAAATTAAAATGAACTATCAGTTTTCTGTAACTTACAGAGAAGCTGTCACATTTATTTTATTTATGCTCTTTATTTTTAACATTTCAGGTCGAAGTAATTCGTGCAAGAGGGTTGCAAGCCCGACCAGGTAGCCGCAACTTACCAGCCCCTTATGTAAAAGTGTATATCGTAAACGGTAAGCGTTGTATCGCAAAAGCTAAAACGACAACAGCGCGGCGCACACTAGATCCTTTGTACCAACAAACTCTTACCTTTAGAGAGAATTTCAAAGGATATGTCTTACAAGTGAGTACCTTAATTCACCCATCAAGTAAGTACCATTTTCTTGTCACATGACAATAATCTGATATAATAAATCAGACACCCAGTAATTTAATTTAATACTTATCAGCGGGTAATCCGCTCCTTCTCCTCTCTTATTCTGCGTACAGTGTATTTTTTATAAGAGTAGGAGGAATAGGAGCAAGAGAGAGAGAGAGAAAAAAGAAGCAGCAGAAGGAAGAAAAGAAAAATATGTCGGGGTATGCTGAATTAAGGCACAAGAGCCCGGACGAATAGAGCTTTTCCTCTTTCGTTGTATATCTGCAGTATGACATATTCGCAGAAGCAGACCATCATCTGCCAGGTCATCTCATTGCCGCGTATAGCTTTCACCACGCTCGGCAGTGAGAGTTCCGGCCCTACCGCCACCATCACCCTGCGGCGCAGCTTATCCTACTCTGTTAGTGTATGCTACGAGGGGTTCTCAGCCGCGCCGCACTTGTGATATACAGCAGTTGGCTCCTTCCGTGCAATTATGTGCAGATACTATCCGAAGAATCCATGACCTGATAGCATTTGCACAAGTCTTAACGAGAGACAGCCGCACTTCCTCTCACAATGCTTTCGGAGGACTTAATGGAGCGCGTCTATGGTGAATCTTCCGTAACGTACGGTCGGCAGATCCTCCTCCCAAAGTCTCATCGCCCACTCTTACTTACTCTGCCTATTGGCATTTATGTTCGAGAGGGCAAAGGAGATTTCACCACCATCCCTCTTCGCTACCGTGCGCAGCGCACAGCACACGTGTTTTTAGCGCTAATAGCGTAGCCTTGTTTGGGAAGAGTCGGTAAGGGGCTAACGCTACACAGGTGACGCGCGGTCCATTAAAATGGGGCTCAAATCGCCATCCGATGTCAAAAGTGAGACCTGGATACTTCATTTGTTTCCCGCACCCTGATCCAGTGCTCACCCCCGGGGACCAATAATTTTTAATTAACTTTTAGTTCTACTGAATTATTATGTTTTCGCCTGCGTTTCATATATTCTTCGTAATGCGTAATATAGCTTTTAAGTACCTATCTGATCATTGGAAAATGTTTTGATGGTGCTATCCACTGAATTGCATTTTGTTCACAATTTTATGAGTATATTTTTTTTGTACAGGGAACCATAATTATTATTTTCCAATTTTTTTTTACTACACACCTAAGATATTTCTTATAAATTCAAATACCTTTTATTTTTATTTTTTTTTTGACGGGGGGAAATGCATTTACGTACTACCCTTACCCATTGCATTAGTGAGACCGAAGTCCCCCAATGCAATGGGTAAGGGGGCACGGAGGGACGAACTCCGTGCCAGTGTGGGACTCAACCGGGCGAGAACCGCCCGGAAACACCCACTAAAACCCCCCTGAGCCGTCCGCCGCATTTGGGATGGGGGCTACACGGGGTGGCTTTCGCAAGCACCGCGTCGATAAATTCAAATACCTACCTTGCAGTAAAACTGTGCATTGAATCGGATTTTATTCACAATTTCAATAGTTTTAATTTTTGTAATCGGAACGCTTATAATTAACGAAAAATAAATCCTAAGTTACGCGTAGTAACTTCAGCTATCTACCAGAAAAGGTTTCGTCAAAATCGGTCCAGCCGTTCCTGAGATTAACCGGAACAAACACGACAGACAAAAAATTTTAAAATTGTTTTTGGGATAGGTACCATATATACACATCCATAAGCATTTAGTAAAAAGTTAAGTATAGTTTGATATTACAAACGGGCACTTTATTTATTAGTATAGATGCAGGAATAATATAGGAAAGATTAGATACTAGCTCGTTGTCATTAGGTGACGGTTTGGGGTGATTATGGTCGCATCGAGGGTAAAAAAGTATTTATGGGCGTTGCGCAAATAATGCTAGACGACCTTAACCTCTCCAACATCGTTATTGGATGGTACAAACTTTTCGGAACCACTTCTTTGGTGAGTAACAATCATGTGCATTAAAATACTCTACTTTTTTTCATGTTACTTTTTATAAACGTTTTTTTTTTTTTTATTTTTCAGTAACCGAAGAATGCCTTCAAAATATGTTGGAGATATATATATATCTATATATCATCTTCAAAGGAATAAAAAATTGTCCAAATAAATTTTAGTGATACTGCTTTAATAACATAATAAAATGCAAATTGAAACTGTAATTATTATAGGAAACTTTCTATATGCGAAAGTTCAATGATTTATATTTTTATTTTTAAACGCCTACCGGAGTTTTGATTAGATAGCATTTTTATAGCAATGAAACAAAAAAAATGTATATTGTACTCGATTATATAAAATTAAGTATTATTAAAACCAGAACAATTTTCTGTATATATATTTTTTATATTCTTCTACCCCTTAATATCACTTTTTTTTTAAATTCTATATTTAGTTGTGTGTGTGTGAATAATAATGAGAACGACTTTCATTTGTTTATATATTTATTTAATTTTTTTTTTTATGTAATGATACATCAATTCAGTCATTTGTCAACATCTCGATACGTGGATGTTGAAGGCACATTATTATTTCTTTAAAAAATTTATTGAATCAACAGCTATATAAACATTGGATATATATAAATATATATTATTAGAAAACTTCATATATTGAGATTTCATTCGGCGTAGCTAAGTTTTATGTACTTTTTAGTCATACAATTTATTTATTTTTCACTTAACCATATATTTTTAATTCTTTTACATAATATGACGACTACTTTGTTTTTATTATAAAACTACACTAATGATTCTTAGTGCAATGCTTGTTTGGTTTGCTTTGAGGGTGACGCTCCGGATAGTCTACCCTCACCTGTACGTTTCACCCCAGTCGATTTTATATCTGTAAGTATATAAGAAAGAGCAATTAACATTACGAAGTGTCACTTAATGTATCTATCAATTAATACTGAATTAGGAACACGTTATAATTTTTGATTCCTAAAAAATTCTTAAAGACATTGCATCTGACTATTCTAACTTGGTTGATAAAATACTATAAGAATATGAATTTTTTTCGTGTACAATCCCAAATTTTACTCTAATAACCCAACTTCAAATGTAGAATAAAAAATAAACCACTTATACTTATTTATATTACGTCATTGGTGAGTATGGAATGACTTAAGTTTATATTTCATTAAGTCGTATAGTCGTCAAGCGGACAAATTTTGATTTTTTAATTTGGCCAATCAAATGTTAAAACTCACATATCAGTCCTCAATCAAAGACCTCGAAATTATATAAAAAAACGTAAGAAGACTAAATAAACTTCTAATAAAACAATCATTTGTGAATATTTAATCTATTTTAATATGTTTATTTTATTTTTTCAAGAAAACAAATCACCTGTGTAATAACATAAAGGTACATATACAACCAACATACACACACAGACGTCACAAAGTAAGAGGTTCATTTTGACATTTGTCATTGTGACGTCAATAGAGATGTCAATAAACAAGTTGAAACGACAGAAACCGATTTATACGAGAAATCGATTTGAATTAAGAGTTTGTAATCGTGTCGATTATTGATTTATAATATCTATAATTAACGATGGTTTTACAAGGATATTTGATTTAATTATTACTCTGTTGTTGTTTTTTCTGTTAATCGTAACTCGCACAGCCATTATGGCGTATGATTAAAAAAAAACACATGTTTAGTTTATTGGTAATTCCAAGTTTCAAACAGTTTATAGATCAAAATGGTTTCAAGCCACCACAGTACTATTTGCTCATAAGCTGACATATGCAACATTGTGTTAAGTGCAGTTTTTGGAGGGAATTTAACTAAAATAAATTGTTCACGGCATTTAAACGGTTATTGTTATGGTTTATATGTATTAGACTTCTGAATTCGTATTTCAGTGTACACTCACCAAAGTTGATAGAAACACCAAGACGAGCTTCTTACTTTATGACTACTATAAGTAGAGATGAAAAGCTTTATGCATGAATTAATACTAAGAAGATATGAAAATTATTTTCTATCTCATATCTACCAAAACACTTCCGATTTGATCACATTAATTCATAATATGAACTACCAATTGTATTGAATAATCCATTCAAGATTTTTTTTTTTTGCTTTTTTTTCTAACTTTTACGTAATATTTAAACACAATAATGTACAATATCACGTTGCTACACGATAACCATGTTAGAATTTTAACATGTATTTTTAATGCAGCAAATCCATTTGGCAGTGGCAAAATGGCAGTTATCCTGCTGGAAATATCCAAAGAATTTTTGTGTCATCAAAGTTCATGTTTTATTACTTCACTTGTACTTAATAAAAAAATCATGATATGATATATAAAATCCCATCAAAATTACATAACCCTATGTCAAACAGTGTAAGTTAATGAATAAGAAATAAGTACAACATGACAGACAGAAATCGCGCCAAGAACTCCAAGCAATTCGAAATTTCCATAGAAAAGTTTTACTCTCTTTCCGTTCTCCTAGAAATTGTATTTCCATAAGTCGTTTCGCAACGAATACCTACATATAAATAGTACATGTGTGCAAAATTTCATTTTAACATATAGTAAAGTTTTTTTTTTTTTCAATATTAATTATATACGTAATTATAAAGGTAACGTTTGTCTCCCTCAGGCAGCCGCTTTATCCGTTTTTTTTGTCCTCAAAACGACGTTGTACTAATTTGACGGACGGCGAAACTGTAAAGAATTTTTGTGTCTGGGTATCTTTACAGGTTCTAAACATCACATACAGATAAACATTGAAATAAAGCAATAACTCTTAATAACCTTTAAATTAATTATTATTACTTTTTGATAATAAACAAATGCAATGTTAAATCCATTTGTTCCATGCTATCTCAGCACTATCACACACAAATTAATTTGACAGCTGTCATACTGAACAAGGTTATTTATTATGGACTGTCGAGTCATACGTAGTCTGTTATAGTGTATATGGGTGATTCTGTTATGTTATCAAAAAAATCTAGTTTAAAAAAAATCATGCATATTATTCTATTGTATAGTAAAAATGAAAGAAAATGTAAGAAAATTTTACTACAACTATAAAATATCTTCAACATTCACGGCATTGTGATAAGATACATTACTATTTTAAAGAGACAACAAATAAGAATAAATTTACAGATAAATTCTAGAAAAGGTATCGAAGAAGCTGTATAGAAATTTATGTGAGATATTGTACAGTAAAATTTATTTATTATTAAGAAAATTGATATAAAAATGTAATTAATAGACGTTTCAATGTACGCAGTAACAGTGAGAGTAAAGAGTAGACGACAGAAGATAAAATTGTTAGGATACAGTTAGAATTGAATCTCACCCATGTACAAAAACGGGCTAGCTTGACTATGAAGTCTATTAATCTTCATACGACATTAATGACTAATTGTTAGTAATTGGGGGCCATTTGAGTATTATTTAGGCAAGATTTGAGACATTTTTAACCACATCAGCAATTGAAATCAAAGGTTTTCAGCCCATGATTACGTAACGTACAACGTTGACAAAAAAGGCAAAAATCAATGAGTAAATTATTACACTGTCTTTTTTTAATACTGTATAGGCCAAGTGCTTTGATTACAATCTTATCAGATGTTAAGTGACGACGTGGCCCAGGATGAATCTCTAGTGATGCTGCCGGAACACATCAATTCATGCTTGGCGACAGGTTTTCAAACTTCAGGTTTACCGACATTCATTACTATTACTTTCATAATTGGAGACGCAACGATGCCATGGTTTCCTCACGATGTTTTCTATCACTGTGATCTAAGTATTCTCTCTCCCTCTCTTTATTCAACAACAATAACGTCCAAAGCTGGACATAGATCTCCTCCAACAAGGGGGGACGATGACGACGGACGACACCATAATCGGCCCGCTTGGTGATCGCAGTCAGGTGTTTATGGTACTCCATGAATGATGCTGCTGCCCATTCCCTGGTTTATATGCGACACCGACGGCAGCTGAAGATTATTATGAGCAGCTGCGCCATCAGCGGCGCATTCAAACGACCCTCACCCCCCCCCCCCATCCTTTGTTTATTGTTCACTTATGAATTTCTCACCTTGCAACCACCTGACCTGCGTGGCGGGCCCATAGCCCTTCTCGTTGCGAGCCGCTATACGGAATATGATGGCCGGCTTCGTGGAGGAGTCCACGTGGGCGGCACTCAACGAGGACTGCGGGACGACGCACGTGTTCGCTTTACCGCAATACACGCGTACGAACGCTAACTGGGACTTCGACGCCTCCTATACATAATAAAGATAATAGAATTTTACGTTTTTATTATTTGAAAAAAAAAAAAAACATAACTTAAAAAGAAAAACTTGTTTCTATTTATGCTATGAAATTATTACCAGTGTATTATTGTATTATTAGAAAATTAATTTATTAGTCTGTGAATATATAACACGATAAAGACTACTACAGACTACTTCGATTTTAGTAAATTGTAAATTTCATGCGTCTGTCACAATTCCAATTTTTGTGAAAAGAATTATTTATTTGTAAGGGACTAAAAATAGGTAAGTAAACACATTTTCATTTTTAGTAATGTCTGTCTGTCTGTTTGGTTATGCAGATATCAATTAGAAAGTACTAAGTATTTTTGAAAAAATCAAAAATATAATTATAAATCATATTCCGGGGTAACATCAAAACTTTATTTTATTTAAATCGGTTGACTCTATCAAAAGTTATAGTTATTTGAATGACTTTAGTATGAAAGAAGAGTTGGTAAGTAAATGCGTTTTGGTCTTATTCGAGAACAAAAGAAAAATGTATTGATTGAAACTGAATAAAGTAACATAATATAAAATTTATGTATAGTATATAAATAATAAATATATAAAACATAGTAAATGAGAAAACAATATTTTGACAATCAATTTTCACATAATCATCTAGGCATTTTAGGCTTTGTATTAAAGAGTCACTTTTTTGGAAGTATTGAACCGAATTTCAATTATAATATCCAACAGATTAAATATGGCGCGGAACATAATATTATTACATTCGGGACGCTTAAATATCACGTGAGCGAAGTCGCGGGCACACGGCTAATATAATATAAATACTTGATAGAGTAATATGCTCGAGTCATTCCTTAATAACATTTTTCTATCGACGGTACAGATTTCACGTCTTTAAAGGTGTCCAATTTAAAAAAGATTTATCTACGTATAGTTGAATTTTGAAATACTTAACGATTTAATTTATTTTAATAATGAATATTCGACAATTTTGATCTCCACAGTAAATAACAATATAGATTTTAGTGCATTAAATTATGGAGTTCTTTCACTTCTATAATAAACAATATACACATAATTTTATATTTATCTGATCAAAGAATAACATGACCACTACTGAAGACAATTAAAATTTGATTAAAACAAAGAATTTATTAGGTTTCAGTTGTCGTAAAGACCGTATTACACTAAGATATGACGTCATACTTTACGTTCAGTTCTATCTCAGGATTTTATTCATTTGGTCTAATTTTTTTTTAAATAAAAACCAGTAACTATTCTAGATGCAAATTACCTTTGGCTGTGTGTTAGATCGAACAGCAAGGTAGACTGAATACTCGAAGATGCCTTCCGCTGCAACTTGGGGTGGTTCCCAAGACAGGTGCGCACCCTCCACAGACTTCGATATCTTAATAGCCGACGGAGCACCAGGGAAACCGGGCAAACACGTCTTGAATGCCGATTCCTGTAATATATTTGAAAAAAAAAAAAAAAATCATAGAATTTACTGTACAGAAATTAATTCAGTTTTTTGAAGCGAAACTACTTTGAACTTGATGAGAGTAATTCAAAGTCGCCTCACGATATTAAAAGACGGACCCAGAGAGTGAAAGAGACCTACACCAAAAGAAATACACAGTTAAGTAAAGTTGCGCAAATGACGTGGAAGTTCAAATGCACCGATAAAACATAAGTCTAGTCCAGGGATCCCAAAAGTGATTCATATCGACCCCTATTAGCTAACGCAAGTTCTTATTTCGAACATTCAAGATACTGTATAAGTTATGGTTCGTGTACCAACATGTTATAAGTATGACTAATATTTTAGTAGTAAATATCATTGTTGTACTTATAAAAAAAATAAACAAGTCGATGCTTATCATCGACAAAGTACACAAGATCGTACAAGGTGAAAGACTCGGCAAGTCAATAAGCGCGCACAAGTTCGTACAAGGTGAAAGACTCGGCAAGTCAATAAGCGCGCACAAGTTCGTACAAGGTGAAAAACTCGGCAAGTCAATAAGCGTGCACAAGTTCGTACAAGGTGAAAAATCGGCAAGTCAATAAGCGTGCACAAGTTCGTACAAGGTGAAAAACTCGGCAAGTCAATAAGCGTACACAAGTTCGTACAAAGTGAAAAACTCGGCAAGTCAATAAGCGTGCACAAGTTCGTACAAGGTGAAAAACTCGGCAAGTCAATAAGCGTGCACAAGTTCGTACAAGGTGAAAAACTCGGCAAGTCAATAAGCGTGCACAAGTTAGTACAAGGTGAAAAACTTGGCAAGTCAATAAGCGTGCACAAGTTCGTACAAGGTGAAAAACTCGGCAAGTCAATAAGCGTGCACAAGTTCGTACAAGGTGAAAAACTCGGCAAGTCAATAAGCGTTCACAAGTTCGTACAAGGTGAAAAACTCGGCAAGTCAATAAGCGTACACAAGTTCGTACAAAGTGAAAAACTCGGCAAGTCAATAAGCGTGCACAAGTTCGTACAAAGTGAAAAACTCGGCAAGTCAATAAGCGTGCACAAGTTCGTACAAAGTGAAAAACTCGGCAAGTCAATAAGCGTGCACAAGTTCGTACAAGGTGAAAAACTCGTCAAGTCAATAAGCGTGCACAAGTTCGTACAAAATGAAAAACTCGGCAAGTCAATAAGCGTGCACAAGTTCGTACAAAGTGAAAAACTCGGCAAGTCAATAAGCGTGCACAAGTTCGTACAAAGTGAAAAACTCGGCAAGTCAATAAGCGTGCACAACTTCGTACAAGGTGAAAAACTCGGCAAGTTAAAAAGCATGCACAAGTTCATATAAGATAAAAAAACCTTAATAAGTCGACAAGTGTGCACAAGTTCGTACAAGGTGAAAAACTCGGTAAGTCCATAAGCGTGGACAAGTTTTAGCTTGTCAGATAAAATCACAATTTGGCTATGAGGGTCTGAGGTATCAACTAATTTTGGTAAAAGCGATGATGGCTTAGTTGGTAGAGCGGTCGAATTTCGCTTCAATGGACGCGGGTTCAAACCCACCTATCCAACTCTAAAATCAGACTAAGCTTTACGGTGAAAGAAAATATCGCGAGGAAGCCATAACATGCTGGTAGGACATATTCTAATAATAATCCTAAAAACAAAAGTAAAAAGGATCTTGCCCCAAATAGTTTGGAATCCCTGGTCTAGTCTATGACCATATAAATTCACTTTGCTTATTTCTGCTAATATGGGAGAGGGGACGTTCGAATGGTGATTACGTAAGTAATGTTAGAATAGTTACTTTTTTCAAAATTATGGAAATGCTTACCTACTATTTGTTACATGAACGGTTCCTCTCTATCTATGCAGTAACCTAAACCAACTATACGGAAACGTACCACCAATTTCCTTGTCGTAGACGTACATTATAAAGACGCTGCAAAGTTATCTCTCACCTCGCTGAATTCCCCCTTCCCACAGGAATTGATTGCCGCTATTCTGAACTTGTACGCCGTACCGTGCTCCAGCTGTGTCGTCGGGAGACCGGTCAGATCCGGGAGATTATCCAATGACAAGTTGGATAAATCCACATTCGGATCCGATATGTAATTTTGAACCTAAATAATAATACCGACTTAATATAAAATATGCAAGAGCTGAAACGTAAATTATAAAACTACACAGCTATGGAGAGGACAGATAAGAGAAAACTGGAAATTTTGAAAAAAAAAAAGTTTTTTTTTTATCTCCGGGAAACAATTACGACATTTCCATAAAGTTTATTCATAATCAAAACATACGATAGGTTGCGTAAGAAAATTTTTTATCTCTGAGCGCCAGCACTTAAACGCCATCTTATACTTGACACACTTGAGCATGTTGATGACGCATGACGTCATAGCATTGGTAACACGAATCTATAAGTTGTTCCCCTAAGGAGAATCGCTCAACGCTAGAAAAGTGTTAACTCCAAAAAAAAAAAACAAATTTACAATTACTTTAAATTTTATACACAAAAAAAACTAAATTATTAACTTAAGCTTTATTCGTAATCTTATGGATGCAAAGTGCTATAATAGAAAAAATACTTTAGGCCTGGGCAAAACCAACATAATTCAAATAAAATTCGACAATTATATACTATCAGTATAATATAGAATACTAATTTTATTCTAAATCTTACCGTAAAGGTAGTTCCTTTTACGATTCCAACAGTGTACCAAGCATCTTCATCGTGCTGTTTAGGTTCCTCTGATTCTGCCTATAAGTATATGAACTATAGTTAAACTTGTACCATACAAGCGCTATCGGTTAAAGGCACAGATCAAGTATAGACAAATACTGGCTACAAAACACAAGAAGAAGAAGAAGTATAGACAAGACTAGTACTTCTTCTTGTGTTTTTAAATGGCTCTGCACGGCTTGTGTCTTAGCCAGTGTCAAGTAAATCTTTCCCTGTGTCAATTTATGGCTTGACAAGGTTTGTGAATAAAATCGGTTTCAAACATTATGTACCTATTTACAACAAAACGCGAAAAACAAAACCGCGAATAAAATAAGAATTAAAAAAAAAACAGAATAATTTAAATAAGTAACTAAAACATATTTAAGTAACTAGTCCTACAGTTTAATGCTATTATATACAATAAATTTATTTATTACATTATATACAGAAGGTTCACGAGTACTAAGTAGTAAAGAAATGTTAGTAGGGAAAGGAATACAAAGAGAGACTAAAGACTCATAGAGAGAAGAATGGTCATACAAAGGACAAGAAAGGAAAACATGATTCATGTCACAATAGTTCTCACCACACTCACAGGCAGCACTATCTACTATGCCAAGTTTATGTAAATGTACGGGAAGACAAACATGGCCGAGACGCATACGGATTAACACAGAGGTGACAGTTTTGCCAAAGGACATTCTGGCAAACAAGACTAGTTAAAAAGCGTTACAAAAACGAGCTGCAAGAGTGTGCGTCACCTAGTGTTATAGCTAATCATATATGTGTTAGCTATGGTATATTCTGATCAGTGGTGTAACTATAGAGTGGCAGATCTGGCAAAATACACGAGCTCCGGTCCGATGGGGCCTTGGTTCGCGAGCGCAGAAGAATCCTACTATTTTTAACATAATTCAATAAAATTTATAAATACAATTAAAATTAGACACGACTAAATATTTAAACGCTTTAGTGATCTCTTTAGTGATTTATTAAATTCAAATTACAACGTGACTATTTATGGGATTTATGGGGCCCATTCCAATGACTTTGACACAGGCCTCAGATGGTTTAGTTACGCCACTGATTCTACTATAATCATATATTACTGGATAGATTCAGGCCCACTAGTTATTACGAGAATAGAATAACTTCAAAAGATATAAAACATAATCTCCAAGTAAAAGATAATCTAAATAATAGTGTAAAAGTATATACAAAGTGTATAACATTTGTTATAGAAATTGGTGTATCGAAATACTACAAACTACAGTTTCAAAAATATTTAGGAGAAATTAAAGGCACGTGGAATATTATAAAAGAAGTATGTAATTTAATTATTATAAATTTATATAATTTATAATAATATAAGTTATTACTATTGTTCATTAATTTACATTGCATTAAAAAAATATAGGTTGTAAAAGGTCTCGTCTCGTGTTTTTCCTTCAAAATAGACCATAAATAAGGCTGAATACTGAAATCAAAATTAAAATCTAACAAGAAATAAACAACTTATATAAAGCGTTTTAATTTTATCCTAGAGAGATAATCTCTATAATAAAGTATGACGTCAAGCTTTACGTACTTCATGCAAGTTCTATACTAACTTTTTTTTTTCACAGGAAAGAGACAGAACATTTCAATCGCCACCAAGAACTTTAAACACATGGGTATTTCAAAATTTTATTGACGAATCTGTTATTTTTAATAAATGTAATATCAGTAAATTGTCAAATTCCAAACCAAACTCTACAATAAAAAATACAACTTTGTACAATTCTATACAAACTATATTAAGTGTGCAGATTCGAAAAAAAAATTTGGTTTGAATTCCATCTTGAATAAAAATTACACTTATTATATTACTAATTCATTTCACGAATCCACTAAATATCTATGAAGCATATTATCGGCTATCGATATTTATGACGTCAACATTTTGTCAAGCACTAGCGTCAACAAATATTATTTTATTTACCACCAAATAACTTCCAACTCTATATAAAGCAGTAACTATTATAATAAATCAATATAAAAAACTAAATCTATAATTGAAATCAGTTTCACGATTGAATATTAAACCCAAAACGGGAAAATATGTGAACTAACAATGTAATCAAACCTTTTTTTTTTTTTTTTTTGACAGGGGGAAATGCATTTACGCACTACCCTTACCTATTGTATTAGTGAGACCGAAGTCCCCCAATACAATAGGTAAGGGGGCACGGAGGGACGAACTAATGTAATCAAACCTGCCTTAATTACCCGTATAAGAGATTATTTATTTAGATTATTACATTGTGTAATTTCACATTCACTCATTGAACAAAACAAATAATATTTTTACAGTTTGTTGAAGATTATTAACTATTTAAATAAAATTTCTCCAAAAGAATTGACAGCGGTCTTAGGGGGTCATTGCCAGTATCGAAATTGACAATGTGTTATTCGATTCGCTATCTCTTTTTGTCTTAGGCAATATATACTTAATCATGACCTATCACTCCCACACTATGTTGTCTATAGAGATAGCAAAAATATATTATGTCTATGCTTCAAGAAAGATGGACCTCTATTTTATTTTATCCATTTCATTTACCCAGTATGAATAAATAAAGGTATGATGATATTTCTGTTACATTATAGTTTTTTATAAAATTGTTTCTAAAAAAAAAAATTGTTAACAGTCGCTGCATTAACATAATAAATTTTACTCCATCCAAAGTACAAAATAGTATGCCAACAAAAATAACAACCTCTAAATTGTTGTTTGATATTTGTCAATATGAAAGTAATATTAATATATCATTAAAATACAAAGTTCCATACAAAAATAAATTTTAAGAAGAAAACATCATCATTTTTCCTCATGATATAAACATAGAGATGACAACCTTCTTTTATATTGTCTATGGATTGTATTATGTGCGAAGAGTACAAAAATATATTTATTATCATATATTAAGTTCGTGATATTTATTATCATGAATTAGACAAAGGCGACTGGCCATGAATACTTTGGGTAACGTCAATACCAGCTCCTTGTGCGTTGATTTAGAGAGGGACTGCTAATTAGATGGGTGGTACGTGCGTATGGCACCAAATAGGCTCCGTTAGGGATTCTTTGGTGTGGATGTTCGGGTGGTGCAATCCAATTCGAATCACATCACCCTGCCGAACAAAGGAGGAAAGGGGCGAAGGCTCTGACCTTCCATTATACGGGGGGGGGGGCGTCTAGAATGCAACCGGGGCTACTCCGTTCGTAGAGTGTACATTGTAAAAAAGAGTAACATCAATATGTTGACTTTTGGAGACATCTTGGTCCGCCATGTAGTAGGAGTTATTTTTAAATAATTAAACTTACAGTACTCTAGTTACCTACTCTATGTTATATAATTGTGGTGGCATTTTCATGATATACTTTGGTTATTGTGCACCAGTGAAGGTGTACTGAACTTTAACAATGGACCGCCATTTTGTTAGAGTGTTGTATGAAAAGTGTTTCAAACGTCAGACTTGGCTGCATGGTCTAGAACCTTTGCCCTTTGTTTAGGAAGGAATAAATGGACCAAAAAAAAGTCTATGAAAGTAAGAGTGGCGGCAAACCTGTTCGTGATGATGAAGCGCTGCGCTGGCAAGTGTGGCGAGCGCGTGAGCAGCGTCAGTCGGTGGTAGGGGCGGAGCACCATTGGTACCGGCCACCGCTCCCGAACTGCTCACTGCACCCTCGCCTTCCACTGCACTAGCAAGTGCAGCTGCCGGAGTCACTGGTGCACACTTATCGCTCGTCTCAGCTGCAACCGACGATGATACGCCGCCCGCGCCGCCTTCTTCACCTTAAAATATATTTTAAACTTGTAAATTACTTCCGTCATTACATTTATATTAACTTTCTTCATCTATATACTAATAAATAAAATTGAAGTGTCTGTTTGTAATGTCAAAATTATTATTTTTTTACTAAATAGATATACCTATACCAAAAATGCAATTTTTAAAATTTTTGTCTGTTGTCTGTAAGTTTGTTTTGGGTAGGCTCCGGAACGGCTGGACGGATTTTGACGGGACTTTTTTTGGTAGATAGCTGAAGTTACTCTGGGTAACTTAGGATACTTTTAATTTTCGAAAACAATTAGAGTGCCGCGTAAAAAAAATTAAGCTTATAAAAAATGAATAAAATTCGATTCAATGCAGATTTACGGGAAAGTGCTTTAAAAAAATATTTAAACGCGGGCGCAGCCGCGAGCACATAGCTAGTATACATTAATTAATTAATTTATATACAATTTATACTCCTTACTATAGTATCAGATGACAACTACCCTGTCTAATGAAATCTCTATAAAATTACACTGCAACAGGGATCAGCGATGCTCCGATTCGATTAAAATGGCTCTCCACCATTAAGTTACTTTGTATAAAATGGTAGTAAGACCCATTATCACATACCCTTGCCCCCGTCTTTGATCACATGAAGAGGGGACAGATACTCATCTTTCAGAATCGCTTTGTAAGGAAAGCAGTAGGTGCCTGAGGGTATCAGAGAAATTTGGATTTACACAGAGATTTGAATCTGCCCTCCATTAGATCAGGTTTCAAGGCCAAGGCTAAGCCAAGGTTTATATCACTTTGGTTCCCTTGTGCTAGTTTCCTTTTACACCTGAGTGTCTTCAGCACTCGCCCACAAACTCTGGTGAATCTGTAAAGGCCCTTCAGGTCAACAGCATTAGATAGTTAATTTTTTTTTTTCAACGATTCAGTTCTGTATTGACCGTCATTGGGAGCAGACCTGGATTCACAAGGCACTCTGTACTTTTTTTAAAATGTAATATAGACTCAATGCTTTGACCACAATCTGTGGTCCAGGATGGTGAACACATTAAGCCTAGATACTGGTTCTCAAGTGATGCTGCCGGAACAAACCTATTGGTATTTAGCGGCAGGTTTTCTAACTCGAGGGTGATAGCTACCCGGGCGGGTATTATTGGAAAATGCACTACCACCGAGCAAAGATTTCCTCACGATGTTTTCCTTCACCGAAAGCCCAGGCTGATGTTAGAGTTGCCGGTAGCACTATCCACTCCCCCCATCCTCGCTTGCGTACGATCGTAAAGCACTGTGCAATATGGTATCGCTTATTTGGTTTTTATGACTTATTGATTGGTCCGTGTTGATTTCTACTAATCAAGCATCTATTTGTTCAAATTTCACAACTAACTGTGAAACACTTGCTGACAGAGATTGTTAACAATTAATATCACATTAGTAATACTGATTATGTTTATTAATGATTAATAGTGCGGAGTAGTGATCGTTAAAAAAAAAAAACTACCTTGTAATAAAGGTGGAGAGAGTAATGCTGATCCGTTAGCGGCCATCGCAAGCAGAGGCATGGAATCGCTGACAGTCGGCATCGTATCTGCGGCGCCTTCAATCTCTGAAGTGTCCGCGTCATTGAACCTGCTCGACAGGAATTTTAGATACCTATTACTATTTAATATTCCGCCCTTAAAATGTCATCAATCAAATAATACTAACTCATTCGCCGTCTCCTGTTGGGGTGTGAGAGAAAATGAGTGTAAAACAGCTGGGCCGTTGGCCGTGGACGATATCAGAGGAGTCTCAGTTTGCCCACTGCTAGAAATATCGCCTCCGCCTTCCGCAGTGCTGGAACTAAATTTATTTTGTTTGTAATTTTATAATAATCATAAACTGATTGGACAACTGGTAACTAGGTATTTAGGCTAGCTGGTAAGGGTCGTCCTTTTTTTTTTTGTCGAAGGGAATGCATTTACGCACTGCCCCTACCAAGTTCATTAGGATCAAGTCCCCCCAATGAAGTTAGTAGGGGGGTGTGAAGAGACCTCTCCACACCAGTGTGGGACTCACCCAGCAAGAAGCGCTGAGAATACCCACTAAACCCCGGGGCCACCCGCCGCATTTAGGGGACGTTACGGGATCGATGGTAAGGGTCGTCCTAGGCGAACGTATCTCGATCAAATCGAGAACGTTCATAAGAAAGGCCATGTTAAAAGTACCGAAGAGCATATATGAAAGCGCTTATGAAATTATAAGAAGCAAAAGCCATGTCTCGGGATTGTAGCTGGTGGAAGGATGTAGTCTGTGCCTACCCTTATGGGGGAAAGAGGTAACGTTATGTATGTATGTACTATGTAATAATCATCATCAATAACATTTCAGCAGAAAGACGTCTACTGCTAGACGTACATTTCCCTGAAGGTACTCCACAAAGACTAGTCTTGCGCCTGCCGCATCCAGCTAATTTCCAGAACCTTCACCAGGTCGTCGGTCCCCCTTTTTGGTAACCTTTCAAAGCCGTGTCCTAATTTTGCCATCCTTATACCATTCTCAATTTTTTCTTTAGTCGCTTTTAACGACACCCCACGGGAAGATATAGGGTAGTCTTTCTTAATAGACACAACAAAATAATATAAAAACGGTTGATTAGTAGAGAATGCCTCTGGCATTAAGTCCGCCTTTTTACGTAAATTATAAAAAGTATAAATAAATAAATAAAAATCAAATTATAACATAGTGGAAGTAAATACAACAGCCTTTAAAAGGATAATAAAATAATTGTGCTATAATTAAATTAGCGTTTGTTTTTATGAAAATGACTATAAATATTTCATACCTTATACCAGTACTGGGTACTTCATGAGCGGCGCTGCTGATATCATTGACATCATCACTGCTGGCGACTCCTTCCCCACCCCCCATATCCTCATCCATTGTACTTGATTCATCTGAGTAACCAAATAATGACCAAATTCTTATATAAATTTCTCGTCAAATTCAATAAACCTTTGTCCAAATCCTTTGACGGATCATTCAATACTAAATGAATGCGTTAAAAATAAAAATATTATGTAGATAAAATTATTAAATATGGGGTTTTTATTGCGTTACCTTTGCGTGATCACGGTTAGTGCAACTCAGCCGAAACGTCAGAATAAAAAAAGGAGATGAATTAATAACTTTATCTAATTATGGAATGGGAAAATTGAAAAACTTACAATAAATAACTTTAATAACAATTTTACGTAGCAAAATTCAAAATTGATGAATGTTGATCTTTTCCCCAGTTCTTAGGAGGATAAGAAAAAAAAACACAAGTTTGTAATGATTCAATGATATAATATAAATGGTTACCATCTTGAATCATTGGTGCTCCATCACCCTCCCCTACACCGCTGTCGGTAGGCATCGCCGAACTTATCGATTGGTCCGGAGACTCTTCGGCAGCATCGCCGATATCATCCCCCTCGTCCAAACTTTGCTCTTTCATTAAAGGGTCCTGACTTTCCGTGTCCTGAGGAGAATTATCTTCTGTGGCTGCCTGTTTTATATAACTACAGTTACAAAAATCTACACATTATTTCAGACCGACTAAATGTTGTGACCTAACGGACGTTCGTTGAAGCAAGCACTTAATGCACTCAGTCGAAAGAGTGGTAACGGCGGTACCGAAGTGATCCAGATCTTGGTTTGGGTTGCTACCTCAGACGTAAATTCCGTGTTTCTTGACGTGAAATTCGCCCCACACTGCTTAAAAGAAACTACTGATCTCAAGGTCACTTTCAAAACACATGTACCCTGTATGTCTAATGCGTGTCATACTAGTCATAGAGTCACTGTAGTGCGCCGATGACGGCTAGGAGAAGCTCTTCCATTACGTATTAGAACACGTCCTAGGCCCATACACGATATTATATAACTCCCGCTAACACTACATAATACATCCGTATGAAACATTTCCCTTCATTTTAGTTGATATAAATATTTATTTATTTATTAAATATGGATCATTAACGTACACGACATATAGCTATATTACAATTAATATAATGACAATTAGTTTAAATTTGATTATTTCAGTAATATAATTATAAAAGTATCAAAATATTATTTATTACAATTAAATTAAGAGTTCATGGTTTTGAGCTTCTATTTAATCGCTTAAATACCAATAAAAATTTGACAATATGAAACAATTGGAAGCTGGTGTACGCCAGGTTAGTGCTTAACCGGTTAATATATGTACTATATTTCTTTTATTGGACAATTATTTATATATAAATAGACAAATATAACACAGTTCAAGATATTTTTCTCCTCTGTTATAATTTTCAATAATGATAACATGACATAAGCTCACGCCTGTTATCCCCGAAGGGTTAGGCAGAGGTAAAATAGCGAACTACACCACCCACATTTCTCCGAGCTTAGTTCCGTCCCAGATGTGACAGGGAGCAAGCCTGTCGCCATATCGGGCACAAATTCCAAACTCCGGGATGATACTAAGTAAAAAAATCGAATACCACTTGACCCGACCTGGGGATCGAACCCGAGACCCCTCAGAACGGCAGTCGCACCGTAATACAACTGCGCCACCGAGGCAGTTCAATTAATGATATTGGTTTCAAATTTATTTAAGTACCCATGCAACACCATTATTAATAAAGCCAGGGCTTAAATTTCCACAGAATGCAATAAAATGACGAGTCAATTAAAAAATAAATAATGGTACAGTTTTCTTAAATTAGAAATATCAAAATTTCAGTGAGTTTCTATAGAAAACATAGCATCAACGGGACCAGAAACGCGCTCTTCTACAGTAAATTCGCGCTGGCGTCTCGACCCGCCCGCTGCGTTTCGACACCATAAATGAAACCTGCTTTAAATATTTAACAAGCCTTAATAATTAATCCACAAGTTCTTACAGGCGTTGATAAACAGTTATCACCAATGTATGCGGACTCATCAGCAGCATTGCCACCAGTTGTGTCATCAATATCCATTTCTTCTTCACCATCTACATTAGCTATAAACCATAGATTAATGTATTACTTATTTATTTAGTCTGGCAAGTTGCTATAATGGTTATTATGTCTACTCATTTTCCAGTCACTGATCATCTTAACTTTAAGCAGTAGATGCAAGAAAGAAAATATTTATATAATATTTTTCTATACCATACAACCCAATACACTCATGGATCACTAAACTTGAATGATCTTGTTTATTTTGTTACAAAACATTAATAAAACTATTTTTTTACACGGTATAGGCTCAGTGCTTTGACCACAATCTCACCCGGTGTTAAGTGACGATGTGTTCCAGAATAGTAAACGCACTAAGCCTAGATACTGGTTCTCAAGTGTTGCTGCCGGAACACACCTATTGGTATTTGGCAACAGATTTTTTAAATTGAGGATGGTAGCTACCAATGCAGGCATTATTAGAAAATGCACTACTACCATGGTGTGGTTTCCTCACGATTTTTTCCTTAACCTAAAGCTCAGGCTGATTTTAGAGTTAGATGGGTAGGTTCGAACCCTTGTCCATTGATGTGGAATTCAGATGCATTACCAACTGCTCAATCATTACTTCAAGTTAAGCTAAATAAAATAAAATTGTGTAAACTCCATATACATTTAAATTATACTAATAATTACAAGTCAGATTAAATAATTTTTCCTTTTCATGATTGTAAAATTTATATTGTCGAATCACAGAGTACCTCGAGACTAAAAAGTTTGTTGTTGCCCACTTCTTACAATTGGACAAAATCTCTGGTGTCTATAAAAAATAAATTGTTATGTCCCATTTTTTTTTATTCCATCAAAACTTTAAATTTAAATGGTTTGTTAAAACTGAATTCCATTGTAGGTAACCACAGTGACAACTATTAATCATCTTATTTATTAATTTACTAAAATGCCTTATAAAAATAATCATTAACCTAGTCATATGTTATTGGTGATTAAAAACAGGATCATTTTTTTTTAACATGCAACAACAACATGCAAATACTACAATAAAGTAAGCATTACTATCATCAACAATTAATTTTAACATGCATGATCCAAAGAGTGGAAGATAACAAAAAGTAGCGTTAATATTGTAACATATAATTATTTTAGTAAATAAGTTATTATTTATATTACTACTTGATTGTGACAGAACACAAATCATTTTTTCTGTATCTTTATACAACAATATTTAAAATGGAAATATCAACATTTAAACGGAAAATAACACTTTACCAGAATAGAAATCTGTATGAATGTATAGTAAAATTGTAATCTTTCTAATTCCAATGGAAAATGACTTAACTGATCTGAACACATATATTGATCAATAATAGACATGTAAATCAAAACATAATCTAAGCTTCTCAAAGCAGATTAGTTTGTTTTTATTGGGATTGAGCACTAATTATAATACACATTAATAAAGACGGAAGCTCTAGCTAGTATAAATAATGTGTCAATAAAATAATGTTAATTCCTTAATTGTTGGAAATTTTAAAGCATAAAAATAAATTTAAGAAAATAACAATCTTTATCAGCATCCATTATTATTCATGTAATTTAATTGTAATATAAAGAATATGATTCTGACTTAGTTGCCTCTATGACTATTATATGCAAGGATGCAAAACAAGTATATATATATTTATACAATGCAAAGACATTGGTCTATTTTGCCTAGAATATTTCTTTCTTTCATCTATTTTATGACTTTTACATTGTGTTATATTATATTCAGATATCTCATTTTTAGCTAATTCTTGATGATATGGATTACAACATGGTGAAAATAGTGTATAAAATCAGACAATTCCACATTTACATAGCATTAAGCTCTGATTTACCTTGCTCTGGCAAAGGCTGCTCTTCATCAGGCGCGGGTGCTAAAGGCTCAACATCTAAAGCATCACTGCTGCTTGTAGGACCTCCATTGGTTTCTACATAATGATAATCTATCATTCAAATATATCTTTTTAATCAAAACATACCAATGTAACTACAGCTATTCATAAAAAGTGCACAAAATAAGGTAACATAACGGTATATAATGCATCCCACAGAGTAGGTACTTGGACACCAATTACTTTAATTATAACCGTAATAAAATGCTAACTGTAAATTAACGCTAACCTGATTCATCAACTGTAGCAGATTCAACGTGACTTGTAACATTATTCTCTGATATATCCCCAGCTGTATCGGCAGCCTCATTTTCGGCTAAAGGGGACACTTGCGCGCCATCGTGTCCATCACTATGAAGACCAGAGTCTGATTCCATTTTACAGTCACACAAACACAAATCTTATCTAAAACTAAAAAAAAACAAATTTGAATAACAAATCATACAATAACAAACATCGTTTTCAGAAAAAATACAACAGAAACAACGTTTTTTGACAAACAATGACAACCATAGTATAACATTAGCGGCAGACCGGCAGAGATTAGTGATGAAACCGGAGATAAAAAACCAACCAAAAAAACCGGTTTTTAAGAAAAACCTTTAACACCGGTTTTTATTTTTCGAATCCGATTACTCTGTGCAGCTTAATATTCAAGGATAACAAACAAACACACTTTACACCGAAGCTTGTTAAAGCCCACAAATTGTAATAGCACGGGCACTATTATTTATCTCTGACGGACATGTTGCACGACACATATTTAAATTAGGGACTTGGGTTTACCAAGAACATATCTCATCATCATTTAAACTTACCGCTAAAAAAAATATTACCCCACAAAACTCCACAAAATTTTGGCTTACATGCTCACAGGCAAAACTAGAACTTCATGAAAGTTTGCTACATTCAATAGATTAATATTAAATTGTTTTAGTACACTGTATCTATCAGTTTTGTTACAGCCGCATTCAATCAACAAGTAATGTATAAATGCAGTTATTTAAAACGGCTTTTCACGCGTTACCTTTCCTTTTTTCTAACCCGACGTATTTTTATTATTTATCTCTGCTGTATATCCTCAGGAATTCAATATGCATACTTTAACATTATGCATACAATTATGCATACTTATGATTAGAAATAAATGTATCGGTGGTTTTCAAAATGTTACCACTGAGAAGGTGAATTAGAGGTTGAAGGATTATATGACAAATTCGTTCTATTTAAGTTAGAACCATGAAATTTGACTTTAAATAGGATAAATTAGGCATGAACATCAAATGGTAGTAATCGATCAACAGTTGTGTCAATGTTAGATCTGAGTTCCAAGGGTTACTTGAAATCGTTCAAAACGAACAGTTTATTTTTGTATTTTATTCAATTGGTATGGAGATTAATGAAAGTTTGGAGTAAAAGTAGAGTACTTAAGTACTAATTCTACATATACGAAGTTACATGCACAAGCTAGCTCTGTCTGTCTATCTACCTTTTCACACCTGAACAACTTAATAGATTTCGATAATATTTGGTAATGATTTAGATTGCATCCAGAGAGAGAATACAAGTTGCAAATTGTCTAAATACCACGCGAGCGGGCATAGCAAGTAATGAATAAAAAAGAGAAGGAAGAAGAATTTAATGCGGAAGTAAAATTATTTGTACTAAAAAGTACAAATTTGGCTTTTAAAACTATACCTACCTAAAAGTACAAACATTGCAAAACAAATCTTTTTTATTTAAATACATAACCGACTTCCTAAGAATATACTATAAAATGCATTAAAAAGTAAATAATTACTTTATAAATCTTCTTTTGCTTACTTCTATATATCCTTTGTTTTTATGTCATTAACATTATTGGAGTCCGTGCTTGCTACAATAAACCTATATACTCATTTATAAATAACTACCTAAACTTCATTATAATTACATATAAGCTAAAATAAATTTATCCTAAGAACTAAGGTCATTTTAAGGAACAATTAATCAAAATCGAATATAATTAGCGACACACATTTACATCACTTTGTTATCCGTAAACGGGCGGTTATTTTTATTATTCGTCTCTACTGGCACCAATTGCAAAGTTCTTAGTGGTATTAAAAAAAGTATATATCGAAGTAATCAGAACAAAAATACTAAGTAATTATTTATTTACTTTTAAGTGCATTTGTGAAGTGATAACTTTTTATTGGAGGGTAAACCGCTTTCTCATGTAATGTATTACGGCACATTTTATTTTTTTCGAACCTAGCTTACGCTGTTGACCGTAAGGGCCTTTACAGCTTCACCGTGAATTTGGGGGCGAGTGCTGAAGGCACTCAGTCGCAAAAGGTGACTAGCACAAGGATTACCAAAATGGTACGAACCTCGGCTTGGCCGTCTCCTGAGTATTCAAACTCTTTCTGTCTAGCTTCCCTTTCTCTCACGCTACGGTAGGCAGGCTCCTCCTCTCTCACTCTAACCCACAGCGCTAACCCTATTTCGGATAGACGCCTCCTTCTCTTGCTTCTTCTTTTTATCGCTTGAATGTGCTAGAGTTTTATTTTTTTTTTGTTTTTAATTGTTGTCGTTCATTGGTAGTCGTGTTGTTTTTTAATAAATTATTGTGATGTGTCTTTCACAAACAGCAAGTATGGATAACTGGATATGCAACAACATGTTTATAAAATTATTCATCTGAATTTAGCAAAATTGGCAACACTGGTCCTAACGCCTGAATTCGCTGCATGATCTACGACTTTTCTCAAAAATAAAACGGCAAAACAAATCTTTTAAAATGATAAGGGTGTGGTGACTGGGGCAATTTTGATTTGTCAAGTAGTCGTCCTTAATTCATTATCTTGCAGTATTTGACTACATATTATGTAATTTTGGTAATTATGATGCACAAGTGTAGTGAACAAAATTGTGGCGTTCCGCCTTTCTTGTATTAATATTATTAAGTTTCATATTTTAACTCTTTAACGTTAATAGTGTATTAGATACTCTTTGCTGCAGGACGCTATGATAGACGCCGAAAAAACATTATGCTTAAAAAAACAATACGTCTTGTCATTACATTGTATTATATGGTAAACTATATATACTCATTCTGTATTTTTGGTATTAATTAAAAGCAGTGAGTCAATCTACGGTGTTCTATTTTAACTTCTCCGTCGACAAACTACACGGTACCTCCGGGTAATAAATCGCCAAAAAATAATGACACGGAGCGTGCATTCTGAAATGTCCCAATCTCTGATTACATTAATTTCCATTGTGATTGTAACAGAAGACGGCCATTTTGTTACCACTATTTATTGATAGGGTTCCTAATAGAGGTTTCTAACGTCTGACTTGGCTGCATGGTCTACTAGTACCTTTGCCTTTTCCTTAAAAAGAAATAAATGGAACCAAAAAAATGATATAGGTTATATACGTAGTCCTCTTAGTAATTTGTGGTTAGATAGGTAATAAATAATGTAAATCTGATTCAATTTGTACATTTTACTATAATAACATATCAATAACTAAGAAAATGTCGAATAACAAAATTAATGGAAAGCCTGATGATGGGCTGAGATCTCTAAGATCAACTACAGCTTTCAGGGTTATTAATTTTGAATTATATGCTAAACCAGTAAGTGAAATTTAGTTTGTTTATTTATATTCTACTTAGTTCATTTTCAAATAATTAAGTATCTTCCAACTGTTAATAAATAAAAAAATATATAATATGAATCAAAGTTTTTTAGATCTATCATGGAGAAAAATAAAAATATTCAAGCAAATTATTAAATGCCATTTCAGAACATAGTTATAATGAGCATAGGACTAACATGTTTTGGTCTTGCGTTGGGTTACATAGCATACATGAGACACAAATATGAGTCAATGGGATACTATACTGCTGTAAACAAGGATGGCAAAGAAATATTTGAGAAGAAGAAGTCAAAGTGGGACTAATTAATCAAGAAATTTGATATTATTGTTATGATATTGTATTATTTATGAGGCATAGTTTGTTTTATATAACATACCTAGGTGATTCTAGAAGACATAAATAACATAATTTAGTAAAGAAAAAATGTGTATGGTTTTGTAGTAATAATTAAAGATTTTACTGATTGAAGCAAATTATGAATTTTATATTTCAAAGCTCAATAATTACATTGAAATTGTTTTAATCTAAGCATCTATCATTATAGATAAACATGATTCCAAAAACAGGCTTAAAAAGACTGACATTTGACATAAATGAAGTTAGGGAAGAAAATTTTGGGCCACTATTACAGTAAACGGGAGAAGTGTATTATCTCATCGGTTGCCTTTTAAGAACTCTACGAAGCCGAGGCGGTTCGGTAGTATTAATTTTGTAAAATTTCATGTCTTCTACTTCAAAGAAATTTTTTGTGCGAAACTTAGTTTAACATGTGGGGTTTACGTACACAAAATTATAGACATTTCTACTCCCTCTTCCCTTGTTGGCAATAGCAAACAATGTTTTTACACACCCCCTCTAGCCCCCAGAATTACAAAATAATGTAAATTAATAAATAAATACTGCTTATGTTCAGTATTTCAGTTCCCATCCACCATTTTCTGTGTGTTCGTTTGTTCCGGCTATTCTCCAGAACCGAGACCTCTTTTGACGATATTACTTTTATTGGTCGATGCCTGAATTTACTCAGTGGAACTTAGGCTATTTTATGTTTCGATTCCTCGTAAAAAAATTAAAACTCATGAAATTATGAATAAAATCCAACTCAGTGTACAGTTTTACTGGAGAGTGTCTGAAATTTATGAGAAATATCTTGCTTTCTGTTAGTAATGCAAAAAAAATTTTAGGGTTTCGCGTGATGATATCAATACACAAGAAATGGTGAGAAAAAAACGATATAACTGATCGGGATCGGAATTCATGATCTTTAGTTTTAAATAAAAAATTGTAATTGCTTTCTTGGAAAGTTCCTTCTAACTATTATTGTTCATATCTGCTTATTATTATTCTGTGTTTTGTCTTCTTAGATAATCAGGGTCTCCAAATTGAGTTTACGAAATTTCTCCATTGCAGACAAAAAATTCCCCCAAAATGATACTGTTTCAAAAACTTTTCCCCAAATATGTATACTTATGTATTTCTTAGTATCATTTTTTATCATCTATAAAAGTGATGAATACAAGTTCTAAAGGCATAACTTTGTATTATTTTTCTAATCTTCAGTGTTCTAATAAAATGGGGGATATTTGTTAGAACTATACAGAGAGGTTTTTTACATCTCCGTCTCATTATTTTTAATACATGTAACTTGAGCACAAGAACCAAACTAAACACGTAACATTCCACCAAAATTACATAAGATAGAGCCGATTACTTCTAGTTAATGAATTAATAACAAGGTTCACTACAAACGAAAATCCCGATAAAAGTGTTCTTGTTATTAATAAATAATTATCTATTATAATTACTGTCAGCTTACAAGATGTATACAAAATATTATTTTACAATATAGTTTCATTTTTAAGATAACCTAATGAGACGTGAAAAGTAAAGAAAATGATATGTACATGAAAAATTTATCTATATATCCACAATACGCACAAAGAGATGGCATAGTAAATCAAATAAGAAATAAGGTAAAAAAAAAATCAACTCAGGTTGTATGAAATGGCGACAGATCACTGCTCTGATTTTTTTAATCCAGGGTGCCCCTTAAGTTAAAGGGCGGAGTATATAAGTCTATCATAAGGCCTGTCATATTCTATGGATCAGGATGCTGGGCTGATAAAAAGATGGATGAGAAACGATTGCGTGTAGCTGAGATGCAAATGTTGAAATGGATGTGTGGTGTCAGAAGTATAAATAAAATAAGACATTAATATATTAGAGAGAGCTTGGAAGTTGTGCCAGTGGTAGGAATATTCTCGTTTATCGTGTTATGGGCGTATTACGAGAAGAGAGGAAGCGCATGTCGATAAAATAGTAATGAATATGGAGAACGGAAATCTATAATGTATCTAATATGGATGTGGTAATTTCCTACAATTAAGGAAGCACAAGGTTCGATACTTTGTTCGCATGCTAATGTTTTATCAGTGTATTCCTTGTTGGAAATTCATTAATATAAATAAATAAACATTTAATAATAATTTATAACGGAGTAAATCAGTAATTAGAATTATACCTGTTATAAGTGACGTGACATCTTTATGATAATTATATACTACATCAACAAGGCTAGGCAGTTAAATACTTCCCCAATTTTCCGTATATAAATTTCTTTCCCCAAATTTCTACTCAAGGATTTCGTTTTCCCAAAAAAATATTTTTCTTCACAATTGCAAAAAATCCCCAACCTGGAGACACTGTGTTAATGGTAATTTGTGTTCATACAATTTGTGCCAGTGTCATTAAGTAAGATGTATTTTTTCAATCTATGCGTTACCAAGCTCTAGCAAAACTGTGGCTCTTCCTGATACAACTTTCTATGGAGCTTTGTCGGCACCTCAGAATAAGTGCTATGCGTTATTTTGTATAATAAAGTTCACTTGTATGCAATAACCAAACTATATTACACAAAACGCCACCAAGATTACATGATAAAGAGTCAAATACACGAATTTAATTTATTAAAAAAACAACCGCTACATGACAGACTGAGATCCCGCCAAAAATTTCTTACTCTATTTATTGGAATACTGGAGATTAAAAAGAGAAAACAAAGTGGACCTAAAGAACATGTATTCATAACCACAATAAATCTTTTTAGAAAAATAACTTCAAGCTGTTTGATGTGTTATTTTTTTTACTTTTAATATAATACTATTGTCGTGTGTTACTGTGATCTCGAATTCAATATGCTTACTGCTTTAAAAAAATTAGCAAGAAGTAGCGATGATCGCTGCCCCGCTCCGATGCCCATGTCTTCCTCATTTCAGAAAAAATTTTCAAGAGGAGTTCATTTTAATAGTAGATATGTTTTCATAGCTTCTTGCTTGAGTGATAGCCTTACATACCTATATTTTAACGCAGTATTATTATTTTCATATAGTGAAAATATTGATAAAAGGCGACCGAAATGTTGGAAAATCTTGTCTACTACAAAGACTGCAAGGTGGCCAGTTCCTTGAGGAATATGTACCGACTGATCAAATTCAAGTTGCTCCTATACACTGGACATATAAAAACACTGATTATATAGTTAAAGTAAGGAGGTATATTGTTCTTAAATCTGTTCCTAATAGTTTGCATAAAAAATGTTAATTTGTAAAATATTATTAGTTCATTCATTAACAAAATGAAAAGGGATTTTTGGGATCATATGAAATGGGATTTTGTTAACAATTTTAAATTATTATATGTAAGAAAGTCATGTCCCCATGCTCCACTCTTATACAATGATTTCTCATCTAATGTTAAGTGAGTATGTGGTTTAAGTTGGCTAACATACTATAACCCAGATTCACTGATTCTTTTAGGATGCTGTCGGAACATACCTATGGGTTCTTGGTGACAGGTTTTCGATCTTGAGCTAGCCAAATTGGCATTAGAAAGTACCCTAGTACCATGCTATGTTTTCCTTAATGAAAGCTCAAGTTCTTTATGAATAGGATAGGTAGAGCTTCACATTTGATATGGAATATAGGAGATATCAAAAATATTCCTTTTACTTAAATTAGGTATTATAAGAATGATGCTAAGCTGATCATGATGCAAATTTTACTTAACCAAAACCATCCCCAACTAAATTTTAATTATTAAGATATATAATTAAAATAATTTTTTGTACCAAAACAATGATATATTACCTGTTAATCCAGTAAATATTAGTGAATCACTGTTTTTTTTTTATATCTGTAACTAAACTAAAAGTTGTGGCTTACCCTGTGTTTAGCCTACCATTATTGTTTATTTTATGAGGCCCAAAGTTTTTGCAATGTAAGCATAGGAACTATAAAAGTTTTTAAAATGTGTAAATGATCAAATGAAACCAATTTTTAGGTTGAAGTATGGGAGGTTGTTGATAAAGGCCGTACTAAAAAGAAGCCACCTTTGGGACTAAAATTAGAAAATCAGTCTACAGTATCAGTACAAGAGGATGATACTCCAGTTCTAGATGCCACATTTTTAGATGTGTACAAAAATGCCAGTGGAGTGATTCTCATGTTTGATATAACTAAACCTTGGTAAGGTTAAAATTAAAGTAGCTTAGTAATTTAAGTTTTCTAATACTTTTTAAGGAAGGCTTACAGTTAAATGGAAAACATAGATAAAAAGAAAAGATGATAATAGTACAATTGCTAATTATAAACCTTACACATAATTAGCTCAAGTAGTTCAACATGGCATTATGCCTTACTCCTAAAAGGATAGCCAGAGACTACATCTTTTGCATCTACTTTCATACACACTCTCAAGTTACAAGTACTTAATGAGCTTATTTCTTGGTATTACATTATTGCAAAAGCCGTGAATTCTCGACATACCATGTCCACGGTCTGCTTTGTACGTGTATTAACAACATATTGTTAACTAAAATATTTATATAGACCCAAACTTTACCTTACTTAATTTTTTACTTTAACCATTAAGTCGATTTTTAGGACATTTGAGTATGTGGTGAAAGAGTTGTCTCAGGTTCCAGCAGATCTACCCATTGTTATTCTTGGCAATCACTGTGATATGCAGCATCATCGTCAAGTACACCCTCACCATATTGATCAAACAGTACATCATGCTAAGATTACAAGGTGAGAAAAAAAAGTTGTCATAAAAATCTATTTACTTTTTTTTAGGAAATTAATTTTTGTGCTCCAATTATAATGTTGTGATTAATGTATTGATTAAGTGGATATCCTAGCGGCATTTATTCCATACAAACCTAGTACCCTGTTTACTCCCTGGATAATACCATTATAGTAAACATTTTTGATATTAAATAACTCACCACCTCCATGCCCGTACGTTTTTATTTTATCCATAAATTAGTTATTGTAGAAACTAGGAGCCTTTGAAAATGAAAAAGTGCTCGATTCTAACCGTCGTTTTCAGACGTTCGTCAAACAAATTTGATGGGTAAACTTTAAAAAAGCAAAACGTACAGGCATTGTTTTGAAGGAGGAAACAGGGTACTACGAACTGATATTTTCGTCTATTTTGCATACGGTAAAATCAGCCCGAGCTGCATTTGTCCCTTTCGTGTTTTACAATTCTTACTTTGAGTCGCAACGCGATAGCGATAGATTTCTGAAAAACCTACTTTTCCGACCGCATGTCCTCTTAAGGTGTTGTAGATTAATGTCATTTTAACATTTTCACGGCCAGGGGAAACATTTTTCCCATTGTAAAATTGGCAGCTGTCTATTTAATTATAACAATATTCGAATTTCAATTTGAAAAATATTCAAAAAATGTTTCCCACAAAACTCTAAAAGAGATAGACTTACAAATGCATCATTTTGTGATTCTCATATACTCTATGTTTACAAAACTAATACAAACAGTTGTATGGTATTATTTACTCTCCGTCTACTTATGGTCCTGAAAGGGTTAATTACGGAAATGCTTTGTATGTTATTATCTAAGCAGATATACCTTTACATAGTTTTAAGTAGTCTACAGAGAATACAAAGCAGCATCATATATCATAAAAAAAGTCGTAAGATGTTGATCTTACAACGGTAGAAGTAAAGTGGTCTGACAACTTCTTCATAGTTTTTAATAAAGTTAATTTTAAGCCATATTTTGTACCAAATAATTATTTTTTTAAAGTAATAAATATCACACACAACACATAAAAAAATCTTAACATAAGCTCACGCCTGTTATCCCCGATGGGTTAGGCAGAGGTGAAATAGCGAACTACACCACCCGCATTCCGCCGAGCTTAGTTCCGTCCCAGATGTGACAGGGGGCGAGCTTGTCACCATATCGGGCACAAATTCCAAACTCCGGGATGATACTGGGTAGAAAAACCCAATATCACTTAACCCGACACGGGGATCAAACTGGAGACCTCAGAACGGCAGTCGCACCGTAATACAACTGCGCCACCGAGGCAGTTAAAAAAATCTTGAACATGGATTTCACTAGATTTAGATCTAGATCTCTAGTAGTGTTTTGCAGTCTGTAATCTCTATATAAGTTTTATTATCAAATTTGTATTGTGGTGTAGCAAAAGTGAAATAAAAACGACTTTTGTAGGACTGCCCCAGTTCGTTATGCGGAATCTTCCATGAGAAATGGCTTTGGATTGCGATTGCTTCACAAATTTCTCAGTGTACCGTTTTTACGATTACAAAAAACTAGTTTGCTAGAACAGCTACAGAGAAATCAAAAGGATATGGAAGAGACTGAAACTGATTTGGATGATTTTCAAGTATGTTTTTAAATATTAATCTTATACTATTAAGTGAGCAATTCAATTATAGTCTAAGGCTGGTCAAAACTGCTAAATGATAGGAACCATCAACTGTTACAGTAATTGTTAGATATTAGTAGTTCGACGTTCGCCACCATAAAGTGGTTTGAGCATGTTGATAGATCGACGGTCACCATCATGAAATAGATTGGTGACAGCGATATTCAACGAATGATGCTTTTCACCAAAAATAATATATTATAACTCTCTGTATTCTTAAATTGAGAAATTATTTATTCCCCAAACAAAATTTTATTTCTTAATTCACTCCCTCCACATTCTACTTTCATATCAAAACTAGCTTATTACCTCCTCTAAAGTCCAGTCTTAAACAGATATACAGAGTTACTTTTTCATTTATTGTTATATATAATCTGTATGGTGCTACATTAAATTAGTACGCACAATTGTTAAAAAAGTACATATATCTATTAAATCTATTTATTTGATAGGAGTAAAATTATTTGCAATCATTCTAGGATAATTTACATCAACATTATTAGGAGCCATTCACTACATGCATAAATACCCTTATCCTGGAGGAAGGGAGGTAAAGCCCATTCTTACGCAATATTTTACAAGTCGAAATTTATTATTAAAAATGTATTTCTATTTCGGATGCTGTATGATTTTCCTTCATTTCATAATGTGCATTTAAGAATTTTGAAATCTTAAATATGTTCATTTTCATCCATTTAAAATGTCATAATTAATAATTATGCCTATAATAGTAAGAAGAGATGAAGAGAAATGTTGAGAGAAATGAAGAGAAATGAAATGGTTCGAGAAATCTTGTGTATCCTTACATGTTGGGGGGGGGGGGGGGCTGTTCAAAAATATCCTGACGTAATTAATGAATGGCCCCTTACATAAGCCAACAGTTGAGTCGACTTTTTTCAGAGTTTTAATAAATCTGATAGTGAAAGTTAATTAGACAATTAAAAGATGAAGGGAATATTTCATAGAATTCAGAGGAGTCGCATTACAACTTATTTGTGGATCGTCTCGCAAATAAACGTAAGCAAAGTGCAAACCAGCCAGAGAGTCGACCCAGTACTGACCGATCACCAAGCATCGTTATTGGTGCTGGAAAACCAATAATACCACCTAATGTTAATCCTCTCGTGAGTTTTTTTTTTGTATACGATGTACATCCCATTTTTCCCTATTCAAATCGCTCGACAGTCTAACTAAAACTTAAGAGGACACGCGATCGGAAAAGTAGGTTTTTCAGAATTCTATTGCTATCGCGTTGCGCCCCAAAGAAACATTTATGAAACACGAAAGGGACAACTGCAGCTCGGGATGATTTTACCGTATGCAAAATAGACGAAAAAATCAGTTCGTAGTACCTTGTTTCCCCTGCCAAAACTGAACCGATTTTAATTTTCTTTCAGTTTTAGAATAATAGACACTTTGACTATGCTTTTTACTTTTGCTTTTAATATTATTCATAAAATTTGTTTGACGAAAGTCTGAAAATGACGGTTAAAATTAAGTATTTTTTTCATTTTCATTGACTCCTAGTTTTTAAACTAACTAATTTATGAAAAAAAAAACTTATCGGCATGGCGGTTGTGAATACATATTATTTGATATAAAAATATTTACCATATTACTATTATCCTGGGAGGAAACAGGGACCTCGTTTGTATGGAATAAATGGCGCTAGGATATCCTCTTAAAGACTACACAATCAACCCGTATCCACAGTCGGTGCAAACCAGCTGAAATATCGGGATCAAAAGATAATCCATACTAAATCGCGTTAAGGACCCGTGTTAAATAATTTTGCCTAGTTATGGAACGCTGAAAATTTCAAAACTCAGACCAATAGGTGTGTTTCGCCAGTATTACTTGAGAACTATAGTATAGTTTAGCGTGTTACCTACCCAGCCCTACATCGTCACTTAGCACCAGGTGGGATTGTGAATAAAGCGTTGACCCTGTACAAGTATTTTAGCGAGACTCATGCAATTAAAGTCTTGATAGATTACAAAAAAAAAATTATCAGCTGTAGGAAATACTGATAGAGATGAAAACTCGTAATTTTTAAAGAACTGTTAATTTAATCATTAATTTTTTTTATTTGTTTATTATCGCTATTAACAGAACCTAACATGTAATATTATTGGCGCTCCGAGCAATAATTATGTGCATTTAGTTATTACTAACCAAAACATACACTAGGCTGTAATGCGAGTATACGTTTTTTATTATTTATCTCTGAGCGCCAGCACTTACACGTTATCTTATACATGACATACCGTAGCATGTTGACGGCAGACGTCATAGTATTGGTAACGCGAATCTATAAGATTTTCTTCTACGCCGAAGCCGCTAAAGAAGTTATCGCTTCAAAAGAATATCTCTTAACTTTCCAGTTAGCACAGTCATTAAATCAAGCAGCGAAACCACCGAATTCGGAAGCTATACAAACACAGTATGTAAATTCGGAACTATTGAAACGGAATCATTCCATCAGTACGGACATGACACCACCAAAATCGAAAGTGTCGGATAGGTGAGCATATAAAATTATAATAAAACCACTTTTTATTATAAATTATAACGTTTCTGGTAAAGTTTCCACACAGGCGGTCCACGGTATTTACGGCATGTTAGGTATATGAAACACATGACGTTAGTTTGCTATTTTTATTTTACCATGGCATTTATTAAAGCTGTAACAGACGCGTTGATCGAACCGCGTACATGGTACGGCGGATGACCGAACTGACCGAAGTTATCAGTCTATCAGATAAGTTGTCAGTTATCTTGTGAGCTGTCAGGTATGGACGTCATCAACGAAGCGCGAAAACATTACTGCAGCTGCAAAATGCTTACATATAAAAGATAAGACCTATATATCGGTTAGGTCCATTATTTGCATAAATAACAATTACTAATTTTTTTTTTCAGGCTTCTATAATTTCAGAGTGTGATCCGCGCGTCTTTTGAGACTTTTACACACATATGCTTTATTAGTTCCTTTTTTCTGGATTAATTTATTACTACAGCCCCGTTTAGGTGTTTAGGTGTAATTGTACAAATGAAATTACAATAAACAAAATAAGATTGTCGATCAATTGACTAACAAGTAACCGGAGACAACGGAACTCTCCACACGCGGCGATTAGGGGATTCCCCCAACACGTAAATCGAAATACTGACGTACATTTGACGAATAGCGTCAAAGAATTGCCCGACGTAACTCCTGTAAATGTTTTGTTATATTTATTCATACATGGAATGAGTTATCAGATTCTAATAAATAAAGGAGACAGAGAAGTGACTGTTGATCGTCAATACTTTATTTGCAATACTTTCATTTTAAAACATTTAACATTTTTTAATTATTATGCAATAAATATTTCTTAAGATTTAAGACGAACGAACGAAAGCAGCTCACTATATCAATTTTAAGATAATTTATGCAATAGTTTTTTTTTTTTTTTTTTAATATAATTATGTGTGCAATTCACAAGTGGTAGAAGTAAAACCTTCAAAAAAAAAAGTTTGTTACCTGGGTACGAATCTCTCAGTCGTATCGTCTATAAGACACGCGAATTAGTCCATCGGGCTATCCACGTTCTGAAAAATTTGATGAACTAATCCGACCTCCATCAGAAACGTACTGTCGCTTTTTCGTTTCATCGACTTTCAAATCACAACGACGGCAAAGAAGTTTTCACCTCAAAAATGTTTTATTTTTATTATTTTTAGTGATATAAATACACCTTCTACTGCAACAACAGCCCCGTCAGCGGGAACTTTAGAGGAATTTTACGCTGGAACATTGGACAGTAGTTTCTTAGAGGACCTCACACCCTTGACAACTACTAATCATGAAGTTCTATATGAATCCGAAAGGTATACCCTTGGACCACTAATTTACTTGCTGAAAGAACTAAAATAAAAAATTAGTAAAACTGTCTTTATTGTATGACAGATTTGAAGGATGCGGTGTCCATAGAAATTATTAAGTCCTTATATGTGTTTAATTAAATCTAAAAACATTTTAAAAGGTTATCATACTCATAAATTTTTTTTTTTTTTTTAAGTCGGAAGTACGCAGTGATTATAGACTGGAGGATTCATTATTGAAAAATAGTGTTTTATTAGTATTTTTTACCTCTTTCTCAGTTTCTGATATCTATTCCGTACTAATAATTTATTTCAGATATTAAACTAGATTCTGCCTGATCTTCACTTCTGACACGTATACTTTCTAAACAATCTCTTTTTTTCCGTCAAATTATACACAAATACACACGTATCTTAAAAAAAAATTGCTACGTCAATAATATTGTCACAGTTATCAATTTTTGTTTTGGCAACGTTTTTATGTGATTTTTTTTATTCTTCGATTTCTTTATTTGTCATTTATTTAATAACGATTATGATACTATCTATATGTTATAAAATTCGTTATTGGCTTCTTTACTATTTATAAGAACTTATATGTAAATTGAATTTAATAGCTGTTGTTTTCTTGAAATAAATTATCAATATAGTTCATGTATTTCAGTGATGATGGCAACACCACAAACCCTAAGGTTAATATTGATCAAGACGATTTAGAAGTCGATATCACCTTAAACACGGGAGCAACATCCATGAAGAACGTTAATGAAAACATTCGAAATAGAACAGATAATGCTGATACGGCTGATGAATTTATGCGAATGACGATAAGACGTCAAAGCGAGGAACTGGATTCGAGAGATATTGAGAATAATGTTTCATTTGTTCATGATAATTCTAATATACAGTTGACGATTGATAATGATTTTCCAATTTGGGCGACGGATTCGAGTACAAGAAGATCTCCGGAAGGTGTACATTTATATTTATTTGTTTTACTTTGATGTTCCCAATAGTTATTAAACAATAAATGACACGTGAGTTTCTTTATAAAACGAAAGTTACATTTACATATGAGTGACGAACTTATAGAGCTGATCTGATCGGAAACTAACGAACGCCATCTTTAAATTTCAATAGTCTTCCCTTTCGTCGATATTTCTGCTGTTGGATCATATCTGTGTGTGTGTTTAATGTTTTTCTTAATAAATAAACATCTTACATTTATGTTTTTTTACATATCATTTAAAAAAGGCGTTTATAATATTTTTATTCCAAAAAGTATTTATTGGCAAAAGTAACAGCGAGGGAGGCTCAAAACGGCTTTTAATTAAAAATAATTTAATTAAATTAATAAAAAAAAATATAGTGACACCATCATCATCAGGTTTGTGGAACTATAAAACAAAAAGTTGCCAGTCTCTGTCGTGTCAAACCTTATCATGGCGGCAACTTCGAGAACGTAATAAAATAACATATTTCTTTACGTTTATCTAAAATATAGGTTTCCCAAATTTTAATTAATCTGTGACAATCACATGCGTGTTATGTGTTATTATTAATTTTTATCTTTTAGGTGGAGAAGATCCTGATGTACCACAAGATGTCGACCAACAAAAGGTAAACTATGCAATATTGTAACATTTGTAAATTGTACTGAATAGGGATAAATTATGGTCGGTAAAATTGCTGAGAAATTATCGATAAAATGAATAGTTAAAAGTGCGTGTGGTATAAACAGTCAGTATTTTAAAGTATGTAAATATTAGTATTAGACTGGGCCAAAATAAGAATAAAATGTTAAACATAATTTGTTTATTGACTTACTTGTATACTCCTCAACTGAGTATCTTCATTGTTATCAGAATCGCTAGAAAAATTCCAAGAGATCAATTATTCATTCATTGACACATGTGGAATCAAAGCTGACATCGCGTTCCAAATCTTCCGTTATAATTTCCCGCGTATTTATTTATTGATCACCTTATTTCTTCCGGTCTTCTGGTGTAACATTTTTATTAAGCACGTCAGCAGCTCGGACTCATGCTTGTGATAACGGTAACAAAGGTCCGTTGATGTTCGCGTTCGAAATATTCACATAAATGATCCACATACTCACGGGATTCAGTTTTTGGCATTTTAGCAATAAAATACCAACGAAATAAAAAAACAATAAAATACCAAATAATAATAACAAGTAACAAATTATACGAAATTGATGAAAATCATCATATTTAAAAAAGTTCAGGTTGTTGCGCTTAGTTTTGCCAAAATAAGAAAGTCGAATTCCTGGATTTTTCTTGGAAAGGAAAAAGTATGTTTTGACATAAAAAATAGCCACTTGTATTTGTACAAAATAACAAAGATTGCACGAAATTTGAAAATGGCAACTAGAGTTGCAATGGACTGGCGAACGTAGTTCAAGAGCCAACACACCGTTTTACTACGTACTGTATGTAAAAACAGACTATATAGTAGTACTGAAATAAAATTTTATTCAATAGACTCCATCTGTCGAATTGACCCTTCTCTAATATATGTGCAACATAACGTAACCTTGTAAGGACGTCGTATTTTTTTTTTTTTTTTTTTGTGAATACTAATTGTTGTGAATTTCTTTAGTTTAAAACTCATTTTATATAGTTAGCTGGTTTATAAATGAAGCACTATATTTTAAAAACGATTAGATTACCATATATGAATGAATTTTCAGGTGAATATAAATCAATCGTCAGACGTTCCAGCAAAGTTATGTCACTTTTTTTGCAGATAACTGTCATTTTAATCATGTTATATTTTACAAATTATTTCATTAATTGAAAAACAATACAATTAGCGAATAATATCGGTAAATATAATACGTACGGGGGTTGTTGTACGCGTATAAGCGTATTTTGGTCACTTTTAATTACTGAAAAAAATATTTAATTGTACTAATAAAATTCTGAGACGCAGCGTTGAAAGTTTTTGGTTGAGATCGGCAGAGTATGCACTATCCCTTTCCTGCAAATCTTACAGTTAGTGTAGAACTCGTACAAAGCACGAAAATATGACGTCATATTGCTTAGTATTTTGAGCTCTGTTTCTACTTTAAAACAAAAATATGTTTATTATTTATATATTTTTAAATTAAAATTTAATTTTGTTATCAGCAGTCAGTCTTATTTATGATCCTGTTTTTGTTTAGACAACAAATAATAACCAGTTGGCAGTCCTGTGCGTTGTATATTCGAATGTTAAGTAATTTTTAAATCCTACTAATAAATTATAAAGGCGAAAGATTGTGAGTTTATATGTTTGTTACTTCTTCACGCTCAAACGGCTAGATCAAATTCGATTAAATTTTGTATGGTGGTAGCCGACACCCTGGATTAACACATAGGCTAGTAGTTAAATGTACATTATGTTATTTATTCGCAGGTCGATAAAAAACATAAAAAGAAAAAGTCTAAAGAGAAGGACAAAGGAGAGCATTCCGATAGGTCTGATCGGAAGGAGAAGAAACACAAGCATAAGAAAGTGAAGAGTGAGAAAAAAGTAACGAACACGCAGCAAGACTTGTTAGTACCTTCCACTGGAGCCGAGTTTAACTACGAGGAGTATGATAGCATTTAATTATTAAATATTGTTTCGTAAGTCATTTCCAGTATAATAATGCAAAATAATAATTGGTACATTTTTCGCCAAATACCAATAGGGTGTGTTTCGGCAGCATCACTTTAGAACCAGTATCTAGGCTTAGTGTGCTCACCATCCTGAACCACATCGTCACTTAACATCAGGTGAGATTGTGGTCAAAGCACTGAGTCTGTACCGTTTAAAAAAAAACCAAATTAATAATTATAGTCTGGTCGTATATATATATATACTAGGTGGTGCCCGCGGCTCCACCCTTTTTTAATATGTTCTTTAGGTGTGAGTGAAAAAGTACATATGACATTTCATTTATACCCAACCTAAACAAACAAATGTATGAAGAAAAATTAGTCTTTTGTTTTTATTAGCGGGAAAAAAAAAAAACGTAAGTAAGAGTAAATTGAAAAAAAAAAACAAAGAGATAGGGTCCATGGAATCCAATATATATATATATATATATATAATCTACGAAAAATTGCGCGTCGAATGGTAGTAGTCCCATCCCGATATGTTCAGTAGTTTTGAGGTGATGGGCCTCAAAGGAACCCCATTTTCCTTATATAAAAAAACAAGCTCACGCCTGTTATCCCTGAAGGGTTAGGCAGAGGTGATGTAGCGGAACTACACTACCCACATTTCGCCGAGCTTAGTTCAGTCCCAGGTGTGACAGGGGGCGAAGCCTGTCGCCATATCGGGCACTAATTCCAAATTCCGGGATGATACTGAGTAGAAAATTTTGAGACTTGAATATAATTGGTGATGATGACAAATAAGCGGATTGCGTGTCGATGGACGTGGGTTCGAACTCAACGATCCAATTGTATAATCACCCTGAACTTTCGGTGAAGGAAAAAATTGTGAGGAAACCATAGCATGGTGGCAGGGCATTTCCTAATAACCGTCTGGGGGGTACTTATTACACCCTGAAGATTGAAAACATGTCGCCAAATACCAATAGGTGTACATCGATAGCATCAGTACCTCTAGGCTTAGTATGTTTCCCATCCTGAACCACATCGTCACTTAACATCAGGTGAGATTGTAGTCGAAGCACTGTGACTATACTACAGCACTACCCACTGCGCCATCATCGCATAATGATATATATATATATATATATATATTAAAACGCTTTACTGCTAATCTTGTTTTGTAAGTTATATACGCATTATTCACTTGTATGTAGCAGCGGTACAACGAATCTCGGTGGTTCACGAATCAATAAATTCGCCATTTCTATATAAATTTATGGTATTACAATAAATTTTCTATGAATATCCTTTAGATAATAAATAAAAAAAAATCTATCAATTAAGAAAAAGGTCAAAAAGACTTCAGAACATTTTGCTATGTACACATACCTGTCTAAAACTGGGAAACCATCGCAATGTTTGCAACTTGCACATTCTAGAAGTTAATTTTATAAAGTCTGTTTCCTTAAAGTCTTATCATATGATAATTTTTTACGACCTCAAATGTTTAGTCCCGTTGTATGTATAAATGATAATAAACAAAAAATACGATCTTTTGTTAACAACATACTTATTCCATTGGTTTCTAAATAGGTTCTATGTAAGTACAAATGTTCCAAACATTTCTAGAATATATTTTAAAAGATATGGAATTCGTTTTACATTAATTGAGCATATTGAAATAATGCTTTTTTAAATATATATACTATGTAATAAGCGTTGTTATAGTTTTCATGTTTGAACTCTTTGTAACATTGAATCGTAAAATAATGTAAGTACATCTAATGTGCAATTTACATGTATATATAATATATATTCTTATATATGAAATTGCTGTGTTTAGATTATGTTAATGTTGTGTTCGTACAACCGGCTAATTGTGGTATGGGATAAATAAAAATAATAGCGTTGCATGTTTTCGCAGCGTCAGTTTCCTGAATCCTATATTAATTATCTTAATCAGTATACAATAAGATAATGCTATTTATAATAATGCATTTTTTTTTTCACTAGAAAGTCCTAACATAATCTCAAAATGAAAAAAATACCAGCAAATTGTTATTTAATATTATACAAACTATACAGTTTTAATTTTTTTTAAAAGCAGAAAGTTTTTAATATCTGTTTTCGAAAATCAAAACGAAGAGGTATCTAAATATTTTTTTAATTTGACGTTCAATTATTTTTCTTAATCTTAAAATAACATTTGATTTGTATTTTATAATAAGTCTATTGTATGACGAGCATTCTCAAATAGAAAGAAGAGATCAAATTTAGTTCACTGCGACTAGCGGTTGTTTAAGAACAAACTCGCGGCAATTTCATAAATAAGGGTTTATTAACATTAAAGAATATATGAAATCAACGTAATATATAAATAGCTTGTTATGTACAAATTATAATGTTTATGCTTGTTATTGGAATAAAATATTTTATTACATACTAGATAATTGTTTTATTTCAAATTTGAATGAATATTTAGAATATACATTACTGTGTCGAGTACCCATAAACATAAGACAATAGGAAAACAATGGAAAACTGGCGTAAACGCCAGGTAAGTGCTCAAGGGATTAATGGGGTCATTAAAACACTAATTTCACGTTAAATTTTACCAGATTTTGTATTTTTAGAGCAAGATAGCTAGTGGTGGGGGAGGGGGGCATTGTGGGAAAAATCCCTACCTTACAAAATCTGACCATCCATTCAACCATAAGACGTCCAATGCTGGACGTAGGTCTCGGTAGGTAGAGGGAAATAAACACTTTTTTTTTTTAATTTACATTACATAATCGACACGCTTGTCGGGCGGGTTGGCGATCGCAGTAGGTGTTTGTGGTACTCAGAGGATGCTTCTTCCTACCCTCTAGTTTAAATCCCTTAGTCTCCTTTTACGACACCCACGGAGAGATATGAGGTGGTACTATTCCATACCGGCAGCACATGGTGCCTTACACCTTAAAAAATACCACCAACTAATAGTATTAAGCTAGGCAATGTTTACAGTTTTATATGACGAAAACAAATGACTATCGCAACATTTGAAAAATTGCAAAGTAACTACGATTCGTAACAAACATCATAATTATTTATTATGCCCATAGATGGCATTTTTGGTACATGAGGTAGTCTTGCTCGTATTATAATATAAAGGTGACGATTCTTTCGAACAATAATTATTTGTGAATCGATTCGTATCGAAACCTTAGGTTAGAAAAAAAAAAAAACGATTTCTCATAAATCGATTATATTTTCACGATGTTTTGTTTGGAATTTCATTTAAACTAAATCTGTGCCTGCGGTTCCGGCCGTGTTTCATACATTTTTCACTGCGTAACAGTGGCGTGGCGTGAAAAAATCGTGGGTAAAGCCGAAGCTTAAAAATCGACCTGGTCGTCATACTTCTTCCTCTTGAAAATTAATACAGTAATGAATAATAGACGGTTATGCAGCTGAGCGAAGACATCCAGTTACAGTTAGTGTTAACCATCTTCACCATACTTGACTTCACTGGAGTTACATAAACAGTACGTGTCGAGTATGGTAAGTTGTTTTGAGATTAAACATGAAAATTATTTACCACGCTAAATACGAAATGTCAAATTCCTTTTGCTTGTGATAAATGTTCCTATAATTATGATTACCACAGTTTTTGGCGGGATCTCAATTTATAACCCGTAACGAACGGGCTTATTTTCAGGCAAATTTGCGCTACGTTTACATGATAGGTACAGTAATGCCTTCATTGTGCGAGTAATAATTAAAGTGAAATGTTCTTGGTTGTGTGAACTCAATTCCGACATTTTGCTACCGGCTTGTATGAGCAAGTTCTTAGTATGCGTGTTTCGCGTTTACGACGGTTGTTATAATATTTGATGCGTGCGCAGTGAGTATTTTATTTTTTAGTAAGGCTATACGAAATCGGGCTATAATCATTACAAAATAATGATTTGATGGTGCTGTCCATTGAATTGTATTTTGTTAACAATTTCATGAGTTTTAAGTTTTTACACGGAACCATAATTATTTCCAAAAAATGTTTGCTACTAAGTTAAAATATTTTTCATACATTCAACCATTTGCCCGTTAAACTGACCATTGAATCGGACTTTATTCACAATTTCATGAGTTTTTTTTTCGCGGAACCCTAATTGTTTTCGTAAATAAAAAGTACCCTAAGTAACTTCAGATATCTACCAAAAAAGTCCCGTCAAAATCGGTCCAGCCGTTCCGGAGATTACCCGGAACAAACAGACAGAAATTTTACAAATTCTATTTTAATTGGTATAGGTTTCGTTTATACATTCATATGTCAATCAACAGACACTTTAATTTTATTTATTAGTAAAGATGAAAAGGGCAAAAAATGCAACGCAAGCAGCGAAATAAATTTGTGGCGTTTATGAACCTAATGCAGTGTCAGTAAGAGTAGATAGTAGAAAGTTGGTTTAAGCATTTTTAATCCGAGAAGTTCCATTTCTAAGATGCACCTCGTTCTGGGCTCCTTTATACAGATAAAGTGGAAGCCATTTTTGAAGATTAAAGCAAGAAGTTGAGAAGAAGCAGCCGGTATTGATCAACAGAAAGGTATTCATCACGATAAATCTAGAATAACACACAGCTTTAGCCACTCAGCAAAAATTAAGAGCACCTTCAGATTTCTATGTATTTCGGTCTTTTCGAAATTTCTTAGGCAGTGTTATCCGATTACCTTTATCACGCGAATGTATTCGAAAGCCTAGATCAGCTTCGGTTAGATACGTTGCACGTGGAAGTCTCGGATCGATTTCATTTGAGTTTACTTTTCTACTAAACCCTAATATTCAATATAGTTTTCAGTAAGAAGATAATTTGAACAAAATACTAACATCATCCACGTAGAGCACCGTTTCTCAACCTAATTTTGCTCACCGCCCTCTTTGAAAATATGTTTTTTTTTCTTGTTCCCACCTTAATTTTTTTGGCTTTTTTTAAACTGTATTTTTAATCTGTCCACACCGCCTCTGCGCTATCTTAGTGCCCCCCCCCCCCTGAAGTGTTAAACGCCCACAAGGGGGCGTTATCGCCAAGGTTGAGAACCTAGGATGTAGAGGAAACTAGATACTTCTCATACTACACAGTCTAAAAAACAAACAGTTTTATCATGTACGAAATTTATAAATCTATACTAATAAATAAAATAGGAGTGTCCGTTTGTAATGTCAAAATTATTATTTTTTTAGTAAATAGGTACAAATATATATAGTCCTATACCAAAAATACTATTTTAAAAAATTTTGTCTGTCTGTTTGTTCCGGGTAATCTCTGGAATGGATGGATGGATTTTGACGGTACTTTTTTGATAGATAGTTGAAATTACTTCGGGTAATTTAGGATACTTTTAATGTTCCGCTTAAAAAAAATGAAAACTCATAAAAAAAATTTGAATAAAATATTATTCTATGCAGTTTTACTGGTAGGTATTTGAATGTGTGAGAAATATTTTTGCTTAATGTTAGTAGCAATAACAAAAATAAAGGCATTTTATAGACACAAAATTATATACATTTCTACTCCCTCTTCCCTTCTCAGCAATAGTAAACAAAGTTTTTACCCTCTCTAACCCCCAGAATTACAAAATAACGTAAATTAATACATAAATACTTCTTATGTAATTTTAATTCAGTTCCCGTGCACCATTTTGCTAGTTTGTTTGTTCCGGCTATTTTTCAGAACGAAGAGACCGGTTTTGACGATTTTACTTTTATTGCCCGATACCTGAAATTACTCAGCGTAACTTAGGCTACTTTTATATTTCGATTCCGCGTAAAAAATTAAAACTCATGAAATTGTGAATAAAAAATTCAACTCACTGCGCAGTTTTACTGGCAGAAATATTTTTACTTTAGTACTAAAAATAAATTAAAACATAGCGAAGAATATACAAAACGCGGGCGCAGCTGCGGGCACACAGCTAGTTATATAATATGTAGTGGTGTCTGTTCTGAAATAAATAATTCTATTCTCTATAATAAAAAACTTATTTTATTTAATAACAGGTCCACACATATTAACAGAAAAACACATCGTAAATAGTTTTACCTCTCCATTTGATATTTGCGTGTCAATCGACATGGGTTAGAATGATGTCCTTAAACAAATTCGAGCTTTCCGGGAAGGAAAGTACTATACGTTATAACTCCATAGGATTAAAGGACATTTCTAATATCCAACTAGCTATAATTTCCTAATTTGAAAAGAAATCACCGAAAAAAACCACATGTTAGGTGTACTCTATAAGAATCACTCAACATCGATGGTGAATGTCGTCAAACAAACCTAAACAGTACTTATCAAAAACAGTACGGATTTAATCGTAGCACATATTTTTATTAAAATCTTTAACACTATAAGTAGGCAGTGGCGTAGCGTGGGTGACGGCCACCCGGGGTGGAAGACAGTTATTTATTTAAGTCCGAATTGTGAAATATTGCCGCCGGGGGTGGCGACCCTGCCGCCCTCACTACGCTACACACACGTTAAAACACACGACTTCAAAGGATATAGGATCACCAGAGATACTTGAAGAAACATGGGATAGATTGCTTTCAACAAAAGAAATTTAATAAATACATTCTATTTAAAATGTAAATGTACAACCACATCGATATTTTATTAGTTACATTATAAAAAAATTGGACCACATGTGAGAAGTCCACGCAGTACTGTAACAATATTACAAACAAAAAAAAAATTCTCCGCATAACAGAACTTACAGATATTAGTCAACTTTATTTTATACATATTATGGTACACGTTAATTAACATATTTTACCTAATAATCATATATATATATATATACTCTTTATCGTAGATCTTTATTCATTTTGTAATAAGTTAATAAACTATAAAATTTCTTTTCAGTTAAAACATTAGGCAATTTATAAGGCTAATGTAGGTATTGAAAACAATATTTGGTGGATTCAGTTTTTCATTTTAAATTACAATATGCATCGCGTATCTAACAAGGCAGGTTTTTTTTTATTATAATTACAATTTATGTTATTTGAAGCACTTTGTACTTTGCCTTTTGAAATTTCGATTAAAGATTAACGAAGCAAAATATATAAAATTAAAATGTAAATCTAAAAAAAAGTAAACAATATTCACAAGCAACCATATTATTATAGGGCCTTTCGACTACCGACATAAGAAAGTTTTTTGCACATGGTTTATTATTACATCATTACATATTTAACAATTCGTGAAACAAAAAAAAAAAAACGTGGTAGAAGTGAAACCTTCAAAAAACGTACAAAACATATACAAAAAAACGACGTATACAAAACAGTTGGTTTGATGCCTTTTCCCAAGCTTTGTACTACGCATGCGGGCACAAACACGTACTTGTCGCTTTTTTCGTTTCCTCGACTTTCAAATCACAACGATACTAAAGAAGTTTTCACTTCAAAAGCATTATGAAGATGCGTGCATAGAGTATTAAAGAGTTATTTAGGCTTTTTTTTATTTACCAATTTTTTTACATGTGTGGAACTATTGTTTTAATGAAATGCATTAGTATTAAATACGTTGCAAGAAAAATTAAAAAATATCTATAATTTTGTATACAAATTATAGTGATTTTATGTTAAAAAAAAGAACCTTCGCAGATCATTCGATAAAACAAACTGTGTATACAGACATATCTAAAGTAATTGAAAAATATCATACAAAGTAAGAAACATGTATAAAACGAAGTGAAATTAAAATTACTCCTCGTGTAGATAGTACACAAGTAAAGTACCTTAACATTGTATTGATGTAGGTATAAAGAAATATAAACTGATTTACGATTTAGACAAAGAAGTTAATTTTCCTTTTATTGTGTATTGTAAAAGTGCACGCGAGATTCTATATCTAACGTGGTTATGTACGTCGTACCTTGTTATATGATATTTGTCTTATTACATTTTTTGTTGAATCAAATGAATAAAAGAATTATTAATTTTATACAATCTAATAGCTGCTCTAAGTTTGGTGCGTTAGTTTATTATATTTATATGTATAATATATCAGAACTTTGCATCGCTTACTTGATTAAAATTAAAGAGAATAGGAAATATGAAACATGTACCACTTAATAACAAAGACTTAATCATTTGCTTTGCTCAGTTTACTGGTAATAAATTAGTACAATAGCGTATATTCTACCGTCAGCAATGAATCAATTAATTCTCTTTAATAAATTGCGACTCTATAATCATATTGCCTAAAATACTTTCAACATGATCTAGTATATTCAAAGATTTGACGAATAATTCTAATGTGATATTGAAGCGTGACGGTCTGGGTAGAGCCAAGATTTTTTTTTTTTTAAATATCACTTTTTTCGCTTTCCTAATAGACAAAGCCTTTGGGCTCGAACGTAAAGATGTACCAGGAAATTAGTTAATCAAAAATGAAAATATCTTGCATTTTACAAGATCTTGTGATAGATTTGATCTGATTTCGAATATTCAACGCATAACCTCAATAGGTAATTCCCACAATGAAAATCAAAGGCGAATGAGATTCCTAACTGGTTTATATTTAACGCGCAGGAAAAATATTCAGCGTGGATCGGATCTCTTTCGAACTTTCGAAGGTTGTATAGTAAAAAGTATCTATTACTAAATTTTATAAATTTTCATAACCTCAAAACTGAAAGAGTGTCTGATGACGCGAATTTGTTGACCCAATAATAATCCAAGTTAGGTTTTCGTGATTAAATATGGTATAGATTTTAAAAGACGATTACTGTAATATTAAGTCAAAGATGTTACAAAAGATGTAACTTTGAAATTTAATATAGTTTAACGATGCTGTTATTTCAATAAAATTTCACCGATAAAATATGCAAATCACTAAAAAAACTGATAAGTTGTTGTTACCGCATGGTACCACCATAGAGTAAATCAGGTTATACCAGATATAATATATTCTATTTTAATTTATAAACATCGCTTATATTATAATATATTATTGCCAATAATATAATATCTGTTCATTCTCTGTACAACAATATTTAATACGTTCATTGATTCGTTATTATTTTCAAATCATAACAGACGAAGCTACATCTGAAAATATTATATATTAATAAGGAATGTTTACTGTGACTTCAACTGTGTTCATTATTCTGTTTATAAAATATATTAATAAGTCTATTAAATTGCCTGATAACGAAAAAAAAGGTGAAACTACTAAATATTTTAACAAATTATTCAACTAATGTAAGTTTATGTCGAAATAAATATTATTATTTTGGCCTCAGTGATACAGATTTTGGCATACAAAAAAAAGACTCACTAAAAAAAATATAAAACACATAATTTTAACTAAAGATATATATCTACATAAGACAATGAATTAATATTTAGCTAACCTTAATAATTTAAATTTTATCATCTTAAATCTCATAGAATTGGTTGCAAAATAATTTTACGTTTTCTAGCATTATTATCCTTATAGTTCTAATTACATATATATATAATCTTATTTACATTATTATTAATAATATAATAATTGTTCAATCGATTTCAATTACATGGTCACCCTAATCCTCAATAGTAAAAAAAAAAAAAAAAAACGTTTTTTAAAAACATGCACACGAATAATCGTCTGTCAAAAGTGATTTGAATATTCGAGAAACAAGATGGCAACGTCAGCCTCGAGCGTCAGTCCACTCGAGACGGTTCGGTGAAGTTGAATCGTCCAAAAAATTCGTCAACGAAGAATGCGTCTGATGACTCACGTGATGGGAACTCAACGAATCGAAATTGACAGTCTGTTCGATGAAATTAATCGTGCATCTGATGTGGCGGCTCTATGTGAAACTGACCGACACTCCACGGATCACTCAAATCCTCGTTATGTCTTCGGACACTACTGTTAAAGGAAGGCAACTCGGTCCACGGTTGTGGCGGTGGTGTGTTTAGCAACGGTGCGTTAGGAATACTGTCGACTCGGGGCGCAATCGACTGTGGTTCAGCGTTAAACGATGACGCTCCCCAAACCAGCGACTCTATAGTCGACGTAGGAGCGACACAAATCTGCTTGAACTTATCCATTTCCCCCCACGAGCCGGGAATATCCGGTGTCGGTATGGTGTGTATCATTTCCGTAACCTTCGACAGTGATCTTCCGTAGTTATCCTGAGTTCTGCCGCTTATCACTGTCCTGGAAGACGGTCCTCTGTCCGGGCTAGGTAAATGATAATCAGGACGCATCATAGGACTGTAATTCCCGACGCCGGGACTCTTTTTGTTACTATAAACTGCGGTATCGACACTCGCTCTCGGCGAGTACGGACTGTGGAGCATACTACGATCTTGTCTCGACATGGGGCTGTATTGTCCGGGTGTTTTGTTTGGAGTGTTCCTGATGACGTCACCTTTCATACCTAATCCGGGGTCCGGACTCGGATGTGTCGATGGATGGGGTGAAAACGGCGACTGATGTTTAGGCATAGGGCTATAGTTGCCGGTATTCCAAGCACCCGACTTCGGCAAGTCTGGCTTGACTATTTGACTAGTATCGGGACTAGGTTGCGCGGAATAAGGACTAGGCTGTGACGAGTATGGACTCGGTTGAGTAGAGTACGGACTGGGTTGTGTGGAGTAAGGGCTCGGTTGTGCGGGACTCGGTTGGGCAGAGTAAGGGCTTCTTTGAGAGGAAAATTGACTATCCTGTCGAGTCATTGGGCTGTAATTGGGACTGTAATTCCAATTATTAGGGTTCTTTATATCTAACTTAATATTCGTTTCTGGACTACGTTTATTTTCCTGTGAAGTAGTAGGACTACACACTGCTCTATTGTCCTATTAGATCTTATTTTGTTAGTCGTTTCAAACCTATTAAGAGGACTCGCTTCAGATTTGTGATTAGGCGTCGCCTTGAACTGTCCTAAGTTCCATGAGTTTGAGCTTTTAATGGATTCCGTTTGAACTTCGGGACTACTTTGTACCTGACTGTCGGGTTTTGAAACGGGACTGAAGTGGGGACTACCGATATCCGATTTCACAGGTTCCGATCTAGGAGTGGAAGATGAATCTGGACGGGACTGTGAGGCGGGACTTAATAATTTTGGTATCATATCTTCTCTAGTCAATAATTTACTTTCCGGTATAGAAGAGACTAAATCATCAATATCTTTGTTAATACACAGGTTAGTGTCCGGTAATGATTTATCAACTAACTCTACAGACGTTTGTTTGTCACTAACATTTGGCCCTACGTCGGGCACACTTTTCGGTTCCTGAAACAGGAATAAGGAAGACTTATCAGATGATAGAATTCCCATTTCGACGTCAGTACTTTCAGTCGTCTTATGTGGAGATGTCGATGCCGTAGCAGTTTCAGATTTAGAATCTGTTTCAGTCTTCTTTCCAGACTTTTTTGTTTTCGTTTTCTCTTTGTCCTTGTCGTCTTTTATTTTCACTTTCGCCGGATCGAAACTGTCTTTGAGATCTTGCAACTCTTTTCCTGTAAAGAGGCGTTTTATACCCCGAGGTAACGCGCGACACGAACTAAGATTTAAAGACTCAATGAGGGGACATTTCAAAAGTACTTTTTTCACAGCCTCAAATGACACCGATGATCCGCATAAATTGAGTATCCTGTAATAATTTTTTATGTTATTACAAATATACAATGACTCATAAAAACTGAACAACCTATACTAATAATAAAATTGTAAATTTCCAGTGTCCGTACACATTTTCGATTTTTGTGAAAAAGTAAATGAAAATCTCTTTACTAAAAAAATAACATAAAATTTATCCACATTACATACACTCGCACACACACACACACAAATGTAAACATAGTGTTATAATTAATTTTTAAATAGTGATAAATTCATTTTTGGCTCTTATACATACACATCGGTTTAGTTTATATTTATTTTTTAAACGAGCTGTGAATTGTAATGTAAATAAATAAGATTTATTGTAAGGGGCTAAAAATTGGTAATTAAACATATTTCTATCATTTTTAGAAATGTCTGTCTGTCTGTCTGCGCCAGTATTAATTAAAAAGTACTAAGTATTAAATCATACATTTTAAATTTCAAAAAGATAATTTTAAATCATATTCCGGGTTAAAGATCAAAACTTTATTTCACTAAAATCGGGCTACTCTAACAAAAGTTATACAGTAATTTGAATGACACGCGGCGTGTTTAGTATGAAAGAAGAGTTTGTAGTTTGTAAATAAACGCGTTGCGAATTCGACACGAGCGAAGTCGCGGGCACAGCTAGTATAATGTAAAACCTTTTACCTTTTTTTTTTTTGACGGGGGAAATGCATTTACGCACTACCCTTACCTATTGTATTAGTGAGACCGAAGTCCCCCAATACAATAGGTAAAGGGGCACAATAGGTAAGGGGGTACAATAGGTAAGGGGGGGTACAATAGGTAAGGGGGTACAATAGGTAAGGGGTACAATAGGTAAGGGGGTACAATAGGTAAGGGGGGTGCAATAGATAAGGGGAGAAAAAAAAAGACCTTTTACCTCAGCTTGCTGCTAGGCGAGTCGGCGAGTGCAGAGACCGCGTCGCCCAGCGGTCGGCTCGCACTCGCCCAGGAGAGGTCCAGCTCGAGTAGGCTGTGCGACCATTTCTCGCAAATGAGCTCCAGGCAGGCGTTACTCTGCCGCGTCACGTTGCAACCTTTTACAATCAAAAATACAATATTTCCGAAACTTTATTAACCCCTTGAGCACTAACCTGGCGTTTACGCCAGCTTCCCATTGTTTTCCTATTGTCTTATTTTTATGGGTACTCGACACATTAATCATATTCACACCAATTAAAGTGTAAATTTAGATAACCAATAAAATGTACCGTATGTTTGTGTTTATCTCGTAAGGATTCATTATCTCAGTACGTATTTGTTCAATCTGTCAATGATTCATCAAGCTTCACAGCAAAAGTGCAAAAATAAAGTAAAAGTAATTTGCATTTATAAATAAAGTATTATAGTTCATGAAGCTTTAACCCCTTGAGCATTAACCTGGCGTTTACGCCAGCTTTCTATTGTCTCATTTTTATGGGTAATCGACATATTAAGATGAAATTTTATATTTAAAAGAAGGGGAAAATGTATTATCAAACAACGTAACCCTATCAAATCACTGTGATACTACCTTTTCGCGTTTGTCTGACGTTATGTATATTAGCACTAGCTGTGCCCGCGGCTTCGCCCACGCGCAATTCAGTCCATTTGGAGCCTATATTATTCCTCATGGATAAAGCTATATGAAATTTGATGCATCTTAATATAAAAATTACAAAATTTCCTTTTAAAATTAAAACTCCTAATTTACTCTCTTAGAGATATTAAAAAAAAAACTCTGATACACGTGTACATTTATTCCTAACCTATTCCTAGTATGTGTATTCAATTTCATGCTTCTCAGTTTGAAAATGTTGTACTTTCATACAATTCAAATTTCCAAAAATCTTTTCTTAGTGGATGAAGACCAAAGTGTTTGTTTTTTTTCTTTACACGGAATAGCCTCAGTGCTTTGACTACAACCTCACCTGATGTTAAGTGACGATGTGGTCCAGGATGGTAAACACAATAACCCTAGAGGCACTGGTTCTCAAGTGACGCTGCCGGAATACACCTATTGGTATTTGGTAAGAGGTTTTCGAACTTGAGGGTGGTAGCTACCCAGGCGGGCATGCTCTACCACCATGCTGTGTTTCACCGAAAGCTGAGGGCGATTTTAGTGTCGGATAGGATCGGAATGATCGCTTCAAGGGGTGTCTTTACCGCCGAGGAAGAGATGCTGCAGGTCCCAGGCGGGGGCGCGCACGAGCCCCGAGTCGGAGAGGCGCTGCAGGCCGCGCAGGTCCAGCAGCCGCAGCCGCGTCGCGCCGCGCACGAGCCGCGCCAGCGCCTCGTCCCCGAGCCGGTACTCGCCGACGCCGACGCGCTCTGTGCTCGCCTCGCCCGCTATCGACAGCTCCTCCAGCTGCGTCCAGCCCTCCGTCTCCATCTGTACACCCGCACAAATTACTACCTCTAGTCGCGGCTCTGCCGGCATTATAGTCCTACAAACGTATCTGATCCGGCGGTGGCGTCGCCATGAACGCTTTTAGTGTTGCCAGTAAATACTTTTTAGACTAAATTGAGTATAGACAATATACATACATATTATTGTGCTTTGATATTTTCAATTTAAATGATAAGTCATGATTTAAAAAAAAAGCTAAGACAAAACAATAAACACACGCTGTTGTGATCCAACAGGAGATTATTCAACATGGCACAAATAACAAATAATTGTGCACTCCAAAGTATATAATCCTAGCTGGTCTCCACGAATTTACCCGCTTAGTTCCCGTTCCGGTGGGATTTTCGGAATAAAAACTATCCTATGTCACTCCCTGGATTTCAAACTATCTCCATGCCAAAATTCATCCAAATCGGTCCCTACTAAGTTTATTCGTTACATGCGAAAATATAAAAATGCAAATCTTTCCTCTTTATAATAATTATTATTATAGTATAGATAAGATAATTAAACATAGGAAAAGAAAGGATCTTATTTTTTTGTGTACCAGTAAAAAACTATGTTAATGCTAACAGAAAGCAAAGATATTTCTCACAAATTGAAACACCTGCCCTTAACAAAAGTAGCCAAGTTAAGTAAACGTCAGCTGTCTGCCAAAAAAAAATCCTATTAGATATTAGAAAATGTATCTTCACCATATATGAAACAGTAAGTCTATACCTATTCCGTTTACTATTTGTTACCAATGTTAATCTATACTAATAAATATAATTGAAGTATCTGTTTGTAGTCTCAAAAATATTTTTTTTAATAAATAGATATGAATGTATGTCGGATACCTATACAAAAAAAAAAAAAAAATTTAAATTGTTGCCGTTCGTCTGTTTGTTGTGGCTTATCTCCGAAACGGCTAGACCGATTTTAACTCCTATCGCATCTTAAAAGTTAAGATCGAGATCAAATCTAAAATATATCTGTTCTTCTGATTAATCATTGAACTACATTAGGGAAAAAAAATAGATTTAGATTAAAACCGGCCGTTGGTACTAATTTGCTCACTATCTTTCAGTAAAAAAATCTCACTAAGTATGTTTCGGCAGCATCACTCACATTCGGTTCCTGTCTGTGGTTAGTGTGTTACTTGATCTAAATAACATTATGTTTGAGATGGGCAAAATGGAAGAGACGGCTCAGGAACGAGCAAATATTTCTATATAACAAACTTCTGAAAATCCTAGTACAAAACAAAAAGCTTATTACACGAGGAAATTTATTATACTCACTTGTTGCAATGTAGTTGTAGGTGCCAATACAAGTTGTGAATTGGCCGCTCTGAAAACTCGCATTTTGGGGCATCCCTTTTGAAGTGCCTCCAGCGGCACCGGCGCCGGGTGAGACGTAGCGAGAGCACCTGATATGTCAAGAACCTCCAGATTCTGACAATAAGTCTGAGAACATACACGGGACTTATTTACGACCTTGGTTTTAGCGACCAGCCCATATAGCCACAATAGTCACTTCACATGTAGTGACTGTTTTAAGTTTTTTTTTCTTCTTTGTCATTTAACTGAGACCTGACAATCTGTTCCTATTATATGGTACAATAAGCCATTCTGTTGTTGTTTTATTTGTTATCCTAATTTAATTTGTTATCTTCCGGCGACTCCTATGAGTCTGCCTTTTTTTATTTCAGTGTATTATTTGTAAGAAATTTCTAGAAATCCCATGTGAATATTACGACCGGAATAGTTCGTCATAGGGACAAAGAATTGTACTTTCTTATCTTTTGTTCCGTCAGCAACTATTTGCAACAACAACCTTTTGTTAAAGATATTAAAAGCTAGAAGTTGTTTAGTTTTGGCCTTAGGATTATGTTATTTAGATACAGGCATGTTCCATGGGGTACTAGAAGAACCGATATCCGGTTCTGCTAGTATGCTATGGAACGTTATTATTACAAGTACAGTAATACCCCGCTTAGCGCGACCACGTTACGCGCGGTTTCACTATAACGCGAATTCAAATTTCGTGCTCAAATGCCTCGCATTACGCTAAAGAGTGCGTATAAATATAATGTAAAGACAATAGATGTATTTTTCCGTAAAAAATAAGAGTATGTGTTGCATAAAGTGTTCTTAGAATTAAAGTGATTGATTAAAATGATTTGTATTAAATTTTGACTATGTTTAATCATAAACGTGAACGTATCCCTCACGTAAATCGGGGTATTACTGTATTAAGTTAAGAGATAATTTAATTTAGTTGTTGTTTTATTTTATTTTTATTATTGTTATATAAGGTATATTAGGTATGCTCCGATAGGGCTGGCATATAATAATGTGTAAAAGCACTGTTTAAATAAATGATTTAAAATAAAAAAAAGATATTAAGATTAAATTAAAAAGTGATATTCTGAGTGGCAACTGTGTTTTTAACAAACTTTCGAATAAGTATGTCTCCTATACGCACATTTAATGTTAAAGAAAAGGCAGGAATTATTTCGAAAATATCAAAATTTTATGAGTCTATATATCTTTAACTTTGTAACAATTTCTGGATATAACAACGAGATTACAGAGGTCCCTTCATCGTTGACATCTACTGTATTTATTTATTTCTACCTCTGATCATCTGTTCCTTCTATATGATATACCCACAGACGAGTTCTTAAATACTATTGAGAGTAAACTAATATTGTTCAATTTAATCAATTTAACACTATTCAAGTACCCTATTAAATGTTCCATTAAAATATTAAATTATTTTACCGCAACGGAAGATAGTATCTGCGTAGTGCGCTGAATTTATTATTCGCCAAAGTCAAGTGAGTGAGCCGTTCGCCGAACTTTTCTGTGACGCGCGCCATTGAAGCTGCTGACAGGCAAGTGCTCGAACTCCCAGTCTCCGACTGTAATTACAATAACACTCTATATAAAATATGAATTTTACTATAAACAAAGTTAAAAAGCGTTGAGATTATAAATTGTCTTATTAGCACCTAGACCACTTACCTGGCGTTTACGCCAGCTTTCCATTGTTTTCCTATTCTCTTATTTTTATGGGTAATCGACACATTAAGTTACCTCATTTATAATTTAAGGGAATCGTTTTATATGTCTATCTGATCAAAAATAACGAAGATATATTTTTATTTTATACTAGAGAGCGAGTGTAGAACTACAACAATATGAGATAAGATCACGCTTCACATGGTCACGGGCCGTTACCACTATTATAGTCATTTTTACTATACTTTTACTACAGCAGTCATAGCTTTTACCCTTCTGCACAATAAGACACCATGATAAGTATTGGCAACACCCCCCCCCCCCTACACTGAATAATTAATATTATATTATATAAAGATATTTAGTAGATAGACACTAACCGTGAGTGAAAGGTCTAACCGCTGCAACTTAGGCAATGCCTGTATAAGATCAAATAGTTGTTCAGAGGTGATGCGGTTCCAGCCTGCAACGCTGAGCTCAACAAGTGCCGGACAGTAGTCCGCAACACAGGCCAACACCCATGACACATTGCACACCTTCCATTGAGCTGCAGTCAATAATAACATTCATTTGCTAAGAGAGAAACTTCACTTAAGTTCGATTAATCATATTTTCCAGGACTGATAAATTTTACATTCATTGCCGCCTGAGATACAGGTAGTTCTAGTTCAGGTGGTAACGGTCTTTAGTCTTTAAGATTATTTTTATTTGGTGTAATAAATAACCAAAAAAATGTGTGCGTATTCACACGTGATAGAAGTGACCATAAAAAATCATAAAAAAAATGTCCTACCTACTCTGGGTTAGAACCTCCGACCTTTCAGTCGTACCGTCTATGAGACATGCGGATTAGTGTACCGTGCTAAGCACGATGAACAAATCCGACCTCCATGAGAACCGTACTGTCGCTATTTCGTTACATCGGCTTTCAAATCGAAACGACACTAAAGAAGTTTTCACTTCTATTAATAAATATTCAATATGTAATCAAAAAACTTGCCAAACGGTCATCACGATATTATCACTATTTCTTATAATAATTTTATTTTACGAACTGATATTTTACGCTTTTATTTTATTATCGAGATAACTATATTGAGTTATTCTTCAATATAAATTGTTTTGGTTAAAGACAGTACTAATATATTTACTTCGAATACATTAACAATTAGGTAATATCTGTGTTATTAGTTACAAATATGGAAAAATAAAATACTTCAAGACATATTGCTCTTGTGGTTGTCAACCAATTCTCTTCATTTATTTATTTATTGTATTGCTATTGATGAGGTTTAGTATTATCAATAAAAACATGTTGGACTCTGACTTTTTTTTTCAAATTTATGTTCTAATTTTTACCAGCGAGAAGTTATTATAAAAGTGCAAACATAACATAATTAAAACTTTTATAAAATTATTTAAAAATAAATATAAAACAATTATGTTGTAACTAAATTAATTATTTTTTGATAGAAACTCAAATCCTTACCAATATTTAAAATTTGACATTGTGATAGACGATTTTCAAGTAACCAGACAAGTTTGTAATCAGTTTTACATTTCTCACTTGTATATTGCGCAAGGTCAACATTCTTCCATAACTCCGGTAAACAGCTAACACTGTGCCATAACTTGCAGACTTTACCCAATCTGAAATTACACATATCAATCATTACATATAACATATAGATTAATACATATTGTGATAATAAGAAATACTCCTTAAACAAATAATCTAATCTACATACTTTAGGCTAAAGTTGGAAGCAAATTGTTATTGATTAAATATTACAACAGAAGAATTGCTATTTATTTTACTTTCGACCAGTACTATCATATCATTGTTATTATGATTTTATTATTTATAAAAATATTCTTACATGACAAAGCTAAATTACATACCTGATAACAGTTGGCAGAGATCCTTGCGATGTTATAACATTTTCAAATATTTTTGCGAGTATTTCTTTTGGTATTGACTGTGCCCATGGACTTTGTGGTCCCGTGTCTTTATTTCCCATTGCACTAATTCTATTTCTTTCAGTCTTTTCACTTTTTTCTGTGAAATAGCAAGGAAAGGAAGAACATAACAAAATATATTAATTGCGATGCCACCCTCTGCTGGAATTATGGATTCTATGTATGCACGCTATACACATATATAGATATTTTTGGTTTTTACTGGTATATAGTATTACTTGCAAATAATACTTTAAAATAAAAAAATATGCAGTTCCCTGTATGCATGCATTGTTTATGATGTTCAATCATAAAACCACAATAATAACTTGTAACTAGTAAAGTATATGTATGAGCCTCAAAACAAATCATTTATAGAAATAATTCAAGCTATCTCAAAAATATGTATTTATTTTTTTACTACTAATTAAGCCAACCACTGTTTATCAATCATACAATTATTTTTTTTGCGATTATTATAATACTGCTGCATACATTTCAAGAATTAGAGTAACTTTTTACATGTTATGATAATGTTAAATAATATAATTTATACATTATAGTAAACATTTAATCAGATTTATAGTAAAAACTGTAGTGTGATTCTGTTGGTTTGGTATCAATATAAACAATATCAATTTCAATAAGAAATATAAGGAAATGAAGTAAGTGCGATTCAGATTCGCACACCGAGGATTCTATTATAGCAAAAATATTTTTTTTTATATATAATTTTTTTTTTTACCTAGCTAACGCTGTTGACCTGAAGGGCCTTTACAAAGCTGTACATATATATATACCGGGCTTATATCCCTACAACCTGTGACTAAATTCAGTAGGAGCGAGAGCGTACACGCATGGATCGGAGTGCTCTGATTGGTGGAAAAACTTTCGGAAGTATACCACGCCCTCTGACAGATGCTCTGCTCGATAATACAAGTTTTATTGTTATCTAAAGCTTGAACTATTTTTGTTATATATTTACTAAATACATTATTTCTTTTAATTTGTTTTGGAATAATTTGGGTTATTATCTATATTTGTTGATTTTGTAAAAATTAGTCACCCATTGACATTTCGAGGTTAAGAGGTTTGCTTACAAGGAAGAGCGGAGTCAAAAAACTTCTGAAATTCTGCGTACATAATACTTGAAGGCCCCTAGCTAGTTTGTAGTATGTTTTGTTGTACAATACTAGTTTGCACTATAATCGCATCAAATTGGATGACTATGTATAATAGGCCGTTTACACGTGAATAAGTGACAAGTGATTAACTTAATTTTAAGTATTTAGTTAATTTTAGCGAGGGTCCACACGTATTTCTCAAATTAATTGACTAAATTCACTTAGGGAATGTTCCCATACCACGCGAACTATTTTTTAAGATATTTCGAACCCTCCCACCCCTCGGTGACCACTCGTAGTATTGACAAGTTTAATTTTATATAATTTCGCAGGGAGAAAATTGAACTCATGAAAATAATTTGACTAATATCCGTCTTTTTTAATACGGTGTTTATTGCATAAGACTGCATACATGCTTATAATTACTAGTAAATTAAATATTATGAAAAAAAACTTATGTATCTATACTAATAAATAAAATTAAAGTGTCTGTTTATAATGTCAAAATTAATTTTTTTACTTAATAAATATGAGTCAACTTAAGACTAAAAAGCTTTTAAATGATTGTTTACACGATAGTTTTAATTATAATTAAATTGTAAAAGGCCTAGTGTAATATTTAAGTCAAATATAAAAAGCAAAAAATACTTTTACCCTATAAAAATATCAAACAAAAATAGGAACTGGGAACGTTAAAAAGTTACTGCCTTTTAAAAATGGATGGATAGTGTAGGCTCAAAAATAAGCCCGCCTTTTTTTGGAAACGGATCCTAAAAAAAAGAAGACACTGAGAGTAATGTGGATAAATAAATACCTCCAGAACGAATTTATGAATGGTGTCATTTTAGAAGATTTAAACATTCTCTTATATGCGTCCACAAAATTATTTCTTGCGTAATAGACGCACATTCTCTCTCTCACTCTGTTTGTTACCGAAAGGAAAATTAAAAATGAACTAATTCGCATGTTGTCAAATAGCGACTCTGGCCTACCGACATTAAAAATAAAAACCATCAATCTAAGTGTACTTTACGAATGTAAAGGCCAGTAAGCGTAAGTACTATGTACCTCAGTTATGTAATTATAGTCAACTATTAATTGAATAAAAGTTAACAACACAACGTGAGGTGTTATTTCACCTTTTGTTGCATAGAATTGGATATAAGTTATCTCTTTTCCTAGCTATTTGTCCTATATGGAGGTGGAAAAGCTGACTTTCTGTTTTCTTTTCCACTTCTCTCTTTCCTCAGCATCATTTTTGGAAACTTTGCTCTCTGTCATATCTTTTAGCACTACAACTTTCCAGTTTATTTTGGGTCTACCTCTGAATCTTTGACCGGAAATGGAGAGATGTTGTGTCAAATTCTCTACGAAATCTAGCGGCCTTCGCTCTACGGGACCATGCCATCGCAACCTACTCTCCTTCATTTTATCGGCGATTTCGCATACCCCTATGCATCTTCGCACGTGCTCATTGCGGATTGTATCCAGTCTGGTTACGCCGGACATACATTTTCATTTTGGCAACTTGGACGGTATGGATATTTTTATTTCTGGGTTACGGGCCACATTTCAATGCCATATAACAATATTGGTCTTATAATGCTGTTGTAAATGAGACCTTTAAGTTTAACTGACATCCTTCTATCTCATGTAACACCAGTTACTTCTCGCCACTTTAGCCACGCTGCGACTATTCGGTGGTGAGTGGCATTTAATGTTCCCAGAGTTGTATTTTTTTTTTCTAGCTAATGCTGTTGACCGGAAGGGCCTTTACAGCTACTCCGTACTTTGTGGGCGAGTGCTGAAGGCACTCAGCCGCAAAAGCTAAATAGCCAAGGGTTACCAAAGTCGTACGATCCTCGGCTTGGCCGTTACCTGTGTGTAAAAATTCCCGCGGAATTTTAATCCTAGCTAATCCCTACATTTTTTATATGTTTTCAAAAAAAGTTCCTCAAGGGACGTATGTACCTGCGTGTTACGTACAGGAGTGTGTGTGCAGTGTTATGCGTGTGATGCTCAGTGGATGGTCAGTGTCACTGTATCGCGCTGGCGGCGACGTCAAGATCTCCTCACTTGGGGAATGAGACACGTCTTGGGTCGCTGCCCTGCCGGAGGGGGAACCGGGGTGTGTGCGGGAGCAATATTAGCCGCCTATCGCCGGCGGCGGGAACGGTTGTTTCGCGGGCGTGGGCGCTGGCACGCATATGTCTTCGGTTGATGGGGAAAGATCCTATTCACGAAGTGATTATATCATCGGGATCGGTGAGGAAGTTCCGCGGCCTCCGAAGCAGTTTCGGACCGTTAGGATCAGTGGAGTACGATACGGCTTTAACTATGGGTGGGTTCGGATGTGTCTCTGCGCGATCTAAGAAGGCGCGACACTAGGACTTGATTACAGAATGTATGGAGAGCAGATTAAGAAAACCCAGAATTATCAATTATACTTCCAAGGTACTTATACTGGTCGCATTTGGGGATTATTTGCCCGTCTATGTAAATGGGAGTATTATCGCCGGGCCTGCTGTATTTTACGACATGTGAACTAGGTTTTTGCAACACTAAGCGCTAAGCCACCAGCCTGTGCTTGGTGTTCCATATAATGGTTTGTATATATAAATGTAATACACATGTAGTAAATATATTTAGGTATGTATAATTTGCATCACTTACTTTTAGGATTCCCTTTAGTGTTGTTGGGTTTTTTTGTCTTAGGAATTTTAGATCGTGTATTTCGTGGTTTTGGAGCAGCAACACTCATTGCTGCTGCAGTATCACCACGAGAGGGATCATATTCCTCGCCCGAGCTTTCACTTGGTACTGGAGAAGCTGCTCGTTTTTTCTTAGATTTCCTCAAGCCAATATCTGCTATTGATGCTGGTGTTGGTGTTACCTGAAATAATTATTTTCTTTAATATCTAGTATAAGAGAAAATTTATTATATATTAACAAATAAATACTTTAATTGATAGTACATTTGTTAGTAACTGTAAGAATTCTCAACTATTTGGTTATGAAATGTGTACTCCAGAGATGGATGATCAGGTATTAATATAGAATTAAATGCCATGTACTAAAAAGGTAAATGCAATGCAGCAATAGTATATTTTTATATTATGAATTAAAAGAATTAATAAATGAGTTACCATAAATTAAGTAAACTTGCAATATTACTATTAAAATATTCATATTGTTACAACTAATTGGATTGTAAATTGATAATAGAAATTGAAAGATATATGTTAGTAATTAGTAATTTGAAATAGTAAGTATATAGTTATATAGATAATAATAAGACTCTGGCATTGTCTGTAACAATTCTGAACTGTTCTTATGCTAATAAAATAATATATTATCAAGCGTTACCTCAGTAATAAAGAATAAACATACATAATGTTGTTTTTTAAACCTATATTATAAACTTTCTCGATTCTAACTTTACATTAATTATTATTAAGTATTTTATTTTCCATTGGATTCTAATCATTATGCCTGAATCAACAAAACAATTTTATGCAAATAAATAGTGACACTTTTGTTACTTTTTTATTATTATTCCACAACTTAAAATTGATAGTGATAGATAATTATATGTATATTAGGACTATTGTATATAAATACTGAATATCTCTATTCCGAACACAATCCAGTAAATAATAACACACAAAATGTAGCCACTATCTGCAGTGGAAAGAGAAATAAAGATTAATAATAACAGTTTAACCCATATTCTACAAATGATTTATAAAACTAGGAGTATTGAAACTTCAGAAAATAAATTTTACATTCCAACAATATTTATGCCAGGCGGTATATTTCAAGATATTGTCAATTCTAGTGTTTTTTTGTAGTTAACCTGTATGAATATATCAACAATTTTTTGTTTATATTAATTATTTTAAAAGGTGTTTATTATTCTTTCATAATTGAATGCAATTCTACAAGCAATCTACAAAAAAGATAATATAAATATGAAATGGACTAGAATTTTATTTACATTATCTTATGTTATAATTTTTCTTTATTCTTAATGTTTTTATGGTAATTGATAACTTAATTATCAAAAAAAGATAAATACAACACTTAAGACCCTTTAATATTACTTTTATTTACAGGTTTTTGTCCTAAATAAGATAAAGATTTCACATAATGAATGAAATGTCTCGAATAGATAAAAGGGATTCAAATAATAATAATATAATTATTCAATATATAATAAAATATATACTTAAGTAAATATTTATCCAACAAACTAAACAAGTATTTCTAGCACTAATGCTACATTTTACTGAATAGGTAATGAAAGCAAATTAAATACTTACTACTTCATGTATGCTTGTCCTTCTAATCTTAATTTTTATGGTATTGGTGTCTACAATTTGACTCTGATATGTGGTTGTACATTCAGATTTCTTTGATTTCTTTTTACTACGGGAACAAATATCTAACATAGCACGTGGTTTACCACTACAAGGTGGAAGAATATGTGTCCGTCTCTCTTTAGAGTTCTTTTTACTTTTTTTATTTGATAATTGACTAAGTTCATGACTGTAAGGTTTGCCACTCTGACGTTGCAAATTAATTAATGGTAACTTTACACTGCACTTGAGCACTTCATCATCGGAGCTTTCACTACCTACATAGTCTTCTTCTTGTTCCTCATGATCTAGCTGTTCTTTAACAACTTCATAATTTTGACACTTACTGCTACTCACTAAACTTAAATTTTTACCACTTATCACTTGTGCTGTGTTATTCATAGAGCGAGTCTTGTGTCTACGTTTTTTCCGTTTGCTTCCTGATGATAAATAACCATTAGCCAATGGTTGTGTTTCATGTCTAGAATGCTGTTTGTGCTTTCTATGACGTGAACGTTTAGCTGCAAGAGATCCATTGAACTGTTGTTTCTGATTGGCGATATCATCGATGCTTTGCTCGAAATCAGTTTCCAGTTTAACGCAGGAGACCGCCTCAAGTGAGGCGGCGACGTCGCCCGGTAAATCAGGCGCCACTTTTGATACTCGCACATCAGGAAAGAGGTCCTTACGGACAGTAAGCCTCACGGCCTCGTAACTGCCGTTCACGGGACTCGACTGACCAGACATGCCGCCCGCCTCCCGCCGCCCTCGCGTACCACTTCTACAAACCACTCACCTGTCCGCGAGGTAAACAATCAGTTTGACACATCACATTTTCACTTTTGTGACCGAGCAATGCACGGATCGTTTTATGATATTTAGAACATGTCAATGATTATTGACAAATGATGTGTAAAACATCATCATTTCTTTAATTTGCATTTCTTGTGAGACCCAAACATGTTATTTTCTTCACATATTCGCATTTTAGGTCATCCATGTTCATGTAACGTTGTGATTGCGAAAAACAAAGTACAGATCATTTTCGCGGACACTTAGTCTTGAATATTCCACAAAGAGGCATTAAAAAGACAATACTTTGCGGTACGAACATAATACACTCTAATTTTTAATTATTTTTGCTCACTATGAGTTCATGAAAACTGTTGACCTTGTTTAGAAGCTTATTATGTTTCAAATTTTAATCAACAGATGCAGACATTGTCAGAAAAAAAAAAGTTGTTCGGGTCTGAACGCAGTAGCCTTGAATGGACGTTTTGTTAAATGCACGAGTTAAAATTTATCTGAAAATTAAACTATAACGTTTCAATTTTAATTTGTTTCAAACCTAATACATCTATCATAAAAATCATTTCAAATTATTTTATAAATCAGTAAAAATTTAACAAGATTTATTTCACTATGATTTAGTTCTTAAACAAAGATTTTTTAAATACTTCTTTACAAGCATACAGATTCATGTCAAACAGTTGTGTTTTGTTTTACTACATGGTATCTAGTTCTTGCTATACAACAGAGATGGCAGCACGCGTCATATTAGTAGAAATTCAATACATAAGTATTTTGCTCAGTTTTACTTTGTTCTCTTTCACGCAAATTTACGAGATGTTTGTCAAAAGTAGGTATAATGAAGTTAAAGAACAAATTTTATTTCTCTTACTCAAATCCTAAACATTCCTTACTTTGAAATGTTTATGTGTTGAATTATTAGTGTTATTAGTTATAATGTCATGTTGTATGTATTTCGTATGACGTTTTTCTATAGTGATAATGATAACCTACACGGTTTTAATAGTTAAGTACATAACTGGTGAGTCATATTTATATTTATTACATTAGCTGTATATATTTATCGGTGATCTCATACATAAATTTGTTACACTGGCTCACACTTCATTGCTATGCTTACTACGCTATAACAATAATTAGCTGACTGTAATGATGTATATAGGTAGGTACTATCTATGGGTGGGTACTACATATGTATTATAATTTCGTGTATGTATAGTATAGTAACAATAATTACATATTTACCTAAGTTTAGTGAAGTATTGAATTTTATGATTTCTGTTTTCCTTTTTGCAGACTCTACATACATATTTGATAATATTGTTGCATACAATGTCTATAGCTTCACATAGATGTTTATAAAATTTATTCGGTAAAATAAGACAGTGCGTATCCTTAACTCACTTTAAAAATAAATTGGTATTATTTCCGTATTTAAATTTTAAAAAAACCTTTTTTTCTATAAATTTGTTTCTATCGTAAATACTTACATATATTATGACAAAAAAATTGTGTAGATACGTAGTTAGGTACCTAATCTACTACATAAAAATATCACAAAAAGTTCACATGTATGCGAGCTCATTCGCAAGCCATTAGATTTAGGTACTATTTATTGTTGGGTCACGAACTTGTTTTCTTTACCCCAATGAGTTGAGCGTTGCCGAGAACATCATAGTAGACTATATTAAAAAATGTTTTTGTTGTATTGTATTTATTATGTCAAATACCCATCAAAATTAGACAATAGGAAAACAATGGAAAGCTGGTGTAAACGCCAGGTTAGTGCTCAAGGGGTATAGGTACGTACTTAGTTGAAAATCTGAAATTTTAAAATACGTGTATTCATTAAACACAACAGGGTAGATAGAGGTATATTTTCTATAAAAATAAATAAATAGTGCAGCATTTAATCCTCTTTTTTATTTTTGTTTACAAATTCACTTTATTTAACTGCTGCACGCTTTTTTTTTTACAATAAAATCCATTTATTCTTAATTTGTATTTATTAAAAAAAAATACACTATTCTTAATTCCAATTTATTTTATTTTTTTTTAGTTGGATTTTCTATAAAAAAGTATTTTTTAGTGTTCGGATATTAGATACTAAAAAATCGCTAATCCTGAAAATCCTGGTAAGGATAACGGGTCTAACTGTTTAAAATATTGAATTGTCATCGGTCCTTGATAAGTATGCCAAATTTCGAATCAATCCGACGTTTTGAGGGGGGTAAAATCATGTTCAAAGTTTCTGTTACATAGGCACATACGAACAACATATGTATGAAGCTAATAAAAACGTGTTAAAAAAACACAAAAATATTGGAAAAAAGATTCAACGGCCATTTTTACGGACAAGTGCTTGAATTATGAGAATTTTACTTCATTTTAGTACCAAAAAAATTATAAAAATAAATAATATCATTAGTAAATAATATAATTAATAATATAAATAAATAATATAATATCAATAGTATCATTAGTGTTAGCTAAAACGAACAAACACTTCGAAATCGATGAGTTTAAATTTGATATATTTTATCTTTGTCTGAAAAATAGCTATATTCTCCTCGTCAGTTTTCTCTACTTTTTATCATCTTTACTTAGTGTATTGCATTGCATATCTATACTTGGTATCATTTTCAAAATCCTTTTCTGCGTCTGTCTGTCTGTTTATCCTCCAACTCATTCTTTATATAATCGGGTAACTAATTTTAACGCGACTTTCACCCTCTTAGATATTTTATCAAGGAAGGTTTATTTATGTGTGCATAACTTTAGCGTATCTACGGTATAAGTATTCTATGGTATACTCTTTGTACAGTACCATATATCATAATGTAATTAATAATATGAAATAAATGGTTGTGATTTCTAAGGAACATCATGATTAAGTATCCAGCCCAGCCACGATGTAATATATCCTAATTAAGCTTTTGTATAAATAGAAAACATTAATTTTCATCTAAATCAAAACAAAAAGAAGTACAAGAGGGTTATGGTTATTCTAATATTTTAGTAAAAATTTCACGATGGTATATCTCGGTCTCCTAGGATTGAGTCACAATAAAATAGTTCAAGATCTTATGAGAAAGTCAACGCTAGCAGAAGAAGAATATGCCTATGTATATATATAATGTATATACCTGTACCTTCTTATACCTGTTTCACTCTTATCATATATATATTTTTAAATACCTTAAGTAGTATGCTTCCATTACTTTAAATTTGGCTATAGATTGCTATTTGTGGTCGTGATCGTCTAACATTAGATGAATTACATAACTATCTGCTATCTTCATTTCATAATAAACATTATAATTTATAAGTAAACAGTAGTAACTCCTTGACATTATTTAAACGTTTACCTAATTCTTTGTTTTCTGGATTAAGGTCATTAGTACTTTATTTACTGTATTCAGGTAATTTTTTTATTCTTTAAAAAAGACGAAGCCTTTCTGTATTTTCTTTTTTTTTATACGTGCACGGCATATAACGACAATGTCTAAGAATAATGAAGACCACTGGTAGATGAGAACCAGTCTGTAGATCTGGATATACATTTGCTAATCCCGGAACACGACGGAAATTAACGCGCACAGTATAACGGGTTTTTTCACTAATGTAAAATGTTCGCATTTATTCGGGCTCAAAATGCCCTAACACATGTGACGCCGAAACGTATTTACGATAGTGGTTATTTTACGATGTGCATGGTGATCACGATAGCAGGCACGAAAGCTTACAACCTTTTTTTATTTGGGATATGCATTTCCGGCATTATCTCTAATCCGGGAAACTTCCCGTCCTAGATTAGACATGGCGGGGGTTGCTCGGTAAAAAGTAGCCCCCTTTTTCCCACCGCCAGTCAGAAGGTTCCGCCCCTCTTCTCCTTGGGTTCTTGTAGGAAACATAGTGTGATGCGTGCGCGGCATCCTCTGCAGCACCGCAGTGAAAGCCTACCCCCCCTACCCCCTGCTAGCGCTTACGAGTATATTTTCTAATACATAGTAATGAATGTATTTAAAAAAATATTAGTATAATAATTAATTGAATCGATATAAAACAGAAAGAAACACGATATTGTTTTTTTTAAATACTTCATTATTCTTAGAACTTTTTCTATGTATATAAAATACCGAATATAATAAAATAATGGCACGATAGTATATCTACGATTAAATAAGAATCATATAAATCGTTTACTTTGTTCTCGAGTTATAAGCCAAACAACGGACAGACAGAGATTGCTTTTCATATAATGTAAGGAGTGGAATATTTTAGGCAATACTTAACATAATTGTCTTATTATAATAATTTCTTTGTTCTTTTCAGATTTATCATTCTACGCGTAAAACGTTTATTGATCTGGTCATACAGCACTGTGTGTATTTTTGTATAAAGAGACTTTAAAATATAGAGATAACTACTAGTTGATGTGAACACAAGTGCCTGATATATTATAGTCAGTAGTAGTAGATTGTGAGTGAGGGTTGTTGTTGTGTACATACACGGATTGTAATGTCAGTGTAAACGTCGCCGAGTGGTGGGTGGTGGCGTGGTGTCGTGGTGGCGCGACTCGCGAGTGATGCCCGTCACGGTGATGCAGAGGCATGGTAGACGCGGCTGCGGAGCGCCGGGCCGCCGCGGTCTGCGATGCTACTTCCAGCCTCACCAAGTGAGTAAACCTGATGATTTACTTAGACATATTCTTAATCTTAGGTATTATTAGCATTCGAAACTCGACATTATTTTAAAATTAAGGATAAATATGTTCCTGATTTTTTTTAACTCTAAATAACTCTAAGGCTCGTCAATAACTAAACAAAAAAAAGATAGCTGATAAATAGTTGAGTATTAGGAAAATATAGTGTATTGTTTTCTCTTTCCCCTATTAATGCACTTATATGGTATAAAGATTTTAAGATACATATATGGGATAATTAACTTTGATAATTTGTTGTCATAACATGTGTAGATAAATGATGACTGCGATGATGAATTGTGTATTAGTGATATCAAGAAAAGGGTCTAGCTTATACTTACACACACTTTTTTGTGTTAAGTTTTAGGATAAATCATTGTAAAATTGATGTTATTAATCGTCATATTTATTTAAGAATCCAAAAAAGTGTTGGTACATTTCCTTATAACCTTCATCATACTATTAGTATATGTACTATTTTTGAATTAAGTACGTGTTAATACAATATAATCCTTATGTGTTTACCTTTGCGTCAAACTAAAATCTTAAAAATAACATCGTTCATCGTAAGCAAACAAAATAATATAGGATCTTGGCAGCGAAATGTTCTGTTTAATTGATTCATTGCTCTTTAGTTCACATGTCGAGCCATTATTATTGACCCTTGGCATTTCATCGCTGACCCCGATCCACTTACGATCATTCTATTGAGATTCTATTGGGCGGATGACGGTAACAGATCAAATAAGTTACAAGTCCATCAGTTATATGTGTTTACTAAGACGATTTATGTACAAAAACAATTTTGAAATACATGAGAGTAACACTGATGGTATTGTATTGTTAGAGGTGATTTTTTTATGATAACTTGGAAATAATGTTACGTATAAAAGTAATAATTCAGTACGTCGCAATCCGTCTTTTATTATGAACTAGAATCTCGCTTGTGTCCGATGATACTTTATGATTTCTTTGAAGCGGATTGTTTGATTATAATAAATTTATATGTAAGCCGAGCAGGGTGCGTAATATGAGTCGTTTGGTTTAATGAGTGCACACCGATACGTAACGTCACGGCTTTGCGTTATCAGGGCCGTAGCCGGTGATGTGTGCTATACGAACGCATCGGATTGCGCGCGTCTGCGTCCCATAGTAGCGCTTCCAGGAAACGCGAGTAGATTTCTCGGAACATATTGACTGTCGTGCGCGTTTTCACCAATGAATGGGCGGGCGGTCGATACGACACCACAAATACTTTTTTAAATTACTTTATAATTTAAAAATATGACTAACTCACTATCATCACTTATCACAAATTAATCAGTGTATGTACCTAACGGTATTGGCCTGGTTGATTGTTTACACTCAACATAGATTATCATTTATTTAACTGTATACTATATATTTATACAATTGCATTACTTAATTATTTTTCTTTCCAATTATTATTTTACAACTGTACAAGTATTTAATTGTTTTTTTTGTTTTCGTTTGTATGTTTCTTACTTAGAAAATTGAATTCATTGTCGCGGGACCTTTTTCCTGACTACGTTATTATTTTTGTTCGAAACTATTTACTATTCTTGAAAGCAATATTTTGAAACCGCAGTTCTACGCGCTACCTACTAAGCCTACTCCAAGCTTGGGTGGTCATACCGCCAGAAAAATAGTCGATTTATTGAAAGAGAAAATTCAAAGCTATTCTAGAGCTCAAGATTTGAGCACCAACATAGGCATTTAAAATAATCTGATTTAAAAGCCCGTGATTATCTTTTGTTGTTTATCATTAAAATCACTGGTGTTAAAGAAGAAATGATAAAACTGTGAAAGCTCTAAAAATTACCATAACATGCGTCTTTAATGAGATACGAGGTGCCGTTATGTAAATAGTGATGAAAAAATTAGACTTATCGTACTTACGCTACCAATGCTAATGTATGTATTGATGCAGTATTAAATACTCAGTAAATTCTAATTGAAAAGAATAAATGTTTTATTTAATTTAACCACTAACCCAAAGTTCTTTACTCAATTTAGGCCCTAAGAATGCCCTTATGAACGTCATAGCACCACTACCATTTCGGATAAAAAACACACTCAGGGTGAGCCACAAACCAAGAAAATGACGTTTTTTATTGTTCTATGGGAACCATTTGAACATAGTTGTAACTTAGTCACTTTAGCTTCCTAAAAAAGGAGTACACCTTCAAGAACTGATCACGGCCAATATATCTTCACGTATGAAACTCATTGCGACAGAAGATATTTTCTGTATTGAAATACGGTAGATAAGGAGTTTTGATGTCGACACATCAGTATTTTTACATCAGCCACTGAAGTAACCAGGTCGACTTGATAGATGATGGACTACTATTTTGAATAGCTTTTATGAAATACTTTTGAAATTTTATTGTATTTTTAAGCCTGTTTTTTATTTCCTATAAATTAAAAAAAAACGTTTTGATGAACCGATTCAAATATGTTAAAACGTTAAATATTTTGCCTGCTTAATAGTACATGCTTAATTTTAATTGCAATTATGATATTATGTTTAAGTGTAGAGATTAAGTACCTACACTAAACGTACCACTTTGATAAACCTCGTGCAAGTTACCTTTTTGCAGCTCAGTGCCTTCAGCGCTCACCCCCAAAGTCACGGTGAAGCTGTAAATGCCCTTCCGGTCAACAGCGTTAGCTAGTTAAAAAAAAAAAAGCAAAAAAACGTGTATATTTTCAAGGTGTGACCGGCATATGGCTCACTATTCGGCTGCAGTGGCAATAGAGTCGGCTGCTTGGTGTCGTTGTCGAACGCTACGCTAATTCTGTCGGTGACTGCGCGAGGGGCCGCGGTTGGAAGCGGGGCGGGGACTATTTTCGTCTGGCGGCCACGTTTGGAAAAGGCGCGGTGACGTCACGATTCTCAACGGCGATGATGCCATCGGGCGTCCGCGACACGCACCGTTCGAGTTGCCAAAATATCGCAGCGTGCTCCCCGCGTTTCTACCACAATCAACTTTATTTTGATCATTTTAACAACGACAGATGCTCATCGCTTTGTGCTTGTGATGCATTTCCCGTTTTATGATTGACGTTTGTTCTGTTGTGTATGTATTAACATCTGGAAAGTATATGATGCTTTTGTAACTGTTAACTTTACTGGTTTTTACTTATAACCTTATTAATTATTATTGTATTATTAAAAGCTTTTTCATATAGAACAAATAAATATATAGAATCGTAAGGTTCATTTGTAACGTAAGCCCTTTAATACCTTGATCACATGGTGTAGCGACCTGGATAAGCATAATGACTATGTGTTATTTAATAAAACGTCAATCTCGATAAGCGTCGTCAGAGACAATTAAATTAGAGCTATATATATATATATATTAGCTGTATGTCCGCGGCTGCGCCACCATTTCATATATTTTTCACTGCGTAAATTAGTTTTTAATTTTATTTATAAGTGACCCTAATTAGTTTTCACATTTTTTTTGCTACTAACATTAAGCAAAGATATTTTTCTCACAAATTCAAATACCTGCCATTAAAACAGTGTATAGAATCATATTTTATTCAATTTTTTATGAGTTTTTTTTTTTTTTACGCGGAGCCCTAATTATTTTCGTTATTTACTATTAAAATTAAGCTATCGGGGTAACTTCAGCTATCTACCAAAAAAAGTTGGGTAAAAAGCGGTCCAGCCGTTCAGAAGATTACCTGGTACAAACAAACATACAAAAATTTTAAAAATTGTATTTTTAGTATAGTTTTCGTATATTCATTTATATTTATTTAGTAAAAAAATAATTTTGACATTACAAACAGACACTTCAAATTTATTTATTAGTATAGATGAAGTCGTAACCAATATAGACTAAACTACGTGGTTCAGATGCAAAAAGTGCATACTTACTGAGGAACAGAGTAAAGCACACTAAAGCAGTGGTCGTCACATTTTTTGGTCAAGGGTCACATAGCATAGTGTGAGGTATCACTGCGGGCCCTATAATTATGGATTTAGATAGTTGACACTACCAATAAAATAATAAAAAAATATATACGCTATCAAAACGCGATTTGCTCATAGTTTTTTCTTATGGCAATAACAATTTGCCCATCAATCCATTCCACACATTTTTCCAAAATACAATGTGTCCTGCTTTTCACGGTGTTCAATGAAATGAGCTTCGAGCTCTGTCTCGTATTTTATTTCCGTTTAGAAATTTCTTCCAATTGACGGCAGTTTGTAGGACTACATTATCTTAATTAACTTATAATTCCTTAAGTAGCTCTTGAAGTTTCCGATGGTTATTTTACGAGCGTGAATGAAATTTATTGCGTCTTATAAGGGAATAAATTGTATCCTTTAATTTACTGTATGAAATTTGACATACCAAAGTTTTTGATACGGCAAATAACGGATGGGCAGCAAATTGAAATGCTTGCCGTACTGAGCGGAGGCATGGAGCTCGGGTCGGGTCGGGTGTCTCCCCGTGATTAGATACTCTCCCGCACAACATGCTCACTTACTCTGTTCATACATGTGTGCCCATCTCGCGTATTTCTATTTTGTCAACTTAATATGCAAACTCAGGTTTAATAGTCATTATCTAGTAAAAATGTTTACTATTTCGCGGGCCGCACAAATACCGGCTACAGGCCGCTGTTTGATGACGACTGCACTAAAGAGTTGAGGTTCAGATAAAAAAATAAGAAGGTAGAGAAAAAGGTTTATTACCCTGGGTGTCTATCCACGGAAGGGCGTAGTGTGATTTGATGAGTACCTATAAAAGACTACAGTAGTATAGATATATATATCCATGCAATGCAATAATATATTCTAATAAAAAACAAAATAAACGTTGTATGATAATAATAATAGGGTTCATAATATACATTTTATTTCATTATGAATACAGACAGGTCGTTTTTACTCGGTTTGTTGAAATCGAGTTATTACATTTAATTATCATTAATTAGCGTTTGTGTGCCGTGTTGTGCCGGCTAAAAATAGTATCACTCCATATATTCCCGTGGGTGCCGTAAAAGGCGTCTAAAGGATAACCGGGAGATGGGCAGCAGCATCCTCTGAAGTAAGCACAAACTCCTACTACGATCGCCAACCCGCCTGCCAAGCGTGATGATTATGCCAATTCCTCCTTTTATAGGGGAGACCTGTGTCCAGTAGTGGACATATTTCGGTTGAGTAAATCAATTAAAAAAATAACGTTTCATGAATTTACCATGCACACACGTGTTAACAACATAAACATTTATAAAATATTGTTTCCTAGACAGTTTTGTAAAGTAATGTTTCATTATATCCCTTAGAATGCCGGATATTAAATAACAAAACTAATAGGTATGTATGTGCACTACATACTTATACATATGATATTTGCATTTTGTTTACACAGTTTTTGTATGGGTGGGTGTATAGATGTGTATATGTACGTGTTTCTTATCAGTGTTGCGGCAACAATGCTTTGCTCGTTACCACGTTATTTATCATGAGGAGTGTTACGATTGCGATACTCATGCATCCGTCGACGGAATTCTTGGTTTAGCGATACTTTACATCGTTTTGAATATCATAGTACCGGGCATGAGGTCGGCCGGTCGCTATCGTTCGCCAGTAAACCAGTGCTGCGCGGTCGTCTCGGCGCGTGGTACATGCGCGGTAACATTAACCACGTAAAAAAGATATATTCAAAAATATTTGGTTCCGCTAATTGAACAAACATGCCAGTTTGCTTACAGTGTGACATTGTGTGAATCTGATTTATGGAAATGTTACGTTAGTGGAAAATATCCATTGGTTTGTAACATATATTGTACAGGTGAATACGAAAAACAAAGTACATATATTAGTTGAAATCGGTTTCTTATAACGTATATTTTGTACATTCTCATCGATCTTTTACGTTATCAAACTGTGTTGAGGGAATAATGTAAAGGTCTTTATGAAAATTAGGTTGTGTTAGTGTCATTGGCTCGTAACTGTAATTGGCTGTGTATGTATGTGAAATATTAATACTGTTTTTCAATTTTTACTGTTCCCTGTCTACTACGGTACGCGAATCGCTTGGCATTTGACCAAGGTTATTATAACATGCTAGTTTTAACAGTAAATATGTGAAAATAAATTCTGTTCTTTATCCCAAATTCTCATTAAAGCATTCTTTTAGTAATTATACAAAATTAATATATTTGTAATTTTGCAAGTCAACACGTTAAGAGGCAATAGACAGGTTCTTTACAAAAGTATATATTATAAGTAATTTTAGAAACGATATTCTTTTTAGGTATGTTCAACTTTCACAAATTGTCGTTTGTTAATATTTAAAAAATAAACTTAAATTATATTTGATATTATAATTAATATATGATACATACATAAAATATGTAGTTAATATTTTTGCTAAATAACGTTCACTCGGTGGTCCAAATTCGACCATAATCGATATTGAAAATTTTAAGTAAATAAACTTATCTCTATTCAATTTTTTGACTAAAATATAACTAGTTACTAAAAAAAACGAAAACCGGTTGATAAACAGAAGATAAAAAAGTTTTGAATCGTTTTATCTTTGCCTATTTAAATATAGATAATATATGTATATATATCTGATTCAATCTAAATTAACAAAAACATCTGAGATATTAATTGTTTCCAAATATGGTTTTATTAAAATAAGCGTCACCTTTGGGCAAATGTAATAATATGATAGATACAATAGCTTCCGTTGCTCACAAGAAAAAAAATAACGTTATTGCCATGTAAAAAAACTCTTCGCTAACATTTTGCGATGCAGAAAAGTTCTTGTAATTTAAACACCTAACCAAACTATTAACGATTAATTTCTTTACATATATCGACGTATAGGATATTGATATTTTCAAACCGGCCAAAGAAATATAGGTATGTATATTGAATTAGTTCAATATTAAAATGACAGCTTAAACGTATTTTAAGTAAGTCATATGTTTTCGTAACTCTATAGCATACTTTAATAATTACCCATGTAAATTGGAAAATACTCGTGCAAAATACTTTTAAGTAAAATACACATAGATAATCAAGTTGCGTCAGCCAGTAATACGCATAAAAAATGCAAAAAAGACGTATCACAGCAGTTTGTACAGAAGCGATGATGGCGCAGTTGAAAGTGCGGCCGAATTCTGCGTCAATTGAGAACCAGTATCTCGGCTTAGTGTGTTTACCGTCCTGGAACACATCGTCACTTAACATCAGGTGAGATTGTGTTCAAAGCACTGAGCCTATACCGTGTAAAAACAAGTTGCGATAGAGCTTTATGCTAAAAGGGTGTAAACATTTTCTTTGTTTGTTATTCATCTTAAAATTTCTCTAAACTTAAAAGATTTTTTTTCATTTGCTACGTGAATTATTATTCAAAATAAAAAAAATACTTTATTCAATTTAGGCTTCTGATAAGGTGTTTATAAACGTCAAAATACCACCACCGGTACGAAAAAACAACCCGGTCACCGAGAAGAACTGGCATGAAACTCGATCTGGTTTTTTTCTACATGTTATTTTTTGGAACTACTAAAGTTTATTAGTAGATGAATAGAAAAGGCTGTCATTAATAAACATTATAAACCAACAAACACATTTTTATATAAAATGACCCATAGATATTTAATAATTTAGGTAGAGTATTGCTAATGTAATATAACACTAAAACCTGATATAGAATATATCTATGATCAAAAAAACATGTAAATTGGTTGAATGATTGTCTACACAAAGAGCGTTAATGTACAAATTGAGAGACATTGCTTTTATAATAGGCAAATGATGTTGTTCTACCCAGTAATGATGGTCTCTACCACCTACTGAACCCAGATTTTACTTATTTTGTATAATAACTTTGGTTTATAATAAAATTATTTGTTAATAACGACTAAAACGCCATATATTGGATGGAAGTATGAGCTCTATAAAAGAAATACACTGTTTAAATGTGAGCTTTATCAGTCTAAACATTTTTGATATAACAGGATCACTGACAAACGCACAAACAGTGAAGTCATCCGACTGCTACTCGTCATCAATCGGTACCTATGAATATTAGTTTTACTAGAGTCAAACCTTAAGAGGACATGCGGTCGGAAAAGTATGTATTTCAGAAATCTGTTGATATCGCGTTGCGCCGCAAAGAGAGAATTATAAAACACGAAAGGGACAACTGCAGCGCGGGCTGATTTTACCTACGCAAAATAACGAAAGCATTATTTCATAGTACCCTGTTTCCTCCTTCAACACTGAATCGATTTTTTTTTTCAATTTTAGAATAATAAAGACTTGGGCTATACCTGTACGTTTGGCTTTTTTAAATTTTATCCATCAAATTTGTTTGACGATTGTCTGAAAATGACTGTAAAAATCGAGCATTTTTTCATTTTCAAAGGCTTCTAATTTCTACAATAACTAATTTGTGGAACAAATAAAAACGTACGGGCATGGCGGTGGTAGATATAAAAATGTTTAAAAATATTTACCATAATGCTATTATTCAGGGAGGAAACATGGGAGTATGTTTATATGAAATAAATGCCGCTAGGATATCCTCTTAATATGCGTATAAATACTCAGTACTTAGAATAAGTAAGGATATATATATTGGTTCTACGTGACATAGTAAACATTTCAAAACAGACTGCGTAATAATGTGATGGATGGTTTTTAATTTGCGTAAATTTCCAAACTGTCTGATAAATAAGTAAATGTTAAAATTGATAAAGTATCTGCGTTTACAATTATTAAAAAAAAAAGGGTTACTTTATTTATTGTTTATTGTAAGAGTTGTTTGTTGTAGCACATGATATCATTCTTATTATTGTAATACTTTATTACGAGTAATAATAATTTAATTCAATATATAAATTATAAAAGTTTTACACTAAAATTAATTTTCATTTTCAGAATTTTTAAAAATTCAATACTTGTATCCTAACTAAACCGAAATTTCTAGTTATTTTAACAAAGACCATGAGAATAGCGGATACCGTAATATTCATAACGCAATAATCGTTTTGAATATTACCGATAAAAAAAATACCTTAATCAGTAAAACAATACTAGTTTCATTTGAATATGAGCATAAATCATTTATAATCGCTCAAATACCAATAAAAATTTAACAATAGGAAAACAATTGATAGCTGGCGTAAACACCAGGTTGGTGCTTGACCGGTTAAAAATATAATTATTATTCATTATTTGCTATTATACCGTTCACACACGAATTTGTACTTTCATTTCTGTCCACATTTTTGTAAAAAATTGTTCTCGTAAAAGTGCAAATATGGTTGTTGGATATTTTTTAATACTTTTACTTCAATAGATTTATTTACAAAAACACGTAACTCTGCTATCAAAAACTCACACGAAATTACTATTAGTTTAGCTGACAGGGGTCTCCACCAAATGGCAGACCGCGGTCCGTATTCGGACTGCAGATCTTTTATGCGGAACTTAGTTACAACTAATATTTATTTTTAAACATATGAACATTTGTCCTAAAATATTTCAATACTATTGTAATATAGAACGTAGATTGCTGAGAGATTATTGTTAAATTAATTATTATTTATTTTTATTGTTAATTATTTGACTTGATAAAAAAACAATGCGAAAATGTAATTAATTTTAACGGGTTTTTACGCGTTACCTTTGGTTTTTTTTTTTTCTTCCTATGCCAGTCAGCCCGTGACCACGGTTGGTGAAACCCAGCCGAAACGTCGGGATAGGAAGAAAAAAAACAAGGGTAACGCGTAAAAACCCGTTAAAATTAATTGATTTTAAATATGGAACGCGAAAACTTAAAAAATTACAATGCGAAAATGTATTTATTTTGTGACTTGACATCAACCTTTAGATCGCGTCGATCTCTTTTAGATCTTATTTATTGAGCGTTAACTGCCTAACTAGCCTCACGTTAGGTATAATACCGAATTTCTAGTAATTAAAACTTATAAATAAATAAAAAAAAAATCAGTATTTAGGGAAAGTTGTATAGAAGTTAAGGGAAACTTTTGCGTTCTAGTTAACAATTGGTGACATGAATGTGATCGATTTTATTGTGTGCAGATTGAATATCTTGAAATTTTCCCTTGTCGTTTGTTATGTGAACCACGACTTTGCAAATAGCGCTCTGACAATTTTACGTATCATTTACAATACGTCGTCGTGCCACATACGAATACCAACGTATCTTAGATAAGATAATAAATATTACGTTAATTAATGTGTGACTCTATCGAAGACATAAATTATAAATCGATTCCTATGAAAATTAGAAGAATTTTTATTCTAAACGTCAATTTAGTAATAAAAGTTTCCTGCTTCGAATAAATAATTTGTGAATCATTTGATTAATGTGATGTCACGTTAAATTTATGTGTGTAATGTTTCCTTCTGGCAATTTTAAAATCCTCGGTTATTGTATATTTTTTTCTTGTGTTTTTTTTTTAGTTATTCTGACCAGATACGTATATGCTAGCTAAACCTGAAACGCGTTGTCCTAAAACGAGACACTTTGAATGTGTTTTTTCTTTTTGACGATGTTCATTGTACGCGATATTGTTGAGAAAATGAGGTATTCTACAGCTTTTCCCCCGATCTTATTAACGCTATTTAGCCGGAAGGGCCTTGACAGCTTCTCAACTTTTGGGCAAGCGTTTAAGGGGCTCAGCCGAAAAATTCTACCCAAACCTACCAGCCCATTCGCATTACGTATTTCAGTACAAATTATTTACTTATTTTTTTTAACATTTCCAAGTTTTTATTAACATTGTGACGTATGTAGAATTATTAAATCATGTATATAAATTTTATAACGTAAAGCTAGAATAAATAATCTAAATTGAGTTGTTATTTTTTTTACGTGGAACCCTAATGATTTTTCGAATGTTATAAGTACTCTAAGTTAACCGGAGTAACTTCAGCTATCTACCAAAAAAAGTCCCGTCAAGATCCGTTCAGCCGTTCCGTAGATTACCCGGAACAAACAGACAGACAGACAAAACTTTTAAAAAATGCATTTTTGGTATATGTACGATACATTCTATTGAGGAAAAAAATTGACATTACAAACAGAAATTTCAATTTTATTCATTAGTATAGATGTCATATTTTCAAATTACTGAATACAACACTTAAATGGTCATCAAGTATTGACTCAAGACCTCCCAAAGTCAAAACAATAAAAATAATGTCGTATGGAAATACCAATGAATTGAGAGAAAAAAAAAGAATTATGCTCTTCGTATTCTTCTAGGTACCTACTATAGTAGTGTGGTATTAATGCAAAAACCGAGGCCGGATCTCTTTGATCATATAAAACGTTATTAGATAAACGAGAACACAATCGATGTTCCACTAAAGCTCGACCTCGCGTTTCCTTTTTAGCAATCAATTGACATTACGCTGACTTCACAATGCAACTACAGAGTTTCTTAAATAACCGTCCACATCCGCGTCGACATCATGAAATTCCGTTAAACCTGTTTAAGCTATTGTTACGATTATTATCACCTAACGGTTTTTAACAGTAACTAGTGTAACTATTATTATTATGTCGATTACGCATAAAAATGAGACAATAGGAAAACAATGGAAAGCTGGCGTAAATGCCAGGTTAGTGCTTGAGGGGTTATTATGTATATATATTAAAAAAAAATATAGCTTAATTGCAAACATCAGACTGATACTGATCATTAAAAGGTTTATTGTTTCCCTGTTAATGTGATCTTTTGCTGAGGTAGCTTCATGTTCAACTACACGACGAGAATACCTTCAAGTGAAAGACGATACTGACATTAACAATAATCTGTTGCAGGTTATCTTAATTAATTCGGTAACTCGTCAATTCTTTTGCTCATTCCATATCTAGTAATATTTTAAATAGTTCAAATACACGCATCCAATATTTTAATAAAACGAACATTCGAATACCAAACTTTAGTCGTGTGTATTCACCATACACAGCTTGATATAATAAGTATACTGGAAAGAATGATAGTGTTTAAGGCGTGAGTGTATGCCGGTGTTAACGTGGTTGCATTGAATTGCTCGACACATCCCGCCAGTCGATTAACATCGCGTTATAAACTCAACGGCTGCCATACAACATATCGCCCACGTTCAGAAGCCGGGCCGGCCGCTGACACCGAGCCGCATCCGTCCCGCCGTGATTGATAAACCAAATTGACATCATTGCCGTGGGAATCGTCAGTCTAGAGAGCGCGCACTATGTTTCGTAGCTGAACTTGTTTGCTTCAACCAGATTTTTATTTTACAATACATTTTTTTAATTTACCATGCATTTTACACATTAGTGTATGCCGTATGTACAATATAAGCATTACACTAATAATAATAATAAATAAACAACTAAATAAAATTACCTCTTTGGTTACTATTAATATTAATAAGGTTCCATGGGATACTAGCAGAATCAGATGTCAGCTCTGCTAATACACCACGGAGCATGCCTATATCTAAATAACGTTTTTTTTTTTGTTTTTACACGGAATAAGCTCAGTGCTTTGACCACAATCTCACCTGATGTTAAATGACGATGTGGTCCTGGATGGTAAACACATTAAACCTAGAGGTACTGGTCTTGTAGGTATTTGGTGACAGGTTTTCAAACTTGAGGGTGGTAGCTACCCAGGCAGGCATCATTAGAAAATGCCCTACCACCAAGCTACGGTTTCCTCACGATGTTTACCGAAAGCTCAGGCCGATTTTAGAGTCGGATGGGTTTGGATCGAACCCGCATCGATTGACGCGGAATCCGGCCGCACTACCCGCTGTGCCGTCAACGCTTCAACGTAATCCCAAGGCCACAATCAAACAACTTCTAAGTCCCGCATTTCTGGTACATTTTCTCCAACAGATACTGGGCGCCTTCAACTTTTCCACATTCTTCACAGTTGGGTAAGATTTACTCTTCTCATTGTGTACCCAACTTTACAACACATATTGTAACGTACTACTGGAATTAGTTATTACCGACTTATTTTAAATTTGGTTCATGTTATTTTCGACGAAATACAACTGGTTACTACATTCTCGACTTTGTAACTAATTTAGGTTTACAATGTTGTCATAGCTTGTCTAAATTACGAGTCATTAATATTAATTGTCATGTAATTGACTATTAAAAACATGCAGGTACCGTGGGGACATACGACTTGACCTCCAATTAAGTACCTACTGACTTATTTTGCACAGTTAATTTTATACGGTTATTACTTGAAACTTTAAGCAAATAATAATAATAATTACTCTCTCTTTCATTTGAGTAAATAAGACAAGATATAAGAAATACAAAAAAGCAACCTATCTTACTAGTTATATCGGTGCGTTCTTAACTTTCGATAATCAGTAACCAAGCTACCGAACGTCCGTCCTCAGCGACTGAGAATGATCGTAAATGAAAGTACCTAGTAGTGTGCGTTTTAGTTTATCGGTTTTCGATAAGTGCCGATCAAAGGGAGGACCGAGTTGGGGGGACGAAGGAGAACGCGCTCTCGGTATTCGATCGGTGGGAGGCAGTCACCGGTGATGTAAGATCGGCTGGCTCCGGCGGTGATGTCAGCGCGCCCACGCCTCGCCCCCGCCTCCCCGTATCTGACCTGCCACGGTATAAAGCCTTCCGCGACTTTGCGTTCCATACATATAAGAACTTTAGAAAAATACTCGTATTTAATGTCAATTATCAGTTTAAAATAAGTTTAAAAAACATTTAAGGTTCATGATCGTCTTCTATTGGCGTTAGTAAGACTAAATACCGAATATAGCAAAGTTCAAATTGAAAGATTAATAATATAAAAATCTTCAAATAGAAAAATATAATGTTATGTTGTTACAGTAAAACAAATGAAAATAAACGTTAACATTGCCAATTATATTAATTATATATTATATAATAATTATGGCACTAGAAATTGTTTGCCGCATTGCAGTGGGGTTTGCACTTTGTCAAATAGAACTCAACAGAAGCAACTAGAATGCCTTGTCTATCAACATTCATTGTGTATCACTTCTGGATATCATTATGTGATAATATAATTTAATAACACGACTTAGAGCTTTAATTAAATATTACTCATGTTTTGAAATAAGAAGTTGTGCAAAATTATTAATTCAATTTGATGGTTTAATTAGCTTAAAGAAATGATCAGGTGAAATGAAAATTATTTTCTCAATTGAAAAACCATTGAAAAAATCATTGATGTGAAAATATTCAGCTTTAAAAAAAACACTTTCTATAAAAAGGAGAAAACTTTTGTTCCTTATCCTTACAACACACGTAAATTACATGCAATTGTTAATAAATCGTTACAATCTCGCATTAATTTGCATAAAAGTACAAGGTGTGCAGTACATATTATATACGTAAGTAGAAATAAATTATAGGTACGCTACCATGCTATGTTTAGTTTGTGGGTGGATAAAATTAATTTGATCATAATATACTGTTTACAAACTGGAACATAATCTTGTTACCTTTTAGTGTTATATATTAAGGTCAAGATAGACAAGGTAATGAATTAACTTCGATCATGTAGTTGACTTGCAAAATGAGAATTACATCTTAAATTTATTTGTTTAAAATTGTTAAAGGGGTATTAAAATATAGTTTACACCATTGTTTTTACATGTATGACATAGACACTTTATGTACCACTTAATTCTATATACAAATAATGATGCAAAGTTTATTTTTTAGATATCAATAAATTATTACTGTTCAGTGTTCACCTGTATAATGTTATTAACAAAAGGATCACTTAAATGCTTTATATCATGCGCATATCTGAAACAAGAAAATGGAAAATGTGTACTATATTGTGATTACAAGAACAAAAGTGCTGTCAGTTAAATAAGTGCAGTCATCTATCTGTCTCTGTCATGTTTCGGTGATAGAATTGTGGTCGGTGTAGTTTCATAGAAGAAAATGGAGTCGAATATACTCTCGGTGTAGTGGAAGGACGAGGTCGATGCGATGAAGATGGAGGGAGCTGTGCTCAGTGTACCGAATAATAATAATAATAGATTTCGGACGCATCTTAAGAATGCCGCAAGTGCTATATGCGCTAAGACGTTGCCGAAGCAGAGGCGGTCCGATCCCGTGGCAGCATGCAGCTCTCGACATCATACGTATCCTCGTGCGACGCCACCGAAACGATCGTCTATCACGTGCCGGATGGAGCCATTCGTGTATCCTCCAGCCCAATACACCGTTACCTTCGATCCACCAGAACCCATCTCACTTGATATTGTCGATACACACAAACCAATCAAAGCCAATTACGTGATAACTTTAAAAGGAACGCTGGCCAGGTAAGTTTCAATTTTTTTTAATTTATAATAAGTAACTACTAAGTAAGATATATTTCAGTGCACGATCGTATGTGATAACAACAGAAGGTACTTATTTCCTACCTATACTTCTCAATTGTTGAACACAAAACATACTGTATAGGCTCATTGCTTTGACCACTATCTCACCTGATATTAAGTGACGATGTGGTCCAGGATGGTAAACACACTAAGCCTAACGGTACTGGTTATCAAGTGATGCTGCGAGAACACAGCTATTGGTATTTACCAATTAACAGGTTTTAAAACTTGAGGGTGATAGCTACTCAGGCGGGTATTATTAGATAATGCCCTACCATCATGCTATGGTTTCCTCACGATGTTTTCCTTTACCGAAAGCACAGGCTAATTTTTTAAGAGTTCTATAGGTGGCGTCCATTGACGTGGAATACGGCCGCGCCGGCTACGCGATCATCGTTTTCGTAAAAAATAAAAAGTACACTTTGTTGTGCACGTTGTCATGGAAACCAACGTTTCGCTAACACACATGTCTTGGTTATTGCTAAATGCTAAGTACAATACTGTACGTAACTTATTGTCGAATTATGTGGCCTGTTAGCGTTGTTTATAATAAATTTGCAAATCCGACAACCTTGCTCTTTCATCGCAACACAAATACTTGTTTGGTAATGAGCGACAGACGCCCGTGCGGCTGTTGGGTCAACAACATCAGCATGACATCATGGTGACTGTTTTACTCAGGTCGCTGGGTGGAGGAGTTAGTGTCATAAATATTACAATATTCTACAAATTTATTTACTAAATAGGAATAATTATTTTTTTAAATCGTTTTTTTTTTTTTTCTTAAACTAATTGTTTAATCATAGTTAACTTATCTACATAGTTGTTGAATGTGATTTCACAAAAAGTTATTACAAATGTTATTTTGTACATAAATCGCTTCTGAAACTGTTTTCTCTATATTTGAATTATGTTTTCTTTGACGTATTATCGCAATGATGATATCACTGGTGACATTAATGGATAATGATTTCCGTCGGTAATTGATAAACGTTAAAATTTAGAAATGGGATCATCGATTACTTTATCCTTTATTACCTTTGCTTTTGCTTATTTTTTTAATATAAATTCTATTATGCTATGAAAACGTATAGATTTAGAGTAATACTAGCCGTGAGCCCGCGTATTATATTTTCTACTCCACACATTGGTTCAGTACGTAATATGGTTTTTAAATAATAATTCCAAAATAATGTGTTGATGGTCACTATTTTTGTCCCTAAATTGTTTTTGGTACTAACAGATAGCAAAGACACTTCTCTCTAATTCAATTACACTTGCCAGTAAAACTGTTTCTTGAATCATGATATTTGTTTTACACGTAACAAGAGAAAGCAAAGGTATTTCTCATAAATTCGAGCACTTGCCATAAAAAACTGATAGTTCTTTTTTCACCATTTATTTGGTTTTAAGTTTTTTACGTGGAACCCTAATAAATTTCTTGAAATAAAAGTAGCCTAAGTTATAAGGAGTAACTTCAGCTATGTGCCACAAAAGTCCCGTCAAAATCGGTCTAGCCGTTCCCGAGATTAGCCGGAACAAACAGAGAAACAAAAATGATAAAAATTGTTTCTTTATTACATATAGGTAGATTATTAATAATGTAATAATAACCATATAGATAATGTGAAAGTAGCAAATAAAACGCGTGAAACATAGTCACGAGTCTCGTACATTATATTCTTAGCAAAAAAGCATCATCATCATCATCAAGAGGTCGACTGATTAAATTGATGGTGTCTGACTGAAACAAAAAAGACATCAGTTACTCTGTATTTATTTTTTTTATAACGTGTGTTAGGAAACCTGAGGTGTTAACTTATGATTACAATCTTTTAAGTACCTAATGAGAAAAAATAATTATTTGTATTCAATTCGAAACAAATTTTATATTTTATTCAAATAATACATTGTAAATGTATTCATATATACACATATCTAATTTATATAAACATATGACCTCATATTTCGTAGTCATTTCAAATAACGAGGAGTTAGTTATAAACACCGTTATCCATGCGGAAATGGAACACGATTGTTTTCAATGACGTGACATATAATTATGTACTGCATTAATATTAATTATTGTAGTCTATATTAAAATTACGCTATTACATGTGATTTTTATATAAAATAATACACCAAACTCGTTATGTCGATTTCAACTCTTAAAAAGACTGGCAGTGGTTTAGTATTAAATGAATTACGAATGAAATAAATACAGTCATATATTATTTATGTTTATAATATAAGCGTGTTGAGTGAGCGAGCGAGCAACAGACAACACTGAATTACGAATAGGTCTCGTTCTCTCACCATGATGTCATTGTATATTTTTGTATTCGCTCAACTGTTTATGTCGCACGCACTTTTAGTTTGTAGTTTTACTATTATGATGATACTATCGGTAGTGTCTAATGGACATATCATATCTCAGTTATCCCTGTAGAGGCAAAATGGAATGCGGCTTAAATTCGATCATCAACAGACATCATGTACATGATCAAGTTTTAGTTCAATTAGAATCATTTACACTTGATATGCAGTCGGTTTGTAAGAGAAAAAAACAAATAGTATTTATATATTTATAAAAGTGCATTTGTATGTTACTATTATTCGTTTCAGAATTTTAAACAACATATTTTCAGGTATTTATTTTATACTAGCTACACCCGCGTTTGATATGTTCCTCAATGCATTCTTTTACACAGTACAGGCTCAGTGCTTTGACTACAATCTCATCTGATTTTAAGTGACGATATGGTCCAGGATGGTAAACACACTAAGCCTAGATACTGGTTCTCAAGTGACTTATTTGGCGACAGGTTTTCGAATTTGAGAGTGGTAGCTACCAAGGCGGGCATTGTAAGGAAATACCCTTTTTTTTTTTTTTTGACAGGGGGAAATGCAGTTAGGAAATACCCTACCACCATGCTATGGTTTCCGCACTATGTTTTCCTTCAACGAAAGCTCAGGCTAATTTTAGAGTTGGGTAGGTGGTTTTGAACCCGGTAGTGTGTAAATGCATTTCCCCCCGTCAAAAAAAAAAAAAAAGGTGGTTTTGAACCCGCGTCCATTGACGCCGAATCCGGCTGCACTATCCACTGAGCCATCATCGCTTTTTATACAGAACCCTACTTATTTTCCTATTTTTTTTTCTATTATTAGGATAAAGTAAAAATATTTCTCATAAATTCAACCATTTGACCGTAAAACTGTGCATTGAACCGATTTTATTTTGTTTATGAGTTTTTTTTTTATGCGGAACCCTAATTATTTTCGAAAAGTAGAAGTACCCTATGTTACATGGAGTAACTTCAGCTATCTACCAAAAAAGTCCCGTTAAAATCGGTCTAGCCTTTCCAGAGATAACCTATTAATTAGGCAGACAACAATTTTAAAAATTGTATTTTTGGTATAGGTATCGTATATAATACATTCATATCTATTTAGAAAAAAAAAGTTGGATATTATAAGCAGACACTTCAATTTTATTTATTAGTGTAGATATTGCTTGAACTGTACTTTTATCTTATTATTAAATGCAACGGACGCCGTTGTTTTAGGTTATAAATTAAATTTAGGTTACAATTACTTGAGTCAAATGACTCAATGAAGCTAAATAGCTTCCCGAGTCTACCAAGGTACCAGAATAAATAAGACCTTTATATCTGTGACCCCGCGTGGGGTATGATTGATTCATTGTGTCCTTCTAAGAAAAATTATGTCGGAAATGGAAAAGGGTACATAACGCGTGATATTACAATGACTAGGCATGTGAGTTGAGACGACTTCCGCTTATCTTGTCAAGTATTTGAATAAATAATGGACCGCTGGTCTTTTGAATCTTTCCCAAATCCTAGCATCGGTCGACTACACATTTTAAGAGTGATTATAGTAACTGATCATCGATGAGTTTACAATTAGATCTAAAGGTAAGAAACGATTTAAAAATTACGGTTGACGGGTTATATATTAAAGTTATGACTAATAGAAATAAAATATCAACATCCTTTTCATTTATACTTATGATGGTTCAGTTACTGCTGTGGCCGGATTCCGCGTCGATGAACGTAGATTTGTACCAACTCTAACAAGCCTGAGTTTTCGATGGAGGAATACACCGTAAGAAAAGTATAGTATTGTGACAAGCATTAGAAAATTAATAATGCCCTCCTAGTTAGCTACTACCTTCAAGTTTGGAAACCTGTCGCCAAGTAGTTTGGGTTGTCGCCTGTCGTCGGCTTCATCGCTGAGAGCCATGATCTCAAGCCTTAGGGTGTTTACCATTCTGGACCACGTCATCGCTTGAGGTGAGTTTGTTCCCAAAGCCCTGAGCCTGTACAATATAAAAAAACTCGATACATTTAAGCGTACATATAAATATGTCATGTTATCCCATATAATAATGTAACATATAAAATTATGCAAGTAAATAGAAGATATCTCAAGCAATAATAATAATGTATTTTGAAATTTATTGCAAACGACTAAAACAAATTACTTTGGTTTAATATATTTTGTCATTAACAAAATGTAATGACCGAGATACACTAGGCCAATATGTCGAGATGAGTCATTCGACCATCGTTCATCTAACTGTAATAATAATTAGAAATAGATTAGCTGTTGGTTTATGTACCGGATTACATCCAGTAATTTATCAGTTTTTGTTAGATTTAATTCAAAACATAAGAAAACGAATATATTATTAGCTAAAAAATGTTCTTAAAGTAATAGGGAAACGTTCGTGTAATGCGTGTTAAACATTCGATAAAACACGAAAATTTGATTTTTACCAGAATATAAAAATTGCCAAATTTTAACAGAAATCAACAGGCGTGATGACTGTTTTGTTGTAGTTGTACTCATATTTTGCTAATATTCAATAAATATCTATTGCAATAATGCTCCATTAAAATCTGAAACATAGATTTAAAAAATGATTTTATTTTAAACTATCTGGGGGCCCGCGGCTGCGCCCGCGTTTCTTATAAATTTTCACTGCGTAATATAGTTTTTAATTTTTTTATACGGGAACCTAATTATTTTCCAAAAAAAAATTAATACTAACATTAAGCACACAAATTCAAATACCTGCCATTATAACTGTGCATCGAATCAGATTTCATTCACAATCCCATGAGTTTTAATTTTTTTACGCGAAACCATCATTATTTTCGAAAAACAAAATTAGCCTAATTTATGCGGAGTAACCTCAGCTATCTACCAAAAAAATCGTTTCCGCCGTTCCGGAGTTTACCCGGAACAAACAGACGGACTGACAGACAGACAAAAAATGTAAAAATTGTATTTTTGGTAAAGGTATCGTGTATACATATTTTTGATATTACAAACAGACACTTCAATTTTCTGTAATAGTATAGATAAACTCTACTTATAATTATGCTGTTAATAAACGTACGGACCGGACCGCTGACATGGTATGTCGAGCAATCAAGGTCATCAGTCGCCTAAGCAAGGATGGAGAATTAGATTTTTCAAAAAGATCGATTTTTTGGATCGATTCACAAACCATCGAGTTACAAGAGATCAATTTTTTTTCTTTTTGTTTAGTTTGACTGTATTCATAAATAGTATTCTTCCAGTGGTCGAAATTGAACTATAATCATAATTTATTGCAAAAACTGTTTCCAATTTTTTTTAACAACAGTACTAACGGTCATCAATAGCAAGAGCAACTAAACAAAAAAAGAAGAATGCCTAACCTACTAAGGAAAATATACTAAACTGTTTTATTTTTGCTTATTTATAGATTATCAACATATTATAGAAAACAGATAGGACACTCTAATAATCGATACTTTATTAGTTTGAAAGATCGATCTTTTAGGCCTCGATGTTTTGTGAATATATTCATCAAACTTAGATTCGAATTGATTCAAAAGACGATCTTTTTCGTAAAGGATTCTCCCCCATCCCTACTTAGAGGACTGATAACCTCGGCAGCCCGCCGTACTATCTCCGCGGTCCGGTCCGTACGTGTATTAACAGCATTAGCATTATTGATTCTTATAACAAAGAGCGCAAGTCATCGCCGTTTTTAGATTATGTACCTTACAATTTTTATTCGCTACCCAACATGTGACAAGTATATATATATATATATATATATATGTACTTAACTTATATTTTTAATCTACTCCATCAGGGGAACATGGTTTTATGGAAATTGGTGTCATAAATAGATCAATCCATTGAATACCAATGTTTCAAAGTTTCAGTTGTGCGTTCTAAGAGTCCAATGAAAAATAATGAAGGTGCAACTCAGAAGACACTAAGACAGGATATTTCTCGGACACTGAATATGCATGAATTAAATAACTATTTGTAATATTAACTTTTTCCTTTGTATGAGAATAATTATATACTGTCATGGCTGTTACTGACAAATCACAATACATATGAAAGGCGGAATTACTCATACACCCTTTGACACATCCAATTGATATTTGCATGAGACATAGATATATTTGCTTGCAAAAGTAATAGAAATGGTAGGTAAGGCGAGGGTTGCGCAAGCCGTCCCGTATTGCCCCACTCAAGGTGGCGGTAGGAACCGGGGGGTTTCGTAGGCAGTGATGGCTCTTCTCGCCGCGAGTCCCACACTAATCTGGTGTGTGGCAGTCTCTCACACTTGCTTGTGAGAGATTGTCACACAACCCCGGATCCAGCCTCTCCCGGGCGTACGTCCCTTTGGGTTAGGCTAGACAGCTAGTTCGTAAATGCATTCCATTCGAAGGAAAAAAAAAAGGTAAGGCGAGGGTGACTGAATACGTCGATACAGGTCGATCCAGGCGAACTTATCTTGACGAGATCGAACACAGGTAAAGAAAGGTCAGTTATAAAGTATCCATAAAAGAAGAATAAACCAAAGAGATGTGTTAAGATCGTACTAATGACTATCCCTATAGGAGAGAGGTGTGATGCCAAGTATATGTATGTATGTATTTATTATAGACAAGCTCTGTCCGTCAAGCGTTGCGATGCTACGGAAAGATTTTTTTTGGGTTACGAATCCTCGCGGGTGTTTGCAGGACAACTCACTAAAGTTATATCATAATCGTATGAATACTTTAGAAGTGCATATACGACAAACATACTTACGTTTGTTGCTGTGTGTGGTGCCGACTTAAGAATAGTACAACCCCATATCTTCCCGTGGGTGACGCAAAAGGCGACTAAAGGATACACCAGGAGATGGGCAGCAGTAGCATCCTCTGAGTACCGCAAACACCTGACTGAGATCGCCAACCCACCTGCCAAGCGTGGCGATTATGACAATTCCCCCCTTATCTTTGGGGAAGATATATCTTAACAATGGACGGCTTTACGGTTGAATGGATGGATACTTACGTTGATTTTTATTTATATATACATAATTATTATTCATATAACACATATATGTAATCTAACACTATTCAATGTTGAGTGAGAGATTCTTGTATTATTAATGTCATTGGTTACTTGAAAACAGCTGTATAGATTTGAATAAAATTTTGTATTTGAATAAACTTTTGCTTCTCAAGCGTACCTGGTTAAGAGCTTTTGTTCCCTGGGCGATTAGTCATTTTTTAATTAATTTATCGACTCAATAACTGATGACATTGCGTTAAATTGTTGATGATTTTTCGCAAATTAATAATAATATACATATTAATTAAGCTAAAACAGAGGTACTACCAACCTATGATGTGGATGGCAAGGCAAGATTTTAAAACACCGAGCTATGTTGGCCGCCCACGTACTTTATATTAAAAAAAAAATCATACTAGGTATCAATCAACAGATCAACAACCTTCCACAAGGATAAGTAGTAAATTCCCTATTATTCATTTTCATAGAAATGTCACGGTTACCAATTCACTACGAAATTCAACGAAGCTATGCGGCCCCCTATGAAATGCAGTATGAATTTCATTGGTTAACCGTATCAAGTGATCGTTCATTCTTAGTTGGCATTCATGATCACTTTTTGAGTTACATCCTTAAATTATTTAAAGCAAGTGACCTAACTATAGTATATAAAAACCACACTTTACTTTTATCAATACAAGACTAGGAAAAAATTATGGTTTAGTCACACAGCGGGCGGGTAAGAACGCCAGCGCCCAGCGAACAATCCCCTCTTCCTTCCTTCTTGGACCTTCTTCTCCGTGTTTTTGCTCTACAAAAGCGATCTGCGAGGAGGGGGAGAAAAAAAGACGCCAGCGCGGTTTTATGCGAGCCGAGCGCGACTTCTAGAGAAAGACGCGCTGGTGTCCCGATCCCGCCCACTGTGTGTTGCAGCCAATAACTAGGTTACCTTGGTGAAAGGGGTGTTTTACTAATCAATAAGTTTAACGTTCTCATATGCATAGAGAGAAATAGAAATCCTGATATCGTGATCATATAAATGTAAACTAATAATAATATAATTATATTAATATTATAAAGAGGAAAGATTTGATTGTTTGCATTGAATAGGCTCTGAAACTACTGAACCTATTTGAAAAATTCTTCCGCCATTAGAATCCTACATTATCCCTGATGAACATAGGTGATAGAATATTTTCAAAACAGGGATCCATATGGAAACTTCGATAATGTAAGCCAACGTGTCAAAAAAATAACAAAAAATATCGATGTATCGCGTACGTTGCGGAAATTATTGACAATAGAGCATAGTGATGTGATACAATTTTATAGAGGACATTAGTATAAAAAAAATACAAGATTCCATATGTCTAACTATTCCTCATTCCTCAGCACGTTACAGCGCTGAATATACTCTGAGAGAAGCATCGCTTTCGCAATATCCAGTACAATTGAGAGAGTTGTTGGTAGTCATATTTTATTATGTCAGCCATTAGAATCTTGGGTGAAGGTAGAAGCGTAGGTGACACCGTGATGAATATCGAAGACGCACTTCATTATCTACACTACAGGAATTTTTAAATCCACTAAAGTCTTCAGGACTGCCACCACACAAATTGACGTTATCAATCAAAATTCCAATCATGCTTATAAGAAATTTAAGCCTCCCGAGCATGTGCAATAGGACGAGGCTGCTTATTAAGGAATTGAAGGATAATTTAATAGTAGGGACCATTATCACCGGGCCGGTCAACTAGCTCAAATACCGAGGATACCAATGATCCCAACTAATCTACCAATTCCATTTAAACGGCTTCAATTTCCGGTAAAAACATATTTCGCATTAACTATTAACAAGTCCCAAGGTCAAACTTTCGAATTAGTAGTACTTTCGACCTACAAAAAGATTGTTTTACTCATGGCCAACGTAAATAATAATAAAAACAATTTAAAGAAAATCATTAAAAACTTTCTTTATAATGTACTCTTTCTTAGTAACCCCCGACGCAAAAAGAAGGGTGGGTGTGTGTTTGTTAAAAATATAATTTTTGGAATTTTTGTTAAATATCCGTACGCAGATGGAGCGGGCCGCTAGTCTTGTATAAAATATACAAATGCAGTCAAAGGATTGCAATATATTCGGGCATATCAAAGTATATCGGACGCTTATCACAACCCGGCAACGTGATAACGTAACACATTTTATTTCAAAGTTTGAATTCTCAATGTGATTACGTGTACTAATGTAATGTTCGAAACATCAAAAATATGTTTATTATAAAAAACTATTCTTAATTTTTTTCTTACAATTGGCATCATTACTCAACAGTAATAAAACATCTTGAGAAAACCCATGATGGTAGGGCATTTGCTAATAATGCCCACCTGGTTGGCTACCACCCTCAAGTTTGAAAACCTGTCACCAAATACCTATAGGTGTGTTCTGGGAGCATCACTTGATAACCAGTACCTCTAGGCTTAGTGTGTTTACCATCCTGAACCACAACGTCACTTAACATCAGGTAAGATTGTGGTCAAAACACTGAGTATGTACCGTATTCAGCCGGTTCCTACCTCTGTGAACTTGGCAGCCGACTTTCGACTAATAACTTTGGATAATGACATTAAAGTAAATAATTTTTCACCATATAGGTATAATATATATTTAGAACCCGGCCATGCTACTACGTTTTAAGTTTTCTTTGATTAACCCTTAAAAAACGAGAACAAAAATGTCTGGTTTTACCGTCGTTTTCAGACTTCTGTCTAACATAGCCAAAATTATTATAATTGGGAAAAATTATAATTGGGGAAAAAATTTAAATCAGTTTAGTTTTGAAGGAGGAAACAGGAGAATGTGAAGTGATAATTTCGTCTATTTTGCATATGTGCTCTCGGATAATTAGCCCGAGAAGCAGTTATTCCTTTCGCGCTTCATAGCCCTTTCATTGGGGCGCAAAACATTAGCAATAGATTTCTGAAATACCTACTCTTCAAATATGTTTTTTCATAGATTTTCTAACATTATACTGGTGTTATAAATAGTTTTAATTTTAGTATTCTACTGTTATTCATTTATAAATAGAAAACACGTAATCTTAAAGACTTAAATATGTGCTAATATTAAATCATCAATGGATTTTACAAATATGTTAGTTAATAAACATTATTATTTCCCGCTTATGGGGAAATTATGATACGTCATGGTATTATAAAACGTATACTTATGAATATTATATAGTAACATACGTTTATAATTCGTGTAAATAAATAATTTATAGATTGGTTTTTTAAATTTACGAACAAATATATTTTTATTGTAATTAATCATTGTTACTTGTTACATTACGAGCTATGACAGTCATTCATTAGTGAGCCATCAATTGTATTCAGTAATGAAACCCGTGATTTTATTGTAACTATCAAATTACAAATATGAAACAGAACAATAAAGTTATTCGATATTGTTTGAAAAATATCTAATTTAATATATTGTTAATATACACACTTATATTATAAAATAAACAATTTTACACGAATTACTTAAATATGTGTATTTAATTTCTACATTTTTCCAATGAGGCAGTAGGTACCTTTTTTTTTTTTTTTTTTTTTTCGAGGGGAATGCATTTACGCACTAGTTGTCCAGCCAGATCTGATAGGGACCCCCCCTTCCAGATCTGGTTGAAACACGTCTGAAGATGTGTGACAGTCTCTCGCACGAAAGCACGAGAGGCTGTCACACAGGATTAGTGTGGGACTCGCGGCGAGAAGCGCCGTTGACCACTACCCACTAAACCCCCCGGTACCTCCCGCCACCTAGTTGGAGCAAACACGGGATCGGACTATGCATTCACCGCGAATGCTCCAGTGGCCGCCAAAAGATACATCCTAGTCACAACCGGGAGAGGGTAGAGAGAGAGCCTCTCCCCCCCTCGCCCCGAGCACCCTCAACTCCCGACATCTGTGGCGCGGACCCCCCACTCAACTCATCCTGTTATAATCAACAGGATATAGCGAGAAGAAGGGGCCCGGGCCACAGCTGCCTAGCCTTCTAGACTAAAAACTAACCGCCCTCAGTCCCATATAAATGGGCACCTCCGCCGTCTCGCACGTTGTCGCCGCCTGCGCTGAGGATCAGCAGCAGGGTCGATCTCTCGCTCGCGTTCCGCAGCCTCCCTCTTCGCCATCGCTGCCTCGCAGAATGCCTCAACCGCCAGCCACCCAACCTCGCTCGCCAGCATAGCCTCCACCACCTTCGGCAGACTCAGATCCCCACCCACAACCCTCACCAACTCCCGCCTCTGCTCAATGAACCCCGGGCACTCCTCCAGCACATGTTGTGCTGAAGGCAGTAGGTACCTAGCTTTTTTATTTCAAAAATATTACCTAATGAAAGTCTTGGTTAAATTATTTAACTTCATTGATAAAGTAATTTTGATTAGGTACTGAGAATAACGGACATATATTTAGTTTTTGGGTTAACTTATTAAGACTAACAACAAATTCAATCATGATAAAACTATATGAATATAGCAATAATAGGTCAATTGATAAACGTCCTTTTTATATATATATTAATTATTATGTTATATTTATCCATGTTCAAAGAGCACCTCTCTTTGTTTATTAATGATCTTTAAGTATCAATAGTACAAATGACATTCAATTGATGCAGTAAATATATAAATTTGAAATTACATTGACATTACAAAGTATTGTCGTTCTAGATTTTAATAGAACTTGACTAAATTGACTTCTCTTTGATTTTAGTTCGGCTAGTTGGGTTAAATTTATATTATTATAGTTCAATTATATATATGTAAGGTACATATATATAATTGAACTATAATAGAACTATAATAGAACTATAATTTTCTAAATTAAAATACATAGTAGGTATTCAATATATACTCGACTGAATATAGTCTCGACAAGAAATGCTTTGAAATCTTAACAAGATTTGCGAGTTCGTATTAAAAAACAAAAACAAAAAATACTTCTTTGAATTTAGGTCCTGAAACAGCGTTAATGAACGTCAATATACTACAACGACTGGTTCGGAAAACAACCCGATCATCGAGAAGAACCGGCAAGAAACTCAATCTGGTTTTGTTCATATATTTTTATATGAAACTATACATTTAGTAGATGCACGAGAAATAATTTCCAGACATAACCATCATTCATATAATGATTCAACCTTGCAAATTAAGTCTAGCTTGACAATGTTGTCTGAATTTATTGTCTAATAAACCGGTAATATGTTTTAGGACTTTATTGTAAAATCTAGCATTGTTACTTACTAGTAAGTCTGAAACATGGACCTGTTAATTTATGTTTATTCCTTGTATTACAATTATGCTGGTCAAGTTTATCTAAATTAGTACGGGTCCATACAGTAAGTTATCAAGAATATTGCTCGAACTGCTCGTTTTCTTAAAGTAAGTAACGTACCTACTTTCCCCACAACAAAATACCATAAGACATCAAACCCATGAAGGTAAGCAAAGTAGGTTAATCTAGCTGTGACAATATTGCCTTTGTAATGGGAATCATTACGTATATTTTTATATACGTCTTTTTTTATACGTCTGTTTTGAATCCTAAATGGAGAGTAAAGATTTTTTACAATAAGATGAAATAAACAAATTTCCGTAGTTTTATAGTAAGCTTTACTTAAGATACTGAAGGCATGGTGGCAGCATGTTCTTTCTGAACAAACTCTTTATAAATAAAGATTTAAAAAAACACTTGTATTGAATAAAATAAATATTTTTGCTTACAAATAATAAATATAGCAAAATAAGGAATTATTCATAAATAACGTAAGATATGCTATTAAGTACAAAATTATCTAAGTAGGACGTAATTTACAAATATAGATACTTTTCTCGTTTTTTTTTTTTTTACAAAACTAAACAGCATAACTGAATACAATTTTAGATTTTAGAGATTTTTTATTTGTGCAGACAATACTGTCAAGCTTCTGAACGTGCGACCTAAACATTTAAGCGCGATTGTGGATAACATTTTCACAAATCATTGCTTACATACGTCGGGGCTTCTGTAGTGTCTGGGGGTTCGATATAATTGATACAGTGGTAACTACGCCCCTGTATTTATTAAACCTATTTTATATGTATCTATTTGCGTCTCTGTCTACTGTTTGATAAATGATCATGGAGTGAACGTAGCATCGTTCGGCGTTCGGTTATCGCTGCGGGTCAAGACCGCAGAGTGCGGTGTTGTCTCTTATTACTCACGTCATTATATACTTCATTCAATTACACAGAACAAGTAACTGGACACACAACTACTAAACGTTAACTCATTTTTACACATAAACAACTTACTACCGATTTGTCATTGCTACGTTACGGTTCTTCGAGATTTTAGTGTGTCAGAAGTGATGAATTTGTTTGTTTATTTTTTTGTCATTATGTGTTATTTTTGTGTATTTAAATGTGCGATAGGTAATTTCGCTAGAAATAATTGCGTCTGTTTTAAATTCATATCATTGGATTACTTTATCACGTAAGTTATTCTTGATCTAGATTTTACTAATTACTTAAGTATTATGACATAAGTTTCGTTAAATTATATTTGTTATTTGCTAAATTATAGTCGATACAGTGTATTTTTATGAAATAATTATCTAATTATTTTCCAATTATCTAATTCCGATCTTCCTATTTTCTACATTAGAGATTTTTTAGCTCCATACATAACATAAGCTCACGCCTGTTATCCCCGAAGGGTTAGGCAGAGGTGAAGTAGCGAACTACACCACCCACATTTCGCCGAGCTTAGTTACGTCCCAGATGTGACAAGGGGCGAGCCTGTCGCCATATCGGGCACAAATTCCAAACTCCGGGATGATATTGAGTAGAAAAACCCAATACTACTTGACCCGACCCGGGGATCGAACCCGAGACTTCAGAACGGCAGTCGCACTGTAATACAACTGCGCCACCAAGGCAGCATGCAAGCATGCATGCATGCACCAAGCATGTATGTCAGTAAAATCATTTACAGATGCCAGTTTAATTCTTATTTTATTTACTCTACTAATTTTAATTACTCAGAAACTATAACTATATTTTAATGATATCATGTCGATTTAAGTCTGAAACATGTCTGTTATAGTTAAAATATTGGAAATAATTCCTAAATGTTTCATTTCCGATGTTAATCATTCAATGTAAATGTGTAATGAAAAAGTATTCTTTCATAAAATAGAGAAAAGGATTTCATTTTAGTATAAATTGCAGTGCATCGCTTGGATGAACTTTTGAACAACTTTTTCTTAAATTCTTTTATTATAAGTTCTCCCACGATGATCCTAAATATTTTTTTCATGTGTTCTATTTTCAAGTTTATTTCAATTTTATACTCATCACTATCATCATATTATACTCCGTAATCCATAATTTTATTGTATTCAGAATATTTTCGAGTTTTTGTTATCAAATTGTTTTATAGATAACCGAAACAATGTTTCTTGTAGTAATTCAATATTCTTGTAATCAGATATTTTGATAATGAATCTGTAAATATTTTAACAGTAAGTTTTAATGATAAATTATTTTACGTATCTTTTTTCTTTTACTTTCGAAGTGATTTTTTCTTAGGGTGAAATCTATAGAGCGTACTCAGGCTTATCTGAACCTCACCTTAGTTCAAACTTTGCTTAACAAATGCTCAGCGCAATCTTAGGTTTCGATTTTATACTCCGGATCTTGAGAATAATTATCAAATTATAATTTATTACTGTACCGAGTATAGATTGAGACATTTCGTTACGTCGCGTTCCGCGTTCAGCTAATACAAATCCAACAGTTTGTGTGGTGGTGTCTTACGACAATAATCCCGATCTGGTCGCGACTACCATACACATGGTAAAATGCCGCTATTGTGACATATTTCGATCCGTCATATTCCGCAATCAGCCAATATAGATCCGACAATGTTTGTGGTGGTAAGACAATAATCCCGATTGGGTCGCGACTACCATACACAAGCTATTGTGACACGTTTCAGCTCATCTTAATTTAACATCCGGTGAAATGCATTCATTTTGCAGAGCTCGATAAAAATAGCTAAGATTCCCGTAAGTCGTTGAATCTGACGACTAAGAGCCGATTTTTTGATCAAAAAATTGGCTCTAAGACATTGCTCAGCTTAAGCTAAGCAAATGCTAAGCTTGTAACTATAAATTTTATTTCTTTAGTTAAGTCTGAAATAAGCCTGAGTACGCTCTATTACCCTGATTTTACCCTTAGATATAAATATGCTGAGTCGATTCATACCACGATACCTAATAAAATAAAATATGTAATAATGTTTTATGTTCAAAATAAATAAGTTTATATCAGCGATTTTATTTTCAAGTTTTGTCGTTCCCAGAACTAACTTTACGTCATTTATTTAGTCAACATAGTATATAAATATTAGGACGTCGTCTGCATAACGTGCATACTGTGCATAGTTAGTTTGTTTCAAAGACATTGTTTGATTATATCGCGAAAAATGAAACTGTCACACCTGCAAACGGAATGCGCTGATTGTTCAAAGTCATAACGTTTACTAACGTTTTAACTAACTTTAATTTATTAATTATACTTAGTTTGTAAAAAGGAATTTATTCCGACAACCCTGAAAGGTCAAAGTGAAGGTTCTTACAAATTGATTTATGGCTCATAGTAAGACACGTAACTACTAACGTACATGTGACATTTTAAAACTCTCACTCAGCACCTTAATAAAAAAAAGACAAGAAAATCTCGATTTCACATCTCCGAATTACAAAATTGATATTATTGAAATAATTCCAACGCTTGCGTTATCACGCGGATAAGGAGCTTTGCTTAGAATTGACAAAGGCGAGTCGAATATATGGACAATTTTGCTTATGTCATATTCGTGCGGCCCCTAAGTTTAAGCGTTCCGTGAAGGAAAATGTCGTGGCAAAACAATGCCATGGTGCCAAACAATGACATTTTCTAATGTCCGCAATGCTAAATACAAATGAAGTTGACAATGTCGCCTAGGTTAATTCGTTAAAAATCTTGAAATAAATCAAAGCTAGTGATATTGTTCTCGAGCGCCAATACGTATACAGTATGCGCATATAAATAAGAAAACTATGCTCTCTACAATGAAGGGAAAGCGTGTATATCTTGAGGAGTGATTTTTTTTATTAAATGATAAAATAAAAACTATACATTTCTTTGCATCTCCGTGCGCAGTACCTAACGTTTATTCCTATAGAAAGGGTCTTTTTAGTAGTTATTATCACAGATAGGTTAATAACACTAATCTGTGGTTATTATTTTGAAGACCTTAGTAAAAATTAGATTGCCCTTTGGAACAAACGAGTTTGTTAAATAAATTTCATAAATCTTAAAACTTATTTAGTCTCGTATTTTTAAGTATTATATCAATCTGTATTATATCTGTAATGTAGTAATTATATCAAACAAGTGCAATTTGTTAACTAAATAACAATAAAAATAAAACTTTCTAAAATTATTGTTCATAGTTTTTTATAGGTTTGTTTGATAGTGTCAATGACCGAATGACACACATATATTTCTTGTATATTAACCCCTTGAGCACTAACCTGGCGTTTACGTCAGCTTTCCATTGTTTTCCTATTGTCTCATTTTTATAGGTAATCGACATATCAAATATCATTCCAATCGGTCAAATCGTATTTAAGTTAAATCCAAATATACGGTTAGAAAAATAGATAGACCAATATGTTATATGATAATGTCAAATTAGATTTAGATCGAAATCTCTAAATAGACGCATGACACACAATAAGTTAAAAAATTTCATGTAGAATAAATTTATTAACATACACTTTTATATATAATAATAATTAATATTTGTTTGTCGTCTATGCGCTCCTAAAGTAATAATAATAATAAATTTTAACAATTTACAAAATATAGAGGGTGTATTGGAGCCGGTTAAAAAAGTATTTTGAGTTCAGGCACCAGTGCCTTTTGAAGTTTACGTACACATTTGTTTGGGGTTTTAAAATTAAAAGTCAATACACGTGTAGTGTTCTTATGAGTTGGATGTCAGTGTGAGTATAATTTATTGGGTTTGAGTGAGTGTAGGTCTATTTTTAATTTTCATTAATCCCACCCCATACTAAAATACAATAAGTAATAATAGACTGTCATGTGGCAACACAAGTTAGTTTTTCATAAATCAGGATAACTAATGAAACTAACGGAACCGATACTTTACCGGTTATCTGTCCCAGTTCTCCAAAAAAAAAAACCTTTGGGACACAAAATTGTCTCGTTTTCCCGCAAAATTATGAGTATTATCGAGAATGACAAAAACAAAATATTATAAAAAGATCAACGATATTGATACATAAGGTGGATATAAAAAGATGTGTCAAGAATTTTATTCTTACTTAAAATGATCAGCGACTGTATCAAAAGATATTTATTCCTCTGACAAATATAAATAGAACTAAAAATGCACAATAATTTTACTTTGTCGTAATAATTAACTTTTTCTAAATAATATACATTCAAAAAAATGTATTTTGTATGGAACCCTTTTTCCCATTTTTATTTGGGGTCGGCGCAACATGTCTTCCTCTTCCATTCTTCTCTATTTGTTGTCATCTCCGCATTCACTCCTTTTCTAAACATATCATCTTTCACACAGTCCATCCATCTTTTCTAAACCGAAAAATAAAGAAATAAACGGTCACGTTATCCTAAACCATTCGTCCAATCGTGATGAAATTGATCAGTTATCCTGCGTACGCCTACGAATGTTCTTGTCCCAACAAAATTGCTTCCGAATTGCTGTGTACGACGGATATAACTAGAATAACAAAACAAATTATAAATTACGAGTGCCATGACATCTACTTAGAGACAGATGCTAAAATAAATATAATTGATGCGATAAAGCAACTTGTAATATTATATCGAACTTAATACAAACCACATAAACAAATAATCTATCATACGTACTTGTGTAACCATAATCTTTTACAATCTGCACTTTACTGCAATCCTTATTTATATATTTGCTCAGCTTTATTTTACCGCAAGATTTTCAACTTGAAGATTTATTTCAGTTGAGAAACGTGAATCTTTTGAGAACGAAGGATACCCTTCCAATAAAAATATCAATAGAAAAATTACTTTACGTTTGATTTATTTTTCAAAAACTCGAAGGCAACTGGATTTTATGAGCCCTGGTCAAACATAACTTAATAGGAGTAATTACGCTTGACTATTAGCAGGTTATTTAATAATCAATCTATAAATTATAATTAATACTAGCTGTCTAATCGCGGTTGCGCCCGCGTTTCATATATTTTTTTCTTCACTGCGTTTTAATTATTATACGGAACCCTAATTATTTTCCTAAAAAAATTAGTACTAAGATAGAGTAAAAATATTTCTCATAAATTATAGCACTTGCCCGTAAAACTGTGTATTGAATCGGATTTAGTTCAAATTTTTAGGAGTTTTTTTTTTTTTTAAACGGAACCCTAATACTATTTTTAAAACTAAGATAAAGTAAAAACATTTCTCATAATTTTAAGCACTTGCTCGTATATCTACATGGAATCGCATTTTATTCCACTTGAGTTCCATGAGTTTATATTTTTCTCGCGGTACCCTAATTATTTTCGTAAATAAAAATACCCTAAGTTACCCGGGGAGTAACTTTAACTATCTATCAAAAAAAAATCCCGTCAAAATCCGTCCAGCCGTTCCGGAGATTACCCGGAACATATAGGTATAGCATATACATTCATATCGATGCAGTAAAAAAAAATAATTTTGACATTACTAACAAACACTTCAATTTTATTTATTAGTATAGATTGGCACAATGTAGCCATTGAAGATATAGACTATATAGTTTATATGTATGAATGTACGAAAATCCCAAGTATGATGCGAATATTATCCATAATTCTTATAAAGTATAAACCCTCCTAAGAGCTGTCATACGTTGAAAAAATTGTATCCATGTAAGAATGAAATACAGTAATACTCCGCTTAGCGCGACCCCGTTACGCGCGGATTCACTATAACGCTAATGTCAAATTTCGCGCTCAAATGTCTCGCATTACGCGAAAGAGTGCATATAAACATAATGTAAAGACAATAGATGTATTTTTCCGTAAAAAATAAGAGTATATATTGCATAAAGTGTTCTTAGAATTAAAGTGATTGATTAAAATGATTTGTATTTTTTGTATTAAATTTTGACTATGTTTAATCATAAACCTCGATATACGCGAATTTCAGTTAACGCGATTTTTTTCGGAACGTATCCCTCGCGTTAAGCGGGGTATTACTGTAGATAGTATTTTTGTGGATTACTGAATGGAATATTTAATGTAGTGATAACAGGTAAGGAATGAATGAAGATCCCTTTTGCTTATAAGTGTTTGTTGTTCAGACTCTTCGATATTAGATGAAGTGGTATCGTATATTGATATATTAGTATATAGAGTACTACGGTGATGAAATTTGAAGCGCTTTTTATCAATCAAAGGCAGATTTACTGGAGCTATTTTTCGAAAAGTTATTAGCATGCATTAGCATAGATTGTCCAAAGGAACTTTAGTACGATCTTACCAAATTTGGCTAGGCAGGGAGGGGAATAAAGGCAATGAAGATGTTCTTCATTGTTCATGTTCTGCTCTTTACTGTGTTCCCCACAGCAACGGGATGGAATCCAAGGGAATGCTAAGAAGTTTCAGACTGTAATATCGTTCCTATACGGCGGTTAAAATAACGTTTAACTCTTGATTTGATGTTTTTTTTCAAGCGAACGCATAGAGTAAGAGAAATTACGTAAGAAATAATATTAGTATCAAATTCATAGAATTGAAACCGCAACGTCTTTGATACTCTATGATTAAATCTGATCGCTGAATTTGTACCTTTTAAAGAGTTATGATAGAGCGGATAAATGACTCAACTAGACGACTCGTTCTGTTCGCCAGATTAAAACATTAACCCATGACCTGTATTCATTTAAACTTGCAATGTCGAAAAAAATGTCGGTTCAGTAGATGCTGAGAATACCCTTCATATAAACAAATTCATGCGCTCTTTAAAATATTAGCATAGGTGTTATATAGATAAGCGTACTAGTTTTTTATGTTTTCTGATCTTTGTAAATAAATTACTGGTTTGTCTGCTAGACCCGAATGCAATTTCCTATACTATTCAATTTTTTCATTATTTGTAGGATATTTGGTGGGATCTCAATCTCTCATGTAGTTCTTATTTGTATTTGACTCTTATGTTATGTGATTTCGTTGGTATTCTACTTAATATAGTTTGGTTATTGTGCTCAACTGGAGAGTATAGAGAATAGTAACATGAAGCTTGAACCCTGGCGTGCCCGGTGAAATATAAAATGAGATAGGTGAAATATATGTTAAAATTCGATCAACGTGATATTGGCAGAAATGTGAATACTAATAAATAAAATTGAAGTATGTGTTTGTTATGTTAAAATTATTATTATTTTTACTATATTGTTATGAATATACACGAAACATACACCAAAAATGCAATTAAAAAAAAAATCTGCCTTTCTGTTAGTTCCGGGTAATCTTCGGAACGGCTGAACCGATTTTGAAAAGACGTTTTTTGGTAGATAGCTGAAGTCACTAGTCAGTAACTTAGGGTACTTTAAATTTTTGAAAATAATTAGTGTTCGCGTACAAAAATATAAAACACATAAAAAGTTGAATAACATCTGATTCAATGCACAGTTTTACGGGCAAGTGCTTGAATTTATGAGAAATATATTATTTACTTTGTCTTAGTACTAAAAATTTTGAAGAAAATAATTTGGGTTCCGTATAAAAAAATTAAAACACAGGCGCAGCCGCGGGCGCACAGCTAGTAGTAAATAAATATAGTATAGTATACCCTCTATTGACAGTAATTAAAAACAAGAATTAAATTAATAAGAATTTATTAACATATTAAATTTTCTTATGTTCATATTAGCACGACAACTACGTTCCTGATTTTTTTTTATTTTAACATTCTACAGGTCATTACCCCTTGAGCACTTACCTGGAGTTTACGCCAGCTTTCCATTGTTTTCCTATTGTCTTATTTTTATGGGTACTCGACACATTAATCATCTGAAAATACACATAAATTAATTGGAACTATTAACAAAATATATGACTTTGGTAAAAGAATGTATCTTCTTTAGAATGACGTAAAATTTATACCGAAAATTTTTAATGTTGAGAACTTAGTGATAATAATAATTTTGATTGAATAAGAGCGCACTTTTTCACCGTTTTGGTAATAACGTGTTAGAGGCCAACCCTGAAATGACAAATCCGTATTTGTACACGGATCATGCTGTAACTACACCCACTCGATTATAACCGTATATGCTGCGTTTCAAGGCCACCAAATTATATTGTTGGTTATAGTGTACAGTATAAGTTATTAAACATATATAACACAAAGGTTTTTTTAAGTATGCACTTCAAGTCTCTTTGACTGTTCCCAATGGAATTCACGCTTCTATGAATTATGGAAAGCGAATTAATAGCATATCTATACTAATAAATATTTACTTTTGATTTTAGAAAATAATTAAGGTTCCCCGTAGAATAAATAAAACTCATAAAAAAATTGAATAAACCTGATTCAATGCACAGTTTTACGGGCTAGTGTTTGAATTTATGAGAAATGTTTTTTTTACTTCATCTTAGTATGTACTAAAAAAAAGTTAGAAAAATAATTAAGGTTCCGCATAAAAAAAAAAATCTCAGTGAAGAACATGTGGAATGCGGGCGCAGCCGCGGTCACACAGATAGTAGCGTATAAATTTGTACAGATTTATGTATTGCAACCTCGATAAAATAAAGATCATTAGGAATCCATAGTATTATTAGAGTGGTATGGTATTATTTGCATCGCAAATTAAGGAAACATTGTAGTTTATTCAACTTACGTTATAAAATATAAAAAATAATACAATTACAAGAACAATTTAATCATTTTGCAATAATAAAAAGAAATCTATTAAACGTTTTGGTTCCCGTAAGAGGTTTTAAGGAAATATGATATAGTATTGATATTATCAAAACTAGTGATATCGTACCGTAAAACACCTTATGACATTCCCTATCATCGATAACTAACTATAAATTCGATTAAAAGTAAAATGAATTAGATATTTTTCTTATCGCACATAGGGGCATTTTATAATAGTACATTTACTAAATATTTAAATTAATAATGACAAGTAAAAATTAAAAATGCGTGGCATGTATGTAAGGTTTATTTTACACGGTATAGGCTCAGTGCTTTGTCGTCAATCTCAGCTCATGTAAAGTGACGATGTGGTCCAGGATGGGAAACACACTAAGCCTAGAGGTACTGGTTCTCAAGTGCCACTGCCGCAACACACCTATTGGTTTTTGGCGACAGGTTTTCAGACTTGCGGCTGGTAGCTACCCAGGCGGGCAGTATTAGAAAATGCCTTACCACCATGCCATGGTTTCTTCACGACGTTTTCCTTCACCGAAAGCTTAGGCTGATTTTAGAGTTGGATATAGGTGGGCTCGAACCCGTGTCCATTGACGCGGAATCAGGACGCACTACCCGCTGCGCCATCAACGCTTCAATCGCTCTTACCGTCCACCCCTTTCCGGTCTCTCAACATTCGAATTCATTACGTTTTTCGCAAAACGCGTTTTTCTACAACACTGGTGCCCCTTTCAAACTCACTGTAACTCATTCTCATCCCGAACTCTGTTCTATATTTAACAAAAAATAGTTTTTATTAATTCAGTTTGAAAACCAAAATCTAAAAATTTGTTTTTTTTAATGTAATTCTTCGGTAGTTTGTTACCTAACTTAAGCATTTGTCAACCTTTATAAGGTTGTTAACCTTGTGATTAAGATCTCTGATTATATTTTTATGAGATTATAATTCAAGAATGTCTTTATTTAGTATGCGGATTATTTAACTCTAAACAGAGAATATTTGCTAAAATTTGCTCAATTTACTAGAAAAAGTAAAAGTAACAGTAACAGTAAAAAAGTAACAGTAACGTTGTTTAATGATCTAAAAATAAATTAAATGAAACTTCTGATTTGCTATTACATAGAAAATTTGATCGACATCTACCTTTAATTTAGGTTTTTCGAAAAACAATAAGTAAAATTGTAAAGGGCAATTCATGGATAATTGATTACATATACACATTATAAGTCGTGAACAGTATTTAAAGAGGTGTCTTATCATCATCGTCTTTCAGTTAACAATCAGTCACGAGATATGGCGGAGGTATCGTTATTCTCGCGCTTCCTGCGGTTTCCTGTTTTAATAAGACATATCTACGTGTTTATCATGTGCGTTTGCTTTGATTTCAAATGATAAGTATAAAAACTGCGCGCACGTTTCATTTATATACTTGTGGATAAGAAAATATTACATGAACTCATTTGTTAATTAATTATATAAATGATATAATAAAATTGTTTATTAATTTCATTGTTGTAGGGAGGTGGCAAATGCTTGGGAGAGTCGAGTCGGACCGCCGGATCAACCGGCGTCCGCCGACCGCATACAGAGTCTCTTCAACGACATCGAATTGTATCCCACTAAGACTCAGGGTAAGTACTAGTTTCTAATATTATAAAACGTCTACTTTTTCAAATGAAAACTTCTTTAGCGGCGTTGAGCTATTCTCGGTATGGGAAAAACTTATAGTGTCATGTTACCAATGCTCTGACGTCAACCGTCAACATGAGAGTATGACAAATATAAAATGGCGGTTAAGTACTGGCGTTCAGAGATAAATAATAAAATGTATACTTACGTGGCATTTTGATTATGAATAAACTATACGAAAATGTACATAATTATTGCTGGAAGCGCCAATACATGTAAAAGGCAGAAAAATTTTATATGCTGAATGTTAGCTTAGGTTATGTTACTAATTTCTATTAACAAATTGTGAATTTCTAAAGTTTCGAGTTTTCATTTCTGTTAGCAGTCCCCATGGTTGTGTAGTTTTTTTTTATTATGTCACAATAGCGCATGCGTTGCAATACTCTTAGTACTGCAGCTTATAGTGAACTAGGAGGCATGACTCCATGCAACACGTTCCGATGTTTATAATTATAATACATATAGTATTGTGTTGTCTTTTTAAATGAGCATTAAATAAAATATCATTTAACACTAGAACGACGGGAAAATCTATCTACCTACAAAGACGGCGACCGGTCAAATGACTGCCCCAATTTATTTAATCTTTTTTTTAAATTTAAGTGCTAAAAATGGTAGCTATAGTAATAACACAGGGTATTATGTATCATAATTATATTAATTTATGTACAATTTTTACATTTTAACATTTTGTTTTTGTTACAAGAGCCGCAAAGTGGCTTTTTGCAAGTGTCGCATAATTTATTTGTTTTATTTTTGCACTTTTGTATATAACACTCTCGCCTTTTCCGAATTTCCGGATTTTGAGAAGATCGAGAAGTAGAAGGTGTGGACTCTTCGGGCAAGGGATCAGTTTCAGAGGGTCTCGGTTCGATTTCTACTTTGCCGCTAAGTTCACTTGCTAAATTTAGTATGAAATTTTTCTTCGTTTTATGTTGGTACCTGACATTTTTTTAATACAAAATGAAGGAATTTATACCTGCAAGGTCTAAGATATTGAAAAATACCTGTACAGGCCACCTTCGAGATGCCGCTTTGACACTATATTTTTTTGCCATCTGGTCAGCCACATCCACGCCGTACTTGGTAGCATTGTAAAAAATCACAGTTTCTGGTTTTTTCTTAGGATGATTAGCATCTATATCAACATTTTCATGTAACGTGCTGAGCAATAAAACGTTCTTGTTTCGTTTTCCTTGATAAATCCACTTATCGGATACCAGCCGTCAAATGACTGCCGCCGTCTTTGTCGGTATATCAAGATTTTAAATAATAAACAAAAGAGATGTGAGTTATTTTCATACATAGTTTCATTTAACTAGCAATATTAATAAAAGTCACAAAGTTTCAGTACATTAAGTCAAGTGGTTTTTGAGTTATTCAAAATTTAAATTCAAATTGCAGTCAAATGACTGCTCCCGTCTTTCTAGCGTTAAGCGTCTTAATTGGGGTGTGGCGACTGTGGAGATTATAAAGCTTTACTTTTCAGCCTGGATACGTTACATGTTGCCGGGGTACACCATTATTGTAGCTACATGCGAAATGATGCAATATAATTTGGCCGTCTGTCTCGTGTGCGACTGGTCATGATTGGACTTAATCTCTTAATCCGAAAGCTATCAAATCGATGACTGAAAGTGAGTGTGGATAAAACTTTGTTCAGCGATTTGTTTGCTCGGAAAAGAGATTGTAGAGAGAGAGCAGAAGCTATCAATGCACATGTATATTAAGATACAATACCCCTCCATACGTTCGTCGGATAGGTCTTCAGCACCCAATTCCTAAAAAGAGGACCCTCAAAAGAGTCTCCCCATCTGTCAGAAAGTAGAAGTAATGCGAAAGTAGTTGTTATTCCCCGATCAAGAAGGTAGAATCAGGAACACCATGAAATTTTTAGTAGATAAGAATCCGATATACCCAACTTTTCGCTGATCGGCGGGGGTTGGTATCTTAGGCAAGATAGCTCCAAGTAATAACAAACAAAAGGTGAAATATACCCGTAATTCCACAAATTTTACGTATTTATTATATATAATTCCTAGTCTAAAGTCGGGATAGATATAAAAATAGGGAAAAAAAATTGTCGTCTTAAATTATGTTTATAATACTTACCCGTCGTCGGATCTTGTTCTTGTCGATTATATAACTTTTAATAACCGTTTTATTACTTTTATTTTTTTCACTTAAATTTATTGCATACAAATATTTCCTTAAACGTGATCTTGACTTCCTAAGTGATCTAAATTATAAAGCAATAATTGCCAAGTGTTAAGTAAGTCTTAAAATTGGTGATTAAAAAAAAACTTGCATGATACCAAAAAAAAATACTATTATACTAGTATTTTCTTTGTACTTCCATTTTTCGTCACCTCCCGTCAATATGTTATATGAATATGATTTTTTTTTTTAATTTTAGTTTATATAAACTAAAATTACCGAATATATAAATTAATACAAAATCACAGGTAATCTGGCAATAAATACTATGTTTCTTATTTACATAACGCAGTCATTTAGAGAATATGACTGTACATAAATTATATACGGACATTTTATGATTTTAATCATCTCATTAATTATGATTATTGAATATTTACTAAAGTCTTTGACATAACTTGACGTATTGATGACTGTTCCACGATTGTATTTCCGATAATATCACTTCGTCACTAACATCATGCACGCTGAATCAACATTCGCACTCCATAAAAATTACACAAAGTGCATATAGTTCCGCATATTGTAACTGTTAGGTGGTACAGTTAATGTATAGTAAGTACATGAATGATTAAATCGGTGATACATTGTTACAGATGTATTGCACAGATAATAAATAATATATCGCATTTTTGTATGTTATCAGTGGTCGAAGAATGCGCACTATCAAGCGTGTCTGATCACGTAATAATTGATTCAAGGTACCGATTTACCTACCTTTCTTCCTTCGATGATTTACCGTGTAGCAGACGTTTTATTGTTTCTCATTAGTTGTTTTTTTTATACTGATCTAATCGAAGCTATGACTAATACCCTAATATCATGGTAAATAGTTTCACGCAATGTTTTAGGAAAACATCCGATATTCTTATTCTCAATATAACCGTATCTTTTTATTAGTCATAGCCTTCAAAGGTCATGCCGTTTTTTTATAGTGTAAATAAAAAAACTCGATAATTTAGTTTCATCATTATTCACTAAATCTATACATATTCCTGGTAACCGCGGCTCCGCTCTCGTGTCATATATTCTTCACTGCGTACCTAAAAAAACAAATGAAGTTAAATGAGAGTCTTTTGTTTTTCATTAGTACAGAAAAAAATATACATAAGAGTAAATCGAAAAAAAAAAGTGAAAGGATCAATGGAATCCAAAAAGTAAATACACATATATATATATATGAATCCCTATACGTTCAGTAGTTCTGAGGTGATGGTTCTGCAAAGGACCCCCCATTTTCCTTTAATGCATTATATATAGATATTTATTGCGTACTTTTTGATCACGAATAATATGTCTGGAAGACTATAATTAGCGGAGATTTTATCATAAAGCGACTACAATATCGTACAATTAGTAGTCGTGTCTTATAAAAGAATTTACGGGACTAGTATGTTAAACTTCACCCTTTTGTTTATTTAACATCCATAAATCTCACAACTGCAATCAACGCGCGCCGTTCACTTAATTAACGGCCATTGACATTAATTAAATGTTTTTGTGTTATTTATTATTATTATATTTTGCTTGATATTGGGTAGTTGTTAAATTACTTAGATTGTTTGTTGAATGAAATCATCGGTCACATATGTTCACCACGTGCTGTATGTACCTACTAGTAATATTCTACATTAATATTAATAATAATACATTTATAAGTAAGATATTTTTTTTACTTATCGTGTTTCTTCTGCTTTTCGAATGAAGGTTGGACGGTAACTCCTTATACCGTCTCTTGTAAGCAGCTATTTCATAATGCAAATATGGTTCCTCTTTGGTCAATCTTTTGTGACCTGGTTTCCTCAAGGCTTTTGGAATCCTCTCTGTTCGTTTTATTAGGTGATTGTATTATATTGTTAAACATTGGCGGCCAGGAGTTCATAATTTGTGTAAGAGTTATCGTCATGGTAACTAATTGATCGATATCGTCATTCAGCACATGCATCTAAGATATACGGTTAGTTCCATGGAATTTTATTACTAAGGCAACGGCCAAGCTAAGGTTCTTAGCACTTTGAGTCCCTTGCGATAGTTACCTCTTTCGGACGAGAACTCTAAGCGCTTAAGTTTGATGAAGCTGTCAAGGCCTTTTCAGCCAGTAGCTGTCTAACAGTTCGAAAAGAAAAACATCAAAGGTTTACAACAGCGCCGACTATGAAATTTTTCTTATAAATATTTTTTTTCTTGATTGTATTGTAAAATGTAGATTGCTTGTATGATAGCTATTTGCAAATAAATCAATTGCTTTTTGTTGAAAAATTTGTAAATTTCTTAAAACGAATATGAGTTTTGGCAGAAAAAAAAAATATACTGAATAAATAAAAATATGTATTCAAATGAAATAAGTACAAGTCGAATAAAAATATATGTTGGTAGATGTGACGTGGACATGAAATACTTTCGTCAATCAAGAAAACAAAACAAAATTCCAATAAAACTCACCATATCCATACATGTTAGGTAACGTTTGTTTCTTTCATTCGACGTACAACTCTATAAATAGTTAACCGATACAATGTTTTTATAATTCAGTTTAGGTTATAGTATCTATTTTATAACATCAGTCATGTTGACAAAAATGACTATCACTGATCGCAGTCACTGGTCATATATTTTAGACATACATTGCAAAGTATAAATACAGTGCAGCGCTTAAAAAAACAAGAATTAAAAAATGTGAGCAGAGCCACGGGACACAGGTAGTTTTTTTAATAAACCTTGTAGTTCAGCCCAGTTCCTTTTTTAAATGGCCTCTCGTAAATTCGAATTCTGTCAATGATGGAAAACCTTGTGCTTATTGCTTTATTATGATTATGATATAGGAGGCGTTTAAATATTACGTAAGCAGAAATTTAGACATTTTGACTCCCATCTCCCTCTCCCTTATCAGTAAAAGTAAGCAAAGCTCTTACCCCTCCCACCCCCAAAAATTACGTAAGAACTGGCATAACTTGAAAAAAAAAAACGAAAATTAATAAGTAAACCTGCTTACATTGTCACCTTACATTACGAAACTATTACATTATTTACATCCTTTTTTTTTTTTTGACGGGGGGAAATGCATTTACGCACTACCCTTATCTATTGTATTTGGAGGATCCAAGTCCCCCAAATACAATAGATAAGGGGGCACGGAGTGACGAGCTCCGTGCCAGTGTGGAACTCACCCGGGCGAGAGTCGCCCGGAAATACCCACTAAAACCCCCCGGGGCCGTCCGCTGCATTTGGGATGGGGGCGACACGGGGTGGCTTTCGCAAGCACCGCGTCGCCCCCTGCAGCGAACCCACCCGGCCCGTCAGTGCAATGGCCACATTATTTACATCCTAACAAAATCATAATCAAAACTACTATTGTTAGTATGTATCCTCTTGGCCTTGCAAGCAACTTATTTTTAAAACAGATTTCCACTGCAGAAATGAGTATCGCTTAAAGTAAAAAGCTAGGCATTAGGCTAATCTAAGCAGTAATTCACACCAAAACAATGATTTATGCTGTTAAGAGCGCAAATCCGACCTCACACAGAATGCTGTTTACACGTTTGAAACGGTGCTCCTGCTTTCTCATTTCGACTCCGTGTAAAGGCAAACTATTCGTTTTGTGGATATCCCAAGCTAACATGCCGCCTACATACCTTGGAACCTCGTAGAGACGTTGACTCTCTTTGTGTATTCTACCAAATGTAAAATGGAGAATGCTCTGAGGAACTTCTCAATATGATGTGCTCTTCGATTTTTTCAAACTCGCACCTTACGCTGTTGGTTGGCTGCACGTCCTTAACACCTTAACCCAAGCCGAAACATACAAGCTACTTTAGGACCTGTTTCTCGCGAACGCCAGTGTTTTGAAATGGGCTACTCAGCTTGGTTTTCCCTTAAGGCTATGTATGACACAGAGGTTCCCAAGAAGGGATTGAAAGCACTCTCCAGGGTCGGTAACTCAACAGGCCTCTGATGTTGAAGTTGTCCATAGCGACAGTAACCATTTACCATCAGACAGGTCGTTTGCTGCCCGTTTTACATAAAATGTTATCAGTTATTGTTTTTCTGTGTTTTCCGCAGAATTACAGCCTGTCTGTCATGTGGTAGTTCTTATATTTAATTAGCTGTATGCCCGCAGCTTTGGCCGCGTTTCATATATTCTTCACTGCGTAAATATACTTTTTAAATAATCATTAAAAAAAATATTTTGATGGTCCTGTTCTGTGAATCGCAATTTCATGAGTTTTATTTTTTTTTAAGCGGAACCCGAATCATTTTCGATAAGCAAAAGCGTCCTAAGTTACGAGGAGTATCTTCAGTTGTCTACCAAAAAAATAAAAAGAAAAGCAAACAACAGACAGAAATTTTAAAAATTGTATTTTTGATATCGTATATATACATTCATATGTATTTAGTGAAAAATTGTTATTTTAACATTATAAGAATACACTTCTGTTTTATTTATTAGCATAAATTTATTACATTCATCGTGTAGTTTGGTGCACAGAAGTGAAATGAATTAGATATCATAAAAAGGAATGTAATTTGTGATTGCTACAAAAACTTTCGAGATTTAGTAAGTTTTACTACAATATTAGAAACGTATCCACTATAAATATAGAAACTGGCAAAATTGTGTATGTAACTCACATATTGCCAATAACTAATAGCTCGTATATTATATTTGATCTATATTAAAATTAAATTTGAAACACTAAATTATGTAACATTTATTCGTATTCATGATTCCATCTTCGTTGTTGTCAAAGAACCTAAATCTTGCTCTTCAAAACAATTATGGATGGACTGCTCCGTTCTAGTTACCTACTAACCGCAGAAGTCGACATCACGCATCTCAACGTGGACTAGGTCCAATAAGACAAAAAAGTTTTGTGCCATCCAATACTAAAGCTTATTATACACTAGCGGTGAATATGTAATTATGCTGTTCATATAATATGGTAATATAACATATCGGGGTTCCATACAAATATTCATGGAATAACTTCTCTTGAGAATTTATTTTCCCATAATAAAATCTTGAGCATTCTTTTTCACCTAAGATATTTAATTAGGTTCCGTTAGATGTTCGTGAAATATAAGAATCGCAACTTACGAGCAGGTGTTTACGATTTGCAGTCGGTCTCGTGATCTCACCGTTATTGCTCACTGGTGAAGTGGTGACCATTATACCGCCAAATGAGTTCACGAGTCATGATGTTTATTACCCAGTGTTTTTTTAAACCTTAACCTATTCATATATTACCGTTGTCTAAACAACGTGCAGTAGTAAGATTAGAGCATGCTGTTTCTGAATCCTTTATATCGACGTTCTTTTCATTTAAATTAGTGCAATTTGTAAAAAGCCGTAGTTATTTGATTTTAAAATAAAATGATTGGTGTAGAAAATACTAATACATTTTTTTTTTATTGGTCCACAAATATAATTGTTTAGTTTTACAATAAGCTAAAAATATTAGGAAGTATATTAAAATAGTGTTGTTACACCATCGTTGTTTGACCGTGATGAAGTCTAAATTTGGTGTGAGACAGACCCACTTCTATACGAGTTAACCAGCCCGTTGCCGACGACACCTACCTTGTTAGGAATGCGGTTGTTTTTGCAATTCAATAGTCGATATTCTAACGTTGTTAATCTTGTTACAGTGTTCGAAATGCTGGTATGTGCGCGGAAATGTGCGCAAAGGAAATCACTAACTCTCACATTTGGTGAGTTTTGCGTCTTCGCTGCTGAATTACGTAGGTGTTCGAGACAAACTAGACAGTAAGTACAACCTTTAATTATTCTATAAAACATTATTCATTTTGTAAAGTTACCCCTAAATATGACATAAATATTGGGCCTGTTATGAATCACTTAAATTTAAAAATCCTGGAACCATGAAGGTATTTAAAAATCCTGTTTTCCTTATTAGAATTTATTAAGTGAAACAAATATCAACTTTACCACAATATTATTATATTATTAGAAGATTGTATTGTTGTTACATTTAATAAATGTTTGTTTAGACCAACTGATAGAAATTAGATATTTAACCCCTTGAGCACCTTCCCGGCGTTTACGCCTGCTTTCCATTGTTTTCCTATTGTCTTTCTATTGTTTCATTTGTATGGGTACTCGACACATTAACAGTTCTAAAGTATCCTAAATGTAATTCAGATTTTTGATTAAATTAAATATAACCTGTTATCCTAAAGTTAACGTCTGTTTCTGTTTGTTGCCTTTTAAAGTAAGCTTAACTGTCTAAAAAAAGTACTAGTTAAAATTCATGTTATCCGATTGCTAAATTTAAAAATAAATTGTAAACTTGCTGATGATATCATCCCGTGTCAAATTTGACAACAATTAATTTAATTGTCATCCAATAAAATGTTTACCTTTAAAATTGGCCCGATCACCTTCGCAAGTTAAAACGCAAGTTTTTATAACATAACGAACGAGTCAAATTGTATTTTATAATTTACCTGTAACCATGATTTCACGATTTGGACTATATCGAAAATGAGTTAGTCAATATGTTTAGCGCTTTCAAAGATTCTTTAAGTACATATGACCGCATTGTCCTAGTCTAACATGAATCAGTTTAATTTTACTGATGACGTTAAAAACGATCAGTTGCCACTTACCCGGTCTTGAACCGAGGACTGCCGGCAGTCGGTGACGCGTGCATTGACCCTTGAATGCCAAACAATAAGACATTCTGTCATGCACTGAATCACTACAATGACAACTTCTAATTTTACCCTTCAACCTACTTACAATAAAAAAATGTTTTCTATATGACACTCGAAAACGTAAACATTTTAACCAAGTATTTTGTTTGTAATTTCAGTTTTCATTTGCAGGACATCCAATAAGCCGGAGTCACCGCTCTGGAATGTAGACAAGGAGTTTAAAGAGATACGGCATAAGGACACGATATGTAAACATGTCAACGGTAAGTTATTGTTTCATACAAATGTGTTAAAATCTCTCGTAAATTGTCTATAAACATGACGTAAAATATAATATGAGATAGCATAAAATGCATGCAAATGTTTATATCCTTAATCGTTGTCGATCTGAGACAGAAACGTAAATTGCAGTGTACCCAATGGTGACTAAACTTTCCACACGGTACTAATCCATAAATACACGGTCGGAAGTCCCTGTATCCCGCGGGTTGCTACGATATTTTGAATAATAAAAAACATCATAATATATGGCATTTTAGATTTCATTAATTATACGTGTAAATATGATTGTTCTTGTTGAAATATTTTAAACATAGAACATATGATATGAATCTCGTCCTTGTGTATTTAACCTTTTTAAAACTATTTTAGGTAAGTAAAGTTCATGAAAATTATGATGCATATAGTTATTGTTATAATGTTATGGTTAATTCCTTAAGCACGTAGGATAGAAAACAAGAACTGAAACTAATATTAAAGTATGATCAATTTATGTTAACTTGGTGAATTGAAATTAATTCAATTAATTAATTTGTGAATTAAACTTTTTGTGAATATATTTTAATTTATCTTATAAAATGGTAATGCATGAATGTTTCGAGCATGTTTTAAGTACATTTGTGGAAGGCGATCACAATGCGCTTCGCTTCTCTTTACGATGAGGTCATAACTGTTTGACCTATGTCCATTGTATTGTGTCGAGAAATGTAATGTTCAGATGAATCTATAAATGAAATATGCGTATGAATACACTGTTATGTGATCACCTGTCACTATACGATCAATTAAACTTTGAGATCGCGGCTAGTCTATATGTTTTTAGGCATTTTAAATTAATAACCATTAAATAGAGTTATTAAAAGAAATAGTTTTAGTTTCTTCTTCTTAGTTAATGGAAATCTGTAAGTTAAATATACAATTCTGCCAGTGTCATGTGAATATTTTTTTTTATAAATCTTCTTTCAACGCCTACTGCTTTCTAAAAAGTTTCCGTATCTCCTAGAGTTTATGTTCCGTGGTATTCTTTATCTGTGCACAATAACCAAAAGGAAAAACCCATCAAAAGCATATCATGTAAGGTGAAATAAATAACGTAACATAATAAGGGCTCCTACATAGCAGAATCCCACACAAAAATTTAAGTTGCACCTTCATAATTATTTATTAGTATATTAATAACTACATTAGTTCTCTACTTGTATCGCCTGAAATGAATACAAAAGATATTCAATAATTTGAAGGGCATTAAACGTATCGATCCTCTCGAAGCTTATCATATGAAATTTTATCGCTTTCACCTTATCTTTACACCGTTTACACATTTATAGTTCAAAGATCGTAACTTATTACGTTGTTGTAATAAGCGATTCATTTGATCATCTCGTGGCCATATTTTGCTCGTATTTGCATCAAGCGGCCATGATGCGTCCGATTTGCGTCAATCTCGCGGCGCATATCTGACTAACGTATAATATTAGACATAACAATTATATATGTACATACCGTTATGTACAACAAGTACTTATGATAACGATATACTAGATTAAAATCAAAAAATATTTCTCGAATTTTCCAATAATTATTGCGATTTTTATTATTACAAATGTTGTGGTACATACTTTAAACATATATAAATCACGCTGAAAAGTGCAAACACAATATCATGTGGCTATAAAAAGTCATAAAACAGAAATATAATTACAAAAATGAGTGAGTATAAATCGTGTACAACCTTCCAGGCTCTTCCGCTCCTACTATAAATGGTATAACTACGGAAACGTCACTTCAGCTGCGATGAACTCTCAGTTTGTAGTACGCAGCGCCCACTGTGAGTCGTCCTATTACGCAAAACTATAGTACTGATGACAGCACACAATACAACTACAGGCAAAACGTAAACAAATGTCGCAAATCAACTTCCTTATCTCCAGGAAGGCTTAGTCAGATACCACCGATGGAAGTTTGAAATAAAGTTGTTATGACCCATTTGCGTACAACTTATATGCAATCTACATAAATGATCTATTTTAAATTTGCATTATCGTATAAAAAAGATCTTTTCTCGTTTCAAACATTCAAACCAGTTGAATCTTGTGAAGGTCATGCTATTTACTTGTACTTCCCGGATTGATGTGTTGTTTTGTATATACAGCTTATCGGGACGTGCACATGTACCATGTGTCGTTATTAATTAAGTCTCGAGCTTTCTTGTCATATGAATGTGACATAAATAATTCGTTTGTGAGTATAGTTGAATAGTAAACTGATTCTGATACGTTCTATGAGCACTTTACATCAACATAACACTTTGTGTCATGTCTTTGTAGTACTATAGACATAACGGAATATTTTAAAATGCGGAATTGGCTATAGTACTTGGGCGTAGAGTAGACTGCCGCGAACGCCAGTTGGCCGACGACCGTTCGCGCGTGGACAGCGTGCACCGCGGCCAAAGCTGCACGGTTACTCTGCAGACATGCCGCCGACCACCATGATAGTGCCCTGTGCGTTACTAAAATAACTATTAATAATATATCCCTTAATAAAGTTTCCACTCTCCGGTATACGTTACAGTTTTTCACCTTCAAGTCGATTCTTATATCGCACTCGTGATATATTGGATAGCGTGAATATGTGTGTGTGTTTTTTTAATGATTTTCTATCAAGTGTGAAAATTCACAATTTAGTGATGGTGAAATTGAGGATTTTTCAATAGAGACTATTTGTGATTCAGAACAGTATCCGACCCGCGGTGGGGGAGATATTCAGTACGTTTCGTTTGTTGACAGCTTGTGTGTTTACGTTTTAGATTTGGCACTGAACAAGGTTACCGAATTGGATTGATGTGTTGGTGGCCACGTTTCTAAGATTAGTGCAAACATGAATGAATTGTAATAATTAATTTTTTTTCAAACTCTCCTTCTATTTGTTAAAGATGACGATGTATCGTTTAATCAGATAATTTATTATAGTACAACATGGAGTCAAATATTGTATAAGATAATCGAAAATTCTATATATTGTGTCTGTTAAATAAATCGAATACTAAACCATTTAAGTATAGTCATAATCTACAAGTGGGTGTGTGGGGAATACGTCAATCGGGCTATATATTGCTGCCTACGCACTAGATATATCTATCAATCATAAGAATTACCTATGGAGAGCGCTTGAATGATCGTATGGACGCTGACAGTTGGACATGCGGCTTGCTATAGTGCTTTCTATTTGAAGGCGCCTTTTAACTCTCATCGTCACATTTATTAGCATCTCATAATGTATTTGCGAGCTAATTATAAATCTATAGGTGCGGCACTAAGATAAATGATGTCTTTTTTTAATAATAGTAATGTCTATAGATGATATCTAATCTATATTATGATGTTTATTTAGAAAAGAATCCAGTGTTACTTTTAATATCACTGATTGTGTTGCGTGTCGAACCACTCTATACAATTGTTAACAATTAACAGTACCTCTTTTGCGTGCCTTCGGTTTGCCTTGGAAATAGGGTCAAGCATTTCTATATAAATAATCTTTTTTATAAGATGACTGTGTTTTATATTACGCTATATGCATATGACTAGTGTTATGTTACTAACGTGTATCGAGATACAGCCAAATTTCGTATACAATATTAGAATATAAAGTTTAAATCACTACATTGTGTATTTGATGTAAAACGTGAGTCTCGTTCATAAACACGTGAGAAGTGTAGTTTGTATAAAGCGACCATTATATTTCATGTATGTATATACTTATTATGTATAGGTATGATTCATCAAAATATTGTTCCCTTTTATAGGTTAGACAACAGACTGTCTGTTCGTTCCGGCTAATCTCTGAAACGGCTGAACCGATTTTGACGGGACTTTTTTTTTTGTTAAATTGAACAGACTCATGAAATTTCGAATAAAATCAACGATTTAATGTACACCGTTACGGGCAAGTGCAAGGCCAATTTATGAGAAATATTTTTACTTTATCTTAGTAGCAAAAAAAATTAGGGTTCCGTATAAAAAAATTAAAACAGTGAAGAATACATAAAACGCGGGCGCAGCCGCGGGCACACAGCTACTAATTAAATAAACAAGATAAATATTATTAACAATTATTCTTCACATTATTATTCCTATATAAAATAATCTTTACTTAGCAACAATAAGATTATTAGGATATTAAATGTTGACTGATATTTTTTATTAACGCATCAGACCATTAATAAAGTAGACCGCCACTGTAAACAAAAATTAAAATTTAATCAAAAATAACAATATTAATAATTTTATCTTAGAGATGGAGATAGAGGGATCGTAATATATACTAACATTTGACGTCAAACTCACGTGTTTCTTACTATACCAATAATCGTTTTGCGGGAAAAAGAATAGAGCATTCCCTCTAATTCCCCAACAAAAGCTTCGATCACACGTTTCTCAGAATGTTATTATTCACACAATCTATTGTTTTCAATAAATAAAACGCCACTCAATACTCTATTGTTTTCTCTCATGACTCTATTTACTGTATTTATTTCGATCCTATTACATTCATTTTTTCAACTCTTGTTAATGGATAACGTTGCGCAGGCAGCGAGGCGTCGCCGCCGCCCTGCGAAGTTTTTTTGGGCGGATCCTGCAACCCGACCACATGGAGATCAGACATAGCCATTCCAATGCTCAAGAAAATGGGCATAACATACTTCAATCCGGTAAGTCAGTGAACATGCTTATTTATTATACTCGTTCATATTAAAAAAAAAAGTTACATATTTAAATGTATCCTAATAATCAGATTGTTAGGGATAACATGGCGTGGCAGGCTATATCTATCGCATATTTCAAAATTAAAAAACCAAACCTAGTGTTGTTGATACTATGCCAATAAGATATGTTTATTTTCCATTAAATTAGTAATGTTGACGACCCTATAAATCCCGATATAAGTTGATAAAGGTCAAAACAATGATAAAAATAAACGTACTTTTTTTTCTTAATTGTATGTGATTAAACCCTCAAACTATATGCGAAGAGTGATAATGCATGTACTTGATTATCAAATGAACGTGGTCTGAAAGCGAACATTTTGAAAATTAATTTAAGCACGTTTTGATAGTTTTTGTTAGAAATTTAGCCTACACTTGTAATACATTTTACTGACATATATTAGTTTAAATTTAATGCTAGCTTATAGCCACGACTTCAACAACGTTGTTTTTAAAATTGGTTCCTAACAGAAATTGTGTTCTTGTGAGTCAATTATTAGAGAAATAGAGACAATGCCACAGGGAAGATGTTTCTAGACTTTTGAAGAACATTTCTATAGTACTTTATTTTGATGTATATTTTAAATTTTAATATTTAACCTACGTAAGCCATGAAAGCGCGCCAGCGGCCTCACACGCCTGCTATGTAGTGAAACCATAACAAGGTGAACTATCATGTCGTCGCAATAAATAAAACTTTATGTGCATTAGCCAGTGTATTGTCGCAAAACACATGTGAGCAATTTTTGACAACGGCGATGTATTGTCTTTGACAGCAAGTGGAGGATTGGTCCACGGAATTAATAGAAGTGGAACATCGTGCAAAGGCGGCTGCGCGCGCGCTCCTTTTCGTACTGGACAGCGAGACGCGAGCGGTGGCTGCCAGCGTTGAAGCGGCGAACCTAGCCGCCGAGCCTCGAGACTTGTTACTTGTACTTAGACCGTACACCCGACATCAGACTATTGGCAACGAAACAATCACAGATCTGTAAGTTTATTGTTACATACATACATAATTTCACGCATCTCTTCCAAAAGGGTAGGCAGAGACTAAATTCTTCCACCAGCTACGATCCTGACACACGTCTTTCGCTTCTTCCACATTCATAAGCGTTTTCATACATGCTCTTCAGTTACGGATACTTTTGACCTGGGATTTCTTCAGAACATCCTCGATCTGGTCTAGATATGTTCTCCTAGGACGGACCCTTACCAGCTTGCCCAGTCACCCTCGCCTTGTAAATTTGTTTCGTTAATATTCTCTACGCGTCCAATCTAATTAAGCTACAGCGTAATACACATTATTTTTGTGTGAAATTCGTATTTCGATTTAATTTCGTGTAATGCTAAATAAAAGAAAACCTAGAAAAAACTAGTATGTATAAATTTCTACTATTAAATTCAAGGCTCCCTTGAAGTATGTGTAATAGTTTTTTTTTTTTATTTTAGGTTTTCAATTTTTTTATTTAACAAATATTTTAATATTCATTCATTCATTCAACCATAAGACATACAATTTATTGTATAAATGTCACTGATGTCTTTATTTATTGAACGTGATGTGGTCATTTAAATATATATTAGTATTTAGATTTCGTCTTAGAATAATAAACAATAATCCAAAACAAATAAATACTTACATGTTGAAAATATGTACAATGGAAACAAATGTAAGTACATAATCTGTAACTAATTAATATATTATACTAGTGTTCATTTAGTGGTTGAAATTAGATATTTAAAAACTGAAGGATAAAAAATATTCCTTTCCAGTTGTTTTAGCTCGTCAATACTGCAACCTATAAAATATGTATAAAAGAAAAAAAAATGGGTTTACAAACGTAGTCCTTTTGCGGCGAATGCCTTCAGCACTCGCCCCCAAAGTTACGGTGAAGCCTTCCGGTCAACAGCATTAGCTAGGTTAGAAAAAAAACACAAACGTACTGAACTGTGTCATCTTTACCAATAGATTATTGAATGATTACAGCGAGTATGTGGAGTTATCAAGAGCCCGTGCCACTTTACAAGAGGCGGTGGAGCGTCGGGGTCTCCCCGCGTTCATGGACATCCCCGCGGCGTTGCGGTGTGCGCGTGCGGTGCTGCGAGGCGCGCGCACTCACCCGCGGCACTCGCTCGCACACACACCATCCTGCGGCTGAAACGCGCTTACGACGCCGCCGGCGGGAGGATCGCTCGTTTGCCGCGTTCGAAAGCCGTTGACGCGCTGCGTGACGTGACCAGAGCCCCGCGAGACTTCGCCGACAGGTGTCTACCGCCCACCGCCGACTTGATCGACTTCGAAACCTTTTGTGCGGCCGTCGCGGAGCTCGCTGCTGATACAGGTAACTAACTAATTAATCATATCATTCACTTACACTATCAGGTTCTTTCAGGTCTTGGTATCATTTGCTGGTATTACGCTAGGGTTAATGTGGCCTTGCTATGGTGTTGGTAATTCGATAAAGGTGGTATTTGTTGAAGGGCCGGCGTCCCCTCGTGGTGACGGCGCATGCGCAGGCGAGGGCGTGGCGTCTCGTTTGCGCCGTGCGTTCCGTTCGCTCCGCGTGTTGCTAACTCCGCCCTCTCCTGGTGCGTGGACGCGCACCTTTTTCGCTTCTTTATATCATCTGCACCCTATATCTAGTTCTAGCTCACATTTCTATTTTTCTTTCCTCATAAAAAATCATAATCAACGATCGTGTGTATTCATCGCTAACGGACAAGGCGTATTTGAAAATTAAAACGAAAAATGACGCTTTAACCTATCATGGTTTTTCTATATATTTTAGTTTTTTTTGCAAATTTGTACAAATTTATGCGAGTGGTGTTTTTGTTTGCGTCGTTTTTTTTTCCTATTTTTTGTTGCTGTTGGTTTACTGTGTGAATATTTTCATAATATTATGTCGATTGTATAACATATTCAGAATTATAGAAATATTATAATTTGTGTATATTTAATTTTCAGAGTGGCAAAGTCGAAACGGAGAGGAGAATACGGAGGTGAACGCGCAAGCGGCCGCTCGCGTACAGGAAGCGCAATCGAGAGAGACAAACGGACGGCACGTTTCCAACGCTAGACTCAGATCGTGCGGGCGGAAGCTCAGATTATTCATTCCTAAGGTATTGAAAACAATACTCCCATCTATCTTAATTTGTATACTAAAAAATACTAACTAACAGACATCATCATGTGAATTAAAAAAAACGTCAACTGCGGCACTCGCATCCATAGAATTCCCATGACTTTCTTTAAGTCTCCCAATAAGTCCCTTGAAACGCTTAACGGATAGCCGCCACTTCGAATTGACGATTAGTAAGATAATATCAAATTAGCCCTAAAGAACTTGTGTTCAGAACTGTAATAAATTATAAACAACAATAAGATTTTAGACATGATTTTAATAAGGGTTTTTTAAAACTTGCGTATTGACCCTATATTTGGTGGCGTTTTTATATGATATAGATTGGTTATTGTGCACAGGTGAATAATTGTATTGGAAACAATGACGCGGAACGTTCATTATGAGATGCCACGAAAATTCCATGGAAAAGTCTAGGATGGTCATGGTCTTACTAGAGTATTGATATAAGATTCAATAGTCAATTAGCAGTATAGATAAATAAAAGTCCGTTCGCCTGTCCTATTGGATAAACATGTCTAATAGAAACATAAATTTTAGTAAATATAACGTCGTCTTAATATACTTACTCAATTTTGGTTCATAGCTATGTATTATCATAATGTAGTCTATAAGTTATATATTATCTGTATTTTATAGTATATTTCATATGTATATTATAGTTCACATTGTTTCAATTTATTCAATATTTGGTTTGATTTTTTTTTACGTACCCAAAACACCGCCGATTCTTCTCCATGGAATATATCCATCCAAAGATTTCCTGGAAGAGATTGCTATTAGCAATAAGGCCGCCTTTTGTATTAGCTTCATATTTTTAAATGCATAATATGTGTACGATTGTGTCCAATAAAGATAAAATAAATAAATAAAAGTAGTGTTTTGTTTTTGTTGTCGTTGTATAGAACGGTGGTAACAGAGTGAGTTCAGAGAGCGCGAGCGGCGCCGGTTCAGGAGATAGTGGCGAGAGCGTGTTCACGCCGGGCACCGAGCGCCGGCTGGAGCGGCTGCCGGCGATGCTGGGCGCGCCCACGCACGACGTCTATCTCGCCGGATCTTTCCCGGTACTTACACTTCCACTATACACGGTGGTGGGGTACTTTCTAATAATGCCCGTCTGGATTGGCCCCACACCAGATGCCGACGACATGCCAAAAGACGTTTTTTGATTCAATGGATAGATGCACAGCTACCATCCTCAAATTTGATAACCTGTCGCCAAACACCAATAGGTGTGTTCTTGCAGCCTCGTTTGACAACCAGTACAATCTAGGCTTAGTGTTTACCATCCTGGACCTCATCTTCACTTAACATCAGGTGAGATTATGGTCAAAGCACTGAGCCCATACAGTATTAAAAATAATAAACGTTTCGAGAATTACTGCTATGAGTACAATTTTAATCTGTCAATAATATCACAGCTTCTCAACCTTATTTTCCTCAACTACTATGAGAATATCTTATTTTCTATAATCTTAATTTTTTGCTGTTTATTCTATGTTTTTAATCTGCCTACGCCTCGCTCTTGGCTATCTCAATGGCCTGTAATTGTCTCTAGGTATTACTGCCGCCGAAAGTCTCATACGATCATTAGGGTAGTATTATCGCCCATGTTGAGAATCTAGGATCTATATGATTGAGTTACGCTATTACATCTGCGTTAGTATATCCGGGAATAGTATTGTTGATTAGTTGAAATTGTTTCATATACCACGACGATACCTATGAGTCTTTAAGGATAAATGGAATGCGACAATGTTTTGTTTTAGAGTAATTCGAGTCGACCAGAAGATATACTGCGGCGGGAGGGATTCAGTTACGTGGCGCCGCGCGCCAACGACTACACCAGAATGTTCTCGACCCCGGCTCGTCGGTCCGCGCCCGCGCATCCGGAGTCGCCGCGACGCGACAAGAAGCCGCGCGCGGACACGCACCGCGCCGAACTCGAACAGGCGACGCCGGACGACGTCGAGTTGCGGGAACGCACGCCGCGCACTACCACTTCCGTCGCCGCCTCCGACCGACCGGAACGCGCCGACCGGCTCAGCGCCTCCGACTTCTACACCGTCTCGGAAGATCACACGCCGCAGCCCTTCAAGGGTTAGTTCTTGTTGTCATACTTTTTGAACTCTTATGGAGCATATGAGTCGTATAGAACCATAGGCGGCTATTTACAATCGCAAAAAAAAACCGTTAATATTGGTTTATTTTTAAACGTTGCGCTACTAACTTCATTTTGCCGGATAAATGAACTGCCTATAGATTAAAGCCTACGGTTTATACATTAATCATCACTGCTATACTTTAGAAAAAAAATTTTTTCCACTTTGCTAATAATCCGTTGAAGCTACTTTTGATTATACGACGTATATTACGTAAGTAAAATTTTGATCATTATCGACGCTCCCACTATCTTAGTAGCAAGCAAAATTCTTACCTAAATAATTTTGAACAAAAAAAAGTAAATATTCCTTACATAGTCACCATTCAGCTTTAATTTTTTTTACACGGAATCCTAATAATTTCGTAACAATTTTTTTGGGACTATGAGAAAGCAAAGATATTTCACACAAATTTAAGCACTTGCCAGTAAAACCGAGAGTGGAATCATTTTTCTTTTATTTCATAGGTCTTAATTTTTACAGTTACACTGACTAACTTTAGTTGTCTCCCAGTCCTTATCTAGAGTCCAGTCAAAATCAGTACAGCCGTTCCGGAGATTAACCGGAGCAAACAAACAGACCCAAACTTTAAAAAAAATTGTGTTTCACATTTATTTGGTAAAAAGTTTTTATTTTGATATCACAAACTGACCATTAATTAATTTTATTTATTAGTATATAGATAATCAATGAGACGAGTAATGTTCTATGTTAGGTACCTACGACGAGGATCTATTGCTGGGTTCGCGCGTGCTCGTGTTCTCTATGAGCGCAGAGGCACCATGTTTCGCGGCCATGGTGCTCGCCGCGCACTACATGGGGCTCCGGCCCCACAACACTGTTCTGCTCGTGCAACCCATGGACTCGCACAAGGCAGTTAGTGTAAGTACATTTATTACTATTGTTGCAATGAGACTTTATGAAATAGGTAAAACTATTAACATATGTATATGAAATATATTTAAACAAACACACATACTTACTAAATTATTAGTCTTTTTTTTAAGAAAAGAAGTTTCTATAGTGGAGTCGGTTCTCAGTACAGGAAAAATTATATAGATTCGCGTTACCAATGTAAGGGGGCTTCAGCCGTCCGACATGATATAGTATGTAAAATGTAAGATGGTGCTAAGAGATAAATAATAGAATTTATATTTACGCAGGCTATCGTATGTTTTGATTGTGAATAAACTATTCGAAAGTGGAGCGCCAATAAATGTAAAAACCAAACAAATGTTTAGGATATATTATTAATTTCAATTACGGAATATGAAATTTAAACCTAAAAAAACAGTCGGCACTCCCTATGTTGTTTATGCTTTTAATTTTCCACACAGACGGAGTCGGGGGCTCACCCTTTATTAATAAGACTTAAATATGTGATGACAAAATTACATTTCATTTAAAATATATAAAAATATGAACGCGTCAATATTTTCACTATCAGCTGATCACGTGATAGAGTCATTGACCTCGTTCAATAAGCACGCGCGCACGCGTTTTCTCTTCGGCTACGAGTTAATCCGGTTCGCTTACGTCATCATATCTCATTAAAAAGTTACGTTTATGGATAAACGTTTACAAATACTTATTTTAATATTCTTCATTTTGACAGTACAGCGAAGCGGCAGTGAAGGATTACAACAGAGGTCGACATTATCTGTCAGACTTGGCGCGACGGTCCGGTGTGCCCGTATTCGATAACTTAGACTCTGCTATGGCGTGCGTTGTTAATCGACTACGGACAGCGTAGCGTACACATTCGAGTGTATTTAAAAAAAAAAAAAACAACAACAACAACAGAAAAACATTTATTTATTGGAGTATGCCTCGTGAAATGTCCGTGTGTGTATTGTGGCACGTGGATATGGTTGATTTTTTTTTTAAATGTTGTTAACAGTGGTAACAAAATACAAAAATCAGGGCCGCTTCATAATCCTTCAAATAGATACTTGGAGGCAATTACTTGAGAGGCGATCGCAAGGCGAATCTCATATGCTATAAGGACGATAAATATCGAAACATAAACTCATACATACGTAATTAAATAAAAATGTAATGTAAACATTGTCAGTATGTAAATTAAAATATCTATATAATTGACGCAACTTAGCTTAATTTAAATATTTCGGAATGGCCTCCATAAAGAAGCGGCCTTCACTAGATATATAATATACAGGGTCGGATATATGGAAAGGATTTTGTCAATAGTTTAACAATTATATTTTGTTTATTTAAATTAAACCTATTCAGGGTTTTTAATTCTTCAATTCTTCTGACCTTGAAATCTGACCCTAGTAATAAAGATATCAAAAGTGTATAAACATCATGTTGTAATGTTCTATATATATATATATGTATAATTCACGTGACAGAGTCTCATAATATGCGTGGTACTTATTATTTTCAAGAAGTTTAGTTTAGTACAAAGAATGTCTCTCTTATACTTTCATCACTCTCTATTGTGTAAACCTAATTGTAATTGTATAGACATTAAAATAATTAAACACAATTGAAATAAGAATGTTTGACAGCGAATGGATGGCGATGGCGCCGAATGGTGATTATGAGAATTTAACAAATCTCTGTGATGAATTTGCTTAGAAAATTTTATTGTAAATTGTTAAAATAAAAATCTATTTTAGTTTCCATATGTGGGATTAGGTCAAACATTTACAATCAATTATTATTATACTACATACCGAATCATTTCAATAGTTCCAGTGATGATTGACATTTGTATGAAATAAAATTGATGACTAACTACAGATTACACATAACTAATGTATTATGTAATGATTATATTATTATATTTACTATATATTTGCGAGATGAAGGAAGTGTTTTAATCATGTTTCGTGTGAATGAATAATCTTATGAGCACATTTGTACATTATAAATAATTATTATTCCAAACGAATATTTCAAAATTATATACTTAATTTTATAATGTTTACAATTAAATATTAAGTTAAGTAGTACCTGTTTTTTGTTGCTTTAATTATTTTTTTTTACATTATACTTCTTTCATTGTAAATCTAAATTTAGTATGTCTATTTTTAACATTTTAAATTATTATAGAATGTGACAGTTTACAGAAAAGTATTTACATATTAGCATTGTGATATTCGAATGAATCTTGCATATGGAAACTAGGTATAATCTGTAGTTACTAGTAGATAACTATGTGGATATATACGTTTAAGTATTGTTGCGGAGGCAGGGCCGGGTAGCAAAATCACACATTTTAAAATTATTTAAATGTATTTTTAAACATGACAAAATACACATACATGTCAGTACATTAGTTGTGTACAAGTTGGAACGATTAACTGAATGGGTATTCGTTACATTAGCGAACTTATTTGAGATGTACTTACAGTGGGTCACTTTTTACGCTAATTCTCTCAAATTAGATATTAATGTTACTTTATATGCTTTTTTTTTATACATACATTTTATTGCTAGGTGCAATATAAACCACAGAACCATTTTAGCGAAAGTACAAAATATCTTGCTCATGTAGCAATTTTAAGAGATTTAGTGATTTCAATTAAACTATATGATATCGTAAACGGAACTTTATATTTTAAATTAACAATTTTATACTCATATAATTATAGTGACAAGTTTGAAAAAAAAACGTTAATACCGTAACTGATGTTAAAATAGGGTTTCCGATCTTTAATTCCATACATTTTAGACGTAATAAATAATAATAAATGGGCAAGTTTTTTGACCCGCTGGCACTAAAATGTTTATCGACTCACTCATTTAAAACTCGGCAAATATTATTTGCTAGTCACACATTCATTATCGTGTATTGATACTTTGTAATGTTCATGATTGATAGTACAAATATCTAATTTATAGGTAAAATATTTCATATAATAATTATAATTTTATGCCATGTACGCTTATTTTAAACTAAAACATCACACATGTAAATATAGAAAATTTATAATTACTCTAGTGTTTTATTTAATATTATTCTAATTTAACCAATAACAGTAATAAATATAAAATTATTTTTACTTTAACATAAAGTGGACGTTGGAATAGAGTATGCGACTATTTTTTATAAGGTGATTGAATATTGGAATTAAATATTATGGCAATCACCCCTAATGGCCTTAAAAGACGAAAGTCATGACCATGTTGTGCCAACTCCTATAAAAATTGAAGTTGTTGACTGTTATGTATACCTAGGACATGCCATCCAGGGTAGTGCGTAAATGCATTTCCCCTCGACAAAAAAAAAAGGACATGCCGTCCAGTTAGGTATATCCAACTTTTTTTTTTATGCATTTCCCCCCGTATCCAACTTTGAGAAAGACGTTAATCGTCGAATCTAACTCAGGTGAGCCGCGGTCGGGAATTTATACAGAATATCTCGTCCGAAATACCGTAGTGTCTCGAGACGAAACTCTTTGACCAGTCTGTGTTGCCAGTAATGATATACGGTACTGAAACGTAGTCGCTCACAATGAGCTTGATAAAAAAGCTCAAAGTTACCCAAAGGGGGCGTCCATAAATTACGTGAGGTGTTTAAGGGGGGGAGGGGGTCGAGTCAAATCTCATCTAATCTTACGTTGGAGAGAGGGGGGGGTCTCGGCAAATATCACGCAATTTTTTTTCTGATTGAAACAAAAAAAAAAATAATACTATTTTGGTCCATTTAATCCATTTAATTTAATTTGGTCGATTAAGATCATTTACTAATTCTTTCGAAAGAAAATAATTTCATTCATACTTCAACGTTATACATTTACTGACTGTCAAACCACCATATTTGTTAATCACAGTAGTTACGATTTAAGTATTCTATTGTTAAATCTCACGTGAGATTGGGGGATGGGGGACGGGGGTTGAATAAAATCTCAGGACATCTCACCCGGGGGGGACGGAAGGGCAGAATATTTAAAAAAACACCTCACGTAATTTATGGACGCCCCCAAAGGGCAATAGAGAGGGCTATGCTTGGAGTTTCACTGCGTGTTCTAATCAGGAATGAGGAGATCCGCAGAAGAACCAAAGTAACCAACATTGCCCGAAGAATTGCAAAATTCAAGTGGCAGTGGGCTGGGCACATTGCTCGCAGAACCGATGCCCGATGGGGCCAACGGGTTCTCGAATGGCTGCCACGCACCGGAAGGTACAACGTGGGTAGGCCCCGCATAAGGTGGAACGACGACCTCGTGAAGGTCGCGTGAATTCGTTTGATACGCTACAGATTCCGTACATACATTCATATGTATTGAGTAAAAAGTTGTTAAATTTGATATTACAAACAAACACTTTAATTTTATTTATTAGTATAGATATAGAAAGTATAATCAGTACATTCAATTCTTGACTATTTGTTTTCTGGAATCAGATGTTTAACGTTAAAAAACTGTCATTTTCTGTTTATCTTTCCGCTGCTTCTGCTCGCTAAGAATCTGTTGTTCGCTGCGCATAAGATTGTTTAACTCTTTGTTTTTTTCTAAAACTTGCATATTTAAATTTCTATTTACTATGTACTTCTGATCCTGGTGAATAGTTTCTCAGTGAGTTATTAAGTTTCAATATTTCTCTTTCGATGTTCTTTTATTTTTTCTGCAATTTTAAACTGTTCAATGTTTAATTTCTTAGTTGATGAGTGTTTTATATCTTCTTCGGCAAACGGTTTCGAGTCTTTTTGTTCGGGTTTATTCGCCAAAGTGTTATTGATGAAATTAAAAACGTTTCTTTTTTCTCTTTCCTTTTCCCTTTCGTAGGCTTTCTTATTTCGTTCTTCTTCCTTCTTCTGTAATCTTTTTAATCTTTGTTCCACCTGATAATACATATGAACCATATTAATAAATAACTAGCTAATAAACTTCTTTGAATTACTATAATGTATGCAGACTAAATTCTCCATTTTTCCACTACTTTATTAATCTGAATCTTTCTAGGCTTAAAACGTTACCACTTAAGGTCACATTATCAATTATCAACAAATTAAATTATATGTTGACATGATAAATATAAAAATAAATACTTTTTTTCTATCTCAACTTTACGAGTTATTCTTTGGAATCGGTTCATTGTTCTTTACAAAAAAAAAATATACACTAACTATATCCTAACTGAATAATATACCAAAATTAATATTAGACAGAAATGTTTGTATACCTTTAATGGATCCTGAAGCGCATTCTTTTCAGAGATCGCCATACAGTGGTCTAGACTCTTCCCGACCGGAAGTGCTCTCGCCTCAACCGGTTGCAACCGGCCATCGCTTTCCGCTCCCAAACCCGTGCCCGGTACATAGCCCATAGCCAACATTAACTTCGATCCTATTCCCTGTACGTAGAATAAATTAATATATTATTGGCTCAATTGACACAAACAAAACTTTATTAACATATGAGTAAGATCACGTCAAGTGGACCCCCCATTTACCACTTGATCATAAAAATTTAATCTGTATATATTTTTTATTGGTACTTATGATGGAAAATTGATCCCCCAAACGATTTTTCAAAATTATGATTTTGACAAAAAAAAAATTTATAATGAAAATTTTAAGCACTTTTAATTAAAAAGTGGATTGAAAATCAACCGCAAGAGATAAATTTGTGAAATTTTCAGGATTCATGGTCAAATATCTATATTTTAAGAATATATTTACGACTTAAAACTATTTATTTATTTTCGTCTTGATAATTAACTTTTAAATTAACAAATGAAAATTTAACTGACTTCTCGGGCAGAAAATACAGTTTTTTTTTTATCGGTCACATGCTTTATCCATTTAAGTTTAAAATTCCGGAAGAAAATTTCACTGCTCGCCATTAGTTTTTAAACAAAATTAATTTATTTATGACATCGCGCCAAGCGCCGAGCGCTGTGGAAATACCGCGGTGCCGAGCGTCTTAAACTACATTAACGCTTTTATCGGTGATAATTTATAATAACATTACAAAATATTATTATAAAACAAATTTTATTATAAATTATTAAATAATAAATTCTGTAGTCAGTTATTTTTATTCTCATGCTTCATTTCTCCATTTACTTTATAATAAATGACATAAGGGTGTAGCTTGATCATTTTTTTACTTATTTCAAAACCATTTAGTATTTCAAGTATTCCTTAAATACCATTATGCATTCTGTAATTAAGTTGAAATTACAAATAAATACATGTACGTGTAACATTTTTATGTTAATATCATTATGACATCAAATTACATATGTTTCAATACTATCAAAAACACTCTTTCCTTATATGTTTTTTTGTTATTCAATAAAAGGGTATGGCTTTGTAAATTCCCACACATTGTTCGGGGATACAAATGATTATGTTAAAAAAAAATATTTTCTACAAATAATTTGTTACAATGAATACAAATTCTTTAGGCCCAAGTTCATATTATTTTATTAATCTTCGTGTTTCAACAAAATGGAGGTGAGTGGTTAAAGCGTTCCAAGGGAGTTGATGTGAGATCTCAGAATTCATATACTTAACTTGTCCATAATAGCCAAACACAAAATACCACTAAAATTACTTACATAGAAAGATACAGCAAATTAATGAATTCAAAATAAGGACCGGTGAAATTTGTTGTAACAAAAATGATAAAATCAATACATACTCACTCTTGTATGGCGTTCCCATTCTCCCATAGCTGGTGCATTGTTTTGAAGACTCTTTTCCACCAATAATGTGTTTACTCCTAATTCCAAACGGGTTGTTTTACTATCTGGATATTCACTATCACTAAGACTGTCACTTGAATCAGTACTATTGTCATCTTCATCTGCAATTTGAAGGTATTATTATGTTAGAATTCAATATATGTTTGTACAATTACAATTAGACAAGCTCGATGTAGAGAATGATCGTCATAATCTTAATATTAGAAATAAAGACAAGTTGTCCGTCCCACGCTTTAGGTTAAGTAAGTGTAATAAAAGCTTTATAGGTAATAGTATTCGGTTTTACAATAAGATCCCAAGTAACATTACCGATTTACCTTACAATAAGTTCAAGTATTATGTCAAGCAAGTTTTAATCTCAAAAGGTTATTACAGGGTGGATCATTATGTGAACGATAGTGATGTCTGGAATTAACCCACATCTCTGTACTTCTGTTAACATTAGCTAAGACTATGATTTGTATAGTTTTTTATATGGAAGAAATGATATATATTATATTTAAAAAAAAAGAACCAGATCGTTTCTTGCCGGCTCTTTTCGACTGGGTTGTTTTCCGAACCGGTGGTAGTGTTTTAGACGTTCATAAGCGACTTCTTAGGCCCTAAAAGAAGCGACGCGGTGACTGCGAAAGCCACCCCGTGTCGCTCCCATCCCAAATGCGGCGGACGGCCCCGGGGGGTTTTAGTGGGTATTTCCGGGCGCTTCACGCCCGGGCGAGTCCCACACTGGCACGGAGACGTCCCTCCGTGCCCCCTTACCCATTGCATTGGGGGACTTCGGTTTGCGCGATACAGTGACATTGCCCATGCATTGAGCATCACACGCACATCACTGCATACACACTCCTGCACATAACACGCAGGTACATAGGTCCTGTAAGGAACCTTTTTTTTTTAATTATATTAATAAAAAAATGTAGGGAATAGCTAGGTTCAAACTCGCGAGAGAGTTTTACACTCAGGTGACGGCCAAGCCGAGGTTCGTACCATTTTGGTAGCCCTTGTGCTAGTCACCTTTTGCGGCTGAGTGCCTTCAGCACTCGCCCCCAAAGTCACGGTGAAGCTGTAAAGGCCCTTCCGGTCAACAGCGTTAGCTAGGTTCGAAAAAAAAAAAAGGGGGATTTCGGTCTCACTAATGCAATGGATAAGGGTAGTGCGTAAATGCATTTCCCCCCGACAAAAAAAAGGGCCTAAATTGATTAAAGATTTTTTTGACTTTCGAATCCACACACAAAATAATAGCATAAAATATTGGGAGCCCGTATAAAACTTCTGATAACTTACTATTCAGTGGAAATATATCTTCAATGCTGATAGTAAACTCATCAGAAATTGATTTACGTTTCTCACCACTTTTCACTCCGTGTTCTAGTTTTACTTGGCATGTCTGTCTTTCTATATTTATATGTTTTACAACAGCTCTGTGCCACAAATGATACTTTTCAGTTGATTTTTTGGCAAGGCTTATATCCTGTAATTGTATATCTTAAAATGAAAATAAATTTTACATTTATGTGTTTTATTATCCTTGGTATTATGAATATACCTGGTCATTTGGCGGCTTTAATTTCAATAATACTCTACTGCCAATTTTTAAATGGCTAAAATCAGGCTCGATTGCTTCTTTCAAATTAGATAATTGAACTATTGTGCCATGTGAATATCTAAAACACACACAAAGTATTAAAAAACTGGAAAATTTAAAAAAGTACACAGAATATTTATTAGTATTTTAAAACAGTACTGTACAAAACTCACCTACATTGTTCATCATTAAATCTACATTCACCATCAAGGTAAAATGGACATGGCAACATTTCCGCGTGAGTCGGATGTGTAAATAGTACTTGCACCTTAAAACATAATTATTAATTTTGTAAGTATGCAATAATGTAATAATAGTTTTTTGTCCTTAGTTTCACCTATATACACAGTGCCGATAACAACTTTAGCTCCACCCCTATCGCCCCATAATAGAAATATACGAATCGAAAACATACTAAAAAATATTCAATTTTCTGAACAATAATTAAATTTAAAAAGCAATACGCTTTAGAAGCATTTTCTTTTCTCAATCTCCGAATTTTGCCGCCCTTGACACTAACCCTAAGTGGCCCTAGTGTAAATACAAATCTGTATATATACATATATATTTATGAATCCAACTCGATTGGTCGGCGGTTTGGGAAGCTACGCAGAATATTCTCGTCCGAGATGCCGCAGTGTCACAAGGGAAAATTCTTCGATCAGCGTGTGTTGCCAGTGATGACTTTGGAACTCTGACGTGATCACTTACAATGGGCCTAATTAAAAACGCAAAGGGCGATGGAGAGGGCTCTGCACGAAGTTTCCCTGCAGGTTGAATCAGAAATGAGATCCGTAGAAAAACCAAAGTAACCAACATTGCCCGAAGAATTGCCAAACTGAAATAGCAATGGGCTGGGCATATTATTCGTAGAACTAAAGCCCGATGGAGCCGACGGGTTCTCGAATGGCTGCCGTGCACTGGAAGACGCAGTGTGGGTAGGCCCCTCACAAGGTGTACCGACGACCTGGTGTAGGTCGCGGGAGTCCACTGGATGCGGGTGGCGCAAGACCGGTCCTTGTGGAGATCTTTGGGGGAGGAGACCTATTTCCAGCAAATGTCTTTCGGTTGAATAGATGGATGGAATTCCATTTGTTCTTTCATTATAATAAACTAAATTTATTTTGCCATATAAAAAAACAGATATTTTCCACCATTTCTTAGTAATTCTTTTTTAATAATTTTAATTATTTCCTAAACTTATGATTACACACCTTAAGATCCTTGAATTGGTCATCACTTTGATGCGGCACAACTGCACTAACCATAGCATTGTAGAGGCAAGGCTGGCCACCCCATTTGTGGGTGTGGTATACTGCACATTTCATGCCTAGCAGGCTGGCAAGTTCGTCCTTAATACATAAAACATATAATATAATTATACAATATAATTATATTAATTAATATTAATTTTAATTAATTAATAATATAACAATATAATTATTTAACTCTAAACATTGTATTTCTAAAATAAATATACTGAATATTAAATAGTTACATACTTAAAAAAAATTAAAATTACATTTATAAAATCCCAAATAAAATCTTTTAGATCCCTTGGCCTTTTTATTAAGATGTGCATCTTAATTTCCACACAATGGCTTAGGGCTTTATTTATATTACATTGATGAAAGTAGGCTTGAATATACCTTTCTATTATATAATGAACCTCAGTATTCTGTGAAGAAAACATTGTCTGAATTCTGTCAATTTCTAATATCCATTTTATGTACTATAATTTTGGAAATCTTAAAGAAGTAGCTATATGTATATTTCCTCAGCATTACTTGAGAGCCAGTAACTCTAGGGTTAACATGTTTACCATTTTGAGCCACATCATCACTTAAGGTAAAGTAAAATTGTGGTCAAAGCACTAACTTTATAGAGATTAAAAAAAAAAAAAAGGTGAGGGAAAACATTCCCTTAAACTTACTTCAATGTCACTGTCATTTGATCCTGATTGTTGTTGATTATCTTCTGTTTCATATGCACCAGAATTGGCCATTTCTTGCTGAAACAGGGTCGGCATTTGAAATTCGTACTTTGAATTTGGGGTTCTTAAGGATTGTTTTTTATAGGGGTTGATTGCCCTTTCCAAATGACACCCCCCTCAACCCGCTGAGTCACACAGTTTTTTTTTAAATGTGTTTGAAGTTACAGGTATTGAAACATGATTTTGCTTTCATATGTGCATTTTTAAAGTTATATAATATGATAATTTTGTTATTTTATAATTATTCATTATTATATATATAATTCCAAGAGAGCGAGCAAACTAGTCAGAGCAAACTTGACTGAGTTTGGTTGGGTTAGTTTAGACTTTTCAGTCTCACTAATGCAATAGGTAAGGGTAGTGCGTAAATGCATTTCCCCCGTCAAAAAAAAAAAAAGGTTAGTTTAGACTTGTGATGAAAAGAAAATTCTCAAGATTATCAATGATTGTTCCGAGGTAACACAAACAATAAAACAAGGTTTCTATAAGCGAACAAGATTTCTCCTTGTTGGCCATTGGTAGAATTTGTGCTGCGGTGGCATAAATACGTAAGAACCAAATTGTTATTAATCAATTAAGTAATGTGATAAAAATTATGAATATAAAATAATAGAAAAAGTTACACCACACCAACTTGCTTAGCATGTTTTTTGTTCTAAACAAAAATAAGTGTTCTTTCAGAATTAAATCAGTAATAAAAATAAAAGCACCCTTAATTGTTTTATTAATGTGTCAAGTACCCATAAAAATGAAACAATAGAAAGACAATAGGAAAACAATGGAAAGCTGGCGTAAACGCCGGAAAGGTGCTCAAGGGGTTAAATAAAGAGGTAGTTTTCAGCAGTGTTTTTTCTTATTATAAAAAAATGGTGAATTCAGTTTAACTTTTATAGGTTTTAGGTTATCTATCTAAGGATAACTAAGTACATAGAATTATTAGTCTACCTACCATGAATAAAGAATACTCTTCATCAAGATCATTTTTATTTTCAGATTGTACTTTTTCACTATTAGTAATAGCTTTTAAAGTATCTTTTGCATTTAAAGCGTCCAGGCTTTCCTGTGTCAACTGAATTAACTGCCTTAGATCTGACTGCAATGTCAGGAGTGACTCACGTTCACTTTCATCGCTGTTTTTATCAATAGCTTGGTTAACTAACACAAGCTGAAAGTTTTAAAACAAAATTATAGAAATATAATGTATACCTATCAAAAATAATAACAAATTAATCGGTAACAAATACTTGATCTTTATATTGAGTTAAGGTGGATTTATAATCTTCCATGACCTCTAGATGTATCGTGTAAATTTCTGTGTTATAGAATTACGCTGAAATCTATATTTTCGCGATTTTATTATACTAATTACAATAATTAGGTAGGTAGATTTTTCGATTCAAAGGTAATGTGATAAATAATAAAATTTAGATTTATCAGTTTTGACATTTGACAACAGGGCTGTCAAATGCAAAAAAAAACTAAATCGTATACCACTCGAAAAAAAAAAAAGGTAAATTAATAACTTGTTTAACGGCCGTGTGTTCAAGCCCCTTTGAGCTTGTAGTTATTTTATAATATTCGGTTTTAATTTATAAATTTTATAATAAAATAATAGGACTTATCTATATATTATATGTTATTTGTACAAAATTTAACTTTTTGTGCTAGATATCGTACTTATCTAATGTCTTCTTTGGAGTGCCCAGTTTTTCACTCCAATTTTTATAAAAATTGTTTAATTGCAAGGTCGACCTAGTAAATAAAAAGTCGCAAATAATTTTGTTATGACAAGGTTCATAAATGACACTTTTACATACGGGCTCAAACGTTTGTCTCGACTGCCTCGTTTAATAATCATGTAGTTGTCATATCACTTTTAGAAGTATAAGTATAATAGGGTAGTTGAGAGTATGAACAGTTTTGGCAAATTTTAATTTATATGCTAATTTATGCTCTAAACTAAATAGTTTTCAATAGAATGATAAAGATTCATTTATATTTTTGAGGAATAAAATTTCAATATTGCAGCCATTAGTGACGCGAAAATGAACGCCAATCAGAGCACGTGACGTCATATGGTGTATTCCGCTTGGAAACGAAATACTTTGATGACGATGCCTTGGTAGATATAATGTTAATAAAAATAACATTCAAAATCGTTAGAAATTACTATCATACTATCAATCGAGAATTGTGTATTCATCGTAGGCGTACGTGATAATGGGTTTATAGTATATTGTATCCGCCAGATTCTTTGTTAAAAGGCATCGCTTCGAATTTGACATTAAACTGACTTGAGTTTTCGTTTTAGACGAACATCGTGTAAATACAATTTAAAATAATCACTATCGTATTGAAAAATATATCATTGAGCATAAGTAGGTGTGTTCCGAAAGCATAACTTGAGAGGCATTACCTCTAGAGATTTAGCATGTTACCATATTGTCCACTTTCCCCCTTAAAACCAGGTGATGTCGTTCTCAAACACTTGTATATTATAAAAGAACTAGCTGTTCTCGCGACTCCGTCCGCGTGGAACTCCGTATTCGTAAAATAGAGACGTTAATAACATACATATTATTTATAATTATTTACAGTATTAAATCTCTTAATTTTTTCTCGGTTTCATTAAAATATTGCAAAGCATAGAATGACGAACAATTCTTTATCGACTTCATTTACTATTATTCTCATGTTTTTAAAAATGTACTAGCTAACGTTATAAATATTCCTTACTAGATACCATGGATGCGATTTAAAAAACACAAATCGGTATAGTGGTTCTCCAGTTATAAGCCAACTAACGAACAGATAGATAGAGAGATGTTGTCTTTTATGTTAATGTTCGATTAAATTAAAATACATACAAATATAGCGTTCGACCAAAATATGATTTTAAATGATGATGACATGAGATTCTAAACACGCTAAGCTTAGTGATACTGGCACTTATATAATATAAGCCAACTAACATTCCATATTATCTACTAGCTGTGTGCCTGCGTTTCATATATTCTTCAGAGTGTTTTAATTTTTTTATACGGCATTAAAAATGTTGAGTACTAAGATAAAGTAAAAATATTTCTCATAAATTCAAAGACATGCACGTAAAATTGCCCATTGAATCGGATTTTATTAATTTTTTTTTGGAGTTTTTACGCGGAACCCTAATTATTTTTCGAAAATTTAAAGTACCGTACGTAACCCGGAGTAACTTCAACTATCTATCACAAAAAGTCCCGTCAAAATCCGTCCAGCCATTCCGGAGATTTCATAAACTTTTGATTACACTTCAACCAAACAGATGTTTGTTTTGCACCCCGTGATTTCATTCGAAACGCCATGACAGATTGACGCGTTTTAGTTACAAAATTGCTAAATAAAATATGTTACTGTTGTTTTTTACCGAAATATTAATATTTTAGATATAGTAAACCATAAGTTAAATTACAAACCCGTTCTTCAAAAATCGTCTACTGTCCTATTATACACATTATACTATTGCTGCATCCCAACTTAACAAACAGTGTGGGCATCGATCCAATAGCTACAGCACCTGTTTCCAATTGTTTTGAAAATCTTCTGTTATAAGAGGATATGCGGGTATCGTAATTCAAATACAAACGTATTCCGCTATTTGCTTTCTAGATAATGGTATTACATTAGATATGGTGATACCATATATAATGACCACCGTCATGTTCAATTCCGCCTCAGTGCTTTGACCATAATCTCACCTGATGTTAAGTGACAATGTGGTCCAGGATGGTCAACATACTAAGCCTAGGTACTGGTTCTCAAGTGATGCTTCCGGAACACACCTATTGGTATTTGGTGGTACCTACCCAGGCGGGCATTATTAAAAAAATGCCCTATCACCATCGTGCGGTTTTCCTTCACCGAAAGCTCAGGGTGATTTTGGAGTTATATATGGCACGCAGTATTTAGTGCTTCTTAAGCCAACAGTTGGCCACATGAGGTTTTGTGTGTTATGAGAGAAAGTCTAGAGTGGTTAGATGCCGAGGCCGTCGATGAAGAGGAAATGACTAAATCTAAAAAAATTCATTATGACGCGGAGGAAGTGGGATAGTTGTGATTACATTAATCTCTGGTGATTACGTTAGCAATATTTACGTATTTATTTTTAGGGCCAGATAAGAGCTTTAATTACTATTGTTGACAAGAGTGGAAAACAAGGAGGGGTCAAAATGTTGGTAACGTAATACTTGGAGGGCTCTAATTATAAAGACAAAACTGCGCGTGTGTATGCCTGTTTAAGAAGCTAGAAGAGACCTTAGAGAAGGTCGTACTCGTTGCCGAGAGAGGTGAAAGCCATATGTCCCTCTTCCTCTTTTTTTTACTACTAAATAAAAACCTCAGGGCCTGTCGCTGGGGCGACGCGAATTATTGATAGGACATAACCTATCAATCCCGTGTCTCCTCTGGGAGGCGGGGGTGGGTGAAGTGGTTTTACTGGGTATTCTCGAGGCTTTAGGCCGGGTAAGTCTCACATCCTCCACTGACATCTTTACTCTCGTGTTAGAGATGGGAGGGATGATGCGTAAAAAAAACCCCCATTATGAAAAAGGCCTATTCAGAGCAGTAATAAATTATAAACAAAGAACAGTTTGCTTATTGTGCTCTATTAAGTTATAGTTATTGTGAAACGCATTAGTAGTAACAACAACTTAAAGTTATTTATCTCTGGTCTCTATGAAAAACAGGGTAGTTATGAGTTTGATTTGAGAAAACAAATATTGCATTTTACATTTTTTTAGATCTGTTATATAAGCAAGAATCTAAATTGATTTTGTTTCATAATTATGATAACGTACAGTACCCTTTTTTTTTTTTGACGGGGGGAAATGCATTTACGCACTACCCTTATCTATTGTACTTAGGGGATCGAAGTCCCCCAGTACAATATATAAGGGGCACGGAGTGACGAGCTCCGTGCAGTGTGGGACTCACCCGGGCGAGAGTCGCCCGGAAATACCCACTAAAACCCCCCGGGGCCGTCCGCTGCATTTGGGATGGGGGCGATACGGGGTTGCTAGGCATGTCGCCGCGTCGCCCCCTGCAGCGAACCCACCGGGCCTCGTCGTGCAATGGCCCAATGGGGATGGGGGAGGATATTCCTCGACCCCACCTCTTCACCCGCCCCCCCGAAGGGAGGCCTGACCCAACGGTCAAACATACCGGGGAACAGGATATATTTCCTGCTCCCCATAAACGGAAACGGGAAGAGATGGACAGAGCGGAGGCGGGCCAAGAAGAAAGAAGAAGGAACCCGCCTCCGCTGTATAAGAAGAAGAGTTGGGTCCCTCTCCTGTACTCGTCTTGTTTAACAACAAGACATAGTAAGGAGAGGGATACCCATAAGAGAGAGGAAAGAACTCCCAACTACCCTCACGACCACCCTAACCATCACTAAAACACACCCTCCTTCACAACCCCTCAACTTAACCCACTTCCTAAGCATTCACAACCGCTACCCTACTACCAGCTCCAAACACTCCTCTCCTCACAGGGGGGGGGCCGACAAAGGGGGCCCCCCATGTGGTGTCCTGCCTCCCGTCCCTCCTCCGCGCAGAGAGCACACCTTGGTTGCTCCGCTGTGCAGTCCATGGCCTTGTGGCCATCGACTCCAACGTACAGTACCCTAACAGATTTTATTACTAATAAGGATTTACAATTTATATTACTTTAATTAATAAATTTCTTTTCATTTAGCTTAATTTTTTTTATGTCTATATGGATTGTATACAACTAAATTTTACTAAGTTATGGCATTATGATATTTTCAATAAATCTATTCGTGACTCTTCTTATGACACTTGCTATAGTTTTTTTAATTATTTCACCTTTGTACATTTCGTCGTTATCAATATTGTTTGCTATAATTGAATAAGTTTCATTCATAATAATCTTTAATTTTTTTCAATATCATTACCTTCAGCCGTAGTTTGTACATTTTCATAATTTTTCGAAATTTGTAATAAATCTTCGTTTTTCTCGGACACAATCTGTTCCAAATCAGCTATTCTTGTTAATAAATCAGCATTAGTTTTATGAATATTTAACTGTTGGTTTACTTTTTCTAATAATAATTGAATTTCACTTTGAGATTTGGTTATTTCATTATCTTTATTGGCTATGATTTGATTGAGTTCCTTAATTTTGTTTTCCAATATTTCAATTTTATTCTCTGGGTGACTCATTTCCTCGGGCTTCATTTGACTAATTAAATATGTCTCATTTACACCCTTTGACTTGAAATAATTTTCATAAACTCTGATTTTGTTTTCATATTCTAAAAGCAATTTTTGTAGAATTTCTGTTTGGAAGTCATTTGAAGAACAACTGTTATCTTTATGATGTAAATTATTTACCTTTTCAGCCATGTGATCCATTTTGTCAGTAAGTCTGTTGAGGTTTATTCTTAACTCACTGTTGCTTATTCTTTGTTCACTAACAAAAATATCAAATTCATTAACACTTTTAGTAAAGACTCCAGGTTTTTGTACAGGCATTAGTACTTTGTCAACATTTGTATATAAAGAATTTTGTTCAGGGAGTTGGTCTCTTTTATGAACAATCATTCTTTGCTGTGTTTCGATTACTTTTTCAGGTTCAGATGATAAAAGATTCTTCTCAAGATTTCTTTTCATCATGTTTTTAATTGGTTTATGTCTAACTATTTTTGTTTGAATATGACAGTCATTATTATCAGAAGAATCACTTGTTTTCTCCATGACATTTGTTTGGGGAGGTAATACTGAGTGACCCATCATAGCCATTCTATTGAGTATTGATGATTTTGTTTTCCTATTAACAGAAGAATCAGTGTCACTGCCAACATCTTCTGTGTTTTTATCAGATACCACATTTTTGGTTAAGTTTTCTGAGGGGTTTGGTGGACAGTCTCCTTTATAAGAGTGTTGATTTAAAGTTACATTTAAAGATTTTAACAAATTAACAATTTTAGTGATATCTTCATCTGTAGCATAAACGCACCAGTACTTTCCAAGATTGTCATAGTATAAAATATGATTAGCATTTACAGTTACTTCAAGTTTCATTGATATCAATGTGCAAGACAGTGTAGTTTTATTTGAATCATATAAAATAATATTATGTGTATCAGTTTTATGATTTTTTATTATGGCTAATCCTAATTCTCCTTTAGTTACATAGGCTTGATTGAACCTGAAAGAAAATAGTTTTAACAAAATCAATGGAACATTGTAATAACACATTTTAAATGTGCATAAAATGCACATATTGACTTTCTAAATTACTTAACCTTTTATAATTTTTTATGACTACTCATAATACGGTGAATAATCACTATCTGTGTAATTCTAATAAAAGGTGGAGTTATTTAAAAGCAAGCATATATTGATTGATTGATTCAACCGAAAGACATCACTGCTGTACATAGGATTCCTCAAAAAGGGGGAAATTAGCATAATCAACATGCTTGGCAGGAGGTTTGGCAATTGCAGTCAGGTGTTTGTGGTGTTCAAAGGATGCTACTGACCATCCCCTAGTTTATTCCATTAGTCGCCATTTACAACACCCAAGTGAAGGTATGGGGTAATACTATTCTTAGTATATCGGCTACACACAGAACAATAAGCATATAGTATAGTATATATAGTAGATGTAAGGTAAACATTAACTCTATCTATATATGAACAGCAGAATAACAAATAAACTATGGAAAATTGGGAAAAAGATTATGAAGAGAATTCATTTTTTTATACAGTTTGTATGGCTTTTTTTTTGGTGATATCTTAAGAAACAGATTGAGTAATTTAAATGTACACTTTTTTGTCTATCTCTTGAATTTGTAAAAAAATCTTCTAAAGAAAACTAAATTTCATTCAAGTGATAATACAATATTTATTGATTTGATTAGTGATTTATGTAGTTGGTATAAGTTCATTGTGGCAGCTAGTATTAGCAGAACATAAATAATAAATAACTATATAGAACTGGATAACTTTACAACAAAGGTTAAACTGTTCAGATTTGCTGTAGATAGTAAGAGACACAAGACAATGACCTGACCATTAAAATAACCACTATTCCTTCTCCATTATGTTATGCCTTCTTAAACCTTAATCTATATTATTACCATGGATTTCAAAATCTAGAATATAAACTAAATAAACATGATGTAAAATCTTAGTACTATAACAATATCACTCACATCTTACCAGAATATTCTTTAACTATTAGATAAGAATATAATAGTTACCATTCATGTCCTGTCACTACACATGCTAAAATACATTGAGTCAACTTAGCATCATCTGCTTTTTGGATAACATTTTGTTGCCTAGGTGGTGTGTACTTTAGTGATTCATTTTCTGTTTCTCCTTTTTTTTTTGAAGTTTCACCAAATATATTTGCTAACGAAGTGCTAAAAAATATAGAAATAGTAAATAAATTAATGTTACTAAGTTTATCTCTAGTCTAGTAGTCTAGTAGTATATATCTTACGTGGTGAATATTATACAAAGTTTCGTAAAGCAAATCTTGGCAAACAATAATTACTTAAATAAATTGTGTGAAGTGCAGTTACTTCAATGAATGTTATTGAAATTATCTTACGCTACAGGCTCAATATGATTACACAAAATGAATAAACAAACAAATAAATAGAAATGGTTTTAGTTTGTAAAAAAATTAAAAGTGAGATTCTGAAATTTGTAATAAGATTTAAGTATGGTAGCATAATTTTTAGACTGATTTATTTTGACAAGGAATTACTTACCTTTGTACAGGAGTAAAATAATCTTCATCCACATCATCGGTTTGCAACATTCTAAAATTAAAAATTTACATGTAGACTGTAAATAAAGACAGTTCAGATTTTTTAATACACTTTAGGGATGTCTGATATACTTCAATGTATCGAAAATATCGACGATGTTTATTATTTGAACCATTAAATCAATCCGATGCATCGGTTATAATACTGAATAATAACAAAATATAATTCAATTAAATTAACTAATTTATATTCTTTTTATTTTTTTTACACGTAGAGGCGGATGCGTTATGACGCTACTTACTACATATAAGCTCACGCCTGTTATCCTCGAAGGGTTAGGCAAAGGTAAAATAGCGAACTACACCACCCACATTTCGTAGAGCTTAGTTCCGACCCAGATGTGACAAGGGGCGAGCTTGTCGCCATATCAGGCACAAATTCCAAACTCCGGGATGACATTGAGTAGAAAAACCCAATAACACTTGACCCGACCCGGGGATCGAAACCAAGACCTCAGAACGGCAGTCACACCGTAATACAACTGCGCCACTGAGGACGTATAAAAATAGAAGCTAGTAGCTTTAAATAATTTATTCTAAGCTTAAACAAATTTTAATAAACGTTCTGTGCGTTCTAAATGACTTCTTCGTAATGTGTGAACGAGGGATGCTCGATATACATCGATGTATCGATTATATTGATATTTACTACACGATGCATCGATTCAAAATCAAAATCAAAATCAAAATTTATTTATTCAATTTAGGCCCTAAGAAGGCGCTTATGAACGTCTAAAACACTACCACCGGTTTGGAAAACAACCCAGTCGAGAAGAGCCGGCAAGAAACTCGATCTGGTTCTTTTTTTTTCATAAATATAATTTTTTTTTATGTCATATAAAAAACTATACAAATCGTAGTTTTTAGTGGAAGCACAGAGATGTGGGTTATTCAAACCGATGCATCGATGTATTTCATTCGATACACCGACAAAACGTACATGTTCCCATATACAATAGGATTTCATTTAAAGCAAAATAAAGACAGGAAATTGGATCGGTATATGGTATTTCCCCATGTACAAAATTTTTGGCAGTTTGGCATCCGAATTCCCAAGTCAATAAAGTATCAAATTTCTTACTTTAAACATTTAAGAAAATAACTGCTTACATTATACATCAAAATAATTAATAGCTGTTAATATTACGATAAAATTAATAGATAATGAAATTAAATAATTGTATTTGTAAAAATTGTATAAACAATATTGATTAGTACTTACCAATACCAGCCGTCACGAATTCTACACAATTAGTACTTTAGTCTCTCTCACGTATCATGTTCTATATAAATGATTGACAACAATTAGGTAAATAGTTTCTAATGTAATTACGTTTTATCTAATATATCGGAAAACAACGATGCAACGTTTCGATGTATCACATCAAAAGAAAATATCAATGTATTTTTTTCATGGACATCCCTAGTGTGAACTTCGTAGGGATCAAACTTCACTTTAGTATATGTTTCGTTCGGACATAATGATAAGTCGATGTTTTTATTTAATGTAGGTATCGAAAACATCAGTCTTTGTATCTAATGCATTGGAAAAAACGAATTGAACAAAACAATGTATCTAATCGAAAATATATCGATATATTGCTTATATCGACATCCCTGTTACAGTTATATATTTTATTACACTTAAAATAAAAAGCAAGAGTACTAGACCATGCAGTCAAATGCGACATTAAGAACACTATTCATGAACGTTGTAATAAAATAGCGGTCTTCCGTTAAATTTTATCAAAGTTATTTGTAATTCACTTCACTCCGCACTATAACTAAACTATATCACGTAAAGTACCACCAAAATTAGATAATAGACAGTGAAGTACCAAAGATATATAGTAAAGTCAGGCAAATATAGCAAGATTTAAGAGTAAGAATGACTACATGATAAGCTACAATCGCGCCAAGCACCCCATTGGGCTTATAATAATAACATTCGTAAACAATGTAAACTACAGATGTAGACCACAATGCTGTCAAAATTTATTGAGATTTTACAGAAAATTGAGTACAATGGATAGGTACAAAATACAGTACATTATATAATTAAATATAGTGTTTTTACAGTAATTAAAAAAATAATCGGTAATGCTGAAATAACACACTTGAAGTTTTCAATGTTCAAAATGTCATCATCTACAAAAGGTTAAGTCATATATAACATTCTAAACAATATGCGTACCTGTATCTATTTAATATATTTAAATATACCTCATTTTCATTTGTAATTAATGACCCCTATTTTCCCCCTTGGCAGCAATAGTAGGCGAAACTCCTTTACCAAATGATTACACAAGCATTGACATGAAAAAAATAAAATGAAGATTAATAAGTATATATTGCTTACGTAATCACCATTTAGATTCTTTATCCGCATATTCATCTATACTTATCCATGTAGACATCTAACGTTAGATTTGGCTGAACGGTCGAGGCAGATCAGCTATTTCTTAAAAAACAATTACGAATAGGTTTCCCTTCAGAGGTGTTTAGTGCAATTTTCGTCTGTCAAGTCGGCGTCCTTATTTTAATTAATTAATTATTTGACTTTATATTATTTAATTTTGGTGGCATTTTACGTGATATAGTTTAGTTATGATACACAAGTGTAGTTAAGCAAAAATAATGACACGGAGCGTGAATTCAGAAATCTCCTAATCATTCCCGTTGTGGTTGTAATAGAAGGCCACCACTTTGTTACCGCTATTTATTTATGGATAGTGTTCTTAACGTCTGACTTGGCTGCATGGTCTACTTGTACCTTTGCCTTATCCTCAAAAGGAAAAAAAAAAGTTTTCAATGTTTTCTGCAGACTAGTTTTCTGCAAACTGCAAAGAGTTTTCTGCGCTGATTACAGGGTAACTGGTAATATTGTAAAAGTGAAATTTTATTTATTGTTTTGACGTACAGTGATATTCGTTTAAAGTAAAAAAAATGTCTGACAAGTTCACGTGTATTACTTGCCAAGTGATGTTTAAAAATCCAGAATTACAACGTGAACATTACAAATTAGACTGGCACAGGTATAATTTGAAAAGAAAAGTAGCTTCTATCCCTCCAGTGACCTTGGAAGAATTTGAACTAAGGGCTAAAGAACATAAAGAGAGTCAAAATACTAATCAGGATGAATCACAATATTGCAAATATTGCTCAAAATTGTTCAACAATATGAATTCATACAATAATCATTTGAATAGTAAAAAACATAAAACGAGCGAAGAAAAGTACAGTATAACTGGTAAGGAAGAGAAAAATAGTGATAATTCGGATACAGATAGTTTTGTGAAAGTTGAACCATCAGGGAATTCATCAAATCAAGGAAAATTTGTGGTTGTCAATGATATTGAGTCTGGAGATAATGACATTGAGACCGATTCTGAAATTGAAGAGGTAAAATGTTTTTACATTGTGTATTTCTAAATAGAAATATTTTGCATACAGTTTTTTTTTACTTTTTTGTGATTCTATTTAGGTTAGGTTAATATCACATGTTAGAGGCACATTCCTTCTTCATCCATGATATTGAATATATACTATATAAATGTTAAAAGTTTGCTTTTGTGTAAAGTTACTTTTATTCTTTTTAGCTTCTATATAATTGAATTTTTAAAAGTTCTCATTCATTTATTTCCATCAAAATTCACAGCTCCTATAACATAAAATAAACCAATATATGTATTATAATAAATATTTATCAGAATATGTAAATGTTTATTTGTTGTTGGGGGAAATCTTTCAATTCACGGGTCAAATTGAGATCAAATCTTTTGTGTGTATATTTTATCCTTGTATATTTATATCTTAAAAAGAGAAGTATCTATTTCAATAGTGTCTTATCTGTAATTATAATAGATGAATTATACAAAAATGTTATGCAGTTAATCCTATTTTATATTAACAACTCTTACTGATTGGCTAATTAGAGACTAGGCTTATAATATCATAAACTATTTTCACAAGTAGGATGTTTAGTTTGAATATTTCAATTTTATTCTTCTTTGCATAATTATTCACATAACAAGTGTTATGAATAAACAGATATGAGATAAACATAGTTAATAAATCATTTATTTAATTCTTTAATATCCTTAGATTACATATGATATTAAAATTGTTTATATTGTCTACAGCTGGACTCGGATGAGTGGGATGAATGCCGTATTGATGGTAGTGATTCACTAATAAAACCAAACGACTGTTTGTTTTGTGGACACCACAGTAGGAACATGGTGAAAAATCTTAAACACATGTCAGAGGCACATTCCTTCTTCGTCCCTGATATTGAGTATTGTACAAATGTTAAAGGATTGCTTTTGTATTTGGGAGAAAAGGTAAAATATGGTTATTTATCTAAGAATGATTCTAGACATAAATTGGTAGGCAATTTTTTTTCCATGTATTTGCTTACATTTATAATTTATACATTACAAAAAACAACTACAAAAGCTACAGTTGCAATTTTAAAGTTGGACTTGTAAAGAAAAATTTTGTTGAATATCATTTGTTGATGTAACTTTACTTTTTATCATACTATAAAATTTGATCATAATTCTTTACATTGTTTATTTTCTTTTATGAAAGATTGATTATGAGTTTGGTTTGTCTTGCCTTTTAAATTGCTTGAATTTTATAATCGTTCTCAAAAGTAAGCATTCTGCACATTTGTCTAATGAATAGTCTTAGTAATTGTATATTGGATTTACAGATATCACAGGGTTATATGTGCTTATGGTGTAATGAGGTAGGTCGAACATTCTACTCAATGGAGGCTGCACGGGCTCATATGGTTGATAAGGGACACTGTAAGATCTTACATGAGGGAATTACATTAGCAGAATATGCAGATTATTATGATTATAGGTAATAAATGATAATAATTTCCTTATCACTTCATTATCCTTTATCATTCAAAGTTTTCTGTTATCTTTACACATACATGTCATGGAGTAATTACTGTAGCCAAACAAGTAAAGTCATGTTATATAAAGCCCACTTCACACTTATGGCTGGCAATCTTATACTGTTTTTCTAAATTTTCCTTTCGATCCTTTGAAGAGAAAACTTCATTAGCGGTGTGAAACAATTGTTGATAGGGGAATAACTTATAGATTCGCATTACCAATGCTATGGCGTCAGCCGTCAACATGCTACAGTATTTCAAATATGAGATGCTTCGAATCCAATTGAAGATGTTTTATTTTACAATGAATTTACATATCACAAACTTCTATATGCGTTTGTACCACGTTTTCTCTTCGTGATACTTTTGATACAGATCAAAAACCCATGAAAATCTGTTTAAGAAAGCGTGTAATTAAATAGAGTTTGTTAAGCTGCTACACAATTCACATTTATGTTCTGTCCCGGATTTGCTAGTTACCGATTTTAAATTCTTAAACGCTTGCCTTGACATTCAGTGAAGTTGTAAAGGCCCTTGCGCTAGTTAGAAAGAAAAAAAAAGCGAACTATCCTCAGATTAAGTTTCGGAGCGGATTTATGTTTTTATATATTATTTCAGCACATCTTATCCTGATTTCAAACAAGATGATGAGAACATGGACATTGATAAAGAGGTGGAAGATCCAGCCACACTTAACACTGATGATTATCAACTGGTGCTGCCCTCAGGTGTTGTCGTTGGTCACCGATCTTTGATGAGGTAATTTGATTGTAATAAAAATTTTGCACTTGATTTTTTATAACCATACCAATGATGACGTAACATCAAAAACGGCGTTATCCTTAAGACATTCTAAGTTTAGTTTACGTACAATGTACAGGCAATTAGTTCTTGGCTTATACTTCTTCCAACCATTTATTTTATTTTCGACATTTCAATTACAACTCAACTCAATTACTCAAAGTCATGTATTTTTTTTTTGACGGGGGAGAATTGCATTTACGCACTACCCTTAGCCATTGCATTAGTGAGACCGGAGTCCCCCAATGCAATAGGTAAGGGGGCACGGAGGGACGACTCCTTGCCAGTGTGGGACTCACCCGGATGTGAAGCGTCCGGAAATACCCACTAAAACCCCCGGGGCCGTCCGCCGCATTTGGGATGGGGGCGATACGGGATGGCTTTCGCAAGCAAGGCGTCGCCCCCTGCGGCAAACCCACCGGGCCTCGTCCGTGCAATGGTCCAGCGGGGTTTGGGGGGGGTAACTCCCCCCCACCTACCTCTTCGCCCGCCTCTCAAAGAGAAGCCTGAAATTAGTCATGTCCTAATCCGTTACTGATTCGATTTCCTATTACAATTGATTTTATTTATGAAGAAGTTAATTTCAACACATTGATAAGTATTTTATTTTTGATCAACGTTTTTTTTTTTATAACCATACTCAGGTGTTTAAATGAGTAATATTTTATGTATTTCATTAGATATTTATACTATGGTCAATGTATTTATTATTTGGTAACATCAATCAAACAGGACATCGAGAACATTAATAATTATATACATAATTATTAAATTAATGTTAAATTATACATTTAATGAAATGAATATATTTACATAAGCCTTGTGGTGCCAGTAAAGAATAGTACCACCCCATATCTACTTGTGGGAGTCGTAAAAGGCGACTAAAAGATAACCAGGTGATCAGCAGCATCCTCTGAGTTCCACAAACACCTGACTGCGATCGCCAACCAGCCTGCCAAGCGTGGCGATTATGACAATTCCCCCATTTTTTTTAGGGAAGACCTATGTCCAGTAGTGGACGTCTTTCGGTTGATTCAATCAACCAATCTGAGGGCTCGATAAATATTTGATGATAAATATCGGAGTTAAAAAGTATGTCACTCCACTATTAAAAAAAAACTGTCCTAGAACTTTTGCATTTTCTTGTCAATGGTTGCCCGTTAATAATTATGGAACTTCATAGGCATGCTTATGTAACAAAAATAAAATAAGCATTGTGTTAGAACAAGCATTCTAATAATACTATAATATTATTATACGAAATAGGATATTTAAAAATGTCTCTATCCATTTGGAGGAAATTTTAAATTTAGTTAAACTTTACCTGAGTAGGTGATTTTTTTTTATCAATTATACATTTATAACTATAATTTTTAAATGGTTAAATATGAGATTTCTCTACAATTATTATTTACATCTATATTAGCTATGTAATAACAGTACTCGGTAGCAGTACTTTACTAAGATATTTAATTATTGACAGATACTTTTACTAAGATTTTCATTTTTTTTTTTTATTTTACAGATATTACAAGCAGAACTTGAGTCAAAATAGCGAGGCTTTAGTTAAAAAGTCTGATCGTAAACTGCACAAAGTGCTCGGAGTGTATCGTGCTTTAGGATGGGCGCCCAAGGAACAGGGATTAGCAGCAAGGTATGCATATTATATACTTACCAAACTGATAAAATACCTCCACTTTTTTTCAAAAACTGTGCTAAAAATTTAACTAAGCCAATAACAGATTTATTTAATCTTTCGCTTAATAAGTATTGTTGCTTTCCTAAAAAGTGGAAGGAGGCCTTTATTATACCGATACATAAAAGCGGAACTAAATCTGAGATCCAAAATCGATAATAAATACCTTAGGCAAGGTATTTGAAAAATTGATTTACACGCAGGTCAGTCTGCTTATCTTTAGGTCCATACCAAGCCAGCAGCACGGTTTTATGAAAAGGCGTTCCACAGCTACTAACCTTTCTATTTTTACGGACTATATACTAACTAGTATGGACAATAAGCAGCAGGTTGATGTTATTTATACTGATTTTGAAAAAGCGTTTGATCGTGTGGATCACATCATATTGCTCCAAAAGTTACAGTTTCTTGGTATACGTGGTAACCTATATAGGTGGTTTCAATCATATATCACGAATAGGATGCAAGCAGTTTCAGTAGGAGGCTCTCGTAGTGACTTTATAAAAATACCTTCTGGAGTCCCGCAAGGATCCATACTGGGCCCACTACTTTATAACGCTTACCTTTTTGACATAGGATGTTGTTTTAGATACTCTAACTTCATAATGTTTGCTGACGACAAAAAGATTTACTCAAAAGTTAACTCAGATATTGACTGTATACACATTGAAAGTGATATTAATGCGCTTGAAAATTATTACAACAAAAATAAAATAACTGTTAATACTAATAAGTGTGTACATATTACCTTTTTACGTAAAACTAAAATTATTAACTTCCAATATCTTATAAATAATACACCAATTAAAAAAGTTACTAAGGTCACAGACTTGGGCGTTATACTAGACCATAAACTAACGATGAATGATCATATAGATACAATAGTCAGCAAGGCATACAAACAATTGGGCTTTTTAAAACGTATATGTGAGCCATTCAAAAGCATAGAGTGTATTAAAATGTTATACTACGCATATGTAAGAAGTATTTTAGAATATTCGTCGGTTGTATGGTCGCCACAGTATAATGTGTATATTGATAAAATAGAAGCTATTCAAAAAAAAAAATTCTTAAATTCTTATGCTATAAAGATTTCAAACAATTCACAAACTACAGCGATTTATGCAGCTACTTCAAACTAGATTCTTTAGAAATTCGGCGACGTCAACATAATATGATGTTTTTGCATACTATATTATCAGGTTACGTGGACTGTGCCGACCTTCTAAGTTCAATTTCACTGCGAGTACCAACATATTGTACACGCAAGACACCTTTGCTAGTCGTCCCATACGCTAAAACTAACCATGCTCAGAATTCGGTTCTATGTCGTATTACTCGCTCATATAATAAACAATACGATTCCATAGATATATTTCGACACACAAAACAGTCATTTAAAAACGAAATAATAAAAAAATCGCGAAAATATATAAATTAATTATTAACATATGTCATATACCATAAGACAAGTCTTCACACTCAAACACTCGCTTAGACATTCAAACACACGACACTCACACACACAACACATACAAGCGCCACAGCTCCAGCGTCAGACAATAGTGCCTTTTTTCTTTAACTTGTATTAATATTATAATTATATACCACTATGAAGTATTGGTGGAACCCTGTCTTGGCTTTAATTACTAAACAATGTGTGTTATTCTATATAATTATGTATGCTGTTGGGTTTCCTAGAAAAATAAAAAAAAAAAAAAAACACGGTCACACTTGCATGTTGTTTATTCATAGACAATCGACCCTTATTTGGTAGTAAAAGTAATTCTTAATATAAATTTTGGGCATATATGAGTATACTAGCTGGCTCCGCCCGCGTTTCATATGTTCTGTGCATATGACGTTTCATTTATAGCTAATTTAAAAAAAAAATACAAATGAATGAATAAAAGTAAGAGTATTTTGTTTTTATTAGCGGAAAAATGTATATAAGCGTAAATTGAAGTGGAAAATGTACAAAAGAGTAAATCGAAAAAAAAAATGACATAGGATCAGTGGAATCCAAAAAATACCTGTCTACGAAAAATACTGCGTTTATATTTTTTTTTTTGTGTCACTTGTTAAGAAAATTTTAATATTGTAATAATATTTTCATTTAAACTGATTTCTCAATTTCAGGAAAGCGAGGGATATACACTTCATGAAACGGTGCCAGGCTAAATGGCAGATGAAACTTTCATTAAATACTAATAAATTTCAGAAGCATTATAGGCCACAAGTTAACTTTTAATGTGTACTTACTATCTTACTGTATTTTATATGTAAAGGTTTTAAACATTAACATTGTAGATAAGTATGAATTATGAACGTTTTCTTTAATAATAAAAATACCTTTTAGTCAAATTTAAACTTTGGATAATTACAAAAAATGTCATAACAGCATTTTTCCCAGTTTTAGTAATAAAACTAGTTATTATGGTTGTTTAAAATAAATTGTTGCACCTGTTGTATTTCAGAGAAATATACGATGAATTACCTGAAGTTGTAAATTATTATTACATTGATGCTACACATTCCACTATATTCCAATATTTGAAGTTCACATAAAATATTATTACGAGTCAATATTATTGTCAACATTGACAAGCATCTTAGTTAATGGCAATCTGTGTACCATTGGCGAAGCGCTCCTATAACTCGATTCCTTATAGCCTTACTAAAAAACAAAACACTCAATACGCACACATCAAGTCATGCATCAAATATACTTACTATACAACCACACAGTCGTAAACGCGAAACACGCACACTAAGAACTTGTTTATACAAGCCGGTAGCAAAATGTCGGAATTGAGTTCACACATCCATGCACATTTCACTTTAATTATCACCCGACAATGAAATTATTAGTGTACCTATTATGTAAACGTAGCGCAAATCAGACTGAAAATAAGCTCTTTAGTTCCGGGTTATTCATTTAATTTTGATTATTATTGTGATACAGTCACGGTTCATCAATAAAAATATTTTAATTAAGCGCCATCTACTGATATACTGAAAAATGTCTACCAAGCTAATTTATCTAAAAAGAATAATGTGCTAACAAATTCCCATAGATGTCACTCTTTAAAAATTTGACCATTGCGCTACACCGAAATGATGGATTTACTTTCTATTTTAGAATGGTCCATTATGTCATCATGTGTCAATTTCGTAGCCAAAGACATTAGGATTAGAATTTAGTTACTTGAGAAAGTTAGTTGTATTAAAGTATAAAAAGAAAAATAACAGAAATTAGTATTATTATATCCATCATGTAGGTAACTAATCGTTATTTTTCTTTTCGCGGAAGTCGCCATCTCGCGTCGTCTTTTTAAAATTAAATAGTTAAAATCCACGATCACGAAAGTTAACCAATTTTATACAGTTTATTAGGCTGTCATAATTATAGGAACATTTATTACAAGCGCAATGAATTTGACTATTTAACATTTCGCATTTAGCGTGGTAAATAATTTTCATCGTTAATCTCATGTAGCGTGGTCGAATGTGGCGTCATAAGGCGAATAAAAAATGAAAGTTAAGTTTATCGAATAACTGACTCGATTTATTTTAAAATTTACAATAATTATTTATCGCGATAACAAACAAACGGGTAGTGCGCAGAGGGATCTCGGATCGTACTGCCGTACGCGTCGCAGGCGCGCGGCCGTCGGGTGTGCGCGGCTCGTCGCCCCCTGCCGCCTCTGCAGGCCGCTCCGCCGAGGCACAAGCAGGTGGAGTACACATGTTGCATTTTATAAATAATTTAATTTTTTCTTTTATCATATAGGAGGCGGCCACACACTCCCCTCCAGAGACCGGGTTACGGGTGATAATAATCTGGGAATATGACTTTTCTTCCAGATCGTGTTCTGCGTTCCCTTTCAATTGGTCTGTTCTGGTCAGGTTGTGTTGTTTCAGGTCCTGTTATATTTTTTTTATTTTTAGGTGCATCCGGTGACTGTCTGTAATTTGCTGTTAAAGTATCTTCAAGCATGTATGCGGGTTTCAGTCTATCGATAGTAACGGTAAGTGTTTTTCCGTTTACTATGATTTTAAATACTTTTTCGTTTCTTTCCAGAACTCGGTGCGGTCCAGTATACGCGGGTTGTAGCGGTCTACGGTGAGCATCGTCTCTTAGAAAGACGTGAGTGGCGGTTGTGAGATCTTTGTACACAAAAATTGACTTTTTGCAATGCCTCGATGCTGGTTGCGGCTGAATTGTGGTTGTAAACGCTCGGAGCCGTGCAGTAAAGTCGGTTACATCAGTTGTTGTGTTTGTTCTAGGGCTGAAGATTTCACCTGGAAGTCTCAATGTTTCGCCATATACAAGCTCAGCTGAAGATGCTTGTAGATCTTCTTTGTATGCGGATCTAATGCCCAGTAGTACTAATGGTAGCGTTTCAGTCCAGTTATCGTTACCGTGGCATGTTATTGCAGCTTTCAACTGTCTGTGAAACCTTTCTACTAGTCCATTACATGCTGGGTGGTATGCGGTTGTTCTCTTGTGCTGAAATCCTGTTATTTCTGATAAATATTTGAAGAGTGACGACTCAAATTGTGTCCCTCTGTCTGTGATTATTTCAGATGGACATCCAAATCGCGCGATCCATCCTGATAGTAAAGCCTTCGCTACCGTCTCTGCTGATATGTTCATAATGGGTATAGCTTCGGGCCATCGTGTGAACTTATCGACAGCGGTTAGGCAGTATCTATACCCATTGCATATCGGCATTGGTCCAATTAAGTCGATATGTAGGCAGGTGAATCTGGCGCGTGGTATCTTAAATGAGCTTAAAGGAGAAGATACATGCCTCGTAATCTTTGCTCGTTGGCAAGCATAACAAGTTCTTGTCCATTCGCGGCAATCTTTACGTACGCATGGCCATACATAACGTTCAGACACAAGTTTGGCAGTTGCATTGGCACCTGGGTGACTGAGTGAGTGCAGACTCTCATATACTCGACGTCGCATTACTTTTGGTACGTAAGGTCGAGTTATATTCGTCGTCTCGTCAGCGTATAGTTTAATATTAGTACCAGGAATCGAAATTTTTGTAAGATTCAGTGATGTTTCACCATTGAGCAGTTCTTGTAATTCTGGATCTGTTTCTTGTAGATTTGCCAAGATTTTAAGATCTACGGGTTGTGATACTTGTTCGATGCGACTTAGAGTGTCAGCTACGATGTTGTCTTTTCCAGATATATGTTGTATATCAGTGGTAAATTGGGCTATGAAATCGAGATGTCTGAATTGTCGTGGCGAACACTTATCTTTGCGAATATGGTATGCAAAACATAGCGGCTTGTGGTCGGTGAATATAGTGAAGTGTCTTGCTTCCACCATATATCTAAAATATTTCAGAGATTCGTAAATTGCCAACAGCTCTCTATCGTATGGTGAGTATCGCTGTTGAGCAGGACTTAACTTGCGTGAAAAGAAAGCGAGTGGTTGCCAACTGCCATCTTTGTATTGCTGCAGAGCGGCTCCGATGGATACTTCTGAAGCATCTGTCACAACACCTAGTCTTGCCTCGATATCAGGGAATGCAAGAAGTGCTGCCTGGCAAAGGCTCTGCTTGCAGTTCTCAAATGCCTTCATGGCTTCACCTGATATATCAATTGGATGTGATCCTTTTATTGATCCGGTAAGTAAAGTGTTGAGAGGAGCTTGACATGTCGCCGCGTTTGGTATGAATCTCCGGTAAAAATTTATCATACCAAGGAAACGTCTTAACTCTTTGATGTTTTTTGGAGTTGGGAAGTTCTTTATAGCTTCTACCTTGGCTGTTAATGGCTTCACACCTTCTGCTGAGACAGAATATCCAAGAAATGTTACTTCTGGCATACCGAATACACATTTAGATGGGTTTATTACCATGTTAAACTCTTGCAGCCTAGTAAATATCTGGCGAAGATGGCCTTCATGGGATTCCTCAGATTTTGAAAAAATTAGAAAATCATCTAAATATGGGTAGCAGAATTCATCAAGGCCACGGGTCATCTCATCTACAAATCGTTGAAAAGTTTGACCCGCATTTCTCAAGCCAAAGTTCATGTAAGGGTATTCAAATAACCCGAAGGGTTTTGTGATTGCTGTCTTGCAAATGTCTTCTTCTGCCACTTTTATTTGATTATATGCCTTTACCAGGTCTATTGTGGAGAATACACGACAGCCTGACAGGTTGTGAGCAAAGTCGTGTATGTGGCGGATCGGATAACGATCCGGAATGGTCCTTGCATTTAGTAGACGGTAGTCGCCACATGGTCTCCATCCGTTGTCTTTTTTCGGTGCCAGGTGTAAGGGAGACGACCAGGGACTATCTGAGCGTCTCACTGTGCCATTCATCAACATAGCCTCGAACTCCTGTTTGGCTATCTTGAGCTTGTCAGGTGCGAGGCGACGTGGAGTACTGAATACTGGCGGTCCGGGTGTTGTCTTGATGTGGTGGACAGTGTTGTGGCTGGTAGCGTGGTTGATACCAGATGGACGCGTTATGTCTGGGAACTCTTTCAGAATATCCAAAAATTTTGAATCACCTGCCAGTGTCTTCACAGAAGATATCGTGACAGTTGATGAAGCGGTTGCCCCAGGCGATGCTAGCTTAGTAGTGGCGTCAATGAGCTGTTGGTTTCGGACGTCGACTATCAGGTTATAAAAAGATAGAAAGTCAACGCCTATAATTGGCTTGGTGACGTCAGCAACTGTGAATCGCCACGGGAAGTCTCTCCGAAGACCCAAGTTGAGTACTATATGTGCGTAACCATAGGTAGCTATGTTTGTTCCGTTCGCTGCATATAAAGTATATGTAGTTTTAGGTCGTCTCTGTTTGAGTAGATTTTTAGGGAAGACACAGAGATCGCTACCAGTGTCGTCCAAAAATTGCGTCTTTGTCCCTCTGTCTGTTACAAATAGGCGACTTGTACTAGGGCAGCCGTCCGTCGCCATTAGCGACCGCCCTGCAGGTTTTCCGCTCGGTAGTCACAGGGTTTCTGACACTTAGTTGCTTCTTCTCCGTACTTGTTATGATACCAGCATGTTGGGAATCGCTTGTAGTTAGAATTGGAACGTGTGTTAGTGCGGCTACGATCGCGTTGGTTTCCACGATTGTGCGAGCGTGATCTGTGTCTTTCCGTAGTAAGCGCTTCCACCTTCTTTGTTAACTCAGCAATCTGTTGTGACATAAGTTCAAAGGGCGAGCCTGGGACAAACGATGTAGATGCCACTTGTGGAGTCGCCTGAACTATATCCATTACCGTGTCTGCTAAGTCGGCGAGGCTATTTAGGTCCGACTTCGGTTGCGAAGCTATTGCAGTCTGAATATGTGTGGGTAATCTGCTGGTCCATATGGATTTTAAAAATTCTTCCGGCACTTCTGATCCCGCTAAATGGCGTAAATGCCGTAAAAATTGTGACGGGCGACGATCTCCGAGTTCCTCATGAGTCAATAATTGCTTCACCTCCTTCTCTCTGGATTGGGAAAGCCGCTTAATAAGCTCGGTCTTTAATGTGTCATAACTTTTTCCAGTTGGTGGTGAAATAATAATATCTTTCACCTCTGCTGCGTAGCGGTGTTCCAGTTGTGAAACTATGTAATAAAATTTGGTCTTGTCATTTGTGATGCGCGAGAGTAAAAAATGTCCTTCTACCTGCGCGAACCAAACGGCGGGCTCGTCCGCCCAAAATGGTGGCAACTTCACTCCCACTCGAAAAACGTCCGACGCCATGTGAACCGACGCTTCAATACTTTCATTGTCCGACATCATTGATTTTGCAGAACTCCGGGAAGATTGTTCGGTATGTTCGGGGTCACCAGTGTAGCGTGGTCGAATGTGGCGTCATAAGGCGAATAAAAAATGAAAGTTAAGTTTATCGAATAACTGACTCGATTTATTTTAAAATTTACAATAATTATTTATCGCGATAACAAACAAACGGGTAGTGCGCAGAGGGATCTCGGATCGTACTGCCGTACGCGTCGCAGGCGCGCGGCTGTCGGGTGTGCGCGGCTCGTCGCCCCCTGCCGCCTCTGCAGGCCGCTCCGCCGAGGCACAAGCAGGTGGAGTACACATGTTGCATTTTATAAATAATTTAATTTTTTCTTTTATCATATAGGAGGCGGCCACACTCAAAACAACTTACCATACTCGACATGTACTGTTTATGTCACGCCAGTCAAGTTAAGTATAGTGAAGGTGGTTAACATTAACTGCAACTGGATATCTTTACTCAGCAGCATAAGCATCCATAATTAATTACTGTATTAATTTTCAAGAGGAAGCAGTATGACGACCAGGTAGATTTTTTATACTCCGGCTTTACCACGCTTTCACGCCACACCATTTCTGTGTACACACAATTTTTGCCAGTGTCATGTGGGTAAGATGTATTTTCAATCTTGTATCAGGGTTACTAAGCTCCAACAAAACGGTGGGCCCATCCTGCTCGAATTTTCCATGGAGCTTTGTCGGCACCTGAGAATCTATGTTACGCGTTATCCTCTATAATAAACTTAACCTAAACACAATAACCAAACTATATCACACAAAATCTCACCGAGATTACAGGACATAGAGTCAAATAAACAAGTTTAATGAATTAATAAAAACAACTGCTACATAACAGAGATCCCCCAAAACTTCAACAAACATCTTTAATATAATGTTGGTGTTGAGGAGAAAAATTTTCTCAATTGATCTATCAATTACAAGATAGATATGAAAGTTCTCCGTTCTACAATGACCAATCAAACCTAAGAAATTGTTCGCAGTCAAGGTCAATTGTTAAGACGTTTGCCGGTACTTATAACTGAAGATAAGATAGACATATATCGGGAGCAAGTCAAAATTTAAATATATAAAAATATGTACATAAAATAAACTTTCAACAAAGGACTTGTTAATATTAATTATCTAACACAAACTATAGATATTAAACATAATAGTTCAAAAGAATATACTATGCGTTGCAAGTAAGAATGTGAGCGAACATAATCTTGATCTGTCAAAGCTTGATAAATATGTATAGAAAGCAACAAAAATATTTGCAGTTTTTTTATTAGTGAATTATTTACCTAGTTATTTAAGATTTAGTTGTTAAATGAACCTTGCACACCTATATAATTTATTCGTTGGCTATGACGTCACAATATTTCCATTCACATTCTTATTTTAAACCATAGTTTGAAACGCATTGTATTTACTGAATTAACACTTAATAAATTTCTGATCTTGTTATATATATATATGTGCGTGTGTGTGTAAATATGTATGCCATCAAAAAGAAAACTTGTAAAAAAAATCAAGTCCCGGAACTCAGTTCTTCTACTGTAAAATTTGATATCCATGTAATACTAAGTCTGTAAATGTTGTTATCTTTACTAATAAACAAATTGAAGTGTCTGTATGTATTTTTTTTTATATTAAATACTTGTGAATGTATATACGACACCTATACCAAAAAAAAAAAAAAAAATTTCTGTCTGTCTGTCTATTTGTTCCGGCCGAACGGCTGGAAAGATTTTGACAGGACTATTTTTGGTAGATTGTTGAAGTTACTCCGCGTAACTTAGGGTACTTTTAATTTTCATATATTGTTAGGGATTGGATATGAATGTGGAATGTGGACGGTTACATGGGAAGGGGAAGACCAAAGAAAAGATGGATGGACTGTGTGAATGATGATAGGCTTAGGAAAGGAGTGAATGCGGAGATGACAACAAATAGAGAGGAATGGAAGAGGAAGACATGATGATGATGTTAGGGTTCCGCGTAAAAAATAATACTCCTACATTTGAATAAAATCCGATTCAATGCACACAGTATTACGGACAAGAGCTTGAATTTATGAGAAATGTTTTTACTTTATGTTAGTACAACATTTATTTAACAAAAATAATCAGGATTAGTACTTAGTAGTAAATAGAAAAAGATAAACAATGTAAAAAAAACTTAATCAATAAAGAAAAAAAACTAGAAAAAATAATCAAGAGTCTTTTATTTTAATGTTACCATCTTAGCATTTACATATTTATAAACTCTGTTTTTAAGATCACTATTCTTATTTGGTTCCCCTAAAGTCCAAGGTATTTTCACTGGGTTCCTGTCTATTTTTAAACTGATCTTGTATAATGGGAACGTATTCACTTTTCCGTTAAAATAATGTGATATCGCTTTGGACAGTCCTTCGTTGATGACATACTGTGATTCTATATTTGGTATTTTATTAATATACTTAACTACAACAGCTTTTATATCATCGTTATCGATTAATTTCTTTTGTTCTAATCCATCGGTCTCATATGATAATGTAACTAACTGAAAACAAAGATATAAAGTAAATTTTAAATTCAATTAAATTAAGTTTTACACCAAATGTTAAGCAATGGTAAAATCATGATCTTACCCCGACTAAAATAATACTAATTGAAGTTGCATACATGTTGGAAATATACATAGTTAACAGTCTAAACAGTAAGCAACAGATTTAAAAATGATTGTTTCGTTTCGTTATCGTTAAAAATAATGAATTCCATCTAGTCGTACGTTATGGTAATTGAAAGTTTACAATAATGTATGCTTTATAAATATTTTTTAAAGGTAAAAGTTGTATGCATAAAAACAAATGCTTATAAACATTTCGATTGTATTGATGTGCGTACTCGAGACAGCTTTGTAATTTTAACCTTAATGTCACGATAAATAAATAGTATAAATGGATTGATTAATTACCTAACTGTGCTCGCGGTTTCGCCTGTATAATCAATACGCCTGTAAAATATTCAATGTTTAAACTGGAAAGAACATCCTGATAATAAATTTTTGCTTCGTTTATTTTTTGTAATATGTAATATTGTAATGAAATAGGCACTAAAACCTGATCAGATAAATAGTGCTAAGGCTTTAAAAAAACACATGCTTAGATGTTGTCTTTTATAATACGTGAGGACTGTATAAATACCTATTTAGTATTATGCTTGTTTTCATAGCTATTGTTATGTGTTTGTATGGGCAAATCCAGTATGCCACGTGGTGCTGTTCCTCGTCTTGAAAAACCCAAAGCAGCTCGTAAGACTGCCAAGCCTGCTTCAATTGTTCGTTTCCTATCGGCCTCATTGCCAAGGGCGGGGTTAATTTCCACCAAGTCAAAAGCTCGAAGTCGACCAGTCGCATATACGATTTCCATTAAATTGATTGCTTCACGAAGTGTGAGTCCTCCTCGTACTGTTACATAAGATAAGAAAGAATATGAAAAATACTTAAAATAATAATAATAATAATACTCCCACACCTCTCTTCAAGGTTGTCGGCTAAGTTATTTCGCGCATAGTTTACCATACGACCATAAGAACAAATTGAAAATCGATCAATCGGTTCAATACATTTGTTGTGCTCGTTTCAGTTAAGAGCCATCCTTTCTATACTCAGGAGGATGACAATCCACATTCTCGGATATGTCATCGCTTATCAAATGAGAGAAACTTTGGTAAAATGCAAGAACGCACTAGAGCATAAAGATACTTTCTACGTTCAGGTTGGATGTAACGGTGACAGGTCTTTGGTGTGATTTGTAACCAGGATTAGGCCCCTTGAATTTAAGAGTATCCTGTCAATTGTCATATTGTATGGATCGGAATGTTGGCCTAGTAAGAAGGTGGATTTAAAATTATTGTAGATACGTATCTGAGATGCAAATGTTGATATGGATCTGTGGTATGAGAAGAATGGATAAAGTCAGAAAGTAATTAATAAAAATTGAAAAATATCGTTTGTCGTTGTATGAATATGATTTCGTAAAAAAAAAATTAAGCAAGCGCAGACGCGGGAATACAGCTAGTACGTATTGAAGCAATTAAATAAAATTTAAAGGTAAATAAGACTACACAAACCTGGTGTCCCAGTACTTGGTGCTTCTAACGCATCTAGAGAGTCAATGTCAAAGCTTACGTGGATAGGTCTGGTATTTGTTGGATCTAATACTTGAAGTATGTGTTTTATTGACTTTTGTATTCCATGCCTAAAAGTTATTCACGTATCATACGATTTATTCAATATAGATTTATTAGGTTATCCACTTCTTAAGGAATAATGAAGAAAAAGTTTTGATCGTACACAGATATAACATATTTTATTAATCTATATTTGTATAAAATATTTCAGTAAACCATATGAAATATATTTGTAAACGATAGTACTTACTCCTCTATATCTTCCATAGCGAACGTGGGAACATTGTATTTTTCTATAGCCAATCTTTCATATTTATCAACAGAACGGAGGCCGACATATCCCAAACTCTTTATTGAAAATCTGTCATGATATAAGCATATAAATTTACACAGTTATTTTTCAAGTCTATTCAAACAAAGAAAACTAGGCAGCCATAAGGACTGCTTACATAAGTGTAAACTGTAACATTTGGAAAAAACTATTTTTATAATGTTTAAATCTTATAATTTATTACTTGAAATTTTTAACATAACCTAATATTTCAATCTTGGCTTACTATTATTAATATTTCATCTATAGGCGTTCCGAGCAATAATTATGTACATTTTCATATAACTTATTCAAAATCAAAACATACAATAGGCTGCGTATTTATAAATTTTACTATATATCACTGAGTGTCAGGTCTTAAACACAATCATATACTTGATATACTCTAGCATGTTGACGGCTAACGTCATAGCATTGATAAACGCGAATCTATAAGTTTTTCCCCTGGCGAGAATCGTTCAACGCCGCCAAAGAAGTTTTCACTTCAAAAATAATAGTACGCTAAATTGACGGGCCGTAATACAAGCTTAAAACAATGGCAACCATCGATAAATAGAAATTTCATCTCAAGTGCTCCCAGTAATGATGTCCTGTATAAATACCTCTGTACGTTACATACAGTTGTTGCGAGGTAATTGCTTACCTAGGAACTTGCCAGTCCATTGTGGGCAAATAGGGCCAGTAGTCGGAGAGTTCTTTGACGAGTAAAGCTACTGGCATGCCATGTACCGAACCAGAATCTGAGGTTTTATTGGTATTGATATCTGCATGAGCATCAACCCAGATTAAAATCATATCTTCGTTAACGCTGTAGTGTCCATCTACTGTACCTACAAAAAAAATACAGTTTATATAATGGTAATATATATAATTTATGCAGCTGATAAAAAGGACATTGAAGAGACAAAATCAATTTATTTTTAATAACTTTATATTATGCATAGGAATATTGATTTAACAGAAATATAATTGTTAAACAAAATGATACGATAATTAACAGACCAAGTAAAAATGTGTTCTAAATTTGAAATTTGTTTTAAATGTCTAAAATTATTAGAAGGAGTTATAACCAAACTACGTCATACCAACTCCAATGGAATGGTCTCCACCAATTGTAACCACAATTCTATTGTCTCTTAAAACCTGTGAGATTCGTTGTGACAACCGCCTATTGCACTCAGATACGAGAGGAAGATGCGTCATATTGTCGACCTTAACAGTTTCTTCTGATGACATAGTTTCAATATCTCCATAGTCTTTCACGTCCAAACCATCTAAAATAAAAAAAGGTATACCTTAGTATACAAATAAATAATGAGAAGGATATGAGTACAAGATTGAGTAACTAACGAATATTATTTGCCTACACAAAAAGCGCCAGAATGCTATGATGAAGATGGCGTTTTTTTGTCTTTGGCTCATTTATTTTTGAGAAGAACTATAACTTGAACCATATAATTCTTTATGTGGTTTCAATAAGTTTCCAAATATGATACCAATGATTATTATAAAACATCTAAACTTTACCTCACGATTTACTACATAAGTACAATAAAAAATGTAGTAAGTAAACCTAGGTAATTAAAATTGTAAGTAAAGTAAATTGCAATCATTTCAAGTTTTAGAATATCTATTGAATATAAAGGATTCTGTTGTTGTGTGACACAAATATAAAAGAGTTACACTTACTAGTTAGTTATTATAATATGAAGGTAAAAATCATAATTCGTATTATAAAAAGATAGAGTATGTATTATGCATATAAATACAGTTACCGATTTCTTTCAATTGCTCGATGAGTCCTGCTGATCGCATAGCCGCTGGTGCTATACTCACTCCATATTTCTTTTGTCCTTTCTCAAACGGTACTCCGATAATTCCAACTTTTTTTAATGGTTCCCATTTCTTCGGCGTGCTCATATTTCTTATGAAAGATTTAACAACATGCATTTTTTATAATTTTATTCACATTCCGTTTAAATACAAGCGTTAACCCGACAACTAAATAAAGCACTGTCAACACTTATCTCACGCGTAAAAGATGGATGCTATCAAACTGGCGTTGGGGTCGGAGGTTGCGTTGTTTAAAGACAATTTTTAATTACATCATAAGTTACTGATAGTGACTCTTTTTATCTATATTAGGCCGACTATTTATACATAGCTAACTCTCGTATATAATAATTTATATTGTATACTGACTACATTCAACATATAAGAAATACAATCTCATAACTTGTATTTTCGTGTATTTTTTTGCATATTAAAATATATACTAATATCTACCCAGAGAATACAGGTTACTTGAATGGTTACATCCATCAAGCGGAAATGCATTCAAATCCTCTAGTGGAATTCGTCATGTCCTATATAATGATAAATTTAAGAGAAGATGAATTCTGGGGAAATTGCAGAATGGTAACTTTTCAAGTCGAGGTTTGTACCATTGTGGTGCGTGTGCTTTGCGATAGTTACTAGTTTTCGGTTGACTGCCCTAAGAGTTAGCCATGAAGCTCAAGTGAAGTTATCAAGACCCTTCGGGTCAATAGCGTTACTCATTAAAAAAAAAAACACTTATCTATACTAATAAATAAAATTGAAGTGTCTGTTTGTAATGTTAAAATAACATTTTTTAACTAAATACATATTAATGTAAATACGATACCTATACCAAAAATTATTATTTACAAATTTTTGTGTTTTTCTGTTTGTTCCGGGTAATCTTGGGAACTGCTGTACCGATTTTGACGGGACTTATTTGGTGAAGCTGAAATTACTCCGCTTAACTTGATTTTCGAAAATAATTAGGGTCCCGAGTAAACAAATTAAAACGCAATGAAGAATATATGAAACGCGGTTACAGCCGCGGACACACAGCTAATAATGAAATAAAAAACGAATAATACAAAATCAAAACAATGTTTCTCGAGTTATGAGCCTTCTCTTTCAAAGGGGCAGAAAAAGAACATTACCTTTTGTAATATGAAAGGAAATAGTTTTTTTTTTCTTAGTATTATTGTAACCAAAAATTTTAAAATAGCTTTGCTATTATTAGTAACATAATTTTCGAGAAGCTGTTGTAACAATGGCAAATTACAGGGATAACTTACCTACTGGTTTTTTAAGAGCTTAACAGAAGTCTATATGTACAGAACTAATATTTAAATTTAATATAAATTCATGTTTCAATTACAACGAATTACTATACAATGAGCGAAAATTAACTTAAAGGTTCTTATAAAGGATGCTTAGTTACTGTTTACGTGTTGTTCGTGCAAATGTGTACTTTACGATTGAGATAAATTCACACCATTTCTTGTTTCATGTTGCTTCGTTCAATATTAATTTGCACTTAATATTATGTAAGTACTTGTTTATGTCTATAAAGATTCATGGTTATTTCCGATGGAATATTAGCAAGTACCTACTCATCAGAAAATGTTATTACATTTTTTTTATCGCGCTCTATTTAATAAGTAAGTAATTGTGTATTGTCACATCGTGACTGAGTTCATTTAGTAAGTTTTATTTAACAAATGAAATAATGTTTAAATTTAAATGACCAATTTAATACATATCAATAATATCTGAACACAATTATTTGGTTTATTCCAATTACTATTGCTGGTCGTACGTAATGAGATCGTTGAATTTGATTCGGTTTTATCTATCCAAGACATATACGGTCCAATTACAGTGAAAATGTTAAAACTCGTACCGATTGGTTTCATAGATAGCATACCGAAGGGAGACGCAGTTATACCAATTATTTCGTTTCCTAATAAAACCGGCGCTCCTCTACCGAATTCGCTCTTACCATATGTTTTAGAGTAACCAGAGTATTCGGTCCCGCAAATGCAATAATACCATTTGGGATTCGAACATGGTGATTGATAGTAAGTTTGTTGTTGAAGACCTATCACTTTTGAGTTTGTAAGTAATCCGTAACCAACAACTACGATAATTTTATCTTTTAGTTCCGAAGCATAATAGTTGCCTATCTCTGGTTTAGATATGAAAAGTTGTAATATAGGTTCCATAACAAAAACAAGACCTATATTACTATGCATTTTAGTGATATTCTGATCCACAGTTTTTAGTTCAAAACTATAGTCTTCATGTAATATTGTATAAGCCACACTGATTATATTATTAGTAGATTTGTTACTGATAAACGCAACACCGACTGCAACGTATTTAGGTTCAAGTGTTATACAGATTCCCGATGTAAGTATAGTACGTTTATTAATTATCGAGCCAGTGCATGAATAATTTTTGACCTGGTCCAAAATGGCCACAATATATGGATGCTGTTCTGCTGCGTCTTCTAATACTTGCCAATTGAGGTTAGCACTGCCTTCCGTTGTTCTTTGCTCAATAAAAAGTATAATAACAATTATTGGTACACGACGCCAACAAGAACTCATTACAATAGATGAAAGAATATTTATCTCTTTGAAAGATACCTCGTATGACTTATATCTGTTATATTATTTTATCAAATCGTAGTGAATAAAGCATATTTATTTAATAGTTGGGACGACTTCCAATCAACAGTGACATGAAAGACGTTTGGCAGAATTTAAATAATGCTTCACTTCATTTTTCCATAGACGTTCATTGAAACAATATTATGGTTTGCCTCCAAAAATTGTCAAAACAAAAAAGTATCGTACAAGAAAGAAATATTTCAACGTATTCAATTTTCGATAAGACTTCATATCTAAGAAAAGGTTGCCCTTATTTCCACTAAGACATTCAGCGGAGTAGACAAACGTGTTTTATCAATGTAATCTAGAGCTGGTTATATTTATAGTTCATTTGCAAACTATAATAAGATGTACCTACTCTTAAAATAAGATTTCTATTCAGAGTACAATATTACACTTACTTTTGTATGAAAATTTTATCTTTTCATAAACATTAGGTATACGTAGTTAAATACCGGGAGCGCTGCATAGGTTTTTTAACAATAAAATGATCGTGTCGCTTAAATGTTTAATACAGACTAACTTATGATTAACATGACATCTTCTTATACAAGTTCTTATCTTTTGGGCAGCGGATGCGTGTCGCCATACTAGCCGTCATAACAATATCGCGCATAGACAGCATCGCCCGCCCATAGCGTATGCCGATGAAACTGTATTTATAATATTGAGAGAGGGTGCTGGCTGCATAACTACGTGGTGCCTAATAGACCAAAAAATTCTTAAAAATAGGATAGGCCAATATGATGAGTTCTTTTATTTGTGCTTACTTCTGTATGATCTTGATACATAGGTTGATAATAGAAAGAGGAATAGAAACTCAAATATTCTTAATTTTTTTCGAACTAATAAATCTTAATATTTTTACATTTATACTGTACATTTATACAGTTACAAGCTAATATACGTATCACCGTATATACATTCATATCTATTTAGTAAAAAAAAAATATTTTGCCATTACAAACAGACACTTTAATTTTATTTATTAGTATAGAAGAGGTTACACTCAGCTTACGTCGACGTGATGACTTCTATAGAAACATTGTGCTGGCGTTCCGTCCCGTCATCTGTGTGTTACAACCATTAACTGATTTACGTTTTACTTAGATATATGGGCAGACTTTAGTATTTTAGTTTTAGGATTAATAGATTCAGTATTGGTCGTAGGAGTTATGACCCCTCACCTCAAAATCGTACACCTCAAATTGATAAATTTCTTAAAAATAATCAATTTACGAAAGCTGGAAATAAACTATTAACCTCCTGCTTAAAACATTTAAAAATGGTATAAAAAATAGATAGATATTCACAAAACAATGTTAAAAAAATGCGTAAAACTTTAATTAAATTAATACAATCCCTTACAGTGCCTTATTATATTACGTAAGTATATAGGAAAAGTTATGTGGATAAGAGAAATCGATACAAAATTGTCCAGTTCACCATTGTATTCCTTTCGATATTTAAATTAAACTAACGAATACTGAAGAGATTTAATACATTAAATAATTAGCTTCGACACAACTTATCTATAGACATTCACAATGAAACGTAATCTGTACATTGAATATACATATTTTACAAAAGCACTCGGCGTACTTTATAATCATCAACAGAACACATTTCTATGAATTTCTACAATTTTTGTCAGTCTGCAAGCATCACGAAAAAGATACTGGATGTAATTTGACGAAATTCGCTATAGATTTCCATTGCCACGTCCATTTGATCTATATATCGGGATTACATAAGATTTACATAAGTTTTTTTTTCAAAACTTATCCTATTGTGATTGAAAAAGAGAATCTAAAATTGTATGACTCTCCGCCAAACTGTACTTTCCGCCGTTGGCTGGTGTTGCAGTTTTCCATAGGCAACGGTAACCATTTTGCACCAGATGGGCCGTTTGCCTACTCGCTGTACTTTGACATAAAAAGTGCTGATTATGTATCTACATTTTACTGAAATCTTTATTTTACAAACACGGAATCCCACGTGGACAGAGCCGCCACTGGCACAACTAGTTAAATATAACATATTATTTTATACAAGAATCTGTGAAATAATATTTGCTCTTTATAACAACTACGTCGTGATAAAATAACAAGCGTTGTTAAAAAGGACAAGGGAGTCTTAGCATTAAAAAGGGTCTTCGCTTGCTTACACGACAATATACAACTTGCTATCTGTTATATGTATTAGAACTCTTTCATAAGCATGTGTTAGAATAACTGTCTAACCTTACGGCATCGTGCTAAAGGAGTTTTATTATTTTACTAGCGGCTGCACGTGAATTCATCTACCTTTTTTGTTTTGATTATATGTGGGATGTGCTGATTTTGTTTTGTTTTCATAACTTATCAGTTACCGACGAGGCACGCTTCGACACCATCTTAAGTTTTAATAATTTCTAAATTTTTTTTTTTTGTGTTGGTTGTGGTATGGACATATTATGGGAAGAGGGGAAGCGCATGTGGGTAAAAAATAGTAAGACTGGAAAAGTAGAGGAAGGCCAATGAAAGTGTGGATGGAGTGTGTAAGAAATGATGTGTAAGAAAAAGGAGTAAATGAAGAAATTACGGCTGATAGAAGAAAACAAACCTCACCGACCCCAAGTGATTTAGGAATATTAGGGAATGATGATGGTATTGATAATTTTTATAGCCTATCAATAGCTTATTGTCATATACAAACCCGTACACTTAAAGAATAGGATTGAAAATGACGGCTAATTATACCGTACGCATACTGTCAGCATACACAGGATCTATAATGACAATCCGTTAATAACGATAGATATATTAAAACTATAACGTTATATTAAAATATAATGCTATTAGTGGATTGTCATCTAATGAAAATATCTATGCGGAAATAGGTACATGAATATTTATATTTATTAGATAGCTGAAGTTACTCCGCGTAACTAAGGGTACTTTTGATTTTAGAAAATAATTAGGGTTCCATTTAAACAAAAATACAGTTAAGAATTTATAAAACGCGGGCGCAGCAGCGGGCACACAACTAGTCGAAAATAAGCATTATGTTTTTTGCTTCCTTCTTCCTATAAATGCTTGCGTAATTTTTGACCCGCCCCATATGAAAGTATCTGTTGAATAAAAATGTACAGACAATATGACGTAATATTTCATAAATAAATTCTGCTTACTACCACGTACCCGCGGCTCCGTCCGCGTGTGATTTACTATTCTGCACAATTCTTCACAGCGACATATACATTTTAAATAATCATTGGATAAGAATGGTCCCTATTTTAAATACAGGCCCTCAAATATTTTAGAAAAATTTAAGCACTTGCCATTAAAACTGAAGATTAAATCGTTTCTTTTACACATTTTTTTTTGGTTGTAATTTTTTTAAACGGATTCCTAATTATTTTCAATTAGTTTTTTTTTGGTCCTAACAGAAAGCAAAGATATTTCTCACAAATTCAAATACCTGGCAATAAAACTAATCGTTATATCGGATTTTATTCACAATTTCAAGAGTTTTTCCTTTTTTTAAGCGGTGCTCTAATTATTTTCGAAAAATATAAAAGTCTAACTTATGGGGGGTAACATCAGCTATCTGTCAGAAAAAGTCCCGTCTAAATCAGTCCAGGCATTTCGGAGATTATCCGCAACAAACAGACAACAATTTTAAAAATTGTTATTTTGTTAATACCGTGTATACACATTGATATGTATTTAGTAAAAAAATATTATTTTAGTATTACAAACAGAAAATTCAATTTTATCACTCACGATATTATATATTATATACATTATATATATTTAGAAACGGGTCGATACGGTCATGGAAATGAAATATACTATTTGTGTGCCCGTGGCTGCGCCCGCTTTTCATATATTCTCCACTGCGTTTTAATTTTTTTATACGGAACCCTAATTATTTTCCTAAAAAAATTCTAGTAATAAAGTAAAAATATTTCTCATAAATTATTGCACTTGCCCAAAAACTGCATTGAATCGGATTTCATTCAAATTTTTATGAGTTTTTTATTTTTTTACGCGCAACCCTGATTATTTTCGAAAATTAAAAGTACCCTAATTTACTTTTATTTTGCAGTACTAAGATAAATTAAATATATTTCATGAATTCAAGCACTTGCCTGTAAAAACTGCATTGAATTTGATTTTATTCAATTTTTTTATGAGATTTTTTTACGCGGAACCCTAATTATTTTCGAAAATTGAAAGTACCCTAAGTAACTTCAGCTATCTACGTCATAAAAAAGTCACGTCAAAATCCGTCCAGCCGTTCCGAAGATTACCCGGAACAAACAGACAGACAGACAAAAATAAATTTGGTATAGGTATCGTATATACAGTCATATATATTTAGTAAAAAATAAAAACTTTTATATATTTTTTTTTTTTTTTTTTTTTTATATGGTCCCCGCAATTCCCCCTGGCATAACCAAGGACCCTTGTTACTACATTCTTTTATTTATTATATATTTGTTTATTTGTTGCGCTCTTTTGGCTCTTTTTGTTTTTTTGCAGCTTGTTCTTTTGCTGTTTATTTCTTATAGTTATTCTTTTGTGTGCTTTTATTCATTTAAATCTTAAGCCTAAACCTAATCTATTACAAAACTTTTATATTACAAACGGACACTCCATTTTTATTTATTAGTATAGATAGCTCCATTATATAAATTAATTTCGCATTAAGCCGAACATTAGGTTTGTTCTTTTATTATTTTTAAGCTTGAAATTATCTTCACTTGATCGATAATACTTTTACCCGATACATTATCACAAGTTAGATGGATTGAGCCTTCGTCACAACAGCCATTTATTTGACAGCTCTGGGTTGTAAGGATCCTTGTCCTCAAATTGCTTTTGTTATATGAGATAGGTGTTCGGGCTGCGGTAACAATACGTGTGTAGGTACATACCTGCCTGCTTCTTGAAGTATTTTGGGCGCGGTATGTTGTGAGTCTTTACGTAGGTATTTTTACATATTAATCGTAAGAATTGTGAAAAAATAAGTCACAAAAGGAATTTAAATTATTATTAACCCCTTGAGCACTTACCTGGCGTTTGCGTTAGCTTTCCATTGTTTTCCCATTGTCTTATTTTTATGCGTACTCGACACATTAATAATCCACGGTAAAATAAAATATTAAATGAAGACAACGATGACAAATAATCCCGAACTCTCTCCGGGTCCGGTGGCAACCCAAGACGTGTCTCGTTCCCCGACTGGGGAGGCTCGTAACGTCGCCGCCAGCGCGATATAGTGACACTGAGTATTACATGCACAACACTGCACACACACTCTTGCACACAACACGCAGGTACATAGGTCATGTAAGGAAGCCGGCCAAGCCGAGGTTCGAACCCTTGTGTTAGTAACCTTTCGACCTGAGTGCCTTCTGCACTCGCCCACAAATTTCGGTGAAGCTGTAAAGGCCCTTCCGGTCAACACAGCATTAGCTAGTTTAGAAAAAAAAAAAAACAAAGATAATAGAATGTATTAGTTGATTAAGTTTTAGCAGTAATCATAAAGGAGTTGAAAGCATTCCTAATTTTAGACTAAGAAAATGTATGAAAATTTGTTAGACTTTAGGTCTGAGCTTTCTTTTAATTAATTACTTCAAATTGAAACTAGTATAATATTAATAACTTTAAATATCTTTAAATAATTTCATTGTATTCAATAAACATGTCTCTTTAAACTTATTCCTAATAATTATTTAGTACATTGCAGGTTATTAAGATTTATTTAACAATTTTCACACACTTGAATACACAGGCGGACTTAATGCTTTAAGATTATGTAAAAGGCAAATTATTTTTGCAAATTTATGTAAATAAATAGATGCAGATAAAACAGCTGAAGAGATTTTTCTTCTTTGTATATAGACCGATTTTCTTTACTATTTTTGTAGTTATTATATGCTAATATGAGCTTCAGTGTATTAATAAAAAAAATCGGAAACAATTACCACTTTCCCAAGAAATTTTCAATAATTGTTATATTCAAATTTTCACCACCCACTGGACACTAATAATAACATAGTAGCAAAAAGGTTTTATAATTTGTTAAATGATTGTGTGTGTTGGGTTGGAACTGTATCTATAATGGGTGTATTTTTCATTTTATATTTTATTTTGTTTCATTGTTTAATTTAATTGTTTCCTAGACTAGCTGTGTGCCCGCGGCTACGCCCTCGTTTTGTATATTTCATATACGTCCTTTTTATATAACGAAACCTAAATATTTTCCAAAAAAATTTTTGCTACTAACATTAAGTAAATATATTTCTTACAAACTTATTATAAATATCTGCCAGTAAAACTGTGCACTGTGTCAGATTTTATTTCCAATTTCAAGAGCTTTATTATTTTTACGCGGAACCTTCATTATCTTCGATAAACAAAAGTACCCTAAGTTACGAGGAATAACTTCAGTTATAAAAAAAAAATCCATCAAAATGAGTCGCGCCGTTCTGGAGATTATCCGGTACACACAGTCAGACTGACAAAAATTGTAAAATTGGTACAGCTATCGTATATACATTGATATCTATTTAGTAAAAAATATATATTTTGACATTACAAGAAGACACTTAAATTTAAGTTTTTAGTACAGACATAGATAAAAATTATAAGTCATTGGTATAGCTTTTTCTAATTGTTCGTGGCGTAATCTCTCTTATGAACAATTATAAACATATATCTATATAATCACTATAATTTACAATATTATATTACATTTATATTTAATACGATTGGGTAAATGAAAGATCTTAGACTGAGTTTTATTCTCTCCGTTCTTAACTCGCGTCGAGTTCAAAACTGCGAAATTTGATTTTTATTTTATTCAAGCGTGGAGAGCGTTTCCATGCTGTTTCAGGAAATAGATTCAACAATAATGTGAATGAAAAGGAATCCTTTGTTTGGTTCTCTCCTCAGAATTCTTACAAAATTTGCGTATTTAACATTATGTTTGAAGTATCTTTTAAAATGTTATTGTTTATATACCATATATAATATATATAGTAATAAATAAAATTGAAGTGTCTGTTTGTAATGCCAATTTTTTTTTACTAAATAGATATGAATGTATATGTGATACCAATACCAAACACACAAATTTTCTGTCTGTTTGTAATGAGTAATTTCCGGAACGGCTCGGCCAATTTTGACGGGACTTTTTTTTTTTGGTCGATAGCTGATGTACTCCGGGTAATTTTGGGTATTTTAATTTTCTAAAATAATTAGGTTTCTACGTAAAAAAAAACTCATAAAAATTTGAATAAAATCCGATTCAATGCACAGTTTTACGGACAAGTGCTATAATTTATGAGAAATATTTTTACTTTACCTTAGTACATTTTTTAAGGAATATAATTAGGGTTCCGAAAAGCAATTACAACGCAGTGAAAAATATATAAAATGCGGGCGCAGTAGCAGGCAAACAGCTAGTGCATTATATATTTAGCAGAAAAGTTTGTGGTTTTAGTGAGGTACGATAAGCGTTTTTTTTTTTTATAGATTAATTTCTTAATTATAGATAATTCTATCTAAGGTTGTATGTCATTATCAGATAGATTCGTTATTAATATGTGCCAGAACCAGTAAGAAACTCAAATGACGAATTTAATTGTTTTATTTCAACGTAAATCGTATCGCTTTTGTCTGTATACAATGGATCAATTTTCCATTAAATTATTCTTATACTTCTGGCTTTCCTATGTGTTATTTAATTTATATAGAGAAACCGCTTTACATGAAATTACTATTTTATTGATTTAATGAAAAACGTGTTTCTTTTTATATTGATTCTCATTGAATGTTCAATATGAGAATTTGTTAATTTTAACTTTAAATTAGAGACAAATTTAATCTCTAATGAATCTCGTCTTGTACTCTCAAATTATTCCAACGTTATCTCTATAGGTAAGCAGTAAAATGTTTTAATTATTCTCACCCAGTCTCACACTGCCAAAGTAGCAAACAATGATTACAATGCAAACTTTGTTGTTGATTTCAAATCCATTTGTTTGAAAATTAATATCTGTTATTAATTATTACTGTTCAAGTTATTTCATTTGTATCAAACGCGTTGAGATACAATGCTATGTAATTTTCCACAAGGTTTTTGTTCATTCGTATAAGTAGGAACACGATATAAAGTCATAGCAATTTATTAACCGACTTTAAAAATGAGGAGTATCTCGAATTCGTCTGTATGTTTTTTTTTTTTTGTTTGCATGTTTGTTACGCATGTTGTGATGATATATTGAAGTAAGCAGGAGAAGATTAAAAAAGGTTTACTCGTATTTACTTTTTAATGCAATTTGAAGTCTGTTTTGTTTTTAATTTAAAAAAGTTTTCTTTTACTATTTTCACGATAACTTTGATTGAAGTATAATAATTTTAATTAAAATAAATTTATGATACTTTTAAATCTTTGATAAGACAGTCCGAGTTCTTTCCTACTATCACTCCCCTCGGGAACAATTTTCATTCGAATGGGTCGAAAGATTATAATAACTTGCGGACGCTGACGGGACGCCATGACGTGATAAGAACAGGAAATAAATGTCAGTGAAAACTTTTAGTAAAGTTCTAATTAAGTTTCCGATTTTATACGATAATTAATTTATCGAAATCCATTTATATATGAATATTAGTGTTTGATTTAGACGTCCTCTAATTTTTTACTTCTTATTTATGTTTTTGTGTGTTTACGTACCAACGTCGTAGCTTCCCTGCATAAAGAGGTACTGTATCAAAATTTGTTGAGAGACATAAACTCGACTGTGGCGAAGCTTAAATTTAGAGCAAATATTTTTCATAAAAGAAACAAAAACACTAGTATTGATTAAATATTGATATTTAACCCCTTGTGCACCTTCCTGGCGTTTACGCCAGCTTTCCATTGTTTTCCTATTGTCTTTCTATTGTTTCATTTTGATGGGTACTCGACACATTAAAAAAAAAAAAAATCTTTATATATGTACGAGTATACATATCTTCTGTGCGTTTGTATGTGACTAAACTCCTCCTAAACGGCTGATCCGATTTTAATGAATTTTTTTGTGTCGATGCCTGAGGATTCGAGAATAGTGTACGATTTACAATTTGGTCCAATGGATAATGTTTATTTAATTAAATTCTTGCGAACGAAATCGCGAACACAGCTTTTTAGTATATAAATAAGTAATTACTTCTAAACAGTCTTACTAATGTTAAATGTTTTATTCAGAAATGTTTGCATAAATTTGGAGTTTTTGGAGAATATAGTTAATACAATCGTTAGTACAGTGTATATTTTTATAAATGTAGATGTGACTAAGATATTTCCCTTACATTGCATATTTGCTTGTAATTAAAATGTATTTTTCAGTATATATCCATAGTATAGTCAATGATAATAATATTATTGTACTTTCCTACTAAAGTTGTGTTCGCAGTTGAATCGAGTGAAGAAAAAGAAATGTTTATTCATGTATTTATAATTGAATTCAGTAGGGAGAGTGGTTAGGCGCAAATTGAAGTGGAGATGTAGACAACGGCTGGGCGTCGTTCTTTGACCGTTGCAATCGAACTACAGGGTTACTCCCGTAACCGAGAAACTATTGTTAAGTATTTTTACCATAAATTTTTTTATAAAATCCTAATAATTAATACAAGTCATAAGTAAGACATTCGTTGAATTTAACGGCCCTCTATTAGAAGCCCAAGGCGAGGTTCAATCCCCAACTATAGAAGTTCTTGTAAGCCATTGCTAATACGATACACTATACAGTGATACATCATGCACTAGCTAAACACGGATTTCACTGTATTCCGTGAAATCTTTGGTCCCCTTTACATTACGATACGTGTAAGCGATGATACTCTGGCCATATATATGTAGCTTACAAGTCTTCTAGTGGATGTTCAGTGATTGGATGTGCGGAAAAGATTGGAAATTTAATGATGTCAAGTGATAGTAACGAAAAATTCCAATCGAGAAAAACATTAATTGTTCTTATTTGTTGCACAAGAACTATAAACTTGCTTTTTAACTTATCGCACAAATTCATTATTTTCTTCTTGCCCACGCGCCATTTTGACAATATTTGTAAAAAAGCGACACGGTGACGACTAGGCACGGTATGTATCGCGACACATGTTGCGTACAAGTAGGAAAGAGACAGGTAACTTAGTGTACGAGTCTCCATACAAATGTGTATGTAATAATCGGCCGGAAGTAGTCTCCGAGGCTGGTGAGTATTATAATGTAAGAAAGGCCTTTGCCAGGTTATAGCCAGAACTGAGGTTCGCACTATTATGATGCCCTTTTACTGCTCTTGTTTCTATTTTCGGCTAAATCAGTGTCTTATGCGTTTGACAAAAAACCCGGTCTAGTGTAAATGAAGGCTTATGTAATTAATTAATTCTTCTAAATAATTTACTATTTCTGTTAACGCATGAACTAACAAATAGTGTTTCGTAAAAAAAACGTAGAAGTAAATTTTAAATTGAACTATTATTTGTATGTATAATTATGGTTCAAAATTGTAAATCTAAGTTTATTTAGTAGTAAGTTTAAATAAAAAAAAAAATATGGAAATTGTAAGATTGAATCTTACTGAAAAATATTTTTGATTACATGATAATATATTAATGAGTTAATATCATTTTGTGAGGCCATTTTTTTCATATAGTAAATAGTGTGTATGATATGTCATAGGATTTATATACCAGTATGGAATAAATGTAGGCTTGATTTCATTAATAACTGTAATGACAGCCCTGCCAGCTTAGTTATAAAGATATACTATTTGATACACTAATGGTTTGTGGTTCTAAGCACTTTGTCAGTGTTATCGTTCTTCGAGAATATACCAAAATATAACGATAATACTTAATGTTTAATAATAATAAAAATGTTGCTATACGTTTATTCGAAAGTATTCGAAAGTAATTTAAGAGTATTAGAAAACGTCTAGAAAGATTTTATTTCTCTCATTAATAAGATGTGACGTTAAAGATATTTTGTTGATAAGTTTTTCAAATATGCATGTATAAATATAATTACAGTTTTATCAATTTTTTAAATACAATTCTATGTAGTAATATAAATACCGGAATATTTTAAATTCTGCTATCAAAATATATATGTGGGATGTTAAAATAGAGATACGACAGTTTAAATATTTTATTGCAAAACAAATTTACAAAAGTACTGTCTTATGTTAAATCTTTTTTACCACTAACTTAGAGTTGCAGCATTCGACAGATAAATTATTCCCACGTATATATTTGAATTCATGGCGATTTGTTTCTTTATCATGGTTACCTATATTTTAAAAACTCGATATTACCCTTCCTTATATCAAATATCGTTTAAAAATTGAAAGATAACGGAATACATACAAATGCACGGAATAACAACATAAGTATAGTGTAAACTGCAAACTGAGAGATAAACTCTTTGAAGAATTTCCACTTCAGAAGAAAAACAAAAACGATCTGTCAATGGATAACAAGTAACTGTTTGCGTACTTTAACCATGTAGGTACTTTTCCTGAAGGTAAATGGTAAAAATTTTATAAAGATAGCTAAATGGAAAAGCAATATTATCCTGAATACATTACGGCGCTTAAGATGGAATTTCTGATAACGACTCATTAATATTTTAATCCTTATAAAATAGGTTTAAGTTATTATTTAATTTGTAAAAATCTTTTAGTTTTATTTAATTTTTTAGGAAGGCTTAGAGATTTATATAACACTAGTTGTGCGCCCGTGGCTCCGCCTGCGTACAATATTTTCTATTACGCACAATTCTTTGCTGCATAATATAGTTCTTAAATAATCATTGGAAAATAATGTTATGATGGTCACTAGTTTTTGGCCTTAAATGGTTTTTCATACGAACAGATGAAAACATAGAGATATTTCTCCCAAATTCAAAAACTTACCAGTAAAACTGTTCGTTTAATCAGAATTTATTCACAATTTCATGAGTTTTAATTTTTTTACGCGGAATCCTAACTATATTTGAAAAATAAAAGTAGCCTAAGCTACGCTGTGAAACTCCAGCTATTTGTAAAAACAAACGGAACAAACAATCAGACAGGGAGACAGACAAATTGTGGTTTTGGTGTATTTATCATTCATATCCATCCATCCATTCAACCGAAAGACGTCCACTGCTGGAGAAAGGTCTCCACGACAACCGGTCTTGCGTCTTGGTCATGCTTGTGGCATCGAGAACTCGTTGACCCCATCGGGCATCGGATCCACGAGCAATATGCTCAGCCCATTGCCACTTCAGTTTGGTAATTTTTCGGGCAATGTCGGTTACTTTGGATCTCCTCATTTCTGATTCGATCACACAGGAAAACTCCGAAATTCTATTTAGATATCCATAGCATAGGAAAAGAAAAAGATAATCAAAGATAAGTCTGTTGATTAAAGTTAATACTAGGATTTAATCATATAGTTTCTATTGTTATATTTATGTGTATTCACAAATTTAAGGTATTTGAAGATAAAAAAAGATTGTAAAGCTGTTTCAGTGTTACCAATTGAGAGGGGGTTTCCCGTTAATTTTGGAATAGATAAACATTAGAATAAGGAGGCTCGCTATGTATTTACCTTTATCAATATAATAAAAAAACACCCCTACAAGCCAGGTTAAAACCTAAACACTTACCTTATGAATGTTACATACATATAATTCTGGTTTAAGTTTAATAACAGATAAATAAGTTAAGACTATAAATAAAAATATGTAAAAATAAGCTGTATAAATAATCATATAAAATTTACTAAGTTCATTATGAAGGTTTGCTGCGTGTCTATATAATTTATCTGTAAACAATGCGTTGTAAACTGTGATTCAGAACAAGCTTAAGCACTTACCACCAGAAACTAGGTTAAACTCATATGATATGTACTCATAAATATATAGTTATATTTAGAACGTCTAAAGTACGCGATAAACGAGATTGTATTCTTGATAAGGCAAATTCGTGGAATATATAATTTCATATACGTATTTATTTATGCGTACGGTAATGTGAGCTAAGTTTGGATACATATTAGGCAGGTGGTAAATATTTAAATTATATTTAACCTCTACCTACACAAGATTATCATTATTACTGATTTTAACCATGGTAACTTGTTCTGGATTTTGATTTCAATTGTTGTAAAACTTTCATTTATATCAAGGCTGTTCAAACCTTTGCCCGCGAAACATAATGTGGCCCGCGTGCAATTTTTAAATGTCCCGCGTGAGCAAAGTATTTTACCATCAACTTGAGAGTGTTACGTAATTCACTTACAAAAGATTTTTTCTGTTATAAAGGCCATGCAATACTTAAGTTATTTTGGATCAACATATGTTTACGAAAAAATTTCCTTAGGTTTTAGTTACTGCACATCAGTAACTGAACAACAAATCTGTGACCTGTTGTTACTATAAAACAACTAAATATTCTGAAGGTGCGTAGAACACATATATTCCAATCAACCCCGATCAAGATCTTCCGCGGATATAGATATTCCTCGATAAAGGGGGGATTGTCACAATCGCCACACCTTTCAGGCGGTTTGACGATCATAGTAGGTGCTTGTGATGCTCAAAGGATGCTGCTGCCCATTCTTTAGTCGCTTTTTACGCCACCCGCGGGTAGATATGGGCTGGAATTATTCTTAGCCGGCACCACGTGGTACACATATTCTCGTGGTATTCAATTCAATTGAATAACTAACTTTGTTTTTAAATTTTTACGTTCCATACTGGTCTTAACGCGTTCTCTTTCTTATTGCGACTATTCGACTGGGTTGCACCAACCGTGGTCACGGAATCACAGCCCGAAACACTAACTAACTAACGAAATACAGGAATATATCATGAGAAACTAGAAAATATTCGGAAAAACATTGAAGACCTGTAGTAGTCTATAAATTTTTTCAGCCAAAACGTTTTTTTTTTTTTTTTTAGTGTTCCCGCCAATTTCCCTCTGGCATGACCAGAGACCTTTTTATTACATTTATTTTATTGTGATCTTTTGTTATTCTTTTATAGCGTGTTCTTTTGCTTTCGCCTTTTCTTTTGCAATTCTTGTTCTTTATTTATTTTCATCTATATCTAATCACATGTCATGTCTATATTTAGTTACATCTAGCAACAATATACATAGTCTTCCCAATTTGTACTACACAGCAGTGTCAAAATCTTATAATATCGCTTAAATCTAACAATAGAATTAAAATTAAATAATTAAATCAATCAATTAAACTTAAAATTAAAGATAAAATTTTCAATAATTTCAAATAATAAATTTAGTAATTAAATGAGATTAAATTAAATTTAATTTCAAATATGTAAATTACCATAAAATAATAAATTTAATAAAGTTAGAGTCTGGGTCTCAATTGTGAATTCAAATTAAAATTAAGTCAAAATTAAAATTGAAATAAAGTGTAAATTAAATTGTATATTAAAAAGTAATTGTAAAATTAAATTGTAATTCAGATTGTAAAATTTTAGGAACCTTTAAAATCAATACAGCCCTTGTGCCTTGGTTCATTAGTTCTTATTATATTATTACTCACTTTTATCCCCAATCTCCTTATCCTTAGGATAATCTTATCCGAGGCAACGGCGACCCACTGCTACCCTGATGAAGCTCAGGGCCAGCCCCACCCTACGGACGACCACCGTTATTTGTTCCTTTTCCCAGCTCTTCTTGCCACATCTTCGATGTATTGCAAGAAGGCTGGGCGGTGGTCGTCATCCAGCATCAGGGTCGCCAAAACGTTAGGGATTACTTTTTTATTTTGCGCAGTCATGGGTAATTGACATAGTGGTATTATCATTATAATATTAAAATAATATTTAAGGGTTTACGATAATATACAATGGCATTAGATTAACTAAACTGGTTGTATTGTTTCTTGCATTATTTATTTTTAGTTGATACATTAGTTCGTTAAGATATGGTATAATGAAGTTTTAATGGTTTCTCCACACAGCGGGCTGCTCAGGACGCTAGTGTGCGTTGTGTGCGGCCTCTTTTATAGTAAAAGCGCGCTGGGATCCCGGCTCGCCTGCTGTATGCCGCAACCATAAAACAAACCCATCCCAATCTAACAATGTAATAAAGTTTAATTTCGATAAATCAGTCGATCCATTGTAGAATAGAATTGATTATGCTTTATATAAGAATATGTGAAAAGTAGATATATGCTAAAAATCTAATTATTGTTACAGCGATTGCGTTTTAATTGTCATAGGGCAAGCTATCCATTCCTAATTTGGCTTATACCTGCCCAAGATAATTTCATATTAGATGTGAGCCTGAGAGTTTGGATGTATGTTTATATTCAGTTAAGTATTGTTTTTTATATAATATCAATGTTAATCTTATATATTTATGTAGAATTGTCGTACAAATAATCATACATACATAGCCTTTCTCCTGTGGTCGTAGGCAGAGGTTTACTTCCTTCCACTTGCTACGATCTTGACACACCTTTTTCGCTTCTTCTACTTTCGTAAGCGCTTTCATACATGCTCGTCGTTATGGGCACTTTTCATCTGACCTTTATTTAAGACGTGCTATCGATGTGATTAAGATATACTCGCCTAGGTCGAGCCTTACCGACGTGCCCGGTTTCCGTCTCGCCTTTTAAATTCGTTTTCTCAATCTTCTGTCGTCCATCCTCTCCACGTGCCCGTACCAACTAAGTATTCCTTTTTCTATCGTGGTCACTACATCCTCTATCACACTACAGCGTTATCTTATCATACTATTACTGACTGTGTCAATAACCTTCACTCCAGCTATACTTCTCAGACTTTTCATCTCCACAGCGTTAATACTAATTACTTTCATGCTTCTTATGGCAAACCCAGCATTCGCTGACTAAATGTAGGGAACAGCACTTCTCGATGAACAGCCAAACGCGCCCTTTCAGTTAATTTCTGGCTGCACATGAAGTTACACAGGGCCATCACACAGCCCATTCACACATACAATCATTCAAATGATTCACCTATCTTGATGGACTATATTGGTCAGATATATCTATCTATCTATCTTACTAGGCTATAGTCTATTCGTGTAACATTGTCCGTACTTAATACTGTCCATTCATTTAACTAAGCGTGACTTGGATTATCATTAAATTGCAACCTATTGTACCTATTGTAGTGACGGTGCTACAATAATTAAATATAATTAAAATAAACTGACAATCCGTGTATAATTTCTTTTGTGAAAAAATAAAATGAAAATCAGTGTGACACGTCAACTCAAAGCGAACACCTGTAATTAATGCTATTATTTTGCAATTAACTCGTAGAAATACATTGATTATTCATGTGCGCATTTGGACTACTGTTTAATTACACTAATTGCATTAAATCGTCCGCTATATTAAAAAGAATAAGTTAGAAATAGTGTGTTTGATTTTTTAGTAAGAGTACATTTTGATTTACTTAGAGCCAGGTTCAGCCGGGTCTAGGTGTGGGCGAAGGTGGCGAAGTCTGGGCGTCGCCGTTCGGGTGACTCCACTCTATTGAACCAAGGGGTCGGGGTGGAGGCGCTTACCTTCATTGCACTGGTGAGGCCGTCTAGAAGGCAGCCTGTCTCCGAGCGCAGGTAGGGGCCTAGCTTGTTGGGCCATCCGCTAGAGGGCGACGTGGATCTTGCTGGACTGATACCTATCGGCGGTAGAGACGGTACTGTCGTGGATGGGTTTAAACTTGATAATATTACAGGATAAAAGAAGAAACCTGAACTAATAGTCATCTAGCTTGTTACCTATGTAATTGTATTAAAAAAAGTTACAGGTTAGGAAAAAGTAGACTATTATTCGGTTTCTCTGATAAACCAATAGTAAATAAAAAAGAATTTCTTTTAATATTCGATTAATTATATATATATATTATATTGAGGATATTTATGGTAAAAGTTTTTAGTGAGATTTTTGGCAATGTCATAGTTATGTACTTGATTGTGTAATTTTGGTGGTATTTTACGGGATTTAGATTGGTTATTGTGCACAGGTGTATTCAAAATAATGACACTGAGCGTTAGTTTTGAAATTTAACGACTTCCTTGGAAGGAAAACTGTAACCATTTTGTGAGAGCATTGTATGAAAAGTATGTCTAACGTCAGCCTTGGCTGCAGTGTTTCATTTCACCTTTGCTTTTTCTTTAAAAAAGAATAATTAGACAAAAAAAAATTATGCTGAATAATATTATTCTGATAGTGTATTTTAAATGTATTTATTTCATAGTAACATTCCTTCATATAACACGTTTTTTTTTTTATTCTTTGAAGCATAGGTAGCTATTGTACTGATGAATATTATTGACGATTTTTTTTAAAATAAAAATCGTACTCAGATTTTTTTACACAATCCATGAAAAAAAAATTACACAAAATCGATCATGGATGTAAATAAAATTAGCAGGAAATGAAAATGTGTATCCGGTAGGCAATCCGGTCGGCAAATTTTGACAATTACGTCTGAATTCGAATGGAAATTATTCAAATGAGTTTTATTTATGTGCCACAATCTTTGATAAAATGGGTGTTGATTTCTACTAATATACAATTCTTAAATTTCATCTTCTTGTATGAAACAAATCAAAATTATATACATTTAGTAAAATTTGAAGATTTTATATTACATGTTACTTACAAATTTTAAATTCAATAGGATAAACTAAAAATATATAATTTAATATAAAAGTTTATAGTTATAAAAGTTATAAAACTTTTTTATGATAAATACAAATTTTATCTTCGAGTTCTTCTTTACTTGTTATAATAATGACCTGTCATTATTTTCACTGAAAGTTTTCTTTCCTATTGCTATAATTTGAGACTTACGGTAATCTTTTTCGTTGGACAAATGAATAATATATCTACACAATAAAACAAATGAACGACGACGACGATCTATCATTATAATAAGAATTTAGTGTATAGAAAAGATTTTAGTTTAGTAGAGGAATGTTGATAGGTAAGGTTGTCTTCGAAACAAGAGTTTTTTTTTTTACGTTTTTTATAACTATGTAGGCTGAGTTCTTACCACAATTTAACCAGATTATAGTGACGAAGTGGTCCAAAATGGTAATTATAATAAGCCACTTCAAGAGGCACTACAGTTAGAACACACCTATTGGTATTCGGAGGCAGGTTTCATATTAAAAATGCCCTACCCTGACGATGTTTTCCTTCACCGAAAGTTCAGACTCATAATAGAATTGGATAGGTTGGTTTGAACCTTCTTCCATCGACGGGGAATCCGATCACTTTACTAACTGAGCAATATCACTTTCATTGCCAATTGCTTCATATCTCAGTATTTTATTACAGAATAACCAATAATTTTTTTACAAAATTACAGATCTCAGCAGGTTAAGGTGTTTGATGCGCTACTAATATGTCGCCCATTAACAAATCTGTCGCACAAAAAGAGATATCTGAAACATTAAGTCTTTGCAATTTTTGCATTCGCCGCATCGGCTTGTCATTCATCGATGATGTACCAAAGAACGCAATCGATAAATTGAAGACTTATTTATCCTTTGTGTCATCATCTTCTCTATTAATATTAATGTTGGTAGGGGAAATAACGTGCGTTGCTGGTCAGATGATAAATTCATCAAGCATAGAAGATTTTGTTGGTAGCTACTTACATATAGCAGGATACGATACTATGAGTAAGTACAAGGATCCCAGTAAAGTTTAAAAAAAAAAAGAAATGGTAGAGAAATTCAAGGTGAAAATATGAATCTAGTAGAAACAGATATGCATGTTAATCTAGTAATGATAATCGACTATTCACTACGTGTTTTTCTTAACAACATTGTTTCCGAATGATATTGATACTGCTGCAGGTTTCGGTAAACTGATTACAATATGGTATAAGCGAGAAATATTTAGACACCTTGTGAGTGAACTGGCAGAAATTTGGCCCGTTTATATTCAGGAAAAAGAAGGCGCTCAGATCAAATACGACAGCCTTTCGGCATTAAAATATCGACAAATTCGTAAGTATTTGAAGAAATTAAGAGAAGAGAGATGTAAATATAATATATGACAGATATGTATAGTTCAATAAAAAACGTAATTTCTACATCAACTTTTGTTATGCTTTCAAGCTCTCGCTACACTGAGGGTTTCATACGTTAAAAATAAAGTATAAAAGTAATCATAATGTACTATTTCATAACATAATCGACTTTGTAACAAATTTCACTACAATTCACACTGCATTAGAAGAGTGATTAAAGGACAAACGTTGAAATATACATTCATCTATAGGTATGGTACAATATGGGACCTCGCGAATCTCTAAAGAACTAGTTTCAAGAATATGATATCTTTTGAACTTTGCCCTCCCAACACATCTTCGACAACATAATGCATATTCGTAAAAAATTAGACAAGCTCGATCTAGTGAATGATAGCCATAATTTTAATATTAGAAATAAAGACAAGTTGGCCGTCCTACGCTTTAGGTTAAGTAAGTGTAATAAAAGCTTTATAGGTAATAGTATTAGGTTTTACAATAAGATTCCAAGTAACATTACCGATTTACCTGACAATAAGTTCAAGTATTATGTCAAGCAAGTTTTAATCTCAAAAGGTTATTACAGGGTGGATCATTACGTGAACGATAGTGATGTCTGGAATTAACCCACATCTCTGTGCTTCCGCTAACGTTAGTTAAGACTATGATTTGTGTAGATTTTTTATATGAAAAAAAAATTATATTTATACTAAAAAAGAACCATATCGAGTTTCTTGCCGGCTCTTCTCGACTGGGTTGTTTTACGAACCGGCGTTAGTGTTTTAGATATTGATAAGCGCCTTCTTAGTGCCTAAATTGAATAAAGATTATTTTGATTTTGTGTATATTTCGGTTTATTATAATGAAATTAGATATTACATTTTTTGTACAGTGTATGCTTTCTGGAACGTATTAGGAGTCTGGTTGTACAATTTAACACCGATTGCGATTCTATTATACTGTAAATTTCGAGGTTTACCTGCAGAACTTGGTTTTGTGTGGCAACTGTCGTATCCTTTCGACAAAACAAAACCAGTATATCATGAGTTGGTTTATATATTTGAGACTTGTTCCGGTGAGTATGTTTTATCTATTGGTTTGTTTTGTTAACTTTTTTGTTTATGCCACATAATTTATTACAGATTATATTATTTATTATTTATACAGAACTGTTCTGCAGAATTGTTTTGTTAAATAGTCTGCAGAACCCTTGCTTGGTTAAAACTATTACAGATGAAGTGGGCTCCAGCGTACGTTGACTCGAGACATCCCTTAACTTAGTCCCTTGGTCCCAATCAGACATTTTCTTGATTAAAAAATTCTGTTACAAATAGGCTAATTTAAATATTATACATACAAAATTTGTAAATAACAAAAGGGATTTTTATCGTTTCAATTATACTCGTACTTGATCTTTAGGTTAGGTGTAATATCAGTATGTTGCATGCTCGGTTCTGATTTGCTATTCATGACCATGTCCAGCCACATTAGCATGCTTTTACGACTACTTCAAGTGCAAATACGACGTTTGGGAACCATAGACACAAGCGGATTTGAGTCAATTGATTGTTACAATGAAATTCTTTCAGTCGTTAAAATTCATCAACGTCTCATCAAGTAAGTACTTACTCATAAATCTTCGATCACCTCTAGACATTTTAACATTCAAACAAGCTTAATTTGTGTAAACTGGCAGAGAACGTAGATTCTGTATGCATTCTCATCAAAATAGTAGATCGATCCTAGAAATATTTGACTGTAATCTACATAAACCCAATGATATTTCAAGAGTGTAAATTTATATCACATATAAAGCATTTTATATGTATTTTTTTAATGCAAATACTTATGTCTACATAAATAGTACTTTATTACCCGGACATATGTAATAATATATCTTTTGTAGATAAATGATTTCGCATTATCATTAATAATATAATTATTTTGTCAATATCCTTTAATTAGAAAAACTACATGAAAATTGAGGGGTTTTTAACACGATCACTTATTTATTTACCATCATTTTACTAAAATACTATTGGGAATAGTGTATGATCCTTGCTCCGATTAAATGGTCCTTCGAGCCGGATTTGAAGCAACGATCTATGGATCTCATACAATAGAGAATAATGGGATGGTGCAAGAAGGTTGCAAATGCGATTTTAATTTGGGGGCAATTTTTGGGTTAGGTAATAGGTATATAAGTGACATAAGCAACAATAAAGACAAGAACACGCAGGCAGCACAACAATAACAAAGTCAATTAATTTCAATTTTAATTCGAATCCAATTGTACCAAAATTAACGCTCTTAAAAATATTACAAAAGACGAGTGTGAGTTAACTTGTGGATGAGGCTATCTATTGGCGATCTGTACCCATTGTGAACAACCAATGTCATTTCTTGTAATCAATGAAATCATTATTTATAGATGAGTCCTGAATAGGAGCGACGACCAACATATTAATATCAAATTGTTCCTGTTTCTTTGCAGATATATAAATGACTTGGAGGATGCATTCTCTGTAGTGAATTTGATTAACGTTCTTTTAAGCTCCGTCAATATATGTTGCGTTATGTTCACTATTGTGGTAAGTTATTGACATTCAGAATTATTTACTACCTGCCAGCGATTAGTGACAAACGTTGATTTTTTTTTATCTTGAAGACTTTCGTATCAAGCTTTATAGGATGCTTTGTTAAATAGAAGTTATTTTATTTTAGAAGTTACCAGTAGTTTTTTTTATTAAATAGATATGTATGTATATACGAAACTTATATCAAAAATACATTTTTTGAAATTTTTGTTTGTCTGTTTGTAATGGGTAATTCCCGCAACGGCTTAACCGATTATGACGGAACGATTTCTTTGGTAGATAACTTTAGTTACCACGGGTAACTTAGAACACTTTTAATTTTCGAAAATAATTAGGGTTCCGTGTAAAAAAAATAAAACGTAGTGAAGAATATATGAAACGCTAGTGCAGCCGCGATAGACAGCTAGCTTCATAATATATCAGCGGGATTTCAGCGATGTACCATAAATCTCAACATAACCCCATACTCCGAATTAAAAACATTTTAAACATGAAAAAAATGAAGCAGTTCCTCATGTAAATTATACAGTTAGTACAGTAAACTCGCAATGAAACTTAAGTTGCAACTTTATTCAGTTCCTTGAACCGTGGATGGATGGAGATGAGCAATAAATTTTTTCTCGGCGCCGCGCTCACTCAGATGGGAATTGTGTGCTGGTACGCCGACGATATCTACAGAGCGGTACGTGCGTTATTTCATACTTTTTGTCTTCTACTGAAAACAAGAATTTTACATTATACGTCGGTGGTGTTTTAATTGTATTTTTCACACATGTGCTTGGCTTATTTCACTATCTATACTTGTAATAACAGGCTAACGAGACGAAATCTGTAGATATATTGAAGATATTTAAGAATAAAATACTCTGCGGGCTTCAGAATCGACTACAGAACACACGATAGTTTTAATTTTTTTTTTGTCGTCTAATTAATTTGTTCGCCAATCATGCAAAAACTACTAAACCGATTTCTAGGAAATTTGGTACTATATAGTAACATCTAGCATACACACATATATGTATAATGTATGAATAGCGTTTATTCATTTAAAAAAACTGTAATAATAAAGTGTATGCATAACATTATGCAATAAATAGTGGAAGACGGGTTGGGACGATACATAGGTAGAGATAAGAATATATCGGTAGATTTCATCTAGAAAGAGAATATAGGATGTCTATTAGAATACTCGTATAATTGTCTGAATTCCACGCGAGCTAAGTCGTGGGTACAGCTAGTATTTTTATAAAAACTTATTTATTTAGCCATGTGGTACCGGCTAAGAATAGTACCAACCCATATCTTCTCGTGAGTGCCGTAAAATATGACGAAAGGATAAATCAAGGGATGGGGAGTAGCATCCACAAACAACTGACTGCGATCGCCAACTCGTTTGCCAAGCGTGGCGATAATGGTAATGCCTCCTTTATTGGGGGAGACCTATGTCCAACAGTGAACCTCTATCACTTGGCTGATTATTTATTTATTATCACAGGCTTATACGACATTTAAACAATACAATTATGCTAAAATAAAATTGTCATTACTGTTGAAAGTTAAAAAATAAATTTTAATTACATAAATATTTGAAGAAAATACTTCCCTTTATATCTGTGACTCATCTAATGGAATTACTTGTGTATCCTTACGAGTTTTATCCTATTATTGAATTTTTGAGCCAGAATTAGCCTTTGATAAAATTTGTGCTATATTTATGATTAATTAAATCTTCAAGAGTGTCGGTGTATCTGACGCAGTGTACCAGAGTGGATGGTACAAAACCAATTTACGCTGTCGACGAGCTCTCCTAGTGGTATTGCAAAGGTATCATTTTCTGTCATATCACAAGACTCAAAATGAAAATCAAAATCAAAAAAATCTTTATTCAATTTAGGCCCTAAGAAGGCGCTTATGAACGTCTAAAACACTACCACCGGTCCGGAAAACAACCCAGTCGAGAAGAGACTGTAAGAAACTCGATCTGGTTCTTTTTTTTATAAATATAATATATATCATTTTTTTTTCATATAAAAACTACACAAATCATAGTCTTAGTTAATGTTAGCGGAAGCACAGAGATGTTACTTGGGAATTAGTAATGTTACTTGGAATCTTATTGTAAAACCGAATACTATTACCTATAAAGGAGCAATGCAGCACCATGGGGTGATTTGCTACCTCTGAACTGTTTGAAATATGTATGTACCTCGTCAACGTTCAGATTAAATGTATTATTATTTATTTTACTATTTCCTGTTTTTTTATTTATGATATGCCAGACGGTTTTGGCCTTATTTTTAGACTCGAGAACTTCATTTCCTAAAAATTTTGCTTTAGCTTCTATACATTTTAATTCATACACGTTTAAAAGTTTTTGAATACTCCCTGACATAAGCATGAAATGATGAATTAGTAGTTAGTGATTTTTTATAATATAGTTCATATAAACACTCTCTACTTTTTCTTTTTCCTTTAGTTGCCCATTGACTGAATGTATTTTTTGTTTCTGTCAATAACAATCTTTATTGGGCAGTGTTTATAACTGACTGACCCATGTAATGTATGTAAACTATAATATATATATATATTTCAATACATTTTATCCATACCTTTACAATAAAAGTAACCTTTTTTTTTTTTTTTTTTTTGACGGGGGGAATTGCATTTACGCACTACCCGTATCTATTGTATTTAGGGGATCAAAGTCCCCCAATACAATAGATAAGGGGCACGGAGTGACGAGCTCCGTGCAGTGTGGGACTCACCCGGGCGAGAGTCGCCCGGAAATACCCACTAAAACCCCCCGGGGCCGTCTGCTGCATTTGGGATGGGGGCGACACGGGGTGGCTTTCGCAAGCACCGCGTCGCCCCCTGCAGCGAACCCGCCGGGCCTCGTCGTGCAATGGCCCAGTGGGGATGGGGGAGTGTACACACTTCTCAACCCCACCTCTTCGCCCGCCTCCCGTAGGAAGCATGACCTAGATGGTCAGCCAGCCGGGGACAATAAAAGTAACCTGACTCAATTTTAAAAATGGCTATTAAATTTTTTATACACCTTGGCCTTTATTTGTCAATTCTTATTGATTCTTAAAAATGATTTGTACTTATTTTTAATACATAATTATGTTCAAATATAACATAGTTCAAATGTCTCATTTAGAGTTATTTTACGAATCGAAATCATAGCCTATTTCATTTTTTAATTATAAATAATGTCAAATTTTTCATTGAATGTGCATTAAGTTACATAACATTTTATGTTATGTTATATATGACTTTTATATAAGATAAATACTTAGGAAATTTATATACGATATACGTATCTACTGATAGAAATAAATTTTGCAGTCGTAAGATTTTGCTTTGTTTTTTTTTTTTCGCAGGTCACAGAAGCCATTATATTTCACGGCTCTGAAATTCCGATCAATCACCATGATGACTTATAGCTCGGTACGGCTATTGCGTATTGTATTAGAATTGTTTTGGTAAAATAAGTCTTAAGGAAAAAAAATAATGGCTTTATGTTCTTTTTTTTTTCAGATTCTGACAACAGCGTATTCTTATTTTACACTTTTATACACTTCGTACCGTCGGGATTAGATATACGATTCTTTATTTCGGAATAATGTATGTCACTCATCACGTATATAGAAGTATATTCACATAGCTAGAAACATCACATGTTTAATTTATTTATAAATATTATTCTTAACTGTTCGTATTCTATAAATTATTATAAGGTTAATTCTGTACTATTTTTGAACAAAGTAGGATATAAAAGGATTATGTTTTATAATATTTCATTTTTTTTAAATCCTGAAATATAAAACAGTGTTTTATTTATCGCTATGAATTCCTTTTTTTCTAAAATGTTTTAGTCAATATAATCCAATAAAAGAGAATTTAAAAAATGTACAATGTTGCTAGTAACATTATAAATTATTGAGAGAATAATATTTGAGTTTAAAACTAAGTGTTTGAACGGAACATGAATAACGAATTCGTGGAACATTTGAATTTCAATGATCATAAATTGTTAAATGTAACGTTCAAATTCACAAGCATGTGTTCAAATTGCCTTCTCTGTATATCTACTATCCATTATCTTAATTACTACCTACATATTTAGATCAAAGCTAACTGGTAGTAACCGCAAATTTTTCGTTATTAAAAAAAAAAAAATACTCTCCAAACCTATGAAAAAACACAATGGTAGTCTAGGAGAACACTTCTGGTATTCAATAGAATATGAATTTGAAACCTAAATTTTACGTAAACAGAAAATTCATTTAATCAAGCAAAACTAGTGAAATGTATGCGTATAAACAGAGAACTAATCAGGTTCTAATCATTAAGTTGTCGTTTGTGTTACCTGCACAAAATATTTTTTATACTAAGATGACAGAGAATCGTATTATAGATAGAGCAATACATTAAAGATGATGTAATTTCATTCATATAAATCTCGAACATAAACTGGTATTTGTAACTAACTCACTAAATCAGTCTACTCGCCTATCAGACGTCAGCCAAACAAGGATCGTCAGTAAATCGCGTGCCAACTTTGCCTACGAACGTTTATTCAAGGAAATTCTTTGATTTGTAAGAAAATATTTTATAGTAAATGCTAACAATGAGAGGGTACCGATGATCAAAATCAGATTCATGTTGTCTACGTGTATGCATAATATTTTTTAGATAAAGAAAGGTTGTTCTTGACAATCTGTGTGTATCATCATACAAATATCTTTTGCTAGCAAAAGTAAGGAGCAGTTTCTTTTACTATAATGTACAAATATTTATATTATAAACAATAAACATCGATTTCATTTCAAATTAGATGAATAAATTTTCGTCAAGCGTGTTTAAAATGAAAAGATTAAGAAAAAAAAATGTATTATGTTATTACGATGACGGATTTATTTTAAAGTTAGGGTTATAATGAAAAATATTTTGAAAAAGCCTATTTGAATAGATGAGAATGTAATTTAATACTGCTGTAATATTTTACACTGATCACTCTACTTTGAACGTAATAAGGTGAAGTGTGCTCGTTTCGCTTCACACTAGAAGGTTGATGCTTGTCTTAATTTACTCGAACTAATTTATGCTTTACCATCTCCTATCTCCACTTCCCATTAGGTTAATTACTAAGAGATTAAATATTCGTACATTGTAAGCCTCTGTGATTTATATAAAGTATATTCAAGTTAAATAATTTTTACTTTGAAGTGTTTAGTTGTTTAAGAGAATCGGAGCTTTAATTTTAGAAATTTTTTTTAAAAGTAAAAAAAAAATATATATTAAGATTAAGAATGGTTAGATACTTAGACATGTAATAATTAATTATATCATATTTTATATATCCATCTTTAACATTGATTAAAGTAAATTTAATGACTGCTTTAATTTTTTGTGAACGACATGAAGTTACTCCATAAAGATTTGTATACTTCGGTACTCCATACTTCGGTAATAACAAAAGACATTGACATAATGCATTTATGTGATTACTAATTACTAATTACGATTACAATTACACTAATTAAACTTTTTAAGAAGCTTCAAATATCATTTAAATAGTCTTAAAAACTTAGTACCAACTATTAAGAAAACTCTAACGACGTCGGGATACTGTTTTCAAGAGTTGCTTGTCACAGCGTCTAATGACCGTGCACTTAGTGAAGCCTGGTTAGTGTTTTTCAAGTTTAACACACAGCGTATCTGCAAGTTGACCGGCCAGTTCGTGCCGTGTATTTAATTAACGAAGATTCGCCGAAGAGAATTCTGAAACATCTTGTTTCTCTACTAAATTTACATTTTAACTACGACTTGCAAACGAGACGAGGAAGACGCGTTTAGATTTTAAGGTTTAGTGCTAAATATGCATTTTAACAAGGGTGTTGTGAATGTCTCGTATTAATTTGGGAATAATTTTGTATTACATTCTTATACCGGTGGCGAAGTTTTACATAATTGCTGCTGTGTTTTAACTTGAATTTATGAACCGTGTGATGCTTTCGAATATTGTAGGTTCATTAATACTAAGCAATATTAGTAGTACAATTAAGTTGAGAACCAAAATGTGTCTAAAATTTATAATAGCTAACACTAAAACTCGTAAATAATGCTACTAAATAAAAAAGAAAATCGGTTGACAAACAGAGGAGACATAGGTAAGTATAAAAGTGAATGCAATTTATAAGTTTTACAAATATCTTCGCCTATTTATATGTAGATGTGAATTATTTTATTCATCATTTGAAGAGTTTTAATTTTTTACGCGGAACCCTAATAATTTTCGAAAAATAAAAGTAGCTTAAGTTACGCGGAGTAATTTCAGCTATCCTGAAAAGTCCTATCAAAATCGGTAGAGCGGTTTCGGAGATTAGCCGGGAACAACCAGAGAGACAAAAATTTTGAAAATTGTGTTCTAGGTATTGTTATCGTATATACATTCATATGTAAATAGTTAAAAGTTGTTATTTTGATGTTACCAACAGACACTTTAATTTTATTTATTAGTATAGATACTATACATTTCGATTTAAATTATTACATGATATATAAAACCATAATTATGACTTGTATAAAGTTGTAATTGACTGCAAAAGTATCATGGAAATCGTAAAATGCAATTAAAATGTCCGCTACAATCCAGATGAATGGCGTTTCCATTGTATCAGCATTTGTAACTACCCAAAAACAATCATATGTTTGTTATAAAAACACGATTTTATACAAAATAAATCAGTGTTATTTCTAAAAAGCTATATTAATGGAATTATTACTCTTTTGTTCAACATTTATGAGTTTTAGAAATACGAATTAATGTTGAATCTGTACAAAATAAAATGTTTATTGCTAGGAACTTAGTTACAGGTATTTTAAAATCATGATGTATTGGCTCTGCTTTAATCTACGTTGTCCTTTATTTCATTAATTTGTAACTGTATTATATGTTTATAGCGATGATGGACGCAGGTTTAATCCCACCAACCCAAACCTAAAATGAGCCTGAGCTTTCGTTGAAGGAAAACATCGTGAGGAAACCATAGCATGGTGCCATTAAAATAATGCCCGCCTGGGCAGCTACCATCCTCAAGTTTGAAAAACTGCCGTCAAATACCAATAGGTGTGTTCCGGCAGTACCTTCAGGTTCAGTATGTGGTCAATGAACTGAATGGAATAAATTACTTGAGTTAATTAAGTGCGGGGTAGTAAGGAACTCGTACCCGACTAAGTTAAGACACGTCGGCTACGTGTCATGTTTCAAAATTAACTACTTACTGTATATTCTGTTGCTATATGAATTTTCCTAGATAGTAATAGTATCGGTTATTTATTATATATTAATTTTACTATAGTGCGTTCAGACTACTGCAATAGCGATAGAAGCTGTCAATCTATATTTGTTTATGTTACGCTATACTTCTTAATATTAACATATCGAACTCAATTTAAGTTTAAAAAAACCCTGTATCTATAAGTCGAACAAAATTGCTTTAATTCTCTTCTCATAGATATCTTTAATTATTAATGCTTCGATTGCATACATAAATCAAATGCTGATTTACCATCCACACGTTTGTCTCTATTGGACATGGTTCTAAACTATACATGCAGTGGAAGAATTATTGCGAATTGGTTAGGGCTAACTCGAAACGTGCAGGGAACGTACTTGTGTTCGCACTGTGCAGTGCAATTTTTCGATATGAATAACCCTATTGACTTGAAGGACATCGACAGCCAGAAAATAGTAACAAACCTAAGGACACCATAATGGTACAAACCTCGCCTGCTATCTGGATGTAATATTCACGGAATTTATTATACACGTATCCGCTATCGCAAAAACTAGTTGCCAAATTTTGTGGAGTGTAAGATCGAAAAGTTCAAACATTAGTCTCGTGTGCGATTTTATAATTTGTGTCAGTGTCCGTCATATAATTTAAATATGTTGACCATATCGATATAGAATATGGTGGTGTTTATTAATAGCAATATAATCTAAGAGTTTTAACTATATATAAAACTTATAACAGTCTATACCGTAGGTTTTCAACGTGAGCGATAACGTCTAGTTGGGACTGTAGAAGATCCAGAAAAAATAAGGAAGCATTGAGATAGCGCAGAAGGAGCGTGGGCAAATAAAAAATATAGCCAAAAAGCAAAAAATAAGACGGGGAATCTAGAAAGAACATATTCTCAAAGAGGGCGGCGAGCAAAATAAGGTTGAGAAACTGTGTTCCTATCCACTGACATAAAATACATTTATGAAAAGAAAAAAATAAATTGTAACGTCAGCATTTGAAACTGGCTATTAGAGTTGGCCATGTCATCGTATCTAAGTTTCGTAGGCAAACATTAATCACTCGGTTCAGCCAAAATTGGCGAACGGTAAATAATTTACTGGCGATACTATAAATCCTCTTCCTTGGATCGTTGCAGAATTGACAGTCATTCGATTATAATCATCGGTGAAACTCTATCCGATAGTCTACGTAAATATATTAATCATCGCCAGCGAATAAAGTAAATCAAGCGGTATCTTAAATATATTTTAAAACATTCTTTACTGCGTGTTGTTTTGATACATTTTTTTTTATTTTATTATTAAACCTATAATATCGACAGGTTAATTTTGCAGAGGTTGATTTTGCAGATATTATCTTTCCACTTGTAATCAGTGTCTTGCTTGCATTATACTATTTTACACCGTACCTTTATATAAATTCATATATACATGTATATATATAAATATATATACCTACCCAACTTTCTCTAGTTTATATAGTTATCTAAGGTTATGTATGGATGAAAACTTTTTGGACTATGCGCGTATTTATGAATTTTAAAAAGTACATGAATTAGTATCACGTAATATGCGACACACTTCGAATCAAATTATTGACGATCACAATCTCGCAAGCGGTTTAGAATTTTAGAACCTTTTAGTCTAAGGAGGGACTTTGCCTCCTTATGTGTGTGTTTGTGTAATGGGTTGTGTTCCGAAATATTGTTCAACATAATTGCGACATCTCATTTCTATCGTCGTAGGGCTCGCCATCGGCAAGGAGTTCACCCTCACATCTTGGAGCCAAAATGGTCCCGGTCCCGGTCCCGGTCAGTGCGGTTCTAGAGGAGTTTCCTCCCGCGAACTATCCGGATGTGGAATGAGCTGCCAGCGGCCGTGTTTCCAGGAGAATAAAGTATAGTATTCTTCATTAGGGGAATGTTTTATTAAAGAGTTGCCAAGGCGTACGTTATTCCCCTGGTATTGCAGGCGTCCATAGGCTACGGTAACCGCTTACCATCAGGCGGATCGTATACCTGTTTGCCATTTCAATGGTGTAAAAAAACACGTTTTTCTTTTGAAATATGAGAAATACCTGTTATGCAAACTTCAGCACAATGAATCATTATTAGGTTAACTATCGTAAGATGGAAAAACGTACTAAATAATATAAAGTTAAAATGTGACCAAAACATTTATGAATTCGATTAATTATTAGTATCTTATATTTTATACCTACCTGTTTTGTTCAGGCCAGGGGTAAGCGGGTGCCTTGTTTCGCTATCGGTGGCGTTTTCACGCTCCTCTGAATACAATGAAAAACGTATTGCAATCTTTTGTCACGCTCGAACACGTCGCTTTAGTATGCGCATCGATATGCCACTGTCTTTTTCATCCTAATGTAAAAAATCCGTTTAGGAATATTTTTAATTTTGTATTTTATTTAGCCGCACATCGTCATTTCACTGTATATTTTACTCTGATGTACAAATTACTTTTAGGTTTTTTTTGTAAGTTTTTACCAATGTCTCGTTAAATTAAAGTCCAATCTTTATCTCTATTCATTAAAAATCAAATACTTTAAATAGTAGTATTAGTTAATAAGTAGTAATTACCAGTTTTCACCCCATACCTAACCGTAGATGATTTAAAAGGCAACCAGGGAATAGGCAGCAGCACCCTCTGAACACCACAAACACCTACTGCGATCGCCAACCCGCCTGTAATTATGGTAATTCTTCCCTTTTTAGGGAGATCTATGTCCAGCAGTGGTCGTCTTTCGGTTGAATCAATCAATTATTAAAATAAATATACAATATTATTAATTTGTTTAAACACATCGAGGACTAATATGTAGACATACATTAGGTTAATAGTAACATTACTTTAACGATATTGACACCGATTTCTATCAATATGACATAACTATATATCAATATTTGAAGATCACGTTGAATATTCCATGATACCAGTGAGAGGTTTGGCAAAGCGAACAATGATGCGCGGTTAATGCTCCGATGGATTGAGAAGCGTTTGCAGATAGGAATATTCGAGAAAAAACGTTCTACGGACATTATTTTGGTTTCGCGACAAATGATTATACTTCAAATGTGGGTCTTTTGTTTTATTTATTTTTTATCTACCATTTATTTTATCATCTGAAAGAAGATTTTTGAGTACCTATTTCTGTGAAATTTCCATGGTATAAATATTTCTATTGAATACTAAAATTAATTTGGATAACACATTAATGATTGGTTATTTTGAATAATATTTTGCTACTTCAATATAGTAATAATAAAAAACACTAAATGTTCGATTTTTTTTAACTCTAATATTTATATTTACCGTTAAATGTCGTTAAATCTAATAATATAAACATATTAAACATCTATGAACTAGTTGTGTGCCCGCGGCTGCGCCCGAGTTTGATATGTTCTTCCCTTCGTTTTAATTTTTTTATACGGAACCCTAATTGTTTTTTTAAACATTTGTTAGTACTAAGATACATTCAATATATTTCTCATAAATTCATTTCTTGCCCGTAAAACTGTGCATTGAATCTGATTTTATTCAATTTTTTATGAGTTTTATTTTTTTACGCGGAACCTTGAGCACTAACCTAGCGTTTACGCCAGCTTTCCATTGTTTTCATTTGACTTCCTATTGTCTCATTTTCATGGGTAATCGACAATTTTTAATTATCTTCGAAAATTAAAAGTACCCTAAGTTACCCAGAGTAACTTCAGCTATCTATCAAAAAAAATCCCGTCAAAATCCGTCGAGCCGTTCCGGAGATTACCTGAAACAAACAGACAGACAGACAAAATTAAAAAAAAAATGTATTTTTGGTATTGGTATCGTATATACATTCATATCTATTTTGTAAAAAAAAAGATTTTGACATTACAAACACTCCAATTTTATTTATTAGTATAGATAAAATAAATAAAAGTGTTAAAGTTATTTTTCATCTCTGTTTATCAGCCGATTTTCTTTTCATTTTATTAGCTATCTATACGTGTGGTTTATTATATTATCAATAAAAAATTTGAAAAACTTTCTATTATCTACAATCACATCATTTATTGTATTTAATAGAAAATGATTAATAGTTCAATTTCATTAAAATAAAAGATCAACTTTAGATGATCCGAATAATTGAGTTATCAAATTTTTGAAGCCTGAAAAGACTCGCATAATATCGTGCTATTTGCTGTTAATCTAAAGTGTTTTTTTTTTTACTATCTAAACGCTGTTGACTTTAATAGCATTGACGGCTTCATCGGACTTTGGTGCGAGCGCTTCAGACATGCCGAAAATGTTAGAAACCTTGGCTTGAGCTGCTACCTGTGTTAAAAGTATTCAAATATATTGAAAACTGTACATTTCTCTGTAAATTATTACCGCTCATAATTTAGGGTCATCTCTCCTACCAGATAGGATATAAACGATGATAATTAATGACTGTTACCTTATACTGATAGCCCAGATGGACGTGGATTAATATTTAAAACAGGCATGCAGCGATGTATTATCCTGCGGCCTTTTTATTCTAGGTATAAATGAAAGACTAACTTTATGTAAAGAAAGAATTTAGATTAGACAGTTTTATTTGCTTTTTAGATACTTCCCTACTATTTAAATTTAAATAGAGAGAAAAACTAGTAACTTAATTATGTAAATAATATTTTTGTATAAATATCTAAATCTACACTATATTTATATTAATAAATAAAATTGGAGTGTCTGTTTGTAATGTCATTTTTTTCCTACTAAATAGATATGAATGTATATACGATACCAATACCAAAAATACAATTTTGAATAATTTTTGTTGTCTGTCTGTTTGTTCTGGATAATGTTCGGAACGGCTGGACAGATTTTGACGCGACTTTTTTTGGTAGACGGACGAAGTTATTCCAGGTACTTTTAATTTTCGAAAATAATTAGGGTTCCGCGTAAAAAATTATATCAAAACATTTTTTTATTAAATAGATACGAATGTATGTACGATACCTATAGCCAAAATAGGATTCTTAAGTTTTGGCTGTCTATCTGTTTGTGTCGGCTAATTTCCGGAACTGCGAGACCGATTTTCATGGAACGTTTTTTTCGCGGATAGCTGAATTTACTCTGCGTAACTTAGGGTACCTTTGATTTCTTGGAACCTTTTGGACCTTTGGTTCCTTATAAAAAAATTAAAACGCAGTGAAGAACATATGAAACGCAGGCGCAGCCGCGGGCACATAGCCAGTATTTTATATAATACATATTTTTAAAAACTATATACCTATACTCATAATATAATAACAATATAGGTATGTATATAAGAAAATATCATGCATATAGTTAGATACAAAATTGCAAATATATAAATTAAACAGAGATTACAATGATATAAAAAATAAATAAAATTTTCTTCTGTAGTTGCTATTTGAACTAAAAATGAATTGTAATAATTTTTTGATATATTACGTCCGCTAAATCTTTAACACTAATCTGTAGGCAAAAGCTAATCTAAAACCATAAAATATAGGTGTCTACTAAATAATTACATACATTTATATAAATATTCTAAGTAACGACTTAAAAAAAAAAAAATTAATGTAATAATTTAAAACATGTATTCCTAGTAGGTCGTAAAGTAACGACGCGGTGCTTGTTTCGACGCGGTGCTTGTCAACGCGGTGCTTGTTTTCGACGCGGTGCTTTCGACGCGGTGCTTGTTCGACGCGTTGCTTGCGCGACGCGGTGCTTGCGTAAGCCATCCCGTGTCGTCCCCATCCCAAATGCGGCGGACGGCCCCGGGGGGTTTAGTGGGTATTTCCGGACGCTTCACGTCCGGGCTAGTCCCACATTGGCACGGAGACGTCCCTCCGTGCCCCCTTACCTATTGAATTGGGGGACTTCGGTCTCAAAAGGTCGTAAAGTAAGATTAAACTCTTGTCTAATATAATCATTTATAATTTATATTTTTTATCTATCAACATTTACATAAATATCGTATTGTGTAAAGGTTAATTAGCTAAAACGTATTGTACAGTAAAAAGGTTGCCAAGAGATTGGCAATTATTGAATCTATAACTGGAAGTAGTGTGTCACTTTATTAAAAAATGAACGAATATAGCATTACAATAGGAATAAAACGCTTGGAGAAAAAAATATTACTTTTATAGACACTCTCAGCGTAACACGTAATAAAATTTATTAAAAGTTATGCTATTACTCGATTCATTGTTGGTATACCTATAAGAATGCTCGGATTTCAATAGTAATTGGATAAATTTACCTCAAATTTTCGCAAAATATTGACAACTTTCCCCTTAAGCTCTTCACCATTGAAATGAATTTGACGTTAATGTTTTAATGCTTCAACAAAAAAATGTAAAGGAAACTTCGAGGGCTTACGTTTTCATACATTAATACCCACTTGTCTGTAAAGTTGAGCTCAGGACTTAATGTAAAAGGAGTCCTTAAGAGCCGAGTTCGTCTTTGTGTGTAAAACAAAGCAGACGGTGGAGATAGAAGAGAAAAGTTAAGTTTTCATTGTAATTAAATTTGAAGACACTTTTATCCAGGTAGATACGGAGTTTAAATATGTTCCAGTACCCTTAATACTACAGATAATGTTTTGATATAAATATAGTTTCTTGCCGGTTCTTCTCGATGACTGGATTGTTTTCCGAACCGGTGATAGTGTTTTGACGTTCATAAGCGTCTTATCAGGACCTAAATATAGAATTTTGAATTTTAAATTTTGAATTTTGAATTTTGAATTTTGAATTTTGAATTTTGAATTTTTTGAATTTTGAATTTTGAATTTTGAATTTTGAATTTTGAATTTTGAATTTTGAATTTTGAATTTTGAATTTTGAATTTTGAATTTTGAATTTTGAATTTTGAATTTTGAATTTTGAATTTTGAATTTTGAATTTTGAATTTTGAATTTTGAATTTTGAATTTTGAATTTTGAATTTTGAATTTTGAATTTTGAATTTTGAATTTTGAATTTTGAATTTTTGAATTTTGAATTTTGAATTTTGAATTTTGAATTTTGATTTTGAATTTTGAATTTTGAATTTTGAATTTTGAATTTTGAATTTTGAATTTTGAATTTTGAATTTTGAATTTTGAATTTTGAATTTTGAATTTTGAATTTTGAATTTTGAATTTTGAATTTTGAATTTTGAATTTTGAATTTTGAATTTTGAATTTTGAATTTTGAATTTTGAATTTTTGAATTTTGAATTTTGAATTTTGAATTTTGAATTTTGAATTTTTGAATTTTGAATTTTGAATTTTGAATTTTGAATTTTGAATTTTGAATTTTGAATTTTGAATTTTGAATTTTTTTGAATTTTGAATTTTGCCTTTTGAATTTAATTTATATATTTAAAATTACTTGGCCTGATTGGCTGATTCATCAACACAGATACTAAACTGCTGGGCCTACGAACTTAAGATTTTGGCATTAGATGCCTTTTATGATTTAAGCAACCACTAAGAAAAACTTTGATAAATCCATCACTAAAATAAGGGATGAACTATTGTTTGAAATTCCATCATTTTCAAACAACGAAGCATGAAATTTAATATACATACTTTTGGTTAAATATAAATGTACACGGAAGAGTATATCGGGATTTTTCAAAACTGTTTCCCTAAGAGGATGAATTAGGGGTTGTTATTTTATATAGGAAGTGTGTCATTTTAGTAAGATGAATGAAATTTCATATATACGCTCATAGTTAGAAATACATGTAAACGTATATCTTTTACTCTATTGAGATACGTAATTGTTAACCTTTTCATGTTTTTAATCATGAGGGAGGATGTAGGCTGTAAATGGTCTGAATTCCTCGAGAGCGAAGCCGCGGGCACAACTAGTCTACAAATGTTTGTTTCCGGTATTTAATTCTAATTGGTGAGAAGTTCTAGTATCTTCATGGAAAAAAACCTAGTGAATGTAAGAATTTTTTTTTAATGATTAGAGAATAGAAATAATATGCAATATTATTTGAAATATATAAATATAAAAATAAACGACCACAAAATTCTTCGCATAACGGAAATCCCTTTTGCCTTTTAAACTTCAAATCCTTTACTGTGTAATACAAAATTTTCTGGAGCGAACGTGAATATTTCAAGTTATTTTAACATTATTGTTGGGTCGTGTGTAGGTAACTGATATTTTCCAACGCTTTGATATTATTATCCGAACTTTGAGGCTATCCGCAATAAATTACTTCGATTAAAGCTTTCTCCTTCCACCCACTGAGTTTATTTTATTCCTAGCTTCTGGTGCATTGTCTTTAATGAATCCTGAAAGGAGAAACAGCTCTCAGAGATTTGGATAATCCTGTCCGTGTAAAGCAACACGTTCTCACATACTGGGAGATTTAATACGATTCGGGTTTGTTACCAAGAATTTCGTTGAATTTATTTTTTTCTTGTTGAAAGATTACAACGTTAAAAAAAAACTACATAAAAGTAATGGAAGAATCCAAGTAGAAGGAAAAAGGTATGAAAAATCAAAGGTCGGAAGGAGCTTGTTACTGCAAGTGTTCTAATTATGGCATTAAAGTACTTACTCTAAGCGAGTTCCGTCCGTTGCGAAAATATTTTACTAATAAAATTTTTAACGATGCCAAAAGCTTTTTATACCGTATACCTTACCCCTTACTGTGAAGTTAATAAGCACAAAGTTTTTTTTTTAAATATTGTATAGGATCAGTGCTTTGAAACGGGCGCTACAAGAGCTAGAGCCGCTGCTGCTCACTACCAACTGAGCCATCATCGTTTCAATGAAATAAAATAACCTTGAATGATATTATGTCTATTTCATTATGCCAATGTTTCAGATTATTGTAATTACCTAGCTTATATAACATATTTGAATCTACATAAAAAAGGCCATGTCTTTAATGAAAACACTCTTTTAAATAATATGTATTTCACTAAATCACAACCCTTTTGATTCATTTTTAAACGAAGACTTTAGTGCCCCTTAAGTTTCTCCTTTGGTACGGAAAATGGATGACTGGTGAAAGGGAAAATTTAATTTCACAAATACATAAATAATGAATCGGTTCGTTTCAGATAAAGGTTAGATGGGATTGCGAATAGGAGGAAAAAAAACAATAATATTAAATTCTTTTAAGAATGGATTTTTTTAATGGATTTTTAATTTCATTAATGGACAAAAGATTTTTCTCAAATATATTTAAATAAATATTTTACACAATAACAAATGTTGTAAAATGTTACTTTGACAAACGAATTATGGGATGTAATTGAAAAGTTTCTAAATAGTTTTTAAACTTGGAATATAAATAGAACAGAAATTGAATTGCAAATATTTGCTTGTTTTTGACAGGTTTGCAGCAAGTAATAATTAGTTAGAAACAAGCCTAGCGCTCGAGGCAACCTCGCTCGACAAATTAACAAACCAAACCACATTGTAATATAAATACATTGTTAATGGTATTTACTAGAGTAACGTTGTTGCTTCTTGTATATAAGAGCTTAAGTAAATAAAGAGTTCATTTTGGCGAAGAAAAATAAAATTCACAACATTATTACGACGTATAAAATGTTAGGTTAGACTCCAGTGTATACGTTATATAGATTTTCTCATAAAAGAAACATGATTGCAATTATGAATGAAGTCATAACATTGTAATATAAAAATATATTAATAACTAGCTGTGCTCGCGACTTCGCTCGAGTGGAATTCAGGCGTCCCGCTCGACCCCTTTCAATGTTTCAGAACAGTCAAATTATGAAAAAATAAGATTAGCGCTATCTATCAATAATCTTCAGAAATACATTTATAATTTGTTTACGTGATCACCGTTTCTGTTTCCACTTCTTTCATACTAAAGTCGCCGCAGTTTTATATTCTAGTTTTTGGTCGCCGCGTGCCATTCAGATTACTATAACTTTTGATAGAGGGGACAGATTTTAATGAAATAAAGTTTTGATGCTACTCCAGAATATACTTTATAATTATCAAATTTTTGAAATATACTTAGTAATTTTTAATTGATGCCGGCACAAACAAACAGACAGACAGACAAACAGAGAGACATTTCTAAAAATGATAGAAATATGTTTAGAATAGAAATAAAAATAAAAATCGGAAATGTATGTAGACATGTGAAATTTAAAATTTTGTTATTAGTATTGAAGATATATACGAACGCTATAGCTCGGATAAAATTCTAAGATAAAGTCATTTTATAAATATAGCGGGTCCGCTAATGCCTTTATTGAAATAATATATCTAGAGATTTAATTCAATTTAAAGCGTTTATTTCTAAAATTTACTTTGACTTGACCCTATATAGCGAACAAAATAAACTCGTAAATAATACACATTAACTAATATTAAATATAAGTATCTTTGTAAATAAACGTAATGCATGTTTTTTTTTACTGTATATTTTATGCAGATAATAAAATTTTTAATACAGGAAGTAGTCAAGATACCACACATTCGCCTAATGTACTACACATTGACCTTGACTACTTCCGGTTTTAAAAATGTGGCTTGTAGCTAAGTATACAGTATTAGGGCAAGAGGACACCGAAACTTTACGAACTTTAGTCATGTAGGTAGTATTTATCCATACAAAGTTAGCAAGTTTTTTTATGCTGTATAGTCTTAGCACTTCGAATATAAAACTGATCTGGTGTTAAGTAATAGTGTAGCCCGAAAAATCAATCGCTAAATTTAAGTACTAGCTCTAACACCCGTACAGGTGCTTGGTAATATATTTTCAAACGTGAAAGTGGTAGCTAGTAGGGCGGGAGTTAGAACATGCATTACTACCCCGCTATGGTATCAATACGATATTATCCTCTGTCGATATCGTATTTAATGGTTAATTGGATTTAAACCTTTTTTTTTTTTGACGGGGGGAAATGCATTTACGCACTACCCTTACCTATTGCGTTAGTGAGACCGGAGTCCCCCAATGCAACAGGTAAGGGGGGCACGGAGGGACGAACTCCGTGCCAGTGTGGAACTCACCCGGACGTGAGGCATACGGAAATGCCCACTAAAACCCCCCGGGGCTGTCCGCCGCATTTGGTGTGGGGGCGATACGGGATAGCTTTCGCAAGCACCGCCTCGACCCTGCGGAATTGGATTTGAACTTACGCCTACTGACGTCCTGAGACATCATTGCTTCAACACAAAAGTTTTATTTCATGTTAAAATTTCACCCAAATCGATAGAGTCGTTCCTGTAAAACCAATTACAGGAATTGCTCACATAATAATTGGTAGTGCGGTCGGATTTCGCATCAATAGACGCGGGTGTAAGTCCATCTATCCAGCTCTAAAATCAGTCTGAGCTTTCGGTGAAGGAAAACATCGTGAGGAAATCATAGTTTGTTGGAAAGGTATTTAAAAAAAAAAAAATAAATAATAATGCCCGCCTCAAGTTAGAAAACCTGTAGGTGGGTTCCGGCAGCGCCCCTTGAGAACCAGTAGCTCTATATATAGGTCTCTTATAGAGAACGGTAATAACTTTATATAAAAACAATTATATACCTCTTATTTTATATTTGTCCAGTATGCAAGGTTGACTGGTAGATAATGCCTCAGGCATTAAGTCCACCTTTTTACACAAATTGTAAATAAAGTATAAATAAATATGAAATGTTGACTAATATTTATATAATACTAGCTGTATGCCCGCGTTTCATATGTTCTTCTTTTTTTCCTTTTCTATACGAAACCACATGTTCAAAAAGTCCCAAAAAAAAACCTAAGTTACGCAGAGTAAATTAAGCTATCTGCCAAACAAAATCCCATGAAAATCGGTCCAGCAGTTCTGGAAATTGGCCAATACAAACAGACAGACAGACAAAAATGTAAAAATCCTATTATTATTTTAACATTGCTAACAGACACTTCCATTTTATTTATTAGTATAGATTGTATATCAGGATTTGGTTGGATATCAACCAGATTGTATATCGATTTCTTTACATTTACAGTGTAAGTAAAAATGTACGTATACACTCTTTGAGCAATCTAAAAATATATCGCAGAATACCCACGGAGATATAAATTTAAACGAGGGGGTTTTGTCCGCGTAAAGGGTGACCTAGCAAATGGATAATTTAGTGGCGGCACAATAATTCGGCGACCGCCATTAATCCACCCCATTCGAAAGGCGTCGCCTCTCGTTCTCTTGCGTCGTAAACAGACACGGTAAACTAATGTATCCGCGGAATGTTTCTAATATTGCTCATTACGTATCATGTTTGTGTAAAGCACTATTTTAGAAGATAATGTTTTCAAATAATATAATAAAAGCTGTTATATTATTGTAAACAAAAGAAAAGTTATCTCTGAGAATAATTAAATATATTTCTGTGTTTTGTGGTTAGAAAATGAGTTGGTACATAACATCACGATAAAAGTTATTCCAGCTCACTATTTATTATATATCACGTATATTAAAGACAAGGAAGCTAATTCCTATAATAGTTGAATATTTGCAATTTTTTGTCCGTTGTTTTATAACACAGGAACATTTGACCTAAATTGAAGATGTTGGTTAAATACACAAAAAAAAATGGAATCCGCTTTAATCCAGTATTGCTGTCGATAAATAAATAGGTCAAAGTAAATACGTATTGTCTTTCCCCCTTCGCTGACATTTGTTTATTCCATTATGTTATTCCAGCGAAAAATTGTAAGTTACTCATAATTAACTCCATACAGTGTGGTAATATTTTTGTACGATTAGTTATATAAATTTAAAGTCTTGTCAGTTTAGATCAAGGATCGTACATTTAAGTTTAAATATTGACTTCTAGACGCTCGATAGTGCAAGAAAAGGCTACTATGAAATATCTACCAAGTACTGGTTAAATTTATATAATGGTTTGATTGTTATAATTAGGAAATGTTGCCACGGGTTACAGATCACAGATAAGTGAATATCACTTATCTGTGGTACAGATGAACCTATTTGGTTTTTTAACACGGTCTTATAACACGATAAGAAATATTTCAAGTGGTTAAATGCATATTTATTGCACTATAGAAGAAAAACAAAATTATGCTAATAACAGTAAAAAAATAATTATATAGTTCAATTTAAAATTGGATTAAAGTAAATGTTTAAATAATTTTATGTGAATTGTTTGAATATTTAAAGTGAAAATTTCAGGTAATATTAAAGTAGCATATAACATTTTATTTGTAAAATTAAGTAGTTATGAAAATACATCTAGTTTATATTATTATTATCAGCATTATTAGAATCATCGTAAGTGTATAAATAATTATATTAAATGGTTTTCAACGAAAATTGAATTATTCGTTTGGGCGGCTTCTGTGAACGAGCTTACGTGTACCCCAAAAAAGCCTTTGTAAAGCAAAGATTATTTCACGTATTTCTAGAAATTCGATTCCGTTATTTGAAGTAGGTAGTAGTTTAGCTGTTTAATTATTTAGTTTATTAAGATATATGTACATAATTAATTACTCTGAGTTTTGTATTAATACTGTTTTGGTTTGATATAAAACTATAGAAATAAGCAATTAATTATATAACACATTATGTGTAATGTCTACTTTTAAGGTATACGTAATGTAAATATAAGTAGTTTTTAAAATAAAATTAGTTTGTGTAAAACATACAACAACTAAAAATCTACTAAGAATATCTTTTGACAAATATTTATGTCATATATATTTTCTGCCTAGAGAGTACTTACTAACAGGAAAAGTTTTTAGCGAAAAATGTGGGACAGATTGCCGCTTTCTAGTGTAGTTATTACCCCATTAGTGTGAGCGAGTGAGCTGCTACGACTGAAGTGGAGGAGATTGAAGGAATAAATCTGGTAAGTCGCATCACAACTTTGAATACGGCGCTGCACTGAAATAATATACGTGTTTTTAAAATCTCTATAGGTTATAACAAATTTCAAAATTGAAATCTACTATTGTAACATTTTATTTAAATTAAGGGGTAATAATTATAAAAGTATATACCTAACAGTTCAAAATGTCTATGTAATTTCAGTCATGATTTTCCATTTTTTTTTGTTAATAAAACTTACCAATAAGCTTTTACCCAAAAAAATAATATTGTTAAAACAGAGGTGAAAAATGTATAAAACTGTTTTAGATATGGCCTATTTATCTATAGACTAGCGGTCTGATACGTCTTTATCAAGAATTGAGTAAACACTAAAATTGCTTTTGTTTACAGCCGGTTTTATCTACTGAAATCTGAAATATCAATTTCTTTTTTCTCTTAAAGTCATAAAAATTGACATATTTTTGGTTTGATCTCGATCTTAATTGTTAAGATTCAATGTTGAGACCCACCTTTTCAAATTAAAAATCAAAAACATCTTTATTCAATTTAGGCCCTAAGAAGGCACTTATAAACGTCTAAAACACTACCACCGGTTTGGAAAACAACCCAGCCGAGAAGAGCCGGCAAGAAACTCGATCTGGTTCTTTATTTTTTTTTATAAATATAATACATATCATTTTTTTTTTTTCATATAAAAAACTATACTAATCATAGCCTTAATAATATTAGCGGAAGCACAGAGATGTGGGTTAATTCCAGACATCACTATCGTTCACGTAATGATCCACCCTGTAATAACCTTTTGAGATTAAAACTTGCTTGACATAATTCTTTAATGATATTATGCCTAAGTATTTATCATAAAGACATAGTTTTGTATGATACATTTCTATTAACATGGAAATGTCTATTATAACAATTTTCTAAGAATACATTTCCAGTTTAAAATATTATAATTTATGCGATCTGTGAATTGTTGATTACAATAAAAGGTGAGTTTACAAATTCACACCGCACAACCTGTCCCCCGTTAACGGCAAATCCCCATAGTTCAGTATAATTATCTGTTCACTGATTTATGAAGATCGAGTTTTCCCGCGGTGCCCTTAAATTACAAGATAAACGATTATACATTCGGAACGCTTTCGTTTCTCGTAAAGTTAAAAGATATAAATTTTCAGGTTTTTATCGTATCATTAATTTTAATAGAAAGTCTTACATAGACAAAAAATAAAATATAATTTCATGTTTTTCTCAATAATTAATATATATGTAAATTATATATTTATGATTACTTTATCTATAATCTGTACTAATAAATAAAATTGAAGTCTCTTTGTAATGTCAAAATATTTTTTTTGGACTAAATACGTATTATGCCAAAAATACAATTTTTAAAATATTTGTCGGTATGTTTGTTCCGGTTAACCTCCGGAACAGCTGGACTGATTTAGACGGGACTATTTTGATAGATAGTTGAAGTTTCTCCGCGTTATTTAGGGTACTTTTGCTTTTCGAAAATCATCAGGATACCGCGTAAAAAAATAAAACTCATGAAATTTCGAATAAAATCCGATTCAAGGGACAACACCATCAAAACATTATTTTCCAGTGATTATTTAAAAACTATATTACGCAGTGAAGAATATATAAAACGCGGTCAGAGCTGTGGGCACACAGCTGGTTGTTAATAAAGTAATGACGATTTTTTTAGATTTATTACCGACATTTGTAAAACAAAAGTTCTGGTTTAAATACTCACTAATGCGGATTTAGTATTGTTTATAAAGAAAAAAATATCATCGTTATTTTACTAGATACAACTAAAACTTATTTTTTTAAATATCATTCGAAAAATAAAAGTAAATATTTACTTGATTGAAAGTCTGAAAGTATAGAAATATTCCAAAATATAAAAGATAAATGCAAGAATATTTTACCGTGTTACGAATATTCTTCGTAAAAAAAGACACACAAGCCTTTTCCCGTAGAATATGCTCAATGAGCCGTATGACTTTCTATTACACTGTTCTGTCCGGTCTTGCGTCGTTCTTATCAATTGTCCCTTGTAAAAGAAAACGCTCTGAATATGAAAATCGTTGAGGTCAGCAGTACTTTAAGAAAATTGTATTACCTGCGTACATAGGTTTCTTTGCGAATATTTGATTACATTTTGTATAGATATTTTTTTCTGAGTTGGCAATGCAGTCCATACCATCTTTGGCGTCTACAAATCAAGACTTTAATTTTAATTACCATTGTATCCCGGCCGTTCATATCATAATTTTGTGCGGTAATAATCTATATTTATAATAAAAGGGTAACGAGATCAAATCTGAACATTGATGATATTTAAGAAAAAATGAGGCGGTAGGTGACACTCATCACCACATGGGTAGTATGGTGTGCAGGCCGCCATTCAGGCATATAGTTGTTTTTATAATATTTGTTTTAAATTCGTGAGGGTTTGTTAAATGTTATGTCAGCAGAATTTTAGCCTTGTTCATTTGAATTCAGGGGGGGAACCTGTCAAATAGTATGTAAAGATCCCTTATCCCTTACATAGGTAATCCCCGTAATGTAAGCCCTGGTATTATTTTTACAAAATCTGCTTAAGTAATTAAAAGTAAATATTTAATAACACTGTTTACCTATTCATCTTTCAGAGCTCACATACCTCATGTCTTCAAAAATAATCAAAGTATACATCCACGCCTCCATTGGTGATAAAGTAACATTTGAACAGTGTAATGTGTACTAATAAATAAAATTGAATTGTCTGTTTGTAATGTCAAAATAACAATTTTATAGTAAACGCATATGAATGTATATACGATATCTATACTAAAAATACAATTTTTCAAGTTTTGTCTGTCTGTCTGTTTGTTCCGGGTAACGGAACGGCTGAACCGATTTTGACGTGACTTTTATTGGCCGATAACTAAAGTTACTCCGCGTAACTTTAGTAAGGTACCAAATTTTTTTAAAGAAAGTTATTAGTAAAAAAATTAAAAAACTATGTTATGGAGTGAAGAATATATGAAACGCGGGCGTAGCCGCGATCATCACACTGCTATTGTTAGTATAAGCTTATAGTATAAGCTGGAAACAGGAACGATTGTTCGCTTCACAAAACCTCATGGCGAAATCACGGAGTGTGTTACGATAACCAAATATTGGATACCACTATGCATGGAAGACGCTGCCGTGAGTTAAAAATTTGCAAGTAATTTAGTGTTGGTTTATTGTTTAAAATATGTTTTATTAAAATAATAATTGCCTTTTTATATATTTATTTCTCTGAAGTCATTTAATTATTTTATTTCCATTGTAAATGACTTAGACAAAAGAGAAAGTGTAAGGAGCTCCTTAAATCTAATGTCGTAGAAACGATTGATGCGGCGTGGATGGGCGAGACCCCGGCACGGTCCGATGCCCACAATTAGTATATTTACTTAATTGTGCTAATATTTCTCCAGGAAACAACCAATAAACAAAGTAAATAGGAAATAATTTCGCTTCCGATTTCTTATTAATCCAAGGAAACTAATATCGCGCGGAGTATTCCATTAATTCTAAATAACAATGTAATAATATCTGAAATAATAACAAGATTTTTTATTGATGAAACAGGTTAAATTAAATGGTAAGACTAGCTGTTCTTGCGACTTCGCTTGCGTGGAATTCAGACAGGGTCCCGTCCCGTCCCATCCCGCTCCGTCCCGTCTCGTCACGATAGTACAGGTATGAAAATAGTGTAAAATGTGAAAAGTAATGAGACGTCCAGAAGAACAGAAATTTTAAATACTTAAGGTTAAATCAAATAAAAAAATATTTTGTTCTCTGTTTAGACTTTGGTAGGTGCTTATCAACGTCAAATCACTACCGCGTGTTTGAAAAGCAACTCGTTTACCGATGAGTGCCGGTATTGAACTCTATTAGGTTCACTACGAGAGAGATAGAGAGATATTTCTAGAAGCAAAATAATTTCACATAATGATATTCTCAATAATAATAAATTTAAAGAAAAAAGATTCAAAGTAAAAACCGTTTTACATGTTCTTTGTACTTATTGCCTCGCAAATTGGCAATGTGCTTCATGACTTTATTTGTAAAGTTTTGCTTTATCTTATAGGATTACTATTTTATGGTTACTTCCAGTATTAAATTTATAGCGGTTGTTTAAAAGTACTCATTTTTCTAATAAGCAATGAGAGCATTGTGCAAACGACGTTATGTAAACGAATCTTTGTATCAGCAGGAGTAGACTCTTATACAACATAAATATCAAGACTAAAATCTGTAAGAAAGATGTATATTATCATATAAATGTCTACTTGACTTAGATATTTTGATCAAAGCTCCAATTTACGACCTGAAATGTCAAAGAAAGTTATTTTTTGTTCATTAACTATTGCTTTACAAAATTAGGTTTTTTTTAATGGGTACACAAACAATGTTTTAGAGTTCACAGACTATAGAGCTTTTTCACAGATTAAAAAAGTTAAAAATTGTTTGGAGTACTGGTGAGTTTGGTTATACGAAAAAGTTTGTTCTCGCTAACAATGGTCAATACGGAGAGTTATTCTATACTAGTACATTCGACGTGTACGTCAATTTCCCCATCGTAGCGAGTTTACCCCAGAACGCTGAGCATGTTTGTAGACGTGCAATATATATATATATATATAACTAAATACGTAATATGCGCTTATAAATACACTGAGTGATTCTATAAAACAATGATCCCGTTTTGCTTAATGTATATGCTTATAGGTACCCAAAGGGCAATGGAGAGGGCTATGCCCGGAGTTTCACTGCATTATCGAATCAGTGATCAAGAGATCCGCAGAAGAACCAAAGTAACTGACAATGTCCGAAATATTGCCACACTTCTCGTAGAATCGATGATTGATAGGGCTAGGCAACGGGTTCTCGAATGGCTGCCGCGTACCGGAAGACGCAGCGTGGGTAGGTCCCCACAAGGCGAATCAACGACCTGGTGAAGATCGCGGGAACCCGCTTGATGCGGGTGGCACAAGAACGGTCGTTGTGGAGATCTTTCGGGGGAGTTTTATGTCCAGCAGTGGACGTTCTTCGGTTGAATGTAAGATGTACGTTGAGTAAGTTTCAGATATTTAATTCTTCACTTTTGAAATTTGTGTATATTGTTTATGTATTTATCATTGATCAAAACTCTTAAAAAAACAACAGAATGGTAATGCCTAATGAATGTTCAGTGTCACTGTATCGCGCTGGCAGCGGCGTCAAGGACCCTCCCAGTTGGCGAACCACAGCTAATGATTAAATACTATATACACTGATAATCACATTGTCTAAAACTGAACTTATTCAGGATATTATATGATATATGAAAAGATTCCCCTTTACACTTTAATTTAAATAAACTAAATAAAAAATATATCTTAGGTTGAATTAGATATTATGTAATATAAATAAATGCATATGGTTATGTAGGTACCTAATAATATCTATAATACAATATGATGGTAGGATGACGTGCATTAGGTAGTGTTTTAGTGTTTATTGAAGGTTTGATTATTTAGTGTGTAGAAAATGTATAAGTTTGTCTTTATTCACGTTCATACAATGTTACATTTAATTTGTTTCTTTATGCTTGTGAATCAACATGTTTATGTAGTTATCGATATACTCATACACACAGAAAAAACGCGGATTTTAAAAAATTGGTAGTGCGGCCGGATTCCGTCTCAATGGACGCGGTTTCGAGCCCACCTGACCAACTCTAAAATCAGCCTGAGCTTTCAGTGAAGGAAAACATTGTGAGGAATCTATACTATGGTGGTAGGCCATTTTCTAATGATGCCCACCTGGATAGCTACCACCCTCAAGTTTGAAACCCTGTCGCCAAATACCAATAGGTGTTCCAGGAGCATCACTTGAGAATCAGTACCTCCAGGCTTAGTATGTTTACCATCCTGGACCACATCGTCACTTAACATCAGGTAAGATTGTGGTCAAAACACTGAGCCTATACCGTGTAAAAAAACACAAAAAAATTGGAAGAGAGAATGAGTGAATATAAACATGTTTTTTATTTTCATGTATGCTGTAATTATTGCAATATTGGTTAAATATATTAGTTTCTTAATCTAGTTGGTAAATTCTGGCATAATTACCATATAAATGCTCATGTTATGCTATATTATATATCACTGTATATGTGCTTCGTCTATGATTTTAGTTAGTTTAGTAAAACTTCAATAAGTTACCGTGCAGACTGCACAGATTATTATATTCCTGGTCTCACATGCAAATTGTTGCGATGTTAGCGGTAAATATTAACAACGTTACAAGTCCATAGAAACAGTCGAGCACAGGTGAACAAGCTGTGTAGCATTTGTGTTTCCAATCTAATCTTTATTTCGTTTAAATTTCATTTCAATAATAGATATTATGTTATGAATTATTTTTGGTCAGATCTAAATTACTTCAATATAATCTGAAAGTAAAAACAATATGTCATTTTACGAATTTCTGGTTTATACATGTGTGGAATGTCATTGTAACCTTTTTTTACACGATATAGGATCAGTGCTTTGATCACAATCTCACCTGATGTTAAGTGACGATGTGGTCCAAGATAGTAAACACACTAAACCTAGGTACTGGTTCTCAAGTGATGCTGCCGCAACACACCTATTGGTATTTGGCGACAGGTTTTCAAACTTGAGGGTGGTAGCTACCCAGGCGGGGCATCATTAGAAAATACCTGCCACCATGCAACTATTTAAAGAATTACAAAAAAAATATAGACATATATACATATCTTTTTTACCAGTAACGATTATGTGAAACATTTACAGATACATATAGATATACAAAATAGTAATAATAAACTCACAAATTGATTACTTTATCCAATCCAGTCTCCAGTCCATTGCTCCAGTGCGTTCAAATTTAGAATGGTTATTAAGAATACTAATTTATTTAGTTTACTGTCAGTTAGTTTAGTGTAATATTTATTAAACATTTTAGTAATAGAATTATCAAATGTAGTTAAAACGAATGTGAAATAATAAATTGAAAAACAAATGTGGTGTTCTCTCTATTTCTATCCAACCGTAACGGTGTCTACTGCTGGACTAGGTCTCCAAAAAAGGTAAGGAAGGAATTGGCATAATCGCCACGCTTGGTAGGCGGGTTGGCGATCGCAGTAGGTGTACGTGGTCATCAGAGGATTCTGCTGCCCATCACTTGTTTATTCCTTAGTCGCCTTTTACTAGACCCACGGGAAGATATGGAGTGGTTGTATTCTTAGCCGGCACCACACGGCAATATATTTAACAAATAAAATATAATAGTATAGTATTTCTCAACCATTGTTGTATTTTGTGGTTGCTTTAGATCAAGGTTTCATGTCTCGAGGGGTTGATAAGTTGATTATTGATTGATGGTTTGATATACTATTCTCTTGAGTATAATCTATCAAGAATAAAACGTCAGCAATATTATATTCCCGTAAATTATGAAAGCACACATTTTTATAATTACGATGTTTTAATTTCAAGTATAAAATTGTTTTTTAAAGGTTCAAATAGTAGGTACCATTCATTGATGGTATTCATCGGTGGTTGAAGCGATGATGGCGAAGCGGATAGTGCGGCCGGATTTCGCGTCAATCGACGCTGGGTCGATCCTCACCTATCCTACTCTGAAATCGGCCTGAGGTTTCGGTGGAGGAAAACATCGTGACGAAACTATAGCATGTTGGTGGGGCATTTTCTAATGATGCCCGCATAGGTAGCTACCACTCTCAAGTATGAAAACCTGTCGCCAAATACCAATAGGTGTGTTCCGGTAGCATCACTTGAGAACCAGTACATCTAGGCTACTGTGTTTATCATCCTAGACCACATCATCACTTAACATCAGGTAAGATTGTGGTTAAAACACTGAGCCTATTCGGTGTAAAAAAATTGCCTAAGTTGTGTGGATATTTTTTAGAAAAAAGATAAACGTTACTATTTTTTGGAAGCGATTATCTTTCTAATGCCCCGTAAACGGAAATAAGTTAATAGATTTTTAAACATTTCAAGCATGAAAGAACAATTTAATTGAATTTTCAAATTGGCTATTAAAATAAAAGGGAGTCTTAGCTGACCGAAGTCAACTTTTATTATGAAATTATCATTAAGCCGTCGGGCCGTAACTATAATTCTAATAAATATAAATTTCGCACTTATAAGTTCAATACTGACTTTAGTAAGTAAAATAGATTGTGCTTGTTTTTAATCCAAACATCTATTGGCGCGTCTTGGCAGTAAAATCGACTTATATGACTTATAATTATACTATCTAAAAGTAATTTAAACCTTAAAAAACCGAAAAGATAAATGTAGTCTCTCTATAGACCGTGTTTGTGAAGTGGCTTGCGCAGATATGGTAGATTTAATTATATTATGTGTTTATAGACCTCCAGCCTCAAACGTTCTTCAACTCTTACAAACATTGGAGGTTATTTTAGTAAAAATGTTTCATTCCAAAAAGCGAGTGTTAGTTTGTGTTGATTTTAATATAGATATTTTAAGCTTTACACCAGAGGTCACTATGTACATTTCGTTGTTTAGATATAATTTTAATCCACTCTTTAATGAACCAACAAGAACTACACTGTGAGCCACACTGCGTCTTGTATAGACAATATTTTTAGTAATTTATTTAGGTAGTATAATATGTGGAATACGGTCTGATCATAAAGGTCAGCTTGTTAAAATTACCTGTCATAAACCTAATGATGACTGTATGGAAACGACCAGACTTATATCCAAAAGTAGATTAGATAGTTTAAATAATAATATTCGCCAGCATTTGTCTACAAAGAACTTTTACAATCGGGATCCAAATAACGCCTACAACAACTTGTTTAAGATTATAAGCAATGAATTTAAATAAACACTGCCCAATAAAGGTTGTTATTGACAGAAAAAAAATTGCATTCAGTCAATGGGCAACTAAAGGAATAAGAAAAACTAGAGAGTGTTTATATGAACTAAATTATAGAAAATCACTAATTACTAATTCATCATTACAAGCTTATGTCAGGAAATATTCAAAAAACTTTTAAACGTGTATGTATAGAAGGTAAAGCAAAATTTTTAGGAAATAAAGTTCTCGAGTCTAACTATAAGATCAAAACCGTCTGGCATATCATAAATAAAGAAAAGAAAAGAAATAGTCAAATAAATAATAATACATTTAATCTGAACGTTGACGGAGTACATATTTCAAACAGTTCAGAGATAGCAACTGTTTTTCTGGACTACTTCACTAACATACCTCTTGAAGTTAAAAAAACATACAACTTCATCATCTCATGGTGCCGCATTGCTCATTAATAACTTAAGTGCCCCTATAAATTCAAAATTTTATTTTACATCTATTACTGCAGGTGACACATGAAAAGCTTTCAAGCAATTAAATTTAAAAACATACGCAAGTCGTATGGGCAATGTCGATAATGATTTTTCAATCCATGATTGTTAATATTTCACCATATTTGGCTAACATATTTAATGGATGCATAGCAACAAGCACTTTCCTTAATTTAATGAAATAAGTGAACCACCCTTATTTAAATCAGGTTGCAGAAGTAGTCTCGAAAATTACAGACCACTTTTAGTACTTTCATCGATTAGTAAGATTTTTGAAAAGATTATGCTTAATCACTTAGTTGATTCTTTAGAACAGAAAAGATTTTAGATGATCGGCAGTTTGGTTTCACGAATCCAACTCTACCACTGACGCTGGTGCGATGCTAATAAGTCCTATCTTGTGAGCTTGGAAGATTTGGCAGGATGCAATAGGTGTATTCTGCGATCTCTCAAAGGCCTTTGACTGCTTTCATCACAGCACACTTATACTGAAACTAAAACATTATGATGTTTCTGAAACCTCTGTCTCCTTCCTGGCCTCTTACTTATTAAACCTATGTCAGAAAGTAAATGTAAATGTGGTTACCACCACTAGATCCGCAGAAAAAGTTCCGCAGAATTTGTGCTAGCTAAAGCTAAATTACAGGAAACTAAGGATTTCAAGGTTCTTTACAAATCTTATGTACATGTGTGTAGTGTGCAGGAGTTGGGGTGCAGTGTAATACGTGTTATGCGTATATTGTACGTTTCGTAGGCCGTGTGGTGCTGGGTTAAGAATATTACCACCCCATATCTACCCGTGGGCGTCGTAAAAGGCCACTAAGGGATGCACCAGGGGATGGGCAGCAGCATCCTCTGAGAACTAGAAACACTTACTGCGATCGCCAACCCGCCTGCCAACCGTGGCGATTATGGTAATTCCCTCCCCTATCCTTAGGGGAGACCAAGTCCAGCAGTGGACGTCTTACGGTTGAGTAGATGGATGAATGGATGGATACGTTTCGTAGCTTCTTTGTGTGAGTCGTACATTGTGTGAACAATTACAAAAAACTGTTCGAGTTATGAATACTTGACGCGTGCATCACTTGAATGCACATTTGGTATTTATTCTTAATAATAGTTCATTCCAAATTTCTTTGGACTTTTACATCTTACAGAACTTACATCTGCCGTAAGTTTAGAGACGGCCAACTTTTTAAATATGTTGACATACGTATTGCTTATGGGGCATATTATTAATTTATTATGTTGATTAATTTGTTCAAATGTATAAATAAAATGGTAATATTATAAACTTGCACTTTATTTCAACATGGATTTGTAGAAACTATATTAAACATGTGTAACTTCTTTGAAAAGTTTCTTGGTCAATGGATAATTCATATTCGCTTCGTATGATCTCCGATTTAGGTTTGCCATAGAGAATTTAGTCTTGGTTTTTTCTAACGGTACATCATCTAAGAGTTTCAGTGATTTCATGGCCGCTATTTGAGACATAAACAATAACCCCGATGGATTCTTATAACATTTTCCTAAAGGTTGTATGGTCACATCTGAAAGAAATAAAGATTTCTTAAATGTACTTACTATTCTGTTCATAGTTCGTTTTAAATATATATGTGTATTTTACTTTGATAAACATTTTTTAAATTTACGATGTTTTATTGTTGGCTTAGTGTCTGCCCCAAATAGAATAATACAAGCATAAAAATATGAAAAAATGATGGAAAAAAAAAAATTAAAAGGAAAATAAAATATTTTTTATGATGTCTCGAGAACTGATTAACTGATTTTGTTCGTCTCGAATACTAGAAGTTTCCTCTCACTTTCCAAGAATAAACTAAATTTAATTCAGCTAACTTATTGCATTGATTGATTCCGAGGCGGTAAGAAGTTCGCCGGGATAACTAGTTATATAATAATTTCGAACAATGTTAATAACTTTCAGGATTGATTCAAGATTGACCGAAGATTTCTGGTTTGAATGATTGATTGATTCAACCGAAAGACTTGTCTACCACTGGACATAAGTCTTCTCCAAAAAAGGAAGGAATTACCATAATCGGGATGGCAATCGCAGTAGGTGGGTGATCAGAGGATGCTTCTGGCCAACCCCAGATTTATTTATCCCTTAGTCGCCTTTTACGACACCCACAAAAAGATATGAAAGATATATTCTTAGCCAGCAGCAAACCAGTTGGTTTAAAAACAAAATATTAATCCTTGTAACTAAATTAGAACTATCAGTGAAAATGCAGTATTTCACACAACATTTTCAGAACGTAAATTGTTGCCACCGATATAATTATATATATGATATGAAAGGTAAGACGTTTAACAGTTTACTACGTGATATCGTTTGACTTGCAGACTACCTAGATATTATTCACACAAAGTAAAAAGAGATACTCTGACAGATGCTGTTAGAAAGTCGTTTGCGGTTTTTTTTTTTTACTACAGAAACATTAATTTCGTGTTTGTATATTTTTCTTATTTTGTGGATAAAATATTGAAACTGTTCAGGCACTGCACGCCATATTATAGAATTTTTGCCTACTTCAAATATATTTATTGTGATTATTTATAGTAAATATATATATTACCAATATAAAAAGTACCCTATATATAACATACCTTACTAACAGTGAAAAAATTTCAAAATCGGATCAGTGGTACCGGAGATTATCCCGAACATCCAAACTTACAAACTACATTTTTACAATATTAGTATAGATGTCATTATGCATACACTTCATTATTTTGGTTTTTTAATTCATACGCTATATTCATACATTATATACATAGTTTTTACTATTGTTCCAGACCATATTTATAACTATTGATATTATAATAGAAATTTAGTTCACTACTTCCAAAAAATGACTCCTTAAAACCACGTCTAAAATGCCTAGATGATTGTGTGAAAATGTAATATTAAAATATTGTTTTCTTATTTACTATGTCTAAGATATATCTAAGATTAATATAGTATAAAAATAATATAAAATAAAATATATCATAATAAATATATTATTTATATACTATACATGTATTTTATATTATGTCATTTTGTTCAATTTCAATCAAACCATCAGTTTTTTCCACGAAAAAGACTAAAACGCATTTACTTTAGAAACTCTTCTTTCATACTAATGTCACCGCGTGTCATTCAAATTACTATAACTTTTGTTTGAGCGGGCCGATTTTAATGAAATAAAGTTTTGATGTTACTCCGAAATATGCATTATAAGTTATAAAATATATTTAGTATTTTCTAATTGGTACCTGCACAAACAAACATACAGACATTTCTAAAAATGATAGAAGTGTGTTTAATTACCTACCTATTTTTAGTCTCTTGCAATAATTCTTTTCAAAAAATCGAAAATATACAGACACGTGAAATTTACAATTTTGTTATTAGTATAGATTAGAGAATAATAAAACATTTGTCTGTCATTATTTGACATAATCCCAACTAATTTCAGTTGGTCAATAACAAAATAATTTGGGAAATAATTTTGTTAAATAGAAAAAAATAGAATATAATAAAAAAACACGGCCAGTGGAAAATGGTAAATTTAAAAATCACAAAAAAATGATGTTACAACACTTTCAATAAAAAATATTGCCGGTAAATAAATATTCGGGAGTCATTCATGAATTTTTTTTTAAGTTTTGTAATCCTCGTAAGTATAGTCGTGGGGAATAAAAGTAAACATGTACTTACTGACTCCAAGAGCACAGGAAAACAGATCGATATGACAGTGGTTGATCATGGGTCGATAACTGTATGAAATCATGTTAGGTTTCCATATTTGAGCGCAGGCAGGTTGGTAAATATCTGTACAGTAGGTTGGACACGTGTGGTTGCATGCTTCATGAGCTCCGATAATACTGAAGTCATTAACTCGACGACCATTAGAATATGGTCGTTTAATATTGCAAAGCTTATCCGGTACTTGGTAAATATCTTTAATTAGAAAATAAAGTATAAATAAGTATTATACATTTAAAACTTCATTTTATAACGTTTGTTATAAGGTTATTGCATGTAGCCCTATTTTGATCTATGCAAAATTACACCCATTTAACTATTCATAATCAATGATCTGAATGAAGCGATGATGGGGCAGCGGGTATTGCGGACGGATTCCGCGTCATTCGACGCGGGTTCGATCCCCATTTAAACGACTCTAGAATCGGCCTGAGCTTTTGGTGAAGGAAAACATCGTGAGGAAACCAAAGGGTCGTAGGGCGTGGTGGATTTTCTAATGATGCCCGCCTAGGTAGCTACTACCCTCAAGTTTGAAAACCTGTCGACAAATACCAATAGGTGTGTTCCGGCAGCATCACTTGAGAACCAGTACCTAGGCTTAGTGTGTTTAACATCCTGGACTACGTCGTTATTTAACATCAGGTGGGATGGTAGTCAAAGAACTGAGCCTATTCTATGTAAAAAATTTAAAATTAAAAAAAAATAATGTAGCAATAATACGCTTATAATTTGGTTTAGTAAAAATCACTTGAATCGGTACAGTGGCCCTCGTGTTGTAAGCACGACAAACTGGCATAGATACTGATTTTATTAATTAATATTCTAACGGATGAAACAAACCCAGGATATACTTCCATCTGCATCGTATTTTATTTAAGTGGCAAATATTTTGATATTTAACTACGAACTGTTCTCCATTATTAGTGACTACAATTCCACATACGTAATCAAATATGTTAGAACAAGCGATATTTTCACAAGTTTCGCCTTTTGTGATGACTGAAACAAAGATTTAGTCGTTATTAATTATTAAAATACTAAATTCACGAATACAACAATGTTTTAAACTGCAAAATATTACATAGCAACAATACAATTAAAACCAATCTCACGGTTGATATATTTCGTGAGGAAATACTATGTAAAAATGCATGCATATTTTTATGGAAATTGTTTCTTTAGTAAAATATGTTTTCGAAATAACGTTGTACCGTTCACATCAGAATAAGTAATTACGTGTAAAAATTTAATTAAATCCTGCCATTCGTCTCTGCGATAGCACGTTTTATATCACGGGTCGGTGGGATTCCGGTACACGAATAAACCTCGTTAGTGGGATAATACGTGTTTATTTAATAGTTAGTATAGGAAATTATTTCGTCGTGTGGGATGATACGAGTAGATAATGAACGGTAATGTTTGTGCGTGATATATTATAGAACGTTAACTTTGGAGGTCGAGAGACTGATGCTTTCACAAATGTGAAGAATGATAGTCCTTGGTCGTGTCATCTTCTATTAGGTTGCTGACACCAACTATGCCTCTTACATTAATAATATTTTATATACTTGGTACGCGTACCGATCTCACGGAAAATAAAAATTGAATGACTATTTTAGGAACGCATGGGCGAGTATTGCACGATAGGCTTTGCTATCTTTTTTACCAGAATGACGGCTATAATAAATGATAACGCCTATTAGGATAACAAACAATTAAATGACATTGACTGATGAAAATTAAATTTTTCGTCAATCAACTATCAATCCATCAACTTTCAAGCTTGGAGTGTAATTGAATGGTCATAAAATGGCATTTCATGGTCATTCAATCACGTATCAGTCAGCATTTTACTTCGTTGTTTTCTTAATAAGTTCCTTACTTCATCAGCCAGTCAGTTTATGTGGGTATAGCTTATAAATATTCCTTTTTTAAAACTTTTTGTTTAAAACCAAATACAGGCATTTCTTTTATGAATATCCATCTTGCAATAGCAAAATCGTGTATTTATACAACTCTTGCTCGTGACTGACAGTCATTTTTAATTGATTGACAAAATTTGACTGATGTATATATAACCCTACCATATAATGTCTGCCATGGAGAATAAAAACACAAATTTTTATACACTAATGTTTGCAGCCTAAGTGGTCAAAATTCGATCATTATTTTTCCATATCATTATGCATATTCCGATGATTATTGTTTCCATAAAAATAATATCTATTTCCAATGTATTTTATTTAAAACACTAAAGCAAGTCAAAGCCTACAAAACGAAGCAGAAAAGACAAGAAAATCGGTTAACAAACAGAGAAGTAAAAGGTACTTAACTATTTTATATTTGTCTATTTATATATACTATTATATGTATTCCATCCATCCATTCAACCAAAAGACGTCCACTGCTGGACATAGATCTCCTCCAAAGGTCTCGACGAGACCGTTCTTGCGCCATCCACATCCAGCGGATTTCCGCAACCTTCACTAGATCGTCGGTCCAGCTTGTGGGGTTCCTACCCACGCTACATCTTCCGGTGCGTGGTAGCCATTCGAGAACCCCCGTTGATCCCATCGGGCATCGGTTCTGCGAGCAAAGTGCCCACTGCCACTTAAGTTTAGCAATTCTTCGGGCAATGTCGGTTACTGTAGTTCTTGTGAGGATCTCCTCATTCCTGATTCGCAGTGAATTTCAAAGGATAGCCCTCTCTATTGCCCTTTGAGTAACTTCATAAGTATGTCTATTTACTTATCAATGCATGGTCAAAATCTTTTCTGATTCTGTTTGTTGTTTCGTGTTTATTTCCGACTAGTACTATAAATATTAAAGTTATTATGAAGATTATAATTATAATAAGCCGCAATCTATCGGTACAAAACGCGTTAGTACTTACGGCGTTTTCCTATTAACCCAGCTTTTGGGGCTTTACAAGATTACGTATACACATCGGGTGTCGTTTAAAGTAAGCAAGCCGTAACCTATTTATCCAGTGACAGAGACCACTTTACTTCACGTTTCCAGTCACGTGGTCTATTAAACCTGCCTGCAGTTAATAACGATCTATAAAAACCGGCTAACTTTGATTACATTAATGGTAATGGTTTGTAATCATTTTCGGTTCCTTCTATTGGACATACATATACTTTCGGTATAAGTTTTCTGGTTACAATTAAGATAATTTCCAACCACCATTAAAAGGAATGTAGAGTTTTTATTATTTCAAAATAAAATTGAAACCTTGGAGATTAAATTTGTAGTAAAGTTTTATTTAGAATTTTTTATTTTATATTTTATCACTGTCAACACTTTCTAAAGACGTTGGATTTCATTATATTGTTTTAGGATCAATTTATATATATTATATTATTATTATATTATATATAATTTCCTGACATCATGTTAATAACATAAGGACACTATTTATTGTTATAAAAGAAGACTTTTAAATTACACGATATAGATAAAACCTTTACATTACATACATACGAATATTACTTTGCATAATATCATTCGATTCTACTATACCTACTTCAATAAGTATTTTATTGATTCTCTGTAAGCAAGTCAGTGTTGACTTACTGTAATAGGATTACCCTTATCATTGAAATCTGTTCCTCTCTACACAATTCATTCTGAGAAATTGTACTGGATATAAATAAAGTGACACCGGAACAAAAACATAAGGTTTGAGAGAAGTAAAAAAAGAAATATTTTCCTTTAAAATATTTATGATAATATTTTATTACAATGAAGACCGTGTTATCTAGTAACTAATATCTGCTGTACTTAGTATCTAATACCTAGACCACTATAACGCACTCATATTACAGCACCAGGTCCCACATGAATCATCAAAATGCTGACGGCGTGCATAACGTATCGTGGGACGATAAAGCGATGAGAAGAGGACAATCTCGCTCGATCGCCTAAGCTAATAGGCTGACATCTTAGGTTAAGTCATATATAGTACTTAGTTATATAATAAATTTGTAAAGGATAAAAATTGCCTAATAAAAACCTCCTAATGACGATCAACTAAGTAATTACTGAGTAAACTATGTTATGGTATAGAAAATGTAAAGGAGTTCTAAATAAAATGATTGAGTGTAAAATAATAAATAAATAAACAAATTGAGTGAAGGCGTATTTATCCTTGTACATATATATCCTCTGAAAAAAATATTTTTATTTATTCTACTATTATGTGATATAGATTTATTTTTGTGTTCTTTTGTACATGGTATACGCTCAGTACTTTGACCAGAGTCTCACCTGATGTTAAGTGACGATGTGGTCCAGGATGGTAAACATACTAAGCCTAGAGGAACTAGTTCTCAAGTGATGCTGCCGGAACACAGCTATTGCTATTTGGCGACAGGTTTTATAACTCATTATGTAGAATCAAGTTAATTTATCAAGCCTTCAATATATTTTATCGAGCTACATTAATAATTTCCAAATCGAGTTACAGTTTAGAAATTTGTAACAGCAGTCAACTTTATTATGTACGTTATCTTAAAATTAGTAATTTGCACGGCTTTATCAGAGATATTTTTACAGTGTCCAAGGAAATAATGCTAAAAATATTTGGTTTAAAAATATTTTTTATTGCACCACGTTCAGATTTAGAAAAAGGAGAACAAATTAAATCTATTGTTATGATATTCTATCATCCGTACTCTATAAATAAATAACTCATTCATTTACGTGAATTATTTGAAAATAGGTCAACCCACATACCTACGAATCCGTGTTTTAGCTGAAAAAAGTATTACTATCTACGCTTTAGGTGAAAGATACCTTTTTGCCAATTTTGTTTATTTTATTATTTATTTGAGAATGCTGTCATTTTGTTTATATGAAGGTAGTATATACATGTGTTTGGGAAATACAAAGGAAATTTGACAAGGGTTTGAACCTTAGTTGACATCTTACATTCTTTGTTGATAACAAACCATGTTGATAACGTTTCCTTAATATCATGCTTTTTTCGGTATCATAATGATCGTTAAAAAATTGTAAAAGTGCTATTGTATTATAAATTTGTATTCGATGTTGTGCGTAATTGTTTTTATATAATTAGATTATTACGCGGGCCGCAGTTTGATAACCACTGCTCTCTAGATATTTATAGTCTAGTTGCATTTTACTTATGCGCTTATCGCTTTTGATATCCAATAATGCTTATAGTATATATGCTGGCACACAATCTTGGCTAAAGGAATATTACAATTCGTGTAATAATGTTTAGTTTTGTGTGTTTGATTATATATGTCTACAAACATATGTTTTGGACAAATTATTTCCCTCAATAATTTGCTGTTTATGCCAAATATGCTGTTTGCATATATCTTTATACTTTCGTTTCCGACAAAATAACTTGTACATTAAAAAAGGTTGATATTAAGTTTAATAAAATATAAACTATTCGCCTATGTTGCTAAAACGTTTTATAGGAAATGGTCAGGGCGTATTACGTTTGGGTTTACCGCGAGGTGTGTGTGTGTGTGCCTGTGACAGGTGTCATGCGGTAGTCCGAGCTAATTTCAGAACGCTTGATGAGAAAACGATGTGGTACGAGGGCTATGAGATAAGCATGATGTTTGTAATTGTAGTCTGTTTCACAATTAGCACGTCAATCCCTTCAACAACTGATTTGATCTATTGAAAGATTTTACCAACAGAAAATATTTTTCTTTATTAGTCCTTAGTAAATGAGATTTTATACGAACTTTAAAGTATTTGGTTATAGGTGAATTGTTGTTTTTAGTCATAAAAGTTATGATAAGATTTGTATAAATATTATTGCCTAAAAATCTGTTTTTTTTTTACATTGATCTGTGTGTTAATGAAGTTTAGTAGGTTTTTTAGAATATTTAAAAATCTTTGAAAAATGGTTGATTTTTACACCTAGAAAATTTGTAAAATTTGTACATAATCAGGCAGAAAAAATTATAATCCAAAATGTAGGTACGTCATAAAATATTGAAGTTAGTATCTTCATAAAAAAACTTTATGCCGCAATTCACAGTCGATTTCATTTTTATTATACGCAACCATTATTGTAAAATTTTCTTACACTTTATTGTAGTACAGCATATGACACGTCTTTCGCTTCTTCTACTTTCATAAATGCTCTTCGTTTACGGGCACGTTTGCCTGGCCTTTCTCCGGAACGTCCTAGATCTGGTCGAGATACGTTCACCTAGGACAACTCTTACCGGCTTGCCCAGTCACCCTCGCCTTGTAAATTTGTTTCGTCAATCTTCTTCGATCCATCCTCTCCATGTATCCAAACCGATTAAGATTTCTCTATCTTTGTTTCTACTTCCTCTACCACAACACAACATTGCCATATCATACTGTGTATCGTACTTTACTTTATCTATTGTTTTATCAATCTTCACCACTTGGTTAGATTAAAAAATGTATTGATAAGTTATATTAATTATGCACTCATCTAAATAACTAAAAAGTTTTTTATTCAGAACAACGAATAACAGATTACCTACACCGAGAGAGTAAAAATCTAATAAGAATACAAAACAAAAGTGACATCAAAAACTACTCTAAATTTATTCCCTAAGTGGTAAAACGATAAGTTAGTTCTGACGTCATAATCTGTGAGAGCTAATTTGGTTATTTTTAAAATGTGAAATACAATAATACTTGTTAAATTCGTAGTCATGTATCTAAAAAGAGGCTCAAAATTTACAGAAAACGTAAAACTTCATCCCAATTTTTATGTCTTAACTTTCTATAGTTAAATTTATTATTGAATATAAAAAATACATAATGTGCTAATTATACTTACGTTTTTTTTTATACATAAAAACCGTTTACGAAAGCTGTTTGATAAAATAAAAGAAACGGATTGAAAAAATATATTCGCGCCATTACGATGCCATCGTGTAGATAATGTCATCGAAAAAAACAGAGAAAGAACAGCCATCAATCTGACGTTGCGTGGCGACTGGATTGTGTTTTTGTTTATCACACATGTAGGATTATTTTAGTGAATTATTTATACTTTTATATAGTACATTTCAAAGTATGTATTTGCTTCATTTAATTAATGTACGTGCAGTAAAACTTAGTTAGTAATTATGATTACGAAATCAATTTCCACGAAGTCTGTATATAATTTTACAGACCTATAAATAGGTTAATAAAAAAAGTATCGTCTCTCCAATTTGATTTTCTTTTGTTTTGATTTATAATTAGGAACTATCACTATCAATTCCTGTTAACAGCAAAGCTTTTCCGTATTGTTGAATCACTAATTTTGGAACATTATAGTAAGTTACAAGATCGCTTCCGCTAACATTGGTTATGACTATGATTTGTATAATTTTTATATTCCAAAAAAGATATATACGTTATATTTATAAAATAAAAGAACCAGATCGAGTTTCTTGCCGGCTCTTCTCGATTGGGTTGTTTTCCGAACCGGCGATCGTGTTTTAGACGTTCAAAAGCGCCTTCTTAGGGCCTAAATTGAATAAAGATTTTTTGATTTTGATTGTGATTGTGATTCGATTAAAAAAAATATTTCTCACGGGTTCCGATCCAGTTGGATGTTATTGATTAATCTAATTTGGGAGTTATACATTCATTTTTTGTATAACCTTTGAAAAGTAATTGACGGCTATCTCCTTAGATTAAAACGAATGTTTTTCTGCTTCGAGTTATGCTAAGCAACTTCGATTATTTGCGTTCGAATTTATCTAGTATACCTGCATATTCCAAAGTTAGTTTCTATAAATTGAACGCGATTAGTTTAATGCTCCGAGAACTATTTCTCTTGTCGATTCATTCGAGAGAATTCGCCGGAAATTAATAAACCAAAGCTTTACTGAGTAAGCCCTAGGAGATATAATACTCCGAGGAACGGACGGTCTCAGAGCGTTAGGTATTGGAAGTGATTTACGTGAGTCTCGTGTGAAAAGATTTCGAAATGTTTTAATGTCAGCCAATAAAATTGAATGTAACATTAAATGTTGTTCACACAAAAGAGGAAATATTGCTAAGAAAGCTTTTAGTGTCTTAACGAATATATTTTTATCTTCTAAGAAAATGTACATTACAAATGGAAAGGTAAATCAACAAAGTATGTGAAGGGTGTATATATCTTATGTGTAATTTGATTCGGATACAAGTCACATTTTCGTTTATTACACGAAAAAATAAAAGAAAAGGTCTGGTAAAATTAAAACAACGATACATTAGAATGAAATTTTTATTGTGTTTGTAAATTTTTATACCTAAAACTAATTTCCCCACACTACGATCGAGTTCAACGTATCCTACATACATACATTATCAAAAGAATCAATCTGTCTGTTGTACCACAAAATTGCTGTTAATACAATAATGTAATTGCATGTTTTAGTAAAAAAATTGAGGTAATTAGTTTACTAAACCTTGCTAATAACTACTGATTTTTAGTATACTTAATATTTATGCTTATTTACGATTTAAATCCAAAATATTTTTATTTATCAAATTGTATTATTATAGAGAAATAAAAATTAAATTGATTAAACTCAACAAAAAATATATCAACTGGTAGAATAACTCATATTAACTCATTGGTTATTTTATTTTTTGCCTACATATCTTGTAGTACATACCTAGTTTCTAAGATAAAGCCTCCAACTATAAACCACCTATTAGCTGTGTGCCCGCTGCTGCGCCCGTATATCATATGTTCTTCACTGTGTTGTAATTTTTTTATACGGAACCCTAATTATTTTCCTTCATTTTTTTGGCACTAAGATACAGTAAAACTATTTCTCACAAATTCAAGCACTTGCCAGTGAAACTGTGGATTGAATCGGATTTTACTTGAAATTTCATGAGTTTTAATTTTTTACGCGGAACCCTAATTATTTTCGAAAACTAAAAGTTACCCCAAGATTCGCGGGGTAACTTTAGCTATCTAAAAAAAAAAGTCCCGTCAAAACCAGTTCAGCCGTTCCGGATCAATTACCCGGGACAAACATACAGATAGACAAATTAAAAAAAATGTTGTTTTGGTATTTGGATATACATTCCTATGTATTTAGTAAAATATTGTTATTTTGACATTACCAAACAGACACTTCAATTTTATTTATTATTACAGATGTATTATTAAGATTACATCCAAAACAAATAAACAAGTTCGGTAGATATAAAAGTTAACTATAATGAAAGAAAAATACTATTTAAAATGCTTACTAAATGTAAATATGTTTTTTTTTTCTAAAAGCTACATAAAGAACAAACATTTGTGAACAGCAGAGTCCTGTGACCATCATTTGTGCACAACTGACGTTAACGAGCAATGAAATACGGTTCGTTAGATACAGATGAGTACCTTCCTACCTAAATACGCTTTGACCTACTTAACGCTATCAGATATTTTCGATTAAAAATTAAATAAACATAAATATGAAGTAGTCGTATCAAAGTTTTACTAAACTAATGAATTTATTAAAATATCCCATTACATTAATGTATCATGAACAGTAATTTTGTGGCATAATAGGTTAAGTAACGTGATTGTTATAAGCTATTTGAGAAATTTAACAAACCAAACTTTCGTGTATCTTAGAAAAATAATAGTTCGACTGATTTTAACAGGACTTTGTGGTTGCGTTGATAAACTCAATTAGTGATTGAGTGATGATAACAGAAAATTATTATATATATCAACAACAAAAAAACAAAAACAAAAATATACATATGAGGTAACTATTATAAAATCAACGCTGAGTATTTCTTGGTAGTTCAGCATATGCTGAGCTAGAGACCCCCATATTATAGTTACCCTCAATATGTACATTTTCATACTTTTTGCGTTTTACTATTTTTTTGTAATTTTTTTTATGTATTTACTTTGTATCTCATTGGTGAATAAAAGTTTCCTTTCTTTCTGTATGTTATTTGCCTGTATTAAACGGACAACATTTAATATTTAGTATAAACAGTACGACCATCTGTTTTGGTACTTTGAGATTTTTGTACCGTTAATTATTTTCATACTCTATGCGTTATGCATGGCAAGAGACACAAAATTTAAATCTAATGAATGGTCTTGTCTATGAATCTTTTTTCATATACAACATTTCCCTGAAAATGGTCTATCATGGAAAACCGAATCTTTTTGCATAAGTAAAGCATTCTGCAACTTCGATCATTGCACATGAACTGTGACTCTATCTTAGCAAAAAAAAACCAAGAAGCTGTTCAATTTAAGACGTTATTTATTTATCTTTTTATTTATTTTTTATCTTTTTGCTTATAATAAGAATATATTGCATGTACATTGTATTTGTCCCGCTAGAGAAAAGTCCCTGGACCGTAATTTCTGTCGTGGCTGTAGTTTAGTAATACGTTCAAGTATTCTCACAGGAAATTCTCTTCGTCGACAAATTCGCTATTTTTAGCCGATCGGAAAAATTTCCGTCTTGAATTCATGCTTGGTAGATAACAATACAATTGGTAAATAAATATTAATTTATATCGGAGAAATCAGCTTCTTCGAGGAAAGGATTATACATATATTTGGACAGTTAATTATTTTAATTATGTATCAACTCCAAATAAATGTATCCCTTGTAATGGTATCAGTTAATTTGGAAGATGACTGTGTAAGTCGGTAAAATGTTTCTACTAGATTAAAGACGTTCTAAAGAAAGGCTAGTTCCTTGGTACCCGTGATCTAGGAACATGTATGATAGCGCTCATGGAAGTAAAATAAGCGAAAGTCGTATGTTAGTCTGGAAAAGACACGTGATGTATGTATGTATGCATTTCGTATATACACACAATTAAACAAAATCAAAGTGAACTAACCGGTTGATGTAATCTCAATCACAATGCAAAGCGGTAAACAATACCTTCTATGTTCTTGTATACACGGTAACACTACCACAAGGGGCTATTACGTATGTATAACGCCTCCTAAAGATCGCAAGCTCTTCCATGTTGCAATAAATTCGTAATACTATTTTTAGTTTATTTTCTTGTGTTTCGGTAGTATTGAATGTTTGCAATCATATTTTTCTGCTTGTATATTCTTATAGAGACTTAAATAATTATCCATAAATAGTATAAGTACTAAAAATTAAATAAACTGTGCCCGTGACTCCATCCACGTGAAATTTCGTATTTGTAACACAACGATTTCAATAAATAAAACTGCCTTAACTTCCGTGCAAATTTTTTTCATCGTACATTTTTGTCTACTTCAGAACGAGTTTTCAAAATTTTTGTAATTCCATAAGTTACTCCAGAAATATATACTACTTCCATACAGAATCTTATCAAAATCTATCCAGTAGTATTTGCTTGATGCGACACAATCAGATACAAATTCTAAAACAAATAGAAATGTGACCTGTAATCGAGTTTAAAGTCTCCAAATTCAGTTCAGAATAAGCGTTTGACAAACATAAATTCTCGGTTATTTATATTATACATACATACCTTCACGTCTTTCTTCTTTAAGGGTACGCAGAGATTACATCCATCCACATCTACGATCCTGACACACGTCATTCGTTTCTTCTACTATTATGAGCAATTTCATATACACTCTTTGCTCAAGAGAAATTTCGACCTGGCCTTTGTTCAGAAGATCTTTGATCAGGTCGAGATACGTTCGCCTAGGTTGACCTTAACTGATATACCCAATCACTCTCGCCTTGTAAATCTGTTTCGTCAATCTTTTTTCATCCATTCTCTCCATGTGCCCAAACTAATTAAGCATTACTTTCTCTATCTATGCCACTACTTTCTCTGCCACATCACAATGTTCCATTATCACAGTATTCCTTATATTATCCATCATTCTCACACCAGATATTTCCATGTATTATTAACGAAATAATGAAAACGTCGATACTATTATATTATCTAAAAACACACTTATATCAAAAGTTTTTATAGCGGGTTCACCAGTTTTTTTATTACCTACATAATTAATAGCAAATGTTATCAAGTCTTGAATACCTTTCTTCGTGAATAACAGTACACTATTCTTTATAAACAAAGTAATTCTACTTCCAACTTTGCGGTTATAAATTGTAACGTTATGTAAATATATCCGCGTAGAAAAATATGTTACTGTATAGGCTCGAACTACGATAAATCTACAGGATTTCTAATAAAACTTAAGACATTAAATATTGTTGGTAAAAGTGCGAAATGTTCTATGGAAATCGTTGAGTTCATTCATTAGTTTAATTTTTCTTAGATATCATCTCAGAGCCCAGGTAAGTGTTATTATTATTTTTAAATTGTTCAAATTACTTATAGTATCTGGGTGATTTCGGGTGACCTACCCATTCATGTTTTTTTTTAACAAGATTCAATTATTTGTTTAGTCCAATTTCAAATTAAGAAATACTTTATTCAATTTAGACCCTAATAAGGTGCTCATGAACGTTAAAACACTACCACCGGTTTGGAAAACAACAAGAGTTGTTGTTCAGATAACGAAAATAGCCGACAATAAACTCGATTTCGTTTTTATTTCATATGTTTTTATGAAACTATATGACTCATAGGATAACAAAGTTGATAGTTAGTACATAAACAAAGAAAGGGTGAGACATCACCATTGTTCATAATTCTAGTAATACTATTACATGACGTACAGAGTAATAAAAAACCTTTGTATAATAATTTTAAATTATACGCTTGCTGTAAATGAAGATTCATTTCTTGAACATTTAATGAACAGTAACAGACCAACCGTATTATAGTTCTGATGATAGTTATGAAATCGAATATGGATTCATCTCCCCACCCCCCTTCAAAAACGCCAACCACGTAAGTCCCGCCGCTCTCTTCCTTGGGTTATTGTAAGGACAAGAACTCCGGAAGAGAGGGATACGTGGAACACATAGCTGGCTCAGGCAGGCGGAAGAGCACGGGGGAACCGCACCCTTCTTCGGCGTAGAGGATCCGTTCCTCTTCCCGCTTCCTCACTGCGGCCTAGTTTTGCAGCAAAACTTGCTCGCAAAAGGAAAACACAGCGCTTCAGACTCTCTCGCTGCAGAGTATGGGTTTACTATGGTCAAACCTGAGTTAACTCGCATAAGGTGTTGCTGTGTTTATGGTAGGATTGGAAGGACCGTTGTTGGTTATGAACTTTTACTGCCAGATAGAACCATTGATTCGAATCTTTACTGCCAACTACTAATTAGAGTAAGGAGTTGAGAGGAAGTGACCGGAATTGATCAATAGAAAGGCTATGTACTTTTGTCACAATAACGCTAGACCACACACATCTTTAGCCACTTGGTAAACATTAAGATTCACCAAAGTTCGTTCATTTACTGTAACATAAAATAAAATGTTTGTTTGCTCGGTGAATTGATTTGACTTTATAAAACTTTTGTTACGAGTAGATACTTATAATAAATCTGTTGATCACAAAATGGGTCGTCTTGACTGTCGAAAATAAAAAGAACAACGAAGTTACGAAAAAAATTGGATGTGTAACAGCAGAAAAAATATCACCGAATTTTCATTAGACGACAGCCTGTCTTGGTATTTAGATATTAAATACATAATTATTTTCTTCAAATAAAAAAACCTTACTAAACTGTTGTAATTTCTTTAATGCTATTATTAAAAGCTAATAGCTAAATAGCACCGTTATAGCTATATCAAATAGTAAAGTTTGTTGGAAATAGTCTTCTGTTTTTATAATATGTCTTACTTTTGGAAGCAGTTGGGGTCACGTAAGGTTCACCGCATTTTAAGACAACTTTGACCAAAATTCTGAAAGTTGACCACAAATTCAAGTAGATTTTTTGTGTCATATATGTTTGAACATTGAAATAGACATATTTTTAGACTGTGTATCGACGTGAATTTAGTTACGTTATTAAATAAACTATTTTCAGTATTGTTGTTTTAATTTACTATTAATTTATATACTCATATTATTATTATTCATTTATATAATCAATTAAATATATATATGTGTGTGTATATTGTACAATTAATTGAATAAATTACGGTCTCCGTATTTTAAACTTAACGGGAACGGGCACGAGTCTTGAAAACTTTTAATTGTTATTAACATTGTTTAGGAAGACTCACAGTTAAGGAGTTTCTTTACCTTCCTTCTCTCTGATTAATTGTTGAAATATTTAAAAAAGTAGGTAAGAAACAAGCGGACTTTGAGATACTGTTTGCAATTTATTTGTAATATTTGAAATAAATTGAAATCGTGGAAGCCATGGTTGCTTAGTGAGTGGTATAATGCGGTGATATTTGTGGTTTCAAAAATAGTAATTTTACAACGAGCTTGTACATTCGGTGAAGGAGAATATTGCAATGGAATCACAGCACGGTGGTAGAGCATTTATTAATGCCCGTCTGGCTAGTTTGAAAATCCATGGATAAAGATAATTAATTTAAGAAATCAAATAAACAAACATATTTCTTTAAGCTGTTACAGGTCTATATGAAAACCAGTACCGTTTTATTCTATTCATAAACATATGCGTTGGCATCTCATTAATGACTTCTCGAAGTTTGTTGTCCTGTTTAATTTTTTTATATATATGTAGAGGAGAAATGAAACAGCCGAGAGCTCCGTGACAACTGATTTATTAATTAAGCAACATCACATTTCATATACCACACATACATGTGCCCCTACAATATTCCCCCCCTTTTTTTAATTTTACATTATTAATAATAATTACATAACATTTAAGACAATTAAAAACATAGTTTTTAAGATAATACAATTTTAGAAATACATGTTGTTTTATTTATTTTTAACTTATATTACACGCTTATCTATTACAATAAAATATTAAAACGTTCTTATTAATAAAATACTTTAAAATGTAACTCATAAGATTTATATTCTTATATTCTATAACATTTTCTTACTTAACTATACAACATGATTGTGTTGCGGTGCCGTCTGTTGTTGAAACATACTAGTTGTACTGTTCCAAACTGATATTTCTTTTCTTAATATCTTTTGCGTACCTGCTTTGCATTTCTTGTACATTATATATATGAAGTATATTACCATTACTACTGCAATACATATTATTATATTGTTCCGTATCTGTGTAATATTTGCTCAGTATGCGAATTGGAGGCGTTATTCGCACCGTTTTGGGCGATAATAACTTCTTCAGTTTTTTTCTCAACACTGTATGTTTTACCCATTTTAATTACAATAAACTTTTTATACTAACAATAGAATGAAATTCGATATTAGCTCGCGATGAACTGTTATAAAGTAATGCATAATACTTGATTATTTCTTTCGGTTTGCGATGGTTCAACAACAACGGTTACCAACTGACGTGTACATTTTCGTACTTTGATAATTCTAGTCATCATTTTTATTATACTAGCATTATTATCAATGTTTGCTTGTTACAATATATTACATTTATTTAGTTGTACTATACTAGTTATAATTTTACATGAATCGAACAGGAGTTTTAATTATTCTTCCACTCTTAGTTTTTTTTACATTAATTTCGTTTTTGTCTAGCGATATATTTTCATTCAGTAAATAAGCTGGTTTCAGTCTATCTATTGAAACTGATAGTATTCTATCTTCTAATTGAATTTTGTAAACTTTTTCTGACCAAAATCAAAATCAAATTTATTTATTCAATTTAGGGCCCTAAGAAGGCGCTTATGAACGTCTAAAACACTACCACCGGTTCGGAAAACAACCCAGTCCAGAAGAGCCGGCAAGAAATTCAATCTGGTTCTTTTTTTTTATAAATATAGTATATATCTTTTTTTTGTCATATAAAAAACTATACAAATCATAATCTTAATAATGTTAGCGGAAGCATAGAGATGTGGGTTATTTCCAGACATCACTATCGTTCACGTAATGATCCACCCTGTAATAAACTTTTGAGATTAAAACTTGCTTGACATAATACTTATACAACTTATACAACAATATACAATTTATCTATGTCGATACTAATAAATAAAATTGAAGTGTCTGTATGTAATATGAAATTATTTATTTTTTTACTAAATGGACATGAACTTATATAGTATACCTATACCAAAAATACAATTTTTAAAATCGGGCAGTTTGTAACGGCTAATCTCCGGAACGGCAAGACCGATTTGGCGATATTTTTATTGTTACATAGCTGAAGTTACTCCGCGGAACTTAGGCTACTTTATTTTTTTTTGAAAATTATTAGGGTTCCGCGTAAAAAAGTTAAAACTCATAAAAAAGTGAATAAAAACCTATTCAATGTACATTTTATGTGCAAGTGTTTGAATTTATGAGAAATTTTTATTTTATCTTAGTACTAAAAAAAATGGAAAATAATTAGGGTTCTGTATAAAAAAATTAAAACGCAGTGAGGAACATATGAAACGCGGGCGAAGCCGCGTGCACACATCTAGTTTTGTAATATGAATCTAGATAAACACTATTTATAAGTTTATATATGGATGAATTACATATTTGTATCTAAAAAAAATTCGGTGCAGTTTGCTGGGTTAAAATATACGTCATTATATAAAAACCATTTTCGAGCTACAGTCTTGCAAACTGTCTGCCATTTTTAAGTAACAAATTTCAAATCGTAATGTTTCTACTGAGAAAATATACTACGAGGTTGTTGTAAGCGCGGAAATTCCCCCTTATTCTATTATCTTTTGTTCCATTTGGATTTTGGATGGCTTTATACATAATTGATAACCTTTTGAATATAATCTTGTATTCCGGCAGATAAAGTGGTCTCGGTAGCTTTTTCACAAGTTCTGACAATTGAACAGTAAACCGTGCAAGTACACAAAGTAGAAACGAATTATTATCTATATACTATACTAATAAATACAATTCAAGTGTTCTGATTCTAATTGCAAAATATTTCAAAAAAAATACTCAACACATATTAATGTATAAACGATACCTGTATCAACAATAGAATTTTAAATTTTTTTTGTCTGTCTGTCTGTTTTTTTTACGGGTAATCTCCGGAATGGCTGGACCGATTTTGACGGAACTTTTTTGGCAGATAACTACAGTTATTCCGCGTAACTTAGGATTACTTACTTTTGATTTTCAAAATAATTAGGGATTCCGTGTAAAAAATTAAAATTCATGTAATCTCAAACAAATTCGGATTCAACGCACAGATTTACTGGCAAGTATCTGAATTTGTAAAAAATAATTTTACTTATCTTAGTACCGAAAAAAATGTAGGAAAATAATTAGGGACCCATATTTAAAAAAAAAAAAACGCAATGAAGAACATATGAAACGCGGACGCAGCCGCGGGCACACAGCAAGTTTTAATATAACAGATATCAAAAATGGTATTATCCTCCGTATGTGTGACTTACATCATTATTATGTTTTTTTGGTTTTCTACTCAGCCATGATCAATTAAAATAAAGACTTTCATGCAGATTTCAAGCTTTTCCATAAAATTAGTAAGAATTGGACACTCTAAAGCAAGGCTAGGCTGTCTTAACTTTTTTATCAGTTGGGGCCAAACGGACAGTTCAGAATTTTTTGACGGGCCTCTAACTGTTACTGTTGATAACCATAACAGGGTGTTGTACCTTATTTTGATCTTTCGGTGATGATGATAATAAAGTTTTTAGATATAATATTTTACTTATTGTTTTAGATAACGTTAAGTACCCTAAAAAAGTAACTTAATTGTTAATTTCCGCGCGCCATGTTGCTTTTGTTTGTGACGCCACTGATTAATCAACGTCCTAGGGATATCGATTCTTTCCAAAAAAGTTCGATTCACCTTACCCCAAACATATCTAGATGAGAACTATTGTATGTAATCGATACTTATTATCAATGTGATTTCAGACAAGTTGTTGTAAGATATTGTTTATGCCAGGCGTTAAATTAGGTGTTGATATTAAAAATAGGTCACAAATATGTTGTTCATTTACTGACGTGCGGTTTTTTTTTTATACAAAACTAAAATCTAAGAAGAGTTTTTCATAAACATCTTCTATTAGTTACTACGTAGGCAAGACTCTCAAATTAGTAGGAGTATACAGGCCACATTATGGTCATTATGGCTAAGAATAGTCCCATATCTTCTCCTGGGTGTTGTAACAGACGACTAAGGGACTAATAAAACAGGGGATGGGCAGCAGCATACTCTGAGTATCACAATCACCTGACTACGATCGCCAACCCACCTGCCAAACGTGGCGATTACAGCAATGCCCCCTTATTACTTATTTCCAGCAGTGTAAAAAAAAAATATTAGTGTTTGCGACGAATAAAGTCTTTTATTGAGTCGCAGTTCTATTTTAGTTATTTTTACACGTAAGCTTAAAAATATATATTTGAGTAGAAACATATAAAATTTAATTTCTTAAAAAAATTGATTTAACAATACGTTAACAAGAAACGTTTTCTTATGAAATCATAATGAAAGAGATTGATTAGTAGTATTATATAGAATTGCATATACTTATTTATTTAGTTTGATGAAAGAATTTTTTAACGAATTTGCTGAATAGAATAATGCCAATTTTAATACCATATTTATACAACACACAACTGTGTAAATAATAACACAATGTTTAACTTGTAAAGAATTAACGGTATAAAATCGTTGACGTTTGCGGGAAAGTGAGTTGCGGACCCCGGGAGCTAATACCACGGCAATTCTCTTTGATGGAAAATGTATGTTGCGGCCGGAGCCCAGTTACTAAACAATTAATTTCAGATAAATTCGACGATAGCGAGATATTTACCTACGATTTTACAACTAAATAATACAAATAAGTAAAGATTGTAATAGATAAAATGATTTTACGAGCAAATAATCAAAAATGTATACACATTTTAATGTATATGGTAATAAGATATACACATAATATATAAAATATTATGAATAAATTTACAGTTTAAGAGGATATGCGGTTGGTGACAAATTTGAAAAGTAGGTATTTTAGATGTCTATTGCTATCACGTTGTGTCCCAAAGAAATAATTATAAAACACGGAATGGACAACTAAAGCTCGGACTTATTTTACCTACGCAAAATAGGCGAAAAAATTTCTTAGTACCCTGTTTCCCCCTCCCAAAACTGAACCAGTTTTTAATTTCTTTCAGATATACAATATAAATGACTTTGGCTATGCATCTACGTTTTGATCGTTTTTTATTTATCATTTTTTTGGACGAACTTCTGCATATTACGGTAGAAATCGAGGATTGTTTTAATTGTCAATGGCTCCTAGTTTATACGATAACTAATTTATGGAAAAAATTAAAACGTACGGGCATGGCGGTGTTGGATATACATTATTTGGTATAAAAATATTTACCATAATGCTATTATCCAGGGAGGAAACAAGGGACTACGTTTATATGGAATAAACGCTCCTAGTATATCCTGTTAACCAGATATGCTAGATAAAAAATATTTACATAGATTATTTTTATTTCCTGGTTACCGTACAAGATTTACCGTAATTTTCAACTATAGGTATCAGTAAGGTATGGAGGCTCTCAAGCACGGATATTTCAAGGCGAATCGTCTGAGAGGTCACTACAGAGTGCTATTATGTTAAATGCAAGGAGGCCACTATACAGTACAGGTTTCCGTTAATGCAGCTTAACTCAACCTCTCATTCCCACATCAGGTGGTTAAGAGTGAGATCGAATAGAACGTCGTCACCTTCTTTTACAAGCAGGTTTTATGCATGCAATAAAAGGTACCGTAGAGATAGAATATACAGACGACCTAACTTTCCTCTGGCGGTGGACGAATTTTACAGCGGCGAAGAGACGTGTAGAATGACCTCTATGACTGCTGCAGAAAGGACTCGGCAGTCTCCTCACCAGTTAGTTAGAGCAGTATCTTAACACCCGATACATCAAATCGCAAAGAGAGAGAGAGAGACCTCAATAAGAGCTTGCATCTACCCTATCTATCTGAAAACAACCCCTGCTAAATAGGTGAACAAAGAAACACTATGAGGTTTTAGTTAGCAAAAATTTGATATAAAAGAGGTATATCTTATGTAAGCATTCCTAAGTTAAAAAAATTATATAGTTTCTTTACAGCTAAATATTCTCGCAACTTGTTTTTTTTTAATTAAATTGTGGATCATTTATTCTCAAAATTACTCGATTACTCAAGAGCTTAAAAGGAAATGATTAAGTTGCTCATATTTTAAGAATATGAAAAAAGGAACTAATTTTGATCCAAACGTCTTATTACATAATTGGTACAATTTAGACTAAATTAATAGTTACTCGTAGAATAAATTAGGTAGGCATTTCTCTCATTAATTTCAAATATTGAATTAGGAAGCGCGCGTGTTTCTGTCATTAATTAATACACGCTACTAAGCATGATACGAATAGTAATTTTCGCGATAATATTTGTTTAAAACAACGTTTAAACTTGAGCTCTGTTAGAATCATCTATTGTTTTTAACTAGTAATTTTCAAAAATTAATGTGTAATTAAGATATACTTAATCCCTTGGCGTTTACGCTAGCTTTCCATTGTTTTCCTATTGTCTCGTTTTATGGTTAATCGACATATTACGGTTCTATAGTTTGTATATTCATTTTCGGACTGTTATAGTTGTTTGTAGATTTGAGAGGGAGTTTACGGAAAATTCTATTAGTCTTGAAAAATCCTGTTTTGAAGAAAAACAATAGATTTCCCGGTTTGATTTCAGTTACATTCAGTACAATCATTTAACTTCTGTATTACTTTAATCCAGATTATATCGTCATTTTTACGTTTATCTGCTTCTATTTTCGTATCAGTGTCTCAAGACAAACGTCTTCGATCAGTATGTGTTGTCAGTCATGATTTACGGCACTGAGACATGGTCATTTACAATGGGGCTAATTAGAAAGTTCAAAGTTACCGAAAGGCCAACGCCCAGAGTCTCACTTCGTGATCGAATCAGAGGTGAGAAGATCCGCAGAAGAATCAAAGTAATCGAACATTGCCCGAAGAATTGCCAAACTTAAGTGGCAATGGACTGGGCTGGGCACATTGCTCGCAGAACCGATGCCCGATGGTGCCAACGGTTTCTCGCGGGATGGATAGACTTGCCAATAAACTTTGTTTTTATTAGAAAACAATTTTAAACATTAGAAAATACATACACAAACAGTTTGTTTACGATGTGAATTTAAGCACAATTATTTGTTCGCCAAAAATTTCTGACCGCAACATGTATTTTCCATCAAAGGGAATTGTCCGAAGACTTGCTGAGGTCCATTCTTAGTATCTCATAGCTAAACATTTTAGCCAATAACACGCGGCTTACCCCTCTTTAATCTCTTAATGTAAAACAAAATGTATTGATTATATTTAGCACTAGCAGCGTGTCCGCGTCTCTGCCCGCGTTACTTATATTCTCCACTGCGTAATATATTTAGTATTCATGTATATATTTCATGAGTTTTAATTTTTATTTGTACTAACTGAAAGCAAAAATATTTCTCACAAATTCAAATTTACCCTGCTAGTAAAACTGTGCATTGAATCGGATTTTATTCACAATTTTAAAAGTTTCAATTTTTTTAAGCGGTACTCTAATTATCTTCAAAAAATGACATTTGCGCGGAGTAACTTACAACTATATATATATTAAAAAAAAAAGTCACGCTAAAATCGGTCCAGCCGTTTCGGAGACTAGCCGGAACAAACACGTATACAGACAGGCAAAAAAATTAAAATTTGTGTTTTCGGTTTAGGTACCTTATATACATTTATATGTATTTAGTAAAAGGTCTTTTTTTATTTTACAAGCAGACACTTTAATTTTATTTATTAGCCTACAGTATTGACATTCTTTCTATCGTTAAACTTTTTAAATAGTTAACAAGATTTTACTTTAATTTAGTGATCTTTAATGTTGTAATATGGTTGAACATTATTAATATTTCCTTGTCCTTTCACTGAAAACAGCGTCTACTTTTGTTTTTCTCATAGTAACAATACTTTGTAAATTAAATTCGATCATTTATTCAGAACATGATTTTATTCGAATAGTTATTTATTATTCATAAAGCCACTAGACCCGATACAAAGGGAACAAAAAGCCTGTTTTGCAGTACAAAACAATAAGTAGGAAGCCGTGTGTACGCGACAGCCGCGCGGTAAATTGTTCAGGAAAGCGATTAAAGCTTGAAATTGTTAGACAACAATAGCGGTCCGTCTGCAACACGGCCGCCGAGAACCCTATTAAATCTTTTATCATGTCCGACAACGTAAAGTGTTTGATACGCGTTTTCACTTAAGAGAGATACATAATCGTTGCAACGTTTACAATGGTTTTAATTCACTTTGTTATTTTGAGAACTTTCTAAATTTTATTTTTTATATTGACTATGCAACAACATTGGGTCTGGAAGAGCCTTGACAGCTTCACCAAACTTTTGCGTGAGGGCTTAGGGTACTCAGCCGGGAGTGTGGTAGTTAGTGCAAGAACACCAAAGTGTTACGGACCTCGGCTTGGGCAGCTAACCTATACGTAAATTCCGCGCAACATATCATACCTAAGTTAATGGAAACTCTGGAAGACAAGGACCCTTTCAGAAACCATGTATCTTCGTGTATTCTGAAGGAGTGGGGAAGGGTTTTAAGGAACTTTCGTTCCCAACTAGCTAGCAACAATGTGAAAGCCTGTCTAGCGTACGTGCATAAAATAATGTTAGAATTAAATGCTGTGACTACTATTTATAAGGTAATTCTTAATTCTGGCTGTTGACATCGATTTTCATAAGTCAAAACCAATTAAATTTTGGCTCTCAGAAAGTACTTCCATACTTCGCATCTTCATCAAACCTTTCATCAAATCATATATTTTATCATACAATTAAGAATAATCAGGATTAGAATTAGAAATGAGGACAATAGAGAAAGCTTGAAAGTAACACCAGAGAAAGAGAAGGTAAGGAGCAGTCGACGGTCTTGGTATGGGCATGTAATGCACATGGAGTAAGAGGCTGTTGTAGGAAAGGTATTGGATATGAATTTCGACGGTTATAGGGGTAGGGGAAGACCAAAGAGAATATGGATGGACTATGTGAAAGATGATATGCTTGGAAATGATGTGATTGTAGATCTCAAATAGAATGGAACGTATTTTCCACACGTTGCGCCAACCCCAAAGAAAAATGGAATAAGGGCAGGGAGATGATGATGAATTAAAAATAACCTAAGTAAACCTACATAAACATAAGTATAGCACAACAAGTGTAATATTGTTCTATGTAATTAATTGTACGTTAACTGGCGTCAGGCGTGCCACCGCGCCGCGACGTACATTTTTCATCAAAGAGAATGGCCGGATGAGCGTTCTGGGGATCCGTCACTAATAATGAATATACATATCATTTTACACTGAGTTTAACTCTTCACATGTGATCCAATTGTTTTGATTATGAGTGATGTTTCCGCAAGTTTCCATGTTGGTACGGTTTCATTTTGTGTATCTATACGTCACGTAAACATTCCGTGGCGCCAAGTCGCGGCGCGTAACATCGTCCGGTTTTAATATCTATGTACATTACTCGTTGTTGTTGTTGTTTTTCTTTTGCTTCCTTCAAAGTTTTTTTTTTTCCTATTCTGTGTGAGTGTAGTTTTTGAATTGAAAACTTCTTTAGCGGCGTTGAACGATTCTCAGTATGGGAAATACTTATAGATTCGCGTTACCAATGCTGTCACGTCAGCCGTCAACATGCAACAGTATGTCAAGTATAAGTGCTGGTGTTCAGAGATAAATAACTAAATTTATACTTACGCAGCCTGTCTTTTGATTGTATTATGAATAAACTACATGAAAATGTAAATAATTATTACTCGGAGGGTCCATACGAGTAGATGTAAAACAAAGGAAAAAGTAGGAAAAAGAAATGGGATGCCATCATAAACAAAACTTGGAAAAAAACCAAGTCTCGGAACTCAGTTCTTCTACCGTTAAAAGTTGTGAGATCCATGTAATACCAAGTCGGTTACTTTATTAAGCCCCTACTTAAGGGACCTTCTGTCTTAAGTTATTACGTAATTAGCTAAACTAACAAACTTATAGTGCCCATATCAATATTAAAAATCTTTTACGTTTTAAATAAAATAGACTGACTTGAAAAACTAGACCGAAATTACAATATATTTTAGTTTTACCTCGATTTCCACACTAAACACTAATTGTATTCTAAATTTGAAGCCTCAATGTCAGCTATAACTGCCTTAGAGTTTTGATGATTGTTCAGTCAGTGAGTGACAAAATGAAGAAAATTTGACTAGTTATAATAATTAAACTACGGGTTCAAATTTGAAATATACCGTGTTTATACAATGCCTGCTTAGTTACTGAATTCAGGCTTCTAGTTTTGTCTACAACGAAGTTATAGCGGGTCGAAAATGGCCTGAAGTGCTTCGAGAAATGCCGTGCCGTTTTTTTTTTTGCTTTTGTTGGAGTTGGCCGGGGCACTACCGTGCCCCCAGATTAAACAAATGCTAAGTGTTATGTTTATGTAATACCTAATTTAATTTATAAATGATAAAATTTAAATCAGTTTTTCTAAAGTTTCAAGATTTCAGTACTATAGACAGTTGCCTAGTTTTTTTTGTTTAAATCGAGAAGTATGTGATTTTATTACTATGTGATTATTATTACTTAAGATCCAATTTCTCTTGATATTTTTACAATTGATTGTTATAAATTACAACTCATTATAGTGCTGAAATAATATAGCTAAATAAATATTTGGTATAAATATTTATATAAAACAATATAATATTAAATCTTTTTATTTTATTTAGATAGATGTTTTATTCTTTTAAAAAATTCAATAGAAATAATTTGATTAATATAAGTCAATTACTTATGAAAGAGTAGTTGAAGCCATGACTTCTAGAAATCGTTTTTTGAGAGGAATAAACTAAGTAATATTAACGTCAATATTTTTGTTTTGTTTATTAAAATAACTAATTTGTTATGAATGTACAATAATGTATATATGAATTCATTCTGGGATCCATCGTGGTTATATTTCCTACTATGTATACGTGTGTTTTATACTCGATAAAACTTACAGTTTTAAAACCACGTTCTCGTTTTCACGTTTATGGGTAAACTCTAAAAACTGTTTGCGCCAGTAACATAAAACAAAGTCGTAAACACACTTTGCGGAATAAATAATACGCACACAATGGTAAATTATTTTTTCAGGCACGCCTTTATAAAAAAATAAGGTTTAAAATAACTAACACAAATAATTCAAATAACTCACGTTATATATTTTTTATAAGATATTTGATACGTTTAGTCTCTTTTTTATACGCTCAATGATTTGAACATAATCTAATATGATGTAATGTGGCGATGTGGTCTAGGAATTAAAACACACTAAACCTAGAGGTACTGGCTGAAGTGATGCTGCCAAAACAAACCTATTGGTGGCTGACGAGAGCGTCTTACACTAGAGGGTGGTAGCTACCCAGACGGACATTATTCTAATATGTATATAATGAAAGGTAACTTTTACACACACTGCGGTGTAAATAAATCTATCTTGTCTTTAAGAGTAAATTTAACTCAAAACAATATAGAAGATATTTTTAAAACTAATCAAGACTTGACAAATCATGGAGCACAGCATAAGTTATACAGGCGAACAATAAATTATTCGCACTAAAATGTTCGATCGAATGGAAAGAAGAAAAAAATATTTATGTGAATAGTGCCTTAAGAGGATATGCTAGAGGCCTTTATTCCATACAAACGTAGTTCTCTGTTTCCTCTCTGGAGCATATGGTAAATATTTTTATACCAGATTATAAATAGCCACTATCGCCTTGCACTAACTTTTTGATTCTTTCCATAAATTAGTTATTGCAGAAACTAGAAGCCTTTCAAAATCAAAAAAATCGATTTTTACCGTCATTTTCAGACGTTCGTCAAACAAATTTGACGTCAAAAAAAGGAAAACGCAGTCATAGTCAAAATCTTTCTTATTGTATAACTGAGAGAAAATCGGTGTAGTTTTGGAGGAGGAAACAGGATACTACGAAGTGATGTTTTCGTCTATTTTGCATACGTTAAATCAGCCCGCGCTGCAGTTGAAGTGTTATGTCTTTCTTTGGGACGCAACGCGATAGCAATAGATTTCTAAAATATCTACTTTCCAAATCTGTTGCCGACCGTATGCCCACTTAAGGATAAGAGATTACTTTTTTAGCTAGTGGTAGAAATTTATTGAATAGACATAACATTCATGATTTACAAGTAGGTAATATTTTTCATGAAATAAATTTTTAATCTTCTGTATTTAAAAGGCCGTAGGTATTGAATAAAACCCAAAGTGAAACCAAAATCAGTTTTAAACACGAAAAGGTCACTATTGACGAAATTTATGCTCGATTTCAGTAATAATGCGGTGTGGTTATGGCATCACCGGTCGTTATACTGCCACGTATTAGGATGAATTAAACGATCTCCTGTAATGAATACCTTCTAGCGATGTTACCCTTCGCCCTAACGACCATAGTAACGTACGGTACTTACATGTAAAAATTCTCCTGGTTGCAAAATTAATCTGAAGTTCAAATAAAGAGTGTGTCGCTTCTTTGTTTTCGTCAGACCGTTCTATTTGTATCTGTTTGAATCTGTTAAATTGGTCTACCTGGGATCTGTAAACTATTGCGGATGACGTCTTATGGATTTTGGTAATAAACATATTTTATTTTATAGTTTAATGGAACGCTTACAATCGAATATAAAATATAGCTAAAAAAGGAAAAGAAACACTTTATGTAATAATTAGTTGTGCGTCCGCGGTTGTGCCCGCGTTTCAAATGTTCTTCACAGCGTTTTAATTTCTTTTTTCGGAACCCTAATTATCTGCCCAGAAAATATTTTCTACTAATATGAAGTAAATATAATTTTCATAAATTTGTCAAATACTTGCCAGTAAAACTGAGCATTGAATCGGATTTTATTCAAACTTTTATGATTTTAATTTTATACGCGGAACCCTATTTTCGAAAATCAAAGCACCCTATGTTACGCGGCGTAACTTCAGCTATCTACGAAAAAAAAAAACCCGGTAAAATCAGTGGAGCCACTCCGGAGATTAATCGGAACAAACAGACAGACAGATAAAAATAAAAAAAATGATGTTTTTGGTACAGGTATTCCTATTTATTTACTTAGAAATTGTTATTTTGATATTACAAACAGACACTTCAATTTTATTTATTAGTATAGATAATATAAACGCCATAATAATTATCATAAACAATAAAATTTGACCTTTGCTATATTTAACAAAACTCTTGTGTTTAATAAACGTTTTACCGTGAACAAGCTGGTGCAGAAAAGATCTATGTTTATGTTGAGGGTTAGTTCACTCGAGCTCTTAGAACTGTGTAATATATATAATAAATTGTTCCTGCAGTTTGAATGTGCTAATGGAATTTGCAGTAGTGAACGTTCTCAAAGACTAAAATCATCAATGCGAAGTATGATTTAAGATAACAACTAAGGACAATCAATCATACTCCTAGCTAAGTGTAATAGGAAACAAATATCTTTAATATCCTATTCTTATATCTTATATCCTCCTATCGTATACACAGTCCGGGACAATCCTCGCATACACTCTAGGTCCCTCTCCGGCAGCGGCCCAGACCTGCTTTGAGTCCTAAATGGGGAAACTCTTGTACCCATAGCTAGCGCGATACAATGACATAATATCACACGCATGATGCTGCACACGCACTCTTACAGACTGCGCCAGTAGATGGATTCTGTAAATGGCCTTTTTTCCACCCTTTTGCGTGTTTTACTAACCATAGGGGATAATAAATAAATACCTTGGAATGTTATCTCAAGTAAAACAGCCCAAGCCGAGGTTTCACATTAGTACCCTTGTACTAGTTACCCTTTTTGGGGCAATGCTCTAAGCGCTCGCCACAAAGACTGGGTGAAGATGTCAGACAGCATTAATCAGTTCGAAAACAAAAAAGATTTAAAATTACACAAAATCTGCATTGGTTGATTCATTGATTCAACCGAAAAACGTTCACTGGTGGACATAAGTCACCCCCAAAAATGGAGAATGCCATAAATGCCATGCTTGGCAGGCGGGTTGGTGATCGCAGTAGATCTTTCTGTTGCTCGGGGGATACTGCTGCCCATCGCCTGGTTTGTGGCTTAGTCGTCTTGTACGACACTCACAGGAAGATACGGAGTGGTACTATTATTAGCCGATACCACACGGCTTAAAGAAATCAAGATTAATTATTAAAAAAATATAGTGAAAATTCTTCTGTATTTTTTTTAATATAAAATACATGTTGCTAACCTACCCCTCAACTTAATGTACTCACCTTATCTACTAAGCGTAACCCCCCAGCGATATTATATACACAATAACTTGAGCGTTGAAAATATATTTTGACATTCCTCCATTAATCTTAGTCCTGTACACATATCACGTATCTACAGAATGCCAATCCGACAGGGTTGCCAATTTCACACGCTGCTGTACTATTCACAAGGCTTCAGAAATTTGACAGGATATATCGTATTAAGCTATTAATAGATGAAGGTGAAAGTTTTTCAAGGAACCAATACTTTGTATATGAAAACGATATAATAAGGCAACCCTCGGATAAATGTATCTATAAATATCTAAAAATATGTAAAGTTAAAACAGTTTAATACCCTTTTCTATTTGTCAAACGATTTTCTCACTTTAGTTAATAGCTCTATTGACAAGCTTTTATCAATTAGAAAAAAATGTATGCTCGAATTTACTCCTCTATATATTTTTATATTTGATATAACTTACCGTAACTACAAAATTTACTTGTCTTCTATTTAAAGTAATAAACGTAGTCTAAACTTTTTATGAACAAGCGAGAGGATTTTGTGAGTTTAAGTCCATTGAAAGCGCCTCGTTGGAATACCGAGAACCAAAAATAAACACAACATCGACACAAGTTGCTGTTCTTATTCAAAAAGTATTGGAATAATAAAAGTCGTTCCTATTCACTTTCTCTTCAATAGATTTTATTGTATGTAAATACTTACCGTCCTTCTGCAAATTTAATATATATTTCGAACTAAATATTTCTACACCGTTATCTTCAACCTATCTATATGAAATCTTTTTTAACTAAAAACAAAACCGACTACAAATGAATAAAATATAAAAATGCACTAAAAAGTAAAAAAATAATTACTTTATTAATCTACTGCTGTTTACTTTCATATATCTTTTGATGTTATATCATTAAAATTTTGATTTCGGTGCTAATGGATTTCAAAGTGGTGTAAGTGTACGTCGCTAATTATATTCGATTTTGATTAATTGTTCTTTAAAATCAACCTAGTCCTTTATTTAGCTCATATGTAATTGTGATAAACTTTAGGCATTTATATCCATTTATAAATGAGTACCTACATTAGTTAACTGTAACTGGCACCGAATCCAAAATTATTAATGATATGCAAACAAAACATATATTGAAGTAAACAGTTTACTTCAATTTTATAGTTTATTCTGATGAAGTCTGTTTTTGTTTTTAATTATTAAAAACTTTTAAGTTTAAGTGTGTACTTGTAGGTATAGCTGTGAAGCATACTTAATACCTTTGAATATATGAAATACTTGTAAGTGTATTTCTTGTAAGGGTTTTTCTCGATTTCCCTGGTCGATGACCTCCTTCTTTTTGAAGTCGGTTAAAAAGGAAAATGGGGTACCTTTGACGCACCATCCATCCATTCAATCGAAAGATAGGTCTCCTCCAAAGATCTCCACGATGACCGGTCTAGCGCCACCTGCATCCAGCAGACTCCCACGACCTTCACCAGGTCGTCGGTCCATCTTGTGGGGGTCTACCCACGCTGCGTCTTCCAGTACGTGGCAGCCTTTCGAAAACCCGTTGGCCCCATTGGGTATCGGTTCTATGAGTAATGTGGCCAGGCCATTGCTACTTCAGTTTGACAATTCTCCGGGCAATGTCGGTTACTTTGGTTCTTGTGCGGATCTCCTCATTTCTGATTCGATCACGCAGAGAAACTCCGAGCATAGCACCATCACCTCAAAACTGCTAAGCATGTCGGGATGGAACTACTATCATTTTTTTACTACGGCATTTTTGTAGATAGTTATAGCCCATTTATTTTTTTGATTACATCGACTGTTTCTCATTTTTTTCGAATTACTCTTATGTAATTTTTTTTCGCTAATAAAAACAAAAGACTTTTTTTTTCTTCATTCATTTGTTTCTTTAGATTAGGTATAAATTAAATGTTATAATTATGCACAGAACACATTAAACGCGGGCGGTGCCGCGGGCACTAGCTAGTAACTATATAAATAAAATATTAGTTTGTCCCCAAAAGACATTCCAAAATAAACAATAACTGTACAATAATGATGATGATAGGTGTGGTGTGTACCTTTGATTGTAAATAATAACGAATAATTATGGATATTTGTTTGAGTGAACAACTTACTTCCTAATGAAGCTTTAAGTTCACGTGGATGACGAAGATAAAGAATGCTTAGAATGAATATTTTATTTGGAATGATTTTTAAATTAAAAAATTAAATATTATAAAATACATAGACTTGTAAATTATTCTAGATTACAATAAAAATATTAATAAGGGTGATTAAGTTCTTAGCATTTCTACTTTGATTTTCTAAGCAGTAGGTAATAGTTTTAATTGTTTGTTTCGCTGAAAGCTTGAGCTCATGTTAAATTATATATTATAAGTGTATTTATGAGTTCTTCGCATTCTTCCATAGAGAAGTTAATCTATCCATTCTTCGAATGCTGCTCTATATTCATTTCACTTTATGTTTAAATTCATTTGTTTCTCGGATTCATTTGTTTGTCATGGATATAAATTTTTTTGAACAACAATAAAAATTAAAATTTGTGTAGGTGTTGCCGTTGTTATACGAATATTTATAATGTAACTTAACATATATTACAAGACATTTTGATATCAAAACGACTTATTTATCGTATTTAACTTGTTGTGAGTGTCAAAGAAATTGTTAATATAAAATTATTGTATTTACCAGATTTTAAATAGCCATATTAGTGAGATTCATAATAGCTTGTTAATGTTTAAATGTCAGTACCTATTAGAATTACAATATATTTAGGCTTATAACATAAAAATATTCTGAAATATTACACTGATCTAAACTCCGAATAATTTTATCTCTACTTATTTTTCCAACAATTTTAATTCTGAGAGACATGTTGTATTTACTCGAGACTCATGATTTGTAATGGTTCCAATATATTTACTTTATATATGTGGCTTAATTTATATAGCTGGTGCCGGCGGCTCCACTGCCGTTTCTTGCCTCTTCTTAATATGTTCCTTTGGGAAATGAAAATGAAAAGAAAAGTCTTGTTTTATTAAATGTACGTAAGAGTAAATAAAAAAAATGATAAAGGGTCGATGGAATCCAAAAAATATATAGCCTATAACCACATACGAAAAAATTCTACGTCGAAGGGTAGTATGGTCCCACCCCGATATGTTCGTTAGTTTTGAGGTGTTGGTACGTCAAAGGAACCCCATTTTCCTTTAATATACATATAGGTAGATAGAAGTATATTAGTTTATACAAAAACGAATATCGCCTTCTTTCTCTACATACAATGGAAGGAGGTTTATTTAAGCGCTCGCAAGCAAACATTCCGGTTTTTATTTCAATGGTAATGTGGTCCGGGTAATTCCGTTGTCCCGGCTACAAGTCGATGTGGGTGGAGGAATGTTACACAAATCGAAAAGAGAGGGGGAATTTATAGTAATGTGTTTCGCTTTTAAAATAAACTTTCCTTGTTTCGAGTTCATGTGCAATTTTAAATAGTTTTATTATCAGCTACATTTATTCTCACTTTTATGCATGCCAGTATTATTGAGTTTACATAGTTTATTATTTAATGTTATTTTATATAGTGATATGGGTCCGTTCAAATAGTGCGTCTACGGTTTGCTTATTTTTGATAATGTGGTGGACGGGGGAGGCAAGCTTCTTTCACCTCGTCTCATTGCGTTGCTGGTCTGCCGCTTCAATGCGGCCATTAAAAATCACCACTTTCCAGCCGCCTGGTAAGAAGTGATATTTATAGGTATAAACAAGCCTGGAAAAGAAGGTTATCAGATAGTTACCGTCCAATCAGCTTGTTAAACACAATAGGTATACTCTACGAGCGGATCCTTCGGAACCGTCTCCTAGTTGTGATAGAGGACAATAATCTCTTGCCCCCGAACAGTTTGGTTTTAGAGCTAGACATTCTTATGCACACCAAGAGCAACGCCTCACGGAGCACATCCTGTCAAATTTTCATCGAACTCCAGAAACACCCTGGCACATGCTCGCTGTCTTCTTTGACGTTGCTAAGGCATTCCACAAGGTCTGGCATTCTGGTCTGGCCTTGTATTCAAACTGGTGGAGTTAGGTATCCCCAACACGCTAGTTCACATCTTATATGCGATTACATTTCAAACGTAGTTTCCGCTTTAGAGTAGAGAAAGCTCTCTCTTCACCCCATCCAATCCGCGCAGGAGTTCCCTAAGGCTTCATCCTGGCGCCTGTCCTCTTCAACCTTTATATAGCAGATCTATTCGACCTAAACCCGAACCTGAAAGAACACCTGATCCCAGGCCGAGAGTCAAGTAAGGTTCATTTAGGTCTGTACGCCGATGACATGGTCGTTTACTTCTCTTATAGACAAGGAGTCATTTTCAGAGCCCGTGTCCAAAAGACTGTCAACACCTTAAGTCTTTGGTACAAAAAATGGCACATAGCGATAAGCCCGGGAAAGAATACCGTGATCATGTTCTCCGAAGAGAACGACACCCCTCCTCGTCCCATTATATACCTAGACTTAGTCATCCCCTGGGCTACCGAAGTCAAGTACCTCAGTGTCTTATTAAACGTCTAAATGACTTTCAAACCTCACTTTGTGAAAGTGAAGCACTAGACCGCCATGGTACTAGGGCAGCTATTTCCTCTATATAACTTCCGGAGTATAATGGCCCTTCGTCATAAAGTTACTCTGTCTAAAACCGTCGACAAACCGATCATGACGTATTGCGCCCCTGCCTTTGCCCATAAAGACTTGGCATCCTTTCGAATGATTCAGAATCGCTTCGTAAGTAAAGTTGTAGGTGCCCGAAGGGTCTAAGAGAAATGAGAACTTACACAGAGATCTGAACCTGCCCTCCATTCGTTCCATAATCAAGTCCCAGTGTCGCGCCTTCATCGATCGCGCAGAGACAAACCGAAATCCGCTCATAGCAATAGCTGTCGCGTACTCCACCGATCCGTTAGCCCTAAAATCGTTTCGAAGATCACGAAACGTAAGGACGTATCGACCCCAACGATAAAGTTACCGCCGCAAATAGGATCTTTCCCCATCATCCGAGGAAATATGCGTGCCAGCGCCCACGCCCGCGAAACCGCCGTTCCCACCGGTGGGGACAAGCGGCTAACTTTGCTCCTGCACACTCTTCGGATCCCCGTCCGGCGGCGACCCAAGACGTGTCTCGCTCCCCAACTGGGTAGGCTCTTGACGTCGCCGCCACCGCGATACAGTGACACTGACCATGCGCTGAACATTATACGCATAACATTGCACACATACTCCCGCACACACAACACGCAGGTACATAGGTCCTGTAAGGAACCTTTTTTTAAAATTATTAAATGAAAAATGTAGGGTTTAGCTAGATTTCAAATTCCGCGGGAATTTTTACACATAGGTAATGGCCTAGCCGAGGTTCGAAACCTTGTGCTAGTTACCTTTTGCAGCTGAGTACTTTCTACACTCGCCCACAAACTCGGTGATGCTGTAAAGGCCCTTCCGACCAACAGCATTAGCTAGTTTAGAAGAAAAAAAGAAAAGAAACGGGAGTGTCTAAACGGTGATTACATAAGCAATTTTTGCTAATACATTTTTGTATTTTGGAGTGAAAACTTTATCCGCGTTCATCGATTTTCGTTAGGTGAATAACTTATAGGTTTGCGTTACCAATGCTATGACGTCAGCCGTCAGCTTGCTACAGTATATCAAGTATAAGATGGCGTTTAAATGTTGGCCCTCAGAGTTAAATCCTACTAATGAGATTGCTAATGAAATGCTATGTGATTTGACTGAACGATGCTGTATGTAAGAACACTTTTAATTATAGTTATATTAGATTATGATGGGGCTGATATGACTTATGTCATAAGACTCTATAAAAAATTGCTGGCGTTCAGAGATAAATAATAAAATGTATACTTAAGCAGCCTATCGTATGTTATATGTTAAGTTATGTCATTAATTTCAATTAACAAAACCTTCAAAATTATACTAATGCTTACATAATCATGGGGGAGAGAGTGGTTAATATATATAATATGTAGGTCGATTAGTTCTTATTTTTTTGTATAATGTTAATTACGTTTAACAATGAAAACAGTCACACTTTAAGTTTATTTAATGTGAATGCCAGAAGTGGCGAAATACTAATTACTAGAAATTAAGACTAGAAATTAGCACTTGGTAGATAAAGCACAATATACGTAGCGATAGATTTTAATTGAGGGTCATATCTATACAAATGAACGTTAGTAAACGAAGAAATAGGAAATTTAAACAACGTTCTTCCGCATAGGTTCATATAGTGCTAAGTCTAAAATCGCGGACAAGAATCAAACTCACCACCTAAGAAAAAACTATCAGCCAAATTATGTATTTGTATAAAATAATATACAGAAAAATTGAACTTGTTTTTTAATAATAGAAAATATTATTTAAACCATTTTAATCGTGCAGTTAATTTAAACGGGTTTTCACGCGTTACCTTTGCTTTTTTCTATCCCGACGTTTCGGCCGGGTTTTACCAACCGTGGTTACGGGCTGACTGGCGGTGCGCGGCGTCGCCTGCTTCTTTGAGGAGTATTTCGATGAACTACCCCCGTTTGGTCTTTACGTGACCACGGTTGGTGAAACCCAGCCGAAACGTCGGGATAGAAAAAAGCAAAGGTAACGCGTGAAAACCCGTTTAAATTAACTGCATTTAAATATGGAACGCGAAAAATTTAAAAAGTTACATTTTAATCGTCTTTCAGAACAGTCGAAAATAAAATTAATATTCTTACACAATAATCGTTTAATCTTTTCCAATGACATAACTAGTACTAATTATTTGTAAGACTGATTTTTATCGTTCATTATTATTATTATTTAAACGGGAATTATATTTTAATAATTATTACAGTTAAGTTCTTGTACGGAAGGAATCATTGAAAAAAAAAAACAAACAAGTTTATTGTATCATATAACTATATTCAGGGTCTTAATTGTTTAATTTGTCACTAACTACTTCAATAATTAAAGTTAAACTACATGTACAAAAATTGTTTTTTATATACACAAATATTCATGCAATCACTAAACTTATACTAATTGGTAGGTATATACGAGTCATAATATAATAATTGAAATATTCATTACACCAGGAATGTACGACACAATCAATATTTAAACACGTAATTGATCACTTTAAACATTCAATAAAATATACGAATATTTAAAACTTATTAATACTATTACAGCTAATTGCTAATAGGTATATATATATTAAAAGTATATTTTAACGTGTCTTACTCGTTTGATTCACACAAGAATTAAAATTGACAATATAAACATTTTTTTTTTAAATATAATTTACATTTATATAAACATCTTGAATGTAAAAAGAAATAGATTCTGCAATTAATTACAAACGAGTATTATTATATGTTTGATATTGTATTCATTTGGTATAAATACGCGCATTCTAACTGTGGCGATCTGAAGTATGCTACAAATGACTGTGCAGTAGATTATTTTATTATGTATGGCCAAACAGCTTTCTCAGACACTCCTCACGTATGCTGTATTTTCTCATCTTGTACGATCTACAGGTAAGATCATGTCTTAGGACAGTTTTCTTCATGAGTGTACCTGCACCGCTGCCGTTCTGCCTCGGTTTCAGAGCGGCACAATTAAAATGCACGTATTTTATATTCAACCCAATCAGTTTTCATGCGTATATACTTGAGACGACATTATCGCTACCGACCTAAATTAACTCTTCAATAAGAAGTAATAATGTTAGAATAAGTAATAATGTTTTATTTACATGAATATAATATAATATGAACGAACATTTGGCACATTGGCGTGTACACACGCGGCCTGCGGACGATCCACTACTAGTTTCTGAGCAAATATAGGTATGCAGAGATTTTGTTATCTACAAAAATTCATCGTAACTCCACTTCACCTCTTAATAAATCTGTGATCTTATTCTAATTATTTACATCTCATCACAATCAGTCATAATTTTTATTTTATTTATTATTTTGACAGATAATTCTTTTTTATGAATACAATAATACGTCTACCACGTAGGTTATAATGATGCTAAATGTATAAGATATATATAAATACATTTTACGAGTTGGCACGTTAAGGGTTTTCAATAGGCCGGACTAAAAGCTGCTAAAATATCATGCACAATATAACGTATATATGAGTACATTATGTTCTGGTGAACGATGATGAAGTTATTTCACAACCTGTTGATGATGTTTAATGTTTAAAAAAAAAAAAAAATGTATAAACTGCGAATTAAATCAAATATTGAATTAGCTTCGAGATAACAAATGAGATATTGTCAAGAGGGTGTATCGCAATAAGTAAAATTTCTAGACGTTTCTAGAAGTTGCTGTCGTAGTCGGAGCGACGCCTGGGATAGTGCGATCGCGGGTATTCCCCGGTATAGCCGTAAACTTGAGACCCGCCACCAGTCTGCCCGTAGATTTGTGAACCACTGTGTCTGTCAAATATCACATTCTTTAATATCGAATATTTTATTGTACGTCGTGTATTATAAGACAGTCAAAATATGAACATTTTATCACTAAAGTTGGTAAAAACTATTATTTTACTTTTTCAATAAAAGTACGATTTATTATAAAAGTTCATAAGTATTTTGTATTATATTTAATTGAATCAGTGTAAGGTATTTAATAATAATATTCTGTTATAAGTTATTTTACAAAAACAAAACATCGTCCTGGACGCTCTATAGACAGTAAATAATAAGATGAGCCATTCTATCGACCCGTTCATAATTCCGTTAGAAGTATATAATGGATATAGTAGTATAGACAGTAACAAACCCATAGCCATTCCCGATTGGTCCGTAAGTCTGTGACCCTCGACCTGAGTCGGGAGTGTAATGCTGCATATATTTCTGCAGCTGCGGCGTCCATTCCGACCGCCATGAGTCACCCGGATTCGGATATGCCAACTGTTCTATGAAGGCAGTTGACATGCGCTAAAGAAGAAAAGGTTTTTAAAGAAAGCAATAAAAAAGTTGTTAAACTATATTTAGCTATCGTCGGTCAGACATAAACTAGAAAACTTAGGTAGGCGTTCAGTCAGAAAATTAAGCCAGATTTATTCACAACTATCTGTTTGCCCATGGCTGCGACTGCGTTTCATATATTTTTAACTCCGTAATTTAGTTTTTAATTTTTTTTTAGACGTGACCCTAATTTTTTTTTTCGCTGTTATTAGCGTATTAGATACGCAATGGAAAGTATTCCATACAGATTATGTTCTAACATCACTTTCATGTGTATATGAAATTATGTGAATACACAGTGTGGCCGCGGCTGCGCCCGCATTTCATATATTTTTCACTGAGTAATATTTTTTTTATTTATAGGGTACAATTACTATTTTCCAATAAATTTTTGCGACTAACTTTAAGAAGCAAAGATATTTCTCACAAATTCAAATACCTGTCAGTAAAACTGTGCATGGAATCGAATTTTATTCCAATTTTTTATGAGTTTTAATTTTTTTACGCGGAAAAATAAAGTAACCTAAGTTATGCGGAGTAACTTCAGCTATCTAACAAAAAAAAAAAGTCCCGTCCAAATCGGTTCAGCCATTACGGAGATTAACTATTACAAACATGCAAAAATTTTAACAATTGCATTTTGGTACAGTTATCTTATATCATATATTTACTATAAAAAATAGACACTTCAATTTTATACATAAACGACAACGCTTTAATTTTATTTATTAGTAAAGACATGGATATGAAAGAATGTATGAATGCTGTGTATAAAAAGTGCATATGGGGAAATGTCGAGTTGTAAACAAGAAATTGTGTCGGACCGACCCTACTTTAGAGTCTCATACTCATTGATAATGTTCGATCGCTGTTAACGTTTCTGCTTTCTTTGTTGTAACTTTTTAGGGCAATTAGCCTGCCTGCTTGTTAACAATGCGTCATAACGACACGCTAAACCATGTTCCGTTCCGAGATAAATTAGAGTTTCTACCTATGTTAAATGCAGGCTGACATGACGATGGAACTATAAAAACAGAGATAAAGAAAAGCCGTAGTTTGTTTCAGGATTAATATAATAAACACTATATAATAAATACTTTATTAGAGAAAATATTTCTCTTATATTCTTCTTACCTTTCCTGATGGTAGATAAGGGAGTTCCCGTTCTTTTAATTGATGCATATCATCATATCCGCCCATATGACTTTTATCTAATTCTCGGAGCATATCCTCACTCAGTGGAATCGGTGCTTTCGCTTTGGCACTCTTCTGTCTATTCACCAACTATTCAATAAAAAACAACTTGGCATGATACATTTATTTATCATGCTGTTTACATATAAATAGTATGCAGATGCAAGATAAAAGATAGAAGATGAACGGTCTGATCAGATCAAATCTGCCGACGCAATTTGAGTAGATTTACGTAAATGTAGGATTTATTTTGGGAGTTATTTTGTATATTTATGCCATTAAAACTGGTTTATTCCAGATTGTTCAGAATAATTGACTTACAATAACATATGCAGTATTACATTGTTGGATATATATATATATATATATAAATATCTAGTCAGTTAACTGTATTGTTATTTTATTTCATACATTCATTCAACCATACGACGTTCATTGCTGGGCATAGTTCTCCTCCAATAAGCAGGGGATATAATCGCCACGTATGGCAGGCGAGTTGGCGATCCCAGTCAGTTGTCTGTGGTACTCAGATAATGCTGCTGCCCATCCTCTGGTTTATTTCTTAGTCACCTTTTACGACATTCACGGGAATGATATGGAGTGCCACTATTCTAACCGGCATCACGCGACATATACATATGAAAGGCGTAATACTAAACCCTAATCCTAACTAATATTATATGAATCCGAAAGTAAGATTGTTTGTTTTTTACGTTTCTAAGCATCGACTACTAGGTTAGTCATCAAATATTTGTGGTTACAATAAAAAAAAGTTAAACAACCCATTTATATGACTATATTTGTAAGTTATTTCTAAGAGCAGAACCTATTCTAAATGGAAATTCTTCGCTTCGTTCGTTTAATAGTCGGCTTATGTAAAAAACAATTTTATAAATATATTGTTGTATTAAATAGTTGATATTTTGTTTATGGCACATACAATATGATTTTTGGACATTATTATGAAGTTTTTAAGGCTATGTTTCATTACTTTTATATACGTACCACAGTAACACCAAATATGACAACGAAAAGGAGAGATGCCATTGCAATCACAATAACAGCGATGCCCCATTGAGGTAGGACTGCCTCTTCCTCAGGTGCTACCAGAGTCGGTTCCTCGCGTTTTGGCAAAACTGTAACATAAATTCAATCACATGTTTAGATATTATGTTAATTATAAAAGTTAGTTTCCAATAACAATGTTTATACCAATAAATTCTGTGTATGCAGGATCCATAACAAACTTTCCTATCTCTAGTTTTCCAGCTGATTTGTCAATTGTTTTCGTCATTTGCTCATTACTTTTTTTCATTCTTTCTTCATCTGGTTGATCACCTAGCATTATATCTGGATCAAATTCTTCTCTGGATGCTTCCGTCACAGTCTCCATTACTGAACCAGGTTTAGCTTCATAGAGAGACTTGTGGAACATCTTCTTCAGATCTGCAGTATCGACTCTTTCTTCGACATTATTCAGTTCAATAAAATAGTCGACTAAAACGGATCCTTTGCTGAATCCATCAATACGTATATCTTTATACCATTTTCGGAGATAATCTGATTTGGAGTAGACGGAATTGAGCTGGAAAAATGAAGATATCAATTTGTGTATAAATACTTAAATAGGGAATAGTCAATTTAGAATAACAAAAGAGAAACCCCGTTTTGAGATAGCTTCTTCGTGTTGCACCTTGATCAACGTCGACCAAATTTAGTTACGAATAACTTGCCTGGAGGAGGATCTCCTAGCATCCCTCATATTAACAAAAAGGATGAGGTCGGAGCTGAAGAAAGGTTGATGTGGATTATTCTACCGCTGAATGTGTGCTAGAAAACCTTATCAAGCATTTAGCCTAGTGGGGTTCACTTATACTTAAGACCCTGAAGAATACAAAATCATTAAATATTTAAAAGAAAGAAAGTTCCTAAATAACCGATTGTGTGAACCGAATGAACCCACATTCTTAGAGTTCAATCGTCAGGAACTCAGCGGTGGGCTCTTTCTGTGGTCTGCTTTTTTGTATTTGTGGAATATATGAGACATAAAAAGTGATATTTCGGCTTAAAAATGTTTTATTTAAAGTAAATCACTTTGCTGCAAAAATTTTGGTAGAAAATCATTTATTTATTTCTATTTATATTGTTTATCTATTATCTGTTATTTATGGGTTCTTAAACATTTCCCAAATTTAGGTGAAACTTTGGGGAAGTTGTTCTGTATATAAATTACATATTTTACCTCTTCCTTTACATCTTTTGCTAGTCGTTGCCATTCATCTGTGTGATGATCTAGTAATTCAGGAATCCATCGAACACCTGTAATTAAAATATATGTAAATCTAATAAGTATACGATAATTCAAAACCAAAATTAAAAATACCAATTACGTAGCATCATTTGATATCATGTAATGTATTATGTATTTGTTACCTGAAACTATTTTTATAGTTGCTGCAATATCACACTCCTTTCGACATAAGCCTGGAGTGGTCGAAGGGGCGGAACTGGTGTCGTAGTAGTCGTAGTCGTAATGCGTCGAGTTGTGGCTTCTGTACTCAATTGCGGCAGAGGACTAGTGGCTGTAGCGTTTCGCTGTGCTTCCAGAAGTTTTTCAATCGAAAACGGTGTTGTTGATGGAGATGGCCATCCAGTAAATTCTGTTGATGCCCTTTAATAAAAGATTTATATTAAAAACCATTATTTTATAATCAAATAGATTATTGTATAATAAAATTAGTTACCTTGTTGGCCAACCCTTTTGGATTTTAGGTGTAAAAGGAGACGGACCTAGCGGTTTAGAGGTAGTGGTTTTTCTGTTTATTTTGCTACCCGGTCTTGAAGGGAATACTAATTTTATACCCCCAGGTGCTTTGGTAGTTGGGTCAGACTGAGCGGGATCTTCTGTATCGTTTAATTTGAAACCCGGTGGTAGCAAGTTAGATACATCTGCAATCTTAAGATTGTTTAATGGAATTGCTATTTTATCTTTTTCAGTATCATTTAACACAAAGTCTGATGGTAAGAAAGCTGTTATATCAACAGGAGCAAAGTTTATAGGTAATTTTGATTGAACTTTTGGAATTTCGGTACTGCTGTCATTAGCATTTATAATTTTAGGTTGAAATGATTTTATATCTACTTTTTGTGGTTTTTCTACATTTGTGCTTGTAGTTTCTTTTATTTCTGGTTGCTCTGTCGCTTGCGGTTTATAATTAGGTGGTAAGAATTTACTTATATCATCTTTTTGCACTTTTCTGAATAAGTCTTCTTGAGGTTTATGTTCCTTTGGTCTATATTCCTTAGGTAGTAAAGATTTATCATCAAGGATAATTACTTTATTTTTAGCACTAATACCGGAGGATCGCGCTTGAGTACTATTGATAATAGGTACCCCACTTAAACGACTAGGTGTTTTTATTGTGGTAGTGGTGGTAAGTTTAGTAGTAGTCGTTGAAGGAGTTGTAGTGCTTGTACGTTTATCTTTAAAGGAAAGTCTTGGTTTATACCCAGCTGGTAATAATGCAACAGGTAGTTCATCCATTACTGTAACCAACTTTTTTCTTGGTTTAGGCGTAGTGGATGTAGTTATTCGTGGAGTAAATTTCTTTACCATTACTGGTAATGGTTCTGGGGATGATTTTACAGTTGTTGATGGAGGCTGAGTGCTTTTTAATGTAAATATATTTGGGATAGGTGTAGTTGTGGTAGTGGTTGTTGTCGTTGTTGTTTTAATCGTCGTTGTGGTTTTACTTCCTGGCTTTTCTGTAGTAGTTTCAGTTATTAATTCAATATTTTTATTTTCATTATTCAGTCCTCCTGATAAGACAGCACTTGATAATTCAGATTGTATAGTATCCAATTTGTCATTAATATTTTCAGTTGATGTTGAGCTGTTGATTCCACTTGAATCGTGTTTGGGATCTCTTGTTACACTTTCTTCATCATCTAAATCTACCTCATCTGTCAAAACTTGCTTTTTCTCTTCTTGTTCTACAGTAGGGGAATGGTAAAAATCTTGCACCGGAGACACTTCTACTTGTCTGAACTGAAGCAAGTACAATCCAATTTTCAGTGGTTACTGGCACAGATGTATCATTATTAGAATCACTTAATATATCGCTCTCGGTTTCTGCTACAATTTTTGTTGTACTTGGTGCAAAAGTTACATCAGGAATAGATATAGTACCATTCACAACACTTTTAGTGGTAACTACTGAAACTACCTCTTTGCCTAAAATAGATGGAGTTTCTATCGACGTAATTTCTTCTGATACTGGGTCATAACTATTTGGGCTAGTCAACTGTTTCTTACCAATTTGATCAATCTGATCTATTACCGTTGTATCAACAAAATGTTTAAAATTGTCATCTCTTACCATAGTACTAACTGGTTTCATAACTAGAACATCAAACGATTCAGTTACATTTGATTTCGTTTCTTTGACTGACTTTTCTAATTCTTCTCCTTCGTCATATTCATCGTAGATATCAGAAACATGTTCTCTTTCAGTTGATTCTGTTGTGATGTGCTTGTCTTCAGAATTTTCAGCCTCATCGTAATACTCGACGTATTCTCTATCATCTTCGACTTCTTCACTTTCATCTACATTAGACGAATTCTTCACAGTTGTTGAACTCGTAGAAGCAGATGTTGTTGTACTTGTCGTCGAACTTTGTGTTGTAGAAATACTTTCTTTTGGTAAATTATCTGTATCCATAAAACTAGCATCTGGTTTACTATCATCGATTTCAGAATCATTTGTCCGATTTGATTTGATGACTTGGACATCAAAAGAACCCTGCGTATTTTTCATTAATTCTCTAAAAGTGCTTATGTCACTAATTTCGTCTTCAAGTAATGGTTCAATGTCTAACAGTGGCTTATATTCAGTAGATGAAGTAATATATATGTTAGTGTTTGTTTTTAATGTTTTAGGAATATTCTTCATATTGTAAGGTTTATTTCCTGAAGTTCCTTTATCACCTTGTGTCAATGGTTCGAAGTGAGAAAATCTCGACGGTTTATTATTCTCTCTTTGCTGGTTTCCTAGCCTAGTGGGGTTATAAGTAGTTACTCTATGTTTATGAAATAAATCTTCATTTTCAACATCATCATCACGAATAAGGTGTCCAATCTGTCCATTACTTTTTAAGCTGTTACTACCATCGAAAGGTATGTTTCTAAAGCGATTATTCTGTAAATAATCAGTATCTGGATTGTTTAGTGTAATTTGACCCAAAAATGTTTCAGGCTTTGATGGATCATTTTGGTAAGCAACTGAATGTATTTGAGGTACATCAGGCCTTTTAGTTGAAGCTGGGTGAAACTGAAAGTTATAAGGCAATGAGGGCCTAAATCTTTGCCGCTGTTGCGTGAATTCTGGTTGATTTACATAGTACTGTGTACCAGACTGACTTCTACCAGTAGGTAAATGAAAAGGTGAAGGGTTTTGATTATAATTAGGACTCGGCAGTCTCACGGAGCCCTGATCATAAGTAGGTTGCTGTACAGCTTGCGCAATCCTATAACTGTCTCCATGGTCAAAAAATGTTGATGGACGACTATTTGGAAACAAAGGTGGTTGAACTTGAGCAAAACTTCTTTCAACCAGTGGATAGTCGAAGTCGTTTTCATCTGTAAAGGAATAAATTACACGTCATTGTGTATTCGCAAAAAATAATATTATATATTTAATAATTTGTTTTAAATTATTTACGAAATTTCAATTATTTGGTATGCAATATTACCATTATGTTTGAATATGTTGAAGATAGGGAATTTGAAGTAATTGAAATGTTACTTATAACTACACAATAGAACGTATTTTCGTGTTAGCAGACCGATCAAAATGAAACTTTGCACATTCATCAAGGGCCGACGATAATATAATAATGTACTAAACTAGTCCCATTATCTTACCAGGATCTTCGGGATTAGCGATTTATTCAGAGAAATTTCTACGAAATAATTCATTTACAAATAATAAATGTAAACAGCTACACATGAATTATATTTAACACTAACAGTGTGCCCGTGGCTGCACCCGAGTTTCGTATATTCATCACTGCTATTTATAATATAGTTATTAATAATTTTACACGGACCATAATTATTAAAAAATAATAGGTTTTAATCAAATACCTACCAGTAAAACTGCACTGAATCGGATTTTATTTTTATGTTTGTATTTGAACACATTTGAATTAATCTAGAAATGAATTGTGACTGTTGGTAAAATGCAGAAATTTAACAACTAAAAAAATTTAATACAATATCGTAAATAAACGAAAACCTTTTAGCCGATCGAGATTCTTCTAAAACTAGACGGTATTAGCAAATCTCATATATCGAATAGAAGTTAAAAAAAATGTTATAATTTCACATATAATATAATAACTATAATAGATATATAATACAACAAATAGACAGGAATGGAAGAGGAAGACATGTTGCGCCGACCCCAAATAAAAATGGGGAAAAGGATAGGGAGATGATGATGATGAATATATTTCAGATACATTTATACATTATAATAAATTGAATTAATTAAATTCAGTAAAATTTTGGTGGTAACTTGTCTAAAAATTCTATGAAGTACTGACGTCAATTTTATACTTTAATTCATTTATTGGAACATCGATATCATGTCAGAAATAACAACAAACTGAAAATAATTATTTAGATTCAGATACTCGCTATAAAACTTATGTTTGTATTATTTACATCTCTGTTATTTTATCATTTAGGATTGAACTCAGTGACGCATAATATATTTCAGCCTAGCAAACGACTCAGCCTAGCAAACGACGCATCCTAATCACATTTTATGGCGGCTCAACTAAATTATTATGCTCTACATTTTGCCCTCCATATCGTTCGGAAAGATAATCTGGACGAAATTACTTTCTTACGGATCATATCCCTAATTAAGTATGGCGGCGGTTCTCATCAGCGATCGAGTTCGTGCGTCGTTCCGCGTAATAGGAAATCGATAAATCTCATAAACTACGACAGCCTCCAGTTATATGAATTTACCTACCGATTCGTGTGGAAAATAAAGTTACTTCTAATATTTCTTATTAATGTTATATTTTACTAACAAATTTGTTACTTTATATTAATTACTATTTTTTTTTACATAAATATCGGTAAGAGTTCATAATAACTATTATTTTTTTATAACTTTCTTATCTACATATATAAAATGAATTTCTGTTATTCTCGTTAAAACTCGAGAGGGGCTGGGCCGATTTTTGGAATAATTGGGGAAGTTCCTGTATGTTTATGAGAAAATATGGAAGAATTGCGAAAACAAAAATTTCAACAATTTAATTTTCCCCAGTCGAACTGTTCCTACTTGTTAAATTAAATAGCGAGAGATAGAAAACGATAATAGTCGTATTAGTATGCTTTAGAGCAAGAGCCATAATGTGCCCGTCTACGATTTTTTGAATGGCCGCGCAACTTATGTAATATTTCCCACCAAGTTGAGTTTCTTGCGTAAGCGGTCACTAACAGAAGATGTTTATGAAAAAACTCTTCTTAGATCTTACTTGTGTAAAAAAATAAATACCGCATATTAGTAACTGAACAACATATTTGTGACATATCGTTGCTAACAATATCTAATTTAACGCCTGGCATAAACAATATAGTACAACAAAAGCTATGTTTTAAATCACATTGATTAAAGCTATCGGTTACATACCTTAGTTTTATTTCGTTTTTTTTTTTTGGCAAAGGTGAATTAAAAATAGATCTTTTTTGGAAATAATTTATATCCCTAGGTTGTTGATGATCAGTAACGTCACAAAGTAAAGAAACATGAGGTTAGCGTTTTCGCTAGGGAATTTATAATTTAAATTATTTGTAGGACACTTAAAGCTATTAAAAAAATAAATAAAAAAATTAAAACTATATTATCATCGAAAGATCAAAATAAAGAACAATATCCTATTATAGTTAACAACAGTAACAAGTTAGTGGCCCGCCAAAAACTTCTAAACCGTCCGTTTGGCCCAACTGAATAAAAGGTTGAGTGCAGCCGTGCTCTAGAGTGACTGAAAATGAAGTAGATAGGCACAATATAACGAATTCGTGAACATCGAACTCAACAACAACCAGCACGAGCTAAAAAGAGAGGCGATACGAAGTTCATTGGGCCATGTAGTGGTCAATAAAAATTATATATTAACAGTCAAATCTCAGATCGTCTAAGGAAATCAGTTCTCTGTTTATACCGATATATATTTTCTGATTAGATTGTTTCGGTGGGAAAACCGAAATTTCCCCGGGGACCACGTGAGTTTTGTCGCTTTATCGCGTAGTGTCAATGTTAGTGCCCCTTTGTTGATTTTAGCCCCGGACTTAGTGATGTGTGATTAGGTAGTCCCTTTCACCGTTACCTCAATGTAGTTGGCAGGTTTAGGGCCTAAATAAGACTGTGTTCATTTTTTATATCTACATAAGTATGTTTTAGATAAAACAGTTCAGTATATTTTTCTTAACTGTTTATCGATTTGCATTTTTTTTTTGTTTTATTAAATTTGGCTGACGGTAATGTAATAAATGAAAAAATGTAAAAAAATATGATATCCCTCAAATTTTCAATAAACATTATGTCCACTGTGTGAAATTTTAATTTCATAAATTAGTAATCCTAATTATTTAATTTAGCACCTTTTATTTTGTTCTTACGTCACATTATCTCATTGGCCAGGTATAGTCTAGATCTTGAATTTAGCAATCACTAATGATAGAAAATTTATTGTAACTTTATAAGTAAAAAAACAAGATGGTATTTTTAAAATAGAATATTCTTCTTTTTTATGGCGAAATAATACACTTAAAATATTGTTGGTCAATATTAATATCGTTATCTGTTTTTAATTCAGCGATAAAATCACAGATTCTTAACTTGTTTAATTGTCATGAATGTTTTCTTAAGTTTTGAGCACAAATGTACTTATTTGATCACATTTGCATAATACTTTGGCTAACATCCTGAGAATACTAAAACTGAATTAATTTCCAACAAAATCATACAAAAACATGGCTAATTATTTTGTAGAGTAGACAAGACAACCTTTAATTAAAACACCAGGCCTATCTAAAAAATTGTAATCGTTAATACATACAAAAAGCCTTAATTAAAATAAAAGATTAAACACACACACATACACATACAGTATAAATCACGAGTAATTAACCAGACACACGCTTTGGGCTCACCTGCACGTGATGTGTGGAGAGGGCTTAGAACCACTTTATAATGAACGCACAAGGGTACTTTTAAACCTTGAAAGTAAACATTTTAGGAAAAATTTATATGACGGTGCAAAACATATAGGTAAAGTTATAACGGTTATATAAATGTTGTATAGAATTAAATTTAAGAATAATAAAATTTGTTTATAATTAATATGCACAGTTTTTTTTACACGGAATAGGTTAAGTGCTTTGACCACAATCTCACCTGATGTTACGTGACGATGTGGTACAGGGAAGGTAAACACACTAAGCCTAGAAGTACTGATTCTCAAGTGATGATGCCGGAACACACCTATTGGTATTTGGCGGCAGGTTTTCAAACTTGAGGGTGGTAGCTACCCAGGCGGTCTTTTTTAGAAAATGCTCTACCACCATGCTATGGTTTCCTCACGATGTTTTCCTTCATCGAAAGCTCAGGCTGATTTTAGAGTCGTAAAGGTGGGGGATGAAACCCGCGTCGATTGACGCGGAATCCGGCCGCAATACCCGCTGCGCCACATCATCGCTTCAGAAGTGAAGGATATATAGGATAGGATATTTAAGGATAAATAAAAATTTTCAAATTATTTTGAACAAACATTACTCAATTTTTTTCTGACCTGATGAAGGTCACCACGGGATACGGGTGGTACAAGACTGATCGCTGTGGAAATATTTAGGGAGACCTATGTCCAGCAGTGGAAGTCTTTCGGTTGAAAGAATGAACGGATGGATGAATCTAAATTTTAACAATGTGTGTGCGTGAAAGATGACTGAGAAACATTTTTAAAACAATTTTATACCCGACTGAGTTGCGACCAGCATAATACGCTGAGGCATGGTCAAAAACGCGTGTCGCGTTCCTGAATCAGCCATTGTAGATGTAGACAATTATGATAGTGGCGACTCTTTTATCGGCTGTCAGCATCTTTTTTGAGCTCTACTTTATTTAACATCAGATGAAGTGTAATCATTTTGCTGTGCTCGGATAAAAAGACATCAACTACATTTTTTATTTCTACATATACATTTTTCGCTCGCGTACAAAAAAATATATATTTCATTCACGTTATCTTTTGCTTAGCCATCATCGCTTCTAACGGACTAAGAGACATACATACAGACCTTGTAATTTGCAGTGTAAATTGTAGATATTATTAATATGTCGATTACCCATAAAAATAAGACAATAGAAATACAATGGAAAGTTGGCGTAAACGCCAGGTTAATACTCAAGGGGTTAAATACGGTCCTTCGGTCCACCTTTTGGAGGGCCTGTACACGCTACGTCTTCTGGTACACGGCAGCCATTCGAAAACACGTGGGCTACATCGGGCATCGGCTTTACGAGCAATGTGCCCAGCCCATTGTCACTTAGGTTTGGCAATGACGGCTATTTTGTTTAAGCTGCAGATCTTCTCTTTTCCGATTCGATCACGCAGGGTAACTCCGAGCATACCCCTTTCCATTGGCTTTTGGGTAACTATGAGCTTTAAATTTAGTTTAAAAGCACTTAATTATAGGTAATCGAATAATTAGTTCTTGATTACGATTATAGTTACTGCTCGAATAAATTTACTAAAGATTACTTCACAGAGCGTGAAATCTAGACAGTAATTCGTTGAGTAAATTTATCTCATAATATTAAATACCTTTCGTCCAGTAGTAAATATTCTAATAAATAACTACGTAGTCTATTCTTCAATGACATTTTTTTTATTATTTTGTTGCAAAAGTTGATTATTAGATTATCATTTGATATACCTATTTTATTCATTCTCGCAGTAAGCGAAGCGTGTTGTTATTCAGAATTTATTTTATATGTATAACTAATTAGTGATAACTTATAAATAAGAAACATTACTAAACGAATGCATTATGTTGCTTATAGTCGGCATTATTGTTTCAATACAGTTTGTGTTCTGGCAAAATCTTCTAACTCCATAAATCATAAAATTTAACGTAGTTCCTGTACATGTTTTAAAGATAAACAACCTTTAATAAGCACGATTATACTACTTAGTGTAATAACAGATTAATTCAAACCAAAAAACATCTACAAACATTTCTAAATATTGTTTCAAATTAGTTTAAAATCAGAATTTAGATAATACTAAATGTTTGAGTCCACATTGTTTTTAAATATTTTTCTTTGCTTATCAATACATAAACAAGCATGAATAAAAAGGTTAGGTTAGGTTAGTGCCTTTATCCTTTATCTGTCAAACAATAATTTCTTTTTTGTTCGTTTATTTTTTTACTTTACACATTTTTCCTTAAATATATTCATAGATGGAACACTAACGAATACTGGATATTGATACGTGAATTTTTTATTTACATGTACTTTCGTTTTCGATTAAATATAAATTCAAATAATAAAAACACTTTTGCACAAACTTGCATAATATGAAATATAAAATAATAAGTACATTTTGAACTAAAGACCCATCTCAATAAACGCTACCGTCTCCTATAAATTTTCGAAAAGGATCACGTTTTATATGTCATTTATCTTGCCCTTACTAATCCACTAGGCGTATTGGTAAAATAGATTCTATGAAACCACCTTTAGGAAGTTCATTCACGTATTCCGTTCATATCTGCTGATCCCTTCCCTGTCCGTGAGAAGAGTTCTTTCCGTCATAAAATGTACTTTCTTAAGACTTACTTGTAAATTCAGTATATTTTTTTCTTATATATTTTCTGGTATCACGTTTAGTTACAATTGTTTTTTTTTAGACGGAATAGGCTTAGTGCTTTGACCACAATCTAACCTGATGTTGTGTGACGATGTGATACAGGATGGTAAAGACACTAAGCCTATTGGTATTTGATGACAGTTTTTCAAACCTGAGGGTGGTAGCTACCCAGGTGGGCATCATTAGAAAAGTTAGATTTCTAGATACAGAGAGGTGGGGATCGAATCCATGTCGATTGACGCGTAATCCGGCCGCAGTACCCGCTGCGCCATAATCACTTCGATTCATTCCAGCTGGTCTCTAAAATTTATTTGCTTACAAAGGTAATATAATCATTATACAATATTACTTACCACTGATTTTATGTTACAATTTCATTTATCAATTACGTACTAGGAGGTAGATGCTATGTCCTAAGACATTTCGAATCATTTGCTTTAGTCGATATTTTGCATAACGTTTAATCTGTACAAAAATTCTAGTCTATTTTCATATAAAAGAAAGTGATAAATTTTAATGCATTTTGGTTTTTATAAATAGCCTGCTCAAGATTTTTTTTTTCAAGATATTTGTACATTGTAATTTCATATAATACATTATATTAATATCAAAGGCATAAATTGAAAACTATTTGTTATTATCACTGTTATGACGGTTTAAAATGAAATGGAAGATATTGCAATGTAATCGCGAGAAAAGGAATATAAATAGTAATATTTCAATGAAGGATTTCGTATTATATTTTCTAGTTAATTTAAAAATCCACTCTTGTTGAAGCAACAATGTAAATATACAGATGAAATTTTATTTAACTCGAGAACGAAAGAAAATAATATACATTTCAATTTAAATTTGAAGTGACGAAGTAATAATATTTTGAAATCCTAAAATAATAAGCCGAAAGTTGGTGTAGAAAAATTTCAGTTGCGTACCGAATAACACTTTCTGCGAACTGTCAAGAACGTAGTTGTTAAAAAAATAGAAATTATATTTTTGTTTCTTTCGTTACTACGAAAAGTTTTATTACAAAGGAAAGAATGAGAAAGGTTATGTTTTTTAAATTTTCAAATTTCGGCTTAAGTATATCTATACTAATAAATAAAATTCAAGTGTCGGTTTGTAATGTTAGAATAACAAAGGTATCTATTTCTCCGTAATATGTTCTTTTCCTTTCAGAATGATAGTGCTTACTTAGATAATTCGTAGTGTTCGTGTTCTGTGCTACCGATGTTCTGGTATTGTATCAACATTCGATTGAATGTAATAAGATTAATTCATTCATCATCATTCTTATGCCCTGTTTCCAACTCACTTGTGGTCGGCGGAGTTTTTTTCTTCTTCCATACTTCCCGATCAGTTATCATCTCTTCTTTTTCTTTCACATCATCCATCCATACTTTCTCTGTCCTTCATCTATTTTTCCATCCTTCCACATTCATATTCATTACTATTTACTCACAGCCCTTCCTCTCTCTTCATAACATGCCTCTATACAACGACAAACGATTTCCTTAAATGTTCTATCACAGGCGCCACTTTCAAACTCCTAATACATTCATTTCATCATCATGTAATCGTTTCTCATCCATCTTTTTCCTATCCCAGCCTAATATGATGATATTACAACTTTTATTTACATATATATTTCGGTCATATGCTGACCAGCATTATTTAGGTCATGTAAAGCGCATTAAGTCTTTATATCCCTAATTAGTGTGGGCCCTCACGTACGGACCTCTACAAACCTTTAAATAAGAGATGTTCCACTCCCACACAATCTGTCGACTTGCTTTATGATCGTGACTCAATTATATTTCATTCAATTGTATTTTAAAGGTTAATACGTTTATTTTTCGTGAGAATCCTGTATTTAATATTTACACATGCACCATAATAGATATGTGTTATTACTTCCTATTACGTCAATGAAAATTTGTAGAAAGAACGGTTTCAAAAATATTATTATTGATAAGACTAAAGTGCGAACCAATGGAGAAAAATATCGAGAACTATTTTATTTTCGCCCATATGCATATAGATTAATTAATGGTTCTGTAGTTTAAGTTGGTATAATTTATTCGAATTAATTTAATTCCCTAATTATTATTACAAAGTATAAAGTATAAAATTAATCTATCTCGTTCTATATTCTTAATTATGTAATAATTTGTGGACTAAAGGTGTTTTACAAATTCTTATAAAACAAAAGATACTTTTATGAAACCATTAATTAATTTGATAGCTCTAATAACACAAAAAAAATGTCATAACTGTGAACTGATAAATATAAAATATGCAGTTGATAAAAACATGGTTTAAGTTGCGACCTGTTTAAATTCATAAAATCTTTTTTTAACATTTTAGATTTTAAAAAAAAAGTGATAAATATGCATGCTGTGAAACAATTATCATGATATTGATTGAAAAATCCTTATAAGAACTGTTAAAGAGTATAATCAATTTAACTATAATTCATGTCGCAACTTGTTTTCTACTTATTCGTTCGGTGATTATATTAAACTAGTGAACTGTAACGTGGTTCAAAAGAAAAACTAAAAACCGGTAAACTTTCTACCTTTTTTACGTGTGACAATTAATTTCTTATACAATGTAATCATTATAGCATACTTTTTCAACTTTCTGTTTGTAAAAACAACATAGAAAAATAGTATAATCATTGTGAATTTAACAGGCAAATAAATATGTAATCGTTCATGTTATTCTAAAACTCAAAATTCTATATTAAATATATCCAACCATAACGCATATAATAAAACGTAAAAGACTCATTTATTTTATTTGATACCATAAAGTAAACAAAAAAGACGAACTAGGAAATTCCGTTCCATTGTTATTTGAATATTTTTGCTACCTCACTGCTTCCGTCCCTTACTATTTACGTTCGTGTTGAGTTTATTACGTGAGAATCAATTTATCAAAATATTCAGATAAAAATATTTACTATAAAACAGATATCTGAATTTAGGTTGTTATTTAAGCACGTATCATTTAAGATTTGTGAAATAAGCGAATCGAAGGTGAATGTTCTAGATCCTAGTTTCACACTAAGACATTATTATTATTTAAAGTAGTGTTCGCCTAATGGTCGTGGGTGGAATCTACCAAAACAAAAGTACTGTTTACAAATATTTTGTATTGAGAAAACTAAATATTGTCAATAGCTCGTAACTAAAAAAAAATAAAATCGATTGACAGAAAGAGAGAGAGAGAGAAGATCTAAATATTATGTTTCAATTAATAAAATGTTTCTTAAACTATAAGTTTAAATCGGTTTATTATTTTAGAAGTCATAGGAATGTAAAGACTTTGGATATAGAGACTCTGGATAAAAAATGTGATTTCCCAAAAGAGATGACTGTATCATAATTATTTACATATATTTAGTCAACTCGGCGACTTGGGGTTTTCCCGAGACCCTGTGAAGTGTAATTTGTTTTTTCTCATAGAGTTGACATATTAAATTTTCAGGCTTGTAAATGTTGAGGTCCTAAAATTATTTTTATCACTTACTCATATGAATATTGAGGTGTATGCTTGATGTGCAATGAAGGCATATATGACACTGTATCAATGATGGAATAGTTTATTATTTTAATAGCCACATAAATTCTTCAAACAATAAAATATTTCGTGGTGGTCTGTGTACATTATGGTACAACTTATAGAAATTAATTGATATATTTTGATATAGATGATATTTTAGAATTATTATTGTCTTTTATATCATAAACTTAAGGTTAAATCAGTTTATAAAAGAAATATATTTGTTATATATAAGAAGATAACTAATAGACCTTAAAGAGTAAAAAAGTTTATACATTGTGGAAAAAAAATTATTAAAGATTAATACAATTAATATCAATGCATGTTAGCTAATAAAAAGTATCTCTAAAATTAAAATTTATTCTTGAGTCAGGTATTATTTGCCTCGTTTCTCTATTAAAAGTGTGATTATAGACTTACATGGAGAGATATAAAAATAGACAAAAATTATTCCAGGTATTCAATTTATTATGTCGACTACTCAAAAAAATGAGACAATAGGAAAATAATAGAAAGCTGGCGTAAACGCCAGGTTAGAGCTCGGGGGTTAAGAAAATATAGAGCATTAATATTATATTTACTTTATGAGTTAATAAATTCGTTTTCTACGTAGCTTTAGATTTGTAAAATGTGGTTGGATCACTCTGATCGTTTTCTAAAATACGATGACAAAGCGATGATGGTTTAGTTGGTAGTGCGGACTGATTTCGCGTCAATGGACACGGATTCAAATCCAACTATCCAACTCTAAAATCAGCCTGAGCTTTCGGTGAACGAAAACATCGCGAAAAACCATTGCCTGACGGTAGGGCAATTTTAAATAATTCCCACCTTTTTTTTTTTTTTTGACGGGGGAAATGCATTTACGCACTCACCCTGCCTATTGTATTAGTGGGGCCTAACGCCCCTCCAATACAATAGGCAGGGGGGCACGGAGTGACGAGCTCCGTGCCATCCCACCTGGGTCGCTACCAACTTCTAGGCTTAGTGCACGTTTACCATCCTGGACCACATCATCACTCAACATCAGGTGAGATTGTGGCCAAAGCACTGACCCTTTATCGTGTAAAAAACCCATCATATCATTATTATGAATCAAGTATTATAGAATATCTATAAATAAGTAATTCTGGTATCTGTATCTTGTATGACGTCAATGGCATAGTCTCATGAATATGTGTTCCACGAAAACTACTCATATACAAAATACCACGACTATTATTAATTCGATTTCATTAATGTTGACAAATATTATCACTATTATGAATAGACCGATCTAGTCGATATATAACTCAAATTCTAATTGCTGCGAGTCCACGCAGGAACGTAAAGCTGGTCACTTTACTCCTGGAATCATCGTGCCATACAACGCGGTAATTCTGCTAGCTTCTTGGCCAATGTCTAGTGCGATTTGGATCCTATAGACTAATTTTGTTTCCATTATTATTATATTTTAATGTATTTTCAATAACGTTTTATAGTATAATATATAAAGAATAAATAACTTTATTGTTATATTGAAAATCACGTTTGGAAATTATTTTTTTGTTTAATTCTAAGTATTTGATGTTTCTGTTTCTGATGGTGTTTTCATTGTTTGTATTTGTTTATTTTTGGATCATTGTTTTAAAATATTTCAATCAATCTACGTGTTGTTTTATGTGATTTTAATTTGTAAATAAGATAGGATTAAGTATTTATCTATAGTTTCTATACGTGTATCTCTGTGGATATCAAATATATTAATTTATATCTGTGTATCAACATTCTACTGTTTTATATACTAACCCTAAAATAATTACTATTTACTATATAAGTTTTATACCAGTAAGTGATTTAAGCCAGTGATAGTAGAAGATATCGAACGGTTGCCGTTTACCCTCTGCAAGTTACTGAATAATAAATAAATAGAACGCATAACATGTCGGGCGGAACACGTGGGTGAGCTATGCATTGCCAGCCGCCTATTCTACGTCAAGCTAGACAAACATGGGCTTTTTATGTCATACCATGTTTGTTTTATCTTTGCTCCCACTTGGTTCAGGCTATTGTTGTAAAGCCATATAGTGCAAGGTCATTTTAACATGTTTCTACTCTTTTATGGTTTTTTTTCGTTAATTTTTAACATGTTTTTTTGTCTTACGTTTAATACAATATTAAATTTACTTATAATAGAAATAAAGGCTCGGCTGAATTACGCGTCGATGAACATATGTCTGAACTCATGTATAATAAATAATAAACCAATCCAATTATATAATAAGCTTGAGTTTTCAGCGAATGAAAAGATAGTGAGTAAACCATAGTATCGTGGTGGAGCGTTTTCTAATAATATCTGGCTAGGCAGCTACTATCCTCAAGTTTGAAACCCGGATGCCAAGCATCAATAAGTTTGTTCCGGAAGTATCTGGATCACAGCGTTATTTAATATGCGGTGATTTTGTGGTCAAAGCACTGAGCACAGACAGTATAAAAATAGTACAATGTTCTATAACAATAAACTAATTAGAATACATATTATGTTATTATGTCTATGTGATCATTGAGATAATAAGATGAGAAAATGATTAAATCAATATTGTAAAGAAAAAATACCAGATAACTAGTTGATGTAGGTCGTATATCTAAGTAAAATCATTTCAAATGGAATATTGATAATGTAAAAGTAAAAAAAAAAAAAAAACACGTGAGCCGAAAGGAATCGACTGAATGGGCATTTTCTATTATTAAAATTGAATCCCCCGGAGGAAATCATGAACTGGAATAGATTTTTCATACACGTCCGGCGACTTATTCATCATTTTTACTCGATTTATTTTATTTGCGCTCTACTAATTTTAGATATTACGTGATTGCAAGCGATTTTTATGCTCCATATATTTTGGTCCGATGACAGCGTGGAATATGAATTTTAGATGAGTGGATCATGTGGAACGCATACACAATATGTTGCATATAAAAATGCTCAATTAAATTGCAAAATACCTGTTGTTTTTATTTATTATATCTCTATTTTAAATACTGTACACAATTATTATGAATAGTTTCCTTAAACTTGAGTTATATTTGTAAAGTACCGGTTTTATAATTATAGTTCTACAAAACGTGTCTACAATGTAATTTTAGTCATTCCTATTTTGATTTGAATACAACGCTAGCAATTATAATATTTACTATTATTATTCGACAAAAATATTCTATTAACAGTTAAAAATTAAATTGTTGTTTTGTTACTATTGTAAGTATTATTAATTTAATAAACAAAAAAACAGAAGATTAAATAATACATTTTCACCTGACAAACGTAGGTACAATACATATATGTCATCAATTGAAAAGGAGGTTTACTTGTTCTATTAAAACTTATCAAATTATTATCGAAAACCCACAAACAATATACTCGCAGGCCCAATTTTCGGGGCTTCATAACTTTATAAAGGTAATACAAACATAGTAGTATGTAATAGATATAATTATATTGATGGTTGACGTAATTGTTATTATGATGAAAGAAATTTATTTCGCAATTTATCCGAATATGAATTAGCTTTATTTTGAGTGTGTACCTACTTACACTCCTGACTTCTTGTCGAAAGATAAGTATGCAGAGAGGAAAGAGATGGGGGATCGTTGATTAGCGATTGGAGAAGAAGGGGGGGGGGGGGGGTGAGCAGCTGGTGCCAGGCTGTCCCCCCTTGGATGAAGACAAAGGCAGTGGCCGGGTCTTTGGGCCTGCTGCTGGGGCGACGCTGAGTGTGCTAGATTAATCCCTTGTCACCCTCCAGAAAGGCGGCGGGTGGTACCGTGAGTATTCTTGGCGCTTAACGCTGGGCGAGTCCCATATACTCTCCTGACATATCTAATCCGGGAGAATTTACTACCGAATTAGAGATGTCAGCGGGGATGCGTAAATGCATTTCCCGCGATGAAAAAAAAGTAGCTACTTACCCAGTCGGGAGTAAAAAGGAATACATAAACAATTGCTCACCTTGACATTGTGTGTCCTTTATAATAAACAGCAGAAATGCTGCAATCGTAACCCGCCAACGATACCGGTCCATTTTTAATTTGTATTAAATTTCACCGTATCATTGGATACGAATGTCTGATTATTAAACTTTAATACACGCTTTCAATAGTCTTTCGTGATTTTAAGTATTCCATAATTAATAAAAGAGGGACAGACACAGTCATCGATTATGTCTATGCCATGGTGGCAGCAATGTCAAATCTGAAACAAGAAAGGAATTTGTTAAATATTATCATTTACACACATTATTGAGACACTAAAAAAATCTAATTTACTAAATGTATAATATATTACCACTGTCTAATATATAGAAATACAAGAGAAAAACGTTGATATAAAAATAAATGCCACTTGTTTACATCTAGTTACTTTGTCAGAGATAGAAAATCTTGGATATATTTTTGAATATTGGTATTTCTGAATGGCGTTATACTAAGCCCAAGACTTCTTAAGTAAATGGCATCTTATCCCGACGCCGATCTTCGTAACCTTAATCAAATCAATAAACCTCAGATTGTGCGCCCAATCGACTGTGGGCTCTAGACGATGTGTCAGGTAGTGGTAAAACTTTCAAGATTAGTTCCTCAAGTCGGCTACCGTGTGAAGTAACGTCGTTTAAGATTATTAGAACATTGTCCTCAGTTCAGAGACTCGCTATTTGAACTTAGTATGACAGTATACTGAAATTAATGCGACAAGATCAGCCGCAAGATGACTCACATTGCTTATCACATTGATCTCTTGAACACTAAGATTTTATGAATATGTGATCAATATTTTGAAAACCTGTCGCAAAATACCAATAGATGTATTCCGGCAGTGTCACTTGAAAACCAGTACCTAGGCTTAGTGTGTTTACCATCATGGACCACATCGTCATTTAACATCAGGTGAGATTGTGGTTAAAGTACTGAGCCTATACAGTGTAAAAAAAAAGTTATATAAAAACTAACAGCTAATAATTATTGCTACGTCAACTTAAAGTAACTACGCACAATAATAATAATATTCAAAGAGAAGTAAACTTACTCATCAATAATTTGGGTTTAGTAGATTATAAGAGATTATTTCTATTACAATTTATTTAGTTAAACATAATGTATAGTTTTGTAATATTTAATACATTTTAATTCGATAACACTCATAAGTTCGTCATTAGTTAATTAATTTGTATATCTTACGCTAAATTTTATTTTGAATGTATATTCAACTATTCTTAATAAATATAATGTGTTCAATAATGAAATTTCCGTACATTGAGAGTTATCTTAATCTACATGTTAGAAGAGGGATGAATTATGGTTATTTCCGTGTCTGACGTGAAAATATGAAAATGTCGACACATAAAAAACATGTTTTCCTGTTATCGACACAGAGATGCCTTTTAATGCTTATGGGTTGAACATTTTGAGAAATGGACTTATGATAAATTCTATGGTGAAAATGTAAACGTGCAGAATACTAGAAAATATTGACCTGAAAAGTAGGAACATTTGGTTAACGTCAGGAAAATGTATTTAAAAAAATAAAATAAATTCGGTATAGTATAATAAAACTACCCGAATTTTATGTAATTTTTACGTATGAAATACTTTCTATTCCATATCACGAGGATTGATTGATCTAAATGCATAAAAAATCATGGTTAGCTTGTTATAAATTATTCTGATTAGTATACATTCTATATAAGTAGCAGAGAAAGTTTAGCGGCAGCCATTTGTAATCCTAATTTATAGAGTCCACATACCTGTATGTCAACATAAATATTCAATTTATGTCAACTATCAATTTATTGGGCTATGTTGCCAAACATAAGTGAGCGTAGAAAGCCCCGCAAGATCGGCAAGTTTGGCGTAACATCCGGTATTGCGTATATCTATAAGATATCACTTTTTTACAAATAATATGGTCCTTGAGAACCATTCTTGAAAGAATTAATTCTGAATTAAGTAATATTGACTTTATTTTTAAACCTCAAAACGCAGTTACAATTAACTATTTATTTATTTTGTCTTCGCTGGTTCGTTTAAATTATCTTGTGTTGATTAAGTTATTAAGTAATTAAAATAATTACATTAAAATATTACATAAGCATAAAGATTACACTATTTTTTAGCACGAATATAAAATGGCCACAAGGGCAAAGTTAATACGGCTACCAATGAATTTGGCGATAACTACACCATTCCTAGAAATGAACCAAGAAACGTTTAGTTTGTTATTTTGTGTTGTGATTAATAACGATCAATTATTTTAAACCTTTATATTTAAGCATGCTTGTAAATTTTTAAAGCTAATTATAAGAGTATAGACAAAAATAAACACTTGCACTTTAAACTCGAAGAGTTAAGGTAGTGAAACGTGTAATGACGTCACAACGCGTCACGTACCCTGCCGGCACAACGGCGCGCCACTGTCGTGAAAGCGACGCGTTCTGCTTCGTCGAACAGTTTCACGTAAATACATCGCTATGTCTGTCTATACTATGCAAGTAGTTTGAAGCGACCATGCGTCACAATAATCTAGGATGAAATTTTCTCTGCCCTTCTCGAATAAAATGCCTAGATACGGGACCTTCTTTTGACGCACCAATGCGCGATTATGTGTCTTTTATTCGTTTCCGTGTCTCCAGAGAATAATTATGACAAGCTAGAAACTGTAGTGACTGATTGTATGTAATCGACAAAATATATATGTTGATTTAGTACAGTTTTATACTTCTTTTATCGCTAGTAGCATAGTTTAATTATTTTTTTTTATTTTAGAATATAGAAAAAATAATGTAAGAATGTTTGTTCTCTATGCACTCCTAAACTATTATTCCGATTATGATGAAATTTAGGTAAGTTATAGAAGGTGGAGAAGGTTTCTGTGAAATTACAAACTTCCATTGGCATATAAAGTACTAAAGGAATTGCCTTTCTTACTCCAGGTTTTCTTAAATAGATACAAAAAATATAGAACTAACTGTATACCCGCGGCTGCGCCCGCGTTTAATATACTATTCACTGCGTTTTATATTTTTTATACGGAATCCTATTTTTTTTTGTAATAAGATAAAGTAAAAATTCATTGAATAAGATTTTATTAAATTTTTTACGAGTTTTAATTTTTTTTATGCGGAATCCTAATCATTAACGAAAATTAAAAGTACCCTAAGTTACCCGAGTAACTTCAGCTATCTACCAAAAAAAGTCCCGTCAAAATCCGTCCACCAGTTCCGGAGATTACCCTGAACAAAAAGATAGACAAAAATTTGAAAAATTATATTATGGGTTATCGTATGTATTTAGTATAAAATTGTTTTTTGTTACAGTACGAACCAACACTTCAATTTTATTTCTGTTAGTATAGATTTTAAAATAAATTGTTCTTCATATAAAATTCTGTTAGAAATCGTTCAGGTTATCCTTTAAGTTATGTGTTTTGAATTCTCAATTCATTTTACTGAGGAGAACACTGAGGAGCTCTTATGAATAACTATTCAACGCTTTTTTTACTATTCATTTCTATAGAAGATAAATCTCGTTTGCTTCTAACTTAAAAACAGAACTTGGCAAACGACCAGAATCTAGGCCACACTAATGGCTGTACTAATATTATGGTCCGATATGCAAGTATAAAGAATACTAGTTATAACATATGTAACTCAGAGAAAAACAACATTTTTGTTATTTTTAAGAAGGCGTGAACGATTGCTTTGTAGTAATAGATTTCTGAATTGTTATCGAAGTTAAAATTTATTTCTGATTTAATATAAGTTATTACAAAATTAAAGAAAAAAAAAAGGTCAATTTTGACTTCCTCTCCCCGTTATCAGCAACGGTTATCAAAGCTCTTGAATCCTTTTATTTGACGTGGGAAGTGCGTTTACGCATCCCTCCTGGCATCTCTAATCTAAGTAAAATCTCCCGAATTAGTGATGCCAGGGAGGTATCTAGGTCTCGCACGGCGTGAAGCGCCAGGAATACCCACTGAAACCCGTGATACTATCCGCCGCCTTTTAGGGTGGTGACACGGGATTGGACTAGTACACTCCGTGTCGCCCCAAAGCTCTTACACCCTACTAAAATCTACTTAAGTGATTAAAAGTAAATAAATAAATATTACTTACGTAGTCATCATTCAGACCACTCCGTCTTCCATATCAACAATAATAAAAGCATAAACCTAAATCAGCATAACCATAAAACCTAAAATAGCTGATGTAATTTTATACTAATTTACCAAGACAACATAAACACACTTATATTTATTCATAGAAAAATAATTAATTATAAAAATAATAATTCATTAATTACAATATAATTTCTATTTATTATGGTAATAATGATAACTTCATGAAAATTGCTTGGAACGGACAATGTCTTGGACATGACGTTTAAATCCAAAAACAAGATAACTCTCGAACAATTAATTCAGGAGCGAAATTAGTTTAAACCAAAGTAAGCTTGAGGGTACATTGTGAGGGGTTGGTCAACAATACCTGAATAATTCATTAATTAATTCATATTTAATTTAATAACAAAACCGACAAGTTTTTAAACGTTTTTTATACTGTACATTCTCAGCGCTTTGATATCAGTCTCATCACATGTTATGTCGGCATAGCAGCGGCGATTGATTACTGATCTTTCGGTGGTCGTCGCTGTTTTTGGATTGTTCTGTGCTTACCATCAGGTACAGAGCCGTCATTTTGCCGTGCTAGTATTTTAAAAAATACTAGGTAGCCATGGGGACTGCTGACAGAAGTGAAAAGTTTGAAATATTGATTTTAAATAATACTTTATATATGGATAACACAAAAGTTTACGAATCTGCCATCATATTTCACATTCTTTTCCATGAGAGATAAACAATAAAACTATATAAATACTTCTGCGACGTCCAGAAAACAAAAAAAAAATAAAACTTTCAACTGAAAATTCCATGTCGTTGACTGCACGTTGATTCAAGCTTAAGTCACGTTCCAGTAGTAACGCGAATCTATAAGTTTTCCCCTACCCAGAATTGATCAATGCCACTAAAGAAGATTTCATAACAAAAAAGTGACGATGTAGTCCAGGATGGTAAACACGCTAAGCATAGAATTACTGTCTCTAAAGTGATAATGCCGGAACACATGCAGGATACGTAGTAATGACGCTTTAAAATAATTTGTATTTACTTAATCGAAACACCACTGTCTGACTGACTCTTCACGAAATCTCTAAATCCCTACGCGCAAAATGTAGGCGCTCATTAAAACAGATTTTAAACAAAACCTATTCCAAAAAACCGATTTTTGATATACGATGACACATCACCTTTATCAATCACATCGTTCCACGGTAAGCAAACGTTTACGTTGCTATGGTAACCGTTGTTATTGTAACTGTTACCGTAATTCGTCCACGTGAGCTTTTGGCCTGGATCTTAGCCTGATATATTATTTCACTATATTATATAATTTGTATGTCGGTTTGTGTCATATAGTTTGATTATTGGATGGATAGGACATAACATAAATATTATAATAGTTTTCTTGTAACCTGAAAGTCGTGTAATCACGAAATATAAACTAAATAAGCGTTTGCACGTGTTACATCAATGTTTCAGAACAAAAAAGTATATGGAAGTGGAAGTTTTCTGTGCCACTAGGAACATTGATTTACACCTTTATGTTGTTTAAAAAAAGGAGCGTGCTAGTCTCGTACATGCAACCTTGCATGACAGTTGTTAGAAAAGAATGTCGACTGGTGTTTTAACAAGAAGTGGTCTTTAACCGGAACTCTATTATGCATATAATACACACGCATATGCGTCATATATATTAGCATATATTTATTTCTTATACACTTAACGTAGTGTCTTAGTGTTTGTCCGTGATAAACTCGGAAACTACTCAACCGATTTTGTTTTTTTGTTTATTGCAAATGAAATGTTTTTATAGGGTAATGTAACCCGGGCAATATCAGAAAAGCCAGCTAGTACATCTAAATAAATAATACATTAATGGTTTTGGCATATAGCGAGCGGATCGGGACGCCAGCGCGTTATTACTATAGGAGAGGTTACGCTCGGCTCGCGTCGACGCGATGTCTTCTGTAGAAAACTCGCGCTGAAGTCTTGATCCTTTCCCGTGTGTCGTAACCATAAATGTTGTTCAATAGTACACGCATTCGATCAAAATAGTTGACCCAATTTGGCTAATATTTATAATGCGATAAGGTGTTAACGAAAATCGGGAACATTGCCGGAAAAAAGTAAAATAAAAAAAAAAGAATATATTTTTTGTGGGATCATTAGTATAGTATATTAATATATTTAATAAAATTTTGACCGTACAAAGATTGTATGATCATCTAATTTATGACTATATCTACTTTTTTACTACGTATAAATTGAAGTATATTTTTTTACAAATCACAAAGATAAACTTTTAATGCCGTTTCACGATTTAATTTTATTACAAATATGATGGAATACCTACTAAGTTGTGCTCGTTAGTTGAATAGTTATAATTTAAAAATTCACATTCAAGATGATTATAATGCATGAATACACAAATAATGACATGTATAAAAAACAATAATACACTGTATGAGTTCTTTGTCTTATTTTTAGTGTGGCAAATTCGCAAACCACTAACTAGACCGAAGTGAATAAAAACATAATTGGCCTTAAACGGATTTCCTATTTAACGGTATGATTTTTATTGAATTAGATAAAGACAATGATTTCTATTTTTAAGGGTGCATACGATTAAATTTAGTCAAATATGAGACCGTTTGTAAATGTAGCTATAACTCTAGTAACAAAAACACTATAGCGGAGGGGCAATGATTAGAATGCAAATAACGCAAGTGCGAGCGTGTCTGAGGCAGCTTTAAATTGCCTCCATTGTAAAGGTTACGACACATTCTCACGGTCGACGAAACATTGTTGACTCGTGTGTGTGTAGTCAGTTTACACATACGGGCCATGCACATTAATAAATATTTAAAACGTAATAATTCTACTAACGACTACAAGTATGATGTTATAAAAAGGTTATTTAGTCTGTTGCCAAACTCCTTTGTACGACAAGGGTGCACGAAATTTGAGCTTTCTTAATTTAAATTAATGAATTGTTATGTATAGTATACAGTTAAATAAATGTGTACGATTTTTATAATATTTGTAAGAAAAAAATAATAACTAATTTTATTTACTCAAAGCGACATACATTTGAGTTGCTTGCCGTCTGTCAAATGAAACCAATCAATTTAAATATCGAAATATGCATGTTAGATAACATATTCAACACGTATTAGATATATATATATATATATATATATATATATATATTGCTGTAATACCCCTGACATTAATTCACTGTTAATTTAAATAGTTAATAGCAATAGTTTTACAGAGGACACGTCGTGTTTCGACCATCAATTATATGAAATATCGCTATCGCGTTAACAAACGAAGGTTTATTTGACACTCAATGGATTTTTTAAAGTAATATTCACGACTATGTAATAAAATATAAACATTTAACACCAAATTGACCTTATGTTTAGAACACTGAGTCATAACAAATTTAAGTGGACGATAGATATCAGTGATAATTGAATTTTATGCTTTAATAAAAAACGGTAATATTGACATTGAATAACGTAGGATTATAGTATATTATTTTGTCAACTTATTAAAATTTTAATTACTTTTTTGATTTATTGTCAGGACTACGTAATATGAGGTAATAATATAAATAAATCTACATTTATAACGTGTTTCATGACATGGTCAAAAATAAAATATTGCCGATCATCCATGCGTAACAAGAAAGAACTTTCAAAGAACTAAAGAGGTCTAAATAAAACACTAGCTTGTGAAAAAATTGAATAAAAATCAATGGCCGGAATTTAAATACGCAAGAACAAAACAAAATAATGTTAGGTGTGTATTATTGAATTTATTACGGTGGTTTAATCCAGGAGTAGGCTCTTATGAAATATGCGAAATTAACAAACGAAAAAAAAAACTTCGAGGTATTATAATAATAAAATGGCCGTGTAATTCTATTTTCCACATTCCGATGGATACAGACGTACGCAATTGGAGCGTAATAAAGTTACCGATTTGAAGTACTGGCAATAATTTTATTTCACAGTCGAACAGAATTGATGCAAGCACCTGCTAATTTGTTGGATTACATAATATCACTTTACGATTATATTGGTATAGTTTTATTACACTTAAACTATAACTCTGAGGTATTCGATATAAGCTTTTGAGTATTGTTTGTTATCCACTTATCAGAACTGGCCTGTTCATTTGGCAAGCATGAGCTTTTGAATTCGAGTATTGATATGAACACCAGCCAAGTTTGGAGTGTCTGTGCTTCCGATGAGCGCCTTTTATTAAAAAAGTATTTAGTGAAATATTTTTCGAAGACCAAATATAATATCGCATACGTCTCTTATGTATATGAAAAGGAAATATTTACACAAAGTATAGAAATATATCGTCATATGTGTACAATACATTGTCCTACGAATATCAACTTGAATAAGAAAAAACAAAAAACAGGAATTTGCCGACTATTTAATCTACTTAATAAGGATTCCGACAAATCATTTTATGACTTGTTCTATACGTTCATAATGGGATTCATTTTATGAGATGCTGTTATCATACATTCGAATATCTGTCGATTATAATCAAACCTGATATTATATTATTTCAGTGAATAATACCTTTTGTTTTAAGACATACAATAAGCACATTTTTTTACACGGTGTAGGCTCAGTGTTTTGACCACAATCTCAGCTGATGTTAAGTGATGCTGTGGTCCAGGGTGGTTGGTTTTCAAATGATGCTGCCGGAACTCACCTATTTGTATTTGGCGACAGGTTTTCAAACTTCAGGATGGTACCTACCCAGGAGGGCATTATCGGATAATGCCCTACTACCATACCATGGTTTCCTCAAGATGCTTCCCTTCACCGAAAGCTCAGGCTGATTTTAGAATTTGATATGTGGAATCATCACCATGATCGCTTTAAATAACTGCAAAAAAAAAATTAAAATAATTGCCCATCTCTACAGTAAAATGTAATACGAATTTATTTTCAAGATACTCCGATGAAGATAATTTATTTTATTAGGTTACTCGACAATGAGTCGACGTCATTATGTTTCCATACATCACAGCTCGTCATTATATTAACGCAATTCTTATTGCCTATTACTCAATGGTTGTTTGGTATGTTTGAGTGCAGCCGGTTCGCAACCTTGTACCCTCCGCGCCACACGCCTAAACCTCCCACCTCCCTCCTGAATTACTTTCACTCGTTTCGGCCTATGATTCGGCCTTCATATCTATATTTACGTTTAAATATGATCTAATATATATTGACGTTTTATTTAAGTTATATATTATATTTTTCTATCTCTATTCATATAAGCATTGTCTTGGAATTTTGACTTTCACAGCTTTGGTTTGAATCATTCCGGTCTAGGTTATATGGTATAAAGTTTTGCGTAGTTAGAGTTGTGTCTTGCTCTAATTCTCTGGTCTCTGTGTAAAAAGTTTCAAGGTTTATGGTGCGGTGATTAAGCAGATGCGTTCCTTTGTTAAGTGACTTGTGTCGCGTACTTGATAGGCAGGTGGTGGTATTATAATAGAACAAACCATGTGCATAGGATAAGTGCAAATATATAAGTATATCTATTGACTTTTATACTTCCTACTTATTTTACTATTGTAATAATAGCCATTACAAATATTCCATGCAATACGGATGTTGTATTGTTGTTTGCACTGTAGCGTGGGAGCGCAAACTTTATAGTGAGATTTAAGTTAAAAATTGGTTAACAGACAAAAAGATACAATGTATTTTTGAATAAAAGGAAACTGAGCTTTGAACTCCGAGATTGATTATTACGGATGTATAGTAAAATATGAAGTTAATTTATTTGTTATGGTTTCTTCCATGTATCCAGTTATTAAATAAATTCAATTTCTGTCTGTATATAATGTCAGAAAATTTTTGTTTACTAAATAGATATGAATTTATATACGATACTGATACCAAAAATACAATTTTTAAAGTTTTTATCTGTCTGATATAGAGACAGTTTTTGTTTCGGGTAATCTCCGGATCGGTCGGAGTGATATTGATTGGATTTTTTTTTTATACATAGCAACTCCGCGTAACATTAGGGTTCCGCATAAAAAAAATTAAACCTCATGAAAATATGAATAAAATCCGATTCAATGCACAGTTTTACGGACAAGTGCATAAATAATTAATTAAAGAAACTCTAAGATTTCGTATAAAAAAATTAAAACGCAGTGAACAATATATGAAACGCGGACGCAGCCCGAGAACACAGCTAGTATTCAATAAATAGATAAATGATTTATTATTTCGTTGTTAGAAACGATCCATAAAGTTGAACTCTTTTGCATTATATTTTTAAATTTATAAACGCTTTGTGTAGAAAGTAAATATACTGCTTTTTAAGTATGTTAAATCATAAAGATACTAAGCTAGTCTTTCGGTATAAACTATCATATAGTGAGATCAAGTGGAATATGTCATTTGCACCCTTTTGCACCTCACTGGATAGCATCCACTAACAAACATACTGAATACTGATTCGGTATGATGTGTCGTGTTTTAAATCAAATCAAATCAAATCAAAAATCAAAATTCATTTATTCAATTTAGGCCCTAAGAAGGCGCTTATGAACGTCTAAAACACTACCACCGGTTCGGAAAAGAACCCAGAAGAGAAGAGCCGGCAAGAAACTCGATCTGGTTCTTTTTTTTTATATATATAATATATATCATTATTTTTGTCATATAAAAAACTATACAAATCGTAGTCTTAATAATGTTAGTGGAAGCACAGAGATGTGGGTTAATTCCAGACATCACTATCGTTCACGTAATGATCCACCCTGTAATAACCTTTTGAGATTAAAACTTGCTTGACCTAATACTTGAACTTATTGTCAGGTAAATCGGTAATGCTACTTGGGATCTTATTGTAAAACCGAATACCATTACCTATAAAGCTTTTATTACACTTACTTAACCTAAAGCGTGGGACGGCCAACTTGTCTTTTAAGTTATCTAATAGAATACATAATTAATGGAGAAAATATATGAATAAATATTATTTGAAAAAAAAAATCAATTTTTATTTATCTATTTATTTACATTAAAATTCACAGCTCCTATAAAATAAACATATAAACTAAACTGATACATAAAATAAAAAGCCAAAAATAAATTTATCACTATTTAAAAACTAATTATACGACAATGTTTACATGGGTGTGTGTGGGTGTGCGTGTGTATGTAATAATGTGTATATGTTGATAAATTTTATGTTATTTATTTATTAACTTTGATAATAATTATCCTATCACGTTGAAAGTACATAATAAATTCACTTGACAGTCTAGTATGTTGTTGGTTACTACTTGTTGGAAAGTCCTTATTGTCACAAATAACTTTTAAAATCGGTTTAAAAATTTAAATGCATCATGAATCTGTTAATATACGAACAAACAATGTAAAAAATAACAAATATATTTTTAGAATATTTACAGTGGTAAATATTTAGTAACTGAAGTATGAATAAAAATATAAATAAATAACCAAACATACATAATATTACTGATATTGCTTAAGTTTATGAATTCAAAACACAGACGCCACACGTCCTCAAAATAAAAAACTATTACGAAATAACTGTTTTAATTATTCGAATGTCACTAATATTAAATAAACTGGTTTTGATAGCAAAGAATTACTTAATCATTGCTTTATTTGAATATCATGTATATTTACAATTCCAACATATAAAAGGTTTTTTTAAATATTGAAATAGATAAATCAAAATTTCTTGTTATAAAAAGAAATCTCACAAACATACCTTCGTGTTATTAACAATTTAAATGTTAGTATCTCGTTGATGTCTTTTGAATTAAAGTCATTTTCTTTTAAAAACGCATTTTAATGTTTGACAATAATTTATAAATGTTAAAAGAAAGATTTACGAATGAACAACAGCTACTATATTATTTACTTATATCTGGAGTATGATCTATGAAAAATATTTCCTTGAGGAATGTGGAAAAGTACAAAAAACTTAGTAATCCTTAGTTTTATATATATCTGAATAATTATACTTTGATATACGTAATGATATAAAGCTTTTAAAGCAAAACGCTATTTAGTTATTAAATTTAAATTATTTCCATTTTCAGCCATCCTATGGTCTTTCTAGATCCTAAACATATAAATATATGTAATGATTTATATTCAAATATGGATAATAAACGTAGATGTGTACACTACATACTCTTTTATCAGAAATTTTTTTTTCATGTAAGCGTACCCTTTGACTGGCGTGATGATACAAAAATTCAAAATGGCTGCTAAACATGGAACCGCTTCATACATATAATATACCCTCATACATACCATACTTATGAGTTCGTCACTCGCGGAAGAATAAATGTCACTTGATAACCTTCTTCAGTATAAACATAATATTATAAATTCTGTTGTATATATAGCTATGTTAAATATTCTATGAGTAGCTTAGTCGTTATTTCTTTACCAATAAATATAAGCAGAGTTCATTGTTACTAAAGACTAGGATTAGTAGGACAGAATAAATTTGAACAGGATAGAATTATTTGGAAATTAATATGATTTTAGTTAAATATAGTTTAGCTTTTGATTACAATTTTTGCACATATTTAGTGACTATACGATTGAATTTATAAACAGGATAAGTTCCAACTAAGAGTTAGTTTACGATGCCGCGGGCCAGGCGATTGGTTTTCATTAAAATGACACACCAAGATGTCATTTACTAGTAAGATAATTTTGTATTGCTTTTAAATTACCCCAAATTTACCAAATATCGGTATAAAGTTTACTTATGTCCTAAATTATATTTATTTTATCTGTTATAGTCATCCTCGTGATAAATAAATTATATTAATTAAATTATATATAAATAGGAAAAGACAATGCCAGTTAAGTACATATTTCGTGTGTTTGTTAACTCATTTTTTTAAAACAGATATTTATTCAAAACTAGCCGTGTACCAGCGGCTGCGCCCGCACTTCATATATTCTTCACTCTGTTTTAATTTTTTTATAGGGAACACTAATAACTTTTTAGTACCAAGATAAATTAAAAATATTTCTCATAAAGCACTTGTCCGTAAAACTGTGCATTGAATCAGATTTTATTCAAATTTCTATGAGTTTTAATTTTTTTACGAGGTTCCCTAATTATTTTCGGAAATTAAAAGTACCTAAGTACCTTAAGATACGCGTAATAACTTCAACTAGATACTAAAAAAAGTCCCGTCAAAATCCGCCCACCCGTTCTGCAAATTACCCGAAACAGCCAGATAGACAAAATTTTTAAAATTTGTATTTTGGTTTAGGTATCCCATATACAATCGTATCTATTTAGTACAAAATTGTATTTTGACATTACAAACAGATGCTTCGATTTTATTTATGACTATAAATTTTTTTAGAAACAAGATGTCTTCAACACCGTTTCAATAATCACTGTTCATTCACATTCGTTCATGTTCAAATTTCGTCTACTAGGATAGTACAATAATAAATTCATGGGAACCTTGTTTTCTTGCCAAAATCGTGGCAGCACCCAAACTATAGGTATTTAGTGTTTTCCTATTAGCCCGACCGCAAATTATAAATGTTGTTAACGCTCGCGCTGGTTATCAAATTAACGTTCCCCGACCCGTTCCAATTAGTGGAATAACAGCCTCGTGTGCTACAAATACTATTCATCAGCCTCTATACATGAAATGTAAATCCAATTCTGTGATACTCTCTGCAATATACCGCTTCAGACGCTTTTGGTTGAGGGTTTTCGAATGAATTATTGGAATTCCCACGGGAGGCACTATTAAGGCCTTTTAATGACAGTTATACAGAAGCGAAAATTGATTTTACATTTCTCAAGAAAGTATTATAGAAACTTGACATTAATTGTGAAAATTTAAGTGTTGAAATTATACTTTTAAATAATTTTGAAAAAGTACTTGGCTGTTAAAATAAAACTTACCTTTCCTATTGGAAGTTTACATGTCTTTGGAAGTTACAAATGAAAAATGTTTGAACAATTAAATTCTCGTTAAATTGTCAAGTTAAACTGAAAATTAGTAGTTTTTTTACATAGTGTCCACAATCTCACTTGATGTCTCAAGGTGGTAAGGTAAATACGCTGAACCTAGAATGTATGGTTGTAAATAAATGCTATTGTAAAACATTACAGTGTATGGTGACAGATTTTCAAACTTGAACGGTATAGCTTATTTACGTGGGTATTCAAAAACTCCTTCATACCATAAAATTACTCTAATAGCCAGTCCACCGCTTAGAGTTAAAATTCGGCCATAAATTCGGCCATTACATGAAAAGCGTATATATTATATCTGTATTTACACATATTGTAATATATGTGCTACGTTGTTAGGTCTTCCTGAAAATCTTCCCTTAGATATCGTAAAAGGCGACTACGAGATAAACCAAGGGATGGGCAGCAGCATCACGTACCACAAACACGTGACTTTGATCGCCAACCCGCCTGCGAATATGGCTATTCCATACTTATTAGGAGAGACCTACGTCCAGCATTAGACGTCTTATGGTTGAATGGATGGATGTATTATATTTGTATCTATATTTTCTGTCAATATGTATAATATTTATAGACGACAAGCAAAATACAGAATGAATGAAATGGAATTAATTTTACGAAGATAAAAAGTTTCCAAATACATAAAAGGATTCGTGATTTATACGCAGAAGGCTCTACACAATCGAAATAAGTCGACGCGACGTGAATGTGGTTATATTTGCCAACGAATTCTAAAGAAAATAGCGGTTTCTTTAACTTTCTGATATTTGTAAATTAAATGATTTCTTTTTCATTGATTATTAAAATAGATAAATTGGGTATTACTACTTACTTGATGTGACATTGTTCGATGCGAGGAACATATATGTGTGTATTATCCATAAGCTAGTGTCTTTTTTTAATGATTGCTGTATTAATAATAGTTTGTACCGTTTATCTTAATACACTGTAGTTGTTTTTAATTGTTACAATAAATATAACTTGGTCACAACTATTACTGCTGCCTGAGATACAGGTAGTCCTAGTTCAGCTAGCAACGGTCTTTAGTATTTAAGATTATTTATATTTTGTTTAATAAATAAATAAATTTGAACACTTAACAATTACTTATAAGAGATTGAAGTAATTATGAAACTAAGAAAGAAAAACACAGTTAACATTTTCTAATGTCCATTCAACTATTGATTGATTGAATTTGTAAGTTATTAAGTAAAGTTATTTTAAGTAATTAAGGCATTACTGATGATACCAAAAAACTGTATAATAAGCCAATTAATGAGGTTTTTATATATGTATTCGGTTAAATCATTCAACAATAATCATATGAATTTATAAAAAATGGAGGATCAAAATATACTGAATTATTTTATATATATAAATAGAATGAAATAATGAATACGATTATGTTATAATGTAAACACATTGGAAGACTTTTCTAATAACGGTTTCGATGCGTCCATGGTTACTCTAATGAAATCCGTAAAGCACATTATCTTGGCAATTTATTTAAACTTGAATATAAGCTAACTTATAGGGGTTATACGAAACTTTTATATCCACATCGCTGGCTAACCGTCGACGGACTAAATGTTTCGCCATTAATCCAACAACGGCGAAACTGTTTTAGGCCAACTTCTTCTAAAGTTACATTTCCGAAAAACCCGTTCAACCTTTTCAACTTTTGCCGAAGATAGGGCCTCACGCTTAGATGTTTAAATCAAAGTTAGCCGGTTTAATTATTGTTGTGTATCTTTTTTATAACTTGATATTTTGTATTGCAATATCAGGTTTTTTTACATGATTAGGCTATGTACTTAAAATCACAATTTCATCTGATGTTAAGTGATGGTATGGTTTGAGAGGACCTGGTTCTCAAGTGATGGAACCCGCCTATTGGTATATGACGACAGGTTTTCAAACCTGAGGATGGTATCTACCCAGGCGGGTTTTATTAGAAAATGCTCTACCACCATGTAATGGTTTCCTCACGATGTCTTCCTTTACCGAAACCTCAGTCTGTCTTTTTGTCGACTAGCTTTACATCAGTAAACTACAATTCCTTATAATATTAATTTGAATTTTCACAACGAACTCAATTTGTCGATCCAACTATATTTTTATTAGGCATTAATTCGATACATTTAGATCATAAAATGTATTTTCAGTGGCTTTACAATGGTATAATTATGTCTACTAATCTTCGATTTTATGAAGTTTCACTTATAAAAAATATACAGAACTGTTTCTTTTATATTATGACTAATACAATCATTTTTAAATCGCCGCTTTATATTTGATCAATATAAGCAATGCAAGTATTTCTTCCGTTCAAACAAAGAGTATAATATAGTACGTTTTTTTAAAACTAGATTGCGGTTTTATTGAGGTAATTACCGGATGCGAAGTGATCTTGTCTACCCTGAACATATTACACCAAGGTCGTGTGGTATTAATTTAATATTTTTTACTTTAATTATCTTATTAATTTACATTAATAATACCAAACACTTTAAATGTAAATCGATTTATTTTGAAGAAGGCGCAATGCAAGTTATATCTGAAAAAGATATCATTAAACATCGTTTTAATATGATAGTTTATATAAATTGCTTAATCATTTTTGTCATGTTATTAACTCCTTGAGCACTAACCTGGCGTTTACGCCAGCTTTCCATCGTTTTCCTATTTTCTTCCTATTGTCTCATTTTTATGGGTACTCGACACATTAACAGATCGATCTAAAAATGATTATATTGAAGTATATAATATTTTAATGAAACAATCAACAACTCTAAAATCAGCCTGAGCTTTCTGTGAAGAAAAACATCGTGAGGAAACAATAGCATGTAGGTAGCATTTTCTAATAAAGCCCGCCTGGGCAGCTACCACCCTCAAGTTTGAAAACCTGTCGCCAAATACCAATAGGTGTGTTCTGGCAGCATCACTTGAGAACCAGTAACTCTAGGCTTAGTGTGTATACTATCGTGGGCCACATCGTCACTTAACATCAGGTGAGATTGTGGTAAAAGCTATACCGTTTAAAAAATATGTATCTGTTTAGCCAAAGTCTGGATTCATTAGTTTGGAACAGTACTTTACTATGTGATTTTGTTTTTTTTTTACAAATTATAAGTTACTGTAAACTAGATCCTTTTCGATGAGCTAACAAATACGTCCAAAGGAATATCTTCTCTTTTTTTTAATTAACATCTTCCTTCTGTTAATCATATCTACATTGAAAGACAAAACCTTAAAATCGATTCCATTCTATTCAACCATAAGACGTCCACTGATGGACATAGGTCTCCCCCAATAAGGCGGGGATTACCATAATACGCTTGGCAGGTGAGTTAGCGATCACAGTAAATGTGTATGGTGCTCAGAGGACGCTGCTGCCCATCCCCTGGTTTATACCCCTTAGCCATCTTTACTACACTCACGGGAAGCTATGGGGTGGTACTATTATTCGCCGGCACCATACGATATAGCCGATACCTCACGGTATAATCCGCATTAAATTATACTGTAATAATTATTCATAAAATAAAAATAACTGTATAAAGTACAACAATTAAAGTTAACTCTAATACCAATCATTGCCTGCAGCTAAGAATTGCGAAGTGACGATGCGAAACAATATTTAGCTAACGTATTCCCAGTTGAACTTTCGCTTGAGGCGAATTTAAATATTAATCACTCAAGGAAATGTTTATTTAGGACTTATTACATCACTTACATTATAAGCTTAGTAAAACGGGCCAGTTTATATTACAGACGATGTGGATGGGTTTAATAAAACACTTTTTATAAAACTATTATAACGAATGAGCCGTCTACACAAAATCGATAATAGGTTACTCTTTTTGTTTCAATACACGTACATATCTTCTCCGTGTTATATCGTTTTTTTATCGTTATTTTTTAACCTATAGATAAATCGAGGAATAAATAAAACCGAAAGACATCAAGGGAGTTTTGGAGCACTTTGGAGCAAAATTTGGTATATCCTTAATTGAGACAAAAAATAGTATTATTAATAAAGGACTATTAAGAAACAAAAGAATAATTTCGATTAGTTAAGGCTTTATTATTTTACTGAAATTTATCGTAAGTTTATTTATCGTAAGTTTATTTATGATGATATTACTTTGCTAATTCCACTTCAAACAATATTTAGCTGTCAAGTTTTGTAGCAATTGTTATCATTTGAAGCGGAGTGAGCAAAGTAGTACGTACCAACCACATTATTTACTATGAATTTTCGCAAATTAATTCCTTCATCAATGAAATGACTAAGAAATATCTTTGAAAAGACGTAGAGCTAATAACCATTTGAATCCGAATAAGCGAAGTAATGTCAACTATATCGTAGAAATGTTCGATGCCAGAGTATACGTAACTACTATTAAATGTAAACATACAAAATAAATACATATACCGAGTCATCAAAGAATTTACTTTAAGTAAAATGGAACTCAGCGATTTAAATAAAAGCTATTTTGAAATGCATAAATAGCTGGGAGAACTGGTCTGGATTAAGACCATAGTCGATGTGCGCAGTGACAACCAGTTTGCTCTGTGCCTGCAATGGCCAGTGCGACTTTCGATTGGATCTAGGCGACCTCGACACCACGCGCCACGCCTAACCGTTCAGCCGCTGCGCCGTTCACATACTGTACCATAGTCATGATCTAAACTTGTTTACCAATATCTCTGTGCTCGAATATTTCGCATTATTTCGTTGAATACCAGTTTATATTAATATTATAGAAATTAGATTGAACAAATTCAACATTTATGTTAATTATTTACTAGACACTAAAATTATTATGTTTATGAGTATGTCTATAATTCCAATTCTATTTGTAAAAAAACAAAAGTATTTTTATTACTCTCAAGGTCTCATATTGAGAATAGTTCAAATGATAAATCATCGTTCATGTTTGTCTACTATAAATAAGTGCAAACTCATATAAAATGTAATTCATATTATAGATATGGCAATTTAATTATTTTATTATAAATTTTACGGTAAAATTCACAACAATTAATATCTATCTTTACTTATAAATATACTGGCTAGTGCCCACCACTCCGCTCGTGTTTGATCTGTTCTTTAGGTATTAGTGAAAAAGTGATACCTAACCTAAAAAAACAAATTAATGAAAAGAATGAGTCTTTGGTTTTTATTAGCGGAAAAAATGTACATAATAGTACATCGAAAAAAAAATTAAAAAGGCTCGATGGAATCCAACAAATAAATAGCCTATAACCATCTACGAAAAATTTTACGTGGAATGGTAGTAGTAGTCCCATCCCGACATGTTCAGTAGTTTTGAGGTGATGGTATCTCAAAGGACCCCCATTATCCTTCTATATATATATACATAGATAGAAGATAGATTCGCATTCAAGAGAACAGGTAGAAATACCAATCCAATCTAGATGACGTAATCATTCATATATATATTTGTTCGCCCTTTAATAAAAACGTGAATCGTATGACACTGAACTGGATAGAACACCGCTGATTCTTATTCTGTGCAACGTAATATAAACTGTTTTAATAAATACTACGCAATTTTGTAAAACTTGTAATTCGAGGTATTTTTTTTTCAATAAATAAATACGTCACTATAAAGATTCTAGTTTCGTTTAATCTTCTTTACACGAAACAATAGCTACATATATTCGAACTACATGAGCTACTGATTGATAAATTTTCTAGTGTCTCCTTCCTCTTAGGATTATACGACAATTATACAATATAAAATATAGTCGACGACATACATAGCCTGTAAGATTGTAAAAAGAATAATAAAACAAAAAAAGTAATTAAATGTGCATGCTTTCAAAGAATTCTTATAAAATAACTTTAAATTATACTTTTACAAAACTAAAAAAGGACGAGTGTGATTTGACTCGTGAACCGAGTTTTCAATACGAATTATGAATATCATTAATCGCAATTTTATTGATCACGTACTTTTTATTCCAGTGTAAAAAAGCACTTATAGTTTCCAGGTATAGTTAATAAAATACTTTATTCACCACAAGTTTCTAATATAAAGAAGAAAATATATTCAAAGAGAAGGAAATAATTCTTCAGTTATAAAGTCATAATAATATAGATAAAGCTACAAGAATCAATTAACTTTACGGTGCCTTCTTAAGACATTCAGAATTATTATAACAAGGAGAAACATTTGAAATCGGTTCTTCCATTAAATTTTATGAATGAATAAGTTTAAACAGAAAATACCCTTTCCTCATTTCAATAACTTATTATACAAATAATTGCCGTTAATCCCTGAACGGCGTAAACGATCTTCATCTATATTTAGTGGGAAATCAAATGGTGCTAACAAGACATCTACCTAAAACTTGTCGTATACGAAAACAAAGAAGATAAGCCTTCTCGAAACTACACATCTCACAGACAGTCAGCCGGAAGAGTCGATTATGGTACCATCTCGCGGATCATTTGCCCGATGTTTCCTTTACATGTTTCTTGTTTGTCCATATACATATCACATAAGGGTAGGTAATAAACGTTTTGTTAGTTAATATGTCGATTACCCATAAAAATGAGACAATAGGAAAACAATGGAAAGCTGGCGTAAACGCCAGGTTAGTGCTCAAGGGGTTAAGTAAAGGACTTTTTAGTTCGTATGTGTTTATTATCATATAAATAACGAAAACAATGTTTGTATGGTGCCGACTAAGAATAGTACTACCCCATATCGTGGGTGGTATATCCTGTGGGTGTCGTAAAAGGCGACTATGGAGATGGGCAGCCTTTGAGTACCAAAAAAAAACCTTACTGCTATCGCCAATCCGCCTGCCATGCGTGGCGATTATGACAATACCCTCCCTCATTGGGGGAGACCTAAGTCCAATAGTGGACGTTTTATGGTTGAATGCATGGATGGATAGAATATTTAAAATAAAGTTTTATAAATACTTTATTCAGCTCAATATTTTATTACAAAAGGGTATTGCGCACTGACAGTAAAAAAAATTATTTCAATTATTTTTAAATATTAACATTTAGAATTACTAAATTTGAAAGACTGTAATTTTATTTTCTAATTTTAAATTTATTCCTTTAATATTTCATTAATCGACTTAAGATAAAAACACTCGGTAAAACCTTTGTGGATTTCTCGATTCGTCATGAAATTTGTACCTTTGTAAATTTAATGCTTGACTATCTACGAAGTAATTCTATCGTACATCAGTCGCCTATTGTCTAATTCAATTCCCAAATTATCATTCATTGCGCTGTATCGGCAAATAATTTTCATTCTTTTTTGTATTATAATTTAATACCGATAAAACAAATTCAAATGGTCTAAATAATTACAACTGTTTACCAAATGGACCTTGTTTGCATAAGCCCAACCCTTTGTTTTACGTTATAATAAATATGTACGTACTGTGTTTAAACTTGTGTTGTGTTATGGGTAAATAAAAAGTATTCTATTCTATTAGGTATTTTATATAACAATCTATATAAAAATATATATTTAAATTCTATAAGTTTTTAACCCCTTGAGCACCTTCCTGGCGTTTACGCCAGCTTTCCATTGTTTTCCTATTATCTTTCTATTGTTTCATTTTTATGGGTACTCGACACATTAAGATACGTTTTTAATTTTATAATTAGTGTTTTGGCCTTCTTAGGACCCAAATTGAATAAAGAATTTGATTGATTGATTTTTTTTAATTAAAAAAAAGTTAATTATTTTATCCAAATTAAACAATAGACTATTTTAGCTCTTAAGAACTGACATTGCTTTGTTAATAAGATTTACCTATGTTTATTCGATAAATCATATTTTAAATAATGAACTAAGAAATTTATTGACTTTACATTTTCGAAATATTATAAAATTCTATTAATGGAACGAATTTTGCTTCACTGTTTACAGCAAAATTATACACTGTTTCATGTAATATCAAAGGTTGGTGTTTTGTTACAAACATATGTGTTCTTGACAGTTTTCGTAACAATTCAAATTAACTATTTAACCGGTAACAAGTAATTAGATTAAGATATTTCACGTAATGTTATAATTAAAATTAAACTCTACTTTAATTATTTAAAATTAATAGACTAATTAATAACGAAGTATTACTAAAAACTTTTATACTTTTAATATTATGTACGAAGTACTATGAAGTCTTTATGTGAAAATAAATAAATGGGTACTATATGATTTTTAATGAGCGTATTACTCTGAAATATAAGTAAATATATAAACATATCTTTTTTCATACTTATCACGCAATTCTCATTTATTCACTATTTTGATAATGTGTTACAAAGACGATTTATATGTAATGACGTAAGACTTTACTTTATATGTAAGCATATATAGAAATCACTAATTAAATATATGTTACTGATATTGCAGCTTTCTGCAGGTGAATGAATTTTTACAGCCGGTTAATTATGTACTTTTTGAGTTAATTCATAAAAAACAAAGAAATAATTTTACCTCCTTATAAGTCATAGTATAGTGTAATTTTTGACCTCTTACAGAAAATAATTTGTCCGTTCTATTAATATGTCGATTACCCATAAAAATGAGACAATAGGAAAACAATTGCAAGCTGGCGTAAACGCCATGGTAGTGCTCAAGGGGTTAAGAAAAAGATAATTTAAGTAATTTTGTGAGTAAAATTGTGACATCGAATGCCAAGTCAATCGACTTCGTTTATTTTCAAAGACCTTTGACCCAAAAGAAAACGTAATGAGTATCCTTGTTCTTTGACGTCGCTTCGGTGGCTAACACTACCTTAGTCTACTATATATAATTAATAAGGTTTTTACTTACTAAGAAAAAGATCAAAGAGATAACCTTCTTTGAACAGTATATTCGTGTCTATATTGGTAAAATAATGTTAATTAAACTTATTCGAACTATTGAAATTAAAAAAAAATGTATTAGTAAAATCAACACGATACACTATGATTAACGTTTTATGTTAATTCTTTTTCTTCTTTGTCATTTAGTAGGTAGACACTTTTTCTTGATTATGAACGTTTCTCTTTTAAAAAAAAAAAAAAATTGAAATCTACCAACTAAATTTTTTAAATATATTTTATTTTTAAATAAATATATTGTGAAAATAAAATCAGGACATACATATATAATCAAGACAAAGCACAAACGACTAAAGAGTCTCTCAGACTCTTTCAGACTCAGAAACGACTCTTTCAGAAAGAGTTCAGATAACGGGCAGATAACTTCAATATTGTGTGTCCAGCCGGAGTTTTGCTCCGCTGAATAAATAGAAAACTAGAAATGATGCAATATAGAAGCAACGTATTATGGCTAGCACACTTAAAATTTTAAGGTTAACAATACACCTTTCTTAAGGCGGCAACTCTTGCTAGTATTTATTGTATGCAATTTTAGTTTTGTTTATCGATTACCTTTAAATTAGATGAAAAAAAAATTAATTATTGAAATTAATATGACGCCTAAAAAAGTTTGGCTACAAATTTTTAAACTTGGGGATCGCTTAAGTGATGATGGCGCAGTTGCTAGTGGGCCGGATTTCGCTTCAATGGACGCGGGTTCGAGCCCACCTATCCAACTCTAAAATCAGCCTGAGCTTTCGGTGAAGGAAAACATTGTGAGGAAACCATAGCGCATAGTGTGTTTACCACCCCGGACCACATCGTCACTTAAAACCTAGTGAGATTGTAGTCAAAGCACTTAACCTATACCGTGTAAAAAAAAATAGTTGTAATATAAAGTGTTATCTTTTTTTATATTATTCCAAATTCACAAGATCAGCAAATATTTTATATGATACGTAACCTTTTGACCGCGACTGACTTGATAGAACCTGTTTCCGTGCCACGCAAACAGAGCACGTATTCGCTGACCACACCAATTTATGATCTACCCATGGGTAGGTACGTACACATGTTTGAATTAAATGACACCAGAACTGGTTGTCGGATATCTTTGTCTATAGCGCCAAAGGAGTGATATTGTATTGTCTACATACCGGTTTTTTGCGCGTTTTTCTTATTTCATTTTAACCCTACAAAGTATAAGTCAAATAAGTAATATAGTCGTGTGGTGCTGACTAACTGACTAAGAATAGCACCAACCTGTATCTTCCCGTGGGTTTCGTAAGAGGCGACTAAGGAATAAACCAGGGGCTGGTCAGCAGCATCCTCTGAGCACCACAAACACCTACTGTGATAGCAACCCCGCATGGCGATTATGGCAATCTCCCCCTTATTCTTTCGGTGAACCTACATCCAACAGAGGACGTCTTTCGGCTGAATGTAATTAATTTACCGGATTTTAAAAAAGTATTTAACATGAAACGAATTAATGGTTTGTATGATATTATGTGTTAATTTTACAATTTCATTTAGTAGTCATTAATCTTATAAATTAAAATACTAATTCAATTTATATACTACAGTTGTAACACAGTTGTTATGACACAACCGGTCAGGTGCTTCTTTAACCTCATTAGGACTAATTTAAAAGTGACGTAATAAAAAATAAGTTTTCCAATAATCGAATTTAATATGTTTATGATGTGTTATTTAATATATTGTGACTTATTTGTATTTTAATATTGTTTTTATTTCGCCCTAACTACTCTTTATTAACGTATCTAAATTTTAATAATTAATTTAATACTAATTAATCTACACTAATATTATAAAGTGGAAAGATTTGTATTTTTGTATGTAACGAATAAACTTAAAAACCACTAAACTGATTTGTATGAAATTTGGTATGGAGATAGTTTGAAATCTAGGGAGTGACATAGGATAGTTTTTATTCCGAAAACCCTACGGGAACGAGAACTACGTGGAGCGCAGCTAGTAATATTAAAAACGCGAATGTGTGTTTGTTACACCTTCATGCTTAAACTACTAAGTCGATCATTATGGAATGTTCTATACTCGTAGTCACGAGTACAGAATAGGTTATAGGGTATCTCTTAACAACGAATTAATAGACAAAAACAACATTTATACGAATAAAGACCCGGGCAAATGCTAATGTAACAATATGATAATGAATTTTCCCTTACAAGTTTTCGCAAATTAGCAGCTAGTGTATATTTGTGTTAGGCACAAATAAAAATTATATACAGAGGTGTATAATAAGTAATGTTAATTTTTGTTATCTTAGTAATGTTTTAAATATTCTATGTTGAATTATTTTGATATTGATAGTATAAAAGAAAATGGTTATATTTCTTTTACATCTCTATATTTGTTGTGTTAGGCACAAAAGAATAAAAAGCGACGTGTCCGTACACGCGTGAATGATTCATGGACGCTGTAGTCGTGTGCAATGAATCGGCAATCGCGTGGGTTGCGCCACGTCGTACCGCGGTTCTCCGTCCGGGCCTTTCCACTGTACCCCAGTAGAACATTCTTGTCGCGGCATGAATATTTGAAATATTTATCGATATGTTTGTTTAATTTACGGTAGTAAATAAAATATGAAAATTTCCGACTATCTATCCAGCATAAGGACAAATAAGAATTCTTTAAGATTACTAAATTTGAGTGAATATTTTTTTGTGTAATCTTTTGTCTAATGCTGACTTCATTTATTCAATGTATTGATATAAGTTCTCAATGTTAAGTAAATTTTATTTGTAGGCATACTAAATGATTGTAACATAAAAGTATACCTAAATAAAAACGACGAAGCATTCCATTGCGGTCACATACCGCTCATCCAAACCAGCCGTAGTCAGCCATTTTGTTAAAAATTCACACATTTAATAGCTTCATTTTGTGATTTGCATAAATGGTAAACAACAACACGACACGTAATAACGTTCGCTCATGAAAACCGACTCGAGAATAATATTTTCAACACTGTTTCGGTTAAATTTTGTCGGTGTTGTTGCATTTTATTCTATGAATTTTATTTACGTACTAAATTTGGTAGTGGTTTTTTTTTCAAATTTTGTCTTTCTGTCTTTTTCTTCCGGGTAATCTTAAGCCTCCAAAAAAAGTCTCGTCAAAATAGGCCCCGCTGTTCTGGAGATTACCCGGAACAAACCAACAGACAGACAGAGAAAAATTGTAAAAATTGTATTTTTAGTATATGTATTGTATATACATTCGTATGTATTTAGTAAATAAATGTTATTTTAATATTACAAACAGATACTTCAATTTTATTTATTAGTATAGTTATAAATAATTACACGCACACGAGACGCATTTATACAATACATACCCACTATAATAATTGTCTATACGCATTTGTAGTTACTTAACACAATACATCGGGATTTCAAAACGCTTTTAATTGATCAGCGACTCGTGCCGAGAGATTAATTATTATATGACAAAAATGTAATTATTTTAAGCTTCCGCGTTTTTACAGAGAGTGAAAGTTAACGGACAAGTTTAGAAAGTATTGGGTAAACGATTGATATTTGCATTAGAAATTCGTGAAACACGATAATTTCCCACGCGGAGATTGTCGCATCATTTGACCTAGTGTTTTTTTTGTGTAATTGAGTGAGGATTGTATAGTAAGAAACAACGATATTTTCTATCTATATATATAAAAGGAAAATGAGGTTACTTTGAGGTACCGTCACCTCAAAACTACTGAACATATCGGGATGGGACTACTACCGTTCGACGCGGAATTTTTCGTATATGGTATATCGTATTTAAATATTTTTTGGATTCCATCGACCCTTTCTCATTCTTTTTCAATTTACTTTTATGTCTATTTTTTCCGATAATAAAAACAAAAGACTCATATTTCTTCATTCATTTTTGTTTTCTTAGGTATGCAGTGGAGAATATGTGAAAGGTGATCAAAGCCGCGTGCCCCAGTTACTGTAGAAATACAAGTATATTATTAAATATTAAAACATAAAAAAGTTCAATACTTTCATGAATAACAATGTATTTATATTACATATGAAATATCGATACAATTGTCTTTACTAATAAATAATATATAATCTTTAATAAATAATGCCTACTATTAATTATGAGGTCAACTAAAACTAATCTATCGTGTAAATATGCCCACATTCATTCAAGTTACACAATCTATTAGATGCATCAACGATAATATATACGCAATTATGTATATAATTTACGATTCCAATTGTGTCTATGAATTATTTTAAGTTACCATGTAGAGTAATTTCCGAATAAAAATTAATGGTGAATGAATTTTAATTCAAACTTACCTGAAATGTTGTTAAAGAAATGTACAAATTATTTATTATTTCGAGCAGCACTATTAAACTATAGTTTGCAAATAAATAGAACAAAATATAAAGTCATATGCAAAAAAAAAAACTTTCTCTTGCATACATTTTAATGGAATATTTTATAATCAATCGTATTACTTAAGCAATTGATATAACATTTCTTAACTTAATAAAATCAAAACACAACCTCGAAACTTTTCTAAGTGACCTTGTTTGTCTTCAAATACAAGGATATTCAGGAAGGACTGATGCCTTATTCAGGAAGTTAATTCTGTTAATGTCACTCTGAGCTTAGTTTCATTCCGAACACGACGCATTAATACCCCAAGAGGCCGGAAGATATCGCAAACAAAAAAGAACTTAAAGGGTCCTACCAAGTATATAGGATGTGTGCCCTTGAGATAAGGTTGTATGAATTTCTTATTAATACTGTTATATTTGCAATGTAATTAGTTTTATTAGTGTCACTTAATAACTGTAAATCATAATTTTAACGGTAATAATTAATATGGTATATATATCGAATGATAGTATCACTTTTTTTTAAATATTGTTTTGTGTTTTAATTTATATACGTAGTTTATAGGAATATTATACAAACTAGGTCGGTTATAAATTCTTATGATGGATTTTTTTTTTTCAGAAGTAAATTGCTAATTTATACATTTAAATTTTACATAATATAACAAAGCTTTTCATACGTGTATCAACGTAATTGCAAGTAGGTAATAATTATTTGCAACGTCAACAAAGAATGTAATTATTTTACAGGCGAAGCGTTCCTCTGAAATATATTATACATATAATATAGAAATAACTTACATAATATTTAATAATAATTATTCACTCCTGTACATTTCTAGATGTAAAGTGTTTGAATAAGTTAGTAACATTTAGTGGTAGATTTTGAACGGTATTGCTTATAGAAGTTTCATTGACGTCAATAAAATTAACTATGGAAAGAGAGACAAAAAACAACAAAAAAAAAATCTTTGTGAAAACGCTCCTCATTATTGTTAAAATTAAAGCTTTTACAATAAAAAAATGTGGATCAATCTCAATTATTATATTTCTCGTTTATATATTTAGTAACATATTCAACTTTAGTTACAGTAGTCCTACTATATCTAGGCAAGTTTATTTTGTAATTTATATCTTTAGTAAATACTACTTTCAAATAATTGAATGTAAATTAAATGTGTAGGAACGAAATTAAAAGAGCGACCCCTGGATTGCTTTCCGCAAATAAATGAGCTTTGCTTTCAAGTGGCGTTTATTGCCTTATCTCAAGAAGAATGATGGCATTATAGCCCCCCAAGAAAAACTTGTACCATGTCTTTGAACCTTGGCAAAGGATTTTGGACTCGAGCCAATATCATTGCGAGTGACTGGCCTTCTAAAAAGGCGACAACGTGGAATCGGTTTAATTTTAGCATTTTCTGTTTACCATTCTTAACATTTATATACTAATAACTATAATGTGCAAATTTTAATCTTAGTATTCGTATTTATTACATTTAGTATGCACGAAATACTAAGTCATTTTATTGATTAAAAAAAAAAAACTTTTTTTTATTTACCATCTTTAAATTATGTAAAAGGCAACGTCTATCTGTTGATAGACGTTCTGTCGTAGTGATGTCTGTTCGTATCTCTAGATGAGTTGCAGTCCCAACCATTAGGCTAAGTATTCGGTTTTATTATAAGATCCGAAACAACATTACCGATTTACCTGACAACAAGTTCAAGCTCTATGTTAAGCAAGTCTTAATTTCAAAAGGTTATTACAGGCTGGATCATTACGTGTCCGATAGTGATGTCGGGAATTTACATCCCTCTCTGTGCATCCACTAACAATGATTGTATCTGTGATTTGTAAAAATTTTATATACTTAATGATAAAATCCATATTCCGATTTATAAAAAAAAGGAATCAGATCGAGTTTTTTTTTTTTGTCGGCTCTTCTCGACTGAGTTTTTTTTCCGAACCTGTGGTAGAGTTTTGACGTTCATAAGCGCCTTCTTAGGGCCTAGAATAAAGTTTTTTATTTTGAATTTGTCTGTCTGCCCATTTGTTGACGTATAATTCGTGAATCACTGAACCGAGTTACACTATTCTTTTTTTTTTAAGTATGTATGATATAGAAAAAGTAAACAAAATAATATTTAAAAAAACAACAAAATGGCCGTTATCGTGTTCTATCCATTATATATAAGGCAAAGTCTATCAGTCCGTTACTATACGCAAACGGAGCTGCAGGATCACCCCTACTATAGTTATAAGATATAAAGCTGAATACAATTTACTGATTAAGTAATTGTTTTGTGATATTGCCTACATTCTCCAAATTTCTTCAGTACAATACAGTTTTACTTTAAAGACATTAAATATTCTTAATATGTTCATGAAAAAATTATTCCACTACCTAAAAGCATATCTATACTTAATTGTTAAGCAATATTCTTAATTATATCTTACTACAAACGATCTAAATATACACGTTTCCGAACAAATCATGATATAAAAAATCTATTATCGACAATAGCAGATTTGTTGTGCATGTTGGCAAGTGCTATAATTTATGAGAAATATTTTTACTTTATCTTAGTACTAAATTTTTTTAGGAAAGTAATTAGCGTTCCGTATAAAAAAATTAGAACGCAGTGAAGAATATATGAAGCCCGTGCGCAGCCGCGGGCCCACAGCTAGTTTATTTATAAATTTCAACGGATTACTAAAATACCAAATGTTTATATTAAATCATTTTTATGTAATTCTTTTAAGATAAGATTACAAAAATATCGTAAAATTGGGACTCAAGAACTTATATTCATGGCCGTAATTTTTTTTACTAAATTGTGCAACTAGCGTGGTATGCACCTGCGCATTGCATCTAGTTACTCTACTCGTTTATGAAGCAATCGATTGCTAGGCCAATTTAACACGGTCTCAGTACTCTGTTCTCATATTAATTAACTGTTAAGAAATAGATTTCAATTTTCTATATTAACGTGTTGTGTTAGTATTTATACTAATTGCATGTATTGTTTGAAATATCTAACTATGGTTATTTTTAATAACTATCGTGGTGAAATATCACCTGAAAATATAAGCAACTAGCTGATCGTTATTAACAATTTATGTTTTTATAACCTTTTTTTTCTAAATTGCACGAGGAAGAATGTTGGGCAATTTTTGACAACAATTCCATTTGGTGTTAAACTGTATTTAAAGATTATTTTTTTGTTTAACTTACAATACGCTGTTGACCAGAAGGGCCTTGCTGAGCACACTCAGCGAACCTAGACTTGACCTGCTACCCGTGTTAAAAATTCCGCGGAATTTGTCCTACTAACCTAAGGATTAGTTAACCTATAAAGTAAAAGAAGTGCCTTACAAAACCCATGTACCTTGTGTGTAGTGTGTAAATATGTGTGTGCAGTATGATGCCAGTGCATGCGGTTTGAAGATAGTAAAAATATGAATGGTGATGAAATATGTCTATAGTTGTCTTACAATAGATTTTCAAACTTGAAAATGGTTATTTTCTAGGCAGCCATAAAAAGACGGCTTACCAGTATGATTTGGTTCAATTACGTTATTTCTTTCGATTGTACCCAAATCGATTCAAATGATGTTCATACGCATTACCACATCATGCTTATTAATTTGTCTGGTTCTAATCGATAGGATATAGATAGATATATCTTTAGTATAGATATACTAATATATAAAATTAGAGTGTCTGTTTGTAATATCAAAATAACATTTATTTACTAAATAGATATGAATGTGTATACGATAACTATAATAAAAATACAATTTTTAAAATTTTTGTCTGTCAGTCTGTTTGTTTCGACTAATCTCCGGAAAGGTTGGACCGATTTTGACGGGACTTTTTTGGTAGATAGCTGAAGTTACTCTGCGTAACTTATAGTACTTTTCTTTTTTCGAAAATAATTAGGGTTCCGCGTAAAAAAATTAAAAAACATGAAACTTCGAATAAAATCCCATTCAATCGTCAGTTTTACGGACAAATGCTTGAATTTAAGGAAAATGTTTTTAATTTATCTTAGTCCCATAAACATTTAGAAAAAAAATTAGGGTTCCGTATATAAAAATTAAAGCGCAGTGAAGAATATATGAAACGTAGGCGTAACCGCGGGCTAATACAACATAAACGTTATACAAAACATAAGAAGTAAGCTTTTCTTTTCGTGTTCAATGCTGTTTAAACTATTTACCATTAATAATTGTGTGTGAATAGACGTCTTCCGAAGCGTTAAACTTGTTTCAATTTTTTTTTTTATATGTAGTAAGATTTCTGTATTATATATAATCTTAATATAAATAGCTAATATAAAATAATTATTTTCCTCTGTTTATAAACCGATTTTTCTGTGTTTAGTTACTATTAATGAGCTTTAGAAATATTGAAACATTAAGGTTTCTTTCTTCAACTTTTTCGAATCAATGATGGTTTTGGTCGAATTCGACTACTTAACAAAAAACAAGTACGAGTAAATAGATAACAAGAAACAAAATACCTAATATCGTCGCCATATTGTTAGTATCAAGAATTATAATTTCTTTAGATACGTGATTTTATTATGCGTATATTAAACAATTAATAATATTCAACACGCAACTCTCGCATCGCAGGATCCGTTCACGGAAAGTGGCTCGCGTAACAAAGGAACTGTAACTTAGTACGTGACTAGAAATATGACGCATTCAAACACCGCGTATTCTATTGTGGTGTGCCCGTTTTGTGGCTAATTGGTTTGGACGGGACCAGGATCGTGAGAGAAAGTACGAGTGCACTTGGTAACGCATGTGTGCAAATTTAGTCTAGTAAATAGTTTCACAAAAAAAGCTCAAAAGCTATACTGAAACATGTCCAAAGGCCTAGTGCATCGCCCTGTAGGTTCAGGGTGTAAACCCCGAACAAAAACCAATAAACACAGAAGTCGGCCATCGCAAAACACCTGTTGGAAGAAGGAATCCAGTGATTGAAAAACGAATACCTCCCATGCGATCGACAAAGTGGATACAGTGAGTGTAGTGTTTTAAAATGAAATTATTGACCATAAACAGACGAAGGTAGTTTCCCATTATTACTCCGCTGACGAAGACACCGCAATACCTCAGTCGTCTCGTGAACACAGCCTGTGTAACGTAAGCGAAGCGTTGAGAAATTAATCAAGCAAGTACGCATTCTAGACCCGAAACATTAATAAAATATGAGTACAAAACGCGAAAGTTTAAAAAGTGTTAACTCCGTAATGGGTCTTACATGTATTACTTAAACATCTAAGGGGCGAAATGGTCTATGCCAAGGCAGCTCAAGTTTTTTATCAGTCGGGCCAAACGGACGGTTTAGAATTTCTCGGCAGGCTACTGTTGTTAACTATAATAAAATATTGTTTCTTATTTTGATCTTTTGATAACAATAAAGTTTTAGATTTACTATTTATTTTTTTGGATAACGTTAAATGCCCTGAAAAGTCATTAAAATTATAAATTCCTGCGCGAAAACGCTAGCCTCTATATTCTTTTACTTCCTGACGTCACTGATCATCAACATCCTAGGGATATCAATTCTTTCCGAAAAAGAACGATTTTTTTATTCAACTTATCCCAAAAAAAAATGTAAATAAAAACTATGGTAGATACCTATAATCAATATGATTTCAAACATAGCTTTTGTTGTTACAATATATTGATTAAATTAGGTGTTGATAGCAAGTATTTCCGGGCGCTTGACGCCCGGGTGAGTCCCACACTGGCACGGAGTTCGTCCCTCCGTGCCCCCTTATCTATTGCATTGGGGGACTCCAGTCTCACTAATGCAATAGGTAAGGGTAGTGCGTAAATGCATTTCCCCCCGTCAAAAAAAAAGAAAAAAAAAGGTGTTCATAGCAACAATAGGTCACAAATATGTTGTTGGGTTACTATTTTTTAATACAACTAAGATCTAAGTAGAGTTTTTTATCAATATGTTCTATTAGTGACCGGGTATGCAATACTTAATTTGGAGTGAATATGCTTTATCTACGCGGGCCAATCAAAAATCGTAAGCGGGCCACATTAAGGCTCGCGGGCATAAGGTTGAGCAGCCTTAGTCTATGCTATGCTTATGTTGAAGGGATGAGGGACGGAGGCGTCTGTGTAGTGATTACGTAAGCCATATTAATGTATTTTCATTAAAAAAAAATTACAAAATTATAAAAATGCTTACTTAAACATGTGGCGTCGATGGTAAAAGTTTTGCTTACTAGGTATAGCTGTAAGAGAAAGTGGACAGGGGAAATTTGATCAAAATTTTACTTATCTAATAATTGATAACTTAACAATTTTAACGAAGCGGTAGCATGAAGTCTAACTGAAAATAACGTCGCCCATAATTTACCGCGTGTTATATATTTTACCATATATTTATCAGTGATAGAGAGCTATTCATCTAAATTGTAACGTTCTTAATTCCTTTTAAAATACGAGTGAAATTAATAGAGTTAATATGAAAAGAAATTATTATGATAATAGTGATTGAGTTACTTTCTTAAATACGTTTTTTGACAGCTATGTTTTTTTTTAACAGGAAATGGTGTTTTTGTACTTTAATTAATCATTTTTTAGGATAAAGATATTTGTAGTTTTAATTTTAAATACTAACATAAAACATAAATGTATAAATGAAACATAAAACTACAAAAAAAAAACTAAACATCTAAATTCGTAAAGTCCGTTAATCTTAACATAAAAATTCGCATCACGTAATAGGTTTAAAGTATTTTTCATGGCACCTGCCGTGCGAAGCTGTTACGAAAGTTGTTTGTCGTCATTAGCATATATGTACTACACATTAATACACGTAGTAAATAATGCTATTTTAGTATATAGCATTTAGGTAAACAACAACGATGAATTAATAATAAACAAATTACATGGTTTTTAATGAATGAAAAATAGTTAATTTAGATATTTCCATATCCATCTATCTACTAGAAAGCATTATTTACTACGTGTGTATATATAAATAGATTTTTTTTTATTTAAAATAAATAGTAATACAAAATTATTCAGCTTATGTATACATAAACAAACTATATAGGTGTTATCAAAACAATATACATTTAATTGCTTTTGGCTCTGAACCAACGATGTAAAAGTTTATCATAATTTTCTACAATTAAAGATGATAATTGGTGGTATTGCAAAATGAATTTAATTATAGAATTAGGTTTAGAAATATTCGTAAATAATTAGGTTATGTATACAGAATTTCATGGAGAAGGCGAACACTACTTTTCATTGCTGGATTACATGGAAAGGTCACCCGTCTCGTAGTTATAAAATCCATAACAGACTTTGGTATGACGGACGACCGAACTGATCGAAGTTATCAGTAGCCTTGCCGACATTGTCACTTAAGGACGTCATTATAGTAGCACGAAAAAAATATATAAATTGCACTATATATGCAACTAACGGACATACAGACATTGCCTTTTATAATACATATAAATTGTTATAACGGCGTTAACGTTGTAGCTACAGTCATAGCAATTTTTTTGCGCTTCGATAATGACGTCCGTACCTGACTGTACCTACAAGGACTGACTGATAACTCCGGTCGTCTGTCGTACCATGTACGCGATTAGGTCCCCGCGTCTGTTACGGTTTAAAGAATTAATAAAATAAGTTCACTAGATGATATTACCATAAAAGATAAATGAAATCTTACATCCACAACATACTCATATTTATAAACAACATACTTCAATTACATTCAACAAATAGTGAGCATTAAATAATTAAGAATTGCACTAAAATTAAGTTCTAATTAAATAATGGAATTTTGTCTCTTGCTCGTTTCCTCTTCTCAGACAGAACTACTGTAACAGAATCCAACAATAAATAATTTATACAGTATTAATTATTTCGTTATTAAGTCGTGTGGTGCCGGTTTAAAAATAGTACCACCCCATGTCTTCCCATGGGTGTGGTAAAAGGCGACTAAGGGATAAACCAGAGGATGGGCAGCAGCATCCAGACCAAAAACACCCATTGCGATCGCCAACCCGCCTGCCAAGCGTGGCGATTATGACAATTCCCCCCTTATCTAAGGGGGAGACCCAAGTCCAGCAACGGACGTCTTTACAGTTGGATGGATTATTTCATTTTACATCGATTCTTCTACTACCAGTTACTAGAACATTTGAAATGATGTAGAAATTCAAGCAATTGTTAATCGTAGAAAAGCAATAAAAAAATCAAAGGTACTTTTCCATATATTTTCTTGGTAAATAATACACTTTAATTTTTTAATTAATTTGCAGTTAATGCTTATAGTAGGTGGAATTAAGGTGACACTATTCGTTTTGAATATAAATAAGCTACAAATTTCTCAAATACATTAATATAATATATTTAGAGAGCAAGTCACTGAGAATCCATTTCAATACGATCGTTGCTTGAAGAGCGTATTTCAAGAATTGTAATTAGCAATTCTGTTTGTGTATTGTAACAATGTAAACAGAAGCTAGCACGCAGATAACACCATAATAATTAAACTTTGCAAATGAATCTAAAATACGATTAATTATTACTAAGTATATTTTTGTTCAATTAAGTAAAGCCTTTAAAAAATCATAAATTGAGTCCTGTAACTTGTTAGAGCAAAGCGAAAGTTAATTAAACTAATTTATTTATTAAGGCATTGTATTATATTATGTTGTTTTATTTTTTATAACTGGATATTAAGACAATGAAATATGAATTACTATTATGTCAAGCAAGTTTTAATCTCAAAAGGTTATTACAGGGTGGATCATTACGTGAACGATAGTGATGTCTGGAATTAACCCATATCTCTGTGCTTCCGCTAACATTGGTTAATACTATGATTGTATAATTTTTCAAATGATATAAAATGATATATATTATATGAATATAAAAAAAGAACCACATCGAGTTTCTTGCCGGCTCTTCTCGACCGGGTTGTTTTCCGAACCGGTGGTAGTGTTTTAGACGTTCATAAGCGCCTTCTTAGGGCCTAAATTAAATAAAGATTTTTTTATTTTGATTTTGATTTTGACTATAATACGTTTCAAATTAATTACCAAAAAAAAAATGCCCTAGCAATAAATTAAATTTTGAAATTATAGTAACATCAGAAAAGTTTCATACATTTATCTAATACCTATCCACTTTTATAAGAAATTAAATTCTATTCTCTATCAACACGAACGAGACGTGACAACAGTAATAAAGTTTCAGCAGGTAATTGCTTTGTTTCCTTCAAAAGGCTTTATGGCGGTGACTAGCTCCATTATCTCCTACTTTTCCCGTAATTACACGTTAGTTTCTTTAGAAGTTTTTTTTGTAAGAAAAATAAATGGTTAAGAATTTTTTTTAGAAATAGTTTGTGATACACACCAACACACGTAAAACATATTACATTTAAATTATATCCACTTTAATGTGAATAAACTTAAATAAAAATAAATAGAACAACAATTATTTCGATTTCGTTTTTGGATTCATCTTTCTATAATATCTATCTAATATATTTGTCTGATATAATAAATCACGATAAACTAGTACCTATCCCTTTATCCATATTACTGCACGTTAATTTTATAGTAACTGTCAGTAGAACAAAGAACCTTATTAAGTGTATAGATATCTATTTCTTAGAAATTTGAAACAGTTTAAGATTATTATATTTATTCAAACAACTATAGAAATACACTGTTGAGATATCGAAGGTATTTCGGCTAGAAATATTTGATTACAACAATATTGGTTAATCATAATTTAAAACCAATGTCATATAAATTCTCCTGTGTATAAAAAGAAACGATCACCGACTTTTACTATACAAAAGCTAAGCGTAATATTTTAACTAGATGAGAATAAGTTTACTTTACCAAAGCCGAGATAATCTGTGTGCGTTGTACGACGAAGGCGGATACTGCCAGCCGACCTCGGATTAGTTTCCAATGTGATTCATCCGAATCACAAATTCACCAAACAAACCTCTTTTTTCTACCCACGTTTCTGATGCCAATGTCAAAAAGAATACAACTGCGCATCATGAAGAATTTAAATAACTGTTTACTATATTATTTATTTTATCTTACAATTCTAGGAGCATATCTTGTCGTTGTCATGAAAGCAATAACGGCGCGTTTTCCATCAATTTTATCTGCGCTTTATATACTAAATCGATAAAAGTAATTTAAAATTGACAGTACTTCTTGCTATTCCTGCTTTCAGAACATCAGCAGTTTAGTTAATTAAATAACTTTAGGGTGACACCGAAATAAAACGTGCAAAATCTATTTATTGTGACCGGCGTACTCATTAATTCGATTCAGGTATTCCAGAAATTATTCGACGCTCACGCCCTTTAGAACCCTTAGGCAGTAGTTGGCAGTGTGTAGCTACTGCTATTTGAAATATATTTTAGGAATTAATAATCTAAAATAACTTGATTTTTATATCTGAGAAAAGAAAAAAAAACATATTGTTATAGCAATTTATAAGGTATGAGACACAAATAAAATGAAAGTAAGTAAATTATGTAAGTATATAACTACTTTAAACTCTTTGGCTTTGTTCTCAGTTCAACGGCAAACTTTAAAAGTTTCTACAGCCCATAGAATTAGGTAAGACCAATTACCACCGTCATCGCTTCACTACATACCATCCTACATCACCTTTAATGTGACGTAATCTATTAATCAGCACTCTGTGAAGTTAGCATATTCCGTATTCATATAATATTTAAAAATTTAAGTTAGGAATAGGGAGATTTTTCTAACTAGAACAGTTTCTCCCATTTTAGAAGCGAGTCGAAAACTAAGTTTAATCGGAAAATAAATTGTCACGTTGTTTCGAAGCCGGATCTAAATACCGATCACACGTCAACAGGCAAAATTCTAGCAATTAAAATGATTCTCGTTTGATTAACAACCGTTTAGAATATCGGAAAATTTAAACGATCCGAATGAATAAATTATTTAATAAATATTCTACGTTTAATATTAATAAAATATATTTTGATTTACAGAAATCTACGTAATCTTTATAAATCTATAGGAATAAGAAAAAAACATTTCCAAAATCCAGAGAAGTATAATGAAGTAGAACTAAAGATAAGATTTTATAAGATAACAGCTCAAATCAAGGTTCGTACGTATTATTTGCTATAGGAGGTCGGTGAAGCTGTTCGGAAAAAGGTAAAAGATTGTGGTTTTTATCAAAATAATTAAATATAAATCGTGCACGAAATTTTTGAGAATTACAATTATTATATATATAACAACAGCCAAAGTGCATTTATTCAAAATATTGTACTAAAAATGCTATAATTACATACAATAAATATAAATAAAGATGCTAAATGTTTCGTACGAATGAATGCAACATAGATTAGGTACTGGGTAGAGAGCCATTGCGCAGATCTTTGTCTTAAGATAGAATGGAGTAATTGGAATTGTTTTCAGCAAATTCACGAGTGTGACCAATGTAAGGCACTACTGACCTTACACTGATGTTCCAAGCTTTACACTTTAGCACTTATCAATGTTATATCACCAATGAGAGAACAAGCTCGACACTTAAGTTCCCAGTGTGACCAACTGGTATTTAGTCAATATGTCCAAGAAATGATAGTAATGCTATACGTACGATAATATTTGTCATTGAAACAAAGTAAGAAGTTGAGTCGGTTCAATGTGACCCGTACAAGCATCTCCAATATTTAAGCAATATTTTTGCTTTGACCTCAATTGAGCCATTATTTATGTGCACCTCAAAAACCGATACGGGTAAAATTTAAAGAACCTAACCGGGCAATAGTAATTAGCGAGTTTTTTATTTCAATTATAATGCAAGAAAGAAAGTAACTATAAGAATGTTATTTGTTACCTTGACTATAATATTGCAAAGGTAATTTACACAAGCCAAATAGGTGAGCCGTTACCTCATATATAATTTTAGATTTCTTCACAATAAAAAAATAATTGTGCTTATGGTATTTACATAAGTAAAAAAATATTAACCGGATAATTTAATAAAAGATTGTAATTTGGTCAATGGAAATGTTGTACATAAATATATAATATAAATATTACTAGTTGTTTGTCCGTATATTCAAACATTCTATACCGCCAGATTTTCTACGAACCCGCCTCTCAACTAACTGGATCCTCGGAATGGGAACTGAAGGCGAGAGTCCTCGTATCACTATATCGGTGGCGAGTATTGCACAATTGGCAGTACCTTGCTGAATCGAAGAGCACAAGTCGGAATTCTACTAGGTCGGAATAGAATCAACGACTAGCGCATCGCACCATAGCGCGGCGACCGTAGAAGCCATTAGGCCTCACTTAGGAGCCTGGCTACGGATGTGATATGGGATCTGGACCTTCAGAGTAACGTAGGTAGTCTGGGGTACTATATCACCTGTGTGTACGGCCAGAAAGTATCTCCAGGGTGCCATCATCATACCTTCCGTAATTGCAAATATTTTCGAGAAGTGGTTATTGCAGTTGCGAATGATCTATACTTATTTTTCACACATAATAATAATAAACGATTATTTACGATACCGCCGATCCCGCCGCTTGGGATGCACGGCTAACTTTGCTCCCGCACACATTCCGGGTCCCCCTCCTGTGGCGACCCAAGACGTGCTTCGTTCCCCAACTGAGGAGGCTCTTCACGCCGCTACCAGCACGACACAGAGACACTGAACATGCATTAAGCATTATACGCATAAAACTGCACTCTCACTCCTGCACATAACTCGCAGGTACGAGTATATAGGTCCTGTAGGGTACCTTTTTTTTAAATATATTAAGTAAAAAATGTAGGAATTAGCTAGAATCAATATTCCGTGGAAACTTTTCTACACAGGTAACGGCCAAGCCGAGGTTCGTACCACTTTGATGCCCTTATGCCAGTTACCTTTTACGGCGAGTGCCTTCAGTACTCGCCCCCAAAGTTACGGTGAAGCTGTTAAGACTCTTCTGTCCAACAGCATTGCTAGGTTAAAAAAAAGTCTGCTCGATGCGGGTGGCGCAAGACCGGTCGTCATGAAGATCTTTGGGGCCATCTATATCCAGTAGTGAACGCCCTTCGATTGAATTGATGGATGGAAGCATGAAGATATATGGGTAAAAATACATGTCCAGACGTTATCATAGCATTGGTTTTCACTTTTCTTAATTAAAGATTTCCAATTTCCGTACCACAATTATTTACATCCATTTGAAAGTTTTTCAAACACCGTCCTCATCTATTATCAAATGATAATAGGTATCCTATAATAGGAGTTTTTAAGTAAGGATCTTATTATAAAAACTCTATTGTATCAACTTAAGTAATTTAAGTATGATACTCGAATAAAACCTTGCATAATTTATGTCAGCGCAATAAAGATTGTTTCCTGAAAACCTCTGAATCATGTATTTTTCAGTATTAACAAAGAGTATTTATAATATGGAATATATTTAATAGGTACAATTTTCATTAAAAAAATTGTCACTTTTTAAACAAAAAACAGTACAAAAGCTATCAGTAACATTAATATTTAAAAATGAAAACTATATTTAATCACAGATAGTTGAAGAGTTAATTTTCGTGTACCACAAGCTGTCCTACTGGCCTTTACTTATTATTATTTATCAATGATGGTTAACCAGACCGTTGAATTTAATATTTGCAATTATTCAGTTCATTTCACTAATAGGTTATATTTGCTGCTAATATATAATATGTCGAATACCCATAAAAATGAGACAATAGGAAGCCAATAGGATATCAACGGAAAGCTGGCGTAAACGCCAGTTTGTTGCTCAAGGGGTTAAAGATTATAATAACCTTGGTTTATAACAAAAATATGTAATAAGCAAGAGCCGATAATAAACCTATAGGTAAGTTATAAAATCTGGTACATATGGTATGATTATTCAGCTAAATAGGAAATATGACGAGCCTGATTTTAAAGTAATTTATAAAGTAATTATATAATTTTAACTTTTGATATGATATCATATATTAAAAAGATAAATTGCTTGAAATATTATACAAGTTTTATAAATAGTCAAAGCGAACGTACAAAAACAAAACACATTCCTAGGCCCATATTACTCCGTGCTTGCTCCATTAGGTGGCGGGAGGTGCCGGGGGGTTTAGTGGGTAGTGACCAACGGCGCTTATCGCTGCGAGTCCCACACTAATCCTGTGTGACAGCCTCTCGCGCTTTCGTGCGAGAGACTGTCACACATCTTCGTTTCGTTTCAGCCAGATCTGGAAGGGAGGGGTCCCTATCAGATCTGGCTGGACGGCTAGTGCGTAAATGCATTCCCCTCGAAAAAAAAAAAAAAAAAAAAAAAAAAAAAAAAAAAAAAAAAAAAAAAAAAAAAAAAAAAAAGGCCCATATTACTCTAATAGCTGTGCTTCAAGAAAATCAAATCATGCATTGATATTTATGCCTAGAAAAATTCTCATTTACTTTCCACTTAATGCTTAATGCTCGTTGCCATATTATGTATAAATATTTAACCTTTTCATCTCTCAAGATTGGGATATTATGAATAAGCAATAAATTATAATACGTATAATAAACACATATGTCAGTTTACAACGAAACTATCTTAGGAATATTTGTTATAGTAACAATAAAATAATAACACTTACCAAAAAAATTGACAATCCAATAAAAATTACAAATAAATCACAACAGAAACAAACACCGGAATGGAGGTTACAGTAACACTACAGACGGGAGGGTTATAAAATAAAATTAAATCACAAGGGTCAAAAGGATCACACAATTCAAAACACGGTCCTACAACGATGTCAACACAGGACTTGTCCGTATGTAATAATAATATATTAATTAAACAATGCTGCAGCACTGACGGTTAGACACGTTTCATAATCGATGCGTGAGTGTTGTAATATTTACGTAATTTTTTTTTTCCGGACTGTCGTCGTGATGTTGTCCTTTTCGAATTAGAACAAGCACTCACGGTGAACGCGCGGGCCGCACTGCTTGCCTGTACGTAACGCGAAAGGTCGTTCGTTACCCACATTCTCTTTCCGCGCAAGCCTTCTCAAGTTAGACAGAAACAGAACATCTAAAGCTCCGCACGCATTGGTGCAAGTGAGACGAACGGGCTCATACGAAAACTTAGAAGTCGAGCCTTTATAGTTTCAAGTTAAAGGCTGTTTTTCGCTTGTGTGAATTGAATTTATATTACGATATTATATAGGTAATTTTGCACAAATAATAATAATTGCACAAAGGAAATAACAAAAACACTCTAATTAATGAATGAACGTGCAGAGCCTTGTGTTGTTAAATATTTTTGTTAAGTATTTTAAATTGTTTCTGGCATTTAAAATGTCAAATGAGAAATGTCACCTTTGAAACTTAGTAATTAACTTAAAAAGTAGTACGAATTATGTAACTAAATTTTTATCGATTCTAAATCTCATTCACTGGTAAGAATAGATTGAGAAAATAACTCTACATTTTATAATAATGAATAGGACTTTCATTCGCTCACATATGAATGTACTGTAATCCATTGTTATTTTCCATTTCATCTACATACTTGTATTCAATGTGAGTTAAGTTTTAACCGTAACATTCTGTTCCATTCCAATATTTCGCAAGAAATTAAAATATTTGATAGCCAGTCAGTCATTAACAATTATTACGTAGATATTTTAGAACATTACTAATGCATGCTTGATATGGAGGCCAATACTATAGACGTATATTTTAATACTAGCTGTCCCCGCGACTTCGACAACCTACATTTTGCCTCTAGATAGCCGTCCCGTCCCGATCCCCAAAACAGCAGAGTCCAGACCCCACCGAAACTATGCACCCAGCCATTCTTGCCCTAATAGGCCTGAATGGCGTCCTACACAGTATACTACCCATGTGGTGATGAGTGTGAGGGTGATGAATATTAGTGGTAGCGGAATTTCCGCGAACATCCATACTCATCTTTATAATATTAGTATGATGTTATTATGCATACACTTCATTATTATGGTTCAGTGGCTTGAAAAAATGAATAAACAGACAATTTTTTTAGCCTTCTATTATTATAGTATTATTTAGTATTGATTACCTGTGTCCTTTTAATGTTTAAAACAGTCTAAATTATTAACAATTAAGTATAGCGCCATCTATGAATAATCGTCAGAAATACATAAATATAAAAGTCAATAAATAATTACTTTATTAATCTGCTTCGTTAATTTTGGAGTCGGAGCCAGCTAGAGTTAATCAATGTACTCATTTACAAATAAAAATCACTGCCTAAACTTTATCACAATTACATATATGCTAAATAAATGACTAGGGTGATTTTAAAGAACAATTAATCAAAATTGAATTTAATTAACGACGTGCATTTATACAAGGTTATTATCTACAAGCTGGCACCGATTTCAAAATTAACGAAGCAGATTAATAAAGTAATTATTTATTGACTTTTTAGTGCGTTTTTATAGTTTATTCTTTAGAAGTCGGTTTTGTTTTTAAATATGTCGATTACCCATAAAAATGAGACAATAGGAAAACAATGGAAAGCTGGCGTAAACCCAGGTTAGTTCTCAAGGGGTTAACAAAGTTTTTGAACATTTAATAAAAGCTTTATAACAATATTATGTACTGTAAATAATATTTCAATAAACGCTATAACCAAAGGTTACTGAGTAAATATAAGTTGATCTGGGATAAGCAAACATTAATTAAAACTAAACCCGATGGATTAGGTGTGTCTGTGTTTAGTTTTTGAATTTAATATACTGTACACACAAAAAGGCTCAAATCATTAATCTAGCAGTTTGTTATAATCCATGTAAACAGATTACATAACAATGAGGCTCTATTTAATGGAAACACGTTATATTTTTATTGTAATAAATTTTGATTACGCATTTATAAAATCATTAAGAGGATATGTGGACAGCATTTATTCCATTCCCCTAGATAATGGTATTATCTATACTAATAAATAAAATTGAAGTGTCTGTTTGTAATATCAAAATATTTTTTAAAACTAAATACATATAAATGTATGTACGATAAATCCACCAAAAATACAATTTTTAAAATTTTTGTCTATCAGTTTGTTTCCGATAATCTCCGGAACGGCTGGACCGATTTTGACTAGACTTATTTTGATGGATAGCTGAAGTACTACTCCGCGTAACTTATATACTTTCCATTTTCTAATATATCTAGGGTTCCGGGTAAAAAAATTAAAACTAAAACAGACTAAACGTCGAATAAAATCCCATTCAACGCACAATTTCACTGTCAAGTTTTTGCATTGTGAGAAATAATTTTATTTTATCTTAGTACCGATATATTAAACAAATATTGTACCGTACAAAATAATTAAAATGCAATGAAGAACGTATGAAACGCGGACGCACAGCTAGTAGTAAATATATTTATAGCATATAATATATATTCACCATCGCCATGCTCGTTTTACTTTTTATTTTATAAGGTTAATGGCTTTATAGGTATATTATATATATTTACTTATAAATTTTCGTTTTTTTTCTATATTATGCCAATTCTTATGTAAATGAGGGAGTGGGTAATAAGGGCTTTGCTGACGAGGGGTACACTAAAAAATTTACTTACGTAAATAATAGTTGAACGAGTTCTAAGTTGAGATTGTGGTCAAAGCGCTATCTATGCCTATTTTAAACACTCAAACTATAATATATATGAAGTTCAACGTACACCTTATTATATTGGAACACCATCCTGTAAGGGCGGGCGAGGAAACAGTCCAGGGCCTATATCCTCTGCTGTAACCTCTTCGCTGCCCGCAACTGCAGGCAGGTTCCTGGGGTGGGTGGTAAGTCTTGTTTGGTTTCTTCGTCGCCGCTACTCTTGTCGGTCCTCGACGATGAGGTTCCTCCCGGGTTACTACCGGAAGTAGTTCGACAATATCATTATTAACACTATTTAGTATAAAAAAATCTCAACTGAGATAAGTAATATAACATTTCAATAGGTTAAGTCTATTTTCTACAGAACTATGAATTCAGACACATACAGTTTTTGTTAATTATTTTATAACCATTATAGGATTAGATAATACAATTAATTAAACGCTAATGTTATTCAAGATAATCCAGTCTAACAACAAATATTGGAACCGGTAGGAGTCCGGTATCCAATTAGCCGTAATTAAACCATGACATCAACTTGTTTAGTAATTCTTATACCTTGCTTTTGTTTTCTAACATTTTAATAATGTGTATTATATAAATCGATTGCAAGACAACGAGTACTCTAATTGCGAATTTCGTAAGAACAACGTGAAATAAATATTTTGTTAATATTAAAATATTAGGATTCTTTTACAATAAAAATTATTATATGAGTTTTTTTTTCTTGTCGCATGGGTAGTTTTTTTTCCATGGTGCGTGAAAACATAAACCGCCATATAAAATATTCCATCAATAGTCTATCAATATTCAAATATTCTTTTACACGTTTTAGGTTTACGTTTCTAAATTTTTAATCAAAATAGTTTTCATTCCTTTAGTTATTATTATAAATGAATAAAATTCACTTATTTCAACGTAATACAATATTATCCATTATTTAAAGTTCACACTGTTTGCCTATACAGCGGTCCAAATAGTCGTTCATATCAATAATCGAATCTATTTCTTTTTTAATTTTTTTTGTGTTTCTAGTAATATACATTTGGTCATTTTATATATTTCAATCGGTGATGTCTTTATACGAATAATAAAGTCTATTTGTGCTTTTTTTTAATGTGTCGAGTACCCATAAATATAAGACAATAGGAAAACAATGGAAAGCTGGCCTAAACGCCAGGTAAGTGCTCAAGGGGTTAACTAAATAGGATGATTTATTTCAATCTTTTATCACATGTTTATAGATAAAAAAAAATCATTTAAATTTTTCAAGACGCACTTTATCAAATTTTGGATTTTAGCTTCCGGATTCGGATTTCGAGGAAATCTTACAATTAGAGTTACAACTTTCTGTAATTATATTGTAATTATTTCACCCCTTTTAATAATATTAAATGTAAATAATTATTTTATTACAATTAAAAGTCAAAAAAATGTTATGATATTATCATTTATACGTACTAATTACTATTTATTAATCAAGAAAACCTCGAATTCCAAGTCTGTAGTCATTAATGTGCGTTAAAGTGTTTGAAATTGGACGGTGGCACATTTACTTCATAATAGATATATGTAGAATGTACAAATATACATACTACGCATTGCGCTGCGGTCGGTCATACAAGGTTGAATTACCTTAAATTGCCTTAGAAAAAGTTCCGTATCGAAATCCGCTGTGGTAGTGTCAAAACCAGGCTTTGTTAATTTTCGCAATAAAAATATTCGTAATGTTATTTTAATACGCATGTTTCTTAATGAATATAAATATCTAATCGTATTAATTATTAAAAAATATAATATTTTATCAACTTACTTGTAATTTTAAGTTATTTTTACATGGTTTTTGAGTAGTAATCAACTACATATAAATTATTTGCTTAAAACAAGACGTTAATAGAGTTAACATTAAAAAAATGGTTTAACATCGCAGTCCATTAAATTGTTTAAAACAGAGTAATGTAAGAATACATTATTTAAAAACAAAGACATTATATACGTCTTCTTATAAAAATGCATCTTTGCTTAGTATTTGCTTTGCTTTTGATCGTTTCCTAGACAATGTTTTCACCGTGGTATATCGTTACATAAAGCAATATTTCAACACACACTTACACTTTTATTGAATTATTCATTATATATATTGATTGACTAATTCATTACACTGATCATATACCGTTGAACTTACAAGCTATTTTTTTTTTTGCAATAGGTACCTATGATGATGTAAAAATCCACTATGAAAGGAATTTGAAAAGAAATAAACCGTTGTATGAAAGCCCGTCATTTTCACACTAAGAAGCATGATATTTAATATACATATTTCTAGGTAGAAATAAATGTTTACGTATTTACGTTTTTCAAAAATACCAAGAAGTCGATGAATTAAGCGTTGTAAATTTGTATATAAAATTTGTATGTTCATATATATATATATATATATATATATATATATATATATATGACTAATTCATCAACGTAGAGCCTAAACCGCTGGGCCTATAAACTTGAAACTATTGATTATTCAAATTATATATAAAAAATTTGATGTAAAATATAAAAAAAAACATTGTAAAATCTTATATTGCTTAATTTGTTTCATATATTTATATTATGATTAACTAATCTTTTAAAATTTACGCATAAATTACTATTTCAATAACAAAGGTATTTCATTCATAAGCGGCGCGAAGCCTTCATTCGTTCGTTCGTAGCGAAAGTGAATCGAGGGCATGCCAAGGTTCCCGATCAATTTCTTATAATGGTCTAACAACAGTATATATAGCTTCGGAAAAAATATAACGATTTATAGTCACGTATTCTCTACGGGTTTGTAAGAACGTGACATGAATGTCGCTTCTAAAAGGGGACTCCTAAAATATAATAATAAATATAAATATGACAAGTAATAAATAAATACACAAAATAGCTTTTATACCTCCATTGATCATTCGACTTCATTTCATTTTCCGTTTCATAGACGGCCAAAGGACGTCACGAAGATACTTTTTTTATTATATTACAACTACAAAGGAATTCTTTTAGCCGTAAATAATTTAGGGCCTCTTTAATCAGTATTAACTAATACACTTTACTAATGTAAGATTTTTTTTGTGTATTTTTGGATGACAAGTCTCTGGATGTTGCTGATAGGTCTATTGTAGTTTTCTTTATATGCTATTTGTCTTTATCCCAACATGGATTTTTTAATTAAATTTTCAGTATTCTGAAAATTTTGTAAATTACTAAGAAACTGAAAATGTTTACTAATAGTAGTTTTAACGTTTTCGAAAAAGAGACATATTCTTTGATGGAAAATACTCAACTGAGTTAGATTTATCAAATAATGATAATCATATTTCTAATACAATTAGATTAAAAAAAAACACGAGTAACAGTATATCAATGATGTTAAAATAAATCTTCCCAAGTTATTGTATACAGAAACCTCTATAATAAGGAAGGGTTCAGAATTTTGTTTTTATTTAATCTTCACGTAATCTGGTCGTAAAAAGGATAACAGAAGCGGGCGGCTGGTTTAGATCAGAAACGGGTAAGTGAGCACTATATAAAAAATAGCTCTATTAAAGTTATAATTTTATATAATTGTTTTTATGATGTTATCAATTTCATGACTGAGCTATCGCATGAAGTTAGAGACACTTCTAGATAATATCACCTATGATATCACACTATAGATGTCATGTAATAAAGGACACATAAAGGTACATTTATAATATATAAAATTATACTATTGTTACAATTGCGTTATTTCTTACTGTTTTACTGCATACATTTCTCGTTTGCATTACAAATTTCAGAAGACATTAATAGGAAATGTGGGCAGCGTGCTTTCCATACAACCGTATGTCTCTGATTACTCTCTGGATAATGGCATTATGTACCACATTTATGACATACAATATACATATATCCACCACTAGCCTGCTTAAAAGTTTCCATTTTTTTCTATATATTAATTATTATAGAAAGTAGCCTTCGAAAATGAAAAAGAATGCTGAATTTTTACCGTCTTGTTTAAACGTCCGTAAAACATATTTTCCATAGCCAAGGTCTTTCCAATTTTATAATTGAAAGAATAATTAAAATCGGCGCAGTTTTAAAGAAGGAGACAGGGAAATAGGAAGTGATGATTTAATCTATTTAACATAGGTGTAGTTGTCTCGAGCTGCAGTTTTCCCTTTCTTGCTTTATATTATAACTTTTTCATTCGGGTGCAACGCGATATCAATTTATTTCTGAAATATCTACACTTAAAACTTTTTTACTGTGTGTGTGTATGAACACCACTATTATGAACACCCATCTCGTCGTGTGTGTAATACTATGTGCAAAAGTCTCAAGAATACAATATTGCTTTTCCCAAATTAAAAAACAGCGACTTTTACATTATAACCATTGAAAAATATTGATAGTTTACCTCTGCATATATTAAGATACAGTGTACGTAATATAATCAGTCAATTACCAAAAACATGTTCCTACAAGTTTGTTGTTAATTGCATCAAAAACCAAAAATGTCACGCTTTATCGATTTAAACTTTATGTAATAATCATTACAACTAACTAAAAAGAATGAAACGTGACTTAGCTCGTTCTGTTTTGTTTCTATTAATATACTTGTAATAAATGCAATGCAATGCCAAATTACAGTTACATGAATATGTTTTAGGGAGATCTTGTTTATAATTACTGCATATATAATAAATACATAGAGTTCTTCGAACTTAAACTTCTTTGTTTCTTTTTCTTATTTTTAATTATAGATCAGCCTGCAATTCTTTCGCCATCAACTTGTTTTATACAATATTTGAATAATAGAGAATACATCTGTAATTTAAAGGAAGAATCAAAAACCAGATAAATGGTTCTCGAGCTAAATAAGCTAAATAAAAGAATTAAAGAAGCGTTCTCTTTTACAATATATGAAAAAAGGCCAATAAAATAAAATTTACACTTTTGTAATAATGAGTTCACTAAATAATCCGTGCTTATTATTTTAATTGAGTTGATGAGATAAATAGGTTTATATTTTTATGTTTTTAATTTTAACTATTATGTTGAATAAACCATTGTGCTTTTTTCATTAAAATAATACATAATTTTTAGTTATATTCGAGGTAAAGAAAACACTATTAGTAGCTACTTATGGCTAAAACCGCCCGGTGTCCCGAATACATACTGAAGATTTCATAAACCTGGTTTAAAATATAATACTAAATATTTACTTTTTAATTAATATCGTATATGAGCATACATTTTTTTTTTTTCTCCATTTTTTGATTTAAAATAAACGCGACTTCTGCAAGGGTACTACTACTATACCTTTAGGCAGAGTAGGTTTTGGGTTGGGAACGGCCGTAAAGTTTTTATTGTTTCCGGGTCACAGCTTCCGGACATTCGGTTTTCCAATCAACATCTTTATAGTGATTGAACGCGTGATATAAACTATAAAATGTTTAGCGTCGATTATTGCTTAAGTTTTGGGTAATAGTACATACTGTTAAATAAATATGGAAATATTGATTTCAAATGTAAATAGATTATTTTAATGGACTAAATGGACATTCGTCTGTTGGACTAAATCCGACCAAAGTGGTCATTGGAAATTTGAGGAAGAAATGTTTTATACTGATAAAACTAGCTGTGAGCCCCCGGTTCCACTCGCGTTTCATATATTCTTCACTGCGTTTGAATTCTTTTAAACCCTAAAATTTTTTAGTACTAATATGAAGTAAATATATTTCTTATAAATTCAAGCGCTTTCCCGTAAAACTGTGCATTGAATCGGATTTTATTCAAATTTTTATGAGTTCTAATTTTTTTATGTGGGACCCTAATTATTTCCAAAAATTAAAAGTACCCTAAGTTACGTGTAGTATCTTCAGCTATCTACCAAAAAAGGTCCCGTCAAAATACGTCCAGCCGTTCCCGAGATTACCCAGATCATACAGACAGACAGACGAAAAATTTCATGATTGTATTTTTGGTATAAGTATAGTATATAAATTCATATCATTAACAAAAATTCATTTTGACATTACAAACAGACATTTAATTTTTTTTTATTATTATTACAAAATTACACCTCATCAATGCTAGTAGACAAAAAGCGAAAAAAAGAAAATTGATTTATCTATTTATATATAGTTAAAATTGTAATAAATCTACTTCCGGACAAACAACTTCATATACATTGAGCATTAATATTCGCTAAAATGTCAGTAAGTCGCTAATTGCGTGCGACTCTTACCCACAACGAGATTCTCAGTTGGCTGTCAATAAATGATTGTGATTCAACTCCATACAGTGTTTTCTTAATTATAAACAAAGGAGAAAAGTGCACTAACAGAATTATAAACAATGTGAACATTTTATTTGTTTGTAATTATAATGTATTTGAATTAATTTGTGTTTTGTTTCACTTTTTGCAATAAAAACGGTTTCGATTACGAAAAAAGATATTCACTCTTGTCTGTCTATTATATTTTAATAATATAATCTTTTGAACTGGTTCGTTTTACAATAGTTTTATTAACAATTTTATTTTTTTCTATTTTCATTACTTATAAAATCCGTCCCAGGGTCATTGTTCATTCAAAAATATGTAATATTATCGAGTGTAATTCTTCTAGGTATAATGATTTTTATTTTTCGTTATTAATTAATAAAAAAAAATAATTAAATCACCCAATAGTAAAATTACAAAGCTATTTATCCGTGTTTTATATGTTTAACAGTGTTCTATAAATAGACACTATTTTTAGTGAAGGATTGTTTGGTATACTTACATTTTTATTATTATGTTATTACTATCCAATATTAACGGCCAGTGTCCCTTATCTAAGGGTTCTCGAGAATGTCATCGCTCCCCAGAGATTGGGGACAGTGGATTCTACGGAGAATATACTCTATGATGTTTAAGACTTATGAAGTACGTAATACGTAGATTCAAATAATATTATGAGCCTGAGGTTTCGGTGACGGAAAATGTCGTGAGGAAACTATAGCATGATGGTAGGGTATTTTGTAAAAATGCTACTAAACGCTAGTAACCGGTAAACGGTAGTAACCCTCAAGTTTGAAAACCTGTCCTCAAGCACCAATAAGTGTTTTAAGTGCCAGTACATTAAAGAATCGGTAACGCTTGGCGCAGGGGTCCATAAGCTGGGGTGATTGCTTACCATCAGGCGGGTCGCATGACTGTTTGCCACTTTCATAATCTATTTTTATTTAATTTATACCATAGATTAATATATATACAAATATGCCCAATGTCGTATTATATTGAGGCCGACATTGTTGGGAATCTTTCTCATATTTAAATGTTCTACACTGTATCCAATTTTCACATTCTAACCCAAAATTCTCTTCAATTAATGTGAAATTAAATTAAATCAGATATTGTCTTGGTTTTCATGAAATTTGTAGCAAATATGTTTTGGCTTTACTAAAGGTATTGTCTTTCTGAATTTATATTGTCTACTAGCTGTGTGCCCGCAGCTGCGCCCGCTTTTCACTTGTTCTTCAATGCGTTTTAATATTTTGTACGGAACCCTAATTATTTTCATAAATTTTTTTTAGTGCTAAGTGTAACTATTTCTCATAAATTCAAATACTTGCCCGTAAAACTGTGCATTGAATCGCGTTTTATTACATTTTTTATGGCTTTTAATTATTTTACGCAGAACCATAATTATTTTCGTAAATCAAAAGTACCCTAAATTACACGGAGTAACTTCAGCTATCTACCAAAAAATCGTGTCAAAATCGGTATCTGGAGATTATCCAAAACAAACAGACAGACAGACAAAAAATTTAAAAATTGGATTTGTTTAATTATTTTGGTATAGGTATCGTATATATACATTCATATCTATTTATTAAAAAAATATTTTGACATTACAAATAGACACTTTAATTTTATTTATTAGACAAGGCTTTTCTTTGCGTATGATTTTCATTTAATCGAGTGAACTTATTTTTTACATTAATATTTATCCAACCAACTTTGAATGAAATTGTCGTGAGAAATTCTGAATGTACTGAATTATTTATTGTTTAAGTGGTTTAGTTTTTTTTATTTAGGCCCCTCCTTAAGCAGATCTTCGTGGCAAGTATTTATAATATTAAAGAACTGATGTTATTAAATGCCATTTATGAGTAATTATATCTACTTTGTCACGTAGCTGTTGGGTATTTTCGAACATTAACAAAAACAAATACTGTATAAAATTTACTTAAAACCTCTTGCGATCAACGGGAATTAAATGTTTTGCGAATTAAACTTTACTTTCAACGATTCGATTCGTTAGATTGGCACAGAATATATATACGTGACCACCTCTGTTTGTCGACAATTGTTCTGCATTGCGGACGCCTCATCTACATAGTCAATTCGCAAAATACGTAGACAAAATTTACCCTATAAAAATAATCTCTATTGTTTTATTTTTCAACTCTTAGCTAAATACCACTCACATACCTTACATATACGATAAGTAATGAGAAATAATTGTTTTAAGAAATGTTGTCGGTTTGCTCAAGGATGACTGAAAGAATTTGGTTAAGTCTGGGGGGACGTCAACTGTATCATACGTACTTACATGGGTTCTATTTAAAACCTTACGATCCGTAGTTCCCTTTAATTTACATATAGCTGGGATAAATTTCGCAAAATTTACGTCTGCGGCCCAAGGAGAGATCCGTACCACATTGGTAGCCTTGCGCCTAGCTGCACCGCTATTCCCGCTAAGAGCCCTAAGCCCACGCCTCAAAAGTTAGGTGAAGCCGTCAAGGCCCTTCCAGTAATATATATGCGTGCAGCACTTATTCTGTACAAAAGTAGTCCCCTGTTTCCTTCCTGGATTATGGTTAATATTTTTATACCAAATAATATATATCCACAACCGTCATACTCGTACGTTTTGATTTTTTTTTTCATAAATTACTTATTGTAGAAACTAGGAGCCTTTAAAAATGAAAAATGGTTTAGCTTTATTTTCAAACGTTCCTCAAACAAATTTGATGGATAAAATTTTAAAGCAAAGTCTTTCTTATACTATAACTGAAAGAAAATCAGTTCAGTTTTAGGGGAGGAAATAGGGTACTTACGAAGTAAATGTTTTCGTCTATTTTGCATAGGCTAATCAGCCCGAGCTACAGTTGTCCCTTTTATAATTCTTTCTTTGGGAAGCAACGCGATAGCAATAGATTTCTGAAATACCTACTTTTGAAATCTGTTGCCGCAGCAAGTCCTCTTAATAGGTCATTTAGAAAAAAAATCTAAAAACAAAATTGTCAGTTTTTGTTTAAGCATTGAATTGGCTTAAGCACTATAAATTGTTAATATGTTTAACATTGAAAAAATAAGTTTAATAATTAACCGTCAAAGTGAATTCAAAATTAACACAAATGGTACTGTTAGGACAAAAACCCAATAATACTGTAATATTTACTTAACTCTCAGCTCAGGTTGGTTTACTTGCCCATTAAATTAGTACTTAAGATTAACCGCTCTCGAAAGGGAGTAACGGCAGAATTGAAGATTAAACTGACGAGGTATTATGGGTAGGTATTAAATCATTGACTATTCATCGTCTTAATCGATTTCTAGGTTTTGTCTGTAGTTCTACATCATATTAGACATAGAAAGGTACATAATCTTTCTTAAGATGTCAACATGAAAATCGAGTGTGGGAAATAGGAATATAACTATTAAAGCTAAAACAACATAAAGATTCTTATTATAAACAATATGCCTTAATTAGGGAGGAAACACAGAAAGTTATGTTTAAAATTAAATTCTATTTTATGGTTACTTTACCATAATATTATTATTTGAGATTATGGTATTTAATTATATTATATGTTGTAATATCACGGTTCGCAATCAAATTGAATGTAAAGTTTTGTGGATCAGTAACCCATATTATTAAAATAAAAATCTAGGTCTCAGTAATCATCTAATCATTCAGATGGTACGACACGGAAGCGGGTTGTATTTCATGAAGCTTCCTAAGTCTAGTTAACTCTACTATATATATATATCAAAGTCCGGTTAGTAACAACACTTATAACTCAAGAACGGCTGGACAGATTTTGATGATGTCTAATTTGTTAGATTGTTATCCTCTCCGAATAGCTATTTAGACATGGGAAAAAACAGAAAAAAAAATTAAGAAAATTATTTTTTTTGGAACTATAGTATGGAACCGATTTATTGATTCTGTGACGGTATGAAGTTCACCGGGTCAGTCAGTTTAAAATAAATACCTTTACATTTATTATATTGAGTTATATTATTTAATTTGTTTATCTATATATAAATCTATAATATGTCATTAATTTAAATATTTTGTGTTTATTATATTATAGATGATCTTCACTATTTGAATGTGGGAAATGTTCTTCAAAAAAGTTATCTTAGTAGAAATTTGTTCCGTATGAGCTGTCATCAATGTGTTATATGCGGTGCCATCGCATTATGAAATCTGATCAGCAATTATCTGTAACAGAATAAAACTCGATCCTTCCACCGGAATGTAAAAATTAATTAGAAAATGTCTATAGTATGAATAAATTATCTAGGACATCATATCAGACTAAAATAAGAAACCTAATATATTAAAGGTTATAGTCTAGTAATTGCACTAACAATAATTAATGCACGCTTCATTTGTGAAACTACTATAGTATTAATATGGATATTGCTACATTCAAAGCGGTAGGATATACTGCACGTCCGATTCTGGGGGCATTAACATGAGTACATACATGCGCCAACACAATATATATGTACTTATTATTTACATATTGATATATTTTACTTCCTGCAACGTCATTAATTGTGGAAACAGTCGATTAATTACAAATTCCCTGTTACTGACAGCAATAAATTTGTAGTTATACGAACAACGTTTTTTTAAACAGAATTAGGAAACATGTCAACAGGGATGAATGAATTCTGTTAAGATCAAAACAATATTATGGAGTAAATATGATAGTAAAATTTTGTCAATCGTACGGTAAATAATTATCTCATATTAAGTGTTTAAACGATATTACTCTGTTGTTCTGTTCGTTAGTTATACATGTTTTTTTTGTTCCATTTATAACTTTCTGAGGAAAAGACACTAGAACATGTAGACAAGTCTGGCGTTAGAGACACTTTTCATACAACTTGCTAAACAAAATGGCGGTACTATGTTAAAGCTTTCCTTCCAAAGGAGTTGTTGGGAGATCTTAGAATTCACAGTCCGTGTCTTTCAATCCGTACTTTCAATGCACTTCACTTTTGGAACAGCCACCAAAATTACATAATATAGAGTCAATTTAATGAATTAAAAATAAGGACTACATGACAAACAAAAATCGGGCTAATGCTCCGTAACCATAGATATATTTTTTTGGTTCCGATTTAGTTCATATTTTGTTGTTTAGTATACGTATTAAATGGAACAAACAAGGAATGAATAGTGAATATAGTTGACAAAAAATAACCTCAAAACCAAAACTAAACCATATTTAAAAGACACAGTGCAATAAACTATTATAAAGCATAGACATTGCTATATGTGAGACTACTTCGTAATACATTATACTATACGTATTATATGGTTAAAGGTAAGCGGCAATTAGTTCAGTGCCACTGGTTGACCTACGACACTATACTAACGGTAGAATGTATGGTCAGAAAATCCTATCGTATACAATTTTATTAATACAGTATTTAATAATCCTTTAATTAAAGTTATACCTAGGTATATAACTACTACTTAGCGGTTTAATATAAAATGTACCTTGTAATAAATATTGCTGAAGAACTAAAATTCGTTAAATTGTAATATTTTGTGAATATACTCTGCAAAAAATATTTTGTGAATTCCACATATTGATGAAACAGATAGTTTATTCACATTTAATTACAGTATAATAGTATCGAATTTATTAATTTTATATTTATTTGCTATAATATTCATAAGCAATAAAAAAACTAATTACAAAAAATCGAAGCCCTCCAAATCGCCGCCGCAAGGAAACTTACCCAGAAGGCTGGCAGCATTGCCAGGTTGTATTGCAATGCTGATTCTCTGATCGAGAAGTAAACCAGACATCTGGACATGAGACGTCTTTACAAATATTTTAAGTATTCTGAGAGATAATTTTCGTAGCTAGATGTTACCACAGAGATATATTAACACTAAATAGTATATAATATTTACAATTGAATCCTTTTGTAACCTTGGCGTAATTTACAAATTTTTAAAAGTTTATAGTTCTTAATTCTTTTCAGTTTTTAATGAAATTATTCATAGTAAAAATGTAATACGTAGATATATACTGTGAAAGTGCAACTCGATTAAATTCGGTTGAATAACAAATATTTGGTAGATTTTTAAATTTCGGTTTTATATAAAAATATGATTGATTTAAAGAATCTCATTGTATATTTATATTTTGTCTTTCAGTAGATAAACTTCAAAAGATAAGCATCATGTTAAAGTCCATGTATTTTCTTACAATCTTACTGGTGCCATTCGATAGAACTCAAAGTAAACATTTATTTATAGACTCATTTATTATTGATACCGACCTCAACTCTCTCTTATAACCAAAATGGCAATCAATCAAAGCGAAACTTTTTAACCAAAGTTTAGGTAATTTGCCAATTGACGTTTATCTTGGCGAAGAAAGACAAAAGTTAAACACAGATTCCATTGAGACCTGCGTTTTTCGATTCGCTATGACTTTTATAGCGAGTTCATTTATGCTTTTGAAGTTTATTTAAAATAATCTATATGTGGACATGTGAGAATGTATTCTAAATTGTACGGGCTTTAAACAATTCCTTCAAGTTTTTTAGTTCAATAAGAAACAGTGTTGACCGGTGTGATCCTCTCTGCCTCCCTCAACGAGAATCGACCAGTCTCAAGGGATATTTTATAACAACGTTTGATACTAGTACTTTTTACAAAGGTGCAAATTAATTCACAATCATAACTACTTGTCTATTTTAAAATAAAAGTGGAAAATGCATACAAATTATTGATACGAAAAGTTAATCTCGAAAACGAAACAATACATATATTTAAATAATTATCGGTTTAACCACACTAACAAAACCAAAACTAATTATTATCTTTAAACGTATAAAATAATCTTTGAAAATATAATCAATATGGAAAATAATTTGATGTTACAATAAAAATCATATAACCACTAGAAAATCTTATTTCGAAAATATAAATGTATATCTCTGTTTCGCTTTCATGCAATGAGACTTCATACTAATGACTTCGCAACTTGAAGCAAATTGTGTCAATCGATATTGGATAATAACGATGTAAAGCGATATCAGTACTGTCGTGTTCCATTGATTAAATATTCATTCGAACTTAGTTCTTGGGTATTTACCAACACGACTAAGATCATTTGTTTTTTTTATGGAAAAGAAATCACAGACGGGCATTCATTCTATATGATATTAATGTGTCGAGTACCCATAAAAAATCAGACAATAGGAAAACAATGGAAAGCTTGCGTAAACGCCAGGTAAGTGCTCAAGGGGTTAATAAGGACTTTTGAAATAATTAAGTTCAGTCACAAATAGTTACTAATATAAAGAATTGTGTAGACTAAAACACCGTTTATACCAGTGCCCTATATATTACTAACATTGTATAAACAAAGAACATAGAAACGCAACCATAGCTACTTTGAAACAGAATAATAGCCATGGTAATTATATTTATACTTTGGACAGAAGAAATTAATAACATCAGTTAATCAGTTAGTATGAAAATAAATAATCAATTTGTTTGAATCTCTAAACATTACAAAATAAATACTTATATGTACATACGTATCTCGACTCGTAGGAAACTTTATATACTTAAAGGTAAACAGGAATCAAAGCATTAATTATACGAACACAAATGGCGATTACTGAACTCTCATCAGTGTGTGAAACCATTAATCAAAGGTATGCCACGCCGCCTTGGATTGATTCCGCTGATTGAATAACCTCGATATGAAACTTAACCCGGAAGGTGTAAAGCCTTTAATTACTAGTTCTGCGTTAAGTCGATTGGAAAATAATTAACGATACTCTTTGAAAGCACATATATAAAATAATTTGTATTTATAATTGTGATTAAGTTGCTTTAACCTGCCTTAATCGTTTTTCACAAATACTCATAATTTAAGCATAATTGTTTCTGATGAGTTAACTCACTTTCGTGTAATCACACTATTTTAGACAATGAAAGACGTCACCCTAATTTATATTAGTCTGGTCCAGTTCTGATAAAATATCGCGTGGTGCCACGACTAACCCTTTGTTGGAGAGAGCTAGCTTCCATTTGTTCAGTCGCCCTCGGAATATATTTAAATTGTATAACGAAGTGTGACAACTGACCATTAGTCTACCTCCAGTATGAAAGGAAAGCCTCATTCGCCGCAAAACACTACAAACATTTAATGTTCCTAAACATGTATTGTCCTATTATTAATTCTTGACTATAGTGACGTGTATGTATATAACCTAGTTATTTAGTATCTAACGAGTAAAAAAACCCAGAAAATTATTTTTGTATTAATTGATTGTTGTGGTTTATTTCATATTTCCCTGGTAAGCTTAATATGTCAATTACCCATAAAAATGAGACAATAGGAAAGCAATGGTAATCTGGCGTAAACGCCAGGTTAGTGTTCAAGGGGTAAATACCTACATATACGATTCCTGAATTTAAAATCTGGTGAAGATAGCAAGAACCTTGTTTCGTGTAGTGCAGAAAAGATCATTGTAGTAACTTTTAAGGTACATATTTGTCCAATGGTTGATGTTTTTGAGCTGTATGAATGAATGCTTGGATCAATAATCTACATATATCTATCTATAATAATATTATAAAAGAGGAAAGACTTGTATCTTTGTATGAAACGTATGGATGGTAAGGAGATAGTTTGAAATATAGGGAGTAATATAAGACAGTGTTTATTTCGAAAATCTCACTGGAACAGAAACTACGTGGGTAAAACCTCGAAGAGAAGCTAGTATAATTTAAATATTAATACAGCGATAAATAATGAACACGAAAAGTAATGTTAGAATAGCTTTAATCCAAAAATATTACTATGGTAATAAACCTCGTTCACAAATCAAATCAATAGAATACCTACATCATAATTTCTACTACGGAAAATAATGTACCGATAAATGAAATCAACATTAAAAACTGTAAAAGAATTTCCTAACACAGTGTTAAAGTTTAAATTTCAAGTATGTAGTTATTATGTTCACGCCGTAATATGGATGAATAAATTGCAAGTAGTCGGGCGGAGAAATTTAATTGTCAAATTCATACGGTATGAGAAGAGGAGAGAGGGAAAGGATACATTTCATGCTCCCGCCATTTAAATGTTTGCAGTTCAAGATGCTAATTGTTAATGTTATAGATGCTAAATGTTAATTTTCAAGTAATTTACACTAGTTTATCGAAGTTTCACAAAAATATACGCACTGGGTGATAGAGCATGCTCTAGAATTACATTACAAGATTTATTACCTTACCCTTGTCTAATACATGAATTCTTTATTTCTTTTATGCGCTGTATATACTGCTTAATTCTTCTCACTTGTTGTTAAATGAGGATGTGGTCCAGTATGGTATATACACCATACCAAGAGGTGTTGATTCTCAGATAGGGCTGCCGGAATACACCGATTGGCAATTGGCGACAGGTTTTCAAACTTACCTAGGTAAGTTAATTATTAGAATATGCCCTACCACCATGCTTATTGCTCAATTTTGGAAATAGGTTAATAATGGAATAGGCCGGATCGAACCCGCGTCCATTAACGCGGACCTAAACGCACTCCCAACTGCGCTACCATCGCTTTAAATTGAGTTTTTTCGATTAATATTAGTTATAAGAATAATAATGCATAACAAACGAAAATATTAATATTTCGTTGACAAAGATGATTTTTAATTACTATTAATTAAGAGTATATATTTCGAATTAGTAAATTGTTAGGAAAACTTTTTAATTAATCATCGTAAGAATAACCAATCGACTGACATTGTCTATTAAAATTAAAACAAACACTATCGAAAATATTTCTTAGATAGATTCTTTAGTAGTATAAAAAATAAGAGCATTTTCTAGATAAAAAATACAAGACTATTTCTCTAGTACGAAACGTTCAACTTTTCTGTTTTACACGAAACCAATAACAGTTTATCTGTGGTTTACAAACACACAGGTGCTGTATCCCAGGCACAATCAAGTTGTGAGTTTACTCTGTGGCATGACTTCACGCACCGGTGGCCCTCAGTAATGCGAGAAAGTTCCTTATTGCTTCCCGAGGTATTCATCTCACCTACCGATATTGTAATCCCGGTACGTTTTATGTTATTGCTCTCAGAAGCAGCAATTTTATGTTTCTTTTAAAATAAGAACACGCGATTTAGTGTTTAAAGGTAAAAAAAAAATACTTGATATATTTGTTATGAGGTTTAGGTTTTGTTGCTTTAAAATTAAATATTTATAATATTAGATACAAACCATACCATGCATCACAATTAGTAGTAATTATTTTTTATAACATTTTATGCATTTAAATACTTTTTACTTCAAATATACATATATCTATATATATAGACTCAATATTATTTCTATTGTAATTCCCTTTATTTCTTTCTTTTTATTTATTTAAATATGTACAAAGAACAATTTAATACATTTTTTATATTGAGATTTTGATTCCATTTATCCATTCAATCGAAATACGTCCACTGCTGGACACAGGTCCACAACTACTGGTACCGTTGTTCCACCTTGTGGGAGGCCTACCCACGCTGTCTTCCGGTACGCCGCAGCCATTCGACAACCCATTAGTCTAATCAGACTTAAGTTTGGCAATTCTTCGGGTAATGCGGGCTACTTTGCTTCATCTGCGAATCTCCTAATTTCTGATTCAATCACGCACTGAAACTCCGAACATAGTTCTTGCCATTGCCCTTTGAGTAACTTTGAACTATCTAACTATGCTCATTGTAAGCGATTACGTCTCAGATTTTAATTAAGTACAAGTGAAATCATTGAAGTACATGTACCAACGGTTCTTCAATGAGTAAAATTCATTTTAAAAAATCTTGCTTTTTTATATTACTATAAATACGAAAGCCTCTCAAAGTAAATTCAATCATTAAGAATTCGGTTTGTCTATTTTCATCTAAGATTAGTAAACTCTACTAACCTCGACGTTTTACTCAGAAGCCTTTGATCTCGTCAAAGAAGATAGCACTTAGAAAAATACATGACGATTAAAAGTACGTTTTTACTATAGGTTACGGCTGTTATATAAGTAAATAATTTACGAAAAACCAATGAAGCTAATATGGCACGGTAAAAAATTTAATTGCAAAGTTAATATTTTCTCCTTCGAGTAATTATATAAAATAACATTTCGATTTATAATAGTGTAATATTTGGACGAAGATCTTGACTAAAAGATAAAAAAAATGTGCTAAACAAATAATAAAAGCTTAATTTAATACAACTGAGTCCATCGTAAAGTACAAAAACCTTTTGTCCCGTACTATTGTAGCTGTACTATAGCTGATTAATTTGTGTCGAAGTTTGTAATCCTATAAAAGATAACTCAATTTGTAACAAACTGGTCCACTATTGACTAATTAAAATTAATTGATTAAAGGGATATCTTCAATAAGAATTATCCGCCAAGCTATTTTCGGATGCTACGAAAAGATTACTATTATCTTTGTGTTTAATAATGACAACAAATTATTTTATACAAGACTTGAAAGAACTATGTAATCTAAGCAATATGCGATAATGACACCGAAAACAAATAGTTCAACTATCATTCTCTAATTATCGAATTAAAATGGTTGTATCTTAAACCAATCAATACCTGTTAAAAATATTAACCACGCCAATTAAAAATAATATTTCTCATACGATTTTGTATGATAAAATCACCAATTTTTTTTTAGTTTTTTTTTTTATACCGTATAAGTGATTTTATTTTATTTTTCAACATAAGTCATTTTTTATTTGTTTATATTTAACAAGGTTAACAATAAAATAGAAGACTAAAAACTATACTATAATTAATACAATTTTTTTTTACACGGCATATATCTCACCTGATGTTAAGTGAAGATGTGGTCCAGGATGGTAAACATAAGCCTAGAGGTACTGGTTTCTCAAGTGATGCTGCCGGAACACACCTGTTGGTATTTGGCGACAGGTTTTCTAACTTGATGGTGATGGATATCCAGGCGGACATTATTTTAAAATGCCTACCACCATGCTATGGTTCCTAAACGATATTTTCCTTCATCGATTATAGAGTTGGATAGGTGGAATTGAACGCGAAATCCGACTGCACTACCGACTAACCCATCATCGCTTACAGACAGATACGATCAATAAATTTTATTTATGCGCCTATTCTAATTTATTACTGTGCCATTTTGTTTGTGCACTTTACCTACACAAAAAGGTTTTTAACTACTTTAACTAATCTCATTCTTTATTATTATCACAAACTTCACTCATATAAACTCGGTACATCATAATACATACCAATTGCTTTATTACGTTCACTCTTATTTCTACTTATACAACGTGTAGTTTTCGTGAAATATGCAACGGTGACTTTGCAATTTCATGTTAGTAGTTTCTGTTGACGCCTTACAGGTCCGACAAAGCTCCATTACGGCTCGAGTGGCTTATTCGAAAGTGACAAAGAGCAATCGTATGGGGATGGCACTGCGAGTGTTACGGAGGATGCAAATGCAAGCAAAAGGAATGACACACTTTAGTCCGTTTGTACATTTCACATTGTTCTTCCGATAGGCGAATAGAGAAAACATTTTGTGAAATGATAAAGTATTAATGTTATGATATTTAATGCGGTGGTCAGACCGACTGTTGGCGTGGCACCAGCTCACTTTTTTCAATTGTTTTTTTTTTATTATAAAATTACCCTGATATAAATATTTAATATCAAGGAAAACCCTTATACCAGTCGATATCATATAACAGGACACTAATGGTTTCAAAGAACAAAAAAATTTAAAGGACGGTGTTTGTCGCACTATATACTCGTACTATAAGGAATAATATGCCTCAAATATACTTTTGTCCTTATGAACGTATGTGATGCAAACTAGAGAACATGGGTTTGAAATTAAACTATCTTTAGGCGTTCGGGGATAATCAAAATTATCAGTTACAATAAAAAAAGATAAATTTAAAAAGTAATGTTAAAAAAAATGTTCATACCTCAAGTCGAGTTTTATACCGAACCTTTTTAATAATAGGTAAATTTTTGGAATCTGTTTTTGACGTCTGTGAATGCCTCTCAAAATCTAAATTGAATGAAATATATTTGAATTGATTTGAATATCAAGTATGCAAATATGAGTAAGACTAAAGGAAAAAAATGAAATGCTTTATTCAGTGCAATACGTTGCTCTAATCCCAAATTAGTTTGTAATTTTATATCATTTTTATTACGAATGTTAAGACCATCTTTCTTTTATTTGAATGCAAGTAACCTAATTTTACTCCATTTTGTTTTACTTTTTATTTAATTTATGAATACAGTTAAATACGTCATTCCTTCAATAAAATTATTGTAAGATACACCAAATTTCAGCTTTTTCATTATGACATATTTTCTAATTTTCAACTAAATCTGAGATACTCCGCAACAACGAGATTGTGGCATACATTTCAGTATACAATATATAATTAATTGTATAATTGCAATATATACAACACATACTTGATTTTTTGAATCTTTAACATAATAAACTCTTCATTTCATAGCTATCAAGTGAATGTCGAATTTCATAGAACTCAGAACGTTGATCGGCTAAATCAATATGCCTGAAAATTGTTTCGAGATCGTCGACCGATAATATAATTATTTCGGGGTTAAATCTAACCGCGGCCCTAGTTTTAGGGTCGTTTAGGTACATAAACCATTAGAGTTGGGAAAACACTGTCTTGACATCTAAGATAATTGTATCTTCAAAGTTTACTGTATATCAAATAAAGTGATAAACAAGTATTCAATGTTATTTTCATAATTTTTTAATTATTATAATATATTTATTTGGCGTCGAAACTGACTACATTTCACCTTTTTTTTAACATACATATAATGTAATTTTAATTCAAATTAGATAGAAAATAAGGAGACACGTATTTTTTCATTTTACGAAATTCCATTGTTTTCGTTCACGATTTCGTCCTAGAGTCTTTTTTAGAGTGAACACTGGTATTGACTAAAGGGACAGTCAAAGTCAGTAAAACCTCCTAGAACTCTATTCTGTGATAAGTCAAAATAACGAAAACCTTAATTTTACCTGTTTATTAGGATTGATCAGTGCGACTCTCTTTGCAAATAAATTTAGCCTTTTTTTCTTCAACTCAAAATAAGCTTTCTTGAAAGCAAAATGAGCCACACTCAAGACAAGAGGTGCGACTGAGCGTGCGTCTTAGCGACGCCGTACAAGTGATTCCAGTGAAAAAGCGTTTGATTTTGTGATTACAGGTGAATGGCTTTCCTTTACTTGTTTTGTTAACTGCCACCATCCTTAAATAGGAAAATTGTAGATAACGTGATACAATTAATAATATACTTACTCCACTAAATCGCGTTAATAAAAAAATAACATATTTCGATAAGTATACAAATAAAGTATACGTATTGTGAGGATATTAGACGGACCGCTTTGTGAACACAATATTGTTTGTGTACATCTGAATGACCAACCAATTTGGACAAGCCTGGCGGATAATGGCTTCCTCGGAGGCGTGGTGTAGTACTGGCAATAGATACTACCACCCCCCATATCTTCACGTGGGTATCGTAAAAGGCGACTAAGGGATAAACCAGGTGATGGGGCAGCACCATCCTCTGAGAATCATAAACGCCTACTGCGATAGCCAACCCGCCTGACAATCGTGATGATTCCTGCCATTTTAGGGGAGACCTATGTCCAGCTGTGGACATCTTTCGGTTGAATCAATTAGTTTTATTTTATACAGTCCTTACAAATATGATACAGTTTTTTTATACATAGATATTATTTTGTGCGAACCTCGCTGCTGTAAACAGTTCATTTGGGATACCTTTTCAAACCGCAATGGTACGTAGTGTCACCGCGTTTGTAGAAATTTAAATTGAAACTTTCCTACAGCCACTGTCGGGTTTTAACGTTTTCATTTTTACAAGAGAAATAGTTTGGTAACTGAACATAAATTTTAAATATTATTTTTTTACCTTAAAATACTCCTTGTAATATCAATCATAACCTAATCAGATTTCGGCATTCTCCCAGAAGCTGTTTAGAACGCCTCACATTTAACATCTGAAAATACTCAGTTACAAAAAACGTGTTTCAACGTTCTCAAAAAATTGATCCGTGAGATATTGAAATAGAAAAGAAAAAGTTATTCAGACAGCTTATTAATATTTGAATTTAGGGGTATTAAATAGGTTTTTACAAAGTAGTTATAAATGAAAATGATATTCGAAAACATTGACAATTGAAAATTGAGCTCGTAAATGTCAAATAAAAATTTAAATTCATTGAATTGATAGCCGTAAAGATTTTGTATTTTGATTCCCTATTGATTATGATTTTTTTTTTACAGGATATGGGCTCAGTGCTTTCACCACAATCTCACCTGATGCTAAGTAAAGATGTGATCCAGGATTGTAAACACACTAAGTCTAGAGGTACTAGTTCTTATATGCTGCTGCCGAAACACATCTATTGGTATTTAGCGACAGGTTTTCAAACTTGAGGGTGGTAGATACCCAGGCGGGCATTCTTAGGAAATGCTCTACCAAGATGCTATGGTTTCCTCACGATGCTTTCGTTCGCCGAAAGCTCAGGCTGACTTTAGAATTGGGTAGGAGGATTAGAACCCGCGTACTCTGACGCGGAATCCAGCCGCACTATCCACTGCGCCATCATAACTTTAATTTTTCTATACAAACTTATAAGGAATGCAGTAATTTAGGAAAATCTGTTTATTGTTATAAATTTTGTTCATGGTCCTATTATTAGTTTATGAAAAAAGTATAAAACATTTATTTCACTTAATCGAAAATATAGTTAATTATTTATATTCTATTTTGAGATTTGAGATTTAGTGAGAAAATTTGACATTTTTGGATTGGAAAATTTGAGTAGGATTTAGTCTTCTAAACACACTATCATGTATTTTCAAACCCCTAACCAAAACAATATTTCTAAAGTAAACAGAGCTATTAGAAAATTATTCGATATATTGAATTAACAACCATATTAAATGTTGTTTTATTAAACTCCGAAGTTATATAAATCTATAGAGTAAAGTAGGAAGATAAAGTAATATCCATTCTGTTATGGGTAACCGTAAGGTACTTACTAATACGGCATACAATACATAATAGTACATAATAATAAGCATACAAACATAATAATGATTAAAAAGTTCTAAGCTCATAATAAATATACCTTAAACCATTTGCAGAGCTCCTCCGGTTAATTATCTGGTAATATTATTAGCATTAACTGGCAAGAATATTATGCGAGTTGAATAACGTAAATGTACGCTTCACAATCGTTATAATATTTACCGTAGGTATTGTTCTACCTGACAGGAACAGATTACCGCAACAAAACTGCGATTCCAAGAATAAATTATAACAGTTATTCCAGTTTAATTCTTTATTAATGAACAATGTTTTTACATTTTTATTAATCCAATGACGTTCGGATTTTAATTTTCAAGTAAAATCATTAGTTTGTTCCAAATATATTATTATTTACACTTTAAGCATTCCTACATCTTAATCTATTATATTAGCATTAATATACGTCGATGACAGGATTTTTTCAATTCATACTAATAACTTATAATCAAGTCTTAGTTTAGCGAACTAATGTCGCTATTTGTATAACTACGTCGGAATTTGTAACTGTCTTAATAATTATAAATCATTCATACATCTTATTCGGAGTTCTTATTTAGTTTACCATTTCCCGTGGGTTTTATGTATGATTTTTTCATGTTGATAAGAATAGTTCAATGGTAAATATTGCAAATGCTGTATTGACTGAAAAACACGGGTTTCACCATAGAATTATTAAAATCAATAGACCTAGCATACCGGTTGCATATGCCCGCGTTCCTCCTTACACTCGCAAAAACGACACACATGGTTCCCATACTTTGCACTAATTTTGCAATCTCTACTGACCATAACAACTTGGTTACTCTATGTGTTTCACTCACTAAATAAGTACGCGCTTTTTCAAGTTCTAGGGTCAATAATGTTTAGAAGCCCAAGAGTAGCAAACACAATACAAGAAAGGACTTTTTTACAAATAATTGTAAAGTATGTGATATCAGTTTATATTATTAAAGGCACATGTAAATTCTAAAGGCCTTCGGCGTACCTGCATTGGTGGTAATATTTAACCCTAAGCACGGATGTGTAAATATTCAACAAAGCGACGGCAAACAGGCGCGGAGTATAATATGCCCTTTGTTGTAGTTCACGGCAAATCGACGTATTCAAACATGACAAAGTACATAATATATACGTTGTGTTTGACTTCTAGCATATACCTACTATAAAAAACATCTTTATAATAAAATTGCAAATATGAATGCCAACCAGAAATTTCTTTCATCCATAACTGCAATATATATTTTTACTATAAAAGTAATACGGAGTATTTCTTGGAAATAAATATTCAGCATCGTATTATACCAGAAATCTCATTACTTATACTTCCGATAGGAAAATATCGATGTTCCATAATATAATCTGCTCATTTGTTTACCTCTTGTTATTTGCTTAATGTTATCAGCAAAAGAGGCAACGTTGAATTACTTGCATCTGATTGGATATTGTTATTTCTTGTAAAGAAATTCTTATACGAGAATATGATTGAGAAATTTAACATAGTCATTTACATAAATCAGTATGATTTACAGTACTTGTTGTCTCATTCATAAATGATACAATAATATCGCATTAATATCGATTTGTATAATCAAGGTTTTGAGAACCTAATGTGTTCATTTTAAGCAAATGATATTTTTTTTATTCAGCATCAGTAAGGCGACTACAATTCATCTCATGGTGTGTTATATGCATTTAAAAAAATGAACATCGGTGATTTTGAAGTGAGATGAGATTTATTAAGATTCACTGTCATCGAGCTGGCCCATAAATGAGTGGAAATACACTGTCTTATTCCAAAATGCGATGTACACAGGTTTTATTCAATCTGACTAAACGCTAATAGCACTGAAACGTGGTCGCTCACAATGGGCCTAATAAATTTTTTTTAAAGGGCAATGGAGAGGGCTATACTTGGAGTTTCACTGCGTGATCGAATCAGGAATTAGGAGATTCGCAGAAGAACCAAAGTAACCGACATTGCCCGAAGAATTGCTAAACTTAAGTGACAGTGGGCTGGGCATATTGTTCACAGAACCGAAGTCCGATGGGGCCAACGGGTGCTCGAATGGCTACCACGCACCAGAACACGTAGCGTAGGTAGGCCCCCCGCAAGGTGGACCGACAATTTGGTGAAGATCGCGGGAATACGCTGGATGCGGGTGGCGCAAGAACTATCTTTGGGGGAGAACTATGTCCAGCAGTGGAAGTCTTTCGATTGAATGGATGGATCGAAACGCTATTGATCTTAGGGGCCTTGGCACCTCAACCGGACTTAGAGACGAGCATTCAAAATAATCACCCGATTAAAAGTTGATAGTGCACGGCACGAAAATAGTACAAATCTCGTCTTGAGCGTTAGCTGTGTTTAAAATTCCGCGGAATTAAAAGGAAAAAAGAGCCCTTTTTTGGAGAGAGATCGGGGCACGTCTTGGGCCACTGTCGGACGGGAACTCGGTGCAACCTACCGAAGTTAGGTGGTCGTGACACAGTCGAGTATATTTACCTTAACACTCCGTTTCAGCAATTATCTCGATTGTATTGTATCGGGATTTATTCATATATGTATCACAGTATGTTGATGATTTATCCAATAACCTTACAATTTGATTTGATCACAGTAATACTTTGTGAAAAGCCATTATAAGATATAAATTTTCTAATTACCGTACATTTCAAATATATAAACATGACAAATGTATAAACTTTTCTGTATTAAGATTAATAGTATCTCATTCTGTACACATATGTCAAAATATTATGAGCGACTGTTTGATATTACTTTGCTACTTCCGACTGGAAAAAACAGTTGACAGCTGTTGTTTCTTTTATTCGCAATAGTGTTTTCAATATCAAATATATATTGAAGCGGTATTACGTAAAGTTAAACGCAGCGTGAATGAAGTGGTGGCATGCCACAACAACCACTTGTGATCCTCAAATACCTCTTAAATTAAAAAGTGGCGGAAGATTGAAAGTGGCACCAGTGACAGAGAAGGTAAGGAGCAGGCTTCTCTCTTGGTATGAGCATGTAGTGCGCAGGGAGGAAGAGGGTGTTGTAAGAAAGGTATTGGATATGAATGTGGACGGATATAGGGCTTCCCCTAAAGAAGGAAAAACTAAAGTAAAGATGAATGGACTGTGTAAAAAATTATATGTTCAGAAAGAGAGTGAATGTAGGTATGATCTCAAATAAAGATGAATGGAAGATGAAGACATGTTGCGTTGACTTCAAATAAAAATGGGATAGGGGCAGGAAGATGATATTATGTAAAGCTCTGGCTTCTTCAATGAAACCAATTATGTACGATAGTTAGTTTTATTATTGATTATTTTAACATAAAACGACCTAATAATTTATTGTCAATAAAGAAAAAAAAACACCGAACATAAACGCAATAAGGCCTTGGTAATAACAATAGTTTGAAGCCTATTTTAATTGCCAAACAATTTACCAAATAACTTTGTTCATTTGAATTACCCAATGCGTCTAGTGTGCAGTCAGATATTATTATTTGTGCGCAATCCCGCGCTCGATTGTTGCAACCCTGCATTGCATTAATTTTGATTCATATTTCTTTTGGGTGTACGCAAAATAATTTACCAAAAAAGAGATTTATAATTTATATCACCTTCTACAATTGAAAGTGTTTTTAATAATTCTTTCTTACATATACATCAACACACTTATGTAGATGTAAAACTGTTTGATTTTCCCTTTTTTCTACAGGACAGGCTGATTAACCATTTAAATTATTTCATTATCTTGCGCAGGTCTCTCCTCTTTTATTAGCCAAACGAACTGTCATGATTCGTAAATAAAATCTGTATTTCAGTCAGTTATTCAAGTTATATATCAGAAAAGAATACTCTATTATTGTTAAACTTGTATATTATAAAATATACAAAAATAAAGTATATTATATAAAATGTAATTTATAAAATATTACTACACAAAATAATAAAATTCAATAATATTATTATATACTGTATAATCAATAATAATAATAAAAACATGAAATATTTTATTACTAATTTCATTTTATAATTTATTTGAAAGCCATTCTTATAATGATAATATAAAACGAGTTTAATTATTTAGACATTTTGCATAATTCGTATTCACTGAGATAATAAGACAATATCGGTGTGAAAATCTTAAAGTAGAATTAACTAACTCTGCATTTTGTTTTAAAAACTGCATAGATTATCTAAAACAATTAATTGGTTGCATAATTTATTACCTTAACAGTATATTAACCCCTTGAGCACCTTGCGTTTGCGTCAGCTTTTTATTGTTTTCCTATTGTCTCATTTTTATGGGTAATCGTCATAGTAATACTGTTTTGGATTTCTTTTAAGTAGAGTCAATACTCTACTTAAAAGAATATTAATGCTTAAGCTTATGCAATGCATAAGACATAACATTTAAAAAAATGCCTTTTGGCAATAAAGGGGTTTATTCTTCGAGTTTCATTGCGTGATCGAATCACGAATGAGATCCGCAAAAGGACCAAAGTAACCGACATATCCTGAAGTAGTGCCAAACTAAAACGGCAATGGGCGGAATACATAGCTCGTAGAACCATTCCTCAATGGGGTCAACGGGTACTCAAATAGCAATCACGTACCGGATAATGAAGCGGGAGTAACAAGATGGACCAACGACTTGCTGAAGGCCGCGGCAATCCGCTGGATGCGGGTGGCGCAAGACCAGACGCTGTGGCGAACTTTAGAGGAGGCATATTTCCAGTTCTGAGCATCTTTCGGCTGACGTGATGATGATGATAAATTACAAAGAATATACATATAAAAACGATTTATAAGAGCCTATTTAAATAAAAAAATCTTAAACAAGAAAACAATAAGCTTGGTGTATGGAAAAAGTGGTGAAAAAAAAAAAAAATACACTAGCGAAATGACGAATTAGCACTAGCCAACGAAAAAAGCTAAAAACTTTATTAAATATAATCTGTTTGTTTCATCAAACTTCACCAAACATTATATGGAGTCTAAGGAAATCCCAATCTTTGTTTTCCGACTTGACTCCAGTTTAAAATTAAAGAATGCCATACGAGCGTGTCTACAAGAGGAAATTTATAATTCGTGGGAAACTTTGGAAATAAAACAAACAGTCTGTCCTTTCCCGGAGGAAAAGTGGAAATATTTCCTGTGCTTGGAATTTTTTACTGTTCTTATGTTTTCGTTGACGCTTTTAATCGCACTCGTAAAATGTTGTACTTCCTATTTACAGTTCAATTCAATAACTGTTTTTTTGAAATTGTTAGATTATTAAACAATACTCGAGGCTTATATAAATTATTAACATGCAAAAAGTATATGTTAGCTTTATTAAAAATCATATTTACAGAATTTAAATTAATGTATCGCATTGTTCAGATATTTTTATAATAATTACAAATTATTGATAAGTTAAATATGTTTTTCAAATGAGTTTTACCAATAATGGTAAGTAAGGGTGTTTGGAATGTTTGATTCAAGATTAAGCTACGAAATGAGTTTGTTATCTTTGTAGTAAAAATCATATCCAAATATGAGTAACAATAAAGCATCTTTAGATGTAAAACTGTTTCGGGATATTTTACTTAAAAGAAGTTTACGTCACTAGAATAATGAGAAAAAATTCTCCAAATTAACATCATATATCGTTAATTTGATATAACTGTAACCAAAGTTACTGTAATTTTATCTACTGTATAGAATTATGTTTTGACTATAATAAAATAGAACTAGATATTCGAATATTTTTTTTTAAATTAATATTGATTACATAATGGAATATTATAACAGGACCAAGTAAAATGAAATGAAAAATAAATAATATTTTTACGCGCTGCAAATATCACTTCGAGTAATAGAAGTCCCCTATTCCTATGTTCGTTTGGTAAAAATCTTTTCATTGATACGAAATATGGATCTCGTGTAAGAAATAAAAGGTTACCCTCCATCTGGCATCCGGCGGCAAATGGGACTATTTTTCACAACGATATATACCTATATATAAGTCGATTCACCCCGCGCTAGCCTATTTATCCAAACAATAATAGTTTTCACTTTACTTTTCAAACAAGTTTTAATTTGTAAAGGTGGACCATTATATGAACGACGGTGATGTCTGGAAGTGACAGCTTTTTCTATGCATCTACTAATAAACTTTGTAACTATTAGTTGTAAAGTTCCGAGAAAATATACAGAAAAATAACCAGATCAAGTTTCTTGTCGGTTCTTCTCGATGACTGGATTCATAAGTGCCTTATCAAGGCCTAAACAGAATAAAGTACTTTTAAATTTGAATAGAACTTTAAGTTCAAATGTAGCCAATAGTTTATCTCAAACGAAAAACAAAACAAAGATTCCAGCAAAGGATGAAAACATTTTATCAGTTATTCATTTATATTTTAGTTTTAAAATTCATAAAACTAGACTTTTTCTAACTAGCTAACGCTATTGACCGGAAAGGCCTTTACAGATTCATCGTGACTTAGGCGGTGAGAGTTGAAGTATATTTATAACATTTTGAGATAATATACTAAAGCTATGAAACAAAATTAGTTTAATTAAATTATAGTAAACATACTATTCCGTTCAATCGTTCGTAATTAGAAATCCGTAAGATCTGAAGAATGTAAACTTTAATAAAAATATTAACGTCGATATGCTTAAGTTACTTTACCGAATATATCTGGTAAATAAAAAAAGTTCGAAAAAATACTTTTTATGTACGTTAATTTTTAGATTTGGCAACTAAAGTGTCTAGAGTTGCGTCATTTTTCATTTACATCCCATTAATTGTTAGGACTCGAAGAATTATATGATATTTGTGAACAAAATACAATTCATTGGACAGCGCCATTAAAACGACTTTTTACAATAATTAGATTTAAAAAAAAGACATGAACTGTATTTTCAACTTGTGGACATGTGTATCGTATCCTAGTACGTATCAAGACATATTATAAATAATAAACTAACGATTTCAAACAATATATTAATATTAAACCTAAGTATTTATGTATATTAATTATCCAAGCGTACATATATGTAGTAAGCTTTCGTTTTTTATTTATTCCGTTTTTATACATAAACTCCTGGAGTTGTTTTTATTAAATTGGTAATTTACAAGCCCGAATAATGCCTTCAAAGTTATCTTCATAAATCAATATAAAGTAAGGCTATCCATAATATGATATTATACGTCGAAATAACAGAAACGAGAATCAATATAATACCGGTATATTGAAAATGTAATAAATAACAATAACGGATTTATTGAAGATACAATATAACACAGAATTCCAATCAACAGTTTACCGGCAACCCTCCAGTAGCGCTAAGTAATTCATGCCATGTAAATTGCGATACAAGTCCGACCTGTGAATATCGTATTCAATTGTTAACACCCAGCATAACTTTAACAATTCAACCTTTGATGTGTTTGAGTTATTACGTCCAGGGCTTTGTGTCGAAGTAAACTTAACGAGTTGAGTTGAACTGTGAACATACCTTATTATTTACAACATGGGATCAGTACCGAGGCTTACAATAGATCGAAAGCAATAAATATTCCCTCAGAGTATTCGAACTAATACAGAATTCTGGTCAATATATTAATGTATTTCACGGTACTTTAATATATTGAACTAAAATAATATAATTAAAAATGATACATATAACAAAAAATATTTAAGTTTTTTGATAACATTTTGAGATACAAGCGGTTTGTTGGGGATTGAGACTGTTGCAGGGATGCTCTATACCTTTCCCGCAGAACGAATGCTAGTATAGAACTTGTATTTATCACCTATAGTGTGATGTCATGTTATAGAATATTGCGCTGCCTCTCTAGGATGAAATTAAAACGCTTATAGATTCGTTATTTTTGATTAGATTTTTATTTTATTCTCAGTAATCAGCCTCATTTATAGTCTAATTTTTTAATCAATAAAATTTTATCAGTGAACATCCCTATTATCAAAAACACTTTTAATTAGTTAATATTATCAGTTATCTCGAATAGAGAAGTCAGAATAGTAGAATCACAGACATAATATGTTTTCGCTATCTATACCAGGTTTGTGGGTAGAATATAGTAATCTGTTACAAAACCTGTCATATTGTATGTATCGCAGTGCTGGGCTAGTAAGAAGATGGATGACAAATACCTGCATGCAGCAACGATTTTAGGATGGATGTGTGGCGTGACAAGAATGAGTTAAAAGGAGTTTGAAAACAATAGAATTGCTTTAGTTTGAACATGTTTTGAAAAGAGACGAAATGCATGTGACAAAAAAGTAATGAATATGAAGTTTATGGACGGATGAGGAGATGATGGCTAAAGAAAAAATGAATGGAATGCATAGAAGTAAAAAGGGTTAATGGAAGAAGACATATTGCATCGACCCGGAATAATAAATTTGGAGAAAGATGATGACAACAATGACGACGAATAGTGAAAAACATATAATTGTTATTAGTCCATTGTTTTTTTAATATTCGATTTCGGTAAAATGCCTGAACTTCTTGTGATGTTAAGAGTAAATAAAGTGCAGTTTAAGAATGATGAAGACAGTAGATCGTCAAGAGATACCATAATTATGCCAGTCTATATTAACCACGGCAAAAGTCTCTAGATTAATCTGGCCATACAAATGCTGATTCCGAAACGTGACTTGCCAAAAAGCGCCACTGTGGTGGATTTTCCAACACAAGTCCTACCTACCCTGCAGAACTCTTCACGCGCAAGTGATTTACGTCCTCATTGTTATTCTCCTTTTTGTTTTTGTTAAAAGTTAATAGGTAGCCTAAACGTATTTCGATTCTTAAATAGAAAAGCGATAAAGCATTCGTGCTTGTATGGTATCACGACCATAATTGTACGCCTTGTCGCGTCGTATTTCGAGAACGTTCAGTACTATAAATCTTAACCCACATGCACTCGAATATAAATCACAAGTAGCTAACTCGAGGAATATCCTCGTATCAAGGCTCATAATTTTCGACCGTACTTACATAGTTTGGGTAAACGTCAGTGATTTAACAATGATTGTAAATATAGGCTACATTTGTAAAAATATATTTTTTTTTTTTTGTGACCACTGCGATAAGTAAATATTTTGTCACTCTTACTATTTTTAATGAACAGCTTTATATTTTATATATAATAACACTGATACCTTGTTATATTTTAATACTGATGATATTTGTAGCTTCAATTAAATATTCAGTGCTACTACATACATAAGTACGTTTTTGCAGTAATGGACGCCACATAGTTCAGCCTAACACATTGCCGAGTTGTACTGAATGCTTGCCGTCAACAACGTATGAACTCTCGATTTAAGACCGTACCCGTTCATTCGTTCTTTCATTCGTCATATGATGACCGAACAATAATATTACAACTGCATATAAATTTATAAAATTTGAGAATACTTCCTCATCCATGGCGACTACGTACTACATGAACACAGCTGTACCCGCGGCTCTGCCCGCGTTTCCTATATTCTTCACTTCGTAATATATGTATATAGTTCTTTAATAATCATTGGAAAATAATGTCAAAACATTATTTTCCAATGATTGACGTTGATTGACGTTGACGTCTCCATTGATTCATATTTTCATGAAATTATTTTTGGTAAAGATATATTACATTAAGTCAATCACTTGCCAGTAAAACAGACAAAGTACAGATTTTTTGAAACGTTAGTAATTTTAATGATCGTACATATTTACTATATGTATCTAAAATCTAAAAAATATTATCCATAATATTATCCACAGAATGTCCACATTCAGATATATTTTACATACAACTTTAAAAAATATTCTCCTCGAGCTATAATTACGTATCAACGAAAACAATGAACTCCATTTCGCTACACGTAAATTTTCAGACGAACTAAAACAACAATACCCTTAGGGTACATGAAGTAACAAGAGAAACCCCTAATAAGCATTGTATTAATATTTCTGGCAGAGATCATTATAAAGGTTTTTACAAAAAACCTTTTTAAGCTACAAAAATTCGTTTGTAATATTTTTAATTAAGCCACTGAAACCTTTGCTATAATTAAATTTTAAAAAGCTACGATAAACAATGTTTATTTAATTTTAACCTTATATTTTTATTTCAATTTAGCCGTAGATACTTTTTTATTTTATCGTTTTGTTATTGTAAATTATGACTGGATCAAACGAGTTTTAAAGCAATCTTTCTAAATAATTATTGATAATACATTACCTTACATACAGGCTCACTTTCCTTTGTGTAAAACTGTAAAGACACACTTGTATAGATAACACTCAGATAACGTAAAAGGACTACTAAATGAGAAACAAATTGGATAAAATATTGCTATTTGTATAGCATGAGTTGCTAATCACAATACTTTTTACTCAACACAGATTTGATAAATTAATTATGATTTTTTTAATAAATCACATATGGTCATGTTAATAATTATTTTTGAAATGTTAACGCTATTCACCTGAGAAGCCACGACAGGTTTAACGGGGTTTTGTGGACTACCATTTAGGATACACAGTCGAAAAATCATAAAAAAAAAAACAAAAACAATAATGGTACGATTCTAGGCTTGGATTCTAGGCCTGCGTGCATATTCTGCGAAGCTCACCCTACTATCTGAATGTAATTTCCAAGTATTTGTTGCTAGTTCATGAACACGCCGACAATAAATTCTCAATTTAGGTATCAGAACAAATAGTCAGGACGTGTTCATTCCAAAGGATGCTTAGTAGGAATGTACTATTAGTGAGAGCACTAACTGGATTCTGTTCTTTGTCCAGAACACAAGAGAGTAAGAGGTTTTATGAACTGGGGACAAAATGCCAAAGCATGTTTCTGTGAATGTGATCCATTAATACCCAACCCATGCACGTGGAACCGAAAAAGTATAGATGCTCTTATATATGATCACAATAGGTTGCAGTGATACAGCACTGTCCAACCCTACATAGCCCCTTTCGTAACAATAATAATAAGGAGTATCAGAGCGCTAAAGAACGTCTTGGGTCGCTGCCGGAGTGGGTCCGTGTATGTCCGGTGTGTAAGTTAGGCACCCATTCTTGGTGACGTATACTAGTAAAAAAATGTATACTATAACATAAAAATCACATTCAGTAAAGAGCTATTTCGAAGGTACCTATATTTCATTCTTCCAACCAATAAACATCAAACACGTTGAACCATTGAAATATGAAATCCGAGGTAAAGTTTAAATTGATGTTGTTGTGCCTACGTTTTATGATAAAAGTGACCAGTTTTCATTAAACTTCGAGTTTATATAAGCCAATTTAACTTGAATTAGATGACCGCTACAAATTTTACTCACAAAACAAAGTTGTTACTGTCCTCTAATACTATTAAGGTTAGAAACATAACCTCTGTTTCTGTGTTAGAATCTATACTAATAAATCAAATTGAAGTGTCTATTTGTAATAAAAATATAATATTTTTTTTACTAAATACATATGTATGTATGTATATACGATACCAATACCAAAACTAGAATTTTTAAAACATTTATATGCCTGTCTGTTTGTTCTGGGTAATCTCCGGAACGGCTCGACCGATTTTGACGGGACTTTTTTTGAGAGATAGCTGAAGTTACTCTGCGTAAGTTAAGCTACTTTAATTTCTCGAAAATAGCGTTCCGCGTAAAAAAATTAAACCTCATGAAATTGTGAATGAAATGCAATTCTATGCATAGTTTTACTAGCAGGTATTTGAAATTCTGAGAAAAATATCTTTTCTTAATATTAGTAGTAAAAAAAAATTGAAAAATAATTAGGGTTTCATATAAATATATTCAAACGCAGTGAAGAATATATGAAACGCGGGCGCAGCCACGGGTACACAGCTAGTATAAAATAAAAAGTATATTTTCTAAATGCCTCACTACTAAGTAAAAACTTTTTTCTGTAGGAGGGCAGGTCTTAAACACTATCTTAGTCCATTTTACGACTTTAGACCACTTCAAACTTTTATTGTACTATAGTTTTCTTGTTGAATGCTAGCTTTATGAGAACACTTCTCAAACAACCAAGTCATTAAGACTATTTTCATCTAAATCAATCGACAGTGTTTTTGATTACATTGAAATTAATCAACACGCAATAATTCTGTAAAATTCGTTGGTACAAACGAAAACTCGCACTGTGGACAATACACACTAAAAAAAAATATTTATACTCAGGATAAGTTCAAAATAACAATATAACAGTTATCGTAGGTAGTAAATTATATTTTATAGAGGAAACCGAGCTTTGTAATTTTACAATGAAATCTATAATCCAATAGATTACAACTTCCCAGTTACACGATTTTTATGGTCAAATTATATGTTTACGATCGAAGCGAATAGCGTTCGCATAAGCCTTCGAAACCGTAGATTTAATGGGCTGTAAATGAAAAACGACACAATTAAAATATATATAAAGGGCAAAGCCAGCTTGTAACGGCTGTTCAAAAAAAAATCGGAAGATTGATTTTGCAGACAATGAAAACGCTCGTATTCTGTTCTGATTTGAATAATGCACATGTTTCCCTGTTTAATTTTAAGTAATCTATATCTTATATCTCTATAAGCCTCAACGGGACTCTTTTTAGAAGTTAATATTTTTTTAAATTTTTATTACATAACATTAACATAACATAAGCTCACGCCTGTTATCCCCGAAGGGTTAGGCAGAGGTGAAATAGCGAACTACATCCACCCACATTTCGCAGAGCTTAGTTCCGTCCCAGATGTGACAGGGGGCGAGCCTGTCACCATATCGGGCACAAATTCCAAACTCCGGGATGATATTGAGTAGAAAACCCCAATACCACTTGACCCGAACCGGGGATCGAACCCGAGACCTCAGAACGGCAGTCGCACCATAATACAACTGCGCCATATATATATATATATATATATATATATATATATATATATAATGTACGCTCGGTTCTATATATTCTATATGTATAATAACTAGCTGTCCTACCCGACGTTACCCGGAATACATTTACGAAAAAGTATCTAATGTTTGCAAATATATATTATTTCATATTTTTTTAAGTTTTACACTGAAACCCTTCTACGACTTAGACCACTTAATTAGAAGCTATTTTTTTTTAAGTTCTATAATTTATTAATATATTAATTTCATCGAATGTAAAATTAATAAAAACAACCTATGGTCCTTCGTTACATTGTAAGAAACATAACAAAAAGATCTGATTAATATAGGTCCAGTGAACTTAAAGATTTGTCCGTATAAAAAAAAATGCTACGCTTTTGTCTATTAATAGTTGTTCCCGCGGTTCTTTTCTATTCTGCCTAATTATTTACTGCGTGCGTCATATAGTTTTTAAACAATCTTTAATAAGAATAAACCCTATTTGTTAGTACAGGCGTTATATTATTTTTAGATATTTTTTCACAACTTCATGAGTTTCTATTTTTTTTTAGCGAAACCCTAATTAATTTCTAAAAATAAATCTATCCTAAGTTATGCCTCATAACTTCAGGTATCAGCAAGAAAAAGATCTGCCAGGAAGAAAAGATTAGCCGGAACAAACAGACAGATAAAAAATTTTAACATTTGTTTTTAGTATAAATACCGTACCTTTTTTATACATTGAAATATCAAAGATATAACAAACAGAAACGTAAATTTAATTTATTTGTATGGATTGTTATGCTCTATACTTGGAAAAAATTCATTCATTTTATTTAAAAAATACAGAAGGAATGAAAATTTACAATTAATACACAATAACAATATTAATATAACTGGATACGGGTGGCGCAAGACCGGTCGTCGTGGAGAACTTTGAGGGAAACCTATGTCCAGCAGTGGACGTCTTTCGGTTGAATAGATGGATGGACGAATGGATGGAACCATATTCCTTAAATTGTTAACAAAATTATTTGCAAAAGAAAAGTGCTTAGTCAAAAAATTAACTTTCATAAACATCATGACACGAGAGAGCTCCGGGCTATACAATTCTTACGTGAACTCTGCTCACGTGCCTCGGGTCAGACATGAAAGGGCAATAGAGCACGTTTGAAAGCAAATTCCCCCAAAAGAATCCTAATGAATACGACTTTTAAGTAGCATCGCGAGGGGAATGCACGATTGAAAATGAACTATTGTGTCATAATAACACATTCAAACGTTTGAACTGGTTGGTGAATTTTCATCGTTTCTTTTCATTGGTAATATTTATTAAAATTTTACAAATTTTAGAGTTAAGTTTTTGAACTGATAAATTCTTTAGCGGTGTCGAGCGATTCTCGGTAGGGAGAAACTCGGAAAAGATTCGCCTTACCAATGCAAAGATGTCAGCCACCAACATGTTACAGTATAATATAAGACTACAGCATATATATAGAATAATATAAGTCAAATTATGGTAAACTCAGATCATAACCAAAATGTATTAAATACGCAACAGAATTGGCATATAGAGTAAACAAAAGAAATAAACAAAAGACAAAATAAGACTCATAATCTCTGATTACGTCAGAGGACCTCGGATAATATAAAAAAAACATACTACATTATGTCAAGTATAAGATGGCGTTTGAGGGCTGACGTTCAGAGAAAAATAATAAAATTTACACTTACGCCGCTTATCGTATATTTTGATTATGTATAAACTGTATGAAAATGGACATAATTATTACTCGAAGTGCTAATGGATGTAAAAATCAGACAAATGTTATGTACTTTAATAATGACATTTAACAAATTATGAAATTTTAATTACTTAAAAACATAATTTAAACATGAAAAAAAAAACAATTTTCCAAAGTTTCGAGTCTTCACTTCTGTCGGCAATCGCCTTAGCACAGACATATCAAATATTATCTTCTATACATAAACATTAATTATTTAACAAGCGACATTTTGTATTGTAGTATTGTACGAATCCTCATTTATGTTTTCTTTTCTTAATCTTAAATATTTGATGTGTAATATTTAATAACAAATTCTTTGTAATAGTTGTATATACTTTGCTTTTATATTTTTAACCGACTTCAAAAAGGTTCTCAATTCGTCTGTATGTTTTTTTTTTGTATTTTGTTACGCGATTTCTCCTTCAATTGTGAACCGATTTGTAATTTTTTTTTTTTCATCGAAGGAGTACACTCTCGAACAGGTCCCATTGTGATCAAGTTAGGATCTGATCAGTGGATCTCATGGAAATCGAGATGAACCCTCAAATATTACTTCATATGTGTATTTGTTTCCAAAGCTTATCAAATATTTGCGTATTGCAGTCACTATCTTATTTTACTGATCTGATAATGGAAGGTACACCATTTTAACGAGTAGGAGTTGAAGAATATTTTATTGTAAATGATGTACTTTATTTATTTGTTTAATAATGAATACAAAAGGGGAAGAACAATACTTTTAATAAGGTAATAAAATTATTTCATAGAGATAAAACCAAAAACTGGGTTCAAAACTATACCTAAAACTACATACTTAAAAACTAAAAAATAGAAAACAAAACTTTTTTAATTAAAATCAAAAACGACTTCAAAAGTAGGTACTATAAAAGTGCACTTAGATAGTAAATAAATAATTACTTTATTAATCTACTTCTATTAACTTCAATATATCCTTTGTTTTAATACCACTAATAGTTTGGAGTCGGTGCCAGCTAGTGTTAACCAATGTACTAATTTATAAATAGAAATAACTTTATCATAATTACATATAAGCTTAAATAAACTTATCCTAAGGACTAAGGTGCTCGCGGGAATCGGTTGGATGCGGGTGGCGCAAGACCGGTCACCCTAGAGATCTTTGGGAGAGACCTATATCCAGCAGTGGACGTCTTTCGGTTGATGGATGGAATGAAAATCGAATAAAATAACCGACGTACATTTACACCACTTTGTTATCCGTAAGCTGGCAACAATTTCAAAATTATAAATAGTATTCAAACAAAGGATGTATTGAAAAAGATTAATAAAGTAATTATTTATTTACATTTTTATTGTATATTACTTTGAAGTCAGTTTTGATTTTCTTTAAAAAAGTGTTGTAAAATATATATATATGTAATTACATTTTGTGATATTATTGGAGTGGTGTGAATACTTAATTCACTAACTTTCGATGACTCGCATCGTTAATCTGTTTGTTCAGGCCTAATCGCCGATCAGATTCGATTTCATCCGATTTTATTGAAACGGATAAAGGAAATATGAAAGACCCCAGCTATTATAAATATTATAGGACTATTATTATACATTCATGCAATCCCAATGTAGTATTATACTTGTAAAATATAATAAAATGTACCTATACATCACACGGTTAAAAATTATTAAAATTAAAAATATATTACACCACATTTTAATAATTATAAAAATCATCCATATAAATATTAAGAATTTATTACATTTTACAATATTATTGTAATGTCAACGAAATAATTACAATAAATCTGTTTCAGTTTCATAAATTGAATGAAATAAAAAAACCGCCCAAAAAATCTACTTTATTTTTTTAATGCTTTACATTGTAATTTTGTCATTTTATTGCGTAATGTGAAATTAAAATATAGACAACCTTAATAACATGTAATATCCTTAGTGTTTCAAAAAGCAATTTTTCATTAAACCCGTGTTATATTATCTACAAATGTATAGGTAATAAGATAAAGTTCAAAAGTAAACGAACAAAATATGTATAAAAATCTACACTTAAAGTTACACCTTAAAGGAATCACATTTTTTTTACTATTTCACACCAAATACCTCTTAATACATTTTGAGGTAAATTATTGCAGATATGTTCGGGAAGAAATAAAGTTTAATAGGATGTCAAGCGTGTCAAGTGTATAAACGTTCCATGTTAGCCCTGTGAGGCCGGACGCTTCGGATGTCGCAATAAAATGGATACAACCAACCGTATATAGTGTCCGAACAATGTACCAGGGTAAAGTTGAATTGCTACAAAGTACATTGCGGTGTGGAGAGCTGTCTCAAATGAGCTGTTTACAACCATAAGACACCCACAATTTATATATAGTATAGCACATCTTTTAGCTGTCTTTTATTATAGTACCTATAGAAATCGTTTTGCAATGTAATTGCAGTAGTACCTAGTAAAGTAAATTTAGAATAAAGCTGTGTTTCTTCTAAATTATATTACATGAATATAATGTTTTCTAGTTTTTCATAAGCTTTCTATTGTATTTTATTTTGTATATTTATTTAGTTAATTTTTATGTTACTGATCACTCTCAATATACAAAACTGTAAATGCATATATTTTACAGTTCAGAACATGATGTTTGACAATGACATGATGTCTAACCTGTTTCTAAACGAATATGTTATATTTATTTAAAAGTCCACACTAACCAGGCCAACTGTGTTCACTATTAAATGGACGCACGATGAAACGAAGAATCAACCCGAGACAAAATCAAAAAACTGTTTTAGCAACTCGTTTACTATAAAACTTATTTTTTTCCTGGCCAGGTTAATGATATACAGTTTTATATTACATACATACATACATATCATCACGCCTTTCTCCCGTGGCGTTAGGCAGAGATTACGTCCTTCCACTTGCTACGATCTTGACACACCTCTTTCGCTTCCTCTACTTTCATGAGTGCTTTCATAGATGCTCGTCGGTTATGAGTACTTTTTACCTGGCCTTTATTTAACACATGATTGATTTGGTCTAGATACGTTCGCCTAGGTCGACCCTTACTGACTTGCCCATTCACCCTTATAAATAAATTTCGTTAATCTTCTCTCATCCATCCCTCTCTACATACCCAAACCAACTAAGCATACCTGTCTCTATTTTGGTCACCACATCCTCTACCACACCACAGCGTTCCCTTATTATACTATTCCTGACTTTGTCAATCATCTTCACTCCAGCTATACTTCTTAGACTTCTCATTTCCACCGCGTTAATTTCATGCTTCTTCTGCCAAACCCAGCATTCACAACATTACATAGTTAACATAATATTACTATATTACATCTATATAAAATTAAGAAGTTTAACAATGATCATGGTTACAACATTGCCATGATGAATTCTCAATATTTCTCCAAAATATTATAATACATAATAGGTTTTATAGATTATTATATATAAGATATAATAATTTTCATTAAAAATAATCTATTTACTCTAAAGGAAACCAGTTAAAACATAATATCTGAAACTTTTATTCCTTAATGACCTAACCGATACTTTTGAACGAATTAATTACTTCGGAAAAGTGAATATTAAATATTAAGATCTACCTAGAAAGTTACTTAACTGGAGAGAATAGGATTTTTATTAGACACTGGGTAAATTTACTTTCTATTTTAAAATAATTACCTATAGCAAGTTCAAATTACAGTTAAGCGATTATGTTGTTCGGTCAATTACATAAAGATTACGGATTCGCTTCCTGTTCCATATGTAAAAAAGATGAACTTAACATTAGACAAAATAATTAATATCAAAATCACAATTTTTATTCCAAACTTGAAAACATTATTCTCAGATTATATGTCTCCATCTTAGATACTAAATCAATAAAATATAATTTTAACTAATATTCTTCTATATATATATATAGCGTTGCTGGCGTAGTTGGTAGTGCGACCGGATTCCGCATCAGAGCACGGGTTCGAGCTCACCTATCCAACTCTAAAATCAGCCTGAGCTTTAGGTGAACGAAAACATCGTGAGGAAACCATAGCATGGTGTTAGGGCATTTTCTAATAATGCGTGCCTGGGTAGCTACCACCCTCAAGTTTTAAAACCTGTCGCCAAATACCAATAGGTGTGTTCCGGCAGCATCACTTGAGAATCAGTACTCTAGGCTTAGTGTGTTTACCATCCTCGACCCCATCGTCACTTAACATCAGGTGAGATCGTGATCAAAGCACTGAGTGTATACAGTGTAAAAAAATAAATATAAATTGAATGTATGTATGCAGTGATACATAAACTCGATGAAGCTATAAAACTCTTTGAGACCAAGGGCGTAGTAAGTTTGAAAAATAAAAATTTAATTACGATAGTTTAAGCGAAATAAACACACACATACTCATATATATATCAAAAAAGTTTTACGCTTTTATCAGGTTTATGTATTACAGCACACATACGGTCGAGAGCTGAAAGCATTCAGCCGAAAATGATGACCCTTTGGTGGATACAAAATTAGGTTGATGCTGTTAGAATGCTGCGAAATCATAGCTATAGATAATTTTATAATCATTCTATCATCTTCTACCTATGCATATACTCCCTATCTTCCCAAAATACTGATCCATCAGTGAGTTACAAAATTCCAACGCTTTACAATAAAATATCATGTTACTAATTAGAAATAGAAAGTGTCCATAAAACGATTTTTAATATTATCATTAAGTGGTAATTTTTATATAATTTGTTTTGTTACCTATAAATATTATGAGAGTAATTTACACAAACAAGAATAGTCGTTTCGACCAACATTAATGCATTTACAATCCGATTTTTATATTGGTTTTAACAGCTTTTGTTTTACGCTGTTATAATCAATTATATTTTTTTTATAAAGGTTTAAGTGAAAACCATTTGTAATGAAATCGTGAAACAAAAACCGTAGAACTTTAGGAAGTCGGAAAGAAATAATATTGACATTTGAAATTATTACTCTCCTAATACTTGGCATAAGGAGCTGAGGAGCTACGCTAGCGCCGGCGAAGTGCCGACCTAACGTAATAAAAGACTTTAATATTGCTATTTTGCAAGCAATTTAAACTTCAATTTCGGTACGGCACTTGTGCAAATAGGTTTTCAAAGTGTGTGCTTTGTTGATAAGTATAACATAATATTTTAAAACCTATCTCTATTAATTTTAAACGTTATACCAACGTGAAGTTTGTTTATTTTATACTCACTGAGGTGAACGGAATTTATTAGTAGTATTAATCTGTGTAAAGCTTGGTAAGTTTGTTTTTTACAAAAAATTTAAAACAAATTTTGCTACAATAATAAAATGTAACCGGCAAAAGTCTTAGTATAAGAAGACCCGTTTTACGTGGATAGTGAATTTATTAAATACTAGCTGAGCCCGCGGTTTTACCCGCCTGGACTTTTGCAGACAATTTGCAGACGTATGTTCTCCCCCTGGATGCAATAATTATGCCATTACCAACTTTCATCGAATTCGGTTTGTAGTTTTTGCGTGATTGGGGAACAAATTAATAACCAGACCGACATACAGACACATATTTTTAAAACTATCGAAATGTGTTTTGGAGTCCATTTTGAAGCCCCGCATAGTATTTTTTCTTAAATATGTTTAATGTACAGATTTCGTCTCGTGAGCCTTTTATTATAAGTATAAATTAGGATAAACAGTTCGAAATTTCTTCTTAGTTAGTTATTTACCTTAAACCTTTATGATGAATTCACGTAAAAGTACCTTAACATCACCGAGCAAATAGGCTCCCAAGATGGAGGAGTACGACAGTAGCCGCTGTTCCCTTCCAAGATGCTTTGATGGGAGAAATCAATAACTCCGGGTAACTTAGGGCACTTTTAATTTTCGAAAATAATCGGAGAAAAAAAATTAAAACTAATAAAAAATTGAATAAAATCCGATTTTACGGGCAAGTGCCTTGATTTGCTTATTAGAAATATTGTTACTTTATCTTAGTACTAAACAAAAGTTAAGGTTCCGTATAAAAAAAGCAAGGAAGAATGTATGAAACGCGGGCGCAGCCGCGAGCACACAGCTAGTAATAAATAAAAATAATTGAACCCGTTTTTTGATTACTAAAATAGCATCCTTTAAGTACTCTGGAAAGCCATATGGGCAAATCAGTCAAATCAAAGTTAATCAAAAAGTTTCACTTTGGATACCTATCAAATTACTTTATACTATAATTTAAGAAACGTCTCGATAAACAACTTCTAAAAACATTTTTTTTTGTAAAATCTAGATTCATTTTTTCACTTATAATTTCTATTATAGTTACAAAGCGATCAGTTTTTATTATGGAAGTCAGTAATAGTTGATAAAATTGGCAATTATACTTTATAATTACAACCTTTGAAAAACGTTTGTTATTAAGAAATAAATTACTTTCTCTTTATAAAAAAAAAAACCGTTTAATTTTGCAACAAAGGAAATAGAAATGCGGTATGTTTCGTAGATTAACAGAAATTACATTACCCAACACACTTGAAGAAACAAAATTTCGAAAACATCTTGCGTGATTTTTATTATACATTTACTTTGCGCGTGCTTGATGTACCTATATATTCATTGAGTGGTTATGATTTTGAAATTTAAATTGTACAGTTCATTATTCAAAGTTTGAAATATATTACAGATGTTGAACCAATAAACAGATGTTGAACCATAACATTGTCCATAGTTCACTAATGCAGACAAGTTCATCACTTACTACTGAAAAAATCATGAATTTATCTGACATAATTATCTCTACATCTTCAACTAGGCGATTGTTCTTTGTCATTTCAACTGTAATCAATGCGTGTAATAGTGTAGTTCTAATCTAGGCTTTGATGCATTCAATAAGTAAAAATATTTATTTGTAAATCTTTTAAAAAACTCTTCAATTGTTTGAACTAAATTCTGATTACGTTTAAATTTTCGACTATCAAACTTAGCGGAATAAATTCATAAAATGTCAACCGAGCAATTTTAAACTCATGTTCCCATAGCATATCGAAATTTGTTGTATCTATGCCAGACATATCCACAGACATGTTTTACGGGTGGAACAATGTAAAATGGAAAAATGATTGATAAACCAGACACTGAGTGCTCTCTACATGCAAAAAGCGTTGAATTTTAAATCGAAATGTCCATAAAATAATATTATAGTAATATTCGTGCTGTAAAATATATGTAAAACCTAAATGTTTTGAATTTTTTTAATTAATTAACACATCCGGCGGCGCTTGACGGAATCAAATTGCGATTTTTGTACAAACCGCTCTACGGTTAATTTCTGTAACATAATTATCCAATAATTACACATTTTGTTGATTTCGTTACAAGTTATGTGTATTATTTTTCTCACTGATTACATATCTATGATGACACTAAACAGATTGTTTTTCTATTTATACTTTAAATGATGTTTTTACCTTTAACGCTATATATGGGTAGAATTATATTTTTCTTATAATAAACTGGCAAATATAAATTAATAGATAAAAGTGATTCACGAATTTACATTTCCTTGATAATTAAATGTATGTTAAAAGTGTATACAAGCCTAATCTAGTAAATGATCGGCATAATTTTAAAATCAGAAATAAAGGTAAATTGGCCGTTCTACCTTTTAGGTTAAGTCTAAGTAATAATATTCAGTTTTACAAGAAGATCCAACAGACATTACCGATTTACCTGACAATAACTTCAAGCACTATTTTTGACGTTTTTCATTTTATATTTTTCGTAAATAAAAAACACAATAAACATTTATGGTGATAAATAATTTTAACTATAAATGTAAGGGTTCGTTTAATGCCACTGGTAATCTACATTAATGCATTAATAAACTAGTAAGAAATTAATATACTCATGTTTTATATATCAGTTAAAGAATGGTTTATTTTCAATTTATGTTAAGATAAACAAAAATATTTTGAAAAGCCACAATATTAATTTAATTTCCCAGTATTGTTTTGTAACTAATTAAAGTACAGGCCGTGTTGTGCAGGCCGGCATGACCAGGACGACTTACGATGGAGAACCGATAATTCGCCAGCCGACACTGTTTCAGGAATGCAAGTGCTTACCATCAGGCACAATGCCGTTCACTTTGCCGAGCTAGTACATAAAAAACCATTGAAAGAAAGATAGAATAATATTGGCTAGTACTTTGCATTCTAAATTAATATTAGTTTATATTGATGGAGGTTTTAATGAGTTAAAGTCTTGTAATAAATTTAGAAAAAAATAAAGGAAAGACATTAGGAAAAAAGGTCTGAGTTACAGTGTAGTTATGTTAATAGAATAAACATCATTCTTTTGTATCTTATACGTACATAACTTCCAGCCTCTCTCCCATTAAGGACAGAGACTACATCCTTCTATCTGTTACTATGCTGACACACGTCTTTCGCTTCTTTTTTTTACACGGTATAGGCTCAATGCTTTGACCACAATCTCATCTGATGTTAAGAGACGATATGGTCCAGAATGGTAAACACACTAAGCTTAGAGGTACTGGTTCTCAACTTATGGTGCCGGAACACACATATTCGTATTTGTGGGACAGGTTTTTCAACCCAGGCGGGCATCATTAGAAAATGCCCTACCACCATGCATACATTCTACTTTCATACATTTTCTTCGGTTACGGGTACTTTTGACCGCGACCTTTATCCAGAACGTCCTCGATCTGGTTGAGATATTTTCACCTAGGACGACCCTTACCGGGTTACCAAGTCATTCTCGCCTTGTAAATTTTTTTTGTCAATCTTCTTTCATCCATCCTCTCCACGTGTTCAAAATAATTAAGCGTTCTCTTTATATTAGTCCAATATAATAACTAATTTATATATTAACTAGCGGTGTTGCCGCGGCTGCGCCCGCGTTTTGTAACGTTCTTCACTGCATTTCAATTTTTTATACGGAATCCTAACTATTTTCTTAAACATTTTTAGTACTAAGATAAATTAAAAATATTTCTCATAAATTCAAGTATTTGCCCGTAAAACTGTGCTTTGAATCTGAATTTATTCAATTTTTTATGAGTTATATTTTTATACGCAGATCCCTAATTATTTTTGAAAATTGAATGTACTCTAAGTTACTCGGAGTAACTTCAGCTACCAACCAGCTTCAGCTAAAAAAAGTCCAGCTAACATCCGTTCAGCCGTTCCGGAGATTACCCAGAACAAACAGATAGACAGACAAACAAATATTTTTAAAATTATATTTTTGGCATAGGTTTCAAATATACATTCATACCTATTTAGTAAAAAAAAAATGACATTACAAACAGACACTTCAATTTTATTTATTAGTAAATAAAAGTATATATTTGAGATGCCGGCTAAGAATAGTACCACCCCATACCTACCCGTGGGTGTCGTAAAAGGCGACTATGATATATAAACCAGGGTATGGCAGCAGCAACCTCTGAGTACTAAAAACACCTTACTGCGATCGCCAACACGCCTGCCAAGCGTGGCTATTATGGTAATTCCCTCCTTAATGGTAAAGACCTATGTCCAGTAGTGGACGTCTTAAGGTTGAATGAAATAAAAAATATATGCAATATTATTATTATTTTATATATAGATTAATGTTAGTGCATATCAACATACAGTAAAACTCCATACAATCAGTTCAAGGTACATGTAAATATGTTATATCTATGTATGCTAAGACTGGTGTTGGCAAAACTACTTTCATATATTAAAAGGTTTTACGACTTGTATACGCTTCGCCAGCCAAGTTTCGGTTGAAACAGCTACAACACCTGTTTAAGTTCCACAGTGAAATATGCCTACCACCCTCTCTCGTAAGAATCTTTCAACTTGTGGAAATTAATGGTAAAGTTCTATAGATACTTTCACCGCTTAAGTATTTCTTTTGCTTTTTCTATATATGTATATAGTACTTACAATAATTATAATAACCGTGTCATCTGTGTTTTTGCACAAAAAAGAAGCAAATGTTTGTTCACAATCTTTTTTATACATTTTATACTATCTAGACTAAATTAACGAATCAATCCGATTATACGATCCGATATTATTAATAATTTATAACTACTCAAAATTAATTTAAAGAGAAGAGAAAGAGAATTAAGAGCTTACATAATTATAAGTAAAATAATAAATATTTTGTTCATGATTAACATCTCTTTAATCATTCCACTTCGATAAGAAAATACGAAAGAACTATTACTGAGTGATTATAATTAATTCAAGCCCCCAAGATTCCATGGAAGATTGTTGCAAGATGAGCCACCGTTTTGACGGTACTTTGAAACATTGAAACAAGATTGAAAATATAACTAACTTTCTCATATGACACTGGTAGAATCACAGATTTCCACTAAGAAAAGTAGGTATTAACGATAAATAAAGTCTATACGAGGCTGTTACTTTATTCAAGAAGTAACTTATATGACAAAAAACACGATGATAAATAAACAATACTGAGTCACGAGATTATTATACTATAATAACTTAAAAGTAAATCAATTTTACATGGAATCAATGGAAACATAAAATATATGGAAATTCGTGTACCTATTGCGGAACAGTAAAGACACAAGATGCTGTCATTTCCCTTATATATCGCTTAATACAAGTCTGCCATAAAGCCCCAGCATTATGTAAATACCAGAGATAAAGACAGCAATTCAATTAGGGAAGATTTCACGCATCGTTCACATCCGCACATGTTGAGTATGGCAAGATTTTCATTAATTAAGTCAATTGTGGATTCGCGTGCCGAATTTATACTAGCTTATAGAGCTGATTGTACAAATTACCAACCAGAAGTTGCTAAAATTTTACATCGTTCGTTTCTTCTCATTCATATCTACGTGTCTACCATTAAAATAATAACCTAAGGAAAACAGATATCAAGTAATCAAAAATTTGCAACGATGATGACGCAGTTGGTATAATTGTCCGATTTGTGTCGATGGTGCAGTTCAAACTCAGCTATCGGACTCTATAATCAAGTTGAGCTTTCATTGAAGGTAAACATCATGAGGAAACCATAACATGCTGGTAGGGCATTTGGAATAAAGCCCCCGTGGGTAGCTACCACCATCAAGTTTGAAAACCTATAGCCGAACACCAATAGGTGTGTTCCAGCTGCATCTTATTATTATATGCTCTTGATAGCCTGTGAGTTTAATCTGGTTACCATCTTAAACCACATCAGCACATAACATCAGGTGAGATTGTGGTCAAATAAAAAAAAAAAACAAATTATGAAAGATTTGATACTAATTGAGTGATATTCAAAAGAGAGTAATCACCTATAGATCTAATGAGTTAACAAAAACTTTGAACTGTCTTTGAATTTTATTCAGTCCCAAATTGGATAGCGTTATCGATAATGAATGGCTTTTAAATGCGAAATAACTGATGTTACTTTAACTTTGTTAATAATTATTAATCTAAGCAAGCATGTCTACGTAGCTTAATAATGCTCATTGAACTATTTCAAGCTTGTTAACTAAACTCGAAATGTGTAAAACAAGTTCTTAATTGCAGGATCAAGCCGGGAGAATTGAGTTCAATCAATAGAAGTAATTAATACCTTTGGAAATATGTAGGTTCGGTATAAACCTGTTTAAATTTACTAAGCGTATAGGTATTTATGTAACAGAACAAATATGGTAGGTAGTTTATTTGAGTCTATTCATATTTGAGTTTATTAGTCTTTGAGACATAAGGAAGACATTAATGTATCTGTATGATTTTTTTCTATAAACAAATAGCTGGTAAAAAAACGAACGAATGTTATTATGATAGATTTATTATTACAGCTATGTTATTTGAAAAAGGATTATGTAATAGGCAGAAAATCTTTATTCCATTATTTCGTTTACCAGATGAGGTTGCAGTTATGTAGTACTAAATTATATTAGATTATATTATATAGAAAAATCTACACATTAAATATATTTGAGAAAAACCATTTGATAACGGGACACATTTTAGAATTTACGAAATTAGACGAAAACGGCGGTAAATATTTATTTGTATAAAACTAAATCGTATTTTTAGGTTATATATTTAAATCCTCGTTTTAGCGATCGGACGGAGTCGCGGACACATCTAGTATACTATATAATGAGACTATTTTTAAGTTTGTTAATCTTTCTATTGATACTAGCAATACGTAACAGTTCAAATACTGACCAAAACCGTGTTAATTTCTCACAGCCATTACATTTTAGCGATACTTTTTCGTGGCTTCGGGTGATATTATCATCACCATCGTCGTACTTTAATTCAATAAGGTGTCATAAAATGCTTATTCATATGATAATTCAACACTTTATTCACGTCTCATTACAAATAAAAAAACTCATTATAAGAGGGTGCAAGCAGCAAATTCGTGTTCGTGATATGCGACCTTACCTTTGTCGAACCCTCTCCGTATCTCACGTAAGTAAAAGTCATGCCTTGTTATTACTCGTTCTATATTAATTGTGTGTTGAGAGTAAGCTCATATCGGCCGCTTTTGTGCTACTAATGACTAAAAGATGAGATACGGTTGCGTATAACAAAAAATATATAAAGTAAACGTTATTAGCAAGAAACAAACAAATTAATAATCTGCTAGTTAATAAATGTTACTTTAATTATTTCGATGTATGGACATAGTATTACTGTTGTAGTAATAAATATAAAGACCAAACGGGGGTAGTTCATCAAAATACCCCTCAACGCTGCAGGCGAAGCCGCGCACCGCCAGTCAGCCCGTGACCACGGTTGGTGAAACCCAGCCGAAACGTCGGGATAGAAAAAAGCAAAGGTAACGCGTGAAAACCCGTTAAAATTAACTGAATTTAATCAATTTATTATTGTACTCAGGATTAAATGGTTGTCAACTCCGACGAACTTCACATCATTTAAATAACCCGCCCAGGAACATTACATTGGATAATTATTCATTGGATAAGCCACTTGAGATTAGACAAAAATTAATTACTGCTATTGTGGATTGAATTTCGAACCGGAAAATAACATTACTGATTTTATGGAGTAACGATATATTTGTGTAGACGCGACTTCCACAGTTAAAGATTGCGTAGGTTCTCCAGTTCTCCAGTCCCGTGTCGCCCTAGGAAAGCGGTGGATGCCTAAATGACGACTTTTAAACCCCACTGGGACGTGACCACCATACATTTGGGAAAAATCCGTCGTAGTGAAACAATAGGACACGTCACGGTCTAAGATCAGTAAGTATTCATGCAGACCTGCTTAGTGTCTTTAGCCGTTGTGGGTGTAGGCCGTCATGATGATGGTGACTGTCACAGATATGTGAACAACTTATCTGTGGTGACTGTCGATAAATTAAAACACTATCACCAGTTTGGTAAACAGCCCAGTCATCGAGAAGAACCGGCAAGAAACTCGGTCTGGTTTTTTTTCCATATCAGATATCAGATCTGCATATCAATAAATAATTATTTAGTAAAAAAAATAACTTTTATTTTACTAAATTAAACTACCACTATAATCCAGTATTAAAACATTACTATTATTAAAACACTCAGAACCGAAATATACACTTTTCTGTTTATAAATTTATCTTGAGAACATTTAATATACAACGCAACGACACTATACGAGGCAGCTGACAAAATGAAGTAATAACTGTATATCATCATATTAGAGTCATATTTTCAGACTTCCACGGTCGGGGCGGCGAGTAACCATGTTGCCATAGCAACGCTTCCGCAAAGGAAATTGCTACTCCCCCGCTTTTCATAAATCAACTCTCAGGTAAAATTTAATATCATTTCAGAGATCGTTCTCGTCTTATTAGTTGACAACTTGTTCTAAAAATATCGCTGGTCTCTAATTTTATAAGAGTGTTTTATAATTTTCGTTTAAAAATTCGTTTTTCATATTTCAGTACGATGTCATCCGTATCCTTACATTTTATAAACGGCAATGCCTATCTGTCTGTATGTACGTTTTAGAACTCGATTTTTTTTTACATCCTAGGAACATATGTTATCTAGTCGTGCTTTTGTTTTGTTACATCTATTGGCACTAATCAATAAAATTACAGTGTCCGTTTGTAATGTCAAAATACCATTTTTTTACTAGGTAGATATGAATGTACACACGATACTTATACCAAAAAAACCATGTCTGTCTGTTTGTTCCGGGGGTAATCTCCGGAACGGCTGGACCGATTTTTACGGGACTTTTTTAGGTAGACAGTTGAAATTACTACGGGTAAGTTAGGTTACTTTTGATTTTACGAAAATTATTAGGGTTCCTTATAAAAAAAATTGAAACGCAGTGAAGAATATATGAAACGCGGGCGTAGCTGCGGATACACAGCTAGTTCTATAATATGTTATGGAGTGAATATAATTAATATACAGAATTTTAAAAAATGATACACAAATGAGCCGCAGATACAAGCTGGTCAGACTGTATTTCAAAGATACAATTTTTTAATACGTTGTAAAAACTTGAACCGTGATTATTTTTTTTTTCAATTAGTCTAAGGTTTACGATTATACACGACTTTGATCTTAATCTAACAGCGAAATAGCTAACGCCTGCCTCTCCCGTGTTCATGGTTTACGTAACATAACTTAAGTTCCAGATTAGCTCAGCCGAATTATAAGTGAAACGCTGTAAACTTATAGAATGCTAGCTGTGTGTCCACGGCTGCGCCTGCGTTTCATATTTTCTTAATTGTGTTTTATTTTTTTATACAGAACCCCAATTATTTTCCAAAAATTCTTTTAGTACTAAGATACAGAAAAAATATTTCTCATAAATTCTAACACTTGCCCATAAAACTGTACAATGAATCGTATTTTTTTATGAGTTATAATTTTTTTACGCGGAGCCCTAATTATTTTCGAAAATCTTCCTAAGTTATGCGAAGTAAATTCACCTATCTACAAAAAAGTGCCGTCAAAATCGGTCCAGCTTTTCCGGAGATTACCCATAACAAACAGATGGACAGACAGAGAAAAATTGTATTTTTGATATAAGTATCGTATATACATACTTATGTACATGGGGTGCGAATTTGGTCCCACCTCCACGTGGTGCACCCTGGGCAATGATCGACAGTGTTATCTTAGGATTACTGCTGATCGTTGGCGAGGAGGACCAACCCAATCCAAGGTGTTAAGTGAACCGTGCCGAGGGATGCGTGGCTGGGGGGGAGCCCAGTCGTGAACGGTACCTCTCTGATACCGGAGCACCTCAGAGAGTAATTTTTGCTCTTCCACCGACATGCGGGGCTCTGTCGGTGGTGACCTGTTATTTCCCTAGCTTATCGTGGGAACAGTATGAATGAAAACATCATACCCTTGAATTTTAATTCCCTCGTTGACGCCCTAGAGAAATCTAGTGACGTCAGTTCTTCTGGGACGGGGGGAGGTAACATCTCTCCAACGCCCAGACTAAGTACCTTAAAAGCCCAGAGGATAGATCCTAAGGCGGAAGTTGCTTCGGCGACCTCAGCGCCCACGGAGACTGACTCTGAGGTAAGTAAAGGTAAAACAGTTGCGGTTACAGGCGGTCCTGTTTCCTCTACCTTTACAGCCTCTGGGCTGGAAGGGTCAGCGCCCCTGGCGCAGCATATCCTTCCAAAGCCTTTAGGTAGAGGAGGTTACAGAGGAGGCAGGACTAGGAAGACAGGCGGAATCCAACCTCGAGGTGGACTTACTAGTCCCCAGACAGGCAGGACGACCACCGGTCGGAAACCTTTACGCAAAAAACAATAGCACACATCGGTGGTCATGCGAGGTTCCTCCAGGTTAACCTCCATCATGCTGTTGCAGCAACGGCGGTACTGGAGAAATGCTTCTCGGGGGGCATTGTGGACCTCGCTCTTATACAAGAACCCTGGGTGCGCAATAATACAATCATGGGATTGAAAACCGCAGGGAGTGTTTTTGCACACAACTGCGGGACTAAGCCCAGAGCTGGTATAGTTTTTAGCAAAAGAACTAACTTTCTACCTGTTCCAGAGCTTTGTTCAGATGACCTGGTTGCAGCGTACATTAATCTTGACGGTTGGAAGGGCTCCAAACTATTAGTTTGTTCAGCCTATCTACCTGGAGAGAACAGTAATCCCTCAGAAGAGCTTATGCGGATTGTGGACTATGCGAAGAAAACACAACGCTGAGCTGCTGGTGGGTGTGTGACGCCAATGCTCACCATACTACTTGGGGTAGCAGTGACGTTAACGCAAGAGGAGAGTTACTTTTTGATTTTATTACAACTAGTAACCTAACTATTTTAAACAAAGGATGTAAACCAACCTTTGTTACACGTTCTAGACAAGAAGTCTTAGACATAACATTCGCCACTAACAATGTAGCTAGGCATATTATAAACTGGTGTGTAAGTGACGAAAACTCTATGTCTGATCACAGGCATATTAATTTCGAGCTCTTATTTTCAATAAAGAGTCAGAATGTTCTATATAGGGATCCTAGGAATACCTCATGGGATACCTACAGGGATACCCTAAGGTCTAACCTGGAAACGCTCCCTAAAAATATTAAGACAATTGAGAGTCTAGAGTTGGCAACTAATGCTCTCACGGCATCTATTACTGATGCTTATGAGCAGAGTTGCCCTCTAAAACAAAAGACCTCAATAAGACAAGTTCCCTGGTGGAACTCTAAGCTAAAAAAGCTTAGGGAAAAAACTAGGCGGCTTTTCAATAGGGCCAAAAACACAAAGGAGTGGGAGACATACCAACTGGCCCTAACCAAATACAATAAAGAAATTAGGAAAGCGAAGCGGGCTTCCTGGAGAAAGTTCTGTGAGGAAATCAATGATACGCCTCATGGAGCAAGAATTCACAGGGTGCTCGCTAAGGACAAACCTAAACAAATAGGACTCCTTAAAAAACAAGATGGGACCTTCACTTACAGTGAAAAGGAAACCATGGAGCTCCTTACGTCAGTTCATTTCCCAGGTTCTGAGAGACTTATTTCTAGAAGACTGCCCTCCTCAATAAGGCCTCAATTAGAGGACTGGCGTAGAGCGGCAAGCTTTATAAGACCACAGAGTGTGAAATGGGCTATAAAGTCATTCAAACCATATAAAACAGGTGGAGAGGATGGAATTCAGCCTGTGCTATTACAGCGAGGTCTTGACATCCTCACACCTGTAATTATTAAGATTTTCAGGGCAAGCCTTGCTTGGGGATATATACCTGAACTATGGAGAAAAGTACGATTACTTTTTATACCCAAGGCCGGTAAAAAGGATTACGCTATGCCAAAGTCCTTTAGACCAATAAGCCTTACATCTTTTCTTCTGAAAACTATGGAGAAGATAATTGATAGAAATATTAGGGAAGTGGTACTAACCACAAACCCTATAAGTTCTAAACAACATGCCTATAGCAGAGGAAGATCCACTGAGACTGCCCTGCTCTATCTTGTAGATAGAGTGGAGAAGGCATTAGAAGATAAGGAAATTGCACTATGTGCATTTTTAGATATTGAGGGCGCTTTTGATAGCACACCCATTAGAACACTAGTTCATGGGTTAAGTGTTAAAAAGGTAGATTCAACCACTATAAAGTGGATTGAATCAATGCTCTCAAACCGTATAGTTAAATTATCATTGCATGGCACTAATCATGAGGTGGTAACCACAAGAGGTTGTCCACAAGGAGGCGTTTTATCGCCCCTATTGTGGACCCTAACAGTGGACCAACTCCTGCATAAGATGGAGGAATTAAGGATTGACGCCCAGGGCTACGCTGATGACCTGGTGGTAGTTGTCCGAGGTTTCTCTCAAAGTACAATTTCGTACCTTATGCAGAAAGCACTAAGTGTCATTGACAAATGGTGCAAGGACAATGAACTGAGAATCAATGCAGACAAAACTGTCCTAGTACCATTTACTAAGAAAAGGCGTCTTGACCAATTGGTACAACCTTCACTAAATGGCAAGACAATAAACTTCTCACCAGAGGTCAAATACTTGGGTGTTATTCTCGACCAGAAACTGACCTGGAATAGCCAAATTGGATATATAATTCAAAAGGCTAAAATTGCAATGGGGATCTGTAGTCGAATGGCCGGAAAGCGCTGGGGTTTACATCCCAGGCTAACCATATGGCTTTATACGGCAGTTGTCAGACCCATAATAACATACGCCTGTGTGGTTTGGTCCAAAAAGGCACAACAGCAGTCTGTTTGTACCCGATTAGCTTCAGTACAAAGAATAGCTTCTATCTTAGTGACAGGAGCCATGTCGACAGCCCCTGGAGCGGCTCTGGATGCTCTGTTAAATCTGACGCCCCTACATCTACATGTAGAGAAGGTGGCGAGGTTGACGATGCACAGAATGTACGCCCTCGGGAGGAGACAATGGATATCCCAGTCCATGAGATCTTTCTTAGACTCAGTGATAGAAAACACCAATTTTAGGGATGATATCAGATATGATGATTCCTGAAACTAATCTTAAAAAATTGTATGATGTCGAAATCCCTCTACGGGACTCCTGGTTAAACAGTGAGATAACGTGGAAGGAAGGCAGCTTACTGTGGTTTACCGACGGGTCCAAAATAGGACTTAACGTAGGCTGTGGAATATATGGAGAGCGACCTAAGTTTAGTCAAACAACTAATCTTGGTAGTTTTGCCTCCATTTTCCAGGCAGAGGTATACGGGATTCTAGAATGTTCCTGTATAAATCTGCAGAAAGCCTACGTGAACCATACAATATATATCCATTCGGATAGTCAAGCCGCTCTCTTGGCGCTGGCTTCGGACGTAGTTGAGTCGAAGCTAGTTGCAAATTGTGTGGCAATGCTAAACAGCCTGGGTAAGAATAACAGGCTGATTTTAAGATGGGTCCCAGGCCATGCAGGAGTTCCCGGCAATGAAGCTGCGGATGCGCTTGCAAGAGCAGGGGCTATGGAAACACAAATTGGGCCTGAACCATTTTGTGGCATTCCAAAAAGCCTAGTTCGACTGACCTTAAGGGACCAATATACCTATAAGGCTATAGAATTCTGGAATAAATTGCCAGGACAAATTCATTCCAAAGAGCTCATCAGAGCATTCACTCAGCGCAAAGCTGAAGAAGCCCTGATGCTCAGTAGGAATCAGCTACGAGTATTAGTGAGAGCACTAACTGGGCACTGTTGTTTGGGCAAGCATATGCACAACATCGGTGTCCAGAACACAAGAGAGTGCAGGTTCTGCGAAATAGCAGACGAAACACCAAAGCACATCTTGTGTGAATGTGATCCATTAATACCCATACGTAACCGAATTCTGGGTAAGCATGTGTTGCTTCCGGAGGAGGTACAGACGCTCTCTGCCAAAAAGATACTACAGTATATTCAGGTTGTAGGTCTAGGCAGTGAGCTTTAGCAATATAGGGGCGATCACAATAGATCTGACTAGGTCGCAGTGATACAGGACTGTTTAAGCCTGCATAGCCCCTTTTCGAATAATAATAATAATACTTATGTACATATTTAAAAAAAATGTTATTTTGACGTCACAAACAGACACTTCAATTTTATTTATTAGTATGGATGAAAGAATAAATTCAACAATTTAAAATAGCACAATAAAATCGTATAACTCTTCATAATTTTTTCATTATTTATTTGACGCGAAACCGGAAAAAGCCTCTTATGTTATTTCTTGTTATTTTACCCTAGGGTAATGAGCTCTGTTATTAAATGTCTGCCTTAATGTTTGTGAAATACGAGCTTATTGTCACGGGAGTAAGCGAATATAACTGGAAATGTACAACAATATTTTGATTAGTTCTTTCTTTTAAACAAAACGGATCACATTTGTCTCTTTGTATATTTCTTGAAAGAAAAGTTTAACGGGATGTATTAATAACGCCCATTAATCTACATATATAGATTATTTGATTGCTGAATGTAAATAACCAGGACAGGACCAGATTTTTCACAACATAGTACTTAAAAGTATGTATATTTCATATTACAAACTTATTTTTAAATTAATATTATAAAACATTTTATTTTATTAAACAACTATAAAGCAATTAATCTTTTCGCAATAAATATAAAATTCGTGTAGAATAAAAAATCTCAGAAAACGTAAAACTGTCGCTAAGTATTTCACTCAGAGTAAGATTCCAAGCTGAACAACTCAGCCAACGTACGCGAAAGTGCTTCACTTGATGTGGACTTATCTGTCGCATGTTTGACGCTACACACAGGCATACACTTTTGACAATAACTAATAAAGACATTTAATAGTAAAACACACAAAGGATATTGATTAACTAATTTAACTAAGTTCTCTTAGTGGTCAACATTTGACAATAATCATAAATTCTAGGAAAAAGTTTTGTTTTCAATGTATGTAAGCATCTATACTAATAATAAAATTTGCAAATTCCACGTGAATTATTTATTGCAAGGGGCTAAATATATGTAATTAAACACATTTCTATTATTTTTAGAAATTTCTGTCTGTCTGTTTGTCTATGCAGGTATTAATTAGAATGTATACTTAGTTTAAAAATTCAAAAATGTAAAAGGTAAAAAATTCATAAAGCATGTTTTGGGGTAACGTCAAAACTTTATTTCATTATAATCGGTGTACTCTATTAAAAGTTGTAGTAATTTGAATGACACGCGGCGTCTTTAGAATGAAAGTAGAGTTTGTAATTTGTAAATAGATGCGTTTTAGTCTTATTCGAGAACCCAAAAATTGATGGATTGATTAAAATTGAAGAATATGATCTAATATAAAATCTATATATATAGTATATAAATAATAAATATCTAAGACATAGTAAATGAGAAAACAATATTTTGATATTTTTGGCCGTTGTATTAAGGAGTCATTTTATGGAAGTAGTGAACTGAATTCCAATTATAATATCAACAGGTAAATATGGCGGGGAACATAATATTATTTAATTCTAAAAAATAATTAGACGGTTCATATTTTGTTTATTTTTGATGACATGGGTGTCGTAGTGTTATGAAAGTCGATTACGTAAGCAAATTACCTATGTATTTCTGACGATTATTCATAGATGGCGCTATACTATTTTTTAATCATTTGAATATTACTACGTAGGACTTCAGAATGTATTACACGACACATTCAGAGAGTTTAAATTTTTTTTTGGGCTGTATATTAATTTGTTCGCCAATGACGCAAAATCTACTTAACCGATATTTCTATGAAATTTGGTATGTTAGTATTTAATACTTTATAATAACGTCTTTTTATTCACTCATATATAGAAATGTATTTGAATAATGTATGAATAGCGTTTAATTAGATTAATTAAAAACACCATAATAATGAAGTGTATGCGTAAGAACATCTATATTATTATTAGAGAGAGGTAAAGTTTGTGAGTTTGGATGTTCGGGGTATAATCTTCGGTACCATTGATCCGATTTTGGAAATTCGGACGGAACGGGACACCTGAATTCCACGCAAGCGAAGTCGCGGACACTGCTAGTATGTATAATAAAAGTTTTTGGGGTAGCAACCTGATGTCTCCAATTTTGGTATCACAAAAATGTACAAAAAAACTATCTGCTATTACATATTTTATAATAATTTCCTGAGATTTACACAACAGCATAAATAAAAACAAACAAAAAGCCAGTCGCTGAGAGTTTTGTTTTTATTAAAATGTTTGTTTATGCTTGTGTTTTATGTAAACAGATTTCATCGAAATCTATTCCTGTTGATCTGTGAACAATGAATGAAACAAACTATGAACAAAGTTTTTTGGCAAATCAAATAAAACAAAAATTTCTAATGAAGTTATAAGGCAATTCGCAAAACTGACGTAAATAACGCCTCGTAAATCATTCCCTTATTTTAAAAAATAACTACAAAATGTTCTTGGGGCTATCTGTACGTGTGTATGAATAATAAAGAACGTTTCTTAATCACAAACCTAGGTAGAGACGAGCGGGCCGTGCACCGTGCACCGCGTAGTGGCGAGGTTAGTGCTTTGAGTACATTCATTAAAACACAGTGACTAACTTCATTTTATGCATAAATACTTACAAGTTATCATCATCGGGATATTGGTATAATATTTTATAAAACACTAACTGTGCCCGTGACTTCGTTCGCAAAAATCAATTAAATAAACATCATCCATTGGACCAAATTGTGAATCTAAACCATTCTCTAATCCTCAGGAACAGACACAAAAATATTTCATTAAAATCGGCCCAGTCTGGGTAGCTACCACCCTCAAATTTGAAAACCTGTCCCCAAATACCAATAGGTGCGTTCCGCCAGCATCACTTGAGAACCAGTACCTCTAGGCTCACTGTGCTTATTATCCTAATGCACATCATCGCTTAACATCAGGTGAGATTGGGAGCACTGAGTTAATTCCGTGTAAAAAAAAACCGTTTAGAAGGAGTTTAGTCACACACACACGCACAGAGAAGATTTATATAGTATAAAGATTTGCATCGGTATTAAACAGTCAAAATACAATAATTATAACAAGACTTGTTTATGCAGGGGAAATTATTTCATTTTAACAATAGAACACATTGTATCGATATCTTGTAATAAATAAATACCTACTCTATAGATTTAAGTACATTTTGTCACTTACAAAATTTTTAAATTCACAGCTCGTATAAAATATACATATAAACTAAACCGATACATAAAATAAAGAGCGAAAAATGAATTTATCACTATTTAAAAACGAATTATAAGACAATGTTTACATGTGTGTGTGCGAGTGTATGTAATGTGTATGTGTGGATAAAAATTTGTGTTGTTTACTAAAGAAATTTTCATTTGATTTCTAAAACTGTTTTTAGATATATTTATGTTATACAAGCCTTTGTTTTACACGTAAATTGAAATAATAATAATAATAACATGAAAATTCTTAGACGAATAAAGCATACCTCTTTGGCGAATTTATTATATGTTTAATCATCTAAAAACAAAATAAGCAATTTCTTTTTGTAATCTTAAAAACCGGCGCTATCCAACATGGCGATGGTATGGTAACAATTAATTAAAACAACATAATATCCAGCACTTGCTGCTAATAAGGAATTATTCAAGTATTACGTAAGCTAAAGCTCCATTAAAATGTAGAACGGAGGGTTCTATGCTTTTCATATATTTGATGACATAGGAGAAGGGGTTCTATGCTTTACATATATTTGATGACATGGGGAACGAGAGGGTATGAACAGTGATTACGTAATGAGACCGCGAGGTTCGGATTTTTAATTGACCTCCACAAACGAGCCGCCTCATTTCAATCACACTAAACATGCATAGAGCATGCTATAGCGTCGAATTTGCTACACGATTCAATGGTAATTTACTACACTTTTTCAACACTGACAATAAACGTGAAACTCCATACTTCAATAAAACTTTCACCAGATTATTTAAAGAGTGAGTAAACTGGCCAAGTAACCAATATAAAAACAAAATCAGCCCTTTTACATATCACATTTTTAAAATAATTTTATTCGAATACATATATATACGAATAGTACGTAGTTCTCAATTCGAATGAAATTATTAAATTTTTCTTTTATTGTTAATTAACTTATGATAGTACCACATTTTATTCTAAAGATTTATTTAGTTGTCTTAATCACTTAAGCACTTACGCCAGTTTTTCATTGTTTTCCTATTGTCTTATTTTTATGGGTACTCGAAACAATAAAAATCAATGAAATATTTCGTTATTCTTAAAATGTATCGAAGCGTGTTCAAACATGAATATGTTTTCGTCCTTAAACTTCAAGTAGGTTCTATTTATTTATGTCAAAATATACACGATATACATAATAATTACATATTATAGAGATATAAAGTAATAAAAAAATCATTGCAAATACTATGTAAGAAATCATTAAAAATGTTAATTTTACAAAGACGTGCAAAACAGGTAAACTCCTTAATATACTTAATACTAAACATAATTTTAATATAACATTACGTTGCTTTAAAAGTATGTAAAATGATAAAAAAAATGTACCTTTTTTTATGCAAAAGAAATGTACCTAACTGAAACGGCTATCGTAAGCGTTTCCGTAATGGATCCAGACCGGGACTTACTAAGCACTTTTAAACTTGACATGTTGGTTGCAAACATCCTTCAGTGAAATATGGTTTCGCCCTGGATCTGACCCTCTAATTATGGGAATTTATTATATCATAGGGTTAAAGTTTGAACATTGTAACTTTCAAATCAACATAATTTTGTAAAATGTATTCACTACATTATTGTAGAATTGTAGAAGATAAATTATCTTCTTATTTCAAAATTTTTAATTCAATGTCCAAAAACCTTTTCAGTATTTTCATCTACTTGACTTGTCTTTAAAAGGTTTGTAGTTCTATTTAAGGCATATTTATCGCTATGTCCTACGGTTGAATCGCAATAAGGCAAGTTTCTCTCTGGACCCAATTCTAAAGTCAAAGCGAAAGTCACGGGCAGAAGTTAGCAAAACATAAAGATTCCAACGTGATGTTAGTTCACTTGGTACATTTGTATTTTAATCATAAATATATAAAACTAGCCTCCCCTGAATATGATGCAAAAACACGTGATTCTTTATTTACGGGGACGGGTTACGAGTAGCAAAATTGCAAAGACGAAACAATAAAATTTCTTATTAAATTAAGTTTGCAAACAATTATGATGTCGAATACCACCTTAATGTGTCGAGTATCTATAAAAATATTATAAAACAATAGGAAGACAATAGGAAAACAATGGAAAGCTGGCGTTTACGCCACGTAAGTGCTCAAGAGGTTAAGTATAGACTTGCACATTAAATAAATAGTTGAAATAGGTGAACAACCCCTCACCTCGTAAATACACAACCTTTATATGAAACGGCTCATGAAGTGACGTGAACAGTCCATGGAACCACACACCCGATTGCTTTATTTAGTCGTTTCGGCAAATGACATTGATTAATGAAGCTCTATCAATCAAGATAATAGCCTTTTGAGCTCTTAACAGGTGGATTATATTGAACGGCAAAGCTCAAATAAATTTAATCCTATTTGAAAAGTGAAATATAATATTTAAACATTATTTAATCCAATAAACATAATTAAAGAAACTATTTTCGTTCTTCTAAGATGTATTAATAAAGATGCTGTGCGGGCTGATTATTATTGCGTAACAAAAAAGTAATATTATTTTACTGCTTCCGGCTTGTAGTAATCCAAGTAGTTTGCTAAGATCATCAAAATAATTAACAAAAGATTTCCATAAAGCATTTGATTTAAAAAAAAAATAGGATAAATATTTTGGGCGCAATAAATAAATATTTTACTTTATTTTATATCGTACTTAGCAATATTATTAATAGGTGCCACCCGGTGCGAATTATTGTGGTGTCAACCCAAGAATCAAAATAAAGAATAACAGCAACGTTCTTAATAAATTAACGGAATAGTTCTTATTGCTTATTTTTGCCCCTATACATCACTCAAGTCCAACCCCTCAAACGAGTTAGTAAAATTGTTAAAATTGCCTCTTTTTAATCATATAACATTTCTGCATCTGTCATTTGTGCAATGTACCAAATTATTGTGATTATTTGTAAATATAAGTAGGTAGTTTTTCTGTAGTGTATTTTTTGAGATTCATTATCAAGTGTCACCCCTTAGCTATGCGGCGCCAACTCATCTGGAAGTATGTACTTAAAATGTTATTAGACCGCTTAGGCACTTTAACGATTTTCGGAACCCTCGGAGCCTTTTTTAACTTTTCGAAAGACGATATGTCTTCATCTCAAACCATCATTCTGAAAGCTCGTGCGGTCTGAACTTCTTATCTTCGCAAAGCGTGATACAACAAAATAAAGTTTGTTAAATTAGCATTTTTAAAATAGTTTTGCGAGCTTCCTAATTTTATTTCTAACTCGTATGATTTGAGCAAATAATTTATCGTAGGTACGCGTCTAACACCTAAATATCAGACAAACCGTTTGAATTCTGTTCCAAGTGACATATTCATTAATCACATCTACAATTTACTAGAAATCATTGCGATGTCGTTATTAACCATTTCAGATTTCATCATAAACGTACCATTATTTCTCGAATCGACGTTCGATATACGCTCTGACTCTTTATAAAGAGTAGGTAGTATTTTAAAAAATAAAAAAAAATAGGTTAAAGTTTTTTATGGTTATAAGATCGTATTCTTACCACGCGATTGTACTTCTAGTTTCATATAACTTTAATTCATAAGTTTTCTCTCTTATATAAAAATGTATGCCTAATTCAAACTCATCGTAGTCCTTAATAAACAAAACTTTCAGTAAACAAGAAGTGGCAAATCTAACAACCTTAATTGCGGAACTCCGAGCTAATTACAGACAGTTAAGCTTGTCTCCGTTTCAGCGTTGAAATTAGAAATTAGATCCATCTTTCAATTAATTTCATTTCGGACGGCCAACTCTTCAGGAGGCTGACGTAATAAAATTTATGTCTATCGAAGGGAAACTTCTTAATTAGCGTTGGTCCATTCCATACCGAAAGGGTCGTAGGCTATGTAATGTTCTATTAATCTTACCACTAGACATTTTCAATTCGTGTCTTATTGTCATTCGGTTTATTATTACTTCAAAGATATTAAACTAATAAATATAATAGAATGGTTGAGCCTTAAAACCTATATCATACTGGTAAACATCAATGGTTCACATTATGCATTATACATTATTCAAATGCAGTTGAATTTAACAGGTTTTAAATTCAGCTACTGTTAGAACAGCTAAGCTTAATTGCTCAAAATTCTTATGATGTTTCGATAAGAAAATATTCTTTAACCCAAAGCATACTCATAATAAGGCTAGAAATTCACATCTATTGTAATGTCACATTCTCTATGTATGTATGTCTCATTCTGTATGTATGTCAGATTCTCTCTTGTATGTCCATCAACACAGCTGGCCGTGGAAAACTAAAAACAAATAAATGTTTACTGGTTAATATTGTATCTGTAAACATAGGCTGGTCGTTTGACTCAGTGGGACTTTAGCATTATAAATGTTAAGTTTGTTCCTACAAAACCCATTAATATAAGTTATCCCACTAACTTCCAATGAAATTCCACATATCCATTCGAACTCACAACAAAGTACCAGATTTGTAATCGAATGACCGGCATGTCCCCGTTCCCGATCGAGAGTAAATTACAGCTGTTACGTCCGAAATAGGTGTCCAACACAGATCGGCGATTTACTCCGTTTGTCGCCTTTCGATTTTACGAACCGAACGAATCGCATAAAAAAATAAACGTATATTTTCAAATTAAATCAGAATTTCACTTAAAAACCAGAGCTGAGCCACGAGTTAAATTCCATTTCCACTTTGTTGATTCAATATATGAATTGTTACTTATATTTGTCTCGTCCATTGAACGAATCGATTCAGTATTTCTAATAATAGATAGTCAGTTAGGTAGATTAAGACTGATGATTTAATTAAGGAAATTCACTTTGCATAATACGCTATTTGAACTTATTATTACGCTATACATATTTATTATATTACTTCTTGCCTGTATAGCATATTATTTTGTGAGGCCCTATTTACTTTTGTGTAATATTGGCAGATGGTCAGTTATCCCTCAGAAACAGAATCCATAAAATTTTCTTGAAAAGAACTTTGTAAGTCTTTCAAGTCCACATCTAGTAAGGTTTCCCGGGCTCATATTCACTGATAAATAACAAAATAGTTACAACCACTACTTATACAGTTTACAACCAGAGATTATTGAAATAGCGAATAATTTATAGCTTCCAAGAGCTACTTGAAGTTGAAAAAGTGAAAAGAATAGTCTTTTATACGCAATATTAAAAAAGTTTCGGGTATCCTCTCACTATTATTGTGTTGGAAGCAGAACTCACTTACGTTATTAATTTTTTTACATTTTCCTTTTCTGGAATATATCATTACATTTTATAAATGTTATATATAATCTAGCTGTGCGGTTTCTCCCGTGTTTCATAGATTCTTCACTGCATAAAATAGGTTTTAATTTTTTTACTTGGAACCCTAATCATTTTCATACATTTTTTGATGCTAAGATAAAGTAAAAGTATTCCTCATAAATTCAAACTCTTGCCCGTAAAACTGACCATTAAATCGTATTTTTGTTCAATTTTTTTCTGTTTTAATTTTTTTATACGAGACCCTAATGATTTTCCTGAAATTATTTTTGGCACTAACACAAAGCAAAGGTACTTCTCACAAATTCAAGCAATAAAACTGCATTTCATGGGATTTTATTCACAATTTTTGAGTTTTTTATTATTTTTTACGCTGAAAAACGTCCCGTCGAAATCGGTTCAGCCGTTTCGGAGATTACCCGGAACAAACAGACAGACACAAATTTTACGAATTATGGCATAGGTATCGTACAATCATATTTATTTAGTAAAAAATTGTTATTATGACATTACAAACAGACACATCAATTTTATTTATTAGTATAGATTCATGTAACGACTTTTACTTTTAAGTAAGTTTGGTAAGTTTTTCCTGGCTGATATTTGTCAACGTAGTATAAAGGGGTTTTTTTTTCATGACTTAAAAAGAAATCATTTTTTGTATAAACTTATTTACATCTCTATTCTGAAAATATCTTTCTTCATTGTGAGTTGAATGTACTAATAATCCAACCAAAGGAATACCCTTTAAGTTACTCGTACCTATGTAGAAAATGTATTTACCAAGCCCTGTACACAAATTATAAATTTTCTAATATCCTCCAATCCTACTAAAAATCTAATCTGTCACTTGTTTTAACTTAACACAGATTATATACATGTAATACGCTATAAAACTTCGAGAGTAATCTTTTTACAATTACATTTCTTTTAAAGTCTTATGTTATTACTTTCATTGCATAAAATGGTCCTAAAATATATCTAAATGTTTTATAAATGATTAAATACGTTACTTTTAATACCGTTTGCTTTATCAACGTTACTACTAAAACCTCTATTTTCAAGATGACTCTAATAGTCTATGAACTCATCGTTGTGAAACAAAGTCCCAATCAAGAAACCATGCCTTCGGGAATTTACTCTGTATTACCAAAGCCTATTATTACTATTACCAGTCCCTTTTAATTAAAATCTCAATTAAACTCAACGTCGGCATCCTTGTTTGTATTTAACTAATTTAGTAAGAGATAAATTTAAATTGGAACTTATTTTACTAGACGAAACTTAGCATTATTCTCTTATTAGTATAAAAAATCTAAATCATACATTAAACTAAATTGCGCCAAAACAATGGTAAAGCGTATAGTGTTTGTCACCTTTTAGGGTAATGATACTCTATAATATAATTTTATTTCCGTTACTTGTATGTAGAAATAAATATGACAAAAGAAATTATCTCCAGCCACAAGTATTCGTACAGAATGTTTTATCTTAAACGTCTCAAAAGTAATCAATAGCATTTATAAAAATTCTGGTCTAAAGTGTAAAACAAATTATCTATACTAATAAATAAAATAGCTCTGTCTGTTTGTAATGACAAAATATTTTTTTTAGTAAATAAATATGTATGTACATACAATACCTATACCAAAAATACATTAATTTTTTTATTTTTGTCGGTCTATATGTTTGTTCTGTGTAATCTCCGGAACCGATGAACTGATATTGGCGCAACTTTTTTTCTTAGATGGCTGAAACTACTCTGCGTAACTTACAATACTTACTTTTAATTTTCGAAAATCATTAGGGTTCTGCGTAAAACTCATAAAATTCGATTCAAGGTACAGTTTTACGGGCAAGTGTTTCAATTTGTGAGAAATGTTTCTACTTTATCTTTGAACTAAAAATTTTTTAGGAAAATAATACCGTATATAAAAATTAAAATAAAGTGAAAAATTTATGAAACGCGGGTGCAGCCGCGGAGACACAGCTAGTTGTGAATAAAATGCTATTCGATTCAGAGTTTTACTAACAAGTATTTCAATTTGTGATAAATATATTTGCTTTCTTTTAGTAACAAAAAAAAATTAGAAAATAATTAGGGTTTCGTATAAAACAATAAAAAACTATATTAAGCAGAGAAGAATATATGAAACGCGGGCGCAGTCGCGGTCACACAGTCAATTATTAATAAATGGAAATATAGACATAATATACGGATGCCCGATGGGGCCACGGGTTCTCGAATGGCTACCACGTACCGGAAGGCGTAGCGTGGATAGGCCCCTCACAAGGTAGTCCGACGACCTGGTGAAAGTTGCGGGAATCTGCTGGATGCGGGTGCCGCAAGACAGGTCATCGTAGAGATCTTTGGGGGAGACCTATCTCCAGCAGTGGATGCTTTTCGGTTGAATGGGTGGATAAATAATATCTCTGGAAATATATAAAACGCTGTTTTGAAAATTTTAAAATCAGTAAATGCAATTGTAGTTGTTACATCACGAATTAACTGTGACCTCATAAAATAAGCTTTATCAATAGTGGGCACCGCCAAATCTGCAAAACAGTGTTTATATATTGATATTACAAGGCTATTATTAAGTGAACTTTATTCATTGCATGAGAATAGCAGATGCATTCGGAAAAAATACTAATCCTTTTTCCAATACCCAATTTCGTTAGAGTCGCCGAGTTGAGCTCAGTTCGAATGTAGCTTGTGAAACTTCCTCGCCAACAAGTAATACATTTTGCTCGGATTTAATGCAATATCGACTGTGCACAATTTAAACTTATCTTTAGGTTTGATAAATATAATATTGAAATTCAACGTACTACCAAAGTACTACTTACTCAACAAAATTTGATCTTTATACTTTACATTTATAAAAAAATATTCTCTTATTTCGAACTAAAGCAAATTTGAAAATTAGTTTCAAATAATATGAATATCTTAAATTTGTATTTTTTTTTTGTTTTGCCGCAGTTATATAATTTCAAGCGTATATTTATTCCGTGATGACATTTTTATGTGATTACTAACTTTTGATTGAACCCGCTTCTTGAAGGATATCGGAAAAACTTCTATGAGCAAAGTTACCGTCGAGGCCTCTGGGCTATATTTAAAAGTTCGTATAAAATTTCTAAAAGTCGCCCACGTTTATTTGTACTTGTGTATGTTTATGTGTAGGTATATACTAGCCGTTTAGTGCCAGCTAAGAATAGTAACATCCCGTATATTAAAAGGTGACTAAGTGATAAACCAGGGTATGGGTAGCATTATCATTTGAGCAACACAAACACCTACTGCGATTGCCAACCCGTCTACCAATAGTGGCGATCATGGCAATTCTACCCTATTTTGGAGGAGACCTATGTCCAGCAGTGGACTTCTTTCGGTTGAATCAATCAATAGGTATACTAGATAAAAGAATAACATTTAATTATATTATTATGTTAATACATTTCTTATTACTGTTAAAGTTATGATAGCTACGTAATGAGGTGCATCCAAAGATATACGTTTCATCTCTAAAGCGAGACTAAGACGATATAAAAACGCCGTCAAAAGCCATTGCATAATTTTACACGGAATTTTCTGATAATCGCATCGCTAATTATTATAAATTAATTTGAAAATCTGGTACCTTAAAGGATTAAGGATCCACCTTCTTTTTACCAACAGTAACTTTTTTCACTTATGTATGTAAGGTCCCATTTTCGAATGCATCATGTTTATTTTGGCCATACCACTACAATTTTTAACTAGGTATATTTTTTTATCATAGGTAATTTCATTGGAGTAAATATCAAACAGCTTATAAAAAATAAGTTAATTAGGTACTTGACAAGTAATACTGCCTCGATGGCGCAGTTTGTGTTACGGTACGACTGTCGTTCTGAGGTCTCGGGTTCGATCCCCGGGTCGGTTCAAGTGATATTGGGTTTTCTACTCAGTATCATCCCGGAGTCTGGAATTTGTGCCCGATATCGCGACAGGCTCGCCCTCTGTCACATCTGGGACGGAACTAAGCTGGGCGGAATGTGGGTGGTGTAGTTCGCTATTTCACCTCTGCCTAACCCTTCGGGGATAACAAGCGTGAGCTTATGTTATGTAATGACAAATAAACCCAATTAATAGGCAAAATCTTTCTCAATGACACAGACTATAATTTAAGAAAGTATTACTATATTCACATTTAAGATTTAGGAACCCTACAATCTACTTAGCCTATTGCGTTCTTGGCAAAGTTTTGAATTTTTTAAAGGAGAGCCCGTTAATTTCCTCGAAGATTACGAGAGACGGCGCTTCGCTAAGTCCTCGGTCGTTAAAACTCTTAACTTCAACGAAGAGGTCTCCATATTCATTGGGTCGGCTACCGTCCTCCCCTTTATCACAGTTAAATACGATATAACATAAGCAATGTAAATAGTCTACTTTTGTTAAAAGTTATCTCTTTGATGTGCAAACACAAAATAAGAAACGAATAATTAGATATAACATGTACGATCGTCTCCTCGTATGAGGCTGGAATAATCATCCAGGATACACTGAAGCTCCATGATAAAATGGAATTTAAAAGTAAATTAAAAAAAAAAACTTCATTCATCCAATGCGCTAGTATTTTATTGTTTTCTACATTAGTTATGAAATAATTTTCGAGATAGAAAAAAAATATTAAAACTCATGAAATCTATAGCTACACTGTATCTTTGTGGCCGAGTGCTGAAGGTACTCGTCACAAAAGGTTTGAAGCAGAGACTGATTCAAAATATGTATGTATAATGGAAGACAACCATAGCGCGATTTAGAATCGTTTAAAGAAAATTAATTTTTGTTGTCGTTAATATATAAAATAGAAATGCCTGTTTTTTTTTTTTACTAAACACACATAAAAATGTATATACGATGCCAATACCAAAAATAAAATTTTAAATCTTTGTTGAAAAAGAAAATAAAACACATTTTTTTTAATGGCATATTTCCAAAACAATCTAACATACAAGAAACATTTTAGAAAAGCATAATTCAAAATAACTTCTTGTGGTAACCCATTTCCGTCGTTATGGATAGGATATGTGAAATAGCCAAATAATTGCAAGACTTATTGAGTTGTTCTAAAGTTACTGAAGTAAACGTTTTATTTTGAATAATAAGTAAGCACTTTAACCGTAATGAAAGCCACGACAGCCAGTATTAATTTTAAAGTTAAATTACGTTAGTAATTATGGATCCTATTAAATACAGATAACTTTCTGTAAACTTCTGTAACTGATTAATTTGTCTCTTGGTTTCTTTGGTCACGTTACGCAAACTAAACTTAAGACTCTAACTTGCTAATGGGGCCAAGTTGAAGGAAGATGTGTGGGAACTGCTACGGGAAACTTTAACTTATATGTTATTGTCCTAATGTTAGATATGTACGTATTATCTATTCTATACTAATAAATAAAAATTGAATTGTCTGTTTGTAATGTCGAAATATTTTTTTACTGAATAGATATGAATGTATACAACACGATACCTATACCAAAAACACAAATATTAAAATTTGTGCCTGTCTCTCTGTTTGTTCCGGGTAATCTCTGTAACTGCTGGACGGATTTTGACGGGATTTGTTTTGGTAGATAGCAGAAGTTACTCCGCTTAACTTATACAGGGTACTTTTAATTTTCGAGAGTAATTAAGATTCCGCGTAAAAAAATTAAAGCTTATAAAAATTTGAATAAAATCTGATTCAATGCAGTTTTACGGGCAAGTGTTTAAATTAATGAGAAATATTTCTACACGTTCGAATAGCAGTTAATGTATTACTAACTACCCGTGCCCACGGCTTCGCCCGCTTGAAATTCAGAACATTCGCAGCCTATCCTCATGATTAAAACTTTATGAAATTTCATGCATCCTACTTCAAAAGTAACACACCTCTCATATAAAATGATAGCCACTTTTAGAGGTTTTTTTTAAAAACGCCGATACACGTATATATTTATTTCCAAACAGAAGTATGTATGTTACATTCCGTGATTCTTAGTTTGAAAATGTCGGACTTTCATACAATGGTTTATCCCTTATTTTACTACCTTAGGGGTGAAATTAATGGCCCCTGCCTTGCTTTCGGTGCTAGGACCTGAGTCACACATGCTCATTCTATTCTTCGGGGGTAGACCCGGGAGGCCAACATTTTGTAGGTGTAAGAAATATTTTAGGCCACAAGCCCGTTGATTGTAAGGCTGAGGCCACAAGTGGCACTTATCACACCACATGGATAGTATGTTGTGCAGACCATTTGGGGCTATAAGGGTAAAACTAGCTGGGTGCATAGTTTCAGTTCAAGAGCTCCGCGAGGACTAAGCACAGGTGGTGGCTCAATCGGGCACGGACTTTGCTGCATTGCTAAATCAAGGGGAGAAGGGGCGGGGCTCTGACCTTGGGCAGGCAGACTAGAATTTGGTGGGACGGGTCGAGACATAGCATCTAGAGGGAGAATATAGGCTGTCTATTATAATATAATTGAAAGTGTCTGAATTTCACGGGAGCGAAGTCGCGGGCAAAGCTAGTGTTATATAAATTATAACACTAATTAGAATGTTTTTGAAGTGAAAACTTCTTTAGCGAAGTTGAGCGATTCTCGGTAGGGGAAAATCTTATAGATTCGCGTGTTTTTACGTCCGCGTCAGCCGTATATATGCTACAGTATATCAAGTATAACATAGCGTTTAAGTGCTAGCAGTCAGAGATAAATAAAAAAAAAATATATATACTTACGCAGCCTATCGTATGTTTTAATTATGAATAAAATATATGAAAATATACATAACTGTTGTTCGGAGAGCCAATAAATGTAAAAACCAGAATAATATTAAGATAGGATTCATAGATTTAATTAACAGATTGTGAAATTTATAAATTAATAAACAGTTTTTCCAAAGTTAGAGGTCAATTCACTTCTGTCAATTTGGCCTAGTTTTTTTAATGTCAAAGGGTAGCAAATAGGCCAACGGTCTATATGTAGATGTAAGTCGTTTTGAATTTTGGATCTCTATATTTTAAAAGAATTAATCGTAAAAACATATCAAATAAAGAGTGCGGACCAAGAGTGCAGTGTATGTAAAAAACGGTCTATTTAATAATAAATAGTTACCGTCGCCTTTAAAGCTTTAAAATGAATGCACTAAATCTCATGTAATAAAGTACAATTCAAGAATTGTTATGAGAATGTATTGACAGTCGCCATTGTCATTTAGTCCACATTTACGAAAGCTAAAGCATTTGAGTAGCTCTGGATTATCCTGTATTATCTGGATAGCAGATTCTGGAATACGACGTACGTTAACGTGTCTCTATGGCGACACATTCTGGCACACCGGCTTTGCCACCTCCACCAATTGTTAGATTCTAAGTAGATCTGAATATTACACCTGCTGCTAGCGGGACGTGGCGCATCTTTTTTTTACACGATACAGGCTGCGTGCTTTGACCACAATCTCACCTGGTGTTAAGCGTCGATGTGGTCCAGGATGGAAACACACTAAACCTAGGTACTGGTTCTCAAGTGATTCTATTGGAACACATCTATTGGTATTTGGCGACAGCTTTCAAACTTGAGGGTGGTAGGTACCTAGGCGGGCATTATTATAAAACGCACTAACACAATGCTATGGTTTCTTTACGATGTTTTCCTTTACCGAAAGTTCAGGCCGATTTTAGAGTTGGATAGGTGAGATCGAACCCGCGTCCATTGACGCGAAATCCGACTGCTCTACCCACTGCGCCATCATCGCTTCGCATTGTGTCACTATGAGGACTCTTACTGCAACACCAGGACATTACTGTCGCATTACCAACTTGAAGAGTTTAAGCTAATAGAAGTCTTAGGCTTGGAGGAAAACCATGTTGGATAATCCATTTCACAAAGCTAACATACTCAACAAAAAGGTGAAAAGTTTTGTCGCATTTCGGCTAGGATTAAGGGTATGGGGATGAGTAACCAGCCAACGGTGAAAGTCGGAACAGCGACAAGGGTGCGATATTAAAAAGTTCAATTCGTAAATTTGCAAACTTTGAATATACTACATAACTAATGAAGCGATTTGAATGTTGTTTTCAATTTAAAATTCGTTTGAGAGAAGATACACTATCAATAACACACTATATTTATTGGTAATAACAATTAACAGTTATGATGAAATTATATCACGAAGATACGGGCGCCGACAAATTAAATTCATCTTAGGCTTAAGTTAAGCAATTTAGTCAGGATCACATCACATCACAAAGTAAAAATACGACTTAAAAATTAATCAAAACTTATTAAAAGATAAAATCACACAAGTAAATTAAGTTTATATAATAAACGTACAGCCACTTGAAATTACTTAATAACTTACCTATTAAACTTTCGTCAGATTTATAACACAGTGAAGAGCGGGAATATTTCAAGATGGATGTAAGATTACTTCAAAGAAATTTCCAGAGATCTCGTAATTGATATCAATTAGGGCTATGCTGACGTTGGTTACCCGCGGGCTCGATCACAATAGACTACCTCAACCAAGAAATAGCTTCGGGAAACTCACGTCTTTTATTCACCGAGATCGAGACCCGGATAAATTGTTGTTTTCGGGAGAATTCCGTTAATTTCATACGGGTTTGCTTTTGTATAGATGTTTATTTGTTGTATAATTTACAAAACATCAAAATTTTTTTTGACACGTTTGACGTATTAAAACGAACGTATTAACACTTGACTTGAAGATTAAATAATATACGTAGTCAATAAAATAGCCATCCAGATTATTTTTCAGAGCATAACTTCTAACACTCATAATATTTTATATTCCGGGACGATATATATTTTTATTCGACAGATATCAAATACAGGCATGTACTTAGGGGTCGTTCAAATGTTATTTAAGCATAAATATAAAAATAAAAAAATTTCAACCGCTTTTCTGTAGCAATAATATCTCTAGATTTTAAATGATTTCACACCTCTATGACATTTTTTTGTGTTCCCCTTGATATCTTTGCAAAATTATATGCTTTCAATTGCCCAAATTACGAATATATTCATTCAAGTATTGAATGTGGTCTTGTGTTTATGATTTTTTACTTATATATTGACAAGTTGAAAGGTGGAATATTTGACGGTCCTCAAATACAGCAATGGATGAAAGATACATATTTTATTAAAGTTATCTATGTTTCGGAAAGTAGGGCTAGAAAAAGTTTTGTATTGTAGTCGAAAATTTCCTAGGTTAATTTATAAAGCAACAAATTATCAAGAAGTTGTACAAATTATGCAGACAAACTTTCAGACTCTAGGAGCAAATGTAAATATCAAGTTACACTATCTCTGCAATGATCTAGATAAATTTCCGGATAATTTAGGACATTATAGTGAGGGACAAGAAGAACCGTTCCACCAGGATCTAAAACTGATGGAGGAAAGATATCAGGGTCGATTATCACATGATGGTAGATCACTGCTGGTCTTTAAAAAGAGATTGCTCCCTGAAAAATTATAAAAGAAAAGCTCAAAACTGTTTTATAGAAATATAACATATGTTTTCGATATGTTCCTCTCTATTTACTTCGATGTATCTTTCTTTTTCAAAAAACACAACTGATATTATAAATATATGTTATTTTGTTTCTTGTTGTCCGATTTTTGTTGTGTAAAATTAAAATTAAAGTTTCATGAATTTTGAGCATAAATATATCCAAAATCAATCTTATTTCTAGGACAACAAAACCACTGTAAATCAGTGTTTTATTTTATCTTCTAATTAAGGTAATCGACCTTTATTATATAGTCTTGGAAAATTTTGAAACGAATAAGAAACTAAAATAAAAAAGCGATTTTTTAGAGTTGCAACTAAAGCGTTCGACTCTCACGTGGACTTTTTTCTGATGCACCTTACGCATTTGACAGTACTGAATAACATTGTAATTTAGAAACTAGGTTATGAAACACCTAGAGTGCGAAGAAAGAGGTTAATCAACGAATCCAACTGGGCTGGGCAGTGTTCAACAAACTACAAAGAATCTTCTCATCCAAAATACCGCAGTGTCTCAAAACCAAAGCCTTCGACTAGTGTATGTTACTAGTAATGAAAGACGGCACTGAGACGTAGTCGCTCACAATGGCCCTAATAAGGGCAGTGGGCTGGGCACATTGCTCGCGGAAGCGATGCGCGATCGGGCCAACGGGTTTTCGAATGGGCTACCACGCACCGAAAGGCGTATCGTAGTAGGTAGGCTCGCCACGAGGTGGACCGACGAACTGGTGAAGGTCGTGAGATTCCACAGATTGCGGGTGGCGCAAAACCGGAGATCTTTGGGGGAGACTGTTGTCCAGCAGTGAACGTCTTTCGGTTGAATAGGTCAATGGATGGAGAACGTACACATATTACAGACGAATTTTTAGTTCCGCCGCTTACCTTCTACACCTAAAAGTCAGAATCATTATACTTTTTTACAATACACATAATGTGAACAACGTGGTACACGTATTAAACATAAAAAAACATTAATAATGATTTGTTGCCAAACACTACTTCTTACAAAATTTAAAAGTAGGTATGCCTATGACATGTAGATTTTTTTAACACTGTAAAGGTTCAGTGCTTTGGCCACAATTTCACCTGATGTTAAGTTATGATGTGGTCCAGGATGGTAAGTACATTAAGCCTAGAGGTACTGGTTCTCAAGTGTAGGTGCCGGAACTCACCTATTGGTATTTAGCAGCAGTAGTTTTATTCTTTCTTCAATATATCGTACATGATAACTGACTGCCTCGGTGGCGCAGTTGTATCAAGTTCGACTGTCGTTCTGAGGTTTCGGGTTCGATCCCCGGATCGGGTCAAGTTATATTGGGTTTTTCTACTCAGTATCATCCCGGAGTCTGGAATTTGTGCCCGATACAGCGACAGGCTCGCCCCTGTCGCATCTGGGACGAAACTAAGCTCGGCGAAATGTGAGTGGTGTAGTTCGCTATTTCACCTCTGCCTAACCCGTCGGGGATAACAGGCGTGAGTTTATTTTATGTTATCTTAATAACTGACTGGCACTTTTAAACGTCATTGTATCCACTGATTAATCTTTACGTAGAATTTTAATGTGTCGAGTACCCATAAAAATAAGACAATAGGAAAACAATGGAAAGCTGGCGTAAACGCCAGGTAAGTGCTCAAGGGGTTAATATAGCTAATACTATAAAAACAAATCAAAATCAAAATCAAAATTTATTTATTCAATTTAGGCCCTAAGAAGGCGCTTATGAACGTTTAAAACACTACCACCGGTTCGGAAAACAACCCAGTCGAGAAGAGCCGGCAAGAAACTCGATCTGGTTCTTTTTTTTTTCATAAATATAATATATATAATTTTTTTATGTCATATAAAAAACTATACAAATCGTAGTTTTTAGTGGAAGCACAGAGATGTGGGTTATTTCCAGACATCACTATCGTTCACGTAATGATCCACCCTGTAATAACCGTTTGAGATTAAAACTTGCTTGACATAATACTTGAACTTATTGTCAGGTAAATCGGTAATTTTACTTGGGATGTTATTGTAAAACCGAATACTATTACCTATAAAGCTTTTATTACACTTACTTAACCTAAAGCATGGGACGGCCAACTTGTCTTTACTTCTAGTATTAAAATTATGACGATCATTCACTAGATCTAGCTTGTCTAAATTTTTACGAATATGCATTAAGTTATCGAAGATGTATTGTGAGGGCAAAGTTAAGATATCATATTCTTGAAACTTGTTATTTAGAGATTCGCGAGGTCCCATATTATATATTGCTCGAACAGCTCTCTTTTGTAACGTAAAAATGGTGTCTACCTCTGCTGCTGTACCCCACAGCAAAATACCGTAAGACATTAAGCTGTGAAAGTAAGCAAAGTAGACTAACCTAGCAGTAGCAATATCCGTCAACTGGCGAATTTTCCGAACCGCAAAAGCAGCGGAACTAAGCCTTCCTGCCAAAGTTTTAATATGCGGACCCCATTGTAACTTATTATCAAGTGTGATACCTAAAAACAGAGTTTTTTGTCAACTAAGCCTACTAAATTCCCTTCTATCTCTAACTTACAATCAATATGTTGCACATTGGGCAACATAAATTTTATGCATTTCGTTTTCTTAGTGTTAAGAAGTAAATTATTTAAGGCAAACCATTTGGAAATGTTTGCTAGTGTATTATTTAAGTGCCTAATTTCTGAATTTTTTTCTTTTTACTTATTAAATATAAGTGAAGTATCGTCTGCAAATAGAACCATATCAGCTGAGTTATTAACCATTAGCGGTATGTCATTAATATAAACCAGGAATAAAAACGGTCCCAAAATCGACCCCTGCGGCACACTGATTCTAACTAATGATCCAGTGGAGGTAACCCCATTAACATTTACTTTCTGACATCGGTTTGTTAAGTAAGAGGCCAGGAAGGAGACATGTAAAGACAGAGGTAATAGAGAGACATAGGACAAAACACTCAGAACGGCAATAGCCACTCGTTGAGTGAAGCCTATTCAATTAGATTTAAAAGACCACGAACGCCTTTCGTTGCATGATGACATACCTGTCGCTTACATAAACGCATATATATATTTTTAGCTTCAACGTTAATTGAGTTTTTGTATGGAAGGAACTATCTTTCTTAACATTATTACTCTATGTCTAATAAATATCGTAACAAAACAACATCATGATTTTAATTTCTACTTTAGATAGACCACTTACTTGTAAAAACTCGCAGCCATGAGGACTTCCGGCAAAAATGAAAACACGAATTTTTTTTTTTATTGTTTAAATTTCATAATTTGTAAATTGTATATGTAAAGAATTACCTTTATATAAACATTATAACATTATTTAAATAAGTCTTCGAAAGTAAACACGACTAAACATGCCAAAAAGCTTCTCTTGTTTCACCTGAAACAGTAAACGAAGTAAAACGACCAACTTTTTATTTTTACTTTTATTATAATAATCAATTAAATTAAGCAAACTAGACGAGTGGAGCTATTCGCATTTATTGGTCTTACAACAGATTTTTTTACATTTCCTTAGCACTCGAGGTTTTTATTAGTCTATTATTTTCGTTCTCTTGTTAACCTTATTTAGCATATTATTTAGCCGGAATCGCTGTCATAGTATTAAGTAAATCTACTATAATAAACATCATATCATTAATTAAGTCAAATGTACTTTAACAGATTTTTATTAAATTGGAAAATACGGTTTTTTAAATTATTTCAAAGAACTACATTATTAAGAAATTTGATTTACTATAAAAGTGTTTGGAACCGTCATATAAAAGTTACAGTCTCTATTAAATTGTATTATGAAGTTAAGAACTTCAATTTACATGCAAATCGAGGTTATGTACTATTATTTGAATCTCTTCAAACTATTATACCTTTTTTTTTTTTTTTTTTTGACGGGGGGAAATGCATTTACGCACTACCCTTATCTATTGTATTTGAAGGATCAAAGTCCCCCAAATACAATAGATAAGGGGGCACGGAGTGACGAGCTCCGTGCCAGTGTGGGACTCACCCGGGCGAGAGTCGCCCGGAAATACCCACTAAAACCCCCCGGGGCCGTCCGCTGCATTTGGGATGGGGGCGATACGGGGTTGCCAAGGCATGTCGCCGCGTCGCCCCCTGCAGCGAACCCACCGGACCTCGTCGTGCAATGGCCCAGTGGGGATGGGGGAGTATAAACTTCTCAACCCCACCTTTCAACTATTATACCTACGCTTAGATATATTCAGACTAAATTCTCTAGTTCTAATTCTCTATTTGTTATTCATTCATTTCTGTTTAAGATCTTATCTACATTCACTCTCTTTCTAAACATATCATCTTTCACATAGTCCATCCATCTTTTCTTTGATCGTCCTTTTCCCCTATAATCGTTCACATTCATATCCAATACCTTTCTTACACAGTCCTCTTCCTTCCTGCGCACTACATGCTCATACCAAAACAGTCGCCTGCTTCTATTAAATTTTACCTTACATTAAATAAAAGTCAACGTGTCTCTGTCCGTGTGTTAGTTGGCTTATAACTTGATAACTGACTTTACATGATTTTTTTTTTATAATCGTAAAGTTACTTGGTCAAGTTTTATTACATATTTTGTTACATTAAATAATATCCACGAGTATATAACAAAAGTAATTTTCATAGAATGACAATCATTCCTTTTTTACATCCTAATCCTTACATTATATACCTAAAAGTATTAGTAAAAATCGCTGGCCATAAGTATATAATTCTTGCAAGCGGAGCCGCGGGCTCAGCTAGAATATACATAACTCTAACAACGTAAAAGAAAATGATGAAAGCTTTTTCTTAACTCAATATATTCTATTTGTCGAAAACTTTACCACGGGCGCAAAGTGAGTGGGGCCAGTTTTATTTAGAGTAACGCCGAGTCAACTGAGGCAGAATAAATAATAGCGACTTTCTATTCAGATCATGTGTTTACAGAAGCTTCAACAGGGATCACTGGGAAACCGACTTTGAGAGAATAGAAGTATCTATTTACATATTTTTATGTTTAGATATATTAGTTGAGTAGAATATAATATAATACTACACGTAATTTTCATAAAAATATTTTATAACATCCATCCATTCCATTCGACCGAAAAACGTCCACTGCTGGGCATAGGTCTCTCCCAAAGATCTCCACAAAAACCGGTCTTGTGCCACCCGCAGCCAACGGACTCCCGGACCTTCACCAGGTCACCTTTTATTGTATTACATAAAGTACAAAAAATAAAATCCCAAAACAATACACTTTATTTACAACGTCTTTGAAATTAATGGTCAAATAATATTTCAGGATTTTAACCAGTGTCGTTGCTAGCATGGGCTGTATCCGGTGTGGATATTGTGTAATTATATAATTATCTTGTTTTCCAGTGAATATAAATATTTCTAAAGCAATGAATATGTACAATATTACACGATTAATAGTGCACACTTTTTGGTACATGTTTAATGTGGTAAACTTTTATTAAGTTTGCAGGTTATGAATGAGTCTCGACGGTAGACGCCTTGGTGAGGCTGAAGAGGTGGTCGATGGAGGCCACCTCTCAGGGGGATAGGTTGTTGGCGGTGTCGCTCGACATCGCCAACGCCTTCAACAGCCTTCCGCACTCTGTGATAGTGGCGGCGCTCCGATCATTCGGAGTGCCCCACTATCTGCGGGGGCTGGTGGAGGACTATCTCCGAGGGAGGGAGGTGTCCTGTGTGGACAGCCAAGGCGTCGTCGTCCAGCGTCCGGCGGGCTGCGGGGTTCCACAGGGGTCGGTGCTCGGACCGCTCCTGTGGAACGTGGGCTACGACTGGGTCGTCCGGGGCGCACTTCCGAGTGGGGTGCGCCTGATTTGTTACGCGGACGACACCCTTGTCGTAGCCCGGGGGGGGGGGGGGGGGGGGGGGGAGGTGGAGCGCTTGGCCACGATGGGAGTAGCCCTGGTGGTCAAGCGCATCGAGATGCTCGGGCTCAGGGTAGCGGCCGAAAAGACCGAGGCCTTGTTGTTTCATGGGCCTCGGCATGGGCCGCCCCCTGGGGCAAGCATCTCGGTGGGGGGGCACCGGATCCGGGTGAAGGCCCAGATGAAGTATCTGGGCCTCACCCTGGACGGGAGATGGCGGTTCGAGTCCCATTTTAAGGGACTCGGACCGCGCATCGCCGGTGCCGCGGCGGCACTGGGGCGGCTCCTCCCGAATGTGGGGGGGGCCTGGCCAGAGGTGCCGCCGGCTCCACGCAGGGGTCGTGCGAAGCATGGCCGTCTACGGGGCACCTGTGTGGGCGGACGCCCTCAACGCCAGTAATATCCGTGTGCTGCGATCAGTGCAGCGCACGGGGGCGTTGAGGGCGGTGCGCGGTTACCGCACGGTGTCCGCGGCGGCGGCCTGTGTGCTCGCCGGCTCCCTGCCGTGGGAGCGAGAAGCGGAGGTGCTCGCTGCCGTGTACCGGTACTCGGCAGCGGGGAGGGATGGTGGTGGGCTCCGCTTGCACCCGGCAGAGATTAGAAAGGAGAGGAGGGAGATAGAGTTAGGCAGGTGGGAGGAGGACCTGGCGGATGCGCGCTATGGGCGACCAACCATAGACGCCATCCGCCCGGTCCTCCGGGAGTGGATGGAGAGGCGTCACGGCTCCCTCAGCTTCAGGCTTGTGCAGATACTATCTGGGCATGGCTGCTTCGGGTGGTATCTGCACAAGATAGCTAGAAGGGAGCCGTCGGCGGTGTGCCACCACTGTGGTGCGGCGGAAGTCATCTCCTATCACCTGGGTCAAAGGATAATTTTTTCCATTTCATCAGCCACAGTCTTGCTTACCAATTTCCACTTCTTGGTTCTAGACTCTACCCTACGGATACTGGGCATTATGGAATTATTAATTGAATTTTAGTATACGTATATTTCTATACGTATTTTTTGCGTGATGCGCACACAATAACAGACCTATTATTTTATTTTATCACATACATAAATTTTTCCTCCTTATTACCTTTACAAAAATAATAATTCATGTCAGCAAAAAATCGTAATATAATTTCAGTGGCTTAATTAGTGACTAATCTTCATAAACCAAAACTCCAAGTATTCATAATCAAACCATAATACAAATGTATATATTTAAGTATAGAAACCAGACGGAAATTAATTATAAACGGTAAATTTCAATTTATTATCCTGGATATTCTATTTTACATGAAGAAATTGCTCCAAATAATCCTTACCCTATTTTACTCACTAATCTTACTCTTAGGCCTAAATAACATTTTTCATAAGCGCAACATTTAACTGTAGTTTACACAAAACCTACTTATAATGACAATAACTGCTATAGTGATATTCACTATCACTTCTCCCTCGGCTCCTTCTCCTATATGTTGGCCCTACAGACCGTCATTAGAAAATCAATCGATGCTGTCAAATCTAAGCGCTGTAATTTTATAGTAAAAATAAGGTATTTTAGAGTATTTTTAGTAGTTTTTAGTGCATGCCACAGACGTTTAAAAGTAATGCAAGAGAAATTGAATGAAAGTTCGTCCTTCTTGTGAAAGGGAAAATGCAAACGAATCTCCAATTATTCCATTAAATCGAGTACAGTCTTGTGTGCGTGCATGAAAGGTTAGTAAAATAGAGTTGCCAAAGGTTTTATTTAAACTCCGTGTAGTTTGACAAATATGTTTTATTTTCTTAATATATATTTTGTATCATGTATATAAGTTCGATAATTACTATCTATCCAGAAAGTAGTAAGCAAAAAGCAGTAGGGGCGGAAGAAGAAAAGAAACTTTAGACATAATTGCATTAGACCGAAAAATACTTACCATACTTCAAATGAATATGCGACCTCTTGCTATCTTTGCAATCATTACATATGTTATTACTGTTATTTATTATATGTGTGGCAGATATATCTGATAAAATCGTTAGCAGAAACATAAAGGTAGCAGTCGTTGTTGCGGCTACTTCCCAAAAAAATTAGAACCCTTGTGAAGATACGCACCAAGGAGCAAGACTGTAAAATTTGAAGAAAGAAGTACCGACCCTAAATAACTTGCTTGCGGAATTAAAGGCTGACATTGATTACAAGTTTGGTTACATACTACATTGTGCCAATCGCTGCTTCAAATTGGATTCAAATAGAAAAAATGTAGTTCAAAATGGAAGTTATTACAAATTTTGGAAACACAAGTACATAGAAAATAATAGATATCATGTTTAAACTAGTGACAGTAATGATGCTTTAGATCATTCAGATTGTAATTTTTTGTATCGTAAAAATAAAGTATTTCTTGAATAGATGTTCATTTTATGTGGTGCATTACTTCATTATGGCAGTTCACTTAATGCCTAAAATTTACCCTATTTAATAGTCAAGGTAAAATTTTCTCACATAATAATTAATCTATCCTAAAGATGTTGAGAGGAGCAGGCATGAACATTTCCGTTAACGATCGTCTTACAAAATGACATTTTCTTTGGCGAACACTGACGTAATTTTAACAAAAATAGTCTTGTTCGCTCTTCATTGGTTATTAAATATTAAAGTTACGTGAGTAATTGCTACACACTTCAAACTGTCTTATAAATATATACATGATTTCCAGATATTTAATGTTATTTCATATGTAAAAAATAACCCATAACAGTTTTCCGTAGTTTAGCGCTGTGTGAAATGTCCGTCAATAGTATTGCTATTTATGTTTCGCTTCCACACTCGAATATCGAACTATAATTCACTTAAATTAAATTACTATTATTAATATATTAATCTTTTATCATAATTTGTCCAACTTTCTCCATCTACCCTAAATTTTTAGGAGACACAAAATGGAAAAAAAAAAAAAAAAAAAAAAAAACATGCATCCCGTCTAATCAGAGCTACCGACTCCTAAACGAAGGGACTTTTAATAGTTAACGGGCTGTACATCAACGACTGAGATCCCGCCAAAAACTAGTGCTGAACGTTTTTAGAAAAATGGCCATCTCTATTATAAAACCAAAAAAATGGTTATATTAGCGAACATTCAAAGAAAAAAATGTTGTTTCCGAATTCCAAACTATTTTTGTTGTAAAATTAATAACATAGACACCAAAACCAATAACTTTTCATTTATGAATTGATAACACTGCTCGTGTCAATGTTAAATCATGAATGTCAGTTTGAGACAAATAGGAATGACAATCTGATATGGATTATTAAAGAAACAATATTTTTGCCAGAAGATCAGATTTTTTTAATCGATATCTACCATTGATCGATTCAGTGAATCAATCTTTTTTATCCTAGAAACTCGAGTTCCATTTTCTGTTTTGATAAAAATCACAAATTTGTATAAATTAGAAATGTACCAAAAAAAATAAAAGGCTATTAAAACTTTTAATTAATTAATCAAAAACTTTTGAAATGGCTCTATTAGAGATGGCAATCTGAAGTCGATAATCGATATTTAAACCAAAACTCAATTTTATGAAACTGATATTTAGCACTAAATTGATTCAATGAATTAATCTTGGAACCTAGGAATTCAAGGTTTATTTGCAATTTTTTTTTTTTTTTTTACAAACCATACAAATATTTACAATTCAGAATGTACCCAAACACAAGTAAATGTATGAAATTTTTCACTTAAGTAATGAAAATCTCAAGAGATGGCTATATAGTCAGTTTTTGTAGCTTCTTTGTGAGATTCAAAGTGTCTTTTTGATTACTATTAAGATGCCAAACAAATATCTGGCCTAATGGTTAGTAAACACTTATCATAAAATCACTGTACACCTTCAACTTTGATATGGTTGTAAAAACAACTCTATTTTAACATCATAAAGATTGATAATTATAGTGTCCCCTTTTTTTGTTTCGTCTAATATGGATTTGCCTATAAATATGCATAGATATAAGAGTTTAATATATTTTACTCCTCAGACTGTTTTGTCTTTTGTTGTTTAGTTTCTATTGACGAGCTTTAGTGTTATCAATTAAATAATTACAAAATAATTTTACCTCAAATATTTCACTAAATAATGATTATGTTCTAATTTCGACCAGTAAAAGAATACTTGTTACGAATATAAAAAGTAAAAAAAAAAATAGATTTTGTAGAGATCGATCTTTTAGACCCTGTATTATTTTGTGAATTGATTCATAAAGCATAAATTTGAATCGAATCACAAATCAATTTTTTTCGGAAAGAACCGCAAACTCTAGTGGCAATTGTTTCTGCGATGCAAAAAAAATGTTAGTTTGATCCAGGGTTGCCAATCTGTACGACGACTATGAAGAGTATGGAGACGCTAATTATAGGATACGGTCGTACAATATGCTAAATGTACAATAATTTTGAGCAATACATAAACACTATTGTGCAAAAAATCTAACAGACCATAAATTTGTAATTGTAAATACGAGTACAATTGGGTATTCAATCTGAAATCTCAGTACAGCTCAATATTCAGTATATCTTGGAAATAGTTTCGGTTTTGTTTGTTAACTTGACACTTTCGGTCACTATGTGGGATGCTTGTGTAAATGTTTTATTGTAGTTTTTATATCAATGTAACGAATTTGGTAGTTTTTAAATTTCGTTTGATTGTATATTTTTCATTATCAATTAACTGAAGCAAACCTAGAGGAGACCTGAAGTTGTTTATTAAAATTATTAATCTATTTTTCTATGGGCCAACGCCTAAATAAAGAAGCAAAACAAAAAGTCCAGAAATTTTATTTTTTATGTAGTATGTATAGTTTTCAAAAGTTACTAAATAATTAAGATTAAATATAAAATATTACAGGAACATTCCCCCATTAATTATTAAATGACCCCAAATAACCTTTTGAAAAGGGTTATATAATCGTTTTAGTTTCCTAATGCTAAATTTTATATGGAACGATAATTTTATACTAATAACTATAATTTTTAAATGAATATTCGATAATTTGAACTTCAGAAATTGGCAACACTGTTGATCTGTTCCACAGAGTAAGTCTGTGATCTGTTCATATTTTGCTTGATTTTATACGAATTGTGGACTTACCTTTGTTATAAACTTTTTAATAACATGTGCTGATTTCTAACGCTCATCACACACAAAATCATATCGTTGTAAATGTGATCGCGAAAATCTATTGAGAGTGCTAAATGTAGCTCTAGAAAACAATAGTATTGGTGATGTTGAGCTTAGGTTGTAAGCGAACACCCGCTTATAATAGTCTTCCATCAAAAATCGAGAATGCTCTAAACGTGTTAAGCTATGAACCTAGACCCTTTAACGTTGAACTTATCACAAATCAATTATCTCGTCGTAAATTTAAGTAAGAAAAAACTTCACGCAGACGTGTCAAGAGTTATCTCAGGTGAGAAATACAATATTAATTTACCTTTAGCCATTGTTTTTGTGTTGCCATATAAATTTAGCTACGAATGTTGGTTGGTGGATAGACACCCTGTTGTTACTCTAGTGGATTGGCCCTATTTTTTTACTACGTGTTATTTGGTGTTTAGCAGCATATTACAAAGTTGTCGAAAACGTTTTTTTTTTAATCGGGGATAGTCACTCCACAGAATACAGCTTAACAAGCGAGACTGTACCCAGTATAGCCTTCTCAATGGATGTGTCTGTCCATGGAACAAAGACTATTTCTATTATGCTCCCAGATTGTCGATCTCGAAATAGGAGGTCAGACAAGCATGACTTGTTCACAAAATAGTGGACAATGTTATATTGGCTCTCACTCTCCACTATCACTTCAAAGCGAGAAGTCAAATCCCAACATAAGTCCCATTCATGATAAATGATCAAAGTATGCTGCACACAAAATAGCTCTGCCACTCTGGGGTTCCAGATGCATGTGGCTTATATGGCTAGCATCAAACACAATGTCTAGGCCAGTAGACATTGTGCTTGTCTGAGCGATGCCTCATGCTATGTATCATCACATAGCTGATTTCTGAAATGGCAACCTGCAGTTGCTCCACCAACATCATTTCTACATGGAGTATTTGATGGAATCTCGGTCTGTTATGTAGTAGTTCTTATCTTAATTCATTTGATCAGTATTGTTTGATCCAATAATATGTAATTTTGTTGGTGTTTTATGTGATGTAGTTTGGTTATTGTGCACAGGTGAAGTGTAGGATTGGAAATAGTATGAAACATTAATTCTGAGTTGTCACAAAACAAAGACTCCTTTGAATTTTCTAGTAAGATAGCCATCATTTTGGTAGTGTCGAAGAATTTTTAAGTTATTTTTAATAAAATTTTATATGAATATTTTTAAATGGTTTTATTAAGCTTACCCTATTTGTGTTTTGTATTCAGATGTAGTATTTGATATTTCACCCCTTCCTTTTGTCTAATCGATCTGAAAGCTGGTACAGAATTTTGGTTCGTTAAAATTCAATTAAGTTATTTATGTAAATCCAAAATGGCCATAGCTACAAAGTAGTGTACTACATATTTTATTATTCAGATTAGTATTAGATCATCAAAAATCTTATTTCCAACTCGGTCAAAAATGTATCAAATGAACGGATTCGAATAGTAGGTCATGAAACAATTATGCAATAGGTAAGGGTAGTGCGTAAATGCATTTACCCTCGACAAAAAAAAAAAAAAAGGTCATGAAACAATTCCAAATCCAAGATGGCGTCCAAAACAAAATAGGGGATCATAGAACTTAGACAGTCAATACATAAAAACTTATAACTAACCAAACAAAGCATTTTGTCAACATGATTCATTCATGAATCCCAACCTAACTCAAGATTTTCTATCCTGTCAAGGATTGTGTGGCCTTAAGGTGGAAAACCCTAATAACTTGAAAATAAAATAAGTAAACAATGGTAAACAGTTTATTGTATAGAAATGTAATAATGTACTAAAACAAAAAATAGTTAAGCAGGTATCAGTCATCACACCACTCTCATCCATATAGGTTATTGATCATGTATACTAATAAATAAAATTGGGAGTGTCTGTTCGTAATGACAAAATTATTTTTTTTTTCTAAATAGATATGAATGTGTATAAGATACCAATACCAAAAAACATTGTTTTAAATTTTTTCTGTCTGTTTGTTCCGGGTAATATTCGGAACGGCTGGACGGATTTTTACAGTACTTTTTTACTGTTTCTACGGGTAACTTAGGGTACTTTTAATTTTCGAAAATAATTAGGGTACCATGTAAAAAATTAATAAAATCTTATTCAATGCAGGTTTACGGTTATGTGCAAAAAAATTGAGTTCCATATAAACAATTAAAACGCAGTAAAGAATATATGAAAAGCGGGCGCACAGCTAGTACTAAAATAAAATGGGAAGAGTACAATTTGTATTAACTATAGTCTTCTGTTCATGATATCATTATATGCTTTGCCTATGCTCAATTGACAACTTATGCAAAGTGTGTGTATAAGTTAATCTGTTACTATCACTGTGCCACATCACAGAATGATTATTTATTTATACTATGTGCCACAATTTTATTTTTTGTCTAATCCATACCCTATATTGATGAAGACAGGAGGTATTTTTTAGCTTTTAGTGCATTATTTGACTGAAGAGTTGAAGATTGATAATCTATTGTATGAACAATATTTTAATTGTCACTAAGGTTGTACTCTCTACTTATAAACTTCTTTACTCATGGAAATTAAACAAGGAACATTTAAATAACCAACAAAAATAAAAAACTTGACAAAATTAATAATCAGATGAAGAAAAAATAAAAATTAATGAAGCAATAAAAAGGCAACTGTAGTAGACAGTGTATACACGACGCATGTGGCGACTGCGGGTTAGATACAGCACGCGAAAAGTATGGACCTATACCTCCCGTCCTGAAGCTACTATACAGCTTGCAAAGTTACTTGACTAAGAATTTTTGGAAGTTGACTGAAGTCCCGAAGTATGTAACTACACACTCATGCAACATCGCGAGTACCTTTTTTACGGACGCCTGTTCGCTATGCATAATGGATAATATTCGTAATACGAGTGACAGCTGTCATTGCAAAGTGCACTGTAGCGTCTTACAACTAAGTGCATATTCACACATCTCAGCGTAAACTGAAGTGAGGTGTATAGTGTACTCAGACGTTTCGTGTAGAATCTCGTGAAATATCAAACCGCGCGCATGTCTCTGGCGCAAAAACCAACATCAATCGGAAGTCGCCTGAGGCGAGGTGTCCTCGCCAAGCTAAGTGTCCTCGCCAAGCGAATTGCATTTCCGCACTATCTTATTAGCTTAACTTTGTCCAACTTCACGAACAGTGTGGACACGCTTTAAAATTGAGTTCTGCGCATCATTTGGCACAATGTTACAAACCACCATTAAGTTTGCAAAGGAGTGTGATTATAGTAATTAATAAATTTAATAACTTGACAATCAAGTGGAGATAACTATTTTACACAGCGAAAAGAGTCAATGACATGAAATAAAAGGGAAAGGGCTCTGGATAATCTGACTTGATATGTAACAAGAATCAATAGGAGAAAGGATATGTATATATTTTTAATATAAATTAAGCTTAATGAAGAAAAAATATTGTAAACAGGTTCATTATTCTTTACCTCAACATCATTCATCATCCAGTAATAGTTGCAAAAATTAAAATTATTATAGTTACTAAATAAATACTAAATCATAATAAATATAAACTTGTCTGTATGAAAAATTATTCAGAAATCTACAAGTGCTTTTTGTTGTCCAGCACAGACAATGCTATTTCCTATTATGACAGTTTAGTAGCTATAGAATGTATAATAGCTAAGAGTGTTTATTTTGAGATATAAATGAGATGACATAATAGTTAACATGTAAGTTATTTAATACAATAAGCAAAACACTCAAAGCCAGTATTGGAATAAACTATACAAAAATTTAATTGCCAAAATTTAAAAATTCTTCATTCTATGTAGGCCATAATTAGGCGCTTATGAACGTCATAACACTACCACCGGTTCGGAAAATAACACAGTCGAGAAGAGCCGACAAGAAACTCGATCTGGTTCTTTTTTTTTAATAAATTCAAAATATTATTTATACATATTATTTTAAAATAAAAATTATACATATCATAGTCTATTATAAATTATTATAATTCGTCTCTGATTACAACCATTGTTAACGGAAGCACAGAGAGGGGTGTAAATTACAGACATCACTATCGTTCACGTAATGATCCGCACTATAACCTTTTGCAATTAAGACATGCTTGACATGGTGCTTGACTTATTGTTGGTAAATCGGTAATGTTGTTTGGGATCTTATTATAAAAGCGAATACCTATAAAACTTTTATTAGATTTACTTAGCTAAAGCGTGGGACGACCAACTTTCCTTTATTTCTAGTATTACAAATTATGACGATCATTTACCAGATCAAGTTTGTCCAAATTTTTACGAACATACATTAGTTTATCGAAGATGTATTAGGAGGGTAAAGTTAAGATATATTCTTGAAACTTGTTCTTTAGAGATTCGCGAGGTCCCATATTGCTCGAAAAGCTCTCTTTTGTAACGTTAAAATAGTGTCTATCTCTGGCTGCTGTACCCCACAGCAAGATACCATAAGACATTAGGCTATGAAAGTAAGCAAAGTAGACTAACCGCAAAAGCAGCGGAGCTAAGCCTTCCTGCCTATGTTTTAATATGTGGACCCCATTGTAACTTATTATCAAGTGTGATACCCAGAAACAGAGTTTTGCCAACTAAGCCTACAAAATTCCCTTCTATCTCAATTCTACAATCAATATGTTGCGCATTGGGCAACTTAAATTTTATACATTTCGTCGTTTTAGTATTTAGAAGTAAATTATTTAAGGCAAACCTTTTAGAAATGTTTGCTAATGTATTATTTAGGAGCCTAACCTCTGAATGATTTCTTTTCACTTTTTAATATAAGTGAAGTGTTGTCTGCAAGAGAACCATATCAGCCAAGTTTTTAACCATTAGCGGTAAGTCGTTAATAGAAACCAGGAATAAAAACGGTCCCAAAATCGACCCCTGCGGAACACCGATTAGAACAAACGATCCCTTAGAGTTAACCCTAACTCAACTACAAAACTAAATTCCTACCCTATATATGTACGTTTTGATAATTATTTATTTTTCAATAGCTTGTTGCACTGTACGGGTTGGAAGCTGAAAAGCAACTGTTAAGGTGCTTGCTAAATGAAGCTGTATTTTTTAAAACTATTTGGGACAGCGAGCATCCAAACTCATCCATAAATAACAGCATTCATGCATCTTTGCTAAGCCAGCACCTGACATCACTACTGAATCATCCAGCAAAATCTACTGTTGTTTGTGAGACTATTGATCTGCCTTCTTGTGCTATCCAGAAGGTTAGTACTTTTATATTGTGAATAAAATGATATTCCATTTTTTTTAATTCACCATTTAATTATAGAGGACTTTTACACATTAGTGAATGCCAGCCAGGATAAAAAAAATAATTAATACGTGAATATTTATATATAATTCTTATTATTTATCTTTGTAAAAAAAAAAAAACAGATCGAGGTTTTGCCGGTACTACTCGATGATAGGGTTGTTTTCTGAACCGGTGGTTATATTTTTGACGTTCATAGGCGCCTTATCAGGGCTTTAAATTTAATTAAGTATTTTTGATTTTTTTTAACTCCTCTAAAACGGCTGAACTGAATTTGATGTTTTTTTGTGTGTTTGAGTGGGTTCCGAGATGGTTTCAATTTAAAATTGCATTTGCTACGTGGCACTGCAGTTGGGTTCGGGTTCTAGATTTTTTATTGAGTACTAGCTGTGTGCCCACGACTACGCCCGGGTTTCATATATTCTTCACTGTGTTTTAATTCTTTCATACGGAACCTTAATTACTTTGGTAGTTTTTTTATTTTAGATAAAATAAAAATATTTGTCATAAATTTATACAGAAACAGGCTCTATTTATTTATTCTTACTATAATTTAAACATTAAAATACTGGGTTTCCCAAATATCGACTTATTACTTATGTTGTTGGTCTTCATAGAGGCCAAGATTTTTTTTTTAAATTGTGATAGGTTTTAATTTCATAAAATTCACGTGAAACAGCAAAAGCTTATTATAATCTCTCAGTAACATTATGCTTCCAGATACTGAAACCGACAAATACCTTTTTCAATCGCCTTTCAAGATTATTAAAGTTAACCACCGCGGAGGATGTAGCTCTCTCTCTGATTCTAAGGAAGAATTCAAAGAATACTGAAATTGTTGGACTCTCTAAGCAACATTTGAAGAAAAGATTTTTGGATTTAGTGCAATGTTATTTAGATGCAGGTATGTATATAGTAGTAGTACAAAGGTTAATAATGTGAACACAGGACTTTCCGTCTATTAACATACTGAGATTGATTTAAAGAATTGCCTGCTTAAAATAAGACTTAAAATCTACAATGATTTTTATTTTAATAGATCAAAATTGCTATGTGTTCTTTTGTTTGAATATTCCTTGTTATCTTTCTTGTTTTTAATTTTGCAAAACAGCTTATTAACTTTATTTATTATTAAAAATCAAATTGTAAAAAAAACTACTGTTAATTATAACATTGATCCAAAATTTGGAATAGAGCATACAATGAGGATGTAATGTAATTATTTCAATTTATGAACTCTGGTGTTTATTATAAGGGCTTGGTAATGTTAAACTAATTTTACCTTTTCGATTAACAGAACGGAGTCATCAGGCGGAGCACGCTGGGCTTCAGGAATGTAGTACTGAAGTTTTGCAGACGCTTCTTTCCAATCTTGTTCATGAAAATTTTCAGTTAGCAGCAGTGACAAAGGACTTATTTTTAAAACGGTTACGTACTGATTTTCCCCGCGAAGTAGTACCCCTAGTGTTAGCGCCTTTATTGTACCCGGACGATACACAAACTCCTCTAGTTGAGATGAGCACAGCTGACGACATGGCTGCAGCGATGACGGATAACACTCTATCGAAGGTTATATGTGACATCGGATACCTTTTCACAAGATCCGTCGATGAATGCAAAAGCACTCTGATAAACTTCGGAACCGGAGAACCAAGTGCGATAGATGTTGCTCTATTAATATCTATGATGGTGCGTTATCATAAATCTGCACAGGAAGGCCTCCAGGAAGAGATCCAGACACCGGGAAACTTCTGGATAAGCCACGACTCCAAGAAAGAACTTGTAACACACGGGCTTAACGAATGGAACGCGGAAGTTTTTGTACTGTCCCTCAAGGATTTAGCGTCAAATTTGAATTGGAAGGAGGAAGTCATTCTTCAGCTTGACAACTCAGAATTTTTTGTCCCAGACAGATCTGGATTGAATTTACTTTTCACTATTTTGAGATTAGGCTTACAAAGCGCTGGTTATCCTGCTAATCTGTTTCCAGTCGAGTATCTTTGTCGGAAATGGACAAATTTGGAGGGTCAAATGAGTCTTATCAGCAATATACTCAAGTTTCCGGATATATTCAGCTTTGCCGACCATCCGTTTCATCCTATTTCAATAGACATATTGAAATCACCCCCTGAAACAGACAATAAAGAGGTAGGGACGTGGCGATGTCTTTATTTAGTTGAACTACTGCTGTATGCAGCGGAACGGGGATACTACCAGCAAGTCCATGATCTGTTTAAGATGCCTCTTCAATTTTGCCCTGATGTGTTGTTGCTTTCTTTATTACAAATCAATCCACCAGTCACAGTTTTTAGGCAAGAATTATTAACAACGCTCATATCAATATTTTTGGGAAACCATCCAAACTCTGGTATAATTCTTCATCATGCCTGGCACACTCAGAGCCCTAACATGAAACCTATCATAATGCATGCTATGACAGATTGGTATATTCGAGGTGAATGTGATCAGTCTAAGTTATCAAGAATTCTGGATGTCGCTCAGGATTTGAAAGCTTTGTCGCTCCTATTGAATGTTCAATCGTTTCCATTCGTTATAGACCTAGCCTGTCTAGCCTCCAGGAGAGAATACTTAAAACTGGATAAATGGTTAACTGACAAAATCAGAGACCATGGCGAGACATTTGTATCGGCTATGGTGAAGTTTTTGCAACGGCGATGCCCCCAAGTGCTCGGAAGAATCTCCGATGAACAATTACCGAAAGCTGCACAATTGCCACCGGACACAATAACCACTATGCTAGCTTGCCTGCAGCTATGTAGTCCAAATGTCCAACAACCGTTACAAGATGCTATATACAATGTCATTGCTAATTGCCAAACGGTAATTTTAAGTAAAACGAGACAAAAATATCGCTGGAATTGCGAGACCTCATACCAGAGTATTAGAAACTCCATTCAATCCAGCTGAATTAAATGGGCAGCTATTTACTTCACATGTAGATTCTATTAATAATCTAACACAAAATGTAGCAAACATGACTTTAGGTGGTCCTACAAACACCACATTCGCTATGCGTGGAACGTTAGGTCCGTTAGTTACCGCGCCAGGTTCTCCAGTTCATTTGATGGGAGCTGGGGCCAGCAGTCCATTTTCTATGATGCCTATACCACATACAGTCAATGTAGCTAACATAGGAGCACTGGCAAAGGCGACACCTGCACCCATGCTTGATAACCCACGGATGCCTGATCCGATACAAAACCCGGAAATAATGCATAGCGTAGCGAAAGACATTGAAGAGGAAGCCAATGGGTACTTTCAAAGAATATACAACCATCCCCCGCATCCTACATTATCGATTGATGAAGTACTCGATATGTTGAAAAAGTTACAGAATTCTCAAAATAAGAGGGAACAAAATGTGTTCTCTTGTATGCTTAAAAATCTCTTTGAGGAATACAAGTTCTTTTCTCAGTATCCTGCTAAAGAGTTGCACATAACAGCGCAATTATTTGGTGGTATCATTGAGAGAGGACTTGTACCGAGCTACATTTCTCTTGGACTAGCGTTACGATTCGTTCTTGATGCTTTAAGAAAACCGAAGGGTTCGAAGATGTACTACTTTGGAATAACAGCATTGGATAGGTTTAAATCCCGTCTAAAGGATTATCATACGTATTGCGAACACGTGAGAGCGATACCGCATTTTAATGAATTCCCTCCACATTTAATTGAGTATGTCGAATATGGTTTACAAAGTATAGAACCACCTACAAAACCGCAGGGGCCTGTAATCCCTGCGAGCTTGGCCGCGATATTGAACCAGAATACTGTGGTAACAGTTACTACATCGTACCAGTATGTATTACTTACGGTTCTTTGTGCTATAATGTTGTATCATCAAATTATTATTATAATGCGAGTTTTATTTCTTACAGGGCAATGGCATGTTCGCCTTCGATCACTGTTGTATCAAAGAACTATCCGCTGGGGGGTCTAGGAAGCCGACCGTCGATCGCCAACGCTACCAACATTGATACTTTACTGATGGCAACTGATTGTGAGGAAAAGATCGGCGCTCCTCCAGAACATATACAAGACAAAACAGCATTCATTTTTAATAACTTAAGCCAGCTGAATTTGCAAACTAAATGTGAAGAACTCAAAGAAATCCTAACTGAGGAATATCACCCATGGATATCTCAATACCTGGTTATGAAAAGAGCTTCGATTGAGTTTAACTTTCACGGTCTTTATTCGGATTTCCTTGATGTCCTTAAAATTCGAGAGGTAAATAAGTTGGTGATCAAGGAGACATACCGCAATATCCGAGTGCTACTGCGTTCCGACAAAGGAATCGGCAATTTCTCAGACAGATCTCTATTAAAGAATCTCGGTCATTGGTTAGGCATGTTGACATTGTTTAGAAATCGGCCCATACTTTTAATAGATCTAGATTTAAAAGCACTTCTATTAGAAGCCTATCACAAGGGACAACAGGAACTGCTTTACGTTGTCCCCTTTGTTGCTAAAGTGCTTGAATCATGCGCTAAAAGCGTCGTATTCAAGCCACCGAATCCATGGACTATGGCTTTGATGAATGTGCTAGCAGAGCTTCACCAGGAACCAGATCTGAAGTTGAACTTAAAGTTTGAAGTTGAAGTGCTTTGCAAGAACTTAGGTTTGGATATAACAAACTTGAAACCAAGTTTGTATTTAAAGGACCCGGAGAAAGCGAAACAGATTGAATTCCAATTGTCACAACTAAAGTCAAATAAGGAGGGAATGCACTCAATCTCTACTAATCAGGCATTAGTGCAACCACCACAAATGCAAATGGTACAACCACCAGCACAACCTCCACCGCCATTGCTAGCCCCCGAAGACATGGCAGCAGGGGCATCAGGAGGCCTTATTACAGAAGATCTGATAGAAATGATTGAAACACCAGAACCGAAATTCAATTATATTGATGTGAACGTGTCATCGCCATCCGCCTTCGGGCACAAAATATTCTTCAGCCGTGACATATTGCTGTTCCAGAACTACCCTCATCTAAAACAGTTCGTGAAGCCAGCAATAGAGCGATCAATCCAAGAATGGGTACACCCAGTAGTGGACAGGGCTATAAAATATGCATTGACGACATGCGAGCAGATCATTCGGAAGGACTTCGCTCTGGACCCGGATGAAGTGCGCATGCGCACGTGCGCACACCACATGATGCGGAACCTGACGGCTGGTATGGCCATGATAACCTGCCGCGGGCAAATTATTACTACTATCGGAACCAACTTAAAAGCGGCATTTATCACCGCCATCATGCCTTCTACTCAGCAACAGGTAAGTTTAGTCTATACTAGCTGTGTGCCCGCGGATCCGACCGCGTTTTATTTTTTGTGTATTTTGTGTATGTTATCACTAGTTTTGAAAAAAAAATGGATTCCGTTTTTCGAACAGGTCCCAAAATGATTTTTGGAACTAAAACAAAGATATTCACTCACAAATTCAAACTACTTGCCAATAAGAATAGTACCACCCCATACATTCCCGTTGGTGGTGTGGTATATAAACCAGGGGATGGGCACCACCATCCTCTGAGTACCATAAACACCTACTTAGATCGCCAAGCGTGCCGATTATGGCAATTCCTCTCTTATTATTTTTTTTTTTATTTAGTACCCTTACATCTCATACATAATCCCATTTTTTTTTGTGCCTTTATTGTTTTCATCTTATTTCTCTATTTTACAATCTTATTCTATTTCTTATCTATGTGTTCTTATTGCATTGTGGTTATGTCGAATCTTTATATTTACTTAAATCCTATTCCTAATATACAATCCTTATTTTATTTATCCTCTTTAATTGGGGGAGAGCTATGTCCAACAGTGAACGTCTTACAGTTGAATGGATATCGGTTTTTGATTTATTTATTTTATGCTAAACCCTGAAAACAGATATTTGTTTTTAAAGTTGTGTATAGTATAGGATATAGTCGAAAGCTTAATTTACCTAATTCTGATATAATGTTGTTAACAGAAGGAGGTAATTGAGAATGCGGCCGCATTACTCGCTACGGATAACATGGAACTGGCGTGTACCTTCATACAGAAGACGGCCGTCGAGAAAGCACTACCGGAGTTGGATAAACGTCTCATCAGCGACTACGATAACAGGAAAATCGCTCGCCAGGAGGGTCGCCGATACTTCGATCCGATCGTGTTAACTTACCAAGCAGAGTTACCGGAGAAAGTGAGGACTCGCGTCGGCGCACCATCGGAGATGCAGATCGCGGTCTATGATGAGTTCGCGTGCAACATACCCGGCTTCCTGCCGACCAGGGATACGGGAATGTTCATACCGAAACCTTCGGCCCAGGAGCAGATGGCTCACTTGGCGTTCAATCAGATGGTAAACCCAGCGCAGGTGTACGTGGCGGATGAAATGGCTGCATTGATAACGGCCGCTGAGGTGTTCCTGACCAATTCGATTGCGCACTCGACGCTCGCAGTACAGACGGCGCATATGCATTCTCTCCTCGAGTGCCTTGTCATAGCACGAAGGAATCGTGATATCGTCTCCGGGTGCACATTACTGCAAAAGGTGAGTCACTCGGTATACACTTTGTCTGTATTTTTTTTTGGTCTATCATGTCTGATGTGGGACAATTCGAATATAACGTAAGTATCGGGGGGGGGGGGGGGGGGGGGGGGGGGGTCTACTTACTTTTGACAAAATGTTGGACGTGGGTCTGAATCTATGATCCGAGAGAGGTCGTAGGAGTCATGACCCCTCAAAATCGTACACGTGAAATTGACAATTTACGATAGCTTATCTTTTTGCCTAAAGCCTCTAAACCAGTGATGGGCAAAGTACGGCCCGCGGGTCAACTCCGGCCCGCGTAAGTATTTAATCCGGCCCGCCGAGGGTCCATCGACATGGATAGTATATGGCCCGTTATATTTACGTTTTGGCGGTCTAGAAGAAAAAATAGATCTACTTAGTAGAATAATAGATGCATAACCTATAGGCGAAGCTAAACTAGCCGCGTAGTTCATGTGATGCGTAATACTGATCTGACTGATGATGATGATTAAAAGCGAAATGCGTTTTTTTTCTATAATTCTGGCCCTCCTCTAGAATTTCTTGAACTTTGTGGCCCGCCATTAAAAAAGCTTGCCCACCACTGCTCTAAACAATGAAATAAAAAACAAATCTACATTCAAAATAATTTTTAAAAATATGTCAAACTTGATAATGCAAACCATGTTGTCTTGTATGTTGGGACTTTTCAAATTTTGTGACTAACGTGACTGGTTTCGAATATGTCGTTTATATAACTTATCTGTTTGTTTGTTCGTATATAACTTTAAAAAAACCTTTTTATGGAATTAATTATGTGTGGTGCTGACTTATTACGTGCCGATTATCGCTATTGCCTCCCTTTTTGGGGAGACTTACTTTCAGTAGTTTTTTTTAATACTGTATAGACTCATTGCTTTGAACACAATCTCACCTTATGGTTAAGTGACGATACAGTCCAGGATGGTGAGCACCTCTAGGCCTCGAGGTACGGGTTTTTCAAACTTGAGGGTGGTGGGCGGTGCTACCCAGACGGGCATTATTAGTAAATGCCCTACCACCATGCTACATAGTTTCCTCACGGTGTTCGTCGAAAGCTCTAGGATTTTAGATTTGAATATCTGGGCTCGAACCCACGTCCATTGACTGAAGCGGAATCCGTCCGTGTACGTCTTTATTTTATTATTATGGACGACTAACAGTAACAGTTAACAATACAAATCAGTTAAATTATAAAGAGAATGTGGGTATGTGTGATGTTTCTAATAGTACTACGACAACTAATCAGAAGCCGAAAATTCAAAGAACAAAAAAAGAGAACAATTTACGTATTAAAAAAGGTAAAATTTAAGCACTTTCTAGCTGAAGGAACACTTATTCGGGAACGATCGAGGTTATGCCGTTCACACAAATCATTGCAACTTTTACTAGCCCAAACTAAATAAAGAGTTTTTCCTATATATAAATGAAGCAAATGGAACTTACGAGAGGGAACTATGTCGAGTTAATTTAGACGGAACACTATAATACATTTTTGCTATTGATATCACTATTTCATATTTTTAATAACATAAACTCACGCCTGTTATCCCCGAAGGGTTAGGCAGAGGTGGAGTAGCGAACTACACCCACATTTCGCCGAGCTTAGTTCCATCCCAGATGTGATAGGGGCGAAAGCCTGTCGCCATATCGGGCACAAATCCCACATTCCGGGAGACGATATACTGACTAGAAAAACCCAATATCACTTTACCCGAACCCGAGGTCCTCGGAACGACAGCCCTACCGTAATACAACTGCGCCACCGGGGCAGTCTGGCAATGTTTAGTTGGAACAGATCGATGGATGGAATGTATTAATTAATTGTAATATTTTAACCGCAGGCTGTTGAAGGTCTCATCGACGGTTTAGTGTTCCAACCGGGAGCGAGCAGCGAACACGTGGAAATGGTGACCCGTTACAGGGATATCCATATTCGTGTACTGAAACTCCTCGAAGACGCCAAGGTGTACGGTCACGCTTGGACAACGAAGCAGATAACCAACTGCCTCACTGAATGCAGGGAGGAGCTCCGCTACAACATTGAAGCAGTTGACTGCCTTATCAGGAATCATCTCGTTAATCTGCCCCAGGTCTGTATCTAGATATATCTACATTCAGCTGTGTGGTGCCGGCTAAGAATAGCACCACCCCATATCATCCCGTGGGTGTCGTTGAAGGCGAGTAGGGGATATGAACCCAGGGATGGGTACCAAAAACACCTTACTACTATCGGCAACCCGCCTGCCAAGGACGGCGATTATGTCAATTCTCCCCTTAATGATGGAAACCTATGTTCAGTATTGAACGTCTTATGGTTGAATGAATGAAAAAAGAAGTCTAAATTGTAGAAAATATAGTCGCTTTTCACAACGGATTCTGATACAGTTTCTACTGTCAAGAGATTTTTTTCACGGATATTAAAATAGTCAGAGGCAGTAACAGAAATATATGACCAAGTCCCTCTCAAGTGATAATTAGTAAACACTAAGCAAATAGATTATTTAAATATTGGAATAGAACTAAAATTATTTGAATATACACGTATAAATTTAAAAAATATTGATACGGAATATTTGTTTCACCTCAACACTCATATTGGAGTGCTATGCCGAATAATTGAAGAAATGTCATTTCCTCCTACATGAAAATTTGTGAGCTAATTTTAAATATGTTTCTGTGATACATAAAAAAAATCAGCTAGCAGTAAGTCGAGAGAAACCTAGTCAGCTGATGCGTTTAAATAGTCAGTAAATGCTTCTGGCTAACTTCTACGTAACGACCTTCAAATTATCAGCTGACGATTTTTCCACCGAGATACAGCCAACTGACGTATATATTTATCAATAGCTACATATAAGCTATCATCACGTAAATTTTTATTTGAGAGGATATCACTGAAAGTGAAGATTTTTTTTTTTCCATGATCGAGACATCAGCTGACGTACAATACACTATGTTATAGCCAGCTGATTTATTTTTTCGTTTAGATATTTGGTTAGCTATAATTTGATACATTTTTAGCCGAGAGGAAATGAGTGAATGTATTTTTTTTTTTTTTTTCTTCGAGCGTGGCAGGTTACAATTGCTAAATGGTAAATATTTTTATACCAAATAATAGATATCCACCACCGCCGTACGTTTTGATTTTTTTTTCCATAAATTAATTATTGTAGAAACTAAGAAGCCTTTCAAAATGAAAAAAACAAAAATCCTAGATTTTTACGATGTATTTCCCATTCGTTTTGAAACCTGTGTAATTATAATAACGCACGTTACAGTACGACATCACACTCGCACAATTGATGGACAACGGCAACAACTACATGGCGGTCGCGTTCGCTATGCAACTCGTCCAGTTATATCTAGTCGACGACAGAAACAATATGTACGTGAACGAATCCGAGCTGTACAACACTAGCGAGACGCTCGTCTGGATCGCGTCGCACTCGCGCCAGCCGCCGGAGGGGCTCGGTACCCTCATAGAGGTGCTAAGAGTCAACCAGGACCCGAGCGCTTATCTGGGCGAACACACTCCCATGGGACCGACGGCGCACATTCACGCGGCCATATTACAGATTCGGGTTAGTTTTTACCACGTTTATTATACACGGTCCTGTTTATCAGCGACGGAATAGGTATATGTAAAGTAAATATATTTCCTTAATTATTATTATGTTTTATAATGTAAACAGTTTAGTTTATAAGGTTAAGAAAGTCATGCTGGCCATTTTGATATATGTCAAATATGTTATAAATTATAATATTATTCATAATTGTATTTTCAGTTTGGAATTGTAAAAAAAATAAACTTAAAATGTCGTTTCTTTATTAAAAAGCAACACATTGTTTATTTTAATTGTTCTTTATTTATCTTATATAAATATCACAAGTTGTAAGATATCATGTGTTTTTTGTACCGAATGTGGAGTCATTGAGGATGTTCAACATGTCCTGAATGAAACTTATAGAATATAGAGTATCATAATTTGGACCGAACAGAACTACTAGTATAAGGCTTTCCTAATAGTTTTTTAGCAGAACCAACATCCAAAAATGTCAATATGTTAGTCAAGTTAACAGAGTTAGGTTTAAGTTTATGATAATATTGTTTTATATTTCATATGTACATATATTCATTTGTTATTCCTTATGGGACGTTATTATCGCTCTGCGACAAAGTCCTTAAAAAAAAATCATGTGTTTTGTTATTGAACATTTTTATCACTTTTCCAAAATTAAATTAGATTAGATTTATAATCTAAATTAAAAAATTATTTATCCAATTTGGGCTATGAGAAGGCGGCTGTAAAGTCAAAACACTACCACCGGTTCGAAAAGCAGCTCAGTCGTGAAACGCGCAGGCAAGGAACTCGTACTGGTTTTTTCTTTATAAAAATGGTTTTATATATGAACTAGCTGGTGCCCGCGGCTCCGCCCGCGTTTCATATGTTCTGTGCATATGACGTTTCATTTATAGCTAATAAAAAAAAAAAAACAAATGAATGAATAAAAGTAGGAGTATTTTGTTTTTATTAGCGGAAAAAATGTATATAAGCGTAAATTAAAGTGGAAAATGTACAAAAGAGTAAATCGAAAAAAAAAATGAGAGAGGATCGGTGGAATCCAAAAAATACCTGTCTACGAAAAATACTGCGTTGAAGGGTATTAGTCCTATCCCGATATGTTCAGTAGTTTTGAGGTGATGGTGCGAACCCCATTTACAAGGATAAATGCCTGTATTTTGTTTTATGGGAGCAAATAAATAAATAAACAAACAAATTGAGAAAACATGGCAAAGAGCTCATAGAATTTGAAAAATATATAGCCTATAACCATCTACGATTAATTCCTCGTCGAATGGTTGTGGTTTCATGCTGATAGGTCCAGTAGTTTTCGAGTTTACCTCGGACAAAGAAAACAAACTTTGCTTATATATATAGATTTTAGAGTTCATAGTTTTAGTTACTAATGTTCCTAACACGGCAAGTGTAAAAGTTTCGTAAGATTTCCGTTACGATTTCTTTTTTAAAATTATTTTTATAGCATTATATAACCTAAAAACATTGAATGCAATAATTCAACACGCAATTATTAATTTTTCCTAGGCCAAGAACTATGATGACCCGCCCGGCCTCCAAGAGAGGACAGAGAAACTCCTACGCGAGTGGAGGAACATTCACATGAGTCCCCTCTCTAACATCGAAATAGGGCAGAACTTCAACTTGTACATGCACCGTATGAATATGAACGGCGTCCTGAAATCCGACGAGATGGTGACGAGATTCTTCAGAATCGCCGTACAAATGTGTATCGAACACGTGTACCAGTTGTTACAAGAGGAGAAGGCGAATCCACCAGCGGCGCCTCCGAAACGAGAACTCTACTATACGATGTGTGATTCCTTTATCAAGTTCGTTTCGCTGCTGATCAAGAACACGGGCGATAGTGGAAATCCTACGCCCAAACTGAACCTGTTGAACAAAGTAAGTGTTGATTCTGTACATATATGTACTTACTAGCTGTCTGCCCGCGACTCCAGCCACTCTTCATTGTATACTTCACTGCCTAATATACTTTTCAAATCAAATCAAAATTTATTTATTCAATTTAGGCCCTAAGAAGGTGCTTATGAACGTCTAAAACACTACCACCGGTTCGGAAAACAACCCAGTCGAGAAGAGCGCAGGCAAGAAACTCGATCTGGTTCTTTTTTTTATAAATATAATATATGTATATCATTTTTTTTCTCAATTAAAAAAACTATACAAATCGTAGTCTTAATAATGTTAGCGGAAGCACAGAGATGTGAGTTAATTCCAGACATCACTATCGTTCACATAATGATCCACCCTGTAATAACCTTTTGAGATTAAAACTTGCTTGACATAATCCTTGAACTTAAATCGGTAATGTTACTTGGGATCTTATTGTAAAACCGAATACTATTACCTATAAAGCTTTTATTAGACTTACTTAACCTAAAGCGTGGGACGGACAAACTTGTATTTACTTCTAATATTAAAATTATGACGATCATTTACTAGATCTAGCTTGTCTAAATTTTTACGAACATGCATTAAGTTATCGAAGATGTATTGGGAGGGCAAAGTTAAGATATCATATTCTTGAAACTTGTTCTTTAGAGATTCGCGAGGTCCCATATTATATATTGCTCGTACAGCTCTCTTTTGTAACGTAAAAATGGTGTCTACCTCTGCTGCTGTACCCCACGGCAAGATACCGTAAGACATTAAGCTGTGAAAGTAAGCAAAGTAGACTAACCTAGCAGTAGCAATATCCGTCAACTGGCGAATTTTTCGAACCGCAAAAGCAGCGGAACTAAGCCTTCCTGCAAAAGTTTTACTTTTATAATAATAATGGAAGAATAATGTTTTGATGGTGCAGTGCATTGAATCGTATTTTCCCCCTAATTTCACGTGTTTTCCTTTTTTACATGGAACACTAATTATTTCCGAATATCAAAAACGTAACTTAGGCTAAGTTACGCTCAATAACTTTAGATATGTGCCAATAAAAAGTCCCGTCAAAACCGCGGTCCAGCCGTTCCGTTCGGATTGGCCGGAACAGACAGGAAATTAGTTGAGTAAAAAAATGTTTTTTCGACATTACAAACAGACATTTAAATTTTTATTTATTAGTATAGGTAGAGTTGTTTACAAATGTGGAATAATTTCTCAGGTTCTGGGTATCATCGCCGGTTGCTTACTTCAGGATCATGAGGAGCGTAACACAAACTTCCATCAGTTACCGTATCACCGTCTGCTGTTTATCCTCTTCCTAGACATGAACATGGCGGATCCCGTTTTAGAAGCTATCAATTACCAAGTAAGTCATTACTAAATTATATAAATAAACGATAAAAAAAAATGCGTGTGTACGCATTGTATACGCACGTAAGAAGTTGTACTGCTATGACGTAATAATAGAAATGGGCAAGTCGATAAGGGTCGACCTAGGCGAACGTATCTAGACCAAATCGATCGCGTGTTAAATAAAGGTCAGGTAAAAAGTACTCATAACCGACGAGCATGTATGAAAGCGCTCATGAAAGTAAAGGAAGCGAAAGAGGCGTGTCAAGATCGTAGCAAGTGGAAGGACGTAATCTCCGCCTACCCCCACGGTAGAAAGGCGTGATGATATGTATGTATGTAATAATAGAAAAAAGCTAAAACGTTGACAGCTAACTTCAGGGTGTTGGTTTTACGTGACGGTGTGCGCGCGCATCGTAAAAATATACTCTCATCTTTTTCCCTAACGACGCGACAAAAGAAGTATAAACTTCAAAAAAATATGGTTACTGTCCATCAAAATCTTCTAGAGTGGACATACTTTAGGATCCAGGTAAACTTTATCTATAATTTAAGAATAGATACAGTCAAATGTATGATACTTCAATTGCGAATATAGCACGAAGTGGAGAAAATAATACTTCTATAGTCAAAAAGTATAGAACGAATATTATCCGTCTCTTTGTCTCTCACTTATGTACCTCTTTAATAATTTAGCTTTAATATAATTATGCATTTAGTATTAAAAAAAAGTTTTTCTAAATTTTCCAGCTTTTCTTAATTATATGTGTTTTTGTGTGTGTGTCAGGTGTTAACATCGTTTTGTCATACATTGAGAATCATAAGACCGAGCGTCGCTCCTGGTTTCACTTATGCTTGGCTCGAATTGGTTGCGCACCGTACTTTCATTAATCGTGTACTGGCTGCCACACCGCAACAAAAGGTATATAGATATAATTTAATTAATTACCTGTTTTTTTTTTAGTTGGGGGTTGTTCAAATAAGCATCAATGGGGTATATTCTTTGTTTATTTTTGATGACATAGGGTTGTGGGTGGGATTTAAATATATGCCCAAACACAAAAAAATCTTACGTCTTTAATATCTAGTTTAGATATAGAGAAATCAAAATAAATATATAATAATTTATTTCTGTTATCAGTGTTTATAGTGGAAACTGTCTTAAAAAACTAGGCATGTTCTTGTATATTGTAAACCATTGTACTTCAGTATATAAAAAATAAATCGACCAACAGACACTATTTAATTACGAAAATAGTGAAAATAATTATCATCATCCTGCTCACGATTTTATATTTAAGGTCCTTAGCACTATGTCTTTTTCCATACATCTCTATCAGCCATCTTATCTTCCCTCACACACTCCATCCATCGTTTTTTTTTGGACATCCATCCCTCAAATTCCATAGTCATCACCTATGGATTGATGAGAATAAATAATATATATGTATGTATAATAAAATAATAGTAATTAAAAAAAAAAATGAAAAACATACAATTGATAAAAGACTTGCCGTATGGTACCGGCCAAGAATAGTATCACCCATATCCCGTGGGTGTCGTATAAGACGACTAAGGGAAAAATCAGAAGATGGGCAGCAACAGACACCTACTGCGATCGCCAACCCGATTGCCAAGCGTAGCGATTATAGCAATCCCCCCCCTTATTGAGGGAAACCTATTTATTTATTTGGGAAACACACAGTTAATAATATACACATATGGAATTGCATAACAACATTACATAAACCAGTCAAGTTTCCACTAAAATTATAATGAATGAAAGTAAAATATAACAACACTAATACCTCCAGCATTACAAGCTATAATACTATGGCAAACACTATAAATTTAAAACTATTTTCAGCAATTTTTTAAAGGAACTGATTGGTCATACAAATATTTCAATTTAACTAAAAATCTTATTATATATATCGAACGAACGAAATAAATATGTGTTCTTCACATACCTCGTTCGAGCAACAGAGATTGTAAAAAGTAAGTGGTTTCTGGCATTTGGTCGAGGAACCCTAAAATTAATTTCACTGACAAGAAACAGAGAATCAATAAAATTTCTAAGAAGTTTAAATAAATAAATTTGATCTCTCACTATTCGACGATTAGTAAGTGAAGGCAGATGTGGCAAAGGTTTATTTGACAATTTACATTTTAAAGTTAAGTGACTCTTAAATCGATTTTGTACACTTTCAATAAGGTTAATGTATTTGTTATATTGTAGATTCCATATTATTGAACCATATTCTAATAGAGAACGAACCAAAGCATTATAAAGATGTTGGTTGCTTTAAATCTCTCCCAGTTCTAAGAATGAAGCCAAGAATTTAAAAACCTTTCCCAATTATAATATTGATGTATACCCAGGTCTCACACCCCAGTCACTCGTTTCAATATGATGTCCAACAGTGGACGCCATATGGTTGTATGGATGGATGGATAAAAGGCAAAATAATACAATTATAGGGAGCAAATACCGAACTAACTAAATAAATTGCATACACTGAGGGAAAACTAATAATAATGAATATACCTTCCACAGGGCTGGGGCATGTATTCCACATTACTGGTCGATCTGTTCAAATATCTCGAGCCATTCTTACGCAATACGAAACTGGAGCCGCCGGTGATGACACTGTACAGGGGCACTCTCAGGGTCCTGCTCGTGTTGCTGCATGACTTCCCGGAGTTCCTCTGCGACCACCACTACGGGTTCTGCGACGAGATACCACCGAACTGCGTGCAGATGCGGAACCTGATACTGTCCGCATTCCCGCGGAACATGCGCCTGCCGGACCCGTTCACGCCCAACCTGAAGGTGGACTTGCTGCCGGAGATCACTCTGCCGCCGCAAACGGCTGTCAACTACACGACTATTATACCGGGGTCACAGTTCAAGAAGGATCTAGACGCTTACCTCAAAGTGCGTGCACCGGTCACCTTCTTATCGGAGCTGAGGGGTCATATGCAGGTAAATGGACATTAATGTGACGAGTGTACCCACTAAAAATAAGACAATAGGAGAACAATGGAAAGCTGGCGTAAACGCCAGGCAAGTGCTCGAGGGGTTAATTATTTATTACCGTTTAAAATGAGTGCGTGTGAGTTTGAGTACGTGTGTGTGTGCAATGAGTATGGGGTTCTTCAAAAGGTGCGTGATAAGTTTTTTTTTTTTTTACACGTAATAGTCTCAGCTCTTTGTCCACAATCTCACCTGATGTTAACCGATGATGCGGTTCAGGATGATAAACACACCAAGCCTAGAGGTAATAGCTCTCAAATGATGCTGCCGGAACACACCTATTGATATTTGAAAGTGTTTTGAATTTGTTTAAAGAGTTGGCAACTCACACGTGATTCCTCCAGTGTTGGATTCCTCCAATGGTGACCGCTTAACATCAAGTGGATCGTATACCTGTTTGCCACTTAAGTGCTAAAGAAAAATCACGTATGGTAGAATTGAAACTAATAGTGTATGTCTCACTCTTCTCTGATACCCAATGACACTGATCCCACTCTACCCTACACAGTGTTCACCTCCCATCACCACTTTTTGTCAAGGTTAGGGACCAGAATTTCATAGACCTCTAGTAAGAAAATTCACTTTAAAAAAAGTATCAGAATTTACTGCGAAAACCTGTTAAATGTAGTTTTGGAGATAACGAGTTATGAAAGTTTGATTAATGTTCGGCTGGTTTAATATGCAATTTAAAATTGCAATAAACTATGCAAATAAAGAAATAGATTGTATTTTTACCGACTGAAATCCGAAAATATAATCTTTTTTTTTCTCTTAAATGTCAGTGGTCGTTCATCTCCAGCTAAAAGTTAAATTTCGATATTCCTTATAACGTCACTAAGTTCTACAATACACATATTTTCAAGATTATATTTTTTTATCCTATTTTACAAAAATACATTTAACGAAAGTCTTGAAACAAATAAATTTATAAGTAAAGTCGGTGCATTTAGTAATTTTACCGAAATTATTACTATTTTATGTGGTTTTTATCTATCATAAGTTAGCCATTGATAAAATACTGATTAACATGAAATTTATATATTGGTAAAAGTCTGAATTTATTTTGTAGTAACGATGATTAGGAATGATCAGTCACGGATTTATGGGGGGGGCAGACCGACCGGCAAATTCATTTGTGAATTACGCGCTTTGTGGCGCAACGAGCGTAGTTCATAAATGAATCATAGTATTATTACTGCAAAGGCACGTGAAATAGGCAATTGGAAGTCGAGTATGAGTTTCTTCACTAATACGAGACAGGTAATTGCCATTTCCGCCGAGCCATGTATAGTGTTTTTCTCAAAAGAATTCAGGGAAATAAAACATACTTTTTATATGACACATTTAATTAAATTAATATTAAAATCTATATTAATTATGTAAATAACAGATCAAGATGAATTGACAGCTTTGCCGCTAATTTTCTATTTATCGTCTGTGCTGAAAGGCAAGCGCATTTATGACTATACAGCCACGTGAACGCAATTTGTACTAAGCAAAGAGACTTACTTTGGTATGCCAAGAATGATAAAAGATATCCAATCAAGAAGTATTTAATAACCCCAGCATGTTGATATATTTCAAATTCAAAAAAACGCTCCTGCAATGGATTTCATTTCCTTTGTACGTAAATTCGATAATTCGCATGTTATTTTTTTCGAAAATAATGACAATATTTCCATGCGTGTTTGAGAAAAAGTATTTAGATAATAGTACAAAATTATTAAAGGGCTTTTATTTTCCCATTCGCGAAAAATGCCAACCAATATAATATATTTGTGAATTTTTTAATGTAATCTATCTTAAATGTCTGAGAGAGGGGCGCCACTATCAAGTTTCAGTCACGGTTCGAAAAATCATAAATCCTCTGCTGGCAATAATTTTAATATTGAATTCAGTATACCTTAAAAAGTTTTAAACCCAAGGCCGTAAGTTAATAAAAAATCATTCAGTCAGTATAAGAATTACATACATTTGAATGTTGCAGCTATCTAGAAATTAATATTTTGCTGAAAAAAAAAAAATTATTTCTTTATCTATACTAATAAATAAATCGAAATGTCTGTTTGTAATTTCTAAATAACGATTTTTTTACTAAATACATATGAATGTAATTTTTGTAAATAAATGTAAAAATTTTGTCTGTCTTTTACGCATAATCTCTGTGACGGCTGGACCTATTTTCACGGGACTGTTTTTGGTAGATAGCTGAAGTTACACTGGGAAACTTAGGGTACTTTTGATTTTCGAAAATAATTAGGGTTCCGCGTAAAAAAATCCGATTTAATGCACGGTTTTACGGGCAAGTGCTTGAGTTTAAGGGATATATTTTTAATTTATCTTTAGGAAAATAATTAACGTTTCGGATAAAAAATTAAAACGCGTGAAGAGTATATGAAACACGGGCGCAGCCGCGGGCACACAGCTAGTTCATAAATAAAAATCCTTAATAGATAATCAATTAAGGAGTTTGATATTATTTTAGTGATCGATTCATAGGTCCACTTGGCACCAGTTTTCTGCTTTTATCACGTCATAACTCCTAAACGGTTTATCCTAAAGCTAAACTATACCTGAATATATAGCTAGATAAAAATAAATATAACCGTAGATATATTGATTTGATTTGTTTAGTATATTAATGAAATCGTGTTATGTTTTGTTTGTATTTAGGTCCTAAACGAACCCGGTCGCCGCTACAACAGCCAGCTGATAAATGCTGTAGTGCTGTACGTAGGCACTCAGGCGATCGCACACATCCGCGCTAAAGGCCAAACGACAAACATGTCGACTATAGCGCATTCAGCACATATGGATATCTTCCAGAACTTTACAGTCGATTTCGATTTCGAAGGACGGTAAGTGAATTTATATAGTTACTATTTAGTGTTCTAGTACTTTTAAAAAACAAGAGTAAACTATAACGTCATTCTGATTGGCTGCTAGGGACAATGCTTTGTGTTAAATACACTATTAGGGGTGTGCGAATAATTCCAACTTATGAATTATTCGTTCCGAACCGAATATTGATTTCGATTCGAAACTTTATTCGAATGTTCCCGAATAATTCGAAAAATTTTCTCCGGGTAATTGATTTTTAATCAAAAAGTATATTATTCGTAAGTAGAATATTTTGATATACGATGTAGTGGAATTCAAATTGGAAACAATAGAATATCCAGTGAATTAATAATATTTCGAAAATTTGAATTATTCAAATCGAACATTAAAATTAAAAGCTGAAAATCAGCGCTTGAGTATCTCTTGGTACTTCAGCATATGCTGAGCTGGAGATCCTTTCATCTAATGAGATGCGCTGGTGATACGCTGGAGGGCGTTACCCTGATAATGGGTTTTTTTTTGGGTATCATTTTTTTCACTGTTATTATTGTTTTTCTAATTTTTTCAGTATGTGTTTTGTGTCTCATTAGTGAATAAAGGTTTTCTTTCTTTCGCTATAGGACAATGCTGTTATTGTAGAATAATGCAATTTTAATGTGTTTGTATAGGGATCGCCCTTTACCGTGGCCTTGACCCGCCGTTACCACATTTCCAGTATTAAATTAGTTAATACTTTTTTTTTTTTGACGGGGGTAAATGCATTTACGCACTACCCTTACCTATTGCAAAGGTGAAACCGAAGTCCCCCAATGCAATAGGTAAGGGGGCACGGAGGGACGAACTCCGTGCCAGTGTGGGACTCACCCGGGCGTGAAGCGCCCGGAAATACCCACTAAAACCCCCCGGGGCCGTCCGCCGCATTTGGGATGGGGGCGACACGGGGTGGCTTTCGCAAGCACCGCGTCGCTCCCTGCGGCGAACCCACCAGAAATTAGTTTTATACCTATGTTTAAATATAATATTCTATAATTTTTATTACTTTATATCAAAAAAAGTTAACGTGATTTTGAGTGGGAAAACGTTACAAATTAGCAAAAGAAACACCACGTCATTAATATGTCGATTACCCATAAAAATGAGACAATAGGGAAACAATGAAAGGCTGGCGTAAACGCCAGGTTAGTGCTCAAGGGGTTAATGTACAATAAGCAAAACATTATTTTTAATCTATAGAATATTAGAGCACAGAAATTTTATTTTTCTTATAGCGTGACATGTTTTTGAAACTTTATTTGATTTATTTATATTGATGTGTGATATAATATGTTTTGGTTTGTTTATAAGGTATTTGTTCCTGAACGCAATCGGGAACCAGCTGCGTTACCCGAACAGCCACACGCATTACTTTTCGTGCTGCCTCCTGTACTTGTTCGCCGAAGCGAACTTGGAAGCTGTCCAGGAACAAATCACCAGGATGTTGCTCGAGAGACTCATTGTCAACAGACCGCATCCGTGGGGTCTGCTCATTACATTCATTGAACTGATCAAGAACCCCGTATACAAGTTCTGGTCACACGAGTTCGTTCATTGTGCACCAGAAATTGAAAAATTAGTGTCTTCTTATTAATTATTATATAGTGTTATTATTACCTACTTACTGATTATATAAAATAAAAAAAAAAACCCAATAGTTACAAGTTGTGTGTTAGTGATTACATTTTTTGAGAACATTTTATTACTACTACTACTACTCTGTAAAAACATTCTTTAATTACCTAAGATATTAAAAGTGATTCGAACTAACGTTTTTTAGTTTTATTTCATTTATTCATACTAGCTGTGTTCCCGCGGCTGCGCCCGCGTTTCATACATTCTTCACTGCATTTTAGTTTTTTTTTTTTTATACGGAATCCTATTTTTTATAGTACTAAGATAAAGTCAAAATGTTTCTCATAAATTCATAGTCTTGCCCGTAAAACTGCATTTTATCGGATTTTATTCAATTTTTGTTTACACTAAACCTTAATTATTTTCAAAAATTAAAAGTACCCTAAGTTACCCGGAGTAAAATTAGCTATCTACTAAAAAAGTACCGTCAAAATCCGTCCATCCGTTTCAGAGATTACCCGGAACAAACGGATAGACAAAAATTGTGTCTTCGGTATATGTATCATGTATATATTAATATTCATTTAGTTAAAAAAAATATTATGGCATAACATACAGACACTTCAATTTTATTTATTAGTATAGATTTAATTCATGTTATAAAATATCGACATTAAAAATCAACTAATAAATAGATATCATCAATCATTTAGAAATAGATCACAAATCAAACGTACTCGAATTCCCTTATTCCTGACAGCTTTTAACGCTCACATGGCTCGTTATCATTTTTCTTTTATTTTATCGACGCCACGTTATCCAAATGAAAAAGCTCAAACTACGTATTAATCTGAAAATAACATGAAGCAATAACAACAGTGTTATTATGATTGGAAAGTGTTCATTGCCGTTACAGTAATACCCCGCTTTACGCGAGGGATACGTTCCGAAAAAAATCGCGTTAACTGAAATTCGCGGATATCGAGGTTTATGATTAAACATAGTCAAAATTTATTACAAAAAAATACAAATCATTTTAATCAATCACTTTAATTCTAAGAACACTTTATGCAATACATACTCTTATTTTTTACGGAAAAATACATCTATTGTCTTTACATTATGTTTATATGCACTCTTTCGCGTAATGCGAGGCATTTGAAATTCGCGTTATAGTGAAACCGAGCGTAACGGGGTCGCGCTATGCGGGGTATTACTGTATTTACAAATCCCAAAATAAACCGGTTTCCACTAAGGAAAATATCGATGAAATCGTAACTATAATATTATAACTATACCTATTTCTAAAGTTGGAAACTCCATTTGGATATAGCATGTTCAAATTTTCGCTCACATCAAAGCTAAATAATGTTATGTATAAAACAGAACTCGGACGCTAACCCTTTCCAATACATTTCATTACTCTATAACTAATCAGTTCAAAGTATATGTTCATAAAAACGATATGTCTACAATTAAGAGGGTGTTTACTGAGACATGTTTCTTCAACATGTGGCAAACTACAGAACGATAGATTTCTCTGTGTTACAAACTTTGAACACTTCGTGAGTTGACATTTCATCAGTCCAGGTACACTTTCTCTTAAAAAGGGTTTGCCATTTAGAAATAGGTCACAACTAGGAATAGGGGAAAATGTTAAATAAACTAACCAAAACATGAAACTTATATTTAGTCTCTTTTTATTGAAGTGCTTTAGTCGCGTTGAGCTATTTTCAGGTGGGGAAAACATGGATTAGCGTCATCTATGACGTCAACCATCAGCGACACCCTCAAATATAATATGGCGTTTTAAGTAGACGCTTTTTTGTTGCCTATAATATTTTCCCATAAATTCCCGAGTCAAAACGATTACTACTAAATTATTCCATTGGTCGTCTATATAAGTTAAATCCGTGTGTTTTATATTAAATACACTTTTAAAACCAGGTTTTTTAAAATGTTTACTTATTAAAAATTTAAAATGTATGTCACAAAATTTGGAAAAAAAAAAAACAAATCAAATTTGCAAGCAGAGCCTTATTTATATTATATACTAGCTCTCCCCGCGACTTCGCTCGCGTGGATTTCATATAATAATCATTATATTCTAATATAAAGCCTATACTCTGCCTCTAGATGCAATGTATCTATGTCCTGTCCCGCCTTTTCCCATTCCGGGTGCAATAAATCTAAATAAACGCTATTTATACATTATATAAATAAATATATTTAAAATAAAAAGACGTTACTAGAGACTATAAACTAAAAAGACATTAAATTTTATCGAAATCGGTTTAGTAGTTTTTTTTCGTGATTGGCGAACAAATTAATAAACAAAAAAAAAATTAAATCTGTCTAAATGTGGCGTATAATAGTTTCGAAGTATGTATATATTATAACAATGTTTCAGAACATTCCAAATAATTGAAACATAAGTATAGCGCCAACTATAAATAATCGTCATAAATACATATATAATTTGCTACGTAATCATCATAAATAAAATAACACTTCGTCATCAAAAATAAACAGAACTTGAAACGTCTAATTATAGTTAGACTGAAATAATATTATTTTCCTCGCCACATTTACCTATTGATATTATAACTGAAATTAAACAACTAAAAACGCCTGGACGTTATATAAAAATAATAAGATATTGTTTTCTCATTTACTTTGTCTTAGATATTTATATACTATACATATATTTTATACTATGTCATTTTGTTCAATTTCAATCAATCAATCAATTTTTTGTTCTCGGATAAGCCTAAAACGCTTTATTTACACTCTTCTTTCATACTAAAGTCGGCCCGCATATCATTCAAATTACTATAACTTTAGATAGAGTGGACCGTTTTTAATGAAATATAGTTTTGATGTTACTCCGAAATATTCTTTATAATTATCTTTTTGAATTTTTAAAATATACTTAGTAGTTTCTAATACCTGCACAACCAGACAGACATTTCTAAAATGATATAAATGTGTTTAATTACCTATTTTGAGTCCCTTGCAATAATTCTTTTCACAAAAATCGAAAATTTACAGACTCGTGAAGTTTACAATTTTATTATTAGTATAGATAACAAATTTTATAAGAAAATATCGTTAAAAGTATTTATCGCCATTGAGGCGGGAACAGAGATAAAATTAACAAAAGGTGACAGTTTGAGTAGATCGGAAAGACGATAGATAAATAAATAGATTCATTTATCGTTTTCCACAAAGAAAAATAAAAGACTGAAATGTGCTGTAATAGTTTATATTAACAAAAAAGTGATATAGTAACAAATAAATCGTTTTCGTGTAATCTCATAGTGTGAAGTAAATATTTAGATTTTGTTCAAGGAATGATAAACAATCTTAAGGTATCACCAAACAGCTGGCGGGACGGAAAACTAGCACAATATTATGGTTTCGGCACACAGCGGGTAGTTCACAACGCCGAGCGCCAAAACCATTACTGTAGAACATATCGCGCCGAGAGCAACGACTTGTTAGATTCTCTAGAATCTAGAGTATGGACTCTAAGCATTACAACTGCTCACATAGCGCTGGTGTCCCACAGCCGTGCTAAGCCACGCGCTGTGTGTCGAACAATTAATTAATACAAAAATACAGTTGTTAAATTACTTACATTTAAAAGAAGTTAAAAGGTATGTCTTTCATATCGGAAATCGTAATTTTAAGAAAAATAATATATTAAATACTTAAGTCTAAGAATAAAGATAATGATATATGTATACACACTTAGAAATAAATGAAAAGTGTTAATAAAATGGCAAATATCATGACTAAATTTATAAATAGAATGTTAATAAAACATACTTAGCAATAACTATAAACAAAATTAATGAAGAAAATTGTCAAATCCAAAAACTACAATTGACAAAGCATACAGAAATTTTACAAACACAGTTATATTTTATCACATTTTAACACTAACTAATATGATACTTAGTAAAACAAATATATGACTTATTTGATGTATACACATACTTCATGTAATAAATTAAAGTGTTAATGACAATATAAAGTTCATTTGAAAAATTAATAAAAAATAGAATTATATTAAGAATGAAGAATATTTTGTTGGAAAACATTTTATGTATGTTGTTCATACAATATTCCTGAAAACAGTAAAAGTGCATTGACTTAAAATATAGTACTATTTTTTTTAGAAGAAATGCTGGTTTGGCAACCAAAACATCATTACTAATGATATCTCATATGCCATGTGGATCCAATGTAAAGTAAATAAAAAAGAAGATCAAGAGGCGGCGTAAGGCGTGGGCGACTGCTTAGGGCCTTGTGCCAGAACCCAAATATATATATATATATGTATTGCTAGCTGAGTGCTCACGGCTTTGCCCGCATGGTATATATTGGTTGGCCTCGCAAAATGTACTTAGCCCACATCAAATTATAGTCTTGCCCCACCACTGAGAACACCCTCATGTGAGCATATATAATAACAAGAATTGATAATTGATAATATCAAGATTATCTTTAAAAAAAACACAAATTGTACAAACAATATAGAGAAGGCACAATTGCTTCGATTCATATCAGTTTATTTTATTTACTTTCACAAAAGGGAATTACTTAAAGGATAGTGAATATTGTGAGTATTAATACACAAGTCACAATACATTTTGTGTCTTTATATAATAGGTACTGAATAAATTTTGCACATATATTTTTTTTTCCACAATATTTTATAGTCATGACTAGTAAGATATATCATATGCCTGATTATTTTATTAAACATACTTATAATTATTTTAACAAGTTGGTGCAGTCTTTCAACAATTTAATATAAGCGTAAATTTAATCAATTGCTTTTCAATTTTCACTATACATGTAACGCCTAGCCTCAGTTATTACAAGGTACATTATATTTATCAGTTCACTTTACTTACACTTAAATGGAAATGCATGTAATGCCTTACTTTGGTATTATAGATACTTATAAATTATAACTGTTTTATACATATTATTATGTATGTATAATTTACTTTCATAGTGATACTTTTAATCGAATTAAATACTATAGAATATTATTAATAATTAATATAACATGGTATTTTTTAAAATTAATATAAGGCCCATTCCTAAATATCCTTAGCAATTGTTACAACTTATAGAATATTAACATGTAATTTTAAATCTCACCAAGTTTATCATAATATACTCAATTAAAGCTTAAATATTGAGGCAATTTATATTGCTTATTAATTTTTGTGCAACCCTTCAAACTTTGTTTGATTTTGCTACATTGTGTGTATGTTTTGTCTGTCCAGAAAATATTAAAATAAAAATATATTATAATAATTATAGGACAATATTAAATATGTACTTTTATTAATAATTAAAATACTCACACAATTCAAGTATTTCAATATTTTCCATATAATCAAGCTACAATAACTTTTATGGTTCTTTCAATATTGCTTCTACACATTGGACATTCCTGAATTTCCTTTGCAGAACATTGTTGACAGCAACACATATGACCACATGGTATAAATACCATTTCAGATCTTCTATCCATACATATAACACATTCAGATTCCAAAACTGAAGTGTCAGAATTATTTGTATTCACAACTCCTGTATAATTTTCTTCTTGATTCTCAATTGGAGCACTAGGTATCATTGATGCAGATGTTGAACTATGATTCTGGCTTTTAGCTGATACATAATTCTTTATTGCTGTTATAATACCTTCTCTGTCCGATCTTAAAGACACACCATTTTGCTTCAATTTATCCAATGTTATATCAGTCAACAGTTCATCAGAGAATAAGAACTTTACCAAAAATGGTAAACAATGAATAACACCTTCTTGTAGTAAATAATTTGCCAATACAGGATCCAAACTCTTTCCTGTATCCAATAAATTCCTTGGTGCAGAATCAATAAGTTTTTGGTAATTTTTCAACCAAAAATCTGATGATTTATCAGTCATACTCTCCATTTCTTTCATAGTTTCAACAAGTTGCTTGCGCCTTACATTTTGTTGTTCAAACAAGTCATCCAACAAAGTAACAAGTTGAAATCTTTGTTGTAGTAACTCATTATAATTAAAAGAAATATGGAGTTTTTTCTTTTCTTGTTCAATGACACTAAGCCTTGCTAAATGTGATGAAATTAATGATATTTCTTGATTCAAGCTCCAGCTTCTTGCATCAACTCTCTCTAGTAAAGAACAAACTATTGCTTTTTGAATATTTTGATCCTCAACAAGCTCTTGCACTAGCACCATTCTTGATTCATCCTTTACTTTTAATAATTCTGATATTTTATCAGCACCTGCTAAATCTTGCATAAGTAAATTCTCTTTAATATTGATCAAAGAGTTTTCATAGTGCTTTTTAGAATGTTGAATTGCATAATCTTCTTCAATCAACATTTCCATAGCTTTTAAGATTTCAGATTTCTTTATGTTATCATAATTTTGCCTTGTAATTTCAAGAAGGCGATCATGCTCAGCTTGGTCATGTGCTAATTGTTGTTGTATAACTTCAGGCTTTAAGTAATCTGACTGAATAAAATTTTTAACTATGCATTCAATTTCTTTTTCATCTTCTTGAATTGCTTTAATCAATCTTTGTCTTTCAATTTCTCTAGCTTCATGAACTCTTGCTATTTCCAAATCTAGTTCTTGTTGGTCTTGTAAAACTTTTGACAAAAAAATTTCTCTGTGTTCCTTAGCAACTTTATGCATCCTATTTTCTTGTTCTATAATGATAGCCTCTTGATCTTCCCATGTCATATTATGTTGTCTCATAAAAGGATTCTGAACAGAGCTTGGAGATTGAACAACAATTACACTAGAGTCTAACAACACAGGTGGGTTGTAATCAATATTCATATTTTTGCACAAAAATTTCATAATTTCAGTTGTACCTTGAATAGCAATATTTGCTGGTGGATAACTGAATTGTTCACCATCCAGCTCAATACTTTGTAGATTATTTGCTAAGCACAACTCAGGACAGAGTTTAGTCAGGTCCTCATTACCAGACAAAAACAATCTGCTTAGATTTTTAAGATTACCTAATGATGGAGTAAGAGTTCTTAGTTTATTTTTTGATACATTTAAAACTTTCAAATTCTGCATAAAACATATATCATCTGGAATGTTTTTAATCTGGTTGTTTTGAACATATAGTTCAGTTAAATTCACCAAATATTTTATGTCATTAGATAAGTGTGAAAACTTATTGAAACTTATATTGAGCACTTTAATGAAATATAAATCTGACAAAACTCCACCATCTTCCAAATTTTGTAGATTATTATTTTGTAGATATAAAAATTCTTTTCTATAAACTTTACAGATAGAAAAGGTGCCAGACGGTACATTTTTTAACTGGCAATCAGATAGATCAAAATCAGGTTCTGGAGACTCCTTAGCAATATACAATTTCCTTTCTAATATTGCTCGGCTATCGTTGTGATTATTATTAGAATTTTTGCCAAACAACGACATAGTTGCCTGACGCACGCAAGATGTAGCACAACCCATTAACTAAATGAAATAAACGTAAAAGGTAATCTACTTATCCGTTGTCACCGGTCTTTAATAATCATTGCAAATGTTGTATTTCCTGTGTGCTATGCAAATTGTTATCACAAATATCGTATTACATTATCAAAGTATTTATTAAAACATAAGATAAGTTCACAATTTGTACAAAATAAAAATACCAAAACATGAACCAGATCAAGACTAACTTGACATTGACATAGGGACAAAACCGATTATCGAAATATGTAAATCTCGATATTTATTATTATAATTAATCGATAAATATCGGTTATATTTTTAATTTCAAAATTAACATCCAAAGCAAAGCAATAGATATTTCAGTAGCTTTCTACTGTAAAACTTATATTTAAAACGCAAGGTAACAAATTGTTATTTATTGTTTATAATAGGTATTAGATTTATTTATTCTATTTTAAATGCTTTATTTACATTATTTTCTAATGTAAAAAAGAGAATGCGCTGTTATTGGTTTTATGTAAAAACCTGTTTATTTTGATTTCAATTTAGAACTAATTGTCATAACTAAGATATATCACGGCTTTTCGGTATGACGTATTGTTGTTTTAAAATGTTTCTGTATTCTAAAATATAGAAATAACTTTAAAAAGTTATAAATGTAGCAATAACTATAAACTAAATTAATGAAGAAAATTGTCAAAGCCTGTCTGAGCCTTATAAATTTTATTATTCTAAAGTCATCATGTCGTTAACCTCTGAAGAATGTACTAGGATCCTGACAATGCTTAAAGATGGGCACATTTTGTGAAACACAGCTAAAGCTGGTGATGTAACTCCTTCTACAGTACAACGAGTACTCCAGCGTTTTTATTAAACTGGCTCAAATCTTAACGCGACAGGCAGAGAGGCGCCGGCGCCCCACCGTTGGTACCTCCAGTCAATAAATAAAACAAAGGATCGTCGCGCAGAACAACAATACCCCTTTTTTTTTGACGAGGGGAATGCATTTATGCACTACCTCTACCAAGCTCATTAAGAAGAAAATTTCTCCCTAATGAAGTTGGTAGGGGGTGTGTGAGGAACGTCTCACACACTAGTGTGAGACTCGCCCGGCGAGAAGCGCCGGTAATACCCACTGAACCCCCCGGGGCCACCCATCGCATTTAGGGGACGATACGGGATCGGTGTCACAAGCACAGCGTCATCCCCTGCGGTAGGCTCAACTGGGCCACGTCATCTCAATTAGCCCGTTGGGGATGAGGGAGAAGTCGCTGCCTGACCCACAGGCTCTCTCCCTCCACCTCTTCACCCGATTCTCTTAAGAGAATTTTCGTCTGGGAGGAAGGGGTGTTATCTCTACCTCTCCCCCCCCCAACCCTTAAGGCACATCTCTGCTAGCTGAAGGAAGGTCCCTCTCCTCCACTCGTCTTGCAACAACAAGACGTAGTGAGAAGAGGGGCCTTTAAGAACCTGGCTGTTATGGTGGGGGGAGGGTTTGCACGAAATGAAGACGTGCCCTATCCCGACCGGCTCTCCTACGACAAAGAGGGTCCGCGTACGGATCCTTCTCCCTCTCTCTTTCGACGGCCTCATTCTGCGACCAGGTAATGTCGCAGAAGGAGGCGATAAGCCCCCAGACCTGCTTGCTGTTGACCATGGCTTTCACCACGAGTGGCAGCGAGAGGTCTGGTCTCATAGCCACGCAGCGCACTCTGCCAGTGTGTGGTGTGCCGTATCTTCAACCGCGCCACAATGATGGCACACGGCCAACGGCTCCCTCCTGGCTATCTTGTGCAGATACCATCCGAAGCATCCATGCCCGGACAATATCTGCACAAGTCTAAACGTTAGGGAGCAGTGCTTTCTTCTCGTCCATTCTTTAAGGACCGGGCGGATGGCATCAACAGTTAAACGTTCGTACCGTACGTCCGCCAGGTCCTCCTCCTACCTCCTGAACACCTCATCCCTCCTCAGCGCCTTTTCTATTCTCACGTCCGTTAGATGGAAGCGGAGCCCACCACCTTCCCTCCTCGCTGTCGAAAACCTATAAACTGCAGCGACTACCTCCGCTTCCCGCTCTCACGGCAGGAAACCGGCGAGCACGCAGGTCGCCACTGTGAATACTGTGCGGTATCCGCGTATGGCCCTTAGCGCCACCGTGCGCTTCACTGATTGCAGCACACGGATGTTGCGGGCGCTGAGAGCGTCCACCCACACGACTGTCCCATAGGTGGCCATGCTCCGTACGACCCCTGCGTGGAGCTGTAGGCACCTCTGCTCTGGCCCTCCCCTATTCGGGAGAAGCCGTCCCAGTGCCGCTGCGGCACCTACGATGCGCGGTCCAAGTTTCTTGAAGTGAGGCTCGAACTGCCACCGACCGTCCAGCATCAAGCCCACGAACAACAATACCCCTAGTGGATGAAGCTGATCGCCGAGTGGTGCCAAGAGGAGCGCCATGTTGACCATAAACCAGATTGACGCAATGCAAGAGATGATCAAGCGATTGGATTTCTCAGTCGCACAGATCCACATTTTCGGGTATAAAAGTAGGCATATTGATTAAGAAAAACATACTTCAAATTTAACCTTTTGATTGAACGTTTCATTTCTACACAAACGAAAAACCCAAAGTCACTAGACTGGCACTAGCTTCTAAAGTTCTATTAAACGGCTGTTATAGCAAAGAATCATCATTTACGGATACAGTAACGTGGCGTCTAGCTGAAGCAAATTTAATGTTGTTAAGACCTGCAAGTGGTCCAAAACTAGAAAAACACTACTGAAATTCATGGTTGAATTATGGCAGAGAACACAAGAATTGGACTCTGAATGGACTGGTCAAGAGTTTTGTTTTCAGACGAGTCTAAATTCTATTTATACAAACACGACGGAAGGGAAAGAGTGTAGAGCGCTATAACCAAGCCTGTATAGAAGAAAAAGTACCATACGGCGGAAGCTTTATTCACATGTGGGCTGGGATTTCTTCTGATTCTGGAAAATGGAACTTTAAAGAAAAATATGTTACTGAAATTCTTTATGACTAGGTATGGTCAATTTTTAGTGGAAATGGGTGATAATGTCGTTTTTATGCAAGGCAATGTCCGCCTGCATAAAGCTCCTATAGTGTTTGCCTATTTTCAATAACAAGGTATCACATACAAGGAGTGGCCAGCACGCAGCCCTGACCTAAACCCATTGCCCTTGCATGGAACTATTTGAAACGACGTGTACATCACCGGTATTCGCCGCCAATCATGCTACGTGAAATTAAAGAAGCTCCAATAGAGGAATGGCAGAATATTTTTCAGCATCGCCTCGAAAACCTAGTAAAAAGTTCACCAAATCACATAACAGCAGTGATACGAGCTTGCGGAAGCAACACAAAGTAGGTACTACAATGCGGAAAACATCACATTTATAATCAATCTACATTTACAATAATACTGAAAAAACTAGGCTTTTTATTAATTTTACATTTATTAAAAATAAAAAAACTCAATTCATTTTTTATTTAGTCTCATTATTTATTTATTATTATTGTTATTTATTATTTTCTTTACTTTAGACTTTATTTCATTAAGCTAGGTCCGGTACTTGTGAAGATATTGAATATTTTCTAGACGAACCATTTTCTTTGCGGTCCAGTGTATATGTTAATTTTTTTCACGTTCGAATTTTTCGACTACTTTTCAGGTAGTCGCGTCTTGAGGTGAAAAATATTGTAATTTGTCTTTGCATAAATCGAGATTGTTTTAATCAATCGATACGATATTGGTCGATATAGTTTTGAAATTTGCTCATCCCTACATTGACAGTATTAACATTTGACACTGGGTAGTTAGTGTTGCTAAATATAATGGTTAATATTTTATTTAGCAACTATCGATCAATGATAATAATAGCAACTATTATAACTGTAAGTTTCTCAAATAACTTTATTTGTTATAATTTTGTAAGCTATAAATTTGTGTTATGGAACTCTTTAGTAGTTTGAAGTTCAACCTTCTTTATTATATTGTGCAGTTGTTAACGTGACAGATATTAGAATATAAAATTCTACTTAAAGCTGAATAAAATCAATATTTTGGTTAACGATTTTGTAATATGTAACAATCTGCATAATTTATAATGTATTTATAAATAATTCAAAACGAATTATCTTATTTATACTAATTTTCGAGTTATTAACTTGCTTTGTGTAACTATATATATGTAAAGTTGTAAATATGAACGAAGTTTAAAAAAAGTCAATGAAATTTATAAATACCCCTTTAATTAAATAATTACTTGCAAATTACAACTTTTTTTTATGAAAAATTAATTTCAAAAGATATCATAAATTCAGCAAAAAAAAGACTCTCCTGACTCTGTATTAAAGCACGATAGAAATATAAATCAATCTGTATTATTTAATGTATCATAACCGCATTAACGTCATTCTCCTTTTCTGTATTTTTTTACGTCATCTTATTAAAATTATTTTAACATTAAATAATTGTAGCTAAAATTCATAATAACGGAAATTATTCTAATAATTATAACAACATTTATCGTGTGCTAAAAATAATTAACATTTCGCACTTTACATGCTAAATTAATATAGCAATAATTAGCATTTTACTTGTCCTTTTTTTTTTTTTTTTTTGACGGGGGAAATGCATTTACGCACTACCCTTATCTATTGTACTTAGGGGATCTAAAGTCCCCCAGTACACTAGATTAGCATTTTACTTGTCCTAACATCGTAAATAATAAAATATTGCCGAAGTCGAAAAATTTCCGTGTCTTATATATAATAATTCATGGAAAATTTTAAACTTTCGTAATTGTTTTATGAATATAGTTTTGAGTACCAAAAAATAAATTAAGCAAGTGTAAGTAGAACTTACGCCCTCAGAAATCCGCACAAGATTCATAAAACAATGCAAATTATAAATAAATATTCGCAATTGTATTTTTTCTTTTTATGCATTTAGGTACCGTTAATTGTTTGTAAGATTAGGTATATTTATACCTGAGAATAAATTTCTTTTCTTTCTGCCTATGTATATAGCGAATACCTATGTTTATAAGACAAAATTATTGTAGTACATAAACAACAAACCCACCCATTTTTTTACACGCTATGGGCTCAGTGCTTTGACCACAATCCCACCTGATATTAAGGAACGATGTGGTCCAGATAGGTAAAAACACTAAGCCATTTTCTCGGTTCTTCTCGTTGACTGGGATGTTTCCAAACGAATCGCAGTGTTTTGGGGTTCATAAGTATATTAGAGCCTAAATTGAATAAAAAATATTATGATTTTTTCCATTCAATATTTATGTCGAATAATAAATATCCATGTTTACAAACTTTCACGTTAATATGTAAAAATATGAATAGAGTATACGATTTTTAGTGGTAATAAATTTTGTTTTCTGTCGGTAACAGAAAAATCTTAAATTTTAAATTAAATCTAACATTTATCAAAATATATCATCAATTAATCATTATCGTATCATAGTACTAGATACATTTTCGAATAGCACCATTTTCGTTGTCTGCTTTGCAAAAACCAACCGTAACCATAATGGAACTAGATTTATAACACGCTGCATGTTTTATAGCGACTTCTAGCGTCCAGTGGCAATACTTACTGGATGTACGGAAACTTATAATCTTATAATCTCAAATGAAAAAGACATTATTTATCTGTAAGGTGCAAGCAAAGGATAATTAAGCATTATCTGCATAGATAAGAATTTTATTTTGAAAGTTATTTATAAGAACTTAATTCGTTTTTTGTAATTATATTACTTCTAAGCTTTTATTGATGTTTTATTAGTATGTTTGTATTGTTTGTTTGAGTGATTTTGACGATATCGGTTTTGATAATGTGATACACGCAGTATCACTTCTATTTTTTTTTCCGAGTTAGTTAATCACTCAAGTAATTAAAAGTACTATTACGTAAGTACTACTACTAGTAAAGTACTACGAAGTGATGTTTTCGTCTATTTTTCATAGGTAAAATCAGCCCGAGCTACAGTTTGTTCCTTTCGTGTTTAATTTATTTTTTCTTTGGGGCGCAACGCGATATCAGTAGATTTATGAAATACCTTCTTTTCCGAGCGCATGTACTCCTAATAATAAACTTTTAAACGTAAAAATCGATAAATTATTTCCAAGTATACTTTACTAATTTATTTCAATAGTTATTTTAATTATTTGTGTTACATTAGGCAAAAGCTTCTGTTGCTGTACATTAATTAACATTCCAGAAATCCGTGTCTTGTTCTGCAGGAACATGTTTGAAAGGTCCATCATAATTAAAATATTTCCTCCCTTTAAAGAACATGATTTTACTTTTAAAATAAAACACTTTGAATTAATGTTCCGAAAGGACTGATTTTTATTTATAACTGTAAATGTATCTAACATTTCCACCATTTAAATAAAGTACGATGTTTGTTCTGTTAGATCATGTTTATAAATTACTCTAATTAGGTATCTCTGGTTTTTTCGATACTGAGTAATAAAATATCTTCATAAGTTTATCACCTTCTAAGTAATCACTCTTCTTTTGAAATCGAGTGAAATGTGATATGAATGATCCATTTCATCATGAAAACTTTCAGTAATAATAATATTCTCCATTCTTATTTTTAACTCTAGGCGGTCTGTTTGTTTCACGTGTGCGATCTGAGTTTTGTGTTGTTTCGTATAGATTTTCAATGAAATTTTGTGCCGGTGTGAAAGACTCTTTCGATTTGGATATTGCAGGAGTATAAAAGTCTTTTTCTTTTTGGGTAAACTTTGAAGGTATATAAAATTCACTATAGTCTTTATTCAATCCAACTAATTTTAAATTAGAGTTTTGAGATGGATTTACGTTGTATTTTACGGTTTTACCGAACCTCTCGAATGTTTCATTGAAATCATCGATCGGTTGTCGTGATGACACGCCTTTAGCTTCAACTGAAAATTCATGACTTAAACTTCGTCCCATTTTGTCATCATTACTGTCACTAGGCATGAACTCACTTTCATTATTATAATCCTGTATATTATGTTCCGAACTGTGGTGCATCACTTCTGGATTTATGTATTTATTGTGACCCTGTAAAATACTGCTTGTTTTATACTTTTTGGATTCGTAAGGCGACGCTGAATATTTCATTTCCGTTCCAGGACTAAATCCTTTGATTTGCGGTGACGGCAGGACTTGCGGTGCTTTACTAAAATAATCGAATAAATGAGATGATGGCATATCTGGTAACTTATACGTTTCAGGAGTCGGTAACAGTTTGATTACCACTGTTTTACCTTTATGATATCCTAATCCGTGACCATCAAAAGGCTTATTTTTAGTACTTTTATTTTTTCCGGGTTTTGGTGAAAAATTATCATAAGCTGCCCGAGTGTCTGAATCGGTTTCGCAGTACATTTTATTCAGTTTTTGGGTGTCCTTATCAGAGAGTCCTACTCTTTGACCAATTGCCGCGCCATTCTGTAATCAAATATTATGATTATTATTAATTGTTTTTATACTGTATGACCATAATATCACTTGATGTTAAGTGATGATAGTCCAGAATGGTAAACACACTAAGGTTTTTATGTGAGGGAAACCCATAATTGGTATCCACCCTACACGGAGGACAGCTGACGGGTTTTGTGGGTCTAGACCTAAAACCTCCTTGACGGACATTGCCAAAGACCACGGGTATCACTTTGGCAATCACGATCGAATGCGCCATCGCCTGCCGCAACATCAGCCTACGTTGTAACTTTGTTAACCAGTTGCTCTACCTTCCAGAACCCCGCCCAGTGGTTTTATAGAGATTTCATTTCTAAACATGGATACTGCCGGAACACATCTATTGGTGCATGGCAAAAGGCTTTCAAACATGAAAATAGTACGTACCCAGGCGGTCATTATTTGAAAATACCAAACCACCATGCTATGGTTTCGTCACGGTGATTTGTAGTGGTGATTATATAAGAATATGAGATTATCTCCATACACCTTATACTACATTTCAATATTATTTACAATGTAATATTCTAAAGTAGATATACCTGTTTTGGTACCAGAGTGTCCTGACCGTTGGAAGAGAAAGCTCGCCGGCTATAATGCAGGACACTGTCGTAATCGTATCCAACACCAAAGTCCGTAACAGCGAACGAGTTGTATTTGCGAAAGTTATGTCTCGCGGCTGTGAATAAACAACAAAATCAAGTTATCGACGGGTGGGACAACCTTTAAACAAAACAATATTTACATTTCTCTCAAAGTAAAGTATCTTAAGTAAGTAAGCAAGGCTTAAAGTATCGTAAACGTTACGTTTTACTACTCTCTCACAGAATATTGTCAGAATACGTTTAATACTATTGTACAGATAGTTTATTACAAAGTACTTAAGTAACAGAATTTATATTCAGATTGTGTAGTATCCGTGTCAGTGAGAGGCATTCAACATGTAAGTTTCTGCATTGCAAATTATCTAAAATTCTTTCTTAAATATTTTAAAGCGAAATTTTACATTGGATGATATTTTAAACAACGGAACAATTTACATAATGTTTACGTTGAAAAATTATTATTACATAGTCTCTGTCTTGTTATTACCAATATTGATTTGATTTTCGTACTAGGCTATAACTTAAAAAAAATAAGAACACCGTGTTTTTTTTAATACAAATAATTTTCGATATTTCCGATAAATAACTTGAAACGGTAACCATGTGATGTGTTACGATTGCTTGTAGGAAATTAGAAATATATAAGAAAAGAGACTTTGTGACTGAAACTGAGTTTAATTTTTGTAGATTTATGTTAGTATATTTTTATAATGATAAACTCTTCTATGAAATATAGGTATTTATTTGTAGATTTTTCCGAATTACAACCAACATAATAAAAGCATGAATAATGAATGAATAAGAAAATAAAGCATGTTATTGTTTATGTCTAGTGACTGCGATGTGCATGATGTGCAAAGAGCTAATAAATCATATGGAAAATTATCTTTCGACGCGACTTGTCTGTTAAACTGACTCGTATACCATAACGACAAATGACGTTTGATGTTTTACACCTGCCAGGTATTCCCATCACGGCCAACTTTTTTTATTTACATTTGGACAGAAAGAAGAAGATGCACGACAATAAAGGGGAAGTTATTTAGCATAAATTTGTGAAGTGATGACGCCGCCATGGGTAGTGCAATCGGATTCTGCAACATTGCACATGGGTTCATGGGTCCAGCTCTAAAAAAACAGCCTGAGCTTTCGGTGAAGGAAAACATCGTGAGGAATACCATAGGATGGTGGTAGGACATTTTCTAATAATGCCTGACTGGGTAGCTACCACCTTCAAGTTTGAAAACCCTTCGCCAAATACCAATAGGTTTATCTCGGTAGCCTCTCTTGAGAAGCAGTACCTAGGCATAGTATGTTTACCATCCTGGACCAAATCGTCACTTAACATAAGGTGAAATTGTGGTCAAAGCACTGAGGCTATAACGTGTAAAAAAATACATGTTCATGTATCAAAAATGTTGAAACTGCTATAAAATATATAAAATATAAATATGTAAGTATTTTAATATTTAAATTTTTGTTCATTTTGTTCCATAAATTTCTTTAGTTATTTTTATCGTACTTTTTTATTCTTCATTCTATATAAGCGATTTAAAGAACATTATTTAAGGTTCTTTTAGAAAAAATGCCTATACATATAAGTATTTGTAATTCGATCTAACACAATTACTTGTTTGATACTCACGTTCAATAATATTTTCCCAGCGCACGTCAATAAAGTCATCTCGATCAGGGCTGCTTTGCATATGATAAAACCCTAAAGTATGTAACAATTCATGAACTACTGTCCCATGACGGAAGCACCCTCGACCGGCCGGATGCCGACCTGATAGATTCAGGACTTGAAAACCTCCTTGGTAGCCCACTTGAGAAAAACAGCCTCTTCTACTACCCTAGAATTAAAAATACATTCAAATGAAAAATATCAAAACCAATTATCCATTTTAAATTAAGGCTATAAATGTAAATTAATTTAAACTAGGAAGCGCTTATACGCTTTGCAATAGTTTACGCAGAGTTAAATTGAGCGAAGTCATGCTTATTTAGCTCATATGAGTTTCAAAAACAAATATAGGTAAAAAATAAACTTCTATTATATTATAATTCAGTGGAATATGTATATAGCTCTAGGTACATAATAATATTTATGTTAAAAACCATCGTAAGAATTTGATACCTGAATGACAACAGCATCACGGTCTCCTCTTTTGAACGGACGAAATTTAACACACGACGCACGACCGAGATCATCAATGCCATCTTGAATAGCTTGCATTTGGTCATTTGCTAAAATAAATAAATAAGCAACAACAAAACAATGATAATAATCTATACACCAATTAGAATCAAGAAGGCTACATACTGAAGTGCTCTCTTTGTATGAAATACACAACTTCATTATCTGGCCATCTCTTCGTGCCGTCCCTTAAACCGTTTCTTGATAGACCTTCAGTCATGTTCTCGACGATTAACCTTCTTTGACGGTCGTTTAGGATAAGATCACCCTCGAATTTACCACTTTCTTCCCACGCGTGATCAGATACTGATTCATCTTCACCATCGTCATCGTCAGGTTCTGCACCTTCTGTAAAATTTTAACTTCATATATACTCTTCAATTTATACTAGACTGATAATAAATTACAAAAATAAATATATTATATTTTTAATGTCTTAACGTAATTCTTAACGTCTTTATTCGTTACCTTATATAAAATAGAATTTCTTTTTATTTTTACTTTACTTGTAAAATTACTTTAGTATAAAACTATATTATTAACATACTCACTTTTCAAATTCAAATCCAATTGAGAAGTTCTTGTTAAGTAGTTTTCAAAATCTTCTATTTCGTCGACGGACATAGCCAAACACTTGAACACACTGATAAGTATTAGCATCACTACCAATTTCATTCGCTCCATATTAACACATAAACTTCTAAGCTTTCAAAAATAATTACTAGATATGTACATAAATAATACTGATTTTTTTATTGCCTTTAGATTCAACGCGCCCGTTTTCTATAAAAGTGTGTCATATTAACGCTTTTTGTGATGATAGTGGTGAGATATTTTACTATTAAAATAATATTACTACGAATAAAAATCTGACGATCGATCGTCGCTGTTCAGTCTAGAGCCATGTGATTTTTTGTATAGGATAAAACCCACCGGGGTGGGGCGGACTTTAATATAGCCTCGGATACGACCATTTCACAAGGTGTAAGAACGCAACTGTTCTACAGTCAGTGCCGTTGTCGTTTACGTTGCGACAGCATACTACGGTGACGCGAACGGTCGCTGTCTAAACTACAATACACCATCATAATTCGTGCAAAACCAAATTGCTACACTAAAGAAAACTATGTTACTATTACTGTTACAATAACGATTGGTTTTATTTTTATTACCTACCTTTATTATTATATGAATTCGTATCTTAATGCGAATAAATAACTAGGTCGAATTTGTTGTAATCGATTCTACTAACCTACACACTATTCGCTTTATTTTTATAGTAAAATTCAATTTCTATTTAACTTATTCAAATAGTAACATTCAGCTTTTATACAGTCCTCTATCTGCACAGTATATGCCTCCATTAAATACCCCATAATTCTACATTATACTGTACCACAACAAGTATTCAAAACGCGTAGATCCGTACGTTAAAAGTGATCACTAAGTATCAAATAAATATTTATTCGAAGTAGTCAATAACACTATAATGGTGTTAACACACGTACGGACCGGACCTCAGATATAATACGGCGGACGGCTGATGTTATCAGTCTCCTAAGTAGGGATGGGAATCCTTTCCGAAAAAGATCGATTTTAAATACATTTAGAATCTAATTTTGATGAATTGTTTCACAAAACATCGAGGCCCAAAAGATCGATCTTTCGAACTAATAAAGTATCGATTATTAGAGTGTCCTTTTTCCTCAGTAAGTTAAGTATTCTTCTTTTTTGTTTATCTGCTACTGATGACCTTTAGTGTTGTTAATAAAAAAAAAATTGGAAACAGTTTTTGCAATGAAAGATAATTAGTGTCAAAATTCGACAATAAACAGTCAAATAAAACAAAGAGAAAAAAGATTGATTTTTGTGATCGATGTTTTGTGAATTAAAAATTGATCTTTTTGAAAAATCTTAATCGCCATCCCTACATATGCGACTGATGACCTCGGCCGCTTGACAGCATGTCGGCGGTCCGGTCCGTGCGTGTATGAACAACATAAAGCTTTGTGGTAATACCGAAAATAAAGTACCTACTACCATATAACAAAATGTAAACTAAAACCTGATTTGGTAATATACCCAAGATTAAAAAACATAATCATGTAAATCGGGTTGTTAATTCTCGATTTATAAGTTCTAGTAACAGCTCTAGTATTCTAAATTCAACCATAATAGTTCTTGAAAATTTGAAGAAAAAATAACTCCATTGATTAAAACACTAAAAACTCATCAGTAGCTATTAAAATAGCTAAAAAATACAAATAAAGAAAATCGATTGATAAACAAAATAAAAAAATATCTTGAACTGTTAATACCTGCCTATTTATATAGGTATACATTGTTAATAATAAAAAGATAACTAAACTTAGGGGAAATAAAAGCAAGTGCGAATTTTATTCAAGTGTACTACTGAACCGTACAAATATTCCGTAATGTTAATTGTAGTTAGGTGTTGAAAACTTCATCCAGTTTACACAGAAAAAAGTTCTTGTTGGATAGCGTCCTTGATTAAATTGTGAGGTGTTGAAAATAGACGATAGGAGTTGATTGTAATAGTATTAGGTACATACAACATGAAAATTAGAACATTATAATTCAGGGTTAGGTTATATATTTTTTTACCATATCAGTCAATTCCGCTATCATAACTAATGAACTCGATTCGCTTTCACTGAGCATAAATAAAATGGTGCAATATGAATAGAGGCTATTGTAAAAGAATTTCTCGTTTAAGTGCCTTAGCAATATTTTATTTAGCAATTACAATGACTTATACAAACAATAAAGACATTAATTTGGACATTATTTTCGTTTGCTCCATTTTATTCAATGAGGCATTAATCATTTTCTTCGGGTTCTTCACAATACATTTTTTTCAATTTTACTATATCGCTCTTTGATAAACCATTTCTTTGTCCTATAGTTACATTTTCCTGAAAATAAAACGTCATCTGTATTAATAATTATATTGTCTGACGGAGCTTTGTTTATTTTTGATGACGTGAGGGTTGAACGGTGATTATGTAATCAATAACTGCATATTAATTTTCGTCTTTCTGTCTTTTTGTCTTTCTGTCTGTAACGGCTAATCTCCGGAACGACTGTTTTAGAAAATATTAGGGTTCCGCGTAAAAAAATTAAAACTCAAAAAATTGAATCAAACCAATTCAATGCACAGTTTTATGGCAGATATTTGAATTTGTGAGAAATTTGTGTAATGTTTACTAACATTGTTTTTCGCTACTGCAAAAAAGATATGGAAAATAATTAGGGTCCCGTATAAAAAAAACTATATTACGCAATGAAAAATATATGAAACGCTGGCGCAGACGCGGCCACACAGCTAGTATTATGTATGTATGTATTATGTTAAGGGAACTCATGAAATTAGAAGAAAAAAATACTTGTTTACAAATGTAATAATGCATTATATCGTAATACCAACCTGCAGAGGAATGATAGTTTTATTCCCGTTCTTAGAGAACGCTCTCTCAGGATAATGCATAACACTCTCATAATCATAAGTCACACCGAAATCTGTTACAGTATCGTTGTTATACTTCGCAAAGTTGTGTTCAGTACCTTAAAAGAAAAATTACAGTTTTACCTTCTTTACCTTTCCTCGTATGCTATTAGCTAGTAAAATATATTTCTAGTAAGCTATGCTGGTAATTAGACACAAGTCACGCGTTTCATACATTGCTTTTCAACACAGTCGCGATGAAAACAAATAGAATTTCATAAACTTATTGAGTTATTTTTTTTTTTTAGAAAATATTTCATTATTTCAATAATTGCTTAAACGTATGAATTGATATGCAACAGTTTATGTTATCCTTTTCACAGTTTATATTGTATCTGTATGTTAAAGGCAACACCTCACTCAGTCCGTCTGTCTGTCATTCATTAACTCCGCCAATGACCCAGAACGCACTTCGATCCTCAACTGGGGGTAGGTTATGTATCAGCCGCTAACGCGATACAATGACCGTTTTATGAACTACCATAACACACATCCAACCGCACCCCATACCCCTGCATACTACTGGGTTACATGGGTTCTGTAAGGGAACTTGAGATCCGTAGTTCTTCTTAACTACTGTAGGTTAAGCGCGGGGCAAATTCCGCAGAATTTATGTCTCAGCAGCTCAAGCCGAGATTCGTCCCACCACTCACCCGGCTGAGCGGGCTAATCGCTTACCCCAAAAGTTCGGTGGAAAAGTTAAGGCCCTTCCGGTCAACAGTAGAAAGAAACTCCCCAGTGCATTTATAACTTTTGGATTTTCTTGCAATACCTCGAATATATTATGATCATAGTTTATGGCAACTGACTTATTAATCATTATTTACCTAAATCCATACTACTGTTCACAAATATTCATCTCACTTATTCTAAAACCTTATCTTCATATATATAAACAGGTAAAGATACAACAGGTCAGTACCTTTTTCACCTCTGTTCGTCAGTCGATATTATTTTTCTTTTGTAGCTATTGACGTGCCTTAGTGTTATCATAATAGTCTTTGGTGTTATCAATATTTTTATTCCTCGAATTTTCAATAACGGTCAAATTTCGATCACTACTTTATTATTATTACTACCTAATGATAATATATAAAAAATATTTGGCATTCACAATAACTTATAGTCAAGTAGTGGCTAATTAATAATGTAAATTCACTGTTAACTTTAAACATGTAAATTTCATATTCGTATAATTCACATTATAATAAGTATTTACCTGCTTTTATATTTTCCCATATGATTTTCACATAATCATCTCTATCGTATGTACTTTGCATGTGATAAAATCCAATCGTATGAAGCATTTCGTGTACCACAGTTCCGTGTTTGAAACAGCCCTTAGCTAAGTTTAATACTTGTTTAATTTCGCCATCGTCGTCATCCGATAAACTGAAGCCAACATTTGAAAAACATCCATTCGCTTTGCCCTGAAGAATTATTATTTTTTTAAACATAAACGTAACTACGAAATATTGATAATTACGAATAAGTTTTTTTTTTTTTTAATTATAATGTCATTAAATTACATTTATATAACGCTATAATTCAAGAAATACATACATTGTCAAGGCCCAGTTAATTAAGGTTAGAAATAAGTATGTCGTCAGAGAAATTTTGAAAGTAGCATCAGTGACAGAGAAGTTAAGGAGTAATAGGATAGCGAGGTATGGAGATGTCTTGAGAAGATATGAACGTCACGTCAAGAAGAGTTGAAATATGAAGGTGAATGGATATAGAGGGAGGCCGAATAAGATATGTGTTGAATGTACGTGAGTGTTGAGATAATAATTGACAGAGGAAAGTGAGAGAAGAAAACATGTTACGCTGACCCTAATTAAAGTAGTACAAGGTAAAGACGATGATGAGTTAAATACCCACATGGTTACATCTATGTCAATACTCAGGATATTGATTAGAATCATGTATACAATGTTAAATGTATTTAATTGTTCAAATAATGATTGAAAAAACTACCTACTTGTATAACAACTGCATGTTCATCATTTTTTCTCTCTTGGAAAAGGATGCATGATTTATTCGCTATATCAGCCATACCGTTTTCTATAATCTTTATTTGATCTTCGTCTATATTATAGTAAATAAAAAGATTATTATTTTAATTATTTAATATTATTTTAAAATTATACATATATAGTACTGTACATATATTAGTACATATATTAGTATTATACATATATAGTAGCTGCTCTTCGCGATTTTGCCTGCGTAGTTCTCGTTCCCGTGGGATTTTCGGAATAAATCGGAAAGATATCCTACGTCACTCCCTGGATTTCAAACTATCTCCATACAAAATATCATCCAAATCGGCCCCGTAGTTTTTAAGTCTATTCGTTACATACACATACAAAAATACAAATCTTTCCTCTTTATAATATTAGGTTAGATGTACAATGGGCCATTGCACGGACGAGGCCCGGTGGGTTCGCCTCAGGGGGCGACGCGGTGCTTGCGAAAGCCACCCCGTGTCGCCCCCATCCCAAATGCGGCGTACGGCCCCGAGGGGTCTAGTGGGTATTTCCGGGCGCTTCACGCCCGGGTGAGTCCCACACTGGCATGGAGTTCGTCCCTCCGTGCCCCCTTACCTATTGCATTGGGGGACTCCGGTCTCACTAAAGCAATAGGTAAGGGTAGTGCGTACATGCATTTCACCCCGTCAAAAAAAAAAAAAAATTTAGATGTGCAAATAATAAATTTATATTATCTAAAAAAAAACATATACACAATATTGTACTTCATATGAACCACTGATCTATCCTTATTATTATTGTTAGGTCCTGTCTGTTACGCGGAGCATGCTTCCGCTATCCCGTATCGTCCCCATCACAAATGCGGCAGACGGCCCCGGGGGGTTTAGTGGGTCTTTCCGGACGCCTCACGTCCGGGTGAGTCCCACACTGGTGCGGAGACGTCCCTCCGCACCCCCTTACCCATTGCATTGGGGGACTTCGGTCTCACTAATGCAATCGGTAAGGGTAGTGCGTAAATGCATTTCCCTCGTCAAAAAAAAAGGAGTCCTGTCTGTTAATTAATTGCTTAGTTTTTAACTAGAGAATCAGTGAACCGAAATAAGTTATTCTTTTTTTTAAATCATAGTTGTATTATCTGACCAGATTATAAGAATAATTAAGCCGACAAAAAGGATTGATCATCAGCAATAAGTATACTTGCAATACGTATATACCTACTACATTTAATCCATTAAATATTTAAAGTAATAGTTTTGGTACGAGCTTTGCAAAATAACTACACTTTATCCGATGTTAAATAAAGTGCAATCCAAGAAGAACGACGACCGCTGATAGTTGAGAATCTTTTACGGCTGATGTCTTTAGAAAGGTTTGGATAAACAACATGCTAATCCTGGAATGCGGGGATTTTTCACAAATTTATGGTGGACGCAATAACCTCAGGCATAATCCCCCTAACAACCCGTTAGCTACTGGTTCTTCACCGGTTGATCCCTGAACGCGTAGCCCCAAAACGTGCTATAAATAATTATGAAGAACTGTTACTACCTGATAATGGAAACACGTGCATAGCTTCTAAAATGCAAATATGAATGTTTCTTTACATTTTTATATGATTTACCGCGTGGTGCCAGCTAAGAATAATACCACCCCATGTCTAAAAGATGACTAAGGGATATAAACCAGGATATGGGCAGCAGCATCCTCTGAGTACTACAAACACCTGACTGCGATCGCCAACCCGATCAAGCGTGGAGATTATGGCTATCCCACCCCCTCCTCCCCTGTTTGGGAGAGGCCTATGTCCAGCAGTGGAAATCTTTCTGTTGAATTGATAGATTTGTTTGTTTTCACGATTAGATCGATTTCAATGTAAATAAGGTTTTTTTTCTCTAGCTAATGCTGTTGACCGGTAGGGCCTTTACACCTTTACCGTGGCTTTGTTTGCGAGTGCTGAAGGCATTCAACCGCAAAATGATAGCCAGCACAAGGGTTTGTAAATTCGCACATAAACATTTTGTAACCTTTTATACCGCATGATAATACCTTCACTGAGTTTCATCAATCTTTCGTTTACACAAAACGAAAAACGTAAACAAACTAGCACCAGCTAGCACCATAATAAAGTAGGTATAATTATAAAACAAGCCAGTGTAGCGAAAACGTGAAGAATAAATCGAAATTATTTTTTAGTTACCTAAACAATACCTACAGTGAATTATTCAAAAATCATATTTTAGAAAAATCGTTTTGCAAACCGAAATCATCTTCTTCGATGTGATAAATTACTGTACGATTCGGCCATCTCTTCGTACCGCCCTTGAGTCCATTTCGTGCATCCATAGCAGCTGTAATTGCTTGTTTTTGTTTAGAAGTTAATACCATATCTCCTTCGAAATGCTCTCCAAATTCACCTAAGAAACATAACAACAATATTTCATATTATAGTAATCTTGTTATACTTGGAAAATTGCTTTCTCAATGTAATTTCGCAACTTTGTCTATTAGTTTGAATAAAATAATTCCATCACATAGATAATAAACATACACAACGATGAACTCAAGTAGAATTTTAATCAACTTCCAAGAACATTACTGTTAACGGTAAACTTGAGGTGCATTGGAAGGTGCATAACTATAATATATTAGTCATATTTTTTCATTCCTTCATTCAACCATCAGACGTGGACATAGGTCTCCACCATTAAGGGGATATTGCCATAATCGCCACGCTTGACAGGCAGGTTGGCGATCGCAGTAATGTGTTTTTGGTACCCAGAGGATGCTGCTGCCCATTCCCCGGTTCATATTCCTTAGTCGCCTTTTAGGACACCCACAGGAAGCTTGAAATATATGGAGTGGTATTATTCTTAGCCGGCACCACACGGCATAGTTAATTTTGCCAAAATATTTTTATTACAAAATAAAAGAATCAAAAAGTAATAACTATAATTGGGTTATCTATTCACGAGACAAAACCTATACATTAAAGATATTTAAGAAAAAAATACTATGCGCGGCTTCAGAGTCGACTTTCGATAGTTTTACATATTTTTTGTGTCTGTCTGTTTATTGATTTGTTTGCCAATCACGCAAAAAATACTAAACCTAAATCTATGAAAGTTGGTAATTACATTTGTATATTGCATCCAGCGGGGAGACCATAGGCTGCAATTTGTCTGAATCCCAAGCGGGGTAAAGCCGCGCTAGCACAGCTAGTAGTTAATATTATGTATAAGATAACAAATTAAAACAATAACTATAACAAAGCATTAAATAATTGAAATAAATAATATCGACCACTTTACTTATTTCTCACTTATATTTAAAGTCGTCAATACGACAGAAGATAGTAAATACACCTAGTTATTTAGTTTACACAATGAAATCACTACTGAATTCCTTAAAATTTAATAAATTATTTACATATACTCGTATTTAATAATATATATACTTACCAATGACTCCATCGGAATAGTCTATAAAAAATTTGTCCTCAGAAATTGGCAGACTCGTAACTGCAATTACCAATGTTCCCAAAATTACTAAGAGCATTTTATAAATATTCAATGTTCGTTGTACACTTCTTAGTAACTGTGTGAGGAAAACCGTAAGGTTAATGTTACACTGCGCCCAATTGGTCCTTTGCGCCTTTTAAATAACCGCAAGCCACAGGTATATACTTAACGATCAGCGGGATATAGGTAATATATCACCTAATTAGATTACTTTATCAACGTCTGCTTACGAAATGAAGTGTTTTCTGTTTCACCACTTGAATTATCTGCGAAGGATCCCGCCGTGCTCTCATCAGGACACCAACATGTATGTCTGATAAGTGAGTACGATAGACTACAACAACAATGATAATTACAACTAGTCGATAGCATTTACTGTTTATCCTCGAGAATGTTATCACTACGTAGGAGACAGTGATGTGATTCGAATTATTAATAAATAAACCATTGGGTTTTGTTTATTTCTATTAATAAAAAAATAATCAAAATAGATTTAAATAAACTTATAGTTCGTCACATAAAAATATCCTTATCCTTCTCACAAATTACAAAAGACATTGTTACTCTATCTATTTATCTCTCTCTGACTGTCTGTTCTAATCCAACGACTATAACACAAGAACTACAAAACCTTATTTTTCACATCAAGTAGGAGTAGCAAGTTTGCAATCACAGTTAATTACTAGAAAATACACCTATTTCCATAATTATATACAATTGTGTTTTACAGAGATTATCTATTCGAGAACAGTATTGATTAAAATAATCTTTACATATCAGTCACCAGGATCTAACAGTCCGAAAGAAATCATCATCACCACCAACGACACCACCGCAAAATACACCTCGTTTTTAGTTTAATTTCATAGAGGTCCACCTCTGTGTATCCGTAATATCCATATTACGGTTATCATATTTCATTTAAACGTCTTCCTAAAGACGTGTCTACCATACATTTCTTCAAAAATAAACTGCAATCTATTTTTCTATGTTATGTTTATTTAACATATCCATTTAACAATTTCATTGAAAATATTTTACTCAGGGACTATTTTCAAAATTGATGCTAACAATGTATGAAGTATGAACATATATTTAAAAAGATAGGTAACTTTGTTAACGGTACAAAAAGTAAAAAATTCATAGCGACACAAACTTCCTAGCCCACAGCATTTTAATTAATATTGTAGAACTGTTTCTTTTCTTCAGGTTTTCAAAACTTAATTATTCAGATTTCATTTTTTAATAGTACATTATTTATTTGCGGAGTTTTCATATATTTTGTCGATCTAAATTAATAAGCAAAATTTTCAAAGGCTTGGGTATTCCATTGGGTATACGGAGCTCTTACATTTTAGGAGTTTTCAACTTACCGTCGGTCTTGCATACTTCGTCCTAAAGCGATGATGGCTCAGTTGGTAGTGTAGCCGGATTTCGGGTCGAAGGACGTAGTTTCGAACCTACCTCTTTGGTGAGGTTGAGTTTCTTCGGTGAGGGAAAATATCGTGAGCAGACCATAGCATGGCGGTATGGAAATCTAATTACCTACCCTAAATTAATTGCCCTCAAGTTTAGAAATCTATCGCTGAGCACTGATAGATGTGTTCTAGCAGCATAACTTGAGAACCAATACCTCTAGGCTTAGTGTATTTACTTTCCTTTTTTTTTACGCGGTATAGACCAGCGGTCGTCGCAAACATTTATTGTTTACATATAGTTAGTGAATTAGGTTGTTTACAATGACTTCACAGGTTGTTATTGCTACACAAAATCTATGGGTAAATCGTGTTTGATAGATGGTATCAACTACCATGGTATCCATAAAAGTGCGGCACGCAGTGGTACCTCACATTGACCTACGTGACCAGAGAAGTGTGACGACCACTGGTATAGACTCAGTGCTTTGACCACAATTTAAACTGATGTTAAGTGACGATGTGGTCCAGGATGGTAAACACATTAAGCCTAGATGCACTGGTTCTCAAGAGATGATGCCGGAACACACCTATTGGTATTTGGCGACAGGTTTTTCAAACTTGAGGGTGGTAGCTACCCTGGCGGGCATTATTAGAAAATGCCCTACCACCACGCTATGGCTTCTTTTACCGAAAGCTCAGGCTGATTTTAGAGTTGGATAGCTGGGTCCCGAATCTGCCCCCATTGATGCGGAATCCGGCCGCACTGCGCCGTCATCACTTAAATCGTATCGCATCCTAAACCACATCGTTAATAAATATTGTGTTCTTATACATTATACTTATACTGTGTAGCTTATACATTATAAAAATATTCCTAATTCCTAAAAATGAAGTAGATTAATAAAAATATCAGTCGAACCTCAGTATCCTGAACCTTCACTCACGGAAGTCTGGATAAACGAGCATCCGGGGTTATGTTATATAAAAGATAAAATATTTAAATATCAACCAACGTAAACCACCTACTGGTCAACGTATGTATGGACTTTTGAAATGTTCTTTTAATGCTATGCCGATCTAATTTTTAAACAAGCTGCGTGCCCGCGTTTCAAATATGTTTTATACAGAAACCTTATTCTTTTTTTTTAATGTTAGTACTAATATGAAGTAAAAATATTTCTCATAAATTATAGCACTGAATATACAACAACTGTAAAACTGCATTGAATCGGATTTTATTCATTTTTAGTTTTTTTTTTGTACGCGGAACCTTAATTATTTTCGAAAACTTGGCGTTTTTATTATACTTTTTAGTATACCTAAAAGCTGACCGAATGTTATTCAGGAAAATATAAAAACTGGAAGTAATAAAACAACATATTGTAAATAACGTGCTATATTTAATTTACAAAATAATTACATAAAAACTTGACACACAAAATATTAGGCTGTACACGCATGCAAATCTGATTATAATAGGTTTTATGTAACTTAAAAAGTCGTAATGTACAATAATAAAACGTAGATTAATATTTGATAATTATTAATGAAAAACACTTTACTTAAAATAAAATAATTACCATTAAAAAAAACAGTATCCAGTGTATAATTCATAAAACCATTTTCAGTTTATTTCATACGTTATGGCATTCCTTTAATATAATACTGAACTTATTAATACAACAAAATATGTACGCTGTTTTTAAATGATTAAATTCTAAGAGAAAACGCGGCTGCGACAGATTTGAAAAAATAGGTATTTCAGTAATCTAAATGCCGTTAGCATATCCTCTTAATTAATGTGCTTCACTGAATGTAAAGTTTTAAGATTATCGAATAAACGATTTAAAATTAGTTCAATTAATTCGATACATTGATTCTACACGGCGCGGGAGTAACTACAGTGTGTGTACATTTCAGGTGCGTGTTATTTCAACAATAAAGCGAAGCAACTTCGTGTCTTTATTTAAAAAATACAAGATGTATATTATTGCCATATATTTAACACTAGCTAAATGCTAGCACAGTAACAATTTAATTTAATTATTATAATTTAAAAGTATTTCATATTACTTTTTGTTGTGGTTTTTATACACATTAAAGTATGATATTTCTTTTTTAAATCAAGGAACAAATTTGGAATTTTAATAAAATGATCTCAGTGAAATAATGTAGATTTTACTACTATTTCAATTTGACATTAAGTCCCAATTTAAACCAAAACTACAAAGACGATATTAAACGGAAAGAAATAAAAAATACCCACATAGGAAGTACTAAAAAGATTTATCATACAAAAATATTGACCTTCGCTCGAATATCGATTATCTGTTTATCGTAAAAATAAAATTGTAATACATACAAAAAAAAAAGTTAAATGAACTTTTAGTAGTTTCAGTTCATCGTGAATCACATGGCGCTTGTTATAGTTGACAGTAACTGTCAACTAAAATTATCAATTTACCTTTCGTTTGCAATCTATGCATGGTTGATACTTAAAATAGTTTGTTGAAAGCAAAACTCGAATAAAATGAAAACTTTTAATTTTTTCTGTCATTTCTTAATACAAGTCCATTTGAGTAAATATTCCAAAGAATAAATGAATACAGTCCCGGAAAATGTCTACCATACACGTTACCATACATGTTACGTCCAGAAATATGACATAATATCAAAACGATATTCGACTATTAAATACGTCAATGTGTATACTGAAGAATATAATATATATAAAATGTAGGCAGTCTTCAAAAATATTTCGTTTTTATTATTAATAATAATAAGAATAATTCTATAAAATCGTTACACAATTTCATAATGACTAAATAAATTATAATAATACCAGAAAACAAAATTAATGGTAACACATACCCTAAGAGACTTACTAGCAGTAAAGTACTGTTTTTTTTTTACAATAGAAAATACAATATCAGCACATTATTGTATAATAATATTTTAATAAATCACTGTTCTAAAAAATTCTAAATATTGGTCTAGTTTTATTTATTGCGTGTGACATAAAATGACCTACATCACGAAACACACAAACCGCCATTTTTCAATCTCGATGTAAACGTTAAAAGCCCGCATTAATTATTATTATACTAACATATTGCTTGCATACTAATTAGAATAACGGTATTCGTTTAATAATAGTATTAGGACCCGTTCAAGTATTAAGTAAGCATCAATGTGGGGGGGAGTAGGGTCGGATCTAGAGAGGGACAGTCCCGGAATTAAGAGAAGGGCAGGTTCGTAACTAGACCCCTCCGACTGTTGACCAATGGTCAAGTTTCTCCTTAGAGTGGGCTAAGAGGTGGGTGGGGAAGTATTCCCCCCATCCCTACCGGGCCATTGCACGGACGAGGCCCGGTGGGTCTGCCGCAGAGGGCGATGCGGTGCTTGCGAGAGCCATCCCGTATCGCCCCCATCCCAAATGCGACGGACGGCCCCGGGGGGACGCTTCACGTCCGGGCGAGTCCCACACTGGCACGGAGTCGTCCATCCGTGCCCCCTTACCTATTGCATTGGGGGACTCCGGACTCACTAATGCAATAGGTAAGGGTAGTGCGTAAATGCATTCTCCTCGTCAAAAAAAAAAAATTCGTAACTAGAGGAAGAGGGGGGGGGGCAAACCAGGGCGGTGCGAAAAAATTACCTTTTCAATAATCTAATGCTTACGTTACTATGTGAAGGGGGGGGGGCTTTACCTGTACTACAATTGTTGACAAGGGATTTAGGAAGTCGAAAAGATAAACTCTGCGTACATAATACTTGATCGAACCCATCACGACGTACGCGTATATATCGTAGTAGCTTGCGTGAGATATACCGGTTTTAGCGAGTTATTACATATAATGGGGTTTATAATTAACATTTAACTCTAATATACGCCTATAATAATAATAATTCCCCTAAGCGTAGAAGATGTCAATAAGACCCGAGTAGTAAGCGACACACTACATTATTTAGTAGTAAGTATCAAAAATCGTCAAGCAAACTCGATGATAACAGTTAATAAATTTATTGCTATATATTATTAAATAAGACTACTACTTCGTCTTAAGGCAAATAAATATCCGATTACACTATGCATTGTCATATTATTACAAATAATTTAATAATTGTAACGTGGATTCACATTACACTAGTCAATTGCATTTGTGTGTGTGAGTGTGTGTATGTGTGTCCTATACAATCAAGTGAACGTGAATATATTTGATATAATGAGACTTCAATCTTAATTTACGTTAAATATAGAAAATGATGGAAACATTTTAAAATCTTATGAACGAGATATATTTTATATACATTAAAAAAAATACAAATTTCCTTGTGTTGTGTAATAAGGTAGCATACAACAAAAATATAGTTCTCGAATATCAAAATTTATATTTTAAATTTATGTATGTATATATATATATTTGATATTTTTATGTAATATGTACTGATGACTTCTATGTAATGTCTTAAACAAACACAGTTTGAACTTGAGTAAATTCCGACATGCTTCTAGTTAAGAGTAAGCGCATAGTGTGTTAAGAGATAATTATTAATTTACAATGAGTACGCACAATAAATTCACATACCGTATGGGGCCGGTCAAGAATCACGTTAACATAATTTAAGACTTTTCACTCCCCCTCTTCCTTGTCTGTGATAGTAAGCAGAGCTCCCTTTTTCCCTTCTTATAATAATGTGAGCATAAGCTTACGTAATTCTTGAACGCCCCCTTAAAATTAATTGTAAACATGCAACTAAATTTTAATTTACATAATATATATATATATAATTAAGAATGAGAGTAAAAATCAACGTTCAGTATTTCGTATGTATTTATTTATTATATGTTTAGAGCATAAAGTATACAATTGTTTTTCGGTTAATAATAACTCTTATACATTACGAAGAATCGCGTTTCTTGTAACATAGAAGTCATCGTTCAATACTATATGGAAAAGATCCCGACATAAGTAAGTAGTTTTAATTGTCCTTTTTTTCAATCAACATAAAAAAAAATAGAAAGAAAATATTTTAAATTGTAAACCGATTTACTATTCTTCGACACGTTCGTAGATATTCAGCAAGACTAAAATCCTCCTAGTTTTTTTTTAAATATATATATAATCATTATACTTTATTTTATATTTTAATATAAAGCGACGAAATATTAGAACTAGTTATTGTAGATAAGAAGTGGGGGGGGGGTAGGGGTTTCGTTGACAACATGGCTGCTGTGAAAAACACAAGCCTTTTGTTGTACATTTCTTTCATAATCTATTACAATTAATTTTAACATTGTTAAAATTGTCTTTCTACATATATCTATTACTCGTTATGAAATATGTAAATATTTATAACTTTTGTGAGATTAGCAACACCCCCCTCCCCACTTAAACGCTTTATTCGATCAAAAATAGGCGGACGCAACCATATAGCATCACAAATTAAAGTCTATATATCAAAAGTTAATATTATGTATAATCTAACCGACATTCCTTTTTGATTTATATAAACCCATCAATATTCCTTGACTCGCGAAGGGTTCATCCATAAATTACGTCACACGTTTAATATTTAAACACGTTTGCGTCCTTGTTAGAATTGTACGTTTATGTGTCTTCCCCCTACCTAATGTGACGTCATATTTTGCAATTTTACACTTTTGTTTTCATCTAAAATATTTTAACGAAATCAACATCAAATCAAACATTAAAAAAGTATTAATTATATGAATACTTTGTAGATATATATATATTTTGAAACGTGACGTCACGAAACTTCTCTCACACGATGTCAAACAATATCACACCTTGTTTACCTCCACTCCATCGCTTAACGTGTGACGTAATTTATTGACGGCCCCGAATAACCATGAATAAATCTACCGTTCTTCTCACGATAATGATTTCAAATCAAGTGTACATATACAAAATGGGACTATTTTGTTAAATACATACATATATTTGGCACAACAACCCTCGACATTCATGATATGTATGGTGATTCCGTAAAACTTTATGCAAAAGAGCTTACGAAATTGATCATTAGAAAAATATTGCTTTATTTTATATTAGTGTTTTTTTTTACTGAAAATTTTATTATTATTATTATTATTATTTTACTATGGAAGCTCCTTATAAAAGCCCTAACAGACGCGCGTATCACATACCTACATTGTACGACGGACGACTGAAGTTATCAGTCGCCTGTGAATACATTCAGGTACGGACGTCATTATCGACGCTTGAAAAAATTGCTAATGCTATAGCAGATACATTAACGCCACCATAAAAATCCGTATATATTATAAAAGGCAACATCTATCTGTCTGTATGTCCGTTACTTGCATAAATAGTAAATTAGATTTTTTTTCGCGCTTCAATGACGTCTGTACTTGCCTGTAACTATAAGGCAACTGGTAACTTCAGTCAGTTCGGTCGTTCATCGTACCATGTACGCGGTCCGATTTACGCGTCTGTTACGACTCTAACTCTACTATCAGGCTATTTCAATATACAAGGAAACTGTGATTCTTATTTCAAAACCGTCCCACTTTCTATGACACACGAACTACTATTATATACGAATGAACTTACGAAATGTCCTAACAATCGACTAAGTCACTACAATCGAATAATAATAATAGTGTCACTATTATTATATTTCAAAAGTCCCTTCTAATTCGATGTATCGAAACGGTTATACTTGAAAGCCGATAGACACTAGAAGAATCGAAGGCGTTAATAAATATTCCCGTTAATATACATATAGAGTTATTATATGCTCTAAACACTGCGTGTTTTACGTTCAGTAAATAGTAACTCTATGGTCTATACGCAAGTCACATGCTGATATGTAATAAACGACAATAACTCACGTTTCCAATACTGATTGAGGAGATTTGGCTTTAATATACACAATGTTAAAAATTAAATGTGTGCGCAATAGACGAAAAAACTATCAGGCGCTTTTTAAAGAAAAATAATTCTGTAATAAAACAAAAAAAAATACATTAAGAGACCACCTGTGGCGAAAGATGATCAAAAACGTTTTTTCTTTATAAATGCTCGGCAAAATCTTTTGAGGATAAATATCCAAATAATCCAAGATATTATGTATTCCTAAATACATTACAAAAGAACAAGAGCCACCTAAAAAATATAACAGATTCCAGAAACTTTAATTCTATTGTAGTAAAATTAAAAATTAATTAATAAATTAAATTAAAAAGGCCTTTCTTCGCATTGTGTTATTAGAACCATTCAAAGGAGAATTTTATAAAAAATTTCTTATCAAAAAAAAGTTAATTTAAAAGAAATGTAGCATAAGGCCGTAATTATATTTTATTATTTAAATTATTTGAATATATCTTTACACATTAAAAAATGAATACATAATTTTTATAGCGAATTGTAAACATATCGTATAATATCTGAATTTAGTATTTATGAATTTTTTGGGGTAAATTTCAAATAAAAATGAATTCTTAAAAAAAACGTATTGATCATCTCGCATTAGTGTTATTCATTCTTATAAATTAATTAATTATTTATTTAACTAGAAAACAAAAATACTTTTGGAGGAAGCCACTAAAAAGATTATTTTTTTTAATTATCACCCTTTCTCTAATTCACGCATTTACATTCAATCTCTGAACGATCACAATTGAAATCGGACAATTACGAATAAATATACTAATATTAATTAGGCCATATTAGGACAGATAATCACAATGCAGCTAACTAACAAATCCTCGATGTACTTCACGTCGCAATCAGATTCGTTTACCTCTCTATATTCTTTGGATTTAAATTATACCTGAAAAGAAAAACAGAAAATATATTTATGTTACGTACGAGTTTGTTTTAAACGTTTCATTAATAATTCTACATGGTTTTTTTTGAACATTAAAATGTCGAGGTCATGTTTACGGGCGAACACATTCGTACCACAACAAAAGTTCGTTGTCGGTTTTTGGAAAAGTTACAAATACCGACGATATACAAAATTCGGTGTAACATCGCGGCTAATTGTTTTTGAAAAATAAAAGTAGCTCAAGATGCGAGGAGTAATTTCAGCTATTTGCCAGAAAACGTTCCGTCAAAATCGGCCCAGCCGTTCCGGAGATTAGCCGGAACAAATAGACAGACAGACAATAATTTAAAAAACTGATTATTTGGTATCCATCTGTCCGTTCCATTCAACCGAAAGACGTCTGTCCACTCCTGAACATAGGTCTCCCCCAAAGATTTAAAGGGCTCAATACACCCCCTTCCTCTTATTTTAAAGGAGGGTTAGGGGTGGATTGTGATAATCGGCACGCTTGACAGGCGGGTTGGCGATCGCAGACAAGTGTTTGTGATGCTCAGAGAATGCTGCCCATACCTTGGTTTATGCCTTAGTTACCTTTTACGACACCCATGGGAACGATATGGGGTGGTGCTGTTCTTAACCGTCACCACACGACATTGTATTTAGTGAAAAATTGATATTGCAAACAGACACTTCAATTTTATTTATTACTAGCTGGTGTCCGCGGCTCCGCCCGCCTTTTCACATGTCCTTTGGGTCGGAATGAAAAACTGTATATAATATTTTATTTACATTTATACCTTAAAAAAATGAATGAAGAGAAATGAGTCTTTTGTTTTTATTAGCGGAAAATATGTACATAAGAGTTAATGGAAAAAAAATATGAGTGAGGGTCGATGGAACCCAAAAAATAAATAGCCTATAATCATCTACGCAAAGTTCGAACGAATGGTAGTACTCCCATTCCGATATGTTCAGTAGTTTTGAGGTGATAGTGAGTCAAAGTAACCCAATTTTCCTTATATACATATATATCGGTATAAATAATAAGTACGCACGTATTTTATATTCCGTGTGCGTGAGTGGTTACGCAGCGGTCTGCGCGGGCGCGGGGGCGGTTACTGACACGGGCGCGGGTGCGGGCGCAAGTGCGGGGGCGGGCGCTTGCGTCTTACCGCGTCCGCCTCGAGGCTTTATAGTCTCTGAGACCTGCCACATCGCTTCCTCGCTCAGCACGTCGTCGAAGTCGTTGAACATCGCCTGGATTCGCTCGTTCTTCTTAAACTTATACTGCCTGCTGTCGATATTAATAGAAAAAAAAAAAACAAACAAAAACTTAATTATTTAACGTTACAGCTCAGAACAAATTAGAGAGAAATCATCACATTGGGGTTTTGATCATTACGTCACTTGGTGTTAATCGGTACATTGTTAGGGGGGGGGGGGGGAGTTAAATTACATTAGAATTTTAAGTACCAATTTTTATTTTTTTAATTCAATTTTTATTGTGCTGAAATAAGTTAATAAATGATTTATATGTTATTTTATTACTATAAAGTTACTTATATACACGAAATATCCGATAACGCAGATACGCGAGTGACCGTTTGGTGGGAACTAGTATCACGCGTTATCGCGTGATCGGCAATTAAGTGACGATGCAACGGAAAACACACATATAACACGGAACAGCTATAGCTGTTGAGGGTGGTACTAAGCAGGGCGGGTATTTGAAAATGTCCTAACACAATGCAATGGTTTCAAATATCCTTTTAGGGCGTCCTCTAAGTTCGATGTAGGGTTAAACTCGAACCCACATCGCAACACATGATATGATATCAGTATAACAGTTACTCACTCTTTATGGAATCTCTTCATGTTCTCCATTATATGATACTGCTGCCATCTCTTTGTAAAATTAATACTTCCATCCGGCAGCAAGTCCTGGTTACCGATGTGAACGAATGTCAGATCTTGTAGGACTAGACCGCTGTCAAAGAACAAATTACAAATAGTTTACATTTTTATTGAGCATAATAAATATCTTCACGCTCTCACATGCAGTATAAATAAAAAAACTTACAATTTCAAATGTCAGTATTAAGAAAAACTTCAACAAAAACTTATGGTTGCAACACACAGCGGGCGGGTCGGGACGAAAGCGTGATTTTTCTATAGAATATATCGTGTCGACGCGAGCCGAACGCGACCTCTTCTATAGTAAATATGTGTAGGTAAACAATAATTTTGTTATACTATTGAATCAGGTATCAAATCAATACTTACGTGTGAATAAATTAATAGATAGATTAGCATCAACAATTTTTTGAAATTTTTTTTTTTGCCTAATCAACAAACAGACCACAAAAAAAGGCTTGATAACGAAATATTTTTTTTGTTTAATGTATTCATTTTAAGCAAAAGACAAAGATACTAGTAGACCATGCAGCCAAGTCAGACGTTAGGAACACTATCAATAAATGGTGCTAACAAGATGGCGACCTTCTGTTACAACCACAACGGGAATGATTGAGACATGTCAGAATTCACCCTCCGTGCCATTATTTTCATTTCACTACACTTGTAATTCATAACTACATATCTAACTATATATCACGTAAAATGTCACCAAAATGACATAATATATAGTCAAATACCACAAGGTAATGAATTAAAAATGAGGACGACTACATGACAAACCAAAATCGCGTCAAGCACCCCCAATAAAAATCTAATCAAAAGTATTAGATTTTTTTGTTGGCCTTGCAGAAGCATTTGCCAGTGTCCACATTTTATTTATTTTTAACTTTTAACAGTGTTGAGAGTCGTAACAATTGTTTTTACACTGTATAGGCTCCGTGCTTTGACCACAATCTATCCTGATGTTAAGTGATGATGTGGTCCAGGATGGTGAACACACTAAGCCTAGGAGCTGATTCTCAAGTGATGCTGCCGGAACACACCCATTGGCATTTGTACGAGAGGTTTTGCAAACTTGAGGGTAGTAGCTACCCAGGCAGGCATTATTAGAAAATGCCCTACTACCATGCTAGGGTTTCCTCACGATGTATTCCTTCACCAAAAACTCTGGCTGATTTTAGAGTTGGAGCCGCGTCCATTGACGGTGTTACCAACCGCACTACCAACTGCGCTATAATCGCTTATTAGACGTATGAAGATCTATATTAATAATTCGGTCAAGGTAGACTCGATCGAAGCCTTACCAAAATATTAAAAAAATAACGATTTCGAGTCTACAACATATCCGCAAAATTCGGATTGTCAAGTATTTTGTTAAACTCTGATGGTGCAAATGGCAGTCACGATATTGGTCAATCGGACGTCATTTTGACTTCGTTAAGGCCGATTCACACGTATCAGTAAAGTTACAGTACCTACCTACATTTTATAAAAGATTGTGTATTTTAAGTCACATTTCATTCGAGCAAGCCGGATTTTCTTTTCGTATATTGATAAAGCATAGTAGTAGTAGACTTACATGTAAGGTATACAGGGTGGGTGAGTCTCGGCGAGCGCCTGCCGGTACGCCCTGAAGGAAGAGGAGGAGTCGATGATGGTGCAGTAGTCGTGCAGCGTGTCTATGACGGACCGCGACCAGCCGAGCCGACGCACCGGCGGCGAGTCCAGCGCCGACACGAGCGCCAGGTACGAGTTGAAGTTGTTCATCTTCCGTAAGCACTTCATTACTTTTAGAAATTTACTCGCGTACTTCTCACGTTCACGGGCTTCCTCCTGTTAGAACAATTTGTCAATTGATCATTTATACTAAAGTTTTTATCATAAATGTAAAACTATGTACTGTAACGTTAGTCTTTTTTTATACTATCATTGTACTACAGAAGATTTTTTTCGTGCTAGCTTTAACATAATCAAAACCAAAAAGGCTACTTAAATCCATCGTTCAAATCGTAAATTAAGGTTAAGAGTTGACACTAAAATTGTATAAAAAAACTTGGCATTGAGTTGCAACATTTTTCGGAAAACCTTTCAAAGTTTTATAACCTATAAAAACCTTGCTCGGACCAGTTCCAAATCGATCCAGTTATTCTAAAATATTACACTTATTAATGAACATCACTTTTAATCATATAGATCAATATGATTGCCTTAGGAATTCATATGACATACACTAGATACATACAAGAGGTAATTTTTTACTATCATACCTGTTCTAAAATCCTCGATCGCGCCCAGTAGCTCATCTTGTTGAAGTGTTCAGTGAACCGGGTCAGGTTCGGCGAACTTTCCTCGGACTGGAACCGGGGCCAGGACAACACCTCCGCCGTAGTGATGCGAACGAACAGCGCAGCGTCCAACAGCGTCATCTGCTCCGCCAGTTCGTTCGCTTTGAAATCCAACAGCGTATCCCGCCGCAGAGACACGGAACCGTGGCACGGCGTCTCGTACTCGTATCGGCTGTGCGTCTGTAACAAAAAAAAAATTTAATAATTAAAAAAAAGACTGTTACTTTTGAAAATTAATACCCCGAGTAACTTTAACTATCTACCACAAAAGTCCCGTCAAAATCTGTTCAGCCGTTCCGGAAATTACCCGCTATAAACAGATGGACTGACAAAAAATTTAAACATAGTATTTTTGATATAGGTGTCGTATATACATTAATATCTGTTTAATAAAAAATAATAATTTTGACATTACAAACAGACACATCAATTTTATTTATTAGTATAGATTAATGATTCGACTTGTAATGAGAGTAGACTTAATAGTAGTAGTAGTAGAGTAGACTTCAATAAGACATCACACTAAGAGATTTCGTACAAATTATATACCATAATTCGTTTTATGGAAAAGAGATAGAACATCCCCTCTCTATGCCCACCAAGAACTTTATATAGTTTTATCTGAGAATTTTATTAACAGAGTTTTATTTTCATATAATTATTATATTCATTTACATAATTATATTCACTTGATGTAAACTGTTTTTTCAATTGAATTATCATAAGTGACTACTTATGTAGTCAGTCAGTCGACTGACTGACTACAGTTAATTGTCTCATCAATACTACGAAAATCTCCTTAATTATGTTCTTATAAAAACGAGTTAAGGACATGAACGCATTTAAACTTTCAGCACTTATATCTCAGAACGGAATAGACTTAGATATTAACGGAATTATTCTTTCTGTATACGGATTAATCATATTTTTGATGAAAAATGAGAATTTTTTATTTGACTTTATAAACATATTTAGTGTAAAAAAAAATTATAACTTACCTGTTGGAAATGTAATTGTTTTTGTTTGTCAACTAGAATCTGTCTGAGCGCTTTAGCTATGGCCAACTCTTCAGCGTCGACAAGCCAATATATGAATTCCATTATTTCTTGCATAAGTGGACAATCCAAGTCTGACAACCTGGATATTAAAAAAAAAACTTTATTTTGATACTATTATCAATTAATCTTACAATTAAGTCACATACGGTAACGTTAATTAATAAAATGTAATAATTTAAAAGGATAAGACAGACTCTTTTACTATGACATCTTCATTATATCAGTAGTAAGCGTAGTAGGTAAATGAAAAAGTCTTAAAATCAATATTGATTTTATTACATACAGATAGATTACTTATCAACTGTGAGCTGAGCTTAATGAAAAAAAAGTTTGTACTTGAATGCGTTTATCTATTAAAATGTGTTAACTCAAGAATATTTAAAATTACAATTTATAATTACTTTATAACTTGGTATAAAGTGATGATACAAGTGACGAGATAAAACGGAGGAGTCACGGGAGAACCAATCTATATCTATATAACTAAAATATCTCGATAATTTTAAATTTAGCATAGGGTTTTTTTGCAACAAAATACTCTGTAACAGTGAGTTTTACTCAAATCTTATAAACAGTTAATTTTTTATGTACCATCACATAATATCCTCAGAATGTAAACGTACGTTAAGTTGACCAGGTAACCGTTGCTATAGTAACCGTTGTAATGGTAATTACATTTAGGGTCTGCGAAATGGGTAAAAGCACCTTTCAATATAATGCCTGTCGGCTCTCGGTGTAGCGATTAAACGGGCATTTGGTTGCACCGAATAGAGTAAAGCGACATGGGGACTGCCGACAGAAGTGAGAACTCGAAACCTTTGAAAAATCGGTTTGTAGCAGCGACCACTAAATATAAACTATTCGACCACTGCTACTGTTGATGGGAACAATGTCCCTTATGGCACAGTGGGCTAGGCAGCAAACAAACGGGAACAAACTGGGCTTACAATCCTCTCATCAGTTCCAGAGAACGAGAGAAAACTCCACTGACCAGGAGAAAAAGTATTAAGCAGTGATAGGTCCAAACACAGTTTTTTTTAAGTTCCATTTATTGTAATTAATGTGTCGAGTGCCCATAAAAATGAAACAATAGAAAGGCAATAGGAAAACAATGGAAAGCTGGCCTAAACACCAGGAAGGTGCTGAAGGGGTTAAAATTGTATAATTTGTTAATTGGAATTATTAAGATAAACTAACATGTGTCTGGTGTTTACATCTATTAGCTCCGAGCAATAATTAGGTAAATGTTCATATTATAGTTTATTCATAATCAAAACTGCGTGAGTAATTGTAGCATGTAAACGGCTGACGTCATACGTACGTGAGGTCGGCGACGACGCGCGTCAGTAGTGCGAGCGTGGAGCGCAAGTGGTGCGGGCGCGGACGCAAGTGGTGCGCGCGCCGCACGAGCCGCGCGACCAGCCCGCTGGGCGACACCCACGTGCGGTACGTCGCGAGGAACGCCTCCTGGTACGCAAAGTCTGCGGAAACAACACCCCCACACATACACGCTCACTCAACTCACTTATTACAACACAAACCACCTTTTAACCCTCGTTTTCACTCTGTTGAGCGCACAAAGCAAACTTACTTTTTAAAACAAAAACGTTACGTGCATTTCTAATTACTCGAATTTACTTGGAAACAATAATCAAAGTTAATATGACCTCTTTATATGATCTCTTTATAAGAGGATATGCGGGCGGCGTTTATTCCCTGTTTCGTCCATACGTTAAATATTTTTATACCATATAACATGATGACCCACCACCGATGATTTTTTTTCTATAAATTGATTATTACAAAAACAAAAGCGAAACGTAGATGTATAGCCAAGGTCTTTTTTATTTTATAATTGAAAGAAAAATTCCTCCAGTTTTGGAGGAAGAGAAAGAGGGGGAATGCGAAGTGATGATTTTATCTGTTTTGCATAAGTATAACGAGTCCGAGTTGCAGTTGTCCCTTTCGCGTTTTACAACTCTTATATTGGGGTCCAACGTGATAACAATAGGTTTCCAGAGTACGTATTCTTCAGATTTATTGCCGACCGCGTATGCTCTTAATAATTCGCCTGACAATTACAAAAAGGCCATAAAGCTTTCTATTCATCTTAGGATTGATATATAAACGGCTTTTTCGCATTTAGCATGCGAATCAATATTTCATTGTTATTTAGTCTGTTAGACTTCTCAAATCACTAAAAACAAATACATCAATTTAATTTGTACAATTGCATATATTTTTTTGGTAAAACTTTTGTTTTAATTTTGGTCAATTAATTTAGTAGTAAATTCGAAAATGCATCATTGATAATCGTTGAAATAAAATTGATTGTAATGGAATTCAGATATAACTGTTACAATAATCTAATTATAATAATTGTAATATATTAACATATGGCTAACTTTTAATAAGCAATGCACGGATAAATTTTTGTTATGATTATATTCTAAGATATATCTATAAAGCAAGTTTAAATATTTAAAGTTTAAGCAAGTTTAAAGTCAAAATGAATATTTTCAATTGCAATTAGAAATAAGCTGGTAACACATTTTTGAAGATTATTTTTGAAATATATTATCACTTCCATTTATGCCATATTAATTAATATCTCCAAAAATAATGCTACACACATCAAAGCTATGCCAGAGCGAAGTATTTATTAATTTAATAATTGCTACAAAGCAGTCCTTAAAATATTTTAAAAAAAAGTACTTTTGACATTAATTTGTGCTTTGCTGATTATTCGTGCATTAGTTAAGCACTTTATATTACAAAAAAAAAACGTTAGTGTACATATTTTATAGTGTTCTACTGAATTGTGCTATTTTACATGCTGGATATATTAAAAAAAAAGCTTAAATTATTAGTAAATAAAACCAGCAAGTCTGTTTCAGCCCCACATCATAGTATGAATCAACGACTTACACTCGTCCGTCTCTGTAAAGTGAAAGCATGATAGTTGAGAGGTTAGAAGCAAGGGATCGTCCATTAATCACGTGACGGTAAAAGGGGGATTAGAGAAAAAATGACAAAAAATCACAAGGGGGTTTGAGGGGGTGCCGTAATATTTGTTTTTACTTTTGTAAACGCAAGTCCCAAACAGAAAAGCGCCTTATGATTTTAACTCAATACTGACAGGCAACAGTTACCATAATCATCCAGTATTAAAGTAGATTATAACTGTATATTTTTAAAATTTTCAAGATTTCTTGTGCCAAATAAAAAAATACGTGTGATTTTTTGATGGTAGATGGAGGTTAATCTTAAACTTCACCAGGGAGCGAGAATGGAGTTAAAAGTTGCTAAAATCTCTTCATGTTTTTAATGAACGACCTCCTAACGATAAAGATTTTCATAAACATTACAAGATAGATGGAGACATTTAAATCCAGTACCAAATTAGGAAACTTTTAAGCAATGTAGGATTTATTCAAATTATTTCTAAACGTATTTTAAAATTGAATAAAAATTTAGTTATTGTTTTCGTATATTTATATATATCATATATTTTTTAAAACATTACAAGCACAAATATATGAAGACAGAAGAAAGAGGACTACCCATATGCAGTCATGCCCGTACCAATTTAATATATATTTATGATAATATAATTAGAGTTTCATTCATAATAATGCAACATTTTCATATATCAAGGTTCCTTATAATCATAAAGGGTCATTCAAGTATTATGTAAGCATTATTATCATAATTTTGAAAAAAAAAAAAAAAACAAGATTACTAAGTAATTATGTCTTACGTTTTTTTTTAAACATTGTATAGGCTCACTGCTTTGACCAATCTGTCACCTGATGTTAAATAACGATGTGGTTCAGGATGGTAAGCACACTAAGCCTAAAGTTACTGGTTCTACAGTGATACTGCCGGAATACACTTATCGGTGTTACACAAACTTGAGAGTGGTAGCTACCCAGACGGATATTATTAGAAAATGCCGTTTTATCCATGGGGAAATGCATTTACGCATCCCCCTACCAACTTAAGCGGGGAATAAATTCTCGACGGGTATGTGGGACTCGCCGGCCGTCCGCCGCCTTCCTGGAGCGACACGGGATCATACCTGCATGTTCCGCGTCGCCCTAGCACAGGCCGATCCACTTCTTTTATCTTCCGTCTAGGAGGGCGGCTTGGCGAAAACCGCCCCTTTACCACCCGCCGATCAGGAAATATTCGGCCCCTCTCCTCTTCTCGTCCTTGTCTATCGACAAGAAACTAGGAGAGGGAGCGAGGGGGAAAAGGAGGAAAAGTTGGCTTAGGGGGCTGGAGAGCGCGGAGGTACCTCGCTCTACACTCCTACGGCGAAGAGGATCCGCTAGGGATCCTCCTCTCGAACTCTCTCCTAGGCTTCCTTCTGTCGCATGACCTGCTCGCAGAAGCAGGCCACAAGGTCCCAGACCCTCTTTCACTCCCGAGCATGGCTCTCACTACACTTGGTAAGGTAATGAGAGGTCTGGACCCACTGCCATTGGCTCCACACGGCGCAACTGGGCCCACGCAGGACGCAGCAAGGGTGTGCTCAGCTCCCTCCTGACGATCTTCATCCGAAGCATCCATGCACAAGTCGGAACGTCAGGGAGCCATTCTCCCTTGTCCTCCACTCCAGGAGAACCGGACGGACGGCGTCTACGGTATAGTGGTATACGGTATTCCTTGCCCTCCTCCTTTCGGCAAGAACCTCCCAATGGTAGAAGCGGAATCCATCATCAGCCCTATTAGAAAATGCCCCCTACCACCATGCAACACGATTTCCTCAAAATGTATTTCCTTCACCGAAATCTCAGGCTGATTTTAAAGTTAGATAGAGGAGCTCGAGCCCGCATCCATTGACGCTGGTTGCGGCCGTACTACCAACAGCGCCATCACCACAATAAATCGCAACTATTAGGCAACCACCCTCCCCCCACATTAAAGCCTACGTAATACTTGAACGGGCCCTAGTAGGTGTTGAAATTTATTACACACACAGACACACATATACATACCTTTGGTAGCTTTAGTTGCGAGTACAATAAGTGCGTCGGGATGTCCACCGCGTACTTCGGGGCCATCTTTGCTCGGCCCCTTCAATACGAGCCACGAACTAATATCAGTCTGTAGGATAATATCTTCGGGGTCAGCGGGCGCTGGTTCCGCTGTCTCTTCCGTCGCAGTCGGCTGTGGTTCACTTATGCTGCCTTCACTTATCTACAACAATATTGAAATAGAATCGATTCATCATTATATTATTATAACTAGTGCTGCCGGTGATCGAAATCCGACCATAATTCATAAAAACGCTAACAATTTTGTTTGCATTTCATTGTCAATTGCTTAGAGTAAAACCTTCTCAAAAGTCAATATTCTGTTTATACACGGTAAATAAAGTGTCAAGTCTGACATTGACATGTGATTGATCGATAACGTATTGGTAGTCGTAAGGGATGTAATGATAGATGTGTGTGTGTGTCAAACTAATGTTTGAACTGTATTGTTTTATTAATTTAATAAAACTGCACACTTTCTCTATATAAACTATAACTATACGCGAAATCCTAATAATTTTCGAAAATTAAAAGTACCCTAAGTTACGCGGAGTAACTTCAACTGTATACCAAAAAAAGTCCCGTCAAAATCTTTCCACCTTCCGGAGATTACCTGTTACAAACAAACAAACAGACAGACGGAAAATATAAAAATTGTCTTTTTAGTATAAGCATCGTATGTAACTGCCTCGGTGGCGCAGTTGTATTACGGTGTGACTGCCGTTCTGAGGTCGCGGGTTCGATCCCGGGTCGGGTCAAGTGGTATTGGGATTTTCTTCTCAGTATCATCCCGGAGTTTGGAATTTGTGCCCGATATGGCGACAGGCTCGCCCCCTGTCACATCTGCGACGGAACTAAGTTCGGCGGAATGCGGGTGGTGTAGTTCGCTACTCCACCTCTGCCTAACCCTTCGGGGACAACAGGTTTGGGTTTATGTATATATATATATGTATATATGTATCGTATGTATCCATTCATACCTATTTAGTAAAAAAAAAAAAATTAACATTACAAACAGACGCTTCTATTTTATTTATTAGTACATATATTAAAAAAAGAAATATAAGATTTACCTGTGAGGGAACAGGCGATGGTGTCGGTTGCTGTACCAGCATTTCTAATTCATCTTCCAGCGGGAATTTACCAGGTGATGAAGCACTCACAAATGTATCCTCAGAATTCTTAAACAACATATTAAATGTTACTTACTGAACTTTATACAAACTATCACTTATATCGAGTTTAATTGAAAAAGTTATTTTCAGATATTTATACTGTTTTGTTCTTGGCGTTTATTAAATTCTTACAGCGAAATTAAACACAATTATTATATTAATAAATATATACTTACAATATTATTCAAAATTGATTCGTCAGCAGAACTGTTATGCGAAGAAGGTCGAGGCGACGGCGGAGGCAGAAGTTCATTACTCGAATTTATCTGGAACTGTAAAAATTTAGAATGATGTTCCGTGTAATTATTTATATACACTTGTGCACAATAACTAAGGTTCAACACTAACAATAGGGCAGTTGATAGTTTTTAGGAGTTTTAATTTTTTTTACGCGGAAGCCTAATTATTTTCGAAAATTTAAAGTACCCTAAGTTACCCGGAGTAATTTCAGCTATCTACCAAAGAAGTCCAGTCCAACCGTTCCGGAGATGTCTTAAACTTTTGATTACACTTCAACCAAATACTTGTTTGTTTTGCACCCCCTGACGTCATTCGAGACGCGATGACAGATTGACGCGTTTTAGTTACAAAATGTCAAAATGTTTATAAAATTGCTAAATAAAATATGTTACTGTTGTTTTTTTTTAGCAAAATATTAGATAAAGTAAAACATAAGGCGAATTATAAATCAATTTATCAAAAATCGTCAACTACCCTATTACTTAAAATAAGGTCAAATAACGCATGGTAATGATAAATAAAAATTATAACGATTGTGTCAAAAATTCTCATCGGAACCCTGATGTTCGAGTGTCAAAAATGGACGCAATTTTGTTACAGCGATATATAAAAAGCGTTACAAACGTCAAACATGGCTGCATGGTCTAGATACCTTTGCCTTTTCAAGGAACAAAGGAAACGAAAAAAAAAAATCTTGTGTTTCTTGCCTAGTTTATCCTTCGAACCGAAACACAAAAGGGTGGGCATGTTCTATAACTTCTTATAGTGATCTTAAAACGCTAACCAATAACAATTAGTTAGTTATTAAAAAATATGAAAAATAATTTTATATCACCTGTTTATTTTTATTCATTTTCGGGGGCAAAGCCGGCGGCTCCGGCGGTAACGGACTCGTACCACTCGATGTTGTAATACTGACACTATCATCTGAACCGCTGAAATGTTACATGAAACAATATTGAAAATGGTAATAATCTTGTGATAATAAGGTTATGCTATAAGTGTAGGCAGAGAAAAACATCCATTTGCTACGATCATCTTTCGCTTATTCCAATTTCATAAGCACCTAATACGTATCTTGTAATAGAATGAGGTGAAATAAAATTACAAATGACTGAATACAAGGTATAAAAAAAAAAGAATTGTTTATTTTACCTTAATGGCGGATTCCCAAAGTGTTGAACCGTGAACGACTGTGCTATAGATCTCTGTACTTGTTGGTGTCGCTGTACGCTTATCACGCCAGAGCTAGTTTGTTGGGTACTACAAATTAAAAAAAAAAATCTTATATCTTTTTCACTTAATAACAGTAGCCGGTGTTTAATTTATTGAAAATAATAGACAAAGTAAATAATTTAAAAAAAAAACATATACAGACGAATTATAACCTCCTCCGTTTTGAAGTCGATCAATTAAATACATCCGTGAAAATAATTTCATTCGAAAAATAAAAAGTTCTGAGATCTTGTATGTTTAAAAAAAATGTATGGGGATTGGGAGGAAACGCTGTATTTCTTTACTTTTAAATGTTAGTATAGAACTTCTAAAATCGCTTTCTCCCCTTCTAGGATCAAATTAAAAAACAAAGTTTTTGTTAATTATTGATCAGATATTAATTTTAATTTCCATACTCCATTCCATTCCATAAATCCATACTCACCTTGCTAAATTGTACGTGTGTATGGAGTGTCTGAACATATCAGGCGGGGCTGCGGCGTTGTTGGGCGGGTGACTGCAGTTGCCGAACATTTCCATATACGCCATTACTGAATAATAATCACTTTCGAATATAATTCATAATCATTAAAACCTCCAAAAATATTCACAAAAATCCCCTCAAAACTTCAAAACAGAAAACGTCAGAGCATTTACTATCAAGCCTGTACTTAGAATAGCAAAAACAAAATAAAACAAAATCGTAATTATTATTTAATAATTAATTTCACGTGTAATGTTAAAATCACAATGTAAATGTTATTTACACTTGAAGCGAAATATTAACGTGCGTATACCGAATAATGAACCAGCAAATGAACATGAACCAAAGCAAGGACGCGCCGTTCATTATAAAGCGCTAAATGTATTAATTAACCGATACGAAAATTTACCAAACCATAATACATTTCCGATGTTACTACAGACAGAAAGCGATCTAAAATCAACAAAGAAAATTTATGGGTAATTATAACAGACACCGGCTAATAATATATGTACAGTGGGTGGTCAAATTATTAGGTACACACTATTTCAGTTTCTTGTATTTCTTAAATCGACGGAATTATTTTAAAAAAATGTTTGTTTCAAGTCTCGTAGATAATTTTATACTCAAATGATATTTAGTTCATGAATATTATGCGAATTATGCAGATTGAAATATATTACTTTTATATCGAAGTAATTTAAAACTGAATAAAATCAATATCAGTATTTCCAGCGAATATTTTTAACCATTATCTGATGCAATATTACAATTTTCTATATATAAAACTTTCGCACAAAAATGTATTAATTAACCACCATACCATACCATTACCACCTTAGTTACTTATGTATGATTTTTCTCGTCTCAATAATACACTCATGCAAAAAATATCAACGACACTTAGAACCAATAATTTAATAAAATATTTCAGTATAAATTAGTCGATCTAGCCAATGTTCTTCTGAAAATACAATGAACTAACCATATTTAGTCACTGTATTTAGTGATAAGCTCCATTAATATGTCGATTACCCATAAAAATGAGACAATAGGAAGACAATAGGAAAACAATGGAAAACTGGCGTAAACCCCAGGTTAGTGGTCAAGGTGTTAAATTGGGATTTTAATTCAGTACCTATACCATATCAGTGTTACCGAATACCGATCGAACAAGTGGTTTATAGATAAATTTAAAAAATCTTTCTAAGAGCAATATTTATGGAAATTAATGATAAATAATAATTTTCAAGCGATTATAAAATTGCAATAAAAATGAATCGCCTTAATTTATCTTTTTACTAAAGTTGAATCGACTATGTATATATAATGAAGTAAATACATGGATAATAGAAAGCTGTGTATATGGTCGGCTGTAAGCATTATATAACAAATCTCCAACACGTCAAGTTTTTTGGAGTGGACCTTTGATGTTTATGAGAATTACATAGCATTTGTGATATCAGCATATATTAATATGTTAACTAGCAACGAATCAACATCTTTAACCAATAATAGTATTAATATTTTAATAAAAGTAAATTTTGAATTTCACTTGCCTTTAAATTTTTCAACCCTAAGATTAACAAGTATTCGCCTGGTGGTCAAAATCCGTTCATAATCATATCAATGTGAGGACAAAAAATTTTGCTTCCAATTTTTTAAATAATGGCAACACTAACACGCTTGTCAATAGCTGCTAAACCAAATATCTGTGACATCCTGAAAAGCATGTGGAGAAGCTACCCGCTGAACTATTTATTTAAAGATAAAATGTTCACAATTAATCTCTTCCTAAAAGGCTTGACCGATATTAATGTCATTTTTTTGTTTGTCCTATAAAGGTAAACAGATCGGTTCTTGACCAGGATTGGGTAAATTACGCTTATTTTAAATTTATTTATTTACTCCAAAAGAAAGTTGATTAGTTACTAGATAACATAATAAAACAGTTTGGCGATAAATAGATAGATAGCTCGTGTTCCGTAATAGGCGAAATAGCGCATAACATGCATAGATCCACTCACCGCTGTATGCGACGCTTTGAAACACTGCCGCACCGCATCGGCAAAAAACAGACAAACATGCCATTATTGTCCAACATTTAAAACGGCATACATCGGACATCTCCACATAACAATCAACAAGACAAATCCCAAAAGGCACCACCGAATAATATTCCGATAATATGATTTACAATAAATGATGTGACACATAATATAAATAAAGATGATAAATATGAACGATGCTTACTAGCTGACCTCACCATATGATACAGAACATACACCAGTTGCTATATAGTGCATGCGTTTTTAACCATTATAATATTTAATTATTTATTAGAGTCCATCAGGATTTGAGAGATATCAATTAATTATTGTTAAAGATTTTATTAAATAGATCATAAATAATTTTTTGATAAATTAAACTTTACAGCATGCATTTATCAAAAAATAAGTTTAATGTGAATTATTTGTTATTATTATTGGAAGTAATTATACCAGGGAAGTTAAGGAGCAGCCGTTTTTCTTGGTATGGGTATGTGATACGCAGAGAGGAAGAGGATGGTTTAAGAAAGGTAATTAAGTATGAATATGGACGATTATAGGGGAAGGGGACGACCAAAGTAGAGATGGATGGATTGTGTTAAAGAAAAGGAGTGAATTTAGATATGATCTAAAATAGAATTGAAAGAATGAGGAAGACATGTTGCGTCGACACCAAATAAAAATAGAATAAAGGTAGGGTAGATGACGATGCATTATACCAAAACCGAACAATGAGAAAATAATGCAGGACTATTCAAATGAATTACAATAAACTCATCTAAATAGTACCAGTTGAATGTGTTAATGTTTGTGTGTATACTAACTGTGTTTTTTCTTCAGAGGCAACGGAGGCGGCCGCGGCGGATGATGATCGGCCAGCGTGTGCGGCCGCGCTTCACCGTGCAGTGAACACAATGGAGACGTTCTGGAAAAGTCAAAGAACACTAAATACTAATATTAGTTGTCATTGTATATCTATAGTATGTCCATTTTTATAGTAAAACTGAAGAATCTCTATTCCAGCAAACTATTCTAAGTTGTGAAATAATGTAGTCCGATATTTCTCAATTAGAATGACAGCTGTCATCGAAACCACGTGCATAAAGTTCCGCATATTGATACGATTTATTTGGCAAGAAATTCAGATAAGATAGTAGCATATTTTATTGGTAGTTGTACATAAATTCATAATGGTCTAATATTAAAGACGTCAAACGTCCATGTAATGGCAAACTGATTTCAATTTTACTATATTTAAAAATGTTCATTTAACAGAATCATCAAATTAATATACACGTAGATATGTTTTTTTTATTAGAGGCTTTTGACATAAGTCATATCAACCCCATCATAACCTTTTTTTTAGTGAGACCGAAGCCCCCCAATGCAATGGGTAAGAGGGTGCGGAGGGACGTCTCCCCGGAGCCGCCCCGCCTTATTTAGGATACGGATGATACGGGATTGCGATTGCATGCACCGCGTCGCCCCCTGCGGCAAGCCCACAGGGCCTCGTCCGTACATAGGCCCAATGGGGATGGGGGGAGAATGCCGATGCCTGACCCACAGGCTCTCTTCCCACCCACCTCTTAGCCCGCCTCTCAGAGAGAAGCATTAACGTCCGGGAGACGGGGGTTATTATAACTTTAACAGTTACCACCCCCCCCCCCCCCCCCCCAAACCCATAATAACCTAATATTACCAAGTATAAAGATCTATTTCCTTACATACATCATCGTTCAGTCAATTCACATAGCATTTTAGCAATCTCCTTAGTAAGATTTCCTAAAATGCTATGGAACATTGCTACATCTAATTTATTTAACTTAACCTTATCAATGAAATCTATCCTTACATTATTACCTTCAACACATTCCATCAAAACGTGATGCATGTCATCAATAGTACAGCATTCTGTACAATAGGGCGACGTAGATAGGTTGAAGTAATAAATATTTTAATTTCACAAATATAAATATATTATTTAGCGAATTACCCAAAATTATGTTGAATAGACTTGGCCGTTCTTTTTAATATATGATTGTACTTGCATCTTAACCTTGTCCAAACCTTGCACAAATAATAACAAAAGTACCCGATCTTGAAAACAGAGAAAATTTAAATAACTTCTTTATACATGCTTATACTTTACGATCTATAAAAATCATATAACGGTAATTCTGTCAATAGTGTCAAGTTTTCCAATGGTCCAGTTTTATATAACGCTACAATAAAAAAACTCCCAGAATACATATGTATTTTGCATTATTTATATCGATTCGATCAGCACTTTAGTTTGACAGTCGACATTTCAAAGACTGTAAGTATCGTGTTTTAAAAACTATGAATTGTATCTACATGTATTATAGTGTTAACATTATTTAAATAATCGATATATTAAAAACCATAATATCGTTCAACTCTTCACTGTGCTATTAACTATTCTCTTATAAGCATTTCAATAATAAAAAAACAAACAATTTAGTTACATAAATATGAATAAAGTGAATCTAACATTACTTCATCAGACTCACATCATGATTCAAATTATGTTGATATTAAGAACACTGTTGCATCAACATTTCGCTAAAATACGTAACAAACTGTTACGAAATTCGAAAAAATAAGAGTAGCTTATTCGATATTATTACACCAACAGGATATCACAAGTTTATGGTCATAATAAATTATAGTGTATCGAGGAAGCTAAATGATACGTTATAGATATAGCAATTCTACGGGCGGAGTCTGTTGCTTTAATTCTTTTACGGACCTCCTCATTCCTGATTCGATCACGCAGTGAAACTCCAAGCACATATATCCCTCTCCTCCATTGCCCTTTGAGCTTTCTAATTAGGAATCTATGTATATAATGTAATGATATAAACATTTCATCTATTCATAGAGTAATTATAAACATAGATTATAACATATTATATGGGCAAAGGAAGTGATAATTACCTGATCTCGACGTTGGGAAAGTGTTGCTGAACGTTGGCGCGAATGTTGCGCCTCGTCTTGACCGGTAACTCCGGTGGCGTTTCACTTTCGTCCGATGTTATGCTCGCCAACCTGAGCGTTTATATTTACAAAATAGAGAAACAAGACTTCATACAAAATTATCCTTATCTTACATTCTTAACCTTATAAAGGGCTACCTCTATCTGTCTGTTAGTATACGTGAGCGAGAGATGTGTGTCCCGTCATTATCATAATTATATTATTATAAACTTGTAATTCGCTAAACAATTTAAATTTACGCTGTACATTAAAAAAACAACATTTTATTAAAATGTTTAATAATTTAAAAAAGAATGAATGACAAAAAAAAACATTATTTCTAATTCGAAGAAAAAATAAAATACAAATTTTACTGTCTCAAGTGAATCAAAAATATAAATTTGGTAATAAATTAGATTTACAATTTTTTTGTTTTCTTATTCTCTTGTTATAATTTTCTTTGATATATTTTATAATATACAACATTTTAATATTGTGTGGTTTACCGTTTGACAAAAATTTCACCTGATGTTAACTGATGATATGAGAGCTAAGCTGGTAAGACTAAGATCTAAAATCTATAGACCTAAATCTCAAGTAATGCTGCCAAAACGCATCTGTAGGTGATCTGTGACATATTTCTCAATCCAAAGAATAGCGATAGTCAGTCGAGCATTAAAAAGTACTCTACCACTATGCTATTGTTTCATCACTGTGTGTCATCATTGTTTTACTTCACGAAACTACCAGTACCAGTAACACATCACCGCTCGTTTTCATCGACAAAATAACTGTATCACATTTACAATAGTTAAATACATATGTACCGTGAAATGTACTTAGTGATGACACGTTTTATATGAATCAGACAAAATTAGGTCTAAACAAACGACTTAAAAAAAATTGTATTATTATCTGAACCCTACCAGTGTGTATAACATATTTTTATGCTCAAATATGTATATGTATATGTTTTTATGCTCAAGAATATAATAATTATGTTGCAACATCTAGGAACGAGTTAAAGCAAAGGAATAACATAAAAATTATTTCAAAAGAAAATACATATATCTCATGGCAAAGGATTTTTAGCGTGATTTAAGTTTGTAACGCAGTAATCCTTGATTTCATTAATTAAATTACGTTATTTGACCCTATATTATGTAATTTTAGTGGCATTTTTACGTGATATTATTTGGGTTATGTGCACAAATGAGATATATTATAAAGTAATGAAACGAAACGTTAGCTTTGAGATCACGCTACAACTCCTTGGGAACGCTTTAACAAAGGACCGCCATTTTGTTGAAGCACTCAACATTAGGAAAATGATACAAAGCTGGGCTTAAAAAACTTATATTCATGGCCATAATGATTCACGTTTTTAGGAATTTCATATAGTATACAAACATTCATTTTTATCTTTATCATTATATAACTCATAAACTACTAAACCGATATTTAAAAAATTCTTTCACCTGTTAAAAGATACATTATCAGTGGGGAATAACAGGCTATATTTTTATTTAAATTATTTTCTATTTCTATACAAACATACGAAGCCGGGGCCCGTCTTTGGTATATATATATATATATATATATATATATATATAGAATCATTTACAAAGTATTTTTAGGTGGATTATTATTAGACCTAATTTTGTCCGTAATATGAGTTAAAAATGAGTGATATGTATCGTATGTGGGGGGGATGAAATTAAACTCACTTTGAGGGATGGTGCGCTGTGGTAATACAATTGACATTCGTTACATTCATGCGGCTCTCAAAGCTCTGAACTGTGCACCTCATTTCGCTCAGACAGTCTGTACTGTTAAAAGTACTGCAAAAACAATAATTACAAACAAGCTACAAAAACACAGGGATAATCAAATGTATTCACATTCGTAATATTGACACGTGTGAAAAGTTTATTCAATCACAAGAATTATCTACACTTTAATAAATTTAATATATCTTATTTATTACAGCATCATATATCAGGAATATTTGTGCATATGCCATGCATCCTGATAACATTCAAGAACATCACAGATAACGGTAACGAAACAAATGTTTCAATTATACACAGGAAAAAAAAATTCTTTATTCTAGCAAAAGTATGTAACATGCAATTATTTACAGAAAAATTAATTCTTAAACGTTCATTGATCATCCCCGCAATGAAATAACAAAAAAAAAAAACAATACAAAATGAGTGATAATAAAAACAAATTGTGGTAATTAATACACGAATTAAGGATAAACATAGACAAAAAAAATCAAAGGAAAGTGAATTGTGCAAATAATGAACGTTAATTCATCTTGGTTGAAAAAAAAAATTATTATAAATACCTGTCAGTATGACTGGAATAATGATGAGTTGAGAATGAAGATAGGAAGCTGTGTTCTGTTTCGGCGTGACCCACGGACACGAAGCCAGACTCATTGGAAAAACTAACATTAACAATAATAATAATAGACAATTATAATAATACTAAGTTTACTAACCTTAAAGCGAATAAGTCTTTTAGTTCATAGTAATACAAAAAAAGTTTATACAATAACCATGGCTTTTTAGTATTATAATATAGCATTTTGTTTTACAAATCTTGTATGTATTGAGTGATTTTAAAGGGCGCAAAACATAAATATTTTATGCGCCCTTTTGCCAATTACGCTTATGAACGTCTAAAACACTACCACCGGTTCCGAAAACAACAGAAGAGCCGGCAAGAAACTCGGTCTGGTTCTATTTTTTTCTTTGTAAATATAATATATATCATTTTTTTTTCTCATATAAAAAACTATACAAATCATAGTCTTAATAATGTTAGCGGAAGCACAGAGATGTGGGTTAATTCCAGACATCACTATCGTTCACGTAATGATCCACCCTGTAATAACCTTTTGAGATTAAAACTTGCTTGACATAATACTTGAACTTATTGTCAGGTAAATCGGTAATGTTACTTGGGATCTTATCGTAAAACCGAATACTATTACCTATAAAGCTTTTATTAGACTTACTTAACCTAAAGCGTGGGTCTTACCAACTTGTCTTTATTTCTAATATTAAAATTATGACGATCATTCACTACATCGAGCTTGTCTAAATTTTTACGAATATCCATTAAGTTATCGAAGATGTATTGGGAGGGCATATAACATATAAGATAGTTTTAATTTTTGTTATATTTTGATGTTAATTAGTAGGCATATTTTTATAATGAACATTGTTTAAAATGTTTTTATAGTATTAATAACTAATGAATTTAATGTTTAAATAAAAAATAAAAATAATAAAATACACAGAATAAATATAAGAAACACAATGTAGTACATACTGGTGGACATACCGATTGTGGTTCGAATGCGTGTGCAAATTGTGCGTCGAATTTAGATGAGAATCTTGAGACTCGAGCGACGTTCGGATCTCGTTTACGTTATTACAACTGCACATACCTGTAATTAAATCAATACTATAATAATTAATCTATCCAAATTAATTAAATGGTTAGGTGTTAGGTTAGTAACAATGCATTTATTATTCTTTATATTTTTTGCTTATAGCATACGGATATCAAGTTGTTTATCAACCAGATTTACAATTAAAATTATTGACTTTAGTATCTAATTAATAAACAAAATATTGTAAACAGTTTCTTTCTCTTTTCAATGATGGTCGAATTTCAACTAAGCAAGCGAACACAAGAATATCTATACTAATAAATAAAATTGTCTGTTTGTAAAGTCCAATTTTTTTTAATAGATATGAATGTATATACGATACCTATAACAAAAAATTAAATTTTCAAATTTTTTGTCTGTTTGTTCCGGATAATTTCAGTAACGGTTGGACGAATGTTAATGGGCCTTTTTTCGGTAGATAGGTGAAGCTACTCCGGGTAATTTAGTGTACTTATAATTTTCGAAAATAATTAGGATTCAGCGTGAAAAAAATTAAAACTCATAAAATTGAATGTGTAGCAACACGATCATCGTCGTCCGCGCCCGCGCATCTCATCCGAGGTGTCGGGCGAGACGACCTTTGCCGCGTGGCCAGTCGCGAACCGCCCACGATACCGGAAGGCCGCGCGCACGCTCGTCGATAACATATATATACCATTTGTATCGTAATACGTATAATATTATATTCGCGTTATACAAGTATATGTGGCTTTTAATTACAACGAATCCCACATATAATTGGTGACCACGACGCGTCGAACATTAAAAATAAAAAAGTGAAAACCGCGTGCTTCGTACGACCACCGTCCGCCATTTTGATTAAGTGTTCGTTCCGTTAAAATGTCGCTACCGCTAGACAATGTGACTGTTAATAGTGTTAGTGTTAAAGTGCCGCCATTCTGGCCTGACGAACCAACATTATGGTTTGCACAATTAGAGGGACAGTTCGCGCTCGCTAACATTACATCAGATATGACAAAATACAACTACGTGCTGGCTAACCTAGACTATAAATACGTCACCGAAGTTAAAGACATTATAAAAAAAACCCGCCGAACTCGGGAAAATATGAAAAGTTGAAGAACGAACTCGTAACAAGACTCTCGTCGTCGCAAGAGCAGAGGGTACGTCAGTTACTGACACATGAAGATATCGGCGATCGCAAACCGTCTCAGTTTTTACGACACTTGCAGAGCCTTGCTGGTCCCAGTGTACCAGATGACTTCGTGCGATCATTATGGTCAAGCCGATTACCGACTCACATACAGGTAATTGTAGCGTCGCAACCACGGAGCACTCTGGATGAGCTAGCAACGCTCGCTGATACGGTGAACGACGTCATCGGTCAACCTCAGGTACAGGAGATGTCAAATACAACGCCTAACGCTGAAATTAGTGAATTACGCCAGTCTATAGCGGAGTTGACTCGGCAAGTAGCTGCATTATCTACACGCTCGCGGCGGAGGTCACGTGGACGTAAGCCCAGTTTGCATAGTTCTCGAAACATCATCGAAAGAAAGGCGTCAATTTTGTTGGTACCACTGGAAGTTTCGTGATCAAGCTATCAAGTGCCGTTCACCTTGTAGCTACAAGGGAAACGCGCCGGGCAGTCGGTAATGTCGGCCAAAAACGACTGCCTCTCTAGTGGCCGCTTGTTTATTACAGACTTTAAAACTAAAATTCGATTTTTAATAGACACTGGTTCGGACTTATGTGTATACCCACTAAAATTTGTGATTAATAAACGCCTTCAGCGAACAAATTATGAACTTTTTGCAGCCAATGGCTCAGTTATAAGTACTTACGGTTGGATTAATTTGTCATTGGACTTTGGACTGCGTCGTGCTTTTAATTGGCGTTTTGTGATAGCTGACGTTGTTAAGCCGATTATCGGCATAGACTTTCTTTCTTTTTATAATTTGCTTGTGGACGCTCGACATAATAGACTAATAGATAATACTACTTCGTTAGTTGCCAAAGCAATTTCTACTACATCACCTAACGTGTACCAAATTAAGACCATTACAGGTATTTCCCGCTTTCACGACGTATTGGCAAAATATCCGGACATCACGCGCCCTGCTGGAGACCCAACAAAGCGCATGGTCAAGCATTCTACCGTGCATTACATTCGCACAACTCCGGGGCCGCCCGTCGTCAGCCAACCACGTCGCTTAGCGCCGGATCGACTTCGCATCGCCAAGCAAGAGTTCGACGATATGGTGAGACTAGGTATAGCTAGACCTTCAGATAGCTCATGGTCGTCACCTCTACACCTTGTCCCCAAAAAGGACAACACGTGGCGTCCATGCGGAGACTACCGTGCGTTGAACGCACGCACTATACCTGATCGCTACCCCATCCGCCATATCGGAGATTTTTCTCACAACTTATTTGGTTGCACCATCTTCAGTAAGATTGACTTAGTACGCGCGTACAATCAGATACCTGTTGCACCCGAAGACATCCACAAAACAGCAATTGCTACTCCATTTGGACTTTACGAATTCCCCTTCATGACCTTTGGATTATGTAATGCAGGTCAAACATTTCAACGCTTTATAGATGAGGTACTCAGAGGTCAAGAATTTGTTTTTCCTTATAGTGATGACATTTTAATAGCTTCCAGAACAAAGGATGAGCACGAGCATCACCTACGTGCTGTGTTCGAGCGCCTCCATGAACATGGTGTACTCATCAATTGCGCGAAATCTCAACTTGGCGTTCCTGAAGTGGAATTTCTGGGTTTTACGGTGACTGCTGCAGGTATTAAGCCAACGACACAAAAGGTCAGTGCAGTATTAAATTATACACGTCCTAAAAATATACGAGAGTTACGCAGATATCTCGGGATGTTGAATTTTTACCGGAAATTCATTCCGAATGCAGCCCATGTACAAGCTCCTCTGCATAATATCTTATCAGGACAATGTCTTAAGGCTACTACACTAATTAGTTGGACGCCAGAGTTAGAGAAGTCTTTTGAGGACAGTAAATCAGGCTTAGCTAACGCGACTTTGCTTGCACACCCAAATCCACGAGCACATCTAGCCATCATGACAGATGCCTCAGACAGTGCTATAGGCGCAGTGTTGCAGCAAAAATCAGATTCAGGCTGGGTTCCTCTAGGATTTTTCTCGAAGAAACTGAACAACGCTCAACGTAAATATAGCCCTTATGACAGAGAATTGTTAGCCATTTATGAGAGTATCAAATACTTCAGATTCATGGTCGAACTTAAGCCATTTACAGTGTTCACTGATCACAAACCTATCACATCAGCCTTCAAAAAGAACTCTGATAAATGTTCACCCAGACAATTCCGTTATCTAGATTTTATATCACAATTCACTACAGACATAAGATACATCGCAGGCGATCATAATCATGTGGCTGACGCCTTATCACGAGTAGAATCTATCAACAAGACTATGGATCTTAACAAAATACACACTGCACAAGAAAACGACAGTGAGCTACAACAACTTGTTGAAAACAATTCTTCTTCACTGAAATTACAGTTATTACATTTTTCTGACTTCAGGGAAGAAATTATATTGTGACACATCTGGTACGTCTCCTCGTTTATACTTACCTTCAGAGTTTCGACGACAAGCCTTTGATACAATCCATGGACTCAATCATCCTGGAGCTAAAACTACAATCAAGTTGATAACAGCACGGTATGTATGGCCCAATATACGTAAAGACTGCAGACTTTGGACTCGTACTTGTGTTGACTGTCAGCGTTCAAAAGTTACACGCCACACGAAGTCGCCAGTGCATGCATTTACACCACCAACGAGCAGATTTTCTCATGTACATGTCGATATTATTGGACCACTACCGATTTCGAATGGTTTCAAGTATTGCTTGACAGCAGTAGACCGGTTCACACGCTGGCCTGAAGTCATAGCTTTAGAAGATATCAAAGCTGAAACTGTAGCAAAAGCTTTCATCAGAGACTGGATATCACGCTTCGGTTGTCCGCAAAAAATCACCACTGACAGGGGAAGGCAATTTGAATCTTATTTATTTAAAGAATTGTCTAAATTAACAGGTTCCCGTCATATTTCTACCACGGCTTACCATCCAGCAGCTAACGGACTTGTGGAACGTTTCCATCGGCAACTGAAAGCAGCAATTATGTGTCACTCCGATCAAAACTGGTATGAAGTCATTCCATTAATACTTCTTGGGATAAGAAACGCCTGGAAAGAAGATATAGGAAGTTCCTCAGCAGAGCTTGTATATGGAGAAACTTTAAAGCTCCCTAGCGATTTTTTCCTTGCGTCATCGGTTGCAGAAGTTACTGATTACAGTGACTTTTTATCACGTCTGCGCCGCCACATCTGCAATTTGAAACCTACAACCGTAATACGACACGGAAAATCTAATATTTTTGTTCATAAGGATCTGCAAAAATCATCTCAGGTCTTTCTTAGAACTGACGCTCTTAAAAGAGCTTTACAACCTCCGTATACTGGACCATATAAGGTTATCAGCCGGAGCGATAAAATTTTTCAAATAGATATAGCTGGTAAAATTGTTACTGTTTCCATCGACAGACTTAAGCCTGCTTATTTACTCAGCGAGTCCCCGACGCTGCAAGGAGCCACGAAGCCTCCACACAGCGCACCCGACTCCACCTACGTCACGCGATCCGGTAGAAGAGTCAGGTTCCAGGACTTTTATCGACCGTAACGGTCTCCGGGGGGGCTGGTGTAGCAACACGATCATCGTCGTCCGCGCCCGCGCATCTCATCCGAGGTGTCGGGCGAGACGACCTTTGCCGCGTGGCCAGTCGCGAACCGCCCACGATACCGGAAGGCCGCGCGCACGCTCGTCGATAACATATATATACCATTTGTATCGTAATACGTATAATATTATATTCGCGTTATACAAGTATATGTGGCTTTTAATTACAACGAATCCCACAAATGAAATGCACAGTTTTACGGGGCTAGTGCTTGAATTTATGAGAAATATTTTTACTTTGTCTGAGTACTAAAAAATATTAGCGGTCCGTATAAAAAAATGAAATGCAGTGAAGAATATATAAAACGCGGGCGCAGCCGCGGGCACGCAGCTAGTAATCAAATATAATACGAACCCAACAAGTCGGTACTCGGCTGTGTGATGAACACATGATCGTGATTCCCGGAGTCGTGCGTGACACGTTCCTCGTCGTTGGAAACGTTCAGCATCGAGTCCAGGGAACCACTGCTATGCGATTGCAGCGACAGTCTAGAAAAAACAAAACAAACAAAAACAATTATCAAAAATAATCATCCTTAAATGCCGTAAACGTACATTTATCGTTGATTATTTTTATAAATTAATTATTATAGAAACTAGGATTCTTCGAAAACGAGAATAAATGCCTTCAAAAAATGTTAACGAATAAAAGTCTTTCTTATTTTATAAACTGAGACAAAAAATTTAAATCAGTCCAATCCACCAAAAGTTGGAAAACCTGTCGCCAAATACCAATAGGTGTGTTGCGGCAGCATCAGTTGAGAACCAGTTCCTCTAGGCTTGGTATGTTCACCATCCTGGATTACATCCTCACTTAACATCGGGTGAGATTGTGGTCAAAGCACTGAGCCTATTTCGAGTAAAAAAAATAGAAGAATAAGAAATGGTGTTTTAAATAGACGATCTTTTGCATAGGTCCGAGCTAAAGTTGACCCTTTCGGGGTTTATAACTATTTTATTGGGGCGCGCAAAGCGACAACATTGGATTTATAAAAATAAACCCTTAAAACTAGTATATTGATTCATTTTTTTAAAGACTAACCTGTCAATAGACAAGCCCAATGAGGAATTGTCGTTATTAGACTTGCGCTTCGGGGGCAAGGGTGGGGCTAACTCGATTTTCCTGTAACATAAGTTTTAATAAACTCTCACGAACACTTTCCCCCGTCACTGTAGAAAGCGAATATGGAATTTAAAACCTTCGTAAAGTAGTCAATTCTATATATAAACGAGAATTTCCGTTGAAGTGAAAGAATACTTTCTTAGTAAATTAAATGTAACCTCTTTTCAAAGTGCAAATATATATTTTATATAATTACTGGCTGTGGCCGAGACTCCCTTCCGCGTGGATATGCGCATTAACACACCCAAAACAAATATGCCCATTTTGACTCACTTTGGGTTAAGCTTAAATTTTTTTTAGCCTCTATATTACCCTGGGATATAAACTACTTCTTTCACAACTAAGACCTTTAATACAAAGTTTCATAGCATAGTATACAGAAGATGTTATTATGCAGGCACTTTATTATTAAGGTTTTTTAATATGAATCTATTATCTATATGTTATTACAGTGTATAAAGTACTATCATACTAAAACTTTTGTATAACTTTTGGCGAAAAAAAAAAAACACATTTTGCCTTTGGCAGAACTTCGTTATGTGATAAAAGCAAACTTCTGACCAAAATATGTCCAAATCAAAAAGTGTCGATTCCAACTATTGGCCGACTTGAAATTGAATGACCCATACATTACTGTCATATCTTAAGCCTGCTATACTTGAAACACAATTGATAATTAATTACTATTATATAATTTTCCTTGTTATGTAAGCATCAATAATATAATGAATAACACAGTAGCATAAAATGAAAACGGGAAAAGTAAGGCTTGACTAATAATTTGAGAAATAAACAAAATCTGAGTAATTTCAATTGTAAACGGCATACAATTATGTTTGATTATTATTATTATGTTATTTAACAGCCGCTTGATTGCAGAGAGTTCACGAATTCGGTTCACGTTTTAATTGTGTATATCGCTGCTTATCTTATTTTTCTATATACTAATGCCGCCTTTGATTTTATACGACTAAAACTAGTTTTGATAATTCTATTATATAAAAAAATAATTATACTTTCTTACAAGTTTAATATTTGCGAGAACGTCTAATTTACCTTCTGCGTTTTCAAAAGATAGCTATGGACCAGTTCCGCGGGATTACTTTGCATATTTTTGATGACATAAAGGACACTAAGTGATACAAACACGTAGAAAAAGTAGTTTGTAGAAACAAGTGATAGAAAAAGTAATCGTTTGGTCTTGATATGGGTTGACATATTGTGAGAAGAGATGAAACGCATGTGACAAAGAAAGTGATGACTATGGAAGTTGAGGCATGGAGGGGAGAGAACACCCAAAAAAAGGTGGATGGAGTGTATGAGGGAAGATATTAAGGCAAAAGGGTTGAATAAATATAAAATATGGTGATGAAATTATGGTGGAGATGTATGGAAGAAGAGATACTGCGTCGACCACAAATAACAAAATGAGAGCAGGACGATGATGATGATTTTTATTCAAAATTATGCCAAGGTTTACGTAATCATGGGAGAGAGGAAAGGTAAGATTTTTCTTAGCATTGCTGACAAAGAAGAAGGATGAGGGAGGGGAGTTTCAAATTATACACTTACGCAATACTATATTACCTACATTTTATTTAGGGACTTTGGTTCACCAAGAACATGTTAATCCCATCGTAACTTATACATAAAGCTAACAATATATATCTTAATAATATACAGAAACTCCAACAAAATTTTGACTTTTCTACACTTGTAGGCTTTGATAGATCTGTAAAAACAAGTGTAATGTATGAAAAACTGACCTATTAGGCCTAGCAGGCTTGGGCGGTGGAGAATCAGGCGCATCGAGAACCGATTCCGAGGAGTGTGAAGCCCGTACACCGGTCGCTTCGTTTCCCGGTTCTCCCGTTAACAAAGAACGTTCCTTCGGTGTCAGCGGTATATCTATAGGCAAAATAACGATTTCTCTATAAAACACATAAATCGTTTTAATAACAGTATGAAGTCACCAACAAAGCGCGGAACCGCTGGTTTGAGGAGCGAGATGACTAAATTCATACTAATATTTTGTTTATTTATATGCTTTTAAACTTTATCCTTTAAAATTCTCGGACGCGTAATTCAATACAAGCGGGCCCGAGTCCACCTAACCAACTCTTAAATCAACCAGAGTTTTAGTGAAAGAAAACATCGTGACGAAACATAGCATGGTGGTAGGGCATTTTCTAATAATGCCTGCCTGAGAGCAACCACCATCAAGTTTGAAAACTTGTCGCTAAATACCAATAGGTGTGTTCCGGCACCATCAGTTGAGAACTAGTGCCTCTAGGCTTAAGAGGTGCACACTATCCTGGACTGTATCGTCACTTAACCATAAGGTGATATTGTGTTCAAAGCAATGAGCCTATACAGTATTAAAAAAACTACTGAAAATAAGTCTCCCCAAAAAGGAAGGTAATTGCCATAATCGGCACGCTCAATAAGTCAGCACCACATATACAAACGTTTTTTTTTAGTTATATACAAACAAACAGATAATAGTTATATAAACGACACATCCGAAACTAGTCAGGAAAGTAACAAAATTTGAAGAAAAAAAAAACATTGCAAAATGTGATATTACGAGTAATAAAGTTCAGTCCTATAATTTTTTTTTACTATTACCATCCTGAATCACATCGTCATTTAACATCAAGCGAGATCGTGGTCAAAGCACTGAGCCTATTGAGTATTAAAAAATAGGTATACGAATTTATAAGAACCATTATATTATAATTAAAACGTAAAGCACAAAAACAACCAACTGTTTAATCATAAACATAATACTTAATTTCACCGCATTAAATTAATTTTCTTCATACATAAAGTCCTAAACTTTGATGCGCATCAAATAAAACTATGTGTTTCTATACCAGTATAGATGTGGTCCATCTTTAAAAAAAAACAATAAATACAATTTTTTTCCAACGGTTCGAATAGTAGTAATAACAATGGCAATTAATCTGTAATTAAAATTACTTGTAAAACAATATTTTATGGGCGATACGAACCCGGCTAAAACTTTTGACCTCGTTTCTATATGACATACATTTGATAGAAAACGATTTATACAAAATAATCAAAATGGTAAACGTCCGATCTGAGTAATATTCACACGGAAAAATCATAATCCGTAAGTATGCAAAAGGCATTACTCGGTGAATAAAATTTGGTTGAATATCGACCCACATCTCTCGATATTTCAAAAGTAGCGTGAACAAAGTGTTTTTCAATATCAGAGAGATGTGATTACAACTGTCCAAAGGCAATCGTATCGAATTCAATACCGTGCGCGGCGTTGCACATAAACGTTAACATATTTCATACGATACATACGTATTTCGGCTATGTGAGATGTTTACGAAACGGTGTCAAATGTCTCAGGACTAATCTAGTTCATCTATAATACTACCTATAATATCTTTATAATAATGAATCAACAAAGTCATTATTACTTTTATAATCTATACTAATAAATAAAATTGAACTGACTTTTTGTAATGTCAAAATAATTTTTTTTTAGTAAATTCACATAAATGTATATACGATACCTATACCAAGAATATTTTTTTTGTCTGTCCGTCTGACTCTGTTCCGGCTAATCTCCGGAACGGCTGGACGCATTTTGACGGGACTTTTTTGGATAAATAGCTGAAATTACTCTGCGTAACTTTTAATTTTCGAAAATAATAAGGTTCCACGTGAAAATAAAAATTGTGCGATCGGGGGACCCCCGTCAGAAACGACGTTCTTAGTTAAGTCAGAAAAAGAAAAAGAAATCTATATAAGGCTTACATGTAATCATTAGAAAATGATTCGTTATGAAGAAAATATCTTAAATTATTATTACACCTTCTTAACTAAAAATATAACATCATGCGACGCCGTCTACTTTGAACATTTAACAAATGACTTCAGTGAGAACCCGATTTAATTATAAAATAAAGCACCATCTCTTTTATCAAATACAACAATAATGTATAAAGAAACAGCTATTTACATTAATAATAATAATAGGATATAATAATAATAGCAAACTGCAATAATAATAAGTCATCACGTAGACTATACATTAGACACTGTATAGCCATCATACATAGACTATGCATAAAAGGAAAAAAAAAAAAAAAAACAAAAGAAAAATGTGTCAAGTACACCTAGTATTTGCGTAGTGGCTGAAATTTGATCAAAATATTTATTCAAAAAACTTTGGCTTGTAAAAATAATCTATTTCTAAATATGTTATTTAAATAACTTTAAAGTACGTCAACATTAAACAAAAAACATACAGAGAAGATAAATATACTAAAACGTTTTATGATTGACTATTTTTTATATACAGATAAATTTTGTGTAAACATTAAAAATGAGATTTTTGGACTGAGTTAAGAAATATTATATGAATGAGAAAAAAAAAAACACTACCACGGGTGGGCTCGAACCACCAACCTTTCGGTTAACAACCGAACGCGCTAAACAATTGAGCCACGGAAGCGATATCTATCTTGCGGATTTTAATTACAGCTACAAAAAGGTTACGCTTTTTTTTTAACGTTACGGACGTTTTTTGCCGGCTAGGGAACCCCTCCGCAACACCACACACGGAAATTCGTTCCAAAAATTAAACTTTTTTTTTAAAATAAAATGCGATTATTGCAGTACACATTTTCATGGTGCTTAAATGTATGAGAAATAATTTTACTTTATCTTAGTAAAAAAAATAAGGAAAATAATTTGGGTTTCGTATAAAAAAAATGAAACGCAGTGAACAACATATAAAAAGCGCGCACAGTCGCGGACAAACAGCTATTTATGAATAAACTAAAGTAAATAATAACGCGATGAAATATACATAACATGATTACACGGTATGTTTTATATGTTAGGTGTACACGAAACAGGATTATTTTTATATGGATTCTAGATTAAAGATCATCTTAATTTTTCGAACACCGTATCGTTATCAATTGATAATTTATGGGCAAACACAAAAAAAGTATTAATTGTTACTTAAAATAATTCAGAATTGAAGAGATAAGACTTATAAGATAAGAAATGTAGTTTCTGTTGTACTAGAGACTAGGGATGCGGCGATCTGATTTTCCGGAAAATCAGATCGCGAATATATGATTCAACAATAATTCCGATATTTTGAAAACCATTTGATTCTTTAAAGGATCGTCGATTCAAAAGACAAAAAAACGAATAACCATTACCGAATAAATCTTGTTCTATTAGACAATATATAATTATTTAAATAATAAACCAATATTATCGGGTTACGATCAGAACATGAGCGATGCAACTTTGTGATAAAAGGTTTAAAACAATAACGATCTAGAAATCGATAATTTGAAATTACTGTGAATACAGAAATCATAATAAATTATGTGAAAGATTAACTTTCAATACCAATATACACATTAAACTCCACTACTGTTTTTTTTTTAATATCGAATCGATAACACGAAAGTCAAATTAATTTGGTTATAGTCATAATAAAATGAATGTTACCAGGTAAAGAATTTCTCTGTGTCGATGATCTAGGTGAGACGAGCGCCGGGCGCGGGGAGAGCGCTGGACGCGACATGTGCTGTAAAGCGAGTGCGGCGACTTCCTCGACGGCCGACGTGACCCCCTTCACCACCGTATTGACGTGATCCGGCGACAGCGCTGACGCCGACGTATCGAGTTCCTCATTACCAGCGTCGGCGCGTAAACTCACAGCCGTTATCTCGTCACACAAACGAATCAACATAGCCAATGCTGTACACAGACGCTTCACAGCGCTCATAAGTGTCGGCGACCGACTGCAGTATGGTTTTATAGCTGTAAATAAAAGGCAGCAGTTGATGCAGCATTATGCCGATAGCTTAAATACCGGGTGAAAGTTGTTGATCGATGTCAATTGTGTCGGTGATAGGGATGTTCATCTACAAAAAATATCGATATTTTTCTCAACACGATCTATCGTAACGTATCCATACTAAGCAATATATCAAACAAATATATGTATCTAAATATCGTATAGCACGGCAATGGCTAAAATTTTTATAATTTCAATATAACATTTTTACAAGTAGCATTTGTGGTGGCAGAACTGTTGAACTTTGTTTTTATGACTATAATAATGTATTAGTACCAAACCACAACTAACATATTTTATAATTTTTAAAAACAATATATAAATTTATTAACATTATATAATGAAAATAACAATTATTGGGAATCCCGAGAGTATTTACTGTAAAATGAAGTAATCAGAATTTATACATATATGTCTGTATGTTTACCTTTATGTATGTTTGCGATAGATTCAAATACAATAGTGCCGTTGTCAGGAAGCATTTCCAGTTTTTTTCTTTTCGTTATGACATCTGAGAAATGTTTTAGCCCGAATGTTACCTGAAAGTTGTAAAAATATATTCACATCGATAACGAGATATTTTACAGAGAAATGGTTGACATTCTATTTTTTTTTAATTACCTCTTTGACTAGCCGTTCCAGTTCTTTGGTGGGCGTTACTTCGCCTTCCTCACTCGCGTTAGACTTTGCTCCCATGTTCCGTAGTTTCGGACTAAGCGGGGAATGTGATCTGCATTAAGAAAAATAACAATTACGAGGTAATGTAATTCAGGTAATTCTTAAAATAATACAAATGTGTCATGTTTTTGTTTTCATATATTTTTTTCTAAGCAAAAGGCAACGGTACTAAAGACGTTGCAGCCAAGTCTGACGTTAGGAACACTTAGGACGTTAAGAATTTTTGAAGAAGTATTCAAGATAGAATTAACGCTCCGTGTTATTATTTTCAAAATATTCACAACAACCAAACGTCACTAACATTACGGCAAACCAAAATGCCACCAATATGCCTTAAATGCGTCATGAAAAATTCGCCACTGGCTATTAGACAATACGTTTATAATAGACCTTCGTAGTCAACGAAGATGGCAAAAAAAAAAAAATTAGATGACAATAATGAATGTATTTTGAACTTAATATGCTAATAAACGATACAATTATGAGTTCAATTTATAACAATCAAAACCGGACGAATTCAGTAGCTTTAAAGTGATAAGGATCACTCAAATGTCAATGTATTGCGAAAGGAGCTATTTAGTATGCGAACCGGCATCACGTCGCGAATACAAGTTACGCTATATTATTTGATATTCAATTAGGAAGTCTCGGTTCAATTTACTTTTGCTGTGGCACTTTACCGTGTGCCAGGGCTTGGTCGCGAAAAATTCGATTGTAATAATAAAAAAAATGCACCATTAATTTAATATCTCAAGAACAATAGACGCAAGAAAATAAATCGATCATGAGTTGATGATTGTTATTACATACTGATAAAATTATTTTCCTTTTTATCATATATTACAGATAAATAAAATCCATTAAAAAAGTGATAGGTACAATTTTCCCGTATGTAAAAAAAAAATCTACGCAAAATTAAAGCGTATTGGTATAATAGTTTGACAACCGTAATGTTTTGTGTGGCAGCACAATAAAACCAAAACGTACCGTTTTCCATTGTGAACGAATTTCTGTTGAAACTTATTGGTGCGTTTGTTAAACCAGCCACTAACGGGCAGTCGCACAGCGTTCGACATTTAGCAGAAGCACTTTATACACAGCTCAAAAATACAGAACACTCAACATACAGCTTCTTTATGAGCATTGTACACTGAGAACCACTTTCAAATAACCGGCTATAATAAATACACCAAAAAAGAAACACTAGTGTCCACCGCCGGTATACTAAATAAAAAGCAACACCACCACAGGCAACGCTGACAACGAGCGCGACGACATTAAAATGTAATCACTTAACATTGTGCACGCACTAAATTAATGAGATTTCAGTGGACAATGTACTAATCAGTACGACACTAGCGCGAGTAGCGCTTCTGAATCATAATTACATCCACATTTAACGGAATGCTTTTATTAATAAAGTGACACAATACTAAATTGAAATATATTATAAATTATGAAATAAAGCGTTTCCAATTACATTTTTATATAACAATAAATTTGATATTAAGAACGACAAATACGATTGCACCGTTTCGCAGGTAAGTACGGTGACTGAGATAAAACTGTTAATTTAAACAATACTTTCTTATACCGCTGTCAGTCTAGATAACAGAGTTATGTATATAAATTTATCAATATAGATAAGAGACAATATACGGTTTTGAAGATTTCACAGCGTTGTACACAACTCGTTAGATAAGGTGAAGTAAATGTCAGCAAAGATAATAAAAATTATAAGGTGGTGCAAAACGTAAATAAACCACCAATAGTTTTTGTTTTATTACTGCAAAAACTACTTTCTTTACCAATATTCGTAAAGGAGGTTTAGACATATAATTTTTTGTTAATTTGGGGTACACTTTCTGATATCCATACGAAAGCCCCGCTAGGAGGTATATTATCTATATACAAATAGGCAAAGATAACAGACAGTGCAGTAGGTTTTACTCATTTATCTAAATAACCTATTTTCTTTTTATTTCATTTTACGCGCGGACTTTTAGTATTATCATAAAATTTCGAAATAGATTTTTTAACAACTATTATTTCGATATTGAGTAAACATTAATTTAAATTATCATTCGTTTAAATCTCAAAGTCTCAAATATTCTCGAGTTACATCGTGCGTTTCAAATCGTTTTGATTTAACATAAAGCCACAGTATAAATATAACTGTGATAAAGCCGAGCTGTTCAAAAGGTTACGCAGTATTTTGACATTATTTGTCCTAAATTACCTTAAACGCAACGCAACTTACAAAAAGTATTAGAAGTTAATAAACGGATTTATATAACAATTTTGGAATTATTAAAAAAAGAGATTTTCTATACATAAATATAAATAACATTGAAAAGTCTATTTGCCTTAAAATAAAACCCTTTTACTAAATGCAAATAGTTACAACGCACAATATTTTAAAATTCTTGTCTGTCTATCTGCTTTTTCCGGCTAATCTCCGGAAGGCTGGACCGATTTTGACAGGACTTTATCTCGCAGATAGCTGACGTTACTCCGCGTAACTTAGACTACTTTTGTTTTTCGAAAACAATTAAGGTTCCGCGTTAAAAAATACAAGCCTAAAAAATCTTTGAAAAAAAAATGATTCAATTGTCAGTTTTACTGACAAGTGCTTGAATTTGTGAGAAATATTTTACTCTTAGTACCAAATTTTTTTAGAGTAATAATTAAAAGTTCCGTGTAAAAAAAAATATGCCCATTGAAAAATTACTTTCCATTTATTTAAAAACTATACTACGCAGAGAAGAAAAATTGATACGCGGGCGGAGCAGCGGGCACACAGTATTAATCATAAAGTGCTCACGTCGGTCTATTAATCTACTTTTGAATCTTGTCCATAAAACTTAACTAACTTTTAATATTGTTATAATGCTTGTGACGTATCGAAAATGCACTAAACTAAATTCTCGTTATTGTATGCTTTTAATATTTTGTATTGACCAAAATTTCGTTATCGAGAAGACGGTTTTTTAATAGACCATGTGATTTTACTTTGAAATCTTTATAAGGACTAATGCTATTAGTATATACCTGTAAGTATTAATCGCTCAAATACCATTAAAATTGGACAATAGGAAAACAATTGGGAGCTGTCGTAAACGCCAGGTTGATGCTTAACCGGTTAAAATACTTATAGATAAGTAATATATGTAATTTAAAAACAATGTGAAATTCACTCTATCATGCCATAACAATTCAACAAATTAAAATTTCAAAACACTTTACGTCGGTTACATTAAACTGATTGGAGGGTTGTGGACTAGTTAAATTAACTACCACAATACACGCAAATATGTTCTACATGTAGTCAAATAATATAACAAAATTGACTTGTACAATGGAAACGTTATAATATTTAATAAAAATAAGTTCAAGGTTTATCTATACATAATACCATGAGTGCAAATGAATACGTCATAACGGGAATAACTTCAATCATTTCATATTAACATTAACTATTGGTCATTTCTGACTCAGTCAAGGTAAATTATTTGTACGTAGTACACACAACATACGTTTATAAAATAGTGACAATTGTTCAAGTTGTCTGGTTTTCTAGAATAAAATAGACCAACGAAATTGCCTAATTATTTAAAAAAACATAATATGCCAACCCCCTATAATCAACTATTGCGTGTCGAATAGGGTGTAGTTGATGAGTATTTATTTTATTCAAAACTACAGATTAAATAAATAACTTAAACAAATATAATATTAAGAGGATAAGTGGGCGGCATTTATTCCATGCAAACGTATTCTCCTGTTACCTCCGTGAATAATGGAGATATACTAAATATTTTTTATTATTTAATTACTATAGAAACTAGGGAAACTTTGATATTGAAAAAAAAATGCCCGATTTTTACCGTCGATTTTAGACATCCCTCAAACAAATTCAACTCAGACAAATAAAAAACAAAAAAAGAAAATGCAGTCTTCTACATATAGTTAGTCTTTTTTATTTTATAATTGAAAGAGAAAACTTAAAATCGACCCATTTTTAGAGGAGGAAACAAGAAAATACAAAGTGATGATTTCATCTATTTCGCTTAGGTATAATCAGCTCGAACTACATTTATCCCTAATTTATAACTGACCGCGTATACTCTCAACTGTAATGAAAAAAAAATCATGGAGGTTGAGAGTGGGCGCGCTCTCTTTCCTACAAAACGAGGTTGAGTATGGAACTTTTATGAAACACAAAATGTATATAGCTATTATAGGTGTTCCTTATTCTGTTATATTACGAGACGATAAAATTAATCAGTCAACGTCCCTACCGCGCCCGGAGAATATATATATACTAATAAATAAAATTGAAGTGTCTGTTTGTAATGTCAAAATATTTTTTTACTAAATAAATATGAATGTATATACGATGCCTTTACCGAAAATGCAATTTTGAATTAATAATTAGGGTTCCGGGTACAAAAATTAAAACTTTGAAAAAAAATGTCAATAAATCCGATCTAATGGTCAGTTTTACCGGCAAGTGCTTGAATTTATGTGAAATATTATTACTTTATCTTAGTACTCAAAAAAATTATTAGGGTTCCGTATAAAAAAATTGAAACGCAGTAAAGAACATATGTAACGTGGGTGCAGCCATGGGCAGAGTATAGTAATAGAGTAATAGAGTATAGTTTTAACCTGAGAGCTGACGAGAGATGTGGCGGATGATGTTGTTGAGCTGGCGAGCGCATATTTGAGATACGCTCAAGCAGATCGTCCTTGAAGGAACGCGCTCGCCTTGCCAATTTGTTGGCACCCGCGCAAAGAGCCACGGTGCCCCGACCCTGACTCGGTGGTTTCGCTTTCTGCAACAAGTGTTTCAAATTATATTATTAATGTCGTCCACCGCACAAAAAAATCATCAGGTCATAAACAAACAAAATCTTAAAGCCTGAAATTTGAAAACAATTTTTTATACAGGTACATAATTACGTTGAACATTATTACAAACTGTTCTAATATATTAATAATTAAAATACAAGATATCACGAATCACCTTTAAACTGCTATTAAAACTGCTATGCTACTAATAATAATAACTGATCGATATGAAGGATTTTACCTTGTGTTTAAATTAACACGTCAATATTTAACAAGGTAATTAGTAATACATTTAATAAAAGCGACGATGTTTGATTTAGTCATACTTCAATAAAGCAAAGAAACTAAATATTTTATGATAAATATAATCAACTTGATGTTACGTAAATACAGTTTTAACACCAAACGGTTGTTAAATAAAGTTATTTGCATACCAAAAAAATGAACCGAATAAAACAAACAAAACATGTAAGAAATATACAAAATATATAAAACGTAAAACATTAGAAGTTCACAATTTTACAAATGTTATAAAATATTAAATCAATATTTAAAAAATATTTATTTAATAGATTTGCATGCGTACTTAAATCTTTTAAAATGAACATTAAAATAATCAATGATATATATTATTGGTAAAGTAAAAATATCTCGGTTATTGTTAAACTTGGAACTAATGTTTGTTATATGTGGTGTTAGAGGATTAAGGAAAACCTAAAGAAATACTCTTAGGTATATATTTAAAGTTATCAAGTATATACCATTGTTATTTAAATAATATTTATAACCCCTATAAATTACTATAAATATAACATCATAAAATAACATTTCAGTACAACTATTATATTATTAAAGTAAACAATTCAACAAGTAAACTTGCCGACCAATGACGTAGTTGAAACAAAAACACTTTGTCACACACAACAATATGTTCACTTTTAGACTATCCACGTCAAACACAACATGTATATAACATGTAAATTTATATAATCATAATGTATATAAACTATTAAATGCAACGTAAGACAAACATTAAAGAAGTTTATCTGGTGCAATGTGACGCGCGAGTTTAAAAATAAACGCAAAGGCGACAAGAGGACGCGCCCAAAGTTGCAGCGACGACTGTGGAAGTGTGGACGGTGAACCAGTGATCCTGTACGCACCGTAGCGCGACCGACGGACGCCTCGACCCACGATAGCTTCGCAAGACAAGACCCAATGCGTCATACATAACACATTATAAACGCACACTATATTAACTCCCTACTTAATATGCAACTTCAATATTACGCTTCTCCTTTCATGGCCGCTTACTCGTCGATTCATAACCAAATCAAATTACATGTTTTGTAAACAGTTTTATATTAAAAATATATATGTATATAGATATTCGTAATTTATCTCTTTATTAAGAATACTTCAACTGTTATGTGACTATCCTTTACATCGGATTACTTCATATTTTGTAACGATTACACTAAAAGAATTAGAGCGTATTACATTCATCACGAAAATAGATAATGCGCTAAGATAATATCGTTTACAGCAAATCGTTAGACACGTGTTATATTAACTTGATATGTTCGTATAGAAAAAAACATTAAAATTCGAAAGTAGAGATTTAATCAATGTTAAAATTTAAATTTTATGGAACATCTGCAACAAATCTTATGACATCTTTGAATAGTGAAAGTTGTTTGAATTCCATTAAAATAAATTACTTTGGCCAAAAACTCAGATAATTTAAATAGGAATGTAAATATTTAAAAATCATGATAATTTTTGGTGAGAGTGATATCAATTTGCATTGAACTTATTACTTTAATGGAATATTTAAGAAAATCTAGTTTCTATGCAACAATAAACAAATTAATTATGACATGGTAGATAGGATACCCTATTTACCGGAACCCGCCTGTGGTGCTTAATTCATCCCACAGCTTTATTTATTTTTATTATATACTTTCTGCACACACGTGAGTACCAAAAGCGGACTTTATGTGCAGTTAACTGTAAGGTAATATTAGCAAGGGTAGAGGTGCAAGATATATAACTATTTGCTAAATAATGTCTGTGACATTTTAAGATAAAACCTATACAGTATAAGGAATATATTTTTAAAACTTGAGTATAATTAAGGTTTTAATGACAATACTAATAATCATTTTAATCATCGACGACAGTAACGAGTAGACGTCATACAAAACTATTCAGTCTACTAAGCGACATATAAGGAAATGTTCCGATTGGTACACACACACACAGACATACGAAGTTATTGAAATACGAGGCGATTTTTTTTACAAATGGCAATTTAATATAACACGTCCGTTTTATTAACAAAAATAGAGTAATTAGGCATTCAGTTATCTAAAAATTTTAATCATACAAACACGTTTATTTTATTTTCTCTCATCAAAAAGCGTGATTTCATATCTCTGCTCGAATTTATTACATATTAATCAGAAAATCATAACCAAAAGTTATTACCAAAAGTCTCAGATAGACACAGCTCGCTTAAAACAAATAGTTGAAACCAAAGCCTTCAATTGTGTTTAATAGTGCATACAAATATTTGTATTTCAGACTAGCTATGTGCTCGGGTTTCATATATATGAATGTATATGCGATACCTATACCAAAAATACAATTTTTATAATTTTTGTCTGTCTGTTTATAATGGGTAATCTCCGGAAGGGCTGGATCAATTTTGACGGGACTTTTCTGGTCGATAGCTGTAGTTCCAAAGCGTGACTTTTATTTTTCTAAAATAATTAGGGTTCTGTGTAAAAAAGTTAAAACGCATACAATCTGAATGAAATCCGATTCAATGCACAGTTTTACAGGCAAGTGCTTGAGTTTATCAGAAATATTATTACTTTATCTTAGTACTAAAAATATTTAAGGAAAATAATTAGGGTTCCGTATAAAACACTGTTTTAATTGTTTTATACGGAACCCTAATTATTTCTGATAAACTCAAGCACTTGCCTGTAAAACTGTGCATTGAATCGGATTTCATTCAGATTGTATGAGTTTTAACTTTTTTACGAAGAACCCTAATTATTTTAGAAAAATAAAAGTCACGCGGAGGAACTACAGCTATCTACCAAAAAAGTCCCGTCAAAATTGATCCAGCCCTTCCGGAGATTACCCATTATAAACAGACAGACAAAAATATTAAAAATTGTATTTTTGGTATAGGTATAATATATACATTCATATCTATTTAGTAAAAAATAATAACTTTGACATTACAAACAGACACTTCAATTTCATTTATTAGAATATACTGATAACCCTTAAAACCCGTTTTGGAACAAAAACTAAATATTTTTTAAAGTTATTGGTAGAAACCTGAGTACTTTACGAAACGTAAATAAAATGATTACTGTTAGTAAAGCTTAAAACCAAGAATAAAATTTTACTTAAGTCTTTTTCTATTAGTTCTCCTTACATTCAACATTCGGGACACAGTGAATATAATTATTAGGATATATGCATTAATTACGTAAGGTGTTCTGTGGGGTGAAGCTAAATTTTTCCAAATCTCACTTAGGGGTGAGGGGGGTCTTAGCAAATATTACTTAAATTTTTTTCTAGCAGAAAGCGGTGTAAAATTGCGTGAAAACAATCTAGAATAAAATATGGCCAAATCTGACACAAATAGTGTTTGTCGTATTCGTCCGACTTCCACAAAGCAGCGCTCAATTGTTTTAAGCGCTATCGACCAGCTAATCGACTCGTGCGACTCGACGATCGTCGTACAGCCAAAAAAATAAATCTTGAAGAATCTCGCATGAGATTACGGGAGCGGGGGGGGACTTGAAGAAAATCTCACGAAATCAAATATGCCTCACGTAATTAACGGACGCCCTTATGTTTAACGTTTTCTGATTTCAGTGGCTTTTTTGTTCATAATTGAATCTATATTTGATTAATGAAGGTTTAATACTTGTCGTTGGTACAATGCGTTTCATATAAGAATGTGCATGGACCTGCGCTATATTGTGATTTCATATCTAACGAAAAAATTATATGGGTGTCTATGGTTCATTAAAACAACGCATATTAATAGTCCTAATAATTAGGCAAATAATTAATTAAAAAAAGAAAAACTATGCAATTTTTTTGTTGTTTTTCATAGTTTTTATCGTGCTTTAACAGATTAAGGTCAAGGTCACGCGCATATCCTTATTTGAAACGCATAGTTAAGACGTATCGCTTGAGCACAGCTGGTGGATCCATTTGGTTATTTTTTATAAGTATCCGTGATACATACATACAGGTGCAAGTTGTGATGGTTTTGTGTCGAGACCAGAATGGATAGGATCAGGAATTAGTATGTTAGAGGGAGTTTGAAAGCTATATTTTTTCGAAAATAATTACGGTTTCGCGTGAAAAAATTAAAACTCATCAAAATTGGAACAAAATCCGATCAATCAATGTACAGTTTTACTGGCAGGTATTGGGGGGGCAGTTTTTCTGCCCCCCCTGACTGGCTGACCTGCCTAGGTCATGCCTCCTACGGGAGGCGGGCGAAGAGGTGGGGTTGAGAAGTGTGTACACTCCCCCATCCCCGCTGGGCCATTGCACGACGAGGCCCGGTGGGTTCGCTGCAGGGGGCGACGCGGTGCTTGCGAAAGCCACTCCGTGTCGCCCCCATCCCAAATGCAGCGGACGGCCCCGGGGGGTTTTAGTGGGTATTTCCGGGCGCTTCACGCCCGGGTGAGTCCCACACTGCACGGAGCTCGTCACTCCGTGCCCCTTATCTATTGTATTGGGGGACTTTGATCCCCTAAATACAATAGATAAGGGTAGTGCGTAAATGCATTTCCCCCCGTCAAAAAAAAAAAAAAAAAAAAAAAGGTATTGGAGAGAAATATCTTTTCTTAAGGTTAGTAGAAAAAAAAATTGGAAAATAGGGTGCCGTATTAACAAAAATTGAAAACTATTACGCAGTGAAAAATACATAAAACACGGGTGCAACCGCGGACACACAGCTAGTAATAATTAAATATGACAAGGGCTATAAATAATAATAATAGGTAAAGATAAGAGAATTCAAAAGTTTTCGACTAATTAATTCGAAAGTTTTCAACATATTTGGAAACATTTTTTTCTTAAAATTTTCAATAATAACTATGATCGAATTTCGACCACCACGTACTAGACAATGCTCATGCATTATCCGAGTCGGAAAAATTGGTGTAAATCAAAGCAATAAGAATAAAAATGAGGAGAATATTTAATGTATTCTATACCTTTTATGTGATTATTAAATTACTTTTAATTCTGGTTAAATAGGTCACGTTTTAAAGAATTTCGCAAATCTTTTGTCTGAAGTCATAATTATATGGTATTTCATCTATTACAGTTGGAGCCTAAATAACGATTCCCAAGATATGAAGACCTTTACTTATGTAAGCAACATTATCAAATTTATATATATATTTGAAATATGTACATGGTACATGTACAACTGCCTCGGTGGCGCAGTTGTATTACATACGTCTGCCGTTCTGAGGTCTCGGGTTCAATCCCCGGGTCGGGTCAATTGATATTGGGTTTTTTCTACTCAGTATCATCCCGGAGTTTGGAATTTGTGCCCGATATGGCGACAGGCTCGCCCTCTGGTCACATCTGGGACGGAACTAAGCTCGGCGAAATGTGGGTGGTGTAGTTCGCTACTTCACCTCTGCCTAACCCTTCGGGGATCACAGGCGTGAGCATATGTATGTATGTATGTACATGGTACATGGATACAAGCGAGCTCTAATTCTATTATTTTATAGTACCATGAAAAAAAAATCAAAATGTCGTTTAGATTATTCAAACTAAATAAAAATATTATTAAGAGAGTCAAACCAAAAAACTATTAGATTTAGCGTACTGACTATCATACCAGATCCATTTCTGCCGGTGACTCCTTCATTGTTGAATTGACGGTAGATTCCAACGTCCGGAGCGTGAGTACTTCGAGAAAACCGCCGTTGCACTGGGCGACGTCGATCATCCGAGACAAAGTACGAGTTCTTATGGTCGTCTCGACGTGTTCTGCTTAACGGTTCCTCAAACGGTGATGAGTAATACTTCAATTTTTCGTCATTAGCCAAATTTTGCAGACTACATCCATTCCTTATTTTATCTTTCGTAACTTCCTTTAACTTAGAACGTTTCGAAGTCAAATTGTCTAAACTTTTGCAAGGCGATAACGGAGATACATTATTATTCCTTATGTCATAAAATTTATTAGGATCGAACACGCTTATTTTTGGATAATGGTTAGTTAACAAATCTGGTGCTTTATAATTGTTCGAAGGCATGAAAGGTTGTGAGACATAGTGCAATTCTGGTTTATATCTACATCCCACGATGTTTTATATTCTTTATATTTCGTCTAATTACGGAGGCACTTCTCTCTTCGATAGTATGAATCGCATACGTATTTTCAAGCACATTAACTGGACTCAAACCATTTTTATAAACGCGATAACTTCTTTTATTTCTTCTCTGATTTAAGTTATCGTCGTGGATAAAACTTTCATCGTAATGAGGCATTTTGATATTAGTATGTACAAAAAAGTATTAAACTCATTGTTGACGACTTTACCATTTCATAGATGCTATTAGAATACCTAATTTATTTAAGTTTTCAAAGTCAGAATGTACAACAGCCGGAGGTAGCCATACGCGGATACTTACATCGTGTCGTAAAGCAAAGGAAGACCTCTGTAGAAAACTATGAAAGTAGTCACTTACAGGTCAGTTTCACCAGTGTTTTCCACAAATGATAAAATGCTACTAAATCTTCTTGGCGTCGATAAAACATTTATCGGGCATAGTCAGACTCAGAAATAGCGTATACAGTAAATATATACAATTAGATCATTATTTATTTACAGACAACGTCCGCGTCGGGAGGCCGTCTGGACACGAGTTATACGAGCATCACGCGGCTTGCACCGACTGATCACTACCCAGCTGGTTACCTTGACACTACAAATTCGAGCGCAACAAGTTATTTATTTACACACACATATCAACTGACATATTGTATGAAAGTCAATCTAAAATGTACTTAGTTATTACATAACATCCGATGATAAATATCAACGCATCACAGAAAATCTTCACCATCGAACGACACGTAATTAATTATCTTATCAACTCGATATTAATAATTACAAATCAAGAAAGTTACGACATCGATATCTCCATAAACAACAACATAAAGCGAAAATTTGCCGCGCCTTTTTTACAGCTTTCTCTATATACTATATGTCCGAGTACAAATATTTAATTCAAAGCAGCCGTCACTCATTTCGAACATACGTAATGTGTTTTTTTTTTCAACGTGTGTTTGTATTCCTTGTTGTCAGGTATTTATATAAATTCAACCACTTTATTATGACGCACCGACACAATTTTGTATTAACACAAATACACACAAAATCTAATTAGAAATGCATCCTTTTCACTGCAAGATTTGTTTGTTACTCGAATGTACAATTACGCGAGCCGCGCGCAATGGTGCATGTTATTGAAATATCACGGGATTTCGGTTGGAGCGAGTTATGTACGGAACCGGCGGCAGCTAGCAACGACGCGACACCACTGACTGTCCGCGGCGGCTGCTGCCCTAACGAAGATAGTGAAAGTACTAGGCTCATCTGTATCTTGGTACACCTAGACACACCTGTGTTAGCAGTAGTGCAATTTTACAATTCGTGTTCATTGCGTAATTATAATAAATAACTAACTTCCTACACTCTTGGACTGTCTGAAGTGTGTAAGGATGTTAATTTTCGAATGCCGTTACCGACACTTTTGTCTAATGATTTTTAATATAAAACGATATATATGATCCCTAGAGCTATAGTTACCAGGTCAACGGACAAGTGTACCCGCGTTACAAAACTAGTGCTTGAAATTTTCGCTCCAAATATTGAGACTAATAAATTGATTTCTAAACTTAAATAATACTTGTCAAATGTTCCATGGTTAAGGATTAAAGGTATTAAGTAATTAAAGTAAGTAAGTAAAGAAAAAATACACGTACAGCCTCTGGAACCGGTAATGGATAGCGCAATTAGATACGTGATACGCGATAAGAGAAACGCGATAAGAATATAATATTATCCATCAGTGTATCATCTGCTCATGTTGGGCATGCTACAACTTGGATGATATATTTTAGATAATAGTTTCAAAAGCTTCTCATTCCCTTAACAATAATGGTACATGTAGTTATTTACTTAATGATTTTTACGAAATGTTTTTTTATTTTATTCTCGTATTTGATTTGAACATATAGTTATTTATTTATTATTAAGGATTGTACACAAACGCATTATAATATTGTAGTCATCATTAACAAATTACATATGTTTTTATTCCAGTGTTATTTATTTTATAAACTCAAATTTTATGCTAAACTGGCAACTGTATATATGTATATACAAACAGTGTGTTGTAAGTGATGACATAAGGCACTGAGAAGTGTTCGCTCACTAAGTGCCTAATAAGAAACTTCACAGTTACTCAATAAAGAAGTATAAACTAAGTAAATAAAAAGATTTACTGCGTGATCGGGTATGAGGAGATCCATAGAAAAATCAAAGTAACCGATATTTCCCGAAGAATTGTCAAACTAAAGTGGCAGTGTGTAGGGCACATTGCTCATAGAACCGATACCTGATAAACATTTACGCTCCCTAAATAAAAACAATTTTCCCACAAGTTTGAAATTTGTAATAATAATAAGATAATAAATATAACAATAAATTTATTTTAAATTACTCAAAATTTATAAACATTATTTATTCATTAAAATCTTTTAGACCGCCTACCCCGAGAGTTGGACGCACGAGTTGGTGACCGCTGCATTAACTAGTAAAAATGCACCGTTCAAATGCAATTAGTTCAGTCGTAACCATAACAAGTCGACTAGTTCCAGTGAATTCTAATACCATCATGTACACAGATACGTAAATGAACCACAGGTAAATAATATTCTTTGGCATAATATTTTTATAACGGTTTAGAAGCGCACAACATACCGTCACGGTAAATGTTTTTTTTTTTTTATGTAGAAGAACAGAAAGATATTATGCCTACGTAACAATAATTTTCTCAGTTCTGCAATTTTAAGCATAAATTTTATAAAGAAATAAACTACATGTCATTTTAGTGATAACATCAATCACGAACACGTATATATTTTACTTAAACTTATTCAAAATAAGCATTTCCCTACTTATTATTAAAAAAAAAATTGGTACTAAGAGAAGACAATTATATTTCCCCCAAATTCAAGCAATCAATCAATTATTTGGCAAGTAATAAAACTGGTAATTGAGTTTAATTTTTTTTTTTTGTAAATTTCTTGGGTTTTCATTTGTTTGCACGAAACCCTAATTAATTATTTTCTTAAATTTGTTTTGATACTAACAAAACGCAAAGATATTTCTCAAATATTCAAATACCTGTCAGTAAAACTGTGCATTGAATCGGATTTTAATCACAATGTCATGAGTATAATTTTTATACGCGAATCGTAATAATTTTCGCAAATTAAAAGTTACGTAAGTTACGTAATTTCAACTATCTACCAAATAAAGTCCCGTCTAAATCGGTCCCGTCGTTCCGGAGATTAATCAGAACATTTTTAGTAATTGTAATTTTGGTATATATATACATTCATCCATATTTGGTAAAAATATATTATTTTGATATTAATCCCTTGATTACTATCCTGGCGTTTACGCCAGCTTTCCATTGTTATCCTATTGTCTCATTTTTATGGGTAATCGACATATAAACAGACACTTCAATTACATTTATTAGTATTAGCTATATTGATATTTTAGAAAGAAAAAAACATTGACAATACGTACCCTTGGTTTTTCTGGAAAGTGTAAAAGCCAATTTTACAGAGGCGTTAATAAGCTGTTCTATAAATTAATTTATCAAGGATATCGTGAAAACTGAAAACACAAGACAAAACGAATCTAAAACACCATATACTTTTTAATGCTAAGTCTACATTAACGATATAATTTTGTTTTAATTGTTCCAGTTTGTTTCTCGAATAATCTTAAAATAGGGTGTTACTCGCCTTTATGATACATTACCGTGAAAAATACATTTAGAACAATGTCAGGAAATTACACGGAATTACATATAATTAAATTATATGGGAACCACATTCAATTATTTTACATATGTTTAAACTGTGGTTAAGACCTAAATATTTATGTGAAATATACTAATATTCAGTTACAATACTACTATTAGTAATAGGAATGGTTACAATGTCTTTTTAACGCTCGACTCGAGGCATACCAGATTTTTTAGGTATAGCGCTTTGACCACAATCTCGCCTGATGTTAAGTGACGAGGTGGTAAACACGCTAAGCCTCGAAGTACTGGCTCTCAAGTGATGCTGATAGATTTTGCAAAGTTGAGAGTGGTAGCTAGCTAGGTGGGCATTAGAAAAAATTCTACCACCATGATAGCTTCGCCGTTTTGTTTTCCTTTACCAAAAACTAAGACTCATCATATAATAGGACTAGATGTGTGCTGCGGCTCCTCCCGCGTTTCATATGTTCTTTAGGTGTGAGTGAGTGAAATAGTGCATATAACATCTAATTTATACCTAACCTAAATAAACAAATGAATGAAGAAAACTGAGAGCTTTTTATTTTTATTACCGGAAAAATGTACATAGGAATAAATCGATCGAATGGTAGTAGTGCCCATCCCGATATGTTCAGTAGTTTTGAAGTGATGGTTAGCCAAAGGGGCTCCATTTTCCTTTCATATATATAGAATGTTGAAGACAGATTTATAGATACGTGCATTGAAACCTATGTTCATCGTAGCAGTATCCGACCACACAAAAATTGGTATTTAAAAATTATGCATAACAATTAGTAATTAAGTACTTCTTTATTCAAGGAATAGTTCAAATTGGTTTTATTCTCGTATATTTAAAAAAAAGGAAAACTTCTTCAGGGAGCTAAAATAGTTATTTATCGTTTTTAAATCGTCTTTAAAAAAAAAAGTTATTAGTAAAAGTTTAATTTTAATAATGATAGAATAATGTTTACTTTGCGTAATTTACTGCTATTTACGTATAATCAATTTAAACCACTCATCTTAGTTATTATATTAAACAGTAAGCATCAAGATATACATAATTAGTAGATATTCTTGTATGTCATGTATTTGTTATTAATTTATTTTATGTATTTATTACGTTTTGTTTTATATTTATCTATTTTATATTTTATTGTTTCCAACACTCCTGTTTTTCCTTGTAGAATATATCGTTCCGCAGAGGTAACTTGCAAAGTGCTAGGAGCAATAAGATCTCCCATTAATTGCTTAAAAGTAAGCAAAAATAAATAAGTTTAAATGTACGTAGTTTTTTTGCAGTGTACTATTGATATATGTATTATCCCGAAAATAATAAAAGCACAGTTTTTATTTAATTATATAAGATAGTTTATCAATCTAAATACGTTTTTACATTTAACTTGTTTTCCGTGAAAAATCTTAGATATAATAGTCCTACTAAGAATATATATGTGCTAATATTAATTTTAATAATTAATTATTATTATTAAGGTTAAAATTCATTATTTTATAAAATTTTAAATATTAGATTGTTTTCAATGGTTTTTACTCATTTCAGTTAGGATAAACCACAATTGTTATAAATATGAAAGCAAACTAAGTTGGAAATAACAAAGCCATATTATTGTTAAATGTAATTATTTCGTTCAGCTTCATTTGAGTAAATTACACTATTTGTATTCAAACAACGTTCCGTATTAGGATTTTCTCCCGATAAAACATTGAACTGGCTCGCGCGCTGAGCCACCGACCGACCACGTCCCATGCAACTTACTTTCCAATAAACTAGCCGCAATCGTGATACCTATCCAACCTAACGGGATCATTTACTTCTACGTGTACCGGTGGACGATCATCACTATCAAGTAAATTAAACACACAGAAAATATAGAATTGTTAATAACAAAATACTGCTTCATTTATATATATATACATATATATTATGGTATTCTAATTATCGTAACGGCTTAAAAATAATCCTTTATGTTTATACACTAGCTGTGCCCGCGACTTCGTTCGCGTTTCATATACAATCAATAATCAATATCTACGACCGAATTGTCGTTTTTTTTTTTAAATCGATCTTTTATTCTAGAAAATCGTGGTACAGTTCTTCGGTGAGAACCATAAAACAACAGTCGAGAATACAGCCAAATACAAATAAAAGTATGAAAGAACGTAATTAATTAAAAACTCGAGACTGCTTTATGGTCAATTCCCTTCGCATATTAGTGGGATTAAAAATATATTTTTATACCACTAAAATAGTACACAAAAAATATCTTGCCCAATAGAGGGTTTGTTCAGGGGTGTTCCGAGAATCCTACCAACTATAAAAACTCTTTGTTTACCTTTAATATTTGACTAGCTGAGCGCCTGCGTTTTATATGTTCTTCATTGCATTTTAACCTTAATTATTTTCCTAAAAAAATTAGCACTAAAGATAAAGTAAATATATTTCTCATAATTCAAGCACTTGGCCGTAAAACTGTGCATTAAATCGGATTTTATTCTATTTTTTAAGAGTTTTTTTTTTCACGGAACCCTAATTATTTTCGAAAAGTACTCTCGGAATAACTTCAGCTATCTACCAAATAAAGTCCCGCCAAAATCTATCCAGTCATTCTGGAGACTACCCGGAACAAACAGAATAACAGACAAACAGATTTTTTTTTAAATAGATAGATATCGTGTACCCATTCATTTAGTAAAAAAAAATATTTTGACATAACACACAGACACTTCAATTTTATTAGTATAGATGTAGATGATTTAGTATAGATAGATCGGTATAGTGTTCATTTTGTTTTCCATAATACGATGATTATCTGTAAATAGGCAAAGATAAAAACTTGTGTTTAACAAATTATGACTATAGTCTAATTTCGACCACTGTAAGAATACCTGCTAGTTACAAATAAAAACTCAAACAATACAAATCCAGAAATCTCGATTTTTGAGAGATTAATCCTTAAGACCTTTTCAATCTCTAATTCATCAAAATTCGATTCAACAATCGATATTTTTAGGATAGAATCACCAGTCACGGTAACTTATTTTTAAACTGTAATGTGTTTTTTATACATATTACTGTATGCAATTTTTCCTTCTTTTAAAATTACAACGTCCTTGTATTTAATAAAATAAACTACTACATTTCATTATAAGCACTGACGTAATTTCGTAATTACGCAACGACCACAATCATAATAGCATAATACAGCATCTTTTAAACATCTTTATATTTTTCTCGCGTTAAACGTTGCGAATAGTACCTACACCTTTTTTTTTTTACGAGGGGAATGCATTTACGCACTCCTCCTACCAAATTCATTAGGAGAATCAAAGTCCCCCCCAATGAAAATGGTAGGGGGGTGTGGAGGGACGTCTCCACACCAGTGCGGGACTCACCCGGCGAGAAGCGCCGGAAATACCCACTAAACCCCCCGGAGCCACCCGCTGCATTCAGGGGACGATACGGGATCGCGGCGGCATTCACCGCGTCGTCCCCTGATAGTAGCCTACACCTAGCATAGCATCATGACAGATTAATTTATTAAACAGGTGACAGTATATCGTATCACGACCACAACTCTATAAATAACAAAATAGGAAGTTGTAACAATTTGGTAAATTAAATTGTCGGGCGCTACTATTATAAGTACTATACTAAAAAGAATAATATCGCGTCATTCTCCACGAATTCACCAAATAGCTAGTTATGTTATTCTTTTTTGTCTACCGAAATTTAATATTTCGCAATTTTATATACTATTTTATTTATATCAATAACTAACAGCGATGGGTGATTGATATCACACTTGATTGGAAATTAAAGATTCCATTATACTTTTAAAAATATTATCGTTATTATTAGCACGAACTAGAATGAATCAGGTGGTTCCTATATATTTTTTATGGTAAAAACCTGCAACACTTTGCCCTATAATCTGTGAGTTTAGTGGTATTTTACGTGATATAGACATTTAATTATTGCGCAAAGCTATTGTTATTTTTTTTAAACACAAAACGTGAACACTAAAAATCTGCCCAGAGATTGTTTTATTTAATGTGACTTGTCCAAGTTGAGAAGACATCTTCGACAATAGCTGCATCAGTGTAATCAAAACAAAAACAGTATCGAATTGAATTCGCCACAGATATAAAACATTGACACTGGCAAATGCTTTTTCGACACAAATTGAAGAAAAAAGAACCTTTGTTGAAAATAAATCACGAAACGTTTAAGCGTTCTAGTTAGGCAACTTTTGGTATATTAAAATTGTATTTGTCTAAACTCGGAAATAAATATAATTCAAAATTTTCTTTTAAATAAATAAATAATAATACTTACCAGAAACAATTTTACACATAATTACCAGATACACATAATAATAATAGACACATATTACACATATCATTCTGTGAAACAAATCGTAAATTAATAATATCAAATAGAATACTGTTGAATTTAACAATAACAAAAACAAGATAGAAAACGAAAATACCGAGTGTATAAGATAAATCTAAAAAACCTCTTGAGAAGCTGTTTTTAAATAATTTTTGTAGAAGGTCGAAAACCTTTTAATGGCAATTTTTCAATTCGTAAAATTGAGCATGTTCGTCATACACGGTAATTCACACGCGAATATTCTCACGTATCATTTATTCCGTATGATGATTATTGCTCCGAAGCTTGTTTAGAAATACATATGTCAAAAAAATTGCATCATCTTCAAAGGAATATAAACAAAACATTTATTGAAAATAATATTGAATTAATTGCTTCCTATTAAGTTGAAATACAATTCATTTAACTTAAGAGAATAATATACTATAATTTCAAAGTTTAATCAAGTTACGTAAGGTGTTACATTTACAATGTTTATAATAAAAATATATCGACCTTCTTTCATGTGCCAAATAATAAACATAAAAGAGTTAAATTTACACCAAGGACTGATCGCGTTACCTTCTCTTTCGCGGTCATCTAAACACTGGCAATTTATTTCAACTCTCAAGGGAAACAACTATTTCATAGTTCTTGCAACCACCATCAACATCAATCAAGATTCGCGGAGAAGAATTGACCTGGCGCACTGAAATAAACATTTGTATGAAAATTATTATATTTCACAATCAATTTAATATTAAAGGTAACCGCGTGGTATATTATATTCAAATGGTTTTTAGATACCGATACCTATATTGTGCTCAGAAAATCATTGCCAAATTGTTTAAATATGAAGTAAATTCCATTTTTAATCGACTTCAAAAAGGAGGAGGTTATCAATTAGTCTATTTTTTTTTTCTATGTTTGTTACGCGATTTCTCCATCACTTGTGGACCGATTTGCAAAAAATTTAATCGAAGGAGTACACTCCTGTTGTCGTATCATTTCCACCAAATCAGGATCTGATCAGTGGAACTCAAGGAAATTGAGAAAAACCCTCGAAGATTATAGAAACTTACACGTGTTTCACATTTTCATTTTCAAAGCTATGAAGTAGGATTCCAGATATACCTAAAAGTACATATTTATCACCTTGACCTTGGTTAGTGACCTGGCGTTCACGCCAGCTTTCCATTGTTTCCCTATTGTTTCATTTTTATTGGTAATCGACATATTAAACTAAAAAGTGTAAAAAAAAAAATTTAAATTGAAAACAAAACCGACTTCAAAAGAACAAACTATAAAAATACACTAAAAAGACAATAAATATTAAATAATTACTTTATTAATCTGCTTCGTTATTTTTGGCGTCGGTGCCAGCTAGTGTTAAGCAATATACTCCATTTACAAATGGAACTAACTGCCTAAACTTTATCACAATTACATGTAAGCTAAATAAAAAACTTACGTGATTTTAAAGAATTTTAATATAATAATTAGCGACGTACATTTAGAACAAGGTTTTTATCCATAAACTGGTACCGATTTAAAAATTAACGAAGCAGTTAATAAAGTTATTATTTATTGACTTTTTAGTGCATTTTTATAGTTTATTCTTTTGAAGTTGGTTTTGTTTTTAATTAACAAAGTTTTGTTTTAAGTGTTTTAGTACATTTTAAAAGTACAAAAATAAGCCAGATGCTCACTTTTAAAAAAATATTGTAACGCGTCATAATTTCCCAGCTTTCATTTACTTGCCACTAAGAATCCGTTATAGATACTCTCCTCCAAGTGAAGCAAGATAGTTTTGCAATCGCGTACTAACTAAAATCTAACTGTGAACCGTACATCGCTATTAGGAAGCGACACGAAATAAATTATCTTGATCATTTAACCAATTCCAAAATCACATCAAGCCAAGCTCTTACAGACATTGCCAAAGGGAGCCAAACCACCAGTCAACAAGCAGATACAGGTTCTTATAAACTATTACGTCATTGTCAAATATCGTACTATTGAAATCTTAAGTTTGTTTATGATCTTTGTACAACTCAGCAACTATGCAAGTACAGCTTCACAGGGTAAGTTATCCCATACCAATCAATCAAGCCAAGTTTTTCACAGCGGCCTTAGAAAACCTTATAAACAGACCTCAATGGGACAAGACCGATATTTAAATAAATGGAATATTTTGTACACATTTATGGATTGCTGATAATTTGGTTTTGTTTACTGAGACACTGGATGATCTTCCAAGCATGGTTGATATTTTTAAGAGCACTAGCATTCCATAGTGCTTGAAGACTCGTGTCTACAATTAATGTGCCCTGACCACTGTGACATATGGTGTCGAGACATGGCCACAGTAGAGGCTGTACAAAAAATACATGTGAGTATATTTTACAAGATGGAGCGAGAAATATAAAGATTCGTCGTCGCACTAAGTTTCGCGAACATTAATAAGATAATCACGAAACTAAAATAGGGTTTGGCAGGACATGTTACTAGACAGAGTTATGGCAGGTGGACTAAAATATTGACAGAATGGTGGTCATGTAGTTGGAAAAAAATTGTGGAATTGCCAATAAACTGTTAAAGATTAAACTTTAATCTCAAAAAACTTAAAAAAAAAAAATCTCAAGATACTTTTTTTGTAGATTATTTAATTTCCTACAAGAATATGTAAATAATTTTTATGATTCGTTGCTGAGTAATAAAATTTTTAAATTAAAAAAAAAAATTGCAAATAGGCACTTGATAAGAGGATATCCCAGCGGCATTTATTCCATACAAACGTAGTCCCCTGTTTCATACCTGGATAATAGCATTGTGGTAAATATTTTTATACCAAATAATATATATCCACCACCGATATATGGCCGAACGTTTTAATTTTTTCCATAAATTAGTTTAATAAGTAGAACCCTTTGAAAATGAAAAAATGCTCGATCTTTCCCGTCACTCGCAGACGTTCGTCAAACACATTTGATGGACAAAATTTAAAAAAATCATAACGTACAGGTATATCTAAAGTCTTTATTATTCTAAAACTGAAAGAAAATTAAAAATCGGTTCAGGTTTGGAGGAGGAAACAGGGTACTACGAAGTGATGTCTTCACCTATTTTGCATAAGGTAAAATCAGCCCAAGCTGCAGTTGTCCCTTTCGTGTTTTATAATTCTTCCTTTGGGGCGCAACGCGTTAGCAATAGATTTCTGAAATACCTACTTTTCCGACCGCATGCCCTCTTAATATTAAAATTAAGAGTTCATACTTTCAGAGACTTGTTTTTCGTCATCTTGAACAATATTTTCATGGCAACAAAAGAAACAAAAATAGTTTCTTTTTTTTAGCCCATCCTAATAATATATCTATACGTTCATATGTGTTTAGTAAAAAGTTGTTATTTTGATATTATAAACAGACACTTCAAATTTTTTTTACACAAATAGATTTAAACATATAATTTAATTTTTGCTTTTTCTATTTATTTTAACTACTTATACTGTGTGACATATATATTACATAATATTCTCCTCTGTATGGACTGTACTGTATATTTTAAAACACTAACAATTACTGAATTAACTTATAAGTGTTTGCATACATTACAAATATTAAATGATAGGCATAATAATTCTTTGTCCAGTGCCAAAAACATTTGCAATTTCCTATATTTTACAGATATTAGTATAAGTGTTTTAGATCTTATGTTACTAGTGAACATTCAATAAAATTATATGGTCACTACTCCATTAAAAGATCGTAATCTTAACAATAATTCAATAAATTATATCTCTAAAATAATAAATGATTTAGCAAAGTCTTGGTCTTATTGATTGGTCTTTGAAAGGGTCTTATTGGTGGTAACTTACCTCACTATAATCTTTATAATCATATCATATAAGATATAACAAAATATACACAAGAACTTGGAAGATAATATATTTACAATTAAGAAAAAAAACAATGTAAATTGATTCAGTGGCTTTTGAGTTAGAAGTAATTTAATGTGCAAACATAGAAAAATGTTGCCTTGTATAATATGTAAGTAACTCTATTCATTTTAATAATATCTTATTAATTGGTTCAGGTGTTTTGAGTAATAAGTCAACTGATGACAAACAGATTGGTGTTGCCTTTTTGTATATTGTAAGGATATGTAGACACAATAATATGATAGATTACATAGAATGTCAAAAACTTCAAGAGTTCAATTACTTTTTAAAACCTTACTCATGTATAACATTAATCTGGAAAAGTCCCTTAATTATTTATAACTATCATAATCTCCTAATTATGTATTTCGCTGGTTCCTGTGGATTAAATTACAAATAAAACTAAACATTCAGTGTCAAATTATTAAACCCTATATAAAAAATAACACACATTATTTTGACACCAATTGTAATACATAAAATACATAGAATGTGATATTATTTTTAGTTTGTTTTGTTTGTTTTATGTATTTCTTATAAATTTATGTAATTAAGAGTAACCTAGACACCTACAAAATGATGTTAATATTTTTAAGTTATTTAACCCCTTGAGGATTTACCCAGGTAAGTATTTACCCCAGCTTTCCATTGGTTTCCTATTGTCTTATTTTTATGGGTAATCGACATATTAAGACCATGTACAAAAAACAATCACAAAATGAATTTATACATGACCAATTAGAGTATCAATAACAGTAAACTTATTGGTGGCTTATATATAAGTTACAACAAATTATAAAAATAGGGATATATTTTTGTGTTTCAATTGGTAATTTAGAGAATTACACTCAAGATAAATAGACGTGTTACTAATGTAAAATTAAAGTGCTACATATTTTATCACTTCCAGTCCTAGTGAATCATATTTAAAATCGTATTTCAATAACGAAAAAGGAAATTATTTATTGTAACAACTTTCCAAAAAACTTTATTGAAAGTTTGAACAAAAAAATTATTCTGCAATAATTTTGTTGTAATCAGAATTTTAAATAAAACAAACTTTTATTAATGTTTCAATATATAAATCACAAATGCATGCATGAAAAAAAAACCACATAGCATATAGTAACAGTTTGTAAACAAAGCAGAAGATTTACTTCTGTACATTAATTTTAAATCGATAAACAATAGATTTCCCATAATAAGTATTAGAGAATGGACACACACCTTTATGAAGAGGGATCAACATTGTTTTTATATATGAGTTGGTATTGAGATTACTACTAATCAAATACCCAAGTCAATTTGTATTCAATTAACAATATGAGAAGATACTATATATATATACTAAGAAACTATATTGGAAATACAAAGTAGGTAGTAAAAATCAAAATACCGAATGAATAAGAAATAAATGAATGAAAATGTACTTACCCTGTCCACATTTTTCAGATTTTGGAGTAGAAGTCATTCTTAATCAACTTAACCAACTACGGCATATTATCACTTACAACTACAAATTAATAATATTCTAATTTTGTTTCAAGAACAAATATCACAAAAACACTTAGAAGAAACCGGCAGCCATATTTAGATAACTAGTTCGATACAGCTGGCGCCATCTTGCAAGCAAAATGTAAATTATTCTAAAGGCTGTTGTACACACTAGTCGGGTTGCCATTTACTCGGAAATTGTCGTGCTACATGGTAATTGGGGTCGTCAACCAAAAAAACACGGTACACGGCAGAACAATGGTTGCCGAATCCTAAAACACGGCAATCAGAGCACAAGCGCATTAACTCACGGGTTACAGCTAGTCCACGACAATATCCCATATAATCAATAATAGAGCCCGCTAATTGATTTCACTCTTTATACTTAGTCGAATAGCTTAAGTAATAGGGATCGAAATTTATACGAAAATCCAAAACGAAAGCAGTGAATTTGAACAGTTCTGTGGAGCTATACGGATACGATAGTATGAAAATGCACTTCGTTTTACTACATGCTACCTCTCTACGTTTTAGGCGACTTTTGATTATTGCCTGTTAGTCAAAGGGCTCGAAATTTCCCGAAGTTTTACATAAAGCGTCAGGTTATACTACTCTGCTCACTTTGGTCCATGTCGAGATGTACAAAATACGCACTTAGTTATAAGTCTCGAGAATTTAAATTACAATAACAGCTGTCACTGAAATATAACTCATTATATGGAACCAACAGGCGTAGATGAAGAAGCTCCTCACAAATTTACACAAGTGTATGTTCACATACTTCAAACTTCAGTTATAGATCTAAAAACATTAAATTAGGCCATCTGAATAATAATAATCGTCTTTGTTGCAGATTCGAAAACATTGTATTTATAATAAGAATTATTTTATGAATCTCACGCAGTTTCGTACAAGGCATGAGTTTGTTTGGACTTGTCCAATTTATATTTTAGTACTGTGTAACTATAAAAGAATTATATAAAACTGAATACATATAATATTTGCGAAAGTTTAAATTTTGCTAAAATTAAGTGTTTGTACTTATGGACGCATGTAAGAAGTTATACTTCTTTGACGTAACAATAGAAAAAACTAAAACGTTGATCGCTAACTTTAGGGTGTTGGTTTTTCGTAGCAGTGTGCGCGCGTATCGTATTTTGACTAGCTAACTTCAGGGCGTCGATTGTTCGTAACGGTTGCGCACGCACAATCAAAATTTACTCTGATAATTTTCCCTAACGCGGAAGAAGTATAATTTCAAAATTTGTATGAGACAGCAATTTTCCAACTTTTACCACAAAACACGTCAATCAATTTTTTTTTAATGGCAATGCTGCACTACAGTCCGTGATACCGAGATCATCTCTGCGAGATACTGTGATGAAAGATTCACAGAATTTTAATAATCCTACCGGAGAAAATATTAGTCTAAAATATTGTATCCAAAAAGTAAAGAATACTGAACAATAGGAAAAGATACCGAACTATTTTATCTTTGTTTTATTACATATAAATTCATATCACGGAAAATAAAAAGGAGACTATAATTATCGATCTTTTATAATTTTGAAATAACTGGAGTTAAGAAGTTACAAGCAGGTTTCAAGCATAATAAAGTAGAAGTAATAAAGCAGAGATGAATAATAAAGTATACAATTTTATTATTTATCTCTGGTAGAAAGTGAAGACATTTTAGGGTAAGCAACAGAGAACAATAAAATAGCAGCTTATACTCCTACTGTATGCATGGGTTGCAGTTATTATTCATATCTGGATTGCAGTGCCTACTTACAATCAGGCAGAGCCGAATTAATACTTGCTTGGACCTCCGGCGGAAAATGAAATCTGAGGCCCCATAACGATAAATAATAATGATTGGTTTTGAAGTTTAGAAACTATTGATAAATTTGAAGTTGAAACCTGGGTTTTGGAACCAACAACAAAAAAGACATAACAGTGAACGAATATTAGTATTTTTATTTAACAATTTATAAGTAAACTAAATAGCTCCATTGCATCGAAAATTCAAATAAGTACAACCAATACCCTTTACAAATTCCGCGTTAAAATATGTTGAACAAACAGTATAATTTTTTAGCGAATGTAAGAATTTCGAGATTTTCTCATTTAAAAAAAATGAAAAACAAACATAAAAAAAAGTATTTCTTGCAAATTCGAGGCTCCTTAAAAAGTGAGAGCCCCGAACGGCTCCTAAAAAGTGAAAGCCCCTGGCGGCCGCCGGGTTTGCCGTAACATTAAGAAAGCTATCAGGAAATATGTTTGTGTGTCATCTTAGTGGTATAAAAAAGACATTTTTAATCTCAAAGAGGTAAAAGAAACAAAGCCATCTCTCGATTTTTGGATTCATAAGTGAATATATGTGTTTGGATACATTGTTAATTATAAATAATTGTATGGTTGCAGAACAAAACAAATTGAAAATCGATTCTCTAGGGTACAAGTTAATAGGGTATAATAATAGTGTAGGTCGTTGGTGTTAGACTGAGATGTTAGATATATAACAATTTCATTTATTCCTAGATTATTATTCATCTCTGGTTTCTAGTTTTTATTTATCTCTGGTGTTAATTCAATAAAACTTTAGTGTTCTGTTTATTTTTATAATCTATGATAGTTACCTATTATCTGTCATTTTTGAGACGCGCGTTGTGTAGGTTTTATGATTTGACGCAATTTGACGATAAAAATGCTAACGACAAAGTTGTCTAAATTACTTTCTATATTTTCGTGACAGACATATTCATACAATTACCCTAAATATTGTGGAGTAACGAATTCTATAAGAATAATACATCATTAGTTTGAAGTAGACATGGCGGATCCACTCAGCTTACTTCGTCAATACAACGTAAATAAAAAAGAAATTATAGAACGAGACAATCAAATAATATTTGGTGAATTTTCTTGGCCTAAAAATGTTAAAACAAACTATCTTATGTGGGGGTAAGTTATTCGTTTTATAAGAAATACATGTCCTATTAAAGTAATTTCAAAATACTTATAAATATACTCATAAATTATTTTTTTTAGATCTGGGAAGGAAGGCAGTGTTAAAGAGTATTATACACTGGAGTGCCTATTATTTATACTCAAAAACATTCACTTGACGCATCCTGTGTATGTAAGACAAGCAGCTGTAAGTAAAAGTGCCCCATAATAAGTCAGTTTTATTTGCAAATGTGGCTTAGTAATGGTGTAATATTACTTTCATATAGGCTGCCAACATTCCACCTGTTCGTCGCCCGGATCGCAAAGAACTCTTAGCATATTTGAATGGTGAAACTGCTACTTGTGCTTCAATTGATAAAAGTGCACCTTTGGAAATACCAACTCAGGTTAGTGTTAAGTGAATGTCGTTCTTCAACATGATCACTTTTTTAGTTTCTTATTGTAGTCTATATGGAGAATTATTATATATATAAAGAGATTGCTGGTTATTACCTTTTTTTTTTAAATAAAACACTCATATTTGCACAAGACTTATTTTAGTATTTCTTAAAATCACATAGATCAAATCACAGATGAGTATATTATTGGAGATATACCTTAAAATATTAAATGTTCATGTGTGTCATGTCCTTCATGTGAAATGGTCAGCTTTATAGAGAGGTACTGTCACAGAATTATAATACTCCTACTGGAGTACTGTCTTCTTTTTTGGTTCGAAACTAATTCCACTAGGATTCGACTGTACTCTGATTGGTGGAAAATAAGGAAGATATAAAAATGTAGAAATCATAGAAGTAGTTTGCTGCCAGGTTAAACGAACACATGATAATGACGGTGGTGAATCTGCTGCTAAGAAACCTCGCATTGAAGAGACCCATGTACAGAAGGTACGTGAACAGCTTGCTGCTCGACTTGATGCACCCAAAGAAGCGTCTGTCACAGTTGACAATATTAAGTAAGTATCCATAACTAAGTTACCATTTCACAATTATGTATGTAAATAATATCTGGTCATAATCCACATTTCACTTATGGTGTTATTATAATAAACTACATGTTATAATATTAATGATCAAGGTCATATTTGTAGACATTTCATCACTCTTTAAACTTGTACAGGTTGGAAGCAAAATAATGTAATATTTGATAACAATAAAATGACATATCCTAGTAATCACTACTAATCCTGAGCCAAAAGACTATGTGATTGTCAGTAAATTTATTCATTATTATTTTTAGGTCTTTATCAGAAGCTATGTCAGTGGAGAAGATTGCTGCTATAAAAGCAAAACGTTTAGCTAAAAAAAGGACAACAATCAAAAGCAATGACTATGCTGACACACATTGGGTGTTGTTGGTTCAGATTTAAGAGCTATCCTGGATTATGATGTTGATTTGACCAAAGACATTATCAGTCGAGAAAGGCAGTGGAGAACTAGAACGACAGTATTGCAAAGTAATGGAAAAGTGAGTTTATGTGTAAAATATATAGTAAAACTCATTTTTAGACCAAATTCAATCAATCTATGAAAAGCAGATGAACTAATTATACTTGGAATAAAAGTTTAGTGATGATGGTACCTAGGTATTATGTGATGGTATTAATTAGCCTAGCATGTAAGTTTTATTAAATAGATATTTGAATTATTTTTTAAAATATCAGTTGCATAATTTAATTTTTAATAAAAGGTTTAAATTTTCAATTAAGTGATATATATTTATATTATTAAACAAATGTTGTAGATTTTTGCCAAAAGTATTTTGGCACTGTTGGGCAGTATTAGAGCAAGGGAAGAAGGAAGATCAGGAATTCCAAGACCACAACCAATTATTATGCCGCAGCCCACAGTGCTGCCTGCACAGCAAACTCAGTACAACAGATATGATCAGGAAAGATTTAATAGACAAAAGGAAGGTATGTTCTTAGTTTTGAAAATAAATAATACTTTTTTATGTAACTTCAAAATGAGGAGATTTTCAATTCCTCTGTGTAGTTTTTTTTACTACTCTTTTTTAATCTGTAATTAACTGTATCTTTGTAATCTGTAAGTAATTAAATTAATCTGTAACATATTGTTAAGATGCCAGTTGAATGTACAAAATGGTCAGCTGTAGTAAAAAACCAAATGAACTCTAGGTTATTCAAATTACATATACATGTATGTGGAATAATTACTTATCTTCAATAACAAAAAAAAAACAACTATATGTTAAGGTGTTAACACACGTACAGACCGGACCGCGGACATAGAATTGCGGGCGGCCGATGTTATCAGTCCTCTTAGTAGGGATGGAATCCTTTCTGAAAAAGATCGATTTTTGGATCAATTCACAAAACATCGAGGGCCAAATGATCAACCTTTCAAACTAATAAAATATCGATTATTAGAGTGTCCTTTTTGTTTTTTATGATATGATCATCTGTAAATAGTCAAAAGTAAAACAGTGTCATTTTTCCTCAGTTGGTTAGCCATTCTTCTTTTTTTGTTTAGATGTTATTGATGACCTCTAGTGCTATTAATAAAAAAAATGGGAACCGTTTTACAATAAATGATTATAGCCAATTTCGCCCACTCTAAGAATATTATTTATGAATAAAAACTCAATAAAATAAATACAAAAAAAAGAGATTGATCTCTTGAACCTCTATTTATTGTGAATCGATTTAACATTCAATGTTTTTGAAAAATCTTATTTCCCATTCCTACTTAGGGGACTGTTGACCTCAGCCGCTCGACATACCATGTCCACGGTCCGATCCGCATGTGTATTAATAGCATTAATACTGTTTTATTAAAGAAATTTTATCTGTAGGTATATTTTTGAATACATATACATCTGTCTACCTAAACTTAGGCAATTTTTTTAATATGATTTTTTTAATAGACTAGTTTTCATTACAACATAGTTAAAGATTAGTGTTTATAATGAAGGAACTAGTTAAATTAATCAACCATTTAACATATAATTAGTAATTTTTGTATTGTCACAGAAACGGAAGGGTTCAAAATTGACACTATGGGTACATATCATGGTATGACTCTAAAGTCAGTGACAGAAGGTCCAAGTGTTCCACTCGCTGCGCGCGCCCCTCAAACACCTAACCATTCACGACAAATGCCACGTAAGTTTTTTTTAATGTATGGTTTACACTGATTTATTTAATCCATAAAAGTAATGCATTTCTCCTCTGAATATAGATAGATATCTATATTACCTGGTACTCGTCACCTGTATACCTCTTTATTAAAATATACGTCAATAGAAAAAGGAGTATATTAGACAGAAATTTTATGTTAAAAAGGTAATTGCATAGGTTGTATGAGATGTAGACTGCTTATTTATAAATTTAACATATCAAATCTTGTGATGTTGGCTATTTTGTAATAAGTTTTCTATTTAAATAGTAATTTTGAATAATGGATATATATATGGATATAAAAAAGCTAATAGATGGATTTTGTTATCAATAATTTGTATATGTATGTTATTCATACTTGTAAAATCCTTATGTGTTACTTTAAATATGCATGCTAGTTATATAAATACATGGTTGGATTCCTAATAAGTAAACAAAGTGTTCAGAAAGTGGTTATGCAGGCTAGAACATACCTGTATAACTGTGACCTAATTAGATATATTGTAATCGCCCCTACATTTCTATAGCTCACTGCCTAGAGTCTAGGTCCTAGCCCAACAGTCTAGATACATTGTAGAATCTTTGTGCTTATCAAGTGCTTACCAAAAATTTAGTTGGTAAAAACACAATATAAAAGTTGAGATGATGACTGATAGTATGGAAAGAGAACTTGTTTTGTTGACCTTACTTGTGTTGATATTTAGAAAATGGTCCAGCGTCTATGGGCACGCCGGGTCGGCGGGACCTGCTGCCGGTAGCGGCGGCCCGAGCCCCGGCCGGCGGCAAGCGGCCCTCGCGTACGCCCATCATCATAATACCTGCAGCCGCCACTTCACTTATATCAATGTACAATGTCAAGGATATGCTTCAAGATCTCAAGTGAGTTCCTTGCGCATAATTATTTCTATTCAACAACAACACCATAAACATTTATTCCGGAGCCCACAGATTTATTAAAATAGACAAATTTGTAGAATCATAAAATATAATAGTATTTAAGGAAAAAATATAACTTTAAAAACATGTTGCCAAACCAGTACTTAGCGTACCAGCTCCAGGCTTAGCGTGTTTACAACCTTGGACTGAAAATTGTGGCCAAAGCACTGAGCCTATATAGTATTTAAAAAGAAAACATTTTAATGTCAAATTAATTATTGGTTGAATGCTTAAAATGTGAACCTGAATCAATATATGACATTCTTTAACTAGAAGTTTTAAATGAAAAATGTCTGCGTCTGTGAACTTGGCAGCCAACTTTGGGATTTTTGTTTACACGTTTACAGAATAGAGATATCTCAATAATTGTGGAAATTAAGTGGATTTTATTTTTCAAAATCGAAAATGACTCTTAAAATACAAACTGTGTCGATGCCCGTTTACAGATTTTTCAAATTCCAAATATTAAGGAAGTTGGCTTTTTGAAATTGTCAAACTGCCGTATCATTTTGGGTTTCGAAAAAAAAAAGAATATAATACATACGACCCCGAATTAGATCCCGTTACAAAATTTTCGATATTCCAAGGTCAGCTGTTGGTCAAATTTTGAAAAGACTGTAACTTTTTTAGTTTAAGGTACAAACGAAAAAGAAAGTGTTACCTACGGGTACAAACGACGTACAATCCAATGGTAATTTCAATAAATAAAAGTTCCAAAGTTCACAGAGGTACAATGTCTGCCTCGCTATACAGTTCGAAAGAACTGATGAACTGTTAAAGCATACTTAAATTATGTCCTGTTTGTTCTAATGACGCGCACATGAAACAAATAATACATGTGATTTCACCGAACGAGACAGTTCCTCTAACCTGCTTACTGCACCTAGTTCTCCTAAGCAAACGAACTTATACAGGTTCAATCCGCGCCCGGCCATGTTTTTTGCGCAAGACTAATACATATATACAGATACTATATGTGATTCCATATCTATTTGACTTTTTTAGATTATCTAATTTTCTTTATATCAATACATTTACGAATGGCAGAAGCGATAACTCCTTCACATTTATAAGTATAGCAAAATTCCGCATAGCAGTAGAGGCTATAATTTATCCAGTTTTTAAAACATAATTAAATAATGACATTTCAAATGATTCAGCACGGGGATCAATTACTTAAAGAATATTGACGTGTTACCTTTTAACCATAAATCATCAATCTATCGATTTACTCGACAACTAGTTGAGTAATTGATAAATAGTAAAATTTTAGAATCAAGAGTGGTTTTTTAATATACCCATGATTTCTCATTTAAGTTGCTATGTAGTTATGAGAAAACTCGTATATTGGTTAATTCACCTTCAAACTCGCGAGACATGATACACTAGCATATAATACAGCTAGTTTTTAATGAACCGAAATTTACTAAATTTGCATTATGGCACTTTAAATGTAATATTTAATGTCCGATAAAATATATTTGTAAAATTAAAAGGGTTGCCAACTTTTTACAAATAATTATTGATATAAAAAATAAATTGCTTTAAAATCCAAATGCATTTTATGAAACATTGTGAATAATAACTAAATAATTATGATATTTTTATACGCTTTTGATAGGTTTGTCACAGTGGAACAAAAGAAAGCAGAGGGTAGCGCTCGCGAGAATGAAGTATTACTGCAAAGAAGAAAAGGAAATCCCGGGGATCATTTACCAACAAATGCAAGCACAATAACGGTCTGTTATTTTAATTATAAAAAAAAAAAATTGCTATTTTTAATTTATTTTCAAACGGCGAAATTAACACATTTATCCAAAATATGTTTTGTTTTAAAATGTATGTACATATAACTGATGTATATATAACTCTAAAGATAATTAGTTCTACAAATCAGAGCATAGTATATACATTAATGTATCGAGTACCCATAAAAATAAGACAATAGGAAAACAATGGAAAGCTGGCGTAAATGCCAGGTGAGTGATCAAGGGGTTAAGTACTAAATGAATAGTACAGTTAATCTAATAGTCATTTCACTCTAATTTCATATAAACTTTTTTGATATAGTTATATATAGTTATATATAGTCTATTAAGACTTAAAGTTTCAGTTGAGTAAAAAATAAATATAATGTAGGTACCATACCGAGTAGTAGACAATCCGGGAAGATTATCCGCCGCTGAGTGGGAACGTGTGGTCGCAGTATTTGTAGCAGGACCTGCTTGGCAGTTCAAAGGGTGGCCATGGGATGGCAATCCAGTACAAATATTTGCTAACAGTAAGTTAATCTATAATTTGTTAAGTAATAATGATTAGTGATCATTCTGGTTGGGGAAGATTTTTTTATTCAGATATTTTGCACAGCAACCATACGACATAAAAGCATATCAATAAGTTTGAAAAAGGTGCGTTTATCATCTGTGACCAATTGACCATATCGCCATATCAGGTGAGACTGGTCAAAGCACTGAGCTTATCCAGTAATTAAAAAAATTACTATGTCGGATTTACTGAGATTCCATTGTATATAACATATACAGCATGATAATGTAGTGTAATCGTTTTTATTTTACAGTTTGTGCCTTCCATTTAAAGTTTGACGAGATAAAATTAGATGGTAATGTGGCTCGTTGGGCGGTCACCGTTCTCAACTTGAGTCGGACCAAACGACATTTGGACCGCGCCGTACTACTAGGTTTTTTGGGAAACACTAGACAAGTATGTACACTTTAAATTATTTAAAACAAAGCATGTAATAAACACAAATTTTATAAGTTTATAAGTTTTAAAATTGAAATTTATATAAAAGTAATAAATATATGTATTATGTATCTCTTTGAAGTTCTAAAATGACCCATTCTTAGAGCACACAATATACGTATGACACTTTTTTTTTTTTAATTCTTCATCCTTTTACAATTGCTTTTGTGCAAATTTGCAATTACAATTAATGTAAAAGCCCACAAACTATGTTTGCCGGCCATCGATTTTCTGCTTTAATCAACATACCCCTATGAACATACCCCAATGTATATATACTAAAAAAATACTAATAAATAAAATTGAAGTGTCTCTTTGTAATGTCAAAATTATTTTTTTACTTAATAAATATGAATGTAATACGATACCTGTCCTATACTAAAAAAAACCATTTTTGTCTGTCCGTTTGTAATGGGTAATCTCCGGAACGGCTGGTTCGATCTTGATGGATTTTTTTCGGTAGATAGCTGAAGTTACTCCGGGTAACATAGGTTACTTTTAATTTTCGAAAATAAATAAAACTCATAAAATTTTAAATATCAAATCTGATTCAATGCACAGTTTTACGAGCAAGGGCTTGAATTTATGAGAAATATTTTTACTTTATCTTAGTACTACATTTTTTTAGGAAAATAATTAGGATTCCGTATAATAAAATTAAAACGCAGTGAAGAATATATGAAACGCGGGCGCAGCCGCGGGCAGACGGCTAGTATAAAATAATAAAAGTAAACTAAATATAATGGATACATGTCTTCATACTACTAGTAATGATAAAATTCCATAGCATACTAGCAGATTCGGACATCGGGCTATATCTAAATACCAAACTTCACCCCTAGGTCATAACCAAAAATCTGCCAGGTCTCGTATTTCTGGTACATTCCAACATGTTGGCTCTCTTTAACTTTTCCACAACATTCACAGTTGGATGAAATTACTTTATTATATTATTACATAAGGAAATCTGTTGATTGGAATATGTCCAGAACGAAACCTATGGCATTACAACTTTTTTTTTCAATATTTATCTCTAAATATGTTTTTACGACCTATGAAGTAAAGAAAATGTTGTAAAAATCGTGATTCATTTTATTATCCTACAAAATCTGTGGCCCACTTTGTCATATTTGCTACAGCCCCCCGCGTTGATCAAATCCGCCTTTTGCTGCAATACTAAACTACCGAATCGATATTAATATTTTTCTTTATTTTTTATACAAATAATAGGTCATTTTTCATTCTTACAAAACACGTTATTTCCACACATTGATAATTGTTTGATCATTTATAATTTTTTTAAACAGAGAATAAAGGGTAACTAACCTCCAGTTTCAATATGGGATCTCATTCTATTTATACCCATTGAATACCGAAATATCAATCCTCTTTTATCTCAAGTGTCAGTGATCTATCAGACAAAATAGATTTATTTTTTTGTTTGAGTTCAATCTAAAAGTTAAGATTCGATATAGAGACTGAACGTTAAATATTTATAATTAGTTAGAATTTATTATAGGATAAAGCTTACTTAAGAAGAATCGTAATACATAGTAGATGGTAAAATAAGTAATAATAAATCAAAGTGTCCAATTTTGTTATATCGAAAATAATTTAGGATTTTTATTTATTTAGGAATTAAGGTATTACTTAAATTGAGTTTATATAATATAATCTTTGTTTGTATTGTTGCAGGCACATGATGAAAAATAAGCCACATCTTAGGTTTTAAGTTTGTTATAGCTATATATAATATAATTTTATCATACATAGTATATTTTACCGTGTGAATATTAAACAGCCTTTATAAAGCAAAGCGAATCTAAGTCACTTTCTACCATTTAAAATATCTTTGACAGTTCTGTCTTATCACTACTACTATCATTTGTCAATTACCAAGACTAAATTGTAGGAAAAATAGTCTTAGAGTTTTAACAATAATTATTAATAACGCCGATGTACTTACAAAAGTATAATAAGAAAATATATACAAAAACATTTTGACAATATACAATATATTTTATATTGTTGACATAGTTCTAAAAAGTTAATAACATTTTGTTATATCCAGAAATTTAATTGTCTAACTATTGATTGATCAATAGACCTTTGATTCAATGACCTTTTTTAGTATTCTACAAGTGAATTAGAAGCAAAATATTTTTGAGTTTGTTCTTTTAGTTTATCACGTAATCACATGTGAATTAAAGATGTCTAGTCGACGGTTTTATTTTTAACGGGACGGTTTAGTGTCCTCTCTCTCGGCTTGTTAATTAACTAGGTGAATTCATCGACTATTTAATCCTTTTAAGCGGTTAGACTGTGAATTTCTTCACTAGCGGAACTATTTTACACGTTATTTATAGATTGAAAAAAAAGTGTGTTATATTTTTTTCGGATGGTTTTATTTAATGTCTCGCCAAACTCACTTGTCTGCGTGTGACATACTGTACAGGAATCAGTATGTTACAACTGTTCAAATCGCGCTGGCGGCCCGCTGCGGTCCCGACTCGCTCGCTATTTGACGAGTCCAAAATGATTTTTATAAAATTAAATTGTAAATTAAGAAATTTAATACTTTTCCAAACATTGGACGGGCTGTATATAGATAATTAGTTACAAAACCATCGGCCTGCTTTTTTCAGATTTAATACAAGAATAATAATGGGTTTTGTTATTGGTATGCGTCTCTTTATTGTGTTCATTTAAGTATACTTTTATTGAATTAATTACAAGTTGAAATGAGTTTAACGGTCTAACTGCGTAATTATGTTACAAATAGACGATAAAAGACCGAATGAAGATTTGTATTATTTGGCTATGTTTAATGGTTTCGACAGACAACGGGAGGGTTGGGAGGCCAGCACGATTTGACTATAGATTATTATTACTCTGTTCGCGCGTCGACGCGACGTCTCCTGCAGAAACATCGCGCTAGCGTCCCGTCACGCCCCTATGTGTTTTAACATATACGTGAAGCACGTTAATAAAGACGTCTAACAATCTATATAATAAATATTAACTAGTTTATCAAAGAACATAAAATCATCGAACCTTTCATTGTTTGTCGACGGTTGGTTTAAACTAGTTTAATCATTCAACGCTCATCCGTAATGCGATACCTATGTACCTTAAAAATTGTAATTTATTTTTCAGTCTACGTTGTAGCTACTCTTAAAACGACTCTCGAATGTTGCCAGTTGTCTTTTTAAATCGAATCTTTTTGTTAATGTTTAAAAGAAAACTAGTTTGTTTTAACATTATACTTAGTTTAGATAAACTGCAATTCTTAACAACAAATCACTAAAATGTAATAATATACTATTGATCTGGATATTTATTTTGTATTATGGACGACAATATGGCCTAGCACGCACTGTTTTTAGTTGCATCTGGTTAGTTTTCAAGCACGCTTTCCCAAAAAAAAAAAAGGTTACTTGGTTATCAGAGTTTACTTCTTAATAGCAACGTGAATGTATACACGATCCACTTCACGACCATAATAGTTATTAGAATGTTTCTAGTTTTCATACAAGCCTTTAACAAAATAATGAACATTTTAGTAATTTAGAATCAAATATTACGAGTTCACGAATAAAACTAAAAAGCGTATAAATATCCGCAAATATGACGATTGGTTGCCTTCACGTGTGATTAGTTCATTGATAATTCCCGAGGAGGGCTTCGGGGACACCAGTGTCTCACTGTAAGTGAGGGGGGTAGGCTTGTTCGCCTTTGCAGGCGCCTTCTTAGCCTTCTGGCCATCCTTCTTTCCAGTCTTCCCGGCAGATTGCTGGGACGTTGGGAGTTTGGGCGGCCGCGCCTCGGGGACAGAGGCAGCAGGCTTGGCCTTCCCGCTCCCCTTCCCGGCAGGTTGCCGGCACGCGGGGAGCTTAGGTGGGCCCGCTTCAGGGGCTGACACGTTGTCGGTCCCTGACTCAGCGAACTAACCTTGACGAAGCCAGTTTATGTTCAAGATGTTTGCCGATATTTGTTCGCCGGATGTAGTACCAACGTGGTGATTTGTAGTTCTTTTCGTGGATCCCATGATTAATTTTAATCACTATCATGATAATAGTGCGTGCTTGGTCGGAAAACAGTTACGTACTCTTGTTATTATAGAATAATATAATTGAATAAGTTGTCAAAATATTTTAAACGGTATGAACATATGCAAAGATTGCGTGTGATCTTTGTTATTTGACTACAATAAATTGTTGAACATAATAATTTGTATTACTTATTCAACATCCACTCCACTAGAATCATTTAAAACCTATAACATATAAAACAAATAGTTTTAAAGTTGAAAACCCCACAATGCTAGGGATGGCGATTTCAGCCGAATAAGATCTATGATCGAAATCGTGATCTGATGAAACTATTCACTAAATTGAATGCTAAGATCGAATTTCTTTCGAGATTGAATTTTTTGTCGTAACTAGTATTCTTCCAGTGTTCGGAATCATCATTTATTGAAAATTCTGTTTTCTATTTTTATCAATTGGAATAAAGCTCGTCAATGGTAACTAAACAAAATGGTTAAAAAACTGACCAGATAAAGACAATAAACTTATCTTTACTTATTTACAGACAAATCTATAACACGGATAACAAAAATGACACTAAAAAGTAAAGGTATAAAGTGAAGTGATTTTCTTTTACACCAAGTGATGCTATCGAAACACACCTTTGGTATTTGAGGACAGGTTTTCAACTTGAGGGTGGTAGCTACCCAGGTGGGCATTTAAGGTTCGCAATACCTTACCCCTAACTAGCTAACTCTAGTTTTCATGGGGGCTACTTAGCATCAGGCAAGCTCTTACTGGTATAAAAAATATATCTTTAATCTCACAAAGAGGCGAAGAAAGTCCTCCACAAAGCCGTGTATAGAGTTAATAATTAAGTATAAAATGTTCATACCCTCGTGTTTGGTTTCTTTTTTGATTGTAAATAATTATATGATTCTTATAGAAATAGAAATAATCGAGGTACGACTGCCACTTAAAGAGTTTTTTTTCCAGGAACCTTAATGGGATATGTACATCGAATTAATTATTTAGGAACGCATAGAAGCAGTGGCGGATTTGCAGGTAGGCTAGCCTGCGGCGGCAAATTTTCAAAGGCGGCATTTTTTTCATACCACTGAAAACGGAGTATCAGTTTCAATAAATTCTCCTTTTAATGATCTTCTCAAAAACAAGAAAAATCTATTCGATTTGCATTGATGGGTATAACAAAATATAATAATAAACTATGGTTACGGCGGTTGTGGATTAGGCGGATATCTGTATATTGGAATAAAATTCTTGTTGCATTTTAGGTTCTAATGAACGTTTTCATAGCGTCAATAATTTCCTATTTTATTCTCTATTTTCAATTTTATCTATACTTAAAATAAAGGGTTAACGAAAAGAGATTTGTACATTGAAAATATTTAAGTTTATGAGTTTGCCAATCACACAAACACTACTGAACCGAATTCCATGAAAGTCGGTAGTGACATTTTACATCGAGGAAGAGAACATAGGCTGCAAATTTTCTGAATTCCAAAGGGTAATACCGCAAGCACAGCTAGTAAAAAATATAGGATAGGCGGCTATTTGATTCAACACATTTGTAAACCCGCCTCTGCATAGTAGACAAATACACATTCATTTTTATTAATATACTTTGAAGGTACTCGGTTCCAGGATTATTTATGATTTTAGTACAGAGGAAGAAAGTGGGTCATAAAACAATAATTTTGTTTTTCAAAGTTTTTATTTAAAATTTCTTTCGAGTGGTAGTGTATAACAATAAATATTTATGTTCTCTTTTAGAGATAAGTACACAAAATTTTTATTAAGTAAGTATGTATAATATGTTATTTTGATAATTTATCTTTAGATAAAATAAAACCATCGATTTCATTCATAACAATATCACATCGTTAGGTGTGTACTACAGGTGTGCCCGTTTTTGAATAATATAGTATTGGTATATATATGTACTTATATTATAGAGGATGTTAATCTATCAAAAATTTCAAACGTCACACGATACGACGACTCTTTACATGATAAAAATACGGGCAAGTAAAATCTCAAGCTTATATTCATAAATAATTCTCATAATATAATCTAAAATAGGAAAGTAAAACCATATTTTCAATAATATTAATATTTAAAAAGAAATCAAAGAACATCGACAAATTCGACATGCCCCAGTAAGGAATGATAGGACCAAATTTTACCGATCGCAGTCTAACATCATCGACGCACTTTGAACGTTTATTAAACAGACTTCACAATGAGAGACATATATGTATATCAATGAAAACGTTCATATTGTATTCATAGTTAATTAATTTTTTTATCCTTCTATTAATTCTCAATAAAACCTCTTTCAAATTCTCAATAAAAACTAGTTCTTTCTCATGCGTTAATTGATATCTAAATAAAGTGATCAACTACCACCACATTTTTTAAAATTTATTTCGCCTAATATTGCAGGCGCCTAATAGGCAGCTAAATACAAATTTTAAGCAAATTAAGTGTCAGAAATTAATCGATAGATTTTGTATTAAATCTCAATGAAAGTCATAATAACCTAATACACACGAAACTAGAGAAATAAAACGCACTAAACTAAGTATGTAGATTCGTACTACTACAATCTGCTAGCAATGGTAATGAGCTAGACTATGAGTTTAGCACAATCGCTCATAGTTACGCAAAATGAAAAAAAAAAAAAAAAAAACTTTATGTACATATATACGAGGTTGGAATTCACCACACAGAAAGAGTTTATTTAAAATCATAATATATTCAGAAATAGATTTTCCAATTTTGTTTGATTATTCCCAAATATTTAAGAAATCGTATATAAACAGTAATTAGACATAACTTTAATTATAATATTATGTCCAGTTAAGGCTGTAAATAATTTCTTTACTTCAGTGACTTTAAAATATGGTGAAACCACCCCGTACCTAAAGCATAACTCCATAGGAATGATTCGTGCAATCTAAATGAAATGTCCCATGAATTATGTTGATCCGACTGAAACTATGTTTTTCATAAAAATATCTTTAAAATGATGCCGGTGTACTAAAAAAAAGAACAAATTCCCAAAAAACAATTGAAATTAAAATAATTTTTATTTCGATATTATTACCGCCTGAAATCTGTCTTTTAAGCTTGAATGAATATTTCATATTATACATTTCTTTATTTATACAGCCAACATATAGTATTATTAATTTTGGTAACAGGAACGTAATTTTCAGTCAAAAATTCTAACAACCGATTTTAAACTAGCGATGAACCTCACCTTATCTGAGATTACTTTCACTTATACACACGTTTTAAAATATATAAGTATTGAGATTTCGCATACTTAAAAATTAAACGATATTTAAAAAAAACTTGATATATATCTAACAGATAAACCAACAATGTTACATTCCAAAATATACTTTCTATAATACGGTACATGGTTAAGGTGTGTAGTAATTATATTTGCCACTAATTGATGCTTATTTTAAAGTCTAGCACAGACTCTGCTCCATCGATTTTCAATATTCAAAAGTAGTCGACGTTGGCACCACCTCTAGCACCATTTGTAGAAAGACTGTTATCTTATCTGAAAATTAAATAGAATTTTTTTATGAATTAAAAAAAAAACAAATATGTAAAATGCCAATTGTTTATAAGTGACGATGTGGCCCGGGATGGTAAACATATTAAGCCTAAAAGTATTGCCTCTCAAGTGTTGCTGGCTGGATACACATAATTGATGTTCGGTGACAGGTTTTCAAACTTAAGAATGGTTCTTAGACAGATGGGTATTTTTTAGAAAATGCCCTATGTTTTCGTGCACCGAAAGCTAAGACTCGTTATATAATTGGATAAGTGGATTTGAACATGCGCCCGATGACGTGGTATCCAACCCCACTACCGATCGAGCCATCATCGCTTCAAAACAAGAGCGTTTACCGCAATTTCTATTTAGATTGGCCTAAGATAAATAATATGGTAAGACTACCACGAAACAATTATTGAATCAATCCGCCTTTTTAAATCTCTTTACGCACAAATAATGCATATATATATATATATATGGACGATCTAATTTTAATTACCCGTGAATAAACCTAATTTGTATTTAGTTATTTTCGATTAAAGAAAATAATGTCTTCCTTAGCTTTATCAAATCGTAATGTTAATTAAGCAACGTTTGATTTTACAATTCGATCATTAGAAACTAATAACCTCTATAGCTCGAAGAAGAATAACTTACCGACTTTAAGAATTTGCCAATAACGTGACATACATTGTTTCTTAGAAAACAATGCAAAAGTATTTTTATATTTATTACATACATAATGTCACGTAACTTTAAACTTGCCAGTAAAATGTTTATAACATATGTAAAGAAAGATTTTATTTATTTCATTTATCTAACTTAAAACATATAAATGCATCGTAACCTCTGTGAATCAAATATTTCCTTATAAAATCCATTATAAGCTGAAATCTTTCAAAGTCGATACCTCTATAACTCGACGTCGGTCTCCTATGAAGTTCCACTTACAGAGGTTCTAGTGTATATAATTGTACAGGAGAGGCTATATCCATTGGTTTCAGCGGAATCAAGAGCGAGTAAGGCCAAATTATATAAGCAAGACGATTTCTTGGAAAATAAATACTTAGCGAATTATTGTACGTCTGGTTGCGATAATAAAATACTTGCTTAACGAACTTTCAAGTAAGCGTTATTTGATAACGTATCCTTTAGTAGTGTGTGTGTACCAGTGATACGTTTATTATTATACCAAAATTTGCTTAGATTTTTTTCATGTTTAATCATTTTTATACTATTGTATTTGGTTCGGATTTTCATTCTTTTACGTATTAAATATTTTTTCGCGTAGGGTAGTTTTATATAATAAATATATAGTATTTTTGCCTATGCGACTGCCTCGGTGGCGCAGTTGCATTACAGTACGACTGTCGTTCTGAGATCGCGGGTTCGATCCCCGGGTCGGATTAAGTGATATTGGGTTTTTCTACTCAGTATTATCCCGGAGTCTAGAATTTGTGCTCGATATGGCGACAGGCTCACTCCCTGTCACATCTGGAACGGAACTAAGCTCGGCGGAATGCGGGTGGTGTAGTTCGCTATTTTACCTCTGCCTAACCCTTCGGAGATAACAGGCGTGAGGTGTGTATGTATTTTTATACTGTGTAACAATCAGTAGCAACCAAAGAATTAAAACTTAACACAAGTCCACTAACACAAACTCCCCCTAAAGGACTACAATTTTTATAATTATGTATTATTAAAATATACCATTTTTACAAAGTGACATTTGTGCAACGTAACAAATTATTGTGAATTATTGTAGTTGGCAATACTGATGTATATTTAAGATTTCTCTGTGTATTTTTTGTATTCACGATCCTTTAAAGGGCAGACACTACCCATCGCACATCCCCTCCTCTAACCCTAGCTACGCCTTTGACCGCAATATCATCTGATGAAGTGACGATGTGGTCCAGAATCGTAAACACACTAAACCTAAAGGCACTTGTTTTCAAGAGATGCTGCCGGAACACAGTTCGACGATAAAACCTTTACCTTTTCTAACGATGTTTTCATTAACCGGAAGCTAACTATAGAGTTATGCGAAATCCGACCACACCACCATTATCGGTTCAAAATAATAAAATGTATTATATTTACCCATGAACGGGAGTGTATAACCCCATTTGACGAATGGCAAATAGACGAGCAAACCGCCGAAGATAAAAGCCGCAGCGTACATATACTCCCACTGCGGATTGTCCACTATCGGACCCACCACTAAATACGCCGACACGAATAACACCACGTACGGAATTATTATGGGCACCTAAAAATAAACAAATCTCAATAAATTATTCTTAACTATAAAAAACAAAACATCATCAAATCATCTACACTCTCTCTACGTTTATAACTACATCCACTTACTTACTTAGGAGTCTAAAAACATAGAAATTTAAGAAAAATAAAGAAATTAGAGAAAAAAAAAAAACCATGTTTACAAAAAGTTATACATAAATAGATTTCGTATGTGTAGGAAAAAAAGAGCGTGTGTACAAAGTACACGTGTCAGAAGTGAAACTTCTTTGTCAATGTTTATTTTATATCCGTAAATTATTAGTAAATTCAAATTCAAAAATTCTTTATTCAATTTAGGCCCTGATAAGTTGCTTATGAACGTCAAAACACTACAACACAAGGATGAGATATCAGAGACCGAGAAAGAGATAAATAAATATATATGCCGACTTTATGAAATAAAGTCATGCGTACACTTATTCAAGAACGATTATATACGTAATATTACATAAATAATGTATACGATCCCTATATCAAATGTTTTTAAAATTTGTCTGTTTGTCCCGGTTAATATCCGGAACGGCTTAACCAATTTTAATGGGACTTTTTGGTAAATAGACGAAGTTACTCGGTGAAACTTTTATTTTTCTAAAATCATTAGGGGTCCGCTTAAAAAATTAAAACTTATAAAATTGTGAATATAATCCCATTCAGTCCACGGTTTTACTGTTTGAATCTGTTAGAATTAGCTTTGCTTTCTGTTAGGACCAAAAATAATTTCAGAAAAATTATTAGGTTTCGGCATAAAAAAAATAAAACACAAGAAATTAAGAATAAACATTATTATTTTTGTCTCTTTCTCGCTCGCAACTAAAATTCTACTCACATTGCGCGCAAAAAAGTTTCACTTCAAAAACTAAAAACAAAAAACCCTGTCAACTTACTTGAATATTACTTTTTTAAGTTAACTTTCGACGATAACTTGGACCCGTTAAAATATCTAACGTATCTTCTGGGGTCCTCGGATCCCAGGTTTATGAAACAATGGTCTATGTTATACGATTTAGTATATTTTTTTTTTTCAACATTCTAAATTCCGTTAAAGTGACATACCTTATAGGGTCTCGGTGCGTGCGGTTTAGTGTATCTCATAACGATCAGTGCCAACATGGCGCCGCCATAAAATATCCATGCCGTGAATGAGAAGAAATCAATCAGCGAATCAATCGTTCCGTACAGCACCATCGCGACAGCTATCAAAGACTATAACAATAGTTTTACATTAACATCTTCTGTTAAATATAATTGACAAAAACAAAAACATCGAAGACATTTTCTTTATCAGCCGATTTCCTTTAATATATTTCAATTTCTTTTAGTATGAGGCGTAATTTTGTAAGTTATGAGTCGCGTAATGTTGCTTCTACTGAAATTCGATTAGATCGCCAAGCGGGCATATTTAATTTAGTTGCCATTTCATGCTTTTACGTGGTGTTTGTATCATATAGTGTGATGCATTATAAAAAATATGCATTTATGAAGAATTAGATGAAAGATACACTCAACATGAAAAAAAAAATGTAGGCAAAATCTACCTACCACATTGTAGAACCTCAAAAATATATTTTTCCGCATCGAACATTTTTCTACAAAGAAACGTGTTAGTTCTTCTGCATTCAGTACTTATACAGTACGCTACCCTTACTCCCTACTCCCCAGTACCCGATCATCACATATGACGACTGAAATTTAGTTGTAATTACGCGTCGTGTGGTGTCGGCCAAGTATAGTACCATCCCATAACTTCCCGCGGGTGTCGTAAAAGGCGACTAAGGGATAAAAACCAGAAGATGGGCAGCAGCATCCTCTGAGTACCACGAACACCTACTTCGATTACCAACCTGCCTGCCAAGTCTGGTGATTATGGCAATCCTTCTCTTATGAACGGGACAATAATAGTCCACGGGGCACTGTGTAAATCTTTCGGGGAGACCTATGGCCAGCAATGAACGTCTTTCTCCTTAATGGATGGACGTATTACACGGGCAAATGCGCATTTTCCTATTTTTACACCTCGTTATTTATTTGTTTTTAGAAAGTATTATGTATTTTAACACATCAATTAGAACATTATATTTTTTTCAGTTTAATTTCATATTTTTATTTAGATGGGCAGTAGCATCCTCTGAGTATCACTAGCCTCTACTGCAATCGCCAACCCGCCTGCCAAGCGTGGCGACTATGGCAATCCATCCTTATTGGGGGAGACCTATGTCCAATAGTGGACGTCTTATAGTTGAATGGATGGATGGACGCGCGACTCAGAACTCACAAAATTTACGCTCATTTGACTAAAGTCTTCTCTTACCAGAAAAGCCTAATACCGTTCCATTTGATGACCATTTCTGTAGAACTTAATAATATATACTAAAGGGTTTATAATTTACAAGGTGTAAAATAAAAAAAAAATACAAAACTTACGTGAAATATAAGTCCAGGAGAAGGAGTGAATCGACGAACATGGACATAAGATAAAATATCTAAGAGATGACCTTCACGCGATGCCGCGAAACAGAGCCTTACGAGTGGAAAACAAATAGTCATTAGATATACATACATATCTATCTATTCTAATCAAAACAGTAATGTCATAAAAGATCATATTTATTAAACTAGTAATTTATAGGAAAAGCATAGAATTAACGCAGCATGGATGAAATGGCGGCAGGTTACGACTACTACGTGTGATCCGCAAATCTCTTTTAAATTAAAGGGGAAGATTTACAAGAACATAATACGACCTGTCGTCTTGTATGGATCAGAATGTTACCCCATAAGGTGACGGATGAAAGAAGATTACATGCAACTGAGATGCGAATGTTGAGGTGGATGTTTGGGGTAACAAGAATGGACAGGATTAGGAATGAGTATATTAGAGGAAGTTTGAAAGTGGCGCCAATAACAGAGAAGTTAAGAGGCGGTCGTTTGTCCTGGTATGGACATGTGATGCGAAGGTAGAAAGAGGATGTTGTAAGAAAGGTATTGGATAAAAATGTGGACGGTTACATGGGAAGGGGAAGACCAAAGAAAAGTTGGATGGACTATGTGAAAGATGATATGCTTAGGAAAGGAGTGAATGCGGAGATGACAACAAAGAGAGATGGAATGGAAGAGAAAGACATTTTTCGCCGACCCCAAATGAAAATGGGAAAAGGGTAGGGAGATGATGACAATTATTTACGGTGTGGTCTGCCCAATCTAACCCGACCGGTTAGCTAACACCGTAAACTTGTGAAAAGTCTATCCATGTGACACGCTAATGCGCGTCGCGTTCCAGGATCAGCAAGAGCTACCCTTAGAGGCTTTAGTCGCGGTAAATGTAGAGTAGCATCTGATATTTTGCAAATTTTATTTAATAAAATCGTTTATCCTGAAGAACGTGGTCAGGATAATGGGACAAATTTATTATAATGTCATTGGCCCTTGATAAGCGTGCAAAGTTTAAATTTCACCCGACATTTTGAATTTAACGAAAATTGAGTTCGAAGATTCCGTCCCATTGATACCTACATACAGGGTCGTACCATAATATAAAGCAAGTATCAGCGTTAATCAGAATAGTTTCAAATGTATTAATTACCTTCCAGCTACGAATAATGTGCCATTAGCTGATCCAAACGTGGATATGGTAACAGCTAACGGCATAAGCCACGCCATCGAGCCGAGCAGACGATTACCAAAAGTTACTGCAACCGCCTCGCTGTCCGCCATCTCACTCGCCGACATCACAGCCAAGTAAGACACGTTTATGAGAGCGTAGCACAGTGTTACCAGCGGTATACCGATTATAATACTTAGCGGTAGATTCCTACAAATATTTTCAGCATTAAAATACATACTTAGATTTTGGAGTGTAAACTTTTTAAGAGGCGTTGACCGATTCTCGGTAGGGGGAAAAACTTATAAATTCACGTTACTATTGCTATGACGTCAGCAGTAAATATGCCACAGTACGTCAAATATCAGATGGCGTTAAGTGCTGGCGCTCAGAGATAGATAATCAAATTTATACTTACGCAGCCTATATCGTTTGTTTTGATTATGAATAAACTATGTATATGAAAATGTACATAATTATTGCTCGGAGCGCCAACAGATGTAAAAACCAGATAGTTGTTATGTTTAAATGTTACGTTATGTTAATAATTTAAATAAAAAAAATTTAAACATTTAAAAACATTTTTTTCAAAGTTTCGTGTTTTTTCTTCTGACGGTAGTCCATACACGCCATCTTAGCCCAGTTTTTTTTTTTTCGCAATGACAAAATCCTGTAGACTGGAAGTATGTAGACAGCTTTACCGAACTTTATAAGCTAGCCCTTAGGTACTCGTATATATAAATTCTGCTAAATTTGCCCCGTACTAAACCTATAGTGGTTAAAGGAAACTACGGTCCCATAGAGAACCCATGTAAGTCCGTGTACTGTGCACGGATGTAGGATGTGTGTAATACGTGTTACGTTATTGCATATTTAGCTGCCTCCTGATAAGGCTGACACTCAAAGGTTGTGTATTTAATTTACGAATATTTTAAATACTAAATAATTACTATATCTGAAGTTAGTGTCTTATGTCACACTTCGTATAGGTAATTAATTAGTCGATTAGTCCGTGGTGAATTTTAAGAAGATATTTTAGACTTTTAAGATGTTTCTTACATGTGGATTTATACTATCAACCTGAATTGGGAATGAAAATTCTAGCTTAGCAAAAACAAATTGTATAACACAATTGGACAGTAATATCATTTAAAAAAGTCTCAAAAGGATTGTTTACCTATTCCTAACAAGTTCAAAGTTTCATAGTACTTGAAACTGTCGGTCTCAGAGTAAAAGAAATCAGCTAACCTTCTAAACGATTTTTAGATAGAATAACCACTGACCCCGTTCGGTATATTCATAATTTTCTTTACCACCTATTGTTATATTTACCTAAATATAAATTTATACCTAGTACCTTCACCTAAATTCGTTACTAGTTCTGGCAACACACATATTATGTATGTACTTGTGTGTGTACATATATTATAGTTTATGTTATATAGCAATTCAGATTCCATTGGTGAACAAAAAAACACAGCCTATATTTTTTATCAGTACTATTTAAGGTGATTTCGATTAATAATAAAAATAATAATAATCTAATAATAAAAAAATTATAAAATGATAGTTTAAAAACTATATTTATTTATAACGAATTTGGAATAGATAAATAAAGATGAGTATTGGGAGCCGTTCAAGTACCTACTACGTAACAAAGACTATTTATTATATTTATGTATGTAAGCAGAATTTTACATATTTTTTTTAATTTCTTAAATCCTCACTTGTACTATCCTGGACCACATTTTCACTTAGCATTTTATTGTAACCAGGTGAGATTGTGATCAAAATACTGACCCTTATACAGTATTAAAAAAAAACGTAATCCTTGAACAGTTCCATTATGGGTAAAGATTAGCAAAACGGTAACTATAAAAATGTAATAGTATGTGTACTGACTTAGATGGATTCTTAATTTCCTCAGTGACATAGTTGAGGTTATTCCAGCCGTCGTAAGCCCATAGTCCGGTGTAGAATGCGGTGGCAATGTTGCCGAGAGTGGCCGTGCTACTGGCGAAGTTGGGCTCCTGTAAATGTCGCGTATTACCTGCACCATACGAACACAACCACCCGTCAATCAATATACAAATATCAACATCCCACAACAATACATTCACAAACTAATGGATTTTCATTAAAAAAAAATCATATGAGATAAATTTTGAATTCCATATATATCATTAGCTGTTTCGGCGAACTTCGTACCACCACCTTAGAATGAGTAAATGTTGTGCTATCTTTTTTTCTCGAGTCTTAGACAAACGAAAAGAAATCATCGAAATCAGACAATCCGTTCTTGAGTAATCATTAAAAAAACCGTGCCATATAAATTGAAATGAATGAATTATCTTCATTTTTTCGTAAATTATTCCGTTGTTTTATTCTGCTATTCGGGGCGGAGACAAATCCAACAAATTAAAAAAACATAAAGTACACAGCCGTTCTTGGATTATAAATGATGTAACTAACGCAACTTTCGTTTTATAAATATATAGATTTAAGTAGGTATTATATATTAATCATTCTGTATTATACTAAACTATACTGTGCTAACACGTTTAAATGTATGCATGTAATTAAAACATAAATATTAAAACTATTCCTATTTTTCTCCATTCGATCTTTTGGATTAATTAATTTCAGATATCATGGTTCGATCCACAGAACGGAACGAGATGTCGGCACCGGATTGAGCATCCCTAACAACATTTACCGATAATGTAGATTCCTTTTGGTAAAATAAATAAATGAAAAGATATAAGTAGTTCCTGAAATTACTTCCTATATGCAACCTCAAAAACTTTACCTCTTTGAAAATATTAGTGGAGATGGCACATTGATGTTAGATAACTTAGAGTATGACAAAATGGATGAAATGAAGTCTCGAAGCGTAGTTATGCATTACCTAATATCAGTTTATAAGCTCCACCACAGACGATAATTGCAACCGCTACTAATTTAGCTGCAGTGAAGATATTCTGTACATTTGTAGCTAAGTTCACGCTATAGCAGTTTACCGCTAAAATCATCACTGTGAAGGAAAGCAATTGTATATTATTGTTTATGGATTACGTCTGCTTTTAATAAACTCGGTTCACGAGGCATGCCAAATATTTGCTATATTTCATTTAGACAACAAAATGACAAGAGATGTAGACTGGGTTTTATCTTTTCGTAACTTCTTTCAAATCCCGGTGTTTGTACATGAAACTGAATTAATCATAAACTTAGTTTGACTTTATCCAAAGAACAGTTTTATAAATTACTAGCGACATTTCCTATATGCCTATTCTTATATTACAATTACATAAATCAATTAACAACCAAACTAAAATATCTCTTTAGCTGCCTCAGTTCTAAATAATTAAATTAGATAATATAAATGGAACCAACGTTAGAGTAATGTCAAATTCAGTGGCAAATAATATCTACACGCATTACGCATATATACATATATGTACGATGTCTATTAACCCCACACGACACTTTAAACATGCCAATTGAGGATGGTCCATAAAATCGATAGGTTCTTAATTAAAACAGTTCAAATATCTATTTGCCTACCATCTCGATATATCCATTTAATTTTCTTACCAATACAAATGATCGCAACTAATTTGACGAGCGAGACCGGCGGCTCACACTCCGATATGAACGGCTCCACTGCATATTTAGCGAAACTCAAGCATATTATAGCCATTTGTGACGGTTTCAATACCAATGTTGATACCTGGGATGTTTAAATTTTTTTAATCAATACGACATGCGGCGAAATTTAGTAAATTGTAATTTCGTTGAAAATAAAGAAAATATTAATTGTCAAGTAAAGTTTTACCCATGAAAACAAGAATGCCGGTGGTCCACCGAATGCATCCATGAAATAGGCGTATTCAGCGCCTGAAGACGTGTTCATAGTCCCCAATTCTGCGTACGCAAGCGCACCTGATTGAAACATAACACAATATTTGTACTATTTTTTTTCTTAATAGTTTAACAAACTCAAATACGAAAGATTCAGATTATTTTCGAACTATTCCAAGACAAACGTGATAAATTAACAATTTCCTTATCATTTAATACAGTGTTTAAATCTTTAACACGTGATTTAATTCAGAACTGTAATGAAAAGGCTTAATATGAATGAAGAAATTTTCTTTATTAGATTTCTCGAATTGGTTTTTGTTTATGTATCAATTTAATATGACGTTTTAGTATGATAAAATATGTTCATTAAAATCATTTATAACAATATTACGTGTGAGTCAAGAACTTTTTAAAGACATTCTCGTAAATCATAAGATAAATATAGTTTGAAATTATCGTTTGTCCTTCATGCGGCTACGTATCGTGTTACAAAAGAATTTTTGAATAGAGACAAAATAATTATTGTACAGCCACGTTACATTTTAAAAACTCATTTGTTCTAAGAAATCACACGAAATCTATATTATTATCTCCATCTGTTATATAAATAGAACCGTTCATTGTCACACTACGTATTGATTTTATTGAAGAGTTGATTGGTTGGAATATAGGAAACAAATGGACCAAATAACATTTTGCAAATAGATCGTATCGTATATATATAAGGTTAACTGATAGAAGAGAAATTGTTACAGTTACTGAGTTACAGTATAACTAGAGTTTTTAAATACCATTTCGAAAGAGATAAGTTGAATTTACAAAATTTAAGACTGTACCTACAATTACATATTTAATTTATAGCGTATGGAAAAAAAAACACAACTAGATCATAACAAACATATTATTAGATCCTTATATATGAAATCAGCGTTTTATATGGAAAAAGTAAAACGAAAAAAAATAAATATTATGAAATTATATATTTAATCAGTCGATGTATGTACCATTATTATTTATGCACTTTCACCATTTTATAGGTACCTACATAGTTAATTTATTCCAATGCAAAAAAAATTGATACAATATTTGAAAGGGGTTTGGACTGCCTCATCGGAATTGAATCTGTTATAGCAAAGTCTAAAGAGTGTCTCTATCGATCCATCCATTCAACCGAAAGACGTCCACTGCTGGACATAGGTCTCCACAACATAGATCTCTACGACGATCGGTTTCTTAGTGTGTCGTTCATTAGGGGGATTATTGCCATAATCGGCATGCTTTGCAGGCGGGTTGGAGATCGCAGTCAGGTGTTTGTGGTACTCAAATGATGCTGCTGCCCATCTCCATGCTAAAGAGTATTGTGGTTTCCAAATGGTATTCCAACCGCAGTTCCTCTAATTTAGCAATCGTCTGTTGTGAAGTATGAGGTCTGGCGTAGTCCTAGAAGAAGCAGTGGGCTGAGAGACTGATCAGTCTCGGTTGTTTTAACGTCTAGCTTTTCCATCATGGTTTGCAATTTTTGACAATACAAAACGCCAATTTCATATATAAGCACCTATTAACATCCAACGTGGCAATATGGTCAGCCTTCTGGGAACCTTCCCTTCCCGTCCCGGCGAGCTGGACGGCAATTATTATTTATAGAGGTAATAGAAATAATTAGGTATTTTTATTTAGTTTTTTTAAAATTTAATTATGAATTTTTGTATAAATTAATGCACTTTTTGATTTGAATAAACTTGATTAAATAATTTCAGGACCTAATATTTATAATATATTTATATAACAAATATACGTGAGAATGTATATAAAAAGATTATATTAGACGATAAATAAAAGTTTATGTATTACATTCTGTTGCCACGCTGGTTGCTAAACTTATTAGTTCTTGCTCATAGAAATTTGAAGGTGAAAAAAAATCTTGATATCATTAGGAAATAGAAAACGGCAATAAAAAACATTGGAATTAAAAGAAATACTCACCAAGCAATGAGAGCAAGCCACATGCCATCCAAATGATGAGGCTTATACCCACTGAGCCTGTGCGCTCTATAAGCCCAGAGGGCGAGACGAATATTCCTGATCCTAAAACAACATAATATATATATTTGCATATAGTATAGAGACCCTATAGAGACTGGCCACAAAGTAAATGAATATTCAAATTTTTCATACAACCTTATAAAAAAAAAAATCTTTATTGCAAATTTGTTTTAGTAATGACAGGTAAAAGAAATCCATGTCTTTTGCTATAGTATAAAACTATGTCTATAAAAAGACAGTGAGTTTATGGAACAAGTTCATATTTAAATACGCACTATAATAATACATACTGAGTAGTTTAATTAAGTAAAATCCCATCAATGAGAAATGTAGACATTCCATTTTTTTTAAACATTCGATTAGATTTAGTATAAGATGTTTGCGGGGTTGTGTTGTGATTAAAACTCCTATCCCTATATTGACATGTTTGGGGATAGCGTTACAGGATCAGCAAATGTATATCAAGACTAGAGTTAGGCGTTTTCGTTCATATTTGTCATCGATGTTCGTCCGTTGCTGAAATCGTTATTTTTCGCATTGTTTTTCACCGTAGTTTTTTTTTAATTAATCATGTTTCAACTTTTTATTAATATATATTGTAACAACAGCGTTTTCTTATATTTATTTATGAACTATAATTCCGACGCATTTGTTTTGCAAAATATTGATGCATGACTGTCGACAGTCATCAGACAGATCGATCTGATAACGCCATGTTGTTACCCGGTTCGGGCGGTGTCGTTAATATTCGGTAACATACGCACCCAATCGGGCACCAGCACGTTATAATCGGTTGTCATTCATATGAACCGTTAATTAAAATATTGGCATGGAATTCCCGCATCGTATATTGTCACAGTTTTTCAAAATCAACCACATCTAACCCATACCTATCTAGAATCGTGGCAAATTAACCCGATACGATGATGGCGACTGTCGATCGTCATCGCTCTTAAACTGTCCCTATTAATATTAGTAATAGGAATAAAAGATTATTCCATATCCTCTTTTATAAAAGCAACATATCCAATCCAATATCTAACATGTGTCGCTTGTATAACAATGTTTTATCATGTAACACTCCTAATGCAGAGCCACTATTGAAATATTTCCTTTAAATTTATATAGGATTACATATATAATTAGGAAATACATGGATTTATTTTAATGTTTAAAGCATTTAAAAATTACTGTTTGCTAAAAATTTATGGTAGCAACGATATGGAACTTTTTGTGCGTACATATGATGATTGGTTTATGTCAAAATTATTATCTAAATCTAATCTAAATTATAATCTAGCTTAAAACTGTGTAACATTTCTTATTTACATTTCTATTGTTTGTAATCCGTAATGTATGCCATAATAAAAAAAAGGAGATTAAATCATGTATTTTAATCGTTTGATAAATGGTTATGGTGATCGTAAGAAAGTCTTTAATGGCGCGTAGGTAAATGAACTCACTTACTAGGCAAACATGAAAAAAAACATAATAAATACCTAGTTAGTCATAATTATGCTAAATGTAAAAGAAGTTCCAGTGACAAGTGACAATTCAATTCGCGCGCTACGTTAAAAATTTTGCAAACTTGTAATCTTTGTATCGTGATCACGTACGTGACGAATTACATTTTTTTTTCCTTTATTTCAAATCGGTTTTAAAGCCATTTTGTAAAAATTGTATTTTTCCTTATTATGTTTTGTTTAACTGACTATTAATTGTAATAAGATTCTAAAATGTAATAATCTAATTTATTTAGATATAAGATCAGCCGATTTCTATAATACTTTAGAACGCCAGGAGTACCATAATATTGTTAAGTGAGTGCATGCAAATGAATGTTTTAGAAGCTCAACTGGTGTCCCTAATTCACATAATGATCTGTTGACACATAAATAAGTTACAAGTGATTAACTTAATTTTAACTTAAAATTTAGTTAATTTAAAATATACGAGCGTTCACACGTATTTTACTAAATTTTAACTTATTCCATAAGCCGCTCCCACCTACTTGACGAAAAAATTAACTCGATCCTATTCTACTCGTTCACTAAATAACAATTTAGTCAACTTGGAACTTATAACTAAAGAACTTTAAGTGGTTGTTTACACGAGTTGTTTTAGTTAAAGTTAAGTTAATCCACCGTCCATTCAACCGAAAGACGTCCATTGATGGATCATCCTCAAAGATCTCCACGACGACCGGTCTTGCGCTACCCGCATCCAGCGGATTCCCACGACCCTCATCAAGTCATCCGGTCCACCTTGTGGGGGACCTACCCACGCTACGTCTTTCGTGCGTGGTAGCCATTCGAGAAGCCGTTGGTCCCATCAGGCATCGGGTCTACGAGCAATGTGCCCAGCCACTTAAGTTTAGCAATTCTTCGGGCAATGTCGGTTACTTTGGTTCTTCTGCGTACTATTCCTGATTCGATCACGCAGTGAAACTCCAATCATAGCCCTTTGAGATTACTTCAATCACTTGCCACGTATTTACTTGTAAACAGCCTATGTCCAGCAGTGGACGTCTTTCGGTTGAATGGATGGATGGATGAAGCCTATAGTGTATAATATACTTTAAATAGAACCACATATAGTATCAATTAGATAGATAAACAAAAATGTTTATCTTATACCAGGATGTGTATTTTAATAGAATATAATTCAAGGATATTCGTCTGACGTAGAATTAATAACACAACCATGTGATGAAAAATAAATAATGTGTCACATTCTGCAGCATGATTGTTTTTAATAAGATTAAATATATTATTTTAAATCATGTGTGACATCGTATCAGCATGTGGTGTTTGTTTAACAAATATTTGCTGAGTTATTAATTGTTTGATAAATTAAATACATTATTCAAGTTAAAAAAAAATATCACGCGCTGAAGAAAATAAATATTGAATATTAAACATTTGTTTTTACTATGTTAAGACTTCTCAGGTATTTATATTTATTTGCTTATATCACGAACTAATAACACAGTTTATTGACCAACGTGATTCTTTCTTTGTTCCAAAAACGGGAGACAGGGTGAGTCAAAAAATTGTTGAAAAGTTAAAATGTCTAAAATTTTACAAAAGTAATACTCGAAAGACCGACCCCATCCATACCAACAAATTTGATTGATACGATAACAATTAATATTAAGAAAATTAGAAAATTCATCATACCGATCATAGTACCGACGATTAAAGCCACCCCACTGAAGAGTCCCACCCGTCTCTTGAGGTGAACAGGGTCGTCCGGAGCTGCGTCCGACCCCTCCAACTGTGTAACAAACTTGAATTAAGTACTTATTTCAATTTATTAACTATATACATACTTACGTTCGAAAAATAAATGCAATTATTCGATATAACTTCGTTCATAAATTATCTACGTCAATTAGATCCATAATTATTGCAAAACACAATTTTAAAAAAACAACCTCCGTCAATGCGATACAGTGCATTTTCATAACACGCTGCACTCGACACTCTTGTACATTACAAGCAGGTACTGGGTTTCCGTAAAGGACCTTGAGATATGTAGTTTCCCTTAATTACTGTGGGTATAGTGCGGGGCAAATTCTGTCATATAAATTCATACTTATTTAGTAAAAAATAATAATTTTCACATTATAAACAGACACTTCAATATTATTTATTAGTATAGGTGTCATACAGTAGGTAACTATATTACATCTTACATATTACATCGAGCTCCCCCCTGGACGGATGGTGGGAAGGGGCCCGACTCGACATGGCAAGCTGTTTGCCTGTCATGTACTTTTGGTCATTCCAGTCACTAGGGCGACGCGGAGCATCATGCTCTATCCCGTGTCGTCCGCCAAAAGGTGGCGGATGATACCGTGGGTTTAGTAGGTATTCCTGACGCTTCACGCCGGGCGAGTCCCACATACCCCCCTGGCATCACTAATCCGGAAGTAGAATCTCCCGGATTAGAGATGGCAGAGAGGACGCGTAAATGCATTTCCCATGTTAAAAAGGTAAATACATATATAACAAAATTGGAACCATTAATTTTTAATATGAGCCAATCCTTTTTAAATAAAAAACGGCTAATTAAGATATTGTTTGAATATTGTAAAAGCCTTACAAGATTCAATTACAAACGCAAATTAATATTCCGGTTTTAGGATGTGATTAATTTAGTATTCGTACTGGAGCACGAGGCTTTTTATTTTTACTTTAGGCTTAAGAGGACATGCGGTCGGAAAAATAGGCATTTCATAAATCTATTGCTATCGCGTTGGGCCCCAAAGAAAGGATTGTAAAACACGAAAGGGACAACTGCAGCTCGGGCTGATTTTACCGTATGCAAAATAGACGAAGACATCACTTCGTAGTACCCTGTTTCCTCCAAAACTGAACTATTTTTTAATTTTCTTTCAGTTTTAGAATAATAAAGACTTTGGCTATGCTTGTACGTTTATGCTTTTTTAGATTTTATTCATCAAATTTATTTGACATACGTCTAAATATGGAGGTAAAAATCGAGCATTTTTTCATTTTCAAAGACTAGTTTCTATAATAACCAATTTATGGAAAAAATCAAAACGTACGGGGGGCATGGCAGTATTTGATATATTATTTGGTACAAAAATATTTAAAACTTTATTATTCTACTAGTATTATAAATATAATTATAATCTTATTTCGATATCTAGATTGTTAAGGGCTGCAGTAATAACATTAACTGCATTAAATTTTCCTTTACTGGTGGTAATTTATAACGTTTAGAATATAATAAATCAAATTTAAAACCTCGAGTTAATAGATATATGTCGAGTTACGTTTGTATGCATATGTTTACACACGAAACTCGTAACTGAAGGCCGTGCTGGTAATCAAATTTCTCAAAAAATACTTCACGTCACAATTATCGCGTGGGATTTTTCACGTGATATTTTGCAATGCATACTTTACAGCGGAGACTGTGGATGCGCGGATTTATCGACTTTGATTTGAGTTAGGTACACAAAACATTTTCCTGTTTATTTGAATATCAATGGAATTTAAACGTTACATATTTTTGGTTATAATTGTAACATAATAATTATAAATAGTATGTATAGTACCATATTAGTTTGTTAGTTAGTTTGTTTATTTCTTATACAGTGATATAATTCTCTAAAATAAAATATATGTATATCTATTTTATTAAATTTTCTTTGGTATTCATTTATAAATTTAATGTCCTAAACAATGCAAAAATATCGACTATCGAAAAATTTTATGTAAATAACAAACCTTAATTTTCATTATATCTGAACTTACAATAAAATGTAATATGAAACGATCAAATTACATCGACTGACTAGGCTAACAATAGGTTTGCTTGCAATAGCAGTTTGTTTAAATGTTACTAAACTTGCAAGTGTACCTACATGGAGAATAAAGTGAAAAATAACCATTTAGTACACTCTATAGGATAAGTTGAATACTAAAAATATAGACCACAATATAAATATAAGAACACTCACAAAACATTTTTAAAAACTGATTTACAAGGACTGAAAGACATCTTTATTATCCAAGTAATGTGGTACTTATTCATATTACGGGCATTGTTCTTTAGACTTTTATATGTACAATGTTAAACCAAAATATAAGTAAGAACAGTTAATAATACAGAATATTACATAAAAAATATGGCAATATTACTACTAGTACGTGTAAAAAAAATTGCATTATAAACTATTTACTTTCATTTTGAAAATTGCTTTAAATTTTATTTACAAAATATAGTTATATATTCAGGGTTTAGAAATGATTTTAATGTATGGTATACCTTGTCTCCTGGGTTGAGTTTGCCGTCGGCGAGCGCTCCCGCCGTGCCGTCTTCGGCGTCACAGCCTGTGGAACACCCGCGCCATACCAATCCGCCTTCGCGTGCACTCCCTGTTTGGAAATATGAAAATAATATATTATTTAACTTCATATTACATTTAAAAAATCATTATCTAGGCACAACCCTGAATGAAAAGACAAGACCTGATTTTGGTGGAAACATTGCATTTGACCAGAAAATCTATCAGTATAACATAGGTGCATACTAAAAAATATTTGTTATTTTCATCGATCTGATTTTTAAACGCGAATTAACGGAATAAGCTACCTTCGTCTGTCTTTCCAAATTCCCACAATACTAGTGGTCTTCAAAGGAAGAGTGAATCAGTTTTAATTGAGCAAGCCGTACAATCGACGGCCTCATCCTCACTTTTAATCAAGCGTAATCAGTTAAGCGTCGAGCAGTTAAAAAAAGTAAATTCCTAAGATATCGAGAGTCTCAGCCATCCATTATGCTGACCTACACCTACCACAGCTAAAGCCTTTAGGAAGGTCTGGATATTAACTCATTGATCCCGGAGTACGACACGCCTATACAATAATATGACTTTGACTGGTGTATGGTGATCGCTACTCAGTCAGGCATGGAAGCTCTACTGCCTTTTTCTAAGAGAGCAAAGGTCTTATTACTGACATAGCAACACACAGTAGTTTGCCCAGAAAATCTTCTGTTACTAATCATTTTTGTCTGGAACAAGACGGATATATAGAAATGACAATGTTCTTAAATATACTTCATTAAAATATTTGTTTTGTTTTTTCTAAAAAAGACACACCCACATCTTGGTAATTATTCTAGTCCCAGCATTTAGGTAATTTGGTGAGATTGAAATTAGAACAAAGAGATTTTCAAATACCTCCGGTGCTGAAATCTAAAATAGTTACTCTAATATATAATTTACGTCACAATTTCTACTGATATAAATTCAATGTAAAATGGACGTTCTTAGTGAGCTTTATCACAGAAATACCAGCTCACTTGCCAAAATACTCAGTAAATTTGTTATAATGATACTATTAAATGTGTAATATTTAGACGAAAGTGTTGAAATGTTACGATAATGTTAATTGTAAATGAAATCGCAAGTGTTGGATCCGACCTTCATCTATATAATTCAATATTTACTCAATATTGTGCTTGGATATGATATTCTCATCTAAGGATTCGGACTCGTTAAAATACAACCAAAAACCAAGTGCGGCTGGGTATAGCCTCTAGTCTACATGTTACGCTAACTGGAAGTATACGAATGCATCAATTGGATCCACTGCAAGTACATCTCGAATAGACCAGAAAAGTTTTAATCAGTCGGTTTCGTTTTTTACCGAGTAGTGTTCACATCTCTGCACACTATACGTAGATACATGGGACCTTAAGATCCGTAATTTCTATAAACATCTCAGCCTAAACCAAGAACAGTACCACATTGGTACCTTGGTGCTAGCTTTCACTCTCCAGGCTGAGAACTTTAAGCGCATGCACCAAAAGTTCAATGACGCTGTCAAAGCTCTTCCGGTAAACAGAATTTAGTCAGTTCGAAAAAACATGACACCAGTTACCAGCCGTAAGTAATCCTATGTATTATGATGTCATATCGTAGGCCTAAATAAGTTTTGATCAAACACTCTACTCACATAAATCTAATTCTGCTTTTGTAGTAATAATATACTTTAAACATTAACGAAAATAATTAGTTTAAAAATAAATATTCATTGTAGAGTTACACTAATAATAGTAAAGAGTATAAATTATTGTGTGACTTTAAATTTTCTTTCAACGTTATATGCGTATTACAAATCGATATTCAGTTAATAAAAACTTCTTCACTTTTTATTTTTTTATTTGCAAACACGTATTTATCAATAAAACATTGAATTTAAATAAAAGAATATCTTTGACTCTGCAGGTCGGTGTAGAAAACGTTCATAAAATACCGAATGTATATCAATTTACTTAGCGATAAATATTACCTATAATAACGCGTACCCGTAACCAACGAGCATGTATGTAAGGACTCATGGAAGTATAAGAAGCGAAAGAGGTGTGTCATGTATGTATGTATGTATCTTAAACGAAAATCCCTGTCACTAATTGACTTCACGTATTTTAATTTTTCAGTATTTATTATATTAGTCCAAATTTATATTCTAAAAATTAAGAAAAAAATGCTTTACTAACTTTGCTAAACATATAACATTGAACAGAAAATTAAAAGTCTATGGTGCTTCATGAAATCATAGAATATTTTACAGATGTTTGTAAAACAGAAATTTTTAAGGTGTCAGAAAATAATTACTTTTCAAAATAAATAATAATAAAAATATAAGGAAATTACATTGAACGTTCATGGTTGCAAAAAACCTATCTTCTTTTCGCAAACATGAAGCATAATTACAAATAATTAGGCTGATGATAACAATAGTCAATATCCCTTACCTGAGGCCATAGGAATAAATTAACGGAAATGTAAAATGAAACGTTACGGGCTTGGCATTTGTTACAATGACATTATACAACCTTCAAAAAATGTATATCACTGTGTTCTTAGTGAACGGTATGGATACAAATAAACCTAATATTTACCTATCACCTGTGTATTCATCATTATCACAAGTAATCAGTAATAGAAGAGTAGGAAATACCTATAGACTAAAATATGATTATCTTATCAATAGATGTAATTTTACGTTTCGACCTAGAAACATAAAAAGTCGAGAACTAGGACATTTTTACAAAAGGTAAACACTAAAAAGATTAAAAAAATAAGTGTGCATACTTTCCAAATTAATCATTTACGAATTGGACTTACGTTTATGTTAGACCTATAATTCTGGTAACTTTTGAGATATAGTGTTTCTTATCAAATAACATATACCTACAAAATGATTCTTTAAAAGTACATATAAGTACGACGTCTGAATCGAGTTACCTTATTGTTTCTGCTGCAACAAATTGACATATTTATGATGCATGGATCGTCGGATTTTATAACGTCATCCAAGCACCAGAGACGGTCATGAGATTTAACTTAAACAATATGCACATTGGCACGTACACCGGCGCTAAATAATTCATACCTACTTAGTGTTTTTTCCTTAAAAATGACATAGCCAATAGAACCGTGGATATATTTCGTAATGGCGCGGGATCGGATGACTACATCGATTTCGCAGTATTTCATTATTTTTACCATGGATTATTTATTGAGTTATTTTTGTAACGACTTTATATAAACGATGACTGTTGGTAACGTTATTGTTTTCTTTGAGAACACTTATTGTTAGCTTTTATATATTAAGTTCGAATCCAAAATTTTGTTCTTAATTCAGAATAATTTTGTAAGGAAAGCCGTACGACCCGAACGTCCCACAAAGATGCGACGACCGCGTAACATCTTGCCGACCCCGACGATAACATCACTACTATGAATAAGATCCTCCCGCATCAACCGCGTATACTTGCGTGTCAGCGCCCGCACCCGCGTAACCGCCGTTCCTGCCACCGGGGACGCGCGGCTAACTTTGCTCCCGCACACTCCAGGTCTCCCTCCGTTGGCGGACCATGACGTGCTTCGTTTCCCAACTGGTGAGGCTCTTGACACCAATGTCAGCGCGATACAGTGGCACTAAACATGCATTAAGCATTACACGCACAACACTGCATACACACACTCCTGCACATAACACGCAGGTACACAGGTTAGGAACCTGTTTTTTTTTATTATTATTAAATAAAAAATGTATGTAGGGCTTAGCTTGGTATAAATTTCCGCTGAATTTTTTATACGCAGGTAACGGCCAAGCCGAGGATCGTACCGCTTTGGTGGTAACCCTTGTACTAGTTACCTTTTTGCAGCTGAGTGCCTTCAGCACTCGTCCATAAAGACACAGTGAAGCTGTGAAAAGGCCTTTCCGGTAAACAGCATTAGCTAGTCAAAAGAAAAAAAATGCAGATTTTTAATATTCAAATTTATTATGTACTCGGCACCGGTTAACAAGATGCTATGTATGTGTAAAATTTATGTACCTATGATTCATAAATGTTCTACGTACCGTATAGTTTATATGATACTGAATTTAACTAAAGAATATTAACGTAATAAATGGTGCGGAGAAGTGAAAGTGTAAAAATTTAACAACACTATATCGGTATGACGCACATCTGTACCAGTCTGTCACGCATGTATGTACAGTCGAGTACAACTGTCGCTGGAATAAAAAAAATAGGGATAAATATTTCAATGAGGACATTCCTTCTATTATTTATTTCATTCAAACCTTTTTATCATTTTTTAGATAATATGTCTATGGCCGAAAACTGAGTAATATTTCAATGACAAAAAACGATTCAGACATATATTATATAGGCTTACATGATATTGGGCTTTTATTTCTTCATAAAAATATTTAATTATGAAGGAAATTTTAATGCATTGGGAAAAAATAAAGTTAACTAGCCAACTCTTTTAAGGCAATTTAGTGAAAATTTAACATATTATATGATAGTTTATTATTTGAATACCTCGACGTTTTCATCATGGTTATGGTTGCCATCTTAAAAGTTTACTTCAAATTACTGGCATTAACGTAATTTATTTTATTTATTATATTAGGTAAACGAATAAAACTGATCATAGGCAAATGCAGACACATTTACGAAATCTTGTAAGTAAACCGAAAATATGAAGCGTCACGACATAAAAAATTAAAAGCACTTGTGACGCAGATTGTACAAGTGGAGGAAACTTTTCACAAATAAACGCGAATAGTTGGTTACGTATTTATACCAAGGTTTGTTTTCATGTTGGATTTTGAATGAATGAATTTGCTACATATCGATCACCACGGTGTTCCACTAGTACGGAAAATAATCTTGTACTTTACCAATATCTTGTATCTAATATGGGTTTAATACACTTAATTGAATATTATAAGCATAGGCAAATAACCGATTGTATACCAGTGTACTATAAAACCGCTTTAAAAATTACAAATTTTAATTCAAGTTTAAAAAGAAATATTACAGATAAATTTAGTTATAAATACCAAATGCTTATGGTGTACCAAAAAATAATTATGTCACAAAATATCATACTAACAGCAATGTGGGATTTATACTAATTAGTACCAATTGGATTTGCGCATTATTTTTACAATTTACTGATTTTTAAGCGTTATCTCTAGTACTTTGTAATTTATGCTATGTTAAGAATATAATAGGTACTTATCTATATAGAACTTTTAATTATTATAATATAATAGTATCTACTCAATCAAATGAAAAAATATTAAGGAACCGTACAAGTGAATTAATTAAGGAGATATCTTTATAGACCACCAACTAATCATTAAAAGTAAATTAAAATTAGATAGAGGCCACCGTCAGAGGGAAAAGCCCTGAACACATTTATGCATGTCCCTCTATAAGCTAATTTGTAAGTTAGAGACCCTTTTATTTATTTTTTAAAGATTAATGGAACATTTTTTTTTAAACTAGTAGTGAGCCCGCGGCTGTGTCCGTGTTTCATATCAATTTGCACTGCGTAATATAGTTTTCTTTTTTTTATACGGAGCCCTAATTATTTTCCAAATTATTTTTTGCTACTAACGTTAAGCAAAGGCATATCTCACAAATTCAAAAAAATACCAGTAAAACTGTGCATTGAATCGGATTTGATTCACGATTTCATGTGTTTTAATTTTTTTTACGCTGAACATTAATTATTTTCGAAAAATAAAAGTATCCTAAGTTACATGGAATAACTCCAGCTATTTCACAAAAATCCTGTCATAATCGGTTCAGCCATTCTTGAGATTACCCAGAACAAACAAACAGACAAAAAAAAAAAATAAAATTGTGTTTTTGGATAGATTTCGTATATACATTAAAACAGATGCTTCAATTTTATTTATTAGTATAGATAAATACAAGTTCTAGTGTTTCTAACCGTGCAACAGGGGCGAGCACGAGATCACTAATTTCCTTGATTAATACGTATTAAAACAAATTTATTACTTAATGTTAGCCTTTTCCGTTATTATTTTTTTATTTTTGGTTATATGGCGATATATCATTATCAAATGTAAATAATACCTTCATCAGGAAAGACGTGTACTGGAGCAAATGATCCATTCTGTAATTTATTAGCATCGTGTGAGTGTGCAGGCGCTTGCACTGAGCTACGCAGAAGTGCGGCAATTTTGTCACGCATCGCATCGCACATGCGCCCGGCGCTCAAATATTTGTCGTCACCGGCGCCGACGGTCCCTCACTACGTATGCGCTGGCGCAAAACGTCTCATCGACCGAGCCAAATCAAACGTAGTCTAAATTCAAAATAGTCTGGCCACAACACCTACAGCCGTACCCTGTAACTCCAATGCCACACCACGTCTAAACACTTTTCGACAGGTACTGCCGTGATGCTATTGTATGTAAGTAGAACTACTCATAAATGCACACACTTATGTACGTGACGGTTTTCTTATTACGATATTATATATTGCTTGCGTTTTCACAACACGAGTTACAAATCACATGTATTATGAATTAAAAAATATATTATATGTAAAGATAATAATATTATAATTTATAGAATTCAACAATTTTACTAGGCACTATATAATTGAATAATTTATATTTTACTGTGTATATATGGTATATATTGTGATAGTCTGCGAAACGTGAAAAATGTGAGCTAAGCGCAGTTGTGCGAAGCAGACTGTCTATTCCGGGCTTGACCTAACACGTGGGCGCGCCGCCCGCCCCCGCCGCTGCCGCCCGCCTACCGATCAATGGCCACCAAATCTGATATTTCGTCGTTCTCAACGTTACATACCATACTTATCACAATATCAATCATTGACCTTTGCCTCTAAAGTGAATACATAACAGAATCGTCATTTATCGTGTGCGTATACATATATTAAGATGATTAAGTAGTCTTACCTTACATTAAAAATATAATACATGATAAATAGATATTATAGATAATGCATGCATATACATATGCATCTATAAGATTTTTTTAAATTCTACAAAATTAAGCGGAAATGTAACATATAAAAATTACTTGTTATGCGTGTTAAGCGTGTCATAAATAGCAAAAATGAAATATAAATATGTAATCACAACTTAACAAGCCCGATGTAAAACTAATTGTTTGCTGACTGCCTAACTAGGAATCTGACCGACTCCCTGATTGTGAAATTCTAATTTGTTGAATTTGTTCGTACAATCAAATACAATTTTCAATTAATTCTTATATCGTAGTAATGAAAAATATATCTATTGATAATACACACATATATGCGAATAAACATCTTGAAATACTAGTTTTTAGAGAACAGTTTGATTGATGCGTTCCCGGAAGCTACGCAATTTTATTATTCAACAAAACGGTGTTACAGCGAGTTGTAACAGAACTTCCATTGGGCAAATTAATAATTCGTTTAAAAGATGACACCCAGTGTCGACGGGACTATCCAATGACCTACGAGATCTTACACCTTAAGATTTTTTATCGGTCTAATGTAAAAAGAATGTGGTTCATAAAAAATCTGAATATTAAAAAAGAGAAAAAAACACGTAACTAACGTAAATAGACAAATGTAAAACTGTTCTGTGTCTTTGTTTCACTGTTTGTCAACCGACTTTTTTAAAATTAGTATCTTTAAACAAGCTCTAATGTTGTAAAAAAGTTTTTGCAAACAGTATTTTATTTTCACAAAACTTTCAATAATGATTATGTATGTTACGAATATGGAGCATAATTCAACAAGCTCAGATATGCCAACAGTATGATGTCATGTTATCCCTACATATTAATTTATTAAAATTCGATATTGATTTCTTATTCAAGATTTCGCATTGCAAATTATGTGTGTTGTTATTTCAGATATCCTACTTCGATAGTAATTTATTTAAGATACTTTTATACTCTTAAATGCGTGATGGATTGTTTGTTAACGTTTGAATTGCAGTCCGCTAAAAACTTAGTAAGTAGACAAACCTTTGAATTACACCTACGTTTGTGAAATACGTATTCAAAATATATAATGAAAAAATCCCTGTACATACCTACCTATGCATTACCCATAGTGCAGATGATACTTACGCAATAATGACGTCATACATCTAATAATAAAGTAGTATAAATCTCACCCATCTACAAATGTTCGATAGAGAACCGTGATGAATATTTTTTCTGAAATTATTTATTTTACTAATCGCAACAATTTCCACGAAATTTATCAAGTATTCACACGAACAAACATCACTACATATTTGATATTATCTAATAAATTATAAAAAAAAACACCTTACCTACATTGATTCTACTTAAATTTACAAGTGATTAGTGAAACTGCCTGTACTGCTCGCCTTGCTGAACGTTGATTAAAGATTTGTTTAACTTCATGGAGTTTTTTAGACTTGTAAAAGGTATCTTAATCCTATAGACCACTATCGAGTATGAAGTCAGATAAAGTTATTGTGGGAAACCGTGTACCCTTGGAAATGTCGGCTTATCTAGACTCCGGCTTAGAATATAACCGACGGAGGTAGCGCCCTTCCCAGTATTTTTTTTCGTAGTTTTAGGTTACATATACGATTCTGCCAGTGTCATGTGAGGTGTTATGTATTCAATCTAAGTTCCAGCAAAACACGTGGCTCATTTTGCTAGAACTTTCCAGGGGATTACTGGAATATTTCTGGCTCCTCAGAATAAATATTTCGCATCAAACCAATAACCAAAGTATATCATATAAAACGCCACAAAAATTGCACAATATAAGGTCAAATATGCAAGTTAATGGATAAAAGACAATAACTGCTACATGACAGACTGAGATCCCGCCAAAATCCCCCAGTATTCCTTACACTACTGATTAGATGGAGCAAGAGAGGATTAAACACACTGATGTTTTTATCGAAAACAAGACAGTAAAGTAATAAACACTTCTTTTTTTTTTAATAAAAAATATGAAATGAACTATAAATAATATAATGTTCTAATTGATGTGTTAAAATACATAATACTGTCAAAAAAAAAAAACAAACAAAAACGAGGTGTATAAAATTGGCGTATTGCCCGTGTAATACGTCCATCCATTTAACAGAAAGACGTCCATTGCTGGACATGTCTTCTCTAAAGATTTCCACAACGATGGGTCTAGTGCCCAGTGGATTATTATTGTCTCGTTCATAAGAGGAGGATTGCCATTATCGCCACACTTGGCAGGCGGGTTGGCAATCGCGGTAGGTGTTCGTGGTACTCAGAGGATGCTGCTGCCCATCCCCTGGTTTATCCCTTAATTGCCTTTTATGACACCCACGGGAAGATATGGGGTGGTACAATTCTTCCGACGGCTACGTGATACGTCTAAATTTAATAATAAAATTATGTAAGTCGATTTATTGATTCTTGAGATATAAGTCAATTAACGAACCAGTTATGTAAGGTTAAGGATGTAAGAAGGGAATACAATGATGGTGATTTCTACGATTTTTTTTTTTCCTGTGATTAATATTGATTTGCTATATACTCGTTTTATACGTACACGTATACGTTATATACGTACATATGTATATTAATAAATATAATTAAAGTGTCTGTTTGTATTGTCAATTTTTTTTTTTACTAAATTGGTATTAATGTTTATACGTTACCTATACCAACAATACAGTTTTTAATGTTTTTGTATCTTTTGTATCCGGGTAATCTCTGGAACAGTTGGACCTATTTTGACGGGACATTTTTTGATAGATAACTGAAGTCTCGAAGCGATGATGGCGCAGTGGATAGTGCGGCCGCATGGTGTGTCAATGGACGCGGGTTCAAACCCACCTATCCAACTCTAAAATTAGCCTGAGCTTTCGGTGAAGGAAAACGTGAGAAAACTATAGCATGGTGGTAGGGCATTTTCTAATAATGCCCGCCTGGGTAGCAACCACCCTCTAGTACGAAAACCTGTGGCCAAATACCAATAGGTGTGTTCCGGCAGCAACACTTGAGAACCAGTATTTAGGCTTAGTGTGTTTACCATCCTGGACCACATCGTCACTTAACATCAGGTCAGATTGTGGTCAAAGGATTGAACTTAGGGTACTGTTGATTTTCGAAAATAGGGCTCCGCGTAAAAAAAATTAAAACTCATAAAAAATTAGATGAAATCCGATTCAATGCACAGTTTTAAGGGCAAGTGTTTGAATATATTACAGTTATTCTTATAAAATAATTAAGGTTCCATATAAAAAAATGCCGCGAAGAATAAATTAAATGCGGGCACAGCCGCGGGTACACAGCTAATATATAATACACGTTTACATGAGTCGTATAGAATAAAAAACGGCTATCTTCACTTCAAGTAATTTTTGGCAAAGTGGAAAAAATGTTTTATTTTTTCTAAAGTATAGCAGAGCGATGATTGATCTATAAACTGTATTTTAATCTATAGGTAGTTCACTTATATGGTAACATGAAGTTAGTAGCAGAAAGTTTAAAAATAAAGCAATATTAACGTTTATTGTTGGCGATTGTAGATACGACTATGATTGACTATTGCCATCTATAATTCCATACAACTCACATTACACTGGTATTTACCTTATCCTACATCCTTATCATACAGTAGAATTGACACAGCATATTATCTTCTTCCACTCTCCTCTACCAAAATTCACACACACACATACCTTTTTTTTTTTGACGGGGAGAAATGCATTTACGCTCTACCCTTACCTATTGTATTAGTGAGACCGAAGTCCCCATACAATACAATAGGTAAGGGGGCACGGAGTGACGAGTTCCGTGCCAGTGCGGGACTCGCCCGGGCGTGAAGCGCCCGGAAATACCCACTAAAACCCCCCAGGGCCGTCCGCTGCATTTGGGATGGGGGCGACACGGGGTGGCTTACGCATTATACACATACACCTTTTTTTTTTTTTTTTGACGGGGGGAAATGCATTTACGCACTACCCTTATCTATTGTATTTGAAGGATCAGAGTCCTCCAAATACAATAGATAAGGGGGCACGGAGTGACGAGTTCCGTGCCAGTGTGGGACTCACCCGGATTATACACATACACCTAACCAAATAATATATCTACGATTTGACAACAACAAATAAAGATATATTTATATATCTCCTCAGTGGTTCTCTACTTATAAGCTAACTAGCGAACAGACAGATAGACGTTGCCTTTTATATAATGCAAGGATAATATTATTCATAGTTAGTATAAAACGAAAATTTCTGAATATTTAATTATTTATATTTAATTATGTTCTTTATCAATACATTTTATACATTACAATATTAAAAGATGGATAAACGTGCCATGATGCAATGCGAGGTTTGACAGAAGATTTTACCTAATTTATTCTTGGTTTTCTCGATTTCAAATCAATCGTTTTCAACAACCGAAATGTAGCACATGAATGATATAGGAATCCCTTGCAATATTATCATATTCACTGATTTTTTTAATGTTACAGTTTTCAGGTCAACACCTATATCAAGTATACTATAGATATTTTATACAGTTTTGTTCAGTGGCGTAACTATATCAGCTGAGGCCCGTGGCAAATAGTTGGATTGGGCCTCAGAAAAAATTGTCACGATGTAATTTAATTTAATAAATAACTAAAGAATTTAAATATTTAGTTGTTCTAAATTTAATTGTATTTATAATTTTTACCAAATTGTGCTTAACTTGGCAGCTGAATTAAATGTAAATGTATTAGATCGCCAGAATTTCGGCAACATTTAGAAAAATCGATTAATTTTTTTACACTTACTAATTAGTCCAAATATTTATACGGATATTGACCTCGTAATAAGAATCATATTATATTACGACATAAAGACCGTGTAATAAAAAAAAAACTATCCGTTGAATTAGGTATAATAATAATTTCACGAATACGAATATTAACATAACAATTCGTTGCACATTCCAAATACTTAGTAGAATTTTGCACGCGATTTTATCATACTTGGCATATACACATTTTAATTTATCAATAATGCTGATCGTGGACTGTTTCTACCGAATTGCAAAGTTATTATTTCTATCATTTCCATGTTTGTCAATTGAAATTAAGCTTTAAAAGCAAACAAATAAAGTGTCGAAACAAATACATAAATTCGCAAAACTTTGATGTACAATATAAAACGATAAAATAGTCAACGTTCATCACATTGAAGAGATGTATTTGAAAGTGGACTCAATATGGCGGCCTTGTGGACCAAAGTTCATAGACAGTTAAATAGTATACGCTTACTTTGAAAACAAAACTTAGCGTCGTTTAATTAAATTACTTTTGGTAAAATATAGTACGTACTATTCTCTATGAGCACCTAGTACATTACAAATAAATTACTACTCTTCTTTATGTCCATTATTAATTATATCTTTAAATGTTCATTATTCATAGAAAAGATACAAAAACAATTTAAGGAAGTGATGACTCAATATATTTCCTTATCAATCTTCTTTCAGTTTGTTCTTATAAAACACGAATATTATTCAACTCATTGATTCAACTTGGGAAATTATTAAAACAGCACGTGCCAATTAACACTAACTCAATCATCGTTTGATTAGTTTTATTTTAAGTGCTACTACGGAAAAACGCAACGATACGTAATTAGGTAGTAGCATGAATCGTTTTCAACAGTAACAACGAGGTGATTTGGCAACGAACCAATCATTATTAGAAAAACAAATCATTTAATAACAAAACCACTCGTAAAATTTCGTCTAATCCTCATTTACTGAAGAGATATGCATTGAAATATTCATTTATGTTTAAAACTGTCCTATAATTTCAATAAAACTGAATTCAAAATGGGATATTCTTAAATTGTTCGTTGCAATGTGCTTACGTGACGCGCAACAGCTACACGCGAACAGAAAACGTACTATTGAAATATAATTACGAAATCATTGTTAACAGAACATTTAGCAAGTAGGTATAACACCCTCATGAAAACTTTTCCAAATATAGATTTAAAAAAATAAAATGAAACTTTTCCTGTAACATTGGGAATTATGAAACAGTATAGCGTAAATATACGACCAATCTTTATTATTATCCTTACATTACTCAAATGCTATATGACAAACATCTGTCTGTCTTTCCCTTACTTGGCTTATAACATGAGAATCACTTAACTGCTTTACATGATTCTTTTTTTTTATCGTGGGTATGTTATCTGGCCAAGTTTTAGTTCATATTGTTTAGTTAAAATAATTAGTATCTACGAGTACAAAAGAAAAGTAATGGAATAGTAGAAAAAACCTAGACATCCACAGTAACTGCCGACAGAAGTAAACATTCTAAACTTTGGAAAAACGGTTTCTTTGTATAAATTTCATAATATATTAAATGAAATTATTTACATAACCTGACATTTAACTAACCTATAACATTTGACTGCTTTTTACGTTTAATGGCCATCCGAATAATAATTATATAATTTTTTTATATAGTTTATTCATAAATGATAATCAAAACATACGATAGACTCTGTATGTATAAATTTTATTATGTGTGGTTGAAAATTTAAACGCCATCTTATACTTGACAAATTGTAGCACGCTAATGGCAGACGTCATAGCATTAGTGGCACTAATCTATAAGTTATTCCCTTAACGAAAATCTCTCAAGGCCGCTAAAGAAGTTTTCACTTCTAAAATAAATTGTTATTGGAAATAAAAAATAAATTGTTAAAAAAACTTGATAATCAAGGCAGGTGTAAGTAAGAACGAAATCACTTTAATAACAACGATTACCTACATGCTTTTGCTGAACTAAGACAATATCACAAATAGAAAACAAAGCATATTGCTTTATTACCAGATGTTTGCCCGCGGCTGCGCCTGCGTTTCATTTATTTTTCACTGTGTGAAATACTTTTTTTTATGCGGTACCCTTATTATTTTCCATAAATTTTTTTGCTGTGGTAAGTACGGTCGTCATTTAGAAATTTATTTATTTATTACTATGGACGACTAACAGTAAAGAAATTTAACAGTAACAGTTGATAGTATAATAACATATTTACCAATAACAAGTCATCGCATATATAAATCAGTTACATTATAAAGAAAATGTGGGTATGTGTGACGTTGCTAACACTACTACAAAAATCAATGCGGACTCAAAAATTCACTATAGAATAAGAAAAGAGAACAATTTAAGTATTAAAAAAGGTAAGACTTAAGCACCTTCTAGCCGAAGTAACACTTATTCGGAAAGGATCAAGGTTATACCGCTCACACAAATCATTGAAACTTTTACTAGCCCGAATTAGATAAGAGTTTTTCCTATAATTATATGAAGCAAATGGAACTTTCAATAGGCAACTATGACGAGTTAGCTTACACGGAACATTAAAATAAATTTTGGAAAGGAGATCCGCGCTATTAATATCATTACTCAATATTTTAAATAACAATACGTAGTCATAAATTTCACGCCGAGTTGACAATGGTAATGGATGGTATCTTTTACAAAGTTCAAGGTAGTTATTGGATTGGTAAGGTACTTTTTGATGAAAACATAGATATTTGATAAATGTTTTCTGGATGCTCTCAATTCGCTCAATATACTTATGATAAGACGGATTCCATATTTGAGATGCGTATTCTAAATGACTTCGTTCAAATGTACAATACAGAATTTTTAATGTTTTAGCTTGAGAGAAGCATTTAGATAACCGCATAATAAAACCCAATGATTTTAATGCCTTTTTCACAATTGTGTCTACATGAATATCAAAAATTAATTTCGAATCATGGTACACACCCAAGTCACGTACTTCACTATATTTAACAAGAGGCTGGCCACATAGATTGTATGTTGAGTTAATGACCGAGCGTTTACGAGTATATGTAATTACCGAACATTTATTAGGATTTAATTCTAGTTTATTAACGTGACAATAGTGCTCATGATTATTGAGATCGGCCTGTAAAGCTATAAAATCATCTAGTTTTGATATAGTCTTAAAGATCTTCATGTCATCAGCGAAACATAATAGTTTAGAAGAAGTAAGAAGAAGTAAATAAGAGCAATGCTTGACAGTGGTAGTCAAGTCTCATTTGTAACTAAAGCGCTTATTGAAAAATTAAATTTAATTCCAGCTTTACATTCAACTAGTATTATAGGCATAGCTGGCAACACTTCAAAAGTAAATCAAGCTGTTAGTTTGCTAATTATTTCCTGTTATATACAAGATATTAAATGCTATGTTATTACTTCAAATTTACCTCAATAATATATTGATATTTCACAACTTAATATTCCAAAAAAAAAAAATCAATTATCAGATAAAGGTTTTAATATTCCTTCTGAAATTTCAATATTATTGGGAGCTGTCTTCCATTGCTTTTACACGCTTTCCCAAAAACTCCAGCATTGTTGGTAGAATGTGCATTGAATCAGATTTTATTCACAATTTCATGCGTTTCTTTGTTCTTTTTTTTTACTCGGTACCCTAATTATTAAAGTCACGTCAAAATCGGTCCACCCGTTCCAGAGATTACCCGGAACAAACAGATAGACAGATAAAAATTTTAAAAATTGTATTTTTGGTATAGGTATCGTATATACACATTCATATCTATTTAGAAAAAAAAAAATTCTAGTTTGACATTACAAACAGATACTTCAATTTTATTTATTAGTATAGTATTATATACGTTAATACAAAAAAGAAGCTTTATGTAAATAATATTGTAGCTCTTATAATATGGCCTACTTATAAATCCTTACGTAGTAGTTTTCTTTACTTCAATTTCGTAATAAACAAATACCTATCAATACAATATAATTAATGTAAGTACGCATTAGGTTAATAACCTAATAGTGTACCTAAACAGACTTACTAACGCCTGAAAGTTGTAGGTACTAAATTCTCTTATTACTTTCTTCGACCGATCGACCTGATAAATTCTCTTCCATGAGAACGCCAACAAAATGTATTGTTAAATCTATTAATTAAACTAGCGTTAATTAAAGAATGGTATTAAGCCTTATCGATTTCTATTGAGTGTTTTACGGTGCTTAATTTGCCAACAATTTTTTTTAAATAAATAGTTAGCCGAATCCGGCGTGTAGTAGAAGTAGTGCAAAGGTTCTTGACAAAACAAACAGCGTGGGGTTTCAGTCAGTAAGAATCTGACATTTCCAAACCTTCGCTGCCTCGCAGTATCCCATAATGAAAAATCAATTCTGGATTAAATTTGCGTTAAATCATTGTGTCTCTTACTGTGGTATAACTCTTACAGTACATATCCAGTTCACGTGATTTATTATTTTTATTTATAGAGTAGCTTCTGCCCGTGACTTCCATCACGTTGGCTTTTAAATTTGAGGGTGAGAGAGAAACTGAGTCAACCGTAGGAGACAGAGATATACCACTACAAGACACTAAATTTACGAATCGTTACACTCAAATCTCGCACTACTTGTATACAGCTGTTGAATTGATACAATATTCCCTATATAATAACTATTTAGATCTTTTCAATCTATTGGCTATAACAAAATAAAAACATTTTCCTTCTAACGTTACTTAATATAAACGATTGCCAATGGTAATTTTTTTACGTAAACTTAATGTAGCTATGACCGAAATTTGCCAAACTGTTTTTTTATTATGGTATCGATGTAAAATAACAGCAAGATCTCATAATATTATAATTAGACGCGACGGTCAGTTATTCTTAGATAGCGACTAAAGTCATGTGACCTGGCTTACGGAGATTGCTGTGAAACATTTATTTGATGTTTTCAACACGTTACAAAAAAAATGAAATCTTCCAATTAAATGGTACACTCGATTTTACTAACGATATGATAAACAAAAGACTTCGTTCACTGAACGCAATTAACGTGAAGACGCCATGAGAATCCGCATTGAACACGCTTCATTGATTCGACGAGGAGTCCCAGCATAAGTTGTCAAGGCCAAAATACGTGAACGTTTGAAAGGATCTTCTGTTATCTAAAATCTCTACAAACAAAAATATACCGGAGACCGTCACGAGTGCGAAATGAACTTCGAGCAAATCAATAAAGGCCACGCATGCGTCACAATGAAAATTTACACTCACTCAAATTATTTTTTTTATTTATCTTATAATATTAAAAGGTATCTTTTTGAGTGAAAGAGCATCTTATTATTTTATTAACCCTCTATATAATGTGTCATATTCAATCTGACTTCTTCACGTCATAGCCCTAACCAAATAAATTGGTATGCCCTTCACGCAAGGACATTTCAACTTGTGTTAATTCATGGGATAATTTCCTAAGCAATATGCATATTTTACGAATGATCTATTTAAATTGTCAATCTTCACACTTGTGATTTCTTTATCTAACATTTTTCATTTAAGAGATAAGTGAGATCAAATTAACTTAAAAAAATAAATTTGCTCTATTATTCCGATATTTCGTGGACACATTTGGGTGGAATAATTCAGTATCAATTACAATATTTCCAGTAACGAAACAACTAAATTTTCTATTAATAAAGTAAACACGTAAAACCACGTTATCCGGTAACATCCTACAATTATAATTTGTTTAAAATGATTTATAAAATTGTAAAGAGCTAAGAACCTTATGGTTGTATTTTATTAAACGCAAACATTTGTATCTCCATATCTGTCATTGTTTTCATAAAACTTAAGAAAGATCTACAGTGATAAACATATTACTCAGTTTTGAACTAATCATAGATGCATTTTAACGAGACGGATCAGGGGGATATTCACAAAAATAATTGATATTATTCGATACGATACTATTAGATACGATACTAGTTCATACTAAGGGATATTTCGAACGAATATATCGATATATCGTATGCTCAATTCAAGTCCACTTTAAGGCTGAAATTTGGATTATCTATTATTAAAGTATAACATTTTTACGAGTGGGTAACATTTGTGCACTTTACGAAAATTTTGTGAATTTTTGTATGTTGTAGAGTTGCCTACATCAAAATAAACTAAAAATAGTATATTTTTAATAGTGGTATATCAGATGAAATAAATCGATATTACATGATTCGATAATATGGTTTTGATTCGATATATCGAGAGTATATGTCGATTATATTGAATATCGTGTATTATACTCAGTGGTAGTATGAACTGAAACCGCAGCGATGGATATAAGTATGTATCTCCTTATTCTATTTCATGATGACCTTGAACTTTTGATCAAGGAAAATATCATGATGAAACTACAGCGTGTTGTTAAGGTATTTTCTAATAATGTCTGCCTAACTACCTAGCACGCATAGATGTGTTCCGGCAGACGTCAAGCACCAGTACCTCTAGATTTAGCGAAATGATTACAATGTAACACTTTGCAGTTTGCATGTATATTTCTTGACATCATTCAATAAATGCACTCATTTTTCCTGGGGCTTCATCTATTCGGAACGGGCTATCTTTAGGTCTGATTTACGTTTTTCAGCTTAACACGTTACTCTCATTATGGTAAAAACAAAACGCAACATAATAAATTTTACAACTACTTATGGGGCGAATTTGATTGCAGAATATTCTTAATTATTTTCAGGTAAAATTATACTAACTGTACAATCCATAGACTCAATACTCCATTTTAACTATCTTTATATATATAAATCTTCTATGCTTGTGTATGTGGCTAAACTCCTCCTAAACAGCAGAACCCATTTTGATGAATTTTTTTGTGACTATTTCTGAGGATTCGAGAATGGTTTAGATTCACAATTTGGTTTAATTTAATTTGTTATATATCAAACGCAAACGAATCGCGGGCACAGCTAGTAATGTAATATAATTTCAACTAAACAAAAAAACCATCTTGATTACTTCCGTTTATGTCACGTTATATTTTGTACGAAAATTAAGACGCGCGTCCTAACAAGGAAAGCAAAGGGATAGTATGTAATATGTATATTCCAAGTAATTTTTAGGTGTGGTATTACGGTTAGTGAAATATGTTGAAACTTATTAAATTTTATTCTGATAAGACTTAATAAAAGCCGCGGTAGGTACCGTATTTATAATCGCCATAATATACTTTTATCATTGTTAATGAAATTAAAGTACTTATAATTTTTAATACTTATATGAAATGTATAAAGACCCAAAGACTTTGAGGGAAGGGGTCATATTTTGGGGGGAGAGGCGAATTATCGTATTTCACGCATTTTTCAAAATTAATTTGTATACCCATTACCTATTTTTGATTTTATTTTTTCATACGTTTGAAGTAGGATTTTAGTAATTTATTTAAAAGTATCGTAATTTGTCTATTTTTAAGACATTTGTCAATGTGTACGATTTGGTTGGGTGAGTAATGACGCCGTCGGACTTCCTACTTATTTATTTAATAGGTTTTTTAATACTTCATGTATAAATATGAATTTTAAATTTAGAACTCGCATATAAACAATAGCGTGCTTGCGTGAGTTATATATACATTATATTCTAATCCTTACGTTAAACTCAATCAAAGAGCTAACCTTCAATACATGTTTCCGCACTTTATCTACAAGTACCAACATACATAGGTTTATCATCAAACTAAACCGCATTTATAGCAGTCATATACATTATGACTAAGTAACACGTATCTTTCTATCTGTAACGATAGGGGTTATATCTATGATATCTAATCAAACTAATAACTAAATTGGTAACAAATAGCGGTGTCATGGAAAATTGGCGTTAAACTTATTCCACCAAAATGAATGTCTGCAGGTTCACTTCACGTTAGTTCAATCATTTCTATTATTTTCAATTATTCACTGCATTTCAATGTATATTTACACATCAGTACATGAAAATAACGTCGATTTTAGGACCCCTCCCCCTTCTTAGCAACAGTAAGCAAAACTCTTACCAATGGTAACGTAAGTATGGCTATGTGTTTTAAGAAATACATCAAAACGATGTACTAAAGAAATGCGATTCTTCGAAAATCCCGGAAAAAACTTCGAGAGAGCATCTCTATCTCCTTAGATTGACTCGGAATAATTTCCCTCTGGGCCCGCTTCCGAGTCAGCGCGGACGGAGTCACAGGTAGATGCTATATCCTCCTAAATATAAAATGTATTAATTAGGTCAAAAATATTAAAACGTGGCACTGATCAAAAAACTTTTTATCGACTTAATTCACTGAATGTACAAAACATCAAATATAATCCAAAATTTTGCTTACGTAAGCGAAGCATGTTGCCCCATAAGCCAATAAACAGATGGAGATAACAGATTGCCTTTTTTCACCTTTGTCCTTTATTTAGTATATATGTAATTGTGATAAAGTTTAGGCAGTTATTTACATGTGTAAATGAGTACATTGGATAACGCTAGCTGGCACCGACTCCAAAATTAACGAAGCAGATTAATAAAGTAATTAATTATTAACTTTTTATTGTATTTTTATAGCTTATTCTTTTGAAGCCGGTTTTGTTTTTAACTAAAAAGGTTTTTTTTTTCTACTTTATAGTTTAAGTATGTACTTTTAAGTATAGCTGTGAACCATACTTCATACATTTGAAAACGAATATATGAAACACGTTAATATAATATTCGAAAGCTTATCTCAATTTCCCTGACTTCCAATGATCAAATCCTGATCTGGTGGAAATAGGACCAACTCGGAAGTGATTCCGTCGATTAAATTTTTTTTTTTGAAAATCGGTCCACAAATGACGGAAAAATCGTAACAAATATACCTACTAAACAAAACATACAGACGAATTGATAACCTCCTTCTTTTTGAAGTCGGTTAAAAAGAGACTTCTATATTTAAACTGATAAATAAAAAATAACACAAATAATATAATCAACAAATCACAATGAAATCCAAAATTTAGTCTTTGACGAGTGTTAAAAATAACCTACATCTTTTTTCACTCGTATTACAATATAGACAAGTAAAGTAAATCATAACTGTCGAGCTTAAAAATGTTGTAAATTAGAAGAGACTTATACAAGAAACAAAACCGACACACAATTTCGGAAACATATAGAGCGAAACTCAAAAATATTCTATGCATATATTTTTTTTTATTACATTTTCAGTTGAAATAACCATATTGTTCAGATAATAATCATTTCATTTCAGATAATAATATTTAAGTTAAATGTTCTGTGAGTAAGTTAAATCATTTTACATACCTGCTTATTACACGTCTGGTATTATTTCATCATATACCTACCTAAATGCGTTTACCTTCCTTGACTTCATCAAAATTATATTTATGTAATTCTAGTTATTTTATGAGTCACAGAATATTACAATTACAATTTACAATATTTATCAATAGTAATCTGTTTCAATATTTTATCCACTTTTACAAGAATGGTTTATTTTTCGGTTTCTTGTAATATTTGAGTTAAAAGTTCGGGGAAAATTATATTACTTATCACATGTCTGCTATTATTTCATCATATACCTACTGATTGTTCACCATGTGCACAGGTTAACAAGCGATAGTGCCGCTACCAGTAATTCATCTCACGTTTGTTTTTTTTTCAAAGTGATGAATACCTTTGGCCGTAATAATAACATGTCAAGAAAACCGAACTACTAAAGATTTAGCGTGGAGACATTAGAACACAAACATTTATGATTTAAAGGCATATCTCCCTTGTTCACTTATCTGTGTTATTTACCTTCTTTGATAAAATAATAATATTTTGAGTTATAGAATTTTATTATTAGAATTTACAATAGCGTTTACGCCAGCTTTCCATTGTTTTCCTATTGTCTTTCTATTGTTTCATTTTTATGGGTACTCGACACATTAATCTCTGTTTAAATACTTTTCATTTTTCTCTTTGTCTAGCATTATTAGAAGATAAGTAAATCGAGGGACGATATGAAACAAACGATGGCCATTGAATGTCGTTACATTCTACTTTCATATATTTGATTTAAGGCTATTGATAAAAATTGCCAACAATATTTATATCATTTATGGCGCCTAAACACACACTCCAATTGCCGTTAAATATACATATTTACTACAATGCATGATCAATAAAATTGACAGCAAATAACAGCCATTTCATTTGTTCATATGCTTTATTGAAGTATTATTTAATTACTAACTGTGTCCCCGCGGCTGCGCCCACGTTTCATATATTATTTATTGCATTTTTTTTATACGGAACCCTTTTTTTTTTAATACTAAGACAAAAAAAAATATTTCTCATAAATTCAAGTGCTTGCCCGTAAAACTGTGCATTGAGTCGGATTTTATTCAAATTTTTAAGAGATTAAATTTTTTTACGCGGAACCCTTATTATTTTTGAAAATTAAAAGTACCCTAAGTTACCTGGAGTAACTTGAGCTATCTAACAAAAAAGTCCTATAAAAATCCGTCTAGCCGTTCCGGAGATTATCCGGAACAAACAGACAGATAAAATTTTAAAAATTGTATTTTTGGTATAGGTATCGTATATGTATATACTTTATTATATAGTATATGTATATACTTTGTTATATGTACGTACTTATATTAATTATTTTTAGTATAGATAATTACCTATAATAAGATTTGCAATTGTAAATAATTTATGCTTGCATGTAATAGGCACTTTCCATCTAGGATTGCTATGATGTATTGCTATTATTTGGACTTAAAAATATAAGACATTATCTCTATATGTACATAATTACAGATTCCTACCTCATATATTCGTATACTAATCCTTACTTCGACATGGTATAAAGTACTGTTGGGGTGTAGGTTATTTCGAAAAAGCAAGTTCTTTAATTATACCTACTTTCTGGTAACGCTGGAATCGACATTTCATTGGTGTAATTAATATTGTAAACACGGTTGTAATCATTCAACCATCACGAATGTCACGTAATATACCGTATGTAGTTTTATATGTATGCCTGTTAGTTTGCAATTTATATTAACTGCCTAAACAAAAATGCACTTTTTACTGTAACTCAAATATATGACGCAATAAGCTAATGCTAGCGAACACACGTGTCTATTTCAACTTAATAGAATATCAATTAATCAATAATGAACTTTGAAATTTAAAATGCCACACCACGATATTTTTAGGGATACAATTTTACTACATATTTACTGACAATTTATGAATATAATGTCGTAAAACTTACTCAATCGAATGAATCAAATTTGAAATAGTCACAGGGGTCATGGCCCCCGAAAATCGTACACGTCGAATTGACAAATTTCTTAAGAACAGACAAATTATGATTTAAATACAATTTCCTGCATAAAACGTCTCAGCAATGAAATAGAAAATAGGTAGGTACCTATTCAAAATAATTTTGAGAAATGCATGAAACACCATAATTTAAAAAAATCACTCCTCCATACCCTAAAGCCCCCACCCTCACGCCCTTAAGTGCGACCGCTTTTTAGTACAAACCCTGTAACTTTTATGTCTAGGCAAGGCGACAGGTAAAGCTTAACCTTGGAAAGACGACACAAGGTACCGTTAGGATTTCAGCTAAAATGGTATGTAATTTAGACATTTAGACATTTCGTTTAACGAATATATAGTACATCTTTCACAATATATTTGCGAGAATCCTCTTAATATCGATTGGAAAATCATTTTTTTAATAATTATATGGCAATAAAAATGTTTGTGCTGTAGTTACGCGAAAGTATAATAAGGATATTTAATAATAGTTATTTGAATACAAGAAACAAAACTTAAAAACGGTAAAACAATCTTTTGCCGGATACTTACATATACACATGTTGGTATAAATCGATATAAGTTATTTCAAAACAGGTAAATGTAAATTAAACCATGCAATACGCTTACACTTTTTTTTAATGACGAAACAGTTCATGTTCCGTTTCATCATTCATGATCACATTGAATGAAGTGCCTATTGTTCAGAATATTCTCATAAATACCAAATATGATACATATTGTGATATATATATATCATATGATACATTCTTATATTTTATATTCTACGTTCACTATTTTACCCGAGTGTCCTAAACTGCAACGTTAGATAGGTAATAGATACTTAAGTAATTAAACCAACCAATTAAAAGAAAATCTACAAAATATCAGAAAACGAAAAATCATATAAATCTATTACAGTACGTATCGTGTACAAAATATTAGTAAAGCACTTAGTAAAAAGTACACAATGTGAGACAAGCTTTTATGCACATAAAAATGTTTAATAATTCAGAACAACGTCATATAGGTAATACTTTTATCAACTTGAGTAATTCTGACAGAAATACTGAAACATTATAATTAAGTAATAAATTTGTGAATTAAATTGTAATTATCAATGTATAACTCACCGTTACATTCATTCCCTTGCGGCTGTTCATGGTGATGCATTGCTCGAAGCACCGTGATGCGTATGAAGGATCGCGCCCTTTCATGTCACAAGTAAGACTGAATTTAAATTGTACGGATCGTGCCGGCAGGCTGAAACACTGAGCACACCCCCCACTACGCATTCCCCGCATGCGCAGGCTGACTGCTTAAAGCTATAAGCCATTATTCTTCTGAGCGTGAACCTCGCTGATGAATGACTTATGCAAACTGAAATACCGATATGACGTATGAGATACGTAACATAACGAAAACTATTATACCATGTAGACACCGCCTTTTGTTTATATTATCTGACACATAGACACCATACGTTCGTACATCGTTGATAGTATAGACTAGACTTAATATTAGTCATAACAAGGACGGTATAAATTAGTTCGTTCTCGGTATTGACTATAGATAACATAGTAACAAATTGTTACACGAAATTATGTACTCGTTGCATATTTCGGTATCGGATTTAAGAATTACTTACAGTCTATACTAATTTGAATCAATAAGAAACAATTTTAATAAATCTAATACTTGCAATTTTGTTAGACCAAATGTTTTATTATTTTATTTTATTTTAAATAGCAGAATAATAAAACCTATAATGGCTATAGGATTGACTAGGTAAAAATTATATTGTTGTTTTCAATGCCTATTGTCAATTATAGAGTCTAGATCATTAAAAAAATGTATAACTAAAAAGTACACCATCTAATCATACAGTAAATACTCTGTTCTATAACATTAAAATAGCATTAAATGTTTTTTTTATACCACAAAAGTGGCAAAGGCATAAGCATCCGTTTTATGGTAAGGGGCCATTCTTTAATTACGTAAGGATTCCCAGGGGGAGTGGGGCTTAATAAAATCTATATATGCCCTTATCTTGGGGGGAGGAAGGTAAAATCCATCATACGTAATATTTTACAAGTTGAAAATTATTATTAAGAATCTATTTCTATTTCGGATGCTGAATGATTTTCTTCATTTCATAATGTACGCTTAAATTTACGTTATTTTACAAATTTTTATTGTTTATTAAAATTTTAAAATCTTAAATATGTTCCATTTCATCCATTTTAAATGTCATAAATAAAAATTATATTAAAATGAGATAGAATCTTACGTAAGAAGGAGGGGCCGGGTGGGGGAGTTAGAGAAATCTTATGAAAGAGGGCAGGGCGTCAAAATCATCTTTACGTAATTAATGAATCGGCCCTAAATGGTCACCAGCTTCGGTTCTAGCACTTGTAGCGCCCGTGTGCACTGCACAGCATGCGCTACAAGTAAAGCCGGCTCTGGCGGTGACCATAACTCACGGACGCCTAAAACACCAGAGGTATCATATACGCGTTGCCGATTGTTTAAAAAAATTTCACGCTCCTCTTAAATAACTCCATACTTTATTTCCTAGGAAACACGGCAACCGGGAGCCCATTTCACATCCGAATAGCTCACGGGAGGAAACTCCTTTGATACCGAACTGACTGTGACATTTAGCGCTAAGATATGAGGATGAACTCCCTGCCGTTGGAGAGCCGTACGATGGTAGAAAGTAGCTGTCGGCATTATCTATGTCAAACAATTCATCAGTACATAACACATTATACAAATGTCAGAACACACATAAGGGACAGTCTCTTCTTAGGCTTAAAGGTTCTATACTGCTTGGGAGGTTAGGATACGATAGATGTAAAAAGTAGATGATATTTTTGAAACTAGTTATTGCTGTTGACCTGAAAGGCCTTTAAAGCTTCACCGAACTTTGGGGCAAGTGCTTAAGACACTCAGCCGAAAAAGGTAACTAGCAAATTGGTACGAATCTTGGCCGTTATTTGTGTAAAAAACCGCGGAATTAAATCTTAGTTAAGCCCTAAAAACTTTTTATTACACAAAAACAAAATATGTTTATCTTGCAGAGCCTAGTGATCTACGTGTTATGTGCAGGAGTATGTGTGAAAAATTAAATATACATGCAGGCCCCTGTATCGTGCTGGTAGCGGCGTCAAGAGCCTCCCTAGTTAGGGATCGAAGTCATCGAAGCAAGTCTTGGGCCGCCACTGGGGGAGGGAGGACCCGGGAGTGTGTACGGGTACAAATAAGTGAGTACGGGAGTGTGTAAGAGATGAACTATTTATTTATAATAAATAGAATGGAGCTGTACGACGTTTTTAAATGTGGTCATCATTCGCTTACACACTTAAACAAAAAACATTTTTGCTGAATAAAAATTTTTGTTCTTATTACCTACTAATTTATAGTAGTAACAATGAAATGCGAATATTTATATTTCCTTGAGCTTTTATTTCAGCAGCGGCTCTAGACCCCTATTCCAAAAATAACTTAAAATTTTTATCTATCTGTTTGTTTGTATTGGGTGATCTCTGGAACGGCAGAACTAATTTTGACGGGACTTTTTTGTTAGATAGCTGAAGTTACTCCGGGAAGCTTATGGAACTTTTCATTTTCGAAGATAAAGTGGGGTTACGCGTAAAAAAATAAAACTCATAAATATTTGAATAAAATCCGATTCAATGCACAATTTTACAGACGAGTGCTATAACTTATGAGAAATATTTTTACTTTATCTTAGTACTAAAATTTGTTTAGGAAAGTAATTAAAGCATAGTGAAGAATATATGAAACGCGGGTGCAACCGCGGGCACACAGCTAGTCAAATGTAAGCAAAGTAATACCCCCTACCCCCATGGATTCTTCCGTAATATTTGAATGCCCCCAAAGAGTGGGGAATCGTTTTCACATTATCTGTAATATTAACTTTATGATAATTTAATAAAACACCTCATTTAGAATATAACATAAAAATGCCACTTTGGTAAATGTAAAATAAACCTCAAAGTACATAGTTTATTAATATTTATTTATTGATATAATTAAATTACAAGCAACCATTATTACAGCGTATTTGTATATTCTGTTACCTTTAATTATAACTAGTTATGAAAATACGCTGAATATATGTAATTCTATTTAATATTATAATAACACACTTGTAAGAACATATTGTGAGAATCCAATGAATGATAATTTCAAAATGTAAATTTACCCAAAAACTTAAATATAAGTAATAAACAGTGGTGATTCTTAAGCACACTATTACATATCAAGGATTTTTAATAATTTCCTACAATTCGTCAAGAGACTTTAAACTTCAAATTATAGGCACTAAAGATTATCGAAGGACAAAAGTAGGTAGTAATAATAAATTATAGAGGTTATAAGTTCAAAATAAATGAAAATATATTTAGCAAAAATGTGTCTAATCTTAGTGGAAATTCATTAAGTCTTTTTATTGTATTTAGGATGGCAAAATTATTCGCCTCACCCTGATTATATTCATGCTAAATAAAGGTAGTATTGTAATTAGCATACCTACATTAATCATTTTTAAACAGAAGTATTAAGTGTGTAATGACATTAGTCATAATATTTAATACATATACATAAAATCTTTGTTCTGATAAAAGCATTGTCATCTGTAATTTATTGTTGCAATTACCTACTTAAACTAATATTTAAAACATTCAAATATATACATATAGAATATTTATATAAAATTAGCATGCAAAATATTAAAAAGTAAACACTCTGCAAATTCTTATAGGAAACTGGCAAGTAATAAGCCAGAAAATTGAATTAAATTTCTGTAATATTAATATAGTTCAATCACTCGTACTTTAGCTATAAACACAAAAGTATGAAGCAAAATTATACAGTTTGATTTAAGTAAGTATATACATAATATTATTTGAAATTATGTTTACTTTGTGGGCTATTCGTGTAACTTCTCTTATTAATGATGAGTATTTCATAGCCAATGATATAAAACTAATTAAATATAAAAGAAACTATTCATTATTTACCACTGCTGCCACTTTACCTACTGAGTATGTTGCTGAATTGTAGTAAAAATATTTGAAGTATTTGGTACTTTCTGAAAGCACATAGAAGTAAGCGATCAAAATAAGAATTTCCAATGATTTAAGTTTCATCAGAGATTTATTAAAACTTCAATTAAATAATGAAATTCATATTAATATTATAAACAATATGTACAGTAATTCTCATCAAATCATTAAAGATTAGTGGTATTGCAATTTTTTTTATTTATATTGTTTTTTTGTTGTGATTACTATTAACATTTCTACTATTACCAAAAATTATACAGATACTTATTGTACAGTAGTACTCAGTCAAGTTATATGTTTAACATGTAAATTTATTCTACTGACAAAATTGAAAATACTACCAAATAAGCACAAGTGGCATCAGTAGTTTTAACTGGTTCTGTAATTGTTTAAATAATAACATATATGTAAATCCTACATATTATACTTATATTATTTTAATATATCTACCACCATCTAGGTATATTATTTTCTGCAGATATATAGTTATTTCCATACTATATGGACATTAAAATATGCTCTTTTTATAATTCAACTACATCTTATGTTTAATTAACTGCTATATAATTAAGCAGAACATTGCTATTAGCTCAAAACTTCCTTCAAAGCTTTTACATATTTGAATATAAATTTGTGATCTGATAAAACTATAAGAGAAATTAACTATATTTTAATTTTTAATAACAATCATAGTTGTACTTCAAAAATAAAACACAAATTCTAATAACAAAATTGGTTGTTTTTACTTTAAAATTTTCTGATACTCGAACATTCAAACCAATAGGTATCCTAATGTTTCTATACATATTTTATATAATAAAATATAAAATGAAATATCACTTACATAATAATGTTTATACTATACCATATTATTTACTTTATATAAAACTCAGAAACTAGAATTTGCCAACATTTAAATATTATAAGGCCTAGCAAGCACAGTTGTCTCCATCCCTGTTGCGGTTGTTGTCATTGGTGTTAAGCTTAATTTGATCTGGAAACTCATTGTATAGTTCTGCTTCAGTTTCCTGAGCTAAAGCATTGCGAGCGATGGTCTGAAATGCTAGCTCTACATTAACTGCTTCTTTGGCACTGGTTTCGAAATATGGAATATCATTTTTGCTTTGACACCACTGTTGTGCACGCTTCGCAGAAACGGCACGATTTTCCAAATCCACTTTGTTGCCTAGTATGACGAATGGGAAATTGTCCGGATCACGAGGTGAGGCTTGTATCAGGAATTCATCTCTCCAACTCTCCAAGGATTTGAACGTGTTGGGGGCAGTTACGTCAAATACTAATACGCAACAATCCGCCCCGCGGTAAAACGCAACTCCAAGCGATTGGAAACGTTCCTGGCCAGCAGTATCCCAGATTTGCATTGTGACAATTCTATCATCTACGATTACCTCCTTCGTGAGAAAATCTGCGCCTATTGTTGCCTTGTACTGGTTGGAAAATTTCTTGTTGACAAACTGGTTCATGAGCGAAGTTTTTCCCACGCCGCTGTCACCAAGGATGATTACCTTTAGGAGAACCTTTTTTCTGGATGACATTATGCACTAAATATTGGATAAAACGTGGAAAAATTGAAAATAATTACACTCTTTGTCTCAACTTTTGACATATACAAAACTAATGATAAATGCGTCACCTGTTTCCAGTGTTACAAGAAAAATGTCAAAATCAAAAAATTGTATTACGTAGAAAATAGTTACGGCTTATTTTATTATTTATCTCTGGTTATGCTATTGTCAATATTTGGATGAAATATTCGCAGCAGTTTGATATCAACCCTATTGCTGAAATCAAAAGTAGTTAACCTACAGACCAGCTACAGATTAGTAATGTAGAAGTAAGGTAATCAATATTAAAGTTTTTTATCAAAGGGAGTTGTTGGGAGATCAGAAATCATGCTCCGTGACGTTATTTCACATTCACTTCACTTATACAATAAACAAATTATATTACTTAACATGCATAAAATACCACCAAAATTACATATTAAAGAGTTCCAATACTACAATTGAATGAACTAATAACGAGTACTACTACATAATAAATCAAAATCGCACAAAAATCATAAATGATGATACTTTGTACATATTGTTGTTTTGGTGTTCTGAAGTTTGTTTAACTATTTAATTTCAATCATATAGCGATTAAGACAGCGTTAAATATAATTAATTTATGAATTCGATGTATGTCTAAAAATTCCGAAGTCTTAAATAAAAAGTAGTAAGCAGATATGAATGTATAGCATATTTTTATCTCTCTTTCGATGTGTCACCACTGACAACACTAAATTGAAACAACGAAAACATACTGATATTCTTGAATTTGTAAATATATAATAAGACAAATGATTCGATTATATGATTGGTTATTTTATGACACAGATGATATTTGTCCAATAAAATAGAAGAACTGTAACTTCACAAAAGTCTTGTTTGTAAAAACGTATTTCATCTGGTTCATTTCATGGTCGTTTGGTCTGCTTGCGTTGATTTTTCTAAGCTGTGATTCATGAAATACAATATAATATTGTAATATCTCTCGTTGAACGCTAGATTTTTTAAAGCAGAATGGGAAACATTTTTATGAAATGACTGGACTGTTATTTACAAAAATAATAATCTTTTAAGTTCGTTGAACCAAAAGCAGAAGGTGAGGGTTAATTCGTGTTAAGTGATCCGTTATACCATATCATAACTTTAGGTGAATTCATTTTAATTTTCAGATGGAAAATAACTTGAGCCGTAGTGGCAGCCATTCGAGCTCACCATGTGAGCTCGAGAAGGATTTTAATGACATGGAAATAATTAAAACTAGAACGAGCCGACGTAGTAACGTATTGCTACGAACTCAACCAGCGCGAAAAGCAAAACGAGTTAGATTCTTCCGAAACGGTGATAAATTTTATTCAGGTGTTATAATTCCGGTCTTGCCAGAGAGATACAGGTACTTAATTTCACTTATGTCTATTATATGGTCCATGCACTACTTCGTAATTAATTGTACTTTCACTTTCATGTTATTGTAATGAGGAAATCTTGTAATAAAAAATTAAAAACTCTAAATGCTTCCCTTTTTTGTACATATTTTTTTAAATTAAAGTTTCGGCTCTGTTAAAGTTACTCTAACACACAATGTAATGTTTTTTATTATTTATTATTAATTTTGATATTCAGAAAGACATTTTATTACTTCATAAAAACTTTGTGAAGAATTGTAAATGTAATGCAACTATCTAAACATAAAGTAATGCAATTAATCAATTGTTATCAATTTTATTAATCTTTTAAGCCAATGCCTGCAAAAGAATGGTATCTAAATAGAAAATAAATAATTGTACATATTTATAATATAGTAACTGTACCCGTGTTTACTGCTTCCATGTAAGATATCATATATATTAAAACTTGATTACACAATACATCTGTCATTTAAAAAAGAATCTTGTATATTTGGTTCAGTAGTTTTTGAGCTATAAATCTACTTTATAAAAAGAGATAAAGAAATATTGCATTTTATATTGTGTCAGATTTTACCATGCAAAACTTGCTTCTGTGTAAATGCACTCTGTTCAAATATACATATGTAGACTCAGAATTAACATTAGGTTTTGTGTACTTATGTAAAATATTTATAACAATATGTATACATTAAAATTTTGGGATTTTATTACAGGTCTTTTGACAGTTTAACAGAAGATTTGACAAGGGCTCTAGTAGATAATGTAACTTTACCTAGTGGTGTGAGGGCAATATACTCACTTGATGGTAGAAAAGTAAGTATCTTGGTGTAATATGTATCATAAAATATCTGTCCAACTAAATTAGCATTATAACTCTTCTAAATCTCAAGTTAAATAAGTTTATAATAGAAAAATATAAATATGTTTACATAAAATATGATATCTTCCTACCATGGTTGAATGCAGAATACAATAACAACTTATTGATAGATATTGATAAAGGAAATAGCAGAGACTCATTCAATTCTTATATAACTTTAACCTGTATATTAGAAAAAAATTGTGTTCCTATTTGATCATGGTATGTTGTTAGTGAATACTTGGTTTCATTTAATTTCTAAGGAGCTTATAATTTTTTCATAATCCCCAATGACATTATTCCTACCTACTTTATATTAACTAATGATAAAATACTTGTTATCATTCTCATGCCCTGTTCCCAACTCACTTGGGGTTGGCACAGTATGTTATCTTCTTCCATACATCCCTATCAGCCGTCATCTGTTCATTTACTTCTTTTTCTTTCATATCATTTTTTACACACTCCATCCCACACTTTCTTTGGCCTTCCTCTACTGTTTCCACCCTTCCACATACATATTCATTACTATTTTACCCACATGTTACATCCATATTTTATTTCCTCTCTTCTCCATAACATGTCCATACCATGAAAATCAATAACCTATCAGTTTTTGGTAACCTGCGCAACTTTCAAACTCCATACTTATAAACTTATAAAAATATTGAATTATGATTTGTAAATTTAATGTGTAGGTAGGAAAACTAGATGACCTTGAAGATGGACAGTCATATGTATGTAGTGGTTTTGGTGAACCGTTCAAACGCTTAGACTATGAAGCAAGTGCTGTTACACCACAGTCATTCAGACTAAGCGGGCCTGAATCTCTAAGCGATAATGCAAGCCCTTCCCCAGCGCGCGCTAACAACAGATTGTCCCGGTATTTGCAGGTATTATTATATTCTCCTATTGATGAGGTGAATAGACATTTTAATGTTTACAATATTTGCTAGTGTTTTTATTTTTTTGTTTTCTATAATTGTTCTAATCTGGGGAGATATTATGGCGCCTCAGCATTCATATTCCATTATATTATTTCTAATAAACACACTTGTGCACAATAGTCTAAGAATTACATAATACTGGATAAAACTGATTAATTAATAAAAACTAAAACTACCACATGAAGAAACTACATAATTTTAATCTTTGTTAACAGGATATGCGGGTGGCGTTTATTCCATACAAACGTATTCCCCTGATTCCTCCCTGGAAAAAGGCATTTTTTTTCTTCAAATATTAATATAGAAACTAAGACCCTTCGAGATGACAAATGCCCGATTTTTTTTTCGTATTCAAAAGAGCAAAACGTAGGCAAAAGTCTTTCTTGTTTTATAATTAAAATATAAATCAGCTGAGTTTTCGTTGAGTAAAGAGTGGAATAGGAAGTGATAATTTCCTCTATTTTGTATAGGTGTAATCAGCCTGAGCTGCAGTTGACCCTTTCGCATTTCATAGCTCGACGCGATAAGGCCCTATTAGACGTACAGACCGAACCGCGGATATGGTACGGCAGGCGGCTAATGTTATCAGTCGCCTAAATAGGGGTGGGGAAAAGGTTTTTCATAAAGATCAATTTTTTAATCAATTCACAAAACAGCAAAGGTCCAGGAAATATATCTTTTTTGAACTTGTTTTGGTTGGCTTTTTATTCGTAAATAGTATTCTTCCAGTGATCGAAATTAGACTACAATCGTCATTTATTGCAAAAACTGGTAACAGCTATAGCAATATTTTTCTGAAATACCTATTGTTCAAAATTGTTGCCGACGCATATCTTCTTAGTAAAGTTAAAAGTAATTTCTTTCTTTCTTTCTTCTTTGCAGACAAATGGTAGTGCCACTACTGGCAACGGGACACCTCGCATTAGCCCAGCTGGTGAAAATGTAGTACGACCACGATTAGTTTCAATTATACGGAATGGTGTGAAACCAAGAAAAGTATGTAGCTTCTGTGGTTTAATGTAATATGGTTTTATATAATCTGAGAATTTCTCAAAAATTATTTATGTGCATTTTCTTTTAGGTATGTCGGCTGTTATTAAATAAACGGAATAGTCCGACACTGGAGCACGCTCTGGCAGCAATAACTGAGTGTATTAAATTAGACACAGGATGTGTTCGAAAAGTGTTCACATTATCTGGCACTCCAGTGACAGCATTACACCAGTTCTTTGATGACGAAGATGTCTTTTTCGCTTATGGAAATGAAAGGTAATATACAATACATAATTTGACTGAAGCTAAATAATACTAGCTCCGTCCGCTTTTCAAATGTTCTTCACTGTGTTTTAATTTTTTTATACGGTTCCCTAATTATTTTTGAAAAACAAAAGTACCCTAAGTTACGCAGTAACGTCAGCTATTTGCCAAAAAATGTCCAGTCGAAATCGGCTAAGCCGTTCTACAGATTAACGGGAACAAACAGACAGACATATAAAAATTGGAAAAAAAAAAAAATTTTGGTATAGGTAATATACATTCATATGTATTTAGTAAAAAAAAATATTTTGACACGAGCTGTGTGCCCGCAACTGCGCCCGCGTTTCATATACATATTCTTCACTGCATTTTTTTTATGCGGAACCGTAATTTTTGTTTAGTACTAAGATAAAGTTAAAATATTTCTCATAATTTAAGCATTTGCCCGTAAAACTGTGTATTGAATCCGATTTTATTTAATTTTTTTATGCGGAACCCTAAATTACCCGGAGTAACATCTGCTATCTAACAAAAGAAGTGCCGTAAAAATTTGTCTAGCTGTTCCGGCGGATATTACCCGGAACAAATAGACAGACAAAAATTTTAATAATTGCACTTTTCGTATAGGTATCATGTGTACATTCATATCTATTTAGTAAAAAAAAATATATTTTTTATATTACAGACAGACACTTCAATTTTATTTATTAGTCAAATTACAAACAGACACTTCAATTTTGTTTATTGGTATAGATTTACTTTAACAGTTTCTACCAAAAATAACTATGTAACTAAATTAAATTGTGTTTACATATGGTAGCCTAGGTACGAGATAACTTAATTATTTACTTTGTATTATTTTGTGACAGAGTTAATCAGGAAGATTTTGAATTAGAATTTGAAGAAAATAAAGCTGTATCACAATGTAAGAAAACTCCTACTAAAAATTCAAGGTAAATCTAAATATGATATCTTATATTCGATTTCATATTATATAATAATGTTGTATTCGGGTATAATTGTTGAGTAAAATGTTCTATTATGTTCATCCAGAATTGTTTATAAGTAAAAACCCTGTACCGTAATTTATATTCGGGCGCTGTATTTTTTTGCAATCATATTAAAACATTAAGGGCTCTGAAATATTTCGTAAAAGTAGTATTTTTTCACTAAGAAACAAAGTTTAGAAATTATGATAACAATATTGAAATAGTTAAAAAGATATGACCAATTATTATAATATATTACGAATGTAGCCTCCTTTTATCTATTTATGCCACTATATCTTCTACCATACCACAACATTCTCTTATCACACATTTCTTACTTTGTCCATCATTTGCGCGCCAGCATTCGATTTTATGGTTTCGCCACACAGCGGACGGATTGGGACGCCAGCGCGATTTTACAGTAGAAGAAGTCGCGCTCAGCTCTTCTCGACGCAATGTCTTATATAGATACGCTGGCGTCCCGACCCGTGCGCTGTGTGACGAAACCATAGTTGACTAGTGTAGTATAGATTAATTTAAATAAATTCGACGTCAATAAGGTCTGGTCCCAAGCCTCGTATGCCCGTGAAATGCGGGCGGGGGGCTAGGGTGGGTACCGTCCAGGGCAATGGCGACGGTGCAGGTCCGGGCGGAGACACGTCTTCGGACAATGATGCTCTGGCACCGACACTTCCTCACACAGTGCGTCTCAAATACACCGTTGGGAAGATCATCGGTGAGCATGAATGAATGAATGAATTCTGTATTGTAGAAATAACCTGTACACTGGCGAACTTAGTGTCACAAGGTATTTTCTACTAGCTAACCAGCGAGAATGCAGAATTAATATATTAAAGAAGGTAGTGAGTGTAATTCGCAAAAATCAAAATAAAGAAACAATAACTTTATACATATACATACACACACATACATAAATATACATCATCTTATTAGGTACTGGTACAATATTATTATTTACTACCTGATGGTAAAGCTAAAGTAAAACTTTAAATATTGGAACTCCCAATAACCCCATAAAATACGCAGTCGTTAATGGTTTCAACATATTGCCGTCGGACTGGAACGCCAGCGCGATGTTGCTGTAGGAACACGTCTCGTCGACGCGAGCCGAGTGTGACCACTTCTATAATAAAACCGCACTGACGTCCAAACCCGCCCGCTGTGTGTTGATACCATTAGTGTAGCTTTGGGGGGTTTGCACTCCGGGGTCCCATCTGACTAGCCAATATTTAGTATTTGATCATAATCTCATATGGGATGGATTTAATAGATTGCGAATACCGTTCTGGACTAGAGTTGATAATTCATAAATACAAGCTATTAAAATTTGTACTAGACGTAAGTAATGATGTAATTGAATAAATTGAAGTGCTAACATTTTTTTAACCATATAGCAGTGCAAGTAATTTCTTTTTACTACTTAGGTTATGAGTAATTTACAATCTTCCTAGTTCAGTGAAAAAAAAAATTGTTTGCAATTTAATCTTGCATCTGTTGGATGTTTCCAAATCAGTTGTAACTAAATAAAATACCTATTATGGGTATTTTATAAAGTGCAAAATGCTTTATGTTAATTGTAATCGATTTCCATATAATATCAAACATTTTGCAGGTGATGGTAATTTTGCTGTAGTCCGAACATGTAGAGATAAGACTACTGGCAAAGAATATGCTCTTAAAATCATAGACAAAGCAAAGTGCAAAGGCAAGGAGCACTATGTAGAAGCTGAGGTAAAGACTATGCTATTTTATTTTATAACATAATTTAACTAGAGAGTACATAGAAAATCATCTAGATTGGTATTGAATTATAGAAAATTTTGTTATATTTTCGTCTTAAAATAAACTAGTAAAATAAAATCATTACATAAACTAACATATAAACAATAAATACTTTTATTTTTTTGTTTTTGAGAACTGTACAGATTTATTATTTGATCTTATGTTAATTGAAGATGTGACTAAAAACGGTTATCTGTTAAGTCCAATAGCCTAATGGGTTCGCGACACAGCGGGTGGGTCTGGACGCCAACGTGTCCTCTTCACCCGCCCGCTGTGTGGAGAAACCATAAGTGCTTGGCATCAGAATTTCAACTTAATCAATAGGATTACTTAGCGATTATTTCATAAATGTGTTATTTTTCAGGTTCGTGTTATGAGAAAGTTATGCCATCCACGTATAGTATCACTAATAGAAGAACAGGACAGTCCGGAATGGCTTTTCCTCATCATGGAACTCGTTAGCGGTACGTTTAAAATTTTACATTTAAAATCAATTATCGTGCATCATCAAAACTAATAAACTGGTGAATGAATTTATTGAATCGTTTGCTTTTCACGGACGGGACGGTCTTCTTCTTCAATATATCTTGTATTTTTAGGTGGAGACTTGTTCGATAGTATTGCCGCTGCTTCAAAATTTTCTGAACCACAAGCGCGTTTGCTAATTGGCCACTTAACATCAGCTATCGCATATCTCCACTCGCTTTATATAGTCCATCGTGACATCAAACCTGAAAACTTATTGGTAAGTTATTATTCACACTAACTAACACACCATAATAAAAAATAATTTATCTCATAAATTACATCCTTGTAGCATACATTTTCATTCGAACTGTTTTCTGTTCATCAACATTTTCTAATGTTTCTAACCCTACGTTTAATGTTTCCGCTTGAATTAATTACATACTTTAACGCATTATTTTTTGATGGAATTATCAGGGTAAAAAATTTAAAACGTGGTTTGAAATTATACAATAATAATATGCAAAAAAAAAAAAAATACATACGAGAACAAATTCACTTGAACAACGTAAATTTACTTTAATATTACGATTATTTTGTATATAAAAGAACTGCAAATGAAGTACGATAATATTATTATGTAATGAATTTTCAACTTATAAACCTACATAATATAAACAGGCAATAATAAAACTGTTCAAAATATTTTTTTTCATGATTATCTTTTTGTTCTGACAAGTTTTAGTGTTTCAATAAAATATATTGGTAATATTTTATTATTTCCTCAAAATTTCAATAACGATTACGGTTGTTTTACAACCATTATCCATGTGAATTTGGGCTGTTTAAATAATGTAAGAAAGTTTTGCATATTTTTGACCTCTCCCTCCCATTTATGTCAATAGTTACCAAAGCACTTACTTCTCCTCTCACCATGTTTACTTATGAATTGGGGTAATTTGGAAAAAAAACTAGGCAGGCATGGGGACAGAACTGAAAACTCAAACCTTTGTCAAACTGTTTTTAATGTTTAAAAATTAAAATAGCACGATAATTAAAATTAATTAAATGCTGTCTCATACTTGACATACTGTAGAATGTTGACGGCTGATATCATAGCATTGTGGTGACGCGAATCTATAAGATTTTCCTTTGCCGACAATCGCTCAATGCGGCTAAAGAAGTTGTTCACTTTAAAAAAAAACTAAAATTAATAATTCAACACTTAGGGAATAAGTATTTAGAAGATACCTCGATTCCCCATACCATCAAAAATAAGCAAAGGATAGACGGCCACCTCCATTTATGGTTATGTAAAGTCCCAATTTTTAAAATTAATTTTTTATGCAATAATAATAACATATGCTCAATAGATAAATAATTAAATTGTATATGTGAATTATTAATAGGTGGAGGTGGGATTCGACGGAAGTATACGAGGTCTGAAGCTGGCTGACTTCGGTCTCGCCGTGGAAGTATCGAGACCTCTGAACGCCGTCTGTGGAACGCCCACTTACGTCGCGCCCGCCCGAAATATTACTCGAGACCGGATACGGTCTGAAGGTAATTTAGTTTTCATATTCATACAATCATACTCATTCATATTCATACAATCATACTCATTCATTTCATATCTAATACTAGCTGTGTGTTAGAAATAATATTGTGATGGTGCCGTCCATAGTATCGGATTTTATTTATAATTTCATGAGTTTTATTTTATTTTTACACATAATCTTAATTATGTTTGTATCATTTTTTTGAGAAGATAATGCAAAGATTTTTCTTATAAATTCAAGCATTTGCCAGTGAAACTGTGCATTGAATCAGATTTTATTCACAATTTCATGAGTTTTAATTTTATTACGCTGTACCGTAATTATTTCCGAAAAATAAAAGTAACCTAACTTACGCGGAGTAACTTTAGCTATCTGCTAAAAAAAACCCCGTCAAAATCGATTCAGCCGTTCCAGAAAACAGACAGACAACATATTTAAAATTTGTGTTTTTTCTGTTGTAAGTACCGTATATACATTGATATGGATTTACTAAAAGTTATTATTTTTATAGGTGTTGCAAACTGACACTTCAATTTTATTTAAGAGTATACATTTTATCAAATTGATTGGCTGAAGAATGTTACAATAGAATTTAGTACAACTTTCAGGCGTCAGTTTAACTATAGTATTAGGCTTCTATATCTATAACATTAGGTTATTAAACGAATGCATACTTACATTTATTATATCGTATTGAATTCAATTTTATTTATTACAATACTTTATTTTAACAGAATAAATAGATATATATGTAAAGAAAAACGTAATACCTTTTATTTAATTCAAATATTCCTGGTCATCGAACCTTATCGTAGATGAATGGATAATAATTATTATTTCATGCAGAGACTCTATGGTGAAAAGTCTGTAATCTAGAGTAGACTATAAACGAAATGTCATGTGAAAAGCAGTTTTTTTTTTTCATAAAAATAATAATTGTTTACATTGTACTTATAAAGTTGAGAATTAAACTAATGTTTTAGGACCGACACCGTGATTAATAACATTAAATGTCGTTTCTATTATTACAGGTAAAGTTAAGTTTTATATTGTTGTTCAATTCGTAGGTAACATAATAAAACTTTTATTACAGAGAAACTCAGTTGTGTTTGGTTAACTCGTGGCCCCCTAATAATCAACATATATATAGATAGGTTAAATTAATTAATGTTACAATTTTACCATCCATCCATTCAACCGAAAGACGTCCACTGATGGACATAGGTCTCCCCCAAAGATCTCCACGACGACCGGTCTTGCGCCAGCCGTATCCAGCGGAATCCCGCGATCTTCTTAAGGTCGTCGGTCCACCTTGTGAGGGGCCTGCCCACGCTAGCTCCTCCTGTGCGTGGTAGCCATTTGAGAACCCGTTCACTCCATCAGGCATCGGTTCTGCGTGCAATCTGCCCAGCTCAATGCCACTTAAGTTTAGCAATTCTACGGGCAATGTCGGTTACTTTGGTTCTTCTGCGGATCTCCTCAGCTCTGATTCTATCACGCAGTGAAACTCCAAGCGGAGCCCTTTCAGCGACTTTGAGCTTTTTACAAATTTTTGAGTACCACAAAAACCGGATTGCGATCGCCAATCCGCCTACCTAGCATGACGATTATGGCCATCACCCCCCCGAAATGAACGACAATTTCACATATTTTAAAAATATTACTACTATAAGTTTTTAGCAACTTACCCAAATGTATATACGTACAATGGACTTTTCTTCCTTTGTAATAATGATAACGGTTAAAACAGATAGACGTATGGGCGGCCGGCGTGATCCTGTACATCCTGCTGTGCGGGTTCCCGCCGTTCTCGTCGCCGGACGGGGACCAGGAGAAGCTGTTCGACGCGATCCTGTCGGCGCGGCTCGAGTTCCCCGCCCCGCACTGGGAGCGCGTCTCGGCCGGCGCTATAGATCTAGTCGCGAACATGTTACGTCCGCAGCCGGAGTTGCGTTTCGCCGCCGAGGATGTATTAGATCACGCTTGGATGTCGGTTAGTATATCTATATATATATAAGCAAAGTTTGTTTTCTTTGTCCGAGGTAAACTCGAAAACTACTGGACCTATCAGCATGAAACCACAACCATTCGACGCGGAATTAATCGGAGATGGTTATAGGCTATATATTTTTCAAATTCTATGAGCCCTTTGCTATGTTTTCTTAATTTGTTTGTTTATTAATTTATTTGCTTCCATAAAACAAAAGACAGGCATTTATAAAATGGGGTTCCTTTGACGCACCATCACCTCAAAACTACTTAACATATCGGGATAGGACTAATACCTTTCAACGCAGTATTTTTCGTAGACAGGTATTTTTTGGATTCCACCGATCCTCTCTCATTTTTTTTTTCGATTTACTCTTTTGTACATTTTCCACTTCGTTTTACGCTTATATATATTTTTTCCGCTAATAAAAACAAAATACTCTTACTTTTATTCATTCATTTGTTTTTTTAAATTAGTTATAAATGAAACGTCATATGCACAGAACATATGAAACGCGGGCGGAGCCGCGGGCACCAGCTAGTAATCTATATGATCATATAAATAGGTAATAGTACATTATTGCAAAGGCCCATAAAATAGGCAATTGCAGGTCGAGTATGTGTTTCTTCACTAATACGAGACAGGTAATTGCCATTTCCGCCGAGGCATATATAGTCTTTTCTCAAAGGAATGCAGGGAAATAAAACATATTTTTTATATTATACATTTAATTCAATTAATATTTAAATTTATATTTATTAAATATGTAAATAACAAATCAAGATTTTTTAGCTTTGCCGCCAATTTTCTATGGATCATCTGTGCCCAAAGGCAAGCACATTACGGCTATACAGCCACATGGACGCAATTTGTACTAAGGATAGAGACTTACTTTGATATGCCAAGAATGATAAAAGAGCATTAATAACCCCAGCACGCCGTTTCATACAACATTGTTGGAGCGTTGTAATGTTCCAAATTCAAAAAACGCTTCTGCCATGGATTTGGTTTTCTTTGTCCGTAAAATCGTTACTTCTCGTATTCTTTTTTCGAAAATATTGACAATATTGCCATGCATGTTTGAGAATATTTTTTTTATTTGTTATGGATCATCTTAAAAACTACTCTTAGCATATTTTTAAAATTTCTTTTTACCCGTAGAACGTTCCACTATCAGTGAGTAACATAGGCTATGTTTATTTTTGTTTTATTGGAGACTAACTGCGTGCCCGCGGCTCCGCCGCGTTTCATATATTATCCACTGTGTAATATAGTTTTTAAATAATCATTAGCAAATAATGCTCTGATGGTGCTGTCCATTGAATTCCATTGAATCGTATTTGTTCACAATTTCATCACGTATTTCTAAACGTAACCCTAATTATTATTTTCCTAATTTTTTTTTGCTACTAAAAGAAAACAAAGTTATTTCTCGGAAATTCAAGCAATTGCCAGTAAAATTGACCATTGGCAAAATCGCGCTCCGGAGATTAGCCGCAATAAACAGACAGACAGACAATTAAAAAAAATGTGTTTTTGAAATAGCTGTAACATTCACATAAAAATTTGTTATTTTGATTTTTGTTGTTGTGTGTAGTATATAAGAATTAAGTTAAGGAAATAAAGGTTTTTTTTTATGTTTGAATTTTATTTTTTAGTAGTATAATAAATATTTTTTTTACAGGACGATTACGATGAGAGCTGTGATTTCCGCATGTGGTATGATGACGACTCGTCATAGCTGTCGGAGAGTCGCAGCAAGTCTGCGCCAGCGTGCTGTTGACGTACCTAGTGCCTCCGGCCGCTTGTATACCGGCGGCCACACGTTGCCCGCATGTTGCCCACATGTTGCCTGCACGCTGCCCGCTGCCCGCTGCCCGCAACTACCAGTACGAGTTGCTCTCGTCTATGCCACAGCTTAGCGCTTAGCGTTATTATAAGGCTAACATTCACACACAATGCAGTATAAAATCCATAATGATTTCCATATAGGAATAAATGTGGATCGCGTATAAAAAAAAACAAGTCTATCGCTTCTTTTTTATGTCGGCCTCGACTGTAGTTGCTGTGTAACGCCTTTCGACATGTTAACACAAATACCAAAGTTACTCTTTATATTATATATAAAATTACTGCATGCATAGTTTATTTATATATGTATATATAATTTTTATCTTTAGTTTTCGGTGCAAAATTTAGGTGCGATTACAGTATTACTGTTTTAGTTCTAAATTTAGGACACCGGCCAAAACGTGACCGGCGAGCCTTTAACAGATTAAAAAAAATACATTGTTGTTGTTTTTACTAAAAGTTTAACAACTACGTATTATTATTTATAATGGGCAATATTTTTTTTTTAATTACCAGTGCAGATTAGTCGTCAGTGTTGTTCCAAACAATATAAAATGTGACTTTCTTTTATATTAATTGATAACTATCATGGTTCTACAGAATTTAATTTATTTATCCGTAAATTATCGTTATATATTCAACGAAGTCAAGATAATCTCGGCCGAGACCATGTCTAGAATTGAAGAAAATAATTCATATCATTTTTTTTTTTGTTGCTCTATGAAAATAATATTATGTAATATACGATTAATATATCTTATTTAATTGTTTCAATGAACTCCTACTTATAGTTTAGAATAAAATATATTATTATAAGTTTTTTTTATAGTTATAATAAAAATAATGCTTAAAGACATTTGCTTCAGAACGATTAACTCATTTCATCTCGTAACATTCCTGTTCATTAAACGGATCATAAATATGACGAAAACACAATAATTTATTAAATATTACCTTTCAAACAATTACCTTAGAGTTTGGTATTTCAGACATTTAAATATTATAATGCGAATTTGAAAAAAAAACACGCTGTAGCGACAATAATACAGAATTATTGAACATAGCATTTTACTGTATAATCGGCACGTAGATAAGAAGTTTATTTAATAAATAAATTGTTAAGTGCCAAATTAATCTCATTAGCTCTCATGCATTTTATTTCATTCCATCAACTTTTATCAAGAAACAATGTTCCTCTCGAATAATGTATTTAAAAATTTACTTTTAAAACTTAGATTTTTTTTTATATTTTTTTATGCTTTAAATGCCGGATTGTATAACTCTTAACATATTTCTAATATCACTTTTGTACTCGGTAATAATAAATTCATAATGTACTGGAGTGATACACGTAAGAGACATATTATATAAATCATAATTTGCCTTGTTAATAATAACATCCTCATTATATCATGAAATAGACATTAGACTGAAATACATTCCTTTGCAGAGTATGTTGTTGTAATTTTATAGCGATTATCTAAATGTATAATTCACTTATATGTGGATTCAGTACTTTTTTTTATCCTTTTGACTTTAAAAGTATCACTTTCAGAGTAGTTGTATCTCATACATTATTATTATAAAATCATACAGTTTGATTTTTATTGTATTTGAAACCACAGCTAAATATAAAGTGTTACACAAATTACATACTTTTGTGTTTCTCATATTTCTTTACGTACAAATTATTGTTGTCATTCTTATAGCAATACATGAAAATATATAAATAATACGAATTTTATTGGTCAATATAATTATAATAAATCATTAAAAAAAATAGATGAACTGTAACAAATATTATAAAAGGGAGGCATAAAATATATTGATGTAATCCAAATCACATTGATCTTACAATTTTATAATGCATTTAAATAGTGTTTGTTTGGAAATGAAGAGAAATAAATTTTTATAAAATATGCTGTATTTTTTTTTATTGAAACCAAATTTTACATATAGCCTAACCTTTTATTATTATTTTTTTAACGTGGGGAAATCCTCATGGACGAACCCCTCTCCCGAACACAGGGAAAGAACATCCTGTGACCGGGAGAGAGAAACCGTGCCGGACTCTTACCGGCTAAAACCCCACGACCGCATCGGCGCGCATTTGGGCAGGGTCTCGGGATAACTATTAGCATGCGCCGCTACCCTGTCCACTTTTTTTAAAAATGTGGAACGCTTCACGATTTTGCGTGTCATCCTTGCGCAGGGGCCATGCTAATCTTCTCTGTATCGTTCCAATTTTAGTATATGTACTGCCGAAGCAAGTATACATATAGCCTAACCTAGCCTAACAATTATTATACAAAGAAAAATTGTGTTTGTCTGTTGATTGGATAATGCCTCGAGAAACAATTTAAATGGTTATTGTGATTAATGTATGAATGATTGTAGTCATATTTGATATACATTTACATGATCTACAGGCAGTCCAGCAGTCTCGAGATGTGTCAAGAATATTTGACACTATTTCTTAGAGTAATGTAATATATATTGGAAACACATTTAGATTTTTTTTTACACGAAGTAGGCTCAGTGGTTTGACCTCGATCTCACCTGACGTTAAGTGACGATGTGGTCCAGGATGGTAAACACGGAACAAACCTGTTGTTATTTGGCGACAGATTTTCAAACTTGAGGGTGGTTAGCTACCCAGGCGGGAATCATTAGAAAACGGCCTACCACCGTGCTATGGTTTCCTCACGATGTTTTCCTTCACCGAAAGCTCAGGCTAATATTAGTGTTGGATAAGTAGGGATCAAACCCGCGTCGATTGACGCGGAATCCGACCGCACTATCCGCTGCGTCATCATAGCTTATTTGGGCCGTTCAAGTAGTCAAGATATTAATAGTAAGCAAATCTTTAACCGTTCTCCCCACGATTACGTAAGCACTGCCAAATTTAAAAAAAAAAAGAAATAAGTGAATATTTGGTTACATAATCACCCAGGTCGCCAAAACTAAGCAAAGCATACACTCACTGCCATAGTACGCAAATATGAGTTTGCAGTGTGTTGCTAGCCTTTTATACCGCGAAAGTGGCAAACAGACCTACTATTCGCCTGATGGTAAGCAGTCATCATAGCCTATCAACGTCAGAATCACCGGATGCGCATTGCTCAATCTTTATTAAGAATTCTTTCACCCCTTTTGATGATTCGCGGTAGGAAATTCCTCTGGAACCGCACTATCCGTTACCATTTAGGCTCCAAGATACAATTATATTTATATGTACAAAATTATCCTTGTAGAAAATAACCCCTGGGTTTTATTTGCAAAAGTTAAAAAAGATGTCGATTTACACCATGTGTTTCCGTAAGGGTCTTGTGCAGTATAAGGTGCGGATGGATTACATAAGCTAAATTTAATTATTCTCATTTTCTTTTATAAACATAAGTCATACGTAACCATTGGGGGAGGATAAAAATGTCACAAAGTATTTGAATCACTCTGAAGTGCTTATACATGGAAAAGTTATGAGTGAATTAAGTCTTCATAACAATAATATTACATTTACTTTTAGGATATTATTTGATGTATATAAATAGCAAATAAACTAAATAGTGATAATAGGGGCACTTATTTCAGAAATGACCAGTTAGCACCAAATAAGTTTCATAATAATATTTTGAAACCAGCTGTGGATTAATAAGGTGTATGTCCAGCTTTGAGTCTGTATTTCATTTTAGAGCCAGTAACCATATTCTGGGACTGAAGATAATGCTGAGTAAAATAATAGTTCAATCATAGAACATGTAAAAATATTTTTATTCTATATCTTTACATTAATTAACAATAAAATTATTACTAGTTTTATTATTTTAATATATATCCGGAAAGCATAAAGCCACTGTTACCATTCATCATAACTTCTGGATGTGTTCTGTCTGGTAAGACCTAAAAAAATCAGTAAAATTAATCAAAATAGCTTTCACTATTATTATACTATTAGAAGAGCCATACAACAAAAAATAAGAACATTATAAAAATCCAAATAAAAAACTTTTAGGCACTACTATCTGTTTGTCAAGAAACTCAATATGTTTTTATACATCATACACATTTATTTTTTTAAACTATACAATTAATAGTAAAATAAATATTTAATGTATTGACTTGGGTGTCACTTCCAAATATCAATATTGTTATAGATTATTATTATTAAATTAGAAAAACATTGAAAAAGATGTTTGATTTTAGTACCATCTTAAATCTGGGACCTCTTGGTATAACTTGTTAAATGTCTCACAAAGACTTAATCTTGCTCCGAAACTCACCCATCATACACAGATAACATGATAAAAATTAAACTCTGAATCTGAAATATAAAGACTTAAAACATATAATAGAAAATTGCATTAACCTGATAGTTTCTCATCCAGTTGCATGTGAGTTTTAATGCTCCTACATTACTTTGTGATTTCATAGTTAGATACAAGTTTTGTAATGGTTCTGACACAACATTATAAACAACAAATGGCCTGCTTGGTTTAACAAATTTTACTAATTCATTAAATATATTTTCTGGGTCCTCTTTACATGCTATCACTAATGCATCCATTTTATTCAGTAATAACTCCGAAGCTGTTATATTGTCATAATGCCATTTAGGCTTCTTATCTAACCTGTCAGGTTCTTTACCTTCATCATCATCTTTATATATATCTTCTTTTTGTGACATTTCACCATTTTCACATTTTAATATCTTAGTTTGATGTTCCAAATCATTATCATTTTTTCTTTTAAGTGGATTCAGCTGAATACATGTAGCATTATCAACACTATCCAGTGAATTAGTATCACAGCCTTGATACAACAGTCTCAAAACTGAATACACATTTACAGAAATACATCTCTTCATTTGATCTTCTGAAAAGTTCATTGCCAGTAGAGCTTGTTTCTGTGACATATTACCTGGATGCATATGTATTAGTTTCCCGTTAGTATCTTGTCCAATAACACTTAATAGTGTAGCAGCGAGTAAACCATTTGAACCAGAATCATATAGTAAATAGTTACCTTCACTTTGTATATTCGTTGAAGTTATTAATTGTGATAGTGTATCTATGCGTAGGTTCTGAATTTTATGAGCCTCCAATTTATACATTATATCAGCAATTATTCTCAAGGTAGGCTTTATTATTTGTAAGTATTCGAAATACTTCTTTTCTTTCTTTTTTAAATATTTCTCCTGCGAATATCCAGTTTTATTATGAAATGTACTAGAATTGGATATCAAGGTTTCCACAATATCAGCTGCTTTAGTGGCATCACTTCTTAATTCCTCGATATCGGTAGCAGAAAGTTTCTGGGATAAACCATCATCAAAAATATTTCTATTATCATTTCCAGACACTTTGACATCTATTTCGTCTTTTAATTGAAGTGCTTCGTCAGTGAGTTGTAATGTAAATTCCTTTTGTTTTTTATTATTATTCACATTACCTACAAGTTTGAATATCGAAAAGTATTGGCAACCCTCGATGCCGCTTAAATTTACACTATCTCTACCTACGTTTACTGTTGAGTTTGATTTATTGAATTTGTGTAATTTTCTATAATTTTGTTTTTGTATTACTATATAATCACCAACTTTAATAATATCACTTTTCATTTTTAATTTGATAACGGTCAAATAATTGAATAGGTTTTATTTTATAGGAAGGTAAACAACACCGTAAGAATCCCTTGAATAATAATTATTATTCACTACATATATCTTTGAACAGGTTATGTTTTGAACACAATTTTTTAACTTTTGACAGTAATTGATATTTTTTTTGGTTCCACACATACTCCTTTTTAAGAAAAAAGCAAAGGTACTAGTAGACCATGAAGCCAATTCAGACGTTAGGAACACTATCAATAAATGAATGACGGTAACAAAATGGTGGCCTTCCGTTACGACCACAACGGGAATGATTGGGACATTTCAGAATGCACGCTCCATATCATTATTTTCACTTTACTACACTTGTGTATCATAACTACATTATATCATGTAAAATGCCACTAAAATGACATAATATGTAGTCAAATACTGCAATATAATGAATTAAAAAGAAAGACGACAACATGACAGACCAAAATTGCGCCAAGTAGCCGACCCAGAAAAACTTTAAAACCGGTTACATCACTAGTACCTACTTAAGACATAAAATACAATACCTAGCTTGGATTCTATCTGGAATATTAATTATTCTCTACACTAATAAAACTACTTCTGTGGCGCAGTTGTATTACGGTATGACTGTCGTTCTGAAATCTCGGGTTCGATCCCCGGGTCGGATCAAGTGATATTAGGTTTTTCTACTTAGTATCATCCCGGAGTCTGGAATTTGTTCCCAATATAGCAAAAGGCTCGCCCTCTGTCACATCTGGGACGAAACTAAGCTCGCCAAAATGTGGATGGGTGTGTAGTTTGCTATTTCCCCGCTGCCTAACCCTTCGGGAATAACAGGCGTGAGATTATGTTATGTTTTAATAAATAAAATTGGAGTGCATGTTTGTAACGTCAAAATAATTTTATTTTACTAAATATATATGAATGTCTACTACAATTTAAAAAATTTTTGTCTGTTTGTTTCGGGTTGCTTCGGAACGGTTGCACCGATTTTAATGGGACTATTTTGGTAGATAGCTGAAGCTACTCCTAAGTTAACTCAGGGTACTTTTGATTTCACCGCGCTAATTTTGCTGCATGAGGGCCGCAGAGAGGGAACGGGAAGAGGATCATTTAGTGGATCCGCTACGCCGAAAGAGGGCACGGTTCGCCCGTAGTCTTCCACCTCCCTGAGTGAGCCACCTATTTCACGTGTCCCTCTCTTCCGGACTTCTTGTCCTTACAAGAACCCTAGGAAGAGAGAGATGAAACATAGGGATCTCGCGGTTGAGGAGGGGAGGGGATACCCCTCCTAAAGGAGAGATAATGGGAGGGTCCTTTCCGGACCTGCCGCCGGGGCGACGCGGAGTATGCCTTGCAACCTCGTGTTCCCCCAGAAAGCCGGCGGTAGGGCTTTAGTGAGTATTCTCGGCGCTCCACGCCGGGCGAGTCCCGCATATCCTTCTGGTATCTCTAACTCGTCGAGATTTTCTCCCGGATTAGAGATGCAAGAGGGAATGCGTAAAGGCATTACCCACAAAAGAAAAAAAGGGGAATTTTGATTTTCGAAAATAATTACGCTTCCGCGTAAAAAATCTCGAATAACATCCGATTCAACGCACAGTTTGACTAACAGGTATTTGAATTTCTGAGAAGTATCTTTGCTTTTTGTAAGTACCAAAAATAATTTCAAGAAAATTATAGGGGTTCCGCACAAATAAAATTAAACAAAAACGTTTGGAAATAAGACGATTCTGGGTTTTACAGGCAAGTACTTGAATTTATGAGACTTTATCGTAATATCAAAAAAGTTTAGTAAAATAATTATGGTTCCGTATAGAAAAAAATAAAACTCTGAAGAATATGAAAACGCGAGCGCAGCCGCAGGAACACAGCTAGTTTTATTAATAAAAAATATTGTTCCTCACTAATGAACTATTTTTTTACATGTTTGTTTATTCAGTCTACAAGCATTAAAAAAAATCTAGATAATGCAACTCTATACTAATAAATAAAATTGAAGTCTGTTTTTAATATCATTAAAACAACATTTTACTATACTATATAAATAAAATGAATGTAAATACAGAAACTATACATAAAACACAATGTTTAAATTTATCTGTCTGTTACCGATTTTGACGAGACTTTTTCTGGGATATAGCTGAAGTTACTTCGTGAATCTTAGCCTAAGTTACTATTATTCAAAAATAATTACGGATCCGCATAACAAAATGAAAACTGATGAAGTTGCAAATAAAATACTATTAAATGAATAGGACTATCAAAACATTATTTTACTAATTAATTAAAAACTATATTACGCAGTGAAGAATCTATGAAACACGGGCGGAGCTGTAGGAACAAAGATTTGTAGTCATTAATAATTTTGACCTGAGGCGGCGTGGGCGACCGCCTACGACCTCGCAGACCAAGGGACCTCGCGCCAAAGACCAAATTACTTTATTTTTTTTTTTTTTTTTTGACCTAGCTAATGCTGTTGACCGGAAGGGCCTTTACAGCTTCACCGAACTTTGGGGGCGAGTGCTGAAGGCACTCAGCCGCAATAAGGTGACTAGCTCAAGGGTTACCAAAGTGGTACGAACCTCGGCTTGGCCGTCACCTGAGTTCTCAAGACTCACTCGCGAGTTGTGTCCTAGCTATCCCTACATTTTTTATATTAACATAAAAAAAAAAAAGGTTCCTTACAGGACCTATGTACCTTGCATGTTATGCATGAGTGTGTGTAGGGAGTGTTGTGCGTGTAATTGGTCAATGCATGGGCAGTGTTACTGTATCGCGCTGGCGGCGACGTCAAGAGCCTCCCCAGTTGGGGAACGAGACACGTCTTGGGTCGCCGCCTGAGGGGGACCCGGAGTGTGTGCGGGAGCAAAGTTAGCCGCCTGTCCCCGGCGGCGGGAACGGCGGTTTCGCGGGCGTGGGCGCTGGCACGCATTCGTACGAGGTAAAGGAGGGAAGATCCTATTACTACGAGTTATGGTATCGTCGCGACACGATAAGATCCTTTGCGGCCGACGTATACGACGCGGCTTACGTCCTGGCAAGTACGAGACGGCTCGCACGATGTGGGGGTTCGAGTGTGTCTCTGCGCGTTCGAAGAATGCGCGACACTGGGTCTTGAAAACGGACCTAATGGAGGGCAGGTTGAGATCCCTGTGTAAATCCACAGTTCTCTCGAACCATTGGGCACCTACTGCCTTCCTTACAAAGCGAGCCCCAAATTACTACCTTAGTGCCCGCTTTAAATATACTGCATTTGCATGGAGATGCTTTCGCTAGGGGGAGGGATGTTGACGTGTTGTGGCCTCGCAAAATTTACTTTGCCCACATCAAACTATAGTATTGCCACGCCACTGATTTTGACCACTTTATAATCTCCAGTCCTAATAACATAACATTTACAATTTCACAAAATACATAATTGTAAATCATACAAGATCTAATGTATACTAATAAATATAATTTAAGTGCCTTTTTGTAATATCAAATACACAACTTGTTTGATGTACATAAGAATATATTACGGTACTTAAACCTATATTTTTGGCAGATAGCTGAAGTTACTGAAGCAGTTGTGTTGTTCAAACAGATAATAACAGTTAGTAATGACTATAAGTCTCAATGAAAAAAATGCAGTGGGAGTACACACATCAACCCATATTTGAGTATACCTCCACTCTAGGTGGGTAAGCCAGGCATTTACATGGGGCGCCGTGGCGGTAGTTTGATTGTAACAATCGATATGGTAAATTTTACCCTATAGAAAAAAATCTCATATCAATCTCTTCACTAAAATTTTCCAGAAACTGTTTCTTAGTGGATTCACTAAAGGAATCTATTGCCAAAAATTCAAGATTTAGGGTGGAGCTGTTCGGGATCTGTGTTGATGAATCTGTCAATCAGGATAACTAATTTTATATATCAATAAGGGTTCCATCCATTCAAATGATAGACGTCCACTGCTGGACATAGATCTCTATAAACATTGTATGTATTAAAGAAAATTATTTTATTAGGTATTACTTGATTTAAGACTCGGAATAGTTTAAAATAAATCCAATTATTATACCAAAAAACTGTTTCAAATGATGAGTTGATTGAGGTATAATTCTCTCCAGAACTAGAATTATTCAGATTTGCAAAGTTTTTATTATTGTGTAGGTATTTCACTTCATGACAATTGTCAGTATTGAAAGAAGAATGTTATTATTGTTGATTTTATATCATAAGATTGTTATGCCATTTTTTTTTATAACATGGATACTAAATAAAAGAAAATAATACTTTTTACTTTTTTTATTAAGAACCAATCTTAAAGTATTTTTAACGGTTGGACTTAGCAACACGCTCCAGCTCATCCTTCTTCTTGATGGCGTATGAGTTAGATGAGCCCTTGGCAGCATTGATAAGTTCATCAGCGACACATTCGGCTATTGTTTTGATGTTTCTAAATGCAGCCTCGCGTGCTCCTGTGCACAATAACCAGATAGCCTGGTTAACACGACGTAATGGGGACACATCGACGGCTTGACGTCGAACTGTACCGGCACGACCGATCCTGGTGGAGTCTTCTCTTGGACCAGAATTAATAATAGCAGTCACCAGTACTTGCAGAGGGTTTTCACCCGTCAGCAGGTGAATAATTTCAAAGGCATGTTTAACGATACGTACAGCCATAAGTTTCTTACCATTATTGCGGCCGTGCATCATTAAGGAGTTAGTCAAACGCTCCACAATAGGGCACTGAGCTTTACGGAATCGTTTGTGAGCGTACCTGCCAGCAGAATGTGGTAAATATTTTGCATACTTCTCTTTTACCGAAATATAATCCTGCAAAGACATGTCCGATACTTGAACGTCATAACAACTCCATCGCCCAAAAAGTTTGATTTCGGGAATATCAGCCGGCTGTGGTAATGGCATGTTGTCCACAACCATGCCGCCCGCGTCGGCGACTTCTTCGGTCCAGTTCTCCTCAGCCATATTTCACACCTAAAATAAAATAATTACACTATAGAATGAACTCACTTATCACTAAATTACTCTATTAAAGCAAACTTTAGGTGTGTAAAACGCACTTTTATTCGCAATTTACGAATTATAACCTCGCGTTGTCAAAAGAACACGAGAGAAAGGAAGTTGGCCAGCGATGTAGTTGCTTTCGAGATGTTGGTATTGTTGTTTTTTACCAATGTTGCTGAGAGAAAATTAATAAAGAAAATTATATTAAATTTTAACCATATAAATATATAAGTAAAATGATAAGATTTTTGGGCATTTTCTTGGTCTTAATAATTAATATATGTTATTATAGTAATTAATTTTGCTATGTAAGTTTGCTTTATGTTGGCATCACTGTAAACATTACAATTGATAGTTTTTTATAATTTATTATGACACACAAGTTCTTTAGGTACAACTTCGTACTCAAGGTATGGGTGCATTGGGTACTCTTTGGATAAGTGATAATAAAAGTGTTTTTTTAATAAACTTAATTTTTTTATATCTAATATATATTGGGTAAAATTACTTCGGTAAAAAGATTTTTATTATAAATACTCACAGTTATAAGAGATTTCCTGAACCGATTTAAAAGTTTATTATTTGATTAGGTAGGTAACTTGAGTAATTTTCATAGATCCAACAGGGTTGCGTACATTTGTTAGAGCATTCCATGGATGTTATTGTGAGCTAACTATGTCGTGTAAACGACAACAACACTATATACTATGGACTGTTATAATGCAAGTTTATTACTACTACTAAATAAAAAATCAAAATCGCGCCAAGAACATCACTACCTTCAAGGCCAAAAAGTGCTTCAGATGAACTGAATAGTATTTGCAGAATTGTTTCACAACTTGGAATCTTACTATCGCATTACATAAATCGTACGCAAAACATACACCTTTTTTAAAATTAAGATGACTTTATTCCGACATGACATTTTGCTTAAATGATGCGATTTTGTTAATACCATTACCCACGAATCGACAGTATCGATTACAATGTAGCTTCCTGTAGTTTATTATTGGTCTACTTCTGTACAAAAACAGGATTGGATCATTTCAAATGGTAGCAAATGGGTTATATTTCATGACACTCACTCCATTTCTTTGAGTTCGACGGAATACGGACATATAATACAGAGACCGTTATTATGTAAGTTTCAATACATATATCACTAATAAACCTTGTTGTTATCACGTTATTAGATTTCAAATGAATATTAAAATTTTAGCTGTGTGCTGTATCTATTTCTTGCCGTTATAATTTTTGCGACTGTGAAGGTACTAATTAATTGAAATATTTGCCTTAAACTCGTTTCATGAATATTTAGACAAAAAGGCTTGACTCTGCACTTCAAGAAACTTTGAAGTTTGGATATACGATATTTAGAAGGACAAGTCAGATTTAATACTAATATCAATATGAATAAAACAATATTTAAAGTACATAAGTACCACATATTATTTTTAATTCAATCACGTCTTAAATTTACGTGCTAATCCATTTTTTATTTTTACACTTGACAGCCATGTCACCATGTGTATATTAACTGTCAAGAGTGTCAAGTCAATTGAAGTAAATATTCGTGTTTTAAAAAGTTCTGTGGTCTGACCGAAGTCCGAATTCTGATAGAAAAGTATTTATAATAAGTAAAAAGAAGAAAAAACTTTATTGAGCGTTGTAAATTAACTATGGCAGCTCTAAAGAAATATAGTAACTTAAAAGTTTTAACTCTCTTGATGCCTAAATATTATCCTCGAATTAATGGAAGAAGAAACCTAAATCTTCAAGAATACCACAGTAAAGACTTGTTACGGAAGTATCAAGTCTCTATACAAGATTTTCGTGTTCTCGATTCGAATATAGACACAAAATCTTTATCGGACTTTAAAGCTAATGAATATGTAGTTAAGGCGCAAATATTAGCCGGTGGTAGAGGTAAAGGCCACTTCGACAACGGATTTAAAGGAGGTGTTCATTTGACCAAAAATCGTGAAGAAGTTTTTCAATTAGCCAAAAATATGATAGGATATAAATTAATCACTAAACAAACTCCAAAAGAAGGAATTCTAGTTGACAAAGTAATGGTTGCGGAAAGTGTAAATATTCAAAGGGAAACATACTTCAGTATTGTAATGGAAAGAATATACAATGGTGCAGCTATAGTTGCATCTCCAGCTGGTGGTATGGATATTGAAACTGTTGCAAAAAAAAAAACACCACATCTGTTAAAAACTGTGCCAGTAGATATTTATGAGGGTGTAACAGACAAACTGGCTAATGAAGTTGCAGAATTTTTAGAATTCAAAGGGCCATTAAAGAAAAAATGTGCTGAAGAAATTAAAAAGCTGTGGGAACTGTTTTTGAAGGTAAAATTTTTCATTTTGAAAATTATTTTTAACTGTTGATTTATATTATTCTTCCATTTGTGTTAACTGATTTATTTTCAACCTTTTTTTACTTTTCAATTATTGTTCTGTGGTTTCTACTAACTATTCAATATAGCTAAGCAATATTTCAGGTAGATGCAACACAATTAGAAATTAACCCTTTGGTTGAAACCGATGATGGAAGAGTTATAGCAGTTGATGCAAAAATCAATTTTGATGACCATGCAAAATTTAGACAAAAAGAGATATTTGCTTTAGATGATGTTTCAGAAACAGATCCTCGAGAAGTAAGTAATAATTAATAAGTTAAAATGGTTATATAATATTATATCAGTAATATATAAAGTTAAATTTTGTCATAAAATATTCTGTTTATGTAAAGGAATAAGTTTTTTTAGGTATATCATATCATATTTATATGATATATTTACTAAGCAGTGTACTCATTTTGCAACCTATGGAAGTATGTTTCCTATAAAAAATTAGAAATCATATAAAATGTAACTGCTCTCAAGAAACTTTTTATCAGTGGAATAAGTACTTAATAATAACATTATGTAGTCAATACAGTTTCTTATCAGTACGAAGTGTACAAGGGTATATGTTATCATATATTTTTATCTATAATATTAAAGTCTGTTGTAAATTGCATTACAAAAAATTATTATGTTTATGTAATATTTATATTCAACAAATATTGCATTTTCTTATCAATTAGTATTGGATAAACAACCAATATTTCTCCTCATGCCATCAAAATTGCTAAGGAAATTAACAACTAGATGGGCGATAATGGCTTGTAGGCATTTGAGACTTTTGGGGAGCAGTAAAAGACCCAGAGAAAATTAGGGGGTTTTGAGATAGCACAGAGACGATGTGGAGAGATAAAATAGTCTAAAAAAGGTAAAATAATTAAGATGGGGGACTCTAGAAAAAAAACATATTATCAAAGTGGGCAAAATAAGGTTCAGAAATTGTGAACTAGATAAACTTTGTGTGTTCAAAACTTAATAATTTAATATACTTGAATTCCTAGTCCATGTGCCTAAATTCTTTTTCACTGAAGTTTTAAATCATGGGTATTCTGTGTTGCAGTGCAAAAAATAGCAGGAAATATAATGCACCCTCTGTTAAATATCTTAATAATAAATAACATCTTATACCCTTGTGATCCTTTTTTTTAGAGAGAAGCAGCTTTACTCAATCTGGTGTATATAGAAATGGATGGTAGTATAGGATGTATGGTAAATGGAGCTGGTCTAGCAATGGCCACTATGGATATCATAACTTTAAATGGAGGCAGACCTGCTAATTTCTTAGATTTGGGTGGTGGAGTTGGCCAATCACAAGTCTCAGCAGCGTTGAAAATTCTAGAATCAGATCCTAAAGTAAAAACGGTTTTTTTGTTAATGTCTTTGGAGGTAAGAGATGGCAATAAACATTCGAAGTTTAATAAGTAACTATTACTTACATAATCACCAAACAGACCCCCTGTCCATACCCCATCCTGCCAAGTTATCGTAGATTCTTACATAACATTTGAATGGTCCCTAATAAACACTTCTTCAAACTATTATAGAATAACTATATTATATTAGCTGTTTAAAATTTTTTGCGTATTCATGTAATATAATTAATATTGTGTTATTATTGTATTAATGATCTTTAAAAAAAGGGTAATTTCTGTTACACAGGTATTGTTAATTGTGCCACTATAGCAAATGGAATCATCGCAGCATGCAAGGAAAATCCACCTAAGCACCCCCTCGTCATTCGTTTAGAAGGTACTAATTCGACAGAAGCAAGGGAAATATTAGAGAAGTCTGGTCTGCCCTTACAAATTATCAATGATGCAGATGAAGCGGCAAAAATTGCAGTAAAAATGGCACAATAAATTTTACTTCACATGACATTTTCTTACAAGTAAGTATTGATATTATTTTATGAACATAAACATGTATAACAAGTGGAATAAGACATAACTTTTGAAGGAACTAGATCATAAATTAAAATGGAACTAAATGGTTTTTGTTTACGATAATTTACAAAGTTTATTATTTTTTTGTAGAGTACATCCGAGATCAAGATAATATCAAATAAGAGAAACAATATCAAATAATTATATTTAATTGTTAACCCGTGAATGTTGTCAATAATACATTTCAAATGACTTTTTGTTAATGTTTCAAAACTTGCCAATTTGTACCATATAAGGCTTTTGTAATATTTGAAAGTTTTTTTATATGTAAATAAAATAATGTTACAAAAAAGTGTTATTTTTTTAAATAATACCTCTATGTCTGAGTGGGTAATAGATGACCGTATTGTCTGTGTAAAGACCTAACTGGATCCAATTTAACTGGATGCCCTGACCTTGGTAGGGTTTCAGACCCAGTTTAAGGTCAGGTAACTTGGTTATGTAGGTATTAAAAAGGACAGGCGCTAGAATGGAACCTTCGAGAACTCCTGCGCGGATCGGAGAGGGGGCGGACTCTACTCTAAAACGGAAATTATGATTTCAAAGGTAATCGCGAATGATATGCACAATTTTGTTTTTCACACAGAAAAGGCTGTGATTTGACTACAATCTTACCTGATGTGAAATGACGATGTGGTCCATGTTGGTAAACACACTAAGCCTAGAGGTACTCGTTCTCAAGTGATGCTGCCGGAACACATTTATAGGTATTTGGCGACAGGTTTTCAAACTTGAGGGTGGTAGCTACCCAGACGGGCATCATTAGAAAATGCCCTACCTAAAGGGATACCCAGTTCTATGAGTTTGTAGACAAGTCCGTTATGCTAGACCTGGTCGAATACTTTAGCGACGTCGAAGAAGACAGAGTGTGCGCCAAAGTTGCTTAATGTTCCCATGATAGTTAGAATGTACTCCGTGAGGCGGTGTACTTGATGCGCACAGAAATGTGCGGCTCGGCAACCGAACTGTTGGGGAGGCAAAAGATATTTTCCCTTCTATATCATCTATGATGCGGTTCATAAAGACCCGCTCGTAGTTTTCCTATGGTATTTAGTAAACTTATGAGACGGTAGATATCGGATTACCAGGCGTCTTTGCTTGTGTATACCTATGACTAGCTGCTTTCCAGGCGGCTGGAAAGTTATGGTTTTTGATGGCGACATGGCGAAGTTGCAAACCAACAACCCAATGAGAGGAACAGGAAGTTTTACAACTTTGTTCCAGATCATTCCCGTCTGGGCCGAGAAATTTTCTAGGCTTTTAATGGCAAAAGATACCTCGTCGTGGGTGACAGGTAAAAGGGGAATAACCAAAATAAATAAATTATAAACTGTAAACCATAATTTATCCTCCTATAGTTATACTATTTTTCAAAAGGAAATTCGCTGGATGTCGCTTCGAATTGAAACTAGATGGCAGCACAATTGCACCGTCGACATACACATGTGGGAAATTAAAGGGAAAAAAACTTACAATCAAACTACACTATTCCATTATATATTTTTTAAATATTGACAATATGTTAATAATAAATGAAAAACAAAAACAATTATATGTACACAAATACCATTTAATTTTTTTTAAGAATTTACTACATTATAATCCAAAAAGAATTCAGTTGACAGAAAAAAAAAAAAATTATCCATTAGCGGGTGTATAATAATTATAGGTTAAGCGCGAAATAAATTGAGCCGTCGACCTTGAGGAGAGGTGTCACTTTTTGACAGCGACATATTCGATTGAATTTCTTCGTATGTAGGCAAATGAGTGAGCTTCCCTCGAGCAGCAACTGAAGGCCTGTTACTGAAAATGCGTCGCGCAACGCGAACTATGTCGTCAGCAGTAATTTTTTCTACAAATATATTTACATGTATATTAGTTTTAACTTTCTTTAATGTCTACTGTTATGGGATATTAACACGTAAATGAGTGACAAGTAATAAATACAATTCTAACTCAAAAATTCATCAAGGGAGGTCACTTAACAAAAAAATATACTTTTCAAATAGAATCTTATACTACTTGTTCACTAAATCACAATTTAGTTAACTTGCAACTTACGACTAAATAAATTTTAAGTGGTTGTTTATACAGTTTTAGTTAAAATTATTACGTTAATCACTTGTAACTTATTTACGTGTAAATAACCCATTAGCTAAAGTTCCTAATGTCATTACATTGACATTAATGAAATGACATTTAATCAGACTTTAAGATCAGTAAACCAAAAACCCCAATCGCATGTAAAATATGATACACAATGGACTATTATTTAATGAAAATTCTGTAAATGAATTGTATCAGTTTTTGTTTGTCCATAACATTTTTTTTAAAGTTAAATTTGCAGCAAAGAAAACACGGTATGTAAATTATCTGAGTAGTGCGGCAGTCGAGTAAATTTACTCCTGAAAGTTGTTTGTTATTGAATGAATGACCAATGTACAATTTTGAAATGAGAAATAATATAAGATAATAATATTATTATCGTTTATATACATTACCAGGTCAGAATTGAATTAAAATTCATACTGTAAACGTTAACCTATAAAATACACCAAACGCTAAATTGAAACTTAACACTAAAAATAGGTAAATTTTGAATTCTTACTGTGCTATTTTAAGATTACTACAACTGTTTATTTCTTTAGTGATGTGGTAAATAATACTAAACGACAGTAATGTGTATATTTTTTACATTATAGAATTTACTATTTAATAATAAAAAATAATGTAAAATAAAAACAAACTGTCTGTCCATCCGTTAGTTGGATTATATATGGATTATAACTCAAGAAATACTGTGCTTATTTCCATGATTCTTTTTTATAATCATCGATATATTATCTGGTCTGGTTTTAGTATTTATTTTGTTACGTTAAATAATATGCACAAGTACATACAATAATAGCAAAAAAACTTCAAAACGACCATTACCATGTACATTCTTATCCTTACATCATATAAAATACAACGTCTATCTGTCTGTTAGTATGAACAAACAGAGCTGCGGATTCACAGTTTGTTAGTCTTGAGCAACAAGAATCCAGAAAATAATAATTCTAAGTTACAAAAAAAGTACTTTTTGCTTAGGGAAGTTATAAAAAAATTATAATACTTCATATCGTGTTCATTGCACACTAGCGGCTCACCCCGGGTTCGCACGGGTATTTAGCAAAAACTATAAAATTTAACACATGCCTCCTTTTTGCGTTGGGGGTTACTAAGAAAGAGTACATTATAAAGAGATTCTTTAATGATTTTTTTTATTATTATTATTAATTGTTTTTTTTGTAGATATTGATGCCCTCCATAAAATTGTAGTACATCACTTTGCTCTATTGTGAATAATTTCCACAGCGTACGCGAATTAACGATTTTTTTCACACGTTGGATTACATTATCGAAGTTTACATATGGATCCCTAACTTTTTTGAAAATATTCTATCGCCTATATTCATCAGTGTTAACGTTGGATTCTAATGGTGAAATATTTTTTTAAATCGGTCCAGTAGTTTCAGAGCCTATTTAATACAAACAAACAATCAAATCTTTCATCTTTATAATATTAGTTTAGACTAGTTCTATCAGTGTTTCGTGTAAAAAAAAAATCTCGGCCACACGAAATATATATATAAATATACTAAATACTATTCGCGGGTGATCAGCATTTATTCACTTATTTACTAAATATTCCTATTATCAATTGAATCTGTAATTTAATATGTAATAAGTATAAATTTCTTCAAAAGCCAATTTTCCTATGTTACCTCATCAAAGTACTTGTATGAAATATTATCAATTTTTCTTCTTGTACCTTAATTAAGTTGTATGGATCAGAATGTTACCCCATAAAGGTGACGGGAGAAAGAAGATTACATGCAGCTGAGATGCGAATGTTGAGATGGATGTGTGGGGTAACAAGAATGGACAGGATTAGGAATGAGTATATTAGAGGTAGTTTGAAAGTGGCGCCAATAACAGACAAGTTAAGAGGAGGTCGTTTGTCCTGGTATGGACATGTGATGCGCAGGGAGAAAGAGGATGTTGTAAGAAAGGATGTTGTAAATGTGGACGATTACATGGGAAGGGGAAGACCAAAGAAAAGATGGATGGACTGTGTGAACGATGATATGCTTAGGAAAGGAGTGAATGCGGAGACAACAACAAAAAGAGAGGAATGGAAGAGGAAGACATGTTGCGCCGACCCCAAATAAAAATGAGAAAAGGGTAGGGAGATGATGATGATGATGACCTTAATTAAGTATAAGATCAACTTATCACTTCAGATATTTCATAGTATTAATGTAACTTCTGTTTAAAAGTTATTCCGAATGATCAGTGAAGCTTACCTATTTCGTTAATAAAGAATGATGGTGGCTTTCTTTTCCCAGTGGCGAGTACCTGCCGACCTACATCCTCAAACACGACTGGCCTCGCTTCCAAGTTCATAAGTAACATAGATTGTAGTTGAGTTTTCGCTCTCTGAAAAAAAAAAAAAAAAAATTGTATCATACTAACGGATATAAATGTATATCGAAAAAAATAAATATTTCAATATTCACCCGTAACTCAATATCGCCAACTTTCCCGGCCATATTTGCCAGTTCTCTGGCAATAACTAGAGTCGTATCATATATACGATTCGGGGGAGATGCGGAATGTACACAGAACAAGCCCGTATCGCCGTAAGCGTGATTGTACGCTGTTGCGTTGAACATCCAGTGATACCTGACGATTAAATACTTTCACATTATAATTAAATTATTTATTACAAGATATTAAAGTTTCTTTTTATATAAGTTATAGGCTCAGTGCCTTGACTACAATCTCACCTGATGTTAAGTCACGATGTGATCCAGGATGGTAAACACACTAAGCCTATTCACACACCTACTGGTATTTGGCGAGAGGTTTTTCAAACTTGAGGGTGGTAGCTACTCCGGAGAGCGTTATTAGAAAATGCCATACTACCAATGCCGTTTCCTTACGATGTTTAGTGTTCACCGAGAGCTCAGTGTGATTTTAGAGTTGAATAGTTGGGCTCGCTTTTTTATACTTGACATACTGTTACAGTATGGCGGCTGACGTCATAATATTGGTAACGCGAATGTATACGATTTTCCCCTACCGAGATCCCTCAACGATGCTAAATAAATTTTCACTTAAGAAATTGAAAACAGTTTTTTTTTAATTTTCAACAATACGTATAGTCTATATTTCAGTAGCAATAAAGCTTCTTTTACTTTGCTGCATTTTAGAAGTTTAATAATATTACATAATTATTTACCGATTAGTATATGTTCGGATACACAATGTGAGTATTAATTATAAAAAAAAAAATAATGACAGAATGAATGAACTAAGATAGACCTGTTCAGGACATTTGTGTAGAGTCGTGTGTACATGCCCTTGCCGGGTCCACCTGCTGAAAACGAACCACCGCCGCCCATCATCATGTTCAAGACACATGTCGCAACAAAGTCTGGATCACCGTGAGAACAACCTATAACAACACCACCGATAACTTATTTATTTTTATAATTTTACTAGCTGTGTGCCCGCGGCTCTCCCTGCGTTTTCATATAGATGTGAGTGAAAAAGTGCATATAAGATTTCATTTATACATAACCTAAACAAACAAATGAATGCATGAAGAAAAATGAGAGTCTTTTGTTTTTATTAGTGGAACAAATATACATAAGAGTAAATTGAAAAAATATATGAGAAAGGTTCGATGGAATCAAAAAAATAAAAATAGCCTATAACCATCTACGAAAAGTTCCACCTCGAATGGTAATAGTTCCTTCCCGATATGTTCAGTAGCTTTGAGTGTGATGGTGAGTCACAGTAAACACATTTTTCTTACTTTATATATATATATATATATATATATATATATAGATTTTTTCATATCACAATGCAACTACTGCATTGATCACATTCGTATAGTGAAATAACCAGACTAGACAGCATACTCCGTTGATCTTAATTTATCTATACTAATAAAAGTGTCTGTTTCTAGTATCAAATTAATCACTTTTAACTAAATACATATGAATGTATATACGGTACCTGTACCAAAAATATAGTTTTAAAATTTTTTGCCTGTCTGTCTGCTTGTTCCGAACAATCTCCGGAACGGCTGGACCGATTTAGACGGGATTTTTTTTTTGAGATGTAGCTGAAGTAACTCAACGTAGCCTAAGTTACGTCACTTTTACTTTTCGAAAATGATTAGGGTTCCACGTAAAAAAATGAAAACGAATGAAATTGTGAATAAAATCCTATTCAATGCACAGTTTCACGGGCAAATGTAAAATCTATGGGAAATCTGTGGTTTCTCTTAGTAAGAAAACTTTTTTTTGGAAAATAATTAGGATTCCGTACAAAAAAATTAAAACTCATGAAATTGTGAACAAAATACGATTCAATGGACAGCACCATCACCAAATTATTTTCCGATGATTATTTAAAAACTATATTACGCAGTGAATATTTGAAACGCGGGCGCACAGCTATTACTTATTATAACTAGTACCCTCGATCAATTAATAGGGTAACTGAACTGGTCTTTAATTCATTGAAAACAACAGAAAAAGTAACAATAATATGGTTAAATATTAATAATTACAAATGATTAAATAATATATATACTGAAAAAAAAACAATTACCAAATAAAATTCTGAAATACACGGATTTATTGTTGGGGATCGAGAACGGATGCTTTTTTTTTCATGCAAAACAAATGTTAGTATAGAACATGTAAAGTGTGACGCCATTAGTTCGGGTTCTTTCTCTCTCCAGGATAAAATTAAAATGCATTAAAAGGACCTTATTTTCGATCAGATCATGATTTTGTTTTCAGTGAACTTATTTATGGTCAGTTATTGATGACAAAATAAAAAAAAAAACAGTCAACATCCTGATTATTGCAGCGGAATTATAAAAAGATATTATAATAGCAGGACAGAACACAATTTATAAACACTTACTTTCTAATCCTATAACCATATGTGATAGTTCTGGTAAATCAGATCCTGGATATAAAGGTATTTCGCATTCATCCTGAAAAATAATAATTAAATCAAAGATAATTGACAGTTAAAAATATTTTTTTTTATATAGAAGCTCAAGAACTAAATATATTATTCACCTGCAGTATTCCACCTGTATACTGTGCGATAGATTTGTCTACATTTGGTGTAAATTTATCATCACCCTCTGAATACCAAGTTGGTTTCATATCAACAAAATACTTCTGAACATACTCTACGAAAGGTTGATGATCGACCTGAAAATAATCTTTATAATATATATATATATATATATATATATTGTAACAAGAAGGTAGCTGTCTAAAAGAAGACGCCGCCCCGGTGACGCCAGTTAGACGCATAAACGGAGGCTTCGACTGGGGAGTGAGCATCGACACATGACTTACGTTCGAACGGCCCGACCTTACGGACGTACTAGGGAATCGCGATAGAATTATTATCTGTGATAACTGTTTGCCTAAATAATATATTTTTTTTAATTCATTTTTGGTAGTTTTTAATAATATATAAGTATATTTAAATCTTCTGTGCGTGTGTATGTGACTAAACGACAAAACTAAACGGCTGAAGCGATTGTTTTTTTGCGTTTTGTTTTTTGCGTTGCGAATTTGTTTGAGGATTCGAGAATGGTTTAGATCAGTGATTCCCAAAGTGGTGTATATCGACCCCTAGGGGTCTATATCGACCCCTAGGGGTCTATGACAACCTGCAAGGGGTCTACGTCAGCGAAAAAAAATTTGGGGGTCCATGAAATGAAAATGGGCGTTCACGATAGTGGATCTCAACACATACACTGATAGTACCTATTACTTACATCATACTATCTTATAATATCAAAACATATACATTATTTATAAAAGTACCTATGAAGTAAAAAATGTATTATATATGTTTATAAAATTGTGTAAGTTGTAGGATGTTGGTATTCGCTTTGTGGTCGCAATACATTTTGAACTTGTAAAAACCTGAGAGTCGCAGTCTCAGAGCTTCGCTACCTTGCACTGACTTGTTCAATTCGTCACTCTATAAATACGAATGTGGGACAAATACGTTTATTCGTTTCCTAAATCTTGAAAAGGAAAGTGCTAAGAAAATATTTAAAAAAAATATAAACAGATAGTATATTACACAAATTATAGTGAGTCAGTGTTATTTTGTTTGAGAGTGCTGGAGAAAAGTAAGTACATAATTTTTTTTTTAATTTTAGTTTTGTACTCGTAGTTAGCAAAGATAGATAAATTACGCCAATCATAACTTTAGTTATTAGTAGTTTAATATTCAATCATGCAAAATTACACGAGTACTCATAAGGTAAGTAGGGGTTCTACCCAACACGGAAAAACATGGCGAGGGGTCTAAGACACAAAAAAGTTTGGTTTAGATAAACTCTGAACTCTGGTTTAGATTCACAATTTAGTCCAATGGGTAAGGTTTATTTAATTTTTTTTTAATATTTGAAACGCGAACGAAGCCGCGAGCACAACTAGTATTATATAAATTAGCTAGCAAAGTGTGCGTCTATATTTTCTCACATCACAGAATTTGTAATACATATTAAATGTCATCATTATTTAATGAAAACTGTCATCTCAAACGCATTGAATGGTTTACCTAGCATATTATGTCAGGCCTAATAACCCATTTTCCATGATAAATTTGGTAATTTAATCACCATATTAAGTGGAAGCGATGATGGTTTAGTTGGTAGTACAGTCGAAGGTACGCGGGTTCAAACTATCTATCCAACTTTAATAGTAGCCAGAGCTTTCAGTGAAGGAAAATATCGTGAGCAAACCATAACTTTTACCTGCATTTTAAAATAATACCCACCTGGGTAGCTACCACCCTCATGTTAAGAAACCTGTCGCCAAATACCAATAGGTGTGTTCTAGCAGCATCACTTGAGAAACATTACCTCTAAGATTAGTGTGTTTACCATCCTGGACCACATCGTCACTTAACATCAGGTGAGACTGTGGTCAAAGCATTAGTGGCTATATCTCATTTTTTTTTAAACCATCAATTTTGATATTAAATCTATGTTCATTATATTATCTAACTAACTACATCATAGAATATTAATTAGATAATATTGTAATTTACACATGTTTGAAAAATATTAATGTATAATCTTTTTGAAATATACACATTTGAAATATATTAATTCTCATTATGCTAATTACGTTGCTAATAGAATTAGGTAGTTGACACTAAGAACCAATAATTCCAGAACACAGAAATTCTCTTTGTTTTAGCTCTAAAAACTTAATCATTTATAATACCTAGTGAAATTGGTTGTCAAAAAATTACGACAGAGATTGTTATTACCATACAAGAAATATGGGGGATTCGGATTTGACATTGCATAAAATATGCGAATAAATATATAGTATCAACTACCCGGTCTGTGGTGCCGACTATGAATAGTACTACCCCATATCTTCCCGTGGGTGTCGTAAAAGGCATCCTCTGGGTACCAAAAATACCTAAGTGCGATCGCCAACCCGCCTGGCAAGCGTGGCGATTATGGCAATCCCCCCCTTATTGGAGGAGACCAATGTCCAGCTGTTGGCGCCTTATGGTTGAATGGAACCCAAGACATAATAGTGTGAACCACAGTGGTACCTCAAATTGACCTATCTGATCCTTGACCAGAAAAGTATGACGACCACTCGTCTAAATTATAAATAGCAGAAGTTTGGGTTTGAAATGTTTTAATATGTTAAAATCTAAATATTCACTTAAAAAATTAAATTAGATATCATTAAGTACAAACATAATAACACTCACTCATTTTAATTCATTATTTTGCAGTATTTGACTATATTTTACCTGATTTTAGTGACATATTACGTTACATAGTGTAGTTATGATGCGCAAGTGTAGTGAAGTGAAAATAATGATATTGGCCGCGAATTCTGAAGCGTTCCAATCATCCCCGTTGTGGTTATAACAGAAGGCCGACATTTTGTTATTGTCAGTTATTGATAATGTTTCTAACGTCTGACTTGGCTGCATGGTCTACTAGTATCTTTGCCTTTTCGTTAAAAAGGGATAAATGGAACCAAAAAAAAAAACATTAATAAGAAATTACACTGTAACTTACCCCCACAGCAGCAACAACCATGCGATCAGGTGTATAGTGATTTTTTAAGTAGTTCAGTATGATGCCTCTGTCTATTTTATTTACATTCTCACGTGGACAGATCTTTGGCAGTCCAAGTGTGTTTCCTCTGAATGCAGCCTATAAAGTATCAAAATCTGAATTTTCATAACAACTATGAATAAATACTAAGCTAATATAAATCAATTTAAAACTTTGGATCAATGTTGAAAATTATACTTAAAAATGAACATGTTTATACAATAGACAATTTTATGTTTGTTTTATACATACTGAATGTATCATGTCCATAAGAATAGTTTCTTGTTCTGGTCTCATTGATAGTGTTTCCAACTCAAATGCCACGGCTTGTCTTGCTGCTTCTATTTCCTCTACAGATAAAAGTGGTCTTAAAGTTACTTCGGCCAAGACCTATACAAAATGCATTTGATAAATATAATTTGATAGACTTTAGAAAAAAAACTTAATACTATGCATGCTAAATACTTTATGGAGTAAGTTTTTTGTGAAGTCAAGAGTTATTTAAATGGCGTAGAGCGATTTGCGGTAGGGGTTAAGTTACAGATTCATGTTACCAATACTATGACGTCAGCCACCGCCCTTTCATATGTATTGATTATTAATATATATAGTTTATAAACTATAAAACGAGACATATTCATATAAATATTAGGTTATGTTAATTAACAACTTACGAAATTAAAAAAATAACAGTTTTTACAAAGTTTCGAGTTTTCACCACTCTCAGCAGTACCCATAGCTTCATAGTTTTTTTTTTAATTATTGTTTTTAAAACACACCTGTGTTACAGCTTCTAAGCCTCTGGAATCAGCACTAGTTGCATAGACAGTAGTATCTCTGGAACCTTGACAATCACATATACCACCATGCCTCTCAAGTTCACTCAACATAACATCACGAGTTGCAAATTTATGAGTTGCCTAGAAATATTAATCATATTTTCAGATAAGTATTTTTAAATAAAGTAAAATAAAAGCTATTCTATTCATGTTAATGAATTCAAATAAAAATAGTAACTACTTAGGGAATAAAGTTAGAAGAACTGTTAAAGATTGTGAAATAGATTGATGAGAAAAAATTGATAACTAATTGCAAAAATAAGTTTTGTAAAATGTGTTTTGTTAATAATTATCATGTTATAGTACTGAAACTAAGAATATGATGTATAAACAATTTTTGAAAACAGTTACATATTTCGGGTATTTTCTAAAACAGTGAATTCATAAATATGTTCATTATAATTACAAGACAAAAATGTACAATGTAATTGAAATGCAATACATGTGAAACAAGAAAAGAAATATATACATACTCCAAAACTTAATTTTTCGAGAAAATGGCATATGCCATTGGGGTAAGCCACTTCATATCTTGGACCAGAATCGATGACCACTAAAAGAAATGTATTATTGTATTAAAAAGGAAAATTAATAGTTGTGTCGATGATACTATTAATTATGTATTATTTTAGTAAAATAATCAATATAAAAACTAACTTTCATTACAAATATTTATACTTTGTATAATAACTATACTCAAAATGTAACATGAAATTGAATATAGTTGATGGGAAATATTAACCAATTTTATTTCTTCTTTGATATTGGAATAAAAATCTTACCACCAGCAGTACAAAATTGACCAAATTTCTTCTCAGAAGCTACTTTGAGGCCATTGCTTAAAGTAGTAACTTCTGTGAGAGTGTTTTCAGATTTAGAACTGGAGTATATCACTGGAGGAAGGTTTGGCATTGGCTCAGATAATGGTGGAAGTGGTGTTACACTGCTTTTAACTGACTGAATGGATTTGTCAGAATCTTGGCTAAATTTCCTTATACCCAATCTTGATGAGTTCAACCTGTAATATTGAGTTTAAAAATTATTTCACCAACTATATTAGTAATTATTATGTATTTATGTGTCATATTTTGTTTTTGAGAAAATTTTAAAATTTCTTCTATACCTATAATTATTATATTATAAACCACTATGAATTGACTGGCATATCAACATAATAGTATTTATCTATCCTTATAATTGAGTTTAACGCATACACTAATAATTTGAAAAGGGCAAGGTGAATGTATTTACATTATAACTAATATAAGCACCCAAGAAATAGTATTCTAGGTGTTGCATGTAAATATTTGTGTAAGACAGCACTCAAAAGTAAAACACTATGCCATAAAAAATACAAAATAACCACTAATTTGTTATCAGAACATGTGTGAAAAGCATGCATTATTTTATAACTAAGGGATCTCAAGGAAGGTTGGCATCAGGCAGGTAGCCAGTATTAAAAACTAAGCTAAATCGTATTTCACATTTTTTTTTTTTTTGTTCTGACCCTACTTATTGTAGGACGAGGGAATAACAATGCTGATCTTAGAAATAAAGTAAATTCATTTCATTCTTAATTTTATATTACAATTTAATTGCTAAGCTTGAAAAACTAGTTTTAACAATATTATAAAAAATGATACAATAATTGTCAATATTTTACAAATAATGATAATGTATATATAACACTGCTTCTATTTACAAAACCCTGATACAATCTAGTACATACTACATATTATAAAGTTTAAAACGTTTTGAATAGTATTTTCGATGGCTAATCATTTATGAGGCTTATATTTACAATAACACCTTCAAGTAGTTTAAAATAAATACTGATGAAGAAATTGAAAGACATGTTCACAATGACGATGATGAAAGAAAGTTATAAGATATGAAACTACATTATCGCATAAATTCTATCTTCGCAAGTAAATTACGACTTTTTTTTTATGAAGTTATGTGTTTTATTAACTAAAAGATTTAAAACTTTACCCATTTTTCATAGAAAATAACCTAGTAAATAGGAATTTTATGTCAGTCACATGAGACATGTTCGTCTTTGGAATAAATAATTAATTTAAAATAATCAAGTTCTGACTTATTTTGAAAAATCCTAATCAATTGCTTTATTTTTTTTTTGTTAATTGATGCCTTAGAAAACACCAAAAATAACCGCTGTCTCTGATACAAACACTATTTCATTGTCACTTGATTCATCTCTGCTTGACAGTAGTCACAGTCATAGATAATGTCACAGTAGTAGTTTGTCACAGACTAGGAGCGTGCGTTATTCAATAAAATATCGATCCATACTTTTGAAAATCAAACCAACCCGCTATAATCATATCATCTGATATAAACAAATAATATTAATATATTTCATCTGACATAAATATATCTAAAAAATATATTTCGATGTAAAAATGCCATTTAAAATAATGTAAAATTTATAATAATAATAATATATTTCAATAATAAACAATTATAACATTTTTAAGACGATATAACTCAAAAATAAATCATATCGAAAAAATCGATTTTTTCTAGATACACCCTATCACAAAATTTGAACTGACATTTAATTTGTTACATTTTTTTTTGTTTTTGGGGTGCTTTGCGTGGTTTTGGTCTGTCATGTTGTCATCTTTGTTTTTAATTCATTATGTTACAATATTTTGCTATGTATTTTGTAATTCTGGTGGCATTTTATGTGATATAGTTTAGTTATGATACGCAAGTATAGAGAGGTAAATATAATGACACTGAGCGTGAATTCTGAAATGTCCCAATCATTCCCGTTGTAGTTGTAACAGAAGGCAGCCATTTTGTTATCGCCAGTTATTGATAGTCTTCCTAACGTCTGACTTGGCTGCTTGGTCTACTAGTACCTTTGCCTTTTCCATAGCCATAAAGGAATAAATGGAAGGGGGAGTTTTTGGCGGGATCTCAGTCTGACATGTAGCAATTGTTTTCTTTAATTCATTAAACTTGTGTACTTGACTCTATATCATGTAATCTTGGTGGCGTTTGTGTGAAATAGTTTAGTTAACTTGAGTTCAAGTTAAGTTTATTATAGAAGACAACGCGTAGCATACATTCTGAGGTGCCGACAAAGCTCCATGGAAAGTTCGAGCAGGATAGGCCACCGTTCTGTTGGAGCTTGGTAACGCTGATACAAGATTGAAAATCTTACCTACATGACATTGGCACAAATTGTGTGTACACACAGATTGCCATTAACTAAGAAGAAGAAGAATAAATGGAAGCAAGAAAATGTTACATTTTTTTAAACCTTTCTAAGAAAGAAAGACAAAGGTACTATATCATCCATCCAAGTCTGAAGGAACGAATCCATCCAACATTCTAACATATTGTCGACACTTGGTAAAGCTTTCTATTAAATAAGGTTTCATTTGCAAAGGAAAAAAGCTATTTGATATGTCATTTTTATAAAAAGATTATTTTTATAAAAGGTATTGGTGCTTACTTGTTGTTCGAGTGTCATTCTGTGTATAATAAATTGTTTTATCGAAATCCTGATGTCGTCTTCCTGGTTGTGTTTTTCCCTTAATTCTTTCCTTTAAATGAAGTTGTTATAATATTTCAGAATTCACGATATATATTATTATAACCAATATTAACCAGCACTGATCAATAATAAAAAAAATAACCAGTAATCATAACCAAACTAAATCACGTATGTACAGATATAGTATCTAAACTTATATTTATTTAAAGATAATTGTCAGTTTGTTTTTCTTTAATAAATCTTGTTTATTTGTTATTAAAATAGATTGATATGATAGCATGATAATAATTTTACATTCTTTAGTTTAAAAAAAAAATTAAACTACAATTATTGTTTCCTTCTTCCTTAGCAACGTGAGTTATAAACAGTTGAGTGGAGGGTTTTTCCTACTGTAAACCAATTCAACACTTGAAAACTTTAGAAAAACGGTGGCCATCTGTTGTTATTATTTAATTATTTAGGGCCGTCAGTGGTTAGTGTATAGAAACTACAAATCTAGTACTTAATTATGTAAAAATATTCTAGACCTCTTAATGCAATCATTGAGCATGTAATTTCTAGATATCACAAAATATCAACAATTCCAAAAAACTAATCTAATTCAAACTATTAATCTAATGAAATCAGAAGGTCTGAGAATAATAATAATTAAATAAAAATAAATATCTGACAATAATGTTATTTCCAATAGATTTCATTTGTGCACAATATCCAAATTATATTCCGTAAAATGTCATCAAAATGATACATTGTAGAGTCATTTAACACAAGTAAAGGTGAAAATTAAGAGCTCCTACATGACAGACTAATATTCCACTAAAATCTGTAAAAATAGTCAGTTGACAAATTTAAAATGTATACTATAATAGAAATGTAAAAAATCAGGTATTATTATGGAATTTATTATTATCTAGCTGTTTGCCCACGGCTCTGCCCTGGGTGTCGTATTTTCTATTCCGAACAAATTTTTCACTGCGTAATATACATTACGCAGTAATATAATATAGTTTACCGTTTACTGCACTAAGCCTAGATACTGGTTCTCAAGTTACGCCCCCGGAACAGACTTATTGGTATTTGCCGACAGGTTTTCGAACTTGAGAGTGGTTGCTAGCTAGGCAGGCATTATTTTAAAATGACTTACCGCCATGCCAAACGTCTTTCATAACCGAACAGTACCTATTTAATTATCCACAGGGCCAATGAATCATATTTTTACGCTGTCTTACAATTGAGGAACTAAATTAGAATCAGGAATATCACCTATCACATTTTTATTATCTATTTCTGGATTACGACATCGATTTCATTGATTCGAATGATTGCAACCATACTAACAGATGTGAGTATGGTAAACAAGTAAATCATCAAATTTTTTGTTTTTAAATTAATCACATGATTGATTAAATCATAACGTCTCTGTGAAGTATCATTAGATAGCGAATGATCTTTGATTTCGTAACAAAATAAAAACCTGGACATGTAATATATCTATGATTTAAACAAATAAATCTAAATCGGTTCAGCAGTTCTCCGAGTTATAAGCTAAATAACGGATAGACAAACAGTCGTTGTATTTTATGTTATCGTTTAATTTTTGTAAATACAGTGTAACAACGATTGGCATAAAATTAATTAAAGTTTGTTTTGCTTAATTATTTTAACATTTGCGAACTTTTGGATGGAATAAAATATAAAAGAATTGTATTAGTAATCAAAAAGTTACGTTAAATGAAGTCTTATGTTTGTGTTAATTAATATAAGATAATCAGCTAAAAAAATTGAGCACAGAAGACTGCAATATTATGGTTTTTAAATTTCCATTATACGACTTGGCAAGCCTCACTTGTTTAGGCTCAGCTTTGCAATATTTTCCTAATCTTCTGTTCCTAATCTTCATTTTTTGAATAGTTCGCGCAAGAAAAGTTTATTCCCACTAACAGAAGATTTTTATGAAAATTCTTCTAAGATTTTAGATGTGTAAAAAATAAATACCGCACATCAGTAACTGAACAACATATTTGTGACCAATTGTGTGTTTAACGTCTGGGATAAAAAATATAATACAATAAAAGCTGTCTGTAATCACATTGATTATAGGTATCGCTACAGATTTTGAATCATTCATGAAAAAAATTTTGACATAAGGTGGATTCAAAAAAACATATTGTGCGAAGTTCTTAGTTAAAACAGAAAAAGAAAAACAAAACTATATAGGCCTACATGTAATAATTAGAAAATTACTCGCGAAGAAAATATCTTAAATTGTTATTATACCTTCTTAACTGAAAAATTAAACATCGTGAGACGTCATCTAGTTTTCAAACTTTGAACGTTTAATAAATAACTTCAGTGATAATCCGATTTAATATTATAGACTAAAGCGCCATCTCTTATTTCTAGTACAATAATAATATACAAGAAACAGCTATTTACATAAATAATGTGTAATATAATAATAATAGCAAACTGCAATAATAATAACAGTCATAACGTAGACTATACATACATTAGACCCAGTATAGCCATCATACATAGACTATAGATAAAAAAGGAAGAAAAAAACCAAAAATATGTCTCAAATGTAACTAGTATTTGCATAGTGGATGAAATTCGATCAAACTATTTATTCCAAAAGCATTGGTTTGTAAAAATAATGTATTTCTAAATATGTTATTTAAATAACTTTAAAGTATGTCAATATTAAACAGAAAACATACAGATACCATAAATATACTGAAATGTGTTATGATTGATTAGTTACTCGTATATATGGATAAATTTTGTGTAAAATAAACATTAAAAGTGAGGTTTTTGTATTGAGGTATGAAATTCTTTATGTACCATAAAATTAAAAACAACAAGTTACTACCCCGGGTGGTTTCGAACCACCAACCTTTCGGTTAACAGCCGATCGCTCTAAGCAATTACGCCACAGAGGCGATACCTACCTATTTTGCAAAAATTTAATTACAGCTACAAAAAGGTTACACTTTTTTTTAATGTTACGAATGTTTTTTGCCCCATAAGGAACTTCGTCCCAAAATCGATCTCTTTGGACGATCTACAGTCCTTTTATTATTGATTGATGATCTACGGCAACATGAGGTATGGTGTTTTCGCGCGGGAATTTATAGTTTAAATTACTTTTTAGGGCACTTACAGCTGTATAAAAAGAAATTTTAAAAAAATCTAAAATTTTGTTATCTTCGAAGAATCAAAATAAGGCACTATGTATTATATATAATACCATACTGTTGTTTAACAAGAGTAAGGGTTAGTGGCCTGCCAAAAATTTTTGAATTGTCCCCACTGATAAAAAAGGTGAGCAGCCATGTCTTATAATCCTTACTAATATTATAAATGCGAAAGTAACTCTGTCTGTCGCACATTCACAACAAAAGTACTGAACCGATTTAAATAAAATTTGGTACACAGATGGTCTAGAACCTGAGAAACGACATAAGCTACTTTTTAATGCGAAAAAGTGTTATAAGGGTTTGAAAGGGGGGGGGGGGGGGGTGAAAAGATGTATGGAGGTATCGTCATTTTTAGAGCTAGAAGGTTGAAACTTCTTTTTTAGGTTGTTGATTCGATATAAATAAATATGACATTCTAAGTTTGTAAAAGTTTTACCCTCAAGAGTGTAAAATAACATTGAATACACATAGAATACATATAGGGATTGGGGATGAAAGTTTGTATTGAAATATGTAATGTTTATGTGACTGTTTTATAAGTTTGCGACAAGATACAAAATATTAGAGCTATTTTAATGTAACATTTACGGAGGGCGGGGGGGGGGGGGGGGGGTCTGGCGGAGCGCGAAGGGGGAAAGCGGAATGCGGCGTGGTACGACACACGCGTCACGTTCCGCAATCAGCCAATATAGACCTGACGATTTGTGTGGTGGTAAGACAATAATCCGAATGAGTTGCGACTACCATACACATGGTGAAATACTGCTATTGTGAGACGTTTTAGCTTATCTTAATTTAACATCAGGTGAAGTGCAGTCATTTTACCGAGCTCGAATAAAAATAACTAAGATTTCCGTAAATCGTCGAATCTGACGTCTTGGACTTTGCTCAGCTTAAGATAAGCAGATGCTAAGCTTGTGACTATAATTTTGATTTCTGGAGTTAAGTCTGGGTGCGATCTATATATTGTGTGCTTACCCGAACGGACAGACACGTGAGGTCAGATGACTGCGTCACACGCATGCGAATACTGATGGCAAAACATGGGAAAAAAAAACGTAAATAGACTCATATTTGTACTTTATTTATACCGTATATACTTAAATAATAAAGTATTTATACGTATGTATCTTATTTGTAAAATAATTAGCTTTAATAATTTAAAATGCTATCGACACTATTCCACGCGAACGAAGTCCCGGGGACAGCTAGTATTATATAAAAAGACACACACAAACACATATTATATAAATAGACACAAAACATTTTATTAAAATCGATTTAGCCGTTTAGGAGGAGTTTAGTCACATACACACACACAGAAGATATATAAATATTTATATAGTCCTAAAATCAGACTTGGCTGTATGATCTAGTATCTTTGCGTTTTCCTAATTCCTTATAAAAGAATAAACGTAACAAAAAAAAAAACGTCATAAGTTCGACAATAATAAAAAACGAGTTTTTATTTTATTTTCAGTTTTTGATTCGTGTATGTAATAATTTAATATCACAACATCATTAACAAGTCGTAAATATGATGTTACAAAATAAATTTACCGTAGTAATACAGTTTATCTTAGATTTTAGGCAACCATCAAAGACTGAATTCACCATAGGTGGTTTATAAATTATTCAATAACTAAAATTATAGCCACTGTGTTGAAAGAATTACATTTTCTAGATTATAATTTGAAATTAGACTTCAAGAAACAGATTAAAGGCATCTATAATATTCACTGTATCCTGTGTTAAATATTGTCGATATGGCTCATAAAATAATAAAATCATGGACAAGGATGTATTCGGGAAACAGAAAAGTTCCTCAGATATGTATAGTAGGAGCAGGGCCAGCAGGTTTCTATGCAGCTATGCATATTACTAAGAATATAGATTGTAAGGTGGATATTTTTGAGAAATTACCTGTACCATTTGGATTAATAAGGTATCAAATTAGTTTCAATGAAATGAAATGAAATCAAATCAATTTTTCAATGAATTGTTTATACAATATAGTTATAACAGAAGTATTATAATTGCTTAAAAATCTATCACTTAAAAATAAACATAAAAAAAACTTAATTTATTTTACTTTTTTAGTAATCTTTTCAAGTAAAATCTAACATTAGACTAAAAAATTGCATTATTTCCAAGTATATAATTGAATTTCACGATATTTTTAGATTATCGAAGAGTCAATGTTACCATTATAAATTTTGACAAATATAAAAATGTTTTTTTTTTTTTGGTTTAGTTCTGTCTTGATGTATATATTCATGATAGTAATTTATCATGTTTTCTTTACTAATTTGGCCCCTTGTGCATTACTATCACTTTAATATAATTGAGTAAATACAACAGACAGGCTATCATGATCAAGTATCTCATGATTATATCTAATTAACATACCAATAACAATAATAATGTTTTTCCAGATATGGTGTAGCCCCTGACCATCCTGAAGTTAAGAATGTAATTAATCAATTCACAAAGGTTGCACTACAACCAAATGTGAATTTCTATGGAAATATCTCTGTAGGAAAGCATATTCACTTACAACATTTAAGGCAAAACTATGATGCTGTTCTTCTGGTAATATTTTATTACTTAAATTTGGTTTCTTATTAAAAAATATGTATTTTTGTTATGATTTATTTAATGTACCTCGAGCCAGGGTGACATAAAACTCAATACAAAGTTATATGAACAGAAAAGATAGAAATCCAGTGAGGAGTAGTAAACAACAAAAACTATTTTTGAACTTATACTGGAGTCATAGGGATCTCAGTGAAACACTTACAGGTGGGCTGACTAGCCATTAATCAAGGTAGAATTGAATCGCCTTTCAGCACCCTTTGGTTGAGACTTTTGCATTTTATTTGAAGAAAAATAATAAGAACCATGAAAATTGTATTTTTTCCTTGAAATTGTTTTTTCTCTTTTGGTATTTTGGCACCTATAGCAACCGCATCGCTCACTCTACCCCAGGGGTGCTACTGACTGTAACTACAGTCTAAATCTTTTATAATGACATCTAAGGAACTTACTTACTTAGTACATATTTAGTTGTACCAACTGGTGATGTTTTCAAGATACAAAGTCCTATTTTATGAAGTGGTATTATTGAATAAGTGTTATTGTGTAAGTACATATAAATTCATAGGTAATTATTGGAAAAATATATTCCTGTGTAAAATTAAACTATATTTTGTTTATTACACATAAGACCATATAATATAAAAGAACAATACATTATTTTTCGGTATACAAGAAAACTGTAATTTTAGTCTCTTTAGAACACTTTTGTCATGCATTGATATGTTGTAATTCACATTGTATTTTAATTAGTGTACCATCATAATTGCCCTGGATGTGGAACTATTATTAAAAAGAACAATCTTTTATAACACACTAACAGCATTGAGACCATCATTCAAAGTTGGCACTATAAATTTCAGAGTCTTCCTGTTTGTCTTCTTCCTCTTGAACTCATCATACAATATCATGTTTCGTAGAGGGTGCACAAATTGCAATAGAGTTATCTACATCAATGAACTCCTCTACTTTAGTATCAGATAAAGCAGGTCATAAATTACAAATGACCCTACTCTCCACACTTATTAGTTTACTTTTGTGATTTTAATAGCCATTGATGATTATACTGAGCCAGATGTGGATACTTATTCAAATTGTTTACAATACAGCTTAGTTGGTCCTTCTAACAGATCTAATTCTCCGAAAAAATTATAAGGCGATCATACAGCAGCTGGAACCTTTGATCTGTGTCAAAATAACTGGAATGTTGTGGAGATTACTACTTCCAATATAGGAATTAAATTATATGAACAATAATAACTGCCACAAAACATATCCTTGTTAAATTTGTTCTTTCTTTCTACTGGTTTATCAAAATTATGGTACCTGATGGTTAGTACAGTTAGGAACCAGTGACGAAAACCAAGTAATGAAGATCTAAATTTAATACACTCTGAATGTGCCCATAATAACTGGGATTGCCATAGCTCCCAGTCTGATTTCAATTTATATTCTTACTTTTTTCTAGACATATGGAGCTGAAGAAGATAAAGTACTTGGAATAGATAACGAAAATGCAAATAATATTGTTGCTGCTAGAAATTTTGTCGGTTGGTATAATGGACATCCTAATGATGTAGATTTAAAAGTAAGTACTTTTGTCACATCATATTTATAATGTGTCTATTTAATAGTTAAATGATACCTTTTATTTTTTTATATTAAAAATAATTCTGGTAATTGAGTCAAGTAATTTTTTATTCTGAATCTAATATAAGAACAATAATAATAAATTATTTAGATGAGTTACCATAATATGAGACTTCATCCTTCATTATGGAGTAATAAAGTTTATTTTACAGATTGACTTGTCATGTAACACTGCTGCTATTCTTGGTCAAGGAAATGTGGCTTTAGATGTAGCAAGAATACTTTTAAAACCAATAGATGAATTAAGTAAGACTGACATTACGGAACATGCCTTGAATGCATTGGCTGAATCTAAAGTTAAAGAGTTATATTTAATAGGTAGACGAGGACCTCTGCATGTTGCTTCACAATTAAAGAACTAAGAGAACAGCTAAAATTGAACAACTGTGTAACTGTATGGAGACAAAATGATTTTCGAGACATTGGTGATATAGTTTCAGATTTACCTCGTCCTAGAAAGAGGCTTACTGAATTAATGTTAAAATCTTTAAAGGAAATGAATAACATCAGTAACTTGGGTAACAAGAAATGTTTCAAACCAATCTTTTTTAGGAGTCCACAAAAATTTTTGATTGACAATAACAAAAAATTACATGGTATAGAATTATTATGCAATAAACTTGTTGGCGATAAATGGGAGGAGCAAAAATGTATATCAACAGATGAGAAAGAAATAGTAAATTGTGGTTTAGCTTTTAGAAGTATAGGATATAAAAGTGTTAAAGTAGACGATGATTTAGAGTTTAACAATGGTGTAGTAGTTAATGATAAAGGTTCTATTATAGGTAAAAATATTAAAGGTGATGGTAAGTTATATGTAGCAGGTTGGCTTGGCACTGGACCTGTAGGTGTTATCCTACACACAATGGGTAATGCGTTTCAAGTAGGAAAATTAATTTGTGAAGATTTAAATATGAATGATGACGATCACAAGAGTGGTTTTATAGCAATTAAGGATATAATAGAAAATAACACAGTAATAGTTGATTGGGAGGGATGGCAAAAAATAGATAAATATGAAGTGGAACAAGGAAAACTGCGTGGTAAACCAAGAGAAAAAATTTGTTCTGTTGATAAAATGGTTGAAATTGCTAATTTGTAGAATCATTTTACAATAAGAATTAATATATTGTTGTAATTGTTTAATTTTATTTATACAATCATGTTAATTATTATATCATTTTAAGATTGTGGTAATGTTTTTAATTTAATATGCAAAAGTACAAGTGATATGATAAAAAAAATGCAAAAAAAAATATCGGAAATATATCGTTTAGCGAAGCATAATAATGCATAAATTAAATTGCTTGATTTACTTCCTAAGGATGAATTACAGGGGTACTTTTAATAAATGTTTTTGTATATTACTATCAAAAAAGTACCGACAAAAGTTGGGTAAGGGTAAGGGAGGGGTGTGGTTGGTTGGGAGAGTTGGGGGTGTTTTTGGTGGGGTGGGGTTACTTTTCTTGTTTCTTTCTTCACTTCCTTCCGGCTTCTTCAGGTATCCCTCTCCTTCCTACGTCTTGTCGACTTAGACAAGACGAGTGAAGGGGAGGGACCTACTTCTCTTTCAAAGCAGTGGCGGGTTTCTTCCCTCTTTTCTCTTTGCCCGCCACTGCTCTTTCCAACTCATTCTTTTTCTCTTTATGGGGGGGGGCGGGACATACTTCTCGCCCCCTGGATGTTTGACCAAGTAGTGGTCATGCCTCTCCTTGAGAGGCGGGCTAAGAGGTGGAGGGGAAGTATTCTCCTCCATCCCTACCGAGCCATTGCACGGACGAGGCCTGGTGGGTTCGCTGCAGGGGGCGACGCGGTGCTTGCGAAAGCCACCCCGTGTCGCCCCCATCCCAAAAGCAGCGGACGGCCACGGGGGGTTTTAGTGGGTATTTCCGGACGCGGTACATATTAATTCAATTAGTAATAATTCAGTGAAATGCCACAAAAATTATATCATTAGAGAAGGATAATTATGCATAAGGTAAATTGCCTGGTTTACTATCTAAGAATGAATTGTAAGGAAAGTTTTGTTGTTTGCATATATTTTAGAAATATCACGTAACAACATATCCGTGATCTTGGTATTTCTGTTTTTTAATTCTTTCACATGCTTATTCATATGTATTTAATGGTAATGGATCATATTTTATGGAAATCGGAAATCATGAGTTGTAAGTGATAGAGTAATTTATAGATTTGAATACATCTTTATTGAATAAATAAATAGTCGATTACAATATTTTTAAACTATAACAAATTATGAGTGTATATAGTTTACAAATAATAAATGCAAGTGTAAAAATTAAAACAATAGGATAAAGTAAATTTGTAATGCATTGATAGTAGAGAGCTGTATGCAAATTATTCTTCTACTGGGCCACGATGCGTAGCAAGGAAATATGGCGTCCCATCGACGAGGATCGCAACCAAGAAAGGTTTGTCTGCCGTGAATCTTGGCACTGGCGGCTCATTAAGAATAGCGGAACAGAATGCGATGCCCATTGCTGTAAAAAAATTATCCGGGCTCTTAAAAACACCATTAGTTTATAGTTTTTCTTCAATACACTGGAATTAGATTCAGGTTTGCCAAGATACAATTTACTCAAATTTAGAATTTGTAGCGTATTATTATTGCACGATCACAACACTGACGCGAGAGCCTGTCAACAGCACACAAACCAAGCGATAAACGCAAATGTCTAAAGTTAATTTACGACATTAAATACTGATTAAAAGGAAAACAATACAATTTAGTAAACGTTTTTATTAACATAAATATTACAATACATTTAAAACATATATATTTGACAATATCTACTTAAGTATTTACTTTGTAAATATCTTTGCATGATTAATACATTACAGTAAAAGCTCATTATTCACTGTTTATTTAATCGCGTTTTTACTACTTGCGGATCAAAAGTTGCAACAGACCTCGTTTATTTCCGGCTAATTACTTTTTTATTCGCGGATAATCTAGTCGTTATAGTTCTCGTTCCATTGGAGAAGAATTTGAAAAACTTAAGTGGTTTATAGATAGCAAATGAGCTTTGTGATTTCTCTATTAAAATTGATATATCCACGGGAAGAAGTCTTAATTACAAAAGGTAATGCCATAAACGGTATGTCAATCTGAATTGCAAGATCTATTAAATGCGGCTTAACACAAAAAAAAAAAAAATCTAATATTCTCTAAACCATTGCCTAAACTTTACAATAATATCTCTATGTACCTATTGTTAAAAACTCGCATTATTTTTATTATTCTTTGGAATATTATTCGGGTTTGTAAATCCTAAAAACATTACCTGAAAATAAGTCTAAGCACTATGTCAAGCATGTCTTCATTTCTAAAGGTTATTACAGGGTGGATCATTACGTGAACTATAGTGACGTCTGGAATTTAAACCCCACTCTGTGCCTCCGCTAACAATGGTTGTAACTGTGATTTGTATAGTTTTTATTTGAAAATATAATATGTATATTTATATATTGAATTTATAAAAAAGTAACCAGATTGAGTTTTTTCTTCTCGACTGTGTTATTTCGCCATTCATAAGCGCCTTCTTAGGGCTTAAATTGAATAAAGATTTTTTTTTATTACCAACTTTCTATAACTCCATACAACTTACAGTTCCATAATTACCGTTTTTTTATATTCGTGATACATTTATGGTATGTTCCCCTGCGAATAAAGAGCTTTTACCATATCATTTTCAAAAATGTTAAAATTGTATTATATTTAAACCTTAGATATTTAACATGAACATGAACATGTGCTCACATCGAGAACAAATCCTATACTTTTCTTTTTGCGATAATGAGTGTATTTGGTTTAATTTGTAATACTGAACGAATGGCAAACTGGTAGATAACGTAAAATTTAATTACATAACGGAGGCATACAATTGTACATATATAGATAAAAATGATCTCATTGCCTAATTATTTTTGCACAGAATTGATTTATTATATAACTATATATTTTTAATGTAATCAATTACATTCTTTCTTACTATAAAATTCAGCCAATCGATATTAACAAAATATAATATTCTCAATTATAATTTATTTAGTTAATTATACAAATGCAAACAGATAATATGCATTATCAACTTGGATAAATATTATAGTTCAATAAGTTATAATAATCCTCGCAAATTGCTCATGCGCGCTGGAACCTTGTCAAATTAATAACATTCGCGTTACAAATAGAGTACAGCTAACAAAAACATTATAATTACTTAATTAAAATTATTGAATTATTGTTGTAAATACGATAGTGTTAATGAAATAATACTTTTATAAAATGTTTTCCCTCTTAAAACCCCTTTAAGAGGATATGCGAGCGGCGTTTATTCAATACAAACGTATTACCCTGTTTACTCACTGGATAATAGCATTATGATAAATATTTTGCTACCATATATATTCACCACCATATAAAATGTACGGGACATTAATAAATTAACGATTATGGAAAATAGGAGCCTTTGAAAATGAGAAAATGCTCAATTTTTACTGTTATTTTCAGTCATGTGTCAAATCATTTTGATAAATAAAAACATAAAAAAGAAAAACCTGTAGGCATAGACAAAGTTTTTCTTATTCTATAATTGAAAAAAAAAAAAATGTGATCAGTTTTGAAGTGGTGTTTCATCTATTTTGCCGAGCTTCAGTTGTCTCTTTCGTGTTTCATAACTCTTTCTTTGGAGCGCAACGCGATATGAAATACCTATTTTTCTAATTTGTCGCCAAAAGTATATCCTCTTAATGCTAACGGCAATTGTTGTGTTCAATGTCACTGGATTACGTGTCCAAAATAGCGGTGAGGAGCATTAGCAATTTGCCGAGTTTTATGAGTAATCGTCTCGCATGGACGCGTATTAAGCTCTGCCACGGTAGACTCCAACAAAGAGCGTAGTATGATTCGATCCAGCGAGCAGGTAGAGGAAGGGTCGATCAGCGTGGAAACGTAGTGAAGGCGGGCGGGCACACCGCATCATAAGCACCATGCCTGCGTGTACAGACATCACTATAGGTCGGACCGTGGCATAGTTGACACTCGGGGTCGGTAGATCGCCATAAACACCGTTTGTCTCCCCACAGTGACACACCAGAGCGCTGGTCGATTAGCGTGAAACACGCGCGGTTCCGATATAGCGCGTCGTTTACGCACCGCCCCGGCTGCCAAGACCAATCCCCCAACCCACAAACAAGTGTAAACGATCACGACAATTTATTAAACAACCCGCAACCATAAAGCAAAAATATATTATTATTCAAAGGTGGATTGGTCAAAACCAAATAAAAAAAATACTTCTAGTAAGGGCAAAACATTTTTTGATTTAAGTCTATAGTAGTATCAGCAAAACAATATCATGAGATAACTAATATCAATATAATGTTTTATTCGTCAAATGTTTTTGTATTAACCTGGCACATAAAAATATAACGTTTCATATAAACAATAGTTAATCGGCGTGACCGCGTAAATGGCACGCTGCACTACAGAAATTATCAGTCGCCCTGTGGTCAAATACAGACGTCATTATCCAAGTGCGGAAAAATTGATACTGCTTTAGCGCCATCTTTAATTACGCCTAAAAATGTCATATAATATTATAGAACGCGATATACATACATAAGTTTGTATGTTCGTTACCTGTATAAATAACTATTTCTAAAATTTCTCGTTTCGATAATTTCGGAAGCATGACGTCCATACTTGACTGTACCTAAAAGGCGACTGATAACTTCGGTCAGTTCGATCGTCCGCCGTACCATATACGCGGGACGGTTCGCGCGTCTCTTAGACTTTAAAATAACCATTCAGACCAAAACCTGTGCTATACAAAAGGGTAGTGCCTAGAGCTTTTTAAAGAAGCATTCGCTTTCATTTCGTCAACAAATGTTCCATTTTTTTAAATATCTAAATTGAATATAGTACAAAATTATACTGGATACTCTATTTCAGTATATTTTTGCTTAAGTTATAAAGCATATTTATTTATAAGCATTTACTATTGTTATTGATAGTATATATGTAATATTATTATCAGATTCAACGTCTGGTATAATATAGCTTTCAAACTAGGTAGATATATATAAAAGGCAATAATTCTATTTTGTACCCTGAGTGTTTAGTGGCTTTACTAAAACTATCATAATTCTCAGGACACTGTATCTACAAATGTTGAACTGTTAATAAGGGTTCACATCTCTGTGCTTCCATTAAATTATTAAGACTACGATTTGTATAGTTTTTTTATATGACAAAAAAAAATGACATATATTAAATTTATAAAAAAAAAGAACCAGATCGAGTTTCTTGCCGGCTCTTCTCGACTGGGTTGTTTTCCGAATCGGTGGTAGTGTTTTTAGACGTTCATAAGCGCCTTCTTAGGGCCTAAATTGAATAAATAAATTTTGATTTGATTTGATTCAAGTATTGCAAGGGATGTAGAGGTAATTATTTTTTTGTTTATATTATTTCTCACTTTACTTTTTCATGTTTCACCCTGATGTACCAAAACATGTTAAAACCTAGTCACAGAATATACATATCTATAATTGAAAAAAATACAAGTTTCAAGTTCAATTAATATACAGACAGTATAACTTTGACTTTTAGAATCTAAGAACGATATGTTTTGAGAGTTTTTCGTTATTATCCAGTTTTCTTTACATAATAAGTTTATGAAGTTAGTAGAACTAAAGAGTATTCTCTACGGTTATAATATAATGTACTTGTAATTATTATTTCATCTCATTTCATTTCAATTATTACATCAGTCTTTCGACAAATAATAAATGTAAATTTTAATTGAATCCACGGACAATTTATATCTTATTATTAGCATGATATAAAAGTTTTTCGATTGTACGTCTTCCACGAATTCGGTTCACATTTAAATTTTCTATATTGATATATATATTTTTATCTATCGCCTCCCTACTTATGTATAGCTTATGTATAGTTCAAAAATGCCAAGCAATAAAAACATAAATAAACTAAAATGGATGTACCTGAGGCTGCGGCAGCTTCGGCACCTTCCTCGTTTACTTCAATGAATGCTTTTTGTACTGCCGTAGACACGTACAAAGGCTCATTGCTATTCAGAATCTTTGTCAAACCAGAATTACCGGGATCGAAGATTGCGTTGATCCCAAGCTGGATAAATAAATAACAATATTAATTTTAGCATTCATCAGATAATTAAAGATGTCACTTCTAATCCAAAGTAGTAAATCGTCTACCAGTGCTGGAGTCAGAAGCTTATTACATTTATTTTTTAAAGTTAATTTTTATGTCATATAATGACTCAAATGTCAACAAAAAAAAAAAACACTCGAATTATCATCACTGTTCCAAATTTAAAGTGTTCAAATTTTACAATTACCTTGGGCAAAACCTCCATAAGATCAATTTGAGTTTCGATCTTAAACTTTGGAATGGTTACTTGCACTTTAGTAGAGAACATCTTGTCCAATTCGGATATGAGATCGTAACCATCAGCAAGTTTTTTCAACACTCCATTCAGACCATCGATTTCATGTGGCAACACGACGACCATGCTTGCTTGGTCACCCTCGTAAGCCATTTCCAAAATCTAAAAAAACAAAAACAATAAAACTATAATAATATACTCATTGTGGAGTTATCTTCACTTGAGATAAGTGATGATACCGTTTATCAGTAGGTCGTAGTTCGGTAAATATTGATTTGTATTAATCTATACTTATAATAAAATGCTAAATAAACATAATTTGTTTGTCAATCACGCAAAAACTAATCCACCGAATTCAATTAAATTTGGTATTATAGTAGTTTATAGTCTGTAGTAACATATAGGATACTTTTTATGTATCTATATAATAAAAATAATGTATATTTGTACTCTATATACTTCTAAACTCTGCGTTTGAATGCATTCAATATTGGTGGTTTGTTTTGCCTCCACAAAGTTCCTGATACAAAAAATATTTCTGTGGCGCTGCAAGTACGCCCGGTTCAGTTTAGTCATAAAACAAAATTATTAGAGGGAGGAATAAATTGTCAAATTTTGACTTAGTCTATTAATTCAACATTTTTCATTTGGTTTATAAATCGATTCTCAAAAAATCCCCAATATATCAGAAAAATATTCTTATTTTACAATAATACTAGCTGTGCGCCCGCGTTTCATATATTCTTCATTGTGTTTTTTTTTGATACGGAACCCTAATTATTTTCTAAAAAAATTTAATATTACGACAAAGTAAAAATGTTTCTCATAAATCATAGAACTTTCCCGTAAATCTGTGCCTTGAATCGGATTTTGTTGAAACTTTTATGAGTTTTATTTATTACGCGGAACCCTAATTATTTTCGAAATTAAAAGTACCCTTAGTTACCATGAGTAACTTCAGCTATCTACAAAAAAAGTCTCATCAAAATCGGTCCACGCGTTCCGGCGATTACCCGTTACAAATAGACAAAAATTTTATTTTTGGTGTAGGTATCGCGTATATCCATTTATTAAAAAAATAATAATGTTGCCAATACAAACAGACACTTCAGTTTTATTTATCAGTATCATCTAGCAAAATTGCACAAAAAAGGAACAATACAAAATAAATAATATCTACTTACAGATTGAAATTGAAATTAGTAGTATAGGTAAATAAAATAAATAATTAATGTGGTTTGTTTATTATATTATAGTAACTAGCCTTATTATACCTTAAAATAACTGAAAAGGTATTTTTCCTGCTTCAAAGAATAAGGAAAAACACTCTTTTACGATTCTATATATTATAAATATTGGTATGACAGATTAAAGTATTATAAATATGTTGTTGTTTACAAAATCATGAGGGTGAGTTTTGCTAATTATAGCGGAAAAAAGAATGAAGGGGGATCAAAAAAGTCTGAAACGTTGCTTGCGCATTATAATACTAGAAGGGACTTTAAGACCTTTGTTTGGACTTAAAAGAAAATTGTGTTGGTTTTTTTAAACACCCGTATAAAATTGATCGTTTCACAAACGTCTTTATTGTAAAGGAGTAGTACAATTTTAAAATGAACACATTGTTTTATTTCACTAAGACTAAGAATCTGTTTGGTTTAAACTCCCACATGCTTATATGTTTGTGGAAGTTATTTAAATCTATTCTAAGAAGTTTCAAGGTGATCTTGCGTTATTGATTACGATTATACATACATTATAAACATCGTTTATTTTTATACCTGTGCCTGGAGTTCGGGGCTGTCTCCGTATTTGTATGTATCTTCTTTGTACATCATTGGTACATCTACTGTAGTTTGTGTATCTATGTGGAAGGGTTGATCCATTGTGTTCATTGGGCTAAATTGACTTTTCCACATACCCTAGAAATATAAAAGATGTTTGAGTTAACTTATCTGGTGACTTTCAATATTGCTATAACATTTCATCAACAATGTCAATTTTGTTTGTCAAAACAATACTGATAAGTGCTAGGCGATGATAATTACATTGTAAAGATAATGTGTTTAACGTTTTATTCTGTTTTTTTTTTTATCATTATGTGGTGATTGCATGTTTCGTTTTTTTTGTATTAGTATATTATTACCTTAAAGTACAGAGCGTTGACTAGGACAACTCTAGAATCAGAGTTGATGCTGTCTGATGATAACAGATCCTTAATTCTGTCATTTGTTTTGCTCTCAACCTGTATCATGAAAATATTTAAATTGCGTTTGTCATAAAAATATTTGCCAAAATCGAATTCTAGTATAACATTTCTATAAATTTACCCATTTGTTGATTGCAGCAGCCGATGCAGCTCCATCATTAAAGTTTAATTTCTCGAAAGAAGCATCAAACACTTTAACAGCATCTTCCTTCAGTTCGGAATGCAGTTCATATGGTCCCTCTTTCATGTACACTTTATTTGCTATGTTCAGTGTAATACCTTGTATAGACTTCAAATTGGATGTAATTGAAGTGAATGAGGAACGAATCTGAAATTAATAGTTTTTATATTTGTTGTTGTAATTGTTATAAATGAATGAGTAATGTAACTTGGTATGTATTTTCTTCTTCACTTACAATTGGACAATATGTTTCTTATGAGATAATTGACAATATTGAGTATGTTCCTCCTTAGGAGGAAAACTTGATCTAAGATTTTCTTCTAAGAGAATATTTTAAATTAAGTAGGATAAAGATCATTTTAAAAATCTAGTAAATAAAACAAAGTGGCACAAAATAGGATGTAAAATATTGAAGTGGCCCAAAAGTATTCTTCTATACTGTTGTATGAACATATTGACTATGTTGGAGGTTCTCTTTCTCAACTGTTCTGTTTAAAGTTGTAATACTACTACCTATTTTTTTAGTATAATAAAGCACTTCTGTAGTATGTTTTGAAAATTATTGGAACATTTATGTGCACATTAAGTTTTGGAACAACATTACAGTGTAATACATGTGTATTAATACTATGATATAATATATTAATGTTTGATTGTATCTTACTTGTTTTCAATATATCTAAACTACTACACAAGTTAATGAACACTATACTTACACAATCATCATTAGGAATATCAAGAGATGTCAGCAGTTCTTCATGAGCAGGATCAGTAGTACCCAAAGTCAACAGAGCAAGTAAATATTCTGCTGAAAGTGGTGAAGATACTACATTTTGACTTTTGTCAAGTTCCTGTAACAAATAATTTATTATGTTGACAGTAAAAAATACGATAGTATAAGTGCTTCTAATTAATAAATCAATTTATCAGAATTCATTTACTGCATTCTTAGACAACTTTATCATGTTATATTTAGCATTATCATTAAGCCTTTATCATTTTTTTTGGTAAGAATCATAATCATTTCCATAAATTTTTAAAGTTATCTTTATCAATTTAAGGATTAAAATTTGTTTTCAGTATGTAATACATAGGTACAAGATAACAAATTATTGCACATAAACATAAAAAAATAGAATTAAAGGTAACTACATCCTCCATTTAGTAATAATGAATTTCACTTACATTTAAAAACTTAGCAGAGAATTTGGCAACTGCTGATGAGATTGCTTTAGCATCCATGGTCAATTCAGAACTTTTCACTGGTAGACTTAAAAACAATGAAACTGTAACAATAAGTAAAAAAATATCCTCTACTGGGAAATACCTTGTTGCAACTAAATGTTCGTATTGGCTACTAAACGCTTTTTATAACTGTTGATGACATCATTTGTTCGTACCGGCATGCGCTAACCGGCCCCGGCCACACATAAGTATTTATACAAAATAACACTGTCTAATGTCCGCTAGGAGTAATATTGTTATGTGCTAATGTCTAAGAATTTTAAGAGATTTGCAATGTATGCAAGTTTTTTTTTTGCGTCAAGATTGCCTAAATAAATAACTTTACTTTTTTAATACATTTAAATTACTCACTTAGGAGATACGTTGTCCACATTGAACTATAGAATATCCAATAACTAAATGCTACAAATGCAATTATAAATATTTCAGTTTAGATAAAAATCGACCAATCACAATACATTTATATGTTAGGGACCTATCTTATCACGAGAAAAATATGCAGAAACATTAATCACTTCGATAATCAATTTGTCATTTGCTTTTACGTGGTATTTAAATTGACTTTATATAAACCGAATTGATGATATATAAGAATGAATATACATAAATACACGGTTGCGTTAACTTCATTTCTTTGAAATATATATCCTAAACTTCATCCTAAAGCATTTACGACATAGGTAGGTAGTGTTTTATTTATCTCTGATGTATAGGAATCTATTTCTATAATATCAACTACCTATATCTAAAATATTTTTATGATATAATTTGACATTCCGTATAAAACAATGAGTCACAGTATTTTAGGCAATTTGCAATAACTTTATTATATATCTCTGATTTGGAATAATATACATAATACTGAGTAGGGATGATCAATACTCATCGATGTTGAGCAGGAAAATTTTAATAATTTAACATCAATGTTAGAATATCATCAAAATATTTACCAGAGATATTACTACATTTGTTTCTACTTTCTATCAATAATCAAAAACTAAAGTTATCTAAATCTTAAAAGTACATAATTTAAAAAAATCTGAACTTTTAAAACGTCAATCTATGAGTACACTATTCGAACTTTATACTACTTCTAATAAAAGAGTTTATCAGAGAACGACATTCATTGATGTAACTAAAACATCGGTATTGGGCATGAAAATGACTACAATTTTAACAATAGATACGATATATTTACGCCAACGAATAATCCAATCATCAAAACATTTTTATACGCTTTTCCGGAATTGAGTTTAGTTCACGTCGCGAATTCTCCTTTACGTCTTTTACCGAATGAAAACGGGTCCCACGAAGAAGTATTTGAGTTTATGAAAAAAAAGAAGTCGGCTGGAGCTATTTTCGGTGAAAAAGGTGGTGGTGCTCGATGGTATTTGTTGAGTTTTGGTTAAAAATTTGTTCACAAATCTGGCCTTTTTTTGGCGAATTTGCTTTCTTAAACGCCGCATGATGTTCAATAATATACTTTATTAAGTGTTTGACCTTCCGTATAAATTCCAAGTACATAACACCGCGATAGTCAAAGAAAATAGTGAACTTCAACATGACTTTGACTTTTGATCGACTTTGGGGTGGTTTTTACACGCTACTCCGAAGTTTGTTATCTAGTTGCATGTCAAACTTGTTCACTCACATCTCGTCGTCACTTACAATGCGTTTTATGGATGTTGGATAGGAATTGACTCGTTCTAGCATGTGCTCAGCGATTCTTATGCGATTGAATTTTTGAAGAAAATTCAGGTCTTTTGGGACTAGCTGAGCGGCAACAAGTTTCATACCCAAGTGATTATTTGAAATGATACATATCGACTCGTGAGACACAGAAAGTTCAGCGGCTATATCTCCCAAACTTGAATGAGGATTTTCAGTCACTATTTTCTTCACTTTTGCGATCTTAACTTCAGTTGAAAAGTTGATGTCTTTTCAGGGCGAGGTAAATACTTCATGGTATCTCAACCGCTTTTGAACGCTTTGTACCATTCATAAGCACGTGTTTTTGATAAAGTCGATTCATCGTAAGCCTTTTGTAACATTTTCAGTGCCTCTGAACACGAAATTCATTGACGATGCAAAATTTAAGATGAACTCATTGTTCGACATTTTTGTCCATAATGAAATTAGCAGTACACAATAGATGTCTAACTAAAAACAGCACTGTATTTAATCTAAATTAGCTGTGTGCCCGCGGTCGCGCGCCCGCGCATTATACATTTTTCACTGGGTAATACAGTTTTTATTTTTTTTATACGGAACCCAAAATATTTTCCAATTTTTTTTTGCTACTAACATTAAGCAAAGATATTTCTCACAAATGCATAAACCTACCAGTAAAATAGTTCGTTGTTTTAGAAATAAACTATCCATTACTGATACTTTTTTGACAGAATGTATGTTGAAAATACAATTATTGAAATATTTCTAATAAATAATGGGTCATTTCAACCAATCCGACATTGGCCATTAAGTCGAGGTAGCATTTGCCAACCGGGCCCTAGCCTGCGCGGGCCCCCCATACGGCCTGTCTTACGGCAATCGTAGGATAGTAAGCCCACGCAGGTTAGGTTAGATGCACCTATATGTAAAACTAGATCAGATAGTTCGTTCATACAATTAGACAGAAATGAAATAGAAAAATTCGAAAGATGGTTGAACCTGAACAAGCCCCCCCCCTGAAACTAGTTTTGTTTTTTTCTTTTTCTGAACTCTTGAACGAATCAACTTATTTAGACGTGTATAATTATAGCGTATTGAATTACATTTTACATTGTTTCATAGATATTAAAAAAAACGAAATTTGATTTTTATATGTTCTGATGTGCTGTTGTCCGTAGGGTAGGGCGGGGCTAGTTGATTGTAGGGGTAAGTTGTGCAATCAAAATATCTCGAAAACTAAGCAACTTACAACAAAAGTGTAAATGGCGAAAAATAGGGGTTACTAGAGGAGAACACAGCGCGCGACAGTTAACGGCCGTCCGGTGCGCAGACTAGCTGACAGAAAACTTTGTTTTTTTTTTTGCGTCAAAAAAAATAATAGATGTATAGACTTTTTCTCCTACACTTGTTGAAAAAAATTTTTTCGTGATCATATAAGTATCCAAGGATAACTTAATTATTGCTCTTTCAATTATATATGATTATTTGTTTTTATTTCTTATCATTCTTTCATAACCTAACTTTTATTTTGATACTCCAATGGGGGCTAGTTGAGCAAGGCGCGCTGACTGCTTACTCAACTAGCCCCACTAGATTTTTACTATGGACAAATTAAATTTTTCTTTACTTAATTAATAATTTTCGATTTATTTGTACATGTGATGATTTAATATAGTGTGTAACAATTAAAATAAATCTTTTTGATATTATAGTAATTATTATTATTACATTTTAGGATGCGTGCATATAAAAGGAAGACCTCGAGAGGTTTAGCTACAAGTCAGCAACTTAACGATGCAGCAAACGCTGTATCGGAAAAAAAATGAGTGTAAATGGTGCAGCCAGACAATTTAATATTAATAGGATGACCTTGAAGAGATATATAACCAAATTGAAGTCCGAAAATGATCCGTCTATGGGTTATAAAAAACCCAGACAAGTATTTTCTCAAGAACAAGAAATTTCTTTGAAGAATTATTCCCTCCAAATGTCATCAATGTACTTTGGGTATACGCCTAATGATGCTCGTCGTCTCGCCTACGAGTGTGCCGTTAAATTTAAGGTAGAAGTGCCAGTCACCTGGACAAAATAAAATATGTTTATATTTATTATTATTTTTATTATAATTTTAAGTATGAAGAATTATAATAAATTAAATAATTGCTTGTGAACAACAATTTTATTTGGCATTCATATATCATTCTGTAAGTGATTCTGTGTATTTCATCAGTTGCACAACTAGCCTTAAACCCTTGCTCTACTAGCCTCATTAGTGGGGCACGTTGAGCAATTTGGAGTACCCGCGTATTTCCGGGAATAACTTGGAAATTTGCACTCTGATCGTTTTTGGGTTGGTAGACCATTTGAAGAAGACTAAATTATGAACGACATATCACTCGATTAAATCCGATACATAGTCTTAAAGTTATGGAAGCTCAAAGCAAAAAGTGATCAACTAGCCCCGCCCTACCCTACCTAATAATTTATCACATCGTTGATAATTACATTTTATATTTTGTTCATTCAATTTGTGTATCTCAGTATTTTCCGACAGTATCCCATCTACCATCATCTATTCTCGGGCCCCGGGCTTGTGGTCAGCCACCCGGGCCCTTCCGGCCCAGTCCGACCCAGGGTCATTTCACATTATTTTGGTATGGTTTTTATAAACAAATACTTTTTGTGTTCGATTTAAGCAACAAAATTTTTATTTCAGTCTTGAATTGAAATCAATATTTGCCTATCGATATAGAAATCTATTTCATCATTGATGTTTTTCTAATATCGATTAGCCATAATACAGCCTGTGAAGTTTTTATTATTAACCTCTGGCGTCAAGCTTAAAGAAGATATTAGGTAGATTATACACGGGACACATAAAAATACTTCGAACACGAATGGTCGACGGAAAAAAGTGTACAGGCCACATTAAGCGCTTATTCATTCACCACAGAGTGCATTATTATTCTTTTATTATAATGCTATTAGTGAAACGATCATGGATATATGTCAAACTATTTTTTATGTATTACAAGATTACCTAAAGGTAAGCAAATAAAACAGTATCTTAAGTTACGAACATTATTTTAATAATAGGTTTACAGTTTAAAAAAGTATAAATACATTATAATAAGTATTAAATTACAATAAAATTAAAATTTTGGTTAAAATTTAGAAAAACCCTTATGTTCCCACTGCGAAGAAATGCTATTTCACGTTCACTCACTTTAATTCCAAGGTCATGATTGATGTAAAATCCAAATTTAATCAAGAAATGTTTGTCACATTACACGTTAGGAAATTCACTAATCATAGCCATGACATTGGTTTTATCGACAAGAAAACCACATGTGTAATATCCCCCTTACAATGGACGCATTTTATCAATCAAATTCCATCAGTCATGAATTACGAATGCTCGATGGAAAAAAGGTGCACCGGCCATTTTATTCAAAGTTACTGTTAAAGACTAGTTTATAATACTGGAAAGTAATTGTTAGTCACGAGCAAGATTATGTAGAGAATAAACGTTTTCGCTATTTATTTCAGAAATGTGTGGTTTCTCTCAATATTAGACTATTTTACTATAAGTGTAAAAAACATTAAAAAACAAAACAATAAAGCACATTTCGCCAGACCTAATTGAAATATGTTAATTCTAATTCATAAAGTTACGAAATAATTTTAATATTTTATTTTAAAAATTCAATACTTTTGTCTCTTCTACTAATAATCGTAACAGCACAGAATAATATTACTCCTACCGGAGCGTAACGTCACTTCCGAAGGGATGTGAGTCTTTCTAATAAATGAATTAATAGTATAATTTCTGTCAATTGAATGATTGTTAAAAATCGATTTACAATAAAATCGGGTTCGAGACATCTGTTTTGGAATAATCAATCTTTTCGACTTTTTTGAGTTTTTATTCGTGACTAGTTTATAAAATAGTAAATAGTTATCCTAAAGTTATAAGTTCTGTCGCAACTTCCCATGGCTGTTTAGTTTTTTTTAATACTAAATAAAGCTTATCAATATCAAAAAACAAAAAAAATCTATTGACAAACACAGGAAGAAAACATACTAAATTGTTTTACCTTCGCCAACTTACATATCGATCTCTAATCATTTAAAAAAATGACAATTGTTTTAACAAGCATTAATTTTTTTAAATAAGTGAAGAGATTTTTGGATCGGCTCCACCATCGATCAATAATAAAAGAAAGGTACCGCGCTCCAAATATCCGTAATGATTTTTTTTTTTTTAAATGACCTAGCTAATGCTGTTGACCGGAAGGGCCTTTACAGCTTCACCGAACTTTGAGGGCGAGTGCTGAAGGCACTCAGCCGCATAAGGTAGCTAGCTCAAGGGTTCGAACCTCGGCTTGGCCGCTACCTGATTCTGAATCCGTAATGATCTCATGTCCATCGTTTATAGATACACCAGATACTGCTTACACCAGAGCGTTATACATTTATAGATACTGCTTACACCAGATAAGATATTCGTCTATCATCTTACTGGTATATAAAAGACATTTTAAATTTACAGAGAGATGAAGGAAACTGACAATAAAATTAAGTAAAAATCTGCCATATCTTTCTTGTGTTTGGGTGCATTCTTAAATGTAAATAATTTTATGGTGAAAGATCAATTAACTGGATCGACATTATACAAAATACGTTGTGTGAAATATGAAATATGAAACTAATACATAATATAAAATGTCCCACAATAATTTGAGGAATAATATTTTTATTAGCATTTTATCTATATTGTCTCTAATCTTATTATTTTTATAAGAAATTGACTTTTGGTAATTTATTTTTATTTCAATCAATTCATTTGGCTTGACTGAAATCTGTTGAAAAAATCTCTTTTTTCTGAAAGCATTACATTCCTTGTTGTTGGTAACATGCTAATGTTTTCGCGCGGAAATTTATAATTTAAAAATGAAATGATTTTTTTTTGGGTACTTATAGTATACTATCATCGAAGCAGCAAATAAGGCACAACAAAAATTATAGTGAAGTTATTATTATTATGATTATTATAAGTGTAGTGTTTGTGTGTCTAAAAACTTGATATAAGATTGTGTCTCACGCATACCCATCGACCGATGGACAGTCGATTTGTAGAGTGGGTCGGTTGTATATAAGTCCGACACTGAGCTTTTTTTTACGAATTGTACAAAATACGTTGTAATTAAATTTGTACGAAAAAGCGAAAGAAAAACTGACCAGTTAGTTAGGTCCAACTTCGAAAAAAGGTTGATCGGCGAAATCGACTAAGCTGATCCGCGTTTGGGAAGTTACGCAGAATATTCTCATCTGAAATACCACAGTGTTTCAAGAGAAAAGTCTTCGACGAGTGTCCGTTATGAGTGATGTCTTATGGCACTGAGATGTGGTCGCTAACAATGGGCCTAATTAGCCAAAGGGCAGTGGAGAGATGGCTCAGGACAAGGTGAACCGACGACCTGGTGAAGGTCACGGGAGACTGCTGGATGCAAGTGTCACAAGACCGGTCGTCGCGGTGATCTTTGGAGGAGACTTATGTTCAGCAGTGGACGTCTTTAGGCTTAATGCATACACCAATACATCTATAAGGCTATAGAGTTCTGGAATAATTTGCCAGGACAAATTCATTCCAAAGAGCTCATCAGGGGATATACTCAGCGCAAAGCTGAGAAAGCCCTGATGCTCATTAGGAATCAGCTAAGAGTATTAGTGAGAGCGCTAACTGGGCACTGTTGTTTGGGCAATCATATGCACAACATGGGTGCCCAGAACACAAGAGAGTGCAGATTCTGTGAAATTGGAGATGAAACACCAAAGCACATCTTGTGTGATTGTGACCCACTAATACCCATACGCAATCGAGTTCTAGGTAAACATGCGTTGTTCCCGGAGGAGGTACAGACGCTCTCTGCCAAAAAGATCCTACAGTATATGCAGGTTGTAGGTCTAGGCAGTGAGCTTTAGAAATATGGGGGCGATCACAATAGATCTATCTAGGTCGCAGTGTCACAGGACTGTCTTAGCCTGCATAGCCCCTTTCTCGAATAATAATAATAATAATGGATGGAGTATTTAGGAATGTTGGAGGCGCTTCTGTACCAATATCGAAAATATTAATCAGGCCACAAAAGTCAAGAATAGTATGTCTAAGGTACCAGACAGAAATCTAGGCAGTTTGAAAAAACCTAATGGAACTTTTACCAAAACTGACGCCGAAACTTATGAACTTTGTGATGAAGTATTTAAAACACAGTACACAGTGAACAGTTGTGTTGAACATAATTTATAATATACGAGCAGCAGGAACAGATAGTATGTTATATAATGTTCATCAAAGTTTAATTTCTCGAAAAATGCATCAAACACTTTCGGATGCATCTTCCTTCGGTTCAGAATTCAGATCATATTGTCCCTCTCTTAAGTACACTCTGTTTGCAATGTTTAGTGTAATACCCTGTATAGACTTCAACTTGGACGTAATTGTAGTGAAGAAGGAATGAATCTGAAATCATTAGTTTTTTTTATTTATTTTATGGTATAAATTATCTACTGTATATGAATTATTTAACTGGCTATAAATTTTTACTTTTTCGTTTATAATTTTGAAAATGTGGAGTATTTTCCCCATTGAAGGAAAATAGAAATATTTGATCTGTATACTAATAATAAAGTTGTAAATTTCACATGTCTGTACATTTTCGAATTGTGTGAAAAGAATTACCACAAGGGACTAAAAATACGTAATTTAAAAAAGGTAAACACATTTCAATAATTTTTAGAAATATTTGTCTGTCTGTCTGTTTAGTTGTGCAGGTATCAATTAGAAAGTACTAAGTATATTTAAAAAAATTATAAAGAAATTTCAGTAAAATCGGTCCACTCTATCAAAAGTTAAAGTAATTTGAATGACACGGGGCGTCTTTAGTATGAAAAAAGAGTTTGTAAGTAAATGTGTTTTAGTTTTATACGAAAACAAAAAAATTATGGGTTGTTTAAAATTGAACAAAATGACATAATTTAAAAATGTATGTATAGTATATAAATAATTAATATCTAAGACATACTAAATGAGAAAACAATATTTCGATTCAATTTTCACACAATCATCTAGGGATTTTAGGCGTTGTAACTCCTTGAGCACTTACCTGGCGTTTACGCCAGCTTTCCATTGTTTTCCTATTGTCTTTTTTTTATGGGTACTCGTCACATTAAGGAGTCATTTATTTATATTTCAATAATTATAATATCAATAGGCATAAATATGGTGCGGAGCTAAATATTATTTCATCTATACTAATAAATAAAATTGAAGTGTCTGTTTGTGACATGGAAGTTCATGATTTTTTATAGATTGGACGATTAAAAAATGATTTAGTATATAATAAAAAGAAATGTAAATAGATTGGACATATTAATAAAACGAATAATTAAAACTACCTCTGACTTCTAATAATTTTGAATATCACTTTTACATTGCAAAACTTAGCAGAGAATTTGGCAATTGCTGACGAAATTGCTTTAGCATCTATGGCTTATTTTAGAATTGTAGACTGGTAGGCTTAAACAAAAAATCAGGAGACAGTAAAAAAAATATCTAATAGGAAATACCGGGTTGCAACTGAACAATTTTGACATCTACAGTCTAGGATAAGTTGAGTTTGTTACTAATTAATCTAATGGCTAAATACATTTTTTATATATACCTACTACTTTTTTTAAGTAGTATTACCTATATTTTTTTTTTAATTTTCCCTGATAGTACTGGGCGGAAGTCTGAATTCATGGATTTTGGAGTGCTTTTGGCCTGATATATTAATAATTATCTTACAGTATGTTATGTAATTTTTTGGCGTTTTATGACATAAGTATAGATTAGTTACAGTGCACAAGATTCTCTTAGATTTCAGAATTCACGCCATCCGCATTTTCGAAGCGATCATGGCGCTGTGGGTAGTGAGACCAGGTTCCGCGTCAATTTTTTTTTTCGAACCAAGCCAACGCTGTTGTCCGGAAGGGTCTTTACAGCTTCACCGTGACTTTGGGGGCAAGTGCTGAGGGCACTCAGCCACAAAAGGTGACCAGCACAAGGGTTACCAAAATGGTACGAACCTCGGTTTGGCCGACACTTGAGTATTCAAACTCTCTCGCGAATTGAATCCTATCTAAACCCTACATTTTTTATTTAGCATAAAAAAAAAAGGTTTCTTACAGGACCTATGTACCTGCGTGTTATGTGCAGGAGTGTGTATGCAGTGTTGTGCGTGTAATGCTCAATGCATTGGCAGTGTCACTGTATCGCGCTGGCGGCGACGTCAAGAGCCTCCCCAATTGGGGAACGAGGCACGTCCTGGGGGTTGCCGGCTGAGGGGGACCCGGAGAGTGTGCGGGAGCAAAATTGGCCACCTGTCCCCGATGGCGGGAACGGCGGTTTCGCGGGCGTGGGTGCTGGTACGCATACTGAATCGGTTGATAGGGAAAGATCCTATTTTCGCACGTGATTTTATCATCGGGATCAGTCAGAACGTTACGCGGTCTCCGAAACCTTTTTGGAGCTAACGGGTCGGGAGAGTACGCGACGGCTTTCGCTATGAGCAGATTCGGGTGTGTCTCTCCGCGGTCGAAAAAGGCGCAACACTGGGACTTGATTACGGAATGGATGGATGGTAGGTTAAGGTTTCTGTGCAAGTCCAAATTTCTCTCGTACCACCGGGCACATACGGCTCTCCTGGTGAAGCGGTTCTGAACCAATTGGAATGAGGCCAGATCTGTGTAAGCAAAGGCAGGGGCGCATTAGGTGAGAATGGGCCTACCGTTTTATACAGAGTAAACTTATAGCGGAGGGCCATCTTACTTCGAGCGTTATAAAGAGGAAAAAGACGTCCCATAAACGTGTTGGCGCGGTTTCTGACTTTCAAAACGTGAGGTTTGAAAGTCATGTGGGCGTCTAATATGACACCGAGGTACTTGACCTCGTTTGCCCATGGGATCTCTACTTCTACGTAACTAACTGGACGAGAAGGGTCAACTTTCTCTACGGAGAAAATGAACGCGGTGCTCTTTCCCGGGTTAATCGCTGTGCGCCACTTTTTGTACGAAAGGCTTAAGATGTTAACATCCTAGTGGACGCGGGATCTGAGAATGTCTCTACGTCTGTACGAAAAATAAATGACCATGTCATCGGCATAGAGACCTAAATGAACCTTACTAGCCGCCACTCTTTCGAGCGGGTCGTCTTTCGGGTTCGGATTTAGGTCTGGTAAGTCCGCTATGTAAAGGTTGAAGAGGACAAGCGCCAGAATGGAGCCCTGGGGGACTCCTTTTTTTTTTTTTTTTGACGGGGGGAAATGCATTTACGCTCTCACCTTACCTATTGTATTAGTGGGACCTGAGTCCCTCCAATACAATAGGTAAGGGGGCACGGAGTGACGAGTTCCGTGCCAGTGTGGGACTCAAGCCCGAGAATACGCACTAAAACCCCCCGGGGCCGTCCGCCGCATTTGAAATAGGGGGCGATACGGGGTTGCAAGGCATGTCGCCGCGTCGCCCCCTGCGGCAAACCCACCAGGCCCGTCTGTGCAATGGCCCAGCGGGGGTGGGGGAGAATTTCTCTACCCCACCTCTTCGCCCGCCTCTGAAAGAGGCATTACCTTCCGGAGGGAAGAGGAGTGATCACTGCGACCGCAGTAATCACCTCTCCCCCCCCCCCCCCAAAAAGTGGGCTTTCGCCCAGGCGCCCAGTCAGACTATTAGCCGGCAGTCAGAAGGACTGCCGTTGCCCAGGGTACGCCACGAGGAGGTTGTCTGACACCGCACCCCCTGGGGGACTCCTGCGCGGATCGGACGGGCTGAAGAGAAAGCAGACTTTACTAAAGCGGAAACTACGATTCGAAATGTAATCGCATAGGATGCACACTAATGTGTCAGGAACACTTTTTTTTTTTTGTTTTTACGTGGTTGAAATCTGCTCGTTGAACGCTCGGACGTGTGCCGAAACCGTAGTTTTTTGCACACGTTGATCCTCGCGACAGGTTGGCCGTAACCGACTGACTAAACACTCCACGTCCCTAACCGGCGCAAAGATGCCAGGGCCTCCGGAGGCACATTATACATGTATTCTGCAGAGGCCCTGACAGCGCCATACCTCACGGGAGGTCCGACGTCAAGCTATTTTACGAGGCTTGGCGACCTCGACGGGCGCCCGGACGGCTGCGTCCGATGCCCCGGTGTGTGACACGCCTCACTCGGCTGGGGTGCGCTGCCCGCGTGTCAGGAACACCTAACCTAACTAGTTTAAATACAAGGCTGGCATGCCAGACCTTGTCAAATGCCTTAGCAATGTCGAAAAAGACAGCGAGCGTACTGTTATATCGGACTCTGTGATTAGTTTTTTAAAAAAAACAGTTTCACACACTGGAATGTTATTTTATTTTAATTAGTTGCGGTTAACTATAAATTAAGTATAATTATAATTATGCGGAGGATTACAAGAGAACCGCAGTGGACTGAGTATGGACGAGGACTGACTGACTCTCCGGATTCAACGAAGAGAGCCTGATGGACAATAATGCTGACGGGACTAGGATTAGGGCGGCGTAGGCATTACGCCTTGCACTTCAGGGGTATAACAGCCCCCCGGTGAAGAGTAAACATCGGGGTTGGAGCCGAAGTTTATATAGGTTTCGGGGTTAAGGTGGTGGATTAGATATTATGTCTAAGTCTAGGAAGTGGTATATTTTCAGGATCTACGTTAGAGTCAGGATTTTCACTTTGATCAGGAATGGAAATAAGAAGAGAAGGAATTAGGACACATTTTACATACCTATATAATCTATAAAACACATAACATATTATTAAAATTAAAATTATTATAGTTAAAACTGAGTAGTGTGTCCCATATTTTATTATATGTGAACTCGTAAGAACTTCATCGGCATCTTCTAAGATTTTTTGCAAAGATGTGTTTATTTACTTTTAAATCATCTAACTCTAAGTTTTGTAAGATAGGAGGCACACTATTCATATCCCTTTTGAATGTTGTTATGTTACAGCAGGTATCATTAATTAGGTTAAAATCAGGAAATACAATGGGTGTTGTTACATTCCTTACGGTATATTTCGGATTTAAAATAGTACTTTTGCAATAGCCAATACAATTATTAGGAATTGTAATTATACCGGTTCCTAATATATTTATTTCATGGAGGTCTTCATCTCTACAATCTATGGACACTTTACTAGATACCGACTGTACATAGATCCATTTATTATTAATAATAGGTTTCCATACATCTAATTCTCCAATGATAAATTTAGTCTCACAATATTTTGGAATGACACTTATTGCCTTTGACATAATTTCGCTTTCACATGTCGGCTTGGTATCTGACATAAACACAGTTGATATATCGCAGACAAAGTATTCAGCATAAATTGATTTACAGTTATTTAGATCATTTAAAGTACAGTAATAGGTTTTATCCTTGGTTATAGCAATATGTTTAGAACTTGGCACAATTAAACTAAAGGTATTGGGGTTTTCCGAATCATGTGGCATCGGTAACCCAATGTTATGAAACAACATATATTCCTTATTATACACTAATGGGATTTGTAAAATAAAAATTACCTTATTATTAAAATAGTAAGAAGCTACCTTAGATATTTTTAACATAAGATACATAGAACTTAAATCTAGATTTACAGGTATTTCCAAGTCGCTGGGTAAGTACTGATGATTATCGACGAGTTCTCGAAGTAGTTGTTGTGTTGTCATAATGGAAGGATGTAAAATATTTTGGTTACTAAATAAGATTGCATTTGTTATGTCCTCAAGTTGAAATGACAAAGTTAATAAAGAGGTTTCTAGGTTATTGAGTATTTGGCTCAAACTAAATTGTGACCATAACTTATTAGTGATTAAAGTAATATTAGATATGTCATTCGAGAGTTCGTTGATAGCTTTAGTTAATTTCAATTCATTAGTTTTGATTTTATGTACAGTATCGTTGTATGATGAGATTACAGATGATGTAAACAAGATGTTATTTTTTATTAGTGACACTAATTTCTTTTGGTCGTTGAATATACTGTTTATGGATTCCTCAAACCTAACACCATCGCTTTCGTCAAGGTTACCGAAAATATGTTTGATTAAATAGCCTACTCCTCCTATCCAGGCTCGTTTTGTTCTCTTATTGATCAAATGTGAAATCGATGAAAATTCTCTATTCATATCCTCGAATCTTACCATCAAGGGTTCTAAGATATTGCGACAATTATTTTCCAATAAGTGAGTCTGGTTACATAGGTTTTGGGTAGTTCCTAATGCATGATTTAAGTTTTCGATATGAATACTAAAATGGGAAACATCTACTGGTATTACGACATTTAGTTGCTCGTTAGTTATTTTCATCCTTCCGAGATAGTCGAAGTAGAGACCTGGACTTGAACTGATGCGTTGAACATAGGGATTTTGATTGCTTTGTACTAGTAAGGGAATTATTAGGATGACCACGGCCGTCCTGGAATGAAATAGTACTTATTATATTATTAACTACGCAATCTAGTTATATATGTTTATTTAGTTTAATGTTATTATTAATAAAAATAATTATTATATGTAGTATATTATATTTTCAATACGAATTAAGAATTAGAAGATTAAACAAAGAATTAAGAATCGCGACGGCGGGCTAATTTTACTTGATCATAATGATGAGTTACGTGTCGCCGATTTATTAATAAAGTTAGACTATTCCTACCATTTACTTTAATGATTTTGTAAGGCCCCTTCCATATCGGAGATAGGGCTTTACGCAACCGAAGGTGATTTTTTAAATACACGTAATCGCCAGCACGATAATTTGCTGGGCGAGTGTGGGTGTCGTAGTAGGCTTTGGAGGACTCTTTAGACTTATTTATAAACTCAATAGCCTTTTCTCGTGTAATCTTAAGACGGTGTTGTAACATTTTGATATAGTCCGGGTAAGTTGCGTCTGAGGCAGACTCATAGATAGAATTGGGTAGAACGGGCTTATGACCAAAGACCAACTCGTAAGGGGTATAATTAGTTGTCGAATGAATTGCCGTGTTGTATGCTAACATGGCCGTGAATACATATTTTGGCCAATTGTCCTGATTCTCGTTTATGTATGATTTTAAATATTCCTTCAGCGTAGAGTGACTTCTCTCTAACGCGCCTTGCGTCTGTGGATGATACGGTGAGGACCAAAGTTGCTTGATCTTGAGGAATTTACAAGTTTCTTTGAACATTTCTGCGGTAAAGTTTGTACCTTGGTCTGTTAGGACTGTTTTTGGAATTCCGAATAATGAAATGAAATGGATTAAGCAGTCACTAGTTTCTTCAGCGGTAGTGCTGCGAATAGGATAAGCTACGGAATATTTCGTTAAATCATCTTGAAGAGTGAGGATATATTTTACTTTGGCTGTGCCGGATTCAGGAAGAGGTCCGACTATATCAAGAGATAACCTCTCAAAAGGAGCTGTGGAGGTAGTGGTTATTTGCATTGGTGCTCGGTTAATTTTCCTGAGCGCTTTGTTCGTCTGACATGATGTGCAATTTTTTACGTAATTTTCTATTTCGCTACGCATGTTTTTCCAATAATATTGTTCGCGAATTTTGTTAAACATTCTAATGGAACCTAGATGTCCGGCTATTGGGATATCATGATTTTCACGAAGAATTTTTTGAACTTCGGAAGGACTGGGATAGTATATTTTGTTACGGTAGATATTAATTTGTATGCCGGTTCCGTGGAACAGGTGTGTTAGAATGTTATATATTTTAATGTATGTATGCTTGTCGAATGGATTTTTAAAATCAGTTATGCCAATTTTATCAATAGGTTCAATTTCGGATGTCAGGTGGTTTCGAATATTTTTTAATGATTCAAATATATCAGTGTATGAACAATTGTCGAAATGGTGTACCTTAGTGAATAAGAAATAGTATTTTTTATTGCCGTATGAAAGTGATTTGAAAGATAGTAAAGTTCTTTCAGAATTTATAAACGATTCGGAGTCCGATGTATTAGATAATATTTCCTGGACATAAGGTATAGATTCGTCTAGGTCCAGTGAAGTAGGTATTATTAGAATTTTGTTTTGACTTTTCAACAAACTATCATTATGTTCGACAATAATTGTGTCATACTTTATGGTTGGAGAAGTCTTTAGGCACTTTGAGTATGTGTCCTCGTCATTGATACTATCTATGGATTGCGGGGTAGGAATATTGAAATCCTCAGGCAGTTCGAAATCTTCAGGAAGTATAAAATCGTCGGGTAAATCTAATATCTCGGGTATATTAGTTGGGCTGGCTTGAGGATTTATCTGATCATTAGTAATTTCATTTTCTGTTTCAGGAATATCGTCGTGAAGAATAATTTCAGGACCTTCATGAACCGGGTTTATATGAACAGTGTTATTTACGGGATATCGAGACAGCGCGTCGGCATTACAATTTAATTTTCCTTTTTTATATTGGATTTTATAATCAAATTCTTCCAATTTAAGACGCCATCTGACTAACCTGGACCCGGGATCTTTACAATTGAATAGCCAATTTAAGGGTTTGTGGTCAGTAACTATAGTAAAGTGTTGACCAAAGAGGTAAGGTCGGAACGTTTTGACGCCAAAAATTATTGCAAGGCATTCCTTTTCTGTAACGTTATAATTGCACTCCGCTTTATTCAAAGTTCGAAATGCATATGCAATTGGTCTATCTTTGCCGATTTCCCCTTGGGAGAGAATCGCTGAGATAGCAAAACTTGAGGCGTCACAGGTTAATACAAATGGTCTGCTAAAATCGGGATATGCTAAGATTGGAGAGGTAATTAAGCTTTCTTTCAGTTGTTCAAATGCCAGCTATTGTGGATTGGTCCAATGGAATGGAATATCCTTTTTAAGTAGAGAGGTAAAGGGTTTTACAATTTTTGAAAAATTAGGTATGAACCTCCTATAATAGGATGCAAGCCCGAGAAATGATTTAATCTCTTTTGGACTGCTTGGTACAGGAAATTGTTTTACTGCCTTAATTTTCTCAGGATTAGGCTTGACACCTTGGTCGCTTATAATGTGACCGAGGTATGCAACTTCCTTACGTAAAAATTCGCACTTATTAGGTTGCAGTTTTAAGTTAAAACTACGAAGTTTCTCGAATACTTTAGTAAGTTTATCAATATGGGAAGAGAGATCTGTTGAATATATCACTATATCGTCGAGATAGACAAAACAGTGGACACCCTGCAGTCCAGAGAGAGCAGTGTTCATTAGTCTTTGAAAAGTGGAAGGGGCGTTCTTAAGCCCGAAAGGCATTCGATTGAATTCAAAGTATCCTTGAGGAACACTGAATGCAGTTTTGGGTGCATCTGAAGGAAGGATTTTAATTTGGTGAAATCCTGAAGCTAGATCTAGCGTAGAAAAATATTTACTCTGACCTAATTGGTCAAGAATTTCATTGATCTGTGGCATTGGGTATGTCTCTCCTATTGTTATATCGTTTAACTTGCGATAGTCGATAACTATTCGCCAATTTTTCTGACCGGAAGCATCCTCCTTCTTAGGTACCACCCAAATGGGTGACGACCATGGAGAGGGAGATGTGGAGGGTTTAATGATTTCTTGATCAAGCATTTTAGTTATTTGACTGGCAACTTCCTGTTTATGCACCTCTGGGAATCTATAGGATTTGACATTAATAGGTTGTGAGGAGGAAGTATTGATTTCGTGTTTGACCGCATTTGTAGCAGTCAATTTTTCATCAGGTAAATGAAATATGTCTGAAAACTCAGAGCAAATTTCAAACAAAGCATTTGATTCTTCCGAATTTAAATGAGATGTTCTTAAACTATTTAGGACCTCTTTTGTTCTAAGACTACAAGAGGAACTATTATCGGTTGGTTGTTGAAGTTTGTTATTATTAAAGGGAGAAAGTGTAAACTTTACATTTGACAAAATAGGTATAGGATCATCGGATACATTGAGAACGGTTGTATTTATACGATTATTATGTTTAACAGACACGATACAATTAGCAACTAGAAGAGAATCTGTAATATGCTGATCAAGGATAACACCTTCTTTAAGTTCAGGGTTAGTTACAGGACATTCTATTATAACCTCTGAACGCGGAGGAATGATATACTGTGGTTCTCTGATTTGCAATTGCAGTTTAGAACCATTTATTTCAATGGACTTTGTACTGTAGTCGATTCGACAATTGTACTGTTTGAATATATCATTACCTATAATGCCATCATGTGGTAAATTAATCCCGTCAAGGATATGGAATCGATGGCCAAGTGGCTCATCTTTATTTAGGAACAAGGCCAGTCGGAAATCACCCATGCTTTCGATGGGCTTCTGAGGGGTTATCCCCTTGACTAATATCTTGTTCCTTGATAATTGTGGCATTATTTCCACGGAAGATTTCTTTAATAAAGAGATACCTGCTCCGGTATCTATAAGTAAGGATAGTGGTTTACTGGATACTGAAGTCCTGAGTGTAACACAAGGTAGGTATCGATCTTTAATATTAATTTCATGAATAGTAGTGGACATAGAATTTTCGGGTCTTGGTTTCGGATAGGTAGGATTTTTACTACTATGTTGCGTTTTGGTTTCGTGCTCCGATTTATTAGTTAAAATAGGTTTAGTAAGATTGTAGATATTACCTAAATTAGTATGGTTTTTATCCTGGTTATTCTCATCTACCTTATCTGGTACCTTACGTGAATTTTTAGAGGTGTATTTTATAGATTTAAGTCTAAAATTAGGATGTTTCAAAGTGGTTGTGTCGGTTTTGCGTGGTGACAATCCCGCACGACACGCAAACGGGACCCCTATTCGTTTAAATGATTCACGTCGTTATCATCGTGTTCAGTGCTGTCTTGGTTATTATTTGTATAGTATTGCGGTTCCGAGTCATTTGGCAACTCTACATTTTCTACATGATGCACGCGTGAGCCAATGCCGGCTGAAAACTTCGCTCTCTGATCGGATGAAGGTTGAGGAGTTATATTAACGTGTGGGCCGTTCCCATATTTTTTATTGTTAAATTCGCGCAGGCGGCAATTTTCTAAAGAGTGCCCTAACTTTTTGCAATAACGGCAAAAAGGCGGTTGCTGTTTACTGTTTGGAATTGTTGGCCTTGGGTTACGAAAAATTATTTTGTGGTTTAATGTTCTGTTGTTCAGGTGATTTTGTTTTTGTTTGTGCATTCTTATATATGATCTGTTGAATTTTCTCCTCGGAAACTGCCAGATTTATAGCCTCACTAGCTGTGCCCGCAACTTCGTCCGCGTGGAATAGTGACTTTGAGCACCATTTTTGTATACATCTTTTGGTGTATTTTGAAATATAATCAACGTCGTTTGGGTTTTTCAAAAAAATCTACTTTATAGTAATGCTTCTCTATACACGATATTAGACGTATAGCCATCGGGGATCAAAGCATACAGGCTGCTAGGATTGCTAACACGTGACAGAGCCACATAAAGCTGACCGTGGGAAAAACAGCTAATACTTAGATCCACACCCACAACTTTTAGCGTCTGACCTTGGGCTTTATTAATTGTCATCGCGAAACATAGACTCACACTGGAAACTGGACTCGTTTAAAACTAAACGGAAAATTATTTGGAATGAGAGGAATCCGAGGAATAAAAACTTTATCACCTATTCCGCACCCTGTTAAAATCTCTGCTTCTATTAGGTTTCGTTGTAAATTGGTCACTTTTAATCTGGTACCGTTGCAAAGTTTTGGCGGGCTTAAATTTCTAAGGAGCATTATGGGTACGCCGACTTTTAAATTTATTTTATGAGCTGGTAGTCCAGAAGCACTGAGGGATTCTAAAAATTCTATTGGGTAGTTGGTAGATTGTTCATCTTCCATAACTCTGTTAATGGAGATATACTCTACATTATCCCCCGAAACAAAGCTCAAAATTTCAGCATTTATTGCTGCTGCTTGGTCGTTTCGTGGAGTCAAAATAGCTCTTTCACAAAGCCAGGAATTTTCGCAAGTTGGTATTTGCGTTGCGTTTCCGTACACGGATGATATGAGGTCTCGCATTAATGAAATAAACACTAAATGTTAAGTTAAGCTTACTAAAATATATTAGGGAAAACTGCATTTAAACCGGATAAGCCGTTTCTGAGATTAGCGTGCACAAACGCACAGTCAAACAGACAAACAGACAAAAATTTTAAAAATCATAGTTTTGGGTCCTGTTTGCGTTTATAAAGGTCCTAATAATATTTTTTCTCATATATCTTCCATGTACAGACAGCGATCCGTTACATTTTTATTATATGTATAGATAGATAAATGTTCGACGTGATTCTTTAAATTACCATAACTTTTTTATTTATGAACCGATCGACATGAAATAAACACTAAATGTTAAGTTAAGCTTACTAAAATATATTAGGGAAAACTGCATTTAAATCGGATAAGCTGTTTCTGAGATTAGCGTGCACAAACGCACAGACAAACAGACAAACAGACAAAAATTTTAAAAATCATAGTTTTGGGTCCTGTTTGCGTTTATAAAGGTCCTAATAATATTTTTTCTCATATATCTTCCATGTACAGACAGCGATCCGTTACATTTTTATTATATGTATAGATTTAAGGATTTTGGATCTTTACTGCGAATTATATTAGATATGCGTGGATATAAACCAATAGTAAAAATATGTAAAGCCAGATCTTCCATGGACGCAAGACGACCGGCTAACTCACCTTTCTTTGTATTTGATATGTGAATTTCCATTAATAACTGCGATAAGCAGGTTTCGATGCGTAATGCAAACTGATTTACCGTTTCGTTATTATTTTGCCTACATTCTTGCAAGTCGGTCAGGAGATGAGCGTAGTGTTTTCTTTCGCCGAATTGACTTTTAAGAAAATCTTTTAGACTAGTCCAATTTTCAAATTCTTTTATAGAACACGCTATTTCAGCTTTGCCTTCTAGCTGACTCAAGGTATACTTTAATATGAGGTCCTGCTGATTAGTATTGGCCAATTTGTAAGCACTATCACAATTATTTAAAAACGCGTTTAACCTATCGCGTGACCCGTCGTAAGGTTTAATAAATTTTAGCAAAAAATTCAAGGGTATTTCGTCGGAATCGAATCTGAGCTCCTTTTTACCTGTAGCCATTATTAAGGTTTAAAACGGATAAATAACTAAATACGAAAAGGGGTAAAAGAATGACAATTAAAATAAAAGTATTATTATAGTTGTCGTGAATATGTGTAGAACTCTGCCTACCTACTCGTAGACACGGGATAATGTTTGAATATAAAAGTCTCGGACCTCTACTTAGTTCTCGGTAAGGAGATAAGATGAAACTTTATACATGCAGCTGCACTGACGATAACGATGGATATTACGTTTGAGTTAGTCTTAATATTAAACTGCATTACAAAATAGATTATGATTAATTATATTATAATATTTTAGTATAATTCTAGCACCGATTTTTCACTGTATGATTTTGCACCGTTATTTTCACTTAGACCACCAAGACACTGTTGTAACAGTAATTAAATAATGTTGTCACTTACAGGATAGGTTTATTCACCATGATTAGCACTTGGTAGTGCCTTAGCTGCGACAGGATACCACCAGACAGGATACGACAGGCTTTGCTGGAGAACTCCAGGACTTTGTTGCGATGTGATTTAATCACCAATGGATATACACATATATTTTATTGGAGCACTTATGATCAGAACACTGGCTGATCGGAATACTTATTTTTTTTTCACAACACTTTTATACACTTATCAGGATAATCTGTTGATTTTTATATATAATTAGGTCCGCGAATTATTTTGGGGCGTTACCGGGATATATATAGGAACCCGGCATCCCACCGCTGCCACCAAATGTTATATCGGACTCTGTGATTAGCTTTTTAAAAAAAAACAGTTTCACACACTGGAATGTTATTTTATTTTAATTAGTTGCGGTTAACTATAAATTAAGTATAATTATAATTATGCGGAGGATTACAAGAGAACCGCAGTGGACTGAGTATGGACGAGGACTGACTGACTCTCCGGATTCAACGGAGAGAGCCTGATGGATAATAATGCTGACGGGACTAGGATTAGGGCGGCGTAGGCATTACGCCTTGCACTTCAGGGGTATAACAGTACGCAAGGGTGTGTCAGGACTGCGATGAAAATGTGACAGGTTGTGCTCCGTGAGGCGTTGTACTTGATGCGCACAAGAGTGTCTGGCTCTGAAGCCAAACTGTTCGGGGGGCAAAAGATTTTTGTCCTCTATTACTACTAGGAGTCGGTTCAGAAGGATCCGCTCGTAGAGTTTACCCATTGAGCTTAACAAGCTGATTGGACGATAACTATCGGGTGACCTCGCGTCTTTGTCAGGCTTGTGTATACCTATCACTATCGCATCTTTCCAAGCAGCTGGAAAGTGGTAGTTTTTTATGGCCGCATTGAAGATGCAGACAGATGAGGCGGGGCGTAAGAAGCTTGAGCACTTCGTTCCTGATCCCGTCTAGACCGGGAGATTTTCTGGGCTTAAGGCCCTTAATGATTGTAACGACCTCATCACAGGTGACAGGTGTGAGGGGAACAACCAGGGAAAGAGCGTGTAGGTCGTGTACCGAGGACTTTACATCGGAGAAGTGGAGGACGTCAACGTTGTCAGTGACGGGGGAACATTGCTGCTCGAGGCTGTCTGCTAAGCACTGGGGTTCTTCGTCATCGTCAAATGCGGGTGGAAGACCCTTATTGTTTCTGTCCAGGAGAGGCATACTAACGACGGAGCGATCCGTCTTCATCGATCGTGCAAGGTTCCGCGTCAATCGATGCGGGTTTGATCCCACTTATCCAACTATAAAATCGGTCTGAGCTTTCGGTGAAGGAAAACATCGTGAGGAAACCATAGCATGGTAGTAGGGCATTTTCTAATAATGTTCACCTGGGTAGCTACCACCATCCTCAAATTAGAAAAACTGTCACCAAGCACCAATAGGTGTGTTCCGGCACCATTACTTGAGAGCCAGTACTTCTAGTCATGGGTGTGTTTACCATCTTGGACCGCATCATCACTTAACATAAGGTGAGATTGTTGTCAAAGCGCTTAGTCAATATACTACAAAAGAAATGAAAAAAAAAAACGATATCTAAAACCACAAATCAAATTTGGTACTCATAACAATAAGAACTTAATATTAAATTATATTACTTTTTTTCAAATGATATACTATTTTTTTTACTTTTACATCGACAGCACTGATCACTAGGTAGGTTATATATCAATTAGGTACCTAATAAAAATTAACACACTGATAACCTGGGCACACCAATCCCGTCTATTTGCGCTCAGAGAGGTAAGGCGGAGGGTTGGTAGGTGTCATGACTTCTTCCCATATCGTACACGTCGAATTGACAAATCTCTTAGAAATAAATAATTTACAAGAGTTTTAGACGATTTTTTTTATGGGATTAGCTATCTTATATAGTAATATATCTATGATAATAGTAATATGAGTACCTCAGAAACCATGGTTTGTAAATGATACAGAAGATTTAAACATTTCGATACATATTTATTAAATAAATAAAAAAAAACACAGTTACAATATTTTAAAAAAAGCTATAAATAATAAATGCAAGTGCAAAAAATTAAACCAGCGGGACAGTTATAATACTGTAAATTATTCCTTTACTGGGCCACGATGCGTGGCAAGAAAATAAGGCATCCCATCGACGAGGATAGCAACCAAGAAAGGTTTGTCTGCTGTGAACGTTGGCACTTTTCTTAAACAACGAACGTTTTTTTATTAAAGCTGGAAATAAAATATCAGGTCTCTTTAAAACATTGGCTGTTATCATAAATGATTTTCTACAGTAAACTAAAATTAGATTCATTATTGCGAAGGTAAATATTTACTGAAATTTGGAATTTATAGTTTTCACATAATACATATAATAAAAATTGGTATTATTTTCGTATGTTGTTATTTATCACGAATTAAGGCAGTATGGCGGCCAGAGTTTTGTGCGATAATCTAAAATCTAAATGACTTTCAGTGCCCTTAATGTTATAAGAAAATTAATAAGAAATCTAGTTGCTTGTTATCATCGAATGATCAAAATAAGACACAATTTAAAAAAAATGGTGAAATACCCTGTTGCAATGGACGTGCTTGCGAGCAAACCCATAATCGTCCATAACGATTCTTCGCTGCCATACAGTTCGATCCATGGACAATTATATCATTTCACATCAAGAGTCTTTTGATCGCAAGCTTTCACGAATTCAGTTCACATTTAAATTTTATATATCAATATGTTAATCTAAAATTTATTATCTTCCTACTTCTGTACGGCTCATATTGTTAGAGCTAATGATATTTGTTGCCGAATAATTTATGCGAATTTAAGAACATGAATAATGCCAAGGTGCATAAACCCATTTAAAGAAAGAGTCACCTGACGCTGCGGTAGCTTCGGTGCCTTCCTCGTTTACTTCAATGAATGCTTTTTGTACTGCCGTAGACACGTACAAATGTTCACTGCTATTCAGAATCCTTTTCAAACCAGAATTACAGCGATCGAAGATTGCCCTGATACCAAGCTGAATAATAAATAACAATGCTAATTTTAGGATTCATCAATTAAAGATCCCACCTCCAATCCAAAGTACTAAATTGCCCACCAGTATTGAAGTTTTTGATAGTTGGTCAATCCACGTCAAATCGACAAATAGTTGGAATCAACCTCTTTCGATTTGGTCCAATTTTGGTCAGAAATTTTCTTTTATCATAAAACGAAGTTCGGGCAAAGAAAAAAATTCAATAGTCCCAAGTATCCTACTAACAATGAACTTTGGTCAATTTCTAGATATTTAAAAGATAAGTTTGAAAAACTTGAAAACTTTTGAATTTTTCATAACTCTTGAAGAAAAAAAAATCTTTAATTTGTTTTCCTTTGAGAAAACTTCATTATGTGATAAAAGAAACCATCTGACCAAAATTTGTCCAAATCGAAAGGATTCTATCCAACTATTGGTCGATTTGACATGGAATAATCCAGTTGGTTAACAGGAAACATTTTTAAACCCGGTACCCGTAGTCCCGGGATTGCGGATTACAATAACATTAGAAACGATACGACCCCTGGAAGGGGCGGTGGTACCCTTATTTATTACAAACGTTCTCTCTATTGTTAACAGTTACAAGCTTTGAAGCTCACCGATATGGAAGTTTCAGTGTGCAGAATTGATATGACTGGCCATCAGTCAATCATACTTGTGTCTGCATACCTTCCCCCCAATAAACTACCCTTAAGGTCAGATCTCGAGTCGCTTTTCGACTTATGCGACTCGGTCATTGTTGCCGGTGATCTCAATTGTGGGCACACATTCTGAAACAGCTCGTGCATCGCTCCCAATGGGAGGCAACTCATGCGCTTAGTACAGAAGCTCGATTTTGAGGTCATCGCGCCCTTAAAGCCCACCCACTATCAAGTGAACTGTCGCCCGTCAGTTCTAGACTTTGCTCTCATAAAAGAAGTCTCGCTTCCTGTGCATCTCATATATGTCGTACACGAACTTGAATCTGACCACCGCCCTGTCGTTTTACAATTAGTTCATATAGATGACTCTAATAAGCACGCCAGTCGTAAAAGTCGCGGTTTATTACAAACTCAGTCGTTACTTAAAGGACCATCTGTCCACCCTCTCTATCACTAGGATCCTCGATATACTGGATACGTCTGCGGACGCGGACCTCGCGATCGATGCTTTGGTTGTGCATCTCAAGACTGGCATCGAGGAGACCTCGAAAGAGGTACAAGCGGCGAACGATCGCCGCTTCGTACTCCCCGATGACGTGGAACTTTGCTCAATCAAAAGCACCACGCGACCCGCGCCCATGTTACATATCCTACTGAGGAGAATCGTGCCCCCTTGTGTTCTTTACGTAGAGCGGTGAAAGACCGCATCGATCAGATCCGTAACGATACGTGGGATAGCCTCCTAGGGGTGCTGAAGCCTTCCCACCTCACGTACTGGAAGCTCGCACGATCCATGAAGATGGACCGTACCATTGTTAGCATGCCCGCCTTGGATAGAAATACGCAGGGTCTTCAACCCGCATTTGACGATATCGATAAAGCCAAGTGCTTAGCCGATAGCCTCGCGAAGTAAGGCACCCCAGTAGTCGACAACATTGATGTTACCCACAACTCTGTTGTCGAATAGTCCGTGCAGGATTTAGTTGCTCTTACTCCGGTTGTTCCCCTTTCACCCTTCACCTGTTATGACGTGGTGATTACAATTAAGAGCCTTAAGCCCAGAAAGTCCACGGTCCAGATGGAATCAGAAACGAAGTGATTAAGCATCTTCCTCGTCCCTCATCGCGTTGCTGGTCTGCATCTTCAATGCGGCCATCAGGAATCGTCATTATCCAGCCGCCTGGAAAGCAGCAATGGTCATAGGGATACACAAACCTGGCAAGGAAGCCAGGCTACCCGATAGTTAACGTCCCATCAGCCTTCTAAACACGTTGGGAAAACACTATGAGCGGGTCCTTATGAACCGTCTCATAGAGGTGATAGAGGACAAAAATCTCTTGCCTCCCCATTAGTTTGGTGTCCGAGCCAGACACTCTTGTGCGCATCAAGTATACCGACTCACAGAGTACATCCTTTCTAACTTCAATCATCCGATGTTCATAAAACCCTGGCACACGCTCGCAGGCTTCTTCGACGTGGCCAAAATATTCGACAAATTCTGGCATACAGATCTTGTCTACAAACTCACTAAGTTAGGTATCTCCGACACTTTAATCCACATAGAACATAACTACCTTAAAGATCGTAGCTTCCGCTATAGAGTAGAGAACGCTCTCTCTATAGCCCACCCGATACAGGCAAGGTCCCTCAAGGTTCCATTTTGGCGCCTGTCCTGTTCAATTTATACCTAGAAGACCTCGCTGCGCTCGAAAGAGTTCAGTTAGGTCTATACGCGGATGACACAGACATTTAATATGCACATCTTAGGAAACATCTCCGAAAATACGTCCAAAGAGCCGTCGACTGCCCATGCATCAAGCATTGCACTCACAACACTGCATACAAACTCTTGCACATAACACATAGGTCCTCTGAGGAATATTTTTTTTATTATAAAGAAATAAAAATTTCGCGGGAATTTTATAACATAGGTAGCGGCCAAGCTGAGGTTCGAACCTTTGTGCTAGTTACTTTTTGCGGCGAGTGCCTTCAGCATTCGCCCCAAAAGTTACGGTGAAGCTGTAAAGGCCCTTCCGGTAAACAGCATTAGCTAGTATATATAGTTACAGAGTTAATTTTTATGTTATGTGATATACTCAAATTAAGAGAAAAAACTCAAAAATTGCTCTTAAGTGTCCAAAGTTTAGATTACCTTGGGCAAAACCTTCTCAAGATCAATCCTAGTTTCGATCTTAAACTTTGGAATAGTTACTTTCACTTTATTAGTTAACATCTTGCCCAATTCGGACATGAGATCGTAGCCATCAGCTAATTTTTGCAACACTCCATTCAGACCTTCAATTTCATGTGGCAACACGACGACCATGGTTGCTTGGTCACCCTCGTAAGCCATTTCCAAAATCTGGAAAAAATACATTACTACTATAATAATATGACCAATACGGAGTGGAGTTATCTTCATTTGAGACAAGTGATGATACCATTTATCAGTGGGTCGTAGATCAGTAAATATTTATATGTATGCAGAGCGTTTGAATTAAATTTAGCATTCCTCTATATTTTCCTTAAAAAGTTAATACTTGAATTTATACGTTTTTTCAATTCTATCATTTTTGACACCTGGTGGTACTATTCACCTGGTGGTGCACGCGGCATACGTATTTAGTAAAAAGTTGTTATTTTCATAACACAAACAGATATTTCAATTTTATTCATTTGGCTCGGTTTCATGGATTTCTCTCTCATGTACTAGTTAGTAATATAGTAATATAATTAAATAACTGTTAAGAGATGTGCTTCGATAGCTCTTCTACGCAGTAATAATGCGGTTTAGTATGAATAGTTTAATTACTTATTGTAAAGAAATATACAAATAGAAGGCGTGAGACGTTCCAAGTGATGATAATGAATGAATGTTCGGACCAGCTGATCCGTGTGCGGTCGACGGGGTGCAAGTGCGGGGGCGGGTGACCGGGGTAATGAATGTCCTTGGATCACGTCCGCGTCCCGCTTCCCATCACTGCGTTAACAATAACCATACTTGTAACTTGACTTTTATTGATTGCAATTTAAATATTCAAAATGTTCAAAATTATGCAATACTCCTAATCATAAATACAAAAGTAAACTAATAATAATATTAAAAGTGTTTATTCAATATCAAATTCAATTACAATTTATTACTTCTGCTAAACTGCATGGGAGTTTATTGGTAGGTGTAACCTCCATTTTTAATTAGATTTGTCTATAGATATATAAACACTTAATAATAGTTATGTTTTAAAAAGAGCAATACATTTACAAACGTAAAAATAATACTACGTATGTCTGTCTAAAAAGCTAGATAGGACCTTAGAGAAGGTCTGATAACGCTACTTTGGTGCGAATGTGAAACTTGAACGGGATAAAATCAGAGATGAAAGTTTCTTTGGGGAATAAATTAGTTTTCAATTTAGGAATATAAAGAATCATGATATCCATCCTAAACCGCAAAACAGATTTCGACAAAATTAGACAAAACGAGATAGATTGCACTCATAAGAAGGATAGGTATATATTCATATTGTCTGAATGTAATGTAGGCGAAGCCGCGAGCTAAGCTATAAAATATTGTATTATTTTACAACTAAAATTCATTTTGTTTAAAATCTCACACGTTTGTATCATGTTGGGTTTGCTGTCACACTCGGATAGGCTTGACATGCCACATAAAGACATGTTACCACGACGCTTTTTAATGAGTTCGCCACACAGTGAGCGATGCGGGACGCCAACGTGATTTTACTATAGAAGACATCGCGTCGACGAGGGCCGTGCGCGACCTCTTCTATAGTATTAGCTCGCTGGCGTCCCGATCCGCCCGCTATGTGGCAAAACCATTAGACCACATAAACATATTTTATATATTCGCAAGATGATTATTATACCTTAGCCTGGAGTTCGGGGCTATCTCCGATTCTGTATGTATCTTCTTTGCACATCATTGGTACATCTACTGTAGTTTGTGTATCTATGTGGAAAGGTCGGTCCATCGTATTCGTTTGTTTAAATGGACGTTTCCATGTACCCTAGAAATATAAAAGACGTGTTAATTTTGGTTATCAGCGAGTTCCAACATTTTCATTACATAATATCATGAATAATATTTTTTATTTTGTTAATTAGCCAAGTACAATATTGTGTTGCAACCGATTTTGTGTTACAGGAATTTATGATTTTACTCTGTATTTTAATATGAAGTTTTTGAAGTGAAAACTTCTTTAACGGCATTAAGCGATTCTCGGTAGGGGAACTTATAGATTCGTGTTGCCAATGCTCAGGTATAATATCAATCAATAAACTATATCAAAATGTACACAATAATTATTGCGTGGAGCGCCAATAGATGTAAAAACCAGACTAATGTTAAATTATGTTAACTTTTAGGTTATGTTTATAGTTTCAATTGACAGACTAAGAAATATAAGCATTAATTTTGAAATGGTTTCGAGTTTTCACTTCTGTCGGCAGAATGGCAGTTCCCATGGCTACCTTGATTTTTTTTTGTCAGTTTGTGGTGGTTGCACGCTGCAGTGATTTATACTATTTTTTTATGTATGTTATCATAGTAAATACTTTTGTACGCACGTAAGATACTTCTTTAATGTAAAAATAATAGAAAAAGCTAAAACGTTGACAGGGTGTGGTGTTTCGTGACGGTGTGCGCGTTCATTGTGTACTGGCTAACTTCAGGGTGTCGTTTTTTTTTTTCGTGAAGGTTGCGCGCGCATCGTAAAAATTTACTTTCATCATTTTTCCCTAACGCGCTAAAAGAAGTATAACTTCAAAAAATGTATTAGTATATTACCTTAAAGTACAGAGCGTTGACTAGGACAACTCTGGTATCAGAGGTAATGCTGTCTCGGTTCAACAGATCTTTAATTCGCTCATTGGTTTTGCTCTCCACCTGTGTCATGAATATATTGAATTGCGTACCTATATCATTAAATCATATTCTGAAATCAATTCGATGTATAATTCCATTAAAATAATTTCTATATGTATTTTATACTAGTAACTAATTTATAGTGAACAAATTCCTATTAAACACACAGTTTTACTGGCAAATGTTTGAATTTGTGAGAAATATCCTTGCTTTCTGTTGGTACCAAAAATAACTATATTATTTGTCTGTACAAACAATAGGGACCATTCTTATCCAATGAATATTTAGAACAATATTACACAGTGAATAGTTATGTAGAATAGAAAATATGATACGCAAGCGGAGCCGCGGTATCAGCTAGTATGTCATATAAATGTACCCATTTGTTGATAGCAGCAGCCGATGCAGCTCCATCGCTAAATTTTAATTTCTCGAAAGATGAATCAAACACTTTAACAGCATCTTCCTTCAGTTCGGAATTCAGATCATATGGTCCTTCTTTCAAGTACACTTTGTTTGCAATGCTCAGTGTAATTCCCTGTATAGACTTCAACTTGGACGTAATTGTAGTGAACGAGGAACGAATCTGAAGACATTAGTTTTTTTTTTTAAAATTTAATTAATGTTATGAACTATCTAATGTTTATAAATAATTTAACTGGCTATATATTTTATAGTTTTGCCAATGTGGAGTTCGTTCCCCCTAGGAAGGAAAATAGGAATATTTAATATCAAGTATAAGACAAAAACCATTTTAATAAAAATAGTAACTAGTAAAGGGGAAGTAGCACTAATTAGATGATAATGGGAAAGGGTCAAAAACATATTTTATACAGCCCTGTGACTATTTTATAGTTTGAAGTTATCCGACCTGTTTGGAGCCGCCAAGTGCTGGGCCGGGTAATAGTTATAATGGTGAGAAAAATGGTGGTGAAAGCCGTCGTGGACTCACCTGTTACTCAGCAGCGTCAAGCAGAAACAGTTCGATTCTTGGATGTTTTTTTTTTTAAGAATATTTGAATGCGCATTGTCAGAAATGATGACCACTACAATCGATGGGTTTCGAAGATGTATTTCACTTAAGTCTGAGTTACAAGCTATGTAAAACTCGTCATTTCATTACTTTCAGAAGAACCGAACTAGGTTATCGAATAACGAATGCTTATGAAGTAGATACATATTCTCGGATTCTACTACAGGCGTGGATAATGTACATACAAGAAGCAAATAGGCGTGAAGGGTTTCACCATTAGTTTCTTGAGGATAGAAGACAAACCATCCATAAGCGGCTTGTTACGGCTTAATTTTATAACGAGTTTTGTTTTCTACATACATATGTCTTCTCTGATCATAAGACGCGATGCGCAGGCATTATCCAGAATTTTTCTCGAAGCAGAGGCATCAAAAATTCATGCATCAAATTTACGATAGTTATCAACTAATAAGTTAACCATTAGATTGTACATTTTTGTGTTCTGACAACTTCGTGATACGGGATCGGATTGTAGGGTAACACTGAGTTATGAGTAGGCGCGGAATATAAATAATGACTTTTACTGAATAAGAAATCCTTAATCGTAAGCCTGGAGATTCTTCCCATTTACGCTCTATACACATAAAATGCTAGCAACAAGATACAAGATATTTAGCAAATGAAGCGGTTATGTAACAATATATCATGCGTTAGTGGTATCTCCTTTAGTGGTCACGCGATAAGATACTTTACAGTTAAAATCTTCGGAGTGCTGAATTGGTGGGCTAGGAATTTCCTCAAGCCCCAATGATTATTTTATATCTATTATTTAAAAAATATCAGGGGTACAGCAAAACGTTAAGCATATTGTCTGCTTGTAAATCGTAGTTTTGTAACAGTATTCATAATTTTAGCTTGTATTTTTGTAGCTCGATCTTAGTGACCTTGTCTATAATGCGAATGCCGCGATGCAGCGTCACTTCATGAAAGCGTCGCTAACAGGTACGCCCCCGCGTATTCGGTAAAAATTCATGAAATGAAAAGTATGATAAAAATATAATACACAGCATTATTATGAACTAAAAATATATACGGTATTCTAATAACTAGATTATCTACACGTAACCGTCTAGAAATAATTTTGGCGGGAATGAAATTATAATAATAGTGTGCGTATACTAAATTATGCGATACCAACCAGGTAGGGTTAGAAAAAGATAAATTTGTATTCTATATGATATATTTATGTCAATAAACTTATTAGGACGCCACTAATAAGGGCGCTGGTAACAATATCTGCGAACCGAAGGACGAAAGAATACGGCGACGCCAAGTGTTGGCGAGGGTGATAGCCATAAAGGAAAGGTAACTAGTGATGAAAACGGGAACAAACACGTCGTGAATTCACCTGTTCCACGGCAGCGGCAAGAGTCTTCGATGTAGTGGATCTCCTCCCAGTTATACAATAGCAGCCTCGATAACACGATTGCTTACGTCACCTTCACAGAGTTAAAATCAAACACTCAGAGCGTCACATCACACTTATAACGCGGGATAGCGATTAGAGTCAAGAAAAGTTTCAATAAATATTTAGTATAGTATGCGGTATTATAAAGCGGGGAGCTCGTCACTTATTCCGTAATTAATGCGACGAATCACAAAGTAATTACAACTGTACTTACACAATCATCATCAGGAAAATCCAGGGATGTCAGCAGTTCTGTGTGAGCAGGTTCAGTACTACCCAAAGTTAACAGAGCAAGTAAGAACTCTGCTGAAAGTGGTGAAGATACTACATTTTTGCTTTTGTCAAGTTCCTGTCACGAATAATGTATTTTAGCAGAATTTCAGTTGTCTCATTCCTTAATCTATTATCATGTTAAATTTTGAATTGACTTTTAGGGTTTAACATTTTTTGCTAGGAATGATAATAAATTACACGATTTTCTTAAATGTTATTTTTATCAATTGGATGTTTCAAAATATTTCTGTATGTAATATTGAAAATAAAGATATGTAATGCTCATGTTGATAAAACAAATAATTCAAACTACTTCTGTTCTCCAATAATATTGAATATTCACTTACATTTAAAAACTTAGCAGAGAATTTGGCAACTGCTGCCGAGAATGCTTTAGCGTCCATGGTCTATTCCGAATGTTTTACTGTTAGTTTTACACAAACAATTAAGAAAGTGTAACAATAAAAAAAATCCTCTACTGGGAAATACCGTATTGCAACTGAACAATATTCACAACAGCTGTTGATGTCATAATTTGTTCGACTACTGGTTTGCTGCGTCCAGTCAAACAAGTATTTTTAAAACAGCCGGGTGGGCCGAATCGCATATTATATCGTACGGCGGCAAATACAAAGTGTGGGCACGTCAGGTAAGGGAGTCATTATCGAATCATTATCATGTAGCGATATTATATTAATAACCTTTAGTGCTCCAGCAAAAAGTTGCACATTTGTTAAAGCGTTGTTGTTTTGCACAATGACTAAACTATACATATGTTATGTCATAAAATGCCGCAAAGATTACATAACATACTGTAAAATAATGAATTAAAATATTACATTACAGCACAAAATCGTGTCAATATTCATCAGTTTTGGTCGTCCGCCCCCAGTACAAGTGAAAATTATAAATAATAGTAACACTACTTGAAAAAAGTAGTAGGTATACTTAAGAGTTTTGGTTATCTATTAGGTTAATTAGTACCAAATTTAACTTGTCACTTTAAGTATCTACAGTCTCTTTTAGAGCTAGTGAATTTTTTTTTATGAAATGAGTTCAATCGTTTGAATTTCGATAATTAAAATACATACAGTCAGAAACACTGAAGAAATAATTACACTACATAAATAAAATTACAAAATGAATTTGAGAATTGCTAGATAACAGTCAAGATTATTAATCCCATTCTGAAATACACAGAATAACTGACTATCACCCTAGTTTACAAATTGGAGAAGTTCTCAACTCATAATAAAGATGCAATTAAGTGACATTTATGAAAGAAACCGCATGCATTAGATCGCTCCAAGATACTTTATCAGTAGCTAAGCGCAACGTTTACACAAACAGTCATGAGCAGGGTTTTCCATATTTTTAATCACAATAATAACGTGTAAAAAAAATTGTATGTTTAGACGTACGATTTATTTAACGCGATAGTACACAGAGTAAGTTGTAAAAACATTATTTAAATCGTACACCTGACGGCACTACCATACCGTACCATAAACGCGATCCGGTCTGCGCGTCTGTTATGACTATAATTACAAACGAAATTAGTAGATACGTTACGCATGAAAAACAATGAGTAATATATATGATATTATAGATAAAAATATCCTACAGAGAGGTATGGCCATATAAAAAAATCGTTACTCGCGAAAAGATCAATATCCTGTCTTATTTCTAGATCGTGCTTATTTATAGTTTGGAAACTTAATAGAAATAATTTAGACTAAGATATTTAAATTACCTTGTTACAATATACCAAAAATTGTGGAGTATTTTTTAAATGTGTATTTATTATACTAGAGTTTTTTATTATATATATTATAGCTTTATAAATTTTTATTTTTAATAGGAAAACAGATAACTTACTCCTTTAAATCTAACATGAAACTTTTCTTGTTCGTCCGTCTGTTTGCCCGAATTGAATTCAAAAGAATTCGACCGACATTAATAAACTTTGCAGCTAAGAAGAGCATGAGATATTGATAGCATATAACAAAAGAACTTTAATTTTAGAAGTAATTTTTTGCTACAAAAAGAAATCTAGCTAGCCATGGGGACTGTTGACAGAAGTGACAACTCGAAACTTTGGAAAAACTTATTTTTTAATGTTTAAATTTCATAATTTGTTAATTGTAATTGTGTTATTTATCTAGTTTGTACATATATTGGCGTTCCGAGAAATGGTAATGTACATTTTCATATGGTTTATTCATAATCAAAACATATGATAGACTCCGTAAATATACATTTTATCAAATAGTTCTGAGCGTCAGCATCTAAACTCCATCTTATAATTCTATACTGTAGCATGTAGCTGACGTCATAGCAATCTATAAGTTTATCCCCTAGCGAGAAACGTTCAGCGCGGCTAAAGAAGTTTTCACTTAAGAGATAAATGTACTTCTTTGTTCTCAGTAATACAGTACACTACACGCAAAGTTCTAAGTTCTGTAAGGGACCTTTTTTTACTTTACAGGTTTACCTTTTTTTTTTTTTGACGGGGGGAAATGCATTTACGCACTACCCTTACCTATTGCATTAGTGAGACCGGAGTCCCCCAATGCAATAGGTAAGGGGGCACGGAGGGACGAACTTCGTGCCAGTGTGGGACTCACCCGGGCGTGAAGCGCCCGGAAATACCCACTAAAACCCCCCAGGCCGTCCGCCGCATTTGGGATGGGGGCGACACGGGGTGGCTTTCGCAAGCACCGCGTCGCAAAAAATATTTACCCATCCTGGGTTTGAACCTCCGACCTTTCAGTCGCACCGTCTATAAGACGCGGATTAGTCCACCGGACTAATCACGCTTTCACCGGACTAATCACGCTCTCCCGGACTAATCACGCTCGCTTACAAGTTTACCTAACCGTTTGGTTAGCTGGCGCAAATTTGGCGAAAATTTTATCACGGGTAGCAGCTCAAGCCGAGGTTCGTTTCATTTTGGTGCCCTTGTGCTGCCTACCATTTCTAGTTTGAGAACCTTAAGCGCTCGCATCAAAGTTCGGTGAAGCTGTTTTTGTTATTTATTTATATACTCAGGATAGTGTTGCTAGTTTGCAAAAGAATATAGATATATACATTCCCATGAAAGCCGAATTTTGACAGCAACAGCAATTTTCCACTATTTATCACTTTAGAAATGTAAAAAATTACAATAACATAGGAGCAGAATTTAAAAAAAAAATTAGCAAGTTTAAGGATTCTGAAGTGTGGCTAAGAAATATGGTAGGCTGTCAACTAGGATCGCAGCTAAGAAAGGTCAGCTTTGGGCAGCACAGCCGAAATCAACGGATGCAGCTATAACTAAAATAGAACGCGGAAACTATGATTTGTAAGTAATACATATGAGTTAAATACTACATATGAAGGTATAATAAAGGTATTTATTTAATAAATAAAACAGCCGATTACAATATTTTAAAAACAGTACAAATGTGAGCACATGTATGTATTTATTCCATACATCAAATTTAATTAATGCAAATTTAGAAGTAACGCCAGTAGGATAAGCTTATTGCATTGAGGGTAGAGAGCTGAAAGCAAATTATTCTCCCACTGGGCCACGATGCGTAGCGATGAAATAAGGCATCCCGTCAACGAGGATTGCAACCAAGAAAGGTTTGTCTGCTGTGAACTTTGGCACTGGCGGCGCATTAAGAATTAGAGAATGACACGCTATGCCCATGGCTGAAAAGAAAAATTATCAAGCTTCTTTTAAAAAACACTGATTGTTATATCCTTAACGTTATTTCTATGCTAAACTCAAATGTAACCGTTATATAGCACAATGCTCAGATATTTTCATCTTTTATTAGTCAATAGTACTGAATCTTGTTGCTTTTTGGAATTTATTATACTAGTAGTGGGTTGTTTAATTTGTACTGTCATTACTAACTACTACCATTATCACATGAGTATCCTCATGAATAACTCGTATTATCATTGAACATTGTAGAGTAAACACAGTTTTTAAGTCAACGTGAATTAATATGGAAAATATTCCAAACCTAAATTTCTCACACTCGGACGCAATTGTAATTACTTCGGTAATAATACACTATTATGTATATGAAACATTAACATTTGCCTAAAATTTAAATGAATAGCTTAGATATTTAATAGAAAATATCTAAACATTGAGGTTTTTGCGATGGCTTTTTTATACCAGTAAAGTGGCAAACAGGCAAACGATCCGCCTGATGGTCGTCATAGCGGTCATCGTAGCCTATGTATGGCTGCAACACCAGAGGTATCACGTGCGCGTTGTCAACTCTTGCCAAAGCGATGTTCTGGCATTTCGTAAAACCGAATGAATGGCCTTCACAACTTCCTTTGAAACGCGCGGTATGTATTATGATAATATATAAAGATTTAAAAAAAGGATTTACCTGAGGCTGCGGCAGCTTCGGTGCCTTTCTCGTCTACTTCAATGAAAGCTTTTTGTACCGCCTTAGACACGTAGAGAGGTTCATTGTTATCCAAAATCTTTGTTAGGCCAGAGTTGGCACGATCGAAAATTGCGTTGATCCCAAGCTAAATAATAAATAAATAACAATATTGATTAAGATTTCCATAATTAAATTAAAATTGACAATTATTGTAGTAATTTATCGTTAAATACAGACTTTTCTATATACAGCACTTATTATTAATTTTTTTAAAGTTATTCTATAACGAATATAATAATAGTAATGAAATTTTTTTTATGTTATTCTATAATATGTATTCAAATTTTGAAATGGTATATGAATTATTAACTGCTGTTAAACACTTGTTAAACTGCCTCGGTGGCGCAGTTGTATTACGGTACGACTATCGTTCTGAGGTCTCGGGTTCGATCCCCGGGCCGGGTCAAGTGGTATTGGGTTTTTCTACTCAGTATCATCCCGGAGTTTGGCATATGGGACCGAAATGGCAAAAGGGTTGCCCCCTGTCACATCTGGGACGGAACTAAGCTCGGCGAAATGTGGGTGAAGTAGTTCACTACTTCACCTCTGCCTAACCCTTCGGGGATAACAGCTTATGTTATGTTATGTTATGTTAAACACTTAAGATTCCAAATCTTATAATTACCTCGGGCAAAACCTCCTTAGGATTTTTTTTTATTATCTATATTTCATTTAGGGACTTGGGTTCACCAAGAACATGTCAGTCCCATCGTAACCTAAACTTAAAACTAACAAACTATACCTTAAAATTACTCGCAAACTTCCACAAAATTTTGGCTTCTACACTTGCAGGTAAAGCCAAAATTTAGTGAAAGGTTCCTAGATTTAATATGTTAAGATTCAGTTGTTTGAGTACACTGTTTCTTTCAGTTTTGGTTCGGCCACATTCCATCAACAAATGGTGTACTCCTTAAGATCAATCTCAGTTCTAATCCAAAGTAGTAAATCGCCTACCAGTACTGGAGTCAAAAGCTTATTATATTTATTTATTTTTTAAAGTGAATTCTTATGTCATATCATATACACAAATTTCAACAAAAAAAAAACACTCGAATTATTAATCGCTGTTCAAAATTTAAAGGTTCCAATTTTAAAATTACCTTGGGCAAAACCTCCATAAGATCAATTTCAGTTTCGATCTTAAACTTTGGAATGGTTACTTTCACTTTAGTAGAAAGCATCTTGTCCAATTCGGACATGAGATCGTAACCATCAGCAAATTTTTTCAACACTCCATTCAAGCCTTCAATTTCATGTGGCAACACGACGACCATGCTTGCTTGTTTACCCTCGTAAGCCATTTCCAAAATCTAGAAACAATACAAATATAATAATATGTTGTTATCACATCATCAACGTGAAGTTAGCATCAGATGATATAATTAATGATACAGTTTAGCTTTCCTAAATATTAATTCATATTTTAAAATAAAATTACTTGAGGGAGAAATCAATTGGGCAAGTTTGGTCTAGTCTAGACATTCTTAATTCTACGTTTTGCGCACTTTCTTAAATAAATAAGCAAGCAGTATTTGCTAGGTTTATCAGAAGAAGCATGAAAGTAAGATTAACGTTGTGGAGATGAGAAGTATAGCTAGAGTGAAGATGATTAACAAAGTAAGGAATAGTATGATACGAAAACGCTGTGGTGTGGTAGAGGATATAGTGACCAAGATAGAGAAAGGAAGGAAAGGAGAAGATAGTTGGTGCTGGCGCGTGTAAGGAATGGATGCTAGAAGAATGACGAAACGAATTTACAAGGCAAGGGTGACTGGTCACCTCGGTAAGGATCGAACTAGGCGAATGGATCTCGACCAGATCAAACATGTCTTAAAGAAAGGCTAACTGAATCGTACTCGTAACCAACGAGCTTGTATGAAAGTAGAAGAAGCGAAAGATGTGTTTCACGATCATAGTAAGTGGGAGGACGTAATCTCTACTTTTTCCCCCACGAGAGAGAAGCGTGATGCTATCTATGTATTTGTATTCAATCTGTTTTGAAATAAGCCTCAAAATTGATAATGTATAAGAAGATTTATTTTTAAATATATTTGAATACTTGTTCTTAAACATTATTACACAAGGTCCATCAGACAAGTAATTTCAGATAATTATTTAATTATTGGTACTCCGCTCAATATTTATTCACAGTTTTGTGAACTACTCTTTCATGCACTAGTTATAATCAATATCATTTGAATTAAGATTGAAATCCAGATAAAAGTATTGGTAAATAAAATAATTCAATACGTTTTATGAACTTAATAACCCCAAAGTCCTGAAATAGTTATAAATATATTTTTCCTGCTGCAATAAATAAGGAAAAAAACATGTACAGGATAAAATATATGCTGTCTGCGGCTTATTTGCGGAACCCTTATTATGTTTTTATTTATTTAAGCTGTGTTGCCGCGGCTGCGCCCTCGGTTTATATATCCTTCACTGCGCTTTAATTTTTTTTTATAAGGGACCCTAAAATTTTTTAAAGATAAAGTAAAAATATGTCTGATAAATTCAAGCACTTGCCCGTAAAACTGTGCATTACATCGGATTTTATTGAATTTATTAGGAGTTTTAATTTTTTTACGCGAAACTCTAAATATTGTCGAAAATTAAAAGTACCCTAAGTTATCCGGAGTAACTTCAGCTGTCTACCAAAAAAAGTGCGATCAAAATCCATCTAGCCGTTCCGGAGATTCCCCGGAACAGATAGATAAAAATTTTTAAAATTGTATTTATGGTATGGGTATCGTATATACATTTATATATCTATTTAGTAAAAAAAAAAATTATATTACAAACAGACATTTCGATGTTATTTATTGGTGTAGATTATTTCTTAGAACTTCAAATTAATTTGTATTACAGTTTTGTAACTCTCCTGTAAAGTCGTTTTTTTCAGATGCTGCTTATTCTAGAACAGTATGATTTAAAAATAAATATTACAGTTTATTTCACTAAAACTAGAGTTTGCTGTTTCTTTTTAATGTTTATATTATGACCGGGGTGGTTGTTGAAATCTGTTCTAAGAAATTTCATGGCGCTCTTGCGTTATTGATTACGATTATACATACATTATAAACATATTTTATTTTTATACCTGTGCCTGGAGTTCGGGGCTGTCTCCGTATTTGTATGTATCTTCGTTGTACATCATTGGTAAATCTACTGTAGTTTGTGTATCTATATGGAAAGGTCGGTCCATTGTATTCATTGGTTCAAATGGAGTTATCCACATACCCTAGAAATATAAAAGATGTATTAATTTTCCGTTCCAGAGTGTACCAACATTTCATTCATTACTATGTTACTTTATAGCTTATGATGCATATAAAGTTATAGCTGATGATGCGTTACAGGAATTTATGACTTCAATCCATATCTAATATGAATTTACCAAATCTTATTTATAGTGGTTGATAAGTGGTGATTACATTTTGAATTGAATCCTCCTTTGGCTTACAACGTAAAACATAAAAGCTGACGCCTGTTATCCCCGAAGGGTTAGGCAGAGGTAAAATAGCGAACTACACCACCCACATTTCGCCAAGCTTAGTTCCGTCGCAGATGTGATTGGGGGCGAGCCAGTCGCCATATCGGGTACAAATTTCAGACCTTGGGATGATACTGAGTAGAAAAACCCAATGTCACTTGACCCGACCCGTGGATCGAACCCGAGACCTTAGAACGACCGTCGTACCTTAATACAACTGTGCCATCGAGGCAGTGAGTGTAATAAAAAAATGTTATAATAAAATTTACCTTAAAGTACAGAGCGTTGACTAGGATAGCTCTGGTTTCAGAGTTGATACTGTTTGGTGACAACAGATCTTTAATACGCTCATTTGTTTTGCTCTCCACCTGTATCATGAATATATTGAATTACGTATATCATTAAATGTAGTAGAATACATTTTATTAATTACTTAGTTAAATGTTGGTATAAAATTACCCATTTGTTGATTGCAGTAACAGACGTAGCTCCATCATTGAAGTCTAATCTCTCGAAAGATGCATCAAAAATATTAATAGCATCTTCCTTCAGTTTGGAATTCACGTCATATGGTCCCTCATTCAAGTACACTCTATTTGCTATGTCCAGCGTAATTCCCTGTATAGACTTCAACTTGGACGTAATTGATGCGAATAAGGAACGAATCTAAAATCAATTGTTTTTGTATTTACTGTTTTATATAATCTGTTATTTAAGGGAATATATAATTTACTTTTTATTTACAATGTTGAATATATTTCTACTTACGAAGAAAGTTTGAGATATTAAGTTTTCTGACTAAATGAATATTTCATACTAGCTTTCCCGGAGAGCTCCGTATCATCTCAAAATCAATAGATGTTGCGTTAATCTCTGAATTAAATTTAGTTTTCCTTTCAATGCGTGAGGAAACTTCTCGAGTCCAACACGAAATAAATCAATAAGTTCTCGTGATATCATCAAAAAAAAATTTCCCTACACTTTACGAAAGCATATTTTTTTTTCACAATATTTTTTTTTGTGAAATTTTTCGTTGTTTTGCTTTGCGACGAAGGTAAATCCAACAAATAAAAATCGGTCTAGATATTTTTGAGTTATAAATGGTGTAACTAATCCAACTTTTATATATATATATAAATTATGATATATATATTATAGATTATGCAAACTAAGATCACCTTAAAAATGGTACATAAAGTGATAGGTGATAATGATGTGACAGTCCAAAAATTTCTAAGCAATTATGTTATGTCTTTTCAACTACACAGGAGGCCATTTCAATTAACCTGTTTGAAAGCAGAAATTTAACTACATATTCTTAAGCATGATAAAGATGCAGTACTTGCACTTCTGTATTGTGGTTTGAAGATTATCGCAACACTCGTAATGCACATAACGCATTGAAATACCGTGGGAGTAATATATTCATATTTGATCATACGATATATACGTTCATACTTGATTTTAAATGATAATCCATCCTAAAACGGAACCACGGTAACTTGGCTCTCAAATTATGCTGCCATATCACACATCTATGTGTTTGATGATAAATTTCCAACAAGAGAATTGTAGAATTAGCCAACCAGGCAGGCATTAAGTAATGCTTTACTATCATCACGTTTTCTTTAACAGAAAGCTCAGATTCTCTGTAACACAGGATTCAATTACACAATCCTCAATGTTTTGTTGGAGCACAATACTCCATTGAGCCATAATCACTTCTAATCAATTCCTAATCACTCATCAAGATCGTACAGAAAAAGTCATTGCGGTGTTATTACCATAGTTTTTTTTTAAATATATTCTATGATTATTTTGTTAAATATATGGTAGTAAACAGACTAAGCCCAGAGGTACTGATTCTCAAATGATGCTGCCTATGCATCTATTGATATTTGGCGGCAGGTTTTCAAACTTGAGGGTGGTAGCTACCCAGGCAGACATTATTAGAAAGCGCCCATGTATGCTATGGCCCAGCGTATATGCTATGGTTTCCCAAAGATGTTTTCCGTCACCGAAAGCTCTGGCTGATTTTATAGTTGAATAGGTGGGCTGGCCCACGTCCATTAACGCGGAATCTGGCCGCACTACTAACTTACTCTATAATGAACGCTACTAATCACCGTAATCAGAAGTTTAATAAAAACCGTACTTACACTATCATCATTAGGAATATCAAGAGAAGTCAGCAGTTCTTCGTGTGCAGGATCCGTAGATCCCAAAGTCAATAGAGCAAGTAAATTTTCTGCTGAAAGGGGTGAAGATACCACATTTGTACTCTTATCGAGTTCCTGTAACAAATAATTTATTTTGTTGATAAAAAAATTAGTCTTAGTAGTTGAAGTGGTTCAAATCAATAATTTATTTATCCGAATTCATTTACCTCATTCCTTCAATCAACCTTATCATGTTATATTTATGAAGCCATTATAATTTGTTCGTAGGAATCATAATCACTTCCATGATTTTTTTAAAAGTTTAAAACGATAAAGCGTTTTAAGGAATTAAAAAATTACTTCAGTATTTTATATAATATAAAAAATAAATAAGTTATTAATTAGTGAATATGTTTAATAATAAAATATATAATCAAATGGACTTCTAATAATATCTGATAATTTTCACTTACATTACAAAACTTAGCAGAGAATTTGGCAACTGCTGATGAGGCTTCCTTAGCGTTCATGATCAATTCAGAACTTTTCACTGGTAGACTTGAAACTATATTAATGAGGAAAAAATCACCTCCACTGGTATTTATACCTTGTTTCAAATACATGTAGTAATGCACCTGAATGCTAATTATAACTCTGGATGACATAATTTGCTAGTGCCCTAAAACGACCGAATTCGAAAAATGGAATCTTAGGTAATAAACGGTCTGCTGTTGTAACTGCGAAATTTGTTTTTTATACATTTAAATATAGGAAAATTCGACTAAGAAACATTTTGGACATTATATTTTGATTAGATTAAATAGAAAATGTGATAAGAATGAACTTTTGAGAAGAAAAGGCTTGGAGAACAGTAATTAGTCATTATTACAATTACAAAGAATGCTTATAGTATATGTCTCTCATTCTTAATAAAAAATCTAAGCAGCAAATATCATTTACAGAAACGGCACGTATTATATTAATTGATATTTTAGTCTTTTCCTAACATGTAGAAAGAAAAAAGTACATTGGTATACAAAAAAATTTGTTCTCGAAAACATATACTAGCTCAGTTTAAAAATAGATCTTTCTCAATTATGTTAAGTTTTCATAAAATTAAAAGTAAATTATTTTTTTCCCGATTTTAACACATTTTTTTTTTCCATTTTAACGAGAATTTGTATACAGTTTTTATTCAGCCCGGTCAATCAGAGGTATGCTATTTGTATAGACCATCATTTGCACACGGCTGTTTTCCAGGAAAACCTCATTACATTGACTATTTTCCTAAGGATTGTAGACGTAGACAATTTGTATGGCATCCCCTCGCGTCATACTTTATCGAACGCTATTTTCATGTCAAGTAGTACTGCAGCAACGTACTCTGTGTCCATTGTTGCGGTAGTTAACATGTTCCTCCAGGTTCCAGGTATAGTCCTCGTGAACTGGAGAACAGTAGAGTGATCTTCTCGAAAACCGAACTGTTCGGTTCCCAACTCTACATGCGACGTCATCTTGGCTAGCACGAGCCGCTCAAACACCTTGGATAGCGTGCTGAGCAAAGTAATAGGCGCTCGGATTTTTGCACCATCCCGATCGGCCAAACGCGCTAGGAGCGCTCTACTTTTCATTTCGGTTAGATTATATGTGTATATTTATACATGCAAATAGATTTGGCCAAGTTATAGCCGAGAGAGCCTGTAGGGTTTTTGTACAAAATGTAGCGGGTAAATGAGTATAGACTTTGTGATTGTCTTTATTTTTACGTGATGCTCACGTCTATAGATCACCTTAACGTAACTTCAAATATTTTTTACACGTTATAGGCTCAGTGCTTTAAACACAATCTCACCTGATGTTAAGTGACGATATGGTCCAGGATAGTAAACACACCAAGTCCAGAGGTACTGGATTTCCAGTGATGCTGTCGGAACACACCTATTGGTATTTGGCGACAGGTTTTCAAACTTGAGGGTTGTAGCTACCCAGACGGGTATTATTAGAAAGCGCTCTACTATATATGCTATGATTTCGTAATGTGTTTTCCGTCACCAAAAGCTCAGGCTGATTTTAGAGTTGGATGGATGGGCTCGAACCCGCGTCCATTGACACGGAATCTGGCCGCACTACTAACTACGCCAACTACATTTGCGATAGTAAACACATTTTTTCCACTCATTATCCCTGGTTATTTTAATATACAAAGTCGATAACTCATATACATACTCCTAACATATTACATACATAGGGAAAATAGGAATCATTATAAAAATACCATAGAAAATTAAATCTTTTGGAAAAAAAAAAATAAATCGTAAAATACATTTATTACCTGAAATAATTTTTCAAATTTATTAATTCAATATATTTCACCCGATAATATTATTAGTTATTGATACAGGAAAAAAAACTCATACATTTACTTCTTTTTTTTTCCGGTGGTACTAGCTGTGGAAGATATCGATGTGGTCGCTAAGGACATTGTGATATCTGGAGTAACTTGGGTTTAGTATATAATTAGTTAAAATATAGGTTTCACGATAACACTTATGTTGCCAAATTAATAGCAAATCTGCGTTGGAGCCATACACCAAACAAGAAGAATACAAGAGCAGAAAAGACGTTCTTCAAAGCAGTAAGTTTAAGTTTAAGTTCTTAAACCGGGTCCCGAAGTGTAGCTAAGAAATATGGTGTCCTGTTAACTAGGATCGCAGATAAGAAAGGTCGATTCGCTACAAAAGTCTGAACCATTTCCCTTGGGGCAGCACAGCCGAAACCACCGGATATAACTGCAATGAAAATGAAGTTTAAACAAATAAAATAAAAAAGGTTTATTCAGTTTAGGGCCTGAGCAGACGCTTATTGTTACAATTATGTAATAAAAGGAATTAACAGGAAAACAATTTTTAATCTACATAATTAATATGTTTAATTAAGTAAAGGTATTGCCTTTCCATTTCCTTTTCGTGTTTTATAACTTTCTTTGGAGCGCAACGTGACAACAATAGATTTCTGAAATACCTAATTTTCAAATTTGTCGCTGACCGCATATCCTCTGAAGCAGATAGGTAACCTGGTAATATAGTAATTGTTTAAAAGTTTTTCACTGCGTAATATACTTTTTAATTTTTTATATGGGACCTTAATTATTATCCATTTATTTTTTGTCTACTAACATTAAGTAAAGATATTTCTCACAAATTCAAATACCTGCCAGTAAAACTGTGCTTTGAATAGGGTTTTATTCCAATTTTTATGAGTTTTAATTTTTTACTGTTTTAAATATATGTTATAAAGTTATGCGGAGTAACTTCAGCTATCAAAAAACAAAAGTCCCATCCAAATCGGTTCAGCCGTTCCTGAGATTAGCCGTTACAAACAGATAAAAGAATATAAAATTGCATTTTTTGTAAAGGTATCATATATACATGCATATGTATTTAGTAAAAATAAACAGACAATTCAATTTTATGTATTAACGGCAACAAAATTTTATTTTTTATGAACGATTCTACATCGCGCAATGGTTCTGTTGTCTTCCATTATAAAAAAAACAGTCTATGCTTCAGCTAACTCAGGTAGTGGCCAAGTCGAGATTCGAACCCTTGTGCTAGATACCTTTTACGGCGAGTGCCTTCAGCACTCGCCCACAAAGTTACGGTAAAGCTGTAAAGGCCCTTTCGGTCAACAGCATTAAACAGGTAACAGGCATTAACAGGTTTAAACAATTTTATTTATTAGTATAGATATAGAAACGTATTGCACTAATTTATATCTAGCTCTAGGCTACTCCTTTTATAATACTAATTCAGTTTTACTGTGTGAACTTTGAGCTGAACTAGTTATATAACTGGATATCTGGGAATAAATTAATAAAAAATAATTAAATAAATTAATTATCTAGGCCAAATAATTTGAGTTTATTTCAGATTACATTTAATATTTATAATAATATTTTGATATTCCGACATGCTAATCTACATAGATGAATATATAATTTTCTAATTTCCTGGAATTAAGCACTGACAACTTATTATCCATCTCTGGTGACAACAGTAACATAATATAGATTCGTAACAAGTCTACTATTTCTAAACCCAGAACCTAAAATTTTACATGCAGGTACACAAATTTTCTGCTTTTTTATCTGATATATTTTTATATGATTTCTGTGTTGTATAAAAGTGTTCCCAGCATCAGCTTTGTCTCTATGGTTTAGTACCTTTGCCTCATCTAATAACTGGAACTAGTGACGCACCGATTACAAAGTTGAAGACCGGTTTTAATCGATTCCTTTGAATAAAATGGGGCTATTTTAGGTTTTTATTAACTTTAAAAATATTTAAAATGAATAGTATTTTTTGTCTCATAATTAATCCATGTTTATAGAAATTTGTTGTAACTGGATAACACTTTTGTGATTAAAACGAGAAATCATACAACATATGTGTGATCTATAGAGCCTAAAATAGTTATGTAAATATTGTCAATATCTAAAGAGTCCAGTACATAATGGCTCATGGATCACTGCTCAAAGTAAGCGGTAACTTAAAATAAAAACGGTTTTTTAAAACCAGTTTTTTTAAGGTTTTTCTAGAAAGGTGCATCTCTAATCAGAATCAAAAAAAAATTGTGGTAAAAGAGGTGCAGATCTAGATACTACAAAAATAGTAATTTTATAATTTAGAATGATACACAGTTTATTTATTATTAACCCCTCAGGGTAATTACGATATTTAGATTTTTCTAGAAATCTACAATCTTCTAAAACAATCCAAATTTGCTTTTATGCTCCTATTTTTTGCTACAATATTTAGTGAATACATAAAACTTTCTAACTTTCAGGGATGTATTCTTAGAAAAACATTGGCGTAGTGTGATACCCCGGTCCGTTTGCGATTATTATTTGGAAGCTCAACGCGCGTCACCAAATGTTAGTACTGTTTTTGAAATTTACGATTGTTTGGAATGTACTTTTAGTTTTTAAAACTCTCATGTCTTCAGATAGAAAAGAAAGCAATACTTATATTAATTAACACACACTTGATATGGAAGGATCTTATTTAAAATGTAACAGTATAAAGTAAATTTAATATGAACATATTCCCAGGATGTTCCACCAGTGTTGGCGGCACCACACCATTATCTCATATCTATTCATAGAAGTGGCGTGGCCCTTGTTGCTGTATGTAAAGAAGAAGTGGCACCTTTATTTGTAATTGAATTTCTCCATAGAGTTGTTGATACTTTTCAGGTATGTATATTATTGTAAACGTATGAAACAAAATTGTTACCAAATTCAATCATGATGTTGACTATAGTTATTTATTTTGATATTTGTTTAAGTTTGAATTATCTGTTTGTGAGTTGGATCAGTGTGTAAATTGTAATAAATTACTATTGTGTTATCAATTTCTACATTGTAGTGAATGAGAAGAAAAAATTAAATGATTTGTTTTTGTTAGAAAATTGGATGAACACTAAATTATTACGTATAACATATTTTCTCCAAATTCTATTAACTAACCATTATTACATATAAAATAAACAAATTAATAACAAGTAAATTTGTAGTATCTTTATTACTAAGTACTTCTTTTAGTATAAGTTAAACTGGTGGTTACAGTACATTTTTGTTTTTCAGGATTACTTTTCAGATTGTACAGAGACTATAATAAAAGAAAACTATGTTGTTGTTTATGAGGTAAACAATTTTTAGTGCCTAATTTTTGATACTGTTGAAATGGTGCCTTAATAGATATATAAATATAAAATTTATATTACATTTCAGCTTTTGGATGAAATGTTGGATAATGGTTTCCCATTGGCCACAGAGAGTAACATTCTTAAAGAGTTGATTAAGCCTCCCAATATTCTTAGGACTATTGCCAATACTGTTACAGGGAAATCAAAGTATGTATTGCAACAAAATTAACATTTAACCCCTTGAGCACTAACTAACCTGGCTTTTACGCCAGCTTCCATTGTTTTCCTATTGTCTCATTTGTATGGGTAATCAACATATTAATCAACTATTTTATTTCATTCGTTTTGGAAAAGCTTACAGACTAATATTACAATGGATAAAAATATATAATTGTGGACTATTGCTAATAAAAAACTTCCGCAGATAAATGCCCAGTTTATGTTTGTCTTGTTACCAATGATTTACATATAATTAGTAGCAAAGTTATTTTATAAATCTATTGACTTTGTATAAATAAATAATAGTAAACAAAAAAAGGATTATTTTAATAAAATTAGATTGATTGTGAAAACCTTAAAATAAAACTCTTGCTTTTTAGTGTATCTTCTATATTACCATCTGGTCAGCTATCAAATGTGCCATGGCGCAGGTCTGGTGTAAAATATGCTAACAATGAAGCCTATTTTGATGTAGTGGAAGAAGTAGATGCTATCATTGACAAAAGTGGTGCTACAGTATCGGCAGAAATACAAGGATATGTTTGTACTTTATTACTGTTGTATTAGTTTCATGAATGATAAGAAAAATTAAGTAAATAAATGTCATATCAATATATTTCCATTATCAATATTTGCATTCAAGTCACACCATCAGATTCACTTAGAATACTTAGATACTCAGATACTTATAAGAGGTTATTTTTATAAATAGTTTAGTAAATATATTTTTTAAATTGCAGATTGACTGTTGCATTAAACTGAGTGGTATGCCAGATCTTACTCTTACTTTTGTCAATCCGAGATTATTTGACGATGTGTCATTTCATCCTTGTGTGAGATTCAAACGTTGGGAAGTGAGTACATTGTGATGACTTTCTAAATTAATCATGTAAAATATATTCTTAGATTAATGTAGTATTTTATTATATTTTATGTAAATTTGAATTATGCTTTTAATTGAATTTATCCATGCTACTTTTTTGTGAATGTAAATCACTTTGGTCAAACTCTATAGATAGGTTTAATTCATATTATCGGTTACAGTCTGAACGAATTTTATCTTTCATACCACCCGATGGAAACTTTCGCTTGATGTCCTATCATATTGGATCGCAAAGTGTCGTCGCCATACCAATTTATGTGCGTCATAATCTCACTTTGCGCTCAAATGGGGAACAAGGCCGGTTGGATCTCACTGTTGGACCCAAACAAACAATGGGAAGAACCTTAGAAAGTAAGTATCTATTATATGGAAATGTTTTTTAAATAAATTTATTTCAATATATAATTATTTTAAATGCGAAAAAAGCATTAATCTTTTTCGATATTTGTATTTGAATATTGTTTTATTCAGAATTTAATTGACATACAAAAAAAGGAAAGAGGCAAGGTTCCATATCTATATTGTCCAGTGGAAACTCCTTAAGAAATTATTGTATTACTCTTATGCATGTATTTTCTTTATTACATACTAGCTGTGTGCTCGCGGCTGCACCCAAGTGGCATATATTCTTCACTGCGTTTAAATGGAACCCTAATTATTTTCCTAAAAAAAAAAATTCTAAGATAAAGTAAAAATATTTCTCATAAAATATAGCACTTGCTTGTAAAACTGTGTATTGAATCGGATTTTATTCCAATTTTTATGAGTTTTATTTTTTCGCGTATCTCGTAATTATTTTCGAATATTTAAAGTACCCTAAGCTACCCAGAGTAACTTCAGCTATCTATAAAAAAAGGCCCGTCAAAATCGGTCTAGTCGTTCCGGAGATTATCCATTACAAACAGGCAGACAGGCAGACAAAAAATTATTTTTGGTAAAGGTATCATATACTATATATCATATACTCATATGTATTTACTAAAACAAATAATTTTGACATTACAAACAAACATTTCAATTTTATTTATTAGTAAGTAAAGATAATAATAAGAGCCTTTGACTTTCATAATCCGGGTTATTAACTCACGAATTACTGAACCGTGATTTACATGAAGGCATAAAAAAAAGGCTACTGGCATCTAATCCTGTACTTTGTCTACATTATTGAAGGTTCCTTTTTTTGGTTCGATTAATTGCTTTTTAAGAAAACGCAAAGGCACTAGACCATGTACCCAAGTTTGATGTTAGGAACAATTCATACAACGTAAAACAAAATGGCGGCTCTTTGTTAAAGTTATTTCAATTGAGTAGTTGGGAGACCTCAAACATTATTAAATGATTAACAGATATATAGCTGTAATATAAGAAGAGAACAGAAATTATTATATGCAAGTGGAACTGTGAGCACAACTTGCTAAAAGAATAATTATAAATTTATTGTTTGTTATTTTCAGATGTAGCATTAGAAATATGTATGCCAAAGTGTGTACTTAATTGCAGTTTAACAGCAAACCAAGGAAAGTATTCCTATGATCCTGTGAGTAAAGTGTTGTTGTGGGACATCGGTCGAATTGATTTGCCGAAACTACCAAATATTAGAGGGAGTGTAAGTAGCGCAAATATAAACTATGTATTGTTTGTAATATCGATATTATTTTGGTAAAACTGTTATAGTTATCATTATTAATTTATTTCTCTAGTTTTCTATTTATCAGTTTCTTATATTCTTTTGAATTTAATAAAGTAATGTTTTTAACATCGTTAATCAACATTCCGAATCACAGTACATAACAGTGAATTGTTCTTACATTAGTAGGCATATAACTTGAGAACAATCAAATTTATATATCCAGTTGGCAACTAAATTACTATTGTTATTTTAAATGAATTAATTAATTTAAATGAATCTATTCGACTTTTGCCTACATACGAATTTTGCCGGGAAGTGGTTCTAAATCGTATGAATGATATGTGCCTTTTTTCATTTGGATGGTGACACGCGCATTACACTTGGATAAGCATTAATAAATGCTTTGCTAGTTTTTTGTTGATATGGGGGTTCGAGAAGTGAATTGTAATTACGTAAGCAATATTAACTTCTTGTGCTGTTAACACATGTACAGACCGGACTGTAGACACAATACGGCGAGCGGCCGAGATTTCAGTTGCCTAAGTAGTGATGGAATCCTTTTCGAAAAAGATCGATTTTTAAATTGATCCGAATCTAAACTTGATTTACAAAACATCAAGGTTCAAAAGATCGATCTTTTAAACTAATAAAGAATCGATTATTAGAGTATCTTTTTTGTTTTCTATATCATTATAATATGATTATCTGTAAAATAAAACAGTTCAGTGTTTTTTCGTAGTAGATTAGGTATTCTTTTTTTGTGTAGTTTCTATAAATGTCCTTTGGTGATGTTAATAAAAAAAATTGGAAACAGTTTTTGCAATAAATGATGACTATAGTCTAATTTTGATAATTGGAAGAATAACATTTACGAATAAAAAGTCAAATAAAACAAGTCGAAAAAGGATTGATTTTTTAGACTTCGATGTTTTGTGAATCGGAACAAAAAGAAAAAAAAATTATCTTATACCTCATCCTTTCTTAGGCAACTGATGAACTCGGCCACTCGCCATATCATGTCCGCGGTTCGGTCCGCTTAACAATAACTACTGCTTACATCTTCGATTTTTTGTTTATTCAATTACTTTACGTTAATCATAAGAGGAGGGGGGGGGGGGGGGGGGGGGGGTTTGTAACACTTGAACACATCCTATATACAGTAATTATAATATTTCCATAGGTATCAGTAGCGACAGGAGCGGACACGTCAGGCGCTAACCCTAGTATAAACGTGTACTTCACGATACCACAGCTGGCTGTAAGCGGGTTGAGGGTCAGCAGGCTCGATATGTACGGTGCAAAGTATAAGCCGTTCAAAGGCGTTAAATACATCACGAAAGCCGGCAAGTTTCACGTGAGAATGTGATGGGTGGAGTACCCCAGTACGCTTTGGATCTAACTACGGACTATTTTGAGGACTAGGAGTTACTTACTGGAATCTAATCGCTATATAAAACATGTTAGAGTTGGTTAAGTCAAATTAAAAAATGTAATTTTACACAGAAACTCCTGGAGTCAGAGATATGAACAAAAAACAATCATCAAAATCAGTCGATCCGTTTCATTCAGATAATGACATCTGTCATTAAAAAAAGCTGTTCCATACAAACTGTATGGAAAAAAACATTTTTGTGAATTTTTTGTTGTTTTCATAGTTACTTTGTTATTCTGGGCGGAGACAAAACTAACAAAGCAATTATCATATACATGGCCTTATGGTATCTTTAGTTATAAATGGTGTAACTAAACCGACTTTGTTTTATATATATAAAAAAATAAATAATGTGGTCTGCTTCATTTACTAAGTAGCTTTCATAATTTACGGCGACTGGTGAATGGAAACTGAATGATGTTATTTTTAAACTGTACGATATTTATTATCACCTGTAAAGAATCATGTTTGTTAGTTAAATCAAATAACGCAGTCGATAAATATAATAGATGTCATGATATGTTATCAAGTAGGTATTTATTTCTTCCCTCCGTGCCCCCTTACCTATTGTATTGGGGGACTTCGGTCTCACTAATACAATAGGTAAGGGTAGTGCGTAAATGCATTTCCCCCCGTCAAAAAAAAAAGAAAAAAAGGTATTTATTTCTTCACTTCTGAAGCACGAAGTTGTAAGTCGAATCTTATTAGCTCTTTAGCAAGGAAAATCACTCAAATGAACATCGATAGATGGCGCTGCTCTCAAAACCCAATTAATCTGTATCGCAGTAGCAAGATTCGCAGTGAGGTAACCAATTCGATCGGATTCTAATTAGCGCCTAAAGCACTAACCTGGCGTTTACGCCAGCTATCAATTGTTTCCTGTTGTCTTCCTATTGTCTCATTTTTATGGGTAATCGACATTTACGAGACGAGAATTATTGCGATATTTATTTAATTAGCGCTGTTTAATATTAATAGGACGACGCGAAAAGATATACAAATCCGCATGATAATAATTAAAGGCGTATTTATAAATTAAATATTATTAATCACCAATAGGTTTAATAACTGCCATGTTTTCCTGGGTATCTATTTTTTTTTTACAAACGTTTCAGCATGGTTTCTTTGGTTGTTTTTTTTTTAAAGTATCAATTAACCGCGTTTAAATTGTGCCTATATATTTCTAAGGGTTTGTACACATAACTTCTGATGTCTCACCAGTACGCATTAAACATATTTTTCTTATTAATTTTAAGAATATTAAAATACGTAAATAATTTTACATATTAAATAATTTAAAAAGTTATAATGAAATGTTAGGTCATCTAATAAACCTAACGAAGATCTGAAAAAGGTGAATACTTAATAGCATTATCCTAACATATCTCAACCCTTTGACTTTTTAAATTTTCTTTCATATTTAATTTTGTGTGGAAACTATGAGACGCGCGTCTCAAGAGGTCTCATATCTCTCTAATAATAACAGATTATGACAGAGGGAGTTATCTTCGAAGTTGAAGAAGGAAATAAAAACATGTAATGGTTAGAATTTAATAATATCATTGTTAGAAATATAAGGATTCGTTGCTTATATCTATATGTTTGTACGTTTACTTACCTTTTTAATGTATGTATTTCAGTAACATTTTTTAATGAAAGTTGTAAATAATACATATTTTATATGTAATAAATTTATTGGAAATTATAATTGTATTTTTAATATAATATATCTCATGTCGTGGTATTTAGTATTATCTGAAAAAGTAGAATTATATTGTCACAAAAAGTAAAATATTTTTTTGTTTGTATACAAAAATTACAAAAATAAAATGCTTACCCAGTCAAAAAGTTAGATAAAGAGTGAAGATAACTTTTTTACTATGACATACACAGACTCACTAATATTGTGAGTGATAGAAATACAACCCGTCAAGAGTTTTTACAATAGATTTCATACAAACTTTTTACTGACATAGATTTCCATTTATGTTCTTTAAACTATTTTAATAGGTATGGCAGCAAACTCATATTCATTTTTTAGTTTAATGATCCTCTTTAAATTTAATACTAAAATAACGTTGAACTTTAACAGGCATAAGAGCATCATATTCTTGTTGACAATTGTCCTTTACATCCTATGAAAATAATCTTTGGTTAATAGTTAATCTGTGTAAAATGACCTATTTTGTTCATAAGGCGCCTTTAAAGAATGCCTTTTTTTATGACACGGGAAATGGCAGTGTTTACGTAAGTATTTTTTACTTATTTACTTAAAATTACTAAAGCAGATTTTATATAAAAAAAACAATGCTGCTTACGTTAGCATGGGGGGAGGGGAGGATCGAGAATTTTGCTTAGTATCGTTAACAAAGGCGAGCTGCGGAGTAAAAATATCTAAAATACTGCTTAGTTAATACTGGCTACTAATAGCCCCCAATGTGTACTTATATAAAAAGACATTTCATTCTAGGAAATACGACTGATGTCATACATTTTACTATATTTATTCATACAAACAAAGACCGTTGCTGAAAACTATTCCACGAAATTCGCTATCCCTGATGCCATCAGAATCAAATTAAAAGGCGATGGCAAAGTTGTTTAGGACATGTAGTCAACATAAACCTATTACAGATAAAAATATTCCGCGTAATTTAAAACACAATCGCTAGTCTTCTCTTGATTATTTCAATACTCTCGTTGTTTACTTCGGTTCGTCCAAATGTCAACTCGATAACGACGTTATCTGTAACTCTTTGAAAAGTATTGGACATCGTAGCTATAAGCATGTTTAAAACAACTATTACTGATATTACTTCAAAACCTGTAATGTATGGCTGTACCTGTATAGCTAGTATTATATTTTCAATAAATTTAACGAATTTAAAGCCAAAGCAAGTCAACACAATAATTTCCAATAGAGAGGGCTAAGTTTGGAGTTCCAAAAATGACAGTGAGATGGACATATTGCTCGCAGAACCGATACCCGATGGCGTCAACGGGTTCCCGAATGGCTATCGTGTACCGTAACGCGCAGCTTGGGTAGGCCTCCAAGGTGAACGAACGACTTGTTGAAGGTCGCGGGAAATCCGTGGATCCGTATCCGCAAAAAAAACAAATATTATTAGAAAGGTTAGTTAATAACTTAAAACGATGAAGTTTAGAGGCATCTTTTTCTCAAGTTAAAAAAAAGAGACTAACATCCGGGAGTTTTTGGCGGGGTCTGAGTCAGTGCTGTAACAGTTATTATTTTTAATTCATAAGTTGCATTTTGGACCCTATACTACGTAATTTCGGTGGCGTTTTTCGTAATAATATAGGTTGGTTATCGAGCAAAAATGAAGTGCATTGAAAATACTAACGTAAAACGTTTATTCTGAGATGCCATGAAAATTCCATGGAAATCTACGCACAGATTGACATGAACTAAGAATAAGTAGACTAACATCCGAAACAGAAAAGTTCAATACGTTCCGTATATTCGTGACGATTTTCAGGCTCTTTACGTTTGTTCGTGTATCCCGTGTATTCTCCACAATGACGTCAACGCTCTCGAGCGGTGCCATACAGAATAAGGCCAGAATAGTATCTTTAGTGTGTCACATAGGCTAGTAAATAAAGACACCTGATGGATATTGAACAAAAACGTATCCGAACCGATCCAGCCATTCATTAAGTCATTGACGTTTACTGACGAATAGCATTTATATGAAGCAATTTTTACCTATTAGTTATTTTATTTATATTTCATCGTTTCAAATGCCATGACCGCTTTACGTTCGACACAAGCACCTGATAACATCTCTATCGTTAAGTATCAGAGCTAAATCTTGAATATAAAACAAAATTAGTTCTGAAGTAAATGTTTTACCAAGTCAAAGGGTATCAAATCAGGCCAACTTGATGGAAAGAAAGTTAGCTACCTATTATATCTCTCATGGACATGTCTCTATGTAACTGTAATACCCATATGATTTGTAACTGTGAATAGTATACAGGGCGTTTTTCACACTTTTGTAAATCTGTTTTGGTTTGTTTGTTTAGAATAATATTATAGTAATTCTGATTACAAGTAATTCGTAAAGGGTTGGTAGAGACTTTTGCGATGACGGTTCAGTGATTGTGTGGTCGGATTCTGCATTAATGGTCGTAGGTTCAAATCGATCTATTCTAAAGTAAACTTGAAATATTCAATGAAGCCATCTATGGGATATTCAGGCAGAGTTAGGTACTTGAGAAACAGAACTATAGATTTGATGTGTTTACTTGCTATTATCACTTAAGGGTAGGATTTTGATTTTACTTTATACTATATAACGATTTAACCACAATCTCGTCTGATGTTAAGTGACGATGTGGTTCCTGAAAAGTAAACATACTAAGCATAGATGTACTGGCTCTTGTGAACACTGAAGTGACGAAGTGCCGCTGTTGGAAAACACCTATTAGTATTTGTCAGATTTTTACACTTAACTTGACTCTGACCTTCCATTGCACTGGGGAAGCCGTCGAGGGACTGGTCTTGGTTGACCGGGACTGGCCCCTAAGCGGGTAGGGGCCCAACCTTCTTGGTTGGGTGATCTGTCCGGGGATATTTCGCAGGGTATGACTATCGATCCCGTGTTGCCCCCTTATTTGGCGGTAGAGACTGTCACTCATAGGGTTTTAGTAGGTAGTTGCTAGGGTCCTCTTCCCACCCTCCACACACCCTCTCTGCCCCCGCACGGGAGGACGGTGCCTAAATGCATTTCCTTGTGTTAAGAAAAGGTTTTTAAACTTGAGGTTGGCAGCTACCCAGACGGGTATTATTAGAAAATGCCATACCATCATGATATGGTTTCCTTACGATGTTTTCGTTCAGCTAAAGCTCAGGTTTATTATAGAGTTGATTAAGTGACTAGTAAATAGACAAATAAAAGATATACGATAATGATAATATGTATACTATCTTGAGTCACATTGCCGCTTAAGGGTAAGATTTCGGTCAAAACTTGCAAATGGTATAAAACAGAAAAAAGTCTACCCTCATTACAGTGAATGTGATTGTAAGTAAACGTTAAAAGAATATGCTAGCGGCCTTTATTCCATACAAATGTAGTCCCCAGTTTCCTCCCTGGATAATAGCACTATGACTTTTATAACAAATAATATACATCCACCAGCGCCATGTACGTACTGTTTGATTTTTTCCATAAATTAGTTAAGGTAGAAACTAGAAGTCTTTGAAACTGAAAAAGATGCTCGATTTTTACCGTCATTTCAGACATTCATCAAACAAATTTGATGGGGATAAAATTAAAAAAAAAAACGAAATGTACAGACTTAGCCGATGTCTTTATTACTCTAAAACTGACAGAAAATTAAAAATCGTTTGAATTTTGGAGGAGGAAACAGGGTACTAGGAAGTAATATTTTCGTCTATTTTGCATAGTTAAATCAGCCCGCGTTGCAGTTGTCCCTTTCGCGTTTTATAATTCTTTCTTTTGGGCAACGCGATAGCAATAGATTTCTGAAATACCTAATTTTCCGACCGCATATTCTCTTAACTATCGCGCTTTCGATTCCATCATTATTTACTTTTAATATTATATGTATAATCCTCAATTGTCTTTCATAAATTAATTCATATTATTGACACTTTTCTTATAAATAAGTAAAAGTATAGTTTAATTTATACAAGTAATCAAACAATTATATATATATTATTATTAAATAAATATATAATTCTTTCTCATTTCTCGTGACTCATAATTCTTCGTATATTAATTCAAATGATTAAATTTTACATTATAGCTTGGAATCAACGCAATTTTTAACATATCCAATTCTGGTCTTACCTACTTTTCTGTCCGCATGTCATTTTAATATCGTAATTCACTTATTAATATGTCGATTACACATAAAAATGAGAAAATAAGATACAATAGGACTACAATGGAAAGCTGGCGTAAACACCAGGTTAGTGCTCAAGGGGTTAAACAAAGAGTAAACTGCTTAAAAATTAAAAATATATTCACTTAATATCTATACCTATAATAAAAGGCTAAGGATAAGAAATCTGCACTTTGAAGATATTTAAGAAAAAAAGTACTATGCGGGGTTTCAGAATCAACTATAAAATACATTTCGATAGCTTTAAATTTTCGATGATTTTCGAAACTGATTTCGACGAAATTTGGTACGGTAGTAATTTATACTCTGTAGTACACCTAGCATACTTTTTAGATAAATATGTATTTAGATAATGTATGACTAGCGTTTGTCTAAATTCATTAAAAAAATCTATAATAATGAAGTGTATGCATAATAACATTATCAATAAATGGTGAAAGTAATATAAACATTACTGATTTAAAGCATTATTTTATTTTCATGTTATTCTAAAAATCTTTCATCTATACTTAAAATAAAAAGCTAACGAGACGAAATCTGTACATTGAAGATATTCAAGAAGAAATAATATGCGGGGCTTCAGAATCGACTACAAAACACATTTCGATAGTATTAAATTTTGTTGTCTATTTGGCTGTTTATTAATTTGTTCGCCAATGTCGCAATCACTATTGAACCGAATGCAATGAAATTTGGTAATGACATATATTGCATCCAGAGTGATAATTGTCTAATACAAATTGAATGAATTTCAAACGGGAGAAGCCGCCTGCACAGCTAGTATTTAAATAAAAGCGGTAATAATAAACAAAACAAGAAAAACTAGGCGTTGAAACGAGTTTGCCATATTAAAACACGCATGCTATTGTTGCACGCAGCACTTTAACTTGACAAATAAAATTTAGGATTTTATGCGTGTAATAAAACTGTTAACAAAGATTCGTGTCATAGATAAATAATATTATCTGGGAATTTATTCAAAATTTTGTTACGTGTCATAAAGTTGTTCACCTGGATTCCATAGTAAAAAATTAAAGTAAGTTCCAAAGTAATAAAATCGTATCCCCAATTAAATTTAACTAAAATTCACATTTTAAAACTACTATAAATTAAATACACATTTGATATTGTATTTCGCTATAAGAATAAATTAAATTAGCTGTATATTATTTCCTAGTATGTATTTTTTTTAATAAAAATTGTGTTTTAGCAGATTGCCGATTTACCTGACTATAAGTTCAAGCACTATGTCTGGCAAGTTTTGATTTCAAAAAGATTGGGTAGGTATTACAGATGGACGTTAACGATAGTGATGTATGGGAAAGAGGTTCTTCATGTTTCTGCTTAAATCGATTATAACTATGAACTATATAGCTGTAATTGTAAAGTTTTTATTTGAGTCATTCTCAGTTAAATTGTTGAAGCGTGTTTCTTAATCATTTTTACAAATTATTTGGGTACTACTAAGGTCGTGGCTATTTGTTTAGGCATAGCTAATCAGGAGCAAGAACACACGAAACAAATAAGAACACTCCTTAAAAAAGAATTGGACATTAAAAGATGATAGCAAGTGCAAAGATTTCTACGCAAAGCTGAAGTCGCTGTTAATTGTTAGAAAACATAGGTATTGTATTTTCTGAATTTCATGTAAAGAAGACCGATAAACCTTACCCTCAATTTTGATAATAACCTGTTACTATATTAAAAAGTAGATAATTCCTATTAAAATAAATCATAAAATAAACAAAATAAAAACAAATTAAGATAAATCACCTTTTTTTCCTACTGATGAAATACTTTGATAGAACGGGCTTTGACAGCTTCATCAAAAATTTTAAGTGAGCGCTTAAGGCGCTCAACCGGGACGCTGATAGCTAGTGCAAGGGCATCAAAATGGTATGGACATAGGCTTGAGTAGTTACCTGAAACGTGTGTGGTAGTTAAGGAAAACTATGGATCTCAAGGCCTCTAACAGACTCTATAGACCTGCGTGTAATGTGCAGCGGTGTGGGGTACAATATAATGCATGAACAATGTCACTGTATCGCGCTGGCGGCGGGTATAACACCCTCCTCAGTTGGGGTTCAGAGCACGTCCTGAGTCGCTTCTGAAGGGGACTGGTATTGGTAAATTGTACGCGCGTTTCCGGCGGCGGGAACGATGGCTGCGCGGACGTGGACGCGAACACGCTTGTGCTTTCCGCTGTGTTGGATGAATGTTGCGCGAACTTAGGAGTGTTCGGAGCTGTGGTAGGTATATGAATTATCTGAAAACACTCCAAATTAGTTATTATACCTGAAGAGTTTTCATTCCAAATTCATCTTCGTTAACCATACCGTCTTAGTATTGATAAAGTCTTGCGAGGGCCGCTGCAAATGCGCTGATTATTACAGCGAACATTATTATGTTTTTGCATAAATCAATTGTCATTTTTCCTAGACATACCTGTTTATATCACATTATTTATGATTAGGAAATTAGTAGGTACGAAATAATTATTTGCTCGCCAAGGCACCCAAGCATCAAAACGCAGAGAAAATCCTTGTTCAATTATCTACGCTAACCGATAAGGATACGACGGAATTGCAGATAATTATCCGACCGGCATTTTACGTCCGTTCGTGAGTGTGATCATATTTTTATTTATTACTTTACGAAGGTAAAACTGAGGGTAAAATATTATCCTATTAGATTTCTTACGTTTAAAGTATTTTCTTACGTTTAATTCCAAAAGCTAGAAACAAATCTTGAACTTTCCAAATGCTTGACTTCAGTATAATTGATTTGATATACTGATGAAAGTAATGGCAAAGGAAGTACATACTTGGTTAAATCGGTCTCTTTATGTTTGTTTTTAAATAATAAGTTTAATTATAGAAATATAATTTATGTGACGCTCTGTAGATATATCTTATGGGTTTAGTTAAATAACTTGGTACTTAAAGATAATTAAAGCATTTATTTGCTCCAGTTTGTAAAGCGACCTTTCTAGTATTCCCTATTTTTATGTATTCTGTATTTATTCTTTTTTAATTAAAAAAAAAAAATAATATCTGGTACTGATAGATCATAATTTGCTTTTTGTATAATTTTCAGGTCATTTCTGTTTGCTTTTTGATGGTTGGTATAGTTACGTACGTAGCCTGTTTATTGTCTTATTAATGGTTCAAATGTTTATAATTAAATTTGACTACATTTTAGTAAATGATGTGAATAATAGAAAGTGGTGATGGTTCCATAGTAGTATGTTTGGATTTCGTGGTCCATAGCAAAATTTAAAATAAAAAAATTCTTTATTCAATTGAGGCCTTGATAAGGCGCTTGTGAATTTCAAAACACTATCACCGGTTCAGAAGACAATCCAGTCGAGAAGAACCGGGAAGAACCTCGATATACGTAGATAGACGTTGGTTCGAATCTGCCGATCCAATTTTATAACAACTCTGAGCTTCCGGTGAAGAAAAATATCGTGAAGATACCATAGCATTGTCTTAAGGCATTTTCTAATATCCATTCGACTAGCTACCACCTTCAAGTTTGAAAATCTGTTGACAAACACATGCAAATGTATTCCGGCAGAATCACTTAAGAGCAAGAACCTATGTAGGCTTAGTGTGTTTACCATTTTCAACAACAATAGCACTTAATATAAAAAAATAACGAATTATGATGCAGTTTAACATAACTACGTGTTTTTATAAAACATCATAAGTATTCAGAGGATTAATAGAATAAATGAATAAACAAACAGCCTTTATTTCTACTAAAATGCAATATTATATTGTTGTAGGCCTCCTTTCTTCCTTCCAAGTACGTCAGTTAAGCGTTATCCAGTAAGTTTCGCATATTTCCGAAAATATTAACCACCTCTTCCTGTGTCTTCCTCTATTTCTTTGTTTATATTATGTAGAGCATTAGTTTTTTTTTCGAATTATTCGGTAGGGACCGGTCAAGAAGTACGTAACCAAAATTTTCCATCCCTCTTGTCAGCAATAGTTAGATTTCAAAATATTTCAAAAAATAAGAAAACACTGTTTACGTAAACATCATTCAACTCCCTCTGTCTCCGAGTCATCAAAAATAAGCAAAGCATAGATCCCCCTCAATGATACTTACGAGGCACTCAGTCTAAAAATGGTAGCCAGCACATCGGCACCAAAATGGTATGAATCTCGGCTTTAGCTGCTACCCGCGATAAAAAATCCCCGTAATTTGCTCCACGCTAACCGAGCGGTTAGTAAAGCTGTGAAGTAAAAAAGGCCCCTTTAAAACCTATGTACCTTGCGTACACGTACACACTACAGTGAGCAAGATGTGTGTCCAGTATGATGCGTGTGATATTAGTGTATACGGTGTCACTGTATCGCGCAGACAGCGGGTACAAGAGCTTCAACAGAAGGGTCGGAGCACGTCTTGTGCGATTGCCTGAGGGGGAACCGGAGTGTGTGCGGGAGTATGATTAAGTAATACTTGGACGATCCCTTATAAAAAAACAAGTGAAAGTAATATCTACACTTACTCTATATATTTATACATTTATTTTTTATAGCTTGTAATGCGGTGTCACCGATATGTATATTTGTAAGTTTTAAAATAAATTCCACCGTCGCCTCAGTTCTTTTCTTTACGGCAATATGACATACCGTACTGACATACCCTAAGTAAAGTAAGCGTACGTTATCTCGTTTTAAATTTAAATAATAACGTTTTAAGCTTAACGAAAACCGGTTACCACGAAATTCACGCAGTTAATATCCAAAGTTTTTAAATCGATATTATCTTCCGAAACAAAAAATAAGAATTCTGCCTCTTCTGTCCGCAGTTCAGGTAAAATAACTCCGTGACTAAATCTTGTATTTTCACTAAAGAAGTGTATTATTTTATGTAAATAGTGTATTCAAAATTAGGTATCATTTTAGAATAAATATGTAGTAGATTTAAACGGACAACTAATTCGATAATAATGTTAGTAATGCATAATTAATTTGTCTATACACTTTCCTGCAAAACGTGTGTTAATATGAGACAATAAAAAATAGTCAATATCTCTAAGTGGATACACTTCAAACGGATTAAAAATCTTCTATATTTTATCTTTCATAAATCTTAAATATTAGGCTTTTCAGCGGCACCTCAGTATGTCAACCAGTAGCTGTTTAATCCTTAATTTAATAACTTATGTTACTGTAGCCTATATTGTACGGTTTTGTTGGCATTTTTTGTAATATAGTTTAGTTATTGTGTACAAGTGAAGGGAGGTAAAAATAATGGCACGAAGCGTTTATTCTGAGTGGTCATGACAATCCAATGGAATATTCTAGAGCGATTGTCATCGTCTTACTAAGGTATTGATACAAGCTTGAACTGCAGAATAGGCAGTAAGGACAATGTCTTTTAGTCTGTACTATCCGACAAACAATTCTATATTCTATTACTATTTTAAATATTACCATTGCATAGATTCGTAGTAATTGTTAGCTGTAAAAGTAAACTGGAACCCTTCAAAAGATAAATAGATGAAGACTTACAGTGTCTGAATCATTTTGATCATTTTCATTTGTCGCAATATTTACAATACTTTGATATTGTATATTTTTTTTAAAGCAACGGTATCTTTATTTCTCTCGCTCGTGTATTATTATCAATGATGCGATGCATTGGAAATTCCTTTGTATCTATAAATTAAAAATAATCTTAATTGTTTAAAATATGTACATTATTAGATAAAACTTTCTAATTTGGATACGAGAAATTTGTATAAATAAATTCGTTTAGTTTTTTTTTATTTTTGAATCAGTAAATTAAAGCGTTGAAATACTTGTCAAATTTGCATAGATATGAATATAATATTTTAGGTATTCTTGGAATACGATAAATTTATTCGAGTCGCTGATTAGTAAATACTTAGGCAATTATTTGAATCACTATTGTTACAATGATATTTAAAGACATGACGACATTTATTAGCTAATATATATCCCGTAGTTTTATCTCTTGACTCTTTCTGAATATCAATTACTTTCATATGAGAAAACGGTTCTTAGAAAATATGTGTACATAAAACACATAAACATTTCATGTTAAATTTCATAGTTTTTTTTTAAGATATTGTTAAAATAACAAAGAGGTTTTTTAATTTCTTTGATATCAAACTTTTCTTGTTTCTATCTAAACTAAACGTACGAATATTAGATAAATATATTAGATAACTTTCATGGAGTTTTGTGACACAAAATACACGCTTTCATGTTATTATTTCTTATACTACACACTACTAAACTATATCATGTAAATAACATAAAACTATTTAATACTATCTGTCTGCCCGCGGCTGCGCCCGCGTTTGTATTATAAAATACAAAAACAAAATTGTTTTATTTATTAATTAGTTACAAATACATAGTTTTGTCTGTAGGCTACAAACTAGGCAATGCCTGTATCTTGCAGTCTTGATGTTTTACAGATTTATTTATTTAAAAATTAGCCGTCTAGATTTCAGGTGAAATACTTGTTTAACATAATATATAGAACTTAAAAATATAAATATTCTTCTTTGTTTTTTTTTTACACGGAAACCTAATTATTTTCCAAAAAAAAATGTTAGTACTAATATAAAGTAAAAAAAAAATCTTATAAATTATAGGGCGTGCCCGTAAAATTGTGCAATGAATCGGATTATATTCAAATTTTTATGAGTTTTTTTTTACGCAGAATCCTATTTTTGAAATTTAACATTAAGTTTGACATTACAAACAGACACTTCCATATTATTTATTAATAAAATAATACATTTTTATAATTTAATTTAATTTTTACTATACAAAATTATAAATACTGCAAGCTTAGGAATAACATATAAAACCACTATAAGAGAGACAAAGTTGGTGCCAAAACTCCTAAAAAATAAATACATGACTAGATTATCTTCTATACGAGCCACATAAACTGAAAAGCGACAAAGTAGGTCTGATCTGTATGATTTGCCACGTTTGACTTGTATCCACAAATAATTATATTTCGTTATTATAAATTTAGTAATTTAAGTAATGGTATTATAATTAAAAAGGCAAATATAATTTAGAAAGAAAACAATAATACATTTACATTTTATTTATGTGTAATATAAATAATGTATTAACAAATTGTGCAAAAAGAATGCTAATTTATTTAATACATAATGGTAATTAAGTTTCTCTGTACATTGTATACAAAAGAGTAAAGTAGGAATAAGACCGTGTTAGTATCTGAAAAAAAATTTTTTTTCGTTTGTTTTTAGAATATTTAAATCTAGTTAAATCTTTACTTAATCGACGGCTAGGACATAAAGCTGTCACATTGTTTTTAGGATAAAATTCTTTTCGTTGAAACAAAAGAGTTCATAAGTTAATTATGTATGTCAAGTCTCATATTCACGACTGGCTTTTGTCACAGACGTAAGATAAAAAATCTGTGCTTGTGCGTTACTCATTTTTAATGAAAAGGTCAAGTTGTTAATAGGATTTCTATTTTTTATCAATTGGATTTTGGAGGTGTAATCGTAGGTATGTGTGCATTTAAAAATAACTATATCTTCTGTAATAATTAAGTAATATTATATTGTATATTTGAAATTCAAACTCACAGCAGTATACGTAGTTAGAGAAATATTTGTAAAATTCATCGCTGTAAACGCTATAGGCTTTTGTGCTCTGTAAGAGAAACGTATTTTAGTAATTAATAGAAGCTTATTCTTAATTTAAATTACATACAAAATAGTGTTGTGTTGTGTTTACAGTTGTCATAAATATTTTATGAAATAATAGTTGATTTTATATATAATTCATATTAGAGACAAATGGTCTCCATCTTGGATTATATTTTATTTGAATGGATTTGTAAGATTTTATAGAGGAAATAAAACTTTTGTTACTATATTTAATTTTATTGAGATAAAATAATATGTATATTAATAACAGTTTAAATAAGCTGTTTAAAAAATATACTTATATTTTAAAATAATATATTGTATTTACCTTCGTATTAGAAAAAGTAGTGTTCGACGACATTTAGGACTGGTAGAGTACCAGCCACTATTATAAGCTGCCACGGCTACGTCTGCGTTCTGGAAATAGTTTTACATAACCTAATAAAACATAAAACTTGAAACCAGTCTTTCATGTTACTCGAGGCTACAAAGTTGTAAAATTATATCAGCTGGGAGATGCTGTTGTGTATTGCTTCCCTCAAAGATCTCTACAACAACCGGTCTTGCAGCACCCGCATCACGCGTGTTCTCGCGACATTCATCAGAACGTCGTTCCATCGTGTCCACCGCCTATTCACGCTGCATCTTTTGGTTCGTGGTCGTTATTCGACACCCCGCTGTCCACATCAAGCATCGATTCCACAAGCTATGAGCCCCGTCCATTGCCACTTTAGTTAGGCAATTCTTCGGGAAATGTCGGTTACTTTGGTTCTCCTGCGGATTTCCTCACTTTTGGTTCGACTACGCAGTGAAACTACGAGCATAGTTCTCCCCATTACCCTTTAAACAACTTTTAGATAGTAACATGAGAAGAATAAAAAAGTAATGATCATATTAGGTATATAAACAATGGAAAATAAACGTTTAAAATAAGGTTGATAATCCAAATTCATTTCATAAAAAGTATCGAGTTGGTAAATAATGTTAATAATTTGAATTTATGAAAAAATAATAATGTTATACTCTATACTAATAAATAAAATTGGAGTGTCTGTTTGTTATGTCAAAATAATTTTTTATACTAAATAGGTATGAATGTGTATAGGAATACCTATATCAAAAATACGTTTTTCTAAATTTTTGTCTGTTTGTCTGTTTGTTCCGCTTAACGGATTTTGACGAGACTTTCTTTGGTAGATAGCTGAAATTACTTCGAATAACTTAGGGTACTTTTAATTTTTGAAAATAATTTTAATTGAAAATTAATGAGGGTTCCGCGGAAAAAATTAAAACTCATAAAAATTGGATAAAATGCGATTCAATGCACAGTGTTACGGGCAAGTGCTGGAATTTATAAGAAATATGTTTAATTAATATTAGTGCAACACAAATCAGAGTTTCGTATAAAAAAATTAAAATACAGTGAAGAATATATGACATGCGGGTGCAGCCGTAGACACACACCTGGTTATGCTTTAATACTGTTGAGACTAGTGTGTATTTACTTACGTATTTAATATTTCATAGGATACAATATATGGAGAAATTAATTTTAACCTATTTGAAAACAATGAGATAAGTACCGCGTGGAAAATGTCGTCTGCATACCAACACAACATGCCGATTTGAATAAGAGCTGACCCTAAAAACAGTTTGCTGCTCACTGCCATTAACGGTTCTAACAACTGCAAATCAAATATTATTTACGTAAGAAATATTTATATTAATATAATGTTCATAGTATAATATTAAATTATATGTAGAGTTGTCAAAATTACGAATTTGTTTCGGTGAAGTCATCGTGTAATACAATCGATGTTAAAATTTTTCTGAAATGACATAAAATATGTAAATTTTGTATATTCCAATTGCATTGACTTTTAGTTTATTTTTTTTAATCTATAAAATTAACGAGGCTTCAGTGCTTCCTGGATGAGTATGCCAGCCTTATAGGAGAAGTCGCTAAATGTTTTAGTGGTCACTTTAGTGATTTATTAAAATCGAATTACAACGTGACGATTTTTATTGGGGCCCCATCGAATAAATTTGACATGAGCCTCGAATGGTATTTTAGTTAGACCACTGCTTGCAAGTTGATCAGCTTGCAAATCTTTCGCCGAGTACTATTAAGCATGTACCAGTAGTATCGTTCATATATTCAGAAGCCTTTCAAGTATTTGCGTAAGCAAAATTTTAAATATTTTTGCCATCCCCTCCCACTTATCAGCAATAGTAAATAAAGTTCTTTTACCCCCCTTACCTTAGTAACAAATGAAACGAAAAGTAAATAAGTAAACATTGCTTACTTAATCATCAACTCTCGGACCGCTCGTCCCTCATATTGTCATAAATAAGCAAAACATAGACCTCTGCCCTCATTGATGTTTATAGATGCGGACCACTGAATACATGGGTTCGGTTCATAGATATTCTTTTTTTTTTTAATTATACATGTATTTTATCCGCCAAGTTTTTCAGTGCGTTTGTTATCATCTTATCTTTCTTTACCTATTCCGACTTTAATGGTTTCGACAAATAGCGCGGAGGGTCGGGGGGTGGGAGACACCAGCGCGATTTAAATATAGAAGAGGTCGCGCTCAGCTCGGGTCGACACGATGTCTTCTATAGAAACATCGCGCTGGCGTCCCCGCCCGCCCGCTGTGTTCCGAAATCATAAGTAAGGTATACAGCATAACTTCTAACAATGTGAACTTTGGTGTATATATATTTATAGTTATTTAAAAAAACAATATATAAGTAGTAGCTAACATTAAATAAAAAAAAAATATGAGAAAAAAAAACAAACCATTATAACAAACGCAACGCAGCAAATATTTAACGAACTGAGAACGATATTTACTAGATTTGAAAGCGAAAATGCCGCTTCTAAATCATTGCAATATCTGAAAAATAAACATACATATCTATACTATATACTATCTATAATAATAAATACAATCGAAGATAGTAATATTAAAATAACATTTTTTTTTGTTAAACACATATGAATGTACAGTCATCATCATTAGCCTTGACATCTACGCAAGATGATTTTAGTGAGCGCCGTGGTAACGTTTCTATTTGTGACTTGTCAAACCAATCCGAAGGCGACCGCATCGGCCACAGGCTACGTAGGCTATGTACAGTACAGTACTTATACCAAAACATTTTTTTTAAATTTTGTCTGTCTGTCTGTCTAATCTTCGGAACGGCTGGTCCGATTTTAACGGGACATTCTTTGGAAGGTTACTTTTACTTTTATTGACTTACGTTACGTTGTTTTTTTTTTTTCCAAAATAACATGGGTTCCGCTTATAAAAAAAATCATGAAATTGTGAATAAAGTCCGATTCAATACGTAGTTTTATTGTCAAGTGCTTGAAATTATAAGAAATATTTTCGCTTTCTCTTAGTATAAAAAAAATTTATAGCAAAATCATTAAGGTTCCGTATAAAACTATTTAAATTCATGAAATTGTGAAAATTATTTTATAATGATAGAAGAATATACGCAACGCGGGCAGAGCCGCGGGCACATAACTAGCATTTAATAGAGAGGGTTCAGAAGAAGCTATTTGTTCAAATATGGAAGGTTTTTATTTAAATACGTAAGCAGTTTTATGTTTTACATATTAAATAATAAAATGCCTACTCTTTAGTACTTAGTACTTTATGTTAACAAAAAAAAAATGAAATCTAATGTACTTTAATAGAATAAACTCACGTTATAAGTCTTTGATGCAGTTTGATATTATTTATGATTTCTTCGTAATATTCTCCTTCAGATTTTACGGTTGAAGCAAGGGATTCCAGCCTTCTTTGTAATAAACGTAAGAGCATACAAATGTGACAAGCCATTCCAGAGAACAGTAGATCTGTACACACCATTATCCAAACGCAAGTTTGCCCTTTAAATGGAGTACCTTTGTATATTATAATTAATTTAATATTTAATGAATATACTATATTGGCTATATTTAACAAACACAACTTATTTCTTACCACACTTTTTAATCTATAGTAATAAATAAAATTGAAGTGTTTGTTTGTAATATCAAAATAACAATTATTTACTAAATTCATATAAATGTAAATACGATACCCATATCAAAAAAAAAATATCTGTCAGTTTTGTTCCGGGTAATCTCCGGTATAGCTGTGCCGATTTTGACGGGATTTTTTAGCAGTTAGCTGAAGTTATTCAGTGTAAAAATATAGTTTCATTATTTTTTGGAAAATAATTAAGATTCCGTAAAAAAAACTTAAAAACTATAGATACCATAACAAACTATAGTTCCTTCAAATTTGAATTAAGCATTTACTTATAATAATTTAAATTTGTGAATAATGTAATAGTGATGTATCTTTCTATTGAAATTTAATTTAAAAAGATTGCATTTATATATCAGGCAATGTTTGCCTTTCAAAAATATGTTAGTTGATTTCTATCTATGATTATAATTTATTTAAGTAGGTAGTAATAAAATACTTAAAATTATATTTTTTTTATCTATTTTTAATACAAACGAGGTTTATGATACGAATATCGAAAGTGGATTTAAAACATTTTTTTTTAAGCTGAACATGCGATCGCATTTATAATTTTGTATTCGTGATTCTGTTTTTTGGTAGCTTATGAAGCGTATAATCAAATATTTGAAAGAGATTAATTGCTACTTCGTTTTATAGCGTAATGTTGATCTCAAAGTGATAATGGACTATTTCGAATGAGTGTGTTATTAAGACTTTCTCACACTCATATCAAATATAAATACGCTTTCGATATTTGAAATTAATAGGTATCTTTGGCACGTTGGATGGATACGTATTTTTATTTATTTCTTATAGTGTTAACATTTGGCATACATATCGGCAACGTCGATGATACTATTAAGATTTATGTCTTTTTAATAGTAGTTAACTGTAATAGTTAACATTTAGATGATTTGCACGATAAGATATTTGTAAATGTTTTTCGGGATTTATTAACTTCCACCGGTATTCTGGATCCCTAGTCCGTGTCTAAATTAGACTATATCGGAAAACTGAAAACTGGTGATAACACAATTAGTATTACTAAAGTCGGCAACATTTATCCACTTATACATATTTAGAACTTGGTATATTTAATCGATGCGTTAATAATTTGTTAAATTTTACTTGATGGAAATATATTAAACAAGCTGTCCTGGTGAGCTTCGTACTACCTCAGAATCGATAAATGTACTCTTTAATAACTGAATTAAATTTAGTTTTTCTTCCAATATACGAGAAACATGTGGACTCCAATACGAATAAAAAATTCCATCAATCCGTTCTCATGATATTCTAAAAAAAACCATACTGTACTAACAGTGTGCAAAAAAATTAATTTGCTTAATTTTTCTAACTTCTCCGTTATTTTGTTATAGATAATATGTTATTCGCGACGGAAACAAATCCAACAAATTATACATCATAAATATATATATGTATATATATATTATTTCGTTTGTTAATACATTTGTTAAATCATTTTATGTAAACAGATTCTACTATGCTTAATCATTTCTCTGAAATCGTTACTTGCGTTAGTAAATCATTACTTATTTTTTTACACTGTATAGGCTCAGTGCTTTAACCACAATCGCACCTGATGTTCAGTGATGATGTGGTCCAGAATGGTAAACACACTAAGCCTAGATGTACTGGTTCTAAAGAGATGCTGTCGGAACACAAATGCCTGTTAAGCTATGCTTTTCGCAGGATGTTTTCCTTCACCGAAAGCTCAGGCTGATTTTAGAGTTGGATGGTGGGTTTGAACCCGCATCCATTGAGGCGAAATCGAACCGCACTACCAAATAAGTCGTCATCGCTTCAAAGTTCGTTCAAGCATTATCGGTTTTTATACTTACCTGCAAACATTTCAAACATATAGACAGCAACGTGTGCAATCGGTTTGTACTTATCAAAAGGATACCAAGAGGACCATACGAAACCGATTTCAGTCTCTTCACCCTGCCAATGATGATACAGGTATCTCACGATCGGAGTTATATTGTAGAACCATACTCCAGCAATATTAACAATGAAGTACCCTAAAGTATAACACATTAAGTGAAATCAGAATTCAATATGTTTCTGCGTTTTGTTTTCTAAGCGAGTCATATGTAGGTATGTACTAACATCGATGGGTGATGTTCAGAGCGTGTAAACTGTTATATTTGATAGTTTGGGCTTCCTGATCGAGGGGCGGCAACGGCCAAATCTCCACCAACTCTTTCAGAAGTTGATTGAACACGTCTTTCTTGTACCACAGTACGAATACCTTTGCGATGCCTGTTAAATTAAATAAACAAAAGTCATGTGTCTTTAATATAATTTTGTTACAGTTTATAGGTTCAACGCTTTGATCATAATCTTACCGAATGTTAAGTGACAATGTGGTCCAGGATGGTTAATGCTACCAAAGGCGCTATCATCGATGTACTATCATTGGTTACATATTTTGAAGGGATGATGACGCAGCGGGTAGTGCGGCCGGATTTTGCGTAAATCGACGCGGATTCGATTCCCACCTATCCGACTCTAAAATCGGGCTCAGCTTTCGGCGAAGGAAAAACATCGTGAGGTAACCATAGCATGGTGGTATGGCATTTTCTAATGATGCTTACCTGGTTAGCTTCCAGCCCTAAAGTTAGAAAACCTGTCGCCAAATACCAATAGGTGTGTTCCGCAAGTATCACTTGAGAACCAGTACCTCTAGGCTTAGTATGTTTACCATCCTGGACCACATCGTCACTTAACATTAGGTGAGATTGTGGTCAAAGCACTGAGCCTATTCCGTGTAAAAAAGAAAAAAAGTAATATGTAACTTAAAATGGTTAATATTAACTTAATACTCATCTATTTTGACTCTCTGGTTTTTGACTTACATCCATAGATAATTGGCATTTTGTACATTTCTACTGGATATCGGAGAAAAAAATACCATCATGATTTTAGGCGAAAGACGTCCACTGCTAGACATAGGACTACCCCAAGGATCACCATAACAACCGGTCTTGCGCCTTCTGCATCAAGTAAAAACAGATTCCCACAACTGTCCACGGTGCATCTTCCGGTACGTGCTCACTATTCGAGAACTCGTTGCATTTTTATTTAGTGGAATTTGCATGTAAAAAGTTATAAAAAACCGAGACGATTACTCAGGTATCTATAATTTGTTTTATACAAAACGTAATAACACTACTCACTTACATACATTTCTTTATAATGCTTTATTAAACGCTAAGGTACTATCACATACAAACCTACATATTTCGCATACTCACTGAGAGCGCCGTAACCAAATGTATGAAAAAGTGGGACGACATCCTCGACTCGTGGCGAATTGGACAACGTGAGACCAATGTACACGATTTCACTGAATACGTGGTAGCAAATACCGCAGACAGATAATATGAATATTAGTTTTTGACGTAGATATGCCGATGTATTTTTTGGACTTTCAAACGCTAGTCCGATACGGTGCATACAAAACACGCTTAGAATCAGAGACTCATCAATTTCTCTTTTCGCCTCTGCCATTGTTAATTCAGACGGTAATATTAAATAATGGAGCTTTGTGTCTGTGAGACAAAATACAATTGGGTCGAAATATAAAACGCAAGTAGAATAAGTGGAGTGTGAAGAGTTTAAATAATTTATTGTTTTATTTAAAACCGAAACCAACGGGCGGGGTTTGTGTTTAAGTTTCCAAAGCGTCAAATAAGTTTACCAACTAACAAGTTTGATGGATTGAATACACGCCTTAATCGTTTTGAAGGTCTACAATGAAATATTTTCCGAGAAGTTTTATAAATATTTTATTAGAATTAAAGAAGGGATCTTGCAAGTATTACGTGGGAAATATTTTTAAGACATAATTTGAAAATTAATAAGTAAATATTTTGAAGCGATTATAGCGCTGTTGGTAGTGTGATTGGATTGGGCGTCAATAGACGCGTGTTCGTGCCCACCTATTCAACTACAAAATCTGCCTGAGTTTTCGGAGTAGGTAAACATCGTGAGGAAACCATAGCATTGCGGTAGGTCATACCCGTCTGAGTAGCTACCACCCAGTTCGAAAATCTGTCGCTAATTAGGTGTGTTCCGGGAGCATTATTTGAGAACCAGTACCTCTAGGATCACATCGTCATTCAACACCAGATTAGATTGCGGTCAAAACATTGAGACTATAAAGTGTAAAAAAAAATTGCTTACGCACCTAATCACGATGTATGGCCCCCGTCCCCCATGTCATCACAAATCAATCCAATATACCCCCCGCTCCTCATTGATGCTTACGTAATATTTTTATACTTATAAGTGGGTTATATATATAATTATAATTATGTGGGTAAATACAATTAATAATGTCTCAATGAGAATGAAAGCCGTTATATGCAAAATGCAAATCCAACAGCTATTGCTGTTAAGTTACGTGTTAGGTTACACCAGTGATGTCAACTGCACTGTAATTACAGTACATAATTTTACTTAAATTTTAGCATTTGTTTCCTGTAATACAAAAATACAGTGCGAGAAAACTACGGAAATAAAATAATTATTAAAAATGAAGGATGGTGGTAGGGCATTTTATAATAATGTCTGCCTTGGTAGCTACCACTCTCAAGTTTGAAAAATTGTCGCCAAATACCAACAGGTGTCTTCTGGCAGTATCACTTGAGAACCAGTACCTCTAGGCTTAGTATGTTTACCATCCTGGACTACATCTTCACTTAACATCAGGTGATCCTGTGGTCAATGCTCTGAGCCTATAACGTGTAAAAAAAAAGATATGTCTTAGATTTTGTGCTCAGTGTAATACTTAATTAAAAAGTTCCTTCTTTTTGGTCGAATAGGTATCCATTATGAAAGAATAGTTTACAATGAACAAATTTGTGAAAATATACAATTTCGAAGTGATTTTTAGAAACTATTTTCTTTACTGTAAAATCACCGTGCATTACCCCTCGAGTACTAACCTGGCGTTTACGCCAGCTTTCCGTTGTTTTCCTATTGTCTGATTTTTATGGGTAATCGACATATTAATATAAAATATACTGTATTTTTGTAGTAGATGGTAAAATATTTTTTACTGTAAAACCAGACTCAGACTTAGCAACACTGGGTTACATATATATATTACCCTATATAAACATAATGCACTAAACGAGTCGCAGGAGAGATGTCTTCACCATAATTTATCACCTGGTAGATTTTTTTGCATTTTCCTTATTTGTTTTTTTAACAGGATCCTGCATACAGTTGAGAATAGAGAGACAGATTACTGGATATTGGAGTCTATCAATGTAAGTTTCTATGTTTAATTATTTTATTTGAGTCGCAAGAACCCTGATATGAAGCTCGCGGACAACAGGCACAGCTCTTAATAATTTGTTAAATTAATTTAATAAGTTTATTAAAACGCCAAGTCTTACATTACACCTTATACTTGACACCAGTAGCATGTTGACGGCTGACGTCATAGTTTTGGTAACGCTAATCTATAAGTTTTTCCCTCACCGATAATCACAAAACGCCGCTAAAGAATTTATCACTTTAAAACAATATGAAATACTTAATAGTGTCTTAATAACGTTTTTAATTGCGTAGTATTAAATTAACAGTTGATATTAATCAAAATCTTGTGTTCAACTTTTTATATATACATGTGAAGCGTGCATTAAATGGGATCTTAATAATTTAAATAACGTTACAAAGAAAAATATATATTAATACAATATTACTAAAGTTAATATCTATCAATGTAAAAATAAGATTAGTAATGCAATTTGTTATACTCTTTTATCTCTGTATTTCTTTTCAGTAATTCGATTTTGAATTATTTTATTTTTACTGAGAAATTATATAGTATCAATAATGGATTAGGAGAATATATACATTTATAAAAACTATAAGTGAAATAATAATTTTCAAGCGGAGCGGATTTCTTAACGGTATTCAAATTGAAATGTCTTCGCCACAAAATTACAGACCTGGATAATTTTCAAATTCTATAGACAGGCACGAGTATTTTAAATTTTTGATATTTTCTAATATCATGAACACGGGTATTGAATTTAAAAGTATTTCTTCATTTAGTCTATTCTAAGGATTCTTACATAGCATCCGTATTTATTTTTATTCACGGCACATTATGGTAGTTATGTCACAAACCTTGTCTCATGCTTAGTTATTTAGGACGCTGCCGTTATTTGGTTACGTTTTGAAAACCATCTTAGGTTAACGAAACGAGGTATGCTGTTAGGAAAAAAAGCTGTATCAGGAATACATTATGAATTATAATATTTTTATAGGCTCATTTTCTTATAATATCAATGTACGAGTATATGTATGTGCTAAAATACACCGTCCCAGTACTATTAATATTTGAATATTTTAAGTATATCGAAGAACATACATGTACAAATATATTTTGTAATTGAAATAAATATAAAGCATTTAAAAAAAATCCAATTGATAGAAAATTTGGAATTTTACTAAATACCTTCAGACGTTAAACTAAAAGGATTAAGATACAGAAAAATAAGTCGCTATTTAGAGTAATGCTTACCATTGTAATATTACGGTATTGTTATTATCAAATAATATGATCGTGCTATTAAATCGTTTTTCAAAACAAGATACGATCACAATCTGCGATATCGACACAAATTTGGTGTGATTTATTTGAGATTTTCCCGCTAGAAATCGCGGTGTGTTTCGGCAAATTTAGCACGCGGCCCGCAACCCGTGGCGGCTTTACAGTTCGCTACCGTTACGCGATTACAACGAGCACGCGCTCGCGATCGCGCTTGTTACGACTCTCCAGACGCATCGCGTCGTAGGGTGCTCTCTAGCAATGCTTCTATAATAACCAGTACATTCCTAAACAGACATAACAAGACTATTGTATCTCTGAATATGATTAAAGAAATAACAATGTCAGCTGAAGTTTTTATTACTAGTAAAATTTCTTGTTGTAGTAACAAATGTTATTGTACTAGAAGTTGTAAATGACTGAATACTTTAAAATAATCCTCTCAGTATTGTTAATAATCCATCTATCCATCCATCCAACCGTAAAGGCGTCCACTGCTGGACTTGGTCTTCCCCAAAGATAAGAGGGAAATTGCCATAATCGTCACGCTTGGCAGAATGGTTGGCGATCGTAATAGGTGTTTGTGGTCCTCAGAGGATGCTGCTGCTCATCGCCTGGTGTATCCCTTAATCGCCTTTTACGACACCCACGGGTAGATATGGGTGGTACGGGAGGTACTATTCTTAAGCCGGCATCACACGGCTTTATAATAGACTTCATATAAACTTTTATATGGAAGCAAATTTACTAATAGGCTGTATTAGTAGAATACGATACATAATCGGATGATGTTTAAAATATCGATTTAAGTGTTTATCCAAATTTTAAGACTCTTGAATTATTTATTAATAATATTATTAATAGTTTGAACGATGAATTTATTGCGTAAGTATCTATCGATATGTAAATAAGAAGTGTTTTGTTATTTTAATATCTAAATACTATTCGCTTGAATCAATATTTGTAATTTAATAATGGAAGTATATAACCTGAACTTTAAAAGGTATTTATTGAAGGGAAAACTCCTTTAGCGGTGTTGATTCGCGATTCTCGTTAAGGGAAAACCTTATAGATGAAGGTTACCAATGCTATGACGTCAGCAGTCAATATGCTACATTGCGTCGAAAATGAGATGGCGTTAAAGTGCTGGCGCTCAGAGATAAATAATAAAATACATACTTATGATGCCTATCGTATGTTTTCATTATGAATATAAGCTATATGAAAATGTATTATTTGTTGGAGCGCCAATAATAGATGTAAAAACCAGACAAATATGTTAACTCTTAGGTTATGTTAATAATTTCGGTTAATAAATTGTAAAATTTCAACAATAAATAACGCACTTTTTCACTTCTGTCGACAGTACCCATGGATGCCTAGACAATTTTTTTATTGTGTATATGTTAGAAATTGTATGATAACATACATAATATATATAAATAGGAATTAATGTTACATTGTATATTTGTCCTCTATAAATTCATAAATCATACATACGTTCATTAATCATTAATTACGTTAATATAATAATAAGGCTCAAATAATAATAATATTACGAGGGTTTATTTATAATCCATCCATCCATAAATTCAATCGAAAGACGTCTACATATGATGTCTAAGATGTCTACGGACATAGATCTCCCCTAAAGGTCTCCACGACGACTAGTCTTGCGTTGTGTCATTCATAGGAATTGCCATAATCGGTACGCTTGGCAGGCGGGTCGGCGATCGCAGTAAGTGTTTGTGATACTCAGAGGATGCTGTAGCCCATGCCCTGGTTTATCCCTTAGTCCCCTTTTACGAGACCCACGAGAACGATACGGGGTGATACTATTGTTAGGCGGCACCACACGGACGGAATATTTCAGTTATAATAATCGTAGTCCGTGAAATTGTTCTGATCGGATCTAACTGTTCGACGTTTAACGGAAATTACGACTGAAGACACTCTTGAATATTTTATAAAATTTTGTATTTGTGACTCCTAAATCTTCATGTTATAAACGTTTGCTTGGTTCAAAGTTGAGGACGATCAATTATAAATTAACTAAATAGAATAATAATGTGAATAACACATTCAATTAATAATGTGTAATTGATTATTTATCTATAGATATTTAAAACGGTAAAGTCAAGCGGTATTTTAGAACCAATGTTATTGCAGAGAACTCTGTTCAAATTTTTGTTCAAGAATTTAAAAATAATTTGATAGCTAATTTAAATCAGGATATAAGGATCTTAATAAAAAAAAATTGCAGTTAATATTTGTCTCATGTAACAGGATGAGATTTTAATAGAATCTTAAATAACATAAGTGGTTAATAATAATAAAATATTTTACAAGAGATAACCTTGTCACTGAAATCCTGCCACTTAAACTTCCCCAAATACCAATTTAGATATTTCCTTACTTTAAAATAATATTAAACTTAAGAAGAGATTACATTAGCGCGCACTATTGATGTGTGTATTCGCACATAGAGAAGTGTTGATTGCTTAATTGGTAGTGTGGTCTGTTTCCACGCCTATGGATGTAGGTTTGAACCCACTATCCAATACTGTGATGAGCTTGAGCTTTTAGTGAAGGAAAATATCATAAGAATCATCATGGTGGGATAGGGCATTTTCTAACGAGCGCTTGGGCTGCTGCCACTCTAAAGTTTGCAAACCAGTCGCCAAACACCAATAAGTGTGTTTTTTCAGCATCACTTGAGAGGCAGTACCATTCTGGACCACGGCGTCATTTAACATTAGGTGAGATTGTGGTCAAAGATCTAAGCCTAAACGGTGTTAAAAAAGTATGCGGATGTGAAGTAAGAAGCGATAATACTAAATATTATAACTTAAGTGGCACAGACTCTACGTGCAACTGAAGAAAAACAATCTTTTGATTTTGGTAACCTTTTAAATAACGCTAGAGAAAAAGTGACAAATTTATATTATACTGTAACTATATTAATAAATAAACAATAAATTTATAAGTAAGCGCAACTCCGCGTTAAATTGCGTGAAATAATCCAACTGACTAATTTAAAATAATCGTTGAACATTCTACGAAGTAAAAGTGCTGCGTATTATCACAGTTTTGAACGAGCGACCCAGTTTTTATTGATCATGCTGATCGCCAGCAAAAAAAAACTCTCGAACACTAAATAAAAGGTGCGAAAACCGAAGTGAAACAGATTTAAGTTCTGGCTACTTCGGAATATAACAGCAAATCAGAAGTAACACAGCAGAGAAACTTATTTGATTTTCGCATACTCAGTGTCTATCTATGATCTTTTGAATAAATTATTTACGAAAAATTCCAACCTCTTTACATTATTCTTTTAAATTGCGTTTTATAAGATTAATCATTGTTAGTGGATAGATAAATTGGCTACTTGTGTTACTTTAAATTATTTACAATTTCAACCTACTTGTTTTATTAATGTATTAATGAGGAAATAATTTAGTCAAAAAATTTAAAGTTGATTATTTAAAAAAAATCAAGCTCCATACCATAATGTACGAGCCTGTGCTTTCCGTGAAAGACAACGTGAAATAAATCATAGCGTGGTGGAAGGTCTGTTTATATTGAACATTAAAATAACAACTATTTACTTAATACATATGCTATATGTACTAAAACATAATATAAAAAAATTTAATTGCCTCTGTGTTTTTTCCAGGTAATCTCCAGAACGGCTGGACCGATTTTCACGAGTCTTATTTTAGCAGATAACTGAAGTTATTCCGCGTAAAATTATTAAGGTTCCGTTCAAAAAATTAAAACTCTTGTAATTATGAATAAAATACGATTCAATGGACCATTGAATATTATTTTCCGATGTTTATTTAAAACTATATTACCCAGTGAAGAATGTATGAAATGCGGGCCGAGCCGCGGGCGCACAGCTACTCCTTTAAATAAGTGTTACATCACATTAATGTAATGCACCAGCGGTTAATATTTCTACTGACAAGCTGCGCCATTTGACTATTGACGTTCACTACAACGAAATCATAGTAATGGATTAAGTGCTAACAACACTAACATAATAACCTAAATATTGTATAAGAATTTGTTAAGACTACAAAAAAGATATCGTACCTAATGCAGCTATGGTCTGATGCTATGGCTGTGTTTTTTCTGTCTACTTAAAAGACTGTCTGAGGTTTCATGGAGAGATGATAGACAGGTTAAAGAAAAATACAAATTCATTTCCAAAACAATCAACTCTTATAATCTAAGACGTATTTGTTTCTATTGCACAAATGATTTTGAACTGGATCTTGATCACATCACTTAAAGCAGAGTGATTAAAATAAATGCACGCTATTCCTCGTTTACTGGGACAAGTTGTATGTAGTATATTCGCATTTTGTAAGCGTAGTTTGAATTTACATTTGGGTTTTTTTTACTGACGAAACGCTGTTGACCAGAAATGGCTTGACAGCTTTACCGTACTTTGAGACGAGCGTTAAAGGCGCTAAGCCTAAAAATAGTAGCCAGTGCAAGGGCACCAAAATGGTACGAACTTCGGCTTGAGGTACTAACCGTGATAATAATTCCGCGCAATAAATCTGCATCGCGCTAACCGAGCGGTTAGTAAAACTGTAAAGTAAAAAAGGTCCTTTACGGAACCTATCCACCTTGCGTGGAATGTGCAAGTATGTGTGTGCGGTATGGTGCGTGTTCTTACATTGAGTTTAAATTCTGTAATCTATAAGAGAAACTGATGATAAAAGCTTTCGCTTAGAAATAAATATACGAGCAACAAAGAAATAACCATTGTTGAGGTAGCCACCTAATCCAACTCCACGACACAATGGATAAATAGACTTCCATTTGAAATTATATTAGGTTGATTACTTCGCTCCGTCGCGTCGACTTGTAATTGTTTTCTTTGCAACGGGTGCCAGCGCTCATTATACAGCAGCAAAGACAAGTTGTTATTTTCTTAGCCGGAGCCATCGGCTACGTACATCATTAGGAGCCGAGTAATTGAATCTTACGCAAATAAAAATAGATCCAAACTTGCCGTGTGCGGTGTAATTTAAGATTTTCATCGCACAGTTAATGAGTGAGCCAATGCGAATCAACATTAACTTTCACTGATGTATGTATCGGCGTTTAAATGTTGGCCTTAAATTCTTCTTTGGGAAACCAACCGCAGGAAGTTAAATTAAAAAGACCGTTTAACAACTTTTATTTTTTATTGTTCAGCAGAAACCATTAGTCAATAATTAAGCGTTAAGCTTATTTTGTTATTTTTTTTATTAGCTTTTGAATTTCATGATGTAGGTATTTAGGTACGTATGTCATTGTATAGTCAATTAAATTTCATTTGTTGACCTTAAAACAACGTGCTCCTCGATATTTCTATTTATTTATTTATCTATATTAATCACCTACTAGGTGAGGACGAAAGAGTTTATCTTTTTCTATCGTTTCAAACCTTGTTATCTTTATCAATTTAGGTCTAGATATAAATGTGTCGAATGCTATTTTTTTTTCTTATGATCAGTATTTATTCTCTTAAATTCGTATTAATCATTCTCATCTATCTCCACGTACGTTCATATTGTATATTATTTAGTTGTTTTTTTTAAATCATTGATATGGTTGAAGTTGTCAAAGTAATGGAGCATAACTGCAATATATGCAATGCATAAATGCATAGGTTCGACTCTCTTTTAGACGACGCATTTTACATACGTACCTCTTTCTTTCTTATGAGTTTTACTAGTACGACTTTACATCTCTAAATATAAACATAACAGCTATTTGTTTAATTTCCTTAGCATATTTAAGATCCCGGGTTCTTCTCCAGCTGTAGCTCAAGACGTGCTCCGGTCTTCAACCGGGGAAGTTCTTATAATTGTTTCCAGTGCGATAAGGTTACACTTCATGCACTTGGAACACAATTCACATCACATACTTGCACACTACATGCAAGGTATGTATGTTCTGTAATGAATCTTTTATTTATCATTCTTTAGCAGATAGGTTAAGCTTGGACGAATTCTGCGGCCAACAACCCAAGCCGAAATTTGTACCATTGTGGTATCCTAGATAATATTTTCCAGCAGAGTGCCCTAACCCTATCCCGGCTTAAAGACCGGTGAATAGTTATTTAAATATATATTTTTGTTTGCTCCTATTATCGTGTATTGGATAAAGTATAGAGTAAACGTTAGAGATAATTTAGTTTACGATTTTAATATGCAAAATTAACCGAATTAGCTAGTAATTTCGCATAGTGGTATGATTCACAGACATATACATTATTATGTGTTAATGGCATTTAAGATGATGGATGCACGACTTGAGAGTTGAACTGTTCTGTCACGCACATCTTGTACATAAATGAAGCTTATACACTATTGGTTAACATAAACATACTGTGTATTACAATATGAATTGTCTTTCATTTAAGAAAAGTGCAATATGGTAAATTAACTTAAAAACAAAAATGAGAGTTTATTGAATTCTATTAAAGTTTCGTTTTTAAAAAACTACTTTGATATACCTAGTTTTTGATGGTTAATAAATGTGAACATGAAAGAATTCACAAATACCGTTTTATGATATCGGAATAAATTTTAAACCATCTTATAAAGATGTAAAATTGAATTTTTTATATTGTAATTTAAAAAAATATTTCTCCTGTATTTCTACTTCATCAGTGGGTAAAATAGGCTATATTTGATGTAATTAAAGATTTCTGTATAATCGTGCGAAGCCGGTGCGAAACTCTAGTAAGATTAAATAAGATGAAATTTGATAATTTAACTAACTATGGAATCCTTCTCAATTATATAATGGTAAAACGCATTGAAAATGATGTTTTTTTTTTTAAATAAAGAATAAAAGTTTTTACATGAATTAATAAACTCCTCATCATCTGGTCTATTGATGTAATTTCGAATATCATTTAGTTATGTATAGTCAGAGCGTAGTTAGGGTTACCAAGCGTTATATTTACAAATTGCTTCATATAGCTCAGGGGCGTTTTATTGAAAATTCGATATTTCTGTTCCTTTGAGAAGGGCCTTCGGCGATGGTGAGATTTTGTGTCTTGTGCGTGCGCTGTAAGAATGACAGTGCCGTGGCATATCGATGCGCAGGAGTCCGTTATACGGCGTCAGGTTACCGCCACGTCTATATAAGACCGTGGCGTCTTCTTCATCATTTCATTTCGTTTCAAGACACTCGGTCGGTTGCGTGCCTCTTGTCACGCCTGCGGTGTCCGATTCGAGTGTTCGCGTTGTCCACTAAGAAATCCATTTGGTCAGTGTTCGCGGTTTTGTTCCCGGGACAATAGTTTGGTTTCTTGTGAACATTGTACGTAAGATTGTTGAAGATCGTGAAATATCTTAAGGCTCAGGTATATTTTTATGATTACTATTTTCACAATTTTTTTATACTCTTTTTGTAATATATTAAATCACTACTCAATTATATACGTTAGGTACGTTAAATATTTGGCTGTAAATTTAATAAAGACTTGCGTAAATGTCACCAAACAGTTGTTAAGTTGATATAAAATATACACAAAATTTAGTTCTGTTGTCAAGTGGTGAAGAAAGAGCTTTAAATGCTCTTCATTAAATGCATAGTATGCACAAAAATTATAAATAATGTATTTCTGTCCAGTATTTATATTTGTGTACAAAATTATAAGTATTATGACTGCGTAAGTGACAGTTGTTTGAATTGATTGATGTCGGAGCAAATACAAAAGTGAGGTTATTAAAAATAAGGAAAACCAATTAATCGCCGAGTAGCGCCCAGGTCTTGTGATTCAGGTGTAGCTTTAAGAGGCCTTTTTCCGATATATCAACACTCACCTTCACTGCTCGTGTTTCTGTCACTGCCCACTCTAATTATGTTTAAAGCAACCTGCACGAGAAATAAGCTGTGCAAAATAAATCGTTAGTGATAACAGAATATCAAAATATTCTATCTATAATATCACTTATGTATTTAAATAATTAATAAGTTACTCGTTATTTTGATTTAGATGAAATGGAGACAATAAAAGATTATCTATATTATTTTCTCATAACTTGCTTCGGAATTAAGAACATATATATTCTAACAAAAAAAAATTCCAAACAAATTATCATTTTAATAAAACTATCCATGGTATCCATGGTACATGGTTATGGTTTATAGGGTCTAGATTTAGTTTTAGGAATTTTAATATACTTTTCATAGGAATAAAAATAAGAGAAAATTTAAGTTTAGTTGAGAAAATTATCGCACACTTACTATATCGTATAATAATGATTAATATTCTTTTTACTCTTACTTGTGAGTGAACACTTGCACACTTTTAAAATAAAATTGAACTAAACAAAGAGAATAGTGAGGTTTTAATAGCATACCTATAGGTTAACATAATCTCCATATAAATACGGACGAAAGCACATAATTTGTATATGTTGAATACGTTAAAAAATCTTATTGGAAACATATCAAATTCATTTTACAAAAATAATTATTAATTACATATACGTATCTTAGAAAACTTTAAAATTTGTAATATACGAATATTACGAACTCGATAATTTTCAATAAAATGACCTACAAACCTTGAAATGACAATTTAATTATTTTCGCAGCATACAGGAATTATGTATGAAAGATTTTAATGTTTCAAAATGACTCAATTTTCTGGACGTATTATTAGTGTTATAAACGAATGTCTTATTATTTGCAGTATTGAGTATTTCACTGTATAGAGATGGCTGTCAAATGCAGACAATTCAAAAATTTTAAAGCATTGAGTAGACTTTTAGTCGTCTATGAAATAAATGAATGGTAATAAGGAAAAGAAAGTAACAATTGACAGATAAGATTATATGTGTAAAATTATCTAAAAAGAAAAGTACTTTAAAGTTAATTTACGATTAATTATATATTACGATGATTCATGGTGAACAAAATCTATTGATTTTACTAATAATTAAAATTAATTACATTGTTCTTATCACAAATGTTATCTTTAATATGTCGATTACCCATAAAAATGAGACAGTATGAAAACAATGGAAAGCTGGCGTAAACGCCAGGTTAGTGCTCAAGGGGTTAAATATGAGGAAATATGGAGTTATTATTCATCTAGTAGAGAACATTCGATTGAAAATTTGAGGAAAATAAATTATGTTTTTAATATATTATTTTTTTTAATCGATATCACTAAAACTCGGTAATAGATATAAAACAAAAAAAAAAAAGAAAATAAGTTACAAAACAGAGGTGAAAAATGCACTTCATTATATTTTTCGATCTTTGTATGTAGATAATGAATCTCTTATAACTTCTAGTCATACAGCATACGAAATAAAATATTTCTTATTATTCTGATTAATATAGTTATTTGTATAATTTAATAGTATAATAATTTATATAAATATTGTCCAAACTACTTTAGATCTTAGTGATCTAATTTATAATATGATACATTCAAGAATCCTGACGTTATAAAATACATTGGAAAGTTGTTTATCTTTTTTATAGAATAGACAAAGTCTCTCTGTCTTTTCAAATCTCAATTACATTAACAAATTATAGGAAATAATCAGATGAGTACCTACATCATTATATTTTATATGAAGAAACGAGAAAAGAATAAACAAGTATGTTAATTAATTTTGAGCAGCAACGAACGGCCGACAGAGAAACTTAACTGAATTAAAAAGGATATTTACTAATTATACCTTTTACATAAAAAGTGTGTCATCCTATAATGGCCTTTCACATTGAACATTTCACCCAAAACTGTATTTTACGCCCAAGTTATCGAGATATCAATAAAGTCTTTTAAATATTTGAACTAGCTGTATGCCTGCGGCTGCCCCCGCGTCTCATATATTCTTCACTGCGTTTTAATATTTTTATAAGGAACCCTTATAAATGTTTAGTACTAAAAAAAATATTTCTCATAAATTCAAGCACTTGCCCGTAAAACTGACCATTGAATCGGATTTTATTCAAATTTTTGTAAGTTTTTAATTTTTTTACGCGGATTCCTAATTATTTTCAAAAAGTTAAAAGTACGCGGAGTAAAGTTAAAAGTTCATCATTTATCTACCAAAAAAAGTCGAAAGCCGAAACAAACAGACGTACAAAATTTTTTAAAATAGTATTTTTGGTGTAAGCGTCGTATATATACATTCATATCTTTTTATTAAAACAATAGTATTTTGACATTCTTTATTTATTAGTATAGATAATACATTTATCCTTGTAATTTGTATGTTCAAACACTGAAACTATACTAACGATAGTAAACGAGTTTGAGAAAGAAGATGATAAAATAATTGCCGTTATTACTAGAGAATTACTCGCGAACACAGTCCGTTCTGGACCATTATAATATGCACTTGCATGAGACACCAAGCGCTTGCTTCAATATCAGAAGCTATTGTTAGTGTACTTTTTTCTTACAGCAAATTGTCTTAGAAATTACTATGCATTCGAATTCGCTACTTATTATGCCACTGTAATGTCTTCGATATTCTTTTAAAAAAATTATTTATTTATTCATAAAACAACATACATTAAATTCATAGAAATATTAGTTTTTATTCAAAACCAATTGACCCGCAAGATATTATGTTGTTTTTTTTATGTTCAGTTGCACGAGCTTTAAGTTTACTAATAAAAAAAATTGCAAAAAGTTTTAACGACATACTTTGATTTGAAGGATTATGATCGAACTATTACCACTAGGCGAATTTTAATTTTAGGATAAAATGTGTTTTTTTGCGATTTTTCTAGAGAGCTTTACTGTTGCAAACTTTTATATCGAGTCATTTATATATCGGGATCATAGCATTAGTGCCAAAAAGAGAACTATCTACTGATAGTGTCGCTCTTATCATTATGATTGAGAGTCCTTACAATAATTATGATTTTTGTAGTCCGTTCGAATATTCTAACTTTCTTCTGTTGTTATCTTAATTTTTTTGCTAAAAACTTTTCAGGTCAATAATACGCAATATAAAAAAGAATTGCCGAATACATAATTCGAATCTTGACTTATGATTATGAATACATAAATACAAAAATCTTATAATAAATAAATTTAGCTTTCTTTTGTTTATTTCTTTATTAGTAACAAATATTTTTAAAAACAACCTCTTTTGTATTATAAGGTATCATTTAAAAAAATAAAAACAAATCAGTCCATGTGATTTTTAGTGATGTGTTTATCAACGAACCTTTAATTTTTTGCATATTCTTATGATATAAAATAAGTTATGTAAGTAAGTGTAAGTAAGAGTATAGCTATTATAATAGATTCGAAATAGTTAAAAAGTTAAACGTGTTAAAATTTCACAATGTTGAATGTTTGTAGTACATGTATGATATAATATTTGTGTGATATATCTTAGGATAGTTTATCTTAGTCTAGATCTTAGTCCTATATCTTAGCACAGTTTATAGTTTTGTTAAATATAACTATCGGTTGCTATAAATAATTTATAAACTACTAATCAAAGAACTTTTCGTCGTGCGTGTGTGTGCTGTATAATAGATACAGGTTGTTACGTTTACATGTTCGGATCTAAGACTTGTTCAGAAACTGGTTACGCAAACGCATCGGTGTACAGGATCCTCGTTATTAAAATTTTTATGGACATGTCTTTGACCAGGACGGTCTGTGTTGTTAGATGAAGCTATGAAAATTCAAGTTTAGTATTTCATTCAAAACACTAGTTATTGATAAAGATATAAGTAAAGAAAGAACAAGGACTGTGTTCATACAAATTCCTACGGTAGTTATTAAAATGTAATAACAATATTCGTAATTTATTTGTTTATTTATTAAGTATTTGACGCTATTATTGTGAAGAAAAAAAACAAAATCAAAGTGTTTTAAAATTTAGAGTCTTTAAAAAATTTAACATAATTTTATTTTAGCTACATATAGGCAAAGAAGTAAAGAAATACATCCAGAAATTTTTCACTTATGTTTATCAGCCATTTTATTTTTTTAATGTTTTTTGTTAAGAAGCTAGTGATGATCTTTAGTGTTGCCAACATAAAAAAAGTTTTTTTTTAAATTTGTTTTTTATAACGTATATAATTTTTTATCACCGGGAAAATACTAGCATATTTTAAATGATTATAATTTTCAAGCCATGACATAATTTACATTATTTATACCTATATTATTAACAATATTTAAAGTCTACAATCATGAAGCAATAGTAGAATAGTTGTAGGATATGGCCGTGATTATAACATTATTATCTATAAAGTAGATGCACATCACGTCAACGATTATTAATAGAACCTGTCTCTCGCTAGGGTCGTTGTGTCTTATTTGCACTGTAAGTTGAAATAACTTATTCAATTTAAACACTAAAAAGACACTCTAAATTACCCATATCCGTTCTATAAGCCACTTCTTCATTGATACGAAGAAAATCAGTAGGAAGCTAATTTTTCAGATATAAAATAAAGAAATCAATTCAATTCAAAAAATTCAGATTCATGCAACAATTTACAAATTAATATTAACTCATACCATGAGTTAATATTTCATTTAACTTGTCAACGACAATTGTGTAATAAATAAAGAAGCATAAAAACTAATCGATCAACGACCCGTTCGATAACTCCAGCTCTATGTTATTATTGCAAAAACATGGCCACTGTAACCACATGCGTGGGCATAACCAGTCGGTTGATTTTTTGCGATCAAGTGCAAGCGACCTTGACCGTATGTCGGCCCGCCCAATTCATCGGCCGGCCCACTTATGAGCTCTTACTTGTATATGTACTATGTATTGTTTGTAAACTCTCAATTGTATTATCGAAGGTCGGGTTAAAATAAAAGCCACATTTAGGTAGAGTTTCAAGCTGTGTTGGCTGTTACCTATTTCTGTCCGATGTTGGGTGTTGGCTTATTGTAAGGCACGCAACTCTGACCTAAGAGAACTCTCATCCACCGGTATGAAATCAATGGTTGTGTGCTTATGTTTCTATAACCAGTTCTGTGTATGCATTTAAATACTACCCTACTCCATCTGCTATCTTTTCTGCAACATACGTGGATGCAAGCAAAACTTGCTTAAGATTTAAATGCAAAAGCATCACAGTCTCGCATTTCTCTTGTGCTTGAAATATTTGCATCATCGTATCGTACTACTAAGGTTATTGGCTGGCCAATATGGGTAACCGGTCTGACTTTCTTTACAGTGCTAGTGAATTATCTCTTACTGACTAAGGATTGGACTCCAGACTTGATTAGTTGTAATGGGTTGTAGACTACAATAATAGTAATTTAATATTATATGAGTTTACAGCCCGTTAGCTATTTCTTTTATATAGGTATAAAAACTTATGGATTCGATTTAAGGGATATCAAACAGTAAAGTTTTGTGATTGAAAAATATGTTTATTGTTCAAAAATATCATGTTTATTCCAATAGGTCCAAATTAGTATTATTACCATATATGAAATTCATTGTTAGGGCCTTACGTAATTACAAGTATACAATTGTAATTTCATTAAAATATTAAGTAGCATTGTACATATTATATCGCTCATTTGAGATAACTATAGTTAATGTTTGAAATTAACCATGTAAAACGGGTTACATGTAATGTAAAACTACATTGAAATCAATTTACATGTTTTCCAGTGATGCACATTCGACTAAAGCAAATTTTATCCGACCGTAAGGAGCAGAGCAGTAATTATAAATGTCAACCTACCTTTTATATATGTATATGCCATTAATTGGTCACTATTATATTTCTGTTTTAATACTATTCATATAATTATTAAATTTCTATGAAATTTGTATGTTACTATGATTAGCGAGTTCAGGGATTTTAACTTGTTTTTATATGAAGGCTGAAAATAGAATCTAAGTGTAATGTTGTTACTGTATATTCTGTGTATGTAACACCAAGTCCGCATATACGGCTTCACTACTTTCCCCCGACCCAGTGCCCTCAACGCCGACTCATTCGACCCACAATCTTACCATTCCATAATGTCTCGCATTTTATTTGAAATTCACCTGGGCTCATTACACGTTTACTTTACTGTTATATCTTAATAAAGTTTATCTACTGTTGTTAACAATGGCATGACTGTTTGACAGTGAGTTACGGCCAGTGTTGTTAGACATAATTATGTTAGTAGGAAAAAAATTTAAGAGTTTTAAGTGTGTATAAACGTATTTTTGATATGTGTACTATGCATTGGGGAATAGTCTATTTTACTATTATTCTGATTACTTTTCCTATACTCTCATATATATTATTAGCGTAACAAATACTAAAACCTGACCAGATAATATATATCTACGAATTTTAAAAAAAAACATGGTAATCGGTTTATTGGTTCTCGAGTTATAAGGCTACTAACGAACCTATAAACGTTGCTTTTACATAGGTAATGTAAAGATATCGCATATAATTTGATTACTATATTTATTAGATATGTTTGGTAAACGTTATTGCGAGAGAAAATGAGAATAATGTTCTCTTATTTGTCGAATACTATAGGTAAAAATTATTTTTGACAAAAACGTGTCTTCTAAAGCAATTTAAATAAAGATTATTATCATCATATTAGGTGGGCAAGTTATGAAACAGAAAATGTGTTAATAAAAGTGCAATCACATTTTTCAAGAAAGAAAGAACCGAAAGAAAGAAAGAAGAAGACCGCAACTATTATATATTTTTCTTCATAAGAATATTGAATGTTTTTGAACTGTTGACGTACAATATCGAATCAGCACGTCGTCCTATTGCAAATTGCATTATGATGAGTGGTTGGTTACCTGTTTCGAATTACATTATTTTCGGATTCATTATTATTACGTTCGTAGCGAAATAGTTATAAATCAGTGCAGATGGACGTGATACCGCACGAGCTTCAAACACGGCATCTCACGTGCGCGGCGCCGTGCATCCATCGCCGATAAATGTGCTCTAATGTCCGTGTAATTCAATCGTATGAAATTTAAAACGATTTCTTCTGAAGCAAATACAAAGTCTAGACGGCAATGATTGCCTCCAGAGATAGATAACACGGTACCTGGAGTTAGTCTAATGCAGAAAATTGTTTTTTCTCCAAAGTTCTATATCTATATTACAGAATAAATTTTAAATTATTGCCATTTTTTTAGCAGTAACTTTTTTTAAAACTCAGTGCTTTGACCACAATCTCAGCTAATTTTAAGTGACAATGTGGTCCAGGATGGTAAATACACTAAGCCTAGAAGTATTGGCTCTCAAGTGATGCTGCCAGAACACACCTATTGTTATCTGGTAACAGGTAACAACAATAAGGCAATAGGCAACTTGAAGGTGGTAGGGAATGCAATGGTTTTTTCACGATGTTCTCTTTGATCGAAAACTGTGGCTTATTATAGAGTTGGATAGAAGGGAACCTACGTCCATTGAGGTGAAATCCGACCGCAACTACAGACTGAGCCATCATCACTTCGTATCGTATCTTCCATACGTCCCTATCAACGTCATCTCTTCAATTACTCCGTTTTATTTCATATCATTTCTTACACACTCCATCCACACTTTCTTTGGCCTTCCTCTACTTTTCCATTCTTCTACATTCATGCTCATTACTATTTTACCGCCCACATGCGCTTCTTCTCTTCGCATAATATGCATATACCACGACAAACGAGAACCTTTCAAATTTCTACCACATATATTCATACTTTATTTTATCCATTGTTATTTCACCACATATCCACCTCATACATATCACGGTGAGGTAAAAACATTATGAGAAAGCCTCGACATTCGAGACATGATCTCGTCTATATTTGATGAAAAAATTATTGAATCCACCTGTAAGTTGTTGACTCGAAAGTTGAGTAAGATTGTGCTCCCTCATTCCATAGATAAAGATGTTTGTTTCGACAGTGTAGGATTTTTTAAAAGGTTATATTATGTTGAATTATTTCAATGTAGAAGTGAGAGAAAACATTTTGCTTAATAAATAAAACCATAATATTTAGGTAACATTTGAAGGAATAAAAACTAACTATTTAATTTTTTTTTTTAAATTAATATTACAATAAATGTTTAAACAATAACTACTAAACTAAGGAGATAGAAATATAATCGCTGGATAAATAGGAACAAAAATTTGTTTTTCTATTTCCATTTTTAAAATACGGTACCTTTATTTTACAACACGTACCAGCAGTAATAAAGTTGATAGTTGACCGAACTATAACGCTTGGTATAATATTATTAAGATCATTAAATTAGATAGATAAAAACTAGTTGATAATATGTAAGGGTCATTCGATAGAGGCACATACACATTTGCCGGTTTGGTAGCATGATTCATTTTTAATATGTCGATTACCAATAAAAATGAGCCAATAGGAAAACAATGGAAAGCTGGCGTAAAAGCCAGGTTAGTGCTCAAGGGGTTAAAGGTATAATACCAACACGAACATATACTTTATATGTCCACAGAATTTATCTCTTTATAAATAGCTCATCTTATTAGCTGGTAGATATGAGAAAAGATTAATTCGATCTCATGATAAATATTTATAAAAGGCGTTGAAAACTGGATTACAAAAACTAGATCAAGATTAGTTTATAATAGGCTATTAACTCGAAGTGCAGGTCGCTTCTAGGAGTTTATTTTTGTTACTCTGATATGTTCACCAAGTTAAACGGGAATTTATCGTAATGTCGTATCTTGTTTAAGATTTTGCGACCGGAGGAAACAGTTAGAATTTCTTAAATGCTTGGCGATTTTAAAAATACCTACTATTTTAAAGTATCAGAATTCATTACCATACTGTCGTGGCCGTTTTATAAAAAAAAGTTTATCAAATATTTATTTCAACATTGTTAATATGTCGATTACATTTAAAAACGAGACAATAGGTAAACAATGGAAAGCTGGCATAAACGCTCTCTCTTTTATGTAAAATTGATCTTGGTTTTAAATTGAAAATCATACATGTATTATGTACTTAATTTAAAGAAATGTTAATTTGTTTATTCTGTATAAGCTTAGTACTTGGAGTACAATCTAACTTAATGATTATGTGATGTAAGGTACAAGATGATAAGTAAGTCTTTTAAATACTCCACTTTTATTTCTTGTCAGTATATTACAGTGTTCAGAAAAATATTGATATAACGTATCCCGGTAAAAGGTTTATTGAACTTTCAGACACTTAATACTTAAGAATATTTTCGAAACTTAAATCAAAATTAGATTAGTAAAAATGTATATATACTTTTCTTATAGGTTAAATTGTATTTTTGGTAATAATGTTTGAAAATAATTCAATATAAAAATGAAATCGATGACGGCGTAGTTGGTGGTGCGGTCAGATTTCACGTCGATGGACGCAGGATTGAATTCACACATCCAACTCTAAAGAGTTTAAATTTTGAGTGAAGAAAGCCATATTCTTCGTAGGGCATTATCTACTAATACCGCCTGGTTAACTACATCCCTAATGTCACTTAATATCAGTTGAGATTGTGGTACTCACTTGTACTGCGTAAAAAAATAATCTTAACATAAAATGCTAATTTTTATTGTACTTTTATCTTCGTGTGGTTATAAATAAATTCGTTAAATGCAATGAAGGTAAAGTACATGATATGTATCGCGTATACGATTGTGTCGCGCTGTGTCGACAGCCTGCGACCCACTAACGTGATGAATGAGCGTGAAAGTGCATAAGCACTATTTACGTCTAAATGTGTCGGTTGCCGGAATCGCTTTTAGCAAAAGTTGAAAGAGAAACATATGAATGTTGTTAAACTTCCGGTGGAAATGATTATTATATGAATATTATTAATTATATAGATCGTGTTTGAGACGTTTATAGATAATTATTAATTGTTGATATATAATATTATGTTTATAGCGAATAATTTCAGAATTCATATAGTTATAGCAATGTTGTAGTTTTAAATACGTGGTTATAACAATCCACTTTATAATTGCTGTTCATTAAGAATGTGGTAATTTTTAACACTAATAGATTATCCATGTAAACATACTGTTATACATGTGACGGTATGTGAAAAAGAAAGTAAGTGACCTACTTGTAAAAATATATTTTATTCCGGTAGATTTTATCGAGTTTTTTTTTATATTATTGTTTCTGTTTATTTTATTTATTTGGAATGTCACTCGCTCGTTTCACTTAAAGTGGGGTAGTGTAACGGTCACACGGGCGTCAGTAACGCGAGGCACCGGCGCATGGCACATGGGAATTATACCACACCATGATTGGCTTGTTTTTCTATGCAAACATCGAGAGAGTATGTAATGTAAATATTATATTATTAATATAGATATTAGATTTGATTTATTTTGAAATCACAATTCAAATACAATTTATCCATAGGTTTATTAAATTTTAGTAAACTACTCAGTATTCCTTTTATTCGGTATGAGAGGGGAGTACGGAACGAAGATTTACCTTCAGAATTGAGATAACAAATAAAGTGAAAAGTCTTAAAAATCTTTCATTATTCTAATTTCTTTTATAAATTGACAAAATTATTTTAATACCTAAAATCAATTAATTTTTTAATTTAAATTAACTAAATGCTATTCTATAACTAAATCGGTAGGGCCTAAAGTTAGGTGTAGCCGACACCTAACTTTTAGGCGAGCACTTAGAGACTCCGCTGGAAGAGTAGTGACTAACACAAGAGCATCAAAGTGATAATTGGCTTAGGTTGCTACCTAAGATATAAATTCTGCGCAATAGTCCCTTACAGAACCCATATATTATGTTAGATAGGTTTTATATCACGCAGAACATCCTGAACCGCAGCTGGAGAAGGGCCCAGACTTTATACCTTGTAGCAGCTTAAGCTGAGGTGCGTATCATTTTGGTGCCCTTGTGCCGGTTACCATTTTTAGACTCAGCGCATTAAGCGATTAACCTCGAAGTTCGGTGAAGATGTCATTCAGGCCAGTAGCGTTTTGTCAGTTACAGTAAAGAGCTTGTGAATTTTTATGTAGGATTTCTACGCATAGTATACCCAAAATAATTACAATGTTTACAACACGGGCGTTGATCCATGCATGAATAATGTCACTGGATTTTTAGCGATTATGCAAGTAACTTATTATTCTATGAAATATGAAATCAAATACTTTACGATTAAAATATAATAAAGTCTAAACTAGTTTTTAGAATGTACGTAGAAAAGATTGAGTTGAAAATTTACTTAATGGTATGTTGAATTATTACCTTAGCAAAGATATGAGAGCACGTATATGAAATGGTTTTTTTTAACATGTTTTTTCTTAGATATCAGCTTATATAATTATAAGTGGTTTTATTGCAGTTAAATGCAATATTCCCACGCAAAACGAGTTACACCGGCGCCGAGCGGGAACAGATGTTTGACGGTTTATATTTTACTTTTAAAGCTGCATCCTTCCATAAGATAGACGTCCGAGTACGCAGAAGTAATACTTTTATTTTTAACTGAGATATATTTAGTTAGTAAACGTTTTTTCGTACTATTTATGTAAGACTTTGATTCATTTTTATTTCTTTATCAGTTTGAGAATATTCGTTAAGTGTTTACAATACATCGTCGAGTATTCATTTATTTCCTTGTTATTAAGCGCTTATTAAGTTACTGTTCCCTGGGGCGATTAATGAAATAATATTTTTATATTTATCCATACATGTCTACTATGAAGGAAATTATAATTAAACGTGGCTCAATAACCTGGCGTTTACGCCAGCTTTCTATAGTTTTGCTATTGTCTCATTTTTATAGGTAATCGACATATTAAATAGGCTATAAAAAGGATCATCTAGAATAATCTGGAATCGACGACTCTTAAAGAGTGATCATTCTTTAAGAGAGTATAGGCATATGAAATTTATAATGTGAATATATGATTTATAAAATTTATCAGATTGTACATTTTTTTTACATGATATAGGCTCAGTGCTTTGACCACAATCTCACCTGAATTTAAGTGACGATATGGTCCAGGATGGTAAACACACTAAGTGTACGTACTGGTTCTCAAGTGATGATGCCGGAACACATCTATTGGTATTTGGCGACAGGTTTTCATTATTACATTATAAGAAAATGCCCTACCACCATGCTATGATTTCCTTTCGATGGTTTCCTTCACCGGAAGTTGCTTTTAGAGTTGGATAGGTGGGATCGAAACAATGTCGATTGGCGCGAAATCCGACTCTACTACCCACTGCGCCATCATCGCTTCATTGTTTTAATGATGATTTTATTTTCATGAATTGAAAGCCCCCAGTAACATAAAATCTCTGATGATCAATAACTACGGCGTAAGATATATTTTTATTCATTTTTGCAGAGATGCAACTGAAATGGAACGATCATCATTCCTCAAAAATTTCTGTACATTAAATTATCTCATTTAATTAATACTTATCACGATTTGAATATGTGTAGCTCGGTAAAATTAAATTAACTTTTTTAATAAAATTCTTAGGATTTTTACTTTTTCGTGTCGTGTCTTCATTGTGTCAAGAATTCACATTTTTTAATTATTAAAACATGATACTAATAAATTACTCACAAAAATTAGAGAGTATAAGTAGAAACGTTTGTAAAAAAATTTAGAACATAGTTTTTCAAGTTTTAATTGATTTGTGTAATTACTATTAATTAAATATTTCTATAAGCTACGAAGAAGATTTTTTTTATCATGTTTTGTATTGTTTTGCATTGTATACTAGAAATATACTTTATATAAACGTGTCTATCGAATTTATAATTTTTAAGTATAGTTTCAAATGTTAGAGTATTAGTTGACTCATACATATACTCTGCAAATTTCTTTTAAACTGGGATAAAAATATTTAATAAAGCAGCTAGTTCGGTCGGCGATTAATAGGTCAACTCTAAATATAGTTGAAATTATGTGAAAAAAAAAGGATGTATTCGCATCTCAACGTATTTAATTGAAGGAGATTTATATTGGATAGAAGAAAGTTGCGAGTTCTTATTTCGGAGAAAATGATTCATTATGGGTTGTTGAGTCATTGGACAAAATAATAAAATAATATATATGCATAGGATTTTTTTTAATATTCAGTAATTATTTTAATTTTAAATAGTTTTGATATGCTTACGTAATGTAATATGTAAGTATTTTAAAATGGTAATATTTTTTCAGATTCTATTTTATATTAATCTTAAAATTATGTTCAAATAGGTTGAGTTGTTTTTAAGCGATGTCTATTCGTAAACTTGTGTGAAATAAAATTTGGAATATGAATAACAAACACTAGCTCATTTCAAAACATAGCAAGTAATTAATCCTGTATCATAAAATGTTTCTAATTGTTTGTGTCTAATCTAATTCGATGCTGCACTCTTAAGTACATAACAATTGTGAGGAAGTCGTGCTTTACGGTCATCGAACTCTGTCTCGCTACCCTACCTGGTCGCTGGTCGGGATCGCTCCGCCATTCCCACTTCCCACAAGACAATGTTATAAATTATACACGCTGTCAATGATCGATGTTGCTGTTTCAATAAGCCACGTCGTCTGTACGATTGTTTGACAAGTTTTTACGGACATTACCCTCGGTAGGCGCGAAGGTAGCCGCGCTCTCTATTGCTTATCAAATACTGTCATTAATGTTGACTATAATAGCTTTAGAGGTGTGTTTATAAATAGCGGTAAAATTTAATTCAGTTTAGTAGTATCTATTGGAAATCATTATAAATAAATGCTATTTATTTGATAATAATATGTTAAGTTAGATTATCATTATACCACCTCAAAAAGTGTTACGACATAATAGTAGTTATGTTGCCTAATATTATTTTGAACATCATTTAAAGTTTTATAACAAGAAACTAAAACTAACACAAAAATTAGTCTATATTTAACGAGTACTTAAAAAGAAAACGCAGTTACTATAATATGTTATAATATACATAATATGTAATATAAAAGACATCAACGAGATGTCTGGTGAACGAGAGGTCTGATGAACGTTCTGGTTATCACTAATGGTTTGGATAATATTTACATCTTTTCACGTCAAACATATTCTATAATATTAAAGTTACAGTATCAATTATAATATATTTACACTACTACACCTCAAAATTATATAATTTTTACGACTCAGTTGAGTTATAATTAAAAGCTATTGGCACAAATATTCAACCCTAAGCCAAACGGTAACAGAACAGAATATTTATTTTGATTTTGATTTTTGAAAACATCTTTTTATTGTTGAATCGTAATCATAGATATAGTTGTTATCAAGATGATGTTTTATTCGTAATAAAATGAACCTTCCAAAGAAATCCTCAACGGTGCATTATATTATTTCAGAAAAAAACATCCACACTAACGTACAAACATCTACACTATTTCCAAGAAAAAAAAAACTAAATTCAAATTTCACAATAAAACTATTATCATCGAAATCAATTTCAATAAAATTGTAACAGTAAAATGTCATTTTCATAAATGATTCGATTTCGTTGTCATGCAGAGAGATACCAACGAAAAAAAAAAAACTATATATCTACGAATATAATTCTGTTAACCCACAACAAAACACCTTTCGGTGTCTGTTAGCTTCTAATTTGTAATTATAGGCGTAAAATTCGATGTAATAGCATGGAGAGCCGTGTCGATAGTCAGTTGTTCGCGAAAAGAATGCTAACGGGTCAACGGAACTGCTATGTTAGTTACTGTTTAATAATAAGATATATCTCTGTGATATAGATACCATAATAGGTAGAAAAATGACCGATCGAAGAGATTATGTGTCCTGTTTAAAGTTGACTCGTTGTTGCTAAGCCGTCCGTAATAAGAACTAGCCTCCTGTTTTAAATATATAAAAGTGTTTTTATGTTCAACAACTCGTGGGTATTGTTAAAGAATTTTATGAGTAAAACCGGCACCTACGTCTTCCGTATAACATGTGGTGTAAAGCGGATAGCTTTGTCTAAAGATGTTTTTAACAGCAAACTAAAATACCGCTAGTTTTACTATAACATTTATATGTAATTGTTATTCGTGTAACTAACCAAAAGTCATAGAAAATCGATTTTGTAAATAAGTATGATGTACATATATACATATATACAGTTATGATAATGGATTCCAGTTATTGGAATGACTTGTCACAAATCGGTGTTCTATTTTGTCACAAATAAAAAACAAAATCTACGAATGAATTCCTTTTTTTTAAACTGACATTTGCTTACATATGAAAATGTATTTAACTTTTAATGTTATATTAAAGTTAATAATATTGAGTATGATATCATATAAGTTATAGATAAATATTCAAAAGATAAAAAAAAAAAATCAGTGCCTTTTTTCTTTCGTTTTTTTTTCTTTGTTTATTAGCTTAATATTGTCGAGCTTTATTATTCTTTATTTAGCGCCTCGGTAGCACAGTTACATTAGAGTACGACTGTCGTTCTGAGGTCTCGGGTTCAATTCCCAGGGTGGGTCAAGTGATATTGGAGTTTTCTACTCATTATCATCCCGGAATCTGGAATTTGTGTTCGTTACGTGCCAGGCTCGCCCCCTGTTTCATCTGCGACGGAACGAAGCTCGGCGAAATGTAGGTGGTGTAGTTCGCTATTTATCTCTCTGCCTAACTCTTCGGGGTTAACAGGCGTGAGCTTATGTTATGTTATGTTTATTTTTATTCATAAAAAATGCCAGACAGTTTTTCTACCTTTATCACAAATATGGTACTCAACTATTTTATATTGTAAGTTCGTATAAAATGTTACATGAAGGAATATAAAATGGCAGGAAAAAAAGTTGAAAATACATTTTCCTGAACTTTTCAATAATGATCTTGGTCGAAGTTCGAAATTATTCACTATATCATACTTTTAAATATTCAATACTGAATGTATTCTAAGGGATGCGTCAGTGGTTAGGTTAACTATTTTATTCATAACTTGTTTCAAATATTACAGAAGGCATACTGAACTTGCATGACTTAAAAAATATAGCTCGTAAATTAGTTCCATAGTTCTCGTGTTAGAAGTTAATTGACGGACACACAGACAGAGAGAGTTTATAATAATATAATAGGGGCAGATAATTGTGGACACGTCCAATGGATTTTAAAATAAAATTAGTTTACATGATTCCTTACAGTACATGTAACTGTTGATATCCATAATTATTAATTGCATTTATTATCAGTCTGTATATATGAATCGAACATGTCATCACTAAACGGTCTCTTACGATAAGTCATAACATCGAAGTAAAAATTAAATTTATATTACTTACAAAATTTAAAATACATTATATATTTAAAAAAAATGAAATAAGCAAATAATTTAGCATGTAAATAAATGCATATATTTTTGCTTCTAAGTAACTTATTGGGTTTCAAACAAACATATTTAAACGTGTATTACTTAGCAAACGTTCAACACGGGTATTAACGTTTCTGCCGTTTTTTTATTTATAACTGTGTTTTAATGCTGTATATAAATGTAGTTTATAGAAATTTCTTATCGTAACGACCTTACTACAGTTACTTGGACATATTATGAGGCCACGTCATACGTTTTGTCTAAATTCGATGTAGGAATTTTAAGATTAAGAAACATTGTGAAACTGGAACATCCACTACAAAAATAGAAGTTAACTTAAGCTGTTATAGTTGGCTAATCTTTTTAGTCTCTGTTGAAGTGTAGATGATTATATTATAAAAAAATTATAAAATCTCCACGATTTTCATCAGCTAACTATTTTAAAAATAATATTATGTATAGACCGTGTGCTGTCGGCTTAAGAATAGTACCACCCCATATCTTCCCGTGGACTTCGTAAAAGGCGACTAAGGGATAAACCAGGGGATGGGCAGCATCATCCTCTGAGCACCACAAACATCTTCTGCGATCGCCAACCCGCCTACCAATCGTGGCGATTATGGCAATTCCTTATCTTTGGGGGAGAGCTATATCCAGTAGTGCACGCCTTTACCGTTGAATGGAAAATTGTATAAGTAATATGAGAAGCAATTATTTTTTATTAAATTCATATTTGCTTTTTTTTATTTACATAAAAAAAATAGAAATGTTCTAGACATTTTATTATTGTCAATTATACTACTTTTATTCGTATTTTTACCCGCTGTATTATTTATAGAACCAAACTGGTTATTATCAGGCAAATGTTTATGTTTCTCATAAATTATACACATATTGTTTTTTTTTGCATTTCGTAATTGTTCCTTTGCAGCAAATTAAGTAAATTATAATAGCAAATCTATATGTCGTATTACGTGAGCTTTACGTTCTCATAAAGTAAACTCTAAATGTTTTCATTCAAACCAACACATAACTTTACTCTTATAGTAAAGACTATATATTTAACCTCGCCGACATATTTATAAAACACTAAAACCAAATATATACGTATAAATGTAGAATTGAAAAGCCGGCTGTTAGAAAACATAGAACAAAAGAGCACTGAGTCAGTCATTACGCGGGTACATAGGATTATTATATTGCGACTATCAATTAAAGAAAATTTTTGTAACTTATAAGATAAAATGATTATTCAAGAATGCTCTAAAGAAATTTATTTAGCTTTTATATAGTTAGTTTCCCAGACACATGACGTTACCCATACAAAAGCGCTACTCACTGTTTTTTTCGCGGGAATATAACTTAATACAGTTATCAAAGACAAACGTAAAATTATACTAATTAACGCCGGAGGTATTTACTTTTACTGCATTCAATAACGGTTCTCTTGTTTGGTTTTTGAGGATACGTTACTTAAACTTAAATTCCATTTTCATTAAATGAACTTAATAAACTTAAAGTTCTATAAACTCAATTTCCATATTCGCGTGTAGAAATAGTAGTAGAGGAGAGTAAACTTACCCAACTGTGAAGGTTGTGGAAAAGTCGAAGACGCTCAGCATCTGTTGGTGGAATGTACCCGAAATGCAACCGTCCGGGCGCCCGTCGAGGTCGCCAAGCCTCGTAAAATAACTTGACGTCGGACCTCCCGTGAGGTATGGCGCTGTCAGGGCCTCTGCAGAATACATGCATAATGTGCCTCCGGAGGCCCTGTCATCTTTGCGCCGGTTAGGAACGTGGAGTGTTTAGTCAGTCGGTTTCGGCCAACCTGGCACACGGGCACCAAAGAGGGCGCCTCTCGCCTCTGCGAAGCAGAACACCCCTCTGGGTGTGCCTCGGTGATCCAGTCTGTCGCGAGGGGCTAGAAGTTGTTTGGCTATGACCTTAGGGTTATGTTATTTAGATATAGGCTTGTTCCATGGTGTTCTAGTAGAACCGATGTCCGATTCTGCTAGTATGCTATGGAACTTTATTATTACTAGTAGTAAGCTAAGAGATAATTTAATTTAGTTGTTTTTTATTATTTTTTTATTATTATTTTTGTTATGTAAGGTATATTGGGTATGCTCCGATAGAGCTGGCATACACTAATGTGTAAAAGCTCTGTTCAAATAAACGATTAAAAAAAATTAGTAGTATGATTAAAGTTATACATTGAGATAATTTGAACATATTTCACTTAATGTTAAATGACGATGTAGGTGCAGATGGAAATGCTCAATAAGCCATGAGGTACTGACTCTCAAGTGATGCTGCCTGAACATAATTATAAGTGCTTAGCGATAGATTTCCTAGTTAGCGATAGTTAACTAGGTGGTTAATAGGAAACGCATAGTAAAAAAATGAAAAATCAATATATTTTTTTAATTTTATTATAGAAAAACATACTTATAATTAGGAAGTTTAATAAAAACCAATAATATATAAAATATAATTATTTTTGACTATCATACACAGTGAAGCCGATTTCAAAATTAATAATGATATTAAAACAAAGGCTGTATTGAAGTAAATAGAAGCAGATTAAAAAAACAATTATTTATATACTTTTCAGTGCATTTTTATGACTTATTATTTTGAAGTCGGTTTTGTTTTTAATTAAAAAAGTTTGTTTTTTATTACTTTTGTTAATATTATAATAATATTTAACGTAACAAAACATATATTAAAACCTAACCGGGTAATATATCTACGACGTGAAAAAAGAATTATCTAAATCGGTTCAGTGGTTCTCAAGTTATAAACCAACTAACGGACAGACAAATAGACGTTGCCTTTTATGTAATATAAGGATTACATACTGAGAATTTCTTAGTAAATAAAAATTACTAAGAAGGATTACATTTCAGCATTCACTGTTGGGGTTATAATATATTTTGTAATAAAATATGACCGTCGTATATCGTCGTAAAAAGTCCCGGTAAAGTCACTAAATTGAAATGTATTACATACATCATAAATAATAATTGCATCATAATGTATGCAAACTGTGTCTGGTTGTTGCTCACACTTAATAAGGCATCTATGCTCATATTCGACATAATAAATATCCGTCTAGCAATTATGATGCGATGAGTAATTGATGTATGAAGACTGGTCGGTCGCAGCTCACTTATTTTTAGTTCAAGTTCGTCGTAAACATAATCGTTTGATGATTTCTAATTTTTCTTAACAGTATTGGGATAGCGGAGGTGTGTTATGTACTCGCCGTTTATGTTGATGCCAAGTCCTTTCCAATCCAGAACCTTAAAGACATTCTCGAGAGCAGCGGTGAACAGTTTTGGAGAAATAACATCTCCCTGGCAAACGCCACGCCGCTAAAGTATAGGTTTCGAGGGATGGTCCTGTAATAATCGGACTAACATGGTGGCATTTTCGTACAAATCCTTCAACGCTTTGATAAACCGATAGTCTACTTGGCACCGTTGGAGAGACTGCAGTACACAAACACTAAATAAAGGGGTAGGTCATTCTTCTCGGTCTTCTGCACAACCTGCCGCAGCGTATGAATGTGGTCTATGATGCTAAAGCCTTTTCGGAAGCCGGCTTGTTCGGGAGGTTAGAAGTCACCGAGCCAGTGCGCTATATTGAAAATTAATGCATAGTCTTTAGTATACACATAGAGTCTCTTTCAGTGTAAATAATAAATGTTAACATCAAAGTTATTATAGTATATACAGTCGTATTACGTATGTGAAGTACAAAGTAAATATTCCTGTTGATAAAATTAAATGCAATGTTAGACTGTGAAGTGTTAATTATAATAGACGTTGTGGAAAATGCATTGATCACTTCCCGTTCCGTTTGAGTGGAGCTAATAATGTTTCCCTTGGGAATGTGGTATTTTCTAGGAATTACCGAGACAAATACCGATATTTGTGAGGTGTTTATAATAGTCTTTTTTAACCGGAGAAAAAATGACTTTAATATTGCTGTATAATTGTCCATTATTTCGTGTTGTAAGAATAAATAAATATTATTACTTGGGTATTATTTGAGTTTAGAATTCAACTTTAAAACTATGCTCTTATTTTGTTACCGTGTATTTCGGTCTTATATTTGTGTTTGCATACAATCAGTATATTTTATTTAAATCATATAAATATATATATATATATATATATATATATATATATATATATATATATATATATATATATATATATATAACTACCTGTGTCCGCTGCTGTGTCTGCGTTTCTTATGTTATTCACTACGTTTTTATTTTTAGATCTGTGGATTGAATCGGTTTTTTATTTAATCTTTTATGAGTTATAATTTTTTTACGCGGAATCCTAATTATTTTCAAAAATTAAAAGTACCCTAAGTTATACGGAGTAACTTCATCTACCAAAAAAAACCCGTGAAAATCCGTCCAGCCGTTCCAAAGATTACCCGTAACAAATAGACAGACAGACAAAAATTTTAAAAATTGTATTTTTGTTATTGGTATCGTATATATACATTCATATCTATGTAGTAAAAAAAATAATTTTGTCATTACAAACAGACACTCTAATATTATTTATTAGTATAGATTGAAGGGAGATTTTATTGTAAATTTGCATATAAGTTGTTTTATATTTTACAATCCAATATAAGTTTATGGTTGTATAAACATATTATTTTGTATACAAATTGGTAGTCTTATGTTGATTAGTTTCACGCAGTAATACGTTATCGTGGTTATAGATATGCCATGAAGAGTTATAAAAGTCACGTAATTAAAAAAGTTTTTGTACACGCTCGGTTATATTATCTGACTCTAGCCAGAGATGTTTTGACCCCCAAGTACAGAGTGGCGATGTGCTTTTGTCTGACTGGTGTTTGATATAGAATTTCTATTTTACTGTACTCAAAGAGGCAGAATAGTAGTTAAATGTAGTTATAATTCAATACTTATCTTACTATCTACTAAAATTATCATCCTGTATATCATCATCATCATCAGCTAAACGATAGATTTCCAATGTTGTACATAGGTCTCTCCTAATAAAAGAGGGATTGTCATAATCGCTACGCTTATCAGAAGGATTGGCAATCGGTGTCAGGTGTTTGTTGTACTCAGAGGGTGCTGCTGCCCATCAGCTGGTTTATTCCTTAGTGACCTTTTACGACACCCACGGGAACTATATGGGGATTGAACTATTCTTAGCAGGCACCACACTATATATATGTAACTTAAATTACTATTGTTTATTTATTTACATAATATTTTTGGCTTATTTATAACAACTGGGCAATATTTACAGAAACGTAAGGATAATTTCTTTATTACTTAAAAATTATTTGTAAATGAGAAGAGCATTAAGTATGAAGATAGATGAAAGTTTGATACGTGGTTAAAAGGTGTGAATGTTGAGATAACAATTGACAGAGGAGAGTGGAAGAAACCATATTGTACCAACCCTATTTAATGTAGGCTAACTTAAAGAAGAGGATGATATAGTTTCACGGCATCATCCATATAAGTAAATAGTGTAGGGATTATTTAGGCCATACCATAAAAATGTGCAGTAATTCCGAATACGTAGGTAAAGAGTTTTGAAAGGAATGAACTCATTATGTATGTTTATGTTACGCTCTGCGGTCATCTCGTCCACCGGCGTGGGTTTTGTACTGATTTGGATTCACTGCGAACGGTTTTTGTAACGTTCGCTCGTGGTTTTCCGATTATTTGTTGCGGAATCCGTTATATTTTGAGTAGGTGCCGATTTACCGTGACTTCTTGTCGTAATTCTTTATTCTCAAATCATTTTTGTAGTGTACCTTTTCCTATTTGATTTTTATAGGCCTATAATAATTTATGATATCATAACTAAAATTTCTTTGTACCGAGAAGGCCTGAGTAGTTGGGTTCTCTTAAAAATACGTAAAAAGTAATTAGTTTTTATTCAGACGTAATTGCGTTATTCAAATACTTTTTCAATAGTTGGTTATATATGTTTTATCGCATATTACATATGTTTATTTATTACTTTCTACTCAAATTTGGAGTATTTATCAAAAATAAATATATCGAATACATTTTAGGTTATTTTAACATGTCGTGAAACGAAACAAAAGTATCTTAGCGTTGGTAGCGCTGTATAAGATTGTCTCTATCCCTATACCGGGTAGTTTAATAGACAATATTGAAGTCGGGAGAGGCTGTAGGGCCGCGGGAGCCTTCGAGTGAGCGAGCGGAATGCGCGCGCAAGGTCATTGCGCCCTGTGCGGTCATGCGCTTACGTCCCTGCCCCTCTGAAATCTCTTCACCCCGTTCCCTCCGTTTTCACCCACATTGTCTAGCTCGATCAGCTGCGAATAAAGAACAACCGACTGGACCTAAGCGATAGGAACCATTTTAATACGAACCTTTAATTTTTGTCTTATAATCGCAAATCGCAGTACATGATCACCGCTGGCTATTTTGTACAACGCACTAACGCTAGTTTCTAAGATCCTTGCAAAGAAAAAGACTATTATTTGTACGTCGTGGTGTATTTACGTTGCGTCTTGTTCCGTGCCGTGTCGTCTGTCCTAAGGCTATTTAGACTTGGATAAAATAACTTCAACTAGTAATCGGCCTTCAGAAGTTATTCAACAAAATGAAGGATTTAAAAATTTCATTTTTTTATTTTTTAGCCCTATATATATTTTCATACCTCATTTTACGTAACATTTTACTCGTTTCATACAATTTAATTTATATAATCAAATAGTATTTTGATATATAACTATTATTTCGAAGTATTATCTAATGATTCTGTTTCTTATGTAGATATAAATTAAGATATTTATTAAAGGTGTTTCTAAAATAAATAACAGACAGAACTATTTATTATTACACAGAAAATATTACCTACAATCATTACAAAGGATACAGTTATGATGGTACAAAAAGCGAATGAGTAGGTTTCACTTACGCGTATAATAATTAATGATGTGTAAAAATTGGCATGTTTTTGCTAATCGCGTTTATACATATGAAAGTTTAAACAGACAAATTACTATAACAAGTGTCAGTTTAATAGGCGACGTACTACTTAGCTTCACACTACACGATATCTTTCGCAGGTAAATAAATACCAAGGCTACTTATGTTTTATATCATGAATATTGATCGGCAAAAACTTACGGTTTTATTTACGGGCTAGCTGTGTGCCCGTGGCTGCGCCCACGTTTTTTATATTTTTCATAGTATAATATAGTTTATATTTTTTATACGGAGCCCTAATTATTTTCCAATTTTTTTTACTTCTTATATTAAGCAAAGATAATTCTCATAAACACTTACCCCTAAAACTGTGTACTGGATCGGGTTCTAAACAATTTTCTATGAGTTTTAATTTTTTTACACAGAACCCTGATTATTTTCGAAAATCTAATGTACCCTGAGTTATGCTGAATAACTTCACCTATGTACCAAAAAAGGCCCGTCAAAACCCGTCCTGCCGTTTCGGAAATTACCAGGAACAAACAGATAAACAGACAAAAATTGTAAAAATTATATTTATAATTATCGTACATACATTCATATTTTATTAGTAAAAAAAAACAATAAGTTTGATATTACAAACAGACAGTTCTATTTTTTATTAGTATAGACGATTTCATTAATACACGTATAATTCTACGCGACAGCTTAATTGAGAACGTCACATAATGTGTCACATTGACATATGAGCTGTTACTTTGTGCTTCATTGAAATTAACGTCACGACATATATTTTTATAGATGCTTTTAAATTAAAAATATCATTTAACAATTTATTTATTTCATTAAACAATTTGGAATTGACAAAATGTTTTACATTTATGTTGGTGCTCTGGGTTTTAAGATTAAACTTCTTTGCTTATTTCGTTAGAAAATTAAAATGGAATTATTTTTGTTTCAGTATTCAGTCTTCCGAGACGAAGAGAACGAATTTTGTTTTGTGACGGGGTAAGAACAATTTAAATATTTTTTAATACTTAGTAGCTAACTAAGAATTGCCTAAACATAATTTGGTATATTTTTAACTCCCCTTCCCTTTGTCAGCAACAGTTAGGAAATCTCTTGTTTACCCCTCCCGTGGTAACGCGAGCATTGGCAGATTTTTTGTAAAATCTCTTTTGTAGTTTTTTACACGATATAAGCGCAGTGCTTTAACCACAATTTTACCTGATGTTAAGTGTCGACGCGGTCCAGGATGGTAAACACATTAAGCCTATGTACTGGTTCTAAGGTGATGCTGCCGAAACACACCTATTAGTATTTGGCGATAGGTTTTCAAACTTGAGGGTGGTGCTAACAAGGCGGAAATCATTAGAAAATGCCCTACCACCATGCTATGGTTACTTCACGATGTTTTCCTTCACCGAAAGCTCAGGTCGATTTTAGAGTTGGATAGAGGTGCGATCGAACCCGCGTCGATTAACGCGGAATCCAGCCGCACTACCCACTGCGCCATCATCGCTTCAATTAGTTTCTACTTATAAATAAAATTGAAGTTAGGGGAATAATTAGGGTACTGTATAATTTTTTTGAAAAGAGTGAAGAATATATGAGGCGCGAAAAGTAAACATGTAAAAATTCTTACATAATAATCATAAAGTAGCTCTCTTCTCCTGTGCCATCAAAAATAAGCAAATTATAGACCCTCCATTGGTGCTTACTTGATGCTTGAATGGTCTGTTAGATTTTGATTTTGATTTATACGTGTACACATGTATAAAGTAACGATAATAGTCTTCTGTCCCTGGGTCAGCTGTGCACTTGATACGATACTTTTAACTCGATGTTCCAGCTGCAGAGATAATCTTTGTAAAGTCTTTCAAGTATCTGAAAATGTTTTGAATTATTTAGTTGTATTTTTATTATAAATTCATAAATAGTGGACTGTAATTATTTAAAAAAAAAAACGATAAGCAATAAACAGTTAAATATGTGTTTTTCTCTTTTAAAATATTTAACACATTTTTTGTCATTTCATTTATTTATATTTTATTTTCACGGGTAAGCTACACTTCGTGGTATTACTTTGAGGATGTTTGAATAGATCTACAAAAAACTATGGACTTGGTTAATAATGTAACTTTGATATGTTTTAGCTTGTTTATTAATGTTTTTTTTATTATTAATTGGTTATTATTATTATTATTAATTTATTATTTGGTTTATTAATTATATAAGTGACTAGCAGGCCTGAAAATAGAAGTGTCTAATTTATTCAATAGGTAAAAATGGTACATTATGGTTTATATTTTCAGATGTATTATCTATATCAAAAATAAAAGGCAAAAAAAATTACTTGGAAATTGAAGAAAATTTTGAAAGTTTTTAATAGCAAAATGCTGAAGTAACCTTTTAGTATAACTAAAATGGTATCGATAAGTACTTAATAAATTTGGCTAAAATATTTACGAGATACAAAAATGTTTTACAAAAAAATAAAACAATTTTATTACTGAATTGTTAAAGCATTTTGTTACGATGAAAACGGAATTTACATGCGTTGCTCTGTTCAAAAGAATTACAAGTTGTTTGGGAGTTGCGAGCGAATGCATAGTCCATTGCTGTATGATTTATTGTTATTGAATTCGTACTGACTATTCTTTTATTACTGTCCATAGAAAAGGAAATAAATACATACTCGTATATGTCAGTAGTGAAGAAACTTCGAAAGTTCAAAGTAGTAAGTAATAGCTGGGAATGGGAAAAACTAAAGTGTGTTAGTTATTCCGCGGAAAGATATTTTAAAAACTGTGTAAATACGTCTTTAATCGTTATAATCACGTAAAAAAACTTTACAACTATAAATCAAGGTTACGAAAAATACAGTTACATTTTTTTTTACAAGCAACTAAATTAAATAAAAGTATTTTTGTAGTTATTTCTTTTGGGGCGTTAGGACAAAATGATGAGAGTAAATTTTTACGTTACGCGCACGTAACCGTCACGAAAATCCGATACCCTGAAGTTAGCTAGTCAACATACGATGCGCGCGCAACCGTCACGAAAAAGAGATACCCTGAAGTTAGCTAGTCAACATACGATGCGCGCGCAAACCCTCACTATAAACCAACACCCTGAAGTTAGCTGTCAACGTTTTAGTTTTGTCTATTATTATGTCAAAAAGAAGTACGTACATAACGTACGTGCGCAGATAAGTACACACACACTTTTTTGTGTGTATTACTTTTAAAACGATAGGTAACTTAAAATAGTCGAAGATTATATTGTTAAACTGGTCGTCAAGGTTCACGTTCAGAAATGAGAATATTTATAAGAAACTTATATTAGCTATATAGTAAAAGAGAAAATCTCGGTATTATAGTATTAAAATATGTACCTTAATAAGTGGGGTTTGAGTAATAGTATGCAAACTTCTGTGAGTTTGAGTGACAGGCTACAACGTGTATTATGTCGGCCCGCAGCTAGGGAAAGATCTCAAAGATTGGTGTGTTGTTACGTTCCATCAACTTTGTAATACACGATCGAGTACAATTTATGTAAACATTTCATGTTAAAGCAATTCACACATACCTATGTAATTTTCTATAACTTACAAGTCTGATAATAATAATAAGATATTATAGTTTTTTTTAGTAGAAGTACATACTTACTTTACTTACATACTTTGCCCTCCCAATACATGTTCGATAACTTAATGCATATTCGTAAAAATTTAGACAAGATACATAGATCTAGTGAATGATCGTCGTAATTTTAATATTAGAAGTAAAGACAAGTTGGCCGTCCCACGCTTTAGGTTAAGTAAGTCTAATAAAAGCTTTATAGGTAATAGTATTCGGTTTTACAATAAGATCCAAAGTAACATTACCGATTTACCTGACAATAAGTTTAAGTATTATGTCAAGCAAGTTTTAATCTCAAAAGGTTATTACAGGGTGGATCATTATGTGAACGATAGTGATGTCTGAAATTAACCCACATCTCTGTGCTTCCGCTAACATTATTAAGACTATGATTTGTATAGTTTTTTATATGAAAAAAAAAAAAATATATATGTATTATATTTATTAAAAAAAAAAGAACCAGATCGAGTTTCTTGCCAGCTCTTCTCGGCTGGGTTGTTTTCCGAACCGGTGGTAGTGTTTTAGACGTTCATAAGCGCCTTCTTAGGGCCTAAATTGAATAAAGATATTTTTAATTTTGATTTTGATAAAGTTATTATGTGAGGCCGCAAATTAAGAAGAATTAGTGTAAATTTATTTGGAAAAAATAACGATTATTTGGTTAATTTAAACGCTAAGTATTTATAATGTATAACACCACTATAACACATTTCACTTGAAATTTATATTTTGACTAATAAAAATTTTGTTAAAAAGAAATGACGATAAATATGTAATAAAAATTATGAATTGTTAGTTTTAAATGTATAGATTCTTATTAATAACTAGCTGTGTGTCCTCAGCTGCGCCCGCTTTTCATATGTCCTGTGTGTGTCCTTCACTGTGTTTTAATTTTTTTTAACCGTATGTCCTATTTATTTATTTTACATGCTTTTTTTTCGGTACTAAGATACGTTAAATTATTTCTCATAAATTGAAACACTTAGTGAAATTGTGCGTAGAATCGGATGTTTTTCGAAAATTTTAATTTTTTTACGCGGAATCCTAATTATTTTTGAAAAACAAAAGTACATTAAATTACGCGGAGTAACTTCAGTTATCTAACAAAAGAAGTCCCGTCAAAATCAAGTCAGCCCTTTCGGAGATGTCTCGAAACAAACTCGAAACTCGTATACGTGTACATTCATATGTATTTAGTAAACAATTAGTATTTTGACATTATAAACAGACACTTCAATTTTATTAAGTAGTATAGATAACTTACTATCTATAATTATATCTCTTCTTCTTCTTATTTCTATTTATAATCCATCCCATTTTGAGGTAGACTTTTTAGTTTTAATAAGTTAAATCATATGATTATTTTAGTGAGCTTTATGTCCTTGTATAAGTAATAGTTAGTACAAGTTATTTATGTACCTTTATGCCAACTATAAAGGTCCTACTGCCTTGGTGGCGCAGTTGTATTACGGCACGACTGTCGTTCTGAGGTCTCGGGTTCTATCCCCGGGTCGGGACAAGTGATATTGGGTTTTTCTAGTCAGTATCATCGCGGAGTTTGAAATTTGTGCCCGATATGGCGACAGTCTCGCCCCCTGTCATATCTGGGACGGAACTAAGCTCGGCGAAATGTGGGTGGTGTAGTTCGCTATTTCACCTTTGCCTTACCCTTCGGGGATAACAGGCGTGAGCTTATGTTATGTTATGTTATAAAGGTCCTTTAGTAATGTCATTATTATATCTTTACACAAATCCCTAACGGCATAATTGAATTTCACTAAGTGTATTTTCGTTGTTCGTAACTTTTAAGTACATTATTTTTTTAACTTAATTTATATGAGTAATATCATCAGAATAGTTTAGTATTTTTATCTATTTTTTTTTCATTGCTCATACATATTTCTTACAGGTTATTATTGATATGAGTATTATAGGTCAAAAGTAAGCCTTATTAGTATTATTAGGACCGCGTAATACATGTCAACTTACCCACACGAATCACATAGAACTCTTTAATTTAGACCTCAAATATATATCGTATTTTAAAGGTCTTTTCGGTACCTATTTAAGGACTTTAGGATATCTTAGACATTTGAACTCTTGAACTCAAATTGTTGGCATGTTTAAGATATACTCTGAAATTTGTTAACATGTTATAGGCTGTTTAGTATTTAAGTAAGTGATTAAACTATCTAAACTACGCCATTGAAATGAATTGTCGGTCAAGATTCCGATTTCTGAATGTCTGTCTATTTTAATATAGTACACTATTAAGTGCAGTTCTTCGTAGCTTAAAAGTCTTGTATTCATTTTTACTATTATTGAATCTTTTGTGAATATTCTCTATTACGTGTAATATAATTTCTTTTTACACAATGTTTGTCGAGTACCTTCCGGACAGTTAATTATCTTCTTGTTCATAAATACTTCTTTGATTTATGTTAGAAAATGTAATACGTTATTTTCAAAAGTAATTTATCGTCATGGAGCACGTAGAGTAGAATTACCAGGGAACTATATTATCGGATATTTCCTTGATAGAAACGTCTAAACCCTAGGGAACGCGTGACTGAACGGTTTGCGGTTGGCGTGGCCAGCATTCTTTAGATTCTTTTGAAACTTTTGTAGACATATTACATGATTTAAGTAAGATTATAAGCATTTTAGGTAATAGCGTTTAGTTCTACAATAAGATTTTAAAGCGGATTACCGATTTTGCTGTTAATATATAATAATAAGTTTAAGTAATATGTGAAGAAAGTTTTGTTAATTTCAAAAGGTTTATTATGTGGCCCATTACTTCAAATTTTAGTAATGTCTGGAAATGAGAACTCTCTTTGTGTTTCCGCTATTAATTAATTTTTGTTCAAAAAAAAAATATATTTTAATATTTAAAAAAATCGAATCTAATTTCTTCCTGGCTCTTCTCGATGACTGGGTTGTTTTCCGAACCAGTGGTAGTGTTTTGATGTTTATAAACGCCTTCTCAGGGCATAAATTGAATAAAGATTTTTATTTGGAGTTTGATTTTAGACTTAGCACGTACGTAGTGGATTAATAAGTAAAAGTATAAGGAAATATCCTTAACAATATGCCATGAGTATTCTCACTTGCATGCGGTGCATCTAATCGTATTAGATACAAATTGAAACGGAACACTCTGGTGCCCATCTGGATTTCAATCACTATATATGTTACAATATAACTGTTAGTGGTTTCTTTTGGCGTTTCACGTTTCGAGATTAGTTGCTGTGTTTAGTTAGTGTTATTTGCCGTGGTATTTCTAGTATGAAGGTGTTGGCTGGTGATTATCTATTTCATTCATCATTTAGAATGTGATAATTTTACCAAACTAGCATAATACAGGTACTATAATAAATGTTTTTTTATACTGTATAGGCTCAGCGCTTTGACCACAATCTCACCTGATGCTAAGTGTCGATGTGGTCCAGGATGCTAAACATGCTAAGCCTAGAGGTAACAACTCTTAAGTGATGCTGCACACCTATTGGTGCTTGGCGGCAGGTTTTGTGGGTGGAAGCAGCCCAGGCGTGCGTTATTAGACAATGCCTTATCACCACGAAATATATATGAATAATGAATAATAACTTATGATCTAAATGTATCATAATGCAGATAGTAATTATTTCGTGGACATTAAAAAAATAGTAATTGACTTTATGAAATGTTCACATTAATATAATATTAAATATACTTCCTGGAGAGTCAATAACATTAGCGACCGACAAGCTTTTTCATAACGACTATTGACCGCAGTTTCGTAGAAGAAGCAGGAAATAGTTTTGGTTTTTTTTTCTGTATAGTCACAGAGCTTTGGCGATAACTTCACCTAATGTTTAATAAATCAGTTACGAATCAATTCAAAACGATCAGACTCTTTTTGATTTTTTTTTATATTATCTAAAAATAATATTGATAATGTTCGTAGGCTATCAACCGCTTATGAACATTAACTTCACGTACACATAGTTTAATAAAATCGGCCAAGTCGTTTTCGAGTTAAACGTGGACATATCTACAGATAGACAAGCAAAAAAAAAAAAAAAAATATTATAATATTAGATAGCAACGAGTAAAATAGACATCTATCACAAATGAAGCAAAAAAAAATTGAAACATACAGAAAGAACCTACAGATTTATTATTAGCATAGACTGTGAGAATATCGTATAACTTGATTATAATGAAGGTAGATAATTTAATTTAAAAGGTGAACATTCATTAAATAATAAAACATGGCGTGTCTATAATGGAATTTCCTTTACCGGACGGATATGAAGGTTCAGTGGAACCATTATCTGATTTATATGCCAATCACGTTTCTACAACGTTAAGAAGAGCTCTATCCACCTCGTATAGATATCTACACGTAGTGACTCTAACATTTCAACTAGAATTATGTACAAATAAAGTTAGCTGAACATGTCTCATTCATAAAAGCATCGAATCACGTTTTAAGTTGTGTAAGAAACGGCTTTAACTCGCTGTAGAGAGTAATTGTTTGTACATTAAATATTTTGGAATTACTTGATAATATAATCGTGATAAATATATTTATTAGGTAAGGTATAAACAACGAGACCTATACGTAAAGTACCAGCACCGAAGACTTTGGAGGGGGGTCATGTTTGGTGGAATATAGAGTTACACGCATTTTTTAATGCCTACTTCTTTTTGATTTCATTGTTTAGACGTTTTAAGCAAGAAGTTAGTAATTATTTAAAAGTTTCGTAAATTGTCTATATTGAAGGGATATATTTGTCAGTTCGACATGCACAATTTTTTACATGATCCCTACGATCCTGTAAAGTACATTATTTAAACATAGATTCTGAATATAGTATCATATTTATTCCAATAAGGTTAGTAAATATTCAACTGAAATGCTTTCTCATTCACACGAAAAAATGAATATATTTTGGCTATAGTGCATCTAATTTGTGCATCAGTCTGACTCGAATTCACTGTTTGATACAAGTAATTGACATTATTATTTACATAATTCATAACAAATATAACATAAGCTCACGCCTGTTATCCCCGAAGGGTTAGGCAGAGATGAAATAGCGAACTATACAACCCACACTTCGTCGAACTCAGTTCCGTCCCAGATATGACAAGCGGCGAGCCTGTCGCCATATAAGGCACAAATTCCAGACTCCGGGATGATACTGAGGCAAAAAACCCAATAATACTTGATCCGACCCGGGGATCGAACCCGAGACCTCAGAACGACGTGATATTAAATAAGTTAATTTATTTACGTATTCTAAAATTTGTAGTGTTTATAGAAAAATATTCTGATATATCTATGTATATTCAAATTGATACTTTTCAGTTTATTGTCACTTGAATGCTGCTGCAAAATGAATGCTGTTTAGATATATTAAAATTTATTTACTATAAAGTTAAATTATATTTAATATGTTATCAATCATATTAGTTTTTTTTATTTATTTAAAAGACACGTGAATCCCACGATTGGATGTAACTTTTTGTATGTTACTTAATCTTCAGGTATTATTTATATATTTCTTGTTATTGATAAATCTATTGAATGTTGGTTTTATCTACGCAAATGGTGAAGATGCTAAGCAAAGAGGTAACGGCTGGCAAGCGATGCTGCTGCAACTAACCTGTAGACGTTTGGCGACGAACGCTCTCATTAGCGATCCTAAAAAAATCCTACCACCATACTATGATTTCAACCACGCTACCAGAGCCATTAATGCCACATAACTGTGGACCACAGTGACCGCGTAAGGACAATTGAGCTATCTAGAGCCTTTAGCGTTAGATGTAGGCCGACATGATAGTGGTACCAGTTTACAGACCTTCACCTACCGGCGGTCGTCAATGTTCTTGGACTGTACTTAATTCAAAATCAGATGAAGTTAATTGATTTTGTCATGTCCGTATAAACGCACTATTAATTGCCTATCTGTTACTCGTTAACCTAAATAAAAAATAAATCAATTTTACGAGCGTTTGAAGTTTAAAAATCCTTGACAGTTGTATCAGGTATTTAATGAAAAAATTTTTATTACATATAAAATAAAAATCAGTTTAGAATTTGATTTATTTGATACTATAATTTACAGTAGGTATGATTAATAAAAAAACCATATTCGTTATAAACCAAAATATAAACAAAACATTCGTTTTCTTTTAATTTCATTTCTGCCCGTACTTATCACATAGCGCCTAATGAAGTTTTAAATCAATAACTATAGAGATATTTAAAAAAATAATCTTACGAATATCATTATCCCATCCGCTAATGTAGTACATTACTAGTAAATACGTGCGTTTATTGTATACTGCAACAGAACATAATTAGACCACTATCCTCTTTAATTATCCGTTTAATGAAACTATAATATTTTATATGATCTTGCATAGCGTTGACCGGCTTTCCAAGAGTTATAAGTTTTCTCCAGCTTTGTTGCGGGGGGGGCAAGTCTGTACTTGTTCTGCAACTAGTCCGGCCAGTCCACAGACCCTATTAATGACACCGTGCATTCAAAGTACTGTTGTAAGTTATAAGCGATCTACATTAATACTACTAATATTTACGCCAATATAATCTCTGGTATTAGAGATTAGATCCTGTACCGTAGAATGTTCTATCACTACAAATTAGTTCGAATATTTTTGCATAGTTCAACTAATCAAAATGATTTACTTGATTATTATCCAGTGGTAATCAGGATTAGTTAATTAGTAAACGTGAAATGATTTCTTGAATTAAAAAAAATATACATTTTTGAATAATTAATATTTCTGTTTGATTTTTAAAGATATACACGAAAGTAGTTATTATACCTGTAGTATGTATGAACGTGGTTTTTATTCACTTGTAAGTATGTAATAATACAGGCGTGGTCATAGGTTAAATAGTAACTTCAAATCACAATACATATTAATAGTTTCTGGTTGTCTATCAAAATACGTTACAACTAACGCATGGGCCAAAAAACTAAAACATTTAATAGTGATCAGAATAGTACATAGACAGAGTGTTTTAAAAATATTAAGTTTAACGAATTATTGTCAAAACACTCAAGTAAATTGGAATGTAGTTATAATTCTGATATCTAATACTTTCGTTTCGTAGTTTTATATTGTAAATATATCTTATAACTTCTAGTATTGAACTAATGTAAGGAACGTTCAAACTCTTAGCTGAGATAACAACATAGTATGGCCTCTGTAGTCGACCGAAGCTAAGATAAAAACACGCGATCTTAAGCGGCACCGGCCGACTTAGCCGGTAAGCGGATTGTTCAATTTATATGCGTCCAAAGTAATGAGAACTAACGTAAAGGGAATAAGAATTAAACAAGTGCCTATGAGCGTTCGTAGTGAAAACCCGTTGGTCATATATAAACAGAACGGATTGGACTTTCAAAGTTGTTGTTGATTTAACCAAATACATACCACTACCAGGGAATCGTGTTCCTTCGTAGGAATGTTGTTTGATAACTCGATTATTGTATGATATTAGAAATATTTTTGTTGGTTGGTTATGTAGTATATGTTTTAATTTAGCTTATAACATCCCACAATCCTTCTCTAGTGGCTCCAAGTAGCTGCTGTGTAGGCAGCGGCCACATCCCGGTAAACCGCGTCGGCTCGCATGCTAAACCTAGATGAGAGGGACTTGCCGCTTTAGCGGCAAGTCTGTATTGCAGACAAAAAGCATGTAGCAATACACGAAGACTGTGCTGGGGATGAAGGCTATCCATCGGAAATATGCAAAAGGAATTGATGGATCCGGCAAGACAGCAAGGCAACGTGGATGGCCCAGGGCGACGGTAGAAGGCTTAATAAATCGTCGGCCAGAAACATCGACCAAACTCTTCTCCGGTTGTAACGCTTTCCGTTCCACTGGGGTCAGAAGAGGAAAGACGAGAGTGTGCAACTTTATTTCCGCGTATGCTTGTGCACCCTAATATATCCTGCGGATTGGACTGCATCAGATAGTTTTCATGGAGTCGCTGTAACCGAAATCGGTTAGGAGCAAATGATGATGTTTTAATTTTGCCTAAAAATGACTGTGGAAAGAAACTGGTATGTTTACACGTAGAGTATTTGTCTTAAGCTTTACTATTTCGTTTATAATATTATTAGCTGGTACCCGCGGCTTTGCTCGTGTTTCATATGTTCTGTGCATGTAACATTTCATTTATTTTACCTAACCTACAAAAACAAACTGATTAATTGATTCAACTTTGTGACGTCCAGTGTTGGACATAGGTTTCCCCCAAAAAGAGGGGAAATTGTCATAATCGCCACGCTTGGGAGGCGGGTTGGCAATCGCAGTAGGTGTTTGTAGTACTCAGAGGATGCTGCTGTCCAACCCCTGGTTTATCCCTTAGTTGCCTTTTACGACAGCCACGGGAATGATATGGGGATGTACTATTCTTAGCCGGCACCACAGGGTAAATATGGGGTGGTACTATTAATATCCGGCAGCAAACACACAAATGAATTAAGAAAAATGAGAGTCTTTTGTTTTTATTAGCGGAAAATATATACATAAGAGTAAATTGGAAAAAAATGAGAAAGGGTCGATGGAATCCAAAAAATGGTAGTGATCCTATCCCGATATGCTGAATAGTTTTAAGGTGATTGTCCGTCAAAACAAACCCATTTACCTTTTATTTATGTATATATAATGTATTGATTAATCTATTAGGTTAGTTTATCTCCCATAACCAGCAGTGGATGTCTTTCGGTTGAAAGGATGAATGGATATTAGATTAGATTTTATGTCGAAGACTTGCATCTATATTTGTATTAAATAAATTTAATTACATTTTGTTGTTTGTGAGGTTTAGTTATAATTTTAGATTACACAAATACAGAGTTCTATAAAGTCTACAAATATATACTACAAGTAGTTTTTTCTTCGTGTGTGTCGTAGAGAAAGTATTGGACCCAGAGATTCACTGTGTTATAGTGAGTCAACAGGAGGTGAAAGAGATATGTTATACCAAAGTTTTTTTTAAAGTTTGTGAAGAATTACAATTATCTTCTACGTCATTTTGAAGTATTTGATTCAACCTACATAAGCCATGGAAATTGATTTCTTGGCGACTTGATTACAAAATATACTATGTACCAAATATACTCGAATTTACAGAAAAAAATATAAAAAAAAAGGCAAACAAGAAACTTTTAATAAAAAGGAAACGATTCGATTGTCGAAAATAAACATTAAATTTTATGTTATTTTCGTGGCGTTATAAAGAATATGTACATACGTGAGAGCAAACGTTAAAATTCTCACGCATTCGAAAACAAATGACCCAGTTTATGGAAGATAATTAGGTCAGGCAAGCAACCTGTGTAGCTCACCTCACACGTATTGTCTGTAGTGACGGTGTAATGCGCCGCGCGCGCGTGTACCGTTAGCGCTCGGTCAACTTTGGACCATTGTGACGAGCCAGCTACCTGTGACATGCGTCTTGTATACAAGCTTAATCACCAGTACGGCTCGTTTTGATTGATAATTGTATTAACCGCTACTTGTGTTCATGCACTAGATATTACTTTAAAACGTTAAAAAATTGTCTCCGTGAACAATTATTTATAACTAACTAGTTGTGAGTCCGCTTTTCATATGTTCTTCACTGTGTTTTCATTTTTTTTAAGGTGTCCTAATTATTTTCGAAAAAAACAAAAGTACTCTAGTTACCCTAGTAACTAGAGCTATCTATCAAAAATAGTCCCGTCAAAATAGGTCAAGCCATCCCGGAGATTACCCGGAACAAACAGACAGACAGACAACAGTTTAAAAAAATGTATTTTTGGTATAGGTATCGTATAATACAATCATATCTATTTAGTAACGAAAATATTTTGACGTTACAAACAGACACATCAATTTTTTATTGATTAGTATAGATTATTTATTAAGCATGTTGAATAATCTCCAATGTTTCAAATCATGTAAACGATCTACGAATGTTATACTACTACGAATGTTATACTATACTTCACTACGCCGATTATAAGGCTTTACTAACTATAATATATAAAAACAAATACAAATGAAATGTCTCTTTGTAATATCGAAGTAGCAGTATTAAAATTAATCTATATACGGTAGTTATCACAAAATCAAATTACAAATACCAAAAATGAATACCAATACTTTTTAAATAGTTGTCTGTTTTTGTTCTGGCTAATGTCCGAAATGGCTGAGTCGATTTTGACGGGACATCTTCTGGTAGATAGCTGAAGTTATAAGGCGTAACTTAGGCTACTTTTATTCTTGGAAAACAATTAGGGTTCCGCGTAAGAAAATACAACGTATGAAATTGTGAGAAATCCGATTTACTTATCAGAAGTATTTGGATTTGCGAGAAATATCTGTGCATTTTGTCAGTACAAAAAATAATTTAGGCCCTTTATAAAAAATCAGAACCATTATTATACGATGATTATTTAAAAACCATATTACGCAATGAAAATCGAGCGGAATAGAAAAAAAGATACGCAAGCGAAGCCGCGAGAACAGCTAGTAAATGAAATATGATTAAAATCACTATATGAATACTTATACGATTCAAAATATACTATTTTTCTCAATATAAGTGACTAATTTAACTTTCAATCGTCATTTACCTGACAATGACGATGTAATTTTTGTTGCAAAACTTGATTATTACTGTTTTGTGTAGATTACTTTTAAATGGACTTTCACGTAACGAAATAAAACTCTTGATTTTCGACCTTAGATTAAAAAAAATACTTTGTACAGTTCATAAACGTATACAAATTCAAAGCGAAAAAATGTAAATGTTGAGCTAATTTTTTACTTGGATGTTGCAAGATAGTAGTACATTACTGACAGGAACATAGCTGATAAGTAAAATAGGCAATAAAGCACGTGTGTACAAGCTTAACCTTCGTAAGTTTATCTAGTAACTAACACTAGAGTATCTATGTTTTTACTTTAAAAATGGTGTGGTGAGGTTCTTGAGTTTATAATATGTTAAGTTCATACAAACGTTAGAAATTGTGTTGATAATGTTTATTTACAAGCGACTTACAAGACACTTGTCTTCAAGTAAACAGTGTTAGTCACAACAGAAGAAAAAAATCTTTAATAGTAGATATCAATAAGAGATGGTTTAAAAAACCTTTAAGTCAAGTAAGTATATTTTTGTACTATTTGTATATAAAATAAAAAAAAAATATTTATAATAAGTTAATACAAAAAAAGTTTTTAAAGAGAAGACAGAAGTATGAAATGAATTGAAAAATTGAACAGAGATTATTATCAAGAAATTGTGTGTATGGATCCCTGTATAACTCTATGAGCTTTCGGAAAGTCCTTCCTTACTTTTCCATCTCAATAATAATTTAGTGAGAAATTTAAGTCCCGCTTCTTAACGCGGAATTATAGCGGTTTTTATTTAATTATATTATTTTTTTACAATTAGTTACATATCAACAGACCGACAAATAATTAAACAACCATAAATTAATAATATCTAGTTCAAATAAATTAAGACCACATGACTGATCTCAATGCTATTGCAAACTGCGGTCATGGAATATAATTGGTTCTCACTTCGTACTAAATTCGTCGTGGCCAAATATGTAGTAATAACAAGTTATTATTGTATTGTAAGATTCAACACTGAACTGACTTTCCGAGCGTGGATGGAGTTCATTAGGGGAATGATTTGACTAATTCATTAAGTCAATGTCTACTTTCTATTTAAGTATTGTTTTTTTTTAATGCAACTCGAATGAGTATTGGCTTATGAATATGTAATTGTTTGAACTAAGGCTCTTAAGGCACTAGTATTTTTTTGGAAGAAAACAGAAGCGTACGTAGGAGGTACTTTTAAGGAGATTGTCAATATTGAATCTTGAAAACTAAAGATTGAGATCAAACCAGAAATATATAGCTTTTTCTGACTGATCACATAGACTTTAGAGAACAAAGGGATTGAAATTTCACAAAAATCGAACAGATTGAGATAGCACAATGAAACCGGCCGTTAGATTTTTATAAAAATATCCGTTTCTTAGGTAATTTTTTGTTTACATTTCTCTGTGAAAATAATGAGTTCTAACATTTGTGGTGTTTTTTTTTTTTCAAGCCATTTAAGTGATATAATTATAAATATAGGTAAACCAACTTTATTATTTATTTAGTTCTGGCAGCGTCACTTGCAAGCAAGTATTTAACAGTTTTGCATAGTTACCATTTTGGGTCAAATCGTCACTTAACACCAGGTAGATTTTGCTCAAAGCACTAAAAAAGTCAAGTAATCAGTCTATAAAGTGTTAAAAAAACTAGTAATTTTTTTGCTATTCCAATAAACTTACGTGTTATATTTAGCTAGATTCGACAAAATTACTATGAATATATTATTATATAAAATTCACCATAAATTCATTAGTCATTACGTAAATCATAAAAGCACAGTTTAATATACCGTATGTAGTCACCATTTATAAGCAGTTTAATAATTTCCCTTTGAGAATACTTTTCACGCTAACCATTTCACATACAGGGTGTAAAGATAACAGGAAATGTAAACCGTAATGTTATTGTACAATAAGTGCTGTTGAACAATTGAAGTACGTACAGTGATTGTAATGGTCGTGTCGTTAAGGCACATTAACTGTGTTTAATCCGTACTACGAGAGGTATGTGATGGGAACCTATTCTAACCTTGATTTATTCATAAATATCTATCCTAGTAAACTTCGCAATACCTCAGAATCAATGAATGATATTAAATGACGTTTGGTCACACTACACGTTCTGGACTCAATGAACTGTATCCAATCCAAACTGAACACAAACTTAGTGACAAATGGTCAAAATTATTCAGACAATCAAAGACGCAGCTAAAAAGTAGTACTCGTTTTGTTAGTTTAAATTATAATTATTTATGTAATTTACTGCTGTGTTTATGTATTAGCTGAAATAAATTTCGCTTTTCCTCCAATTCACGAGGAAACTCCTCGCGTCCGAGAGACGAACAAAATATCCGTATGTCTATCACTAATGTTTTCCGTTGTTTTCATAATTATTCTGTTATTCTAATGAGGATGGAGACAAAGATTACAAAACAAAGCTCATAAAAATTATCCATCCTGCCAGCCGTGTAACTATCTCTACTTACGTTTTATATATACGTGCGTACATAACATAATATAATTACTAAATAATTCTTAGAATGATACCTGCTAACTGCTATTAGATATATGTATAATGAAAAGACTATTAGATTAATTATTTAATTATTTTTAAATAATAAAGAAATATGTTATCGTTAAAAGTATCATATTCTTTTAAAATATTTACGTAGTTTTGTTTTTATTAATATTAAAATTTTATACATGTTACTGTATCAGTGATGTTTAAAAAATGCAAATTAAACTGTCTCTTATGGTTTCTAAACGTGTTTAAGTAATCTATAAATTTCCAAATACATAAATATATATTTTTATAAAAGAAGATTTTATTTTTCCAATTGAAAATATCGTGAATATAAAACAGTTTTTTGTGTTAGCAACTGTAAAAAATAATGTTACATATCATACTTATTATTTAAACGTTTCTATTTGGGTATGTAGGTTTACGATAATTAACATCGGTTTGTAAAATTCATTCTCTTCCAAGAGAGATGTTCGGAACAATTTATCTCTTCGGTAAATTATTCCAATGCTCCGTAGCGCAAACTAGCGCAATATTAATAATATTCCTAACGTTTTTATAAATGTTTCGGCTTTGCGTGCTCGACTGCTATGACAGTAACGTTGGGATCTACTGGTGCACCGTTAAATTGGACAATTTATGAGCGCACGCGGTGTCTCCGGCTTATGCGCATCGTGATGTAACTGTTACCATCATTATGTCACAGATATAGGACACCTGATCGCATTACCATCAATTTAATTGAGTCCATAATTGTACGCATTGATTTACCTACAGTAGGTACCTTATTTGTACAGCTATCTTATTTATAGAAGTTGAATTGTCTGTGGACAATTAAAAATAAATGAAAGTAGAAACGGTTGAGTATATATTTTTTGTATTATAATAAAGCAAGTTTTTAGATAATAGGAATACTATTTAGCTATAATTGCAAATCTATTATATTTAAAAAAATATTTGTATTTATATTGACGTTAACCCGCTTTCTAATTTCGTTTGAATTTGGATTATTGTTGTGTGTGTTTTAGTGATTTCACTCTTACTGGAACCTAATAAAGATAATATTAATCTGTTTTATTAAGTCATTTAAAATCATCCTTTTCTATGCCATAAATAAGTGAGTCGTCAACCTACAATATTACACATTCATCTTGCCCGAATAGACCCGAAGTTCAGAAGTGGGATGTAAATATAGTTAAGTAAAAATGTATAAGTGAGGGAACAAGCTGAATCTCTGTCTTTATAATTATTTTATTTAGAATATATTTCTTTATATTGTAATAATTAACAATAATAAATTTCACTGTAACAGTTCATTTATATTTGACAGAATCTACAAAGGTAAAAACTAGGTCTTCATCTTCATTATGTATTGTTATTATCGTGTAAATTACTGTTTCCGTCACGTATAGTTAAATCAAGATGTGTAGAGTGTTCCGTTAAGAACTTATGTCGTTTGAGACATCGTGCCGCTTGTTGCATTACAGGGTAACTAACTGTATCCCAGGCATTGTCCGTTGTTTTACCATATAAAGAGCACACGTGTAAATTCCTTAACGATCTGATCTATGTTTCGATTGAATACCTTTACCCTGCTGACCTTTCTTCTACTTAGTGAACTTGTGTTGAGAACTTAAACAATTGTTCATCATACGCTTTAACAGTAAAATAGTAAACGGAATCTTTATAAGGATTTTGACGTTATATCGGAAATTTTATAATTTATAAAAATAGTAATTTAATTACAGAGTTCAATAAAATATCATTAGTAGTCATACATTTTAGTCGATATTCGTATTATTATTTTTGCGGATCTTGTGTGATAATTTATGTGGAGTTACAGATTAAAATAAACAAAAGTTTTCTATAGAAAATAAATTAAAAAAAATTAATAAAGCTGTTTATTAACTGTCAATATTCGTTTTCAATTATAATATTAAAAATATCACATTTCATAGCTTAAAATGTTTTCCTATAAATTCTTTAAAGACGTTTTTAATCGTGTCATTATAAAACGAAATGATAAAATATAAGACTTCAAAGATTTAAAATGATACAATTTACATAAATTTGACGCAACCAATCTGCAAACTTCTTCAGCCAGCTATTTTTTTTTTTGTTTTAGATTTCGTTTCAGACGATTAAATCGACTTAAAACCATGGCCCAGTTAATAAATCACCATTAATATCTGATAAAATGTTTTCAAATTTGATGTCTCGCTCGAAATGCAATGCGATGTCATGATCAAATTAGAGAAAAAAACGATCAGAAATCATCATTACCGCAGCACCGTTGAACTGTTTGTGGTTCGATAGTTATGAAAGTCATCTTGTGGCAAATTTTGAGAACCCCTATACATAATAATTTACGCTTCTTTGCACATACTCTCTGCAACTATATCTACTAAGTTATATTCATTTGTTTTACAAACGATTAAAAAAATAACTGCATTTAGAATTAAACAGAATACTTTTAAAATGTTAAAAAAGTCAAAATTACATTAATCACGATTTTTTATAGACAGGTAACGGCCAAGCCGAGGTTCGTACCGCTTTGGTGCCCTTGTGCTAGTTACCTTTTGGGGCTGAGTGCCTTCAGTTCGGTGAAGCTGTAAAGGCCCTTCAGGTCAACAGCATTAGCTAGGTTAAAAAAAAAACCAGCCTTGCTGGAACTTTCTTTATTTTCCCATGGTGAAATACAAATGTAACTAATGTCTAAGTATGTAAGATCCTTAAAGATAAATCAGCATAGTAATTACACTGTTTAATCGAAGATGTCTCAGTTATCATATTTATTTTGAAAATGAAGCATTAACTATTCGAGACAGATTAGCCTGAATTTAAAATTCTATTTGACTTGAAATAGATCTATTATAAAAGATCATTACAACTTTCAGTTTTGATTGCCATGATCACGTTCGATGTACGTACGTTTATAATATTCAACTTAATTAGATTTTAATAACATTAACGAAGCGGAAACATTACGAATCGATTGAAAGTCGCCCGCATCATTGGATATGTACAAGAATTAATTTCATCAGTCGTAGAGAGTAAATGTATAAATACATAAGAATAATTGTTGAACTTTCACGTTTACAAATGATCATTCATTCTGTTTTATAAAAGGCTAGTGAAAGCGATATTGCAATGCAAAAAGTAAATGAAAATTCGTGTCACTGACTTTCCTATTGCCTTTTGTGTATCCATGCGGTGTTTGATCTTGACCTTCGCTGTGATCATTCGTCTGTGATAAAGTACTGCCAAATCAGAGTCATTAATAATAATCGAATATATAGGCCGTAGATAAGATTTGTAACTTCAGGATTAGGTGCTCAGTGACTCTTTCAAGATATTTCATATAAATAAATAACAAAAATATTAACAGTAAGTTAATAAGCCAAATCCGTGTGGGATACCATCCTATATTTTCCCGTGGGTGTCGTAAAAGGCGATAAACTAGAGGACAAGCAGCAGCATCTTCTAAGCACCACAAACACCTACTACGATCGCCCACACGCCAAGCGTGGCGATAATGGCAATTCTCCCCTTATGAACGAAACAATTCGTTGTGGAAATTTTTAGGGATACTTATACCCAGCAGTGGACGTCTTTCGGTTGAATGGTAACCTTAAATTTAAGCGTATAATTGTATTGAGTTGGCATTGAATTATGATCAGAAAACTTTTATTAATACTACTAGGTTAATAAAGAAAGTACACGATTTATCACGCTTATACGTTTCAAATTATACTCATTTGTCGACTACATTTAAAATTACAGTCGATTAAGTTATTATCAAGCCACCAAATTGGTGATAGTACGTGTACGTGCCTTATTACGTATCATCAATAAATAATAGTAAATTGGAGAACGATAAAACCATTGTAAAGATAATTTAACATGAAAATAAAACTTAGCATTTTTGACCGGCTTTCGATTTTACTCATTATAACAATATAATCTCGTAACTCGGAAATTGGGTCACGGTGCGTTCTTTATTATTGCTGGTACTTAGTACAGTGTACCCGTGCTTTTTGTTAAGACTTTCTAAATATAATATATATTTTTTATTCTACAAGAGGGGCATGAGGCAAACCCCGTAGTCAACGAATTATCGTGATCTGGTTTATTCTAAGTTTTTTTTGTTTTTTGTGTTATTTTAGTTTTAGTAAGCTTTTTTTATTTCGTAATTATTAACTGCCTACTACGGCAGTTTCAAATATATGTTAGAATATTAATTTTATACCTTAGTATTAATTAAAATTCACTCTCGTTTTGTATGAAACTTATAGGAGACACCTTACTAGCTTCTAAACATTAATTCAATTATTTTTCTCTGTATTTTTTTTTATTTACCAAAAGCAATGGTAAATATTGAATGACATATGCTTTTAGTTCCCCTTATATTACTTGATTAATTCAATCAAAAGACGTCAACTGTTGGACATAGATCTCCCCCAAAAAACAGGGGAATTGCCATAATTGCCACCCTTGGTAAGCGGGTTGTCGATCGCAGTCAGGTGTTTATGGTACTCAGGGGATGCTGCTGCCCATCCCTTGGTTCACATCCCTTAGTCGCCTTTTACGACACCAACGGAAAGATATTAGGTGGTAGCCGGTACCACACGGTATGTTCCTTATTGCTAGAATAAACTTTTTTGTGTCACCAGTTGAAATGAATAGAAATAAAAAAATCCAATGTGTTGAAATAATTATAGGTGTTTACAAATCATGCATGAAATGGGTATTCAAGTAACATTACAGGAGTTAAAATTTTGGTTATCGGAATTTCAAGTATATTTATTATGTAATATTAATTGTTTGGCATTTATATAATTTGACCTTCTCTTTGACAGACTCTTGGTTCGACGGTATGAGGGGCGAGGCGCTGCGTTTGGCGCCATTTGCGCTTTTACTGCTGCAAGCATCATCTGTAATCAGTGAGTATATTTATCTAAATAAAGGCATGCCAATAGTATTTATTTCGTTATTAAAATATTTTATGACATTTAGTTTAAGAAATAGTAAATTTTATGTTACTGGCAACCTGCTCATGCTGTTGACCGAAATGACCTTATATACCGTTTTTTTTAAGAAATAATTTTCCAGACTAATCTTTTTTTTTTATAATACTAAAAATTAGAGGCAAAAAACGATATTATTAAACTTTCTTATATCTTTTAATTTTTTTATGTTAATTTCTAATATTTCTAATTGCTTTTTTACATTATACACGGGTATGTGAAATGAAAGCCTACACTTAGTTTAACAAAGAAACAGTTGAACGAAACAGTATTTTATTACAGGTCGAACTGCATTCGAGAAGTTGACTGATGTAGACTTCTCAGGCACCGCTTACTACACAGTAAGGAATCTTTCACTGTACGAGTGCCAAGGATGGTGTCGAGAGGAACCTGACTGTCAGGCAGCGTCTTTCAGGTATTATATACTATACGTCTATATTATCTTTAATACTTGATGGTATTCTAATAATTCATTGGCATTAATCTACTCTATCTATCCTATCCTTATGATATGTAGATTATAAAAATTAAAGAAAATAATAATATTCCATGAGACTGTTTGGTATTCTATAGTTTTTTTTATTTTAGTATAACGCATTTGGATAAAATAGTAGTGAATGTGGAAGAATGGAAAAATAGAGGAAGGCCAAAGAAAGTGTTAATGAAGTGTGTGAGAAATAATTTGAAAGAAAAAAAAATCAAGAAGTGACGGCTGATAGAGACGTTCGAAAGTAGAAATGTCTGACAGGATTACGTATGTAATTCACATATTACTAATAACTAAAAAGAAAAACAAAATCTGTTTTAAAACTAAATTAATCTTATAATAAATGATAAAACTATGGTGATAGCAAGTAATCAAATGATGAGTACAAGTCGAGGAAACTTTCTAGATTTGATATCGTCTGACTACTAAGTCAGCGGCTTATCGACTTTCTATAATCGCGCCTTTTATTATCCTATTTATCAGTTTTACCTGAAGTTTGGTTTTATTAATGACTAGCTTTGTGCTCGTGGCTGCGACCGCGTTTCATATATTCTTCACTGCGTTTTAATTTTTTTATACGGAACCCTAATAATTTTTTAGTACTAAGATAAAGAACAAATGTTTCTCATAAATTCAAGCACTTGCCCGTTAAACTGTGCATTGAATAGGGTTGTATTAATTTTTTAGGAGTTTTAATTTTTTTACGCGGAACTTTAATTATTTTCAAAAAATAAAAGTTAGTAACTAAGTTACCCGGAGTAACATCAGCAATCTACAAAAAAAAAGTCCCATCAAAATCGGTCCAGCCGTTCCGGAGATTACCCGGAACAGACAAACATCCAGACAGACCGACAGACGACAGATTTTTTTTAAATTGTATTTTTGATATAGGTATCGTATAAAAATTCATATCTATTTAGTACAAAAAAATAATTTTGACTTTACAAACAGACACTTCAATTTTATTTATTAGTATAGTATATAGATTTATAATGAGGTCAACCAAATTTATGGAAGTCAACCTTTCCTGAATATGTTTTTGTAGTAATTTTCTTGGTATTTGGACATAGTTTAAATCAATCTATGCATTACTTTAACGATAAATTATTACTGATATATACGAATGGATATTGCAAATATAATCGATAAACCGTATATCAAGATGTAGTTTCGCATTGGGCACAATTGAATTCTTTAAATATCGCATCAAATGCATGACTCGTCATTCTCTTAGTGATCACGAAACAAATAAATGCCAACTTGTCCAGTTTATCGTAGATCTTGATGCTCCTGACCCAAATGTCATAGATAAGACATCGATTGACAGTGAAGATTCACTAATTCACGTGCGGAATCAATCTCATTATCTCCTGTTAGTATCTGAGTAGCATCAATACCATTCATTTATGTTAACAATTTAGGAGTCCTGTTTTATTTATGTTAACAATGTAGGAGTCCTGTTTTATTTATGTATAATAGTAGCTGGTGCCCACGGTTCCAACCGCGTTTAAAAATGTGGTTCTTTAAATGTTAGTGGAAAAAGTGCATAGAACATTTCATTTATACCTAACCTCAAAAAATAAGAAATGATGAAAAATGAAACTCTTTGTTTCTAATAGCGGAATATTTGTACATAAGAGTAAATTTCAAAAAAAGTTAGAAAGGGTCGATTGAACCCAGAAATAAAAAAAAATCAAATTAAATATTTAAATGTTTCAACATACTATAAATACTTTTGTGAAATATTAATGTCCACGTCTACATTTTAGCATATTTAACAGTACAGTTCAAGAATAAAAACAATTATATACCATGACATTAGTGGCCATTTATCTTCGTCATATGGAACTTCAATTAAATGAACGGGTTGCATTTTGAAAACTACAACCAACAATTCCTACATCATAAGTAAATGTAATTGATTAAATTAAATTTTACTTTGATTACTGAGGCATCGGACTAAATATTAAAAGAATCAGACAGATGAAGACATTACTTTGAGGAAATCCATTGTAAATAATATTGTAAATAATTGTTGATGTTACCTTGCTAATTCCGTTTCAGTTAGCGGAATTCAAATTGAAGCGAAATTAGCAAAATAAAATCGACAATATTTAATACTTAATTGGTAAAATTTTGACTTCATCTCGTATGAGCTTTCTATATTATAGAACATGTAAGGTCGTGCTAAGGTATGTGTGTCAGTCTGCCACACGTTGTTGGTTGAGGTATTCCAATGACACGCTCTTGGTCAATGGCAATGTATCTCGGAACAGTCTGAGCGCAGCCACAGACCGTGTAAAAGCGGAAACAGAGCCCGGTCGCGCTCCAAATTGGATAACAGTAAAAGTGATCGCATACGTCTTCAATGGATTTGCTATTGGCGGTGTAATATTTCCCATAGTTTTGATGAATATTAGCGGTTTGGGAGAAATATTGTTGTTCTACTTTGATGGACCGAAGATTTTAAATTGTAAATACATTTGAAGCAGTTTTCAATTTTTAAGTTTTATGTGAAACCAGATAAGGAATTCTAAATTACTGCTTAATACAAGAAGCAGAGACGATTTTCAACGCTTTATATTTGATTTTTGACTATAGTTAGTACATTTTTGTAGTTAGTTACAAATACTTAATATTTAGAAACAATTCTGGTATTTTTTCTTACACGGGGAAATCTTACATAAACAGCTTCTGCTATTCTTCCTGACTAAAACTCTATGGTGTTCTTTCGTTCTCCTGTTTGATTGAGAAGTAGGAACTGCCTTGGTATTGTCTCATAAAAGGCTTCTTTTAGCGGTCTAAAGAGTTGGTTATAAAAGTTGGTAAAAGACTCCTCTGACGAACCTTTGGGAAAGGGGGCATCAAAAAAACCGCCTGTGAACTATCTGGTACCTAATCGTTTGTTATTTTATCTATATCTTAAATAACTGATAGTTTTGTTTTACATTCTCATTTAAATATCTTCATAATTTTAGAAATATTCGATACTTTAAACATACAGGAAACATAATAATATACTTCCTCGTGTCGACAACCATTAGTAGAGTTGTTAGTCATCGAGAATAAAAAATAAAATTAAAAAAAAAAAAAACAACTAATTGTATTAGTCTCGAATGTACCGTGCAACAGTATCAGACGCTCGTTATATTCCACAGAATCAATTTAAACGGGATCGTTCGAAAATCAATTCGATATTCAATTAAACGAAACAGACTTTCCCGAGTCTCTTATCATTGTACTAATACGGTTCGTATCTAGAACCAATCTGTCCAAATAAATATCTATCTGTACAATGAATGGGGCGGATGTGATCTTAACAATCGGTAACTGTACGTCTCCGATGCCACTGACTTCAATTTTTTACGGTATTCGGGAGCAAACGACCGTCTGATTCGGACTCCGTGATTCTAAATTGTACATCTTTAATGTTCAATTAAGATCACGACCTCTCTTATCAGATGTTGCTATGAAATAGATAATATCTTCAGTGCGACCCGCCCTCTAACTGTTATAAAATATTTAAATTTTTGCTTTAAAACAATGTAACATACCGTTACTGTGTCACGTTACACCTTTAATGTGTTAAATGCTATTTAACGTGACAATATAGCATCATTTCATATAAATACTGTGTCTACATATTAAAGCCATTATTTTCATGAACGCTTCATACAAATGATATAACTATTTATAAAATGATCGTATCAGTTTTGAAACTTTTTAAATGCACTGAAACGATATTTATTTGATCGGGTTTTTTTGTTTTGTATATTTTTACTATTATTTTGCATTAATATATTTTTTTAATACTATTCAATAGTACGTAACAGGAATTCAGTTTATAATTTAAAAATATATATTGCTAACTATTATTTAATAACGATATTTTATGTAACGCAGACAACGTTGGGTATGGGAATTTTATAAAATTATTTTTTTCTACGTCTTCAAGGGCCCGAAAAAATAATTCTGCCAAAAATCCATTTTTAGCATTTACTAAAGAATGAATTCAGCTATAAATGACAAACAAATTGAAATTTTTTATTATTATTTAAACTCTGTAATTTTATATTATTTAACTATTGTAACTCTGTATGTAAGTTTTTTTTTATATAGAAGGGAAAAATGATACAAAGTAGAATAAGGGAATAATACTTTACTTATTTACTCTGGATAGTGTATATACTAATTGGAATATTGATTTAAAAAAGTTACAAATTAACTTTTTTCCCTTGGTTTGACTACTATTTTAGGCCGAATACCTTAAGTGCTCACCTCAAAGTCCGGTGAAGCTGTCTTAGCGCTTAGATGGCTAAAAAAGTGGGTTCCTCAGTTGGGAATTAGAATACGACTTGAGTCCCGTTTTATTCCTCACGATAAAAAAAAAAAACAAACATTTTGTGTATTATTGATCGTTTCTCAGTACTTTTTTGACAGTGTAGTATAGAGTAGAAATTACCCATTTGCTCATAAGGAATGGCTCAGAAATTTTCGTTATTGTAAATGTAATTTGTGTTTTTATCTATACTCTATACTAATAAATAAAATTGAAGTGTCTGTTTGTAATGTAAAAAATTTTTTTTTTACTAAATAAATATTAATGTATATACGATACCTATACCAAAAATACAATTATTAATTTTTTTGTCTGTTTGTAATGGGTAATCTCCGGAACGGCTGGACCGATTTTGACGTGACTTATTTTGTTAAATAGCTGAAGTTATTGCAGGTAACTTAGGATACGTTTAGTTTTCGAAAATAATTAAGGTATCGCGTAAAAAAAACTCATAGAAATTTGAATAAAATCCGATTCAATTCACAGTTTTACGGGCAATTATGAGAAAAAAAATTTCTTTATCTTATAATAATAAAAGCTTTTTAGGAAAAAAATTAAAACGGAGTGTTCTATAAAAATGATGAATTAATGGTATTTTTCTAAATACGCTATCAATATATGTTTCATTCACATAAATTGCATGACTTTATAGCTTTAATTTTATAATTAGTATCGTCTTATGAATCAGATCAGGCTCAATCTATCCAAATAAAATTTACGGTTTCCCTTTACAAACGTTCACGTTTAAATGGCGTAACAAATAAATATGGTATCAACAGAATTTATGCCCGGAAGAGTGTAAAGTGTGCAAACGTGTTGTACTTCCTCTGCTGACGTTTAAATAGCAGCATTAATCATACAGAACAACCCATCATTAATTCAACTATCAAATATTATTTAAAAATCATTTATAGAGACCGGAAATAATGATAAGCGCGCGCGTGCTTATTTAAAAAAAGAACACATGAATGATGATGTGTTTAAAATGTCAGCACCCGGAGGCATACTTTAACTAATTGTAAATGGGAATCTTCACATTTTACAATAAAATAATCACTAATGATAATCTCTAGGGACCAGATAAATATAAAAATAAAAACTTACAAGATTATTTCATTTATAGCACTAATTGTAATTGATATTATGTTACCCATTAAAACCATTTATAATCTATACTGATATGCTGTAATATCAAATAACAACTTTTTACTAAATACTATGTATAATAATATGTATTAGGTACCTATGCCGAAAAAATAATTATCGAAACTTTTGTCTGTCTGTTGTTTCGGTTAATCTCTAGAACGGCTGGAACGATTTTGATGGGACTAATTTCATTTTACGAAAATAATTAGGCTTCTGGGTAAAAAATTAAGACTCATGAATTTGTGAATAAATTCCGATTTGATGCATAGTTTACTGGCAAACATTTGGATTACTGAGAAATATTTTTACTTTCTGTTAGTACAAAAAAAAAAATAAGCAAAATTATTAGGTTTCAGAGTAAAAAAATAAAACCCTGGAAATTGTAAAAAAAAAACTATTTAACAGTCAGTTAAATGGCAAGTGCTTGAATTTGTTGGAAATATCTTTCTTTTAGTACCAAAAATTTTAAAGAAAAATAATTAGGGTTCGGCATAAAAAAAATTAAAATCAGGAAATTGTAAACAAAATACGATTCAATGGGCAGCACCATCAAAACACAATAATTATTTCAAAACTATATTACGCAGTGAAGAATATATGAATCGCGGGCAGAGCCGCGGGCATACAGCTAGTAGGCGACATAACGGTTTCTGTACTCTTATTAAGAATGTCCATAAACATATCGACAAACATACATATACACATTACATACACACGCAATAATATCCACAGACACATGTAAACATAGTCTTATAATTGGTTTTTAAACAGTGATAAATTCATTTTTGGCTCTTTATGTTATGTATCTGTTTAGTTTACATGTCTATTTTATACGAGCTGTGAATTTTTTATGTTATTAAAAATCATATTAGGCTCTAAGAAGGTGCTTATGAACGTCAAAAAACTACCACCGGTTCGGAAAACAACCCAGTCGGAAAGGGCTATGATACAGTTGAGAATTTGATAATTAAATTAGGTTTCATAACTTAGTTCTTGACGTGTGTGCCTAATTGTTACTCTAGTAATTTTAAAGTGAAGTTCTAACGCATAGAAAATAATTGTGGTATTTAATAGCGTATAGGCCTCAGCAAAACAAGCTTTTCGCAGTATCTAGCCTGAAAGGCGTTCAAGACAAGTTTATGGTAATCGTAAATATGGTAAGATAATGCATTATACTGTTATAGCCTCATACGTTTTCTAACTGATTGACAAGTTGAGACAAGTTATTAAAGAACATATCTGCACTCACAATTTCATATCATTACGGTGCACCATTCGAAATTGTCGATTAGAAGGTCAAAAGAAGTAAGTTAGTCGCGTCCATTTTATTTATATTCTGTTTTTTATTGTAGTCATAACAAGAATTCACCGTTATATCTTACAATATACTTACAAATAAGCAAACGAATAAATATAAATTATTCTTATTATAATATGATGCAGATATGTAACGCTTGCATTATTTATACTTAAGTGGATTCATATTAAAATGTGGCCATTAATTAATGTAAACATCCACATTTTAAAAACGTCGTCGGATGTCACTGTGTGAGGTCAACGACCTCTGTACGTCGATAAGCGGTGCCACCTATCACGTTCGACTAGAAAATGTGGCACACACAGTAGTAACTTAATTGCAGTCTCCACTTTAATGCAATCTTTTCAATCTTAGTTGGATAATAATTACGATGATATTTGTAAAATATAGTAATTCACTTTATCTATATCCACATAGTATTCTAATGTTATGTTCGCATTAGGAAAATACATTAAATTTCCATTATATTGTTTAAACTAGCTATGGTTAAAAGTTATTGCAAGCGTTCTTTTTTAAAGTGGAAACTTCTTTAGCGGCTTTAAGCGATTCTCGGTAGGGGAAAAACTTATAGATTCGTGTTACCAATGCTATGACCTCACCCGTCAACATGCTACGGTATGTCAAGTATAAGATGGTGTTTAAGTACTGGCGCTCAGAGATAAGTAATAAAACTTATACCTATGCAGCCTATCGTATGTTTTGATAGATGTAAAAACTAGATAAATGTTATATTATGTTTAATTTTAGGTTATGTTAATAGTTTGAATTGACAACTATGAAATTTAAACATTAAAAATTCAGTTTTTGTCAAGTTTTGAGTTCTTACTTTTTCTATGGCTGCCTAGTTTTTTGAAATTACTTTTAAATATTGTTGAGATATGGATGTAAAAAAAGAATGCGGTAATGTTTATTTTATGAAGTGATATTTTTAATATTATTAAGACTAATTTTAATTAAAAAATGATATTTGGGGGGGGGGGGGGGGGGGGGGGGGGGGGGGGAGGAAAGGATTGCTATAATCGCCACGTTTTGCAGGCGGGTTTGCAATCACATTATGTGTTTATGATATTCAGAGGATGCTGCTGTTCATGCGCTAGTCGCCTTTTAGGACACCCACGGGAAGATACGGGGTGGTACTATTCATAGTTCTTAAAGATTCTAGATTCTTAAAGATCTAGCTTTTAATATCAGATTAAATGTAGTTGAAATGAAATATAGTTATTCTTTCGAAATTGTATACTGAACTGAGTATAAAAAAATGCCTTTGGTCTTATTTCACAATTAGGTAGCTTGAAGGTGCGCAATTAGAGGTCCAATCAAGTTCTGAATTACCGTCATGGATTGTATGAATTCACGGGTTATTTGTTGGCCACGCCGCGAGCGTCAAGAACCAGCTTCACATACTAGACTATGGTGTAATATTAAATAATAACATCATGAAATTATGACGTGATGGACACTGATCTACATCACTGAGCGAGACGTGTGTTATCTATGTGCTAGTTTCGATGATGTTGCTTCCGAAAACCGGTTATATATTTTTCATACCGTCATACAATTCTGCATGTGATATATTTTTGTTTATCTAAAGAAAATGCATACAATTTACAAAATGCATACAATTATCAGACTGTAGACAATCACTTTTTTTCTCGATTGTATAGACTAGAGTTTGACAACAACCTTAGCTACAACTTAGATGATATAGTTAAGTACAATTACACGAAACACTAAAGAAGATCTCTAAAGCGGAAATTAGTTCTCCAATTCAATTGTGGTCATTTGCATATGTTACCATATAAGTTTATTCTACCATCATAACGCTTCAAGTATTCTTTGAAATGAATATATTCCAATAAAACCACTCTCATGACTGATCAAAGTGTTTGATTTTTAATTTATATTATTCTCAATTTTGTTTTCATTCAATCGCATTTCTCTTTGCTATACTAAAGTCGTCGTAATTAAGTTTGGTTACCTTTCAAATTTAGGTAATCCCTAGCTCCAATAAAACATGTAAATTATTAACTCAGACTTTAAACAAATACTGATATAACTTATCTATAAAAATTACAATGTTTTAGAATTTAAAACGATGATGGCGCAGTGAGTAATTTGGCAGGATTCCGCGACAATGGGTGCGGGATCGAGCCCACCTATCCAGCTCTAAGATAAGCCTGAACTTTCGAAGAAGGAAAACATCGTGAGGAAACCATAGCATTTTCTAATGCCCGCCTGGGTAGCTACCACCCTCCAGTTTGAAAACCTGTTGCCAAATACATTATTTGAGAACCAGTACCTCTAGACTTAGTCTATTTACCATCCTGGACCACATCGTCACTCAACATCATGTGAGATTTTCGTCAAAACATTAAGTCTATGCCGTTTCAAAAAAATGTAATGTTTCATCTCTTTCGTTTTGCTTAACAAATTCTTGTTTTAAATGTAACGTTCACAAATAAATAATTACTTTCTAATTTATGAACAAATTAATCAGACTCAACGAACAAATTATTATTACTCTTACTTTTTATCTAAACACAACAGACAAATCACCGAGCTTCATTACAAATGGTTGTACAGGTAGCTGTAAACACGAGAGAAAGATAAGAGAGAAATGATTAATCTTTAGACTCGGCCCTTAGTTTAATGACATCGCCTATTTCGTTATTCTAACTGCCTGTTATTAATTTTAAAACTCGCACACAACTCGTTAAGCTTAATGAAACGGAAGATATGTTTGCTCTGTAGAAATGAAATATCAATTTATCATCACAGATTATATGAACTGGCTTAAAATTAAAATATTGAAATCAGGTAAACCTGACTGGTGACATGTACGTTATTATGTCTATTTTCTTGGTAGATATTTCGATTTTTTGGTATAAGTAAGTCCAAGATGTATCACTAGTTTTCATACCTATTCATAGACAATTCACTCTCCGTGAATAAATTATTGCAAGAACCATTTTTTTTTTTTTCGTGTTTTTATTATTTTGATTGACTATGTCGGAGCATGAAGTTTGGCAGGAACTAGTTGGTTTGCATACGCGATCCCGTGTTTGCTCCAATTAGGTGGCGGGAGGTACCGGGGGGTTTAGTGGGTAGTGGTCAACGGCGCTTCTCGCCGCGAGTCCCACACTAATTCTGTGTGACAGCCTCTCGTGCTTTCGTGCGAGAGACTGTCACACATCTTCGTTTCGTTTCAGTCAGATCTGAAAGGGGGGGGTCCCTATCAGATCTGGCTGGACTGGACGGCTAGTGCGTAAATGCATTCCCCTCGAAAAAAAAAAAAAAAAAAAAAAAAAAAGGAACTAGTTGGTAAGATTATCAGGCCACACTCCATTTTTTAAATTATATTCTGGCAACACTTTTTTAATTGTCCCTCCATAAACGCAACATAAAAAGTACAAACTAAAAAAAATACTATTAAAAAAATATTATTTCATATTAAAACGAGGATAATAAGGCTCCTGCTTACACGCTTAGAAGTAAAAAAAGCATTGTTTGATTTTGTTTCAAACTTATCATCTATCCATTCAACCGAAAGTCGTCCACTGTCCACCCCAAAAATTTCAACAACGACCGGTCCTGCTTCACCCGCATCCAGCGCATTTTCGCGACCTTCACTGGGTCATCGGTCCACCTTGTGGAAGGCCTACCTACGCCACATCTTCCGGTGCGTGTGGGGCACCCATTCAAGAACCCGTTTGGCCTATCGGGCATCGGTTCTGCGAGCAATATACCCACCCCACTTAAGTTTAGCAATTCTTCGGGCAATGTTGGTTACTTTGGTTCTTCTGCGGATCTCCTCATTCCTGATTCGATCACGCAGTAAAATTCCAAGCACAACCCTCAAAAAGGGTAATGGTACCCTTTGAGCAAACTTATTAGTGTCTAAGAAATTGTAAATGTTTGTAATATGTTTTTATACGACTAAATTTAATTCTTGTCCTTTCAATAATCTTTCACCTTTCAATGAAATCTCTTCTGGAATATGATAATTCCTCTCGAATGTCAGGCCAGAGTATAAACAAATGTAGTTAATTTAAACGGATTTTCACGCGTTACCTTTTTTCTATCCCGACGTTTCGGCTGGGTTTCACCAACCGTGGTCACGGGCTGACTGCGATTCTGACAACGGAATATCTGCTTTCGTTTCTTGGTCTTTCATGAACACAGTCAAAGCCTTTACGTTTATATATCAACAAAAAGAGATCTTTATTACACTATCCATAATTCATTTGCATTAGTACTTATAATTTATTGTGAGCTAGTGTTCTCGTTTCACTTTATAATGAAGATAATTTATATAAATATCCATTAATACTACATTGTAAAAAAAAATATATACAAAAATTAGACTTTCGTTTCATTAAATTTCTGGATTCCGCTTAAGTAGGTTAAGCCTTTAATAATAAATGTCTTGCTACATGACAAACGTTCCTCTGCCACAGAATAAAATATGGTTTTAATTAACACGTATAGACCTTTTCAAAAAATGACTCATCTCTTTGTTTTCTTTTGTAATCTGCCGTATTTAAATAAGGTTAATTTAAGAATTCGAATTTGAAATAATCTTAAATTACCTATTACATTTTACAAGATTTAACGCTTTGGCTGATGTTAAGTGATGATGTGGTACAGGGTGAAACAAACTAAACCTAGAGGCTCACAAGTGATGCACCAAACAGCAGTTTGTAGCGGCTGGGCAACAGATTATCAAGCTTCCTATGCCATGCTATGATTTTATAACGATGTTTTCTTTTACCTTGAGCTTAGGCTCATTATAGTTTTTGCCTTATACATGAACATTTTTTCGTTCTTTTTTAATGCCACGGATATCGGAATCATTCTAGAGCTTGACGGTATTACGCGTTTCCTCTGGTACCCCTTTCTAATACTCACTCATCACGAGTCAACGTTTTCAATGTTCTAAACTTGGTTTTATTTGTTACTTATCACTGCTGTTTTAGCTACTTCTTCCATGAAATTTATCAAGGCTGGACAGTTTTGATCTTCCTCCACTAACCTATGCTCATGCTGCTCCCGGTGCTAACATCAAGGTTGCCTCTAGACGAGCCACTCGAGTATATTAGAAAGTTTATATTTAAAATTCCTGTTAAATGTAACATGTAGTGTATGTACAATGCTATCATAAATAAAAAAGTTTGCATATGTATGCGCAGTACAGAGTGTATCTACGAGTATATACTGCTTGGTGGTTTATCAACGTTAATATAAATACTTTGTTGTTATCTGTGCATTTACACGGAAGCTTTGGGTTAATAATTCTTCTGATAGTGACATTGAAACAGCGCGTTACACTTACACGAACACGACTAACGGGCCTAGTTACCGTTCGACGCAATATTTTGCGCGTTTTATTATAATCCCACTATAGAAATATGCATTGAAATCATAATCCGATTTTTTAAAAGTGTATTTCGATTTTAAAAAAGTATTTAGACTTCGCAATACGGAATTGTTGCAATATGAATAAGTGTTTTATATTCCTTTCATTATAATTTTTGAATTTTTAATGTAACATATCTATTGGTTCGTCTTAGCAGTCAAATCAAATCATATCTCGTGCCGGTAAATGTGATGGCAAGTGAAGTTTAACGTTACACGTCTGCAACGTGTTCCGTGACGACCAACTTTTTTAATTAATCGTTGTACTATTACCTATCTTTTTCATGTCCTATTCCCAAATCACTTGAGATTGGTGCAGTATGTTTTCTTCTCCCATATGCCCCTTATCATGTGTCATCTCTTCATTTACTCCTTTTTCTTTCATATTATTCCCCACACTTTCTCTGGCCTTTATCATTTTTTTCATCCTTCAACATTCATATTCATTACTATTTTATCCAGGTGCACTTTCTCTCTTCAGATAACATGTCCAAACCACGACAAAGGATTTCCTGTCAACCTCTCTACCACTGGCGTCCCTTTCAAACTTCCATTAATATACTAATTCCTGACTTTATCTATTCTTATCATATCTATCATCATTCGGATCTTAGCTACATGCAATCGTTTCTCATCAATCTTCTTATCAACCCATCTCATTTGCAATGTTATAGATATATATTACTAAAATTATTATAGATACATGAATATCATGTTATCTTTCAAAATACCCATATAGAGAACTGTTACTATGGGACATTATAGGTAGTAAATTTTTATTGCACGTAATATGTAATAAAAATTGTAACCTTGTATCGGTCATAGACAAAGTAATACATGCAACCATGTTATTATACGTGTTACGTAGCTACTATGTAACGCCTCTTTAATTAAATAACACTAACCTAATCATAGCGGAGACTTTATTCATGACTTTAATGTATGATTAGTATCAAACGTCTTTTTCTTTTCGTAATATGAGCGCCGTTGGTCTGAATGCTCTTTACAGCTTCACCCGGCTTGGTTAGTAACAAACCTGTTGCAAATAAAGCTATAGAATATTTTTAAATGCTCGCCTGTAAAGGATTATTTTCTTTTTTATCGAATGTCAGTTAGTAGTCTATAAATACTTTTCCATGTTCTTGCGTAAAATAGTTGCAACGTATTTGTAGCTAAATATACGTGCATTATTATTTGCAATCAAATTGAGAGGAATCTGCAAGCAAGCCATTTCATCTTTAAAATATTGTTTCTTATTCTTTTTATATAATAGACAAATTTATTATTATTAATAAAAAAATTACATATTCTAATTTATGAAATAACATTATTTTAAACTCTCCATAAAGTTTTTGACTTAGTTTTATGTGTTTTTATGCTTTAGAAAATGATTATTCAGCTCGCACTCGTATTGTTGTAAGTGTATTGCGCTCTGGCTAAAACAAGTTCTTCTATTTATATTTTCCCACAGTTTTTAATGTTAACTGCATTTTTAAAGCGGGATAAAGTGTTCTTTCTTTTATAACGAAGTCCATTCCCATTTATGTACTTATATTTAAATAGGCAAATATAAACAGTTCAGTTGTCTTTTTCTTTTTTTACTAGTTATCGGCAAACTTTAGTTTTATCAATAAAAAAATATAAGTCGTTTTTTTTTTCCCTTAAATTATGATCACACATCGAGAACTAGTGTATCGGTTCCGTGCTCTAAAAATTTGTTGTTGTCAGAGTTAATTTCGTTTCATTTTGGTTAAATTCAGCAAGGTATGATTATACTAATCGTACTTTTTGTTATAAGGATTATTTACATAGTTCCTCAGAAGTCACAGAGGCTACATAAAGTTCTACCAACATAAAAATACCAACAAATGTTTTTTGCCTTATAATCGTTGTGCGTAACAATCTTGTCACTATGCGGTTGCTCCCTAGTCAATTCTCGTCACTTCCCGGTGCAATGGTCCGAAGTGCCATCGCCAAACAAAAACTTAACTACGTAACGATCTGCTTCGGTTGGCTTTTTTGAATATTTTAATCCGAGTGTCGTAACATTATTTAAAAATAGGTATTCAATACTTATTGAAACAAAAAAAAAAAACAACTTTATTAGTATTGTGGGCCTCATAAATGTAGATTTGCGATTTCTTTTATGAAATTGCAAATGCATTTTGAACGCTATTGTATTTTTTTACTGAAATTATTTTATATAAAAATATTATTTGTGACAATAGACTGTAATTAGAGCTTTTAAGTTTTTTTTTTGTTGCAAAACCTCAATGACCGAAATTTTGCAGTAGTTTGCGATTAGATATTGATACCAATTTTTAGATTACCGTTATGATATTTTTTGTTTTAGTTTAATATAAGATTCGACTTGCTAGTTGAGTGTTGTTGTAAAGGCTGATAATATCTACAGTTAAAATCGGTACAAATACAATAATTTTAGTTGCTCTTATATTGCATTTCTAGTTTTTACTTATCTTGTATTTACTTGTATTTTATATGTGTCTATTATTATTTTCACTATTTTTTGAATAATTTTTTTAATAGTTGGCAAGTGAATACTTTACGTAGATCTATTATAAATAATATGGTTAATATTATTTTGTTTATTACTTCAAGCGGACTTAGCTAAGCAAAATTAACCATAATATTATACATAAAAATGATTTCTGTAATTTTTTTTAAATACCTATAAAAGGTAATTACTAGGTAAACAAGGTAAGGTTTTGGTATATAACAATATTAATTTGGAAGGGTTTTTAGGAAATATGTGAACTATGAACGAACTTTTCTCACTGATGATCGAAATAGATGATCACTTGATGACCACTTACTTTTGAAGTTGAAAATAATGGATATGACATTTTCCGTACTGTCGTGATGCAAGAGTTATTTTTTCCAACTAGAACTAAATTTATGAACTATATTTTGTTATGTTAATTATTAGTCTTCCCATGAATTATAGAGCTATGTAAATTTTATAATGTTATTAATAACAAGCTGTGTGCTCGCGGCTGCGACTGCATTTCATATGTTCTTCACTGCGTTAATTATTTTATACGGAACCCTAATTTTTTTTATTAAATATAATATAAAGTAAAATATTTCTCATAAATTCAAACACTTGCCTCACGTGCACTTGCCCGTTAAAATTTTCATTGAATCGGATTTTATTTAATTTTTTCATGAGTTTATTTTTTTACGCGGAACCCTAATTATTTTCGAAAATCGAACACACCCTAAGTTAGTCGGAGTAACTTCTGCTATCTACAAAAAAAAGTCTCGTCAAAATCGGTCCAGCCGTTCCGGGGATTACTCAGAATAAACAGACAGACATACAAACATTTTAATAATTATATTTTTGGTATAGGTTTTCGTTCATTTGTATTTAGTAAAAAAAAGTTATTTTGACATTATAAACAGACACTTCAATTTTATTTATTAGTATAGAATAAAGATATTAACGCCTTGAAATTTCCATTGTTTCAGTTTCGTTTTGAACCCACTAACGCCAGTACAAGAAACGCGTTGTCTACTTCAAAATGACACGCAAGCAAATAATCCTATGGCAATTCCACAGGTAACATTTTTGATATTTATTTGAATGTTATTTAAAAACAGGATATTTAGATTTTCAGAGAATTGAAAATGATGTAAATTTACTACAGAAAAACTGGAATATAAGAAATAGGAAGAACGTCTTCAAGGTTCTTCGAATCCTACTGACTTGGTACAAAGAAATTAATTTCAATATTTTCCCCAAAATGTATTTCAATTTCTAACAAGTTTTTATAATTTACTATGCAAAATTTTAGTTATAACTAAAGTACGTGTGCCTTAATTTAAATGAAAATTAAAAAAAAAAAATGAAATGTCATGAACTTAATTGAGCATAGACGATCTTTACAGTAAATCATTAGAAAAATAACACCCGTAAAATTAAATTCTCGCTTAGCAATGCTAAAAAGGCTTCTCATTCTAATTATATTGTTTATTATAAAATTAAATTAAATTTTTAGCTTTAAGTTTGAAGCTTAGGTTCTCAATGTGGGCAATAACGCTTCCTTGTGGGCGTTTGATACTTTGACAAGTTTGCGTTTGACAGTAGAAAATCCAGAGAAAATTAGGGGGCATAGAGATATTGCCGAGGGAGCGTGAGCAGATTAAAAAAGTCTATAAAAAGCAAATCTAATATGGCGGACTCTAGAAGAAAACATATTCTCAAAGTGGGCGGGGAGCGAAATAAAGTTAAGAAACTGTGCTTTAAAGTAATAGTCAAATAAATTTACCGAGAGTTGTTAAGGCTCTTCCGCGACACCGTCAATTAGTTAAGCGATGTATAAGATTTTACAATTCTGATTAGATCGTTCACCGTTAAACGGAAAGCCTAATAAACATGCTAAGCGTTAAGTTTTGCCTTGGATATCTTTGAATTAGTTAAATCACTTTCAAAGCCAATGAATGGTTGTATAAATAAAACATAAAAGATGTGGCTGACTACAGTTTTTAATCGATGTTTATTTTTAATGAATGAATTCGAAAAGAAATTAAGCTCGTTTCCACTCGTTGGGTTTTGCTGTAGTATTCAGGTTTTTGTTGTAATTTTATAGTGATGATATGTGATTCATGAAAGTGGAAAAATAATGCTCTTTCAATATTATTACGTTTTTTGTTTGTCTTGATGTAGATGAAGTCTTGAATTAGTTCATCATTTTCAAGATACTTAAAATATATTGTGATATATTCACTTTTGATTTTATTTCTATAGTAGAATTAACTATAAATAGTAATATTTAGTTTTTTTTTTTAGTAATTAGATTTGTTTTAAGTTAAAAATAAGCCGATGTAGAAAAGGAAATATATTATGTTATGTATTATATATGTTAAATGTTTATTTTTGCAAATAAGTTTTTTTTGTTCACAGCGTTCCGTGAATACGTACTATATGGTGAAACTTCAAGTTAGGACTGAGAGCGTTTGTCTTCGACCATGGGCTTTCGAGAGAGTGCCTGGTAAAGCGCTCAGGGGGCTTGACAACACCATCATTTATACGTCAACTAAAGAAGCCTGCCTAGCCGCTTGTCTCAACGAGGTAAAGTACCTACAATCTTTTTTATTCCTAAGTATAAAATCAATGTTACCTTTTTGTAATGAGTTTCAACGAGTCAATTTTTTTCCAAATATTTCTTTTAAAACCGTTACTAAAAACTACAAAAAACTAGAAATCTATATTTACTTAGGCAAAGATAACATTCAGTTCAGTTTTCTCCTTTGTCTTTAAGATGATTTTCTTTTTTTTTTATTTAGTAGCTAGCTTTGATATTATCAGTTAAACATTTTAGGAAAATTTAGTGTTATTTTCAGAAATTATTAGGATCAAATGCATGAACATGCATTAAGTATGATATGTATGTATGTATCTTTAATATAATATTTAAAATTACAAGTAAAATAATTGTACAAGAGAGAAATTGAAAATGCATTCATTATTACAAGTTAGTAGGTACAGCTGTGTATTTAACTATTGCGTACACTTTAATGCTACTGTAATTGCATTCACTCTTGTAAAAAAAGAGTTATACTCGTAAATGCATAGCATAACGTCACGTTTCAAAAAATAGCCCATAGTCCTAAATGACGGGCAAATTATAGAGAACTGTTATTTTCATGTCCACTGACTTAGTTGTCGAGAAAAGGGCGTTTCGTGTTTATACTGACTGCGAGCTTTGTAGCAGAATCGCTTCTGCAACGCAATTTATCGTTTATCCATTCAATTTATATTTTATGGTTTCGCCCTATTTGTAGCTGCGTTCTAATCTCGAAAAGATATGGGCGAAATTATAGGGGCGTGTTCATTGTGAGACATTGTAGTGTAGACTGCTTTGTATTGTTTTTATCAGTTAAAAAAAATACTATTTTGAATTGATTTCAGCCCCTGAAAAATTTTAAAGACTGCAGTGCGTTGTTATAGGCAGCATTGTGTCATGTTTTATTTGTTATAGCTTTCAGTTTTGACTTCATATTGTCTAATATTTGTGGTGGTGTTTTATGTTAATTAGTTTATTTATTCTGTTCTATTGAAGTACATTAGAAATAATAATATGAAACGTGAATTCTCTGAAGTGAGACGGCATAAAACTTCCTGTAAGCTCCAGCAAGATGGATCGTTTCGGTAGTGTTTAAACGTTGATATAAGATTAATTTGATACGGGCAGAATTGTATATTAATAAGAATGACAAAACTGTAGTATCGAAGTGTATTTCCTATTACCTACCTACTTCTTTCATGTAACATTTGGTACATATGTTATCATCGCTATAATATTTTTTAAAGTTCTCTTTTTTACATCATAAATATCGTTTCTTGATGATACTGTTTATGTGCAGTAGATAATAATGTCAGTAATTATTTTCAATTTTATTCAGGCACCATCCAATAAAATTTACTTTAATCACTTTTTTAAATTCTTTTTCATACTTATGTTACGTTTAATTTTTTCTATACAGGTTCTTTTGCTAATATGAACCATTCCTAATTTTTTTTAAATATTTTATTATACGTATTATAACAAATTATAATAAACAAGATTTTATAAACGTGTATCGGTTAGGAACAAAATATGCAAGTTATACATGGTGCAGAATATTCAATTTACATTTATTGTCTACGAATACCAATTTATAAGATTAATAATATGCATCTAGATTTGTTTTAGAAATTCTACTCAATCAATTTACATATTCTAATGTTAAAATTTTTAGAATATAGGATATAATTCACTTTATTAAACACGGAACACTATAATAAAATTAGTTACAAAAATGTTAGCATATTTTAATAGGTATTTTTATTCTTACTTCAGAGTATTCAGGGTTGGCTTAGTCCGAGACTCCGTAGTTTCTTAGCCATATTAACAAATTTCAACAGAATACTGACTTAATAATAATGAACGAAACACAGTTAATTAAATTCATTAGTCATTTTTTAATAAGCTAATTTGTAATAGCTTATTGTCGTCTAAAACGTAGTAAATATTGAAATGTTCGCACAAGTGATGTTTGCGGAGAGAATATTTTTATTTGTTGGTTACAGAAAAAGTTTCCGTGTCGTTCTGCGGAGTACGAATATGGAAGCATGAGATGCGCGCTCAGTGACTCAGACAGGCGCACGGCACAGCACTTTGTGCAGCTTGTTGACACTCCCGGCACTGATTACTTTGAGGTAAAATTACTTGATTTTCTTCCTCGATATATTTCACTCCTATTGTAATATTATTACTTTTGTAGAAATTTATGTACGTAGGTTCGACCCCACCTAGTCAGTTCTATAATGAACTTGAGCTTTTTGTAAAGAAAACACCGTAATTAAATCATAACATGATGTATGGCATTTTCCACTAAATGCCTGCCTGTAAGTGTGTTCCAGGAGTATCGCTTGAGCGCCATTACTTCTACGCTTATTATATCTAGACATCCTAGACAATGTGGTCAGGATTTAACATCAGGTAACACAAGGTCAAAGCGCTGAGTCTGTGCGGTTCAAATTATCCATATACATTATCCGCGCAGGTAACGGCCAAGCTGAGGTACATACCATTTTGGTGACCTTATGTTAATTTCCTTCTTCGACTTAGCGCTCTAAGCATTCGCTCCAAAAGTTCGATGAAGCTGTTATCGTTAGGTTAACATTATTAGTCAGTTAAAGTAAAAATACCTAGTCTACATTATTTTGCACATTTGAAACGTCAGTGAAAAGAAACGTAGTACTGGTTGACATGATCTATGACTAAGTATCTAACCTATTGCTTTGTTTATTCGAAAAACGTTTTCGAACGTCACCTAAGTCCCATTCTAATTGACGTAAATTACAAACTTGTGAACAAAATGTTTTATAGAATGCTATCACTGCACCGGTGCCTTTGAACACTGGTGTAAATAATTAAATAATGCTATTGTCTTAACGTGTTTATTTGCTCGTGCAGAATTTATGCCTGAAGGCAGGCCAGGCATGCAAGGGCCAGAGAGTATTCACAGCTCCGCGTGTGGGTGTAGCCGAGGACAAAGTGGCTCAGTACGCCGGCCTTCATTACTACACTGACAAGGAGTTACAGGTAATTCAAGACTACGTTTGAGGAAATTTGATTTTTGTTTATTCAGAGTTAAAGTTTAATTTAATTTTAAGGGTACCTCTTTATTGAAAGGATTTTATTTCATTACTAAAGTTACGCAAAAATTTAAAAACAGGTTTGATATAGCAAACGGCTGGCATAATTTTCATACCAGAAGTAATCATAAATTAGCCGTTCCTTGCTATACGCTTATTAAGTCCAATAAAAGCTTTTTAGGTAGTACTGTCAGGTTCTACAACATGTTTCCAAAGCACATTACCGATTTACCTGACAATATGTTTATGCACTTGTCAAACAGGTTTAATGTCCAAAAGTTATTATAGAGTGATTCATTACGTGAGTGATAATGATGTCTGGAACTCACACCACTATCTGTTCTTGCGCTTAAAACTTTTATTGTTATTATGAATTGTATAATACATATTATACTTTAAAAAAACATGTAAAAAAACCACATCAAGTTTTTTGCCGGCTTTTCTCAACTGGGTTGTTTTCCAAACCGGTGGTAATTTTTTGACGTTCATAACCACCTTCGCAGGGCCAGAATTGAATAAACGATTTTTGATTTGATTTTAAAAAAAAAAAAACTATTTTACGTTACATTATAAATAACTCGACATACTAACAGAATACACAGTGCAAAATCAACATAAATTTCGTTGTTCCGAAAAGATATCATGAATAAATTTAACATAATAATACTTTCAAGTGAAAATTTGGCATTATTAAAGAGATAAACTTAATTAATATTGACCGATACTACGAGATATAATACAGTGAATTAATAATAATATTAATATTATAATATAACATTATTTAGGATGATTGGAGATTTATCGTAATCGAAACGTTTGGACAAAAAGGTAAATAAATAAACTGTGTTAGGATCCGTCGTAAATAATTTTAAAGTGCCGCTGATATAACTAGTTTTTGATAAAAAAATATGTTATAATTAAAACGTATTATTAAAGTATTAATTTCATATTAATAATCATCTTATAAAGTTTAGAATTCTATCTCAATATTTAATTTGAAAGCATATAAAATTCCCATAATATCTTTTGATAGATTATTGAAAGCATGAAAAGATTTATACAAACGTCGGCATAAAAAAAGGTAACTTTTAAAAATGGTTCTTAGATTGAACTGTACTCACGGAAGAATGTAAGTGCAGTGTCTAAAAGCTCTAAATAGCATGGCCATAATAAAATATTACACACTTTGTACTGCACGATCTATAATAATAACAAGATATCAATATGTGTAGGAATTTACACTTAAAATATTAAAACAAATAATAAACATGAGGCGGTCGTGTAAATTAACAGGAAACAGGATATTTGAAAGACAAACACAATCCATAAGCCTGACAAAGGACTAAATGATCTTTTGTTATGTATATAGCAAACTCCAACTAATAAGGATAATAATTTATACAAAATATAAAACATATTTAAAATGTGTAAGATATGAGTAATTTCGTACATGTTTTTTTACTATGTATTGTATTGTAACAGGTGACATCCGAAGCCGCTTGTCGTCTGGCATGCGAAATTGAGTCCGAGTTCCTATGCCGATCTTTCCTTTACATGGGAGCTCCACATTCTGCGGCATACAACTGTAGACTTTACCACTTAGATCATCACACTTTACCCGATGGACCTTCAGCTTATTTGAACGCCGAGAGACCTCTGATCGACGACGGCGAGCCTATCGGGAAGTACTTTGAAAACTTCTGTGAAAGTAAGTGCCTTACCATATAGTAAACATAGCTCTTATCTACCCCAGCGATTACGTAAGCAAAATATGCAAATTAATAAGCAAACGACGCAACGATGCAAGATAAGCAAATTTATATGTCGATTACACATAAACATGAGACAATAGGAAAACAATGGAAAGCTGGCGTAAACGCCAGGTTAGTGCTCAAGGGGTTAATAAGCAAAATACTTAATAAAGTAAGCAAAATAAGCACCCGCATTAATCCTTACGTAATAATTGAACAGCCCCTAACCTCTATACATATAAAAAACTTACGTAGCATTCTTTATGCATCATCAGGTACAAGTCGTTTATAATTGTGTTTTGTTACAATAATTTATTTGTTAATCAATCATTACTTACCCGTCTTACCAGTCTGATAACTACCGTACCGCCAGAATTACAGTCCTAACATAAACAACTTTTTAAATATTTCCAAATAAATATTAAAGTTATTTATAGGTTAAATTAAGTTATGAAAAACATCAATTTTTCAAATTAAGTCCAAGTTACATTATAGTCTATAAGATCACTCGATACAATTTCTTTGTTGTTAAATTACCATTAAATTATGGAAACGCCCTCATTAATTACAATAGTAATAATGTGGTTGGTAAAGCGAATTTTTCTATTAAATATAGACAGTTTAAGAGCGTTTTTATAATGGGGAAATCCTCTTAGGATATCCACTACTGTGGGACAACTGTTCTGGGGTGTAGCGGAGCAGACTTTAACGAATTTTTCGCTGGACTCTCAGTAGGGTCTGGTCCCACCACAGTCAAAGCTTGAGCTCTAGAGATGAACTCTGGGACGCGCGTGCGGAGTACGTACGTCACGTTCAATCCCGGGCCTGCGTGCAATGCACTGGACTCGCCTGAGTCCGGCGCGTGCAGGCCACATATTTTATAGCCCTCGCTTTACTAAGTTTAGGCAGTTACCATTTAAAATTCGGACGTAAATATTATGACCAAACGCAGTTATGGTAACGTTTACGTTAAATTTATATTTGAAGTGATAACCTCATTAGTGGCGTTGAGCGATTCTCGCTAGGGGAAAAACTTATAGATTGTACCAATGTCAGCCGTCAACGTGCTACACAATATGTCAAGTTGGTGATTAAGTACTGACGCTTAGAGATAAATAATAAAGTTTATCCTTACGCAGTCTATCGTATGTTTTGATTATAAACAAATGATATGAAAATTTACATATTTAATAATTATTGCTTGGACTGCCAATAGATGCATGAAAATCAGACAAATGTTAAATGTTAGCTTACTAGTACTATAGTTTAAATAATAATTAAAAAAAAAAACAGTTTTTCAAATGTTATGAGTTTTCAATTCTTTCAGCAGTCTCCATGGCTGCCTAGTTTTTTTTTAAATAATCTCATAAAATAACGTTTGCCAATAATTAATGTTGGTACGACTATAGTAACAATTGCAAAAAAAAAAACAGGGCCAACTCGTTTATACAAAATGACGAGCATGGGGGCATCTAGAGAACAGTTTGTTTCAGAGAATTAACGCCCATTGTTTCTCGGCTAGTACATACCTTTAAATAAAGGATAAGCGTGTGTTGAATATATTTTAATGCCTAATTAAATTTCGCAAAAAGAACACGGTTAGTATTTTTCAAGCGTTCGCTTCACCCGTCCGTCGCTTACGAACTGTCGTCAAATACGTAATATCAAATTGTCGTACGTCACGATTTCCCGGGAACGCACTTAAGCTACGGGCTAAAGTGATTTTATACGGTTACTAATGCACTTTATGTGAACAGATGCGGTGAGTGTTTTACGGTGATGCGGTGAGAACCGAAGATAATTGTAGCTTGGGTGATCAGTATTAATGCTTATTCATTCTACTTCATTACTGCAATTGCAATAGTAAATTCAATATTAAATTATACTCAATTTTGTAAATTTACAATAGTCACTCTTAAATGTAGATAATATTTGGACTATTATTAAATGTTTTTTTTAATTTATTACGAAGGTAATATTCGTTTAAAACAATACGTGTAAAATGATGATTATTGATTTGAAGATTTTCAAACTTTTGTCGCTTGAATTTCAAGGCTATTGTGGTAGCGCAGTGGATACCGTAACAATAGATGAGGGTTCGAGTCCACCTATCCAACTCTAAAATCAGCCTCAGCTTTTGGTAAAGGAAAACATCGTGAGGAAACCATAGCATTGGTGGTATAGCATTTTCTAATGATCCCCGCCTGGGTAGTTACCAGCCTCAAGTTTGAAAACCTGTCGCCAAATACCAATAGGTGCATTCCGGCCATTGAAGTATATTCCGGCAGCATCACTTGAAAATCACGACCTCTAGGCTTAGTGTGTTTACCATCGTGAACCACATCGTCACTTAACATCAGGTGAGATTGTGGTCAAGGCACTGAACCTATACCGTGTCAAAATAGCGGTTTAATGTTAGGTGTATTAGTGCTTAGACCTACAATACGTATAAAGCTTCAGTAAATAAAAAAAGAATTCGCTTACAATGATGGAAAAGCGTGTTACCTATAAAATATTTTTTGGTCGAGCGACAGACTATAGAACAGAATTCGGCGTTGCAAATTGTCAATACTTCGTGAGTTAGCGATTCCACATACTTTCCTTTAGAAAGGTTCTTTTGAAAATTAGTGACGCCGAGGGTCAAAATAGATGAAGTCTTCTTTGAGACAAAACGTTTTTTTTACAATTTCTAAAAGGATCATTCATATTTTATAGCCTATCAATTGAACATAAAATTCACAACTACAAAGTCGTCTTTGAGTTAAACCTAGACATACAGAGCCAACATTTTTTTTTCATAGCATGATTATTTTCCATTTTTGTTCAATATTAAAAATAAACCATTGACTATAGATAGTATATGAAGCGTGGATTGGTCTGTACCTTGCTTTTTTATTAAATTCGATTCTGTGTAAATCATATCAAGACATAACGTAAAAAGACACGAAACCAAAATTTATAAAAATGCATTTACCTACTTTTACGCATAATCATGACCAGTAATGACAATGACTAATTGACAAATCTATGATTTAAATATGATACGTAAAACAGAGTATTTAATTACGTTATTTATCTCTCAACATATCAAATATCAAAACCGAAATCAACGATACGGCGCGTCATTAATAATAGATACGGCAAACAGAACATAGTAAATCACGACCGACGGATAATTCATTATATATAAAGCATCCGAAAACATTGAGGAATGCAGTGATCATTGCACAATTAAAACAGTCGGTTGTCTGAGCGTGACGGATTACGAATGGCGGATGATATCCGGAAACACGATCAGGTTTAAAATTTTAAAATAAAATCTAAAACTTGTTGCCAGATTTTTTTTAGAAAAGGTAAATTTTATGAACTTTGAAGAAATAACTATGGCCGTCCATATAAAATAAGCAAATACAAAGTGAATTTTGAAGTCTTTTTTATGTTTACTTTTTTTATGAATAAATATGAATACTATAATTGCAACAGCGATTTTGTTTGTTATGGTTTCACGTCTTACATACTAAATCTATCTTCGTGAATTTTTTGCATACATACGTTGTCAGGGTAAAGCAAAGGATCTGAGTTAACTGGCAAAATATATATTAATGTGAGTGAAACCGTGGGCAATGGTATACAAGAGATTTTTTTCAAATTGTAGACTCAGCGTTTTAATCACATTCCCACCTGATGAGTGTTGAGTTGAGTGGCATTGTGGTCCATAATGGTAAACAGATTTTCAAGTGTTACTGTTTGAACATAACATACTCGTAGATGTTTGGCGACACATTTTCAACCTGAAAGATGGCAGTTAGCCTTAGTGGGGGCATTAGAAAATGCCATACTACCATGCTATGGTTTTCTTCACCAAACGCAAAATCCCATCACAATACCACTGAGGAACTATTACATCATACTATTTTTAATTTATTTTATACAAAAAAAAAATGAAGTCAATATCAAAGTAATATTTTTTTACTAAATAATTACGGTTCCGGGTAAAAAAATTAAAACTCATTAAATTTCGAATAAAATCCAATTCAATGGTCAGTTTACAGGCAAGTGCTCGAATTTAAAGGAAATATTTTTTGTTTAAATTTTAGAAAAATGATTAAGAGTTCAGTATAAAAAAAATTAAAACGCAGTGAATAATGTATGAAACGCGGGAGCAGCCGCAGGCACACAGCTAGTTTTTAAATTAAAATGAAGAGTTATAATGTTAAAAAATACCTCATATCATCATCATTCGCATACGTAAATATTTTTGAAACAATAAAGCGATAAAGGTCTTGATAAGTTCATAATTACTAACAATTACAGTACGGTAATCAACAAAAGTTAATTACACGAGAATCCTCAACGTTGTGCGATTGTGAATAAATTTTTAATGCATCAATCGTGAGAAATGCCGAAGCGTTTACAACAAGGTTTGGATATTTTTCTTGTTATTGTGTTCATCAGATTAAATATTGAAACAGAATGGTGTGAACGATCATGTCTATAGCCGTTTGCATTGTTTAACGCGTATTGGAATCACAAACCGTGATATTCTTTTACAATTAATTTAAAAATAAAAATTAATATGTTTTTTACACGGTATAGGCTCAACGGTTTGACCAGAATCTCACCTTATGTTAAGTGACGATGTGATTAAAGATGGTAAACACTCAAAGCCTACTGGTTCTCAAGTGATGCTGCCGGAACACACCTAATGGTATTTGGCGCCAGGTTTTCGAACTTGAGAGTGGTAGCTACTCAGGCGAGCATTGTTAGAGAAGGCCCTACCACCATGCTATGGTTTCCTCGCGATGTTTTCCTTTACCGAAATCTTAGGCTGATTTTTAGAGTTGGGTAGGTGGGTTTAAACCCGCGTCCATTGATGCGGAATCCGGCCGCACTATACACTGCACCATCATGGCTTCAAAATGTAGACACTAATTATTTTAATGTATGAAGCAACAGAATTTACAGCAGATTTAATTTTTGCATTGTTATGCATACATCATATAAAACACGTCTATCTGTCCGTTAGTTGGCTCGATTAGTTAGTTGGTTAGTTACTCGTGTAACTAATAACCAGATTTTTTTTTTAAACCTATCGTATAAAATTTTAAATCGTAGGTTTATTACCGCCAGCCTATTATTTGTAAATATTTTAACTAAACCATTGAATACTTTCATAAATGTATTTTGCAGTATATTTTTTTTTTAAAGAAAATTTATATAGAAGTAAAGGCCCGTGGCTCTAGTTACACAGTACTTTAAACTGTTAGTAGTTCTTCATAAATTGGTCTTGTGTTACCGCAGACGAAAATCAGTGAAACATGTAGATTTTTTTTTTTTTTCTTTATTTACGATGTTATTTTGTCTAAGTAACAATAAGTAGGTAATTTTGTTAAGGATTTATATTCAAATGAACTTTTATATTTTATTATGACGTAAGTAATTTTTGACATATGTTATAGGTACATGTGAATATAAGCAACCGTCGTATAATAATTAATAAAGCATAATATTGTACGTGACTATAATATAGCATTATAGAAGGAAAAGAAAAGTATTTAAAATAAACACAACATTCGTATTCATGAGGTCAAGGGTTAAATATCCGATGTTCTTATAAATCAGGAAGAATCGCTAGAAACAATCGATTTGCAAGATAATGGTGGTAGTTAGAAAATATACCGCCGGACAGTTGGACAGCGGACCAAATCGTGACTCATTATTACAAATGGCATATTGTACTGCCATTGGCATAAGAAACTACTCTCTCTCTAAAATGTCGGAACGTTTCAAAAAGAGAATTCACAGACCGATCTCTGAATTTGTGAATAGATCGATGAAGACAAATAAAATAACAATTTAAAATAATTTTCTAAATAGCGTGTTGTCTATTATATCTGATATCAAATTAGTAGAACAGGATAACGACCTGGTATTATTGTTAAATTTCGACTAAAGAAATTATTTTGAATTTACGGCACACAATCGTCTTCTAAATTCATAGACAAAAATCGTTATAAGAATGAAACAAAATATAATAATTCTTTGAAAATATTTTATGTAATCAAAGTAACATTATATTGTTATGAACATGCTATATTATAAATTCATTTATAATAAACTATCTGTCCTATCCAGAAAAAAAAAAGCTCAAAGATAACGCTATCTTTTTATTTATTTATTTTTATTTTTTTAAATTATAAATTTATAAGTAAAATTAATTGAAAAACTCAACCTGTGCCCTTCACAATATCAAACAGAATACAATATAAACAATATCAAAATCGGTCCCGCGAATTTAAGGGTATGTCTGAACAAAAAAACACGTCTCACATACTACTAGTGACCCGCTCCGGCTTCGCAGACGAATATAGAAATCTATAATTAAAAAAATATATAACCTATATTACTCACTAGTAATGTAGATTCCTCCGTGTGAAAGAATTTTTAAAATCGGTGAAGTAATTTTTGAGTTTATCAATCACAAAGGAACAACAATTTTATGTAACCAATCACAAAAGTATGGATTTAGTAATATAGTATTAAAGATTAGCCAAAAGCAAACTATTACTCTAAAGAACTTTGATAATAAGCCTTTAATTTAATATGATTAAGCTTAAACAAATGACCTATGTTTTCGAAAAGATGAAGATATTTCTCATATGATACTCTGCATTTTCCCATCAAATAACTTGTTAGTTGTTGCCAGGGGAACGGTTTCTGCTATAGACTCGATCGCTTGCTACTCCATTACGTAAACCTGTAGTTATGGCATTAAGATTATCATCGGCTAGCTGCCCGCTCGCTCATTGTATGAGCAAAACGTACATAACAATATAATGAACTATTCAGAAATTTTCCGTTTCACGATACCGTTGCATTTGAATTAAATCCCTTGCATTTCCTACGTTTAATAATGTGACTAGTTATGTAGTATTCATAAATGTAATTATTACAAATGTATGTAGAAACATTGTATTCAATTTTTATACTTCTCTCAATACAGATATATAAAACTAAACAGAGGAGAGGACAAATTGTGCGGTATTTTTAAAATAAAAAACTTTTTTAACATAACATTTACTGAATATTTTCTAAACGTTTTATTAAAAGACCACACGGTCTACTGAACGTACCGTCGGCCTGTAGTATAAAAGCGATAGATAAGTATATATTACAAATTGATCGAGCGGAACTTTATTCGATGGCACCTATTTAGTATTGTAATTGGTGTATTCACATTGAATAGACGAAAGCTATTGACGATACGTCGATATAATTTCATTAGTTATGTTTACAATGGTAGAATGTGCTGCGTCACGGTTATCTCCGTTGCATTTCGGTGCAAAAAGCCACAGAGCGTCGGCCATTGTGCGCATCCCGACTTTGATGGTGGTGGCATCGCGTTGGTCGTGCGTACATCTATAACGGTGGTCATACACAAATTGAATAGTTTTTGTGATGCCCGTGATGTTATTTCGCTCAGTTTTAATACAATAAAATAATTGAATCACGACGTATAATTGTAGAGCACTAGACAATCAAGTCGCGGAACGTGAGGCAATAAATGCGTACACCGTACCTACCTATCCCTTTAATAGTAATAATACGTACTACTTCAGCCAATTCAATTGTAAAACAGTAATGGAAACATTTCCTTTAGTCAGTCAAAGGCTTAAACTTCTACGTGTCTAATCAGGCAAATAATTTTGCATTCGTAGAACAATAGCCTAACTTAGTATTATTATTTTCAAATAAAAAATAGATAAATTGCTACATTGTGTAAATTTATGAAGTAAATATAACATTAAAAAAATTAAATAATAGACTTATGTTTGGCAACTTGATAATTGAACGCTTAAAAACACTTTCAATGTATTCATTATTACTTTTAAATAACTGTGCAGATTGTAAGTATAAAGGCCTTGGTCGACCTTGCCACTGGATGCATGGAATAGGTCAGTGACCGTAAAACTTGTATATCGCTAATATATAATAATAACTCAGGTGGAGTTTACGTAACAAGCAATAACGATCTGTAATATTATTAACTTTTGATGGTTCTATTAGACGTATCGTTTATGGGTTTATTTATATCTCCAACTCAAGATTTAATAAATAAATACCTTTTGGGTCTTATCATAGTAATTATTTTATACTCTGTGTTGTTTTTATATTTAGAACATGTAATTATTATAGAGTATTGATGACGAATCTATTTTCAGAGCAATTTATATTATAATTAACTATAAGTTGGAATATATTCAAGGAGAATTTCTTAGAGGTAAATAGTCAAACGACTTTATTAATATAACGTTCCAACTGTAGGTCTTAGATAACGGTTTTACATGGGATGTAACCAATAAGATTGCATACGGAATAGTCTAGAAATCTGTAGGACCGTTATACCCTTCTAAAGACACTTCCGACTACAGTTTCTTAACGTCTACTGGTTTTGCTTATTGAAACATATTTGTCATCGTATTTACCTTTCTTTATTGGAATATATTATTCTATTGTTTTTAAATTTAACATTAATCGAAAATATTACTATAAAAGCTAAAAGGTCAGTGACCTCAGTTGAAGTTAATTTATCTCAGTTCACGCAATATTTCAATATGAAAGCATAAAATAATTCTAGAAATGATGATAATTTAAAATTTTTATTCTATAAAAAAAGTAAATACTCTTGATAGACCATGACATTGATTGGTTTAAAATTGGATTTAAAATTTGAAATTTTGGATGATTTTGTAATTAAGTTTAAAAAATACATTTTAATATTGACTAAAAATATGCACTAATAATGATTAGGTTCAGATTAAATTTAATAACTAATTAACTATCTCAATTAATCAAGAAACAAAACATTTAAAAACACATCTGCGGTGTTCACATGTGGTTAAAGTGAAAAACCTTTAAAAAACTAGTTACTTTACTCACTATATGATGCCTTTTCTCTCGGTACTCTCAAGAGTTGAGAGCTACGAATATAAGAAACACTGTACAATCTATTCTGTCTCATTCTCTCGCACGATAAATCCTATAGATGCCCGTGTTTCTCTTTTTAATGTCGTTTTTTGTTTCATCGAGTTTCAAACTATAACGGAGCTAAAGAAATCATCACTTCGAAAATAGTCACCATTACGACCTACGTGACAAGAGTAGTTCTCTATGACAATGTCAATGCGATAATCAAGAAAATACTACTCATTTCGTTTATCCGTTATAAGATATATTAGTATGAATAAGCTACAGGTCTGATATATTACATATGAGGCCATAATTAATTGGTGATAAAAATTGTCTCAAATATTGGATAGAATAAAAAAAAACATTTTTTATAATAACAAATAAATAACTTTTTTAAATACCTACTAATAAAATTTATCTGCCTGTTTCCTTATCCTTAGGTTGAGCGTGGGAAACTTTGACAAGTTTGTTACAATTCGTTGAAGCGTTGCAAATATGATAGTCGTTGGTACAAGCGATGTCATCGACTCTCTAGTAACTTGAAAATTCGAACTACGGAATAATACCTACCTAGCTGTATAACAATTTTTTTAGTCACGCCATTTCTATGCACGCTCTTTCGTAAACATGAAAATGTCGATTTATTACACAACAATAAAACATTAAGATATGGTGAAACTAATTTGCGTTCCATTCTGCTGACGCGATGACAGTAAAATAAACATAATAAAGTCCAAGTCCATTCTCCCGCCATAAGCCGTAAATCATGTTTATGCATCTAAAATAAATAATGCGCCTAGAGCCTTCACGGTTTAAAGGGTCTTATTATGTTAATAAGTTAAGCATGATAAAGTAAATTATGATCGACGCAGACGGTACGATAGCGTAATATATGTATGTTTTTGCGAAAAGCCAATTTATAATTTGATGGTATTTTGAAGTAGGTATACTTTTGTACCATAAACAGCTCTGCTAAAAGTTTAGAAATTTCATGTTCTGATCAGATAAATTTCTTACTTCAATAAAAAATTACCGGTATCATTTTGCAGTATCTAAAACGGATACCTAATGATAGTTGTATTTTGATAACAGTATGATACAGCTACATGTTTGTTACAGCGTTTTTTACTTTTAGTCGTTAACAAAAAAAAAATGTCTTTTAATTCAATATCTTATTAGCCGTTAGATGATGATAGCAGGTAGGTAGATCGACTTTCATTTCAATCAGTTTTTGTCGGCCTGCAGAGTTAAAAATACAATTTCTAAGCTAGTTAGCTACCTGAGGATTGTAATTATAAGAAGCAGCTGCACGTCTTTGTTATGGTTGGAATATGTTACTATTGTTAGGGTTAGACCACACTTGGCTAATATAATTTTGTATAAATAAGTGCGAAACAGAATTTGTATAATATTATAAAATGCATGCAACAGGGTCCTTATATTACGCAGTGACGTTGTAATGTACGATTTTTTGTAATTTACACGTTTGTACGGAAATCTGAAGATGTTGTAGTCATAAGAAAATTGGCTTCTAAATTCTCAGTTAATTATAAATAAAGAAATACATATTTTGTCAAAATTTACACTTTATCATAAGTAGGTCTTAGACAGATAAATGCACTTATATAGGATAACATATAATAAATGACGATCAAGAAACATATATAGAATATATGAATGATTTCTATTTCAATGTGACAACACTCCTTTGTGAATGTTTTGAGGTCAATGGCCCAAATCACCGGTTTACGTCACCTCAAAGATCGCGAATATATTCAATTCCAGAAATTGGTGCTATGTTAACGAATCGATTAGAAACGGTCCGACAAGCAGACACATACCCATTTGTATATTCTATTTACCTAACGGAAATTACTACGCATATCCATTAGGAAGATAAAAATTATTTTTAAAAAAGCAGTAGGTACCTACAGTGTACACTCCATTTAGCCTCACCCGATTTTAATGACAAACTCCGTAAAACGTCTAAATTACTTAACTTCCGATGATTTACTACCTTTAAATAATATTAGTTTTTTCTCTCTCCATTTAACGACAACTCTCAATAAAACCATAAAGTGCGCAGTCCTTTAAGTGTCGCTATACAGAGTTTATAATGTTTTTTAATTTTAATAATAATATCTAATTAATCTTTGTGTAAATTTTTATTTTATTATTTAGTCTATAACATCACATAATGATAAATAAAGTTTAGTAAAATAGAATCCTTTGAAAATGCATGTTGCAATATATATTAACGTTCCAGAACCACCAAGCAATGCCAACCCTGCTGGAGAATTACCAGTTACAATCGAACACCAACAAGATACAAACATGTCTAGTAACTTGACCAGGAATGATGCTAATTGCGACAAGACAGGAACATGTTACGACGGTAAAATATTATTAGAAATTCTAAATTATTATTTATTAAGAGTAACAGTTATTTGAATGTATTATTATATTTTATTACAGTATCGGTCCTTTGCAAAGATACAAGAATAGCGGTACAAGTGCGTACAAATAAGCCATTTAATGGTCGTATCTACGCGCTCGGACGTTCAGAGACATGCAATATCGATGTTGTTAACAGCGATCTCTTCCGATTGGACCTGACCATGGCCGGTCAAGATTGTAATACCCAAAGTGTCGTAAGTTACATTTCGATTACTGTTTACTTGATTTCTAATAGATCAGTTTTGCGTTCACTGTATTAAAAGAAATTTCAAATTACTTGCAGTAATTTATGCCAATTGCTGTTTGAATTGAATAAAGAAATTGCCTGATCGTAACATTAATACCAAAAATATTCAAGTTTTTGTTGCGATCCTAGTCTGCCACATAGCAATTATTGTCTTTAATTCAATAACTTGCATATTTGACCCTATATTTTATAATTTTGGTGGTATTTTACGTGATATAGTTGGGTTATTGTGCACAATTGAAGTGAATTACAAATAATGACATGGAAACAAGATGGCCGCCGTTTTGCTAGAACGTTGAATAATAGCTACAAAATTCGAAAAATATCTATTTGTATACACATATTGTTAATACTAAAAACAAAAAGAAGACAATATTTAATATATTGCATTACTTTCTTAGCATTGTTCTAAAATGCTAATCATTCATTTCATTAATTCTAATTCATTATTTCTTTGTAGATAATTTTTAACAATATTTTACATTTATTTCAGACCGGAGTTTACTCCAATACTGTTGTATTACAGCACCACAGTGTAGTGATGACGAAAGCGGACAAGATATATAAAGTCAAATGCACATATGATATGAGCTCGAAGAACATAACATTCGGAATGGTACCTATCAGGTCAGTAGGCTACGGCCCGGCATTCTTTTTATTTATAGAGTCCGCGAAATAAATGTAAAGTCACATCATTTACCATGTAATTTATTCCTGTGAGACGAGAGGTTACGTGATGTGGTAGTGTAAAGTGAGAAACGGAGCCAATTTGGCATGCCCACATGTAAAGACTATTTCAAATTCCATCGACCTAATATCGATAGTGCATTGTAAACACGAAACAATTACGTTAGCATTACTTACACAGGAGCGGCAAATGTAAAAAATACGTGATAAGCAATACAATGGAAATGTACAATGAATTTAGATTTTGTATATCTAGAACCAATTTTTAGAGCACGAATATTTTCAATAGTTAATGATATCAAAATTATGTGGTGGGATAGTACGGCTTTTATGCCTGACTGGGTCGCGATCACCGTACACTTGAGATCAGTCATAGTTATTCGCTCGTTATTGCATCGTCGCATTCCGTGTATATCTAGACTTACCTAAAAGGTTTAGCCGTGGTAGATGTAGACCGGTATGATGGTGCCGAACGTCTATAGTCTCGCTCGTTATCATTCCTAGATAGTCCTTTATTTTATATCAAATGAAGTGCGGTCATTTCAACGATCTCATATATAAAAAATTAATCGCCTTATTTAATATTTTTTCACTTACAGAGACCCGGAAATGATTTCCATCACAGCTTCTCCAGAGGCACCTCCTCCACGCATACGCATTCTCGATGCCCGTCAAAGAGAGGTCGAAACAGTACGCATCGGAGACAGGCTTACTTTCCGTATCGAGATTCCCGAAGACAGTAAGGCGTTTATTGTAATTTTTACTAAACTTAGTTTTTTTTTTAATATTGGATTTATTTATATGTTGCTTTATCTTTTTAGCTCCGTATGGCATCTTCGCTCGCAGTTGTGTCGCTATGGCTAAAGATTCTAAGAGCACTTTCCAAATCATCGACGACGAAGGGTATATATTTTTTAATATCAAATTATTTTAGATAACTTACGCGCTTTAGTAAAACGAGTCTTTAATTTAACTGGATTCCAGTTAAAATTTTTCTCATTTGAATTTAGAACACGGACTTACACCGATATGTTGAAGGAAGCTACCTATAAGAGGTTACATACAATTAGATGCAGCATTATGTTGAGCACAAAATCCGAGCGTAAAGGGGATATAATAATTACAACTAAACGAATTAATTGTCATAAGTTTTGAGTATAAAATTGCTTTTTTCTCATCAGATGTCCCGTGGATCCATCTATCTTCCCAGCCTTTACGCCAGACGGTAACGCACTTCAGTCCGTGTACGAAGCGTTTAGGTTCACTGAGTCTTATGGAGTCATATTCCAGTGTAATGTCAAGTACTGTCTCGGTCCTTGTGAGCCGGTGAGTAAATATATTTAACTCAAGTATCCGTTATATCTCAAGTACACACAGCAAATATAATCATGTAAATGTATTTAAATTATAGAACCGTATTTATAGAATTTACAATGACCATATAAAAAAAACACTGTCTAAGCGTAAAATTTTGTGTAGTGATGTTTTAAGTATTATATAGATGAGTCATAGTTGTGGTGTTATTTCAAACATTACTTAAATATTTAATTTACTCTGTACCTACCTAAAATGATTTCGGAATTCGGAATAAAGTAAACAAAAACATCATGGGAATCCTGAAATGTTAAAAATATTCCTGAAACTGAAATATTATAAATATTACTGAAATCGAGACGATATAAATTACCTGCAAACGACGTATGCTGGAATACTGATGGACTCCGTACTTCATAGGCTATATTATTATACAATTACATGAAATATAGTTATTATGCCACAATACTTTTTATTCTAGAATTATTGGAAATACATACATACATAAATTATACATCTAAGGTATGTTTCGCTATGGTAATTATTGTGTAATTATATCCGTAGGCGGTGTGCGAGTGGGGTAGAGATTCACTCGAGTCGTGGGGCAGAAAGAAGCGTTCTTTGCCTCACAACGAGACTGCAGAGACGCCAGCTCAGGAAGAAGATATGAACATTTCACAAGAAATCCTTGTGTTAGATTTCGGAGACGAGCGACAGAGCACAGATTTCCTTCGCTCAGACAAACCCGGAGGCACAGCCTCTGAGGCCAACTATGGTGGTTCGTTATATTCATTATACTTTGTATTTATTTTTATTAGTCTGCAAGCGAAGCACAATTTTCAACTGAAACTTTTCTAGTTCAGTTTAAAGTATTCCTGAATTTCCTTTCTACAGATGTATTTGCAAATGACAGCAAAAGCATACGGAAATTGATAGTACTCGTATATGTATAAATAAAACTTTATCACATAAATCTTTATCAAGGTTATATAATCAAAGGCAGGCAAAAAAACCTGACCAATTTTTGGATAAAACCAAAACGACCCAAACTCGAAATTTCTTTAGGTAATTGATAAACAAGACTCAATTGGGCATCAGATCAAAGCTGAAGCTACAAGAAAGTCCATTATTTTTTAAAGACGTGAAAAGAGGAATTTATTTATTATGAAAATCCTGGTTCTTTGCAATTGGATAAAAAGTTATGATTAATTTTTTTGAAAAATACAAGTTGTTCTAAGTAGTCATTTCTGGTAATATGAAAAGTGTATTTTCCTATAAGTACTTAACATAGTGTTTTTTTTTACTTTCAGAAAAAACTGTGACTATCGTCGAGCCGTGTCCCAGTAAAGCGTCCGTACTTCTTTTGGGAGTGGCGTGTGCATTATTAGTGCTTCTATATATTGCCACCATCTTTTGCTATTACATGCGCAAGTGGCTAACACCACCAAAGCATATGTCGTAAATTATCCAATATGCTAACTATATATTAAAAAAAAATGAAAATGCCACACATTACTAGATTCTAAACGTTTAAATGCTTGGCTTGTATTGAGCATTTTGTGATACAAAGGACTGAAAATGAACAAATCTTCATAGATAAAAGTTAGCCGATCAAATTCCGTCCATTTTATTTATTATATGGCCTTAAATTAATCACTTTAATCGATCCATAAATTATAATCATGGTGATATGATTTGGGATATTATTTTGATATCTTATAAAAATTTGGCATGATTGATTTAACCACCGTGTGATTTGGTTTAGTATTAGAAGTAATTTATTGCATTTAAAAGCATTTATTAAATTTAAGTGACTAGGGTTAATGATGATTGTTAGTAAAAATTAATTGATAACATATTCTCAAATGGAATATTCATTGATAACTATATTGTACAAGGCATGAAAAGGTAACCTATTATTAACATTTATCATTTTACCTTTAAGAATCATTTATTAAGTTTATTAGAGCATTTTGTATAATTTATAGTACCTTGAATAAGTTTATTGATAAATTAACTTTGGAATAATCCCTCAAAAACTATTAGGAAAATTTACGGGTTTCAGGGGATTATTCTGAACTACTTTGCAATTCATTAATGTATAAGTTTTATTATTTTTAATAAAAATAATAGTCGCATTATAACCCCCATATATATTACTCAATGCTATTGTTTACAACAACAAATAAGGATTTACTTTATATTTTTTACATTTTACTTATGCTAATTAATAATTGTAAATATATATTTAATTTTTGAAAAATAAAAAAAATTGTCATGTGAACGAACATGTGAACTTTCAGTTGGGTTATGAAGGAATAAACATAATATACTGGATAGCTTATATCTTTATCAGTAATTTATAAAATTATTTCTCTTAACCCAACTTGAGATTTCATTTTATTTATTTAGATTAGATTTATTTATTGTATTTTTTGATTTACAAACAAACAAAATAAATTTGTACAAATTTATATTTCTTTTATTTCACGTTCTTCTTTGAAACACACTTGGTAACATTTAAATAAATTATCTAAACGTACACTTCAGGAAACATGTAGCTGTATATAAAATTACAGGTTTTATGTATGTTTCATCTGATACCTTTGTAGTAATGACATTTTTTTAGTTATAAATATTTCAATATACTAAAATATTAAAATATACAAATAATTTTGATTTATAATAACTATTGATAATAGTGACAAAAATAATTAAATATGATTTTTATTTTACACAATCAAAATTCACACACTCAAAAGTCAAAACCTCACAACTATTGTGTTATAGTTTGTTCAAGTAAATTGTTATAAATAGTATTTAATATGTCTTCTTGAGCCTTACATTCTAGATCTTCAGTTTTACAACCAAACACACTGTTAAAGTTTCTTAATAATATTGGAGTCATTTTTTCTATTGAACAGTTTACCCCCGTTTCTTTGGTCAACGATGTTACTCCCTTGTCACATATACCACAAGGTTCAATGTGGTCAAACCATGATAAATCATTGTCACAGTTGAGAGAGATACCATGAGTTGTCACATACCTTGATGCATGTATACCAATGGCAGCTATTTTATTATCATCCACCCATACTCCAGTGTGAGGTGATCTATTTGCTTTAACACCTGTAAGAAAATTGTTTTATGAAGATTTTATATAGTGAAATTCTTTTCTATAATAAAACCATGAATAACATTGTATTGAATATTTCAATTTAGTAATAGTCAATAATTAGTAAGAAGCATTAAAAAAATTCTACCCGATGCTTCATATTGTTTACTTTTCAAATGCAAGAAAGAAAGTAATAGGTTATGTGATTTAATTTAAATTATGAATTATATCCATTATAAGGTGATTATACATGACAGAGCATTGTAAGCATGTACATATCTCCAAAAAAGTTCAAGTAAGAGACATTAAGTAGAAAGACAATATTTTACATTTATCAATAAAATCAACAATAGAATTAACTTAGTCAGTAAGGCCCAACTACATAGGGCCTTGAGCTCTTCAGATCCACTTGAGACATAAAACAAGAGTTGTTGGTCATCCACAAATATTGCCGTGCTTAGGTAAAAGGCAGTAAAGTGGAAAAAATGTACCAGAAATGAAATCTTCACAAATAAAAAAAAATATTTGTAAAAAAAATACATATTTTCTATAATATATTATAGAATATAATTCTATAATACATAAAAATATATAATATATAATATATAAAATATATAATATGTATATAAATATTGGCGTAAAAGTTTAATTAAGGCAGTAAATGAATTTTACTGCTTTTTTCCTAAGTATGGCAGAATAGCTAGAAAGGCATTATTAACTTACCTAATTCTTCACACATCTTTATGACCATTTCTTCCAATGCATTAACATACCACTTTACACTAGTTTTGAAATGTTTTAAATTGATAATAGGGTATGCAACAAGTTGTCCTGGTCCATGAAAGGTGATGAGTCCACCACGGTTTGTTTTTCTAAACTCTGCTCCAAGGCCACGTAAGTTAAGGATCTCCTCTTTTGATGTGTCATCCCTTATGCCTAAAATAATGCAATAAAAATCCTTTACTAACTCTAGTAGTGCCTAAACCTGTCAGTGATAATATTGGTATTTCCTTCTACACAGGTAAACAATCAAGCCGAAGTATGTACCATTCGGTAACCCTTCTGCTAGTCTTGCTGCTTTTTAGTTTGCTAGTGACAGTCACTGTGAAGCTGTAAAGTCTCTTTCGGTCAACACAGCTAGTTATAAAAATAAAAAAAACTTCTATACATTGTTGTAGAACAGAGTTAACTATCAAAGGTAGATAATAATAAACACAGTTGTTAATAATAAAACTGATCAAATTCTGTGCTGACTTTTACAAATTAATACACTAAAAAATAAGTATTTTAATAATTTATTAAAAATATTATCTCATTAGTTTGATTACTTTTTTAAATTGTAATCATGAAAGTAAAAAGGGATATATTTCAAAGTCAATATTTCTTTTCTGGTTGACATTAAATAATTAGATTAAATTAATATGCAAGATTTTATATTAGAGTTTATCTTATTGTATATTTGAATATGTTTATTACATAACAGTACGAAGCTTTTGAGTTTTACTAGAAGATAAATACCAATGATGTAAAGTGTAGTGTGAATGCTAACCAACTGTATATACAGGCTTGTGCTCTACGAGGAGAAGTGTGTCGTAATTAGCATCTACTCCTTTGGCCATAGCATCCAAATGCTTTCGAGCTACTGCAAGCTGAATCTTCAAGGCTGTGTCGTAACTCATCAAACCCAATTTCCATACTTTGACCATTTTGATTTTTTCGAATGAATAAGTTATAATTTAATTCCAAATTGGGTATGTACTTTATTATATTTCTTACTTAGAATTTATAGTTTGCTGAAAACAACTTTTAGCTTTTTTATCGAAATTTTTAAACTTATAAAAATAAACAAATGATAGTATTTGACATTGATAGACAACTGATTGTCAATGTCATTCTTCTTCTTCTTAGTTAATGGCAATCTGTGTATACACACAATTTGTGCCAATGTCATGTGGGTAAGATTTTCAATCTTGTATCAGCGTTACCAAGCTCCAACAAAACGGTGGCCCATCTTGCTCGAACTTTTCATGGAGCTTTGTCGGCACCTCAGAATGTATGCTACGCGTTGTCTTCTATAATAAACTGAACTTGAACACAATAACTAAACTATTTCACACAACACGCCACCAAGATTACATGATATAGAGTCAAATACACAAGTTTAATGAATTAAAGAAAACAATTGCTACATGTCAGACTGAGATCCCGCCGAAAAGCTCAACTGTCAATGTAATTCACTATGTTCCAATTTTTTTGCTTTAGTTGATGGCAACATAAGAATTTTACACACAATTCTACCAGTGTCAAGTAGTTTATGTATTTTTCCAATTTTATATGGTATTAAATATAATGTATTATTTTTGTTTAGGTCATGCTGAAGGTCATATATTTATCCATAATTTCATTACAATAAGCTGTTAAGCGTTACTGTATTCGATACCGAGTGTGTGTGGTTGGTAACATGCAGTGGCACATGAGATTTTCAGAATCAGTTCTCAGAGTAGTAGTAGTCAATTATGAACTAGGATTAGAACTCCTGTTGTTCTACCAGTTGGTTATAAATAGGTTTTGTAAATAGCCCCTTGTTACTTCTTAAAGAGAATATGACATTTGTTGGCATATTGCAATAGTTGTATAACCATGGATTCACACCTTAAATTCTTTTTATGTATTTTTGACGTTGATTGTTACTTGACTTGTAAAAGAAGAAAAATTTGTAAACAAAAATATTGCGGGTTTTCTTTTAGAGTAAGTTAAACTATCAGTTAAATTAATGACAAGTTTTTTCTGAGGTTCCTTCATACACAAATAAAACTTAAAAACATTACTTAAAGCGTTTTATCTGAACATCTTTGTTTTATACGGTATAGTTTTAGTGCTTTGACTCTAATCTCACCTGATGTTATATAACGATGTGGTCCAGAATGGTAAACGTACTAAGCTTAGAGACTGGTTCGCAAGTGATGCTGCCGAAACACACCTACTGGTATTTGGCAACAGGTTCTCGAACTCGAGAGTGGTAGCTACTCAGGCGAGCATCGTTTGAAAATGCCCTACCACCATGCTATGGTTTCTTCACGAGGTTATACTTCACTGATAGCTGAGGCAGGTTTTAGAGTTGGATAGGTGGGCTCGAACCATTGACTCGTATTCCGGGCGAACTATCCACTGCGCCATCACCGCTTCAATACATCTACCTGGTAGATAACCAGTACCTAGGTTTAGTGTATTTACCATCCTGGACCACATCGTCACTTAAAATCAGTTGAGATTGTGGACAAAGCACTAGACTAAGCCAAAGACTAGCCTATACCGTGTAAAAAAATAAAATAAAATAGAATATCGGAAATGGATGGAGTAATTACTTAATTAATTAAAAAATGGAAACGGAAATAAAATGATTAGTTACATAAAATACATGTAGATGGTTTTTCACTTTTAATGTACTGTGGTGTAGCTAGTACAAATCAACAAGAATGGGAGATAGGTTATTAGAAATCAAAATATTTTTCAACTACTGCCATCTATATGTACTGTATACAACTATTACAATATAGCTTTAGTGAAAGTATCTACGCTATGAAATAAATACTTAGTTTATCTAGTCATCACGAGATGGCAATATGTAAATACTCTTCTATATTTTTTCATCGAATTGTGTAGGAGCTTATATTTTATACCTTTCAGTTCAGTTTTCGGTGTTTATTTAGTTACGGGGCGGTACGAGGATTTGTGCGTTACGTAAATCCAGCTGCGCATATAAACACTGAACACCACTTATCCTCTTCCTAAGAACGTAGTAGCTGTTAGACGTTGCTTTATATTTTCAAAAAAAAAAAAAAACGAATGAGTCTATTTCAATTGAAAGTTGCTTCGTGTCTTGTGGATCGTGTTCTGATTATTTGTCGCAAATATAACAACTCTTAATGACACCCGTATCACTGTGTTTTTATGTCGTGTTTGGACAGAGTGTTAGCGAAGACGCAGATGTGGTGTTCTCTCAAACGATGACAACAGGAGTAAGAAGAGTTATTTAATTATAATTGATTATAGTTTTTATATAAAGTTTATTTAAAGCGTTCAAACAAACAGGTATATCCAAGTTTTGCAAATTCCTGAAAATTACAAGAGTATCAACATATACTTTTAAAATTCGTAGATTGAAAGCAGTTAACACAAAACTACTATTTAAAACTGATTAACTACATTCTCAGTAATAAAAATAACACCTAGCTCCCGATTATAATAACTTTTATTATAATTTATTTATAAGGGTGTAAATTAGAAACACGATAATGGTAAAGTTTTTAAAATTAATCACATTTCTTTTAGACTCTTAGATACTATTTAATGTAAACAATGAAATACCTACGATTTTAAAAAATAAACATTTAAATCGGTTCATTGGAAAGGTAACAAACGGACAAACGGACAGAAAGAAATACATTTACTTTGATAAATGATCAAAGATGACGAATGTAAAGATTACGATAATTTAATACAACAAAGATCTAGCCATATTTCCAGAGATCTGTTGATAAAATAAAATGTATGAAATCGTAAATATCATATCGAACAAATTTTACAAGCAAGTCGCATCCCGCCTTTGACTTCATGGTAGCGTAAAATTAACCAGGGATGTCTAAATACATGGGAATTTAAAATTAGTTTAAATTTAAGGTTTAGTGTTTAAGGAGTAATAATTTCAGTAACGGACACAGAAATGCAGGCGTTATTTTTTTATAAATTATAAGGAAGTGATAACGCCTTATTATTTACGCTTACAGATTAAGGAACTAAATGATACGAACGGAATATGTATTATTTATTCTTATTAGTTATATATATATATTCTTTTTTTATGTTTTTTTAAACGACTACTATTTTCTCTTCTGTTCCATAATATCCTTGAAAATATGTTAATAAAAAGTTAAGACTCAAACATTTCAAAAAATTTAGATATTACCAGTAAATTTTTTCGTCGGGACTGAAAAAAAACGTTTAAAAAAAGTATATTTAAAGTGACCTACAACAAGCTTAAATAAGGAAAGAGTAAGCACTAATAGGTTCTGATACTAAACAACGGAACGCACTTTAATCCCACATATTGAAACTAAGACGTGCTACAAAATTTTTCCTCTCTGTTTTGTACCGGATACATTTCATCAAAACGATTGCGAATCGCCGTAACGCCGCAACGAAACAACGAATCGATTACGAATTGACGAATTATGATGTCTTTAACTCTGCCTGCAGAGCTTAAAGTGTATATAATATGTAAGCAAAATTTTGAATCACTCCCCTTTATCAACAATATTAAGCAAAAATCTTACTAAGAATCGCTCAACGCCGATAAAGACGTTTTCACTTCAAAAAAAAAAGAAAAGATTAATGACCAAATATTGCTTAAGTTAACCCTGTCTTCCATGTCATCAAAAATAAGCAAAACCTAGATGAGCATAGATAGAGCCATGGATGCTTGCGTAATACATGGTCTAGTATCTCGTTTATTACAATCGGGTGAGCTACGTTTTTTCACAAGAATAACTAGCCTAAGTAAATTGTATATTGAAAATAAACAAACCGCAACGCTCGATGGTGGCTATAACAAAAGCATTGTGCAGCACTGTTTGACGCCGCGAGGTCGTTGCCTCATGACAGGATTAGGGTTAAAAACCGCCAGTAACGTAAACATGCATCCGAGTATAATAGGTGATACAGGAATACGTTTCCTGGATGTTATTTATAGTTCATTTGATTAAGGGTGACTTAATAAGGGTGCGCAAACGCATTATGTTTTAACTAGTTTCGCCGATAATGTTACGGAGTGCTATATATTCCAAAAATGCGCAATCTATTTTGTAAATATTTTTAAATTGAAGGTATTGGAACGTTGTTTCGTTAGGAAGATGTTGTGAGCAGTGAAATAAAATACTTTGAAATTATTATTTTTTATCGGTCCCAAACGAGAGTTCACCTTGTGTGATATGATAGTAATACATTCACGGGAAACCTAAGTAAGTAAACTTATTCGTGTAATTTCGCTCTTTTAATCAAAGATGATGATGACAAATTCACACAGCATTATCGTACAGTATAACCTCACTTTTATATGGTCACATTTAGTGTAGTTGTAGAAAAATTAAAGGTCCTAAAAAGTTATATAATCAAAGCGAGATGTAAATGTAAAAATGCAATAATATTTTTTTCTTCCTAATTGCCTCGCTGTTGTGAATTACGATCACGTGCAGTCATTTACACTACACTACGAATACTGCCAACGACCGACTTCTTTACTATAAGAAACTATCTTGTAGGCACCCTTAGCTGAAAACGTACCTGGAGTCATCTACAGCAGTGTTCCGAATTTTTTTTTATCTTCAAGGTACATCTAGAAACCAAAAAACACCATAAATGAAAGTTTCATTTTTAAATATTATCAATCAACATTTATTTTTAATTTATAATAATAGATTGCGGGAACCCGCGCGATACGGGTGCCGCAGGACCGGTCATTGTGAAGATCTTTGGGGGAGATTTATGTCCAGCAGTAGACGTCTTTCGGTTGAATGGACGAATGGAAGGAATTAATAAATAATTTCCCCTTAAACCCTAATTTACACAAATAGGTCATCACAAATGCTAAAAGTATTGGAATAACATGATTAAAAAAGCAAAGAATATTAATTTTTCATACAAGGCGAACATATTCTAACTCGGTTTAAAAAAAAAATGTAATGTGCGATAAGTCCTCATTTTCATCAGCTCTTCCCGCTCGTTTTTTGTTAAGTGCCCAATAGAAATGCTCTCGAAGAATGGATCCCCAATCCTATCAAGAGGTTGAAGATATTTTTCGTGCATCCTTGTCTATTTAACTCTATAAAATAATCTTAATTTTCGGGGGCACACTACATATTGACCACGGTACACCAGTGTGCCGCAGCACACACTTTGCCGAACACTGATCTACAGTACATTTCACCTAATAGAATTTGTTTCTCCAGACAATGCTTTGAGATTGTAGTGCGTCCGAAGACGCTGAGTGGTCCTTGTCAATAGATTATAGATAACTGTGCTTTTAAGTTCTTTTAGTATAGGTATGGACGCGTCTTATAAAAACAAACGCCGTTCTGTTTATTTGTACTTTAGTGGGTCTTTCGAAAATTGTTGAACCGAGTTATTTTATAAATCGAAGATGTATATTTTGTGGCTAGATAAATAATATGTATTCTTACATATATATAAATAACATAATATATGACCGAGGGGATTAGCGGGTTTATTTAATATTTACAAATAACATGTTCTTGTATAATAAAAGAAAAACTTGTTTATGGATATAGAATTTAATTATCTGCTTATTAAGTAATTCATTTCGAACTGAATGTTTAAATTTTCCTTTAAAAGTTTAAAACTAAACTAGTGTATTATTTCAACGACAAACGCATAAAAAAACACATAGCTATTAAAATATTAGTTGGACCGTACTTTGAGGTTATGGTCGAGCTGAGTTCGTTGTCATAGCGACGGCGCAATAGGCCTGTGCTTGGAGATTCGTGACACGAATTTCAAGTTCGCAGATCGATTGCAAGCCTCTCAACTTTTAAAAGAACCTTACATCTCTTTACTATGTGAGAAAAATTTACATTTCTGTGTAATATTTTTTAAATACACTCTTTTGGAAGTCGTTTAATAATAGATAAAATGTAAACGCGATACTTATGTCCACACATAAAGTATATTTAAGTACTTGATATAATATGTCATTGGTCATAAAACCATTTAGAAAGATTAAGGCTGGAAATCAAAAATAACTTATAGACGTCTTGATAAAATTAAGCGTAGTAAATGTATACATTATTACTCACTTCTGGTATAAAGTTGATGTAGTATACTGGAAAATTTCGTCCATTACGTTACAATCTATGAAAAGTGGTAACTGACTTTGATATCATGTCAGTCAAATAAACATCATTATCAAAATTTAGTCCTGCTATGCTACCTGAAATATTCCGAACTAAAATTAATAACTGCGTCGAAGATTTTGCTATGTATACGGAAGTCATAATTCAGCCGGACATCATTTTTTTAATACTCGTCTATCGTCCATTTCTGACTTCTACTTAGTGGGATCTGGTGTACCAATTAGACAAGTTTTTTACCATAAGAAGATCCTTTATTTAGATAATAATTGAAATTTACCTATATTTAATAAATCCGCTTTCCAACCACAAAAATTGTTAAGAAAGCGTGATGTCAAAGAACTGTTTACAAAATAGACAGAACATGTTTATGCTTGTTTTACTTTACAACTAACTAAATGTAAGTTTCTCCTTAACAGTATAAAGTTTCCATGATATTCCGAGTCACATTCAGAACACTTCCAGAAAATTAAACAAATTTCATCCGGATCGTATTAAACATGAAATAATTCGAAACTTTTACTGCTGTCGCTTGTTAAATTAATTTCGTCTTGTGTAATAAAGCATATGCACTTTCTCGTACCCGAGCTCGTTTCCATACGCCTTTGCTCCGAGATTTTACTAATTAAGCCATAAAAAGCGTTGTTTCCTCAAAATAAGTGTTACTTTGTGACACTGCTGCCGAATTGGGATTGTATTTTATGCAGAGGGTTCAGTTTGTCATGTGATAATAATTATAGATTTAACAGATAATTATAGTATAGTTACAATAAAAGGTGACATAGCTAAGTTTCTGATCATGCGTTGACGGATCGAACTGACTTCACAGGCATAATTTTGACTTATGTAATTCTAGTTTCTGCTAGACGCTCTGTTAGCATTTATTTTCAAAATCTATGGCATCCAGTAAAAATATTTCGTCAAGTAAATACTGTAGGGTATTTTAAACTTCCTAATACTAAGTATTTATCTACTTAAAACGAGTACTTAATATTAATTTTAAATATCTCTGTTTATTTTATGAAGACAACCAAAAAATGGAACGTTCAATGCAATGTCTGTTAACATCATTACGTATTGTATAGTTGTAGATAATTTTCTTGTTTTAACAAAATATGAACCTTCTTTACAATATTCACTGTTTAATAGTCCCAGTGAGTTATCACCCGGCCTATTCCCGCTTTTAATTATTCATGAACCCTGTCCCGGACAAGTTTCGGCAACTTCACACTAACATCTGGCATGCTTCTATTAAATAATTTGTACTACCTCCTTAACCTTATCCTTGCGGGCTTTTGAAATTTTAAGAACTTTGACAAAATACTAAACGATTTGAGTTTGATATGCACAATACGTCATTCATTGTTAATTCTGGTATTATAAATTAAGTACTGGATACATGAGTCTATTTAACAAAGTGTGTTCTTATGAAAATAAACTAATAGTTTCACGAAAAGGCCAATTATTAATAGTCTATGCTAACAAATAAAATTGAAGTGTCTGTTTGTAATGTCAAAATTATTTTTTTTACTAAATATATATGTATGTATAATCTATACAAAAAAACAATATTTAAAATTTTTGTATGTCTGTCTGCCTGTTTGCTCCGGGTAATCTCTGGAACGGCTGGACGGATTTTGACGGGACTTTTATGATAGATAGTTACAGTTACTACGGGTAATATAGGGTACTTTTAATTTTCAAAAATAATTAGGGTTCGACGTAAAAAAATTAAAACTCATAAAAAATTCTATTTAATGCACAGTTTTACGAGCAAATGCTTGAATTTAATGGAAATATTTTACTTTATCTTATTACAAAAATAAAATATTAGGGTTCTGTATAAAAAATTAAAACACTGAAGAACAAATTAAACTTGGCCGCAGCAGCGGGCACACAGCTAGTTGTATATAAAATAAGGTGTACGTAATTATAGTATTATAAGCTAAATTATAGGTATAACATTAAGAAGGGGTTTTGACTATTTTCTTCCACAGATCTTCTACAGCAGAGTGCCAACCGATAATCTGAAGTTACTAAAATGAACAGAGTAGAAATTGGAATCATTGAAAAAAAAAAATGAATATTCATAATATACCTCGTATATTAGGTGACAGTTAGTTGAGTATGGTAATGAACTAAGCTTAGAAATGACGTAGACTTCAAATGTAAATGCTTAAAAAAATGACAACCAAAATGACAGTAACAGGCATAGTAAGAATATATATACAATTAACCTGAAGTTGGATTATTATGTATTCCTTTATCGAATTCATAGGATTTTAACCCACGACTAAAACTGTATTTGATAAATTTCATAAGAGAAAGTATGCTAATAGACTTAAAAAAATCCTAATTGTACCATTGAAAAATTTTAAACTAAGTATACCGTGTATACTTCAATAGTGAAAACAAACGTTCATTTGAAATCATTAGTGAATGCTAATAATTTTATTTAATACGTAATTATAATAATATAATTATTTAAATATTTCTCTCGAATTATATTATTGTGTTTGCAGATGCGGACGGCGCTCCAAGAGTCGCACCGGTGAGATGAACGAAGCGGCGTCCAGCCGCAGTTATTCTTACGATGAAACTATACAGGTAAGTCAATTTACTTTAGTTTTTTCTTATCATTTATACAACATGTAAAAGGAATAACGCACATCCTCAAACACCACAATTAAAACATTCAGTTATAATCATAATTCAGAAGAAACAACATACACTTGTATGTGTTTTAATATTGTTTATTTATAACATTAGTTATACACATTGTAGACGAGTAGTGGTCACATTACAAATCTACGTACAAAATATGTGTACAGTTAATGGATACGTGACGTCACGAGATAGTTCAACGAGGGAGTGATTATTTTACTTATTTTTAGGATTTTTTTTTATCTTAAATCGATTGTGTAACTGGATTCTTTACAAACTACATTCATAATGTGCATTTATTATGTTACATGTCTATATTTGATTAATATATATAAATTCTTTCGCAAAACGTATCGCGCAATGTCACTGAGTTTAAATTTTGTACATTGAAATTAGTTGTAGGTACTGTATCGACAACAGCAAATTAATTAATGTACACTCATTTTATTAATTAATATTTACTTGTCTTCTATGTTATATTTGTTGAATATTATGTATATATTTGTTAGTGTAAAATTATATTTTAGTTACTATACTAACTTTTAGTTTTATTAACTATAAACTTATCATTAGTCCAGTTAAACACATTTTCTTATAATATAATTTACTCATAGACGTATTTAAAATAATAATGAATAGTTATGAAATCTAGTAATTTTAAATTTGTTATTTTTAACTTTATGTATTTCAAAGTGAAAAGCAACGTCTTACGACACTGTTTATTCTAAAAAATATGTGATATTTTTGATTTCATAGTGTTCCTTGTTAGGATTAGCGTATTTAGATTATAATTATCTGTATATGTCACTGAATTACATTATTTGAATTTCAAACCAATAAATGTCTCAGAATTTAAATTATCGCCCATTTGTTGTTAATATTCCGCACTTTCCGCAATTTCGCAGAATCTGCGTGTTTTCAGCGCAGGCTAATGTGTAAGTGGGTGCCTATTTTAAGGATCGAATTTTTTGCAAGCAACAGGAAAATAAACCTTTGATACATAAAAATAAAGTTTATTTTTGAACACAGACATTAGAATGTTTAATTTGCGGCTATGCCATTGTAGCGCGCAAACGGGATATTGTGCTCGTTGCTGATTAACTTTGAGCTTTGTTGAAATAGCTATATAGGTTGATATTCGTCTGAGGGTTAAGTTTAGGGATATGAAAGAAGTTTTTCAGGACGGGCCATAACGACACATTAGCTGACACGGGCGCACTTGCCTTTATTAATGCTCTACAAGGATCAGTGCTTACACTCCGTCGGTTCGTCCCATTGTATTTTGTTTAGGTCAATGGGCGAACTACCAACACTTAAATGTCTATTAGCGCCCTCCGGACACTTATGGTGTCTTAGGTGAGAAAAGTCATTCACTATATCTCTGAAGCGTCTGGTCTTTTGAACTAGTGGGCTAGATAGTTTCATTTGTTTAAAAGTAGAACAAATTAATAAACAATGAAATGTTAATTATCTATTTAATCCTAAGTTAAATGCTAATATTTTGATAAAATAATGAGCTACTATTTATCTGTATTATAGTGGTTATTTTTCAACAATAGAGGATTATTTTCGTACATCGTAAGTTAATATCTAGTACATAAGTACTCAGACAATATTATTTTACAACATATTTCTGCAGAGTCATAGTTTATTATACAACTTTTTATTGATTTTATTTAAATTATTAATGGAAATTTTTTAGTATTTATTTGAATAATTAATTCTCAGGATTTAACCCAGTGATAAAAAAATATGTATGCTCCGTAAAAAAATATTTATCATAGCCCTAACATACAATAAAATTATAATTTAACCAAGTATGTTAACTTTTATAAACAAAAAGGCTTATGGATTTTGTTTTGTATGAATACGTAAAGTCAAATTATTGTTATTGTTGTAAGTAAATATCTAATACGATTGTAATTTATTGTCTTAAGTGTGTCGGTATTTTATTCGCGAGCTATTTCTCTTATCTCTCTGCGTGGAAGCTTGATATCGAAGCCGTTCCCCTGGGCTCGCCAACATTTATCAGAGAACGACCCACATTGCCGCGACATCTGCAAATCTATAACATTAAATAAGATCTACTCATAACTAAATCTCATATGGGCTAGAATATTATAGACATCTTATGTCTTATTCTATTGTATTTTTGAGAATTATTTAGAAAAAAAAAATGTTATTTGCTAGATTGTCATTTTACACAGTCATTGTGTCATCAACACTATTATAGATATAAATAGCCATGAAATGATATCATCACTTATTAAACACCAAAAAAGGCTGATATTTAGTATAGGTTAGGTATTTGTTTTATTATTCATTTAGCTTTCTTTTTTGTTACTATAATTATGTATCGTCTAGGACATAGTAATTTCTTTTACATGTATATAGAACTATAATAATATTGACATGAATCATTGAAATTTACAATAATATTAAAAGACTAACGAGACAAAATCTGTACAGTAATGACATACTCGTATATTGCATCCGGAGAGAGAAATTAGGCAAATTGTCTGATTTCCAAGCGGGTGAAGCCGCGGGCACTTCTAGTTCCAATAATATATGTGGGGGTTATAGTTTATTTTCAGCAACTAACATTTTTTTTTGTAAGTTATTTCACGAATTGTATATGCAATCTCATAGTTGGAATTCGTAACGAATTCCTTTATCTCGGATATAACTTCGTGGAGTGACCATTGCGAAATTGGAAACCGATATTGCTTTCCCTTAGCCGATAGTTTTATCAGACTTCGGAGCAATATATTGTCATTTCGCTATCTGTATTGCTTGAGATTGGGTTAGTGAATTTGATTAACGGAGTGTTTCCGCCGCGGAAAGGGTTCGGCTTAATGTGGACCACAACGCATTACGGAGGCGCGGGCCAGAAAATCGAATTTTCCGCCCTTATGAGCCAGAGTACCTTTATGTTTTTAGAGCGTGTCGGATACAAAGATCCACGTACCATGGAAGTAACGTTTTGTGTAAAAATTTTGTTCTAATTATCCTAATTATTTGAAGGAGGTTTTAATAAAACATATGTTTTGATGAAACTCCTTTCACAGCGTAATTCCTGAAATATTTTACTATAAAAATCTTTCGCATACGTTCTTATGTTATATAAAAGACTGGCTTATAACGTGAGAACAACTGAACCGATTTACATGATGCATTTTTAAAATCATAGATATATTATCTGTCCAGGTTTTAGTATTTATTTTGCTACGTTAAATGATATGTAATCAGAATAATACAAAAATAACATTTATCGTATTCTTTTTTACACACTTATTCTCTACATTATTAACAAGGTAACATCTATCTGTCTGTTTGTATACGCGAACGTAGCAGCGGGAACAAAGCTAGTATTAATATATGTGTACAATCTAACGTTTTGCCTATAGTTGTAAAAAAATCTTCAGTGTATGAAACTTCATTGCTTACTTTATAAGCACTTCAATCAGCTAAAACAGACAATATTGAGACATAAGATATTCTGTACATTTTACTTCACCAATGTAATAAACCAATTTGTAAGTAATAACCTATAAAATTAATGAAATTAAAAATATATTATCGATGTTATATATAAACAAAATTTTTAACAGGACATTTCATACTTTCATTTATATTATGTTTATCAAGATTTAACAATAAACGCTCGACAGCGATAAAACGAAACAGCTATTGAATTTCAGTAAACCGTCGGTAATACGGCCGTTTATGTAGATACCCAGGGAAAGCGTCTTTTAATCTGAATTCAAATTTTCCGAAAGATAAAACGTAGTACATTTACGAGTGATAAATATTAACTGCGTAGATACTTGCACAGCAAGAATATATAAACGAATACTATGTTCCCTTTACTTTTTTATATTATACTTTTATCTACTAAAATAGATAAATAAATAAAATGTTTGAGTATTTTTTAAGGTTACGTGTCTTTTGGATTACGGCAGAAATGAATTCGGAAATTAAGTAAATTTTTATCAGCTAAGGTGTAGTTTTAAGGTTTACATATTTTTCTGTTTGAAAATTAATATCCTCATTTAATTCGATACCGACGATTAAACACTGGAATTTTGTTTTGGCTTTCAAGAGAATATTGATCCTATTCGATTCATTCGTATTGCAAACATGGAAACAAAAATCTCCGTTAGGAGACAATACTCTACATTTTATTTCTCATGGTAGCTTTCTCGCGACTAAGATGACATATGTATATCATGATTAACGGTAATTAAGTTTATCTATTACCTGCATCCGCTGTGCAATGGATTAGTAAAGTATTCTTGTACTTTTATCACTTTTTTTGTACGCGGGGAAATGCATTTACCTGTATCTGACAATTACATAAAATTACAATATATCAAGTGTCAATACTTCTATATTGACAACATGAATTTTTATCACGGGTCTTCAGTTCAAGCCGAGACACGTTTCCGTATCATTACGCTATTTATAAAAACAAAAACTTACGTACCAACATTTGATTTTTCTGTATAGGAAATTAGAATAGTTCACATTATAAATATTTATTTAAATTGGCATTTTTCTCATTTTATTATTTAATTTCTAAACGTACGTTTACGTAGTAATCCTTTGGGTTTAGGTTCAAATGTAATAATAAATATTTTTTCATTAATTTCATAAAATTTAAAGATAAAAGAAAGATTATGTTCAAATTTAATTAAATGTTACCGTATCATTCGCGAGGAAACTTTATCTGGATTCCAAATTTTCCGAAAGATTAAACTACGGACGGAAGGTTTACGATCCCAGAGAGCCTTCCGAAGCCTTACACAAGTATATAAAATAAATGTCCCTCTCTACCGTATTGCCAAATTGCCGTGGATGTTGCTCGTTTTATAATATGAACTGAATGTTACGGGTTTGAGTAACGAATATGTTAACATGTTAATTTAGCTGTAAGTTTTTAAATATTTATTGTATTAGTAGTTAAATAGTACGGTATTACATTTGACACCGAATAAAATATTGATATTTTGCTGAATATCTGAAGTATAAATGTAGCCCTGCTTTACAAATTTAGTAATTATTTTAAAAATAAAGCTACAATGTTTTACATTTGTAAAAAATAAGGGATACAAAATAGCGCCCTCTGGTTTTATTATTGCGTAACGGAAACATTAATTTCATTTGTGATTTATTCTAACTACTCGATACTAGATGGCAGTTAAAAATATCACAGTACATAATATGAAACCAATTTATAGTCAAGATTATGCTGTAAAGGTTTCTTGGCTTGTTAAATTACGTAAAAATAAAACATTACTTATATCATATAATATAGTATATTTAGTATGCAACTAAATAATTAGAAAATTGTTATGCTAAATTTCCATCAGAAACCTATACTCTATAATAATAAATAAAATTGAAGTGTCTGTTTGTAATATCAAGATAATAATTATTTACCGAATATACATGTTATATACAGTTACTGCCTCTGTGGCGCATTTGTATTACGGTATAACTGTCGTTCTGAGGTGTCAGGTTCGATCCCCGGGTCAGGTCAAGTGATATTGGATTTTTCTACTCAGTATCATCCTGGAGTCTGAAATTTGTGCCCGATGTGGCGACAGGCTCGCCTCCTGTCATTTCTGAGACGGAACTAAGCTCGGCGAAATAAGGGTGGTGTAGTTCGCTATTTCACCTTGCCTCTTTGTATATATGTTTATATATAGGGTACCTATATCCAAACACAATTTTTATCTATTTGCCATGGCTAATTTTGGCAGGACTCTTTTGTTAAATAGCTGAAGTTACTGCGCGTAACTTAAAATACTTACTTGAATTTTTCGAAAATAATTAGGGTTCTGCGTAAAAGAATGCAAAACTCAGGAAACAGGACATTTTGAATACAATCCGTTTCAATGGCAGGTGTTTGAATTTATTAGAAATGTTGCAATGATTCTATGGACACGCCATCAACAAATTATTTTCCAATGATTATTTAAAACTGTACTATATATTGCGCAATGAAGAATATATGAAACGCGGGCGCAGCCGCGGGCACACAGTTTATCATAAAATATTATATTTTGTGTACTCTATTATCATTTTGTATCCCCAGTTTATAAGTACTATATAACGCTGATTCCGTCGATAAAACGGTTTGGACACTGTCCCGCGGCCATTATTCGCTGTTCGGTGACTATTTGTCGTAATTAACAGGCGGTGGTTAATCGCCACTGTAGTCGCGAGTATCGTGTGTCGCGCCGTCCTTAATCACCGCCATGATATAATAGAAAAGAAGAGTTAATATATATTCGTATTATTTGGCTTATATTTAAATTAAAAAATAAAGTAAACAATGAAAACTTTAGAATATATTGTTAGTCTTAAAGACATGTTAATAATGTCAGTTTGCAAAAATATAACAATATTGATCTATATCATCTAGTTTTATTATTAAGGTAATTAAATCAAATGATAAACATAAATGTCCGATTGAAAATAAAAATAACAATGAGTATCCAGGTAAATTTAGGAAATATATATAGGAATTTCTTACTTATAAAATATGGTTGGTTAAAATATTAAAAATTATAAAATATACTCGACTTCATATGCACTCTGAAAAGTGTTTTTCTTTATTCTGACTGATTAGTCATCTCTTTAAACATCCTCGCCTCTTTATCTAATATAGCGTGTTTATACCGTATTATTTTTTATTGAATATAATCTTACAATTTTATCTTAGAGAAAAACTTACAGTACTATTAACAAGGTAATAGTCTTTCAGTCCAAACTTAATATTAGCCTAACCTAGTTGAGGGACTGACGGTGAAACATTTTCAGGCTTCTTCCCTCTGAAGGTGGCCTCTCATTTGTTTATTTGAGGTCGACAAAAAGACTAGGTTACATGATGTTAAATAAGGTACTAAATAACGTAATCCTAAGAATGTTTATGACCGTCAATTGTACCGGCCTACATATACCACGGCCTAACGACTTTAGGAGAGTTTAGTGATTTCGAAATGCGACTCGTCTTAAGAGGACATGTAGTCGGCAACAGATTTGAAAAGTAGGTATTTCAGAAATTTATTGCTATGACGTTGCGTCCCAAAGAAAGAATTATAGAACACGAAAGGGACAACTGCAGCAGCTCGGGCTGATTTTACCGTATGCAAAATAGACGAAAACATCACTTGGTAGTACTCTATTTCCTCCTTCAAAACTGAACCGATTTTCAATTTTCTTTCGGTTTCAGAAAAAGAAAGACTTTGGCTACGTATTTTTTCATCAAATTTGTTTGCCAAACGTCTGAAAATGACGGTAATATTTGAGCATTTGTTTCATTTTCAAAGGCTTCTAGTTTCTAAGATAACTAATTTATGGCAATATCAAAACGTACGGGCATGGTGGATGTATATCTGGTATAAAAATATTTACCATAATGCTGTTATCCAGGGAATAAACAGGGGACTACGTTTATATGGAATAAATGCCGCTAGCATATCCTCTTAACGTGTGACTATGAATAAGTTTGCACCATGTGTAATCAATATTCAAAAAACGAGTCTATTGCAAATTTGACATTGTTATGTTGATTTTTTGTTCAACCCAAATATCTATTTTCTAACAATGAATTGTTTTCTTAATAATACTGTATTTAAAAAAAAAATATATAAATCTCTGTCAGTATTTGATAGTGAAATATCTTAAAGTACTTGTTTGTCTATAGAAACTACTCGGAACAAAGTGTTTCGTGATTTATGATGAATCATAAAAATATATAATAATTATTTCAATAATAACGTCTAATGTAAAACATTTACTCGAACTACGTTGTGTAGACTTCGACAGACACCTTTGCCTGAGGGTGAATTCTTGTATTGATGACGTCATCTCCTGCCCTCCAGTTTCTCAATTCTTTTTCGAAATCCGAATATTGCTCGATACGATTATCCACACGATATATCAATGATGCTCAAACTTGCTCTTGATACCTCTGTAAAGTTTTTTGTTTTTTATTTTTTTTAAATATGACTATTAATTTCTTTGGGGTTTAAGCTGTTACTATAGAATGGATACATTGGCCACCTATGTTTACAAAGTATATTAGGTATTTGTAATTATTAGAAAAATTTAATAATTTATATTAATGTTTTATTAATTTTTAAGAAAATTTCATGGTTCAAGTCACTTAAGAACATCATATTTAATTTCAAACGTAATATTTAGTAATTCGTACTAATTAGTTTTTCTAAAAGAATTATTAAAGTTACACTTAGGTTATAGCAAAGGTTTTAGAATCCAGTGTCAAAGGGAAATAAACGATCCCCTTCTTACAACACTAATCTCGAAAAGTAGATGGCGATGCGGTGAAATTAATCTATAGAGTGTTCCAATTTTGTATTAACACGTTTTGCTACTAATTTAACTCTTTGCTAATTTCTATTACCATCCATATTTTTTTTTTCAATCCATAACCTTACGTTTCAAGAAATACTTTGTTTACCATAATTAGGTGTACACATATTTATATTCGGATAATTTTAATAAACTCTCGAATAGTGATTAGCTGGGTCGTTGATTAAATTAAATGATAATTTTAACATATTATCAAAGGGACTCTCACGCTTTCTGTGTGTACGTTCGTTGGCTTATTGACTGTAACTGAAACCAATTATTATGATTCTTTTTTTTAAGTCGTAGATATTCTCTGAGAGTAAGTTTTAATATTTTTTTATTACATTGTGAAACTTTATGTGGGTAATGGTGAATAAAGCCTATACAAAAATGACGTCACGTTTCGTTGTAATAACTAAATAAATATTATTTTATTACGATTCACAATTAAAATAAAAAGAGAGTGTTATGTAGTACAATTGATACTAAGTAATAGTAGATTTTAAGTAATAATCAACGTGCAACATATTTATAGGAAACAAATTATAATTGTGTTATTTTAGCAACAACCTGTAGTATTTTTTCGTTGCACCGGTGCACTGTGCAGAGGGTGCTCGATTCTCCCGCACCCGCTGCATTGCACAGCGCCGCCGCCTTAATCAAACCCAAGCAATTTATGATTGCTCCAAGCGTCGCACAATGGGACACTCTGCAATCTTTTATCTGATGTTTCTTATGAATAAAAGAAAACTTGTTGAGAATGTCTGAAAAACTTGAATCACGATATCGCATTTTTATAACTTATTGTTTTCTTTTTGTTTTCAATACCAGAAATTAATTACCGTGTAAATATTGCTTTCTTAAAAAAATAACTAAGGAAAGAGACTCTCAATGTATTTCTAATAGAACTTCACGTTTGCTTATTATTATTAATGTTTTGTATGTTATTTCTAACTGAATATCTATTTGAAACGATGATGGTGCAGCGGGTAGTGCGGCCGGATTCCGCGTCAATTGACGCGTTTTCGATCCCCACCTATCCGACTTTAAAATATGCCTGAGCTTTCGGTGAAGGAAAACATCGTGAGGAAACCATAGCATTGTGGTAGGGCATTTTCTAATCATGCCTGGGTTGCTACTATCCTCAAGTTTGAAAACCTGTCGCCAAATACCAACAGGTGTGTTCCGGCAGCATCACTTGAGAACCAGTACCTCTAGGCTTAGTGTGTTTACCATCCTGGACCACATCGTCACTTAACATCGGGTGAGATTGTAAAAAAAGAGCATTTGTACAGAATACTCATTGTATCCTTCTTTGAATAACTTCATTGTATAACTTCTTTGGTAATATGTAGTTTAAATCTATAAGAAAAAATATTAATATTATAGTCCGAGAAGGAGATGAAAATAAGTATGCCCACTCTTTAAAATACAGTATTGCGCACGATTTCTCAAGAACCAAATGTAGCACAGATAGGGGAGACAAATTATTTAAAATTAAAATAAAAAAAATATTAATTTTATTTCTCTCTCACTAATGTTAATATTCTGATGCTCATCGCGTGACGTGACCTTCAAATTTTACTCTCATCACACTCGAAGCAGTTTCATTTTAGAAACCATTTGATTTTATAAGTTAATTCAGTTTATATTGCCCATAAAATGTAGTACCTAGCAGTGTGATTGGATAGTGTGTCGATGGACATAGGACTCTATACCATAATTAGCCTGAGAATTCGGTGAAGAATAACAAAGATGTTAAGGCTTTTTCTAATGCCCACAAAGATACCAACCTAATAGTTAAAAATCGTTCGTCAATTAGCTATGTTTGTATCACTTGACTCTACGCTCAGCGTGTTCACCGTTATAAACCACATTCTACACAAATCAATAAAATTAAAGCGTGTCTTTGTAATATCAGAATATTAAATACACATTGAATGCGTACATACAGTACCTACTTAGAATAAAAATACAATTTTTTAATTTTTCTCTTCCCGTTTGTTCCGAATAATTTTCTAGACGGCTGCACTAATTTTGATGTTACATTTCCAGGCAGATAGCTTAATCTATAAAAAGTAACTTAGGTTACTTTTATTTTAGAAAAATATTTAGGATTTCGCGTTAAAACCCCACGAAATTATGAATAAGTAATAGAAAATATAATAGAGTAGATCCGCAGAAACAACTAGTACAGTTTAAAAAAGATACGCTTGTTGCGAAATAACCTTCAGAATGCCAGTATTGTATCTTAAGTTTTAGACCGTTAGGGTGGCGTGGCCAATTCCGTCGAAAATGCTTACATTAGAACTCGCATTGTAATCTGAACTGATATCGTGGACCCATTGGACATACCAATAACCGTAACCTTAAACGGTAAATCGCCTTAGTATTGTTAAACTAAACGTTATACAAAACGGAATGATACTTTTTCTGTTTTGTACCTGATAGAATAAACACGAATAAAAAAATTTATCGCCTTCTTAATACGTAGTAATTGGGTGATTAAGAGGACATGCGGTCGGAAAAGTAGGTATTTCAGAAATGTATTGCTATCGAGTTACACCCTAAAAAATAATCATAAAACACGAAAAGGACAACTGTAGCGCGGGCTGATTTTACCGTATACAAAACAGACGAAAACATCACTTCTTATCAACATAATTCCTCCTCCAAAACTGGACCAATTTTCTTTCAGATTTAGAATAGTAGAGACTTTGGCTATGCCAGTACGTTATGCTTTTTTTTTTAATTTTATCCATCAAACTTGTTTGACAAACGTCTGTAAATGATGATAAAACTCGAACATTTTTTTCCACTTTAAAGGCATCTAGTTTCTACAATAACTAATTTATCTAAAAAATCAAAACGTACGTACTGGTATGGAATGGTGGATATATATTATTTGGTATAATCATATTTACCATAATGGTATTATCCAGGGAGGAAATGTGGGTCGGTCTATATTTGGGCAACGTTTAGGAGTTGAGGTATTTTTAAAAGAGTTTCTATATCTAGCTATTATAAAACTAACAAGGAACCGTAGAATGTGGAAATAAATAAGCTTAACATTTTTATTTTTTTACGTTTTATGTATCTAATATACTAGTACGTGGTCCGATACCTTTTTATTTCAGTTTGCTATATTTCATTGTCTTATGTGTTATTTCTCTTCATTCTTTTATTTATCCTTTTCTTCTTCGTTTATTATTCTTCCTAATTACATATTTCTTAAATTACGTAGGTTATTTATTACTTTGATTTACATATAAATATGTTTCATAAGTTTTTTTTAAGATAAGAAAACTTAGAGATGTGTTTTTGGAATGCAATACAAAACAGTCTTTCGGTAGTCCATAAGTCGATCACTGCATGCAAAGCTAGCTAAACACAATACCTGTAATGAATTCCTTTACTATAATCGCAGAATTATTAATTAGAAAATATTTATATGATGCGACACGAATGTATTTGTCAATAGGATTTGAGTCATAAAAGGAAAATTAGATCGTTTATAAAATTCGTTTTAAAAGGTTCACGTGTGCTGTGTTCATCATTAAATCGCGATTAAACAACAAAGTGAAAGTTTTTGTGAATGAAACACAAACCCATTAAAATGTGCATTCAAACTGCAAGTCATCTGGGGTGAGTTACTTGTTTGGGGCGAAGGCGTGCTGCACTCCTCTAATTTACGTAAGCGTCGATGCGTAAAAGTGGATGAGCTTGTCGGAACCGGATTAATTAAAGTTTCTTTAGGTTAACTGTTAAAAAAATGTAAGATACTCGTGAAGGGTTATATTTACATGAACTAGTACATCCATGAACTGATTTATAATATTAGTACCGTGTTTGTGAAGTGACTTACGCAAAGATGGTGGTCTAGGTTCAAATATTTATGAATGTATAAATAGTGGAGGATATATGTATTAATTAGTAAGAAATGTTTAATGTAAAATAGCGAGGTTTCGTCTGTGGTGATTGAAAATAGATATTTTGACCTCGTAATTATAAAAATGTGATATAAGATTTAGGTACTGCTGAATATTGTTACATATTATAAATATAAAGTGAAATATAAACATAGAGTGCAACGTGTTTCTATCAGTAACTTTTTTGTTTAAGATTCAAGAAGCATCTGATTTGATTAAACTATTTTAAAATCATTGATGTATATTCTGTCTAGGGTTTAGTGATACCTTATTTTGTTAAATACATATATGGGATAACTTATGAGTTTAATAAACAATTACTACCGGTGAATATCTTGTCAGTATAATCTAAAAAAATAATTAGAAATAGAGGCTATCACGTGCGAGCGTTACCGCTACCAGAGTTATCTAAAAGTAACACATTTCATTGAACACTTTTTTTTTTATTGTTTTAGATTTGGCTTTAAATTATAATCGTTGTAACTTAATAGAGTAATTTTTATTATTACTACTATCCTTTCTACAACTATTGTGCGTTGTTTTGTTATATTCACGTAGAATTTAAATTACCTTACGTGATCTTAAAATGTAATAAAATGTTATTAACTTAGTATGTTTCCACCATTAAGGACTTATGAACAAGTAATATTACAGGCGTACATATCTACGATAGGCCAATTTTGATGTTGGGTTTGTCTTAATTTTTCTAAGGAAATGGAAGTTATAATCCAATAAAAGCATCTCTTTAATGTTATATTTTCGCTTCGAAGTTAAGTAATACAAAGAGTTTAGTGAAAGGCAATTTCATTAAATAAAATATTGTACGTGAATTGCGCAGGTTAAAAGTATTGATTTTTTTATATATTGCTTGATCTGATTCATACGATAACATGGTATGTTAAGTTTATTAGTTTTTGAGGTTGAAAAACAGCTCAAAACTCTATTTTCCTCCTTACACGTAACACCAAGTTATGAGTGCACACGTGACCACTTTATTTAGTAAGCGTTTCATCGTTCGTTGAAATCGTGAAATCATTCGTTATCAACTGTTATTCTTAACTATGACAGTGACATAATTCATAACTATAAACTAAAAAAGTTATAATATCAACTAAATATTGAGTTTATTTAAACCATCTGATATATCTACATTTTTATTGAATTATAAAAATAATTTAAAACTATTTATTAGGTCCAAATATCTCGTGGACCGATCTTGCGACCCTCGTATTATGCTTGCACCAGGTCGTCAGTCCACATTGTAGGGAGCTTACCCAGGCTGCATCTTCCTGCAGCTATTCGAGAACCCGTTGGTCCCATCAGGCATCGGTTCTACGAGCAATGTGCCCAGTCCGTTGCCACCTAAGGGTGGCAATTCTTCGGGCAATGTCGGTTACTTTGGTTCTTCTACGGATCTCCTCATTTCTCATACGATCACGCAGGGAAACTCCTAACATAGCCCTCTCCATTGTCTTTTGGGTAACTGTATATGTTTAAAAAAAAACACGGAACTTGTACTTTCATCAGGTACCGACTCATAGTAATTAAAATAGTTTAGTGAATAAACATTTTTTAATACAATAAATAAAAAAAATAGTTTTTCGTAGACTAACCATAATGTATAATACTATATTATATCATACAACCCGGGTTTTGTCGTAACCTCAGGAAGCTAAGGCGGATAAGTTTTCCGTGTCACTACGTAGGAACCAGAACGCTTATCGCATTCTTACTTTAAACACGTATATACCTCCTAGACAATATTACATAAATTTCCATTGGAGAATTATGCGCATAATAGATCGTTTTTGTATTTTATGCAACGTGTAAACAGCACTATTTTAGTGAACGTCGAAACTAAAACAATTTGGAATATATAATTATAGTTTCATTTTTAGTCATGTTTCTATTTATGAATTAAATATTTACATAGCTTAACATCATTAAACTTACAACTCCGCAAACCATACATTTTCAAGAAAATAATGTTACAAACATTTTTAATCTATTTATATTTGACTTATACAGTATGTTCTCATGTAAACATCCACATACATTATGCCACTATGCTATGCTTTAACAAACATACAATACACCTTCAACAATAAATGTAACTCATTCCACTCATCAGCAAGTAAATTATGTAAAAGTTAAAGAATGAATAAATTAAATGCTCTTTTTTATCTTCTAAACTAATGAGATTAGACTACAAATTATACTCTCCAAATTATCCTTTCGAAAAAAATTATTTAAACAAGAATATTTAATAGAGAAATTGAAGTGTTTGTTAGAGTAAAATCGCTTAGTGTTTTTACCATTGTAATTTGAAATTTGTGATGGTATTGGCGTTTCGAAATGATACATTCAAGCGTTCTACGATTGAAAGAACTATTATTATCATCTGCATCATGTAAAGGATGTGATGTAGGTACTTAGTAATGTTTTAAAACAGATTTAAATAAATATGTATGTTGGTAATTGTATAAGCGGTACGATAAAGAAGCTATGATGGCTCTGTTGGTTGTGTGACAGGATTGCGAGTCGATGGACGTAGGTTTGAATGGGAGGAGACCATAGCATGGTGGTAGAGCATTCTCTAATAATGTCCGCCTAAGTAGCTTCCACCTTCAAGTTTGAATTACCTGTCGCTAAGCATCAATATGTTCCATTAGCGAGAATCTCTAGATTTAGTGTGTTTACCATACTAGAACACATCAATACATAACACAGGTGTGATTGCAGTCAAAACGCTGAGGCTTTAATATATCTATACTATTATTTAAAGATGTAAAATAGATTTTTGTTTGTTCTGGATAAACTCAAAATTATTTAAAATTATCCCCGATTTTAAAAATTCTTTAAATAACGACTCGCCTTTCAGTGCATAACATAGCTCGTATTTTTAAGCCAGAACGGGTCGCTAGTATAGTATAAAACGGAGCCTAAATTCATAGGGTATTAAGTTTTGTATTCCACAAAATATGAACTTATTCTTAGAGGAATACAATTCAGCCTTTAATATATAGAACGCTTTTCTCGCCCGATAAGTACGAGGCAAAAGAACTGCAAGTGCGCATCGGATGGGCAGCCGTTGCGCCGCGGCATGGTAGGGCGGGTGGAGGCTGCATGAAAACATGTTTTCCGCTAGGGCGCCAGTGCGCCACGCGCGCCCGTTCTAACTGGCGTTTCGCACGCCTCCCTAACCTGGCAAAACACGAACTTTATTTGTTTATTTTATTGGTCAGTGATATTAACAAGTGAGCGAGTGTGGTGTGAAACGTCCTTCGGAGTACAGTATGTGGGGTTACGTGACGTCGCGCTGTCGATTTCAAAACTATACGTAATGTTGAAAAGTTTTAAAAAGATATCATTTGGAACCCCGTCCGGGTGTAATAAAATGTCGTATATATTTAAAAAGAAAAAAAAAGGAATTTTTCGCGTTCTTTTTACGGCTATGGGATGAAGGGATCTGAAGGTTTGCAGTTTTGTTTTGTGATATTGGATTGGACAGTTTGCACAACGGGATTGCCTTAAAGGATTCCGAAAAAGGAATTCAATTATTGGAAACGACTTTCGTTACAAGATTTATGACGGCAAAGATTTCTTAAGATAACCAATAGCGGTATATTTTTATACTGTGGTAATTACCCTTTTAACAAACGAAAAAAGATAGGTATTAATTACAAAAGTATGTACTTTAGAATAATGTGCACATGAATATTACATTCAAAAAACAATGTTAAAGTATAGAAACAGAAAACAGGAAAGTTGTTATTTAGTAGTACTACAATTAAACACCTTACTTACATATTTTAGAATTGATTATTATTTTAGGAGCATAAGCTCTTATGCTTCTATGTTGTACTAAAACAGTAGTTCATAATATTTGATATTAATTTGTGACATTTCACACTTCGCTAAACCTGTAACGTAGATATAAAATCTACGCTCGGTCGGTCATTTGGGGGCTTTTCGGTTAGTACCGATTACCGCATTACTTATTTGTGGTATTTAAAAACCCTGTTCTTTGTATCAAAATAAGCTCTATTTTTTTTTATACATAGGATACAATTCGCGAGAGAGTTTGAATATTCAGGTGACGGCCCAGCCAAGGTTCGTACCATTTTGGTAACTCTTGTGCTAGTTACCTTTTGCGGCTGAGTGCCTTCAGCACTCGCCCCCAAAGTTCGGTGAAGCTGTTAAGGCCCTTCCGGTCAACGGCATTAGCTAGGTTAAAAAAAAACTCTAGTTTTTGCACTTCGATTGGGTATTACTACGTTGCGTACATTCGTTGGATAACGAATTTATTTTAACAATTTAGTAAAAATATAATGCGTAAATTGAAACATTTTTCTATTATGTTTTAGTCGCGTTATGATAGATGACTGGACAGGTTTGTGAGTCATCGCGGGCTCATTTATATATATCTACATATTAACATTTAGAAGTACTAAATTGAATAATATATGCCTTATTTTTAAATACTAGCTCCCATTATAAATGCTACCTTAACTACTCTACCGATTATTATGAAATATTCCATACACATTGTTAAAGGTATATAAAATAACATTTCACACCTAAATTGTTAAATCAACATTAATGCGAGAGAAGTCACGAGTAAAATATAGTTGTTGTATATAAAATCCAGATTAATAGGACAAAATGCATATCAATATTAGGGACGCATCAACAGATTAATCATTTTTCTTTAATAATAAAAGAAAAAATATCTGTAAAGAAATCTTTTGTTCATTGTAAGAAATTATGTTTTTGAAATCTGTGATACACATGCAAATGTAAAAAATTATAACCTGGGTGTGAGAAGATACAAAATTGGTACGGATTATATCATATTCTCATGCGGGAATTGTAGCGAGCGCGAGATGAGTCCCAGCGAATTATTAGACGGAAACGTGACCGAGACTCCGTGGGAAGAATATCAATACGGATGCTGCGACAATGTTTGAACATAACGGGAGTAAGCACGATAACTAACGTGATGCAGCAAAGCTAAATAATACATACACATATGTACATATTATATATATGTATGTACTGCCATAAGCTTACTGCTCCGTAATGGACGTGACAAACGGGCATGCTGTCGACTTGATATTAAGTGGCCTCTGAGGTCCATGTCCCGCTATAAAACAATCTTATACGGGCAAATGCCTTTATACATAACATCACGCCTCCTCCCGTGACGGTAGACAGAGACTAAATTCTACCACTTGTTACAATCTTAACACGTCTTTCGCTTCTTCTACTTTAATCAGCGCTTTTATTTATGCTCGTCGGTTATACGTATTTTTCATGTAGCCTTTCGTTGATCGAGATAATCTCGTCGACTTGACCTTTATCCACGCGCCAAGTCATCCTCGCTTATAGATTTGTTTCGTCAATCTTTTGTCATCCATTCTATCCACGTGTCCTAAATAAATAAACATTTATCTTTACATCTTTGTCACTATTTTATTGATTACTAGCTGTGTGCCCGAGGCTGCGCCCAGGTTTCATATGTTCTTCACTGTGTTTTATTTTTTTAATACGAAACCCTAAATATTTTATTTTTTGGTACTAAACTTAAGTAAAACTATTTCTCACAAATTCAAAAACTTGCCAGTCATCGTTAAATGGGATTTTTTTACAATTTTTAATTTTCTTGCGCGGAACCTTAATTATTTTTGAAAAATTCAAACTAACCTAAGTTACGCGGAGTAACTTCAGCTGTCTACCAAAAAAAGTCCCGTCAAAATCCGTCCAGCAGTTCCGGAAATTACCCGGAACAAACAGACAACAATTAAAAAAAAATCGTATTATTGGTATATGTATCGTATATACATTCATACCTATTTAGTAAAAAAAATAATAATTTACAAATATACTCTCCAATTTTATTTATTGGTATCATAATATCATTAGATAGATTATAATTAAGAAAACTCTACAAAATGTATCTCCACAGAGAATAGAAAAATTTCAAATTTAAGTTATTTATGGAATGAAGATTTATTTAAATTAATATACGAAACAAATTCAGACGACATTCGTACTACAATGTACTCAGAGTGCAATTGAACAGATACACTAAACATGCATGTTCATTAAGACTGTAGTTAACAGTCTGAACCGCAACAATTAAGTAGGAAACATTCTTGTAAATAAGGGGTAATCCATTAATCACGTGATGTTTTTAGTAACCTTTTTATACCCCCTCACCTTCCTACTGTTTCGTGGTGGGTTTAGCATACACTCCGCATACATTTTTCCGTACGTCCTCCTCTCCGTTAAGGTTTCACGTTATTTATGGACGATACATAACACTGCGCGTGTGGACACGCATTTATGTGCATTTAAGTGAATTTAAAGATAACTGTTTGAGTTAATTTTAGTCTCATTTAACTCATGCATTTATTTATTCAACTATAAGACGTCCACTGAAGGACACAGGTCGCCCGCAGTAAGGAGCGGAACTGGCATAGTCGCCACGCCACGCCTTGCAGGAGGATTAGCGATTGCATTCAGGTGTTTGTGGTACTCAGAGGATGGTGCTGCTCATCCCCTGATTTATACCTCTTAGTTGCTTTTTACGGCACCCACGGGAAGATATGGGGTGGTACTATTCTTAGCCGGCACCAAACGGCTCATTTAACTAGTTTTTTTTTAATACAAGTTTATATTAAAATAAGATAACAAAGAGTGTAGACGTTGGACATTATATTAGATGCATTCTCTAATCATCTTGTCCCTCTTTTTTGTACTTTTTTCCATCAAGATTTGTTCATCTATACTAATAAATAAAATTGAAGTGTCTGTTTGTAATGTCAAAAATAATTTTTTTTTACTAGATAGATATGAATGTATCTACGATACCTATACCAGAAGTACAAATTGTAAAATTTTTGTCTGTCTGTCTGTTTGTTCCGGGTAATTTCCGGAACGCCTGGAATGATTTTGACGGGACTTTTTTGGTAGATAGCTGAAACTACTTCGGGTAACTTACGGTACTCTTAATATACGAAAATAATAAGGGTTCCGCGTAAAAAAATAAAACTCATAAAAAATTGAATAAAATCCGATTCAATGCAGTTTTACAGGCAAGTGCTTGAATTTATGAGAAATATTTATACTTTATCTTAGTACTAAAAAAAATTGGGGTTCCGTATAAGAAAAAAAAATGCAGTGAATCATATATGAAACGCGGGTGCAGCCGCAGGCACACAACTAGTCGTTAATAATATCCTCGTAACAGGATAAATCTCACCGGGGCAAAATGACAAAACAAAAACAAAAGAGTGTCGTGTTACGCGAGACGCCATCGCCCGGGGTCGGACAGGGATGGGAGGAGTAGCACATTTGTTTTTTGATTAAACAAATTGTCCGCACTGTTTATTGTTCCCTTGTGTACGGCTGGTCTTAGTTTGAACTTTCTATACGTATTACTCAATCGACGCACTGCGGAGTAAAGTCAATCGTCTGTACGTACGTATCTACGTAAGCTTTGGGTATCTGTGTTATTGGCTCATCTATACTGTTAAATAAAATTGTGTGTCTGTTTGTAATGTCAAAATATTGATACCTATACGAAAAATGATTACAATTTTTGTATGTCTGTTTGTTTCGGGTAATCTCCAGAAGGGCTGGACTGATTTTGACGGGTAACTGAAGTTACTCCGCGTAACGTAGGTACTATTGTTTTTCGAAAATAAGTCATGAAATATCGAATTAAATCCGATTCAATGCACATTTTTACTTGCAGGTATTTGCATTTATGGCAAATATTTTTGCTTAATGTTAGCTGTAAAAAAAATGGAAAACAATTAGAGTTCCGTATAAAAAATTAAAACACAGGGACGAGCATATGAAGTGCGGGCGTAGCCGCGGCCACACAGCTAGTTTTCAATAAATTCATCGATTTTGGAATATACCACGAACAATGATATATTACACATAGATTTGTTACGTTTATAGTATTTGACAATGATAATTTGATCCCACAATCTATTGTTCCTATTAACTGTACTGTACGTATGTATGTTATTAGGTAGAATTACCGAATAGTACAAAACATGCGATATCAGCGTAAATGAAAGAGATACTTATAGTTAAGATAATAACGCTTCAAATATTTTGTACGGGCATAGATTATGATTTTGTTGAACAGAGAGGTCATTTCAAAAAAAAGGAAAGTAAAGATAAAACATTGAAATAAAGAAGGACATTTATTTTTTATTAAAAAAAAAAGTATTATTTAGTTAATGGTAAATTATGAATAATATTAAAACAAAGGATATATGGAAGTTAGCAGAGTAGTAATTCTTTATTTACTTTTTAGTACATTTTTATAGTATGTTTTTTTGAAGTCGGTTTTGTTTTTAATTAAAAAGTTTTGTTATTACTTGTTTGCACTGCACAACATTAAGGGTGTTTAATAAGTGATAGATTGTAAGTAGTAAATTGTAGTAGTTATTTAAAAAAAAAAGTATAATCAGGTGTTTGTATGACCTAAAATGTTGATTGAAATAAATGATTTATTATTATTATTAATTCTAATACTTCAATTTTAAGTAATGTTTTGAAAATTGTTGTTTTGATATCTAATTTTTTTTTCTTTAACTCCTATTATATTAGTGTTACGCTGCCAATTCCTTTCTTCGGACTTTTATTTTTTGAGTAGGGAAGTATTTTATTTTTCTTCTGAAGCTGTTTTTTTTTTTCAAACTTAAATTCACGTACATATTTTGTAGGCGCTGACTTTCTGGGTGTTTCCAAAATTTTTTCCATGTCCGGCATGCCGGTATTATCAAATCTCGAAGGAGACTCGGAAATACTTTGATTTCCACGCCCCTGAATAAAAAATAAACATAATATTTTTATAAAGAAAATTATGATTTATTTATTTTTAAATTTATTTATTTTAAAAATTTATTTTTACATTTACTTTTAACTAATTCTTGAACAGGAACAACATTCGTGTATGCCCTTTTTTCTTAACATACTTATGAAACTTCGTAACATGAAAGCGATTGCTATAAATTTTACTACTTCTTTTTATGGCATCTATTCTAATTCGCTCCTTTGTTGCCGTATTATTACGATTCAATCTTGAAGTTGGGTTTCATTGGTTTGAAACGTGATAAAAAAGGAAAAATAAAAAAGTTTCTTCTAGATGAGCGGTACAATGCTACATACAGAACTATTAAATCTAATTCGATAATGTCGATGTTTAAAATGTTCATAAACATTCAAACAATAATCCTTTACATAAAGCAAATATTTTCCATAGAACGTAAGAACATAAGAAAACTAGTATGGGGTTTTTATTATTTATTAAACAAATTATTTATTATTACTGCATACGATGTCGTATCTGCAGTTTTTAATCTATGTCAGGAGGTAGCGCTTCTCAACAAAAATGTTTAAAGATATTAGAAAATGCACCAATAATATTATTAATTTTGCGTACTTACATGTGATATTTTGTGTTTTATTTACTTTAGCATCATAATTGGTACACTTTCTAAAGACACAAGACAGCATGCTTGTTTTTATAATTCGGGTTATATAAGTCTTGCTCGGCGGCTTGCCGGACTCGAACTGAAAGGAAAACGTCCTAAACTTTTTACTTGTTCTTATCATCTTTAGTGTTGTTACTATTCTTATTTTTATTTTAGATATTTTACAACTATGTCGAAGATAATTAATTTTCATGTGTAAAGTCATCTTTCTGAAGAGATTCAGTGATTACTTAAAATTTAGTTCTACTATTAAGAATTCACAAAACTTGTGCATATTAAAATCACGGGTAGCCACCACATTTAAAACGTTTTTGCGTCTTTAATTTGTGCGCGCCAGTAACATATCTGCTTTTTTTTTCTATATACTGTCATAGACCACGAGCATTTACCATTACCAGTTTTGGTCTAAACTTACTTTTCATTCGTGTCTTTAATTTACGGCAATTTGGAGTGCACCTAAACATTTCTGCTAATACCATTTTGAGGGAGTTATATCATGTATTTAGTTTTCAAACAACGTTCCAGTAAAATGGCGGTTATTTTGCCCTTGAACTCTCTATGAAGTTTTTATGGCATCTCAGAATTCTTCAGTCATATGAAATGTTGTGTGTTGTTATTTTCAAAACACTTCACTTGTGCACAATAACCTAACTGTATCACTTAGAATGCCATAAAAATTACATGGATTAAATAGTGCAATTTAAAGAGTAATAAGTAAGAAATCCTACACGAATGGACAGCAAAAAAAAAAAAAAGGTTTTTAATTTTACTTCTTAAATATGTTAAATATGATTTTCAATTCAATCGTTTTATATTTTACTAGCTGTGTGCCCGCGGCTGCGCCCGCTTTTCATATATTCTACACTGTATTTTATTTTTTTTACGGAACCATAATTATTTTCCTAAAAATTTTTTAGTACTAAGATATAGTTAAAATATTTCCCATAAATTATAGCACTTGACCGTAAAACTGTCGGATTTTTTTTTTAGGCGGAACCCTAATTATTTTCGAAAATTAAGGGTACCTTAAGTTACCCGTAGTAACTACAGCTATGAACCAAAAAAATCCGCCAAAATCGGTTCAGCCGTTCCGGGGACTACCCATTACAGACAAACAGACAAAAATATTTCAAAAAATGTGTTTTTGGTATAAGTATCTTATATACATTATTTACATTCATATCTATTTAGTAAAAAAAAAATAATTTTGAGATTACAAACAGACACTTCAATTTTATTTATTAGTATCAGTATAGAATTAAATTCAGTTGTTGTCGGACATAATAATTGTCTTTGTCAATTCTCACGTAAATCCGATAGCAAGAAGGTAAAGTCGGTAAGTCGAGGAAGCTCGTTTAGTGCTGAGTGTAATAAAATATTGAGCGTTATGTTACTTCAAAGACTCAACGGGTTTCATTATATAGAGTTTTATAGTAGTTTCCGGTGTTTGTTGAAATTAATGTTCTTTGAAATAAATATATCAAACTTAGTTTAAAGTTTTATATAATATGTTTAAAGACATAAAGAGGTTATGTTTCTAAACTTCACTTTAACTTTCAATCATTTTTACCAGTTTTTTATAAGTAATTTATTCTGACGTAATTCCTTTTTAATATTAATTAATTTCATTATCTATAATTTGTGACATACTGAGTTATTTATTACAATACATTATCACTCTCTCTTCTTAGCTAGTTATATGGTGGTGTGGTCAGCCTTCCGTGTTTTTCTTCTCCACTTTGTCTATCTTCCACATCGTTTTCTAATATTTTACTTTCTTTAGTATCCTTTAGCACTACACTTTTCCAGCTTGTTTTGGTTCTAGACCTGAAATGGAGAAGTGTAGTGCCAAATTCTCTACGTAGTCTGGTGGCTTCCTTTTTATGTGACCATAACATCGCAAGTTGTTTTCCTGTATTTTATCGGCGATGTCGCGTATTCACCAGGTTTGGTAGCACGTGTTTATTTTGGATTTCATTACAATACATTATATTATAGAAAGACAAAAATTTTATTTTGCGAAAAGACTGTGGTGATTCAATTACTTTTTATTACCAATGTCTAACTCAGATAGTAATGACAAGGAAATTTTTAAGTTAGATGAGGTATATTTAGGTAGTCAGTATATTTAAAATATCTTACATTATTATTAATTAACATTAATTAATAAGTAATAATTCATCGGAAGCCATTACGGCTAAATGGTAGTGTCTTAGATCATGGCCTCAATCTACGTAGGTTCGAACCGCTCAACGAATCTAATTTTTTGGTGATGGACAGACAACGGGGTAATGTTATGATGTAATGTTTATGTCTTAGATTAGGTATTTAGTAATATGAATCTGAATACTAACTACAATTTATATAAGGTTATAGGGGTGTGACAGTGACACGTTTTAGTGCATCGCGTTCCGGGATAATCATGTATGTATCCAGACTCACCTTAAGTCTTTAGCCGTGGTAGACCGGGGCATGTTGGCGCCTGATGATAAATTCTCATCTATCGAGTGTCATTATCGTTTTTGAACTTCATTTATTTAAGACTAGCTGTGCGCCCGCGGCTGCGCCCGCATTTCATATAATTTTTACTGTGTAATATAGTTTTTTTTTTTATACGGACGACTAACTATTTTCCAAACCTTTTCCGATTAACATTAAGCAAAGATATTTCTCACAAATGCAAATACCTGCGACTAAAACTGTGCATTGAATCGGATTTTATTCGAAATTTCATGACATCTAATTTTTTTCAGAAAATCTTAATTATTTTCGAAAAACAAAAGTACCCTAAGTTACTCGAAGTTACTTCAGCTACCTGCCAAAAGAAGTCCCGTCAATATTAGTCCAGCCGTTCCGAAGATTACCCGGAACAAACATACAGAAAAAAATTTTAATTGTTTTTGGTATGGATATCGTATCGTATCGTATTTAGTAACAAATTGTTATTTTGACATTACAAGCTGACACTTCAATTTTATTTATTAGTATAGATAATATAAAGTGCAGTCATTTTGTCCAGTTCGAATAATTATAAAACTTAGGCTTGACTGGTACTACTTTTACATTCGACCAGATTGTCAATTTATTCCTATAAAATATATGATTTTTAAAAATGGTACAAAATTGAAATATCTTCCAATTTTTATAATTGTTTATAAATACTCTACATTACACATTAGTTTAGTGTAGTTCCGGCTCAGAATAGTACGACTCCATATCTTCCCGAGGGTGTTGTAAAAGGCGACTGATGGATATACACCGGGGCATGGGCAGCAGCATCCTCTGAGTGCCACAAACACCTACTGCGATCGCCAACCCGCCTACCAAGCGTGCCGATTTGGGAGTCCTTCCTTCCTATTTGAGGGAGACTTAAGTCTAGCAGTAAACGTCTTATGGTTACATGGATGGATGGATGGACACGTTAGTTTTATTTATTTAAACTATACGTACATGTTAATCTATACTTAACTTCCTGGGTAAAATAACTAACGAAAAAAGAAAAAAAACCAACATGTAAAAGAAATATTGTCGTGCCGATAAGCCTAGATATTGGCTGAAGTTTGTATGCAGCCGGCGATGACAATAAAACTTGAGCGGAGAACCGGCGGCGGATGCGGTCTATGTCTATATACCTATTCTAAGGAATATCGATTGTTATTCTATTTTAAATGGCTTTCGGACACCTGTTCCATTCTCTAAACGATTTATATATCAGCAGTTTTATTTTATTACGGTTGATGTGAATAATATATGATATATGATTTTTTACACAATAGTATGTGAATAATATATGTTATATGATTTTTTACACAATAGTCCAATAATTATTAATCTTATCGTGTCTGCGTCCGCGTTTCATAAAATTTTCACTGCGTGATATAGTTTTTATTTTTTTTATACGGAACTCTGTTTATTTTCCATAACTTTTTTGTTTTCAAGATTAAGCATACATACATCTTCCATTCCAAATACCTGTTAGTAAAACTGTGCATTGAATCGGATTTTATTAAAAATGCCATGAGTTTTAATTTTATTACGCGGAACCCTAATTATTTTAGAAAAATTAAAGTAGCCTAAGTTACGCGGAGTAACTTCAGTTATGTGCCAAAAAAAACTCCCTTCAAAATCGGTAAAGCCGTTCTGGGCATTACCCGGAACAAAGAGACAGCCAAAAAATTTATAAACTGTATTTTTAGTATATAAGTATCGTATATTTTAAATAAAACATTGTTATTTTGACATTATAAACAGACACTTCAATTTTATTTAATAGTATACTTTATATGTAATTTAAAAACGAGTTACAAACGAGCGATGTGCCTACAAGGATGCACAAAAAGTATGTACCTATTCAAGGAAGAAAACTAATAAAAATAAAGGTTAACCGTTTTTCAAATAGGCCGACTGTCTGGATACCCGTCCTTTTAGGGTAGGTTGTACTTCGCCCGGACGGATAAAATTGCTATTGCACCTGACAAGCGTACTGAAACGATTTAAGCGTTGAATCCTTGGAAATCTATTGACTATAGTTACCGCATCTTCCTGAAAATTTCCAGCGGAATTTTTTAGTTCAATTATAATTTTTATGTCGATATATTTCGCATGTTATATCTACACTAACTAATAAAATTGGAATGTCTGTTTGTAAAGTCAAAATATCAATTTTTTTTACTAAATACCTACTACCCGTACCTATACCAAAAATTCAAAATTTAAAATGTTTATCTGTCCGTCTGTCTGTCCGTTGTGTTCCGGGTAATTTCCAGCTGGACCGATTTTGACGGGACTTTTTTTGGTTAGATTTAGTTAGATTTGGTTAGATAGCTGAAGAAGTTACTCCGCGTAACCTAGGGTACTTTTGTTTTTTGATAACAATTAGGGATCTGCGTAAAAAAATTAAAGCTCATGAAATTGTAAATATAATCCGATTCAATGCATAGTTTTACTGCTAAGTATTTGAATTTCAGTTAACAAAAATACAAAGCGCCTGTATAAAATCATAAACTATGAACGACTGTTCACGTGTTGTAAAATCTTGCCAGTCCATGAGAAAGTAAAGCTATTGATGGCAGTGGAACAGTTCGATAGCAATGAGTTTAAAATAAATATAACACATACAAGGCCAAGTAGGGCAATAGATACATTCAAAGTACCCGCTTATAACAATTATTTTAGGGAAAGACATAGAAAGTGCTTAGTGCCTAAATTATTTAACAGTTTACCATTATCAATACAAAACAATAATTTTACAAAACCAATTTTTAAAAACAAAACCGTCAGTTCCTGTTAGATAGTGTGAGTAAACGTTTAAGTTAATTATATTCATTTTTTTTCATTCTTTTTATATTTTACTGTAAATGTATGTATTGCATGTATGTACGAGTAAGTGTATTGCTCTTTTTTTTAAATATGTTTATTATTAAGTGTTTATACGAGCATATCTATAGACAAATGTAATTAAAAACGGAGGTTACACCTGCCAATAAACTGCTATGCAGTTTGGCAGAAGTAATAAATTGTAATTTAAAATGTATGTTCGATATTGAATAAACACTTTATTATTATTATTATTGTGAGAAATATATATGCTTAATGTTAGTATATAAAAAAAATAAAAACTATATTACGCAGTGAAAAATATATGAAACGCAGGCGCAGCAGCGGGCACACAGCTAGTTTATAATAAGACATAATAGGATTCAATAAATATGATGAGGAATATCAGAATTTGACGTAATTTAGATAAAGTCAGGTATACAGGAACGACAAATGGTACAACTCATTAAAATACCCATGTATAATTTTAGGAATGTTTAAAACGTTTGTAATATTTAAAACAGTTAACTCATACATTACGACATTTTGGATTCGTAATAAACTTTGCATACATTCAATTTACGATATTTCTTGTATGGCGTTACGTCAAGGGCGAGCGAATGCAGACATTAGGGTGAGTGTACACTGTTGATGTCATTATCTGGATATAAATTTAATTAACTCATAAATAAAATACTAAATAGATTAGTATAAAGCTTTATATTAATATGTTGATTACCCATAAAAATAAAACAATGGAAAGCTGGCGTAAACGCCAGGTTAGTGGTCAAGGGGTTAATACAAGATTTAACTCGAGGCAGGATTTAGGCTACATATAATTACGTTTTTTAACATACAAATACAAAAGAGTAAAATTATTCATATGACCAAAGTTGTGATCGTACCAGTAGATTTAGAATATTTTAGATAAAATAAACTGTTAACATCTTTAAGAATAATGAACAATAGGTCAATCTTGCTATGAGAGTAAAAAGTAACTTCATTTAAATATTTTCACTGCTACTACTTGTTAGATAGTCTTAAGTCAAATAATATAAAAAAAATACGTTCAAAATATGAATATACTTATATTATGTACTTATATAAAAAAAATATCTTTATGTAAAATGATGATAGTTATAGAAAGCATTTAAAATTATAAACGTAAATAGGAACAGTTAATGACTTAAACTAGCATATTTCCCGTGTAATGAGTGCCAGAGAAGATAGCATTAAGTACCGCAGACAAATCTAATTACTGGGTATAAAGCTCTAGCATTCAGCTCTAATTGCTATAGCAGTCTACTGCGCTATAGACGTTAACTCAGATCGTCAGCTAAACTTCACTGTTGACTTGCCTATAATATGAAGATATTCCAAAATTTCCAATACTGTTCGTTGTACTCATCAATGTTTTCGAGATTTTTGGAAACTTTTGTAATCTCATTCCGATTTTACACTTCTGCTTATCGACGTTTTACCGACCGCACGTAGGTAGATACGAGTTGTTCACAGCAGTGTACATTGTTTACTGCAGAAACTTGTGTCGAGCAGTCGCGTGAGGGAGTAACGTTAGTAGGCCCACGGTGAACCCTTTGGTGTTATTTATTGAGAAGCACCCGGTCGCGGGGTTAGATCTGGAACCCGTTTCCATTTCTATGTGACTTAACAATGTGAGAAAATAATGGTGCCGTTACACACGCAAACTCTTTCCTCTGTGATATACGATTCCGTACGAAAACGAAAACTTTTCATATAATATAAACATTACAATACTTTTATAGAAGCAAACAAAAACTTATAAACATGGGGATTGCCGACAGAAGTGAAGACTCGAAACATTGAGAAAGTTGATTTTTTTCATGTTTACATTTCATAACGTGCTAATTGAAATTACTAAAATAATTTTGTATAAATTTATATATCGTTTATTCATAATTAAAGCATACGATACGCTGCGTTAGTATATATTTTGTTATTTATGTCTGAGCGCCATCTTTTATTTGAGTACTGTTGCATGTTGATGTGTAACGTCATTGTATCGGTAACGCTAAACTATAAGTTTTCCCCTATCGAGAGTCGCTCAACGCCGCTGAAGAAGTTTTCACTTTAAAAATCGTTACTTTTTCAATACCATTTATCATATCTAAATTTCAGTAATAATAATAATAAAAAATAATAATAATTCATGATTTCAGTGCATTTAAAGAATATATTTAAAAAAAGAACTGAACATAACTAACGAGTTTCTCAGTAATGATTGTTTTTATTTATTTTGTACTAGCTGACGCTGGTTCGTTACTTTTGATCTGAGAAATAAAATAATAATAAAGTTCTAAAGAAAATCGTAGAGGTAGGTATGTAGTCTAGATCCTTTCCTGAAGTCACTTCTCTATTAAACTGAAAACCGTATTTAAACATCCTTCTGATATTTATTTCATTTATTTAATTGTTATATTGTCTCTACTAACGTTACTGTGAATCTAAAAAGACATTTGGGTTCGTAAAATAAGCTGTTGTAATTTCACATGATTTAAAACTATATTTGTATTATCTTTGTGTTCAGTTGCATACAAAAATGTATTGTATTTTACTTAAAATGAGAACCTTAATTTAGATAAGACTGTGAATAAACTAAATTAGTTCTCCATACAAACTTAAGTCATCAACCAAGTTCAAGTTATTTCTACGGCGACCTCGCTCTTGAATAATAAACTCGGTGGCTTAATTCACTTATAATCAAAAGTCTTTCCGGCGGTACTAATAAATGAAAATTTCCGAAAGGACATTTTCGATTCAACGTGGCACGTTCACAGATACGTATTTGGGCATTAATTTATGGGTTTTAATAAAGATATAATAATGTCAATTACATATTAGTAATTTACAGTTAAAACGTACATGATAACATTCCTATATTTCAGAATTCTTTAATTTTTTTTTAGTTTCAGTGCAATACAGATGCTACAAGTATATTCTGGTGCAAGATATTTTATTTAATAGCTTCAAGGTATTTTTCCTCACGCCGTGTGTTATATTTAAATTACACTGTAATACCACGAAAATAATATTCATAGACTTATAGTAAAATAATAAATATCGAATGATAGATTTGTGAATATCGTATAACATAAATGCTAAATTTTAACAAGTTTAAAGTTTTATCAATTTAAAAAAAACTAGGCTCCCTTGGGGACTGTCGACAGAAATGAAAACTTGCAACTATAAAAAACTGTTTTCTTAATGTTTAAGTTTAATAATTTGTTAATTGAGATTATTAACATTAGCTAACAAATAACATTTGTCTGTTATTTATATCTATTGGAGCTCGGAGCAATAACTATATACATATTCATATACGAGTAGTTTATTCATTATCAAAACATACGATAGGATGTGTAAGTATAATCTTATTATTTAACTCTGAGCGCCAGCACATAAACGCCATTTTATAGTTGACGTACTGTAGCATGTTAACGGTTGACGTTATAACATTGGTAACGCAAATGTATAAATTTTCCCTTACCGAGAATTGCTCAACGCTGCTTTTACACTTCAATATTATTTTGTTCTTATTTCAATAATTATTATGGTTGAATTTTGTGGAACCAATAGGAGAACATTACTATCATTAATAATGCACTACATCATTTAAAATGTTTTAACTCTTGTGAGGTAGTTGCACCACGCCTCCCTAACTTGATACCTCTCTGTTTATCGAGCGTGTCTGTACCGCATTTTGATGACAAATGGACTCACCGATCAAATAATGTAGATATAATCGTAGGGAATTAGGGACTTGGGACGACGCCATTAAAAATTAACTGATCGACTTCTGATGATAAATCGATACGATTAGTTTTTATGTAACTATCTAACGAATAGTTTTTTTTTACTGGTAAACAATACGTAAAATTTTATACGACTAGCAGTCCATTTTGATTACTGAATAGCAAATAAAATACTTTGGTTATTTTCAGAAGTGCAATCTTTTAGTGAAATATATTTATTTGTTTACGCAGAGAGCTACCGCAAAATAATTGGATCCGATGAAGTTTCAATGGTATTACATTCGTTTCATAACTACTGTATGCATATTTTGAAAAATAAATAAAAATGTACCTGAGAAATATTTTAGTACAGACATGTTTATGTCTAACAGTAAAATAAGGGATGAAGTAGTGAAATAAGTGTTACATATTTTTAATCAAAAGTTCGTCTATTTCATTAAATATTTTTATTTTAGTTACTTTGTATTTGAAAATTGAAAATAGTAAAAAAAGTATAATAGATGTACATGGTAATAATATATTCGTTGGTTGAAGTATTATTTTGTGTTTAAATATATGTTTGCGAACGAAACGTATTTATAAGAGTTCATGCAATTCGAAGAAAAGCGGATAAACGTACATAAAGTTAAAATCGTCTAGGTTTGAATATATTTTTATCTTTCTTTATATGTTAATTAAAAAAAGCAACCATCTGCAACAGTTTTTAGGCAAAAGGAAATAAGAAGATATGCCAAGAAAAAACACAATATACTTTGTTTAACCGGGGCACACATAAAGAAATAATAAATCAAATATAAGTATGTGAACGTAATTAGGTATAGTTATATTTACTATTTGAAAACAGGCAGATGTTTATCGTACTCGAAGGCCTTAATTAGACTCAACAGACACTCATAAATTACAACAAACTCGGTCAAATACATCCAAAACTGCGGAAGTTTAGTTACGGGGTGAAAATCAAGGACGGCCGTAAATTATCGCTGTGTGCAACCCCGGGCGCCATGTTGTCTCAACGATCGTAAAATATATCCTGTTTTAATTATTAACTTTATGTAATAATTGGCGGAACTCACGCGGAATAACCGGAAACGAATTCAGTTTTGATAAAGTGTATTTTCGACTTGTTTTAATTTATTATTAAATGTTCTTGTTATCGTTTCCTGTAAAAGATTACTGTATTTTTGTAAGAATTGTTTAACTCTTCTAAGTTTTTCTTACTTTATTAAATCTCTGATCACACACAAAGAGGCATTACTACATACTTTTTGAATACTATCTAGCTGCTAAATAAAAATAAAATACTAATCTTCAATAGGTATATATCTTCTAATAACACTTAATCCTATTACCGAGATATAATGATTAAATAAACAAACATACATTTATTATTAATACTGATAAATAAAATGGAAGTGTCTGGTTGTAATGTCAAAATATTAATTTTTTGCTAAATAGATATGAATGTGTATACGATATCTATCCCGAAAATACAATTTTAAAATTTATGTCTGTCTTTCTGTCTGTTTGTTCCGGGACGGTTCCGGGTAATCTCCGGAACGGCTAGACCGATTATGACAAGACTTTTTTTAGTAGATAGCTGAATTTAACCCGCGTAATAAGTTACGAAATAAGGTACTTTTGTTTTTCAAAAATAATTAGGTTTCCGTTTAAAAAAATTTGAAATAATAAATTATGAATAAAATCCGATACAATTGACAATTTTTTACTGGCAGGTATTTGAATTTGTGATGACCTTTGCATGATGTTAGTGTCATTTTTTTTTTTAAATAATTAGGGTTCCGTATAAAAACAATTAAAAACTACATACATTACGCAGTGAAAATTGTTATGAAACGCGGGCGCAGCCGCGGGCACACGGCTAGTCTTTAAATAAACTCTATTTTGTCAACTATAGATTTGTTCTTTTCATAAATCAAATCTTATATGAAAGTTGTAGAAATGTTGATATAAAATTCTTGTAAATAGAAATACACAAGTAAAACAAAAATTGAAAAGTATTTCATAAAACAATAATATCCGTTACAAACTACCTTAATTATGTTTTCGTGCGCCCAAGTACAAACATTCTTAGAAATGTTTTCATTTGAAAAGCATAAAAAGTACTAATTAGTTTGTTTATATTGAGCCAGAACATTGTGTATTAGTAAAATTAAAATAATTTAAAAATATATAAACATTTGTCAGTCACCTATTTTATTTTTAACCGACTTCAATAAGGAGGAGGTTATAAATTCGTCTGTATGTTTTTTTTTTTCTGTTCGTTACCCGATTTCTCCGTTATTTGTGGACCGATTTGCAAAATTTCTTTAATCGAAGGAGTACACTTCCGAGGTATTCCCATTTCCACCAGATCAGATCTTGATCTGATCAGTGGAACCCAGGGAAATTAAGTAAGCCCTCGAATATTATAGACATTTGCATGTGTTTCATATATTCGTATTCACAGCTATACCTAAAGATTTTTTTAGATTTTTTTTAATTATAACCAAAACCAACTTCACAGGAATAAACTATGCATTAAAAAAGTCAATAAATAATTATTTTATTAATCTGCTTCGTTACTTTTGGAGTCGGCGCCAGCTAGAGTTAACCAATGCACACATTTACAAATGGAAATAACTGATCAAACTTTATCACAATTACATATAAGGTAAATAAAGGACTAAGGTGATTTTAAAGAACAATGAATCAAAATCGAATAAAATTAACGACGTACATTTACACCGTTTCGTTATCCATATATATATATATATTAATTCAATTTATCCATACTCCATACCATACCGAATCCATAGATACACACACGCGCACAACCTTTTTTAAATAGTAATAAATTAATTATTGACTCAATTATGTCATATTAATGTTGAAAATATTTCCATTCGGCCGATATACGTTCACTGCTGGATATAGGTCTCCGCCTAAATATATTTGCAATGACCGGTCCGCATCCAACAGATTTCCGCAATCTTTACCAAGTTGTCGGTATACCTTGTTGGCCCCATCGCGCATCGGTTCTACGATCAATGTGCCCAGCCCATTGCCACTTAAGTTTGGCAATTCTTCAAGCAATGTCGGTTGCTTCGGTTCTTCTAAGGATCTCCTAATTTCAAAAGATTAATTAAAAAAATAACTGAATTGTTTATTATAAGTGCGAACTATTTTGCTAAATAAATATTATAAATAAAACAAATTTTAAATTACATAGTATTAAAACTAAAATAACAATGTTTACATTTGTTATCAAAATTCTCCGAATACACCTCGGATTAATTAAATTTTAATGAATTACATCATCGTTGTTTGGATATCTAGTTCCTTATTCGCAATGTTTGGAACAAACCAACAAGCAATACAACTGATTTGATTTATAGCTAATTATATTGATATATATATATATATATATATATATATATATATATATATATATATATATATATTAGAGAATATTTCGTTACTTATATTTTAAACACAATAGTTGGTTTGTATATTCGCTACACACTCGTTACTAAAGAACAAAATTGATTTTAATGAAATATATGTCTAGTAGTAGGTAGTTGGCTGATAACTTGAAACGAGTTACATGATTTTTTTTATTCTATTCAATCAAAAGACGTTTACTCTTGGACATAGGTTTCCCCCAAAGATCTCCACGTCGACCAGTCTTACGTCACACGTCTCCAGTGATCTTTTTTATATTATAGACTGATTATCTAGTATTTACTATACCTTTTGTGATATTAACAAGAAGTTGTCAAATTGTCTGAATATATTTATTTTTTTGTTATACAAGAATACAGCTGTAAAATATTCTAGAAAATATAAATTACTATATGCGAACGAAGCTCCGAGCACAGTTGTATTCAATAAATGAACAAAATGTTAAATTACTGAACACTGCTTTGTGATATAATTTTTTTAAATGAAATAATTAATGTTTGATGATATCATACTGTAGGAATTCTATAAATATATGAAATAATTTATTATTCCCGTGTATCAGTTGCAACTGTTCCGTTTCGAATAACCAGGGGGTGAATTCCCCGTTATGGTCAATGTTTAATTGGATTAAGAACATGAGAACTATTTCTAGGATATTTAGAAATAATATAAAATATCACACTACTTAAAATATTAATCAATTACTACTTTCCTACAACCTTTATTTAATACTATTATAGTACATTATTACAAAGGCCATGAAATAGGCAAGTCGAGTATGAGTTGAAAGTATGAGTTAGAAAAGTCATAAAACTTTTATTTACTTTCGCGTATTTTTCCTTTGACTTTGCTGGAGGCAAGTTTTCCATTGCCAATTTGACTTCTGATCTTAAATCTGGTGGAGAACAATCAATCTCCATTTCATTCTCCGAACAGGTTTAACTCATTTCAATTATGAAATTTGTATTTATTATGTATGTAAATTACAAATCAAGAAGAATTTTCAGCTTTGCGGCCAATTATCTGTTTATCATCTTGCCGAAATGCAAGCGCATTTATGGCTATACAGCCACGTGAACGCAAATTGTACTAAGCAAAGAGACTTACTTTGGTATGCCAAGAATGATAAAAGAGATCCAATCAAAGAGTATTTGATAATCCCAGCATGCCGTTTTATATAACATTGCAGGAACGTTGTAATGTTCCAAATTCAAAAAACACTCCTGCAATGTATTTGATTTTCTTCGTCTGTAAATTCGACACTCGCGCGTTTTTTTTTTTTTCGAAAACAATGACGATATTTCCTTGCATGTTTGAGAAAAATATATATACTTTGATTGTAAAAAACATCTTCACGAAAAAAAAAATAATTTGTATTTTGTTTGACTGATCGTAATATGGAATACTAAAATAAAATTAGTAACGAATTAATAGGTAATATTAAAGATATTTTTAGAGCGGGAAAAAATAACGTTTTAAAATGAAATTTTTAATGATTTATTCTGTTTCATGGCAGTTATCTTGTTGTTAAACAGCTCACGTTTAATTAATTCATACATGAAATTTCTATATAAAATATTATATACATTTAATAGTAAAACACTGTTTGATAATTATATGTATTTAATTAATATTTTAATGCAAATGGTGATTACTGCAGAAGTAAAAGATAATAATAAAATTGTATAATCCGTACTTAGTACTGAATTGCATTCAAATTCAAAAAATCCTTATTCAATTTAGGCCCTGCTAAGGCACTTATGAACGTCAAAACACTACCGTCGGTTCGGAAAACAACCCAGTCATCGAGAAGAACCGGCAAGAAACTCGATCTGATTTTTTGTTAATATATTTTTTGTAGAAGTATACAACATATTGTTACAAGCTTTATTGGTAGATGCTCAGAGAAGGCTGTCATTTCCGAACATCACCATAGTTCAGATAACGCTCCACCCTATAATAATAACCTATGCAAACTAAAACTTGCTTGACATAGTGACTGAACTTATTGTCCGGTAGATCGGTAATGTGCTTTGGGACTTAATTGTAAAACTACATTTACATCTTTATACCTTTATAATACAATGATATACTTACAAATAATATACTCTTAATAATCAACTTTCCTTACCCTCATTTACGTAGCAATAAATCAGATTGAATGGAATGTAATGTTAATTCACGTTGACCGGACACCGGTCATTCGGGATCACGGTAATACCTGTTGATTTACAATCGGTTTTACGGTCCCCGCTTTGACCTTTAGCCCTTCCCTTTAACCGATAATATTAAGTTAGTTAACGGGTTAATCAAAACTGTATCCAATGTTTATTTTACGATAACATTAATACAACCTTCTATTTCGTGTTAAATTTAACGAGTTATAAAAATGTTGCATGTCTAATGCTAGAGATATCGGTTGGATGTTTTTAGTCACATTTTTCTTGTATATTTTTTAAAGTATTATTGGTTGTATTTTTAAAAATCACTTGATGTTAAGGTCTTAATACCGCTTATTCAGTGTAAACATGAATAAAAAAACATCAATCTCTTTTATTGTTGCAAATTAACTTGATAGTTTGCACAATATAATATGAAATCAAAGGATATCACCAAGGCAAAACATTAAAAAATAGACAATAATTGGTATATACTCAGTTGCCGTCAAAGATCTAGGATAAAACAACGAAAATACTCATTTCAAAATGTGACAAATTGATATTAATTACTATATTAGGTTTTTACCGTGTGTGTGGTATTTAAGGGTTAACTATGCCAAATACCACATTACTCCGTGCGCGCAGTATTCTTAACAAGGGTTCCAAAGTTTTCACTTAATGTATCTATCTATCTGCTATATTTATAAAAGGAAAATGGGGGTCCTTTGAGGCACCATCACCTCAAATCTACTGAACATATCTGGATGGGACTACTACTATTCTTCGAAAAATAGATGGTTCTAGGCTATTATTTATTTTTTGAATTCCATTGACCTTTTCTCATTTTTTTTTTTCAATTTAACCTTATATTAATTTTTTCCGCTAATAAAAACAGAAGACTCATTTTTCTTCTTTCATTTGCTTTTTTAGGTTAGGTATGAATTAAATATTATATGCACTTTTTCACTCACTTCTAAACAACATATGAAACATGGGTGGAGCCGTCGGCACCAGCTAGTTAAGATGTAAATAAAAGATGGGTTCAGTTGTTCTACAATTATTATTTGCTAAATAACTGCTAGCGACTATGGAAAGTGGTAACAATTTTTCGTTTCCCGTTTTCACTAGCACAACGTGCATGTGTCACGGCGGCGTCAGTGCCTCTACTATTTATCTTGCAACGGACGGACATGGACGATTGATGACCGTGCTGAAGTATTTGCATATTGGATGCACGTTGAAGCGTACGAAAATCAATTTCGAATGGTGTTTCGTTCAATAAATCCTATGTTATTCGGCATGTTTTAGTTTCTGTTCCTAGAATTACTTTTTTTTAAACCTTTCTTGTTATCGTTAATTTTTATTTTGTTAAGTAAATTTATTTGTTTCTAAATCAACTTATTCTGCATGTTGTTTACGTTACCTTTGTATGTTGTGTTTCTAAAAGAGTAAACTTCGATGCATTGTTGTGAAAACGATTATGGGTCAATTGTGGTTTGGTTTGATACTACAGTCACGATGGACGTGGGTTGAACTCTACCTTTTCTTTCTTGATCATAAATAACTACCATTTTTATGATACACGCGTGGTTAGCTACCACCCATAAGTTTAAAAAAATTTCGCCTTAGGTATATTCCGGCAAGATCAATTGAGAGCCAATTTCTCTAGGCTCAGCGTATTTACCATCCTTCTTCACAACGTCACTTAACATTATTTGAGATTGTGACCACTCGCGTGATAGCATATATTCTTCCTTTAGATGCAATGTATCTATCTATATCCCGTCCTGTCCTCCTCTCGGTTTAACAATGTTGCAGATTCCAGACCCTGCCGGTGCCATACGCGGACTGAGCCGTCGTCTGTGCTTAGTCATCGTGGGGCCCCTGAGTTGAAACTATGCACACAACTATTCGTACCCTAATAGGCCCGAATAATACCGGCCTGAATAGCATACTACCCATGTGGTGATAAGTGTCACCTCCCACCTCAGTTCTACAATCAACGACGTTATGGCCCTGCTCCAAACACGTAAAACATTGGCCTCCCTGGTCTACCCACGAAGGACAGACTGAGCGAGTGTGATCCAGACTCAAACACCGGAAGTAACGCAGGGGAATTGATCAAAACATTCAGGCAGCGCACGCCATACTATATAATTTTACAGACTTCAATTTAACTTTTGAAATTAATTATTGAAAATATACATATCCATATACGAAACATAAAAAGTAGCTTCTATATATGTATATTTATATATATATATATATATATATATATATATATATATATATATATATATACCTTTCTAACAATAAAGAATAGTAGTACCGGAGATTAATTCGAACATCTAAAACTAACAAACTTTAGCTCTTCTATATTATATTAGAATAGATTGTATGCAAATTGAATATCAAAATATTGTTTACTCATTTAATGTCTCTTAAATATTTTTAATTAATATATTATACTATAAACATATTTGATATTATGTCATTTTTTGTTCAATTTTAATTAATCCATCAATTTTTTATTCTTCAATAAGACTAAAACACATTTACTTACGTTGGTGAGTAAAAATGTATCGCCCGCGTGTCATTCAAATTACTATAACTTTTGATGGAGTAGACTGATTTTAATAAAATAAAACTTTTATGCTACTCCGGAATATGCTTTATAATTGTCTTCTTTACAAAATATACTTAGTACTTTCTAATTGAAACGTGCACAAATAGACAGACAGACAGACATTTCTGATATAAATGTATTTAATTACCTATTATAAGTCGCTTGCAATGATTCTTTTCACAAAAAAAAACTTACTGTTGTTAACTTTTGCTAAATATTATGTTTTATACCGCGTCTGAGATATCTCATCAGTATCTTGTATTTTAAAAGAATCTATACCGAACAATTATTTTCTTTTTCTCTTTATAATCACCCCTAGTAGCTATATTTTCATTTATTTTCCCTCGACAAACGTTCGCCCCTTCTTAATATAGCTTAATTTAATCACAGTATTGCTTACTTATGAAGGCAATTTTACCGCAATATTCCACGCAAGAATTTATAATTACTTACTTTGTGACGACGAGTTGAAGTAAAACAAACGACGTAGATTGATGTTTTAATCATAATGTTATTAAGTAATAATTTATCACTTGTGCTACTCGACGTTCCTCTGAACCCCGGAAATTTTGTAGGGTGATAGGGATTCCGTGTCCACTTGGGTCGCAATCACCATACGGCATGTTAACAGCAGTTGGCGATGCGGTAGGACTATTTAACCTGACTCAATTGCGATCATCATATACATGTAAAAAATCCACCATAGTGACAATTTAATTAGAAGCGATGATGGCTTAGTTGGTAGTGCGGTTGGCAATGGACTCGGGTTCAAACCCACCTATCCAACTCTAAAATCAGCCTGAGCTTTCCGTGAAGGAAAACATAATGAGGAAGCCACAGCTTGGTGGTAGGGAATTTCTTAATAATGCACGACTGGGCCATTAAACCGAAATACTTCCGATGCCGGACATAGGTCTCATCCAAAGATCTCAACAACGACAGGTCTTGCGCCACCCCGCACGGAGCGAATTCCCGCGAACTTCACCAGGCCTACCCACACTACGGTACGCGGCAGCCATTCGAGAACCCGTTAGCGCCATCAGGCATCGGTTTTACGAGCAATGTGCCTAGTCCATTGCCATTTATGTTTGGCAATTTTTCGGGCAATGTCGGTTCTTCTGTGAACCTCCTCACTTCTGATTCGATCACGCAGTGAAACTCCGAGCATAGCCCTCCATTAGCCTCTCCATTGAGGCTTTATTCATGGTTCATATCTTATAGTGGTTAATGTTCCAGCATGATGATGGCGACAGTCAATAGATTTTCATTTATCGGCTGTCGTCATTATTCTTAGACTGTAGTTTATTTAAAGGTTTACTTAAAAAGTTTGATGTTATCCGAAGTCCTAAGACAACTAAGGTCACAATGACTGAGTTTATGTATTGTTACCGTCAAATATATTATTTTAACAAAATGCATAAGACTAGAAGAAAATGTGAAACGTGCTTTAATGCCCAAATGTGTCTGGTGTTTTAGTTGCTAATTTATTGAATAAATAAATAAATTAAATATAATATTTGTACTGAATAAAATAATTCACTCGATTAATCAAGTTCTGAGATATAGGCGTTTAAAGTTTTTTGATGGAGATCGAAAGGGAATGCTCTATCTCTTTCCCGTAAAGAGATTATTGCTATGGAATTTGTACGTAATACGTTAATGTAATATTGCATTGTAGTAAGTTCTGTATCTAGTAGATGATTTTTTTATTAAGCATCAACCACAGTCAACATCCAACAAAACAATAAGTCAACAAAACAGTCCCTCAGATTGCTAATTTTTTATGTTAAAGTGCGCTACACCCTCAGTCACCACATAACGATATTAATCCGAATGATCCCTCGAAACGTTTTCAATAATGAAAAACAAGATGTAGCTGCGCATTAATTAATTCCGCGGCGTTGAGTTTTGATACACTTATTATGATCACTTACCTTATTGGTTCCGTACATCGGATTATTTAGCTATTAATTACATAATAACTTTTCTGCCTCGGTGGCGCAGTTGTATTACATACGACTATCGTTCTGAGGTCTCGGGTTCGATCCCCGGATCGAGCCAAGTGATATTGGGTTTTTTCTACTCAGTATCATCCCGGAGTTTGGAATTAGTGCCCGATATGTCGACAGGATCGGCTCTTGTCTCATCTGGGACGGAACTAAGCTCGGCTAAATGTGGGTGGTGTAGTTCGCTATTTCACCTCTGCCTAACCTATCAGGGATAACAGGCGTGAGCATATGTACGTATGTATATGTAACTTTTTCTATGGATATTTTTTCTGCTTACTTAGTCGTTTCAAAATAAAATTCGAAAAGAGAGTCATGAACCTTAAATTACCATGTATAATATCATATAGACAAGACAAGAAAATAAACCAGACTTAAAAGTATTTCAATCTCAACGAAAATAAAAAAGGTAATTAATATTAGTTAGTAATAATTCGTAGTTGTATTGATCTGTTACCATAATTTACGATTTAATGATCATATGTTAATTGGAAAATTTAAAGTAGTTTAGAATTTTATTACAATTTTATTACCAATCGCAATTGAAAATTTGAATAACCTTTTTCCATTTTTTTTTTTATACCAAAAAATCTCATCAATAGTCTATTACTAAAGCAGTATAAAAAAACAGTTGCTGAGAACAAAAGAAAACTGTCTTAAATCTACTTACTTATATATAGGTAAATATATCTTCGCTTTCTTTCTATCCTATATTATTTTTTGGAAAGTATTGAATTTAATTAATTCACTTTAATTTTAGTTTTGAACGATATTGTACCCTAAAAATTCTCCCTAACCGAGTTTCATTTCCATTTATCCGGGTATCATTAAGAGTATGATCCGGTACGTTGAGCGGATAACTTATGGTCGGTCATGGAATCTGCATATAAATAGGAGAGAGGATCGCGTAGGCGCGGGATTTCGGTAAACATTTGAACGGCCACGTATTTCTTAACTAAGTTTGATATCAAGTTGTTTAAATATTGTACTAAGTCCATTGAGTGGTTTTTAGCGCACAATTACAAATTACATATACCAAAAAAACTCCTGAATAACAAGTATTTCCCTGGCGTCGTTACGATTGTCGGAGGCAGCTAGTTGGTAATGTCAGGAACATTTTTGATAGATGTTTTGTTTTCTTACTGTAAAATTTAATTTATCATCGCTGGATTTTTACTATTAGCACGTTTTCACGATTACTAAAATCGAATAAATCAAGTTTTATAAAGCCACTTGCTAGCACAAAGCTCATGTCAAATGTATTATGTGTTATTTATAATGTTTACTTAAATAAATAAAACGACATGAACTTTTCGCTAAGTACATATTTTGTTTGCAAATATGCCCGAGTAAAAATAAAAATAGGAATCGTAGCAAAAACAAACACGTGCTAAAACATATTAGCAACAAAACGTAACAGGGAAAATACGTTTTATGGCTAACGAAAGCATATGAGGACGAAATACAAAGAAGATTGTCAATAAGTATGATACTTAACGCTAAGAAATACGTGTCAAACTTGAATACTCGGTCGTACATGTATGTGTGAGGGTTGCAGCCGGCGGAATGTTGATCCCTTGATAATGGAAGGTAGCTACATCTGTCGGAGCGAGGCGCGAGAAAAATAATTATATCACAAATTTCATTTTGGTCATTCTTAACGTTGAAAGTTCGTTTTTATTTGTATTCAGTTTTATAAAATTAATACAATTATGTAAAGTTTCGATTATTTACAATTGTTATTCTAAATTTATACGAACCCATATATTAATTCTTGAATTGATCAATGTACTAGTTATTTTTTTTATTCTTCTACATTTGAATGTGTACTTAAATTATATAATTAATAATTTTATTTACAGTTATAAAGTTTTATCAAATTCAATGTTTATTATTTTAGTATCATTAGGTTTAGTGAATTCAAAAAATGATTTTGAAAATTCAAATGTTATAAAAGGGGAAAAAATTATGTTAATACGTAATTCCTAATTATAATCATGATACTTTGATATATAATTCATAAGTTTAATACCTATGTATGTAAAAAAATACTTGGAAATTTATTTAAAAAAACAATTGAAAGAAGTATGTGATATTATAAAACCAATATATTATCTGATACGAACAGTAGGTATAGTAATTTAGTATAGTAATTATACATTAAATGCAGTTACTCTGCGTACATGTTAGTAGCTATCTCTGGGGATAATGCAGTCCTGTTTCATTATTAACGTAGATTGGTTGTGTCTAGACCAAATAAAGCTTATCAAACTATGCGAAAATAGTGATGTATTTAATTTCGACAGTATAACGCGGGATTAAATGAATGCGAGGTGGTAAGGTTTCGTGTTCGAATGGGTCACGACCACCATACACATGGTGAAATACGTTTTGAAGTGATGATGGCTTAGTTGGTAGTGCGATCGCATTTCGCGTCAATGGACGCCAGTTCAAATCCATCTTTTTTTTACACGGAATAGTCTCAGTGCTTTGACCACAATCTCACCTGGTGTTAAGTGATGATGCGGTCCAGGATTGTAAACACACTAAGCCTATTGGTATTTTGCGACAGCTTTTCAAACTTGAGGGTGGTAACCACCCAGACGGCCATCATTAGGAAATGCCCTACCTCCATCCCACCTCTAACCTATCCAACTCTAAAATCAGCCTGAGCTTTCGGTGAAGGAAAACACGGTGAGGAATCCATAGATTATTTGTAGAGCATTTTAAAATAATGCCTGCCTAGGTAGCTACCACCCTCAAGTTAGAAAACCTGTCGCCAAATACTAATAGATGTGTTCCGGGAGCATCGCTTGAGAACCAGTACATCTAGGCTTAGTGTATTTACCATCCTGGATTACATCGTCATTTAACATCAGGTGAGATTTTGGCCAAAGCATTGAACATTTTGCCGTGTAGAAAACAAAAAAAAAGGCGCGTCATTTTCAGCATCTGCTATCTATGTACAGAGCAACCAAGATGCTTTAGCTATGATATATGTAGGCCGGTGTTATGATGTCGTCTATAAAAAGATTCTGGTTTATTTTCGGACATGAGTTCTGTAAGGGACCTTGAGATCCGTAGTTGCCCTTGACCACTGTAGGTCTAGTTAATGTAAATTCAACGGAATTTATATCTAAATTAGCAGCCCAAGCCGATGTTCATATAACTTTGGTTAACTAACGCTCTTCCGGCTAAGCGCTTTAAGCGATCACTTCAAAAGTTAGGTAAAATTGTAAAGGTCCTTTTAGAACTGTATTTAGTCAGTTCTTGTACTTTATGTAACATCAGATGAGTTGCAATTATTTTGCCGAGGTTGAATATTTAAAAAAAGCAAGGCAACAATAAATTGCGATTAGGAAACTTACATATGATAATATTTATGTAAATGTATTGAACGGTAGTTACTTAGAGAACGTACAAACCTTTGCGGTTTTAATATCTTTCCAATTAAATTATCAATATATTTATTGAGTAACCGTTTTGAAATCCTACTTCTTAGAAGTGTTAATCGGAGATTTTATCAATTAAGGTTGCTCAGAAGGTTGGCAACAATCTCACCTGATGTTAAGTGATGATTTGGTCTAGGATGGTAAACACACTAAGCCTAGAAATACAAGTACTCAAGTGTTTGCTGCCGGAACATACATATTTGGTGATAGGTTTTCAAACCTGACTTAATTTTAAATATTTAAATAAGTTATTTAAAAATATTAATACAAAAGTTGCAAGAATTGTCTTAAATTACATTATCATATCAAAAGAATTTCAACTAAATCCGTTTGTTAGTTTCATCAGTGTTAAGTAGTCAACCCTAAAGCAATTAAACCATGATTAATGGATCACGAAAAATGTAATCTAAATATTTAATGGAAAATCCCCCTGCATCTTGGTGCATTAGTGTGAGTGCATTGCTTTTACGAGGGTTAATACATTTAGTTGTGAAATGTCACGAATGTAAGTATACACTCGAAGTTTTTGGCGGAATCTAAGTCTATCACGTGGTAAATATATTATTTTTCATTCATTAAATTGCGGTAATTTGGCCCTGTAATGTGTAATGTTAGTGATATTTTACGTATTTATACACAAAATAAGTGTCTAGGAAATACTAAAAGTTTGGAAACTAATATTGAGGTGTTACAAAAACTCCGTGGAAAGTCTTAGAAAAATCGCCTCAATTTTGCAATAAATGAATTATATGAAAAATGTTATACAGACTTTGCCTGAATTGTGATTATTCAGTTTCCATTAATTTCAGAAAACGAATAAAAAGTAAATAACTATAATAACTAATAACTTTAATGTTTCTAAACGTGTTAATATTAAGTATTGCCGTTTGAAATTTGTTTAACATAAAAAAAATAATTAGTAAAAGCATGGTCTTATTAGTAAGGATAAAAAGAGGACAAACTCATAGTTATCAACTTCTTATATTTCGATTAGTAGTTATTATGACTTACAGCAGAAAATATGTTTATTCTTTAACGTCTATATTTAATTTTAAAGAAATTAAAATAAATTGTTTTTATTTCCGATGAATTTGTTATAGAGTTTTGATATCATTAAATAAACACGTAGTAATACATTTAAATAGTAAAGTGCTATTTTATTACCTATTTTATTATAAAAACAAAAGTATTTAATTTAAAACGATGTCATAAACGGTTTTATGTAGTTTTTACAGGAAATATTTTTCATTAAATTCATCGGTTAGAAGTGTGGTTTTTGTACTATTTTATGAGTGTGTGTGCATGTATTCATGCATCGGGTGGAGACAAGTGCAGGAATGCATTCCCTTATGTCCGGACGCAGTGTAATGCGGGGCCCCACCCCTGTATTGCAAATGCAAATAATATTTCTTAAGGTCTTTCCACACAGAAAGATGTTTGTAGCATTACAAACGATTACTTGCAAATTAAATGAAATCATTAGGACATACGGGTAATTCTCTATTTTTTTTAAATTAATATTTTTATGTTTTTCATTACCTCTTGAATATAGTTATTATTTTATTCCTTTACTTTCTGTTTCAATTACATTTAATTCTACAAGATGATTACTATATGTTACTCCGGAATATAAACTACTTCCATACTAAATTTCAACTATATTAATGTAGTAGTTTTAGAGTGATACGTGCATAGATATAAAGACTGATGGACAGATAGACAAAAATTGAAAAAAATCATAGAAATATGTCCTGTCATTGATTTTAGTGATCCCGTGACTCGAATGGTTATGTAGATAATAAATAAAATTGAAACATAGACTGTTTCGAAACATATATGCATAATGGAAGACCTATGCGCGATGTAGAAATGTAGAAAGAAAATTATTTTTTTATTGTCTTTAATGTAATTTAAATATCTACTTTTTTTAATCAAATACATATTAATGTAAATACGATGCCAATACCGAAAAAACTCTCTGTTTGTAACGGCTAATCTCCGGAACGGCTGGACCGATTTGAACGGGACTTTTTTTGTTAGATAGCTGAAGTTACTCCTCGTAACTTAGCGTACTTTTAATTTTCAAAAATAATTAGGGTTCCACATAAAAAATATTAAAACTCATAAAAATTTAAATAATACAATACACAGTTTTACTGCAAGGTATTTGAATTTGTGTTAAATATCTCTGCTTAATGTTAGTAGCAAAAAACTTATACAATTTTAAAATCCACGATAAAATACTTATTATAAAAGAATAATACGAATTTTTATAAAAAAGTACACATATTTACACAGTATACATACATACATACATACATACATACATAGCTCGTGAAAAGCGTTCGGTGACGATGACGAGTTCCATATTTTTGGTCACCCAAAAAGTGCTCAACGCGCGTAAAGAAGTTTTCCCTTCAAAAATTTCGAAAATAATTAGGGCTCAGTATAAAAAAAAATTCAAAACTATATTGCGCAGTAAAAAATATATGAAAGCGGGCGCAGCCTCGGGCACACTGCTAGTTATCAAATATGTTTAATGTTCGTATTTAGGTTGTTTAGAATTTTATTATAAGTATGGATAATCCATAAATGATATTATTCAATAAACAAAAATACTTCAGTGGTAGATTAGTCGAGCACAACGTCGGATGTCATAATTTCGAATCCTGTCCTATAATTAGACCGGAGCCTTTCTTGTAGGAAAACATCGTGATGAAATAAATCTTGATAAGGAGTTTTTAAGTTTGGTGAAACCTTTTTTTAATGTGAGAGAAATTAATTTACGCACTGGCTCGGTGCTGGGACAATAAGGGCTGTATGGGACTCATACGGCGGTCGGAGTTACCAGGCGGATGTCATAGAAGCTCCGATCATCCCACACACTCCTCTATATTTCTCTTTACCGTCAGTGGGGATGACACGGTTTAGATTCCCACCGCCACCTAGCGGGTGTCCCAACAAAAAGTTGAGCCTCTACCTGCGATCGGAGACAGCCATCAGTAATTCGAATGCCCACCTGCCTTACCACCTAAAGATGAAAATCTGTTGTGAGATACCCATAGATGTGTTTCGAGACCATCACTTGACACTCTTTAGGCACAAGTATGTTAAAATCTTAAGTCCCAACTTCACTTAAGTTATCAGTTTAAATTTAGGTCAACCTATTATACAGTATAAGTGTCGTAAAAGTAAGCAGAATTTTAGACATTTTTGACTCCTCGCTCCTTCTTGTCAGCAAAAGAAGCAAAATACTCCCTCTCCGCTTTAACAAAATCTTAATAATCTTCAATTTTCCTAATTGTAAAGAAAAATTAAAAATTATAAATGTAATCACTATGACACCCTATCCCTTCCATCATGTCATCAAATTATACAACCTCCTCCCCTTTGCCCCCACCTTCAATTGTAGTTTACGTAATACTTGAAAGACCCAAAAGTGTAAAAAAGCCATATTAATTAAAACATTTCATACAGGTAATTTATTTCGTAACATAAAAAAACGTATTAAGTTACCTACATAAAAAACGTTTTTAATGAACTCAATTAGCTAGAGGCATTCATGAAAAAAGTTTTTTTTTTACTACACGTACTTAACTCGTATGCGTGTCAACTGTCAATCGTATCTTAGCGGCTTTAGTGTGTAGTTGGGTTTTCACACCGAAAAAATACTGCCGTGTTAATAATACCACGTTAAAATGTGTACTGCGCCGCCCCGTTGTGTGTTTTGCGTATTGGGTTTTATTAGAACACTTTACCGACGTCGAAATGAGCAAGGACAGTTTGTTTTGCGCTGGTCTATGTTTACTCTGCGAAAACTTTCTGGCTGAATGAGAATGATTATTATGGGAAACAACTTACAGTATTGTGGTCTTGCGGATAAAACAATACACAATTCATAATATTGCATTTGGACACTATATTTTGTAAGAAATTAATATCGTACTATGTGACAGAAAAATATATTAAGTTCAGGTTTTAGGTCATTCATAATAACACGATAATTATTAACTCCGATATAGAATGATTAATTACTGTTATAATGAAATGAAGTAAAGGAGGATTTCTGAACAATTTCCTAATTCGGGTTTTATTGTAGGTACTACTTCGGTTTCCCTAATTCCGAATTGCGTTATAAAGTTCACCTTCCTGACCCATTTCCGCGGTTATTGCCGAGGCGTTTGCACGTTTCGCATTTAGATTTCGGTACGCTAATCTCTTGTCCTGCTCTAATACCATATTTGAAAGAGAGATAACGTATAATTTAGCACCGGCAAGGAGTCTAAGTAACCCTGTTCAAGGAGTTCCTCCCCCTTAATGTTCGACAAGGACATGCCCCCTTGTAGCGAAGAGTTGCGTTATTCTATAGAGAAAAAAAAAGATAACTCACTTAATATGTTTTATTTGTACTATATTTTGTTATTAGTTATTTACATTAAAAGATATACAATGCAATTATGAATATAGTAGTAAAGTTTGTCATACTGTGATATTTTAGAAATTATTAAGTTATATTATATATTATATTATTTCTATTTTAAGGTAATAAAAGTCGTTATCGATTTACCTGATAATAAGTTCAAGCACTATGTTAAGTAAGTTTTAATCACAATATATTATGATAAGGTGAATCATTACGTGAACGTTTGTAATGTCTAAAAATGACACCCCTCTCTGTGCTTTCGCTTAATCCGATATAAGAATTGTATAGTTTTTTTTTTATATTAAATCATAAATAAACATGTCAGAACGAGTTTATTGCGGGTCTTCGCGACTGGGTTGTTTGTCCGAATCCGTGGTAGTATTTTGACGTTCATAAGCGCCTTAATTTAATAAAGTATTTTTTGATTTTTGAATAGCTTCGCTTCTGTTATATAGGGCGTGAGTAGAAGCAAAGATCGCGTAGGTCGCTCTACGACTGTAAATCACTTAAGGCGGACGGGATCGGGGGCCGGTGGCAGTTAAACTTGCTGTTTTTGCTCACAAGGGAACGGAAGCGACGATAAGAAATATTTCAAACGGTATAAGTTAACCTCATTTTATACGTTCAGGAAATTGGATATAGTGTTAATAATACGTTAGAAATCGGGAGATTTGTGAAGTTAGTTTATTATTTCCACTTTTTTTTTAAATTAAAATTCTTTTTAAAAGTGCTCTTAACGTGTAATAATTGTTCTGTGAACACATATCCGAATCCTAAATCACAATGCCCTAATGATTGGTTATATCAGCGGAATATCGATTTTATGACTGCAAGTTTCCGATTTTTTTTGGACACTTCGAACATCTCCGCATGGCTTTTTTTGTAATCTAATATCGGCTTAGCTAGCAACCACTTTGAGATTGAAAATCTTTCGCAAACGTATTTTCCAACTGCATCACTTCAGTTTCAGCTTTTTAAAGTTTATTTTAGCACACTGATTTGAACAAATGTGCTCAAACGCTAGTATATTAAATATTAAATTCAATTGAAGAAGTAATACATCAATAGGTGGTTTGAAATGGCCAACACGATGTGTGTGTGTTTATATTTTTATGAAAACAGTGCCTTCATTCGGGAAAGAGAGCGATGGATATCATTAAAATACTGATCTATCGTATATTGTTCATTTATTTATTTATTTAAAGTTTTGTCATCAATATGTGATGATATTAAAAAGACTTATTATTAATACCATTAACGTATCCTTTTTTATAATATATAGGCATAGTGCTTCGGCTACAACTCGCCAGATGTTAAAGTGTCGATGTGGTCCGAGATAGTAGAGACGCTAAATCTAGAGGTATCAACTCTAAAGTGCCGGCATGGTGACAAATTTCTAAACTTAACAGAGGCGGTAGCTTGCAAGAAGGGCATGAAAAAATTCCATACCATATTTTTTATACACAGTATAGGTTAAGTGCTTTGACCAAAATCTCATCAAATGACGATATGGTCCAGGATGGTAAACGCACTAAGCCTAGATTGTACTTGTTCTTAAGTGATGCTACTGGAACACACCTATTGGTATTTGGCGACAGAGTTTTCTAACTTGAGGGTTGTAGCTACCCAGGCGGGTATTATTAGGAAATGAACCGCTAACATGCTATGGTTTCCTCACGTTGTTTTACTTCACCTATAGATCAGGCTCGTTATACCTACGTTCGGATTTTAAAATCAAATTTTCAAAATCAATTAAGTACTTTTTGAGTTTTTTTACACGATATAAGCTAAGTGCTTTGACCACAATCTCATCTGATGTTATGTGACGATGTGGTCCAGGACGTTAAGCACACTAAACCAAGGTACTGGTTCTCAAGTGATACTGCCAGAACATACCTATTTGTATTTGGCGACAGCTTTTCAAACTTGAGCATGGTAGCTACCCAGGTGGGCATTATTAGAAAATGCCCTACCATCATTGTTTCCTCACGATGTTTTCCTTCACCGAAACCTCCAGACCGATTTTTGAGTTGGGTAGGAGGGATCGACGCGGAATCCGGCCGCACTATCCGCTGCGCCATCGTCGCATCTACAACAAACAAAAAAAATCGTTTTTTTACCTTTTTATAAATAGATAAATTTAATGCAGGTTCTCTACTTCGTTTATTTCCAATTATAATGAACTTTTAACAATTTTAATAGATAGTCGTAGAGTAAGTATGATATAACATACTATAATTTAATAGAATTTTGTGGGAAATTATATTACTACTGTACTATTATACTTTCATAGACAGGTAAAAATATTCATTTACTAAACTCTACATTTGTTGGCTTATATAAAAATACATCATAAAAACTGAACACGTTGACTAAGTAACATAATGTATCAGAAGTTCTGTGGTATTGTACAAAGTTAGCTTATAAAGTTGTAGAGAAATGTAGAGGGTAGGCAGCACGTACGCGACGTTCGAGACAACAAACTAAGTTAAGTCGAAGGCTAAGTTAAAGAATGTTTAGTGTTACAATTTACTGCATTATTAGTTCATGCGTCAAGCTTTTAGTTGATTGCACTATTAGTTCTGTTCGAAGTACGTTCGTTAGAAGTTGTTCTTTCAATTTACAAAGGCATTCTCTAGTAAACTTGCAGTTAAAATTAAACTAAAACATTCGAAACGAATTCAGACATATAATACAAAAAAAAAATGACAGTTACTTTAAGTTTTTTTTTATTATTATTTAAATACATATAAATAATTTTATTCTACATTGGTCAATACGGATCCGTAAAGGGTATTTTTTTTCATGTACGACTTGCAGAGTTATGTTATATGCAGTTCGTTTCAATGACATTAGGTATATTTTTTTGTTTGTTATTTTATGAATAACCTCGTGAAAATTCTTGTTTAAACCCCTTGAGCACTAACCTGGCGTTTACGCCAGCTTTCCTATTGTTTTTCTATTGCCTCATTTTTATGGGTAATCGACATATTAAAAAAGTAATTCTGTGGCATAACAATCTGTACCAATTATAGCTGATGTGTAAATATAGCTGCTTGACGAGTAGTATCCACATAATTTTACTATGATTGAATTTCTTTAAGTTATACCATAATCAGAATTGCTGTATTTCTAGTTGTATAAGTGATTTATTAAATATTTTTTTATCGTAAACTTATTAATTTGCATTGGTATTATATATAGTATTAGTTGGTAACTTTTAAGACAAAATATATTATACGTTCGCTACGAGTCGACGCAATGTTGACTACAGCGACACAACAAATTAGAAAGTTTGCGTCTCGTATATAAAGGGGATGTGTTGTTCCAATAAATTGTACGGATTACCTCCCAAGCTGGCGATGCTGGACGTCGATAAAGTTTCGTTACGACTTTATGGACCTTGTAAGTTTTAGTTATTCGAGGTGCTACTACCTAGTAATAAAATTTGTCATAGCTAAAAACTTTTATGGTTTTTAGAAATATAAAATTGGATATTTCAAGTATTATTCTATATTTATATATAATATTTATATTAATATCTAGTTATGTATGATTATTATTCCGTTTGTTTTCTTAGAAAATTTATAACAGCAAAGACTATAAAAACAATTAAATTTTTTTTTATTTAATTTGAGGAATTATTTTTTTAATAAATAAGGATTTCAATAAAAATTTGTTATGGTTTTATTAAATTACGTATTGAATTTAGCTAAATTAAATATTTAAAAGTTTATGCAATTCCAAGAAAGACGAGCCCATAACCAAGACAGGCGCCAGTATGAAATAAATAAGCTCAAATAAGAATGGAATAATACTTTTACTTACGGTAACATATTGATTAAATTGTTTATAATGAAATCGGTCGCGGCTATTTTTTGGTTATAAATTTTAAGATAAGTAATTTTTCAATTGCCGTATTCTACAATTTGCACTTTGAATGTTTTTTGATTTATAGATAATTAATTACATAATATTTTAGAAGTTAATCTGCTATTAGGGACGGAGATAAATTACATACTAACCTGACTTTGTTTATAAATAATTCCATTTAATTTTTTACGCGGAACACTAATAATTTTCCTGAAACTATTTTTGGTACTAAGAGAAAGCAAATATATTTCTCATAAATTCAAACCCTTGCTAGTAAAACTGTGCACTGAATTAAGTTTTAGTCACAATTTCATGACTTTACATTTTTTATTACGCGGTACTCTAAATATTTTCGAAAAGGTCCCGTTGAAATCTGTCCAGCATTTCCCTAGATTAGCCGGAGCAAACAGACAAACAAAAAATTTGTAATTGTGTTTCTGGTATACGCATCAAATGAAAAGAAGAAAGAAATAAATTTATTCTTGGATACTAAGTAAGATTGCAAATACAAAAACACATATTTTAAATATTTACGAATAAATCCAACAACAGCCAGGAGTTCAGCTACTTGTTGAAGCATCACCTTAGGGTAGATGCTGCAACGCTGGTTTTCAATAGGGGACTTTGTCATGGACAGACGTGGAGTCGACAAATTCATAAACAATAATTGAAAAAAAAAAAAAAATAACAATAAAAAACAAACATTTATAATTATGAAATGGTCCGATCAAGTGTAAGTGTAAGTAAGTGTAAGCATTGTTTAAGTGACTACGTACGTAGAAAAAAAATGTAATTGTGTAATACTGTACGATCAGATGTAGCGGCTGTAGGGAGAATATATAACTCGACTTGGCGGGGCCAATGCCGTGTCCCCAGATATTATCGTGTATTCGAAAATGTTAACCGCCAACAAGTGATCGGGTAATTCAAGTGGCTATAAAGCTTAATTTCAATATAGTATCTGGACTGTAGCACGATGGTACATGAGTTCATATTGATTTATTTTTAATATTTAGGCTTTAATGTTGTTTTAATGTGAGATGTTGCTCTAACCCCAAATCCAAATGGGATAAGGGTAGGAAGATGATGATGATGTATTTAGACAAACAAACAGACTATTTAAATTTATTTATTCGTTTAGAAAAATACTTTTTTTTTTTTACACGGTATAGGTTCAATGCTCTGACCACAATCACACCAGATGTTAAGTGACGATGTGGTCCACGATGTTAAACACACTAAGTCTAGAGGTACTGGTTCTCAAGTGTTGCTGCCGGAAACACACCTATTGGTATTTGGTGACAAGTCTTCTAACTTGAGGGTGGTAGCTACCTGGGCGGGCATTATTTTAAAATGCCATTGTAAGTTTAATTTTTTTCAGCGAACTTAAAAATATTAATACTTAAAAAAGGCTAGACTTAAAACACATTTTAACGAGTTTTTCGATTAATACTGATATATATATATATATATATATATATATATATATATATATATATATATCGAAGATGCGAAAATGTCCCCAAATGTTATTGAAATTCTCTGTTTAAAACACTGAATTTCATGCGGACATAGTCGCAAGCACGACTAGTATAATATATGGCGTATAAATATTCCTATTTAATTTTTTTTTCACTAGTAATAATATTACAAAAAATAAAGAACTATTTATATAAAATGATAGAGATATTTCATTGAGCGTCATATCTATTTCGATTCTTTTTTTTACTTTTATTTCTTAGCCACGTCTCGTTCATTCTATAAAACAAAATATCGCGATATTTATATTTAAAATAAATTTATAAGGTCTTAAAAATACGATGAAGAAAATTAAGATTTGTACAAACACTAAGACTTCAGCGTGGAAAGTGGAAAAGTAGGAAAAACGTTACTGGATGCATTTAGTTTAAAAAAAAATTCTTTTACTTCATGTGATTCTTATACACAAAAAAAAAATTGTTTTCATTTACTATGTTGTTAACACAGACAAAGTCGCGGGTATCAACGAGTAATAAGTAAAATAAATAAAATTAACGTACACATTCCCATAGTCTGAAAGTGCAAATGAAAACATCTGTTATTTAAAATTTTTGAGAAACTGAAACACGTTTTATTACAAAAAGTCTGCATAATTTAGACAGTGCTCGTTCCTGTTAAACTTTTTTGCAAAACGACGCCACGCGTGTGTCTATGCCATCCTCTGAGGACGAGAACATAAAAACTACCTTCCGGCTCGCTTTGCAAGACGGACGGACACTGCATCTTGAATCGACTACAAGACTATATTTAGTACTACGTATAGTATTTTTATTTGTAGACATTTTTTTTAAATATTTGAAGTGAAAAGTTCTTTAGTGTCGCTGGAAGATTCTCGGCGAGGCAAAACTTATAGATTTGTGTTAATAATGCATACAGCCGTCAATATGCTACAGTATGTATGTCAACTAAAAGATGGCGGTTAATTACTGGCGTTCAGAGATAAATAATAGAATTTACATTTACTCAGCCTATCGTATGTTTTTATTAGGAATAAAGTTTATAAAATTGTACATAATTAATGCTCGGAGCGCCAATAGATGTAAAAATCAGAGAAATGAATTATGTTAAATGTTAGGCCATGTTAATAGTATAAATTAACAAATTATGAAATTTAAAACATAAAAAAATAACAATTTTTCCAAAGTTTCGAGTTTTCACTTTTGTCGGCAGCCTAGTTTTTTTTTTGGGACTATTTTCTTTCATGTTTATTTGTCACCCAGTAAATAGCAATATTCTAACAAGTTTTATGAAATTAACCTATTTTACTCATTCTAAGAAATGTTAATTTTAAATTAAGTTCAAATGCATGAGAAGTTAAGACGTGCTTATGCCTCTTTCTACATTACAATGCATTTCTACTGAGAAAATATTACACAAGCAATTCCCTACCGTATTGTAATTAGGTAATTAAGGTACGTATTACATTGTCCGGTAGTTCCATAGAAGAGTTGGAATCCAACGCTTAACACTTTAGATCGTTGCGCCATCTGCTATCAGATAGCGGAACTTTTTTCACAAATTACAGTCTGTTATAAATATAGTTCATTGTGGATAGTCATCAAATTGTAATTCGAATATAAAATAATGATTACATTAAAATTTTACACTCACCCCATGCCGTAAAATGTACGTGATTTGTTTCTTTTTAAACAAATATTTAAACATTACATTTTTTAAATGGAATAAAATGACAGAGCGATTGGAAATTACGCTGATATCTAAACGTAGATAGATACGTTACAATTTTAATAAGTTAAGTAAACTGATCATATCATAAATATTATGTAAAAATGTTACACTCTAATAATGACAAGCCCAAGACGAGCTAAAAAGAGTGGAACACACTGTGGAATACAACATTTGGATTGGGACTCTCCATCTGCAACTACTGGAACTGTGAAGCGTAGAAGAGCGTCATGTCCTGAAAATTCTACTAAAGAAACAATCCGAACAAATGAAATTATTTTTGATATACAAACGCCTTCAGACTCGGTGTCATCGGGCAGTGGAACATCCAGGAGAACAGATAAATGCGATAGATCTAATTCCCTTGTAGAAGTTGAACAAAGAATTTCTTGTATTATCAATGAGAATAGATCGTCGAACTCCGAATCAAGTGATGTAGATATTATAATTGATAGCATTTTAGACAATCCTTTTAACGAGTATGAATTCAATGATCAAAGGGACACAGTGTCTGACAATGTTCGAAGCAAAACTTTTATCAAAGAAACTTTAGACTTAGAGAAAACTGTGATAATGTTCAGACCGAAATTGCTCAGAATAGGAAAAATAAAGAAAGAAAACTTAAGACCCCGGCATCACTAAAAAAGTTAAATAAATCTTTTGATATTGTTAAAAATAATTCAAATTTAGTCAGAAGTACAAAGAAATTATATGAAAAATCAAGTGTGTTGCCAATATACAAAAGTACAGTTAAAGGGACTGACATTAATTTAAGTAAAAACAACCCAAACAAAAGTGTAGCTTCCAAACTGAAGTTGCCATTTTCTTCTGCAAAAATAATGGATAAACCCAAGCCGAATTTATTCCAAAGTAAAAACAATACTCCAGGAACAAAACCATCGCCTTTGCTATCGTCGCCTGTGCGAAGAACAATATCAAATGAATATGTTCGTCTTAAGTTCGCAAACGATACTGTTGTTAGACGGACTATAGATGGTAAATCTGTACCTAAAATTACACCAAAAATACAATCAATTATTCCAGAAAGTCCAATAGTAATAATGAAGACCCGTTTTTAAATTTGAGTCCTAATAAAAAAATACACCGTTACAACGAACAACAAAGTGAGGTGTGATAAAGACAACTATGTGATTTTTGATCCGAACACGGGGTTCGATCAAGTGGATATTCAAAGACAGTCCAGGATACCATCTAAAACAATTATCGGAGAGAAATCAAGAATACCTCTTAAATCGCCGGGTGAGAATTCTGGTTTTGTACGTAAATCAGCAAATGCTAGTGATACCGATAGTGGTATACTATCACCTAACTCCCCTGTGGACATAAGTGAAAAAGGGTGCTTATTACGTTAACGCGGCAGCTTTCAGTGAAACAGTGAGAAAGTGTTCTTCTGAACTTGATATCACCATATTGGATCCAGCGCTAGCGAAGAAGGCGACTGAACAAATACAGGTGAGTACAGTTACATTGCTTAGAATATGAAATAAACTAGACAGTAAATAATTCTATATAACTATTACTCTCTCATCGCTATATTTAATAATCCACAAAGTATATACGATATAGTCTTATGCGAAATAATATTAACAGTATCCTTACATCTTTAGTATTGACTTATACTATTTTGCTTACTACAAAATATTTTAAATAATACTTCATACTTTTTCAAAAGAACAATTTATACTTTTCCTTATAATGCAATAATCCTACATTTAATCAAATGTTAATTTCGAATAGCATTGAATAGCATTCATTACTTTGCATTGTAGCGCCATCTGCTATCAAATAGCAGAACTTTTTCACAACATATAGTCCATTATAAATGTACTTTAAAACTTTGTTTTTGCATAAAATATATATTTATCTTAGTAAGTAAATCTTGGTTATTTGTTTAAATAATTATTTAGTAATTTCTGTAAAAAAATTATTTTACACTCAAAATAGATTTCTAATTAGTGCAACCATATATCAACAGAGGACGCTAATTTTAAGTTTTGCGTATAGCATTTATTAGACTATACATATGTATTATTCGCTATTGTCCTTCCATTTGTTTAACGCTTCCCTTCACCGTGATATAAATCGCTCCACAGAAGCGCATTATATGAAAGCAATCGTGCAGTTAATTCTCGAATGGGTCCATTTAGTGAAAATAACGAACGGGGCGTCGTCGGTGGGTGCCTGGGGCCTCACTTTTGTAATCATTGTAGGTTGTCGTAGGTATTTTAACATATTGTATAAGCATTGTGCTAACAATTGTTCACTGTTTGATAGTTACTGTTCGTGTTTGATGACGCATGCAAATAGATGTTATCAAAGCTACCAATTACAATTATCGATGTTATAGGTTGATACATATTATCGAGTAATAAATAAAAGCATATTTTTTATTATGATCAATTTAATTAATTAATTAATTAAATTTAATTTAATAATAAATTATTAACAGAATAATTATTAATAAGTATAATGTGCACTGGTTTGTTTTTCACAAACTGTTTTCATAGTTGAAAGTAGATTTTAAAACATTTAAAATCAAACTTTTAACTTTTTTATGACATTTTCTTGCTGTCATATGCCTGTCATTTTTCACAATTTTTTTTTACATGTACCTCAGTTTCATTTTATTTACTGGCTGTGTATCCGGATTTGCGCCTGTATTTCGTATCTTTTTCACTGCGTAATATAGTTTTTTTTTAATTCGGAACCCTAATTATTTTACAAAAAGTTTTTTTTATACTAACATTAAGCAAAGATATTTCGCATAAATACAAATACCTGCCATTTCAACTGTGCATTTAATCGGATTCTATTCACAATGACATAAGTTATAATTTTTTTAAGGGGAACTGTAATTATTTTCGAAAAATAAAAGTACCCTAAGTTACGTGACTTAATTTTAGTCCAAATCGTTCCAGCCGTTCCGGAGATTACCCGGAACAAACAGACAAAGAGATAGACTGATAAACATTTTAAAAATTGTATGTTGTATATAGGTATCGTATATACATTCATATCTATTTAGTAAAAAAATATATGGGCATTACAAACAGACACTTCAATTTTATTTATTAGTATAGATATCGAAATAATAATTGTTTGATTTGTTTGCCAACAACTGATAATACTTTTGTTTTCGATTAAGAAAATCCATCATGAGTCCCGCCTGGATTGTGTGGGATTTGTTTGTACCTACTAAACCAAGTTACCTATTCGGCGCCCTAGGGGAAGCCACTAGTATTCCTTTTGTCCATTATCCCTGACAAGCGCTGTCTCCAAGAAGAGGCCCACACTGTGCTGTTCAAGACTAACCATAATTAACGTTGTAATTTTTTAATGAGGTGTTCTTACTCAGATTTCTTTTTCTGATTCCTTTTTGGACCTTTTTTGGAACCTCGCCCACATTTTTTTTTCTTTAGAGGTTTTCTTCTCTTCTCAGTTTTTTAACGAGTATTTATTCCTCGGTAATTTGTTAAAGAGGTTATATTCCTCTCATAATTTAACGAGGTTTTATTTCTCAAGATGGTATATTAGTGACCCTTTCTGGGGTAATATCTTTAGAGGTTGATTACGAGATAATCGATCGTGGCAGAAGGACAAATTTTATCATGCCAGTCTAACGCCAGTGCATGCCGAATTCACACTTACCCCATCCCATATCCCCTCCCAGGAGCAGAGGAATACTGGTAGAAACATCATCTTACTAGGTATCAGCCATCGTCCTTTTGGAGAAGAACGAGACCAAGTCCTGATGTGCCCAAAATTGACGCCGTTGCCCGGTGACCCCTAATAATAATAATTTCCATTACCCAATTAACTGTATTTATATTAATTTAAATAGATTATCAATTAATTAATCGAACAATGTCTACTAATTTTCCTTATCTAATTATACGAATGAGTCCCTGAGCTAATCAAGTTGTACATAAAACTCTGGAATATATGTATTACTATCGACGCATTCTCACTTATATAGCGTGCACATTTTTATTATCATGACCTAGAGATGATAAAATTTTCACCCTATAAACCCACTTTCATACGTCATAAAAGTATTCGCACGTAACAACCTAGGTCGCTTATTGACAATTAGTCTGGTACCTAACGGTTCGATCCAGTGACAATGCATTCATAGTTAATTTGTAATTTAATGCGCGATCACCAGTCCCAGCACATTCAAGTGCAACCGACCTGTGAGAATAGCTCGGTTGATTATCAACGGTGTATGTGATGCATACGCAAGTGTGTTTTACGACCATTCTGAGGATATTCCATTGATAATATTATGGGCATGCTAATTGTCAACATGGTAATTTTAAAACAACACCTCATTATTATCGCAGGTGATTAAAATGTTTTACTTCTGTCGAAGTCTTTATTTACTTCAGTCGCGTAGGGAGGTGCTCTGTTATTTCTATCTTACAAATCAATATCAATTCTATTTTGTTCTACCATTTTACTTTGTCCTATAGGGATGTTCATTGATTTTTTTTTTGTTTTTTCTTCCTAAAAAATAGACCGTAAATAACATTGTTGATCATTAAAAACTATGTTCAAATCTGATAAAAACAAAGAACCTTATAACCTTTTAATAATTATGGTAAATAGTGCTTTTACAGTAACTGTATAGGAAATCTTTACTAAGAAATAAAAAATAAGTGTCTGTTAGTAATGTCAAAATTTTAAATATATTTGTCCGTCTGCCTATTTCTTTGTTCCGGGTAATCTTCGGAACGGGCTGAACCGATTTTGACCGGACTTTTTTTTGTTAGGAATTTAAAAAAATTATTAGAATTCCGTATTAAAAAAAAAAAAAATGCAGTAAATGATATATGAAACGTCTCAGCTAGTACTGCAATAAGACGTCACACTAACGCGTTTCGTATAAATTCTATACTAACAATCGTTTTGCGGGAAATGAATAAAGCATCCCCTCTTGATCGACATCGAAAACTTTAAATAGCCTTAAATGCATCAAAATTGTATTAGCCAAATGATTTTTTTTTAAGTTTAGGTATATTATTTTATTTATTTTTCTTATTACACGCTATCCATGTGGTACCAGATAGGAAGAGTATCACCTGATAGATATCGGGAAGATTCCCGCAGGTGTCGTAAAAGGCGACTCACGGATAAGCCAGGGGACGGGCAGCAGCATCCTCTGGGAATCACAAACAACTACTGCCAACCGCCAACCCAAATCGCTAGCCAAGCGTGGCGATTATGGCAATTCCTTCCCTTTTTGGGGGAGACCCATGTACAGCAGTGGACGTCTTTCGGTTGAATCAATCAATCAATTATTCACTAAATCTGTTATACATACTATTACTAAATTACTACTATATAAAGAGGTAAAAATGATTTTTGAAGTTATACTCTTATACTCTTAGGGAAAATGATGAGAGTAAATTTTTACGTTGCGCGCGCTCATCGGCACGAAAAACCAACACCCTGAAGTTAGCTGTCAACGTTTTAGTTTTTTCTATATTACGTCAAAGAAGTATAACTTCTTACGTGCGTACACAAGTACACACACACTTTTTATTTTGGATTTAAATTCAAACCAGTCATATTTTTATAATGGTACGTGATTTCAATGTAAAAGTAGGTAATACAGTTAATCATACTACCAAAAGAAATGTATCTAATAGTTTTGTGTGGTAAATAAATGTATCTGATTTTTTTTTGTCGGCACGCTAATGAATGTACCGTAATATTTACCTTACTTGACGGTATGGAGTAGAAACACTCAGGCGAAGAGCGGTATATCCTGGGCTCTTCTCTAAAGTACTCTCGACGTAAACGGGTTTACACTTTATACGCCACCCCGGAATAACGTTTCACATTGTAAAATTTAAGACCGAGGAAATTATGTTTTTGAGACGAGTAGTACATACTTTACATATAGACGGGAGACTTTGATTTTGTTGTGGTAGATTGGGACATAAGAAATACGTATAAGCATTTGAGAATTGTATTTTTTTAAAATACAACTAAATGAAATTTGTTTTTAAAAGTTCGTTTAATTATTTAACAATTTTATTTATTGGCATTATAATTTTAGTTAATTCATGTTCCACGTGCTTTTTTGTATAAGATAGTTAATGCGTGAAATAATAAATATAATACTGCAATTTCCGATAAAGTAAAATAAAATCTTAAAAATACGTTTCCTAAGAACAGACAAGTAATACTCAAGTCATGATAAGCGAACAAATCGATAAATTGTTAAATTTGGAACGTAAAGACACTAATGGTTACGAAGTGTTATAAAAATTTAAATACAATAAAAATACTGTAAATGAAAATGGGGGTCCTTTGAGGAATCATCACCTCAAAACTACTGAACGTATCGGGATGAGACTACTACCATTCGACGCGGAATTTTTACGTAGCTGATTATAGATGCTTATTTTGCATTTCATTCCATAGAACCTTCCTCATTTCATTTTACTCTTATATACATTTTTTCCGCGCTAATAAAAACAAAAGGCTCTCATTTTACTTCATTCATTTGTTTTTTTAGGTTAGTTATATGGACTTTTTCACTTATCCCTAAAGAACATATAAAACGCGGGCGCAGCGGCTGGCACACAGCTAGTAACATATTTAATATTTGTAAATTTTAACGTTAAAAGAAGAAGCCAGTGGGTTACGGACAATTTGTAAGACCGGAGTGGTTTTGGAGTAAAATCAAAGTGTCCCCGCAAGCGGTTTTACTACGCAGCTCACGCCGCGTGGGGACCGTAACCCAATTACTGTTATTACAGACTTGCTATTATTTAGACGTGACGTAGCATAAATAGATATAATATTTCTCTGTCGATTTTCCAAAGAAAGTATAGACTTAAATCTATTTTTTTTTTGCGCTGTAGTTTTTTTATATATATGCGATGTTATTGGTGGGCATAATTATATTCGTACATAACATCACGCTTCTCTCCTATACTAGTTTTGCATGGTGGTAGGGCATTTTCTAATGATGCCCGCCTGGGTAGCTACCATCCTCAAGTTTGAAAACCTGTCACCAAATATCAATAAGTGTGTCCCGGCAGCATCACTTGAGAACCAATACCTAGGTTTAGTGTGTTTACCATCGTGGACCACATCGTCACTTAACATCAGGTGAGATTGTGATCAAAGCACTGAGTCTATATCGTGTAAAAAAAACATAAAGGGTAGGCAGAAACTACATCCTTTCACTTACTACGATCCTGACACACGTACAAGCGATTACATCCTCTTCGGTTACGGGTAGTTTTAACCCGGCCTTTCTTCAGAACGTCCTCGATCTGGTCGAAATACATATTCGCCTTGGACGCAATGAATCCGCTCGCCTAATAAATTTGTTTCATAAATTTTCTTTCATCAATCCTCTTCACATGTCCAAACCAATTCATTAGAAATGAACAAAACGGGTAAACTTAGAAGGAAGTTACTTTTTAAAAATTATTGCCAGAACAGAGATTGTTGTTTAGGGGTCATCCAAGTATTACTTAAGCAAATTTTTGTACACTTTTAACCCGTCTCGCCCTTAATATTAAGGTAAGCAAAGTTATTACCCTTCCCGAATACGCTACGTTCACTAAGACATAAGACGTTCACTGCTGAGCATAGATCTCCTTCAATTAAGGCGGGAGGGGGTTGGGGGGTTACCATAACCGCCACGGTTAGCAGGGAATTGGCGATCGCTGTCCGGTCTTTTTGGTACTCAGAGGATGCTGCTCTCCATCCCCTGGTTTATATCCCCCAGCCGCCTTTTACGAAAACCACAGGAAGGTGGTACTAATCTTAGCCGGCACCGTACGGATTACGTTAGCACTGGCATAATTTTGATGAAAAAAAAAAAAAATCGAAAATTACCTATAAATATAAAATAAATATAGCTTATGAAATTCAGATCTCCCGTCCCCCATGCCACCAAAAATAAACAAAGCGTTATGCCCTCGTACTTCATTATTGCTTATGTAAAACTTAAACGGCCTATTAACAACAAGTTTCTAAATTCGCACTTTGTGTAGCTAGCATTAGAAAATAGTTTATGGGCAGCTTACTCTTTCTTACTTTATGCTTACACTATTATTGTATCGTATAAGTGTATAAAGTAACAACCACAAGGAAAGAAATTTTAAAATACTTACGAGTATATTATTTACATAGGACTTCTTCCATCCATCCATTCAACCGAAAGACGTCCACTGCTGGACATAGGTTTCTCCCAAAGATCTCCACGACGACCGGTCTTGCGCCACCCGCATCCAGCGGTTTCCCGTGATCTTCGCCAGATCGTCATTCCACCTTGTGGGAGACCTACCTACGCTATGTATTCAATGTACATATATATTTATAAAAAAAACTGTAAAAGAATAAAAATTGTACATTCAATGTATTTTAGAAAAAACAGTATGAGAGGAGTTTAAAATGATTTTAAAATAATACCCGCCTGGGTACTACAATCAAGTTATAAAACCTGTCGACAAATACCAATAGGTGTATTCTATCAACATCACTTGAGAACCAGTACCTCTAAGCTTAAGGGGTTTACCATCCTGGACCACATCGTCACTTAACATCAGGTGATATTGTGATCAAAGCACTGAACCTACATCGTATACAAAAAAAAATTAAAATACATTTGTATGATTTTTGGCATTTTTGTTTATCCGTCTATCGACTGTACAGACATAACACAAAAACAAAAATGTATTTTGATGAAAATTTGAGGAAGTAGTCTCGCAGTAATATATAGGATTAAAACAAAGCTTGAAAACTAAAGTTGATGTAAAAGAGGATGGAAATTTGTATGGGAATGAAGTTAGACTAATTAGTATTTAAGTGGCTTCAGCACTCGCCCTCAAAGTCACGGTGAGGCTGTAAATACCCTTCTGGTCAACAGCATTAGCAAGGTTAGAAAAAAAAGGTATTAGTTATGAAAGAAGTAGTCTATATCTCAGAGTAATGTTTAGAATTAAAAAAAAAAAAAACATAGTCCGAAGTTGGTGTTAAATGGAAATCAAATTTGCATGAAAGTGTTTAATTTGATATCCGAATTGTATCTTTATTTTATTTGAAAGCGTCGTATTAGAAACACGGAATTCCACGCGAACCGACTCTCAAGGATAGTTAGTATTTTAATAAAAACATTATGCATGTACAATTTCTATATTTTCGTACATCTGTGGAATTATCAGGACTCCTTCCGGCCAAATCTTGGACCCCCAAAAAGCCTATTTCTCGACTGAGTGAGGGTGCATCACTGTATCTATATTATCTCTCCGTGCAGACTGCGTAAACGAAGTGGTCGCTTGACAAAATGCTAAAAGTTTATTTAATTCTAGCTTCCTACATTATTTATACCCGCGTTTTGAGTTAACTTTATACTTTAATTTGTACGAAGATTTATTTATTTCTTATTATATAGAATATTTTAAGTGTTCGAGAGAGACAAATTATTTTATAAGATAGCAAAATTAGCTTTAGTGAAGATTTAATAGCGTATGTTGCTCGGAATATCTGTGAAGTGCTTACCTTCTAAAGATAAAAAAAAATGATAACCGTCAAAAAGTTGTCATATTTCAAATGATCAAAGTGTAAAATTTATTATTAACTTTATGATATCTATAGTAATAAATAAAATTGAAGTGTCTGATTGTAATGCCAAAATAATATTTTCTTACTAAATACATATGAATGTATATACGGACACACATACCAAAAATACAGTTTTTAAAATGTTTGTCTGTCTGTTTGTTTCGGGTAATCTCCGAAATGGCTGAGCCTATTTTAAACCTAAATTATACTATAACGTTGACAAAATTATTGATATCCGATATTTTGCAAATTTCAATCCCTAAATGAGATTGAGGTTACTGCAATAAATAACAAAACCATTATTAACACATAAAATTTACAAATATGACTACGCTCATAAATATGTATTCCTTTGACTAAGACATAGTAGGATTTACAGGAAGCAAGGGGTTCATATTTCAGTCGAGTAGATCGTAAATATTGTAAGAGGATCATACCGGGTCATACGTTACACTCAGGGGTCGCAGATGTTTACAAAAAAATTATATTATAATAAATGTAACAAGAAATTGTATCATTTTCGAGGTACTGTCTATCTGTATTACGTAAGAAAAGTTTAGGACAACTTTTAGAACTGTCTAACTCAGCAAATAGTAAGCAAAACTCTGAGCCTCCTACCCTCGTGATTACGTAAACATGGGCATTATTTAAAAAAAAAACGAAAGCTAATAAGTATATATTGCTTATGTAATCACTATTCAGATCAACGCCCCCCCGGTCCCCCATGTCATCAAGAATAAGCTGTGCATAGACCCACGTCTATAATTAATCAATTGTCTAAAATTGTCAGTACAGATGTAACGATTAAGCGATGAAGACTCATGTATTGGTAATGGTGGTCGGATTCATCGATGGCGGTCGCATCGATGGGCGTAGAATTGAATCCACCGGTCTTAATAATACATAAAATTACTAATAAAATAAAATTGAAGTGTCTGTCTGTGATGTCAAAATTTATTTTTCTACTAAATAGATGTGAATGTATTATATAATACGATACATATACCAAAAACACAATTAATATTAAAAAAATCTGTCTGTCTGTGTGTTTGTTCCGGGTAATCTCCGGAACGGCGGGACCGATTTTGACGGGACTTTTTTTGGTAGGTAGCTGAAGTTATTCTGCGTAACTTTTATTTTCGAAAATAATTAGGGTTCCGCGTTAAAGAATGAAAACTGAATAAAATCCAATTCAATGGATAGTTTTACGGGAAAATCTTTGATATTATGATAAATATTTTTAATTTATAAAAATACTTTAGAAAAATAACTAGAGTTCCGTATAAAAATTTAAAACGTAGTAAATAATATATGAAATGCTGGCGCAGCCTTGGGCACACAGCTAGTCTATGATAAACCTAAATGAAGGTGGTGGTGTAGTGAGCGAAACGAAGGACCATCAAATTACTCGGTAGCTTTATCGCCGATTTTGAGGCTTTCTACTCTTTATCAATTTTTCTGGCCCACCAAGTAACCGCATCCAGTCGTAAAATCTCGACTTACCTGGTGCGCCGTGATGTAGATACTTCGCCTTAACGCGATCTGCGTCGGCTTCTCAGTATTGAGCAGCCGCTCTCATCCACTTATCTTTCACTATTGATATCATTCTATTACTCCTTAACTTCTCCTGTCACTCAAGCTTTTCTTGTTGTATTAATTTCTAATGTAATCCATTTTCAATATGTCATACATCCATAAAAAAAAACAATGAAATTTAAGTTTATGTTTGTAATATCACAATAATAGTTTTTTTCCTAAATACATATGAATGTTTATATCAAAAAAACAATTTTTCAATTTTATGTTTGTCTGTATGTTTGTTATGGCTAATTTCCAGAATGGGTGGACCGATTTTGACTGAAAATATTAAGAAAATTGATTAGGGTTCCGTGTAAAAAATAGTAAATAAAATCAATAGTCAGTTGTATAACTGACTATAATGTTTGAATTTGTGAGGAATATCTTTAATTGCTTATATATAAATAACTTAGGGTCTGTATAACAAAAAAATATCCCATCTTTTTCATATTATTGTTTAAAAACTATAGTAGGTAGTGAAAAATATGATACACAGGCGGAGCAGCAGGAACAGATAGTCTGAACGTAAATGTTCGTAAACATTTAAAGACGATTTTTCTGAAGGTAAGATTGCCGTTTTTTAACATGCTTATACTTTCGTATAAAGATTGCACACATAGCATGAAAGAGTGTGTTTAGGACAATTAATATACGAAATTTAAAAGCTCTCTTACACAATTAATTGCTTTTAAAATTTAAAAATACCTAATTCTACAGTATGACGTATGTCTCTGATAATAAAGCCCTTTTGATGTTTATTTACAGAGTTTATTTAGGTTTAAAATACACAGATTACACTGAGATTTGATACGTCTATTTCATTGTAACTTTCTCATGTTTTCATATCTACTCGCTCAATCCAATTAATCAATTTATTTGTTATAACTTAAAATAATTTTCTAGTTAACTCGTTAATCAGTTTTAACTATTTTCGTTTATTTAAAAAATTTAACAGCTCGTATCCTGTCTTGGATTTATTCCCGGGTGGATTAGGAGCCGTAAATTATTTTCTTTCGGCTTGAATTACTGCCGGTTCGGCCGACGGACCGTTGTTTTATGCGTTCAAACGAGTGACATATAATTTTACATCCTTTTATATATACGAACATCTGTATTTTTGGTATTAACTCGAACTGAAAATGCTATTAGTTTAATGAACCTTTCATATAGTAGAGAATGTTATATTGTTTCGACTATTAACAGTGCAATCTGTGAACCGATCGTCTAGGAGCCATTCATAAATTACGTCACACGAATTTCATAAGATTTTATCACAGCTGGTTGCATTTTTGAAACTAAGGGTAGTTTCCCTAGTGACTTCCCTAGTATGATGTCACGTATTTTGAAAATTTGCATCTAGAAATGCACTTTCGAAATTAATTTTATTTCCTTTGAAAATATTATAAATATTGACATCAAAACACACATATGATTTTTTTAATGTGAAGCCACAGGACTTCCCGTTCGTTGATACACTTCGTCGACCCCCTCCCCAGGCGTTAACGTAAGACGTAATTTATGGTTGCTTGTAAAATCTCATACCATCAGTCTATGGTTTTAAATCTCTGTGGTGTCGCGAAGTGATTGAAGCTAGATTATAACCATTATTTTAAATTTGAAGAAAGAAACTGTTTTTTTTTTATGAAAAAAGAAAAATCTATTGACAAACAACTGACAATAAAATAAATTATAGTTTAAAAAACTAAATAAATAATACGCTTCAATTCCCTAAAACCAGTACATTTTTTTTTACCAAATATTTAATGTGTTGCACCCGTAATCGTAACCGCTTTAATAAATTTAGCACTGTCTATGCAGTGTTCTACGTAACTTATCCATCGATCCATCCATTCAACTGAAAGACGTCCACCGCTGGACATAGGGCTCCCCAAAGATCTTCACGACGACCGGTATTGCGCCACCCGCATCCAGCGGATTCATGCGACTTTCACCAGCCACAGGTCCACCTTATGGGGGCCTACCCACACTGCGTCTTCCGGTACGCGGCAACCATTCGGGAACCCGTTGAACCCTGCGGGCATCCGTTCTACGAGCAATGTGTCCAGTGCCACTTTAGTTTGGCAATTTTTCGGGCAACGTCAGTGACTTTGGTTCTTCTATGGCAATCAACTCTCTCATGAAGCTCAAAGTTACCCAAAGGGCAATGGACAGGGCTATGCTCGAAGTTTTTTCTGCGTGACGTAACTTATACGTGTGTCAAAATGTTTATTAGTTCACAAAATTTTGCCAAAACATTGTAAAACCTCATTGTCACGTTAAAATAATTGAAAAACATATTTCCCCTTATTTTCACTGGATGGTAACACTTGTATCATTCTTATTAATTACGATGAAAATAAATCTGTCACAAGCTCCTTGCTATGGGTCCTAGATAAATGTGCACAATTTAAATTTCATCAGAAATTTTCAAGGCAATGATAATTAAGTTGAAAAATTCTAACATACACATAGATACTTAGATGCAGGCGAAACTAATTTTTTACCAAAAGTTTAGACTTTTTCAAGCTACATGAGGACTGACAACATTTCCACTAAGTCATAATCGCATCAAAGTGGATAAAAGTTTATGTTACCACAATATTTATTTATGTACATTATGGAAACATACCTATGATTTTACTTGTTATTACTTATATTATAAACGGAATCATACTCCCAATAAAGTTTCCACTAAAATTAACTTATTAAATTATAGGTCGGTAATTTATAGCATATCTATCTATCTATTCAACCGAAAAAACGTCCACTGCTGGATATAGGTCTCCCCTAAAGATCTCCACGACGACCGGTCTTGCGCTACCCGCATCCGGCGGATTTCCGCGACCTTCACCAGGTCGTCGGTATACCTTGTAGGTGGCCTTACCCACGCTACGTTTTCCGGTGCGTGGTACCCATTCGAGAACCCGTTAGCCCCATCTGGCATCGGTCCTGCGAGTAATGTGCTCAGCCCATTGTCATTTAAGTTTTGCCATTCTTCGGCCAATGTAGGTTGCTTTGGTTCTTCTGTGGATCTCCTCATTCCTGATTCGATCACGCAGTGAAATAACAAACATAGCCCTCTCCATTGCCATTTAAGCAATTTTGAGCTTCCTTATTAGGCCCATTGTAAGCGACCACATCTCAGTGCCGTATGTCATTACTGGCAACACAAACTGGAGACACTGCGATATCTCGGACGAGAAGATTATGCGTAGATATGAATACTTTTACCTTTGGGATTTAATATTGCCCTATTGTATTCACTATTACTGTATTAATTTAAAAAGTGCAATGTGGAGATTATAGCAAAGTATTTAAGCGCCATTAGTTCGTCTATTAAATTACCTATATTTCTAAATTTACTTACAAAGATTATTGTTAAGTATCAGTGCCTGCGAAACCACGTGTAAAATTACGCTACAATTTTATTGAAATATAGAAACATATTAATATACCTTCGATATTAAACTAAATATGATTTATTTTCATACAAATGTGCATCCCCATTTGTCTTTACTAACGAAAATATTAGAAATGTGTCCCGTTATTAATTCTGAACTACTTTTTTACAAGTATTCTGTATTAATCATAGGAAGTAGGGGAGCGACCTTTGGTTTGCTATTTGCGAAATCTACGAAGACGATCTAGTGAGTGTAGTGTTTCAATAGGGCGAGACCACTCACCTTTACCACCGCTGCGAAGTCGTTCGTCAGTGCCGATGTCTTTGTTATGGGTTGCGAACTTATACCACATATACTATGAAACGAAGTTGTATGTCCAAATTATCCATACACGTGTCACTCCGATATAATCACTGCACACAATAGTCCACACGTCTGTACGCCGAGGATTGTATGACGAGACTCTTCGGGTAGCGGTTGCAAGGTGCCGGTGGCGACCACGACCAAAATGTCCCACTACCCTCACTAGATTAGTTCACGATGTCCAACCAAAAAAAAAAAAAAACAATCTACCAGAACTACATGAGTAAATGCGCGGCTCCAACAGGTCTCTATGCCAATATTCATTAATATAGTATCTTATTTCTTCGGTATTAAAACATTAATTTCTTCAGCATTAGATACATTTTATAAAATTAATCAGCTTATATTTCAACAAGAAGGCAAAATTTAATACCAAAATTGTTAGGGATGTTAATTACGAGCTTACTGCATCTAATGCCTCTACAGGCGCCCGATTTTTGCTAATTAGGCGATATAGACAGTTCAATGATGGAGTAATCTCAGCTTAATTATTTTCCTTATGTCCAAGAGCTCTCGTAACAATTTAAACATTTTGTAAAAGGAATTTTGGCTATTTTCCTATTCAATTTCAAGATTTGTACCATTTTGAAACTTGTAGCTAAACCATTTAGAAATCTATTTTAAATTACTATTATTTCTGTAACCTAGCGAGCCGTCCCGGCTTTGCAAGAGTATATAGAAATATCTAATCTAAAAAAACAAATATAGCCAAAATAACTTTCTGCTTACCGAATGTCCTATAAATAGAATTAACATCCAATCCGAATTTTGTTTTTTCATCGAGCCACGATAAGATTACCATTTATCTGTTGAGACTTTGTCAATTCTTACTTTTGGAAGGCCCTAAACCTTTTTTAATCTGGTATAATATACATGTTGATTTCATAGTAAGTAGATTGCAATTTTCTATAATAATTTCTTTACTGACAAATAGAGATATTAAATTAAAATTGGTAAAATAAAAACCTTGGATACTAACTTAGAAAGTTAAACTGGTGACACCTAAAATAGAAGCACGATTAAGTTTAAGGAAAGCTGGTACTGAACGACTTCATAAAATCTATTCAAAACTTCATTACCGGCAACATCCGTATGCCCAAGTCGCCGTCTACATGTAGGCACCGTTTGACTGATTGAGCCATTTTTAGACGCGCAGGAAGAGCGGTCGCCGCACCGAAACTATGATCATACCAATTATCACCCCTATCATAAGTCACTGTAGGGTACAGTGTCCGTGATATATACGAACTATATTTATAAACATTTGAAATATCATATTATTATTACAGCGTTTTCGTCATTATTACGCACAATGGTGATAAACTTTGCGATATAATAGCATAACACAGATCTTTGTGTTATAAGAATGATTGTCAATTGTTTATGCCTGAATGTTAAATTTATGCTTATCAATGTTTTGTTACAATTGTATATTAAGTAATTCTGATGTATAATTATGGTGTGCGAGGCTCTAATTATATAATACATACAAATATTGTGTCCGAATAAGATTTAATTTGTTAAATGTTAATCCATATCGTCATCATTTATTAAATAAAAATATAAGATATAAGAGTAAAAATATTGTATTCTTAACAAAACATTTTTATTTATTTGAATTATTAAGAAATTTTTTTAAATTAAAGAATTTTTAAGAAAAATATTTTGTCATAATAATAATAATACTGAATTAACTTAAATTTTAAATCATTCTGTTACGTAAATATATAACTTCCTTTTTTGGATTTCTATTCAGGAGAGTAGACGTTTTTTACTCGATTTTAAAACACAAATCTATAACAGAGATTTCTCCTTGAAAGGGAAATACATTGATGTACGGGTAACAATATCTCAGTGAAGTTAACCGGAAAGTTTGACTTCAATTGAAACAATCCTTTGAGGATTTATACAGCGTTCACTCAAGTTCTCGAGATTTCAGCCGGCTTTTTGTGGAATTAATTTGGTTGTGATGTCGTAACGGATTGTTTTTTTTTTATTATTATTTTCTGTAAAATGATTTTGTAATAACTCATATAAATTCAATATTTGTGTATGCTTTAATATGAAATTAATGGCTGTGTAGGAAATTATTTGCAACTACATGTAGAAAATTTATTATAATAATTTTAATATTAGTGTCCAAGTTACGTATAATGCTTTAATTATTTAGATAATGTTTATGAACTAAATATATGAAAAAGAAACTATGTATTCAATATTATTTTTAAAGTAATTCACTACATTATAGACTTTGGTGAGAAGACCAAGAGTGTAAGTTCAAATGCATAATATATTTCCAACATCGTATGTAACCAATAGTTCTTTGAGTAACTCAATCCTTCGTTCAAAGGGACAATCACCTCGAATAGATTGCCCAATGTACTTTAGATCCTAGTACATGACTCTTCTTTTACTTATTCAATTTATTTTCCAAAGAGTATAAAGTATACTAAAAGTGTCAATGTGTCGTTTTCGATGTAAATTATTAGAAATACTGCAAAGTTCTGTCACCGTTGGCTTGTTTATCCGTATCGGTGATTTTAATATGGATTAGATTTAAATATATCAATATATATTATTTGCTGTTCGTGTTTTTCTTTTAAAATGTTTTATGAGTTTTTATTTCATTAGAAATAAAATGACATTAAAATGTAAATACTTATTTAGTATTTAAGTTATGTTTATATTACATGCTATACTAGATGAAGCCCGCGTCTTGGTTTACGTGTAAGAATTTTGTAAATACTAATTTTGGAGTGGGAAAACGTAATGGTTTGGTAATGGTAAAGATTAGGTTTTTGTTTCTGGACGAATCGTGTATTAATATGAAAACTACTACCATTATATAGCTAAATAAATTATAAATTTGCATATTTTTTAGGTATTTTGCTTGTAAATGTCAATTAATCAAACCCAAAAAGAAACATCAAGTGCCGAGACTTCGGACCTTATTGATTTTAAGAATACAGTAGGAATCCTTTAAACAGTACGTTCCACATATGCAAACACTATTTGTTGAATCTCACTCTGTTACGTGCACATTATTTTAAGTGGTAGGCTGACGTTATATGCACATAACCTTACTCAATATGGTCGATTAAGAAACTATTTTTAAATTGAAAAATTTCCTACCAACGTCATAAACAATGTACAATTCATCTAAATACGTTTATTTTCAACAGTTTTATGAGTTCGAAATCTGTTTATTTTGGATAGAGTTTACTTTGATGTCAGGTAAGCGGAAATTTAAAATACCGTTGATGCCGCATCCAGGGCTGTTTTATCCAGTGCGTGCATCTGCATCCCCGCGGGACTATGGTTGTGCCGGCGGCTGTACTGGGGCCGACAGGGCGGCATCGATCCGCCCCAGTCTTGTGCCGTGCGCCCCGCAAGTAGGACGAGTACCCGCCCGCCTGCCGCGAAGCCTTCGCGTTTAGGCGGGAATACATAATCGAGCGTATTCTTGAAGTAAATACTATCGCAGAAAAGATTTCGTTTAAAACGTCAGATAGTGGTAATATGTGGGTCGATATTTTAGTTTATATTTTGATATTTTATGTGACGAAATACTTTACGAGTTTACATATGTTTTAAATTACTTATCGAATAGTACTATAATAATAATGTAAAAAATATAATTCTGTTTTGTTTTATGAAGTGGTTAAACAGTTTTTCGGCGGGAAAATTACAAACAATAGTGTTTACTATAATTGTATTATAGTCCTAAAACCCGAGAAGTTTTAGACTTATTTTTAATTGGATTTAGTATTTTCTAATACTTTAACTATTCCGTTATTTTTATTTGAGCATTATCGTTTACGAATCTATATTTTAAAAGTGATTTCTTGAATGATAAAAGTGAAATGATTGAAAGTCCTATATCAAATAAAAGAATGAGGATACATTTTCAAGATCAAATATTATCTGGGTTTTGTTCATATAAACTATAAACATAGTATACATATACGAATCTTATGGGCGTAAGTTAACAAACTCAACCATCACACATTTGATATTAATTCGTCATCTCAATTAAGTGATTTATAAAGTAGTATAATGTTGTTTTTTTTTTTTTTTTTAATAATTTTTGACATTTAACATTGACGTTAGTCTAGTCACTAGACTCCAGTGAAACTTGAAACTTGCATGAACATATTTATAAATTGTTATCACTAAAGAAAAACAAAAGTTTAAAATTTGCGTAATGATTTATTCCTTTTAAATCTAAATAAATATAAACGCTGAATAAAATAAATTAAAAAGCTTTACTTTTTGATCATAATTAACCCCTTGAGCACTAATCTGGCGTGTACGTCAGCTTTCCATTGATTTCCTATTGTCTTTCTATTGTCTCATTTTTATGGGTATTCGACATATTAAACATCCCAATAAGGTTTTTGAGGAATGAAAATTGGGAAAGTTTATTAATGGGATTTTTATAATTAATCGTTATTAAAAAGGATCACAAGAGAAACCTACTATTATTATAAATTCTGTAAGTTCGGCTAGTGCTGTAATAAAGTCTTTTTGGAATATAAAAATAGTTGTGTCAAAACCGGAACGCTTACGTGGGCGGTTACAGTATACCTTAATCCGACTAATCTAATAATTATGTTGCTATTGAATATCTCGATGGCCTACGAACTTCTATAGTATAATAATTAATAACGATTAACCTTGGCCGTGAGGCAGAATAATTTTAAATTTAACTGATTTGATGAGTATAAATGACAATTAATGACATAAAGAGCTTCTGTATAATAAATGCATTAGACTAGACAGTCATGATTCGATTGTCAAAATGATTGAAAACGTTCACTAAGTTTTGATAATAAAAAAAAACTAAAGTCTGTATCGTCATTTATTTTTCTCTATATCGAATAATAACTTTTATTTTTATCGTAATTTCAGTTTATTATTAGATTAATTTGATTTTTTTGTATACGCTTTTGAATAAAATAATATGGCTATTCTGTAATCGCATAATTTCTTGGGAATTAATCGAGACAATAATATAATTTATTAGTGTTAAAATAAATCAATTTTAACTTTTTTAGTTTTCACGATTCAAAACACTTCCACGTCGCAAAGATTTCTAATATGTGTCTTTGATGTTTTGATGTAATATGTATAACTGTCTGTCAAACATAATGAGTGTTTTTAACTTACCGTATTGTACCCATAAAAGCAGTTGCGATACACAATCAGGGAATTAATTGTTTTGAAAGATCACCCTTTCTTTAACGTTGTTTTTTATAATATAGAAATTGCTTTAAATTATGGCCATTACTTATCCTATACAGTGTATCTTTGTGACGTGTAAATACTACATAATATAGAAAGTTTTTAAACAGAGTATATTATGGTATAACCTTCTCTATATAAAACACGTGAAAAAAATTTTGAATGAAATGATTCTTCGTTTAACTGGAAATATAACGTATTGTGCACAAATACGTTGTAGATTCAGGAGATTAATGTAAATTGTGATAGGGTGTGCGTATCGGGAAGGCGATTCTCCATCAGGAACATGTCAGAGGCGATTAGTTACACGTCCCGCGCACGTCCCACCTCTCCCCTAAGCCTTCGTACGGCCTACTATCCTAATCCTTGCTCACAAATTCCGTGCTGGATCTCAAACAGACATAGGTTTTATAAAGTTATAATAAAACAACATTTCTCTTTCGAAAAAATATTTTTATTAAATGTCTTGACATATATTATTTGTACCGTGATGTTATGTCTTTGCTGTGTTACCATTTCTTGGACAAGCTCTTTTTCTTCCTCTAAAATTTTGCCAGCGTCATGTTATAAGTTATATTTTAAATGTTATGTAAACGTTTCCGAGGTCCAGCAGAACGGGTGGCTAATCTTACAAGAAATTTCCTTGTGGTTTTCGTGGCATCTCAGAATAAATGATTCGCAATATTATTTCCAATACACTTAATCTGTGCACGATAACCATAATCATAGAAAACGTTACCAAAATTACACAATATAGAGTCAAAAATGCAAGTTAATGGATTAAAGACAACAACTGCTACATGACAGGCTTAGATTCCGTAAAAAAAGGCTGGATTTTCAAAATTTTTTAGTTCAGTGAACCAACGACATAACATTATTTTGGTGATAATTATTATATAATTACAATGTAGTAATTATTATGATGTGATAATATTAGGATGAATTTAATTATTTACATTTAATATTTTTTCTTAATATCTGGTAATAATATAAAGAAACAATTTAATACCATAAAATGATATTATGTGATATGATAATTGAAAAAAAAAAAACAAAAAAGATTAATAATTAAAATAAATTTAGAGTTTATAATTAGTTTTCTCTTACAGTAAACAAATTATCTATCGAATATACATAACGTGCGAAGTTCGTTAATATTATCAATTTTGAAAAATAGTTAATGAGTATTTTCTAAGAAAAGTTATTTTAGACAGCGACCGGATGCCGTGGCGAGAGACGGATCGGTTCCGGACAGATGAAAATAAAAGAGATCGGCTCATTAAGCCCATAAACACAATGAAGAATAACATTAATAAAGTATAAATTAATGAAAAAAAAAACCGAGGTAAACAGTTCTAATTATAAATTATTATGTTTATAGATCTTAGCGCTATAATTATTACTTTGTGATTATCGAAATAGAAACAACACATGATTACTGAATTATTAAATTCCATGAAAACTATTAAGTCACTGGTTTCTATAGTTGTGACGCCCTAAGTCCAATTGGGTGCTTTGATTAAACAACTAATAATATTAGTTCAATTTATATAAAGCAATAAAATAATTCGTCCGATGGGACAGGCTAGGAGACTTTTTTGTCGATACCGCTTATTCTGTTGTCGCGTATGAAGTTCAAACTTGTATCAACACTTTAACAAGAAGATGGCACCTCAGAATAAACACTTCGTGCTATTATTTTGAATTCACTTCACTTGAACGCAATAACCAAACTGTATTAAGTAAATCGCCATCAAAATCACACAATATCCAGGGTCAGGGTCAGGGTCCAGTAACACAAGTTATTGAATTAAAAATAACAGCTGCTACGTTGCAGACTGAGGTGCCGGCAAAAAGCCCAAATATACATGACTTTAAAAACTAAACAAATTTAATTCACATTGATAAATAGTCTATATAACCTTAACGTTGTTTAAAATTTCAATTTTATTTATCGACTCGAGAAATCTCGGCCCAAAAATTATTAATAAGCCATTCTCACGTACCGGATAATGGGCATGCACGTGTTATCAACTTATCCGCTGACTTTGTGCGCGCAATAATTACATAATTGGTCAGCGCCCCCTCGGTCACCCGTTAAGGGCATTTGCATTTTAATCACGCGTTGATTTGAAATAATGCCCTCTTTGTTAGCATATAAATTACTATATTTTTGTAAACTCATACGATGTGTGAAAAAGAATTCTGACATTGTGCTAATATGTACGGGTCAAATAATATTTATAGTCTGTAAAATATAGCTTGATTAAAATGACAGCTCTCAAACGAATGTGACTAGTGCTGTGAAATTATCGATGACATGAATAGTTAAAAGTGCGTATGATATAAGCAGTATTTTAAAGCATTCAAATATTAGTATTAGACTGAAATAAATTTAAACTTAATTTGTTTATTGACTTATTTGTATACAGCTTAATTTAGTATCTACAATATTATCAGAATTAAAATTCCTGGAACAATCCAAGAGATTAATTATTAATTCTTCGTCACATACGGAATCAAAGCGGACATAGAGTTCTAAATTTTCTATCATAATTTCCTGCATATTATTGATCATTTTATTTCTTCCGGTCATCTGGTGTAACATGTGCACATGCATTGTTTAATAAGCTTATTGTCCTCCATCGACAAATCTCCAAATTTTTCTTTGCTGATTCTTGACAAAATAACTCTAATACCAAGCGTGTCAGCAACTCGGTCTCATACTTGTGACAACGGTAACAAAGGCCCGTCATATTGATTTTCGCGTTCTAAATATTCACGTAGACGAACTAAAAACTCCCCTTTGAGTTTCACTATTTAAAACAGTTTTTCTAAACTTTTTTGGCATTTAAGCAATAAAATAAAAATAAAATATCAACAAAAGAACGGAACAAAACAATGAAACACATACAAAATCATAATAACAAGTATCAAATTATGTGAAATTATTGAAAATTTTGATATGTGATAATAATCCAGATTGATGCGTTCAGTATTGCCGGTGTAAAAAAGCAGAGTTCATGGATTTTTTGTAAAGGAAAATGTATTTTTTTTCATTTACAAAATAACCACTTGTATTTGTACAAAATAAAAGGACTGTAGCACGAAATTTGAAAATGGCAACTAGAGTTGCAATGGACTGGCGAACGTAGTTCAAGAGCCGACATACCGTTTTACTACGTGCTGTATGTAAACACAGACTGTAAAGTAGTACTGAAAGAATACTTATTCAATCGACTTCATCTATCGAATTGACCCTTCTCTAACATTTGTGCAAAATAACGTAATCTCATAAGGAAGTCGTAGCTTATTATTATTATTTTTTAAAATAGCAATTACTTTGAATTGCTGTATGGATAAAACTCATTTTATACTATATGTTGATTCACATATGAAGCACTACATTTTAAAAAACGAATTTGCCATATATGAATGAATTTTCAGGTGCTAATATAAATCAATCGTCAGACGTTCCAGCAAAGTTATGTCACTTTGTTTGCAGATAACTATCATTTTAATCTTGTTATATTTTGCAGACTGTAAATATAGAAGATCATCCGTTTTATTTTTTAAAATTAATTATAGCGCGTTTATGCGTTAGTTTTATTTTCAATTGCAAACATTTTTTTGGTAATTTAGTGTCTCTTCGTATGCTTAGAGTATAATTTTAGAAATTAGTGTTTCCAAAATTATTTTTTATTGATGACACTAAAGCTGGTTAATAACAATTAAATAATTAAATTGGTTGACAAACAGAGACGACATGAGGTATTTAATTATATTATCTTTATCCTTGACTATTTCTGTAAAGAGGTTATACAATTATACACGCTATCATAAATAAAGTATACGTTTTTATTTATTAAATTATTTTCTCACCGTATGTTTACAGTAAATTGATTAAATTATGAATATGGAGTCTCATTACACTGTAACATTCTTGCTTAATTAAGCTGTTGTCTAGTAAAACCTCATTAAGTTCTACGAAACTCCTGGGACGTATCGCGGGGTTGGCATAACTGTCATAAGTTAATGCGGTAGGTAGGTTACGGCACGCTATGAGTTATTGTTGTGGCTCAGTAGGTGAGTTAAGCTTGATTTAATATACACGGCGATATTGTTTTACGGAACAATTCATTCGTCTAGATTTAGTTGAATTATATATTTTATATACAATAAAAATGTTTAACTGTAATTAAAAAAAATAAAATAGATATTAGGTTCGTTACTGTGATCTTACGAATACATTTAATACTTTTGTGTTTCTTAAAATTGTAAATACTGAATTTATTTTTTCATAAGTTTTTAACAGTATTTTTTATGTATAAAGATTTTAATCAAGATGCAATATTGTAATATACAAATATGAAAATTAGTTCAAAACTAAATATACCATGGATACTTTTTTTTATAACACAAATTTCAATCCTTGCGTAGTAGATATTTTTTTTATTTTTGTCATAATTTCTATAAAAGATATGAATTATTTTTATTTTCTATCAATTTTATTAAAATTAGTCAATCTGTCTTTGAGTTAAAGCCGAATTTTTTTTTTTTAATTAAATTATATTTTATACGAATTCTAAAAATTTAAGTTACCACTTGGCCTAGATTATGTATATATGTATATTAAAATCATCTGTGCGTGTGTATGTGACTAAACTTCTCCTAAACGGCTGAACCGATTTTAATGATTTTTTGTGTCTATTCCTGAGGATTCGAGAATGGTTAGGATTCACAATTTGGTCCAAGTTTATTTTTATATATGGAACACGAACGAAGTCGCGGGCACAACTAGTATTATAAAATACTACAGTAGCTTACATATACACCTTATAAGCAATAGAAATGAGAGTATGAAAATTAAATTAAAAAAAAGGTGAATTTTAGTTATCGTATACAACAATATTATAATATGTATAATGTATGGTAGCGCTTTATCGCAACCATGATTGTATCAAGTTTATTAAGGGAGTAATTTAGTTTAAACTTAAATTCAGTTGCAAGAAGCTCCGGACACGTTCTAGGAGTAACGACTTAAAGTTATCGCTATAAAGAGTATTTATTGTGGCGTAATTTCCCACAAATGTAGTGCTTTAATATCGTAGAATTGTACTTTTATTAAATATATTCAAATAGATAGCGATCCGCCCCGGCTTCGTTATATAATTCTAAAATAATAGCCTTGCAAAAATAGACTTGTAATTTTGCTTTTAATAGAAAGTAGAGGGTAGAAGTAACAATGATTCCGAGCTGTCATTCGGAACTATTTCCGAATACAATAAGATAGCTAGCGTTAAAATACACATGCGGGTAGATTGTCAAGTTCGCGCTTAACGCTAGGGAGGGTGTCTATTTTTGATCCTTCGAGCAGTTATAGCACACCATTACTTCTATTTATTCTGTTGACATCCACCAAACGTACAACGAGGTCGTTGAACTATTTCTTAATTAACTATGGTAGCTAGTTTTTTTTTTTTTTTTTTTTTTCGATCACCAGATAGGACGTATTAGACAATAAACTCGGGTCGAGTATTTAATTTTCTGGTAAGCGGTAAGTGAAGCCTTTACTTCTGTTGATGTTAACATTGAAAATTATATTAATACGTAGGTACTCAAAGTGTGAATATCATTTTATGTAAAACTAATTTAATATGTATAAAAAAAAAACAATATAGGTATATAAATATCACAAACGTTTCATCGATACTAATAAATAAAATTGAAGTGTCTGTTAGTATTGTCAAAATAATATTATTTACTAACTACATATGAATGTATACACGATACCTATGCCTAAAAATACAATGTTTAACACTTTTGTCTGTCCGTTTATTCCGGGTAATCTCCGTAACGGCTGAACCGATTTTGACTGGACTTTTTTTTTTTTGGTATATAGGTGAAGTACTCCGCGTAACTTAGGGTATTTTTGATTAACGATAATTAGGGTTCCGCGTAAAAAAATTATAACTTATAAAAAATTTAATAAAACTCGATTCAATTGTCAGTTTTACGGGTAAGTGTTTGATTTTATGACAAATATTTTCACTTTATTTTTTTAGATAAATAATTAACGTTACGTATAAAAAAAAACTCAGTGAAGAATTTGTGAAACGCGGGCGCAGCCACAGGTACACAGCTAGTATTAAATATATTTTACGAAGGTAGTTTTATGGTTACATATTATTGTATAGTGTTACGAAACTTGTACATACAACTTAGACATATTTCTCCTGCGAATTATAAAATATAGCTATAAAAAACGTTCTCTATTTAGTTACATATCTTTTAGTTTTTTAATCCAACTTCTGTATATTTTTGTTCTTTCATCCTCATTTAAATAAACCTTGTACCGATATTTAATACATTTAAAGAAATAATGGTTTAATTGTTTTAACGATGATACTATGTAAACATACTAAAATTAAACAGTTTTTACTAAAAATAAATTTGTAAAATAAGTTGTTTAATTCTTAATAAATTTTATGAAGTGGATTTGCGAACTTTATTGTTCGGTCAAGCGCGACGGACCCCTTCACGTATATAGTCTTGAATTCGTCGTGTCATCGAAATGTAATAATTCCCTCGCAGACGAAATCGAAAAGCTATTTACAAAGAAACCGGCGACATGTGGGGAGAGTCGAAATTCTCTTTAAGAAAATCGTCTGGGGGACGCAGCTTCGATCAAATGAATGGTCGGGATGTTTGTTATCTGCATTTGTTTTCAATATCGGTTATGGTAAATTCATATGCATTTATGTAATAATAAAGTATTATTTCAAACTGCTGACTTATGTGAAAATAAAATGGTATTAAAAGCCCCCTTTTCAATTATAGCACTAATGGGAGGCAGGGAGTGTCATATTTATACTTATTTACTTGTGCATAGTTTAAAAACATTGTGTAGAATTTAAATTATAAAGACAACAAGTAACTTTTTCTAATGTGGTACCACTTATAAAATAACTTCTTACTCGATTGAATTTTTAATCTGTGATGTATTATACATGTCTCTATCGTTTAGAGAGATCCTTAACGGAATATTATATGTTATCTTCGAACTATGTTGTCGTACTTTAAAGGGACAATAAGTCAGTAACAGTTCGGAGTCGCGTCGGCTTATAGGCGATTGACCGTCGAGCCCGACACAGATAATCATGGTCACGATTTCTATAACAAAACGGTAACCGAAGAAAGTAAATTGTAACAGGTATCGTGTATTATTGTTGTACATAGAAACTAAATTTCATCTACACGTGATCCTGAGTTATGTATTAAGTTACTTTAATATATGAATTGCTATCAAAAACCTTTTAACTGATTACGAAGCTAAACAGGTTAATTCATACATTTTGCTAATTCAAGTATCTAATAATATTATTAAAACTTAATTTAATTAACCGATCATAAATTAGCGAAACGTAGGTTTATAATATTGTGTTTAAAATATATACATCACATTTTGAATTACTTTACTCGTAAACGGTAAATCCATAATATTAATCTACACTTTATACTAATAAATAAAATTGAAGTGTCCGTTTGTAATGTCAAATGTTTTTTTTTACTAAATATGTATGTATGTATATATATATAATATATATATATATGTGTAAATATGTAATATAGATATACTAAAAAATACAATTTTTTAAATTTTTGTCAGTTTGTATCGGGTAATCTCCGGAACGGCTGGACCGATTTACACGGGATTTTTTTTGGTAGATAGCTGAAGTTACTCCGGATAACTTAAGATACTTTTACTTTTTGAAAATAATTAGGGTTATGCATAAAAAAAAACAAAATCCGATTCAATTCACAGTTTTACGGGCAAGTGCTATAATTTATGAGAAATATTTTTACTAAATTTTTTTAAGGAAAATAATTAGGGTTCCGTTATAAAGGCCGCGCGGGTACACAGCTAATTTATAATAATATTATTCTTAATTTCTTCACAATTCATTAATCGTGGATCAGTAGTAGGCGGGTAAGATACCGCGTAGATATACGCTGGTTCGATTTGGACTATCTAATTTATAATGAGCGTGAGCTTTCTCTCAAATAAAATATTGTGATGAAATCTGTGAAATTTCTAATGCCCGCCTAGCTAGCCAAGTCGCCAAGCACCTATTACCTATACTAACTTTCGGCAGTCTCTCTTAAAAGGCAGTACGTCTACGTTCAGTGTATATACTGTTTATCATTGTAGGCTACATCATTACTTAATATTAGGTGAGATTATTGTCAAAACGCTGGACCTATGCGGCATAAAAGAAAGTTACATTAAGCAATAACTTTGACTCAGAAAAATGAACACAATTTACAAACTAAAATTCATAAACAAAAATCAAGTTGACAGCCACGCGATGACGGCCCAACTACCGTGAAAAATGTAACATGCCAACAAAACGCAGGAATACACGTTTTTTTTTTTTCCATTTTCGTTAGACCGTATTTTCATTTTATATAAATATATGACGGAAAAAAATTACCTTATTTATCTTTTTAATAAACAACATTTAAAACTTAAGTCTATTTTGTATACATTGGCATTTGATTTTGATAAAAAAATCATTTTGTTATTATTTCACTTTGTTTTTTTGTAAAGAATGTAGAGCGCAGACGAAGCAATTATTTAACTAATACAATTAAGTGTTAATCATAAATAAAAAAATAACACGATTTATTTCGTTATTTACTTTTTTTTATGTACCTATAATATTTTTATAAGGACTAAACAATGGTGTTAGTGTAATTTCAGCATCACATAATTTGCTTATTTATTCTAATAATAAAATTGTAAATTTCACGTCTCTGTATATTCCGATTTTTGTGAAAAGAATTATTGCAAGGGACTAAAAATAGGTAATTAAATGCACTTATATCATTTTTAGAAATTTCTGTTTGTCTGTTTTTTGGCAGGTATAAATTACAAACTATTGAGTAGTTTTAAAATTCAAGATAATTATAAAGCATATTTCGGAGTAACATCAAAACTTTATTTCATTAAAATTTCTCTGCTCTATCAAAAGTTATAGTACTTTGAATGACACGTAGCGAATTTAGTATGAAAGAAGAATTTTGGTTTTATTCGAGAACAAATAATTGAAGGATTAATTGAAATTGAATAAAAAAACATAATATAAAATAGATGTATAGTATATAAATATGAAAATAATATTTTGATATTCGATTTTCACACAATCATCTAAGCATTTTAAGCGTTGTATTAAGGAGTCATTTTTTGGAAGTAGTGAACTGAATTTTACTACAATATCTGTGGTATAAATGTGGTTCACAACATACTATTATTTCATTCTAATAATAATTTGACAGCTTTTTTTTTTGTTTTTGATGACATGGGGGACGAAGTTTTGTGATTACGTAAGCAAATTATATATGTATTTCTTGCGATTATTCATAGATGGCGCTATGCCGATTATATAATAACTTGACTGTTCTGAAACATTACAAGGACATAGATAGTCTATACTTATAATTAAAGGCTAACGGGACGAAATCTGTACATTGAACGGCCAAGCCGAGGTTCATACCATTTTGGTAACCCTTGTGCTAGTTACCTTTTTGCGGCTGAGTGCCTTCAGCACTCGCCCCCAAAGTCACGGTGAAGCTGTAAAGGCCCTTCCGGTCAACAGCATTAGCTAGGTTAGAAAAAAAAATCTGTACATTGAAGGCATTTGAGAAGTAATCAATATTTGACGGGAGGGGTGAATTCCAAGCGAGCGAAGTCACGGGCACAGCTAGTATAAATATAGACTTAACCAGAAAATATTCAAGAATTATTACGATGGTCATCAAAGCCTTAATGTAGATTGTCAATACAATATTAACAAAGGAATTAATTAAATTAATACTAAGGTATTTGTCTGAAAATAATTATAGTATCATTTAAAAGACTTACACTGTATGTATCGTATTCTAATATATGCATGAAAATTTAAAGTCTTACGCACAGAATCAAAATAATAAGATATAGATTAAATTATAACCTCTATCAGTTAAATAATAAGATTTAAATTTGTTATGCTCCAGTATTATTGAGGTATACGCTATGAGTTAGGGCGGCAATGTTTACACACGCACAGCGATCGATAGCGAATTAGGTAGAACCTCCGCGTGAAAATTGCAAGTCGCAGCTCGGTGTGCAAATTTAATAAAATTATGACTGGAATGGAATACTGATAGATCTGCGTAGTTATAAACATCTTTTTATATTGTTCTTGTGTTGTTTTTCTAACAATTGTCGTGTAAAAGGGTATGATGATGTCATCTTTGAAATACACGTCAACGACGAACCCATCTTCGTGCATGTGAGCGAGTGTGGCTCGCGAAACCAAACTTTGTCTTGAAAGTGCAGTCTGTTACAGAGCGTACAACGTAACTGACCAAGAGGGTTGTATGTCTGCACATTCGAAGGCTTAGGGTGGTTCTTTTTAAGGAGGCGTTTTACATTAAGGTCTTTGATTCGATGTTCCTCAAACTTTTTTACTCTTTTACAGAGTTGCGCCACTCAAGTCTCTAGTCTTGCGAAAAAGGATAGAGATACGGTCCAATATATCTTAAGAAAAAGTAGAAACTAAAGTACTCAAATTTCATAATAATAAGTTACACTATTGCTAGGATTTTATTTATTTATGATGTAATGTCAAACTTACTTGCTTTAACCTTTTAACAGATTAATGATAGCTAAGTTATTTATAAAGTCTTGACTCATTCTGGCATAAAAATACATGTTACAATGATTTTGTTATTTTTAATGAAAATGTACGTCGTACTCATTATCTAAAATTAAATATTAATATTTAATTTAACACTTCTAGTAAAGTATTTTATTATCTCTGACCGTATATACGAGTAGTTAATAGACCCCGCATATCTTGCAAACTTGAAGGGGATTGGGGAAAAGAATCATTTCACTTTGTTATTTTTCTTCTTTTCTGTAGTTAGAAGAATCGATAATGCTAAATTCACCAAAACAATTCAAGAAATCACTTATAAAATATTACATGAAATTTATTACTAGTACTATTATAGATAAAAATGTTCCGTTTAATCTTGTATTGGGAATGATATGGCAAAAAAATACATGGAGCGCCGCTTTTCAAAATCACAAAGAACAACAATACCGACCAGTTTCAAAGTGCCTGAACCTTTCGAGTTTTACAACAAGGCTACGCCATTCGTTCAGCGAACATTACTGTTCGTCGCTGATGAAAACTCCGGACCGAAACCAAGTGGCAGCGTGACCGAGAAAGAAATTCAAAATGCGACTGAAAGTCTCGCTTCGACGTCTAAATCTGTCGACGAGCAAGAGAAATCGCCCAAGAAGAACTCATTTTTCTTCTCTCCCGGGAAAAGTTGTAAGATTCATGGCCGTAGTTTTTTCCGGCTTCAGACGAGCCCCAAAAAGCCGAAATCGGAGGCGAGTGACGTAGGCACGGGGAAATCAGCTAAGGGAGGGGGAGGGGCTGCAGCGGGGCTTATCAGTTACGCTCCAGGATGGTCCTTGAAGGGTGAACATTTGATGAAATGGCAAGAATCTGGAAAGACTACCATCGAGGTAACTATTTACACATAAGACATAAAGTTTCCCTTGAATTTTATATTTAATGTGTTTATATTTATTGTAAATTAATGTTGGTAGATGTTCTAGTAATTTTATCTGAGCATTGCAGGATTAATAATTATTGGCATAAATAAGTCAACTACTACCAACCTAAGTTTATTTATTTCAGGAACTAAATTACTAAAACTTAATGGAAATGTAATTAATGATATTGGAATAAGTTCATAAAACTACAATTAATGAGTTATTTTTATTCTACAATTTTCGGTTCATGTTTACGAAATTTAATTTGTAAGGTTTAAAGTGCTCTTGTGAAGAAAAATAAGAATTGACTATGCAGATTTTTTTTTTCGTCGGCGCTTAACAGGGCGCCGCGGCCGTGAGCAAGAGGGGTGGGTGGTTGTTTTCAAGACGAAAATGAAAATTTCAATCTAAACGCACCCTCAGGTGAAGTTGGTTGTTAAGGGTCCCTTGTGTAAATAGAAAAGAAACTCTTTAAGTTCTATTTCTCTGAAAACGTCTATTACTTATATATATATATATATATATATATATATATATATATATATATATATATATATATATATATATATATATATATATATATATTGCTTTTACTGCGTGAAAAAAAACATATCATATATTAATTTATGTTTATGTAGAAAATAATGATATAAAAATATGAGTATTACTTGATTGATTGATTCAACCGAAAAACGTCCAATGCTGGGAATAGGTCTCCCCACAAAGGAGGGGAATTGCCATAACTATCACGCTTGGCAGGCGGTATTTTGTCGTGTTCAGAGGATGCTGCTGCCCATCTTATACCTTATACCTTAGTCGCCTTTTACGATACCCACAGGAACGATATGGGGTGGTACTATTCTTCACCGGCACCACACGTGACGAGTATTACTTATATGAAATAAATATGCCTATGTATCAACGTATATGCATCAGTTATAGAAATACTTACAGGGGTTAACTTCGCCAAATTTGTTCCGATGTTTCTGCTACAAAAATAATATCGCATAATCCGAGTTCACACCTCGCGCCTCGCTTCACACGTTTTCTTACCTTTCTCTTAGTGATTCAATTCGTAACATTATTTCAATATCGTAAACAAATAATTTATTGTTTAAAAATAAAGAATTAATAGTGTGTGTGTGTGTTTGTTTTAGTTCATACGAACTCACTAAGGGCAAGAGTTATTTTCAATGAAATGTGTGTGTTGATTTAAAAATCCAATGTATAATAAGTTCGCTATTGAAAATAATTGCGAATATCATAAACAAAACTAATTTACTTATCACTGAAACTAATAAAGTGTATGACAATACTGCATTCAAGCTACGTTAACGAGTCGCTTAAATCTAATTTCAAACTCACAAAAGGATCCAAACCTGTGCATTTGACAATAGCTCCACAACAGTGAGGTTCATTACACTGCATACGAGAAATACATGTAGTCTCTCGCGCGGCCCTCTGAATATGTATGAGATTCCGGTACCTCTTACGCCTGTCAGAAACCACTGTCGTCATTATACGACTAATATCAAGAATTAATTGGTATTCGGTGGTTATGAAAGATGTCAAATTTTGAGTTGTTTGAATAAGTAATTTTTTCAAAAGATTTCCAAATGACAAACCTACGTTTGAACACGATTAATTATTGTATGTTTGTACATTCCTAGCGATTGTATTCTTCATATATTAATATTTACCTCAGCGTTTTCATCTTTTCGTAAAATATGTAGATTAACATCTCAAGTATTACGTCGGTGAAATAAAAAATAATATTATAAAAGCTGGAAATTTACACCAAATTCATAGTTCACCGACACGAGTAGAATTTGGTAAATTGCTATGTTATTTTACTCGATAAAAGGCGAATATAAAGCCATATTAGATACGTTGACAGCATATACTGATGTGATCTGATGAATGTTCTGATCTGTTCGACGATAAATAAAGAATCTATACTAATAAATAAAATTGAAGTATCTGTTTGTCATGTCAAAATAACATTTTTTTTAAGTTAAATACATATCAATGTTTACACGATGCCTGTACCAAAAACACGATTTTTAAAAATTATGTCTGTATGTTTGTTCCGGGTAATCTGCGGAACGGCGGGAAATATTTTGATGATGCTTTGTTAGATAGCTGAAGTTACTGCGCGTAACTTTTAATTTTTAAAAATTATTAGGATTCCGCGTAAAAAATTAAAACTCATGAAATTGGAAATAAATAGAATCCGATTCAATGCACAGTTTTGCTGACTGGTTCTTGAATTTGTGAGAAATATCGTTAAGACTTTTTGTACTTAATTGTAATAAGCCGTATACTTTAACCATGATTTTTAAATTTTAGATTTCACCTTAAAAATATTTTTAGGAATATGTCCTTTAGAATATACATTCTACTTTATTCCTGATAATTCTCATACATTGAACCTCATTATTGAAGTTACTTGTTTTTGCAAAAGTGTAGGAAATAATAATATTATTTATATCGTCCCCCATCTAGGTGGTCATTCCATTGTTATCATTTTGCAGAGTCCATTAGTGATGTACCCTCTGAATATGTTTACCTATTTGTATGTCTTACAAAAGGGGGTTTGGTGATAAATGGGTAATACGAAAAGTGTGTTTAAATTGTGATTTATTTTCATACAAAATACAGTTCTGTTTCGTTTTCATCTCTCTCAAAATATATTTCGGTTAATACGCTAGTATTAGAGGCGGAGAGACATCCCTAACGTTTTACTTGTTTACATGTCTTATAGTTCGCAAAACTAGTATTATTTAATATATCGTACAATACATTAGTAATAAGTTAAAAAATATTTAATATCTTGTTATTTTAAAGCGATGATGCCGCAGTGGGTAGTCTGAACGGATTCCGCGTCAATGGACGCTGATTCGACCTCACCTATGCAACTTTAAAATCGGCCTGAGCTTTCAGTGAAGGAAAACATCGTGAGGAAACCAAAACCTACCCACCTTCGAGTTTGAGTGTCAAATACTAATATGTTTGTTTCTGGCACCATCACTTGAGAAACGGTATACCTCTAGGCTTAGTGTATTTACCATCCTGGACCTCATAATCGCTTAATATCAGGTGAGATTATGGTTTTTTTACACGATATAGGCTCTGTGCTCTGACTATATTTACTGCACTGAGCGTATACTATGTAAAAAATTGTTATGGGACGCTATTGACAATTTTGGACAATTGTGACTTACCCTTCCTCTTGTCAATAATAGTAAACGAAGCTCTTACCCTCCTCCATAGTTATGTAAGTATTGACATAATTATGATTTAAAAAAAATGAAAACGAATTATTAGTATCTGGTGGTAACGTAATCACCATTCCGACCTTACGACCCATATGTCTTCAAAAATAAGCAAAATATGGACCCCTTGCCCTCATTGATGCTTAGTTAACACTTGACGTGTGAGGACTGATATATTCTTTGTTTGTCTTAAAGCCTGTCCAAATAAGGTGAACTGCGTGCGAGTCCACTCGCGCGTTTCAAATTATATTGCGTCCAGATACCGCGTTTTATGCGCGTTTCTACTATCGAAGTAAATCACGCTCCATTTCGAACCAAATACTTCCACTCGCCACTCAAGTCTAGTGTTTCATCTATGCTCGCCACGGACTCGCGCGTAGTACTGGACGTGGGAATGGCGCCCGAGTATCTCAACACTCAATAGTTTTCTATTATAATAAAAAAATATTTAAAAAACACACTCAGCTGCTTGATTTTTTTTTATAATGCTGGCTGAAAAATACAACCTCAGGCAGGAGATAAAACATTTGTAACGTAGTATCCAGGTTGGCTTCATATGTTCTAATATAAATATATATATCAACGTGACGAACGGGCCAATTTCCAGGATCATTGTATTGGAATTTTGCCCGATTCGATACGGTCTTGCAGTGTGAAGCAAGAAAGATATTTCGGAAAGTGCAATGACTTCTAACTTAGTATATTTTTATGTGATGTGTTATTAAGAGTGATATTCGGTTCCTATTAGAATACTTTTTATTGAAATATATCGCGCCTAAAGAATGAAATTTACTCTAGTAAAAAAAAATAGAGAGATTTATTTAAAGTCGTAAAATGTTACGTTAGTTTATGTTTCAAAAATACAAATCATCCTTATGAACATATAAGAAATTATTAAGGAATAAATTCAAAGGCACTCAAATAAACAGACATAAAAATTTTTATTTCAATTTTTGTCAAATCCTGATTTTTAGAATTAGGTCACATTCACTTTGAAAGTACGATATCCATTTACAATTATCAATAATTAATTCACAAGTACGTTAATGGATCAAACAATAACTTCTTCATAAAGAATGATTCAGAGTAATAATGTAAATAAATCTCGTTTACAGTATTTAACATTCAAAGGAAGTAACTTTGTTAAAATAAAAATAAAATCCGTGGTATAGATAAGAAATGCAAGTCTTCTTTCATGTCCATACGGAATTCATTATGAGAGGGCCCGTAATCAATATTGACAGGTTCATTCATTCTGTATACCCCTCCCAATGCTGTGAATATTTCAGAAAGAGACTTATTAGCCGGTTAATTATACGAAGGAAGTAGTTAGGGTGCACCGGATGGAGGGGCTCTTTCTCAAACATTGAGGCTGTGAGGGAAACGAAACTCACATCATATAATATGGTCGTTATTAATAATACATATTGTTGAATTGAGAAGCGATTATGGCTAAGGTTTAGTTTGATCGGATACCACATTATCGGCATAGGTGGAAGCAAATTTTCTAACGATCTCTTTGTTACTTTATGTTCACGCTCAAAGTCTACACGGCGCGAACGTCGGAACGTGAACGTATCCTAAGCGAACCAATCGGTTTCAAATAAAGAGACGTTAAAAAGCACTTGTAAATCAGTAACGAGATTAAACGTACAATCAGTAAAAACCGCAAAATATTTTATTTCTCAAGCCGTTCATGTAGCTTTAAAAAGGCTAAACACTCTACTAACTAGTGTTGAAAACCGTCGTGCCTTGGTAGTTTCACTTGAGAACTAATTTTTTAAAAATGTGGTACTATAATATTAGGTCATATTCGTCAGGCCCCGGGGGGTTTAGGCCCCGGGGGGTTTTTGGCCCCGGGGGGTTGGCCCCGGGGGGTTTTAGTGGGTATTTCCGGGCGACTCTCGCCCGGGTGAGTCCCACACTGGCACGGAGCTCGTCACTCCGTGCCCCCTTATCTATTGTATTTGGGAGACTCTGATCCCACAAATACAATAGATAAGGGTAGTGCGTAAATGCATTTCCCCGCGTCAAAAAAAAAAAAAAAGGTCATATTCGTCACTAAACATCTGGTGAGAAAGTGATGTAACATTAAATCTAGGTATATTATATAGTACTATTTATCCATACTAGATTCACACGGGTATATGAAAATTTTTAATTATAAAAAGTATAGTCTAACACCGAATAAGTGTTAGCTTTCACGAGGTGAAATAATTTGAAATCGGTTAAGTAGTTCTTGAGTTTGTCTATAACAAACAAAAAATAAATTTTAACTCTGTTTAAAATAGGACCAATTGAAATTAGTTTTGTAGCATGCGATCATTTTGACGAAAGCTTTTAATATCATATGATCGTTCTGCTCAAATAGGTTATAAATTCCCATTACTAACACTAAATTTCTAAAAACCAAGTAATTTTTTTTTAATAAACGCACTTAATGCTAACTATTGCTATTTTCTATTTATTCAGAAATAAATTCGCTATAAAGTGTTCGAGTTAGTCACGACTGTAATCAAACGAATCGCGCTGGGCCCTAGTCTAAACGATTAGGGGTCGTGATTAACCCTGGCCGAACTGCGATTCGCAGTAGACCAAAATAAGGTCTTATAGATCGACACTTACCTCTCGAGTAACGCCGGTGTCCTGCTTCACCTTCTGTAGCCCGTGTGTAGTAACCAGTGTATAGTGTGAATGTGTGAACTGAGTAATAGCTAGGAAGGCTTAACAATCAACAAACAATCAATTTAACGTTTAAAGCTAATCACAAACAACTTTCATCTATAACAACGTGTATGCTCGCGTCAAGTTATTACCAAACTGAACCCTGCGACAATTCTCGAGGGTACTACGATAGAATTCAAGTGCTCCTTTTTTTCACTTATGATCAATAATTAACATAAAGCATTCATGGATAAATGCATACCAAAAAATTGCATAAAAATGATTAATAGTGATTTTCAAATTTTAAATAAAGTTCATAAGGTAGTTATGAAGGCCTTTAAAGGCCTTGATATAGTTTATATAGTAATCACCGGCCAGGCACTAACTAGGAGATTTTAAGGAAGATTCAAAGATTGACGCCAGGGAAACGGCCGGTTAAAATACCAAGACAAAGGATATTTCACAATATAAAAACATGCTGACCCTACTTAATATAAGACGAGGTAAAGAAAATGATGATGATGATGCTTTCAAGTTAATTCAATAATTTAAAATAGATTCTCTAGAAGCTTGTAGAGAGATTATTGATTTGACATTTCTATTTAAATTAGTAAATGGCCTGAATTACTAACCCCTTGAGCACTAACCTGGCGTTTAGGCCAGCTTTCCATTGTTTTCCTATTGTCTTCCTATTGTCTCATTTTTATGGGTATATTAAGCAGAGTCAAATTAAATGCCCACAAAGTCACCTCGAGCCTCAAGGTTTAATATTTTTGCAACTAATCATTATCGTACGAGTTAAGGACTTTATTCTCCTGTGAATACAACGTCTACGTACAATAGAATATTCAAAATCATTAAATTTTTTTTTTATCGAAAAAGGCCCCTCCGTACTTGGACCACAATCTCACCTGATGTTGAGTGACTATGTGATCCAGGATGGTAAACACACTAAGTCAAGTGATGCTGCCGGAACAGATCTATTGGTATTTGGCGACAGTTTTTCAAACTTGAGGGTGGTAGCTCTACCCAGGCGAGCATAATTAGAAAATGCCCTACCACCATGCTATGGTTTCCTCACGATGTTTTCCTTCACCGAAAGCTCAGACTGATTTTAGACTCGGATAGGTGGGGATCGAAACTGCGTCGATTGACGCGGAATCCGGCCGCACTACCCCCCCGCTACATCATCACTTATAATTTGATCTAGTTAGGATAAATAATAGTTTGGTATAAATGATTCACATCTGTTAAATATACAATAAGATTTTTAATCTCTAGGTAAACGTAATAAATTCGTTATATGTTAACAACATGTGCGAATATTTATCCTACACAAATAAATTTGTAACTCAGCCGTCGTCAGCTCGAAAAATATTTATAGACAGCTACTTACTTAACATTGTTAATATGTTTGAATGAAGATTGACTTTACCTTGAATAATAATCATGTAAACGATCTGTCTGTATCATTTCAAAGTTCAAATAAATGATTATTATTATTATACTAGCTGTATTCCCGCGGCTGCGCCCGCGATTCATATATTCTTCACTGTGTTTTAATTTTTTTTTACGGAACTCTAATTATTTTCTTCAAAATGTTTAGTACTTAGTTGAAGTAAAATCTTTCTCATAAATTATAGCACTAGCCCGTAAATCAATCAGTGCATAGAATCGGATTATATTCAAATTTTTAGGAGTTTGATTTTTTTTACGCGATATCCTAATTATTTTCGAAAATTAAAAGTACTCTAAGTTACCCGGAGTAACTTCAGGTATCTACCAAAAAAATTCTGGCAAAATTGCTCCAGCCTTTCCGGAAATTACCCGATACAAACAAACAGAGGGACAAAAATTTTAAAAATTGTATTTTTGGTATAGGTGTCGTATATAGATTCATATCTATTTAGTAAAAAAAATATTTTTACATTACAAACAGACACTTCAATGTTATTTATTATTATAGTATAGATAAAACTAATTATATCGATTTTAATCATGTACTTTCATGGTTGTCTTCATTTAACCACTAAAATTTTGAAAAAAAGAAAACAATCTTTTGATTAATTAAGTATTATTGTGAACTGTTATTATATGTGCTGAATAAATATATTAGGTTAATTAATTCTTGTAAAGTATTATTTTACAGTTTTATAAGCTTCATTAATTTCTTGAAGAAAATACGAGAATATATCTGTGCGAGAGCATATAATTTCATGTTTTTTTTATGTTTTCTCTAATTTTTTTTTTAAAATCTTAATTTATTGGTTAGAGTTGTTCAAGATATCGTATTTCATATCGCAGATTCTATAAAGTTGGCCAATGATATTTTCATATTTTATTTGTAATTTACTAAATCAGAATAATGTTCAATTTTATACTTAACAAATGAATACTGGATAATTGAAAACCAGAAGCTTAATGACGTGATCTTGTACAGAACAGACCGCGATGATACGTCAGAACGAATAACTTACGATCATAAAGATTGTTGCCAGGTGGGATTTTTAACATTCCCTGGGATACCGAGTCATCCTTTCGAAAGTATGTCGGAATGTTATTGCAATGAGTCAATTTTCAGTGTTTTAAACTAAGGTTGATCAATAAATATTATACGGGCAAGATAAAATCAGTTTATATACATAGTAGCATTAATCTATGATTAAATTTATGCATGTATAAAATGCGTCATCCTTTTATCTTCTCGCTATTTATTTAGTTATTTCAGTCTGCCTATATAAAAGTAAAACTATATAAATTAAAAGTAAAAACTATAAGCCGCTGTTATTTTCTTTTCTGTATAGACTCAGAGCTTTCTCGACATACTCACCTGATGTTAGTGAAAATGTGGTCCAGGATGGTGGTAAACACATTAAGCCTTGAGATACTAGCTCTCAAATAATGTTGCCGGGTACTCAGCCATTGGTGCTTGGCGGCAGATTTTCAAACTTCAGGGCGATAGCCACCCGATCAGGCTTATATTAGAAAATGCCTCAGGTGTTTCTCACGATGTCTTCTTTCATCTAAATCTCAGGCTTATTATAGAACTGGGATAGGTGGATTCAAACCTGCATCCATTGATGCGGAATCCGACCGGATTACCATCAGAGCCGTCATCATTTCTATACTTGTTGTGGTAGCCTCGAGAATCTATCTAATAATTAAAAAAATTAATAAGGTTTTAAAATACTATCATACCAATGTTATTTTATAAATACTTTTGTTTTTTAACTTGATACTGTTTGAAGGAAAAAAAACATTTGATAAATTTATTTATTATTATAAAATACTATACATACTTTAAGTTTGAAATAATTTCCACTGAATATTAAAAAATATAATAATAATAATAACATATCAGATTAAAAATATGGTATATTGAAAAACCAATATATATTAAAGGGTTTATCTTTATTAAAATAACTACTTTACGTATCACAAGATTAATTATATGAACCAACACATGAACAATTGTATACAAATGGGGGTTTTCCAAGCTTTTCCGCCCTGTCGACCGGACAGCTTCCGTTTCAATATAACACAGGGACGTACTTTAAACTGCTTATAATATAAATACATTATTAATAATAAATTTCAACTTTTTAACATTATTGAATCAGTTTATTTTTTATCAAACATAAATCACAACTCCTTTCATCTATTAAAGGAACCACGTATTTAATATTTCAACAAGATTATTAAAAAAAACTATAATACATGTTTAAAGTGCAAGTACAAGTCATGGTGTCTTTAAACCAAGATTTCGTTTAAAAAAACCATTATCTATCGCACTTTTTCTTCTTTACATATTCTTCTTCTTTATGTATTCTTCTTCTTTGTGTTTTCTTCTTCATGTATTATTCCTCAGTGCAGAGGAACGTAACACCGCAAGTCGCTTTTACAAAGATTTCTACATTAATCTCAATCCGAAGCTTAATGGAGAGCGGAGCTGAAGGGTAGATCCAGTTGTTCAAAAACTTGATCCAACCACTGTTTGATGCATTATTATTCCCTTAGATCGCTTTCCCTCAACCTTTCCTGTCAACGCCCGCTTTTCAAGATTATTTGAGTCTGTTCTTGCAATATGGGCAAAATATAGTAGTACTCGGGACCCATAGATTGATGACAGACTAGGTGCTGTCTCCAGTCGCATTTATTTCATGTAGAGAGTTTAGTGTGAAATGTCATCCATGGAAAACCACATCTCAAATACATTGATTCTACATTTATCAGCAGCCTTAATAGTCCAGGATTATGATTCATGCGAGAATATATGGAGAATACCAGTGTGTGGACTAGGTGGTTTTTTTTTCTTTCTTCAGTTGTTACTATATTTCTATATTTTGTTCAGTTGGCTCATCGCTGTCTTGGCTATCCTAATGCGATCTCGTTGCATCTTGCTTTAAATATTTGAGAGGTCGAAACTATTTTAAATATCAATAAATTAATACCAAGCCGTCAAATCCCTGATTACGTACCTGATAACCCGCAGCCTAAACGATATGAGTCACGGCTCTATCCACACAAACCGTTTATGCGAGAACCAGGAGGTAATTCACGTTGTTTTTGTATCGTAGCGAAAAAACAGGTCCCTGGAAATGGATTTACTTTTTCATATTGTGTGCATTATAATAAAATGGAAAACATTTTATCTATTGTACAATTTGTTACACCTAGAAACTTATTAAAAAGTTTTATGGTGTTTTACTCCTTGTAAAACTCCTTGTGCATTACTTTGAATATTTTTTAGGTCCTTTTTATTGTAAATAAAAATTTTTCTACATGGACGTCTATTTCTTTCATCCTATCTTACTCTATCAAATTACTATAAACAAACGTTAAATAGGTTTCTAAATAGATGCAATCAACAAAACATAAATATTTAACTATGCATTAATCAACTAGCTTCATCTGCGTTATTTTTACCATAAGAATTATATCAAATGAAGAGATCGTGATATGTTTCATTAAAAAAGAAATAGAAAAGACACTGTATATTTTTCAAAAAACTCTTGAAATATCATAATATTTATCCTATCCTTTTTAGTACAATAATGAAAATAAATCGTCCAAAATCAAATACCTTCACATCCAATATATGATGATGGTGTTACATATTGATTAATTTAATATGTAGCGGTGCTAGTAAAGTTTTTTGGGTTTTATTTGAAAAACGAAGTCACAAAAGTACATGTGACGGTGTTTGATTTTAGACGACCTAAATATTTTCAGAAATATTTACTACTTTAGATTTTCGTTAATGAAGTGGCACGCATAATATATAAGGCGTGCATATAAGGTCACTAGATAGACTAAACAAATAAATGCAGAATGTCACATTGTAATTAGTAAGCACATGTTAAGTATCGTATTTCACAGTACGTTACGGTGCACGAACCCGAAGTGTCAATTAACAAGTGTCGTTCCTTGTACGAGCTTATTTAGATTTATTCGGGCTGTTAAATCATTTGGTATAAATATCAAAAGTTTGAACTTAAGAATAAATTTCTTTTTTTTCTTTACTACGTAAAAAATTAAACACCGAATTGTAAAGAATACAGTACCAAATTGTACATTAAAAATCTTTTATAAATAAATACATCATGCAATTATATTTTTTATTAGGTATGTTTATGATGATAGTTTTATAATTTCGTGTAGAGTGTATAACTTGCATAGTCCAGCAGGTACAAAAAATACTAACACATACAAATTTCCGCGTTTTGCCACCTTTTTTATTTAGTAGTTACTGAAGAGCTTGAGTGTTATCAAAAATAAAAATTTAGAAACAGTTGATATTCTTTTTCTGAAGTTTACAGTACTCATTATGTTCGAATTTCGACCAATAAGCAAACATTAGTACTTAGTAGCTAGATATGTATATAGTTATTTTTACATAAATGTTTAACGTGAAACAATTATTACTGCAATGGATATTAAACACCACACTGAAGAGTGCATAGACGTCTGTAGATTATAACTACATTTTTGTATTTTTTTTTGTAAACAAAATTTTATTAAATCCAAACTTGTCATCATGATCGTAATCTTAACTATCTTGTTCAAAACTTCAAATATCTCAAAACTCTTAACCCTTAGAACTAACTGTATTGGCTCGTTGCCAACAATTGGTAACTAAATTATTGTTAATCGAAAGGCACTGCCTGTTTGTATCTACGTGTATGTTGATTTATTGGGAACACGCATTGCCCCGGGACGGGACTCGACATTGTCCGAACGAGGGGATTAATCGACTGTTGTCGCGGTTTAGATTCAGACATAGGTATGTGTAATGCTTTCAAAACCGAAATATAACGTGAATTATAAATATTATAATTGTTTACAACGGTCCTGAATACAAGTTAATTGGTCCCAACTTCGTACTATTTTACTTACTAATCTTCAGTGCTCCAAAAAATGGCGGCCATTTGTGGAAGAGTTCCAAACGAGTTGTTTTTAGATTTTAAAAATCACGCTCCTTGTCATTATTTCATACCAAAAATTGGCCAAAAAGTCCCCTAAAGTTTTTCAAATTTAGTGTGTTATCATGTTAGAAAATTTTTTATGTCTTTAAGCGCAATTATTCGAGTTTTATCTAAAAAATACAATCATATTTAATCTTGAATAAAAACAAAACTATAAACAACTTGAATTTCATTTATGTAATTTTATAATAAGTAAATAGTCAATCTTGTGCTTTACATTAAGTTTGTTCAAAATGTTAATAATATTCAGTCATGTTATTCAGGGATTGAATTAATTTCGTACTGTTTTTTATATCTTAAGATTATAGATAAAGAATGCTAAAACACAAACAGCACATTTGAATTTTCCTGAACGATAAAGTGTCTCTCAAATAAACGTCAATCTTCATCAAGCCGAAACCACTTGATTAGATCCGTTTAAACTTTGTGATACAAAATTCAAACAGGACAATTTGATTTTAGCCTTGGAATACATTTTAACCTTTGTCCATTTCGGTTCTTTGATTTATTTTAAAACGTAGATATATAATTTTAAATAATGTTTATATAAATAATATAACAATGAGTGAAATAAAATATATAAATAAACATAAAGTATAAAAATGTTTCATTTACTCATCTGTGGGTACTCATAATAAAGTTGAACTATATTAACTATCTAGCTATCATTAACAAATAGAAAAAAGGCATAAATTTAACATTATTTCTATGAAGTTCCAACATGTTTTAGATTTTGGACTAAGGTAACTACTAAGGTAAACATATAAAAGTTAAAAAATTATAACAAAAATACGTCTAATCTATTTTATTTCTATACTAATAATTGGAGTCTTTGTGTGTAATATCAATATAACAATTTTTTACTTAATAGATATGAATTTATGCACATATATATCTTATAAGATACCTTTACCAAATAATAATTTTTAAAATTTTTGTTTGTTTTTAATTTTTTATACGATATACAATGCGTTTATGTTAAGTAACGATGTGGTCCAGGGTGGTAAACATACTAAACCTAAGTACTGGTTCACAAGTGATGCTGCCGGAACACACCTATTGGTATTTGTCGATAGGATTTCAAATTTGAGGGTGGTAGCTACCCAGGTAGGCATCATTAGAAAATGCCCTACCACCATGCTATGGTTTCCTCACGATGTTTTCCTTCACCGAATGCTCAGGCGGGTTTTAGAATTGGATAGGTGGGATCGAACCAATGTCGATTGACGCAGAATCTGTGCGCACTGCCCACTGCGCCATCATCGCTTCAAATCTCTTCTCATCATCCGTCTGTTTGTTCCGGGTATTCTACGAAACGGCGGGACCGATTTCAACTGGACTGTTTTTGGTAGGTAGCTGAAGTTACTATAATTAGGGTTCTACGTAAAAAAATTCATGAAATTTTTAATAAAATCCGATCCAATTTTTTTCACAGTTCACAATTCACAGTTTTGGTGGCAGGTATTTGAATTTGTGTGAAATATCTTTGCTTAACGTTAGTGGTAAAAAATTTTTTGGAAAATATTAAGTGTGGCCTATAAAAAATTAAAAAGTATTACATATATTACTCATTGAAAATTTTATGAAATGCGGTCGCAGCCGCGGCCACACAGTATATTCACATAATTGTATATACACATGAACGCGATTTCAGAACATAATCAGTTTACAGCATAATCAGTATGGAATACGTTCCATTGCGTATCTAATACGGTTAATTTATTTATAAAACCCAAACATAGATAGCAACGGATCTATATCATTTGTTAGTATTCGCAGTGCGTTTCATTAACGGTTCATTACGATTTGAATCGGCTTAATTGGCTTACCGTTCCGTATCGTGCTTCGAATCAAACTAGAAATCAATTTTACTAGCATCAAAGCAGCGCCAAAGTAACATCAACACATTTGTTATAGATTAATCCATTATTATTACTCTGTTTTACAAATAGTCCACATTACAATACCAAAAAAAAAATATACCAGATATAAATCAAGGACATAAAAATGAAATTTAGCACCGCAAAGAAAGTTTAAATGAAAACATAACGGACATACTGATTCAATCATGAGTTTATATATTCTGTCCCGTTTTCTAACCTCTTAACCCCTTGAGCACTAACCTGGTGTTTACGTCAGCTTTCTATTGTTTTCCTATTGTCTCATTTTTATGGGTAATCGACATATTAATCCTTTATAGTGAAATAATTAATTTCTGTATTATCAATTAAACATCTTGACCGTAATTCGATTATTAAAAAAATGTTATTTTACACTGCAACGTGTATTGTACTACATATATAATATTATTAGATTACATGCTTCCCTTTTCATTCATCAGTACCCGCTTGAATGTTCCGAGTAAACCAAATAATTTTGATTTATCACTTTGTGATTGCTGCAATTCGATTGTGTTCGGCCTTTATTGAATTAAATGATAAATAAATTAAGTTCTGTTTTGAAGAACTCGATTGCATTGTTTGTTCAGTTTAAGATACACAAGCCATAAGTAAGGCGAATTGAGGCATCTTTTGTTTAGTTACATATTATACATAATTATATTTTAATGTTAAAATCTAGATGAATCAATTCATATATAGACAACATACCACCTATAGAAATAAAAAAAAAACTAACTTGCATGCAAATTTTAATTGTTTTTTTTTTCTAAAACCGTGGTTCCTTTATAACTTTATAAAATTCTTATTATTTTTCTTAGATAATGATAACGTGTAAATTATATACACAAATTTATTTAATGCATATTCGTAAAAATTTAGACAAGCTAGATCTTGTGAATGATCGTCAAAATTTTAATATTAGAAGTAAATACAAGTTGGCCGGAACCACGCTTTAGGCTAAGTAAGTCTAATAAAAGCTTTATAGGTAATAGTATTCGGTTTTACAATAAGATCCCAAGTAACATTACCGATTTACCTGACAATAAGTTCAAGTATTATGTCAAGCAAGTTTTAATCTCAAAAGGTTATTACAGGGTGGATCATTACGTGAACGATAGTGATGTCTGGAATTAACCCACATCTCTGTGCTTCTGCTAACATTAGTTAAGACTATGATTTGTATAGTTTTTTTATATGAATAAAAATGATATGTATTACTTTTATTTAAAAAAAAAACTAGATCGAGTTTCTTGCCGGCTCTTCTCGGCTGGGTTGTTTTTCGAACTGGTGGTAGTGTTTTAACGTTCATAAGCGCCTTCTTAGGGCCTAAATTGAATAAAGATGTTTTTTATTTTGATTATGAAATCCAAGAGTCAAGCTGTCAAATAGGTATGGCATTACTCGAATCATATATTAGCGGTCTAGCAAAATAGCGGCCATTTTGGCAAAAAAAATTGGAAGGAGTTTTCATGGCACCTTAAAATTCACTCTTAATTTTATTATTTTTAAAGAACATTATTAATAATAGTAATAATAATAGATTTTGTTGCGCAATAATACAGTACCCAAGATCTCCTTTCCGACACTATATTTAGAATTAAACACAACTCAACAACCCAATAGACAATTTGTACTGCGTGTCTACACTTATAAATAAAACTAAATTGTCTATTTGTACTACCAAAATAACAGCTTTTTACTAAATGTATATGAATGTATAAACGGTACAAAAGTATAAATTAAAAAAAAATGATTATCTATTTGTTCCGGCTAAACTCCAGAACGGGTGGACTATTTTGACAAGACTATTTTTGGCATATATCCGAAGTTATAAGGCGTAACTTTAAGCTTCTTTTTTTTGTAATAAAATAGGCTAACGCGTAAAAAAATTATAACTCACGAAATTGTGAAAAAAATCTTATTCAATAGACAGTTTGTACTGGTAAGCGTTACAATTTGTAAGAAATATTTTTGCTCTGTGTTAACGCCAAAAATAATTTATGACCTGTGCAAAAAATCCATTCATTTTTCAATTATTATTTATAACTTATATTAAGTGATTAATAGCGCGTAATAAAAAATATAATACGCGAGTGGAGCCACAGGAACAGCTAGTATATTAATACAACTACAACCTACAACTTGAACCGTTCCAATAGATAATAGTATTACACAACTAATAGCTATATGATTATAACGGTTGTCGTACCTATTCCGTGCTCGGTTTAATTCAGTCTCTAGGAGAGGTGTGCTCGGTGAGTCAGATCTGAGTCACAGAATCTCGTCAGAGTCACCGCGTCCCGTCTAGCTTTGTACGAAATTGAATCAATATTATATCGGGATGAGTCCTTGACGGGTTTGAGTAACCGAGACAGAGAATTTATGATATGATTTTTGAATTGTAAACTTCTTTGGTGGTGTTGATCGATTCTCGGTAGGGGATAATTTTAATCGAGTCGCGTTACCAATATTATGACGTCAGACGTCAACATGATACAGTAAGGCAAGTATGAGATGGCGTTTAGATAAATAAGATAAATAATAAAATTTATACATACGCAGCCTATTGTATGTTTTGATTATGAATAAACGATATGAAAAAGGATATATATGTTACTCGGAGCGTTGATAGCTGATGTAAACACCAGACAAATTTTATGTTAAAAGTTAGGTTATGTTAATAATTTCAATTAACGAATTATGAAATTTCATCATTAAAAAAAGAGTTTTTCCGAAATTTCGAGTTTTCACTTCTGCCGGCAGTCCCCAAAGCTGCCTAGTTTTTTTACATATTTTTTTATTCAGGTAAAGTTATTCATTGATATACCTTGTAGGTATTGAGAGGCATGGACAAATATTATTATAATTATAATATATATATTATAATACTAGCAGTGGCCGCGGTTTCCCTCGCGTTTAACATTAGTATTCTACAAAATTTATTCACTGCAAATTACTTTTTTTAATATTCAAGGGGTTAGTTGAAATATTTCCAGTAGTATTTCTTACTTGTTCTTATTGTTCATAATTTTAGTGACTCTTGAGTTGGTAACGGACAGACAGGCAAAGAGACATTGCCTTTTATGTAATATAGGGATTTTTATTAAAAACATTCTATTTTCGAGATTACTTTTATTATATACTCATACTTATAATTTAACGTAACCAAATTTATACTAAAACCTAACTTGATAATATATCTACGATTTAAAAAATGATGATGTTCAGTGGTTCTCGAGTTATAAGCCAACTAACGGAACGGGACGGACTTTTTACAATTGTGTGGTGGTCGCAACTCAGACGGGTATGAAAAACTGCGCAACGCGTTTGAAACAGTATTCATTTTAATTATACTGTTTTTTTTTTTTTTTAAAGTAATTATTTGCTTTCAAATATTTTTCGTGGTCATTATCACAAAAAAAATATCTAAGAAACATATTTAAGAACTTGTAATATTATTGACTCATAATTATTATAACTAAATAAAGTTCTGGAGGTTTTTTACAAACACTTTGTTATAAAAATGTATTTAAAGCGATGATGGCGCAGCGGGTATAGCGGCTGGATTTCGCCTCAATCGACGCGGGTTCGATTTCCAACTATCCTTCTCTTAACTCTAAAAACTTTCGGTGAAGGAAAACATCGTGAGGAAACCATAGTATGGTGGTAGGACATTTTCTAATGATGCCAACCCCTGTAGCTACCATCCTCAAGTTTGAAAACCTATCGCCAAATACCAATAGGTGTGTTCCGGCAGCACCACTTGAAAACCGGTACCTCTAGGCTTAGTGTGTTTACCATCCTGGACCACATCGTCACTTTACATCAGGTGAGATTATGGCCAAAGAACTGCACCAATACCGTATAAAAAAAATTAATAATTATGTTTTTGTAATAAAAATTCAATACAAAATTGAAAGTCATCTTCGAGGTTCGAAAACAAAAATATATTCACATATCAAAGTATATTATTTATAGTATAATTTAGAATTAATCGAATCGATATTAGTCAATTCAAATTCATAATTCGATAATTACCAAAGTAATATACTATATTTATAATCGATTACTTATATCGATGACCGTAAACTATGAGTAATGTATAATCTATAATCTCGTGTTATGAAATAAAGTACCCACGCGTTCATACGCACCGTGTCAAAAATCATTAAACGTCATAAACTACGCATAAACCTAAATACGTTTATTGCATCTTATATCGCCTGTGACAGATATGTACTCAGATTTTACATATAGAATATTTTTTATATTTCATTTTACAATTAATACTAGCTTACATTAGCGTCCTCGTTTGCGTGAATTTTCTATTTATTCAATTATTTCAAGCCCTTATCAACTATTTCAAGGTTTGTGTTTCGGTAAAAAGTAATTATAAAATACGTTATTATTTTATTTATGAAAAGAATAAATAATACATTTCTTATTTCAAAACTAACTAAACAAATAATTTTCGTTCTCATTAAATTAGAAAAGGATTTTGAAAAAATTCACCATCAATTAATTACTTAATATTCGAGTAGATTATTTGTAGCTTTAGTAGTTTTGTTTCTGCGTTTTTATCTCACAAAGCTATTATCATAATATGTATACAAAATTCGTAAATTTAAAAACAAAACTGAGCATAAATATGTATTCGGTTACATACCATCTTATTAATATTATTGTAAGATAATGACTCAGAATGAGGGCTTATACCCCCGACATACACATTAAAGTACGCATCTGTAATTCCGTCGACAACGGCAATAAAATAGAATTTATCATAAAAAGTTGCACATTTCAGTCTGAAACAGTCGTAAATAAGAAAATGAGACCACCTATTTATATTTGTGGCTTTACTTGGATTAAATCATTTTGATATTAGATAAATTGAATTACATCAAAAGACAATTACATTTAACAAGAGATTATAAGCAGAGACAGAAGCAAAATATATCGAAATATAATTTTTTTTATTATTTATGTAAATATTTTATTTATGTATTATATAAATCAAAATATATTTTTTTTAAATTAAATTTAGGCCCTTATGAACTTCTAAAACACTACCACCGGTATTAAGCCAGTGGATGTAAATTGCGTAATTGCAATCGACGTTTGCCAATCAAGCTAAAGTTGCTCATCATCATAATGCTCTCAACTATTAGAGTTTTTGGGATAGCGTCTTCTTCTTTTATAAATCTCCATTAGGTACCATAATCTATATTCAACTCTTTTGATTTTATATCTGCCCTCACGCACTCCATCCATCTTTTGTTTGGCCTCTTTTAAGATACTCATTTCTGACTTTGTTCTTTCTTGTCATGCCAAAACTCCACCGCAACTTTCGCATCTCAAACCCAACACTCTGATATATTCTACCCTTTAATTTAACGCGTACCCGTCAGAAGAATTTTTAAGTCCCGACCAGTAAACATATCGATACCTAATAGGCTATACGATCTGTAATTAAATGACTTACCAAGTATTAAACAGGTTAAGTCGCAGTATATACATAGGCCGGTGGAACAAGTTGGGCGAACCGTTCATTGATGTGGGGCGTCGGCGGGCGTTCGTGGCTAAACTGAAATGTATGAAAATAGAATCAAATGCATTTCCGCGACCCACCTGCACACCCCGATAGCTTATAAGTGGTTAATAGGACGAGTGCACAAACAGGACCGTTATACTTTGTTACCTATGAGTGTCGTTTTTTTTTTTTTTCGGATTTAAGGACACCTATACGTGTCGACTAATTATTACTATAAATCGTCTCGAGTTCATACAATTAATAAACGTGATGATCGAACAAATACTTTAATGATTTTGATAAGCTTTATTAAAAAAAATACCTTGCATTTGTCCCGGTGAACTTCGTACCATTTTAGAATCAGTAAATGTTATGTTGTTAGCTGAATTACATTTCGTTTTCTACAATACATGAGTCTGGGGCTAACTAAAAACACATCGAAATCAATCGATCCGTTCTTTATATATCATGAAATCAAATATGAAGAGAATTAAAAAGTGATTATTCATCATAAATTTTTCCATGATTGTTTTTTCAGTTGTTTTAATAATTATTCTGCTATTCGGGGCGGAGACAAATCCAGCTAGTCAAATAAATATCATAAGAATTGTTCTAGACGTTTTTGAGATATAAATGGTGTAACTAACCCGGCTATGTTATATATATATATAGGTCAATGTATATATGTACAAATTCATTTTATACTAGACATTAAGTTATTCAACATTTAAAAAAATTCTGCAAAATTTTCTTATTTTGTCCATAACCAGTATCATTTCATCTATCGCTAAACCAGGTTTCATTCACGTTAGAATTGGAAACTTTTTCTAAAAATGACTCTAGAGATTAATTCCTTAGTTCTTTTAGCACTAAAAAAATACACACCAATATTAGCATTTTACAAACACACTATCTTTTATTTGAATTATGATAGAGATATCTAAATGTTTATCTATATGTGTTTGAATTTATGTATGAAATAAATGTGAAAAAAAATGTCACAAGCAATATAAATTTATGATAACAACAAAACCTTATTCATAGGTTGTTTTTTTTTGTTAATGCCCCAATGGGATAAGTCACGCTTCCTTTTAAACGTGAATACAAAAGATCTAAATACGTCGGTAGGTCAAGTGTCGGTTTCCCGGACGCGAGGCCTCGGCGGTAACAAAAGATTGAGGGTTTTTTTTTAGACGGGTTTAAGTTTAGTGACAGGTCGAGGGTGCGACGTTCCGAGGAGATAAGGTGTGGAGTGTGTTGAATGGACAAATGAACCACATATGATTAAACCTCTTGTCCCCAAATACGTATCGGCAACAGATATAGAATAAAGTTCTCATTTATAATTAATATAAACATTAGGTATACAAAATCTATCTGTCTGTCTGTCTATCCGTCCGTTTATTGACTTATAAACTGGATAACCCCTGAACTGATTTACATTATTTATTTATTTTCTTAATTGTATTTGTTACGTTACATAGTATGAGTATAAAATATAGGTAAAGAGATCAAAATAAAATATAAAAAAAATTAAAAAAAGCAACCATTATCGTGTACCACCCCTACATTGTATAAAGAGTAAAGTCTATCTGTATGTCCTTCCGTTATTATACTTCAGCGGCACCGCGGGTACATAGCTAGTTTTGTATATTTACAGCTAAATTGTTAGCATAATTGTTTTTGTGTTATACCACCTCAAAGACAGTTTTCAAATCAAAATCAATATAAAAACACCTTTATTCAATTTAGGCCCTAAGAAGGCGCTTATGAACGTCTAAAACACTACCACCGGTTCGGAAAACAACCCAGCCGAGAAGAGCCGGCAAGAAACTCGATCTGGTTCTTTTTTTATATAAATATAATACATATATTTTTTTTTTCATATAAAAAACTATACAAATCATAGTCTTAATAATGAAAGCGGAAGCACAGAGATGTGGGTAAATTCCAGACATCACTATCGTTCACGTAATGATCCACCCTGTAATAACCTTTTGAGATTAAGACTTGCTTGACATAATACTTGAACTTATTGTCAGGTAAATCGGTAATGTTACTTGGGATTTTATTGTAAAACCGAATACTATTACCTATAAATCTTTTATTAGACTTACTTAACCTAAAGCGTGGGACGGCCAACTTGTCTTTATTTCTAATATTAAAATTATGACGATCATTCTCTACATCTAGTTTTCATTACTTCCATCTCTGTAGGTACTTACTATCAAAAAGCATATATATATATATATATATATTTCGAACCCACGTCGATTGACGCGGAGTATTTCGGCAGCATCACTTGAGAACCAGGACCTCTAGGCTTAGTGTGTATACCATCCTAGACCACATCGTCACTTAACATCAGCTGAACTTGAAGTCAAAGCACTGAGTCAATTCCGTGTAAAAAAAATAGCAAAATGTCTAACTTTGCGTCTATGCATCGTCTGTAAAAAAATAAACGAACCAATCTTAATCCATAGGAGTATTACTAAGTTAAAAGTTACAAAAAAAAAAAAAAACAATATAGACCAACCTATATATATATATTTTTTTATTAATAAACAATTGAACCGTTAGTTGGTTGGACAGTTGAACTTACAAATTCTCTAATACAAAACAATATACGGTGAATTCACGGTCCATTTCACTAAATTCTATCGGAATATTATTATAAATGAAGCGATAGTGGCGCAGCGGATAGTGCGACCGTCAGTGGTCGCGGGTTCAAATCCTTCTATTCAACTCTAAAATTAACCTACATTCGATGAAGGAAAACATCGTGAGGAAACCTTAACATGGTGGGAGGGCATTTCCTAATAATGGTGAGATTCTGGTCAAAGCACTGAGCCTATATCGTTTTAAAAAACAGTTTCACATTTTTAACAACAGTAAAAATAATTCTGTGTGCATTTAAAAAACACCGTAACGCATCGGATGTGAAGTTTTTATGCAACTGGTCGTGCATCTTCCATAAATTATTCGCACGAAAACGTACTGAACCTGTTTTGGTAGCCCACCAACTGAGTATTTAAATTCATGTACTAACATAATAATCTCACGACATGCTACAAGATTTTATAATGTCACAAATTGCACGTATAAAGTACCTACTTCAAAGTTATTACATAAAAGTTTAAATAATCTCTCTATCAAATATAATTCAATTATGGCTGAACCGATTTTAATTACCTTAGCTTTGTTGGTTAGTCTCCACTGTGAATAACAGAATGAATATTCAAAGAATAAAAAATTAGCAAAAAAAAAAGGCAAAAAAATATTTTTCCATACAATTTGTATAAAAATCTCGATAACGGATTGACAGACGAATTTTGACAGTTATTTTTTAATCTGCATTCGACGACAAAGTAATATAAGTTAATAAAAAAAATAATAAACAAATTAATCTCTCAACATTTGTTGATTCGGAGGCGGTACGAAGTTCGCCAGGACAGCTAGGTAGTTTAAAATAATTATTGTTATCTATATATAAATAGACAAATAAATTGTTAAAGACATTTTCTCATCTTTCTATCAACTGATGTATTAACTTTATTTATTTAGTAACTTTAGTGGTATTATTTAAGAAAAAAATGGAATCAGTATCAAAATAAAAACATACATTTTATGAATTATGAATAAAATCATCTTTGCGTGGTGTTAAATGAAGGTACTGAACAACTGCTAGCTTTGGATAGTTTTCTAGATATGTATGTTTTAACTGTATGACATTAGTCGTGTAATTTGATCGAATATATTCCTAAAAAACTATTCTAGAATACTTATACTAATATTCGTAAATGTTTATTAGTAAATTCACTATTATTCTTTGCTATTATCTGTCTGCTTGTTTTACTGAGTGTGAATTAAAGACTCGGCACAGACGTTTGGAATTATATATAGTATAATAATTTAAATCGAATCAATTTTAAGAATCTGTAAAGATTATACATTTACATTGTAATATGGATATGCAATTTTAAAGTTAAAGTTATGAGTTGAAACAAAACAGGTATAAAAAAAATCTTTCATTATTTTAGGTACTGTTTAGGAAAAAGTTTAGAAAATAATATCCAATGAAATCGACATAAAAATTAATACTACCGGTTGTTTTTACAATCATTTCATTACTTTGTTCATTGTTGAATATTTTAGTCCAACAATATTAGAAAATAAAGTGTTTTTGCGAACGGAGCCACGTATACGTATAGTGTTATATTTATACTAGATGTAACACATATGTATTTGTACATAATGTACGAACCTAATAGAATTTACATTAGTTATAGTTCAAACCATAATACGTGCGTAGTATTCTCTTGATTGCAGCGTATGTATTGTTATAACAATGAGAACTTTTACGCAAACAACTATTTGAAGTTTATGCAAGTGTAGCAATTTTTTTTTCTCATTACAGAACTGCAGTGAAACGTAGAACTCGTTGCATAGATGTGGCTTTCTAGAAGTGTATTTTATACCTTTCTTACTTTAGTCTGATCTTCATCAATTTTTCGATGAATCGACAAATAATATAAAGGTGCCCTTTTTAGATCCGGAACGTTGTTTGTGCACTAGAGTCGTTTGTAGTTCGACGGAAATATTATATATTTCAACGGGCAGTCGTTACTGTCGAATATAATATTATTTTTGTTGTCACAACTGCTCGTTTTGAATAATCTGGGTGATTCAAATCCATCTCACTCTAACCGGGGAGCTTTCGTAGCGCTTTCGGCTGAGCTGAGTGGCCAGACTGTCGGCCGTGTGGGTTGGTTGTACTCAGTTAGTCACTGAAGCGCCCGCGCTGCGTCCACGCGCCCGCACTATGTCATTGTAGACTACTGCTGCCCGCGCAGTTTCCCGCGTCTAAATCCGTAACGTTTCACGCAGTCTGATACGATTCAATGGTTGCAAACAAGTGTGTTCCTTTTATGTGTTTGCAATTCACGTTTTCTGAGCGACACGGCCCTCTTTGCATTATTCGTCCATTCAGTTTTATTCACGATCGTCATTTGTTCGCTGTGAAAAATTGCCGGGACCCGGGACAATTACGATATGCAAAAATTAATTAATTATACAGATATCTTTTTTTTTCATGTTTGACATACTGTTAGGAAATTTATTTCGATTCATTACGGTATTCGCATAAATAATAGTGTTAATATCTTTACATTCAATGTTATCATTTAGATTATTTTGCTCTTTGACTTTAGGTGATGTAATGTTTATTTCAATTTACTAACAAACAACGTTTCCATGAAATCTGAATCACAAAGTATTTCAAAAGTTTACATACATACGACTAAATCGAACACGCTGATTTCATCAAAAACACCGTTAACGAATAATTGATCGCCTCAGTTTTTTTTTGTTTAAATTCGAATGCAATGCAGAACATTGCTTCGAACCGAGCAGTGAACCAGCGAAAACAAACATGAAACGCGAAATATAAACAAGTGTAATATGTTTTAATTTCATTAGGTCGTCAACCCCTGACTTTAGATAACATTTTTATGAGCTACTGATAAAAATATTATGTAATTATTATACTTAAAATAAAGACAGAAACGACTCGAATAAAAATTGCCGATCGTCTTTTGGAATATTTCGATAATGCAAGTCGTGAGTGAATTCGAAACAATTTACGACGCGATTGTACTTTTGAGCTTTTTCCATAAACAAAGCAGCCTTTGGTATCGTCTATAATAAATAAAATTGAAGTGTCTGTTTGCAATGTCAATTTTATTTTTTACTAAATAGATCTACTAAGTAGATAATTTGTCTGTCTGTTTGTTCCGGGTAATCTCCGGAAAGGCTGGACGGATTTTGACGGGACTTTTTTTGGTAGATAGTTACAGTTACTCTGGGTAACAAAGGGTACTTTTAGTTTTAGAAACTAGTTAGGGTTCCGCTAAAAAAATTAAAACCCAAAAAATTGAATAAAATCCGATTCAATGCACAGTTTTACGGGCAAGTGCTCGAATTTATTACAAATATTTTTACTTACTTTATCTTATTAAAAAAAAGTATTATGCTTCCGTATAAAAAAAATTAAAACGCAGTGTAGAACATATGAAACGCGGGCGCAGCCGCGGGCACACAGCTAGTCAGGAATACAAATGCATAATATAAATTTAGCATAATACCAAAGTAAATTTTGTTATTGACTTGTAGTAATTAATAATATATTACGCAATGAATTCATAAATATCTTAATTATAATGGAAACTTACGAAAATATTCAGTGGTTCGCTATGTTATAATATGATGTGGCACAAATCCAGTAGTCTGACGTAATTACTACTATTGTTTGTGTTTGCTTTGTTGGTATAGTGTAACTGGACAGTTAGATGTTAATCTATTGAACGCCAATTAACTATCGGGCACTTCGAAAATTTATAGGGTAATAATTTCTTATGTCGCTATTGTTTCTTTTTCAACCGAATGACTTACGTATGTCTTCAATTGTTAGGTAGGCAACTAGGAATTATTAAAGTAATAATTCGAAAAAAAAAAACCATATTTTATGAATTGTTTATAAATAAATATAAAAAATGTGCTGAAAATTTAAATATGTATTTAATGGTGTTCAAAATTTGGCCATAAACATTATTGAAAATGTTAAAAAAGAAACTGTTTGTAATTTTTTATTATTTAGCTACTAAATAGAAAAAAAGACAATCGGTTGACAAACAGATCAGTTAAAAGTACTTGACGGTTTTGTCTTTGCTTATTTGTATATATAGACTAAATATTAATTTTATAGTTTCTCTTTTTAGGTTTTTCTTTTAAATTATTTTCAAAGTTTAATGATGTTTGAAGTGAAAACTTCTTTAGTGGCGCAATTTTTGCTAGGGGAGGTTGATTCGCGTTACCAATCTTATGACGTCAGTCGACAACATGCTACAGTATGTCAAGTATAATATGGCGTTTAATTAGTGACACTCGTAGATAAATCAAACAATTTATACTTACGCAGCCTATAGTATGTTTTGATTAACTGATAAACTATATGAAAATGAACACAATTGATGCTCGGAACGCCAATAAATGTTAAAACTAGGCAAATGTTATTTCTTAGGTTATATTAATAATTTCACTAAGAAATTATGAATTTTAAACAATAAAAAAACAGTTTTTCCAAAGTTTCCAGTTTTCACTTCTGTCAGCAGTCCCCTTGGCAGCCTAATTAAAAAAATATACCTTTACATATTTTTTACTATACAGCAAGCAAATACAAAGTGTTTTTTTATCATGCGCCTAATTGAAATTTTACATTAAATTTTATTGATGTGAATATTTTTGGCTTGTCTCAAATTAGAAGCATGTTACTATCAAAACTCAGAACTACATTAGTCGTACGTAACTGTAATGGACTACTATCATCTATTTAACAATGAGTAACCACACCTTTTAGCTAAGTGCTCCTGCTTCATACAATCGTTTTTACCGCGCAGTGATTTATATGTTGGTTAATATTTTTTGGTTCGAGTGTCCATCAATGAATCATGAAAGTACGAAAAATCTACGTTCTAAAATCACTTATTAGTACGGTAAATTAGAAATGAATGAAATTAGGAAAAAATGACAAAATGTACAAAATCCTAAGGTATGTAAAGGGTCGGTCAAGTATTAAGATAACAGAATTTTAGTTATTTTTGATTTCGCTTCCCCCTTGTTAGAAAAAGTAAGGAAAACGCGTACCGTGGACATCATGGTAACGTAATCATTGGCATATTTTTTTACAAAACCTTAATAAAATTGATTTGTTATCACAATAACTGATATCAAATAAAAGCAAATCAAAGAGACCTCAGCTTACGCTTAGTACTTCATACTTGAACTGCCCCTAGGTGTGTGTTCAACATATAGGAAGCGAAAGTTTGATCAGTTAGTTACAGGCGATCCCTGTCACACGCTTTGAAGGACAATTACTTTATCTCACTTTATTAGACAGATAACTAACTTAACCTTAAACTTGATAAGATTTTACTCCAAATGGTAACGGGTCATTTAAAATTGTACGTAACTTTCGAAAAGGTCTGCTTACTTTTTTAAGTTCCTTGCTTTTTCTTATCATAGGGGCTTAGCAATAAACTTTTCATTGGTTCATCAAATTTACCATAATATGTCGATACTAGTCTCTTCGTTTTATTTTGAGAATTTTGTTTTCTTCTTCCATACTTCCCAATCAGCCGTCATCTCTTCATTTCCTTTTTCTTTCTTTCATTATCTCCCTTGCACACTCTATCGATATTTTCTGTGGCCTTCATCTACTTTTATATTCTTCTATATTCATGATTGATTCAACCGAAAGACATCCGCGACTGGTCATAGGTCTTCACTAAAAAGGAGGACATTGCCATAATCGCCACGCATGGCCGGCGGGTTAGCGATCGCAGTCAGGTTTTTGTGGTACTCAGAGGATGCTGGTGCCAATCCCTTAGTCGCCTCTTACGATATTCACGGGAAGATATGGAGTAGTACTATTCTTAGCCGGCACCACACGGCAATTCAATTCCATTCCGTTACATATTCATTACTATTTTATCCCACATACGTTTTCTCTCTTCTCATAACATGTCCATACTATGACAAACCTGTCAACTTTTCTACCACAGTTGCCACTTTTAAACTCTATATAATATATTAATTCCTGGATTTATTTATTCTTTTCACACTACACATCCATCTCAGTATTCGCATTTCAGCTCATGCATTCATTTCCCATACATCTTCTTATTAGCCCACTATTCTGATTTACACAGTTTTTTTTTCAGTTATTTCATATAAAGCAAAAATAGTCGTACAATAAGTGCGTAAATGATTCTTAGATTTTTTGATACTAATTTAACCATCAACAAACACTCCTACGTTGACAACGATGCGGAATTATCTATTTCCGTTTCATAACGTCTCCTCGTCTTGAAATCATTAGGTAGAAGATATAATCAGTGAGTTGTAAATTAAGCTAATGTAGAAATAATGGTGATGCGCATCCGATGTCGCAACCGTCGTTGTTGGAGTTTTACCTACATTCGAACTATTTATAAAATTCAAAGAATTATATCGGGCACAAAATGAAACATCGAAGGAACCGGTGACATGAATAATATCATATCAAAAGTTAATATTTAAAGTTTTAAAACCTTACGGTCCAAGTTTCTATGATCTTGGATTCTATTACAGCGTTAGTTATAGCCTTTTTTACCGTAATAGTATTAAAATTTATCAGTAATAATTTCAATTCACTGAAATTAATATTATTTGACTATATTGAAATAAATCTTATCTTGATTTGTACATATTATGTTTACTCGCATAATATGGTAGTTTTGTTATTCGATAACAGATGGCGCATATTGAATTCATATGTGTCCAGGGTTGAATTTTTACAAATTTAAATAATACAAGTATAAAAAATGAGAATTTTTTCGATTCATAAAATTAATGAATTATTGAAACACTGTCCCTTTTTTTTTGCTTCTTATTTGAATGCTTGGAATTAATTTTAGTAAGATTCCAATAATTATGAGCTTCTATTTCGATACATAAAATATTTTACTTAGATACGTTGATTTCACGAGTGTTCAATTCTAAATTTGTCAGCGTAAAATCAAGAAAAGTCTTTTTGTCTATGCTGGCTTTATCTGGTACGGATCCTGGCGTACCATAGACGAATAATGTTTTTACATTAAATTTTTAATTAATTTCCTTCTTGTGTTCCCTTGTGTTTCCTTTAAGCATCATCTAATATGTAATAATCTAAGTCCACGCGCCCACGTAACAATCGACTCGGGTCGAACATCTGCGCCCCACATACTGCCAAGGTCAACGGATTCATCCTTTATCAAACATCGGGGATACAATAACGGCACAAACCTGTTTCGGCATTGAAGCCTTATTATGATCTATCGAACATACGGATTGTGACACGAGAAAGATTTTTTAATTAAAAACAAAACCGACTTCAAGAGAATAAACTATAAAAATGCACTAAAAAGTCAATAAATAATTAATTAATCTGCTTCTGCTTAAATATTTCTTTTGTTTTAATATCATTAATACTTTTAATTATCATATTGTTTGTTTTAATTTCTCCGAGTCCCACAGATCAGATCTTGATCTGGTGAAAAATGGGACCACATCAGAAGTCCACTACTTCAATTTAAAAAAAAACAACATACAGGCGAAATGATAACCTCCTATTTAAAGTCGGTTAAAAAGAGATTATGATTACTTTTCATATAAAAATCTAGTTAATTTTCCACAATAAGTATATTTATGTTCCTCATGTTAATCGTCGTATAATATCTGTAATTTTTTTTATTAATTTACTACTTTTTAGTTACTTTATTATTTAAATTTATTTTTAACTGGAAGGCATCAAATTTATAAAATACTATCTTTGGGCCCGCGGCTGCACCCGTGTTTTGTATGTTCCTCGCTGTGTTTTATTTTTTTTAAACGCAATCCTAATTACTTTCATTAAAAAAATTGGTAAAAAGATAAAGTAAATATATTTCCCATGAATTCAAGTACTTGCCCGTAAAATTGTGCATTGAATCGGATTTTATGATTTTTTTATGAGCTTTAATTTTATTACACGGAACCCTATTTTCGAAAATTAAGAGTACCCTAAGTTATCCGCAGCAACTTCAGCTATCTACCAAAAAAGTCCCGTTAAAATCCGTCCAGCTGTTCCGGAGATTATTCGGAACAAACAAACAGACAGACAACAATTTTAATCATTGCATTTTTGCTATAGGTATCGTGTCATATATATTTAGTAAAAAAAATAATTTTGACATTACAAACAGACACTACAATTTCATTTATTAGTCTATATTATACACGGAACTTATTGTTGTTTTGTTGAGTCATGTAGTATTTTTATTTTTAATATATTAACTGGCAGCATTTTACCTTTCGTTTAAATAGTTATAAATAAATTTATCTACATTTAATATTGTATATTTTAATTATTATAAGCATTATATAAGTAATCTCAATATGGATTAGTGATCAGTTACGCGAAATACGAATTGTTTCAGCATCTTTATCCATATAATGTTTATAATAAGATGGCCGCTAATTAAATTTGCACAGAAGATTAAACTATATTATATTTGAAGTATACAATTTTACACAACAACTATCACGAATTAACTTGTTAATTGAATAATTGTAAGTAAAGAAAATATTGCTATAATTAATTAAAATTAAGAACGTTACATATATTTACATCTAACATCATAATAACTTTAGTATGGATATAATAAATAAAGTTAGATTTCCTAATAAAACGATATAAATGAATACAAACGAATATAAATTCTTGATACACACGTTCAATTACATGACGTAATCCGACAATTAGTAATAAACAATTAAGTATACACAGGAATTAATTGTGCGATTTACCGTTTGTCATCCAGAGCCCTTCTTATCATATTACTGCCGCCATTGTAAACGTTAGTGTTTTATGATTATGTCACAAAAGTTCGTTGCTCCGAGGCACACCTTCCGCGGTTATAAATATACACCGTGTGTCGAACTTTTGACAAGCGTGTAAATAAACACCAGAGAGTCGGATGCGGCCGCGACGACGCCCGTGTGCCCGCCCGCTTTACGCCAACCCATCCGCAACGGTTTACTATCTTTAAACTAAATTTAACTCAGTTTCCCTTATATCTGATTTTGTAATTATCGTACTAGCATGAAACAATTATAATACAATAACCGTAAACTATATATCGTAGATATTATCAGGTATAAATAAGTAATAACTCTTTGAGAAGCATATTTAAGCTTAAAAAGTAAGTTTAAAAACCATTTTCCGCCAAACATTTTTTACACGGTATAGCCTCAGTACTTTGGCCACAATTTTACATGATGAAGTGACGATGTGGTCCAGGATAGTAAACACATTAAGCCTAGATATACTGGTTCTCAAACAATGCGGCCGGAACACACCTATTGGTATTTGGCAACAGGTTTTCTAACTTGAGGGTGGTAGCTACCTAGGCGAGCATTATTTTAAAATACTCTACCAACAAGCTATAGTTTCCTCACGATGTTTTCATTCACCGAAAGCTCGGGCTGACTTTAGAGGTGGATATGTGGGTTTGAACTCACGTCCATTGACGTAAAATCCGATCGCACTGTCAACGAAGCCATCATCGCTTCATTTGTTTAACGACCTTCTTTTAGAATAAATTGACATTTTTTCGATTATTCATTTGGTTTGGTTTGGTTATTCATTCAAGTGGTTTAAATTTTAAAAAAATGCCTACTAGCCTAAATGCCTAATATAAACTAGCACCGATTTTCCTTAAATAAAATTTACCGAGAAAGCCGCCATTTTGTCAGCGATGATGACTGCTTCATATTTCAAAAATCGTAGTTCAATATAGTGCTAGAAAATGTATCCTAAACCTAATGTATGTATGTATGTATGCTAAATGCTAAATGTATGTATGCTAAACCTAGCATCTTCTTTTCCTCTTTCACGCCGTTGTTTTTTCTTAAACGTTAATTACACATTTTGCGGTTAAACATTGACCGCTGACGAAGATTTTGTATGGAAAGTTAGCCGTTTCCAAGTAATGCCATTTATATTGTATTGTGATTTATTTAGTTCATTAGTTATAAATATTATTATTAGAGTTGATTTCATAATTTAAGAAATCACATTTATTGTTTTGTTAAAAAGAGCTCAGAAATGAAAAATATTCTAGCATTTAATGAAGTATACGTCTATATCTATCTATTATGTCATTAAGGTAACATGCTATTTAGCAGTTACACCAATGATTTTTTAATTTATTTTTAACTGTTATCATGATAGGTTAAAAATCTTTTTATCGTGATATATAGATATCGTAAAATATAGATAAAGCATATGAACATTATTCACTACTTTTGAATTTTCATATTGTATTCGTTTAGCGTTTGACCAGAATTTGACCTAGTAACACGATAAGAATTAAAGATGGGCCGAATTCGGTAGGTTTGCGGGACATTCATATTCGGCTTAATCACCGAATATTCGACGAAGTAGTAATCAAAGTTTTCTTTGTACTAAGCTGTATGTAATTCTGGCATGAAAATCTCAGTGTAACATACTTTGCAAATAAAGCGATAATGCCGCAGCGGGTATCCTCCTATCCGACTCTAAATTCGGCCTAAGTGTTCAATGAAGGAAAACATCGTGAGGAAACCATAGCATGGTGGTAGTGGCATTTTCTAATGATACCCATCTGGGTAGCTACTACCCTCAAGTTTGAAAACGTGTAGTCAATTACCAATAGGTGTGTTCCGGCAGCATCACTTGAGAACCATTACCTCTAGGATTAGTGTGCTTACCATCCTGGACCACATCATCACTTGAGCGATTTCGTGTGTGAAGCTAGAAGAAGAATTTATTATAAGTAAGATATAATCACTCAGAGTCACATTATACCCAACTAACTTACTATGCGTTCCAAATAAGAAAGTCCGCGTGAATGAGCTTAATCTGTCAAAGCTTGGAAAAAACAATATGGAATGCAACAAAAACAATTGCATTGTTTTTCAATTTTTTTTAGTGAATTATTTGCGTAATTATTAAGATTATTAATATGCGTTGTTTTAATGAACCATACACACCTATATAATTTTTTTATTAGCTATTTCATCACAACATGGCGCAGGTCCATGCACATTCTATTTGAAACGCAATGTATAAATAAATATTAATGTATCCTCCCACTAAATAGTTCTATATCATTGTTACAAACCTATTGCTAGTGAGTACATTTATTAATATAATTGCTCAGATATCATGGCGCCTACTCTCTGATAATGTTATGCAAATTTAAGCATAAACCCACAGGCGTATTGTAACAATGAATTTAATAATTTAAGCACAACTGTATTTAGTAAGTGTTATTTGATGTAATTATGCAATATTCTTTATTGTTCCGGTGCTTGATTTATTACTTGCAAATGTATAAAATAGAAGGTACCCAATTATAATATTTATTTATCATATTATCGGTATGGAAAGATCAGATAGCAATTAACCAATGCGCATTAATATGAAAACTGAACAATGACCGGTTAATAGAAAATAAAAAATGCAAATTTGAAAATTACTTTTTAAAAAATATTATTATTTAATATGTCGATTACCCATAAAAATGAGACAATAGGAAGACTATAGGAAAACAATGGAAAGCTGGCGTAAACGCCAGGTTAGTGCTCAAAGGGTTAAGTAAAAAAAAAATACCCGTTTACAAGTGAAACTTTACTACGAATATAAACGTCACGATTTTTAATATTAAAGGACGGAAAGAAGATTCTAGTAAAAGAGGAAGAGACACAAAATAATAAGCTCGTTATAATTATTGACCGTATAATAATTATGTTCTCGAGTTCATGCTGTATTCGTTCTTGAGGAATCATGCGCATGATTGTATTTTAGAAGGCGAACATACATTTTTTTATCTTTCTCTCGGTCTTTGATATCTTTGATATCCTTATCCCTTTCTAATATCGTGCAGATTTAAATTAAAGATTGCCAAAGATGTATCATAATCGACACATGTACTTTACACACATTCTTTTTTACTTTTCAAATTTCGAGTTGTAAGTAAAATGTACAATGTTTGATTGGATTTTCGTGTAAAATAAAAGTATAATATTATTAAATTTCTTACACAAAAATATGATGGTAGGGTATTTTCTGATAATGCCCACTATCACCTACTATTATCAAGTTTTGAAAACCTGTCACCAAATACCAATAGGTGTATTCCGGCAGCATCATATGCGAACTAGTACCTCTGGGCTTAGTGTGTTTACCATCCTGGACCACATTTTCACTTAATATCAGATGACCTGGCGGTCAAAGCACTGAGTATATATCATGCAAAAACGCAGAGAAAAGAAAAGTTCAAACTTAAAACAGTTACAAAACCTTCCATGTTCTAAAAAGATGCTTATAATTAGAGGAAAATAGGCATTTAAATAACGTTTATATACAACAACTGTAGCAGATTACTCATGTAGGATTATTTTGTGTACTCTGGCAACAGGAAGGTCTATTCTAGTATTGCTCATTCCATGACCCAGTGTTGTGCCGGTGACGTGGGTGTAGTCGGCGCCGATCGTAGCGTAAATATTCCCAGAACTTTATCGAGTAGACGCACAGACGCAACCATTCATTCATGAACCGTGACACACCGTCACTATAAACTTATATTTGTGCATATGTACACAACCCTAGAGGTCATTTTACACCGGTTTATATTAATCATTGTGTCGTCGCATCTCAAAACACCTCGGAGAAAAACATACGACGGCTTAGTAGGAATACATTAAAAAGAATAATGAGCAACTGGTAGTTTTTTAAAATAATTCTTAATAATAGCTAAATTATGTATAATACAAACATACCGCTTAAGAATCAATAAAAATTAAAAGTTAAATTGAATTTATTTTTTTTGTTCCAATGCGCAAGGAAACTTTTCGAAAAAAAAAAACAACAACAAAAAAACATCGTAATCAGTCAATTCATTCTCGAAATATCATCGAAAAAGCCAGTCCACGAAACCGTAGGAGAAAATGAATTCTATTCAAATATATATATATATATATATAAATTAAGGCTTAAACAGATTTTAATTTAATTAAACCGGTAAAAAAAAAATAGTTTAATAGTAGGTACATGTATCATCCGTTATATAATATATACAGTACCGTGTACTTAATAAACTCTATATTCATGTAATTGAGGCGTCGCTCAGAAAAATTGAAATTACAGCGGTAACGGTAAAATATAAATCGTTGTTTATTCAGAATATAATGGAGTTGATGGAAGAGAAGACAGTAGAAACTGTATCGCGATATTTTTGATGCTTTTGATGCTTTTATCACAATGACGTCATACCTAAAATTAGTGATTCTGTGACGAAATGATCCCGACATGCATAAGAGCCCCTCGGTCAATCCAGGGGTCCACAGACGATGTCACACGACAAACACGCTCGATTGTACAGGTAATAAAATCATGTAAATCTTTTATCTGACAAATTGAAAAATTGAGAGGACTGTTAGAGCAAATTACCATATTGACCTAGTTCCTTTTCTTTGTATGAGAAGGATGCATACTAAATAACTATAAGGTGCCTACTGCTAAAAATAAATATTGCAATGATGTGTTAAAAAAGTAAGTAGTAGGCATGTATGCGTTTTTGAGTGGAAACTTCTTTGGCAGCGTTGCGCGATTCTCGGTAGAGGGAAAACTTACAAATTCGCGTTACCAATACTATATCGTCAACCGTCAACATTCTTCAGTATGTCAAATATAAGATAAGTGTTTAAGTACTGACGCTCGGAAAAAAAGCGACGATGGCGCAGTGGGTAGTGCGGCCGGATTCCGCGTCAATGTACGCGGGTTTCGCATCCCACCTATTCAACTCTAAAATCATCTTGAGCTTTCGTTGAAGGGAAACATCATGAGGAAACTATAGCATGGGGGTAATGGCATTTTCTAATGATGCCCGCCTGGGTAGCTACCACCCTCAAGTTTGAAAAAACCTGTCAACAAATACCAATAAGTGTGTCCGGCAGAATCACTTAAGAACCAGTAACTCTAGGCTGTGTGTTTACCATCGCCACTTAACGTCAGATAAGATTGTGGTCAAAGCACTAAGTAGTGTAAAAATATATTTTTTTTAAATAAATTTAATTAGAAATGTTATTGTAAATATACATAGAGTAAAAATAGTATTTTAAAAAAATAATATGGATTACAATTATTAATAAATAAATAGATATATGAAGCACAAATGTTGGCTTGTTTCAATGTATTCCTTACCTATATTTATATGTACCTTTCAAAGCATAACAACTTAAAAATATTTTAATCATCTCTTTTTATTTTCATTACTAGAAATAAAGGTCCTGATCCTCGGCCAAATAGGAAACGGAAGAATATCCTGGAGGCGGGTTATTCTTTAGTCAGCAATTCAATATTATTTTGTTTATAAAATTGAAATAGAATCGAATTTGTTTTGTAAAAATTATCAATACTTACTTGACCATAAAATGAAGTAGAGAGGGGTTGTCAAAAATGAAAATATATATTTTTTCAATACATAATATTTTAACGGCTCCGTTACTTAGCAAAATTTAAGACGTGGTCAATTCCCTTCCGCGTCCTATCCAATTAACAGCTATATAACCTCATTTAACTTCCGCACTTAACCCTTTTAAGTGCACTTATCAAAGAAACGCACTTTGTTTTGATGCAAAATCCAAATAACGTCTAATGTTTGATAATAACAGAAAGCGATGTCTCTTTGTGATGTCATTTGATTTTTTCATAACAACACGTTTCCTATACGAAACTTATTCCAATAAGTGATCATTCTTTTTCTTAATATGGATTTTAAAGTAAAAATTTACAAATAAAAAATATATATTAATTATACTACTAGCATGCAAATGCACCAATTGTCTGTTATTTCACTTAAGCCCCAATTAATTTATATTGGCTCAAATGGAAGATTAATTTTAGTGCTAAATTCCAAACAATTACGATGGAATAAATTGATATTTATTATTTGCTAATTACTAAACGTTTGCATATAACATGTAGATAGGTTAAATTAGTTTTATTATTGAATGTTATTTTGTTAATTTTCCATTCCTATGGTGATCATTTTTAAGTATTGGTAGGTATTCGTAATTTGGTAGTTTTGAGAAAATCGATTGGTCAACACTTGAAATTGTTAATATATCTATTTATATAATAATACAGTAATAGAAACTCCATATCATACGCAGTGATGCTTGTAAACAGAAGGCTTAAGCTAATATTAAAAATCTTCGGGATTACACCTACATAATGTTTATATATTTTAATTTAATTTTAACAAACACGTAGTTAATTAAAACAATACGTAGAAATAGATTAGGTAATTTATTTTGACTATAATTACATTACAACTTGCTATATTCGTTTGTATATATTTTTATGACTAGGTCAGTGGACCACCCTTGTGATCTGGCAAATCATGAACCATAATGTTACATAAAATCAATACAAAATGCATGTGATCAACATTCAAGGAATTATAAATTAATATCTGCTCATCAAAGAGCAAACTTTATCGCCCATAAAGTCAAACGTTGCGCAAAGTAACAAACAAAAATGTTCACGGAAATCTGATTCGAAAAGTAATTCGACGTGCATGTTATATCAAAACAATCAGAAGGAAAAAAAAACACCAATGTAAATATTGAAACACACCATTATTATCAGATTCGTCAGATAAACAAACTGTTTTTAAAAGTAACTCTTTATTGATGTCAAAACTGAATACAGAGCCAAATTGTCTGTATAATATCGGTAAACACAATCTAAATTTTATTATTATCATGATAATTGATAATTTAGCAAAACATCTTGATCAATATTTTGTTTTTTTTTGTTTTCTATCATTCCATTTTTGTCCTGCTCGTATTCCGTATGATGTAACTTATGAGTTAACTTTAATTTATTTTTACTACCGTTATGCGATTTTTTTTCAATAGAAAGAGAAGTGCTACCTATCGTTTTGCGGGCATTTACCTCTATATTCATACGTTGTCCAATCAAACTTATTTACTCCCTTAATTAACTTTAGGATAATAAACGAAAAAACGAATAATTTATGAAGCTGTAATAGCAATGAAGTTAATAATAAATTCATTGTATAATGTGTCGAGTACCCATAAAAATGAAACAATAGAAAGACAATAGGAAAACAATGGAAAGCTGGCGTAAACGCCAGGAAGGTGCTCAAGGGGTTAAAATACACTCTTTATATGCCATACTTGTTTTGTTTGAAACTGCTAAAGAGATAAATCATATTAATTAAAGTAAAATACGAACCTTTTCATACAATATATAAAACGCTCAAATATCAAAGCAAATATTTTATAGCAAATGAGACTATACATTTATACTGTATAAATATATGAATTATGTTATTTTTTCATAATACAATTATGAGACAATGTTTTATTACTTTCCGTTTGAATTCATAATCAATATTTAATTTAAAAAATCTTAATTCATTTTATGTCATAAGAAGGCGCTTATAAACGTCAAAAGACTGCCACCGGTTCGGAAGACAACCCAGTCGCAAAGAGCAGGCAAGAAACTCGATCTGGTTCCTTCTTTTTAGGCTATGAAAAAAATCAAAGTAGACTAACCAAGCAGTAGCAATATCAGTCAACTTGCGAATTTTTTAAACCGCAAAAGCAGCGGAGCTAATCCTTTCTGCCAAAGTTTTAATATGCGGACCTCATTGTAATTTATTGCGAAGTGTGATACCTAAAACAGAGTTTTGTCAACTAAGCCTACTAAATTCCCTTCTATCTCTATCCTACAATCAATATGTTGTACATATTGTTGCATACTTTAAATTAAAACAAATATTAATTCTGTTGAAAATATATGTTCTCGGACATTGTTTATATATTTTCAGCTATGTGTCTGTATTATACATTTTATTGTTTTGAGCCAACCCAAACGCAGGCGTCAGGGGAATAATACTTCATAAACTGTATGAGTTAGTAGAACAAAACTTGTTTATTTTACCCAGGTTTTAATTTTAGGGGAACGCCTTTCCTTGCTATTGTACACGTAAATTAATTATATCTGTACAACGAAAACATTGCAGAGATTATATAATAATATTATCACTCTGTGGAACAGAAAACTTGCCCATAAATAAATAAGTAAACATAAATATTAATTATAAAAATTTAGTTATCGCGGTTCAATTTTACTGCAAAAAATTGTCTCAATAATATTATTTTGTAGTTTGGATGACATAATCAGTTAATTTTGTTGATTAGTTTGTAGTTTCATAAGAAATTTAATTAATAAGAAATACATACATACATAATGCCATGCCTGTCTCCCTTAAGATTAGGCAGATACACCACATTCAATCACTTGTTATGATTCCTGACACACGTCTTTCGCTTCTTCTACTTTCATAAGCACATTCATACATGCCTTTCGGTTACGGGTACTTTAACCTGGTCTTTCTCCAGAACTTCCTCGATCTGGTCGAGAAACGTTCACCTAGGGCGAAGATAAGTTTAATAAGAAATATCAAACTAGTAAAAATGCTTAAACTCGATGGTTTTTTTTAACTTATTTTATATCTAAAATTTATTGGAAATCGAATCGCATAAAAATTAAATTTTAAAATGTTTGCCTTTCGAATTACAGTTTTAAAAGTTTTCGCTTATGACCTTTAATTATTAAAACTATTTTCAAATATGGCGATATCAAATTACGATCTTAAATGGCTAAATAAAAATAGGTAGGATAAAATAATTTGTACATTTTACCGAAAATATAAATTTCAGCATATCTTCAAAATCGATTTAAAATATAAAAAAATACCTGTGTTAAAAAGAATGAAAGGATAAACATTTACTTAGTTTAATAAGTCTAATTAGTAAACGTTTAATTAGTCTATGTTCTTATTTATAAATTTGGTTGAAAGTGCAGAGATAGTGATTGTTATAAAAATCTTACCATTAACCAGTCATCGTTGACTGTAAAAGAACACAGTATAGTTGGTTTTACTAATAAGTACGAAAAATCAACTTCTTTTTTGCTCAAGCTTAGTTTATATTATATAAATTTCACTTTCTCAAAAGCCCTCACAAAATGTTGAACATGTAAAATGAAATTAACGCAATAAAGTAGTAGGTTTTGTAAATCAAAAGTTCTTACACTTTTCAAGAAAAATTTAGACATTACATAAAAAATACTAATTAAGTCTAATAACTGCACATTCATAAGTAAATTTTGTAACGATCATCCAAGTAAAAAATGCTATGTATGGTAATTAATAAGCTACGTCGATCGATGTTCACTCTGTTATTTTTAAAGTTATTTATTAATCGAAATATGCTTAACCTCGAATATATAATCAAAGACCCGCAGAGAAAGGACTTCTAACTTCTAACTTCTAAATGATGTTAATTTCAACCTGAAAAAAATGTCTTATCTCGTTATATTTAAAAATGTACATACATACATACATATCATCACGCCTTTCTCCCGTGGGGGTAGGCAGAAATTACGTCCTTCCACTTGCTACGGTCTTGGCATACCTCTTTCGCTTCCTCTACTTTCATGAGCGCTTTCATACATGCTCGTCGGTTATGGGTACTTTTTACCTGGCCTTTATTTAAGACATGATTGATTTGGTCTAGATACATTCGCCTAGGTCGACCCTTACCGACTTGCCCATTCACCCTCGCCTTATAAATTAATTTCGTTAATCTTCTCTCATCCATTTAAAAATGTAAATGAAAAAAATAGTCTTAACGTATCACTAACTGTGATACGTACATACTTATCGCATGCCCAATGTGGTATTTGAGGTTTTTTTATGCAATACATTGTTATGTTTGGTTATTCAAATGATTTTTTTGCAAGTTTTTTTGTAGTACCAACCTATGGAAAACAAATTAATTTAGTATTAAGATAGTTAAAGTAAAATATTACCTATCCTGAGAAATAGCATAATTAACTAAAAATATTTAAAATAAGAACATAATTAATATGAATTTGAGACATCAGGCACAAATTGTTAATAACTTCCTTTCAAGTTATTTTTAATTTCAAACACTTGAATTTCTTTATGTATTTAGAACAGCAGATATGTAATCGAAAAGCAATTAGGAGGCATTAAAGTCATCTCGGCCGTACAAGTAACTCCGGAGGGCCATCACGCGAGTATAAACTAGTCTGAGAGTCTCATCACAGGCGACGGGCGGTCGCGGCCACTTGTCCCCATTCTGCTGCAAATTAACTCGAATATGACTTAATCCTTTTAAGAATTCACAGCGTACGCGTGCGTACGTACACATGCTTTATTAAATGTTTACTAAAATTAACTATAAACATACGATTTACCTCATATGATAAAAGTTACATTATTTTGCAATGAATAACGTATACCAGAAAATAATAGAGATTATACTATAAGCTAATATTAGGTTTTGTAGCCAATTTTATAAAGCAGATATTATTTAAACGAAAAAGGTCACCGTTACTCATTTCTTTGTATTTAATATCTTTTGTTTAATTATGAACATAACATAAAAAAAATAACAAATACAACAATTTTGGTATATAACTGGTTAAACGTTAGGATAAGCCCCTTTTTTCCCCTCCTGGACGAAAATTCTCTTGAGAGAATCGGTCTAAGAGATGAGGGGGAGAGAGAGCCTGTGGGTCAGGCACCGACTTCCCCCTCATCCCCAACGGGCTAACTTTAGAGGACGAGGCCCTGTTGAGCCTGCCGCAGGGGACGACGCGGTGAGTGCCACCGCGATCCCGTATCGTCTCCTGAATCCGGCGGTTGGCTCCGGGGTCTTTAGTGGGTATTTCTGGTGCCTATCGCCGGGTGAGTCCCACATTGGTTTGGAGACGTCCCTCCACACCCCCTTACCACGTTCATTGGGGGGACTTTGATTCTCCTAATGAATTTGGTAAGGGTAGTGCGTAAATGCATTCTCCTCGTCAAAAAAAAAAAAAGGTTGAACGTTTGGATGCTAACTTGGCCGCAAGTCATAGATTTAAAATAATTATGAAAAGAAATTTATTTTACATATCGCAATCATGCTAATCAATAAAATTGTAATGTCTGTTTGTAATAACAGAATAACAACTTTTTACTAAATATATATAAATGTATATACGATACTTATCCCAAAAATACACTCTATTATATTTTATCTGTCTGTCTGTTTGTTCCGGCTAATCTCCAGAACGGTTGGACCGATTTTGACGGGACTTTTCCTGGTAGATAGCTAAAGTTACTCGGCGTAACTTAAGCTGCTTTAATTTCTCGAGGCAGCACCATCAAAACATTATTTTTCAATGATTATTTTAAACCTTATATTACACAGTGAAGAATATATGAAACGCGGTCGGAGCCGCGGGCATACAGCTAGTATTAATAATATGGCCTGGTGACTGGATTCAAAATCGTAGACGTGCGTATCCGCCTTGCTTCTACTGAGGTCATCAAGCTTCGTACTTAGATCTTCTGGAGTCTCAGCCATGACTACTATATATTCGATTAAGTGAATCCAAGTCCTTTCCAGTCTAGAACCTTGAAGACGTCCAATACAGCGATGAACAGATATAATGGCGCAATGGACAGTTCAACCCCACCTATCCAACTCTAAAATCAGCCTAAACTTTCGGTGAAGTAAAATATCGTGACAAAACTATAGCATGGTGGTAGGGCATTTTCAAACACTGCTTTCCTAGGTAGCTACCACCCTCAAGTTCGAAAACCTGTCGTCAAATACCAATAGATGTGTTCCGGCACTATCACTTGAGAACCATTATCTAGGCTTAGTGTTTTTACCATCCTGGACTATATCGTCGCTTAACATCAGGTGACCATGTGATTGTGGTAAAAAAAATGGTGAGATGAAACTGTCTGACCCAGAGGTATAGGTTTCGAGGTACGGTCATGGAATCATACTGATACGGTGGCGTTATCTTACAGACTCTTTAGAGCTTTGATGTACCGATAGTCTACGCGGTACCATTGAAGAGGCTATAGTAGAAGCCAAATCTAGATCAAATCGTAGGCTTTTTATTACTTTACAAACACTAAGCAAATGGTTGGGCTGTACTTTTGGGATTTCATGTGACAAAGCATCGAAAAAGTTTCGTAACATGTATCGCCAAACAGTATACCTTTAATAATGAATATTTAAGAGCAAAGTCGTGGGTACATCTTGTATTACTAAATAATTTTTAACATCTTTAGAATTTTTAGCCTATGTAATGATTAGTTTTGATTAAATATATACGATTCTGAATGTATGTAATGTGTATTTATTAAGTTATAGATGACCTCACACGTGACTTGGTTTTTACATATACAATGGACCTTTTTGTTGCAATGTTGTCCCTGAACTAAATGTCGCTTCATGTCTCTTTGTTGTGATTCAGAGTTACGTTGAAATAGTAGGAATTATTCAGATACAGAAAACTATACGGATATTATGTTTTTGGCTTATAAATTAAATTCATCGAAAAATGACTTATTAAAGAGTTTAAAATGGATATATGGTAGGTAGGTAATTTATTTGTGTAGACATTTTATATTATATTCATGTTTACTTCTTTTTCATTTAATTGATCGAGTGGGATTTATTTAAAAATTCATTGTATATTTCTAAATTAGCCTCAAATTAACAATGGTTTAATTTAATACTATATTTTTTTAATGTTTGACATTTTTTTATACGGATTTATAAATAGGCCCAGTGCTTTCACTACAATCTCACCTGATGTTAAGTGACGATGTGGTCCAAGGTTGGTAAACACGCAGGGGACGACGCGGTGCTTATGACACCGATCCCGTATCGTCCCCTGAATGCGGCGGGCGGCCCCAGGGGGTTTAGTGGGTATTTCTGGCATGTCTCGCCGGGTGAATCCCACACTGGTGTGGAGACGTCCCTCCACACCCCCCTACCAACTTCATTGGGGAGACATTTGGTCTTCTTAATGAATTTGGTAGAGGTAGTAGGATATGCATTCCCCTCGTCAAAAAAAAGGGTGATAAACACATTAAGCTTCTCTAAGCTAGTAAAGTACCTCTGTACTTGTTCTCAAGTAATTCTGGTGGAACACACATATTGATGTTTGGCGACAGGTTTAACTAAATTCTTTCCGTTAAAAATTACAGCAGCGAAGTTATCTCTTCCCGTTCTTAGTGTTTTTAAGCAAATTTATTTTAACACTAGCCTTAAGAGGTAACTTACACATTTTTAGGAGAAAAATAATTTCTTTAATCTCTATGAATCTATTTTATAGATAAAATAATGAAACAATTTTTATATACGTACTTTGATTATAATAAAAAAAAAAGAGTATTGTGATTTGGTACCTAAATTATCTTAAGCGGTAATGTGACGAGAAATTGACAAACAAAAATTTAACATTTCACATGTCTCTTTTAACCAATTCCTCATTCCCTTATTGTGTTACTAAATTGTTTGATTTTTATTACAGTTAGATGTATCCTAAATAACAATTAATTTTGTTATTATATTCGTATTCGAATGATATAAAATTAAATTTCATTCACTAAAGACATTTATTCTAACATTCATTTCATACGCCACGAATAAATGACAACATTGTTAACATTGTTAACTTTACAAGCGTTTCTCACGATGTATAAATTACACGCGCTTTCAAGCCATTGTGCGTTGCGCTGTGCGGAGATTCGTCGTTAAATTTTTACTGACAATTTGATATTGTACCTTCAAAACCTTATCTGGTCCACTTTATTAGTCAGACTTGTACATAGGGGTATGCTAAATAACGTTTTACCCAACTTACATTATTGTGATGAATCATATTCATTCAATGACGATTAAAAAAGATTAAATATATATTAAATAATTTTCTACAATGGTATTTAAATTGTGATTGATTTTGTTACTCAAATCACGTATAATAATGAATGTTATTAAAAACTATATACTTTCTATTTATATCCAAACGTTGCTGGTAAATATTAAAATGAGTTTTGATGAATGAACAATACATGTAATAACATTCCAAAATTAATAATAGGTACATAATTATGTATGTATTCGGTTCTTTGATACATTTATAATAGTTTTCATATAAGTTTTTTTGTGTAAAAGTAAGTGAATATTGTGTTAATTTATTAGATCTAATAAAACGACTGTTTTTAATTTTTACATTTTTTGTTGAGAGAAATTTTTAATTGACAACTTGTCGCCAAATAGCAATGAGTGTTTTCCGGCAGCATCACTTTAGAACCAGTATCTCTAGGCTCAGTGTGTTTACCATCCTGGACCACATAACATCAGGTGAAATTGTGGTCAAAGCACTGAGGAGTCTATACAATGTATAAAATCTGTTATAACATTTATAATATATTTGGAATTTGAAATTCATTAGAATTTTAGGTTTATTCTAATGATTTTAGCAATTATCTGGCTGATATTTTATTATATATATTGTTGTAATTATCTTGACAGATCTACACAGACTGGGCGAATCACTATCTCGAACGTGCCCGGTCAAGACGCCGGGCGGGCACCTCTGGTGGTGGGTTGGCTCGGGACTGCGCCGACGGTCTCCTCCTGGCCGATGTCTTGGAAGGTGTTACCGGTCTGAAAGTGCCTCGAGCGCATCGCAAACCGAGAAATCCTCAACAAATGGTACGTATATTTATTTTATAATTTCAAGCACTATGTTGACATAGTGTCTGAAAGCAAGTTTTAGCTTCCTTGAGATATACTTCACGTGTACAAAGTTTCATCAAAATCGGTCAAGCCGTTTTCGAGTTAAATCCGGATAAATACACAGACATACAGATAGAAAAAAATTACATGTTATAGTTTAGTAAATGCTAAAATATAAATCTGTAACAAAATTTCAAAAAAAAAATGCCTAAAGAAAATTGTCTAAAAAAAAAATAAAAAGACAAAACTTCAGTTTTATTATTAGTATAGATAATTGTGAAGCATAATAATTATAAAAAGTTAATATAGCTGTTGATGTTGGAAAGATTATATTTTTATGTTTACACCATTAATCGTAATTATTACAACAATGCAACTACCTAACTCTTTTAATCTAAGCTAACAAGATCTAGGCATCAAACGTGAGTACATCATCATTAAACTACTATTAATGTGAGCCTCATTAATATTCCAATAACCAATAAAATCAATCATCGGAGAGTCATAACAAAACTTTCATCATAAAATCCAGTGCATTTTGTTTATTATTATTATTCGTGGCCAAAAATGAAAGCGGCACAGGAATATTTGTTTTACCCGAAATAGCTATCGGCTCGCGATCACAAATCATACAGGCAGGTACATGGACATAGTAGAGAGTGACGGAGATGGTACAACAGAAGGTTCAGTTTGTTTATAAACAGAAATTCTAATTACACACTAGTCGTAAACTTTCGTCTTGAGACACTGCGGTATTTCGAACGAGAAAATTCTGCGTAGTTTCCAGAATGCGGCCCAGCCGAGTTAAATTCGACGATTAAATTCTTTTTCGAAGTGATCAAATGAGGAGTGAGGAGATTCGTAGAGGAAGCAAAGTAACCGACATTGCCCGAAGAATTGCCAAACATAAATGGTAGTGGTTTGGGCACATTGCTCGCAGAACCGATGCACGATGGGTCCAAAGGATTCTCGAATGGCAGACCGTACCGGAAGACACCGTGGGTAGACCAACGGTTCTGCGAGGGTTGCGGGAATCAGTGGATGTTTTCGGTCGAAAGGATGAATGTCTAGGTATAATGTGTTAAAGTAGGATCTATTATATGTTTTCAGGAGTTATTTTTAATTTTTTTCAGTTAAGCCTACCTATAGTTTATTTTTATAACCATAAAATTATTTTTTGAAGTTAGTAATATCTTAACTTGAATCCACATCAATGAATTGTTGTATATTATTTTTACGTATTTATTATTCATTGTATCATTTACAACAGCGCCTTGTAATAATATTATTTCACAGTATTCTTCAGTAAAATTTCTGCTATATTTTTTTTGAAATTTATTGCTGTTTTTTTTTATAAAAGCTGCTATGCTGATATTTAGATTTATTTCCCAATTGGTTACGTCAAAAAATATGTACTCTACTTGTGGCATCTATATATAGTTTATAGCCAACCTTCTGTACTTTATTCAATGTTGTATCCATCGAACTGAGAATGTCGATACGGTACCTGCATGGCCGGCAAATGTGATAGGTAACATAGAAACCCGAATCCTGTTGGGTAAACAATACAATTTCCGGTTCGCGTGAAATGTGTGAAAGTGCGATTAATTATGATAGGAAGCATTGTCTGTGTTAATTAGCAGCTCTAATATGGATTTCCATATTTGCTCGGTTATCTTTATGGTTGAACTAACTATGCACCGCGGTTTTACTTGCGCGTTAAATTTGCATTGTCCGATTGGTCGGCGTTTATGGTTGCAGTCTCACACTCTAGGATCATGACATAAAGTGGACTATCTGTATTACAGATAATTTTTCAAATCAAACTAGTAGTTTCAAATATTAACGCGGTCAAATGTACAGCTTCGGCGAAATAACCTATAATTATACTGACCAGCTCCGTGCCCGCGGCTTCGTCCGCGTTTCGTATATTTTTCACTGCGTAATATAGTTTTTAAATAATCATTGGGAAGTAATGTTTTGATAGCACGCCCATTTGAATCTGATATTATTCACTATTTAATGAGTTTCAATTTTTTTACGCGGAATCCTAATTATTTTTTTCACGCGGAGTAACTTCAGCTACCTGCCAAAAAAATGCTGTTCAAATCGGTCCAGCTGCTCCGGAAATTAGCGGGAACAAAAAGAAAGATAGACAAGTAAAAATTGTATTTTTGGTAAAGGTATCGTATATACTTATACATTCATATGTATTTAGTAAAAAAAAAAAATTTTATTATTATAAACAGACACTTCAATTTTATTTATTAGTATAGATATGGGGTGAAAGTAATCATACTTTTATCGTATTACCTTCTTTCTTACTATTTTTGAATTTTTTCTAGTCCTTATACTAATTACAGTATAGAATCATCTAGAATTAACTTTAATTACGTAGAAATAAAAGAAGTATCAACTATTTTATAATGAACCAGGAACATTTTTATTCTCACCTCAAGTAATCCGATAGTGTTGTGGTGTAGAGGCCAAGTATAGCTGACCGCGACCCCTCATTGATCCTAGTACATAAAACTTTTGTACCTATCAGTATCATATGGGATTTGTAAAATAACATTATTACTACAATAGTATAGAAAATATAATATATTTAAAGGATAACCATTGTTAACTACTTGTATGTTGTATGTATATGTGAGATTTTTAATCGGTATAAAAAAATTACATTAAATAAATATTGTATTAAAAAAAATGTATGTTTAATAAAGCTAAAGCAGGTTATTTATTTATTTTTTTGTTTTATATATAATGATAATCGGCTGGTTTCAATATGTGATCTTAATCTGTTGTACCTACTGACATCCGAAATTTCATTCCTTTTATGTTCTGAAATGTCAAATCAATGTCAGTGATAGAATAACCGATATATATTTTATTTTGATTTTAATCTTAAATTTTAAGATTCGATATTGAACCCCACCGAATCACAATAACCTATGTAAACGAAAAAAAAATATATATAGAGATTACATTGTTGTAATCAAACCTAAATCTGTAATCATTGGAACTGAGTTGGATAATTTGTCATCAGTACTTATCAACATTATTGGCTATTCCCCGCTTTAAAGATAATTTATATCTGAAATAAACAGAGGTAAATTTTGCTAAGGTCAAAGACAGATCCAATCATTTATAAATATGTAAATGATTCGTCTAAAAACAAATGAATTTTTACGAGGTTATAATAGATATATTTCAAAAATGATGAAGGTATATGGTATATCTTAAAAATATACATTACTTTTTGTTACTCGTATTAAACAAATTGAATAATTTCAAAATACTTTAAAAAAACATACTTTAAAACTACACGTTACTATTTACGCAGACAGAACCTCGTCCAGAAACTAGTTCTGCAATATAAGATTTATGTTGGTTTTACAATCGATTTGTTGCCGCTGACGGAACTGCTGATTTTAAAATCTTTTCCCATGGAAATGTGCCCTCATATAATACCATAACAAAGGTACAAGAATGAGTCGTAAAGCTTCAAGTAAGCGACAAGCTGACATATTGTTGAACATGTATTTCACAAATCGATAAAGTTATTGTAGAATTTCCATATAATTCAATTGAAATACAAAGTCGTACCAATTCGTTGTTATTTTCTTATGAGATTTTTTTTCCTTACTTGCTTCTGGAGTCATTTACCTTAATGAAGTTTCTATTATTATTAGTTCATGCCTTAATATTAATACCACTAGCCATGCCCGCGGCTTTACCCGCTTGGAATACAGACGATTTGCAATTTGCCTATGTTCTCGGCCTGGATGCAAAATATCTCATTACCGGTTCAGTAGTTTTTGTGTGATTGGTGAATAAATTAATGAGCAGACAGGCAGATCGACAGCCAGACAACAATTTTTAAAACTAACGAAATGTTTTCTGTAGTTGATTCTGAAGTCCTCACATAGTATTTTTTTCTCAAATATCTTCAATGTACAGAGTTCGTCTCGTTAGCCTTTTATTATGATTAGGTACTTGTAGATTATTATAAACACCTTATAATGAAATTTCATAAATGTCTGCCTACGCAGCTCTTATTGGCTCCATATATTTTATAACACATGTAGCAATCGATTTCATTTCCATATATATAACAATGCCTATTATTTCAATTTAAATTATTTATGAATTGCTATCAATTCACACTTAAGTTTTTAAAGTGGCCGTATACTGTTAAGCAGGAAAAGAAATATAAATTGTATTCTCACATCTAATTTGTTTATACATTTCTAATCTTAATTTATTGCCGGGCTCCACGTACTTTGGCGATTGTTTGCGTTCATTATATTCGATCTAGAGCATTGTTTGAGCAAGTGTTGAAGGAAATGAGCCAGCGTGGAATCTAGTTGCCTCGCCGCAGGGCCTGTGTCGACATTTATTGATTGTTTTATGCTATTGACCTCCACATTATCATTAATAAAAAAAGTTTCAAGTAATAACACTTTTTTACGAATTCATAACTAATCGGAATATATAAACATATCTATTAATCATTTAACAACACACAGAGAAACTAATTAATGAAAAGAAATTCGTCTATCATACACTTTTTGTCAATAGCTTTACCACGTCAATCATGCTTGATTCTCCAACCAAATCATAGCACAATGAAATAGCGATCCTATGAAAAAAACGCTATATTAGAAAAGCGTCGTTAACGAATCTATTTTTAATGTATTTATTATAATAGATGTTACTAATAAAAATTCAATTGATATAGTAGAATCTTAAGATGTTTAATGAAACCCTAAAAATAAAAAATTACAAACTTAAAAAGATGACAAGTGAAATAATTAATTAATCGATAACAAAGAGGGAATTAAAATTACAAACATTCCCATAATACAACCCTTTTATTAGTTAATTGGGGTCTTGAGAACCCACCATATAGAGGCCTTTCATCACTCAAATAATTTGTGGGCAAAAAAATTGAACGGTTAAACAATAATTTTTTATGTGATTTTTTTGCGGTGCGCTCTTGACGACGTATGGTGGGACGAGAGACTACTGGTGACTGACAAACAAATGAATTGTTTGCTTGTCTAACATAGAGTGATTTATTGCCGTTTAACTAGTATATCGCACACAGACTATAATCAAAATCGTATCGACACTCAAACGTTGCGCAATTAATCATAACAGACATACTGTACGACATAGGATACTGTGCGACGATTGCACGTACTAACCTATTCTTTATCTATGTAATTAGTAAAAGTGTCGATTGATTTTAATTCTCGACTGAAAAATAATGTAATCCATACTTATATTAAAAACTAGCTATGTCCGCGCTGCGCTTGCGCTTCATATGTTTTTCACTGCGTTTTAAATTTTTTTATATGTGATCCTAATTATTTTCCTTAAACATTTTTAGTACTACGATAAAGTAAAAAATATTTCTCATAAATTCAAATACTGTGCCCGTAAACTGTGCATTAAATAGGATTTTATTCCATTTTTTACGAGGAACCCTAATTATTTTCGAAAAGCAACCTTAATGTACGCGGAGTAGCTTCAGCTATCTACCAAAGTCACGTCAAAACCGTTACAGAGATTACCCGGAACAAACAGGCAGATAGACAAAAAATTTAAAAATTGTATGTATTTAGCAAAGAAATATTATTTTGACATTATAAACAAACACTTAATTTTTATTTATTACTGGACAAGCTTAACCTTTCCTTTCATCCCTTCCTTTACCCATTTAAATCTCGCGGCCATAATGCACCAATAGCAACGCGCGCTACCGGGGCGCTCGCTAGCCAATAAAAACAGTAGTGTGTGCCGTTAACAAAAAAAAACCGAAACTCGCGAGTGCTCCGTAATAGATAACAAAATATTCAAGAAATAAGTCAGAAAACCACCCAGCGGTACAGTGCGAGTGTGAGATCCAGGTGTTGGCCGTGAGTCTATTATACCTTTTCTTTTTCTCGTAACCCTTATCCTGGTTAAGCATTAAACAATTACTATAGATTAAAAAAAAAAAAACAAAGTTTGTACATTAATTATTTTCTAGAAAAATTATTCTCGGAGACCTTAAAATTAATGGCAAAAATATTTTTCTGTTTTTTGGATTTTTTGTTTGTGCGTGCTTCACGCAGAAGCTGCTGGGAAATTTAGGTAATCTAAAATTTGTGGAAAACGGTAGCAAATTTGTTTGGTGATTAAGTTCTAAAGTTAGAAACATGAAATTTTACATGCAAGTTCTCATAATTTCATATTTGTATGAAAGTTAATGGAAAATTAGCCATATGCGTGTTTAATTTAATATCGAAGCCGTAGATTCTATTCTTTACTGAAATTGTCGTTTTAGGAACATGGAGTTCCACGCAGACAGTGTCGCGGGCACAACTTGTACATATAATAATTCATAAATAGGCAAAGATAAAACAGTTGAGTACTATTATGTACTCTCTTTGTTAATTAATTTGCTTTTTTAATTTAGTAATTATTGACGAGCTTAAGTATCATCAATGAAACATTTTTCAGATTGAATTTTGAATGAAACGACCATTCAATATAAATTTGCACCGAACAATAATAAATCTATCTACAATATCTACCTACGTTGAGGAAAATCTTACGAAATCTCACCAAGAGGGGAAGGGGTGTCGATAAATTCTCAAAAATGCCTCAATGGACTCATGAAGTCATTTCTCTAAACATTGAACTATAAGCTTTTGGTGTGGTTCATAAAAAAACGAACATTGAATACGTCAATGGAAATAATTACACTAGGAATATTCATTAATAGGCTAATTTCAGTTAACCTATATATAACTAACCTACATATATATATATATATATATATATAATACTTATATCTAAGGAGACTAGGGTTACGGGAAATACCAATCATAGAAAAGCATCAATGTGCGTTTCTACTGGAGACGATGTTTGGTCTTTTGACAGGTTTTTTTGCCGCATCAATGGTCACTTTACCTGGAAATGCTCCTGGACCTTAATTCACTTTAGCACTAGAGTAGTAACTATAAGTAAGAATGTAATAAAACTAATAATTCCAAGCTATATAGCTAGGTACTATACATCACACATATGTGTTAAAAATGTAAACATAGCAAATGATCATGTTCGCAACACAAAAGTTTGCCTTTGAGAAGAATGTAATTGCGCAATTATCCATACTTATATACTAATAAATAAAATTGAAGTGGTTGTTTGTAATGTCAAAATAATTTTTTTTTACTAAATAGATATGAATATATATACGATACCTATACCAAAAATACAATTTTTATATTTTTTGTCTGTCTGCCTGATTTTCCCGGGTAATCTCTGTAACGGCTGGACCGATTTTGACGTAACTTTGGTAGATAACTGACGTTACTCCGTGTAAGTGTAAGGATACTTTTAATTTCCCAAAATAATTAGGAGTCCGCGTAAAAAAATTAAAACTCTACACATTATAAACGGATAAAACATTGATAATCAAATTGTTCCATCCAAAAATGGTAATTGATATAAGTCATATTCATTTTTCTTGTAAAGACAAATATAACATTGAAACGGCTTAACGATACTAAAATATACCTAAGCTATACGCCACAGAATGAATTATAAAGTCATTTAGCACCATTTCTCTTGTTAAAAATATTTGTGTCATGAACGTCCAAGAAATATATTACAATTACATGTTATATACGTTAAAACTGTGCATAAGAATTTAATTTTACATTTATGTAAGCGTACGAAAAAAAAAATTATAATCTCACAATCTTTATTGAGGCTTAAGTAAAACCATATTTGTACAATCATTTACGGCTGTGACCCGGACGTTGATCACAGATAATCTTATCTGATCTCCAAGGTATGATGCTGCACAAGTGTGCTGGAGCTATTGTTTGAAATCTTTTAGATCGTCATCATTCCAAAATGACCCATTAAGAAGATAACGTTTATTACAATGTTACTAGGTACATAGGTAGGTGTAACATGTTATTTATATCGCGGTTGCAATTTTTAAGAAGGATCGAAATGATTTAACATTTTAATGCAGTTTTGCAAAATTGTACAATAACGAAAGATTATTATATATTAATACTAGCTGTCCCTGTGGCTGCGCCTGCGTTTCATATATTCTGCACTATGTAATATAGTTTTTTTTTTATACGGAATCCTAATTATTTTTCTAATTTTTTTTAGTATTAAGTTAAAGTAAAAATATATCTCATAAATTCAAACACTTGCCCGTAAAATTGTGTACTGGATTGAATTTTATTCAATTTTTAATGAGTTTTAATTTTTTTCCCCGGATCCCTAATTATTATCGAAAAATAAAGTAGCCTAAGTTACGCGCAGTAACTGCAGCTATCTACCAAAAAATGTCCCGTGAAACTCGGTTCAGCCGTTCCGGAGATCACCCCGAACAAACAGACAGACAGACAAAAATTTTAAAAATTGTATTTTTGGTATACGTATCGTATATACATTTATATGTATTTAGTAAAAAAATAATAATTTTGACCTTACAAACAGATCCTTTAATTTTATTTGTTGGCATAGATTAAGATTTTTATACGGTTTATTAATTTGACAACATTGATTGATTTTCTTTTCTCTGTTATGTATTTATTTCAATCGTAAAAATGAGATTTTCTTAATTTTAATCGAGGTACAGTGGTTCTGTAAATTTCGTAGGATTCCTTACATATCAATATGTAAGTAAGGTATTATGTGCCAACGGTCAGACTTACAATACTTTGAGCTATGCTGCTACCAAGTACATTCATTCGCACGCACGCTGTACTCCGTGCCGGCTGCGTCGTTAGATTCGAAACGATTCGTATGCGCTTCACGAACTGACGTATCGATGTTTTTTATACATTAGTACTGTTTAATTTTATTCCGACAATGATTTACTATAGTGGTGTTTGAGTGTATTTATATGTGCTGTGTGGATTTGTAAGTAAGTGCAGTGTCCGATATAATATTCGCAAGTTTTTTTTTATATATCAAAGGTCAGTTTTATTGTACCTACTTATTATTTTTAATTCCCTTTTTTTATTACTATTAGTAAAAATCGATTAGTTATATTTTAATATAAAGTTATTTATTTAGATTTGTGTCTACTGTACATTTAACATTAACTTTATCAAATTTTTTAAAGAGTTATAACTTTGAAACTAAAATAAAAACAACTTTTATTGTTATTAAGATGATTTTACAATTACGCTTGATGTTAAAATACGATGCACTCGAAAATGATATAACACGATAAATGTAAAAATGACTTTAGTCTTTAGTTTTGCTGCCGAAACTCAGTAGCAGTTTTTTTGATGACATGTTATCAACTGGGAGGTGGCAGATAGTATTAAAATATGTCTTACTACTAAATTATTTAATTATCCTCATATTTCTTTTACCGTACAACCTTAGATCGAATATAAAATTCGAAAACTACATACAATTTTTCATCCGTATCGCTCTACCCGTGGATATGCTAAATGGTTGTGAAATTAATTTCGAAATTGAGTAGGTATACTATTATTGTAAAATGGTTCACCGCCCGCCCGCACTTGTCTACTATTAAAAATTACTAGAAATTAAAAATAGGTGTTTTTTATATATCCTTTGTTTATGTAACGGTGTCTACTTAAAAAGGGCAATGAAAACAAATAACGCCATAACTCATCGGTCGTGACCGTAGTAAGTGCAGCTGTAAAAATGATATGAAATTACTTTATGTTGGTTTTCAACTAACAGTCCGTGTACAGGCGCCAGTCGTACTCTCCTTGAACTGTCACGAACGTTAAAAGAGTGGCAGATTTAATGTTAGGGAGCTTTGCACATTATGTTGATATGAAAGATTGAGGACAGACACTTAATCTATTTTTTTTTTTTTGTGTATTCCTTAATTATTACGAAATCACTTCGATTGTATAAGCTTGCTGCAATGAATGATTTATTTATCACCTAAAATTGAAATATTCGATTTATGAAGGCGATACTTTGCGGAAATCGATCTATATTAATTAATAAAATTAGTGTCGGTTTGTAATGTCAAAAATTAAGTTTTTTTTATTAAATAAGTATGAATGTATATATGATTTTGAGGGTTTTTTTTTTTTCGTTACATAGCTGACTTTACTCCGGGTAACTTCGGTCCTTTTAATTTTCGAAAATAATTTGAGTTCTTTATAAAAAAATTAAAACTCCTAAAAAATTGAATAAAATCCGCACAGTTTTACGGGCAAGTGATTGAATTTTTGAGAAATATTTTGGTTTTATTTAAACAGATAGAAATATTTTATTTAAACTTTAGTTTAGAAATATTAGGGTTCCGTATAAAAAAAATTAAAAGCAGGGAAGAGTTTATGAAACGCAGGCGCAGCCGCGGGCACACAGCTACTCAAAGTAATAAGGTTGATTTTTATTTTGCTATCTTGATCTCTCTATCTATCTATTTTCCTATTTATTATCTATATTTATTTAACCTCTTGAGCACTAACCTAGCGTTTACGCTAGCTTTCCATTGTGTTCCTATTGTCTTCCTATTGTATCATTTTTATAGGTAATCGACATATTAATCATATTAGTATAAACAAATCAGGTTTCAAAAGACGTGACAGCTGAAAATCTTTTCAAGCGGACTTAGCCAAGCAAAAAATCTATCATATTATTTATTAAATTTTTAATTTTAAAATTATCATTTAACTGGATTAAAACTTGATAATTTTGATAAACTTAATACATTGCTGTGTAGGTTAATATTTTTAAGTAAAACGAAAGAATTTTGATTGTTTAAGTATTGGAATGAGTGATTTATTCATCCCCGTGTAAGTAACTGCCTCGGTGGCGCAGTTGTATTACGGTGCGACTGCCGTTCTGAGGTCTCGGGTTCGATTGGGTTTTTCTACTCAGTATCATCCCGGAGTCTGGAATTTGTGCCCGATATGGTGACAGGGTCACCCCCTGTCACATCTGGAACGGAACTAAGCTCGGCGAAATGCGGGTGGTGTAGTTCGCTATTTCACCTCTGCCTAACCCTTCGGGGATAACAGGCGTGAGCTTATGTTATGTTATGTTATGTAAGTAATTAATTATGATTATAATTTAAAATTCAAAATTAACGTTTAACTGCTTTAATGTAATATTGGTAAAATTAATGCATTTTGTATAGGTATTATTATTTATTACGAAACAATTTTGATTGTTTTAGTAATGGAATTAGTGTTTTATTCATACACTTGCAGGTAATATGAGTAAAATATAAAGTTCAAAATTAACATTCGACTGATTTGAAACTGGGTTATTTAAATTTTCATATTGACAGTATTAGTAGGATGTAAGTAATGGATGAGCAACCATAAATTATTATAGAATATTCAAAATGACGACGTATGAAAATTAGTTTTTGTAAACTTTATACAAAAGCAATTATATTAATTTAAAATAATAAAAATTCAGTAAAAATAATGGACTGATTGGCAATGTAAATCGTGTAAATAATGTTATTTCGAGTTTAACCTTCATATCCGACAGATATATTGACACGAATAAAGTTAATTTTGTGTCTGGGCTGGGTGTGTCTTTATGACTAGGTGTTCTCCGCGATTTTACTCGCGTAGTTCCCGTAAAAAGTATCCTTATGTCACTCCCTGGATTTGAAACTATTTCTATACCAAATTTTATCTAAATCGGTCCCTTAGTTTTTAAGTTTATTCATTACATACAAAAATACTAATTTCTTCTCTTTATAATATTAGTGTCGATGTATAGATTTGTACGCCATTTTTAATTAGTATTATATTAACTAGATTTAGTTTATCCTTGTAACATATTATAATAAGAGATATAAACTTTTAAAACAGTTTACACGCAAACCGGAATATTATTATATTTACACGGTATAGGCTCATTGATTTGACCACAATCTCACCGGATGTTAAGTGACGATATGGTCTAGGATGGTAAACACACTAAGCCTAGATACTGGTTCTCAAGTGATGCTACCGGAACACACCTATTGGTATTTGGCAACAGGTTTTCGTACTTGAGGGTGGTAGCTACCAGGCGGGCATTGGTAGAAAAACCCTACCACCATGCTATGGTTTCCTTCACCGAAAGCTCAGGCTGATTTTAGAGTTGGATAGGTGGGTTTGAACCCGCGTCCATAGATACGGAATCCGGCCGCACTCTCTACTGCGCCATCATAGCTTCAAATGCACTTCAAATGCACACACTTCGCCATAAGTGCACTGTAGTAGAGCGAAACGATTCTTTCTAAATTCTGTTTATTTTTTTTTTACTCAGCTAACCTGCACAAATCTCATATTTGTATACTATATTATACTTAATTACAGTAATATTAATAAAAAAAAAATACCAAATCAATATTAGAATTAATGAAATAAATACATATGAAACAAACGGAACGTTAGAATGATAAAAAGGAGTGAATGAAGGAATGAGAACGAGTATAGATAGACAAATACATGACGTATATTTATAAGATTTTTTTTTGACAAAATAAATAATTATCTTGTAAGTTACAGTCACTATTATTTAATCAGAGGGAATTCTATACATATATAGGTAGGAGCCTACATAAATTTTAAACATCATTTTTTACTATCAAAATCTATGAAATCGTTGCGTATTCTGCTGATATAAGCCTCTTCTATAACATTATTTGTTGTTCGTTAATTCGCGTTAGCATTTATTTTTTTACATCGGCTAGTTCTACCTAACACTCTTTAATATTTACAAAACCTTCACAATTATAATTAAATGTAGTATCCTTAATTTTCCTTATATGTCATTTGTAATTGCCAAAACCAGACGCAAACTGGGGCGCACTGATTATAAGCTAACGTTTTATGATTTTTTATTTTATTTGCTAATCTACTTTGCTATATTGGACCGGTCGAAAACGAGTTTAGGTTAATGTACATATATTTTAACATGTCTCATTTTGAGATGATATCGATCATACCGTTTAAATACTCTGTTTTGAATATAAATTTATAGTGTCAATCTATATGAATTATATAGAGACGTGTAACGTATATCTATAATTGTATGATATTGGGTCCTTCAAAAGAAGCGTGAAGAAGGCCAGCATGACAGCGGTGACTGGAAGTGAATTCTGTTCTGTGTCAGTCGCCGCTGTTTTTGGATTGTACAGTACTCAACATCAGGTCCAGTGCAGTCACTTTGCTGCGCAATATAAAAAATAAATAAAAAAAGGTAAATTAGATTTTTTGTTCGTTCCTCTATATTTTTTAAAATTAGAAATTTTAATATATCCGTCCGAAACCAGGGTTGATCGCTAGTATTGTATAAAGAAGTAACATTGAATTTATGTTTGTAATGGATAAACACAAAAACTATGGTACTTAACCAATTTTAAAAACACCTGCGATTAAAGCAAAATACTATCATCGAGTTATGTTGAGTATTTTTTAAATTCTATAATTCTATATATACGCCCGAAGCCGAGGCGGATCGATATAAATTAATAATTGAAATAAATAAAATGTTCAGTTAGGATCAACAATTAATGAAAAGAGATAAATATGAAGCCGAAATAATAGAAGCCCAGTAGAAGTAGGAAGTGAGTCAACTCTAAAAATAAGAGTTCAAGTTCTAAAAACACAAAAGACCTTAGTTTTTGTTGATTGAAAAATGCCGTGATAAAATCACACCATGTTAGTATGATAATGTTAAGACAAAAGGTTTCGCCAAGAGTTTGTTGATATTATATTAACCTTTCATTTTTATAAGCCATCCCAGATCCAAGTTTAACAAGTTACAATCTTCGCGTACATAATTATTTAAACTTTGATTTTATTACTTTTTCATCACATAAAATTCTCTACGAAAATTAAGACGTACGTCTTAATAAAGAACTGAAGGTATCGAGAGAGACCGTGGTTAAATAAATAATAATAAAAACTGGTATAACCAGAAACGTATTATATACACGTGTGCTTAAAATTAACGCATAATCAAATCAATTATGAAGATTAATAACCGCAGAGATGGCAGTTGATAATTCATTGCCCCGCATCTTAAGTATACTATCTTTGAGTGTTAGAACGTGGGTAGAAATCTACTTACGTTATTAAGAAGTAAAGATCTACACCGAATTCTAACGGGATAAGTAGGTATGTACGTTGTCTACTGATGAGTCAGCAAGTCGTGAAGCCGATCTCAATATTCAAGTATTGCTCATAACTCATAACAATCATTGCCAGTTTTTGTACAACGCAATTAGATCAGACCTACTACCAGGGGATGTCGTTTCTGCGAATTATAAAACATTTGAAATAACATCACACTATCAAAACGAATCATGTTTTAAATTCTAAGAACTATTAGTATTATGTCGACCTACTACTGCTATAAATAGATCGATTAATTACTATTTATTAAAGCACAACGATAATAATAATAATTGTTACGCATTTGTCCAATCCCAGGAATTATTCATTGAGTTAAAATAAAACGTTGGTTAACCTGGTATTATAATTATTTATTTTGTTTTCCTCAAAGTGATGTTGTGTAAATATGTAAATATATTTCGACAACTCCTGTGACGCTAAGTATATGAAGGAAGTATAGGAAACTAAGGAACTAAATTGTCTATACTATTAACTATAAAAAGAGGTAAATTTGATTTTTTGTTTGTTATGGATAATCTTAAAATCTACTTACAATAAAAAATACATTCACCTGTACAAAACAACGATATATATCCATGGGAAACTGAGGCGGGTCACTAGCATAAAATAAAATAGTCATTCTTATAATTTGTTACATAACACATTTATTCATGATTAAAATGAACAGAATAATATGTGATTTTATTACAAACGTGAAAAACAAAATTAGCAGCTTATTAAAAAAAACACCAATGTTTTATGTTCCTTTAAAAGTTGCCTTTTTTTAGTTTTAATATAACTATTTTTTTCTGAGTACCGTAACTTCAAGCTATTATTACCTAAAAGAATGAGCGTGTACTTTTTGCGCATTAGTTTGTTAGAGGTCCAAATAGAAAGTTGACAATTTACGATTAAAATGTTCATATAGATTTTTAGATAAATACGAGTGTTTCTTTTAAATGTATTTATTTTTATTTAATTCTAGCTGTGTGCCCGCGGCTGCACCCGTGTTTCGTTTTTAATGTTTTTACTCAGAACCTTAATTATTTTCAAAAATCAAAAGTTACGCGGAGTAACTAACAGCTATCTACCAAAAATCCCGTCATAATCGGTCCAGCCGTTCCGGAGATTACCTGGAATAAACAGTCAGACAAATAATTAAAAAAATTGTATTTTTGGTACAGGTATCGTATATACATTCATATGTATTTAATAAAAAAAAATGATATTACAAACGGATACTACAATTGAAGTGTCGATTGATAAGAATTTATTAGTGTAGATAAATATCAAACTGGCATATATATTCTTTGTAAATTCTAACCAAAGAGTAATAGACCAGCAATAGACAACACCTAAGAAATTATAATGCTTTGTGAGTATTATCAACTAATGTTTATGGTAAAAAATAATAGATAGAAGTAGAACCTCCGTAGATAAATAGTAAACTACATATATTCACTTTTTATTATCAACACGCCGTTTTAAACTCCGAGTTAAACTCCGGGCCGCCTACAGCCAGTTCCACAAGACATGCTCCGATCCCCATGATGATCCGAGTCTCCTGTAACCGCTGTCAGCGCGATATAGTGACACTACTCACTAGGTACATGGATTCTGTAAAGGATCTTTTTTTCTTTGCAGGTTTACTGACTAACTAGCTAACCGCTATGCCAATATCCGTGAAATTTTTAACACGGGTGGTAGCTCAAGCCGAGTGTCCGTAGTATTTTGGTGAACTTGCGCTGGCTACCATTTTAGGCTGAGCGCCTTAAGCGTTTGCCTAATAGTCCGATAAAGCTGTCAAGGCCATTCTAGTCAACAGGGTTCGGTCATTTTATAGTAAAAAAAAGCAGTTCGAAATACGCAAATAAATCGCGTGGCAAATTCAATAAGGGCTCATCATTGTTTACAGATCTTTACGTTTGGAGCGATTTGAACATGAATAGAAAAAAAATATACGCCCTTTTGTTATGAAACCCTGTCCAACTGTTATGTTACGCCCTTATGCATTCAGCACGCGAAATGTTTTTAATTTCTTCAATAAAAACTATAATTGGTGTTAAGAGAAACGAGGTCTAGAGTCTAGAGTTATTATTACAATAATAAAAAACGTTGCTATTGGGGTTAAGGCGAAGTATTTCATAAATCTAGTAATATAGATATAGTGCAGCAAACAGTTCGAGACTGCTGGTGAGATCACAGCGTGTCGGTGTCACGTCGCCGGATCAATTGACACGTCCGCCAAGAAATACGTACTGTTTCAGCCCACACCAATCATGATCTAACGTAATGCTGGTTTATGGAAACTGTTAATTTATTTGTTTCTATCATAGATTCTTTTGTTTCATAAAGAAGTAAATAGCGGCAATAGATCTCCTAGTTAGAGCCCAATAGATTTTTAACACACAGATGCATTCTGTTAGGAAATTAGTGTTTATTTTCTTTTATTGCATAAACAATATTATTAAAAAATATACGTGGATACATATACGGTTTTACCGCCAAGGCGCCATTATTGTCTAGCCGGAGTCAAAAATTGTTTTTTGATAAATAATCCTTAGTTATCAGAGTTTTGCTGTCTGTATCTTTTAATTTGGCTCTATACCCACTCTCCAGCGTCCAAAGCACAATAAATCAATCCTATACTTTCAAACATTACTAGCTTAAATTTTATGGTTTTTTGTGTAAAGTATAAAGTTTTTTTTACCACACCGTATTGTACAAACTGGACTATACTTCTGAGAATTTGTTTATTATATTAAATTGTTATTTATATTAAATTATTATTTATACATTGTTGTAAGGGCTTTGAGACAATAGGGAAACTTTTTTTTTAATCAATGTAATAAACTTAATACTATTAACATTTAGTTCGGATTAAGTTCTTGACAATTCGAAAGCCAACCCCATGAAAGCAATGTTAACCGTATCTGTGGGTGAAACATTGCGATTACAGATAAGATCTTTATTTTTCCAACCCGTGGTCCATGTATGTACGAGATAATGGACTACTTATACATATAGGAAATGTAGGTCATATGGTTTCTACATTGACATGTGTAGAAGTAAAAATGCATATAGTTCATAGGAAATATTCATACATTTAAAAAATGACGAAACGGTTTTGGCAACTTATATCTTTTTTGAATAATTTATTACGACCATGAATACAAGTTCTTTAGTCCCAACTTTGTAATTTCAGTATTCCATAAAAATGGCGGTCCTTTATTAAATATTTAGATGGAGTTTTTCGGCATTCCAGAGTTTACGTTCCGTCTAATAAATTTTAATATACTTCATTTGTGCACAATAACCAAATATACGGTCAAAAATAGGAATTTCATGAATACATGCATATGTATCTATACTAATAAATTGAAGTGTCTGTTTGTAATGTCAATTTTTTTTACTAAATAGATATGAATACGATACCTATACCAAAATTACAATTTTTAAAATTTTTGCCTGTTTGTAATGGGTTTTCTTCGGAACGGCTTGATTGATTTTGACGGGACTTTTTTGTTAGATAGCCGATGTTACTCCGGGTAGCTTACGGTACTTTTAATTTTCGAAATGAATTAGGGTGCAGCGTAATAAAATTAAAACGCAGTGAAGAATATATGAAACGCGGGCACAGCCGCGGGCACGTAGCTAGTTACATACTATAATCGTTTGATAAACTCAAGAGTTACATCCTAGCACAATATGGTTATTATTTTTTTTATATTGCGCAGCACAGTGACTGCTCTGGACCTGATTTTAAATACAGTAAAATCAAAAAAAAACAGCGGCGACTGACACTGAACAGAATTCACTGCCAGTCACCGCTGTCATGCTGGCCTTCTTAAATACCTCTAGACGACTCTTTCTTTATAAACAAATCAGAGTTTAAATATTAGTTACTGTATTTCATTTTTCTTATCAATATTGATCTGCTGTTTTGATATTTATCTAAAATAAATTTATTTAAAATGGGAATGTCTTAACGTAAGTAGCGATAGCTCATTTTTAGAATTACTTTCCAATAATCAGGTTGGAAATCTTATGACCATATCACATATTATTTATGCGGCATATCCATTTTATTAAAAAAAAAGGGAAAACACTAATTTATATATTATCAAATATGTCATAGTTGGTGGACGGAAAAGGACATATTAGGTTTTATTAAGAATGATTTTTGTTATTATCACTGCTCACAGATGTTGAATCAAACAAAGATTATATGTATGAAGAAATCTAAACAGATGTGATCGTTTTGTAGTGTATTAGTTTGTACGAGAAGACGGCGGCATGTGTGAGATCCTGAACTTGAATATTGAAGGTTGAGCCTCCCGTCAATCAATACCTTGTACCTTGTATCAAACAACTATACATGTTTAGATGTCATTGAGTGAAAAATTTGGTTCTTTTGTATTTAACAAGTATTTTCTTTCTTTTAATTTTAGAGTTTTTAACGATAATACCGATGATTTTATTTCAATGCTTACATTATAAGTTAATAAATATATTCCAGACATACGAATTTAGGGTATAAAGTATTGCCGTAATCCATAGAATGAGTAATTAATAAATTTTAGGCGTTTTTGTCTCCCCTTCCATATGTCAGTAAAAGTAAAAAAACTGCTTTTGTAATTAAAAGTAGATAAGTAAACATTGCTTATACCATCACCATTCAGCATCACCTGGGCCAAATCCCATGTTATCAAAAATAAGCAAAAAATAAACAGTAATAAGTAATTAACATATTAGGTACTATGTATTATAAATGTTAGAATTAAGGAAATCTTAGGTTCTCATATCGTTTAGCTTTGCTCAATGAGTTTTTCTTCGAAAACAAGACAACGTTTCTTTATATCCTATGATAAAATATCTCTTACCAACAAAGTGACTCAGTCACGATACAGAGTGCACATATTTGTTTTACTGACTTAAGTAATATACATTTTTTAGACATTTAAATGTCTTTGTTTAACACAAGGATGTTACTTCGATTATAAGATACATTGTTGTTAAAATATATTGAGTTATTTGTTTTTACTGTGTATGTTGCTTACTTTCTGTGAATTCGAATAATTCGATTGGGCATTCTTTTAATTTAATCACTTTCTCTTATGTTATATAATTATTAATCAATACATAGCACTTAAAAAAACAATTCTTTAATTATTTCGTATTGATTAGTAGTAGGAGTTTCGTATTGATTAGTAGTAGGAGAAGAACCAAAGTAACTGACATTGCCCGAAGAATTGCTAAACTTATGTAGTAATGGGCTGGGCACATTGCTCGCAGAACCGATGCCCGTTGGGATCAACGGGTTCTCGAATTGCTACCACAGACCGGATAACGTAGCGTGGGTAGGTCCGACAGACCGTAAGTTGGATCGACGGCCATCAGAAGGTCGCGAAAATCCGCTGGATGCGGGTGGTACAAGACCGGTCGTTGTGGGGATCTTTGGTGAAACCTATGTCCAGCAGTGGACGTCTTTCAGTTGATTAGATAGATAGATAGGATAGTTTTTATACATTAGGTTAATATATACAAGATCTACCAGTTATTTCGCTTGAATATAATACAATACATTTTCAGATGAATTTACGACAGATCCAGTGTGTATATTGTTTTTAGATTTTAGAACATCAAAAGTTTGTTTACTCGAATAAAGCGTTTAGGAGTTAAATTAATTTTTATACATACATACACACACATAGCCTTTTACACGTGGGAGTAGGCAGAAATAACGTCCTTCCACTTGTTACGATCTTGACACGCCTCTTTCACTTTTTCTACTATCGTGAGCGCCTTCATAGGTGATCGCCTTTTATGGATACTTTTCACCTGGCCTTTATTTAAGAATTGCTCGATTTGATCAAAATTCTTTCACCGAGGTAGACCCTTGCCGACGTTCCCAGAGATCCTTGCCGTATAAATTCTTTTCGCTAATCTTTTGTTATACATCCTCTCCAGATGCACGAACCAACTAAGCATACCTTTCTGTATCTTCCTCACTACATCCTCTACCATACCACAGCGTTCCCTTGTCACAGTATTCCTGGCTTTGTCAATTATCTTCACTCCAGCTATAATTCTCAGATTTCTCATCTTCACAGCGTTAATCTTACTTTCCTGCTTCTTCTGCTAAACCCAGCACTCACTACTATATCTAAGTGTAAGAACCAGGAGTCCTCGACGCACAGCCAAACGCGCATTTTCAGTTATATTTATTTTGAACCGATGATGGCGTAATCCGACTCTAAAATCGGCCTGAGTTTTCGGTGAAAAAAAACACCTTGGAGAAACCACAGCACAGTGGTATGGCATTTTCTAATGATGTCCGACTGGGTAGCTACCACCTTCAAGTTTGAAAACCTGTCGCCAAATACCAATAGGTGTGTTCCGGCCGCATCACTTGAGAACCATTTCCTCTAGGCTTCGTGTGCTTACCATCCTGGACCACATCGCCACTTAACATCAGGTAAGATTGTGGTCAAAGCACTGAGCGTATACCGTGTAAAAAATAATTTGGTTTCTATTATTTATGTAAATAATTATTCACACTTATATTTAGTAGAATGTTCATAAAGTTTGATCAATTGGTTAAACACATTATATTCTTCGGAAGGATTTTAATCTGTGATAAAAATAGGATAATAACTAATTTATAGCTGATATCAGTAGGCATCTGATTACAAAATTGTGTGATTAGTTTGTTTTAGATTATGGATAGACTTTTTCATAACCAATTTAGTTCAAAATCATATGTATATATTTATAATTTAAAATAATTATTTGAATTCTAATAATAATAGTCATCTTGCTTCAAAGGAATTTATTCTGTCTACTAGTTCAATGAAGTTAATCACGTTCTTAAATTCTTAACTCGTTAAATTATAGCTACGTTTAGTTACAAATAGAGTTGTTACAGCTGTTTAAGTTATTTATATAATGACAGTTAATCCTACAGTCGATATTAGAACAGTTAAATAAAACAAATTCAGATAACTTAAAGAACATATTAATGTTACTTGATATTACAACAGAAATCAAATTAATTTCTATTCATTTAATTTACAAATGGTCGGCATTTTAATTGTATATCTGAACAATTTCACTTTTACTTGTATTTATTTTGAAAATTTAGAACACAGAACAACGGTCTTATTTCAAAACACTGTTTAACTTTTTTTATTTATTTCATTGTATTAATTTAATGTCTTGTTTAAACAAATCTGAACTAAATTATTTATTAATCTGATGATACATAGAGTACAGTTGTGGTGTAATAAATGATAATTATCATCTACGGGCATCAAAAAGTCTAAAATTTTGTTTACGTATTACTTGGTAGACCCCTTATAACTAACATATAAGGATCGTAATCTGAAAGTGAGCCTAAAGAAATCATATAATCATCTTTTAGTATCCACTGAAGATTTGCATAGTACACAATTATCAAAAATTAAGGACCTCTTCAGAACGTATAGTTTAACAACGTACGTTTACTTGTTTTAAGCCTCATTTAAAACTTAACTTCCTCTTAATAATTATTTACTTCTTTTAGTTTCGTAGTTTGAATTAAAATTGAAAATTGAATGGGCTTGTGTAGCATAAAAAAATCCACGGTCATGGCTTCTCATATTATTATTAGACGATTGTAATGAGTACTCTTTTACCCTTAACTGTTAATCAAACCGCGGAACGTACCATTATTATTGCAATCAGAGCCTACAGACCGATGTGATGATGAAACTAAATCGAGCCTAGCTCATTGTTCGGGTTTCCGGCGGTTATTAAAAATTTATTAATATGCCACGCTGAAATCATTAACTAGCCTAATGTATGTAAAAGGATTTCCTTCCTTTGTTAATCCTAGGATATAATAGGCAGGTTACAAGATCTAATGCCTGGCGCCTATAGCGTCCCGTCGCGACGTGACAATGTGCCCATATATGGCTTGATTAAAATTAATAAAAAATCAGCACGACTTTGCAGGAATTGTCATTCAATAAAATTATTATTTTGATTACTGTAAATCCGACTGAAGGTTACATAATGGCTACATTTATGGATAAATATTTTAACATTAATTTTCATGCTTGCAATAAAGTCTTTTGAAGTCGAACTAACACCTTAATGAATGAAGGAATTAATGAATGAATGAAGAAATGTTTTTTGGAAATTTCAACCCTAAGGGGGTAAAATAAGTTATAAACCGTTGAATGAAAGACCGTCACTTTCAAAATAAGAAACTATACTTCTGTTTAGCAATACATATACACGTGTATCGGCGTATTTTAAAAATTTGGGTTGTTATTTTATATGGGAAGTTCATCATTTTTGAAGTTATAAGGATTCAATTTCGTATAGTTTTTATCATGAGGGAGAATATAGGCTGCAAATGGTCTAAATTTCATGTGGGAGAAGCAGCGAGCACAGCTAGCTTTTTAATAAAGACAAAACTTAACTGGACTACTTTTATAAGTGACTAGCTGTGTGCCCTCGGCTGCGCCCACGTTTCACATATTCTTTAATGCGTTTTTTTTTTTACGGAATCTTAATATTTTTTAGTACTAAGATAAAATAAAAATATTACTCATACATTCAAGTATTTGCCTGTAAAACTGTACATTGAATTGGTTTTTATTCAATTTTTAATGAGTTTCAATTTTTTTACGTCGAACCCTAATTATTTTACAAAATTAAAAGTGTCTTAAGTTACTCAGAGTAACTTCAGCTATCAATCAAAAAAAGTCCCGTCAAGATCTATCCACGCGTTCCGGAGATTACTTGGAACAAACAGACAGACAGACAAGAATTTTTTTTAAATTTATTTTTGTTATAGGTATCGTATATACATTCATATCTATTTAATAAAAAAATATTTTTGACATTACAAACAGACACATCAATTTTATTTATTAGTATAGCACTACCTTTATTAAGGTATCTTTCTCCATTATCGCTGGTTAGCTGGTAGAAAATGCGTTGTGGCATTAAGTTCGCCAGTGTACAAATTATTGATATTGGTAAAAATAAAAGTACCCGAAGTTACCCGGAGTAATTCCAGCTATCGACTAAAAAAAGTCCCGTCAAAATCCGTCCACCCGTTTCGGAGATTACCCGGAACAAACAGACATACAGACGGACAAAAATTTTAAAAATTGTATTTTTGGTATACTTATAGTACATATGTACATTGATATATATGTATTAAAAAATTGTTATTTTGACGTTACAAACAGACACTTCAATTTTATTTATTAGTTTAGACAAGTTTTGTAAAAAATAATCTAATATAGACTACAGTTACTTTACAGGTATACAAATTCATTCATCTTGTTACATATTTTTCCCATCTTTTGAGATTAGGACTCGATTAAGAGCGAACCGTATCGAATTCGTTTTAAAGTCACTTATGAAAAATGTTAGCACATTTCTCACACTTGAGTTATTATACATAGCTTAACATTGTTGCGTATACAAAACAAAATTATTGTAGAAATTCGTTCCGCACTTCTCAGACCGAAAGTAAGTGGGCTAATACGCTATATGTATGAGAGATTTATCCGTAGGATATTTTTTAAGGAAAGCTCGTAACGAATGTGGCAATAAACATGTTGAACTCTCACGGAAATAACTTCAATATTGTGGTTAAGTTTACTTTCGCCATTAGCCAATGCCGAAGAACAGTTAACAGTAGCATTAGCAACCATTATAATACGTATAGACGAGTACGTTATTATATACTAACGTCAAACCACTGCAGCGGTCATGCTGATTGCTTTAAACACTGTAAACGTGGACAAATAATGTCTGACCTTTGCAAACCCAACAATTCTTGATAAAATAATTACTTTGATACATTCTAGTCTATGCGTTCTTAGTAAAATAAACGAACACTTAGCTTAAATAATGTATTAATATTAGGAATGGTATATATATATATATATAATCATAAATAATAGTTTACATTATCATCACGTATTTATCGTAATTAAATGTTATACGTTTATAACATTCGTGAATGTATCAAGTAATATTTCACAACGATGCGTACTTAAAACTAGATAAAGCATTTCTATGATTATAATTGATGTTTTATTTTAATATTTACACTAAAAAAATTATTGTGATTTTACTTCAAGCATAAAGAAAAATGCCTCGGTGGCGTAGTTGTATTACGGTACGACTGTCGTTCTAAAGTCTCGGGTCTCAGTATCATCCCGGAGTCTGGAACTTGTGCCCGATATGGCTACAGGCTCGCCCCCTGTCACATCTGGGACGGAACTAAGCTCGGCGGAATGCGAGTGGTGTAGTTCGCTATGTCACTTCTGCCTAACCCTTCGGGGATATCAGGCGTGAGTTTATGTTATGTTATTAAGAAAAATTATACTATAAACTTCATTATTTGTTTGTTAAAATTAATCTTTTAAGCTTCACCTTGTGTTACAGTTACTTATGTAAGTGAATAATAATAGAGTTCACGATCATTCAAATTACTTCTTCTTTCATACTTAATAAAAACAACACTAGTTTTCTAAAAGAGTAGCAAATGATCCTGACACTATCTGCTATCTAATGAAAAACAATTCGAAAATTGAATGAAATAGTGATCTTATTATGTTTAGATATCTATCTAAGTACCAATATGGTTAGAAAAGGTTGTAAATAATATATAAAATGAATAGTGTAAATTAGAAAAAAAGTAATTTAACAACAGTCTAACCTTTTGTTATAAGACAATGTGGATAAAAAAATAGTAACGTGTTAACCTTTCAGTGGGTTTAAATTTCATGTAAGGATGGCTGAAACAATTATAAAAATACATTATTTTATTACATACATAGACAATATTACACCTTTCTCTCATGAGGTTAGACATTTATTACATTTGTCCACTTGCTACGATCCTGCCACATATCTGTAACTTGTAAATTTAAAAGCGCTTTCATACACACTACTACTTCACTTTTCTTTAGAATATTTTCGATCTTTAGACAGTCTTATTACAATTTTTCCTAAAGGAATTAAACTTGATTTTTTTTAAGAGACAGTTATTGTAAAAAAATGAACTGCGTGTATACGAGAAAAGTTTTTTTTTAAAGAAAGTTATTAAAACAAGTAGAAGAACAATAAAGAAGAATGATAACCAATTTCAAGGTGATACACCGTGGGTTCGCGTGACACGAAGATGTGATGACACTTTTCAGTTAACCAAAAGCACTTTGGTCGTAATTTGTTCCTATCATAATCTATGCTAATTAATAAAATTGAAGTGTCCTGCTTGTAATGTCCAAATAACACATTTTTACTAAATACATATGAATGTTTACGATACCTACATATACCAAAGATACAATTTTTTACATTTTTGTCAGTCTGTCTGTTTCTTCCGGGTAATCTCCGGAACGGTTTGACGAATTTTGACGGGACTTTTTATGGTAGAAAGCTTAAGTTACTCGGCGTATCCTAGGGCACTTTTGATTTACGAAAATAATTAGGATATCGAGTAAAAAAATTAAAACTCATAAAATATTGAATAAAATTCGATTCAATGTACAGTTTAAGGGCAAATGTTTTAATTTATGGAAAAATAATTTACTTTATTTTAGTATTAACATTTTTTTAGGAAAATAATTAGGGTTCCGTGCAATAAAATTAAAACGCAGTGAAGAACATATGAAACGCGGGCGCAGCCGCGCGCAAACAGCTAGTAATACATCTTAATTAAGTAGAATATTGAAAACGCATATATTGTTAGAAATAGAATTTTAAACAATTAAGTAATTTTTGTTACACAAGAAATGGTAGAGAATTTATAAAATCCATTTATTAATTTATTTTTCGCTCTTTATGATAAGTAATTTAATATATTATATTATATAGATTTTCAAATACATAAAATAGGAATATACAATTGTTTTTCATTTAATTCCGATTATTAGAGGATTTCATAAAATTGAAATGCTATTATAATAAATGTGGTTTGATGTAATTTACGTGAAAGTTAACATAACATTTTTAACATATCATTAAAACTGTTTTAAAACGACAAGTTATTCGATTTTAAAATTTCCATATAAATATACATTTAAACAACAAACGTCACACTTCGGGTACATTTAATTGTGCGATAAATGTAATTTATGCCTTTAAAATACGCAAACTCACGAACCTTACACATTTAATGTTTTTGCATTAATTTTATTTAACATGTTTATTACTTAATCAGCTCCGATGTTACATGCCTGCTTGAAATTCACAATATATTACCGCATTTAACCCTTATACTTATATTATATAAAAAGTAAAGTTTACCTGTATGTCTGGTAAAATTATAAACAAGTTATAAAGATAAATTTTTTAATTGTTATCATTACTTATAGTGTCATAATTTAGGGGGCAAAAGTGTTGTACACGTGTCGGCATTGTAATAAATATTACAATAGAAAAATCACGTACAGTACAGCGCTATGTAGACATAAGCGCTGGCTACTATTTTATAATTCATACGAGTGGAGCCGCGGGTACAACTAGTATACATTAAAATCTCGCGTCAATACCATACTCTATAAAATGATTTTGCTAATCTTCTGTTCGGAACTATTTCCTTGAATCTACTTCTTGAATTAGTATTTTTTATCGGAATCTTATCAAACTGATTAGATAAATGTTTACAAATAGCATTGATCTGGACTAAAAAACCGTGGTATAGCAGGATTCAGCAACCTTCATAATAAAGTAAAAGGACCTCGACACAAATGCTCATTAGGTCAGGGTGTACTAGAACCCTAACCATTGAGAACTGGATTTGATTTTTAAACACGTTCTTTTTTATGTTCTGGTAAAATTTGGTACCTACTGATTATTAGATCATCATAGAAATATTTTTATACAAACACTTTTTTTTTAATTCTGTTAGGTTAGATAGATTTATAATTGGCAGTGGGTTCTTTAATCACTCAAATACCAATAAAAATTTAACAATAGGAAAACAATTGAAAGCTGGTGTAAACGGTAACGGTTGCTGCTTGACCGGTAATATTAGTCTTAAATAGAAATGATAATTTAATGTAATTACCCAGTGTTTGTAATTCGTTTATAATATATTCTCTGTTTCTAAAATCTATTTTTTTTAATTATTAATATTTATTAAGCTCATCATAGTAAAAAAAAAGAAAATCAGCTTAGTATAGGAGAAAAAGATACTGTCTGAGATTTCTTTTTTTTTATTTCTTTTCTTTCTTATTTACACCTATTAGGTAGATATTACATGCGATTTGTAATACGTTAATAGTAATTTGGTTTTACAACTAAATCTTACGGAATTCTATTTGTAATTGTTAATACGTCAAATATTGTTGTAAATTTCGTGTGGCAGTGTCGTCGTTATAATAATATTTAGAAAAGCTATTGTTCCTTCATTGTCAATACGTCAGTCAGTTTAGAAGTTTCCTCCGCCCAGACTATACGAAGAGGTGATTAAATAATCAGTTACTTAGCTATCTGCTCATTGTCTTTTTTTGACTTGACTATAATACACGTTTACTTTCCAATGCTACTTATGTTAAGCAGACATAAATTAGGTCAATGTAAAAAAAGGCAATATATACTAATATGATTAATTTGATCATCAACATATTATTTATTAAATGAATATTTTAAAGTCATATACGAATAAATAATTAATTGATTCAACTGGAAGACGTCCACTGTTGGATATAGGTCTCCCCCAAAAAAGGAGGAATTTTCATAATCGCCGCGCTTGGCAGGCGGGTTGGCGATCGCGATAGGTGTTCGTGGTGCTCAGAGGATGCTGCTGCCCATCCCCTGGATTTTTTCTCTGAAAATAGAGTGAAATCTTATTTGACTAGAGTTCGTTCGCACTCGTGTTACCGAGTCGCGCGGCGCGCCGAGTATATTCGGTAAGCGCTACGCTTGATATCTCTACGTCACTAGTTTACGTCGGGACTTTACAAGTTCAAACTTGCATTTTGAATGTAAACAAATTGTAGTTAAATTCACGTGCGTCGTTTTATAATATAGATAAAAAAAAATAATGTTATTATTAGGAATAGGAATAGTTGTAAGGTATAAACAAAAGCCTGATTTAGTCTGTTTATTATCTAATTAATGATACTTGGTCATAAAAATCTAGATTCCATTTTGAAATAAAAATCATTTTGAACAATAAAAAAACTAATAACTTCTTATTTGTAAGTTAACGTCATTTTTACATGCCAACTTAATTAGTCGTAAGAAGTAATTTATTTTTCTTTGTTGATTAGTGATATAAATAAGGTAAATAATATATTGTACTTGATTTCATTTTATCAAATATTATTAATTAAATAAAGGTATGTAAAAATTCTTAATCGAAACTCATCTCGAGTGATAAATTCTTACTCGAATAAGTCGATTATAAGTCGAATGACGTAGAAAAATTCCTCAAGTGACTCGAGTCACAAAATCCTACTCGAGTCGCATCTCTATGTTAAACTAATTATTGATGAATATATTGTTTATTAAACTTCAAGAAGGCTGCAAAATACTTTCTTCTCTCTCACTCTAAATAAATGCATCAAATTTTATGAATGTTATAAAATCAATGAAGTTTCATATTAAAATAGTTGCCTCTTTTATTTACAACAACAATGGCGAAGGCTTCACCTTGCCGTGGGTATCAAGATCATGCGTGTTGTTACCTCGACACGGCATATTTTCAAACTTTCCCTCTCCTCGTTAAAAGGACGGCTTCGCTTTCATTGTGTAACTTTTTTTTTTTTTTTTTATTGTTTTTTTTTTTTTTTTTTCCTTTTAACCTGTGGATTTATACTACTATAGAAACAAAAACTTTAAAATAATATTAGTGTTAACCCAATTGTCTTGTATGGAACAAAATGTGTGCCTATAAAGGTAACCGATGAAAGGAGACTGTATACAGCCGAGATGCGAATAATGAGATTTGTATGTGGGGTAACAAAAATGGTCAGGATTAGGAAAATACATTAGAGCAAGTTTGAAAGTAGTGCCAGTTACAGAGAAGTTAGAGAACAAGCGTCTATCCTGGTATGGATATACATATTGTGATGCCCAGAGAGGAAGAGGATGTTATAAGAAAGGTAAGTTGTAAGGAAGTGAATGTGGACGTATATAGGAGAAGGAGGAGATCAAAGAAAAGATGGATGGATTGTATGAAAAATGATATACTTAGAAGGGAGTGAATGTGGAGATGAATTTAAATAGGTAGGAATGGAAGAGGAAAACATGTTGCACAGATACCAAATAAAAATGAAATAAGGGTAGAGAGATGATGTTGATGATGTTAACTCGGTGATTAAAATTCGTCCATAATCGAACAGAGTTATTCAAATTAGAATCCACAAACAATTCGAGAGGAGAATCTCTGGAGCTCATTACCTTCAATTATACATACAAGTTGGTAAAGTTGTTAGTTTCGAGTTAATTATTTAGTGTTTTTTGCGCTAGTTTGTTACAAAAGTAACCTATTTATGCTTCTTTCTAGTTTACATAACTATATCCAATTATCATTGAAAATTTGAAGTAAAAAAAACTAATTGTATCAACTTTTTTTTTTTTCCCAATAATATGAAACTAACGCTTATTATTAATTACTAAAAAAAAAAAATAAACTTTGCAGCCATAGAAACTGCCGACAGAAGTGAAAACTAGAAACTTTGAAAAAGTGTTTTTTTAATGTTTAAATTTGATAATTAATATGATTAACATAACCTAAAATGTGTCAAGCTTTACACCTATTGGAGCTCCGAGTAATAATTATTTACATATGCATATAGTTTATTCATAATAAATCATACGATAGGCTGCTAAGGTATCAATTTTTATTATTTATCTATGAGCGTCAGCACTTAAACGCCATCTTACAATTGACATACTGTAGCATGTTGGCGGCTGACGTTATAACATTGTTAACGCGAATCTATAAGTTTTTCACCAAGTGAGAATAAAAAAAAATATCGTTAAATGCGAGCGGTTACACGTAACACAAATAGTGTAAGATAATTTAATTCGTATATTAACCTTGTGACAATGGAAAAGATTAAATCAATTAATACGAATAGAGTCGTTACCAAAAAGATCCTTTAACATGATTGAGTAACGTTTTATTTCATGAATATTTAAATTTTAAATATTTTTAAGGAGAACACGTTTACACGGTGTATGTATAATGAAAATGGCATCATCGTTGGATTCCACTTAATTAGGTATTTAATTATATGTTTTATTACTTTTAGTAAAGAAAATACCGAAACGATTAACGGTACTTACTCACTAAGACTACAAACTGGTATAATATTTTTTGTTGATTATGTTTCATTAAAAACTCTAAACTATAGATATTAAATTCGTAACTAGGATTAAAATATTATTTTATTGTAGTTTTTGTAACATAATATAAACCGAAGGAATGATGGCACTCTATAATAAGCCTTAGCTCTCGGTGAAGTAAAACATCGTGACGAAAATATATCATGGTGGAAGGACATTTACTAATAATGCGCACCTGAGTAGTTACCATCTTCAAGTTTGACAAACCTGTCGCCAAGCAGTCTCGAACCGTTTTATCTTTTCCTATTTATATTTTAAATTTATACCAAAAATATTGTATTAGTATAAAACATTGCTTTTCTGATATATTAAGACTAGAGTTATTATCATATTTTAAGTATAAAACTGTCAGATTCGAATGAAATACATCCGTTCTAGTTACATTTTTTTAATAACTATGGAGTTTAAAGCCATATTTAATAATTAACTAATGTATGTCAACGCAGATTAGTAGGTACTCGGGTGGATTCGTTTAGTATATTTAACTGTGTCTAGATAATTAAAGAATTGTGTACCTACTAGTAACATCAGCGTAGCGTACCAATTGAACAAAAACTCGTTTCTATTTCTGTATTGAGTCAATTTTGATTCCTTGTTGTTAGAACTCATTATTTATAGTTTAATGACGTTTTAAAGGCGTTTTTAAAATATGTCCTGTTAAACAAAATACACACTATTTTTTATAAAAAAAAACAATAGTACCCAATAACGTCAATAAAATAAAGGTCATTATTACACAACCTTCAATTTTGAAATTGCATTTATTCTTTATATTATAAAGCATTTACTTGTTGAACCAAAAATAGTTATTACTTTGCTAATTTATTTCAAGTGTATTTACGAGTTATCTTTCTTTTTATTCAGACAATGCTTTTAACCATTTGCCTTTCATAATCTAAATTTATTTTTAAACATGTTCTGATCGTATTATACATTATTTTGTTTAATATTTTCACACAATTCATTTTACTATTATCAATACAGACCACTGGTTATTTAGTAGCTTTGAGAACTAAATTTAAGGACAAACATAACTCAAGAGAAGCATTTCAATTCAGTAAAATTGCTTGAAGCGCATGATTTTTACATTTACCACGATGAAATATAGAATTAATATAAGGTTTGTCAATTAATTTAAGTATGAAAGGTACCCTATTGCTTTTTCTATAACTGACAACGTGCATGTAAAATTTTATAATGATCGTCTGAGCAGATAAGGCTTGAAAGCGTAACAAATAAATGTACAAATAAACTCACATACGAATTTTAAAATTAGTTTAGATTATTTTTTATAAGATTTATTTTATATATGCAAAAATACGCCGTGTGGTGCCAGTTAAGAATAGTATCAGCTCATATATTCCCGTAAAAAAAGGCGACTATGGGATAAACCACGGTAGCAGCATTCTCTGAGTAACAAACACCTACTGCGATAGCCAACCAGCCTGCCAAGCGTGGCGATTATGGAAATCCGCCCTTATGAACGACATATCTCGTTGTTTACATCTTTGGGGAGACTTATGTGCAGCAGTGGACGTCATTCGGTTAAATGGATGGATGGATGCAAAAAAATATGTCATTCGGTTCTTTTGATTGTTAATGGTTTTAGGTACCTTCCTGTTCACGTCTTTAGTTATTTATTACGGTTAAACTTTGATTTTGGGTAAGCAATTATGTACATATGTACGGTTATTTATGAAACACTAGCTTCTGCTCATGACTTCGTTCGTAATGAACTTTAAATTTGCAATTTTTAACAAACAAATATTAAATTTATATATGCCTATCAAATAGGAAAGGTTTAGGGCGCGATTGAAAATGGCGCCGGTGGTAAAGAAGTTGAAATGGAATCGTTTGTCGTGATATGGACGTATTATGAGAAGAGAGAAATTGTATGTGAATAAAATAATAATTAAAATGAATGTGAATGGCTGGGAAGGTAGAGCAAGGTTAAAGAAAGTGTCAGCGACTATATTAAAGAAAAAGAAGTAATTGAAGATATGACGATTGATATGGACATATGCAAGAAGAAAACATGCTGTGCCGACCCGAAACAAGTTGAAAACATTGCATGAGTATGGTGCTATGAAATAGATACTGTTTCTATATTAAAGTTGTAATGAACGAACTAATTCTCGACAATAAACTAGTACATTAGTAAACCGCAAATCTGATCTTTTATCCAAAAATTTAATTCACAGCACGTTCACATTTAACTATGCCTTTATTGGATACTAGTTGCGCCCGGATCTTAACCCGCTCGGGATTCAGACAATTAGCAATTTGCCTATGTAATCGGCCTGGATGCAATATACATATGTCATTACCAACTTTTTATCGAATCGATCGGGGAATAAATTAATAAACCGACAGACAGACAGACACTTTTTTTTAAATTATCGAAATGTGTTCTGTAGTCGATTCTGAAGTATTTTTTCTTAACTATCTTCAATGTACAGATTTCGTCGCGTTACTCTTTTATTATATGTCTAGATTAATTTTATTTGACGTATATCAGTGCTATAAATAAAAAAGAAAAAACAAAAAGGTCAAAGAAAGTAAAATTTTGTTGTATTTCTTTGACTGCTTTATTTATATGTACCAATAACTGTATTATAAATTGTAAACATGCTGTCAGCAAATAGGTAATCGTGTTTGGTGACTGGGTAAATACTACTTACTAAGTTGATTCCACCTACATCTATCGTCCATACAAGTTAGTGAGCCATTATATGAAGCCAAAAAAGCACGTCGCTAGTAGGTCGATAGGTCTCATAATTTATAAAGTAAACAACAGTGGACACACTTTATGAGAAAAACGTGAAAAAAGTAAATAGCATGTATTTTTAAAGCTTAGAAATTGAGATCAGTTTTACATGCAAATTATTTTGTTACTTGTTTTAGTACTTAGTAAAATTGAAATAAAATAAATTTGATGATGATGGCGTGTGGTGCCGGCTAAGATTAGTACCACCCCATATCGTTACCGTGGGCTTCGTAAAAGGCGACAAAGAGATAAACCAGGGGATGGGCAGCAGCATCCTCTGAGCACCACAAACACCTATTGCGATCTCCAACCCACCTGCCAAGCGTGGTGATTATGGCATTCTCACACTTTTTGGGGGAGACCTATGTCCAACAGTGGACGTCTTCCGGTTGAATCAATCAATCAATAAATTTAACTCTGTTTGATATAGGATACCAGGGTAAATAAGATTCAACTTGAAGTAAGTTACGAACGGGTTCAATATTTATACGGTTTATGGGTTTCAAATAAGAATGTGCGCGTAAATGACTGTCTTCTGTCAAAGCTCGATAAAAAATTATGGTAAACGACGAAAATATTTGCATAGTTTTTTTTTTACTATGTTATTTGCCTAATTATTAAGATTTAATATGCGTTGTTTTAATGAACCATACACACCTGTATATTTTTTTCGTTATCTACGACGTCAGAATATAGTGCAGGTCCCATGCACATTCTTATTTTAAACGCATTGTAAATAATTAGGTAATGATTGTGGTCATCTTAAAATTTGTCGAGTTTGATTAACTTCAGTCTATTTTTAAAAATAATGGAAATCAGACACAGTGGCTCACGATGGTACAACCTAATTTACGCCAATCTTTGCCATTAAATTTGTAGAGTATAATATGTGGTATAATAAATGTTATTGGATACTGACCCTGGGTTCGGGGGAACTAACTCCCCTTGCAATGGTACAGCGGACAGGGGAGTCAGCTCGAGTGCACCTATCTGACTCCCTGTTGGGTGGGGCCCATGTACAAGTGCAGAGGCGAAGCGGTCAATGCAAGGTCGACACCGCATCGCTCTCCTACTACTTACAGTATACCTTACCCATGAGGGTTTCTCCATGTTATAAAAAAAGGCTCAGAGCTTTTATCACAATGCCACCTTATGTTAAGTGTCGATGTGTCGATGGTTAAGCACGGAACACACCTATTGGTGTTTAGCGACAGGTTTCCATTCTTGAATGTGGTTGCTACCCAGATGGGCATTATAAGAAAATGATATGGTTTCCTCACAATGTTTTCCTAGTCCGAAAGTCCAGGCTCATTATAGAGATCGATTGGTGAGGAATCCGTCCGCTCTACCAACTACGCCATCATCACTTTTCGTTGGGTCTAATTTTGTTTTTTTTTTTAGAATTGAAATCTTCTTTAAGACTCCGATCGATTCTCGGTAAGACAAAAACTTATAGATTCGTGTTATCAATGCTATAACGTCAGACGTCGACATGCTACAATATGTCAAGTAAAATATGGCGTCGCTCAGGGATAAATAATAAAATTTATACTTACGCAGCCTATCTTATGTTTTGCTTATGAATAAAGTATGTTTATGAAAATGTACATAATTATGCTTCGGGGCGTCAATAGATGTAGAAACCAGATAAATATTTTATACTAAATGTTATGTTAATAAGTTAATTTCTTAATCAATTAAGAAATTATAAAACAACTGCCTGCCTAGTTTTTTTTAAAATTTAAATACTGTATTATACTTACAAACAAACTGGCAGGGTGAGTGTTTAAAACGGTCGGGAACGGTGGTTGTACTGGTGACCTATGAGATCAGAAAACATGCCTTTTAAGGGAAGGCGCCGGCCCCCGGTGTGTCGCAATGAACCAGTGCAGCGCTGGCTTTTATACGCTTTGTACCAGTTTCCATGTGAGCTCATTAACTCGTTGTCGAGTTTACGCACTTGTTTATATATTTTTTTAAATTACAATTAGGCCATTGCGTACCTATGTCTTAATCATTGCTCATCGCGAGTTATTATGTCTAAACTGATTTAGATATTATATGTGAAACTCTTAATGCACAAGTAATTTATACTTAAAGAGGTAAAATTGTTTTTTATTTCTTGTTATGGATAAACTCGGAAATTAAATACATGTACGTTAAATGTTTTCAAATTAAGTTTATTACTATGGTAAGCTACAGTCCAAAGCAAAACACTTCATTTGCAAGCAAACTAATAATACACTAACGGACTGTCTGAACAAAATTAAAAAGATACACATCAAAGAATTCCATCGCACCTTTAAATGGCGTCAAATATTGTCATAAAATAAGTGCACGTCCTAGACCAACACTGATTCGAATTCAAGGCCTATCAATAAAGCGATAAACTCATTTCGTACCCTTGTCGTGTGACTTTAGTAGCGCGTGCGCATAACAATTGCGTAGAACTTTCAATGTTTTGTCTTAATTTATTAATATTAATAATCGCTACTCAATAATTATGCATCTATGTATTCTGTTCTTGCAATGAATTATCATTTGTTTTTGTTCCGGCGGTATTTTTAATCCTTATGTTTGAATGCAGCTCGTTCACTTATTAGGTAGCTTAAGTCTGATAAATATACTCATAGTTTTAAGTTATATTTTTAGATCTAGATAGCTAGATCTAGTGAATGATCGTCATAATTTTAATATTAGAAGTAAAGACAAGTTGGCCGTCCCACGCTTTAGGCTAAGGAAGTCTAATAAAAGCTTTATAGGTAAAAGTATTCGGTTTTACAATAAGATCCCAAGTAACATTTAACGATTTACCTGACAATAAGTTTAAGTATTATGTCAAGCAAGTTTTAATCTCAAAAGGTTATTTCATGGTGGATCATTACGTGAACGATAGTGATGTCTGGAATCTAACATTATTAAGACTATGATTTGTATAGTTTTTTATTTGACAAAAATAATGATATATATTATATTTATTTTAAAAAAAAAACCAGATCGAGTTTCTTGCCGGCTCTTCTCGACTGAGTTGTTTTCCGAACCGGTGGTAGTATTTTAGACGTTCATAAGCGCCTTCTTAGGGCCAAAATTGAATAAATAAATTTTGATTTTTGATTTTGATTTTTTAAACAAATAAAGTACCTACTGTTTACAGCCATATTATGATTTTTTATTCCAAATACATTTTAGTAAAATAATTTAATTCAAAGCGATTATTAGATTAAAGTTATTAGAAAATACAATTCGTATTGCAGACATTCCAATAACCCATAATAACACAGCCTTATTAGTTATAATTTGAATTACAGCTGCTTAAACTAAAAATTGTAAGCACATACCTTTTCTTGTAATAAGTCTTTTAATCTATGTTGCTCAGCTTCCCTATTATAAAGTTTAAGCAAATGCAAGTAGGCAAATAGGTAGTATTTTTTTACTTTAAAATATACTTCAGAATACGGTTTCAAATTTTGTCGATAACAGAATTGATAATAGTTTGAATCAATCATTTCAAATATGAAAGTTCCCATTCCAATAAAAAACAAAGGGTACGGAGTAATTCACATATTAGGTATCTATTACATCTATTATATCGTTTTTACTATACCGATTAGTAAAAATAGTATTTCTTTTTTTGCAGTTGGAAAACGTTCAGTGCTGTTTGGACTTTCTTCATACTCAAAAAGTCCAAGGATTAGAACAAGTAACTGCTGTTGATATACGAGATGCGAAATTAAAAAAGCTGTCCTCGCACTATTCTTCGCTCTCAGCAGACATAAGCAAGCGTCAAAACAAAGAATAACGCCATCTACAGGAAATGTAGCAAACATCGGAAAAAGCTCAAGTGAAGACGTGTCATTAAACTCTGTACAACGCATAACAGGTGGCAGTAGCTGCGATGAAATACTAACTGCTTGCGGAAACAACGTCGAAATGACGACGTTGACAGCAAATAGGTAAGCTATAATTAATAGTTATTGACTAAGTAACTAGTTATTAGTATAGCATTTTATTATTATTTAATATTCGAAGTTTAATTACACATTTTGTTTATCTATTTGTCAATAGATGGCCAGTTAATACAAGTTTCAAATGTAGTCAATAGATGGCGGTGTTCAGTATTTTTTTAGCTTTTAAACGAAAGTAATTAAAAACAACCAATTCTCAATTTTTGTTTAAAGTTTATTATAACTATAGAAGTTATAGCTTTCTATATATTCATTTTGTACTTTTTCCATATTTAGAGAGCATTTGAAAAAAAAAAAAAAAACAATCTTACATGAAATAGAGCTTTCTAGACTTTTCATGAGAGCCGGTAAAGGTACTTATTATCTAGAACCTTACTATGAATTCTTAGTAAGTGTATGTAGGTCGCTAATTACTCGCTTCTTTTTTTTTTTTCTTTTTTTTTACCCGATATAGGCTCAGTGCTTTGACTACAATCTCACCTCATGTTAAGTGACTATGTGGATCAGCTACCATCCTGACGTACTAAGCCTAGGTACTGGTTTTCAAGTGGTGCTCCGGAACATACCTATTGGTATTTGGCTACAAGTTTTCAACCTTGAGAGTGGTAGCTACCCAGGCGGGCATCATTAGAGAATGCCCTACCACCATGTTTTCCTCACGATGATTTTTTTTTTTTTCACCGAAAGCTCAGGCCGATTTTGTGTTGGATAAATGGAATCGAACCCGCGTCGATTGACGCGGAATCCGGCCGAACTACTCGCTCCGTCATTATCGCTTCTATGATGCGTTTAAGATTTCGGGCAGAAATAGAAATGAACGAACACTTTGTTTCGCATCTCGCATTTTCAGCTGCCTAAATCGAGGGGTTACTTATTAAATTTATCTATGAAAACTCAACAACTTAATAATACAATACAATTGAAAATATAATAGAACAGCATTGAAATAATATGTACTGTAGTTAATAGATATAGAACATTTTGAATTATTTATTTTTGTGCATTTGTTTTGTTGGTATTTTATTAAATTTCGTTCCACGGCTTTATTTTCCAGTTAAAGAATTTTTCTTGTGCAAAAAGGGATTTATTACGTTGAAATTGACCGAATAAATATAAAGAAAATAACCTCAAAGTACGAAGTGAAATTTATTTGTGTTGTGGTTAATCTCAAAAGTTAGACCGATCGGCGGCTCTGCAGTTACTTACCGTCTATAAATAACTGGACTACAAGAGTTTATTCCTCCTTTTTGTATTATTACCCTTTGATTGATATTATCAATAGTTTCTAATTTTTAATGGAGAAATAATTCAATAACATTTGTAATCGTGATAATAATTAAGGCACATATTTAATAAATTTATTGAATATGACCGTGTCACGTCTCTTTGTATTTATCTTTCTTAAAATATATATAAATAATATAATAATTTAAGTAAAGGAAAATTAGAATAGGACATTTACACTATTTATATTGGCTTCGATATTATAAAATTACCATGAGAAATACATATTTAGATTAAAAAGTTTTTTTAAAGAATTTAATATCTCTGCTATATTTTAATTTCACATAATTTTATTCTAAAATTGTATATGTTTTATATCTTATTGCTCAGTTATTAATTTTACCCGCGCTACCAATACAATAACTATATATCAAGCTATCTTTGCAGTATGAGTCTAAAATATTTTTAAGATAAAAAATAATTCATGTTTGCATAATTTTTCGTGATAATAAATTAATTTAAAAATATAACTCAATACACTATCGTAGTAGGTATAATTAGATAGAATAGTTAAATATAAATCCGGTTTAAATCGGAAATATGCCTACCGCGAAGAGCAATAACTTGCTCAGTGACAAATCTATTTCGGTATATAGCGCCCTCTATTGGCGAGTTGCCGAGGTGAAATTTACGTACGTGTTAATGTTACTCATATTCTATGTTAGTAAACAAAGACGACACTGTGAAACTTATAGGAATAGATATTATATTGCAATTTCATAATATCACATTGTTTCCGTTAGGCGATAGACAAAACAACCTACAAATTGATTCCCGGTAAGTAGTAGACTTAAAAATAAGACGAATAAGTTTTTAATAAAAATTACATATTTATACTTTGAGTAATTTTACATACGACTCCTGCCAAATTTTCACATGTATTTTTATTAAGTTAGCAAGGTTATAGGGGAATTTGAATTATGTTTTAAAATAAAAATATAACTAGGCAGCCATGGGGACTGCCGACAAAAGAGAAAACTCTAAACTTTTGAAAAACTATTTTTTAATGTTTAAATTTAATAATTTGCTAAATGAAATTATTGGCATAACCAAACGTTATGGTTAACATATAACATTTGCCTGACGCTCTGAGCAATAATTATGTAAGTATAAGCTTTAATATTATTTATCTCAGAACGCTAGCACTTAAACGCCATCTCATGCTTACTGTAGCAAGGTAACGTCATAGCGTATATATATATATATATATATATATATATATATATATATATATATATATATATATATATATATATATATATATATATACTTGTTATAAGTAATAATTGTGAAATATACCGCTCATAAGTCCTTTGATTTCTAATTGAATTTAATTTATGTTTAGACATTATAACATTTGCGTTTTATTTTTCATTGTAACCTAAAAATGTAAATAAAAATCAAAACGCATTGTATATTGGGTGAGTACTGTTGAAGGCACTCAACCCTCTCGATGTCAGGTCAACGGGCTTTGATCACGCGAACAATACGAGGATGTCACGTTGATGTACGGACTTGTTTCGCGTTGAAGGGCTACTAACAAACTATTGTTCGTAATGTTTTACACATGCGTTAATTATTTTAAAGATGTCACGGTTTAGGTGGTTACTAATTAATTTATTTTAAACAAATACCCTTTTATAAAAACCAGATAATGTTATTTATATTAAATACTAGCTGTTTGTCCGCGGCTGCGCCCACGTTTTAATTATTCATCTCTGCGTTTTATTTTTTTTATGCAGAACCCTAATTATTTTCTAAAATCAAAAGTACCCTAAGTTTCCCGGAGTAACTTCAGTTGTCTACCAAAAAAAGTTCCGTCAAAATCCGTCCAGCCGTTTCGGAGATTATCCGGAACAAACAGACAGACAGACAAACATTTTAAAATTGTATTTTTGGTATATGTATCATAAGGTATACATAAAAACATTCATATCTACTTGGTAAAGAAATTGTATTTTGACATTACAGACAGACACTTCAATTTTATTTATTAGTATAGATACCAAACGTGAACGAGTATATCTGATTATTCCAATTTTTCACTTCTATTCTGTCACAACTAAATATCATGTTAAATAATTTATAATTACATCACCACACTTTTAATAATCTAATTAATTCTAATAATCTTCAAATTCTTACTTTTTCCTTTGCGGTAAGGGATTATGATTCCTACAAGTTCGCCTCCAATGCGCAATTAAACTGGTCGTAAGATTGTAATAAATACTTTTACAATCAAATAAAAATATTTTGTTAGAGAGATACCTTATGGTGAATTTGCTATAATGTGACCTGTTACAATTTTAGAATTCCCCAAGCTTTTCGTATAGGTGAACAACCGTCGTCGGTAAACATACAATAAGACTACTTTCCTTACGAAGACACTCCTTGTATGGCAGTAAAGCAGACACAACCGGAATAATGTCACACAATATCTTTTGCGTTAATGATTTGTAAATTGTATGTAAATAAAAAAGTTTGCAGCGATATAAAAAAACTTTATTTTACACTACTTACATTACCAAAAAGAAATTATTAATCATGAAAAAAAATATTCATTTCTATTGTATTTGATCGTAGTTTTTCTAGCTCTTTTGGACTAGGTACTTTCCTGTATTTACTGGATTTTTATTTCATACGGTGTAATTTTGAAACGTTAACTTTTTTGATCTATATAAAAACATTTTCTTAACCAATAACATATTTGTAGTAATTTATATGAGCAGTAAAGTATAGTGAAATTTATATCCTTTATATTTTTTCAAGTATTCGTCTGCCGGATAAAACGAGAGCCCTTAGTTTGAATGTAACAGAAGGAAAAGTTCCTTAAACTACAATAAAATTTGTATAAAAATTGTTATGCAGTGACTGAAGCGATTTCAACTCGAATAATCGAACTTTGTTTTGTCTATATATTTATGTATTGTTTACTTTAATAGATATATTTAGATAACTAGTATACACATTTTTATTGTTAATTTTTGAATTACAAATGAAATTATTGGCAGCATTATGGTCTACCCATTTAGTTGTTTTTTTTTTTTGCATGAACATGCATTATTTGATCCTATATTATGTAATGTTGTTGGATGTTTGCATGATATAGATTTATTTCAGTACACAAGTAATAATATGGGACATACATAGATTCTGCGATGCTACAAAAACTCACTCGAAAGCTGTAGCAAGATAGCCACTGCTTTTTACTAAGCAACGTTTTAGTAAAGCATGTATTTAAGATTGACTTTATTGGCTGTACGAATTAATATTTCCTTTGCCTTCTTTTTGAAGCAATATTACTACCTACTAAAACAGTGGATCACACACTTACTTAGTTATCATAATTATTTTTTTTTTAAACGAGAAATTGTTCTTTTTACCACGAGAAAATGTATATTTTATTAATTATCAACATCTTATCTGTGTCTATAACTTATATGAGAAATTCCAAAGTCAACTACTTTATAGGTGGTCCTTATCGTCGCCCAACGCATGGTTGTAAAAAAATACTAATAATATTCATTATCAATATTAAAATGATAAATTACTTTTTAATAAATACCTAACGAAAAAACAAAAACTTGAAAGATAACATATCACCAGTGTTGACAGGATCATCTTTCATTTCAAACGAGAGGGTTCTTACGTTGTCTTTGAGTGAGACGTGTATTAAATTACTGGGGGTTTTGGTGTTACCACTTACAAGTTACCACACTAATATAACACTACGATTATAATACGGAAGTTATTGTCTGAAAATAGATTTTTTTCTATTGGTTCTAAAAGAACGTGTCATTTTATTTGAAAGAGCATCGTAGTATCGTGTATTTAGAGCCTGATGTCTCTACTCGGGCTAAATTGACGGTACAAAAAATGTTTTCGAATACCTACCTATAGTGAAGTGTTGTAAAAAGAGGTCGACATAAACGCGCCAATGCGGTCAGCAGCCGAAACATGTCAGGACATGTTTGTTTACGTTTCACTCGCACTCTTCAAGTCCTCGCCACTACCATCTATCTATTACATCAACAAACAAAACTCTCAAACTTGGCCTTCCTTTCCTCCTTATCGTGGATATATATATACTTATAAATAAAAGTGTCTGTTTGTAAAGTCAAAATTATTTTTTTTACTAGCAAAATATGAATGTACAATATACGATACCTATAACAAAAATACAATATTTGAAACTCTTGTCTGTCTGTCTGTTTGCTCCGCGTTATCTCCGGAACGGTTCTATGGATTTTGATGGGACTTTTTTGGTAGATAGCTGAAGTTACTCCGGGGTAACTTAGGGTCCTTTTATTTTTCGAAAATAATTAGGGTTCCGCATAAAGAAATTAAAACTCATAAATAATTGAATAAAATCCGATTCGGTGCACAGTTTTACGGGCAAGTGCTTGAATTTATTGGAAATATTTTTGCTTTATCTTAGTACTAAAAATTAGGGTTCCGTGAAAAAAAAAATGCATTGATGAATATATGTTCGCGGCACACAGCTAGTCTGTAGTAAATCATAAGGGTTGTCAATATTGTTGAGTGTGATCATTCTTGTATTAGTTTGTATACGTGGAGAGAATGAGTGAAAGAAGTTTGACTAAACAAATTAACAAGGCGAGAGTACCTGGGCAAGCCGATAAAGATTGTCCTAGATGAAAGTATCTCGACCAGATCGAGAATATTCTGGATAAAGGCCATGTCAAAAGTACCCTTGACCGAAGAGCATCTATGAAAGTAGAAGAAGCGAATGACGTGTGTCAGGATGTGTGTTTTAAGTGTAGGTACACTTAACTTAAACCTTTAAAGATTAGAAAGTAAAACTGGAAATTTCGCACCAAATTATATTATTTTAAGTAAATAGGTGTTGTGAGTCACTTTGCATATGATGTCATACAGAGGACCGTGTGCCAACATTCTCCAATAGCAGAGGTTTAGTAAAAAAAATTGAATATGTTATCCAATTATTCATAAATTTAAATATGTTGTCCGCATTATGACTTTTTTTATTATATTTTTAATTGTTGTTTTATTTTTATAATAGTTATATGGAAATAGGTGAAGATAAAACAAAACTAGATATTTTTCTCCTGTGTTTTTGAATTGTTTTTTTTTATGTAGTAACCATTGATGACCTTTTGTTAAATATATAAAAAAATTGGCTAGGTTTCTTCTCTACACTTTAAATAACTGTTATTATCTTATTTCGGACACTGATTTTATTAAGATACTTGGCAATACAAATGTAATACATTTTACACCATCCGTAATTTCTTGAGAATGTCGATATTAAAAATATACCTTAGAATTTTTACGTCCTAAAATTTATGCGACGCTATCCGGGACTGGCTTTTGAGGAGCCCCTGTTCAAATTCTTCTCGCCCAACTGCATTCTTTATACCCTCGTAAATTACGCATTACGAGTTCATTGCTTCGTTTAATTTAACTGATCTTAGAATGATCGGACATAACGTAGTTATTACGGATCAGTATGAAACATTAAAGATTAATATAAAGGTTTACTTAATCGCATACATTTGAAAATAAATAAAAAAAACACCTTAATCTATCTCCATCAATCGCAAGACGTCTATTGCTGGACGTAGGTCTTCCCTAAAGATCTCCACGACGACCGGTCTTGCGCAACCCACATTCAGCGTACTCCCGCGACTTTCAATAGGTCTTCGGTCCACTTTGTGGGGGCCTACCCACGCTGCGTCTTCCAGTACGCGGCAATCATTTGAGAACCCGTTGGCCCCATCAGGCATCGGTTCTAGGAGCAATGTACCCAGCCCATTGCCACTTTTGTTTTGCAATTCTTCGGGCAATGTCGGTTAATGTGGTTCTTCTGGGAATCTCTTCATTTCTGATTCGATCACGCAGGTTAACTTTGAGCTTTCTATATATTCATATATCTGTTCATAACATATCTAGCCTAACCTTAATCTATCGATTTGTAGCAATGATGGCTCAGTTCCGTGTTGATGGACGTATGTTTGAACTCATCTATCAAATTCCAAATAAATGAGCCTGAGGTGAAGCCTTAGGTGAATCAAAATATCGTAAAGCATAGCATAGTGGTAGGGCCTTTTCTAATAATGCCTGCCACTACCGCTCTTAAGTTTGTAAACCCAACTAAGCATCAATAGGTGTAAACCGGCAGCATCACTTAAGAGACAATAGACTACACTTACTGTGTTTGTTATCGTGGACCACATCGTCACTTAAAATGAGTTGTAATTATAGTCAAAGCGCTGAGCCTATAGAGTATAAAAAATGTGTAGAATTGTTGTCCAATATTTTAAATCTAACACTATGCATACCACCATGCTGGATGATGACGTTTACCTTTTTCATTATGAGAATAAACAATGAAATGTAAAAAATTGCCTTCATAAATATACTGCATCTACAATACATTTTATTTATGATCGATTCGCCACTTAACGCTCCGTGACGGGGTAATGTCATGCCACACTCACAGAACTCCTCTGCCATCATATATCCCGCAGCCCATCAATATAACGTATCCGAAAATATAACTCATATTTTCTCACGTTTCAATTATAAATCACTGGATGCTTTTAGATGCTTCGAGAATCGTTTAATCTGGTTAACGCAAGAGACAGGAGAATAATATCTAATAATATGTGGCTTCTTAACCGAAGCCGGAACATTTCCACATTGTTTGCGTATTGTTAAATATTTCCGTTAATAATTAAATTTAGAGACTATAATCTATTTAGTAATAATGATAATAATATAAATTACACAGTTTGATCTAAGTAGACAAATAAACAACTGATTTGTTTGTTTGAAAAAAAAAAACCACACCTGTTTGTCGCAAATTTATCAAACATCATTACTATTTTTTGTTTCATTTTTGTAAGTAGTTTGGAATGGGTAATTAAATATAGATTAAATTCTGAAAAATGACGCTTTTTTGCTATACTTTAAGACATAAATTTCAAAATAAAAGTACTAGTAAAGAGCATTTTAAAATTGTAGTTTTTATTCATTCATGTTAACAAGTCAAATACTTCACATTTCTGTCTCTTCGTTTTTTTTTACAGTGCCGCGCTTGTTCACGTTTGCAAAGTTTGTTCAGCTTCGTCTGCATGTCTGCATTGCACCAAAATTCTTGTAACATGGAGAGAAATATCTGTCTGTTTGGCATGATACTAAACATTTAACGTTTTTGTGTTTTACAAACTAGGTTTTATTTATGTTTGCGTTGTTATTGTGGTACCTTGTATTCTTCTTACATTTCTCTACCATTTATGTTTCAAACTGCATCATTTGGTCAACGGTTAAGATGTGTGGTAGGAACAGCAGAAGTCGCGAATACATTTAGTAGTTCGCTAATTTTGGTAAAGGTATGACATTTTAGTCTCTTGGGTAAAAATATTATAACGCTGTTAAAATAATGTACCGTTTTTAATGTTGTTTTAAAATTAATGCAGTAGTTAATACTAATAGATTTTTTTTGTTACGAATCATTCAGTTCAGTTCACTTATTCATAGTGGTTGTAAATTAATTCACGTCAACGAAGATACGGGCTTCTGCTAATCATTCTTGATAAAACTATCAAGCAAGTTAATTATCCCTAAGGAATTAAATCTTTTAAATATTGTTTTTAAAATACGAAATAACGTTTTCTTTCATTCGTTTTACTCGGGATCTTAAATTCATGTTTGATTAAAAATATAATTGAAATTATTTGTTAACTGACTTCAATAAGGAGGAGGCTATTAATTATTCTGCATTTTTTTTTTTGTATGTTTGTTACGCGATTTCATCGTTATTAGTTCACCGATTTGCATTTTTTTTAAATCGAAGGAGTGCACTTCTGAAGTATTCCTATTTCCACCAGATCAAGATCTGGTCAATGGAACTCAGGGAAATTGAGAAAAACCTTCGAATATTATAGATACACGTGTTTCATATATTCGTTTCTAAAGCTATGCAGTAAGCTTCACAGCTATACCTAGAAGTACATACTTAAACTAAAAAGTAGAAAAAAAATACTTTTTTATTTAAAAACAAAACCTACTTAAAAAGAATAAAGTATAAAAATGCACTAAAAAGCCAATAAATAATAACTTTATTAATTTGCTTCGTTCATTTTGGAGTCAGTGTCAGCTAGAGTTAATCAATGTACTCATTTACACATATAAATAACTGCCTAAATTACATAATACATTGATAATTACGTATAAGCTAAATAAAGGACTAGACTAGGGTGATTTTAAAGCACAATTAATCAAAATCGAATATAATTAACGACGTACACTTATTTACACCAGTTTGTTATCCGCAAGCTGGCACCGATTTCGAAATTAACGAAGCAGATTAATAAAGTAATTATTTATTGACTTTTTAGTGCATTTTTATAGTTTATTCTTTTGAAGCCGGTTTTGTTTTTTAATTAAAAAAGGTTTTTTTTTTATATAATGCCTAATTGGTATACATGAAAGATGAACGATTTCATACTTTAATAGGCTTGGGTACACATATTTATTATTATTTGTATTCGCTTTATCATTACAGTTATTTTTTTTACTAAATAATTATTAATAGCATTTGCTACAATACACATTATTAAATGTGTTTATAAACATAATTAAATGTGTTTATAATTTAAAATGAATTATAAAAACGTCGTGCGAAGTGTGAGATATTACATCACTGTTATTTTTATTATTAGATAATAGCCCTTCCAATAAACAGTTCATATATTAAGTAATGGATATTGATGTCATTATCGATAGGCATAAATTTATAATACGTAACAACACTAGGGGCTTCGTATCACCCTCTTATTTTTATTTTAGAATAGGAGAATCTATTCTATTATGCAAGAGATATCCACGAGTACAGACTGTTTTATTTAATGCATTAAAGCCATGAATTAACTACAGTTCAAAAAAAAAAAAAAACAAAAAACCGTTTCTCTAATGTAGTAGTATATAAAATAAGCCCAAGGTGGGCCGATAAGATAGTTGAAAGATCAACGATATTTGCTAATATCTAGACACGAAAAGCAAACAAATAAAAATAAATGACAGGATTGGAACTTTAGAAGATTATATTTCTCAGCTCAAACTTCATATTAATTTATGCGATTATGAATAAACCTAGTCCCATGCTATTTTTTTTCTTCGTTACTAAAGTAGTCATAATAATATATTTACATAAAAATTATTAAGACTGCAGCGCTGCACCACCTTGATACAATCCAGTTATAAAATTACGATATTGCAGACTTTTTCACTTTGGAAGAGAGTCCCACTTCGATCTATAGAAAAGTTGCTATTAAGTTTTATTTGGATGTCAAATAGTTTTTAGTGTTAATTTCGCTGTAGACTGTGACTAAAACTGAACTCTGGGTAGAGATAGAAATATTATAGAAATGAAACGAATACAATGTTATTATTTAAAAACGGGTTTTTGTGCGTCACCTTTCATTTTTCCTGTTTCGGCTGGGTTTCACCGACGGTGGTCACGGGCTGACTGGTGGTGCGCGCGGCGTCGCCTGCTGCGTCGAGGGGTATTTTGATGAACTACCTCCTTTAGTCTTTATATTTATTATAGTCACAACACACAACACTAAAAGTGTCCATCGACGATGCCTGTGACGATAAATTTTTGTTGGCGAAACCTAGCCGAAACGTCGGGATAGGAAAAAGGAAAGGTAACGCGTGAAAACCCGTTTTTAAATAATTGCATTTAAATATGGAACGCGAAAATTAAAAAAATTATAATACAATGTGGGTATTCATACGAAAATACATTGTTTACATTTCTTAGAGTTCGAGGTACGCTTCATAGACGTAAAGAGGGTGTCTCTAGAGAATAGTCGTACTTATCTCAGGAAGGTGTTTACCGTGGGCCTAAGTGTAAATTATTTCACCGCACCGGAATCGAGTGATTTAACGAGATAAGCCGCGAACCCTTCAAAGAGTGCATAACGTCATCCCGGTAATGCAAGGACCCTCCCCGGCGCAGATGGCACCCGTACCGTCAGTTTTCATATCATACTATGCCCTAACCAGGGCTGTCGGAAGAATGTCTACTGATATTATTCATGCTACACAGTTTTTAATGCTTTAATGCGCTGGAGCTCAGTGTATTTTGAATAAAATTTGATATAAAATTAAAATAAATTTTATTATGTAAATACAGTACTTAGCACATTATTTCTAGTTGAATTATCTCAATTAATTTTGTCACAGTTATAAAAAAATTCAGTTAAGTTTAAAAAAAATTCTGTTGATGTGTGACATCTTTTCTCTCGCTTTCATGATCTGTGAGGGTGATTTCGTGAAAATGTATAGAAGTTTGTAACAGGAAGCCCGGGAAGCGCGCGCTTTTTGTTTTGGCCTATAACAGCGCGCGGTATTTGAGTTGATCGTTCGTTTACTCATTTCTCGAGAGGTCGCTACTGTCAGCCATCAACTATGTGCACTTAACCTACAGTGTTGTGTGTTGTGTATAAAGTATTCTGTTATATAAGCTAATTTGTATACATAAACTGTATTGATAAATGTATTTACTGTTGATAATAAATATCTGAAAAAAGTGCAGATTATTGATAGAAAAGTCATGTGTCTAACAATGATTCATTATTCTAATTAATATATCAGTATTTAGCTATTTTCAATTTTGAGTTTAATTTCTGTCGTTGTTCTATTGAGATTTTTTATTTTGATGTCAGATGTTAAACATCTACTGTAATCCTTTTTGTTAATTATAATACTTTTTGTACAATATACATGTAATTAGTTTGTTATTAGCTAAATTTAATATGCGTATCGAAGTTTTATCATCGCGATCATGCGGGTTCGAGTTAACTGACAGCCCTGTGTTTTGTCGAACTGTATTAACATTCGCTGCATCCCGCACGATCACGGATTCGGAAGGGGCGAAGGCCCTTGCGCTTTTGTCGACTGAAGTCGGTAGTGACTAGTGGTACACAGCTATATTATGTCTGTCGTGCGGATGCGATGGTCGCGCGTGCACGCTTCATCCGCTGTCGACTGCACGCGCTCGTGCCAGTCGCCCAACCGCGAGTGTGCAACCGTGACAAATTGTGCTAAAGATTATTGTTTATGGTGTGCAAAGCTAGAGTATATTTATAGCCAGTTCTAATCGGAGATGTTTAAGTGAACGCAACGAGAGAGATGCGTTTTGATGTTTACGTTTTATGTCAGTATTTTGAGTTTATTCGAGCGGATAGTCGTTTTGTTTACACGCATGAATCACATATCCAACACTGGGTTTGACGCAAGCTTAAAGGGAATTAAATTTATCTTGAAGTAAGCAATTAGTCAAAGAATGCTTGAGGTTGAAAATCTTTTATTATCATTGATTAATTTATCAAGAAACATGGATAAACTAGTTAAACAAATTTTCATTTATTGTTTTGGGATTGAGACTACATTGGTAGTATTTGAATGAATTCTTTGACTTACCTTTGGTTATTCGAAAGCATCATTCAATATCCAAAATGTATACTTATTGACATTATCTTAAAGACATTTGACATTTAATTCGTTCTTTGTTATGTTTTTAAATATTAAAATAAATGATTACTTTCTGTGTGAATAATTGAAATACCTGCCGTAGGTAGTTTGTTTGTAAAGTGCCTACCTGGCTTCGAATCAGGTATATCGATACTTCGGTACAAGATTTGCACTTAAGTTATTGCCTTCGGCTGAGCTAGTGCGCGGGCGAGGACCGGCTATCTCGTCCTGTCTCCCGCCCACTCTCGAACAACACCTAGACTGGTCTCAGGATAAATATATGCATATATCATACTAACTATATACAAATCGAAACATAAATTTCTTATAGTAAATTACGTTAATACGTTTCATTATTTTAAAACGCTTCCGAGTCTCATTCTTCTTTCTTATTACATTAAATAGAAAAAAGGCAAAATATTGGCTTATTTGTTTTGTGAAAAGTATAAAATTTATCTTAAAAGAGGTAATTTTTTTTAAATAATGTTTGTCTTTAAAAATTTTTTTTCGTCGTGCTCCTATTGGGATTCTTTAGTCTTATGCGTTTGTAGTCAGTGGTAGATATTGCTCGTATATTATTTTTCAAAGATATGTCAATCTTCACTAATTTCCATCCGTCCATTCAACCAAAAGACGTCCACTGCTGGACATAAGTTTGCTTCACCAGGTTGTCGGCTCTCCTTGTGGGGGACCCACGCTACGTCTCTCGGTGCGTGGTAGCCATTCGAGAACCCGTTGTCACCATCGGGAGTCGTTACTGCGAGCAATGTGTCCGGCCCCACTGCCACTTATGTTTAGCAATTCTCCGGGCAACGTCGGTTTACTTTGGTTCATCTACGGATCTCCTCATTCCTGATTCGATCACACAGTGAAACTCCAAGCATAGCCCTCTCCATTACCCTTTGAGCAACTTTTTTATTAGGCCCATTGTGAGCGGCCACGTCTCAGTGCCGTATGTCATCACTGGCAACACACACTGATCTTCACTTATTTACCTAACAATTAATCGAAGATTTGTATTATTTATTATAGAAATTTAACTATAAAAAGTTTGACTGATACATGTGGATTGTAAGAAACTAATGAGACTTGCAACTAATGAGATTAATTGTGACAGTCTTTTCTAATTAACATACAAAGGATCAAGTATACTAATTAATCTTATTTCACAATATCCAATATCTATAAGTAGTTATTATTGAAACGGTAAAGGCAATAAGTTGAGCAACGTAGGCTAAATCGGTTCTATACGTAAAACAATTTGCATTAAGCTTGTATGTGTTTGTGGACGTAGTTTCCAGTATATAAAGTCTGTTGTTATGATCACTATCTGTTAACTCTCCAGTTAACAGTCTATTAAATGTAGAAGTTTAATAGACTGTTGCGGTTGGTCTTAACATTCTAAATAACATTATTTAGCATCGAATATTTCTCAACTATTGAGTTATTATATTTTATGATCAATACTGTTGGCTTGAAATTGTTAGGGTATCTAAAACCAATATGAATTGTAGGTTATCCGAGTAAAAACAGATTTCAAAGGTAAGATTAGAAGGGATGATGGCTTAGTGGCAGTGGGTCAGATTCTGCTTCGGTAGGCGTAGGTTTGAATTTATCAATTTACACCCGCCTGAATAAGTTCATCATCATCCATAAGTTTAAAAAAAATCTTTCGCCAAGCATCTATATGTATGTTTCAATAGTTACATTACTCGGGAGCCAGTGCCTGTAGATGTAGTATTTTTGTCATTTTGGACCACATCGTCACCTAACATCAGGTGAGATTCTGTTCAACGCGCCTAACTTATACAGGATTTTGAAATCATCATTCTCCTGCCTTTTCCCAACCCACTTGGGGTCGGCGCAGTATGTTTTCTTCTTCCATACGTCCCTATCAGCCGTCATCTCTTCATTCACTCCTTTTTCTTTCATATCATTTCTTACTCACTCCATCCACACTTTCTTTGGCCTTCCTCTACTTTTCCATCCTTCCAAATTCATATTCATTACTATTTTACCCACATGCGATTCCTCTCTTCTCATAACATGTCCATACCACGACAAACGAGAACCTTTCAACTTTTCTACCATTGACGCAACTTTCAAACTCCCTCTAATATATTCATTTCTTATTTTATCCATTCTTGTAACACCACAAATCCATCTCAACATTCGCATCTCAGCTACATGCAGTCGCTTCTCATCCATCTTCTTACTAGCCCAGCATTTTGTTCCATACAATATGACAGGTCTTATGATGGACTTATATATCCTCCCCTTCATTAATTACAGGATTATGAAAGAAGTTTAAAATATCTATTCTTCTTCATTATTTCTACTCACCGAATATAAACATGGAGTTAATATAGATTTAATAAACGGAATAGAATTTACTTGCTTTTTATAGTTAATAATTTCAATTTATCTCCATTGGTAATGATCAATTTGAATAGGTAGGTGCCTACACTATTTATTGCAGTACAAACTAAGTTGCTTCAAGTGTCACTATTAAATCTATAACGTAAATATTTGCCAGAGCGTTTAAGTATAGAGTTTTACTAGCGTGTAAAAAACATTATAGCCTTTAGAGTCTTTCGTATAAAACTTTACAAGACTAATAAAATACTTTGTGATCTTCTTAACATTTTAAGTGCGTTTTCGTGTTGCACGCCATTTTTGAAGTGAAATAAATGCATCGATTGTTTAAATTACGAATCCTTGACGAGAATTTCGAACGTCGATTTTATATCTTGTGTTATTTGTGCTTGGAGAGAGAAGAATGAAATTCTAACACTTTTGGCGTTTATTAGGTTTCGTTGCCGCAAGCTGCGTGAGTTTAATCGACTTTTCAAAATTGAACCAGTTTCTTTGGGTGAATGTACTTTTATTTTGAATTAGAAAGTGTTTTTTTTTTATTATAAAAGTAAGTTTACTTTTCGATTGAATAAAAAAAAATGATTAATTATTTTTCTGAAATAAAATGTAGCAGATATTATTATGAAAAAAAAAATTTGTCTACACACACATACTCGTATGTAGTAGGTACCCTGTAGTGTTAAAAGACTGTCTGGTGTTTATCGGACCAAACCTGTCTCAGGGTACATATGTAGGTGTGAACAGGAATACGTTAAGCACCATTCAGTATAACATTCGAATAAATCTCTTTGTAGACAGACTCTTTATTATAGACTACAGATGCTTTTCGAGATAAATTTATTTATTGGTAAAATCTTACTAGACAATATATTATTATTAGAACTTGTTTTTTTGTTATTTATAGGTAATCATCATAAATATTCTTTCAAATTGCAGCTAATTTATTTTTCACTTCATATTGTTTTTTTTTTTTTTACATGGAATAGGCTCAGTGCTTTGACCACAATCTCACCTGCTATTAAGTGACGATGTGGTCCAGAATGGTAAACTGACTAAGCCTAGAGGTAGTGGTTCTCCTGTGATGCTGCCGGAACACACCTATTGGTATTTGGCGATAGGTTTTCAAACTTGAGGGTGGTAGCTACCCAGGCGGGCATCATTAGAAAGTGCCCTACCACCAGAGTTTCCTCACGATGTTTTCCTTCACCGAAAGCTCAGGTTGTTTTTAAAGTCGGATAGGTGGGGATCGAACCCGCGTCGATTGACACGGAATCCGGCCGCACTACCCGTTATGCCATAATCGCTCCAAATTATTCGATTATTATCATATTATATCCGAATAACAAATAATGTTCTATTTTACAACTCAGTGAAGTTTATAATGTTTCATTCTATTCAATTTCCTCTAATTAATCTATAGAAATATTATGTTAGTACAATTAAAAGACGGATATTATAAAATGAAATCATTTTTAGGAGTGCCTCAATAAATACGTTTCATTTATAGTGAGCATTTATTAATAATTATAGTAATATCTTTATTTGAAACTTTAAGTAAATTTTAATAATATTGTGTCTCTGTTACAAATTACAATTTGTGAAAGCTCTCTTACAACTTATTAATGATGTTCACATCCTTTATTAAAATAACTACAAAAAAAGTAGATATTATTTAAAAATTCGGAGGAACTGAAATGGCTTCAGCGGTTTATCTTTACGACATGGCTAGTATGTTCTCGTTGCCACTAAATCCGATACGATAATCTCCACATTTTATTGTTAACGACAACATAGATTGAATAAAGTTTTATATAACATTTTAATAGTCCATCACAAATTTAGATGTAGGTACGCTTCTGGTAAAAAGTGGGCATACTAATTTTATATTTAAAAAAAACAGTCCAGAGATGCTAAGACGCCAGCCGTCAAAATTATTGCTCTGAGCGCCAATAGTGTAAAAATTAGACAAGTGTTACATACTCAATTTTATATGTAACCCGATTTAGAGACAAAAGATGAGGAATATAATAACATTTTCAAGTAATTAATAATGATAAATAATTTATTATTAAAAATTCTTTATTCATAAATATACACAGTAAAAATCAGAGGGTGCATTGGACCTGGAAAAAATATATTTTGTGTCCCGGAATCCAGTGCCTTACTTTATAAACAAAGATGCCTAAATTAAACATTTCGTTCAAATGTGTATATGATATTATTACTAATGCTAAGTGTGTCAGAACTTTTGGCCCCCGTTTGTAAATTTTGGTCGGCGCTGTATACAATATTTGTTTCGCTTGTCGGACCGGGTGGGTTGGGGTGGTCTCCCCTAAAGATTCTGCGCCCCCGTCTGTCGAGCACAACAATAGTTCACATGAAATAATCGATAACACCCATAGCAGAAAGATTAAGGGACCTCGTTTTATAAAATAATGCGTGTGCATTGTTTAGGGTATAGGTAATAGAAATATTGTTATGTTATTTCATTTGAGCGGCGATACATTTGGAAAATATCTATTTCAGAAATCTATTACTATCGCGTTACGCCCCAAAGAGAGAGTTACAAAACACGATTTTGGCGTTTGAAAACAACGGTAAAAATCGGACATTTTTTTTCTCTTCTTCTCTTAATTTCTATAATAATTTATTTTTGGTATAATCGTACGGGCATTGCGGTTGGGATTATATACTTATAATTTATTTTATATTATATATATAGTATATATATATATATATATATATTATATTATATTTAGGATTATATACTAGATGGTACAATAACATTAACCATAATGTTATTATCCAGAGTGGAGTCAGGGGAATACGATTGTAAGGTATAAATGCCGCCAGTATATCCACTTAACAGAATTGTTTGAGATTAACTAAAGTAATTTTGATTTACCTTTATTGATGAGATTTAAATTAGAAAAAATTGAGCGCCAGTAACAGAGAAGTTAAGAAGTAATAGATTATCGTGGTATGGAAGAGAGGAAAGTCACGTAACTAGAAGAGTTTTAAGGAAGAATTTGTATGAATGTAGAAGTAGAGCGAGATCGAAGAAGGTATGGATGGATTGTATGAAGAATAAAATGTGTTTAAAAGTGTGAGTTTTGTGATGGCAACTGACAGAGGGGAGATGAAAAAGAAAACATGTTCTGCCACCCCTAATTTAATATAGGAAAAGGTAAAGATCTAGATGTGTACTTTGTGAAGATATGTAATTTATGAAGATGTGTAGTTTTTGTGTTTACTTTAATCATAGAGGCAGTGTTTTTGTCGAGGTGGTCCCTCTTTGATTTTTTTTTTGTTAATACCTGGGACCTAGATGTAAATAAACTGAATCAATGCCAAAAATAAAATTATATTAAAATCTACAATTAATTACAATTGTTGTACCTTCTTCACAAGTTATAAATAATTCAAGAAATAATTTGCTCAAAGTTACTCAATTGAGCACGTGCATAATTTGACGCGTGGCGATGGTCCGTCCGCCTGCGAAATTTGAAATCGTTTGCGGGCTGGGCTATATTTTGGCTCCCGCTGACGGTCTGCGGACTAAGTATTAGTTAGAAATCATTGATCAAAACAGATTCTTAACAAACTGCAAATGTTTTTAAACTATACTTTATCCACTATAAAGAGAAGTGTATTTGTATTCTCGAGGTTGAAATGAAATAGATTGAACGAAATATAAATAAAATTCAATCCAAGAGTAACCAAAGGAACATCACTAAGAAATCCAATTACAGTGAATTGAAGCACCATCAATCGTGGATAGTGCTTACATGTTAATTGTGATTTATTTAGCTGATTCCTTTAACTAAAAATTAATACTACGGTTGCAAATTATAAGTTAATATTGAAGCGATGATCGATTGAAGAGTCGATCGTGCAGCCGGATTTCGCGTCTATGGACGCGGGTTCAAACCCAACCTATCCAACCCTAAAATCTGCCTGAACTTTCGGTGAAGGAAAACATCGTGAGGAAACCATAGCAGGTGGTAGGGCATTTTCTAATAATGCCCGCTTGGGTAGCTACCACCCTCAAGTTTGAAAACCTGTTGCCAAATACCAATAGGTGTGTTCCGGAAGCATAACTTGACAACTGTTATTTCTAGGCATAAGCTAATTAAGGTACCGTATTAAAAAAAACTCATGAAATTGACAACAAAATATGATTCAATGGACAATGCAATTATAACATTTTTTCCAATGATTATTTAAAAACTGTATTACACAGTGAAGAATATATAAAACACGGGCGGAGCCGATGACACACAGCTATTTACCATATAAATTATACATTAATATCTGATCAGAAATTAGTTCTATTATATTGTGTATTGGAATACTGATTCAATGTCCATTATACTTAAAAACACAATATTTATGTTTAACATTAGATAGAGATAGAGTATTTATAAGTATTTAAAACGTTAATAATTACACTGGAAATATGCTTAATTAGTTGTTAGTATTCGGTATAGTATAATCGTTTAAGGTTCGATATAAGATTGTCTACAACTGTAGTAACGTGGAAATAATCAAGGAAATATTTGTTACCGTTACTTATAACACTTCTGTGGTAACGTTATTAGCATATTTCATATTTTAATTACAGATAAAACCGGACGATTTCCCAGTATATTAATACATTCTTTACGAATAATCACGATCATTCATCTTTATCTCGATTTATTTTCATATTCCTTTAGCAAACTAATCTGGATTAAATTTAAAAAGGGTTAATATAAAAGTTTAATTTATGTTTATATCTAAACATAATAGAAACGATGACAGTAAATATGAAATTAATAATAATTTACTTTCCAAAATATTTTTTACAAAAAAAAAGAAATTATGTTTGAACACTGTCACCTAAACTAGGCTTTTTATCTTGTGTCTAAGGTGTCAGTGTCTTCTCTAATTGGAAATTTATATATTTCCTTATATAACTCTAAAACATTGAACATACAAAGTACAGAGATGCTTTATCACATTGTTCTTGCGTGCGTATGTGTATATGTATGTTTGCGTGTGTGTGTGCGTGTGCGTTCGTGGATGCTGAATAATGAGACTTGTATAATGTAATCCTATCATGTCGTACTTTATTGGTCTTAATCATAGATGTAAATACGTTTTTTTTTAATTATATCTATGGTCTTAATAATTTCTCTATCCCTTTATAATCATACTCATACATTATTTTTTTTGTAATCAAGTTTTTTTAACTATATTAATTATTTCAAATTCTAAGAAACTTTTTTGGATTTTAATAATTCATTTTATATTTACTCTTGTTATTTCATTTAATTTACATTTAAAACTACCGTAGTCAAAATCGCCGTGAAGATATCTGATCTAAAGATAAATAGGTGAAAGTGATTCTTTATCTTGTTTATATATTTAAGTTTATATTATAGTTAACTAAAATATGATTTGATAAATAAAATGTTTTATATTTAAACATCCATTTTGCACAATGACTTACAGGAAATCGTTTAAGTACATAACACTTCTTTGAAAGTTTATTGTTACTCTCACAAACTCTTTTTAAGTTCTTGGAATGCCATTAAAAAGGGCAAGCCGACCTGAGCGTGATAAATCTGACTTAACGTCACGAGAAGGCGAGTTTTGCCCTCAGCTAGGTACTGTTCAATGTCGCTAATCAAAATGTATTGCCACAGAGATATTATCTGGACTTTGTATATATGTTTTACTTACAATTTTGTTTAACTAGTACTAAAACTCGTACATAATAATTAAAGAGTATTAATTTAAATTTTTATTAATTATAGAATACAGTGTGTTCCTGCGGCTCCGCTCGCGTATAATATTGTCTATTACTCGTAATATTTCACTTCGTAATATAGTGTTTTAATAATAACTGTAAATATTATGATAAGAAAACAATGGATCTTTATTTTCTATAGACCCTAAATTGTTTTTGGTACTAACAGAAGTCAAAAGTATTTCTCACAAATTCAAACACTTGCCAGCAAAACTGTGCATTGAATAATGCATAATTTCGTGAGTTTGATTTTTTGACGCGTATCCCTAAATATTTTCCAAAAATAAAACTCCTTATAACTTCAGCTATCTGCCAGAAAAAAAAAAACCCGTCGATATATAGTCATTTCGGAGATATCCGAAGTTATCCGACAGAAAGAAAATAATATAAAAATTGTGTTTTGTGTAATTACCCTATGTACATATAGATTCATTTTCATATGTATAGAGTAAAAAGCTATTATTTGGTTACTACAAACAGACATTTCAATTGTATTTATTTGTATAAATGTGACACTAATTAAGCACAATATACAATATATCGATGATGTATAAAGAGGATCAAATAAATCAGTTTGAAACCTCTGTGGAGGTTTAATCCCACTAATGGGCCGATAAATGTAATATCTTTTATAATATACATGACGAGTAGATTATAAATGAAATAAATAACAAACTACATACTTATAAAACATTGTACGGAGCCCTACGCCAGTTTAAAGTTTTATTGCGAAACATATTTAACCAGTCGAAGATCCCACAGCTTAATCTTGAAAGTTCTTTTGCCTCGTTTATTATAAGTCTAGACTATGTCCGTCCCTGAAAAACAACTGAAATAATAGACGTATATTTTTTTATATAATAAAAATAAATATTTTCTGTGTATTATTGATTTTATCAACGGCGATTATGATTTTGATTTTTCCTCTCGCCTTTCAACAAAGACTGTTGTTATTATGTGTATCGTGTTGAAGCAGAATCTGCTGTGTAATGCTGATTAAGTTAATAGCGTTCGCGCTGCTCTGTATAAACGCTTTGCTTTTAATGAGATTATGAAAGGATGGAAAATACAGAATGTAACTTATTACAATCATTGAAGAATATTATGAGGTTTTAAACATATATTATTAAATTATTCTACTAAATTGTTTCAAGAGAAATTGAGGATATTCAAATTTTTATTAACTTATTTTCTTTTCGTCGTCAGTTATTAGATACCAGTGTTGAAGCGCTCCTATAACTCGATTCCTTATAGGCTTACCTACAAAAAAACTCAAAACACTCACTACGTACATATCAAATCACACGCATCAAATATACTATAACAGCCACACAGTCGTAAACGCGACACACGCACTCTAAGAACTTGCTCATAATATGAGTAAGTTATATTATAAGCCCGTAGCAAAATGTCGGAATTGAATTCACGCATGGACATTTCACTTTAATTATCAAGTAAACGTAGCTCGCTGGTAAACGTAGCTGGTTTACCGCCGATTTTTTTTTCACGCCACGCCACTGTTAGATACGTTCTCTAATATTCGAAAACATATAATAATATAGGTAGGATTAAAGAAAATAATCCCGTAAATCGGTACAATGGCTCTCAAATTATAAGCCGAATAAGAGTCATTTATACGACAGGGATATACCATAAATATTACTGCTTATTACCTGATTAGTTTCATAAGTGTAGTTATGTATATCTATCATATACAAAGTTCTTTTGAGTAAGTATTAAAATGTTTTTTTTTAAGTGAGTTATACGACGAGTTTTATTTTATGCGCATTAATACCAATAAATAAATATAGAAGATTAGAATAATAAAAGAATAGAATTATAGAAGAAAAGGAAACGAATATTGTTTTTTTTTGGTATGGAATAATACATGTTTCTATGGATCAGAATGTTGAGATAGGTGTGTGGAGTAACGCAATGGATAGTACAGGAAGTGGCGCCAGTAACAAAGAAGTTAAGGAGCAGTCGTTTGTCCTGGTAGGGGCATGTGATGCGCAGAGAGGAAGAGGATGTTGTAAGAAAGGTATTGGATATGAATGTGGACGGTTATATGGGAAGGTGAAGACCAAAGGAAAGATGTAGGATTGTGTAAAATATGATACGTTTAGAAAGCGGAGATGACTGCAAGTAGAGAGGAAGACTTGTTGCACCGACCCCAAAATGAAAATGGGATAAGAGTAAGGAAATGGTGATATATTGTTCTTTTTGTTCCTCATTGCCATTTATAATCAAGATATTTCTCTATAGGATCATCGATACCCGAACTCACTACTCTCGCCCTCATTGCAAAATCCTTGTTTATAGCCCGGTATTGTACGGGATTAATTAATTTGCTTTTATGCGTACGTGTTTTACGTTTTCGTCGAATCACCGTTCGGATGAATATCGTTCGTTTTATTAACGCGCTACACGGAGGCAGGCTTCAATAGCACAATAGTATGTACTTATATATAGGTACACAAACACATCTTTAGACGACTTTAGTAGTGTTTTATATTTTATTCATTATCATCTTGCCCTAAAGGTCGTTAAAATAATACGTAGCTTCATTATAGAGTTGGAAAAGTGGATTTATGCTTACTACCATCGACGCGGAACCTGACCCATTTACCAACTAAGCTGTCATCTTCGAAAATAGTAACTACGTCAGCAGTGTTTATTTAAAAACTTAACACCCGCCTCAGGCCGCAGAAGAAGGACCACAAAGAAGCCTCGCAGTAGCCAGGAATTAGTGCTAATGGCCGAGACTGTACTCTTACGCGGTTAGGGACTCGGCCTCTTGGTCGGGGCATCCGATCGGGAGTGTTTGCGGTTAGTGCAGACGCTGTACCGTGGCACTCCCACTTGGCGGTAGACGATGGTCAATAATAGGGTTTACCCCAATTTAAAATAAAGGAAGTAGAGCTAATGCCAAAGAAGTTCTCCATGGCCAAATAGGTATATGAGGGAACACTGGCGTGGCGGGTATTTAGTCAATTATTTCGGTATTATTGTGTCTAAAAATTGCTAATAACTGAGAATAAATCAAGTTCGTTTTGTAAAAATATGCCGATGCTTACGTGAACATAGAAGGGAGGAGGGACATATGAGGTTTATTTACTTTTGCTGACAAGGTGGAAGGTGGGTCAAAAATTTGAAGCGATGATGGCGCAGTGGGTAGTGCGGACTATTTCCGCATCAATGGACACCCACCTATCCACTTCTAAAATCAGCCTGAGCTTTCGGAAAAGGGAAACATCATGAGGAAACCATAGCATGGTGGTAGGGCATTTTCTAATAATGCCTGCTGGGGTAGCTATCACCCTCAATTTAAAAGCCACTCGTTAAATACCAATAGATGTGATCCGGCAACGTCTCTTGAGAAACAGTACCTCCAGGGTTAGTGTGTTTACCATCCTGGACCAGATCGTCATTTAACATAAGGTGCGATTGTGGTGAAAAGAATAGTCTGTACCATGTAAAAAAATCTAAAACAAATTATTTATACTGTATAGGCTAAGTGCTTTGACCCTAAATGCATACCTATTTAGGGTGTATCAGTACAAAAAAAAATATATTACGGATTTTTTTTTAAATCAGTCCCAGCAGTTGAAATAGCGATGAAATAGTAAAACAGAAAAGAAGTGAAAACAGTTACTTCATATTGACTGAAATGCTTGTAATAACTAGCAATTTTTTTTTTAAATAGTTTAAAAAAAAGTTATGTGTATGAAAATGCCCATATAAGACACTGTATTTACATTAGATTTCTATAAAATTAAACAATATTAACATTGGCATATGCTACTGTTTGACGTGAGACCAGCATATTTATTCAGAGATATCGTCTATTCCTGCGCCAATATACCTACGATTGTCACGAAGAGTGAATGAACAGACATCTACCTACTCACTTTCACACAACTAAACATGTTGTCTCATATAATAGTGGTTATAATTTATATCTCTTCGGCTGAAAACACTAGTTACCTTGTGCTTGACTTATTTATTACCTCAAATACAGAACGTGTCATTTATACAAAGCTGATCAAACAGTGGCCTTTTTGAAGGAAATGATTTGCCCTACTACTTCTTAGAAATCCGTTTCGAACACAAAATGTAGATTTTGCGTGGTTTTCTGTCTTCTTATTTATTTCAAAATTAAACGAAGCATTCGATATTAATACTTACATTACGCACTCAATTAATTAAACGCTTGAGTTTTGATTAATAAGCATGCAAATTAAAGCAAGAAACTTTTTGTGAAATATGAATAGACAAATAACAGTACTTTAAATTACTTCATAATATTACAGGCATAAAATTAAAAAGTGAATAACGGGATTGTAATTGGAGCTTAAGTTTTTAAATCAGCAGTATTGTAAATACAAGACAGGAATTTACCAACAAGGCACAAACTGGTTTTTTCACGTGATTCGTGGTCGAATTGGTAGAGACCATCCGAAGAAATTTTGAGCCGTCACCTTTAGGTGATTTTTTTTCCCTTATATTTAGGGAGTAAGGCTTAGACATCGATAGTCTTAAATTAAACGCACTGTAAAGTTTAAAGCAGGAACTTTTAAGCTACAAATTTTAATCATAACTTAAATGTGACCTCAATATGGGTCACATGGATTCTATGGACTGAATGATTACCGAATCTTAATAATTGTTAATCGGTTTAGTAAGGATGTATAGCAATTAACATGAATCTGGCGTCTGTATACGGGCGTTATCATGCACGCTACGAATTTGCGCAATTTGTTCGTTGTTGTAAAGTCACTGCTGGAACAAAGGGGCGCTCACACTGACTTTGTTAAGTTAACACGCAATCTATACTAACTTGTTTATACAGTTTGGGGATTTAAAACTGTGTATATCGTACAGAAGGAAGATACTGAAGGATAGTATGAAATGATTGTAAAACAAACACGATAAAATTTCTATACATATATCTAAGTATTTTACTCATACTTAAGTAAAATTAGTACTCTTAAGTCTTAAGAGGAGTTATTCGTCAATGTATGGTAGCTCCCGCTAAAGGGGCGGTCAAGTTTACGGGAGCATCAATGATGGGGATCTATGCTTTGCTTGATGATATGGGTGAATAGGGATGAAAGGTGATTATGTATGCAAAATTTACTTATTAAGAGGATATCCTAGCGGCAATTATTCCATACAAACGTAGTCCCCTGTTTCCTCCCTGGATTATATCATTATGGAAAATATTTTATACCAAATAATATAGATTCACCACCGCCATGTCCATACATTGATTTTTATATAGATTAGTTATTGTAGAAACTAGGAGCCTTTAAAAATAAAAAAATGCTGGAAACTTACCTTCAATTTTAGACGTTCGTCAAACAAATTGATGGATGAAATTAAAAAAAAAACATAACGTACAGACAAATTCTTATTTATTATAAAACTGAAAGAAAAAGTAAAAATTAGTTCAATTTTGGAGGAGGAAACAGGGTACTAAGAAGTGATGTTTTCGCCGTATTTTGCATACGGTAAAATCAGCCCGAGCTGCAGTTGTCCCTTTCGTGTTTCATAATTCTTTCTTTGGATCGCTACACGATAGCAATAAATTAGTTATATAACTTTTCCGGCCACATATCCTCTTAATTCTCATTTTTGGAGTGAAACCTTTTTTAGTAGTGTTGAGCGATTCTCCGTATGGGAAAACTTATCGATTCACGTCACCAATGCTATGACGTCAACTGTCAACATGCTACAATATATCATGTATACCTAAGATGGCGCTCAGAAATAAACGTTAAAATTAATACTTACACAGACTATATTACGTTTTGATTATGAATAAACTATATGGAAATGTACGAGTATATATGTAGATGTAAAAACCAGACAAAATATGTTATAGGAATGTTAGATTTTAGATCATGTAACAAATTATGAAATTCAATCATTAAGAAACAGTTTGGATAAAGTTTCGAGTTATCACTTCTGTCGGCAGTCCCCATGGCGGTCTAGTGTTTTTTTTTTTTAAATATGTGCCAATGCTTATGTAATTTTGGGGCAGGGTAAAGGTAAAGGGTTTCCTTACTATTGCCGACATGTGAGGGGGTCAAAATTTTCTAAAATTTTGCTGACTTAATATTTACTTGTCGTATATCTTTCCTTTGATTTAATTATTCAAATATAATACTTTCTAACGTAAAAGTAATTTCATTTACGTTTCAACTGTTATAATTATATTGGCAATGGCAATGTCAAATCCGCGAATAGCACAGTTTATGCTCGATAGTCATTCGTTACCGAGTTTCGTTTCTCGGAAAATTTGATGAGAACAAAAGCTGTTTAAATTAAGTTTAATTGTAATACATCAGAGCAGCCCTACATTTATAGTTCACGACTCACGAGAGTCATTTGACATCTCACGACTGAAACGTATCTTTTACGCGATTCGTCCATTGTTAATAATATGTTTAGTGGGTGTCATGTCATGCCTTAAATAGGGTTGACAAAGACTTAAATATCATTCAGTGTGTTGCGTATCTTGATAAACAGATTTTTGATAATTAGTTATTTAAATAAGTAAATTACCTGGTATCACTTTGTGAAAGAGGTGAGAGTTGTTACGCACAAATATTAATATATCCAAATGACGGAAAATAATTGTGGAATAGTACATTATATATGAATGACATATAACGATTTCTAGTTAAAAGATGAGTCATACAGAACATTTGTTGAAAATAATAAAAGATTAAAATTAGTATCTATTAAATGTTTTGGAACGACTTTTATTATTCACATTTGCTTTCTAAATTACAAAGTAAACGATCAAAAAGTTAACTGCATTCTCGTATGCCTCTGTTTGTCTTTCGAGCATAACAATGATGTGAGTCATCCCATAACACGGGCTGAACGAACGAGATGCTTGCCATCCCTATATGTAGATACCTATAGGCGAGCTAAAGCAAAGCGTACACTCATGAATTATTTACTCACCTTTATAGACACCTACGTCACATATACAACATTCTGTAACTTGCGAAGATGTGACTTCCAAAATGTGCTGTCACTAAATAGTCTTATTGCACGTTCGGATGAGTTAATGCACTACTTTTTGATTAGTTACGAACTATAAGTAATATAGTTAAATCAAATGATATTTTTGATTGCCCATTAAATAATATTGCATTCAAGTGAGCAAGGCCATTCTTCCACTTGTTAATTGTAACAAGTTGATGCTCTTGTGAATAGTAAATCTAACGGATAAGGTTAATTTCAAATACGTAGATTTAATATAAAAATACAAGTTTCGGAAACCGCTAGCGGGTGTGAATCGTACTCTTATATCGAAACAGTTTAAAAGTCAATTTATCTATGCAAGTTTAAAACTCCGATACAAAGATCTCTCGATAATATATGGAAACAACTATACCGAATTTAATATTTAGATAACATTCTTTTTTTACTGTGTTTTGACTGTATTTTTTTCTACATTTCGTTACATATAAAAAGTAGCAGTAACAATTAAAATAAATTTTAATAACACTATAGAGAACAATAGTCAGTATACGAGTATTATAAATAATGAACAGAAGCACATTTGATGGAAGGGCATTAAGGGCGAACAATGAGCCACTGATGCACGACCAGCTGACTGGATGGGTGACAATGGGCTTAATTATTTCACATTTCCTTTTTCGAAACCGAAATCGTGACATAGCTCCATCTTATAATAGACATTGTTTGTATTCTACAGTTTTGTAAATGCGCTGGCGTGTCTTTCAATTAAGAATATTTTATATTTCAATTCTTACTTGAATTAATGTAAACAATAAAATAAATTATGGGAATACTTCCATATAAATTGTATTAGTTGACACACTACTGAGAACTTTGCTGATATCAAAGCGATATTGTTAGAAGAGGCTTCTTTCTGTGTGCCTAAATGTATGTCGTTAGTTGGATAGGTCCAATTTGAGTACATACTAGCTTTACCCACGGCTTTACCCGCTCGGAATCAGACAAATTGTAGCCCATGTTCGATCCCTGGCAGCAATATATGTCAATACCAATTTTCATCGAATTCGGTACAGTAGTTTTTGCGTGATTTGCGAACAAATTAATAAACAGACTTACAGACAAAAAAATGTAATACTATCGAAATGTGTTCTGTGGTCGATTTTGAAACACCGCATAGTATTTTTTTTCTTAAATATCTTCAATGAACACATTTCGTCTCGTTGACCGTTTATTATAAGTATAGATTTATTACATTAGATAGTCTATGGGAAAAGTTATGAGAATAATAATGAACGAAGTTCGCACAAAAATGGCCGTCATCGCTTTACTTGCAGTGTTTTAACTAACCAACCAAACATTTTAGAAATATAATACGGTTAATAATAATAAGAAAGTACAAGTAGACTGTTATAGTTAGATCAATCGCTGGCATATTTTAGTAGATTACCTAATAATGTTCTTTTAATCCAACGGTATAAATGTAATATAAATATGCAAACATAAAACAATTTAGTACACTTTCGGCAGTTTTTATCAACCGATTAACACGTCATCAATAGAAGAAAATTGAAAACATTTTTAACAGACTTCAAAAAGGAGGAGGTTACCAATTCGTCTGTACGTTTTTTTTTTTGTATATTTGTTACTCGATTTCTTCGTCATTTGTGGACCAATTAACAATTCTTTTTTAATCTACGGAGTACATTTCCGAGGTGGTTGCATTTCCACCCGACCAGGATCTGATCAGTAGTGCATTTTTATAGCTTATTCTTTTGAAATCGGTTTTGTTTTCAATTAAAAAATATTGTTACCGTAAGAATTATGGTCGAATTTCAAGAATATTATTTTTAAAATAAATGTAAAATGTTAAAATTCTTCTTATTATGTTTATTTCTCTAATAATTCGATTAACAATAAAATTTTATGATAACCAAGAAAATCTACTTAATTCTTGATTGATTTCAAAGTGACCGCTTGTGCATTTCTTAGTTAAGCTTTTACTTATTGAATCGATCATCTGATCGGTTACAAGATTACACACATTAATTCAGCCTTATAAAACGAGGTAGAAACGTTGGAACGTTATCAATTTCCATACGAATGGAATAAAATGTCCTACATCGAAGACTACAGTGATCGTTCTATCAAAGTTTTACGGTTCGATACCCGGCGACAGACTGTCCGCTATGATAATTCCTATAATAGTTGCCACAACAATTCCATTCAATTGTATTTGAATTTAGTTACAGTTACAATAAACCGTTTAGAGCGCGCGCCGTTTATGACCATAATATCGGAATTCTTGATCCTTTTGTCTCTGATCTGATAGTGATAGTCCTTGTAAATTATTGTTACATTTGATTTGAATATTATTATGCGAAAACTTTATTTCAATAATAAAACGGTGAAAGTACTCTGATATTAATAGCCAATACATTGATTAATTATATATTAAATTTGTTAGAACTTTACAAATTAAAACGGTTATTTATAAGTAAATAATTTTTATAAGCAATTAAAAGAAAACTTATTTCTTTACATATTTTTTCCTATTTAAAGTTTTTTCGTATTTATTATACTTCTAATGCGTACGTATAATCAGTAAACAAAAGACTCGTAAGAAGTTCGATGATCTTTGAACTCCGAAACGACACCCGTAATTAGACCTTTTCCCATTGTCCTTAGTTCCTACGGGCATGGAGACAATAATAACTAATCGTTCAGTCCCCTCTCTTTAACCTAACATTAAATAAATTGATTATTGTTGGGATCACTTTTATTCGAGAGAAATAATGACGCGAATCAAGAAAACCGCCTTACTGTTTCAATATTTATTTATTATAGCGCGATCAAATATTAATTCTACCATTAATTTTAACGACAGTTTAACGTTAAAATTTGTACAAAATGTTGTTTATTTAACAGTTTTATTTAGCTTACCCTGTTTGTTTCTTGTGTCTGTAGTAATTGTAATTTACCCTCTTCCTGTTAGCCGATTGATCTGAAATTTATATGATTTGAATTGATAGATAATTAAAATCAAAATCAAAAAAATCTTTTTTCAATTTACACCCTAAGAAGGCGCTTACGAACGTCTAAAACACTACCACCGGTTCGGAAAACCATCCAGTCGAGAAGATCCGGTAAGAAACTCGATCTGGTTCTTTTTTTAAAATATAAAAACTATACAAATCATAGTCTTAAGCAATGTTAACGGAAGCACAGAGATGTGGGTTAATTCCAGACATCACTATCGTTCACGTAATGATCCACCCTGTAATAACCTTTTGAGATTAAGGCTTGCTTGATATAATACTTGAACTTATTGTCAGGTAAATCGGTAATATTACTTGGGATCATATTGTCAAACCGAATACTATTACATATAAAGCTTTTATTAGACTTACTTAGCCTAAACCGTGGGACGGCCAACTTGTCTTTATTTCTAATATTAAAATTATGACGATCATTCACTAGATCGAGCGTGTCTAAATTTTTACGAATTCGCATTAAGTTATCGAAAATGTATTGGGAGGGCAAATTTAAAATATCATATTCTTGAAACTTGTTATTTAGAGATTTGCGAGGTCCCATATTGTATATTGCTCGATTTAGTCTAATCGATGCCACAGATTGATCAAGAGAGTTACCTAGTATCTACCTAGTTATTTTTGTTGGCTTTTAGTACATTCTCTGCACATTATTATTACGCATGTTTATTACGTTTCTTTATATTAAAACCGTAACTCCGTTAACCGTAACCGTAAAAATTAACTTGTAATTTGATTGATTCAACCGAAAGCCGTCCACTGCTGGACATAAGTCTCCAACGAAAAGGGAGGAATTGCCGTAACCACCACGCTTGACAGGCGGGCTGGCGATCGCAGTAAGTGTTACTCAAAAGATGCTGCTGCCCGTCCCCGGGTTTATATCCCATAGTCGCCTTCTACGACACCCACGGAATGATTTGGGATGGTACTATTCTTAGCCGGCACCAGATGGCGAAACTTGTAATTGTTTTTAATTCATAGATGTTGTTTTGTAAACTGTAGAACAGTTTATCGCCCTTTACAATCGTACCTCTTCCTGTGACATTATGTCTTTCAATTAATGCATTTAGAGGGAGAGATATGTTTTCGGGCCGGCAAGCATATTAGCGACGATCGGTGATGGATTGTTTTGTGTTATCATCAGACATAGCGCGGTATTTTTGCCGTAACTCATCATAATTCTCATGCGAAACACACTTGAGGTCGACGCTATATGTATTCTTTGTACAAGCGATGATGGCGTATCCGGTAGCACGGCCGGATTCCGCGTCAATCGACGCGGGTTCGATCCCCACATATCCGACTCTAAAATCGGCCTGAGCATTCGGTGAAGGAAAACATCGTAAGGAAACCAGAGCATGTTGGTAGGGCATTTTATAAAGATGCCCGTCTTGGTAACTACTACCCTCAAGTTTGAAAACCTGCTGCCAAATACCAATAGGTGTGTTCCGGCAAGATCACTTGAGAACCAGTACCTCTAGGGTTAGTGTGTTTACTGTCCTGGACCACATGTCACTTAACATCAGGTGAGATTGAGGTCAAAGCACTGAGCCTATTCCGTTTAAAAAAAGACATACGTTCCTATTAACCGTGATCTCTCTTCATTTACTTCTTTTTCTTACTTTCCCTGTAGCCACACTTTCTTAGACCTTCCTTAACTTTTCCTTCCTTCCAAATTCATATTCATTACTATTTTATCCACGCGCACTTTTCTCATAACATGTCCATACCACGACATACGATTCGATTTCAACTTTTCAACCACGGGCCCCACTTTAGATCTCCTTCTAATGTAATCATTTGTGATTTTATCCATTCTCATCCATCTTCTATTAGCAATTTTTTGAATCGATAATTATTATATAAATAAGTAAAATATTTTTTGTACAAATTAACTTTTGTTGTTTATTGTAGTCTTAAAATACGTATGCTATGCAGTTCACAACTAAAAAAATGCTTAATTATCCCTTTAACGCTGATTTCACGACTACAAATATTCAAATTGTGGTCACTAAGCTATGATTTGACGTTCCACTGAAACTACCTTTGAAATTTGAATAATGCCCGTGTAACTACGAACGGCTGGCATTTGTGGAGTTCGGCTTCGTTAATTATTAATGCTTAGATATCAAATGAATGTTTCATCGATCCGATAGGTAAAGATTATATTTAGGCAATTTTGTATTGGTAAATTAATTAATAATCAACTTATTCCTCTTAACTATTGCAAAACCGTGTGAAATTGAGTTTACAAAATTTTACCAATGTCACAGACAGTAAGATACAATTCAATAATATTTCCTTTCCTTTATAGGACCCTTTGGAAAATATTGACCATCTTCCACAACTTCTTTATCGTTGATGCCAGTATAACATAGTTATCAGTATATTTGACATACTCTCTTTCTTTCAGATTTTTTATAGAGTTTTCTATGTTTTGGTTTCTAGCGACGCTACACACTCCTGTCTAATACTTTTTTTTACACGGTATAGCCTCAGTGCTTTGTCCACAATCTCACTTGATGTTAAATGACGATATGGTCCAGGATGGTAAATACACTAAGCTTAGGTACTGGTTCTCAATTGATCCTGCCGGAACACACCTATTGGTATTTGGCGAAAGGTTTTCTAACTTAAGGGTGGTGGTAGCTACCCAGGCGGACATCACTAGAAAATGCCCTATCACCATGCCATGTTTTCTTTACCGAAAGCTCAGGCCTATTTTAGAGTTAAATAGGTGAACCGCACTACCCACTGCGCCAACATCGCTTCAAATTCGGTTTATTGATGTTAATCCAGCTCAATGTCCATTTTATCCTGACAGAAGCACTAAAGCTGTTGTAGAGAAACCACAGTGCTCATATCAAGTTGTCGCTAGACGACGTCGCCCACAATTAGTTCTTTTACATATACTTAATGATGAATACAAAATGATGGATATTTTGTTACAACTATACAAGAAGATTTTATGGTATCTCAATATTCATGTTTCGTGTTATCATTTCCAATTCATCCATTCACAATAACCAAACTATATCTTGTAAAATATCACCTACATTACATAGCATAGTGTCGAATCATGCAGGGTAATTAATATTTTAGTAACTACATAATAAAGTGAGATTCCGCTAAAAGTTCAATTATTTAACTTCATATAAATAGATCTATCAGTAATGTAGTACATACATATGTCATTTCCGATTAGAATGGTTAATAGCATACATGTTACATATCTCTATGTGCAGTGATTATGATGCAGCGGATAACAGAAAATAATGTATTCACCCTAATTCAATGTGTACTTAATAAATAGTGTTATAATCGACAATGGGTAACACCAATTCGGGTCACGGTAATAACAAGCACCATAGTAAGAACAGAAAGTGCAGGAGTCTGCCCACATCGCCTGAAGTTAGGAGGTATGTTTTTAAAATTTAATTATAATAATTATAAAAAACCTTATAAATGTTCAATTAGCTTTTCACTTATGTAGGATTGTCTTATATTTGATTACCTTATAATAAATCTTCATTTTGATAACTGTATTAGATAACTAGATATTGTCAAGCTAAAATCCAGGAAGCTAAACAGATTTTCTGGTTCGAAATACCTCAATGTCTCAAAACGAAAAGCTTCGACCAGCTTATTAGATAGTTATTGCATAAGGCACTGAAACGTGTTCGCTCACAATTAGCTTCATAAGAAAGTGTATGGTCCCTCAATAGGAAATGGCATTGCGTGATTGAATCATGAATAAGGAGACCAGCAAAAGAATTGCCAAACTTTACGTTTTTTTACTAGTGGTTTTTGCGCGTAGAGCCGATGCCTGGAGTTGCCAACGGTTTCCCGATATGGATAGGCCGAAGTCCTGGTTAAGGTTTCGTGAATTCACTGGATTCGGGCGGCACAAGACTGGGCGTTATGAAACTCCTTGGAGGGAAGCCTAAATCAAGCAGTAAGCGTCTATCGGTTGTAATGATAACAATGACGCTGAAATTAATATATATATATACATATATACATATATATATATATATATATATATATATATATATATATATATATATATATATATATATATATTATTAATTAAGAGGAAAACGTAAAATAGGACATATGTAAATTACTTCGTAAAGTACTTACTATAAACTAGCTGTGTGCACGCGTTTCATATATTCTTCCTTCCATTTTTTTATACGGAACCATAATTTTTGTTTAGTACTAAGACAATATAAGAATATTTCTCATAAATTCAAGAATTTATTCAATTCATAAATCCGTAACGCTGTGAATTGAATCGGTTTTTATAATTGTTTTTATGAGTTTTATTTATTTTACGCGGTACCCTAATTATTTTCGAAAATTAAAAGTAGGTACCCTAAATTACCCGGAGTAACTTCAGCTATCTACCAAAAAAAGTCCCGTCAAAATCCGTCCAGCCGTTTCGGAGATTAACCGGAACAAACAGGCAGACAGACAAACATTTTAATAATTACATTTTCGGTATATATCATGTATATTTAGTAAAAAAATAATTTTGACATTACAAACAGACACTTATTGTTAAGGTACGATTTATGACAATGTAAAGTACCTGGTAATATACAAAAACTGCTATTGAAGGAATAATACTATCATAGGCGTTGTTACATCAAGTTTCCCGCTACTGTTCTGATAACAAGGCAATGCTGTCGGCAACAAAACTTTCATTTGAAAACAATTTATTACTTCCTTTTACACAAGCGTTCTCTGTTCACAATGTTTAGTGCCTGTTTACAGAACATATTGCTACATGAAATGTTATATATCACATTTTATCTCGTGAAGTATGTGACATTATAACAAGTACATAAACAACGTTATTTCTGGTAATATCGAGCCTTATTTTAATTTAATACTGATACTGATTTTCTGAATTTAATTTATCTTACAAATCTAAATTGAATTTACATATGTGACGCATCAACAGGTCTTTGCGTTGAAGAAAGAAAATATTGTGAAATTGTGAAGAAAATAAGTATATAGAATAGTGCAGTTTTCAGGTAAAACGTAATCTATAATACATACATACATACATACATACATATGCTTACGCCTGTATCCCCGAAGGGTTAGGTAGAGGTGAAGTAGCGAACTACAACCACCCACATTTCGCCGAGCTTAGTTCCGTCCCAGATGTGACAGGGGGCGTGCCTGTCGCCATATCGGGCACAAATTCCAAACTTCGGGATGATACTGAGTAGAAAAAACCCAATAACACTTGACCCGACCCGGGGATCGAACCCGAGACCTCAGAACGGCAGTCGTACGTAATACAACTGCGCTACCGAGGCAATTAATCTATAATAACGACTGTGAATAGACAAAATCAATGACGAATAAACACATCAGCAGAATTTTAAAATCTGTCACAAATTTTTACATGTGTTATCATTAGATTGCATTTTATCACAAAAATTCTATTGGAAATATAAACCTGAATGTATTAAAAATGTATTCGCTTTTATATCAATATTTTCTTTCACACCATTTAAAGAACTGATTTAATAACGCATTTAATATATGCAAATGCTATAAAAATACTTCATGTTTTTGTTTGCATAGATATAAAAAAGATCGACTCGACACAACTCGACGCTTGAATCAAGTAAGGCTCAGTTGATCTTTTATAGTTAACATTTCATCAATAACGTAAAAGTGAAACACGCCAGTAATCTTTGATCTCGGGAATCGACGTGTAGTCGATGCCGGGGCGGCACGTAAACAATGAAGGGCGTGCAGGGTCATGCCTTTTATAGAAAAATTAATCGTTAAGGGAGTATCTCAGCCGTGTAGCTACTTATAAGTCCGTAATAATATATCTATCTAACTCTATACCATTTCAGCTTAGCAACTGCGTTTCAACGCTTATTTATAGCTACGAGTTATTTTGAACCAAAGATTTCTCTTAACATCATTTCACTATTGAATCTCTTACTTATTTAGTTAATTGAATATTTTAATAAGCTATTGTTTTCGTTTAAATGTAAATTTTATAATGACTTTACAAAATTATTATGAAATAATAAATATAATTCTGGAAAATATAATTAAAGAAATCTGTTAATATCATGCTCAATTTCTCGTTTGGTGATAACGTGATGTATGTACAGGAAAAAAAACTTTCTGATTTAAATATGTATGAGAAATAAATAATGTTACATTTTGTTCTTCGTTTATTAATAAGTAAATTATTTAAGCTTTAATGTTAACAAGAACATACTTATGTGGAAAGCAATGATAAATTTATTACAAATTATATAAAATTACGATTATCAATTTCCTCACCTTGTAAAGACACATATATTCATAACTAGCTTTGTGCCCACGTTTCATATATTCTTTACTGCGTATTATAGATTTTTTTTACGCGGAACCCTTATTATTTTTAAATAATAAAAGTACTCAAGTTACGCACAGTAACTTCAGTTATCTCCCGAAAAAAGTCTCGTCAAAATCGGTCCAGCCGTTTTCCAGATACAAAAATTTTAAAAATTGTATTTATGTTATTGTTATCGTATATACATTCATCTATAGGAACTTCATCATTTGGTGATCCTGTAAAATGCGTAAATTTAAAAATGACCACTGTAGGGTAATATGTAAAACTTCTTTATTAAAAAAAATATATAATTCAGACGGAATGCTCTAAAATCAAAAATATTTCCGAAACGCTGCTAATGATATTGCGGTAACAATTATACATTTACTAACGTTTTAACAAAACATCTGTACGTTCACTCATTTGAGCACTACAAAGGATAGCACTGCTATCTTTTAACTCTTTTAGTGTTTATTAAATTATGAAAATTTACGTTTTGCATTGATGTAGCAACGAATTAGTAAGTTAGAGGATTTCGATTGAACTTGGCGCGGAATTGTTTACTCTTTGGTTGTAATTACACAGTACTCGTAATTATATGTATATAGTAACTTACCGTTATAGGCAAAGTGAAATCTGAATGAATAACATCGTTTCGTATGTCGTCTCAACTGTGAAATTTGTAATAATTTGATAATATTATAACTTCTTTATAATATCTTTCTTGTGTGAACTTTTACAAACTTCTTTTTTTTCTAATAATATTTATATTCGGCTACTGCTTATCACAATTTTAACTGCCTAATATCTAAGGGAATAAATACCAAATTATTATTATTACTTTAATTTCGATACGTTACCTATACGAGTACTTACTGCTAATTATTTTAGAACATCTTTAATTATAATCTATTTTTACATTTTTGTATATGATTTAAGTGCTTGTCTATTATGTTTTCAACAAACAGTAAGCGGTTCAGGGCGTCGTCAGCGCGATGACTGTATGCGCCTCATGTATAGTAAAATCGCGTCGGCGTCTCAACGCCCGCTATTTGTCGAAACCATTAAACCTGTATGTTATAGCTTTCTTCAGAATCATATTTCAATTTATTGTTTTGCTTTGCTACCTGACACGGCGACGGTTCTGTGGTAGTGTGGTATCCTACGGTGGTTTATAATCCTAGGTTTGACTACACCTTGTGTATTCTATAATTACACTGATTTTTCTATCAAGGAAGAATTCGTAATGAAACCGTATTGTATAGCATAGTTGTAGGATATTATCTAATGTATACATTAATGACCACTCTTCAATTTAAAAATCTGTCACGAAACACACACGTGTTCAACCTTTTCCGCCATCGAGACAAACCCTGGCGAAAAATCGAGATAAAGAGATGTAATCATAATAAATCGCGTTAAGACCCGTGTTAAATAATTGTATTTAGTTAAGGGACGCCGAAAATTTAAAAACATTTAAAAGAGAGCTCATTATATCGATAATCTGTGAAAAGTATATTAAGAGGACATGCGGTCCGAAAAGTAGGTATTTCAGAAATCTATTGCTATCGCGTCACACGCTAAAGAAATAATTATAAAACATGAAAGGGACAACTGCATCGCGGGCTGATTTTACCTATACAAAATAGATGATAACTTCTTATTACCCCTTTTCCTCCTCCAAAAGTGAACCGATTTTGAATTCTATTTCGGTATTAGGAAGAATAAAGACTTTGACTATGCCTGTACGTTTTGCTTTTTTAATTTTGTCCATCAAATTTTTGTGACGAATGTCTGAAATGATGGTAAAAATCGAGCATTTTTTTCATTTTCGAAAGGCTTCTAGTTTCTACAATAACTAATTTATGAAAAAAAATAAAAACGTACGGGCATGGCGGTGGTGGATATATATTATTTGGTATACAAATATTTACTATAATGCTATTATCCAGGAGGAAACAGGAGACTACGTTTGTATGGAGTAAATGCCGCTAGGATGTCCTCTTAACAGGTGAAATGTAGTACGTGCCTGGCGATGGAGCGACAGCCTCTATTTTCCGAACGGAACGTGCTTGACGCAGTGGACCATACAGGAAGTTAGTGTCAAGAGCGATTCTGAAAGTTCCATACACCAAAAGTACACTTTTGGGATGTCTGTGAGACCGTTTCGATTATTATGAAGCAATACTACAGATAGTACATGCTATATAATAACAATTCGTATCCATTTAAATCACAGTTTCTCAACCTTATTTTGCTCGTCGCTCACTTTGAAAATATATTTTTTTCTAGAATCCTCCATCTTATTTTTTTTTTACCTTGTTTAGACTATCTTTTTAATCTTTCCATGCCCCCTCTGCTGTTATATCTATGCTCCCTAATTTTCTCTGGGTATTCTACTACCCCTCCGAAAGCTTTAAACGCCACAAGGGGGTATTATCATCCCCGTTGAGAACCTAGGATTTAACTCAATAAATATATTTATGGTCAAAACGAGATCAATTGTAACAGTATCTGTGAAGTTCATAAATGTATTCTTAGGAACCGAATTGTATGAGGTATATAAGAAATGATATATTCCAAATTCTTCCAACTTCCATCTTCCAACTTCTAAATTTACTTAAAAGATTTCAAATTTGAAAAAGTTAACACGATTTCAAAATGGGTTTGTTCATTTATGTCAAAATGCGCAAATCATTGGATAGCCGCCTACGCACAAGTTAACCACGCTTACTCTATTGGATCTAACTTGTTTAAAATAACATAAATAGATAATAATATTGAATCGGTAAATTACGACAAATATTTTATATAAATTCTTCTTTCTGTTACTCCCAATACCGATAATATTATCCATCTTTGTTATGTCATTCATTATTTTACTATTATATTGTGATTTGAAGTAAACATAGTTCACTAAAGTTACGAAAAAAATGTAGTAAATCAATCAAAGTGTGTCGCTTTTCAGAACTAATACTTTTTGTCTTATTTAATCTGTCTCGTTTACCGAATTACCCATTACATATACTTTTTATAAACGTAACGAAAAGTGTATCGACGAGACCCTTACAGCCGCTTAGACGATAGCAATATTGTTTATGCATGCATGAGGAGGGTTCGATGTTACGTGGTAAAATCGGATATTTATAGAAAACCCGGTCCTTGTAACGTAACAAATCACACTTCGCGAGTTTCACTGAACGGGCTTATTACTACAACCGGTAGGATATCTTAAGCGTTTACACGCCATTTTGCACTAGTTTGATCCTGGATCGTAACGAAAAACCACGAACTTGAAACTTAGTTTAAGGGATTTGTTTGACTGCATGTTTTTGTTGTGTTTTGTCCAAAGGATAGACCGTTGCACAATGTCACCCGCCGCTTTTCGATTTAGATATTGTGCGTTCAATAAATACTCGTGATATGTCACTTCACCCCCGGTGATGTTTAGTGATTATACCGAACCTCTTCCTCCTTTCGAGCCCTAGGTAATTAAAAAACGATTCCTAATGTGTTGGAAATTTTCAACAGTTTAAATTTGAAATTGAAAGTATAAATTGCCTGGTCAGATCCTCCATCCTGTTGATCGACTGGTATTTAAAGCGATGATAGCTCAGTGTTAATGTGGGTGGATTCCACGCCGATTGACTTAGGTTCAAATCCAATTATCCTACTCTACAATGAGCCTGAGCTGTAGGTGAATAAAAAATATCACGAGGAAACCATAGTATAGTGGTAGGTCTAATAATGCCCGCCTAGTTAGCTACCACCTTCGAATTTTAAAATCTCACATATAGGTGTGTCCCGGTAGCATCATTTGAAAGTCAGTACCTTAGTGTCTAGGCTTAGTGTGATTGCAATTTTGGACCCCATCGTCACTTAACATCCGACGGGTTTGTAGTCAAATCGTTTAGCCTACACAGAATTAAAAATAACATATTTCTTTCTATCTTAATTGCGGAACACTCAACAATCGCATATTATTATAATCTTGATTTAATTGTCAAAGCAATACATCATTTGCTTTAAAACTATTGGTATAAATATATTCAATAACTGTATTATTGTGTGATGATAGACGACAATGACTTCATAAATTATAATGGCTCATTCAGAACACGGATTGCATATTAATTCTCTTTAAAAAAAGTTACTTATATATAAAACAATATGAATAATTTCTCTTATATACCACTTTCTTAAATAGTATTTATTTCTGTATAGTTACAATATTTACATTACTCCTGTTTTTAATTGTATTATTAGTAATAGAATATATTATACTAGCTGTGCACGCGGTTTCATCCACTTGAAATTCAGACAAGTTGCATCGTATGTTCTCCCCCTGGATGCAATATATGTCATTACCAAATCTTATCGAATTCGGTCCTTTAGTTTTTGCGTGATTGTCCAACAAATTAAGAAACAGACAGACAAAAAGAAATACTGTAGCCTATTCTAAAGCCCCCACATAGTATTTTTTCTTAAATATCTTCAATGTACAGATTTCGTCTCTTTAGCGTTTTAGTATAATTAGTATAGATTATCATTACTTTTTTTTTACTTTTGGTGGTTACCAAATTGTGCACATATAATTATCGAAGGATATCATAAGAATGTTAATAAAAGTGTTTGTCTTAATTGCATACGTGATACTGTAAATTGCTACAAAATGAATACTCTTCAGAAGTGTTTAAAAAAAATATTATCAGTTTACAGATTTATATATAGACTATAATTAAATTTTTGTTCATTAAAATAATCTAATGTGTTAACTGAACTGTAAACAAGAATCGGTATAGCTATCAGTTTTCTCTTGCGCAAAGCTTACAACTCGACTGGGTTCACGATTGCTTTTGCAAACATATTTATTTAACTCGAGTAAATATTTGAACACTTAAAAGATCTATATATATCGCTAAATATTGATTTAGTATTGAAAAAGGGATATACAACTTTTGTAGAATAAAATAATTTTTGTTAGTCTGCTTAGCGCTTTAACTATTATCTCACTTTTTATTTTTTTAACGTGATAAATGGACTCTCTCCCGGAATAGAGATGACAGAGGAGTATGTGGGACTCGCCCATCGTGAAGCGCCGGGAATACTCATTAAAACCCACGGTACCATCCGCTGCCTAAGGAAAGCGACACGGGTTTAGTTTGGCACACTCCGCGTCGTCCCGGCGGTAGGCCCAAATATGCCACTACCATTATCTTCCGTCCAAGAGGGGACAGCCCTACAACCGCGCTATTGATTTCATCACGTTTTCTTTCATTGAAAGCTCAAAACTCAACTTATAGAATGTTACAATATTATATAGTTCCTTTAATGTAATTTATTGTGAGTGTTAAAAAAATATTTTCAATTCTTGAAATACCTCTTTCACATTAGATTCAGTAATTAGTAACTCTAAATCTAATAAGAATTTATAAATTTTAAAGACCACTTTTTAACATTCAATACTGCCGATAATGTAGATTGTAGGGAACATAAATGACTAAAGTCTGGCTAACGAAAGTATACTGAAAAAGCAATTTAAAAAATTAAGGCATGGCAACCCCAAAATTCGATTAATGTAGTTGGCAAAACCCATTTTGATACATACAATATTTTATCTTTATGTGAACACAGTAATTTTGTAAAAAAAAATTCAATTTGAAAAACATAAATATAAAGGTGATGACATTACTTAAAGATAAAATGACAGCTATTTATAATAAGATATATAATGTTCTAATGCTCTTCCTTATCGTCAAACAAATGAGTTCGTTATTGAATAGTTTTGTCTCGATCACAAAGTTAAAAGATAACGTTTGTCTCGTAAAATTAAAACGATTATCTTAGTAGAGGTTTTATTGTGTTTACAAAATGTTAGAACAGTGCCCTCTTGCGTAAAGCTGCCATAATTAGAAGCGTAACAGGCTTATGGTGGCAATTCTGCGTGCGCGAGCGCATGTGACACATGTTCATTGTTTAGATGTCGCTCTAATGATACACTTCAATGCTTTTATAATATAAAACTACCTACCTACATCGTAAAATGAATTGTTTTTCAATAATAATTTTTTATTTAGTAAAATAAGTTTATAACTAACTACTTTGAAATATTAAAAAAAAATCAGAAACTTTCTTCGTACCCTGTTTTAGTAAAATAATCATAAGTACCTAAAATATAATAAAAAAGTTCATTGAACTCTATAGGTACAAAATAGTTGCTTGTGTTCTTTGTTTACTGCGTTGCATTTCAACACTAAAGGATTTAATTTCGTTATAGGATTGCATTATCTGTGTCAATAAAAGAAATGGATTAGAAGCGTCTGTGTCTAGACAGTAGACAATTGAATTAAGAGATAGGTATCTAAAAATGTCGATTAACTATAAAAGGAAACTGAACTTTATATTACAATTTATTCTTTACTTTTTTGTGAAATCTATATGCCATTTTAGTGACATCTAGCGGTGAATAGAGTAAGTAGTAACAGTATAAACACCTACCTATTGTATTTTCTTTTTCATTTGTACGTAGGTACCTAATTTTACCTATCTATAATTCTATACTAATAAATAAAATTGAAGTGTCTGTTTGTAAAATAACAAAATATTTTTTTTACTAAATGCATATACGACACCTATACCAAAATACAATTTTTTTGATATTTGTCTGTCTGTTTGTTTGTTTCGGGTAATCTCGGGAACGGATGGACCAATTTTGACAGGGCTGTTTTTTTGGCAGATGTAGTTGTAGCTGTAGTTACTCCGAGTAAAAAAATTAAAAACTATATTATGCAGTGAAGAATACTTAAAAGGCGCGCACAGCTAGTTTAAAATGATTCATATTTTTTATTTAGTTACAATTGCATGTGATGTAGCCTCATTTAACCAGATTCGATCAATTTAATCGCTACATTTAAAATTGATATTAGTCAAAACAAAAATCATCACAATAATTTTATATATAAACATCCATGTTTTTAGATAATTTAATATTTTTAATAGTACTTTTTAGATGTATTTAAAAAAGTTTTCTTGGATTCGAAGATGAGATTTAAACTTGAACGTGACGTATCAATACATGTTTTAAAAATATATCTGTAACGATAAAAAAATACTTGGCATTTCATAGGGAATTTACGATATTATAAGTTAATATAAGCTATATAGGGGTTTTCATTGAAGAGTTTGGATACTAAGAATGTTTATAAAACAATTTTCCATTAATACCAGGTGCAGAACATTCCATTGTCGATATATTACTACGACAATGCTGAAGATGCACTCAGGAATTGTGAATAGGTATTGTAGATAACAGTCAATCGACTATAATTATTAGGTATTCAGTATGACAATAACCAAACGGATAAGACAATAAGAGTTTTGTAATGGTACGTACATTTGTTAAATTTTATCCATTAAGATGCATTAATCGCACAATTAAATCTAACTTAAAAACAACGTAAAATATCATTAACATTTCAATAATATTAAATAAGTTCCCGGAAATAATAAAATAAATTTATTGTTTAAAAGAGCTACACGGGATTCTGGAAATATAATATCATTTGTATTGGCTTTATTTGTATTCTATAATTTTTGTATATTTGTAAAAAAAAAAACTAGGCAGCCATGAGAACTGCCGACAGAAGTGCAAAGTAGAAACTTTGAAAAACTGTTTTTTTTTTCATGTTTGAGATTCATAATTTGTTAATTGAAATTATTGACATAACTTACCATAAAGTTTATTCATAATCAAAACATACGATGGGCTACGTAAGTATAAATTTTATTGTTTACCTCTAGACGCCAACACTCTGACGCCATCTTATACTTGGCATACTGTAGCATGCTGACGGCTGACATCATAACATTGGTAACCCGAATCTATAATTTTGTTCCCCTACTGAGAATCGCAAACATCCAATTAAATTATATATCCAAAGGTTGGATATGTTTTTATTACAAATTATTTTTCTCAAATATTTTTGTGAATTAGAAATCATGTAATTATTAATTTACCTTTATAAAAAAATGTATTTAGTAGGTAAAAAACATTATTCACGTAAGATATACACCAACCATGGAAATATTTTCAAATAAGTAATTTACAAAATATTCTTGTAATTAGGTACACACTAACATTACTGGCAGCGATTAGTGAAGCACTCTATTTGATCTACACGAGTGTAATGGGCTATTTACCTTCATAATGAGATGATTAAGAGTTCGTCTGTCCATTCTGTACGGAGAATTAATATGTTTATAAAATACTAAAATTACTTTTATGCGTAGCTGCAAAATTTTGAACTTTTTAACCCCCTATCCCCACCCCTTAGTGAGGACAGGCAGAGATTACGTCCTTCCACTTGCTTACAATCTTGACGCACCTCTTTCGCTTCCTCTACTTTCATGAGGGCTTTCATACATGCTCGCCGGTTATGAACACTTTTCACCTGGCCCTTATTTAAGTCGTGTTCGATTTGGTCGAGATAGGTTCGCCTAAGTCGATCCTTACCAACGTGTCAAGTCACTATTGCCTTATAAATTCGTTTCGTCACTATTCTGTCGTCCATTAGCTCCATATGCGCGAACCAACTAAGCATACATATCTGTATCTTGGTCACTATATCCTCTACCACACTACAGCGTTCTCTTAATACATAATTCATGTCTTTGCCAGTCATTTACACTCCAGCTATACTAAACTAATATTAAAAATTAATAAAATAAATAAAGAAAAATAAACTAATTTTAGTAAGTAAATATCGCTTCACCACACCCCCCTTCCCCTCCCCCATGCCATCAAAAATAACCAAACCATAGATTTCTCCCACAAAAATAATTACACAATACTTGAATAACCCCTTTATCAAAATAATTATAATTATTTTATTCTAAAATGTTGGTTATATATTCCATTTTTAAAATTTCTTTAGGAATCATCGTGAAATGCGTATTTTTTCCTTTGTAATGAGGAGGGGAATTTTCTTTTGAAGTTCTCGAATCACCTGTTCCCGCCCTCAGAATGTCGAGCCGACACTCAATTAAGGTTTTTTTTTTCACACCAATTAAGGGAAGAATATTCATTGTCTTTTTTTTTGCAATAGAAATTTCAAATGTTATCGTGTCTTATATTACTGCAGTTATTTTTAGGTTAAGTTCTCTATGTTTTTAGCATTTCTATCGTGATGCTACTTCTTATGTAGTCATTTGAAAAATATGATGTAACAACAACCAATATAGCACGTAATAATTTACAGCATTACCTTTAAAATAATATAACATCTAAAATAATTATGTGCGTATATATTATAATTCTATATGCAAAGAAATTTCCATAAGACAACTATTTTCCTAGACTCAATAATTTTTATAATTCATGATTTTTAGCTTTCCATCTAAATGATAAATGTAGCCTATAGTTGTATATGTATGTAAATCCAATTCCAAAAATAATTGCAGTTTTATTATAACAGAGATGAAATGGCTGGTATCTCGTTGCCAATATTGCGAAAAGGACACGGTAAAAATAAATGAAGTACCGAGAAATAAAATCAAGTAAAAAAGTCGAGAAGTAGAAAATATCTTAGGAAAATAAAGAGGATGAACTAAAAAATAATACCATCGATATTAATGCTGTGGAAAGCGATGGGCATATTCGAGTAGTTTTCAGTGCTCTTAGGGACATAACCTATAGCCGTAGCATTCGGCACTGGACTCTAAAGAGGTTATATTGGAATTGAAGTAAACACAATCTCGCATAACTCATGACATCCTTCATAGTGTTCGTGTACCCATAACGGGTTTCTTTAATAAAAAAAGAAATAACTGTCATCATAGTGCCTACACAACTTGTAAATCTTGCATACTGTTTTTAACGTTGATCTATGTCTGCACTCTGCTATTAAAAGTATCATAACTCTATCCTTCCCTGGAGGCATCTAAGTTTATATATAATAACTTGAGTTCATATTAACTAAAACACTGTCTCTAAGTGGTCTAAACCATTAGGCTTTAGAACAGACATTAGAACTTCATTAATCTGTGACTTTAAATCTTATTAATAAAATAATTCTATTAATCAGTTATCAATTGCGTTTATATGACCACTATTATAACCACTATAAATTTAAGTTTTGTTCGATATCACAAAATAATGATATGATATAATACTTCTGTCTAAATGCATGCATTGTATAGATTGAATCATTGACTGTTTCAGTTTTATAATTCAGCTGCCGCTAATTAATGCATCTTAATTTTTGTTTTTATTCTCCGTTTTTTGGTTAAATGATATGCAGTTATACTTAAAGTAACTCTAAATACCTTCGAAATTAATTTAATTGACAATCTCAACTAGCACGGCATGCGGTTTATAGTATTTTGCGTTACAATTGATAGCGTAAATATTTCGCTGGGCCATCTTTACCACTTCAGTTCTTTTCTATTTTATTTTTAAACTTTAAATTTTATCTCTCTAATTAGAATAATGTAGATTTAAAAGTAATAAACATCAATTAACCATTCCATATTTTAGACTCAGTAAAACTATTCTATTAAAAGATTTTTGTTATATTATTAAATTCTAGAATAAGGTCCCGAAACATTTTATCGATTTACCTGTTAAAGTTCCGGCACAATGTCGAGTTGGCTTTAACTTCAAAAAGTGATTGGAATGATTGACTCATCGTTATGTAAAAGATGATGATTTCTGGAAATTACACTCTTCTTTGTGCATCGACTAAAACGATTTGTTAACAACGCGTTGTATAGTTTTGTAAAAATGTACATATATAAAGAGAAACCAGATCGAGTTTCCTGTGGGGTCCTCTCGATGACTGGGTTTTTTTCCGAAACGGTGGTAAAGTTTTGACGTTAAGAAGCATTTTAACAGGATTTACACCAAAATAAAATATATTTGATTTGATTACATCTAATTAGCAACTGTCTCTTCCATGTTAACATTTAATACAGATATGTGTTTGTTCGCAGGCAAGTGTCGGTGTTGCAGACTTCAATACCTCTGCCGGCGTCTGCGGCGGCTGTGCGTCGAGCACCGCCCGACAAGCGACCACTACCTGCTACGCCAATACATACAGGTAATGTTATATTTGTTACTAGCATTATCACACTAAGGATCCCGGTAACAGCCCAGGACGTCCTCCTATCCCCCACTGGTGAGGCTCCTATATTTACCGGCAGCGCGATGCTGACACTTTTTTTTAGCCTAGTTAACGCTGTTGTCCGAAAGGGTCTTTACAACTTCGCCGTAACGTTAGGGGCGAGTGCTGAAGGCACTCAGCTACAAAAGGTAACTAGCACAAGGGTAACTTCTTGAGGGCCGTAGTTTCCCTTTACCACTAGACTAGGTAAAACTAAGTCTTTGTTCGAGTGTAAGTAATTCTTCAACGTTCATTTTATTATCAATGCTCGCGAGTTTTAAGAGGATAGCCTAGTGGGATTTATTTCATACAAACGTCCCCTGTTTCCTTCCAACGTCCCTTTCACAAAATAGATATCCACCATCGCCATGCCCATTTTGATTTTTTATATAAATTAGTTATTGTGGAAACTAGGAGTCTTTGAAAATGAAAAAAAATGCTCGATTTTTACCGTCATTTCCAGGCGTTCTTCAAACAAAAATGATGGACAAAATTAAAAAAAGGAAAACGGACAGGAATAGCCAGCCTTTATTATTGTAAAACTGAAAGAAAATTAAAAATCAGTTCGGTTTTTGAGGAGGAACAGGGTACTACTACGAAGTGATGTTTTCGTCTATTGTGCATACGGTAAAATCAGCCCAAGCTGCTTTCGTCCCTATTCTTTCTTTGGGCCGCAACGCGATAGCAATAGATTTCTGAAATACCTACTTTTCCGACCCCATGCCCTCTTAATCCTATTAGATATAAGTAAGTTTTGATAATTTAACCAATTTTTGTTATCATTATCCTTGACATATATAATAGATTAGACAGACCAACAACACTTAAAAAAAATACTCCAAAGTAAATATGTTTTATTAAAATATTCATATTTATATTCACAAATGAAGTAGGTAAAGAGAAAGTCGTTTTTTTCATATTTAATGAATTATGGTACTCACAGTTGGTCGATTTATTAAACTACGACATACGATCTAACATACATTGTAATTATTAAATATTGATTACCATAGATATATGAATATCGTATTTATAACACTTTTTAACAATTGTATTTTTTTGAAATTTAAATCATCGTTATCTTATAACTGTAGGAAGAATAAGTTATGACAAAAAATTAATTTTGCAAATGAAAATAAATTACAATCAGGTGAAAATAAGGAATTAATACTGGCTGAAACAGCCGCCATATAACTAAAAAATTAATAAATAAAAAATGGCATTGATCATGTTAACTTAAAAATGTCAACTGTTGGGTATAAGCCTCCTCCAAAGATCTCCATAACAACCTCGCGACCTTCAACAGGTCTGTCGTGTGGTGCGGCTAAGAATAGTACCACCCTATACGTTGTCGTTGGCTTCATAAAAGGCCTTGGGGATAAAGAAGGGGATGAACAACAGCAACATTTGAGTATCACAACTGATTGTGAGATATAAGTCTTATAAAAAGTCAATAAATAGGTACAGAAAATAACTAAAAACAATACTTTGATTTTTAATTAAAAAAAAAGAAAGGTGGCAAAATATTTCAAAATAACTTCAATTTATTTAGTAATATTTATTAAGATAAATCCATAAATTAAATTAAAAAAAACAAATTAGATTCATAAAACAAAGCTCCTAGCTCTCTATAAAGTTCATTAGTCTTGTCTACAAGAGACAGAAACGTAATTAATTAAGTCAAAGGACTTGCTTAACTGCAACGCAACATCTGTCTTGTAAATATGTTTAGGTATCTTGTCACTTGAACCTAATTATAAATGCCTATTAGTCTTGCAGCCTCTGTGAACTCTTTGAAATATCTTTCACAAAATTAAGATCATATTTATAATAGAACTATAGGTATTTTTAATCTGTAAAATTGTTTATCATTTTCGAAAACTTCGAATATCTCAATTATAGGCATTTATTTTCATAAAATTATTATAATATTTTGAGTAATTTATTTTTCACAAAAATTGTTGCCTATAAATTTGTTTCACTTGATAACGTATAAAGTTTGAAACAAATGTCAATTGTAGTTTAATAATATTTATGTTATTATGCTTTACATATATACATAGCATCATGCCTTTTTCCCGTGGGGGTAGGCAGAGACTACGTCCTTCCATTTTGTAGCATCTTGATACACGTCTTTCTCTTTTTCTACTTTCATGAGCGCTTTCATACATGCTCGTCTGTTATGGGTACTTTTCACATGACCTTTGTTTAAGACGTTCGATTTGGTCGAGATACGTTCGCCTAAGTCGACCATTACCGACGTGCCCGGTCATCCTCGCCTTGTAAATTTGTTTCGTCAATCTTCTGTCGTCCATCCATTTCATGTGCCCGAACCAACCAAGCATTCCTTTTTTCTATCTTAGTCACTACATTCTCACATTACACAACAGCATTTTCTTATCATACTATTCTTTAGATGAATTATATGAATTAATATTTACATAATAAATCTATATATAAACAGGCAAACAAAAACAGTTTAGTATCATTTTCTTCTCAGTTTGTCAACTGATTTTCTTTTTTTTTTCATAGATTTAATAAAACTTTATTAACAAGGTGAATTAATTCCTATTATTGTAATTATTTAAAATCTGTTAAGCTATCTTCAACAAAATAATGGCAAAAATATATTTAAAAACATAATTGTGAAAGTGTAAATTGTTATCCTTGTGAGTGTAACATTGTTCATTTTATTACTCGTCCGTATGTTGAGGAAAACCAACACACTCGTTGTAAATATTTGTGTCATCTTAAGATCGTTTGAGTCATGATATCTCTGTTATTATTCATATATTAATGTATTTCAATTTAAATGACTTTAACTAGTGCTCACCTGTTTGAAGAAATTCGACCTTAATCTTGTCAAAAAGAAAACCTGTATGGTAAATGTTTTTTATTAACAATAACACTAACGACCGGTTTCAACGTGCTATCTAAATCTGTTTTTTACCTACACACATCCTAAATTTCAATCAGATTTTATCTAAAGTGTTTCTATATCCGATATTAGGTAACCTTCTCGAATTTTAATCTGTATCCGTCATCAATCTAGCTAGCGATATTTAATTTAAAAACCAGTTAATATGAAAACACTTTACTATTATCGTCTCAATAGTCACTAAAAGATTCTATTATATAAATGACGAACATTCCAATTAATGTGTTGAGTACCCATAAAAATAAGACAATAGAAAGCCAATAGGTAAACAATGGAAAGCTGGCGTAAACGCCAGGTAAGTGTTCAAGGGGTTAAAAGACTTATATTCTTTAAAACATAGTTGCATACCCAACATGTAAAAATAGTTAGAATAAATATTTGATAGCGATCAATATTTTTAATGTGAAGCGATCATGGCGTAGTGGCTAGTGCTGCCAGATTCCGCGTCAATGGATACGGGTTCGAGCCCACTTATCTAAATCTAAAATCAGAATGAGCTTTCAGTGAAGGAAAACATCGCGAGGAAACCATAGTATGGTGGTAGAGCATTTTCTAACAATGCCCGCCTGGGTCGCTACCATCCTCAAGTTTGAAAACCTGTCACCAAATACCAATAGGTGTATTCGTATTCCGTCAGCATCATTTGAGAACCATTACTGCTAGGCTTAGTGTGTTTACTATCTCGGACCACATCGTCACTCACATCAGGTGAGATTGTGGTAAAAGCGCTGAGCCTATGCCGTGTAAAAAAAACTTATGTCACAGTTCTGATAATTTAATATTTCGACGTATAGAAATTATCGTATTTAGCTTTATCAACAAGTTATATTACGAAGGGTGATAAGTTATCCCCTGCAGAGGTAAACAACGCGAACGGGGTCAACGCAAACTGATTTGTATAATTCTCACGACCGGCTTATCTTGAGATTTTTTCGATTCACGGCGTGTTGCGGATGAACGGGTATTTAATGGTTTCGCCACACAGCGGGCGGATCGGGACGCAAGCGCGATGTTTCGATAGCAGACATCGCGTCGACGCAAGCCTTGCACGACCTCTTCTATAGTAAAAGCACGCTGGCGTCTCGACCCGCCCGCTGTGTGGCGAAACCATTAATTTGTCGACTAGTATGTAGATGCATCTTCAGTTGGCATACAGTACTCGTGGAGCGCACTCATTCACCAAATCGTACGGTCAATTGCGCGATACACGTAATCGTCTTTATTAAACTTTATTTCATACCGGAGTGAATTATATCTTGTAGAAATATAAAGTTAACAGATTTTTTTTTGTTTTTCTCTTGGTGACTAAAAAGTGTTGTAGTCAAAAGTGTATTTATAAATTAGTGGAAAAATTAAATTAAATAAATGTAAGAATACATAAACATTATACCATTTGAAAAACATAACGTCCACGGTACCATGGCATTGTAAACAGCGCGATATTATTTTACTAGGTGTGTTTAAATATATATCTATACTAATAAATAAAATTGAAGTGTCTGTTTGTAATGTAAAATATTGTTTTTAATTAAATGCATATTAATGTATATACGATACCTACACCAAAAATACAACTTTTAACATTTTTGTCTGTCTGTCCGTCAGTTTGCTTGTTCCGGGTAAACACCGATAAACCGATTTTGACGGGGTTTTTTTTGGTAGATAGCCGAAGTTACTCCGCGTAACTTTTGATTTTCGCAATAAATTAGGGTTCCGCGTAAAAAAAATTAAAAAAATTAAAATATACAATTGAATGAAATCCGATTAAATGCACAGTTTCATAGGGTTCCGTATAAAAAAAGTAAAACCTAGTGAAGAACATATTATTAAACACGGGCGCAGCCGCGGACACACAGCTAGTGTCAAATAAACGAAAATAATTCGTTTTGTGATAATTTATTTATAATGTAAGCATATGCAACGATACACTGTGTGTTTGTGAATAGACGATTGTTGGCTTAAATTGATGGATGGTCTCGGCCTGAATAAAGAACGGAAGTAGCCCGATGTTGTTGATTGCCAATGTTATTTCTCGTACCATTACGATGACGAATATCCTCTGTGATTCTGTCTTATAAATACAATAAACCAAAGAAATGGGTGCTTTATAGCTTCGATCGTCGCTTGTTTTAAACGTTTAGAAATTCTGAAGTTGACTTAACGACTACAACTTCGTACAATTAAACTATGCATGTTTTCATGATAAACATTATTATAATGGACTATAAAATTGTTAGAGTAATTAATGTGTATTAAAAGGTAATAATTTATTTAGAACGCATTTTATTACCTAAAACACTGGAGTATATTTTTTCTGTTTATGTTTCGGTTATGTATATTGAAAAAAACTAATGAAGATTACACATAAAAAAAAAATATTATGTATATTATGAATTTACATTAATAAATTTAAAGGAGAAAAACTAGAAATAATTAAGTAAAATTATTTTTAAAGTATTCGCGTCATACGACAAATAATTGTTGATATCTACCCGCAACAGTAGTATTAAAATGTACGGAATTGACTAACTGTTTTTATCGCCACAAGAATCAACAGATTTGAAAAAAAAAAACATATTCGCTTTTTAATTTATAGATACAGTTTTTTTTTATTAAATACATATGAATGTGTGTACGGTACCTTTACCAAAATACAATATTTGATATTTTTGTCTGTCTGTTTGTTCCGGGTAATCTCCGGAAAGGCTGGGCCGATTTAGACGATAACTGAAGTTTACTCCGCGTAACTAAGGATATTTTTGATTTTCGGAAATAATTAGGGTTGCGCGTAAAAAAATTAAAACTCATAAAAAAATTATAAACCTCGATTCAATGCACAGTTTTGAATTTATGAGAAATGTTTTTACTTTACTTAGTAATAAAAAAAATCAGGAAAATAACTTGGGTTTCGTATTAACAAAATTAAAAAGCAGTCAATAATATAAGAAACGCGAACGTAGCTGCGGGCACAAGGCTAGTATATTATAATTTTATTAACCGATTAAAATAATTCAATTTAGACATTGTATTTAATAATATTCATTTAACGCCTTGAGCACTTGCCTGGCGTTTATGCCAGCTTTCCATTGTTTTCCTATTGTCTTACTCGACACATTAATATTATATTGTTTTCAATAAATTTAACACCAATCAAATGTCCTATTAAAAACTAAAGTATATTTTTAAATCGAGTGTACTTAAAATAAGTCTAAGATAAGATAATATGTATTGTATAATGTATATATACTATTTACATGTAATAACTAATAGGTTTGACGTGTAATCATTAAGTAACCTAATAACGGTTAATGGTCTACATGTCGATACGGAATCTCGAAGCACTTACGCACGCGGTTATACATTATGTAAAACTAATAATGAAATGACATCACTAATAATAATTATCATTTTATACGAACATATCGATCGACAATCTATTTAACAGTCCAATATAATAGGACCTATTGAAACGAATTCATTCTCCCCATTTATGGAGTCAATAGTATAGAACTGGAAGGGGCATAGGGTTCTTAATTTGTTGGCGTCATGTGCTTATTAACAACTGCATGTTGTACCCAATTTTAGTAGAACAGTCAGTGTGTCGCGCGCGCAGCAGGCCACCCGTGCCGTTTTTCGGATAAACACGCTTATCTAATGAAAGCTAGTTTGATAGTTTCAATATTTGTTCAGTTTGGGATGTAGGGCATTACAAATACAAATATATCGTTGGAGACCAGATTTTATTTATGTAAGAAGTTACATTATCATAATTCAATAAATAAACTATATATACGAATTCGATTTCTTAAAATTAAGTGAACACAGTATTAAATATATGCACACAATGACGCCTCTTTCTCATAAGTCTACATCACTATTACATATTCCTAATTGCTGTGATCCTATTATAAACCTTTCTCTTCTTTTAGCATTGTTTTTTGAGTTTGTCTTTTTTTTGAACATCTTGTATCTGATCGTAATACGTTTGTTTAGCCTAACCCTAATGGATACTCAGTCACCCTATTTCTATAAATGTGTTTTACATAATAATTTACAATGAAAAGTAGTAAATTAATAAAATATGTATTGTCAAACAGGTGGTAAAAGTGGTTTATCAGCGAGTTCCAGCCGATCTACAAGTCCATTGGGACAAGGAGCGGTCAGTTTTATTCCACGAGCACCGAATTCTTCCTCTGGGTATGTCTTAATGTTAGATAATATAAGAATAGAGTCTATTTCTTTCAGTAATTTACTGCAAGTATAAATCGATAATTTTATCCAATAATCTATAAAGTCAAATTTTCGTTGCATACTCTATAATGAAAACAAATAATAAATTACTCCGTTATTATCTATCTTAATCCAAATTAAAGCACAGAATTTAATTATTACAACTAACATAATTGTTTATTATGTCACCAACTATAATGTTTCATTTTTCAACAATTTTTATTTTTCACAGATCGCGACCAAACTCGTCCCTTCTTGCACCTGGTAGCAAAATACCCTCTACGATAACACAAACACAACAACATTGTCAAACTCCGACTAGTCAAAATAACACGCCCACAAAACATTCTATGCTGGATAAATTAAAACTATTCAATAAAGATAAAATTAGCAATGACAAGCAAAACAGTAAAAGTACCGCTGTATCAAAACGAACTAGTTCTTCTAGTGGATTTTCTTCAGCAAAGAGTGAACGATCCGATTCTAGTTTAAGCTTAAACGAATCTCCCAATGCTCCTAATGCTCACAGCAAATCAACTAGTTTAGCAGGACCGAAAACTTTAAGGCAACAGCATGATACATTATCAAAAGATAAATCGGGCAAAAGTGTCAAACCTAAATTAGCAACTTCCAAATCTCCTAAAAGTTCTTCTACTAACTTAAGTAAGACTAATAACACTAAAAACAATAACAGCGAAAAATCTAAAAATAGCCCAAAACTCCCTGCGAGAGAAAAAGATTCCAAAATGGCTCCCCTTAAATCTATAAGCAATACCAAGTTAAATCAAATTGAAGATCATACTAAGAATCCCAAACCGAAAGTGGATAATAAAATGATAAAATTATCAAGTAGTCAAATGAAGTTGAGCGAACAAAGAACAGATGGAATAGTTTCTAAAAGTCATGAAAACGTATCAGCCGTAGCTAAAACGCTTGCGAATCAACAACATGCTCAATCTGGTGGAGCTCTAGGTATGGCAAATCATACTGGAATACCAAAACCTACAGCTGCTGTGAAAGGAACTTTTAAAATTTCAAAAGATGATAGACATGTTATACATAAAAGTACAAATAGTCAATTAAGTCCTATACAAAGTAATTCTAGTTTAAATTCTAATAATAACGTAAGTGCACTTCCATTTAGTAGAGAGCAATCTAATTTAAGTAAGGATATTACACAAAAACAGACCTTAGCAGTATCTCCTATGCCTGTAGTGAATTCTGTAAATCAAACTCATAATTCGCAAATGTCTGAAAGTTCGCACTCAAATTCTACACATAGTACGACCGGACAGCATTCAAATTCTAGTGATAGTAGTGTTATATACCGTCCATCTAGTGAATCTGGGTCTGAGATTTCAAAAACTGGTAGTCATAATATGCAAACTAATAAAAGATTAGATATGAATGCTACATACATAAGTGAAGTCATTAATGAAGCAGAGATTTCTGAAAAGGAAGCAGCTCAAAGACGACATATAGATGATATGATACCCAAACAATCTTACGATCCAAATAAAACAGTCACGGAGCTAAATAAAAAACTTGAAATGGACAGCAGATCTAGTACTCCGTCACACTGTCGAGATAATTCTTTGGGCGAAGATGATAATCCTTTAATGAATGTATTACCCATGAGGCCATTATTAAGAGGCTACAACAGTCACTTGACACTACCAATGAGAACATCAGGTTTAGCACAGAAAAACATTCCAGGATATCCTCACCATGCTAATACAGTTAAGGCTAATTTTGGTCGAGAAAACATAGGTTTACGAGAACGAATGAATTATGGACCAGGTTTTTCGAATCCCGATTATTGTGATCTTGAAGTTGCCTCTGGTTATATGTCTGATGGTGATTGTTTAAGGAGAATAAACATAGGTGAAATGGAATGTGTCAGAAACAATGATGTTATGGATGGATACATGTCAGAAGGAGGTGTGCCTCACTCTACGGACGCCGTATGAACTATCAACAACCATCGCAGCTGCAACAACTGGATGAAAGGTAAGAATTATTTCAATTAATATACATTTATACAATATTGAGCTTCGTGTACTATTGTTGAGATACAATACAATTCAAATTAAAACACTCTCTGGGGGGTGGAGATTCATTGCCGTAATGGGATTAAATTCTCCTGGCTAAGATTTCGCTTTTCCAGCCACCCCTCTCGATCCCTATAATTTGTATGTTTAACATTTTTTTTTTATTTAGGTGTACTTATTACATACATATATTATTGTAATAATTGGACATAGTTGTTTCTAATACTTTATTAACTCCTTGAGCACTAACCTGGCGTTTACGCCAGCTTTCCATTGTTTTCCTATTGTCTCATTTTTATGGGTAATCGAAATATCAATATAACTTTTAGAGTAATGCACTGAATACTTAATTATAAAAAAAAGAAACTATTATATGTATGCGAGAGAAAGTAACAAGCATATTTAGTATTATAATAAACTGATAACTATTTTTTTTTCCACCTGAACCAGGTTACTTACTGGAGTTTAACCAAATTCGAAACCTTTTTATTGATTCGTATACAAATTTCTTATTAGAATATGACAAGATATTAATGTTTGCGTTAGATAATACTTAACAAATTTTAGTTTTTATATAGAATATATATATAATATTTTATATAGAATTATATAGAATGTAATGTAACCCTACATTGCATTCTACAGGCAGCTGATTCTAAATAGATAAATTAATAGTTTTAGGTAATTTGATTTGATATAAAACTTATTTTGACAGGTTAAGGAATAATAATAATTCGCTTAATATGTTAATTTCCAAATCGAATCACATCTTTAACATACTTAAATAGCGTGAACGTGAGAAAATCTATTTTCCAGTGGCGTTGGTACGGCCTCTCTCGATCCACAAGTGGTCGGCCCGCCTTTAGGCGTATTTCATAACGTTAGTTCATAGTCTCTTAGACTTTAATAGATTGTCCTTTGTTCAGTTTTAAAGTATGAGTTATTTTATTTTCGTCTTCAAAGTTTAAGTCTTCAAATATATAGTTTTACAAATCTTCCATTGATAAAATAAACTTTATAATTCCGGCTATGAACACAATACCAAATTTTTAAAATCAACAATTTTTAAAACACAAATATAGAAAAAATGTTCTTGTGTATATATTCTTCCCTGTTATCATTATATATTATAATTAGTGAAATAAAGAACTTTAAGTGTCATCGTTTTATTTATACGTATCTATTGATTGGGATTATTGATTGGGATATTCGTTGATACAGTCTTTGTGAAGCCCGGGTTCTTATTTTGGTGTGTCTTAGTGTCACTAATGCCGCGGAATAATGTGCCTTAACAGTCCGAGTAAAGCGGACTATATCTTAGTAAAGACGTACATGACGCACTCACACCGTCGCAACGTTAGGGTGGGGCGAGTGTCCAAAATCGATACTCCTACGCTTCACGCCGCTCGCGCCCCGCGCGCACCCTTCTACCTATGATTGCTGTGACCCTAACCACCCCTAACAATATCTTACTATTCGGAACCTTAAAAATATGAACATAAAGCATAGGTACCCTTACTTCAATTACATCTGACATCTCACATTTTTTTCTATGCACATCGTTCAATGCCATTGCTATCGTATATTCCCGCGTCAGTCTACGATTAATCGATTATGGTAAATAGATTCCTCAAAGTAAATTATTTTGTTTAATTATTTTTAAGAATGTATGTGATAATTATATTATTCACGCATGAACATATACATCTTGGTGTCGATTTAAGTGATTGTTTAAACGTCAGTATAAGCTCAGCGGGTGCGGGTGTCGTATAGTAGACTGGCTGTGGTGACGCTAGCGGTGGCGGCGCCAGGCAGGGCGGGCGGCACTCAGCGGCGCGCACTAGCGGCGTGCGGGCGCGCTATACTCGCCGCCCGCTCACACACGCACGTGACAAACTTTCCCGATTTCCTTAACAGAAAATGTAAATCTGTTGCCGGCATCGATCGTTTCACCAACAGACGCGCGCTCCTTGAACTTAGCACGATGACTACAGCTGGCGCCGTGGATCTGTACCGCGATTAACAAAGGATCGAAACGCGACGATTTTTCCATTTTCTGATCTCTCCGATGTTTATTGGTGTTAGTTATTGTGTGTTAGGGGGATGTAGTGAGTAATATGTGTCGTGCCTATAGCGACGCGATCTCGAGTAAGCGGGAAGACGATTTGTTGATATGGAAGAAAAACAATTTGATGTAATTATAAATACATTACAAAAATAATAAAACAGACTATTTATAATGTAAGATCAGTGTTGCCTTGCTATGTGTCTTTATTTTTCGCATTATACGTTGTAAGCTTACGGTGCTTTATAGACGATAGCTTTAGTATTACAAGAAGCGAGTTAAGTTTGCAAGGATGAACTTTATTGGATATGAACTAACTAAATTAATCGGTAAGAATTAATTCAAACTATATAATTACATTCTATTGTTCGTTATTAATTGAATTAAGTAATCTGGGAGGCAATAACCCTGTAAGCATCTGGCTCTTCTTAGCAAAGTAAATATGTAAATACTGTGAGACATGTGGTCACCATTCCCAGCAAAATATCGCTTATTCAATAGTTTATGATACTAAGTAACAATTTACAAAAGCTAATATCTATACTATCTATATGATACATCAAGTTATGTTATTGTACTTTATGACTTTTGGCAATAAAATACACAGTTAGTGACCCAAAGCGATTCATCCGTATAAAGTTATTACCTCGAAATCTGCAGGGTAGCGATGGGGTGAATTTAAACCTTTCCATTATAAGTAATCCTTCTAGTCATAGAGTTTACAGTTTTATAAAACGTTAAAGTTAAGCTTTATATAAATTTTATTTGTTTATTTAATCTATAGTAATAAATAAAATTAAAGTGTCTGTTTGTAATGTCATTTTTTTTTTTACTGAATAGATATGAATTAATATACGATACCTATACCAAAAATATAATTATTAAAATATTTGACTGGCTGTTTGTAATGGGTAATATCCGGAACGCCTGGACCGATATGGACGTGACTTTTTTTGGTAGATGGCTGAAGTTACTCGTGGTAACTTAGGGTACTTTTAATTATCGAAAATAATACGGGTTCCGTGTAAAAATATAAAAATTTGAATATAATCCGATTCAATGTACACTTTTACGAGCAAGTGCTATAATTTATGAAAAACATTTTTACTTTATCTTAGAACTAACTTTTTTTTTTTTTTGTAAAATAATTAGGTTTCCATACAAAAAAATTAAAACGCATTGAAGAATATATGAAACGCAGGCGCAGCCGCGAGCACACAACTAGTATAAAATTTCCATACTTATCTTATGCAAATCAAAAGAGTGATAATTTTAATTTATACTTTATAATTCTATAATTTAATTTTTTTTCTTTATTTTCCATAAAAGAAATATTAAAATATGTGTACAATAAGTGTAAGAATAATATTATATGTAAATTAAGTTTTAAATTCACCACATATAACTTTGTTCCCCCGTGTAATCGAAATTAACAGACCGCAACACTACGTATGTTCGACGATTATAGAATTTGTTATAGATGAAAAAACCCTTTTAATTAATGTCGATTGCGAATGTTTACTTTTTGGACTTTTAAATTCAAATTGAATTTCTTTTGTTTTTATTTTCATGAACTGTCAGTTTCGACTGATTATTTTAATAAATGTTTACAATGGGTAAACTATTTATTGATCATAAGATAATTTATTTGCAAAAACAAACTTGTATATTATGCTGAATTAACTTATTTTTTATGCATTAACAATGTATTATTATTTAAAGACTCATTAATTCTTTATAAAACCTTTTTAAATGTTGACATTTTAACATGTTTTATCAGATACAAAAATAATATCCTACAGAGTATAGTTAACCCCTTGACTTCCTTCCTTTCCATCGTATTAGGTATGTGTATTTTGTTTGAAAATTAAGACACGCGTCTCAATGAGAAACTCAAGAAGATTGTTATAGGTAATGTTCTATACTAGTTTCGAAAAATAATAACTGACACAGCGGTTGCTACTGTAAAACGATTTTTTTTCGTCGATAATTACATGAATTAAGCGGGTCGGTAAATACTATGGCCTAATATGTACCATATCTGATATCTGATGATTTTACTTATATTACTTATATTACCTTACTTATATTTAAATTTCATTTCAACTTCTTTAGGGGCGTTGAGCGATTGTCGGTAGGGGAAAAGCTTATAGATTCGCGTTACCAACGATGCTATAAAATCAGCCATCAACATGGTACAGTATGTTAAGTATAAGATGCCGTTTAAGTGTTGGCACTTTTGTGTTGCCACATCTAAAATATTTTATCAGAAATGGTTATTTCAAGTGTATTTTATTTGAAATTTATTTCACTTTTGATAAATTGATGCGTCTTAAAATATTAATTCTAAAATTAACAGTTTTGTCTATCGTTTCGTGTTTTCACCTCTGTCTGCAGTACCCATGGTTGCCAATTATTATAATTAAAATTATTTAATTTGTTGATAAAAAATACCGTTAAAATGAATTGTTATTATGTTTGTTAATCATAATATTCGAAACATGTCCTATGTTAGTGTCGTCAAGCGTCGGTACATTAATTTTACCAGCTTTCAGTGTGGCGATGTGAAAGATCTTTAACCGCTTACCCTCGTCAAAAAACTAAGACACTTTTATTGTTACAGTTGTACAGTCTTCATACTTAAATCGTTAGTCGAATTGGTTAATCAGGATAGTAAATTTTGTTTTCATTTATTACTTTTTCATATTGTGGTAAGAAAAGAGTAGAAAGAAAAAGAGAAGCAATAATGGCATAGTTGGTAGTGCGGTCTGATTCCTCGTCAGTGGAGGCAGGTTTGAACCTATCTAACCAACTCTAATAATACCCATGATATATCGGTGAAGAAGAACATCGTGCCGCCTGGGTAGCTTTCACCCTCAAAATTTGAAAAACCTGTCACCAAACACCATTACGGTTGTTTCGGCAGTATCTTGAGACCACATCGTCGCTTAACATCAGATAAGATTGTGGTCAAAGTGCAAAGTATATAAATAAAAGAGAAATTAACATAAGTAGTATTACATACGACTGTCGTTCTGAGGTCTCGGGTTCGATCACCGGGTCGGGTCAAGTGATATTGGATTTTTCTACTCAGTATTATCCCGGAGTCTGGTATTTGTGTCCGATATGGCGACAGGCTCGCCTCCTGTCATATCTGGGACGGAACTAAGCTCGGCGAAATGCGGGTGGTATAGTTCGCTATTTCACCTCTGCCTAACCCTTCAGGGATAACAGGCGTGAGCATATGTATATATGTGTGTTATTATTATGTACACTTATTTTAATATACATATGTTCGCTTCTAGTTTCTTATTTATTCATAATTCCTGTAATAATTTTATATAAAGGTATAATTTTTGAAACACGTAACAACTTGTAATCAGTTTTTAGTGGAAGTAGTTATGTGATACATATGTATCAATAACTATAGTATGTATGTTCTCAATTTTTAAGGTTATTTGGGGTCCGCACAGTATGTCTTCCTCTTCCATACACCTCTATTAGCCATCATGTCCCTGTTCACTATTTTTGTTTTCATAGTCTTTCATCATAACCTAACTCACTATGTCCATCTTTCATTTATTTAATATTTGTAACACTTTTAAATTTTGTAATATTTAAAGCAGCAAGCAGTATAAATATAATATTTACCGTTTATAAAGATGGATTATTCTAAAAATAAAGCTCTAATTTGATTTTGTATAGACTAAAATTTATTTTCATTATTGTCTTTTCATTCTCATACACATATCAGATTACAGCAACACTACAGAAAAAACTCAACATAGGTGGATTTCTTTAATTTTTTAAGCCATATTTTTCATAATACCTAATTTTACGTTTAAATATTTATCAAACAATCGTGTAGGACACTACAATAATTTTTTTTTATAGATATTTTTAGCTTAATACAAACGTTTGATTTTAAATTAATAGTTGTTATTATTACTAAATCCTCCCTAAAGAGTACTTAGATAGAAGAGTGGGTAGATATATCAAGGAGCCTGTTTACTTTATAGATAATGAGGTACATGCTAGGAGAAGGTTCTATAGAGAAGATCCGTCATCATTAGCGCGAGGCTTCGGGCGCCCATTTTTTCATTAGGACTCCAATGTTTGAAATGACAACGGCACAAGCATAGGAAAATTACGGGGGATACGGAGATGCAGATTAAAGTTCGGCTTTTCATGTTTATAGAGGCTTTATTATTTCGGTATAGAACATGGGTTATTTGAACATACTACTATAGAGTTCACTCATTCCGTAATTTCTATCGTAGTATTTTTTGAAGCGAAGACTTATATAGAGGTGTTGTGTGGTCCTTGGTAGGGGTAAAGCTTATAGCTTCGCGTTACCAATGCTATGGCATAAGCCGCCAATATGCTACAGTATGTCAAGCATATGATGACCAGCGTAAAAAAATTCTCCTGGTCTCGACGGAATCAGGAATGAAGTCTTAAAGCTTATCCCCAACCCCTGTCGATGCGAAGATGCGAATCTTTAATGCAGCCATCGAAAATCATTACTTCCCAGCCGCCTGGACAGTTGCCGCAGTGACAAGCCTGGTAAAGACGCCAGGCTTCCAGATAGTTACCGTCTCATAACCCTACTCAAGGAGCCCTGGCGTAGTCTTGCAGTATTCTTCGAAGTCGCCAAGGCCTTTGACAGGGTCTTGCACGTCGGACTTGTTTACAAACTCAATCAGTTATCCGCGACTCTTTAGTACATATTAATCGCGACTACCTTTCTAAACGTAGCTTCCGCTTCAGAGTCGAAAACACCCTCTCATATCCCGCCCAAGATCCATCTCACCCGATCCACCCAAGACTCTATTCTGGTGACTGTTCTCTTCAATCTTTATCTCTCCGATCTTCCGCGTCTTCCAGACGTGAAGATAGGTCTTTACGCGGATGACATTGTTATCTTTTATTCATTCCGACAGAAAATGATTCTCAGAGCTCGCGTCCAAAGTGTCGTCGACACCATCAACTCTTGGTACAAAAAGTGGCGCATATCCATCAATCCTGAAAGAGTGCCGCTATAACGTTCAACAGAGCACGCATTAATAAAACCTCCCCGCCCTATTAATATACTATTTTCCTTAAACTTATTCTTTGATTACTATGGCTGACGACAAGGGTACTTTAGGACATAAGTAATAAAATTTTGCTTGCCTGCAAATTTAATATTTGAATGGCCCCTTATAACGTAAAATATAAGCTAAAATATATGATTTCATATCTAACTTTATTACTTTAAGATATGAATAACTGTATTCCGGGATTAAGTTGGGAGGTTTTATCCTCGACTTAAGTATGATAGGATTATTAAATAGACGTTTTTATTGTTAGTTTATTATAGTTCATATGATATTTAAATTACACATAATTGAACAAGCCATTGTGAAAAGTACCAAAAAAGAAGAAGAATTATTATTAATGGCTTAATGCTAAATCATACACGAAAGTAGCTGTTTTATTTACAACCGCAATAATACTGCATTGCATCTTATGCTTAAAGAATAATGAAAACGTCCATAGTATACTGTGACATATAACTAAATTAATAACGATTATAATATAATAAGTAATCTAACTTTAACGCATAGTTTTTAAATTATAAAATCATCATCAATTAAAACTCATAAAAAAATTTAATAAAATCCGATTCAATGTACAGTTTTACGGGCAAGTGTTTGAATTTATGAAAAATATTTTTACTTTATCTTAGTCCAAAAAAATTAGGAAAATAATTAGGGTTATAAAATATATTAAAATGCAGTGAAGAAAATATGAAACGCAGTCCCAACCACGGCCACATGGCTAGTATAAAATAAGTCTAAAAGACTTCATCAGATATAATATTTTCTAGCTAAAACAATTGTGCATATAATATATAAATCATATAATATATAAATCTGTCCACGTGTATGTGACTAAATTCCTCCTAAACGGCTGAACCTATTTTAATGATATTTTTTGGGTCTATTCCTGAGGATTCGAGAATAGTTTAGATTCACAAGCAAGCAAGCAAGAAGCGATTAGTATCACTCTTAATAACTTTCTAACCATATAGAAAAAACATCAATAAACTTTTCCGCTAATAATAGTAATGAAAATAGAGATTTATACATCTATATCTATAAAAACAAGGTCTCGTTAGTTACACCATCTATAATTCAAGAACAGCTGAACCGACTTGTATTATCTTAGATTTAGTGACTTTATCTCCAACCTCGAATAGCAGAATAAATTATTTAAAACAACAAAAAGTTCACGGAAAAAGAGTTATCAAGGAAGTTCATTTTCTCATAAATTTTGTTCGGTACCTATGTGTTTATTGATTCTTAGGTGGTACAAGTTCGCATTGGTGGATTTTGGTTTCACTAATGCAATGGGCAAAGGTAGTGCGTAAATGCATAGCCCTCATAAAAAAAAATATGAAAGAAATTCATTTTCACATAAATTTTGTACGGTATCTAAATATTTATTGATTCTGTAGTGGATTAAGTTCGCCGAGTCGGCTAGTTTATAATAATTTAGCCAAAAATCTTATTAAAATATAATTTATTCATACATTTTGTATAGAATAAGATACAATGCTATTCAAAACCGCAAAGGTTGAAACTACGTCTAATCTGTTGCTGTTTACTTAACCTGCCTTCAGTACGAACAATTTCCCGGTTCTTTTCATTTGCTTCCTTTCCGAGAGGGTGACGTTTCTCGCTTTATAATTGTCGCGCGTACTCTAAAACGGAATGCAAGAGATGTGGACTTAAAATTGCATGTTTTTTTTATATTCAATTATTAAAAAAATGTTTTAAATATATAATTATTATGATATGAATATGATATGATATGAAGTCTTTGTAAAAAAACCGGGCACCTAAGGATATTTACGTTCTATGGTCGATTTCAGTTAATTAAATACAATTATTTGAAGTAGACTGTATACGTACAACCGTGTAAATTAATATGCGTGAAGTGAATTTTGGCCTGAACCTCTTTCTTGTGATATTTATTGAAGTAGAGAAAAAATCTAAAGTACCCGTTCTTTTTTTTTGCAAAAAGATTTATATTCACCATTTGATTATCAATTTTCAACTATATTTTTATTCTAAACTGACCTTAGGTATATTACTACATTTTAAACTTACGTTGCTCTTAAAATCATGAAGATACTGACTTAATAATTAACATAACAGAGTTCATCAGCTTCATTCAAAGGGCTTCATTGAATATGAATGAGTTCAATAAGGAATGATTAATGTCCAATCTGAACGTTTCAGTTATTTGCAAATCGAAACAATTAAGTGTAGATCACTTAGGTCTTGTATTTGTTACTTAATTTTATTGAATCTCATACTCTGAATTAGTATTAACGATAATAAATTGAGATAAAATATCGTAAAGTTCAACGACCTAGCAACATTTATAAACGTTGACATCTGTGCCGCAGAAGGTCTGGGTCTGAAACTCAGAGTCTGTTAGTACATAAATTGAATATTTTCATATGTTTTTTTTTTAAATATATACTAAATAGACTTAAATAAAAATTACAAGAATACACATACATATATATTGTAAAGATGAGATCAGAAATATGAGAGTCAAGTATTTTAACATTACTTATTTGTAAGAGATAATCTAAAGTAAATGCATGTATGTTAATAAAATTAAAACCATAAATTAATAAACGTTTGATCTTAAATTTATTATCCTAATGCAAACTCAATTTATAGACGGTCTGCTCTAAGGGTATAATAATGCATGCAAGGCATTCGAATTCTTTACGACATAATACTTCAGCGAACTTTCCGCGCTATATACGATAAAAAAATAAAGTTTACAATTGACGTTCTTTGAAAGTAGGCTACAGCGACATGTTGCGCATCGACCGACTCCGGGAGGTCTGGAGTATGTACGTACGCCTTTTATCAGCTACCATCAATTTGAATGGCTTTGTTCGTCCGATCTGTGTTCGGAGTAACCTATATCCATCGCTTTGATCTCCAACATACTAAGTGCAACATATCTGTTAGGTACTCTAAATTGAACGAATAGTCCTCGTTGATGTTCATACAAAGGTAATCAATAAGGTGTCATGTAGGAGAGATAAAGAATTTTCTCCACGGATAATAATCTTATTAAAAAAAAGTCAGAAAAAAACAACTATATTATTAATTTACATTTTAAATAGTTTTCAGTACATAGTATGTAATCTAATTTTGTATTTTTTGTGTTTTAAATAATATTTTATCGTCTATCCCTTATGTTAAGAATGTGTTTTTTATTTTAAAAATTAAAAGTAGGTTTTTTTACTAAATTAGTACTGATTGAACCCAAGACAAAAGAATGATTTTGATTCAATCCTATGTAAATTAAAACTACATTCAGGTCTGGAATTTTCAAATGACAGTTCTAAAATACTTTTTATTTTAAAATTATGTGATGTCTATACAGAATAATGTACTAATTAATTACTATAAAAATATTCGTGTTACCAATGCTGTGAACATCGTAGGATGTCAAGTATAAGCGTTTAAGTACTGGCACTCAAATAATACATAAAAAAATTGTTACTTAAGCAGCCAATCGTATGTTTTCATTGTGAATAAACTTTATATTTATTTTTATTTAAATACACACAATTATTATTCAGAGCACCAATGCATGTAAAAACCATACAAATGTTATATGTGAATTTGGAAATTTAAACTAAAAAAACAGTTTTTCCATAGTTTTGGATAAGATTGGAATTTTCACATCTGTCGGCATTCCCGATGTTCGCCGAGTTTTTATTTAAATGGTGACAGTCATTTAAAAGCTTTGCACGTGCCATATGAAACAAATAAATATAAGTTTTATATTATGTAGGTAATCTATACTAATAAATAAAATTGAAGTGTCTGTTTGTAATGTCAAAATATTTTTTTACTAAATAGATATGTGATATGTGTCTGTCTGTCTGTTTGTTCCAGCTAATCTCCGGAACGGATAGACGAATTTTGATGGGACTTTTTTTGGTAGATAGTTGAAGTTACTCCGTGTAATTTTTGTTTTAAAAAATAATTAGGGATCCGTGTAAAAAAAAATTAAAACTCATAAAAAATTGAATGAAATCCGATTCAATGCACAGTCTTACGGGCAAGTGCTATAATTGATGAGAAATATTTTTACTTTATCTTAGTACTAAATTTTTTTTAGGAAAATAATTTGGGTTCCGTACCTATTCTGAAAAAAAAAAACGCAGGCGCAGCCGCGGGCACATAGCTAGTAATATAAAAGAATGTCCCAAAAAAAAAACAAACGAGAATAATAATATAAGGATATTATTGAGTGTGACACAGACGTTGCAGTCCAATGAGTAGTTACGTGATTAAAATAGCATGATTACTAAGAGCGGACTGTTCGAACAACTAAAGAGCTTCAATTCCCCGGAGGTTTTAAGCATTTCGGTACAATCCACTAGTTAGTACTGTAATTATTCCAAAAATAACTTGAAGTTGAATAAATCATTAAGTGTTACACTCGTAGTTTATTTATTTATAAACTGACTAATCTTGAACACTAACCAGTAATAGTTATCAATAGTACAAAAAATAATAGTATTATTATTATTTTCTTTCCTCATGTCCTCTGCATTTTAATAACCTACCTAATGAATTCGTATATGGCATTCTAAAAAAACGCCATTTTTCGTTTATTCAAACTGACGTTATTAGCTAAATGTCTTTGTGGGAATCATAAAATATTGTATAGATCCTTACGTATTATATAAAAGGTAACGTCTATTTTTTTGTCTGTCCGTTAGTTTGCTTATAACTCGAGCTTATAAAAATCAATTAAGACAATAAATTACGACCGCAATATTCTCTTTGTATTATATACCTACTCTAACTAAATTAGTCATTATTTTCTTAAATATTACTTATCACTTGATAAATTATGCAATGAATTTTTGTTACGATAGGAATTAAAACATAATGAAACAAGAAAACTTTTTAATTTTTATATTTATACATATTTTTATTAGAGATGAGCCGAATATTTGGCAATTTTGCCGAATATTCGGCGATTGTAGTAATTAAAGTTTTGACTGTACTAATCTGTATCTGTTCATAATGATTTTAAACATATCTTTTGGTTCAAGCTCTGGTTTTTTCTGTATTCTTGCCTGTGAGAAGCCGCGATATCTGTAAAATAAATGCTTTCGAGATATGTTGTTATCGAAAAATGCTATACATACCTTGGATTGCCATGACAACCAACGAGTCCATATTAAAAGAGATCAATATCACGACATATCTCTAGACGATCTGCCGACAAAGAGTCCTCTGTTTCTTCTGACTTATTTGCGGTCTGCAAGGCACTATATGCAGAAACAGATTATTTTAGGGAAAATAAAGCCAGAAGAACTCAGGGAAGGACGCCTATAAGATGGGCTGAAACAATAAGGAAGGCGGTAGGCGGCAGCTTGTACCATGCGATACACTCCGCATATGACTGCGCCCAATGGAGATTGTTCGTACATGGTTGCGATCTTCAGCAGTGAGGAAACGAGGAAGAAAAAAAAGGAGTACATAATTGAACATGTTTAATAAATACAATGTTCTGGAAAACTAAAAGTGTGTTGTTTTAAGACTTATTTAATTAAACTAGTCCAAAAAACTCAATGAATTTGCAAATAAAAAGTAACCAAAACAAAAACACATACCTCTGTAATATTTGATTCAATAATAATTTGAGGTGTATATGCGTGTAAGCTACGTGTTTTCCGAAAATAAGGTTCAATATGAAAATCACGTATCCCGAACATTCCGTTGAATATTCGTATTCGGACAAATGTATATTCGGTCCATCACTAATTGTATGAAACATAAAACTACAATCAATATGGCTTACATGTTGTTAATCTTAAATCTGTTTATTTATCTCAAAATACGCTACAAACCAAAATTTGTATAAACAATTGTCGAGTTCATACATAAAAGGAATGTAACTGTCCCGTCATAAAGAAGCAATTTATTTGTAATGACAAGGCTTTCACACTCATGAGTCATGGATTAGGGGAGATTGCGCGCGCACCTTTACTTTAATATTCCTGTAATTAGACTCTATTGGTATCGAATCTAAACGATGGTCATAACTAAGCGCTCTGGATTATTTGTTAATATTTAACCTCGTAAAATAAACCTCTTTAAATATTTAACGTTAATATTATCATATTTATTGCAATATGACAAATAATTGAACAAGTGAAAGAGTTTGTGTACTTGGGACCAAAGGTTACGAGAGATGGAAAGTGTGACGATAATATTGAGGGAAAAGTTTTGTTAGGGAATAGAGTGAATCGGGCCCTGCGTAACTTCATGTGCAGCCAGAAAGTAACCGAAAAGGCGCATTTGGCTTTTCATCGAGGAGAGCTGGTTTCTACGCTTAGATATAGTAGTGAGTGCTGGGTTTAGCAGAAGAAGCATGAAAGTAAGATTAACGCTGTGGAAATGAGAAGTCTGAGAAGTATAGTTGGAGGGTAGATGATTGCCAAAGTCAATAATAATTTGATAAGAAAACGCTGTAGTGTGGTAGAGGATGTAGTGACTAAGATACAAACAGGAATGCTTAGTTGGTTCGGGCACGTAGAAAGGATGGATGACAGAAGATTGACGAAACGAATTTATAAGGCGAGGGTGACTGGGCACGATGGTAAGGGTCGACTTAGGCGAATGTATCTCGACCAAATCGGACACGTCTTAAATAAAGGCCAGATGAAAAGTACACATAACCGTCGAGTATGTATGAAAGCGCTCATGAAAGTAGAAGAATCAAAAGAGTTGTGTCAAGATTGTAGCAAGCAAGTTTTAGCAAGTGGAAGGACGTAATCTCTGTCTACCCCTACAGGAGAAAGGTGTGATACTATGTATGGAAAACTGTTAACTAAATTTTTAAAAATACTGTGCTATTTTTAAATTACAAAGTTTGGTGTATTTGTAGGATATTTGTTGTTATTCAAGTAACTTGCTAAAGATATTGAGATACTCTTCTCACAAATTACGTGCTTCTCTCTTAACTTTAATTATCACAAAGGTTTTAATAATGCAACAGGTTTTGTGATTACTTTAACTGTTACAATAATTACATTACAACTTTGGTGCGATCCACCCTAAGAGTTTTAAACTAACTAATAGTATAGCGTATAAACATTATTTACGAAGTATGTTCCCTTTGTTTCTTAGCTTTGCAATGTTCTCAGCATAAATAACTATAATAATTCATATTTATTTAACATTACAGACGAGGCACCAGTCGTAATAGAGGCATGGAAGGTGGAAGTGGCGTAGTATACAGGGTTGTCGGACGTAACCGCAATAAGACCGACTGTGGACAACAAACCGAACGGCAACCACCAACGCCGCGCCAGGACGCTACTTGGAAGAAATACACCGACTCGCCTGGAGTAGGAGCTCCACAATTGGTATTTATACCCTTTTATTGGAACTAGTGTTCGTCTGTGATAAGAGATTTGACCGTAATTTATTGAAGCAGTTAATAAAAATGCTAACTATTTTGTTTGTCTTTCCTTGTCAATTGCTTAAAGTAAAGGTGTTCGCAAAGGTAAACATTTTGTCCACGCTATATATAAATGTCAAGTCTGGCAATGAAATGTGATTGATAATGCATTGGTAATCGTAAGGGATAATGATAGACTTGTGCCAGTTTCATACCCATATTAGTGTGTGTTGTGTCATTGTATGGTAGAAATGTTTTTTTAATTAATTAAATAAAACAAGCTAAATCGGTAAAGATCAATCAGCAATCCGTAAAATAATATGTGGATTTTACAAGGGTTTTGTTAAGAGAGGGTGTAGTTGTCATTTAATACTTTAATGAAATTATTTTTCTAAAAATCAGCCGGCACCAACTCCTCCAAGTCCGTCTCATGGACGGAAAGGAGACAGACGCGCTGGACACCATTCTCCGCAACACCATAAAAGAGAAAAGCTCACGGCGGCACAGCAGCTTGGCATAGCTCCACATCCTCAGGTATTTTGAATTTTTTACTATATTCGCGCCTCTAGTCTGTCTAGCCTCTAGATTTAAGCCCATGAATCCTTACATTTTTTATTTTGTTTATTTATTCCAAAATTCTGCTAGCGTAAAATTCTTAGATACTATTTAACATTACAAAATGTTTCTCCAATGACTTTTTTTAGTCATGGTTTTAAGTACCGTATTATAAATAGGTACCTAGCAGTTTGGATTCCTTAATTTTATTTTATTTTGTTCTTACTGTTATTTTATTGCAATTTACCTTATGAAACGAGCTGAAATATATATTGATTTAGAAATGCATTCATATAATTAAATGCATTTGCAGTATGCCACAGCCACTCCAGTGGTCAATTGCCCCACTCAACAACATACATCAAGAAGCGGCGGATCTCAGGTAGGGATTTAATTATAAGTCATGTAAATAAAATATTCACAGTAAAACTGATATACTTTTTCTGTTTGACTACCCTCCTACAAAATAATTTTAGCTTCAGTCACCCAGCGGTGGTACGTCTCGCCCATCGAGCGTATCGAGCGGTGGTAACGGAAGCAGTTGCTCGTCAAGTAAGGGAAAGGGTCCTCAGAACTTTGGATATGTGAAAAGACAGAACGGTGTACAGCAAGCGCCAGTGCCTCAACCAAACGGCCCTCCCCCACAACATGGGCATGGTGAGTTTGTATCGATCATAGTTAAAACGGTTGATGATATAAATTCTTTTTGAAATGAATTTTCTTTATGGGCGGATTCTAATCCGCAATCTTTTTGTGTGACGAAATTGTATTATTAATTATTATATTAAGCGATCACAATTCCGTAAATATTTTAGTTGTTTAAAACAGAAAAATATAAATTAAACCTATTATTGCAGGTGGAAGAACTGCTCAGGTATCAGCAGTGCCTAGAACTAAAGTAAAAGTATCCGGAGGTACACAAACTTGTACCCAGGATTTACAAATACATAGTAAGTACTTATTATTTATTTTAAAATTGCTTCCAATTATTATTGAGCCTATTCTCAACGAAGAGTTTATTCGCTTGTAAATTATTTAAATACATACCTTATATATTTTTCCTCACATAATTGCAATCCAGTAAAATACACTGAGCTTTTATCATTTTAGTTGCTATGTCTAATATCGTTATTGCATTTTTATAATGTGTATGTATAATAGTATTTACTATTAGTAAATATGTAAGGAAGACCAAAATGTGTTTATTAAATATATTTTTAAGAAAATGGGATTGGACCCAAATCTTATTCACTTGGTGGTACTGCAGCAGCACAACTGTCTGCTTCGGTTCGAGAACGGTTGTTGGGTTCACAGTCCTTACCGAAGCCTGGAACTCATGAATTTGCCGCATTATTCCACCATCATAGGTAAGATGTCTACTTATTTTTTATGCATAATTTTGCATAATGTTTATCCTGACCGTTTATATATTAAAGTTTAATTAGGTTTCGTCTTTTGGTCGGAATTAAACAAAAGTCATTATTAAAATTTTTACAGTAAAAATGTTAATTCTTACCAAATATTTTTATTGGTTACATTAAGCAAACATAATTTGGTGGAAAACAGAGAAGTAGAAAATATCATTCTGTATTATATATATCTATTTACTTTTAGATGTTTTTTTTAATTGAATAAATCAATTTTTGGCAAAGGTTAGTGTCCAAGTTGATAGTACTTTGGAACACAGTTCAAAGCACCATTTATAATTTTAATAACGCCTGAGTATAGTCTGCATATAATATCATAAGAAATAGAGCTCACTAGATATCAACAACAAATTGATCTATTTTAATCAAAAACGTTTCTTAGAAGCAATTAAATTATAAAATCAATAAAAGTACTGATGTAATTATTTCAGATTTCAATTTTGTTTTATTTTATCGGAACATTCAAATATTAGCTTGATAATAACCTGACAATGTTTATTTTATTAATACACAATAGTAAAATTGGGTTTGTTTACATTTGATAAATTTAAATAATGTCGTTAATTAATGTAATTTGTCTGAGTAGTTATTAGTTTGCTCACACAATAAAAGTCATTGCGTTTTTAGTATTCTGTGAAGTGTGGTCGCTGGATCAATTGGTGTATTTATTGAAACTATAATATTTCGTTATTACGACTGTGTATTTGCCTCAAGGAATATACTTACGTTTATTTCTGATATTATCATTACAAATAACCATGGATAGGGACAAGTGAGCAAACATTTCTTATCAAGATTAATATATTATTTGTTGATGTCGATCAAACGTCTCTACGACATGGGAAAAATTATTATATTTTTATTCAGTTCCTAGGTTATCGTATTAGCGATCACATACTTACATATCATTTAGTTTATTTACAATAAAAAAAAAAACACATTTTAAAATAAATAGATATTAAATCACAATAAGGAAAAATATTTATACCTTGATTTAATTTCTTACCTCTACATTAATTTTTATATTACTATTTATTTCAGAATCACCCCTAGAGGAGGAATGAAGATCAGTGACGGAAGCCTATCAGATACTCAAACGTATTCCGAGGTCAAATCGGATTACGGTATACCGTACGCGCCGTGGCTGAGACATAGGTAAATAATCCATTCATTCTATTCATACATACATATAATCATTCGTTCATGATTGATAAATGTTTAGTTATACTGTGGGCAGGTGATGAGTGAAATTTGAATATAACAACTGTAAAAAGTGTCTTTGCAATTTTTGCTTTATAACGCGCTCAAGATTATTTACGACTGGGATGTGAAAATGCATATTCACTATATTAGACTTTAGACTAATATAGATATGGTCCAGAGTAAGAAATTATCTAAACATACTTTCATTATCAATTTTTACATTACTTCAAAGGAGTGTCGGTTCTACGCTCCTTTTGTTATTACTTATTGCAATATGGTGCGTTATAGAGTATACCAGCTGATCGATGACTTTGAATAATTTACATTTTTTCACAACGTACATACTCCATTTATATTACAAAAATGAGTGGAGGAATTTATAGGTTCATATGGTGTCCGTGAATTTGTCTTTAGCTAGAAATTGTAGTAAAACCTGTAAGACTATCTCTTATTGTATATTATAATAAACATAATTGTTTTTGTTTTAAATTAAATTTATTGTCTTGTCTGTATTTGTACATATTGTGCTTCGTATTCTATGTTTACCTTCTTCGAGAACATCATGGAAGCATTAAACTACATATATTATTATGCATTCATTCTATTTGTATTCTAATTACAGCATATTATTATTACGAACATAACATTATTTTCATGATTGATTTTTATCACACTGCTACTTCTCGATGTATATTTTTAGCTTTACAGTTGTATGATGTTCGATCTACTATAATATCTATCGGTATTGTATGGCGTACTATATTTTTTATTTATCATACACGCTTTCGAGCCCTTTTCCCGTGGCCAGTTGTATTTACTTGTTTTAAATTATATTTAAATATATAACATCTTTAAAACACTTTTTTTCGTTGGAAGGATGTGACTAAATTCAGAATAATTATATTTTTAATGTATTTAAAATTTCGTTAACAGTGTTCGATTTTTAAATTAAATGTTCGATTAGAACGGTTTGTAATTACAACTGGCCAGTAGCATCATCACGTGTCCCGCATTTCAGCAATACATACTCTGCGAGCGGGCGCCTCTCGGAGGGCGAGTCTATGGAATCGCTAACGTCTCTTCACTCGGCGCAGGCGCACAATCACACTTCCTCTCCTAACTCACACCACCGCAGCTCACTCACACACAATAAGATGATAATGCACCGTGACGCACAGTGCTCCAGGCTAAACAGAAGCAACAGTATTAGGTGGGTTTTGGCATTTTTTTTTGTGGGAAATTCTCTACGGTAACTTTCTTGTACGATTCGTATTTCGTATTCGGTGGTGTAGAGTTTAATCATTCTTAACCCCTAACACTAGTACACAAAAAAAGAGGTCTGTACATTAGAACAGACCCACCACCTACATACCTATACGTATTTCGACGCGCTGAATCGAATTACATAAAAACATAAACTCATCTAAGCCTATACATTTTTATTCATCTTCATAATTGCAGGATTTACCGATTTTTAACCAACTTCTGCCAATCAGGCCTCAGATGTGGATTCAACGCAATGAAATAAATTTAGGTAGATACGTATGGTCAAATGTACAAACCACTTTTTTTTTTTTGCGTGCCCGTATAATCTGATATTGTATTGACAAATCAATATTTAAAAAAAAAAAATCCTATAATAGTGGTTTCCAAAAATAAACTAGGCTGCGACCCATGTTACAAAAACTTCCAAATTCGGGATTCAACTCTTGATTGTCATAAATAAAGGGGGCATTGCAAGTATTACGTAATTATCAATTGGTGAGCGGGGGGTCTATGTTTTACTTATTTTTGATGACATGGGGGGGATCGGGAGCAATGTTTCCTTATTTAATTACTTAAACCGATTTTGTAAACGTTACGCCAACGCTTACATTATCATAGCGGAGTGTGGAGTCAAGAAGTGGAGTAAAGGTGTCGTAAAAGATTTATAAATTAAAATAAAGGGCTATTCAAGAAAAAAAATAGAAATTTCAGAGCTGGCTTTATATTCACTTGCGACCTATAACTATGGAAGACTATTCAATAATTTCTTATAACGAATGGGAAGTGAAACGAAAATAGTGACATACCAATATGAAAGAAATTAAAAAATAATCTATTTAATTCCGGTTAAGTAACAAATTATGGTAATATTTCGTAAATGTCGAATACATGCGGGGTAAATCCTTATCACACTGTTTTTTATTAAATGATTTTATGGAAGATTATGTGATTATGGATATAATTCATTTAGAAAATGATAGCTTAATACATTCATCTAGGATTAATATATCTTCTCTACATTCGTTTTAAACGGATAAAATTCGAATAAAATTCATCTTTGGTTTACAAAGCGAGGAGCAATTAATTACATTATAAGCGTATATCATGTTTTTCATAATAGGATGATATCATATTCATAACTATCACTAAATGGGAAGCACTTACAGTAATTCTGCAATTGCCACTTCATAGTCTATGAAAACATTAACACGATTTTACTAAACTTACAGTTGGCAAATAAGAAATTTTATCTATATCTATACTAATAAATCAAATTGAAGTGTCTATTTGCAATATCAAAATGAGGATTTTTTTTACTAAATGCATATGAATGTATGTATATACGATACCTATATCAATAATAAAAAAATTTAAATTATTGTCTGTCTGTTTGTTTGTTCCGGGTAATCTCCGTAACGGCTCTATCGATTTTGACGGTACTTTTTTGCCAGATAGCTGAAATTACTCCATAAGTTACATATGCTTTAATTTTTCGAAAATGATTAGGTTTCCGCGTAATAAATTAAAACACATGAAATTGATAATAAAATCCGATTCATTACACAATTTTAATGGCAGGTATTTGAGTTTGTAAGAAATATCTTTGCTTAATGTTAGAACAAAAAAATGTTTTGGAAATAATTAGGGTTCCATATAAAAAACATTAAAAAGTATGTTACGCAGTAAAAACTATATGAAAAGCAGGCACAAACGCGGGCACACGGCTAGTTAATACACATAATTAAACAAATAAAGTACAAAAGCGTTATCGAGTCTTTATTAAACACGTTTAGTCATTAGAATATCTCTTCAATTATTCATTATCTATATGTTCTAGTAGCTTATATGGGGCTGTTTTAATATTTAGTAAGCACTAATGGCGGTTTCGGAAGGGGAAGTTTTTGCTTTGCTCGTTTTTGATGAGCTTGAGGACCGGGAGGCCTGAATGCTGTTTACTTCCATTCAACCGAAAGACGTCCACTGCTGGATATAGGTTTTCCCCAAAAATCTCTTCAAGGACCTGTCTTGCGCCAGCCGTATCCAGCGGATTCCAGCGACCTTCACCAGGTCGTCGTCGTCACTACGTCTTCCAGTGCGTAGTAGCATCAAAGAACCCGTTGGCCCCATCGGGCATCGATTCTGCGAGTAATGTGCCCAGTTCACTGCCATTTAAGTTTAACAATTCTTCGGACAATGTCGGTTACTTTGGTTCTTCTGTGGATATCGTCATTCCTGATTCGATCACACAGTATTACTCCAAGCATATCCATCTCCATCGCCCTTTAAACAACATAGAGTTTTGTTATTAGGTCCATGTTCACTTATTTACTTCTAATCATTAAAGCAGATTTTGTACAATGTATGACAATGCTTACGTCACCATGTTGTCAAAAGTGTCTATAATTTTGCTTAAAAGGTACTTGATCGACCCCTAACTGCACAAATGATGGCCTTCGATACAAATTACTTATTAGACTTATCTGTTCTGCAGAATTTCCAGTTGTTTCTATTTTTGATTATTTTATTTAAATCATATTGCAATTGTTATAGAGGTTATATTAATTCTGCAAAAAATAAGCAAGTTTTAAAAAAGGCTAATAAAAGAAAATATTTTTATGCCTCTTTTTATTAATACAGAATACACTATCTCAAAACCACATCTAAAGAATTACTGTACGTACTAACATTTATCATCCTTATCAATCCTAATAAAACTTACTCTGCTTCGTCTCATATATGTATACTTAATCTATTCTATCTATATCGTATTCCTGCTTACTATAACATATTTAATACACTTTAAATATGTACATACTGTATATATTTTAATTATATGTATTATATATATTTGTATGTATGTAATTTATGTTGGTTATGGGTAGGTTCTTCATTAACGGGTTATGTTGGTTAAATTTTAGCTACCTCAGAGATAGGACATTTCCAAGGTACGCCACTTAATTGAAAGTATGTAAATGTCTTTGCTTCGAAGTGGCACGCTTAATTGAATATCAACAGCGAATTATTAAAAAATGCATGTATAATCAAGGTGGCACGGCTTATTCTGTTATTTTACACGTGAAATCGCCTCTGCAATCGCTGATTTACGAATATTATGTTTGCCAATTTACAAAATTACATGTGTATGTCTCATAAATAAGTAATAATTGAGTACAGGAATAATTATTTCACAAAGTAAATATTTACATATCGCAAATAATACAAAACAATACAACGCACATATTTTTGCACATAATTAAATAATTGAATAAAGGCTTTCGATATAAATAAAGTTTTATGTAGTTATAGATAGCTATACTCTCTCTGTACAAGCAAAAGTTAGAGAGTGTTTTTAAAAGAAAGCTTTCGGTGTTAAAAAAGTTATTGTAACGTGCTATATTATTACATACAGGGCTTCATTCATAATAAAGCGATTCCGATGAAACTTAGCATCATTACATGCAAGGTGATAAAATTTTGAGTTATATATTAAATCATTTGCACGATTGCAGGTCAACTAAATCCGAAAAGTTGTATCCGTCTATGCTACAAAGGTCTTCCGAAAGCGATTACGAACCTTATTATTGTTTGCCAGTACAGTATGGACCAACAGGACAAGGTGAGATGTTAACTAAAAACGTATTTAACTTCATAGGATTTCTATGACACTGTAAGTAAAACTGACAAAGCAAATTGCAAAATTTGAGAACATCTATACTAATAAATAAAATTAAAGTGTCTGTTTGTAATATGAAAATAACAATTTTTAACTTAATATATTTATTTTTATTAATTTATTTATTTGCATTAAAATTCACAGCTTGTATAAAATAGACATATAAACTAAACCGATACATAAAATAAAGAGCCAAAAATGAATTTTTCGCTTTTTGTAATCAACATCTTATCATACTATGTTTACTGAGTCAATATTGACTGTAATCTCATTTGATGCTAAATGAAAAAGTGGCCCAACATGGTAAACATTCTACCTTAGGAGGATCTTGCGATTAGGAGTTGGGGATAGATTTTCTAACCTAATTTCTATAATAATTTCTAACTTAGACAGTTAGGCATTAAAAATGATCTATCACTATTGATACTGTGGTTTCATCAAATTGTTTTCATTCAACCGAAAGGTCAAGGTCATTATAAAAAAGAAATTTTATTCGAAATGAGTATGCTGTATCAGGGCATCACTTTCAAGACATCCTCGCTTTTGTTTAATTTATTTAATTCACCATAAAGGCCTTAATTCCTTCACAGGAACTTTAAAAACGAGTGCTTAAGGCAATCAGCCTAAAAATGGTAGCCAACGCAAAAGGTACTAAAATGGTGCGAAACTCGGCTTGGGCTGCTACCCGTGTTAAAATTTCACGAATCTAGCAATCATCACTTCTTATCTAAACTATATTGTCTAATAGTTATGTTTTGCTAGTTTTTTTTTTGTAATGTCGTGCAGCTCTTTCGTTCACTTCTATAACTAGGTGCTTCAAACTTTATTTCTATCATTCATAGGTCTAAATTATGGTGTATCAGAACCACCGTCGCCGTCTCCGAGATCAGCTTTAAGTCCGACCCACCAACCCGGTAATGCGATGCACACTCCACGACATTCACATCATTACCCGAAGAAGAATGACGACGGTAAATCTTTTATTCAAGAAATTTCTTAACTTTATTTTGATAGTTTTTTTTATACTCATTTCACAAATTATACAAAAACTAGCGAGCCTGACAGGCGTCCTGTCTTAAAAATAAAAAAAAGCATAGAAGCATATACGAAAATTTCAAAAGACACAGTTATGTAGTTTCAACATTTGGAAAATACGTACAGTTTTAAACCCAGCGCCATCTATTGGATATTTATTCCATGTTTGTAAACATCTTGTGTCAATAACGTGAATTACACTGCCATCTGTTATACACATTTAGAACTTATAGCAATGTACAACACTTTGTACCAACGGTTCTCAATCATTTTTACTAAGCGACGTATTAGCATACTGTTTACAAATTTCTTACACGCTTACCATACATGTCAAAAAAAAAAAAAGTTGAAGTGACTGAGATACTTGAAATTTTTAATATTTTTAAATATTGCGACACACTTGACAAATGCTTGCGACACACTTATCTGTCACACATACACACACACACACACTATAGAAATATTTAATTTCTAATCCAAGAATATTCTGGCCAATAATTGGGATAAAAATATCTTTTAAAATGGGCCACATTATATACGTTACACAAAACTTAATCAAAATCGGATAAGGAGTTTTGGAGTTAATCACAGACAAACAATATGGCAGGGATTTTTTATAAATATACAGATAACTATTCGTATATTAAATAAAGATATGGTGAACATTGCATATTAAGCATAATATCTAACAAAATATTTGAGGCATGCAACTTATATCTCCCGCGGCAGATGTCACGATAATACATATGTCGCAACCATAAACATGTGGTCTGTATTGGACGACATAATTTCAATACTATCATTTATACCGCAATCTATTATCGTTTGTGTTATTTGTATAAATGATTGGTCTAGTGTTGAATAATTTTTATGTAAATTAACATAATAAGTCGAAGAAAATTTGTAATTATCTGTTAGCTTCACTTTTTCGTAATGGATGACGTCACGTGGCAGTCAATGTGACAAACTTTCAGCGCATTAGCAATTTACGAGGATTATAAAACAATGCGTATTCAGTTTCAATATGTTTTTTAATGCTTGTCACTATAAGAAAAATTGTCACTGGAACTACCTATAAAAACTTTGGTAGAGATGACGGAAAAAGTTATAAAATCCGTAGGATTTCGTTACACAGGACACTAGTCCTGCGAAACCAGTTTTTCCTGTATTTTTATGCTTTTTCTCTATTCATTAACTATATTAGGTTCTAGATAACTAAACGATAGATTTTAAAAAATACTGGTAAAACACAAAGCGCTGTAGCTAATGTGTGTAGGAGTTATCAAGAAGTATTCTAGTTTTATAGTGATCATTGTTGTTATAGTGCATGGTTCCACGGCATCTCTGGTTTCGACGGCCTCGTCACTTGCTGCTGGTGCCGGAACGGATGAAAGACAAGCGCATGAGGTATTTATTTATTATTCATTTCGACTTTATTCATATAGGTATAATGTTTGGTTTAAAAAGTCTTTTTTAAAGGTATCCTATCACGTTCATTCCGGAAAATTTGTAGTAAAAAACTGTTTCCATTCATTCATTCAACCGAAAGACATCCGCTGCTGGATATAGGTCTCCCCAAAGATCTCCACAACGACCGTTCTTGTGCCACCCACATCCTGTGAATTCCCGCGACCTTCATCAGGTCGTCGGTCCCCACAAGGTGGACCCGCTACCCACGCTACGTCTTCCGGTACGTGGTGACCATTCGAGAACCCCTTGGCTCTATCGTGCATCGGTTCTACGAGCAATGAGCCTATTGCCACTAAGTTTGGCAATTCTTCGGGCAATGTCGGTTACTTTGGTTCTTCTGCGGATCTGCTCATTTCTGATTCGTCAATAAAAAGAAAATAAAACAAGATCTTGAACTGTTTTACATATGGTTGTTTATGTATAGTATTTTTTTTAAACTTACATGAGTTCTAAAAGGTCAGAGTAATAATACTTTTAAAATATATTTTAAGTTAACACATTACTTAAACGGATAATTTTAGAAGTCTATATAATATAAAATCTATCAATCCATTATGCGATCGACTGAATAAGTAAAATTTCCGACAGAAAGTTAAGTTAATGAATTATTAAACAGGTACGAAAACTCAGAAGAGAACTTGCTGACGCTAAAGAAAAAGTGCACACATTAACAACGCAATTGACGACTAACGTAAGTACATAATATAGTTAATTTATTTTCGAATTATATTCTAAGCATTAGTACACTATAGAATACTGAGGCAATAACTATTTCGAAAGCAGAATGGCGGATGCTTATAAATTATTGCAATATAGTATTGCAAAAATTACAATATTTATACTCACTCCAAACATTAATTTAGTGTGTGTATAACAACGAATATTATAAACTATTTCGTAAATCAATTAAAATTAACTGTGTGTAATTAAGGCAAATTTACAATTGCATGATGTAATGTATGTCTTGAATATCCAATTAGGTATATGACCTTTTGTGTATTATTTAATTTTTTTTTTCAAAGTTATACCACGTGTAAATTGTTTTATTTACACTACGTTTTACATGAACCTCTATTTTATATGAAGACATAGACTACCTAAGTTTTTTAAAGATAATATAGCTTTTCTTAAATCATTTATGTGTAAAAGTTAGTTAGCTGTGTGCCCGCGACTGCGTTTCGTATATTCTCCACTACGTTTTAATTTTTTATACGGTACCCTAATTATTTTTGTAAAACCTTATTGGGTTTAAGATAAATTAAAATGCAAACACTTTTCCGTAAACCTGTGCATTGGATCGAATTTTATTAAAAAAGATATTTTTTTAAGCGGAAACCTAATTATTTTCGAAAATTAAAAGTATCCTAATTTACGCGGAGTAACTTCAGCTATCTACCAAAAAAGTCCCGTTAAAATCTGTCCAGCCGTTTCGGAGTTTAGCCGAAACAAATATACAATTTGAAAAATGTATTTTGTGGTATAGGTATCATATATACATTCATACCTATTTAGTAAAAAAACTTTTTTGACATAACAAACAAACATTCCAATTTTATTCATTAGTAAAGATTTTTATTACACGTAATATAACTATTGAATGACTCATGAGCAAGAGTAGCCACAGATTCATATACGTATATACATATATATATGTAATAGTTTATCATGTAACTTGACCGATTTAGGTCGTATCCATACACACATAGTATTACGTTTCTCCCCCTTTGAGGCTAGACAGAAACTACATTCTTCCACTTCCATCTTTCGCTTTTTCAAATTTTAAGAGTGCTTTAATTCTTAAAATAATAGCACTGATGGCTTATGGGAAAGATAAACATAAAGGAAGTTAAAATCAAACTCTTAATAAATGTTAATATATTGCTACTATTTAGTAGTATCTTATAACCGAGTAACATTTCGAGGATCTACAACAGCGACCCAAGAAGTGCTGGAATCCCCGACTGCGGAAGCTCTTGCAGCCGTCGCCAACGCAATATAATAACACTGTATGCAGTAGGATAGTTTGTTCTTTCTCACTTACCGTAGTGTTAACTAGAGTAAATTCTGTGGAATTTTTAATACAGATAGCAAGTAGCAAGAGCTGAGGTTCCTGCTATTGTCGTGTACCTTTACGTTACCTAGCATTTTCGGAAGGGCAACTGAAGCTCTCTTTTTAAAGTACGTTAAAGCTGTCAAGACTCTTTAGATGAGAAGTATTTATTCAGTTAAAAATATCCTCGTGCCTTCAGCAAAATGATTACTGCAATTGTTTACTGTTCAATAGGACAAATATACAGGTAATAAGTTATTATGTTTGATATACTTTCTAGATTTTTCGGATTAGATTAGTTTACACATTTTACTTACTCTCGAAATCAATCATCGCTTCTCAATACAAAATAACCTATGTGATCTTACGAATTCGCGTACCTTAGAAAGTAAAGATGTAACGTCACGAATAAAGGGTCAATAAAATGATATCGGAGGCGACCGTGAGACGATCGGACGCCCGTTACGCTGCTGCCATATCAGGCATTAGGTATTTATGCCAACTGCCGATGCTCGCTATCAGTAACAGTAGAGTACACTATACTCTAAGTAACTTGTATAACATTGATTTAATCCTATTCATGTACGTAAACATATAATACTTTTTTCCTCGTCAATAAAATATCCTCCTTACAAATTATAAAAGGTAACGTCTCCCTCTGCCTGTATGTTTTTTTTTTTAAATAGAGCTCGACTCGGAATTTTTTACACGATATAGGCTCAGTGCTTTGACCACAGTTTCATCTGTGGTCCAGGATTGTATACACACTAAACGTAGATCTACTGGTCTTCAAGTGATGCTGCCGGAACACACCTATTGGTATTTGGCGACAACTTTTCTAACTTGAGGGTGGTAGCTACCCAGACGGGTATTATTTTAAAACGCCCTACCATCAAGCTATGGTTTTCTCACGATGTTTTTCTTGACCGAAAATTAAGGCTGATTTTAAAGTTGGATAGGTATGTTTGAACCCGCGTCCATTGACGTGAAATCCGACCGCACTACCAACTAAGCCAACATAGCATCTGATGTTGAACAAAATTCAGATCAAAGATATAACGACTGCCGATATATGAGAATCTGTTGACCATCACAATCACTATGCCGGCCATCATCTGACACGGCTAAAACGTCTAAGTAACAGAGACAAAAGTTTGCGAACAGCTTGCTTCAAAAAGAGCTATAATTTTACCGGCCCTTGTCGCTTTATCAATCATATCACAAAGTAAAGATTAAACTAAAAACACTAAGAACAATTGTGAAAAATATATCTATTTCCTGGCCTAATTATTTGTGTCCGATATAATAATATTGTGATGTACAAAATTTTCAATTACAGCTCTAACTTTAAACGTCATAAATATTATACAAATGTTTTTTATATCAAATCCTTAACAATAATATGTGGGCATTAATAATTGTCCATGCGGTACTGACGCAGTGAGTAGGGATGCATAAATGTATTGAAGTTTGAACATATGCCACTAATAAAATCAAGAGATTCTGGATCATGTTTGTGAGCTTATCTTTTTTTGTTTAATGTTACTTTTAACCTTAGCGCAAACCAAAAGAAAGAATCAAACGAAATTATTATCGGACGCATAATGATTATTCATCTGTTTCATTTAGTGCATGAGGATATAGAAAAAGCGTTCTAAATTATTGTGCGCCGTGTAGAGATGGTTTTTACTCTTTTAATTCGATCTCTAAAACTTCACCGACATAAATAATTCAACGTTCGCCGCATAAAATATCATCGTTGTTCTTATTTCACTATTGTGCGCTTTGAACATTCACGCATTTATAACCACAAATCACTGCAGTTTTAACCGTTCTCTGAACAATATAATTACTAGATTATTCATCGTATAAATCTATAGAATAATATAATACTACTACGTGTCGAGATAAATTCTTGAGGAAAGACCCATGTTTATCACAATTGCAACCTACCACTCGAATTATTTGTGTTGAAATAACGAGAAATCTATATTTATTTATTTTCCTTGAGGACGATATCATATCCTTGATCATGTAGAAGTTTTATATAAAAAATTAATTCAACAGTAATTGATAGTCTAATTTTAAAGTCTTAAAATACCTATACTTCTATACTAATAAATAAAATTGAAGTGTCTGTTTGTAATGTCAAAATATATTGTTTACTAAATAGACATAAATGTACTCGTTATACGACACCTATACCTAAAATACATTTTTTTAAATTGTTGTCTGTCTGTCTGTCTGTATGTTTGTTCCGGGTAATCTCCGGAACGGCTGGAGCGATTATGACAGGACTATTTTTGTTAGATAGCTGAAGTTACTCCGGGTAATTCGGGATAATTTTGTTTTTCGAAAATAATTAGGGTTCCACGTAAAAAAATTAAAACTCACCAAATTGTGAATAAAATCCGAATCAATGCAGTTTCACGGGGAGGTGTTTGAATTTGTGAAAAATATTTTTGCTTAATGTTAGTAACAAAAACTTTTTAGGGAAATTATTAGCGTTCCGTCTAAAAAAAATAAAAGCTGTAGTATCCAATGAAAGAATATAAAACGCGGGCACAGCCGCGGGCACACAGCTAGTAGTAAATATTTATTGCTACACTCGTAGCCTTGATGAGAGCGATCACTATAGCTTTTTACGTTTCGTAATCGACATTAGTATTGGAAGAGACATGGTTAATGGTTACATACAAGTTAGCAATTGGTTTCAATGGCGATTTAATTTGATGAATAGATTCTTCTTGCTATGTTTAAATATACTATTGTATCTATTCTTGCAATATTTTTTTCATATTAATCAATAAATATCGCTAGTCAATGAACTTTCTATAATGCTTAGATAATTTGCTTATTATTAAATTATACTATATCCTTCATTATTTTTTGTTAATTTTTGTATCACTCGCTTTTGATATTTACTGCTTTAGTTACTCGTAATTTGCAGTAACTTGAATTTGATTATCATGTTTAGTTTAGACTTCTACAAAGATAATTACTGCAATAGTCGAGAATATTGGCATAATGCCAGCAATGTCGACAAAGGAACTATTACGGTCGTGACGAATACATTACTTGCCATATATGACTGAATTAATACTTGAATGTCTCATTGCAGACAATGAATCACGTAGAACAATTAAATCATTATGATAACTAAACGTATAAATTTGGTAATTTTATTTATATTAAAAACTGAAAGTTTTGCGTGATTTATGCCTTTACAAGTTATAGCCCTATTTTTTTTTATTACGGCATAGAGTTAAAATGATATCAAAAATGTACCTCGAACACATGTCATATAAATCCTTACTGAAGAGCCTGCATCACTTGCGCAACAAGTGGTTAATGTACGATAATGACTGCGACTCATTCATATCTCATAAATTTATTAACTTCGAAAAAGAATTGCTATCTACATCAACCCTAGTTTCTAATAAAACTACCACTTTGTTACCACACCCTAAAATTAACAATCCCTCCCTCTATATATATCCTGTTTACCAAAATCAATAGAGGTTATTGTTATAACATGTAGTTTGATCAGTGATCCGGGTTCTAAGGGTACTGTGACTCAGTTATGTGGATAGTACAGTTTATTGCAGTCGGTTACAAACATGCTACCATCATCAGATAAATTGAATCCAAAGTATTCAAACCAAACGGCAGACCTACTAGTGTGTATTGAACCATTTTGCGGGGTGGACGTACGTACGCGTTCCTCGCTGTCGATCGTCGTTCACGCTTGCACTACGAAATAGTGTTTTGTTTTATAAAATTATGTTTAAGTGAAAAGAGGTTTTTGTGTAAAGTACTTACAGTGTGTTTGAGCGGGAATTACTGGTGAACTAGTTTTAACGTAAAAAGTGTGTGTTTTGTTACTTTTCGTAATAAGCACCACATGAGCGAAACACTCTTCGTTTGTTGTTTTGTTGTTACCAAGACATCCGGGTTTTATTTTTTTTTTTTTTTTTTGACATAATATGATCGAATATGTTATGCGTTGGAGTATAATTGTGCTCGTTTAAAAAATATTCACTATGTAATGGATTACGATGGTTGATTATCTTATCGACAACAACAGTATGTCAATTAATTCTTAACCGATAACAGACGTGACTTAAATAAAGTTATATTTTTTATGTATTTTACACAGGCAATATTTTGGTTGTTAACAGTTTTGATTAAACCCGTAGAGCAAATTTTAAATATAAACAATCTTTTCTGCCATCAACCGTCCGCAGGTAACCAGTGCGACCTTTTTTTACTTCAGCCCTTATACTGCAAAGAAAGATCCTGCTTAAACCGTACGCTACACACCTATTCATAATGACGTCCAGTCCTCTTTATGTTTAAAATTATTTTGTTCTGTCGGTGAATAATGTCTGCAGTTTTTCTCCTGACTTTATTTTTATTTTCACTCTATGTTTAATGTTAAACATAATAATTGGGAAGATTGACAATAATTAAAAAAGTCGAGCGTGTGTCCCCCCCGTCTGGCATCAAACGACGAACGTAAACATCAAACGCTTACGAAAATTTTGTTTATAGTCGTGCCTGGTTTTATTTGGGGTCAAACGTTTGATATCTGTCCCGTTTGATGTGTTTTATGGTTTTAGCATGTCCATTTTGCTTATTATGACTTCATTTATATTGTTACCTATGTCTAAAAGTTTTTAAAGGGTTGTTTAAGTATTGTACTTAGCTCTTTCATTGTTTTTTTATTGTCAGCAATTATCGTTATCTAAAAGGAGTACTATTTATACTAATAAATAAAATTGGGGTGTCAGTTTGTAATGTCAAATATTTTTTTTTTACTAAATAGGTATGAATGTATATACAATACCTATACCAAAATTAAAATTTTTGTCTGTCTTTCTATCTTTGTGTCTGTCTGTCTCTTTGCTCCTGGTAATCTCCGGAACGGCTAGACGGAATTTGACGGGAGTTTTTTGGTAGATAGCTGAAATTACTCCGGGTAACTTAGGGTACTTTTAATTTTCGAAAATAATTAGGGTTCCGCGTAAAAAAAAAAACTGATAAAAAATTAAATAAAATCCGTTTCAATGCACAATTTTACGGGTAAGTGCTTGAATTTATGAGATATATATTTACTTTATCTTAGTACTAAACAAAACTTAGGGTGCCATATAAAAAAATGCAGCGAAGAATATATGAAACGCGGGCGCACCCGCGGGGAAAAAGCTAGTTAACTATATAACTTTATACTCAGCTGTGTATAATGGAGTTAATTTAAACTTAAATTAAAAAATCATGTTTGAAAAATAAAAGCAACAAATTCTATCCTTAATTTATATTAATTACTCAATTAATATTACTGTTTTAAATTAATTAATTCATAATGATATATTCTTCTAATGTTTGGAAGTTGATGTTTACGTACTGGTCGACCTTACATTTTAAAATTAAAACTTTTTCTATTTGGTATTTTAAAGTGATTTTATAGATGTTAATAATAATCGGCGATCTGGTCGTCAGTCGTGTATACGACGTACCTACTTCATTTAAATCTTGCCTGGACGATTTGATTGTAGATATGAGACATTGTCAGAGTCGTTATTACTGTTAGTGAGAGAATGGTTCACGTCCTATTTGCGCAACATGTTGCTACCGTTTGTAAGAATTCTTTACATGCATCAAGTTGTTTTGAACCGAACATAGACGAAAAATAGAATCATTGTTCTTTACTGTCCTCTCTATGGAACCAAATATTTGTTAGAACTATGAATCAGTCAACTTTCAAAAGACTTTTATTACCTTTTCGGATGATGCTTGAAGTATTGTTCCTCTTTCCAATTATTATTACCTATTTCCTTATTATACATACTGTTTATGATGAATTCCTTAGTAAACTGTTGACTGATTTATAAGTGCTTTTTGTTTAAGGAACAACCTTTTATAGGCTCTATCTACTATTCATCAACATATCTATATGATAAAATAACAAAGAGATATTGAATACTTGTAATAAAGTAACAGAAACATTATATATACTTAAGTTATTTATCAATCAGATTGATTTATACAAAAATAACTTTAAAAGGGGCATATGCAAGCGGAGGAGTCCAGTGCCTTCAATCAGCGAAGCGCCTTCTCCAACTCAGTCAATTGAGGTTAATTCGTGCGGAGACTGTCAGGGATCTGTTGCTAAAGTGCCCTTGCGTATAGTTTGTAATCATGAATAAATTGTATATAAAACGATTTTATTTTAATAGTAGATGTGTGCCCGCGGCTCCGCCCGCGTTTGTATTCTTCACTGCATGTCTAATATGGTTTTTAAATAAATTGGAAAATAATATGTTCGATATTGCTGTACACCGAATCGTATTTTATCATAAATTTTAATTATTTTTAGACGGAACCATAATGATTTTCCTTTTGTACAGAAAGCAAAGATGTTTCTCATAAATTCATAGTTCATAAATTCATTCCTAATTAACTTCAACTATAAGCTATGATGGCGCAGCGGGTAATGCGTCCGGATTCCGTGTAAATCGACGCGGGTTCAATTCCCACCTATCCGACTCTAAAATCTGCCTGAGCTTTCGGTGACGGAAAACATCGTGAGGAAACCATAGCATGGTGGTAGGGCATTTCCTAATGATGCCCACCTGGGTAGCTACCACCCTCAAGTTTGAAAACCTGTCGCCAATTACCAATAGGCGTGTTCCGGCAGCATCACTTGAAAACCAGGTACTCTAGGCTTAGTGTGTTTACCATCTTGGACCACAACGTCACTTAACATCAGGTGAGATTGTGGTCAAAGCACTTAGCCTAAACCGTGTAAAAAAAATCAAAAAAAAAAGCTGCTCCAGAGATTGGCCGAAACAAACAGACAGACAAACAAGAATTTTAAAAAGTGTGTTTTTGGTATTGGTGTCGTATGTACATTAATATGTATTTAATAAAAAGTTATTATTCTGAGATTACAAACAGACATTTCAAGTTTATTTATTAGTATATTCTGTGAGTATTTATAGTTTGATTATTAACAACTTTATTATGTTCTTACTTTCTACTGCTAATTTGTTAAAGATATTAAAATTAAACCTGTTTTACTCTTTGGAAAAGTAATTTGTAATTTAATAATAAACACGAATATATCCAATAAACATTTGTAGGTTATTTTATATAAACAAACAACAAATCTTATCAATATTTACTACTAGTCTCGGCGAATTTCGTACCACCTCAGAAATAATAAAAAAAATGTCGTCTTATTAGATGAACTAAATTTAATTTTTCTTCTAAATCTCTAAAAAAACCTATGAGTCCGAGATACGAACAAAAAAATGAGTTAATCCCTTTTTCAAGATATCATCAAGAACACCCTTCCATACAAATTGTATATTTTTGTGAAGTTTTCCAGTTTGTTAATAGCTGCTATTCGGAACGAAGACAAATCAAAGGTTATAAAAATCAATCTAGTCGTTCTTAAGTTAAGTCCTAAGATGGAGCAGTAAATAACCCATAGATAGATAGATGATGTGAATCTATCTATATATCTAAAGCTTTCTTTGTGTTGTACGCTTGTAAGTTTATGAGTTCAGTACGGTAAAATGTTTTATTGGGTTCAAACGTACGGCAACTGAAAATAGTGTTTATGTAACAAAGACAAGGAACTCGTAAAATGAACATAAAATGACTCGGCAGAGTTCAGGTACACTTTTTATAACGTCCTGCAGCTTTCTATAAAAAAGTAACTAAAGTTATCAGTACTTAGAGAGTTAAAGTGTTTTTTTTTCTGTCATAAACTTTGAGCCCATTTTAATTATGAGTTCCCACGTGCTTTATATTTGTATAGTCAAAAATACAAGAAAGATAAACATATAAATCAATATTATTATTTAACTAATAAATATTGACAAAATGTATTATGCTATTAAGATAATTAAAAAAAAGAAAAACGCTTGATTTCTTGCAAAACCGACATGCAAAAAGGAAAATGACTTCCAATTTTATTTAGCAACATTTATCAAATTATACATGGAAAGATTATACATTAATATTTATTTGCTGCTTTAAGATATAACGTCATTTCGCCTGACAATAATTTATGACTTTAATATAATATAAATTTCCAATGTATTCGGAAAGTGAGTTGTAGTGTTAGATAGTTGAGTTCTATTAATGCACGTATATCTTATCTATAGTTAAGATTCTACTAATCTTTGAAACGGTATGAGTTTTACACCGCGACCTTCCTTTGTTTTATCTGCAATATAAGACTACGGTTTAAAACGTTTAATGATTGTTGATTTGTATTTTCATGTTAGTAACACAAAATAGTTAATTAAAAAAGATTTTGTTTAAATTTAAAGGTAAATATATTTTGAATTATTGTCAGTCTATGACAATAAAATATACATTTTTTTAAGTTCCCTACACCACTGAAACCTCACACACCCACACATCTAATATGGTCATTTGTTTTAAAATGTAAACAAAACTTTCTCTATACATTAATTATTTTTTGTGTATAACCTGTTGGAAATCCCTTTATATCTACCACTATTATATAAAGAGGAAAGATTGTTTTTTTTTTAGGTTTTTTTTGATAACCTCAAAAACTACTTTAACCTACTTTAATCGCTAAAACACTAATACAAGTATGACAATAGGTATACAATAGGAAGTTGTCGCAAACGCCAGGTTAGTACTTAACCGGTTAAATATTCTTTCACCTATAAAAAGCTATACCATCACCAAATGACATAGATTGCAATTAGATATTTTTATTTAGCTGGGCTGCTCGGTAATACATACTAAAAAAAATTAAAATATTCTCAGTATGCATAAATAAGGATCGAAAATTAACGAGAAATCATCGATCACAGGAAGCAACTAGAAACAAAATGCTCAATAAACTAGTCAGTTAATTGCTCTCGTCCGTCAGTTGTTCTTCGATTAAAGACACTGAGTGAGGTATTTACGTAACTCATACACCGATTTTATGAGGAAAGAAATCGTGATTTCGCGCGCTCATAACTATTTTTCACGGTGTATCCTACAATTTAATAGACATCTATCACGTTTTAACTAACCTAGGCCCTATTATTCTTGCAAAATTAACCATACGCGCTACAATTCTGTAATATTCTAGTAAGGGCAGTTTAAGTGTTACGTAAACACAGCAGCGGCTCTAATCCTTATAGCGCCCGGGTGCCACAATAATCTTCCCGCACACACTTCGGGTCCCTCTTCGGCAGTTGCACAAGACTTGTTCCGATCCCCACCTGGGGAAGCTCTTGTGGCAGCGATACAGTGACACTGCATGCACTAACAGCACACGCATCATACTGTAAACGCACACTACGAAAGGTACAACAGTACCCACTGTTTGGGACCTTTTTACTTTACAGGTTCGCTCGATTAACGCGGGGCAAATTCCACGTAATTTCTATCACGGGTAGCAGCTCAAGTCGAGGTTCGTACTATTTTGATGCACTTGTGCTCCTCTCAAGGTTCGGTGAATCTGTTAAGGCACCTCCGGTTAACAGCGTTAGTCAGATAAAAATAAAACCAATATCCTGGAGCCCTTTAAATACGTTGGTGCCCCGAGAGACGCATCTTCGCCCCCTATAACCCTATGCCCGTATTCGCTACACATCCTGCACTATAGGTAAAGCTGGATCTCCGTAAATATTAATGAGGGGCGGAAGATCTATGCTTTGGTTATTTTTTATGGCGTGGGGTTTGGTGCCTGAATGTTGATTACGCCAGCATTGCGTGGAAGGGGTAAGATCGTTGTTTACTATTACAGACAAGGGAATGAGAGAGCCGAAAATGTCTAAATCAATGGTCCCTAATTGTCACTTTTTATTTTTACTTCTATATTTTCTACTTTGTTATCTTTTTGTACGAAATGACTAATGTTCTTAAGAATGAATTGAAAGTTTCAAATAAATCGAATGTACACGTGAATATTTAATATTAAATAGTAAATACAGTACTTTGTAATTTTAAATTATATATTTAATCAAGAAAAAAAAACAATAATAAGCAAATAATACCTAATTCATATTTAATATTAACCATGAGTAATCGGCTTTTAAATTTGTCAACTAAACCGTTTTTTCTTTCTTTTCTTAAAATATTATTATGACGAATATGCGAGTCGGTTTTTAGGATCTATTGTACAAAGACCGTTTTTCATCCATACTCTTAATTGATAAATAAAATAGTGGCGTGACTCAGTAAATTCGCTGGCAGTTGCTACCTCTTGTAGGAATAAAGATACCTAATTCGATTTAAATAAACTAATTCACCGTGTCATTTTATATCGTTTGCATATAGTGTCGTATTATTATATTGTATACAGTTATTTAAAATATATCGATAATATATTACACTTGCTCTTTATGGACAAATATTTATTGATTTGTAAAATAATATCTGGTAACGGTTGTTCATATCAGAAGCGACGAGAGATAATCATTTTATAGCAAATAATAACTTACGAATCGTTTTTTTTTATGATTAACATTCGCTGTAATTTGAAAAAGCAAACATTTTGTTAATTAGTAAAACAATAATGATAGAAAGAACAACTGTTAAATACCGTGTCACTATTTTATACGTACGTACACCGTACAGTAACAAAAATACGGATATAGCCTTTGACGGCCTACTTGAAATGACTTCACTCCGCATGCGACTACTGCCTTTCTGTGTGTTTTAATTATATGGGCCAGTAATGAAAAGTTGAAAACAAAAATTTAAGACCGTATTTTTTATGTGAAACATCTATTGGCGTGTCTATCCCGTGACAGCAAATTATTTTGATGTTTCACATCAACCGCACATCCTGTGACGGCCAATTTTTCTTAATATAATCTCTTATTTAAAAACTCATTATGTCAAACGGGTAAAGTTAAAATCAACACGATCGTTCCACATAATTACTTGTTAATATTTTCAACGAAGGGCTTGACGCCAGGATTGATCAATGAATTAAAGGTGATATGAAACCTGTTTAACAATCATTACGTCATCGCCAGCTGCTGTCGACCTTGAAAGGAGAGACAAGTCACATTATGCCACGATCATCTTAAAAACTGGTGCTGCTTACTTGTACAGTGTGGGCGGCCAATTCAATTGTTTTAAGGTATCATAAACATATGGCGACTTTTTTCTGCAATAATTTACGAGTAAAAGCCTATAATACCTGTATAAGATCTTTATTGTCTTTTACTTTTACTCCTTAACCTCTATATAAAGGCGTACTTAATTCTATATAACTAACCACGCTCTCAATTGTATATAACCTACATTTTTTCTTATATGTATTATAGCCTATATATTAGTCTGAAAATGTATGCGTTTCGCTTCTTGTAATTAGATAATTCATTTCCTTCATACATTCATACTGATTGATTTGCATATATGAGGTAGAAAGGTTCCCGTTTGTCGTGGTATAGACGTGTAATGAGAAGAGAGGAAGCGCATGTGGATAAAATAGTAATGAATATGAATGTGGAAGGATGAAAAAGTAGAGGAAGGTCAAAGAAAATGTGGATGGAGTGTGTAAGAAATGATATGAAAGAAAAAGGACTAAATGTAGAGATGACGCCTGATAGGGACGTATGGAAGAAGATAACATACTGCGCCGACCCCAAGTGACAGGGCATGAGAATGATGATATATATTTTTACAAATAATAAAATACTCCATCCATCCATACGTCCATTCAACCGAAAGACATCCACAGCTGGACACAGGTCTCCCCAAAAATCTCCACGATGACCGGTCTTGCGCTACCTGCCTCCAGCGGATTCCCATGACCTTCATTAGCGTGTCGTTAGGGGGGGGGGGGGGGGGGGGGGGGGGGGGGGGGGGGGGGGGGGGGGGGGTTATTGCCATAATCGCCACGCTTGACAGGAGGTTTGTTGATCGTAGTCAGTCATAAAATACAAAAAGCTTCTTAATTTTATTACCATGGGACCATTTAAAATGATAACTTTGCAATTATAGCAATACTATATTAGCAGGTTATTATTTAAGTAAGAACATTGTATGGTGCAACGTGATTACGTGATTAAGTGTCAAATATTTTAAGCCCATGTGTCTGCGTTGAGGTGCAACTTCCCTAAGTGGCTTATCCGTTATCCTATAGACTTCAATAGCTACCGCGGAAGGAAGCTTTACAAGATAGGATCATACCGTATCTATTCAGGAAGCTTAACAGCGGGTACAATAGGTATAATCTAAAAATCGAACTAAATTTATATTATAATGTTGCGTAACTCATACGTGAGGCGTCTCGAATGTTCCATACAAAGCAATAATCTGTCCCGTCATGTCAAATACACATATTGTACCACCTTATATGAAGCATGCAGTGCCCCTATATCGCATAAACAATTGTACTGTATACAATTGTGAAAAAGAATTGCCTCGTCTGTCCCATCTGAACAGATTCTTTACGGGAATTCGGTTTAAATTATATCAGAAAAAAGTAACAGAATAAAAGCGGGCATGTTATTGTTAATGTGTAAATAATTTGGTTAATTTTAATTGATAATAATACTTCCATAATCATATAAAATAATTTTTATTTTTCATAATTTTTGTCATTTCTCACATCAATCGAGAAACAAACACTTCCTTCAAGACCTTTAACCGCAAATTCAGTTCATTTGCTATATATAATCTCAAACTCTTCACCACCTGAACTCTTAATTAATAATACATAACGAGGGCCTCAAAGGAGGATGGTACTTTGTACTACTTCATTTGATAATAAGAGTAATTCATACAAACTCGTGTTTTTTATGTCCTACCCATGAATATTATATTAACAATTTTTTTAACATCATTATAATAAAATTGTTGCGCCTAACAACTATTTGTCTGCGTAACATAGATGGTGGTCTTCTGACTCGGCTAAACACACTGTGATAACGCAGTCAACCGCTAAGCAGTTGCTATGATTTGAACATCCTGTCACCTGCATACGTTTTAATCATTGTGGACGTAAATATTTATCATTACAACCGTATTTGTTGTATGAATCTAAAAAGGAAAAACAATACATATATAAGGTTAAATTGATAAATTGCCAGTTTGTAATAAAACCATCCTTTAATACGGTATTGTACGTAACCACCACCAATTGACGATAACTAGCCTTCACTCGCAGAAGTCATTGGTCACAGTTCATTTGTAAACATATTAACATAACAATAGGATGGATGGAATAGAGGTCGGGGCTTAAAATTCAGCAGGCCTTTAAAATTCATTCCTGATAGTACGAGTAGTATGACGCACACCCAAACAAGTAAAGCAAACAATGCGCCCTACCCACATGTTTATTCGCTTCTTTATGACCCGTAAGCTAAATTTGCTATTGTATCAAACGCCTATTTAGTTCGCGAATGGATTCCAAATTGAACTCAAAATTTGATACCTTAAAATTTCACCGGACAATTTATCCGTTAATGTATAGAAATCGAATATTAACGCTAATTAAAACATGATAGCGTAATAAAACTAAGCGCAGAATTTAAAGTTATATGATAGTGTTAATGCGTTTATTGCACCATTGTTCGTCTAAGCGGTCTTATCTTGAAGCGGTACTGTTGTCAATGTTAGCATAACCTACCAAACTGGATTAGGTTTTTCGAGATATTTTCTGTGTACTTATCGTTCAAGTTCCTTGACCGAGATAAATATATTCTTAATTATAAAATAAGATGCACAGATGCCGCTGTTTCGAACGTGCACCTCGTGCGTAGTGAGTATCGGGTGTCTTCCCATCAAGTATGCTCTTGTGATGGTTCGCTACTGGGCCATGTGTGCGACATATGCTACTTTAGCCTTTTAAGCTCTCTTTCAAATACGGAATTATTCTATATAAAAATATATACCTTATGTGCGTAATATAAAGTATTTCTTCCTGTTTGAATAATTCCAATAGTTCACAATTCATGAATATTATAAAAGTAGCTACAATCCGGTACTCGTTTGATTTATGGCTTTGTCAACTTCGTCAACGGTTTTTGCCTATATCGAAAGGAATAATACATAAAGAATAAGCCACAAAGGTCATGACTGGTATTCGTATAGTATAATGAGTTCTTACCTCATGCGTTGACATCATCACAATTTAAAATTGAGATCCTTTATACGTTTCATTTACTCCGAGATTTATGGCACGTTTTACGTCTACGAAGACGTATGTACAATGTAATCGTTTTGATTATGTCAAATACGTTTATATATTAAAATCATTCGAACATCCATTATACATTGTCGTATTTGTAGCAGTGTAATAATATTACATAAGAGGCCATTCAAATTATCATAATCGCAAACCTGTTTTACTTGCTTTCTAGTTTCTATTCACTATAGCACTATAGCAGTCTATTTATTACGTAGTAATGTGGATCTGTATTCAGTTAATCAAATTTAACATAATTTTGCTATCTTGAGGTTTTCTTTGAAACAAATATGTTATTATATATTATTACAAGGATAGGTCGAGGTTATCACAAGGTCAATCGTTTCAACTTTTTTTTTACTAAATTTTATCTTTTAATAACATTAATATGTTAATAGTAACGGGTTACTTAATAGCAATTATTTCTTATATTAGTGTTTAGTTAAACTGATATAGTTATTCCCGACGTCAAATAATGAGCTGAATTACATAATGATTAAATTTCGTTAGACTAGTATGATCTTTCTGTTCTGATCGATCAATATGTATTAGAAGGACTGAATAGGATTTATCCCTTACCCTTTTCTTACATATACATAGTTCTGACGCCCCTATAATGTCATTGTACTTCATGTTACGTTATCCATAAATAAAAGGGTTTAATGCAAGTTAATTGATGACAGAAAGTACTAGTAATTTGATAAAAGTTAGTCGAACTATTTTCACGTTTATTTAATTAAGTTTTGCTAAATTTTTTAAAACTACTTCTTAAAGGTTTATAAAGATCTTCTTCTTTTAGTTAATCTGTGAGTTACACACACGATTCTGTCAAAACCGCTTTAGTGAAACAGTGGACATATCGCTAGAACATTCCAATGATTCGACACCCAAGAATACATGTTTCGTGATATTTATTCCAAAACAAATTTGCGCAGTAACCAAACGGTATCACGCAGAGCGCCATCAAAATTAGACAATATATAATCGAATAACGCAAGTTAATGAATTAAAGATAAGATCACAGATTGAAATACCGCCAAAAACTCTACAAAGCTATCAACTAATCTGTGACACGGCTCTTTGATTTATTTCTTAATTCATTAGTTATATTCATAACTCGTACGTAACGTATATTTTCCCTTAAATAATCACTGAAAATTTACTTTCTTATTTATTTAGAGCACAGTTTCTCAACCGTATTTTACTCATCGTCTACTTTGAGAATATGTTTTTGTAGAGTCCATAATCTTCATTTATTTTACCTTTATTAGATATATTTTTAATCTCCCCATGCCGCTTTTCGCAATCTCAATGCCCCCTAATTTTCTCGGGGTATTCTACTTCTACAAGGGCTACTACTCAAAATCAAAAATCAAAATCAAAATTTATTTATTCAATTTAGGCCCTAAGAAGGCGCTTATGAACGTCTAAAACACTACCACCGGTTCGGAAAACAACCCAGTCGAGAAGAGCCGGCAAGAAACTCGATCTGGTTCTTTTTTTTTTTCATAAATATAATATATACATATATTTTTTTTTATCATATAAAAAAAAAAAACTATACAAATCGTAGTTTTTAGTGGAAGCACAGAGATGTGGGTTATTTCCAGACATCACTATCGTTCACGTAATGATCCACCCTGTAATAACCTTTTGAGATTAAAACTTGCTTGATATAATACTTGAACTTATGTCAGATACTCACGTTGAGTACCTAGGATTTAGAATATTAAAATCATAGAAAGAATCATAGAAATTAAAATCATCAAAATAATCATGTCGATTACCCATAAAAATAAGACAATAGGAAAACAATGGAAAGCTGGCGTAAACGCCAGGTAAGTGCTCAAGGGGTTAATGTGGATCCGAAATTTACTACAAGTTATTCTCTTGTTATTTACAATGTTTACTTTCTTCGATGTTGTGATAATAGTTATTTTAGTAATTATCCTCTTTACAATTACCTCCATGTTCAATGTTGTAAAAATAGTTATTTTTTTACATTCGATATTAGAAATGCGCTTCATACGTAATATTGTTTTCTTGTTGGATCAAAACCTGTATCACGTATTCACTGCATCGCTTCTTAAGCTTAAATTCACATCGTCGAGTGTTATCGTTTCCTTTAACTAGACCTATGTATTTGATTCGAAAACTGTTACTAATCGTCCAGATATTGCTTCTTTAAACAATCGATTCACAGTGATAGAGCGAGTCCGCAATCTGACTTGTTAAACCGTTAGGGTCATGATCTCTTTACCACACGAGTAAGTTGTACCTACTTCTACTCGTTGATACAGTGTTGTATAGAGTGACATTTCTAGATAAAGCAAAGTTGGTCATCATGTTTACTTATGGATAAAATGATAATGTCCTTTAGAAACCCCAGTTTACGGTAACGTAGTTTAATAGAACATAAAAAATTAAAACTACTGTTGTTATTAACTAAACTTTGTATAATATTATTATTTAAACGATTTATTGGCGAAATTGAAATAAAACAGTTAATGACTACAATTAATTACAATATATATTTTTTTTAATTTTTAACCTTTTGTCGTTGGTAAACTGCAAGATATTATTCACCACGCGCATCTGTTACTTGTTAGACGTATGGTTTATAGTTTTTTTTAAGTGATAGATTTCAATTTAAGCTTTGACTATATTAATAAATAATTAGGTGATCATTAGGTTGATGGACGCGCTACGTCTATTGTTTTAATTAGAATTGTAATCAGTGTATTATTACGCGGGATGATTTCTTCAAGAACATTTCGTATTTTGATATAAAATCAATACAAATATGATATTTTAAATGAAATTTTAGTATGAGCATTTAATTAATGATTTACGCCTGACGTTAACACGATTGATGGCTTTATAGATATTTCCAATACAAGCTTTAATATACTAACTATTCTTAATGCAATCACGATTATTTGTACAGCACGCGTTTGGTTTACACACGTCATTAAAAATACAACACCGGAGGGAGGTTAATATAATGTTACGAAATGACCGTGAAATGAAAATATAATTTAGTTTATGTTACTACGACCTCGGTTACTGAAGGCTACTACAACAAACAGGTCGTTGATACGAAAGCTTTAATGCCTTGGAGCGAAAGAGAAAGGCACATAAACAATAGTATGTTCATTTCGCTCTACGTTGTAATCATCGTTGGTTCTCAAATTTACTCAAAAGCGTAACTCTTTTTATAACTTTCATGCCTTTGTTTACTTTATTCTTGTTAGTAGATCGTTTCTAATGTCTTCACCACCACGAGGTCTTTTAAATTGTCTATTGTTCGTTTTTCTATAATCTTCATTTAGAAAATTGGTTGAACTAATTTTGAAATTTTTGTTATAAAAATAGCAGATATAAAAAAAAATCTAATAACGGTTAGGAGTTTTCATTAAATTTTGTAAATTGAAAAAAATTTAAATAAATATATTTGTATATATTGTACGTAGGCTCATATTATAATTGGAATTAGTGGAACTTCTTCTATAATAATAGATTTTTTTCTTTATGGTTTTGATATCAACTTGGTCAGTTTTTCTTTATTTATTTTGTGTAATATTATCACGATTTAAGACAACGGATATATATACATATATTTTGTAAAATCTTGTCTGAGTTTATACCAGCATGTTTTTTGCAATGGTGATATAGTTTGACAAGCATTGCCGCCGTTGCGACGGCATAAGATGAAGACGGTTCGTTACTCCGTAGGGTCTATTCCCCGATCCACTCAGCCGAGGACGCTGTAAGGCCCTCCACTTGCCTTGATTGGAGCCCGTGATATATCCCTTAAATAAATTCCGTATAAACACGTCGACTCCGTTTCCATTATTTTATAAAAACAATTCTTCTTTGTTCACCAGAAAGTCCATAGGAAAATTTAAGGGCGTAAGCAAGTATCACGTAAGCAGAATTTTATACTCCCTCCTCTCACTACGGGCTCTGGTAGTTCTCAGATGGAAGGGAGTGAGTGGGATGAGTTGGTGCAATTCTTCAGCCCATTAGCGTTACCACAACCGCAACCGTTAGCGCAACCGATAAAACACAGCAAGAGAGAAGCAACTTTTTGTCGGTGTTCTAAAGTTTGCAATTTGTTCAAACCAAACAATGTTTAGGTGTTTCATCACCAATAGGCCTTTAAGCCCGACGGTTAATAGCGTCCAATGTCACTAACTGGTATTTGGCAGATCCGTCCCAGAGATGAAAACAATACTCAACACAGGGTCGAATAATATCGCAAGGCATTAAATAATAAGCAAAATACTCCCCCACCATCCACGGTAACGTAACTATTTGCATTATTTCTACAAAATCTGCTTACCTTAATAGGTGAACATTGGTTACGTCATCTCTATTCAGATGACTCATTTCCCTTTTAGTCAAAGATAAGCGTAATATATTCCACCGTCCATATTTGTGCTTACGGTACACTTAAAGGGCCCGTTAAATAAAATAAAAAAAATACGCATAAGTATGTATTTTAGTACATCTTAAATCAATTTTGCTTGTATAATCTATGCTTAAACAATTCTAGCGTAGGTAATAAAAAGTTATGGTTTCATGATTGATGGGATAGTTCTAAGTAAAAAGCAAAACAAGCAATTGTTATAAACAAGTTGACAGGAATACCTGATGACTGGACATCATTATGCGCAGGACGTCTTATTTGAATAAAAAGCTTTGTCCCTACGAATAATGCATAACGGGTAAAACTATAAACAACACTGTGTACATAGTTGACAAGTTATTATTACGTGTATTATTTTATTTGTAAACTCTATTTTTGCTGCGAAACAAACGTTTAAATTTACAATTAATCAAATTTGTCAGTCAATTACTAGTGGATAATTTATTCAAGGGATTTATTATTCACATACGGGTTTTCAACAAACGGTTGGCATCATATTGTGTTTATGGTTTCATATGTTGCAAAAACGTACAAAAAAAATACTCAACAAAAAACCTTAAAGTACCTTGAAGAAGCATAATTTATTTTTAAAAAATAATAAAAAAATTATTATAAAATATATAATTTTCCCGATTTCTTTAAAGTTATAGACTGAGTTCCCGATACGATCCATGTAGTAATCAAAACCGTTAAATTTTATAAAATTTCCAAGTACTTATTAAGGAAAAATTAGCCGTTATATTACAACCTCTTTCGTAATTATTATAAGAAATATAACAAGAAAAAAACCCAACCAAAATCGATCCAATGTATTTAAAGATTTGCCCAAATAAAATAATATAATATAATAGATAAAGCAATTTTTTAATTCTTATTAATATTATGTCTGCTGTATATAGATATTATAGTTTAACTTAATTAAGTTCACTATGTCAAAGTTGAATTTATATCACATTATTATGATAATAACAAACTATGTATAATAGTAACATGTTTGATAAAATAATTTAATATAATTTACGAGCAGATTTCTGTTATAATAGTTTTGATTATGGCGCAGTTAGTAGTGTGGTCGGATTCCGCGTCAGGTCCGTTGAACAGGTCACAGGTACCGGCCTTCCCTGAACTTTGTATGAAAGAAAACATCGTGAGGAAAATATATAATGATTGCAATAATGCCCGTATTGTTTGAAAGGCTGTCGCTAGGCATAAATAATTTTGTTCCGCTAGCTTCACTTGAAAGAGTCTTTAGGCTTAGTATATTTATTATTGTGTTGTCAAAGCATAGTGACAATACTACTGTAGTAAAAAAAAACGCAATTTTAAAAATGTATTGAAGTGAAAACTTCTTTAGCGGTGTTGAGTGATTCTTGGTAGGGAAATAACCTACAATGCTTTGACGTCAGCCGTCAACATGCTACATTATGTCAAGTATACAATGGCGTTTAAATGTTGGCGCTCAGTGATGAATAATAAAATGTATACTTACGCAGCCAAACGTATGTTTTTAAATAATACCAAATTATTGCTCAGACCACCAATAGATGTAGAAACCGGACAAACGTGTTAAATGTTAATTTATGCTAATAAATCCCAATTAATAAAATTTAAAGATTAATAAACAGTGTTTCCAAAGTTTCGAGTTTTCTCGTCTGTCGGCAGTTCCCGCAGCTGCCTAGTTCTTTTTAAAAGCTATTAAGATATGAGTATCATAGAAGACAAATAACTTGCAATTCTAGTAGTTTTTTCGAAGTAAAACTTTTAACATCGTTTATAATTCGAGTATAACTAGTAATTACAATGCCAGTAAACGTAAAATTATGTAGTAACATGAGTTAATATGACTCATGACTAAACATAGTAACTAAACATACGGCCGCTGGTAAGCGATCCTGCGTTAGTACGTACTGTACTGTACTCCCGACTGCGCTGTATTAGTTAACATCCGCGACCTTGTTACTATGATAAATGAAAGTTATCTATGTATCTAACAAAATATGAAGTGTCTGTGTGTAATGTCAAAATTATTATTATTTTTTTTTTTTTTATATCTGTATGTCTGTCTGTTTGTATCGGGTAATCTCCGGAACGGCTGAACCGATTTTGAAGGAACGTTTTTTGGTAGGTAGCTGAAGTTATTCCGGGTAATGAGTTACTTTTAATTCTCGAATATAATTAGGGTTCCGTCTAAAAAATTGCATTCATAAAAATTTTAATAAAGTCCGATTCAATGCACAGTTTTATGGGCAAGTGCTATAATTTATTAGAAATATTTTTATTTTATTTTAATATTATATTTTTGTAAGAAAATTTTAGGAATAAAAGTTAAAACGCGGTGAAGAATACATGAAACGCGGTCGCAGCCGTTAAACACACAGCTAGTCTATATATATTTATTTAAATGTAAGAAACAACGAATAAATCGCAATATAATACATAAATCGATTCAACATACAGTTTATTATAAAATCTTCCAAACCATATAAAAAAATAATTTTGATATTTATGTACACTAAACACGATATTTTTAGATTTTATAGACTATTTGTTATGAGGTCCATCTTTAAAATTACTAATGTTGTTGATATTCAAGATGCGTTTCAAAACCGTGAAATAATATGATGTTTAGAATTATTAGAAAACACTTTTTAATAGATATATATCGCTAATTTTGCTTAAATCTACTCAACCCAGTGAGATGTAATTATGAAATAGAATGTAAATATTTCTACAATAAATAACCCTTTCATTTATCTGAGCATATATTATGTTTTAAAAAAAAATGAATGAAATTGCAAACGGATTACATATTTTGTAAGTAACTATACGAACTAGTATCTTAATGAAGATAACAAAATAGCAATAAAGTGGGTCTATATTTAAAAAGAAAGTAGTTCTAGATAAAACTAAAGGGTTCCGTCAAGTGGTTAAGTATGATCTTTAATTGAATGCAACTGGTTCGGCGGCCAAAAATAAAACTCTAATAATTCCATATATAACTTCTAAAAGGGTCAAGTGCTTCAATAAGCGTTTCTAGCATCATTCTAAATATAATACTTATGTCTTGAATAAATGCATACGAATAAACTTATGTTGTGTTATCTAAATATGATATTACTCATACGAATTGATATGGAGACAATAATTTAATTACCTATTTTCTATTGGCTGGGTATACTAAACATAACAAACACTTTTAACTATTTTAAACATAATAAAATATAAACTCACGCGTGTTATCCCCGAAGGCTTAGGCAGAGGTGAAATTGCGTACTACATACACCACCCGCATTTCACCGAACTTAGTTTCGTTCCAAATGTGACAGGGGGCGGAGCCTGTCGCCGTATCGGGCACAAATTCCAGACTGCGGGATGATACTGAGTAGAAAAACCCAATATCACTTTTGATCGAACCCGAGACCTCGAACGAGAGTCGTACCGTAATACAACTACGCCATCTAGGCAGCCAACTGTTTTAGCTATTCCTATATGTTAATATCATAAAAGTATTTTACCGCCAATGTATTCCATTACATAGTTATAATGCGCACAATCAACGAATAACTTTCCATTTTCGTCAATCGCGGCTTTCAAACTATAGTTTGCAATTTTACGCTTTCTATGTAATAAGAGTGAACATGCACGGATTACGTCTTACTAAAGTGTTAAATATTATAAATACATTTTTAAATAGTGGAAAATGTTTAAAAAAACAGTTATAAGTTATTGAAATGGCAGTGACTACGTCACCCACTTATCATGGGTCTCCAATCCACGATGGTTTTGCAACAATAAGAGCACCGAGGAGTCGAATCAAGATAAGAAGTTTAGTGGAACCAGGTCATACACCCAATCTACCTCAAAGACATTCTGAATATTTTACATTACAAAGGACGCCCATAAATAACTTCCTAGACAAAGGTTGCGGTGTACAATATATATCTAACGGATCGGCAAACAATACATATGCCGATAAACCTTCACGTTTCAGCTTTACAGAACCTATTTATGCCAAAATAACTCCACCGCAATCTAACTGTACGTCACCAGTAAAAAAAAAGAAACGAGAAACAAGAAATACACTATGATTCTATAAATACAAAACCAGGAGGAGACGATTGAAGAGCTTGGAGCTACCATCAGATCCGGATATAAGAAGCAGCGAAAAACTTGTAATAGCAAGTTTGACTAACGGCGAACAGTTATCCTTTAATCAGCACACTGCCAGTCTGGATGGCGGTGAACAACATTCCGTATGTACTGACGGTACCGGATCGTCGGTAGACTATAGAAGGAGTCATAGCGATCGAGATAATTGTTCGGAATCCTCCTCCTACATTACTGATAATGATAGACCTATATCAAGCTATAGTGACAATTCAACTATACCGTCTACAGATACAGAAGACGTACTAAAAGATTTGCCGAATAAATCCAAATTTCATAGATCTCCGCAAAAATTTGCTACCCTTAATTTGAGAAGGCCTAAGTTTATTGATTTGAAGTCTCCTGGAGTAAAGGAAAATACGCTATTTAGGAGTTCGCAACGCAATGGAATTGGTTATCATTCCGAACCAAATACTCCTATGACGGCTGAGAATGTTGGTTTCAATGATGAACCTACTATACTCAGTGAGGTTCAACAAATACCGCGTATGCCTTTACAAAATAACAGAAACGGCTTCAAGAGATCTGTGAGCGAAACAAACGGGTTTTCCAAACGGCTGAACTATAGACATTCGTTCAGCGCTGAGTTTAGACCGCAAACTCTTGTTAAAAGGCCACATAAATGTTGTGAATGCGTAACCGGTATACCAGCAGACGAAGAAACTTGTCAAACGTCCCAACCGTCGTCGAGAACTTTAGGTACATTATACGAATCACAGGATCCAAAAGTAGGATGTCAAACTATCCTACGATCCAGGCCACCGATTCCATGGTGGGAGCTAGCCATAAAAAAGTCGCGTTACAAAAGCTGTCCAATTTTGGAAGAGGTAAGTTTTTTTAATTAATTATTTTATAATAACTTAAGTAATTCAATTCGAAAATACCTCACAACATAAAGATTCATTCCATCTTTGAAGAATTTATTTTTGACTTAAACGTTTAATTGACAAAATAGCAAGTCACAATGAATAATTTTTGCTCAAGTGTACGTTACACGTAACAGATAAAACATTTTGAAAACAACGAATAAAACTTGTGTAGCATTTTCTTTACCTACTGTAAAAGCATATTTGAATTAACTAGCGAGGTGTGGTTTACATTCTGTTTTACGTAATGGGACAAATAATTAAAATAAAAGCGCGGTATCAAATCGAAACATCAGTTAGGGGAATCTTTTGAATAGGGGTGATGGCGTGTTCACCTGACGCGTTTCAAATTTAAAAATCCACCCCAACACGTAACCCTCGTCAGGAAATGTTTTTCTTCATATTCATTTTATGTTTTTCAAAGTATCTTTTACATACAAAACTAGAACAATATGACAAAGTCACAGAATATTTAAAAGGTTTGAAATTACGTGCATCTTCCAATTATAATTTGATTACTCGACACACAAAGTCTCTACGTCTCACACTCACTTAGTATGCCCATTATATCCATAGTTCATGTTATATGAATTTTTAAAAGATATAGGATTCACTTTCAACTTTATTATTATTATTATTAATAACTAAAATAGTCGTTTGATTTCTATATTAACCATAACAATGAACTTGCGATCTATCACAGTATTATTAAAGTTCAAAATGTATTAACATATATACTAACAAATTAAAAAAAACGGCTACCTGACTACCGTAGCCGATCCTTAAAGGCTATTTTTTCTTTGGTCAGGTGTTGACATAATCGGAACTAAGAAATCCCTTTTGAGATCGTAAAACATTCTCACGATAATAAAATAACATTAGGTATAATTATGAAAATTTTTAATTCAAATTTCAACAAGAATTACTTTTACTCTGCATTGTTAACCCCTTGAGCACCTTCTCGGCGTTTACGGCAGCTTTCCATTGTTTTCCTATTGTCTTTCTATTGTTTCATTTTTATGGGTACTCGACACATTAAAACCAAAGTTAGAGTAAGACTATTTTTAATATTTAAATATCTACTACGCCGTTGTGTAAGTTATAGTAACTACGAATCATGTACAGCTAACTAGTCTTGTTTCGCAATTATAATAGTATTGTTTGTTTATCCTATTTCGTCTATTCAATATTTCACATTGTTAATAGTATGATATGCGTGGGCGATATGGCATAGAACATTCTTGCCGCATGGGACAATATTGAACTTGAGTAATGACTCCTTGCCCTACATACAAATACTGTTGAGTGTCTTATAAACATTATTATTCTACAATAGCTGTATTCCCGCGGCTGCGCCCGCGTTTCAAATGTTTTCCACTGTGTAATGTAGTTTTTAAATAATCATTGGAAGGAACGCAATCTTTTGATAGAGTACTGTCCATTGAATCGTATTTTGTTCAAAATTTCATGAGTTTTAATTTTTTTACACAATAACCCTTATTATTTTCGAACAATACTTGAAATTAATTACGTGTATTAACTTCAGCTATCTACCAAGAAAAGTCCCGTCAAAATCGGTCTAGCCGTTCAGGAGATTAACCGAAACAAACAGATAGGAAGACGGACAGACAGACAAAACATTTACAAATTTTGCTTTTGGTATAGGTGCCGTATAAATGTGTATTCATGTGTATTTAGTTGTTATTTTGTATTACAAACAGACACTTCAATTTTATTTATTAGTATAGATATAAGTTTAATTTAGATTGTGTAATGTAGTACATATTTTTATAACAACAATTTATAGCCATAGGTATATAGCCATCATCTTATTAAATAAATAACGGGAAAAATGGAATAAAATTCCTTTTTATGTATTACGTAAGCATCAATGGATGCTGGGGATTTAGGCTTTGCTGATTTTTGATGACGTGGGATTTGAATAGTAATTATGTAAGCAATATTTAGTTTTTATTTTAAGTTTTCTTTTGCAAGAATACGCCAATGCTTACATTGTCATTGGGGAAAGGGTGTCAGCTCTCGCTGATTCTTGCTGAAAAGGGGACATGGTAAAGCGCACAGCGCTTTGATCACTGCCACACTGAATCGTTAATTTACTATATGCATAGTATATAACGCATTAGTTACAAGTGAACTATGCATTTTTGAAAAAAAAAATTCTGTCAATTTTTTATGATACAAATCAACGAAAATGTTATTGTGGCGTATATGACAAAATAAATATTTATGGTATTATTTTTGTTTTTATTGAGAAAATAAGAAAACAGTAAGACAACATAATTTAAAACCATGTTGTACATCTATTTTGGTATAGAGTCCACTATCAGAATATTTAAACAATACGTTCATATACATACATTAAACGTTATTTAAATGGATTACATTCTATTTAAAAATTATAAATTAGAATACTTCTATATCGAGAACGTAGTTATTGCAATTTGATGATAATTAAAGTAAAAAAAACAAGATAACCAACGTGCGTCGCTCGCTTATTAGTTATTTAGACAGGCACGCAAAAGTCATATGCGACATTCCGCGTTCTTCCTTTGGTTAACTATTATATTATAACTATTTTATCGTGTCATTAAATACTCAAAGTGCGGATGTGTTTGCAGCTGTTGATTAATTAACTGCCACCTGTAAAACGTAATTCTTGTGTTCTTGTTACTGTTTTGTTGTAAATCATTAGCTTCGAATAAACATTCGCTTTTTATGACATTTAATTTGAATAGGTAATTATATCAATATATAGGTATATATATGTATGCATATCAGAATAGTATATTTTCTTTACATTGTTTTCGGCTTTAGAAAAATTATTCTCAATCATTTTTATTTACTTATTCATGTTAAATGATTAATTACGTAAAAACTTTACATTTACAAATATTTACTCCATCTATCTATTTATTCAACCGAAAGACGTCCACCGCTGGACATATGTAGGTGTCCCCTAAAGATATACACGACGACCGGGCTTGCACCACCCGCATCCAGCGAATTCTCGCGACCTTAACCAGTTCGTCAGTCCACCTTATGGGAGGCCTACCGACCCTGCATCTTTCGATACGTGGCAGCCATTCGAGAATCCATTGGCCCGATCGGCTATCGATTCTGCGAGCAATGTACCCAGCCCACTGCGACTATTTTCTACTATACCTAATAATGAAATTCATTAATTATGCATTTAATGTGTCGAGTACCCATAAAAATAAGACAATAGGAAAACAATGGAAAGCTGGCGTAAACGCCAGGTAAGTGCTCAAGGGTAAGTGCTCCTTATCCAAAAAATAATCATGTAATCTTAAAGTTCACAGTACCTATACATTCTAAACTTTTCCAAATATCTATGTTCTATTATAAACTCCATCCAAACTTTATTATTTATATATATTTTTATGAGGTTAATAAAAAGTTCGCACCCTTTTGTAACTTAGCTCTAGCACACGTAAAAGGTGTCTAGCGGTAAGATCTATCAATGGTACTTCAACACTATAACGGTCTGAACATCATACGGCTGCAGGTGAATTACCTTATTAAGCGAATGCCTGTTACATTCTGTAATATTATTTAAAAGTGTATGTGAGGACTGATGTTAAATTTATTGAAAAGTAGTTGCAATGCCATGGATTTTTTATGGCTAGGAACCTTCTTGGGCGTGTACAGAACAATTTACCAAAGTTTCATTATAATCAGATGAATAGTTTAGGAGCTCATAAAGGACAAACATTGATTTTTATTTGTATGGAAGACAACAGATTAAGTGAATAATTTAATTAAATGTACGAACACTAAATATTGAATTCGGTTAACCCATTGAGGACTTACCTGGCGTTTACGCCAGCTTTCCATTGTTTTTCTATTGTCTTTCTAGTGTATTATTTTTACGGGTACTCGACGAATTAATCTAGGTCTTTCTCTATCATAAAAAATAAAAAGCTTACAAGTTCCTTGTTTTTGATTAAAAATTTTATACACTTTTCGGTGACCAACCTTATTTATTCATGGTATGTTTTTTTTATTGAGACAAAAGAAAAATAATCGGTCGACATATCTATCCCTATTGTACTTTTGTTTAGGTCGATAAACTGTGTTTTTAATTTTGCTGAGTGCGTTCCTGTTATGTGTAAACAAAGGGTCCTGTGCTGCGTCCAGTTACACCCACTTCGACCTGTCCCGCCTTATAAAGCAATTTATTACGATGAGTCACTTTTACACTCGGAAAGAAAAAGTTATAACTTAGATAGAGTAACCACGGTAATATGTGACATAAAGTAGTTACGTTGTCAAAATCGTGGTACATTTATAACCGGTTTCTTGTAAAGCGGAGAGCAATTTGTGTCATTATCGAAGCAGGAACGTCGAACTGAATACATAATAACAATTTCACCCCACGTCCGACTGAGAGTTATGGAGAGATCTGTGTCGATTTGTGGTCATCTCTGGTTAGTAAACTGAATAGAAATCACGCTTACATTTGTAAACCAGTTGTAAAGGAAACTAACTAACAAACCACATATATAACTTAGATCTAATTCGGTTATATTTATTTTGCTTAGAAACTAGCTGTGTGCCCGCGGCTGCGCCCGCGTGTCGTACATTCTTCTCTGTATTTTAATTGTTTTATACGGAACCCTAATTATTTTCTTTAAAAATGTTGAGTACTAAGATCAACTAAAAATATTTCCTATAAATGATAGCACTTGCCCGCAAAACTGTGGATGAATCGGATTTTATTCAATTTTTTATGGATTTCAATTTTTTTACGTGGAACCCTAATTATTTTTGAAAATTAAAAGTACCCTATTTTACCCGGAGCAACTTGAGCTATCTACCAAAAAAGTCCCGTCAAAATCCGTCCAACCGTTCCGGAAATTTTCCGGAACAAACAGACAGATAAAATTTTATTTTATTTTATTTCATTTATTAGTAAAGATTATTACAATATACTTGACATAATGTAAATCTATGCTAATAAATAAAATTGAAGTGTCTGTATGTAATGTCAAAATTATTTTTTTTTACTAAACAGATATGAATGTATATAAGATACCAAAAAATATCGTGTGTGTCTGTTTGTTTCGGGTAATCACCGGAAGGGCTAGACGGATGTTGATGGTACTTTTTTTGGTAGATAGCTGAAGTTACTCCGAGTAACTTAGGATACTTTTAATTTTCGAAAATAATTAGGGTTCCGCATAAAAAAAATAAAACTCATAAAAAATTGAATAAAATCCGATTCAATGCACAGCTTCATGGGCAGGTGCTTGAATTAATGAGAAATATATGTACTTTTTCTTCATACTAAAGAATTTTTAGGAAAATAATTAGGGTTCCGTATAAAAAAAAATAAAATGCAGTGAAAAACAAAAAAAAAACGCGGGCGTAGCCGCGGGCACACGGCTAGTTAAAATATTATTAGGTAATATAAAATATAGATACAAACTAATTTGATACGTTCATTGGTATATTTTTTAAATGTTCAAAGTACATATTTAGTACTATTAGTGACGTGAATTAATCTGTTTATTTCAATCTAATTAACTACTTCTATAGGAGTAACAGTGTCCGGAAGAGTATGTATTACTTGATTCGATAAATTAGAAGTACCTAAATCTTCGTAAAACTTGCTATCAATTATTCCTTCATTATTAGCAGTTATAAAAAGTATTAAACAAACATTTTAAAATATGTAATTTTACGTTAAAAAATAACTGTCTCTAAACGACGAATATGAGAAATAAATTAAATTATTAGTATATATTACGCAGCGATAAACCTGAGAGAAGTCAAACGGAACTCCTCGATCACTAACAAGTACATAATGCGTGTTTTGTTTTATTCAATTCAGTAATTAAATCTTTTACGAAACTTCTTATTTTGTTTAGAGTTACTTTAATGCAATTTATATTCGATGGATAGATGTTATTTTACCTTATAGCTTAACATATATTTGATTTTACTTCTTAAAACCGTAACAAAAAATTATTATTCTGATAAATTTCTTTCTCTGAAACTATGCTAAAAATGTTGATACGAACTGCAAAATTAACCAATTTTTTTGTTTGTTTACGAAAAATTAGCTGCAATAACCGTTTGATTAGGACTATGAAAAAATATGTAGATGTTTTGTTTGATATTTGTAACAGTTTAGTAAAACTTAATGCGTAATGAATAGGTATATCAAACTAATTATAATTTCTTTGTTTCAGGCGCACGTGGTTTCGGCCTTCGAACAGAGTTTGTCAAATATGACCCAACGTTTGCACCAGTTGACCGCAACTGCCGAGAGAAAGGTAATAAACATCAATTCAGATGTCTATCGTAAAATCAACAACGAACATCCTTCACGTCCATTTTATTTTAATTTGCTACAGTTTTTATTAACATATGTCTTACTTGATTTCTTGGAACTTGTTCCACGTTTATTTGTATGTCTTAACTACCATTTTTATGTTATAAATATACGTATGTCATAGCAATTTATAATAAGAAACTATAATCTTAGTACATATGTATGTTTAAAAATGACAAATCGTAACTAAAGTAAACACATATTAAACATTAGTGTAATATATTGCATACAAACTCATTTAAATAATAATTCAAATAAAACAGCAATCAATTTTAGACACTATATAACTTTGCATGTAATTCGGGCAATAATTACAAATGTCTATAGACGTTTTTTAATAACTGTTTCTAAACAGGTGAGCTTTTGCCTGGTTATAATCATTTAAAAAAAAGTATACGCCATTAAACATTGCGTCTAAATGCCCCTTATTTATTTCGTTCATTTTATTGGTTGTTAGTTGACGACCGCGACCGGTTTCGATGTATGTATATTACTTTCTTCTAATTACTTCTTTTTTTTGTTGTTGTCGATGTACATTTTAATATATGATTCGAAGTTATTTTTTCGTTTGTTTTTTCTTGTATTAGGATTCGGAGCTAACGGAATTACGGCAGACGATCGAATTACTTCGGAAGCAGTCCATACAGGCCGGGTTAACCACAGCTCACATGCAATCAATGGGCATTCGAGCGGATGGTGTAATAATGTCACTGGTCAGGTAAATATAGTTAGTTTAAAATACATCGACTTCCACCATTGTCTAGCTTCGTCTGTTCGTTCTATATAGGTATGTATAGTATGTACGTGTATTATGTATATTATTGTATTGGTAAATATATATCTAAGTATATTCCTGATATTTCTAAAATATTACAGATATTAATATTTAGTTATATATCTTGTACCTACGTATACGCAATTGTACGAGATAAAGATAAAGCCTATCGTGAAGTTTTGTATAAATCTTTCGCTAATTCTCTAGTACATCATTTTGATATATCTCTTTAAGATTTATACTACGTAGGCCATAAAAATATGTTTTTAGTTAGTTGTTAGAGAATATATTTTTTTTTATTTACACAAAAGCTTAATTAGATTGTATTTGTATATAAAAAAATCATTGAGAGAAGATAGATAGATAGATAGACAGATAGATGCGGAATACCCCTTTAATTTACACTATCTATAAATCGATATTTAATTAATTAGAATCTCTAAAGAACAAGTTTCAAGATAATTATATCTTAACTTAGCCCTCCCAATACATCTTCGATAACTAAATGCATATTCGAAAAATTTAGACAAGCTAGATCTAGTGAATGATCGTCATAATTGTAATATTAGAAGTAAAGACAAGTTGGCCATCCCACGCTTTAGGTTAAGTAAGTGTAATAAAAGCTTTATAGGTAATAGTATTCGGTTTTACAATAAGATCCCAAGTAACATTACCGATTTACCTTACAATAAGTTCAAGTATTATGTCAAGCAAGTTTTAATCTCAAAAGGTTATTACAGGGTGGATCATTACGTGAACGATAGTGATGTCTGGAAGTCACATCTCTGTGCTTCCACTAACATTATTAAGACTACGATTTGTATAGTTTTTTATATGCCAAAAAAAATTATATATATTATATTTATAAAAAAAAAGAACCAGATCGAGTTTCTTGCCGGCTCTTCTCGACTGGGTTGTTTTCCGAACCGGTGGGGTAGTGTTTTTAGACGTTCATAAGCGCCTTCTTAGGGCCTAAATTGAATAAATAAATTTTGATTTGATTTGATTAACTTTCTCTGTCATCAAATAAACCTAGATCTTCGCATATTAGCAATTTGTAAATTAGCTTATTTTTTTTAAATTAATACAAAAATCATATCTTAATCTTATATTGATAGAAGCTCATTAATTTCCATGAAACAATGGTGCTTCTATATCAAGGGTTACTTACATACTGAAGAACCGAACCTAACAAACGATAATTAACGTAAAACCATTTAAGACTGGAGCGAATGTACTGAATTGGTAATTCGTGGGAAACGAAAAATGTTCTCGTATATGGGAAGAAAGAAGGCGTTTTTATTATAGCTAAAATTACTTACAAATATCCGAAATATGACAATTTTCATTCAAAGTCTGCCGAATTAAATTTTTTCATTTACAAAAGTTTATTACCTGATTAAAAGTACCAACGTTAAAATTATCACAAACATGAATAATTAGAACGTTCGAATTTCACGCGTGATTTATTTTTAGTCCAGATATTTGTTACAGATTGGGCGGGGGACGCTTTGACAATCTATGTCACGGCCAAGCAAATTTTGTGTGTATGCGAAATAATATACGCAACAATATTAACTAAGTAGGTACTGAAACCTCTCTATACACGTCATACATAGCGTTTGGGGAATCGAGGTTACATTGACACCTATGTGTACATGAATTAACACCACATTGTTAAAACAAACGAAACTGTTTGTGTGGTACCTAACGTACAATGTACTTACTCCCTTCTCTATGCCATCTTGTTTTAAACAATTAACTCGTACGTTTACAAGCGCTTAATTACTTAAACAAACTTCTCCTGGCTATTGTAGTTGGCTGTTTAAATACTCTAGAAAATATTTATTGTCACCTCATTCTGCAAGCAATATCCATGTTTTACAGTTGGTGATTTTTTTATGAACACTTGTGCTCAGCGTTTTGACCACAAACTCACTAAATTTTAAGTAACGATGTTACCCAAGATGGTAAGCATGCTAAGCCTTGGGGTACTGGTTTTCAAGTGATTTTACCAAGAAGCAGGGGGGCTCGTAGGGTCATGACTCCCACTAAAATCGTACACGTCGAATTGACAAATCTCTTTAATATACGCAATTTCCTGCTTAGAACGTCTAAACAATAAAATAAAAAATACGTACCTATATTCTAAATAGTTTTGAAAAATTCTCCAAATATTATAGATATTTATGTATACTGTCAAACCTCCCTCTCTCCCCCTCCCCAAAGTATTTGACTACGACCACGCTTGAATTTTTACTAGAATATGCCACTGCGCGTCGAGTGATTTTCATATTTGTAAGGAAATGCACTAAAATCATCAAAATCAAAAAATACTGTACCCAATTTAGATCCTGATAAGGCGCTCATGAACGTCAAAATACTACTACCGGTTCGGAAAACAGCCCAGTCATCGAGAAGAATCGAAAAAGATCTCGATTTATTTTTTGTTTCATACGTTTTTTATAGAACTATACGACTCATAGTTACAAGGTTTATTAGTAGATGCACAGAGAAAAATGTCATTTTCAGACATCGCCATCGTTCACATAATGATCCAACCTATAATAAATAACCTTTTTCAAATTAAAACTTGCTTGGTATATTGCCTGAACTTATTATCCAGTAAATCCGTAATGTACTTTGGGCCTTTATTGTAAAATCTAACTAAATCTGAAATATGAAACTATATGGTTACCAAAATATATTAACACCTTGAGCACTTACCTGGCGTTTACACCAGCTTTCCATTGTTTTCCTATTGTCTTATTTTTACGGGTACTCGACGCATTAATAATATGGTTTTATATGCTCATAAGCTAAGACTGATATGTGGATTCGAAGCTGGATACATCGACGCGATATCCTTTCACACTACCATTGAGCTATCATCGCTATTATTTTTATTTTTGGCAGCAGTTTATGCCTGGTTCTTACTTTCTTACGAATACTATGAAATTCGGAATATATGGACCTAATTTCAAGTTGTACCAAAATAGAATTTAACCTATCTGTATACACTTTATATTAAAATAATATACTTAGTCCGAACATACATCCGATTTCATATATAAAAATATATGAAAATAATTATGATTTAAAGTTAGGTATAAACACAATTTGAAGATGTTGCAAGTATAATTATTATTGGCACCATGCCCGTCCTAGTTCCTAAATACACTTTGAGTCTTCCACTCATGTAACACTATACAATTTAATACAATCCACTACGAAATGAAAATAATCGGTAACATATTTCATAAAACTTAGGTTGCTTTTTGCACCTTCCTCTTTAAAATTTATATTTCATGTAAAAAAAATTGTAAATATTTGACACTTTACGGTCTATGCTTTGGTTATTTTTGATGATATATCAGAATTGTGATCAATTTTATATGACGTATGTAATATTTATTTATTTACTTTTACCCTTTCACGCCCAGGGGAAGCATGTTTTCCATTTTAAAATTGATGATTGTCTATATATAATTATGACATTATTTAGTTCTCACAAAATTCTAAGAAAAAATTCTCTTTCTAATGCATTTTTGTGATTTCCATATACCTACTGTAGGTTTAAAAATAGTTCTAAAATAAAAAGTTGAATGTTAATATTTACTCTTCGCTACCTTTTGGTCCTGAAATATTTAATTACTTAACAACGTTGATCGAAGACTTGGCAGGCAATGCACAGTTATGCCAATGCTTACGTTACCATGAGTCACGAGGGTGTTTAAAATGTCTAAAATTCTGGTTACGTAACACTGAAACAAACCCTATACCATATCTCCAAATAGAACACGTAGATTTCCTCCGAACAATGAATATTTGTAAAAACCATGAAAGTTGTTTTAAAAAAGGCATATAAAATTGGTCGTTTACAATGGACCTAATTAGAAACTTCAAAATTACTCAAAGGACAATGAGGGGCTATCCTCAGAGTTTAACAGGGTGATCGGATCAGAAATGGAGAGATCTGCAGAGGAACAAAAGTAACTGACATGGCTCGAAGAATTGCCAAATTTAAGGGGCAATGGGCTTGCACAAGGCAGACCGGCGTCCTAGGTCGCGAGAATACGCTGGATGCAGGTGACGCAAGACCGGTCGTTTTGGAGATCTTTGGAGGAGATCTATATCCAGCAGTAGACGTCTTTTAGATGGATGATATAAAATTTGTGAGAAATCTAATTAATGAAGCAGACTTAAAAAAAAATAGTAAATATTTATTTTTAAAGCTTATAATATGTAGGTATTTATAATTACATTTTTAATTATATTATTCTATTTTTTATATTTTTATTTTTAAATATTTATTTTAATATTTTTTATTTGTACTCAAATTTCTTGTTTTATATAAAGTATGTATGATAGAATTTTACGTTAAAGTATTATTTATACCTTAATAACCTAATACAATAAAAATAACTGTAACAATACTCTACTTGTTACAAAAAAAAAAAGAATATTTCTTGTTCTATGCCGTGAGCGTAAAATACATGCATTTTTTCCTATAAATTTTATTCTACCATATCTAAATGTACGAAATTGATATTCGTGTACAATTTATTTTTAATTTACTCCTTAAATCTTTATTTAATCTTGTTGTCGGGGAAATTTCGAATGAACTTTATGACGATGACGTAAGCTTATAGGTCCCAGTAATTTGAAATCAGTTAACACGGTATCAATACAACGAAGAAGGCGAATGTGACCGCATTTACATTAAATTGTATATCAATGGATCCGTCCCCGTTCCGTTTAAATAGGAATCGATGAGAACTGACAACTGACAATACGTTTACATTGAATATTCTATAGTACAGTCACACGAATAAACAAGGAACTTATTCTATATTTATGTAGTAACTACATTTCCAATATAGGTAGTCCACTTTGTAAAATATTCAATGAAATATTTTAGTTTACTAATGTCTTATTTATTAAAAATAATAAACTATGTAAGTAATATAATGAAATATGATAATACCTATACTGAAAATAACATACGTCTAATTAAATTAGAATATACATGCGTTTAAAGTTAAGATTGAGAAGAGATGCTCTATCCCTTTCCCGCAAAACGAATATTAGTACAATAAAACTTGTAACAAGCGGGACACGTCATATTTTTGTGCAGTGCCCTATCTATCTAGAATAAAAATGCTTTTAAGTTTCTTATATTCCAGTTTTATATATGGTCTACTTTTTAATGAGACAATAGAAAATAATCAGCAAACAGCAATAATTTATTGTAATGCTTAAATTATAGATAAAAATTAAAAAAAAATAGTAAAATTTAATAAAAACTTGCCCCACAAAGCGTCTATCATACGGAAGCCTGGTTGAAAATTTTGATGCTCATAGGTCTATAGATACATTCAGTATGGATATCTACTCTATTTTTTCCTGGGTATATATTTCCATGTTGCATAAATTAAAAGTTATGTAGTATAATGTAATAGATAATAAAGAGTACAAATTTATTAAAGGACTCTTATTGTCCCATTATAATATATTTGTGAGAGTTTTTAAAGTAATTTACCTCAAACACTGGAGAGAGGCACCTCTATCAAGTTTCTACCTCGGTTCGAAAAAATCGTAGATCCGGGGCTGTTGTTGGTGGTAAAACAAAAAATATCTTTTTTTTTTGTCGTAGGAACCGAGCACGCAAACTCAGCAGTCGTCACCTCAACGTACCGTGCAGACCGGCAACGGTGCGATCACTCGGCACCTCTCCACCGATAGCGTTTCAAGCATAAACAGTCTGAGTAGCGGATCTTCTGCGCAACACGATAAGAAACACAAGAAAAAAGGATGGGTATGTTTTATAATTTCGATATTTATAAGTTTTGTAGAATGAGTCACACTATTTAATTTTATTACCTATATAAACTGATTCCGCGAGCTCCGCTCACGTATCTATTTTCTATTTCGCACAATAATGCACTTCGTAATATATTGTTTTAATATTCAAATCTAAATTTAATAACACTATTTTAATTAGTCCCTTTTTCGGCAACATTTTTATGTACTTATGTTATTGTTTTCTTTCGATTATTTTCAATATAGGTTTTTTTGTTTAGTTTTGCTCTGTTTGAGTAAATTATGATGAACTATAATAATATGTACATACTATGGAGTTCATTGATGGCTTCATTACTATATACTAGTAGTGTGCCTGCGGCTGCGCCCGCATTTCAAGTATTTTTCACTGCGTAATATAGTTTTTTAATATTTTTACACGGAACCCTAATTATTTTCGAAAAACAAAAGTACCCTTAGTTATTATTATTTTTACTATTAATAATAATACCCTTAGTTACTCCGAGTAACTTCAGTAATCTACCTAAAAAAAGTCCCGTCAAAATCAGTCCAGCCGTTCCGGAGATTACCCAGAATAATCAAACAGACAGACAGACAAAAATTTTAAAATTATGTATGTATATGGATTTAGTAAAAAAAAAATTTTTCATTACAAACAAACACTTCAATTGTATTTATTATTATATATAAGAACATACATGCAAATTTAATTTGGTAGCTGTTATAAATATATATAATTCGCCCACAGCTGCGGTCATCGTTCACGAAAGCTTTCTCAAGGAACGCGAAGATTTCTAAGACGGCTAAGCACGCGTCCCTCGGGCAACTGTCCTCACAGGATAGCTCGTCTGGCTCGCATCACTACGACGATCCACATACTATACGGGAGGGAAGCAACGAGAACAGTCTAGAACATTCTCACGAGACTTTACCGGATACCAAAGAAAAGACTGTTCCCGCCAAGCCGGAAGAACATGCCAAAGGTAGCTATTAATTTTTAAGACAAATTGTATATCTATAGATACATAAACATGCATATATACATTATAAATGGAATCCATAAGTACATATATAAACTATAATAACAAAGTAGTGCTGCATATCATTGAAATTACTTTAAAAAAAAATAACGGAAAACCATATTTAACTGTTTATTTCAATACAATAAGATTTATCTGTACATTTAAACAAGACGAGTATTTTCGGGCTTCTGGTTCTCTAGTGGGCTTATAAATAAAAAAATCTCTCATTCAATATTCTATAGCAACTTCTCTCTATTCTCTACATGTTATAAAACAAAGATTCCGCGGCTGCCTTTCTGTCTGTTTATTTTGATGCGTTTCCCATCGTCAGTTGGATTTTTTAAATATAATATACTATATGGTGCCCGCGGCTCCGCCCGTGTTTCATGTATTTTCGTTTCTGTAGGTGAGAGTGAAAAAACAAATGAATGAAGAAAAATGAGAGTCTTTTGTTTTTATTAGCGGAAAAAGGTACATAAGACTAACTAAATCGAAAAAAAAAAAAAAAAATGAGAAGGGGTCGATGGAATCAAAAAAAAAAAGACTATAACCATCGACGAAAAATTCTGCGTCGAATGGTACTATCCCGACATGTTCAGTAGATGTTGTATATTTAGATTATTTAATGTTATGTAATCCTTAATATGCTTTCGTGCAAGTAGAAAATATAAATAATTTAAAAAAAAAATTTGTAACCAAGTCACCAAAAAATCAGTTTTCGTGGACTAAATCTTAACGAGATACCTCAAAATGTTGTACTAGATCATTGTTGTTCTTCAAAAAACCTAAATTATTATTAAAAAAAATTATAATCCTAGCTAATAATATTATAAATGCGAATGTAAGTTTGTTTGTTTGTTACGTTTTCAATCCTTTACTGCGTTTATTGATCATCATGTAATTTTGCATACACATTGTCAGGGGTACAGAAAAAGACATATCTAAGACAAATTCCTAAACTGATGTACATAATCGACATTAACACGAATGAAACCGCGGGCTATAATATTTAGTTTAGTATAATTTTATTTAGCGTAATACTTTTAGTACAAGTTAGCAGTAACAAAATAGGGAACATTATAAAAGTAATTGTGGTTCAAGACGAAAAAAATGACTATATATTGATGATAGTCATTTATTTCTTCACGTCACGTATTGGCGTTCTCTTGTTAATATTTTATCTACACATTGTAATGAATAAAAAGATACATTGCTATGTATGAACGGAGTACGATGTATTGTAAGATCATATTGTATATTATCACCTATTCGAACTCTTATAGCGCGATGCACGAAAGCAATTTTTTTTAAATATCTCTCTATGATTATATCCGTATGTTCATTCAAGAAGAATCACCTGTAGCATCAGAATGCAACATTGGTAGATATCTGGACTTATTATAGATAATGGGCAGTGGGTCTTTATAGTGCAAACAATGGGTCGCGGGCTATTTGCGTCGTCTATACGTCGGCCGAGTGAAAGCTGAGGTTAAGTGAACTTAATCAGATCTGTATTGTCCGATGACAGGCATACGAGGAATTTAGAAACTTAATAAGGATAATGGTTAAACGGTTGTTAATGAAATTTAAAAATGCTGTATTATTGCCAAATCATTTTTGACAGAATGCTGATCCAAAAGTGGAACAAAATAAAATCATTTTGATTATGAAAATTGTAGTGTGATTGTATTTAATTAATAGTTTAATGAAGTGGTGTGTAAACTTTTTATTCATATAATAAAAAAAAAAACTGAAAATTAAAAGGTTTTGATATTTTCAAGTCAATCATACAGACTACATACAAGTTGCTATACATTTTCGCCAAGCTTCAAACTACTTACTTACCTTGATATCGACTACCTAAAATGTTATTGTTCTTACGTTAGTAATATTACATTATCCTTATCTTTAACAGAAAAACCAGAGGATGCGGTTTTGGTCGACGAGTTGAAACGCCAACTTCGTGAGAAGGATTTAGTTTTGACCGACATACGATTGGAAGCGCTCAGCTCAGCACATCAACTGGAGAGCTTAAAAGACACAGTAATCAAGATGAGAGTAAGTTCAATAATATGAACTAAAAAAACACCACAATCAACATTTTAATAAGTTGATATCTGTGTTCTAACATTTTGTAATGAGAATCGTATTCTATAAAAACATTGTTATCAAATTAAGCATTGTCCGTAGTAGCGGCTTATCTGAGTACTGTATTACGCTAACTTTTCTAAAAGTGGGCATAGCTGTTTTTGAAATTAGAAAAGCAATTTACTTCATGTTGAAAATAATTTAAAAAAAATTAATCAACCAAGTGAAATGTTGAAATAAAAAACATATTTCGGAAACATTTTATAGTAATTTTATAAATTATTCGATTTTGCAATATAAACTATCAAATCAAAGTCGCATTATGAATTCCGAATTTCTAAAATATTTTCCAATGATCTCAATTAAAAAAAACTATTATATTATTTAAAAATCACATTTACGGATTTAAAATGGAATGTATCTTACGGTTTATTTAAATATCCCCTGTGATGATCTTGTTAAAACGCGCATTTTCAAACGAAATTTCATGTGAGGAAGTTAAGGGCTTAAACTATTTACATATGGGAATGTCCTGGTCATGATTAAACGAATACAAAATATTTCAGAATGAAATGCTAAACTTGAAGCAGAACAATGAACGTCTACAGCGGCTGGTTACCTCGAGGTCGCTCGCTGGAAGCCAGACCTCACTCGGTACTGGCGGTTCTGGTGTAGAAGACCCTCGAAGGTTTAGTCTAGCCGACCAAGCCACTATGCATCAGGTTAAAAATTGTAAATTAATTATTTAAAAGACTCCTTTGCCTCCAATAGGGACGTTTTGTAAGTTATCCGTGTCAAGGGGCGCGAAAGAGATAAATATAATGTACATTTTGCCCACTTTGTAAAATACAGTGTGATGTACGAATATAGCACAATGAAAAAAAAAAACCTTTTATTGTACAGTGAAAAAGCGTGTTTATTATTTTTGTCTCTTTCCCTCACACTAGGACTTTTATTCTCTATCTGCTCTTAAATGATTAAAATACTTTGCGTTAGAATATCTCTTGCAACCTCAAAAGTTACTAATCGCGCAAAAGCGATGATGGCGCAGCGGGTAGTTTGTCCGGATTCCACGTCAACCGACGCGGGTTCGATCTCCACCTATTCGACTCTAAAATCAGCCTGAGCTTTCGGTGAAGGAAAACATCGTGAAGAAACCATAGCATCGTGGTAGGGCATTTTCTAATGAGCCCACCTGAGTATCTACCACCCTCAAGTTTGAAAAACCTGTTGCCAAATACCAATAGGTGTGTTCCGGCATCATCAATTGAACACCAGTACCTCTAGGCTTAGTGTGTTTACCATCCTGTATCACATCGTCACTTAACACCAGGAGCGATTGTGGTCAAAGTACTGAGCCTATTCCGTATAAAAAAAAAGGAACTTTAGCGTACTATATCATAATATGACGTCGCGCTATACGTGCTCATTACAACATCTATACTAACATTCATTATGCGGAAAAGAGATAGAACATTCCCGTTCAGTTCCTACCAAAAACCTTCAAACACTTATATCTCATAGTTTTACTAGCTACATGAATTAATATTCTCAGACTTACTTATTATATTTATATTAATCACTTAGCCCGTTAATAATTAATTAAAGTAAATTTCCTTAATAAGTCATTTAATTATTTTTTTTTTAATTCCAGGCTGTGATGGACATTCATTCCCAACCTTTAGATCTAGATTTCAACTGTATCGCGTCGACGCCTACGATTGATTTTGCGAAGAAAGGCTCACCTAAATCCAGTATGGTCGAGCCGATTTACGGGAACAAAGCCGTATGCGAATTAGCAGAAAACAGCGAAACGTTATTGGGAACTTTAAACGGAACTAGTGACTTGTTCGTGAACGGTTTAAACGCTTCGGAACGTTTGAGTGGCGATTACGATATTAACAGTGTTCTGCCTCCGCCGAAAAGTCGAGAATTAGCGATCGGGGAGAGCTATTCTGATATTGGTAAATTATTATGTAATTATGTTTTTTATTTAATCATTTACTTTACTTACATACATTAATTAGGGGCCGTTCAGTTATTACGTCAATGGGCTGAATAGTGATTACGTAAATAATATTTACTTATTGGTCTTCGTTTATGTTTGTTTGGAATTATGCCAATACTTACGTAATAAAGGGGGGGGTAAAAGATTTGATCACTGAGAAGAGGCTGGGGGGAGGTCAAAATAACCAAAATTTGGCCGACGTAATACTTGAACGGCTCTTTACACGGCAACCTTCGATTAACATTTGTTAGGAGTTAATAAAAAACGAATGTGCAATGGTTTATTTGTTTTTTTATTTGTTACGCTTTTACGACAACATAACGTCTATAGTAATTTATAATTTCCTATTTATATTATTTTAAAAGATGTTCTAAATAATTAGCTGTAATTTTCTCAAAATTTTAATCAAAATGGTCAACCTCCGACACTGTATTGCTTATCAGCGTTAATTTCCAATAAGTTTACCAAAATTCGTGAGCCGAAACCGAGGGTGAAAGCTAGTCAAATTATTTTGTTATTCTTGTAAATTATAATTACGTTTTAGGTGTAGCGGACAGCCAAGGCGATACAACGGACGGAAAGAAAATAGCCATAGCTGTATACTTAGGTCAGCCTGAAACATTTCAAAGATACTTCGAGGAAGTGCAAGACACGTTGACCGAATCCGAATGTAGATTCTATGCGAAACAATCGGCGAGCGCTTACAACAACCACTACGAGAAACAATCCAGTTTCGATTCGCCGCGAATCTCACAGAACCACAGCCCCGAAACGGAAACGCAAGACTACCCACCTCACATCAATAAATCTAACACGAACAGCTTGAAAAGTAACAAGTCAACGCACAGTAACTCGTACAAGAACGTCTACAACAGTGATTCGACGATAAACTGCAATGAATTCACGATAGCGTACACTTATATATCCGGCAAGACGACTTGGCAGAACTTGGATTATATAGTTAGGAAGTCATTCAAGGATTATCTGTCCAGGATCGATTTGGGAACGAACCTCGGACTGAATACGGATTCGATAACGTCGTACCATTTGGGCGAAGCGACTCGCGGTCCTGAGATCGGATTTCCGGAACTATTGCCGTGCGGATATATAATCGGTACAGTGAACACGCTGTATATTTGCCTGCAAGGAGTCGGAAGCTTAGCGTTCGATAGTCTCATACCGAAAAATATTGTATACAGGTGAGTGATTTCAATATTTCGGTTTTTTTTTATTCTTAATTTCATCTATTGTGACGTTCAACTATTTCGTAATCAACATTTAGAACTTTTTTGACCTTTACACCCCCTCCATGACTGCGTAAGCATTGCTATAATTTTGACTAAAAACACTTAAACTTAATTAGGAAATATTACCTATGTAATCATCATTTAGCCAATTCCTTATTTTATTAAAAATGAACACAGCATAAACAGCCCACACCCAATTGAAGGTGACGTATTACTTTTTTTTTTTTTTTGTAGTCACCGCCAATTTTCCTCTGGCATAACCAGAGACCTTTTTATTACGTCTCATTTTTTGTGCTCTATTTGTTTTCTTCTTTTTTTTTGTAGCTTGTTCTTTTGCTAGGTATTTTCTTTTTGTGTCATTTTTATTTCATAACTCTAAACAATTTACTACTTATTACTTATTACTTGAACGCCCCCGTATATAATTAAAATTTTGATTAGTATGCTTAAATACCTTGCATTAATTATAATTTACACATACGGTGCGGTCGGCGATAATTTGAAGCGATGATGGCTAAAATGGTTGTGCGGTAAAATGGTTTCACGTCAATGGACGCGGATTCAAACCCACTTATACATTTCTAAAATCAGCCTGAGCTTTCGGTGAAGGAATACATCGTTAGGAAACCAATAGCGTGGTGGTAAGAATTTTCTAATAATGACCGCCTGTTTAGCTACCACCCTCAAGTTAGAAAACCTGTTGCTAAATACCAACAGGTGTATTCCGGCAGCATCACTTAAGAACCAGTACCTCTAGGCTTAGTGTATGTACACAGGTTAGATTGTGTTCAAAGCTTATATCGTGTAAGAAACAACTTTGCTCGATTGAATTGCTTGCTCAGAAGAGATTTCTTTCTTGCAATTATAAATTAATAAGTAACCGTATAATATTTAAATATATATATATATATATATATATATATATGGAACAATTTGAAATGTTTATTCGTTAATATGTATTTGTTAATATTTTTCTTGATGCAAAAGTTCACAGAACTCGAAAACAGCTAAGATACGTTAGCCGTACTGTAAACGATCTTTAGTTTCCTTAGATGTAAAATTATAAGCGATTATGATATGTACAATGTAATAGCATTAGACCTCAAACCACAACAAAACTACAAGTTTATGGTTGTGACAGTACAAACTCGTTATCGACAGATACGTGTCCCTGTTATCGGAACACAGACGAGTGATACTCTGTGGACCGAGTGGTACCGGTAAGTCGTACCTTGCGGCTAAACTGGCTGAATTCTACGTGCAGAAGACTCATAGGAGAGGAAACCCCGCTGAGGCAGTGGCTACGTTCAAGTAAGCCTATACACTGAAACCATACACAAAAACGCACCACCACCAATCTTTAAAACTTCTAGTTTTTTTTAAGCACTGTATAAGTTCAAGGTTTGACAACTTCGTTGTTGAGTAGGCTTAATATGGTAAACATGATTACCTTTGCAATAATCAGACATGTGAAAAGTTTTTAATGAATCGGTCGTTAACACTTGGAGTGAATAAAAATCGTGAGTTTTCTGTGAGCCGACTAAAAGTATAAGTTAATTCAGACTGAAAACGATTCAGTTGTAAAGATGTTTGCTGGAATTTATCCGCACCTGATTTATAATATCTAGGTTTTATTACAAAAAGTAAACTGATTATTCTATTACATTAATTACTTGCAATAGTTATCATAGACATTTTATTTAAAAAATACATATAAATTACTTCGCTTTCAGAAGTTACATCGTTACTATACGATATTTTTTATACTGTTGTTGCAAAATGACTGCACTTCATTTGATGTTAAATTACGTACAGTCCTAGAACGATGACGACTACCGACAGATGAGAGTCTATCTACATATACCGCACTAAAAGCCTCTAGATAGGTCACTTGCTGATCCAGACATATGACGCGTTATTTGTACCTATGGTGAATTTTTCATTCTTTAATTCTGGTGTAATCAGTGTGGACCGCAAATCGTGCAACGAACTACGAGCGTATCTAGGCAATATAGCAGAGCAATGCGGCGCCGCGACGGCGGGGGAAGAGGCCGCGCTACCTTCGGTTGTAGTTCTTGACAACTTACAGCACGCGTCCGCGCTCGGCGACGCTTTCGCCGGCCTCCTACCGCCGGACAATAGGAACATGCCTGTCATCATAGGTATATGAGCTTTTGATTCAGTATCCCGTTTATGTTTACGTTCACACAGTGGTTATAATTCGATCATAATCATATAGTAATGGACAGGATTAGGAATGAGTATATTAGAGAAAGTTTGAAAGTGGCGCCAATAACAGACAAGTTAAGAGGCGGTCGTTTATCCTGGTATGGACATGTGATGCGCAGGGAGAAAGAGAATGTTGTAAGAAAGGTATTGGATATGAATGTGGACGGTTACATGGGAAGGGGAAGACCAAAGAAAAGATGGATGGACTGTGTAAACGATGATATGCTTAGGAAAGGAGTGAATGCGGAGATGACAACAAATAGAGAGGAATGGAAGAGGAAGACATGTTGCGCCGACCCCAAATAAAAATGGGAAAAGGGTAGGGAGATGATGATGAATCATATAGTAAGCGCGTTTAAACTATGCCGATCCGATGTATGCTACAAAATGTTACATAGCAGGCTATTATCTATTACATATGGGTAGTTCCGAATCGTAATAGTTCCAGGAACTATTGGAACTTTATTAGTACAATCGAACATGTCAACTAAAACAGGTTCGATCGTTCCACATGCCCCATACATTAGCTCTTACTATGCTGTTACAACTAAGAATATGACTTTTATATAATACCCGTTAAAAGCGATAATTTAATAAACAAATGTGATTGTTGTTAGAACAAATTCCTTATCGCTCGTTTGGTGGCGTTTCGATCAGTCGAAGGTTCGAATGTACAGAGAAAGAAAGGAGTAAAGAGAAAGAGATACGTTGCCCTTTTATAAGATATAAGGATTTAGTTGCTTCTCATGCTGATTTTACTACCCACTTTTTTAAATTCGGGTAGGCAGCTTAATCTAATGATTAAATGTTCATTGTAACAGGGACATTATTTTTATCCTGTTCGTTGTTCAAAAATAACATCAATGTTCAATTTTCAAGTGTATTTATATTTACTATTGCTTTAGGTACTATGTCACAAGCCACATGCAACACTACAAATTTACAATTGCACCACAACTTCAGGTGGCTTTTGACAGCCAACCATATGGAACCTGTCAAAGGATTTTTAGCTAGGTAAGTAAAAGAAAAACAATTATTTCAAAACGACTGAATATTGTTTTATTTTTTATTTTGCAAATTTAATATTGAGTTAAAAAGTGATCGAAAGTTGTCCGTTCTGATTGTTACTGAAGATTTGAGAACTGTTTCCAAAAATATCTAGTGATGTAAAATTACTGCAGACTTCCAAGGCTAATTTATTTTGTTTTAAAACTTAGTTCCCTTGAGGCCTTTAAAAGTAAGTTGATCCCGTGTAATTGTATTTATTTAAATAAGGAAATGAAATAAGGAATTATTATTGTCTGTAGCTATGTAGGTCACAAACCTATTTTTTCGCACGGTATAGCCTCACTGCTTTGATCACAATCTCACCTGATGTTAAGTAACGATATGGTCCAGAATGGTAAACAATAGTTAAGCGATGCTGCCGGAATACAGCTATTGGTATTTGGCGACAGGTTTTCTAACTTGAGGGTGGTAGCTACCCAGGTGAGCATCATTAGAAAATGCCCTACCACCATGCTATGATTTTCCCACGATGTTTTCCTGCACTAAAAGCTCGGGCTGATTCTAGAGGTGGATAGGTGAATTTAAACTCGGGTCCATTAATCCGACAGCACTACCAACTTCGCCATCATCATTTCAAATAAGATGTTATGACATAACATAAGCTCACGCCTGTTGTCCCCGGAGGGTTAGGCAGAGGTGAAATAGCGAACTACACCACCCACATTTCGCCGAGCTTAGTTCCATCCCAGATGTGACAGGGGGCGAGCCTGTCGCCATATCCGGTACAAATTCCAAACTTCGGGATGATACTGAGTAGAAAACCCAATACCACTTGACCCGACCCGGGGATCGAACCCGAAACCTCAGAACGGCAGTCGCACCGTAATACAACTGCGCCACCGAGGCAGTTATGATAACGCCATGCTATAAATAAAATACGTAAGAAACTATTAATTAAACGTAAATGCGCGTATTTTAGCGCAAAAATGAAACATAAATGACCAGTTTGTAAAGATGTACCTATTTTCAGGTACCTTCGTCGAAAATTATTCTCGCTTGAATTGAGGCTCGGTCGTCGAGAGCCCGCACTGGCGACAGTTCTAGAATGGCTGCCGGGAGTTTGGTCAACACTAAACGCTTTCCTCGAAGCCCATTCTTCGAGTGACGTCACCGTCGGACCTCGGCTATTTCTCGGGTGTCCGATGGAGTTAGAAGCTAGTCAGGTAATGACTTTTTAGCCACTTATAACCTATTTTGCGTGTGCACTTTGTTCTGTATTTAACTAACAACCGCAGTTTAAATTGTAAACTTTTATTGTTATAGCAGATTTTCCACTAATAATATTACGATAAATTCTATGACAATACTTATAGAATAGAAAACGTTTTTATTTACACCAAACACAACAGAAATCTAAGCACACGGAAAGACATATGTATTATTACATAAAATAAAAGTGTTACGCTTTTGCAAACAAGGTCCAACCTCAGCTTGATTGCTGCAATAAAACTGGAAAAGTGTCAGAGTACTTGAATTTACTTTCTACACAATTCACATGACTTATTGTTTTTTGTTGCTATTTTGATCACTATATATCATAGTATTTCCTATAGCACATTTTCTAATGTCCTCCTGACCAATAACAACCCTTTAGTTGTAAATCGCTAAACATTTATAGGTGTGTATTAACAACAGCACCACTTATGAGGCTTTCCCCCTATCCATTTAGGTCATATTATAAGTCCCTTAGGTACTTTAAGATTGATTGCTACGGATAATGCTCTACTGTTATAGAACATTGCTGGTGTTGTAGAATAATACGATTTTCTGAAGTGTAAACTTCTTTAACGGCATTGAACAATTCTCGGCAGGGTAAATACTTATAGATTTGCGTTACCAGTGCTATGACGTCAGCCGTAAACATGCTGCTACAGTATGTCAAGTATAAGATGGTGTTTAATATAAATAATAAAATATATACTTAATGTGTCGGGTACCCATAAAAATAAGACAATAGGAAAACAATGGAAAGCTGGCGTAAACGCCATGTAAGTGCTCAAGGGGTTAAGCAGCCTATCGTATATTTTTACTATGAGTAGACTATTTGAAAACGTACATAATTGTTGCTCGCAGTACCAATAGATGAAAAAACTAGACAAATGTATATGTTAGATTATATTAATAATTGAAATGAAAAACATTTGAAATTTAAACATTAAAACAAAACAGATTTTCCAATGTTTCACGTTTTCACTGGTATCAGTTGTCCCCATGGTTGGATAATGTTTTTTTTAACGTATTGTCGTTTACATTTCATAAAAAATAGCAAGATTTTCTCTAAAATGCGGACTGTAGTGGTTTTGATACTAGAGAATTTGTATAAAATATGATATGCGTGTTCAACAGGCGTGGTTCGCGGACGTTTGGAACTATAGTATAGTTCCGTACGCGTCGGAAGCTGTCCGGGAAGGTATAGCTCTGTACGGTAGAAGACGACACGCTGCTGTTGATCCCTTACAACATATTAAATCATCGTACCCGTGGAGAGAACCTAACCATTCTCACGTGAGTTACCAACGCACCATTTACTTTACATAAAAAATATTACATAGATATAATTATAGAAGTTAATGTAGGATTAAATCTATACTGATAAATAAATTGAAGTATCCGTTTATAACATCAAAATAACAAGTTTTTACTAAATACACACGAATGTATAAATTTTAAATTTGGTGATTAAATTTTATCCAAGAGGAACGAATATGTAACTTGTAATATAAAACGGAATTCGCAAAGTTATATCAACCATATTATTTACATGCAAAAGGGTTATTTTTTACAGTTTTAGAATATATTATTTAATATTATAGACTCTAAGACCGATAACAGTCGACGAAGTGAGTATAGAAGAATCGGCCCATGATTCGTCCGCAAACAACAACCAAGACCCATTGGTGAGAAACGTTTATTTGTAATACTTTCATATATAATATGTAACGATGTAAGTATAATTTACTTCGGAGATATTAGTTGTTTGTTATTATTTAGAAAGACGCGATTAGTTAGATATATGAGAAAATAAAAAGACAGTTGGTATGTGGATTGAATGTTATAAGAATAGTGTTAATGTTACAAGAAACAAATGCGGACAACCAAAGAGTATATAAACAAGAGACGGGACTTCAATACAAAAAGATGAATAAAGTTGAAACATGTACTCGAACCGTATATCAACAAAACAAACAAGTATAGCGGCATTATAATCGCGTGCGATAGAGTCGAATAGGTATTATTAAAGCAAGACAGCGATAACCGCCATTATTTCCAGTACACGTTTGGTACATGTTCAAGCTTAACTTTTTTACAAGGTAGTTGCGCCAGACTGCAGACAACTGACGAAAAAGTGTTGCCAGATGCACATTTACAAAATACACTAGGGTTGGGTTTATACTTTAACAGTTAGCACAGTGCTATATTCATTCTACCAGTTATACACCTCTTATATTTGGAACACAAAGCATAATCTAATTATGTAATATTTATTTATTTACATTCCTTTTTATTCACACTATTACGCATTTCTCTTTTGAAAATAGGTACATATCATCCTTCTCATATAGAACGATTATACACATCTTTCGATTGCGGGTACTCTTGGCCTAGCCTTTCTTTAAAATATCTTTATTCTTATCTAGATAAATTAGTTCGTGTATAATAACTTGTCCAGATATTACACACCAGTATGATAACGCAAATGGTAAACAAATAGGTAATCATTAGTAACATAGATACTACGACTCCAAAAAGCATTAAAAGTCCAATAAATAATTATATCATTAATGAAACTTGCAACACAATTGCATATTTATATTTTGTTATTACTCTTGTAATTCTAATGGATTATCATATTTTCTAGTTAAACATGTTAATGCGACTTCAAGAGGCGGCCAACTATAGCGGTAACCAAAGCCAAGACTCGGATAACGCGAGTATGGACTCGAATCTCACACATGACAGCTCTATGGGGAATGAGCTTTAAACCCAATAAATTATACTACATTATAGTGAAACATTTATATTGTTACTTGTAAAGTTCTGTGGACGGTTTGAAATGACAGCGATGACATCACAAAGTTCCGTGCGAGGTCCTAACAGACGTGCGGATCGGACCGCGTACATGGTACGGCGGATGACTGAAATTATCAGTGTTCTTGCGGGTACAGTGAGGTACGAACGTTATTATCGAAGAGCGAACAAATTGTTACTATTATAGCGGCAATGGTAATGCACTATAAACATTCATGCATCTTATAAAAGGCAATATTTGTCAGTCTATATATCCGTTACTTGCATAAATAGCAATTCTGTTTATTTTACGCGGTTCGATAATGACGCCCGTACCTGACAATGCCCACAAAGCGAACGATGTTTGCGGTCCGGTCCGAGCGTCTGTTAGAACTTGTAAAAGATTTATTGTCGTTGCTGTTTCTTGTCATAACACTGCACATTAAATTGTAGATTAGCAGTTACTTGTGACAAAAATATTGCTTTTATAACAAGTGAAATTTATACGTTATAATATTAATAAGCCAAATATTTGCCATTATGTACATTATTTATATTTATTTACGAAATTGTAATTAGGCATTATACTAAATTTAATTAAGTTCTTTTTTTTTTGTTCTTCTTTATGCTATAATAATTATTTTCGAATCCAGAAAGGATACTGTTCTGCGTATTTGTAAAAACAAGCAAATATATAGCGTATGAGCACAATATTTAAACCTTTCTGAGTTTTGTAAAAATTGCGATTGGGATAACTGAAACTGATTTTTTATGAGTCTTTAATAAATCAACAGTGCCTGAATGAATGTCTTTATGATTTTTGATAAAATATTAACAAACAATGTACCTAAAATTGTTGGTAACGCGTTGGTAAATATGAAACATTTTAGCTTTCTACAAGCTATTGTTATATTTTTTCAAATTTAGAATACGAACCGCATTTGTATTATCTATGACGTGTATGTATTAGATGTATGAAAGTGTAATTTTTATACCATTTTCATATTAAAAGTTCGTGTACCTATCTACCTAATAAAATCTATTTAGGTGTAAATATGTTTAATATTCTTTTTCTGTGCAGTTAAACTAATCATTTTTACGCTATAAACAGTTTTGTATAGAGATGCGTAAACGTGTAAAATTACAATACCTATCTGAAGTGGTATTGTATATATTATATGGATTGACTTGTGTGCATAAATGAAACGTGATATCTACAATCTATGCTTTACAGAAATTGTGAAATAAACATTGATTATAAAATATAATTATTGTAATCTTATTCCGTTCCTAAATCCTAAATTAAACTATGGTTGTCAACTCCGTGATTTCGAAAAAAAAAAACTAGGCAGCCATGAGGACTGTCGACAGAAGTGAAAACTCGAAACTTAAGAAAGGCTGTTTTCTTAATGCTTAAATTTCATAATTTTTTCATTGAAATTATATAACATAACATTTATCTGGTTTTTACAACTATTAGCGCTCCAAGCAATAATTACGTACATTTTCATATAGTTTTTCATAATCAAAACATACGATAGGCTGCGTAACAAAAAAATTACAACCTATTTATTTCTGAGCGCCAGCATACCATCTTATACTTGACATACTATAACATGTTGATGCCTGACGTTATAGCGTTGGTAATACGAATCTATAAGATTTTCCCCTACCGAGCATCGCCCAACGCCGCTAAAAGAAGTTTATATTTACAAAAAGGTTAATAAATAGCAATAACGCAGTTTTTCACAGTAGTTACTACAATGAAAAATTAGTTTTGCAAAACGGCAATATGTCACTTTTGAGGTAAGTGAATTTTTAAACTAACAATATTACAAACTTGTGTGTAGCATTGAGGGTTTATATAATTAATTGAACGTAGTTTTTTTTTTAATACTGTATAGGCTCAGTGCTTTTACCACAATTGCACCTGATGTTAAGTGGCGATGTGATCCAGGACGGTAAACACGCTAAGCCTGCAGGTACTCGTTCTCCACTGATGCTGCCGGAACATACCTATTGGTATTTGGCGACAGGTTTTCAAACTTGAGGGTAGTAGCTACTCAGGTGGGCATTAGTAGAAAACCCCCTAAACCCTATACTATGGTTTCCTAACGGTAAACTTCACTGAAAGCTCATATTAATGATTGAAACTCCAAACAATCTCCTTGAATTGTAGTTAACATAACACTGTTGAATTTGTAAACGAATTACTAAGACTTCCTAAGACAAATCCATCCAAAGGTTGCCTGGAAGAAATTGCTGGCACCAATAAGACCGCCTTTTGTACTCTATAATTATATAATGTAGAAAAAGTATTCGGTTGCCGTGTAATAAAGAATTAAATAAATAAGTAATAATATTATCTGAAATGATGTTTTCCATATCTACTAAATTGTTATTATTTTGACTTGTAATCTTTGCCTACGTGTTGTATAATTATTGTGGAATTTAGGTGCGTGATTAGTAGTTTTATTATTGTGTATAAGCGTTTTGGAAATAATAACAGGGAACACAAACTTTGGGGTCCATAAAAATTATCTGGATAGCTCTAGTAAAATAACCGTAATTTTGATGAAAATACAACTTATAAAAACCAGAAAAATATAAAATTATCAAGAAATATTTTATGTCTATATTTTAGTAGCAATTACATTATTTACAATAAAACACATAACATACATTTCATATTTTTATTTATAAGCATGGACAGTATATGAAACAGATAAGTATGCAAATGTAGCAATTTGGACGGAACCAGTTTACGACTAGAATTATTTGTTGATTTTCTAAAATAATTTATTAGCAATTCCAATACAAATAAGGCACAACCATACTAGGAAAACTCACAATTCATTATTTTTTTTTAATATGTACCTATCGCACATACGATGCAACACTGTCATTTTTGCAATATTTAGTTGCAAGAGTTAAACATTGATGAGATGTCATTGATGTTGTATTAATAGTCTCCAGAAAAAGTCGTAACATAAAAAATTGTATTATAATTTTATAGAAAACCAGATCTTTAATTGCTCAACATAAAAAAAAAACGCATTTTTGCAAAAGTAACAATGTAGCAACGTTAGTATGATATGACAATCAATATTAATTCAATAAATAATTGATAATTAATTAGTAACATTAATTACATCTAAAAATATACAAGATTCATATTGAATATTAAAATTTGAATAAATGCTTGTAAAATGCTAAGTATATACATGATAGTAATTAAATATAAACTGGGAATATATGTTTACATCAGTCTATCTAATTAAGTAAAACAAAAAGGAAAATTAAAACCTCAAAATAACAATTAATTAAATTTTCTCTAATTGGTTTTTTAAATGGCTATCATATTAAACTATACTTTAATTATAACCTAATTTCAAGACATCTTTATGAGATATTTACTAAAATATCATCTACGTCTGGTAAGCATGAAGACTTCCAAGTCTTTTAAAAACAAAAATATAACACACCAATTTACAAATCAAATTCAAAATTAATTCATTTAAACAAATTATTAAATAACCTTATAAGTCTGCTATTGAGGTCATATAGAAATACATAATTGTAAAAAATTATAAATCATATTTACATATATATTATCAATCACTATGAATATCTAAGCTTAAATTAGAGAGAGATGCTATGGGTGATTCAGTGAAATCACCAGAATCATCACTAAGTACTTTACTTTTGTAGCTATCGGACTTTCTTCTAGAATTATGTTGAATGGATAACCTTGTACTGTCTGTTGATTTATCATTATTTATCTGATTACCAATGGATGAACTTTTTTCACTTAACAAATCGGCAACATCTGATATTGAAACAGAACTTTGATGTTGACCGTCATTAAAAGAATCTTTGTTTGAGTTATTTTTATGGTTCTGATGATAGTCATTACTCTTTACAATTTGTGTTGATTCAATATTTTTCAAAGCATCTACAGATTTCCTGGACAATGATGCAGAAAAAATCAAAACTATATTCTGCAGTATCTCCATCAGATTTATCTTTTTCTCTATGTGTTTCCTTGCCATTACTTTTACTATTAATGTCATCTTTTAACGATACAACTGAGTTGCTACTTAGAGTAGCAGATTTTATAAAATCATTTTGTTCATGTAAATCATTGGAGACTGAATGTGGAGCCTTTGTATTTTCATTAATTGGCACTCCTGCAGTATTAAATAATTTCTCATCAATTGCATTTAAAGATTTAAGGGCTACATATGAGGTAGATTCTGTACTGTTGTTTGCATCTTTAATATTTTGATAAGCCATAGATTTATCTACTTCAGGAACATATTTTTGTACATTTATCTTACCTTTACCATTCGAAATTTCACTTGGTTGTTGCAAAATACTTTTACTCTCAGTTTTTAAAACTTTTAGTATGTTCGTTTGGATAATATTCAGACCTAACTTTGTCTCTTGATGAATCGTTAGATGTATCAGTATCAGAATTATCCAAGTGTAGTCTTAAATGCAGCTTGTTTTTCTCATCAGAGGAAGTGTCCGAATGTGAATTACTAGTAGCACTACTGTGTAAATCTTCCACTATATAAGTACAATTATCTGTGTCTGTTTTTTTCCTTTTATATTATGTCTCATTTGTTTCTTTTGACTGCATAACTTTATAAGTGTAATAAGAATCGGTTCTTTAGATGAATCATTTTCTAAATTAAGCTTTTCAATAAGTGTTCTTTTATTTTCACAATTATATTCTCTACCTTGGCGGGATTCTGCCATGTATACAAACAAGGAATTCTTTAGATTACAAAATTCTAAAAATTCGTGCACTATAGTTAAAGATAGGATACCTTCAGGTAACTTTAGAATATTTTCCAAACTTGCATTTTGCTTTACATTATCACGTTCATCTTCGAAAGCTAAAAAAATGTTAGCACGTAACAACGCACGTATTTTGGCTAAAGAACCATTTTTCTCTAAAGCTTCAATAACTAAATCTCGCAGTTCTGTATCTTCAGTTTGTGCCATAATTTCAATGCAAAGTTACACACGTATAATACTGATAGGTATTACAAATATTAAGAAGAAAAGATTATCTTTCGATATCAAGGACGCATGAAAACTATGCAGTATGTATGCATAAGTTTTTGTCAGTGTCATTTCACTGACGTATCTGTCAAATAGGGCTGCCATTAGAATCAACTAATTTTAGAACACCTAGTACCTGAGATAATACAATCATACTATACAAATCAATGAACATGTTAAGAAATAAATATCTGTATTTAAATCAGAAAGTTAAAAAATATCGTAAAGCGGTAAGTTTTAAAACATAATTGAAAATAAAAACTCAGTAACAATTTATACTACATATCTACAATACGGACTGCATGTGAAAAATAAATTGTACAATTTTTGTATCTAATTATAAGATCTGGCAGCTTTGGTCTAATGTTAAAATCCATTCTTGAAATATTCCCTACCATTATATATATTACATATATATTATAGCTTACTTAGCTAATATTTACAGCATATTGGCAAAGTACTAAGAATGTTCTTACTTATCTATGTTAGTAAGACTTTATTGATCTGTGGTAGTTAAGCAATAATAGGTTTCAAGATGCTACCTATTGCATTGCATGCAAAAGAAATGTGGATAACCGTAGTAATATATCTATTGTCATTAATTAAACTGGACCAATTTTGGCGGGACTTTTTTTGGTAGATATCTGAGTTACTCCGAGTAACTTTTGATTTTTACAAATAATTAGGGTTCCGTATAAAACAAAACACAGTGAAGAATATATGAATCGCGGGCTAAACCGCGAACACAGCTAGTATTACAATTATATTATATTATATATTATATTATATTATATTATATTATATTATATTATATTATATTATATTATATTATATTATATTATATTATATTATTATATTATATTTATTATATTATATTATATTATATTATATTATATTATATTATATTATATTATATTATATTATATTATATTATATTTATTATTATATTCTATTATATTATATTATATTATATTATATTATATTATATTATATAAAACAGTATAACAGATAATTAGGTATATTTTATTGGTAAGCAAAAGTCTATCGTAATAAACCAAGTATTAAAATTAATAAAATTTTAACTGATTTTCAAGACTTCGAGTCTTCGAGTCGAAACTTCAAGTCGAGTTTCGAATAGGTAATTATACGAGTCCCTTTAAATTTAATATTTTAAATTAGATGAGGAATTTAATCTTCACAGTCATGTATCGTCAGTCGGAACTTTGCCTTTATATGTACGTGTATGTATAGTCTAATTTTCTATACAATCAAATATTATAATGCTCTTATATTCAACATTATAATTTTAGTATTCGTATAAAAATTAAAGAGAAAAATTTAATGTCAAAATTTAAGAAAACGCATTGGTGGATTTTCGGTCATTATTATTATAGAAAAAATAATTAAAGTAAAAAAAACTGTTTTTAAAAATGTTCATTGGTAATACTAAAACTCACCAATGCACACTAAACAAAATAAAAAATTGATGTGCTCTCTTCGAATTTCCACTTTTTCCTCTCTCGTCTCTTGGACTATCGAGGACACTCACGTAGAATGAGACAACCGCATTCCAAGCCCTCTCTTCCATCCATCAATTCAACCAAAAGACGTCCACTACTGAGCATAGGTCTCCCCCAAAGATCTCCACGACGACCGGTCTTGCTCCACCCGCAGCCAGCGGATTCCCGCACCTTCACCAGGTCGTCGGTCCACATTGTGGGGGGCCTACCCACGCTACGTCTTCCGATGCGTGGTAGCCATTCGAGAACCCGTTGGCCCCATTGGGCATAGGTTCTGCGAACAATGTGCCCAGCCCACTGCCACTTAAGTTTAGCAATTCTTCGGGCAATGTCTGTTACTTTGGTTCTTCTGCGGCTCTCCCCATCTCTGGTTAAAATACGAAGGGAAACACCAAGCATAGTCCTCTCTATTGCCCTTTGAGCAACTTGAGCTTTCTTATTAGGCACATTGGGCCCTCTCTTCGCCGACCATGTATTTGAGCAGAGCGGACAGAGAGGTCTTCACCCACTGAATTTACGAGCTCTATTCGCTCAGTAGCTCAAGTCAAATATTCTGCCAGCGTGTGTTGACCTGTTCTCACAGTTATTACAACTAGCCGTTGGTACAATACAATATTTTTGTCTGTCTGTCTGTCTGTTCCGGCTAATCTTCGAGACGGCTGGACGGATTTCGACGCGACTTTTTATAGATGTACCTAGTTGAAGTTACTCCGCGTAACTTAGGGTACTTTTAATTTACAAAAATGATTAAGTTTCTGCTTAAAAAAAAGTAATACTTATGAAATTGTGAATAAAATCATATTCAATACAGTTTTACTGGCAGGCAGGAACGTATGTAGTTGAGTTTGTGAGAAATATCTTTGCTTTCTGTTAGTACCTGAAATAATTTCAGGAAGTCGTGTAAAATTAGAGTGTTGTGTAAAAAATTAAAACTCATGAAATTGTTAACAAAATACGATTCTATGGACAGCGCCGTCAATACATTATTGCCTAATGATTATTTAAAAATTAAATTACGCAATGAAAAATATATGGAACCCGGGCGGAGCCGCCGGCATACATTTTAATAAACATAAATTATAAAATGTATAGATTAAAGTGACAATGATCCATAATATAAATAGTGACTATACTTATTTGTGAACGATTTTTTACTTTTAATAAATAATAATTATTTTTACCCGGTATAGGCTCAGTGCTTTGACCACAATCTCAGTTGATGTTAAGTGACGATGTGATCCAGGATGGCTAACTAAGCCTAGAGGTTTGCAAATGATGCTGCCTGAACACACCTATTGGTATTTGTCGACAGGTTTTCAAATTTCAGGGCGGTAGCTACCCAGGCGAGGCTATTTCAATAGAAGCACACGTATGAATGGCAGACGGTAGAAAGTGTCTATGCGAATGGAAATATATGAAGCAGACAGAGAATCAATTAAAATAATTTTTGTTACGGACTAAAAAAATTGATACGTTCTTCAACAAGAGTATTCCGCAGACACTTAATAAAGAATACGAAAATTTAACTTCTTTTCGGTATCTGCTATGCTTTGACAAACTGAAGCAGACCGATATGAAAATAGCATCAAAGAGTTTGTTGTCCACAGTGTGCATGATACACATAATGCATGCAAGGGTCTATTTATTTATAGGGCATAAGCTTTCGGAAGTATTATCACGTTACTCTGAAATCAAATGTAAGTTTAGAAAAGATGACAACGAAGGCAGAAGGAGTAAGGTCAATCAAGAGAATAAACAGATTTGAAACTGCATTTATGACCATTACTTGAGTGGTACTCTAAATCACACAAGAATAATAGATTACACCAGAAAAATTCAGATGTTGGATTGGTTATCGGTTGTATAAATTTATAATTTTATTTATTTCATTTGCCCACGTGAACTTCAAAATCTGTAAACGAGAGGCAAATAAGCTGATTGATCATCATAATTACACTCCAATTTTATAATAAACACTAGAAACCTTTCAATGAAAGCGACGACGATGATCAAGAAATTTCTTTTAATGCCAACGACGCCTTCAAATATCAAAATAAACGTTTTCCTTTCAGTTACAAATCAGTCAATTTCAGAATGAAATCTTCGAAAATGTGCGAATGGGAGTGTATTCAAAATGTTCTACGTTCACTACAAATTTAGATAACTCTCTGTAAGAGAAATAAGGAATGAATCGTCTGAATTATGTAAAATTTATTTACAGAATATTTCAGAGGATATGGTCGAAGAGATATCGCTCGTTAAAGAGTATTTGGGTAAGAAGGCAAAAAAACACGTGCAAATAGATTTTTTTGTATCTCTTGTATTTTATTTTTAATTTTGTAATAAAAGTACATACGGCATATTTGTAAATCCGCCTCTGATTATATCGGTGAAAAAATAAAGACTTAAGTTGGTTTAATATCAATAGCATAATGGATCGTTCAAGTATTACGTAACGCAATTGTTGGAGATTTTGGACTTGATTTTCTTCAAATGCATGAGACCGAAGTACAACGAAGCCATCCAAAGTGCGATATCATGTAAAGTAAGCAAGAACTCTTGTAAAGTAAAAAAAAAAATTTCAAATGGTAATTCCAATAAAAAATTTGAGATATATTTTTTTTTAATGCTTGAGAAAAATAATCTCTGCGCGACCGTTCTGAACGGTTAAAACAATGTTACGCAACGCGTAGTTCAAACCCATTTCAAGTTTGTAGGTTCAGCGGTTTGGGATCTGAATTGATGAATCAGTCAACCAGGACAAACAATTATATATATATATATATATATATATAAACTCTATAAAACATATTTTATAAATTAAGCAACATTTATTAAAACAACTTTAAACAAAATATTTTGTTTTTTTTTTGCAATAAATATCTACCGTTATGTGATTTAAAAAAATACATTTAAGGGGCGGTAATTCGTCTTTTTGTCTGGGGCGACGTAACTGTTGGAGCGGACGCTGAAACACCGCCCCCCACCCTTAGATGCTTACGTAACACCTCAACAACCACAATGTACTAAACATATTACCAAATAATTTACAGAATAACAAAAAAAAAAACACAAAATTTAAACAGAGCGCCACATCTAGATCTTACAGTTATATCTACGGAAAAGTGCTCGATTACAAGGGGTGAAGGCTTGCGCCGGGAAAATGTGGGAAATTCAGTCAGTCGGGTCGAGCAAGCGCACGAGATTGGTCGGTACGCTATCCGCCTCAACGTTAAACGCCATTATGAAACTTTTAGACCCTTTCCATTAATATCTCATTAACGGTATTCGTTAAAAATTGAAAAAAAAAAACTGTGTTCAAGTTCAAACGCTATATAAACGTTCCAGAATTTACGATAATGGGAGTACATGTGTATTAGTGGCGGGAAACCGTTTTGATATCTCGTCTGACGTGTTGTGTCCTATGTGTACATAGTGAGAGAGAAAGGAGACGTCGTCTGCACTAGAGGGCGGCCGACATGCCGGATTCGTCGTGAATCGATATTTTTTGGAACATTGTCGAGCTGAAACCATGAGTTTCGAAGCTCAGTGAAGGTAGGGAAGGCTTTTTTAATTAAACTGATGATCTCTGTTTGAACAGTGCTGCCAACTTGGACAGCGCACTTATTATGAAAGTTATTAAAACACCACGTTGGGCTCCAAATACACCACTTTAAGTATCTTGCACATTAGTATTATATAGCTTTATTAAGCTGTTAGAATATTTTATGCATAGTATTTTCAAAATATTTACTTAATATTTACTACTGACTTTATATTTTAGAATATATATGGATATTTTAGAATATAATCGAATGTATATAAATGGATCTATAAATATTATGTAAACGAAAATTGTATTAAAATATTAAAGTTTATTTGATTAAACCAACGCCCATCTCATCTTCTTATCAAGTGGATAATTATTTTATTATTTTATCAAAATGTTATCCAAGAGTATTATTAATAAATAATCTTGGGGTTTTTAAAGGATTTACTTTTATTAATAGATATTTAACTAAGTCTCTAGTTACTCTAAGTATGTGGCACAAAACACCAATAAGAATCGAACCACACAATCAATATCAAATTTCATAATGTGACTTATAAATAGGCAATTTTTAACCCCGAAATTCACATATCGTAAAACCATTAATTTACATATGCATACGAAAAAATATTATTTCAAATATTACTTCTACTGTAATAAAAATGAGTTTAGAAAATAGCCCTCGGCTCATCATTTAAGACTCCTGCTCCAGTTTACAGCGCCACCGACCAAACTCCCGGGGAAAGGCAAACGTAAAATTTTGTTCCGTGCCCACGTTAGCCCGAGCAAGATTAGGTTGTGCACAGTCTTGTGTAACGAGTATCGTCCTGCCATAAAACAAACAAACTTATGTTTGTACTTTATGTACACTTCTATATATACGTGTGATGGCTTTGAAAGTAGGTCAAGCGTATTACAGTTCTTATTAGGGATCTTTTATAAACATACAAGGGAGGAGCACTTTGATTTGTTCTCTTAGTCTGTTATTATTTATAGAAATTATGTTTATTTATGTGTATATATGTTAAATATGTTAAATAAAATGAAGTGGCAATGGGCTGGGCACATTGCTCTTAAAACCGATGCCCGATGAGGCCAACGGGTTCTCGAATGGCTACCGCGTACTGGAAGATGCAGTGTGGTTAGGCTCCCCCACAAGGTAGACCGTCAGCCTGCTGAAGGCCACGGGAGGCTAACGGCACAATACCGGTCGTCGTCCAGATCTATGGGAGAGTCCTATGTCCAGCAGTGGACATTTTTCGGTTGAATGGATGAATGTATGGAAATCAAATAAAAAGAAAACTAGACTAAAAAAGGACTACCTACAGAAGTAAAAACTCGAAACTTTGGAAAAACCATTTTTCAATATTTCAACGTTATCTTATGGTTGACATACTGTAACATGTTAACATCTGACGTCATAGCATCGTCGGTAACGCGAATCTATAAGTTTTCCTTCTACCGAGGATCGCTTAACGCGGCTAAAGAAGTTTTGGCTTCAATGGATGGCTAACTTTTAAGCTTTATTATTGATTAACCACTTGAGCACTAACCTGGCGTTTAAGCCAGCTTTCCTTTGTTTTCCTATTGTCTCATTTTTATGGGTAATCGACATATTAAAGAGAAGATGAATTTAAGTGTCATATCAAAATGAAGTGTAGAGTAGGGTGGATACCGGAAAACATAGATACGAATTTCACGACCTAATTTTAGATATACACACGTGAGTGATATTTAGTCAGGCAAATGTCAAATTATAACATACTATTATAAGCAAACAACGGTTTACCATAGTTTTAATCAATTCAAATTCAAATTATTTATTCAATTTAGGCCCTGATAAAGCGCTTATGAACGTCAAAATACTACCAGCGGTTCGGAAAACAACCGAGATGACTCGGTAAGGAAATCGATCTGTTTTTTACAATATGTTTTTGTAGAACAATACAACATATTGTAACAAACTTTATTAATTGATACACAGAGAAGAGTATCATTTCCAGGTATCACCATCGTTCACATATTGTAAATTAAAACTTGCTCGAAATGGTGCCTGAACTTATTGTCTGGTAGATCGGTAATGTGCTTCGGGACTTTATTGTAAAATGTAACACTATTACCTCTAGATAACTAATCAATAATATTATAACTGCGAATGTGAATTTATATGTTCCTCTGTTTATTTGTTACACTTACACGTCTTAACTACTCATCTAATTACTATGAAATTTTGGATACACATTATCAGCGGTACAGAAAAGTATAAGGGGTACTTGTAATCCGTAAATTGATTGACAAATTCTACATTAACGAAGCTTTTGGGCAAAAGCTTTAGTATTAAATTCCGTACAAAAATATATTATTTATTTCGTGAACATGCTCTGTTAATATACCGGCATTAGAAGTGAAGTCTAGCACGCGAGCAAGCGACATGTATCAAGGAATTTATCACAATTTACGTACTTAAATGATTAATTTTACTTGTTTCATTGTAACGCCATATCAGTTATCAAAGTAAAACGCCTTAAGAACCAACAGTTATTCATAAAGAATAATGTGTCTATTTAAGAAGTTATGTTGCATAAATTTTTTTTCTTCGTGTGGTTTTTACCAGAAATTAAACGAATTTCTAAGATAAAGTTCTTACATTCTTACTCTGTTTAAAATGATACGCATTTCGAATATCTGCTTCGTATATTTCATTTCAAATATTTATTGTATTTTCGATGATGCGAAATCTTTAAAGAGAAACGTCTTCATTAACTTGATCAAGCCGTGTTTAATCAAATCAAATAATAAATATAAAATTCGTTATTAAATTTGTCCCTAAAAAATTACTAATGAATGCTTATTTTTTCTCCATCTCTAATAATCTTGAAATTTTTAATTTTTTTACACGGAATAGGCTCAGTCCTTTGACCAGAATCGCACCTGATGTTAAGTGACGATGTGGTCCAGGATAGTAAACACATTAAGCCTAGAGACACTGGTTATCAGATGATGATGCCGGAACACACCTATTGGCATTTGGCGACAGGCTTTGAAACTTGAGGATGGTAGTTACCCAGATAGGCATCATTAGAAAATGCTCTACCACCATGCTATGGTTTCCTCACGATGATTTCCTTCACCTAAAGCTCAGGCCGATTTTAGAGTCGGATAGGTGGGGATAGAACCCGCGTCGATGGACGCGAAATTCGGCCGCACTACCCGCTGCGTCATCATCACTTCGAAATTGTGGAAAAATGTGTTCGAAATAAATCGTATTCATATGTTGAACCTTTTTATTAGCAATGGTCGACAATTATATATTTTTTATGTATTGTGATATTAGTCTGTAAGCTTTTCCAAATAAAAAATTACCACCTGTTCGGAAAAGAGCGCAGTCGAGAAGAGCCGGCAAGAAACTCGATCTGTTTTCTTTTTTTTAAATAAAATGTTTATATGTATAAACTACACAGTTCATTGTTACAGACAGTTTTAGCAGAAGTACAGAGAGGGGTGTCATTTCGAGAAATCACTATCGTTCGCTTAATGATCCGCCCTATAACATTTTATTGACCTTTGGACATTAAAACTTACTTCGCATAGTGCTTTAACTTATTACCAGGCAAATCGGTAATATGCTTGGAACCATAACCTAGAACCTAACTCTATTAACTAAAAAGCTTTTATTATACTTACTAAGCCTAAAGCATGGGGCGGTTAATTTGTGATTATTTCTGGTATTAAAATTATGATGGCCGTTTCCTGTATTAGGTATACCTGTTTAATTAACATTAATTTTAAATTTTATTAAAAAAAATACAGATCAGTCGATACAAAAGAATTTCGTATACACGAAAGAATAAGAATATATAGAACAGACAGAGAAAGAGTTCTTGTTATGAGTTAATATCAAAATTATTTAACGTTAGATTTATAATTATATTTAAAAAGAATTTAGTTAAAACGTACAATCTACAAAAATAATTCAAGTACACAAAAAAATCTGTATATAAACATAGATAAATTATATATAATAGTTTTTGATATCAATCGATTCAAGAAATTTTACTCGTCGTTTTTCAACCGATTTTCTTTTCGTTTTGAAGGGGCTGTTTTTTAAGTTTCAATTAACAAAAATTTTTGCAGAACCCTCCTTTTTTCATCAAATCTTCTATAATTTTGATTGATTGATTCAACCGAAAAAGTACACTGCTGGGCATTGGTCTCCCCAAAAAGGGGGTGAATTTCCCTAATCGCCACGAATGGCAGGGCAGGTTGGGAATCGCAGTAAGAGTTCGTGTTCCTCAAAAAATGCTGCTGCCCATACCCTGGTTTTTCCCATAGTCGCCTTTTACAACACCCACGGAACACATATAGGGTGGTACTATTCTTAGTCGACACCACACGGTAATCTATAATGATATAATTGAATGTGTAACGAACTAACGCGATTCTAATACGATGCAGTGTCAATTCGCCACTCTGGATCGAGTATACAGATATACTCGCCGGTAAATACGATATAACACAAACTATCAAGCAATAGGTATCATGCACGGTACTCACCAGATAGTCTGCGTCCAGGTTCTTGCGGTATTCACTTAGGCCGGCCGGCTTATGTTGGTTCTCCACTGTTCACTCACACGAATAAGATTTAAAATAGTTGGTAAACGGTGGACACGTTCTTCGTGTAGTTAAGTTCTTAAAAACGTTTTAATCCGTAGGTCTTCCTTTTGTCACGTTATCGGAGGAGAGTGCCGCGACGCTTCCAACTATGCCGGGTTGTATCGCGTATGCGCTTCGAGTTTTTCGAGCGATCCCATTGGTTGATAACCAATGTTATACCGTATATGAAGGCGTTCCAACACTGCACCGATTAGATTTAAAGAGCGCGCGAAATCAAAATACGATACGATAATAACGAAACAGAATGGTAAACATTCATCGGGTGAACAATAATAATTAAAAAGGGCTTTTAAACTTGATTTTCATTCCATTTTCCAAATGGATTGTGCATTCATTATACGAGGTCTTCTAATGTACTCAGTGAAAAGTAAGTAAAGAAATAGATATAAAAAGACTATCTTAAATAACCTACATTATAATAAAATTACTACATTAGCTTTTATTGCTGCAAAACGAGAATGCAATCCCAGTGTTAAGTCGGTGCCTTCATTGAAAGACGGGCTTTTTGATATTTTATTCACTTTGTTATTATAAATTTTTAATAGATAAAAAGCTTTAGATATATTATCTTGTACATATTACAGTACTGTATTAATAACTGAATTCCTTGTAATACAAATAGAATTATAAAGAATAATATAGTCTTCCAAAGGATCGTATAATAACTAAATGGTACACAAAAACTTATTAATTAATCTATCGGAAGAGTTATTATCACTCTTGTTTCGAACTTCTCAGAATATAAATGGTCTGATAATGGCCTGAGATTACAGTTAGCCCATTAAATTTTGAATCGACACAAATTATATCGGGCTATTGTTCGAAATTCTTAACTCAGTATTCAGCTAAATCGCTACTTAAGGACGTATAAATTAATTTATATTATTTAGTAGTAACTGTAGTAATATTGCATATTATAATATTGACAATTGACACCATATTCTATGATAACAAAAAAATCTCCGAAAAAATCTATTTCTTATGAATGCAACATGTTTTTATGTTTCATGTTCCTATAATGGATTTTATAAACTAATATTTAAACGACCCAATTCCACAGTATAAAAATATACCAGTATTTTGATTAACGCTTAAAACTAACACTGTAAGTAATCTTGCAGATTAAGATATTAACCTTTTTTCAAAATAACAATAAATAGCTAATATTTATATTCAATTCTCATTTGAATTAATTATGAACAGCGTGACAGCCTAATGAATACACGACATATCTTTACATGAAATAATAAATCTTCTGCGTTTTATTTAATTCTATTCTTTCTTTAGATTCTTAGAAGAATCTAATTCTATTTTAGCCCTTTTTGAAATTTTATCTGAGAACCGGTTATTATTACCTAATAAGGAAATTATTAATATACTTTGTATTATTCTATGTATTTAATAAGAGTGGCACAGAGAAAAATAATAAAGAAGGTGTAGGTTGGAAACCGCTGCTTTTGACAACTTTGACGATGTTTTGTGCCTACCGCAAACTGGCGACAAACACGCCATATTTTGACTCGCTTTGATATTTGAAATTTTAAAATCAATCGATTTATATAATATAATCTATCGCTTGTTAAAACTGATCGTTTCTAGATATTCTTGTGGCAGCGTTTGGAAATAATTTTGTAACTTGTAATAATTTAAATTAAAAATTGAATTAATAGTCAATTACTAATTCAATTATTGTTTTTTTTTTTCATAGATTAGCTAGCCACTGTATCAAAATGGGTACTTAATAAATAAAATGATTAAAAATTGTAATAACTTTAGTATAGTTTTTTTAACACTTAAGTAAGTCACTTTCGAAATGTTGACGACAACAAACTAAAAACATCATCTTTACTACGAAAAATAATTCACAGCTCTTAATTTAATTAACAAAAAAAGATATCGTTAATTATATCTTAATTTTTTTTAACTATCGTTGGACTAACATTTATAAAATACATATATAACATTCGTTCTAAAATAAATAAGAAACAATAAATTGAAAAGATAAATAAAATCTTTTCCATTTAATTTTTTTTTCAATCCCACTTTGAATTCTTCTCGCGTTGAGAACACAAACCTTACTCATGCAAAGAAAAACGTATAAATTTATCACGTAGGACCATTGTTTATAACTAATATATAACAATGTCATGTGAAGGGTGAAGGGTTACAGTGTCATGATTTACATGAAATCCTCTGCAAGATTATTTGTCTAATTTTGATACATTCACCAAAGACACAATTTGCTAAACCGTAATAAAATTACGCGAACCAAAAATGTAACGAGTTTTTTGTAATTCTTATGTTTTAGAAATGAGTATAATTATAATGGTCGAATAAAACAATATCTTTTTTAAAATAAAATAAAACAGAGGACTTTTGAGTTTATATTTTACCGTTTAAAATACAGATTTTTGGTAGATATCGTTTAACGTTGTATAATTAAAGTTTAAAAATAGCTTCAGTATCGATGCTCGGTGACGGTAGAAGCGGCGCCCGGCCGTATTCAGGGTTTTCACGTTAGCAAGGGGCGTTATTCTTGGAGACAATCAATACAGCCGTCTGCATATTTAAATCACCAGCGAGGTGAACGCCTGCCGGCCTTGGATGCATTGCTTGCTTACGTGGACAAAACATACACGTATGTGTTACTAAATGTTAGCATTAGTGCTCGTCTGTGATCGAAATTCGGCCATAACTCATTATAACATTCAGTTTCTTCTATAAAAGAGTAATAATAAATTGTGTAAGTGATAATAATTGCTAAAAAATATAACCTTAAAAGTATATTTTCCGTCTATGTCTGACAATGACACGTGATTAAAAATGCATTAGTAATCGCCTTTGAAGCGATGATGTCGCAGTTGGTAGTGTGGTCGGATTCTGGGTCAATAGACGCGGGTTCGAGCCCAATCCATTTCAAACTCTAAAATCACCCTGAGCTTTCGGTGAAGAAAAACATCGTGAGGAAGCTATAGCATGGTGGTAGGGTATTTTCTAATAATGGTCCCCTGGGTACCTATCATCCTCAAGTTTGAAAACCTGTCGCCAAATACCAATTGGTGTGTTCCGGCAGCATCAATTGAGAACCAGTACCTCTAGACTTAGTGTGTTTACCAGGCCGGACCACATCGTCACATAACATCAGGTGAGATTGTGGTCAAAGCACTGAGCATACTCAGTATTAAAAAAAAGAAAAAATATTTGGGTTTGGAGTGTCACACTTATGTTATATATTACTTTAAGTAATATAAGAAGCTATCTGGTATTTTTTAATTTGTTCACGTGTTTTTTTTTTATATTCTGCAAGAAATGTATGTAAATCTCAACAAAAAGTCGATTCTCTTTATTTAACCGACTTTAAAAAGGAGGAGGTTATTAATTGGTCTGTATGTTTTTTTTTGTATGTTTGTTACGCGATTTCTCCGTCAATAATGAACCGATTTGCATTTTTTTTTAGATTATTATTGAATTAAATTATTAATTGTATATTAAAGTAAAGGATAGGATAGATTTACTTCAATATATCAAAGGATATATTGAAGTAAACAGAAGCAGATTAAAAAAGTGATTATTTATTTACTTTTTAGTGCATTTTTATGGCTTATTCTTTTGAAGTCGGTTTTGTTTTTAAATAAAAAAGTTTTTTATAAACTCCTTTTTATTGTTTGAGTCAGAAATTTTTTAATTCACCGTAAACAATACGCGATAATAGAATTTATATCTACATAATATTATTTATACAAAATTTAAAAGCATAACAGTGAATCCAAAAGGTTAATATTAGTAAGTTTTTTTTGCAGTGTACATATTTTTATTTTAAGGATAGATCAGTGAATAAAAAATAGTCTGTGTGGAGGGATACTATTTTATTTTTCGTCAAACATATAGTTTGGATATGCTAAACGATCTTTGATAACAATATATCTTATTTTAAAAAGGAATTCGTTATACAAAATTCAGAAAATGAACTGTTCTCATTTGTGGCTATTGAACTACTATTGAATGTATGTCTATTTGTGACTTAATGGCAAATTTTCAAGTTCACGTTGAAAGCCACCGAGAGTTTGAAATTATTCTATAGTTGTATCAAAAAATTACGAATTAACCGAAAACTATTGTTTGTTATAATGCCTGCTTAGTAGTTAGTTTAATACATAAACAAAACAAACCTGCATTTACTATTCTACTAAATAATTACGTATTCAAATCCGCGACTCAGTCGAATGTATAATTTAGATTGGTAGCTTAAGACGACGATGAGCCACATACCTGCATGAATAACACAGATACCTTATCATCGGTTGAGGTTAAATAATTTGAATTTACATCGTAACTCAAGGGTACCTTAATCCTGAACAACATAATGCGTTATAACGTAGGTAAATACGTCAAAAGAGTGAGCGAAGGGTGTAATGCGAGGTGTTTAGTGAGCTCTCAAGCCTACACAACTCCTTATGAATAAATATGAAGTACCTTTAGTGGGCCGCAGTAGTTTGGAAGAAAAAAACAGTAAGCCGCTATAGCGAGCAGCGTTTAAATTAATATAAGATGCTTATGTTGAATTTGATTTGATTCAATCGAAAGGATAATTTTATTTCAAAAGATTTATCGTTTTATTTTCAATAAGTAACAGTGCGTCAGTGTTGAACTACGGGACAATGAAATGAGATCTGCAGAAGAATCAAAGTAACCGACATTGCTCGAAAAATAAACGAGCTAAAGTGGCAATGGGCGTTCACATTGTTCGTAAAACCGATGCTTAATGAGGCTAACAGATTCTCGAATAGCTACCGCGTACAGGATGCAGCGTGGGCGATCCCGAACAAGGTGGACCAACGACCTGGTGAGGGTCGCAGGAAGTCGATAGATGAAGGTAGCGCAAGACCAGGCATTGTGGAGATATTTGGTGGAGCCCTATGTCCAGCGATAGATGCCATTACCATTAAATTTTCACTCCAAACGTTTTTTATTCCAATAATAGACTAGTGTGAATTAACAGAGTAAGCAATATATATATATATATATATATATATATATATATATATATATATATATATATATAATTTTTTACATCTTTCTAAAATTACATGAAACAAAATATAGAACCTGATGTAAAGTCATTTAGAATCTGTTGATTTACAATTATTTGAATCATAACCATTATCACCTACATTATATTTGTCGTAAACGAATAGAATAAGTATTTAGAGTAATTCCTCTGTTAGAACTTAGTAAGATTCGCGAATTTTATTGACTTTCAGATCACGCCCGTACTGAAAAATGGCAGGGTACTAGGTTGTTGTTGCGTATTGAATAACAATCATCACGTTGCGGTCGCGTTCAGAGTTTAATACGAAAGTCCGTACTTTGCAAGACTAACTAATGTTTTATTAGAAATATTTGTATGTATGAAGGTAATCCGTCACGTGTAGGTATGTGTTTATACTGTGTATCATTACGTTTTCAGCATTGGTCTTATACCTATACATTGACTTACGTTGACTTACCTATACTTTAATGGTGCTACGTGCATAGATGCTGAATTCGATGTGGATGTGAAGTGGATGAAGTCAACGAGGACAAAGCAGAAGCTAATAATTGTTTATTAAGAGGATATAAGCTCATAAGCTCACGCCTGTTATCCCAGAAGGGTTAGGCAGAGGTGAAATAGCGAACTGCACCACCCACATTTTCGCCGAGCTTAGTTCCGTCCCAGATGTGACAGGGGGCAAGCCTGTCGCCATATCGGGCACAAATTCCAAACTCCAGGATGACACTGAGTAGAAAAACCGAGTATCACTTGACCCGACCCGGGGATCGAACCCGAGACCTCAGAACGGCAGTCGCACCGCAATACAACTGCGCCACCGAGGCGAGACTATAAGGTTGGCGACAAATTTGAAAAGTAGGTATTTCAGAAATCTATTACTATCGCGTGGTGGCCCAAAGAAAGAGCTGTAAAACACGAAAGGGACAACTGCAGCTCGGGCTGATTTTACCGTATGCAAAATAGTCGAAAACATCACTTTGTAGTACCCTGTTTCCTCCTCCAAAACTGGACCGATTTTCAATTTCCTTTCAGTTATATAATAAGAAACAATTTGGCTGTGCCTGTACGTTACTTTTTTTAAATTCTTTTCATCAAATTTGTTTGATTAACTTTTTTTGATTTTATTCAATAAATTTATTTAACGGACGTCTGAAAAGGACGACAAAAATCAGGCACTTTTTGTTATCTTCGAGGGCTGCTATTTTCTATAATAATTATTTTTTGGAAAAAAATCAATACGTACAGGCATGGTGATTATGTATATATGTTATGGTATGAAAATATTTACTACTAGCGTTGTGACCGCGGCTGCGCCTGCTTTTCATGTATTCTTGACTGCGTTTTTTTTTATCCTAATTTTTGTTTAGTACTAAAGTAATAAAGTATAAATATTTCTCACAAATTCATGCAAGTAAAATCAGATTTTATTATTTTTTTGTGTGAGTTTTAATTTTTTTATTACGCGAAACCCTAGTTTTCTTCCAAAATTAAAAGTACCCTAAGTTACCCTGAGTAACTTCAGCTATCTACTAAAAAAAGTCCAGTCAAAATCCGTCCAGCCATTCCGGAAATTACCCGGAACACACAGACTGACAGACAAAATTTTTAAAAAATTGTATGTTTATTATAGGTATCATATATACATTCATATCTATTTAATGAAAAGAAATTATGACATTACAAACAGACACTCCAATTTTATGTATTATTATAGATAATGCCATTATCCAGGGAGGAAACAGGGGACTACGTTTGTATGGAATAAACGTCGCTAGCTTATACTCTTAAATTTATTTCTCCTTCTTCGATGACACGAAGTAACAAAAATAACCAAATATGGAATTATAAGAAAAATACACTCCCAATTCATTTTTTAATGTATAATTTAAAACGAAGAACACAATAAAAACACTACTTTGATTATTTACAAGATTTACAACAAGACAATAAAACAGTAGAAAGTCGTTTCAGTCTTCAACTTTCAAGGCAATAAAGTCTGCGAAATACGCAAGTGGGTGCCTACGAAGAACGCTCTGATGACCTAGATACTAGATAGTACAATTCATGCAAAGATTTTTAAAGGAATAAAATACAAAAGATATATTTGAAGCGACGATGGCTTACTTGGTGGTGTGATCAGATTCCGCGTCGATGGAGACAGGTTCCAACCCACTTACCTCATAGCGAGCCTGAGCTTTTTGTGAAGGAAAACATCGTGAGGAGGTTTCCTTGGCATTATCTGTACTGTTTGTAATGTCATATTTTTTTTTTATTTTAACGTCAAAGAAGTATATCTTCTCACGTGCGTACATAAATATACACACACTTTTTTATATAATGTAAGTATCTGCTATGTATAGCAGATGGCAGGGGGAATTCGTAATACAATAGATAAGGGTTACAATAGATAAGGGTAGTGCGTAAATGCATTTCCCCCCGTCAAAAAAAAAAAAAAAAAAAAGGGGGAATTCGTAAATGCATTTCCCACGAAAAAAAAATAAAAGACCATTTCCTAATAATGTCCGAAGTTTGAAAACCTTTCGCTAATCACTTAATTCGGTGTGTAACCGGTGTGTAGCGGCATTTGAGAGCCTGTACCCCCTATCTAGTCTTAGTGTGCTTACTATCCTGGTATACTTCGTCACTTAATATCAGGTGAGATTGTGGTAAAAACGTTAAGGTTACACCTACATTATATTTAAAAAAAACGTGTGTGTGTGTACAGATGTACGCACGTAAAAAGTTATACTTCTTTGACGTAAAACTTCAAGGCGTCGTTTTTCGTGACGGTTGCGCGCATCGTAAAAATTTACTCCCATAATTTTCCCCAACGCGCCAAAAGAAGTTAAACTTCAAAAAATTTTTCAGTAAATAATTCATCCAGCGTGGGCTGATCTATTTATTTTTATAAATCTGCATTCAACAAATAACATATGACTTATTAGGTAATACCTTATAATAGATAAAAGACCGAGATAAAGAAAATTCAAGAAACATGATACTCTCTGTTATACAATTAGAGGAAGTTTGCGTCTCTAATCACGGTAATGAAAGTCTTTATGACTTCACATTCACCGAGGGTTAATTAAATTTTTGAGAACCCCTTGTTTTGAAGTAGCGGAGAGATTTAAAATAAACGTTTATCAAATATGTGGTAACCTACGTGTAGCGTTTCTTATTAAATTTTGAATAGCGTTGTATACATAAGCTTTATTAATGAACCTATATTTACAGAATTATTAGTTAAAGTTTAATTACTGATAGCATTTTGTATAGTAGTATAATTTACAAGACTTAAATTATTTTACTTGATTTGATTTATTTAATTTTACTGACAATGAAATTGGCACCAATGATCAAAAAAAAGATATTAAATACTAAATTAATAAATCGTATTGGTCAGATAGTAAAGTTCAATCATATATAATAAATGTATTCACAGATTAATAAAAAGAAGCACGGCTTTATTCTTTGCATAGAGCTTAAACACAGATGTAGGTAACATAGTAAAATTTATGGGTCGGCATTTTATTGTAGTAATAGATTGCTGTTTGCTCTGGAAATTCATTTCAATATGATACGTGTAGATATATCATTAGAATACCTACTTGTTTTTCAGCATACATTTTCTGTATCTCATTTTCTATGCTATGCTATGCTAGCGGCTTTTATTTTATACAAACGTAGTTCCCTGTTTCCTCCCAGGATTATTATGGTAAATATTTATATACCAAATAATATATATCCACCACGGCCATCCCCGTACGTTTTGATTTTTTCCATATATATAATATGTTATTGTAGAAACTAGGAGCCTTTGAAAGTGATTTTTTTTCGACTTTTACTGTTACTGTTTACCGTATACTTTTACTGTTTCAGACTAATTCAAACTAATTAAATGAATAAAATTAAAAAAAGAAAAAAAACGTAGAGACATAGTCAAAGTCTTTGTTATTTTACAGTTGAAAGAAAATTAAAAATCAGTTCAGTTTTGGGTGAAGAAACAGGGTACTACGAAGTGATATTTTTGACTATTTTGCATACGGTAAAATTAGCCCGAGCTGCAGTTGTCCCTTTCGTGTTTTATAGCTCTTTCTTTTGGGCCACCACGCTATAGCAATAGATTTCTGAAATACCTATTTTTCAAATCTGTTGCCGTATTGGGAGTCAAAACCACAATATTTTGTTAAAATGTAATCAAAATTTAATGATCTATGGACCACTTTGCAAAGTCGTCCTTGACAAAGAAACTCTTTTCATTTAGCATTTTTCTTTCACTAATATCATTTATGGATGTCATCTGTATTCATGTCTGTTGGGAGTACACGTGTTGATGCTATAAACCCAATCAAGTGGTATTACAGGCGCGTTTACGTGAGCGTGTAACGCCTGTTACACAGGGACAATGTCGAACATAACTAGACCGACTTATGAATATTCTCTTAGGTCAGGCACCAATACCCGCATGTAATCTAAGCTCTATTTGGTGATTACGTCAGCGAATAACCGACCCTCTCTGTCCTTTATATCGTAGTTACGTGACAGGTGGATTATTTGAATATGTCGCGTTAAACACGTATGTACCTACGCACTAACTGCTTAAGGACAATTTGATAATGTTCTCCCATGGGTGTGTTCGAAAACCAGTAAATAAATATAAATCGTATTTATGGTTTAAATTAAGTATTGCAGGCCAAATCTTAATTCACAGGTCAATCGTCGGATATTGTCCCTGTCGTCATCTAAATGATTGAGTCAAAGCGAAAAAAATTCTCGATTTATACTGATTTAAATTGAAGTGTCTGTTTGTAATGTCAAAATAACACCATTTACACCTTTTACCTTTTACTAAATACAGAGGAATGTATATATGATACCTATACCGAAAACACAATTTATAAAATTGTTGTCTGTCTGTGTGTTCCAGTGAATCTCCGGAACGGCTGTACCGATTTTGACGGGTTTTTTTATTAGATAGCTGAAGTTACTTTACGTAACTTGGTTAGTATTTTAAGAAAATAACTAAGATTTCGCGTAAAAAAATTATGCGTGTGTAGCTGCGGGCACACAGCTAGTATAGAATAAAACACGTTAAATTTTGAACAATTACAGTTTCGAATAATTTTCGACCGCAGTACGTTCACATTACGTTTGGTTTTTAAATCACTTAGTTTTCATTATTTCAATGGCTCCTCAATAAAACCAACTGAAACTTATCTATACTAATAAATAAAATTGGAGTGTCTGTACAATTTTTAAAATTTTTGTGTCTGCTGTCTCTCTGTTTGTTCCGGGTAATCTCCGGAACGGCTGGACGGGTTTCGACGAGTTTTTTTTTATAGATACCTAGCTGAAGTCACTCCGCATAACTTAGAGTACTTTTAATTTTCGAAAATAATTAGGGTTCTGCGTAAAAAAATTAAGCTCATAAAAAATTAAATAAAATTCGGTTCAATGCACAGTTTTACGGGCAAGTGCTTGAATGTAGTAGAAATATTTGTAGTGTATATTATTACAAAAAAAAATTAGGGTTCCATGTAACAAAAAATAAAACGCAGTGAAGAACGTATGAAACGCGGGCGCAGCTGCGCGCGCACAGCTAGCATATATACAATTATCATATTAAATGCTACTACTTGCATTGCAATTACGCTTCAATTTTTTTACAAATGTTAAGAAGTCTTCATTTTTACAAAGAAACATCAATTTGAAATACTTGAATCTCGAACGTTCTCTTTTGAGATTCACGTGCTTATTTCGTGTATATTATTTTTGAAAAACCGTTAAATTTCACAAAGATAATTATTGCATCACTTCTTTGTGTTCATCTAAGATAATTTATATTAAAAGGAAAAATGATAAGAAATTCTTTAAAATAACCCTTTTTTAATCCCAAATATCAATAAAACTTTCAATCAAATTTCTATAGAATTTCCTAGTTCTCTATTGAAATTTACGCTACGAACCGCAATGTTCACTGTAATTAAGTGTCACTCAATAGAATACGATCGATAATTTCAACCGTGCTTGTTAATTATGACGGTTAATTATAATAGGTCGGGGAAAAAGTATTATCGCATATAGTGTGTATACCTATAAACGTGTCATAAAATATTTTTGGCTGTACTGTTTGTGTCTGGCTGATTTAGATGACATTAAAAAGTTAAATTAAAAAAAAAGGAACAAATTTGTAAAATGTTGATTCCAACTATTTTTCATTTGTTTTTCTTTCTTCCAAAATGAGTGAATTTAATAAAAAAAAACTCTACATTTTAAAATTTAATTACAAAAAAGGAAACAATGCAATGCAAGCCGCGTAAATTTTTTGTATCGTTTATGGACCTAATGCAGTGTCAATTAATGCCATGTAGCCCTGATCTTAATCTTCAGATATTGATTTTTTTTCGGCCTCTTAAAAATTCTTTAGGCAGTGTCAAGTTAACATCAAAAGCGGACTGCCAAAACTACTTGACGCGTTTTTTTGATCAGAAATCCGAAAATTTCTACAGCAACGGGATCATGTGGCACTACCTACAAGATGGTAAAAAGTCATCGAACCAAATGACATACATAACTGTAATTAAATGTAAAAATATATATATATATATATATATATATATATATATATATATATATATATATATTTGAGTTTTCATATAAAATGCGAAGATACTTTCCTATGGCCTAATACAATACATACAAACGGATTTTTTGTTCACTGACAATTTGGTATCCTGTGATGTGATTACAATAAAGCATTTCGATATTCTGACATAAAATAAAAATCTATTTTTTTAATTAATCATTATTATAATGGAAGGAGCAACAAAACCGAACCACGTATAACTAATTGTTCTGATTACAAATATTAAGTAGTTTATCTAATATAAATCAGTATGTTTTCTTTCTCCCTAGGTCCCAATCACCCTATCTTCATTCACTCCTTTTTCATGTTATTATCCATACTCCATCGACACTTTCTTTGCATTTCCTTTACTTTTCCATCTTTACACATTTATATGAATTACTATTTTATTCATATGCACTTTCTCTCTTCTCATAACATGTCCATATTACTACAAACGATTCTCTTTCAACTTTTCTACTACTGGTGCCACTTTCAAACTCCTAATATATCTATATATCACTTGAGAGTAAGTAATTTTGTATCTAGTGTCTTTCGTCACTTGACATTAGGTGAGATTATCAACGAACTTTAAAATCCTGTAAAATTCGTTTTAATCTTCATTAAATCCTTTCTAATGTTTAGATCCACGACAAAAATGTTATAGAACTACTAGAAATTTGTTTTTACTGCGCTAGTAAAATAACTCCTAAGCTACTATGAAACACATATTGCATGATGTATTGCTGAGATCAAATATTAGAAAACTAAATTCATTTTTTATTTCATTCGTTTAACCATACGACGACCACTGGTGCACACAGGTCTCCTCCAGTAAGGGAGAAATTGCCATAATCATCATGCTTGACAGGTGGGTTGTAGATCGCAGTCAAGTGTTTGTTGTACTGAGAGGATGCTGCTGCCCAACCCTGTTTATATCCCTTAGTCGCCTCTTATGACACCCACGGGAACATATGGGATGGCACTATACTTAGCCGGCACTATGCGGCATGAAAACTAAATAATATAAAGTTTTTTCAACGCAAATATTAAATAGAAATATTCGAAAATAAATACTTTGTTTTTTATTCATTTTTCTACGAAACCAGTCAATGAGAGCGAACCCATAAGTTTTGCGCCTACTAAAAATCGATCAACGCGGCTAAAGAAGTTGTCACTTCAAAAAAGATTTCATATTTACATATATATATAATACGTAAAGTATCGTTTCCTGTTTCTCCATCATATCATTTCATTTCCGAAAGTTATACAGATGAAATTGGTTTCTTTTAGCCAGCTATCGATGCCACAATAAATTTTTCCTGTTTTTCCTTCTCTATTTGGCCAAACTAAATAAACACGGTTGTTTTGAAACATTTCTTCATCATATTTTGCGATAAGATTGTCGTCAGTCTACGGTATCTAAAAGTTTTCTAATCATAAGAAATACTTAATGCGAGACTTTACCACTCATATAATAAGGTGAATACGCAAAAGCTCGATGAGCGATCGAACATTTTTAATAAAACTTGAAAGTAAGTTTATAAATTTCACTTCAGGGATTTCGATCGGCAATTTTATAAGGTTGCAAAAGTGTGTGAGCTGTTTTCAATCTTAGTATACATGAAGGTTCGTTTATATTAAAGAAATAGAAGATGTTGGATATATAAATATTTGAGTTAATTACTGAAATCCTTTATTTTATACAGATTTTGTGGTGCTAGCTAAGAATATTAAAAATCTTGCCGAGCGTTTCGTAAAAGGCGACTAAGGGATAAACCAAGGTATAGCCAGCAACATCATCTGAGTACCACAAACACCTTACTGCGATCGCCAACCCACCTGTCAAGCGTGGCGATTATAGTATTACCGCCCTTATTGCGGGAGACCTATGTCCAGTAGTGGACGTTTTATGGTTGAATGGACGGATACAAATGTCATATAATTACTTTTTCAAGTAATTTAAGTAATAACCGCTTGGTTATAGTTTGTGTGATTTCAAATGGTGATTACATTACTATCATAATCAAGAGCCTCCCCCAAAATATACCGTAATGCTTTGCGAACATCTACATGCATCGGATTCCTGCGACCTTTGTTCCAATTATTTGTAACTGTCAACAACATCAAGCGTTGAGTTCCCGATCTTTATAGGAGTTGGTATAAGATGGATATTAGATTTTCGTCTTCTGTATGTTCATTTTAAGACTCATTAACTCGTTCGGAAACTCTTCTATAACTACGCCAAACAATATTGCATACACTTTCTATTTGATTTAAAATATTAATATACTAACTCTGCAGATTAACTTGGAACTCCTTGTGGTACCAAATAACGTTCATTGGCAAATACGGGCTAAAATAATAATTTATGTAAAAAATATATTAAACAATACCGTTTTAGCATTCAATACTTCTTCAGGCACTTCTACACCTATACTATCACCTCGAACATTACTATATAGTACTTAATATTGAGATTATCTATTAAATTTTCGTTAATTTCACGGGTCGTTTGACAATGTCGCTGATTCACGGTTGGCAAGTTCTAGTCAAAACAACAGCTGGGTTCGTGGCTAAAGGTTCCAAAGCGAGGGAACGCGTACGTTAAATTGGAATTATCATGTTGACTGCCACAATGTTCTATGATGCGAAAGACCCATTTTCTGAACCGCAACAATTTTTTATACTAGAGTTCATTTATTGGCGATTGCTTCACGCGTCACTGTGTCCCCTTTTTTTGTTAGAACTTTTATGTTAACGATCATACATGGCAATTTTTTATTGATGAATACATTTTATGAGTCTTCGGTGCGATTTTGATTTGTCATGTGGTAGCCCTTGTTTTAATTTGATTAACTAGCATATACGTGATTAAAGTTTAAAAAATTATCGACACTTTCTTGAAGCACTACAGATTAGTAAAATAATAATAAGTTGGGCCCAAAGAACTTATATTAAGAGCCGTAATAAATGATAAAAAACTATTGCATTTTTGTAGTTTTTGGCGTCATCTTAATAATTTAAAATGATATGGATCGACTCGTGAGACACAGAAAGTTCAGCGGCTATTTCTCTCAAACTTGAATGTAGATTTCCATTCACTATTTTCTTCACTTTTGCGATGTTAACTTTAGTTGAAGACATTGATGGTCTACCAGGGCGAGGCAAATCTTCCAGCATATCTCAAACACTTTTTAACGGTTTTATACCACACTTAAGCACGTGTTTTCGATATAGTGGTTTCATCATAAGCCTTCTGTACAGTTTTCAGTGTCTCCGAACACGAAATTCCATTGGCGATGCAAGGTTTAAGACAAACTCTTTATTCGATGTTTTTGTCCATTATAAAGTCGCAATACACACTAGAAATGATCTAGCTAAAAATGGTACTGTATTTAATCTAAATGATAGATTCAACTCAACCTCCGCGCCAAAGTGAAAAAATGTCAATCAAACAACAACAAAAAAACAAAGAACTGAGTTTGGAACCATAAACAAATAATTCCCGACACTTTTTTGCTTGAATGTATAGTTTAGTTCTCGACTATGTAGTACATAGTTTAGTAAGGAAAATTATGAAAGGTCACAAAAACTTCATCGCAATTTGTAACAGAGAGTCGCCATTTTTTTGTTGGAGCACTGAAAATTTGAAACATACCTAGTGCTAAAGGTTTTATACCATGTCCGTAATTCATTAACTAAAAAAGGAATACATTTTGCTTACAATTACGAATATGAGGCTTTTTGGCGAGATCTGTCTATAAAGTAGCAGTTGTTTTCTTTAATTAATAATCTTATGTATTTGACTCTATATCATGTAATCTTTGCGGCGTTTTGTGTGATATAGCTTTGTTATTCTGTACAGATTAAGTTTATTATAGAAAATAGCGCGTAACATTTATTATGACGTACCGAGTAAACTCCATGGAAATGGAAAATTCTAGCAGAATGGGCCACCGTTTCGCTGGAGCTTGGCAACGCTGATACAAGATTGGAAATACATCTTAACCACATCACACTGGCACAAATTGTGTGTACACACAGATTTCCATTTTCTAAGAAGTTGAAGAATTACGAAATTAATTAAGTACCTCGAAATAAAATCTGTTTTTTTTTCTCGTCATCTTAAATTCTCGCAAACAGCGAATGTTTCCCGATTGTTAAAAAAACTTTGTTAATTAAAATGCTTTTTAGTTACGAAACAATAATAAAGCGAAACTCTCCGGAGAAAATTCTTTTTCGAAAGAAAAGTTGGGAATTCAAGTGTTGACTTTTACCACTTGGCTCCGTATTTACGAATTTTCCCTTTTGGGATTGCGGTGACGTAGATAACGCGATTAAGTAGACTTTTTATGTAGGATTTTGTGTATAATGAATGTTCTATAAGCTTTGTAGTAGTTTAGAAAATCCTTATTTCATACATCTTTATAATTTCTAATATTCTAAAACTGGGTATTATTAATAAAGCGACTTATAGAAATAACTCAATGCTTATTGGAAACATGACTAATACATTTCTGCGGTTTATTTTTTTACACGGTATAGGTTTAGTTTAGTGCTTTGACCACAATTGATACTGATGTTACGTGACGATGTAGTCAACGATGGTAAACACACTAAATCAAGTGAACCTAACCTAACCTATTGGTATTTGGCGACAGTTTTCAAACTTGAGAGTGGCCAGGCGGGCATTATTAGAAAATGCTCTACCACTATGCTATTGGTTTCCTTACGATGTTTTCCTTCACCGAAAGCTCAGGCTGACTTCAGAGTTTGATAGGTGAGCTCGAATCTACGTTAATTGATGCCGAAACCGGCTGCACTTTCCACTGCACCATCATCGCTTCAGACATCACTTGAGGGTAAGGAATGTGAATAATTTATGTTATGTATTGGCTATATCTGAGATAAAAATATTTGCGAAATGACATTGTCATAATACATTTATTTACATGTGGCAAATATACAATATTTTATTCTTAGTTTTCTCTTTTATTATATCTATTATAAAGAGAATAGTGTTAAGCTATCAAAAATTTGATATTATTCCATAAATTCCATCGGAAGTCAAGCAGCCATTTTATTTTTTGCGTTATTTTGATAAAGAATCATTATACGAATATCCTGTGTTATTTTGTTCTTTGATATTCGATAGATGAAGACATTGCTTTGCGGAAATCCATCGTAAATAATATGGCTGATATTATTGTTATAATGATATGTATCTATTTCTAATAATTCTAGAATGATTAATCATATTATTTTGTTATTCGTCTTATTAAAAATATCTTTACGTTTCGCTCAAAATATAGACATTTATATATATTTATAAATACTTTACTATATGTAAAAATACATATCTAATATTATTTTGTTACAAAAATTGTAGGGAAATATATATACGAAGTTGTTTAATTTGGTGAAATCTTCACAAACTACGTTTATCAACGCATTTTATGACAGCGCCCGGAATAGCCTCGGCATAAATATCAACTTAAGATAGTATTTTTCGGCTTCGGGTCGTATCCCCACATATAGCTACAATAATATATCGGGTCGTCCCTCGAACAAATACCACAATAATTCACATTGGTTCTGACTGATGTTTGTATTCGTATACCCACTTATATTAAAAATCTTTTTATTTTTATTAATAACACAAGCGGTGTTTACGTTTTCCTGTTTTTTTTGTTTTTGTTATTTGTAACATGACGTAATCATTTTTAACATAAACATTGTGTTAGTAAGTAATTAATTCATTTATATTCTAAAACAGTACACATAATTTTGTACGCGTACTTTTAATTAGTAGGTTCGTAACACCTTCGTTTGCGTGAAAATTGTTTTGGCGTTCTATTCTGCGTGTGTTTATATGGAACGTCATACTTTAAATTGTTTAGTTAGTTTCTGTACAAAAAAATTCTCTATACTGTATATCTAATAGCGCTTTGACTACAGTTTCAAGTGATGGTAAGTAGCGATGTAGTTCAAGATGCTAAGCCTGTAAGAACTGGATCTCGAGTGATGATATTGGAACACATCTATAAATGTTTCGTCAAACAGCGACCGGTTCGGGTCTGTACAGCGGCGGGATGTTAGCGCGATGTTACCACAGCACACGTTGTGAAGACGTGAGCTAGACGTGACGCTTCTATACAATAAATTCGATTCTAAATAGTAACTAGTACAAAATATCTGTTTTGTATAGCGCTGGGGTCACACCGCATTTCCCGTCCCGCTCGCTGTTAAAAAAGACCTTCATACTTGCTTAGCTTCAAAATAAACAAACTAAATGTTTACCAAAAAAAACAATAATTCAACGAATATATAAAACAAAAACAAACAGTTCCATCTAGATAATGTGTGTTAACGTTTAAGTTAATTTTATTTATTTTTTTGCTAAAATATGTTGTTTTTTTTTTAAATAATTATGGTGTTTATATAGCAATAGACAAAATTGATTAAAAACAGGGGTGAATAAATAAATAAATTGCCATGCAGTTTGGCAGAAGTAGTAAAATATAATTTAAAATGTTATTCGGTACTGAATTAACACTTTTTATTATTAATAAAAAATAGTAGGGCTTAGTAGGACATAAAGAAAGCCTTACTACAACCATCAGGCTCATTATAGAATAGAATTGGTGAGTTCTAGCCTACGTCCATCTACGCGATATCTGGCTACATAATTAATGAAAATTTAAAAGTGCACAAATTTAATTTTATGGGCCTTCCTCAACTAATACACTATACTCTACTGAAAACTAGTTTCAAATTAGTTAAATACTTTCAAATCACATCAGTTGAAAAACATAAATATTTTTGTTAATTAGGAAATATTTTTTATTAATAAACTATTCATAATCATGAGAATTCTTTGTCTTATACTCGTATCGATGAAAGATCGCTTGTCTTTTGTTAATCCAATTCTATGGCGGTCGCTTGGTCGCCATGGAAGAGTGTAATTATTGTAGTCTAGTCCCTTCCTCAGAATCACTCTTATTTTACAATAATTATATACTCCGCTGAAATAAATTAAATAATTTGCGAATGATGATAAAATTTTACGTTTTAATTAAATAGTTAATTGAGTTTATGTCATACCGTATTTCCGCATCTCTGACTTTTATTTCAAACATCTATTGAGAAATTACATTATCCAACAAACAAAATAGGATAATAATATAAGGAACATGTCCTAAAGTTTTTGTCGTTCAACCGTGGGATGAACGGAAGAGAATTTCGAGTGGGTATAGACGGGACTTTGTAGACATAATGCTTAATTACTTCCCTATCCCAACAAAATCTACAACAAAGGGCTTACGCATACCTAATTTTGTCATTAAAGAAGGACTAAGTAACGACGATCAAAATTACGATAACCATAATGTCCCTGACTTGAAACAACGACAACTTTTCTTAGTGATATAGAATGTAGTTGTGTGCTCGCATTTATAAGCAAATTCAGAAAGACTACTAAACAAACTGTATACTGTAAGATTCTCTATACTGTATATCTAATAGCGCTTTGACTACAGTTTCAAGTGATGGTAAGTAGCGATGTAGTTCAAAATGCTAAGCCTGTAAGAACTGGATCTCGAGTGATGATATTGGAACACATCTATAAATGTTTCGTCAAACAGCAACCGGCTCGGGGCTGTACGGCGGTGGGACGTTAGCGCGATGTTACTATAGTACACGTTGCGAAGACGCGAGCTAGGAGCGACGTCATACCTTCATATTTTACTTTTTTGTTATTGATATTGAATCTCTGTTATTGACAAGGAGCCCGTAACTTTTGATTCTTCTTGTCCTTGTTTAATACAGCTCTATGTAATATGTAGGTAGTATTTAAATGCAATTATTTAACAACGGTTTTTCACGCGTTACCTTTCCTTTATCCTATCTTGACGTTTCGGCTGAGTTTCACCAACCGTGGTCACGGGCTGACTGGCAGTGCGCGGCTGCGTTGAGGGGTATTTTGATGAACTACGTTTGGCCTTTATATTTATTATAGTCACAACACACAACACTAACAGTGCCCATCGACGATGCCTGTGACGATAAATCGCGTACATTGACATTTTCTAACACCGGATTCCACACAGAGGAAAGTCTATATCCACCCTCGCGAATGAAATTTTTGTTTTTTTATTCAATCGCTTCGCGAGCCATTCTGCGATAGTATTGGCGATTAGTGGATAAAACTTTCGGCCGGTGGAATTCGATCCAATGCTTGGTATTGGAGTTGAGCAGATGTTCTGCTATCGCTGATTTCGTTGTCTGGCGATACAACCCAGCCGAAACGTCGGCATAGGAGAAAGAATAGGTAACACGTGAAAACCCGTTGTTAAATAATTGCATTTAAATATAGAACGCGAAAATTAAAAAAAAATATACAAGTACTATTGTCTCAGCAAATTCTCTTCTTTAGGCTACGCTTAGCACACCGTAAATCTTTACATAAATATGATATGAAATATGTTATACATAAATAAATGTAATGTACAGATTTAAATATTATATAATATGACTCACAAAGAGATCTCCGAAACTATACACCCGATTGACATGAAATTTTGCATATTAACTCCTTTAGCGATCTACATGCTTATATGCTTATATAATTTTACGGACTTCACGCAAATCCTTTCTAAAACCGTTTTTTCACCTACGATCACCCATATCACCTGAAACAACGATATCAACCGAGCTGTATGTCCGCAGCTGCGCCGGTGTTTCTATGTTCTATGTTAATCACCACGTTTTAATTTTTTTACGCGGAACCCTAGTTATTTTCCTAAATCAAAAGTACGTTAAGTTATGCAGATTATCTTCAACTATCTACCAAAAAAGTGCCGTCAAAATCGTTGCAGCCGTTCCGGAGATTGCCCGGCCCAAACAGATAGACAGATAAAAAATTTAAAAATCATCTATTAGTATAAATTTCGTATATACATATGTACATTCATATGTATTTAGTAAAAAATTGCTATTTTAACATTACTTACTGACACATAAATTTGATTTATTGGTATAGAATACGCGTAAAACAGTTTCAAGCGTTTAGTTAGTAACATTTAAATTTACGTATACAAATGTAAATTTTAACCATCTATTCTTTTGTTAATATTGAAAGACCAAGGCGTATATAAGCAAGCTCTAGCAAGCAGCAATGATTACAGTTAAGATTGGAATATTCGTATCGAGCTGAGTTCCTTTATCACGAATTTCGTTTACCATCTTTAGTTTGGAGTATATTTACCCTGTGATAAAAATCTCACACCAACTACTTAAGTATAGGTAAGCATGTTTCTACTGCATTAACCGTCCTCTTTAAATTTAGTACGTTACTAACTTTAGACAGATCATTACTTAATATCAGCAAAGACATATCAGGTAACTATTATGGTTCATTAGCTGTGTGGTGCCGGCTAGGAATAGTACCATCCCATATCCTTCCGTGGGTGGCGTAAAAGGTGACTAGGGGATATAAACTAGGGGATGGGCAGCAGCATCCTCTGAGTACAAAAAAAAACCTGACTGCGATCGCCAACCCGCCTGCCAAGCGTGACGATTGTAACAATCACCTCTTATTCGGGGGGACCTTCCACCAGTGGACGTCTTTTGGTTGAATAGATAGACAGATCTATCATGGTTAAAAGCTAAATCTATAAAAAGCTAATTGAAAAACAAATGAATTAGCGGAACCTGCGTGTAAAACTCGTAAACTTTTTTCTTAAAATTCCTTCTTTTGGGAATACTTAAAAATTCCAATAGAAATATTCTGTAGTTATTTTGATAGTATGAATGTAGTTTATATATATTATTTTAAACGGAATAGGCTTAGAAATTTGACCACAATCTCACATGATGTTAAGTGACGATGTGGTTCAGGATGGTAAGCACACTAAGCCTAGAGGAACTGGTTGTCAAGTGTTGCTGCCGGAACACACCTATTAGTATTTAGCTATAGGTTTTCAAACTTGAGGGTGGTAGCTACCTAGGCGGGCATTGTTAGAAAAGGCCCTACCACCATGGTATGGTTTCCTGGCGATGTTTACCTTGACCGAAAGCTCAGGCCGATTTTAGAGTTGGATATGTGGGGATCGAACCCGCGACGATTGACACGAAATCCGATCACACTACTCGTTGCTTCATCATCGCGCTTATAAAGTACAAGATGCATGTAAACCTCTGTGATAAACCGAATCATAGAAACGAAATAATACAACTATCAACAGACTCGTAAAATTAACATATTATTTCGATATTATGTTTCTTTTGTCTCCCAAACTTACTTCAGTACATGGTAAAGTAAAATTTGTAACATACGCTACAATAACAGGCACTTGAAAACTTTGGGAAATGTTTTCTTTGAAAAGGCCGACTCACATAAATGTTAAAACTATTATACAAATGTAAAAACTTCTGGGTTTTATGTTTTTTTTTTAACTGGTTGTTACATCATTATATTTTTAGTTGTAAAAGATTTCGAAAAGTTTGTTTATTTATGTGTAACAAGCAAGATGGTTTACCCTTAATGTTGCAAAAAATTAAATCAGAATTAACAGTAGCAGAAGCGTCTTGTGTGCAGCGCTCACGGGCGCAGGGTTTTAGAGGTCGCCGAACAACGCGCGCGAGACCTACATAGATGCGTCACTCGGAGCGCCGACGCTCTCAAAGACCCTGCGCCCGTGTTATGGCCGACACCGAGCGCGGTAATGATTAAAATTGCTTCCCGACATCAAAAATTGCATCTAAACTGTCGTTTGAAAATTTAACTGTAAGGATTCAATTTTAACCGCGTGCCTACTAGAGGGCGCCAGGATATTGGTGACACACGGGCGCTACAAGGGCTAGAGCCGCCTCTGAACAGTAGTACTAGAAATTAATCCTAGATCTAATTATGTACAATTGAAAATTTCATTTCAACCGTCATCTCTTCAATCACTTTATTTCTTTCAAAATTGTCTTTACTTTCCATCCTTCATACTCATTACTATTTTATCCATACTCGCTTCCTGCCTTCTCATACCATGTCAATACTACGAGAAACGATTCTCTTTCAACTTTTCTACCACTGGCGCACTTATATCTTGTTCATAATATATTCATTGTTAATTTGTCATATATTGGGCATTACTGTCACAAACTTTTCTATAATCATTATAAGGGGTCGTTCAATATAGAGCAATAGTTAGCAAAGATCTTACACGGTTCCTCCTCCGGTGGCGGCTAAAGACATGCTTCGATTCCCAGCGGGAGAGGCTCTTGCGACCGTCGCTAGCGCGATACAGTAACACTACATGCACTTTAGCATTACAGGTACCACAACGCACATACACTCCATCACATCACACGCAGGTACACAGATTCTGTAAGGGACTCTTTTTTGAAGTTATACTTCTTTTGGTGCGTTAGTGAAACATTTTTGAGAGATGAGAGATTTTTACAATGCGCGCGCAACCGTCACGGTAAAACGACAACCTGAACTTAGCTAGTCAACTTTCACTCAGGTAACGGCCAAGCAGAGGTTCGTACCATTTTGATAACCCTTGTGCTAGTTACCTTTTTTACCTACTGGTCAACAGTGTTAGTCAGACCTAAAAAAAAAGATCATACACCTCTCCCTATGGTAAATTAAGCATGGGCAACAAAATCGGATTTAGTAATTAAAAGTAAATACTTACGTAATAACCATTACAAGACAACCTCTTTCGCCATGTACCATAAAAAATATCATAGACCACCCTACCACCCAGTGCTTCCTGCGTAATACTTCAATTATCCCTAACCAGTTTCCAGTCCAAGCTGAACCACTGCCACAGCATGCCACTTTATAAAGGATTGTAAGAATAAATATGAATAAGGGTAATGGAAACCATAGAAACACAATTTTTTTAATAGAAAAACTGACTCGCCAAAATATAAATAAACACAAAACGAAATACATATTAAAATACTAAATACATAAGGTAAGGCTAAAAGATTTTTTGGAAAATGCTTCTGGTTGAGTCAGTTGAATGTTTGTATCCGCTAGATGCACTACCTATATAATTAAATATTTTTCGCGGTGTCAACCTACACCTATGTTACTTGGATGTTGTACCGAGAGGTTTTCAACAATATAACAATTCACTTGACGTTACGCCTTTCAAAACTAAAAACGTATTATAAAATGTTATTCATGGAAAATATAATAGCTCGCTTCAAACACGCTATAAAGAATTAGCCTTAATCAGGCTGCGGCTACAGCATACTCAAGATATGGATATCGGGTTGCGAACTGGTGAGCGAAAGTAGAACGATCGCTCCTCAGCAATCCTGCATTGTTATTATTTTTTTATAGACGCTTTTTTCCCACCTTTGTAGGGGAAACTATTTACACGTTCCCGCCGCACCAGGTTCAATGATCAAAAATTAGTAAAAATTATGATATATATATTTAACCGTTTATTTCACTTGTTTATGATTTATGCTAAAATTTAATGATATCTTTTACTTTTTCAGATTTAAAAATAAAACAATGACATTCCCTTTAAAATTACAGATTAAAGTTAGACTGAGTAATCTTGTTGAAATGCAAATTTATAAGTCAGTAGATGAGACTTAACTATAGCTTTTAGGATAAGGAGGGTTGGAGGGGATTCGGAGTTAGCAGTCGTATTGTACTTTGTCTACACATAGCTTTGTCTATCGTAACATCTAATGAATAAAATAAATATAGAGTTTTTAGCGAGATCTCTATCATGTAGCACTTGTTTTCTTTAAGTCATTGAACTTTGTATTCGATTCTATATCATGTAATCATGATGGCATTTTGTGTGATATAGTTTGGTTATTGTGTGTAAGTTTGTTATAGAAAATAACGCGTAACATTTATTCTAAGGTGCCGACAAATCTCCATGGAAAGTTCGAGCAAGATGAGCCAACGTTTTGCTGTAGCTTAGTAACGCTGATACAAGATTGAAAATACATCTTACCCATATGACACTGGCACAAATTGTGTGTACACAGGTTGCCATTACCTAAGAAAAGAAAAAGAATATAAATGCTAAGAAATTAACGAGTTTATTTATTCTAGTAAACCATGGAGCGGGTACTTTAATAACGTTTTTAGCAATTAATCTCTTACACCCGCTGTGTTAAAACAACATAACAGAAATGCATTTTTTTATAACGGGTAATGAATAAAGTTTGGAGCGATATTTTCGTATAATAAAGTTACAATTTTTTTAAATTGCTTTGATAACATATCTGTGCTTTTATTTGTCTTACGTTATATATATATATATATATTCTGTTTTTGTGATCTGGTTAGAAAACAGATTAGATTAGGCGTCGTACCAGTAACACGTAAGCAAAATTTTAGACTTTTTTGACCCCCCTTTTTTAAGCTTTTAACCCCTAGCGTTAATTATAATTTTGCAAAGCTACGTAACGTAACAAGTAAATATTGCTTACGTCACCACTTCAACCCTCAAAATTTCTCTTGATCCCAAAGACAGCCCTGCTCCTATTAACGAGTAAGAAATACTTGTAACGGCACCTTATGTATGGTACACACATACTTGGACACTATATATTCATTTATAGTAATAGTGTAAGACATATTCACATTCTCATCAGTAATCTTATGATAACAACAACAAAATAACCAGATATTGGAGAGATATTGACAGATATCTTTTGTTTTTTTCTTTTGTTATTTGTAATACTAAAACCTTGAAGACTTCAATCGGCACACATTTTTATGTTATTATGGACGGTATTATTTTGCGTTACCAACTAATGCTTTACTGATTCGATTTCCTATAACAATTGATTTTATTTAATAAGAGGTTTAATCAATCCAACACGTTTGATAAGTATTTTATTTCTGTTCATAATTTTTGTTTTTTATACACATACCCAGGCGTTTAAATGACTAATATTTTATTTATTAAAATAAACCGTTTATACTACCTACGGTAAATGTATTTTATTGTTTGGCAACATCAATCAAGCAGGTCACAGGTGACATTAATAATTATGTACATAATAAGTAAATTATTATTTAAAATACATTTCATTAAATGAAAGTAATTACATTATCTGTGGGCTCGTTCAATATTCGATGATAAATATTGGAGCTAAAAAGCTCCGAACTGTTGCATTTTTTGTCTGTCATTGCTTGATAATAATTATAGAACTTCATAGGCGTGTGCTTATGTCATAGTGATTACATTATAAAAGATTTAAAAAAGACACTGATGTTTATTACCTATTCATGAATTTCTAAACCGCCTAAATAAACAACAACAAACTAACACACTAGAGGACTCTGTACAATATACTCGTAATATGAGCAACATATTGTTCATTATTGTACCTAGTTACTAGTTAGTACAACTATTTCCACTCACCTTCCTCGGTATCAAGGGATCGGTGCGTGATGTTTAGTAGTTAATTTTGATTACGAGTTTTGCGTTATATATTATATACCACGAAATATTTCATAACGTGGAAATATTCGGGTACAAAAATTGATGAACCTTCCGCTGTCACCTTGGATCAAACTACGTACGAGGTTTTATTGTTTGAATTATATAGATACATCAATCGATTATTTATTGATAAGTATTGTTATTTGAAATTTTAAATGAAAATAACTTGTTGAGTAGTTGGCTTTTAATGATTTAAAAAAAGATACATGGTTGTAGATAGTGTAGTAGTACTGAATTAAGCGGATTTGAAATTATTAATTTATTGTCGTGTCGGAAATATAATCACATCGAAAGTTTTATTATTTTTACTCTTGTCCCGTTGTAAATATAAAAATAATTTTACTAAAATATTTAAAGGATTTTGAAGATTTCAATATTAAGAAGGCATACGGTCGGCGAAAGATTTGAAAAGTAGATATTTCGGAAATCTATTGCTATACAGCGTTGCGCCCCAAAGAAATAGTTATAAAACACGAAAGGGACAACTGCAGATCGGGCTGATTTTACCGTATGCAAAATAGACGAAAACACCACTTCGTGGTACCCTGTTTTCTCCTCCAAAACTAAACTGATTTTTTAATTTTCTTTAAATTATATAATAGGAAAGACTTTGGTTATGCCTCTACGTTCCTTTTTTTTAATTCTATCCGTCAAATTTGTTTGAAGGACGTCTGAAAATAATGGTAAAAATCGAGCTTTTTTTTATTTATAATATTTCTACAATAACTAATTTATGGAAAAAAAAAACAAAACGTACTGGCGTGACGGTGGTAGATATATATTATTTGGTATAAAATATTTACCATAATGCTATTATCCAGAAACTGGGAACTTTTTATGGAATAAATGCTGCTCGCATATCCCATTAAGATATAGATAGACGAATAGTTTCCAACCTTAGTATGTGGTCCTTGGAAGATTTCTAATTTCACAAAAGGTGCATTGCCGCAAACGTACAACTACATGGGTGCGTAGTTTTGATCAGTAATGTTAGTCCCAGGATTAGCGAATTTGTGACAAAGATGCAACCTTAAAAATCTCATTAATTCATAAGATAACTTTCTATTAAAAAAGTTTTCTATCTAAATGATAATAAAATTAAATAACATTTTATTTTTAACCAGCTGTATCCCCGTGGTTGCGCCCGCGTTTCATATATTCTTCACTGGGTTTTTTTTATACGGAATCCAAATAACTTTTTTAGTACTCGGACAAGGTAAAAATATTTATCATAAATTCAAGCTCTTGCCCGTAAAAAACTATGCATTTAATCGGATTTTATTCAATTTTTTAGTAGTTTAATTTTTTACGCAGAACCTTATCTGCCAAAATTGAAAGTGCACTAAGTTAGCCGCAGTAATTTCAGTTATCTACCAAAAAAAAAATCCGCCCGATCGTTCCAGAGATTACCCTGAACATACAGACAGACAGGCGAAATTTTAATATTTGTATTTTTCGTATAGTTCTCGTATACATTTATACCTATTTAGTAAAAAAAAAAAATTTTTTGATATACAAATTGTAATACAAACAGACACTTCAATTTTGTTTATTAGTATAGATATTCACTTAATTTATTTTTTCTCTCATAAAAAAAACGGGCGGAATTGAAGTACCTACAATCAATTTTATTATATGCAATTATACATATTCACTACCTATTTAACATTAGCACTAAACTACACTCAATATATTGATAGATTTATTTGATCCAAGTAAACTAAATTTATAGTCTTGTAGAAACAGAGTATGGTGGCTTCATATAAAACACAGAAGCACATGAGACGTCCAGAGAAGTCCAATTTCGTTAGTCGCTAGTCACCTGTTAATATCTAAATGTTATGACGTTTGTTTTCTACTAAAAATTACAACGTAAAGCGCCTTCGAGTGATATCCGAACAAAACATGGAGACTGCCAACAAAACTCGAAATTGGAGAAAGTGTTTTTTTAATGTTTAAATTTAGTAATTTGTTAATTAAATCCACTAACTTAACCTAAGATATAACATTTATCTAGTTTTTATATCTATTGGCGCTCCTAGCAATAATTGTGCACATTTTCATTTAGTTAATTCATAATGAAAACATACGATAGACAGCGTAAGGATACATTTTATTATTTATGTCTGAGCGCCATCACTTAAAAGCCCTCTTATGCTTGACATACTATAGCATGTTGACGGCTGACGTTATGGTATTGGTAACGCGGATCTATAATTTTTACCCTTGCCGAAAATCGCTCAACGCTGCTAATATAAAAGATGCAATTAAAAAAGAAATATAATATAATTCGTGAGCTCACAAAAAAGCCTTGACCCCGTTTTGATTATACCAATAACAGGAGCGTTAGAATATTTTCAAGGATGCACTTGAGGCCGATGTTGTGGTAATAAATAATTATTTTTTAATTATTGTCCCGCTAAGAGTTTTAGTTTACTTTATTTTTCCGTAATTGTTGAACAGTTATTAATTACTCTTTATTTATCAATATACGGCCCTTGTTGTAATAGGCCCACTCACTCTGAGACCGCATATGGCTGTAAAAGTTTTAGACACTACCGCAGGCCATCACTACATTACTACCTATTATACTGAATATTTTTTTTCGATCTGCAATAAAAAAAGCAATCTTTGATGTTCACTTCTCAACCACAAATCTTAAAACTACAATGTACAAAATAGATCCCTAATATCAAACTCCGCTCTATATTTAGTTCAATTAACGAGTTGTTAAAGTATAAATAAGTGACGTGTAAAGCGATGATGGCTTAATGGTTGTGTGTTCGTATATCCTGTTGATAAACATAGGTTCGAATCCACCCATATAAATCTAAAATGAACCTGAGCCATATCATGGTGGTAGGTCATTTTATTTTAAGATCTATCGCTAAACACACCTTTATATGTATTCCAGAAACATCACTCGAGGGCCAATTATCTCCATGTTTTAATTAATACTATTTAACATATTGATCCACATCGTCACTATCTGTGCTTGTGGTTAAACTCTGTGTCTTTAGAACCGGAGAAAAAACAAATGAAACTAAAGTATAATATGAAAAGTGACAATCGCGGCTTCGCAAAGGTACAAAAGTGTTCACAGTATTTATTATACAGTTCACAATACTTATATATCTGTTTAAATATTTAATAAGAGAAATTGCCGTCGGTCACTTATTGGCGACATCGTTCACTGTTATTTTTGTAACTTTTTTATATGTCACATATTTTAGCTAGCTAAAGAACTTACCTGTTATTTAGGAAAACAATCATGTAATGTGAATTATTTTTTTATATAGGTTTTGACTACACAACATTTTCACTTGATGTTGAGTGTCAATTTGGGTCGATATGGTAAGCCCGTTGAGTCTATAAGATAGCGCCTAAATAGACCTACAGGTGTTCTGGAACAAATTTTCAAATTCGAGTCTAGTAGCTAGCCAGATTGACATTAGAAAATGCCCAATCAACATATTAATTGGGTCTCGAAATATAAGTAAACTAACGTATATGCATATTGCCTTCTATAATGTACAAGTTTGCTATAATAAATCGAAGGATTAAGTTTAAAAACAAATTAGGCAGGAATAGGGACTGCCGACAGAAATGGAAACTCGAAACTTCGTAAAAACTGATAATTTTATGTATAAATTAGCTCGTTGTCTTAAGAACTTACGTAAATATGAAAATACGTTTCAATATCTCAAAAATAAACTTAGTATGAATATAAAATAATATAAATTTAAAATAAAATTAAATTGATTTAGTATACATTTAGAATAAAATAAATATGAAACAAAATCAAAATCAAATAAATTAGAATAAGCATTTATGAGGAAATATTTCAAATGCGAAAACACAGAAGTGCCACCACTTAAACGCCATCTTATACCTGACACACCATAGCATGTTGTTGACAGCTAACGTTATAGCAGTCATAGATAACCCAAAGCTACAAAATTGGCCTCTATCGAGAATCATTCAGAGGCGCTAAAGAAATTTTCACTTAATAAATTTTTACGAAATATAATCCTTGAGATACCTTAAATCGATCTTTCATTTAGTACCTTTTTTCATCACTTCTTCACCCTTTCTTAAGGTGAAAGGTCAAATGTGATTTTATTTTAATGCTTCGCCCCGCCGCCGAATGAATTCGGGCTGGCGGGGAAAACCGAGCCGCCTACGCCTCATCCTTAACTTACACCTTCGCTTACTTACAAGTAATCTATCAAAAGCGATTGAATAAATAAATAAACATGCAATCGTTTCAAATCATACATGATTTCCTCACGGTCGGCCACTTATTTTTTAATCTTAATATTTTATCATTAGATATTTCACAGGGTTTTACTTATAAGTTCGTATGATAGATTTATATTAATAATAGATGAAGCCTGCGTTTCATATGTTGATGAGGTGTGAGTGAAAAAGTGCATATAATTAATACCTAACCTAAAAAAATAAATGAATGAAGAAAAATGAGTCTTTTGTTTTTATTAGCGGAAAAAATGTACATAAGAGTAAATCGAACAAAAAAAGAGAAAGGGTTGATGGAATTGAATGAAATATCCTATAATAATCTACGAAAAATTCCTCTAGTAAATATTAAAATTATATAATTCAAAAGTCTAGAACATATTGAAACTTACCGGATATAAAGTTAATTAGATATGAGCCTAACTTCAGTTTGTTACTTATCATTTATGCACAAGATTAACTTACAAAACTCTCATTGCTTTACCGTTCGTTCCTTGTAGAATAACGTAACTTAACGTTCGCGTCATAAATTTTATTAATGAAGTTTCTGATAAGTTCCCATTTAATCAGCTCACATGAGATAATTACAACCAAAGAACACTAAAATTTAGTCTTAGCATATTTCTGTTCTTTAAGAGGATATGGGAGCGGCAAATATTCCATAGAAACATAGTCCTTTTTTTTCCTCCCTGGATATAGCATTATAGTAAATATTTTTATACCAAATAATATACATATATCTCTACCGCCATGCAGTTATTGTAGAAATAAGGAGCCTTTGAAAATGAAAAAAATGCTCGATTTTTACCGACACCGACCGAAAGGAAATTAAAAATTGATTCAGTTTTGGGTGAGGAAACAGGGTACTACGAAGTGATGTTTTCGTCTATTTTGCATAGGTAAAATCAGCCCGAGCTGCAGTTGTCCCTATTCTTCCTTTTAGGCGCAACGCGGTTGCAATAGTTTTCTGAAATACCTACTGTTCGAATCTGCCGCCAACCGCATGTCCTCTAAGAGCACATTTATTCCTTTTCAAAGGCTCCTTATTTCTACAATAACTAATTTATGGATAAAATCAAAATGTACTGGCATGGCGGTGGTGGACATATATTGTTTGGTATAAAAATATTTACCATAATGTTATTATTCAAGGAGGAAACAGGGGACTACGTTTTTATTGTATTAATGCCGCTAGCATAGCCTCTTAACATTTGATTATAAAATTTATGACAATATGCGCGACCGCATTGAACATTTTTATGGACCCATAGATTTCTATTCAAATCTCATAATTTATTGTATTGGATTGTACTATATCTAAATATTAAAAAATAATGATGAGATTAGTGAGATTAGTTTAAAGGCTAAGTTAGATTAAAACAGTGACCATATCACCAAAATCAAATCTATCTAAGTATATAAAAGGAAAATGGGGGTCCTTTGACGCACCATCACTTTATTTTTCGATTTACTCTTAACGTTATTTTTTTCCACTAATAAAAACAAATTACTCTCATTTTTCTTCATCCATTTGTTTGTTTAGGTTAGTATGCACTTTTTCACTCACACCTACAGAACATATGAAACGCCGGCGGAGCAGCGGGAACCAGCTAGTCATAAATATTTCACGGGTATTATAAGAATTCTTCCGGTAACCAATTAATAAAAACATGTACTGTTGGTATAATTAGCACACAGAAGAGAGATATTTAAAAAGTACATAAGTTTCTAAATCTCATTTATCAAAATTTATTTACCTACTTAAAATTTATAATACTAAACTTTTCGTGAATCCTGTGAATCGGAGAAGTAAAAACCCTTGATGTAAATAAACTTTGATAAGTTAGGAAAGTATTCGAGAATATTAAACACTTATTTATCTTAGATTCTTAATGGGCTATAAGTGTATTCAATGATAATTATTACTACTTATACAAATTGATAATCATTAGAAGAAAGAGAATTCTTAATGGGCTATAAGTGTATTCAATGATAATTATTACTACTTATACAAATTGATAATCATTAGAAGAAAGACACACTGCACTAATTAGTAGTCCGCTGGAAGTATTGTAAATTCCCTTCTTTACAAGTAGATATAAAAATTCGTTTAGGTAATTAACAGCATTTTGTCTATTAGATCTCGTTTCCGCCTACTTCCGCTAGAGAGGACATAATTCGAACTTGATTATGCTATCATTGTTAATGTGGTAAAAACCTTTAATTAAAAAAAAACGTCCTTAGTCACGGAAGCTCGCGTGTCGACACTCTGATATGCTGTTAAAAAACATTGTCTAAGTTATACAAAAACAATACGGCCCAACCTGTATTTAAAATTTTAAATATGTCTCTCCTAACCCACTCTTGCATTGAGTGGTAGTGAAGTGAATATTTCTATCCATCCATCCATTCATTCAACCAAAAGACGTCCATTGCTGGACATAGGTCGCCCCCAAAGATCTTCACGACGACCAGTCTTGCGCCACCCGCATCCAGCGCATTTCCGCGACCTTCCCCAGTTCGTTGTTCCACCTTGTGGGGGGACTGGCCCAATGTGCCCAACCCAGTGCCACTTAAGTAGGACAATTCTTCAGGCATTGATGGTTACTTTGATTCTTCTGCGGATCGTTTCATTGCTGACTCGATAACGTAGCGAAATTCTAAGTATAGCTCTCTCCATTACCTTTTGAGCAACTTTATTATAGCCTACTAAGAAAATATAATAATAATTTAATTTAATTAATATAATAATCGAACGCGGTCATTAATGTGTCGAGTACCCATAAAAATGAGACAATAGGAAAACAATGGAAAGTTGGCGTAAACGCCAGGTAAGTGCTCAAGGGGTTAAGGAGCGAACGTCAAATCAAGGGTAAAAATAGAAAATACAATCTAGATCCAGTTTTCTCAGCAGCTACACGAAGACAAATAATTGCTTCATTTAGTCCTTTCTGGTTGACAACGCTTTGCTGAAAGAGATAATTATATTAACTACCAACGACATATGTTTAATATTATAAATATTAAATTCAACCATAAATTACGAACATCTAAAGATCTCAATCGCATATTATGTTAAAAATTCCAAATCGACCGCTTAACTCTTGCCACGCCCATCAAGGCACTCACTACATAGAAATATTGACTTTACCGACAGTGCAGCCCCTTCACAACTTACTAACGTAGTAATAAAATAATTAAAGGAGCGTTCTATCGACGTTAGTAAATTTGCAGTAGTTTATTCCCGTAAGTAATTAGATACCATATGGTGTAGTTAAGTAAAAAGTTACTATAAGAAATTACGTTGTTAAAATCGAACATTTTGTTATTAGGTATCGTTAAGTATTTTCATGTGAAATATATATTGGTGCGTCAAGTAGTTAAACTAGTAAGTATGCCATGACGGCAAATAATGTTTGATGCTTCATATCGCGCGAAGCGTCCCGTGACTACTAACTTTTTTACTTTTTTTTTTTTCTTTTACAAGGAATATTTCTAGCATTTTTGATACAAAAAAAAATGACAATCGGCAACAAGACGTTGCTGCATTTCTGTATTAACAGAGATTTTAACTATGATTACCGAAAATTATTTTTAAAACAGGATTACCTAGTATGTAACATCCCGTTTGTAATCATTATTTTATAACCGTTTATACGTGTTTATTTTTTTTAAATTATGTGTTTATGTTTCTGAAAATTTTTAACTAGCTGTAGAACCCGAAATCAAACGAGTGTTTTCAAAAAATACATCATATTACTATACCATAGGTAAAAAGGTACAATACAAGAATAAGAAATATATTGTTAAAATGTACTGCGGACGAAAACAAAACATTAACATCGTCCTGGTGTGTCTGGTTTCACGATTCAGTCATCTGAATGTAATAGCTGTGTTATAATAAATGCTTTTATATAATACCAGCTGTGTCCCCGCGGCTGCGCCCGAGTTTCATATGTTCTTCACTGCGTTTTAATTTTTTTAATACGGAACCCTGATTATTTTACTACATTTTTTAGTACTAAGATAAAGTAAACATATTTGTCATAAATTCAAACACTTGTCCATAAAACTGTACAAAGAATCGGTTTTTTTTTTTTTCAATTTCATATTTGTTTTAATTTTTTTTACGCGGAGCCCTAATTGTATTCGAAAATCAAAAGTACGCGGAGTAACTTCAGCTATCCAGTGATTACTAGTAAAAAACAGTCAGATAGATATACAAAAAAATGCTATAGGTATCGTAAATGCATTCATATGTATTTACTAAATATTTGTTATTTTGACGTTACAATCATACACTTAAATTTTATTTATTAGTATGGATAGGGAAAATAATAATGTAGGTATGTTGAACGAATATTTGCAGCGAATATAATACGAACACTCGAAGGCCATGAAAATAGTATTGTACGTCTAAAAAACACGGTTCAATACTTTGCGGTTTCGACCTTCGTGATTCGTGATCAGAACGCTTGGGAAAATGACTTTCGTTTTCCGTCTTATTATACTTACTTCCCTTTCAGTTATTATGGGGTAAAATAGAGAAAAAAAATCTATCAAAAAATCTAGGCGTCGTGAGTGTAGGTACATATGTATATCAGGGAACGGAACTTATGATGTTTTATGAAAACGCTGAATTGGAGTTCACATTGTTCCTTGTAATTTAATTCGTACCTAAACTTATTTATAATAGAATTTATTATCTGAGTGAAGCATAAATAAAACAACTTCATTGAAAACTTGAGTATAAAAAGTGTCACAGTATAATGAAAAACAAATTGCTAACAGCTCGGTATCGTATACATAAAATGAAAGTAAAAAAAGTAATCTTTTATGTAATCGTTAATCCTTTAAGCTCCTATTGAGACGGTAGAGTCCGTTTGTAAGAAAATAAATTGGACGAGAAAACAAGCCTCAATAGATTTTATTTACGAACACAATACAATGATCACGAAAAGGAGTGAAAGTTACAGCGTTATTAAAAATATAAAAAACTGAAACACGGCTATATATTTGACCGGCAATTAATGGTTCGGTTCTGGAGGGCAGCCCAAGGATTGTGCGCAGCCGCTCGGGCGATCGTCCTCAACGCACGTTGCAAGGAGCGTTGCCAGACAGCGACCGCGTGACGTCACGAGGTGTAGTCCTCCTAACTGAAGCTAGTTGATCTAGATACAGTTGCAACGTCACACTAAAGAATACACTTCCACCTTTTTTTTTTTTTTGACGAGGGGAATGCATTTACGCACTACCCTTACCCATTGCATTAGTAAAACCGAAGTCCCCCAATGCAATGGGTAAGGGGGTACGGATGGACGTCTCCGCACCAGTGTGGGACTCGCCCGGACGTGAAGCGTCAGAAAATACCCACTAAACCTCCCGGGGCCGTACGCCGCATTTGGGATGGAGACGATATGGGATAGCTTTCGCAAGCACCGCGTCGTCCCATGCGGCAGACCCAACCGGGTTACGTCCATACTTAGCCAGTTGGGGATGGGGGGGAGAATGCCGATGCTTGACCCACAGGCTCTCTCCCCACCCACCTCTTCGCCCACCTCTCCAGAGAGAGTCTGACCTAGGTCATCCATCCAGGGGGCAGGGGAATAAACCCCCCTGCCCCCCATAAATACACTTCCACCTGCAATTAATGTGACGACGTGTCGATAAGCAAAAACAGGTATCGCTCGGAGCGGCGTAGGGAGACTGCTAGCGTCTGTAATTTTCAAATGTGTGTAGTGCGCGGGTGCAATTTTTTTTTTTTTTTTCCTGGCCTCCTCACCCCAATGATGAGAGCCGGCTGCTCTAGAGCATTTGCAAAAAACAAATCGGTTCAAGGGTAAGCTACAAAAAAACATGCAAAAAACCTTTAATTTAGTATAATATAAATAATACTATGGGCCTGACACTTCAATTCACGTTTTTACATAAACAATAAACTAATTGTACATTACTAAATTAACTTCAAAATCAACATGATTTAAATAGTACCAGAGGAAAAAGATGAAATATAAATAAGCAATATTTTTGTAATTTATTTTCGTAATTTAAATTAAAGCAAGTAAAATAAATATTATAATTTTACTCACGTCTCATGAAATTCAATTAATTTTTAATTAGCGTTTTAAGGAACGCGACATCACTGGCTGAGTCGAAACGTTAACAGCTGAGTAATTAATTTACTAAAATATACAGAACAAATTTAACTTGTCCTGACACCATTGCCGTCGTCACTTCAAAGTGTCTAGCTAATATTTGGTTACCCTACTGCGCGTGCTTCAGGATCTGATAAGAAGTACTGGATTACAATTTATAACGTCATTACAGAATTTGTAAACTTTAAAATCTTTTTGAAACATGTTGATATATTCTATTTTTTTTTAAAGTAATACCTCTTTGGGCGCAAGATTTAAAGGTCGCTTTTACGCGATTCGAGTCAGATTTTGGAGTTTTTGGCGGGATCTCAGTCTGACATGTAGCAATTGTTTTCTTTAATTCATTAAACTTGTGTACTTGACTCTATATCATGTAATCTTGGTGGCGTTTTGTGTGAAATAGTTTAGTTATTGTGTTCAAGTTAAGTTTATTATAGAAGACAACGCACAGCATACATTCTGAGGTGCCGACAAAGCTCCATGGAAAGTTCGAGCAGGATAGGCCACCGTTCTGTTGGAGCTTGGTAACGCTGATACAAGATTGAAAACCTTACCCACATGACATTGGCACAAATTGTGTGTACACACAGATTGCCATTAACTAAGAAGAAGAAGAAGAGTCAGATTTATTAACGACACAATTTTAAATTTTATTAATTAGTATAGTCAGTGAAAAGAGATACTTTTTGATCGTGGAATTTATCGTTATTTTCTTCTCTCTCTGCTATATTCGTTCCTAGGGAAGCGTGTGCATGACTGTATTTTAAAAAGCGGATATATATATTGTACATTTGTCATTATATGTTGGAGTTTCCAAGTTTAGTTAGAAATGTTATTTACCTATAACAGGTACATGTTTTTTTTTCGTTTACCGCACGACGATCTTAGTGGGTCTCCCTAAACCAATGAAATAAGTTTCATGGCACAATGTACGAGTAGAGAGAAAAGTGCGTGCGATTTTTTGAAGCGATGATGGTTTAGTTAGTAGTGCGATCGAATTTTGCGTCATGGACACGGTTTCAAATCCACCTATCACACTCTAAAATCAGCCTGAGTTTTCGGCGAAGGAAAACATCGCAAGGAAACCATAGCTTTGCGGTAGGGCATTTTAAAGTCATGCCTGCTTGGGTAGCTAGCTACCTACCCTCAAGTTAGAAAACCTGTCGCCAAATACCAATAGGTGTGTTCCAGCAGCATCACTTGAGAATCAGTATCTAGACTTAGTGTGTTTACCATCCTGAACCACATCGTCACTTAACACCAGGTGAGATTGTAGTCAAAGCACTGAGCCTACATCGTGTAAAAAAAAAGAATTTTAAAAATGATTTAAAAATCAGATATTAGTAGAAAAAAAGAAAATTATATTTAAGTCGTAAGTTACATCTCGTACGAAATACAAGCAGAACAAAACAAATGGAATGGTACAACAATAGGAAAAAATAATGAATTTTGCTATATTATTAAATTTGCTATACACTATTACAATTTTAAAGAGATCTCCTAACAAATCCCTTGGAATGAAAGATTTAACAAAGGGCCACCGTCTTATTAAAGCGTTGTACGAAAACTATTCCTAATATCATATTTGATCTAGTACCTTTGCCTTTTTCTTATAAAGGAATAAATGGGACCAAACAAAGTACTATAAATAACGAGATTTCCGACTTTCGAAAATTTTCGACCGCTAGGAGCAAAATGAAAAGTATTATAAACTTCAAAACGAAATCAACATAATAATGCATGTGATTGTTAAACAATCTACTAAGTTACAATAAGTAGGTAATTGTGATCTTAAGTATTTTTTCATTTACGTGTTTTTTAAAAAGGTTACGCAACATAAACAAGTTATGATTTTGTTCATGGTCATAAAATAAATTATAATCACATTACTAGTAAATATGTTAACATTTATGAAAGTTCTGTAAAATGTCTTAAAATCTTACACGCGTACTCTTAATATTTAATATTGTTTACCTTTGTTGCTTTATGGAGCTAATGTATGATTTTTTTTTCAAACTAGCTAACCCTGTTGACCTGAAGGGTCTTTACAGATTCACCGTAACTTTCGGGGCGAGTGCTGAAGGCACTCAGCCGCAAAAGGTTACTAGCACATTTGTGACTAACTCGCATGAAACCGACTAAACGGTCTATAGTATCGGTAACCAGTACTAAGACACTTTACTATTTAAAAATTGCGTGTAATTTTGAATAATTTCTTATTCAACATAATATTATGATTTTTTTTTAGAAGAAAAGCATAAAGCAGTATGCAGCGTCGTGAAATCATTATTGAAGGTTTAAATTGCACATCTTATCATACTCGCTTGTTTTATTCATTGTACACTCAAATTCCATTTAAAATACAAATGGAAATTCATTTACGCACTGCCTCGGTGTGGGAGCACGGAGAGGTGTGTGGGACTTACACCGCGCGGATGACGAGGGAGCTCTGATTGCCGCACACTATCCACTAAGCCACTCATTATATACCGTCTCTACCGCCAATGGGGACGACACGGTATCAATCTAGTAAGATCCGTGACGCTACCTAGCGGGTGGCCTATCAGAAGGCTGAACCTCTACCTGCGATCGGAGACAGTCCTCGGTAAATAAAAAGACTGCCTCCCAGACGGCCTCGCCAGTGCAATGAAGGAAAAGCCCCTCCCTCAATCCTCTTGTACACTGATAGGACATCACCGCTGTCATGTAATGATAGTTTCTCATGGGATGCAGCCTGATCCCACATATTCACAATTTCTTCCGGACACATTCCATTAACATCTGATCTTCAACTCTATGGTACTATGCGTTACAAATAAGAATGTGCGTGTCAATGACCTTGATCTGTCAAAACTGGATAAAAAATTGTGGAAAGTAACAAAAACATTTGCAGTTTTTTTTATGAATTATTAGCCTAATTATTAAAACTATTAATATGCGTTGTTTTAATGAACCATACACATCTATATAATGTTTTCGTTGGCTATGACGTCACAATATGGCGCAGGTCCATACACATTCTTATGTGAAACGCATTGTATTTATTTATCCCAACTGCGTGAGTTACGTTTCTTTATATGATATCAAAATTTATTCAAGGCCACAATTCTCATCTCCACACCGCAATTTCTTGACGATTACATTTTGGTTTCTCGTGGTTTCAATATCAGACAGGCACCTTGTTTCATAATTTGATTCTGATATTTTTTTACTTAATCTTAGTCCTCTTTTTACTTGACTGTCTCTTAGTAGAGTGTGTTTTATTACGGAATTTTTGACGCATTCCTTATTTTATTGGTGTAAGTGAACAGCGGCGCGGTTCGGCGTCCTTTTTTATAAGTCTCATTAAGTACTCATTTGGTTTGTAGCCAGCCGTAGGTACTATAAAATAATACGAGTCGGTGTTACCACGCTATTATTAATGAGTGCGAGCGTTTATAAGTTATGTAGTAAAAAAAAATGTAGCGCACACGTGTTAGAAGTGAAACTTAGCATTGTTAGGTTAAATCTGTATGGCAAATTATTAGTAAAGGACCGAGAAAGAGATGACAAGAATATCCGCGTTATACCCTCTTTTTAAAATACAGTCATACGCACGCATCCTTAAAAGCGAATTTAGCATAAATAGAAGATAATATTCTATAGTAAAAAAATATTCGTCTTTTTCTCTCTCAATACGTCAATCCATGCATTGATATTCTAATTACTGTTTTTACACTTATATTTTGACGCTCATACTATTATTATTATTCAGTGACGCAACCTTGAAATTTTGCTCTCGTTGTGCGCAAAGAAATTTATGTAATAATATTACATAATTCCATAACATAATATTACGTAATTAGTATTTATGTAATACTTTAAAAAGAAGATTTGAAAACGAGTCGAAATCACAAGTTTTTATTCGGTTACAAAAATACACAATAACTCGTTAAATCACTTTAACAACTGCTATCCATCAACAACACACCGATTAATGGCGTCAGACGTAACGTCGGGACGCGCTCGGCCGCAAAATCAAAACCTTTCCACACAAAACATGTCCGCTTATGCTCGTATCATTGAAGCTCAATTTTAACGATAATCAATCTGTTTAATATGACCCTGAAGATTATTTTAAAAAGATTTTTTTTTACACAGTATAGACTCAGTGCTTTCCAGTCAGAGAGATGTTATTTTGTACATTATTTATGCATAAATAAATTTACTACAGATCACCTTATTTAGTTAAATCGTGAATTTAGATATACACCTAATGAGATTTAAAATATGTGAAGTTAAAAAGAGTTTATATAATTAAACAATATTGCATAGACTTAACTAAAATGTTTGTGTCAATACGAAATATTTTAAATAAGAAATCATGATTTAATAGAATCCAGTATTATGTAAGTGAAGAATCAACAACAGATCACTTAAAATCATTCTTGATTTGCTTGTTTTGGACAGTTTACTAGGTTATTTAGATTTATATGTAACTTTTTATTATTATAGCAATGCTAACTAGGTTATTTACAGTAACTCTGAATTCTTGCTTTTTTTTAAATGTAAAATAAATAAAAAAGGTTCAGTGAGCTTTGTGCTCCAATTATTTGTACGTGATTCGGTATTATAACGTATCGCCACGCATGCTCTAATAATTCAGGATTACTACGAACTCGAAATAAATGTTTATTATATTTATACTTGCAACCTTTTTTTGTATGCAAACCAAATATTTCACCAGCTTGAAATATAAATACGCCTTTTTTATAAATTCTTACCTATAATTTCAGCCTGTATTCTGAGAATAAAATTAATAGTCTTTTTATCGTAAAAGGAATAAATATATATATATTTTTTTATTTTAATCAATGTAAGCAAATATTTATAAATAGAAGTAAATATTAATCGACTTTTAAAGTAATTAAGGAAATATGTTATTTTTTACACGGTATAGGCTCAATGCTCTGACCACAATCTCACCTGATGTTAAGTGTCGATGTGGTCCAGAATAGTAATCACACTAATCCTAGAGGTGCTGGTTCTCAAGTGATGCTGCCGGAACGCACCTATTTGTATTTGGCGACAGATTTTCTAACATAGGGTGGTAGCTACTTTTTAAAATGCACTACCACCAAGCTATGGTTTCTTCATGATATTTTCCTTCACCGAAAGCTCACACTGATTTTAGAGTTAGAGTAAGCGGATTTGTGCATTTCCCCCCGTCAAAATGCATTTCCCCCGTCAAAAAAAAAAAAAAGGTAAGTGGATTTGAACCCCCGTCCATTGACACGAAATCCGACCGCCATGACTAAGCCATCATCGCTTCAAATGTGCTTTAGGATTCAGAATTTATTTGAATTTTGAAAGTGAAAATATTATCGCAGTATTACTTAAGTAATGTATGTCGTTATGAATACGGTAAATGAAATTATTTCGTCTCTACTAAAACAAAATGTCACTTTGCGATATATTGTTGTTATTCACTTTGAAAAAAGTACACAATAAACATTATTCTGAAAATTATTACTCTTATTTATATGGAAATTCTCTAATATGATGACTTTCAAATTTGATAATTTAAATAAAGGTTTCATTAAATAAATCTCATTATTTTTTTATAATAAAAAAAATAATTCGCGATTTAATATGTCGATTTTACCCATAAAAATGAGACAATAGGAAAGCAATGGTAACCTGGCGTAAACGTCGGGTTAGTGCTCAAGGGGTTTTAAGCGACTCCTTTTTCAAATGTATAAACGTAAAACGAAACTATTAAGTTAAAAAGAAACGTACGTATAGTTTGGAAGTAATAAAAAATTTGGTCAATTTCAATTTATTTACACTACCAACTGTTCCGGTGAACTTCATACCGCCTTCGAATCAATAAATATCATGTCATTAGCGAACTAAATATTAATTTGTCTTTCAATGCGCGAGGAAACGTTTCAAGTGCGAGAGACTAACAAAATAAACTAACTGATATCATTCAATCCACTGTTGAGATTTATCATAAAAAAGTCGTTCTATAGAAATTGCATTTTCTTAATTTTTGTCTATTGGCTGGTCGGTTGTTTTTTTGATTGGAGACAAAGCCGAAACATCAAAGATCAAAAAAATCGATCCAGCAGTTATTGAGTTATAAATGGTATAACTAACCCGACTTTGTTTTTTATATACCTAGATCATCATTATCATGCCTAATTCCCAACTCACTTGGGGTCGGCGCAGTATATTTTCTTCTTCCATACGTCTCTATCAGTCGTCGTGTCTTCGTTTACTCCTTTTTCTTTCATATCATTTCTTACACACTCCACTCACACTTTTTTTGGCATTCGTCTACTTTTCCATCCTTTCACATTAATGGTCATTACTATTTTACCCACATGCGCTTCCTCTCTTCTCGTAACATGTCCTTACCACAACTTTTGTAACACTGGCGCAACTTTCAAACTCCCTCTAATATATATTTAGATGTCACAACTAAAAAAACACTTATTTCATATAATTTATGTTGTTTAAATGTTATTAGTTACATATTATATTATTAGTACAACCTTGATCTTGATTTTAGTAACACTTTCACGAACAAAATTTCCCATGCTCCGATCGAGCGACCTCGTTCGTGTATAACTTCATCGCTGAAATAACGTTTCAGTTCTGACGTCACGTGATATTCATGAAGCAAAGTGTAATATTGTTTTTTTTTACGTTAGGCATTACCACCGGAATCGTTGTATTTTTCTATAGTATTTTAAATTTAAAGTTTAATTCTATTTTAAATGTTTTCCTCGCTATAATTTGAATAAGCTTGTGTGTTCCATTCTCATAGTGATTATGCTTAATTTCCTTTAAAAGTACAATTTATAATTTTTCGTAATATATGTAAAACATTGATGGCACAATGGAGGCGTGGTCGGATGCCGCGTTGATGTACGTAGGTTCGGCTCCACTGATCCATAATGAGCATACGCATTCGGTCAAAGAAAATATCATAACGATAACGTAGCATGGTGGTAGGGCAGCATTTACTGATACCCGCTTAGCTAGCTGCCACCCTTAAGTATAAAAATCTGTCACCAAGCAAACACCTATAATAGGCATGTTCCAGCAGAAACGTTTGGCAGTCGGTATCCCTAGGCATAGCGTGTTTACCACCTTGAACCACCCAATAATTAAGTGAGATTGTGGTAAGAGCGCTAAGACTATATAGATTAAAAAAATATATGAATAAAACGTGGTTTTAGAATGTTTTAACAACATAATTTCCTGTTGACTTGTTTTAAATTCTTATTTCGCTTTTTTTAAAACTAATATTCGTGTAATGGTCGAAATTAGATCCATTCACCTATTGAAATTTTTTGGAAAAAAAATCCATTTTTTTCATTTAAATAAAAGTAAGCAAAATACACTGAACTTTTTCTTTTTGCCTAAATTATCATACATAAACTATTTTTTTTAATTATTACTATTATTTCACAACACTTGTCACAACACAACAAAAGTTGCATTCATTACTATAAAATATATCATTCACATTTGTTATTCTCTCAATTTGAAAAATACGTGTACATTAAATGAGAGTATTTTAGGATTAGATGTTTTCTGCATTCTCGATCTATGTCAAATATTATATTATGTGTTTTGCATTTAAATAAGCATTCCATGTTCGCAACGACCGACCTCGTTCGTTGGGTCGTCGAAATTGAAATCTCGCTGGTCGCCTTTGACATAAAATTTCATGCATGACTTGAAGGAAATAGCACAAAACGCAGTGGCTACAATCTCTTTCAATAAAACATTAATATTAAATTATGTTCACACTTTAAGCAATTATTATTATAGTTTGAAATGTTGTTTAAAAAAAAGTTAATTAGGCAAACCGGTGCCTTTCAAATAAATATAAATTGCAGAATTATAGGCACTGTAAAAATATGTAGGTTAGAAAATCTATCAAACAGTTCACCCCTGACGATTGTGCTGAAGTGTATATGGCGGACTCCCAAAGATGGAGGACAGTGTTGCTAACTCTTGAAGATCAAATTATCGTATTTACATGACAAAACTATTATTTTAGGAGAAAATTATCGTACATTCTGGAATTTATTACTGAAATACAAAAATGATCATGTAATCCCTTTCGAAATGTAATTTAAACATTGATAAAATTTTACTAGTGTCTAATGTTTATTCACGTGATTACTAATTCTAGATTTTTGAAGTGAAACTTCTTATGGGACTGTGTGAATTGAATTTTATGAAACGAAAATGTGTAACGAATTTTAGTTTCATCATTATCCAATAGATATCACTAAATATTATGCCCAAAAGCTGCAACACGTTTGTTTGTTAGTACAAAATAAAAAAAACTAGGTGTCACTAACATGAAGTCTTACTTCTACCGCGTGTGTACTCACATTTAATGTTTTTACTCATGGTTTTTACCTACTGAGGAAAACTGAAATTAGTCTACTGGAGTTTATCGCGTTTAATTTTTGTACATTGATGTTTATTTAATTATTGCTTAAAGTTATCGTACATATATATATACAGAGCCTAAATTATCGTATGCCCACATAATTATGGTTAGGGGTGGCAACGCTGATGGAGGGCCAGATATTTTTTTAAATCCCCTTGGCATACGTATCAAATGAAAAATTTTGAAGTAACGTTGTCAAACGAAAATGTCGTTCAGTAGATATGGTTTTTTATTTAATTACTAATACTGATAATTAATGTATTTATTTGATATGCTATCTTTTACTATAAGCTTTAATATGACATGTTTACTTTATGTTTAATCTATTTTTTTTTTAGTAACACTTGCCACAACAATCAAAGAAGTTTACTTCAATCGCACGTAAATGTTACAGTCACTCTTTTTTATAAACAATCTTTACCTAATATTTACATTTTGTTCAATGTTCATTTTAATCTTAAAGTTTGAAAGTTTGTTTTTGAACGGTTTTTTTTAAATTTGATAATTAAACTAGTTACAATCTATACTAATATTATAAAGATAAAAAATTGATACGTTGTACCAATCGATAAACTCTGAAACGAATGAACCGATTTTTATAATTTTTTCGGCAATAGAAATCAGTTACAAACATAGGATATATTTTATATTAAACTACATATTTCTGTATAACCATTCGCTGTAAAAATAGATCTTCAATAAAAAAGAAACGTTATTTTTTAGACCTATCCATAACTCAAGCTCTCATTAGCCGACGTCCCTCTTAAACAAAATTAAACGCGCCAGACAATTTACATAAATACTTTACGTTTTCTCTGCAGTTACCGCGGCAAACGTCGAAAATGAATTTACGGTAGAAAACCGAGGGATTTTCATAGAAAAATTGCGGCCAATTGTGTCGGGACGGACGTTTCTGTTATAATAACGGAGGAGCACGGTCTAAGCTCTCGAAACTTAAAGAAACGCAGAAGGTTCTGAATAAATAATAGGGCGGCGTGCCAAAACTTTTACAGATATTGGCTTTGTTTCACAACGGGCAATATAAAGGGGGCGCAGCTGTGTCACGGAGTACTATTAACGAATACAACCGTCTAAGTAACTTATTATGCTACTCGAAATATCTGTCAGAGTAGCTCCATACAATTTTTTAGGTCATTCTTTGTGATTTCTCTTATGATCTTTAAATCAGAAATAATATACCCGCATGTTCCTGATAGATGATATATTATTTATTAGGTGTGTGCCCGTGTAACCACCCGCGTTTCATATGTTCTTCACTGCATTATATTTTTTTTACACTGCACCCTAATTATTACTTCTAATCTTAATTCAAATTAATTGCCTCGGTGGCGCAGTTTTATTACGATATGACTGTCGTTCTGAGGTCTCGGGTTCGAGCCCCGGGTTGGGTCAAGTGATATTGGCTTTTTCTACTCAGTATCATCCCGGAGTCTGGAATTTGTGCCCGATATGGCGACAGGCTCGCCCCCTGTTACATCTGGGATGGAACTGAGCTCGGGGAAATGTGGGTGGTGTAGTTCGCTATTTCACCTCTGCCCAACCCTTCGGGGATAACAGGCGTGAGCTTATGTTTTTTTTAATGTTATATTTGGTATCGGTTTCCATATATACATTCATATGTATTTAGTATAAAATTGTTATTTTGACTTTACAAACAGACACTTCAATTTTATATATTAGTAATTATATGAAAAATGATATTTTACGATACTATTAGTAAAATGTATACTTGTTAACAAATTAATATTCTTATTATGACTTTCGTAAATATTTATATACAATAGATTTTAAGAACAAAGTAGAACCTTATACATTTTTTAGTCTACACACATTTTTTAATACTGTATAAAATATACAAATCCTATAAATAAATTGATATTCAATAGTTTATTTTGCATTTATCAACATTATTAATGAATATAGTGAATATAGTATATGTGTACATATAATAAAACAATCAAAACCGACCAAAACAACACTTTGGACTATTAATGGTTTTGTCGCAAAAAATAGATTTTCCAATCGGAGAAATTGACTGTACAGCACACACAGGTTGCATTAATTGACTTTTGTGTTAGATGTTAGGTTTAAAAAAAAGAATTTACATATTTTTAAAAGTAATATTTAAACTCAGAACCTACGACTCACAATAAGGCGATTTAAATCTATAGTTATTAAACACATATCCACATAAATATTTTTTTTTTCATAAAACGTTCAAATAGTCAAATAAAACAGAAGACATCAGTAAATATTTTTTTATTTGTGTCTTAATTTTTAGAAATAATGTTAAAATATTATTATACTTCTACAGGAACAGTTTGTATGTATTTTAAAAGGGGTGAATTAAAAAAAATGCGTCATTTTTAGAATAATATTGAAATATCTATTGTATTGATTAGTAAAAAAAATAAATCTTATCAATATAAACATTATTTTGAACAGAACGACAATATTTATTATTGGATCTAATATTGCAGGATTACTGTAACTTTTTCTTTAACGCCTTCAAGACCATAATCTGTTAAAGAAGCAACTATCAAGTCTCAATAAATTCTCTATTATTTAAGACTAACTAACAATATATATGAGCTGTATCCAACTTACAAACCAACTTGTAAAATGATATTCACTAAGATTTGCTTAAAGTGAAATTTTACTAACGAACTGATGAAAGCGGAGCCCTTTTAAGTTATCATCTTGACGTAATGCAAACCTGTTCATAATCATATTAAGATTTCCCTTTGCCTTTTCGTCTGACTTGCTACGACTTTGAAGTAAGTACCTCATTTAGAAAGTAATCTGAGGATTTTCTTGGACTTTTCCTTTCAATTAATATATGTAGGTAACCAAAGAACGAAAGAAAAAAAAAAATCTTTAGTCGCATTACGCACTCTCATGTTAAATTTCCTCTTTGATTTTTCAATCTTAGCTTTAAAGAAAGGGGCGTAATAATCTTATCTTAGTAAGGGAAGATTATAATCTATTTAGGGTGTATTAGAAAGGATAACATTAACGAAAGTTGATCTTAAAGTATCTCCCTTTTATATCTGAATAGTTATATAACTAGTTACACTATATATTTTTTATATCTGGACCGGTGCATAACGATGGTAAGAAACCTAACGGGCTGACCCTTAAGCCCTGGAAGATGGGTCGTCCCTTAGTGTGAGATGCAACGTGGGTCCATACTCTGGCATCGTTCCGTCCTTCAGAAACATCATTGGGGCTGGTGCTGCAACCGCCTCTGAAGAGTACATCAAGCGGCACAAATATGCTAGCTTCTACAGTGGTTATATATTTGTGCCGCCTGGAGTAAAGATTCTGGAGCTGTGATGACCGAGTGCTCGTAGCCTGTACAGGGAGCTCGTGGGTCGTTTGGTCAAATCGTCTCATGACCAGAAGGGTTGACTATTTCTGCTCTCCCTTCAACTTTTCTTATATTTATGTTTTGGATAAAAATAATAATAAATAACTTTATTGAAACTTTAAATACCTAGAAAATTCAGTGGTGTTCTGTTACCTAAACTAAGCTATGCCTGTCTCTTAGCTACCAGAGCCTCCTTTACAATGAATTAATATAGCCATATTTTTTTTTGGTGTAACTAAATATTTTTGAAGAGACGATGAGGTAGTTGGTAGTCTGGTCGAATTTCGTATCGATGGACGTGTTTTTGAATCCACGTATTTTATTCTATAATGAGGAACCATCGTGAGGAAACCATGTGATGATGATGGTAGGGAATTTTGTAATAATACCTGCCTGGGTATCTATCACACGTAAGTTTGAAAACCTCTCGCTAAGCATCTATATGCGTGTTCCAGCAAGATCACTTGAAAACCAGTACCTCTAGGCTTACTATCCTAGACACCACATCGTCAATTAACATCATGTGATATTGTGGTCATATAACTGAAACTATACTGGTATGAAACTATACTATAAAGATTTTTTTTTCTATTGAAAACTGTATTGAATTGGAATTTTAAAGTTTAGCCAAAGACCTGTTGATCACTTGTAGAACAATTGTAAAGTCTAACGATTCCTCAAAAAGTGGTTTATAACAACGCAATTTTTTCGACATTTGAAAAATAAAATCTTAAAGGAATTATATTGCTGTTGAAAGGTATTTTTTTCTACAAGTACACGCTACAGCCGAAATAGTGGATATTCATCATGAGAAACATAGAATGAACGGAATATAAAAAAAGAACGAAGAATTACAAAAAGATAATTGTTTTTTTTTTTTTATATCCCGTGTTGGGCCGGTTAAGAATAGTCTTCTCTATATCTTCCTTTATCTTTCCGTGGTTGTCGTAAAGGCGACTATGGGATAACCCAAGGTATGGACAGCAGCACCCGTTACGAACCACAAACAACAACTGCGATCGCCAATCCGGCTGCCAAGCGTGGCAATTATGGTAATTCCTCCCTTTTTGAGGGCGACCTATGAGCAGTAGTGGACATCTTTCGATTGAATCAATCAATTAAAATCTTAGTGGATAACTAATATCGTAAATAATTTTAGAATCGGCAAAAATCAGAAATGAGAACATATTCTAGAAAACATCGTTCAAAAAAAAACCTACTGCGTCAGAAGTTTTCCCCTAGGTTAGAAAATCGACTAACAAAGCAAAAGTTAGCAAATATATTATTGACTATAATATCAAATGTATCGAATTTAAAACAAGCTTGTTTTTATAAAGTAATAGTATTTTTTTTATCCACGATAAAGAATTGTATAAAGCGACTTGTACTATCATGTTTCGCAGTGTCTAGTTTCTTAATGATTAAACGTTCGCTTTGTTATTTTTTTTACGTGTGGAAACCCGTCATGGTTGCCCCCCCCCCCCCCCCCGCCCCTTACCCTACTGTTGGGGTAACAGTAGGGTTATTTGAGACTCCTACTCACTAAAACCACACGGTGTACCATCCGTCACCTTGTTGGAAGCTATGCGGAATCGAATTCGCATTTCACCGCTTAACCTCAGCGAAATACTCTGCTCTACAGCTGGGCTCCGACATTTCGAGAGACAGTTTGTTACACCTCCACTGTCTCCCCCACCCACAGAGCCAGTGCAATGGGAGAGGAAGTTAAGCATTCTCCTCCTGTTAGAGAATAGCTAAAATCAACAGTTTATTAAAAATTGCGACGTTGCTCACTGCTGATTGCTAGGCGGTAACTAACGATGAAAGTGAAATGTAATCAAATTTATAAGACAAACAGAATATCTTTAGCGATTTATTTTAAACATTTTCCATTTACATACTGTTTCATTTAATGGCGATATTTAAATATTATTAAGGCTTAAGAATATTCCGTGTGCTGCCGGATTAAGGATAGTAACCACCCCATATCTACCCGTGGGTGTCGTAAAAGGCGACTAAGGGATACACCAGGATATGGGCAGCAGCATCTTCTGAGGGCCACAAACACCTACTGCTTTCGTCAACCCGCCTGCTAAGCGTGGCGATTATAGCAATTCCCTCCTTATCTTTGGGGGAGACCAAGGTCCAGCAGTGGACGCCTTTACGGTTGGATGGATGGAAGTATGAACGTTTACTTTAAATATTGTAGTTATCAATAAAGGAATTTCTCATATAATTATTTAAAAAGGTAGATATATTTCTTTAATTTGTTTTAGTGTTTCTGCAAATAATTAAATAAAGAACATATGCTTATCCAATCAATTCGCATGTCAAATGTAAAAAGGGGCGTTGGATATGGTTTTACACTAAAATGGCGAATAATTTATTTTATTATTTATCAATGTATTAAACGTAAAAATATATATTAAAAACATAAAACTTAAAAAAATGTCATTGACGATAAAAAATACCTAGCCCATTATTTACATTTGACGTGCGTCTTGACTACCTATATAAGCCACAAATACAATCAATACTATATATTAGTAAATAAGATTGAAGTGTCTATCTATAATATCAAATTATCAATTTTTTTATCAAAATACATTTAAATGTATATGTGTCGCACATATTCTAAAAATACAATTTTTTAAATTTTAGTCTGTTTGTCTGTTGGTCCGGTTAAACTCCGGAATAGCTGGATTGATTTTGAAGGAAGTTTTTTTGGTAGTTAGTTGAAGTTACTCCGCGTAACTTAGGCTAATTTTATTTTTTTGATTAGGGTATCGCGTAAAAAAAAAATTAAACTCATAAATTTGTGAACAAAATCCGAACAAAATCCATGTACAGTTGTACTGGAAGTTGTTTGAATTTATAAGAAGTATTTTTGCTTTCTGTTAGTACCAATAATAATTTAAGAGAAATTATTAAGATTCCGTAAAAAAAATCGTAAAATTGCGAACAAAATACGATTCAATGAACAGCACCATCAAAAACATTATTACCCAGCGATCATTTCAAAAGTATATTACACGCGGCCGCACAGATTGTTTTTAAATTACATACAAAAAAAACTATTATATTATGTTACATTACTGTCTCTGTAACTATTTGAATATATGCTATGTCAGATCGGCTAATACCTAGATGGCAATTTATTGTCCATTGATTGCTATTCATAGAACTTTCTACATGAATACTCAGACCATTAAAAAATCACAGCTGCCGTAAACTACAGTATTTGCATTTTAAATGCATAAAACGAATTGAACGATTCGAGCTTGAATTACAAACTTCGCACAATTTTACACGACGGGAATATGGTGATTTTCAGAACGTTCCAGGTGCAAAATTCAACTAAAAGTAATTTGAAATGTATTTAATCTATTATACTACATCAAAATTGCTATGTGATATTGAAACAATTCTTATACCAACAATTGCAACAATTTTTTTAATTCATCAAAATATGTTTTTTCTTTTTAGAATATGAAACAATGATGTTCATGTCAATATTTATATTAGTTTGAAATATTAACGTCAAAAAAATTGTAAAAGTATACATATCGTGCGTATGAGATTTTAAGACTAAAATGTATTTTTAATTCATTGAGAAATCAACGTTATAAATTTATGAGCGACCGTAAATAGTTTATCAAAATCATTAATCGCCTTACCTGGCATACGTGCCTGTTTATAAAATATTATAAATAATAACATTACCATAGCAACGGTTATGATGGCAACGGATACTCAGTATGGCTGGATGTGAAGGCGTTATATATGTGATAAAATAAAAATGATGAAATATCAACTCTGCATACAGTTTACGTAAAATCCATTCGCAGTGAGCGTCAACATCGAGAAAGGAGGTAACTGCAAAACTTCAAGTCTGTCTGGTGTATAGTTTCTGAGATGAGTCTATGAGTGGTATGTATTTCGCTAATATATATAAAGAGATATCAAAATGAATTTCTAATAAAAATACATTACTATTGCCATGGGCTCTTTTAAATCTGAATAGATTCGCAATGGTGTATAATACTTAACATCATTCCAGCGAGATATTTGAGGTTACTTTTTATATACATGAGGTAGAACCCACTGACAAGTCTGTCCTGCCTAACTTTAGAAAATAATTATTTCCAGAAATATCAATTTAAAAAAAAAATGTTTTTAGCTCACGTAGATGTAAGTCGTTTTTTTTTCTATCTATATTTTCAAACGAGTCAAATGTAAATAAAAACAAAAAAAGTGTGCGGACCCGTAGTCTGTGTAAAGAAAAAAAACAATCACTTTTCATGTTATTATCGTTTGCATTTATGTTCCTATTTTGTATTTTTAAATACGATGCTGATTACATTTTTTTTTCAAATCAATTTGTTTCTTATGGGTCGTTTTCGAATCGGCCTTATGAAACACAATAAAAGCCATATTTCTGCAATTAGTAATGGATCGTAAACCAGAAGATTTGTTTGAAACTAGCTGTGCGCCTGCGTTTCATATGTCCTTCACGCCGTTTTAATTTTTTTATACGGAACACTAATTACTTTTCTCAAATTATTTTAGTACTGAGATAAATTAAAAACATTTCTCATAATGTCAAATGCTTGCCAGTAAAACTGCGCATTGAGTCAGATTTTATTCAAAATTTTATGAGTTTTAATTTTTTTTTTGCGCAGAACCCAAATTATTTTCGAAAATAAAAAGTACTCTAAGTTACTCGAAGTAAGTTCAGGTATATAACAAAAAAAATCTATACCGGTCCAGCTGTTCCGGAGATTGTCCGAAACAGACAGACAGACAGACAGATAAAAAAAATATTTTTGGTATATGTATCGTATATATTATTATCTATTTAGTAAAAAAAAAATAACATTACAAACAGACACTTCAATTTTATTTATTACTTTCAGATAAATGATAACAAAAGGGGGAATATACACATTGTGTGGTAAAATTGATGATCGCTGATAGATTTCCACGGTGTTTATAGAACACCGAACTAATACAATGGTATTAGTCCCTTGTCGGGAACAAAGCGTTCCCAAATGGATAATCGATGAACCTTTCACACGTATGCTACTGTTAAAATAATCAACTTGAGAATTTACGGTCAACTAGTACAAGAGGTACTCCTTTAAGAACCGTGTGAATTTTTTATGTTCTATCTCAGACGAAAAGGAACTTGGTTTAAAAGTATCTTGTTTTGACTTACGCTATAATAATTATATGTAAAAATATTTAGATGTTTTTTAAGGCCTAAGCGCTTTGGCCACAATCTCACGTGATGGTAATAGACCATGTAGTCCAATATAGCAAAAAAAAAAAGCATATAGGTACCGGCTTTCAGGTGATCCTCTGGTGACCCAGGCGGGCATTATAAGAAAATTCCCTACCATCATGGTTTCTCCAGATTGGTTTTCAAACCTAAACACAACGACAGTCTTTTTTTTTAAATATCTTACTATCATCCTTTTTTTTAGTTGAAATTTTTTTTTTTACTTTACACAATTCACGTTAAAAATGTGCAAATACGCCAACATCGATATTTTTATTTATTAATTACACCAAGTACAAATAATCTTAAAGACTAAAGACCGTTGCCATCTGGTCTAGGACTACCTGTATCTCAGACAGCAGTAATAATTGTGACCAAGTTATATTTATTGGAATAGTTAAAAACAACTATAGTACCTAGTCTATAGATTTTAGACTCAACGCTATACTAAGAATCTTGTACTATATTGTAATCTCTTTTTATATAGAAAATCCACAAGCAAACTCGCTTCGTAGGTCAAATCATGATTATTGATAGTAAAAATCAAACTATCCACTACTAATTAAAACAAGTACAAACAATCGATATCCGTTGAAAGCGACCATTTTTAGTATAATTGACTTATCAGTAATGAAAATATTTAAACAATGTGCAACATTCATTTAAAATCACACCTACAGATGTATTATAGTATTAAATTGCTGTTCAAATAATACACAAACAATAAAAACAAAGAAATGTTCTCGCCCAAGTCACGATAACAAACTCCAATATGGATTCAAGCCGAAAGGCGTAACATTTTAGATAAACAACTTAAACAAACTTCACCATTACTTGATTAAGAGTCGAGCTGGTCGACTGTTAGGTAAAACATTAGCTTAGCTAAAACATTACCTAAGTAACATTTAGATTTAACTTTACATTATATAAATATAACACTTTTAGCTGTAGAAAGCATTCGGATTTTGATGAGTATGCATGAAGTGATTAATAAATTTGAAAGAAACTAACGAGTGTATCCTGGATAAAAAAGTGGCACTCTTCTTGTGTATCTAGCACATATAAGGATACAATTATATTTTTAGTTGCGATATCAAAGAAGATCTAAATGCTGTTGGCAGTGCTGAGAAAGAAATTGGTGATAAAGAATGTGCGTAAGGTGAAAAACGTATTTATCTTTAATGTTATTTAACCTCAAATCAATGAAAAAAAAGCCAATAACGCTTCGGTGTGGTCTTGAATATAAAATTTAACAATGCTTTACTGCTCTCGAGAACCCTTTGAATAGGTAAAAAATCTTTATGATAAGTCGCGAAAGGTCACACTCATAAATAAAATATGACGACTGACCCATGGAAATGTTAAGCGGATTATGAATAGGTGTAGATAAAGTCCCGTCTTGTTTTTCGGAGGAATAATCTTGGTTGATATCTCTAGAGACGGCAACAAAGCTACTAAATTAAGGAAGTATTAGGGTTGGTTAATCTCATCTCGGTCCAATTCATGCTAAACATGCAAGCGTTTGTCCCAAGTCACGTCACAAATGTGAAAGGAGATGGAATTAATAGTGAACTGTGTGTGGTGAGACACATTTTGTGAACCCTATTATTTGAAGTTCCTTTGATATTGCTGTAAATTAATTAGGGCTTAGTTAATTTTTCAACTTAGTTGCATAGTAGTAGATTTACAGTTAATTGAATTAACTATTACGTTCACTAGTACCAAAATAATAAAAAAAATACCATTATAAAACAAATTATTTTTTTAAACAATATTCCCAAAAGCACGATTTATTATATCATCTGAGTAAACACCCAAGGTTCGTCGTATTCAACATTTTTTTCCAATTCATAAGAGAATTATTAACGTTGAGTAAACATAAAATTTAAAAGAGCCCGTGTAACGAGATCACCGGAGGGAGGGTTTGGATTAAATACAATTTCCTTAATTAGACGAGAAGTATCTTTGGAAGAATAATACAAGAACCCCGAAGCAAGACAAGCCGTTGGTGGAGTAACAAGGGAAACTTGAAAGCTCTTATAAATGTAATCTAAACGGGCAGGTTTAGCAATAAATTACATTTCAAAGTTATGGCTATGACGTCAGTTAAATGTAATGTAGACCGAGATAAAGTTGCTTTTACTAAGAGATAATTTAAACTTTGAAACAAGTACCACAAATGGTTCCCACATGCAACCCCGTTCAAGCCGTATTATAATACATATATTCAGGTTAATATTTTGAGTTTTGCTTTAAAGTAGCTACACTATTTACTATCTTTACTTTATCTACTATCTTTATTATTAGCTTGATATATATATATATATATATATATATATATATATATATATATATATATATATATATATATATATAATGTGTCCAACAATAATTTAATAATGGAATAATTTATCTGTCAAACATGGCAACACTGAGTTAGTGGTAAAAAAGACTTCAGATGAGACAGTGCTTTTGTAAATTTGTTTTCCAATAAAATATTTAAACTTTCGTATCTCTATTTTAACATCCCCACACACACACACACACACACACATATATATATATACTCGTATTAACTAGCGGGAGCGTGTTTTGATTCTGTGGTTTCTATGTGTAAACATTTTTATTGGGATTCAGCCTAGCTTTAAGTTTGTTTTATTTATTTTTTTCATTGTTTTGTATTAATATTTTACAGTTCCTGTTTTGTTTGCCATATTAAATAAATAAATAAATATCTAGTTACTCATAAGATATTGGATCGGTAAAGATTAACCGATAAATAGTTATTAATTGGTAATACGATAATTAAAAAATATTAGGCGTAAACATATTTGCTTCTTTTCTAAAAAATAACATTACAGAAAAAATATTGTTAGGTTTTCGAGTCCGAAGTAAAATGTAGTGGCCTTTTTAATTATTTTCAATTCTAGTGGCTGTATGTGCCTAAAAATCCTAAAACATTGAAAGCTACCTATGTATATATTTAAATCAGAATAAAAAAATATTGAGTTTAGGCCATGAAATGGTACTTAACAAAGTCTACTATACGTTTAATTCAAGGTACATAATATTTTAACCTCGTAAAGACTATATATAATAAATTATCATACCTGAGTTATATTAATGAACACTCAACACATATTAGTGAAGAAAAAGATAATTTATATTGCCAGCCAAAAAAAGTATTCTTGTGTTATAATAATAAACCCATCAATCAAACAGATATTAGTAAAAAAACAATTGACATTTTTATTGCTAGCTGAAAATCATTTTCATACAAGAAAAAAGAAACAAATTTTACATTTACAAAATTTAAATAAATAATGAGAAGAAATGAGATGTATGGAAAGGTTTAAGAGAGGCCTACGCCGCAGAGGCAACTACTATTTAATATACATATTCACACAGTAAAATACATAATATCTACAAGTTTATTATCTATATAAATACTATGTTTTGAACTGTAGTAGAAATAAAGGTTATTTTAATTTTATTTTGTTTTTTATTATGCATGCCTGTTACAAGCCTGTATTCTATATATTACTTTAAGTATTAGGTTTAAGAAATCTTTATCATTGCCTCGTTCATGAAATTTTAATATATGTCGCATTGAATAGATCGTAGTCCGAGGCTCTCAATCGAGTTTCTAATATCAACTAAAAGGATCAATGATTCTAGATAAAAAAGCGCTTGAAACCGTCGCCGACACAAGATTGATGAATGTCGAGGAAGCGAAAATATTAAGAAAACGGTGTGAGGGAAAAGGTAACACATAATCTGTTTAAGTGCCTTCCTACCCATCTATAAAGTGGAGTTTTCTAAGCATTTTGTATTTCAACAGTGACAGATTATCTGTTATTAGTGAATCTTATTATTAACACTTAGAACACAAATAAGAAATGCTGAAGTAATAATTTACCGTAGAAAAGCAATGATAGAATAATTAGAGTGCTAAAATAAAAATTCAAATAACAACCTTCTTGCTTTCAATTAATAACATTCTCAAATTTCGGTGTACGAAAATATTCCAAATTAAACTAATAAATAACGGACAGACTCCGAAAATTGTGGAATTATCATTCATTATTATAATTATAATTATGGAATTATTGTTATCGTCCTGGCGTTTTGATTGAGGCAGCCCTTTTTTTAAAACTTCAATAACGCATTACCCTAAAGATGGAATTGGTAGTATTTGGCGGGATCTTAATCTGTAATGTTACAGTTGTATTCTTTAATTCATTAAACTTATGTATTTGACTCTATATCATGTAATCTTGGTGGCGTTTTATGTTATATGGTATGGTTATTGTATTCATGTTAAGTTTATTGTAGATGATAACGCGTAATTTATACACTGAGGTGCCGACAAAGCTCCATGGAAAGTTCGAGCAGGATAGGCCATTGTTTTGCTGGAGCTTGGTAACGCTGATATAAGATCGAAAATACATCTTACCCACATTGACAGATTGCTATTAACCAAGAAGAAAAAGAAGACGGAATCGGTAAACTGTATAAGTGTCGCACATCATTAGTAATTTTATTTTGATAACTTCTCGTATTTAATGTTCTTATATTTGTATATGTTAGATATTTTATTACTTGCAGTTACAATTAGAGATGGGCCGATCATTGGTTTCATCAAATATGAATATTTAGCCGAGCGTTCCCCTCACTGAAACTGTGTTTCTTTGCAAAGTCTGTTATATTGAGATTTTTTTGATAGTCTAATGAAATTTCTATTATCCTTAAATGTCATATGCGTCTATAATAAATAAATACATAATAATAATAACACACTTCGGCCAATGAATTTATTAATAATCCTCAATTGCATACAGTTTAGTACAATGAAAACTTAGATTAGTACTTTGCCGAATATTCGGCTAAATACGAATGATCGGTAAACCTGGCAAATACACAATAATCAGACAATCTCTAGTTCCGATACTTTAAATTTAATTACAATTAAATTCAACTACACAATTCGTAATACAAATAATTCTTTAGACGATGAAAAATTGTATCATATTTTTGTAAAATTTCAATGTTGATACTGTATGACTTAGATCGTAACTGATACCATATTCTCACCCTATCAATTCAATTTGAATGTACTAATACTATAATGTAATATTAATCCGCGTCACTGAGCTTAACTGTAACTACTGTATGCCGCATTGTAGACACTCGTGATCGATGTGACACGAATGGGCTCTTGGTTACACGCCGTTCTATCATAATATTGAGTGTTTGCTCGCTCCACCGAAAAATAATCTTCAACGGTCGCCGGTAGCATTATTCCTTGCGCTTCATTACCTTCACTGTTACCTAATATACATAAGCAAATTTTTAGTTATCTCACGTAGAATGTTTTCCTTTTATCTATTTCATTACGTAATTATATCAATCGTGTTAATAATGTATAGACCTTGAGTATAAGTATGCTTTGGTTTTTTGTTTTAAACTATGAGTCTCTTTGAAAGCATTTTTTAATAAACTAATCTAAAATTTGTAACCTTGAAGCAGTTTTAATACATTTAAATTATAAATATAATTTATATAACATGGTATATGCAAGATTATTATAGGTTATGATAAAAATAACGCGGGATTAAATTTATAATATAAGATTTATATTTAGTAAAAGTAAAATACAGCGAGGTCAACAATTTTTAGCAGTAAGAAGGAAGGCCGACCATTAAGTAGAAACAATCGGTACTAGTTTGCTCTATTGTCTACGCTATCATTTCTTTCCATCCATCCATCCATTCAACCATAAGGCGTCCACCGTTGGACATAGGTCTTCCCCAATAAACAGGGGAATTCGTGGCAAGGCAGGCAGACAGGCAGGCGTGTTGGTGATCGCAGTAGGTGTTTCTGGTACTCAAAGGATGCTGCTGCCTATCTTCTGGTTTTTTTCCCCTAGTCGCCTTTTACGACACCCCCAGGAATAATGGGGTGATACTATTCTTGGCCGGCACCACGCGGCTCCATTTCTTTAGTAAACCAGAATACATTCATTGAATTTATACAAAGTTTTAACAAGGAAAAACTTAATCTGAAGAAATTCCTAAGCCACCGAATCAAACAGTTAGGTGTCGTCCTAAACGCTACAATGATTTTCAACCTTCATGTTGAGAAAGTTAGACAGACCTCCATGATGCTTGAGCGTCTATTAATTCATATAGTAAAATATCATTTCAACATAAGTCAGGATAAAACGGTAGTTAGACCAATTATCACTTACTGTGTACCCGTCTTTGTCTACATCTCAAAATACAAAATCCGCTCCCTACAAATGATTCACAATTGTTTTGTAAAGAAAGTCAGTCACCCGATGGTACCACAGGAATGTGGACTTCCACAGGGACAAGGACTTGCCTTCGGTCGAATCCGTTCTGAAGTCTCATTCTCGTAGTTATTTCCCTGGTGGTATCTGCCACGTGTTATATTCCAAACCCTAATGTCCTGCAATGTCTGTGGAGGTCGCGTAATATTCTAACCGAATCCTCTGACAGTATCACGTGCGCGAATCGTATCTTTCCTCAGCTGTCAAGAATACTTGCTTGCCAAAGTACACATCCACATAACCGACGTTTCCGCCACCGGGGACAGGCGGTTAACTTTCCTCCCGCACACATTCCGGCCGTAGACCAAGACGTGCTTCGATTGCCAACTAGGGAGACTCTTACAGTCACAACTAGCCCGATACTGTGAACACAGCATGCACTCTATCATTACACGTACCTCACTGCACATCACATGCAAGTACCTGGGCAACTATAAGGCAACGTCCAGACTGAGATTCTTACACACTTTTGTGCTAATTATCATTTTCGATTGAACGCCTTAGGCGATTACCTCAAAGTTCGATGAAGCTGACAAAGCCCTTCCGATCAATAAAACCCAAAGAAGAACAGGTCGAAAAAGAAACTTAATAAATATATATAGATTGCATTATATAAAGAATCAAATGGATATAATAACCAGCTCGCCTCAGAGTTTATGAAACCGTGTTACTATTTATTTGCAAAAATAAAACATATTTGGTCAGCTCGATCCGGCTCGTTCGGGCGCTTGTGTTTGACTTTAATAAATCAGATGCTGGAACACAGCTTGCACAGAAAATTAAATTCAATAATGCAGTACAATATTTTATACTATTTGTATTTTCATAATTGAATCTTTTAATATTAAACCGTCATTTCATATTAAGTACTTTACATGAGAAATATTTTAAATCTCATAGAGGCTATGATTTTTTCTAAGTATCCGAAATAGTTATAGTAGTATCCGTAATAGTATCATCAAAATTGAATTGGCCTACATGTTAAATTATTCCGCGACCTCTTATCAAGATAAAAATCTTAAGAAATCAGATTACATTTAAAATATTTTAACAATTGGTACTCGATGAGGAAAAATATAGGATCGTATAATAGTTAACATTCAGTATTCCATACTCAACGACTCGACAAAGAGAAGATGGTCGCTCAACAGTAATATTAACATTTTTAAATTTCAAAATTAAGTTTGCAAATAAAACGACTTCGTTAATTTTCTGATGACGTATTAATCTATTACAATAAGCATTTTTTTTACCAAGGAGAATATATACTTAACTAGTAATAATACTTTATTGTATGTTGTATTTAAGTTGAGGCGTTCAACCATTTACAAGCAACAATTAATAATCCAAATGCTAAGCGGCGCGTCAGTTGAAGCGTGCGAGCTCATCTCCCGAGTAAGCGACGAACACTCTTAGTTCTGAGTAAAACAGCATTGTTGTAGCTTGAACAATAAATTTTTTACTGAGAAACAAGTAAATAGACTCTTTAAAATTTATACCTATTTTTATCGATCTTATCGTTTAATATATTAGAAGAAGTTTGAAAGTTGTACCAGTGGAAGTTGAAAGGTTCTCGTTTGTCGCGGCACGGACATGTTATGAGAAGAGAGGAAGTGCATTTGGGTAAAATACTAAAGAATATGAACGTGGAAGGATGGCAAAGTAGGCCAAAGAAATAGTTGATACTGTGTAAGAAATGATATGAAAGAAAAAAGTAGTAAAAGAAAAAATGTAAATTGATAGGGACGTATGAAATACAAAGTATGGTGATCACGTAAATCGCATTCAATTTGGACTCTGCAATGGCGCAGCGGGTAGTGTAGCCGGATTCCGCGTCAATTGACGCTTGTTCGATCCCCACCTATCCGACTCTAAAATCGGCCTGAGCTTTCGGTGAAGGAAAACATTGTTAGGAAATCATAGCATAGTGGTATGGCATTTTCTAATGATGCCCATCTGGGTAGCTACCACCCTCAAGTCTGAAAACCTGTCGCCAAATACCAATAGATGTGTTCCGGCAGCATCACTTAAGAACCAGGACCTCTAGGCTTCGTGTGTTTACCATCCTGGACCACATCGTCACTTAACATCAGTTGAAATTGTGGTCAAAACACTGAGCCTAAAACGGTGTAAAAAAAAGAAGAAAAAAAGCCTTTTGCTAAATAAAAACAGCATGGTGAAACCATAACGGTATTTAGTTATAAACACTTAACTAATCTATACAAATAAATAAAATTGAAGTGTCTGTTTGTAATGTCAAAATAGAAATTTTTTGCTAAATGCATGTGTTAAGTGTATATACAATACCTATACTAAAAATAGAATTTAAAAAAAGTTTGTTTGTCAGTTTGTTCCTGGTAATGGAGCGTTCAAGTGTTACGTAACGCAATTTTTGGAGATTTTTTACCACAATATTTTAACATTAAATGTCTTGTTTTTAAAAACAAAACATTTCTAATTTTTTTTTGTCCTAATTAATTTTTACTACTAATCATACATTTAATAACGTCGTTTTCCTGACTTGGCCGTATCCTTAACACATTTTTGCTTTAACTCGCAATTGTTCTTCACATGCATGGGACCGAAGTATAACGGAGCCATCCAAAGTGCGGTTTTTTTTGTTACCTACTGTACAGGAGTGATGAGAAAATCACATCTCGTGATAAATATTTTTTTGCATAACATTTGGAGTTTACAAATTTTTTTATTAAAAATTATTCATTATCCTGTAAAACAAGCAAGAAATTTTGTAAGATAAAAAAGTTTTCCTGTGGTCATTACATTTGAAATTTTGAGTAAAAAAAACGCTTTAAAAAATGCTCAAGAAAAAATCTCTACACGACCGTTCCGAAGGGTTAAAACAATGTTACGCATCGTAACGTTTCAGAAGACCCAACCCCCTTCCCGCAAATTCGTTACGTAATACTTGAACGCTCCCTAATGTCCGGAACAGCTGGAACTATTTTGACGGGACTTGTTTTGCTGAGCAGCTGAAGTTCCCCCGCGTAGCTTTCAGATAACAAAGCGGTGTAAACTGTATATGTACGTCGATAATTATATTCGATTTTGATTAATTATTCCTTAAAAGCACCTTAGTTCTTAGGATAAGTTTATTTAAGCTTATAGTAATAATGATGAAGTGTAGACAGTTATTTCCATTTTTAAGTATATTGGTAACTCTAGCTGGCACTGACTCCAATATAATTAATGATATTAAAACAAAGGACACACTTTTCATTGATGAATGCAATACTTTGCGGAAAACCATTATTTATCCAACCATATAATTTGATTCGCAGTTAGCAGAAGTAGATTAATAAAGTAATTATGTATTTACGTTTTAGTGCATTTTATAGTTTTGTTTTTACTTAAAAAAGTTTTGTTTTTAATTTTTTAGTTTTAATTACAAGTATGTCCCTTTAGGTATAGTTTTGAAACCAAGTTTTGATTTTTCTAAGAAAAATCATTTGATTTCCGTATAGTTATCTCCTTTTCCCTCTTTTTTATTAACTGTTAGTGCAACAAGTTATTAAATAAAGTACAACAACAAATCGGTCCACAAACAAACATACAAAAGAAAACATACAGACGAATTGAGAACCTCATTTTTGAAGTCGGTTAAAAACAACTTATTCGTCTAATAAAATTGTGAGGTATAAGAGCGTTTAAAATTTTTGATGGGGATCGTGAGAAGATGCTGAAATATTTTTAAGCGATTACACACACATTCTCTCTCTCTAGCATAAAATGCAGAAGCTTACAAGATCCTTATTTTAATGTTGTTATCAATGATAAACCTTATTTATGGTTTATTTTTAGATAAGACAATAAAGAAAAGTTAGTAAACCTTAAATTCTTGTATTGGAATAACCGCAGTTCTATTATAAAATAAATTTTAAACACTCTTCCTATGTCGAATAATAGCACACTACAAAACTTCAAATTTTACATTTGGTCCTATAGTAACAACTTGATGTTTGTGCGACTAAAACGGAGCCAAACGTTGAACATCATTTACATGTCAAATTCAATACTATTAACAAACACTATATCAAAAGTTAGTATTTAGTGTTATCTAAAATAGAAAATGTTCAGACGACGAAAAATAAACAGAACTAAACTGTAACAGAAACCTTACGAACAATCAGTATTATTTATAACACACAGGAGGAATAATGCCAATCTTAGAGTCAAACAAAATATTAATATATTTCTTGTCGAATATTATTATATTATATATAATTATAACTGAACAATACACAGTTTCACTTCAATATATATTTTTAAATACGTCGCAATCACAATGAGAAACACTTAAATTTTCCCACAAAAATAACCTACAGTTGGGTACTATTGTGTATATTCATTGCCACTTCGGTCGGTACCTACTACACAATATAAAATTGAAGCTATATTCATTGTACTAGTGGTCGCCTGTGACGAGAATTCAGACGTAATTAATTGAAGACTTTGGTTTATTTTATAAATAGTAATCTTTATTACATTATATTATTTAATATAACTTTAAACCCTACCAATACCTTCGATCCACGTAATTTTCATAAAAAGAGGTAATATGCATATATATATATATATATATATACATTTTTATATAAAAGGCATATGTGGTTCCTTCGGGCAACCATCACCTAAAAACTACTGAACATAAGGACTACTACCATTCGACACGGAATTTTTTGTAGATATTTATTTTTTGGATCGACCCTTTCTCATTTTTTTCAATTACTTTATGTACATTTTTCCGCTAAGAAAAACAAAAGACTAATTTTTCTTCATTCATTTGTTCTTTTTAGGTTAAGTATAAATGAAATGTTATATGCACTTTTTCACCCACACCTATAGAACATATGAAACGCGGGGAGAGCCACGGGCACCAGCTAGTATATATATATTATACTACTACACTAATTCCCTTTAATCTTTCTTAATTCGTTTTGAAACAGCAGGTAGCGGGACGAACTCGTGATTACATTGCGTATATCCGATATCTTTAAATATATTATTCATAAGCATTGAATGTGTTCAGGGTTTACGAAAAGTTTGGAAAACGTAACCAACTAGGGATTCACTTAATTGGGCTTAACACGAACAGAAAGTTGATCCAATACTCAATTCTCTAATATGCTATTTATACATAGTATGTTGTCTGTAATTCCTCGGCTTATGGAAGTTTACGCTTCACTTTCATTTAGAGGATCAAAACAAAGCGTATGTGTTTAAATAAGCTACGTCCCGGAATTTCACTCTTTACAACAACTTTATAATCATTAATTGCACTTCATCCATCCAGTCAACCATAGGTCTCCCCCAATACGGGAGGGACAACTGCAGCTCGCGCTGATTTTACCTATGCAAAATAAACGAAAACATCACTTCGTTGTTTCGATTTTTAATTTTCTTTTACTTTTAGAACAAATAAATACATTGCCTATGCCCGTACATTTTTTTTATCTATCTAATTTCTCTGATGAACGTCTGAAAATGACGATAAAAAAATTCATTTTCAAAGGCTCCCAGTTTCTACAATAACTAATTTATGCCAAAAATCATAAAAACGTACGTGCATGGCGGTGGTGTATATATATTATTTGGTATAAAAATATTTACTACAATCCTATTAGCCAGGGAAGAAACAGGGGCTACATTTGTATAGAATAAATGCCGCTAGTATATCCTCTTAAGGTTATAGAACTAAACGGACAAATCAATATTTTAATGCATTGAATTTTTTTATTTCCTCACTTTACATTAACACTATCAGAAACTTTTCATTTCAAATACTGGATTTCTCGATCGTTTGTTTTGTTTACTTCAGGAAAAAAAATTGGTCTATTATTATTACTGAATTGCATAAATTGACATACATCGCATTGCATGTAAAGTACCGAAAACTGGTAACACGATGCATTTAGCCATAGCGTTCAATCTATCTCGTCTATATTTACTGTGGGTCTCGAAGGATTAATGAATCATTGCGTTCGGAATGGATTCTATTACCAGCGTATGTCAGAAGCTTTAGATTAAATTCCCGCCACAGGATTGAACTCGAATTTTTAATCGCACTTGAGCGGGTTTCCGAATAAATTTACTTATATAAAAACATGATGTGATTTATTATTGATCAAATTATATCAAAATCTACTGTAGTTTCTATTAACAGTAGCAGTAGCGATACCTATCGACCTGAGTGTCTAACATAAATGAAAACTGTAGGTATTTCTTTAATACAAGTATGAATATAATAACACACCATATTTTATCATAATAATAGAAGTAAAAACGAATATATTTTAGAAATAAATAATAATATTCTCGGCTCTAAATTCAAGAAATTATTGTTTTTTTTTGTATTTTGATTTACAGATAAGGCCGGTAATAATGTCGATTATCAACTTTACGATTGAGATCAAACCATAAATAAATATGTTTTTCTTTTTTTTACACGGTATAGGCTCAGTGTTTTGACCAAAATTTCACCTGATGTTTAATGACAATGTGGTCCAGGATGATAAACACACTAAGGCTAGAGGTACTGGTTATCAAGTGATGCTGCCGGAACACACCTATTGGTACAGGTTTTCAAACTTGAGGGTGGTAGCTATTCAGTTGAGCGTCATTAGAAAATGTCCTACCACCATGCTATGGTTTCCTCACGATGTTTTCCTTCACCGAAATCTCAGGCCGATTTTAGAGTCGGATATGTGAGGATCAAACCGCGTCTTTTGACGCGGAATCCGGACGCACTACCCCCTGTGCCATCATCGCTTCACGGATCACCGCTGATCGCTGACATTCTAGAGAAAAAGAGATTGATATTTCAGATTTCAATAGATAAAAACAGATTGATATCAACGAATATAACATGAATATGAAAACGGCCGATAGACGTTCTTCAGGCGTTTATTATACCGTCCAATAAATATTCACGTTCATTACAAATGAGCTGCTAGTCAAGGACGAATTTCGTATTTAACATGTGAATTCCTAAAATCAGGTTAGGGTGCTCACCAGCTTCTGTTTAACCTAACAGGTAACTGAATCAACGCGCTCTGACACCTCGTACATTTCGAGCCCCATAAGAGCTGTTCATGCATACCGAATCATACCCCGTTTCACGGCATGTTAGTGAACGGAGTGCGCTAATTTAACACCACAATTTCCCTAATGAGATCGCCAAATGCGGGCTATTGTTTACAGCGTTTGGCGTTATGCCAGACGATGACTGGAAAATCTGTTAAAAATATTAAACTGGATATTATATTTTCCTTAAAAAAATACTCTTTAAAGACTTGGTGCATGGAAGACGATTTTTTTTATCGTGAAATCTGTGGACAACAAAAATAAACCATTCATTTACTAAGGCTGATGATTAATCTACTATTATGCTTCATGTTTACGGTATTATCTTTTTAAACGTATTTGATATTTTCTATCAACATAAGACTACAATTTTAATAACTACTACAAACAATAAGCCTACAGAATAGTGATTCAAGTAAAATTGTTTACAGGCCGAAACTTAAACTTAACTATAACATTGAGTTTATGACATAATCGATAAAAAATCACAATCGTTTTGAAGAATTCCCATTCCAATAGGATTGGCTGTAACGCTCGAATCCTAATAAAAACAAACAGAATAATTTACAAAACATTTAAATATGAAATTGCTTTAAAAAATGAATGTACACGCTTTTCAATTGTCCGAAAAACATAATCACTGACTGCGTCCGATAAGTTATATCATTAACATTTAAGAAAACTGCCTTGTTGATTGTAGTAACTAACAACACAACCATAGCGTAACCATAACCTTACTAACGGTTTCGTAAAGAGGTTATAATATTATTCAACGCAACATATTGTTCGTCAAAGTCCCGAAAGAATGCAATTCCAAATGCCATACATAAATTAATTCAACCAATTGAACCGAACTATGTATGATCTAAATAGATATGGAGCAGTTCAAGAAGTTACATAAGCGGAATTTTAGTAATTGTTGACTCCTCATCAGTTTAACACTTATTTTGATAACATAAGCATTAGAATAAATTTCACAAAATTTTCTGAGACTTAATTAATTCCGACATGTTAAAAAAGAGTTAAAATTTATACAGAAGAAGCACATGTCAAAGAGCAATTGATAGGCAAAATTGTGGATAATAGAAAATTATGTTTATCTTTAACTCAAAAACGGGTTCACTGATTTTAATAAAATTTTATATCCTTAAAGAGTATATTAATTATCGATTGATAGTCTATAAAAATGATTAATATAATTTACAGAAATTTTAAAAAAAAATGAATTAAAACCATGATATTTCATTCATTCATTTGAAGAAAATTTGGTGTACGGGAAACATGTATTTGAAGCAAAGTCAGGCCCATTCCACATCTAATCAAGTTAGAATACGTAGACGAAGTCGCGAGTGCCCGCTAGTATATAATAAAAGCTAATAACAAAATTGGTTCGTTACGCCATATTCACTTGGTGAAAGTAGTCCCGCGTTTTCTCTACAGAAGTTATTTCTATATGTATTTATTATATAATACTAACCAGCATAATTTTTTTTATTCATCTAACTACTAATTTTCTGTAATAAGATCGTAAATAATCAAATAATGTATTTGCTTAATATAGTATAATACAAATTAATATAACCATAGTATTTTATAAACACGTAAACTTATCTCTCAGTATTTTAAAATAACATCTAGCTTATTAATTACTTTAATAGATAACATATATCTCGAATATTAAATTTTTGATATAAATTTAGTATATCATAGTTACCTATTATTGGTAACTCAAACAATATTTCCTAAATGAAACACTTAATTATTAAGAAATATTTACTAGAATTTTCACTAGGTTTCAAGTAGATATACAGAAACCTCTAATTTAAATATGCCTGTATATATGTTACTCATATATCACTCATAATGTATCTTTCTGCAATTGAAAGAATTTTTTAAATTTCTTAAGTAAGTTTCGAGTATATCTATGAAAAAAAACAAAAATATAAATTTTATCTATTAATATATTAGTATAAATTTGTCTAACTAATAGATAATTATATCCATGCATTCAACTGAAAGATGTTCACAGCTGGATATAGGTCTCCACCAAAGATCTCCACAACGACAGGTCTTGCGCCACCCGCATCCAGTGGATTCCCACGACCTTCACTAGATCGTCGGTCCACCTTGCGTGACCCACGCTGAGTCTTCCGGTACGCGGTAGCTATGAATACCCTTTAGTCCCTATAATATAATAGATAATTACACAACTTTATTTTTTAATAAACAAAAGTAAAACACCTATACTAATACTAATAAATAAAATTGAAGTGTCTGTTTGTAACATCAAAATAACATTTTTTTTAGTGAATACGTATGAATGTATACACGATACCTACACCAAAACAACAATTGTATTTTTTTTTGTCTGACTGTTTTTATTTCCAGGTGGAACGGCTGGACCGATTTTGACGCGATTTTTTTTTTTGGTAGACAGCTGAAGTTACTCCGAAAAACTTAAAGTACTTTTGATTTTTTAAATTAATTAGGGTTCCGTGTTAAAAAAATAAAACACATGAAATTGTGAATATAATGCGAATTAATGGTCAGTTTTACGGGCAATTGCTTGAAGTTATGAGAAATAATTTTACTTTATCTTTGTACCAAAAATTTTTTACGAAAATAATTAGGGTTCCGTACAAAAAAAAATAAAATGCAGTGAATAATATATAAAACGCGGGCGTAGCCGCGTGCACACGACTAGCTTTAAATAAGGTAAAATCTGCACGAGTATTCTGTGACCCGAATGGCAGTAGTAGGTGCCGTTATTGCGTCACCTAAAACAAAATGTATATCTCATCACCCTAATATAGCGTGAAACAGCCCTTTACCCGTCCTAAATACTTTAAATATTTAATGACTACGCGGTGCTCGCAAGTTTCAAAACTGCTCGAGAATGACATTCGTTATCGAGTTACTGTGCCTCTTTCGTTCACCTCGAATATTTGGACATGACAGACGTAATTATATTAAATTTTGTTTCGTTGTTGTCGCAAAATGGAATATAATATCACGAATATAACCTTACGTGACAGATGTAGGTGAATACGATCATTAGGTGAATCCGTAACATAACTAAAGTCCGTAGCTATCCATGTCACTTTTCTAAAATACCTCGAGTATACTCTCGCAGTTTTGTAGTGGTAATAAATACATAAAAGTTATCATATTTGTTTCGTTTATTACACACTAGGGTTCGTTGCTTATTTCTGATGACATGGGAAACAAAGTGATCCTAAAAGTGATTACATGGCTAAGCAATGTTTACCTAAATACTTTAAAGGTGACGTTTACGTCTTTCTATCCTTTAGTTGAGTTCAGTTGTTTAAGGTATCGCTATGCGGAATTCTATCGTAAATAATTTAGTTAATATTACACTGCTCATTCCGCTTTAAATGATTTTCTGGAATCTACTACAGTGTTTGGTCAGTTAAAAAAAATTGGTATCATGTTTTTTGGAAGTCTTGAAAATGATTTATAAATGAGCAGAGATAAAACGGTTCAAATTATTTTTGTATTCTGTTTTGATAAACAATTTTCTTTTATTTATTAGCTATTGTAGAGATTTCGATAATTCGGAAACAGATTTTTCTTTTTTTAATTTTCTATAATGATTATATTTTTGATTACCGAGCGAATAAAATAAAGATATAAGAATATCAAATATAAACTGAATAAACGGGTATAAATAAATAATTATGAGTAAATGGGTTATATTAAATAATATTTCTATGAAATGTATTATCATTTTCATTAATTGTTTACATTGTGTTGATATTGTTTTTTTGTGAATACAACAAATTTACTATAACAATAAACGAACCGGGCAGAGATTTGTTAAGATATTTTTTAACTCGAGCAAGATGGTGTTTCTTGCGACTATTCCTTAACACGTAGAAGGAGGTGGTCCTACACTAATGCTAAGTACACAAAATGGAGCGTTGTATAAACACATGGGAAAGATAAAACACCTTGACGTCTGAGTTTACGTATTGCCTTTGTGATGTTATTTTTGTTTATTTTATTGTCATGTCGGCTTTGTTTATATTTCGTTGTAGTTAAAAAGGAAAAGTTTAAGCAATCAAGAAATATTACAATTTGGTAAAATTACACTTGGTTATCTATAAATAATGTTTACAAACTTGTCGTAGTATCCTTTATGTTGATACAATGTAGTTCATTAGAACCACGATAGTAAATGAATAAATAATGAAAAAAATTACAACTTAAAAATTGTGTCTGGTGGCGTCAATGTGTTTCATGACGCTGATATCCTTATACAAACCAATTTCTTATGCAAATCCATTGATGTAATTTTTTTTTTTTTTTTTGTTAGTGTTGTGTGTTGTGACTATAATAAATATAAAGACCAAACGGGGGTAGATCATCAAAATACCCCTCAACGCAGCAGGCGACGCCGCGCACCGCCAGTCAGCCCGTGACCACGGTTGGTGAAACCCAGCCGAAACATCGGGATAGGAAGAAAAAAGCAAAGGTAACGCGTGAAAACCCGTAAAATTAACTGATTTTCAATTCCATTAAGTCAAGATTATTACTAACTATGTGTGTGTGTGCTCGCGGTCCACCCACGTTTCACATATTCTTTACTGTGTAATAGAGTTTTTATAATCGAAATTGGAAAATAATCTTTTTATAAACGAATATAATATAATCGATTGAATCGTATTTTGTTGACAATTTTATGTGTTTTAATTTTTTTACACGGAACCCTAATTTTTCCTACAAATTTCTTGCATTAACGGAAAGCAAAGACGTTTCTCAGAATTTCATATACCTGCCAGTAAAACTGTACATTCAATCTAATTTTATTCACAATTTTAGGAATTGTAATTATTTTACGTGGAAGTAATTAATTTCGACTAATTAAAGACTATCTGTCAGAAATGTCCTGTCATAAACGGTCCAGCCATTACGAAGATTAGCCGGAACAAACGAAACAGACCAATTACAAAAATTTTAACATTGTATTTTTGATAAAGGTGCCGTATATAGACATTTATATGTATTTAGTAAAAGTTGTTATATTAACATTACAAACAGACACTTCAATTGTATACATTAGTATACAAAACGGATTCAGATAAAGCAAGATTATAACCACTCAGATTATTTTTAAAAAAGACAATCATTTTTAACGACACCCGCCATTGCATACTTGCCGCGACATCATTTGACCCCGTACTAATAACATATGTAAATAGCGTAGGATCCATTTTGTATGAGTTACCTCAGCGTATTCCACAAAGGGTGACATTTTCGACACGAGTGTGGATTTAAAAACGTAAACACTCATCAAAATTTATTACAAAGAGTTTGTGTGATTCCTGTTTCGTTAGCGAATTTCACCAAATTGATTTGTTTTTTGTTTACGTAATAATTGAAGTTAACGATTTAATTTTAATGTTTTTCATACATGCATGTGTAAATATATTTTCATTGGATATTTTCTTAAACAGTATGATGACTTCAAATAAACTTAGTAATTTAACTTTTTTATATTTCATTAAAATTAATACAGATAAATTTGTATTAAACCGAATTCGTAAAATACAAATTGTATGGATATCACAAAGGGTATTTGAAAACCGGCAATCGATTTGTTATCTATATTTATACGGGTAGGTAGTACAAACAACCTACGCAATTAATATTATGAATACGAATGTAGGTTTATTTGTTACGTTTTCATGAATTAATACTCTGCCGATGATCATGAAAATATGGACTACATGATATCTACTTTTCAAACCCGCAAGTACAAGCTAGTGGATTATATGTACTGTATATTTCTCTTATTAAAGGGTTAAGTTATACTGAAAATGTTTGTTAAAAATCAAAAAGCAAAGTCACAACTTGAAACACGAGAGTCTTCTTCTTCTTAATTAATGGCAATCTGTGAACACACAATTTGTGCCAGTGTCATGTGAGTAAGATGTATTTTCAATCATGTATCAGCGTTACCAAGCTCCAGCAAAACGATGGCCCATCCTGCTCGAACATTCCATGTAGCTTTGTCGGCACCTCAGTATATAAATTACGCGTTATCTTTTATAATAAACTTAACTTAACACAATAACCAAACTATATCACACAAAACGCCACCAAGATTATATGATATAGAGTCAAATACATAAGCTTAATTAATTAAAGAAAACAACTGCTACATTACAGAGTGAGATCCGCCAAAATCCTCTATCCACGAAAGAGTCACCAACAAACCTAGTACAATTTAAAAGTAAATAGAAAGCAGTGTGATAGTTCGAACTTCAAAACAAACCTTCATGCTGTCAGTTTGTATCGATCGCTTTAATTTGTTTTTAATCATACCGTCTAATGTTTATGTTTTTGATCATACAATGTAAAACTTGTACTGAGATAAAGATATATATAATTTCATAGTAGTTATGTATATTTGAATATTATTTTTCGCGTTATAATTAAATGCCAAGAAAAAAAATTAAAAATCTAAGATGACTTCCAAATTTTAAAAAATAATCACTACAAATAGGTATAATTTATTAAACCAAAAACATAAGTAGTAATGAAGATTAGTTTACAACGAAAAAGTGTTTATAAGTTGGAAAAAGAATCTATTACAGTTTTTGTAGAGGAGCGATTCTCTAATTTTTTGGCAAAGCAATAGCTAATCTGTGTCAAGCCAACTACCTAACTAAACTGAGCCATACAATAGGCAGCTTTCTAAATTAATGTATGTAATCTTCCTCTAAATCAATGGCAACTCTGACTACACATAACTAAATAAATCACGTGAATAAAGTTCATAGTTATCATACGTTTTTTTTTTTTGCTATTATTATGATATAAGTTACTAGAGTAAATTATTACCGATATACTATTACAATTATACAGATAACCTTGCACGCTCATTAACGGACGTTTTTTTTTCAATTTGTTTCGGACCTGAATACAAATTCATTAGGCCCAATTTCGTATATTTGTACTCTATTCGTATAATAATTCGTATTTAAGTGCTCTAAATAAATGGCGGACATTTGTTAAATAATTCCAAAGGAGTTATTGTGAGAACTCAGAACTCATGCTATGGAGCATTAGGGATGTGTATGTAGAGAAAATATCGATATTTTTTTTCGATATTATAAATTGTAACGTTGAAATGTCGATATCATGCGATAAACAAATATATGGATATTTTCGATATATCGTATGCTCAACTAAAGTCCACCAACAACCCCCTCCCTCGCCGTCTCGAAAGTTTTATAATTATTTTCTATTCTGTAAAATATAACATTATTAGAAGTGTCATTTGTACATCAAAATAAATTAGAAATAATATCCTTGAATATCAGTATATGTATCTCCCACACTCCTACGACACTTATACTCATTTACTGCAAATTAATAAATTAAAAACAAGGAGTACAAAATGACAGGTGAAAATCGAGCCAATAACTCGCCAACGGACATGTCTCTACAATGTTGTCACCTGGGTGACATTTTGAAATGAACTCAAATTTCAGCTGCGAGACGATTATGTTTCAATTATTATTGCAATCAATTGTAATTAATATTTTAACGTAAGTGGAGCAAGTGCCAGTTACTAATTTTGTTCAGATATATAAGTAAATGGAAAATTAATAACTTACATTAATATTGAAGTTAACAAAATTATGTAAAGTTGCTTCATTTTTCTTTTGTGTACTCCTATATAGACATGGCGTCACAGTTTATTGGCCACTCATTTTTAGTTGATTATTAGGAAGAATCATTAAACTACAGAAATTGTCAGCATGAAATTACTAGTCATTTACTGTTCAAACATTGTCAAATATAGGGCCGGCGACATTTTCAAATCTCTTTGGTCTTCTCTCTGTTGAAAACCTGTATACTTAACAACCTTTTTAGTCGTCCTAATCATTAAAACTTTAAATATTTATAATGCTTTTAAAATATTTTCGGTACACTGCGCGACTAAGTAAAGTCGCAAGGTTCTCAACTGAGCGGCCATTTTGTCACATTAATAATACATTACAGCCGTCTTAAACGTACTCTACTGTGAAGCGTACAAAAATTTCTCAATCTTTTGATGGTTTTGAGGATAATTTTTCAAGTAATAGTATTACCTCAAATAACAGTGTCCTGTTAGTACTCTCATTAATACTCGTAATTGATTTCTACTGAGCATCCGGGCTTCCTCAGCTGCCGATTTCTTAAACCTAACTTGTTAAAATGAGTGTTAGTTTCGTTAAAATGTATGCCTTTCAATCATATGAATATTCTTATTAATATTATATTTTTCTTCATACTTTTTTTTTTTTTTCTAATTGATTAAATGTTGTTCACCAGCTTCTTTTGAGTGGTTACAAAGTGGTACAGACCTCGGCCTGAGCTGCTACCCGAGCCGTGAATTCCGCGGTATTTGTGTTAGGTAAACCAATGGTTGGTAAGGGAAACTACGGATCTCAAGGTCCCTTAGACAGCCCATGTACGTGCGAGTAGTGTGCAGAATTGTAGAGTGTAGTATTTGCTGGATCTTAAGTATATAGACTGAGTGCTTTAACCAAAATCTCACCAGATGTTAAATAACGATGTGGTCCAGCAGTACTTCTCAAGTGATACTGCCGGGGCACACTTACACCTATAAGGGATTGGCGATATATTTTCAAACGTGAGGATCGTAATTAGCCAACCAAGTAAAATGCTCTACCATCATGTAATGTTTTTTCCTTCACCGATAACTCAGATTCATTATAGAATATGATAAGAGGGTTCGAACCTACATTTATCGACGCTGTATCCGACCACACTACTACTAAGCCATATCACTTCTGATCATATTTTGGTGTGAAAATTTTATCTAACTCTGATACAGGTTAGTAATCCAAAAATAGTATAGACATTTTTTAAATTTATGTACAATTATATTCAATGAAATAACTTACATACACATAACCGTCGAAAATTTAATCGTTAATGTAACATAAATTGTAAATAATGTTATTCTAGTTATTTCTGAACAATTTCTTTTAATACCGTTTAAAATATTATTTTAAAAAATAGGTCAAATCATTCATTTTTAAAGTGGACTTTCGACCACTTAAACAATAGCCGATATTATATCTTGTAAAAAAAATTTTTAACCATCAATTAAAATTGTTGTTCAATTTTAATATTTGCAATCTGTTCTGTAACAAAGAATATTGTAAATAATTACATTCTGTATATTATTAACGGTACACGTAGGTATACCCGTGTTTCTGCTCGTTATTATATAACGAACAAGTCTCAAACTTGTGTCAAGAAATTATGAGTGTTAAACCCAAAACTGTTTAAATTTAAACTTTGACAACGCTGTAAATAAACCGTTCGTGGACTAACTGAGACGCCATTTTCCGGAATTCATTAATCATGAAATTTTGTTTCCTAAAAGGATATGCTAGCGGCATATTATCCATACAAACGTAGTCCCCTGTTTCTCCCCTGGTAAATATATTAAATATATAAATATTATGGTAAATATTTTTTATACCAACTAGTATATACCCACCACCGCCATGCCCACACGTTTTGATTTTTCCGCAAATTAGTTATTGTAGAAACTAGGGAGTCTTTGGAAATGGTTTTTTTTTCCATTTTTACCGTCATTTTCCGTCGTACGTCAAACAAATTTGAAAAAACCAAAACGTAGCGGTATAGCCATTCCTATTCTATAACTGAAAGATAATTAAAAATCGGTTCAGTTTTGGAGGAGGAAACAGGGTACTACAAAATGATGCTTTCGTCTATTTTGCATAAATAAAATCAGCCCAAGCTGCAGTTGTCCCTTTCGTGTTATATAACTTTTTCTTTGGGGCGCAACGCGAGAGCAATAGATTTCTGAAATACCTACCTTTCAAATCTGTTGCCAATCGCATGTCCTCTTAACATGCAAACAACTAGTAAACAGAGTACTGAAAACCGCGCTCGAGAATGTTTCTCCAACGCGCTTTAAAATTGTTCGACAAAAATAAATGACAGCACATTTTGTATAAACGAAATTCTCGGAAAACGAATTTCTTTTTCTTTTTTTATTTATCGCACAAGCGCATTTTTCAAAATAATAACGGAAAAGCTGAAGAAGCCTGGATGCTCAGTAGGAATTAACTACGGGTATTAAAAAGAGCACTGACTGGACACAATTGTTTGTGCAAACATATGCACAACGTTGGTGTCCAGAACACAAGACAGCGCAGGTTCAGTGAAATTACAAACGAAACCCAAAAACACATCTTGTGTGAATGTGATCCACTAATACCCATATGCGACCGAGTTCTGGGTAAGCATGTGTTGTTCCCGGAGGAGGTACAGACGCTCTCTGCCAAAAAGATCCAACAGTATATCCAGACCGTAAGTCTAGGTAGTGACCTTTAATAATAAATAGTAATCGGGAATGGTCATTGGACGTATACTTGCATAGGCCGCGTATGTAAAATAATTTATGATGTAATTATTGTTTGAAAAGAAAAATTGTTAATTGTTACAATTTTAAATTGAATCCCCAGTAAAGATGAGTAAAATGGCGGTCAAGTGTAAAAGTAAAACTAAGCAATAATCATAATATAGTCTGTGGTATCATCATCTCCCTGCCCTTATCCCATTTTTATTTGTGGTAGGCGCAACATGTCTTCCTCTTCCAATCTTCTCTATTTGAGGTCATACCTATTCACTCTCTTTCTAAACATATCACCTTTTACAGTCCATCCATCTTTTCTTTGGTATTTATTTTCCTCTATACCCGTCCACATTCATATCCCATACCTTTCCTAGAACATTTTTTTCCTTCCTGCGTATTACATAGTCTTTGGTATTATTCAAAACATTATTTTTTTTAAATTATGATGATAATACCAACAGACGTTATTATATACTGTAGAAAAACTAAATAAAAAAAAGTTTTTGAGATCAGGAAATTTCAGATTGTTAGATATTCTATGAATAGAATACAAATTTTAAAGTATTTAAGTAATACTATTTATTTTATTAAATGAAATATAGCTATATCTAATTTACAGATTAAACAAATTATTGAAATATCTTTTTGTTACAGTTTTTTTTTAATTAACTTTCTTATATTTTCTAATCTTAAAAGGATTAAATCTGTAAAGGGATCAGAATTTTAAATGAAAATAGTTTTGATTAAATAACGTTTACGGCAAATATTTACGGCTTCCGAAGGGTTGATCATTTAAATTCTAACAGGACAAAGAAGCGGTCATTACGTTGCGCCTTGAAATTGCAATTCATTCGACAAAGGACCCTGATGTCGCACGTCTATTCAACAGTGGATAATGTATATTAACATTACTCAGCTAAACCGAGGCGAAAACGTGTGAAAGGAACAAAAGTGTTCCCGTAATATTGATAGAAAAAAGAAAATTAAGATAAAAAGTTCCTTCGAAAAAAATTACGTCATCATTAACGGATATCAAAAAGATTTACTCGTAAATTCTTGCTAAACTATATTTAACTTTGACTTTTAATAACGTTTACCTTGTTTTTGATATACGTCGCTCGCTTTGTAGAAATAACGATTGTCAATGGAACTTCGGAACAGCAAACGTAATCAAAAAAGCTTTTTAAATCACATTCTGACTGACAACGACAATACATGTATGAGGTCGATTGATTCCATAAGGAGAGATTTAAAATATCAATAATATTCTATTCCTATGTGCTCGGCCTGTTTTTTAAAACGAAAGTAACTTTGATTAGAAGAAAGCGACCATAATTAATATTGAAAGTTTGATCAAAACAAAACTATTTCCAATTTTTTTTAATTGAAAACACTACATTTTCATTAACAACAAATAAAAAAAAATTATAATATCGGTTGATAAATAGTGAATAAAAATGTCCTAAATTGATTCATATTTGCGTATTTATGTATTCATATTCGGATACTTTGTAATTAGTATGATTATATTTAATAGTAAGAGCGTTACTATAAACAGATTATGCCTAGACTTAAATATAGTACTATTTCTACTTGGGGCGATTTCTACATAACATAACATAAGCTCACGCCTGTTATCCCCGAAGGGTTAGGCAGAGGTGAAGTAGCGAAACTACACCACGCACATTTCGCCGAGCTTAGTTCCGTCCTAGATGTGATAGGCGGCGAGCCTGTCGCGCCATATCGGGCACAAATACCCAATGTCACTTGACCCGACCCGGGGATCGAAATCGAGACCTGAGAACGACAGTCGTATCGTACTACAACTGCGCCATCGAGGCGATTTATAATGCTTCTTATATAATTTAATATGTCGATTATCCATAAAAATGAGAAAATAGGAAAACAATGGAAAGCTGGCGTAAACGCCAAGTTAGTGATCAAGGTGTTAAAAAGTGTAAAAAAGAAGCCTGACTTCGTAGAAACTTTTCACACTGTATGATTTCATAATAGTAGAGTCTAGCATAGAATTTACAATCATACTGCAGCTGCGAATAAATAAGAACAGTTTCGAAGTTTCTGTCAAAGTACTATTTCCAGTTTCCATTATTTCAGAGCTCCGAATGTTAAATCCAACTTCAGTATAGATGGAAAAACTAATAATTCCAGTGTAGAAATGTTATTTAATTACCACTACAAATAAGAAAGATGAAGAAGAAATACGGTCATAATAAAAACAAGCCGCTGAAAATTTCATTTCACAAAAAAAATGTACATAAGCTTCAGTATTAATAAAATCCTAAACATTAAAAATACCCTTAAGTTATTATTAATATTACAATCCTCGTATGCCACATCCCAGTAAATAAATTATTTTTCCGTATTTTTTTATTAATCGAGAGCCTGCTTAATATTTCTATAATGTAACTAACAAAAAAAAAAGTTATCTAAACATTTTATTCTGATTAAATTTCGACCTTCGTGCTCAATTAATTTAATTAATCGTCAACTTGTATACGTTTTTTAATTAAATGTAATGTGAATAAATGAACGTAGTAAATGTCAAAACTAAAAAAAAACAAAATTTTTACTGGAAACATATACGTCTCGTTATAAATTCAATTTTGTCACAAGCATATAATATTTAATCGTTAATTCTTTAAAATCGTAATCTTGTTGTAATTTAATGAATAATTATATAATAGATTGAATAAAACGCACGACAGTTAATGCAAAAAATTAGTTACAAAACAAAAAAAAGAAAAAATATTCCGATTGTAACGTCGAAACAAATCAAATTTACTTATTACAAATTTTATTACTTTCGTAGCAGTAAACATCGCTCTAAAAAGAAATGAGTTTGAGTACCTAGTGTGTAGTAAAATGCGATATTATCTTGAAACAACGTAGAAATGTTGCATTTCTTGTTATTGGTTGTATTATGTTTAAGTGTCGAATCGTCGCCGAAAGAGAAAGACACGAAAACGTTAGACGAAGACGACTTAGGGGCGGGTCTCATATCTACACTGAGAAATGACGCCAACTTAGACTTGCCAGTGGACGAGGAATACGAGGATCTGCGGGCGGAGCTTTTAGCTTATCACACGGCTCTTGCCTCACTCACGTCCCAATCTCGCAGTAAGTAATTGTATTTTTATTATCAAGTAACTGGTGCATGCGTCTTTGTCCAAGTAAATAAACTTTTGACAAAAACGAACACACAAACTGTATGTAATACGGATTACAACGGGACTAATTATATATCCTTATAATTTTTACTAGCTGTACCCGCGAATTCGCTTGGGTGGGATTCAGACAATTTTATTTTAATAGACAGCCTATATTCTCCTTGTAGATGCAATCTATTTCCGCCAATAGATTCTTATCTCTATCCTTTCCGACCCCACGGAGGAGGTCACCCCGGCCTGACCAGACCATCTCCCAGTCAGCTTCCAAGTGCAATAGAAGGTCAGGACCACTACCCCTTTCCATCTTGGTTTGGCAATGCTGTACCGAATCGCCGTATGTGTTTAGACTTCGCCCTAACAGACCAGAACGGGCGACCTGTACATTAAACTACCAATGTGGTGATGAGTATCACCTCCCACCTCATTTTTCTTAAATATCTTCAACGTGCAGACTCTGTTTCGTTAGACTTTTATTATAAGTACAGGTAGATGAGAGATTTTTGAAATAACGTGAAAATAATATGTTTCTATAAATTTGTTATATTTCTATTCCTTTGACTATTTGTTGATAAATGATAATGTTGTTATGTATACACTTCATACTTATGGTTTTTTTAACGAATCCAGATAAACGCTATTCATAAATTCTATAAATATATGTGTAAAAAGTATTTTTACGTGATTGGCGAATAAATTAATAAACAGAAAGAGAGACAAAAACATTTTGAACTATCGAAATGTTTTCTGTAGTCGATTCTGAAGCCCCGCATGGTATTTTTCCTAAATATCTTCAATGTACAGATTTCGTCTCGTTAGTCTTTTATTATTAGTATAGATTTTTATCATTAGCGCTTATAGAAAAACGTATTAATTCGAAATTGATGTTAATACATCGAATTTGGAGATATATGTAAGTACTGATCAATGTTTGATAATTAACTTAGATTTATATAGAGTTGAGTTCAGTTTTACTTTCTTATAAGTGCGTATATTTATATCTTGTATACTACATTTATATGTAGGTAGGTATATTGCACAGTTTCTCAACTTTATTTTACTCACCGACTACTTTGATTTTTTTTTAGAGTTCTATATTTTTAATCTGCCAACGCCCCTCTGCCCTATCTTAATGCCCTCTAATTTTATCTGGGTCTTCTAGTTGCACAAGGGAGCGTTATTGCCCACTTTGAGAACCTAGGGTAAAATAAAAAAAAATAAACCTATATACAAGTACTCTGATACGTACCTGTTAGTAAAAATTAACTCGACCCAATAAATAATAGAACATCGGATTCATAATTAGTAAATCTCTCTTCAACAATTGATATGAATTATATCAAGACAAAGAGAAATATAATAACAAAGTTTTTTATTCGAAATTCAAAATCAACCAGAAATTCAGTTGTCTGCCGAGGGCTTATTTATCATAAAGAAGGTTGTTATGTTAAGCCAATAGGGAGAAAGAATTTTGTCAATCTTGCAAAGTCATAGATAACATCAGAACTAAGATAAATTCAATATCGAATCTATTCAGTAATAAAGAACAAATGCAATTTTGTATCTTTGAGTTTTGGAAACTGAATGAGATATTTTTTTTATTATGAAATTTTAATTATATAATCCACATTTATTATAATCAATAATATGCGTTTAATTTTGTAATAGATCATGCTTTATAGTCTATTTTAAAGTATTGGCTAAAACTTAGTGACGTTTATTGGGATCGAAAAATGCCCCAATGTCTGAAGACCCGTCTTTTTAATCAATGTGCCCGTAAAACCGTGTGTTACTGAAACATGGACTTTCGCTAAGGGAACTCTATACAAAATGAGAGTTACACAACGAGCCATGGAGTGCGCCATGTTAGGCATCACGTAGAGAGACATTGTAACATTGATATCCGAAGAAAAACAAATTTAAAGGATATTCGTTTACATATGACTAAACTCAAATAGCAGTGGGTAGGACACTTGGTCAGATGAAGTTATGACATGTGGAATAGATTCCTGATATAAAGGTGTCCGAGAAAGAATAACGATGGGTAAGAAGACCTGTGGCGAGATATCACAAATCTTGTCCGCAAGACCTGGACAAGACTGGCGCAAAACAGGGACGAATGCGGTAAAAAGGGGGAGGAGAAGGAGGCTTATACCCTGCAGTAGGCAGAAAAAAACTGAAGATGATGATGATATTCATTCGGTTTGATTCAACTGAAAGGTGTCCACTGCTGGGCATATGGCTACCCTAAAAAGGAGGAATTGTCATAATCGCCACTCTTGGCAGGCGGGTTGGCGATCGCAGTAGATTTCTGTTGTGCTCAGATGATAATGCCCATCCCCTGGTTTATCCCTTAGTCGCCTTTTACGTCACCCACGGGAAAATGTGGGGTGGTATGGCAAAATACTTACGGGTAATTTTTATTTTCCCTTCAGGAGTAGATGTAAAAATTTGTTTATACCAGATAGATCGATAGATACACTAATCTATCGGCACATATGTTATCATATATTAAAACATTATAAGCAATTAAGCTCTACGGAGATTAATAAAATCCTAAAAGATTGAGATAAATTTGTAATGTAATTTTATTCACAGAATCAATGGGCAGCACACCGTGTTGGTCACTTGGTGGAATATGCGTTAACCACAAACTATGCCACGGTTTCCGCTCCCTGTCTGAAGTACCCGGTTGCAAAGATAAACTTAAAGTGTGTTGTTTCGTGTGGAATAAATTCGAAGTTAGAGATATGAAAAAATCATGGTATAAGCGCTTTGGCTATGCCGTGGTCGTTGCAAAATGAATTCGGTGGTAAAGGTATCATGGATAAGGCCAAAAGAAAACCAAGGAAAAAGAAAGCAAAGAAACATAGAAAAGGCAACGAAGCAAAAACTTTAGCTTTAATAATAAGGACTTAAAAAAATATACGTCCTTTTACCGAAATTCTCATATTCTCATATACTTTGTAATCATTTTCTGTACTTTACTAGAATTTTACGTAAATTTACTATTAGTTAGTTACCTTCCCATGTTCTGATCACAACAATAAATATACGACTATGTACTCGTATATAATATACGTCTTTTTTCAGAAATATTCATTTACTCTCTGATTAGAAATGTTTATCAACTATCTAAATTGATAGGTGCCCAAACAACAAAAAATAACCTCTAAATTTAACAGGCATATACTTTTAAGAGAAATACAATGTATACACTTTGACCAAAACATTAGTGTATTGTTATTATACAAACAGTATCATTTTTAATTAGTTTCAAATGTTATCCAACGATATTATGTTTTCTAAGCAATATTTATGCTTTAAGTTACGAGTATTTACTTCAAATAAAACAAAACATTTGATAGTATTTGAAAACTATCAAATCTGATTCTAAAACTCGTCAATATTTTATTGGAAATGATATTTTAATTTTTAAATTGAAAATGTAAGTAAAAACTAATTAAAATCAGCGGCTTATCTTAAATGAATTTTCGACGGTCTCGATCAATTTGTAAAATCACCTATACATTGAATACATACTTTTTTACAATAAAACATTTACGTGATTTTATAATGGTGGTTTTATCCGGTCTACTTTTTTTAATTATTTCGAAAGTCGTAAATTCGAAAAAGGAAACTGTAGCGGAGCTACCTCCCAGATTACCCGACACTTATAAGGATATCTTTGCTGGGGGGAATGGAAAGCCCACACTTGGTTAGTTTCTACTACACTGTACGTATTATTTTTGCTACATTGTACCTACTACGTGCAATTCCAGAGAGATTTAAAAATATTCTTTTAACCGTTTGTAATTAGGGGCATATTTCTCTACCTTATGGTTGTCTACATGAACGAAGTCTTTTTAAAATAAATAAATGATGTTATATCAACTTTGTCAAACCATGTAGGCGTTTAAACTTTACTGTTGTTATCAATTCTTGAAACAACACCACATTACCAGGCAACCGATTTTGATTATCAAACTTTACAAATGCATCATAAATCAACAAAAATAAAGAGATGTGATAAACTTCCATGTGACGAAATTTGGGTCCGTTATTATAAAACATATTCATCCTAGCAGCCCGTGCTAATTACTTATCATGTTACACATGTTAAAGTGCCTTTGTTTATCTCGTATTAATAATAACAGAGTGCCCCATAATGAATAAGCCATTAGTTAAAAATGAGCTACTTAATTAACATACAATCGTGTGCCTTTTAAACAACGCAGTAAGAGCTTAGTTATAGTATTGAATTCAGATGAAATGGTGTGAAATAGCAGCGGTCAACATTCTAAATACTAAAACAGATTTATTATTCACTTTGCTAATATTTTGCACTTATAAATCCTTAGCACATAAAGTGTGAGTGTTATTGTATTGTGTGTGGCAATGTATGCTGTTGGCATGATTTTAAAAAGCACTTATGTTAAGATTTTTAATAAAAACAACCTTCGCCCAATAATAAAGATAATACTTTTTCATAAAATCTAAATTGTAGGTCAGTATTCTGAATTGCTTTATTAAAAAAAATGTCGCGGAAGTTCTTGGCATCACATTTTCCATTCTTCCTGTTTATAGTCAAAATTATGAAGACTTTTGAGAATGATAGAGAATAATTATGAAAGTACGTAACAGATTCTTACCCTTAAGTCTAAGTAATTCAACAATAAACTATTCCACATTTCTTGTTTATTGATGTTACATAAAGTAGAGAGGTCAAAGTAATAGGTCTAATAACCAGTCCTGACGTTGTATATTTCGTAAGGGTCAGAGTAATCCAAGTTTAATTAACTCATTAAGAATCTCACACCGTTACATCAGGCAATTAAGTTTATAATGCTTACTTGGGTTATTTTACCCGTAACTTAACCTATTTCACACAACTTTGAAGTGTAATGGCCGATGGTAAAGAAAAACATCATGAGAAACCTGACCATAGAAAATATTTTAAAGTAACATTATTCAGCAAAAAAATAAATATTAAACTGATTTCGCGTTAATAGAAATCACCAATTCGGCGTAAGCAAGGTCGATAATTAAGCTCGTGGCTTCCCTCGAGAAGAGGCTTTTGCTTAATTATTATTAAATAAGAGCCACATAATTATTGCTCCTTTGATTTGCCAGAATTGGAAGGTTTATTTTACAACTGTAAAATCTATATAAAATTCCGTAAAAGTTTTCTTCTCTTCATAAGCGATAATGGCGCAGTAGGTAGTGCAGCCGGATTCCACGTCAATGGACGTAAGTTTGGTCCCAGCTGTCCAACTCTAAAAAATAGCCTCAGCTTTCGATGCAGGAAAAAATCGTGAAGAAACCACAGCATGATGGTAAGCATTTTCTAATAATGCCCGTCTGGGTAGCTACCACTCTCAAATTTGAAAAAAAACCTGTCACCAAATACCAATAGGTGTGTTCCGGCAGTAACACTTGAGAACCATTATAGGTTTAGTGTGTTTACCATCCTGGACCACATCGGCACTTAACATCAGGTAAGATTGTGTTAAAAGCACTGAGCCTATATTGAATTTAAAAAAAAACCTAGAATTCTATTTTATATACCATAATTCATTTCTGGAATATAAAAATGAAAAATTACAATATTGTCAAAAGAAGTATGGTACCCACCTCGTATGGTAGAGATATTCGGTAAAATCTTTAGCTTTTAGTTTGTATTAACGAGATATTCGGTCGTGTATGTGACAGATTTACTGCCTTAGGTCCACTCCCGTGCTTTACTAGCAATTTTGTGAAAAATGCCGACATATTTATTACGATAGTGGCTATTACAAAGCTCTCGTATGAGCTATCCGGCACCTAGAATGATTAATCGTAGCGAAATTTAAACTCGTTCCTAGAAATAGTATCATAACAGTTTTCAATATTTTTAAACCAGTAAACTTTAAAAATAAAGTATTAAAATTTCTTAATTTACATTATTTAAAATAAGGTTTCTAGATATGTATTGTGGTATGCATGGTGCTAGGGCATCTTCTAATGATGCCCGCCTGGGTAGCTACCACCCTCAAGTTTGAAAACCTGACGCCAAATACCAATAGGTAGGTGTGTTCCGGCAGCATCACTTGAGAACCAGTACCTAGGTTTAGTGTGTTTACCATTCTGGACCACATCGTCACTTATAACATCAAGTGAGATTGTGGTCAAAGCACTATAAAAAGTAAGCCTGTATCGTGAAAAAAATTATTAACAGAATTGGTAAATGCCATAAAATCCGATTTACCGACAAACAAATATTTTACATTTATTTCTCTTGGACATTATGTCTGGGAACAATTTCTAATGTTGGGTAATAACGTAGCTGAATATTAATTGAAGCTAAATCTAGTAAGTAGAAGTTCTTGCTTCTTCTGTTATTCCAATGCAAAGAGCATGGTTTTTAAGAACTGTAATCAAATGGTCTTTCAAGTCTTTAGAAGTACATAGTTACATATTAACTGAAGTCAGTACTTCAGTCCATTTTCTATGATAATTTACCGTTAGCTAGAATGTACCGATTTATTACTCCATACATTGAACAAAAAAGATAATAGCACTGCATAGAAATGGCAGTAACTCGTACATATAACTACCAGAACAAACCGGTAGTAGCCACAACCTTTAGAAAAGCTCAAGATGTCGTAGGAAGGCTCATGTATTGAATTATGTTTATGGTATATTATTTGACTCACGATTTCTAATGTATTCACAGGAACGCTTTAGGTACCTGAGTACCAGTGGCCGCACCCTTTCTCCTACCTATGGCAAAACACTTTGTATCCCTGAACACACAGTACGACATTATATTCTAACTCATTTACTACAACAGCTACACGATTGTGGAACTTTTAACCGTTTGCCCTCAAGATGCTAAGACAATCACCAATTTTAAAACCAAACTCCGTCAATGTTACTTTAATGAACAGGAACAAGAAAATGTTTAAGTGTTTTCTAAAACACGTAAATTTTTATCTATATTTTATCCATAGCTATTTACATAATTAATATGTATGTATCTTATTTATGTTCATTTATATTATTATACTGAATAATATTATACTTATTGTATTTGACTTTTTTAGTAGCTACCTACAAAATAGATATGATTACATTAAAACGCACTACCCACTTCTTTGTATTGACAACACTACCACAGGTTAGCTGGGAGAAAATGCCAAATGGCATTAAGCTCGCCTATGTACAAATTTTATGTGCATTAAAGTTTTTATCAATCTATCTATCTAACCCTGGCTAAACTTTTTAAGTGTGCAGTCTATATTTTAATCTACAATTATCCTACCGGTCTAGCGATCAACAATACAGATTTTTAGTTACTAACAAACTACTAACAACTTACAAATAACGCAAACGCATTTAATAACTGCGTGAGTTGATGAATGAGCTCAGTGACAACACCTTTGTTCCAAAATTAAAAAATCATAATCAAAAATTGTTCAATTATTATTATTATTCAATTTAGGCCTTAGGGCGCTTATGAATGTCAAAACACTACTACTGGTTCGGAAAATAACCCAGGCCAAACACTCTATCTGTTTCCTTTTTTTTATAAATTGGAATTTATATATCATTTGTATATAAAAACTATACAAATCATATTTACAACCGTTGTTAGCAGAAGCACAGAGAATGGTGTAAATTCCAGGTATCACTATCGTTCACGTCATGATCCACCCTGTAATAGCCTTTTGAAATTAAGACTTGCTTGACATAGTACTTGAACTTATTGTCAGGTAAACCTTATTATCAACACCTTTATTATGATACCGCTGTTTGACATGACATGACTGCTCTATGTGCTTATTTTATTTTAATATGTAAAGTATATGTTAGTACTTAACGCCATTTCAAACATTTAAATCTTAATCTTTTGTGGGCTAGAGTTGTCTACTCGGTAAACGTCTTGGCCATAATTATTCCACAAAATTACTAAACACAAAATGCTCTTTATATAATTAGATAATCGAAGATGTTAAATACTATTAATGTTTATTTTGTATTTATACATAAGAACTATTATTACTAAAGTTGTAAATCAAATACTTATCGTCAGGAAACACAGCGGCAACATGTTGGGCGCGCGGCGGAATATGCGTCGACATCAAAGATTGTCCAGACTTAGTAATGGACATAGGGGTGCCAGGTTGTGCGTGGGGTTTCAGAGTCTGCTGCCAAATGCTTAAGTTTGGATCACCTACCGTCGGTATAAAGAGATCTTTAAACGACGCAATGGTATCCTCAATTCACGGTTTAGAAGAAAATTCATTAGAAGAAATTGCTCGGAGAAATTATATTTACTTGATCGATAATTAGTTTGACATATAATGACAATAGAATAACATGTAATAAGTTAATAGTTATGTGCCAAGACAGATATATTTTTAACTAAACATATAAATAAAGAAATATTTTTAATTACAATTTCTAATTTGTAAATTAGTTTACAAGTTATAATTATAACCGGTTATTACAATATATGTATTATAATATATAACTTTTGAGGTAATAGATCACTAAAAACCCATTGAACTGCTATTTAAACAACATCAAATACCTAATAATATTTTACAGATATCTAAGAGAATTAAACATATATTTTAAAGTGAAATAATATGAATCATGGGTTTCGTAAATATCACCTTCAAGTGAATAATGAATTGGAATGGTCTAGATAATCGCAAAACGCACTCTGAACTCGACCTCATCTTCATTTTCAAACAGGTGAGATGTAGGTCAAGCGTCAAGCGTGAAGTTTATAAATATTTTGAGTTTAATATACCTGAACGATACATTACTTTTTAAATATTAATTAATATCTATTAATATTCAGACTCTTGAATGACGTAATCCCAAGTAATTTATTTTCTTACATATTCTCCTAATAAATAATATTGTATGTCTGTCTGACCATTAATTGGCTTATAACTCAAGAATCACAAAAGCAATTTACACGAGCTTTTATCGTTTTTTTTTTATATATATTATATCATATCTATTTTTCTAATACAATTCAACTGTTATAACCCAGAAGAATGGCGACTAAAATTACAAATGAAAGGATTAATTTATTCACAGAATTCACACGATTCAGAATTCTTACGTAAACTTATGAAGATCGACAGGAATCACGTAAGTACGAAAATATACATTATGTATTAGGGCAAAGTAAGGGAAGTCGCGAACTCTCCAAGATAATAAGGATTCTCGGTTCAAATATGGGCCGTTAGTTTGAACGGGTGCCAAATTAGTTTACCTCGCCTGGTACTCATCCTTTGTAGGTAAACGAGATAGATCGTTCAGTGAGAAAATTAATATGGCAATTGTAAATGATTTATTACAATTTATTTTAACAAAGTTTTAATAAAATTCGTTTTAAATCTATTTTTAATAATTAATAGAATTAATACGCAATTTGGTACTGGAATTATGTGACTGTATGTTATACCACTGAATAAATTGTTACATTATCTCATTTTCTGCTGTTTACACGCCCGTGGTGATGTGTTATTAACAACTAGTGTTAATTTTAACAACGGCAGAGTTATTAAAGTATAATAAATTAGCACGTGGAATTATCTTTTAATAATTTAACGTGAACATATGAAAACAAAAACACGATTTTAGAACGGTTTTTATAAAAATCCTCCAACTTTATAATTAGCAACTGCATTAGCAAGCACATATTACATATATTACAATAATCCATCTAACATCTATTTAATCCAATTTTGCTAATTGACATTGAATCAATTTCGAACTTTAGGTTCCCACAAGGATACCACAAAGAGTTGTTCAATCCGTACGTTTGTCTATATCCTTGACCGAACACCTCACATTTATATTCACTCATCCAATTTATAAATGTAATAATGGAATTATTCACAGATTCAATTTAATTTATTAGTGGATCTAACTCATAAACTGATTAAAATCTAAATGTAATCGCTGAATGAATTATTTTGTATTAAAAATACTGATCTCTGAATTTGAAATTGATTTTTTATCCTCCACAAATATTTACTCATGAAATAACCAAATAATACAAACTAACTAATTTAAAGTACCTAATTATTACTATTTTTTTAAACTGACCAAACGCTGTTGATCAGATGCACCTTGGCAGCTTCACTAGACATGGGGCGAGCGCTTAAGGCTCTCAGCCTAAAAGTGGTAGCAAACGTAAGAGCTCCAAAATGGTACGAACGTCGGCTTGAGCTGCTACCCGTGATAAAAGTTTCGCGGAATTTGCCCCGCGCTAACCTGACGGTTAATAAACCTGTCAAGAAAAAGGTCCCTTACAGAACCCACGTAAACGTATAGTGCGCAAGTATGTCTGTACAGTACGATGCGTGTGATGCTAGTGTATGCGGTGTTACTGTATCGCGCTGAAGGCGGCTACACGAGCTGTCTCAGATGGGGTCATACCGTATCTTTACAACTGCCAGAGAGGGACCCGGAGTGTGTGTAGGAGCAAAGTTAGCTGCCCGTCCCAGACGGCGGCAACAGTGGTGGTGGCGCCTTGTCTTGTCACAATGCCGGGTTTTCACAAGTAGTATACGGTTGATACGATCCATTCGAAATCTGCTACACTACATTGGCTAATCAAGTTTACAAGTTAAATCAATTGCTATTTATTGTGTGCCTCATAATTTTCACTTAATTGCGTTTTTCGTTTAATGTACTTCTTGGGGTATACGTATTAGTTCTTTACCATTTTCAATATACAAGTATAACTCTTATCGCTAACTCTACATAAATTCCAATCACACTGTCTATTGTCAGTGATTTATTCGCAAAACCACTGTAAATAACGTCGTCCAAAATTACTACCAAACATTCTTGGGCTCTAATAAATTGTTCAATAGGCAGGTTAATTAGACAATTCCTTCGAATGGCACCACGTAAATCGCAATGGCCTTTCACGTGAATGGTTCGTGGAAAACAATTATGTGGAAAATAAATGAATTCTTAACAGGGTTAACGCGATAGTAATCATAAATTAGTCGCTAGGTTGAATAACTGCTACAATATAATGTACTACTGAAATTCATATAAAATTATCTGCACTAATATAGTTTGCTACTAAATTAATCGAAATTTATTTACACACATTCTTGCAGAATACTTAATCGAACGTTGGAATAAATTGGCACGCCTTTGTATCAAACTAGGTATAGTTATTACTACTATCGAAAAATCCAAATATTCTAGATTATTATTTAATGTTGTAAATATGTTGACGTGTTAAACAAATGCTTTTTAAGGTGTGTGTTTTTTTATTATTATTATTTAGTAAAATACACGAGTAGCTAGTTAGCTGATGGGTGTGTATCAAATAGCTTGGAGATAAGGACTTCCTCATCCAATCTGTTCTTAAAGCAGTTGGAGCCATAACAACCTTTTCTGGGAGTTTGTTCCATGCTGCAACCACTCTGTTAAGCAAGAAGTGCTTCCTTAGGTTTCTCCTCGCTGAGGTTTCCCAAAGTTTCAAGGAATGACCTCGTAGGTGTTTATTTTCATTTGGCTTCTACATACATATCTTTAAGGTTGGGCACGTCGAATTTTATAAGTTTCGATTAATCTGACCCTTTGTCTACGCTGTTCTAGTGTTGTAAGGCCAAGGTTTTTTGAGGCTCTGTTCATAGTTTAAGTTACACACCGTCTTGGTAGCCCTCCTTTGTACATTGTCAATGAGCTTAATGTCATTTTTTGAGCTATTAAATGTAAGTGTTGATTTTATTTTTACTACTTTTATATTTAATTGTATACTTTTATGTAAAAATTTATTAATATACTTATCCATTTCCTCCTTTCAATAGACACTACACTACGAAATCCTCAAAGGAACATGAAGTGAAAACAAAATCACCAACACTAATTTATTCTAATTCGCAAGAGGCGCTTCTTTGCGTTCTATATTTATAACTGTAGTTCGTACAACTATATACATTGCATGCTCGAACGGAAGCTTTAAGGGAATAAACACGGTCGGGCCCTCGGAATTCCGCCCCGTTTGTCGGTCTGTATGCAAATGTTCACTACTATACATTTTACTATTTGTATTCAAGCTAATTGCTTTTCCTTTCGCCGCCACTCGAACGAACACCATCGTTTGTTTCTTTGTATTCCAGACACCTTATCGACATTGTTAACTGTATTGCTACAATGAACTATTCAGCCTGATTTATGCTAAAATGCCGGTTAATGCTTTTAAACGCTCCTTCCGTTAGTGAATATTTAAGGAGTTGACTGCTATTACCGGCAGATAATTACTACCTACCTGAATGTATTTTTAATAGCAACTATAACTCAGTGGGAATCGTTATATTTATGGATGTCATGAAGTCGTAATTACCTACATATTTCTGGTTAAATTTCAATAACATTAGTTGAAAATATGTTTCAACAAACTAATGACATGATGATTAAATATTTTGTTTAGATTAGTTTCTGAGTTAACGCGGGTAGCGTATTATTTAAAAAAAAAGATCATATTTTTTATGCAAAGTAAACAGATTTGTAATTGGTTTTAAATGACATTACAATAAAACCACAATCTCGTATGAAATAAATTTAATAAACGAATAGTGAATCTTTTTACGAAAGTATATTATCTATTATTAATCATATGACATAAATTATTCTTATTTAGTAAAAATTATCAGACGTTATAGTAAACTGTGGCTAAACTAATTACGCTCATAGCATATCGCTACACTGCGACATAGCTGATGTCAACCGCAACAACGCATAGCGGTATGTAAATCAAATAACCAAAGATATACTTTGTTTAATTTTGTTTTTAATATTTTCTCAATAATAATATATTTTTAATATAATATAGGATGATTTACCTTGTTAATACACTTGTGGTAGAGGTTTTAGTGTCCAAGATAGAGGAAGGTTTGCTTAGTTGGCTCGGCCATGTGGAGAGGATGGATGAAAGGCGATTGACGTAACGAATTTATAAGGCGTGGGTGACTGGGCACGTAGGTAAAGGTCGATCTAGGCGAACGTATTTTGATACGTTCTTCTGACCACGTCTTAAATAAAGGCCAGGAGAAAAGTACGCATAACCGGCGAGCATGTATGAAATCGCTCATGAAAGTAGAGGAAACGAAACAGGTGTGTCAAGATCGTAAGCAAGTGGAAGGACGTAACCTTTACATACCCCCACGGGAGGTAGGCGTGATACTATGTATGTATACTTATATTTCTAATTAAAATTAATAACAACAGAGTTTATATGCTATGCTATGAACAACAAAAATAGTAATATGTTCTAGATATAGACGAAATTATACTGAATATACTAAACACTTACTATGAATGTAATACAAAACATTTGTAAGGGACATTATTTTATAATACTTTAGTGTTTAAAAATATTAAAATTTTGTAATCTAATTATCGTAGATGACGTATGTCAAAAGTAAAAAAGGTTAATAATACATGTAATGTTTGATAAATCTGATTTCAGAATAATAAAAAAAAACCGAAAAACTGCAAACACTTTCACAGAAAAGATTGATTTGTTTAACAACCCAAAAGAATAACAAAACAATTGGAATTAAACATTTTTAATATTATCTATGATTTAAATCGGCATAAACCTCTCTAAGGCATTAAGTAAAAAGTACCTACTACAATGAATAACGAAACGGAAAAATATTAACAGACAATTTTTTTAAAGGAAGCGCATTAGTAGAAATGGATCAAGTTTCTTGGCTTCGAGTCAGACATGAATTTCATTTTAAATTACAAAGTTGAAACTTAATTTTTCAAGGGGTTACTGAAATTTATTCGTAAATCCCTTTTCAAACACTAAAAATTAGCAATTTAGTATTATTATATTATAATTATATTATATTATATATAATCTATTCATATTATTCTGTATAAACATCTAGGTATTTATGGTAATTTGCGTTATACTTTATTTTCCATAAGATTGAATGTTGTATTTTACACAAAATAATAAAAAGCCTATCTATATATATATATAAATCTTCTATGCGTGTGTATGTGACTAAACTCCTCCTAAACGGCTGAACCGATTTTAATCAAATTTTTTGCGTCTATTCCTGAGGATTCGGGAATGGTTTAGATTCACAATTTGGTCCGATTTAATTTTTTATATATGAAACGCGAACGAAGTCCCTGGCACAGCTAATTGTTACATAAATAACTTGTACGATGAAAATTAATTGGTATCGATGCTAATACATACGTAAGAATAGTTATCAGCTGATACATACATGTAATATTATATTTCCCAATATCAACAGATTTGTAATAACACTTTCTGAGAACATTTCTACATTATGGAATCTGTTTTCTCAAAATCATATAATTTAAATATTATGGTAAAATAAATCTCTATTAACCACTGACCTAAAATAACATTGAGATATACGAGGACGGTGTTACCGCGAAAGTTAAGTAACAAAGTTATTTTTTCTATGTTTATCCATACACTGCGGTAGTTCAACCTTCATGGTACTAATTCCAAATTTGTGCATTTTGTCCAACATTTAGTACCATCATCTAAATATATTCAAACCTTAAGTACATTCATTAAACCTAACAACAATGAGGTGAAATAAATTACATGGTAAATTAATTCATAGCGCTTGAAATGGAATTAATATTCTAGCAAATTGTCACTTAGTAATCTACGTTCAATTTAGAAGTCATTACGCTAAATTAAACATGCATAATTAAACAAATATTTTAACATAAGGGTATTCGTAGGTAGATTTACTGAGATCTCATGAATTTTGAATATAATATTCAAATGGAAAAAGAATATATTAAATGTTTCTGTATTATATATTAAGATATCAAAGGTATTAAGAAAATAGGGAATGAAGATATAGAGAGCGACATAAAGACTGTGGAATGAAATAAGAAAATGTATGAACTCAAGATTTTAGGACCATAATGAATTAATAAACAAAAAATAATAATAATTTATTTCAAACATAACATGACAATAATTATAATAAGATTCGATTTGTGTTTATACAATTAATATGTTCGTAATATATAATAGTTTATTGAAAACCCCCGCACTAGAGCATTCGCCCTGTATCGCGGGAGTGTCATAAACAATACATGCACTTAACTCAAATAATTATGAATACTTAAAACACCCACTACCATGTTTAATACAATAATTTATTATATGAGACGAGTGTTCAACACGCCTGAAGCCGCCGTGTGGTCACGCATCATTTCAAATAATTTCTCCATTCCTAATCAAGTTTCGTGTGTACTCGTTATATTTGTCATATTCATTTTTCGGTTTCTATGTAATCTAAGTCCTGTAGCCAACTTATCAACTTTTTCTTCGCTTCATATCTATTTAGGTTGAAATAGACACGTTAATTAGGTAATTACTATAAATGGAACCAACCGCCTTAATCGCTTTTACCTCTCACGTAAATGGTCCATGCAATACATTTCCGAGAGAAATGCATGAATTTTTAATAAGTCAAGACGTTAAACTAACATTAATACGTTACGAAGAACTACTATCAAAAATGTACCATAAAACTATTCGTAGGTACTATAAAAGCTATTGCATTTTATTATCGTTGAATATATATATACGAAAATTAATTTACTTTCTTTATTATATTATTTACACCGGACGAAATATTTACGTCCATTCATCCATTAAACTGAAAGACGTCCACAAAGACGTGCACACGTCCACGTCCACGACAAAGATTTCTATAGTAATCAGTCTTGCGCCATCTGCATTCAGCTGACTTCCGCGACCTTCACCAGGTCGTCGGTCCAACTTGTGAGAGGACTACCCACGCTGCGTCTTCCAGTACGCGGCAATCGTTCAAGAACCCGTTGGCCTCGTCGTGCATTGGTTCTAAGAGCAATGTGTCCAGTCCATTACCACTTAAGCTTGGCAATTCTTCGGGCAATGCCGATTACTTGAGTTCACCTGCAAATTTCTTCAATCCTGATTCGACCACGCAGTGCAACTCAAAGTATAGCCCTTTCCATTACCCTTTGGGTAACTTTGATCTTTCTAAATTAATATTTACAAACAAATATAACATTAAAGAAGACGTTATTTTGGACAAAAGGTTCCCTTTGTGACGTAGAAAAGAAATATTTAGAGTCGGTATTAACAATCGTTTTCATACCACACGAGTCTTGGGTGTTCCACTCAAATCAAGTGGAGCACAAAATACATACGTTCGAGTAAAGCTAAGTCCGCTTTAAATCGTATTAGCCCATTAGGATTTACAATTTATTATTAATATACATAAGTCCGTATTTTCTTTTTAAATTTAGTAGTATTTTAATCAATATAGTAAGATATGATTTTGCTTTGACACTATCTTATATTATTAGAATTAGAATTATACATTATCAGAATTCCATGCTACTTAAGAATTTGTCGGTATATATTATTAAAAAAAATGGCACATAGAACTAACTGTTAATACCTATGTAAATAAGTTGATACTTATCCAATAAAAAAGTCACTTTCTTGTAAAATTAAAATCATCTGTCGTATTAACGATTAATATTATTACGTAATAATTTACCTGTATTTTCAACATATATATAATAACTTTACTCAATCTAAGAATCAAATCTCTCCATTCCATTTCAGGATTACTAAACGCCATATGGATGTTTCCGACAATTCGTAATCTTTAAATGTGTGCGAAGCATTTCTCATCTTTGTTAATTATAGCAGTCATATATACGTATCCAAATCTATTTATTTTAATAATCTATACTAATAAATAAAATTGGAATATCTGTTTGTAATGTCAAAATTAATTGTTTTTACTAAATAGGTATGAATGTATATAAGATACCTATACCAAAAATACAATTTAAAAATTTTTGTCTGTTTGTTACGGGTAATCTCCGGAACGGCTGGACGGATTTTGACGGGGCATTTTTTGGTAGATAGCTGAAGTTACTATGGGTAACTTAGGGTACTTTTAATTTTCGAAAGTAGTTAGGGGAGCGTAAAAAAAACTTATTGAATAAAATCCGATATGATTCAATGCACAGTTTTACGAGAAAGTGCTTGAATTTATAAGAAATATATTTACTTTATCTTAGTACTAAACAAAATTAAGGTTTCGTATAAAAAAATAAAATGGAGTGAAGAATATATGAAACGCGGGTGCAGCCGCAAGGACACAGCTAGTATATTATAAGGGGTTTCAAAAGAAGAGAGAATTAGTTTTTACCAAGCGAGCGCGTAGAGATATCGGTCTTACCGCCACTTACAATGAGCTTTCATTTTGGCTATGCGTTGATAAATAGGTAAATTGAAGTTCGAGTAATGGCCATTTTGTAACAGTGTTTTTAGTTTTTTCTAATGTTACCAGACTTTAGGTATAAAATGAGTTAAAATTGGATGTTACTCAAATGACTATGAAGAAGACAATGTTCGCAGTTTCACTACGAGAGAAATAACGACATCAGTAAAATAAACTAAAGTAACGGACATTGCACGAAGAATTGCCAAACTTAAATGGCAGTGGGTGGAGCATATTATTCGTAGAACCGATGACCTATGAAGCCAACGGGTTCTCGAGTTTCAACTGCTTGCTTGAACAGGAGCGTAGATAGACTCCGAAAAACGAAGGTCAACGACCTGATGAACGTTGCGGAAAACCGCTGAATGAAGGTGAAGTAAGACCAGTCGGAAATCCTTAGTTCCTGAAGGACCTCTTTTGACATTTCTCTTATTAATACTTAAACTACACTGTTAGTGTTCCAACATTTATCAACTTTTTTAAATGGATACTTCCTTTACATTATTCAGTTTATATAAACAATAATTCAGAGAATTACTTTTGAAATTGAAGCAAGTAGGTACGGGAATAGCTTTTTCATTTTTACGATGCAGGTTTGAACGGACGCTTAAAGAGAATAAGCACGCTTGGGCCTCGGAATTCCGCCCCGTTTGTCAATTTGTATGCAAATGTACCGTAGAATTCAATATTTTTCTATTTACATTAAAGTTAATTACTTTACCTTTCACCAATACAATTCAAATTGTCAATGTTTCTAATCCTTTATCGATATTATCGACTGGGATGTACCTTCTACACTTTTCAAAAAAAATATTAAAAAAAAAAACTTACTTTATAATTATGAGTTTTTTCTAGCAGAAACGAGTGCCAATAATAATTTTAGTAAGAAACCATTGATTACATATCCTAATGTAACTTCAAACCTTATGTAAGATCAATAATGCTCATTAATATTTATTGTAGTTTCCAGAACTTTGTTCCAAGAGAACAGTAGATAATTACCTAATTCACTTGAGACCGTACCTTCAACATTCTGGTGACGCGCGATTCTCAGACGTAACTGAGTAAATATTTTATTAGGCGAAGTTCTCCCGAGTTAAATGGATACAATCAAAGTTGTGACATGGTAGGAGGCTCTTTGTGATAGGTCTCTTTTGGAACACCATTTGTTATTCATGTTACTGTTAAACTATTTGCCACTTGGTATGATCTAATCTTAATCAAGATAATCTTGGTATGATCTTGGTAATTAAGTAATTATAGACGCTTAGCTATAACTTTATTATAACTTAAGTGGCAGTGGGCTGCATAGCTCGCAGAATCGAAGCCCGATGGGGTCAACGGGTTGTCGAATAGCTACGATGCACTGGAAGACGTAGCGTGAGAAGGCCCCCCAAAAGGTGGACCGACGACCTGGTGAAGGTCGCGGGAAGCCGCTGGATGCGGGTGGCGCTAGACCGGCCGTCGTGGAGATGTTTGGGGGAAATTTATGTCCAGCAGTGGACATCTTTCGGTTGAATGGATGGATGGATGAAGACACTTCATTGAAACAGTTGATTTTTGTCATCAAATGCATATGAATTTGTAGATCACCTCGTGGTAACTTCATAACAAAATTATAATTTTTGATATAATCCGCTTGGAACGATCACAGTGGTCTTTCAACATTTTTATAACAACAATTGTCTTTTATTATATTACATTCATAAGAATATTAAATTTGCACGTTTTATAAGATAAAGAAATAACTTATACATTTTTTCTCTACAAGATGGAAGTAAGAAAAAGCTAGGCAGCCATGTTGAGTGCCGACAGAAATTACAAATCGAAGCTTTGGAAAAACTCTATTTTTGATCATGAAATTTCATAACTGCTTAATTTAAATTATTAACATAACCTAATATTTAACATATAACATTTGTCTGGTGTTTACATCTATTGGCGCTCGGATCAATGATTGTGTACATTTTCATACAGTTTATTCATAATTAAAACATACAATAGGCTGTGTAAATAGAATATTTTATCTTCTCTGAGCGTCAGCACTTAGACGCCATCTTATAATATACATCTAGTAGCAAGTTCACGCCTGACGTTATAGCATTGGTAACGCGAATCTACATATGAACTTGACTCTTAGCAAGAATCGCTCAAAGCTGCTAAAGAAGTTTTCATTTCAAAAAAACCTTCTCTGCTTCGTTGTTTCATGTAGCGAGAGGACATGATTTTTTTAAAGAATCGAGATGGGACACTACTTGTATGTAACGTCTTTATTCTAATTGTATACTTCAGTTTAATACAATAGTTTAGTTATCGCTCAGATAACTATAGCTAATTATATTCCACTAGTGAAATAAATTAAAACATAAATAAATGGTAAACTAAGCTTACCATTAAGTAGCTTATTAATACGTGCGTCTTAATTTTTACACAAAATATTATGCAACGGAAAAGTAAGGCATTCGAGAGGTTAAATCAAGAAAATATGTTGACATCCAATATGTTGCCAACCTCATTCTTCAGATCCGAACACAAAAAAAAGGATAATAATGCTGTTCTATAGTAAAACAAACTAGTAAAGTAAAATTTATAATTTCTTACACTGTATAGGCTTAATGCTTTGTCCACAATCTCACCTGATGTCGAGTAATAATGTGGTCCAGGATGGTGAACACGCTGAGCCTAGAGTTTTCTCAAGTGACCCATCTATAGGTATTTCGCGACAGGGTTTTTCAGACTAGATGGTGGCAGCTGCCCAGGCGAGTATTATTCGAAAATGACACAATACGAAATTTCGATATATTTATAATTGTCAGAAAGAAACTCAAAGATCTATAATGTAACATTTTAGTGCCCTAATCAATTTTAAAATTAAATACTGTATTTAAAATGATTATACGCAACCACAATAAGCTTACACATTTTGGTAGGCTCGTTAGCCTTATTATAACCGACGTGCTTAAATTTTACACTTCCACCCAGCAACGATGAGAAGTAATAACATTTTGTGTGTTTTCGTATTATTCCTACATTTTGTTTCGTTTTCACAATCCCCTTGGGGATTGGAGATAACTGTCAAAAGAAACTATATAAGTAGCTCTCTGTATATATATATTTTATTCTTGTCACGCAAAGAATAACAAATAGAATAATTCTATTCATGAATGTAAGACAAAAGTTTTCGCTTATTTACTTATAAATTATTATAACGTAAATATCGTAGGTAATTAATATTCAATAACATGTTATATATGTTAATAAAGTTAACTAGTTATATCAAAATTCCTCTTTCAATTCTTGCCACAAATCTGGCAGATGTAACACGTACATACATGCCTAAGGTTTATTTCTCCCTTAAACATCGGTTAAGTTTCCGAGACCTTGGTCACTCTTAACGGATCGTAAATCGAACATTTTTATGAGGCAGTCGTTTAGCAACATTGCTATACTTTGTATTTATTATTACTTAACTCTCTCTCTCTCTTAATATATCACAGCGTAAAGTACTGAATTTATTAGTTTCAAAATATATACCGTTAATTCTTTATTGTTTATTTTTAAACTCTAAAGTAATGTATACCTATCTATATGGTTATATCACTCTAACATAGAATAGAAACCATAGAGACGCTGGTATACCATTTTCTAATGTCAGCCTAGTTTACTTAGAGGTTTTCTATAAATCACGTGATCTTTTTTGCAAATTTACGATTTATCCCCCTGCCATAAACAAAATCACGGGTATTTTTTATTGTACTTTGTACATCATAAAATTTTTCAGAATATTATCTTTCAATAAATGTATAGTTGCATAACCTATATGAACTTCTCGTTTAAAAATTTAATATCTTGTGATTTTATCGAATCCCTTCTTCCACCTTTTTGAAAGCCATGATTAATGAACGATTTCTTATCAGCTTCGAGTTTGAAATTCCAGGAGCATTGCTTGACCGCCTGTAACTCCTTAGGTTTAGTGTATTCACCGTCATGTAACATCAGATGAGATCGCAGTCAAAGCGGTCAAACCTATTACAGTAACTCGTACAAACAAGCATAAAGCAAGATTAATGCACGAGAAGCCTAAGAAGTGTAGCCGGCATGAGATAGATAAAGTAAGGGATAGTTGTGGTGTGTGGTAGAGGATGTAGTGGCATGTAGAGAGAATGGATGAAAAAAGATTGACGAAACAAATTTACAAGGCGAGTGTGACAGGTCAAGCTGGTAAAGGTCGACCTAGGCGAATATATCTCGACCAGATCGAGGACGTCCTAGAGAAAGGTCAGGTCAAAAATACCCTTAACCGAAGAGCATGTGCTAATGAAAGTAGAAGAAGCGAAAGATGTGTGTCAGGATCGTAATAAGTCCAAGGATGTGGTCTCTCTGTACACTTACGGGATAGAGACGTGAATTTATGTATAAAAAATAATAACGATATTTAAATAAATAACAGTTTCTTGAAAAATGTATATCGAAACTTAATAATGTTTTGTGTTCCAAGTAGATAATAGCTAAATTAATTATATAATTGAGAAACTTCATGTTACGTCAAAATTTCAGTTAAATGTGTCATTTTCTTTTAAAATAAGTTTTTAAAAACTGTTTGTCAATTATTGAAGATTTGAGAAAACCATATAATATTCAAAATTAATTTATTTCCAAAAGCTACCGAACAAAAAAATATAATATCGGTTGTCAAAGAGAAAATGCACTGAGCTGTTTTATATTTGTACTATAAACTATGTGTAAAACTATATACTTAAGTAGTGTATTGGTTTATAATATTTAACCGCTTGAGCACTAACCTGGCGTTTACGCCAGCTTTCCATTGTTTTCCTATTGTCTCTTTTTTATGGGTAATCGACATATTAAATAAGCAAACAAAATAAGAGATATATCTAATTAAGATGAAATATGCTTATAAAAGATTATTCAAATTGTTGGTCATTACTGCGAACGAAAAATTTTTTCTACACTTTTATGTTTATTTTAAGAGTTAACATCCATACATCGCCATACGCACACTTAACCCGTGTTAGTGGAGACTTATGCTTATGTGAATATATTTCCCGTATGAAATTACTAATTTCAAAATGTGTTTTTTTATATTTAAATACACATTCCTACGACATATTCGTTTTACTTTAAAAGCTATAGTATTATAAAAGTAATTTAAAAAAAAATGACAAAACAAACTATGTGTAACTTGCAATGATCACTTATTTTATAATAATAATAATAGTAGACCAAACATTCTAAGTGTAATCGTAAACCTGATTGGTAGAACTAAATAAATAAAATGACATTCATTTCTACTTTCTCAGACTCAACTTTCTTGTCTATACTATATATCTTACTGATAATAAAGTGGACATTTAATTTTATTTAGAGTTTTTATGACAGTTGTGTATTTTAGACGTTACTTATCTTTAATCTGACATTTAAAACAAAGTATCTCTGTGTGTGTATGTCCGTATATAACTGGCAATGGGTTTACCGATTTTGATGAAACTTTTCACACGGGACGTATATGCCAACGAGCTGCTAATAGGTTATATAGATTTTAGAAATTATTTATACTAATAAATAAAATTGAAGTGTTTGTTTGTAATGTGATTTTTTTTAACAAATGCATATGAATTTATGTATGAAAACTATACCAAAAATACAATTTTTTAAATTTGGTCTGTCTGTCTGTTTGTGTCGGGTAATTTCCGGAACTGCTGGACGCATTTTGACGGGACATTTTTGTTAGATAGCTAAAGTTATTCCTGGTAACTTAGGGTACTTTTAATTTTCGAAAATAATTAGGGCTCCGCGTAAATAAATAAAACAAATAAAAAAAATAATAAAATTCGATTCAATGCACAGTTTTACAGCAAGTCCTTGAATTTATGGGAAAGATTTTTACTTTATCTTATTACAAAAAAAAAAAAACGGTTCCGTACAAAAAAAATTAGAACGCAGTGAAGAATATATGAAACGCAGGCACAGCCGCGGCTACTCAGCTAGTTTTTAATAAATTTGAAATAACTTAATTTTTTTTAAATAAAATCATACATGTATATAATAACTTGAAATAAATCACTTATCATTTCCAGTCATGTATAATAAAAATAGGTCAGCAGAATTGATTTCTTGCTCACCCCAACAAAGCAATAACAATGATTGAGGGAGGGAGCTTTTCTATAGTGCTATCTATTTACCACTACTAAATGTCATTCTCCACTTGTTAAATGTTCATAGATATTGAAAATTGAAATCTTTTGATGCTTCGGATAAAGATTCATAAACAATACAAACCTAAAAATGAAATTTGAATAGTGTTTGCGAATGCTGTCTGCGTGATCTGTCAACGGCCAGTAAATAATATCTGAAGCAATAGCCGATGTTGTTTTCTTCAATTTCAGTAATTTCATAAAATGTCACAAAAGTTTATTAATTTGAAATTAATAGATCGATTAACACACTCGATTAAGAAGATGGTACATATCGTTAATATTTTCAGATAACATAAAGAAGCACATTAGAATAGATACTTTTTACGACGATGAGCGATAGGTTATTTTCAGAGAAAGTTTGTTATGAGGAATGCGTTACTGATTATTTTTATTTAAAAAAATTAACCACTATCAAATCTCGAATCGGATCATAAATAAGGCACACTTATAAGACAGCGTCCACTATACGATGATAATAAAACTACTATAATTCGTTTTTCAGCTAAGCACTTTAAACCTTCGAAACTTCAAAATTTTATTCATCTTTACAATAACCTTTTCTTAAAGTTTATTATTTAACGAATAGCACGTGTAGGTAAAATAGTATTGGATAATTGAATAATATGGAATAAAAAAGGAGAAATTAAGAGATGACGGCTAATAAGAACGGGGCGTATGGAAGAAGCAAACATACTTTGCCGACCCCAAGTGAGTTGGGAATAGGGCATGAGAATGATGAATTATTAAAACGAAAAGATTTGAAATGATAATTATAGTATCTAATATTCTTAAGTAATATAACACAGTAGAAACCAGCTACGACGAAAAATTACTTAATTAAATTTATACCTACAACATTCCATTAATTCAACTGAAAGACGTCCATTGCTGACATAGGTCTCCCCTAAAGATCACCATGACAGCCGATCTTGCGCCACATGCATCCAGCGGATTCCCGCAACCTTCATCGAGTCGTCGGTCCACCTTGTGGGGAGCCTACCCACGCTATGTCTTCTAGTGCGTGATAGCCATTTCGAGAAACACAGATCTACGTGTGGTGCCGGCTTAGGATATTACCACCCCATATCTTCCCGTGGGTGTCGAAATGGCGACTAAGGGATAAACCAGGGTACGGGCAGCACCATCCTCTGAGTACCCGAAACACCTGACTGCGATGGCCAACCCGCCTGCCAAGCGTAGTGATTATGGCAATCACCCCCCTAATGAACGACACACTAAAAAACCTACAGCATTAAATACATTAATTCAATGAAATTGTAAAATGTCAATATCATCTGCACAAACATTCACTTAGTAACGATTTAATGAACTACAAACATTTCTCGTGCAAATCGATATTTTAATTCAGCACCATTAGCTTTCATTGATTACCGCCGGTATTACAAAGGAATAAGCTACGATTCATTAACTTCTCACTTCATTGCCGCACGTTTCCAGATAGACGGTTGGGGATTGGATATTTTATTTTGTAGACACTACAGAATCCGGCGCTTCTTATTTAAATCGTTCTCGAGTAAATAAAGCGAGCGAGAATTATTGAAATACGATAGCAGTTTTACCATTGTGTCAGCTACTGAGTAACTACTATTACACGGCTCTCTAGACAGCGATATTAAACTGAGACTTGAAATATGCCATATAGTGATACGGATGAATGGCTGTCATTATCCCTCAAGTACAATAGACGAACGAGAAACCTTCGAGTTTGGTACGGCTTCGGTTATGTCAATATTAAATGCAAACGGATCATGCATTTCCTTTCAGTTGTTGTAATTAAAATATATTCGATTAATTTAAAGTTGAAATTATATTTTTGTTACCTTTAAAAGAAGACACGCAGTATGTAAAGTATTCATTAAACATAGCGCACGAAATCAACATATAAATATTATTTTCATATTACTATCGAAGTCAACAGAAGTGACGTTTTAAAGTCTACTACAGAACTAACGTAATAAATTGAAGCAGTAATTATAAAATCCAAATACGACATTATTAACTTTGCCTTATATTCCACAAAGTGTATGATTTTTGTAATTAATTTGTACCTGCAATCATTCGTTAGTTAGAACGTAACACTTAAAATCTATAGAGTGAATTATTTGTTACAGGAGAGAGGATGGAAAATGAGAGAAAAGTCAAACAATGACAGCATGTCCCCGCCGCGAGCGATGACCCTGCAGTGCGCCGGGGGTCGCGCAACACCCGCGGCGGGTCCCGCACACACCGCCGCGAACCTTCTCAGACCCCTAATGCCATATTTTGTACAAGATTTCACGCTTATTAGGCTATTTCTACATTCATTGCGGGTAATATCGTGTTTATATCAAGCCGCTGAAGTCTCCCTACCGCGGTTGCAAACGAACATTAATTTATCAAAGCGTCCGCTAGTCAAATTAAAAGCAATTGTGAATAATATATTATTAAGCTTTCGAACTAGGACACTGTATTATGATGTTAATTCGTTTTTAGTGAAAACAATAGTGCAATTATTCGTCGTTGCCAAGTGTGTTGTGAGTGTTGCAAGGTCTCGAAGATGTCGACGGCGCGTTGCAGGCAATAGACTCGTGAGGCTATTGCTTCTTCTGTGGCTTAGTGGATGTGGGGGTTACAGCGAAGGTCGGCGGGACAATGACCTTCATATCGGTGGTATATTCCCTATGGAAGGCGAAGGCGGTTGGCAAGGCGGACAAGCTTGTATGCCAGCCGCTGAGTTAGCTCTAATTGACGTCAACGCGAGATCTGACCTATTATCCGGGTTCAAGTTGTTACTACACAGTAACGATAGCAAGGTAATAATTTTTTAGATTATCAATTATTATTTTAGGTTAATAATTAATTACAATATCTAATTGTTTCTGGAAATACCGAGAGGCAGAGAAAAGCTGTTATTCTCGCTTTGCAGACACATTCGATGGAATGCAGACAGATAGACAGTATTGCTTGAGAATCTCCAAGTGTAGTGTATTTACCATTGCGGACCACATCGCCACGTAACATCTGATGAGATTGTGGTGGTCAAAGCACTAGGCCTATACAATATAAAAAGAATACACAAAAACTACATTAAATATCTAAAATAATTACAAATATGGTAGGACCTTTTTTTACGTGGGGAGTTGCATTTATGCATTCTCATATTAGCTCTAATCCGAGAGAACCCTCTTCCGGATTAGAGCTGGTAGTGGGTATGCGGTACTCGCCTGACATGGAGCCCTGGCAATACCCAGTAAAACCCCACGGTACCATCCGCCACCTTCCTGGGGCAATACGGGACTAATCCAGCATACTCCGCATCGCCCCGGTGACTGGGCTGACAGGGCAGCCTGGCAGCAACTGCCCCCCCCCCCCCAAATATGGTAGAACCTGCCGAGAAAACACGTATTGTAATTTGATCACAAAATTTTGATCGTATTGCAAAGTGGTACGATTCTAATCAACGTAATGCGCATAACATGTCGTCAGTCTATTAAATGTCAGGCACGGTACCTAATCCATTAAGTTAAAAACGGACCAGCTGACTGCCCTGTAATTAACAAAAAGGGATCGTATTCCAATCCAACAGTAGGCCGCTATAAATTCGAAATGAACTAAATTCATAGGCTTTTGATATTACAAGAGGGTTGAGGCTGACGTTCGATTCAATTATTGAGAATTTATGAATGGCTCACGGAAGAAAATTTTATTGGATAGAATTTCCGAGCCCGTTGAAGGTAATTCCCCATTTTTATTGATTAATACGTATTCACTGACGGATTGTTAAATTCGGATCAATTTAATATTGATTAAGGAGATTGGTGTCCAACATTTTGAAGGGACGATCGCATCAGAATGGATTAATGAATTATTGAGGCTAAAGAAGCGCATAACCGTACAAGAAGTTACGCAAAATGATTTTGATGTTACTGTCGTTAGAAGTATTACATTAATATTTATAAAAATTCTTACTTTCCTTCAAGTATCCTCATATATTTAAAGCTCCTTTTATTTTACGCTCTAAGCTCTTTCAACTTGACTAAAACGAATAAACATACTGCCTATGTTATAAATTTAAAGTAGATACTCTTAATGTAGATTTAGATCATGTATGTCTTTTTTTCGATTACTCGAATATGTTAGTGTAGTAGATTGCCAGATTTAGTGCGATTGACTCTTACTAGAATCTTATTTTATCTCAATTATTTAAAATAATAAATAATATTATATTAAAGTAACAAAATGGATCATATTTTGATGTCTCATTTTCAACTGATTTAATGCATCCCCGTTAAAAATGTAAAACTATGACACTAAAATAATTGATAACTTGATTTAGATTCCCGATATTCTTATTATCCTTAAAGTGTTTCTCTATTGGCTAATTTACTGGAGAGACTCCATTATATCTTGATTGTTTTTTTTTTATTTTTCTTAATATCTCGAATTTCATTTGTTGATTAATTTACAAAAATTAGGCCACTTTCGAAGAGAAACATCGCGCACCATTTGCGTCCTTATTCTTATTTCAAATGAAATCATAATTTGTAGCCGAATGATAAATGAACACCGATCAAAAGCTTTTTAGAATATTCTTCTTTTGTTATGGGGAATACCTTTTTTGAATGCTATCGTTATTATAAATACTTACAAATTTGTATTATGATAAGATCATTAATTTGCAATGCGATGTCAATAATTATAATCACTTATTACTTTTGTTATTTAATTATTATCATTAAATATAAAAAATGTAATATTTCACAAATGTATTAAAATCAAAGTAAGGGTTTAAAAATGTTTACAAACTACACAAAAGTGCGTATTTATGAAGATCGAATTCTACCACTTATTCAGTTCTCAGACAGCTGTAAACCTTCTTGATTTACTTTTTATCGCCGAAATGCCCATAAACAGTTATTTTGAGAGATTTAAATAAAACCTTACATTTATCATTATTTTACAAAATAATTTGCATTAATCCATTTCCTGCATGTAAAACATAAGAATAACATAAGTTAATTATAGTTCATTTTTTCAACACAAGGTACAAATTTTTTTCTATGTTCCGGTATTATTTATATTGATTTAAATATTACTAATTGAACCTAATGAGTTGAATTAACAGTTTCTATGCCTAAACCAAATCAATCAAATTTATTTGCATTTGTTACCCAATTTACTTGATATCATATGGCATGATTAAGTCATTAAAGTGTTATATTTCATTACCAGTGCGAGCCAGGTTTGGGTGCTAGCGTCATGTACAACCTGCTGTACAATCCACCTCAGAAGTTGTTGTTGCTAGCTGGCTGTTCTACGGTTTGTACAACCGTCGCAGAAGCTGCTAAAATGTGGAACCTTATGGTTGTAAGTATACAATAACATATATCGTTTAGAACTATTTATTTCAAAATATTTACAACTGAAAATAAATTTCGATCCGTAAGGTGTTCAAATTGAAAGTATTTTAAATGGTATCTTAAAGTCAATAAACAATTTGTATTTTGAATTCTATAAAATATAATCATGTATTTTTCCCCCTTAAATATGCATTATTTATCGCCAAGTGAAGTTTTTTTTAATGTAATGTTACATCATGGCGTAATAATAGGAAACAAATAATTTAGGTTATAAATCTGTTTTAAGCGTATTGTGTCTATATGTTTTTTTTATTTGTTTATAATTCTTACTGAATATTTCACACTTAAGTCGTTAGCTCTTTTTTTAACTATAAACAAATCTATCCGTTCTCTAGACCTCTGCTTATTAATGATGATTACAAATAAAAGGTAATTTATTAACTAGTCTTGACACCCAGAAAACAACAAATTAGGATATCACGTCTAAAGTTTTCCATATTGCGTCTAACGATACAATTTTATTGGAGCAATGCCAAAATATATGCTTGCTAATGTTTTTGGGATGTAGGTAACATATAGGTTCTTTTATGAAGATTTTATGGCATCGCCCTTACACGAATCCTTTTTGTGTAATATAGTAAAAACTAGACTTATCAGTGCCGTTAAGTTAGGTTTTGTTTTCATTCTTCTAATTGTAGTAAGCCATATACTCAACGCTAGTGAAGGCTGCAACATCAACACAGTAAATTCAGCCAAATTTGCACACAGTAGTAAACAAACCACGCAATTAGTAATCAAGAGCTTTCGTAAATTATTATCAATCAAGGCGATTTGAATTTTCAGGCTTACATTAGAAAGATGAAAGACATTAAACCGAGGTCAATTGCTATTCTCGTCATAATTTTTCATCAATTTGAAGTTACCATTAATTCGTATAAGTTTGAATATTAACTCATCAGTCTCATGCCCTATTCCTAACTCACTTTCATGTCGGCGCAGTATGTTTTCTTTTCCATACGTCTCTATCAGCCGTCATCACTTCATTAATTCCTTTTACTTTCAGGTTATTTCTTACATACTCCATCCAGAAATTGTTTAGCCTTCCTCTACTTTTCCATCCTCTCTTCTCATAACATATCTATACTACGACAATCGATTCCCTTTCAAATCTCCTATAACATCTTCAGTTCTGACTTTATCCATTCCTGTGACATCACAAAACCATCTCAACATTCGCATCTCAGCTACATGTTTTTCAGTTTTGCATCCATCTACTTACTAGCACTGCATTCTGATCCATAAAATAAGACAGGTCTCATGATGGACTTATATACCCCGTGTAAATAATAATGAAAAAAATATAACTAAGCAACCCACCAAACTTACAACCTAATTTAGAAATTAAGAAATTTCTAGAACTAATGTAACGTGCCAGACTTGCCAACATTAAAAAAAAACCGAATGTACTAGCATAACTTAACTTACTTATCCCATGCTCTAATTTTTTGTATAATTCATGCATCATGATAGGAAACATTTATATTGCATAACTTTTCGTAAAAAAAAAAAAAAAACATTAAATTGAGAAACCCCTTTGGGTTTAAATTATCCTCATCATGAACAAGCAGAAAAACAATAACAGCTGTATAATCAAATTTTTCATAACGAGTGCTCAATCTGGGAACATCGCTTTCCTGTTTTGATTGGTTAATAGTTGAAGAGTTCGTGCAATAATTAACATATTTACTCATAATCAGTGTAATAAGATTCAAATTAATTTTTCGTAAGTATGATAGTCGATTTTATTTCATAAGTCCAGTTAATTATCTTCAATGTATTTTTGTTTATTGTATACTAGCTTTTCGCGCGGCTCCGCCTGCATATCTTTTTTTCTAATACATAACATAAACTCACGCCTGTTATCCTCGACGGGTTAGTCAGAGGAGAAATAGCGAACTATACAACTTACATTTCACCGAGCTTTGTTCCGTCGAAGATGTGACAGGTGGCGAGCCTGTCGCCATATCGGGCACAACTTCCAGACTCCGGGATGAAACTGAGTAGAAAAACCCAATATCACTTGACCCGACCCAGGGATCGAACCCGAGACCTCAGAACGACAGACGTACCGTAATACAACTGCGCCACCGAGGCGCACTTTTCTATTCCGCACAATTATATACCTTTTCAACAACAATTGGAAAAGAATGGACCCTATTTTATAAACAGCCTGAAAATTTTTTGGTAATAACAGAAAGCAAGAATATTTCTCATAAATTCAAACCTTTGCCAGTAAAATTGACCATTTAATGGGATTTGTTTCACAATTTTATGAGTTTTAAATTTTGTTACGAAACCCTAATCACTTTCCAAAAATGCGAGAAAAAATCCCGTTAAAATCAGTTAAGCCATTCCGGAGATTAGCCGAAACAAACAGTTAAACAAAAGGACTCACGAATAGACAGATAAAAATGTTAAAATTGTGTTTTTGGTATAGCTTTCGTGCATACATTCATATTATTTAGTTAATGTGTTATTTTGATAACACAAGCAGACAAATGAATTGTATTTATTTGTATAGATTAATTGTTTAAACAAATTCTTATATGTAACGCTCAAATCGCTTCGTTCAAACGCCTAACCAACGTAATTAAAAAGAACAAATATGTCATTTAAATATTCTGAAACATGTCAATCATACTTATGAAAACATTAAACGAATACACTTAATTTACTTTCATTTTTAATTTATTCCCTTTGAAATATTCTTACAGGTCTTTCTTCAAATCTGAGTATAGTAATGAAATTTTTTTATTCTGCTTGATCGGTTTGTAAAGATACAACATTTACCTACTTTATATAGTTTTGTACATCTTTGTTTAAAAATAATCAAAATATATAAATCGCAACAAAAAGAAAATTGTATCTTCCTTTTTTTATTGATTTATACAAGTTACAATTTGTATACCAAAAATAACCACATAGTGAAATATTTATTTTTATTAATATCTGGTTTTTATTTAATAATTCACTTAATAATTTTCCAAAAATTAGGTCTGAGAACTCAACTCATCGGTGTTTGGCTTATATTGGGAAAAAATCATGATAAACAAATGACATAACACTGTCGTCAAATATCCATGGTCATGTGGGCATCTAAGTCTTTTAAGATTTTTGTATTAATGACAAAGTTAAAATTTAAATAAATTAAGCATTAACTCTATTAATATTTCTATATCAAATTTTAGTTATGTTACGGAGCTTCATCGCCAGCGCTGTCGGACCGGGCTCGTTTCCCGACTCTGTTCCGGACCCATCCTTCTGCGACCGTACATAATCCGACGCGGATAAAACTGATGCAGAAGTTTGGCTGGTCACGCATCGCGATCCTCCAACAGGCAGAAGAAGTTTTCATTTCTGTAAGTACACTAACGACAATTCTTAAGCCAATAACACTCCACACCACACACAGACACCAGTCTATTCTGACTTCCGCTATCTCGGGTTACTCTTGCAGTGTCACGAAAAAATCGACCGAGATATAACACAAAGAATAAACTCAGGTCGGATGAAATGGCGACAGGTATCTGGTGTAATTTGTGACTCCTGGATGCTCTTTAAATTGAAGGGCAGGATACAAATGTTCATCATAAGGCCTGTCACATTGTATGGTGATTGTTGATATGGATGTGTGGTGTCACAAGAATGGATAAAATAAGGAATGAATATGTTAGAGGGAGTTTGAAAGTTACGTCAATGGTAGAAAAATTGAAAGGTTCCCGTTTGTCGTGGTATGGGCAAGTTATGAGAAGAGAGGAAGCGCATGTGGATAAAGTAGTAATGAATATGAATGTGGAAAGATGGAAAAGTAGAGGAAGGCCAAAGAAAGTGTGGATGGAGTGTGTAAGAAATTATATGAAAGAAAAAGGAGTGAATGAAGAGATGACGGCTGATAGAGACGTATGGAAGAAGAAAACATACTGCGCCGACCCCAAGTGAGTTGGGATAAGGCACGAGAATGATGATGATGGTATATACCATATATTCATATGTGTTTAGTAAAAGGTTGTTACTTTGATGTTACTAACAGACAATTCTATTTATGACTATAGAGTATAGATAATATTATAAACAAAAATTACGTTAAAATTTAAAGATTGCAATGTTAAATATAGAATCATCTGGACTTTTTTTGTTAAACATGTCATCTTTTAAACATGTTAAACATGTCATGTAACTGTATATTAGCATTTTCTCTTTTTAAATTTTAGATAAAATAAGTCAAATATAAAGTTGTGACTTTATTCACATGTTTATTTACTATAAAATTTATTATCGATTCGTGAAAATCTGTATTTGGCTAATTATTGTATTTACTTAGTGCTATATTGTTTTATTGCTGTAGATTTTCCATATAAACAAATAATTTATAGATATTTTGCACGCCGTTCCAGACAGAAAAGTGAATACAAAATCAGTTTTTTCAAAGTAAACAAAAATATCTAACATAATTCTACCTAGAAATAAACATTACAAATACTATTCACAATTCTATATATTATTATACAAATTTTTGTATATTGCAATTTATCTACAGTATTTCTTTATAATTTATGTACCGTGTAACCGTGAATGCAGCTCAAAACCTTTTAACATAATTGCATATCTGCATTCAATATAGGGTATATTGCTCGTTTATTTGTTGGTTCGCAATAACTTAAAGGAAGCCATTACAATTAGCAACACGTGATTAAATTCCATCAAGTCAACTCATGTATAAAGTTTCTTCGTAAACTAGATTAATGAGACCAATTACGTGCGAACTAACTATGGCTCCCTACCAAAAGCTACCCCGGTCATAGGAATTCAAAATACTATGTACTAATTTAGTTTAGATCCGATATGTTGACAAAAAATATTATTTAACTTTTTTTCTTAAATTATTTTGTATTTTATTTCTCGAAATCTCATCCATTTTCTCAAATGAAATTGAAATTATGTAATTCAATATGGAAGTTAGTTTATATCTCGGAGTAAGGTATAACCAATTAAATTTTTGCAAAATCGGCCAAAAGTGTTTGAAAGAGGCGATGAATATGTATGGGATTTTTGCACGGAATTAGTCTACATCGCAGAGTAACATAAAGGATTTAAACAAAATTGTAAACTCGTCTTAAAGTGGTTGAAAAAGGGGATGATAGTTTGTATGAAAGGAAGTCATATGTATGTTGAATGTTAAGCTATAAATAAGAATATTTTTTTAAATAAAGTCTTCGTTTCACAAACACGGAACTCCTCGTGGACGGAATCGCGGGAACTAATGTTTTATGTGTATATAATTTTAGAATATAAGTAGGTTTTGGTATCACCACACCTTTGAAAATCCACACTTTTATATTCAATCTTAATCTTAATATCCTGGTCACATTTAATCAATACAAACGTAGTCCCCTGTTTCCTTCTTGGATAACAGCATTGTGATAAATATTTTTATACCAAATTACATACATCCATCACCGCCATGTCCGTACCATATATTATTTTGTTCCATATATATTTTTTTTTTATGTGTTCCGGCATCTCCCCTGGCTTGACCAGGGGAGCTTGATACTGCTTTATTTTTAGTTTTTAAGTGCTCTTATGTTTTTTTTTTTTATTATTTTAATCTTTTTTTTTTTGCAATTTTTATACTTATTACTATTCTATACAACTATGCTACTATTAAGGCCATAATTTGTGTCACTGATTGGATTAAAACTTAAAAGTAAAACAAATGTTCCATATATTAGTTATTGTAGATACTAGGTGCCTTTAAAAATGCTTGATTTTTACCGTCATTTTTAGACGTACGTCACAAAAAATTTTATGGATAAAGTTAAAAAAACAAAACGTACAGGCATAGCCAAAGTTTTTATTATTCTAAAACTGAATGAAAAATAAAAATTAGTTCAATTTTGGAGTAGGAAACAGGTTACTACGAAGGGTTTTCGTCTATTTTGCATGAGTAAAATTAGCCCGAGCTGCAGTTGTCCCTTTCGTGTTCCATAACCAACAAGGTATACCATGTGTTTGGCTTATTAAAAATTAAATTCTTATTACAGTACATCTTAAATGTAGCCTTAATTATAGGTGAGTACGGCATTATTTATGTGAGCAAAAATTATTAATGCGACAATAATATTCAGTTTTTCTAAGTAGACCTAATCTAATCTAGTATATTATAAAAAATATAAAATACAAAAAAATAATTTATCAAAAATGCTATATTCAATAAATCGAATTTCTCTAACAGTAATTTCACCGAAAACCGTTTCCATTTTATGGCCGAGTTTGAATTTATTCCCTTCCGCGCCAACCCGACCAGTTTTTACTAACACAATAAATTTTCATGATACACTATTGTAAAATACGAGAAATTGAGTAAATACAAACAAAAAGTTTTGTCTTTATTCAATACGTCTATGCCATATGGCGTCATATATGTTTACTGTATCGAAGAACATTTTCTTTGTCTACTCTGTGTTATCTTTACACTTTACTACCCAAATAGGACAACATGGCAATGAAACACTGAATGATATCTAAACGGGTGATTACGTCTGGGGTACCACACCGTGTCGTCTGTACCACCACGTGCGTGACTTAGATTATTCGTATCGACATCGAGTGTGATATAACATGCTTAGCGCTTTGTCTGTGTCGATTGACAAATGGATATTCGTGATTGGCCTTCGTTCGTATCGACTATTTCGACTTCACTGCATATTGGACCGTCTTCGAGCGTGTTATTGAATCTTTAATTTTTACAAGTTTCATATTGAACGGTTTTGAATCGCAAAGCGCGAAGATAAGTAAAATAGTAAAATTTTGCCGTACAGAATTTTTCATCACATGATGAATCAATATTCTGTGTTATCAATATATTTAAACAAATCAATTTATGCAGTAACTGTTGAAAATAATATTGAACACATTCTATCTTCATTTAAAAGAAAGAGTAAATATTAATATTTATGTGCAAAACTAGAATATCTATATTTCCAAAAAAAAAAACAGATTTAATTTCTTGTCGTGTCATGTTGACTACGTTGTTTTTTGACAATCATAAAAGTGCCTTTTCAGGGCCTAAATTCAGTTAAAATCATTTTGATTGATTGATTAGGAAAACTTAGAAACTTAAGTTTAACTCGAAATATTTCTTAATTTTGACGTGTGCTCACAAATAATACTTTAGTGAATTTATCTACCTAAAAACATTAAAACATATCCGAAAGTGTGCTTAATTTTAAAAGTATTCCAAAATAGAACATCGAAACATTATATTTTCATATTTTTTTCGTTATATATATCGCTTGCGGAACTGTCAGCAATATCCAATTGAAACAGAAAAAAAACATGTAAAACTGTCAATTAACATTGACATGTAGGTAATTTTTCTTTTAGGACACACTATATTAATCTTGTAATTAATTTAAATAAATTAAAGCAACGAAAATAAACAGTTTTGACTCACTCTTTGTTAAATGAACATTTTAAATGAAACCTCTTAAGCCGGCGGAGGTAGTCGCGCCTTAATTAAATGCAAAGTCTTAATGTAAATTATTTAAATTTTTTGTCTTTTATGTTTTTGAATTGCGCTCCTCATAACAATTTTTTTTTTGAAAGGCACTTTAATATTATTCTATATTAATAACGAAACATTAAAATTAATTGAATAATGTAAATATAATTTAATGTCAAAACCATAAGTACAATTCGGTCAGTGCTTTATCATTTTAATGTACCGGCAAAGTGACCTATGAGCAAAGGTCACTTTGTGAGGTGTGAGGTCGTTTTGGGAGTGAAAAATATACGAGTATAAATTTGATAATTAATCTAATTAATTTTATGTAATCATACAAAAATTAAAACTTATATTACAAACAAATATGAAAGAATGAATACACGTTGATGTTTTAACTATATGTAATTTGAAATCTATTCAATTGGGAAACACTGTACAGAATAATGAATACTCTTTAAAATTTTATTTTGGGATATTGATCGTGTTTTGACAGTTAGAACACGTTAATAGTAAAACAAGAAACAATATAAGCGGATGACAAGTAAAAATCAAGATTCAAGGTCAAAACACCATGATCTTACGGACTGAGGATCGAGGAATAGTGGCTTATGCAGTATACTGGTACTTCAATACTTGCTCCAATCCATATATATGCTGCTGCATATATTAAATTATTGGCATGTTTCTTTAATAAATTATTAAATGTGATATATTTAATCGGGACCGCGTGAGGTAACCATTTAATATATTTGACAAATTTTACGCAAAAAAAAAAAAACAATTTCACCATTACAATTTACATTAAACGGGACCACGTTTTAATTTTAAAATGTGTAATTTAAATTTAGACTAGAAATTTAATTACTATGTTTTTAAAATAAACATATTTCGCTAAACTTACCAATGTGTACAGTTGTGTAAATTTCACAATATAATAATTAAAACATATAGAGAATGTAAACACATCTTTTAATTTAATTAACCTATGCTATGTAATGTAATGTTCATTCGTTCAAGTCTCGTTGCTAGCGTTTGTTTGCGGTTTAAAAAGCTACCATTAGAAATGCTCATAGACATACCGGCTATATGTATATTATATACATAATAGTTACTATATATAGAAAATATAGCTGGTTCTTTCACGCTGCATTCAATGTAATTAGAACGGCTGCGGTTTTTTCTGCATAAGTGGGTTTGAAGCGTTCCTGTGCTCCTATTATGTTTTCACGGTGAAACGTAAAAAAGTGAATATAGACATGGCAGCAGCACATGAAACAAAATAGAGATGAAATTTTCATGATATAAATATGGAAATTCGAGATGAGCTAAATAAACGTAATATGAGATGATACTTTAGCATAATATATGTGTCTACTCAAACACTTACTGACGAGGGTAACGCCTCTCCCCTAAGTTTTTTCACTTAGCCGAGTTTCACTCGTTGTTTACTTAGTTTTTCATCTAAAAAGATGTGACAACTAAAGAAATAAATACGAACATTAACCAAGGTTTGACAATATGGAAGTGAATATTACATTTATAACACTTTTTAACACAAAACTAAAAAGAAATACATAGTTGAAAAAAAAGTATTATTCTACGTGTCACATTATTGTTTTTATCTCATATATAAAACTTGTGTGACAGCGACTGCGCCCGCGTTTCATATATTCTTCACTTTGTTTTAATTTTTTTATGCGAAACATTAATTATTTTCGTAAAAAAAGATTAGTATTAAAATAAAGTAAAATGTTTCTCATAAATTATAGCACTTACACGTAAAACTATGCATTGAATCGGATTTCATTATTTTTTTTTTTACGCGGATCCCCATTTTCTTCCTAATAAAAAGTACCCTTAGTTACCCGGAGTAATTTCAGCTAACTACCAAAAAATCCCGTCCATATCGGTCCAGCCATTCCGGAGATTACACATTACAAACAAGCAGACAGCCGGATAGACAGACAGACAAAAAATTTAAAAATTGTCTTTTTGGTGTAGGTATGTTCAATTCATTCATATCTATTTAGTAAAAAATAAAATGCTTTGAACATTACAAACAGAGACTTCAATTTTATTTATTAGTAAGTATAGAGTATAGATTATGATACATCTTCTCAATGTACCTATATATTTTTTGTTCTATTTACTCCTTTCTAAGGAAAAAGCAAAGGTATCTAGCCCAAACAGCCAAATCTGTCGTTAGTAAACATTTCGTTCAAAAATGCGGTGGCCCTTTGCTAAAGCTATTCAGGGAGTGTTTGAAACATCTCTCAATAATTCACGCTCTGTATAATTAATTTCTACACACTTCACTAGTGCACAATAACCAATCGAAATCGCGTAAAACACCACAAAAATGACATAATACATTGTCAAATACTGCAAGTTAATGAATTAAAGACAAAAACGCCGTATTTAAGCGCCGTCAATAACTAATTTTTTTTTTTTTTTTGTTCAGACTGTGGAGGATTTGGAAGCGCACTGCAAAAAGGTGGGCATAGAAATCGTAACCCGGCAATCGTTCCTCTCGGACCCTGCGGATGCGGTGCGTAATCTTCGCCGGCAAGATGCACGAGTCATCGTTGGCCTGTTCTACGTGGTAGCAGCCAGACGGGTCCTCTGCGAGGTCTACAAGCACAAATTATTTGGGAAATCATACGTTTGGTTCTTCATAGGTGAGTGTTTTAGGTAAATTATTGATTTAGAATGAATTAAAACTCAAAATAATCTTGATTACATTTTCTATACTTATTAATAAATAAAATTGGAGTGTCTGTGTGTAATGTCAAAATTAAATTTATTTACTAAATAGATATGAATGTATATCCGACAGCTACACCAAAAATACAAATTAAAAAAATTTTGTCTGCCTGTTTGTTCTGCGTAATCTCCGAAACCACTGAACGGATTTTGACGGGACTTTTTGGAAGATACCTAAAGTTACTCTGGGTACTTTAGGGTACTTTTAACTTTCGAAAATAATTAGGGTACCGCGTAAAAAAAATTAAAACTCATAGAAAATAGAATAAAATCCGACTCAATCCACAGTTTTACGGGCAAGTGCTTGAATTTATGAGAAATATACTTAGTTTATCTTAGTACTAAAAATTTCGTAAGGAAATAATTAGGGTTCCGTATAAAAAAATTAAAACACAGTGAACAACGTATGAAACGCGGGTGCAGCCACAGGCATACAGCTAGTTAACAATAAAAATTGAAAGTTAATAATGTTTACGATACACATTATAACATGGTAATTTTTTTTTAAACAACAATGAAAAACAAAATATGTTGTTGTTTTGTATTTTCTTTAATTCCTAGAAGAAAATGTTAATAAAAAAAATGAAGTCGAAATAATGTAATTTCCCATTATTAGGTTTCAATATTTATTTTATTTAGCTTGCGTGAGGATAGACGTCAGAAACTGTTGTGAAAATTGAATTTGAAAAATTAGAATGTAGGTACCGAAAACTATCGTTCAGTTTAAAATTGAAGATTTTTATTGTATAATTTTGTTTTTCTTTTATTCATGCTCTATAAAATTACTGCACTTAATCTGATGGTCACTAGAGTACATGACTACATCAGTAGTCAACACCCAACATATTAATAAGTCTCTACGTAGGGCGGAATAAATATTAGATACTAGTTATTCGCGCCTGAACGTGTCACTACGACGAATTTTTCACAAGTATACGGTGAACGCGTATCCAGTCTGGCACAGATTGTCCTACCTCTTCGCTAACTACTTAGCCCCTATTCTAGAGTGCGGCTGGGGGGCCAAACTGAGTCACCCACCCCAGGCTGCTGTTTCAGGGGCGCCAAAATTATAATATAATATGTTTAAAAATAAAAAACTTGCTTCACTGTCCGTTGTCTATCTGTTTGTTCTGGGTAATCTCCGGTACGGCTTTACCGATTTTGATGGGACTTTTATTAGTAGACAGCTGCAGTTACTCCGGGTAACTTAGGGTACATTTGATTTTGGAAAAAATTAGGGTTCCCTGTAAAAAAAAATGAAACTCCTGAAATAGTGAATAAAATCCGATTCGGTGGTTAGTTTTTTACGGGCAAGTGCCTGAGTTTATGAGAAATATGTTTACTTTATCTTAGAACCAAAAAATATTAGAAAAATAATTAGGGTTCCGTATAAAAAAAATTAAAACGCTCTGAAGAATATATGAAACGCGGGCGCAGCCGCGGGCACACAGCTGCATGTCAGCATTTCATATGTGTATTGTGTCATTAAACTATTTTACGTTTATGGGCCATAAAAGTGCATATATGTATAAATACTTCAAATATTACCGCAGAAGGCGCCAATCTTAAAGACCGGCTACCATCTTGTACTCAACGGAAAAAGATTACATCGAATATTATATTACGAAGGAATCCTCGTCCTATTAGATGAAAAAGTTGTCCGTTTCGAATGAAAGTTATTTTGGAAAAAAAAATAAGAAAACTCACTTTAAAACTCGTGTAGGGTACAATTATTATTCTATATAAAGAAACTGGAAGTGAAGGGAAAGTGTTGTCAAAGTAGGCAAGTACTAAATTCGCATGGCAAAATCTGGTCGGTTCAAATCATTTTCGGGTTGTACCGTAAATAACATTATCCCCGACACCCGAGAATCCGGGACTGAAATAGCTAAACAGAAAACCAACCCTTTTTGCGGGTCAAGGTATATGTACATATGTAGGGTCCGGTCCACCTCGGACGTCCGTTTATTATATTTTTGTAAAAAGTCACAAATATATAAAGTGTTATCACAAACATGTTTAAGAGGATATCCCAGTGGCATTTATGGTAAATATTTTTCTACCAAATAATATATCCACCAACGCCATGCCTATACGTTTTGATTTATTCCATAAATTAGTTCTGTAGAAACTTGACGCCTTTGAATATAAAAAAATGCTCTATTTTTACCGTTAATTTCAGACGTTCGTCAAATAAATTTGATGGATAAAGTTAAAAAACAAAACGTGCAGGCATAGCCAAAGTCTTTATTATTCTAAAACTGAAAGAAAATTAAAAATCGGTTTAGTTTTGAAGGAGGAAATAGGGTACTACGAAGTAATGTTTTCGTCTATTTTGCATAGGTAAAATCAGTCCGCGCTGCAGTTGTCCCTTTCGTGTTTTATAATTCTTTCTATGGGACGAAACACGATAGCACTACATTTCTGAAATACCTTCTTTTTCTTTTTCTTCTGCGCTCGATGTGTTTCGCATATTACCTTTAGGAAGTCCTTATATCAAGAAATTTGAAAATAAATGCCCATTAAAATGAGCAACGAGATATAGCAATAAAGGAACCTTATGAAACTCGAGAAAAACAGGATTATGGAGTAAATAATGTGATAACGACGATGCGTCGCGCCTCGGGACTAAATATACTCGCAAATATGGAACTCATTTGACGTTGTTTATGAAAAGATATAAAAATAAATGGAAGAAATAACTAAAACGCTTGATAACTTAACTGTATATCTTTCTCTCTGTTTATGTTATAATATGTTTTGCATTAATAATTCACAATTCTTTTGAAGTAAATTTACATGTTTAGTATTCGTAGGTATCGTTAATTTGTATATATATTTTTAAAATTAATTTTACAATTACAACTTATTACATTTTAATAACAAATACTTGTTAATTTGAAGTGTTATCATTGAAAGACATCGTGAAAAAGGGATTTATTCATCGCATCAATATTCTGTTCGTTTTCGTTTAAAGAACGAATATTTAAAGAATTCGTAGAGAATTATTTTTACTCGTGAAGATCAGCTTGTTCTTAACAATTTACTAAGTTACTAGTATTGACAAACACAACATACAGAGGTAACCTTTCAACACACAAAATCCCATCTTGCGTGGAAAAGAAATGTAATTTCTCGTTTCGACAGTTTTTTTAGTTTAAATATTACTAAATGCTTCTGAAGTGTCAAAAAAGGGACGAAAAGCTTGACACAATTTTCATACATTATTGTATATAGGAGATAGAGTGAAGAAATATTTATTAACGATAATCCCAGTTTTCGGTCTCTAGAGACAAGCCGTACAGCAAAGCTGTAATAAAAATGAGAAAAATCCGTAGCAAATAAAGTGTGGTGGTACGTACATCATAATTCTGTGAAGTTAACGACACTCAGGGGCCCTACAAAATGAATATAGATATTTGTGTCATGCTTGCAAAAAGCAAAAAGTAGCAAGTATAAGTAAGTAAATACTTTATATTGTCCGTATGTCTTAACGAAGCGATGATGGCGCAGCGGGTAGTGCGGCCGGATTTCGCGTCAATTGACGCGGATTCGACCCCACCTATCCGACTCTAAAATCAGCCTGAGCTTACGGTGAAGTAAAACATTGTGAAGAAACCGTAGCATGGTCGTAGGGCATTTTCTAATGATGCCCACTTAGGTAGCTACCACTCTCAAGTTTGAAAAACCTGTCGCCAAATACCAATAGGTGTGTTCCGGCATCATCACTTGAGAACCAGCACCTCTAGGCTTAGTGTGGTTACCATCCCTGACCACATCGTCACTTAACATCAGGTGAGATTGTGGTCAAAGCACTGAGCCTATTCCGTGTAAAAAAAAAGTTCAAACCACGTCAAAGCGTGTGTTTGAAAGAAATTCACGTTCGGAGCAATTCAAATTCTGTCTAGTCATTCATTCACTAAACTTATTATAGTAAGAATTACCACAGTATAAAGTAAATAACGTTATTTTAGAAATTCCAAAATAAAACCATTGCCAAATCAGTCTTAAAAGAAATTAACCAATAAAGTCTCACATTGAACAATATCTTTTCAAAAATTAAGCTAGCTCCAAGTAACAATATTTATCTATGGCGCTCTCGATTTCCTTCATGTAAATATGCTTTTGGTGTTCCACGGAAACTATGTGATTTTCTCGACTGCCTTTTTTATTGTTGATTTCAGTTGTTCATTGTCTTTTATTGTTCTTTTCTGGTATACTACTACTACTGCACAAAATTTGACTAATACCTACCGTAGATCCTTCTCCGGGTTCAGATAGACGTTAATTGATAAATTACAACCGATGCAAATAATTGCGAGATTACCATCGGTAAATAATTAAGATATTTGTTTGAAGACTATCGTTCGAAGGGCAACTCTATTGTTGTTGGTTAGAGATAGGTGTCAATAACGAGGTAAGCCATATTTGGATTCGACTTCACTAGTTATTTTGATAGAAGTGAAGAGTTCGATTTCCTGTATGTCTGTATGTTCCAATAAGAATAAGGTTTACTCCTTTACATATTTGTAAATAGCCATTATAAAGTTCTTGTTGAGTGATGACGATATTTTTATCATTAAATCTTATTACAATGGAATTAATCTGTTCGCGCCATACAGCGTTAAAATTATTCAAATATTTAAATGAATACAGATATAGAGAATAACACTATCCAAATTACAAAGCGCTTGCGGAAGCATCCAATATTATACGTCATGACATTTTTCATTCGTTTATCTTCATGTACTTATCTTTACAAAATCATTCACTCTTCGCATATTTCCTCAATGATATTAAATTGATTCCAAAAAATTATACACATCCATAAAATATATTAAAAAATAGCGGTGTGCCCCGCGCTCACCCTTGTTTCATACTTCACTGCGTACATATAGTTTTTAAATAATCATTGGAAAATAACGTATTGATGGTGTTGTCAATTGAATCGTATCTTGTTCGTAATTTCATGAGTTTTAACTTTTTTTAGACGGAACCCTAATTATTTCGTATTGAATCGTATTTTATTTACAGTTTTATGATTTTTATTTTTATTTACGCGGAACTCTAATAATTTTTGGAATACTAAAACCAGCTTAAGTTACGCGGAATAATTTCAGATAATGCCAAAAAAAAAAGTCTCGTCAAAACCAGTCCAGGCGTTCCGAAGTTTAACCAGAACAAACATACAGACAGTCAGACAGACAAATATGTAACAAAAATGTATTTTGGTACATATGCCCTATTTACATTCATATGTATTTAGTATAAAGTTGTTATTTTGATATTACAAACAGACACTTCTGGCAAACAGGCATTATAAGGCTTCTGTTACTAACCTGTTTATCGAAGTTTCTAGAATTAATATATTTTATCTGATTATAAGTTAAGTTCTAACAGAGCAAACTAATTAATGCTAGGACAGTCACCCTTCTTCTGTATTGTAGATATATAACAAACACCATTCGAAAGTAGAGAAACAAAATATGATACTAATAAAATACGCCCTAATTTAGACAAGTGAAACAAGAGAAAATTCATGACTGTTAAAATCTAGCCGGGTAATACTGCTATTTCTTTATCTTATTTTGATGATTAACATTCCGTCTGTGAATATATATATATATATGATTGGCTTATGTGTTTGAATAATATCTGACACACCTTAATCGTTCGAAAGCTGATACTCAGTTTTAATCAGGATCGGCATATTTTTTACTATGTAATTCAAATAAAAATGAATATTATATGTTTTCCTTAGAAAAGTTTAAATTATCAATCATCTGACTCATATTTTTAAAGAATGACGTAACATTATCTATATCACTATGTATGTATATTATAATACAGTTTAACTTAAGTGAAATATTAAAAATGAGATATATAATAAATAAAATTATAATATGAAAAATTGTCAACTGTACTATATAGTACTAGCTGTGCCCACGACTTCGATCGCGTTTCATATATAAAAAATTAAATTGGACCAAATTGTGAATCTAAACCATTCTCTAATCCTTAGGAATAGATAGAAAACATTATATTTAGTTTAGTCACATACACACGCACAGAAGATTTATACATATAAAGTTTACAATAACTGTAAAAAAAAGACAAATTCTATCTCCACGTAAGTTGAATTAATTAATACAGGTTTATATCATAATTAGTTCCTGGTTCTCTGTTGTAATATGTGAATCTATTTGAAAATTTAATCGGAGTCAGAATAGTTCAACGTTCAAACGTATTATCAAACTATACTTACAAAGCTAGGCGGTTTGTACAAAATTTATGTGTTTAATTTTAAATTACTTACCCTCGTCACAAGGGATAACAATACCTTTATATATATTCCTTCACATATACCATACGTCTTAGTACGGTTCTTCTGTGAAACATACATAACTTGTTTTCTCCTTTCGCCTTATCTTTGACTTCATATATAAATGGGATACTTTTACGCACCATCACTGCACAAAACTAACATATCGGGATGGTACTACTACCATTCGGCTTACAATTTTTCTTAGATGGTTATAGGCTATTTTTCTTTTTTTGGGTTCCATCGATCCTTTCTCATTTTTTTTTTCAATTTACTCTTATGTGCATTTTTTTCCGCTAATAAAAAAGACTCAATTTTCTTCAGTCATTTGTTTTTTTAGGTTAGGTAAAAATGAAATGATATATGTAGTTTTTCACTCACACTCACACCTAAAGAACATATGAAACGCGGGCGGAGCCGTACGCACAAGCTAGTATAATATAAATAGTAATAATGGAAACCGAACGGTAAATCAAAACTCGATCTGCAAATTTATGAATTCACGTAGTCAAACGATTGTAGCAAACGTTGATTGTCTTTTGAATCAATTCTCATTAATGTCCTAAATTTAGGGGCATTTATATTCCGTCGCCGTCAACTGACAATAATTAATGTAGACGGGTAATTACGAGCTACGCATTTCGTGATATGTGTTAAGAATAATTTACGACAATTATGTAATACTCATAAGGCCCCATTAACGTATTAATTTTAGACCGTCGAATACATATATCGTCGTGTACATAGCCCTTGCAATTTGATACGAACAGACTCAAGATGCATCGCTCAAACTACAATTGCAGCCTAGTAGATAAGTGTATACACTTTAACTGTGTAGTTTTTGGAACACTGCCAGTAGTACGTCAAACCAAGTTCGGCAGGTTATCAACGTCCATTTGACCTTATTAATATGGAGGAAAATACTTTCTCATGTTTAATAAACAATTTTATTACATCATAAAATTGTCCGCTAAAGTGATTAATTCATTTAAAACTAAACGAGATTTTTACGAACATGAAGTAGTACCTATACAGTTTGAGCTGAGAATTTTTTTGAAGTGAAATTTCTTTAGCGGGATAAACTTATTGATTCGCGTTACCAATGCTATGACGTTAATAGTCAACATGCTACATACGTATGTCTAGTATAAGACGGCGCTGTATATATGTGAACACGTAAATTAGAGTTCTTCAAACTCTTACCCCTAAATTAGGGATTGTAAGTTTATATAGGAATGATTTCATTTTTGGAGTAAGAAAGCATAAAATTACATACTTCTGATCAGAAATAAATGTATTGCTGTTTTTCAAAATGTAACCCACAGTGCCGTAAATAGCCCTTTCTGCGCCCTCTGCGAACTTCTATAACTGCGGCCTTGTTTTTTTTATATATTATAAATACCCTTTTTTTTTTTTTTTTGACGGGGGGAAATGCATTTACACACTCACCCTGCCCATTGTATTAGTGAGGCCTAACGCCCCTCCAATACAATAGGCAGGGGGCAGCTTTTCTGCCTCTCCGGCTGGTTGACCTCACTTGGTCATGCCTCCTACGGGAGGCGGGCGAAGAGGTGGGGTTGAGTAGTGTGTACACTCCCCCATCCCCACCGGGCCATTGCGCGACGAGGCCCGGCGGGTTCGCTGCAGGGGGCGACGCGGTGCTTGCGAAAGCCACCCCGTGTCGCCCCCATCCCAAATGCAGCGGACGGCCCCGGGGGGTTTTAGTGGGTATTTCCGGGCGACTCAAAAAAAAAAAAAAGGGGGCATGGAGTGACGAGCTCCGTGCCAGTGTGGGACTCAAACCCGGGCGAGAAGCGCCCGGGAATACCCACTAAAACCACCCGGGGCCGTCCGCCGCATTTGCAGTGGGGGCGATACGGGGTTGCCAGGCATGTCGCCGCGTCGCCCCCTGCGGCAAAATATTATAAATACCCTAGAGCAATGCTATGTATAGGTCTACTTTATTTCATTCAGGGTGATAAAATAAAGCACAAGGAACTTGGTGTTGGTGAACCAATAATCTAATATTTTGAAAAAAAAACTTTTTTTTGTTAAGAATATATAATCTAATCTCATACACTAAACACAAACACGCTCGTGCTTTGCCAAAAAAATGAGCGCGATCTTTTGTTTAATTTAATAGACGTTTTTAATGATACTGGCATGTAGGTACGTATATGTTGGAATCGAGCATTAGGGCGCAACGGGAATTTACAAGGAGCAAACTGAAAAATAATAGTCCTGCCTGGTCTAGGCATTCTTGCGCCCCCCCCCATAGTCTACGCCCTGTGCCTGGGCACTGGTGGCACCGCCCTATTTACGGCACTGGTTACCCACAAGAGGGTGAATTAGAGGTAGTAAGGTTATACGGTAAATTCGTTTTATTTAAGTTTTAACCATGATATTTTACCCCTAAGAGTATAAATTAGACACAACCATCAGATAGTATGAATCGATCAACTTTTTTGTCACCGTTAGATCTTAGCTGTAAGGTTTACTTGAAAACGTTAAAGATGAAGAAACGATATTTTTTATTATTAATGATAGTTTTTAATACGATATACCCAAATTATGACTGAATATATTTTTATAAAATTTTGTAATGAGATAAATTACATCTAGAGTGAGTATACAGGTTGCAAATTGTTTCAATTTCACGCTCGGGAAGCTGCCGGCACAGATAGTTACAACAGATGTATTATAATTTGTTCAGAAATCACTGTGTCACTGCGATAACAATCTCTCTGTTCTAGTTAGATCTAAAAATTATATAAAAGTTATAACATTGGTACAGAGAAAAACAGTCCGCTAACTTTCATGGAAATACATAGCCGCGAGCCAACCGGAGACTGTACAACAAATACACATTTGTTAGCCTCCAGGTTCTACTAACAAACGGGACAAAGGAAACGTATAGAGAGAAAGGATAAATAATGTTTGAGGTCCAATAAGTATAAATAAAATTATATATATTATATATTTATTTTACATAATTTACCTAATGTACCTTTTATATATGTATAGATAGAATCTATAACTCTATCATTACAACGTTACAATAATTTAATTACTAATATTTTATTTAATTATTACACCAGTTACCCATACAAACACTATAAAATTGGTAATGTTCTATGTTTAAACACACGTTTATTACCAATTTATTACCAAGCCAAATTTTAATGTAATCTTTAAACCAGTTTATCGTATTTAGCAAAGGAGGGGAAATCTATACTAATCAATAAAATAGAAGTGTCTGCTTGTAATGTGAATTTTTTTTTTTTACTAAATAGATATGAATGCGTGTACGATACCTATACCAAAAATACAATTTTTTAAATCTATGTCTGTCTGTCTGTCTGTTGGTTTGTTCCGTGTAATCTCCGGAACTGGTTTACGGATTTTGACAGGACTTTTTACTTTCAATTTTAGAAAATAATTAGGGTTCCACGAAATAAAATTAAAACTCCAAAAATAAAAAAAAAATCCTATTCAATACACAGTTTTACGGGAAGTGCTTGAATTTATGAGGAATATTTTTACTTTATCTTAGTCCTAAAAAAAATTAAAACGCAGTGAAGAATATATGAAACGCGAGCGCTGCTGCGGGCACACGGCTAGTCTTAAATAAATTACTTATCATCTTGGGGTTTTAGAGCCTAATAATTAGTACTGAATAGGAGTTATAAAAGGCTTCAGCTACTTCAACAAGATATTACTCTATTATAAAAGAAATATTTAATATAAAATATTAACAAATCTTTTGTTGTATATTATTTAATCAATAAAACAAAATTAATTTTATAAAACAGTATATCATAAAGTAATAATTAAATAAAATGTAGTCAAGAAAATTGAACACAAACTCTAATTTACTAATAGGTTGGTACGAGGACAATTGGTTCGAAACTAACTTAGAACGAGAGGGCATCGATTGTACTGTGGAACAAATGAGAGAAGCAGCCGAAGGACATCTCACCACTGAGGCGCTAATGTGGAACCAGAACTCCAACCAGACAACTATTTCTGGTATGACTTCGGAGGATTTTCGGTGAGTAATTTTATTTATTTATTTAATAACTAATTAAATCAATATTGCAACGGCTTGTTGAAATGATAAAATTAAAATTTAAAATTAACATACACAGACAGCAACATGCTTGCATAATAGATTTTTTCAGAAATATTGCTATTGCGTTGCGCCACAAAGAAAGATTTATAAAACACGAAAGTGACAACTTCAGCTCGGGTTAATTAAACTTTTTTTTACACGATATAGGCTCAGTGCTTTGACCACAATCTCACCGGATATTAAGTGATGAATTGGTCCAAGATGGTAAACACACCAAACCCCTCTAGATCTAGGTTATGTGTTTGTCTCCAATTAAGTTATCTAGAACTTCTCTTTAGGTCCTTGTATTTCTCATGTATGCTAGTTAGACTCCTTTCATAAAAGTAGGCAAGACGAAAATCGCCTCATATCTTATGTACATATTTATGTTTCGAATCTTTTTCTTCACTTCTCTGAGTAGGCAAAAAAAGGATACAATAACATTTATTTTGTTTACAATCATGAGCTTTAATTTGAATGCACGTAACCCTAATTCATTTTCCTACATTTTTTGATACTAAGATAAATTAAAAATATTTGTCATAAATAGAAGCACTTAGCCCGTAAAACTGACCACTCTTTTTCTGAAATGGTTTGTTTTTTATGCGGAACTCTAATCATTTTCCTGACACTATTTTTGGTACTAACAGAAAGCAAATATACTTCTTATAAATTAAAATATCAGCTAGTAAAACTGTGCATTGAATCGGATTTTATTCACAACCAGTTGCGTGCCCGCGGCTGCGCCCGCATTTCATAAGTTATTTACTGCGTTTTAATTTTTTATTCGGAACCCAAATTCTTTACCTTAATTTTTTTCGATCTTAGAAAAAGTAAAACGTCTCATAAATTCAAACACTTGCCAGTGAAACTATGCGTTAAATCAGATTTTATTCGAAATTTCATGAGTTTTAATTTTTTTACTCGGAACCCTACTTATTTTCGAAAAACAAAATACCCTAAATTACGCGGAGTAACATTAGCTATCTAACAAAAAAAATCACGTCAAAATCGGTTTAGCCGTGCTGGAGATTACCAGTACACTAAGGCAGACAAACATACATTTTAAAAATTGTGTTTGTGCTATAGGTACCGCATATACATTCATATGTATTAAGTAAAAAGTTGTTATTTTAATATTACAAACAGACACTTCAATTTTTATTATTAGAATACAATTGAAAAACCAGTAGGTAATAATTCTGTGCTCTCGAAATATCATCCAATAACTAAGTAGGTACGCACTTGTATAACCGCACAAACGTATCTACAATTTATCAAAACCACAGTATTCGCAAATACTCTCTACTAACTTACACAATACTGTGACTAATCATGATTACTCAATCAGCGTTGATTGAAGCAGTATTTTGGAGAAGTTTTACGTTAGGGTTTTAATTTAAATCGGGATACAGTGAACATTTCACCTACCAAATGTAAAAAGGGCTATATTAATTTATGCCTCTACAGGCACATATTTTTTTATTTGTTAATCGCACTTTTTACAGATCTTTCAACTCTCAGTGATTTTAATAAGGATAGAAAAAAATGTAGGCAGCCATGGGGACTGCCAACAGAAGTGAAAACTTTGAAAAAGACTGTTTTTTGTTGTTGTTTGGACAACCAACGGAATATTTTTGTAGTAATTGTTTCGACTCGAACATTCATTCGGGCATTCAGGGGTAAATATTTTAGATGTGGCAACACAAAAAAGCTTAGGAATCTGTCATCTTACTTAACACTCCTTTCCATCAGAGATAAATTATAAAACTTTCCATGACGTTGTCAGCAGGTTGACAGCTAACGTATATGACGTTACTACCATTACGTATTAACGCAAATCTATGAGTTTATCCCTTACCGAGAATTGCGTAACGCCGCTAAAGAAGTTTTACCTTGTTATGCGCCTTTTTGGCATTAATACTATCAAATAATAAATAAATATTCACTTAAAAATAGGACAGTGTTATTACTATATATTTCTTTCCAGTTTAACCCCTTGAGCACTAACCTGGCGTTTAAGCCAGCTTTCCATTGTTTTCCTATTGTCTTCCTATTGTCTCATTTTTATGGGTAATCGACATATTAAATTGTATCTAGTTTTATTTAATAAAGAGGGATAGTTACCATAACTTTTGCTTGAATTATATTTAAAATTTTCCTATTCAACTTACATTCGTCCATTACTGAGACGACTTTTCTTTTTTATGGTTTTGTTCGTATCTGACACCGCCTCTAGTTTTCCAGATAACGCATATCATAATTAATTAAAATAATAATTGCAATCTAAAATCTTATTTCTCAATTTATATTTATTATTTTGACTTAATTTACAAACGAATTGCATTTATTTGATTCCCTTTAATTACTTCTCCTGTTAAATGATGTTCCTTTTTTTTTTATTTCAGATTCATTTTATTTTTATTTCTGTATCTGTATATATATTAATTATCTAAACTTGATTATATAATTGTACATTTTCGTCTCCTTTTAACGTCACTTCGTTCCATAGTTTCATTCAATAGTTAAGACCATAGAAACATTTCAGTACAGTCCTTTCTTCATTCGCTAAGAAAGTGTACCCCTCAACAAAGGCAAGTACCGTCAGAGTTCTCTTGAGAGTCCGGAGCCATAAGCTTTTCATCATAGCTCGCTTACACTGAACCAAATAGACACGACATGAATGCGAAAAAGAATATTTAAGATAAATTCTAGACTACTACCTCAGTCTAGTTTTATTTTTCGAAAATAAAAGTAATAATAATTTTAAATTTAAAAGCACTGAGGTATAACTTTGACTAGTTTTATATTTTTTTATACTCTACACCCCAAAAAAAGCATCACTGTGGGGTAAATTAAGAGGAAAATATCACGAACATTTTAATTAAATGACAGTTTCAATAATTTAATCTCAGTTTTTTCATTTCATTTACAAGGCGTAATTATTTTTTAATTTAAACTAGCAGTGTGTCCGCGGTTGCGCCCGTATTTCATATATTCTTCACTGCATTTTTTTTTAAACGGAATCCAATTTTTGTAACATTAAGCGACAATATTTTTCACAAATTCAAGCGGAACCCTAATTATTTTCAATTAATTAAAGTAACCTAAGTTACGCGGAGTAACTTCAGCTATCTACCATAAAATGTCCCGTAATAATCGGTATTGCCGTTCCGGAAATTACCAGGAACAAATAGACAGGCATACAGAAATTTAAAAAAATGTATTTTCGGTATATATATAGTATATACATTCATATATATTTGGTAAAAAAAACAAAATTATTTTAATATTATAAACAGACATTTCAATTTTATTTATTACTAGCTGATCCAACCGACTTTTTCTTGTCTTAACTATGAATATTGAATTCGAATTGTACAATCCATTAAAAAAATATATTATTCCAAAATAGGTGCACCAAGAAATTGAAAAAGAAAGAAAACCCGTTAAAATTAACTGAATTTAAATATGGAACGCGAAAACTTAAAAAATTACATCACCAAGAAATGATAATTAATTATTTATAATATAATTCCAACCGATGCATCTGTTTTAAACGATATTTCCAGCGCGCATTCTGTCAATAACGCCAACTGTCAAACAACTGACTGTTATGTCGAACGCCATAAGGTTAACGTTAGAAAAGTTAATATGGTGGTTAAGTTTTCTTAAATTTTCTAAGTTTTTGCGCCATTTTATATATAGTCTTAATGTAAGAACCTTCTACGAAGTATTAGAAAACATTTAAAAAAAAAAAATAAATAAAATCGGTAAAGCCGTTCTCAAGTTATAGCATGACCAGGAGAAATACGGGTTAATTTTTATATATATGTAGACCTATAGCTAAATAGGTATCTGGTTTTCATCAACATCAAAAGTAATTCTTGATTTATTTTCATTCATCATTTTTTTTTCTGTAAAAAAATCAAAATATGCCAACTATCAAAGATCAATACAAAAAACCCACGATATAGTTTTGTGTTTATATAAAATCATATTGTAGTTTTTACAACGGCAACATAGAAAAGGGTAGCTCAGAGACTAGAGAACAAAACGTAACACATCTGTAAAAATGAGGGTAAACGGCAATTTGTTTTCCTTCTCTAGGGATAGGATGGGTTATATGTAATAATGTTAATATGTAAAGAAAAACAATTTATGATCAGGTCGCGGTTGAATGATGCTCTGCGGGAGGCCGGCTACGACATAGACGGGGAGCGGTATCCAGAAGGATATCAGGAGGCGCCGTTAGCCTACGATGCTGTTTGGGCGGTCGCTCTTGGTAATTTCTTATTAATAGTAAAGTAATAAAATTAAGTCAGTATAAGCTTCTACCAAACAATAAAATATGAACAGATTGATACATATTTAAGGGTTTTATTCTTAACTAAATGTCAGGTCCCTTTAGTATAGCTAAATCATTGGAACTATTTCTGAAATTCTTTAACTAATATTTATAAATTTTTGGTATTATAAATCCGCTGAGACCAAAGATTTAAAAGGAAAATTTACGTATACTCTAAAAATTTTATAATTTAAATTACTGATTTATAAGTACACTAAACTAAATGGAAATAATCCATTAATAAGCTCCAATCCCATCTCAATCATTAGATAATATGCAAAAATTACTTTATAAAACGATCACTAAAAAGCGTTGAGTTTTTTTCTTCAAGCACTTATTTTAAAGTTATTTTTATGCAGCTAATTTAAATATCCAATTTATAAGTACACCAAACTAAATGGAAACAGACTATTATACTATTATACAATTAACAAGCTATAATCCAATCCAATCACATCTATTAATATCCAAAAATTACTTTATAGAAATATTACTTGAAAGTATTTATTTTTTTTTTATTTAATACCACTTATATGAAACTTATTTTTATACAGCTTTCAATAAAACCATGGAGAAACTGCAAAAAAGTGGATTGAGTTTGAAAAATTTCACTTACACCAACAAAAGGATTGCCGACGACATCTACGAAGCCATAAATTCAACGTCTTTCCTTGGTGTTTCGGTAAGGATAGTCCTATCTTATTCCACATCCTCTACACCCCATCGCGTGTTACCACCTTTATAATAGCAATCGCCTATATATTTCGTCATATAGTTTGTTTGTAACATTAAGATTACGTAAGGTTTATTACAGTTATCGAAGTTACTAGACAAAATATGTAAGTACTTTAGGAGTTATAAGTCTAGTATTATTTAATGCGTGTTATTTTTTTTATTATTCAACTTTAGATGCGTCTATAAGCGCGAAAGTATTGTAATACGTTTTTTTTAAACGAACCACAATCTTACCTGATGTTAAGTGACGATATGGTCATGGATGGTAAACACACTAAACCTGGGAACAAGTTCTCAAATGATGCTGCCGGAATACACCTATTGGTATTTGGCTACAGGTTGTAGAACTTGAAGATAGTAGCTACTAACTAACGCGGGCATTGTTAAAAAATGCCCTACCACCATGCTATGGTTTCCTCACGATGTTTTCCGTCAACGAATGCTCAGGCAGATTTTTAAAGTTGGGTAGGTGGTTTTTAACCCGCTTCCATTGACGCAAAATCCGACCGCACTATCAACTAAGCCATTTCAAAAATCTTAGACTGTACTTAACATGAGATGAAGTGAAGTCATTACACTGAACTAGAATTTAAAAAAAACACATGCTCTAATTGCATCTAATTTATACGTATAATCATACTATAATAATATAATGATAATTCCTATCAAACATAATCATAAACAAAATAAGTCAGTGATATAAATTCACGCTCAGAGAGCCCTTTAAAATCGAATCGTTCGCTCAATCGCACAATCAATATGAACCGTCGATCCAATCCTGGGATTAATTCCCAGCCGGAACAATAATTTGTGTCTATTTAGTGCGTATGTGTCAGGTACTATATAAGCATTAACGAGATCTATGCTTTTCTTATTTTTGACTAGCTGTGTGCCCGCGGCTACGCCCGCGTTTCATATATTTTTTCACTGCGTTTTATTTTTTTTTATACGGAACCGTAATATTTTTTTTTGTAATAATATAAAGTAAAAATATTTCTCAAAAATTCAAGCACTTGCCCGTAAAACTGTGCGTTGAATCTGATTTCAAACCTATTTAGTAAAAAAAAATTGTCATTACAAACAGATAATTTTATTTATTAGTATAGATGACATGATGTATGTCTATTCAAACAGTCATCACCATTCGGTGATGATGCTTTATGCCAATGTTTACGAAATCAAGAAATGAGAGCTTTTCTTGTAACTCTTGACAATGGCCCCTAAAATGGCTAAAATTTAGCTGACTTCATACTTGATTAACCTCCTGTATACGTATATCCGTATGGATGACTTAATATTTGATACAGGGTTTGGTAGCGTTTTCATCGCAAGGAGATCGGATAGCGTTAACACAAATTGAACAACTCACGGACAACCACTACGTAAAACTCGGATATTACGACACGCAAGCGGACAATTTGACTTGGTTGGACCGCGAGAGATGGGTCGGTGAGTACCGCCTTCCAAACTATTCATAACACAATATTTACTTCTTTTTTCTTTTGTATCGTATTTTGCCTTTTGTATTTTGCCTCTATGGCGCAGTTGTGTTACGGTACGACTATCGTTCTTTGGTCTCGGGTTCGATCCCCGGGTCGGGTCAAGTGCTATTGGGATTTTCTACTCAGTATCATCCCGGAGTCTTGAATTTGTGCCCGATTTTGCGACAAGCTCGCCCCCTGTCGCATCTGGGACGGAACTAAGCTCGGCGAAATGTGGGTGGTGTAGTTCACTATTTCACCACTGTCTAACCCTTCGGGGATAACAGGCGTGAGCTTATGTTTATGTTCTTTTGTATCAAAGAATATCTAACTGTCAGACGGCCCATATGATAGTAAATTATTAAAATCGTAATTGCAACACCGAGGGTGGAATACTATTGCACTTCGAACCACGTCTAACAAAACTAATTATCTATACTAATCTATAAAGGGGTAAAATTGATTATTTGTTTGTTATGGATAAAGTCGAAAATTGCTTTAAACCAATTTGTAAAATATTCTCACCTGTAGAAAAAAGGTAGATTATCAGTGAGTAACATCTTTTTTTCTAGAGAGATTTCTAAATACCCGTTCAAAGCTGGGGCGAGTCGTTAGTATTATATAAATTTGAAAAGCTCATTTATTCTTATCCAAGATTGTACGATAAAAGAAAAAAAATATTTAAAAAAAAAAAAAAAAATTGGATATGGTTTGGATGTATCTAGTTTATTTATAAGAACAATGTACTAAGTGATAATGAATGACATTTATTGTAATTTATCAAGTTACTAAACTCTTTTCTTGCATAATAGTTATGCTTTGGATTATTAAAGTTAAATAAGGAAACTTTAAATAAAGTAATTATACTATTAACCAGCTGCACGCCCGCGGCTGCGCCCGCATTTCGTATATTCTTCACTGCGTTTTAATTTAATATACAGAACCCTAATTATTTTCTCTATTTTTTTTTTGTTCTAAAATAAAGTAAAAATATTTGTCATAAATTCGAGCACTTGCTCGTAAAACTGTGCATTGAACCGGATTTTGCTCAAATTTTTATGGGTTTTAATTTTTATACGCAAAACCCTATTTTCGAAAATTAATAATACCCTAAGTCACGCAGAGTAACTGCAGCAATCTACCAAAAATCGCATCAAAGTCCCAGTCTCATGAAAATTCGTCCAGCCGTTCCGGAGATTAGCCGGAATAAACAGACTAAAAATTTTAAAATTGGTCTTTTGGTATAGGTATTGTATTATCTATTTAGTAAAAAAAAATATGTTGGCATTACAAACAGGCACTTCAATTTTATTTATTAGTATAGATGATGCTAGAAGTAACAAAAACAAAGCATTTACACTAGGTTACTAACCACGACTTGAAAATAGGCATTCTCCAGAAGTCAACTCCAGAAATTTAGAGCTAATTGTTTAATTTTTAGAAAATTTAGAAAATTGTAGTGTCTGTTTGTAATGTCCAAATAACAATTTTTTTTATTAAACACTTATGAATATATATACGATACTCGTTTGTCCCGGTTAATCTCCTGAACGGCTAAGCTGATTCTACGCAGTTTCACTGCCAAGTCCTTGAATTTTTGGAGAAATAGTTTTACTTTATCGTTGTACCGAAAAAAATGAAGGAAAAAAATTAGAGTACCGTATAAAAAATTAAACGCAGTGAAGAACATACGAAAGGCGTACACAGCCGCGTAAAACACATCTAGTTCTAAATAAAACAAATATAACTATCATTTGAATGTACTAATAAAATGAAAATAATTTGTCATTAAAAAGAGTAACGGTTATTATTTGACGCTAAGTAATTAAAACATATATCAATATATAGTTGAATCTTCCATCATATTACACTTGACAACAATCCAAGACATATCCAAGGATATTCATATTATCGTACGCAATATCAGAATATTGATACGTCCCTGGACAAAATAGTTTGTTTAACAATGCCTTCTCTGATATACACACAGGGATTTACTCCGTCTTGTATTAATAACTGTTCGCTTTATGTCTGTATGTCGCACGGGTAAATAGAAATATTTAATTAAGAAAAAAATATAGCGTATGTTACTCGATTATAGTGTAGCTTCTAAGAGCTGACATAATTTTTAAAATCGTTTCACTAACTTTTTGGTTATCCATAGTAAGCAAAAAGTCAATGTTGTCTCTTTATACAACATTATAGAGGTTTAATGTGGTATATAAATAATCCTTTGATTAGTAATTTTGATTCAATTTCGATACATTTTTTTATGTAATTAAATAAAACAGTAAAAACTATTTAATTGTTATTAATGTGTCGAGTACCCATAAAAATAAGACAATAGGAAGACAATAGGAAAACAATGGAAAGCTGGCGTAAACGCCAGGTAAGTGCTCAAGGGGTTAAGATTAGTTGTAATATTTTTGTTACTTTAATAAAAATACAAATCATAGACATAGTAATGATTACGTTCTTTAGAAATAAAATCTCAATTTTACAAACACATTTCTCTTCATGTCAGGGAAATTTAAGACTGTGTTTAAATTTTAATGAATCGCTGCTGTAATTTACGTGGGTAAATATGAACAGACGGCAGGGATTATTTCATACAAATTAAACTTATGAAAAGGGTATCTTTAAATCAGCATAATTAAATATTTTATACTCATGTTTCATAGCATTACCTTTAATTTTTTTTGTTAGATATTTTTCTTATTTTAATGACTAAGTATTGGTTCGTTAAAAGACATCACAGTAGTCGGTAAACATTATTTATTGTTATAATTTAAACCTAAACTAGCAAGCCTGCCTTCTCTAAAGATAAAAAGGTATAATCCAATTCCAAATGTTACTTACACTAAATTTTGTGATTAACATACAAAATTACACACAGCACAATGAAAATAAAGATTAAAATGTAATACATTAAAAATATAAAAATAAAGAAACACGAGTTTGACGTATATTTTAATTTAGAAAACACTTGAAACGTGACATAGATATGACAATGGAAAGTACCATCAAAATATTATTTCCCAATGATTATTTTAAAATCATATGTGTGCGCTACTGCGGGCACACTGCTAGTAGAGGAATAAAATAAACATCAGGCAAAAGGTCTTGAATTTCTTACCCTAAAAAAACCGAAGGCGTGTCTTAGGAAAATATTTCAGTTAAGAAGTTCATTCATATTTCCACGCATTAAAGCCTATATTAGATAAATATTATAACTGAACGATATGTCAACTGAATAAACTGGCAGAGAGCGTGACCACTTTTAGTAGATTTCTATTTTTTTAGTAGATTATGAACCTAAATTATGAATCTTTGGTAGGTCAAAACGGTTTAGTAGAATTTAGTAGATATGATCACAACTATTTATAAAATCGTAAACACTCATCGGAGGTCTACTGTGTTCAACGAGTAGCGAAGAAGCTATTACTGACATTGATGAGTTTTGGGCAGCCGTCAGTAAATTATGTAATTTTTTTTTACACTGTATAAATTCAGTGCTTTGACCACAGTCTCACCTGATGTTATGTGACGAAGTGGTCCAGGATGGTAAACACACTAAGCTTAAAGATACTGGTTGTCAACTGATGCTGCCGGAACATACCTATTGATATTTGACGACAGGTTTTCAAACTTGAGGGTGGTAGCTACCCAGGCGGGCATCATTAAAAAATCACTTACCACCATGATATGATTTCCTTACGATGTTTTTCTTTATCGAAAGCTCAGGCCGATTTTAGTGTCGTATAGATGGGGGATCGAACCCACGTCGATTGACACGGAATCCGGCCGCACTACCCACTGTGCCATCATCCCTTCAAATGACATCGGATCTTCACAGTAAACCCCAGTTTGAGAACTTATGTAAATTTGACAAGTAAATTCAATCACTTCCTGTATCCAATGCAAAATGTGATAACCATTTTGCCTGCAGGAGGTCGGTTACACATACTCGTGTGTGGTAAATGATGGAACTTGAAAACAAGATTGTACGCATAGTATGTAACATAGTCCGCGTTTTATTTACCAATGATTGACTTGAAACGTAACTTATTGACAGAAACATTTCAAAATTGAAAGAAGGCGCTATCTATTGGGTGCTTACTCAACCTAGATCAGTGGTCGTCACACTTTTCTGGCCGATATTAGGTACCACGGCGGTCCACAATTTAATAGATTGGGTAGTTGATACCATCTATTAATTGACATATTTCAGATTTTGTATAGCAATAACAACCTATGAAGTCATTTTTGACAACCTAATTCAATAACTATTCACTGATTTAAAAGCGACTAAAAACCCGTTTTGCGATTAATTGAAAATGATCGGGTTTTCAGGGTTCTAATGAAGTGTTTGTTACACATATTGTTTTCTGGAATTTCGTCGTGGTGGCATAATTATTTGGTACATCGCGGGCTACACAAATATCAGCCTAGGGCCGCGGGCTGCAGTTTGACTACCACAGATCTAAATAAAGAAATATATTAACAACATAAATTGTACACAAACTAGTTTACACTGCCATCTGTTCCAAATTTTTTGAACTTAACTTGAAATAAAAAATATAAAGGTTACCTGGGATAAAGATTACTCTTAAAGTTTTAAGTTGGTTCAAATTACACACGAATGTAAAAATTAATTATTATCATTTGAGTATTTACGGAGTTTATCGCCGACAAACATTGTGACAAGGAGTTTTCATATAGATGAGGAGTAACCGTGATGAAGTCGTAAAAATTTGGTGACAATAAAAATACAAAAAATATAGCCACATAAAAAATTTCAATCCAACAGTAACGTATTAATAATTCCGTTCCCATAACAAAGCCCGGAAGAAATCATATCTGAGAGGAATTGAATGTAAGGAGTATTTAAGGAAAATATTATACATGACGAATGTAATTACAGTTGAGAGAGAAATTGAATCTATTACGGGCTTCACGTTTTAGTGTAGGAGATATGTTGATATATATGTTTTAACAGGTGGTAAAGTTCCCCCGGACCGAACTGTGGTTGTGAACGAACTACGAACGGTGTCATTACCTTTGTTCGCTTGTATGACAGCGTTGTGCATCGCGGGAGTACTGGCTGCTCTGGCCCTTATTGTATTCAACATAATGCACAGGCATAGGAGGTAACTATTTAACTTGTCCTAAATTTCTAATCTATTCTGTTCTAAGTATTTAATACCAGCGACTAGCGAACTCATCTTCTCACGGGTAAATATAGCTTATGTTACACACTAATAATGTAGCTTCCTAATGGTGAAAAAATTTGTACAATCGGTTTTTACTTTCAGAAATTATCGATTACAAATAAATAAATCTTTCCGCTTTATCATCTAAAAATACTAATAGATAAAATTGAAGTGTCTGTAATGTCAAAATTATTTCTTTTACTAAATATTTATAAATGTACATATATACGATACCTATACCAAATATATATATTTTTTTAATTTTTGTCTGTCTGTCTGTTTGTAATATGTAATCTCTGGGGTGGTTGGAACGATTTTGACTGCACTTTTTTTTGGTAGATAGCCGAAGTTACTCCGGGTAACTTCTAATTTTCGAAAATAATTTAGATTCCGCGTTAAAAAACTCGTAAAAATTTGAATAAAATCCGATTCAATGTACAGTTTTACGGGCAAATGCTATAGTAGCTATGCTATAGCTTAGTACTTTTTTTTTTTTTTAAATAATTATACCAATTAAACCGTAGTGAAGAATATATGAAACGCGGGCGCAGCAGCGGGCACACAGCTAGTATTAAATATATATCTATAAAAGTTATTGAAAGACTCATGCATTTCTAAGCCTGTACGAAACAAAAATGATGAAACAAAAAAAACCTATGAAGGTTCTGATGGTATTGCGTTCGAATTCCGCGTCAATGGACATAGGTTCGAAACTAGCTATCCAACTCTATAATGAGCTTTAACTTTCAGTAAAGGAAAACATCGTGAGGAAACCATAGCATGGTGGTAGGGCATTTTCTAATGATGCCCGCCTCGGTAGCTACCACCCTCAAGTTTGAAAACCTGTCGCTAAGCACCAATAGATGTGTTTTAGTATAATTTCATGGCCAGAGTATTTAGACTTTTATGAAATTCGGCTTATACGCATAAGGAGAAATAAATATGACCTCTAATAAAAACATTAAACGTTCATTGTCTTATTAACCAGAGGTCTCTATACCAAGTGATGTGTAGTAAAAAAAAAAGAAACAAATCTGCTAAGATCATTGTGTCCTTTGTCAATGTCAGGGTATCAAGGGTATGACAGATCTGAAATGTGGCATTAGCTGATATTGACAAGGGTCTGGTGAAATAATATAATTGGAGTAGATTAGAATATTTTGGGAATATTTAAATTTTATTATGACCTGACGAGATAATTTATATCATTTGAATTGTTGAATTAAGTATTAAATTAAGAATCGATTGTTATCATATTGGATTACAGATGAGTAGTGTGAAGTTTATGTTGGTACTTACTTAAATTTTTTTAAAGCATATGCTTACAGTAAAATTGGTTCTGATTAGCAATTTTAAACCATAAAGGATTCCTATTATTGTATTCTATTTGTTTCATCCAGACAAAGTTATATTACTAAAGCTATATCGTTTATTGATCCATATTGCACCTGGTCATAGGTATGTTGACTTCAACATCTAATTAATTCTTATCGTCACGATTTAAATTGCATGCCATGTATGCCGTCTTTGCTCTAAACTCTAAAAATATCATCCGATGTTCATATGTTTATTAGATATATTAGTCGAATAAAAAGCCACTCACTTTTGGAAAAAAATGTATGGTTTTGATGTCTATGACTTAGTTTTTCAACTTACATGAAAGCCAAAAAACTCTTCACATACTAACCCCTTCACCTTTTTTTTTTACGGGGGGAATGCATTTACGCACTACCCTTACCTATTGCATTAGTGGGACCGGGGTTCCCCAATGCAATAGGTAAGGGGGCACGGAGGGACGAGCTCCGTGCCAGTGTGGGACTCACCCGGGCGTGAAGCGCCCGGAAATACCCACTAAAACCCCCCGGGGCCGTCCGCTGCATTTGGGATGGGGGCGACACGGGGTGGCTTTCGCAAGCACCGCGTCGCCCACTAACCCCTCCACCTAAGTAATCTAGCTGAGTGGTTTGAGCTTAAAAAGGGAACTTCGGATCAAAACACACTATATTTTAAACTGATCAATTATCAATCATTATGTCCGCCATATCTGCATTAGAAGTTAGACCAGTCAACAAGATCAAAATCGTGTTAGTTCTTGATAGAGCTCCTAAAAATTCGATTCGGAATGATGTATAGAAAAATGTATATTATCTTGAGGATTCATTAAACACAAAAAAAACAATTGTTTTTTTTTACACGGATTAGGCTCAGTGACCGCAATCTCACTTGATGTTAAGTAACTATTTGATTCAGAATGGTAAACAAACCAAGCTTAGAGGTACAAATTCTCAAGTGATGATGATGCCGGAACACACCTATTGGTATTTGGCAACAGGTTTTCAAACTTGAGGGTGGTAGCTAACCAGGCGGGCATCATTAGAAAATGCCCTACCACCATCCTATGGTCTCCTCACGATGTTTTCCTTCACCGAGAGCTCAGGCCGATTTTAGAGTCGGATAGGTGGGGATCGAACCCGCGTCAATTGACGCGGAATCCGATCGCAGTTCCCGCTGCGCTATCATCGCTTCAAAATAAGAATATTAACGAAATAAGAATGTATTTATGACCCTTAAATAGAAGGAAATTTCCAACAAAAAAGTCTCAACTCCGGAGCTTGTATCTTTATTGTTTATGTTTTTTTATTTAATACCGAAAATAGGTATCGTACGTGGGTTTAAGAGCTTTATAAAAAATTAACACGTTTTCGAAATTGTTGACTGGGCTATGTGACGGCGTTTGGTTTTAGACGACTCATATATAATTTTTGTAGGGTGATACAATGGTCTCATCCGGCGTGTAATACGGTGATGTTGTGCGGTTGCTGTGTATGCTTGTGTGCTGCTGTCGCTCTTGGTGTGGACGGCCATTGGGTGCAGCCATATCACTTCTCGGGGCTATGCGCCGCGAGAGCCTGGTTACTCGCGACCGGCTTTTCAATGGCATACGGTGCTATGTTTACCAAAGTTTGGCGGGTGCACCGGCATACAACCAAACCCAAAGTTGAGACGAAGGTAAGTGATAAATTAATAGTTTTAATACATAGGTTGAGTGTATTACTGAAGAGTATCACAATACCCGAGAGGCCCTCAGGCCGTAAAAGTGTGCCCTGAAAGGAGTGCCTGCACTTGCCTGGAAATGAACCTACTACGAAAGCTCCCTGATCAAATAAACAAATAAAGGAACACCCTGGGGGGTTTTGTCAGTAGGAGTCTGCCTTGTTGGCCAGCGGTTATCTACGAAGGATTTTCCCACGTATAAAAAATTCCTTATTACTTTTAATCAATGTCCAAATAATCATACAGTATGTAGTTAATTACAGTTCGAGCACATTTCTCTAAACTTTTCCAAATGTGATAGAAATTGACTCGTAATAATGGGGAAAACATTTAAAAAAATTGAAATATATTTGTAACTATTACAGTTACAATCAAAATTTATATCGTTATTAGGAAGAGCTGTATTCTTATGGACCAACATATATGATATTCTTTAAATCAATTAATGTATCGAGTAGCCGAAAATAAGATAATAGGAAAACAATGGAAAGCTGGCGTAAACGCCAGGTAAGTGTTAAAGGGGTTAAGATACAAAAACTACACTTATACAATCTTCTTCGAGGTTAAAACTGTTAAACACTATGATTAATTAAATAATGTGATTAATGTCATTCTTCAAAACACATCTAGCATAAAACAAAAATAAAATAAAGCAATCCCAAAATAACCATAATTTATTACATACTTACTAGCCATGCCGGCGAACTTCGTACATCTCAGAATCAATAAATGTTGTGTTATTAGTTAAATTAATTTCGTTGTTTGTTCCTATGCGCCAGGAAACTTCTCGAATTGCAGGCGAACAAAAAAGCTCCTCGAATTTAGTCAATCCAGTTCTTGAGACATCACCAAGAACGCCCGTAGATATTAAGTGTATTAATTTCTTTTTTATGATTTTCATTTTTTTTTCGTGAATCTTTACATTGTTTTTTTAATTCTCCTGTTTTGACCGGAGACAAATACAATAAATCAAAGATAACGCAAATCGGTCTTTGTTTTAGATATTGTATACTAGCTGTGTACCCGCGACTGCGCCCGCGTTTCACATGTTCTTCACTGCGTTTTATTTTTTTAATACGATACCCTAATCATTTTCCCGAAATGTTTTGGGAACTGAGATAAAGTAAAACTATTTATCACAAATTCAAACACTTCTCAGGGAAAATGTGCGTTAAATCGGATTTTATTCGAAATTTCATGAGTTTTAATTTTCTTATGCGGAACCTTAATTCTTTACGAAAAATAAAAGCACCCTATTATACGCGCAGCTATCTAGCAAAAAAAAGTTCCGTCAAGATTATCTGGAACAATAAGACAGACAAAACTTGAAAAATTTGTTTTTTTTATATACATTCATATCTATTTAGTGATCACTGAACACATTTGTTATATTAATTTTCAAATTCAATATTGAATGAAACTAAGTAAACAAACAAACAAAAACAAAGTATTTCACACGAAGAAAGAAACAAAAGTACATATTGATTTAAAAAAAAAATTCACATCTTTTGTAGATTTTTTTTTCTAATTTCTCCTTTAAATGGTTTTACCAAACCTATCAAATAAGCAATATCATCACCTTGATCGCATCGAAAGCGATTGGGTACAAATCTCATTATTTTATAATGAAACTGAATTTTTCCCTTTCCTAAAATCTTGTAACCATATACATACATGTTGCTTAGAATAAGAAAAAAGTTATATAAATAAAAATCTTCTATGCATTTATCTCAATAATATATCATTTGATATTAAGTAATTTATTATTCATACTAACTGTGTGCCGCGGATACGCTCGCGTTTAATATATTCTTCACTGGTTTTTTTTATATGCAACCCTAATACTTTTTAGTACTAAGATAAAGTATTATGCCGTGTTGTGGTGGCCAACAATATTATCACCCCATATCTTCCCATGGGTGTTGTAAAAGGCGAATAAGGAAAAAAAAAACAGAGAATGGGCAGCAGTCATCCTCTGAGTATAACAAACACCTACTACTATCGCCAACCCACCAGCCAAGCATGGTGGTTATGGCAAACCCCTTCTTATTGGGAGACACCTATGTCCAACAGTGGATGCCGTATGGTTGAATGGATGGAAGATCAAGTAAAAATAATTCTCATAAATTCAAGCACTTGCCCGTAAAACTATGCATTGAATCGGATTTTATTCAACTTTTATGAGTTTTATTTTTATATGCGGAACCCTAATTATTTTAGAAAATTAAAAGAACCCTAAGTCACCCAGAGTAGCTTCAGCTATCTACCAAGAAAAGGCTTGTCAAAATTTGTCCAGCTATTCCGGAGATTACCCGGAACCAACATACAAGACAATTTAAAATAAAATGTATTTTAGGTATAGGTGTCGTACAGACACTCATATCTGTTTAGTAAAAAAAAAATGTTTTGTAATTACAAACAGACACTCCAATTTTATTTATTACTATAAATATTTATCTATTTAGTTGTTCCTTTCAGTGACCAAGTAAGACCGTACAAAAAAGTAATTAATTCACTTTTATACTAATAGACAAATCTAAAAGATGGCTTAAAATGAACGAAACAATTATAAATTGAAACAGTATAAGATGAAATGCATACAAACAAAAACCTTTTGCGAACCCAATTAGTATGCGACAGCATTAAATTTTTTCTATCAAAAACTTTTATTTACGTGGAAAAATCTATTTACTCGCCCGCCATTAAGCACCGGAAACACTCACTAAAACCCTACGGCCACACAGCTCGCCTTTGAAAAAGGGTTTTGGGATTACGGCACCATGCTCTACTACCCTGCTCACGCGCTCGGGTCCGAGGACCCTCGTCCCGAGAAAGAAAGGTTCCACCCCATATTTCTTATCTGAAAGGAGAGATACATTGTGTTCCTCCGTCAAGGGACCTCCGTACGCAGAGACAGATGACCCCGCATCTACCATCTGGAGGTTCATCAGAAAGGATTCTTCTATCACGTCCGCGAGGAGTATTCCCACGGTGAACTTTGTGTCCCCCGGTTACCCTCACCCTTACCCGTCTTGGTTCCTCTTTCTTCGTAAGGTTGCTCTCGCAATAGGAGGGTACTGCGTTCCATGTCCTCTCTCCAACGACCATCACGTGAAATATAACCGGTAAATAGAGATCATGCCTACTATAACGACAACTTCAGAACAGTATTAAAGACTTCACACTAAATTTACATAATTAGACTATAGACTGTAACTCTCATATTGAGCAATTTAAATCTCATCTATAAAATTATTAAAACATCCTAAAATCCCGAAGAAAAAATTTATAAACATACACAAAGTATTTTTTTCCAATTCTTAAGAAACGTATGCACGGTTGGAAGTTATACACAATGGTCGGTGGACTATTGGTAGTGGACGCAGCATTATTAACAGCGTGGCAACTAAGAGACCCACTTCAGAGACGCGTAGAAACATTCCCGCTGGAGGCCCCGCGACACCACGATGACGATGTACACATAAGACCCGAACTCGAGCACTGTGAAAGCAAACACAACGCCGTTTGGCTCGGTAAGTTGTTACCATGTTGTTAGTTAGTTCACTTAGAAACAATAACAACTCGCAACTTGAGAACATAGTTCTTGGTGGCTATATGCGGTATAAACTTTCAAGTATTATATAGACTTATTAGTTGATATTTAGATACCGATGGTGTCACTTGAGTACTAAATTTTGAACTCGGAATACACGTATTCGATATTTTTAAAATTTTACCAGAATGCTGATGGTAATTCCTGGATTAATTAGAACAATAAAAGTTAAGAGTTCCTAGATAACATCATAAATGTTGTCTAATGAGATGTGGTGGATTACAATGGGCCTAATAAGAATGCTCAAAATTCCTCAAAAGGCAATAGGGAGGGTTATGCTCTGAATTTCTTTGCGTGGTCAAATAAGGAATGAGGAGATCCTTAGAAGAACCAAAGTAAACGAAATAGCCCAGTGAACTTCCAAATGAAAGTGCTAGTGGTACTAGGCACATTACTCGTAGAACCGGTGCTCGATGTATCTAAGAGGTTTTCAAATGATTACTACGTACCTAAAGACGTAACGAGGATGTAGTCACGGTAATCCGCTAGATGCGGTTAGCGCAAGACCGATCGTTGTGGAGACCTCTGGCGGAGACCTATGTCCGGCTATGGACGCCTTTCGATTGACATAATGATAATAAATTACACAAAACCTATGATAGTATTGTAATAATTAGTTTTAGAATCTAGGATTACAAATACATGAATGCTCTTTTCATTTTGGTATTCTATTAACTAATTGCAGAAATATTCCTCCTCGCTATTATGCGGATTATTATAGTTCACATAATAGAAACGTTTAAAAATAATTTAAGCTTAACCATTATTTGTAATAAACATACTACAGTCGCCTATTTATCATGGAACCTTATTTTAACTTTTACATGAGTTGTTGGCAGTCATATTTATCATAGAAAAGTTTTAATTAAAAAATGAATTCCAAATATGCCCTCGCTTGGAGATACAATCAGCAATCACATTGAATGATGAGATTTAACATTAAGTGCCACAAAGAACCGTAAACAGCAAATTACATTTCATAAATCTCGTTGAAACTTTACGTCGGCTAATTTGCGACGGTAACTAACTTCAACGGCAGAATTTAAAACTTTTTCAAAAGTCGTTTATAACAGCAATTTTCTTCATTACGTACTCTAACGTTTTGCTTTATAAATATACCCTATACCATAGAACTGATCATCAGCAAGAACAATTTACGAAGTAATTTAAACGTCTTGGAATCCATTCACAACCACTATTGTATCACTCGATAGAGACGTATCAGTCCTGTGTTGTTATCATGATCTGTTTTCATTACCTTGTGAAATGGATTGTGAGACGACGACGCTCGGCTCTGACGTCAAATCAAAAGCAATATAACCATCCCAATATTGACGACGACTAAAATGTCACCAGCTTATAACGATCTATATACAGCCTTATTGAGTTTCATTTCCACGTGCAAATTCCCTTTACATTTTCTCATGAGTTTGCTTAAATCATTTCCTCATGGTCAAACATAAACAGAAATCATTTATTTATTTTAAATTTATTTTAAATTTAAATAAAATTTAAATAATTTATTTTAAATTCTTTTATCAATAATACACCTATCAGTAACAAGAAATGTAATATGTATTTAGTGTTATCATTACAAATGTATATTTCTTCTAGGTGTTATGTATGGATATAAAGGTCTCGTGTTAGTATTCGGATTGTTTTTGGCATACGAGACACGATCAGTGAAAGTCCGTCAGATCAATGACTCCCGCTATGTGGGTATGAGTATCTACAATGTAGTGGTGCTGTGTTTAATCACGGCTCCCGTAACTCTGGTCATCGCCAGTCAACAAGATGCAGCCTTCGCCTTTGTATCGCTCGCCATCGTCTTCTGTTGCTTCCTAAGCATGGCACTAATATTCGTTCCTAAAGTAAGTTACTATTATATAAGCTCGTACCTTATTTTTTATACAGAAAGCAGCATTATTTTGACAACGAGATCCTTAAATTACGTATTCATTATAATAGGAAAGTCGACACACCCCAAGAAAGTAAAAATAGAATTAACAGACACGCCCTAGTGGAAGTGTCATAATTTGCGCTCCAAGTAACACATTTGATCATTTTTATACACGTTAAGAATTTTCGTTTCATGTACTTTCAATTTTAGATGTACTAGAGAAACTATCAACAAGTGTACCTACTCGTTTGACATTAAAGGGAACAATTTTATCAAAAAAAAGTTTGCTTAAACGCCTAGAATTCGTGAAAAAAATATATATTTTGTAGCAAAAAACAATTTACTCACTATTAATAATTATGATTAAGATTATATTTATAAGTAAATACATTAAAAGCCCTTTAACAGAAGCTATAAAAATGAAAACCAAGAAAAGTTATAAAGAATCTGTACAATTTTCAAATTAAATCGTATCAGAATGAATGATTTTGTAGCGTAAAGATATACAAAAACAATTAATATATGTAACCAAAATAGTTTAATTCAATTCAAATAAATTACCTTCAAAAAAATTAAGTATTAATTAAAATAATTACAGGAACTTTAAATCGTTATTTAAGTCAAGTGTTCATTCATGAATATGTATTGCTTATTTATAAGCATGTTAGCACTGGTTTCCGTTAGTAATTTAATAACAATAAGTGATGTACTAATAGAAGTTGTTTTTTTATTACAAAAGTTTTAGTTACGTTATGGCTGTTGTTGCATATTAGTTTTTCAGTTTATTGTTTCATTTTTACGAACTCCGAAACCATTATGGAACCTACAGCAGAACTGAATTTCAGATTTTATAAACCTAACTTAATAGAACTTAAAACAGGCATTAAATGAATTTTTATTAATACAGTTGACAGGCAACTAGTTTGTAGTGAATATACATGGTGGTACTATGATATTCATATTGAAGGAAATTCGCGTAGTGAACAGAATGATTTTGTACAAAAGATAATAAGTATTACTAAAATGTTTAAAAATCCTTGACTAAAATAATTTTTAATATGCTTGACTTAAACCAACAATTTATCTACATTAACATAAATTAAAGTTACAATCTCTCTCTCTCTCTCTCTCTCTCTCTCTCTACACTTATTGTTACATTTCCCAGCTAAATCATGGGAACAAAACTGTTATGAATAAATTAACAAAGTAAATTAGAGACAGTGAAAGCATCTAAAATGAAAGTGTTAATAATTAAATTAATGTTAATATAGGTAATAGAAGTGATCCGTCACCCAACGGAAAGAGCTGAAAGCGGCCGTGGTTCTGGTTCTGGCTCGGCCCCCGCCGATGAAGAGCGCTACAGGGAACTTGTCAAAGAGAACGAAGAGTTACAGAAACTTATCGCACAGGTAACTAGGTTCCTGTGCTTCCTCTTTCTTGTGCTCTTTTATTCTCATAGGTGGAACGGAAGGTCCTTATCAGCTTTCTTCGACCTTTTGAGGCTTAAGGTACTCAGTTGGGAAAGTTTCAGCAAGAGCACCAAAGTAATACGGACCTCGGGATGGGCTTGAATTACCCGAGACGTTAATTCCGCTGAATTTGCACCACGATAAACATACAGTGATTAAGAGAAACTTATGACCCCTTACAGAATGCATGAAGTGTGCAGAAGTGTTGGGATGCAGTATAATGCTAGGCATGGGGAGTCACTATATCACGCTGGTGGCAGGTACTGTGGAGCCTCACCAGTTCAACATCTTTAATTATTTGATATTTTTTTTTTGTTTTTACTTCCATATCTGATAATCATTTTGACGAGTGGAAGGTGTCTTTCACTGTAATGGCGAAGTATATGAGGATTCAATTAAACCCGAATATCACGTAACTTAATTACATTTGAAAACTATAAGACCGAACTCAATGAAAACCATTACTCATGGTTTATAAATACTTAATATCAAATAGAAGTTAATTCACTGCAACAACCCTGTAACCTAAACGTATTTTGATAATTTTTTTTATGTACTCCCTTTTATTTGTTTGGAGAACACTTCGTTTTTTCTAGTATTGGAAAATAATAACTTCATGTTAGCAGTATTATTCTTGTTCGCTGTACTAAAGAACAATTACTTAATTCAATTAATTAATTTAAAGCAATAATGGTGCAGCCGAATTCCGCGTCAATCGACGCGGGTTCGATCTCCACCTATCCGAGTCTAAAATCGGCCTGAACTTTTTGAACTGAAAACATCGTTAGGAAACCATGCATGCAGGGCATTTTCTAATAATGCCCGTCTGGGTAGCTACCATCTTCAAATTTGAACACCTGTCACCAAATACCAATAGGTGTACTCCGGCAGCATCAATTGAGAACCATTATCTAGGTTTAGTGTATTTACCATCCTGGACCACATCGTCACTTAACATCAGGTGAGAATTTAGTCAAAGCACTAAGCACTACCGTGTAAAAAAAATTGTTTTCTTGAGGAGAATTCGATCCCGCAGCAAACGCAACTCTAATCTGGCACATATAATCAATCAATTTAGTAGTAGATATTGTATTAACTTTTACAATTATATTTGTTGAACTATTTACAATCTTGTATGAGTAAATAACTCTCTATAACCTGTCCCAAAGGAACATCTAATAACTTTTTAGTATGTAGTAAACCCTTGAGCTAGGAACAATAGCTAATAAGTCATCAAATTTCTGGAAAAACAAAACTACTTTTAATATCATTTAATAGCATAATTTGATTATTTATCGAATTGCAATTAGAAATCGATGAAAACTAGAACTAACACAAAATAATATATTACTTTTGAGATAATTGCATACTCATACATACATACTATAATAAAAAAAAAAACTAAAATAAAGGTTTTTCCAAAATTTCGAGTTTTACTTCTGTGCAGTCCCCATCGATGTCAAGATTTTTTACGTGGAGGAAATGCTACAACCATCACAAATTTACCGTCTAACCGCCTTAACTGTGAGTTGATTCTGGGTTGTGTTATACAAACCGAATTGAGTTGTACAACGAGTAGTTATTACAGAAGGAGGAGCGTATACGGGTGCTGAAACAGAAGCTAGCGGAGAGAGAAGCGGCGGCCGCGGACGGCGTGACCCAAGGTACGGGCGGCGGAGTGCTCGCCGACCTCGCCACAGCCACCTCTGACTACGGCACCTCCACTAACTACACGCGCTCCTCACGCGCCTCCGTCTCAGATTTAGACTTCTCTGAGAGTTACCTCTAATCTAACCCACCTTTACTTCTCTTCATTTCCTGTTATAGGCTTTTATTACGTGGATCTTGGGATGCTGGCCTTTTTGTTTTAGCAAAAAAAAAATTTTTAATAGTTACAGTGGATTTCATTTACAACGACCACGATTGTAATTAGTTTTTGGTTATAGCAATGTATCACTTATGTTCCATAAATAATTTTGCTATAGCGACTTCGATTGCGAATGTAGCGACTAGTTTTAAAGAAATATCTGTAACAAGCTCCTAGAAATCCTTTACAGATATTGCAACTGAATCTACGTACAAAGGTTCATTCTTAGAATCTTAACGTTTCCTTATCTATTACTTACATCCATAGTAGTTGTAACATTACTATTGTGTTTATAAACGTTCAGATAGGTAAAGTTATATCTAAGAATCAATTACTCAGTAACTTTGGGTGTGTCTTTCTTTTTACCTATATTTATAACGACTTCTAGATATAGCGACTGAATTATACCAGTCCCAACATCGTCGTTATAACTGAAATCTACTGTACAGTTATAATATTTTTATTATCGAACTAAGAGCGACAGTGTCAGTGACGGATCTGAAAGACAACATAATTTAAAACAAGTTATGTGTGCTGCTGGTAATTTAAATAAATTATGGAAAAACTTGTTCTATAAGAATACTTTGTTTTATCGATGATTTAATTGATTTTTGACTTTAGACAACTTCAGATATTGATGATAATAAACTTAAAGAACAAGTTTGTACCGTCTTTTAGAAAAATCTTAGATCCAATGCTGAACACTGCATATCATTAATTGACTTAAAACCTTATATCCGATAAAATACAAGATAATTTAGGCAACCAAAAACTAATATAGTATAAGAGTATAACAAAAAAAAACTTAAATTAAAACATTCTAATCCGAAAATATTTCATCCTTCTTCCAAATTATTATTACGATAAAACTTTAGCAACTAATTTCGATTGTAAACAATGAAAACTTATTTTTCAACTCTCTGTTATTTAAACTTATTATTAAAAACTAGTTTAAATCAATAACTATTATTATTGCCTTCTATATTATGGGATAAATCTTTCCTTTCACCGTTTTGTTCTAATTGTAGTTTTTTATAATTTTCAAATTTCGATATGCCTCCTTACACTACACTATTTTCCACAAGTGAACTTGAAACACTACCATAGTATTCTATTATCTACCTTATCTTGTTACCGATAATAGAATATTCACTACGTAAAGTCATGGAGATTCCGTTGTTCTATTTTTAAACTTCTATGGGGTATCAACTTATTCTAACACGAAACTTTCATTATAAAAAACAGCAAGTTTTAACACATTTTAGATAGTTGTCATTTATTATTTGGCTTAATCAGTTCATGTTTTATATGTTATTAAAAAAAAAAACTAGCGTTGGCTTACGTTTCATTCGCTATTAACTTTAAGTACGAAGACCTATAAAATTTCAAAGTGTACTTAAATAGCTTCCAACAATACGGGCACGCATCTTTACCGTCATTCCATACGAACTGGGCTTAATAGGTCATATAGTCTAAGTACATTCCATTCGCAATAAACAACTGACCTGACAATAAAACTAGTCCTGGCTTTTAGTAATTATCGACTATAAAACGACCGTATAAATAAAGTAAAATAGCACAGATAGACCAGCGCATTCTAATTTATATTAACAATTTAATTTTACAAAATTACCCTCTACATTTATTGATAAAAGTACCGATAAAATTAATAAACTTCGTTCATTATTCTGAACATTTTATGCATGATTTCGGTCTATATAACATGGCCTATGAGGTATAAATGTAAGAGGAAATCAAAAGAGGTCGTTTGATGAAAAGTTGCGTTTGTTGATTAATAATATTTAACGGGTTGTTAATCTTATGAATTTATGATGTGAATACTTACAATGTGTATTATTAATTATAGTTCCTTAAATTAAAATTAAAAGAATTATTTAAATGGGAACATTGTACAATTGATTACAATTTGAAACGATCCTTATAAGTGTTGGATTAACGGTCCGTAATAAAGTGCGAGGAGAGGTAGTACTCGTCCCTCGCCACAATTTTAATATATTCTTAAGATTTCTTTCCTCGTTCTGTTTTCATAATTGTTTCCTTCCGCTACTCGAATAAATTGTTTCCTTAACATTATTTTTAGGATTGGCAAAAAAACACACAAGAATATCTTCTTTACCTTGTACTTTTATCTTTGTTCATCAACCCCATTTAGTCAAATTAAATACACCTAACAAAAGACTACGTGCAAATATAAATTATTTAGCCCCGTTTACTAATTTGCTCGTATTGCGAATATAATTCACACAATTTATGTAGGTATGTATAATATATATTATTTTGATTATAATTGGGAACTGTTTCATTTATCAAAATAAATCTTAGCTAAATATGGTGTAAATTAATGATGGATAATAAGATATCTTATTTTGATTTATGATGTTTATATCGGTTTATTTTACGGGTAAGTGCTTGAATTTATGAGTAATATTTTTACTTTAACTTAGTACTATCAAAATTATTCGGGTTCCGTATGTGAAAAATAAAACAATTTTCTGAACTCTTTAATTAGTTAATTTAAAATATTATTATTTTTTTTTTTTATTTACGAATTCCTTTTTGTGGAATTCAGTATCACGATGATGTAACCATCATCATCAAAAACGGGAGTGGCGTATAAGCCATATTGAATTTACCTTCTGACCCTATATTTCGTTAATATTACGGCAACAATCTAAAATCCCAATCCTACCTCACACATATTGTTATCGATGCACGTGTCTTCGTCTACATATATATACCTATAATTCCTCCTAGACTGATTTAGCTATACTGTTAGTGATACAAAATCTAATGATTATTTCTAGATAAAAAACTAAATTATTCAATTGTAAACTAAAGTAGAGTATAATATATTCTTTCGTAACATATAAGGATAAAAATGTTCTAGTTTTTAAATTGTCTGATATTAATTACAGACGTCATAGCACTAAGTCGCTACTAATACAACGATTCTTCTTTATGCATTTTTTAATAAATAAATATTAATATGATATCATTTTTTATGATATCATAAAATAAAAAGTGTATCTTCAGATTGTCTCACATTTTATATTTATTGGCACGAGTTAAATTAATTAGATAGATTAACTTAGACTTAAAATGATTTTAATTATAGTTCTGTAGAGAGTAAGTTTATGGAAATATCTTGTCCATTTTTTTTAAATACATATTATACTTTGTATACATATTATATTCAATAGAGTGACACGTAGATTTTCTTTAAAAAATTTCATGCAGTCAAATCTCGTTATGACGCAGTCGACTGTATTTTAACTCTAAAATTGTTTTAATTGTTAAGTTTAAATAAAATTTATATTTTTAATTATAATATAATTATAAATGGGAGAAAAAGATCATTAACGCAGAAAATAACGAGATACCAATCATAATTGATATTTCAAGGAACATTTCATTTGGGTATGAGAGGAGTCCCGTAGATCGTGTGTCGTAAGTAGATTGGGTGTTGTCTGACTCCCTGTAGTTACCCCCCCCCCCCCCCCGTTGTCTTGTTCGAATTTGCATGTACCTCCCCTCCTCCCCACACACACTGCACTTTGTCACCGTTAGTTACCTCAAAACGCCTTGTGTATTTGGCACTCCTGCTTCAAGACTTTTAACCAATCCCCTTGCTTATGAATTATTAACTCGACTAATTTAACCAACAGCTGTTATATAAGAATTTGTCTTTACTTAAGTAAGTAAATCTTACCCTTGTATTTCGTTTATGACGGATTCTATTCGACTCAAGCTTTATGTACACACGTAGTGGTTGTTAATGAAATATACAAAAATAAATACATTTATAACGTCATTAGACACCTAATTATTTAGAAAACTTCATTTAAATAATTACCTATTCAGTAAGATAATTATTTGGATTACTGTTCATTTTTCAGTGAATAAGATGAATGTTTTGAAGAGCCACCAGTTCACTTCCATACTCTGTAAATATAATTCCATCATCGATAGCTTCATGCGGTACATAAATGAATACATTTCTACACAAAGGACTACATCACGTTATTCCATCAAGGAAACATAAGAATTGTGCATTGAGTTGGTGACATGCCTGTTTCTCTTCTAGAACTAGGAATTGTTCTAAAGCAGTTTTGAAATAGGGAAACGCACTCGACCCTTTTGACTTTCGTGCTATCACCATAAATTCATTTAGATGAAAAGTAATGGATCCATCCATCCTTTCAACCGAACCGGATTAGTATAGTACATAGGAATTGTTGACATGACCTTAATGATACTCTTCGTAATCGTCAGTACAACACAGAGCTACCAAGGATTTTTTTGTGTATGGCATCCGTTACCGGAGTGAGGCTATTGAAAGGCATGTAGAAGTTTTCCCTTTCTCTCTCACTCGATATTTCTAAGGCGCTTAGTAGGGTCTAGCATGCAAACCTCTTAAGCGAGTTTCAGATTTATGGAATCACTGAACCCCCACTAACACGGATCATCGAATATCGGAGTGAATAGTTGTTGACAGCTGAGTAGCTGTATGATGTTGGATGAGTATCCAACCCCAGTGCTATAAAAGCCGAAGTTATTAAAGATTTTAACAACCCTTTTGGATACACACTAATTGAATACCAACATTAAGTTCGTAGCCAACTCAAATTTAAATCTGTTTAAGTTTATTGTCAAAATAACACAGGTGTACCTTTAAAATGAAATCTATTTTGCCAGAATCTTACTTTTCAAGGGTTTACACTTGAAGCAGTTGATAACTTCAGACTTCCCAGCTTTGATTTTCCGGCAGATCTTAATTTCGGGTATTCGATTGAGACAATAGCGAAAAGCATAAAGAAAATATGGATCGTCTTCATACCAAAGTATCGATTTTTCATATCGGATCAGTTTGTGGACCAGGCTGGACATTACTTTCGTTTTTCGGCTGAATCAAACGAGTATCAGCCAGCCGCTGTTAACTAACAAAAATGGTCAATCTGCAGATTGTGCGCTAGACTGTACTATTTTATTCTACCCATTCGGGATAGTCGGAAGTCCTATTAGGTAGATCTTTCGTAAACATCCTCTGATTGGTTTTGTCCTTAACAATATGAAATGCCAAGAAGTACAATTTAGTCTCAGCGTTTTTTCCCCATTCACTCACAGCTTGCGATTCGCGTCCGACGCTAAAATTGTACCTATAATATACAAAATAAATCGACAAAACGCAAAAAACAATGTTACAAAAGTTTATATTCTGAATAAAAACTAAGTAACGAGATTTCCTTGCATGAATATTTGTCACGCATATAATATAGTCTATTTTTATGTAGTCTATATTTCCAATTGCTTTTGTTTTTATATGCAGTTAGAAAGACTACATTTCCTTGTTTTTAAAATAATAAGATCCAGACAGTTATCAAAATGCATTTTTTATAAACGTAATCTTTATCTAATAACAAACTATATTTATGTTTCCAAAATATTATACTTAAAGTAAATGCATTTTAAGTAATATTATGAGTGACAAATATACATAGATAAATAGGCGTTGCAATAACATTTATTTAAAAGAAAGCTTATTACGTTTTTTTTGCTTTAATTTTAATAGATAATTTAATTTTGCTGTTATTTTTTGTATTTATGCTGAATATGCTTTTTAGAGACCTTAGAGTTATATAGATAGATCATAGAATGTAGGTACGAATGTTTGAAATATTGATATATTATTAAATGTAAACTTCGATGAAATCCAAAACAAATTTCAAATAAAATAAATACAATAGATACTTATTCGCGAACTTAATTGAATATATTAAATGTTCTTTTTCTCTCGGCAGATGTACAGGACGAACACATCTGATCTCCAGCAAAGCATTCTTCGTCATATTAGACTAATAATAGTTAGTTATAATTGTGTGTTATTTATAGTTACATTATCGAGGTATAGTGATTTGTTTTGTGATAATTTTAAGAGACAAAAGTGTTCTTATATGATTAGATAACATGACGGGTCTGATAGTGATTTTGTTTTTAATTCTATATTGTTATTTTATTCTCGACGCTATAATTTATTTATATAAGCAGAAGAATTATTTTACAAATATTCTTTAAAATTGTAACATTTGTATTGTGACTTATAATTTAAAATATTAAAAATCTTTTTTTTGTCCTCACACATTACTCACAAATTATATCGACATAAGTTTACCTTTTCCCTGTCCCATCTCTTTTTATACACAAGTTGATAACTATTCGGTAAAAAGAAATAACAAATTAGATAAAAAAAACCTTAACGCATTTTATAATTTTATCTAGTAAAATAAATAAAAAATTCTATTCTAGATCGGCTAAAAATTGTTTTAATAATGTTTTAATACCTTATATTGTCCATATAAATAAATAAATATAGTTACATAAATTAGAATTCCAAGTTCTTAAACTAAACATACATAGTCTCCTATACTAAAAATTCTACTAATAAACCTTATTGTTAAAAAAACTCAACTATACGGAAAATAATATTCTGTTTACATATCACATTGAAAGACGGGTATCTTTCCATCAAACATTTCATCAAAATATTTTTAATAAAGTATTTGCAAAACTCATTCAATTATGTCAATCCGAATTGGCTCAATCTAAGTGATATTTGATGCCAAAACCGTAAACTATTAATGAGAAGGTGTATTGATTATTTATTGAAAACATTAAAAAAAAACATTATAAATATTTACTAAGCGTTTAGTTTTGAAGTTGTAGTTACTAAAAATAAGCATGATGTGTGTTTATTTATTTAATTAACATTGTCACTCTACAACTGTGTCATTTATTTTAATGTAGTTCAAATAAATATACGAATTTATTTTCGTACATGAGAATAGTTTATGTCATCATAAATGTATTTTTCTTTTGAATAGAAACACACACTACTTCAAAAATTAAGTATTCACAAAATTATACTGTCTCTATTTATGTCAATATTATTTTACCTATTTAATAAACCTTGTTCTAAACATAATCAATACTTCTTAAAACACATGTTTTAAAGACGATTCATTTAGAAACGTACTTTAGTTAAGATATTATTTTTACATTTTTTGGTCTGCAAAAATAACACATTTCAATTGAATAAATAAAATTAATCTCATCACAACTCTTTTAATTGTTAACCTACAGAACAAAACATCTAACTTGTAAACTGATATCGAAGTTAAGAAATTTCATTCATATAACTATATTTTTAATTCGATTCAAAAATAATGTTATCATAAATATGAGGCAGCAGTGTAATTAATACTGCTGTTCGTCGAGATTTTTATTTTTTACCAGTATCATATCATTTTTTTAAATAATTCATACATTATTTTACAATGATCATTTAGTTTATAAATAGTAAAGCACTGCCGACTTACTAATACATAATTAGATATAATATTATTCAAGTGAGAGAAGTAGTGTTTTTAGATTTTAATTAATAATATAGTAAACATTATAAATTGGATTCAAATGTTTATGTAAATTTATTTAACACAGTATGTAGTTATTAATTTGCTTTAGAAATATGAAGTTATTTATTACATAATATTGGCTAATGTTATTGAAACCACAAAAATATTTACACTTTGGACAACGAGATTTTTGTATTAACATGCGTTTTTACTTTTTTTCGCGTGGATTAAAAATAACTTGAAGAACATTCACTAATCTGAGTAACAGCCGAGTAATTACAATTTTTTTTCTTTTATCGTGTTTTTAAACATCCTCATAGGAATTTATTTTTCTCTGAAAGTTACTTAAACTTCTCACAGTATAAAGAATGTCAAAAGAATTAGCTGTAATACTATATTTTTAGTATATATTTCAACAGGTATTTAATTTAATAATGAAGTTTAAATATTATATTATGCACACGGCCATTGTACCATATCAACTTATTATAACGGTAAACGTGCAAAATTTTATTACGTATAAGGGATTACGAATCTAAATATTAACTGTTATATAAATCTGACAAAATATTTTATGATCGAAATACCTTTATAATGTTATAATTATTAAATTACACTAAAGTCTTATTTACCTTTATCTATTGTGTAACGAAATAATTTGCGAAATTCTCAGTTCATATATCTTTGAGGAAATGCGATTATCAAAAGATTTGACTGCATAGAATCCATATATTTGAGCGTAATTATAATTATTTTCCATAAAATTGTTATCAGATGTATTACTTATTTATCGTACTTCGAATACATGTTAAAACTTGTTAAAAATCTAAATTTTATAGTTTCGATGTTATATCATCCCTTAGTCTTGCCAACGGAGACGTGTTCATTAAAGCAGCATCTTCATTGACGAGACGATATTCTACAAGTTTATCTAGATTATATATAGTTAATGTGAAATAATATGTTATAAGCTTCATAATAGATTAGATAAATTACATTCCTGTGATCCGTAAGTTTGGTTCTATTGAACGTTTTCACCTGAATGAATCATCGTTGTGTAAATAAAGACTCATCGAATAATCTAAATGTATTTGATGTTTTATTGTTTTTCAATTTACCCCTATATCTATATTTCTCGCACAAAAAAAAATAATAATATTAAAAGAATAATCCCGTCAAGATTGTGTTAATAATCACTTAAAATTTAAAATTAAACCGATGGACCTAATCTATATCTATACTTATAATAAAATTATAAAGAAATAAAACAACACAGTTAAAAATTACTTCACGAAAGAAACTGTCTAAACTAAGAAGAAAGAAAACGAATTTCCATATCATATCAAAAAGAATTTAACATCAAGTAAACCGTACAAAAAATAACATTTGAAAGTACGAAAGCTGATATTTAGGACTAGTTCGTTTGTAAGAGAAATTAATTAACGGAGTCTACCTATACCCTTTCAGAGGACATGCGGTCGGAATAGTAGGTATTTTAGAAATCTATTGCTATCGCGTAGCACCCGAACGAAAAAATTATAAAACACTAAAAGGACAACTCCAGCGCGGGCTGATTTTACCGTATGCAAAATAGACGAAAACATCACTTCGTAGTACCCTGTTTCCTCCTCCAAAACTATACCGATTTTTAATTTTCTTTCAGTTTTAGAATAATTAAGACCAAGACTGTTCCTGTATTCAGCAAATTTGTTTGACGAAAATCTGAAAATGACGGTAAAAATCGAGCATTTAATTTCATTTTCTAAGGCTTCTAGTTTCTACAATAAGTAATTTATGGAAAAAATCAAAACGCACGGACATGGCGGTGGTGGATATATATTATTTGGAATGAAAATACTTACCATAATGCTATTATCCAGGGAGGAAACAGGAGGAACTACTTTTGATGAAATAAATACCGCTAGGATATCTCTTAAGCGTAACAAGAGTAAAGTAATTTGTTCTAAAACTGGAATTAATACTGATTGGGGCTGAACCGAGACTGACTACGTCTATAGTATAATACGGATAGATCAGTCCTGAATTAAATGTAACTTTGCATTTCTTGGGGTTTTCTCTATAATAACAACGCTGGCGATTTTTATATATCTGTTTAACGTGAAATGTTTAACTATTATTTTATTTGTACTAATGAATAAAATTGAAGTGTCTGTTTGTAATGTCAAAATAACATTTTTGTTAGGATTTCTTTGTTAGATAGCAGAAGTTACTGTGATACTAGACTACTTTAATTTTCCGAAAATAATGAGGGTTCCGCGCAAAAATATTAAACTTCGCGAAATTGAACAGAAAGACGGAAATAAGTCTGGAATTAGTGATGAATAGTACCCATCTATACTTATCTATATATATACATATATATATATATATACATATATATATATATATATATATATATATATATATATATATATATATTTAAGTAAGTAATGTAATATTACTAATTGAAGACAAAGAACCTCATTTTGTATAGAAAATGATGAATTATTATCGTTATAATCGCATTACCAAACTAGTAAGTATTTCAGAAGCCTACAATGTTCGCTCATCGTTATATTTTGCAATTCAATTCCCGTTTTTCATTCACCTAATGGACGTGACTCAGATAATAATGTAATTATTATTATTCGCAAACAAAATAAGCATTTTATGTAAGTGATATTTTTTTTTGAGAAGTTTTTCAAGTGATTGATCGTTTTAATTAAATTGAACAAATATTTTAGTGACATTACATTTTCAACTAGACCACTGAATGCAATTTAAAGTCTGTAACCGAGTTTCGCGTTAAGACGCGCGTTTTAATTTTCTCGCAAAATGTGATAATAGAAAAAAGTAAGGAAGTCAGGACTTCAGACTGAAGCAGAACAACCGATACTATCAACAAATAGGAAATACGCCGAAAGTGATAAATATTGCTCGTGCACGTGGCTCCGTTCGCGTATAATATTTAAAATTTTTCACATAACTAACTCACATAGAAGGTACAACATTTTAACGTGTAGGAGTTGAATAAGACTTTTTTCTAGGTTGTTGTGGCTTCAAAACTATACATACAAGTCCGTACTTAAAATAAAGAGTAGAAAGTAAATTTTAATTAACTCTGAAATTTGTTTCTCTGTCTGTTTGTTTGTATCTGTTAGTTTCCGGAACGGCTGGACCGATTACAATTGGACTTTTTTTGGTAGATAGGTGAAGTTACTCCAGATAACTGAGGATACCTTTTAATTTTTTTAAATAATTAGGGTCCCGCGTAAAGAAAAGAATACTCATAAGAATTTGAATAAATTCCGATACAATGCACAGTTTTACGGGCAAGTGCTGTAATTTATGAGAAATATTTTCATTTTATCTTAGTACTAAAACTTTTTTAAGAAAATATTTCCTATATCCCTGTAAAAAAAAATTAAAACGCTGTGAAGTGAAATATGAAGCACGGACACAACCGCGAACACAGCTAGTTATTAATATTTTAGTCCGTTAGTCTGCCTGTTTGCTCCGGCTAATCTCCCCGACGTCTTGATCGGTTTTGACGGAACTTTTTTTGTTGTACCTCTCTCAAATAAAAAAACCTTATGCCTAATACGGATAGGTGTGTTCATAGCAGCGTCACTTGAGAACCAGTACTTCTAGACTTAGTATGTTTACCATCCTGGACCACATCGTCTCTTAGCATCAGGTGAGATTGTGGTCAAAGCACTGAGGACTATGCCGAGTAAAAAAATAAAATAATTGCCTACCATTTTTCTGTGCCTTTATACGTTTTTTTTTTTTTCTGACACCAGACAGTAAATCTCAAGCTCTTGATCGCACTGAAATCCTTACATACTCTGAGCATCACAAGTGCGGGATCAAGTTATAAAGCCATCTACCAAAAAAACTGACTTTACTCAGAAAATATATAAAACCCACCAGGAAGAGTTTACATAACTCCTTACAGTGTTCTGTGGTCTTGGCAACTTTTACTCTATTACAAAAATGTATAACAGAATGAAACTGGCGAGATATTGAATTAGAGTTAATAGAATGACTCTAAATTAAACAGTTAAACAGTTTTTTAGTCAAACCTCTTTCATTGTCAAGATGTGATAAATATTGATAATAGTGTTCAAATTAAATAAATGAATACCATTCAATTGAGATCAAATATTTATTATTGTAGGTACTATTCGAGCATTACAAACACGGACAGGTGTTCCCCAATAAAGGTTTCTGTTTGTCAAACGGTTTTGGAATCGGTCCGTTTTCTAACAAAGACCCCTCTCGGGAAAAATTTATTTACTTTAACTTTGTATTTACTTTAAGTTCCAATCAAGATCGAACAAAAAGAAATCGAGTCGGTGAAATGATAATACTATAAAATAAATTGTTCCATTCAAATGACTCCCTTTCTAAAGTACATTTAAATAACAAAGCTTATAATATAGGCAAAGATCCTGATAGTATATTCTCAAATTGATTCAATAAATTTTCTATCTTATCTGTACTCTGAATAAGAGTAAAAATTCTATTTGTACTCGTCACACAGTTAACAAAGCGATTCGTCGGAACGGAAATAAAAGGAAATCAAGTAAATAGACAGAAGTAGGTATATGATAATGAGATATAGAGAGTATTACGGCGATTGAATCTAATAAGACTGGTTGGATATATCAAAGGCCGTCTTGCGGTCACCACGATACGATAAACAGAAGCCGTGCACGAAATTCAATTTCCAAAGTATTATTAAGCCTGACAATGACGGGCACGAGTTTTTCGGTCATGTTTATTTGGGTCAAGCCCAAACAACGACATGTGAAAACTTCTAGACCGGCAGTACCGTAGCGTTCCCTTCGGATACTAAACAAATATTTGGCCTACAGATTCTCTATATACTTTTATAACAACGTCATAGAAACCCTGATTTTGTAAAGAAGAAATCCTACTGAATACAATAAATAACTAAGCAGTTAGATTATAAGCAAGATTTATGTTTGCAAAAAATAGCAACGGTAATACTAACTCTAATTGCTCTAAAATTTATTACATTATTACAATAATGTTTCATGCGTAATAGTAGTGCGGTTAGATTTCGCATCGTTGAAAGCAGGTTCGAAACCACCAATCTAAATCTATTATGGGCTTGAGCTTTCGGTGAAGGAAAACATCGTGAGGAAACCAATGGTGGTGATAGGGGATTTACTAATATTGTCTGCCTAGATAGCTAACCAACCTCAAGTTTAATGTATTTACCATCCTGACCCACATTATCACTTAACATCAGGTTAGATCGTGATCAAAGCGCTGAGCCTATGTAATGAAAAAAGTTACAAATTTTATAACATTTATTATCCCTTTTCTAATCCTTATAATCCTTATCCGTATGCTACAAATCGCTATTCGATTTATAAAGGCACTAGCTGTGAGGCCGCGGCTCCGCCTGCGTTTCATAGTTTCTTTAATTGTGAGTGAAAAACAAATGAATGAAGAAGAGTCTTTTAATAAATAAATAATGGCCTATGGTATATATAGCGAATAATAGTAGTCCCATCCAGATATGTTCAGTAGTCTTAAGGTGATGGTGCGTCAAAGGAACACTATTTTGCGGAAATACAAACGTAAATGGTTTGACGAATATTACTTCACTACTTGCGCTTGGATACTTTTACTTCACGCAGAAATAGCAGACCTAAGATCAACCAAACTATTTAAATTATGTCATCATAACAATCATTCCGTTATTCTTAAGTTATAAACTAGCACTTCTTGATATCATTTTTTGGATTGATTTACATTATTATTATCTGACTCGAAAGTCTTAGAGCAATGTGTGTTACCAGTGATGACTTACGGCACTGATACGTGATCGCTCACAATGGACCTATTAGGAAAGGTAAAAGTTGTTCAAAGGGCAATGGAGACGGCTATGTTTAGAGTTTCACTGCGTGATCGAATCAGGAATGATGAGATCCGCAGAAGAACCAAAATAACCGACATTGCCCGAAGAATCGCTAAACTTAAGTGGCAGTCGGCTGGGCACATTCTACGCAGAACCGATGCCCGATGGGGCACTTATCGGAAGACGTAGCGTGGGCAGGCTAAGGTGGACCGACGACCTGATGAATACCGGTTGATGTGAAGATCTTTGGGGGAGATCTATGCCCAGTAGTGTACGTCTTTCGGTTGAATGGATTACTTAAGAAAATAAATACGATTAATAAACTTTCGTAATAATACCAAAAAATTTCTAATATTCTTTTGTGCTCTTCGCTATAACGTATAATTAAACATTTCTTAAAAGTATTTACTTTCCGATAAAAGGTTTTTGAATACGGATGGAAACAAATATCTTTATTTTTTATTATTTTCCTTGTCCTTCGATGATAAAAATCTCTTCCAGACTTATAGATTATAAACTTTGCTAAACAGATTATGACGTTTGAAATTAATCTATAAAGCGAAAAGTCGTGATGTAGTATTTTCTTTTTTGTTATCTGTGAACTTTTAACAAAATATGTTGTATATTCCGAGAATACACTTCCAATTTAATGAAATTAATATATTTCAATCAAAAATACTTTGGTCATGTACTTGTTTAATGCGTAATTCACAAAAAATAAAGCAACTTTGCGAATGGAGTTTCGTGTTCGGAGAAGCTGAACATATTACAGAAGGCTTAAGGTGAATCGACTTATGAGTGGTACAAAGCGTTCAAAAGCGGTCGAGATATGCTGGACGATTTGCTTCGCCTTTGTAGACCATCAACGTCTTCAACAGAAGATAACATCGCAAAAATGAAGGAAATATTCTCGGAATTCTTACAGGAAGCTCAAACGGTAAATAAAGTATATTATTTAAGCGTTATGTGGTATTTGAAAGAGGAAATTCGATAAAAAAGGCCAGATGAGTAAAAAGAAAATTCTTGGATTTTGCACCGCGATAATGCGCCTTCGCACAAGGCCATCCTTGTGAACGAGTTTTTGACCAAACACTCATCACATACCAACGTGGCACCTATTTTCATTCAGTAGATACCATAAAAAAAATCACGACGAGAACTAAACTCAGTTACGGAAAAAGCGTTTAAAAAAAACCGTTTGTACCGTTTCTGAACGAGCATATTATGAAGGCGATAGTATACATTTTGATGAATAACTAACATTTTGTGTATTATTGATCTTTTCCCGGTACTTTTTTGATCGAGTAGTATAATAAGTGAAAATCAACGAAATATATACTTAAGCAAATTAAAGCCATTAAATTCAAGTGTCCTATTATGATATCAACAATGACATACAACATGACCCTTATCTAGGTTACTCTAACGGTGCCATTCCATTTTACGATTATAATATTCTTTACTTTCCGAGAATCGTTCACATTCTTTGTCTTGGTAGCTATTCAGTTATTTATATGTAGTGCGCAATACATGGATAAGAGATACTATGATTTAGTTTATCTTATGGCCAGGGCAATATAGGTCGCACTATTAACAAGTATAAACAGGAACTCCGTTTGCGTTACTTTTAAACATTCGTTGATAAAACGATAATACAATAAAATACACGTGAATCGAATCTAGAATAAACAACGCACTTAAAATAATATGAAATTTTGTTCGTAAATAACGTATGAAGCACTAGGAGCCGCCACGAAAGTTTTAATGAATCTGACGGAAGTTAAATAGGTTTGAAGGAATAAATAAAAGTAATGCTACATTCTCTCTGGCAAGGTTATAGATATATAGAAATAAGAACTAAACATTACCTACCTATTTATAATAACAAGGTTTCACAGAAGAAATGTCAACGAGCGGGCCATAGAATATGAAATTTAGACTATAGGTTCCTATTGTCTAACGTTGAGTCGTATGAAGTAAATATGTTTTAAAGAAGAACTGAAGATTATAATATTGAACTTTCGTCGCTTTGGAATCTAAAGTATTGAAATATGAACTTGTTTTTATGAGCAGGAGAGAAATAGATTTTATATTGTGAGGTAGAATACGATTTTATGAACAGATATTTTTTTTTTCGATAAGACACGTTTCGTCTTGCATCGAGTTGTACTAGTCTCTACACTTGTGCATGGTATAGTGAGTCCTGGGTCTGGCAGAAGAAGCATAAAGGTAAGATTAATACAGTAGAGATAAGAAGTCTAAGAAGTATAGCTGGCGTGAGAATGATAGATAAAGTAAGAACGTTGTGGTGTGGTAGAGTATGTAGTGACAAAGACAGAGACAGGGATGCTTAATTAGTTTGGGCACGTAGAGAGGATTAATGAAAGAAGATTGACGAAACAAATTTACAAGGCGAGGGTGATTGGGCAAGCGTGTAAGGGTCGTCCTAAACGACCGTACCTCGACCAGATCGAGAATGTGCTGAAGAAATGCCAGAACAAAAGCACCCGTAACCGTAGACAGTGCATGAAGTAGAAGAAGCGAAAGACGTATTTTAAGATTGTAGCAGGTGGAAGGATGTAGTCTCTGCCTACGCTTATAGGAGAGAGGAGTGATTTCAAATATATATGTATGAATTATTACTACAATTTATTGTCTGAATTTTGAACTACAAGCTACACAGGGTAATACAATAAAACACATAATAACACATAGTAACAGTAAATATTACAACAATTCCTATTAGGATAGAGATTACATTCAAACCCATCGGGTCCCGGGTCAGTTATTCAGGTCCCGTCTATTCGGAACATGTGAAATATTTAAAGTACACTGAGCTGAAAACCCTCCGGTGAAATTCCGCGACTGATGTTTTTTTATTAAATTTTATGTCAGGCGGGCGGATTGAGTCACCTAAAAATTTATCTTGATTCCGGCTAAATCACTCTAAGCATAGCTTTATGACGTTGTAGATTCTTTTCATATTTCGAAGTAAGCAGAAGTAGATTAAATAAAGAAATTAATTAGTGCTTTTTTTGGAGTCGGTTTTGTTTTTAATTGCTAAAGTTTTTAAATAAATATACACACATAGTTGTATATAAAATCTACATAAATTATAGTAATAACCGTTCTTAGGGGAAGCACAGGAGGTTATTTCCAGACATCACCATCGTTCAAGTAATGATCCTCCCATAGGTTATTTATTAGACATCAAAACCTGTTTGACATAATGCTTGAACTTACTGTCAAGTATTTCGGTAATGAACTTTGTAGCCAAATTTATACAACCTGACATATTTCCTAAAAAGCTTTTGTTATAATAACTAAGCCTAAAGTATGGTACGGCTAATTTTATCTTTATTTATGATATTAAAATTATGGCAGTAATTACTAGATGAAGCTCGTCTAAATTTTTGCGAACGTACATTAAATTTTCGAAGATGCATTGAGAGGGATTCTTGAAACTAGTTCTTTTAGAGATTCTTTACATCATTTAAAAAGCAACGTTCCTCTGTCTATCTATCAGTTACTATACGCAAGTGGAGCCGCAGAGATACAACTTGTATTATTATAAATAAGAGTTTATTACTTTAAATAAACATTTGAAAATTGCAGTTTTGGATCCAGGAGTAAAATATATATAATTACAATCTTGGATGCCCCTTTGGTAAGGAACGACGAGGCTTGATTTTGATTCATACTAATTCAATATTCACTTGTTATTATCGAAACCAAAAAGTAATCCTTTGAATGATAGCATTAAAAAATATCTTATTCTTATATACTTTAATATTCTCTATATCTTTTGAATAAGAAAAAAAGGTTTTTTTTTATTCACTAAAATAATACTTAAAAATAGTAAAAAGATGAAATATGTATAATATGAATATTTTATACTGATTAAGAACAAATTAATTTATGATATTGCACTTCTGAGGGAGAAAAATAAAGATTGCTTACAACGACTCGTTGAAAGTAGACTGTTCATTTACCTTTAATACCAGTTTATAACCATTTTTGAAGTGATTATAGTGCAGTTACTAGTGCGTCTGGATTCCGCGTCAATAGACGCAAGTTCCAGCCCATCTATCCAACTCTAAAATCAGCCTGAGCTTTCGGTGAAGGAAAACATCATGAGGAAACTATGGCATGGTAGTAGGGCATTTTCTAATAATGCCCGCCTGGGTAACTACTGCCCTCAAGTTTGAAGAACCTGTCGCCAAATACAAATGGGTGTGTTCCGGCAGCATCGCTTGAGAACCGGTGCCTCTAACCTTAGTATGCTTATCATCCTAAACCACGTCTTCATTTAACATCAGGCGAGATTGTGGTCACAGCAATGAGTTTAAAAAAAAAAACGTTTTTTGTTTGTAAATTCTTTTTGTTTAAGGCTTCTTTCTTTTCGTTTATTTTACTTAAAATATAAATGATTCCTTTTTGTTTACAAAAACTATTTTGAAAAATTTAGTTTTATATTTACTGGGGATTACGAATTCATTTTAATATTACAACATGACTCCTTATAAAGTCTGAAGTTAAAATACGCCGGTGGCTCAGAAGTATCCTTAGAAGCACTAGAACATACATTTCAGGAATAATCTTTGTAAAAGTTATTTCATTTTTCCAAGTCAGTTCACAGTTGTGGAAACCTTATAAATAATCAACCTGAAGGAAAATAAATTATGAAAACGCAAATAAATTATGAAAGTGAAGCGATGTTTAGTTTAGATACAAGACATGGTCAGGTTTGTGTTTTATAAAAAAATAATTCGGCAAATATAATAACAGTTGTTTACAGAGTCGATAGCAATTACTTTTTACGTACTGTTTATTCATTAAATTACGGTGGTAGTGGACTTATATAGATGACACGGCGACGATTTGCTACGTCAAAAAAAATAAATTTAAAAAAATAACTGAGGTCAGTGTATTTTAATCTTGACTGACCTCTGACTGTACAGTCGAGATTTATGATTAGATTTATCAGTCTTCATCATCACTTAACATCAGATGAGATTGTGGTCAAAGCAGCCTATACAATGTAAAAAATACCTATATTACTAAATTTATTATTATTTATTTTGTATTTATTTATAAAACAATCTTGGTTTTAATACAAGACCAAATTAAAATTTTATTCGTTATTACAAATAACATACTAATAGACCTAGCCTCACGCCTTTCTCCTGTGGGGGTAGGCAGATATTACGTTCTTCCAGTTGCTTACGATTTTGAAACACCTCTTTCGCATTCTCTACTTTCATGAGCGCTTTTATGCATACTCGGCGAATATGGGCACTATTCACATGGCCTTTATTTAAGATGTGGTCAGAAGAACGTATCAAAATACGTTCGCCTAGATCGACCCATACCGACGTGCGCAGTCACTCTCGCCTTATAAACTCGTTACGTCAATCGTCTTTTATCCATCCTCTCCATATGCCCAAATCAGCTAAATATACCCTTCTCTATCTTGGTCACTACATCCTCTACTACACCGCAGACAGCATTCTCTTATCGCACCGCACTACTTCAGACTTTGTCAATCATCTTCACTTCATAAAAAAATCTAAAATTTTTCTATTTCCGTTTGTTTAAAATTAAACAGTTTTATTTACAAACACGATTATTGTGTTTAGTTTGTTACAAACAGAATTACCCAGAACAGTGTCAAGATCGTACAATTCTTACGCGACCTTTCTAGAAACAAGTTCTCTGCAGAGTACTAGTCCATTTGCATTTAGGTCTTCTAATTTGAATTCGCATTTAATGTCAAGGCATATTAAAACCGCAACGGACCTCGTATCTAATGTTATTGAATATAAATTACAAGGTTAAATTTCACACAATCAATAACAACCTAACAATAATTTCTGTATGATCATAAAACTAGTTAATATATGTAAATGAAGGTCATTTAAACTTTTATTTCAATTCCCCACTTATAAACTCTTTTTATTTTCTTTTTAAACTCCATATATCGATGGTTGACTAAGAAACAATGTATATGTAAAAAATGATTTGTGAGATGTCAGTACATTGAAAACTCGATAAGAAATAAATAAATATAAAAATATAGCATAAAGAATCTTCCTAAAATGTGAGTTCTAGTGCTTCTAAGAATACTTCTGAGCCACCGGCTTATTAACGACAGGCTTTATAAGAAGTCATGTTGTAAATTAAAGTGAATTCCTAATCCTCTGTAAATATAAAATAATTTAAACATAGGTTTCGTTTAAAAATAAACGAAACAAAATTCTTGATCCTTAAGTAAAAAAATGAAAAGAATGAAATACCAAAGAAAAATTTACAAACTTAAAAACATTTGTAAAATCTAAGAAATTTTATGAAACTGAAGGAAGGTTTGTCATTTTTTTTAAAATATCTATCTCTGTATAATCGCGTCATGTCTTCCAATTTTCTTTGTCCTTACGGACTACCTAAATTTTATATTCCATTTATCAGAGTGACTATAAGTCCTTACTATTCTTACCATAATAGACAGGCCATTATATATGGACCAGGTTCATAATTAACGACATAACCATCATTAATTATATATTTAATTCGCATCATACATGTACAATACCAGCGTGAGACCAGGAATCATGATACGTGATGCTGCAAACAACATGGATAAGCACATTTAACACATTTAACAGGGGGAGGGGGTTTGAGCGTTAGTCGACTTATGCGGTTTATTACTAGACACATTAAACGACTTCATCGTTTAATATATTTTTTGCAATAGTAACTATTTTCATTAACAAAATAAACTAAGTGGTTCAGAAAAATAACTTTTTACTACTAAAACTTTTTACGTTTAAATGTAGATGAATATATTATTACAAGAGAATGTCGAACATTTCAATTTCTCAACTCTCTATGAACTTTATATTTAATAAATGAATGTACAACAGTTTTGTGAGTTTTGTAAAGGAAAGAAAAAGAGAAATGTAATAAGTTAAATCCAGGTTAAAGTTGACCATTGACCTTTATATAGGGTTATCCCTTTATTTAGCTATATAAGGATACTGCGGATCGACCCAGTCAGTTCAGTTTGATCTGAACATCGGGGCGAAGAACAGCAAACCTTAAACGAGCAGATTGTAGTTGAACGAGTAAACAGTAATGTATATTTAAAGAGTAGTACTGCGTTAACTTTAAACTCTAATTTATGACGAAGTAGCTATTATTGTGTCATTACATTCACAGCAGCATCTTAGTTACCTAAGGGCGTAACAATATTATTTACTAAGCCTAATATCGACCCAATCCCTTTCCCTCCAGTATATCCACTATTACTGAGTCGTACAAACGACATATTTATAGAAACAACTTCTCGTATTCTACCTTAATGAAACCTGCAAAACCACCATAGTAATATCATAAAATAAACTTGCCTTGTCCCAGTGGGAGATACCCTTTAAGGTCGTAGAAAATTGAATTCACAGTAATGGCGTTTGTTTTTACGTAATTGGAACACAGGGAAATTGTTTAGCAAACACTATTGTAAATCATATTTTAAATGTTAATTTAGATCTATATTGAAAATTCTGGTTATAACCAAAATACTATATATATAGTCAAAGAAGAAAAAAATATCTCTACTGAGCGCTAACTTCTCATTATGCATTTTTTTACGTTTAACTTTTCTACAAATTTTAACTACTGCTTAGGTTAGAAGAAATGGCAACGGGTCTCTGGTCTAATTTGCGACTGCAGGATGTCCCTTAAATTGAAGGGCAGGCTAAATAAGTCCATCATAAGTCCTGTCATATTGTATGGATCAGAATGGTACGCTAGTAAGATGGATGGATGAGAAACGATTGCATGACGCTGAGATGCGAATGTTGAGATGGATGTGTGGTGACACAACAATTGATAAAATAATGAATAAATAAATTAGAGGAAGTTTAAAAGTTGCGCCTGTGGTAGAAAAGTTGAAAAGAAATCGTTTGTCGTGGTATGAACATGTTATGAGAAAAGACGAAGCGCATGTAGGTAAAATAGTAATCAACATGAATGCGGATGTAAGAAAAAGGAGAGAAAGACCAAAGAAAGAGTGGATGGGATGTGTAAGAAATGATATGAAAGAAATAGGAGTAAATAAAAAGTTGACGTATGGAAGAAGAAAACATACTGCCCGACATCAAGTGAGTTTGCAAACAAGGCATGATAATTCTTACCTACTAAATTTTAATTCTACTACCAGTAGAACTTTCCAAATTTCCTAAAAAGAAGGATTATCAAACCTTACGATACAAGAACACGACTTAGTATAATTGTATAAATTAGTAGCTATTATTGATTTTCAAATGCATTTACTGCAAAACAAAATTTGATCGGTCACAAGACCTCACCTTTACAATGTTACCTATAATAAAATCTAACATCATGATATTAACCCCCGTTTGCAGCTTAAGATCCATGTTAATCAATCATGTTACTGTAAATCTATGTTGTGAACGCACGGTCCCTTAGCGATCGTAAATTGAAAAAGAAAACATCGCAATAAAACCATAGCTCGTCCTAATTCTGTCTGTCCCAAGGACAAGTCAAACATAGCTGTTCTGGCAGTCTCACTTAAGAAATAATATACTTCTAAGCTTAGCGTGTTCACCAGCTTGTGCCAAGTTGGCACTTAACATCGAGTGAGATTGTGATCAAAGTGATAAGTCTAAACAATAACTAAAAAATTGTAAAAACAGTAGATTTATAAATCAAAATTTATTTTTATATCTTAAATACATGCTTAACAAAAACCGTAGCCTATGGACGTCTGCAACACCAGAGGTAAAACGTGCGCGTTGACAACTCTTTAAAAAATCTTTCTGACGCCTTTGAAGAACCCCATACTGTATTCCACGGGAAATACGGCCGTCGTGAGCTCATTCCACATCCGGATAGAACGCGGGAGGAAACTCCTCTGGACCCGTACTGTCCGGGACCATTTTGGCTCCAAGGTGTTAGGATAAACTCCCTGCCGATAGCGAGCTGTACGATGGTAGAAATTAGGTGTCGGCATTATATCGAACAATTCATCAGAACACAACCCATTTTACTAAACGGTAGAACACAAATAAGAAGACAAAGTCCCTCCTTATGCCTAAAAGTTCTAAACCGCTTGTGGTATTGGGATCGTCAATAATACTCGCAGCATGTCTTTGAACCGAATCAAGTAGCTTGGGCTGATATCCAGGTGCTCCCGCCTAGAGGTGACAGGAATACTCCATATGAGTCCGGACCTGGGATTTGTAAAACTGTATCTACGATACGCATCATCAAGTGATCGATTAACTAGCTGACACTGACAAAGTAAAAAAAAAACAATCGCTTATCCAATGTTTACCAAAAACTATAAAAACCCCTTTATTAACGTTTACTATCTTATCATAATGTATTATTCTAATGAAACACAAGCCTCTGTACAAAAAAAAAGTTACGCAAAAACGTACTTAACATAGATCAACTAACCTTCACTCTATTAGCTTAACCCGCATTTAAGGTGTAACCTGAAGCACTTAAAACCCGTAACGAATTACTTAGTATGTAGGTTTACTGCCCATTATCCACGTACCGCCCTGAATGTAATAAAGTGCCATTTCTGAGATCGAATTCCGAACAATGCGAATTTTACAAGAAAACTACATCTTTCCTTCTACTGTTATTACAACCCAACTTATATTTTTAAGCTTTATGAATACGCAATGTCTATTTATTATTAACACTCGATCCATAATTGCATAGTATAAAACAAAGTCGCTATCTCTCCGTTTATTTATCCGCTAATTTGTTCTAAACTAGATATCGGATTATGATACAGTTTTCCACCTCAGTTATAATTTTTTCATAGACTATATTAGTGTGATTGGTTTTAAACTACTTTGTCAACTTTTTTGTTCCTCCAGCAAAATATTATTGTATTATAAATCCCTTAAATGTTTAGATTTTAATTTTAACTGCTATTTTTTTTTCGTTCTCCTATAAATTAACGGTATTTAATGCTACTGAAATATACCAAATAGACCAAAGCGTATTTCTATACTAACAGACTCTTTAAAAGTTAAGTACCTACTTTCAAGTAGAAACATCAATATTTTGTAACCAAATCACTATATGGCTTACGTTGGGTAAATTTTAAGAGAAACAGAATATAGTTCTACAATAATCCTAAAGAAAAATTCAGGATAAGATAATATCTTTATCTCTAGTGGTTCATTACAAAGTGAACGCAGATGAAATTGCTGGCAGAAACTAGTAAAATTTAAACGCCACCCCAATTAAATTAAAGGTTAGATGAATAGTGGAGTATCGCAACCTAGATACACATTTATAGGCCACGTTTATTATAAATAACTACAAAGTATTAATTTAAAAATAAATATCAAAGATAATTAATAAATAATAATGATGATTGTATTTTCTATATAGGTACCGTAGGTATATATATTTAAAATTATGTAGTAAAAAAGTGATATTATGACATTACCAACAGACACTTCAATTTTATTTATTAGTATAGATGATCTTTGATTTATTTTTATTATTATTAATATTTTATTGTTCTATATTCATTAGCAATTTATATTTTTATTAATTAAAGTTACTCACACAAACCCTATTTATACAATAGCATATACTGTAGCATAAACTTATACAGCGTATGTGAATTAAAATAACAACAAATCTATCCAGGGATACCTACAACCTCGATCTAAATTAACATGTAACTTCAGTCACTATATTTGAATCGAATCGATCCGGTCGGCCAGTTTCAAATCTATTTCCATTTTACTATTCCGATATTGGACTATCGAAGTTAGATACACTGATAACTTACAGATATACTCTTTTTAAATGAACCTACATAATTAATGGTATTAATATTTTACTAAAATTTACTAATGTATATAAGGAAAAGCTCTCAAAAATCTATCCCATGTAATATTGAATAGCTTACCCGCGGATATCAGGGAAAAAACCAAAGAAATACCTTTAAAACCAAATTAAAAAAACTTAACTTGCAATGCTTTACTAACTGAATTGATTATTGAATTGAAGGCATTTAATATTGAAAGAGATACCAATGCACTGAGTATACGAATGCGGTAGAACATAAGAATGTTTCTTTTAAAACCTTTCGCCAAATACCAATAAGTATGTTCCTGCAGCATCACTAAAGAACCAGGTTTAGGTTTGTGTTTTTACCATGCTGGACCACATCGTGACTTAACGTCAGATGAGATTGTGTACAAAATACTGAGCCTATACAGTATAAAAACCATTACTAAAACTTCTATATATGTATGTCTGGATATACATATGCTGATCACGGAACGCGACACTGCTTGATACGCCATTACGACGGAATATTTTCACGCGACCGAGTCAAGGCATGAAAGCTATACCCATCCCACATACTTAAAAAAAAAACCGAAACAGTCTACTAAAATCTAAATGATACAATCTTTATAAAATTGAAATACTTTACGCAACCCAGTTCAGCCTTTTCACGATTGAAATGCAGAGAGAAATAAAGTTGTGTAGTAAAAACAACTTAAGTTTGTTGTCCCGGCGGAGATAACTTTGTGTTATTCCACGACAATGACACGACACGACACTTGGAGATATCACAGTTCCTTTTTTTACATGAGAAATGTATTTACGCATATCCCTGCCCTCCACCTCTTCCTGCCATCTCTAATTCTGCAGTGATGGCTCCCGGATTAGAGATTAGATGAGATTCAGCAATATGTTCCGTTTCGCCCCAGCGGCAGACCCGACAATAACGCATGAAATATGGAAAATATTTCTTTTATGCACCCGACAAAATAATATGGCCTCTTTTTATTCTTCATACTAGGAAATTTGAGGCTCCATTACCTCAAAAAGTTGCAGTAAAATCACTTAACCATTCTCATCTTACTTACACAATGGCATTAACACTAAAAGAAATGAAAATATTATCGAATTAAAATATCAAACTATGCCAGGATTGCAGCGTGCCCAAAATCAAATTGTCCTGATATTGTATACTCTCAAAGGTGTTGGGACGAGCCACTCTGTGAACTAGTACGAAATAATCTTTATAATACGTCAACTAGTGCTGCAGAGCGTGCTCGTCTACTAGCCGCTGAGGAGCGGGAGTCCAGCCTCTGGCTAAAGGTATTACCGTCCCCGAATATTGGCACTAAATTAGACAACATCACTTTCAGGGTGTCAGTCTGCATACGTTTAAAGGTATCAAGGTGTCTCCACATCGCTGCCTTTGTGGTATTATAGTCGACTCGTTGGGGCATCACGGTCTGGCTTGTAGTAAAAGCGCAGGTCCTATTTCGCGTTACGCCGCCCTTAATGACATTTTACCGCGGGGTTTTGCTAGTGTTAATGTACCAGCCAGCGTAGAACCTATTGGTTTGGTACGTGACGATGGCAAAAGACCCGATGGGATTACGGTTATGCCTTGAAAGGTGGGGCGGTCTTTGTTATGGAATGCTACTTGCATCGATATTTTAGCACTGTCACATCTTCCAGTTACCTCTTTGAAGGCAGGCGCAGCAGCTATATCAGCGGAAGATCTCAAGCGGCGCAAATATGCTGCCTTTGGTGAAGGTTACATATTTGTTCCGTTTGGACCGTCCTCTGGGGCCGTGGGGTCCGAGTGCTCATAACCTATTCAAGGAGCTCGCGAGACGTCTAGTCGACACGTTTCGCGACCAGAGAGCGGGCCAATACTTGGCACAGCGAATAAGCATTGCCATCCAACGTGGCAATGTGGCCAGTCTTCTAGGACGGGAACCTTCCCGTCTGCTGATCCTGGCGAGCTGGATGTCATTCATTATTTATAGTTTTTTTAAGTAATAGTAATAATTAGGTACTTTTATTCATTTTTTTATTTTTTTTGTTCTTTAATTATAATGTATTTTATAGTATAATTAATGTAATTTTAGATTTGAATAAAAAATTAAAGATAACTATAATTTAATGATATTTAAGATAAGAAAAGAAGAAGATAAGACAAAGTACATCGATTACTTGCAAGTTGTTCAAAAAACTATGGTTTACAGTAAACATCAGCAAGTATCTAGCAATAAATATATTTTTCGAAAGATATTTCAATATCGCAGGGAGTATGTCGAACTTTTACAACAACATTTTTAACCCAACTTACATTGAAACCAACAAACTTCGTAAATTGCTAAATAAATAAATAAAAAACAAATAAATTCCTGTTAATTAACTCGTACACTCAATCCAGATTTATTTAACGAAAAAAGAAATCGACTAAAAGGCAATACTAAAAAGAAAACTTATTTCTTGTTGAAATCGAATTTACTCTGATAAGTTAATTTCTATCGGCCTTTTGTTAGATAACAGTTTCGTGTGATGGAATTCATTTGGATCCCGTGAAAACGGTCTCGAGCGTGACCAACATTTAGGATGAAGATAACGCATTCTTTTACTGTGTTATTTGAGTGTCAATGTACGTACAAATTTAATTTTAAAAAAAACCTTTTGCTAAAACTTCAATCCTAATATCGGTATCACAGCCTCCCTGTGACAACCACCTGTCAAAAGAAACCTCTGCCTTAATAATGATTCGACAAACAAAGAAATATAATTTAAAAAAATCCGCTTTACTTTAATTTGATTGCTAATATAAATAAGCAATAATAATTATAGCGTTAATGTAATCAGATTTTCTATTAAATTTTAATAATGAAAGGAATTTTGGCTTCATATAGCCTCGCATAAGTAACTTTAACTTTACTAATTACATCGACCTAGTAATGATTCTTGGTTAATAAAAAAATTAAAGAGTCATTTTTTATTTTATCTATACTTATAAATAAAATTGAAGTGTCTATTTGTAGTGTCAAAATAACAATTTTGTACTAAATAAATATATGTATATACGATACATACACAAAAAAAAGTAATCTTCGTCTGTTTATACCGAGCAATCTCCGGAACAGCGGGACCGATTTTGACGAGACTTTTTTGGTAGATAGCTGAAGTTACTTGGCGTAACTAAGGGTACTTTTAATTTTCGAAAAATATTAGGGTTCCGTATAAAAATATTCAAAACTATTTTATGCAGTAACCATTTATACAAAATGCAGGTGCAGCCGCGGGCACCCAGTTAGTTGTACAATAAATTAAAATAGTAAAAACATGCAAACATGAAAAATATTCTATGTAACTGATGACTGATTCTTTTTCTTCGGAAAGGGTACAGTAGTAGTGCCTGACGAAGTATAAGGATATTGTTCTACTACCGGGAATCTGATAGAATCATCATAACAACACACCAGATCTTTTTTATAACAAATACGTGATATATACAAAATTTTCTTTTCCACGCATTTCACTCTAGGTATACATTGTCCCTTTTTCTCGATGCACAGAGGATCTGAAAATAAAACTAAAGTTCATTACAAACAAATAATCTATACTAATAAACAAAATTGATGTGTCTATTTATAATGTCAAAATATTTTTTTTACTAAATAATTATGAATGTATATACGATACCTATACCAAAAATCCAATTTTTAAAATTTTTCTTTTTCTGTTTGTTCCGATTAATCTCCGGAACAGCAGGACCGATTTTGACGGGAATTATTTTGGTTGATAACTGAAGTTACTTCGCGTAACTTAGGGTACTTAACTTACGTGACTTACGTGATTTTCGGAAATAATTAGGGTTCCGAGTAAAAAATTAAAACCGCTGAAATAAAATCCGATTCAATACACAGTTTTACGGTCAAGCCTATGTCCTTTCTCAGGCTCTAGACTATCTGTGTACCAAATTTCATTTAAATCGGTTCTGTAGTTTAGGCGTGAAAGCGCGTCAGACAGAGTTTATTACTTTCGCATTTATAATATTAGTAAGGATTTATTGTGTTGTAAGAGCATACAAAATGGCCGCAGCCACAGTGTGACCACGCCTCGCTTCAAATCATTTCTCCATTCCTACTAACCATGATAGATGTCTACTTATTATATTAATTCTTCGATTTTCATGAAATGTAAGGCTTTTTATAATGTCTAAAAGAACTTACGTATATTAATAGCGAAGAATAATTCTTTTCCTTTCTCGCTTAAATTATGAAAAACATAATCTCTATAAAGTAATGGGTAAACATATCGTGATGTTCTATTACGCTTCTCTATTCCGGAACAGATTAAAAAGTAAACTAAAACAACGAGTAATGTTATGTTATTGAACATTGTCGTTGAATCTTTTTCTGTATTAATTTCCATAAACCATAAATGATAAAGAAATCATTCAAGTTTATTAGAAGTAGTTAGTTCTATAATGAAGTCATTAAATTTTTTGCGTAAAGAAAAATAATTATTTTTTTTATGGTTTTTAGTTAATTAGTACAGATATGAATACGTATGGATTAATTAATCCAGAATTAATTACTAAAAAAATATTGATACTAATTTTATGATATTTATTAGGCATACTATGTAGCCATATATTTTTGTAGATCTTTGATAATAATTTACGACGGTAAATCCACAAATTATTAACTGACATAAATAAACAAATAAATGCCATATCATATCATTATGTAAAGATACAAAGACATTAGAGGGTAAACAAAGTTAGTGTTTTTAATTGATACATCATTAGTCGATATATTGTTAAATAAATACTGTTAATATTTTATTTACTCATCGTATGGATTTTTAATTTAGACAATACATACTTGAGGATAAGTATCGGAATAAATGTGAATACTTACTGGAAAGGCAACAGCTTACCAGACCACATACGAATAGCGTGCCGGTTCTTATTTACAGACTGTCGATTGCCTACGTGACTGCTGCTCATGTATCGCACCGTTCGCAGATAAAATCTTTAATTAAAAAAAATTAGGCAGCCATGTGGAATATGCACAGAAGTGAAAATTTACATCTATACTTATAAATAAAATTGAAGCGTCTTTTTGTAATGTCAAAATATTTTTTTTTTTACTTAATACAATGTTTTATGTACAGACACCTAATTATTTTCGACAAAACAAAAGTGCCCTAAATTACGCGGAGTAACTTCTGCTATCTTACAAAAAAAGTCACATCAAAATTCATCCAGTCGTTTCGGAGATTACCAGAAACAAACAGAAAGACAAAAATTTTAAATATTGTAAGTTTGGTATAGGTATCGTATATACATTCATATGTATTTGCAAAAGAATGTTATTTTGACATTACAAACAGACACTTCAATTTAATTTATTAGTATAGATAAGTCATCATCTCCCTGCCCTTATCCCATTTTTATTTGGAGTCGGCGCAACATGTCTTCCTCTTTGTCTTGTTTCCTCCAATATGTCTTTCACACAGTCCATCCATCTTTTCTTTGTTCTTCCTCTTCCTCCCTGCGAATTACATGCCCATACCAAGACAGACGCCTGCTCCTTACCTTCTCTGTCACTGGTACCACTTTCAAACTTCCTTTAATGTATTAATTCTTAATTCTGTCCATTTGTATAGATAAGTGAAATACATTAAAATGTAACACTAGTAGGTAACTGATTCAAAGACTCGATCTAGTAGGTACTTAAAATATTCATATCGTTGACGATAAAGGTTTATTTATTTAATTGTTTATCTTTATAATTATTCGATTAGTTAATAACAAGACTGTATCTAGTAATCTAGGAAACGTATTGTTAGAATAGATACCACAGAAGTATATCACTCTAATGTGTCGAAACGTCTGCTTTACGACCGAGCGACGTGCGACGTAAAGTTTTTATAGGTTCTCACACATAGTTACTTTATCCACGAAAAAAAGAAAATCTCATTATATCTTCCTCGAGTTCATATAACTTTTTATTCTATCAAATAAAACAAGAGAAGCCTCCGAAATCATCCAAACAAGGTTTTTAATAAACATTTATAATTATCAACGTCTCACATTGAAAAAGTAGTTATTTACGAACGAACGTAATTATAAGGAGTAATTATCTTAAACAATAAATAAATATTAGGAATGAATGAATTGTAATGAATCACTAAAAAACTTAATACTTATAATTTAGGAATATTACATTTTAATATTGGAAGACGTAGTGTGGGTAGGCCTCCTCCCCCCCCCCCTCCCAACAGGTGGACTGACGACCTGGCGAAGGTCGCGGGAATTCGCTGGATGCGGGTGGCGCAAGACCGGCCGTCTTAGAGATGGCCGTGAAAACGTTAGTGAGCGCAAGGGCACCGAAATGGTTCGAACCTCGACTTGAGCTGCTAAACTAGTTCCAACGATCCAATTATGGACGCTATGTTATACTTGCAATTTCTTCACACGCTATCAGTATAAATTGCGAGAATTTTCAATATTTCCCGACGATAAAATCATAAAATTTCATAGTATTTAAAGACGATAATTATGATAAGGCTATCAATACGACGTCATAAATTGAATCGTATTTACGTAGTGTGGCCGGGGCTAGCGAGATAGCGGCCCAATAAGCTGTTCTACTTTTCATAACAATATATATCAAGGTTTAGTACATATCGAGGGCGTGTGTTTTTATTTGTAAATATCCTTCGGTTTTTTATCGGTAAAAAATGATTAAAAAAAGGTATAAGAACAAAAACTTCACATTGTAAGGCGTGCTCCGATCTCCAGCTAAGGAAGCTGTTGTAACCGCACCCAACGCGATATAATAATAATTCAGTGAATCGTAATAAATGCAAAAACAACAACTGCACTACGCTCATGGTACATAGTTTCTATCTATAATGAACATTTTTTTTTAATTCAACCAAGGTCAATATTGCAGAATTCGTCCGCCGGTAATAACCCGAACCGTGACTGTCCCATTGTGGTGCCTTTGAGCTACTTACCATTTACCGACAGCTTCTATCCACGGCACAAGCTGTCTGGAACTTTTGTCAATTAGAAAAAGAAGTCTTCAACTGCGAAATATCTGCAACTACTCAGGTTCCGTTCAAATATTGTGTCAGTATAAATGGGGATTTATGTTTTTCTCGTGTTTAATGACATAGTGATTACGTAAACAATAAAAATAAATAAAAAACCAAAATAACCGTCATTGCGCGAAAGATTGCTAAACTTATGTGGCAGTGGGCTGGCCACATTCCTCGCAGAACCGATACCCGATGGGGCCAACTAGTTCTCGAATGGCTACTACGCACTGGAAGACGTAGCGTGCGTAAGCTCCTCACAAGGTGGACCGACGACCTGGTCAATGGTCGCTATCCAGCAGTGAACGTCTTTCGGTTAAATAATAATAATAATAATAATAATAATCTTTATTCATGAAATGCAAATACAAATCAGAGGGTGCAATGGACCCGGAAAAGAAAAATATTTTGTGCCCCGGGATCCAGTGCCTTCCTTTTATAACATTACAGCTTTATAATAAAAGATATACTCGTGTTGTGTATGTATGAGGTGCGAGTCAGCGTGGGTATAATCGGTTGTGTGATTGGATTTGTATGTATGTGTTTAAACTATTGTAAAATAAATTAGATGACACGACTAAAAACAGCTTACTTTATTCGAATGTAAGAAAACAGAATTTCATTCCAAAATTACAAAAAACTTTACCTTGTCGTTTAAATTTAGAACCAGAATAAATACCTATATATTATATAATAATGTGGAGTAAGGCTTCTGTATCCTCATAGTTAAGACCAGATAACCAGTTTTTAAGTTTTAATTTCAAGATATGCGTGTTGAGTGAGTATATATATAATTATTTATTTATTCTATTATATAAATGTGGTGCTAGAAAAAGAGATTGCTGATTTATGAAATTTGTTCGGAACTTTTGGATTTTGAAAACTAAATCATTTCTTCGTTTAAGTGTAATTAGTTCCGGATCAAACACGACCCTGGAGTGTTGTCTAATAATTGAACTTGTTATAAAAAGTTGACGTACACTGAGGACTTAGAAATGGATAGATGGTAATTATTGCGAGGAAGGTATTACCAACTTACAACTTAGCTTATGTAATACTTAAAGATACATGTTCAAAATACAATAATATTTTTATATTATAGTACAATTATTAAGAGTAATATTTTATTTTACATTTCGTGAAACAAAGATCACAAACGACGCTATTCACATGAAGCTGCTTATAAATATGCAATAGAGTTCTGCGTACAATGATCAGTCATCATATATACTGGAGTAGCTAATCTTTTCACAAGTAACCTTAGAATTCCCATCGACCACAGTGTAAAAAATCCTCTTATTAAAGAAGTAACTAACATTTAATGGGCATTGTTTCTAACTATTTCAAATTTAAACTAAGAACGCTAAAACAAATCACCATTAATATAACATCGGAAATTTTGGCGGGATCTCAGTCTGTCATATAGCAGTTATTTTCTTTAATTCATTAAACTTGTGTATTTGACTATATATCCTGTAATCTTGGTGGCGTTTTGTGTGATATAGTTTAGTTATTGTGTTCAGGTTAAGTTTATTCTAGAAGATAACACGTAACATATATTCTGAGGTTCCGACAAAGCTCCATGGAAAGTTCGATAAGGATGGGCCACCGTTTTGCTAGAGTTTGGTAACGCTGATACAAGATTGAAAATATATCTTAACCACATGACACTGGCATAAATTGTGTATACACATTGGCCCTTAACTAAGAAGAAGAAGAACATAACATCGTTGCTAGTATTTAGGATCTAGTTGGAGCACCTTATTTGCATCTTATCTAAAACCTGACACTCTTCTGACCGAAAGATGCTTCGCTTTTATATTATTTTCCAATTATTCTTAATTTTTATTTGCTTGAAAATTTCACTGAACGTTGTGTCTTTAAATATAGTTTGTTTAATTTGTGTGTAATAACAGAAACAGTTCCATTGTTTTACAATTGTTAATATTGACAATAAATTTCGACTGAGGCAATATTTTTTTTAAATATAAATATATTATTTTTCTATTAACTTTAATCCCATTTTTGACTATCCCATAGGTAGTAAATTTTTTTTAAAGTTTCTTAATAAATGTAATAACTCAAAACAAAATTACTTATAAATAGATAATATAGATTTACAACAATCCGAATTCCCTAATAGCTAAACGCTAGCCGTAAATTTTGAAAATATTCGTAATCAGCAGTATAGTAAAACTTACAGTTCCTAACTTCAAGCAACACATTGAGCGTGGTAACTAAAACACGCCATCAAGTTATGATAGAAATGACAATGACGGGGGTCATCTTGTACCAAGATTTTGAACATGTGTCTTTAAATATACATAAGCTAAGTTTACATTAGTTATCCCCCTCCCCAAAGTGGGAAGACAAAGGTAGGGGCCCGATCATTGGGTCTACTACTGGGGTGACGAAGAGTGTGTGTTCCCCCCTAGGAAGACGGTAGTTAGTACCGTGGGTTTAGTGACCGCCCCCCCCCCCCCGAAATCTCTGATCCTGGAGATTCATACACGCACTTCATTACGTTAAAAGAAAGAACGACAATGACATTGGAACTCAACAATCTAATATCGACCTACCATCGGTTGTCGTTTTTAGATTTTATTGTACTAACCATCACAAGATACCACTTCCCCTCTAATTGCCCAATTCGACAATATGGAAATGATAAATCTCTTAAAACTAGACAATTTACGAAAACTATAAATGAGTCACTAACTTCCTACTTGAAGCATATATTCAATTAAATAAAAAATAGGTAGGCACTGAAAATAAATTTTAAAAATGCGTGATACTCGATAATTCCTCCAAATGTGACAATTTGACAGTAAAACAAAGTAGATGACCGAGGTCGTCGGGCTCTTGTATTCATGACAGTAATATATTTAAAAAAACAACTACAACCCTACCCGCGTTCTAACATCCCTTAATAGTTAACTTATAAGCTATAAAGAAAAAAAAAAAAATATTTCATTAAAATTAACATAATTAAAGCGATAATTATTAATGAATTTACAATCGAATATCCTTCGATTTATATTATTATGGATCAATTTTATTAATATATTGACCTCGACTGTGTTATACTACGTTTTGTAGTAATGAATCGATATGCCAAAATATGATAATCAAGTTTAGGCGTGCTCGTTGTAGCGATTATGTGTTTAGTCTAAATTGATTGCTCATACGATTTGACGCTAAAAGTGATGTTTGATGTTTATTTTAAAGTTCTTACAAATATAATATAATACAATTAATATAAACAAATCAGTGTATATAATATACAAACACTAAGTGCATCGGACATATTATTTGTAATAACAGAATAAACTCGCACTGTTTCTGCAATGTGGTACACTGTGTTTGTTTTCTTTGTATTATGTACATTTTCATATTTATTTAAAAAGATTACACAAAAGGAACCGAATAAAATTAAATTTTATTTCATGTTTTTCATATTTTACTTTTTTACTTCTTTATTAGCGGCCGTGATTTGGCCTTACTTCTTGTTAAGTCCAAAAAACGTGCGGAATTCGAAGTAAGTACATATTTACCGATATTCTTATATTATATTGAACTATATTAAAGTCGAAAAAGGGTTAATGTTTACTATTTGATTTTTTTTATTCTAAACAAAATAGAAGGTTTTAAAAAGTAACAATCGGTTTTCTGAGCTCTACCTGATTTAAAAGTAAAAATGTAACAAAACACTTGTCTCTAAATACCTCCTTAGTAATTTCGTCAAAAATATAAAATTTCTGATTTGTGATTTTCGATGTTTTTTAAATTAATTTCGGTAACTGAAAACAGTATTATTTAATGGTGAAATATTTTTTTAAAGTTTAATTTATTTAATACGATATTAAGTTTTTAAACTAAAAAAAACTTTTGAATACTAAAAAACTAAAATATTTAAAGAAACCATTATCTATACTAATAGTAATTAGTTTTGCTACTTATTACAATTTTATCAAAAATTTATCACTTATTTCTAATCTTTCGAAGGCCACTTGTACAATAACCCCAATTAGTTAGATCAAACAACTTATTATTTAAATATATTCATACTAATTATCCAAAAGGTGTTAATTAATTATATTCAATTTCAAAAGAACTTGTATTATATAATTACTAAAAAAAATGAGAATTTTTGATAGCTCTTATTTAGGTACTGGAAAATAATTACTTTTTTACGCCGTAATTATTATATACACATAAATATAGAATGCAATACATACTACATTTATAGTAACAATTGATCCTAGGAATACAATAATTCTATGAATAACAAATAATGTAATCAGCCAAAAAACATAACAAATAAAAAAACAATACACAGGCACACAAAAAGCCTGAATTTTGTTTATATCGTGTAGAAAAATAATTTAGTTAATAATACGTTATACTTCCTTAATTATTTAATTATAGTACATTGTTTCATTCATTCTTAATATGCCGATTACCCATAAAAATGAAACAATAGGAAGACAATAGGAAAACAATGAGAAGCTGGCTCTAACCTCAAGGTGATATAGTACACTCAGATTATTTTATTCAAATTTAATGTCATTCTTCGATTGCATTATTCAGAAGTAGTTTACAATAAACTTAGTTTTCTTGAAATTTTAAAAAATATTTTTTTGAAACCCCTGTTAATCACAAGAAAATAATCTAATTTATGTCTAAATGTATTTTATTATTATTTATAACCTATTTTTTTAACTCTATCATGAAATAAAATAGCAGTTTTTCGATCCTACACGGAATTAATTTAAGAGGAACTACAACCAGTTATCATTTTACTTATAAATAATAATACAAGTAAACTGTTTACAATAAACTTATCATCACATAACTTGTTTGTAGTATCTAGGTACATAAGATAAGGCTCTACAGTATTCCGCTGTTATCAATATATTGAATAGAATATTCTTCGTATTGACAATTTTATACGTAAACAATTACATTCGATTTTTTTACAAGGAAATACGGCTACTAAGTCAATCTTATTCGGATTTCAAATCACCATGGATGATAGAATCTATACCAATAAATAAAACTGAATTGTCTGTATGTAATATCAAAATAACAATTTTTACTAAATACATATGAATTTTATACACGATACTCATACTATAAATACAATTTTTAAAGTTTTTGTCTGGCTGGGTAATCACCGCAACGGCTGGATCTATTTTGACGGAACTTTTTTTTGGTCGACCACTGAAGATACTACGGGTAACTTAGGGTACTTTTGTTTTTCGCAAAATAATTATGGTTCCGCATAAAATAATTAAAACTCATGAAATTTCAAATAAATCCTATTCAACGCACAGTTTCACTGCAAGTGTTTGAATTTGCGAGAAATCGTTTTTTTACTTTATCTAAGTACCAAAAAAATTAAAACACAGCGAAGAGTATATGAATCGAGGGCATACAGCTAGTATTTATACTAGTATTATATATAAATACTATCTGTAAGCTCGCGGCTGCGTCCACGTTTTATATATTTTTACTGCGTAAAATAGTTTTAAATTATTTTTTTCCTACGGGACCCTAATTACTTTCTAATTTTTTTTCATACTAGCATTAAGCAAAAATATATCTCACAAATTCAAATATCTGGTAGTAAAACTGTGCATTGAACAGATTTTATTCAAATTTTTACAAGTATTATTTTTTTTACGCAGAACCCTAATTATTTTCGAATCAATAACATCAGCTATCTAAGAAAAAAGTCCTATCCAAATTGATCCAGCCAACAAACAAACAGACAGACAGATAAAAAAATTAAGAATTACATTTTTGGTATAGGTATCGTGTATACGTTCATATGTATTTAGTAAAAAAACAGACACTTCAATTTTACATATTAAAAACAACAGAAATTAATTTTTATTGAACGGTTCTACATCGCGCTATAGTTGTGATGTCTTCCAATATACATATATGATTCGAAACTGTCAATGCTTTAATCCACATAGTACGAGCCATCTCGTATTCGCCAGTCAAACACACCGTCCATAAGTGGCGACGACCGCGTAATATTTTAAACGACCGCGACGATACAATCACTCGCAAAAATAGGACCTTTCCTTATAAACCACGTTCTTATGCGTGTCAACACCCACGCTCGCGAAACCGTCGTTCCCACCGTCGGGGACAGGCGGCTAACTTTGTTGCCACAAACTCTCCGGGTCCCCCTCCGGAGGCGGCCCAAGACGTCCTCCGTTCCCCAACTGAGGAGGCTCTTGACTCCGCTACTAGCGCGATACAGTGACACTTACCATGTATCAAGCATTACACACGCACAACACTAGCAGACACAGGTACATAGGTCCTGTAAGAAACTTCTTTTTTTATCATTATTATTAATAAATAAAAAATGTAGGGTTTAGCTAGGATTAAATTCCGCGGGTATTTTAAAACACAGATAGCGGCCAAGCCGAGTTTTGATCCCTTGTGCTAGTTACCTTTTGCGGCGAGTGCCTGTTAAGGCCCTCCGGTCAACAGCATTAGCTAGGTTTAAAATAAAAATAAAAATAAAACAACTCTTTAATTCTATTTATTACTTTAGATGAACTTTCTGCACTCCTTCTCCATATACAATTGTATTATACCAAATGTCACATTCCTACGTACGCGCAGTATATTTAAAAAGGGACGCAATATATTCGCGCTTCTATATATAGATAATAATCGTAACAATTTTATTGTTGTTTACAGATTGGGAGCAAAAGTACTGAAGCATATAACCAAATTATACGATTTACGATGGGAATTACGGAACGGGGAAATATTGGCAGAAGATCGCGGTGCAGTTATTATATCCAATCATCAATACACCTTAGATATTTTGGGTAAGTCAATGTTATGTAGACTTTATTAATATTTGTGTGCCCGCGATTGCACCCGCGATTGCACCCGCGTTTTATATATTCTTCACTGTGTCTTTTTTTTATGGAACCCTAATAATTTTCCCGAATTTATTTTTGGTAGGTACTAACAAAAAGCCAAAATACTTCTCACAAATTCAAACACCGGCCAATGAAACTGAGTTGAATCGGATTTTATTCGAAATTTCACGAGTTTTATTATTTTTACGCAGATCCCTAATTATTTTCGAAAATCGAAAGTACAAGATTACTTAGAGAGAACTTTGAGTTACGCGGTATAATTTCAGCTATCTACCAAAAAAGTCCCGTCATTATCGGTCCGTCCAGCTGTTCCGAATATTACCGGAACAAACAGATATACAAAAATTTATAAAATTCTATTTTTGGCATGGGGATCTTACATACATTTATATATATTTACTAAAAAAAAATATTTTAACATTACAGACACTTCAATTTTTTTTTACACTGAAAAAACTCAGTGCTTTGACCATAATCTCACCTGATGTTAAGTGACGATGTGATCCAGGATGGTAAAACACACTCAGCCTAGAGGTACTAGTTCTCAAGTGATGATGCCGGAACGCACCTATTGGTATTTGGCGGCAGGTTTTCAAACACGAGGGTGGCAGCTACCCAGGCTGGCATCATTAGAAAATGTCCTACCACCATGCTGCTATGGTTTCCTCACGATGTTTTCCTTCACCGAAAGCTCCAGCCGATTGAAGAGTCGGATAGGTGGGAATCGAACCCGCGTCGATTAACGCGGAATCCCGCTGCGCCATCTAGATATAAATTCCGTAACAATTGTGTGTCTTTCACAGCGGAGTGTCCAATTATGACTTACAATAATCTATTTTATGGTTTAAGGAATGTTTAATATATGGGAAGTAGCTGATAAAATATCGGCCATAGCGAAGAAAGAAATATTTTACGTTTGGCCTTTTGGTCTATCAGCTTATCTCGCCGGAGTGGTATTTATAGACAGGCGTGATACTAAAGGAGCTTACAAACAATTACAAATCACATCAGAAGTTATGGTTAAAAATAAGGTTAGCATACAATTTTACACCACTTGTCTAGTCCCATTAAAAAATTGTAAGTGTAGAAGCCAAAATTTTGTGGAAGTTTGCGAGTAACATTAAAGTTTGTTAGTTTTATGTTTAGGTTACGATGGGACTGACATATTCTTGGTGAACCCAAGTCTCTAAATTAAATATAGATAATAAAAAAAATTGTTTACTTACTAGCTGTATGCCCGCAGTTGCACCCGCGTTTGATATATTCTTCACTGCATTCTTTTTTTCATTCGGAATCCTAATTTTTGTTTAGTACTAAAATTAGATGAGATTAGACTTGCTATAGTAGAGTATGTGAGTACCGGAAAGAAAAAAGACATGAGGTGCCATCAAAAACAAAATTTGTAAAAAAAAACCAAGTCTCAGAACTCAGTTCTTCTGCCGTAAAAAGTTGTGTGATAATTTTCGAAAATAATTTAGGGGTCCGCGTAAAAAAAAAATAAAAACTCATAACAAATTGAATAAAATCCAATTTAATGCGCTGTTTTACGGGTAAGTGCTTCAATTTATGACAAATATTTTTCACTTTATCTTAGTACTAAAAAAAATTAGGGTTCCGTATAAAAAAAATTGTAATGCATTGAACATATATGCAACGCGGCGGGCGCAGCCACGGACCCACAGCTAGTGTATGAAGTGGGCGCTAAAATGCACGACGACTGAACCCTGTGTTTTTTTTTTCTTCCTCTACCTCTTTTCTAACCCTTCCTTCTCATCGCAACATCAATCAGTTCAAGATGAAATTTGAACGACGTACATTAAAAATGGACTGATTTGTAATGGTGATAGCTTTGATTTACCAATATTTGAATGAGCAAGAAGCCACTTCACAACGAACAGTAGCAAATCTGGTGGGTTTATTTCCATATACCTTGCAAGTGTTCTCGTGCAAAGTATTTTCGTATTCTTCTATTAACTAAAACTGGCACTTTTATATGAAAAGAAAGTAACTAGTAGCCATTAAATCCATCTAATATTCAGTTCTCACCGTACCGTATCAATAACCAATCTAAAAAAGTAATACAATGCCAATTAAGATCAGTCGCATACAGGATTCCTCTCGACTAAATTATTAAGCTTCATGTATGTGTAACTGCACACACATTGTCGTATGCGGTAGAAATAGCGACAATCGCAAAAAAAAATAATTCACAGATTCTGGCAAGCTCGAAACATTAAAATAGTTTCAACGCACAGCGGACGTCTCATCGTTGAAACCATTACAATATGGTAAATAATAGATTCTTGATATATTCAACATACATATATTGAGAATAATATATTATGTTAACTCGGCAAAACAACGCCTCATAGTTAGAACGGTCCAGTCCAAAAAAAACGGCGACCATTGGTGATAGTTCACACTGGCAGTCACCGTCGTCGTAACGCCAGTCTACTAAGATGCTTCTTCACGCCTCTTGTAAAGTACCCGATGACATAGTAAGGAGGATACGCTCGTTACGGTAAAGGTAAAGAGTTTGCGAACTGCTTACTTTGTTGTACTGAGATGGAATCTACCATAGATACGTGGCTCCTTAAACAGTGTGATTTTCTTATGAAATAGTGATTGAGGGATATGGTTGTGCAACTCTTCAGAATACTCACATGATAAAGTGTTTAAACTATTTGAATAGTTATATATTAATTGTTATAGAGATATAGAAAATAAGATATAGTATACTGAATAATTTTACAGACAAAACTTTGGCTATTTCCTGAAGGAACACGAAACAGGGATTATACAAAACTACTGCCTTTTAAAAAGGGAGCTTTTAGCATCGCAGTCGCCGCACAAGTGCCAATAATACCAGTTGTATTTTCACCTTATTACTTTATAGATACAGATAAATATATTTTCAACAAAGGTAACTATTGAATTTATTATAACTATCTTAACTGCGATTCCAGTTAGATAGTATATTTTAGTTAAATACCATAGAACTAATACTACCTTTTTAACTGGTCCAGGCTGATATGGGACATAAATACATATTAGGTGCTGTGCATATATCACGTAAGCAGAATTTTAGACATTATTGAACCCAAAATTTGGTTGACTAATAAAAAAGGAAATGTTTACTAATTAGTAAATGTTTAGTAAACAATGTGTAAACATTTTGCCCATTTTATTAATAATAAGCAAAGCATAAACCCTCGCCCCCGATTGGTGCTTACGTAATACGTACGGCCCCCTAATTATGATTACTTTTACATAAATACATAATTTAATAGTTAAGAGAGAACGATATTACTAGTTGTAATTGTTTCAGGTCATGTTATAATCAAATGCTTGGAACCAGTGCAGACGAAAGGTTTAACTCCAGAGAACATTCCAGATCTCATAGAAAAAATACATGAACAAATGTCAATTGCCTACAAAGAACTCTCGAAAGAAGTATATAATGATTTGCCGTCAAACTATCTATGTAATCTTGAAACATGACAATGATAAGCACTATTTGTTTGTACAAAAACTTGCAAAACAACCTTAAGTTAATAAGTTTAAACATATGTTACATCGTTTTTGACTAGGTAATGAAATAAAACTAATGATGTGATAAAATTTCTATGCTAATGAGATGAAAAAAATTACTTACTCAAAATCAATGTTCAATGTTCAACGGAAACATTAACATTAAATGTGAAAATAGTATAAAAATCTGAATTACCGAAAATATTCAATCATTTAATTATGATTCTATTAAAAAAATATAATTCGCATTTAATTTCTTAACGTTAATTTATCTAGGGAGGTGTTCGCATGCAGTGTTATACTAATTACAACTTGTATGATTGTAACAACAAAGATATAGAAATAGGTAATATAATTAATACTCTAACATACATGGGACTTACTAAAAGAGTCAGGATTTAATTTTTTAAAAATACTATGACTGGTCAAAACTGAATTAATTTTTTCTCCAAATATTCTCTATTTGCTTTAATGCTCTTTTTCTTACCTATCAACCGATTTTGGAAACATTAATGTCACTCCTGCTTGGTGATCTCGGAAACATGCATTTTTCAACCCTTTCCAGTGTTAAAAATCGTTAACCGCGTAAATAATTTTTTATTCTTGAAAACTAGAAGAAGTCGCATGGTCCCAGGTCAGGATTGTATACTGATTGGCCCGTAATGTCTACACTTTAGCCATTCAATAAATCATTTTCTTGTCTAGCCGTGAAAGCTGGCATTATCATATCAAGATGACACAGCGTTCTTTATCGGAGTTCGTCAATAACTTTCAGCAAACAAATGGTAGTGTACCAATCGTTATTAACAAAAATAAATAATAGTTAAAAAAAACTAAAAACAAGCTTTTTTAAAATGCTTTTACAAAAAAAACGTGGGGTGCTTTTTAAGATATTATCAAAATGATAATCCTTCTACTCGTCCATTCTTCCATCCAACCGTAAAGGCAACCACTGCTGGACTTGGCGTTCCCCAAAAATAAGGGGAGAATTGCCATAATCGTCACGCTTGGCAGGCGAGTGGGCGATCGTAGTAGGAGTTTGTGCTGTTCAGAGGAAGCTGTTGCCCATCCCCTGATGTATCCCTTAGTCGCCTTTTACAAAACCCTCGGGTAGATATGGGATGGTACTATTCTTAAGCCGTCACCAAACGACTATCTCGTATCTATCAATAAAATATTATAACTATTGACATCATGCACCCCACGCTTTTTACAATGAAACCGATTTCTTTTCTCTTGTTTACCCTATTCTTAATTTATATTTATTAATTATTTTCTTTTTTTATATCGCCTAGCTAGGACACTTTGGAAAATGTTCGAAGTTGTATCAATATACATACATACATATCATCACGCCTTTCTCCCGTAGGGGTAGGCAGAGTTTACATCCTTCCACATGCTACGATCTTGACGCACCTATTTCTCTTCCTCTACTTTCGTGTGCTCTTTCATACATGCTTGTCGGTTATGAGTACTTTTCTCCTGACCTTTAATGTATGTGCTAAAATACATTAAGTATTCAAAACAATACAAAATCGCTAATACTGAATTCTGGTAAGGATAACGGGATCAACTGTTTTAAACATTGAATTGTCATCGGTCCTTGATAAGTGTGCCAAATTTCGAGTCAATCCGACGTTTTGAAGGCGCTCATAATCATGTTCAAAGTTTCGGTTACGTAGGCCCATAGGCACATACGTATGAAGCTAATAAGAGCGTTTTAATGGCAAGTGTCCAGATATATTTTAAAAAATAGCTGTCATCCGCTTTAGAGCCCAAATCTAGCCTCTTTCTGAGGGCGCCAAAATTGTAATATAATATGATTAAAAATAAAAAACTTGCTCCACAAAGCGCCTAGCATACGGAAGCCTGATTGAAAATTTAGATGTAGATATATCTACTGAATGTAGATGGAGTATTTCATACCAAATCGAGCACTTTGTGATCACAGTGCGAGCGCTAGGGCCACTCTTGATAGCAGGAAGATCCATCGTGGATCCACTGTTCAGTTATCGCCTGCTTTAAGGCGTCTGCTTTAACCTCCGATTAATAAGATACTGATCTCGGAAAAACGGAAGTTTAAGTTATTTATCTCAAACATTAGAGACAGGGGGGCGGCCGCAATCAAGTTTCTGCACCGGTTCGAATAATCGTAGATCCGGGCCTGGTCCGCTTAACAGCAGACCGCACACTCGTCACTTAGGTTGGTTTCGGCTAACCTGGAAAAAACATTCGATTGGTGCTTTGTTTTGGGATCATAGCTGTAAACCCATGTTTCGTCACTAGTCACTATTTTCCACACCAAATTTGACGCCCCTTCTTCGAATATAAGCATGGCATTGCACCAAGTGGTGAATAGAAATAGCAGAAGAAGAAAGACAAAGCAAAAAAAAAAAAACAAAAAGACAAAACGAAGCATAAAGGCATCTATATAAAAAACTAGAATCCCTAGTCTTGACGAAACATTAACGTCGAAGTGGAAGATCACCGCAAACTAAACAGCACCGTCGAAATAGAAAATAGGTATTCCTTTTTTCGATAAAACAGTTATTTTGTCTAGAAATCAAGTACCTAACTGTAGCTTGGTTTTTCAAATCGAATGTTAAGTTAATACTTATGTGTATAAGCTAATATACATGATACTAAAAATAAAAACAAATCTTACAAATGATTTCGTAGCAAACCCAAAATCTAAATATTTAATGATTTCTTATTAGGTAATGGCGACGCGTGTGTTACATAAACAACAGCGGGAGTTTGAACCGCGATTTTGCATCGTTATAAAAGAGACCTTATTAGTAACACCTTAACTTGCAATATTTTACCCTATATTATGTAATTTTGGTGAAATTTTACGTGATATATTTTGATTATTACCCACAAGTAAAGTATGTTGAACTACTCAAGAATAAAAAAATACAAAGTTGGGCGTAAAAAACTTGTATTCATAATCCTAAAATTAAAATACATAATAAGAATGACAAGAATGCTTACTGACAGAGTTGCCTACCACAGCATAAAGCAAAAATGTAAATATGTTTCAAAAAAAACTGTAGAAAACTAAATATCAAATTAAAAAACAGTAAATCTACATCTTTATCTTTTGTATAATTTAATGATAGTAATAAATAAAATATATTATAGGGATGACATTAAAAACAAAATAAAAATGTAATTATCAAAGTATAAATCACATTAAATCTCAACATCAAAAGTCTCAAAGTTGCAATTTTTCCAGTTGCAATTTGTAAATCTTCTTGATTTTTCGTTTCATCTTTACTTTTGTTGAAATTGTATATATTTTTATTGAAGTTTTTTAAATGGTCATTTACCATATCGAACTCAAAACAATTTTTAATTTCTGACTTTGTGTACAAGGTACCCTTTATTGTGGTTTTCTTAACATCAATGCTCGAAAACGTTCTACGTTCTATTTAATCACTTGACCTTTACCTCCGGTTCGATAGTAGTAAGTTATACTGAAGCTGACTTAGTGTACAAACATAAAATAGATGATGCGTACATCTTACATAAAAAACTATAGATCGAGGCTAAACAGAGAGAATTCCCGAAAAAACTGTAGATCTACAGTTAAAACTTTAGGGTTGGCAACACTGCATACCAATGATATTTTATAGGGACTAGGGACCAAGGAACATATACTTACCTTACGATGAGCTCGGGGGTGGTTGGTGCAATTTTGGTCTGTCATGTTGTTGTCCTTGTTTTTAATTAATTACATTGCAGTATTTGACTATATATTATGTAATTTTTTGGTGGCATTTATTTTATATATGATAATGATACACAAGCGAATTGAAATGTCCCAATCATTCGTGTTGTGGTCGTAATAGAAGGGTCACCATTTTGTTACCGCCATTCATTTATTGATAGTGTTTCTAACGTCTGACTTGGCTGCATGGTCTACTAGTACCTTTACTTTTTCCTTAAAAATAGAATACATGGAACCAAAAAAAAATGATATTTTAGAGCAATAAAAATATACTATAATAATATTCAATTTAGATTTTCATTTAGTCTGTTGTTTTTAATAATATGAAAACCAGTAAACAATCCTTTCACAGTATTTGAAAAGGTCAGGACGCACTTTTTCATCGGCATCACGTGGGTAGTATTTTTTTCAACTTATACCAAAGCTTCAACAATATAGTACAACAGCGGCCATCTTCTTTGAAGTTTCCAGTTTTATACCTACTTGCACAATATTGTAGATAAAGTCAAATAACAAAAATGAATGAAGAACAACTACATGACAAACTGAGATTCTGCCAGAAACTCCCCACTAATCTTTTCAGACATAATGCTATTTGACGTGATATTTTAATGCATTCTGTATAATATTAATTAATACCATGAATTTGAATAATTGGTCTTACATAAAATAGTTGGTGTTTTTACTAAATTTTCGATTTTGTTTTGGAGGGGTCTTCGTTTGTCTTGTTGTTTCTATTTTATGGTTGTTTTTATTTTTGTATTCAAACTCGGAAAAAAACGATTGAACTTCATCTGATGCTAAATAAATTACAGACCAAGTTATTCTTATTCTTGGATGGCCGTTGATCAATGACAATCTATCGACACTTTGGCAGTCGCCATCAGCATCTACATCTACCACGGTTATAGCCTCTAACCAGGTTCAGTTATGCAGTTATTGATTGCCGGTATGCCAGTATGATGAGTTTTTCACAAGCGTATAATGGTCGTGTCACTATCCTACCATCTTATTTGTCGCTAGTTCCCATTTTCAAGTATTAGAGTATTTGACACTCATCATCTGGCGATGATGATTCATCATTTTAGGTGGTATTGTGCATAAGTCAAATGTATAGAAAATAATGGAACGGAGTGTACATTTTGAAATGTCATAAAAAGTCTTAACAAAAAAAATATTTTTTTATTGGAACAGTGCTACAAGATTAGGAAAATGAAACTAACGTAGCCTTAAAAAACTCATATACATGACCTTAATAAATGATAAACAACAACAATCGACTTAGCACCTAGGACCTACTGTTCAACATCCGACTTGGCTGCATGGTCTAGTACCTTAGCCTATTCCTTTGTAAGGAATGAACAGAACCAAAAAAATATATAGGACCTACTGTTTTGATTTGTTTGTGATGTTTGTTAGTACTTACGTACTATAAGTGTTTGGTTTATTTATTTGATAAACGTATAAACATAATTCTGCATTTCGACATCCTTTAAATTTACATTTGCTAAGTCAATATGTGGGATAAAATTATTTATGTGATTGTTATTATGCTTGTGACTTACATTTTGAAACAACTGTTTTCGGACACACCGAATTTCATAAAATTTAAATCGAAATTCCTAATATTTTACCTATGGACGTCTCTAACTGCTATAGTGTTATTGCCATTTTTTGTCTTTAACCCTAAAAATGTGAAGAATTCTTTGTAAGTATCCTTATCTTTCTATATGTATTGTAAATATACAATACTATGAATCATCACGTAATTGTAATATAATTATTCCTATATCTACAGTTTACTTATAGTTGTAGGTGTATCTACGGCCTTCCGTAAATTAAAATAGAATGGCTTTACTTTCCGCATGACTATATTATTACAGACTATTATTACAGTTTTTTTTATTATTTAAGTATTTATATACTTGTAAGCATTGATTTTATATATACAAAAAGTGGCTTTCCTATACCTTCATGGTCATAAATAAAATTTAAATAAAAAGTAAAGACAAAAACAAAAACTAAAGGCAACAGATGTATTTTTTTAGGTTCTCTTCACAGATAGTAAAGCATGTAACAAAAGTTATAGAAGTGAAATGGCATTTGAGAAATGGCAAAGTATTAGCTGAAGACCGTGGTGCAGTAATTGTGTCTAATCATCAGTCATCAATAGATATTTTAGGTAAGAAGAATATTGGCAAATCTAATCCAGGAGACTACTCCCAGATTAGAGATTGTAGGGGAGTTGTGTAAAGACATTACCCACTATATAAGAAAAAAAAGTAAGAAGAATATTTTCTTTTTATCTTTTTATGTCATTTTGTGACTTTAAAAATAACCTAAGTTCCAGGACAATAATATAGTTCTCAATTGTAGGTTTGAATTGGGATGCATAATATGACATGTCATTATGATGGTAACTTAGGTCAATTGTCTCTTGGGAGCCTGTTAGTTTAATATTAGTAATAACTTCTGACACTCTTGACCATGATAACAAAGTAAATTTTTATGTAAGAATATAATTATTGAGTATATTAGGCTACAAAATTAAGGATATCCAGTTTTTAACAATTTTAATATTTTCAAAATGTTTATACTACTGGTGGCTTCAATATTGTGGCATTTTTTTTACTTCATTGCAATGTAAAGATTACATTGTTTTTTTTACACAATATAGGGTCAGTGCTTTGAACACAATCTCACCTGATGTTAAGTGACAATGTGGTCCAGGATGGTAAACACATTAAACCTAGGTACTGGAACTCAAGTGATGCTGCCGGAATACACTTATTGTTGTATGGTGTCAGGTTTTCAAACTTGAGGGTGGTGGCCACCCAGACGGGGATCATTAGAAAATGCCCTACCACCATCCTATGGCTTCCTCACGATGTTTTCCTTCACTGAAAGCTCAGGCCGATTTTATAGTTGAATAAGTGGGATTAAACCTGCATCAGTTGACGCAGAATTCGGCCGCACTACCCACTGCACCATCATCGCTTAGTTATGCTATTCCAAACTACTTGGTTATATCTTTTCAAACTCTGAGTCATCCAATAGCAGAAGGAGAAACATTCAATAAACAATAATATAACCAAAAATATATAAAAAATACCAGATTGAGTTTCTTGTTGGCTCGTGAACTGGGTTATTTTCTGAAACGGTGGTAGTATTTTGATGTTCATAAGTGCTTTATCAGAGCCTAAATATTAGTAAAGTATTTTTGAAATTGTAAGTATAGGAATATATTATAAGTAAATAGTCCAAAACTATGGTATTATAACAAGTTAACAATTCATAGTTTTATAATATAAACGTAAAATTATTATTTATTGAGAGGTGTATCCTGTGTGCATATTATTAAAATTAATATAGTTTGTTGCACGTTAATTAAAATTATTTGTTATATATTACAGGTATGTTCAATATTTGGCATGTTGCTGACAAAGTTGCAGCTATAGCAAGGAAAGAAATTTTCTATGTGTGGCCTTTTGGTCTTGCCGCATACTTAGCTGGAGTTGTCTTTATTGATAGAAATAATTCTAAAGATGCATACAAACAATTGAATATTACCTCTGAAGTTATGGTGAAAAATAAGGTAACTTGCCTATTAGCAGTAAGTAAAAATAATGTATTTAATCCACACTAATAAATGAAGCTGAAGTGTCTGTTTTTTAATATCAAAATAACATGTTATTACTAAATACATATTAATGTATATACTAAACTTATAACAAAAACAGAATTTTGAAAAATGTTGTCTGTTTGTTCTGAATAATTTCTATAACGGCTGGACCTATTATGATGGGACTTTTTTTAAAGATAGCTGAAGTTACTAAGGGTACTTTCTTTTTACGAAAATAATTAGGGATCCATCTAAAAAAATGAAACTCATGAAATTGTGAATAAAATGCGATTCAATGGACAGCACCATCAAAACATTATTGTTTAAAAACTATTCTACGCAAAGAAGAATATATGAAAGGCGTGTGTAGCCTTAGCCACACAGTTTAATAATAAAGGGTATGCGGTCGGAAAAGTAGGTATTTCAGAAATATATTACTATCCGTTCCGCCCCAAAGAAAGAATTATAAAACACGAAAGGGACAAATGCAGCACAGACTGATTTTAACATATGCAAAATAGACGAAAACATTACTTCGTAGGCGCTGTTTCCTCTTGTAAAACTAAATCGATTTTTAATTTTCTTTTAGTTTTAGTATAATAAAGACTTTGGCTATGCCTGTATGTTTTTGCCTTTTTTTGTTTTTTTGTCCATCAAATTTGTTTGACGAACGTTTTAAAATGAGGGTAAAAATCGAGCATGTTTTTTTTTTTCATTTTCAAAGGCTTCTAGTTTCTACAATAACTTTTTTATGGAAATAATCAAAACGTATGGGCATGGCGGTGGTAGATATATATATATATATATTATTTGGTATAAAAATATTTACCGTAATGGTATTGTCCAGCGAGGAAACAGGCGACTATGTTTGTATGGAATAAATGGCACTAGGATATCTTCTTAATAATGTAAGCTTAGTGTTATGTTCTGTGCCTATTTTTTGTAATAGTACATTATTTATGGTTGTAACTAAAGATGTTATGTATAATAAGTACTTTAAAATGGTTTATGTAAATTTATAAAAACTTTTATGATTAATGGACTTACGAAAAATAATTATAATGTATCATATATTGTGGCATAATAAATTTTGATTACAGACCAAAATCTGGTTATTTCCTGAAGGAACTAGAAATAAAGACTTCACAAAACTGTTGCCTTTTAAGAAGGGTGCATTCAATATTGCTGTAGCTGCTCAAGTACCAATTTTGCCAGTTGTCTACTCTCCATATTATTTTATAAATAGAAGAAAAAATATCTTTAATAAAGGTAACTAAATTTTTAATTATAATTACTAATGCATGCGAGTCTTAGATTTGTATGAGTTTCAAGACCATCTAGCATGTTACTTGCTTTTTTTGGTTTTATTTTTTCCTTTTTGAGGAAAAAGCAAAGGTACTAGTAGACCATGCAGCCAAGTCAAACGTTAGGAACACTATCAATAATTGAATGACGGTAACAAAATGGTGGCTCTTCTATTACGACCACAACACGAATGATTGGGACATTTCAGAGATCACGCTCCATGTCATAATTTTCACGTCACTTCACTTGTGTATCGTAACTATCACGTAAAATGCCACCAAAATTCCGTAATATATAGTCATATACTGCAAAATTATGAATTAAAACAAGGACGTCAACATGCCAAACCAAAATCGCGCCAAACACCCCATTTTACTTGCTTCAGAATTGTTAATTTTTTTAATGTTCCTCGGAAGTTCAATTGACAAAACAATTAAATTAATATTAGTCTCTCACTAACTAATGTTTGTTGTCTACTGCACTATTCTCATATATTAATTTTTTAAACTAGCTGCTCGAATTTACAACCCCTGTGTTACATTAAGGCAAAAAGAATTAAAAATAATTTGATGATACACTTTTTATTCCAAACCTTTTTAAGTTTAAAATCAAAACCTTAACCTTGACTTAACCCTCTAAATACGTGGGGTATTTAGCGTTTATTAAATTTTGTAAAATTTCGAATGTAAATTAATAGTTTTAAAAAATTGTATCTCGTCCATCATAATATTATTCGAAATATAACAATAAAAATCAACCCCGTAGATATAAAAAATTGTGGTGACAACAAAACTACACTCTGAAGTTAGTAAGCAACATACGATGCGTGCGCAAGCATCCCGAAAAAACGACACCCTGAAGTTTTAGTCAACGTTTTAGTTTTTTTCTATAATTATAAAAAAAATTTATGAAGTAATGCATATTGCCGAATTTCAACCGGTATTTATTTCATTATTAACACAAGTATTTTATTAAAATATATGTACTTCTTGTTTCTACTAACTTGTATGGCATAATCGAAGCACAAAACTATGTACAATGTAACATTTAATTACTCGTAATTTAAGGTCACGTCATTATCCAGTGCTTAGAGCCGGTCTCGACGCAAGGCCTAACTATGGAAGACGTGCCGGAGTTAATAAACCGTGTCCGCAATATGATGGATTCCGCATACAAAGAACTTTCAAAAGAGGTCCTCGGTACATTACCTCCGGACTACCCACTCGCTACTGTGGACTGATTACTAATCACGTAAACGGTATTAATTTCCTTTACATTATATATTTAAAAAAAAACAAATGCGGCAAATCTATAATTTGACTAGAAAAAAAATGCACCCATAGACTTTTTTTTGGTTCTGTTCATTCCTTACTAAGGAATAGGCAAAGGTACCAAGAACATGCAGCCAAACGACTATAGTACATTTGAGACGTATAGAATCAAAAGTGGTTATCTACACTTCAACCCATTTTTGGCAAAGTGGAAAAAATGTTTTTTTTTTTCTAAAGTATAACAGCGATTAATGATGTATAAACTGTATTTTAATCTATAGGTAGTTAGTTCCACTTATATGGCAACATGAAGTTAGTAGCACAAAGTGGAAAAATAAACCAATATTAACTTTTTTGTTGTCGATTGTAGATATAGTCCTACAAACTTATCTGGCCAGGTGATGGCGTCGCTGTAATCGCTTTTAGTGTTGCCAGTAAATACTTTTTTGAATAAAATTGGGTATAAACAATATACATATTATTGTGCTTGGGCATTTTTAATTTAAACGATAAGTCATGATATTAAAAAAAAAAAAAGCTAAGATTAACAATAAACACACGGTGACAGCAGCGAGGATCACAGGATCCAACAGGAGATTATTCAACATGACAATGCATGGCAATTAAAAGATGGCGTTCGCTAGTTCCCGTTTTTGTCCGCGTGGTCAGATAATTTTGCCGGTCTATAGCTAAATGGTAGCCGCCTATGATTCTATACGACTCATTTCATTATTCTGTTTTTAGTAGTCTTGTAATTGAGCGAGTCCAATAACTAAAACGGTAGAGTCGCATGTAATTAATGGTTAATTTGACTTTAATTTTATTATATGTATTAATATTATTTTAACAGAATCAAATATCAATTTTAGTTTTAGGTATCAAATTATTAATATTACAATATTACATATACGTGTTAATATATCATTACAGTTTCTGTTTTTTTTTTTTTTATTATGTTTTTTGGACTTTGCCGCCTTTATTATTAGACCACTTAATTTGAATTATCAGTATTTATATATTATTTATCTCATTTTTCGCATGTTATTTTTACCGCCTTTAATTTTATATGCAACAATTATTTTAGATATCAACTTGATAATCAGGTTAATATTTACGTTAGAAAAAAAGTATTATTTCTTTTATATAGTTTTTAAAAAGTATTTTTTATTGAATAGTATATAATTAGGCCATCATATATATTGAAGAATGTTGTTAGTGGCTAGAGTTCCTAACAAGTTGGTTTTCATAAGTAATGTAATAATATCAATTCCTTATATTAAGTGATTATTTTACTGATAAATTGTTAAATCGGATTCTTCATAACAAAATTAATTCGAAAAGAATTAAATAAACTGAAAACAACATTTTTATTTTAAAATTATTAATTTTTAATTAACTCGTATTTTCGAGCTGATTGAGGCTAGTCAATATGCACACTTATTGGCCATATTAAATTAATTTTACATTTATAACTCTCATAAATTGGGCTCTCTATGAGTTCTGCATTCTTTTTTTTATGAACCATATGTATTAGGTTTTTTTTTAATATGAGCTATAATATTACCTAGTTTAACTTTTAACTAAGTGAAATACATAGATAAAAACATTGACAATTGTCAGACGGAGAGGTTTTTATTAAGGCGTCCGGCTTATAAGCCAAAAGGTTATTTGTAAAGCAAGCTTGTAATGATATAACACTTGCAATTCCTTATCTCTCTTAAACATATAATTATTCTATTTCATTTTACATCCTGTTTCTTCATACTTTGACTAGTCAAATGAATAATTTTAATACGAGCAATGCAATAAATATGTTTACTATTATTATCGTAGTTTGACGGTGTGTAATTAATGCAAACAATTTAGTGCGTGAAATATGGAAAGTAATTCGTACTTATCGTGAAAGTAAATGTATACTTTCACTAAGACATACCAAAATAGTAAACAAAGACTTTATTTACAATAAGAGATTCGAATGATTATTTTATATTAAACTAATATAACAGTATAAAATAATTTTTATTACAAAAAAATATGTAATAAATTAATTAACGGTTAATATGTTAACTTTTTCTAATTCCACTTTAATTCCTTAGCAAAGTGTGATTGTGAATGTGATTGCGTGACGATTATAACTATTTCGTAACTAATTGAAATGCGAGAATCCATGTTCGTTGGAATTTCAATTTGCTTGTATTGAATTTTTAAAGCCTCTCCGCTCGAATTACTATATATTATATTGAATACCGCTCGTAATTAAAATTACCGAATAGTATTTAAAACAAGGTTTTTTTTTTACAATTAAAAACTATAATAAGGATTGGTTTAAATTATTTCAACCACCGAAATTTTATTAATTTAGAATTGTGACTAGAATATAATGTGTCATATAACTTTAAAAATATTTTTTATCTATTATTATATATTTGTTTTTTTTTTTTTGCTCGAATTAATCATATACATTATAGAATAGTTGCCAAATTCGTTTATTAATGACATTATTATTAAGTTTCTTATGTCTTGCCTATATAAAAAAAATACATTGGGAACTCAATTACATACACCTAATCGAAATACTAACTGTCGTAACATTTCAACGCACACTATATAATATAAATTGTAAAAAGTTTTTATACAGATCCCTTTATAATTATAATAAACTTTTGTATGTGTAATACCGAGTTCAATAAAATACACACGAACGTCAAAAAAGTTAAAATAAAAAAAAGACATTTGAGTAATTTATGAAGACAATCATTTATTTATTAAAGCGGTTTTTAAATAAATGAAATTAACATTTTTAACCCCTTGAGCACTAACCTGGCGTTTACGCCAGCTTTCCATTGTTTTCCTATTGCCTAATTTTTATGGGTACTCGACACATTATTAAATAAATTAGCATTCACAGTATTATTTACCTATCTATAATACACTAATTCAGAGGCGTAGCTGGAGGGGGCGTTGGGGGCGATCTTGCCACCTGTTAACGGGTGACACTCGATCGTGAATCCCAAACAGTACACAACAGAAATACCCTTAACCATACATCATCAATACTGCCATATACAAAATTCTCAATAATTTGGTAGATTGCACAAATGCGATGATGGCTTAGTTGGTAGTGCGATCGAATATCGCCTCAATGGACGCGGGATTCAAATCCATCTATCCAACTCTAAAATCAGCCTGAGCTTTCGGTGAAAAAAACATCGTGAGGAAATCATAGCATGGTGGCAGGGCGTTTAAAACAATGCCCACCCTCATGCTAAATGTATTTACCATTTTGAATCACATTGTCACTTAACATCAGGTGAGATTGTGTTCAAAGCACTGAGCCTATACCGTGTAAAAAGTGCCAGTTGTAAAGATGTTATATTTTTGACAATTATAAAAATTTTAAGCAGTTTTAGGTAGACTTGAGTGTGTATAGGGGCAAAAATAATCCATTAATTATAATAATTTTGATTCTTGGGGAGTGACACCACAATGTCCGCACCGGATGGCACCCATACTACCTATGCCACCGACTATTGTAAAACGTGTTTTTTTTTTTTATTAAACCAATATGTATTGTAAATATGAGGCATTTAGGTCTCTAAAATATACTACTACAGTGCTTCTTATAAAATACTTGATTATTACATTTTGCAGAAGTTACAGTAAATGCACTATTAAGTAGTATATATTACTAATAATTTAATTACATTACTTTTTGTTAAGATTTCTCAGTATTATTAATTTTTTTTTTAAAGAATTATTTAGTATTATTTTTTAATATATATAAACTATCAAATTAATAAATAAATGTACTGTATTTCAATAATTCAAAATAAACCGCCATAATAATTCCAAACGGAAACTGATCACGTGTGGTGATGAATGTACGATGCAAACGCTCGAATTTTAAATAGATTACATTTTTACGGTGGATAATTAAGTACCTATGCAACCTTTCAACCTCTCCTATTGCTAAAAGTGGAAATGGAAATGAACATAGTATCAAAAAACCAAACCGAAATATTTGTGTTTTTATAATTCAATTATACTTATATAGGTAACATTTTACTTGAAATATTTCTTATAAATTATTTGAATTAGAACTAAGATACGTTACAATACTATGTATATGACGTCATAATTGAATCACAGTCAAAGTTGGTGTTTGCTTGTAATGTCAAATTTCCTGTTGTCAAATTCCTGTTCCTGTCAAATTGATAAATGGCAGAAATAATGGGATTACTACTCCCAGAATGTTACTTAATATGACAGAAAGAGACTGCATGATATGTTTAAATAAATAATATTACCTATGTGATAGAAAAAGACAAAATATATTTTTTGTCCATGTCACCGTGGCTGATTTGAATGGCGAACTATAAGGTTATACAAATAAACTTGTAGCGTTTTTATTCAAAATTTCGTTTTGAGGCAGTGACTCGTTGATCTTTAATTAAATTCCTGTAATTACAGTAAGGGCTGTAAGTAATGATGTGTTGTAGTACTTTAGATTGCAAAGCCGTACTATTCAAAATTATTTCTGTCTCATGTGCGTCCACGCTATAGGCCGATCTGTATAAATCTGTGGTAGAAATACAGAAACGCAGACATGTTGTAAATCGTTAATACTTATAAACAGTTCAATGATAAATATTTTTAAAATGAACATCCATTAGCCCATCGAAGACCTACATCTGAATGAAATAATGTTTTTTTATGTACAATAGAAGAACAATAATGAATTTGAGTTAGTTAATTTATATTTACGTAGTATGTACGAAATATGGATTTATTTACAATCCAAATGAAATGAGTAGAATCCGGAACTGGCGCCGCGCGGTTAATTAATGTAAAACAAACGAAATAAATTTGAGAAAATAGTGGAGATACTGTTTTTGTCTAAACAAATAGTCCTATAGCACGATGACAAATAAATATAAAGTATTTCTTGACTATTTATATTATCGAAATAACTATCATCAATCTATCCAGATACAAAAATGATATACTTCCAAAATATGCCTTGCTTCAATAATCGTTGCCATCTGTTATTAATAATAATTTAACTTTTCTTTTCTATGCGTAAAACAGTTTGCTAACTCGAATTACTTGGAAGCAATCTTTACAAGACTTTAAATAGTATAAGAGGTACTAGAAGTATGCCATTGTAGTGCCATTTTTAAACATTGTCTATAAAACTTTATTTTACTCTATCATGATAAAATTACGAGGGACCACTATTGTAAATATTCTTAATCTGATCGTAAAAAAATAGATTTTGATCGACTTGGTGGGGCCACTGCCGTGCCCCCAGATTACGTGTTAGAATGGTTGATAACTTTTATCTTATCACGGTACACGTGGTTATTGTATTTATTTGTTACACTATTTGACATTGTATTGAAGATAACATGAATTCATGATATTGCTAAAATCGCTCAGATATATTGTTTAATAAAATGTTATTTCAATGCTTATAAAAATTCAATTTCTTAATTTGCATAAATATAAAACACAATATTATGTCGGCAAATCCACTCTGAGATTTTTTTTCTATTATAACAATCAGTATTTTAAATAATTATGAAACCAAAATTACCTACATACAAAACATTATAACCTACATATTACGAATTAACAATCGCAAATTCATGATATAAACAAACGTATATCAGTCAGTGAGGAATATTTTCAAAAACCAAACATGGAAATATGTTAGCTCAGAAACGTACGTTGACTGAGATCAATCTAGATAAATCCTTATGATATTTCTGGATAAGTGAAACTGCACAACACTAATTTCGTTATTTATGACTAATGTGTATAACTAAGGTAACTTAAGTTACTCGTACTTTAAAATCAGATGTTCCACACCGAGTTAGTTGTAAATAAAACGTAAAATTATCAGTGGGTTATGTTTTTCCCTTATTAGTATTGAAATCTTCAAATGCTAATTATGTACGTTTGTGAAGTATATTTTATAACGTGCATAAGTACAATTTTTTTTTTATCCTAAATTTTATTTTTATGTAATGATCACATAAATATATTAAGGTCTTAAGAGTTTTATAAGGTGGTAAGTTTAAAGAGCTGAAAGAAATGACGGCAAGTCACAGATCCGCGAATGCCTCTTAACTTAAAGGGGAATATTTACACGAATATGATATAGGCTGTCGTCTTATATGGCTCAGTTTGTGGCCCATAAAGGTGACGGACGAAAGAAGACGTCGTGCAGCTGAGATGCGAATGTTAAGATGGACGTGTGGAGTAATAAGAATGCATGGGATTAGGAATGAGTACATTAGAGGATGTATGAAGGTGGCACCAGTGAAAGAGAAGTTAAGGTATGGACTTTCCTGGTATGTACATGTGATGCGCAGGGAGAAAGAGGATGCTATAAGATAGTTATTGGATATGAATGTGGACGGCTATATGGGAAGGGGAAGACCAAAGAAAAGATGAATGGACTGTGAGAAAGATGATATGCTTAGGAAGGGACTGCATGCGGATATGACTACAAATAGAGATGAATGGAAGAGGAAGACATGGTATGTTTAAAGAGATTTTTGATGTATGGCGCTTTTTAACCCTAGTCTTTAATAATTGTCAACAAACTATCTACTGTGTATTGTGGCAAATATTTATACTATGTATTAAATTTTAATCTAAATGTACTTGTAAATACTTTTAACATTTACATTGTATGCAGTATGTTTGTTGGATTTTATAATTAAATTGTATGTATAGATACCTAGATTTAAATAAATAAATATCCTGTAATATCACCAAATGGCTATTCGTAAATATTGTGATATTTTGTAACACATTTAAACTATTTAGATATATCAACTATTTTTACATGTACATGTACTCATATCTATATTATATGTGAAATCTTAATAAAACGACATTTCTGTATGGCTATGAAGTTTTTTTTTTTTTTTAATTAAACAACCCTTTGTTTTAAGTTAGTTTATTTTATAAAATAAATATATACCTCTTTAAACAATAAAATTCCAATTAGTTTTTTTTACATTAGTTACATAATATATTGTTCATCTAATTTATATCACAGCTTTTTTGTAAAACACAGGTTAAATATCTCCCGAAATACCTGAAACAAATGTGCTTCGTCTTAATTTTTTTATTAACCTTTACAAAATCGACCACTCCTAAGTGACGAGGTTTTTATTCAAATCGAATCTCCCATTATTCAATACTTTATCATTTAATATTAAAAGAACATTTAATAAATAATAATGACATTTGCAAATCAAACCAAACAGTATCTACATACCGCATAATTCATTATTATACCACACAACAATTTAAAACTGATGTTTATCTAAATTTTTTTATTAACCTTTACAAAATCGACCACTCCTAAGTGACGAGGTTTTTATTCAAATCGAATCTCCCATTATTCAATACTTTATCATTTAATATTAAAAGAACATTTAATAAATAATAATGACATTTGCAAATCAAACCAAACAGTATCTACATACCGCATAATTCATTATTATACCACACAACAATTTAAAACTGATGTTTATCACAAGCCCCGATTCGCTCGATGTGGTGATTATCATCACGTGCATATTTTTTTTATCAACCATATTAGCCAAAATATATATGATATGTAGTTTAATCGATTCCATCACCGTAATTGGCCGTTCACTTATCACGTAAGCATTAGCATAATTTTAAACAAAAAAAGTGTGCGTCTCGGGACGCCCGATAGGAGTGATAACTTAATGTAAGTTGAACTATTTAATATGAAATTGCTGCCACACTTCTGGCAGCATCACTTGAGACCTACCTACCTCTAGACTTAGTGTGTTTACCATCCTGGACCACATCGTCACTTAACATCAGTGAGATCTTAGCCGAAGCACAGTGCCTTTACAGTATTTAAAAAAAAGTAAATTAATGTGTCTTTTTTTATCTGACAAACAGACTGCACTTCACATCTGATGTTAAAAGAAATAAATTCGAAGAACGAGGACAATGGTCGATAGATGAGAATTTATCGATAATCGGCATCGTCATACCAGCCTCCCACCACTAATGCCTTAACTTGTCACTATGATTGGTTTCTCACCATGTGTATACGGCGACACGACCCAGTCAGGCAAGAAATTCCTACCATCCGGTAAACTTTTAATAACCACCAACAGTTTAAAATATGTAATTTCAGATTTAAAAAACGCGCAGGGGGCGACGGGGAGCTTGCGAAAGCCACCCCGTGTCGCCCCCATCCCAAATGCGGCGGACGGCCCCGGGGGTTTTAGTGGGTATTTCCGGGCGCTTCACGCCCGGGCGAGTCCCACACTGGCACGGAGTTCGTCCCTCCGTGCCCCCTTACCTATTGCATTGGGGGACTTCGGTCTCACTAATGCAATAGGTAAGGGTAGTGCGTAAATGCATTTCCCCCCCCCGTCAATAAAAAAAAAAAGAAAGATTTAAACAACGCATGTCGTTAGGTACTCACCCATAATGTTCTCAACTCTAATCGGCTTTAGCGCGAAGACCACGACGTGTTAATGTCTCCGTCGAACTGTTCGTGAATTCGACTTGCATCTTGATCTGTGTTTTCTGCATCAGTGATTCGATATCGTCCTTACTGATGCCATCAGTTTCGATCATCGGCAATATCGTGATGATAATCTCACCTAAAAATATAATGGATTATTATATTTTCCATACAACTTCGTGTAGGCCTAGTTTTTTTTTTTAAACTAGCTATGAAGAAATCTATTAGCGCTCCAAGTAGGTAATAATAATTACCTATGTATATTTTCAAATAGTTTATTCATAATCATAACATAACATAGGCTGCGTAAGTATAAATTTTATTATTTATATCTGAGCGCTATCGTATACTTGATATACTGTAGCATGTTGACGACTGACGTCATAGCATTGGTAACGAGAATCTATAAGTTTGAGAATCAAGTCGCTAATAAAGGTTTCACTTTAATAAAGCAGTGATCGCGGCAATATTTAGTTGTTATAAAAGTTAGTATTAATATTTTATTTATTATTTAACTCCGCAGCATAATTAATATATTTTCACAGGATGTTTCTGGAATCGAATTAAAACTACGAGGACATTATTCTTATCATTTCAGGACAGTAGGTAGCGTCTTTACACTTAAATGTAGTTTGAAAACAAGTTGTTTTTTAAATAAACAGTTCTAACATTACTTGTAAACCGAGATAACAATATTGGTTTTAAAAATTAGTTATGGGTGAAATTGATAGTAGTGGTTTTAATTTATATAAAAAAACTAGCTGTATGCCCGCGGCTGCTCCCGCGTTTCATATATTCTTCACTGCGTTTTAATTTTTCGTATAAATTTTAATTTAATACAGTTAAAATATTTCTCATAAACTCAAACAACTTGCCCGTAAAACTGCATTACATCGGATTTTATTCAATTTTTTATGAGTTTTAATTTTTTTACGCAGGACTCTTAATATTTTCGAAAATCATAAAACGTGTATTCATATGTATTTAGTAAAAAAAAATGTTATTTTGACATTACAAACAGACACTTCAATATTATTTATCAATATAGATAAAAATGCGCTATAAATCCCGATTAACTTAAACCAAGGCAAAACCAAATTAGGTTAGCTTTGGCATAAATCAACAATCGTATTGTCTCAACGAAAAATGAGGGCAAATTACGACAGCCATTGATAAGAAACGCATGCATAAAGTGTGCAGGGAATAGGCCGATATAAAAATAGTGCTTGTAGTACCAGAAAAAGTAGTTGCCTAGTAAAGATAAGAGACGGAATACATACTCAGATTATTTTAATAGAAATTATTTCAATAAACGATGTTACCGTTAAAATAACTATCTCTGAATCTCAATTTATCGTAGAATTCTCCTAAATTTGACCACCTTTTCTAATGCGAATAGAATCGGTAATACTATTATAAGCCGGTGAAGACAAACATTGTAAGGAACCAGAACACTTAACATATATTTGCGAAATACTAGAAACTAGGTACTACAAATGCCAGTACTTATATAGCGTTATTTAGTACTTATGCTAGCATGTTATTTCCCTCAGCAAGTAGTCTGTCCAGTACCTATTGCAATATTTAAAACTTGTATTATCTGTGTCAGATTAATTTACTGATTAAAACACAGATTTATACAGATCGATCTATAGCGTGGCCGCGCATGAGACAGAAATATTTTTTAATGAGTTTAGTTGAACAAATATTTGATAACATGCATTATAAATTTCATTAAAGTATCAAAATCGCATAGCCATTTTCCAGGGGTCGATAGCCCGGTTACCACGTACGTAAAATTATCAGCTGGCGAACGCGACTGGGGTCATCGCCCGCCATATACTTGTCACGCGGTTTTGATACTTTTTAATACAGTTTTAATTTAATTAATTTTTTGCTTTGTATCTATTCACAGTCATAATTATAAGCTCTCGTTTAATTATCGCCTTTTATTTCAAAGTCACCTGTATATCAAATAGAAATACATATTACTTTGGAATGTAATAATATCTAATTACCTACGTATCGATATTATCTACCTCATAGTCGTACAAGTGATGGTTATTTATAACAACAGATTTGTGAATATTATAGTAAACACTGTTTCATATATTTTCATTATACAGAACTACGAAATGGATAAAAATGCTATCATAAACAAAGAATATGTACTAATACGAAGCTATGATAGCTATAGTGTAATCTAGTCGGATACTGCGTCGATAGACGTAAATTCTACCTATTCTATTCTATGTTGAGCCTGAGCGTTCGGTGAAGGATAACATCTTGAGGAAACCATAGCATGGTGGTAGAAATTTCTCATTATATGCTCAGACTCAGCTTGTTCACCCTCTAGTTTGAAAATATGTCACCAAGTATCTACAGATGTGTTCGTTCTGTCAGCATCGCTTAAAAGCCACTTTCTATAGGCATAGCGTATTTATCATCTTAATCCACACCATCACTTAACAGAGACCGTAGTCAATGACTATTACAATATATACAAAAATGTAAATAAATACAAAAAATATTATACTTCCGTACCACATAATTGTTTGCTTCATGAAAGGCCTAATAAATGTAATTGTTTCAAACTAACAATTGATTTACATTATATAAATTCAAACGCCGTAAGGTAGGTACTTATAATAATACCTACACCAAAAAGGACAACAAACTTTGTTCAGAACTGTTTATTGTTTATACATTAAACAATAACTAGGAAGGAAGTCGATACACCTTACTTATCTATTCTCGGTAATCATAAGCCATACCAACGAAACTCTATCCTCTCTACAAGTTCAAGCTAAAAATATTGCCAATTTAGGCACGTCAATTTCAAAGAAACAGCTTCATATTAATCAACTTAAGATATGTTATGTCAGTGGTCATCAGAATGCGCCCCTTGGACGGTATTTATGCGGCCCGCAACCTAGCTGACTATATTGGTAGACAATGACTCAAAACCAAGACTACAAATAGTTAGTGAAATAGATTGTCAAAAATAATTTCATAGCATAGATGTAATAGGCTATTAATGCCATACAAAAGCTACGGAGAATTCGCGTTTGAGAGCTCATAAAAATATGTCAATTAACAGATAGTATCAACTACCTAATCTATAAAATTGCGACCCCACACATTTTTACGGCTAGTGCCTTTAGCACTCGGCCACAAAGTTACGGTGAAGCTGTAAAGGGCCTTGCGGTCAACAACATTGGCTAGGTTAGAAAAAAAAACAAAGGTCACATTGTCCTTTGTTAGCCTTGACCAGACAAGTGTGACGGCCACTGTGTTATGTTACCAGACAAGAATATTTTCTAATTTTCTCCTACGCGTAAGTATTTAAGTGAAATCTGATTATAAGTATGTACCTACTGCAATGTATGTTTGCAATTACATAACACATACAGTTACTTTTATAAGCGTTTTGACCGTTACCGAAACCTGTTGTCGGTGACGAGCGTCTTCATAATTTTAATCATTTACCGGTTACTTATAACTTATTACGATATAAAAATACGAGACGTAGGTATTGCATAAAAAATATAATTTCTTATATATTATCTAAATTCATTTCTGCGTTAGAAGTTCTACCCAGTTTATTTTGATTTAGAAAATGTCTAAAGTAAGTTTTAAAACTGTAAAGATCTCAAATCAAACATAATTAGACAGGTAGTAAAAGGAGATTTTCTGTTGAGAGTTAAAGGAGTGTCGGTTTGTAATAGTAAAACATCAACTTTTTACTAAATACGCTCGTAGGTACCTATACCAAAAACATACGTTTTAATTTTTTTTTGTCTATCTTTCTGTTTGTTCCGACCAATCTCCAGAACATTTGGACCGATTTTGACAGGAGTTTATCAAGCAAATAGCTGAAGTTCCAAGGCGTAACTCAGTCAACTTTTATTTGAGATCCGCGTAAAAAAGTTAAAACCCATGATATCCATTTCAACGTACAGTTTTACTGGCAAGTGTTTGAATTTGCTTTCTGTTAGTACCAAAATAATTTAGGTCCTGTATAAAAAATTGTGTCCATTATTTTATTAGGATTACCTATTTTAAACCATATTATACAGTGAATAATTCTACAGGATAGAAAATGTATAAAATAGAAAATGACACACGAGCGAAGGCACGCAAATAGCGAGTTTGGAAATAACAACAGAATGAGAAAGTTTTCTTTTCAAATTCGTAAAAAAAACATTTGGCTAATTAAGCAGCGTTTGTAACAAATAAAATCATCCCGGGAAGGTCATAATGGTACAATTATCAGTTTAATAAAAACGGCTGATATGCACGGGAACAACGTATCTTATACGAATGAGTTTTTTATTTATCATTTCTACTCAACCCCTATGAACAAGCGTATTAATACATATCATACTGGATTCGTTATTACATAAATCCAAAAAGTACATTTAAATCAACTGAGTAATTTTCCAGTGAAAATATCACATTTGTTTATTTATGATGTGTATTTATAGATAATTATATAAACGTACCTGATCCAAAACGTTGACGTTCGGCATCGACAAAATGATATTTGGAGACAACGACCGGTTGTATAGGAGCGGCTGCATCCATGGCCACGTGGAATGCACCCTTACGGAAAGGTAGCAGCTTCTCTCCAGAATTTCTGGTACCCTCGGGGAACAACAGTAGTTTTCGCTGAAATTACAAAACAACGTAAATTATATACAAATAAATCAAAAACCTCTTTTTATCTGCATAGCTGAAAAATCATGTAATTTAATTAATTTTAGTTTTAATCCACAGTACCTATATAGTAAAACATTATAAAGACGAAACAAAACATCTTCTGATTAAAGTAATTTCATTATGTTCTTTATTTTAATACACAAAAAAAACTACACACATGCATGCATGAAACCTATATTCATAAATTAGAAACGAAACCTCAATGTTCTAAACTAACAACCTCAATTACTTTGCTAACAATGTAAATTAACAAAGAAGGTCAACATATTTCACGCGTTTTTCGTTCTAATCGAATTATGCAGTCTAGACCAAAAAACAAAACTCAATATAAACAAACGTTAATGCAAATAGCCTTTTGCATAATTTATAGAAACGCATCAAGCTACCTACCGATAAGGGCAAGGTTCAAAATAACATCTGACGTCTGCGATGTATGTATCAGGGACGAACGTAGTAACTAGTGAGTATGGTTTTTTTACAAGTGTCTAACGCTGGTGACATGACGAGCCTTTACAGGTTCGTGGCTAGCGCTTTAGACCGGATAATGGCGACTAGCATAAAAACAAACATCACAATAGAGACGAACTTCAGTTTGTGTTATGTAACGTGATACAAAAGCTTGTATTAATGAATGTATTATAGCTATTTTTGTAAGTTGGAGCAAAGGAATGCTCCCATTAAAACCTATGTTCATTGCGTGTGGTGAGGTGAGATTTTTAAAAGTTACAATTAATGTAATAAACTAGAACTGTTTTGTCTTTACCTAGATAACATAAGACTGGTATGACAATACCATCGTTGTAATAAAACTAATGAGAAATGTAAACAGCTTGCGTTTCACGTTTAGATTAAACTGAGACTGCGTAATACATATGATATTATGCAAATCATATTATGTTCCTCTGCTCTGTTGCCCTAATTTTGAACAATTCTTAAAATATAGCATTTTTTTCTCCACCGTATCGTCAGTGATTCTTTAAAAATATAAAATATACGCAACATTAATATGTCGATTACCCATAAAAATGAGACAATAGGAAGACAATGGAAAGCTGGCGTAAACGCTGGTTAGGTTACTGTCAATAATAAGATATTTTTGTTTTTTGATAAATACATACATACTTTTAATATAATATTCTACTAAATGAATATATATATTTGACTCTGGAAAAAAACTTGGCAGCCATGGGGACTACGGACAGAAATGAAAACTCGAATTTTTGGAAAAACATAACATAACATTTGCCTGGTTTTTAAATCTATTGGCGTTCTAAGCAATAATGTACATTTTCATATCGTTTATTCATAGTCAAAACAAACGATGCGTAAATATAATTTTTCTTTTATTTATCAGAGTGCCAGCACTTAAACGCCATCTTATACTTGACATAATGTAGGATATTACCGGCTGGCGTCATAACTTTGATAACGCGCATCTAGAAGTGTTTTCCCTAGCAAGAAAGGCTAAACGCCGCTAAAGAAGTGTTAACTTCAAAAATTATATTTTTAAAAGCTGTACATTTTCTTAATATAGACATAGTTGTGTCATGGTCATATCAACTCACGTACGTACAAGGACTCATTGTTTGCAAGACTAACAAAGGCTCAGTCGTTGGTGACACCAGGAAAACATATAAACAGAACATACAATGTTGCGTAATGATCGCGACTTTGACATTATTTGGTATTTAAAGGTAATTTTAGTGAAGCCCATTATATATTTATGTATGTTTATAAACACTATTCTACTGTAAAATGTTTATTAATTGTTCCTTTTAAATTAATACGGAATTAAAAGTTTCTATGGTATGCGGTCACTTATACAGACAATAATGGTTCAACTACGCTGATACAAATAAATAAAAAAGTTTTAGAAACATCTACATAATGATAAAAGTGTAACGCGGTTAAAATTTTATACAGAAATTTCATAATTTTTAAAATGCAAATAAAATAGTTAAATATAAATATGTAAATTCATGTGACGTTTCTTACGTTAATTAAATATTCAACTAATTAAAAAACACAGCAAATAAGTATGTCCTTTTAAATGCTCCTTGCATTTTAAAAAAATAGTATTAAGATTCTCAGTTGTGTGACAAGATAAAGGTACTTAATTTTCTAAACACCTATTAATTTAACCTAGTCTATAACATCCAGGACAGTAGTTACGAACATGTCTCTTTTATTATTATGTACAAGTAATTAACCTATTTATATACAATAAATTATAGTTTAAAAACAAAAAAAAAATCACGCTTTAAAATATACCAACTAGTTACAAAGTAGTAAAAAAAATTAAATATAAAGAATTTGTTCTATTTATATTATGCATGAAAAGATTTCTAATAATTTTAAACAAGAGTTAAGTCGTCAACAAATAATTACTTTGATTGTAAAAAAATTAACGTGCTATGAAATGAAATGGTTTTTTTTTGCACGAGTTTTTGACAGTGTCGTGCATTAGCATCTCTGTAGTTATTAAGATTTATTATTATTGTTAAGATATAGTAAAAATCCTTACTAATGTTATAAATGCGAAAGTAACTCTCGTCAGTCGCGCTTTCACGCCAAAACTACTGAACCGATTTGCACGAAATTTGGTACACAAGTCTAGAGCCTGAGAAAGAACACAGGCTACTTTTTAATATGAAAAAAGAGTTGTAAGGGGATTGAAAGGGGGGATGAAAAGTTGTATGAATTTATTGTCATTTTTAGATCTAGAAGCTTGATACTTTTTTTTAGGCTGTGGTTTCGATATAAATAAATATGACATTCGAAGTTTGTAAAAGTTTTACCCTCAAGGATGTAATATAACAATAGGGAATAGGGGATGAAAGTTTGTCTGGAAATATGTAAGGTTTATGTGGCTGTTTTATAAGTTTGCGACAAGAGACAAAATATTAGAGGTATTCTGATGTAACATTTACGCGGGGCAGGCGAGCGCGCCGTGGTACGGCACGGTGTAGGTGGGGAAATATGCCTAAGTGTGCTAACCCGAACGGGCAAACTATTGCGTCACATGCATGTAAATACTGATGGCAAAAGATGGAAAAACAAAAAACGTAGTTTATAAAAATGTACTTAAATAAACTCATATTAATACTTTGTACCTTATATACTTAAATAATAAAGTAATTATACGTATGTATCTTATTTGTAAAATAATTACCCTAAATAATTTAAAATGCTACACAAAGACACTATTCCACGCGGACGAAGTCGCGGGCACAGCTACTGTTACAGATTAGCGTGTAGATTGGGAAAGATGATACAGTTCCAGAAATTTTTCTCTTCTGTTAATCAACAAATTTTCTTTATAAGTAACTTTAGTGATAAGAATAACAAAATAATAGAATGTGTTAATTTTGTCTATAAAATTATCACTAATAATTATTGCCGAATTTCAACTAAACTAGCCAGCGATGGAGACTGCCGACAGAATAGAAAATTTTTGATTTCATTTATTTGGCGCTCTGATCAACAATTATGTATTTTATTATGTAATTCATTTAATTAAAACATAGGATACCTTGCGTAAGTATAATACGTTTTTATGATTTATCTCTGAGCGCCACCAGTTAAACGCCATCTTATACTAGACATACTGTAGCATGTTGACGGCTGACGTCATAGAATCGTTCAACGCGGCTATAGAAGCTTTCACTTTAAAAATCGTACCATGAACTGAAAACGGAACCTTTCGTTGTTAAGCCGATTCAAGACCATCGACTGAGAAGAAAAAAAATGACTCACCTTATGAACTTTTATAGCTGTCGCTTGCTTATTAAGCGCCTCCCGTGCAGATTGTGCACCTCTGTCTATGAAAACAGTACCCCACAGCCATGTAGCTGTTCCAAAAGGCACCAAATACTGCAGCGAACGTTTCGCCACGACCGTACATCGCGCCATAATCGGCCAAAGTACGGCTAAGACTAAAAAAAAATATTTTTATGAACACCGGAGCGATGACGGCGCAGTTAGTAGTGCGGCCGGGTTTCGCGTCAATGGACCCGGGTTTGAGCCAACCTATCCAACTCTGAAATCAGTCTTAACTTTCGGTGAAGGGAAACATCGTGAGGAAACTATGAACGTTTCTAGGATCGACGAATTTAAGAAATAAATTTACAATTATGCATGCATACAAAAATGCATTAATATTATTCGTTTCCTTCTTATCTATCACTCATGTTGATAATAAGCTATTGTTTATAAAACTCACATGATGACGCTATGTACTTAAATCAACATTCGTTCGGGCAGTTTTTGGAGAGTCAGCTGTTATTTTTCGTTTGTGAACGCTTACCATAAACAAAAATCTATTATTTGTCGTTTGGCATTGACGATTCAACGATCGGCACAAACATATCTAAATTAGCTACTAATTTATCTCTTCCTAACTTCACTTAATGCTAATACGTTAGCGAATTCCGAAAGATAATGGATACGATACGTTTACAACCTGGCCGGGCCCTCTGGTATTGTTTAAATCTACGATAATCGTCCTATAAATAAATGATACCTATTAGCATAAAACATAAAATAATACATTAAAAAAAACAATATTTACTTATTTATCGACGCGACAGTAAGTAGTCGCCGATCAGTAGTATTCATTACATAGGTATATACCAGCCTAGTTTTTGACAAAAACTGCCGGCGATACAAACTACTTGAAAACATTGTATAATTTACCTTCATAACGCTACAGCTAAATACACTAAACTTCCATTATGAAAACACGGTTTCGTGTCGTGTAATAATGTCAGTAAACTGCGTGAACGCTTAAGCATACATAATTATAATTTTAAATAATAAAAATATAAAATCGGAAACAAATGCTAATCATTCTTGTTATTAAATCTGAAAGGATCATTCATAGTGCAATATTTTTTACGTAATAGACTGAGGATGATGGCTTAGTTGGTAGTGCGGTCGGATTTCACCTCAATGAACGCGGGTTTAAACCCACCTATCCAACTCTAAAATCAGCCTGAGCTTTCGGTGAAGGAAAACATCGTGAGGAAACCATAGCATGGTGTTAGGTCATTTTATAATAATGCCCGCCTGGGTAGCTACCATCCTCAAGTTTGAAAACCTGTCGCCAAATACCAATAGGTGTGTTAGGGCTAGTGTGTTTACCATCCTGGACCATATCATCATTTAACATCAGGTGAGATTGTGGTCAAAGCACTGAGCCTATATCGTGTAAAAAAAAGCATAATATCTTATACGACATTTATGATTAACACTATTTTTCGTAGGTATTTGTTAAAATAATTCATAAATAAATATATAACCAAGGTTTTCCAAGTACCTATTTGTTTATAACCAAAATTTACATACATTTCTGTTATTACTGATTTGTTAGATAACTTTGAAACTCAAACAAAAACAAAACTAACCATTTACTTGTTCAAAATGATTAATTAAGACAGATACGCTACGTAAATATTATATGCATAATTTTCTTGTTATTTTATTAAATTGTACATTATTCTTATTTCATGTAGCCTCTCAAAAGTTACAATGTTCGAATTACACTAAAAAAAATTTAACTCATATAAAAAAACAACCTTGAGTTGTTTTTAAAACTTGTGCAAAAATGCGAAAAATTATAAAATTAACGAATGTTTGGCCTGAACATTTTGTAATCTAAATAGATTTATTTTGACCAGCTTTAAGCCCACTACAGGAGCTCTGAGTATTTATGAGTTAATATGACATATAAACTAGCTGTGTTTGCCGCGGCTGCGCCGGCGTTTCATGTATTCTTCACTGAGTTTTATTTTTTTTACGCCGAACCCTAATTATTTTTGAAAATTGAAAATACCTTAAGTTACCCGTCGTAACTTCAGCTATCTACCAAAAAAAGTTCTGTCTAAATCAATAAAGCCCTTCCGAAGATTAACCGGAACAAACGACATACAAAAATTTTATTCTTGGTATCGTATTCATTCATATCTATTTAGTAGAAAAAAGAATTTTGCCATTACAAACAGACAATTCAATTTTATTTATCAGTATAGTTACTAATGAAGACAATCTATATTTGGTTCATAAATGGGTAACGGTAAAAGACTTCAGTACCTATTTATCCAATATACTTCAACAGATTCCCTTTTTTTTAGTAGATACCAACAAAAATGTTATGAAAACACTTGCCTTCAAGTTTTTAATAATGATGTCGATTGAATTTCAACTATTAGGCTAATATTATTCAAATTTAAATATACCCACTGCTGGACAGGACTCTCCCTAAAACGGAGGAATTGCCATAATCGCCACGTTAGACAGGTGTTTGTGATTCTCAGGGGATGCTGCAGCCCATCCCCTGGTCTATCTCTTAGTCACCTTTTACGACACCCACGAGAAGATATGGGGTGGTACTATTCTTAGCCGTCACCACACGACCGAAATATACTCTTTACTAGTTAGTATTACATTTTATTATTACGAAATCAGCGATCGACATTCAAAAGTTTTAGACGCTTACACAATAAGACTTTCTCCTACAATTACTTTCAATTGTAAGTTACAAACTAAACCGGTAACCGAGTTAGTACAGAATATAATGATTTAAATAAAACACAGCAACCTCCAACGTGTTTTTGTACATTATTATTTATAATCTATACTAATAAATAAAATTGTTTCTGTTTGTAATGTCAAAATATTTTTTTTACTAAATAGATATGTATGTACATATATACAATACCAAAAATACAATTATTAAAATTTTTGTCTGTCTGTCTCTCTCTCTGTTTGTTCCAGTAAATTTCCGGAGCGACTGGAGCGATTTTGACGGGATTTCTTGGGTAGATAGCTGAAGTTACTCCGCGTAACCTTTATTTTTCGAAATTATTGCATAAAGCAAAAAAAAAACAAAAATTTGAAAATAATTAGGGGTTCGTATAAAAAAGTTAAAAACTATATTACGGAGATAAAATTTATATGAAACGGGGGACCAGTCGCGGCCACACAGCTGGTATATATATAAAACAAAGTCGTTATTAACTTCTTCATAAATCAATAACGGCTGGACAGATTTTTATAATATTTGATTTGTTAGATTGGTATCGGGCCTGAATAGCAAAATATCTATTAAAATATCAGAAATATTCACGAAAAAAATTATTAAAGAGTTCTAATTTTCTCATACATTTTTTAATGAGATTTCAATTGGAGAACGAATTGACTAATTTCGATTGTTGTTTTTTAATTCATCTCGGTTCGAGAAGTTTCTTTGCGTATTTAAAAAAAAGCGAATTTAATTTATCTAATGATTACAACATTCATTGATTCTGAGGCGGTACGAAGCTCGCCGGTACAGCTAGAGTTGGAAATAAATTAAATTTTACATAAAAGAGACTAACTAACAATATTATAAAAATATTTACAGATTAGCTAGTCATAATCATAATCTTAAAATTAATTTCTAAATTTATCTTGTTTTCTTTGTATTGTGCACATACACCTAATCTATAATTAGCTATACGGATTTAGATACGTACGTAGATACTTGATAAGTTATTTTATCATTGCAATACCATTGTTATGTAATATGCACATGTATTTTCAATGTTTATATATTTATTTATTTTTATTGGAATTTATAGGCTCAGCGCTTTGACCACAATCTCATCTGATGTTAAGTGCGTTCAAGATGGTAAACACGCTAAACCTAGATGTACTAGTTCTCAAGCAATGCTGCCGGAACGCACCTGTTGATATTTGGCGACAGGTTTTCAACTTGCGGGTAGTAGCTACCCAGGCGGACATTACTAGAAAATGCTCTACCACTATATTATGGGTTCCTCACGATGATTTCCAACCCCGAAATCTCAGGCTGATTTTATAGTTGGATAGGCGGATTTGAACGCACATCTATTTACGATAAATCCAACAGCACTACCAAATAAGCCATCATCGCTTCAAAATTTAACTCAATTTACATTATCGCCGATGTTTGATTCCGGATATCAAACGTAAAAACACTACGTCGACATCTTGGTTATTTTTTCCAATTAACATTAAAGTTCTAAAAGTTTAAGTTTTTGTAAATTTAAATTGTTACACATACTTACGACACATTGCTTAAATAAGAAGTATCTAATATGCTTTTTTTTTGTAATGCCTATTGTATTACAAACGTAGGTATGTAGGTGTGATGTTTTACCGTGAATTGATAATTAATGAAGGTATCTTAAGTAAGATTTTTTTATGTTGATTTTATTTATATAATTGTATAGTTTATTTTACAATGAAACCACACAAATATAGTGAAGTAGAATATTGACAGAAAAAGAAGCTAATTAATTACCTATATGAAATAACTATTCAATTTTTAATAACAACGTACATAACCTACTTTGATAATTATGTCGGTTACAAGAATTTGGTAAGTACAATTCTAGTCTTTTCTGACTCCTTAATCTCGTTTGTTAGTAGTAGTAAGTAAATCCTTTACGTAAACATTCTCGATTTTGCCCCGTCCCCCAAGTCATCAAAATAAGCAAAACATAGAAATCAACCCCCTCCGCTCCCCCCCCCCCCCCCTTCCGAGAGTGCTTACGTCCCCTGCGACAACATATTCAACATACAAGTATAGGATAATAAATGATACAATAGTACGACAAATGTGACTTAACATATCCTATGCAGGTGGCGTTTATTTTATACAGAAGTATTCTCCTGTTTCTTCCTTGAATAATGGCACAAAATATTTATATACCATATAATATATATCCGCACGGCAATGCCCGTGCGTTTTTTTTTCTATAAATTAATTATTACAGATTACTAGAAAAATAGGATCTCATTCGAAAATGAGAATATATATATGTATATATATGTATATGTATAACCTGAGCTGCAGTTATCGCTTTCGCGTTTTAAAACTCTCTTTGGGATTCAACGCGTATTGGTGTTAACACACGTACGGACCGCGGACATAGTACGGCGGGCGGCCGATGTTATCAGTCCCCAAGTAGGGATGGAATCCTTTCCGAAGAACATCGATTTGAATCGATTCGAATATACGTTTGATGAATTGATTCACAAAACATCGAGGTGCAAAAGATCGATCTTTCAAACTAATAAAGTATCGATTATTAGTGTCCTTATTATGTGATGATCCTCTGTATATTGGCAAAAATAAAACAGTTCAGTGTCATTTTTCCTTAATAGGTTAGGCATACTTCTTTTTTGTTTAGTTGCTATTGATGACCTTTAATGTATAGTTAATAAAAATAATGGAAACAGTTTTTACAATAAATGGAATTATAGTATAATTGTGACCAGTGGCAGAATACTATTTACGAATAAAAAGTCAAATAAAACAAATAGAAAAAATATTAATCTCTTGGACCTCGATGTTTTGTGAATCGATTACAAAAATCGATATTTTTCAAAAATCTTATTCGCCATCCCTACTTAGACGACAGATAATCTCGGCCGCTCGACATACCATGTCCCCGGTCCGGTCCGTACGTGTATTAACAGTTTATCAATAGATTCCTAAAAATACCTATTCTTCAAATACATTCCCGAGCGCGTATCCACTTAACATTGGATCGAAATATATTAACGATTTTCATCTAAGCAAATTAAAATATAAGCTGTTTTTTATGCTTACCGTAAAGATCCAGTGCACTCTGGTGATTTAGTAATATTACGGATCCCCGAGAATTATCCACGTTCTCCAATCCGCGCACCTTCCATCGTATGCCAAGCATTCTTGCCGACAGACGTAGCAAGGCCGCTGGTGTCCTGTAGTATAATTATTTTATGTAAGCATTGGACATTTTTGACCACATTTTCAACAATACTTAAGAAAGTATTAGAGAATATTTAAGAAAGGGTACGAACCCTTGACCCTTTCATGGTTACGTAATCGTTGGCATAATTATGATTTGATAAAAAGAAAGTAAATTAAAAAGTAAGCATGGCTAACTCAATCACCGTAATTTAGACCGTACCCCGTCTTGCGTCCCCCTTGTCATCAAAACTAAAGAAAGGGCAGGACCCTCCCGCCCTATATTGACGCTTACGTAACACTTAATCAGCCCCTAAAGTGTTCGCCTAACGGTAAAAACACGTCCCACGATAATCATCATTATAAATTGAAAAAGTTTTTGCAGATTTTTTTCACTTATAATTTTTCTTATTGATTATATTCGGTTTCTTTTTTGTTTAGAAGCAATTGACGAGCTTTATTGTTTTATCAAGAAAAAAAAACTTGAACAAAATTTCAAATTGTAATGAGCATTAACTAAGTGATATTGGAGTAAAAATGGCAATCAGAGTTTATCATAGGCCGTTCACAAAATAATATCCATTTTGTTACACACACATAAATTATGTTAAGCATCTAAATAACATCCATTAACATGTATAATTATTCATTTATACATTCATTTTTTAAATAAAACTATACGATAATCACTATTTTACAAAAATCAAAACCAGTCTGTAAGTTTTCTATATATTTTTTTAATGTGCTGAATGTTTCAATGCCAATGTTTATAAGGCGCTTTTGAAGCAATGCTCATTTAAATGACAATAGTTCAGTTGGTTGTGTATTCGGATTTCGCATCAAAGGACGTAAGTTCGAACCAACCTACACAGCTTTATATAACCTTGAACTTTCGGTGAAAGAAAACATGAGGAAACTATAGCATTTTATAATAATGTCCGTCTGTCGCATCAACGACTGGTCTCAGTATCGAATCTTAACTTTTAGATTGAAACCATCCGTAGAATAAATCAGTTTTTCTGACTGATCACTGTGACACTTTAGAAGAAAAAAAAATTGATTTATTTTCGGATGTCAGTAGCTAAAGATAGATTGAGATCGTATATTGAAACCGGTCGTAGCACGATACCATTTCTACTGTTTCGCGAAACAGGTTTTATCGTACATGTCGAACATAAACCGATACCTACCCAAAAAAGTGACGTACACTAAGGTAAAAAATGAGGTTAAATAGTTCGTATTTTTATAGCATAAATCCAGTTGATCATAAGAGAATACGGCATCCTACTCAAAAACCTGTTTTGTCTATATGTATTCTTAATAGGAATTTGACAAGATTGGTTAAATTAATTATTTTTTTTAAATTTTTGAATAAAAATATAATAAAAAATAATTCAATCTAACATTATAAAGTTAGTTAATTTCGGGAGTGCCTCTGATGGCTTTTAAAAATTTATTATCATCGATTCTAGATTTTATGAAATAATTATAGTATAAAACTAGAATTGTTGAAAACTAATTTTTATTAATGAGCGCCGATCCTAGACTATCCTTGTTTTTATGCCAGATGTACCTCACTTAATTTGCTTTATGCTAACCTAGCGTTTGGATCTTTTCCGTGATAACGCTAGGTAAGCTTCACTGATAACGATTTTATAGAGGACTAGCTGGTGCCCGCGGCTCTGTCCGCGTTTCATGTGTTCTGTACATATAACGTTTCATTTATAGCTAATTTAAAAAAACAAATGAATGAATAAAAGTAAGAGTAGTTTTGAGGTGATGGTGCTTCAAAGGAACCCCATTTTCCTTTTATTTATTACAAGGATAAATGCCTGTCTTTTGTTTTATATGGGAGCAAATAAATTAATAAACAAACAAATTGAGAAAACATGGCAAAGGGCTCATAGAATTTGAAAAATATATAGCCTATAACCATCTACGATTAATTCCGCGTCGAATGGTTGTGGTTTCATGCTGTTCGGTCCAGTAGTTTTCGAGTTTACCTCGGACAAAGAAAACAAACTTTGCTAATATATATAAGATGTGAGGTGTGGGAATGCAAGTAGGTACTTATATATATTATTTATTTTTTAATTACTGCATACTTCTGACACGTGTACTTTTTTGTATACACGCTCTTTTTTTTATTAAAATTTATATTTTTATGATTGAAACCATATAAGACAGACAAACCAAGATAAGATAAGATCTCAGTGTTTTACAAACCAGTATCATGCGAACATATTCATTCAAATAACTCTTTAGTTATTGTATATGATTAAATGTTAAAAAAAAAACAATACAATAACAACGTAGGTAGTAAGAAATTACATGAATAACAAAAATTATATTAACATTAGTGCGATTTGAAAATAATAGTTATTGTTATTGCAAAACAAAAAACAACATTGAATTACAGAGATAAAAGTACCTACTACGCTAAACGAAGCTAACGATGGAATAATAGTTAGCTAAACAAGTAAAAAAAATGTTGATAAAATATTGGCTCAGTAGTAGCATGATCAGATACAGGACTAGGGTTAAAATATACCTTCATATCCCTTGGAATCATGTATTTTATTTTTGACAGTTCTAGTAGAACTCAATTAGTTATGTCCAAGTGCGTTACTGATTCGATTTCCTAGAACAATTGATTTTATTTATCGATTCAACACATTGATAAGTACTTTATTTATGCTCAACATTTTTGTTTTATAAACATACACAAGGATTTAAAGGACTAATATTTTATGTATTAAAACGAACCATTCATACTACGGCAAATGAATTATTTATTATTAAATCTATATTTTTTCAATATTTAACTCTGTCAATTTTATTAGCCTCTTGAACAATAACCTGGCGTTTACGACAGCTTTCCATTGTCTTCCTATTGTCTCATTTTTATGGGTAATCGACATATTAATAATTATTATTATCCGATAAATATCGGAGATAAAAAGCATGTCGTTTCACTATTGGGAAAAAATAGCGTCCATGACTGTTTTACATTTTTTTTCTCCATGGTTGCATGTTAATAATTATAGAACTTCGTAGGCGTGCTTAGGTATGACAGAAATAAAATAAATGTTGGGAAGGGGGTATAATAAACCTCAGGTGTCGGTGACGGAATACTGCATATTCAAACCATATCATGATGGTAGGCATAGATTTTTTTTGTATTTTTTGTTTATTACAACAAACTCAAACTTGGTTTAGACGATAAATTAGTTTGATTGCACAAAAGTATGTTAAAGGAAACGCCCGCGATTCATATTCATAACAAAAATACAATAATAACTTTTAGTAGTGATACAATTATCTTTAATATGTCGATTGCCCGTAAAAATGAGACAATTGAAAAACAATGGAAAGCTGGCGTAAACGCCAGGTTAGTGTTTAAGTGGTTAACGTCATAATAATAGACTGGTAGACAACACAAAAACGATTAAAAATGAAAATAAGATATTGAACAGTAGCGTAACTCATTCAAACTTTATGAATATAAACAAAGCAATTTAAATAAATTCTCCAAGTTTGAAAACCTGTCGCTAAGCACAAACATTGTATTCTGACAGCATCATTTGAGAACCAGTATATCCTTAGTGTGTTTAGCATCAGGGACCACATAGTCGCTTATCATCAGCCGAGAATGTATACAAAGCGGTGAGCTTATAGGGAAAAAGAATGTTAATACAACACCTTAAATAATACCCGGCAATATTTAATCACGCTGTATGTACAATGCACTAATTATACAGAGTTATAAAAATAATACAAATAATTCATTAAATTACGTTGTTAAGTAAGACAATAAATTTATACTGTGTACTGCCACTATGAACACCTCGTCGATGATCGCGATAAGTGGAATAAAAGCATTTCAGGTGGTCTCAAAATACACGACAATGCTTGGTTAGAGGTACCATCCTAAAAACGCAGCAGGCGTGTTAATAAAAATGCACAATTCAGCTCCTCCCACGATTTCCCAAGGATCTATCTGCTAGTGATGTGGCCGTAACTGCGGATCCCGAATCGGCCTGTTTAGTCACAATCACAGTTACTATCCCACATTATGCTGCTTTAAGTCATCTGGAAAGATCCTCTAGGCCTGTGATGATGAAATTTATAAATCATAGAAAACGTAAAAAACTTATTTATGTGCATAGATTTTAGGATTCGGTGAGGTGGAGCCACACTAATTGGTTGAACTAATTATATTAACTAATATTCACGTAGCGAAGGAATTTCAACTAATACATTAAAGAAAAAGAACTGATCCAAAATTTCTACAAAAAAAATATGGCAGTAGTTATTTTTTACGGGGGTACTGTTATGTAAATTAAAGTGAAACAATAGCCACAAAATGAAAAAAGACAGAAAACAGAGATGTAAAGATACTGAACTATTTTTTTTTATATTTACATATTTATTTTGTATTGATAATAGCTTTCCGGTTATACGCTATATATACTATACACTATATACCTATACTTATAATGATAAACGATTGACTTCTGTGTCAGTAGCATTGTACTTTGTACTTAGTACCTATTACGTTATAAATTTATAACTAAATTACTCACTTCACATGAAGCAGTACACTAATGAAGTGTTTATGATAAACAACACGTCAGCCCTAAAGCTGCCGGATATGCCATCGCATTGTCAAAAGTTATAGAAATTAAAACTAGGTTATGTGCTCGGGGAATTTATTGTCTGTTAATTTTCAGTTTGAAATAACAGGTAAGTTTATAGTTTTTACACATATAAAGGCGTGGGATCGCATCGATCGAAATAATAACAAAATCGTAATTTTGTAATAAGAAGGTATTAAAAGTGAACATAAAAAGTGAAATGGTAAGCTCATTCAATGACCTCTACTCTGTATAGCTCATTTTCCGTGTAGGAAGTAACGCTCTGTCAACTGAGTCGATGCTGTTAGAAAATCAAGCTAAGAATGAAAGTAAAAAGTGACAAATTAAATAGCAAACCCAGGAAATATGTAGAAACGGTGTTATTCCATTCTAAATTACGGTAAAAATTGCTTGAAACAGTTTTTAGAGTTGACAACTTTCGTTTATTAGGAAAAAAATAATCTAAACTAATAATAAAATTCTAAATTTCACGTGTCTGTATATTTTCGATTTTCTGAAAAAAGTTATTGGAAGGGACTTAAAATTGGTTAATTAAACACATTTCTATCATTTTTAGAAATATCTGTCTGTATGTGTATCTGTGCAGGTATCAATTAAAAAGTACTAAGTAGATTTTAAAAATTATAGCTATATTATATATAGGGTTCTTTTTACGGGGCGGGACGGGACGCCTGAATTCCACGCGAGTGAATTCGCGGTTACAGCTAGTATATAAATAAATTAAAAACCATTTTTTTTGTTTCAATTCTGTATGATTATATTGTAATGTACAAAGGGACATTTTAACCAACATTAGCATTGACTATGCTATGGTCGTCGAAATAATCCTTTAAATTTATTCTATGAATTCAAACCGTATAAATATGTAAAATATTTAAGTTAATCAGCAAGCAAATCATAAAATATAATTTCTATTGTGAATAAATTGAAAATTACTTTTCCAGGTAATCGGAATTTGATTTGAATAAATCAATATAGAAACTATAATATGGATATAAAATATTTATTAAAATACCGATATGCTAACTAAAGATTCGTCAAGAAATTAGTATTACAAAGAAGTTTTTACGAGAATACTCACAGTGCATTCTTAGGACTGAACGGTCTTAACAGCATCAATGGCATTGGAGCGGTAGCAAATAACAAACACAAAATAGTGAATATTGTAAACTGAAAATAATAATACAAAGTTATTTATGAATAATTCATAAAATAAACAATAAATATTGTAAGACTTTTTCTTAGAACCAAGACAAGTAAACAATCATAAATAAATTTAAATAATAACACAAGAATAATATATGTAAATACTGTAAATGTAAATCATTATCATTTTTATAAATTATTCTCACCTTTATATAGTATCTAGCGATAGAGCTGATCGTGAACAAAATGATCAGCAGCGCCATGACACAACCCAAAACTACGTTGAAACCCGACATGTTTGTGATGTCGATGAAAATTCCTAGAAAGAAATAAAATACAAATAAATACTTCTTATCATACTGTGCTCGTAGTTACAGTTACTTTTTATCAAGTATTATATCATAAATATGGAAAAGACGGATTCTGCTTCCATTTGGTTGAACAAAATCCGCAATATCTAGCATGGCACGTTTGATTTGTAAGTTTAGTAAGATTATAACCCATATAGATTTCAAACAAATCAATATCTAGTTATTGGTTGTTCACTGAATTCATGAGGTCACATTACGAGGTAATAATAATGTGTTTGTGTTGCCAAATTAATCTAATAATGTTCGTTTTACTTTGTTAGATGTTTTGTATATCTAAACCTGCAGCATAATTTATATATTTATACAGTATTTTTCTATAACGAAGCTTTGTTACTCTAAAAGTCTAAACCATAGTTTCTCAACCGGTGGATCGCGACTCCTACGGGGGTCACGATTGTGGTTAAAGGAGGTCGCAGTCTGTTGAAAAATAATAAGACATCGAGACATATAAACTATACAAAAAAAACGTCTATTAAAGGAATTAATTTTAGTTTCGTGTATAAAATTAAATATTACGATGTAATAAATAACAACATTAAAAAAACAAAATTTATAGCTTACGTTATTTAATTATAATGATTAATCATGAACATTAATTAAATAATGCGATGTTTGGAATTGTTTCTCACTTAAAAGTTTTTCAAATTATTTTCGAGTGATAACAGACGATTTCTGTATTTAGTTTTTAAAGCCAAAATAGACAAAAAACCTTTTTTGCATAAGTAAGAAGTAGCAAAGGGTATTAATGTTTTCAAAACTTCCGTTACTAGGCTTCCGTACTTACGTCGTTGTGCAAGCCAAAATGTATTTAAATCTTGAGATAAAAATTAAAGTTTTATCAGCTGATAGCCTAATGAGTTGATTGTGAGTCTCAGTTCGTAACTCGGCAGCTACAACAATATTGTCATCAAACGGATTGAGAATCCATCTTTTTGATAAAGCATTATTGTCAATTGGAAAATATTCTAGTAAATGGAATCTTTAATTCACCTAAATGGGTTTTCATGCTCTCCGACAGGCGATCAATAACTGAATTTTCTAAATTAAAATTTTCGTTAATATAAGCAGAAGTTGCAGTAAATGCATCAAGATTTCGTTTTTTTTCAAGGCGTATAAACCAAATACTAAGCTTCTCGATAAAGGCACTGACTTTATCTGTTATAAGTAAAATATTTTTGTTACGGCATTTGAAACTCGTATTTAAGTCATTCAAATGTGAAAATATGTCACTTAAGTAAGCCAATAGTAATAAAGATTCTTTATCTTGCAAAAATTCTAAAAATAAACTATTTTTATCTGTAAAAAAGCTTTGTAATTCATCTAGCAATTCAAAAAGCCTTGTAAGTACTTTTTACTCATCATCGTCTCACTTCAGAATGGAAAAGCAATGAAAGGTTGTCGGCACCTATTTCTTCGCAGAGTGTGGAATACAACCTAGTTTGCAACGGTCGGCTTTTAATAAAATTAACAATTTTAACAGCTTGTGATAAGACGTTTTGTAAGTTCTTCGGTTTTTTTTTTTTTGTGACAATCGCATGTCTGTGAAGAAAGCAGTGCGTCTATTTCACATGCGGCTTCCTTTTAAGTTTACTATCACGCCACTGTTCTTCCCTGTTACCGCTTTCACACCATCAGTACATGCTGCCATGCATTTATTCCAGTCCACGTTTTCGTTTTGTGTTGCTTCAAAAAAAATGTGTCTTAAAGTCTTTCGCCCGATGCTCGACCAGAAATTAATTTGCAGAAAAGTATATTTTCTTTAATAGACTCCCCACATTCATATGGCGATTCATATCATACAAAACACAAAAATTCCGCCAAGTCCGATATATCTGTTGACTCGTCAAACTGAATGGCAAAAAAATCACTTAACTGCTTCTATTATTTGGTTGTGATATCGACAGCCAATTCATTAATATGCCTCGATTTGTATTATTTGAAAGGGGTATAGTTTTTCATTTTTTAGCTTCTTCTGGACTTATTATATTGACCATATCAATGGCAGCAGGTAAAATGAGTCTTTCCGCAATAGAATGAGGTTTATATTCCCTCGCGACTCGGAATGCTACTAAGTAGGGTGCATGAAGTGCCGCAGTGTCATTACGGGGCTGGATTTTTATAGAAATTTGTTGATTTTTCAAAACACGTGACTTACGCTCTAAGAATTCTAATGGTTTGCCTTGTAAAGACGGGTGTCTTGTTCCAGATGCCGGAGTAATTTTGAAAGCTTCATGCTTTCCTCAAATAGGACTTGAAAACAAACAACACATTGTGGCTTGTCATCCAATGTAATAAATCCATATTTCAAATATGTGTCGTTCTATAACCTAGTCTTTTTCTTCACTATTTCACAAGACGTAGAAGGAATACTTCGCTTTGTGACGTTGTGTAGTTGTGTACAACTAACATTTTAATTTAACTTTTTAACCGACTTTTTACTGTTAACTATTTAAACATTAAATACTGAGGTAGTGAGATAACATAGTTATTGTATGTACTTGCCTCCGTATGCTATTTCAATAAAAATGCGGCTTATTTCACAAGTTTGTGCATGTACACCGCACAAGTTAAAACCTCCCCTAGGACAGTCGTAAGTTTATAGACTCTCTCAAATAAACGGGCGCAATTTATACGTGCAAAAATGTATATTTATAATGCGCGGTTTAGCGTTTTTATCAGCTGGAGGAGCATTAAAAAATTTCTATTTATGAAATTAGTCATTTAAAATAATATATTTTAATTAATTATGACCAATATTACGATAAGTCAGGAAGAAGACAAAATAATTTATTATAACAAATGATAAAATTACGAGACGTAATAAAATAAAAATTAGTTATTAAACGTATGAATAAACAATTAAAATATTCTTATAATTTTATAGTACAGGGTCGGGAGACTATTTACTTAACTTTATGACTTTTTGTGGGTCGCAACATAAAACGGGTTGAGAAACGCTGCTCGAAACATTTAGGGACAGTAGCCTTTTAGCCACAGAAATGCAGTTTTAAAACTTTTTTTTGATGAGACCTTCTAACAAAACTACTAAGTAAACTAAAATAGCTATATTCAAGCTATTAAACAGATATAGCAGTTAGCATTATCAGTCACCATACAAAATTGTCAAAGACATTTTTGCTACTTTACGGTTTCAGTTGCTAATGGTAATTACGGCAAAAAAATTCGTATAGCAGTCTTGTCATCCTCGTTGCTTCTAATCGCGTCATCATATACGTTAATAACCACTTGAATAATAATTGTATTCATAAATATAATGACGTCTTGATGACATTTACTTTAAAGAAAAACCTGTTATACGGGAAATCGTTTTTCGACGCTAGCTGATTATATTGAATATCATAGGCTGGTATGATATACTTGGTAGCACCCGCAAATTAGTTCGCGTAAAATAATTATTTATAAATAAATATATTATTTATACAAATACAGATTTATTTTCATATCATAACTATAATCGCTCAAAACTAATCAATCTTTCTTTCCTGTCATTGCAATGGAAGAGCAAACTAATTTATGGCCAACATTGGGTTTTAAACACATATTCCAATACTCGTCAAAACATACTAAATGAGTAAATCAACTTTCTTCTTTTTTTGTTGTATTCCCAACGCATCTTGTAGCGATGATGGCGCAGTTGGTAGTGCAGCCAGATTCCGCGTCAATGGACGCGGTGTGTAATCTTTTTTTTTTTTTTTTTTTACGATGGGAATGCATTTACGCACTACCCTTACCTATTGCACTACTCTTACCTATTGCAAACCCTTACCTATTGCACTACCCTTACCTATTGCAAACCCTTATCTATTGCAACCCCTTACCTATTGTAACGCGGTGTATAACCTGCCCATCTAGCTCGAAAATCAGTCTGAGCTTTCGGTGAAGTAAAACGTCGTGAGGAAACCATAAGCCGGCGAGAGTCCCACATGCCATTCTGGCATTTTTATCTTGGAGTTAATATCCCGGATTAGAGATGGCAGTGGGGATACCTAAAGGCATTTCCTAAAAGAGAATTTTCTAATAATAATGCCCACCTGGGTAGCTACCAAATTTAAGTTTGAAAACGTGTCGCCAAATACCAATAGGTGTGTTCCGACAAGATCACTTGCGTACCAATACCTCTAAGCTTAGTGTGTTTACCACCTTGGACCACATTGTCACTTAACATCAGCTGAGGTTGTGGTCAAAGCCTTGAGACTATACAGTTTTTTAAAATTCCCAATAAATGTATGTAAAATAATCACGAAAGATGGAAATGAATCATTGTTTCGCGAAATTAAAAAATATTTCTTAGAATCAACTAAAATGTAAGTAAAACTCAATATATTACAATAAAACTTTATGCTATTACCATTATTACGTTATATTATGTTATTCAGTAAATATTTATTTATTTATTAAAACTCAATAATCGAATAAAACTTATGTTTGGGACTACCTAATAGTTTTTCAATAACCATGAACAGAAATCAAGAATCCATTTTTTTAAATCTAATATTATGAACTTACTATCTCTACAAACGATAGAAACGACAATTGATTTACCTTTCTCGTTCCGTTTTGTACATATTTAATTTACATTATAATACAAAGGCAGCGTTTATCTGTCTATCTGTTTGTTCATTACTTAACTTATAACTAGAGAACCACTAAACATGAGCCTTTTTTTTTATATCGTAGACGTATTTATTATCTGGTCAGGTTCAGTATTTATTTTGTTACTTTAAATAATATGTATGAGCATATGGGAAAATAATGAGAATAATAGAAAAAATGAGGCGATTATTGTGTTCCTTTTTACTTAAGTCCTTACATTAAATAAAGCTCAACGTATATTTGTCTATCCATTAATAAAAGCGAGCGGAACCGCGTGTTTTTTTTTTCTAACCTAGCTAATGCTGTTGTCTGGAAGGGCCTTGACAGAATCACTGTAACTTTGGGGGCGAGTAATCAAGGCACTCACCGCAATAAAGGTAACTAGCACGTGGGCTCATTGCAGCGCGAGTCTTTTGGCTAAGGTCTCGGCTAGGAACCGCGAGCTCACAGCTAATTACCTATACTAATAAATAAAATGGAAGTGTTTTTTTGTAATGTGAAATTTTTTTTTTTACTAAATAGATATGAATGTATATGCGATACCTATGCCAAAAATACAATTTTTCAAATTTTTGTCTTTCTGTCTGTTTGTTCCGGGTAATCTCCGGAACGTCTGGACCGATTTTGACGGGACTTTTTTTGTAAGTTATCTGAAGTAACTCTGCGTAACTTACTTACCGCGTTACAATTAATTTTCGAAAATAATTAGCGGCACCTCCGCGTAAAAAGTTCCAACTCATAAAAATTTGAGTGAGTAAAACCCAATTCAATGCACAGTTTTACTTTATCTCAGTACTAAAAAAAAAATTAGGGTTCCGTATAACAAAATTAAAACGCAGTGAAGAACATTTGAAACGCGAGCGCAACCGCGGCTACACAGCTAAATTAAATAATCAGCTAGTGATTAAATAAAACTGTATCAGATTCTACAATATGGTATGATCCTAGTACTTACGTATTTATGATTTTTATTATAGCGTAAAAGTAATACAGCGAAACTTGAATGAGCCTTGAATCGGCAATCACAAGATAAAGAACAATAAACTTGATATTGAGCGTACATTAGAATCAAACTACTTCTGTTACTATTATTATAAATTGTAATACGTAATAAAAATCTATATTACTCTTGACATTGAAAGATAATATCAATATTACATAATGTCAGTTTAATAGATAAAGTTGTTGTTCTTTAGTGATGCATACGTTTTACTACGAAACTTCAAGCATAAATTCAGATTTCTCTATAATATCTTATAGATGTTAATACACGTACGGACCGGACCGCGGATATGGTATGCCGATCGGCCGAGGTCAGATGTCGCTTAAGTAGATATGGGAATAAGATTTTTCAATAGGATCGATTTTTTGAATCGATTCACAAAACATGGACGTCGAAGAGATTAATGTTTTATTTGACTTTTATTCGTAAATAGTATTCTTCAAGTGGTCGAAATTAGACTATAATCATAATTTATTGCAAAAACTGTTTCTAATATTTTTAATACCGCACTAAAGGTCATTAACAGCAACTAAAAAAAAAAAAGAAGAATGAATAACTTACTAAGGAAAAATGACACTGAAGTGTGTTATTTTTCCTATTTACAGAGGATCATCATATAAAAAGGATACTCTAATAATCGATATTTTATTAGTTTGAAATTTCGATATTTTGTGAATCAATTCACCAAGCTTAGATTTCAAAAAGGATTCCCATCCCTACTTAAGCGGCTGATAACCTCGGCCGACCGCCGTACTATGTTCGCGGTCAAGTCCGTGCGTGTGTTAACCGCGTAAGAACTATATGCAAATTACCGCGGCATCGAAGTCATCTTAATTATCTTAATTTTTCTGCTTTTACGATGACCTTCAAATTCGTCTTCATTGACATTTTTAACAAGTTTATTATCTAAACTATGCCTAAACCGTTTATTACCAAAACCATTTCCAGTATATTATTTTACTCTATGAGGCCTTTCGTGTATTACGTAAACAAGGTTTTGGACATTTTTGTTTTCCCTCTAACACCCCAACTACGCCTGTCAGCAATAGTAAGGTAATTCTTATTACCCTTTCCTTAATGATTACATAAGCAATTGCATAATTTAAAAAAAAAAAAGAAGAAATTTATTAAGTAAATAGTCCTTACGTAATTTCATTTAGTCCCACGTTCCCCATGTCATCTATACTAATAAATAAAATTGAAGTTTCTGTTTGTTATGTCAAAAGACATTTTTTACTAAGTACATATGAATTTACATATATACGACACCTATACATAAAATACAATTTTCCAATTTTGTTATCTTTCTGTCTGTCTTTTCCGGATAATATCCGGAACGGCTAGACCGATTTTGGCAGATAGCTGAAATTACTTTGAATAACTAAGGCTACTTTTATTTTTCAAAAATAAATGGGGTTTCAAATAAAACTCATAAAGTTGTAAAAAAAAAACCGATTAAATACACAGTTTTACTGGCAAATGTTTGAATTTGTGAGAAGTAAAAAAAGTATCAAAAAATTTTTGAGAATAAAAATTGAGGTTCCGTGAAAGAAATTAAAACTCATAAAAATGTGAACATAATACAATTCAATGGAGCATATCAAAATGTTATTTTCCAATAATTATTTAAAAACTATATTACTCAGTAAAGAATATATGAAACGCGGGCGGAGCCGCGAGCACACAACTAGTTAATAAATATAATACTTGCTCAGAACCTCTTCTTAATTTATAATTATGTACATTTTTTTACACGAAATAGACTCAGTGCTTTGACCACAATCTCACTTGATGTTATGTGACGATGTGGTCCAGGATGGTAAACACACTAAAACCTAGAAACACACTAGTTCTCAAGTGATGCTGCCGGAACACACCCATTGGTATTTGGCGACAGGTTTTCAAATCTAAGGGTGGTAGCTACCCAGACGGGGGGCATCATTAGAAAATGGCATACCACCATCTTATGGTTTCCTAACGATGTTTTCCCTCACCGAAAGCTCAGGCCAATTTTTAGAGTTAGATAGGTGGGATCGAACCCACGTCGATTGACGCAGAATCCGATCGCATTACCCGCTGCGCCATGATCGCTTTAAATATTCATATTTAAATCATTTTATTCTCTTGAACTTGACTGTACATATACATACGTAGAATTAAATTTAAATACGTATTTGAATTTATTCATGTTGGAATGTTCCGCGTTATTTGTCTTTAAAGTTTAAATACATTCATTTTTGCATACATACGTCACTTAAATTCAAGGTCTTAACATTTTAGAGGAAAAATATTTACTTCCAACAATATTAATAGTAGTTATCTACACATAATTTCATCTATGTTTTTTATTTCAACTAATTTGACTAAAAGCATAAATTATTCATCCTAGAACCAGGAAACCTATCGTTAAATAATCTGGCGTCTTATAAATGATAAAAGTTAGATAAAAACATTATTGCACATAACATTTGTACATAGGCGAGCTTAATGCCATTTGGTCTTTTCTTCCAGCAAATCATATCTATTTCGTTGGTACTAAAAAGTCAAAACTTAATAATATTACAATATGAATAAAATAAAATAAAATATATAAAATACACATACATTTTTTACACAACAATTACCTAGGCAAATACATAAATATTAAATAAAATTTACGAGTTTTGTTCAGATACTATAATACAGTTTCTTGTTCCCGTTCATTGTTATAATCACTCATTCATTATAATTCATTCATTCATTCATTCTTACGAACATTGAGCGAGATTAGTAAGCAATTCTGCTGGAAATAAATATTATTTATTAACGTACTACTAACACTATCCACGACATGTTTATGTTTATGTACATATTTTACATAGGTGATTAAATAAAACAAAATACGTTGAAAGAGTATTATGTTTTTATTAAATCAGATACGAAGTAAATATCATTTACATTGACGCAGACTGTTTATTATTGAATTGGAAATTTGTATTGCGCTGTTGGGAATATATGTATAATAATGTAATGGGTATTTGTCTATCCCAGTAGTCGTCACATTTTTCTGGTTAAGGGCCATATACGAGTATGTCAGCGTGAGGTTCGACTGCCGGCCGCACTTTTATTGATTGTGTAATTGATACCATCTATTAATTGACATATTTTTATGAGCTGTCAAACGCGACTTCCCATAGGTTAAGGCAATAACAATCATATGCAAGTCATTTTTGACAATCTAATTCGCTAATTATATGTAAACTAGACTTTGAGTCGTTATCTACCAAAATTGTTTGACATCTCAGGCCGCACAAATAACATCCACAGGCCGCATACGGGCCGCACAAATATTGTCAAAGGGCCGCAGTTTGACGGATCACTGCCTTGACCAGTTCTTAAATAATATAAAGGATACAAATAAGTTTCCGCCGTTTTATTGTAGATGGCGCGGCACGGAGTTTCGGTAAGCTTTCGCAGATGATAACCGGCTTAAAAAATAGTTTGGACATTCAAGAACAACATAACCTATTAATATCATTGATTTTATATTTTTGAAATGTAATTTTTATAAGTTGAAAATGTCAAAATTTGAGCCAAGTAAGCGTCATTTGCGGTAAATATTAGTTTACTTCTTTAATTTAAACAAATCTGCTTCTGAGCCGCATCAATTGCTCGTAGAAGCATATGGTGAGGGTGCTTTGAGTGAGAGAACGTGTCGAGAGTGGTTTCAAAAGTTTAAAAATGGTGATTGCGGCGTAGAAGACAAAGATCGCAGTGGAAGGCCAAAAATTTACGAGGATGCAGAATTGGACGAATTATTGGAGAAAGATTCATCTCAAACACAAAAAGAACTTGCTCTAACATTAGAAGTCACTCAGCAAGCAGTCTCACATCGTTTAAAATCATTAGGAATGATTCATAAACAAGGAAATTGGGTTCCGTACGAATTAAAGCCGAGAGATATTGAACGCCGATTATGCTTAAGTGAAATGCTGCTAGCTAGACATATAAAAAAAGGGTTTTTTACATCGTATCGTAACTGGTGATGAGAAGTGGATACATTATGACAATCCAAAAAGAAGAAAATCATGCGGATTACCTGGCCACGCGTCAACATCAACAGCAAAACCGAATATTCACGGAAAAAAACTTATGCTGTGTATTTGGTGGAATCAGCTAGGTGTAGTGTATTATGAGTTGCTTAATCCGAGCGAAACAATTACTGGAGCCCTCTATCGAACAAAATTGATGAGATTGAGCCGAGCTCTGAAGGAAAAACGTCCTCAATACTATTCTAGACACGAAAAAATTATTCTTCTGCATCACAATGCTCGTCCACATGTTGCGGCTCCCGTGAAAAAGTACTTGGAAACACTTGATTGGGAAGTGTTACCCACCCCACCCGCCGTATTCACCAGACATTGCACCGTCCGATTATCACCTGTTCCGGTTCATGGCACATGCTCTGACGGCGCAGAGGTTCACATCTTATGAGGATACCAAAAATTGGGTTGATTCGTAGATAGCCTCAAAAGACAAGGAGTTCTTCAGACGTGGGATTCGAATACTGCCTGAGAGATGGGAAAAAGTGGTAGCAAGTGATGGGCAATATTTTAAATAAATTTATATTACCGTTCTTCTATAATAAATAATTAATTTGTGTTAAAAAACGGCGGAAACTTATTTGTACTCCTAATACAATGAGATTCAAACAGTTATAATTAGTATGAAACGTTCTAATATTTACTAATAAGGTTCTGATGAAACGTGAATTGGCAAAGTATAGTTGACACTTTAGGGTACATAATAATTAATGTAGGCATCTAAATTATGATAATGTTTATGTAATTCCTTTTCATCGAGGAGTGCTGGTCCTTACACTTAGGTATGATAGTGAGTGCTGGGTTGAAGCATGAAAGTAAGATTAACACTGTGGACATGAGCAGTCTGAGAAGTATAGCTGGAGTGAAGATAATTGACAAAGTCAGGAATAGTATGATACGAGAACGCTGTGGTATGGTAGGCGATATAGTGAAAAAGGAATGCTTAGTTGGCTCGGGCACGTAGAAAGAATGGACGACAGAAGATTGACGAAACGAATTTACAAGGCGAAGGTGACTAGGCACGTCGGTAAGGGTCGACTTAGGCGAACGTATCTCGACCAAATCGAACACGTCTTAAATAAAGGCGAGATGAAAAGTACACTTAACCGTCGAATATGTATGAAAGCGCTCATGAAAGTAGAAGAAGCGAAAGAGTTATGTCAAGATCGTACCAAGTGGAAGGACGTAATCTCTGCCCACACCAACAGAAGAAAGGCGTGATATTCTGTATGTAACTACGTTTATGTAAATTAAAAAAATGAAAAACAAAATTACATGAATAAAATCAATATAAATCAAACTAGAATAAAATATTTGTTCTAATAAGTCGAAGTCTAAACCAGTGATGAGTTTGAGTCATTCTTATGCGACTAACCTTATTTTAATTTAAACAAATTAATGAAATTTACAACTGTATACCTCATCTAGATTAGCGGTTTCTGAAGCAGCTTGTAAAATACCCAAAGTTTCTTTGTAAAAGGCACGAGCTAAAGTTTAAGTTAAACATTTGTCATTGTAACGCTCAATCATATCAATGTTATAAATGTAGGTAGTTTTGGACTTTGAAGGGTCTGTTAACAAAATAACAACTTTCTACTACATAAACATAGGAATGTAAATATGATAAATATACCAAAAACACAATTTTAAAAAAATGTTGTTTGTTTTTTGACTAATATTCGGAAACGCTGGAACGATTTTGGCGAGACTTTTTCTGGGAGATAACTGAAGTTACTCCGAATTTTCTTCCAAAATATTATGGATCCGAGTAACAAAATTAATACTCATGAAATTATGAATAAAGGTCCGATTAAATGGATAGGTATTTTAATTGGTGAGACATTTGTTCAGTTTCTCCTAATACCGTTTTTTTTTTGGAAAATAATTAGAGTGTAGCAAAAAAAAATCGTAAAATTATGGACAAAATACGATTCAATGAACAGCACAATTTAAACATAATTTTCTTATATGAAATGCAGACGAAGCCACGGCTACACAGCTAGTTTTTGTAATAATTGTTTGAAGAGTTTATTTTTATCTCTGCACCACCACAAGACTGACTGGCAGAGAATGCATCAAGGATTAAATCCACCTTTTTACACAAATTGTGAATAAAGTATAAACAAATAAATAAGAGTTCCACGAAATAAGAATCGTTGAGTGCTTTGTAATTTTAAAAGTTTAGGGACCACTCCTTTAGACAATCGTTAGACTTCTGCATAGACAAATGCGTGGGAATGAGTGCGACGTAATCACAATCATAACCTCACTTATTATGTTGTTAAGATGAGTATTTTTTTAACACTGTATGGAGCAATTTGTGGGCCGATCAAGTTTTTCATCATTTTATTCATGTAAGTTATACGCAAGCATCCATGAGAGGTGCGGAGTTTTATGCTTTACTCATTTTTGATGTTTATTTTTTGGGTCCGAATGTTGATTACGTAAAATATTGCCCCTAAATAATATGCTTACCTACCTTATTAAAGTGGGGTTGAGTGAAAACTTTGCTTATTTGCTAACAAGGGAGGTGAAGACATAATATGTAAAACTTTGCTTACTCAATATTTAGAATAGAACGGCCCTATAAATTAAATTCATATATTCAATCTCTGGATTTAAAGGACTTGATTATGAATTTTCACGTGGATGGGTTCTCACTCATTTTTGAAGTGAAAATTTCTTTAGCCGCGTTCAAGTAATTCTCGGTAGGGGAGAAACTTATAGATTCGAATTACCAATGTCATGACGTCAACATGCCACAGTATGTCAAGTATACGATGGCGCTCAAATATAAATAATCCTTATGAATAAACAACATGAAAATAGACATAATTATTGCTAGAAATTGGGGAATAGATATAAAAAACTAGGCAATTAATGTTATATGTTAGACTAGCTGTGTGACCGCGGCTGCTCCTGCATTTCATACATTTTTACTTCTTCACTTTAATTTTTATACAGAACCCTAATATCATTTTTAGTACTAAGACAAAGTAAAAATATTTCTCATAAATTTGACCAGTTGCCCGTAAAACTACACAACATTGAATCGGATTTTATTAACTTTTTATGAGTTTTAATTTTTTTTACGAAGAACCCTAATTATTTTCGAAAATTAACACTACCCTTAGTATCCCGGAGTAACGTCTAGCAAAAAGTCCTGTCAAAATCCGTCGAGCTGTTCCGGAGATTATCCGAAATAAACAGACAAAAATTTTAAAAATTGTATTTTGGCATATGTATATATACTTTTATATCTATTTAGTAAAAATAAAATTGACATTACAAAGAGACACTTCAATTTTATTCATTAGTATAGACTATGTCAACGATTTCAATTAACAAATTATAAAAAGTAAACATTAAAAAACAGTATATCTAAAGTTGCGAGTTTTCACTTCCGTCGGCAGTCCCCATGGCTGCCTAGTTTTTTTTAAAATTCAAACACATGAAAATTAATTTATCTTCACATCATAAATATAACCCAAATCAAAGTTCGATAACTCATACTTCATTTTACGTTACAGTTTAATATTTAAACAGAAAACTAAATCATTATTATGCATTTCATAACGTTTATTTTGACATTATATACATACATATATGATTTCATATATCTTAATTATATATGTCAAGCTGCCTATGTAAATGTCAAGGAAAGGACACAATTCCTTTTCTTACGTTTACAAGGACAGACACCAAAGGCACGCTCAATTATTTTGTTCTATCATATTAGGAATCATAGGTTGATATATATTTAAATAGCTACGTTTAACAATGTACTTCATAGATACTTACTTATCTGCTCAGGGTTGCTGTGCTTAAAATGGTTTGCTACCCATAATACCCATATTAGGTCTTTACATATGAAATTGGCGTTTTATTAAACTGGCAATTTTGATCTCAAATATGAATGAGTGAATAAATTGTTATTGTACTAATAATATTTACTGTGGCGAACATAATGACACAAGGCATTTTCTAACCTTCTAATCTGGCGTTTGATTGGAAATCATCTTAATATTTCGATAACCCATAAAAATGAGATAAAAGGAAAACAATTGAAAGCTGGTGTAAACGCCAGGTTAGTGCTCGAGTGGTTAAATAAATACATCCAAGTGTCTGTTTGTAATATCAAAATAGCAGCTTTTTACTAAATACCTATGAGCGTATACAATGTGTATTTATACCATTTTTTTTATATTTTTTGTCTGTCTTTCTTTATGTTCCGGCTAATCTTCGGAACGGCTGTACCAATTTTGACGGGTGTTTTTCTGGTAGATAGCTGAAGTTATATAAGGCGTAAGTTACGCTATTATTTTTGGAAAATGGTTAGAGTTCCGCGTAAAACAAATTAGATTTAGATAATTATGTAGAAAACTCGATTAATTGCACACTTACTGTACTTTTACGCACAATGCATTCTTTAAGAACCAAAAAATAATAAAGACCCTGTACAAAAAAAGTAGGGTCCAGTTTTTTCTCAACGATAAACTACATTACGCAGTGAAGAATTGTGCAAAATAGAAAATAATTATAGGTCAGCTAATTTTTGCATAAACGAATAAGAAAACTTTTTTTATTGATTTAAGTAAATAAGTTTATGACCAGCACAGTTTACGTTACCTCTGAACTTATTTACTTTCTACTGACACGCAAAAGGCATAGATAACCTTTTGATCTACGATATTTGATATATGCTATCTTAGAACTATTTATCGCACGCAGTATGCGCTGGGATAATTAAACCACAGAAAAATATATAAGATAAGCGCTTATTATGAATAGTAAGTATAATATGTCTTGGTAGATATTCATTATTTATCTATATTTTAATAACTCTTTTCTTATTTAAAAATATTTTGTATTTATAGGAATCTGTTAAGGAGTATCCCACAAATAAAGCTTGATTCCAGCTTAATTAAAGTATTTTTAGTTCACACATTTTTATTTAACAAATAAATAAAATTGAATTTCTTTTTGTAATAGGAAAATAACAGCTTTTTACCGAAATCATACATAAAAAAAAAAAAAAAACAATTTTTGTCCGTCAGTTGGTTTCGCCTACATTTTCTTAATAATAAAATTCCGGTTTTAAAAAATCCAAGGTTTAGGGCCGCTACTCTTCAGCCAGACCTCGATTATCTTATTTAGGGGTATTAAAAAATATCACAATACCTCAAGAACCTACCCTAAATTGTTCACCAGCTCTCCTACTATAACTAAGATACGAGACAGCTCATGCTCATTTTATTGAAAACGAGGAACACATTTAATTTTGAAAAATGTGCCTAATAACTAAAACCTTTTTTCTTTTTTTTGACGGGGGGAAATGCATTTACGCACTACCCTTACCTATTGTATTAGTGAGACCGAAGTCCCCCAATACAATAGGTAAGAGGGCACGGAGGGACGAACCCCGTGCTAGTGTGGGACTCGCCCGGGCGTGAAGCGCCCGGAAATACCCACTAAAACCCCCCGGGGTCGTCCGCTGCATTTGGGATGGGGGCGACACGGGGTGGCTTTCGCAAGCACCGCGTCGCTAATAACAAAAACCTGACCTAGACCATTGTGCGCAATAACGCACTGACAACTGCATGTTAAAATCTATAAAAATAAATAAAATTAAAGTGTCCGTTGTGTAATATCAAAACAATAACTTTTTACTAAATACATATAAATGTTTTAGCATAAAAACACAATTATTAAATTTTTTTTTCTGTCTGTTCTTTCCACCTGATCTTTGGAAAGGCTGGGCCGATTTTACGGGGTGGCAAAGCAAAGTTGAAGCTACGTTACTTAGATTACTTATTTTTTCGAAAATAGGGTTCCGCGTAAAAAAGCAATTGTGATTATAATCCGATTCAATGCATAATTCTACTGGCAAGTGTTTGAATTTATGAGAATTGAGAGGCATATTTCCTATCTGTTAGAACCAAAAATAATTTTAGGAAAATAATTAGTGTTTCGCTTTAGAAAAAAAAACCTATTTTATTATGCACAAAATATGATTCATTGCTCATTTTTACTGGCAAGTGTTCGGATGATTGTGAAATGTCTTTGCTTTCTGTCAATACCAACAATAATTTAGAGCCAAAAAAAAGTGACTACAAAACATTATTTTCCATTGATTATTTAAAAACTATATTACGCAGTGAAGAATTGTGCGGAATAGAGGCTATGATACGAGGGTGAAGCAGGCACACAGCTAGTAAAAAACATGGATATAGTATCATTCTTCAATTCACATTATGATCGAATTTACCACCATTATCCAGTAAATCCAGTATACGTCTTAACTTTATTTTAACCCTGAAAATTATCAGTTAAATGCACTATGCAATAAAGTTACTATTGCCATAAAACGCTATGAAGAAATTACGTTTTAATAGCGTATAAAAATTGTCTTTCGGTTGGTGGTGTTAACTACGTAATTCATAAATATGCGGCCCGCAGAGATACCTCACATTGTCCTATGTGACCCTTGACCAAAAGAGTGTGACGACCACCGTTCTAGTTCTTCTCGAAATTAAACATTCTATGTGCGCGGTAAATAAAGGTCAAGGTTAACGATACCATGTGATTGAAAATGCATTACGTAATCTAAAGGGATAATGACGTTGACCTTGGCTGTATGAACGTATATTGGGGTATATCAACGTCAATGAACGATTCCATGTGACATTTGATTTTAAAAATGTAATTTTCTTTGTCTTCCCTATTAAATTTAACTAACTAATTATCTATGCCAAAATCTGTCTCCTTTTTTTTTTTTTTTTTTTTTTTTTTTTTTTTTTTTTTTTTTTTTTTTTTTTTTTTTTTTTTTTGACCTAGCTAATGCTGTTGACCGGAAGGGCCTTTACAGCTTCACCGAACTTTGGGGGCGAGTGCTGAAGGCACTCGCCGCAATAAGGTGACTAGCTCAAGGGCTACCAAAGTGGTACGAACCTCGGCTTGGCCGTCACCTGAGTACTCAAGACTCACTCGCGAGTTGTATCCTAGCTAATCTTTATTTTTATTTACATAAAAAAAAAAAAAAAAGGTTCCTTACAGGACCTATGTACCTTGCATGTTATGCATGAGTGTGTATGGAGTGTTGTGCGTGTAATTGCTCAATGCGTGGGCAGTGTTACTGTATCGCGCTGGCGGCGACGTCAAGAGCCTCCCCAGTTGGGGAACGAGACACGTCTTGGGTCGCCGCCTGAGGGGGACCCGGAGTGTGTGCGGGAGCAAAGTTAGCCGCCTGTCCCCGGCGGCGGGAACGGCGGTTTCGCGGGCGTGGGCGCTGGCACGCATTCGTACGAGGTAAAGGAGGGAAGATCCTATTACTACGAGTTATGGTATCGTCGCGGCACGATAAGATTCTTTGCGGCCGACGTATACGACGCGGCTTACGTCCTGGCAAGTACGAGACGGCTCGCACGATGAGGGGGTTCGAGTGTGTCTCTGCGCGTTCGAAGAATGCGCGACACTGGGTCTTGAAAACGGACCTAATGGAGGGCAGGTTGAGATCCCTGTGTAAATCCACAGTTCTCTCGAACCATTGGGCACCTACTGCCTTCCTTACAAAGCGATTCTGAATCCTCTGTAAGGCGTGCATACGTGAACGAGTGATGTGACCGAAGACAGGTGCGCAATACGTGATGATGGGTCTGACCACCATCTTGTATAGGGTAATCTTATGGCGGAGTGCCATTTTGCTCTTGCTGTTGTAGAGCGGATAGAGACGACCTAGCACCATGGAGGTCTGGCGCTTCACTTTCTTTATGTGAGATTTGAAAGAGAGTCTGTCATCTAATTGAACTCCTAGGTACCTGACTTCGGAGGAGTATGGGATTTCAGTACCCGCGTACTGTATGGGCTTGGGAGGGTCTTCCCTAAGTTTACGGCTTCTAGTGAATAATAACGCGGCGCTCTTACTCGGGTTTATCGCGAGACGCCATTTGAAATACCAAGCGCTGAGTTGGTCGACAGCGTCTTGGACGTATTTACGTAAAACTCTTTTCTTACGAAAAGCGAAATATATGACGGTGTCGTCCGCGTATAGACCTAACTGAACTCTTCCGAGATCAGGGAGGTCCGCTAAGTATAGGTTAAAGAGGACAGGCGCCAGAATGGAACCTTGGGGGACTCCTGCGCGTATGGGGTGGGCTATAGAGAGAGCGCTCTCTACTCTATAACGGAAACTACGATCGGTGAGGTAATCGTGTATGATTCTAACTAGGGTGTCGGGGATACCTAATCTAGTGAGCTTGTAGACGAGGCCCGTGTGCCAGACCTTGTCGAATGCTTTGGCAACGTCGAAGAAAACTGCGAGCGTATGCCAGGATTTATTAAATTCAGGGTGATTAATATTAGTGAGTACGTACTCCGTGAGGCGGAGCACCTGATGCGCACAGGAGTGTCTGGCTCGGAAACCAAACTGTTGGGGAGGCAAGAGATTTTGTCCTCTATCACCTCTATGAGACGGTTCATAAGGATCCGCTCATAGAGTTTGCCTAAGGTGTTAAGAAGGCTAATTGGACGGTAGCTATCGGGTTGCCTGGCGTCTTTGCCAGGTTTGTGTATCCCTATAACTATAGCTGCTTTCCAGGCGGCTGGAAAGTGGTTGTTTTTGATGGCCGCATTGAAGATGCAGACCAGCAACGCGACCAGAGGCGGAGGAAGAAGTTTGATGACTTCGTTCCTGATTCCGTCGGGACCGGGGGACTTTCTGGGCTTAAGGCCCTTGATGGCAGTCGTAACCTCGTCACAGGTGACAGGTGAGAGCGGGACAACCGGAGTAAGAGCGAGGGAGTCCTTCACAGAGGATTCGACAACAGAGATGTGTTCGATATCAATGTTGTCGGTGACGGGAGCGCATTGATGCTCGAGGCTATCGGCTAAGCACTCGGCTTTTTCGATATCGTCAAATGCGGGTTGAAGACCCTGCGTATTTCTGTCAGGGGGGGCATGTTAACGATGGTACGGTCCATCTTCATAGATCGTGCGAGCTTCCAGTACGCGAGGTGGGAAGGTTTCAGCTCTCCTAAGAGGCTGTCCCACCTTTCATTACGGATCTGATCTATGCGGCTTTTCACCGCTCTACGCAAAGAACGCAAGCGCGCACGATTCTCCTCAGTCGGATACGTGTCGTGGGCGCGGGTCGCGGCGTTTTTCTGGGTGAGCAGAGCTCTCACGTCATCGGGGAGTACAAAGCGGCGATCGTTCGCCGCTTGCACCTCTTTCGAGGTCTCCTCGATGCCGATCTTGAGGTGCTCAACCAGAGCATCGATCGCGAGGTCCGCGTCCGCAGACGTATCCAGTACATCTGGGATCCTATCGAGAGAGGGGGTGGACGGATGGTCCTTTAAATAACGGCCGAGCTTGTAATAGTCCGCGACTTTTACAACTGGCGGGCTAGAATTAGAGTCATCCGTGTGACCTAACATCAAAACTACTGGGCGGTGGTCGGAGTCGAGTTCGTGTACGACTTGTATAAGACGCACAGGAAGCGAGACTCCTTTCAGAACAGCAAAATCTAGAACCGACGGGCGACAGTTCGGTTGAAAATGGGTGGGCTCTAAGGGCGCGACGACCTCAAAATCGAGCTTCCGTACTAAGCGCATGAGTTCCGCCCCATTGGGCGTAACGCACGAGCTGTTCCAGAAGGTGTGCCCGCAATTGAGATCGCCGGCGATAATGACAGAGTCGCCTAATGCGAAAAGCTTCTCTAGATCTGACCTTAAGGGTCGTTTACTGGGGGGGAGGTATGCAGACACGAGTACGATTGACGGATGGCCAGTCATACCTATTCTGCATACCGAAACTTCCATATTGGTAAGCTCCGGGGCTTGCAACGGCGAGCAATAAAGTGACCGTTTATAATATATAAGGGTACCACCGCCCCTATCAGGGGTCCTATCATTACGTACTAAATTATAATTCGCAATCCCGGGATTGCGATCACTTGGCTTCAAAAAGGTTTCCTGGACGAGAAATACGTCTATTTGACGATCGCGGAGAAAGTTAGCGACTAATTCACGCTGCGGAGCTAATTTCCGCGCGTTAAAGAATGAAAGGGAGAGACCGCGAGGCTTGAACTTAGCCATCGATTACGGGTTAAGAGAGACGCGTGCCAGACCTTGAAGGGTCATGGCGATGGCAGGGAAACGCGCGATAGCCTCGAGCTCGGCGTTTCCTGAGCCGCTGTTCAACATTGCGTTGAACGCGACTACTTCCTGCACATCATGGATGCGCAGGAGAAATAAAACCCGGTCTAAGCCGGTGGAGTTGGCCTGAGGGGCCTGGGGGGGGGGTAGCCAGGCGCGGCTGCGCCTTGGCTTGGGGCCTAGGTGCCCACGGAGCCAGAGGGGCTGCGGGGCGGGGGGCGGCGGGACGGGTCGGCACCGCGGAAGGCGACGCCGACGTGCCTGGGAGGCACGGGAAAGACCTCAGTGTCATAGGCGGCACTTGAGGTTAAAATCTGTCTCCTCCGTGCGCTTGTACTTCAAAAAGGGATCCAACGTTCTTACTTCACGTATATTACCTAATATATTGTTAGTTAAATAAGGTAGTAGTAAAACTTTATGCAACCTGTTTTCGAATGTCCGTAAAATATCTATACATTCTTTTTCTATTAAAGTCTTGAACAATTAACTTCTGGAACATATGTAAAAAAAACCAGACCGTGCCAGTTCTTCTCGGTGACTGGGCTGTTTTCCGAACCGGTGGCAGTGTTTTGACATTTATAAGCGCCTTATCAGGGCCTAAATTAAATAAGGTATTATTGAATTTGAACTTATGATGATCAGGTATCGAGTATTAATTGATTTGGTTTGATTGATTGAAACGATAAGTTAATCTTTATGGGGTCCAATTTAAAATAAGATTTTAGGAATCCTTTCTTATTTTTTTTATAAATTACAGAATTATTAATTGATATTTAAGTTTTTTTTAATACTATAAATATATATTTATCGTGGGACTACAATATCTCTTGGTGTTAATGGCCATGCAGTCGAAGAAAGTAAAATGCTAACTCTCGAGGAAATGTAGGTTATAATCTTGCTATTATGATGCAATAATTATGTAAATCATATTTTTGTTAAATATATATGTAAAATGTATATATCTAGAAGTAGGAAGTTAATTTTTTTTAAATATGTTACAAAAATGCTTTTTGTATGTCCCATAAAAGAATAACAAGCCTCTGTGATCGTTTACGTTTTTCATAAAAAGATATAATGATGTTAATGATAATAATGTGCATATTACACTTGATAACCTAGGTTATCTACGACAGTAGTTCGATACCAACGTTATAGAGTAACGTTATGTTTTCATAATACTAAACACATCTTATCGAAACAGCTAGAGTTTGGTGTAATATAATATATTGCTATTATTCATCTACATTTTAAACAAGTTTATTGTGGAAAGTTAACTTCTGTAATTATTTATTTACCGCCAAAGTTTCAAACCAGCTACACTATATAGTTCTACTGGTATGGGCAAAATGCAAACCATATTCCACAAGCAAAGGCAAAACAATTTACTGTCTTGTTCCCCTCTTTGACATAAGACTTTTTTTTAAATTTGTGTAATAGCTTTAATATGTCGATTACCCGTGAAAATGAGACAATAGGAAAACAATGGAAAGTTGGCGTAAACGCCAGGTTAGTGCTCAAGGGGTTAATGTTATAACATTTTAGGATCAGATTTTCCGCGAATTGAAATTATGAATTGTTTCAATTATGATTGTATTTAAGACAATATTTAAGAGAATAATTAATTCATTATAATTTTATGTGACTCCCTAATTTTTCACTGATGCTTATTGTATTTGTAATTACAAAAAAATAACATTATGCATTGATATTTCACGTAAATAAATAAAAAATCTTAATCAATTAGGTAGAACAATCTTTGTTTTTATCTTGCGGTTGGTAAGGCGCGGCGTAATCACAGTTGATATTATTGCTCGCAAAGTATTATGCATAGAAAGAATAACAGATAATGTTACATTGGTCATTTATACCTACATTATTAAGTAGGTACTATATACTTGATTTTAATTAAAGACAGAACTTTAGATATATCGAACAGATTCATTGTTATTGTTACTGCACATGCCGGTATTTCGAACTGGCCACTTTAGTTTAGTACATTATCTTGTTAATGTATATTATTTGAAAATTGATTGAGATTTGTAAGAACAGAATCTAAAAAAAATATATACGGAATTGCTTTTATCTTCTTTAAATTACTATCTAAATATAATATAATAGTTATCTTTTCTATTTTACGTATTGGTTAGAACATCAGCGATTTTAAGAAGCAATGAGGTCTAAGGTGTAATATGATAAATCTAGAAAAACCGGCTATCGTGGACTTACAACTGTCGGAAACATTCCCAAAGGTGTTTCACGACGGATTTTCAACTTCACATTCCAAGCGGACATTAGAAAATGCTCTACCGCCTTGCCTTTTAATTTAATTCTTAAAATTCAAACTTTTTAGAGTCTGTATTACCTATAGAAAATCTTAAATACATATAGATTTTATTATTATTTAAATCTATTTATAAACTATTGCTTAAGTAATTTTTTTTTATCTCTTGTTAAGTCTCGATTTTGCCAAAAATAGTAAGGCATTAAAATTTTCTCTAAGTGTGTACTCAAACATACCGTTTCTAAATTACCTATTATAATAAGTAATTGTTTGAAGTCATTAAAATTAACAATTTTATTTAAGTATTAATAATTAAATTGAAAATATTCATTTTATACTGTATAATTTCGGGTCGATTTTATACTGCATTTACAAATAACAATTTCCCTTAAAACATTTTACATAATAAATTAGAGATAGATACATACCTTTAAAAAAAATTTAACTCTATTAATTATACTTTTAATTTTATTTTTTTAAATCAACTCATATGCGAATACGTTCACAGATGTACTTTACAAAAATAAATTTTTAGACACGCGGTCAAACGACCGCTACAACAAACTTCGACACCACTACTGACTGATCAACTTTATCGTGTTTGTGTTTGTGACTCAGCTAGTGCACTGAATATGAAATATCAATTTAAGTACGATTACGGATATTAGATCACGATAACGACGTACTATAAAGAAACAGAAAACTCCTAAACAAATTCACATAATATTATCACCCGAAGGTGTTATGTCATAATATATATTTATCCTTTTAAAATATATAGATTAGGTCAATTTTAAGATATTTATACATTTGTGATATTTAATACACGGATATATAAAACTTAGAATAATCGTTTCTTTTTGTTCGAGCAAAACTTTAAGTCTGTTGGGACTGATTTTGATTGATTTTTTTTTTGGTAGGTATGCAGCGCCCGCTGCTTCAGGGTGACGCTAGCCGGGCATTTGCCCGGGTGCCAAAATTAGGGGCGCTGCGGCGGCCCTATATTTATAAAAATTGATATGGTAAATTATATCAATAAAGAATAAAATTCACATATCAATCTCTTCATTTGTGTCATGAAATTGCTAAAATTTCAAGTTTGTAGATTTAGCGGTTTGGGATCTACGTTGATGAATCTGTCAATCAGCATAACAAACTTTAAACAAAATGGTGTTTTTTTTAAATAAAAATCTACTCTTACTTAAATATATTTTTAAGTAAGGGTAGATTTATATATATATTTATATGTATATGTATTTAAGGGACGGTAATTTGTCTTTTTGCTTATTTTATTTTAGCGTGGTGCCAATGCGTTTACGCATATCCTCGGTGTGGAGGCACGGAGGGGTGTGTTGGACTCACACAGTGGCCGAAATCACTACACTAAACAGTAATATCGGTCGATACCCACTAAACTTCCACGAGTTACCGTCTAACCGCCTTAATGGGAACGATTCGGGATGAAATCACACTCCGCTTCGCCACAGCGGGAGGCATCTAAGCCCCTCCATGCGAATGGAGACAACTCCGGTAAAAAGGCCAGCTCCCAGACGGCCTCCCCAGTGCAATAGAATATCAGGGCCCGTGTCCCTTCCCCCTCTGGTTCGGCAAAGTGATGTCATTTGAACGGAACTGGATTGTAGCGATCTAGATTCCCTCACCATCACGCCCGCGCAGATGTATCGAGGCCCTTGCCGAAAGGGTAACCCTCTCTAATTGGCGGTCTACAAAACGCACCACCCATGTGGTGATTCGCCCCCCTTTCCAACTTCACGCATAAGGCGCAACGCAGACTCTCCACGGCACATTCCGCTGCTTTGTGACCAGACAAACGCACCGGTAAAATTGCTCGCAGCCGCCGGGCAGAGCGGGCGTACACATCATAAGGGCTTTGTTTCATGCGCATAAACCCGGCCCACACACCAACCGATCAAAATCCGGCGCACTTCTACCAGCTGTCTGGCAGCAACTACCGGCATACTCAGGTATATGTCACCCGAGGCCTCCTAATTCTCCGAATGGGCCCAGCTTTAATCTCTTCCACCTTGCAAGCCACCTTCTGTGAGACGACCCACACGACCTCCTCCTCCGTCACGGAGTCCTCCAGCCCTACGATCCGGACGTCAGCCCGTTTCTTCAGCCTGGAGACCACCACGATATCAGAGATTAAAGTCTGGAGTCGGGCAGCTAGGCCATCCGCCAGCTCCACACCACGGGGACCCAGGATCTCAACGATCCGGGAACCCGTGACAGTGGGCGCAACGAGATGTCCTTGATGCCCAGGTCCGCAATATCTACCGCCCCCTGCGTCTTCGTCAGCACCTCCTTGTAGCTCACGTCCCGAGCTACCGCCTCCGGCCCCACCGTTATAACCACCGCGGCCGATTGCGGCAGCTTCGGGAGCTTCAGCTTTAACCACCGCATCGGTGCCGAGTTCGCAGCCGCCGCCACTTGCTGAGGTTTCTTCCCTCTGTTCTTCTTCCGAGCCACCACCGACCATCCGGAAGAATAGCCACCGTCCGCCTTCGCACCATCTACCTTAGTGGTGCTAGCAGCACCAGGTAGCGGCGCTTGTCTTTTTGACGTAACTACTAGAGCGGTCGCTGAAGTGTTTCTTGGAAGGATATAACTATTTTTTTTTAATTATTATATAAAATTAAAATAGTTTGTACAAAAATTAAAAGAAATCCGATATAATTTATTTTTAAACTAGCTTTCTGCACGCGTTTCATATATTCTTCACTGCATTTTTTTAATATGTAACCCTAATTTTTATTTAGTACTATTAAGTAAATGATTTTTCGGGTTATATTCAATTTTTTATTTTTATTAATTTTTTACGCGGAACCCTAATTTTTTTCGAAAAATAAAAGTACTCTAACTTACCCGGAGTAACTTCAACTATTTAACAAAAAAGTCCCGTCCTAATGGATCCAACCGTTCAAGAGATCCAGAACATACAGGCTGCCAAAAAATTTTAAAAATTGTATTTTTGGTATGGGTATTGTTTGGTATAAGTATATTCAAATCTATTTAGTAAAAAAAAATATTGACATTACAAACAGACACTTCGATCTTATTTACTAGTTTACAATTACTTACCATTAATTTTTTTAATATAAATGTAGCCCAAGTAACGCCGGGTAGGACAACTACTAAATATTTTAAGTAGCTTTTTTTTAATCAGGCAGACATTGGAGGCTATTTTTGGAGTTTCACTGCGTCATTGAATCAGGTAAGAGGAGATCCGCAGAACCAAAATAACCGACAATGCTCAAAAAATTGCTAAACTTAAGTGGCAGTTGGCTGAACATATTACTTGCAGAACCGATGCTCGATGGCGCCAACGGGTTCTCAAATTGCTACAACGCACCGGAAGACGTAGCGTTTGTAGACTCCCAACAAGGTAGACCGACGACTTGTTCAAAGTCGCAGAAATCCGCTGGATGCGGGTGGCGCAAGGCCGGTCATTGTGGAGGTCTATGGGGACACCTATGTTCAGCAGTGGACGTGGTAAACGCCATCTATAGGCAGTTTGTGAAGGATTGCTGGTGATTTGATGTGCCGTTGAGTGGTGGCGCTGTAGTACAGCCTTAGCTGGACTACTGCGCCGACCCGACGGTCGAGTCATTAGTGAACCGTGACAGTTGGATTGCATACTCGAGTTCGAACGCCTCCGCTACAAATATTGTTTATACCGCAAACCCGCGCTATTGCAGCTGCATGCATTTTATTATAATAATATATACGCTTTACCCTGGAAGTGAGTTCGAGGAAACCGTCCTGGACACTATACGCTGGCATAGGGAACGGTGGCCGCCACCATCGGTGAATAGATTACTAGCTCCTTTCACAACCGCATCACTTAGGCAAGATTACCCCCCCAAAACTGCTCCTTGGGCTATTTACACGCCCTAGGATACTCCTACACAGGATGTCTTTTAGTTGGTTGAATGGATGAAGTATATATTTACAAAAACAAAAGGTTAATAATGTAATAATTTTAGGTATTTAAAATAAAAAAAACCTTATAAATACAAACAATTATAATTCAGATACTATATAAAAAAAATCTGTTAAAACTATAGAATTGAATTACATAACAAGCCTAGGTCAAGATTTTTTTTGTAGAAAGCATTTTTTTGACCGTTGTATTAAAACTTTGGTATATTTTGCAATAACAAATCTAATATAGGATAGAGTTGATTGAGTACCTTTTCACTGAATCATTCACCTGTCATTGATCATTCAACTAATGTAATTTACAGAACATGTTTACCCATTGTATAGTTTTTGGATCTAATAGACAACATTGTAAACAATATCCTTTGCCATGAAATAATACATTTTTAATGAAGTTAATAAAATGGCAAATGTTAAATACAGCCCAATCTTAAAATAATGACGAGAAACAAGAGATCAAAATACACCCCTAATCTGTATTGAGATGCATACCTTGAATTAAGCAATAGGTGGTATTGGGGCTTTAGCAAAGCATACCAAAAAGTTTAGATCACTTATAATTTTTATGTAATTACATCAGGCTGTAAATGGAGCAATACTAAACAAAGATCTGTTTGATCTGGATTTGAAGTAGGCACAGGGACAATAATTTCAATGCACAACACATTGGTTACATATTAATCTATAGTTTTATATTTTTCTTATTATGTTACATTATATAACAAAATATCATAAACATTACTCAAGTTTCCATTCAACATTAAGAGTAATTATGTGATGAAAATTGTTGGTAAGTTCTTAGGATTTAATATGTAGGCATTGGATTGGAGGCTCTTCAAGTATAACCGTTAGCCCACACAAAATATAATTCAACCAAAAGTTTACATTTGGATTTTCAACAGTCTAGGATTTTTCTGTAATAACAAAAGTTATTGTATTACCATATCACAATTCTTCATAGAAATTTGTTCTTTTACATAGCATTATTATTTATTTATAGCTTTAATTAATAGAATAAGCATAAGATCACTTCCATATAAGTTTGTAAAAATTTTAACTTTACCACATAGAAAAATATATTGTCAATAAACTACTTTTAAAAGCAGTAAACATAACTTACTATAATTGAATGTAGTCTTTCAAAGAGTACAAAGACAAGAAAGGGGAAAAAAATAACTATATACTCCTTAATCACTAAAATACCCATAAAAATTTAACAATAGGAAAACAACTAAAATCTGGCATAAAAACCAGATTGGTGCTTGACCAGTTTAAATTATTATCACATTATTTTTATCTATGATAGAATACCAAAGAATAATTTAATCAAGTAACAGAAACATCAAAACATCTTCTTCTTCATTGCTGTGTATCTTTCTGTATATTCATTGTAACCTTCAACAGACATCAACTGTTTAGGCTCAAATAAATTTCCATCAATATTGATAGTATGAATTTTAGAATCTCTAAGTAAACTTGGCCTTATAGCATCTAAGCTCAAACAATTCTCTTCTAATCTCAATATTTTCAATCTGGGTGCCAGGTGCATGTCTTCCGCAATTACTGAAATCTCATTTTGGCTTAAATTTAATTCTATGGCATGTAACTCCGCTATACCAAATGGTATCTCTGTTATTTTATTATTTGATAAATCCACAACATCCAAGTTATGTAGTCCCAATAATTGTTTCGGGAATTCCTTAAATTTATTATTACCTAAGTAAACTTGTTTTAAATTACTCAGATGCATAAAAGATTGAGGTAGTGAAGAAATCATATTATGTGCAATATTAAGCATTTCAAGTTTTTTAAAATTTACTAGTGAATTTGGTAACATCTGTATTTTGTTCCTTTCCAAATTAAGTTGTTTGAGTTGCTTCAACTTACAAATATCTTCAGATAAGAATGTCAGTTTGTTCTTGGATAAATCTAAATTTCTGAGTATTTCACACAAATCAAACACTCCTGCAGGAATTTCTTTCAGTTTACATGAAGACAATTGCAAAAGGCCAGTTTTCGACGCAGTCTCATAATGTTGTTTTAAAGCAGAATTACCCATTTCAAGTTTATATCAATATATCTCAATCCTTCTTAGTCTCACAGCACAGTGAATAAGAAATAAATACTACTAAATAATAAGAAACAAGGCACGATTCTCAATAAAAATGGTTAATTTTTATATCTTTATAGAAAATTATAGTCTCCGTAATATTATTCTGTGATTATAGTACAATATAAAAGTACGTATTTCTTTTTATTAAAAAAAACCTGTAGTTTTTTTTTTATTATATTTTTTAACGCCCTGGGTTCAAGCCCTTTTAAGCCTATAGTTACATTCTTCTTCTTCTTTTTTTAACTTGGCAACTCAGTCCTCTTTAGAGTCTATTACTGCCATTTTCAAGTAGTGAGTGTATGTAATTTTGGGCAGATGGCGGGAATAAGCGGGTAAATGTTGAAGTGGCAATATATAAATATACATAAAATGTGAAATTTACAATGATAATTTATGATAATTAAGGAATTTAACTAATGATTTAACATAAATTTTATTATTAAGAGATAGTATAGATGACAAGTCACAAGGAAGAATAGCCTTATAATTACATAAAATATCATACAGTGGTAAAGAGTTATATAGAGAACAGTTAAAAAGAATATGCATGATGTTACCCTCTTCCAGACCACACTCACAGATAGATCTATCTCTAATTCTTAATTTGTTCAGGTGGACTGGCGAAGAGCAGTGGCCAAGCCGTAACCTCGAAATAATAGTTGTAATTTTCTTGCTTAATCTCCATTTGGAGAACCACGGTTTTAGAGAAATTTTAGGTTGATGTCTTTTATAAAATTGACTTTTATTAGACTGATTCCAGTCTAAATTCCATTTTTCCACCAAGTCTTGACGAGGTAGAAAAGAAACTAAATCCTGACTATATAAAGAATTATCAGTAGCACCTTGAAAAGCAGCCAGTTTTGCCAATTCATCAGCATTTACATTACCCTGGATACCTGCATGCCCAGGTATCCATATCAAGGAAACTTGTAAACCTAGTTGAGAACAACAAAATAATAGTTTATTTTTAATTTCAAGAGAGATCGGAGACCAATTCGATTTTTTAAAAGGATTATGCAGAAGAGATTGTAGACAACTTAAGGAATCCGTGAATATTACAGCTCTTGCTATTTTTTCCTCTACAATATAGCTGATACATTTCAAAATAGCCAAACATTCCCCCGAAAAGTTAGATATTCGAGAAGAATATTTAAAAAGTTTAAAATATCCAGAAGAAATTCGATAAAAAGCTGCCCCCACTCCTCGACACTTATTATTTTTAAAACCAGAAACATTACCATAAAAATCTGAATAGCTTTCCATAATAGATTCAACTGATTTAGAGGCATCAGTAAAAAAGACTTCCGCATTAGGAGCGTTTTTTTCCATAAAATTCCAAAGTTTAGAATCCGGATTTGAAACACCTTTTGTTATACTTATTGATAAACGTACATCAGGTTGGAAAATAAGAACATTATAATCAAAAAAGAAAAGAGGATTACATGGAAAATGTTTAATGACGCAATCATGCTCATTAATATTCCTGAGACTATGGATTAAATACGGGAGAGGCCTTCGATGCCAGTAATTATTACTCTTTATAATCAGGCTGTCAAGATAATTTAACTTTTGATGAAGAGGATGGTGCAGAAATTGTAAAGATTTATAAAAATATCGATCTGATAAAAACTGTCTTCTAATGTGAAGGGGTGCATCCGCGCATTCTATTTGTAGTGCATTAATAGGAGTACTTTTCATAGCTCCAATGATAATACGAAGGCTCTTAGATTGAATAAGGTTGAATTTATGCATTACAGATTTATTAACAGGGCAAAGTGTGAAAGAGCCATAATCTAAAAGACTTCTTATCATTGCATTATAAATTAATTTTAATGTAAAAGGATGAGCACCCCACCAAACCCCAGAAAGTGCTCTCATAATGTTAACGTTTCTTTCACACTTACCAACTATATAATTAACATGCGGAACACCAGTACATTTGCTATCAAATATTCTACCTAGGAAAGTAATTTCGTTGCATAAAGGTAACGGCGACTGATTCAAAGACACTATAATATTAGGATTTGATTTTTTACGAGAAAAAACAACTATTTTACTTTTAGAAACAGAAAATGAAAGATAATGATCAGACATCCATTGCGATAATCTATCCAATGACTGTTCCACAATTATTGCAGCCTGTCCTATTGATCTGTTAGAGGAATATATTAATAAATCATCAGCATACTGAAGAACCGAACACTGAGGTAAAACTACAGAATCTAAATCACTTGTGTACACATTGTACAAAATAGGACTGAGTACAGATCCCTGCGGGACACCATTCCATAGTACTCTACTGTGATTGTTCACTCCTAGAGCCCTTAAGACTATGGTTCTACCTGTAAAAAGATTAAAAATGAAATCTATAAACTTTAAAGGAACCTTAAGAATCTGCAGTTTGTATTTTAATAATCTCAAGTCAACCTTGTCATAAGCAGCTTCAACATCAAGAAATGCAGCTACCAGAGTTTCATCTCTAGTCAACGCAATTTGAATATCTGTCGATAAAATTGAATGACTATCAGAAACACTGCGTCCTTTCCTAAATCCAAACTGAGACACACTTAAAAGATTATGATGCTCTAAAAACCATTCTAACCTATTTTTAATTAGATGTTCTGCCAATTTAGAAAGAACGGATGACAACGCCACAGGCCTAAAGGAATTAGGGTCTAAAGGGTCTTTATTAGGTTTTAAAATAGGAATTACAATTTGTTGTTTCCAAGATTCTGGAATGCGACCAGTTTCAACAATAATATTTATTAAATTTAAAACAAATGATAATGTATCAGGTTTTGCATTAACAACAAATGCATACGGGATGCCATCAATCCCAGGTGAAGAATCAGAAACACGGTTCAAGACTAGTTTTAATTCCTTTATTGAAAAAGGAGCCTCTAAGGACTCAAAATCGCTATTAATATCAGAAATGTAATTGTAAGGCATTGATCAAAATTAGGAACATAACTTGGGGCCAGTTTATTCAAAAAGGGTTCAACCCACTCAAGCGAGAAGGAAGTACAATTATTACTTTTTGTGGACGACCTAAAACGACGAATGTTTCTCCATACTACAGATGGAGAAGTTTCAGGGGACAGTGACAAACAAAAACGAAGCCAACCATCGCGTTTTTTTTTTTTCTTTTTTAGAAGTCTTTTAGTTGCTGCTAAAGTATTTTTGTATTGAAGAAAAGAATTTAAATCTAACACCAAGTTACAATTTTTTTCAGATATATTACGTCTATGAATCGCCTGAGTACATTCCTTGTCCCACCAAGGTGGAGACATAATATTACTCCTAGCAACAGTTTTACAAGAAAAAATTTCATCAGCTGTTAACGTCAAGCTAACAATTAGGTTATTGTATGATTGTTCTATATTGTATAAAGAAACTTCAGGTTGTGATGTAATTTTATCATCCAGAACAGAACCATATAACTCCCAGTTACAATTTGTTAGTTTATACTTCAGTAACGGAGGTAGTGGTGTTAAGCAAGAATCTGAGATAGACTTCGAAATAATTATTGGAAAGTGATCACTACCGTATGATAATTCAAGGCACTTCCACATTAAACAAGAAGAGATGGATGATGAACAAAGAGAAACATCTAAAAAACTTTTAGATTGCCCCGGAATACCTCGACGAGTCACCGAGCCATCATTTAAGACACATAAATTCAAATCATCTAATAAACTAGCTAGTTCAATTCCTAACCTATCATCATTTGGAGCACCCCACAGGGAGTGATGCGCATTAAAGTCACCTAAAATAATAACCGGAGGAGGAATAGAATCAATAATAAACTTAAGTACAGGAACAACTGAAACATCTTTATGTGGAATATAAATAGAAAGAAATGAAACATTTTCAATCCTAGCTGCCACTGCATTTAATTTTCCTTTATTAAAATAGGGCAGTGATAAAGATTTGAATAAAATATTATTTCTAATAAGAAGAGCAGATCCTCCGAAACCATCATCTCTGTCATCTCTCAGACTTAAATAACCTGGTACTTTAAATAAAGTACCTGGTTTCAACCAAGTCTCACATAGAGCTAAAATGGGTGTTTTATATCTATTAATCAAATAATATAAATCACTTCGTTTTGATAATATGCTCCTACAATTCCACTGAAGAATGTAGTCCATGTTTAAATGAATTAAATAGTGTAACTGATATGTTTTGAATCAAGGTGATAGCCACGTGGTCCGGTAAACAAGAATTGGAAATAATATTCATCAAGGAAAGAATCAAGGCATTTATATCTACATTTTCATCATTGAAATCCTTATTATTATTTAAGGCACAACCATTACTTGAAAGAGGAATATCATAATTTTTAATTAAATCTTTGTGTTCTTTAATATCATACCCCTTGGATAAAGGAGCATGTGTTTTTGGTTTCAATAAAATAGTTTTTTTTATATGAGAGAGTATTTCTTTTTGAATTATCTAATGGAGTGTTCATTAAGGGTTTTTCCTTATTAGGAGTGGATGTTAAAACCTCAACAAATGATTTTTTGGTAGATAAGAATTTTTTCTCAGCCTCTTGGTAGGAAACTGAATGATTGGACATATAGTGTTTTATATTTTTTTGTCGCACAAACTCTGAACAACATTTGTCTGTAGCCTTGTGATGTCCAGAACAATTAATACAGTTATATTCCCCATCGAAATCACATGATGAACCATCATGATTATCACCACATTTATAACACCGAGATAAACTTCTGCATTGTACACGTGTGTGACCAAAGCGACAACAATTGAAACATTGAACTACAGGATAGATATATTGTTCAACAGGAAGAGAAGAGTAACAACAAAATACCCGAGAAGGCATAGCTTGACCATCAAAGGTTAGCACCACTGTCTGTGTAGGAATCCAAGTAGAACCCTCAGGGCTACTGACCTTCCTACTGAGCCTACGCGAACGTATTATTGAACCGAAGCCAACCGGAATTCTCAAATTACTTACAATGTCATTATGAGACCACTCTATAGGAATCTCCCGAACGATTCCTAACTTGCATATATTATATGTTGGAATAAAAGTTTTATAATTATTGCTAACTAATATAGAGTTGTTCAAAAACAAATTGGCAGCCAAAGCCGACTTAAATGTTACCATCACACGATTTCTACCAATTTTTTTGATGCCATCTTCTAGTATATTCTTCATATGTTTTTTTGTAGAAAATAGCCAAATTTAAGAGGATGCAGAGTTGTCCCAGCTTTTGGATCCTCTGATACCAATTCCACTGACACAACATATGGACCAGGATCTGTGTCTTTATATAGTTGTCTAGTTGAAAAATAGCCATCTGAACCTGTATTAAGGATTTTATCAGAATTAAAATCATTTTCCACCTCAGAAGCCTTAGTGGATAAAGGAAGACTGGTTCGAGAAATCTTATTATTAGCTAACGCCCACTTATCAACGCGAATAGGTTTTTCTTTCTTTCATTGGTTTAAATGACTGTGTTAGTTTACGTCTTATTTTTTTCATACCATCGCTACTGGAATCTAAGTCCAGCGTGTTAGAATCAGTAGAAATATATTTATCTGCATCTAAAAGCGTTAGTAAAGGATGCTTCTCAGGAGGGGGGTCAGGCTCAGGTTCTATATCCATGTTTTAAAAAACGGAACAACAAAAAAAAACAAAACTTACCACTGTATATTATAAAAAATACACAAATTAAATAAACTATGTACAATTATGAATAAAAAGTTTTGATAGTAAGAAGAAAGGAGAGAATAAACTAAAACATTGAATATATTACGCCACAAATTATTAACACCAAAAAAAATCGTCCGCCCAATACGAAGTTTCCCGCCGACCGTCGACACCTATAGTTACATTAAAAACCTGTGACAAATACTTTGTGTTGCCAGCACTTCAAGGCCACAGAGTACATTATATATTGTAAATTCAAGGCAAGATTACAGAATAACAATACTCCTACCGGAATTTTTTTAAAGTTTACACGTAAAAATTATCATTTTTACAAAAATAACGGACAATCTGGAAATAGAATTATTATTTCAGCCACTTTTCGACTAGGTTTAAAAACATTTATAATATTGCTACCGTTTATTACTCATCGATATTTTTTTAAATATCAGATATATATGTATATGTATCTTATTAATCTTATTTATTTATTTGACTATTGCACACCAGTATACACATATAATATTATGCATTTAAAAATGTGAAATTAGTACAAAGGGCGGCCTTATTGCTAAAAGCAATCTCTTCCAGGCAACCTTTGGATGGATATATTCCAAGGAGAAGAATCAGCAGTGTTTTAGGTATATAGATAAACCTAACCTTATAAATACGACTTAAATTGAAATAATGTTAACTATAACATACATATGAAATATACTATAAAATACTGATAACTTATAGACTACATTATAATAATACATACATAGATATGAACCAAAATTGAGTATATTATTACAATTTATCACATAAAGTTATGTTAAAGACGACATGTAGTACTTTTTGAGCAAATTTTTAAAAATGTCCATCGTTTGTACCCGTCTCAGAGAAACAGGTAACGAATTCCATAATTCTGCAGCCTGGACTGTGAATGATTTTGCACAAAAATTTGTAGAGTATATTGGGACTTCAAGCGTAAAGGTTTCTAATGATCTTAAAGTTCGATTAGAGGAGCGATAGGGTTAAAAAGTGTTCTGTGTAAGAGAAAAAGGGTGCGATGACTCCGGCGAGCCTCACAGGGAGCCATTTCAGCTTAGTAAGAAACTCTTCATAAGATCAAACTTACATAAATCAAATATGAACCTTATACAAAAATATTGGAGATCTTCGAGTTTATTAAATTGAGCTTCGGTAAGATCTAAATAGTAAGTATCAGCATAGTCAAGAATCGAAACGAGCAGGGTTTGTGCAAGCGATATTTTGGTAGCACTTACCAATCTGCTCTGGACCTCAGGTCCATCCTCACCGACAAGTACAATATCATCTGCAAACAGCTAACACTAGAGTGCCTCTTCGTGTATATCCGCTGTCAAAGCATCCACTATCAACAGAAAGAGGTACGGACTCAAGGCCGACCCTTAGTGTAAGCCTGCCAACACCCTGAACCCGTTGATGCTGCCAGCAGCTAACCGGACATACACACGCGGTTGGTTGTACATAGTGCGAATTAACTCTACATACTTCACAGGCAAACCTTTCTCTTGCAGAGCCTACCACGAAACCGCTCATGGTACCTTGTCGTATGCTTTTTCCAGGGCCCCAAAAACCTAGTATCTCATGCTGCCCAACTGCTTTTCATATTTCTCACAACGTTTCTTACTTCATGCACACTAATTTCATTTATAACACCCATATTTCCGAATTCATCTACATCATTCCACGTATTTGTTTCATTCAGTTACATTTTTATTTCATTCTCTTTCAATAAGTCAGACTTATTCAGACTCTCCTCGTCTTTTATACAATTTATATGCTTGATATCTTTCATTCTGTTAGCTCTCAGTCTCATTATGCAGTAGAGTTCTTTTTGAGCACTACGATTTTTAAGATTTTTATATATTCGATCCTGAGGCCTTGTTCTGGATACAGCTACCGTTCTTCCTGCTATCTTCTTCTGCATTTTTTGTTAATCATCTTATACATTCGTTTTCAATTGGTACCTTCTGCCACTCCGTATACGCCGCATTCCATTTGGACCGCGCGCCTACTAGATGGCGCTAAGATATTGGTTCCACACGGGCGCTACAAGGGCTAGAGCCGCCTCTGTCGTTCACATCAAGCATCTTGTCCACCACTTCATTGATCTGCTCGCATACTCCTTTTTTCCAACATACGCCATCTTATTTTGGGAGCTGGCCTGCTCATCTTCTTTGTGGGCTCTCTTTTTATCTTTATGTCCATTACGAATAATCTGCGCTGTGTGACCAGATTCTCCCCTGGTAGCACTTTGCAGTTTGTCTCTACGGGTTAGGAAATAGATCATTTGTGTTTCATGGTGGCCACTTCTTTCTGATGGTTTCTTAAACTACGTGTTAACTGTCGCTAGATCGAAGTCAGTAGCAGTTTGTAAAAGATATACACTGTTCTCATTTCGACTGTCATAGCCCTACTCTTCATGTACTCTTTCATTATTCACTTTTTGCTCTCCCACATGGCCATTAAAATCTCCACCTATGCATATATCTACACTTTCCGGAATATTTATGATCAGATAGTCGAAAGCCTTCCAGAACTTTTCTTTCACTCTATCATTGCTTGTAGCTTGGGTGCATATACACTGGCCATATTAAAATTATCCTCTTTATAATCAATTTAACAGCTATTGTGTTGTAATTAAATAATTTATCATACATTACACATTCTTTAATTTCGCTATTGAACAAAATTCCAACCCCATTCCGTTTCTCATCACTTTCACAATAATATACCTTAAATCGCTTACTCTCTGGCTTTTACTCATTTCCAATTTGTCTCCTCCTTACACATTAATTTCACTTCTCTCCTTTTCAGTACATCCGCTAGTTCCCACCTTCTTCCAGTCATAGAACTTATGTTCCAACTCCAAACCTTACAAATACTTCCTTCTACAGATGAATAATAAAACTTCCTTCGCTTGCTGAGATCATTTCTTTTGTTGCACCTGGCCGCGTTTGTCACACGTGCCCGAGTGCTTCATCTGCGCGTCGCTTTGCGGCTACACCCTAGCCCTGTAGCTATTTCCTTTTGCCTTTAAGTACGCGTTGCTTTTTAAACTTTCGGCTATCTGATTGTTTGTCCTCAACCCCCTCAAATGCTATGTTTGATAGTTAAAACCTCCACCTACGATTTGGGCCCAGATCTATAACCGTGTTTTTCCTTTTTCTCGCTTGTTATGACACCCCTATGTTACTCTATGCGATAACCCACGGGATGGAAAAAGAGAATGGTGGTATTTTAGAGCTGCCACGCACACGGCTTTTAATAAATACTCCCAAAGACTATTACATAATTATCTATGATAATACCTACATTTAGGTAAAACGAATGGTTTAAAATTATAAGTATATCTGTGGTACTTACACATATGACGACTTAAACTGTAGTTAAATTCATTCCTAATTTTCATTCATTTATTCATTCATAAGAAATTCGAATAGAAAGCTCAAAAGGTTATTTTATTTTAGCTGACTACCTATTTAATAAAATAAGATTTTTTGTGATACGTCCATTGGTGTTAGTTTTAAATATTAGAAGTGTTCTATTAGAAATATATAAAAATGCATTTTTATAATAATTTATAGTACCAATTCATTACCGCGGGAAAAGTGTGAAACGTTTGACTCGTATAATGGCCGCAATAGCGCCAATGCTTTACGTGTTTGTTCTAATACAATGAATTGTATATCTAAAATATGTATCTTCAATGTTTCATATAAGTTAAGAGAGCAAATCTGAAATGGACATCAACGCTGGTGAGCATCTTGTTATCATTTCTGTAAGATTTATGCTTATTTCATTAAAATGCTCAATTATATCATGATAGGTATTTTCTCGATAGAATTACTAAATATTTTACATACTATTTACATCCTAGTTAAAATAAAAGTCTTTAACTACTCTAAAAAGAAATATGTTGATTAAATTTTTGGAAAAATCTTCAAGTACTTCTTGCTTTACCAATATTAATCCAAATACACGATGTATGTTAAGTCTAAATTTGCGAATGATGTATCTAAATCACCATATCCAAGCCTATATTTTCTTGTTTTTTCTATATCATTTAAGTTTTTAACATTGAAACGTGACAAAAATTAAAAAGATTGTTGTTATTAATTTCTTTCGTGTTGGTCGTGTTTCATCACTAGTATTCTCGAGTTTGAACTTTTCATAATTCTGTTCATATAAAACTAATGCAGTATTGTGAAAACAAACTATTTCCCCTGAATGTGACAATATGGTCAAATATTTTTATTCATAAACAAGCTAATTTATTATAGTATTCTAATTTATGTAAAAAATAAACACCATATTGTATTATTCCTGATACCAATGTAATCTTATTACTGGTCTTTTTATAATTGATTTTTATTAACATATTGATTTATACAAAATCATCATTAATGTGTCCAAATATAATTTTATAACTAAATCTGTTCTGAATAATTATAGTCTGTGTTTAATAGATACCTCCTACTAATCCTTATCCTAGTTTTACTTAATCCTAGGTAGTGTAAAAAATATTTAGAGAATACAATACTTGTCTTCATTTAAAAATTTCAACAACAATACCAACTTATCATCATCATTGATAACTTTTCTCATATAAACCTTTTTAGTTTTCAAGCATGATTGGTAATAGTTTGATAATACAATATTTTGGTAAGAAACACAATATCCATGTTATCAAAAACTAAAGATTTTCCTTTTTTGGCTATAATTTGTCTTAAAGGACACCTTCCAAGTAAACTAGCATTTAAACCAGACTTTGAGATATAATTTTATAATGTCTATATATACAATTACATAATATATAATAATTTAAATTGTTATTCATTATTTCCCATAAGGAAAAATGCTGGTGATATAATTTCTGCCTTTACAATAGTACTCTTGAATTTATGTAATGAAATGTACAGTTCACCAATATTACATGCAAAATACATGTCTCAAAAATGTATAATTATTAAATTAAATTAAAAAAATTAAATTAAAAAAAATTATTTTTTATTATTATCTGGCATCTCAAGATTTAGAAAATACTGTATTTCTTCTGATTTTGAGTTGTCGAGTTTAAAATATAATTTATCTCTTCTACTGAATTATGTTCCGAACAATTTTAATATTCTATAATATTAGGTCACTTATCTAGATTGCATCTAAAGATTTATTTCATTTTCTTTTTTCTCGTTAATAATATGTTATAGAAATAAAAAAAACAAAATAATCAGCAATAAATTATAGACATGATATTAGAGTTAATAGTGTTTTAAAAAATTTCAAAAGTACTGAACTGATACATTTGTAGCCTCAGTTTATTGCAGTTATGTTCGGCAGTTTTATCTATCTTTGATTACTTGTATCGAATTCCTCACATTTTTTCATTATACCACTTTCAACCATTTATTTCATTTTTAGCATAAGTACACCTATGAAATTATTATCAGGCAACCATGGGCAAAAAAATGCAACAGTTTATGGATGCTGTTTTTTTTTCCAATAGTGAAGAGACATACTTTTTAGCTCTGTTATTTATCATCAAATATTTATGGAGCTCAGAGAATATGTAAATATTGTAATTTAATGAAATGCATATTGTAATTATTGTTTCAATTTTTTATACACTTTAATGTCATATATGCTAATGATCCATATTTAATAAAAAAATGAATACTAATTTATGTAAATAATTATTAATGTTCTCTATGACCTGGCAGATTGATGCTGCCAAATAATAAATACATTTATCCCATAAAAATGGTGTATTTTAATACATAAAATATTAGTCATTTAAACATTTGGGTATAATTATAAAACAAAAATGTTGAGCAAAATAAAAATTTATCAATGTGTTGAATCATTTGAACGTATTCATAAATAAAATTAATTTTTATAGGAAATCAAATCAGGAATGCATATAGACAACACTAATTGAATTGTCCCCAAACTGTCAAAAATAAAATAAATGGTTGGAAGGGGTAAAGCAATTACCATATCAATGATAGTGATGATAATTTCCTTTACACAGCAATGTTCCCAAGACAACTGTGTATTTCAGAAACTGTACTTAAATTATCTATATACTTCTATACTAATAAATAAAATTGGAGTGTCTGAAATGTCAAAATTATTTTTTTTACTAAATAAATATGAATGTATATAATGAATAGCAATAACAAAAATACAATTTTTAATATTTTTGTCTGTCTGTTTGTTCCGGGTAATCTTTGGAACGGCTGGGCGGATTTTGACGGAACTTTTTTCGGTAGATAGCTAAAGTTGCTCCAGGTAACTTAGGGTATTTTTAATTTTTGAAAATAATTAGGGTTCCGTGTAAAAAAATTAAAACTCATAAAAAATTGAAATACATTGAAGTACATATGAAACGCAGCCGCGGGCACACAGCTAGTAGTATAATAAAAGTATTATATAACTCATAGCAATATTAATAACATCACAGAGGTTCAAAATTAACATTAAATTAATATTAAATTTCTAATAATGGGATATTCTTAGAAATATTTATTTAAAATAAATACAACAGCAATTGACATGTGAAGGACAGGATAGCCTATTTCGTATTTACTTATGTTTGACTATAATGTATATCCAAATACCAATATTTAATTATATTCATAATTTTTATTTTGCTGCCCTACATTGGAGTTGATAATTTTCAAGTGAGTATGTATGTATTTTTGTATGTGGCAAAAAACAATAATTGTATTAAAAAAAATATTTAAGTAAGTTTAATAAATGATAAATATTCTGTGAAGTATTTGTACACTTTTTATATGAATTAAATAAAATTTAAATTATTCTAATACCACTTTATGTATTTTATTCATTAGATTTATATAAGTATTTATTAGATTAAGTGGTATTCTTAGTAAATTTAGTTCTCTACAAATAATTTCACAGTTTTTACCTGTGTTAAATTTAGATTATGTAGGCCTATTGCATTCCACTATTGTTTTCATTTTACATACTTTTGCTAGTTAGATTAGGTATGCCAGATTGGTTGACAATTATATACTTCATATGGCTCATTTCAATATGGAATCTCAATCTGTTTTACCTACTCTACTATTATCTAAATTTCATTTTTTTTTTTAATCTAAAGTATCATATTGATCAGTGATCAGTCAGCAAACCAATATATTTTTGATTTGATCCAATCTTAATTTCTAATATTTTACATTTAAACCCACTGTTCATCAACCATTTAACTCAAAGAATTTTTTACATGAAACTGGTAATTCCTGGGATTAGTGCATTTGAATGCTATGTATCTTTACTAATAGATATGAAAAAAGTACAAGATTTTTTTTTATCAACGGTATTTTAGTAGCTATTAATGAGTTTTTAATGTTATAAATAAAAAAAATTGAAAAACTTTCATTTTCGCTATATTTTCGTCAAAGATTGCGGACCACTAGTTAGTCACATTAGTTGGTATAAATATAACAAACTTGGAGTAAACATGTACCAAATATTTTTTCTTAACAAAACGGCTTATCAATGTTGTGAGATCATAAATAAATAGATGTACTATCTTGTCAGCTTCACCAGGCTTAACGGGAAGAATAATGGTAATAAGTACAAGAGCACCATATTAGTATTAATCTTGGCTTGGGTTGTTACTGACAAGCAGTCATTCTAGCAAAATCAATGTGTTATGCAAAAAAAAAATCCTTAGAGAACAATGTGGTGTTCAGTGAGATGCACGTGTCACTAATGCATAAAGTGTCGTTGTATCACACTGTTAGCTGGTGCAAGATTTTCTCCAGTTGCTAATGTGACCGGATTCCGCATCGCTGGCAGTAGGTTCGATCCCATCTATCCAATTATATAAATGATCCTGAACTTTCGGTGAAGGAAAACATTGAGGGTCATACAATGGTGGGAGGGTATTTTGTAATAATGCCCGACAGGGTAATTGCCACCTTCAAGTTTGAAAACCTGTTGCGTGCTTCCCGCAGCATCACTTTAGAGCCAGTACATATAGGCATAGTGTGTTTACTATCCTGAACCACATCATCAGTTAACATCTGGTGAGGAGTATGTACTGAGCTGCTCTCGGAAAGGTGACTGAATGTCGCTAAGGGTCTTGATTCTGTTGTTATGTAATTTCGTTGTCTAGCAAACTAACCGAGGTCTGCATCACTTTGATACCCTTAACGATCGCTACCACTCTCTCGGCAGAGTGTTTTAAGAGGCTATGGTAGCGGCATTTATTCCATACAAACGTAATCCCCTGTTTCCTCCCTGGATAATAGCATTATGGTAAATATTTTTATACCAAATAATTTATATCCACCACCGCCATGCCCATACGTTTTGATTTTTTCCATAAATTAGTTATTGTAGATACTAGAAGCCTTTGAAAATGAAAAATGCTCGATTTTTTTACCATCATTTTCAGAAGTTCGTCAAACAAATTTCAAGGCTAAAATTAATAAAAGCAAAATATACAGGCATATCTAAAGTATTTATTATTGTAAAACTAAAAGAAAATTAAAATTGGTTCAGTTTTGGAAGAGGAAACGGGGTCTTACAAAGTGATGATTTCGTCTCTTATGCGTAGATGAAATCAACCCGAGCTGCAGTTGTCCCTTTCGTGTTTTATAGTTCTTTCATTGGGGCGCAATGCGATAGCAATAGATTTCTGAAATACCTACTTTTCCGACCGCATGTCTTCTTAAGCGCAACCCGCATAAGTTTGGTGAATATCCTGCCAAGCTACAGCATTCTTTAGTCAATTAAAAAAAATGACGTAGACAATATTGATGTAAATATATAGTGTTGCCCTTATACTAACTAGTCAACATTGTTCGTGCGCTGTCTTAAGTTCCACAGAGCCTGATAAAGGCGTTTCATTCTGCTCAAGAGCTTTAGTCAGTTTAAAAATATAATCTAATTCTATTAAAGAATGAATAGTACTCGTACTTAAACAATATTGAAATAAGAATATGCTATTCTTACGGCCCATACTCTTTCGATAAAATTATCTACTCATATTTATTTTATAAAATAATTAATTTTATTAGGTATTTGTGTTTTGTTAAACTTTTAACAAAAACCATATTTACTTATACTATAACTAATATTGTCAATTATTTAATAACCGCGCCTTATAATAATAATCTTAACGCCTATTTAAACAACTTCAAGCTTACTTACCTTAATTACCTTAGTAATTGCTATGTAAAGTCATTGGTAACTGTATGTTACAAGTTTTACCGTGGCTGTGTAACATTAACCAAGATTTTTGTCTTTATCTATAGTCGAAAGTTAAATTTTTTTAATGTCATTTTTTTATTATGATTTCTCAATAAATTTACTAAAATTTAAGTAATACCTTTAAGTAGTTATATTATTTACAATGTGCTTCATTTTTGCTTTCAAAGAGGTATCAACGCAGTTGTCTCTGATAGACGTACTACTGAGCGACCTTGACAAAACAATTCCACCATGCACTAGCAAAAAGAATGAAAAGAGAAGAAGAAGAAACACAAGATGCCATGCCAGATTCTACTACCAACACGGAGAAAAGTAACGCCAACCCGTTCCACTGCGGAGACGATGTGCTTGTACCTAATAAAGATGGAAAATATTACTTAGGTTCGCTATTATTAATACTCAACATTTTTTTAAATTAATATATCGAGTATCCATAAAAAATGAGACAATAGGAAAACAATGAAAAGCTGGCGTAAATGCCAGGTTAGTGCTCAAAGGATTACAATCATAATTTAATAATGTGTTTAGAAAGTAGTACAATTCCGCTAACTATAAAAGAATATATTTGAAGAAAGAAAAAAAAAAAAAGAAGGAAATTCTCTAATAACTTCAAACAGGACCTGTTAGTTCAAATATTATGAAAAGAATGTTTTGATAATTTTGGCCCCCTTTTCAATCCTCCTTGTCAGCATTAGTAAGCAAAGCATGATGACCCCTATGATGACGAAAGCATTGGTATAATTTTGATCAGAAAACAAAGATTTAAAAGTAAATATTTCTTATAGAATCACCAGTCAGACCCACCGTTCCCAATATCAGCAAAAATAAGCCAAACATAAACTTTTCCCCCTCAATATTTGAATGGCCCCAAATACAAATTCTCTGTTCAATATAACTAGTGTAACATTCTTACATTTGTTTAGATATAACGGTGATGGATAAATTATCAAGGTTTACCGGCATTTTAGTGTTTTTGAAGTGAAATCTTTAGCGGCGTTGAGCGATTCTCGGTAGGGCAAAGAACTTAAAGATTCGCATTACCAATTCTACATGAGTACATACTCATGTGTAATGTATGTCAATTATAAGATGGCGTTTAAGTGCTGCCGCTCAGAAATAAATAATAATATTAACACTAACGTAGCCTATCGTATGTTTAGATTATGATAAAGCTACTATGAAAATGTACATAGGTAATTATTGTTCGGAGCGTCAATAGATGTAAAAACCAGACAAATGTTAATAATTTTAAAAGTTTTTCCAAAGTTTCAAGTTTTCATTTCTATCGGGCAGTTTTTTTTTCTTTTCACAAAGTTGCCAGGTTGCTAAATGTAGAGTAGGAGTGGTCATAAATTACGCATCGTCTCCAGGAACTATAGTCGAATTGAGTACGAGCAACGATAATGATTCGTGTGAAGTGGGCACGGGCGTGGCGCGGTGCTTCGTCAAGTTCGGCGACGGGACGCACGCTTGGGCGCCGGTGTCGACACTCAAGCTGCTCAGCGCGCCGCCCGCGGACGGACGGACGGATCATGTGCGTCGTGTGCAAACGTAGGGAGGGGCCCGCCTCGAGTCCGGCGACTAACGCGATCATCGCCTGCGACATGTGCGGGAGAGGGTATCATGCCAAGTGTCATTCCCCACCGGTCGACGCGTGGATAAACGGTATAAAAACATTTGTAAAAGATACATATCTCTCTATTCTATATTATCATCCTTTTCTATCTCATATCTTTACGTGTGGGTGTCGTGAAAGGCTTCATGTGTGAGTGTCCTGAAACGCGACTAAGAGAGAAGACACGTGACTGCGATCGCCAACCTGCCTGCCAAGCGGTGGCGATTACGACACCCCCTCCTCATTGGGAGAGACGTGTGGGCCGCAAGGGAAGTCGTATGTTTGAATGAATGAGACATGTATTTAAAAACATTTGTAGTCTGTTAAGGGTGCAGGCAAAGTTGTCAAGGGTCGTTCTTATTTTACGTAAGCGAAATTTTGATCATTTTTGATCCCTCACCTCTTAGTGATTATGTAAACATTGGCATAATTTTGAATAAAGAAAAGCAAAGTATAACCTGTTACGGCCGCGGTGCTCGCCTTCGTCCGAGGCACCGTAGAACCGTAGGGTGGGCGGGTTGATTCACTCACACGAGATGTTAAGTGTGAACGCTGGTGGCCCGCCTCGTGGTGAACACTGGATACCTGTGGTTTGGCAGTCTGAACTCGCCGGAGTAGTTAGCTATGTGCGAGCGAGATCGCAATCGCGGCAGAGCAAGACGTAATAAAACGCGGAACTTGTTGAGAGTGAGCGAGAGGTGAGCCGAACTTGCTGTTTCTTTCTTGCGATTCTTCTCTATTTGCGTGTACCGTTGCGCTTGATTTTGGATCCGCCCGTATGAGCTTAAGTGCTCCGGGTCAGTGACCTTAAAGTGGACACCTCAAAATGAGGCGTCTCAATTATCCATTTTCGCTATGCTCGGCTCACCTTTCTCCATTTATTATATCAATGTCAATATCTTACATGTATGTCTTTACATAAATACATTCTATAATCAATACCTTATTCACTAAAACACATAATAACACTGTAAAGCTACTCTCTGTACAAAGTTACGATGAGAAAACCTCTCAATGGACTGCCTAAACTATTCAATATTTATATACAGTTGTATGCAAAAGTTTCCGGCCAAACAAAATTTTGCGATTAAGTTAAGGTAAAGGATGCGAAGTGGAAACACAAATATATCATCACAAAGTATCTTTATTATAGAACCAAAATGTGTATCTAAATATTTTCAAGTAACAGTTAATACATATTTACAACAAAAATAAAAAATTTCACTATTTCATAAGTGTCCGGCCAAATTCCAAGAAGCTACAATTCGCTCTGTTTCGTTTATGTTATCGGTTACAAAGGTATGTAAACATCGAGAACAATATTTCTTTCATATCCTACCTTTATTATTAATTGGTTAAAATGCCTAAACGCACGTCTTTAGACATACTCGAAGTAGTAATTAAGTTACATAATGAAGGGAACGTTTCACGTGTAATAGTCATTCTTTTATCATTAGGAAAATCCACTGTTAACGATATTATAAATAAGTGGAAGACTACAGGTGATCTAAAAGATAAACCTTGTTCTGGAAGGCCCAGAAAAAACAACGAATCGTGTCGATAAGATTATTAAAAGAAAGGCTGTCGTAGACGTAAAAAAGTATGCTGCGATCATCGCACGTGAATTACGTGAGGAAAATTTAGCTGACATTAGTCAGAGTACTGTTTCACGTAGATTAAATAAAGTGGGACTTTTTGGACGAGGTGGAACTAAAAAACCACTAATTAGTATAAAAAATAAGAAGGCCAGATTGGAATTTGCAAAAGCACACCAGTACTGGACTACTGAAGAATGGAAAAAAGTGCTATTTTCAGATGTTCGTCGACCTAAAGGTACTAGAAATATCTTATCATATCTTCTCCCATCATTTTCAAACAAATTAATTTTAGTTTCGTCTGAAAATAGCACTTTTTTCCATTCTTCAGTAGTCCAGTACTGGTGTGCTTTTGCAAATTCCAATCTGGCCTTCTTATTTTTTATACTAATTAGTGGTTTTTTAGTTCCACCTCGTCCAAAAAGTCCCACTTTATTTAATCTACGTGAAACAGTACTCTGACTAATGTCAGCTAAATTTTCCTCACGTAATTCACGTGCGATGATCGCAGCATACTTTTTTACGTCTACGACAGCCTTTCTTTTAATAATCTTATCGACACGATTCGTTGTTTTTCTGGGCCTTCCAGAACAAGGTTTATCTTTTAGATCACCTGTAGTCTTCCACTTATTTATAATATCGTTAACAGTGGATTTTCCTAATGATAAAAGAATGACTATTACACGTGAAACGTTCCCTTCATTATGTAACTTAATTACTACTTCGAGTATGTCTAAAGACGTGCGTTTAGGCATTTTAACCAATTAATAATAAAGGTAGGATATGAAAGAAATATTGTTCTCGATGTTTACATACCTTTGTAACCGATAACATAAACGAAACAGAGCGAATTGTAGCTTCTTGGAATTTGGCCGGACACTTATGAAATAGTGAAATTTTTTATTTTTTTGTTGTAAATATGTATTAACTGTTACTTGAAAATATTTAGATACTCATTTTGGTTCTATAATAAAGATACTTTGTGATGATATATTTGTGTTTCCACTTCGCATCCTTTACCTTAACTTAATCGCAAAATTTTGTTTGGCCGGAAACTTTTGCATACAACTGTAAACAATGTTGTAGAACTACAATCTTAATATCTAGGTGCGTTATCTCTATCTTATGTCTAAATTTATTTCAATTTATATCTAACACACAAATAATATCTAGTTCTACACGTAGGCACTTAAAGTAACACAATGTTCAATACATGTTCCATAGTTTAGGCTCTATGTTCGATACATGTTCAATACTTTAGCGATCTATCCTAGCGCTATATCAATATTTAGTTATCTTTATTCAATCATAATCTTTACATTCTATAAATTCTCATAATAAACTCTATTTTCTAATGCTACGTTGGATCGGTCGCCAACATAACCCTCCTCCCCTATACTTACGTAATACTTGTACTGCCCCTCACCAGACTTTAATCTTCAATGGTTTCAATAGTGGTATAAGCCCAGCAAATTGCTAATGCTACCACCCGCCTTTTTAGTGATGTATACTCCTGGCATTAAGTGCTTTGACCACAACCTCACCTGATGTTAAGTGACGATGTGGTTCAGGATGGTAAACACTAAGCCTAGGTACTGGTTCTCAAGTGATGCTGCCGGAACACACCTATTGGTATTCGATGGCAGGTTTTCAAACTTGAGGGTGGTAGGTACCCAGGCGGGCAATATAAGAAAATACCCTAACGCCATGCTATGGTTTCCTCACGATGTTTTGCCTTCACCGAAAGTTCAGGCTTATTTTAGAGTTGGATAGGTGGGGTTTGAACCCAACAATCCTACTCTAAAATCAGCCTGAGCTTATATAAACCGGTGTGAGGATATTGACTGTGAATAGATTCTCATCTATCTGCGTTCAGTATCGTCCTTGAATTGTACTGTATTTAACATTGGATGAAGAGTGTAGAGATATGAGTATATTAGAGGTTTGAAAGTGGCTCCAATAAAAACAAAGTTAAGAGATTGAGGGGGAGAGAACCCCCATAGGAAAGATGAATGGAAGAAGACATACTGCGTCAACCAGAAATAACAAATTTGTAGCAGGACAATGATGATGAGGAAGAATCGTCATTTTGCTGAGCTAATATAAAAAAAAGACTACATTGCCAGTGATTCAAAAAGCCCACATTTCCTATTATAATTGTCAAGCTTACGTTAGGAGAATTGGTTTAAAAAATACAAACTTTTTGTATCAGGGGCGTCATGGCATTGTAAAAGATGCGTGGACCAAAGATACAGGGTAGCTGCTGCCGAGAATCGAGCACTGAAACGGTCAGATTTATTCAGGTTCAAAGGTGGTCAACAGAGAAGGCAACAGCAGGAATTGACTCCGCCCTGTGATGTAGGTTTATGAACGTTCCAATGTATATTATTATATTATTTATATTACATCCAATCATTTGCATTGTTTGCTCCATACGAAAAATAAATTACAAAATAGGATATAATTTCAGTTTCTCTATTTTAAAACGAATTTATGCTTAAACCACACATGTTGAAGTTTATGTAATTTGTGCAAAGTAAACTGATATGTGAACGAGAAATCGGTAAATAATAGAAATTCGGCAATTCAACAACGAACAAAAAAACATAACAATTTCAATTTTCAATCAAATATGTTTTTAATTATAACTACGTAACATCGTATTTTAATATTAAATCTAATTTTTGTTATTTTTAATAATCAATATATTGAATATGGTTTATATAAATGAAATAATAGATATAAAGCATCTGACGTTACGATTCTTTATTGAATATATTTGTTAATTGATAAAATTTCAATGACAATACATGTTTGTATGGATTAAATAGAATTAATGGGGACTTGTGTACCTAATTACTTATTATTTTTAGATTTCATTAGTGTTTTTATTTTTACAGTTAAATTCAATTAAATTACTTTGATAATACATAGTGTCTTTCTTATCCACTTATTATTAATGAAAATTTATAGATCCATTTATACAATATTGATAAAGTACATAAACCCTGGCTTACAGTTTAAATGACTGAACAATTTAATGTAGTGAAAATTTCTTTTTTTCATTAATAATTTATTTTGTACGCATAATATATATAAACGTGGGTTTTAAATATCTGTTTATTATTCAGACAGCATCAACTACATCTTCAACTGCTTCGGAAGCAGGAAAGGATCAAAATGAGGCACACTGCTATTGTGGAGAAAAAAGTGACTGGCTTGCACAGGTATCAAAATAAAATAAATAAAAAAGTTATAAATTAAAATAAAATTAAAAATAATTATTAATATAAATTAAGCTTTTTTTTTTAGTTATTGTTGAGCTTTTAGGAATAAAAATATTTGTGATACACCTAAATTTTTCTTCGCATTTTCATTTATTATTATATTCGAATCTGAACTACTAGGCGAACAATATACAAAGCAATGCACAAAAAGAAACCACTAATATAAGAAACACTGTATCAGTATACTATCTCATTCTCTCGCACGTTAAACCCTATAGTGATGTATGTCTTTGTCTCTTTTTCGTATCATCGCGTTTCTAATCTAAAGAAGTTTTTACTATAAAGTTTGAAGCGAAAACTTCTTTAGCCGCATTGAGTGATTCTCCGTTGGTGAAAATGTATACATTCGCGATACCAATGCTTTGTGACGTCACCTGTCAACATGCTACAGTATTTTAAGTTTGAGATGACATTTAACTTCTGTGTTGCCACATATTAAAATATTTTCCTATAAATGTTTGTTTTAAATTTGTTTCATTTGTATTTTATTTTTGATAAATTGAAGCGCGCTTAAACATGATTAGGTACAGGTTCTTAGGTCACGAAGCTAATTTATACATTGAAAAAAAAAAAAACAAAAAAATAATTAAGAATCTAGTTTTTTTCCAACGTTTCGAGTTTTGCCTCCTGTCGGTAGTCCCCATGGCTGTCTAATTTTTTTTTAATACTTTCATTAAAGAATTTATATGTGTTTACAGATATTATATAAATTAATTAGTCAACTGTACACGTATATTGAGTGTTATATTATTGTTTACAGATGTTATTATGTTGCCGATGTTCCCGTTGGTTTCACCAAAGATGCGTAACGAGTTTACAATATCCACTGTATGCGGGCGATAAGTATGTCCCAATGTATAAACATTCTTGAGTATTTGTCAAGTTTTTTTTTACACAGTATAGGCTCAGTGCTTTGACCAAAATCTCACCTAATGTTAAGTGACGATGTGATCCAGGATGGTAAACACACTGAGCCTACCAGTGATCTACCTAGGCGGGCATTATTAGAAAATCCCCTACCGTCATGCTATGTTTTCCGTCACCGAAATCTCGGGCTGATTTTAGAGTTGGATAGGTGGGTCTGAACCCGCGTCAATTGACGCGGAATCCGGCCCCACTATCCACTGCGCCATCATCGTAAACGTTATATTAGTAAACTAGCTGTGCGTTTGCGGCTCCGCCCGCTTTTCATATATTCTTCACTGCGTAATATAGATTTTAAATAATCATTGATAGTAATGTTTTAAGGCCGCAGTTTGAGTATGAATGAATGAATGTTTCAGGCTATATATCAGCGGCCCGCAGTTTGACGACCACTGGTATATATGAATGAATGAATGTTTCAGGCTGTATATATTCGCTTGTGCGAACTGTAACGGTGGATGTGAGTATTTGCGACGGCTTGAGCTGTGCTGGCTGGACCTCGCCCACCTCGCCTTGTACAACTTGACGGCTTACAACGCACCGAACTACTTCGATCTGGACACGGTCATCATGCCGTACATTATGGACAATTGGCACGCGCTACAACTGCCAGAGAAAGTAAGGTTTTTTTTGTGGCATGTTAAAAAGGTGGCTTTAAATTTCATTCTTGAATTTATACTTCTTTTGGCGCTTTAGGGAAAAAAATGATGACAGTATATGTATATTTTTACGATGCACGCAACCGTTACGATTAACGACGCCCAGAAGTTTTACTTCAAAGAAGTATAATTTCTTACGTGTGTACATAAGTACACACACAAACACGCACATACACTTACACTTTTTTTTAAAGTGAGATTTATTTTTTGCAAGATTAGATTAAAACCTCGAGCGGCATAGTAAAGAACAGATAGTTGGAGATAAAAGAACAGAAATAATGAATTTGACTGTATAATTATTATTATTAAGTTTATATTATTTTTTTTATATTTAGCATAATTTCATTCAAAATAAATGTATATGATGTTAAGTCCTTTTTACTACCTAATAACTTAAAGTAATATATTTATACAAAACTTTCATTCTGATTCCGTGTTTTAAAAATCTATATTCATAATTCGGTCAAGGGGTACGGTAGACTCGATTGAAACTTTATCTGAATAATAAAACCTAAAAAAAAAAAAATCATTTTGAGTCGACAACATATATCCGCAAAATTCGGATTGTCGAGTATTTTCTTAAATTCTAATGGTGAAAATGGTAGTCGCCATATTGGTCACACGGGTCGGGTGTCATCTTGAGTTCATTAAGGCTGATTCACACGTATCAGTACCGATTCACACGTATCAGTGAAGTTACAGTTCCTACTTACCTACATTTTGTAATAGATTGTGTATTATTAGTCACATTTCACACTAACGAATACGGGTTTTCATCTAGTGAACTATATAATTGAAATATGCCAATTATTAAATTCTTACTATTGTTTGTATTTTAGAAAAAAAAACTACTAAGAGTGTTCCTTTTAAAAAAATATTTTTATTAAATAAGAAATCGTTTATTAATAAAATAAAAAATGTATTTTTCCTGTTTTTTTTTATTATTTTTGCTATAGATTTAATATTATTCGGCAGATGTGGCGAACTCCGGTGAACGAGCGACGGGAGAGGATCCTCACAGCTTTAACGTCCTCACGGAAACGGTTTAAGTGCGGACGGGAAATGAAGAAACGCGCCACAATATGGGGGTCTGCGCTTACGTCGGCCGCCACCGCCGCCGCGGCAACTCTCTGGTTTAGAACAGGTCATTTTATATACTAATTTAACTAGTTGTATGCCCGCGGTTTCGCCTGCGTTTCATATAATCTACAGTGCCTTTTTAAATTTTTTTTTAGTAAGAGGATGTTGTAAGAAAGGTATTGGATATGAATGTGGACGGTTACATGGGAAGGGGAAAACCAAAAAAAGGATGGATGGACTGTGTGAAAGATGATATGTTTAAAGTGAGTGAATGAGGAGATGACTGCAAATAGAGAGGAATGGAAGAGTAAGACATGTTGCACCGACCCCAAATGAAAATGGGAAAAGGGGGGTAGGGAGATGATGATGATGATGATTCGGAACCTTAATTATTTTCGTAATTTTTTTTTGCTTCCAATATAACATATTTCTTATAAATTCAAACACTTACTCGTAAAAATGTGCATTGAATCGGATTTTATTCAATGTTTTATTTGTTTTTAATTTTTTTTATATATACGGAACACTTATTCATGCAAATTAAAATTACCCTAAGTTACGCAAAGTAACTTCAACTATTTACCAAAAACAGTCCCGTCAAAACCGCTTCAGCTGTTCCAGAGATTAGCTGGAACAAAAAAAGACACACAGATAGACAGATAAAAAAATTAAAATTGTATTTTTAGTACAGGTATAGTATATACATTCATATATATTTAGTAAAAAAAAAAAATTGACATTACAAACAGACACTACAATTTTATTTATTAGTATAGATTAATCTGTAGGTTTTGTCTGTACATCCTTTTTTTTTTACGAATCTTGTAGCAGATGTCTGTTTTAGCCATTATTAACTAACCTCAAATATGACATAAGAAATCAAATAAAAACCGATTCTGGTGAAAAAAAAATCGGAAAGTATTTAGTTAATATAATAAGAGCAATTTATAGGCTTTAAAGTTTAAAACTTTCCGTACATTAAGTATATTATGTTATTAATATGGGATTCCCTAAAAAATGGTCAATGTCATTTTTAGAAATCATAAAATAAATAAAAGGTCAAAAAGCGCTTGAGGATTTGAATAAAATTTGGTGTTGGTAGGAAACATGTGTTATTCAGTAACTGATAGTCTATGAAAAACAAAATAAAATCATGGCAGAGTCAAGATAAAACTCAAATTGTGAGACCTCACGAAAACTACATTAGGACAAAAGGCCGCCGTTTTGTTGGGGCACCGATGATTAGTAGAATAATACGAACTTTGGTCTAAAAAACTTGCGTTCATGGCCGTAGTAAATTATTTAAAAAATAAACGTACTGCAAGTTGGCAGTTCTCCCGCACCGCGCTTGCCCGTACCTTAATCCAAATCCTATTAGTACTAATTGCACCTATAAAACAATATCCGATTTGGCTGCATGGTCCTGGTACCTTTGCCTGTGAACAAAACCAAAAAAATATTTGTGTTTAGACTATTCGGGGTTGTGCTTGGCGCGATTTTGGTCTGTCATGTTATCGTCCTTGTTTTTAATTCATTATTTTGCATTATTTGACGTGATGTTGTCATTTTACGTGATAAAGTGTAGTTATGATACACAAGTGTAGTGAAGTGAAAATAATGACACGGAGCGTGAATTCTGAAATGTCCCAATCATTTATGTTGTGGTCGTAACAGAAGGCCACCATTTTGTTACCGCGTCATCCATTTATTGATAGTGTTCCTAACGTCTGACTTGACTGGATAATCTACTAGTACCTTTGCCTTTTCCCTAAAAAGGAATAAATGGAATAACAAAAAAACTACTATTCAACTATTTGTTGTTTATAGTATTCTTGTATTGTAAGGTTTGCAAATCATCATTTTTTTACAGAAAAAATGAAAGCGTTAATACAGAAATGAAATTTGCTATTAAACTTAATGGTTTTTTTTTTTTTAAGAAAAAAAATATCAATAATAATATTTTTCGATGTTAAAGACTTCAATGCTATTGTGCAATATTTGATGAATGCATTTGGAATTGTGAGACGAAATATCGAGATTTAAAGCGGAATAAAAAACATATTTCTTGATGATCTGATTTCTTTTACATCCAAATCGATATAAATAATACCATACTGATGTTTATATATGTAACGAACTCTTTTAAGATATTGGAGATGTAGGTATCGAAAATTAATAAATATTTTTATCTTTTTTTTTTGTCAACGGTACTAGTGTAGTTTTGACGTCATTTTTAATAGTCGCAGATGGCAAAATTTACGTCTAATATATTGCGATATGTTACTAATGAGATTAGTTATATGATTTTTTTATTATTATAATTCAATCAGGTTAAAAAAGGAGAGTCATTGACTGATGAAATGGTTCGTGAATATGCACCGAGACTTAGGTTTCTCTGCCGCGAGCGCCTTCGCCGCATCCATCCTCCGCTCTCGATGACAGGTATTATACTAAATTCTTATATTTAAATGTAATATTTTTGTTTATTATATATATATATATATAGTATTGTGAATATTAAAAGGACACTGGGTGGGTTAGAGATTTGAATTGTAGTAGGTATTTCGGAAATCTATTGCGATCTCGTTGCGTCCCAAAGAAAGAGTTATGAAACACGAAAGGGACAACTGCAGCTCGGGCTGATTGTACCGTATGCAAAATAATCGAAAACATCACTTCGTAGTACCCTGTTTCCTACTTCAAAACTAAAACGATAAGAATAAGAAAGCATTTGGCTATGCCTCTACGTTTAGTTTTTTATTTTCAATTTTTTTATCTAATTTGTTTGACGAACGTTTGAAAATTACGGTAAAATTTGAGCATTGTTTTTTTTTTTTTTTTCATTTTCATTGGCATGTCGGTGGATATTTGGTATTTGGTATAAAAATATTTACCATAATACTAATCATCCAGGGAGGAAACAGCGGGCTACGTTTGTATGGAATAAATGCTCCTAGCATATACTCTTAATGAAACAGAATAACGTATACCGAGGAAAATATTTGCTTCACCTAATACAATTTTGATATACACGTGTTTATAGTTTTTGGAGGGAACCGAAAAGAGATGTATCTATCCCTTTCTCGCAAAACCATTGTTAATATAGAACTTGTAAAAAGCACATAGTGACATCATATTTTATTATAGTGCTCTTTATCTATACTAATATTATAAAGAGGAGAAATTTGTTCATATGTAATTGAAACTCTGAAACGAATGAACCGATTTTAGTAATTCTTTCGACATTTTTTTTTTTTTTTTTTTTTTTTTTTAGTCCCCCTGACGTAGATCAGGGACTTTGTTATTACAATCTAAAATAAGTTTTTCATCCCCCGGTTTCTTTATTATCTTTATTTTTAAATTGGCGTGTTCTTTTGCCAATTTTATAATTTGAAAGTGCTCTTTTCCACCTTTTTGTGTTTTCCCTTAACTGGGCATGTTCTTTTGCCAGTTGTTTTAGTTTTATTGTGTTCTTTTGTCGTCTTTGTTCTTTATTACATTCATTTATTACAAACTTACATCTATGCGTTTTAAAAAGATTTTTTTTTTTTTTTTTTTTTTCGACATTAGAAAGCTATATTATTATGTAGTGAGTCACATATGCTAAATTTTACTTTAAATAAGAAAAAAAATTTGTACCCATGCGAAGCCGGGGCGGGTCGTTAGTCTAGGATAAAATTGCTCTAATATCATTTTTATTTTATTTTCGATGACACATGAAGCTTTAGAGATCTGAATGATGATTATGTAATCAATATAAACTTATTGATCTTTGCTTTTTTTTTTTGTTCAAAATGATGCAATTAATTATTTTATCAAGGGGGGGGGGGGGGGGGGGGTTGTCAAAAATAACCAAAATTTTACTCACGTAAGCAGTAAACATCCCTGCTAAATGATTCTATTAGAAAAAAAATTCCACTTGTTCCAGCTTACAACCATCCAGTAGTAACGCGGAAAAAAGTTCCTATAAAAATTACAATCAATGCATGATAGTGCCCGTCGACGGACACTGGCTCAACTTGATGATGGGCAAGAGGTTCCACGAGAATATCAATTCCAACTCGAATTCAGAGAACGACTCGACCAGCTCCTACGAGTCCGTCAAACCGACTGAGATGATCGATGATCAGAACTCGTCACCGGTCTCCACCTCAACCGTTAGAAAGTCTGATGACGATACCAAAGCCGATGACGATTTAGACAAGATTACAGTTTTAAGTGAAACAACGAAAATCGAATGCAAAACGATCGTTAGTGATATACCCCCGTCCGAGGATGTGCCATCGACTTTGCATCCGTGCTCTGTGAAACTAGATAAAATACCCAAAGACAATATCGACGTTAGTAATATAAAGAGTGATTTGAATAACATAACAACTGTTCATATCAACAACAACAGCCACACGACCCGTATAGCGACTATGAATTTGGAAGTATCGAAATTATCAACGAAGAACATCATAGAACATTCCAAAATAATGTCGCTACAGCGTATGGAGAGCGTACCGGCTTATAACGGCTTCACTCATAACGATGTGGAATCGTCGGGCGATGAGACGTCGAGTAGAGGAACCCTGGACGCGATAATACCGCCGCTGAAAGACTTCCAAGGGAAAAACAACCCGTTTCTAATGCAGCAGAACACATCTTACCCGCCATCGAAGAAATCCTTTTCACTGTCGAACGTTTATAATAAACAAAACGGGAAACTGGGTAGTTATCCGTCGAGGTTTTCGTTGCCGGTTCAAATGAACCCCCTGATGGGGCCTCTGGTGAGACCGTTGAAGAGGAAGCTCAGCGAGAAGGACATCGTGATAGGACCGAACGGTGAAGTGAAACGGAGGAAGTATCGACGGCCGCGGAAGTATTTACAATTACAGGTATTTGAACGCAGAATTCTGCAAACTCATACGTCATGTAGAAACACATAAATCTTATCCAACCGTAATTGCGTCCACTGTTGAACTTGCTCTCCACCAAAGATAAGGGGGGGAATTGCCATAACCGTCACGCTTGGCAGGCGGGTTCGCGATCATAGTTTGTGGTCGTCAGAGGATGCTGCTGCTCATACCCTAATGTATCCCTTACGACACCCACGGGTAGATATGGGGTGGTAATATTCTTAAGCTGTCACCACACGGAAAATACTTCTACTTACATACATCCTTGTAATTTATTATTATTATTATTTGAGCCCCTATCTAGGCTAGGACAGTCCTGTATTGGTGGAGGGGAAGTATTCTCCTCCATCCCTACCGGGCCATTGCACGGACGAGGCCTGGTGGGTTCGCTGCAGGGGCGACGCGATGCTTGCGAAAGCCACCCTGTGTCGCCCCCATCCCAAATGCAGCGGACGGTCCCGGGGGGTTTTAGTGGGTATTTCCGAGCGAGTCCCACACTGGCATGGAGTTCGTCCCTCCGTGCCCCCCTTACCTATTGTATTGGGGGACTTCGGTCTCACTAGTGCGTAAATGCATTTCCCCCCGTCAAAAAAAAAAAAAAAGGACAGTCCAGTATCACTGTGACCTAGTTAGGTCTATTGTGATCCCCCACCACCTGGATATACTGTAGGTTCTTTTTGGCAGAGAGTGTTTGTATAGAATTTGGTTACATACGGGTATTAATGGATCAGATTCACACAGGAGATGCTTTGGGGGTTCGTCTGCATATTTACAGAACCTTGCACTCTTTTGTTCTGAGCATATGCTTACCCGAGAGCACCCAGTTAGTAATACTCGCAGCTGATACCTACTGAGCATCAGGGCTTCTTCAGTTTTCAACTTAGCGAATAGCCTGATGAGCTCTTTGCAATGAACTTGTCCTGGCAATTCTAAAGCCTCATACGTGTATTGTAGTTTATATTATACTTTCATTACAGCGTTTTGTATGTAAAAAATTAGTTGAAACTATTAAAAAAATTGTGTGTTTACTTACGTACGCACGTAAGAAGTTATACTTGAGACAGCTAACTTGAGAGTGGCGCGTATTCGTGACGGTTGCGCGCGAATCGTAAAAAATTACTCTTATTATTTTGCCCTAACGCGTTAAAAGAAGTATAACTTCAAAAAAATCCGTGTGTCTCAAGATGATTTCTGGTGTTTCTGTTACTTACTGTCTACATATATAACTCTTTTTTTTCTTTAGACCGAGTGATGTTTGAGATCTGCTCATACTTAAAATGTCTTTAGGATTTCTAACTTCTCTATACTAATTCGTTCGTTTCTAATAGAATAATTGACTTACCCCAATAAAAAAGAAGATGATTAATAGGTTTAAATGAAGTCTCATTGTAATTTAGACAGTATTTTCTAAAGATCCTGTCTGTAGAATAGGGATGCTTGATCCGGTTGCTTTGGATCATAATATGAATTGCATATCATTGATTCTATTTTCAAAAGAATGATCCGAGAATCGAAAATAAATAAGTTTGTAATGTTTATTGATATTTAAAATTAACTTTGCACTTATCACATATAGTAATTTCAGGAACAATAAATATATATTAATTAACATTCAAAATTGGATTATTGTATTCATCTTTATGCATCTAATCATATCTTGGCGATCCGAATTTCGACTTTTAAATCGATTGGCTAAAAAATCGAAACGAATCAAAATATTACTGAATCGTATGTATCGGCGCATCCCTACATAAGAATCAGTTATTCTAGACTTACCATTGTACTATCATAGATTATATGACATTTAACACGAGTTGTTAATATTAACGTTAAACTTCTACCGAACAAAATCAAAATTTATTTATTCAATTGAGGCCCTAAGAAGGCGCTTATGAACGTCTAAAACACTACCACCAGTTCGGAAAACAACCCAGTCGAGAAGAGCGCAGGCAAGAAACTCGATCTGGTTCTTTTTTTTTATAAAACTATTTTTTTTTTGTCATATAAAAAAACTATACAAATCATAGTCTTAATAATGTTAGCGGAAGCACAGAGATGTGGGTTAATTCCAGACATCACTATCGTTCACGTAATGATCCACCCTGTAATAACCTTTTGAGATTAAAACTTGCTTGACATAATACTTGAACTTATTGTCAGGTAAATCGGTAATGTTACTTGGGATATTATTGTAAAACCGAATACTATTACCTATAAAGCTTTTATTAGACTTACTTAACCTAAAGCGTGGGACGGACAACTTGTCTTTACTCATAATATTAAAATTACGACGATCATTCACTAGATCTAGCTTGTCTAAATTTCTACGAATATGCATTAAGTTATCGAAGATGTATTGGGAGAGCAAGTGATATTACATTTAATTTCCAGCTGAACAAATCGTGCCCGCTACCAGATGACAGCAAATCGGTTCAAACGACACCGGAAACCGTTGAACCGATCGCTGCGAGCACCCTCCTCCCACCGCAGAGCAGCGTTCACATTAACAACGGGAAAATACACGGCAGGAGACTTAGACAGAGGCAGGAGAAGAACTATTACGAGAATGCACGTCGAAGTACAAATAATAATAGTAGTAATAATACTAGTAGTAGTAGTAGTAATAGTAGTAGCAATAATAGTGTAAAGAGTCTTCAGTTAAGCCCACACAAAACGAACAGTAGTGGTGTCGATGTGAACGCGGAACAACTGTCCGCCTTGAAGTCCAGTATACAGTCGTATTTCCGCGTGGGGCAGACGTTCCACGTGCTGGCGAGACGGCACGCGCCCGGAGCGCAACCCGCTTACCTCATACACTGGGACACGAAGGGTTCATAGTTTTAATACACACCACCTAAAGGAGTCTGTACACAATGGGCATGCGCTACGAACGGCTGGCATCGCCTTCAGAAAAAAAAAAAGTGTCACACAATCGGTAATGGCTCATTGATATTTGACGATGCACTTAAAACGGACGTTAAAGTAATCAGCGGTCGCGGCGCGACAATTGTAGTTGTATATATTGCATGAGATCTGTACACAATGGCCATGAGCTACGAACGACCGGCATCGCTTTTCAGCAAAAAAGAAAGTGTTCACACAATCGGTAGTGGCTCATTGATATTTGACGATGCACTTAAAACGGACGTCGAAGTAATCATGGCTGCGTTTCGACTACTGTTTTATATTACATCATCATAAGCCTAAAGCATCTTCACAGATCAATTAAAGCAGCATCAGTGTGGGGCTACATTACTACCGTATGGTAGAACTGGGGAATTTGGGATTACACAGTTACGGCCACATCACTGGCAGATAGGGCCTTTTTTAACAACCCTACTGCTTCTTTGGGACATTGTGTATTTTACAATGATTCTTCTCCACTTACCGTGATCATTGGCTAGATCTTTCCATTGGTAAAAATCAATATCGAAGGATCGCCATTTGTGAACCTCAACAAAGCTTTGATTATAAGTATTATTATATACTATAAGTATATACCGAAAGAAGGAATAAAAATGAAAAGAATACGCTTTAATAGTTGGCCAAACCGAATAAGTATTATTTTTTTTAATAGCGATGTGAAGTTCAGTGATGAATTGGACGCCACTGGGCTACACAACGTCACGATTCTTTTGAAGTGTGTTGAAAATCCGACAACTTTTTTATTACGTACCACGACAGGCTATTGCCAGTCCCTCGTGTACGCAATGGCGATGGCCTGTGGTGGCCCATTGTGTACTGGCCCCCTTAACACTAACTTATCACCACACTAGACATCGGATTATATCATATATTTGCATAATGAATATATAGGACATGTATACCATTCTTCTTCTATGTACACTCGTATTTAACTTGTTGAAAATTAACTGTCTCGGCGGTTTTCGTATAGTATTCGTAAAAAAGCCAATCCATGCAAACCTTATGGAAAAAAAATTCTTTACACTTTTTTTCCGAAAATTTTTTTGGTATTCGTGGTGGAGACAAATTACTATAAATCAATAATTATAAAAATCCTTTGTTTTATATATATATATATATATATATATATATATGTTTTAAATATATTGAATAATTAATCATTGAATACGTAATTTTGAGATCACATAAAACTTCCTAGGAAAGCTTTAATGAAACGGCGGCCATTTTGTTGTAGTACTGAGAAATAACATAATGTTATACCTAAAGAACTTGTATTCATGGCGTTATAAATTATTTCTTAAAAAAATATAATAAATAATAAGTCGCTTCGGGCATCTTTTCTGATGTTATTATGAGCTGCACATTTAGTTACATGTCTATAATATGCTTCTTAATTGTATACGTCTTTGTTACAAGATATTTAATAAGGCAAAATTTCTTTATCAAATGCGGCGATGTAATACGAACCATCGCAGATATGAATATATTTAACGTTACAATAATCAGTGATGATTGTTAGTAAAGAGTATATTAAAAATTATCGACATACGTTACATTATTTAAAAAATACTGGTCACCTTACTGTCAAATCAACTTTCCAAAAGGTTTTTTGTGGCACCTCAAAATTCAATTACTTCATATTTGAGTACAAACTATGTCTCAGTAATACTATATAACATAGAACCGAATATTGCAATTATATCGAACTCAAGTGATATTTATAGAAATGTCGACAACTTTCAGTTTTTCTTTAATAACCAATAGTTGCCATGAAAAGATTCTTTTCGGCCTACAAATTTAATAAACAACATATTACAAAGTGTGCTTTAAAAAATGTGTAAAAAAAAATGTGAGCCGTCGCGGGACGCCTGGCAGATGTGAAACATCGACATTATTTTGTAAAAGTAATATGCAGAATAGAACAGATTGTGATAGGAACTAAATATGTCATAATGATAAAATAAAATATTACGATTTTTTTTCCAGATAATGATGAACTATTTATTGAATAAACATTTATTTTCATTCAATACAAAAAATTACGAATTTATTTAATATAATAATAAATAGACTGTATATATATATATCATCATATAGCGTGGCGACGCGTCGCCACGCCAGAATTCGGTTTTGTGTGCGGCTATAGATGTTTCACATCAAAAATAACTTTCGCCAGAATAAAAATAGCAATTTTAGAACCTATATATAATATTTTGATATTGCATATAATCCGATGTATGGTTATGACGGAACCAAACACACAAGTTGGCAGTTAAGTTCGCCAGACTGTACTCGAAATCGAGTTCATCATCCCACGTGACTGATATAAGTGTAATTAGAGCGCAATGATATTAAATATGTACTATGTGTGTATGTATGTTTGTAACATAAAGCGCAAGCAAGCGTCGGTACTGCTAATAAGCCAAAAACGACAACGCTGTATTTAAATAAGATAAATTCCAGTTAATGCAAATATTAATTTTGCAGTACAATATGTGGATGAATTTATTTGTGTATACATAATTATGTGTAATTGTAATAATATAAACTTCATGTCTTTAGACTAGTTGTACAGAATAATCAAGGAATGTGATATATTATTATTCCAAAGATACGTGTTTTATTTTCCTTATTTTACAGGTTTCATTACTTTCGTTTCCGTTAATATTAGTTTCTGTTTATAGCCAGCATATCTGCAAACTTCACTGAAGTTACTGGGGTTATCCGTAATGTTCCTATTTAACTCACAAACAAGAACATTTTTACAATGCTATCTAGTCGCAAAAATCATGCGCATCAGAAGATTTTTGTGTAAAACTAACACTGATAATGGTTCTGTTCCACACCCAACCCAGACTGTAGCCATAACATTTGCTGTCTCTGTCCTTCCTGACTATGTCGACTTGAAGTCAAAATATTTCAGTTTATATATACCACCGATAAAACACAGTTACTGCTGCTTAATGTATGGACATTTATCTAAGTATTGTAAAAATTCAGCACGCTGCTCCATAGACCATACTCTGAAAATCATACTTACAAGAAATGTACCAAATCTGTACAAGAAGCTGTGTGTGTACACTGCAAAGATAATCATCATCTCAGGTGTTTGCCTAACTGCAGGGGGCGACGCGGTGGCATGCAGTGCAATCCCGTATCGCCCCCATCCCAAATGCGGCGGACGGCCCCGGGGGGTTTTAGTGGGTATTTCCGGGCGACTCTCGCCCGAGTGAGTCTCACACTGGCACGGAGTTCGTCCCTCCGTGCCCCCTTACTCATTGCATTGGGGGACTTCGGTCTCACTAATGCAATGGGTAAGGGTAGTGCGTAAATGCATTTCCCCCGACAAAAAAAAAAAAAAAAGGTGTTTGCCTAACCAAGAAAATAATAATAGAAACAAATATATTCCAAAATCATTTGCTGATATCACTAACAAGAAACATTTTGCCATTCTTGGAGTAAATAAGAAATATATTGACCTGATTCCCATTCTCAATGTTGATAGTAAAACATGAAACATTGTAGTTGAATCTAAAGTAAAACTTATAACTTTAAAGAAATCTAATAAACACTCCTATATGTTCCAAAAAAGTGTTGCAAATGATGATTAATGATACATTCAAGGCAAAAATTTCTTATTAAGGCAAAAATTACCTCCAAATCCACCCTAAATCAATTAAATATAGTTCAGTGGAATGCACAGTCACAGTCAGTCAATAAACACACTTTCACCAAGTTGCTTTATGATCATTCTATTCATGTTGCTGCTCTATGTGAAAGCTGGCTCATCATCGCTGCAATTTCAAAGGTTACACACTATATTATAGGTTATGTATACTGTTGAAAGGAATGACTATGGTAATGGTCATAATGGTGTTGCCCTAGTCATTCACAACAGCATCCCATATGAAAGAATTACAAGTTGGTTTGATCATTCATTACAAAAAATTGTAGTTAAATTAACAATAATACATTTTTGTCAATAGCTTATTTTGGTAACACGCGCATGATACCTCCGGTGTTGCCGGCGTCCATAGCCTACAGTAACCGCTTACCATAAGGCGGATCGTATCGTTTGTTTGCAAGTTTAGTGGGATAAAAAAAAGTTTTTATTGTTTATCTAATTGTACACCTAGGTATATTCTCAAAAGCTAAATTTATTAAGTTAATTAACAACATTCTTAAACCAGCATTTATATCCGACAATTTGAATGCGCATCAAATTTTATGGGTTTGTAATTCTACTAATTCACGAGGTAGAGATATTCTAGAGTCCCTCGACGACTGCAATTTAGTTTTGCTTAATGATAGCAAAGTTACTACTGTTGGTACTAATACATGGACACTAAATGCATTGAATCTCTCTTTGATTAGTCCATTGTTAGCATTGCATTATGAATGGTGAGTTCACGACTATCCTTTACTTAGCTTATCATTTGCCAACAATGACAACACTTTATTAGGATTTGTCACAGGCGATTTAATAAGCGTACCCGTGGATACACGATTTTTACGGAAATACAACTTACGAATGGTTAACTGAGATATTTATGCAGACTCAATCAATAAATGCTTGATGAATTCGTTTTTCAATCTTATAACATTACATATTTTGTGACATTATTTTGACAGCGATCGAAAAATCAATTCCATAGATTAAAAACAACTTATGCTCTTCATCATCGATAAATAATAAAAGAAATCATAACATTCTAACAAGCAATTTAAATCAAATCAACTTGGTGCGATTTGGATTTGTCATCTCTGGTAGTACTCGTTTTTAATTTATTAACTTGCAGTATCTAAATAAATTCTATATAATGTAATTTTGGAAGCGTTTTATGTGATATAGTTAGGTTATTGTGCATCAATGTGTTGAAAATAACGACACGGAACTCGATCATTTTTCGAGCACTGAAGATTAGTAAAATAATACGAAGAAGGGAACGAACGGTATATTTTGGGCCGTAAAAAATCATATAAAAAACAACTTTGAATATGGGTACAATATTATTCCTGTTTCAATATGGCTACTAAAACTACACTTGTAGTTGTAACGAAAGGAAATATCGGAAGACTTATGATCTTCACATCTGGAAAATGTTTTGTTCCAAGGAAGAATATCACAATTTATAAAATTTTGATTTGGTGTTGCCACTATAATAAACTGTAATATAAAATCTAAAAAATTATCTTCATTCTACAAATAATTGAAATGTGTTTGTAACCCCAAACTTTTTTTCTCTGCAATTATCTCTCATGGCTTCATATTTCAGATACGCATTTTGTTTGCCATACACGTCGTTCGTATATTACTCAAACATAAGTAAATAAATAGTAAGTGATTCAATATTTAATTTAACTTATCAAATGAACACTATGATTAACAAACTGCGGCCGCGTTTCATATGTCCTTCACTGCGTATTATTTTTTTTTTTATACAGAACCCTACTTATTTGCCTAGATTTTCTTATAGTAGAGATAAAGTAAAAATATTTCTCAGAAATACAAATACTTACAAATACTTGCCCGTAAAACTGCATTGAATCGAATTTTATTCAATTTTATTTTTTTTACGCGGAACCCTAATTATTTTCGAAAATCTCTAAAATACGCGGAGTAACTTAAAAAATCTACCAAAAATAAAAAAAAAATTGTTTAGGTATTGTATATACATTCATATGTACACATTTAATTTTCAATCTTCAATTTTATTTATTAGTATAGATTAGACTCGATTAATTCAATTTAATCGAATACAGAGTAACCGCTGCTTATAAACTGTATACCAAAATTAAACATATTTACAGTATTCATATTGACATTGATATTATAAGAACACATCACGTTTAGGAAGATGTTACACAAAAGAAATAATATAAAACTTAGAAAGGTATATTTGTCTATGGAAATTGTATATTGTTCTATTTTCATTTGGGACGTTCTTCTCTCGTATTCCACATACTTTAAATTTCACATTCGCTTACACGTATGGCATTGCACACGATATTTTTTTAAATAGTCACACTTTTGCGGTATAATAAAAAAACACTTCTCCAAGTAGGTTCTTTTCAGACCTCATCGAGTAGTATTACGTGATAAATACAAATAAACAACAAATATAAAAAAAAAATATTTTAATGCATTCTCTAACATTAAAATTATCCTTCACTCCCCCTATTAAATACCTTTAGCAAATATATTCAATGTATATACACTCAATGTACAGGTTTATTATTGTATATACAATATATGTACGCTATGTACTAATTGAACCATGCGCGTAACATCGTTACTCACAAAATGTAAGTAAAGCCGGTTGAATAAAAAAAATATATATTTTGCATATAACGCACTTTTGACTCTTTAAACAGTTCATTTCTAATGGATATAATGAAACAGCAACAAAAAAACAATATTTATTAAGTATTGAAAAGAACTAAATACCCATTCTATTTTATGAAGTCTTATTATCAGACAGACACATTGTGCTCGTAGATAGCAATTTAAACAACACAGTACAATATGGAATGTCATTATATTTTTTACTTTGCAGTATCTACATATATTCCAACCTTTGATAAAAAGATTTAAAATAAAAATGTTAACAATATACAATGACGTTTGTAGCTAGGTACTTGGGTGTAATTATTTGTTGTATTTTATTCCATATGCCGTTTACACTTATATAAACGGAATTTTTGTGAAAACATTCTCATTACAACTTTATCACTGGAGTTATCTAACTACAAACACAAAAACGACATATATCATTTTAAAATAAATATATTTCTAGTCAAATGTATGACATTTGATCTGTTCTCATTCAAGCCACAGGACTGATAAAAAATCTACTAACATTAAGCAATATTTATATATAAAAAAAATAAACTGAATACGTAACAGAAAGTCCAATTACTAATTAAATATAATTAATAATACATTTTCACTCATTGCATGAAAAATAAATAGAATTCAAGAGAGTTATATAATCTATATAGATTATTATTGCATATAATTATAGTATTATTTTTTTATATACTGTTCGCCGAGAACGTAAATCATAATACATGCAATGAGATAATGCGTCAATTGGTTGTTAAATTACAAATTTCATGGTTCAAATTGATTGTCAAGTTGGTATTTTTCCAAATCCAAATATCTCCCCCATCATCATCATCTTAATCATAAAAACTAATAGTACATAACACTATAAAACAAATATTACGGAAGTACAAACACACCCCCCTCTAGAATGTAATAATATATAAATATTTAGTCTTAAAATGTAAAGAGAGTTGTTTTATTATATATAAATATATATTTAAAAGCTTAGGTACAAACTTATATGATACAATTTAAAATGCAACCCTCTATAATAATAATAATCAAGGCTCAAAATATGCGAGCACGAAACCTATTGTTGTTAATTATTACAACAGTTTATTTGTAAGAATATACTATTCACAGCACTTAACCACGTGTTAGTTAACTGATTTACGCCACAAAACAACAACATCAACCGTAATGAACCACTACACCGAGCGTCGCGGCGCGAGTACGCCGTTCTGCCGACCTGCCGTCCTGCCGGTACCGACGGATTGCATTCACATCACATCACATCACAAATTAACTCAATATTTACAATTACTAATATCGTTATTATTAATAAAGTACATTACAACGATTCTTCGAAAGCGGCCATTAAATCGCTTTGCATGTTCATATCTATTTGTCCGGCCATCTGAAATTAAAATGTATAACATGTAATTTTAATAAAATCACTGTTCCTACTATTTTTGAGCCTATACATAACAAGGACGGTAATCCCAATGACCACGCAGTTTTAATATTTTGGTGTATATTAACTACTTTACTGGGACTGGGGCAGATTACTAGCTATCTATATTTATCTATCTATATATATATATATAAAAGCAAAACTTTGTTTTGTTTGTCCGAGGTAAACTCGAAAACTACTGGACCGATCAGCATGAAACCACAACCATTCGACGCGGAATTAATCGTAGATGGTTATAGGCTATTATATATATTTTTCAAATTCTATGAGCCCTTTGCCATGTTTTCTCCATTTGTTTGTTTTATTAATTTATTTGCTCTCATAAAACAAAAGACAGGCATTTATAAAATGGGGTTCCTTTGACGCACCATCATCTCAAAACTACTGAACATATCGGGATAGGACTAATACCTTTCAACGCAGTATTTTTCGTAGACTGGTATTTTTTGGATTCCACCGATAAAATTAGCTACAAATGAAACGTCATATGCACAGAACATATGAAACGCGCACGGAGCCGCGGGCACCAGCTAGTAATATATAAAACATAGTCTGCTTAGTTACAACATTTTTGAACTCAAGAATGGTTGTAGCTATTTCTATGGCGTTTGATTTGTTGCATTGGTCTCCCCGCCCCAAATAGCATAACAATTATTAAAACCTGGTAAAAAAAACAAATGTATCAAGAAGATTCATTTTCTCATCGATTATGTATGGATGGATTCTGAGACGGGTATGAAGTGCGCCGGGATTCAATTTGTGAACTCACAGCTTCTCGTCGACGACGTTCCTGTTCCCGCTGCCGGAGGCGCTCGCGCTCTGACGCGGCGGGTTTGTCCGCGGTCGCCGTCGCCGCAGCCGCCGCTGCAGCTGCCGCCGCCGCCGCCGCGGGCGGGGACCCGCGCGCCACCGGAGACACGCTCGGTGACGACACTTCTGCACTCTCCGGCTTGCTTACAACACGACCGACAGTTCCGGATCTGCGAAAATAACACGACAAATTTAAATTCAAAACTCACATTCATTTTATACTCTTAATTTGCCCAGCATCATACTTAATGGTGAAAGCCTCGTCATATTGACACTAAAAGGCACATCGTGCTCTGATATCCAGACCTTTGTGTACCTATTGAGACATTTGTCTATAGTAAATATAAGCCGGGATATTGATGACAACTGTCAATAGATCATGATCTTTCAGCAGTGTTACTGTACAAATGGTGTCAGGCAAAAAGTGCGCTGGCGAGGCCCCCCTACTTAGTACATTTTTGCGGTAAAAAGTAGGGTGTAGGAAGGTAAGTACACGCGCTATATATGTCTGTTACACGCTATTGGCTCGTCAGAAAGTTCGGTGAAACTGTTAAGGCCCTTCCAGTCAACAGCATTAGCTAGGTTAGAAAAAAAAATTGGCTCGTCAGTTGACGACATCAGCTTCCTTTGTGTTGACGTTTCGCTTGCTCCCGAAATACAATCACGCACGAAAGTTTCTTTGCATAGAAAAAAAAGATAAATGATACATACATATTTATTGTTTTTTTTTGTTTGCCCTACAGAATATTCTTATGTAAGAACGTTTCGTGCATAAAAGACAAATTGCTTCATAAAAATTTCACAAGGGATAAAAAGATATTGCTTTTTTAAAAATGTATGGATTACACCTTTGATTTTATTCATATGTAAACAAAGTCAGTCTATATCACAGTAACCCAGGATTGTTTTAGTTTGTTTTTGACAGTTACATTTCAAGTGTTTGTTAGATTCCCGAGCGATAGCTAAGCATTTCCCATCCCCACCGTTATCGCCCTAGCATTCTTTTTACATTAACTGTACTTAATTTAACACCAGATGAAGTGCAGTCATTTTGTTAAGTTCAAATAAATGTTCATTTTATTTTATAGCGTTCGAAGAAAAAAATGTTAAGACTTTACATCTTAGATATAAAATCATACATACGTATCAGGGAAGTTCATCTAGAAAAAAAAACAGCGCGGTCGGGGGACCCCCGTCAAGAACGAAGTTCTTAGTTAAAACAGAAAAAGAAAAAATAGAACTATATAAAACCTACATGTAATAATGAGAAAATGACTCGTTGTGAAGAAAATATCTTAAATTATTATATACTTTCTTAACTAAAAATGAAACACCGTACGACGCCATCTAGTGTTCCAACTTTGAACGTTTAACAAATTAATTCAGTGTGAATCCGAATTAATATTACAATAAAGCGCCATCTCTTATTTGATGCACTAAATCTAATCTAATACGTGACGTTTTCTACTAAATCGCAATACCCGTAAGCGTAACAGTATCGTTTTTTTTCAGTGTGATATATTGTAACGTTGTATCGACACTATGTGATATATCGAAAAAATATATGATATTTTCGTAATTATATATCGAATTCAAATAATTCGATATCGAACGTAAGTATCGATATTTTATTGAATCTATATATATCGCACACCCCTAACCCTTATTTCAAAGTGAAATTAATGTGTGTGTAAAACACATAACAAAACAAATTAGTGCTGTTTATTTACCTTATTTTATCTTCTTCAGGATGTCTTCTGTCTGTTCCTTGTCTTTGCCGTTCACGTTCCGCTTGTTCCTTTTTCCGCAGCTCCTGTTGCTCTATAAGTGCTCTTTGTCGATCAATTTTTTCTCTTGCTTGCTTCTTGAATGCCTATTATTAAATGTTAATGTTAAATATTACTATTAACGAATATTAAATAAATGCTGAACTAAAAACAATCCTAATTTAAGATTCAGCTACATGTAAAACGATATTTTTCTTTCTAAAATAAAAAAAACCTATGTTAACTATCCTGGTCCGGAAGCAAAGTCTAGACCAGCGTTTCTCAACTTTTTTTATGTCGTGACCCACAAAAAAGCTAAAAAGTTATGTAAAAAGTCTCCCGACCCCGTACTATGAAATTATGACAATATTTTAATTAATTATTCATACGTTTAATTAAAAATTACCATTTTATTACGATTCGATATTGTAAAAAAAAACACTTGTAAAAAAAATGTCTTCTTGTGGACTTATTATAATATTGGTCCTAATTACACAAATAGTAACTTTTTCAAAGCTCTCCCCCAGCTGATAAAAACGCTAAACCGCGCATTATAAGTATTCTGATGTATAAATCGCACCAGTTTATTTGAGGACTATAAACTTACGACACTCCTAGGGAAGGTTTTACCTGACCGGTGTACTTGCATAAACTTGTGAATAAGCCGCTCGCGCATCCCGTGGCACATACCTACACTATTACAGGTTCCTACATGTTACTTGCTTCAGTTATAAAACAAAAGGACACGAGACAGAGCTTCATGTTTATTAACATTTTTAGTGAAATAGCATATGGAAGTAAGTAGGGGGGGTCCGACCCACCGGTTGAGAAACGATGGTCTAGACTGTTTGTAGACTAACATATAAGAAATTTTGTATGTTACAAAACAAAAAAACAACTGGCTTAACATGAGATTGGATGTAGATATTTTTTTCAGTTAACATAAAGCAACAGGTATATTATTGCCAAATTCTGGATCCGTATTATTATCAGTTAATGTAATAAAAATAAGGAACCCAGTTACCTGAAAACTATCCATTACGGGTTTCTGTTTTACTTGGTTGTTAGTGGTTACATTAGGTATACTCTGAGGACTTCCAGCTTGAGCGAGAGAGGACCACGAACTAGCATTTTTCAAATTTTGTTCCTGTTTGGCTTTGAATGCCTGAGCGAAATTTAAATTTTTCGATTCCTCAATTTTCTTTTCCATTTCATATTTAGAGGAGCGCTCTGATGACATATTATTCGTCATAGCGTTAGAAACCGCCATAAGATCTTCAATCGGTTTCGGCGTTAATAAAGGTTTCATTTTTCTTCTTTTTTCACTGCTGGAGTTATCAAACCGGGCGCGCTCGACACGTTGTGATGAGATTGCGATATAACGGGAAGCGGCACCGATGATATTGGATCGAAGATCGATGAGACAGGCGGCACACCGGTAATCCCAGATAAATTGGGATTACTATCCGCACGTGTAATTTCACGCTCGTGTTGCACATTTTTCTCTACAAAGCCATTGTGTGATGGAAGGTACATTTCGGACTTCAGCTGGTCGGGAACACGAGCGACCTCCGTTAGACCTCCTAACTGAGCCATAAGGTTCTGATGCGCTGCGTCCGGAGCTATCTGTGGTTTATGCAACGAGAACTCTTCTTCCATGCGCATCGATGACTCTGAAACGCCGACACTGACATCCATCGGAACGTCCGCCTTCAAGCTCCGCTCGAGGCTCGCCAGTGATCGTTCTATGGGATCGACGTAATGTGAAGTGTCTAGTTTTTCGAGGCCATTTCTAGGTTCAGGTTTAATAAGTGGTTTAGTGTCTTCGGGGTCCCGGTCGCGTACGACCGGTGTCACAGACGAATCCGGTGCGGTGCTCACAGGATGTGAAGGAACCGACACGGGTGTATTGATTACTGGAGGTGGAGGCGGTTCATTAGGCTCAGCCTTCGCTGCGATTACTTGCTCAATGTTTTGGAGCATGGGTTTTATTAACTCAGCAGGAACAGGCGGCGGTGGTTCAATGATGGCGGGCGCCGGATTCGCCGAGGCGGGCGCAGAATTTCCCTTCTCAGTGTTCGGTGGGGGCTTCTACAAGTAAAACGAATTATAAGCTACTTCTTAATTAAAATACGAAATTATATAATAAGCATTTCGAAAAATACATTCAATACAATATATTACACTTTACTATTGAATAAGTTTGCTTTCGAAATAGTGTATTTCTGCAAGATACTCACATTTTGTGGCATCGTCTGTTGATGGGGTGGTTTCTTGGCTTTCTTTTTTGGTGTTCTTCCAGAACCCGTTCCTGTAATGAGGTAATGAAAGGTGCCACTCTTTTAGGACAAATCACTGTATTCCTTTTAAATTTGGCAACTTACATCCACTATTAGACTAACTTTTATCAAACTTACATCTCCATTAGATAGAATTTTCATAATACGATGAGAAGCATAGCTCATTGGTGTCTTCTGAACGATTGTATTTGTGCTGATTTAAAATGTTTATTGAATATTTGTTTTTTTTTTCAGATCTCAGGGTTAACAAATAAAATTCAGTATAAATTACTTAAAAGATTTACTTAAAATCCTATATTCTTAAATATATACAATTTTTATTTCCACTCACTCTTACACCTAATTAAGATGTAGTCATGAATCGATTATATCAATCTTATGTAAAATCAACACATGTGGTGTTCCTGTTTACATTTCACATTTTCTACTTTATTATTATTATTACACCTTACATAATAAACGTTGCGCTCGAATAGCTAATTGCACCTTGTAATGTGTTCATAACGACTGTCAAGTATCATACGTTAACAATAAATTACGTTATCATTTAAAAGATTTCATTCCAAACGTTTACTAAAACAGTTTTAGTTGCAACTGTTAAAAAATCAAAATCGACTAAGTTTTAAAGTCAACATTTAATATTATTTCTTTGTGAATTTATATGAACTCTTGATCCTATGAAATCGTTAAATTATCGACTAAAAACGAAAATATGCATTGGTTTTTTTTAACCTTGACAGATCAGCTAAACTCTTATTTGAACAAACTAACTACAATATAGTATACAATAAGACTTGTTTGTTCTAATTCCTTTTCTGGCCCGTTCGGAATAAGGACCCCGCCTTAGTTTAAAACTTTACTATAAACTAACTTATCGTTATAAGATCTTTTGAAGCAACCTGAATTGTACTTATTAGAATAGCTTTCGAGTATAAATAGGCGCATGTATATATATAGAATATAAATAAAGAGCCCCAGTACAAAAAAATTAAACAAATATAGATTTAAAATGGATTTCTTAAAAAAATCTAATATTACATTTTTGCAAAAAAAAAAAAAATAGGAGCAGACGTTATTTAACCGAAATTTTCGATTATATATCAACGATAACATCATGTAGAGGTCAGAACACTGTTTATTACAGAGTGTGTAAAATACAACTGGTATAAACAGCCATTCATTTATCAGAGTAATCAGTCAGCCTGTGAGTTAATTGATGCCATTAAGACAGGATTTAAAAAAAATTAAAATTATATTACATATTCTAACAGTCCAATAAATAGATGTTTAAATTAATGTAAAGTGAAGGGTTTCATTGAAATTACATTTAAATATTCATAAATGGAGTGTTAAAGAATACATTCTTGTAATCATTAACAAATAGTAAAATATATTCCTTGTAAAACTCGTTTATTTCTGAACGAAATAAGAATGAACATGTATGTTATTTACACAAATAACGAATTGTAAACTTGGCTCTGGCTATTGTGCTTAGTTAGAATTTAATTTTAATAAATTATGCATAGGTAATATATATATATATATATATATATATATATATATATATATATATATATATATATATATATACACATAGAGTTTTAAAAGATCGCCATTTTGTTTATTTTTTGGGATGCATTTTGATACTTGACATTAGGATATGAATAGCGACGGGTAATAAGCGTCGTCACATGAAATACTAATTCTATTGAGTATATAATACGTAATTATTAGTTTACCTCAAAGTTTATTGATTTATTTTTATTGTTAAACTATTTTAGTTTATTGTAGGTTAACGTTATAACATAAATTTTAATTTAGTATTCCATACAAACTTTACCAATATTTTACGCCATTTCAAAGTTACATCAGCCATCTGACCAGGAATTGTCAGTACAAGTCCAGAAAAGTATAATTGGCAAAACGGACATTATTTAGTTCAAAGTTTGTCGAAAACAATAATGTTTGATACTAAATTTATGAACACCGGAAGAAGATCGAATTGAGCCACGAAACTTGTCATCCTCAATTATACGAACATTTCTACTCTCAGAGATTATACCAACATTGTTCAAATTAGGCCTTGAAAATATATTTAAAAAAAAAGTGGGACAAAACACTTTTTTTTTTCTTAATTAATGGCAACACGTGTGTATTCCAACAACAATACAAATCTAACTAATGTTAGATGGTTTAGTTATAATTAAACTGTATTCCACACCACTCTTCGTGTAACAGTCTACCAGAATGGTGGACAATTTACTAGAACTTTCCGGGGAGTTTTTATGACAACTAAGTTAGTATCCATCTAATTGTTTCAAATGAATTTTACGTATGCACAATAACCATGTGAATGACAAATTCATGGACACCAATTAAAAACAACTACATGACAGACTAAGATACCCCCCACCTTTTTGGTCCAAGCATTTTAATGACATCATCCAACTACTTAAATTTAAAAGATAAATTGATAACTGAACGGCTTTTAACACCCGAGGTCTTTGAGAACATCAAGTCCTTACTTCCAATTAACTTATGGCATCATTTAAAATGTTAAAATAATTATAAAAAATAACCCATCTTCTGCTCATCGTCATAACAATGTGATAGATAAAATACGACGATTTTACAGCTACAACGAATGAATACTTGTGATGTTCTGAACATATTTATTATTACACTCTCAATTTAATAACTAGTGGAATCAACTTATATTGCCAGTCTATTTTTTTTTTTATAATATACATGAAAACTAGGCCTTTTTACTCTCTGATAAAGGAAAAATAACTTTTCAAAATTTTTATACATTTATATAGTTTAAATATTAGGAATATGAGAATTGATTTTTTTTTTAATGTTAAATTATAATATCGTCATGAAAGTACAATATCACAAATAAACTAGGTAGCAGGTGTATAAATTTATTTTTAAAATAACAATTCTTCATTTGTCTTTCATTAAAACAAAATGATACCTATAATTATCACAACTATAAAAATTATAGTAATTAAAAACTATATAAAAATTACAAAATATATTAAAAAACTAAACGGATACAGGGATACAAAATTATTACTTTGTTCTTCTCAATTTGATTTATCTCAGGCTCGTTAAATTTCAATCGATTGAAAAAATAAAATAGTTTTTAAGTACCTTTGAAATCAATTAATAATCATTCCATTGTCTCGGTACGTTTAAAATAAACCAAGAGAATGGGATTTGACAAAAATTCAAACATTTTTGCACAATTAGTGGTCACTGGTTAGTTAACCATCCAGATTTCGTCTGATAAAGTGAGTCTGCGTGTACGATATTTAATTTTTTTTTATATTTAACAAAGGCACTAATGTAGTAATAAGAAATTTTATATTACAGCTTTTATAGCTGAATATATTTCTACTACATCATGAAGAAAAAGCTGTAAAACATAGATAAAAGCTATGTTGAATACACTTTTGTAACATCAACTATATGTCAGATAATAGGGTAGTTGACTGATTTATATATATAATTTATAAATATTATAAGCTTAAGTGAATAAGACTTTTAGGTATATTGATAAAACATTTCATCTGGCTAATAAAATTCTGAGATAAACGCTTGTTTATTTATTTATTATACAACTCTCTCTTCTCTAAAATAAAATTAAAACACTTATCAAGATCATTACTATTGATATAATTTTAATGTATCTGTGACCTATTTTTTGACGAGACCACGTCTCACCAGTCAACGTCCCTATTAAAAAGCCGGTGCTAATGTTTTTGTGTGAAATCATTTGAAAAATTCAACGTGTACCTTTCAATTTGAAAGTAACCTCAAACTATGAAAATTTAATTTAAAAAAAAAAAATAATTTATCGTACATATATGATATTAATTCAATAAAGTGAACACTACACAGAGGAGTAGTAAGTAAACTTAATAATTAGGTTTGCAAACAATTTGTGAAGGAAGGAGGCCAGTTTTAAATGTGTTTTTATTTTATCTTATTTATTATTCACATTATACAATTTTACGGTTGTTTTTTTTCATCACACGTGTGATATTATTATTATTTTTATTTTGTTGTTTTTTTTTTTTTTCGTGGGAGCAAGCATCAAGAATTATAATTAAAGCATTATTAAACCAATTAACATACCTTTTCATCAGGTAAATTTTAACTACAACATGTCATGGGATTACATCCTTGTTGTAAGAAAATTATTGTGTATATAAATGAACGCAACAACTGTATACAATTTTGCTTGCTAAGTATTGGTATCCGTCCTTACACAATTGTTTGCATTACTCCGGTACGACTGACTGCTCGATATCGCCGTCAACTCTCGTGGGTAAGTTGCTCCTCTTCGCTTCGGTCGCACTCGACATTTTGTTTGGTTATTCTTTGACTCGTTGGTAAAAATTACCCGCGTGTAATATTCATACATCAGTCGAGCTCAGTCAATATTATACAATCGAGTTGTAAATTTCACACTTTTGTAAGCAAATTAGTACCGTGAGATCTGAATACCGAATAGTGTTTTTTTTTTTTTTTTTTTTTTATTTTTTTTTTGTTTATTTTTTCAATATAAAATACGACTGAAATTTTAAGGATGCAAATGAAATAATACTTATTGCACTGGAGGACATGATTATAGTTAAAAATTATTAATGTGAAAAGGTATTGAAAATTGGCTTATGGAAGCAAACCAAATAAAAATTCTTACCAGCACCGTAAAACAATGTATCAGCGAACACCAAAACTGGCTTCTCTTCCTCGACTTACAAATTTATGTTTGTGCCTCTACCAACATTTATCATGTCGTTTCGTTGTTCAGTAATTAATTATTAAATTATAACGTTGACCTATTTTGACAACAAATCAAAATCTTTTGACATTTTATCCCCTTCGATATCACAGAATGAAAATAAGAATCACTACATTCACAACAACACTCGCATAAAGAAGACATATAGAATTGACAAACGCAAAAAAGCAACTGCTTTTGTATTAAATAACTTTAAACGATTAAAGTTTTTAGCACGCTCCTCGCCTGTCCCAGTGTTGGGGTTAATATGGCGAAGTCATCATTAATTACTGTATAAATTCATAAATAATCTTCTATCAAATTCTTTCGATCCCTCATTCAAAACTGTTACGCATATTTAAAAACTCATCTAATATATATGAAAATAAATAAATAATTGCCATAATTTAAAACCATTTACCCCACAATGAGTTAAATAAATAAAACATTTATAATTACAGTACATTAGGAATATTTTATATCAAGCCCACAAGTGAAAAGCAATCATACCACTGACTATTATTTATGTCCCATATGGCAAAATAATTGTAAAGTTTTTTAAAAAAATCCTTACGGATATTGTGCTCCTGTCATTCATTCTGTCACTGACATCAATTTCAGACTAGAATAATAAACAGTGAAAAAATAAAGCAAACTACTTCACCATGTTGATTTCCCCACAATCAATATATATAAAATGTATGATACACAAACGTGTCATTTTTCGGTCATAACATTAAAAATACTGGCAAAGGTTGTAAAACACTTCAATGTTTGCATTCTTACTTATATCATCTATAAAACAGAATTTTCAATTTATATTTTTTTATCTATAATATTAGATATATATAGATATCTCAAGCGGTATGAACATACTTCATATATATAAATTGAAACATCCATCTTAATTTTAAATGCAAATACTATTTTTTTTTTAATATCTAATACTAAAATCGAAATTTACAACGTATGGTACAAATAACGTATTTATACCGATATTATAAATAAGTGGTATAGAAGCCACCTGTTATCTGTTTGTTCTATATAAACTATATCCAAACGATAAGTGCTGTGACGAGGTGCAGCTCTATATAGTTCTAACCTGCTTCACTGTCACTGCTGTCGGATGAACTGGTGTCAGTGCTGGATGAAGAGTTGGAGGAGTCCGATGAACTCGATGATGAGGACATACCACCCCCGAGTGCCTCTTTACAGCCCTCTGTTACAAATATATATACATTTTTTTTTATAAATAAATACATACGTCATCATTCCTCTAGTTAATGTCGTATATAAATTATCATATATAAAAACGTGTATAATATTATAATGTCAATGATTACAATTGATTACGTCGGACGATTATGACGCGGGTTCCAACATAAAATTTGACTTACGACTTTAAAGCATAAAATTTAGATATTTTAGATCGTAATCAGACGTAAAAAAAATGAAAAGACATGAAAAAATTTGCTTTTATATTTACGAGTTCGATTGAACGACATTTATTAAAATCTAAGGTTTTAATTTTAAATTGAAGATGAAACCATTCAAATAAATATTTTTGTTAAGTTTTACTACCAAAATAGTGGAACTTTTTCTTTTATGTTCAAAAGTACTTTCTCTCAATAAACGCGAAATATAGATGCCCATCATGTTTACATTGTATTGGCCTTGATAAAATTGTTCGAAGCTCATAATGTCCTGATGAAAACGTTCTCCTTGCTCTTCTAAACACGCTCCCATGTTATTTTTAAATTTATCTAAATGACCATGCAGCATATGTACTTTTAATGACATCCTGCATCCCATTTCCTTAAAATGCTTTAGCATATCCTCAAACTAACTATTATCACAAAAGCAAACTTTATACCAAAAAAAGGTAATTTCTTTTCGTTTTTCTGGATAATTAACCGAAAATTCAATAAATAAACTTTAGGACAAAGAACGAATTCTTTTCATGTTATATGTGGCTTATGTACGATGGGCGCTCTGAACGTAGCCGCGAGCTCGCGATTGGACGGCGAGAGAACGGTCAGTGTTTGACGTCACAAAGCGAAGCTGGCCCAATGTTTATAAGCGGAGCGTTATTATTACACCACAGTCATTTCGAAAGCAATGTTTCACACTATTATTTATATGAGTCGTCAAAAATCAACCGCAATCACTTTTGATATCTAACACTTTCGTTTTTCAACTTATAATATAAAAACCCAAAAAAACTCTGCATTGAGTAACCCTCGCTACACGAGTTATGTATCTGAGCAATTAAAACTCAAAAATGAGAATTGGTTGCAAAATCCGCTACATTTTATAAATTAATCAATAATATCATTTTCCATCAGACATCTGTATTGCATACGAAGGTGTTTGTTTGATTTTAGACAACTTATATAGTATTCGCATTTTTTTTTCACGATGTAGGCTCAGTGCTTTGACCACATTCTCACCTGATGTTAAGTGACGATGTGGTCCAGGATGATAAACACACTAAACATAGGTACTAGTTCTCAAGTGATGCTGCCGGAACACACCTATTGGTATTTGGCGACAGGTTTTCAAACTTGAGAGTGGCATCATTAGAAAATGCCCTACCACCACGCAACACATTTTAACTATGTTACAAACACACACAAACAACCATTTTGAACTATGTTACAAATGGCTGCGCACTAGACTATTTATGTGTGACCAAAACAATATTGAACAAATGGTTTTTGTTCTTAATCACTCCATTTTACGTTTGATGTATGTTCACATCTCGTTCACTATACGTCATATAACACTCTTTGTTATGCTAATGTTTTCTCCATGAGTGTACCTGCCTCGGCTTCAGAGCGGCAGTTAAAATGCGCGGTCTATACAATAACTATCTTGTATCGATTTTCGTCTTAGGAATATCCCCTTGTTACAAACGTTCTCTGGGCGACGGTAAGTGGAATAAATATTTTTTTACGATCGACTGAGGAGTTTTTTTTTGTAACATCTTTAATTTTTTTTTAAATATTATATTCTACTAAAGAACCTAAAAGAGATAGTGAGTTATTTAAAGTAAAAACTTCCTACTAAGAAATATTTTATGTAAATATAGTATGTAAACAAAATTGAAGTGTCTGTTTGTAATGTTAATCCCTCAAACACCAATAAAAATTAGACAATAGGAAAACTATTGGAAGCTGGTGTAAATGCCATGTTAGTGTTTAACCGGTTAAAATAACATTTTTTTTACTATGTACCTATACCAACAAATTTAATTTTAATTTTATTTCCATGAATAATGATCATAAAGCGAGTCAAACAAATATGTGTATGAGTCATATGTGTGTGTTTACCTTTTTTCTGTTGCTGCTTTTTATTCGTTCCTCCTAATTGTCCGGATACATCTTGAAGTCGTTTCTCTAATTCTTGCTTCTTTTCCGCTATTTGCTCATCCTTAGATTTACCTGATACTTTACGATCTGTAATTAAAATATTAATTACTGAAAATGTGTAATTTCTAAACTGTTACGGCGCGGAGTTGCTTGGTAACCATTTTACTGGCATTTTCCTCTTACATATAGTAAACAATAAAAGGCAAGAAATAAAAATAGTAAGCAATTTTTAAACAAATTTAATGTTATAATGATTTTTAAACCAATGATAATTTACTAGTTGTGAGCCCGGCGGCTGCGCCCACGTTTTATATATTTTTCACTGCCTAAATTTTTTTTTATTTTTTTTTATACGGGACCCCTAATTATCTTCCATAATATTTCTTTGCAACTAACATTAAGCAAAGATATTTCCATAAATTCAAATACCTGCCGGTGTAAAAATGTGCATTGAATTAATTACGAGAGTTACGAGTTAATTTTTTTTAATTATTTTCGTAAAAAATAAAGTGGCTTAAGATACGCGGAGTAACTTCCAGCTATTTGATACACACGCACACATTTCATGTTTATATATATTAACGACAACAAAAACTTATTTTCTTTGAACGATTCTAGATCGCGCTATGGTTCTGTTGTCTTCCATTATACAGACATATATGTTTCGAAACAGTCTACGCTTCAATTTAATTTCCATCCATTTGACCGAAAGACGTCCACTGCTGGACATAGGTCTCCCCAAAAGATCTCCACGAAGACCGGTCTAGCGCCACCCGAATCCAGCGGTCTCCCGCGACCTTCAACAGGTTGTCGGTCCACCTTGTGGGGGGCCTACCCACGCTACGTCCTCCGGTGTACGGTAGCTATTCGAGAACCCGCTGGCCCCATCGGGCATCGATTCCCCAATGTCCCCAGCCCACTGCCCCTTAAGTTTAGCAATTCTTCGGGCAATGTCTGTTTGGTTCTTCTGCAGATCTCCTCAATTTTGTTTTATTTGTATAGATGAACGTAAAGTAATATTCTTTGGGTTTTAAAGCAGGAAATTAAACTGTTCGAATAATTCTTCATTTGAATAATAACCAGAGATATATAAATGTTAATAATAATAATAGATCTTACGTGTCTTTTTCCGTAGACATGAGGCGACGTAATTTTCTAATTCTCTAAGAGTTGACGGTTTCAAAGTTTCAAAGTCTATTTCTATTTCGTCCGGATTCGAGTCCCGCAGCGATGGTTCTCTACTTTGAATTATATGTACCACTTTACCGAGCTTGTCGCCTGTTGGGGGAAATAAACAACAATTTAACCACCTTTTTTTTTTTTTTTTTTTTTGACGGGGGGAAATGCATTTTCGCACTACCCTTACCTATTGCATTAGTGAGACCGAAGTCCCCCAATGCATTAGGTAAGGGGGCACGGAGGGACGAACTCCGTGCCAGTGTGGGACTCACCCGGGCGTGAAACAATTTAACCACCTAACATGTATACTTTCAAATGAAATCAACAAATCACAATGAAAGATATAAATGCAGTGAAGAATTTATATAGAAAATAGTAACAGTCACCACAGGCGACTGGTGCCAATAACACATCTTGTTTTTTTTTTTATATAATTTAACAACAAAAAAAACAAGACAGCCATGGGTACTAAAGAAATCTCGAAACTTTGGAATAACTGTCTTTTAAATCTTTAAAACTTACGTAGATCTTCATATAGTTCATTCATAATCATAACATCTGATAAGCTGTGTAACTATACATTTAATTTTTTATCTTTGAGCGCCATTTTATACTTGACATACTGTAGTATGTTGACGGCTGGTCTCACTGGTAACGCGAATCAAGTTTCAATAGTTTTGATATCTTTATAGCGATGATGGCTTAATTGGTAGTGCAGTCGGATTTCGTGTCGAAAGACATTAGTTCAAAACTATCTATCATAAAGTGGCAGGGCATTTTAAAATAATTTGACGCGGTGAATGCGACCGCGATCCCGTATCGCCCTCATCCCAAATGCGGCGGGTGGCTCCGGGGTGTTTAGTGGGTATTTCCGGACGCTTCACGTCCGGGTGAGTCCCACACTGGTGCGGAGACGTCCCTCCGCACCCCCTTACCCATTGCATTGGGGGACTCCAGTCTCACTAAGGGCATTTTAAAATAATGCCTGCTTGGGTAGCTACCACCCTCGACCCGTCTCCAAATACCAACAGATATGTTCTGGCAGCATCACTTGAGAACAAGTAAAGTCGACGCATTATGAACTGAGGTTTCGGGTCATAAATCATATTTACCTGTCTGTCTCGCTCGCACTTACAGGTCTTATGGAGAGGTGTGGTGATGTGCATAAGAATTTTAGAGGTGCATATTGATATGCTAAATTATGTTAAGTATTAATAAGAATAATTATTCGCTATCTGAAAGGAAGCGCGAGTAATGTAATGAGTGTCATAACAAAAAATCTTATATTTTTAGAAAAACAACAACACTTACTCGTAACGAGCAATCAGGAGTAAGAGTGGTAATGAAGGTAACCCCGCGTACGCAGGTAGCTAAGTTTCGACAACGGGTAGCATTGCGTGCACATTCCTACTGTCAGTGGCATTTATTGCCCGACAACTCGATTCGAAATGCGTCGACTATAGTGATTACCATCCTGGACCACGTCACTTAACATCAGGTGAGATTGAGGTCAAAAAAGGAGAAATTTTCACTTGAAAAATATCCAAATAGCACAATATTCGGCATGGTGATTGCATCCACACAAGAACTAAGATTAGTGTACGATACCTGGCAGTTTGTTGATGTCAAGTGAGAGTTGTCGTTTCTCATCGTATGACATTGGCTTGGCGACGTCCTCGTCGTCGGTGTCGGGCGGAGGGGGCGGGTGCGCGACGGGGGGCGCTGTCGGCGTCGAGCTCTTCTTCTTGCTCGGTATGGGGGCGGTGCGCGCGCCCACCTTGCCCCCGCCACCGCCGCCGCCACCACCACCACCTCCTCCGCCGCCAGCGCTAGCGCCACCCGCACCGCCGAGTGCGCCGCGCTTGCCGCTCGTCTTAGCGCGCGCTCCGCCGCCACCTGTAACATATTACGTTGAGTAAAAAGTTTCTTCGCTTTTTGTATGAAAATTCAAGATATTTTTTTTTCAAAGTTTATTTACATTTAAATATACATTAGCAGTCTCAAGTTGAAGTCAAGCAATTTTGTCGCAATATTCCTCACAGATACATATCGGTTGTTTCGATTAAAATGTTAAGGGAAAGACCTTACCGCGCATTACCAACATGCGAAGAGAGATTCACTTAATTTTTCACATTGTTTTGACTTTATTGAAATTTCATCTCAACTATGACATCCAAATGAGACAATAATAATAATGAATTAAATTCAAAATTAACAATAATATCTCCTTAACTCAATTTCTGGGCTTTATATGGAAATGTATGCAATATGTCTCGATAGAAGAAAAAACGACAGATAAGCCAATCAAAATTACTTTGACAAAATGTGTTTAAGGAACATCGACGGGGAGCTTTGCAATACGAGTAAAATGGAGTAAAGGGTAATAATAACTCGTAATGAATAACTTACTCAACTTACTCATATTCTCAGTGATATTATTCGCTTTAGCTGCATACGTTGGAGCAGTAGGAACTTTAGGCGTCGGTCCCGCGGTTATCGGTTTCTTTTGCTTCTCTTTAATTTTTTTCTTCGCCTTTTTCTTATTAGTCGACTCCTCTACTAGTTTTCTCATTTTTTCCTGTAACGCAAGTAGCTCCTTTTCGAGCAGTTTCACTTTGTTGTTCTCTTCTCTCCTCGTCCGAATCATCGGATTCCGAGTCTGACTCTGAACCGGACTCGGAGCTCGATGCGGTACTCGCCTTATCCATATGCATGGTCACGTGTACTGGCTCGTCGGGAATTTTCGCATACCTGTATGGGATTTATAAAAAAAAATTAAATCTATACATTCACGATAAAGCGATGATGGCGCAGTGGATAGTGCGGCCGGATTTCGCGTGAATTTACGCGGGGTCAAACCCGCTTATCAGACTCTAAAATCAACCTGAGCACACTTTGAAGGAAAACTTCGTGAGGATACCATAGCATCGTGGTAGGGGATTTTCTAACAATATTCATCTGGGAGTAGTTACCACCACCCTTAAGTACGAAAACCTGTCGCTAAATACCAATAGACGTGTTTCGGTGGCATCATTTGAAAACCAGTATTCAGGCTTATTGTGTTTACAATCCTGGACCGGATCGTCACTTAACATCAGGTGAGATTGTGGTCGAGGTAATGAGACATACCGTATATTTTAAAAAAAAAATTGTTCATTGAAAGGGAATCTCACCTCATTTCAAAAACATCTTGCAGTTTACGCGCCATAGCAACGACATCATGATCGGGCGGATTGTATTTGTAACAATTTGTAAATATTAGACGGACGTCTGCAGCGAATTCCGCTGCCGTTTTGTACGCTCTGCTGTCCATCTTCTGTTTCACGGTACCAAGATCCATAGGTTTCTTAATTATATCAAAGTAATCATGTAGTCCTAATAATTCCGCATCGACGGGTTTATAAAACGGCCATGCGTAACCCTGTGAAAAACATTTAAAATAAAAAAAATTAAAGTTACACCGATAGGAAGGGTAAAATTGAAAAACAATCATAATTACTAACAGAATGTTTCTTGGAGAATAATTCCTTTAAAATTTCATTGCAACTCTTCAGGGCATCAGATAGTTTCTCTTTATTCTTTGCCAATTGAGGAGTGATAACAGAATGATGAGAAGTGCCGGCGCCGCCCACGCCCGGTGATAAGCCACCCATTTTAAAACTTTCCTCTCCTGTCCTGCTTGTCTATATTAGAAAAATAAACAAAACATATATATATATTTGTTGCCTGTCTGCCTCGGTGGCGCAGTTGTATTACGGTGCGACTGTCGTTCTGAGGTCTCGGGTCCGACCCCCGGGTCGGGGTCAAGAGGTATTGGGTTTTTCTATTCAGTAACATCCCAGAGTTTGGAATTTGTGCCCGATATGGTGACAGGCTCGCCCCCTGTCACATCTGGGACGGAACTAAGCTCGGCGGAATGTGGGGGGTGTAGTTCGCTATTTAACCTCTGCCTAACCCTTCGTGGATAACAGGCGTGAGCTTATGTTATATATATTATATACAAGTCAAGTTTGTAATTACACTACTTGAATTTGATTAAGAACACAGTATAAGTTATTCACCACTCGTCATCTATACTATAATATTGTCTTTGATACTATTAATGAATTACAATTGAATACAATTGAAGCGTCTGTAATGTCAAAACATTTTTTTTTTACTAAATAGATATGAATGTATATAGGATAAGTATAGCAAAAATACAATTTTTATAATTTTTACCGTTTGGGTAATAATGGATGGACCGATTTTGACGGGACTTTTTTGGTAGATATCTGAAGTTACTCGGGGTACTTTTGATATTCAAAAATACTTAGGGGTTATGCGTAAACAAAAAAAAAACTCATGAAAATTTGAACAAAATTCGATTCAATGCAGTTTTACGGGGAAGTGCTATAATTTATGAAAAATATTTTTACTTTATCATAGTAGTAAATTTTTTTGGTATATTTTTAGGGTTCCGTATAAAAAAGTTAAAACTCAATGAAGAATATAAGAAACGCGGGCACAGCCGCGGGAGCGTGAGTATGTAATCACGTTACTTGAATCAGAAAAAGTATTAAATACACTTAGTATGGTTTATTCAAAACTCTCATCAATACACTACTAATGAATAAAATTGAAGTGTCCGTAATGTCATATATATCTTTTTTTTCTAAATATGTATATACAATACCTATAACAAAAATACAATTTAATAAATTTTTGTCTGTCTGTTTGTTGCGGCTAATCTCGGAAGTGGCTGGATCGATATTGACGGCATTTTTTTTAGTAGATGGCCAAAGTCACTCCGCGTTACTTAAGGTACTTTTAATTTTAAATAATAATTAGGTTACCGCGCAAAAAAATTAAAACTCACGAAATTGTAAATCAAATCTGATTCAATACGCAGTTTTACCGGCAGGTGTTTCGAGTTTGTGAGAAATATCTTTGCTTTCTGTTAGTACCAAAATTAATCTCAGGAAAGTTATTAGGATTCCATGTAAATAAATTAAAATTAATAAAATTGTGAACAAAATACGATTCAAAGGACAGCTAGCTTCATCTAGCTATTATATCAGGCAGTTTAGAATACATGAAACGCGGACGGAGCTAGTTAAGCTCTTGAGCACTAACCTGGCGTTTACGCCAGCATTCCATTGTCTTCCTATTGTCTCATTTTTATGGGTGATCGACATATTAAAAGTAATATATCGCTAACATTAATAATTCATTGATACAAAACATAGGGAAGACCTCTCTAAATCTATCAAATTTGTAAGAGCTAGTTTTCGCCTAGTGGTTGAAATCAGACCATTACAAACAGATACTCCTATTTTATTTATTAGTATAGATTAAAAACATTTATAATAGTATAGAACGGGAAAGATTTTGAGTATCATGTCCATTCGGAAATTTCCCATTTTGTAGTAAAAAATTAATTACATAAAATAAGAATGACATTCAGATGGCGCATGGTTATAATAATGGCTAATAAATTTAATACTAACAAACAAAGGATGGCGCACCATACCTTTTTCTGACGACCACTTTCTCTTCTTGTAGAAATTTTAGCAGGTTTAGGTCCGCTCTGCTGGTCCGTGGTCGGAGTCGTGTATCCACCTTCAAATGAGCTACCCATGGGCGTGGTCGTGTCTGCTTTTCTTTTGACGCCCTTTTTCACCTTGGATCGATGAAAATAAACGTGAATATTTAGACCAAAACACTACTTTGTTTAATGAAAAATATGAACAGAGAGTAAAGGATACAACGTACCTTGACAGGTTGAGTTTGTGATAACGTTACGGCAGGGATAGTCGATACTGGCGGCACTGTAGGTTGCGCCACGTGGAAACTTGAAGGTTGCGTCGCAACCTATATTCAAAATAAAATACATCTTATCAGGTAATGTTCGTAAATTAGACCACTTTATTTGCTTCTTTTTTTTTTTAAAAACCAGTGTTATAAATACGCAGATAATTCAAAAATCTGAATTTTATTGGAATTGATAGTGTGTGAAGGAAAGGTCGCGGGTCAAGTGATATTGGGTTTTTCTACTCAATATCATCCCGGAGTTTGGAATTTGTGCCCGATATGGCGACAGGCTCGCCCCCTGTCACATCTGGGACGGAACTAAGCTCGGCGAAATGTGGGGCGGTGTAGTTACGCTATTTCACCTCTGCCTAACCCTTCGGGGATAACAGGCGTGAGCTTATATGTACAATTTAAATGATTAAACCACACAATATTAAATCACTGAAGTCTGTGTAAGTGATTTCTAGTATTTGAATTTTTTTTTTGTAACAACAGAGAAAACTGGATGTGCCGAGTTTACGATTTTCTGTATTTTGCGCGGTTCACATTTAAGGGAGAAGACAATAATAGAGAATTTTCTTGGAGTGTAATTTCTAGTTATATAAACTTAAGATGAAATTATTAGTTGTAATTTGCAAATCTATTCGAAGAAGGGAAATTCAGAGATCTTAAAAAAACACTCTATAAAGGTAAATAAAAAGTTCTATTTTATGTAAACCTGTATCAAACAGGTAAAACATGCTGTGTTTTGGGATTATTATGGTTAAAGGGATTAGTTTAAATTCAAAAACTATTTTCAATTTGCTTGTAAAAACGTATTTTATTTATTAATTTCACTGAAAGTCAGTGATTATTTTTAAACATATACTTTTAAAATAATTTTATTTTCAATACTGAATAAAGTCGAGAAAATATCGTAATCATCGTTTGCGCAAATTCAAATTATTGGTATAAGTTTTCGTGGTTTCGTATTTTAAGTTATAGAGGTTTTTGACTCTGGAGGGAACGGAATAGGAAATATTTAACTTTTAGAGGTTCTACTACATTAGTTTAAAGCAGGGGTTCCCAAAGTTTGCGCCGCGGCGCCCTGGTGCTCCATAGAAAGTGTAGAAGGACGCCGTGAAGTGATTCTCTTTTCTATTCGCCAAAACTTCAACTTAAGTGTTCGCGGGTACAAAATAAACATACTTGTCAATTTTAAATTCTTATACATAAACAGTTTAGATTCATAATGTGAATGTTTTAATCATTGTGCCTATATACTTAACTGGTATCATTGTCCCTGTCTATTTCGACCAGTTAGATATGTTAGGGCGCCGAGACCAAATAGTAAACATGTATGTGCGTGCCACAGGTTGAAAAAGATCGGGAACCCCTGGTTTAAAGGGTTTAATTTAAAACTGATTGATGATTTGATGATTGTTTGATTGATTTCAAGAATATGATATCTTAACTTTGCCCTCCCAATACATCTTCGATAACTTAATGCATATTCGTAAAAATTTAGACAAGCTAAATCTAGTGAAAGATCGTCATAATTTTAATGTTAGAAGTAAAGACAAGTTGACCGGAACCACACTTTAGGCTAAGTAAGTGTAATAAAAGCTTTATAGGTAATAGTATTCGGTTTTACAATAAGATACCAAGTAACATTACCGATTTACCTGACAATAAGTTCGAGTATTATGACAAGCAAGTCTTAATCTCGAAAGGTTATTACAGGGTGGATCATTACGTGAACGATAGTGATGTCTGGAATTAACCCACATCTCTGTGCTCCCGCTCACATTAGCTAAGACTATGATTTGTATAGTTTAAATATGAAAAAAAAAATATATATTATTATATATTTATAAAAAAAATTAACCAGATCGACTTTCTCGCCGGCTCTTCTCGGCTGGGTTGTTTTCCGAACTGGTGGTAGTGTTTTAGACGTTCATAAGCGCCTTCTTAGGGCCTCAATTGAATTTTTTTTTTTTTATTTCCAATACCTGTTGGGGTAGGCCGGTGTGCGTGGCGGGTGGTGTCGGTTGCGGCGTCGTTAACGCAGGCGCTGTGGTCGTGTTGGTGGACCCGACGAGTGCGGGATGCGGCGGCGCTGGAGTCGCCTTCACCGTGGCGCGAACACTGGCGCCCGTACTTGGCGTACTTCCTGTACTACCCGTACTACCACTCGTGCTCGTACCGCGTTTCTTCACACTGGCACCACCCTTACCGGCGGCTTTCGATAGCGTCTCGATCTCCTTCTCCTCTTTATCCATTTGAGCTATCTGTCAAACAAACAAAAAATTAAAATAAATTTCCTACATAGAAAACCTGACTATTTGTTACCAATACAACAACAATAGCAAAAGGTCAACTTTCGACGACTTACCCTGTTCAGAAACAACTTCTCCAGCGTCTGAGCCATTACGACGACGTCTTCACCTGGTTTATTATAAACATAGCAATTTGTAAACATTGTATTGAAGTCCTGAATACATTCCTGAGCTGAATAGTAATAGTTGGACTCAAGTCGTTTTTTTATTGTTCCCAAATCCATTGGCTTCTTGATTATTTTATGGTAGTCCTTGAAGAGAAAATAAAAATTATTATAATATATATATAACACGCTTAACTATATATTGATATATAAATGTCTGACGTACAGGCAGATTAAGTTTTTTAGCATCGACTGGCTGATGAAAGGGCCAAGCGAATTGATGTTTCCATACAGCCTTCATTACAGTTTTTTGAAGGAACTGTAGCTGATTCGTCATCCGTCCTTGTCTACGAGGCGTCTCATCCGGCGGTGCCCCATTGACTGGCTCCACTGTCGGCTAAAATAAAATATATAGCATTACATAACTTGTTATTTGAAATTATATGGTAATAATTACAGGCAATCCTTGAGTTACTTCGTTTCGAGATAATTCAGTTCCTTGATACTAAAAGATACGTCAGTTGTTTCAATTTACGTCTTAGGGTAATCCCCTTGTCGCACGTCATCTGTGTTCAGGGGAAGTCATGTTCTATGGACGAGACATTCCCCACACGCTTTAGCTTGTTTCTTTTTATTGTTAAGAGTTTATTGACTTTTAAGTTTCTATTATGACGTCTAAAGGAGTCAGTAATAATGAAATAAAATAGAAAATGATAATTTTCTAATATATAAATCATATTTTTATGTAACAAATGTAGTTTAGTTTTATGCATAAACAGTCCTTACCCCTTGACACCAGGGCGTTATATATAGTAAAAAATCTCGACTTACATCGTTCTTATTTACATAGCGTGTTTTGAGTGACAAATATCCTGTAAGAACGAGGACTGCCTATAAAATAAAATTTCACAAACTATGGAAACAGCTAAATACCGTGCTTGTCGTCGCAAGGGGATCAACTGCCTGCTGCATCGTGCTGGAATCAGCAATCTACCTGCCAAAATATACAAATACTGTAGTGCATGTTATTTTTTTAAACTGTGTAGTTTTTAGCATCTACCCCGAATTATTGATAAATAACGATGTGACCGAAGATGGTAACATGTTAAACCTAAAGGAAATGGGTCTATAGGACTATTGCCTGTAGATGTCCGGCTACACATTTTCCATTTGAATAACTAACCACGGGAACATTAGAAATTGCCTTATCACCATGCAATATTTCATCACCGTTTACTTCCACAAACACTTAGATTTTTAAATTGATGTTGTATCCAATCACATCACCAATGGACTTTAAAAGTTTTATACATGCTTTTTGTAAATAAAACCTTACATAAAACTCTCACCTCAATAGTAACAAGAGGTTCATCCAATTTCTGACTAAGAGGCATCAGCTATATCCTCTTATAACACTAACACCATTCTATCATAATATAAATGTTTTGGTGGTGCCTTTGCACCTAAAAATACAGTAATCCATACATTGATAATTGAATATGCTACCTGAAAAAATTAGTAAAAATAATTAAAAAATTCATATACTAATTATGTCATGTCAAAACATTAAAATCTGTAAATAATATATTCAGTACTTTATAGCAAAATTACAGAATAATACTACAAAAATTACCTCTTAACTAACTGCAGGGTAGAATAAATTATAAATTGTTCTACCAAAGACTGTTCAACTACTTACTAGTAGTTACTTTCTACCTGAAAGAAAATAGTGTAAAATAATAAATCATTTTAAACAAATTATTATAACAAAGTAGGAAACATTAAAAATTTGTCTTATTTTGTGTGAGTGCATATTTCAATTATCATCTATTCATATAAAATTGTTTGTCCTGATTCATCAATACACAAGCCTAATCAACTGGGGCATATAAATTTTGGCATTACAAGCCTTATATGATAAAAGTAACCACTAAAGATTTTTGGAAATTTTAGTGTAAAATAGAGAATGAATGTTGATGTCAAAGTCTATTATTTTCAAAGTAAGAAGCACTAAATTTAATATACGCATATACTTCGGAATAGAAATAAATAAATAACCACTGAATAGATTTCAGTAAAATGTAACATAGATTGCATCCAGAGGGAGAATATAGGTGGCAAATTGTCTTACTTCCACACGAGTGAAGCTGTGGACACAGCTAGCAGTTATAAAGTAAAGTTTATAGGCTTATTTATATAATTTATATTACAATATAAACTTATGCATAATTCTATGTTCTAAATCTTCTTTATCCACACATCTAGAATATCTACGAACAAAACTTTTAAATGTATATGTAATTAAATAATGTAAATGTATAATGTTTACTTAGTATTATAAATTAAGTATATGAGGGGCTAAAATCACCAGAACAGAGATATTAATGTGTCGAGTACCCATAAAAATAAGACAATAGGAAAACAATAGAAAGCTGGCATAAACGCCAGGTTAGTGCTCAAGGAGTTAAAACAATTTTTTTGTATAAACCAGAAATTAGTTAAAATAGCAAACATTAATAATCTTAAAATTATGGTGGTACTGTCCTTGAATATTCGTTCAAACAGTCCTCGTCATACAGGAATGTTTTAAGTGTAAGAATATGAAATTTCTATAGAATTATTTTACAAAGAATAATCAATTGAATCTTATTTGGATTGTCAATTATAGGCCTGAATACATTTACTAACTATATATTATAGTTGTAATTTGAAAATACAAAACTTCTAAACATTATACAGTCAAAATTATTCTAAAATGAAATCTTAGAATTTTAATTGTCTTATTTTTATATTTTTCTACAAAATATTCCCAAGCATTTCATATAGTTTTTTAAAATATTGTTATTTATTCTAATTGCCCAACTAATCTAAAACTATCATATGAACTTGGATCACTTAACCAACCTACCTGTTAAGTAAGAACCTGGCATTTGTTTTCCTATTGTTATATTTTTCTTTGTATTTGAGCAATTAGTTAACAACGTTAGATGTTCATTTTTCAACAAACATCTAACAGGTACTAGCAAATGAACAAACATATATTGCAGCCTACAAAATGTACTGGTGGATTAATCTTGCTGGAAGCCTTGCTACATAAATCTCACTTATGTTTAAAAAAATTATTGAAAAACTTGAGCATATTGAGTAATAATATAATTAGCAAATATTTGTTTCATAAATTTTATCTAGTTTCATAATTTTAAACTAGTTACATATTTTAGAGCATTTGGCTATAGTTATATATGGGCTTTGCTTTAACAAAAATATACAGTATTTATTGAATTAAAAATTTTAAGTACTTAATTGAAAATGAACTAATCTTAAGGTTAATTAGTTTACGTTACATTTTTGGTTACTAATCATGACATTAATTGAATATAAAGAAATCATAATAAAGAGAGAATTATTTAAAGAGATTATGTTTTTCACCAATAAATATTTAAAGATTTCATAGTTTCTTGTTTTTGTTGTAAGTATAAAACTGGCATTTCCATAAAAAAAATTACATTTTAGAAATGGATTGACCCAGAGTAAATGTTAATATTAGGTTTTAAAGGACAACAAAACAAAATATAACATTTTTTTTTCAAATAGAGAAGTTTTTTTTACTAATTCATGTATACATATAAAACCTATTTTTAAATACTCTAATATTTAAGAGTTACATATCACAATTTTAACCTTTTTGTCAAATTAAAAGGCCTATTATGTAAAAAAATATACTTAGAGGCCTAAAACTGTCTTACCAGATCTAACATTTCAAGATTGAGCTATGCATGGAAATAATAGAAGGTAAAATTAAATCATGTAGTAGACTGGCTACCTTACCACTTAATCATAAAGGTTAATAGAATATATTAATAGAAAATAATAATTGTTTCTATTTGTATATTTATAAAATGCAACATCAAACCTATTTATCAAATATTTGTGAATATTCCTTTCTTTTGGGAAATAGTTTGTTGTGCAGAGTAGATTTTTTTTAAAGTGCATTTTAAAATTTGTTCTTAATCATTATAGAAGAAATTCTTGTAAATGTAATAAGAAACATATACATGGAGGTATCTTATTTTAAACACTTGATAATAGAAGCTAATATTAGAAATAAAACAAATTAACTTTTTATCAATGAGGTATTTTTTAATAGCATTTAATATACTTATTAAATAAAGTATTTCTAAAATATAAAAAAAATTGTAGATTTCTGTATTTGCTATGTATACTGTCTCTAGGAAAATGTATGTAAAAGTAATAAAAAATCCTTTTAAAACAGAAATGTATAACGTTTGTAAAAGTTACTTAGTATCAGTCTATCCTTTATGCAAGATTTAACTTGAAGTTATGAGCAATCCAGGTTTTCAAATTTGATCACAACTTATTCAGAGTATTATTATAAGAGATAATCACAGAACATTACAATAAGGTACCAAGTAGCATTTAATATGAATCAATATGCTAGAGGGAATGAATTAATTTGACTTTTTTATTTTCACAAAATAATGTATTGCTCAATTTGATTTCCTTATATCACAAATACTGTATTACTATTTACTTTACACCTTTAATTAATTTTTTTCATCATCATCGTCATCCTGCCCCCAATATATTATTTGGGATCAATACAGTATATCTTCATACTGCGTTGACCCCAAATAATAAATGTATTTTTTCCATACATCTCTATCAGTCACCACATCATCATTCACAATTTTTGACTTAATATCTTTCATAACACACTTCATCAATATTTTCTTTGGACATCCTCTCCATCCCTCAACTTTCATAGTCATCACAATACCACTTTATTTCATTTTTATAAATTCTCAATGTTAACCAACAAATATAACTATTGTACATGCTTGTATAATCCTAGCGACAAATGATATATAAGTAATATTGATATTTTAAAAACATATAAATAAAAATTTTAATTAAATAATAATATGAGATATTTTGTATCTTTTATAATGTATAGTATATTTAGGAATTTTATCACAGCGGAAAACAATATGAATATAAGAACAGATTTATTAAGTACAGTGAACTAAAATAAATTTTAATGCTATAATTTAATAACTGGGCACGCTTTATGATTACTAGTACCAAGACTAATATATATTACGAAGATACTGCATTTCATCATTAAAGCCAAGTAAATCTCTCACAGGGATTCTTTTATGTTGATATGTGATACATTAAGACAGAGGTTCATTTATAATAGTCCATCAAAAATATTTTTTTTTCATAATATTCTAAACCACTTGACATGCAACATGCATGAACATCTATAAAGTTTTACTTATATTAATGTGGTGACTAATAAGATCCAGAACCTTCTCCAAGAACTCAATTTGAACATGCTACTAATTACGAACAAATACAAACAACCACAAACTTGAACAATGTAAACAATATTACAAACTTATTTTGAATCGGCCCATCATTCCTATTTTAGGAAGATATTTAACAAAATGTGGTTATTTCATAATTCGAATGAACTACCTTTGTGCAAGTCTCCAGATACGGCCCAGCTTCCGCTTATTCTACGGTTTTAACGAACATGATTTTTAAAGTAAACAGTACATAAAACGAATATTAGAGTATTAACGACGGGATTTAATCAACTTTATACCGAGTTTGGAGCACCAAACCATTGAAAATCACCTATAAAGAGGCCATGAAACCAATATTCACTTATTTACACATATAACGCCGTATGCCGTCTATACTAATTTGATATCTTTAAAATGCGTATATATAGGCTCCAAATGCTACAAAAATTAGATAAAAATACGTGTCTAAAGCTAAAAATTATCAAAAAGAACTTACGAAGAAATATTAATGCCAATATGGCGGATGAACTAAAAATACGATGTTTGAGAACTTCTTCAATAACAAATTATATCGATTTGCGGGAACTGTGATATCACTCCACACAAAAAACTAGTCCTTAATTAATTCATATACCAGCAAATTCATTGTTTATTAATAATTAAAATCACTGAAACGTATAAACAACAAGGAATAGCACAGCACGAACTCCAAAGATACAACGAACTTCAGACATGGCGGCTAAATAAGAACGAATAGCGTCTCTCATCATGATAAATAATTTTCATTCGTTAATCTAAAAATAAGCATAGAAAAATGTATGACAACAACATATTTTAATTTCTCGTTAATAGATAAACGAAAAATCCATATAAATTCAGAGATTGAATAAGATGCATCGTTTGTTAATTTAGAGATCTTCAATTTTGCTTAAAATTCCGCTTTGCAAATTTTAATGGTGCTGCCAATACAAATTTTTCAAGCGGGATAGTAGATCTTCAAAAAGGTACGTTTTTTAAATTATTGTCCAATATTGCCAATTTTAAATTAAATATTGGAAAATCCGAAAAAATATTGTTAGACAAACAGTTTATATAGAATTAAATATTTTATGCTAAATTAAACGAAGTGAATTTTTTATTACCATCGTTGCAATAAAAATAGAAAACTTTTATATTTGCTACTTTTTTAGTAAGCCATGAGTTTTGAAAAACATTGCGAAACTGAATTAGCTATTCACCCCTCTGGTTCACACTACCAACACCTATAATTACCTTATACCTAAGTGAAAGTTTTGGCGTTATATTTGACATGTAGTAGTTCTTTGTTAGTTATTTATTGTACACTAATAAAGTGTATTCAAAATAATAACACGGTTCATGAATTCTCAATTGTCACAAAACTCCCTGGAAGGATAAATATCCATGTTTTGTTGGTACATCGAACATTACATAAAATAATAAAGCTGGGCTAAGGATCTTATATTTATTTAGATTGACTTTGATTATTGTGCACAAATGAAGAGTACTTGAAAGAATTAAAGGGAATGTAAATATTGGGGTGTCACTAATATCTCTACGAAAATTATAACAGAAGTTTATAAGAAGGGTATATTACTATTTACTAGGTTTTCTTTAAGGTATGAAGCTGGTATTGAAATTATAGCGACCGTCTACACCACAAGTTTAACGTACTTGCATGATTTATTGATAGAGTAAAAGTAATAATTTACTTTCCTCTCCATGAGTGACACACCAAGACCTAGATGTGGAATTAAGTACACGCATGTAATTTAAAAATGAATAGCAGTTGAATATGATAAAATTAACGATGAACAAGAAACGACATGTCTAAAAATATTTTTTTTTTACCAACAATCGGTAGGTATCAGACTATTATTACTAGATCGGTACCTGTTTGATGTATAATTAAGCATTAATGTTTATTATAAGACTTTTAATTGTTTTGCAATTCGTTGTAGTTACACGTTTAAAATCAATATTATTTATCAATGATAAATAATAAAAGAAATCTATATGATAAACCATTCTGAAATCGATGTTTAATAAGTAGTTTTTTTTGTTGTTTAATATAGATCATACCTAAACTGTAGACGAAAAAAATGTTTTTTTTTTTTTTTTTTTGTATTTCTACTATAGAAATTGTGTCACCATATCTTCCCGTGGGTGTCGTAAAAGGCGACTAAGAGATAAACCAGGGGAGGGCAGCACGCCCCACCTTAGGGACTGGTTAGGGAAGACTCACGGAGTTTTGAGTTACCGCCTTACGCAGGTCCTGACGGGGCACAGGTGCTTCGGCAGCTACCTGAATCGTATAGGGAGGGAACTCTCTCCATGTTGTCATCACTGTGCCGGTGGAGTCGTCGACGACGTCGAGCACACGTTGGTCGTGTGTCCCGCGTGGAGGGAGTCTTTAGGGACTTGGCGTCCGACGTGGGTAGGGACCTCTCCGTACTTCACTCGTCAGAGCGATGGTCGGGAGTTCTAGGGCTAGGGTCTGGGCGGTTAACGCGGTTGAATGCTTTGCGACCCCATGTTGCTCCATCAAGGTGGCGGGAGGAACCGGGGGGTTTAGTGGGTAGTGGTTAACGGCGCTTCTCGTCGCGAGTCCCACACTAATTCTGTGTGACAGCCTCTCACGCTTGCGTGTGAGAGACTGTCACACACCATCGGTCGATTCCAGTCTTTCCCTGATTGGGTACGTCCCCTTCGGGTCAGGCTGGACAGCAAGTGCGTAAATGCATTCCCCACGAAAAAAAAAAAAAAAAGGGTCTGGGCGGTAGTCTCTTCCTGTTGCGAGTCCGTCATACTCGCAAAGGAGGATGCAGAAAGGGAGAGGCAGCGGGCAGCGCTCCCGAACCGTGTGAGGCGTGTCGCACGCCATAGCACCGGACGCAACCGTCCGGGCGCTCGCCGAGGTCGCTAAGCCTCGTAAAATAACTTGACATCGGACCTCTCGCGAGGTATGGCTTTGTCAGGGCTTCCGAAGAATGCATGTACATGCGCCACCAGAAGCCCTGACATCGTTGCGCCGGTTAGGGACATCGTGGAGTGTTTAGTCAGTCGGTTTTAATAGGAAGCCAACATGGCACGCGGGTCATCACCACGAAAGATGGCTTCGTCTGTCGCACGGAGCAGCATGTATTCAAACTACGGTTATTGCATACGTCCGTGCGTTCAATGAGCAGATTTCAACCGCATTAACAAAAAAAAAAGGAGGAGGGCAGCATCCTCTGAGCACCACAAATCGCCAACCCGCCAAGCGTGCCGATTATGTAACTTCCTCCTTTTTTGGAGGAGACCTATGTCTAGTAGTGAACTCTTTTGATAGAATCAATCATTATTCCATGTTCTCTGCGTTGACATCCTGTACGATAATAATTATCGTTATATAAGAACACTTATACGATGGCCGGTTTTGTTTTTGAAGTGAAAATTTCTGTAGCGGCGGCGTTAAGCTATTTTCAGTACGGAAAAAACTTATAGATTCATACATATGTAGGTAGAACAGACAAATGTTAGGTTATGTTTATAATTCCAATCAACAAATAGTGAAATTTAAAGCATTTTAAAAATTTCGAGTATTTACTTCTGTCAGCAGTCGCTATGGCTTTCCCATCGCTAGGTTTTTTTTTAATATTTAATATTTTAATTGTACGAAAATTTTATTGTAAAAACGATAATCTTTACGCGAAAACACGATAATTTGATTTTCGAAGTTGTTTTGAACTAAAACAGATTTTTGGAGCTCGTGGCTTATTATGGATGTCACGTTGCAGTCTTTGTATTTAATTCAATAACTTGTAGTAAATAGCTCCATATTACGTAATTTTGGTGGCGTTCTACATGATGTGGTGTGCTTGTTAAGAACAAGTGTATCGAAAATAATAACACGGAATATGAATTTTGAAATCCCCCAACAACTCCATTGAAACGTTTAACAAATGTCCAACACTTTTTGTTCTTCTTCTTAATAATGGCAATCTGTGTACACACAAGTTGTGTTAGTGCCATGTAGGTAAGATGTATTTTCAATCTTGTAGCAGTGTTACCAATCTCCAGCAAAACGAAGTCGGATCCTGGTCGTACTTTCCATAGAGCTTTTTCGATATTTATTCCTATCAAACATAGAAAAAATTAAATCAAAGATAACACTATTTTACTTACGTGTGATGGCAAATCGTTGACAAACGTTTTCAATTGGAATAAACAGAGCTTTTTTCTTTCACAGATTGTACGTATAACTAGAAGCATATTTTTAACACTACTTTGAATTATTTTGGAATGGTTTTTGTTTTCGTTGGATTGCCAAAATAAAAAATCTAAACAGATTGACAAAACTGTTTCACGCTAGTAATGCCAACATGTCAAAATCAGACTTCAGAGGTAAAATAACTGTAACCGGTTTGTATCTTTGAGTGACATTATCTTTGTACTGTCAATGTCATTCTTGTTTGGCATTCGGCTACTGCCAAATATAAAAGCAAAATTTACTTTCACATTACATAGATACCCGTCCTTCAAAACTTTGCTTCGCACTGTTTAATTTTGCTAGAAGGAAACTATGTAAAAGTATTAACAGAATTTAATATTGTAGCAAGCTTTAGAGTAGGTGGTTTTCAGATATTTTGCAGGTATAAGAGATTTTTGCCACGTTTAGCCTGTGAGTACAAATTATATAAAATCTTTTTGGTATTTATTTTGTTTTCTATAAGTATTATTTTATTATAAAATTACTTACAAAGAAAAAAATTGTATGATATTTTTAATTTTTTCTAATAGTATTGCCATTTATCATGCCGTATCAATCAATCGAAGTATATTGCTGTCAATAATTCATATGACTTATAGACATTACATTATATACAATATATATAATAACTTTTGTGTTATGTAAGCAATATTGTTGTATATAATTTAATCTTACAGGTAATTTTTATGAATGAAATTTAGTTTTATGTCAGTACATTACATCATACACATTTACAATATCTTAGAAAGGGTGTGTTTATAATAAAATAATTTGAAGGTTTAGACTTGTAGAGATTGCTCCAGTTTTTTAACTTTCACTTTTCATGGTGTAATACTTGTAGCAAAAAAGTTGTAATGAAAAATTATCAATGAAGAATACTTTCTAATTTTTATTTATGAATTATTATACATGTATAGTATAATTTATTATTATTAAAAAATTGAATGTCAATTTGGTGATCATAATATTAATGTATTATAATTCAGAAACAGTATAATTTAATATTATAGATAAATAAAAATGCTATTATGACTGGAAATATTTACTTGTAGGAGAATATATAAAAGTTTTAAAATATGTGTATTAGGTAGCTTTAAAAAAATACGTTTTTAACTTGTACTCTCCTAAAAGCTTAAGGTGGATAGGAAAAAAAGTCCTTGTGAAAGTTGAACACTGTTACTTAACTCTTAAAGGTCTCTATTCTCATTTTAGTTTCTTATATATTTAATATGGGAATTGTTGAATGTTAAAATAAACTGGAATTACAGCTGTTCATTTTTTTTAAATAACCATTTTATATTCAGAAAGCTGCTTTTTTAAAGCTTTCCAAATCTACTTAATAAAGTCTGATTAGGAGGAGTCTGAGGAGTCTGATTACCTTGATTAGGAAGTTAATTGAATTTATTGTAGCAATAAATCTCTAGATTTTAAATGACAAATCTGACTTTAGTGTGGATTTTTTTCTTGTCCACCTCAAAAATTTGGGAAGGTAAGAGTTGAAAAAAATTTTGAAAACCTGATTTATATATAAAATTATTTAAAGTTACCTAAGTTTCTTGCCATGTGGTGATGGCTATGAATAGTACCACCCTACATCTTCCCATGGCTGTCATAAAAGGTGACTAAAACCTAAAGCAGGATGGGCAGTGGCATCCTCCGAGTTCCACAAACACCTATTTCGACTGCCAACTTGCTTGTCAAGTGTGAAGATTATGACAATCACCCACTTATTCTTTGTGGTGACCTATGTCCAACAGTGGATGTCTTTCAGATGAATGGAAGTACGGAAGTTTCAGTAAGCCTTAAGTAAATCACATTAGGCCCGCGTACATACATTGTTTCCCAAATCAATAGATGTATTTTACAGTATAAACAACACAAAAAATTTAGAAAGTTTTGGTATTTTTAATTATGTCATTGTGTAATATATATTATTACATTAAATATTCACAACAAACAATATCTCTAAAAATAAGCAATGTGATAATATTGCATTGATAATAAGCAATATTAATATAATAATAATAAATATATAGTAGTAATAATAATGATAATAAATGCAATTTTCATAGTAAAAACTCAAAGGAATTGTGGATAAGATTAAAATATAGTTCTATTTATTAAAACATTTTTTTTCAACCTTATTTTTTAAATGAAACTTTGGAACATAAAAACCAAAAAGCCAATATGCAAACCTATTTTATATCATGATTTTATTTATTTTAGTTTAAAAATTATAAAATGGGATACAATTTTTTTAGATTTCTTATGTCTGTCTTCTGGGATGCTTGCTATTTGTCAAAAATAGACCAAAATGCAACTTCTTTTTCAATTTTTTTTGGTTGGGTAAATAATTCTGAAACTTTTTTATGATATAGTACAAAAGGTAAAAAGTTTTAGCCAAATAGAAAGTGCTTGGCTTCAAAAGTGATTAAATTGTCATGGAATGCCCCATGTAAAAAAAATAAAATGGATTCTCACGCGGACAGAATCGTAGGCACAAATAGTATATGATACTTAATACTCTTTATATTAACTTATATTCTTTTCAACTGTGAGTTTGATAAGAAGGTAAACATAACTTGTACGTCCATTGTATGTCCATGTTTTATAAATGAATACCTACTTATTTTAATAACATTTAAGACGTCAATTTTGAAATAGTTTGATTGTGACTGGAAAGTAATAAATATATTTAAACAAGTGTTTTAAAAATAAAATATAATAAGTAAGCGAATCTGAAACAATAGGACCTGAAAGAAAAAAATATTCCAACTATAAAATGACTTACAGTTGTCAATAACTATGTATATACAATATACAATAAACATTGGAAATAATTATAGAGACATATTTTTTTAAAGTGAAACTTGTTTGCGCGCGACTAGTGTAAAATTTCGAGGTCGCAAAACAGGATAATAAAACTTGGGTGTCAGAACAATAATTGTGTTAGGGTCAATATTTTTTAAACGTCGAATTATTCTTTTTTCCTCTTTTTGCTATATTCGTTCTTGAGGAAGTAAGCATAGGACTTACCTCTTAGAAAGTGGTCATACAATTATTTTTATCTATTTCTCACTCTATGATAGTCATCATTCCTTACTAATTAATAATTTTTCGTATAAATATAAAATTAAAGATTGTCAAAGAGGTGTCACTTCTAACACGTGTACACACGTTCATTTTTCTATTTATATTCGTGTAAAATTTAAATTTACACAGAACTCTAATTACTACAAAAATTTGGTACTTTGCTTACTTATAAGAAAGCAAACATGTTTCTTATAAATTCAAGCAATTGCCAGCAAAACTGACTGTTAAATCTTTTTTTTTTCAGCTTTTTGTTTTCTTTTTAATGTGGATAATTTTCCTAAAATTATTTTTGGTACCTACTAATAAAAAGCAAAAATATTTCTCACAAATTCCAACACCTATTAGTGAAACTGTGCGTTGAATCGGATTTTATTCGAAATTTCATGTGTTTTAATTTTTTTACACGAAGTAACTTCAGCTATATCCCAAAAAGTCCCATCCCGTTAAAATCGGTCCAGCCGTCTCGGAGATAACCCAGAACAAACAGATTATCAAAAAAATAAAATTAGAATATATAGCAGATCAATTGAGTATATTACTCACTCAATTTTTTTTTACTGATTAATCGCTGACCAGAATGGCCTTGACAGCTTTACAAAACTTTGAGGCTTGAGGTTCTTAATCTAAAAATGGTAGCAAGCGCAAGGGCATCTAAATGATACGAACCTCGGTTTGAGATGCCTACCCGTGTTAAATATTTCGCGGAATTTGCCCTAGCTAACCTAACGGTTAGTAAATCTGTAAAGAAAATATGTCCCTTACAGAACCCATGTATCTATAGTGTGCAGGTATGCGTGTGCAGTATAATGCATGTGATGTTAGTGTATTCGGTATTAATGTATCGCGCTGACAACGGCTACAAGAGCTTCCCCAAATGGGGTTCGGAGTATGTCTTGTGCAACTGCCGGAGTGGGACCCGGCGTGTGTGCAGGAGCAAGGTTATCAGCCTCTCCCAGGCGGCGGGAACGATGCTTACGCGGGCGTGAGCGCAAGTACGCTAGGTAATAGCCAAGCCGAGGTTAGCACCACTTTGGTAACCCTTGTGTTAGTTACCTTTTTGCGGCTAAGTGCCTTCAGCACTCGCGCACAAAGTCACGGTGAAGCTGTAAAGGACCTTTCGGTCAGCAGCCTAGTTAGCCGGTTAGCTAGTTAGAAAAAAAGAATTTGTAAGTACGCTTGATTTCTCGGTTGAGCAATAATATTGTTTATGTACTATATACAACTTGTTTGTCACATAATATGTATAGTATTGGATTGCAATATAGATAAAACTGCTTGCGTTTGAAAGTGATAAGGTGGATTGTTTATTTTTGTCAGGTAATTAACACAAATAAGACGCCGATTGTGATAAATCTATTGTGCATTAGAAGACACGTGCGAAAACAATTACTTCGCTTTGTTTTCGTAATTCGACTATAATAATTAATAGAAAAATTGTAGAAAAAGAAACTGATTCCGATATTTTTATTGGTAACAATAAAGATTACATTATATAAAAGGTAGCGTCGATTAATTGGCTTACAACTTCAGAACCGCCGAACCGATTTATATAATACTTTATTTTTAAATCGTAGATATACTATCTGATTAGGTTTTAGTATAATATATTATGTTAAATTGCATGTATTTATATATAACAATTTTAACCTTAATATATAGAAGAATAATATAGAAAAAAAAAAAAACATCGCAAAAATGATTATTATCAGGTTTCTTCTAACGACCCTACATTATATAGGAAGCGACGCCTGTCTGTCCATTAATTGGCTATAAATCGAGAATCAATTCCATTCTATTTGTAAACTTAGATAGGCAAATTATTAATAAAAGTGAAGTAAATAACAATAATTACCACCGGTACATTATCTGGTAATATTAAAATAAGAACAATGTTTATTTGACACACATACATATACGAGTATAGCCGTGAATATTTTTTGAAATATAGAAATATTATTCGCGAGATGAGCCGCGGGAACAGATAATAGCTACTAAAAAAGAGAAAATAAGCCGATAAAAAATAAAGATAAATGTCTTGAACTGTTTTTCTTTGTCTATTTATACTCGTACATATTAGATATCCTAAAAATGATTAATTTGTACTTGAAAGACTTTTACGCCTCCTATATTGCTATCTAAATTAATCTATACTTTTTACTAATGAACCAAAATTGAAGTATCTCTTGTAATTTCAAAAATAGCAAATTTTTACTAAATACGGTTTACTATGTATGGTAACTATACTGAAAATACAATTTTTAAAATTTTTGTCTCTGTCTGTTTGTAATCCCCGGAAAGGTTGGACCGATTTTGACAACTTTTTTTTGCATACGGCTAAAGTTAATATCACCATTCATAAAAAATTGCCACCCATGTCATCAAAAATAAACAAAACATGAACCGTCTAACTATAATTAGAATTAAATAGTATTATGTTCCCCGCCATATTGATATTATAATTGATATTCAGTTCACTACTTTGATAAAATGACTCCTTAATGCAACAGCTAAAATGCTTAGATACTGTATACAAATATGAAAATATTGGTTTTCTTATTTACCATGTCTTAGATAAATATTATTTACTTATACATATACTTATACTATACATATATTTTATATTGTGTCATTTTGTTCAATTTAAATCAACCCGTCATTTTTTTGGTCTCGAATAAGACTAAAATGCATTTATTTAAAACCTCTTCTTTTATACTAAAGACGCCGCGTCTCATTCAAATTGCTATAACTTTTGATAGAGTGGACCGATATATAAAAAAAAAGTTCTGATGTTACCCCGGAATAAGCTTTATAATTTTTAATGTATACCTAGTACTTTCTAATTGATACCTAAATGGACAGACAGACAGACAAGCATTTCCGAAAATGATAGAAATGTCTCTAATTACTTTTTTTTAGCCCCTTGCAATAATTGTTTTCACAATAATCGAAAATGTACAGACACGTGAAATTTACAATTTTATTAGTATAGATGACATAAAGCATAGGCTTTGATTTACTTAAAGATGACTTGATAAGCCCATTTTTCCTTTTTACTTAAGTCATTGTTTTGGATTACATTACATCCTTCCATCCATTCAACCATAAGACGTTCACTGTTGGACATAGGTCTCTCCCAAGATGGTTGATTGCTATAATCGCCACACTTGGCAGGCGGGTTGGCGATCGCAGTAGGTGTTTGTGATACTCAGAGGATGCTGGTGCCTATTTTCGGGTTTTTATCCCTTACTCGCGTTTTTACATCACCCACGGGAAGGTATGGGTGGTACTATTCTTGGCCGGCACCACACTGCCATTGGATTTACGTTATATTTTTGTTTATTTTAGACAAATGGATGGGCATCATATGCATATGGATAGTTCAAATCATGAACACACCAACCACATGGATCACGGAAATATAGACCACGCAATGCACCCTGGTCATATGATGAATATGTCACACATCAAGGACGATTTAAATGTGAGTTACGAAATTATTGACTAAAGATCCTTCGATCACAGTTGTGGTTATAATAGACACCTTATAATATAAACATAGTTATTAGTTAATTTATGTAGAAAACGCTATTGTTATTGTACCCGTTTGAATCTTTATGTACAGTCGTATTAATGTTTTAGAAAGGCATTCATTTCCGCGTTAATTATCATAGTTATCTGCATATACAAACACCTAAGTATCAATAGTGTTAATCTTAATTATCAATATTCTTAGATAAGAATAGGCAATTAAACACTACTCGTGCTTGGCTATTGCTAAGTATCTATTGGAATATTATTATAGTTTTCAAGATCAAAGTGGGGCTAATTAAAAAATGAGTAATAGGTAGAGGGAGCCTACCCAGTGAGGCAAAAACTTGTAATACTATGATAAACAATTACATTATTTAGACTTAGTACATGGATCAGTTACCGACATATCCGATTAAAGACATTAATTTGTCCCGAACATCTTTCCAACTTACGGTTAACCGTTCCAACCAAGTATTTACGTACGAATGTCCCCCTATCGCTTCCCACTGTTCCTACTAATTACCGACAAAATTCATTTTTATGACGATCTAGTCACTCCTTTAATAGTCTGAGTGAGATAAGTGATTTAGATTTATTTAATACTAACACAAATACGGCGTCAACATCCTTGAGTAGCCTCTTCTTTAATAATGTCGGTTGTAAGTAGTTGTAATTAATTATAATCTTTCAGTTTTTTAATATTATTTTTTTTTATTTAATTTTTAATTTTAGGTTCATGTAGTAATATGTTGTAATGTAATAGCAAACCACTTGATTTTTTAATTTGTTACTTAACGGCGAGGACCTGTAAATGGTTTTTTGTTTCTAAAGTGACTGTTAACTAACTAATGTAAGATATAGCTGTTGGTCTTCCAACAAATAAATAAATAATCATCGAAGGACAATGGGTCAAAATCATACGAATAACTTACATCCTTGTTGTATACATTAAAAAAAAAACCATTTTATTTCAAAACCGTGCTTAACTACATATATTGTTTAGAAGTAAATATGATGTATACAATGTTTTAGTAGAAATACGTGCTAAACCTTATATATCTTAAGGGTTTTTTTTTCTAACAAAACCATGAATTAGGTTTAAGTAAATATACTTTTGATTGGGCTTTGCCATATTTAGTAAAATATGTCCTCTTCAGTTCCACATAATGGGTTACGTTATATAGCCGATGATGCCTTAACATATTTTAGCACAACGTAGGGGGTCTGGGGTATTTAATAATTTCAATGTTGTTTGCGCAGTTTTTGCAGGGCATATAGGATTCTCCGGGGGGCTTAGTGGGTATTTCCGGACGCTTTACGTCCGGGTGAGTCCCATACTGGTGCGGAGAACGTCCCTCCGCACACCTTACCCATTGCATTGGGGGACTTCGGTCTCACTAATGCAATGGGTAAGGGTAGTGCGTAAATGCATTCCCCTCGTCAAAAAAAAAGGCATACAGGATTATGTACCTACAAATAAACAACTTCGTTTATGTATCGTGTTCGGCTACTGAGATATAAGGTTTATCACACGAGGTCATTAAAACATTGCAATTATTAACTTTGCAAGACCATATTATCTATACTAATACATAAAATTGAAGTGTCTGTTTGTAATGTGAAAATAATTTTTTTGCTAAATATAAATACGATATATCGAAAATACATTTTTTTAAATTTTGTCTGTTTGTTCGGGCTAATCTCCAGAAAGGCTAGACCGATTTGGACGGGAATTTTTTGAAGTAAGTACGCGTAAGTTCGGTTACTTTTACTTATTGAAAATAATTAGGGTTCCACGTAAAAAAATTAAAACTCATGAAATTTCGAATAAAATCCCATTCCGACGCATTCCAGTTTTACTTTAAATTAGTACCTAGGTACCGAAAATAATTAGGGTTCCGTATAAAAAAATTAAAAGGCAGTGAAAAATATATAAAACACGGGCGTAGCCGCGGGCACACATCTAGTATTACTTATACAATTTAGAAATAACTTGTATGTCAATTACAGAATTTCCTTAATAGCAGCGCTATGAATGATCTCGCCTACAAATCAGATTTACTTGCTGACGCTCATCAACATACTGACCAGCATGTGGTCCATGACCATCAGAACCACGGTAGCCACATGGACATGTCAATGACGGTTAGTTGGTTTATTTCAGCAACGTGTGAAATAAAAACCGTTATTCAATATTAACAATTACCTTTTATTAGTATTTTAACGTATAATATTAATGTAAAATGATTGAAATGATCGCGGGCGCGTATAACAGAATATATATGGTATAAATATAGTTGTTAAGGAAAAATAGGAAACAAATTAATAATCTTTCGCATTTAACGAATTATATTCGTCAATACGTTATATCTTTTAATTATACAATAGTCTATAAATTAGGTACCTACCTATTCTAAAAAAACGTGGTGCTTGCGAATTTATTTGTCATATTCGTTCGTTATAAAAATGTTTTCTTAATATATTACCTAATATACTAAAACCATGCAACACTGGTCCATGATTATTGCGAACTTATTTCACAATAGCAAAACATATTCATATACACCCATAACTTGATAATTTCATACTTACTTAAATTATCTTTTTTAGTTTCATGGTGGCTATATAGAAACTATTCTTTTTTCATGGTGGAAAGTAACAGAAGTTGGTGAATTTGTTGGGTCATTCTTTGCAATATTCATAATGGCCTTGTTGTATGAAGGGTAAGATTCAATTATTAATTGTATATCTTTTTGCTCCCCATTATTATTTTTGGAAATAAAACAAAATTGGGTTATTTACAAGTCACGGGAACACAAATTCCTTTTTTTTTCTGTGTATTACATTTTATAACCTATAAACATAATATATATATATATATATATATATATATATATATATATATATATATATATATATATATATATATATATATATATATATATATATATATATATATATATATATATATATATATGTATGTATATATATATATATATATTATATCATTACCGTATTGACTGCATTAACCTTACAAAAGATTATTGTTATTAATACAAGCAACCATAATTAATTATTCACTATTGAGATCTCCAAGCTTTTCAAACGTGACATAAGGTTTTTTTTAAATTAAATTATTACTGTTTTTTTACAGCCTCAAGTATTATAGAAAACATCTGCTATGGAAAACGTATACAGGACTTCAATATTGTGCAGTATCATCCCCCTGACAAGGGTGTAGCGAATATTTGCGCTACAGATGAACCACAAGTTATACAGTTGAGTAATTCTGTGCTTTTATGAAATAATATGACGTGTACCTATAATTGTGATTGTTATTGAGTCTAGTAGAATCAAAATGTGTGATTTTATAGTTGAAAATTAAGAATTTATTTAATTCACTAGCTGTGCCCGCGTGGAATAGTGTCTGTGGGTAGCATTTTTATTTATTTAGGTTAATTATTTTACAAATAAGACACATAGGTATAAATATTTTAATGAGCTATTCCCCCGCGCGGCTGCGCAGCGCTCATCGTAATCGGCGCGGCGCTTGCCAAGTTTCTTACTCACGTTAACTTCAGTTTCACATTTTGTAATGACTCCGTAAATGTTTCATCAGAATATTTTGCCTCTTGTCGCAAACTTAGAAAACATTCACATAAACCTTACATATTTCCATACAAACTTTCATCGCCTATTCTCTATTGTTATTTTACACACTTAAGGTTAAAAGTTTTACAAACTTTGAATATCATATTTATTTACATCGAATCAACAGCCTAAAAAATAAGTTTCAAACTTCTATCTCTAAAAATGACGATACTTGCATACAACTCTTTATCCCCCTTTCAACCCTTTTAAACATTAAAAAGTAGCATATGTCCTTTCTCAGGCTCTAGACTATCTGTGTACCAAATTTCATTTAAATTGGTTCAGTAGTTTTGGCGTGAAAGCGCAACAGACAGACAGAGTTACTTTCGCATTTATAATATTAGTAAGGATTTTGAGAAACGTTTTGTTTTTTTTTAATTGTGAAGTTATAATAAGCTTTTCTGATTTATTTAAAAACTTTACAATCATTTTGAGACTCATATAAGAACGAATTTGACTAAATAAAATGGAGAAAATTATGCATATTTTGACTGAAAAAAAAAACCCAGAAAATAATGTAAAATCAGATTCATTAAATAATGTTGTTTATGAGTTTTTCTAGCTCTATGTTGGGTACTAATGATTATCGTTGTGTAGTGTTTACGTGACTAAAGCAAATTCATATTAAATTAGCCAAAGAGTTGAGTACAACTTTAGAGAATGTGGTCTAAGCAAACTTAAATTATATAAAAAAAAACTTTAATAGATAAATACAGGTAAATCTGTTAACGGTAATTTACGGATTTTTGAGAGCATATGTAGTTGTAACGAATATCGCGAAGCGAAATAAAGCGATGATGGCGCCATTGGATAGTGCGGCCGGATACCGCGTCAATGGACGCGGGTTTAAATCCAACTCTAAAATCGGCCTGAGCTTTCGGTGAAGGAAAACATCGTGAGGAAACCATAGCATGGAGGTGGGGGATTTCCTAATGATGCCCGCCTGAGTTGCTGCCACCCTCAAGTTTGAAAGACCTATCGCCAAATACCAATAGCACACCTATATCGGCAGCATCATTTGAGAACCGGTACCTTTTGGCTTAGTGTGTTTACCATCCTGGACCACATCTGCACTTAACATCAGTTGAGATTGCGGTCAAAGCACTGAGCCTATGCATATAAAAAACGGTCTTTTTTATACTGGCATGCCAATAAAGTACAGTTCAAGAAGAATGACAGAACAGATCCACCATGGCTAAAGGTTCTATATGGTTCTGGATACACATTTACTGATATCGGAACACAACACCTGTTAACGTATCACTGTAGCGGGCTTTTCACAAGTATATGGTGGATGCTGAATTGGCATACCATTCTGCTAACTCAGTGGTCGTCAAGCTGCGGTCCTTGAACGGTATTTGTGCGGCCCGCAATGTCTGTGACATTTTGGTAAACAATTACTCTAAACCGAGTTTACATATAGATAGTGAACTAATTTAAAACATGACCTCATAGGTTTATATTGCCATAATAAAGGGAATTCGCGTTTTACAGTTCATAAAAATATGTCAATTAATAAATCGTATCTACTACCCAATCCATAAAAATATGGCCCGCGGTACTAACTTACATTGTCCGATGTGACCCTTGACCAGAAATGTATGACGACCACTAACTGCTGGGTCTACACTGGCTGACCACGGAACGTGGCAGACAGAAACGTATCAATGTAGCGGGTTTTTTTTTACCATGTGTATGCTAGTCGAGATCCAGGCGGGAACGAAACCCCTACCACCTCACAAAAGCCAAATAAATATGATGATTTCAAATTATTACCTAAATTTGAATTCTATAATAAGTAGAAATTTATTCGTTATTTTTTTGTGAGATTTCGCAGTGTAGAATCTTAAATATGATAAAATGCTATTTTTATACTTTTAAGTTTTTTAAAATGACATGTCTAAATTTATCATCAGTTTTTTTTTAACTTCTTGTATTAATTATAATATTTTATTTTTTTAAGGCCAGTGCCTCATATACTAGAAAGAAATATGTAAGTATACTAAATAGTAGAATAATAAATAATAGTAAGTAATAAGACAAAGTCGTTAGGCCAAATGACATGAAAACACAGAGAAGGTCCTCAAGTCTATATTCTCCATGAACGTACTGCATTCACTTATATCTGGCACTGTGTAATATATACAACAAGCCTTATCTGATCAGTACACTATAGGAGTGTGCTATATATATCGATATTAAATAAGATTCCGATAAATCGAATCATCTGATAGACTTGAGTCCTGTTGATTGATGGAGTTGAGCATATGATAATTCGTAAATATCGATATATCGCATCGTAACGAGACGTTACTAGATGCATATTCTTAGGTTACTTATACTTACCTACTTACATGCTCACAACACTAGGAAAACCTTCAACTGGGTTGTTTTGCGAACCGGTGGTAATGTTTTAGACGTTCATAAGCGCCTTCTTAGGGCCTCAATCAATTGATTTGATTTGAAACATCACATAGCTTTGTATACTTTGATTAATATTAAATATTTCAAAATGTATATTCCATTAGGGTAATTTTTAAATGACTTGAAAAAAGAGGAGGTTATCAATTTGTCTTTTTTGTTATTTTTTTATTTGTATGTTACGCGATTTCTCCGTCATTTGGGGACCGATATGCAATTCTTTTTTATCGACGGAGTTCACTTCCGCGGTGGTCCTATTTCCATCAAATTAGGATCTGATCAATGGAACTCAGGTAAATTGAGAAAAGCCCTCGAATATTATAGATTACACTAGTATCATAATATTCGTTTCCAAAACTACGCAGTAAGCTTCACAGCTATACCTGAAGGTACAAACTTACTATATCAAACGCTTAAAAACAAATTAAAAACAAAACCGACTTTAAAAGAATAAACTATAAAAACAGACTAAAAATCATTATTACTTTATTAATCTGCTTCGTTGATTTTGGAGTCGGTGTCAGCTAGAGTTAATCAATATACTCATTAACAAAAGGAAATAACTGCCTAAACTTTATCACAATTATATATAAGCTAAATAAAGGACTAGGGTGATTAAGAACAATTAATCAAAATCGAATATGTACAATTAGCGACGTACATTTACACTACTTATCCGCTTAATCCACTTATCCGTAAGCTGGCGCCGATTTCAAAATTAACGAAACAGACTAGTAATTATTTATTGACCTTTTTAGTGCATTTTAGTTTGTTTTTTTGAAGTCGCGTTTGTTTTTAATTTAAGCGCTCTCTATCGTAAATTTAAACATTCTTAATTATTATAGCGCGGCATCTATAGACAATAACCTTAAAAAGACGATACTGCAAAGGAAGTACTACATTCGGCCGTCAACGGGGTTTTTATTTTCGAAATAAAGGATTAAAAAAATTAAAATATTTATTATTGAACTAACTTAAGGAAATGAAGAAACAGTATTTTTATTTTAGTCACATATAGATGTTTTAAATTGTCGTATTTTATTACTGTAAGAATAGTTATACAGATAAATGGTCTTTTTGTTATATCCTTTATCAATATTTAACTATGTCTTTAAAATGATTCAAACGTAATGAGTGCTTTTTTTTCAGTCCTACAATGATGAGTGCACCTCACGCATGGCAAACAGTTCTCCATGGTGTTCAAGTTTTAGTGAGCTACATGCTCATGTTAGTCTTTATGACATACAATACATGGTTATGTGCTGCTGTTGTTCTCGGCTCCGCTACTGGTTACTTCCTCTTCGGCTGGCGTGAATCAGTTGTCGTCGATTTCACTGAACATTGCCACTGATATAATGTATCCGATTAATGTTGTTAGTTAAAAATGAGTATTATTTTTTTAATCATTTATCCTCGCTATGTTATAAAAATTTGTAACATTATCATGTTTTAAGAAGAAAGCCTTTATTTAAGTAATTTCAGGCGACATTTATACCAGTTACTTACTTTTAGGAAATATATCATTTATAGGTTTATTATATTTAAAAAAAAATGAATAAAACCTTTGGACACAAAGAGACTTTTATTTAAAAGCTATTTACATGTATTTTTTTTTATAAATAGTAAGAAACAGGCATGCCGTCCATGTTATGCTGTTGTTATCTTAACTGAGATCAGTTGTCAGTAGGTGACTACTGCTGAGGACTGGTATGGTGACAACTCTTTAGAATTTGTGTGAGCATTAATTTGCTACAAAAACAGTTGTGGTTTGATGATTTCAGAGTTGTACAATGTGCCTTCGTTTACTATGTGTAAACCTAAGTTTCATTTCATATTCCTTATTAAATGTATATAATATGTAATTTAATTACATTTATTAAATATAAAATTCAAAGGACAATCAGGAATAATTATTTATATTACATTAATTATCGGATAAATATAGATTAATTATCTGCCCAATTTGAAACTTTCTTGACTTGTATCACTTCTGGTGTTTAAAGGAATGATAGTACAGTGATTCAGACATCAGTAGATAATTAGTGTCAAAGATATACTACATATATACTATATAAAATAATACATATATTACACACACCGATTATGTTTAATGATCTAAATAAAAAAAAAGTTTAATTTCAAATAAGAACTGATTAGCAACAACAAGGTTAATGATAATGCTAAAAGATAGTGAAAGTGCAATTTAGGATTTATGTCAAAGACTAATTTAGAATACATATTAAATATTACTCTTCTTAAGACATTTTATACAACACACGACATTAAAGTGAAACCTTTTTTAGAGGCATTGAACGATTCTCCAATTTATTGATTCGGTTACCTATATTATGACGTCGCCTGACAACATGTTTATTGACATGAGTATGTCAAATATTATACAATGTTGTTTAAGTGCTGGGACTCAGAGATAAATGTACCATGTATTTTCATTATGAATAAATGGTGCTCAGAGCACCAATAGATGTAAAAATCAGACAAATTTGAAATGTTTTAACAAATCACGAAATTTAAACATTAAAAAGAGTTTTTCCAATGTTTCAAGTTTTCACTTCTGTCAGCAGTCCCCATGGCTGCCTAGTTTTTTTTAGTTTGTAGCATTTAATTTTCTAATGTGATATTCATTGTACTTCGTATTACATCAAGGTGTCTATGTAAGCAATGTTTCTTCAAATTTGAACTGCTATTACATTTATAATTACAATATTGGCAATGATAGGGTCTTTCACTAGTATGAATTCTTTTGTGAACTTTTAATGAATTTACAAAGTTTGTTCTGAAAGTGCATTTATCACAGAGATAAGGTTTCTCATCTGTGTGCACTCTTTTATGTTTAATAAGGTTTGAAGATAATTTACAAGTGTATTTGCATCCTGAGAAATTACAAGAATATGATTTATTGCTTTTTGAGTACTTTCTTTCTTGGGATTCTTCACTCCTGTAAACCAAAAGTATTTATATTTTATGAGTATTTTACTGTACAACATTAAATACAGATATATATTTCAAATTTGAAATAAGTATAAAAAGTTAAATATGATTAAAATTAAGTTTTAAATTAATTAAAGTTTTAGTGATATAAAATTATAATATTGAAATTATTTCTTAATTCAATAACTTTTTCTTAATTAGTACATTAATTTTAACCAGAAAATTTGTGTACATTTATATGTTATGCTTTGTATTATTGTCGAAGATAAATTAAGTAAAATATTAATGAATAAAACTAACTTAAATAATTCATTAGTTTCACACTTCACCAAAGCTTCCTGCGCTAGTAATTCTTCTATTACAGGGTTTTCATCAATACTCTGCTTATCAGACTTAAGTTTACATAACATTTGTGATACAATTGATTGCGGTTGTTCACTAAATAAAATCATTTTCTCACTTTTTGGTCTGCCTCTGGCGTTAACCATGTATTTCTTTAGAGACATTGTTTTGGTAAATTTACAGTTTTGAAGTGGATTTTCTCCCATGTTTATATTTGTATCAGAACTGTTATTAATAAATATTCAAAATGATGTAAACATTTGTAATTAAAAAAAAATCATAATTGATTTAGTTTTTAACTTTTTATTTTATATTCTTCCTTTGCGCACATAATAGTGATACGTCTCGAGCCGTTTTTATTTTAGTGTTTCATATAAGTCACACTACGTTAGCAAAATAGTTTATTTATTAAAAATTTACATGTTCTATTCCTAAATGATCGTCGTCAATCTCTATCACAGAATAATATTACTCCTAATCTCTATAGATACAGTTCTTCAATTTTGAAGAAAAACGCCCGATGAATGAAAAATGTCAAAATCGAGTCCACAGACTACTAAGAGGATACTACGTATGTCGAGTCACAATTTTGAATATTAAAGTACGTAGTAATCTAGAAAAAGACAAAAATAATAAACAAGCCTAACTTTTTGACTGTACAATTATGAAAAATATTTTTTTTTACTATCTCATGCTGTTGACTGGATGGGCCTTTACAGCTTCACCAAACTTTGTGGAGTATCTATCTATTAGGAGTATCTATTGCCCGTAGGCACATTTATTATGTGCGCAGAGCGCGGACGAGAAGGGGACCGCAATCGAGAGCAGGAGCGGGTTTCCTGATGGGGCGAATCCCATCTATACGATCAAGACGCAAGCGGAGTACGCGGGTGCGAACGCTCCGGAGCGTTGATATCGGGAACCAGCTTTCTTACGCAAGGAAGGAGCGCGGCGAAAAAATGTGGCCTATTCATTTTAAAGTTAATGAACTATCAAAGTTTTCTATCAAAAGTTTGGCAAAACAATTTTCTTTCTTTGTCGCATATTCGTTTTTAAGGAAGCATGTGTTGGAGATATTTAGGTAAATACTCTTTATAATAATAGAATAACGTGTTAATATATCTTATCATTTGTCATTGTGTAAAAAGTGTGCAAAACAAAAGATTGAATTGATAGAATAAAATGTATTCGAAGATGTTTTCCGTGGTTATTATTTAAAATTCCAAAATCGTGAATCCCAACAAATACACTACAGAGAACCTTATTAACCATATATCAGTACTACCAGATAAAACAATTTGCAGTAGTTTGGTAGATTGCGCAGGGGGCCCCCCTGTTAGTTGAGTTAGTTAGTTTAGTGTGCTTGAGTCTGATTCAATAGGTGACACTATTATTATTCGTCTCTGGACGACACCACAATATTTGCTGGCCACGCCATTGTGTACATACTAATCTATGATTGTCATCTCTGGTGGATAATGGACATATATATTTCTTAATGTATGATATCTATTTCTTACTAATAAATTAAATGTTGCCAAATAAGTTGCACATATAAAACGCGCACTATGTTATAATAAAATTACTACGCGTACGTTTTTTTTTTTCATTTTCCTTCACATAGATGTATCAAATAGAGTTTGTATTATTTCTACTTATTACTCTGCAGGCAAAATGCTATTGCATTGAATAAACGTATAAAATTAAAAAATCAAACTGTCATTGTCATTGTTATCAAAAGTTCCGCTTGTGAACGGATTTCATTGTCCTGTTAGGTATCTAACTACCGGGGTTTAATTACAAGTAGTAATATTAAATGTGATTTGTAATTTAGATATGTCTCAATTAGAGATTTCTTGTGGCTTAGAGTATATAACAACTCCAGACTTGCAGGCCTGTCTTACAGAAGCGTTGCAATGTAATTATGCCTTTATAGTTTCACCGATAATTCATCCACGTTTTCGAAGGCAGCTTGTTGAAAGTGGCGGTAGAAATGGAGGGTTTACTCGATCGGATATGGTTTTATCACCACAAGACTGGACCAATAGAATAGTCGCAAAGATATCTCCTTATCTAAATGTTGACGCGGAGTCTCCGACCGTTAGAAGGCGCCATGAAGACTGGTTAACGGAGGAGTTGTCTTACTGCCGTGGTCTCGGAGTACCTGCAATTATGCTGTCTTTACACGGCAAAGAAACTAATAATTTAACCAGAATTCTTCAGACATATTATGAAACCAGGTATATTTATTCTTTACTAAATGCATATATTGGAATATGTCAATGAAAACTAATGACTAATCTACTATACTGTTTAAGTATGGAGTACTGTTAATATCAGGATTATTCTTATTTTAATTTCTTGTCTCTTCTTTATATTCCTTTAATGGAGGTTATAATATACATATTCAGTGTTTATACTATTCAATACTATGAAATCTTGATTTTCAAAATATACTTTAGTTATTTAATTGTTTTTTTTTAAAGTAGACCTACAGATAATTTTGCTACATTTCCATCAATTTCTTGTTATTTTAGATCTTTTTGTTTCAGTCACCATCCATCATTAATATGGGCTTATGTTCCTATGATATGCAATCGTACATTCAGACAAGCTAATGCTGATGATGAATACAGTGACAGGGCCTGGAATGAACCCTGGCAGTGGTGGTCGAAATTCCATCAACAGTTAGAGTGGGATAAACGTGTAGGTGTGGTATTAGAAATTTCAGCAGATTTGCCATCTCAAGATGTAATAAAGAGGTGGCTTGGAGAACCAGTGAAAGCTATCATAGTGCCTACATCAATATTTCATAACAATAGGAAAGGGTAATCACTTATACTATTTTATATTTCCGACTTACTTTAAAACTCCCTTTGTTTGTTCTATAAATAAGAAAATAATATTGTAAAAAATAATATGAAGAAAATACATTTTATTCTATTGGTTTGTAAATAGAAAACACAGTCAAGGTAGTCTTATAAAATATATTTGTTTCAGATTTCCTGTATTGTCTAGAGCACATCAGCAATTAGTAGTGAGCATGGTGGAACATGAAGCTCAGGTTATAGTCAGTGGGGCTAGAAGATCTAATGTCGAATTCTATCTACAATACCTATACAGACTTTGGAAGAGAAGACCAAACCCTTCCAATGATCCTATGCTGAGTTATGCCAGAGGGTTTGTATTGCTTAAGAAAATAATGTTATCAAAATATAGTTGAGTAAAATATGGGTTCTTATTCGTTTTTTTTAATTAACAATATTTCCTTGTGTATCTTAGATGGGAAGATTACCTACAAACACCACTTCAGCCACTAGCAGATGACTTGGACACACACACATACAATGTGTTTGAGAAGGACCCTGTCAAATATGATCAGTATCAGAAAGCAATTGCACAGGCTTTGATTGATGTGCAGAAAACTAGAGCTTTGAAAAAAATTGTTGATTTTGTAACTATATTTTTTACTTATTACTTTGATAAACATAAAAAAATATTATTTGTTTCTTGTATGTAACTGATATCATGATGAGTAATATTTACACTGTAGTAAAGTAAATTATCTTTTTACATAACTATTTCTATATTCCAAACAAAGGGATGAAGGTGCTGATGAAATAATATATTCTTTGAATTTCAGAATGATAAAAAAGAAATAGGGCAAGGAGATTTCACAGAAGAACAAGTAACTGAAAATCCTATAGTTGTAATGGTACTTGGTGCTGGGCGAGGTCCTCTAGTTCGAGCTACATTCAATGCAGCTGATATCACTAGTTGTAAAGTAAAGGTAATTTCTAGAGGTATCTTAAATATTAGTCAATTGAATAACAATAGTCTTCATAAGAACAGTAATACCCCAAACTTACACGATACATGAGACAGAGTGATAATCATGTAAGTGGAATGTCTGCACGTTGGGATTCAACTTTGCATATAAATGAGGTTTATTTATTTAAAGAAAACAAGAATTTAAACGAAACGTGTTTAATAAACAATGATTTAGTCTTTCACAGCTTCCATATTTTTTTCTTTACTTCTTATAACCATTCAAACTGTTGAATTCAGTAGATTAAATTTCTTTGCCCATTCATAAATTATTATTTTTGCTTCAAAGCATATGATAATTTTCAGTTTAAGCTTCAATGACAGTGTTTTTGTTTTCTTGTTAGGTTCAAATGACTCATTTTTTTGGATGACATAATTAGAGGTTATCGATAAAATGTACTGCTTGGTTCGAACCTGTCTTAAAAGGAATACTAATAGGGCTGTATGGGTGATTAGTTGCGCATGACAATCTAAAAGAAAAACGCGTATCTCCGAATTCGTGTAAAATGGGGTAGCGCAAGTTGGGATATTACTATAGCTAAATACACATACACATAATTACAATGAACTTCGTTTACCCATCTGTTAAACTTGAGAGCAATTTTATATTATTACTATATAGGCTTTTAGTCAATGAATAATTTAACATGTTGGAAGCTTAATTATAGAAAATCCTTTGGTTTTATGTTTATATATTAGTTAAAATTCTTAGAGGGTAGGATCACAAATATCATTTGATTATTTAAGATTATTTGCTTAAAATTGTAGTCAGATTTACTGTTTTATGCTTTGAAATGCCATATCAATTTAATGAAACAATTATATTTTTTAGGTTATAGCTGTAGAAAAGAATCCCTGTGCGGTGGTTGTATTATCTGCGCAAGTGCGTGAGGTGTGGCGAGATAGAGATGTGATTGTTATACCAGGAGACATGAGACAAATAAATCTTTCCCCTAAAGCTGACATTATAGTATCTGAACTATTAGGTAAATATTGTTATATACATATGCATAATTATTTTTTTGCTATATAGTTCTCATTTTCAATGCTCTTTTTGATGTTGTTTTATAACTCTAAATTAAATCTAATATCAGTCTAAACTTGGTAGAGGATTGGAATTTTGAAATATAAAAAATGGGTGCGTGTACTTATGTACGCGCGTGAGAAGTTATACTTCTTTGGCATCATTAAAAAATAGTTTTTAATTGCATGCAAATAATTAATTACAATAAAATAATAGAAGGATTGGAAAAGGATAGTCAACAAATTTCATTTTAAATTTGAAAAATTAAATAAATAAATATTTATTTTCTTACATTAAGTTTAACATAAATTGTCTTATTATTCGAATTGTATTTTTAATTAAATGATGTCCACTTCCATAGTATCTTCGGGTAATGTCTGAATCGGAACTTCAGTTATCAGTGGCTTATGATAACTAAAATATGATACGAAAAGTTTTGTATTAACAGCGTTAAGATATCGTACAAATTATACATATATATATATAATTATTAAAAACCAAATTTAGAGAATAATAGATATATAAGACATAATTTGTACTAAATATTATAAAATTCTTAATTTTAAATGTTTATTATTGATTATTTAATATTTTAAAAAATAAATTTAATAATAAATTCAAAAATTGTATTTAAGGTTGGTCATTTTTTAAATGTTTTTATTGATTTCTTAATTTAATATTCACTTTTCATTTTTATCAAAAAATTTTCATTAAATTTATTTAGTTATTTTTATAAATATTTATTATTTATTCAATTTAATAGCAAATATTAAAAATTAATATTATAATTTGATGTTCAATTTTAATTTTTATAACAAACTTTTTATTAAATTTATTTCTTTATTTTGTAAATATTAAATAACCAATAATAAGTATTTAACATTAATAATTTAATAATATTTAGTGTTAATTATATTAAATAAAAGTATTTTAATTTATATCAATAAATAATACATACGGATAGTTAACCTCAATTATATTGGAGCACTTGAAAAAGTATATAAGCACAATTTTTACTAATATTCACAAATAGTAAGTGATATCAATCAAAATATTCAATTTAAATCACTACTGAATATAATTTATTAGCACATATATAATTCGCACTTGTATGAAACTAAAACACGTGTTGTGAATGTATAAACTAGAAACATGTTGATAAATATTATAAATATGAAAACAGTGATCAGAGGTGACAAGCGTACCAACATGCGCGACTAATATCGAGGTTTAATTTCTATTTTGTTCGTAGCTTTTTTTTTCGAGACTTAATGAGCGGTTAAGCAGACAGCTTCATACTGTTAATTTTGTGTCACAAATGCGCGCGCATCTTAAAATTTCACTCTTATCATTTTTTCATAACGCGCCTAAAGAAGTATAACTTCAATAATGTTCTAAAACTTTAAAAACAAGTGCATATTTTTGAATATCTTGTACTTATATTATTTATGTAATTTTATCTAATTCACAGGTTCATGGGGTGATAATGAACTATCACCAGAATGTTTGGATGGAGCTGCTGGACTCTTAAAACCTGGTGGAGTATCTATACCTTGCTCATACAGATCTTATGTGACACCAATATCGTCACCACGTTTATGGGCAGCAGCTAAGGTTGCATCATCTACTGTTACACATCAAAAGGATAAGAATCTCGAAACGTTATGGGTTGTATATATGCAAAATAAACACGACATAGCTGAAACAAAGGTATTTATTTATTATTTTATTAGGTTACAAATTTAACAAACTTATAATTTATTTTCGTAGAAATGTGTTGTTATTATATTCTCATAATGGTTTATCTCAAATATATTAATGTACAGATTTTGTTTATTTACAGTTTTATTATAAGTATGAAAGATTATAGTAAGTTTATGAATATCACACTCTAACTTTCTTACCCACTTATATTGTGTAGTTTTTAAAAATGCTGAAATTGACTTTTTCAATTTATTTATTCTTAAGAACTTACATATAAAGTTTAATCTAACTGTAAATCTATCTTAATTCCCATACTAATTTGATATCGTTTTTCATACACATTGGGGTAAGTTTGGAATTTTTTTGAAAAATCCTATTTATATTCTGAAATACAAACTACTTCCAAATTTTATTAAAATCCATCGAGTCATTTTTGCGTGATGCATACATAGACATAAAAACAACAATGATATAAAAAAATCCTTAATGTTCATTTTATCTTATCAGTTTCTCTCAAATTACTGTTCTAAAATTTTATTTTCTATACATTTTCAGATGCTGTTTTCTTTTGAACATCCAAATAAAGGTTGCAAAGATCAAGATGATCAAATTATGAAAGATTATAGAGGTTTACCATTAACAGACAATAGAAGATCCACCACAATCACTTGGAAAGCCTCACAGGATAATGTACTACATGGGTTCGGAGGCTATTTTGATTGCTTATTATATGGAATTGAAATGATCAGCATAGTACCGTCTACACATAGTCCAGGAATGATATCATGGTTTCCGATTTTTATTCCTATAAAGGTATAGTAACTTCATGTTTACATATTTATTATTAGATAGATAGATTTAACCGAAAGATCCACTGATGAACATAGGTCTCCCCCAAAAAGGGGGGAGTTGCCATAATCGCCTCGCTTAACAAGTGGGTTGGCAATCTCAGTCAGGTGTTTGTGGTTCTCTCCGAGGATGGTGTTGCTCATCCCCATGTTTATATCCCTTAGTCGCCTTTTACGACACCCATGGGAGGATATGGAGTGGTACTATTCTTAGCCGGTACCACATGGTTAACTTAAAATAATTGATAAATTTGTGAAATGTTATAAAAAATATATTTATTTCAACAACACTTTGACAGACACCATTGAGAGTACAAAAGGGAGATACAATCACAGCAACATTCTGGCGGTGTGTGGACTCACGAAGAGTGTGGTATGAATGGAGAGTACAAGCTGGCAATCATACTACACCACTACATAATCCAAACGGACGCAGTTCAGAAATGTTATTATGATAAAAGAAATTAAAGAAAATTTGTATTCTTAAAACTTATTGATGTTTTATTTACAGGTAAAATTAAATTTCTTTTTATATTATTTATCGAGTTTTCAGGACATATAAAAATATATACACACTTATTCAATAGGTTTACATTTACAAAACATAATATTGAAATTAGCTTTTAATAAATTTAATTATATTAATTTCTTTGTGAAAGTCATCAATGTCTTGGTCCCATCTTTTCTCAAAGTAAATACCTGAAAACAACAGTTTGTTTATTCATTGATTAATAGTATAATTGATTAGTAAGTAGAACATTTCTTAAATAGAGTGTACCTTGTAGAAATTTTGCATTACTTCCAGTTTTGATTGCCCAAGGCAAGTAATATTTCAAGTACATTTGACGATGTTTAGGTTTTAGTCGTCCAGCTCCCCAAATTCCTCCTCCAATACACATTGGAAGTTTAGTTTGGATGCCTTCAACCCATTTAACTGTGACCTGTTATAATTTTCATATTATTTATGTATAGATCATATTCCAAAAAATATTAATAATTGATCATTTATTTATGTAACAGAAGTATTTCAGTAGGTTTAGAGTGAGGTCCATAAGAGATATGAGGAGAAAGGGTTTGATATTATAAGGCTGGTGTAATATTTAATGTTGTCATGGTAAAACAGATACGTCAAATAATATAAATGGTAATATATTTCTTATTTTTATCCACATTTAATATATAGTTTGAGAATATAAGTAATAAGTAGAGAAGGTTTTCATGTGATTTATAATTTGCTCTGCCAAATTTAATAATTAATTTGTACTGCTTGCAACATACAATAATTTATTAATTATATATACTATTTATGAATAAATCCACTTGAAACTAGTACTCACATTTAGTTGTATCAATTATTAGATAAGTTGAAAAGATATCAACATATTACCAATCTTTTAACATGAATTATTTTCTATATAAAATAACTAAGAGGAAATACTCAATACCTCGCCTAACATATTAGTCTTCATGAATAGAGTTGCATGAACTAAATCGTGAACCTCTCTGTATCGTTGCATAACATAAGCCATCTCTGGTTCAGCTATAAATTGTACAGGTAATCTCGAATCTGCTGTTATATTGTTATCTGTCATGAAATCTGCGTAAACACGGCCAAGTGTGTTCGGTGGCATCTCTGATAACTTTTGAAAAGAAACAGTATTTGAATTTATACGGGGCATTTCTTTTAAAATTTGCATCCCTTCAGTAGTTTCAAGCATTTTACTATGCATATGTCTGATCGCATATTCACCTGTAACTTCTCCCAAGCAAGCAATCATGTCGCCACGGTGAGGGTTTAGCAATGCTACCGCAGCAGACCCCACTGATAACAATGTTCTTTGAAAAAGGTTAGTCGCAATGAAATTTTTAGTCATTTCTTCACTAAAACTAGTATTAGGTAATACAGAGGAGAACCGTCTCAAGAAAATTGTAAAACTCATTTTGTAATTGTTACTTAATTTACCTTTTTTAGATACTTGCGAAAATGTCTCCTAAGTAATTTACAATTTATCATACAACATTTTTGTTTCTATTTTTTTTAATGAAAAGGCAAAGGTACTGTAGTCCATGCAGCCAAGTCAGACGTTAGGAACACTATCAATAAATGAATGGTGGTTTTCTGTCACGACCACAACAAGCCACATTTTAGAATTCACTACACTTGTGTATCAAAACTACAACATATCACGTAAAATGCCACCAAAATTAATTAAATAATGAATTAAAAATAAGAACGACAACATGACAGAACAAAATCGTACTAAGCACCTTACACAAAATAAAAACAGAATTTTGACTTGTTTCATTTATTACTTTCTACGGCAAAGGTCAAACAAAGATCATGCTGCTAAATTTCGCGTTAGGAACACTTCATTTAACGTTACAACAAAATGGCGGCACTTTATTAAAACTATTTCAAGTGACCTGTTGCGAGTTCTCAGTGTCATTATTTTCATTACACTCAATTTGAGCATAGTAACTATACAACATCACGTTAAAACACCACTAAAATGACAATATAGAGCTAAATACGCTATTATCAAATATTCTATTGAAAAAAAAACACGAAACGTGAATTCTGAGAGGTATCAAATGAAAAGTCTCAACAAGAGTTTTAGAACATTAAATGAAAACTATTCCTAATGTTGAATTTGATTCTATAGTCTAATACCTTTGGCTTTTCCCTAAAAAGAAATAATTACTAAAAAAATGTCTGACACCAGTAGGGATCTCATCGGGATGATCTGGGAAACTCTGATTAAAAACTAGTCATGTGTCAATAAATATCATTTAACTTTTCTTGTACCTGTCCCTTTAATAAAATCCCCAAAAGTATGATCATAGGTTGATATTAATCGTTTCCAGTTAAACGCCGAAGTTTTTCATTTAGCACGTACGTTTGGAGTGTAGCTGGTAATACTGTTGCTATACTGATGTATTTAATTATATAATACTGTGAGTTAGTTTAGAATTGTTGGAAAAATAGAATAAGTGAAACAATAACAAAACAAATTCTTGCATAATGTAAAATTGGACATGAAACTAAGATCTATTCTATTTGAAAATATTAATTGTAAGGAATATAATCACTTAGTATCAATACCGATTAGGCAGACTTTGGAGAATCAAAAGTTTATTCAATAGTTAAGCTTCAATTAAATTCCTGTTTTAATTATCTATTTGAGCAGCTTTCGATACACCACTTTGTTATCCGTAAGCTGGCACCGACTCCAATATTATTAATGGTATTAAAACAACGGATTTCGAGCATTAGTTACGAAAACGAACAAAGAAATAAACTTTCTATGACCACAATAAAACGTACCTTGTACACAAAGTCAGAAATTAAGAATTGTTTCGAGTTCAATGTGACAATTAGACCATTTCAAAAAAATTAATAAAAATATGTACGATTTCAACGAAAGTAAAGATAAAACGGAAAATCAAGAAGACTTACAAATTGAAAAAGAAATAGTAACTAGTGATACTATCTAACAAGTAGGCACTAGGAAAATTGCAACTTTGAGACTTGATTTTGAGATTTAATTTAAGTTTAAACTTTGATAATTACATGAAATTTCTTGTTTTTAGACCATCCCTATAATGCATTCTTTTTATTACTATTATTAAATTATAAAAAAATATCATTACAGTAGTTTTTTAATTTGATATTTAGTTTTCTACAATTTTTTTGAAGCATGTCTACAGTTTTGCTCTTTCCTGTGATTGGTAACACTGTGTTGAGGTTATATAGATATTGTATTTGTGATTTTGTAGTTTCTTTGGAGGTTATAAATTAATGATAACAATAATAAACTTGTTTAAAATTTAAAATTCTGTGTTAAGCTCTCGACCTTAGTAAGTAAGAAGTGCTAATAAGTAAGAAATTGTGTTAAAAATACTAAATGTAATTTGATTTAGACATAGAATACCAGTTGCATTCGATTTTATTATATTGCATGCTATAAATAATGTATTTTACATGTTTATAGTAATATCAATTAAACTGTCGGATCCACCGATGTAACGGAATTTGTGGGTGACAGTTTTATAGTACCTTTCATGGAAAATGTTTATAGGGATTTTACCTTCATTAAGTCTACGTTTCTCTTAATTAGTTGATTTCAATATTATTAATTTTGCAAAATTATTAATTATTACAGATCAAATCAGAATGAACCATTCGATGAAACCACTGAAAATTAAACAGTTGAAAGCTCACTTGTCCAAGGAGTTCAATTTTATAAAGAACATATTCTCAGTTATGTCGTTACCTGCCCCGGCAGGAGGTTAGTACAGTATGTTTATCCACAATTTTATGCAATTATGTGCAACTTTAGGAAATATTTATTTGTTATGAGGAATATAATATACATATTCATAAACACAAAAACTACAAAAGAGTGAGGTGATGCTAGCAGCAAGCATTCTTTCTAAAATGCTGTGTATGGTTGCAAAACTGGTGTTTTATTAAATGTGTTTTGTGGTTAATTATACAGTTGTTGCCTGCTGCTATATGTTGTCAGCTTAAGTTACAGAACATTCTAGTGCTAAAAATGTTGGGAGTTCTTAAAGTCAAGTGAAAATTAAAATTTAGGACCATATGATAAAAGTGTTCCTACATTGCTGCTTAGTTTTTCAACTATTCAATCCACTACAGACTATGAATTGATTTGATATGAATTGATTGAGGGCTGTATATAATAAATAAACTTTGAAATAATATGGCTCATATTTAAACTAATACAGAAAATGAGAGAATTTAATTTGAAATTAAGAAGTAGATAATACTAGTGTAATGCAAAGGTATATGAGTTTATTTATTTATTTTTCTAGAAGTTTTAATAAGTTATTAATACTTTGTAGTATATTTTGAATGGTTTATGTATTAATTACAGAAATTTATTTGACATCAATAAAATCATCTATGGAAAGAGAGACAGAAACAACAAAAAACTTTGTTGAGACAATTTTTCTTCTTGTTACACTTTGTGAAAATGCTCCTCAATTGCCAAGTCTAATATTTAGCGCTCAATAGTGTTTTTTTTTTAGTTTCATATTATTTAGGTTTATATCAGTCAATATTTTAGATTCCCTGTGTAGCAGATTGGATAATAAAGCTTATGTTTATATAATAATAAATGAAGCTAAATTAGTAACAATTTGAAACTATTAATTTTACGTTATGTTCTTCTTCAAACATAAATATAAATAGAATACTTATAAGGAGAATAGATACTGCATCAAAAACCATGTCTATCTTACATTTTTAAAGAATTGGAAATAATAAAATTTTACTATTTTTTTTTTCAGATGAAAAAGAAGAATTGGACTATGAAGTTGTAAATGATAATTCCAAAAAGAATGAAGAGAATGAGCCACAAAACCGTGCCCGGGGTATTGTTGAATTAGAAGAGAAATTAGAAAAGTTGAAATCTCAAAAAAAGTTTAACTTAAAGAATAAGTTGGTTAAAAAAAGTTTAACTAGTAAGCTCAATAAGAAAATTAAAAAAAAGGAGAGACTTAATAAAACTAAAATAAAAATTAATAAACCAGAAAAATCTTTAATTGAGAAGGGAGATTTTGAAGAGAAGCCAAAACTCAATTCAACAAAACCAATTTTCAATAATGATGGAAAACTTGTATTTTCTAAGTTTGACTTTACAGGTGATAATAGAGGTAGGTATTATAAATAATCTTAATAATATTGTTTACTTTTTACTTATTTTGGTTTATTGTATGTGAATAAACTGTATATTTATTTTTGGTTCAAATTATTAGCGACCAGTAATACTCAACCATTTTTTTCTGCCGACCACAAAACCATTTTAATTACGTATTTAATTAATTTTAATTTCGGAAACAAACTTATTTTAATTACGGAAATTAAGTATTTAATTTTTGTTACGACTAAAACAAAAAGGTTGTATCGACTTTGTTGTTCTAGAAAATGGTAAATAGTCTTGAGATAATGTATGCTTCGAGTTTGAACTGTAATTGGAAGGAATTTCAGAAAAATTTTTCAGGTTATAAAGTATGGTCTTGAAACAAATATCGAGCATTATAGATGTTGCTGAAATGTCGATGCTGGAATCGAAAGCTAAGCCAAACACTTGTTATTTATACTAATAAATATAAAAACTGTCTGTTTGTAATATGAAAATAACAACTTTTTACTAAATTCACATGCGGAGGAAATTCAGCTATTGTTTAAAAAGTCCCGTCAAAATAGGTGCAGCCGTTCCGGAGATTAACCAGAACAAATAAACAGGTACACGTCGGTTTTTGGTTTAGGTATCGCATATATGTATTAAGTTATTAGTATATGTATTAAGATATTACAAACAGACACTTAATTTTTTTTCATTAATATTTATTTGTATAGTTAACCAAGCATTTTTTCATGGATGATTGATTAAAAGTATAAAAAAATTTCATTCAATTGCAAAAAGTCGTGTCACAGTAGTTGGATAAGGTTTTATCTTCAAATCGCCTAAAATGTAATGAACTGAAAAAAATGCGAATGACGATTAAAACACAGTTAAAAGGGCACATCAATTTATATACGCTCTTTTTGCATTTGCCACGTGATATTACTTAAAGTAAATTAAAAAAAATAAAAAAATATCTGAAATAGCTCGCAATCCATTTCAGGGAAAGGACCTAAGTCAGAAAAGAACCCTAAAAAGTTGTTAGAAAATTTAAAACAGCAACAGGAAAAGATTCATCAGTTAGAAGAAACAGAAGGCAGTGGGAAAGTTAAAGAGATCAAAGAAAAAAATGGCATGGAAGACTGTATTGCAGAAAGCTGAAGGGCAAAAAGTCAAAGATGATCCTATGTTATTGAAAAAGTCAATAAAGAAAATGGTAAGCGTCATTAATGGTTAAATAATTTTAGATGTCCAAAATGGCGGCTTTTATCTTACGATTAAGGATTTACATACTACTCTATGGTTTCGCTATGATGTTTTCCTTCACTAAAAGTTCAGGTTTATTTTAGGATATGATTTCAAGCATCGATCATTTGACTCGTTTGACACTATCAATGACAAAGTCAACATTCACTTTCTATGATAAAACTTTCGTATAACATTTACAAATATTTCTCATTACTTCAAACGCTATTGCAGGAACAAAAGAAAAAGCACAGTAAGAAACAATGGGAAGACAGGATTAAGAACGTTGAACAAAAAAGAGATGACCGTCAGAAAAAGAGGAAAGAAAACATTAGTAAAAAGAAAAAGGAGAAGAAATCCAAAGTTGTCAAAGCGGCCGTTAAAAGGGGGCGTGTGGTTATATAAAGATTATCAGAACTTAAATATATCTAATAAAAATATGACAAAAGAAAATCTATTTCATTTTAACATTACAATATTTGGTTAGACTTGTCAAGAATGTATAACATTAAACACAGATAAAAATAGGCAGTAGTAATGTTGTACAAATTTGACAAGACGAAAGGGGTTATTTTGTAATCTGGCACAAAGTTACTGTGTTAAAAAAAGGTTCATGTAATTATACGAAACCCGTCTCCGTATTATTTGTGATGATTTTAATAATAAAGTGATAAATAATTGCATCTGATTACTTATGGACCATTTCAACTGTGTCTTTTGATGAGCCATATTCCATTAAGACAGTAAAATTCAAAATTAAGAGGACATGCGGTCGGAAAAGTAGGTATTACAGAAATCTATTGCTATCGCGTTGCGCCCGAAAGAAACAATAGAGGAAACTGTAGCTCTGGCCGAAAATAAACGAAAAAATCACTTCGTAGTACCCTGTTTCCTCCACCAAAACTTAATCAATTTTCTTTCAATTCTAGAATAATAAAGACATTAATTAAATTAAAATACAATTTGCTTTTTTAAATTTTATTCATCAAATTTGTTTCACGAACGTCTGAAAATGACGGTAAAAACAAGCATTGTTTTCATTTTCAAAGGCTCTAAGTTTCTACAATATCAAATTTATGTAAAAAATCAACGTACGAGCATGGCGATGATGGATATATATTATTTGGTGTAAAAATATTTACCATAATGCAATTAATTATCCAGGGAGGAAACAGGGCACTACGTTTGTATGGAATAAATACCCTAGGATATCCTCTTGAGAGTAGTTATAATTCAATAGAATGTCTTTATCGATTACTTGATAACACTTCATTGTAATAAATTGTTTCTATTTATGTAACGCCAATAAGTGTAAACTCGGCTTAGTGGAGTTGGTTATCAAATGGCCAGGTGACACCCTACGAATCTACCATGCTTTATCAGTACAACGAACCCATTTATCCAATTATACATGAGTTTCAGCTTTCGATGAAGGCAAGCATTGTGAGGAAACCATAGCATGGTGGTAGGGCATTATATGTAAATAAGGGAAGACAACCAGGAAGACGAATCTATAAGACAAAAACAGATTTCAATTAAACGATTTAATATACTCCGAATGACACTATAAAACACCTTTTTTTATATAAAAATAATCTTTTTATGGAAATGATATATCAAATAGGTTTTTACATTGCAAATGAAACCTTTATTATAATAATGCTCGCCTGGGTAGTTACCAGACTCAAGTTTGAAAACTTGTCGCCAAGCACCAATAGGTATGTTACGGCACTAATAGTCGAGAGTCAGTACCTCTGGCCTTAGTGCTTTTATCATCCTATATTACGCCGTCATATTTCCTACGCAACAGACCGCTTTCTGGATACCGCGCTTGAAATGTACAACTCTTGTAGTGATGGACTGCGATCTGAAGAGGTGCGGGATCTGGTCTTGGAAACCAGATTTCTGACGTTTTTTAATGTCTTCGTTAAATAATATTAGAAAGAGCCAGTCCTAAACAGCAAAACTGAGTCAGCGTAGCCAAAACCTAGCCTGGCTGCGGCAGAACACTCACAAAAAATTACTTTTAAGTTCATTGGTTTTCAAATTATAAATTTATAGCCATCTGGCATCCGTTGCACTTTATAATAGATTTATATCCGTTATATTTATTATGTATAAAATTCTTTGGGGGCTGTTGGATCTCTTAATGTTTGGATTCTGATTAACCAGAATTAAAGTAGGCTTGTATTATAATAAATTGCGTTTAATAATAACATTTAGCGTAATATTTTTGGATGTATTGTTATACATTTTTTTTGTATATATCTACACAATATTGTATAGCCAAAATATAAGAAAACGAAATCCAAATAATACTTGTAGTACAGATAAAAAGAAAATTATAATTAATCCTATTACTTTTGTCTAGGCGAACTATTCCACCGAGCCGACTTCTTGAGATGCTTACGCTTAAAATGATATATGTGACTATCGTATTGCGCCATCTAAAGAGATAAAAACGAGTGGTGAGAATCGTTTACGATCTCAAACTCCTGAGCGGTATCGAACCTTGAGAGGACATGCGGTCAGAAAAGTAGGTGTTTCAGAAATCTATTGCTATCGCGTTGCGTCCGAAAGAAATAATTTATATATCACGAAACGGACAACTGAAGTTCGTGTTTATTTAACTTTTGCAAAATAGACGAAAACAGTTTTAGAATAATAGAGACTTTGGCTATGCCGTACGTTTTGTTTTTTTAAATGTTATTCATCATATTTTTTTGACGAACGTCTGAAAATGACTGCAAAAATCGAGAATTTTTCAATTACAAAGGCTCCTAGTTTCTACAATAACTATGGGAAAAAAATCAACGTACTTGCGTGGCGGTGGTGGATATATATTATTTGGTATAAAAATATTTACTATAATGCTATTATTCAGGGAGCAAACGGGGAAATTCGTTTGTATGGAATAAATGCCACTAGCATATCCTCTAAGTTTAAGGAAAGACTTTGCCTCCTTTTGTGTTCCTCCTACCGTATGTTTACTGGTTTTGTTTGAAATTATTGTTGGGCTTAATTCCGATCTCTACTTTTTACGATCGTATTGCTCGCCATCGGAAGGGAGTTCCTCATATCTCAGAGTCTAAATGATACCGGACAACGTGGGTCCAGAGATGTTTTCTCCCACGAACGATCCGGATCCGCAGCTCCCTGGTAAGGTTTTTCTAAGAAAATAGAGTATGAAATCTACAAAAAGGGCTGAAAGGATTTTTAAACAGTTTGTAACGTGTTTGTGTAACCTTTGGTGTTTATAAGTAAAGGTGACTGCTTACCATCAGCCTGATCCTATATCTATTTGAGAATTTCCTAATATAAAAAGTGCTACAACAAAGCTGTCTAGGATCATCTTGAATCAAGAATTTTCAGTTCAAGTTATTTTAACTAAAAAAATTCTGAAAATTCTTAATTAAAGTTAGGCTTTAAGAAGGCGCTTATGAACGTCAAATCACTACCACCGGTTCGGAAAACAACCCAGTCGAGAAGAAATAAAATAAGAAACTAAATGAAAGATCATTAAGTCGTAACGAAAACTAAAATTATTTAACAGAATGAAAATGTTATTTATTAGTTATCAAATATAATAAACAATATAATATGCCAATTTTGTAATTCACAATGTTTTTTTTTTTGTTATTGTATAAAAAAATAACGACGACAGAAAATGGATCATAAAGGTAGCAATTTTCCAATACAACCGTTTACATTTTTTTAAAATCATTTATTAGATAATAGAGCGCTAATCATTTTCGAACATATAAGTAATTGAATCCTGATGAATGAACTGTTTTACAGCCTACTAATTGATAAACTATATTCTATTTGTCTAGAAAATTTATATGAACACATTTTTCCTTACTCTATCTAGGTGCATTTATCGTTACACACCATACTAAAAATCTACCAAGAATAAGGTATATATTATTAGAACATTAAAGTTATCCCACGCATAAACCCAATATCATTTGGTTTTACAAATAACAAATTTTCAAAATATAATTTCAATCTGTTCGTTTTTGTATCGCAATCATTAAAGCTATGTTGTTGGAATAGTTGTTCGATCGATATTTTAATGTAAAGAAAAAAAACTAATTTTTATTTTAAAAACAATCGATATACTATTGTTATTATACTTATAACAAGAAACTAATGTAAACTTTTCCAAATATTTAAGTATCGAATTTGACAAAAATCATGATTAGTTTGATACTTACCTACTCACATGGGCGGCCCTGGATTACTCGTATTATTTTCAGAAAACTGATTTATTCGAGTTCCTCAAACGGCTGCCTAAATCGATAGTTAAATGTATTTATTTCAATCAGTGCACTAAATTATATGCAAGTATCGAAACTGTGTTTTATACCAATAGTGTGTTGGTATTTTAACGGTCAGTCTAATTGAAGCTAGTCTATACGCAAATTGTGAATATACCGGAGTCAGCAAATTGCAGATTTGTTAAAAAATACTTTTTTCTTAATTTTTAGATCTATCGAAAACTGAAGCCATGTCTAGATTTTCTCTTAGGTACGAAAAGTTATGTACCTACACTCCTTTCTGCTAGTGCCGTCGCATTAATATGGTGAAATATGAGTTAAATAGAGTGTTATTATATATGTATAAATTATATTACAAATATATATTAAACGTTGCATTTAATATCTAACCTATATAAAAAATTTAAGCAAATAAATGAATAATGTATAGCTAACCAACGATATTACAGGGCTAATAATCTGCGAAGGATTGATCGAGCCAAATGTCTATGATATCCACTCATATTTTTTTCGAACTAAAACTCGTTACCGATCTTTGTTAATAAATTCGAAACCGACTGGAAGAATCTTGATATCTTCACCGAAACTTTTGAGGCAAGCAGTCACTAAAGTGGTATTGACTTTGATTTGGAGTGTTACTTAAGATGTAAAATCCGCAGAATTCGCCCCACGTTAAATCTACAGTGATTAAAGGAAACTACGTATCTCAAGATGCCGTACAGAACTGTGCGATATTCTAGTGGATAAAATTGTCACTGTATCGCGTTAGTAGCGGCTACGAGAGCCTCCCAAGTTGTGGACCGGGACATGTCCTTGGGTGCTGCCGGAGTACGCCCAGGGATTGTTAAGATTAATCGACTGTTAGGCAAGTTATTGAAGTAAACAATTTCCACGCATTAATCAAAAAGGCATGTAACGAGTAGGTAGTTTTGATACAACTGAAGAAAGAAGTTACGTTTATGTAAACCGGCGATGTCAAAATAGAGGCAATTTTAATATCACAATGACAATTTTATTTAACATTATTGTCATATGATAATAAATTTGCCATAAAAATGTAAATTAGAATCTATAGTCACGTACAGTGGCGTAACTATAGCATTTGAGGCCGGTGGCAAATTTATTGAATGGGGCCGCAGTAAAAAATTGTTTCTTTATAAATTAATTTGAATAAAGCACTGAAGTAGTGTTAGCTAACACATGCATGCGTTCTAAAATAGATCCTTTTTTTATGAAAACTTTTAAATCTTAACAAATTATTAGTATTTGTATATTGTCTTCATTCGTGTCAAATTCTAATTAATTCATAGATTTATAATTATGTTTATAATACTCCTAAGCTCGCGGCCTCTCGGGTCGGGGGCCCGTGGCATTTTGCCAGCTCTGCCACCCTATAGTTACGCCATTGATTGATAAACACAATTTGATAATACGTATTTGTACAAATTACCTGGTACACGGTAATTGTAAGTCACTCCGCGTTATTTGCATATGCCTTGTCAAATATGAATATTATAAACAATTATTATGTTTACCTATCACAACAAATAATAAGACGTAATACACTGAGCTAGAAGAATTACAGTAGAAGATTGAGTGAAGTGAAACATCATAAAAAAACATAAAAAAAGTGTAATATTGTTGAATATATTATTTGTTAATATGTTACTTAAAACTTGTAATTAAAAATTCCATTATTTCGACAATAGGTGTAAATATCACGACAATAAACCAGTTAAACGAATTAAGTAAATAAAACTATTTATATATCCTGCAGCAATGACAATACATAAAACGTATAAACGAAAAATTTAATAATTTAATAAACAGGTAAATAAAGTAATTTATATTTATATATATATATGTTTAAAACTTACAATTAAAATTTTAAAATATAAACGTTCTATTTTCCAATAAGGTTTATATCTTTTCACCATCGTTAGTTTTGTCCACAATTATCTTTATTTACCTTTGTATTAAGTTATAAACTGGAACAAAGTATTGTACTCAAGACAATCTTATACACATGCCAATTAAAAACACTTATTAAAATAATTATTAGACATTAGTAAGCTTATAAAGGAGATCGAAAACCAACTCCTGATAGATTTCACTTAATCCTTGGAATGGTTAACACGATGCTAGACAGCTATTTGGATTATAAATTAATATTATTCATTCGTTGTTACCTACGTGTTGAATTACTAGTGAAATTACGTCTTGGTAATTTGCTAACAGTATTTTTAAAGTCATATTACTGAAAGCATTGCTTACAAATAGTCAGGTTATAATATAACGTAAGTTATGGTTGGTTTTGGTTATATAATCAGCCGTGTGTAAGATTGTCCGTGTATATTAAAAAAAAAATGAAAATCATAAAGCGGCGTTACATTACTGACTGTAGATCTAGACTAATTACAGTGAAAATGACAAACGGTAACAATCTTAATTAATCAATATATCATCAACGTATATAAAAAAAATCCGAAGTATATCCTTATGGTCCTAATTCAACTTCGGCTTGACCGATTTTGATCAATTTTTTTTTGTACTTATTAGGGCTCTTGATTGGTTCATAACTATAAATGTACCCACAGTGATAACTACAGATATTCGTGGTATACTGTACTGCATTTTGTCAATGTGATTATTTGTTTCTTAAAGCTGGATAAAAATGAGTGCACGTAGCAGAGATGCGACTGTTTAGATCAACACAACTGGAATGGATAAGATCAGAGGAAGCTTGAAAGTAGCACCAGTGAGAGAGAAGTAATTTTTTTTTTTTTTTTTTTTTTTTTTTTTTTAAGTTTTCGCGTTCCATATTTAAATTCAGTTAATTTTAACGGGTTTTCACGCGTTACCTTTGGTTTTTTTTTTCTATCCCGACGTTTCGGCTGGGTTTCACCAACCGTGGTCACGGGCTGACTGGCGGTGCGCGGCTTCGCCTGCAGCGTTGAGGGGTATTTTGATGAACTACCCCCGTTTGGTCTTTATATTTATTATAGTCACAACACACAACACTAACAGTGTCCATCGACGATGCCTGTGACGATAAATCACGAACCTTAAGATTTTCTAGCACCGGATTCCACGCTGAGGAAAGTCTATACCCATCCTCGCGATTGAAATTTGGATGTTTTTTAATTTCAATCGCTTCGCGAGCCATTCTACGATAGTATTGGCGATCAGTGGATAAAACTTTCGGCCGGTGGAATTCGATCCAATGGTTGGTATTGGAGTTGAGCAGATGTTCTGCTATCGCTGACTTCGTTGTTTGGCGATTCTTTACAGCTGCGATATGTTCTTTGACTCTTTCGCGCGATAGTGCGCTTAGTCTGCCCGATATAGGAACTACCGCAACTGCAGTCGATTTTGTAGACACCTGGTGTCTGGTACGGGATTACATCCTTCGGCGTGCGAATCAAATTTTCAATTTTGGAGAACGGAACGTATACAGTCTTGATGGAGAATTTTTTGAAAACTGTTCCAACTTTGTCCGTTACTCCTTTGATATATGGCATGAACGCAGACTGCCTATTGACCTCCGGATGTTTCGTACGGTGTCGACCTAAGCCGTTTCGACTCGCTTTGTACCCGTTTCTTCTTAGGGTCTCCTGAACGTGTGCGAGCTCCGTATTTAAATGTTCAGGGTCACAAAGTTCATAGGCTCGCTTCGTCAAGGATTTTTCAACAGATAGTAGGTGTCGCGGGTGATGGTGCGAGGAAGCGTTCAGGTATCTGTCTGTGTGTGTGGGTTTCCGGTGTACAGTGTGTCCCAGAGAGCCATCCTCTCGTACATTTAACCTGACGTCCAGGAATGCCAGTGAGCGTTCACTCTCCATTTCATAAGTAAAACGGAACGGAACGGAGAGAAGTTGAGGAGTACGCGGTACGGACACGTTGGCGGCTGTCTCTTCCTCTTCTTCACAGAGGTCGTCAAGCCTCGTAAAATAACATGACGTCAGACCTCTCGGTGATAGGCCTTTGTCAGGGCTTCAGAAGAAAGCATGTACATATGTATACAGAAGCCCTGGCGTCGTTACGCAGGTAAGGGACATGGAGTGTTTAGTCAGTCGGCGTAGGCTTCCATGCTGAGCCGCCATCTTGGCTCAGAGATATCTATCGTGAAATAGATAAATCAGTCTGCCGTGAGGATTATCTGAAGAATTATGTGTATGTGTGAATGTTGAGATGATAAATAAAAAAGGGGAAAACATGTTGTGGCCCTACTTAATGTAGATAAAGATGATTGTTTCTTAATAGCTTTTCAGGCGACTGGATCGTTTTCGATGATATTTGGCAAAGATACACCCGGCTTTTTATTTACACAGGATATCTTTTATAACATGTAACTATATAAGTTCGTAGTTTTATTAACCTTTTATTTACAGTAAGCTATCGGCCATTAGCTAATATACTGTACAAAAGTGAGTTGTTGATTAAGATAGCTCTAGATCTACAGTATGTAATCCATTTATATTTTGTGGCATGCTTTAAATTGTTTCTTTCCGCATAGATAAGTATTATAGAAGTAAATTATATGTAGTTTTAATGTTCTTAAAAAAACTGTTACGTAATTTCCACACCAATAGATGTAAAAAAGTAAAAAATAATTACTAAGAATATAGATTCCGCTATAGCACATTACAATATAGCTTTGTATAAATCTGGCTATATATAATGTATTTTTGTAAACATATATAAATATAAACTAGTTTAGGTACTTAAACTTAACTATAAAATAAAATATAGCTCAGACGCAATAAAACAATAAAGTGTTTTTAAATAGCAACAACTAATTTACCAATAAAAAGCCTCCAAATTGAAAATACAAATCATCAGACAACATGAACAAAATAAATATGATCAGAAATTAACCTAAACTATAATATATACTCAGACAGTGGTCATTATATATATAATTTATATTGCTACAGAGTTAAAGGCCTATTAATCCCCAATTTAGCCTATAACAATTTAATCTTACAATTAAATCATGCACTGACATAATAGATTCTATAATGAAATAATAAACTTACCCATAAATATAATTTATATAAATTGAAGTAATTTTTTTTTTAGTGTATATAACATTTTAATAATAAATAGCTATAATGTGTTAAGAGAACACAACACATTTTTTTCCTCATAGCCACAATACGATCAAGGCTTTGCCAATGGTTCATTGCACTTTAAAAACTTTGCTAAACCTATTATTGTATAATATATCTATTATTAATTAAACAAAATTCCCATTTGTGCACTAATGAATATATCATAATGTAAGTACTAACAATTAAAGGGTCTCTATATGTAATAAGAGAAAACCTTTTTTTATGTTAATTTAAAATATTTATTTACAATATAATTTATTTCATTTAAGGGAAGATTACTTTTATTATGAACACATAGAAGTACCTAATCATTTTCGACATCAGGCCGAATGGAAAGTAGATTGGTTGATAAACAATAAATTCCATAGACAAAATTAGCTATATTTAACTGCCTCGGTGGCGCAGTTGTATTACGGTGCGACTGCCGTTCTGAGGTCTCGGGTTTCGATCCCCGGGTCGGGTCAAGCGGTATTGGGTTTTTCTATTCGGTATCATCCCTGAGTTTGGAATTTGTGCCTAATATGGCGACAGGTTCGATCCCTGTTACATCTGGGACAGAACTAAGCTCGGCGAAATGAGGGTGGGTGTAGTTCGCTTTTTCACCTCTGCCTAACCCTTCGGGGATAACAGGCGTGAGCTTATGTTATGTTAAAATTAGCTTTAAGATGATTTGAATAGCGATATGGGTTTGGTTTTATTTTCAAAAAGAAATCTATGAAATCTATTTTACTTACAGAGAGCCTTTAAATGTATATCATAACTACACACTTTATCCATTAGGGACTAAACAATTTTGAACACCGGAAAATAATCTGTGTACAATGTGCTGCCCTCAGCATTATTAAAAATGTATAAAACTAATATTATGTAGGTACTAGAAATCATTTAAAAAAAATATATATAAATCTAACATAATTTCCATTTTTGAAACAAAAACCTATATATTTACAAACATGTGTATTTTATGTAATACTGTAATATTGTTTTTACTCTAAATCAGTCAAGGATTTGCTATGGTAGTGAATAAGTAAACTATATAACGTAAAATATTTCAATTCATAAATATTGTTGTAAGATTTTTATAAAAATCGTTTTGTAACTTCTTATAAAAACTAAATTGTACCCACAATTTGAGCATATTTAAATATATGTCTCCTTTTTTTTTTAAATATGTTCAAATTGTCATGTAGCTTATTATATTATATTAACCTACCAACTTAAATCTAAATTTAAATGGTAATAATAATAAAGCAAGTCGTGAGGCGGGACATTTGCATCAGTCTTGTGAAATTTTCAATTGTGAAAATCATTACTGTCATTTATCTATTTGGTAATCTTGTAAAAAGAAATGGTTATTTTTTTTTAAATATCTATATATATTGTATTACTTAGACACTTCGTAAAACCTCAAAGCAGTAATTATCAGTTCAATTCTGACTTTAAAGATGATAATGTGGCATCAAGTACTCTGCTTGCCGCATAACCTGGTATGTTAAGATAGGCAGGTTTGTCATGTTCACATACACCTGGTTGTTGACAGCAGCGATTAAGAGAACCACCTGCAACCATACTAACAGAGCCGCCTTGATTCACACTTGTATCAGATGTTGTTCCATGACACATCAATTTATGATTCGTAAATTGTTCTAATGAACGTAATTGTTCACCACAATTTTCACACTTCAATTCTCTGGCATGCACTTTTTGTGACTGTTTAAGGATCTAGAGTTATCGAATACCTTTGTACACATGTCACAATATTTTAGAATTTTCTCACCAGTGCACACAACTTTGTGATTATTGAGTCTGTCGATAGACATATACCGTTTGTTATTACACAGGTCACATTTAAATTGTTTCTGTGGAACACGACCTGTATGGACCTGCATATGTTTACGTAAGTTACTTTTATCTTTTATATATTTTGAACACACTGAACACTTATTTACGTCTTTCCTAGTATGATTTCCATCGAGATGTCTTCTCAAATGTGATTTTTTATGAAAAGGTTCCAAACAGATTTGACATCTGAATGGTTTTTGAGATGGGTGTACACCTGTTAAATGTGTATTATACTCCAGTATGGTGGGGTAGCTTTTTCTGCAGTGTGGACAATGGAAGAGTTTACGGCAAATTGCTGCACTTGAGTCACAAAATGGATCAGAGCAATCGTCACAAAAAGAGTCTATACCTACAGGTGGAGTAGACATACCACCTTGAAAGTGCTCTATTTCAGTCTGCAGAGTGTCATGATCAGGAGTACCTGCACCCGAAGGTTCCTCTTTCACTTTTGTTTGTTCATTGTTCTCTACATAGTCATCCTGTGAAGGCACAGTTCGCGATGTGCCGGCAAGCATCCACCAGGGATTATAGTGCCACGCCCCCAGCCCAGCCTGAACAGTTTGCCCCTTCACATCGCCAGATTTTGTTTGTGTTTCAGCATTTGAATATCCTGGAAAACTAGGTAATTCCTGATGTTTTGATCTCGACGATTCAAATATGCTGTGGTGAGATATGAGGTTTTCATAATCGTTCGAGTCCAACTTTTTGTCGTTTCGTTCACCTTGTTCTCTTTTAGACATATTTGTAATATATAAATCTGTAAAATGAATAAAAAGTTACCTAAAATCATGCTTCTAATCATTATTCAGTTTACATTATCACAATTTTACAAAAGTAAAATAAACAACGCAATTACGCGCCCGAATTTAACATTCTTTATTTCACAATAACAAAGTGAGAACCTGGATTTTTCCACAATAACATAGTTTAGATAAGGTACTACTATGAAAATAAAGCTTTAAAAGTTCAGTAAAGTTTTCTTATTTATTGGTGTATAAACAAACAAGTGTTCTTGTTTTAGAACCAAAGAACTCGCTTTTTAAGAATACTTACGACAAAAATGAAAATTATTTGTGCATGACAAATACGGAATGTTAAGAAAAATATTTATTCGATGTTGTTAATACATACTTCTAAAGAATAATCTTTAAAATTTCTATAAAACTATTTACTATTTCATAGATCTAATTGGTGATCAGCCATTTTGTTTGATTGTTTTATTTAGAGCACAGATTAGGTACTTTCACTATTAGTGTATTGTCTATGACAGATTACTATATGACAATTAGTACGATTTATATTTTAGAGATGAGCAACAGAGATGTATAATGAGCAACTTCAGTTCTAAAAATAAAAATCACAAACCCTCACTCAAAACGAGTATTAAAATATTTGTTATTATACTTTAAAAATTATTACACAAAATTTGTGAATGCTGTACACTATAGTGCTTTATTATTTATCTCTGATGTACAGTGTGTGGTATACAGTTCCTTTTCTCACATCGAAATTAGTAACTCTTAAGTGTTTTATGGTGTGTGAATAAATATTTCAAAGTAATATTTTATGATCTACTGTGCAACTACTGACTTTCTAAATTTTAGATTTTATACAAATAATACTACGATTTTAAATATATTACTATTATTAAATAACAATTTACTGACTATGTATGTATAATGTGCTCTGAAAGAATGAAATTAATCGATGAATAATGGATGAAAAATGCATTCGTTTCAGTTTATATTTCGGGTTATTTATGTATATAATAAGTGGTAAAATTTGATTCAACATATCTAGGGAATTTAAATTTTACTTAGCGCAACACGAGTATCATCGCCGACGATCAAAGTCTTAGCCACAGACTAATAAGGGGATACGACGCATTGAATGTTCGCACCAATGTGTGAATGCTTTAGGGCGAGGGCGCCAAGACCCTTTGATGTGTGCATGAAAAACCGACAACATTCGGCTTGCCACCTAACGCAAGTCACCAACTACAAATGCACACCAAGTAACCGTTTATACGCTCCTCAGCGCGCTGGCTCAATGCGTTGGGCGATCGTGTAGAGCAAAGTTCGCTATTCCATATCTGCGTTTAGAATAATGTTACTGCTCTTGGCCATAATGGGTGATGGTCTGCAGTTGCAACTCCAAGCATCACTCGCATTTGAAATAAACTATGCACATGTTATTTGAATAAAATCATAGTTGATACCTACTATTACCTGGCTGATGTAGCAATATTGATAACGTTTTTTCCGAATCGGGTATCAATAATTTTAAACGGTTTATATTGGTGACCGTTATTCGAGATAAAACTGCACATCATAACATTGATCCTCAATCTTCTTATAACAACAGTATTTTTTATAGTTAAAAAGGTTAGAAAATGTTCAAAGTTAATCATTTTTATTTCCAAATTTTGTTGTAAATACGATAATTAGAAATTTATGAGCTGGCAGCACTAGCCATTAGGTTCTCGCCTTCTGGGTATTTGACTTTATCTATGTAGACTATTATACCAAGAGATGGAACGGAGTTTTTGTTTGTTAATTAGAACTTTAAAACTCTAGGTACTTAACATATTGAAAAAATTCTTTCACTTTTCTCAAGCTACTCCCAAAGATAAACAATACAATTACACTACACCCAATGTGAAATATAGGCTATTAACGAATATATGAATTCTGAAATATCTTAAGAATTCCTGATATGTTTCAACAAAGAATCGCTATTTTAATAGATTGTTATTCTCACAGTAAAAGAGGTCCTCTCTCTTGATCCCTATGAAAACTGTTCTGCATATCATACTTGGCGGCATGGTCTAAAATTCTTTGCCTTTTCCATATTCAAAAATTAAGTGTAGTGAAATAAAAATAATGACACGAAGCGTAAATTCTGAAATCTCTCAATCATACTCGTTATGGTTATAAAAGAAGGCCACCATTTTGTTACCGCCATTTAATAATCGATAGTGTTCCTATCGTTTGATTTGGCTGAATGGTCAATGGAATGAATGTGCCTTTTCCTTAAAAAGGAAAAAAAAAAAAAAATCATCAAAAGAAGTTGATGCCAGTGATCCAACCGATTGCAGATCTGAGGACCGGTTTTTATCGGTTACTTTGTAGAAAAATCCTTTTTGAGGTATAAATTAACTTTAAAAATAAAAACGTTATTTTAGATCAAAATTAATTAGTTTAATGTCATTTTCAATCTATAGGTACAGAATAAAACTTTTTGTGAAAATATTAAAACGGCGCACAATATATGCATGGACAATAAATCTTGAAATAAAATATTCAAATTTTTGTAAATAAAAAGATAATGATGATGACGAAACAATTGTGTTAATTTAATATGAAAATTTCAAATACAAAAAAAGTTTTTTGAACGTTCTTTAGCCCTGATGAGAGTAAAATTTCAAGGCTACGCCACGACTTTCATACTAATTTTATTATTTATCTCTGTTCTATACTATCGTATAACGTTGCGACACGTGATACCAATAAGCAGTCTAATAATGCTCGTCTGGGTAGCTACCACCCACAAGTTTGAAAACCTGTCGCCAAATACTAATAAGTGTGTTCCCGCAGCATCACTTGAGAACCAGTAACTCTAGACTTAGTGTGTTTACCATCCTGGGCCATATCTTCACTTAACATCAAGCAAGATTGTAGTCAAAGCACTGCGCCTATACCGTGTAAAAAAAGATTTCAATCTAGCGAGAAATGTCTTTAGTATGATATAGACTCTGCATAAGATATATCGTTTTGCTTGTGTCTGAGTTATTGCGTTTTGTAAATCTACTCATTTTTCTTTGTGCAGTTTATTCTTTTATTTTAGTGCTTGAACATATCGCTGCACAATATAAATCGGTTTACAATGTTTTTTCCTAAAAACCGTTTTTTTTGGAACCAGTTACATCACTATTATAAACCTGAGTCGTGCTAATTGTACCTATTTTTTATTGATATTTATGTTAAAAAGAAAATGTGAAAATTGTATGTATCTTTAGGTATTGAAATATATGTGTTTATAATTTGTTTTACGTGCATTTATTAACAAATATGGTGTGGCGAGGTTCCAGTATTTTGAGTTCCTTTTGGAAACCAGCTGTAAATGTTGTTAGGTTAGTTCTTGTATAACAGAAAATACGATGTAGGTGTACAAATACTATAAATACCTTGTCTTTTAGGGCAAAGTACCACAGTGAAAAAACTCGACTTGTGAGGCGATATGGATATGAGGAAAAAATTTGGAGTGGTGGTCTATTGCCTCGATCAGAAGGTAAATCGTTACCATTGCCAGAATACAGGTAGAGTTTATTAATTATTTCCTAATTTTACTTGTCTATAAATTATGTAGGTACGCTATGGTCTTACAGTATGTTTGTTTACGGCACTAATAAAAATATATGAAATCATTTTTTGTGCATCCATTTACTAGCTTAGACCATACTCACAATTTATGTAGTAGTACTTACTTTAAATCATTCATGCCATATTTCAGAAATATTTGAATTTGCATATATGTATTTCTTATACAGGCCTGTGTCATTCATTTTTGGCTGCTGAATCTGTTTCATCACATAAACTGAGATTAAGAGTTTGTCTATTGTAACCATTTTTTTTTTTTAACATTGAATAAATGTGTTATAATTTATATAAATTAATTATTATTATTAATCACATTTATTGCATAATTAAAAAAAAAAAATATTTATGTACAAGAATTTTTTTATTTCTCTACATTTACTGATTAAAATTAAAATTATTTTTCATTAAATTATATAATGCCTTCAATCTTACCAAGTGGTAAAGACCTAAAAAGTTAAAGAACTTGCATGATTTTTTTTTTAGATATCATTACTATATTCATTGTAATAATTGCAAATTTTGATTATTGATAGTGATTGATTTTGATTTGATTTATTGAATTTATGAAGTGTTTTTAAATATACATTAAATCTGAAAAATATACACTATATATGAGAATTCTGAAATTAATGACATGAAGCATTGGGTGCTTGTCTTGTGGTTAACATTACAAATAGCATGTTAACCTCAATATCACATCCATGGGCACCGGCAGCACTAACAAAATCCCTGTTGGAAATAAAAAATATAGAAAAGATTTGTTTTTTAAGTTAACCTTTGGTTAAAAACTACCTATCATCATCTAGCTGTCGTCATGCGAAGCATATTCAAATACTCACATCATTTAATCTTTAACTTAAAAGACAATTAAAAAAAAAAATTATAAATATAAATTAGAAGTTTATAGTATACTGCATAAATACTGATTTTTTCTGATTTCATCCGGGCAGTCTCAATGATCATACCCAAATCTATTTTTGTCAGTTTATTTGGTGTTTCTGAGCATTTCATATTATGTGTATGTATGAATAAAAACTTTGATTTGGCTCAACATGTGTTCATGTGGCCTGGTGTGTAATACAATTTTTACCCTTTGCAAGAGCTGTTGATGAAAAACACCTTACTTTTAACTTTCTTATGAGTTCTTGTACCTTACTCTACAATCATTTAATGTTTTTTCAGACCAAGTAACGCATGGTCAGAAAAGAAGGCTTTGTTTGGCCAGAATGATTACATAGACATTTTGGGACCGGGTAACCTACATCCAGTAAAGACTTTATATAATGTACCATCATGGATCAGAGGTGTCAGTGGAAAAGAATATCATGTGAGTATAGTAATTTATCTCATGGTATATGACACTGGCTTAATAAATTTTAGTTGAAACTTCAAACTAAAATGTTAATAAGTTTTCAGTGCAAACTACATTTGATACAAAAAATATCCCTTTATTTAATGATAATTTGTGTACATACACAACTCGGACAGTATCATGTAGATATAATATTTTTACTATATTATATGAAATGCCATTAGTATAGATTTAAATACTGCAAGTTTATGAATAAAAATTAAGAACCATCACATGATATCAACTTGCCTACATCTACCACAGCTAATACTTCTAGGTAGATCTGGTTGCTAATCCTTGACAACAGGCCTTATATGCCACACGTTAGGGTTCTAGATCTTTCCTGGCTGAACATATCATTATGGCAGGTTTTTGACCATGTGCTGGTGGTCGCAACTTAGTCAAGCTAGAAAGCCCTACCATCCTGTGTCTCTCGTAAAAATTTTAGGTTACATTTTTGCAGTGTTAGCTCGTATTTTTGTTCTATCATGTTATATTTATATTTTTTTATTAATTAGTTTAATAAAAAAACATTTTATAATTTGCAGATTTTACTTCGGAAAAAGAAAATGTGGGCTAAAACAGCAACACCTACTTTCAGACCAACAAAATGGAAGGAGATTGAAAAGCGATTATCATTCTTATATAGAAAACTTAATAGGAAAACTAAGACAGGTCCATCTCCTGATTAAATGTATTAAGCGTTATAACTTATTAAAAAAAATGTAGATAGTATGTTTACCAAATAAAGTTTTAGTGCATAAATAATGTTATTTCACTCAAAATCTGATGGCTGTTCTATGAAAACTTTTGCATGATATGAAAATAAAAATAATTTTATGATAAAGTTTCATAAACGGTGATGTAACTATCATGGTTGGCATCCAATAGCGGATATTGCGGTGTTATCTAAGAATTAAAACTTAAGTGTAAGCCATTTCCCGCCCTCGATTGGCTAAATTTTTTTATCAGCTATTGAAATATACCATTTTTCAAGTGGCATTTGTGCAATCTACTGATTGCGAACTTTTGTAGGTGACAGTACTAATGTATGTTTATGATTTTTCTATTGTCTGTTTTTTGGTATTCCTGATCGGTTCCTTTAGCAGGTGACACCTGGATCGGACAGCCCTCCGTCCCAAGCTACGTTTGTGGTAATAAACAAAAAGAAAGTAGGTATTGATGTTTTTGACTGTTGCAAGTGTAAAAATTAATATTGATTGTAGACCATTTAGGACAAGTGCAAGGTAAAAATAAACATAAGCCTTGAAACCTTGTTTTCTAGTTCTGTTTAGTTTAGAAAGTAAAAAAAGTCGCCTAAGCTTTAAATAAAAACTTTGATTTAAGATTGAGCATCCTTATGTTTGTATGTAGGTAGGTTTTTTAAATATATAAATGTGTTAGATTACTGTACTTAATATCAATATAAATCGCTGTACAAACCCTATTGTGCTTTAATAATAAAATGATATATTTATTATAAAACATAAAGTTAGGAATGGTTATGGCATGGTGGCAAAAATACTTTATAAATGAAAAGAATTCATTCTGACATATTTATTAGATAAGTATTATAATATCTATTTATAGGCGTTATAATATAAAATAACATCTGTATCAGAATACAATCGAAATAAGGATTTAACTTTTTGATCACATTTGGATTTACAGACTAGATCACTCGAGTTATAAGTCGTGCGAGTGACGTAATTTATTATAATATCTTTGGTAACCTCTTAGAACTCATATGGTAGTAGGCTTTGGGAAAGATGATGTGTACTTATAGTTTTTGTGCACTGATTTTTATTAAACTCCCCAGTCTTCTTTGATCATATCAGCAGCTTTTTCAGCGATCATCAAAACAGGAGCGTGTGTGTGTGAAGCCGGTATGCGTGGCATTATCGATGCATCTGCAATTCGAAGGCCTTCTATGCCGTGTACTTTTAGTCTTGGAGAGACTACTCCTGTTGGATCGCTTGAAGGGGCCATTTTACATGTACCGACCTGATAAGTAATGCAATAAAATGTAATGTAAATGTATTATGTAAATACACATAAAGTATATTATTAAAATAAATACATATTCTTTGATATATTTGATTGATGAAGGTGTTTTTAATTAATATAGTTGAGATTATAATATATCGAGTTTCTTGCCGGCTCTTCTCGACTGGGTTGTTTTTCGAACCGGTGGTAGCGCTTTGCCGTTCATAAGCGCCTTCTCAGGGCCCAAATTGTTTAATGAATGTTTTGATTTGAATACTTTGCTAATTTATTTTCAAATTGGAATTTGTTATCAGTGACAATTATCACATTATTTAATTGCCAGATTTTCTTTCACTGTATTCCTATTCTATAATAATAATTAAAATTGAAGTGTCTGTTTTTAATGTCAAAATTATTTTTTTTTACTAAATAGGAATGTATATACGAAACCAATATCAAAATTCAATTTTTTAAATTGTTGCCTGTCTTATTGTCTGTTTGTTCCGGGTAATTTTCGAAACGGCTTGACGGATTTTGACGGGGTTTTTTTGGTTAAATAGCTTGGATAGATTTTTGGTAGGTTACTCAGTGTAACTTAGGGTACTTTTAATTTTCGAAAATAATTAGGGTTCCGCATAAAAAAACTAAGTCATAAAAATTTGAATAAAATCCGATTCAATGCACAGTTTTACGGGCAAATGCTATAATTGATAAAAAATATTTTTACTTTATCTTAGGTAATTAGCTAAAAGGGTAATAATTAGGGTTCCGTATGAAAAAATTAAAACTCAGTGAATAATATATGAAACGCAAGGGCAGCTGCGGGCAGACAGCTAGTATCTTAATAAAGTAATAGTCGTTGGATGCGTATTTCAAAAAACATGATTAATTACTAAAAAAAAAAAAAAATGTTACAACTGTAAAAAGTACTTAATAAGTAAATGGGATTAGTTTTTCTAAAAAGAGCTTTCATATTAGAAAAGCTGCAAAAAACAGAGTATAAGGTTAATAACATAGTATATAATATTTATTTACAAGTGTATTTAGTTTAATTAGTTGAAAATGTATTAATATTAAAGAGATGGGTAATCTGAACCTTTTTTTTTTGACGGGGGGAAATGCATTTACGCACTACCCTTACCTATTGCATTAGTGAGACCGAAGTCCCCCAATGCAATAGGTAAGGGGGCACGGAGGGACGAGCTCCGTGCCAGTGTGGGACTCACCCGGGCGTGAACCGCCCGGAAATACCCTCTAAAACCCCCCGGGGCCGTCCGCCGCATTTGGGATGGGGGCGACACGGGGTGGCTTTCGCAAGCACCGCGTCGCCCCCTGCGGCGAACCCACCAGGCCTTGTCCGTGCAATGGCCCGGTAGGGATGGAGGAGAATACTTCCCCTCCACCTCTTAGCCCGCCTCTCGAAAAAGAGGCACGACCGTCTGGTCGTCAGTTCGGGGGGCAGGATGTACTTCCTGCCCCCCATGGGTAATCTGAACCTATCATAGAATACCTACAATTTTTAGATAACTAACCTGATGATCTAACGTGATAGAGGTCTGCATGATAGCACACTGCCAATATTCGTCTGAATCAAAAACATAATTTTCACAACCAGGAAATGGTATGTCATGTAATTTTGTCCCATATGTTTGGAATGATTTTGTAGCGACAACTTTTTCGACCTGTAGAAGTAATAAATAAATATCAAAATAATGATTACTTACTTACATATGTACATACTATAAGCACAAAGTTACTTACAAAGCGAACTCCTTCCATTAATGCGTATAAATCACTGATATCATTGAAGTAATTTGGATTGATTTTGGGATGATCGGTAAAATTTGCACTTTTCAACGTCAGCCGACCAACACTGCGCGGGCGAATCAACACTGGATTCATAGCGAATGTACGTTGTCTTGTTTCAAGTGGTAATGAGCCGTACACCTTCCAATACCACTCATCTGTCACGCCTAAAACAATATTATTTTAGAATTAGGCCCTTCATCAGTGGAGAAACTACAGGGTGGCAGAGCTGCCAAAATGCCACGGGCCACGGTCAGAAGCCGCAAGCTCAGAAGTGTCCTAACCTTTTTAATAAAACTTACTAACAATTATAAATACAAATATTAAAGTTAGCTTTAGTGATCACTTTAATGATGATTTATTAAAATCAAATTCCAACGCGACGATTTTTACGGAGGCCCCTTCCAATTAATTTGCCACGGGCCTCAGATGGCATAGTTACGCCTCTGCCCTTCATATATTACGGTACATTTGTAGGCGACGATACTCTGGTTATATGTAGTATAGGTGTTTTTACAGGATGTTTTGTACTGACGAAGAAGCACTAGCAGTTTTTGGAACGAAGTTTCTTATGGGGCGATGCAGAGGTGTACCCTAGCCGGCAAAAAACGTCCGTAATGTTTAAAAAAACTAATCTTTCTGTAGCTGTAATTAAATTTCAACAAAATACGCGAAGCAATTGTTTAGCGCGTTCGGCTGATAACCGGAAGGTTGATGGTTTGAACCCACGCTCACGGACGTAATTTCTTTTTTAAATTTAACCATACATAAAATTTATCATAACTCGATACAAAATCTCACTTTTAATGTTTATTTTACACAAAATTTAGTTCTAAATATAAATAGTCAATCATAAAAAATTCAGTATATTTATCTTCTCTGTATATTTTTTGTTTAATATTGACGTACTTTAAAGTTATACATAAATAACCTATTTAGAAATAGATTATTTGTCTAATATATAGTCTACGTGATGACTGTTGTTATTATTGCGGTTTGCTATTATTATTATATCATATTATTAATATTCATGTAAATAGCTGTTTCTTTGTATATTATTATTGTACTAGAAATAAGAGATGGCGCTTTATGTTATAATATTAAATCGGATTCTCACTGAAGTTATTTTGTTAATCGTTCATAGATTGAACACTAGATGGCGTTGCACGATGTTCAATTTTTAGTTAAGGTGTAATAATAATTTAAAATATTTTCACGAGTCATTTTCTAATTATTACATGTAGGCCTTATATAGTTTTTCTATTTCTGTTTTAACTAAGAACATCGTTCCTGACGGAGGTCCCCCAATCGCATTTTTTTTAAACTAAGCACAGCTAGTTTTAATAGATCGGCTACTTCATACACATTTTTACTCTTCATCATTGGATAAACCGCGAATGTTAAGGCGGTGTATAGGTACACTTATATTTTAGACATTATTTATTTTATCTATAAGCATCGTCACATAAAAATGAAAATAAAAATTATGCTTATTGTGCCTACTTACCAAGTAAAGATCTGAGTATACCCAAGAAATCTCCAGCTAATGACCCTGCACCCATAACAAGCTCCATGTCTGGTCTACTCTTTATATAATCATTTGTTATGTTAGTACGAAAGAATGCTAGGCCAGCTGCTCCCCCTGGAAGGGTCAATGGTCCGTGTCCTGCCATATAAGCAGCGGCTGCTAAAGGTGATGCAGCTGTTTTCTAGAAAAAAAAAATGTAGTCTTCAATAGTCAGTATATATTTGCCTAAACCCAATGGCATAACAATACCATCTGAAGCCAGTGGCAAATTCTTTGTATAGGACCCCATAAAATTATTTTGTAAAATGATAGGATACTTCTGAGCTCGCGCGGTTTCGCGGCCAAGGGCCCCATCGGACCAGGGCTCGTGGCATTTTGCCAGTTTTCGCACCGTATAGTTTCGTTACTACCTAAACCAACATTTTTTTAAAATGTTTCATTGTTACGGACATAATTGTTTATGTCGAAATTACTTATAATTCATAAACTCCATTATTTAGAAGACGAACCTCTTTCTTTCAATTTGGTGGACAATTAAATACACATTACATGTGGGAAAATATAGAATTTGCTCAATTTACATTAATTCTGCATTTCAAAATGATTCTATTAATTTTAGTGTGTTGTAATTACATTACCTATATATCACAAGTAGGTAAAGATTTCATGGGTTCCTACTTGCGTTTTATACCGACACGATATACTGGTAGCAGTTTAACAAACATTCTAATTGATGTTACGAATTATAAAAAGCAACGTCCATCTTGATATAGTATTTACATTTCATAATTTATTCAGTATACTTACATCATTCACACAGATATTAGAGACATTGACAATGAACGCATTTCCGGAAAATGTAACATGGTCTTGTAAATTGAATCCGACTGGTAAATTTATTATGGTTTCGATTCCCAGATCCCGTAGATGATCTTTCGGTCCAATTCCTGATAACATTAACAATTGCGCAGAGCCGATAGTACCGGCAGCCAGAATAACTTCACGACGAGCTTTGACCTGACGTCTAAAAAATGTAAATACATTTATAGGAATTTTGTATGGAGTGATAATTGAGTGTATTATGTATCTACCTATTAGTGCAAGTATTAGAATATTAACATGGTGGTCGATAGGTAGCAGTAGTTGCAGTGTTCATAAAATAGTCAATTAGTCAATAGTCAAGAACTTTTTACATTGAAAGACAAGAAAAATTATGGCATTTAAGTTTTTTTCTAACTAGCTAACGCTGTTGAGCGGAAGGGTCTTTACACCTTCACCGTGACTTTTGGGGCGAGTTCTGAAGGCACTCACCTGGAAAAAGGCAACTAGCACAAGGGCTACCAAAGTGCTACGGACCTCGGCTTGGCCGTTACCTAAGTGTAATACATTCCACGGAATTTTAAACCTAGCTAAACCTATTTAATAATAAAAAAAGGTTCCTTACAGGACCTATGTACCTGCGTGTTATGTGCCGGAGTGTGTATGCAGTGTTGTGCGTGTAATGCTTAATGCATGTTCAGTGTCACTGTATCGCGCTGGCAGCGGCTTCAAGAGCCTCCCCATCTGGGACATTTAAGAAACACTTCCAATTGTACAAGATTACTGAGTGTTAATATAACCATTTAAATTATAAGTTTTTACATTACCTCTTATTTCTTTTCGTAAATTCCACCCCTGAAGCTATCTTACTATATGAATCTATAAGAATTTTCGTTACGCTTGTATACTTTGATACTTTTAAATTTTGCCTGAATCGTATTGGTTCCAAGAATGCTTTTGAAGAGCTGCACCTCCTCCCTTTTCTCATTGTTGCTTGAGGTTTAGAAAACCCCGATCACATGTTCTCCATTCGGATCTCTCCATTTGTATCCTAGTTCCTCGCCAGCTGCTTTAAATATATTTTCAAGTGGAGACTGGAACGGAGAATACTCTATATCCAAGTACCCGTCTCTTCCATGATACGAGGAATTTTCTAAATCGGGTATTTTTATATTTTCAGATTTTTTAAAATATGGCAAAACTTCCTCGTAGCTCCAACCGTCATTGCCCATTTTCACCCAATCATTGTAGTCATCAGGATGACCTCGTTGGTAGATTAAAAAATTCAGGACACTACTTCCGCCGAGCACTTTGCCTCGTGGTAAAAAGCAAACTTTTCCTCTTAAATCTTTACAGGCTCTAATTTCTGGTTCTGAGGTATAACCCCAGTTCATAGGCGTTAATGATAGGAAAGGAGCAAATATTGGAATGTCGGAGAAAAAGTTTTCATTACCTCCGGCTTCTATTAACAAAACTTTCCAACGTGAGATTTCAGATAATCGATTCGCTATGGCACTTCCAGCAGAACCCGCTCCCACGACAATGAAATCAAATACTTGTTGGTTCCTAGGAGTGTAATCTGGTATGAAACCTTCCCGTGGATTACGTGGCAGCGGTCTAAACAGATCGGTCCAAATATCATATAGATTATTTTTGTTATTAAAACCGTTTACAAGTGCGATGAAAATAAAGAAAAATGACCAAAAAGCATATTTATTGAGTTTTCTTATAATTCCTGAAAAAAAGGAGAAAATATGTAGGTTATTAAAAAGTAGTACATATAAATCTATAATTCTAAGAAAAGTTTTTTCATGGACTTATATTATTTATTAAACACGTGTAATAGCTTATTTTCTGGAATAATCTATAAAAATAAATAAAATTGAAGTGACTGTAATATCAAAATAACAAATTTTCATTAAATACATTATTTTCTGTCTGTTACGTCGGGAACGGCTGGACCGATTTTGAAGTAACTTTTTCTGGCAAATAGCTGTAGTAATTCAGCGAACTTATATGCTAAATTTATTTTAAGAAAATATTCGCGTTTTTTACGCGTTTCGTGTAGGAAAATTTAAAACCCACGAAATTGTGAAAAAAAACTATTCAATGGTTAGTTTTACTGGCAAGTGTTTGAATTTGTGAAAAATAATTTTGCTTTCTCTTGGTTCCAAAAAAAAAATGTAATAATTAGGGATCCGCGTAAAAAAATTAAAACTCATGAAATTGTAAACAAAATACGATTCAACGGACAGCTTTACTGGCAAGTGTTTGAATTTATGAGAAATATTTTTGCTTTCTGTTTGTACCAAAAACAATTTACGGCAAAAATATAGAGACCGTCAAAATACTAGTTTCCAATTATTCTTTAAAAAACAATATTAATCAGTGACGAATTGTGCGGAATAGAAATTATAATACGCGGGCGGAGCCGCAGGAATAGAGCTAGTAAATAAATGGTTTGTTTCTTTGAAGAATTCTACAAAATATTTCGTTTCTATATTACGAGTTCTATATTCTACATTTGATAGGTTCTTCAAGGTGATCATCCTTCATAGTTCTAATGTACGGGACTTTTTTGGAATATAAATGTTCACATATCTGAGTCAATCATATTCATATCACAACACGCTGGAGCGCAAATGGTTTTTTTCTATCTTACAGTTGTGCTAAAGATGTATCTTAAAGTACGTTCGAGGAATAATAAATTACTGGCAATAACGGTTCCACTATTCATTGTTTTATTTAGCGTCTTATTTCATTTTAGCGAAAGACTACATAATATGATGGCCACTTAATTATAAGAAAAAACTATTGAATTACCATAAAACGAAGTACAAGTATCGTAAAAACATTTTATCTTTTTACGTAGCTAACGCTACAAGTATTTCAGGAAAGCCCTTCTGGCACACAAATTAAAACTGGCAGTACAGAAACTAGCTGTAATAAACCCTCAACTTGGGTTAATTACGTAGTTAGCTCGTCTATGTAGTTATATATACGTACATAATACATATGTGTAAAGTAAATGGAAATCCTTATCATCTGTCAACAGATGATTAATGTTTTCAGTATATGATGTAATTCACTAGTAATAGTAATCTATACTAATAAATAAAATTGAAGTGTCCGTTTGTAATGCCAAAATTATTATTTTTTTTACTTTTTTTTTATAATGCACAGCACAGTGACTGCACTGGACCTGATGGTAAGTATAGTGCAACCCAAAACAGCGGCGACTGACACTGAACAGAATTCAATGCCAGTCACTGCTGTCATGCTGGCCTGCATAAATACCTCTTAGATATGAATGTATACACTATACATATACCAAAAATGCGATTTTTAAAATTTCTAGTCTGTCTGTCTGTTTGTTCTGGGTAATATCCGGAACGGTTCTACGGATTTTGACGGGACTTTTTTTGGTAGATACCTAAAGTTGGTCCGGGTAACTTAGGGTACTTTGAAATTTCGAAAATAATTAGGGTTCAGCATAAAAAAAATAATATTCATTAATCCGATTCAATGAACAGTTTTACGGGTAAGTACTTAAATTTGTGAGAAATATTTTTCCTTTACCTTAGTACTAAACAAAAAATAGGGTTCCTTATAAAAAAAAAATGCAGTGAAGAATATATGAAACGCGGGCGCAGTCGTGGGCATACAACCGGCTCCATAATATAAATGTTTATACTTAGAGTTTCCTTAGTAAAATAATATAAGTATCAAAGAAATAAACGTTTATGAAATTGCTAATTTTTTGTGACATATAGCTTAAAATAGAGGCGTACCTATATTATGAATATGACGTTTAATAAATTAAAGACCAGTTTGTAATAAATCCTTAAGGTATTATTAGCTTTATGCTTAAATTACTGTTCGATTTAGTTTTGTTTGGACTGATTTACACTTTATTGAGTACTAACTACGCGCCCGCGGCTGCGCCCACGTTTCTTATGTTCTTAATTGCGTTTTAATTTTTGTATACGGAACCCTAATTATTTTCCTAAAAACTCTTTACTATTAAGATAATGTAAATATTTCTCGTAAATTCAAGCACTTGCCCGTAAAACTGTGCATTGAATCGGATTTTATTCAATTTTTTATAAGTTTTTTTTTTTTTTTTTACGCCGAACCATAATTATATTCGACAATTAAAAGTACACTAGGTTATACGGAGTAACTTCAGCTATCTACGAAAAAATCGCCCGTCAAAATCCGTCCAGCCGTTCGGAAGATTACCCGGAACAAACAGACAGACAACAATTTTAAAAATTGTATTTTTGGTATTGGTATCGTATATACTCTCATATCTATAAATTAAAAAGAATAATTTTGACATTACAAACAGACACTCCAATTTTATTTATTAGTATAGATATCTCAGCTTAAGCTAATTGAACAACAACATAGCCTGTGTGAATAACCTAATTCGCAAATGATATGCTTGTTTGCTTATAGGATATATGCTTGTATCAATCTGATAATGGATTCTACCTGTATTTAAAGACTTAGAGAATACGACTATGTAATTAATTATGTCACAATTTAGAATTTTGTCATACTTTGTTTTGGTAACCTTTTTTCCTTCGTTTTTTTAGACCAGTTTCTATAAGTATTTTTATGTTAAAATAGATTGTGAAATTTGATAATATGTGTATCCACAATATATCAATTCGGCCTTACCTAAGTCCCGAGAGAAAAACCTTCGACAGATTGCTCATTTTTATCGATTAAGCAACGTTACCCATCCATTTATTTCATAATTTATGCAAGTCATCGTGTTGTAAATAATGTATAAAACATAATTCGAATATCTTAAGGTCCAAGGTTTAATAAAAGTTACATGACAGTCAATTATTATTAATGATAATAAATTATTTATGACCTCTACCTAGGTACGCATATTAAAATTATATCTTTATATGATTACTAGCTGTGTGTCCGCAGCTTCGTCCGCGTTTCATATATTCTTCACTGCGTTTTCATTTTTTCTATACGGAACTCTAATTTTTTTTTTAGTCCTAAAATAAAGTAAAAGTATTTCTCATAAATTCAAGCACTTGCCCGTAAACTGTATTGATTTTTTTATGAATTTTAATTTTTTACGGGGAACCTTAATTCTTTTCGAAAATTAAAGGTGTCCTAAGTTACCCGGAGTAACTTCAGCATTCTACGAAAAAAAATCACGTCAAAATCCGTCCAGCCGTTCCGGAGATTACCCCGAACAAACAGAGACAGAAAAAAAAAAAAAAAAAAATTTGGTATAGGTATCGTATTTATATCTATTTAGTAAAAACAATATTTTGACATTACAAACGGACACTTCTATTTTATTTATGAGTATAGATAAGACCAGAAAATCGAAAATAAATAATGCACGTTGAAGGCGCACCAGTTGTGAGACTGTCACAAAATGTCAGCGGCTACCATCTTAGGTACATCGAAATGTTTGGAATTTTTAAACGATTAGATAAAGTTGATGAGTTTTTGAGTTTTATACTGGATTTTTACGCATATATTAAGAATGTTTGCGAACTATAGGTATGTTTATAGATGCAGCTACAAAATCCGTCATAACGTAATTTTATTAAATTAGTAATCTTAAAACATGGAAGTTTTGTATCTTCTACATCAATTATGTAGTTTCGTAATAAAATTTATTGTGAACGCGCCTTTATGCTACAATTTTCAGCTAATAGGTTAAAAGTATATAGATGTACCTATAAGCAGAGAACTATAATATAAACACGTACGTATGTATGTGAATGCAAATGAAAAAAATATGATTTTTTTTAAAATAAATATTTTGAGTGCTACTTGCGTTTATAATATACCTACTTGTTATCAAACTGTCATATCTATGTAAATTAGAACAGTAGCTAGAAGCAATTCGCATCAGTCTGTCCTTGTATGCGGCTAACATCAAAGTGAGAGCTAATAATAGTTACTGCGTAGTTAGCGGTTGGGTATTCGTGTATTTCGCAAATGTAGACTAATGAATAGAGTCTAGTATCCAATCACTGCAATAGAAACAAATACTGGTTAATTTATTTAATAGATTTTTGTTATGAATCTATCGGGTACATTGGTTTTAATTTTCTCGTTATAAATATAAATTACTATGAAAAATTAATTTAAAAGTTAACTTAGTTCTAGGTTATTGTTACTTTTTTACGGAACACGTTGTTTATTTATATATGAGGCAATTTACAGAGAACATTTGTAAAATTTTATAATGTTATGTAATAATAAATAACAATTTAAAGACAAAACATTTGCAATATTATTTTGTGTATTTACATTGTTTTAACCGACTTCAAAAAGGAGGTTTTTTTTTGTATGTTTGTTAAGCGATTTCTCCGTCATTTGTGGACCGATTTCCACTAGATCAGATCAGTGGAACTCGGGGAAATTGAGAAAAACCCTTGAATATTATAAACACTTACACGTGTATATTCGTTTCCAAAGCTATATTACACAGCTATACCTAAAAGTACATATTTAAACTGAAAATTATGAAAAAACTTTTTTAATTAAAAATAAAACCGACTTCAAAAGAATAAACCATGAAATGCACTAAAAAGTCAATAAATAATTACTTTATTAATCTGGTTCGTTAATTTTCGAATCGGTGCTAGCTAGAGTTAACCAATGTATTCATTTACAAATGGAAATAACTGCCTAAACTTGATCATAATTACATATAAGCTAAAGGTGATTTTAAAGAACAGTTAATCAAAACTGAATATAATTAGCGACGTACATCTACACCGCTTTGTTGTCCATAAGCTGGCACCGACTTCAATATTAACAAAGCATATTAGTAAAGTAATTACTTATTGACCTTTTAGTGCATTTTTATGTAATAGTTTATTCTTTTGAAGTCGGTTTTGTTTTTAATTTAGAAAGTTTTTTAATTTGTAATTTGAATAGATTTAAACATAACAACATAAATAAGCTCACGCCTGTTATCCCCGAGGGATTAGGCAGAGGTGAAATAGCGAACTACACCACCCATATTTCGCCGAGCTTAGTTCCGTTCCAGATGTGACAGGGTCCGAGCCTGCCATATCGGGCACAAATTCCAGACTCCGAGATGATACTCAGTAGAAAAACCCAATATCACTTGATCCGACCCGGGGATCGAACCCGAGACCTCAGAACTACAGTCAGACAAACGACAGATTTAAATATTTATAACAAGTAGATGCATCACAGAATTTCCTATTTTTGAATTATTTACGAGTAAATTTATGAACATGTCTGTTAGTTAAGTATCTAGTTAAATGGATTCTACCAACTTGAACATCAACACTAACTAGAACTGTAGAACCGAAGTTTTGTGAAGCACGTAACCAAAAGTTAGTTTTCTGGCATTTGATCTCAATCCGTTGAGTCGGAGTTTGCTTTTATTCTTTTGCGGGCACAGTGTCTGGTGTTGATTTATCTACTAAGTGTCTGTTTGTAATGTCAATTTTTTTTTAATAAATGGATATTAATGTGTATACGTAAATTTATTTATTTTCCCAGTATTGTTCGTTTTCTGTTGCTACTAATGGTAGGTTTCTAATGTAGTTAGTAGATTTTATATGTCTCCTAGACATTTGATTTTTCACGTATAACCTGCATCTTATCATTCTATGATCAGTATTGAAGTTCAGATTTTGTATTATATTAAAATTTTGAACTTGTTCCGGTTTATTTGTGAGAATATAATCAATCTCATTCAGTTGCATACCATTTGGAGATCTCCACGTCCATTTTTTATGGCTCTTGATATTAAACATGCTATTCACAATCTTATAATTGTGTTCAAGAGCAAATTCTACTAGTCTCTGTCCGTGTGGACTTCTTTTCCCATAGGAGTATTTTCCAAATACCATATCTTCTCCTTTTTGCATGTGTCCGATTTTCGCATTAAAGTCTCCTAGTATGATAATGGGTTTGCTCTTAACAGATTCCAATGCAGACTCCACTGCTTGATAAAAAAGCTCTATCTCTTCATTCGTATATGCTTCTGTTGGAGAATATACCTGAATAAATGTCCATATGGCATTGTTTATAAGTTTAATTTCTAACGTTGCTACTCGATCGGAAAATGGCTTAAAACTCACAATACTATTTTTTAAATACTTTTTCACTATGAACCCGACTCCATTCCTACAATTAGAACCTGCTGTATGAAATAAGATGAAATCAGTGTATTCTTCTATAGTTTCCTCTCCTCTTCTAGTTTCACATAAGCCTATAATATCCCATTTTATTGCTTTAACCGCATTGTTAAATTCTATAAGCCTACAGTCAGAAAGTAGAGTTCTGACATTAATAGATGCTATATAAAAACTCTGTGTTTGATTATAGTTTGTAGTGATGTTCATATTATGTTTTATTATGCTTAGGGGGTTTTGGTCTAACTTCTCCACGGTGACCGGCCGGCTTGGAGAAGGTGAGGAGGCACTACTTAGTTTTTTTGAGAATTTTCAACAGTGCGATTTGTAGTAGCGTAACTTACAGGTTTATGTTGCGATGGCCGTAAGAAGTTGGTGATATTGTTCGATTTATTCTTTTTAGGTGCTTGTTTTGTCCTTTCTTCAATGTTAACTGTTTCTGTTGTTTCTTTTTCAGATTCTGGAGATTCCGACAAAAATCTTTTGGTTAAGTGTTTTACTGTATATGTTGGTTCCCCCAAATCCTTGCCACTCAACTTTACTATTTTATCATAACGCAGAACCACTTTATTTCCCGCTTCTATCTCTCTTTTTAAGTCTCCTTGAAGCTCTTTTCGCTTTTGCAATACATGCTGAGGGTAGTCCTCCTTTATATAGATATCTGTGTTTTTCAGGAACTATATGAGCAAAACGATTTAGCAAATTACAGGCCCATCAGCTTAATGACGAACTTATATAAAATATGGTCGAAATTAATATTGAATCGGCTTTCAAGTATTTTAGAAGAGAATCAACCACGAGAACAAGCGGGTTTCCGAAAAAAATATTCGACAGTAGATCACATACAAGTAGTTACCCAAATAATAGAAAAGGCTAATGAGTATGGCATAACCTTGTATATATGTTTCATTGATTACATGAAAGCTTTTGATTCCTTACAGTTTGATGCAATCTGGACGGCATTAAAACAACAAGGTATTAGCTTAAAATATATCAACCTGATTCGCAGTGTATATGAAAAATGTCAATGTAAAATACGTTTAGAAAGAGTAGGTAACGAGTTCCCAATCCAAAGAGGAGTGAGACAAGGAGATCCTTTGTCCCCGACAATCTTTTCAGCAGTTCTCGAAGCAGTATTCCGAAATTTAAATTGGGAAAATAAGGGATTAAAGATAGATGGAGAATTCCTTAGTCACCTTCGATTCGCTGATGACATCGTGTTATTTGCCGAAAACGCAATTGTACTTGAAACCATGATCAGCGAACTAACGACAGAAAGTAAAAAAGTAGGACTCCTTCTAAATTCATCAAAAACAAAAATACTTACTAACGGAGAGATGCATGACATAATAATTCAAGGTGAAACAATAGAATACGTGAAAGATTATATTTATCTCGGGCAACAAGTATCATTTGAAAACTGTACGGAACAGGAGATACAAAGAAGAATTGCTATAGGCTGGCGAAAATATTGGAGACTAAAAGAAATCATGAAAAATACAGAAATAGACATAAATATAAAAAATAAAGTATTTGAAATTGCCGTGCTACCTTGTTTGACCTATGGCTACCAAACATGGTCTCTCAGAAAACAAGACGAGGAAAAACTTGCTATCTGCCAGAGAAGAATGGAAAGAAGTATCTTGGGAATAAAATTAAGTGATAGAGTAAGTAACAAAAACATAAGATTAAAAACAAAGGTAACTGATATAAAAAGAAGAATAAGGGAAACGAAATGGAAATGGGCGGGACACATTTGTCGAATAGACAAAACTAGGTGGACCAAAAAGGTCACGGAGTGGACTCCGATTGATAAAAAAAGGAAGAGAGGAAGACAGAGAAAGAGGTGGCGAGATGTCTTCTCGGAGAGATGTGGACCTAACTGGATGACGCTAGCCAGGGATCGAGATGTTTGGAAGACCTTAGGGGAGGCCTACGCCGCTGAGGCGACTAATACAACAATATAATTACAATAATGTAATATTGTAAATTGTATTAATCATTGTATCAGATTCCTTCTTGTATTAGAATTAAAGGCTTTTTTATTTTTTTATTTTATTTTATTTATTTTATTTTATTAATGTGTATACGATACCTATACCAAAAATACAATTTTTCAAATCTATGTCTTTCTGATTGTTCGGGGTAATCTCCGGTACTTTTAATTTTCGAAAATAATTAGGAATCCACGTAAAAACATTCATATGTTTTTTTTAATAAATCCGGTATAATGTACAGTATTACGGAAAAGTGTTTGAATTTATGAGAAATATTTTTACTATATTTTAGTACCAAAAGTTTATTTGGAAAGTAATTAGAGACCGTATAAAAAAAATTAAACGCAGTGAAGAATATGTAAAACGAGGGTGCAGCCGCGGGCACACAGCTAGTAGGTAACAAAACTGTGATTAAAACTTTCATTGTTCAAAACTGATTGAAAATTAATTATACCATTTGAACTTGCATGATGGCAGAACATTTTATAAGTTCCATCTTGCTAGTTACCACCTTGAAGTTTGACAAACTTGTATTTCGTTTTTATGAGAGGTATGATGATGACTGTGTGATGTGTATGATGATATATGAAACGGATAGCTCTTTTTCCGGATACGATCCTTGTAGCCGGATAGTTGAATATCTGGTCAAACATACCCGATACATGAACATTTGCATAAAGCGTAAACCGCTTTTGCCTGTTAATGCAGAGAAGTCTGTATTAATTCATCATCTCTTAATGCAGTAAGAATACTGTTCATTCTCTTTATTGTGTACCTAATAAAAATAATGCTTTTATTTGTTACTAGCTGTGCCCGCAATTTCGCTCGCGTGGAATTCAAACAATTATATTCTAATAAGTAATAGAGCGCCTATATTCTCCCTTTAGATGCAAACTATCTATGTTGAATCCCGTCCCATTCAGGCCTATACCCGTGGAGGAGGTCAGACCAGGCCACTTCCCCGACAGCTTTCTCAGTGCAATTAAGGTCTGGGCTTCATCTTTCTCTCCTTAACTATATTTTTAAAATATAGTTAGTACTGTCTAATTGATGTCTGCACAACTAAACAGACAGACTGACCGACAGACAGGAGGCAGAAATTTCAAAAAATGGTAGAAATGTTTTTAATTACCTATTTTAAGTCCCTTCCAATGATTCTTTTCACAAAAGTCGAAAATGTACAGACACGTGAAATCACCTTGACTGCAATGGATTCGAGGTTAAAGAGTTTTTGATAATATTGTTTATAAGTTAATTTCTAAGAATGTAAGATGAGCAGATTAGTATGTACGAAGTTTGAATAAAATTCTTCAGGTTGATATCTCATATAAGACAGAATCAATGCGGTTTTGGTTACAACATAGTAAATTATAGCTTCAAATGTTGTATAAAACATTATCAAACGTTACAAAAACAAAAATAGAGGGAGTTTGAAAGTTGTGCCAGTGGTAGAAAAGTTGAAATGTTCCCGTTTGTCGTGGTATGGACATGTTATGAGAAGAGAGGAAGCTCATGTGGGTAAAATAGTAACGAATATGAATGTGGAAAGATGGAAAAGTAGAGGAAGGCCGAAGAAAGTGTGGATGGAGTGTGTAAGAAATGATATGAAAGAAAAGGAGTGAATGAAGAGATAACGGCTGATAGGGACGTATGAAGAAGAAAACATGCTGCGCCGACCCCCTAATGAGTTGGGAAAACGCAGGAGAATGATGACAAAAACAAAAATAATCTAGCGTTAACTGTGCTTTTTATTAAACAGTGTCTACAATTTAAAATTGTATAAAATATAATCTCTAAACAACCCTAAAACACCTTTTTGTAATTGAACTTTCTTAAACAAGTGTTCAACTGGAGTTTAACTTTTTTGTAATAACACTGTATGTAGTTTATCTTTTATTACATTTATGTAATGCGCGTTAAACTTAGCCGGTATGTTTTAACCTTTGTCGGTGTGTTGACCAACAATTTAATTTTTTTCAGACTCTATTTATATTATAATTTATATGTAAATATGTACTTAATTATAACAAAATTAAAATAAATAATTTATAATGTATAGAATTTGATACGATAGTACTCTAAACGTTAAAAAGTTGTAAATTAGAAAATCTTATATTGTACAAACTCTGATAGCGGTGGGTGTTGCTAATAAATTAAAAATAAAAACTATTACTATTGGAAAAGTGCTTTTATTCTTGTATCGATTTTACGAGTCGATAGAAGTTCTGCCGCAATGCTATTATTTAAAAATCATCGAGTGTCAATAGAATAATATATATACTAACTGGTGCCCGCGGCTCTGACCGAGTGTCATATGTTCTTTAGGTGTGAGTGAAAAAGTGCGTATAATATGTCATTTATACCTAACCTAAAAAAATAAATGAATGAAGGTCGAATCTTATGTTTTTATTAGCGGAAAAAATAAATAAGAGTAAATCGAAAAAAATGAGAAAGGGTCGATGGAATTTAAAAAACAATTACCTTATAAGCATCTACGAAAAAGTCCGCGACGAATGGTAGTAGTCACTGTAATGATTAGTTTTATTATAATTAGTTTTTCTAATATTTCTTATATTATTACTCATATATCATCATCACATTTATTTATTTAATTCCTGAAGATTTCCTATTACTTTCTATTTATGTCGACTGTTAATTGTATATTATATCTTACGTGTGCGCTTTGTCAATGTAACATGAGTTTTTAACGGATTAATTGAGGAGGCCGTTTTAGAAGGAATATTTAAAAATTTGAAATTACGAATGTCGCGAAGCAATAGAATTTTAATGTCATTAAGAAAGTGGGTTCGAGAGTGTGAGGACGTAATTTGCATGAAGGGAAGGGGATGTTAGTATTTTATTAAGTGATTACTATATAAAGTAATATAATCAGACACATTAAGGGTTGATGAAGAATAAGCGACACTCGACGGACAATTTATTGAATATAGTTAATTGATGGACAATAAAAGATCCGGCATCACTATAACATAATACCGTTCAGACTTTTGGATGAGGCAAGCGAAGATCATAGACGATCGGAAAATTACTAAGATACAGGCGACCTGTTCAACTAATTCTGGTAAAAAGTATTGCAGTGCTATATGGGACTAGTTTCTATGCTAGGCAGGGTAGACCTTGAGGATCTTGCTGCGATTGATAGAGCAGGTTTTTATTCGTTGTATTTTTATATAATTATGGTGTGTAAAGAGAGAGAACTTTCGGTTTTTATATATTTTATTTTTATTCAGTTTTTAATTTATTCCTTTGTATAAATCTAATTCAATTGTCCTCGCGACATCACATTCCAATATTTTCAATAATTTTGAGGTTATGGTGCGTTAAATGACCAAAATTTTTCATATATATATATATATATATATATATATATATATATATATAAGATAGGTATCTAAATCCAGTGGGTACTAAAATCTGCAGGAGTGAGTATGCAGCGCGTTTCGAAATAACGTCAAATGCGTGTACGTAACCGAGCGTCGTTATTCAAACTGGTTTATAACTTGTAAAAATGTGTAGTGGTTTTGAAATACTATCATAACTGTTGGTCATACTACATTATTAGGATAAATTATGCTATAAATTAAATTAATTTATTTGTTGTTTATCTTGCATGTGATAGGCTAATTTTTGAAGTGAAAACTTCTTTCACGGCGTTGAGCGAATCTCGCTAGGGGGATAACTTATGGATTCGCGTTACCAATGCTATGACGTCAGCCGTCAACTTGTTACAGTGTGTCAAGTATAAGATGGCGTTTAAGTGCTGGCGCTCAGAGATAAAAAGTAAAGTGTGTACTTACGCAGTCTATCGTATGTTTTGATTATGAATAAACTATTGCTAGCTATTGCATATATGAAAATTATTGCTCCGAGCGCCAATAGATATAAAAACTAGATAAATGTTAATGTAAAATTTTAGATTATGTTATTAACATTTCGACTAACAAATTATAAAATTTAAACATTAAAAACAGTATTTTTCCCCAAAGTTTCAAGTTTTCACTTCTCACTGTAGTCCACATGGCTGCTAGTCTTTTTTTTTAATTTATCGTTCAAAATTATCATATAATGTCTTAGATGAGAGATCTAAGCAAATTCGAAGTATATTGGCGAGTAATTTGTTCATTGGTGATCTATTAATCATTAAAAAAAATGTTAAGATTATGATGGTTATACTTAGGACTTAAGGGTGACAATATATGAAGCGAAGTGGTATGTTACTTAAAAATTATGCTTATACAGTAGAACCTCTTTAAGTCTAAACCCGATAAGTCGAAAACCTCTCAATCTCGAAGAAATGTTTTGTTTTCCCTTCAAGCCCTAAAACCTCCATTACTCGAAATTTCAACCACAATCTCAATAAGTCAAAATAACATTCCGCACATTTTTCCCTCCAAAACTCGAAAAAATAAAATATACTTCTGTAACTCGAACATAACAATGTTAGATTTTACAATCTTTACAAGACGATCTTTTAAAACTAATCCATACAACCATCCAACGAGTCATGGTTTTTAGACGTAATTTGCGAGTAAATATGTTTTCTATAAGTATCTTTATTACTTGAATTAATTACAATAGATCTTAACCTCTACAAGTCGAATATTCCCTCCACCTAAGTCGAAAACTCTATAACTCGAGTTTTTTGTCTACCTTAAAGTTCGACTTATAGAGGTTCTACTGTATACAAGTTATCATAACAATACTGTTATTTTACTTAAGATATATAAACAGTAAGAATTATTACTTGTCTGCCTAAAATGCCTAAAAACATAAAATTTATGATGAACAGATAGAATTAACCACACCTATTTCTGCCGCATAAATTCAGTTCACGCGCTGTTGTATTTGGGGCAAGAGATGTGGTTGAAAAACTTTTTAAATTAAAAACAAAATCGACTTTAAACGAATAAACTATAAAAATGCACTAAAAAGTCAATAAACAATTACTTTATTAATTAGCTTCGTTCATTTTGAAATCGATGCCAGCTTATGGATAACAAAGGGGTTTAAATATACGTCGCTAATTGTATTCAATTTTTATTAATTGGTCTTTAAATCACTCTAGTCTTTTATTTAGCTTATATGTAATGTAATTATAATATAGTTTAGGTAGTTATTTCCATTTGTAAAAAAGTAGATTGGTTAACTCTAGCTGCAACTGACTCCAAAATTAACGCAGCAGATTAATAAAGTAATTATTTATTGACTTTCTAGTGCATTTTTGTAGTTTATTCGTTTAAATTCGGTTTATTTTAATTCTAAAAGTATTTTTTAGTTTAAGTATTTACTTTTAGGTATAGCTGTGAAGCCTACTTAGCTACATAGCTGTAGAAACGCATGTATGTATGATACACGCGTGTCTATAATATTCGAGGGTTTTTCTCAATTTCCCTGAGTTCCACTGATTAGATCCTGATCTGGTTGAAATGGGACCACCTCGGAAGAGTACTTCTTCGATTAAAAAAATGAAAATTGGTCCCCAAATACGCGTGAAATCGCATAACAACTGTTTGTTCCGACTAATTTTCGGAACGGCGGGACCTGCTTTTAATTTTGACTACTTTTACGAAAGGACAATAATTAGGGTATTGCGCAAAAAAATTAAAACTCATGAAATTGTGAATAAAATCTGATTCAATTTTTGATTCAAATTGATCTGTTAAAAATATCTTTGTCTTCTATTATTATAAAAAAAAAGAAAAATAATTACGGTTCCGTGTAAAAAAAGTTAAAACTCACGATTCCATGGACAGCAGCATTAAACATTATTTTGCAATGACTATTTAAAAACGATATTAAGCAGTGAAGAATATATGAAACGCGGGCGCTGCCGCGGACACACACCTAGTTAAGTAATATAATTTTAATTAGAAACATCATGGATTCTAAGATATAGGCTTTGCATAGTTTAGAAACCAGTGTTGAAATCGAACTTTATATAAATCTGTAACCATGTTACGGGAAAATAAAGAGGTAATATATATAGCTGCATACTCGACATTTAAAATAGCCATAACTTCGCGGGCTTGCGAGGTAATTAAGCTTTTCCTTGAGAATAAGCTATATTCCTGTGGTAAGTTAATTACTAAGTGATATTATGTTAAACATCAAGTAGCATATCTTATTACACTGTTGTAAATATTTTAAAGATTGATACAATCTATAGTTTTTAGAGATGAATTTTTGTTCGAAAATTGATTGCTGTTAACATGATTAGGTTAAATATAATTTCTATGTATCGTTGTACGAATAATAGTGAATATTAATTCTAATTAATATTACCAACCTTCTGTTTTAGCATATTATCTTTAAAAAAATCCTTAAAAAAAATGCAATAGTGCAAAAAGAATAGTGATTTTGCATATTTTGTATGTTTTTTAAATACTTAATAATAAAATTATATGCGAGGCGGTAAAGCTTTTGTGGCCGATTGAGTCATGACCACCGTACATATGGAGATAAACCCACTACAGTGACACGTATCGGCACGTTGTATTCCGGGATCAGTCATTATATATCCAGCAATTAGCCATTAGAAATCTTAAAAATCTTGTCATAATGACATGTTAATACGTGTTTTGATTTGGGATAAGAAAGGGTTTGTCCATACCTACTATATACAGGCTTACCCTTGGTACATGTAGGCTGGCATGATGATGGTGACTGTCAATAGGTTATCATCTATCGACTGTTCTTCGTATTACTTTCGAACTGTAATTTATTTAATACTAGCTGTGTGCCCACGGCTGTGCCCGCGTATCATATATTATTTTACTACGTTTTAATTTTTTATACGGAACCCTAATTATTTTCCTACAGAGTTTTTAGTACTAAGATGAATTAATAATATTTATCATAAATTCAAACATTTCATACAAACAAACTGTCGTTGATATTAAATTGGATTTTATTCAATTTTTTATAAGTTTTAATTTTTTTACGCGGAACCCTAATTATTTTTGAAAAACAAAAGTACTCTATGTTACGCGGAGTAACTTCAGCTATCTACCAAAAAAAGTTCCGTCAAAATTGGTTCAGCCGTACCGGAGTTTTACCCGGAACAAACAGACAGACAGACAGACGGACAGACAAGCAAAAATTTTATAAATTGTATTTTTGGTATAGGTATCGCATATACATTCATATCTATTTAGTAAAAAAAAACTATTTTGACATTATAAAAATACACTTCTATTTTATTTATTAGTATATATTAGATAAAGGACAAAGGAAAATCACTTTCTTATGCTATCCTATCGTATCATATGTTTAATAATACTGATAGGTGTTGCGTATAAATAATGGGATGTAGAAATTTTGAAGTTTCCATTTGGGGTTATGTTATTTACCGCTTTATTAAAAACATATTTATCTTCTTACCTTGTTATTTATTTAAAAAAAACTACACTTTAATCTTCATATACAAATTTCTTCACTTTCATGGAATAATATTCTCCCTTTATGTTTAAACTTTTAGGTTCTTTTTTGAATCGCAACTTCATATGATTTTAAATATAGACAAGCGAACCAACACTATGAAGAACTAATCGGACATAATTGTACAAAACTGTTTATGTGTTTTTAGTAAATTGCACTTTTGTTTTATTTTTTGTTTTTTTGTGAAATTACGTTTTAAAGGAGATGCGATGCACACCGCACGCACTATATCTTAATGTGGTTCGTAAATACGCGTGCACGACCTGAGCTATACACGCATTATAAACTCGGTTCGTTAAATCGACCTTGTCTATAATTTTATTGTGGACACGTTTGGGAATTCGAGATTTGTATCTATCTGTCAATGGAAATAATGATTGATTCGCAAAGCAAATGTATTCTTTTAACTATCTAGCGAGGAAATAAATAAATACGCGTTAAGGAAAAAACACACATACAACAATATTTACATAGTTATTTCACTTTACACTGAATCTTGTATTCGGCTTTAATTATAGAAATATTATATTATTATTAAGTATAATTTATTGTTCCATTAAGAATTAATATCCACAACTGACTTTGTTTTTATTTAAGTCACTAATTTATGTCTTAGTTTTTTTAAAGTTAGATTTCTTTTAAATTCCTGCATTTTAATATAACTTACTCTTTAGAGGAAGTATGTTATTTTTAACAGTAATACTAGTACTCATAATCTCAACTCATTCGAATTTTAACGATTTTGTTCGGAATTAATCTATACGTAATTTACGATAACAGATTAATTGCGATTATGAATTAGTATGAAATTATTATGATATGTTGTATATTTAACAACGTCATTTTAAATTAGGTTGCTTCGATACACGTACAATTTTTTTGTAACATTACGATATTTTAACTGTAAATAATAATTACTTGTACATGTCATATTTTAATGTTCCTCGAATGTAAGATCATGGTGCATATAGTATAAATAGTGATCTTTAGCATAATACCAGTGGCGGCTTAAAAGAACATCGCACAGCGTCGTTTTATCTATCAACTGAAACATTACAGGTTATAAATTAGTGCTTGATTTTTTAATAATAAAGTATATTATTTTAATAGGTCAATAAGTGGCTATTGTTTCTATTAATTAAATACATTAAGAATAGACTTGTAACAAAGAAAAAAACTTACAGTAGTAGGTAATACCAAATTTTTAGTTCAAACAGTTTAGCGTAAATGTCCTCCGCAAAGATTAGCATCGTGTGGTAAATTGGCGACGAATGTCATATGCGTCAAAACTAACCATGATTTAAACAATTCTTTTATTTTGATTATAAAGCTCCCGTGGAAATATTTTCTTAACAGATAAGTGTTTCGAAATATGGTTGAAAAGGTCACCAAAATGAGTTTGGTTTAGTTTTTAAATTACTAGTAGTGTAAAAAAGAACAACACGTCATTATTTGTATTTAGATATTAAATATTTTAATTATATCACTATTATTCTTGTTTATGTATTTACTGACTATGTGCCCGTGGCTGCACCCGCGTTTCATATATTCTTCACTGGGTTTTAATTTATGTGGGTTTTAGTTTTAATATTTTATTTTGTAAAAGAAATGTATTACTAAGACAAAGTAAAAATATTTGTCATAAATTGTCATATTTGTCATAAGCGGTAACTTGCCCGTAAAACTGTGCATTGAATCGAATTTTATTCAATTTTTTATGAGTTTTATTTTTTTACGCGTAAGTTTTTATTTTCGAAAATTATAAGTATCCTAGATTACGTGGAGTAACTTCAGCTATCTACCAAAAAATGTCCCGTCAAAATCCATCCTGCCGTTCCGGAGATTAGCCAGAACAAACAGAGAGACAAAAATAAAAAAAAAGTTATTTTATAGGAATCGTACATTCATATATAGTTAATAAAAAATATTTTGACATTCCAAACATACATTTAATTTATTAATATATATGACATTTTGTAATAGATTTTAGTAATGTTGAGTCCAATTTTAAGTCTAATAGTTTTTAGCGGCATATTGATCTGTCATGTAAAAACTACCACACTTTTTATTTGTTATCTATATTTAAAAACATATATTTATATTCATCTCCATACTTGCCTTTTGCTTCAAACACCACAGAGCTTCTGCTCTTTTTTTATTTAGCTGCAATCCTGCAATTGTTATTTATGGCTAATTCAAAGCTCTAACAAAACTGCGTCTACAGTCTCACAACATATGTATCTCCAGTGTTGCCAATACTGTATTTGGAAAGAGAAGTAGAAATAAATGAAAATAGAGCTAATTATTTCAGTAAAAACTGATGTAGGGTTGACATGCCTATACTAAGGTTCCGTCACATACCACCTAGCTTATTAAGTTAAGAAAGCCCGTTGCGTTGTATCAATTCGTTTCGTATGCTTTTTAAAACATAGTTCAAGAAAATCATCTCAGAACTAAAACTGATTGAAGTATGTTTAATGTCAGTTACATATTACGTACTGACTATTCATTAATGAGATATATCTTTGCTTTCTGTTAGTAGCAAAAATTATTTCATAATAATTATTTAAAGTACCAAAAATAAAAAGTCATGAAATTGTGAAGAAAATACGATTCAATGGACAGCACACAATAAGAAAATTATTTTCCAATGATTATTAAAAAAAACTATATTGCCGCGGGCACACAGCTAGTTGTAAATAAACAATACACATTCTGTTTAATTTGTGTACTTAGGTAATGTAATTTTATTGTAACAAGTATTGAAAGTATGACAAATTCTATCGTATAAAATTAGTGATCGGTCATTGTAACATTTCGTAATAGGTTACAATATCGTTTACGTGAAGCTGTGGGCTATTTAACTTGTAACTATGTTTCTTAACTTTACGCAGTAGTTATGGTGAATGTGATTTAATTTATAGAAATGAGGACAGCCGTAGTAAGGTAATTGACTAACTAATTAAATTATAAATACGTTTTATGGCAGTGAGTATATGAAGATAAAATGGCTTAAAACAGTAGCAGCGATTACAAATAAAAAAAACACTTTATTCAATGAAGTTTCCGAAAATGTAAATTTCATAACACTACCACCGGCTCGAAAATTAAACTAGTCGAGTAGAGCCGGTATAAAAAGTCGAAATGAATTGAGTTTAGAATCGGCTTCAAAGACAAACTGTATTGGGTTGTGTTGTCTCAATCAATCATAGAAGATAGATATATCATCGCGAAGTTTCTTAGAGGATTTTTACGAACCACAATTCGCTAATATATTATTTAAGGTTAAATCACTACCATAGGTGGGGTAAGGCGCGGGCAACTGCTCACGGCCTCGTGGACCAGGGGCCTCGCGTCAGAACCCAAATACTAGCTGAGTTCGCGCGGCTCCGCACGCTTTGCGCATATGGCGTTTGCTTGACTTTCTGTCGTACAGGGGGGGGGGCGAGGGGGGCCTCGCAAAATGTTCTTCGCCCTCATCAAATTACGATCTTGCTCCGTCACTGGCCCACTACCACAAGTTAGCTAACGAGAAGAAATACTATGCGGGGCTTCAGAATCGGCAACAGAACATATTTCGACAGTTAAAAAAATGTGGTCTGTCTGTTTATTAATTTGCTCGCCAATCACGCAAAAACTACTGAATCGAATTCAATGAAATTTGGTATGGTAGTAGTTTATACTCTATACTAACATCTGGCATAGTTTTTACACATAAATATAGGCCGGAGTGCGCTCCGCGGGGTCGGGAAGGGAAATAGATTCAGATCGGAAAATATTCGTAAATATAGATTGCATCTAGAATGAGAATATACGCTGTCTATCTATACTAATAAATAAAAGTGTAGTGTCTGTTTGTAATGTAATTACATATATACTAAAGCCAGATGAGAGAATAGATTAATCATTTACCTAAATCGGTTCAGTGGTTATCGAATAGCGTAGTAACATAGTAACGGAGAGGCAGACTTTTTATTACTTAATAATATGGATACTCACTCGTATGCAGTAGTAATACACAAATTATAAATGAATTAAAGATGTTTTTTGCTGTCCGTACTTAGTATAGTTGCAACGTGTATACATAAATAAATGTTAAAGTTCATAAGTTCCTTTTTTTAATTTCATTCTTAACCCCTTGAGCACTAACCTGGCCAGCTTTACGCCAACTTTCCATTGTTTTCTCATTTTTATGGGTAATCGACATATTAAATTAATTTCCGTAATATGATATATTAAAGTACAGGCAGTCCGTATAAGTTACAGTACTTACTAAATGTTATACTTATAGTATGTTAGGTACCTATTTAAAATACTGAATGATAAATCGATGACGCGACGTAAGGCGAAAAATTGTATTGTTTTCATTTAAAATTCAAAAATTAAGGTCTATAAGGATTGTTTATACACAAAATAAAACAATATTTGTTCCATATAAAATATGTCTTATGGTTATTAAAGATTTCTTTATTTCTTAATTAAATGTTATTGTCGTGTTTAGGTATCGTGGTAGAAATATTGTTTTCAATAAACTAAAAAACACAACAATCGAGAAGGGAAGTATGCGAGCAAAATACTGCTCGCCGCCGCTCTATTGACGCGAGACAAGGTGACTCCCCTAAGATGCAAATCTAAACAATTGACGTATAAAAACTACTTGTAACACGAGGACTTGTTGTATAACTCATATAAAAAAAACAATCTTTTACGCAAATTGAAAATATATGGTTTTTTTTTTTCCACTATGCTTTATCAATAAGTTATTCTAAATGTCAATCTTACATTTAAACGATGAACGCGCATAATCGTCGTCTGCATGGCTCGGTGTGTGATTGTGTTAATTATTTGTTTTTTTTTATTGTTTATTTTCCATGATTATCCAATAACAAGTCTTAACCGATACTAATATTTAACGATATATACTCTAAAATGTCTTGGCGTGATTAGGAAATTTAATTCTGTCGGAGATTCTCGATGATGGCGCAGTTGTTATTGCACCCGGATTCTGTGTCAATGGACCTGGATCCCACCTACTCAACTCTAATAAAACACCTTAAGCATTCGGCGAAGAAAAACATCGCGTGGAAACCAAAGCATGGTGGTAGAATGTTTTGTAATAATGCCCGCCTGGATTAGCTACCACTCTCAAGTTTGAAAACCTGTCGCCGGCATTGATGTGTTCCGGCAGTAACTCATAAAAGTCAGTATCACCATTCTGGATCACGGCGTCATTTAATATTAGGTGAGATTGTGCTCAAAGCTCTTAATACCTACAATATAAAAAACCACACCTATGGATGCTTGGTAATGGTTTTCGCCACAGAACGGGCGGGTCAGGACGCCAGCGCGATGTTTCTTTAAAAGACATCGTAAGACCTCGTTCTTCTATAGGAAAATCAGCACTGGTATTCCAACCCGCCGTCTGTGTGGGGAAACCATTACAGATTTTTAACTTTAAAATCATGTAAATGTAGCATAACTACACTGCTTTACTGAATTGTTTTAACTATACACAGACTCCATTCACAGATAGGTGTATGTAGATAATTTGATTATAATGTATTACAAATAATGATCTCGATGTGAGAACTGATTTACTGGTCAAGGTCTGGTCAAGGTATTTAGAGAAACGCACACGCATATACAAATCATGATTTTATTTCTAAACAGTTGCGAGTTCTCGTATTAGAACATTCGGTATGTGATTAAAAGCGATGTGTTATTTTCAAAATGAATATATTAAACACTGGTTATTAATATATTTTGTCTTATATAATTCATAATACAATCATTTATAATCAATAAAGAATTATTTACTACTCAAATATTTGGAAAAAGAGGTTCTGTTACATTAATATTATTTATGGTTACATTATTTTGTTTTGAAGAATTATTAAAAAATAAAACGTACTAATTTATTATTATAAAAGCAATGCTTAAACTAGTCATGTTAGAAAAACTACACTCTACAAAATCTTGCTTATTTTCTCTACATTTTTATCAATGGATATTTTTCAAACTAACTCATACCAGGAGCTTTAAGAAAAGAAACTCCTTTTTATACGAGAATAGGTATCATAAAAGAAATTTGAACTATGTAGTTTAAGCATAACCAAAAATAATAATTCATTAACCCCTTGAGGACTAACCTGGCGTTTACGTCAGCTTTTTGTCTCATTTTTATGGGTAATCGACATATCAAATTCGCGCCCTGAAAAGGGGTCCTTATAAAATAAAGTTGGTAATATCAAAATATTATCTTTTTTTTAAACAGATATATGTATGTTTGTTTATACAGTACTTACACTAAAAACACAATTTAAAACTTCAATACATATAGTTTTACTGGCAAAAGTTTAAATTTGTGAGATATATCATTGCTTTCTGTTAGTACCTACCCGCACAAAATAATTTAGGGCCTGTGTACAAGATATAGGGTCCATTATTTTCCAATGATTACTACTACATTACGCATAAAATATTGGAATAGAAAATACGATACGCGAACGGAGCCGCGGGAACAGGTAGTGTAGTAATTAAATATTAACAGAGTTAAATGTAGCATATTCCTGAATCCTCAAGTGATTAGTACAAACGCTATACTTGCTATTCTACTATGTAAGGGAAATATGCAAAGAAAAAAACAGACAGTCCTCCTGGGAGTTCTGATTAACTGATGAATAATTGAAGTGTTTTCGCAGTCGCTTATAATAACATTTATGCACATAATTGCATACCTAATATTTAATATTAAATTTGGTCTCATTACATTTACCTAACTAGACTAACTTCACTCATTTTTTTCTAATATTAACCACACCACACACTATTGTGTTATTTAAAATGAGTTTAATGGATTAAAATAATGAATTGCGAACTGTCCCACTAAAATGTCTTTCATCTATTACATTTTATTACATATTATGTAATTTACATAAATATATATTTCTTACAGATTATTTTAATTTTATAATTTTCTACAGATTATATGTATTATGGTTCTATCTACGAATTTATCTCCATATTTTTTTTACATTACTACATACGAAATTGTAATAAATTCGTTCATTAATTGATTACATTTACATTTATTTACATATTATAAATCAAGCGCATTAAGTTTAAATTGAAAACATATAAAAATTATTAAAGCCATTACATTACACATTACAATTAATAGAAATATATACAATTAATTTTACATATTGATACAATGATATAATTTTTATTTCATATTAAAGAGGAAAAAATGTTCTGTAAAAAACGAATTTAGTAGTCACATGTTTTAGAAGTAACAATTATAATTATTATTGAAAATCTCAAGAAAATAAAATACAAAAATGATTTCATTGTTGTTAACAATAAAGCTAATCACTAGGTACCTAAGGGACCGTCCAAATAATACATTAGCAAGATTTCGGTCATTTTTGACCCGCTTTCCTCTCACCTTTCATCAATAGTCAGCAAAACTCTTACCCCCGTAATTACGTACACATTGGGATAATTTTGAACAAAAAAAACTTTAAAATCAATAAGTAAACACTGCTTACATAATCTCTGTTCAGACACCCCTCCCCTTACCTGTCCCCCACGTCAACAATAATAAGCAAAGTATAACTTCCTCTCCCCTCCCCATAGTTGCTAAGATAATATTTGAACGGGCCCTAATAAAAAAAAACGGACAATCGTGTGATACGCACAAGGTGAAAATATCTTGAACTGTTTTATGTCTGCAGGTATTAGAACCTAAGTGGAATGTCTAAGAACAGTTTCATGCGCTCACCGATGTCGGCGACTGAGCGCTCGTCAAGGTGCTAGCTATCTTCAGCCGTGTTGTCATCGTCAGCGTCGCCGTCGTCTTCTTCTAGAGGCTGACTTGTCAGCGCAGCCCAAAGAGGCGAGCGCGCGCCTAAATGCGCGGAGCCCCGCCGCTAGCTGTCTCGAGCACAAGCCGCCGCAGTAGCCGCTGCCGTGCCGACAGCACCCATGGCGCTGAACAATATGGCGCCTACTTCTCGATCTGGTGTAATTTCCACCTGGTTTACGATATACACATTTATTATTCTTCTATCCTCAAAACTTTTTGTAATGAAACCTCTTAACAGGTAGGAAAATACAATTACATGGCCTCGTCACACGATGTTTTTTGTTCTATAAAAAGAAACCATACCGAGTTTCTTAGCGGCTCTTCTATTCTGGATTATTTTCCGAACCGGTGATAGTGTTTTGACGTTCGTAACCGCCGTATCAGAGACCTAAATTGAATAAGGAATTTTTGAATTTATTTATGACTAACTGTGCCCGCAACGTTGCCCGCGTAGAATCTTATATTGTATCATTTTGTTCAGTTTCAATCAATCCATCAATTTTATGTTCTCGAATAAGACTAAAAGGCATTTACTTTCCAACTCATCCTTCATACTAAAGTCGCTAAGTGTCATTCAAATTACTATAACTTTTTTTAATGAAATAATGTTTTGATGTTATCCAGGAATACGCTTTATAATTAATAAATTTAAAGAACTTACTTTCTAATTGATACCTGCACAGACAAACAGACAGATATTTAAAAAAATGATAGAAATTAGTTTAATTACCTATTTTTAGCCCCTTGCAAGAATTCTTTTCACAAAAATCGAAAATGTACTGACACGTGAAATCTACAATTTTATTATTAATATAGATAATATGAGCGTCACGATTAAAGATACAAAAATACGTTTTACTTTATATTTTAGATTTTTTACTCCTCTTTATGCTGCTTGCTTCTTGAGGAAGCGTGCGGTCTTCCTTACCAATAATAGTTTGTCTTACAGATTTAAAGTAAAGATTGCCAAAGAAGTATCACTTCTGACATGTGTACTCGGTACACAGGCCCTTTTTATTACTATTTTAGTAATAAGTAGTAATTATTAAATTTGATTTTAATGATTATGTTCTATCATTACGCAAATGAAAAAAAATTAAATAAGTTTTAGGAAAACTAACACTGATATTAATGTGTACCCATAAAAATAAGACAATAGGAAGATAATAGGAAAACAATGGAAAGCTGGCGTAAACGCCCGGTAAGGTGCTTAAGGGGTTAAAGTCGAAACTTAAATACACAACAAGATATGTAGGTATTAATGAATGCAAGAATATGTATTCTTGCATGTCCAAAAGTCCATTCAAAAATATAACAATTCACTAAATTAATTAAAAACTATTTATATTTAAATGTTTCATCAGGTTTTAGAATAATATATACTCATTAATAGAAAAATAAAAAATATGTTCCGAGCATTATTTACATTCATTAAAAACAAAACAATAAAGTTATTTGTAAAATACTACAGGCAAAGCTTGTATTGTACATTCAATTAATTTTATAATAATGGACACAAAAGCATTTAACCTCTGATTCCCGCAAGATACACAACAACCATTCACAAACGATCAAGGATATTATGACAGCGATAATAACATATTATCTGTCTGTTTGTAATATTAAAACATCAACTTTTTACTACTTACACTACACATGAATGCATGTACCAAAAACACAATTTTTGTCTGTGCGTCTGTTTGTTACGACTAATCTCCAGAACAGCTTGACCGATTTTGATGAGACTTTTATGGCATACAGCTGAAGTTACTCCGCGTAACTTAGGCTAATTTTATTTCTCGAAAATATTTAGGGTGCCGCGTAAAAAAATTAAATCTCTCGAAATTGTGAATAGAATCTAATTCAATGTACGGTTTTATTGGCAGGTGTTCGAATTTGTGAGAAATGTTTTGTTTGTACCGAAAATAATTTCATGAAAATTATTAGAGTTTCGCATAAAAAAATACATGAAATTGTGAACAAAACCATTCAGTGGACCATCAAAATATTATTTCCCAACGATTAAGAACTACATTAAGCAGCGAAGACTATATGTAACGCTGGCGGAGCCGCGGGCACACAGCTAGTTGTTTAATATAATGGGAAGGCCGAAACTAGGTAATTATTAGTAACATCTGGCTAATATGTAATAGTATAACTTTCATTAGATATCATTATTTTCGCAAATGATTTGGCAAAAGTATTGCTTAGTTCAAGAGAACTTCTTCCAAGATATTCGGTGACACAAAAGTTTGAGATAAGAAATAAACTAGGTAATTATCTAATTCCGTGTCAAATCTAATTAGATGGGTAATATCGGTGTTTTTGTTGTGGCTAGAATTTAGTGTAAATCAGAGATAATATTTTTTATATGTTAATTAGTATTATTATTTTATAAATCTAGCTGTGTGCCCGCGGCTCCGCCAGCGTTTCCATATTCTCTTCCTTACGTTTTTTAATAGTTTTTAAATAATCATTGGAAAATAGTTTTGGTGATCACTATTACTACTAAATTAAATTAAAGGTACTAAATTGTTTTTGGTACAAAGCAAAGAAAAAAATAAATTGAAGTACTTGCCATTGATCGTTTTTTTTTTTCACAATTTCTTAGGTTACTTTTTAATTCCTTTTTTAGGCGGAACCCTAGTCCTATTTTTGAAATTATTTTTGGTATTAACAGAAAGTAAAGATATTTCTCACAAATTCAAACAGCGTAAGTAAAAGTGTGCATTGAATCGGATTTTATTCACAATTTCATGATTTTTTTTTTATGTGGAATCCAATTTTTTTTTTCGAAAATTAAATGAGCCTAACTTACGCGGAGTATCTTTAGCTATCTCACAGAATAAGCGCCGTCAAAATCGGTTCTGCCGTTATCGAGAAAAACAGATAGAGAAAAATTGTAAAAATCTTATTTTTGCCATAAGTATCTTAGCATTGTTATGTATTTAGTAAAAAGTTGTTATTTTTGATATTACAAACACGCACTTGAATTATGTTTATTAGTCTCTAATAGATATGGGCCGTAATATTTAAACTAATCTCATTTAATATATTGTAAGTTCTATTTTCAAATTTCATTAGGTATATTTATCACAAGATACGTTAGTACATAATTTAATAGTGATAATAAAATTTTATTGCTCTCTTACTTGTGAAAGAGTTGTCTGTTCAGGGTCTGAACGTTCTTCGAGAACGGTGTCTAGTTCTAAATTCGGCGGTGGTCGTGGAGAACGTACCAGGCTTACTGCTCGAGGTTTCGCTTTTGCAGGCGATAATCTAACTACAGACAGCTCACCACGATCTAACTCGCAATTGCGGCGTCTCGCTCTCTCCCTGTGTAATATGAGAAAAAACTTTTTAATGAAATTCGTTGCGTTTACATTGAAGCTGTGGGTTTAATTTTTTTTATGACAATTATCAATTAATGTATTGTTTGTCATTAAGAATGTGCATGTTTTTTTATAATTTATAATAATTAACCCTATAACCAGGGGCGTAGCTACCGCCGTATCAGCCGTATAAATAATACGGAGCCCCCGAGCTACTGGGACGTGTGTACGCAAAAATTCGTAAAATGTTATTTAGAATCTTTTCCCTTCAAATTGGTATCGCTAAAGTCGGGTAAAAGGGCTCTCTAATAAATTTTGATCTAGGGCCCGTCTAGCGCAAGCTACGCCGCCATTTAGCACCGACCGATGTTGGATAAGATTGAACCACAGAACCACCAGACTAAACTTTGTAGATTTTAAAAGTCTTTATGTGAGTTTTATTATCTGGAAACTAAAATGAAGATTAATTTACGACGTACTGAAAGATTTTAGAAAATACAAATATCAGATCTCTTTACATAAAATGAACAATAAAAGAAATATAAAAGTTTTAGTACCTACCCATTAAATGTTTACAGTTTATCTTCTTAGAAATAGTACTGTACGATTAAGTCAATGTAATAAAATTAAAGGTTAAATAAAATAACAAGCAACCTGAATTTATGTTAATAAAATACCAGTTGAATTATCATTATTATTTGTTACTAGCTTCGTGCCATATGTTCTTCACTGCATTTTAATGTTCTTATACGGAACCCTATAGTCTATTAAATGTAGCTTGATTAAAATGACAACGATTGTGATTAGAGCTGCGAAATTATCGATGCAATGAATAGTTAAAATTGCGTATGGTATAAGCAGACAGTACTTTAAAATATGTAAATATTAAGTATTACACTGGAATAAAATTTTAAACATAATTAGATTATTGAGTTATCTGTATACGCCCTAATTGAGTATCTACAATGTTATCAGAATCAAAATCGCTGGACTAATAATCCTGGAGATTAATTATTAATTCATTGTCACATAGGAATTAAAGCGGACATAGAGTTCTTCCGGTCATCTGGTGTAACATGTTCACATACATTGTTTAATAAGCTTATTGTCCTCCATTGACAAATCTCCAAATTTTTTTGCTGATTCTTGTCAAAATAACGTCAATACGAAGCGCGTAAGCAACTCTGTCTTAAGCTTGTGACTATGGTAACATGGGTTCGTCATATTGATGTCGCGTTCGAAATATTCACGTAAACGAACCAAAAACTCTCCGAGAGTTTCATCATTTAGAACAGTTTTCCTGAACTTTTTTAACATTTTAGCAATAAAATATCAACAAAAGAACCAAAAGAAAAAAACAATCAAACAAATACAAAATAATAATAACAAGTATCAAATTATATGAAAAAAAACCGTCATATTTAAAAAATGCTAGGTCGATGCGGTCAGTGTTGCCAGTGTAAAAAAAGACGAGTTCATGGATTTTTTCTTGGAAAGGAAAAAGTATTTTTTAATATACACACTTAATAGCCACTTGTATTTGTACTTGTATTTGTACAAAATAACAGGACTGTAGCATGAAATTTGAAAACGGCAACTAGAGTTGCAATGGACTGGCGAACGTAGTTATCGAGCCGAGAGACCGTTTTACTAGGTGCTGTATGTAAACACATACTGTAAAGTAGTACTGATATAATGTTTTATTCTATCGATTTAACCCATCTCTAACATTTGTGTAGCATAACGTAGCCTTGTAAGGAAGTCGTAGATTATTAATATTTTTAATGAATTATTATTATTATTGTGAATTGCTGTAGTTTTAAAACTCATTTTATATAGTATGTTAATTTATATTAATTAACGATTAACTTGTCACATATTAATGATTTTTCAGATGATAATATAAATCAATCGTCAAACGTTCCAGCAAATTTATGTCGCTTTTTTTTGCAGATAACTGTCATTTTAATCATGCTATATTTTATAGACTTATAATTATTTCGAAAATTGAAAGTACCGTAAGTTACGCAAAGTAACTTCAGCTATTATCTACCAAAAAATCCCATCCCGTCAAAATCCGTCCAGCCGTTTCGAAAAATAGTCGGAATGATCAGACAGACAGACGCACAGACAGACAGGCAGGCAAAAATGTTAAAGTAATACTATTTTTGTTTTTTTTTTTTTACACGGTATAGGCTCAGAACTTTGACCACAATCTCACCTAATTTTAAATGACGATGTGGTCCAGGATGATAAACACACTAACCCTAGAGGTACTGGTTCTCAAGTGATGCTGACGGAACACACCTATTGGTATTTGGCGACAGGTTTTCAAACTTGAGGTTAGTAGCTACCCAGGCGGGCATCATTACAAAAATGCCTTACCACCATGCTATGGTTTTCTCATATTTTCCTTCACCGAAAGCTCAGGCCGATTTTGGAGTCGGACAGGTGGGGATCGAACCCGCGTCGATTGACGCGGAATCCGGCCCTACTCGCTGCGCCACCATCGCTACAAAATGTTATAGGTATCGTATACATATACATTAATAGGTAATGTTGTTTGTAAATATTGTTATTTTGATATTATAAACAGACACTTCTTATTTTAATACATAAACATATATAAATTGTATATATAAACAGACACTATTTATTAGTATTCTTATTCTCTTCATATACCTGTTATGTTCTAATGTATTTTTGGTCGTCATAAAAAAGAAAATTCTATTGAATTCATACGAATAAATTTCTGTACAACATGTCATTATGGACGATACCATCATACTCAGTGTGTTTATGAATACGGTAAATGAATGAATACCGAAGCGTAATCTGTAAAAGCCCCAAGAATTTTGCTATCTATTTCAATTTCAAAGACTTTCTTTCCCTGTGCTCGATATTGAAATAATTTGATCAAAAATAAGGATAATCCTTTCTAGCCGGAATAGCATATTTTGTGAAACTAGATAATTGTAAATCTTGTAGAGTTTCTTTGTATATTAATTTAATCATTTATAATTTAATATCTAAGCGATTGTTAAATTAATCGCTCTAAAATCTCATAAACATCTAAAACGGAGCGTTAATTTACCTCGCCATTTTTGCTCTTCTTCGTAAGCAGCAAATTACCGTTAACGCTAGAAGTGGAAATCCGAATATACAGGAAACTATTGGTACTACGATGGATTCCGGAGTAACTGAAACAATAGGCATAATTAAAACCATTTTGTCAAAATCATTCTAAATTTCACACAATATTGTCCGTATTATACTTTTACTCAATTATTTAGACCTTCAAGTAATACAGTTACAAGCTTTAAAATACTATTATTTAGGAAGTCAAACAAGATAATTTTGTACAGAAATGAACTAAAGTGTTACTAAAATAATTCAGGAATGTAAAGATCCGCAGAAGAACGAAAGCAACCGACATTTCCCATCCTGAAAAGGGTTCCTATAAGATGGACGCCAGATGTCGGTCGGTAGCACAAGAACGGTTGTTGTTGAGTGCCTTGAGAGAGGTTTATAATCCAGCAGTGAACGTCTGTTGGTTGAAATAATAATAATAAAATCTAAGCTACAAATTAATGTTTTACAGAAAACTCAGTTATCATATGATTAGTCTGTAAAACTCCAATATATTGCAGCGTAAAATTTTCTCTCCAGTAAAAGAAGCAAGAAATAATCATAATTTCAGCTCTCGACGTCACGTACCTATTTGTAATTTTAAACGTATCTTTTATGAATTTACGTTAGATGATGGAAATGCGAAGATTTTCAAAGCGTCTAGATTTCCTAGCGACGTGTGCTAGCTTATGGAATTACTGATAAAAGTAAATTCTACTCAAAAATCAAAAAGATTATTGGCGCTTATCGTCAGAATTAACACAGTGCCTTGGAGAACCGAAATCGACTAATGAAGTCTGGTGAATTATAGAGACAATTTCAACAGACTTACAGGTATGTTTTAAAGTTGTTTCTCCAATATATTGTTAAAGTATTTGAAATTTTGTTTTGTAACTTTTCTTATTAGATATGTAAGAAAATAGCGCCTTACAAATAATAATAGCCGATACCCCTCTATTTGTGTTTTGTTACCTTATATAACTTTGTATTTTCATGACACCGTCTGTCCTAGTTCCTAAATAGGTGTGTGATTTCCAGACTAGGTCACACTTCACAATAGGCAGGTAGAGAACATACCTTCAGTAGGTTAGAACGATCTAAACTGTAGCAACGGAATGTAAAGGCAAATGTCTCTTTTTTAAATTTTCTAGAAAACCAATAAAATGAATAGAAAATATTAATAATGTTTGTGTGAATTAATGAATGTGTGAATTAATAACTTGGTCTCGTGAATCAAAGACAATATAAACTTTATAATTATGTTACAAAACAAAATTAAGAAAGTTACGATATTCTTATTACTGAAAACCGATACTGAAAACTTTTGACGGTTAAAAGTAATTTTTATTTTGAAATACAAAATATTATAATTTTGTATATTATGTCGATGGGTTTGGTGTTACATTTTTTTTAAAAACCTAAAATGTAGCCAGGTTGATTGATTGCGTTGTAAAGAGGAAGACTTGTATCATAAAGACCTAGAACACTAGAGCCTAGCTAAGTAGAAATGTTTTATATGAATCAAACTACAAATTTTAGTCGCCTTAACACTATGTTTGGTTCATCCAACAGTGTAAAACTTGTTTACCAAAATTGGCCTACTTAGCACCGTCATGAATGAAAAGTAGAAAGTACTTTAACAAGACGCAATATTTACCTGTAGGATATATGATAATGGGTGTTGGTCGTTTGTTTCCATTAGCGTTATGTTTCGCTACCGGAGGGATGTTGCTGGTTGCTGTACTAGTTGCAGACGTACTTCTAGTCGTCAGTCGTTCCAGCAACCCGAGAGGATCAGTGGTCGTGGACACTTTCATTGTAGTTATCTATATCAATACAATAATTGTAAAATATGCTACAGTATTCTAGTGTTATAATAGATAGCAGGAGCGGTCGTAGCCAATGACTTTTGGAGGAGAGGGATGGGGGGTTGTTAGGGGCGTCATATCTTTTAATTATCGTGTTTCACGCATTATTCTAAATACGGTGGCTATTTTTTATTTAATCGCTTAAACGCTTTAAGCAGGAAGTGAGTATGAATTTATATAGCTATCGTGAATTTCGTCTTTTTTTAATTTTATAATTGGAAGATAAATTTAAATCGGTCGAGTTTTTGAGGAGGAAACGGAAATACGAAAATCAACCAGAAGGGTGTAGTCTCTGCCTATACTTATGCGAGAGAGGCGTGACGTTATGTATGTTGTATGAATTAACCCTAATGTGAATTCCAACAGAAGTGAAATTTACCTTCAGGAGTTCATGCATAATTTATATAGACTTACGAATTCGATCGTATGTATGTGTTATTCTAAGAAAATGTCTTCAAGGGTATCTATTTTTAGGTTCGTCTCGGAATAAGGGGTTTATGAACTATAAAATGTTACCGCTTTTACAGCTCAATAATGGTCGTTCGTGGTTAAGGTTATATACTATCTTGATACGTAAAGTTTTTCGGAATATATAGTTTACCAAAAGTGAGATTTTTAAATTTGTACATAAACATGATAAAAAATTGCTAATTTACTTGTTCGGGTTAAGTCACTTATTTCATTTGGAGTAAGATATTTGATGATATTAGTTAGTAAATTTTACATATCTACATTTTTCATTGCAACGGGTTTCAAAATTGTTTTATGCAATTTTGAGAGGTTTTCATTAAAAACATTGTATAAAAATCTGTGTTCATAACCTCGAATTTTAAAGTAAAATTTAATGTATAAATAAGTACGTGTTTATTTCAAAGTAATCTTTTGATGAATGAATGAAATAGCTGTCTACCTAATGGTAAAATAGGATATCAAATTTTGTGTTCTTTTAGACGGTTTTTTTCTTGATATGTTTGCAAATATTGGACAAAAATGTTGTATCCGTGAAACCATTTCAATAAATCAGTTGATCGAGTGATGCGCTTATTATTTAACCAAATAAATTTAATCATTTACTTTGTACGATGACTGAAGAATGATAGACATCATCACTACGTTGAATATAGTTATTAAATTAAAATGCTGTTTAATTTATTTTGATAAAATATTATAATTTTAATAAAACAATGGAAAGTTCACCTGACAGTTCGACATACAACTCCAAGAATTTGTTAACAAATGATCTTCGAACTTTTATAACAAAGGGATGTCTTAATTAATTTTCAACTAAAACGAAGTCACTCAGGAATAAAGGACTATTATAGGTGAAATAGGAATTAATAACTTCAATGTATTTTATGAACACACGTTATGTTTTTAAGTTATTAATATTATTTAAAAAGTAACGAGTAAAAGAATACTGAATCCGCGCAATAATATATATTACAAAAATATCATTAAAATTTATTTCTTTTTAATTATATATTTATGAACATTTTCAGAATATTATTAATTGATTTCTGGCTTACCGATGTAGCACTTTATATAAACTCCTGTACTGTTCGATGGAGAATTAACACGAAACAAATAACAAAGGATAATTCCCAAGAGAAAAATTAAATGTATGTTTGGTTATTATAATTATTTATGGTTACGAGTCAAAGCAAACGTAATCGCGGCTCGGACCTATATGCCTTGGATGAAAACGGGCGCGCGGTAGCTCTCCCGATATCACACTGGGAACGTGGGAACTGTAGACTCTGTAACTAGAGTACGTAGATGTCGACCGGTGCTCGGTGCATTTTCGTGAAGCGACCCGGGCCTACAGCATTCATTAAATCAATTTTTGATTTTAACAATGCTATTTGTATATAGTCCATTGCCGATAACTGTAGTAGAATAATGTAATTTACAATATACTTATTTACGGTCAATTTTGATACAACCATGATTCAATTTGGAATTATATTCTGAAGTAAATTAATATGCCGAAGTTAACTGAATTTCGAAAGTGTCTTTTTTTATATTTTTATTTAATGAAATTGATAATGAAAGAAGTCGTTTTATGTTCGACTTTATAATACAAAATAATAAGGTAAGATTAAATAATCTCAGGCACCGCTTTATTGAAGTGAATGTGAAATGGAATGAAGGTCATTCATTTTTTGAATTCAAATACATGATCATTTTATATTACATGATAAACTACATCTGAACAGATCAGATAATAATAAAAAATGTACCCAAATTTTACACATAAAGAAGTTGAAGAGAAAATAAAACAGAATAGTGTTTTTAAAAAAGAATGACTGACGACTTCCGCGCAGAACAGGAAAGCACGGGGTACATTTTCTTGAGGTGGCCTCGTACACTTACAAACTTTGCAGACGTAGTACTTCAATTTACACTGTGCTGAGTCATGCTGCTGACCACAAAAGTTACATCAATCCTGATAATGTTGAATCCCTCGTATATCTTGGCAGTGACTTTCACTTGTCTTACTTCACTCGTACGCGCCCTGCTGCCACGCCCTTTCTTTCCATTTATCAAGCTCTTTGGGACATCACTCAGTAATCACATGATTTAACAGGTTTTGTTTTATTTTAATCATATTTGTAGCTTTCCAATACGATTCACCAAACTTCCCTAGTATCTGACGTCCGTGATACAATTTCACAACTAAACGGACGTCAACGTGCTTTTTTTACTGTGGATCGTCGTATTACGATTGTAATTATATTTTAATTTAAATGTATACAAATATGAAATAAATCATTATGATTAATTTGTACATATTTTTTCGCTGCTTCTACAGTTATAACTCATGGTACATTTGTTTCTATAATGAAGAAGTGTTACCGAGTGATATCACCCACCCAAACCACCATGCCACGGATGTTATCTGAATTCAGGTAAGTTATCGGTGGCTGGTAAATTTGGACATTATTTTTTTCATTTTCTGAAGTTACTCGGTTTACGCTAAAATACTTATTCGATGCGCTTTTAAATGACTTCATAATCATAACTAAATTATGACAATTTTGGTCCAACCGTTAAATCGTATTGTCGCTAATTTATTATATTTAATTAATTATTCATTGTAATTAATAAATGCTCTATGTATTCGTTCTTTATTTCGTTCTAAACGAAATATGATTTCAGTTGTTCAATCTACAAATTCCAATATCCCATCTTAGTTAAAAGAGTTCAATCTGCCCGATTGTCATTACTTACAAAACACATGCGCATGTTCAAACTCGTCGCCAATTGAAATATTTTTCACTGTTTTCCAATACATTCTGGGTGAACATGACAACGGTAATAAAATGGAGCCTCTACGTTGGCACATTTATTCGTACGTTCAGAAAAGTTAAAATCACATTCTTATGCTATAAGTTACAATTTTGTATAAAATTGCTGCTATTCTAGTTATCCGATATTAATATATTTTAAAGAGTATCTAATAAGTACAATTAAAAGAATAACGTAACAACGAACAATAAGAATTCATTGGTTATAAATATTTTTCAAATAAAAACTTCTCTAAAAGCATTCGGTTATTTACAAATGGGTACAAATTCAAAAAGCCACAGTTTTTTGTTTTCACTTCTGTCGACGGTTGCCACAGATTGTCTATTGTTTTTTTATAAGTTATTGATGTTTGCAAATTTAAGCTTGACATGATATGACATTCAGCTGAATTTAATTATCAAAGTTATATGTTTTCATATCACGAGTACCCGCTTCGCTGTCCGATGAGAGAATGATTTGTTTTTAAGCAGTTTTTTTTTAACGGCCCATTAGAGTCGTTTTTCATCTTTCTCTTAATATAAACAGCGAACGAGTGCCACCAGCTGCTGCAGAGAATAATGAATTTTAACTTAATTAGGCAGTTATTACTCATATATCTTCCACGTAAAGTAGTAGTAGTATATTTAAATATTATATTAAGTATTGTATTATATTCCAATTTGGAATGAAATTAAAAATATTTAATATACATTTTCAAATCATATTCGAACACGCAAATCTGGTTTATAGATTTGTTATTAATATATATATTACTACCTGTGTGTCTGCTGCTGCGCCCGCGTTTCATTTACAGCATTTTTATGTTATACGAAACTATATCATATATATTTTTTGTACACTTGCCCGTAAAACTGTGCATTGGATCGAATGTTATTCAATTTTTATAAGTTTTAATTTTTTTACGCGGAACCCTAGTTTATTTTCGAAAATTAAAAAGTATCTTAAGTTACCTGGAGTAACTTCAGCTATAACGGTTAGCTTCAGTAAAAAACGTCCCGTGAAATCCGTCCAGCCGTTCCGGAGATTACCCGCAACAAAAAAAGACAGACAGACAGACAAAAATGTTAAAATTGTTTTTTTGGTATTGGTATCCTATATAAATTCATATCAATTTAGTAAAAAAAAAAGTAATTTTGACATTACAGACACTCCTATTTTAATTATTAGAATAGATACAATATTATACGTAACGAATACAAAAATTACTGAAAGAAATATCGTGCGAATAAGATATTATATAATATCTGTCTGAAGATCGGAACACAAAGCATTACGATGCAATCCTCAGGGGTAGCAACATACAAACAAGGGTTGATCTCGGGTAGAACTGCGGCTGTTTTTGAAATTAGTTTTCAGGTGAATTATGTGGTTATTAATATCTATATTTATATTCCTTCTATTATATATGTATATATATAATACGTAACTGGTCTTATGTTCAGGTAACACTTCTTCTCATCGGATTTTTTAAATGTTATGATTTTTAAATTTCAAAGGACATTAACGGCTATTTTTTTTTTGTAAATTTTATATTCGATTTTTTTTGTAACATTATGAGGATCACAGTGAAGTTTCAATACATAACTTTACATTTTTTTTATTATATAATTACAATAATTATTTTACCCCCGGCAATGTCGGGAAAGACAGCTAGTCTATATATAGATGGGTCAAAATAAAACAGTTTATGACATTATCGTTTGATGTTCATTACTTTTTTTTGTTAAGAATCTATTGACCAGCTTTACTGTTATCATTTACAAAATTTGGAAACAGTTCGTACTAATTCGAAATATTAACAAAGAATTTTTTTACGAAGGAGGGAACACACTGACAGGCAGACGGTTCCATAACCTTACAGTGCGACAAAAGTAAGTCAGCAAACTTTTTGGTTCTTGAAGTTATGGGTGTCATCGTGAAACCCTGACACCGAAGTCCCGCCCGCTTGATTCTGTTATGGAATGGAGAGGCCGGGATCAGCTAAAAGAGCTCTTCAGATACTTTCCATGATACAAGCGGTAAAATACGTTTAGAGAGGCAATGTCCCTGCGCAATTGAAGCAGTTCTATGGAGCTGGTGATACCTGTATCATTGACAATGCGGAAGGCCGCCTCTGCAACCTGTCTAAGGCATCGATGAAATATTTAGCGGACCCATCCTAGAGGTGCGAGCTGTATTCCATGCACGGGCCTTATAGAGAAGGTACAGCTGGTCGGGCAAGAAAAACCGTCGCACCCTGTTCAGTATTCCGAGTCTCCGAGATGTTGTGGAGATGACATGTTTGATGAGGTCCTTGAGATTTAAAACTACATTAAATAAACTGAAATAATATTATAGATATGTATAATAATAAATTTATTTAATATGTAACTAGCTGTGTGCCCGCGGCTCTGCCCACCTTTCATATATACTTCACAAAATAATATAGTTTTAATGGTGCTGTCCGTTGAATCGTATGTTGTAACAATTTCACGTGTTTTAATTTTTTTAAACGGAAATCTAATTATTTTCCTAAAACGTTTTGGTACCAAGATAAAGTAAAAATACTTCTCAAAAATTCAAGCACTTGCCAGTATAACTGTGCATTGAATGGGATTTTATTCATAATTCCATGAGTTTTAATTAATTACGCGAACTCTAATTGTTTTCGCAAAATTAAAGTATCCTAAACTACGCGGGTAACTTCAGCTATCTACCAAAAAAAGTGCCCGAAAGTAGCCGGAGTTTGGTAAATGTTATATTATACATTCATATGTATTTAATATAAAGTTATTATTTTGATATTATCAACAGACACTTCAATTTTACTTTTTAATATAGAGGTCTAATGGTAAATTCGGCTTTTGTTTTAACTTCGGCAAGTTCGGCAAGACAGACTGAAACTTTAGGTTCTGAGTTCTAAAGTTACTTCATCAACGTTCGAAAATATTTGAAATATTTCCAACACAGTATTTAACACCAGGGGTTGGCACCATTTTACCACTATGCGTGTGTGCGTGCGGTCTTTAAGTTATGGCTATGTTTATACCCGCTCTTACATCACTCGATCCTTTGTAGGGTTTTTAGGGTTATTTTGATAATATATCATCGAGCTCTATGTCATTCTATATAAAAATATAACCAGTACTGTTATATATTTTAGTGACATAAATTATAGAGATGGGATAATGTTTGTAGCGCTTTTTTTTTTCAGTCTCATCTGGTTTTTTGTGGCGAGTGCTTGTATATTTGAACTCAAAACTTCTTTAGCAGCGTTGAGCGGTTCTCGGTAGGAGAACAGCTTATATAGTATATTATATATACTATAGTATATTATAGGGAATTTTTTACACGATGTAGGCTCAGTGCTTTGACCGCAATCTCACCTGATGTTCAGTGACGATGTGGTAAATATACTAAGCATAGATACTGGTTCTTAAGTGATACTGCCGGAACACCTATTGGTATTTGGCGATAGGTTTTCGAACTTGAAGGTGGTAGCTAACCAAACGGGCATTGTTAGAAAATGCCATGCTATGGTTTCCACACGATGTTTTCCTTTACCGAAAGCACAGGCTGATTTTAGAGTTGAATAGGTGGGTTTGAACCCGCGTCCATTGACGCGGAATCCGGCCACATTATCAACTGCGCCATCATCGCTTCAAATGATAGGGGAATTATAGGTTCAAACGATACGGACTAGTAGTGCTTTGTTCTGACTACTTTAACAGATTTTTGTGGTGTGGCTTTAGATATGTCTAATATTTGCACCGCAAAATCACTACGCCTCTGATGTTAAATAGAGTCCAAGAATTATAACGAACGTCAATTATGAGAAACTATTTACAATTAGCATTATTATGGCAACTAAAATCTACTACGGCTGAAGCCTCTGGGTAGTTAAGTCTGGATATATCTACACCTGTTGATCTCAGAACACGACGCGCATTAACGATCACTGTGACGAGTTTTTCTTTTGGGACCTAATCGGTCTTAATTGCCCTACCACCTGGTAACTGCTGGACCAACATTGGCTGATCCTGTGACGTGACACAGAGAAACGTGTTACTAAGGCGGGTATTTTCCCTACGTCTATGGTGGTCACAACCCGGGCTAGCACGGAAGATCTATCACCCCGTAGCTTTGTTGGTAAATAGTAACAATCACAAAGGCACAAATAGTAACTATCACATTAGTATGAGCTCGGCTTGGGCTGATACCGGTATGCAAATTCCGCGGAGTTCATCCTATAGCTGAACCAACTCGATAAGCAAGCATAAAGAACAAAAGAAGAAAATGGACTTTAGAAGCATGTGATCTGCAGTATATTGATAGTGCATGTTGTGTTACTGTGTCTAATCACGGGACAAGCATCTTACCCACTTAGGGGATCGAAGCACGTCTTATACCACTGTTTGATAGGTTAGATAGAGTATAGCGCGATTCATCTTCTTTCTTGAAAACTACCCAAACAAGTGTATTACGTCAACTTTAGAATAAAATAAGACCCGTGAATTCTTTTTTAAGATGTTTTTGTACATCGCCAATCGTGTTGCAACTCTCTACATTAAAAGACTCGGTTAGTAACAAGAATTTCAGCCTGTTTGTAAGAAATATGAAATAACATATCTGTTTTCATCATCTGCTTCTTATTAGTGTTCAATGAATATTGCGCACCGAATACAAAAAGGGCGTGTATTGTGTTTACAAAACGCTAAATTTTTAGCACTTGTACCAGCTTGAGCCGAGGTTCGTACCATTTTGGTGTGCTTGCGTTAGCTACCATTTTAGGCTGAGTGCATGAAGCGCTCGCCTCAAGTTTCACTGAAGCGGTTAAGGCAAATCTGGTCATTTGCGTTTTGCCATTAAAAAAAACGAAAAAATTCTTTGAGTTTTTAAGAGATTTTAAAATGAATAAAAAAACACTTATGCGTTCTTCTGTGGTATGCCCTTTTTGTATTTGCGATATATTTTTTAATGTTTAAATTATTTTGATTAATTAATGCTATTATTAAATAAGATATAATTTCGACAAAGAAGATAAATATAATGTTTTAGCAGTGATCGTCGTAGGTACAGGAGTAGTGTCTGGTAGGACAATAAAAAAAATCAACTTAGAATTGTATTTTACAAAATAATTTATGATTGTATGTCAGGTGTTTCGTTTGAAAATCTGGATAGGGTGACATTATTTTCTCCCCTCTTTAGTGTAAGTATTGTGTTGTTACGAGCTACAACTTTAGTAAAAGTACACAAGTAAAGGCAAAAAGATGAAGGATTCTTCTGTATTAAAATATGGTTGTAATAGCCGTTTTACCTAAAGGTTATGTTTTTGTAAATTTTGCAGAAGTATTTTGTATTTTGTTTGAATATATTATAGTTAGATGTACAGTTATATAGTAAACACTAATTCTAAAGTGTATTTATACATTTCTTATAAAGATTAATTATGATGTTATTTAATAAAAACAACGGTATAGATGTTATAATAATCGATTAATTTTGAACCCCGTGTATGTGTCAGAAATTTATGGGCGCGCCTTTCGAAAAAAGTCTCCTAATGGCGTCACGTATAAGGGTTTCACGCCAACTTATAATCAAATTATGTATTATGGTAACGATATGGAACAGCTATTCTCTAATAATAATCTCATAATATTATATTTCGGTTTAACATCTGCTTTTATAATTTAATCACTGACATTATATTTTCTATATGATTCTATACATTTTAGAATCTTTTGTCTACAGATAATATTTTGTCGAGTGAACATAGAACCTTTTTTAAATTAAGAATTAATAAATTTTAGTATAAACCAGTAGCGCTCGCGTCAGTGCTCTTTTGTAATACTTTCTATTTTTATAGTGTGATAATGTCTATTTCTTTCAGTTATTGACGTTCTTTTACAAAACATTAGGTAATTAATATATCGAAGAAATTATAAGTACAAGAGTTTACTTACATACATATTATGTACATATATCTTAACTATGCAGTGGTTTAGTTAAAATATTGCATTATTCGCGGGTGGTGATTTTTTTTTTTTACTTTTACTTAGCCAATGGCAGTTATATTGTAAGAGTAATGTGGATAACGATATATTCTCAATCTTGTATCAGTTTATAATCTATAGTAAAACGGTGGCCGTATTACCAGAACTTTCCATGGAGTAACTCACAATAAACGTGCCGCGCTATTATTTACAATACACTTGTACACAATAACCAAACTATATTACGCAAAAGGCCACCAAAATTACATAAAATCGGGTTAAATACATATGTTAATGAATTAAAAACAATGCTTGTTAGATTATAGATATAACGGACTTCTTTCTCACAATTGAATCATAAGAAAAAAGGGACCTGTATTCTAAACCTGGTCAGATAATAAATTTATAATTAAAAAAAGAATCGCTTATATCAGTTCTGTAGTTTTCGATAGGCAGAGAGATGTTGACTTTTAATATGACAAGAAAAAGGACAAAAGGTACAAGAGTGGTCAAGTATGTTTAAGGATTTTTGACTGTAGTAGCGCTGTATCGCCATATTTATTTCTGACATAAAATAGCCTGCTCGCACTACGAAGGAACCACTGTTTCCGGACTTCCGCATCCGTTGACTTGTACCTACATGACGTGTAAAGGGAGGCAAACTATTATTAAGTCAATTCAGTTTAGACAGTGGTTCCTCAGTCAGAAAAATCAGAAATATAATGAAAAAATATAACACATGTTGTTCGATGTATAAATTTGTACATATGTCGAAAAAATTAAAGGGAAAATTGTGGTTTTATATAATTCTTACAAAAGCTTTCCACCTAATAGTAAAAAAAAAATCTGTGTCACGTAGGCGAGTTGTTAACAGTACGAAGATCCGTTCCATTAAAACGCTGATATCCTTTCGTTAGATGTTCAAGGGATGTTAAAAAGAGAATAGCATTGCCGAGTCTTTGAGCGTCGTTGACGCAATGGGAATAACATATAACTGGCCTATCCCCACGTAATAAGCCTATTATCACAAAAAGGCTGGAAGAAGTAGGTTATATGTGTCTTCTAAATACTTTACGAAGGTTTTATGTAATACGATAAAATCTCTTTTGTGTTTTTTTATTCTGTAAAAAACTTTTATAATCCAAATTATATTGTTGACTTATGACAATATTAATAGATGCTGTTAGTTTTAATTATCATATTAAAAAATATAATATTGTAATTTTGTTTTACAAACTAAAAAAAAAAAATCATTATATCTAACAAAAATGTTCAAGGTATTTCATTGATAATTGGAACCACATAATTCTCTTCTAGAATTTCATGTTACTCCGTAGAAATTGTTCCAAACAAGATATGTAATAATTCTAGAAAAAAGAAAATAACGTAAAGAAAATTGTTTTACGCATAATAAATGGTACCTTAGAATCATAATAAACAAAGAATAAGAAACAAAAAGTTTTTAAGAGGAAAGTAAACTCATTACATTAAACAATTATTTGAAGATGAATGTTATAAAACACCAATTTCTCGGAAAAACTCGTTATCCGTTTCGGTTCACATTCTATTATATTTTTTATAAATCAATTTATCTAAAGATTTTTTTGCGGACAAAAAATATGTTTAAGCTACGCTGTTTGAAGAAAAATTCATCAATCACCCAGATCGGAAAAGCGGCCTAGAAAAAATATTCCGACATACCAATCGATGGTCATTTACTGGAGTTGACAATGTTCTGACAACTACTGTTGACAACCTATATTATTATAATTACGTTATACATGTATTATATTATTCATATACAACACTTGTTATAATTAAAAATAATTAAATAAAAGAGCTATTTTGGTTTTATGCCCCATCCCAAGTTATGATGTTATGTAGTAAATACCGGTGAAAAAACAATAAGTATAGGGGAACAGGTTGGTTAAATGGGGCACATTTAAAAAATCCAGAATTAGAATTGAAATTAAATAAATATAATGTACAATCACGAAGCATGGTTTCATGATATTTTTTTTTCCTTCACATGATGCTTGTGTATATTGTAACACTCACTGTGTGCCCGTGACTGCACCCGCGTTTTTTATATATTTTTCATTGCGTAATATAGTTTTTAATATTATTATTTTTTTGGAAAAAAAAATGCTACTAACATTAAGCATAGTATTTCTCACAAATTTAAATACCTGCCAGTAGAACTGTGTATTAAATCGAAGTTTACTCAAAATTTCATGAGTTTTAATTTTTTTACGCGGCAACCTAATCATTTTTAAAAAACAAAAGTACCCTAACTTAAGCGGAGCTATCATATTAGCGATCTAGCAAATAAGCTGCCGCTAAAATCTGTCCAGCCATTCCGAAGGAAAAAACAGACAGACAAAAATTTTTAAAATTGCATTTTCATTATATTTTTCATATGTATATGAACTGCCTCGGTGGCGCAGTATTACGGTAAGACTTACGGTCGTTCTGAGGTTTTGGCCTTGATCCCCGGGTCGAGTCAAGTGACATTGGGTTTTTCTACTCAGTATCCGGGAGTCTGGAATTTGTTCCCGATATGGCGACAGGCTCGCCCCCTGTCACATCTGGGACGGAACTAAGCTCGCAGAAATGTGGTTGGTGTGGTTCGCTACTTCACCTCTGCCTAATCCTTCGGGGATAACAGCCGTGAGCTTATGTTATGTATGTTATTCATATGTATTTAGTAAAAAATTTGTTATTTTGACATTACAAACAGACACTTAAATTTGATTTATTAGTATACATTTGAACAACGTTGTTTATATTACGGAATCATCATGCTGTTTTTAAACATACGACTATTAATTGATTCAAATAATCTTTAATCTGGAAAGCTAATTTTAAACCTATCTTTGATTTTGTCACCTCTACGCTTGTAGACATTTGAAGTATTTTTCTTTAAAATATTTGAAGACTAAAAATATTATACAAACGAGATTTCGACTAGGTACATAATTAATTATGGATTTTAAAGAACATACGGAGGTTTGATGAATATTTGAAAATACATACAAGATTTGGCACTTATGTCTTTATACTAAACTAGACTCAAGAAAACTGAATAAAGGAAACTTATAATCCTTATTGACGACTTAAGAATTGGCAGTATAGATTCATTCCTTTGCCTGTCCTATAGGACGAATTTTATTACTACTACTACTATGGACAATACGGTGTACTAATCTTTAGAATTGGTTGTTAAAATAAAAATATAGCATCTGAAAAAATCACGTCTTTATAGCTCCTGTCGATGACTTAGTACACGTAAAAACTCAAGTAAGTCAAAAGCTGCGTGATTTATTATCAGAATATGGAAGTAAGCTGTATTTTATCGAAATCGAGTTATTTAGATAGTTTAGGGCTTATTTGCAGAAAAGATGAACCTGTATTCTACTAGTCAAACTAACTCACTGTCCTATAAAATATCTTATCTCGTATAGAATATATTTTTTTGAAATTGAACGATGTACATAAAGAATTGTTGCCGTCCCGTCTTTATGATTAAAAACATAATAATCTGTAGCTTTCGTTTTGTCTCGAATTAAACATTATTCTGAAAATTACATTTAAGTTCTTTTGTAGTTTTCAAGTATGCAGTGTGGAATGATTAGCAGTCAAACCAACAAGCATACATACAAATATATAATCACGCCTCTCTTCTATAAGGTTAGGCAAGTACTACATCTTCCACCTGCTACGATTCGGACACACGTCTTTCGATTCTTCTAATTTCATAAGCTCTTTGTTATGGGTGATTTCCTTATGGACCTTTCGACTATAAGTGAAAAAATAATCGAATATAATTCACCAAGGAAAAGGTTTGATCCGTAAACCCCATTTCTTTCCTGGATACCGCTTGTACATCCCATATCTTATTTTCCGATTCATTCATCAGTCTTTTAACCAAAACCTTTGTATACAGTTTGCCGATGGTGCTGAATAAATACCCTTATACTATTACCCTTTTTACAATTATGCTGCAACTCTTTTTTTTAGAATGTACCACATGACGCCCTTGCACCAGTTATCTGACACTTTGCCACATCTCCAGCACAGATTAAAAAGGCGGTATATTTGATTAGCTAATACATTATGTCCAGACTTCATTATTTCGACCGTACCCTGTCATACTTTGCAGCTTAATCTAAACGGTTTCGCTATCTCTGCCATGCCGGTATCATTTTATCACCATGTTTATTACACCCTGGGTCCTACTCCAGCAGCGGCTCATGACTTGCTCCGATCACTGAAAAACTATTGTAGCCACAGACAGCGCCAGTAACACTACATGCACTAGCATCACACTATTGCACTAGACGCAAAGTTCATGGGTTCTGTAAGAGAAATTTCTTCTCTTTTTATTTTTTGTACCGTTGGGTTTGCTACGACAAACTCTGAGTGTTTTTTTAGCAGAGATAGCAGCTGAAGCCGAGTTTCGTACCATTTTGGTATCATTTTGGGTTGAGTACCTTAAGTGCTCGCTCTAAGATCCGGTGAAGCTGTCAAGGCCTTGCAGATCAATAGCGTATAGTCAGTTTAAAATAAAAATGTTTGTTTGCCTTGTAGTAATCGGCTTTTCGAGAGAGTAGTGTTCAAAGAGGTTCTCGAGGATTTATATTTGGTCACCATTCGTGATCCGTGTGACGTGTGATCCGGGAAAAGGGATTTATTAAATTAACTCACGTCCGTGTCACCGATCGAATGATTGACGCTTGTCGAACCTACAGCGATATTTTCCATTTACGATATACGGTGTTTGTAATTCGAATGGAGAATATTGCGTTTTAATTTAGGTTACAATTTTTTTTACATTTTCATGCAACCAAAATAAGCTATATACGAATAAAACAGTTTAATTACGTATATTTCTCTACTTTGTTTGTCAACAGATATTTTTCTTTAGTAATCATGGGCGAGGTTTGTATGCTACGATAATTATCAATAAAAACGTATTTTGTTTTTTTTTCCCTAATTTTTCAATAATACTTATGGTCGGATATTCGTCTACTGGGAGAACACTAGTATACTGAACATTTTTCAGCGTTATCTACAATCTATACTTATAAGAAAATTGAAAATTTTACGTGTCTGGACATTTCCGATTTTTGTAAAAGGAATTATTGCAACGTACTAAAAATAAGTAATTAAATACATTTCTATTATTTTTGAGATGTCTGTCTGTTTGGTTATGAAGGTAATTGGTAAGTACTAAGTATATTTTAAAATTGTAAAAGATAATTATAAAACAAATTCCGGAGTAACAAGAAAATTTTATTTCATTGAAATCGGTCCACTCTATCAAAAGTTGGAAAATAAATGCGTTTTAGTCTAATTTGAGATCAAAAATTGATGGACTGATTGAAATTAAAGAAAATGACATAATCTATACTTATAATAAAATGCTAACGCGACGAAATCTGTACAGTGAAGATATTAGAGAAAAACTATGTAGGGCTTCAAAATCTAGAACAGAACAAATTTAGATAGTTTCTCTGTGTTTTTATTAAGTAGTTCGTTTATTAATCAAATGTTAATCAATTTGTACGGGACAGGACTACAGGGAGAATAAGGCTGTCTATAAGAATATAATTGTCTGAATTCTACACGAGCGAAGTTACGGCACAGCTAGTATAATATAAGTGGATAGAATAGGAAATGGGGTGTTCTTACCATTTAAACATTAAAACGCTCCTTCACAGCCGCACCTCACAAAATACACTGAGATGAGAAAGTAAGGACGTCTAGGGATTAGATGATTTTTTTTTTTACACATAATTGGTTTTAGCCGTTTCAGTGATGTCATTTCACTGGTTTTGTGGTTGACATTAATTTAAAGCATAACTAAAACATTATAAATATTCAGATTTTATCTAGGTTTGTAAACAATGGAAAATAGATGAATCGTATCGGTAGATATTAACTTTTCCCGTGAGACCTAGTTGGAATATCAAACCAAAATTTACGACTTTACGAACCACAAGAATACATTATCACATTGTATTTCTGTAGTCTAATTTAATGAAAACAAAGTTTAATCGTTAATATTATAGTTTTGTAGTTTGGATACACATACATTTTCTATTCAGAAACAACGTTTTGTATTGAAATATTTGACCTAGTGAGGTTATATTATACTGAATATGTAATAACGTGTAAAGAAATTTCGAATGGAGTCTGTAAGGAATAATATGAAAGAAACGGGTGTAAATGAAGAGATGACGGCTGATACGTACGTATGGAAGAATAAAACGTACTGCACCGACCCCTAGTGAGTTGGGAATAGGGTGTCAGAATGATGATGATTATGCCGAATATAATGTTATTTACTATTATTGGATATAAGGAAACTAACTCGGGACTAATAATAATAAGTGATTAATATGTTAATTCCTCATAAAAATGAAACAATAGGAAAACAATGGAAAGCTGGCGTAAAAGCCAGAATATTGCTCAAGGGGTATAAATATTATAAATAAAAGAAGTATATTCAAAGTGGTATGCAAACGTCTTTTATTATGAAAGTACTTGGTTATTGATTTATAATTATAGTCATTTAAATATTTTGTAACACACACGATAACAATGATTAATTGTATTTATATATAATAACTAAATGCAAATAAATAACCTAACTATTTTCTAGATGAAAAACTGAAGCGCCTACATGTACGAGTAGCTCCAACTTATTTTGCTCAATCCTCATTTCAAATTTATTTGTGAAATTTTGTGAAAAAGAGTGAAGTTACTATTGGGCAATATAAATAATTTACGTATCTATACAGAATGACTTATGTTGTATAAACAAGTACAGTGTTTTATGCAAAATATGAATATCGAGTTTCACTGGAATTATGTTGGTTGTCCGATTAGTAAGAAAAGCATTTATTTCATAATGAGTAAGTATTCTGTGTATCCAAAAACCGATATTTAAAGTATTTTATATGAAATGATGTTCATCGTGTTAGTAAATTTTTAAATAGGTGTACAAATTTGTTCGAAGTTGTATTTTTTTGACAAAATGCCATAACGATTTCTAGAGATCGGTACAAAAGAAATTAAATTACCTGTACGTCGCTTCTGTTGACTCAAACTTATTGCTATGATAACCCAATGTAGGTTAGTTAGTTTGCAAAATGCATATGAATTTAGTAAATTATTTTTTTCATAATTATTTTGTTTTAATTATTATGCTAACGAATTCCATACATTTAAGCCCTCCATTGAAGATGAATAACTTCAAAGACCGTTCTTAAAATATACGGGATAATTTAAAAGAATGTGATTATTAGTGATGCGATTGGTGACTACTCTTGCCTAGGGAAGAAGAATGAAGAAGGTGTACCATTTTGAATTCATTAATTTGAGAGTGGAATCTCGCATGAAAGAAAAATAAAAATGTAGCTGGCTGTGAATAATCAGAGCCGTAGTAATTGCGCTTTGATTAGTTTATTAACAGTCCATAATGTTTTATTTTGATAAATATTTATTTATTATGAATATCTAATTACCGCTTTATAGGTATGTATTATTTATGCTTCTTTAAATTAAATTTACATAGTTTTTTTTTTTTTCCATTAATTATGTTCACGAGGGATAAATTTAACTGAACCACCACTCTTTGGTGCCAGAATGACACTGTAAGGGTCTGGATCTACGTCATAAGGCTCTTCAAGTGCTGGTTCGAATTTATATTTGCGTATCATTTGTGCGATGGCTGCTCGTATTTGCATCAAGGCGTAACGTTTACCTAAAAAAAAAAACCCCAATATTTTTACTTGTTAAATATTTAAAAACAAAATGTTCGCTATATGTCGTATCGTATAATTATGTGTATTTTAATTCCATATAATTTGTATTCATACAAAAAGACTAGACGCTTAATACTAATATGCATCCCAATCTTAATATGGTTAGCTCTAAAAAGCAATCTAAATAAATTTAAAGAAGTTGATTATAAACGTAAAGTATGTAATATTTGTTTTTTTACTTTTATAAACGAAATTCGCGTCGAACACTTTTCTATTTATGATATACAATAAATTAAATCAATACACCATTCAAACCGAAAATATCATTGACTGAAAAAATGAATTGGGATCTCAGTTGAGAAATGTTCAAATATAGCATGTGACAAGGTGAATACGAAAGGTAACATGTATTTGAAACATACAGTAAAACACTTGAGAGGGACTCTGACACTTGTAGTATGAAGGAGGTCAGTTACTGAGACTGACTAGAGGACGTTATAAATATCCCCACGGTCGTACTGACACAACCTTTTAATGGAAATATTATTGACATTTATATTCAAGATATCTAAAAAGATAAACGTTTATGCAGTAATTACTTTAAAAATCATTGAAACTATTTTTAACCGACTTCAAAAAGGAGGAGGTTCTCAATTCGTCTGTATTTTTTTTGTATGTTTGTTACTCGATTTCTCCGTCAATTGTGGACCGATTAGCAAAATTTTAAGGAGTGCACTCCTGAGGTGGTCCCATTTCCACCAAATCAGAATCTGATCAGTAGAATTCAGGGAATTTGTGAAAAACCCTCGAATATATAGAGACACGTGTTTCATATATTCGTTTCCAAAACTATTAAGTAGGCTTCACAGCTACCTAAGAGTATATTCATAAACAAAAAAAAGTAGAAAAAAAACTTTTTTAATTACAAACAAAACCGACTTCAAAATAATAAACTATAAAAATGCATTAAAAACTAAATAAATAATTACTTTATTTAATCTGCTTCTATTTACATTAATATATACTTTATTTTAATATCATTAGTAATTTTGAAATCAGTGCCAGCTTACGGACAAAAAGGTGATGTAAATATTCGTCGCTAATTATTTAAGCTTATATGTAACTTGTATGTGATGAAGTTTAAGCAGTTATTTTAATTTATAAATGAGAATAGTAGTTAACTCTAGCTAATACTGGATACAAAATTATTAATGGCATTAAAACAAAGGATAAATTGAAGTAAATAAATAGAAACAGATTAGTAAAGTAATAATTTATTGAATTTCAGCGCATTTTTATAGTTTATTATTATGGAGTCTGTTTTGTTTTTAATGTTAAAAGTTTTTATAACGTCTATTTTGCATGTTGTCAACATTTGTATGTGGTTTGCCGTGTGATTTGGCTAAGAATAGTACCACCCTATAACTACCTGTAGCGACAAAAGGTAACTAAGGGAGAAATACTAGTGGATGGGCACCAGCATCCTCTGAGTATCTCAAACACCTACTGCGATCGCCAACCCGCCTGCCAAGCGTGTCGATTATGGCAATCCCCCTTTATAGATAGGATAGATCTTTGGGGGAGACCTATGTCCAGCAGTGGACGTATTTCGGTTGAACGGCAACATTTGTGGCTAGATAAGGCTAGATAATTTGTGGCCAACTGATTTATAGGTTTGCATATTTCCATTCGTTTCAAGTCTATTTTTGCCACTGACAGGATTAGATTTTTTTGGTAGTCTCATCAATGTGCTTTGAAAGTTAAACGTGAGCTACATTAATTTACGCTTAAATGAAACTAAGTTTGCATTGATTATTTCATTCAACGGACTCCTACTTTTACGCGAAAAGGATGTGTTATGTAGGCTATAAAAGAAACTTTGGTATATGTCATAATGTGAATGATAGATATTACATACCGATACAAAAACGCGGTCCTTCACCGAACGGTAAAAACTGAAACTTAAGGTTGTCACTGTCAGTCGTATTCAACATTCTCTCCGGGCGCCATTTGTAAGGCTCCGGGTAATAATCCTCGTTGTGATGTAATGCAAGCACATTAATAAACACTGGAATACCCTCATCTATGGTCAAGTTCTCGTCTATTTTATAAGCTTTCTTGCATTCTCTATCAAGGTGTGGCAACGGAGGATATTTGCGCAATGTTTCTGCAATCATGTCAAGTTACTTTTTATAAGTTAGTATGACATATTTCGTAGTTTTACTTTAATAGTTTATGAAGAGACAATAAAAGTTGTCATTGTAACTTACCATTAATGCAGGCAGAAAGATATTTAAGTTCTATTAACTCATTGTATTCTAGAATATCTTTATTATGTTTCTTCAAAGCGTCCTCGATTTCATCGTAAAGTTTTTGCTGCAAATGTATAAGAAATCGAACGTATTTGTTACAGTTTGATACGAAAACGAAATCGAGCTGAAGACTTATTGGAAAACCGCAGGCTATTTAAGGTTAAGTCTTTGTCAGAGATACGTTTGTTTATGTACTAGGCTAAAAAGTAGAATTACTGTGACTAGATATGTATGTATAAGTTTATTGTTTTAAGATTACCAAGGGTCAAAACAGAGTGATAAGGGATGTCGTCTGAGATCAATAACTTTGATCGTTCTTGTTCTTAACCTATATACTAAATATATATTGATATATCAAAACGTGTAAATCAGTGGTCGTCAAACTGCGGTCCGCGTAAAGTAGTAAAAAACTTTGGTAGTGATTTACTCAAAACAGAGTTTACAAACTATAAAGTTAACAAAATAGAACTACGCAGTACAACTACCCAATTATAAAAGTGTGCATCGCAGTGGTGGACGACCATTGATCTAAATAGTCAATTACTTGATCTACATTACAAATAACATCTAAGTGTTTGAACTTTGTAATAATAAGAATGTCAATAGATCGAGTTTCAGAGCTCTTTAAATAAATAGGAACATAAGAGCCGAACAGTGTTAAACTACAATTGCTAAGTCAATATAAACAGGTTCAAAGCAGCCTTAAGATTAAAAGATATAAGTCGATGCTCAGAGGTAGTTAATATTACGTTTAAATGTTTGCGATCCAATTCTATAAAAATAATTTTAGATGATAGTTCTGGCAACTCTAAATTTAGAGATGTAACACTTAATAAAAATTATAACAACGGAAAGAAGATGATGTAAGCGTTTTAATTTGATACGAATGACTGATTATTAAAGCACCTAATTAAAAGTTTTAAGTAAAACTGTAGTGTTTAAATACCAATTCTCATAAACTACAAAATTTACAGTTAATCTGTATAGGATGATAGGAAAAATAGATGTACTAACATTATGTTAGTAATCTTTAAAACGTTATTTCTATTACGAATAATATTGGTTTAATTTATCAACTATATAATGAATTATATTTTGTAACAACTCTTATATTACCTAACGAAACAGTTACATTTTATGACTGGTAGAGATTATAACCTATGATATAAAAATATATGTATTGCGTGTTACGGACAAGGGATTATTAGATTTTGTCGGGTCGCAACGGTGTCAGAGTTCTTATGATAAATAAAAATTTTTACTCAATACTCTTGTACTGTATATATTGTCTTTTAGCTATTACTGATAATTAGTATACGAAGAATAATACAGTATTTATTTGTTTTTTATAACACGAACAACTTAATGGATCTTTTGGGGAGGATCTATCATAACCAATTTAAAAAATTGACATCGAATTTTTTATATTGTGTGCTTACATAGTGTCTTATACCAAAAATTGCATTTTTTTAGTGAAGAGGGTAAATTTATAAACGAATCAATGTAATATTTCCTTTAAGATTATAATTAGTATTTATGAACGTTTGAATGAAATTTATGGATTACTTTAACAGGTACATAACCATAGTATTTACTATTGTAAATTCTGTAATACTTTACAGAAACAACTGAAAACCTATACCTGTTCTTCAGGATGATAAGCCAGCTCCAAGAGACAGTAATTGAGTGTAGTAGATGATGTTTCAATAGAGCCTAGTATAAAAACAGCCGCCTGCGCTAACATTAATTCGTCTGCTAGTTCTGAAATAAAAGTTTACTTTTAATAGTTAAATTAACTGTTACTTTTGTAAACAGTTTTGTATTTTATTACATTAACTTAAATTTTAAAACCAGTGTTAATTTTCATATACATTTTCTGACAGTTTTTAACATGAAATTTGGATGATTGTATTCAGTTTTTTCTTTCTATATTTTTGACGTTTACATAAATAAAATGTCTCAGTTTGAATTAAGCTTATTGTAATTAATGTCATAGTAACTAACTCTCGTCTTTAACAGGTAGTCTTAGATTTTCTTTCATCTTTAACAAATGGTTCACAAGATCACGATCTGTGTTTTTTCCGGTTTTCTTGCGTTCATCGACTACGTTCCAAAACAATTGTTTTACATAATCTGTGGCCGCCTGCGAAAAGAATTTTAACCTGAAACAAATGCATAAATTATAATTTTTATTACGATAATGTTATATTATATACATACTATCATAACAAAAGTTAAAAACTGTTTTTATAGTAACATGATGGAATGACTTTGATTTTATGCATCAGTACATTTAGCACATTCCAATCCAACAATAACTTTGAGCATTAAAGGACGAATCTATTGACTTGCGTTATTACCATGTAATTATTAATATACCCCGGTTAAAATTAGCACGTCAATGTATGTAGGTGCAGTAAGTGATGCATGAGTTTGACGCAATAATACAAGGCATAAATACAATTTCATGATCGAATCCTTTGAACGGCTTCATCAGAGTGAAACCTACTAATCAATTAATACGCAGATAAGACTAATGGTTCTCTTAGATTACTAGTGGTATTACAATAGCTCAGAAGCAGATAAGTACTTATTCATAAGTTTTACTAATAAATAATTCAAATTCTTAGACTCTCACATGTTGTTTAGTTAGGTAAATAAAATTGGATAATTAAAATGTTTAACGTTTACCTAAACAATCTGGCTAAAAAGGGAATAAAGAAGATCATAGTAAACTCGAAACCACGCCAGAATGTCCATTTGACCATATGATTGGTGATATACCAGAGTGGGGAAGATTGATCGTTTAATACGCTCAATCGTAATCCAAACACTGTGTACGCAACTGTATCCGATGTGTACATTGAAAACAACTCCTGTGAACATAAAACATGTATATTATTAGAGGGCACCTTTCCACGTGCAATATATAAATTATGAAAGTCGAATGAAGAGCAATATAAATTGCGCAAATTGAAAGAGTAACTAAAATTTACTAGTAAATGGAACGGCAGTTTAGACTAGATATTAAATAGCGAAGCTATCTGGAGGTATATCAGATATTCTATGTCGATTTCTTTTGGCAAGATGTATCACAAGCCAAATTTTATTTAAGTCGACCCCAATCGTTTGAGGTTATTAATACTATTATAATACGGTTTGTTTGTTATCGTCTCCTGAATAAAATACATAAATGGATTGAAACATTTATGATAATTAATTGTACTGAGATAAATATAATCTATGAACAGCAGAAACTGCGATCTACCTCCTCAATCAACGTTGACATCATACAGATCTGCAAATAGAATAAGAAGAAATACTTTTATACTACGAACTATTGATTTATACTCTCTACTAAAATCTATTACGTGATAGATTCTGAATGTAATTATAACGTAACCATCATTTCAAATAGAATACAAGTGTAAAAGAAACGAAGATTAAATGTTAGCCATTAAAAAAAAAAACTCATAAACAAGATAAAATAGTTACTGTTATTTTTATATCAACTGAGTAAATGAGAAGGGCAAAAAGTGATTGGACTTTTTGTTTTTGTCCAATAAAATGTAATTGCGAAGTAAACAGATAGTTAATTTAAAAAATTTATTGAAGATTTTAACTTTATAATTTAGTTCTAATTTATAAATTTGACAATATTTTATTACCCTTTATAATGTTTTGTCTTTCCAATAACACTCATAATTAATTTATACAAAACAGCAATTAATATCTTAAATATATAATTAGCTATTTTTTCTATCTTACTTTAAGGTTCACGGGCAAGCCTTTTTCAATGTAGTCCTTCTGAATTTTCTCTAACAACTGTTTGGAATTTATGTTCATCAGTTCTGTGACCATTCTCAAACGAGCTGATGTGAACATCGGAGAGAGTTCGTGTCTCAAATTTTTCCAAAGCGGATCCTGGATGCATTAAAATACGATTAAAAGCATGTGTTGGATAAATTATAATTTGGTGTAAACATAATATGGTTTTAGTATTAATTATCTATATAATTAAAAGTAGATTTTTACTTTCATACAGGTTTGCGCGTTATCATGATTTATTATAATATTGTATAATAGTTAGTTCGGTCTAAATCCTAGTTTCGTAGGATTTTATTTATAAGGTATAGGCTCAGCGCTTTGATTATAATTTGACCTTATTAAGTGCCAATTTGGGCTAAGATGTTAAAACACGATAAACCCAGAGGTACTCAAGTGAGGCTGTTGGAACATGCATTGAGGAATGAACAACTATAACGCTACTATGGTTTCACTCGGATATTTTTCTTCGCCGCAAACTTTGTCTTTTTATGGAATAGGATATGATCATGCCTATTTAGGACATACTATTTCCATTAACGTGCGGTATCTCAATACGTCTGATGCAGTATTGTACTTTTTCCAAAGTTGACTGAATATGAATGTTTTATTTAGAGTAATGTAAATTCATCATACGTAACTGTACGATACCGTAACTGTCCGTTTATATTGATTTTTATTTTATAAACAAAAGAGATTGATTTTTATATCAAAATAAATACTGCCATTAAGATTATTGCCAGTACATTATTATCAGGTGTCGTGTCTAATTGATTAAGAGGTGTTTTACTGAAGGGCAAGTGTAATAACAGATAATTTCTTATGTTTCAAAATAGAAATAATGAGATTAAGGTTAAGAGGAAACAAGGTCGGCAACAAATTTAGAGAATAAGTATTTCAGAAATATATTCCTATCGCGTTGCGCTCTGAAGTTCTTGTTTCCGTATCCCAAAACTGGACCCATTTTAATTTTTCTTCCAATTATAAAATAAGAAATACTTTGGCCATGCCTCTTCGTATTATTTTTTTTGTTTTCATTCGTAAAATTTGCTCAACTGACGTCTGAAAACAGGGAAAAATCAGGAATTTTTATCATTATTGAAGACTTCCAAGTTTTATAATAATTAATTTATGGAAAAATCAAAACGAAGAGGCATGGTGGGCATACGTAGTGTATAAATATTTAATGGTATGAAAATATTAGCGATAATGTTATCATCTAGATTATAACCAGAAGAAATAAGGGAATACGTCTATATGAAAATGAGGTCGTTGACATTTCCTCTTACGAATCTCAAGGTCCTTAGAGTACTTTGCATGAAGAATGCAGAGGTATGTGGTACAATATAATGCGTATTATGCTAGTAGCATGAATCACTCCATCGCTTTGGTGGCGGGTACAGGAGTCTCCCTAGTTAGGGATCTGAGCACGTTTTGGGCCACTGCTGGGAGTCGGAGTATGAATTGGTACAGAGTTATTCTTTTAGGATATTACGATTTACTAAACACTTATTCAAAAGGACATCCTCGATGCCATAAGTTATTGTGGAACTTTGCGGAAAACTTCGGCTCATTGTGGAGATCTAACCAATGTCGATTGCCAGACTACCACCACATTACATTACATTTTCTTTATCAGATTTTATTGATGTTCGAATGACTAATAAAAGTACTTATTAAGAAAGAGGGAAAGAGACAATTTTTTACACGGTATAGGCTAAGTGCTTTGACTACAATCTCACCTGATGTTAAGTGACGATGTGGTACAGAATAGTGAACACACGACGCCTAAATGTACTGGCTCACAAGTGATGCTGCCGGAACATACTTATTGGTATTTGGCGACAAGTTTTCAAACTTGTGGCTGGTACCTACCCAGGCGGGCATTATTAGGAAATGCCCTACCACCAGGTTATGGTTTGCTCATGATGTTTTCCTTTACCGTAAGTTAAAGCTGATTTTAGAGTTGGATAGGTGGGCTCGAACACGGGTCTATTGAAGCGGAATCTGGTCGCACTACCCACTGCATCAAAAAGTAACTATTAGACTACAAAAACATTGTTTTCTCTTTCTTTATTGTATATTCCTTCTTGAGCAAACGTGCGCATAACTATGGCTATATTTTTGTTAGAAAGTGGCCATACAAACTCTTTCGAAGTCTTTGATATATGTATATCCATTACTAATAATTTTTATTATCGAATCAAACTCTCTTTTTTGCACTGAATTTTTAGCGCAGAAGTGTCAATTCATTCAATGTAGAACTGGTGAGAGGTCCAGCAAAATATTCCCAAGTAATAATTAGAATTTAATGAGGCATTAAAGGTGACAGTCTACAGTCGTGTAAAAGTAACACGTCTCTTAAAAATGTGACATTCAATTTACCTACCCCCCCTTTTTTTTAGTATGTTCTAGTTGTAATTATTATTCAATTTGATGGCTTAAATTGATTGAGCAAAATTACAATATTTATGCATGTCGAATTATTTGCGCAACAGTATTGAAAATATGTATATCAAATATGGAGCTTATTCAAAAAAAAAAAAACTAGGCAGGTTGGTGACTGGCGACAAAAGTGAAAACATTGAAAAACTCTTTTTTTATATTTAAATGATAGCACGAATATTTAAAATGTCTTAATTTGTTCATGGAAATTATTAATATTTGTCTGGTTTTATTACCTATGGGCGTTCCGAGCAATAATTATGTACATAGTTTGTTGAACATACAATGGACTGCAATAAGAAAATAACTCTTACTGTATATGCTATGTTTTTTTCGTGATTTCCATCAAAGAAAAATTATAAAATTTTCCATGCCCTTGACAGTAGGTTGACTGCTAATGTCACATTCCATTGAAATGCGAATTTATAAGGTTTGTTTCTCCGAGAAATACTCAACGGCGCTAAAGAAGTTTTCAATTCAAAACTCCCATTTTCAGGAACATCTAAATATTCTAGTATCACTAACACGAAATTACAAAAATAGCGCGTAATATTTTGTAATCTAAATATTAGAGAATCTATATCGATAAACGGCAATCGTCGCATACAACGAAAAACAAGCTGGCTTCTTTTTAAAACACTTAGCAGCATCTTACGTCCTAATAGAGTTATGTATCTGTGTATAGCTATTCAACGATCTATATATTTTAATTTGTCTATGATTAAATATTAAACCTTGGTATATAAAGTCGAAATAAGTTCCTATAATTTCGATAAACAATATATTGTATCGTTATTACCGATTTCATTGTTTTAACTTGTAAACATCAGAAGCAAAACAAAATACAAAATTTACGATACAAATTATATCCACTTCACTGAACTCACCTTTACCGTGAATAAATTGAGAGAACCCAAAGGGTCCGACGAGTACGACGAATAACAGTACCTATTTTGAAAATATTCATTATCTTTGACTAGTATTCGTTTAGCCAGTTCGGGAGTTTGCACAAGGAGGAGCGGCTTCCAACCCAAAAATAGTCCGACGTAGTCGTTTTTATGTTTCTTCCTTATTTCATTGAAAAAACTCCAAAAACTGCGTCTCATAACAAAAGAAATGTTACCGAAAAACAGAAACGGCTTCTCATAGGGAACACCACGTTTTTCCCAAAACTATAATTACGACGATAAAAGAAATAAATTAAGCACAAACATGTTATCAAAAATACTAATAAAGTTTGTATGATAACACTAAACAATGTTATGTCCATTTTTTACTGTATTGAATTCAAAAGTTATTTATTTATTTGTCTTGAGCGTGCGGACAGCTCTGTAATGTCGAGACGTATAAATTGAAAAATATACAATCAAAGTTAATAGTCTTATAACAGGAAAATATGTCAAAGTAACGATATCTATACTAATAAATAAAATTGAATTGTCTGTTTGTAATCTCAAAATAACAATGTTTTACTAAGTACATATGAATGTATATACGATACCTATACCCAAATTACAATTTTTTAAATTTTTTACCTGTCTGTTTGTTCCGGGTTTATTTTCGGAACGGCTGGACCGATTTTGCCTGGCCTTTTTTGGTAGGTAGCTTAAAATACTCAGTGTAACTTAAGGAACAAGTTTGGAGTCGTGGGCAAACAGCTAGTATACAATATATGTAGTATCACCATAAAGTTTGTAAACAATTTATTAGGTATTGAAGTAAACATTTCTTTGGTGATACCCTCATTATTGTCCTTTCATATAAGTAGCTAAAGTTACCCGGAGTAACTTCAGCTATATGCCAAAAAAACTTCCGCCAAAAGCGGTCAAGCCGTTTCGGAGATTAGTCGTAACAAAGAGACAGGCAGACATAAATGTTAAAACTTATGTTTTTGCTATAGGTACCGTATATACATTCATACGTATTTAGTAAAAAAATGTTATTTTGACATTATAAAAACAAACACTTCAATTTTAATTACAGTATCTTTAATTAGTACAGGTATTAATGGTAAATTTGGGTTCTGTTTTATATTCGGTAAGCTTCGGTTACAGCAAAAACCAACCGAACCTACAGACCGATTGAAATTTTATGTTCTGATTTCTCAACTCACTTCATCGAACGTCTGAAAATATTTGAAATATTTTCAAAACACAGAATTTAACACCAGAGGTTGGCACCATCTTACCACTATGCGTCTGGGTGTGTTCGTGCGGCCTTTATGTTACGACTAAGTCTTACATCACTCGATCCTTTGTGGGATTTTTAAGGTTATTGTGATAATAAATCAACGAGCTCTATGCCATTCTATATAAAAATATAACCAGTACTGTTATATATTTTAGTGACATATATTATAGGGATGGGATAATGGTTTGTAGCACTTTTTTTTTCAATCATCTCATCTATTTTTTTATGAGGAGTGCTTATATATTGAAAGTAAAAACTTTTTAGCGGCGTTGAGCGGTTCTCGGTAAGAGAACAACTTATAGAATCGCGTTACCAATTGTTGAGAATAATACAACAATATGTTATTTTTAAATTATATATTTGGCAACACTGTAGTTAAAATATAAAGCTATCATAGTTAGCGTGTAGAGTTTTGTAGTCTCTTTATAATAAATATTAATACTATTATATTAATACCTTTTACATTTACCTTTTACCTTTTTGTATGTAAATGACATTATGTAAATGACATTATATTACACCAAATATGTAATAATGTATAAAGAAAGTGTTAATGGAGTGTGTGAGGAATAATATGAAATAAAAAGGAGTAAATGTAGAGGAGACGGCTGATAGGGGCGTGTGGAAGAAGAAAACTTAATGCACCGATCAGGTTGATGATGTCTATGCCGAATATTATATTATTTTGAATTTCCCATTATTGGATATAAGAAAACCGTCTCGAGGCTAATAATGTTATAAATAAAAGAAGTACATTTAAAGCGGTACGAAAACGTCATTTATTATGAAATTACTTAGTTATTGCTATAACTAATAATATTTTGTAAATTATAAAGAAAGAAACAAAATGCGAATATTAATCTAAACATTTTCTAAGCTGTTACATGTAGCTCCATTTTTTTTGTTGTTGAATCTAGTCTCAAATATTTATGTGAAGTTTTGTAAGAAAGACTGGAGTTACTATTTAGCAATATTAACAATTTACGTATACAGAATTATTTATGTTGTATAAATAAATACAAGGTTTTATGGAAAATACATATATCGAGTTTTACTTGAATTTTTTGGTTGTCCTATGGGTAGAAGCATTTTTTTGTGTGTATCCAACTACAATAATTCAAGGTAAAATTTGATATATTTTAGTAAACATTTTTTTAGAGATCGTATTTTTTGAGAAAATGACATTAAGTTTTGAGAGATCGGATCAAAAGAAAATGTATCACCCTTATGTTACTTCTGTCAACTCAAACTTGTTTGCATGATAATTCAATTTTTATGTTAGTTTTTCAAAATGTATACTAATTTTGTATGAATCTTGTACATATTAATTACTGTATAAATATTATGCTAACGCATTCTACACAATTAACTCCCATTGAAAATGAATAATTTCAAAGACCTTTCTTAATATGTACGGGATAATTGAAAAGAATCTGATTAATGGTGATGCGATTGCTGATAACGTTTGCCTCGGGTTACAACATGAAGAAGGCGTACCAATTCGAATTCATTAATTTCAAAGTGGAATCTCGCATGAAAGAAAAATAAAAATGTAGCCGATCTGAATAATCAGAACCGTATTAAAGGCGATTTGTTTTCTTTTATTAACAGTCCATAATGTTTTATTTTGATAAGTATTTATTTATTATGAATATCAAATTACCGGTTTAAAGGTATTATTTATGCTTCTTAAAATTATTATTTTTTCCATTAATTATGTTCACGAGGGATAAATTTAACTGAACCTCCACTCCTTGGTGCCAGAATGACACTGTAAGGGTCTGGATCTACGTCATAAGGCTCTTCAAGTGCCGGTTCGAATTTGTATTTGCGTATCATTTGTGCGATGGCCGCTCGTATTTGCATCAAACCGTAGCGTTTACCTGAAAAAAAAAAACAAATATTTTCACTAGTTAAAAATTATGAAACAAAATGTTTGCGTTCTATATTTGTATCGTATAATTATGTGTATTTTAATTTCATATAATTTGTATTCATATCACTTGGAAAAACAAAAGAAAATTTCACAAATTTGTTATATAAAACACTAGATGCTTAACACTAATATGCATCGTAACGTTAATATGGTGAGGTCTAAAAAGTAATGGTCTTAATAAATGAAAAAGAAGTTGTATGTGAACTATATTAATATATGCTTTATACTTTTATAATCGAAATATGAATTAGCACAATTCACGTATATTTCTAAACAACGTGGAGAAAAATAAATACATGATTATTTGCTATATACATTTGTTAGTTATTCAGAATATTCATATTAACCGTCGAGAAATATTCGTTATATATAAATGCTACAAATGTACAAAAGCCATTTTGTTGTACAAGAATTTCGCGAGGCAGATGTTTCGTTTCATTCAACCCCCACACACGCTATCGCCACCCTCCTGTCAATTGACTTCATAAATAGGATTTTTATCTGGCTGTTTATTTTTATAAACAAGCTGTAAACATACGTTTAGTAAAAAATCTTGTATTTTTTTTAATATGTTCGTATGTACGATCGATAATACTTTGTTGATATTACAAAAAAAAAAAACGCATTTGCATCAAATGAGAATTCGTGAAAATAAATTATTAAATTTGCCTGGTGTTTTATAATTTGTGAATTATATATATATATATATACATACATATATATATATACATCTAATTATATATATTTTAAATCTTTTAGACATTTTGATTCACCCGTCTCCCTTGGCAATAACAGTAACCAAATCTCTCACTACTCACTCACTCTAAGAATAGTACCACCTCATATTATTCCGTGGGTGTCGTAAAGGCCACTAAGAGATGTCATGATCTGAGTACTACAAACACCTACTGCGATCATGAACCCGCCTGCCAAGCGTGGCGATAATGGCAATCTCCCCCTTTATAGATCTTTGGGAGAGACATTTTAGTTGAACGGCAACATTTGTTGCCAGATGACTTTTTACAGATTTGCGTATTTCTATTCGTTTCAAGTTTAGTTCTGCCACTGACAGGATTAGATTTCATTGGTCGCCTCATCAAAGTGCCTTGAAAGTTAAACATGAGGTACATTGATTTACATTTAAATTAAACTAGGTATGTTATTAACTTTTGGAAACATGCAGAATAAGTTCTATATACCTCGTTTATATTGACTGTTTAATTCAACAGACTTCTACTTTTACATGAAAAGGAAGCACTAAATAGGCAAAAAAGTAACGTTGATATCTGTCATGATGTGAATGATATACATACCGATACAAAAACGCGGTCCTTCACCGAACGGTAAAAACTGAAACTTAAGGTTGTCACTGTCAGTCGTATTCAACATTCTCTCCGGGCGCCATTTGTGAGGCTCCGGGTAATAGTCCTCGTTGTGATGTATTGCAAGCACATTAATAAACACCGGAATACCCTCATCTATGGTCAGGTCGTCGTCTATTTTATAAGCTTTCTTGCATTCTCTATCAAGGTGTGGCACTGGAGGATATTTGCGCAATGTTTCTGCAATCATGTTACATGTTTTTATAAGTTAATTTTGGTATATGTCGTAGTTTTAGTTTGATAGTAAGTAAGGAGACAATAGAAGTTGTAATTGAACTTACCATTAATGCAGGCAGAAAGATATTTAAGTTCTATTAACTCATTGTATTCTAGAATATCTTTATTATGTTTCTTCAAAGCGTCTTCGATTTCGTCGTAAAGTTTTTGCTGCAAACGTATAAGAAATCGAACGAATTTGTTAGAGTTTGATACGAAGCGAGAAAATGAAATCGGGCTGTAAACTTTATTGGAAAAGCGCAGGCTATTTGTGTTACCTGCTAAGAATTTTATTAGACCATCTCTGGTGTAGTGACAAAGTTAAGTCTTTTTAAGAGATACGATTGTTTACTTGGCTAAACAAAATAAAACTAATTCGACAATAAGGTATGTATAGGTTTTATTTTAAGATTACCAAAAGTCAACAGAGTTTGAGTGATAAGGGCTGCCGTCTGAGGTCAATAACAGCGTTCGTTCATGTTCTTTACGTCGTAAGTACATATGTCATATTTTTTTACGAACGTTGGTACCTACATATACGAGTACAATTGGCATATCAAAAACATCGAAACAGTCAACTACTTGATATACTGCAAACAAGTGTTTGAACATTGTAATAATAGGAATGACAGTTACAAAAGAAATAAGAATATGAGAGCCGAATGGTGTTAAGCCGTAATTGCTAAGTCAATACAAACAGGTGCATAGCAGCCTTAAGATTAGAAGACATAAGTCGGTGCTCAGAAGTAGTTAATGTTAAGTTTAAATATGTACAATCCAATTTTATAAGATTTATTTTAGACAAACTGGCAACTCTAAATTTAGGCTTTCAACACTAAATAAGTTTAAGTTGATACGTTTGGCTGATCATTAAAGTAATGAAACCTTTTGACTATGAGTGCAATTCTTATAACAAAATTCACAGTTAATCCGTATAGGGTGATAGGGAAAATAGATGTACAATTATTATCTCAGTAACTTTTAAAACTAACAGACAAAATGTTTTTGAATAAAAAACGCGTTGTCTCTATTCCGTATGATTTAAATTGACTACTTTATAATAAAATAGCTGTGTCCGTGACTTCGTCCGCGTGGAATAGTGTCTTTGGGAAGCATTTTTTTTTTATTTAGGCTAATTATTTTACAATTTAATACCTATATCTATTTACATTTTATTTTACTTTTGACCGTAAACGCAGAAAACAAAACAAACCTATTACGAAAATAGTTTATTTAAATTTATTCAATTTTATTAGAAGATAAATTATATTTAAGAACCTGAAGGACGCAAAGAATTATCAAAATTACGTATTACGAAAAACACACGCAAACCAACTACAAAATTAATGACAACAATGGTATTTTATGTATGATTCACAAAAACAAACAAAACTATTATGAAAAAAAAAATTGTACTCAGATTGTTCGTTATTACAAAATAAACATAATGAGTTAACGCTCTAATGTACCTAGGTAATATCCAAATGTACAACAAATAATAATGATGTAATAACATCTAACTAAATTCGATAGTAATCTCTACTTTTGACGAATGAAATAAGCAAAACAATGGCCCAAGTAAAGAAAAAAATATTCAATAACCTAACCCAAAAACTTAAAAACGTAAACAAATGAAATAAAGAAAAAAACGTGTAAGCAAATCGAATTATAATCAATTTGCAGTGAATTTATAGCGGAAAAAATCAGTATTTGCATACGTGTGGCACAGTCGTTTGCCCTCACTCTGTCTACCCGTACTCTGTGGTTTCTTTTTCTAATCTAGCTAATTATGTTGACCGGAAGGGCCTTCGCAGCTTCAACGTAACTTTGGGGACGACGGCCCCATAGATTAATATGTATACCTAGTTGTCTGCCTGTTCGGGTAAGTACACGTAGGCATATGTCCCCACCTACACTGTACCGTACCACGCCCCCCCCCCCCGCGGCTGCACAGCGCTCATTGTGTACTGCGCGGTGCTTGGCAAGTTTTTTCTTACTCGCGTTAACACAGTTTCAGTTTTACATTTTGTAATAACTCCGTAAATGTTACATCAAAATTTCGCATTTATAATATTATTAAAGAAAATTTTTAAGAGCAGCTCTTTACTTACCTAACGGAACGGTTACATTTTATGACTGGTAGAGATTATAACCTACGATATAAAAATATATGTATTGTGTGTTACGGACAAGGGATTATTATATTTAGTCGGGTTGCAACGGTGTCAGGGTTCTTATGATAGACGTTGTACATATTTACTACACAGAAATAATAAATTTCATACAATACTCTTGTCTCTTCTATACTTTGTCTCTTGGCAAATGTCTATTACTTATAATTGGTATACAAAGAATATTTATTTAAGAGTATTTATTTCTATAACACAAACAACTTAGTGGATCTTTTGTGAATGATCTAAAATTAAAATCAACTCAAACAATTCCATGTCTCATAGTTTGTTAAACGAAAAATTGTATTCGTTTAGTGAAGGGCGTAAATTTATGTGCATTTGAACGAAATTTATGGATTTCTTTCACAGGTGCGTAACTATCGTTCACATGCTTCTTTACTTGGGTAATGTACTGTAAATATTTGTGTAGAAACATATACCTGTTCTTCAGGATGATAAGCCAACTCCAAGAGGCAGTAATTGAGAGTAGTAGATGATGTTTCAATAGAGCCTAGTATAAAGACAGCCGCCTGTGCTAACATTAATTCGTCTGCTAGTTCTGGAAACAATTTTTACTTTTTAATGTTACTAAACGAGAATGTTACTTTTGTTAACTATTTTGCAGTTTATTATTTTAACTTTATTTTGGAGATAAGTGTAAATTTTAACTCAAACTTTCTGACAGTTTTTAAACATGTAATTTGGACGGTTGTATTTGATATTTCTTTGTTTAATTTTGATTGTTTTGTTAAAATGGTTAAAATGCCTCCGTTTGAAACAAGCATAAATGTAATTAATGTCATAGGAACTAACTCTCGTCTTCAACAGGTAGTCTTAGATTGTCTTTCATCTTTAACAAATGGTTCACAAGATCACGATCTGTGTTTTTTCCGGTTTTCTTGCGTTCATCGACTACATTCCAAAACAACTGTTTTACATAATCTGTGGCCGGTTGCGAAAAGAATTTTAACCTGAAACATACGCGTAAATGATAATTTTTAATTACGACAATCTATGCTAATAAATAAAATTGAAGTGCCTGTTTATAATGTCAAAATAACATTTTTTTACTAAATACTATGAATGAAATGAATGTCGCCCAGAGCGGCGATAGACTTTTTAACGCTTACCTAAATAATTTGGCTAAAAGGGGAATAAAGAAGATCATAGTAAACTCGAAACCACGCCAGAATGTCCATTTGACCATATTACTTGTGATATACCAGAGCGGGGAAGATTGATCGCTTAATACGCTCAATCGTAATCCAAACACTGTGTACGCAACTGTATCTGATGTGTACATTGAAAACAGCTCCTGTGAACATAGATTAACGATCCATTTTTTAGATAGTACATGTAGATGTACAACAAATATATTATGAACGACGATTGAACAGTATTTGTAATTGCGTAAGTTGGAAGAATAACAAAAATGTTGTAAGGAATGACAGTTCAGACCGTATACTGACTCAGTAGCGGAAAATTATTTTACTATCTGGTGATCCAACCAGTTTATTTGGCGTAAAATAAAGATTGTATGTAATGTGTATGAGATATTCTATGTTGATTTCCTTTCACAAGATGTATCACAAGCTAAATTTTGATATAAGTCAATACAATCGTTTGAGGTTATTAATAAATAGAGATATTTACGATTTGTTTGTTATCGTCTCCTGAATACTGTCAATCCATTTATGATGATTAACTGTACTGAGGTAAATATAATTTAAGAACAGTATGATCCATCTCAATCAACATTGAGAACATGCTGGTCTGCAAATAGATTGACAAGAAATACTTGATACCTACTAACTATCGAATTATACTGTCTACTATGTATTGGACTTCTATGTCTATGTTCTGTCTATGTGTTGGATTCTCAATATACTTGTGAAGTTCCTGTCACGTAATCATTATTTCAAACATTTTTAAATTAATTACTAAATACTCATAAACAAGATAAAACAGCCACTATTATTTTCATATCAAATTCGCAAATGTGAAGGACAAAAAGTGATGGAACATTTTGTAATTGCCCATTAATATGGATTTCCTAAGTAAACAGATAGTTGATGAGAGATTGTGAACGCTATTTATTGTGTTCTAATAATAATTTTAATCGTATTTTACGACCTACTCTTTATATTTCACCTAGTGATATCTCATATTTTTTCATTCAAATAATAACATACCTATTATTTTATACAAAGCGGATAATAATATTTTAAATAGAATTAGATATTTTTTTACTTGTTTTATCTTACCTTGAGGTTCACGGGTAAGCCTTTTTCAATGTAGTCCTTCTGAATTTTCTCTAACAACTGTTTGGAATTTATGTTCATCAATTCCGTGACCATTTTCAAACGAGCTGACGTAAACATCGGAGAGAGTTCGTGTCTCAAATTTTTCCACAGCGGATCCTGGGTGCATTAAATTACGATTATAAACACGTATTGGACAATTTATAATCTGGTATAATCTTAATATGGTTTCGGCATTAATTATCCTTGTTAACAAAAGTTAATTTTCGATGCAGTATCCGAATACTCTACGACTGAGAAAGTATCTGTTCAAAAAATATTTACGAAAGAGAAACTATTTTGCTTTTATACTTTTCCAAAAGTATCCATCTATTTATTCAAATGAAAGACTCCCCAAAGACTTTTTTATTGTATTTAACAAATTAGTTTTTGTAGAAACTAGGGGCTAAACTAAAATCTAAACTAGGAACTAAACTTTGAAAATGAAAAAAAATAAGACGTTCGTCAAATAAATTTTACGGATGAAATTTAATAAAGTAAAACATAGAGGCACATCCAAAGTCTTTCTTATTCTATAACTGAAATAAATTTAATAATCTGTTCAGTTTTGGATGAGGAAGCAGGGTACTACGAAGTGATTTCGTCTATTTTGCATACGATAAAATCAGTCAGAGCTGCTGTTGTCCCTGTCGTCTTATATATCTTTTGTAACTCTTTCTTTGGGGTGCAACACGATAAACACGGTAAGTGAAATTTAAATTTAGAATGTTAGCGAAACTAAATTGTAAAACGGCATTTTCACATTAAATAAAGCACGAGCTGATAAGGAAGCAATTATGTTTAGATTAAAGTGGTATAAATAGCGTCATTTAATTATTTTTCTAGTGTTATTAAAAATAATATTAATAGTAAGTAAAAATATCACTTTACAAACAAAAAAGATTTACTTAAATATATTCTGTTTGAAATAGATACCGGGATCTAATAGGTACTCAATTATCGAGTTACAATATATTGTATCGTTATTACCGATTTCATTGTTTTAACTTGTAAACATCAGAAGCAAAACAAAATATAAAATTTACGATACAAATTATATCCACTTCACTGAACTCACCTTTACCGTGAATAAATTGAGAGAACCCAAAGGGTCTGACGAGTACGACGAATAACAGTACCTATTTTGAAAATATTCATTATCTTTGACGAGTATTCGTTTAGCCAGTTCAGGAGTTTGCACAACGAGGAGCGGTTTCCAACCCAAAAATAGTCCGACGTAGTCGCTTTTATGTTTCTTCCTTATTTCATTGAAAAAACTCCAAAAACTGCGTCTCATAACAAAAGAAATGTTACCGAAAAACAGAAACGGCTTCTCATAGGGAACACCACGTTTTTCCCAATAACTATAATTACGACGATAAAAGAAATAAATTAAGCACAAACATGATATTAAAACTACTAATAAAGTTTGTATGATAACACTAAACAATGTTACGTCCATTTTTTACTGTATTGAATTTAAAATTTATTTATTTATTTTGAGCGTGCGGACAGCTCTGCTATGTCGAAGCGTATAAATCATCATTGGATTGTACAGAAAAATCAAACTTAAAAATAACAGGAAAATGTGTCAAACAATCTATAGATATCGCTATAGATAAGTTTAGGGTAACAAGTAGATATTAATCGCACTGTTATTAGATTATATAATGTGTTATTATTAAACATAATCATGAGACGGAATCTATTAATCATTACTTACGGTGACGTGCATTAACTACGATAATATTTAACAAAAGTAAAATCTGTAGATAAATCCACAGTTAAACTAAAATCTGTTGAATCATCTAACTTAGTTAAAAATATGTTGTAAATTAACAGTACTATAACGAAGGAAATGAGGGCGTCTAAAGTTTAAACTTAGTTTAATTCGATTGTTATGTCATATGTTAAAATTATAAATAATGATATTATCATTTTATATTGTACAAAAATTGTGTTTCTATAACAAGATACTTTATGGGAACCTCTTCCAGGTGAACCTGAATGTCTCCAATTAAAGTGACAAAGGTGATTCAATTTCAAAACAAAGAAAAAAATGTATCTTCCTAGAATCGATCGCTTTGCAATATGGAACAATAAAATCTTCCTACCAAGATTCAGAGTTTCAAAGCCTTTAGCATAGGCCTTACACTTGAAGCGGTTATTAAAAACAACCAATTCAATTAATAGACAGATTCTCTCTTTTTAATTAACGCTAGTGCCATCAGTTTTTTTTTTACATAAGGTGATATTCTTTTGGCTTCTGAAAATGCAAGACTTCTTATTTTTTAAATTGTGTAGGCTCCGCTTTAACCCAAATTTCATCTGATGTTAACTGACAATGTGATGGACAGTGGTAAGCACGCTAACGCTATAGGTACTGGGTCTTAAGTGATACTGCTGGAACACACATATAGGTGCGCTTGGTAACAGGTTTTAAACTTAAAAATGAAATTGCCCTAGCACCGTGAAGGTTACTTCATACATAAACAAAGAACATGCAAATGAATTAGTAACAATTTCATCAATCATAACAATTAACATGACTTTCATTAGGATATATATAAATATATTATAACAAAAAGACAGAAACATAATTTCTTTGATCCATTACGAAAGAAATCAAAAATATTCGCTCTGTTCTAACTTGTCAATTGTTCAAATAAAGCCTCCATTGTCATTTTTACTAGGTTACCATATATAAAATATTTTAGATTGATGTCTCTTTCAACTGATAACACTTTTAACTTTAACGCTAACTTAAAGTTGCTCTGTGCTCTCGAAACTTAGTACTACTATGGTTAAGAATATAGTCAAGATTAAGTTTAACATTAATATATACTAATAAATAAAATTGAAACGTAGACTATTTCGAAACATATATAATACATATGTATAATAGAAGACAACAGAACCATACCTCGATGTAGAATCGTTCAAAGAAAATAAATTTTAGCTGTCGTTAACATATATTATAAAATTAAAGTGTTTTTTTTTTTTACTAAATACATATGAATGTATACGATACCTATACCAAATATACATTTTTTTTTTTAATTTTTGTATGTTTGTCTGTTTGTTCTGGCTAATCTCCGGAACGGCTCGACCGATTTGAACGGGATTTTTTTTGTTAGATAGCTGAAGTTACTTCATGTAACTTAGGCTTCTTTATTTGTTAGAAAATAATTAGGGTTCCGCGTAAAAAAAAACTCATAAAAATTGGAATAAAATCCGATTCAACGCACAGTTTTACTGGCAGGTATTTGATTTGAGAAATATCTTTGCTTAATGTTGGTAGCAAAAAAATTTGGAAAATAATTAGGGTCCCGAATAAAAAAATTTAAAAACTATATTACGCAGTGACAAATGTATGAAACGCAGGCGCAGCCGTGGTCACACAGCTAGTCTTTACTATAACTGGATTTCTCGTGCACTCGTCCCTTACTGTTGCTAGTGCCTAATCATTTTTACATAAAAATAATATTATCAACTGGTTTACTTTTTGTTGTTGGCCAAAGGCCTTATCTTGTAGAAAGATATAAGCGTATAGGTAATCTATAGTTCTCTATTTTGTTTACTATGCTGTGAAATTACCTGTATATTTCTCAAAGGATTCACACTATCTTTTATTTCACCGTCAGCTGATTTACTAATTAAATTAAAATTAGTAATTATACTATACCCATTCCGACAATTCATTATTGGTATTCTAGTGTTATAATATTCACCCATAATTACCTCTAAAACGGTTACAGTAAATGAACATTAATTTCATGACGTCATTATAACAGAATCATGATGATCAGCCAACCGATAGCCGTCCACTGTTATACATAGGTTGGATCCCAATAAAGGAAGGATTTCGGGTTGTGGAAATAAGGGAAGGGTTGCCGATCGCAGTCAGGTGTTTCTGGTACTCAGAGGACGCTGCTGCCCATCTCCTGGTTTATCAATTAGTCGCCTTTTACGACACCTACGGAAGATATGGTATGTATGGAAATATATATGTCTAAGTTAAATCTGAGAGAATGTTAGCATACATAAACTTTTTATGGTTTATTATATATGATTAATATTTTTTGTTTATTGACATTCTCAAAATTATGTAATGTATAATACAGGCATTGTGTTCATGAAATAAAATAAGAATGCATTATTTTGAATATGTTTAAGTAATTTAATACAACAAATATGTTACTTGGTGCCGAAACTCGTGTGCAGCAACGTATTTGGTGCAGAAAATCGTGTGCAAAAAAAAAATACTTTATCAGCTCCGTATTCGTCGAGTAATCAGAGGTGGCGTAAGATGTGGGTGACGTGGGTCAACGCCTCCGGCCTCGAGGACCGAGGGGCATCGCTCAGACTAGGGTGCTTCTTTTAGGGGACTTTTTTTTTCGTACTCAGCCTGAAATTTGTTGGAAATACTGAGACAAAAATTGCCTAAAAATGTGTGCCCTTAATATTAATCCTAAGTACTCGCTTACAGCGTGTGAAGATTGCCGCTGTAAAATCCCGCTGAGCTATATAAAAAGAAGACAAAATCTAACTTTACGCATATTTTAAATGAAAAATCTTAACACTCCACTAATTTACACATTACATTATACAACGGGGACTTAATTAGATGCTTTTTATATAATTAGATAATAGATACTTAATTTAATAACACTACACATTTTTTTTAAATACCTATGTGTAAGTATATTTGTTATTGTAACTTATTTTACATCATTTCTCTTATCTTGATCTAAAAAGCAGAGCAAAATACTTATAAGAATATCATAAATATTTACGGAATTTGTAATGATATCTTGCCTACCTATCAAGGTTATTGACGATGTGAACTCAGTTTTATCTTTAAGTAGGAATTGTGCGTATTTACAGATAAAAAAATTTCAAGTCTACGTGGACATAATACAGTACAAGTATCCATAAAGACATGCAGTATAAAGACATATATATAAAGACATACCTAACTATTATTTTTACTCGGTCAAATCTTTAAATGTAATCAGTGGCATAGCTTGCTCTGTATCAAAATTTGCCGAATGCGAAGCCCTAATAAAGAACAAATATCATAACATATGCTCACGCCTGTTAAACCTGAAGGGTTAGGCAGAGGTGAAATAGAACTACACCACCCACATTCCCCCGAGCTTAGTTCCGTCCCAGATGTGACAGGAAGCGAGCCTGTCGCCATATCGAGCACAAATTCCAGACTCTGGGATGATACTTAGTAGAAAAATCCAATATCACTTGACCCGACCCGGGGGTCAAGCCCGAGACCCGAGAATGACAGTCGTTAAAATAAATATTAATAGATTATGCGTAGTAAAAATAAATAGATAAGTACTAAAAAAAATATTAGGGTTCCTTATAAAAAAAATAAAACAATGAAGAATAATTGAAACGCGGGCGCAGCCGCGGGCACACCTGACATAACCTCGTCCAGCACTCTCGCGCAACCAATCAAGGATCGCCGAGCTCTCGGCTACATTCCGTGTGTGCATCGTCCGTAAGCTAACAGATACTTTGTCCTTCTAAATAAATATTTATAATTATAATTATAATCTCTTATAAATGCACGCTTTTAATAAACGTTTGTGTTTCTATACGTAACACGCTATTTAATGTGGTGGTGAAGTAAAGATAACTAGCTACCCCACAAACTTATTGCCACGAAAAATAAATTAAAAAAAAAAGCAGCGTAATGAGTTACCGCACCGTAAGCCGCGTCACCGTCGATACTAACCGTGGGACCGCTGATCGTGCAGATTCATACCGTGGGAAGCCACTTCGCGACTTCGCAGGGGACCATAATTAATTCCTATATTAATTTAGTCTTGTTTAATACTTCTAACTGTAATAACCTAAATATTCTAATTTAAATTAAATAAATACTTTTTTTATTAAACTGTCGTACCGCCTATCGTGACTAATGTCGTAATTTTTTTAATAAAATCTACTAGTTTCTATGTCAAAGTTTTGTTTCACGTTTCATACAAATACACGTAAAACGTACAATGTATACGAAGGCTTACGTGCTGTATAAACTTAGGGCTATATTTATGCATTACATTCTAAATATATTGAACAAAGCAAAGAAATGGTTTTTGAATAGGGAAATTATAAGTAAACGCAGAACAACTGGCATCGTTAAGAAAGTTAATCCTGTTAGTTGAAGATTCAGCTCAGCTAGAAGACGGTGAAATATTGAGCATTTGGTGAAGCGAAGCTCAGTCTATATACCTCATTTAATGGTTCAGGTCTATACAAATAAAAAGGCACAGACTACTCAAAATAGTCTGCGTATTTTTTTAATTCTTTCGCAATACATGTTCAAACTCCGTCCATATTTTAGCAACGCCATTATTTTCGACTTGGTTCGATTGTTTTACATTCAGTCAAAAAAGTACCGGGAATGGACGTTTTGTTTATAGTTCCAAATTCAATTTTTGTTTTTGTTGTTAGATTAGCACAAGTGTTGTTCATTGAGTTTGAGTTGCAGTTGTCATTTAGATGAAATTCAGTGCTGTTTTTAGATAGATTATATCTAGTGTGTATTGCGAATATCATAATTTACAAAAAACATCGCACAAAGAGTTTGTCGTAAATTTTGAATCGCCTATGGAATTTTTGTATCCGGAGACACTGAAAATGTTACTGAAGGCTTACGGTGAATAGACTATATCGAAAACACGTGCTCATGAGTGGTACAAAGCGTTCAAAAGTGGTCGAAATATGCTGGAAGATTTGCTTGACCCTGGTAGGCCATCATCGTCTTCAACTAAAGTTAACATCGCAAAAGTGAAGGAAATATTGACTGAAAATCTTCATTCAAGTTTGAGAGAGATAGCCGCTGAAATTTCTGTGCCTCACGAGTCCCACCACGATAATGCGCCTTCGCACAAAACCATCTTTGTGAACGAATTTTTGACCAACAACTCAACAAATATTATCGAGCAACCACCTTATTCACCAGATGTGGCTCTAGCCGACTTCTTTCTATTTCCTAAACCCAAATTGCTACTTCGTGCCACCTGTTTTAATTCGGTAGAAGACATAAAGGAGAATTCGCGACGAGAACTAAACTCAATTCCGGAAAAAGTGTTTAAAAATGTTTTGGTGATTGTTTTATTCGTTGACGTAAGTGTATCGATTCTGAAGGAGCATACTTTAAACGCGTTAAAATAAATTTGGATGAATAACTACCATTTTGTGTATTATTGATCATTTCCCGGTACTTTTTTGGCAGAGTAGTATAATGAAATAATCTAGATCATTCATTCTTTATAATCTATACTATAGTAATAAATAAAAAGTGTCTATTCGTAAGGTCAAAATATCATTTTCTTACTAAATACATATGAATGTACATATATAGGATAATTATACCAAAAATACATTTTTTTTTTAATTCTGTCTATCTATCTGTTAGTTCAAGATAATCTCCAGAATGGCTGTACCGATTTTGTTTTAGGGCAAATGTTTTGAATTTATGATAAATATTGTTACTTTATCTTAGTACTCATTTTTTTAGGGAAAATATATAGGATTCCATATAAGAAACTAAAACGCAGTGAAGAACATATGAAACGCGGGCGCAGCCGCAGGTACACAGCTAGTTTATAATTAATCAATAAAGTAACATATTTTAAATCTTCCATGCGAAATCAACAGACCAATCTAGTATAAAAATGTCTTCATAAAACTAAAACACTGAAAACGTGTAAAAAAGGTTGAGTACTCTGTAGTCTTTATTTATTTTGTGGCTCGAGGGCTCATAACGTTCCCGCTACGTGTTTATTGCTCACCAACAAACCTTTTGTTTCTTCCGTCTAATTTTAGGTTGTCATTTTTCTAACAAAGTAAATTGGGATAATTAACCTTTTTTGTTTTGAAACATTCGCGTAGAAGAGAATTGTCTAATATATCAAACACAATTTATCTATGAATATATTTTTATTTGTTTTTGAAGTTAAAACTTATTAGCGGCATTGAGCGATTCTCGGTAGAGGGGCAACTTATATGATTCGCATTATCAATGCTGTGACGTCAGCCGTCAATATGCTACTATACTCGTATGTCAAGTATAAGATGGTGTGTTTAAGCGCTGGCACTGAGAGATATATAATAAAATGTACATTTTCGGAGTTTATTTTGTCTTTCTATACTAATAAATAAAATTAGAGTGTCTGTTTATAATGTGACAATTAATTTCTTTTACTAAATAGGTATGAATGTATATACGATACATATACCAAAAACGCAATTTTTAAAATTTTTGTCTACTGCTGTTTATTCCGGATAATATCCGGAAAGGCTGGACGGTTTGTGACGGAACTTTTTTGGTAGATTTGGTTACTTCGGGTAATTTGGAGAACTTTTAATTTCCGAAAACAATTAGGGGTCCACGTAAAAAAATTCAATCTCATAAGAATTGGAATAAAATCCGATTAAATGAATAGTTTTACGGGCAAGTGCTTGAATTTGAGAGAAATAGTTTGTCTTTAGTACTAAAAAATAGGGTCCCGTATAAAAAAATTAAAGTGCAGTGAAGAATATATGAAACGCTGGTGTAGCTGCGGTGACGTAGCTAGTTATAAATAAACTATTTGAAAATATACACAATCATTACTCATGTTATGTGTTAATATTTTCAATTTACAAATTATGAAATATAAACATTAAATAAACAAATTTTCCAAAGTCTCGAGTTTTCACTACTGATAATTCTTAAATGATTCATAAATAAGAGAAAGGGCAGTTATTTGTTGGTTGAGTGTATATTGACACACTAATTATGTGGGGCGCACCCGAGAGGCGTAAAAAAACCAATTGAAATTAACATTTATTAATTAAAGTTTACCATAAACTTATAGTAAGACTAAACCTAATTTGCGTGCCTACTGATCGATGTCAGATTCAATAGTGCCTTCCTTGGAGCACTCAACGGATGAGGTGAGCAGTGGTGGGGGCGATTCCCACGATGACGATGTGGAGTTCCATATAATTGCAGGTGACATGTAGCGTCAGTGGTCCGATGTTGCAACTGCTACATGGAAACTGCAAGGTAGCGGTTTCCGTGGGATGCAGCTGTGTTATTGAACCATGTTATTGGGAAACTGCAATGTGGCTCTTTCCGTGGAATGCAGCTGCATAACACACTGTGAATAAAACTGATACAATACGATCAATAAAAATAGAGTCTACTATTTATAAGATACTTAACAGTATATGGATATTTCTTCTTTACCGTGAATTTTGTTGATAGTAAATTCAGTTTTTTGCGTTCAGTTCAGGGTACCATAAATCAATGTCATACAGGGAACGAGTGCGAAATAGAGCCTCAGAATAACGGACGACTTGTTCGAGTATGTTCGACCACATAAAATGTGGAATTATTTAAAATTTATATTATGTTTATTATATGTAATTCTTTATATTCGATTCTTGTGTTGATTCAAATAAAATAATAATAGCGATGAAGTTTCATTCGTTTTTATTAGTCTTTAAAAGTAATATCCTTTTTATAGCTGGTGCACGGTAGTCGGAATATTATACGGTCGTATTGTCTGGAAGGTAAATGTTTATTCTGAGACCTGTTCTACTAAGTTGGGTGTTAGCGATACAAGTGTTTTATGTTTAAAGAGGTCAGAACTAAATACAAAATTTTGCACGTTTACTTATAAAGAATACACGACTACATACTTGGTATATAATAAAGTACTTTCTATGTAATGCTTTGGCATATTATTTCAAGTGTGATTCCTACGTATGTAAAATTGAAATTTAGAACAATTTACTTTGAAAAAAGAAATCTATGTCAAGTATCTTTACCACCACCTAGTATAGAGCGAAAACTTATAATATGATCTTTACATATTTATAATGCATAGTTCCCTCGCACAGTTTGTTTGTCTGAATGCGACTAACTCAAAACCTAGGTACTGAAAGAATTTTCATACGGTTTACCCGCCAATAGACAGGGCGATTCATATAATTTATTACGGTGTTCTATTAACGATATTCACGCGAAGCTGGGGCAGGTCACTATTTCAATATAATTTTCGCATGATTACACTTGTTTTATTTGATTTTTTAACCATTTGTATAGGCTCAGTGCTTTGACCACGTGCTTTGAGGACGTAATTCAGGACATGCAGCAGATTTCAAATTTACTCGATTTAAATGCAAAGCAGATATATATTATTCAGTAAACCTATTGTCGTGTAAAAGTTAACAGGAGATGGTAATTATAAGAAAAATAGTTGCAGTATATACTCAACACGTATGGTCTTATACCGACACTTTTATAAAATTTTATAAAAGTGTCAACATTTAACATTTATGTTAATTGACACTAATTCTACCGAATGGAATAATTCAACAATTGCCAGTGTTTCCTAACGTGTGTTTAATCTCAATCCCTTTCAACGTCTGTGTATGTTCTTGTATATATAGAGAGCAGAATGTTTCTTAACATAGGCAAAAAAAATAGCACAAAAGAGTAATTTTGCGACATATTACAAACAGTTTATAATGGAGGCATTGGGCCGAACGTGTTAACAAGAGATTACCTTTCATTTTTTTTATATATTACTAGTTTTGTGCCCGCGACTGCGCCTGCGTTTCATATATTCTTCACTGTATTTTAATTTTTTTATCCGGAACCCTAAAATTTTGTTTTAGTGCTAAGATAAAGTAAAAATATTACTCATAAATTCAACTTACCTTGCCCGTATTTGCCCGTAAAACTGTGCATTGAATCGGATTTTATTAAAATATTTATAGGTTTTTTTAAGCGGAACCTCTACTTATTTTCGAAAATCAAAAGTATGCTAAGTTTCCCGGAGTAACTTTAGCTATTTACCAAAAAAGTCCCGGCAAAATCCGTCCAGCCGTTCCGGAGATTAACCGGAATAAACAGACAGACAGACAACAACTTTAAAAATTGGATATATGGTATAGGTATCATTCATAACTCATATCTATTCAGCAAAAAAAAAAAAAAATTGACATTACAAACAGAAACTCTAATTTTATTTAATAGTATAGATTGTTTCGAAGTATAACAAATACTTACCTTTTAAAAATATACATTTTAAAAGTATAAAATTTACACTCGATGATATTAATTATTCATTAAAAAATAAAACACAACAGTTCCTTTATAAACAATATGAGCAAAAACCTTCAAACACAGTTTAGTTACAGAAAATACAAGAAAACTATAAAATTTGATACTTTTATTTTATTCATCTAATACGGATAAAGTAATTTGATTTATTTGTATATTAGTAACATCTAAATTACCCGAGCGACGAATTTAACGCAACATTCCAGTATTTTACTTACTTTTCAACAGTAACAGGTAACGGTAAAAATGTTCTCTAAATCAATGGTTAGTCTAAAAAAATGTTATATGCTAACTAAATCAAAATGAAGGGATAAGGACACGTTATAGTGTGGTAGAGGATGTGGTAACAAAGATGGAGAAAGGAATATTTAATTCGTTTGGACACGTGGATGGTATGTATGAAAGTAAATTGACGAAATAGATTTACAAGGCGATGGTGACTGGGTAAGTCGGTTAAGGTCGGTCGAGTAAGGGGAACGTATCTTGAACAGATTGAAACGATTTTGAAGAAAGGCCAAGAAAAAGTACTTTAACCGAGTAGTGTGTATAAAAGCGCTTATGAACGTAGGAGAAGCGAAAGACGTGTGTCAGGATCGTAGCAGGTGGAAGGATGTAGTGATGTGTTCTCCTTATGGGAAAGACGCGTGATATTGTGTATATATAATAATCTTTACCTCTTGATTATATAATCATATATTTTCACACAATATACTGAGCCGCCTGGTTATAATAATCCTTTCTATTCGCAAATATTAAAACAAAAATAAATTACTCGGCGGCGACACAAAACGGTACGCCCAATCATTAATAATGCTAACGATGTAAATTCGCTCTGCAAAATTTTTCAGGTAATTTAATTTTCGCTACAGAATTCATTACGTAAATTTTAAATTTACCAATTTAATTTTAAATGTAGGTACATATTTTGGTAAGTGAACTTACCAAAATAGATAAGTGAACGTTTTTCTGTTTGCATATAAAAAGATTGTTTCGACATTAATTAATCGAAAGTGTGACAGAATGTGCAGTTTTGATGGAAGGAGGAGGAGTGGAACAAGTGAAACAGTTTGTATGATCGGGGTCAAATGTTAGGAGAAATGGAAAATGTGACTTTGATGATATGTGAAGAGTTGTGTTAGGGAGGCTCTGTGTAATTGCATGAGCAGTCAGGAAGTGTCTGGAAAGGTACGTTTGGCTGTGCATCGAAGTGCGCAAGTCCAAACACTTATGTATGGTAGTGAGCGCTGGGTTTGACAGAAAGTCATGAAAGCTAGATAATTGCCTTAGAGATGAAAAATCTAAGAAGTATTTCTGCTGTGAAAATGGTTGTTAAAGTAAAAAATAGTGTGATAGAAAATTATTGTGGTGTGATATTTTAAATTTTGAACTTGGATTTTTTTACTTTGGTAGAGGATGTAGTGACAAAGATAGTGAAAAGGATGCTTCATTGGTTGGAACACGTGGAGAGTAAGAATTAAAGAAGATTGATAACAATTTTACAAGTTGAGAGTGACTAGCCGGTAAGAACGAAGACGTTCTGAAGAAAGGCCAGGTAAAAAGTACCCGTAACCGAAAAGCATGTATGAAATCGCTTATGATAGTAGAAGAAGCGAAAGACGTGTCTCAGGATCGTAGCAGGTGGAAAGGATGTAGTCTCTGCCTAATTATACGGATTTTTGATTGAACAACATAACTTTGCAGTCTGTATTTTAATAAAAAAATAAATGCAAAGGCACTGCTTAAGATAAATTCAAGTACACTCGCTCGAGTATAGACCAGGTGTGATTAGACGATTTACGTAATTAAACCTCCTTCTCTGACGTTGACTACGATAAAAATAATCCGTCCTTTAAAAAAATATCTTAAAATTTAATTATTATTGTATACCAAAATAATAAAAGAATTGTTTAAAGAAAATCCGAAATTCTGAGTTATTTAGCCATCCATAAAAACGGTCCATTGCCGTGATTTATTACAATAGCCGAAGAATTTAAAACTTTTTATTGTAGCCTAAAGGAAAAATAGAATTTTATTTATTTCAAGAGTGCAAATAGATTGCGAGGGCAGAGGGATCACGTTAATGACCCGTCGCAAATCCAGGTGATTAATAATTTAGACAACATTCATTAGCTGTTTATATACAGATGTAACTTTAATCTCGTATGTATATTTGAATGTACATGTTATATCAATGATAATAATATTACGACTATGCAGCGTTTAATGTGAGATACATTTGTATTGATTTTAGAAAAATATAATTTTGACTTATGACATATTTGTAATATTTATTTAATTTTAATGAATAGAGTGAAATTATATTATACATTTTTATTTTTCGTAGCATTATTTTTGTTTTCGTTCGATGCATTACTCTATAGGGATGCGATACGTGGTCGATCATTTATTTATTTTATTTAATTATTATGAAAATCTCTGTGGTGCTGGCTAAGACTAGTACCCCATCCCATATCGTCCCGTGCGAGTCGTATAAGGCGACCTAGGGATAACCCAGGAGATGGGTTGCAGCTTCCTCTGAGTGCCACAAACATCTGACTGCGATCGCGTAACTGCCGGTTTTAATTTTATTACGTGGAACTGTAATTCGTTTCGAAATTCAATCGTAACCTAAGTTATGCAGAGTAACTTCAGCTATCTGCCAAGAAAGGTCCCGTCAAAATAGGTCCACCTGTTCCTGAGATTAGCCGAAACAAACAAACAGAAATACTAAGATATTTTTTTTAAATTGTGGTTTTGATATAGGTACTTATTAGTATAGATTAGTATTATTTCTTTGTGAAGTAAAATTAAATAAATATAAAGTAAATTTGAATCATATGCGTTTATTGTATTTTATGTTGTATTTATATTACAAACTCAACTGATGTTAAGTGGCAGTGATGTTATTTATTTATTTATTTTAGGGAAACATACAGTTTATTTTTTGTAATTACTAAATATTACAATACAATATCACACACCCAACAAAGTTTCCACTCAAAAAAATTTACATAAAAAAACACATCAGAATAAAATCAATATCATAAATATTTGCTAATAACGACATTAATGGTAAGAATAAAAAAAAAGAAAAAGCAAAATTGATCATTATTATATACACGTTCATAAAACATTTAATATACCACACTTTGCTCTAAAACTCTTTTATAAGACGTTATGTTTGCAAAACGTTACGTTAGGTTTAGTATTAGCATTTTCTAATAATGTTTATCTGGGTAGTTATCACTCTAAACTTTGAAAACCTGTCGCCAAATCCCAATAGGTGTGTTCCAGCAGCAACAATTGAGAACTAGTACCTCTAGGCTTAGTGTGTTTACCATCCTGTACCACATTGTCAATTAACATCAGGTGAGATTCTGGTCAAAGCACTGAGCACCATGTAAAAATATCAATTATGTTTTTTAATAAAATTATATAATAAGAAGATACATAGAGTACAAATAGCATTTATTTAAAAAAATAATGTAGTTTACAATTATAAATAAATAGATATGTGAAGTAAAAATGTTGGTTTGTTTCAATGTATTCCTTACCTATGCATGTATATACGTACCTTTTAAAGCATAACAACTTAAAATGTATATTTAAACCTCTCTTTTTTTCAGCACTAGAAAGAAAGTCTGTGAGGGGAAAATCATGACTTTATTTTGTTTCTGTGGCATATCGTATAATTTAAAGTATATATTAGAGTAGGAGTTCTATGCTTGTTAAAGTTGTATGAACTTTTAAATTTTGGTTTGTTTAAAATTTAAATAAGAACTTTGTAGCCTCCGGGTACGAACCTACTTTCCAGAACTTTTTTACTAATTCTGTTTTTTTTTTGTTATATTCATATCTTGTTATACTCATTTATAGCCATGTATTTATTATATATAGGTACCTCTCAAATATTCAATGGTATGGTATTAAACGGGAGAAGGAATTGTGGTTTGTTTTAGTCCGCTTAATCAATTATTATTATCTTATTTACATGATTTTTGAAGTGAAAATTTCTTTAGCGGCGTTGAGCAATTCTCGGTAGGGAAAAAAATTTTAGATTCGTGTTTCTAATGGAATGTGACATTAGCAAACAAAATGTCTCAAATTTGCTTTGCCCCCAACGTCCAACATGTTGATCATAATATTAAGATAGATGGGAACTTAGGAGCCTTAGTTATATATAATAGTACTGTATTCTTGAGTTAGTACAGTTGATGACATATTACAGTGGGGTCCAAATAAAAAAAAACTTTAGCAGGAAGGTTAAGTTCGGCTGTTTTTGCATTGCGTTAGATTCGTCAGTTAACTGATATTGCTACTGCTAGATTAGTCTAATTTGGTTACTTACTCAGCTTGATGTCTTATGGCATTTTGCTGTGGGGAACAGCAGGTGATGTAGATACTTTATTTATTTTCCTAGAAGGAGCGGTTCTAGCTACTTATAATATGGGACCTCGCGAATCACTTAAAAAGAGGTTTCTGGAATGTAGTATCTTAATCTTGGCATCTCAATATATTTTTGATAACTTACTGTATGGACGCAAAAATTTAGATAATCTTGAACTTGTAAACGATTAGCATAATTTTAATACAAGGAATAAACATAAATTAACAGTTCCATGTTTCAGGCTTAGCAAAACTAAGAAGAATTTTCTAGGTAATAGTGTTAAGTTTTACAATAAAATCCCAAAGCACATTACCGATTTACCGGACAACAAGTTCAAACACCACGTCGAGCAGGTTTTCATTTGTAAGGGTTATTATAGAGTAGATCATTATGTGAACGATGGAGATGTCTGGAAGTGACAGCTTTCTTTGTGCATCTACTAATAAATTTTGTAACTGTTAGTTGTAAAAAAAAACATGCAGAAAAGAAACCAGATCGTGTTTCCTGCCGGTTCTTCTCGATGACTGGATTGTTTTCCGAACCGGTGGTAGTATTTTGACGTTCATAAGCGCCATATCAGGGCCTAAATTGAATAAAGTATTTTTGAATTTGATTTGAGCTATCAACTTGCTGTCAACGACATAGAAAGTGTTATTCATAGATCAATCGGTTTTATTATTTTTAGTTTTTTTTTTTCTTTTCTAATGTTGACACCGTAGAAGCATTTGTCAGTGTCGATGTTTTGTTTTAAAGGTCTTTTAGTAATGTTCCTGATTCAATCATTGTATTAAAAACGTAGGAAGTTTAATTAATAAGCAATATAAATTTAGGATTGAGAAAATGGATAAGGATTTTCTACAATATTTATATATACACAAACATATTATACTAAATTAGTCATTTCTAAGTAATTATTTAAGCTATCATTTAAACAACAAAAAACAGTCTTTTCAAAGTTTGACTTCTATCGGCAGTTCCCATTTCTGCCTACTTTTTTTTTATTTATATGTTCTTTTAAACTGGTTCGGTTGCGGCGACTCGGCTATTCTGGACTAGATCATTCTAATATTATTCAAAATATGTCTTATTGTTGTGCCCTTTGTTGCACGTTACGTGCACAATTTTGTCGACAAAAGTAATAAAGCATAATGAGTGATATATTTGTAGATTATGTCTACCGGTGGTTTAGTCTTCAAATCGTTTCGTTTTATATTTAGGTTAGGGGTTGTTCAAATATTACGCAAATAAAATTTTGATCTTTATTGAACCGACCTCCCTTTTGTCAAAAATAGTATGATCACCGAAATATTAGTATAGTTTCCAATCTCAATTTTGTAAAAAATATTACGATTACGTTAATATTGGCATAATTTTGAACACCAAAAACTAAGATTAGTAAGTAAATATCGCTTTCGGATACGGATAATGGATGCTTGAGTAATATTCGATTGACCCCTTATAAAAGTGTTCAATCTCAAAGGCGTCAAAAGGTAGAAGATAAATGTCTTGAACTGTTTATTATCATTGTTTATTTATATGTATAGATTTCATAAAGTAAGGAAACATACTTAATATTTGCAAGAAAGTATATTTATGGTTTAAATGTATGTCAATTGTTTTAAGGCTCTGGAGTTATAAGACAACTAACAGACAGATAGAGGTGACTTAGTTTTGATATCTATTATATATATAAGGAACAGGATACGGGTCTTTTTTATTTATTTATTCAAAAAGGACGGGCAGCGGCCAATACAATACACTATATTAATTTAACACATGCAAACAATCACCAGTGCATTTAACTTTTAAGGCCACTAATAGATGCATATGTTGTGACCGTAACAAATAATGACAATAAATTTAAATCTAACATAACAAAACAAAACAAAAAAAGGTATATTGCAAATTCTTTGTCAAAAAATAATGTTACAAGATATTATAATAAAAAAAAATAAATATAAAAATAAAAAAGAACTTTAACTTTAAAAGGTTTACTGATAAAGTGAGATTACGAGATCGGGGCTATTTCAAACATCGAGAAACCTATTACTTCGATTCGTTTGGTTTAAACACTACAGTGATGAAAGTTAATTACATAAATAAATATTAGATAATAGATTCAGTATTGTTGTGAATATACAAATGTACGTAAACAATGTCACAAACACACTTTGGGTAAAGTCTCACCACCTAATTATAAGAGTTTACGTGCGAGGAATAAATAATAGGTAACGCTTCGCTCAAACTGACAGTGCCCGAACTTTTGTCCAGAAATTATGTATTACGTTATCTACGACCAGACTACAACTAGCTCGACCTCTCGACCTACAAATATTAACAACGTTAAACTAAGGTCACTTTAACACTTTAACTTGTAAACATTTAGGATGAAACTTAGAAACAAAATCAAAATCAAAATTTATTTATTCAATTTAGGCCCTAAGAAGGCGCTTATGAACGTCTAAAACACTACCACCGGTTCGGAAAACAACCCAGTCGAGAAGAGCCGGCAAGAAACTCAAACTGGTTCTTTTTTTTATAAATATAATATATATCATTTTTTTTGTCATATAAAAAAACTATACAAATCATAGTCTTAATAATGTTAGCGGAAGCACAGAGATGTGGGTTAATGGGAAACGAATGTATATATAGAATATCATTAAAATTTTAATCGTGTACATTTGAATTATATGATTGTGTTGTTGGTAAATTTATATTACAAAAAAGGTAAGATAGAAGCAAGATTTTAAACTATGTTTTTTGTCAGAAGGCAATACAAACGTCAACATGATCAAAGAATTAGCGAGATAGAGGTTTGTTGATAAGAAGTTTACAAAAAATAAGTAATTTTAATTACTTTGTACATTAATTATTTTTTCGCCTTTATCACGATGAGTGTTATTAGGAATTGCTGAACGATATTTAATTTTTTTTTCTTACTAGCTAATGCTGTTGACCGGAATGGCCTTTACAGCTTCACCGTGTTTTTGTGGGCGAGTGCTGAAGCCACTCAGCCGCAAAAAGGTAACTAGCACAAAGGTTACCAAAAGCGGTACGAACCTCGGCTTGGCCGTTACATGCGTGTAAAAAAATCCGTGGAATTTCAAACCTAAGCCCTAAATTTTGAATTTAACAGTAATAACAAAATAAGTTTCTTTATCAGACCTATGTACCTGCGTGTTATGTGCAGGAGTGTGTGTGCAGTGTTGTGCGTGTATTGCTAATGCATGTTCAGTGACACTGTATCGCGCTGGCAGCGGCGTCAAGATCCTCCCCAGTTGGGGAACGAAGCACTTCTTCAGACGTTATCGGAGGGGGGCCCGGAACGATATTACATCCATTCCCTTTCATAATAGAATTGGCATACGGGTCCCCACAAAGCTATATTTGCATGATATTCGGATTAACTATTTCACTACTCTTACCTATCTATAACATACTATAACGGATATTAAATCGAATGAACACGACGATATTTAAATATTCGATTGATGAAGGTGATAATTATCGGAAATCCATTATAAATAATATGGTTGATGTTATATAAAGTATGCCGAAGTATCAACGATGTTTATCAATTGGTCCTTCCTTACGATATTTTTAGTACAATTTTCTAAAACTGTATAATTAATATATAGTTTCTAAAACTATGTAACGATATAAAAACAAATAAGCTTAGCATAAATGCAAAAAACATAAATGATGTGTAAAATTAAATTTTAAAAATATCTAGTTACGTTACGTTTTTTGTTCAAATAAATTTACGGGGAAATTTTCCTATCTAGCTTTAATTTGACATAAAACAATTTATTATATTGGTAGGTTCACAATTATTTTAGATTTCAATTAAAATATGTTTTAAGTCAAATACATGAATGAAAATCACAAGATAAACTTTTCTGTCAACATATTATTTTCGACTGGCTAACCAGAGTTTTCAAGTAGCTACTCATTTTTTTTATTTACTTGAGTAGGTAATTTAGTTAGAAAAAATAATAAATCTAAATATAACCAAGTAAAGATAAAATAGTTCAAGAGATTTTTCTCCCCTCTTTATGTTTTATATAAGACAAAGAATAAATTCAGGAGAAACTCTCTCATAGTAAGATTTGTGACCCTTAAATTAAAGGGTAGATTTATAAGTCCAGTACAAGACCTGTCGTATTGCGTACTGAGATGCGAATGTTGAGATGGATTTGTGGTGTGAGAAGAATAGATAAAGTCAGGAAGTATTGTAATATATTAGAAGTCATTTGATCCAGTGGTAGAAATGTTGAACGGGGATCGTTTGACATAGTATGGACATGTTATCATAAGAGAGAAAGAGTATTTTGATAAAATAATAATGAATATGAATGTAGAAGGGTGGGATAGTAGAGGAAGGCGAAATAAAGTATGGATGCAGTGTGTTTGGGATACTATGAAAGAAAAAAGGAGGAAATAAAGAGATTAGAGCGGATAGGAAGTCCCTTGTGCCTTTGTGGGCTGTACTGCCTATATGGACGGCGCGTTCCTATTAGGGATAAATGGAAGAAAAAAAACACACGCCGACGCCAAAGATGATAGGATGATGAAATTATGATGTTTGTCAAACTATTTTTTTGTAATAACTTTAGATGAAATTTAGTTTTATTGAAAGAAATTTGTAAACACTATTTTTTCCGTCAAATTTTAGATAACAATTATCGTTAAATTTCGAAAAGAATAAATAAATGTAGATACATTTACTTTTATTTTACCTAAAAAGAAAAGCCATAATAGTTAATAAATTTTGACTCGTAGAGACGTTGCAACGATATACATTGCATTCCTTGCCACTTTTACGTCAGTAGTGTCACAGGATATTACAACGAGTTAAATAAATGTCGACATTTTGTCTGTCGTAGACACAAGGAAATGGCTTAGTAGAAACGAAGAATGCTGAGTGAAAGTTGTAGACTCAGCCGTTTCGAAGAATGAAATTTTATTTAATTGTTGCTCATATTATTTGAATAATATAATTATTTTAAATAAAGTAAGTAATTATTGATATAAATGACACCAAAATTCTATCGTAAGTGAGAATCCGCCAAAAACTTTTTTTGAGTTAATGTCCAAATAATTGTTGTAGCTATGTGACCGCGACTGCGCCCGCGTTTTTTGGTCTTTACTGCGTTTTAATCTTTTTAATACGAATCTCTATTTTTTTTCTTGAATTTTTTTTTAATATTGCGATAAAATATAAATATTTCACACAAATTAAAAACGCTTGCCCATAAGACTGTGCACTGAATCTGATTTTATTGAATCTTTAATGACTTTAACTTTTTTTACGCGTAACTGATTATTTTCGAAAATCTAAAGGAAGTTACGCGGAGTAACTTCTGCTATTTACCAGAAAAAGTCCGGAAAATCGGTCCAGCCGTGCCGGACATTACCCGGAACAAACAGACAGACAGATAGGCAAACGGACGGACACAGACAAAAATTTAACAGTTGTATTTTCGTTATAGGTTTCGTATATACATTCATATGTATTTGGTAAAAATTATTATTTTGACATTACAATTTAGACACTTTAGTTTGATTTATTAGTATAGATAACTAAGAATTAAAACCTAAAGAAATTCGTTCTTAAGTTTATTACATTTAATAAAAAAATATTACGTGAAATGATTAATTAAAAATAATATTAGAATAGCTCTAAAGTTTCACGGTATCCATTAATCATGTTAATTATACTAAAATTTCCTGAATCCTTGAGTCTGGCGCCCTTTTCATTTACCACAGCGATCCAGTTTTCACTTTATGAAAGGAGCGTTGAGCTAATTTAGACTGAATTATCAAGGAATCGGCAAACAAGACCAAAATTATATTTCCGCTTCTTCAACTTAAAGCGTTATATTAAGGTTGAGGTAAATTTGAAGAAGCTATGAATAAAGAAATTTGATATTTCAAGTTGAGATAAAAAATTCAAAATTATTTCTATTACTAAACTTTTATATAAAATCGTTGCTTTTGTTTAAATTCTTTATGTGATATGAAATGTATTTTAAACAATAATTGATAGTAACCTAAGTAAGTATCGTTATATGCCAACTAATAAAGTCGTAAATACGTGAAAATTATATTTTCAATATTTTGCTTACCAATAGCGGGTGACTCTAATGTTCTCTACTTTGAGAAAAATAATAAGAACTATTTAATAAATTACATTTTATAAAACTATATTTATGAGATTTGACAAATTAATTATTTAACAGTTTTCTTGTCTAGTTTAACTGTCGTTTCCTGCATCAGAAACAAAGCGGCCTGATCTATAATGATCTGATTATATGTTCTACATTATTCCCTTAAAGTATTTATGTAGGGATCAATGAGGATTATTCCAGTCTACCATTTCCTCGACCAATAAAATTTTGATACGGGATAAGATTTTAACTTACGCGTCGTGTTTTCTTTTATAAAAAAAAAAAAAAAAATATTTTCATTAAACTTGATAAATCTCAGAAAGTTAGACAATATTTCTAAGGTAGGTACAAAAATGATGCGGACAAAAAAAATGTACTTCTTACACAGTTGAAGAAATAATCTACATTAAAACTTGAAAGGGAGTAACGTAGAAAGTACTGAACTTTATAATTCAGGTAAACGGTTCAGTAACCGCGGTAAATTTCTGAGAGAAACTGAATACTCATTACATTTTGTATCGCTTCACATCTTCAGCTGATTTTGTTACGTAACAACTTCGTTGCGTTTCAATTTTCAATTATTATGAGTGAAGTATATACCCTTTCCAACCATTTATTTTATTATTGACAGTTCGAGTACAACTTAATTAGCGATGTCCTAATGCGTTACTGATTCGATTTCGTGTAACAATTGATTTTATTTATGACGAGGTTTAATCGATTCGATACATCCATAAGTATTTTATTTTTGCTCAACATTTTTTTGCTTTTTAAACATACCCAAGCGTTTAAATGTCTAATATTTTATATATTAAAATAAATGTTTTTTCCCAAACGTGCATGGAAATATTGTCATTATTTTCGAAAGAAGAACACATGAAGTATGTAATTTACGGACAAAGAAAATGAAATGTATTGCAGGAGCGCTTTTTGAATTTGGAACATTACAACGCTCCAGCAATGTTGTATGTAACGGCGAGCTGGGGTTATTAAATACTCTATAATTAGATATCTTTTATCGTTCTTGGCATACCAAAGTACGTCTCTTTTCTTAGTACAAATTACGCTCACGTGGCTGTATAGTCATAAATGCGCTTGCCTTTCGGCACAGATGATAAATAGAAAATTGACGGCAAAGCTGATAATTCGCCTTGACTAATGTAACTTTTATTATTAATTAAATTAAATGTATAATATAAACAGTATGTTTTATTTCCCTGCATTCTTTTGAGAGAAGCACTATATATGCCTCGGCGGAAATGGCAATTGACTGTCTTGTATTAGTGAAGTCCTGATAAAAATAGTGAAACTCACACTCGACCTGCAATTACCTATTTCATGCCCTTTGAAATAATGTACTATTATTATTTGGCAACATCAATTAAGCAGGTCAAGTAAATCAATGTTTAATATACATTTCATTAAATGAAAATATTTACATAATCTGTAGGCTCGATTAGGCCTCTAAATTTCTCTTTTATACTTCGTTATTAGAACAGAAGTGGTAAAATATACCTTAAAAGTTAATTTTAAAGTAGGGCTTGAACATATACATAAAGAATAATAACGAGTACTATCAAAAGTGATCAGTTATTTTAGTAAAATTATGCTTATGTTATAAATTAAAAGTTATTATGTATTTTCGAAAGCCGTAAATATTGACTGTCCCAAAAAAGCAGTAGGCGTGGAATTAAAAATGTGTATCGTAATTCGGGACTTCCCATGATTCCCCAAGGGTTTATCTGCCAGTGATATGGTCATAACTGTGAATCCCTGTGTGAATCCCTGAATAACTTTGAAACTGTGTTTTTATTTCATCTGTAAAGATGTTTTAGGCCTATGATGATAATGACATAATTACTGATATTTTATAGCCGTATATTACGGCTTCAGGTGAACTAATAACTCTATGAGCAACATGAAATGAGGTAATTGAGTACAATTGCCACACGATACAGCCAGTTTCCTTGTAACAGACGCTTTGAACTTATTAGGTATACCTAAGTGCAACTAACTGCGGTGCTAACTCCCAAAACTAACCAAAACTGAGTTTACCATCGAGCATCAATTTTCTTTTCACAACACGATTCATTTAATGAAAAAAGGTATACAGTTATATTCAAAAACTAGGCGTCTGCTCGCGGCTACGCCCGCGTTTCATATGTTCTTCACTGCGTTTTAATTTTTTTATATAGTACCCTAATATTTTTTTGTTACAATATCAAGTAAAAATATTTCTAAAGAATTCAAGCACTTGCCCGTAAAACTGTTTTAATTTTTTACCGCGGAACCCTAATTGTTTTCGGCAATTAAAAGTTAATAGTTACCCGGAGTAACTTCAGCTATCTACAAAAATAGTCCCGTCAAAATCCGTCTCGCCGTTCCGGAGATTACGTGGAACAAACAGACAGACAGACAAAAAATTTAAAATTGTGTTTTTGGTATAGGTAGCGTATATAAATTCATATCTACTTAGTAAAAAAAAATTACATCACACCTGACAGTTGAATTTTATTTATCAGTATAGATTATTTCGATTCGTAAGATAACTTCTGTATTTCGTTTAAATATAATGATTTTTCTTATACGATAGTACTATTGAAGATTATGTTTTATTATAATCTGGTCCAATAAATGTGTGTCACATTTTAACGTTTTACCATTACCATTGGACTTTGTAAAAATACATTCTTGGGTAAATTTAGGGGAACACTAAAAAAGAGTTAGTAGTTTTATGAATACACTGTTTACGTAATATAAACAAAACAGCTATTAAAAATATTATTTATTTGATTTCTACTTTTTATTTCCTTTTTACGCGTTCCCCAAAATTTATCCATGGGTTTATGGTCATAAACAAAATTTAAGATATACCATAAATTCAATAATTTATATTATTTTATGTCCTTTAATTCTTCCTCTTCTTCTTGGTTAACGGCAGTCTGCGATTTAAATTCATAATTCTGTCAGTGTCATGTGATAAGTTATGTATTCAGTCTAAGACTAAGGTAGCGTTTCTAAGCTTTAGTAAAACGGATGGTTCAATCTTGATAGAAAATGTAGTTTTCGTGCCACCTCTGAATAGACATTTCGTATTATTATTTCCAACACATTTCAACTGTGCACAATGACCAAACTATATCAGATAAACAAGTTAATGGATTAAAGACAATATAGCATTATAGACTGGGATCCCGTCCGCCGAACTTTTTTATGTTTAAATGTAGCGAAGGGACCAAGGTATAAAATTTAAATATAGATGAAGCCAATTCTATTATTTGAAGAATTTTTCACCTAAGATTAATCGTATATTCATAAAAGAGCTTGAAAGTCAGAAAATGTCTATATATAGTAAATTTTTGTATTTATGAACAATGAATAGGTAGTTCAATGAAAACATTTTTTACAATCCGGTTACTAAAAAAGCCAACTTAATTGAAGTGCTAACTATTCTGTTCCGTCTATGAAATTCCATACAGAAACATAGCGTGCATAACGTCCTGAAACTATGAGCTGAATTTTAACTACAATATTGAGGAGGAACATTGTTTGCATTATTCATTTATGAACATAAAGTTGAGCTGCGATATAATGGAAAATTAATAATAAAGTATACATAATCGTACTGAGAGAACATTTTTATTTCAATTATTAGTATGCTGTGCGATGTATTTACGCTTAATGGATCATATCAGAAATAAATTTGACTTAGATATGAAACATAAAATACTAAGTTATAGGTATCTAAATATTTTTATTATTGTATAAATTCTTATTTAAATAATCTTTGTTCGAAACGCATAGTATTAATTTTTTAAGAAGAGAGATATCTTGTGTTACGTATCTATCTTACCTACGACCATGATAGATTGTTCGCCTAATATTATGTCGTCAAGGCCTTATTTAAGTGTTTCAAACGGTTGTTGGAGATAAAGTCTTCATTCAATGTGTATTAGGTGTATTTTTACTATACTACTCTTACCACCCATATCCTCTTTTTTTACGGATTCAGTCGAATGACTCCACATAATCTAATATTAAATAAAGTACAGTCCAAGATCGTTGGCGACCCCTGATTTTTGAGAATCTATTGACAGTCGTCATCATTATGCTGGGTTTCATCTACTACTGCTAAAGCCTTTAGGTATGTTTGAATGTACACTTTTTTATCCCTGAATATAATGTGCCTTAATGTGTCACTATTGTGGGGTTTTCACCACGTGTATAGTGGTCACGATCCTGGCGGGAACGAAAGGCATTTTTTTTACATAGGGAAATGCTTTTAGGCACCATACTCTCCTCTCCGACAGATCTCTTCCTACGGACTTCCCGGAAAACTGTGCAAATGGGTGAGCAGTTTTCTTACGGAATGGAGCATTAAGATCGTTGTCGACGGTTCATGCTCGGAACCCAAGCTCGTGAATGCTGGTGTCCCACAAGGCTGTGTACTATCTCCCATCCTGTTTCTTCTGCATATCAATGACATGCTGGAAACTATTCGCAGTATTCATTGCTATGCAGATGACAGCACCGGGGATGCCCTGTACATCAGCCGTGCCAACTTTTCTTGGGAACACGTCAACGAGTGCCAGATTAGACTTGAGGCTGAAGTCGGGATTTTATTATTGGAACTAGTCTTGGAATGGTGCAGAATAAACTTCGTCCAATTCAACCCTAAGAAGACACAATTTTACGCGTTTACCGCTAAAAAGAAACTCTTTGTCGTGTCTCTACGCTTCGAAAACGCATCCTTAGATACTTCGCCCAGTATCAGAATTCTTGGAGTTGAAATTTCGAGTAACGTTCAGTTCCGTGGTCATTTGGAAGGTAAGGCAAAATTGGCTTCCAAAAAGCTCGGTGTGCTCAGTAGAGCGAGACAGTATTTCACTTCGGATCATTATCTTAAACTTTACAAAGCTCAGGTTCGACCTTATATGAAATATTGTTCTCATCTCTGGCATACCCTGGTATCCCAGTACCAGCTTCTTCCATTCGACCACATCCAACGCAGAGCGTCTCGAATTGTCAATAACCAAGTACTTTCTGATCGACTTGATCCACTGGAATAGCGTAGAGACTTGGGATTTCTATGTATTTTATATAGAATTTACCATGGGGAGTGTTCCGAGGAATTGTACGGATTAATAACTGCTGCTGGATTCCAGCATCGTACAACGCGCCATAAACTCAAATTCCACCTTCACCATCTGGATGAATGGCAATCCAAAATGGTGCGTTTCGAGCGGAATTTTTTGGCTCGCACAACCATCTTATGGAACCAACTTACGTCGACGGTATTTTTGGACCGGTACGACTTAGGAACCTTCAAGAAGAGAGCCTACTCATACCTTAGAAGCCGGCAACGCACCTGCGATTCCTCTGGTGTTGTGGGTGTTCATGGGAGCGGTGATCACTTACAATTAGGTGATCCGCTGGCTCGTTGGCTCTTATTTCATTAAAAAAAGTGCTTTGTTCACAATCTCACCCGATGTTTAGTGACGATGTAGTCCAGGATGATAAACACGCTAACCTTAGAGGGTGTCGTGTTTTAGTTGATGATCCTCACCTATTGGTGCTTGGCGACTAGCCAACTAGCCAAGCGGATATTATTCGAAAATGCCCCACCACCTGGTTGTGGCTTCCTCACGATGTTTTCCTTCACCGAAAGCTCAAGCTGATTTTAAAGAACGATAGGTGAGTTCGAACCCGCATCCATTGACGTGGAATCCCGCCGAACTACCAACTGCGCCATCATCTCTTCAGAAGCATTGATTAAACGTAGACCATGCAACCAAGTCAGACGTTAGGAACACTATCAATAAATGGCGATACCAAAATGATAAGAAAATAACTCCTACATGACTCCTACTTGCCAAAAATTTCCTGGTGGTGGTTCTTCTCCTTAGTTAATGGTAATCTGTGTACACACAATTTGTGCCGTTTGTGGTGGGGTATAAATATTCAAAAAATTGCTGACTACCGTAGCCATCGCCAATCAAAGATGGCCGATGAAAAATGCCGTTTCGTTTCATTCAGAGTTTTACTGTGTTTGTAACAGATAAAAACATTAAAATAAAATTGTTAAAAATGTTTTTTTTTTTATATAAACTCCATATAGTTACGAGAAGCGTGAACTGTATACAAAGTTCACTGCAGGATTTACTAATTGCTCTGCCGCTTCCGCACTGAAAAGTACCTACTTCAACTGTTAATTAAAGACAGTTTTTGTTCTCGTAACGAAGCGAAGGCGATTTAATCACTGAAGTCTCTCATCTCGTTGGATTCTATCTAACGAATGGGGTTAATGATTTTTCATTTCACGAATCGAATGCGCAGTCTGTAATGTTATTATACTTTTGCCGATTTAAGAAAAAAATTCGTTCGAACTTATAAATAGTTTTTAATTTATTTGGTTACAATTAAAAAACGTAATAAGGATGCAATAGTTATCGAACTTATCAATATTATTGATAAGTTTAGCAGTGGTATTGGAAAACATTAGAAAACACAATATTACAAAAGTGGTAATATTTTTCAAAATGGGTATATTAATGAAATCACTATAGTTATTATTAGTCTTATTTTATACGAAATACATATGAATGTACATACGGTATCTATACAAAAAATACAATTATTAAAATTTTTGTCTGTTTGTAATCTTCGGAATTGCTGGACCGATTTTGACGGAGGTTTTTTTGGCAGATAGCTGAAGTTACTACGCGTAACTTAGAATACTTTAATTGTTCAAAAATAATTAACAATCTGCGTAAATCAAAATTAAAACTCATGAAATCTTTACCAAAAATAAAATTGGAAATTTCACATGTTTCTACATTTCCGATTTTTGTGAAAAGAATTATTGCAAGGGACTAAAAAAAGGTAATTAAATACATTTCTATCATTTTTAGAAATGTCTGTCTGTCTGTTTGTCTGTGCAGGTATAAATTAGAAATTCTAGGTATATTTTAAAAAATCATTGAAAAGAATATTCCGGGGTAACATTAAACCTTTATTTCATTAAAATCGGTCTACTTTATCAAACGTTATAATAATTTGAATGAGACGCGGCGTCTTTAGTAGAAAGAAGAGTTTGTAAATAAATGCGTTTTATCGAGAACTAAAAATCGATGGATTCATTGAAATTGAATTAAAATGATATAATATAAAATACATGTATAGTAAATACAGTATACTTGTATAAGTAACAAATATCTAAGACATAGTAAATGAGAAAACAGTATTTAGATATTTTTATACAATATATAAGCATTTTAGCCGTTGTATTAAGGAGTCATTTTATGGAAGTAGTGAATTGAATTTCAATTTATTAATAATTATATCAATAGGTAAATATGACGGGGAACATAATATTATTTCATTCTAATTATGGTTAGACGATTAAGTAAAAAGTCTTTAAAACATACGCAGCTTTACAGATTTTTTTATGGTGGTGTGATGATTAGATACAAAATACTATGAGAAAATATTTTCGTGTTTTGTTTACTTTTGATGACATGGATGACTAAGTGGTATGAACGGTGATTACGTAAGTAAAAATTATCTATGTATTTCTGAAGATTATTCATAGATTGCGGTATACTAATAACAGAATATTTAATGTTCTGGAATATTGCGAGTACTATGTAGGACTTCAGAATCTACTACACGCCACATTTCGAGTTTTAAATTTTTTTTTTTTTTTCGTCTGTTTATTAATTTGTTCGCCAATGACACAAAATATACTGAACCGATTTCAAGGAAATTTGGTATGTTAGTAGTTTATACTGTATAGTAGCGTCTTTTTACATATAGATATATGTATTTATATAAAGTATGAATAGTGTTTATTTAAATTCTTTAAAAACACCGTAATAATGAAGAGTATGCGTAAGAACTTCTATACTATTATTATAAAGAGGTAAAGTTTGTGAGTTTGGATGTTCGGGCTAATCTCCGATACTACTGAGCCGATTTTGGAACGGGACCGGACTGGACGCCTGAATTCCACGTGAGCGAAGTCGCGGGTACAGCTAGTTGTATATAAAGTCTGATTCAATGCCCAATTTTACTGACAGGCATTTGAATTTGTAAGAAATATCTTTGCTCAATGTTAGTAGCAAAAAAGATGTTGAAAAATAATTATTAGGGTTTCGTATAAACAAATTTAAAACTATATTACGCAGTAAAAATATACGAAACGGGGGTACATCCGCGGGTACACCGCTAGATGTTATATGTATGAGTAAGGGATTTTCTCGACCATTGGAATGCAGTGACTAATGGTTCGTCCATTTTATTAGTGCAGGGTCTAGGAGATAATAGGTTTTTTTATTATTCTTTCTTTATAACGATTTCCATAATTATTAGATTAGAGAATTAAATTGGATAATGCCTGTATTTAAAACAAGATTTTTAAGATACTTTGTACCAAAAATACACGTGATTTTGTGTAAAGGGACGATTAGTGAAAAACCTCACAGAGTACACCAGGTGGGGGGGGGGGGGGGGGGGGGGGGGGTCTATTTAAAAAGTTGGTAAAATCATTCAAGTGAGCCGCCTCTAAAAGTAAATCGAAAAAGATACCTATTCAAGAGTCAGACAGAAACGTTTGACAATCGTTTTAAATCGGATGCGATTCTGGAATTTCGAAATCCTGAATCCTATTAAATATTGAAGCAGGTGCGTCGTAGTTTCGAGTCTTTTCTCGACGAAAAACTTTTGTTTCCCTCCGTGTAAATTCACGGTACATTTGTGCGACTCGAGCTGTTTTACTTTATAAAGGCGAGCCCGTTTCTCAGAAGTTACAATGTGTTTTGTAAACGGAGGTATACTCGTGTGTTAGAGCAAACAGATATGAATCTTAATGACCATGGTAGTAGTAACATATTACATAATTAAAATAAAAAAAAAGTGAAAATAAAATTATTAATAACGTACAAATAAGTTAATACATTTTCTTACAATAATCTATTTTTTAAATGAATGTAGGCATATTACTAGAAGTATTGTATGTGTTAATTTTTTTTATGTTTCATTATGAAGTAAAAAATTCTTTTGCGGCATTGAGCGATTATCGGCAGGGGAAAAACTTCTAGATTTGCGTTACCATTGCTATCACGTCAGCAGTCAACATGTATGTCAAGTATAAGATGGCATTTAAGGGCTGGCGCTTAGAGATATAATATATTATAAAATTTACACTTACGCAGCCTAACGTACGTTTTCATACGTACGTTATTGCTAGGAGCGCCAATAGAAAAACCAGACATGTTAATAACAAATTCAACTAACAAATGACGTAATATAAACATTAAAAAATAGATTTTCTGATGTTTCGAGTTATAACTTCTGTCGACAGTCTCCATGGCTGCCTATTTTTATTACCTTTCAGTTAGCTAGGGCAAGTTTCACGGACAGTTAATTAATGTAAAGAAAATGCAAATTTCGCTGAATTTTTTACTGCTAAAATAGCTCAAGCCGAATTACGTACCATCAAAGTCCGGAGAAACTGTCAAGGGCATTCAGGTCAATAGCGTTTAGACAGTTAAAAAATGTATCTAACAAATGAATGTATTATAAGTTATTGTGGTATGGTCTTTTTAAACGTAGAATGAGCATAATTTATTATATTCATTACACTATTTAGAATTTAACTCTCTTTTTCAAAACAATAAATTAATTAAATAGCACATTTTATAGCCTCCATAAAACGAAACTTGAAATAACGTTTAGCTTCCCCATAATTATAATTATCTATACAAATAAATAAAATTAAAGTGTCTATTTGTAATATTAAAATCACATGTTCTTTTAAAGTGTACCTACTTTAATGTAATTTTTTCATCGAATTATTTTTTCTTAGGTATAATCGTTTCCTATTATAATAACTGTGACTTAACACTTAAGTGCAGGAGCGCTCTACTTAAGTACAGCATGCCTGATTTTTTTATATGCCATATTTTTTGTACTAGATATGAAGGTGACATTTGAAGAATAATGGAAAACAATGACCATCAAAACATTATTCCATTTAATATTTAAAAATTATATTATGCTGTGTGATTAATTATGTGGAGTAGAAAATAAACACGCAAACACCTAGTTATAGCTTTAAAGACGTGTTTACATACATACGGTTAAGGGACGATCAGATAAGAGTTCAGAAGATTTACACTTCTGTAACTATCTATAACGTACCTAAATCATACCTGTATACCCTGACCTATGAGTACGCTGAACGTCATAAGCTTTATCTTTAGTTTGCACAGGTCTGAAGTCATTAATTACGATGGGTTTTATTAGCTTTATTGGCCGTACCCTAAAATAATAGGTGCACGTTTGGATTTATTTCGTTGTGTTTATTGTATGCTTACGCAAAATGTTATAAAAGTTAAGGACTACTATATAGTATCTAACAACATAAGTAACTACTGTTATTATTTATAATCTCTTACGGTCATGAATACAAGTTCTTTAAGATCGACTTTGTTTATTTTTTCTAGTTTTCAAAATGGTGGTTATTTGTTAGGAATTTCCAGTGAGTTTTAAAATTCACGTTCTGTGTCATCTCCTAAGATCTTAATTGGCAAACAATATCCAAACTACATCATCTAAAATGTCACGTATATTACAAAGTATGAGATCAAAAACTACAAGTATTATAAATAAAAAAATACGATATGATCGACTAAAATGCTGCAAAACGCAGTAGTAGTTAATATAGTGCTATTACATATGTATTTTGTTTAACCCTGAAAAGATATTGCAATCGATTGTGGAAATTAAATGTTTATTTTCTTATGGGATGTTCATAAACGAACGTTATTGATTATTCAATAAAACATAAGACTAATAAAACAACGAGCAAAACCTTGGGTTGGGAGACGAAATAATGTATTAAACTACTTCACCCCTCTTAAAAACAACAATTCCATTTTACTATTGAAATTATGTCGCGTCGAGTCATCGTAACTCTTGTAGGTTTGACCTAGTTTTGTGGAATGTTATTGGGTAATTTACCAGTCCCGAAGACGGGAAGAGCCTTCATGAGAAACGTAAAAAGATATGCATGGGAACACGAAGGAAAATGTTTAATTCGTCGTACATGCATATTTCTTCTCAATCTGTATTACCTACTTTGTTATGTTACATTGCATATACTCGTAGGTACTTTAATGTTTTAATCTCAAAAGGTTATTACAGGGTGGATCATTACGTGAACGATAGTGATGTCGGGAATTAACTCACATCTCTGTACTTCCGCTAACATTAGTTAAGAATATGATTTGTATAGTTTTTTTTATATGAAAAATAAAATGATATATATTATATTATTTAAAAAAAAAAAAACAACCAGATCGAGTTTCTTGCCGGCTCTTCTCGGCTGGGTTGTTTTACGAACCGGTGGTAGTGTTTTAGACGTTCATAAGCGCCTTCTTAGGGCCTAAACTGAATAAAGAACTTTTGATTTTGTAACGTCTTGCATCTTTTTCAATATTAACTACATATTTTTGTAAATAAAATATTTTCATAATCATATCAACAGCAAGACGTCCACTGCTGGTCATAGGCCTTACCCGAGCATCTCCATAACAATCGGTCTTGCGCAATCGGATTCCCGCGACCTCCATTAGGTCGTCGGTCCACTTTTATTAGGGATATTTTGCTATTTAATTTTTACCACATTTTTTACCTTTTTTTTTTACAGAATAGGCTCAGTGCTTTGACCAAAATCTCACCTGATGTTAAGTGATGATGTGGTCCAAAATGGTAAGCACACTAAGCCAAGAGGTACTGGTTCTCAAGTGATGCTGCCGGAACACACCCATTGGTATTTGGCGACAGGTTTTCAAACATGAGGGTGGTATTTACTCAGGTAAAATGCCCTACCAACATTCTATGGTTTCCTCACGATCTTTTCCTTCACCGAAAGCTCAGGCCGATTTTACAGTCGCATAGGTGGGGATCGAACCCGCGTCGATTGACGCGAATCCGGCCGCACTACCCGCTTTGCCTCATCGCTTCGAAAACAATAAAACCTTGACATAATGATGTAAAACAAGATACACAAAATATTCCCATGATGGTTACTGATTTTTTATGAATAGAAATAATCGATCCTTGATATAATTTTACCCGGAAAATTTTCATAGCCATCTTCTCTAATATTTTCCTTGTACAAAAAGTTTATATCTTTTCACCGAATTGGAAAGCTATACATACTTTTGTTTGTAAATTTGTAATGAATTTATTACATAATAAAAAAGAAAGACAAAACACAGTAGGCAATAATACCTACAAAACAAGGAAAAGTCATTTTTGATTCTCGAGTACGTTCTGACAATATGATAAATAATTGGGATTTGTGAACGTTTAAATTCTAAGGAAAGTAGGATTCTGAGAAGTATGTGGTATTCAGTACATGTTTAATATAATATATTCACATAATGTCTATATGTATATAAAATTGTAAATACGATCGGTCTTCGGTTCGGTAAATTTTAACATCTTTTATAATGGAATCGATAAAAAAATTTTTGTCATCATTAGTATTTTTTTATACTAATTAATTTGTTATCGGTGTAGCTATCTTTTATATGATCTCCATGTATATATAATTTAAAACTGTGTAACATTTTTGTTAGCACCTGGTAGCAATTAGATAAATTAGTTTTCTTAATTATATATTTTTCATTGACTTACGACAACTTACGATAACACAATTTGGCAAGCTAGTAAAATTTTATTTTATATTATGGATTTTATAATATTTAATATCTTATTTTATATTATGGACGTGGGTTCGAACCCACCTTACCAACTCTAAAATCAGTCTGAGCTTTCGGTGAAGGAAAACATCGTGAGGAAACCATATGATGGTGGTAGGGCATTTTCTAATAATCCCCGTCTGGATAGCTACCGCCCTCAAGTTTGAAAACCTTTCGCCAAATACCAATATGTTTTCCTCCAGCATCACTTAAAAACCAGTACCTCTAGTGTGTTCAACATCCTGGACCACATCGTCACTTAACATCAGGTGAGATTGATGTCAAAGCATTGAGCCTATAGAGTGTAAAAAATGTATATTGTACAAGGATATATTTAAAACAATATTAACCAATAACAATAAAATACATTTTTAAAACTGGTATTTGAGGCAAAAAAAAAAAACATAACTACGGTAAAGTATGACTTTTGCCATTAAGAGAGTAGGTAAAAGTTTATTAAAGCTTGAAGGCTTTTCATAGTGTAATGGTGTAGCAATTAGTAATTTTGCGAAACGCATTAGGCTCGACAGTCAGCAAAATATCAATTTATGAAAAGTTTGCATACATGTTTTTAACCTGTGGTACTACATAGAGGTTATAATACCTTATGATATTTATAAATTTCTCTACAGACTATGATAATGTTTTTTAATACACGTTCAGTAAATTTTATCAAAGTTAATTTTATTTAATGTGTCCATTTTATGTCATGTTTTACATAAATAAAGTAAGCAATTTGTTGATATTTTTTCTTATCACTATATTGTTATATTTTTGAACTGAAACCTTCTTTAGAGATAAATAATAAAATTTGTATTTATTTATCCTATCGTTTGTTTTGATTTTGAATAAATTATATGAAAACATACATAATTATTGCCCGGAGCGCCTACAGATATGAAAACCAGATAAATGTTAAATGTTAGGTTTTGTTCACGCTCAACATCTACACGGCGCGATCGCTGGAACGTGAACGCATTCTCAACGAACCAATCGATTTTAAATATATAGAAGCCGTTCATGTAGTTACAAAAAGCCGATACAGGTTTTGTTAATAATTTCAATTACACACTTATTAATTCTTCTCTGTCAAAAGTTTTCTCTTCTGCCTGCAGTTCTCATGGCTGCCTAGTATTCTTGTTTTCTGTCTTTAGGGCGTAGTGTGAAATTTATTTTACGATGATTTAATAGATCAAATTTCAGTGATTTTAAATAACTAGCTGTGCCCGTGACTTCATCCGCTTGGAATATTGCCTTTGGGTAGCGTTTTAAATGATTTAGGCAAATTATTTTACAAATAAGATACATAAGTATAAGTACTTTATTATTGAAATATATAAGTACATAAGGTATAAAGTAAAATTTTATGAACTACGTTTTTTGTTTTCCATTTTTTACCATCAGTATTCGCATGCGTGTGACGCAATCATCTGCCCTCACGTGTCTGCCCGTTCGGGTAAGCACACTTAGGGTGAAATCTATAGAGCCTACTCAGGGTTATCTCAGACTTAACTCCAGAAATCAAATTTACAGTCACAAACTTAGTTTAAGCTGAGCAAAGTCCAAGTCGTCAGATTCGAAGATTTACGGAAATCTTAGCTATTTTTATTCGAGCTCGGCAAAATAACTGCACTTCACCTGATGTTAAATTAAGATGGGCTGATACGTGTCACAATGGCGGTAATTCACCATGTGTATGGTAGTCTCGACCAATTTGGGATTATTCTCTTACCACCACACAAATTGTCGGATCTATATTGGCTGATTGCGGAACGTGACGCGTCGAAATATTTCACAATAGCGGCATTTCACCATATGTATGGTAGTCGCTACCCAATCGGGATTATTTTCTTACCACTACACAAAATGTCGTAACGCGTGCGTCGTACCACGTCACGCCCCCCCCCTCCCGTTACGTTAACATCAGAATAACTCTAATTTTTTGTATCTTGTCGCAACCTTATAAAGCATTTCCATAAACCTTACATATTTCCATACAAACTTTTATTCTCTGTTGTTAATTTACACCCTTGAAGATAAAGCTTTTACAAACTTTGAATGTCATATTTATTTATATCGAATCAACAGCCTAAAAAGTTTCAAGCTTCTAGCTCTAAATATGACGATACTTCCATACAACTTTTCACCCCCCCTTTCAATCCCTTACAAACCTTTTTTCGCATTAAAAAGTCTTATCTCAGACTATATGTGTACCAAATTTCATTTAAATCGGTTCACTAGTTTTGGCGTGAAAGCGCGACAGACAGACAGAGTTACTTTCGCATTTGTAATATTAGTATAGATATGTACAATTAAATAATTGAATAATCCTATGTATGGTATACATACATATGTGTGAAATCATAAAATTTTATTTCATCCATGGGTTTAGGTACACATCTGTAATAATTGTACTATACAAATTGGGAGCGAGGTACTAGGCTGACATACGTTTCGGATCGATCGTGGCACGTCACGTGGCATATTGTTCAAACGTAGTCTCTACAAGCACGTAGTTACAAAAGCGTCACGTATCTATCTAATCAGGAACATATCTATTGGTTTATGAAGTCGCTGAGATATGATTGTGCGTATTCTTGATGTTATTTATTTTCTGATATTGTTCACTGTTATTATGTATGGACGTGTTAATTGTAACTTATATAGTAATTGACTGTGATATAATACTCGGATTAATACTGGATTGGTCGATATTTGTTTGGAAATATTTATTAACGAGAAAGCGTAAAATGTAAATGTCTAAAAATGAAAAAGAGATTTTTTAACGGGATATTTTGATAGTCTTAAATATATATTAAGAGTATACGTATATACTATTAAGGTTCTTTTTAATTCTAATATTATCTAGTTTAATAATAGTACATATTATTATGTCTAGTGAAAAAAAAATACACATATTATTAATTAAATAATATTTTATTATTTCCTTCAATATTATGAGGTCGATTTATAATACAGTAAAATAGATAAAATGAGCAAAGAAGTTCATCTATAGTAAACTTATTATTAATCCCTACTTAAAACTATTTTTCTTATATTTTTACAAAATCATTTCGCTACACAACGCAAATTTAATATTTACTATATCACAATATTATAAAACTGAAATGAATTGATAATATTTGCCTTTTCTTTTCAAATATTTTTTATCTATGTGTTACATCAAATTATTTACATAAAAAGGTAATTCCATTAAAAATGTTACTAATAATCTCTTAAAAAGAGATATAAAGGAATTTATAATACGAAACTACTACAGAGATCAAAATTTTGTTATCTGTATGCGAATAAAATTCATTGATTCAATGATTGTTTGTAGACAGACCTTATAATTTTTTTATAGATTATTTTAATATAAAATTTATATAATAATAAAGTAAGTGCCTCTAAACATGTAGTAATGTTGATTGGAAATTATATTTGAATGTTTAGATTTATCTACATAAATAATAGTTTATTTAGACAATTTACTAAACCCATATAAGGTTAGATGTCAAATAATTTTGAAACAAAATCTTTTTATTAATAAGTTGTGCAAAATTTAATTATTGCTTTTATTTTTAAATTCATAATCAAAATTAGTTTTTTTTTTAATATTTTAAAATTATTCACTGAATCCCGAGAAGAAAATGCGGCAAAATAGTTTATAGAGTGTATTTTAATAATTAATAACTGCTCACGAACTTGAAATAATTCCAAAGATATTATGGTTTTTACGACTGGCATAAAAGAAGTAATTTTCAGTAATGTTCAAATCACTTAAATCACCATTGTGCTATCCTTACCGAGTCCTGAGGCTCTGAAAACTAGGTCGCCGAGTTTGTACAATGACTAGCACGTACGTAGATGCAATGGCAGAGAGCAATAACTCTTCTCCAAAGATAAAGTAACGACTAGTGCTTTCAGAATGTTACTATCTATTGAAAGAAGTAATAGAGATACTTACTATTTCAATATTAAGATAAATTTCATTTCAAAGGTGCAATTTTTATACGCTATATAATATAATATTTTTATTTAATGTTATCAAATCGACAAACATTTTTGAAGTGCGACTTCTTTGCGCGCTGTATGATTTCAAGGTCGCGTTATGACTTTGAATATTAAAGGATAGATAGACGTACTTACGATAAAGGTGACGAACGATAGAAGACTGCATGCAGCTGAGATGCGAATGTTAAGATGTATGTGTGGGGTAACAAGAATGGACAGGATGATGAGCACATTAGAGTAAGTTGGGAAGTGGCGCCAGGGACAGAGTTGTTCAGGAGTAATCGTCTCTCCTGGTGATACGGAGAAAGGAAGAGAGTGTTGTAAGAATGCTATTGGATATGAATGTTGATGGTTATAGGGGAAGACCAAAGAAAAAAATGGATGGATTGTGTCAAATATGATTTTATAAAGGGAGTGAATGCGGATATGACTGCAAATAGAGAGGAATGAATGGAAGCGGAAGACATGTTGCAATGACCCCAATTGATAAGGGGATAAGGATAGGGTAGTGAGATAGACGTACGCCGTGAGAGAGAAATAGATAAAATTTAACAAGCACGCTATACATTCTGATTGTGGAATTATTATTTTCTCCTCATTTTGCTATGTTTTAATATTACTGTATTTTAGAAAAAGGGCATAGATAATTTTTATCTCTCTCTCTCTCTCTGTCGCTGATCCCTTACTAAGAATTTGTCTTGCAGATTTAATTTAAAGATTGCCACGGAAATTTCACTTCTGACAAGGGTACTCTGTACACAGGCTCTCTTTGTTTTTGTAAACATAAATTTATTAGCTCACATATAGTTTTAATATCGGTAATGAAATACCACTTATGTAAATACTTGTGTAAGGTTAGAGAAAACAATTTATTAATTGGTCAAGTATTACCTCTTAAGTTTATTCTTAAATTCGTTAAATTCTTAACGATACTATACTGTTACTGTGTTGTAATTTATTGATTGTATTTACACAATTATTTAATGAATATATTTATACTGTGAAATGGTGTTTCAATGATTCTTCATTCTCCTAGTACCGCCGCTAAGGATCTTCAGTAATCTTACGGCAGGCGCCTCGAATGCTAAAGATATTACGAACGAAGCTAAGAATGCCATTACTGCATAACCAGCGTATATGGCAAGCTGGAACAAAAAACAATTATTTGAAAACTTTGAAATTATTCGTAAAGATCAAGAAATTTGTTTGAAAAAAGAACTTATATGAAAAAAAAAAAACAAATTTAAATCTAGTCTAGCGAGATAGACCAGTATGACAGGCAAATGATCTTGTTGGTTAATCCAACGTGATTAATGTGCCCAAGTGAGATCAAACACGAAAACCATTAGTCACAAAATATGTAAGTGATAAAATAACAAAATAAAGGAACATTTGTTAAGGTTATTGTTAGATGGATATTAATAATCATCCATCGAAGCACGTGTAAGTATTGCGACACATGGATGGTACGAGAAATGACCAAAAAAGGTTGCGTATACCTTCCACTTGTTTGTGTTCCCGAAGCCAAATATATTATTACAGGCAAATATTCGCATTCCCGCGATTCCGTTCACATCACAGTACCTATTTTATCTAATAAATATAATTTCTTTAGGTAAGTATTGTAAGAGAAAATTTATTGTGGTTATATTTGTATCGGTTTTTAGCTTTAGTGTTTGCACTGACAAATTTCAACAATAATTATTATTGTAAATTTGAAGAAATGAAACTGTTTCCGACATTTTGTCGTTCGTCGACAGTTTGTGTTGACATTTTCCGACTAAATTTACAATCATGTGTACGAACGAACGAAGAAGAAATTATATTTCAAAAATGATGAAATACCATTCCTATTTTCTTAAATAAAAAAACGATTAGCTGTTTTGATTTTGTTTTTAACTCTTTAATATTTGTCAAACAAAAAGGAATAATTGGTTTATAAATTACATTTCAATTTGACTGTTTAATCTTTGCCTATTTATATAAAACACAATGTCAATAGTATCTGAAGATTTAAGTAAATACAATAAATACATACATAACAGTTTTGTTTTATATAAATCAAAATTAAACATACGCCATTACTTTGATCAAATCAATAGATACGGATACACGAAGGAATTAACAAATCCAAAGTAAACAAAAGTAATATTGTACTAAAATTACATTAAGCTTTTATAAAATTAAAATACAATTTTGTATCCATTCTTAGACATAGCAAACAAAGTGCTGATGCAATAAATCTCCTACCAGTGAGATTCATTTCGTCTTTAAAAGACACTACAAAACCTATTTTATCATTACGAACCCTTCCTTCAATATAAAATGTTTTATATAATCCCCACCAAAACACAAAGAATCGACCGCAGAAGGGACGGAAGCGGATTATCAAGGTACCTATATCAGTATTATTCAGGCGATATGAATAACGAAAGTCGATGATAAAAGGCCGAGATTATGTTGATGCGCGTGTATTCTTTCAATCTGGCGATATTATAAAAAAATATATACCCTCGTCGGAACTCCGCCGTGACCCACTTTACAATATGATTACCATGCCCCACCTCGACGGGCTATCTATTAACATAATGACTCGCTAATATGCATTCTCATGTTTTTAGATGCTCCCCTTATATTATGATGAAAACGAATCAACTTAAAACTGTTATTATATGTTACAGTCTAATTTCGATTACTTTCTTATTATTTACGATTAAAAAATGAAATTAAAACAAGTCGAACAATGATCGATCACTTGGACCTCGATGTTTCGTGAATTGATTTAAAAAATCGATATTTTTGAAAAATCTTGTTCCCCATCCCTATTATACCTACTTAGAAGACTGATAACCTCGTCCGCTCGCCATACCATGTACACGGTCCAGTCCGTACGTGTATTAACAGCTTTATATTAAATCCTACATGCATTATATGGCTAGATTTTGGTACATAAGTCGGTACATTAGGTAGTATATGGAAAAAAGTAATGAGTGTTACTGTCAAACTATATATATGAATGAAAAGTTGCAATCAGACGAAATTGCTAAAAGATTCAATTGAACCTAAATCAGTGTACCGTTATTTATCTTTGGTTTTGTAAACACAACGGAATAAATTAATTCATTAATTATTAAATTGGATTTTGGATATTTAAATGGGATTCCTCAAGTTTGTACGAATGGATTGGAATATATAATTGATCATAAGTCATTGTTTAGAGTTAATTTTCCTGGATTACATTTATCACTTAAGTAGATACAATGCTAGCATGTTGAGTTGTAATTATTGGTTGGGGATTATTACATTGATATTTAGAGAGAATTAATAGTTTAAATCGGACGGTAAAATTGGAATATTATTTGTCTATCATAAAAACAAATTAAAATGTTAAATTACAAGATATGTTTCGGTTTTTTTATGTCTGTTTTAGAGATAATTTTTTATAAAAATTAATGTTCTAAGTTGTAAAAAATAAAGGTGAGCATTACAAGAAAACACAACTCCATTCCTTTAACAGTCAATGACCTATGCTTTATAAAATATAATTAGTATATATTTTTCTTGAATATTTCGTATCGTAAAAATAATTTAAAATATTCCCTACGTATTTAAGTTTGTAACAATTATTTAGATAATGTATGCCTAAGACGCATTAAAACTATTTATCATACGTTTCGTTTAAAAGCAAATTCGCAGATAAGAGAGTTTTTGACGGGATCTCAGTCTGTCATATAGCAGTTATTGTCTTTAATCCATTTGACTCTATATTGTTTAATTTTGGTGGCATTTTAAATAATACAGTTTGCTTATTGTGCACAGGTGAAGTGTGTTAGAAATAATGATTATGAAATCTTTATCAGAATATTTTGAGTTGCCACGGTAACTGCATCTTTTAGCAAGATGAACCACTCGTTGTGTTGGCCCTTAGAAACATTGACACAAGATTGAAAACATAACTTATCACATGAGGCTGGCTGAATTGTGGATATAAATTGCATATTACCATTCACCAAGAAGAAGATAGATACAGATAGACAAATCATTTGACAGTAAATGCATTAAATTTTTATAGCATTGGTTTAGTTTTAGATAATTAATAAATACTTACAACAGTCGAGTTTTCCATGTGGAAAGGCCCGTCAAGCAGGAAGGACGTGTACATCATGATCGTAGGGTGCACGAGATACGCGCAGTATGTAAGTCTACTTAGCGGTAATAATCCACGGTAGGAAAGGGCAGAGTTCACAAGACCACCGTAGCCGGTACAGCAAGATACTGCCACCCAGGCTACTGCTACACCCCATCCTGGAACATAGTATGGTGTGAATCTATTTGTATTTATACAATCTATATTGCATCACCACGGCTCCGTCATCGGAAGTACCGCCATAGTCAAGCCACGCCACTATCTTATTTGCCAGCTACGATATCTAGTCAAGTCATTATGACAGGGTAATGGCAGTGTGCTGCAAAGCTCACGCCGACTCTATTCAAGTCACTCTTGTAATAAAACTTGAAAAGAGAAACTCTGTTTACCTGAAACATTATATTTTGCCAGCGATAATAATAACAGGGCTTATTGAAGTTTTCGTTTATTTTTCACTTCTTTAACAATATAAAAAAAATTATAGAGGTCTGAGTATGTGCGCGCATCATGCCGTAATTACCGGATAGATTTCGATTTTTATTACTTTTACCTTTTAGATACTTGGTCCTTATCTAAAAAAATATATTGATGATATCTTCATTTTATGAACGAACAAACTAAAAACTACTGGACCGATTTGGATGAAATTTGGTATAGAGATAGTTTGAAATCCAGGGAGTGCCATGGAATAGTTTTTATTCCGAAAATAAACCAGGGTTAACCCCGCGGAGAGCACTTAGTGTTATATAAAGTTATTAAGATTTTAAGGAACCAAATTTAAAGATGTTTTAAACGTGGGAGAAGTGGGGCAAGTGTTACTGGATAAATATCTACTAAAAAAAATAAGGTTTTACTTTTGGGTTTTATCGAACAAAAAAATATCACAATATCTTCATTTGTTATATTGTTAAGGTAACAGACAGCGCAGATAAAGTTTCTGGTAATACAAGAAAGGTATTATTATTTAAATTAATTATCACTTGCAAAACGAAGTAAGATAGATTTCTATACATTACAATAACACAGAACTTTCAATAAATATTTATAATTGGTCTGCATAATGCTATTTATGTTTTCGTGATAAAAAAAAAAAACCAATGTTTTTGTATGTTTTCTATTCCTTCTCAATTAATAAGACATAATTAACAATTAACTAATTAATTGGTAGTGACAATGATAAAATAAGGAATAAAATTTATAAGTTCATTTCAAGTCTTAATTACTTTTTTTAGATAAAAGTTGTTCAGTGGTGGAAACATTTCATTTGTTAAGTAAGATGTAACGAAAGCTTAAACGTGTTGTAGTGGTTATTCGTAATGCATGACTCCAATAAAGCTCCAATGTGTTGTTTGCTGTTGCTTCATGTTTAATGTATGTGAAGCAGTGCTTAAGCTTCTGTTGCTTAATGTTCAACATACAAAGCATTATGCACTTAGTCGCGCTTTGGGATTTAATATTTATTGTTCTGTGATAAAATGAGATTTTTATTCATACCACTTTGAGTTAAAAGTTTTGTAAAATTAGCATTTATAAATTTCTAAAGTATCTAGTTTTTATAGGAATCGATGATATACATCGAGTGGTGCTAAATTACTAACTACTATTAACAATTTAAAGTAACCACTAAAACTAATTAATTTACTTCGAAAAGATCCATTACAAAAAATTCCGATGTTTATTACACATCATTATTGTTTTCAAATTGTGCAGACGCAAATTTTTGTTCAATAAATTCCGTATGAATATGTTTATATATCTTACAAGAAATAATAAATATAAGTGTTACATCAAACACCAAAATTAATGTAACATTTTCGTATGGAAGACAGCGCAATAAAATATATACGTAAGAGTGCTACATATTTTAAAGAGGCTCTTAAATTGAAAAATTGGGCTAATACGTGAACTTAATAGCGATGCATGTAGCAGGTGCAGATTCCGCTTCAGAAAACTTAACAATATTTTGTATATACAGTATTACAATGAGTTAGGTAATAAGTATTCTATAAGACGCAGAGTTCTTTGTACAAAAATTGGTATCGGATAATTATTTTAACATCAGTCACTGTTGTAAAAAAAAAACAAGTAAGGTTATCTAATGATAAGGCAATATCAATGTGATATTGAAATCAATACGTTTAATCCAAAATTACCACGTATCTAAAAAACACATTTGTAATGACATCGTCAGTTTGTCGTATCAAAATAATAGTTTTTCCCAAAATAGATATGAACGTATGTATATACGGTACTTATACCAAAAAAAGAATTTTTTAATTTTTTGTCGGTTATCTGTCTGTCTGTTCCGGCTAATTTTCAGAACGACTGGGCCAATTTTAAAGGCACTTTTAATGTCAGACTCTGTTTGTCCGAAAAAAAACTCTTTTTCGTAGTGCATAATTTTGTGACATATTCTCTATTTCGGTTACTTTTTAGTGAAGTTATGACAGTTGTCGGTATTGCCAGTAATGCTCAATATTGCAGAGTGTCGCTCACCCTCAGAGACCCACACTATAACTAGAGAATTCAATTACTAGTTTTATTCGAAACTACACGTCCAATAGAACACATATATTCTTTTACTACAATATATTGGATCAAGGACTACATATCCTATATACTTAGAATTTGATAATGATAAAATTATCAGTATACACTGGATACTATTTGCTAGTAATTTAAAATAAAAACCGCGCAAACCAATAGCGCCACAGGAGTACTTTCAGGGAGGTGCATCAGAATCTACACACGATAATATAAACGAATAAAAAATAATTTCAACATACATGCATTTTATGTCAATTAAGTTAAAATCAAATTTAAATATTTTACTTATTTGATTAGGTCACGCACATATACTACGTAATGTCTGTGGTTGAAATTTGCATTTAAACTAATCAAACATAAATTATATATTTTCATTTCTGACAGAAAGGGCGTCTATAAATGATTCGAGACAATCTTATGGAAAAATAATGTCAAAAAAACTACATTAGAACAAAATAGAATCTTGAAACCTTTTTTGGAGGAGTTCGGTAAAATGAATATACTTCTTCAGATGATAAATAAAGTTCAGTCCAAGAACGATGATGACTAACCAATAGATGAGAAACTACCGACAGTCGCCATAATCGTGGATGCCACACATCGGGCGGGTAGGGTCTCCAACGCGATGTTTCTATAGAAGACATCGTGTCGACGCGAGCTGAGCGCGAACCGTAGGCGACCTCTTCTATAGTAAAATCGGGTTGGTGTCCCTACACGCCCGCTTATGGCGAAACGATTAACGAGTCCCTATAACGGTTTTTTCATTAATGTATAGTGGACACGAAAATATATTTTTTATATTATACACATAAGATTTTCAGTAACACTTCCCTCAGCATTCTCTGTTTTTATTGTTAGTCATAAAGGCATTACCTTTACTACTGAATACTTTTATGATAGTTGTCTGTCCCGAGAAGTAATGTAAAAAACTTTTTTAATTAAAAAGAAAACCAATTTCAAATCAATAATATACTATAACAATTCACCAAAAAGTCTATAAATAATTACTTTAGTAATCTGCTTCGTTATAGAAATCAGATAACAAAGTGGTGTAACTGTACGTCTTTAATTATATTCCAATTTGATTAATTGTTCTTTAAAACCCTAGTTCTTTAATTAGTTTATATGTAATTATGATTATAAAAGCTAAGGCAGTTATTTCCATTTGTAAATGAGTAATTTGCTTAACTCTACCTGGGACCGACTCCAAAATTAACGAAGCAGATTATTAAAGTAATTATTTATTGACTTTTTATTGCATTATAATAGTTTATTCTTTTGGAGTCGGTTTTGTTTTTAATTTAAAAAGTTTTTTTTTTTCTACTTTTTAGTTTAAGTATGTAATTTTAGGTATAGCTGTGAAGCCTACTTCATAGCTTTGGAAACGAATATATGAAACACGTGTAAGTGCCTATAATATTCGAGGGTTTTTCTCCACTGATCAGATCGTGATCTGGTGGAAATGGGATCACCTCGGAAGTATTCTCCTTCGATTAAAAAAAAAAATGCAAATCGGTCCACAGGTGACGGAGAAATCGAGTAACAAACATACAAGAAAAGAAAATAAAGAACATACAGACGATTTATAAATTCCTCTTTTTGAAGTCGGTTAAAAAGATATTAAAATGTTAGGTACCTGTATGCCCCAAGCTGATATAGAACGCTGTCGGCCACACTTCGAAGAATCCGTCGACCATACTGAATATTAGGCTGCCGATTAGGGCTAGAGCGCACGGCCATCCAAGTACTACCATCCAGTAAGGTATCCTCACTTGACATTTTGTCTTATGTAGATACCAGCCGACTATCATACCTAAAAGTTGAAAATGATTATATCCATCGTCTATCCATCCATTCAACCGAGACGTCCACTGCCGGACATAGGACATAGGACTTCCTCAAAGATCCTCCACAACGACCGGCCTTGCGCCACCCGCATCCAGCCGATAAGTGTATAAGGGGGACGATTGATATAATCACCACGCTTGGCAGGCGGGTTGTTGAACGCAGTCAGGTGTTTGTGGTATTCAGAGGATGCTGCTACCCATTCCCTGGTTATCCCTTAGTCGCCTTTAGTACTACCCCATATCATTCCGTTGATGTCGTATATCTAAATATATACGTACATGCAAAGTCAAATCAGCTCAAGACATTTTCGCCTCTTTTCATTAACTGATTTCCTGTTTTTATTCGTTCAGTAATTATCGATCATTTTTTATTATAACAATAAAACAAATTTGGAAACAGCTTTTCTTACTCTATACTTATAAATAAAATTAAAGTGTCTGTTTGTAATGTGAAAATTATTATTTTTTTACCAAATAGATATGAATGCATATACGAAACCTATATAAAAATACAATTTTTTAAATTGTTGTCTATCTGTCTGTTTGTTTCGGGTAATTTCCGGAGCGGCCGGACGAATATTGGCGGAACTTTTTTTGCTAGATAGCTGAAGTTATTTCGGTTAACTTAGGTATTATTAATTTTTAAAAATAATTAGGGCTCCGCGTAATAAAATTAAAACTTATTAAAAAATTAATAAAATCCGATTCAATGCACAGTTTTACGGGGAAGTATTGAATTTATGAGAAATATTTTTACTTTATCGTAATACTAAAATAAATTAGGGTTCCGAGTAAAAAAAATAAAATGCAGTGAAGATATATGAAACGCGGGCGCAGCCGCGGGGACACAGCTAGTTTTCAATAAATCTTGATTTTTACGCCAAATGCTGATTTAAGAGCAGTTTGTAAAAATATCATATTTACTTAGACAGTGATTCCTGTATGAAGTATGGAATAATTTCAAATAAAATAAAATAAAAATAAAATGTAGGGTTGATAGAGCAAAATACCGACATAACCGAATCTCGGAGTTAATAAAATCTTACATATGAATTTTTGAAAATTACCGAGAAATCACCTTTTTCTAAATTAAAAAATTAACCCAGCGGTGGAGTAGGATTGTATCGGGATTAAATTATAAGAATATCCTTTTTTTCAAACTTACTAATGAAAAAAAAAAAACGATTATCCACGCGCGGACTTTATCACCGAAAAGTAATGGATTTGTCGATATGTAATATGTACACAAAAAAAAAATAACCTAATAAAAAGGAATATAACTACAAACAGTGGTAATAGCTAGTGCAGTAATCAGGCTAAAACGAATATGAACTAACAAAGTTACACGGATGCACACAACAGACGTAGTTAAACGCGAACACTTGTGTAGGGACAGGTCAGGGTGCAGTAATTACGCGTATATCAATCTGTTTGAAACGTATATTTGGCCATGTATTTCACAATGATAAATAACACTCTATGTGTTATCCGTGCCACTTCTCGATAACCACTCTCTTAAATACCCGATGGGCGAATAATTTATATTGTAACGCATGCAATACCTGTTAATAATATTCTTAACAAAACAAAATATGTAGACATTCTAAAATACGTTTATAAAAATATAGAAAATTCTTACATTGCTTATTGATTAAATCTAAAATTAACTACACTTCCGTTTATCTATTTTCCGGTTCCGGTTTAGAAACGTATACGTAAATTCTATTACAGTTTCATACTACTATACGAATAATTATCCTAACACTTGGATAGCGTCGCTAAATTAAACCATCAGCGGGTACATAATTCTGTTTGAACAACTGGAACGGTTCGTTAGATATCGACCGTATCCAATGATAAATTATTAATGAATTTCTGACCGCGTACGTTCCACCCAGAAACCGAGGAAGTCGATTACGTATAGAAAAAGAATTACCACTGCATTTCAAATGAAACTAATAGCATGTTTTTTTCATAGAAGTATTATTTTAGAATATTTTCATAATGTACATGTGTTTAGTAATTGCAAAACGTTTTACCAAAAAATATCGTACAAATTTGAGTACATACCTTTTCTATGAAAGGTTGTAAACTTTTGTGTGTAATGTTACAACAATTTCACATATATAGAACATAAGTCAAGAGTCAAGATATGTACATATTATAATATCGTTTATTTATTTATTTAAGTCCTTGAGTACTAACTTGGCGTTTACGCAAGCTTTCAATTGTTTTCCTATTGTCTCATTTTTATGGGTAATCGACACATTAATCTTTATTGTACACCATAAACACATAAGTTATCGTTTTTTATCTATACTAATAAATAAAATTGAAGTGTCTGTTTGTAATGTCAAAGTTAATTTGTTTTACTAAATAGATATAAATGCATGTACAATACTTATACCAAAAATAAAATTTTTGTCTGTCTGTTTGTAATGGGTAATTTCCGGAACGGCTGGACCGATTTTGACGGGACTTTTTTGGTAGACAGTTGAAGTTACTCCGGGGTAACATAGGATACTTATCGAAAATAAATAATTAGGGTTCCACGTAAAAAAAATAAAACTCCTAAAAATTTGAATAAAATCCAATTCAATGCAGAGTTTTAAGGGGAAGTGGTATAATTTATGAGATGAAGAATATATGAAACGCGGCCGCAGCCGCGGGCACATAGCTAGTAATATATAAAAAATCACCTCATTATAGGTTCTCATTTCAGTGACAATGAATTATAATATAATAACTCAGGACTATTTATTAATTCTTTCATTTTCCTTTTTGTAATAATATCTGTCTATGGTTTGGATTAGATAAACTGAACAATGTTTGTAGAACAAACCGTCAAACAAAAATAACTCTTTAATTTTTAATTACAAATTTTTATATACGGATTTTGTCATTTCATACACAAACCAATAAATCCTTTTTTTGCAACTATTTTCAAGTTTGTATATTTTCTATACTACACAGATTTTAAATGACAATATTGCCGAAGATGCTAAAAACTATGCTAAGGTTATATAGATTTGGTTCTCAAGTGATGTTACCGGCAGATGTCTATTGTCTATGTATGGTGACAGATTTTCATCTAGCTCGGTGAGAATTAAAACATATCATACTTTTTTTTATAACCTACTTCATAGCGATGTCCATCATTGCGTTTGCCTACATGTAAACTGAAATTATACACTATTTTATTTATTTAGCTTTATTATCTAAAGGTATCACTTTTTGTCTGTTACGGATAAACTAAAAAACTACCTAACTGATTTTAAAAATTCTTTCACCTATAAAAAGCTACACTAGTTAGAATATAACGTGCGAAGCCGAGGCCGGACGATAGCTAGATATCTAAAAAAAAAAAAAACATTTCTATAAATGAAACTATATAACATCGAGTGATCAAATACCAGCTTCAAGTTATCAAATACTTGAGGTCCCCTATTGAGTTTTTGTAGGGTCGCTTTTATGAGGGATTCACTGGTCTGCGAGAAGCAACTGAATTGTTACGAGAATTCGCTCTTTGAAAAGGATCACCGAAAACGTAGTAAAAAAGCCGATCTTTTGGTGTTACGAGATTCTATTTTTGATGTATATATAAATACGTTTGGATTTTTTATCACTACACAAAAAAGTAGACGCAGTTAATTATTTCATATCTCTTATATTCGATTCGTTGATGGCTTGTGTTCATTTTTTTCTCCTGAACATGTCAAAAAATAAAATAAATGGTTGGAAGGGGTATAATGAAATCTTTGTTCTTATTTATGAGGTATTTTATTATAATTAAAGAGCTCTTATGATTGCAATAAAATATATAAACTATTCCATCTAACTTTTACTCACGATCCATTGACGGCTAGTTTCACTATATGATCTAAATCTATTTTACCGAAATTATCAGTCAGTGTCCGTGAGTCCAATAATCCGATTTATTTTTGGTTTGATCTCAATCTTAACTTATAACATTCGAAAATCTGCCGTTAGCGATGTCTATAATATGAGTGAGATCAATCATCCATCCATTCAACCGAAAGACGTCCACAGCTGGACATAGGTCTCCCCCATAGATCTCCCCGACGACCGGTCTTACGCCACCCCTAGCGGACTCCCGCGACCTTCACCAGGTCGTAGGTCCATTTTGTGAAGAGCCTACCCAAGCTGAGTCTTCCTGTACGTGGCAGCCATTCGAGAACCCGTTGGCCCCATCGAGCATCGGAAATCAATTATATTAATAAAATTCTTGTATAATGTACGTAATAAAGTTTTGGTGGAAAAAGTTTTAAAAATATAATTTGTGTGATTTAATAAATTATTCGTGGAATTCGTACCTCTAAACGAATGTCTCTGACATACGTCCCCTTATTAACCTAAAAATTCAAATTTCGAGTACTACGATGATATATATGTAAGTAGAGATGATAAGTGGTTAGTTAACTATAAGTGATTTCAATGGTTCAAGTAGGTAAATAATAAAAGATTGAATATATTTTATGATTTGAATTTATTTTATCGTCTAGTTTTAATATTTTTTTATAAATATTTACATATTTCTTTTTCTTTGTGAATTTATATTTATTTGACATTAAACTAGTTCATTTTCATTATAAATCCAATTTATTTTAAAAGCTTGTAAATATTTACCGAGAATTAAAAAAAAAATGAAACATAGGCGGCGATTATTTAAATACATAATCCCAAAGACTATATAATATACTAGACTGATAATACAAAGAATCGTAACACGATAAATAATGATTACCTATTATGATGAGAGATGTCGTTGAGTATTTCTAATTGAATGTATCTATAATGACATCAGAATCTTAATAATATGAAAAAAAGAATTAGATTGCGTTATTTCCTAAGTCATCACTAAATGTTCGTAAGTTAACATATACCATTCGAGAACGTAACAATGGTGGAAAGGAATTAAACAAAATATAATTAATGAAGAATTACTTGTTAGCATCGTAATTTTTTAAAGCTTAAACAATGAGTAAACATAAGACACTCCTTACCATTTATACTTAACCATTAGCCCGTAAACAATATTCATTATTTAGAATTTATGTAGAAAGTACACGTATTCGTTTAGACACAACAATTTCATACTGAAAATCTATTCTCAATTCAATTGCGGTCGAGGTATCAGATTCGTTTATGCTCGTACGGTTGTTATAGGGGCTACCACTTACCGACTAAATAGGGTCCGATTCTCGACCACGGCTTATCGTAAAGCGGGTCGAACATTTCGAACGGCTCCTGTATCCGCGCCTTATACTGGAGCCAAACGGATATATATATTGTTGTCGCCCACGAACTCACCAGGATTATTCCCAGCGATGTCATGGCGAATTTTGGATGCCTGTGGAGAAAATATACAATCAAAATTCTGGTATTTTCATTCACAATATCGTTGACGTCACTGGACTAATTCTACTTTAAACTGTTTGAAACGGTATTAGCAAAGTATTATCAATTATATTATTATTATGGATCTCCGTAATTATCGATTGTGTTCACAAGAAACCTAAAGATCGATATAAGTCACATCAATATTACGATTTTAAATAGATAATGAGAGCTTAATAGGAATATATTTATTACTAGTTTTCAACCCGCAGCTTTGGCTACTTTCACTATAAGATTTGAAATTACATTCTTCTACAAATAAAACAAATAACTCCTTACTCGTCTATGACTTAGTAGTACCTAATTGCTGGTGCTTAACCCTCATTTTCAAAGCCTTGCCTTCCCAAAGCACCCAGAGCGTACAAATTTTGTAATCCATAGAGTAATTATGCTGTTTCAATTATAGAATGTAATAATTTTTTATAACAATGTTTATGAAACAAGACATGCAATGAAAGGATATCCCTTACGTCTTGGATTTATAAAATTCATTTAACTTATGGACACATCCAAATCGGTTAGAAGAAGTTTTGTGAAGTTTACCATTCTCGATCACTCCCTTAGGAAATTAATTTTGAAAAACGCCAAAATACGTTTCCATTCATTGTTACGTAGACCATTATAACTAAGTTTTTCCATGTAAATATTATTCATAGCACAAAGTTTCTTACTTCCTTTCTTCCATCGGGAATTCTATTTTGAATACCAAATAAAATATATAATTCATTAATGGTGTCGCAGTATGTTAATCTTTAAATTTGACATGAAAATAATCATTTTACATACTTCTTCTACTACTCTTTTTAGCTCCTTAGGGAACGGATTTCGAGAAATTGTAAATTTCAAATAAGGAAATAGATTGAATTTAAGATTGAGAGAAGTATAGACCTTAACTGTTAACTTAAAAAAAAAAAACAAAATAACACGTAATACAACACTTACTTTATTGAAATTAATAGAAGTATTATTCCAACGATATAAAACTGTGTATCGTTCGCCATATACCAGGACCATACCATACACATTTCGCTCTGCGGGTACAAGTTGTTAATGTACAATAGGTTCCTCCACCACCATTTATCGCACGTAATGTGATCGAAGATAGCCGGCTCGAAGACGGAACGATCGTGAGTGTATCTCAAAGCGATCTCATTTACGCCGATAACGAACGCGTACGCCGGCGTCAACCTCACGATCCGGTAAGAGAGTAAAGTGAAGAAAGACTTTAGATTCCCAAGAATCTCTTTTAGAGAGTAAACCTTACTCGGTCGGTCGACTTGTTCATCTTTGAAAGATTGCTGGCTTATGACTGAGATCGATAACGCTGAATTCGTGTATCCGTTTATGTTTTTATTGATGTCCTGCGGATTTAGTTGTCCAGTTTTCTTTGACTTATTATCCTCTGTTCTTAAAAAGAGAATTGTAACGAGTATTCCGCTGAAAATGTAATTGTTTTTTTTTTTAATAATGTCGATTAGTAGCTAGTCTCCAAATACACATAATTTCTAAACATATTATTGTAAAATAAACATCGAATCAATCAATAAAATCAACAATCAAAAATCAAAAATACTTTAGGCAATTTATGTCATGATAATGTCAAAATACTTCCCCAACGGTTTCGGAAAACAGCCCAGTCAACGAGAAAAAACCGGCAACATCCTCGAACTCTAGTAAGTAGTATAAAAAATAATTTATTATCTATGTAATACTAGCGACCAGTCCCGGCTTCGCACGGGTACATAAAAAGATAAATAAATAGTTTATTTTCGCAGCCCACCTCTAATAATGAGCAAACTTTTGATACCCTCAGTTACATTATTATTATTTTTCACGATTACTGATATCTAAATTAAAGAAAAATGTTACTCCCTATGTCACTTGGCGATAGTGTAGGTTTCTGTAGGGGATATAAACTATACTAATAAATAAAATTGGAGTGTCTGTTTGTAATATCAATTTTTTTTTACTAAATATCTATACCAATAATACAATTTTTTCGGGTAATCTCCGGAACGGCTGGACAGATTTTGACAGGACTTTTTTGGTAGATAGCTGAAGTTACTCCGGGTAACTTAGGGTACATTTAATTCCCGAAAATAACAAAGGGTCTGCGTAAAAAAAATTAAAAGTCATACAAAATTGAATAAAATCCGATTCAACGCGCGGTTTTACGAGCAAGTGCTTGAATTTATGACAAATATGAATACTTTATCTTAGTACTAAAAAAAAATTAGTGTTCCGTATAAAAATAAAACGAAGAGAAGAATATATGAAACGGCTAGTTTTTAAAAATAAATTGAGTAGGTGTTGAGTTTATCGATTACAAAAAAAAAAAAAACAATTTTACTGGTTTACATAATAATTCATATTAATGTTATTGTAATATGTATGCGTCATACATTTCCGGTTAACTTTTTAATATTTACTCTTCATTTTAAATTTATTTAAATACGTATATTTAGTGATTTCTGAATAAACATTTTCTCTCTGTTGTTTACATTTATGTGCGGAATTTTACGAGATAACTTGACGTAATGCCCACATTAGAGGGAAACTACACAAAAGTCATAATTAAAGTTCCAGGTTTGTAATCGAGTTTTAGTTTACACATGAATGAGTAAGTTGATAAACTCTTAATTAATCTTAAGTTAAAGCTAACCCTTTGTGTTTAACGAAAAGTTAGGGCATAATCTGCGACTGTTAAAAAAGTAAATTATATATAAACATAGGAATTCGTTTAAACAGATTTGCATGCATTCTGATTAAAATATAAAAAAACACACATCCACAAACACGCAAACGCACACACGGGTTGTTCAAAGTGCACGTGTTAATTATAATCTTAACTTTTTGTTTCCCCTTCCCATTAAAAATGATGACTTCATTTATTTATCTGGGTGTTATTTTGATGGAATTACGTTGTTTATTCGTTGTTATTGTGTTTGTTTATTCTATTCTACTCTATAACATTTTATTTTGTTTCATTTTGTTCCATTCTAAAGTGTACCACAACTAAATAAAGATGTTGTAGTTTTTACGATCATAGAATAAAAATTACCACGAAGATTTGTGACAACAAATAATTGACAAACGTCAAGCTGTTTTGCAAGCATTACAATTATCTTGGTATAAACAATCAAGTTAATTTAAAAGGCAATTGGACAAGCGTTCATTACTCGGTGGCGTAGTTGTATTACGATGCGACTGCCGTTCTGAGGTCTCGGGTTCGATCCCCGGGTCGAGTCAAGTGGTATTGGGTTTTTCTACTCATTATCATCCCGGAGTTTGGAATTTGTGCCCGATATGGCGACAGGCTCGCCCCCTGTCACATCTGGGACGGAACTAAGCTCGGCGGAATGCGGGTGGTGTAGTTCGCTATTTCACCTCTGCCTAACCCTTCGGGGATAACAGGCGTAACCTTATGTTATGGTATGTTATGTTATGTCATTACTATCCCAATTATTATTATTATGAACAGAGTATCTACTGAAGAAGAGCTTATAAAACAATTTTTCTGTACGAGTTTAATTTTTCAATACTACTGTTTTTTTTTGTATTATAATAGCCGTTCACACACATTAGATGTATTGTAAAATATAATATCCCCTTAAATAAAATTCGTGTTCAACATGATATATACTACAACTTTTTAATAAAATGAAAAAAAAATTATATCATATTTGGTTGATGGTATATCTCCTGTTTTTTTTTTAACATTTTTTGTTATCATTTATATTTAAAATTCTTAAAAGCAATATAATTTACTTGCCGTGTGGTGCCGGCTTAATAATAGTACCACAGCATATCTTCCCGTGGGTGTCGTAAAAGGCAACTAAGGGATAAACCAGGGGAAGGGCAGCAACATTCTCTGAGCACCACAAACATCTACTGCGATCGCCAACCCGCCTGCCAAGCGTGGCGATTATGGCAAATCTCCCCCTGATCTTTGGGGGAGACCTATGTCCAGTAGTGGATGTGTTTACGGTTGAGTGAATGGATGGAATTTACTTAAAGCGGACTTAAACTCACCTTGACAAAGTAAAATAAATAAATATTGTTCATTAATAATAATTGTTTGTAACAAAGTCAGTAGTGCATGTGCACTTATGTAATAGGGTATGGGATTTAAAATTATATTTAGAATTAAGGTCTGTATTTTTAGAAATAAATAAACTATGAAATGAAGTAAAATATCTCGTTTTTGTTTTACTATCTATTTAATAAAAAAAATTAAACTGACGAAACGCTGTTGACCAGAAGGGCCTTGACGTCTTCACCGGACTTTGAAGCGAGCGCTTAAGCACTCAGCCTAAAAATGGTAGTCAGCGCAAGGGCACCAAAATGGTACGCACCTCGACTTGACCTGTTACCCGTGATAAAAATTCCGCGGAATCTAATCCGCGCTAACCGAAGGAGCGCTAAAGTATGTGTGTGCATTATGATGCGTGTGATGCGTGTGATGCTAGTGCATGCAGTGTCACTGTATCGCACTGACAGCGGCCACATGAGCTTGCCTAGATGGGGAGATTTTATTATTAACCGACTTCAAAAAGGATGAGGTTATCAATTCGTCTCTATGGATTTTTTTTATTTATTTCGCGTTTTTTTTTTTTTTTCCGTCAATTTTGGACCGATTTGTAAATTATTATACATATGTTATATACATTTTTAAGCAGTTTAAAAATTCGCACATTTTTCTACCACCTACGATTTTTAAAAATTTACGTTCATCCCTTAATCTTAAAAATCTTCCTAACTTTGTTAATTTTGGCCGTAAGAAAAAAGTCATGTAAAATTTTTAGCTCTACACAATTTATTTAAACTTTTTGCTCTTTCTTCTAATAATTGCGGAAAAAAAAACACGCGAAAATTTTGATTTAAAATATTATTTGATTGGATTAGCTCCCGTTTAAAAATTGTTAATAGTATTAAAACAAAAGAAATACCGAAGTTCCCAGAAATAGATTAATAAAGTGATTATTTATTTACTTTTTAATGCATTTTTATACTATGTTCTTTCGAAGTCGGTGTTGTTTTTAATAAAAATAAAACTATTACCTGATCACAAAGAAGGTGTCGACGCAGTAGGATGCATTACCGACGGATTGGTACCAAAAACTACGTTCCGTGATTACTCTCATAGCTTTATTGTCGGCCACGTAGAATATAGTTAAATAAGTATGCACCATAATTACCCATAACACTGATAAGAATCTGGAAGAAAACATTAAAATTACTATACGAATAGTTACATCGCTTAAGTGATATGATAATGTAGACTTTCATATGAATTCATGAATGAATATTATTAAGTAATGGCAGTTGAAGCAATTCTCCGGGAATATAAAAATTTAATGCAATTTGCAGTTACATAAATTGTAATTAATTTCTGAGAATGCTAGCAGTTTATTAAAATAAATATAAACTCTTCTTTCTTGGTTAGTTTTAACATTAGAAGAACAAATAAATAATAGCATGTAACCTTTGTATGTAATTAAATAAAACGTCTTAGATAGTTACTTATTATTATTTTTAAAATACGAGGATAAGTTACTTATATAAGTATATAAGAAAAAACTTTTCTTTTTTTTAAATTTATTTATTTAGTCCCCTTACATCTCAGACATAATCCGAGTTGTTTACTTTTTTTGTGGCTCATCAATTGTTTTGAATTTGATAATTCTAAAGTTATTATAAATAATTTGGATAATTTAAATATCATTTTAGTTTAATACATTCACTATAATTATTTTATTTTATTTGTGAATCTTTCTATCCCTCTTTCTTTTAAGAAAAAAACCTTGACTACGAAGCTAAGTAGGACAATATAATACCATGATTAACGTGATTATTTTAATTCCCGAAATAAAATTAAACCACTTGGGTATTAGCGTACAACAAAACTAATATTTTTATTCAAGTAAGTTATATTTATTAGGTTCTACTTTATGAAAATAGATTGTTTATTCTTCACTCAGAATTCACTATTAAATACGTTATCGTATATCATTAATTAAATTCTACAGGTATAAATGTACCATTTATCATACTTTCATATAATAACCTTTTGTATCCGATACAATATTCCAACGTCACATACAAAATTTGATAGGGCCACGATTGAATTGGCTTTTGTCCAAACTCAATTAAATCATAATTGAGTTTATCGTTCAGAACTTATTTCGTTGAGTTCACTGGTAATGATGAATTTCCACAATAACGAGTACGTAGGCAATTAATGAAATGACTGTAGGGATTGATATTTTGTGATTGTTATTTTAATTATATTATTCCAGAACTAGCTTCATTTCTAAACTAGCTAATGCTGTTGGCCGGAGGGGCTTTTACAGCTTCACCGTGACTTTGGAAGCGAGAAATTCCGCAGAATTTTTAACTTACCTAAACCCTATTTTTTTTATTTAATAATAAAAAAGGTACTTTACAGGTTCTATGTACCTGCGTATTGTGTGCAGTGTTGTACGCGAACTGTTCAAAGAATAGTTTCTAATAAAGAGATTGCATGATATAGCAGTTTCATACCTACTTAATTATTATTATTTTTTTTAAATTGAATCACAAAATCCATTCTTGGAAATATAAATATAAAGAAATAATGATAAATATAAAGTGGTACGGATAATATAAAATGTAAAAACGGTTTCAAATTGTCCTCCTAGCTATGGACTCATAAGTTAACTTAAATAATAATAAAAAATGGAATTAAGAATTTTCGAAAATTTTGACGGTCATTCTTACATTTCACTACTGTTCCCGTTATTCAATATTTCAAGGATTCCAAGTACTGTCGTAATGGAGATGGAACGAGTGATAGCAATCGTATTCCGTACACTATGCAAGAAAGCGTAATGAACAATTAACATCTTCCATTTTTAAATGCTGTTTTGGGGCGCTTATCTTTTGTTTTATACTGGCTCGGAAAATTGACTGCACTTTCTTCTGATGTTAAATATATACAGTCTAAGCACGATGGTGACCGTCGGTAGATAAGAATCAGACCCCTGATATCTATCACGGCTAAAAAGGTTGATATGGATATATAGTTGCTGATCCATGAATAAGACGCGTAATTACCTTTCACTATGGCGGGGGTCTCACAAGTGGAGAGTGGTTACGGCGATCTAGCCGGGCTTAATTGTTTTTTATCATAGTAGCTTGACAAAGTGATGGCCTTGTGGCTGATGGAAAGCACACTGGAATCCTGAAACAGTGGCGACTAGCGAGAGATCGGTTATCCTTCGTCAGTCGTCCCTGTGATGCCGGCTTGCACAGATATCTCTTCACGCTACGTTGGAAGGACGTGATGTTATAGGAAGGAGGGAATACATCGACCGGAAGACTGCTCCACAGCTTTACAGTAGGGCAAAGGTATGATGAATCGAAATGTTTGATTCGTGCCTGGATGGAAGTTACTGTAAAGCTGTGGCTCCGAAGCCCAGCGTGTGTGGTCCCATTATGGAAGGGAGAGAAAGGGATCAGATTAAACAGATCTTCAGGGAAAACGTCATGATACAGACGGTAAAACACGCTTAACGAGGCAATGTCTGACCTGAAGCGGCTCCATGAATTTAGTATCGTGTGATGAATTTACTAACGTCTACAAATTGCCCTACCGCCTCGATAATTGCTGGATCTACAATGGCTAGTCTCGACGCTGATCATGACATGCTGAAACGTTCACTAAGGTGCGTTTTTGTGCCATATGTATGGTAGTCACGAAAACCCTACCAACACTGCAAAGTTCATTAATCTTATTATCCCGTGAACATTCCGAACCAAACTTTTAACCTTGTCTCTACAAGGTGTGATCTTGTGTTAGTTACGAAATACATTATTCATGTATCAAGCGATCAAATCCACTTTCTAGTCTAATGATGCTTCAAAGGTCGTCCAGTCAAATACTCTTTCGCAACACAATCGTTTAGGTTGCTTCGATGAAAAAAAGCTGGTTTATTTATATCTGTGGCTTCAACCGAATAACTCAAGGAACAAAGAATAATTGATAAGAAGATTGCTTAAGATTCAAGGTTGATACCTTGGTAACAGTATATGCAAATTTAATAAATTAAAAAATTTACCAATCCCGAAATCTTCAATGTAATTATCCTACTCATAAATAAATAGACTCATAAATAGACAGTCATTACCACGTATTATAAATCGATTTAAAAAGAAACTCCTACGTTTATTGTTTTTTTTCTTAACTTACTAATAACTTCAGTGTTTTTAATATTTTTGTTTCTTATACTTAAGTTTCTTTTTTGCGAGAATGTGTATTTATTTATTATCGTAACTAGAAATAAATTTATATTATTATACATCGTTTATTTGTGATACGGATGATATTTCTCAAAAGTTATCATCTAAAAGTTTTGTATTTTTTTTTTCTTTAAAAAAGACAAAAGTTAGTATTCGAAATTCAAAATTTATCAGTTACGTCATCATTGTCGGAAATGTACGAAACGTTGTAATAGTTATAATACCTCATCCCGTGTAGACAAGTGAGCGCGCCGTCATTCGGTGAGTCGGTACTGAGTATAGTACGTCCATTTGACAATATGGAGAAGGATAACAGCACTTCTGACCACACCCCTGCGAACAAAACACCCTCAAAGATGTATACGTACCCTTTTTCAAGTTGCTTTTGTGTGTGCGTATGTGATTACAATGTGAAAAGTCTTTCATTCATCTTCTTTTTTTTAGATATAAAATAAGTCTAAATCGACTTCTGCGGCTTTTTGTTAAAAATAAGTAAAAAAATGTAACATTCAAATTTTTTTTGTCATAAATATATAAATGCAGGTCAGATACCTATATGAAAATAAATTACAAAGTTGACACAAAAGTCCTGGTCACGGTAATAATGATTTTAAAATCGCATGGTGATAGGGAATTTTCTAATGATCCCCTCCTGGGTAGCTACCACCCTCAAGTTGAAAAAACCTGTCGCCAAATACCAATAGGTGTGTTCCGGCATCATCATTTGAGAACCAGTACCTCTAGGCTTAGTGTGTTTACAACAATTCATTCAACAATAACAATTCGATGATTTTAAAAAGTTTAGTTGAAAAATCGAATAAATATAATATTTTGTTTTTTTTTGTAAAATTACACAACGAATTATGTGAACGAGTTTTTTGTGTATTTAAAATATTTAAAAAAAAGAATATAATTCACTTAAATAAGTAATACCATAGTTAAATTTAATTAACCCATATTTAGTCTTAGCACGGAATCTGTTTTATACCTAACCCATTTCCGAGGTTCTGAGCATAATCCAATTACGAATACATTTAATACGAACTGTTTTCTCTCTGCTGCGGTTTACTTCCATTTATCTAGGCTCAAGTTTAACCTATTTACGGTTAGTAAATCGAGTAGTGGTTTGGTTAATATCGTAAACAATTAATTTATGTCGTCCTTTCGAACCTACTTATCTTTACTTCTTCATCTATATTATTAGTAAGTTTAGCTTGCGGTTTATACAAAAATGACTTTACTGATTTATGAAACTTGTTAGAAATACGTTTAACCTATAAAACATGATCCATCAAGTTATCAATGATACTGAGAGAGCGTTTTTACGAACAAGTTTGTTGGAAAAGTACATTTCATTACAAACCACTTAATTTGATATGCTCTATTTATTAATTGAAAATTATTATTAAGCAAGTGCAACCATATATAGTAATTTTTTCAAAATATAAAATTGCAAATTCCCCGGGTTGCATACAGAACGCGAGGCACTTGAAAATTAGTTAACCAATTTGAATGTAGAGGTCAGATTAATAGATAAAACTTAGAAGGATTTATGTTGTATATTTTTGGGTTTTTTAGGCATCTACTAGTAAAAATTAAAAAAGAGTGCATTTTAATGGCACCATGATACGTGAAACCAGGGGGGTGCTTGGCGCGATTTTGGTTTGTCATGTAGTCGTCCTTGTTTTTAATTAATTATCTTGTAGTGTTTGACTGTATATTATGTAACTTTGGTGGCATTTTACGTGATATAGTGTAGTTATGATGCACAAGTGTAGTGAAGTGAAATTAATGACACGGAGCGTGAATTCTGAAATGTCCCAATCATTCCCGTTGTGATTGGAACAGAAGGTCGCCATTTTGTTATCGCCATTTATTAAAAGTGTTCTTAACGTCTGACTTGGCTGAATGATCTACTAGTAGCTCAACCTTTTCTTTAAAAAAAGGAATAAATGGAACAAAAAAAAATCTATGATACCGTATATTTCATATCATAATTTAATCATTTACATTGAAAATTTTACGGTTCTGTTTTATAAATAACCCCTTGAGTACTAGCCTGGCGTTTACGCTAGCTTTGCATTATTTTCCTATTGTCTCATTTTTATGGGTAATTGACATTCAATTACCCATAATTAATTTAATTTTCGCGAATATGTATTTATCTGAGTCAATCTCTTTTTTTCTTTAAAAACGTTTATTCATTTTTTGTTTAAAATAATACTTATGCAAATAATATCTAAATTGGAGAGAATCTTAGAGCAACTTATTAATGAATAAGTTGTAGTAAGTACCCTAGTATTTCTCAAGAAAACCTTGCAAATATGTTTAGTTGGGATTCAATATTATTTTATCGTACTAAAACAAATAAAAGTGGATTTTTAATACTTTGGAAGGTGCAGTTAAATGTTTCAAAGTTTTGTTCTGTATAAATGTACAAGATGTTAATATCCCAGTTATGCTATTAAGCTATGTTCTATTTTACTTTTAAGATTATTTCTCGAGTAAAAACCCATTAATATTATTAATGCATTGACAGACAGACAAAGACGTTGCCTATTATAATGGATCCATCCATCCATACATGTGAATATGTGTCGTTGTATATTATTTAGAAAGAAATGTTAGATGAATTAATTGAGTTCGAAATCGAAATAATTAATTTATTATTATAGTAATGAATACAATATTTTATTCTTTATTCGTCAACACTAATATTTTTTTCTTCTTCTTGGTTAATGGCAATCTGTGATTTGCATACACAATTCTGCCACTGTCGTGTGATAAGTTATATTTTCAATCGTATGCCAATGTTTTTAAGCTCCAGCAAAACGGGTGGCTCGTTTTGCTAGAACACAGAGTTTTCGTGGCACCTCAGAATAAACGCTTCGTGTTATTACTTCCAATACACTTCACCGGAGCACAATAACCAAACTGTATCATACAAAACACATAATATAGGGTCAAATACGCAAGTTAATGGAGTAAAGACAATAACTATTACATGACTGACTAAAATCACACCAAATACTTCACTAATATTCATAGAAAATATATTGTTTTCTTTTAAGAAATATAAGTATTTTTGTTAATGCCAATTATGAAAATATAAAACAACATATTATAGCGTTCGTACTTTTTGGTAACGCTACATAGATATTAAGCTAAAAAATATATAAAATATCTTGTTTAAATTAAAGGGAAATAAATTAAAGTAGAAGTAACAACAGACAATTCAATAATTAAGAAATGAAGACATATTTTGATGAGATATTAAGATTAACTATAATCGACTATAAATTTCGTTCTCATGACTTTGAACATTTGTAACTGTAAACTTTTTAATTTATTCACTTAAATGGAATTGTTTAACTTTTAATATTTGCAAAAAAACTTTATAAATATGCAATAGAATGTTTATTATCAATGGTATTTAAGTAAATAATATATTCAGATATTGTTTGTAACAAATTAATATATGAAGTTTTGTTTATTATTGTTGGAAAAAAAATAGTCAAATGTCTATTGAAAGAAAATTTTTGATGGTACCTTAGTTTGTCATCTTTTAGACCTCTGTTTTTAATTAATTCACTTACATTATTTTATCTTATATTATGTAATTTCGGTGGCGTTTTACTATTCCGCTTGGTTGTTGTGCACATGTAAAAGTGTAGCAAATAATTCTTATAGGTCTCAAACATTCTCAAAAAGTTTTAACAAACGCCCGCCATTTTGTTAGTGTTGTATGAAAAGTGTAACGTCAAACTGGGCTGCATACACTAGTACCTTTGCATTTCTATTTGATTAATTACAATGTTGATTATTTGATATCATCCGTATTATTGTTGTTATGTAATTTAATATTATTAGCAGAATGATTTATATAAGTTTAGGAATGGCAATTACATTTGATATTACAACAGTCATACATACATATATGTATGTTTATAAATAGCTATATTAATTTGATAATGGTATTAGGAGGTATATTGTACTAACCGCAGGTTTCCCGTCTAAACTCTTTGTCTCCTTTGTTTGAGGTCAATTTTCCATCTTCTTGCGGCTGAACATTATTAACCTATAACATTAACGTGTGATTATCATAATGATATTATAGAATGTAACAAAGGCTAATGTATTATAAATAGGTTATCCAATTTGCCCAAAAGAGTAGCATTCCCTTATACGATAGTAATTTTAGAAATTTGTTAGTGGCTAGATTATTTTAAATTATAATTTAGGTATTTTTTGTCATAAACACTATTTTATAATTCAACGGTTTGCGTTTACTTTATTAATTCTGTTTCATTAATTTGGTACTATTTTAACGATAACCATTTTTCAATGACTCGGTAAATTGAGCAATTAAAAAAGTATAAGACCAATTTTTTGGTGATATGATTATTAGATATTGGCCATAGATTAATAATTCGTTATATCACTATAACGGTTATTTATTTATACTAATAAATAAAATTGACATGCCTGTATGTAATGTCAAAATTGCAACTGTTTACTAAATACATATCAAAAAGTGTATGGTACCTGTACCAAAAACACAATTTAAACAATTGCCTGTCTGTTTTTCTGTCGGTATATATGTCACCCTGATTGTTCCGGCTAATCTCCGGAACGGCTGATTTTGACGAAACTTTTCTGGCAGATAGCTGAAGTTACTCCGCGTAACGTAACTACTTTTATTTTTTGGAAATAAATAGGGTTCCGCGAATAAAAAATCCGATTCAATGCACAGTTTTACTGGCAGGTATTGAATTTGAGAGAAGTATTTTTGCTTTCTCTTAGTACAAAAAAGACTTAGGAAAATTATTAGGGTTCGTGTAAAATAATAAAAACTAATTAAAATTTCGTCAAAATACGATTCAATAGACAGCACCATCATTATTTTTTAACGAGTATTTAATAACTATATTATTCAGTGAAGAATATATGAAACACGGTTGAAGCCGCAGGCACACAGCTAGTTATTCAACATAAGTATATCAATATTTTGACATAATACGTGGCTCATTTTAATAATAAGTAAATTAATTACTGTAACTGAAGTAATTTCAATTTAATTAAAATCGCGTCTTACGTATAGGTATTTCAGTAATACAATTCTGAGACATTGCCAACGTTATGTTCATTTACTGAATAACAATAAATCTTTGGACGATAAATAATCACTTTTCAACAATCTTGACAACAATTTCAGATCGTCGTACTTTGAGTTTGATTTCTAAAGAGTCTTTTAATAAATTCAATATTCACTACCGTAACAAATGTAGGTAGGTATGTAAATTACTTTTATGATCAATTTTACATCAGAAAAATATTTATGTGTATCTAGTGTAAATGAAATCAACTAAATATAAGCCTAAAATTACAGTTTACATCATAATCTATGTTGTTTCATTTCAATTGTGGAGCTATTATATTTACAAGCAAAGATTAGACATTAGTTATTCAGAAACACGTTCCAGGCCACTTTATCTCAACTATGAATTGTTCGTACTTGAATCTCTGAATACGTGCGAAGATGTGAGCGACATTAACAGTATTGTAATATTTAATTGTGCTTGAGTACCTAGTTAGCAACTACTGAACGATAATTTAATATTGAATCATATCAAAATGATAGGTAAAAAAATATACATCGTTCGAACTCAGAATCGTGTGAAATATATCAATTGTATTTTTTTTTGTAGCCGACCGAGCAGTTCATATCGCAGCGGTGATGAAACGATACAAATTGAAAAATTCATTGAGCCGGTGAATTGCGCGATAGCTCTTAGCTGTCGGTTTGACGGGCCGTTGGATTTTTCCTATACTATTCGTATTGGTTTTTTTTATTTCGTCTCTTGCTTCAATTTATTGAATACGATATACAATATTGAATATTAAATACTATGAATTGTGATTGATTTTTATTTCCATAGAAACTTATAGTGCAGTGATGGTTCCTAACCTTTTCTTGATTTCCTTTGATTTATTTGTTGATAACAAGGATTGTGAGGAACTAGAATAAACACTGAATCATTTTCAAAATAGACTTTATCATTTTAATAGAAAATATTTTTGGTATCAAGTTATATTTTGAATTAATGTGATTTTTGAGCTCGCATATTGTTCACGAGTTTAATATTATTTCACAAAATTACTCTACCAAATGCATGTGATGCACATTGCTCGACATTTGAAATCGTTCGCGGTTAATATTTTAACTCCTACGAGACCATTGGTTAGAACTCATTGACGTAATGTGAAGTCGGCACACTAATTTAATTGAATTTTGTTTAAAATAGTTTTCAACCAGAACGTATTCTGAAAGAGCGTCAGCATTTTCACGTTGTAATAATAATATACCATGGAACGTAACCTTGATTGAATTATAACTGTTATTATATAAAAGGTTACCTGGTAAATATTTATTTTATTGTAAATCTGTTGATAGATAATTTACCATGTGCATGCTCCACTAATATTAATTAGTTTCCCTCGTTTTTCTACATGTTTATTACGTTATACTATTCTGTATACCTATTACTTCAAAAATATCGTATTTCAAGTTATAATTCGAACATAAAATATTATCAAGTTGAATATTTTGAAACCAAAAACTTTTTTTTTAAGTATTATTATCGACCATCGACAAAAAATTCAACCACACTAGCAACTATGCCATCATCGACAATTCATTGAATATAAGTGATAGAACCAGCAGCTTCTCTAGTCCCTGTGGCGCCCGTGTGCCATCAATTTACTGGCGCTCTTTGAGAGCGTTCCTGCCCCGAGCGACGCATCTTTATAGGCGTCACGACGGTCGCTCGGCGCTCTCCTAAAACTCAGTATTATAAGTAAAGCCGGTTCATGATATAGAACAATTATTAATTTAATTAAGATACACAGAGAGAAATATAAATACTAGGAAATAGCGTTTAGTTCAAAATAAGACAGCTCAAAGTAGAAACTTCTGTACAAACCAAAGTACCAACAGGTCGTTTATGGTTGCCATTGTGCGCCAACTCTAAGTCTCCAGATGCAGCGGCTATTCTGTACCGACGTTCCAAGTACCCTTCGTATAGTGAAGCGAATAGCATCAAAGCACCCACAACCATTGTTACTGACCTATTAAAAAAAGAAAAGAGACAAATAGAATACTCCCAAAAATTCTTTTCCTCTCTCTGTTTGCCATTAATACATAAATAATATATATTTTTAAAGTAACTTAACCATAAGCACATATTTTAAGTAACACTAGTTAATTTTAATATAGTAGCTAATTAATATTTTTTTATTATAGACTAGTAGTACGAATAAACGTTATTTTATGCTCGAGTTAACTTTTAGAATCTGAGACGTTGTTTTAGTAGTTACTTTGCTATTCGGTTTGGAGACAAATCGAACAAATCAAAGATCATAAAAATCGGGTTTTTTGAGTTATAAACTGTATGACTAACTCGACTTTATTTTATACATAGAGTAATAACGCTAATAGTGATAGTTCCAAACGAAAATTCGCATAATATTATAATATAAATTAATATTATATATATTATATGTGGGTATGTGTAAGCGACACGGAATTTCGAAATCACCGGCATCTAACGAAAGACCTTATATGTGGCCAAGTTAAAAGGGCTTCACTCCACATCTGACTACTGTCATTCTGAGTATTTTATTTCTACGGTTTTATATAAGTATTATATTAGATAATTGTATTAAATTATTATTGTTCATATAAATAAACTAGCTGCGTGCCTGGGGCTGCACCCGCGTTTTATATATTCTTCACTGCGTTTTATTATTTTATACGGAACCCAAATATTTTTAGTACTATGATCAAGTAAAAGTATTTCACATAAATTCAAGCACTTGCCCGTAAAAAAATATGATTTTATGAGTTTTAATTATTTTTAGTTATTTTCGACAATTAAAAGTACCCTAAGTTACGCGGAATAACTTCAGCTATCAAACGAAAAAGTCCCGTAAAAATCGGTCTAGCAGTTCCGGAGATTACCCGGAACAAACAGACAAAAAATTTTAAAATTGTATTTTTGGTATAGGTACGTATATCATTTCTATGTACTAAAAAAATAATTTTGACATTACAAACAGACACTTCAATTTTATTTATTAGTATAGATAGGTGTATATTTGAATATAAAATCGAAATTATTTTGATCCGCAAGGAAATCCATTAGCTTATTCTCATATCAACCTCATTGGAAACAGATCGTAACTATGCAAATAAGTCTACTTTCTTTTAATTTGATGGTGAGTAGAAAGATTTCACAAACACAAAAGGCTCCTGATCAACATGCAGACAGCATGTTGTGTGGCAACGTCTCATAAATTTTATTAAAAATATATTTTTTTTATGAAATTGTCCACAATAAAGTTTTATTAAATTTTCTACATCAATAACGAACTCATTCAATAGTAATTATGTTGATGAAGTGTTGTTTTTGTGTGAAGTAGGGGAGACTAATATTATTACTACGTATGATGGGGTAATAAGTATTAATTCGGTACATTAAGAAAGTACTTATTGTTTACAAGCTACGCCTAAATTGGTAATAGAGTAGGTAAGGTATTTGTTAGATATATATTTTTCAAACCTGTTTCGTTAAAATCTACAAATATCTACTTGGGAAAGATATCTAAGTAACCTCAAAAATACAAATTTGGATCCGTCCATCGATTCATTCAACCGAGAGACCTTCATCAGGTCGTCGATCTCCCTACAGGGGGCTTACTCAAGCTGTATCTGCCGGTACGCGGCAGCCAGTCGAGAACCTGTTGGCCCCATCGGGAATCGGTTCTACTAGCAACGTGCTCAGTTTGGATAAAGATATTATAATTTGCATTATCGTATACACAAAACGTAAACTGTGTGTCTTTCTCTGCAATTTACTAATTTCTTTGGCCGCGTGAAATATTATTGAAGCAAATTGAGGACGTTTTCACAAAGCGTTAAAACAAACATCATCTCAAGAAAGTTTTTCTTTGTTGTGTTTGTTTGTGTTTTCAAAGCTGATTTTATTGACGTCAATTAAATTTCTGTAAACAATACATACACCGTTCAAAATCTACTTCAAAGTAATAGAAGGCTGGTTTAGGCGTTGTCTTAGAAATAAATGATTGTTTTATTGTAATCTATAATTAAATCACCGAAAAAAGTTGTAATACCTATAATTAAATTAATCTTCTCAAATCGTGCGAAATATATACACTTTCATTAATTACTCTAAAGATAGATAGATGGATGACATTTGCGTTTACTGAGCAAGATTAATTTGCATAGACTTAAATAGATTGAACGAATTACAAATTCGGTTTCCGGTATACGGTATCAAATCCTAAATACACTTTAATCATTGAATTGAGATAACCTGTTAAAGATTGATATATTGAAAAAGGATATTAATTATTATTGTTTTGCAGCGACGAAGAGAATTGTTAAAGGCAAAAATATATTCCAAAAAATAGAATTCTTCTTCTTTTTTTTGTTATTTGGCTACATTTGTACATTTGGCATTGGGTTTGCTAAAAAAACAGAATTATTGCTTTTATTTTTACATAATATAAACGGTAATGTCTTTCAGCCCCTAATAGGAATTACAATAACTAAAGCATTATTAAACTAATTTACATGATTCTGTTTGAAATGGTACGTGCAGGTCAATTCTTTCGCATGTTATTTAAAAAATAAAGACGAGGATAATAGTGAACAAAGTCCAAACAAAAGTGACCATGAACTAGTTCGTTACAATACTTTATTTAGACAATTTTAGTATTTTAAATATATAGGAATAATAAAAGTGAATATTTAGAAAGACTACATTTTTATATGCTAGTAAAGCATCTACATTTATTTACATCTAGTAAAGTGATGTAATTAATTTTCAAACGTAGTAAATCTTTCCCTGATGTGTGTTAGTCATTCTGTATATCAAACATAATTAATTAGCTAATGTTCTATTGTATTTACTAACCGATTAGTATAGATTAGAAAGTAATGTTTTATTATGTAATCAACAAAGTTTTTTTACACGACATAGGCTTAGTGCAATCTCACCTGATTTTAAATGACGATGTGGTCCAGGATGGTAAACCTATAGGTACTGATTCTGAAGTGATGCTACCGGAACACACCTATTGGTATTTGGTGACAGGTTTTCAAACTTGAGGCTGGTAGTTACCAAGTTGGGCATCATTAGAAAATGGCCTACCACCATGCTTTGATTTCATCACGATGTTTTCCTTCACCGAAAGCTCAGGCCAATTTTAGAGACAGATAGGTGGAGATTGAACCCGCGTCGATTCAGGTTGAATCCAGGCGAATTACACGATGCGTCAAAAATCGTTATTTAGTTTCTACCACGTAATTATTGTACTCATCAACACTGCGCTGTTATACATTACCACCTAAGATATTTTTACACAGTCATTCAATTATGAATTATTAATGATGTACGACAAGCCATTAATCATTTTGAAACATTAAAACTAGGACGGGGTTCAATGTTTGGTTAAAACCGTACTAATTTCAATACTCAAACTTTAATAAAAAAGAGATGGCTACGACTTTATTACGAAAATACATGTAGGTATACTTTAACAGACTCATTAAATTACTTCACATGAATGTAAATAGATTTAAAGATAATTCGGCTAATTTGAAATGCTCTTGTTAATATACGTGTCTTTTAAGTACAGACTAAACAAACTAATATTCGGTAATGCAATATGTTTACACTGATGTTTGCATAATTTTAAAATTTGATTATTCTGTAGAATTATTCATATAAATTATACTGAATGTTATCTACATAATACTTTAAATATTTCAAATGCAGATTCAATATTATAAGAATAAAATTTCGTAATATGTTAATTAGCATATTGAATTTATGCGCAGACTTATTACAGCTTACTTTTTGATTTACTCTATTATGTGAGCTGAAGGATTTTTGAACGTACCCAATAATTTGAAACTTGAGATCAGCTAGAAGGTCATATGAGCCGGGAACAGGCCGAACGTTGAGCGTAACGAAAGACGCAGAGAGGCCGGCAGCTTTAGCCTGTGAAGTGGCTTCAGTTTCTGAGGCTTTTAATAGCGTCCACAGAGCGACAGCATCGCACGACGCCGGCACGCATTCCCCCACCAGAATCAGCCTGCTCTACATGAGAAATATCGCTTACAATACATCACTAAATAGGATATTTTTAAATCTTTTGAGAATTTACTAAGAATATAGAAATATGTTTAGGAAATATTTTACTTTATAATTGTTTATTATAATTAATATAGATAAGATAATGTCCATTAATCACGTAGCCACGGATCTAACGGGGTTGTCTAAACCGGGAGATCGCCTCGGGCGACAGTTTCAGGGGACGCCATAATATAATAATATTAAAAATAAAATAAAATTACATACGAAATATGTACAAATATATCTACTGAATTCTTTAAAGTCAAATTTTGCCGGGTATATAATTTAATATCACAGAATTAAAAAGTTAGGCAATGAATAATAAAAAGTATACATTTATTAAAGGGTTCTTATTGTCTCATTCATGGAAAATGCCAACCATTATATATATTTTTAAGTTCTTGAAAGTAAATTACTCAAACGTTGGAGAGAGATATGCCTCTATAAAGTATCTTCCCCGGTTCGAAATAATCGTAGATCTCGAGCTGTTGTCACGTGAAGCTCGAAAGGGAGAAGAGAGACTTAAAGAAACAAAATATGTATGACATAACATGTATCTATTTTTTCGTGCAATATCTAAACCGAAATGCTACGCGTGACCTTGTCTTGGCGTTGTCAGGCAATGGCAAAATTGACCAAACTTAATTTGATTAAAAAATACACGTGATCTTGGATATGGGAGAGGTTATTCTAAAATCTCACCACGTAACTCCATGACAGAGTGGTTAAAAAGATACCAAAAGTAACACATGATTAATGGACGACCCAAAAGGGGGAAATGAGGAAACAGGAATTATTTACTTGAGGTAAATGTTCGTTGTCCACGGTGAGGTTTATCTTCGCAACATAAAATTTGGTGGAGAAAGGTGGTGTCTGCGAATGATACTGGGACAGCTGAAGATCGACACAAGCATTAAGCGAACCCAGCCAGTAGTCGCTCCCGAATAACACATTAGGACTGTATTGACCCGACGCATCGTAAACTGAAACATACATTAAAACCATAGAAATAAACCACTCAGAACGGCAGTAGTCACACGCGGAGTGACAAGCATTTTCTAGTTGGCCTTAAAGCGCGACACACATATTTTGTTGGCTCCAAAATTAAGTAAGTTTTTGTATGGAGTTATTGTTCTTTGCATTATTACTCTATGTCTTTTAATTGCAGTCATAATAGAAATAAAAGACTACATATATTAAAAACAGCAGAATAATTAATAATTTAGAGATCCTAGTGATCAAGGTACGAAAATAGAATATCCTTGGGTATTATTCTACCTGGGTTATGGTTAATTTGTCTGTTTAGTATATTTCTGTTTAAAAATAGTGAAGAATAAAACAGTTCAAGACATTTTTCTTCTGTTTATCTACTGGTTTCTTTATTTCTAATGTAATTACATAATTATATTTTTTTAAATGATTATAATGAAGAAACAGGATTGTTTTATTATGAAATATGGTATGACATTAATAGCAAAAAAAAAACAATTTATATTGACTAAAATCAATCATGGCGGCGCGATCGATTGGTGTCGGAGGTGTTATTTTTCGTATTTGAGGTTATTATTAAAGTAATCGTACGTAAATTATTACCAGAATAACATTGTATTATTTGAGAAATCGATCAAATGAATTTATTTTTATTTTTGATTATATCTAAACTATACATCGATGTCCAAAAGTATAAAATTGTATAATATGTTCGGCATGTTAGTAAAGAACCAAACCTTTTAGAGGATTGATTATCTGTGAAATCTTTTAGTCAATAAGGACGAACAGCTAATGTTGGTTTATGAAACGCACTGAATTAACTTTTAAATGAAAGTATGTAATTGATGATCGATGACAATTTAATCTCAATTATAATAAGAGGATTTTCATTAAATTTACTTGATCTTTCGTCGCTAACAAAACGTTTTCATTAATGAATAATGTTTCGAAACGAGAGATTAACACTACCATTATCGTTAAAAGATGAATGTAAGAGCTTACAGTCGTTTAATCTGGCTTTGCTTTCAGTATTTCAACTTTACTCGATTTTCTACGTTTGGGAATAATCCCTACAGTTAACGCGAAAAAGCTTCATTCGCTTTATACTACGTACAATTAAAATTACTTTCCATGCAATTCAAACATTTTGAAACATTTAGAGTTCAGTGATTATTATGAACGGAGTATAATTTTCAATCTTGAATGTTATAAATAATTGAATTTGTTCTATGAATTAACAAATTTAAAAATTATTTTATTGCTTACTATTCCTCCAACTGCATAATTTAAAGACGACTCCTGTGTCCAAGTCGTTGTTTAATATCGAATTTTATCTTTTAGAATAGTATCGACTTTCATGTGTTTTGTACATTGGTATCGATTTGACGCAAACTTGAATAGGTGTAGTAGAAAACTTATTTAATTTAAAACAAGAACGACTTCAAAAGAATAAACTACAAAAATGCACTAAAAAGTCAATAAATTATTACTTTATTAATCTTCTTCGTTAATTTTGAAATCGGTGCCAGCTTACGGATAACAAAGTTGTGTAAATGTACGTCACTAATTATATTGATTTTGATTAATTGCTCATTCAAATCACCCTATCTATATAGCTTACACGTAATTGTGATAAAGTTTAGGGAGTTATTTCCATTTGTACATTGGTTCATTCTAGCTGGTACAGACTCCAAAATTAACGAAGCAATAATAAAGTAATGATTTATTAACTTTTGTTGCATTTTATAGTATATTCTGTTAAAATCGGTTTTGTTTTTAATTAAAAAAAATTTTTCTACTTTTCAGTTTAAGTATATACTTTTAGTTATAGTTGTGAAGCCTACTTCATAACTTTGGAAGCGAATATATGAAACACGTGTAAGTGTCTATAATATTTGAGCGGTTTTCTCAAGTTCCCTGAATTCCACTGATCAGATCCTGATCTGGTGGAAATGGGAACACCACGGAAGTGTACTCCTTCGATAAAAATTTGCAAATCGGTCCACGAATGACGGAGAAATCGCGTAACAAACATGGAAAAAAAACATACAGAAGAATTGATAACTTTCTCCTTTTTGAAGTCGATTAAAAAAGAGTAAATTAGTGTAACAAACATTTAATCAATAAAGATTTTATTCGTTTAAAGTACGAGTAGTTATCTAAATTTTAACCTATGTATCTTTTTATCTATGAAACTATTATAGTCAGCGTTGTTAATTAGACAAATTTATTTCAAACTAAAGAGTAACCAAAACATTTTTTCATTTTCATAGTTTTGTTGAGAAATACCAAACCAATAGTCCAAACCATTTCACTTATTCATATAATAAGGGTTTATCATATGTACTTAGGGAATTTATATACCAGATTATAATATCTAATTGTAGACAGAATATAGTAAAATTTAAACGTATAAAACTTTTATTGTGAAATAAACAAAATGATCATTAAACTTACTAAGCAGGACGTTTAGAAACAGTAGGAAAGTATGATAACATAAAAAGAGGACTTTTTTTTATTAATGTCAATATATAAAATCAGATATTACATCATTAATGGATTAATCTTATTAAAGACAAATGACGTTTATTCTATTAACATTATTTTTAATATCATTTTTATATTTAAAAATAACAATGTAGCACAAAGATTGATGTTTTTTTTTTTGTTTATTTGAAAATAAAGTTTACACTATATGCTGTAGATAACTTTTTTTGTATAATTAGTGGAAAAAAATAAAAAGCATAAAAAGGTTTTATTTTCATTGAAATAAACAACGATATTATAAAGGTAAATGCAAAATTATGTAGAAAATATACCCGTTTCGAATTAATTCGTAAACACGTCTTATAAATCCTCATGAAATCCTAATACAATCGTAGCATAGATCGTTCCCTACTCCACATTACGTTTTCTTTTTCACACTGTGTTCATAAATCATTCAGATTAGTGCTGTAACATAGTGTGTGTGTCTAGAAAAATTGTGAATTCAGGTCTCGATTCATTTTTCACGTGTCCTATCGTCGTTGTCGAATAAAAATAAACTATGTAGCCTTCTGTTATTAATGTGTTTTTCTCTCTATTCCATAAATTTCTGAGCACCTCTCAAAATCTTCATAAAAACTTTATCAAAATATATAAAATGCTAACGTACAAATGTTACGTTTATTGACTTTTGAAATCGCCTTTTATTACGTAGTATTTTCCAACAGCATGATAAAGAGAAACTCAACGAATGAAAATAAAATCTCATGATTATGAGCGTAATCTTAGGTAAAAATAAATGCAGCGAGCTCTATACCTAATGAAATTGATATTGTCTATTCTATTTATTACTTACGTATATATTCCAGTTATTAATAGATTAATGTTATAAGGTTTAAAAAGATACTATTATACCGTACTATCGCTTCTACTATCGCTAGCGCTTCGACTACAATCTCACTTGATGCTAAATGACGATGTGGCCCAAGATGGTAAAAACGCTAAACCTAGATGTACTGACTCTCAAGTTATCCTGCCAGAACACACCTGTATAAGCTTGTCGACTAATTCTGACCACGGCAAATGACAAGCGGGCATTAGAAAATACCATACCATAGTTTCATAACGATATTTTCCTTCAACAAAAGCTATTTACAAATGCAGATTTGCGATATGAGTGGTAAATATCAGCTAAAGAATATAAGTTGTAACGTGGTAATAAGGCCAGCCTTCTGGGAACCTTCCCGGCTGGCGGCGAGCTGGACGCCATTCATTATTTATAGTTCTTTTTTTTTATATTAATTATAAAGTATTGTATAAATGTATGTACTTTTTGATTTTAATAAATACCTAAATAGTTGTAACTTATTACTTCTAAATAAACTTGCTTGCTAAAATATGCATGCTTAATAGATTTGCCCAAAAACCGATGACATACGTCCTAAATTACTTCAACAATAGGATGATGAAAATCATAAACTTCTTAAAGTTTAGTTATTCGTTTGGGAACACTCACATACTTTAACGATTAAGCTAATGTTTTAAGCATAGTTAATATTAATTCGATTAATACTTTCTGATAGAAGTAACTCGTAACTCAGTATTATAACATAACATTTAAAGAGAAACAAAAAAGTCTTTTAATTCGTAGAAACTTCAAGGAATATTAGCTAAGTTACCGTAAAGAAGTTTCATGGAATAGCTAATAAAATTTGCGTCAAGATCTCGTATTTCAGTGATATCTAAAGCATAATTTAACACAATAAAAATCCAGCAAGGACACAAAAATTTCCTTTACAATAAATGTTTTTCTACTGATTCGTGTTTTTATTCGACCGTTAAATGAAAAAATTTAGATTCAGAATGTTCCGGTTTCAAAATTGCTTCTGACTTTTAATTGGTATGGAAATCAGCCGCTGTAATTTAGAGTTTTACACGGTTTTAAATCTTTCAACTTATAAAACGCCTGAAGGGTTTTTGAAATTAAATATTTGACTGCATTATCCAGATACGAGCGCATGTTTCTTTGACGTGGTAATTATTTCTACTTTTAAACCCGAAATGTTTTTTTTTGCAAATACGAAGCGAATAAATAAAATTACCTACTTACTATAAAGTGGTCTTAGTAAAAATGTATAAAACTTTAATGATGCAAATACGAATTTGTCAGCTACATAAAAAGCGTAGATCTGTAGAATCAGTTATAGTTTGTGTTAGTCAGAAAGTTTAACCGAAGTTTAGATAGATGAGAAACCTAATGAAAATCCCTTTCGGATGCGAATGTTTTACAAGTTTCAAGAACAAAAACTCACTGAGGCAATCCGTGTAATTTTCCACATCGTTAAATAACAATTACGAGTTTGTAAAGTGATATAGTGAAAAGGTGTATAAGTTGTTTTAGTCAGTATAACCTTTTTTGCAATTCATAATATGGTACATAAAGAGTGAAGTACAAACTTTTTGGTTAACTCAGACAAAAATAAAACATATAATACAAAAAAAACAACCATGAAGGCGATCGGTTGTAAGTAATTTCGGTTTTCATTTGTGGTCAAATGTTGTAAGCACTCGCTTTATTTGTATTTTATATGTAGAAATAAAATATAATGTTAAAAATAAGAACATTAATCTACTAATGAAAATTGAACAGATATCATGAGATCATATCAGAGTATTTCACCAAAAGCGAACGTCGTATAATAGACAAAATCTACAAATACGTCAGCTTTCTGTGATAATCTCTTTGTGTGTACGTTTCAAGCCCGAAAGGCAGACCTTTCGTAGAGATATAAACATACTTAATATGTAAAAAGATTACTCACATTTTAGAGATCTCTTTTCTATGCTTTGAGTGGAAGTATAAAGGTATATATGAATTTCTAAATTTCTCTTTCAAAATTAACCTCAATTATCTTAACTTCTAATAGCTAATAATTTACCTAAATATAAGTTGACTATTATAGCATTGTAGACTGCTAATTATTAGTTCATAACCTTTGTAGCTTACTTATTCCTAAGGGTATTTAACGGTGTTAAAATTGAATGTAAACAACCCATATTATTGACATTCTTATTTACAGATAATTTCGTACACCCACTTAGAACAATGAATCAATAAACCATTTCTTTTATAGATTTGCACTTATCATAAATCTCTTTTACTGTCACGTATCCGTACCTAAAAAATATATATCCTTACGTATTATAAAAGGCAATCTCTCTTTCTGTCTAACTCTCCGTTAGCTGGGATATAAGTCAAGAACGGATTTACATGATTCTTTTCTAAATCACAGATATATGATCTGTCCAGGTTTTAGTTATATTTCGTGTATTTAAATATATCAATAGTTTAAGATATAATAGTGAAATAAATCTATAGAAAAATAAATCTTTGATATTTGCAATATTTTAAACAAACCATTGAATATTGTAGAGTTATGTAAATTGTAAAGAATGTAAACTGTCAAATATTTTTTTCTAATACTAAAAAATAGAAACGAACTAAAAAGTGACTAAAATGTTGAATAATAACTTGTCTCAAAATAAAATCCGCCATATTTAATTTCATGTGGCTATATATTATTTTCGTATTTTTCTAAGCAAATTCTTTTATTTGATACGTATTTCATGGGGATGCATAAAATAATATACCCGCCATCTTTGGGAGTCCGCCATATTAGATTTATATTGACGTCATTTAGTTAAGATATGCATTGTAAAATAAATGTTAATGCAAAATTTCTGCACAATAGGTTAGGGATACCTAATTAATTTAAACACAGACGCATAGACAAATCTTTACTTGACATGGGACAAATCCCAAGTCAACAAGAGGAGTTAAAATAAAAGTTTGTTATAAAAATATAATACACTATTAACAAACGAATAACGATTAAAATCAACCTCGGGTCAAATTTAGAATATAGGTCTGTTTTTTTATTCGATCTCCAGTTACTTCGTCCGCTTAGTCGTAACTAAAGAACACAAAATGTTGGTAGTTACTTCTATCCCTGCGTAAAATTGTAGGTTCAACGCTTTGTAATAGACGACTGACGTCATATTGTCGCTTGCAGCAGTCACGGCCGGCCAACGTCCCACTTCGCGGTCAATTCAACACTTAATTGTTTTTCACATATAACCACTTAAATAATCAATGACTATGCTGTGAAATGCGTCTTATTTTTATAAAGCCGACCCTCAACATTCTTATTGTACTTTGTTTTAATTACCATATTAAAAGGACACAAGCAAATATGATGGTGTAGCTCTATTCCTTATTTGGTTGTGTAGGTACATCAGTTTATCCGAATTGAAAATTATTTTAAAAAAATATAACATATTTCATTCAGACCTTGACTAGGTAGTTATGAAGGTCAAACTGTTTTGATCATAATGACACTTGATATTAAGTGACGATGTGGTCCAGAATGACTAAATCCAGTCCAGAATGAATGGTACTGAATTTCAAGTGAAGATGCCAGAACACACCTATTAGCGTGTTCAACACACACATCAAACATGATGGTTGTAGCAAGCCAGGCGGACATTTTTAGAAAATGCCCTACCATTAATCAAATCAATGCTTTTTTACTACAGGCAGCATTATCATTCAAATAATGGTATCTATATTACCAAAGCACAAAAAGATTCAAAGTAAAACTTGAAAGTAAAGCAGGTGGCGCAAGACCGGTCGTCGTGGAGATCTTTGGGGGAGACCTAAGTCTAGCAATGTACGTCTTTCGGTTGAATGGATGGAAAGTAAAGCTCCCTTCATATGATTATTTCTTTAAATAACCTTAATCATAATATAGCATTTTTCTATATTCAGAAGAAAATGTAATTGTAAAAATTTGTCAAGCCAACTGTTGCTGTTATTAATTCGAGACTTCGGAAGTCTGTTCGCAATATTAATCCTTCATTTAAAATGGATTCGTTTCGTTAAATGAATTAATCATCAATAATCTTAGTTCAGCTTCTCTGACTGATTGATAATTTTTACTTAAAGTTGCAAATATTACGATATTAAAATAGGTACAAAACAATTCTAAGCAAAAATAAGTTTTTTTTTTAATTATCTGTACAATTTATACTTAACAGATGCTTGTCCCTTAAATAAATAATTACCGACAACCTAATTCGACTTTTCTGTTAAATCTATCTGGCAGGCGTAAGGTCGGGTTTGGTAGTTAAGCTGCATTAGAACGATTAAGGTCGGAAAAAAGAGATAAAATGAATTATTACCATGGCATATAAACACTTTTATATTGCCAGTACCAGCACTATTGCTATTGGATGCAATAAACTGTTAATAATATGCTATGCCAAAATCAAAATCAAAAATTCTTTATTCAATATGAGCCATGAGAAGGCTCTTATGAACATCAAAAATTAACACCGGTTCGGAAAACAACCCAGTTGAGAAGAGCCGGCAAGAAACTCGATTTGGTTTTCTTTGCATGTTTTTATAAATTTAAAGCGATGATGGCACACTGGGTAGTAAGGCCAGATTCCGTGTCAATGGACGCGGGTTCAAACCTACTTATCCAACTTTAAAATTAGCTGGAACTTTCGGTATAGGAAAACATCGTGAGGAAACCTAAGCATGGTGGTAGGACATTTTCTAATAATACCTACCTGGGTAGCTACCACCCTCATGTTTGAAAACCTGTCGCCAAATACCCATAGGTATGTTCCGGCAGCATCACTTGATAACCGGTACCTCTAGGCTTAGTGTGTTCCTAACACACCTCCTGGATCACATCGCCTATAACATCAGGTGAGAGTGTGGTCAAAGCATTAAGCCTATCCTGTGTAAAAAAAAATATACATTTCCTAATAAATATAAACGGGTTTAGCGGAAGCACAGAGAGGGTTGGCACTTCCAGACATCAACATCGTTTACGTAATGATACACCCTGTAATAACTTTTGCTGTGCCATACCTTGTATGTAACAGTATGTAATATATTTACAATTATATATCTCTCACGCAAGGAAATGAGTACGCGGCAGCCATTATTTATACAACAATACAATATATTCAGATATCAATAAACAATTTTTATTGATGGAGACAGAATATGTTATGTATTTATGGAGTTAATATACCTATTGGAATAACTAATGTGTGCTCAAATTCTTTTGTTAATTTTATTGTGCGTGTGGAATATGTTACAAGTTGCTTTTTTAGTATCCGTAATGAGTTTTTATATAACTATCAACTGTTAATTAACCAGCTATATTTCACTACAATTGAAGACACTAGCGTTTACTTATTTTGAAATATTAAGCAATATCCGTTGAGTGTAAAAGTCGGTGTAATTGTCGAGCAAGTAGATTACACCACTCATACAGTATCAACTGATGCAACACAAACAGCCCAACCAGTATTTTTTTAATTGACTTCGTCTAGTACAATGAACACAGACTTTTATTTTGTTTTACCAAAGTTTGTGATTGCTCAAGAAAAACTTTAAAATAAATAATTCTGTATAGATGGATAAGGATAGACAACAATGTATTTCATTGATTCAGTACAGACGTCCTTATGGTGCCGGATAAGAATAATACCACTCCATATCTTCCCGTGGATGTCGTAAAAGGTTACTAAGAGATAAACTAGGGAATGGGCAGCATTCTCTGAGTACCTCAAATACCTACTGCGATCACCAACCCGCCTTTTTTTTTTTTTTTGACGGGGGGAAATGCATTTACGGACTCACCCTACCTATTGTATTAGTGGGACCTAGTGTCCCTCCAATACAATAGGCAGGCGGGCACGGTGTGACGAGCTCCGCGCCAGTGTGGGACTCAAACCTGGGCGAGAAGCGCCCGGGAATACCCACTAAAACCCCCCGGGGCCGTCCGCCGCATTTGAAGTGGGGGCGATACGGGGTTGCCAGGCATGTCGTCGCGTCGCCCCCTGCGGCAAACCCACCAGGCCCGTCAGTGCAATGGCCCGGCGGGGGTGGGGGGAGAAAAAACTTCTCTACCTCACCTCTTAGCCCGCCCCCCCAAGTGGAGGCATGACCTGTTGGTCAACAACCGGGGGGAGGACGTACATCCTGCCCCCCATAAAAAGGAAAGAAGAAGAAGGACAGAGCAGAGGCAGGCAAGGCAAAAGAGGAAGGAACCCACCTCCGCTATAGAAGGAAAAGAAATAGGTCCCTCCCCTGAACTCACCTTGTTTGACAATCACCAACCCGCCTGCCAAACGTGGCGATTGTTCCAATCTCCTTTTAAGAACGACACGGTTCATTGCTTGATCAAATCAGGAATGAGGAGATCCGCAGAAGAAATAAAGTAACTAATAAATAAGTAAGTAATTATTTGCCGAAAAAATGCTAAAATTTAGTGGCAGTGGGCTGGGCGCATTGTACACAGAACCGATGTCCGCTGGGGACAACGGGTTCTCGAATCACTACCACACATCGGAAGACGCTGCGTAGGTAGGCCACCTACAAGGTGGACCAACGGCAGGTGAAGGTCGCGAGAATCCGCTGGATGCGGGTGGCACAAGACCGAAAGATCGTGAAAATCTTTAGAGGAGACCTGTGTCCAGCAGTGGACGTCTATCGGTTGAATGGATGGATGTAATACAGACTGCGATTTGATAATGAACTAATTGACAACTAATTATGTAGAGTGTAATTTGAACTGAATCAATGACTCCACTTTGGGAATGCATTCCAATAAGGAGTCTAAACTTCCGGTAAAGTTCAATATGAAATAGCATTACAGCTGATGAGTTCTAGAACGCTAGAGCGCTCGTTTCACTAATGCCCCTTTTAAGTTAAAAGCAGTACATAATTGAGTGCATTTTCAGTTAAAATTAGGACCAAGTTCTTGTTCAAAGTTTTTCGTATTGCGAACTTGAAGCACAGCATCTTTTAATATTAAGTAAACTTTTAATACGATAAATAAATAATACTAAGGATGTCAAAATAAGAACCATAATATTACACAATAGAATACAGAACTAGACATTTTTTAAGAGAGTAGGTTATGTGTATTTTGGAAAGGTTAAAATATGAATTTATAAATTACCTATTATATTTGTTAAAAAGAACTGGATTTTGGAGTTTTTGTCTTTCGTTATTAGTTTAGAATCTTCAACTTTCATTAAAACATTCAAAACAAGACAATTTTTTGCTGAAATATTATTTTAACATAATTGTCTATTACAAAAAAAAATATGTTGGTAATAATATAATAAAAGTATATTACTGTTTATTTTATGATAGTTGTGCCCGCGACTACGGTCGCGTGAAATTCACACATTTATATTCTAATAGACGACAACCTATATCCTCCCCCGCCCGTCCCGTCCCGTAAAAAGTAGCCTATATATAATATAGCTTTCTAACAGTGAAAGAATGTCCAAAATCGGTGTGTCAAGGTCATAGAAAGCGGAAGGAAGTCTGTGCCTACCCCCACGGGAAAAAGGCGTTAATTAACTTAATTATATTATCTTATTGTAAAGGTTAGCTTTTTATTAAAATTTTCTTTCAGCATTTAATAATGTGAAACGAGTTTAACTTGAATAATTTTCAGATTCAGTTAAAACGTACATGTGTGAACTTTTTATGATTATATTATTATTGTTAACCTTTAAGATCTTCGTAGCAGACAGTCCGAGTACTCATGTCCTAGACAAAAAAGACACGCGTTTTGCGTCACAAACATAAATTAAACCTATCATAAAATTCAAATAAATAAGATTATTATGTTTATTAAAATATAGTTAAGACATTTTTAACGTTTTTTTTTAAAATAGAAACGTCTTAATATCGACAGCCTGATTCAAGATTACATCAAAACGCAAGCACCGGTCAAACTGGTACGTAATCTCGTGAGGTGTATTGCATCACACGAAGCCTGTTTAATAAGAAAAATGCCAACAACATTCAGCCGACAACCGTGTTTGTTAAATGAATCGTTCACTTTCACGGATCGCCTGTGAAAACTGCTTTTTACAATATACATATAGTATACACGTGCGTAGTTTTGCGCAAGAAACGGGTGTTGCGGTCTCGTGCAAAGCAAAGACAACGGACGTACTTTATGGGTCAGATAGTTCGATACAAGATACACAAGTGTCTAATTAACAAACGTTAAGAATAGACTTATAATTCTTTAGCATATGGTCTTGTAACGATATATTGAATTATTTACCCCTTGAGCACTTATCTGGCGTTTACGCCAGCTTTCCATTGTTTTCCTATTGTCTTCCTATTGTCTTATTTTTATGAGTACTCGATACATTAAAGTTAGTTATAATCTATACAAGGTTAGGCTAATAAAATTCTGAGATAAATTATTTTTCTAACTAGCTAGCGCTGTTGACCGGGAGGGCTACAGCTTCATTGTGACTATGGGGGAAAGTTCTAAAAGCACTCAGCCGCAAAAAGGTAACTAGCACAGAGATACAAGCGTTTACACTTTTGGTAGGGACTGAGAGGTGTCGCTCTATCCCTTTCTCGCAAAACGAATTTTAGTATGGAACTTGGTTGAACTATACATAGGTGACTTCATGTTTTAGCACAGTTGCTCTCTCTCCAGAACGAAATTAAAATGCTTATTATAAAGTTCCTTATTTTTTCTTCAGATTTTAATTTTGTTCTCAGTGGTTAATAACTCATTAAAATTAATCACTTAACTTCCTTATTATAACATAAACTAAATCGATTACCCATAAAAATAAGACGATAGGAAGACAATAGGAAAACAATGGAAAGCTGGCGTAAACGCCAGGTTAGTGCTCAACGGGTTAAATCACTAAAATACATAATTAAATGAAACTTTCTGAAAATGAAAAAAAAAATCTAGGGATTTTTTATTTACTTTTTCATAAAACGCGATTTGTATTTTGAACCCTAATGTGAATATTACAAACAACGTACAAACAGAACATTCAAGCTTTACATAGTATAAGTATTTTATTAAAATTGATTCATTAGAAATGTAGTATATATTAATACAATTTCGCATTTTTGGTGATTCCCCATAGATTAATATACTCGAGAAAAAATATCGGAAATTAACCATTACAACTTGCTAAAAAGTCCTAACTTGTTTTTACAAAAATTAGTTCTCTTGTTATATTTTGTTAGGTACCACAATATTAATGAAAATAAAATGAATCGTGAAAAAAAATATTTGCAGAAAAGGCAGTCCTATCTCTAAGAGAAATATTTTCTCGGCAACCTTGGCAGGACGAGATAAATATCAAAAAGGTAAATCGCGAGCGTTTAAGAGGACATGCGGTCGGCAACAGGTTTGAAAAGTATTTCAGAAATCTATTCCTATCACGTTGTGCACCTATGAAAGAGTTCTAAAACGCGAAAGGGACAACTGCATTTCGGGCTGTTTTTACTTGTAAAATAAAATGTAAAATAAACGAAAACATCACTGCGTAGTATCCTGTTTCCATCTCCAAAACTGAACGGATTTTTCTTTCAGTTATAGAATAAGAAACACTTTGGCTATGCCTCTAAGTTTTGCTTGTTTGAATTTTATTAATCTAATTTGTTTGACGAACGTCTGAAAATGACGGTAAAAATAGAGCATTTTTTTCATTTTCAAAGGCTCCTAGTTTCTACAATAACTAATTTATGGAACAAATCGGGCATATACGGGCATGGCGCTGGTGGATATATATTATTTGGTATAAACATATTTTCCAAAATGTTATTATTCAGGGAGGAGGCAGGTGATTACGTTTGTATGGAATAAATGCCGCTAGCACATCCTCTTTAGGTGTACTTGGAAAAAATATGCTACAACAAAAATAAACACATAAACCACAGTTATATACAAATATATAGACAACAATTTTAGAAGTTTTAATTTTTTCCCCGTGGTTCCGAAGATTAGCAGAAATAAACAGACAGGTAGACAAAAGATTTAAAAATTGTATTTTTGATATATGTTTCGTATACTGCATTCATATGTGTTTAGTGTACGAATACTATATGTACTACTATTTGTATAAGTACTTGGTTTATTTTAGGTAAACCATAAATATTAACGCTTCGTTTATCTTGAATATTATCTTAGATCAAAATATAAGAATTACATCTCCTTCTTACCTTTGAGTAAAGTGGTCTTCGGAAAAATATGACCGACAAAAGTGTCAAGGATAAAAGGAGGTTAACAATCCCACTGAGAAAGTCAAAATAACCTTCAATCTTGAAACGATCATTAATAATATAGATTTATTTTCTATATTAAAATCTTTTCCTTTTTGTTAATTGTATTTTGATTTAGGCTTATTGTTTATTTCGAGTCCTTAAACGAATTAATGGCGCATATTCTATTGGTCACGAAACAAAAATACGGACTATAATTTTGTTTATTTATTTCATTTTCTGTGAGTATCCACTCAGCATTTAAAGGTATTGTTATACACGAAGATATTGTACACAAGGACGTAATAATGACTAGTGCTCGCCTGTGATCGAAATTCGACCATAGTAATTTTTAAAAACACTAACAATTTTGTTTGCTTTTCGTTGTCAATTGCTTAAATTAAACCTTCTCAAAGGTAAGTTTTTGATATACTCGGTAAATAAATGTAAAGTATGACATTGACATGTGATTGATAATACATTGGTAATCGTAAAGGATATAATGATAGATGTGTGTCTGTGTCAAACTAATGGTAGTATGTGGTAGGTTATTAATTTAATGTATTTTTTTTAATATTAGCATTCTGCATTCCTTCTCTATATAAACTATAAGTGTGCAAAATTTCATACTCCTCCGTACATGCGAAGTTTTTTTTGCTTCACGTATTAATATTATAAATAATAAAAGGTAAACAATTATTTATTACTTCTCTAAATGTATTCTAATGTGAAGAGGTTTTATTGAATACAAGTGTAGGGTTCAGAAAGTAACAAAATATTTAAAGTAGATATATGAAGGAGGTTCGTGTTCAGAAATAATAGTCATGCATTACAGCTAAGCACTAGATATGACAAAAGCAACAAACAACGTCGAGGCACGTCGCCGCGGCGGATCGGCACCTAGGAGATCTATCAACAAAATTGTATGAATTTTAAGAGGAAATATTTACGGCGTTTGAAATCAATTCACAATAAATTGCAAGTAAACATTTTGTAATATTTTCAATGAATATTATGAATAACCGTGATCACAATCTAAAATTATTTTTATCCAAAAAAATGTCCCGTCATTTAAGTTCCATTTTACACCATCATGCATAAGATTCCAAAATCTTGGCAATATAAATTAATAACATACGCTCAGTGACATTGCTAAAAAATATTTCAAAATACTATTGATTTATATGTTTATAATTGATTGATGGTAAATAAATTGCTACAGCCCATTTAATGTTAGAAAGTGCAGTTCGTCTGAGTAGTCAATAGTGAATTTGAAGCGATAATGGATTTCGCGTCAATGGAGGTGGCTTCAAATCCACCTATCCAACTCTAAAATTAGCCTGAGCTTTCGGTGAAGGAAAACATCGCGAGGAAACCATAGCATGGTGGTAGGGCATTTTAAAATAATGCCCGCCTGGGTAGCTACTACGCTCAAGTTAGAAAACCTGTCGACAAATATCATCAATAGGAGTGTTTCGGGCAGCATCAATTGAGAACCAGTACTTCTAGGCTTATTTCGTTTATCATACTGGATTACATCGTCATTTAATATCAGGTGAGATCGTGGTCAAAGTATTGAGCCTGATGGTGTGAAGGTGGTGATCGAAGCCGCGTCGATTGACACGGAATCCGGCCACACTACCCGCTGCGCCATCATCGCTTAAATAAAATCATGTCTTAAAGAGCATATAAAATTGTTTTAACATAACGTTGATAAATATGTATATATAAATATAGTATATATAAATATCCGGCCGGTGAGAACCGAGAGCTTGTTACGTTGTAATAGGTCGCCTATGGTAATTTCATTCATGAGCGTTAAACTAATTTTATGCTCGATATCACGTTTTATGTAATCGTTTATATATCGGAACATTTTAATTGTTATATTTTTTTTAATATAACCAAAAATATTTTTTTTTTCAAATTTTTTATAAATTTAAAAGTAATTAATTCTATTTTCTAACTAGCTGTATGACCGCGGCTACTCCCGCGATTCATATATTCGTCACTGTTTAATATAGTTTTTAATTTATTTTCACGGAACTCGTGATTATTTTCTTAAACTGTTTTGGTATCTACTAACAGAAAACAAAGATATTTCCTACAAATGTAAATACTTGCCAGTGAAACTGTGCATTGAATCGGATTTTACTTACAATTTCATTCGTTTTTTTTACGCGAAGCCCTAATAAAAATTTAATCTCTGGGATGAAATGAAAATAGTTACATCCATATTCTGGGTCAAATTTTAAATTTGTACTTAGTGTGGTCAGTCTTATTTATGGTATATTTTTCGATGGTAGAAATAAAATAATCGATAAACATCCCTATTGCCAATAGAACATGTATGGTGGAATGAAATTACTTCCAGACAACCAAATATTAGATAGTTAGTTCATTATTTAGGTTATCCGTTGTTAGACATAGCCATGATTGGATTAATACGAATAATATTCACAACTAAACATTAAGTTTAATGCCTTAGGCAATCTCTTGTTGTATGGATAATGATCTACAATGTCGAGTCTACATTATCATTAAGTAAGATAGATAACAGAGCTTAACTTGGAAAGATTTTTTTGTGTTATGTTTATTTATTTATTATAATAACATCGTTGAATATTTTGGAGGTTATGTGAAATGGAGGTAAAAATATATACTAATAAATTAAATTAAAGTGTCTGTTTGTAATGTCAAAATGTTTTTTGTTACTATATAGATATGAATGTATACCACGATAACTGGACCAAAAATTGCATAATTTTTAAATTTTTTGTCTGTCTGTCTCTATGGTCCGGGTAATCTCCGGAACGCCTGGACGGATTATGACGTGACTTTTTTTGGTAGATAGCCAAAGTTACTCCGGGTAACTTAGGGTACTTTTAATTAACATTAATGTTAATTTGTTTTATCGATTAATAGTTATTAACGAGGTTTATTATTCTAATAAAAAATATTGAAAATAGCCTTCTCCCGTAAATTTGCAATAATGATTACGGTCGATTTTCTACTATTTAACACTAATATTAAAATGCAAATAGTCTATTAAAAGCTTTGTGCAATTGATTTGAAAATTACTGAATAGATATTTTACAAGTCATGTAAACATATATATGATTAATAATAAACGCAAAGCAATCTCAGAAATAAAGAAAGAAGCACGCCATGTTCAGCCGGATGTTAATATCAAAGAGAGGGTATGAGTGCTATTGTCATTTTCATTTTGCGCTGTTTATGTCTAAGGAATATCCACGTATTATACTTTGTACCATGACCTTAATAAAACGTTAACATTAAGTTGGGAAAAAAATTTCTTCGGATTTTATATGAAAACTCAATACATTTGTGTTCCAAAGTTTATTTACATGTAACAATATGTGTGTCAGATTTTTTTCGATGACTATCTGCTATCTTGTAGGTAGTGCCATGACTGTAGTATTTATGAGACTTCTGATCAAAAAAACGTGACAAGTAGTTTTGAGATTCCTCTCATGGTGTTAACCTGACACTGCCCTAAATAATTCTGATGATACCGAAAGATGTGCAAATCTGAAGGTGCAAGGTGAGGACTGTATAGTGGACGCATTAACACCCCCTGACAAACTCTTTTAGCCTTTGCTAAAGATGTGTGTGGTCTAGCGTTATCGTGACCCTTCCACTCCGATCATACACGCAGCATCATCTAATTGCGAGTTAACTCAGGTTTTGCTACAGTCTGTGAAGCCTTATCGACCTTTTTCACACCTCCTTGTCGTACAGAATCCACTTCTCATCATCAGTTATTAATCTCTTCAAAAAGTCTCAATAAAGAATCGCAAAGAAAAAAAACAGTGAGCTCACGTGGCACCCAAATATCAAGGTTTTTTTTGTGTACTGCAGCTTTTTTTTTAATGATTCTAAACTGTTTTGTAGTGTGAAAGACAAACAAATGAAAAATAGCTAGAAAGAAAATTTTACTAATTTCTTCTTTTTTTAAAATGTAACCTTTTTAATATCATCAATAGCAGCCAGATACATATAGTACAGTGAAAGAGATTTTATTACAAGTTTATATATACTATATCCGAGAAGAGTTTTTTTCCCCGACCTATTATTTGTTTTGCTTGATTAAAATCTCTCGCACTAGGTTATAGGGTTTATTTTTGAACTTTGCGAATATAAAACAAGTTTGTAATTATGTTTTATTCTTGAAAATACATTACCGAATCGGAACGGAATATTTCAAAATTAAATAAGTATAATGCAGTCGTGGGTTATATTTAACTAAATTTATAAAGAAAAGCAGTTTTATCCGAGGTTACTTCGAGTTACACCTGTCAGCGTGTTTTAGTAACGACATAATCAGACCAGAATACAGTTGGTAAGACACTACTAACTAAATTAGGGTAAAGAAAGTGGTAATGCGGCAGTGGATGAAACTTTGCGTTAGTTTTACCCGCTTCTTTACGTTACATTTCTATATCTTTCTTCGTCTTCCTTTTAGGTAATGGCAATCTGTGTACACACAATTTGTGCCAGTGTCTTGTTGATGGGCTCCTGTTTGCGCAACTAGACACGTTGGCGGTCCGTTGTGCTAGTTTCATGCGAGTCAGATGTATTTTCAAGATTGAAAATATCAGCGTTACCAAGCTCCAGCAAAAAGGTGGCTGATCCTGCTAAGACATTCAATGGAGCTTTGCCGGCACCTCAGAATAAATGTTACGCTTTATTTTCTATAATAAACTTGTGCACAAAAACCAAATTATACCACACAAAATGCCATTAAGATTACATAATATAGAGTCTAATATACAAGTTTAATGATTAAAAAAAAAAACAACTGCTACATGACAGACTGAGATCTAGCTCAAAAAAACTCCTTTCTTCATCAGGTGTGACGGAATAAGTATCCTATTAGTAATTACTGAATGGTCTTCTGTAATTTTAAGAAGGAGGTCGTGCTGTTAAATAATTAAATGCTTTTAACAAATAGGTTGTAAAACAGAATGACGTCACAATAATTGTAGTAACTTGTGGCCTCCAGGCACAAACAAAGGCGGTATTTATATTAGGTGATTTTTGTTTCGACTATTTAGTCAAAAACAGTTAAACCTGTTTTGATTTAATCTCAATTTTCGAGAACTGTGCATTTTAACCTTAATTATTTTCCGAAAACAAATTGAGTATTAAAATAAAACAAAATATGTCACATAAATTCAAGCACTAGCATGTAAAACTGTGCATTGAATCGGATTTTATTCAATTTTTTTATGAGTTTTAATTTTTTTTACCCGGAACCTTAATTATTTTCGAAAATTAATAATTTCGAAAATTAAGTACCCTAGGCTACGCGAAGTGTCTTCAACTATCTATTTAAAAAAGTCCCGTCAAAATCCGTGCAGCCGTTCCGGAGATTAACCGGAACAATGAGGACAGACAACAAATTTAAAAATTGTATTTTTGAATAGGTAACGTATATCATATGTATTACGTAAAAAAATATTTTGACATTACAAACAGACACTATAATTTTATTTATTAGTTTAGATTTTTATAAATAGAATATTTAAATAAGGGCAAAGAACATCAAAATATATCAGGACCTTGATTGTGTGTTTTGTTAAAAGTATTTCAAATACGCCAAACAGGGTTCGCCTAAATTTGTATGGATTAGATTCGTATCGAAAGGTATACCATATGTCCTACATCTATGAATTGGGCGTGCTACCTTGAATGAAAAAGATTTCAAAATTTCTGAACTGTCAATCATACTATTTAGTAATTTATAAAATTAATATTTCGAATAAAGAACGTCTAGCTTGAAGAGAATGGTAATTTATCGACTTTAATCTCTCTATATAGTTAGCATCATGTGATACTAAGTTGTTAGTTATTATAAGTTCAATCAACAGTCTTTTGAGACAAACTGTTGTTTGTCGGTGTACAATCGTTTTATTTTATAATACACAAAGTCGCGCTCGCTCTTGCACAAGCTATATATGGAAAATATTTTCACATCATGGAAAGTACTTAAAAATAATATTAACAGGTGCCACTTTCAGGAATTTTTGTTTTTCGAAATGTAAGACAAAATGTCAAGTGGGTACTGAAAACAAAACAAAAGAAATCTCCTAATATATTTTAATAATACATCAAGACAAAACATACAACTTCTGTTAACTGTAAAATACAAAGGATGAAAATTCCCGTTACAAACAGAATATTGTCTTCTTCAATCTTCATTATGTACCTAATATTGTGTTTTCAAACAATAGCAAGATATCCCGCATTCTCGACCACACAATTATAGCATCGAATGATATTCAGAGGTAAAGCTGAACAAAGGAAGATATCATCTTTGAAGTTAAGTACGTTTTTCAACGAAAAAACATAACTTTGAAAACGTACCTAATTAAATTTTGAATAAAGGCTTTTCTTTTGCGAAATGGAATAATAATACGCTAAAAAAATGATTACAAAACTAGAAGCTAATTCAATAATGAATTTTAATAACGTTAAAATAAATTATATGTTATTACGAAAAATATAACCTAAAAATGAATTCTACTAAGTTCCTTATTTATTAAGATAGAATACAAAAAATATTTAATAGACAAATGAAAAATATAAACAGACACTTTTAACGTTTATTAATATGTTTACGTTTTTTTTTTAAATTAAAATCTCGGGAATGTTCATGTGAAATCACTTTACTATATGATATCTAAAATGGAATCTAAATCTACTTCTATAATATGAAATCGGAGTTTAATATAGCAATATTGTAACTCTATAATAATCGTGTTTACATTGGTTGCGACCCTTTTGATTACAAAGGCCGTGCCACGCCTTAATATCCCATTTACCGAAATTCACGAAATTTAATCTGGCATTGTGTCAGTTCTATAACATCAATAAGCGACTCATTCAGACGCTATAGTCCCTATACTAGTTGCATTCATAAATAAATAGCATAGTGATATTGCTATATATATAGTTAACATCAGTTTCTATAATAACATTAATAAAATTTTCATTTAAATAAATAAAAATGTGTGAAATCCTTTTTATATCGTCCTTTTACATTAAGGAAATTATAAGAATAAGCTTTCAGAGCTCGTTGCCTAATTTTACGTAGTGTGCTTCTAAAGATGAATAATGGCTGATTTTATTAAAATTTGGCCAATGTTACGATTAAGTGGCCGTATAAGTATCGAAAGTCTTCAGCAAAATTTTAGACATTTTTGACTACACCTTTCTTTTGTCACCAATCTATACTAATAAATAAACTTGAAGAATCTGTTTGTAATGCCAAAATAACAATTTTTTACTAAATACATATGAAAATACATATACACAAAATCTATACCGAAAATGCAATTTTTAAAATTTATATCTGTCTGTCTGTTTGTTCTGTAATTTTGACTGGACTTTTTTTGTTAAATCTCTGAAGTCACTCGGCGTAACTTAGGTTTTTTTGCCAATTATTAGGGTTCCACGAAAAAAATTCATACTCATAAAATTGTGAATAAACTCCGAGTCCATGCATAGTTTTACGGGCAAGTGCTTGAATTTATGAGAAATATAAGATATGAGAATATCTTCGTACAAAAAAAATTTAAAACGAAATGAAGAATATATGAAGCGTGGGCGCAGCCGCGGGCACACAGCTAGCGGTAAATTAACCTTATAATATTATCCCCCTGATTACGTAAGTATTGCTATAATAAAAAAAAACTAAATATATATTACTGTTACCGCTTAGATACCGAGCCGAGGTTCGAACCCTTGAGCTGAGTACCTTCGGCACTCGCCCACAAATTTCGGTGAAGCTGTAAAGGCTATTCCGGTCAACAGCATTAGATAGGTTAGAAAACAAAAAACCATTTCAACTCCTCCGTTCCCCATATCATCAAAAATAAGCAAAACGTAGACCTCATTGAAGCTTAAGTAAAATATAACTGAAATATTACTAAATATATTTGATCGTAAATATAGCAAAATAAGATATTTATAATATGAACTGTTGGACAAATGAACAAAAAAAAATTATCTGAGTATTATCTAAATTCACAAAAAATAGTATCGCAAATTTCCATAAAAACCCAATATTTTCTAGTAAATGCTGTGGGAAAATGATTGTGAGATAAAGGTGAACAGTCCGTAAACATTTCGTATAGAAGGGTCGCGTGTACCCCGAAGCGACAAAGGGCGACGTAAATAAATAACGAGTCTTTTTACTGCCAGTGAGTGAAACAATCAAAAACATGGTATTCTTTTAAGAGTAAAAGGGGACATATTTCCCTGCATATCTACGTACTCAAATAAAAGCTATAGTAGACACGTATTTTTAAAAAGAACATATTAAAATAAATTGTTAGCTATTAGCTATTAGGTATGTTCTAGTGGTGTTTATCGAAAACTATTTGTGTGTGATTTTTGTATTTTATTTTATTTTTTGTTGGTAACCTATTTTCTATTAGTATAAACTATTTCTAAGGTTGAATTACTTTATTTGCGTTTTATATAGAAAATGATTTTGATAATCAGTCTGACAATTAGTTTTATAAATATTTCGATCCTATCTGTTTATTTATTTCTACTTAAATTGACGTTTACGATTACAAAAATATGTATATTAATAGACAAACTTGTAGAATTTTTTTTATAATTTTTTCCAAAAGAGAGTTAGAAATATATATTTTTCAAAGGTCTGTACCATAAATGTGCACAAAATAAAAATTGTTTGTGTATGCGGTCGTTTAGGCTGATAAAATAAATAAATACAAAAATGTAATTTTCCCATACAGACACTTTAACCAATTAAATGAAGCATTTTGATCACGTTCATGGCCGTATTAGCCTTTTACCTCCATTCCACGGGAGAGTATTACAAAAACAAATGCATACCGTTATTCTTTTGTATTTATTAATGGAAAACGTAATTCGTATTGTATTCCAATGTTTAAATTGAGATTTCTTATGTTTTTTTTTTTTTTTACGTTTATTCTTAACTAACAAGTTTGTTTTAGCAAATGGAGACAGAGTATTTACTTAACAATTATTTAGTATAAACTATGTACATTATACTGAAATTCTGATCCCTTAAATACAACATTTAACGGAAAATCTAAATTATAGTGTTAAATTATTTATTCTTAAGGAAATTTTTTGTTTTTAACATTTTTTTATTAATTCCATCCTACTGTGTTCCATCGTACTTTCTATAACTTTTTCTGTTGTTTTGACCATAACATAAAAGTAAAAGCTTATTATGTATATAGATAATAACTGTATAAAAAAGGAGACTTCATAACTAAAGAAGATTTGAAAAAGTATTAGAAAAAAAAAAATTAGTTATAACACAATACACGGATACGATCAGCCGATACCATTATAACCAAAATTGGGAACGTGAGCTAATAAAATCAAGTTTAGCATTTCAAAAATGATTTTAACCATTTAAACCGTTTTGAGTTTAGATAAACGATTTATGATTTATAACCGAAAATCATTTTAGTAAAAATAAGATATACTAGATCATGGTTTGTTGTATTTTTGAAGCAATTATGGTTTAGTTGGTAGTGCGGTCGGATTTCGCATCAATGGACGCGGTTCAAATCCTTCTATCCAACTCTAAAAATCAGCCTGAGCTTTTGGTGGAGGAAAATATCGTGAGAAAATCATAGCTCGGTGATACGGCTCTTTAAATAATGCCCGCCTGGGTAGCTACCACCCTCAAGTTTGAAAACCTATCGCCAAATATCAATAAGTGTGTTCCAGCAGCATCACTTGAAAACCTGTACCTCTAGGCCTAGTGTGTTTGCCATCCTGGACCACATAGACACTTACGTGTTGTTCGCCGTTGTAAAATGATGAAATATCAAAATTAAATCAAATTAATATAACTATTTTCCTACTTTAAATGGTTGATTTTCAAGCCACAATAATATTACACACGATCAACACGATTGATGGTTACCATAGATAAGATCTCTATGAGGGTTTCAAACACCCAGTACCGCATTTCTTACAGCGTGATATTATAGAATAGAGTAGGAGGTATCCATCCGTTAATATTGTTATAACCTGAAAACCTGGTGAAACAATATGTAATATTTCATAAATAGTTCCTACAGAAGTTTCGTATTCCCCTAAGGAGTCAAGGGAAGTTCCAAACATACCAACGTGCTGACCTACGTCACTCCAATAAAACTTTTGTAAGCAAAATTTGCAGGTGTTCTCCCCTGACACACTCCACAATACGAATTCTAAGGTCGGACTCATGATTTATGAAGTACTTTCAAAGTATATTGTTGAGATATAACATTAAATTGTAATACAATAGAACCTTGGAAAAGGGAGCGAGGTTGTAAAAGAAATCCTTTGTATTTTCCTCGACTTGATTTGTTTTCGTTTTATTACTTTCAAATTATAGATTAAAGTAAGAAAGTTAAGGCAGATATTCATTAAAAAACTTGAAAATATATCTGTTTTTTGATATTTAATTGTATTTTGTGTTTATATTAAGCCCAACTTTTTTATTATAACATAAAATTAACCCTTATAAATTTGAACTATTATTAATTTTAGCCACTTATGAGATCTAATATTATTAATAGCTAATAAATGAAATCGTTTCTGTTCACGCGAAGAATTACCTACATTAATGTATTATTTTTAACCGACATCAAAAAGGTTTTCAATTCGTCTGTATGTTTTTTTTGTTGTTTATCAATTTCTTCGTAATTTGTGCACCAATTTGCAATTTTTTTTTATCGAAGGAGTACACTTCCGATGTGGACCTATTTCCACCAGATCAGGATCTGATCTGTGGAACTGGGGAAGTTGTGAAAACCCCTCTAATTTTATAGACACTTAAACGTGTTTCATATATTCGTTTCCAAAGATATGAAGCAGGGTTCACAGGTATACCTAAAAGTACAAACTAAACTAAAAAGTAGAAAAAAAAAACTGTTTAAATTAAAACAAACCAACTTAAAAAAAAAAAAACTATAAAAATGCACTAAAAAGTCAATAAATAATTTCTTCATTAATCTGCCTCGTTAATTTTGGAGTCGGTGCCAGCTAGAGTTAACCAATGTACTCATTTACAAATGAAACTAACTGCCTTAACTTTATTATAATTAAACATAAGCTAAACAAAGAATTAGAGTGGTTTTAAAGAACAATTAATGAAAATTGAATACGATTAGCGATGTTTAAGCTGGCACGGATTCAAAATTAACGAAACAGATTAATAAATAAATTATTTATTGACTTTTTAATGCATTTTTGATACTTTATTCTTTTGAAGGTTTTGTTCCTATTTAAAAAAAAGTTTTTACTACCGTTTTCAGGAAAATCGAAATATGCGTATCGGGAAAAATAATTTTAAGTCAACATTTTCTATGCTTTGTATTTTTGCAAACAACAATTATCGTTGTATACTACTAGTATGATACTACACTACAATAAGAATTATTACACTCTTTCAATATCGCCAGGATATCGTTGTAATGTTAACAAGTCATACAATAGTGCAATAAATACAAAGGATTGTGCTAGTTACGGTCTTGTGGATGAGTGTCTTTAGCACTCGCTCCCAAATTCACGGTGAAGCTGTAAAGGCCTTTGCGGTCAACAGCGTTAGCTAGTTAAAAAATACAAAGGACTATTCACTAATAAAAGCCTCAATTGTTCCTAGATTTGAGGACTCTCGTTTAGCTTCAAAAAGTTTTTAGACAGTTTCACCGAAACCGTTCCTCTGTGTTTAAATCTTTCTATAATTGTCTGTCATTTCTCAAATAAATATAGATTACTTATAGATAAATCGCTAAGTGCTTTTGAAGGTTTCGCAGTCTGTTATATAGTAATTCTCATTTGTTATTTTTTAACTTGCGTTATTTTACCGCATATTAGATTATTTTTGTAACATTTTACGTGATATAGTTTGGTTATATAGTATAAGTGAAATATATGTACGAAATTATACCCTTTATAGTTCTAACAAAGTAGCCGCCATTTTTTCTGAACATTATAATGAAGACTAGACAAATATAACAAAATTCAATCAATCTGAAACTGTCAGAAATAGTGTCGGAGGTTGTATATTATTATGATGATACTGGCATGTATAATCTATTACGTGTAAACATATATATTTAAATATTGTAGTAGTTCGAAATATTGTGTGAAAACGCCAGGTAAGTGATCAAGGATTAATTTGTTCAAAAACCACTGAACCGATTTCGATGAAATTTGGTGCGATAATAGTTTATACTCTATAGTAACATCTATGTATTTATATAATGTATTAATAACGTTTACCTAGATTCATTATAAAACCATAATAATGAAGTGTATGCATAATAACATCGATATTAAAATAATAAAGATGTAAAGATTGTGAGTTTGGATATTATAATCTCCGGTACTGCTGATCCGATGTTAAAATGTTTTTCACTGTTAGAAAGGTATTATTTATAGGCTACTTTTTATTATGGTAAATTTTATTTTCAATAATTAATCACAATAAGTTTTATTATAGTCGGCAAAAATTCTATAATATGGCGTGCTACGCCTGAACGGTTTGATTTATGCTTTACGTTGCTTCCGGTGTTTGGTCCTGGGTTACCCTCGTCCAGTCTGGCTTTCGGGGGTAGAACGGGGAGGTCAATGTTTTAGGTATGTGTAGCAGGGTAAGGACGTTGATTGTAGCAGTGAGGCGGGAGTATCACCATATTGGCAGTATGCTGTGCATGCCGCCATTTAGGTCTGTTAGGGCAAGAATGGCTAAGTGCAGCGTTTAGCGGGGTCTGGATTCAGGACCGAGTAGAGTCTTGAACGGGACGGGATGAGACCTGAGAATATAACCTGTCTATTAGAATATAATTATTTGAAATCCACGCGAGCGAAGTCGCGGGCACAGCTAGTACTTAATATAGGAGGTAGTATAGTTTCATATATATTATTATTTGAATTCAGGAGCGCGGCGGTGACCGAGACATAACCCACGTATAATAGAAGCGATAATGAACTGGCAACCTAAGAGATTGCAATAATGCTTCAAATAATTAAAACAAATGACCAAGTTTACTGTTTTTATTCGGAAGATAATTACACATTTCTGTACACAGTATATATCTATTATATTATAAAAAAATAGCAACACATAATAATGTATCATATTATTCAAATTAAATTGTTTATGTAGTGTAACTAGTGCCAATTTTAATGTCAGCATCTATCATTAAAGGGAAGGTCTATAACTGCCGAATTAATGTAGTATCTGATTACTATCTATGGCGTACATATTACATAAAAGCATACAGCTGGATATGCTTTAATACGATTAGTTTCAAATGCTTGAAAAAGATTATATATCATTGAAAAGAGAGCTGCATCAATGTTTGTCATCTTTACAAATATTAAACTTACTTCGTATTTTATTTATAATAAACTTATTGTGTAATTTAAAGTGATTATAAAAAGTATTTACTTCGAATGGTGGTTAAACATATTAAAATACTTTATAAGATTTTTTTGGCGTTTTGTATATATTTTGTTATTATTATTTAATTCGTATTTAATCATATAATTAAATTATTTTTATAAGTAAAGTATATTACCTACTACCGGGGAAAGTATATAAGTGATATGTATAATAAGTATTTTTTTAAATGTAACTCGAATAAATGTAACTCGTGGCGATCTACTTGAGAATGCTGGCCCGCCGAGCCAGCTCTCTATAATAATTTTACAACGGTTACATAAGATGACGTAAACATAAACTTATATTACAAAAATACCGGCAACGATTAATGGATACGTGAGTAATACCACTTAGCTTGGGTAAAGTTTACTAACTTGATCAACCTGGTCGAGAAACATATTGAGCGCTGTTTTGAAACCATAATTGTTGTATTTTTTATTTGTATACAGAATAAAAGCTCAATGCCTGATCTACAATCTAACCTGATGTTTGGGGTTTTGGCGGAATTTCAATCTGTCACGTAGCAGTTATGGTCTTTAATCTGTTAATTGTTTTATGTTTTATGTTTTTAATTATTGACACGAACATCATACCATAAGGAACTGTATACTGTTTATTATTAAATTAGCTAAGTCGAATGAATTGTCTTAGAGTTATGAAATAAAATGACACAAAAAAGAAAATACAAGCAAAAGAACAAGCCACAAAAAAACAAAAAAAGAGCACAAAAATGAGAGGTAATAACAAGGTCCCTGGTTATGCCAGGGGAAAAATTGGCAGGGGAAAAATCCAGTTTGGTTATGATGACCTGTGCAAAGTGTTTTGGAAATCATGAAGCGAAATGTTTATTCTTAGATGCCACGACAAACCCATGGAATGAACCAGGAAGATGAACCATACGTTTTGTGAAACAAGATTAGAAACGTTGGCACAAGATTGAATACATAACTTATCACATGACACGGGATTTGAGGGATGACGGAATTGGGTATGTAAACCGTAGATTACTATTAACCAAGAACAACCTGGTGTTTAATGACACACTAAAGTCTAAAAATACCAGCTCTCATGTGATGCTGCCGGAACACACCTATTGGTTGGCTATTTATGAGGCATTATTAGAAAATGCTTTTTTATCATGCTACGCTTTCCTCACCGTACTTTCCTTCACCAAAAGTTCATACTCATCACAGAATTTGATACGTAGATTCGAAACCAATTCGTCGACGTGGAATCGGTAGTGCGGTGGACATTACCAAATGAGCCATCATAGCTTCAAAATTATTCATTAATATGAACATGCAATATAGAATTACGTATAAAATTTCTAAACAGGAAACGGAAAATACCGCCATAAAATCACCAGAAGTCAAGTTTGATTTTAGATAAATTGTCTACAAACAATGGAAGAATTTTTAAATTTTTTTAAAAATATTTTAGAATGTTTACATATTTGTTTGTGGAGAATGTTGTTACCAGGTAATGCATGTTTTGCAGGTTGCAGGTAACGATGTTTAATTTTAACTTAATATGATAATACAAAAAAAATAATGTTAATTTTATTTTTAATTTCATTTAAAAAAATATCATCCCAAACATCCACGAATTTTCATCAGTTCCAATGACACCGTATTATATATAACCGTTTGATTTTAACCCGCTCGTTATTTTTTTAAATAACAATGTCTTTAATAAACAATTATATAGGATTATTCTGGTACCTTGATCAGCTCGAAAACTTCCGGGCATAGTTTTATTTGTCTGAGATAACATTTTAAAAATTGTAGTACTTACTTTTAGACGCCCACAGTTGACCATTGTTTAATGCAGTTACGTAAGTCCTTAAGTCATTTTCGCATTGTGGCGGTAGAGACGAGGTATTGTTCAGGATAAGTTGCTCCCAACTGTGATGGTCAAGCAAGGCCTTCATCCAAGCCATACGGGATCCACCAATAACTTCCACGGTAGAATTTATATTGGCACTAACTGCACTCACTAGCACTAAAACTGTTATAAGCAACATCGTTCTAAATTTACCGAGAACTTTTAATGCCGTGTACATTCTTCAAGATTAACACTTGTCTTTTTAAAAACAGATTTGAACTCTTTAGAAAATCCCCATGTTGTAGTAGAACCTGAAACAATAATTTTATTCATTATTATACATCCCCACAAATGAAATGAAAGCATTATTCACAACAATATCAGTGTGCCAAATATGTCTGACTAGTTTCAGCTATAAAATATAATGGGTCTAGGAAATAGCGTTCCGAACCTAGCCAAAGTAAATAATAGGCAATAATTTTTTTAATACTTAACTAGTACTTATGGTAAAACTATCGTGTTATTGGTATAATTGGATAATTATATTATAACTAATTAATTTTAGATTCAGTTCAAGGTATGGTATGTAAGACTATGTAAAATAAGGAGCAAATATAAACCAATTCAGTATCTCATAGAAATAACGTTGTTACAGAGGTACCTAGCCAGATATTAAATTAAACTGAATATTTTCAAAATAAAGTATTAGAAAAGCATAACTTAAAGAAATTAACAGAAATAAGAGAAAACATAAATTCCCGATAACAAAATTATACTATTTGTAAGATTGTAAATTATATCAACATATTTATTATGTTAAAAATTAATTTACTTAAACCCAATAAAAAATTATATTTCCTTATTTTAATGGGTAAAATAAAGTAAGTATACGGACCCACAACAATATACTGTGCATTTGTTTTACTAAAACAACTACGTTTGCTTTTCATATATTTTGCTTTAGAGAACGCAGTCGACAGAACAAACTTGGTCAGGATATTAACTCATTTCAAATTTATTACTCCGCTGTACTCATTTCAGTGATTTTAGATATTCATATTTCCAACTTCCGAGGAACATTTTTCATTAAATATCGTCGGTATGATTTCATTTTCTGTTGCGAATTATTTAGCTTTTTACGTTTTATGAAAAAAAAAACGAAACAAACTTAATCCCAAGGGTCGAAATAATAAAGCCGTATTATTTGTATTCGTGCTCTTATAAAAGATACAACGGAAACGAGATGAAGGAATTAAATTTGATATAAAAAAAATTATTCAAAAATTTTATTATTGGATGAACATATACTTACTAGGTAGCAATTTCGTTTACGTAATAAAGAAGGATTTATGAATGTAATAAAACTGTTATACGTTTAAAAGAGTTTTTTGAAATTTCTTCCATTGATTTGGTTTTCAACGCCCTTGAACTAGAACCTTAAAATGGCTCGAAATCATGCTTTCTTTCGTATCTTTCATATCTTTCAATCATGTTTTGCATTAAAATAGTTTTGCATTAAATGCAAAAAAAAAATGTGTTTTCGATTTTTTCTTATCTTTTTATACATTTTTATGTTCTTCGAAGAGAGCTATACTTAATGCAATTTAACGGAAGTCCAATTTTCTTTACAGATAGGCTCTCAAGAACAGCAATTGAATTCGCCCATTAGCTTCTCTTGAATACGTCGAAAATTAGATTTCCAATTAATTTGCTAAAGAACATTGGAAATCCACGGGAAAATTTATTACATTATGAAAAATAGATGTTTCGTGTGGTGTGCTTACATTTTATATTTTTAGTCTAAAATAAAAAATAATTACATGCATAATTTAAAGCACTAACTGTCCCACCGGGCGTTGCCCAGGTTTAATTCGTAATAAAAAAATGTTGAAGTCACATCAATGAATATATGTTTATTGTTTAAATTAAAGAATGTGTAGTGAAAATTTATTTTTATTCATTGTTTTATTGAAAACGCTTATTTTCATTGCTTTAATTAGAGGTGAAATAAATAGAGGTGAATGGGTGATTGGTGTTCTCTGCTAGTAAAGCCCGAGAACAAATCTGTAAGAACAATGGACCTGGAACTACTGAAGCCCGTTCATTAACAAAACAAAGCAACCAGAAATGCAATTACACTCTATTGTTAAAGGTTTTATATCAAAAAACTTTTTTTAACAAAAGAATACACTGTAAAAATGCACTAAAAAGTCAATAAATAATTACTTTACTAATATGCTTCCTTAATTTTGGAGTCGGTGCCAACTATCTATTACAATTACATATAAATTAATTTATTAATAAAGTAATTATTTATTGACTTGTCAGTGTATTTTTTGAAGTGAGTAATCTTTTAAAGTCGGTTTGTTTTATAATTAAAACAAATTTATTGTTTTAAATATCTTTTTATGATATCGTTTGAATGCTATAATTTGGTTCACATGTGGTACGTAATTTTATTATTACGACCTACTTAAACTCTGAAAATTACTCATAATATGTACCGTATCCTTCTCAAGCTTCACTCGTATATACATTTAAAAATAATATATCTAAATTATTTAAGTGTGCTCGAATACGGATGATCTGCAATTTTACATTTTATTTACAGATGAACGTCTGGTTTCAATAAGTAATCTCAAAAGTTAAAGTTGAGATCAAGTCAAAAATATATCGGTTTCCCCACTGATCACTGACAGTGATCAGAAAGTTTGAGGAAAAAAGCATTAAAATTTTGGGTTTCAATAGGTAAAAGAGATTGAGATCGCATATAAACCGGCCAAATGAAAAATAGTAAAAAGTTTTTGGTTTATATTTGGAAAACGATTTTTCAATTCTTTCCTCAAAGTTAAGTAATGAAATAAACATTTAGCTATACGTAATTGTTTTTTTATGAAACGAAACAAAATAAAAACACGAGCAATATAGAGTAGGTAATTATGAACGCAATCATTAATTATTGTTAGTAATACATTTCGAATTACAACTTAGAATAAAAAAAAAAACAACTGTTCTTCATTTATGAACCGTCTATGTTAATAATAAAATTTAGACTAGGTGTATTATTATTATGTATACTTAGGAGTCTTAACATATTCTTATGACACTTTCTTGAACAACACAATTACGTAATTTAAACTCTCACCGATTATGACGATACGGTCGTATGTAAGTTTTGTTTATCGATTAATTTACATCTGCTTGTGGAAAAAACATTAATATAGCACCATTATGCTGTAAGTTTTTTTTTTTTATCGAACTGATTAACGCTATCCATCTGAAATGCCTTTTGAGAGCCCCTTCCGGGTTTTGGTGGCGAGTGCTTAATATCATTATCAACCGAAATACGTCCACTATTCGACATAGGTCTCCCCCAAAGTTCTCCATAACGACCGGGTTAATGTCACCCGAATCCAGTGGATTCACGCGACCTTCACCAGGTCGTCGGCCCACTTTGTTGGAGGCCTACCCACGGTGCGTTTCCGGTACGAGGTAGCCATTCGAGAATCTGTTGGTCTGGTCGGGCATCGGTTCTGCGAGCAATGTGCCCAATTAATTTAAATAAAGCGTGTAAAAACGGTATTAAAACACATCAAATCCCCTTAGGATACATTTATAAACGTTTAAAAACTTTGTCAAAACATGTTTTATTTATAGACGTTGAAAGCCTTTATGCGTGTTATTTTGTGAGATTTGTTTTTGTATGCTCATTCGCTACAAGAGGCAAAATTTCTACTACCACTATTCTGACTTACATGAAGACAGCATCTTGCGTATTTTATATGTACGATTACTTTCGTTGGTAATTCTAATGTCAAGAAAAAGTGCGTTTCATTATTTATTTCAAGGAAACAACGGCTATTCAATTTAATTTACCTACATATACGTTCTTATAAATAGCAAAGAAGCCAATAATTAATTCTATGTACGTATGTATGTACATACTATTATAATTCGTCACAATTGACCCAAACACAGCAAATAATTTTAACAAAACCTACCTATAAAAGTGACAACAATTATTGATATCGAACATAAGTACATAAAAAAGTTGCCGAAAAAAGAACTGATAAACTGTGACAAAAATTGACGTACCAAAAATAAGAAAAACATTTGTGTATTGTGTGAGTGAGGATTATCAACTTCATTGAATGATAAATGTTTGCGGTTAACCCATTTTTTTTTTATCGCTTTGTAACGATCCCACCAAGTGGCGTAATAAAAATCGTAAGTTAAATATAAAATATTTATTATAATACACAACGAATACCTAATATAATAATAATAATATTAATAATAATAAACGTTTTATTTTAAAGACATATAGTCATATTTTATTGGAATAACATCTCCACAGTTTTGCGGGTAAACAAGTCATGTGATTGTGGTTTGTCGTAATACTGTAAACGTCGGATGCATAGATGACCTAAATCGTAATGAATAGTACCTTTGTATGCCTATTGCTACTTACGAATCCGGATACCTACGCGGCTGCAGGTAAAATTGCTCGAATGAAGAATTGTGACAATATTACATAATAACACAAGGTTGCATTTATTTTTAATAATAATAATAATAAAAATATTTATGGCCGTATAATATACTAGAAGTCACATTAATTTATAAGAAGTGATATGAATATTTTGGCAATAGGGCAAACTCAGCTAGTATGAGACTTCCCACATAGCGCTAATTTTTAGCCTTGGCCAGTCCCGGTACATACAAATAAATAAACTTGAAGTGTCTGTTGGTAATGTCAAAATAACAATTTTTTACTCAATCATATGAATGTATATACGATACCTACAACAAAAATCCAATTTTAAAATGTTTATCTGTATGTTTGTTCTAGACCGATTTTCACAGGATTTTTTTTAGGCGGATAGCTGAAGTTATTCAGCCTAACTTAGGCTACTTTAATTTTTCGAATATAATTAGTTTCATGTAAAACAATTAAAACTCATAAAATTGTGAATACAATCCGATTCAATGCACAGTTTTATACTGTCAGATATTTGAATTTGTGAGAAATATCTTTTGTTTATCGTTCGTAGCAGAAAAAATTGGAAAATAATTAGGGTTTCGTATAAAAAAATAAAAACTATTTAATGCATTGAAAAATATATGAAACGCGGGCACAGCCGCGAGCATACGACTAGATATAAATACAATACAAAAGGAAAAATTTAGCTATTTTCATTTGAGATCTATATAATACTAAAAAGGAATTCCCATTGCGCTAAATATTGTTTTTATTAAAAATAAAGACGACACTAATATTTTATTATAAAATAAGAATTTAATTACTTTACAGCTTAAAATAGAAGCCGTTAAAATTAATTAAATATACCTTTATCAGAATAATGCCCGCAACATGAACCGAATAATGAGAAAGCTAAGTTCATGAAATAATTAATAACACGAGAAATCCCTTGGGTTGTTAATGAAGGTACAATCATGTTTTATGTACCGGTCTTAAGCTTCACCATCGAGTTACAGAAACCTTTGACTCTGTAAACTAATTCACTATTCATTAGTATATATTAAGGTTCACACATAAATTATAAATTTGCATTTTAGTTGTGTCTTGCGCATTTTTTCCAATTCTATATTCAGTATCTATTTACTTATCAAAATGACCACGTGTGGTTACTGTACTTGTAATATATTATCAACATTTCATTGAGTAAATCAAATAAGATCCCAAAACAACATATATCATACAGATGACATCTAATACATTTTCCTAGCAAATTCTTCTATTATTATTATGTTTTGAAATTGTCACTATTTAATTAAAACAAATTGTAGTAAAAGATGGCTCCTTACTACATTTTTGTAATAAAATTCGATACACTTTGACTAACTGCTTAACTACTCATTACTTGTATTTCATCAAAATCAAATGCAATAAATACTTTATGCAATTTAAGTTTTGAGAAAGCGCTTATGGATGTCGAAACAATACCACTAGTTCGGAAAACAACCAAAAGTCATCGAGAAAAGCCGGTATATAGGTTTATATTTTTTTAATAATAACTATACAAAATTATAGTTCGTTTTAGAGAAAGCACACAGAGGGTAACATTTCCAAATATCAGTATCGTTCACGTAATCATGCACTCTATAATACCTCGTGTAATTAAAACACATAGCCGTCAAAATATTCAGAATTTTATATTGTATTCATGATAGTGTTATAAATAACCACATTATTACCTGATCATAAATGATACGGTGTAGATTTTTAAAGGCAAATATCAAAACATACTTAGGGTCCTTTAAAGCAAAAATATAAATAATATATATTAAGTATACAATACTGAATATAATAGAAAATTATAGGTAATTTCACGTGATGCGGCTCATCCGTTAACTAACTAACCCTTAGCGCAGTTTCCTAAGCTCTATTTCGAGCTCTAATTGGAAAAATACCACTTGTACTACCAAACCAGCTGTTGACGACAAAATTGCCTGATTCTATAAATCGATACCATTCACACAAACTATGAAGACTCAATTACAATTGTATTCATTCTAGTTTCATAATATAAACAAATGCAAATACAAACTTATATCTTTCAGTAGATTTCGTAATAGGCGACTAAGCGTTAAACCAAGGAATGGGCAGTAGCATTCTCTAAGTACCCTACACACCTTCTACGATCGCCGCCGTGGCGATTATAGCAGTTCCTCCCTTTTTGGGGGAGTCCTATGTCCAGCAATGGACGTCTATTGGTTAAACGGATGGATATCGTGAAAAAAGTATATCATAATTAAAAATTAAATCAATTTAAATTTTTTGTTGCAAATATACTAAAAAAATAAAGCTACGAATTATAATACGAATATAAACCATTTATCATTTGCCATATTTAGCAAAAGATATACGACATTCTTAAAACAAATTCGAAGTTTATATTTGAACAAACCCAAGTGACGAACATAAATCATTCCGTTACAGGTTTCAGTATATTACACTCTGTGATGTATTGTAATCATAAAATACGTGACGTGTTGCGTTATTACATATTTTGTTGTAAACACAAAGCGACGTGTTCCAGAAATTTCTACATAGGTATTATCCATCTAATAATAAATGTCACGGGGACGTCACGGTTCCCTGCTACATTTAAATATAAAATAGCACCTTAATTTACCATTTACACTTCAGTTACATTACTTGGATAATATAATACTGTACTGCTGAAAGAAAGAGTCAATTAAACGGTACGAGCCGTTTGCAATTTTACTTATAAATGAATGTTAACAAAACGTGGTACACTCGTGGCACACGTACGCTTTGGGACACTTAGAGAATACATAATATCTAGTACAGATGCGCACCTTTTTGGGATTAGCGAGCCTATTGAATTTGCTTTGATATGTACTAGCTCGTTTCTTATGGTATTGTTAATAATGTGAATTTTCAAAATTAAAAACTGAGCTGTAACATTTTTTTTGTGAGATATCTATTGGTGCGCTTTGGCAGTAAACGAATAGTTTAAGCGACGTCAAATAAATAGCATTATCTTTGCCGTTTGATACAAACTTTGTGTTTCCTTTTAACGATATTATTATTTTGGAAGAAATATGTTTTCTGTCTAAAAGATTTTGACCCGGTAATAATAATAATGTTTTATTAATTACCTCGAATGTTTTTTGGTTTTCATGATTTATAAATTCTGCCATCAATTACAATGTATTACATCTGCCCATGACGCTCTCCTTTATCTTTGATATGTTTATTATAAAATTAAAAATTCATAAGTCTTCTAAAGTGCAGTCATAAAGAGCTTATAGAGAATAACTAAAAGCATCATTTAATTAAACTAAGCGGCAACATACATAACTTTGTTAACTGTCCTAATAGAATATTTTACTCAGTATACCTAGCGAATAAAATTTATGACTATTACGTTACATAGAAGGAAATATGTCGCTTTTAATTAAATCCTGGCATTATTCTTTAGCTCAGAGCGTTGTAGCATTTGAACTGGGTCTACATTAGAAACGGAATAAAAGCGTATAAAGTCTAATGTCAATAATTTAAAAGATTGGTCTGCTAAAGCTTTTTAAAAGTAACTAGTGTTTCGTCAGGTGGCGGCCCAAGACGTGCTTCGTACTCAAACTGGGGAGGCTCTTAACGCCGCTGCCAGGGCGATACAGTGACACTGAACATGCATTGAGCATTACACGCACAACACTGCACACACACTCCTGCACGTAACACACAGGTACATAGGTCCTGTAAGGAACCTTTTTATATTATTATTAATAAATAAAAAATGTAGGGCTTAGTTAGGTTTTAAAATTTCGCGTAAATTGTACACGCAGGTAACGGCCAAGTTGAGGTTCGTACCAATTTGGTAACCCTTGTGCTAGTTAGTTACCTTTTTGCGGTTGAGTGCCTTCAGCACTCACTTCCAAAATCACAGTGAAGCTGTAAAGGCCCTTCCGGTCATTAGCGTTAGCTAGTTAGAACTAGTATTTCGATCATAAACATTATAGAATTTTGAGGGTAAAAAACTACTATTTCCTAGTTTGATTTATGAATAATATAATACTTCAAAATTAACTAATTAAGTTGTGGGTGTGTGGGAGAACTTAACAAATAAATAATGTTAACTAGGTTAGATTATATCGAGTTGATACTAAAGAATCACAGAAGGATTCATCATATTACTTTACATTGGTTTATATAAAGGTTGGAACTCCAAGTGAAATGAATACGAACATGTTAAACATACATATATAGAAATGAAGTAACCGATTTTTGAAATAAAAAAAATATTGGGTTCAGGGTAAAATTGGCCAATGTTCAGTTCAGAAAGGCTTTAGTAATAAAAACTTGTGGATTGTTTAACATAGACAAGTAAAATAAATATCTCTGGTTATAAGGAAAAGGGTTACTTCATACATATTTCATTGGATGTTAGTACGGTATTTTACAAGTTATCTTTTGATATTCAAAGAATAATATTTATTGTTATCATTTCCTACATGGTAGAGGTATTGTATTATTTTTAGGCAACAAATGTACCAGACATTTTGTTATTAATGTTATAAAAACTGATATTTATATGAATTAATTTAGTACCAATAAGTCACCTGTTTTTCATAGTTTTTGTTTGTTTGCATTTAGTTAATTATCTAATACTTTTCGGCGGCATCTCGGTCAATCATATAGTAGATGTTATCTTTAATTCAATAACTTGTGTTACTGAACCCAATATTGTGGGATTTTGGTGGCATGTTATGTAATCTTGTTTGGTTATTGTATATAAGTGAAGTGAATTGAAAATAATGACACAAAGCGTTTATTCTGAGGTGCCACGAAAATACCAGGAAACATTCTAGAGAGAATGCAATTGTCTTGCTAGGGTGTTGCAACAAGCTTGAACTTCAAAATAGGCAGTATGGACAATGTCTTTTAGCTTGTCCTATTGGACGAACAATTCTACTGTTAATTAATAACCTAAACCGATATGGATTGTTATTCTGCACCGCAAATGTGTTGTTTTTTTCACCCGCTAGAGATTCACTTCCATTTTAGTATTTATACGTTTTCTAATTGCAATGTACTTACCATCTGATATTATTCAGTCGCGTTCAAGAGACAGGATAAAAATAAATAATATAGGCCAAGAAATAAATATATGTTTGAAAGTAGGATTCTAAAATGTTCCTTTACGATCTTTGGACATTGGAAAAATAAGATATGGTATGGTAATTTAAATATTTTCGTTGTAATTAATCTTTCACCTCTGCTTTATAGTACTGATTTGGTTAAATTTTTATTCTATATCTACACTAATAAATAAAATTGAAGTGTCTGTTGGTAATGTCAAAATAACTATTTTTTACTGAATACATATAAATTTATATACGATACCTATACCAAAAATACAATTTTTAAAATAATTATCTGTCTGTCTGTTTATTTCCGGGTATGTACTAGAACGGGTGAACCGATTTTGACGGGGCTTTTTTGGTAGGTAACTGAAGATACTCCGTGTAACTTAGGCTAATTTTTGATTTTTTTAAATAGTTAGGATTCCACGTAAAAAAATTAAAACTCATAAACAAGTGAATAAAATCCGATTCAACGCACAGTTTTACAGGCAAGTGTTTGATTTTATGAGAAATGTTTTTACTTTATCTTAGTAGTAAATTTAGGAAAATAATTAGGGTTCCGTACAAAAAAAAGAAGGCAGTGAAGAACATATGAATCGCGGGTTCGGCCGCGGGCACACAGCTAGTTAATTATGTTTTTTAAAATTAAGCTTATAACATGTTTATTTATATGGTTATTGTTTAGTGTGTCGAGTACCCATAAAAATGAAACAGTAGAAAGACAATAAGAAAACAATGGAAAGCTGGCGTAAACGCCGGGAAGGTGCTCAAGTAGTTAATCAGCACAATCGTGTTTCTCTTCTCAGTCAAAACAAAGTTAGGTTTATCTCATTATTACACAAATTCGATTCAGTACTGGATCCTTTTTATATAATTTTATACCCAATCTGACCTCTGTACACATAATTATAATAATTAAGAACGCACGACGAGAAAGTTGCAAAATAAAAGCGGTTCTTATTATTTCCACTTGGTTGCATAAGAGTTGTACTCGTGTTCACTTTAATAAAATAAAATAAAAAAAATATTTTAAACAAAATATACTTTCATATATAAAAATTGTTGCACAAAATATGAATAAAAGCGGTCAGTCATTTGAATCATTATTAAATTTTAAGAATTTAAAAAACGTATGTATTATTTCGACTAAAGACAAAAGTTACATCGAGCCAAGGTCAGATGCATTTACACTTTATATATATAAACTAGCTGTGATCCACGGCTGTGTCCGCGTTTCATATATTCTTCACTGCGTTTTAATTTTTTATACGGAACCCTAACTATTTTCTAAAATTAAAAGTACCCTAAGTTAGATACAAACAGACAGTCATACAAAAATGTAAAAAAATTAAATGTTTTTAGTATAGGTATCGTATATACCTTCATATCTATTTAGTAAAAAAAGATCATTCTATTTATTAGTATAGATAACAGAGAGCCGTTTCACGTTTTGAGGTGCCGGTGCGTAGAAGGGTTTTTTTTTAAATTTATTTTTTTAACCTGGCTAATGCTGTTATACCAGAAGGGCCTTTACAGCTTCACCGTAACTTTAGGGACGATTGCGGAAGGCACTCGCTGCAAAAGGTAACTAGTACAAGGGCACCAAAGTGGTACGAACCTCGGCTTGGCCGTTAACTGAATAACTTATAAAAATATATAAGGAAGATATAACTTTGGGCTTAAAATATGATGTTAAAATTTGACTCGTTCCAAAATACCGAAAACAAAGGTTTCCCCCTGTGTATTTTTTATTACCAGGTATACGTGGATAACCTCTTATTACTTTTCCTACCTCCATTAATACATGGCATTGATTGATTGATTCAACCAAAAGACATCCACTGCTGGACATAGGTCTCCCTTGCCTAGGGGTGGTTTGCGATTATCGCCACGCTTGGCGTTTGTGGTGCTCAGAGGATGTTGTTGGCTTAGACGCCTTTTACGGCACACACGAGAAGATATGAAGTGGTATGATTTTTAGCCGGCACCATATCACATACGCATTACATTATACGAAAAGAAATGTCGTCCTACTCTAAATAATATATTCGAAACAGAAAATTCCTAAACAACAGATAGATGATTCTCGTACGTATAAGAAAGGTGATGATAATTTACAGCAAATGTCCCTGAAAATTCTGTTGATTTCCCAAGTTGATTTTCAGTGGATCACATTACTGGTCTCACCGGACTAATAAAACCGAACGTAATATAATGATGCGACTAGACAGACGCACATTACGTATTTATTCGATTTCAATACACCTGATTCTGATGTTAAATACCGTGCTATCCTAAATATGAAAATTGCCGTTTGGAATCTCTCGAGAACCGAAATAACATACATGTTCATACTTATATAAAGAAGATTTAAAGAATCTAATAGTCAATTTCTAATTTTTTTATTTAGATACGTAATAATAGGTAAAAAGTTTGTAGGTCCTTAATTTAAATTAATCTGTAATTAGTTCAATTAAGTTGAAAATTGAAACGTAAAACATAATAAAAAAGCATCTCAGAATTCAAACTTTTAGATTAAACCATTTTTAAAGGATAAATGTCGGAGACCGAGAAAGAAATGAGAAATATTCATGTCCACTTTCTAAAATACACACGCTTTCTCGAGAACGAACAAAATAATTACAGTCAAAAAGTATAACTTATAAATATATGGCTCTTTCTCTCTTACTACGTACTTCATCATATGCAGGATAAGTATAATACAACGTTTACATTGACTGTATTCGGTAAAAATCTATGAAAAAAAAATTTAATTATTTTCTTCTTTTTTTTAAAGTAAAAACCTCTTTTACTGTGTTTAGCGATTCTTGTCAGAGAAAAAACTTATAGAAGCGCGTTACCAATGTTATGACATAAGCCGTCAACATGCTACAGTATATCACGTATGTCAGTGCTGGCGCGCTAAAAAATAATTAATAAAATTGATACTTACACAGCCTATCCGTACGTTTTGATATTACTCGAAGCGCCAATAGATGTAAAAACCAGATAAATGTTATGTTAATATGTAATTATGAAACTAAAACATTTAAAAAAAATTATTTTTCCAAAGTTTTCACTTCTGTCGGCAGTCCCCATAGCTGTCTTTATTGTTAGCTGCCAATTGTTTTAAAGCTTGCACCCTAAACCACACTATTCTTCACAATGAAACAATAGAATATTAAAAAAAAAATGTTTTTATTTAAAAACAAAACCGACTTCAAATGAATAAACTATATAAATCCACTAAAAAGTCAATAAATAATTACTTTATTAATCTGCTTAGTTAATTTTGAAATCGGTAAGCTGGCGCTTACGGATAACAAAATGGTGTAAATGTACGTTTTAATTTTATTCAATTTCGATAAATTGTGCTTTAAAATCACCCTAGTCCTTTATTTAGCTTATATGTAATTGTTATAAAGTTTTTAGGCAGTGATTACCATTTGTAAGTGAATACATTTGGTTAACTCTAGCTGTCACCGACTCCAAAATTAACGAAACTGATTAATAAAGTTTTTTGACTTTTAGTGCGTTTTTATATTTTATTCTTTAGAAGTCGGGTTTGTTTTTAATTTTAAAAGTTGTTTCGTACATTTTAGTTTAAGTATGTACTTTTAGGTATAGAATACTTCATAGCTTTGGAAACTAATATATATGAAACACGTATATATATAATATTCGAGGTTTTCTCGATTTCCTTGAGTTCCACTGATCATATCCTGATCTGGTAGAAATGGGACCACATCGAAAGTGTACTTCTTCGATTAAAAAAAATTAGCAAGTCTGTCCACAAATAACGGACAAATCGCGAACAAACATACAGACGAATTGATAAATTCCTCCTTTTTGAAGTCGGTTAAAAAACCTATTCATAAATTTTTATCAAAATGTTTGTAATTATTCAAAAAAAAAATTTGAAAACCTTTTTGTAATTCAATCTATTCTGAACGCGCTTGGTAGTCAAGAAGTCCTCATAGAACCATTTAATTTACTAGGTATTGATTTATTCAAACCCTTTTTATTAATTCGATGAGATCTTGCTCTCAATATTTGCTTTAAAAATAATAATTCGGCTGTGAAGAAAGGTATTCATTTTAGAATTGTATTTAAAATGTGAGATTGTTTGGGTGAATTAACGCTTTTATAAGTTGAAATATAAAAACTAGGACGTAGAGCTATCGGCGGGTTAAAGCGAGGTCCGGGGTCGCTGCGCGAGAAAACGCTGAGTGGTATGTTGAGTTGCAATTCGCTAACAAGTAGCCTTAGGGCCCGATTCGTTGTTGTGGTCTGTTAGTTACGGCGGGGAATTAGGTCGATCAGTCTTTTATGTTATCCTAAATAATAAAGAAGTGGAAAAAAATTGTTGACTTTCCTGACAATTTATTTATTGGTATTATTATGTTTATTATAATACTAGCTGCTTTATCCTATATAAACATTCAACTCATTACTTTCGAAGTGTATTGCGGACAAAGAAAATAGACATTTAATGGAACGTAACTTCCCATTATTTCTGTATGAAATCCTTGTCTATATACAAATAAATAAAATTGAAGTGTCTGTTTGTAGTGTCAGAATAACAACTTTTTAGTAAATACATAGTATGAATGTATAAACAGTACATATAACATAGAACACAATTTTTAAAATGATTATCTACCTGTATATGTGTTTGTTCCGGCTAATCACCAGAACAACTTGACCTTTTTTTCTGGCAGATAGCTGAAGTTAAACGGGGTAACTTCGGCAACTTTTATTTATTGAAAATAATTAGAAAGAGGATTTTATAAGAATGATATTGGATATGAATGTGAACGGTTATAGGGGAAGAGGAAGGCCAAAGAATAAACGGATGGATTGTGTGAAAAATGATATGATTAGAAAGAGAGTGAATGAAGGTATGATCTCAAATAGAGATGAATGGAATAGGAAGATATGTTGCGCCGACCTCAAATAAAAATTGGTTAAGGGCAGGGATGATGATGAATTACGGGTCCGCGTAAAAAAGTTGACACTCATGAAATTGTAAATAAAGTTCGATTCAATGCACAGTTTTATTGGCAATTGTTTGTTTTTGATAGAAATATCTTTGTTTTCTGTAAGTACTAAAAATAATTTTAGACAAATCATTAGCGTTCCGCGTAAATAAAATTAAGACTGAGAACAAAATACGATTCAATAAACTGTTTTTATGGCAAGTGTTTGAATTTGTGAGAAATGTTTTTGGTTTCTGTTAGTATTAAAAACAATTAAGATCCAATAAATAGTGACCATCAAAACATTATTTTCCAATGGTATTATTTGTTAGCTGTATTATGCAGTGAAAAATTGTGCCGGAGTCGTGAGCACACAGCTAATTAATGAATAAAATCGAAAGTACATATGTTTTTTTCTCTCTTAATTATAACAACATTGTCGTTTGTAAGAATAAAATTTTAAGATTAAGCTTGTAATATTGTATTTAGAACTAAATGTTAGTAATTAATAATTTACTTAGTTATTATAAAATATAATACTATCATATCAGTAGGCCGTTACGTCAGCACATAATAATAATCGCTTCTCTCTGGTGACGACATTAATGGTGTTATGCAATATAACATCTTCGCCAGAAGCAAAACTAACAAACGGTGAAAGTTCATAGTAGTCAGCTAGCTGACTGCGCGACGTCTAAAACTGTGATTTCCTTATCGCTATATCATTTTGTATGTAACTATATGCAATCCACCGGTAAATGATATCGCAAACGATGTACACACATTTATATTTTCGATATTTTCCTCATGATTGAAGTGAACTAATCTGGGGCCAAACAGAGCGGCACTCAGGGACCGGTTGTGTTCTAATTTACGCAACACAAACGTGCAATAATATTGTATTAATTCCTCGGTGTTGATTAAATCGGTTACATTTAATAGTTTTTCAAAATTTTTTTTCAAAATATTAACACAGATTATAAGCACATATATAATATTGCACAATATTATTCGGTGTCGTTTGTAAAGATCAATATTACCATATAGTAAAATAAAGAAAAAAGTAAGTTTAAAAAAAAGAACTCCACTAGTACTGAAATGATAATGTATGAAATTCGGTTTTTCTTTAGTTAGATTTGATTTAGTTTTATTGCTTTAGTTAGTTAGAAATTGATTGTAAAAATTTAATCTTCATAAACGATGTTGATGCTGGCGTGCGAATACAGACGATAATTTTGTATTTAAAATCAATGAATTCGATTATCAGCTAACATTGAGCTTTCGAACTGATTTTGTTATTAGCACCCACATAAAAATTTCTCCTTTAATATACAGCTACGTCATTATAGGAATATTAAACTCATTATCTTTAAATTCATGTTTGTATGTAGCGTCGAGAGAGAATATTTATAATCCTTGTAATATATAAGAAAAATGGGGTGGGGTATCTTTGACGCACCATCACCTCAAAACTACTGGGAAGATATCGCGACGGGACTACCATTCGGTGTGGAATTTTTCGCAGTTGGTTTTAGCCCATTTATTTGGATTCCATTGACTCTTTCTCTTTTTTATGTGCTGTTATGTACATTTTTCCGTCGATTTCCTTTTAAAGACATTTTTCTTCATTCATTTGTTTTTTTAGGTAAGGTATAAATGAAATGTTATATGCAGTTTTTCACTCATATCAAGAACATATGAAACGCGGGTGGAGCCACGGGCACACAAGTAATAAATGTATATTGGGAAATGTAAATAGGTACCTACGAAGTGAGAGTATGTTAACTGCTCACAATGTCACTAACTTGTCCTGTACGCCTGTCAACCTTGTCAAGCTTAACACAACTCGCGAGAAAACCATTAGATTCTCCAAAGTTTTGATAATGACTGTTACCAACAGTTCTAATTACGCAATGTCATTTGAATTGCTCGTAAACCACAATCACTATGAAAATTAGAGTTTTTAATTTTATTTAGGTATAACGCTGTCTAATTATTATTATTTATGTCTAATTATAGTTCCAGATTTTATTATTTAATTAGTTTTTTTTTTTTTATTTATTAGGTATATTGTGAAATTAAGTTACTAGATTATTTTACTAGGACAATTATATTAGTAACTCGAAATGTAAAAAAATACTATTATTTTTATGTTACTAAATACCTAAATAAATGAAATCTATTCAAAGATGTCTTATAGTTGCAAAAAATATTGTCTATAAGGAATTTATATAAAAGTAAAGAGGGTTTCTTTTTATTACAATTGGTATATAGAAGACATAGAAATAATGAAAAAAAAATTAACAATAATTAACAAACGGTAATAAATTCGAAATAAGTTAATATTAATAAAACATACCTTTATGAAAATTAATTAATTAATCCAATGTTAATAATGAAAATAATAACACTTTAGAATATACACCAAGTTAATAAACGGTCGACGTTTTAAACTTTGAGAGTTTGTAACGCGGTGGACGGTCAAGATGTAAACGTTAGAATGTAGGCGCGGATATTACTCCTGCGTCGGCGTCGACGTTTGTGCGGCCACTGTCGGCACCAACTACCACCATCCATCCACCAACCGGTATGAAAGTGAGCTCCACCATACCTATTACACCATATCGGCTTATAATCATCCACTTGTTATGTCAAGCGAGTTTAAACAGTCTAGAAGGAACGCTCTCCTCACCTTATCTGTGGTATGCATAATTTTTAACACATATATTAGACTGTCATAGAATTTAAAGCAGTGGATTATAACGACATGAACTTCAAAAATATACGAAGTTAAACCTGAAATTGCTTTACTATTGTTTTCGTGCCACAGATCAATCTTTTAATAACTTTTAATAATCGTTTCTTTAACGAATTAATTTTAAGGCACGTCCTCCAGAAGAAATGAATTTCACTTTCGGATACCCACTCTTGCAATAAGTTCAATTTATTCACAATAAACAATGCAAGCATATAATTTGCAAACATTATCTTTTTGCGTTTCTAGTGCACAAAAATTGATATTTCATGTACATATTACAATCCATAGATATTATAAAAGGCAGTCTCCCAGTCCATCTATCAACGGATAAACTTGATCTTATGGCTTTAAATGTAACAAATTATTTGTTTTCTCACATGGTGATCTGTAATTTATCTACATACACAATTCTAGAAGTGTTATGTGGATAAGATATATTTCCCATCTTGTAAATTCCAGGAAGTTTTTGCAGCATCTCAGAATTTACGTTACGTTATTTCAAATACACTTCTGTATATTACCACCAAACTTTTTCTCGCAAAACGCCAATGAATTAAAGATAAGACTTACTAAATATCATGTAAAATCGACTCGCATAATTCTTTTTTCAAAACCCGAAATGATTGTTATACAAAATATATTTGAAATTATTGTTCGCCCGGTGGTGGTTCACATTCGATCATAATCCTTAAAAAAAAAGAGGAAGAAAACAAAGGGTTTCCTAAATGTTTTATTGTTAACACTAAAATTCTTCTTCTTAGTTAATGGTAATTTGTCCTTTACATGCACTACTCCGCCAGTGGCATATGAATAAGTTATATTTTAATCGTGTGTCAGTGCTTTTAAGCACCAACAAAACGGTGGTCTATTTTACTAAAATTTTGCATGTAATTTTCGTGGCATCTCAGAATAAACCACTTCACCATAACCAATCCGTATCACGCAAAATGTCACCAAAATGACATAAAATAGGGTCGAATACGCAAGATAGGTAATGTAAAAGACGCACGCAAAAAGACAATAACTGCTACATGTTAGACTACGATGTCGCCAAAAACTCAATAATCAAAGCGAAAATAGCTAATAAATTAAAAGCAAAAAAATCTTTATTCAATTTAGACCCTAAAAATTTGTTTATGAACGTCTAAAACACTATCACCGGTTCGGAAAACTACCCAGTCGAGAAGAGCCGGCAAGAAACTCGATCTGGTTTTTTTAAATAAATATAATAGATATCATTTTTTTTAATAAAAAAGACAATCGGTTACTAAACAAAGAAAAAAGATATTTAACTCTTCTTGCCTATTCTATGTAGATAATCACACAGTAAGCGAGTTATTGCTATTTACATTTAACAAATAGATTTTGTAATAAATTTACAAGAAATGTAGTATATTATTTTCCTATGTTTACTTATTGTGTTTTAGCAAAGATATTGTTTATATGAATCCATGATTAATCGTTATTATAATATTTTATTGCCAAGATAAATTAAATATATTATTCAGGATAAGTTGTAACATTATTTGCAATCAAATTAATTGCCCGCCGCCGAAGTTTTCATTAAGTTGAAGCGAATGAGACTTGAATAACAAAAGAGCGGTGGTGACGCCACCCTTAATATTTAGGGTTTCAGACAAATTACAGGCCCTTAGCATTCAACGTCGAGCAGAGTCACATTACCGCTTCTCTATATTACTAAGAACGTTGACATCTGTTGTTGCGTAATGGCCAACCAACCCTTCACTGATGTAATTCCTTTATTAGGAAATACGAGTTTCTCGAAATACCATTGGAAAGTAGGTAACCTCCATACTAAGTTATACCTATTAGATGATCAAACAGAAGGATTAGAATTCTTTCAATTGATCTTGAATTCATTTCGTTATGAGAGGCCTTACTCGGTGTCGGAATGTTTGCGGACGATAGCAACCAACCTTACTGGAATATTCAACGAATTCCTTTTCGTAGCGGATATTAGGGTCTCTAATATTTGATGTTCTGATTCGAGGTGTGATTTAATAATAAATAGTAGGTAGTGAACCTTTAGATATTTATTTAAACTATATCAGAAATAAATAAATTAAAACACCGATTTTTGCTAAATGATCTTTGTTTGAGTAAATGTGTTCATTTTATCTTTGAGCCTAATATAAAATCGCATTAATTTGAAAACGTTTTTAAACGCAATGTTAGAAACATTTACAGTAATAGCAATGTAATTTAAAAGTGTTTTCAAAGACCTATTATTAATTTTATCTGTGGTGTTATAAATTACATTTTGACTTTATATAAAATTTTTGGTATAAAGTAAGACTAAAATTATAGAATTCATGTAATGTTTGACAGCGGAACTACTGCCCTCAAACTAATTGACTTTATTATTCAGCTGATGGAAAACGAAACGAAACTTTTTTTAAGCTAAAGGCGAGAATGTTAAGGGGAATAACTACATCTTGAATACAATACAGATGCTTGGCGATTACTTAAGAACTAAAGGGTAGTAGCTGGCTCGGTGAATTCCGAAACAGCGCGCTACCATTAATGTATTTCGTCATCGCAATATTTTTTTACTAAAAGTCATATGTTATTTAATGCTATACCACGGTATTCGAAGTTCCGTAGTAACGCACTTAAGCTGTAGAAACACATTATGCTTTAACAATAAAAGAAAATTTATCCTTATGACTTTTTACTATTATTAGTTATGAGGATAGCACTCACTAAAGTCGACGAATAAAATATTATATAGAATTACATAACGCTAGAGTTGATGCAATAAATGTTTGGGAAGAATTTACGTTATTAAATACAGTTAAAGCCAATGGTGACTTTTTCGAACTAGCTAATGCTATTGACCGGAAGGGTCTTTACAGCTTCACCGTGACTTTGGATCGAGTGCTGAAGGCACTCAGCCGCAAAAAGGTAACTAGCACAAGGGTTAACAAAGTGCTACGGACCTCGGCTCGACCGTGTCCATCGTGCGGTTAGAAACATACACAATCATGTCTAATTTATATTTAGCTCACATAAATTTAATACATTAGGCGATACTGCACGATTTTCAACTATCTATTCTATTATCATTCATCCTACCTATGATTATTAAAATATTAAGTAATCTAATATTATTATTTCCTGATTTTTACGTGCGATCAAGGTTTTTTTTACTAAACGTGTAAAATACTTAAACGTAGGTGACGTTTATTTTTTAATATTTACAGCTAAACTTGACAAAAATCTCTTAAATAAAAACATTTTTAAGGTTATCTGATTCTTAAGCTTTACTTAAGGTTGTAAAACGTAGATTTACAAATTATTGCATACGCAAACTTACGTAAATTATTCAGAAACCTTGCTATTTCGTTAAGTCAACCAATTAAAGTTACTTATTACCTATGGACAAAAACAAAACAAAAAAACGATATGCTAATCTATGATGATGGTATAAGTTTCTTGAAACCCTGTGTGAAATCGAGAGAGTTTCAATTGTTTTGAATGAAATTCTAAAATTTCCCTAGTGATGTGATAGGAAATAAAAGTTCTTTCTATTTAAAACACTTACATAGTATTACTTTTAATCTAGTATACATTATATACCAAGTGGGAATCCGAAATGTTATGAATTTTCTGCTAATCTTTGCCATTAATAAAATATATTATCTAACATAGAAAAGAACGTCAACGCAAACACTGAATTAATACTTGAACAGATGATCTGAATGTTCAAAGTTATCACAACGAATTTTGTTTAAATATTTATTAAGATTGAAAAATTACAAACATTTATGACGACTTTATACCGTTATGCAATCCGTACAAAAAAAAACTCGATACGATACAGGGAAACCATTTAAATATTTGCACAATTCCCGACCTCTAGATGGCGTGGCGTGCCCACAGTTCCCGTAAAACTTGTTTTTCTAGTTTCGCATTAGCGGTAGCACCGATGATTTGATATACATTAACTTCTACGCCTGATTAAATACACCAGGCAACAGTGTAAAACATACAATGAACGTGTACAATTATTGAACGCGATTATAAGCGAGTTGTTTATGTGTATAATTATGCAATAGTTGCGTGGCGAGACACGGAAGGTGGTACTCGGCCAATGGAGCAGCGAACGTATTACGAATACTTCGCGTCTCATGCGAACTTAAGTAAAATGAGACGCCTATTATTTTCGAAGTGAAAACTTCGTTAGAACGGTTCGCGACAAAAACTTTTTCATATTTAAGATAAGTATAATACAACGTTTAAATTGACTGTATTGTGTAAAAACCTATTAAAAAGAAGTATAATTATTTTCTTTTTTTTAAGTTAAAATCTCTTTAGCGGTGGTGAGCGATTCTTGTTAGGGGAAAAGCTAATAGATTACCCATGCTATGATTTTAGCCGTCAACATGCAAAAGTATGTCAAGTATAAAATGGCGTTTAAGTGCTGGCGCTCAGAGACAAATAATAAAATGTATACTTACGCAGGCTATCATATGTTTTGTTTAATACAGTTTTTGCTGCGACATGGCTGCTGAGTTTATATATATTATATAGGGATCGTTCAAGTTATACGCAAGCAACAACAGAGACGAAAGATCTGAATGGAGACAACGTAAGCAATATTTACTTATTTACCGATTTCGACGAAACTTTTTTTACCAAATAGCTGTAGTTGCTTCGCGTAACTTAGGTTACCTTATAACTTAGGCTTATTTTCCGAAAATAATTAGGACTCCACGTAAAAAAAAAATTAAAACTCATGTAATTGTAAACAAACTACGGTTTAATGAAGAGCACCATGAAAGCAATATTTTCCGATGATTATTTCAAAACTATATTACGCAGTGAAGAGTATAGGAAACGCGGGCGGAGCCGCGGGTACACAGCTAGTAAACAATAAATTATATTTGCATGTATGTTTAATAAATGTTGGATATGTAGAATAATTACTTTTAAATTTATTCTGAAACGTATATTTTGTAAACGTATTTAGTATAAAATTAAAACGTGTCTCTATTAACAGTGGAATTCACTTACCACTGTGTGGCTGAAAGCCGTTTAGTATGTCGTTAATTTCACAATATCCAAGGGTAACTAACTTCCTGGGGTTCAAAGTTGCGGAGTTACTCGAGAATCGCGTCGTAAAATTCAGCAACACGTTATAACCCGGTGTTAACTATACATGTTTCGAAGGCTGCTTAGTCATGTATAACAAGTTACCAATTAAACTTGAGTGAAAGTTACGAATGTGCTAGTGAAACAATTTCATAACAATCGGCTTAAAAAGTTCAAAGATTCATAACATTTAGCATTAAATAAATAAGTACGTAAGTGTTTCTACTACGCTCGTTCAGTAAAAATAATCACCATCTTCACCAAACATTCTAAATTATCTTTCTACCTTATTTTTTTTTTCTAACTAGCTAACGCTGTTGACCTGAAGGACCCTTTACAGCTTCACCGTGACTTTGGGGGCAAGCGCTGATTGTCGTAAATTATACAATTATATCCTATTTAAGAACTGGCCATAATTAATGGTTGTAAGTTACTGACCATGCTAAAACATATCGTAATAAAATGAAGGTAATATACAGAACTGCGACAGTTATTAGGAAAACCATATAACGTGTCGGATACACGTTTGAATGGTCCTGGTCCATTTAATCGATTTTGTTCAAAATTTTATCACTTTTAATTTATTTTACACGGAACCAGCCGTAATTATTTCCCTAATTTTTTTTGCTATATACCTAAAGTAAAAATATTTCTCATAAATTCAAGCACTTGCCCGTATAACTGACCATTAAATCGGTCTTTTTTTTGCTTTTTGTGTTTCATTTCTTTATGCGGAACCCTAATAATTTTACTGAAATTATTTTTGGTACGAACAGCAAACAAAGATGCTACTCACAAATTCGAACACCTACCAGTAAAACTGTGCACTGTATTTTATTCACAACGTAATGAGTTTTAATTTTTTTTTACGCGAGTGCCTAATTATTTTCTTAAAATTAAAGTGCCCTAAGTTACGCAGAGTAACTTCGATGCGATGATGGCGCAAGGGTGGTGTCGCGTCGATTCCGCGTCAATCGACGCGGGTTCGAGCCCACTTATCTGACTCTAAAATCGGCTTAAACTTTTGGTGAAGGAAAACATCGTGAGAAAACCATAGCATGGTGGTAGGGCGTTTTCAAATGGTGCCCACCTGGGTAACTACCACCCTAAAGCTCGAAAACCTGTCTCCAAATACCAATATATGTGTTCCGGCATCATCACTTGAGAACCAGTACTTCTAGGCTTAGTGTGTTTACCATCCTGGACCACATCGTCACTTAACATCAGGTGAGATTGTGGTTAAAGCACTGAGCCTAATCCGTGTAAAAAAAAAAAAACTTCAGCTATCTACCAAATAGTCCCGTCAAAATTGTTCCGGAGATAACCCGGTACAAACAGACGAATAGACAAAATTTAAAAACAAATGTATATTTGGTATAGGTGTCATATGATATACATTCATATCTAAATAGTAAAAAATTGTTATTTTGACATTATAAAATTTCAATAAAACTTCCATTTAATCTATTTGTATAGAAGTATAGATAAACGGATAATGCTGAAGTCCTAATCCAAGACAAAAATATGTCGACTATTTCGTTAATGTAGCGAAATCGAATATATTTATAATCTTTTATAACACTTAGAACTTGTATTATCTTATTTTTTTCTAAAGCTCGAAAACCACTGAACTTATCCACAAAATCATTTTTTATTTGGTCTCTCTATAGAAAAGTTTTAGCATACGAGCATACATTTGTTATATAACTCAGTATATTGCAAAATTTCAATGCTTTATAAATATAGTGAATGTTTTTTTTTTACTCTGTTAAAACTTCATGGTTAAATTAAACAAAGAAGAAAAAAATAAAACAATTTATAAATGTCCTCATATAGTTTTTTTTATTTTTATATAGAAAAAAAATCATATACGTACATCATACATTCAGTTCGTTCATACATCCCCACTTACATATATAAATACATTAATTTATACGTATCTTGCAGACTGAAAATATTTCAGAGAATATTTATATTATAATATAGCCTTCGCTAATTTATTAACGTTATATTTAGCTAGCAATAATAATAACTACAATTTAATTAAATGTTTCGTTAACGTAAGTTTATTATAAATTATACACATTAATTTATGCGGGATACTGAATACGTTATGTGGTTGATATATCATTAGAAAATTTTCATTAAGGTTTTAATTTAAGATAAGGGGGTTTTGATGAAGTTTACATAGTTTTTTTTTTACAATAATTCATAACTAGTCTTTAATAATAATAATAATAACTAGTCTGGAAGAAACTCTAGCCAAACATTTACGAAACTCATCAAGATAGACAACGAACAAAAATAAATAATTGGAATTACATTGGACATACATGAAAATAATTATTAATAAGTATTTAAGAAATAAAATCGATATACGAGTGAACTATTGGAACGAAGTTCCTTACGGCAGGCTTGGGGGAGATAGGGATTTTGCTGCGCGACCGAACTGAAAAAAATGTGATATTAAAACCGTAAGAAAAAGTCCGTGGAATAAAACCGTTAAATGAGACGTACGCAGGCGCGACACTCGTATACACAAGCGAGTACAGTAATACCCCGCTTTACGCGAGGGATACGTTCCGAAAAAAAAAACCGCGTTAAATGAAATTCGCGTATATCGAGGTTCATGATTAAACATTAGTCAAATTTAATACAAATCATTTTAATCAATCACTTTAATTCTAAGAACAGTTTATGCGATACATACTCTTATTTTTTACGGAAAAATACATCTATTGTCTTTACATTATGTTTATACGCACTCTTTCGCGTAATGCGAGGCATTTGAGCGCGAAATTTGAAATTCGCGTTATAGTGAAACCGCGCGTAACGGGGTCGCGCTAAGCGGGGTATTACTGTAGTGTATAATACCTTTCTCTTTCTCCTTCTTTCTTTTCGTTCTCTCATCCCTTCTCTCTCTATATTACCACTTGATAATTTATTTAAGATTAGACCATTTTTTTTTTTTTTGCAAATTGTGTCGATTCTACATTAGCCGAAGGAACTTCGTTCCTACCTGGTATCCCACGACACCACATCTTTTTATCATTATTACATCGCTAAAATGATTCCCTAGCTAAAAAAAAACACAAATAATATTTTCCTTTCAGTACATATAACATTGTTATAGAAAATGAAAAAAAAAAAAACATATATAGTCGACTATATAAATCACAATATTATAATATATCATGAAAGTTAAATTATTAATTGGCTATAAATTTCTGAACAGTCTCTCTAAAATGCTTCGTAATTCTCTCTGTTTTTGCTGTAATTTCAATGGCAGAATCACGTAAAAGTAAGACAATTATTATTCACATCATCAATAAGTACAAAAACCTTAACACATAAACAGCTGGCACAATGAAGATCTAGATGAGTTTACATGTAACATTAAAATTAATTTTACATACACCATAAAGGTTTAATATTACCACCCATACATGAAAATATGTACGTTTATATAACTAACAATACAATATACACAATAAATAAAAGATCGTGGAATGTTATTATTATGATTTCCGTCGTTCGATGGCCGCCGCCGATTTATCATGAAAATAAGAAAGTAGACAATACAAAAAATAATGCTAACATTTTCATTATGATAAATTATAGCAAAAATATTTGTTACTATATTATATGTATGTATATATATAGGCCACAAGAAAGTTATATAAAGTGTTATAGCAGACGCGTGAACCGAGTAACACACGCATATTATATCCCGGGGATTGCATGTTGCCTACGTCATGCGATGCGATAAGGTGCTACGTGATGCGACGCTATATGATATGAAACGACGCGATGAGATGCGTTGCGATAGATGCGACGCGATACAATACCACGTGATGCGATGCGATACCACACGCGATGCGATGCGATACGACGCGATGCTATGTAACGCAACGCAATACTAAGTGACGAGACACACGACACGAGAATCACTCACTAAATACTTTCAGAGATAGGCGAACCGTCAGCTTGCTGTTGCGAGCGAATCTTTCAGTCGTTGCAGAACCTGTGACAACAATTACACGATTATTTTTACTAGATAATATATAGTAGTGAATTAAAAAAAGAATTGTAGTTTTTTTTTGCTATCCGGTTAAAAAATTGTGATGACTTCTTTGCGCATGATGAAAGTACAATTTCAAGGTCACACGTAACGCGGTAATAATATTCATAAGCGTCAGAATAATAAATAATCGTATCTCGATTTATGAATGATGGATAGAAAAATACGTAGTGAGAGAGAAAGATACAAAACTAATTGATACGCTATACTTTATAAACTGTACAATTCTTATTTTTTCCTCTTTGTTCGTTCTTCAGAAAACGTGTGCATTTTTGAAAGTCACTTACTTTACTTAATTTATGAAACAGATTTAGCCCCTTGAGCGTTTACGCCAGTTTTCCATTGTTTTCCTATTGTCTTATTTTTATGGGTAATCGACATATTAAAGTAGAGCACCATTATCACTAAGAAAATTATTATATCATATTTTTTTACATTATATCTGATAACATGCAATTGGGACTAGCTTGGAATATGAAGTAGTCTGAATACTTCATTGTACATATAAATAAATTAATTGAGATAATATTTCTGTTTTGTTTACATTTTCAGTAATGAAAGAAGAGAATAAAAAATATAAATGTTACCAGCTAGTGCGGTTGCCCGTCTGCGTATAGTGTGGTGGCGATGTAGGTCGTGGGTACGAATCCTTCCTCGCGCGTTTTGGGCCTGCGCACGCGAGTCCACCCGTCGCCCGCGTCCGTCTCTAGCACCAGAAGCCTTTCGTCGTACTCCATGCGCATAGTCGATCCACTGCCGATACCTTCGCCATAACATTACCGAATAAATCCTAACAAATCTAATATTGTTTCTTTCATAAAAATAACGTGTTATGGCGAACAAAAAAACATTGTTGTTTTGATGAAACTACGATGCCAGTGTAACTTTTTTTGGACCGATGACTTTACCCCTATTCCGGGGCCGCCTGTAATGCGACATGCGATAGATAGAAGATAAAATGTGAAGAGATGGCATTTTTTTTTTTTACTTTAATTACTTTTGAATGTTATCATTGCCTTTGTATTAATTAAGAGATTGCTTATATATATATATATATATATATATATATATATATTCAAAGTTCTAAAGCAAACTGTGTACAATCTATATATGAAATTGCTTTATCGCAAAAATATAATTGTTATTACGTATGCCATTTTTTAATATTACCAAATATAGTCTTTTAATGTGAAGAGGCATTATGCAGTTCGGTATATGATTTACATCTTTCGATTGTCGCTGCTGTTTTTTAATTACATTGTGTTATAGTACGACACTTAAGAGTTGGCGCAGTATGTTATTTTCTTCCATACGTTCTTACCAGTTGTCATCTCACCATTTACTCCTTTTTCTTTCAAATAATTTATTAAACATACCATCCACATTCATATTTATTACTATTTTACCCACATTCGCTTCTTCTCTTCTCATAACATGTCCATACCACGATAAACGATTCCCTTTTAACTTTTATACCACTGGCGCAACTTTAAAACTCGTAATATATTCATTCCTTATTTTATCGATTCTCGTGACGTCACACATCCATCTCAACATTGACATATCAGCTACATGCATTCGTTTCTTTTCAATCTTACTACAGTGAAATTACATTATAAAATGGGTTGGCACGAGGTGATTTATTTGTTTAATTTACCTTCAAAGGCGTACAAAGCCTTGCAGTATCCTACCGGTTGCAGATCGGCCTCGCAGTAGTAGTAATCGATCTCGGACTCTCGATCATCATGTTCGTGTTCGTGATCGTGCTCATGATCGCCGTTAGCGTGGTCGGCGTGCGCGGCGGCGAGCTCCCCGCCGAGACCGGACTCGGGCGAGCCCCCGCCGGCTGCGCGCACTCCGGCTCCGACGCACAGCGCTCCGGTGCCGGTGCCGGTGCCCGTGCTCACTGACGATTCCGACGCCGATCGCGACAGAGATTCACTATTCGATCCGATGCTGTAAAATAATAATTACATTACTTGTCATTTCGCACTAATAGCGGTTAATATAATACATAGCGATTCTTATAACATACATTTCTTAACTATAAATGTAGCTAAAATTATAACAAGTTTTAAAAACTAAATATAAAAAAAAAACGTCATCTACCTGAGGAATATAAAGAAAACTTTTCTATCATTAATTGTTATTTTTCATTGTGTATTGTTTCACGTAAATTAAAATTAAATAGGTGAAACCCGCGATCACGAATATTCACCGCGCCAACGCGATGTTGGACATGGTCAACAGGTCGTGCGGACGTAACTGGCAACATCGCGCTTGCGTCCCGACGATGACTGTTTGTCGAAACATGTATTCCTCTTTATATACCCAGCAGGCATTATGTATTGTACCATCGTGTATATAATATATTTTCCATTTTCAAATATTTGTTTAAAACAACTAGCGTTTCCCCCGGTAGTCGAAATATGACCACGATAATTTTTATTAAAAATTTGTAGAAAAAAATTATTTCATTTTTTACTTATAAATAGTGAAGCTTATCAATAGTTACTAAACAAAAAGTTAAGAAAAACGAAATGGTTTATAAACAAAGAAGTACTTGACCTGTTCTATTTTTATCTAGTTATCTGGGGCGGTAAAAAATACTTAAAAAATATCCGTCGTAATGACACGTTAAATATACAAGGATTATATGTTATAATTTCATTGGATTGTATTATGTAGGATTGTATATATTATGTCAAAATGAACGTGTTTATATCCAAGGGATCCTATTACGCGGGACACAATTCTAGTATATTTTATAGATGTATGTATATTGTATATATTGGAGCCGCGCATTTACTCATGTAGTTCGGGTAGGTAGTTTTAGTTTTTTTTTTTTGGTTGGACATCGTCAATTAATCTAGTGAGGGTAGTGGAACATTTTGATCGTGGCCGCCACCGGCACCTCGCACCCGCTACCCGGGGAGTCTCGTCTTACAATAATCGGCGTACAGACGTGTGTACTTTCGTGTGCAGTGATTATATCGGAGTGACACGTGCATGGATAATTTGGACATACAACTCCGTTTCATAGTATATGTGGTGTAAGTTCGCAACCCATAAAAAAGACGTCGGCGCTCACCAACGACTTCGCAGCGGTGGTAAAGCTGAGTGGTCTCGCCCTATTGAAACAGTACACTCACTAGATCGTCTTCCTTGATTTCGCAAATAGTAAACCCAAAGATCGCTCCCCAGTTCGAGCGAGAGTGACCAGAATATATGTATTTATATTGTATGTATGTATATTGTATAGATGTAGAGTAATTTACCTGGTGGCCTGTGTCGGTGGCGCGCGCCGTTTGTTCTAGCGGTGGGATGTAGCGTCGGTGCGTTCACTTGACTGTTCGCTTCAGCAAGTAACTCTTCAAATTTGTTCAATTGCGCTCGCAATTTCTTCAACTTATCGCAACATTCATTTAACTGTCCTGTGAATAATAATAACATATTACGATATTTATAATAGAGAAAAAATTTGGAGGTACAAGCGCATAAATCAACATAAATTCTACTTATCGTATCTTACTTATATTATATACTTTATTTCATCTCTGCCCACACCAACGTTGGCTGGCAGAGAATACCTCAAGCATTTTAAACAAATTGTAAATTAATTATAAATAAAATAAATCTAACTGTTCCCGCGGCTCCGCCCGCGTATAATTTTTTTTATACCGCACAATAATTGACTGTGTAATATAGTTTTTAAACAATTATAGAAAAAGCTAATTTTTATTTAAATCCTACATTAATTTTGATATTTCTGCTTTCTGTTAGAGAACTAAGCAAAATTTACAAAAATTAGCTATTTTCACAATTTCAAACGCTTGCCAGTAAAACTGACTATTGAATAGGACTAAATTCAAAGTTTTATTAGTGTTATTTTTGTACTAACAAAAAGTAAAGCTATTTTTTTCTCACAAATAAACACACACACTTGACGATAAAACTGTGCATTGAATCGAATTTTGTTCAAAATTTCATGAGTTTCAATTATTTTGCGCACAACCCTAACATTATTATGGTTACGTCCCTTAACTTCAACTATCTGTCAGAATAATTTATTTACCGAATATACATTTAGTATTTAGTAAAAAAGGGATGATGATATTAGAGAAGTGGAAGGAGTGATGTGAAACAGAGTGACTCAAGAAAGAACAGAATACAAAAGATTGGAGGAGGTCTTTTCCGATTGGCAAACAGATCTGCAGTAAAAAAAAAAAAACAACAAATACTAGGATAGAATTAAGTTTATATTTGTTTTAGAATATTCTTTGTCTATTATTATTATTAGGTTAAGTTGATTTCAATAAAGGCTATTATTATTATTATTTAGTAAAAAAAAGTATCTTGATATTACAAGAAGACACTTCAGTTCTATTTCATCATCATCATCATTCTCGTCTTTTTGCCATCACTTGGAGTCGGCGTAGTATGTTTTCTTCTTTGATACGCTTCTATCAGCCGTTTATTTATTTGTATAGATTTATTCACATTACACAATTAGGTACATTACTTAAACAAGTTGTGTGCACGAGGCTTTGTCCGTTGTACACGGAACCCTAATTATTTTCCTGAAATTATGTACTAACAGAAATCAAAGATATTTCTCACCAATATCAACACTAACTAGTAAAACTTGACCATTGAATTTATTTTTTTATAATTTAATGGGTTATAATTTTTTTGCGGAACCCTGATAATGTTCTTGAAACTATTTTACGTACTAACAGAAATCAAAAACACTTCTTACAAATTCAAATATCTGTCAGTAAAATTGTACATTAAATCAGAAAAATATTAAGAGTTTCATGAGTTTATAATTTTTTAAAGCGAACCCCTAATAATTTTCGTAAAATTCAAACCCGTAAAAAATATATAAAAATAATCCCGTCGAAATCGGTACAACCGTTCTGGAAATTAACCGGAAAAAAAACAGACACACAACATTATTAATAAATTGTCTTTTTGGTATAGGTATCGTAAATACGTTATAATATCTATTAAATAAAAAGTTGTTGATTTGATATTACAAACAGACACTTCAATTTTATTTATTAGTATTAATTACTTAATACAAATGTGACGACTTCTTACCTTCAACGGTCATAGGATCTCCTAATGCAGGACTCGTCTCATAAACCCCTTTCATTTTCATAAGCCCTTCCATCGCAGCCTGCTCTTGGGCCACCTGTAAATAACATTTATATTTACACTTACCAATTACACAAAATCAAGCGAAGATGGCGCAGTGGATAATGCGGCTGGATTCTGCCTCAATGGACGCGGGTTCGAGCCCACATGTCCAACACTAAAAGCACCCTGAGTTTCGGTGAAGGAAAACATCGTGAGGAAACCATAGGGCATTTTCTAATGATGCCCGCCTGGGTATCTACCACCCTCAAGTTTGAAAACCTGTCGCTAAATACCAATAGGTGTGTTCCGGCAGCATCACTTAAAAACCAGTACCTCAAAGCTTAGGGTGTTTATCAAACCTGGACAACATCGTCACTTAACATCAGGCGAGATTGTGGTCAAAGTCAAAACACTTGAGTCTACAGCGTTTATAAAAAAAAAACAATTTATTACACCTGTAAGTGTAGACTCAGTATAACTATAGGTCCATTTATTAATTCGTACCAATAAATTCACCAACAAATTATACGAATCGATATCTGGAAATCTACTTTCCATATCCATTAGTTCATCATCATTCTCCTGCCTTTTCCCAACTCACTTGGGGTCGGCGCAGTATGTTTTCTTCTTCCATACGCCCCTATCAGCCGTCATCTCTTCATTCACTCCTTTTTCTTTAATATCATTTCTTACACACTCCATCCACACTTTCTTTGGCCTTCCTCTACTTTCCATCCTTCCACATTCATATTCATTACTATTTTACCCACATCCGCTTCTTCTCTTCTCATAACATGTCCATACCACGACAAACGAGAACCTTTCAACTTTTCCTACCATTGACGCAACTTTCAAACTCCCTCTAATATATTCATTCCTTATTTTATCCATTCTTGTAACACCACACATCCATCTCAACATTCGCATCTCAGCTACATGCAGTCGCTTCTCATCCATCTTCTTACTAGCCCAGCATTCTGATCCATACAATATGACAGGTCTTATTATGGACTTATATATCCTTCCCTTCAATTTAAGGGGCATCCTGGAGTCACAAATCACACCAGAGACCTGTCGACATTTCATCCAACCTTTTTTTTTTTTTTTTTTTCGAGGGGAATGCATTTACGCACTAGCCGTCCAGCCAGATCTGATAGGGACCCCTCCCTTCCAGATCTGGCTGAAACGAAACGAAGATGTGTGACAGTCTCTCGCACGAAAGCGCGAGAGGCTGTCACACAGGATTAGTGTGGGACTCGCAGCGATAAGCGCCGTTGGTCACTACCCACTAAACCCCCCGGCACCTCCCGCCACCTAATGGAGCAAGCACGGGATCGCGTTGCATGCACCGCATCCAACCTGAGTTGATTCTATGCCATAAGCCATATCCATTAGTTCAACATGAGAATTAAGCTTACATTATTTACAATCATTAATTATATATCCATTGCATATATCGATATAATGACAACATATTATTATGTATTTTCATTTAAATCTATCTTCGAAATTAATACATACTCACCTGTTTATTCAACTCTTGAACCTTCGCCTGAAGTTTCTTTTTCTTTTGGTTCGGTGGCAAATCTGAATAATCCTCCTTTCCATCCATCGACATATTATTCTGAAAATATAATCATTACTCGGTTAACTTCAAATTTACTTATGATAACTTCTCACGTGCACAGTGCAAACCTCAACCCGCTATAATATTAACTACTCTTTAAAACTCCAAATCTACATAATAATTAATTACTTTGATATCAATTAAAATAAACCACATATAATAACATTTTTAGATCCGTGTTTGGTGTGACAATGTTCAGTATATTAATTTAAATTTTCGATTTTCCAAAATTAACCGTTGTTCTAATTGTTTTTTTATACATCGATAAATTATCCTGTTAACACACGTACGGACCGAAGCGCGGACATGGTACGGCGGGCGACCGAAGTTATCAGTCCCCTAAGTGATGGGAATCCTTTCCGAAATGGATCGATTTTAAATCGATTCGAATCTAAATGTGATGAATCGATTGACAAAAAATCAACTCGCAAAAGTTCTTTCAAACTAATAAAGTATCAATTATTAGAGTGTCCTTTTTCTTTTCTATGATATGATGATCATCTGTAAATATGTAAAAATAAAACAGTTCAGTGTCATTTTTCCTTAGTAGGTTAAACATTCTTCGTTTTTGGTGAGTTGCTATTGATAACCTTTAGTGCTACTAATTTATAAAAAAATAGAGACAGTTTTTGCAATAAATGATGATTAATTCGACCACTGGAAGAATACTATTTAATACGAATATAAACTCAAATAAAACAAATAGAAATAAAATTGATCTCTTGGACCTCGATATTTTGAGAATCAATTTAAAAAATCGATCTTTTTGATAAATCTTATTCCTCATCCCTACTTAGGCGAATGATGATCTCGGCAACTCGACATACCATGTCCGCATTCCGATCTGTACGTTACGATAAGGCGTAATTCACACAGAACGCGGGTGCGGGTTGGACGCAAGTCGGGTCGGGCGGGTGCGGAGCGACTACTGCACTACACTACACTTCTAGTATCCGCACCGCACTCGACCCTCGCACACATTCAGTACGTAGTCACCTATATAAATACATGGAAATAGACCCGCCGTACTCCCGACCCGAACCGCACCCGCGTTCGCGTATCGAATGAGGATTGTCCAAATTTTGAAATAAATTCTAATTCGAAAACAAATGGCGAAAACGCATTCTACATTAACTTTATCATATATAGTGAATTTAAACTAAAAGCAGCATTTTTTTCTTTAAAAATTACCAACTATAAAAAAAATCAAATTGATGTCTTGAAATACTTTAATACTATCTAAAAAAAACGAGGTGTAAAAAAATTTGGACAAGGTCCATTGCGCTTATTATATTTTGCACGTCAAAAAATACCAACCACTCCAGCCGCGGATATATACTAGTTTACTTATTTTCTACATAAAATTCGTATGTATTTCATACAATAAGTTATTAAATAAAAACTCCATTCGATAGAACGATTTCGTGCTTAAAAATAAATATAATTAAAACACCAATATTATTAATAAGTTCGTTATGTTAAATTTTAATACACATATGAATATAAATACGCGACATATAACTAGCAATGTTACCTAGAGAAACAATGAAAGCCGTGAAGATGCAGTAGCGTTAAATAAAGCAGTTCAAAGTCAACAAAACAATGAGATCGTTTGTGTTCCTGAGTACTCTTATTGCGAAAGAACGAGATTAAGTTTATATTGTTTTTAAAACCCCCATGTACAAAATTCACCTTGATAAAACCGTATTCAAATTCTTTTGAATTTTTTTGAACAAAATAATCGCTAGCTAGTTTTTTTAATGCAGTTATTACGGCCATAGATAGTTAATCATAAACGTCAAACAAATATAGTGTAGAAAATGAAGCGAGAAATACAAATAGTAGTTGTAATAGCCACTATAAAGACCATTTTATTAGTTTGGTTTCAAAAATGGCAAAGCTGTTAATTTCAAACTCCATAAGAGGCCGTTCAAGTATCAAACAAACAAAATTTTGGGTCTGTTTCCCTCCTCACCTGTCCCACCCCCATAATTACGTAAACAATTGTCGCTTACTGAACACTTGAACGGAATACATATAACTTCAATACCTTCAATATTGACTTTTTCTATCCTAAACAGTAAAGACATTGAATCACCAAAAAAATAGTACTCTTTTCTCATTGTAATATATTTTTCTTCCAAAGTTATTGTGCTAAATCGATAGACCGAAGTCAAATGTTCGTCAATAAATGTCATCAGAAATCAGAACGTCTCAAATCACGCAGAACTGACCTTGATCGAGTTGCACGCCTCGACAATCTTCTGCTGAAGCGTTAGACGTACGGACGAGGTGCGGGGGGAAGGCAAACAAACAATATTGTATGAGGAAATAAAACAAGAGATAACGAACGAGACTCGTATAAATACCGCAAGCCCCCGAGCCGTTTATAAATTACGTCACGCAAGATTTTTGTCATTTTAGTACTAGTCTTTACATGTTATGATGTTATTTACAAAACTATGTACCAATATTTCTTACTTGGACACATATCACTGTGACGTAATTTATGGATAGGCCTAACAAAAGCAATAGTTACAGTACGCAGTATAAATTTATTGGTACCCTGACTGAAAATAGGACTTTTAATTTACCAACACAATTTTAAATAACATGTAAGACCGAAAAGTTAAAAAAAAAATGTTTTTTTTTACAGCAACTTATTTAAATTTACAGAAACAGTAGGTATCCAAAAGCAAAGTCGATATACATTTTGTCCGTGTAATTAAAAGCATTTGAAAATACATACATTTATTTGTACAACAGTATGTATTTAATGAAAAACATACAATAAGATACAGTCTTGTGAAAAAATGTAGTAAAGTAAACAACAAAAAAAAACTATTATTAGCACAAGTGAAGTAGTCTGATGAATAACAGATAATATATATGAGTCATCATGCTTTGTGATTTACAATATCCTCCGGTCCACAGGTCGACACTTACATGTTCCATATGATTAGGTTACCCCCGGCCGACACAGCACACAATAATAACAATTTGTTGTTACGTGAACCCATGATAAGTAGGAATCGTATGGGGGTTGAAAAATAAAATCAAAATTAGTACCTTCAACTTACACAGTATATATAAATAAATAAACAGTTACACTAAACTGGTTTTTAGTCATTTAACAAAAGCAAAAAAAAAAAGATTGGATATTTTTCTTCTCGCAAAAACGATAAGAGTACAATTAGAAATGCACCCTTAAAATTAAATGTAAATGGGTGAATCATCCATATTTATTTACAAAAGGATCCATAAAGTTATTCTTTTTAAAGTGAATTGTGGTTAATTTCTGTATCTATAATAGTTTTTGAGATATTTAAAAGGTAATATTGAAAAAAATATTGAAATTTTGAATAACTTTTAAAAATCTTTTTCATTTTTTTTTCTTTTGGCAGAACTTCGTTGTATGATAAAAGAAAAACTTCTGACCAAAGTTTGTCCAAATCAAGAAGGGTCGATTCCAACAATTGATCGATTTGAGGTCGAATGACCCATAATTAAGTGTTCACCATACTACTCTAGACGCGTTCAAAAATGATAACTATTGTTTCGAATTTAGTGAATTTGAAGGAAATGTCTCGTCTTCTAATGTCAGAGCAATAAATATAAAACATTAAATATTACAGAATGTTAAGGTTATATTAACATAACATTGATTCACTGAACAAACATATTGAAGTATATTGCTCGAATGACTACAAACCAGTTGTTCAAATAGAAAAATAAATTTTAATAATGCCAACATTGTAATTATATAATGTTATGTATGTTCTAAATAAATATGAAATAATCCCATCCCATGCAAAATTATACTTATAATAATAATCATATTTGACAATCAAATCATGATTTAAAAAAAAAAATGAAGCTCTATAACTAATTTCAAGCAAACAGCCACATTATCGTAATTATAATAATATGATCTTGGGAGAAGCCATACATACACACAATACAAACTTCATCAAAACTATAAATCTTATTCCCAAAGCAAGTTATTATTAACCCAACACCGGTTTTAATAAACACAATTGTGATGGTTACTTTAACATTACTCTTATGATGGTAACATATTAGAAATCTCAATCAAATGTACAGATTTTATCACAATTTTTCGTGTTCACTTGTCAAACACAATCTACAATTAAATTATAAGTCGATTTTTCAATTCTCAGATAAAGAGTCTAATTCCTACCGAAGGAAGCTTTTTATCTCGTATAATATCAGCGCAATTATTTCGACATTAACGCTCCTAACTTCGGAGAAGTCAAAAAATTTGTAAAAAATATTCATTATAATTAACCCTATACTTTATAAAAGTACAATGATGAGCAACGTCTAAAATAAAAGCAAATGTTTTATTTACACCATCTGTCACAAAATTGTCTTTAAGAGTAACTGTTTCTCCTGCATTCGAAGAGGCAGGAGCTTGTCTGACAATTTAAAAATTCAGTTCTTTGTTACCAACCGAATCAACTAAATCTATCTGTTTATTTGAGGATTGAAAAATCGGTCCTAAATCTTTAAAAAACCAGTAATAAGTGTGACATAGTAAAACAGAAATAGCGTCTAAATCCGAAAAAGTATTTACTTAAACATTTTATTTAAAAAAAATTAAAGGAGAAGCTACCTACCTCAAATCAAATACATAATCAAACATACAAATCCGATTTAAGATGATCGTTTTGAAGTTTAAGTAAAGACTCACCTTATTGGAGCTGAATATGGACAGTAGTCCGCCGCGTTTCTTTAGTTTGTTACCCGACACAGTGCCCCTGGACGCAGTCAGGTGGTTGTGTGGATGATGGTGTGTGCTGGTCGAGTCTGTCGTGTCGCCTCCAGAGGCTGTTTCGAATTGAAAATCTTCAGGTGGGACGAAACCTGATTTATACCTGTCTATTACTAATTTTGTGTCCTGAAACAAACAAAAAAAAAAACATGGTATATAATTTAAACCCTTTCCTAAACGAGGATATTAATTTCTGCCCTATTTTTTTCCTCAACGAGAAGAAAAATTGTCTTACTGATGAATATTATATTATGAATTATTGTTTTAAAAATAACCCGACTATAAATATTTGTTATACATAATGTCGCTAAAGGCAGTATGTAATTAGATCATAGAATTTGTACTCAGAAGTCTACTACAAATCTGAAAAAAAAAAAACGTTATTATAATGAAATGTAATACAGATATGCGAGTATAAAGGTTTTTGACACACAGTGGGCGGGTTTGAACGCCAGCTCGCATTTACTATAGAAGAGGTTCCGATCGGCTTGCGTCGACGCGATTTCTTCTATAGATACATCGCGCTGGCACACCAACCCGGTCGCTGTGTGGCGCAACCATAATATATCATCAGATATTAATATATATTTTATTACAGAAGGGGTATACAATCAAAATCACTACTCTGCATTTCTCACCCATAGGTAAACTGATAATGCCATCTGATAGATATTTATAACAGTTTGTCTCATCTTAATTTACAAGTAATGTTAAAACTGTGTCTCATAAAAACGACTCAAATATAATATGTCTCATAATACGTATCCCAGTAAAAAAATATTGAAAATATTTAGTTTGTTTTCTTCAAATTTTCAATAATAACTACACGGGTGAATTATGAAAATCCAATAAGAAAACTCTGGCATTAATTTGCAAAAGGTACAGGATAGGCGTTAATATTTAACTTATTGGTAATAGTAGTTAAAACTAGACGAGCACTAAGAAATAATCTGTAGCGAAGGTTCCATTCACCAGACGTTTACATTTATTGAAACCAAAGTTCACAGTAAAATATCATGATACATATCTGATCTGAGTAATGCCTCAATCTCAGTACAAATATTAAATGCACAAAACATGACTGATGGATCATTCCCCAAGTAACCACAACTTATCAGTCACTAAGATCTAAAGAGTTTTCGCAAAGTCCAGCACGAAGAAATTTCCTTCCACATTTATTATACTAAGTTAGTGGAACTAAACAGTAGCATGTTTTAAATGTGTTTTTTTAGTAGCGGGTTGATACAATAAGGAATTCTTTAAGTGCAGATAGGATTAGTATATACTTCACTTTGTCATAATTCGCGATTAGTGTTGCAAAGTTCAATAAAAGCTATTTCGGGACCACATGTTTTACATATTGCGATTCCGATTTTACTATTGGCCAAAATAAGAACATGTGGTATTTATAAATTCGTTGCACGACAGCAAAATTGTATTAGAAGTATTTGTTTTGTTGGTTCTTTTAGCAACTTAAACAATATTTGAATTACTAATTGACATTTTTTTTATTTTAAATTAGTAACAAATAAGCCATAATTACCTCCTTTTCGTTAATACTATTGGCCGCTTGTTCCATTCCGTCCAAACACTGCATGATTATCGGAAATACTTTCCTTTCGACATCCACTGAACTCAACATGAAATTCTTAATATTCTTTATTCGTTTCTCATCCAAATCCTGAAATGATAAAAACCAAACATTAAGAGAAAACAAACATGTTTTACAATCTTATATAATAGCCGGTTTTTTTATATCGTTTCCATTTGACCCAGTTGGCGTTATGCCAAAGTGCAATATACACAAACTAGATGGGTGCAGTCAAATGTGGGGAGAGCATTTTAACCGAAATGCTCCAAAGTTCCAATGACTAATTTTTTTGATCGGAAAGAGAAAGTCAAAGCTTCTTGTCTACCAGATAATGAAAAAATGTTAATAAATAATTATTATATACCTAGAGACAATAAATTATGTGATGCTAAGTAAGATATTACATTTTATTTTCTAACAAAAATATCTAGTATAAAAAGCCATAAGCATAATGACACGCGACATTAATTTGTAGCTTTAAAACGACAAGCTAATAAATTCTTCATTCCGTAATATCGTTAAATTGTTTTAGACAGGAAATCGTTTGTCTTAATTAACTAATTTATAATACGCCCTTGACCTTATTTTTTACATTTTAAATATTGATATTAATTAATAATATCAAAGTATGTTTCACGAAAAATATATATTCAAAGGACGCCGAGTAATGGAATCTAATCTAGAGAAATAATAACAGAAGGGATCGATTATGAAAGATATTATTCAATAAAGATGAACTCTATGAAGATTCCTCTCCAAGCAAATATATTTTTCCCAGTATATATAGTTTAAACACTAATAAAAAGTTTTGTCCCGACATCTTGGTTTATTGTGTATTAGTCCTTATTTGAAATTCATTAACCTGCAGTATTTGACCTCATGTTACGTATTTTTCGTGGCATTTTACTTGGTATAATTTGGTTATTGTGCACAAGTGAAATGCATTGGAAATAATAACACGAGGAGCGTGAATTCAAAGATGTCTCAAGAATTCCAGCAAGAGGCTATCATTTTGTTAGACCATTGCTCGAAAAATGGATCTAACGTCAGACTTGGCTGCATGGTCTCCATTCCTTTACCTTATAAAAAAAGTAGAGGAAGAAAATATATATTAATAATATTAAATTTCTAAAGGTATTTCAACATCCTCGAACCCACAGGTACATTTCGCAAACACTTTGTAAGTTTAGAAGTGTTACAAGCTTGTCATAACAGTGGGTTATTATCATAACAGTTAACAAGGTACAATAGTTTTACCTGTAGTTGCTTGAAAACGTGCGGTAGCCGCTGTTCATAATGTTGCCTTTGTGCTTCGTTAGTTTTGCGGAGTTGGTCCATATATTCCTGTTTTGCATCTTCGCATGCTTGACTTCGAAGTTTCATGTTTGCTTTTTGTTTTTCTACCTCTGCTCGACTGTTAATAATGATAAAAGTAGATATCATTGACCTATTCAGTTTTGCGTAAACGCCTTTTTAAATTCATTGTCTATATATGGCAATAAAATTTTCATGGTTTATTAATCGGTGTTCGACAAACATTGCTTATAAACGAATATATTATTCAGAAAAAAACTTAACAGTTTCCTAATACTGCGTAAAAAAGATTGTAATTCGCTTATTTGATTTATATTTAAATCAAAATCTATAGATGAAAATTAATACAATATCTGTATCATAATTATCACAAGCACAATAATTTCGATTTTGAAGTTTTTACTTCACAAACTAACAAGTGACTAAAAACAAAATACACAAAATGAAGTCAAATGAAGCGTAAAATATAACATGAAAACGAAAGTTAGCATAGACTCATTTCTATAGCGCACATCTCACGGATAATGTATTTCAGATAAAACGATCATAAAGATTAACGATGTGGGTGATGACTCTTTTTATCAAATGTGCTATAGAATTTTATAGCCACAATGTATAAGCACGATTATAAAGCTATAACAGTTTATATTAGATAACCTTAGGTTGAAATCTGCGTCTGCCTTTTGGAAGGCCTCTAGTGCACGTTCCGATTCTCGGGCAGCGCGTTCGTAGGATCTTCTTGCTCGTTCTAATGCTCCTATAGATGTGTTTAATACTCCCATTTGTTTTGCACCTTCGTTTAAATGTTGCTGAAATTAAAACATATTAAAAAAATACCAGCGCAAGTTTAGGCAATGTTGAATAATTTGCAGCTTTAACTAGGAGCTTTAACTTTAACACGAATTTATTGTCTTTTATAAGGTACATACAATAAAAACATACGGTTTCATGAATATGAAATACCTAAACTATTTCTATTTGGCAGTGATAACTTGCATTTAAAATAGAGTGTATGGATATATATCTCGTAAGTTTACTTTACCTTCCTTTCTTCTCGTAATTCTTTGGCGAGTAAATGCAACTCTCGAACAACGTTAGACTGTAAGTTTTCGGCTACAACTTCTCGCTGACCAGCGAAATCGCCCAACTCTTGGAGCAACTGTTTGAAAGCTTTACACGCTGTGTACCTGAAAATTATTACAATAATGAAATTTATAACCATTTCATATAATTAATTCATTAATTATTTCTATAACTATAATTGCAAACTTCATGATTTGCTACATTGAAAATAGTCTTTGCCATGTATCAACGTAATGAAGGCGGTAGAAATAACAAATACCTACAAATAAATACGATACCTATAGACACTAGTAAGTATAATCTAATTTTTTTCAACGATTTAACGTGATGATGCGTTGTGTTAAGTTTTGGCACATATAAACTTTTAATAATAAGTTTTTATAAATAATTCGTTCATTGGTATTCAATCACCATAAAATAAATGTATTATTCTATTATACCATATCACTTAAAATCAAAGGTGATTTGTTAATGACAGGTTCGTCACATTTGATAGCTTCATTCGAGATAATAAAATAAAACTATAGAAAATGATGCTAAGAGAAGTAACTAACTTATAATACTTACTGATACTCGTCTTCTTCTTTTCTTTTTGGTTGATAACTTTTGACGAGCCTCCTGTAAATAATGAAATCGTTACAAATATGCAAAAATATTTATAACTTTTTTTTAACCTAGCTAATGCTGTTGATCGGAAGTGCCTTAACAGCTTCACTTTAACTTTGGCACTTTAACGCAAAAAAGTAACTAGCACAAGGGCACCAAAGTGGTACGAATCTCGGCTTGGCCGTTACCTATGTAGAAAAATTTCCACGGAATTTTGAACCTAGCTAACTCCTACATTTTTTATTTAATATAAAAAAAGTTCCTCTCAGGTGACCTATGTACCTACATTTTATGTGCAGGAGTGTGAGTGTTACGTTGTGCGTGTATTGTCAGTATCACTGTATCGCGCTGGTAGCGGCGTCAAGAGCCTCCCCAGTTGGGGAACGGAGCACGTCTTGGGCCGCCACCGGAGGGGGACCCGGAGTGTGTGCGGGAGCAAAATTAGTCGCCTATGCCCGGCTGCGAGAACGGCGGTATCGCGGGCGTAGGCGCTGGCAGGCAAGTAAACGCAGTTGATGCGGGAAGATCCTATTCATACGAGTGATGTTATCGTCGCGGTCGATCAAGATGCTACGCGGTCGTCGCCTCTTGAGGATGGCGTTCGGGACGGGCGAGTACGAGATGGTTTGTACTATGAGGGGGTTCGGGTGTGTCTCTGTGCGTTCCAAGTAGGCGCGACAGTGGGTTTTAAAAACGGACCTGAAGATGGGCAGATTCAGATCCCTGTGTAAATCCACATTTCTCTGATACCATCGAGCGTCTGCGGTTTTCCTTACAAAACGATTCTGAATCTTTTGTAAGGCGCTCTATCTGGGGTCTCCAAATATGAGCAAATATGTATTTGTAAAATTCACTGTTCAAGTGATATAACTCCATAACTATACTTCTTTTTTGCATAAGGAGTAGTAATATTTAGGATTATAAAGATAAAAGTGAAGTCATTCCAAAACATGCATTATATGATATTACATATTTACAGGGAACAATCATAATGGTTAAATATTTATGGTGTTAGGAAATAAGTCAGTCATTGTTCTAAAATTAAATCACAAGGAGATGGTGATTTACTTTTACCACATTTATAAACTTGAGATACACTGAAAACGTTATGGAATTTTAAATGTCAGGTGTTGGAACTCATGAATGAAATATCGAAGATTCAGCTTATCGTGGTCACGATGGAGATAGAACAATTTACACCAAAAATGACTAAAGAAAAAGGGTGAGTAAATAATCTTCATGTTGAAAAATTAATCGTAACCGAAAAAAAAACTAGTTTTTGTCATGGCGTAAAAGTCCATAAAAAGATACCGCTAAGATTACGAGTGACTTTTTAGCACCGAAAGTAATATGCAATTTCTATTGGATGTGATTTTTGTTGAACTATATACATTTGTAAATATTGTATTGAACATTCCTGTTTAATTATTGTACTTTATTATAATGGTTAAGAATAAATATTACTAAGAGATATCATAAAGCCTTTTCAAGTTGATTAGCTTAATTTAGTTAAGTTAGCAAAATGAATTATAATAACATTATGAGTTTTGCGAATTGTAACATTATAATGAGTCGACGCAGTTACCTTAGTTTTCCTGCATATTCTAATTCAATTGCGCACCTCTCCTTGACATAGTTTCCATATTTGTCCAAAAATTCAATGCCTTTGTGCGTGTGGGCGGCTAAGTTATCATACTGATCCTGCGGACAAACATTTATAAAATTATTATTAAACAAAATAATGTACACCATACATAGTAAATTATAACGATACGTACTACGCAGTAGTATTAATTATTATTGTATGTATTATATATAAAACCCAGAGGAAACGGCCCGCGATACGAGGCCATCTCAGCGGGAAACTGACCACTAACGGTGATAACCACTAAACATGTACAGTAACTCGTCCAGTATTTTACTTTAAATACATGCAATTACAATGTTTAAAATTACCCTTATACGAGAGATACATCTGTAATGTTAATCGTAGCAAAGAAACCAATAGTCGTACGAAAGGGGGCTGATTAAGTATTAACCACCAATGGAGAACGGGGAGGGTCTATACTTTGCGTATTATTGATGAAATTGGTGACAGGGTTGAATAGCAATTACATATGCAATGTTTATTTAACATGTATATGTGTGTACATATGTACATGTAATGTTTAAACTCTTCTTTACTTTTGTTGTAGCTCTCTCTCTCTCTGTAATTTTCTCACTACTGTTTTTTTTTCTCCATCACTCCATGTAACAATCTTGGGATTTGTCTTTGGAAGCTTATTATTAGCAATAGACGACAATTATACATTTTTATGTATGGTAATATTAGTCTGTAAGCTTTACCAGAACTAATAAAATAAAAATAATTATTTACTTTTAATAATTTAAGCAGATTGCGTGCAATTGTATGTCAACGCTTACATAAACTATATATGAATACTATATTTTAAATTTCAACTGTATATAAAAACGGAATCGTTTGGAAATATTCCCGGCTCCCCATTCCCACAGGAGTGTCCATTGGCGAGACAGGAATAGTGATTGCATGCTGCTATGCGCACGCAACGACGCTTCCATCAACCGCCCTTGACTCTTCGGCGAGTAATATGAGTTCAATGACTTTAAATCTACGTACAACCTACAGTTTCGTTCTTTCAGGGAATTTACAACCCATACAAGCGGCTAATTGGATTTACAAAATTATTTCGTATAAAACTAAGGTCATCATGAAATACAATACGCCATACATGTGCCAATTAAAATTACCTAATCGCGGAGCAAAATTCCCTTTGTGTATGTAATGAAAAACTAATATTTTTAGGTATGACAAAGTATCACAAACTTGTAACTTATAATTATTTAGTAAACTACTTTTATGGAGCGATCAATAAGTTTATAGTGAAATGTCAATAGTTTAAATCTATCTATATACTCGCATAAAAAAAAGAAAAATGGAGGTCATTAGAGGCACCATCGCCTCAATACTACTGAACGTATCGAGAAGGGACCTAGTACGCTATATATTTATACGACTATATGCTATTTATTTTTTTGGATTCCATTGATCCTTCTCATTTTTTTCGATTTACTCTTGTCTACATTTTTTTAACGCTAATAGAAGCAAACGACTCTCATTTTTTCTTCATTCATTTGTTTACTTTACAATAGGCTATATTTCGCAGTGAAGAATATATGAAACGCGGGCAGAGCCGCGGGCGCTAGCTAGTGTGTATATAAGACAATTATTATGTAGAATGATAAAATAAATAAAATATGTTTTATCTATTAAGACAGGAAACGAAAATTATTAGAGTTTATTATTCTCACATTATTAACAGTGACTGTAACATATTTATAATGTATAAACTTTATTTTTCTGTATTTCGCACGTATGCTCTATTCCGTATGCGCATGCGCGATTCTTCAATTTTACTACTCATAATTACCTGTCATCATAGAATGATCGGTAATTAAAATAATAATGGAGCTCGGAGCATGAGAAGCGCGGCAAATTCAAAACTAAGGAAAGAATACTTGTATTAAGTCTATGTAAATGTATTATTTATCTTGATAAAACATGGGACGTCCTGAATTTTTTTTTTTAATTACTGAATTCAGTTTAGTTTAGTTACCGAACGACACATTCTTTCTGTGCACAAAATTACTGCACTTATACAGTAATACCCCGCTTTACGCGAGGGATACGTTCCGAAGAAAATCGCGTTAACTGAAATTCGCGTATATCGAGGTTTATGATTAACCATAGTCAAAATTTAATACAAAAAAATACAGATCATTTTAATCAATCACTTTAATTCTAAAAATACTTTATGCAATACATACTCTTATTTTTTACGGAAAAAATATATCTATTGTCTTTACATTATGTTTATACGCACTCTTTCGCGTAATGCGAGGCATTTCAGCGCGAAATTTGACATTCGCGTTATAGTGATACCGCGCGTAACAGGGTCGCGCTAAGCGGGGTATTACTGTATATGTTTTAATTGTATTTATTTATTACGAATTCTGATATAATATTTTATAGCTTATCAATTGTTCCTTGACATAAATTTCCCGTGTACAAAATTTTATCAAAATCGATCAAGACATTTTTGTGTTAAATCCGGACAAACACACAGACAAACTAACATAAAAAAAAAATAATTCTCAGATTCAAAATTAGTAACGGCTCAAATAGGCATCTGTTACAAAAAATCTAAAAAATAAAATAAACGTACAGACAAAAACCACATATATAATTTAACAAATGATACGTTTTCAAGGGATTTTAAAATAACGGAATAGTTAATAGAATTGCCTCGGCGTAGTGGTATTATGGTGCGACTGCCATTCTGAGGTCTCGGGTTCGATCCCCGGGTCGGGTCAAGTGGTATAGGGTTTTTCTACTCAGTATCATCCCGGAGTTTGGAATTTGTGCCCGATATGGCGACAGGTTCGCCCCCTGTCACATCTGGGACGGAACTAAGCTCGGCGAAATGTGGGTGGCGTAGTTCGCTACTTCACCTCTGCCTAACCCTTCGGGGATAACAGGCGCGAGCTTATGTTACGTTATGGAATAGTTTAAGAAATACTAATAATTGTTCGATTGATGAAGGCGATACTTTGCGAAAATCAACCATATTACTAATAATTATGACGGAATCCTTTCATCCATAGGTAAGATTCTAAAGCAGGCCAAGCAAATAACGTCATATAGTGATTTAGCAGTAAAACAAATGACGTTACAAAACTGTGAATTGCTAGATACTCCACATTTCCTTGTATTTGTTATACGCACCAGTATGTTTACACACTCACGATTCATCCCCAATAGTTTGTAAATATAACGAGCTTAACTGCCGCTTCGATTGATCCAACACCGTGAATCGTTGTAGCATATCAGACGCAAATCATAACGGCATCTTTCATGTTTAGTATAAAATATATACATCGGTTGGCATTGGACAGACAGGTAACACGATGACTGTTTTAAATTGTGTATAACTCTCCTATTAATGTACCGTTGTTTTAGCGGCCTGTCATACAGGTTTGAATTTTCTCATAATTGAACGTCAAGTATGAATAGCCTCATAAATTCGTTAAGAATTTAGTTTTAGTGTTCAATTAGTATGCGCTCGCGGCGTTATGATCATTCTGCTAACTCATACATCACTTAGGAGTAGAATTTGGAATAATGATCCCAATTTCAATGTGCTGATATTAGTGATAAAATGATTTTTAAAGTCACACATCAAAATTTTACAACTTTATAATATAGAAATGAAAATATTTGAATAACAACTCGAATGTAATATGTTATAGTCCGGTTCGATAACCTGTCACCGACGACACAGCACGCTACCAATCAGATAGTGTGTCTCGACTGGACGTGGGAGAACTGGATATGTGTGCCTACTTAGGTTAAGGAGAACTCGCTCGGCGCGCAATTATTTTGCGGAATATTAAAACTTGCGCTATTCCCGGAGTCATTAACTTATATCCTGTAGGGTAAGTCAGCCAGTCGTACGCGTGACAAAGCTGACGGAGCGCGAACTATATTTATTACACGCGGTATGATTTACACAGCCCTTATTAATATTAAACTTGAATATTGTATCAATCATATTCAAAATATTTTAGGTATGTCATTCGGTCATACTACAAGCAAGATATAATCGTAAGCAGTAGCCGATACGTTGGAATGCGTACATGCAATCGATGTTTGAAACAACATTAGTATGCGGATCAGATCTAAGTCGGTTACGGACACGTGTATAGCTCCCGGTTACCTTGACTAATTATATGAATTCGTACTCATAATATTATGATAATAAATACGTGACATATTCATTAAATATCCATAATAATTTAACTTGTAACATTATACAATTAAATTAAATAACTGTTGCGTACATAAAATGTTCACAATAGATTAATATTTATAAGTACGAAATACCCTAGCAAATTTTAAAAATTCTTTCCCTATCCAGCATGATTTAATTCTTTATTTATAACATTAAAGTTCGTCAATAACAACTAAAACGAAAAAAAAATCTTCAGAAACAGATCACAAAAATGTACCTACACTCTTTTAACTTTGCCTATTTAGAAAGATTTATTATTTTTTTAATCCGAATCGATATAACATTTAAAAAAGTTTGTTGCATATATGTATTGGAAAATTTAATTTCTTAGACAAAATTAAAAACCCGTTGACCTTATAAAACAGTGAACGAAGTTATAAAATAGTTTTTATAACTAAAAAAAACAGGTCAACTTATATGCTAAAAATATATAACGATACGAGCCACGCATACAATTTTTAGTATACGAGGACGCAAAACATCTACTTATCATAGTCATAAGTATGCAAATAGATGAGTGTATGTACATTGTGATTGTATTTCACTTGGCAGTCGAGGCGAGGCGGCGCTGCGTGTCACTGAACCAGCCAAGGTGCTGATACATAACTGTGGACATATCGATACATTTAACAATGTTACTATGCCATTTGTCAATAAGCGGCGAGACTCTAGTTTAGTGCGATGATCAAACATTAGCAACAGTTACACATACACTAGACCGTTCAACAAATAAGGACATAGTCTATTTTGTTTTTTATTGTGTGTAGTGAAGACGCATCCAAAAATGATAACAGGCTACTTCTAAAAAGATTTTCACCTCACTTCATTGATATTTCTAACAGTTTCTATTCAGCGGTTTTTCTACTTCTATTTGAAGACCGACGGCCAGACAGGCAAATATACATAAATAACACAAGATAATAGGACAGTATCGTTGAATATGTCAAATCAACGTGACAAGATTTAATAGACTAGATTGCATATACATATGTCCAAGGCATGCCACAAAGATTAGTACGGATCGTAGAGTAAGACAATATAATGTGTAGACTCGTCAATTATGTGCCTATTGTTTGTTTACTCTTGGCTCACTCGGGAGCTACGAGACTCTTTTCAGAGTAATTACTATATGGCGATAATTAGATTATTTATTTTCCTTTAAATATAGTGCACGTTCTCTCAGATCGATCAGTGCGTATTAAGTGGCATCGATAATCACATGTCTCGTTTACACATAAAACCGCTGATAAAAGATCTCTTTCATTCATACATAGTCCTTACAAATGTAAGAAATGATTAAGTCTGTAGCTCAAATCAGATACAGAAACATAGTAAAATATAATTAGTTCTTATAGCAATAAGCATGTCTATATGGAAGTAAACAATTTACCTTTACAATATATTCATTAACCCCTTGAGCACTAACCTGGCTTTTACGCCAGCTTTTCATTGTTTTCCTATTGTCTCAATTTTATGAGTAATCGATATATTAATAAACTTATGTATATTTTAATATATTTCCGTAGACAATCGATAGAATGAAAAAAAAACAAACAACTAAAATATTTCAGACAATACTACTGAGAACTTTAGAAAATACTTTGTTCAGATATCGTAAGAAATAAATCATTACAATGCAAACTAGTATGGTAAATGACCTTGCCTGCCAAGTATTTGAACGCCTCACCTGAATGCCAGTGTCACACAAACACACACACACACACACACACACTAAAAAAAAACATACTACTACAAATTTACCATGTAAAACGATTTACACGCTCTTTATACATATCAAGATAAATTATAATCCAATTTATACAGGCGGCAGCATAAAAAGTTGTTAATTAAATAAAAATGGATTCATTCAAGAAAACAAATTTAGTAACACCTGAATTTAAATAATTCAATAATGATTCACATAACGAGCCGAATAATCGTGAACAACACATACATATAAAGTGTTGAAAGATTCTTCATTAAGATACAGAAATTATGACATGAAATACATGTAATAAACACCAGAAAAAATGAAAATTTGCAAAATTCGCTAATTGAATTATGTAGATTTTATTATAAGTACTTAAAACTGGAAATACTGAAACTTAATACTTTAACTTAAGTGACTCTTTTTGGGTAATATAGGTACAAAACCATATACCGGAAGTGAAGGAGAGGGGGCGGGAGGTAATTACAATTATTTATAAACGGAATTAATATGTTGTACAAAAAATCACAAAATTTTAAGAAATTGTGTCATCATATACATAGATGTTTTTCTACTTGAAATTAAAAAAAGCACTCAAAATGACTTCCTTGGACAATCTAGTGTAAAAAAATTTTTATTCTAATGTATGTATTGATTTATTTATTTAAACTGATTAATGTGTCGAGTACCCATAAAAATGAAACAATAGGAAAACAATGGAAAGCTGGCGTAAACGCCAGGAAGGTGCTCAAGGTGTTAAGTACATATATGATTCCCTTGATGAGAACTAATGTAGAACGGGGTTCAATAGAGCTAATGTTCCTTTGAAAAAAAGCAACTAAACAAAATAAAAATACTGCATTTCATACGACGTTAAATAAAATACAACCCAAGAATGATAACGACCGCCGATTGATGAGAATCTATAAAAATTGACCATCATCAAGTCAACCTGCATCTACCCACGGCTGAAGCCTTTAGGTAGGTCTGTTTATACACTTGCTAAGCCCTGACTGTGTTAAGACTTGTGGGTTTTTCACCCTACCATCCCGTAAAGCTCCGTTCATCTTTCTTCATCTTTAAATATGTTATATATGTTATCATCCACATTCTTCGTATCAAACACGAAGGGTTATTTTTAAATATAAATACATAAGAAAAGAATCCGTCTAATATTACTTTTCGTTTCCAACTCTTTAAGTATGTGATGTTGAAGTGAATTTGTTTGTGATATTATGGCCTTTCCCAAGCAAGCGATTATGCATATCACAAACTTTCAGACGTTGCTTCCGTTGTACGTTGAACCCATTGACATACAACCTGCGTGTGAAATCATACCGGAACATCGTCTCGTTTATTCGTAAGCGGTCTGTTTGATTGACTATCAATCGTTACGATGATTCACGCCGGAGGTACGCTCTGGCCCGTCCTTTGCCTGGCTGATTATCACTCATTACTCATACTTAACTAATGAGACGACAATATACGGTTCTTCAAGTGATAAGATTACATCGTTTAATTCAGTAATACGTATGAAAGAAGTACGTACGGCTTAAATATATTTCTGGAAAATGCCATTATCACAAACATTTGAATTCGTTGTGAGGGGTTTTAGGAATAAATTACATTTCTACTAAAATACCTAAGCTGTTTTTCCCACATGTTTTATTCATAATCTAGTATATAGAGTGTATTTACCGGTAAATGGATTTAAGGAATTTTAAAAAGAAATATCTATGTTTATATACCCTTTTGCATCATGTTCATCTCCCTACGCTTATCCCCTTTTTATTTGGGTTCGGTGTAAACGTGTCTTCCTCTTCCATTCCTCTCTATTTGCAGTCATCTCTCCCTTCCTAAACATATCAACTTTCACACAAACCATTCATCTTTTCTTTGGTCTTCCCCTTCCCATATAACCGTCCACATTCATAACGAATACCTTTCTTACAACATCCTCTTCCTCCCTGTTCATCACATGTCCGTATCAGGACAGGCGACTGGTCCCTAACTTCTCTTTACCTTTATATATCTTAAAAAAACAAGTGCTTTTGTCCGTTAATAAATTTAAGTAAATAAACACACAGTGTACATTACATATATGAAAATCCAAGCCTATCATCACGATCGCAAATCCAAATCTGTTTTTAAATAGGTTTAGGACTATTTCCTAGAACAAAATGATTTTTTAAAACCTACAATAAAATACAGGAAAACGACTGCATCGCACTCGATTGTAAATACTGTACAATTAAAAGAAAAACTCGACCACCCAGATAACGGACGGAGTCATCAGTCATCGCAGCCATGTTGTTGGCCTGTTTGTATGTTTATACTTACATAGATTGATTATATACATAAAGGGAACCGACAGCAGTAAAGAATCAAAGATGAAACCGATAATGTAAATAAAAGTTAAAAAGTGAAATGCACTTTACATTTACTAGTGTTTTATAAAATACACGAGCGCGTCCATAAAAAGAAAAACTACATACATTTCCTCTCGGAACAGTACTCACGGGTATAAACGTCTAATTCGAGCTGCAAACGCGCGTGGCTGAAATCTATATCGAAGTGGGTATGAGTCATGATTTGGAGTGACGTCACGGGGTGCCGGATAGCGCACCCCTGCCTTCGTCGCGTGACTCAATGTCGGCGACCCCCGCCCGCCTGGCAGACTAGCCGCCCAGACTAACAAATAATTTAGATATATTGATACAAGTAGGACAGAGCCAGAATTTCTATTTGCCTCACAATAAAATACGAATTATGCTGGAAACTGGGGCATTTGATATATTAATCTACTTACTAAATATTATGTCGTAATAAGCAAGTACAACAATAGATATAATCTAAAAAATTATATATATTATGCCTTATACCTTTGTATATTTTTCTTATTTACAATATTGCAAAGGACATAGGCTAATTTTGTATTATTACTTTACGTTAGAAATTGTAAATTTTTTTTAGACAATAACTTAGTAGGGTACTAATGAGGCTTCAGACTGTAGCTATAAAGTTGGAATAATATTTTCATAATATTTTACTTTTTTTAATATTTCCTTTTTTACATAAATTAACTTATAATAAAATGGAGTGTTCCAGAAATGTATTGTACTTATTTTGAAGATGCTTGATGCAAAAGATTAAATAAGAATTGACATCTTACATTATATCTTAGGTATAAGGAACACCTATGCTACATTTAAACTTGTTTAATATTTTAATTTACATATTTAGCATAATATTATATGATTTTTTTTTTTTTGTTAGTATATTTTTTTTACATAATTGCTTGCCACTTCCAACATTTATAATAATTCACCATGTAAAATTAATTCATTCCTGTTTTTTTTACTATAATTTGGCTAAAGAAATAAGTACAAAATAATTCTTTATCCTACACTGCGCTTCTAGATGAGTTAAAGGCGCATGGTTTTTAAACATGTAGCCTTATTTTTAATCTTATTTACACAGTACGTGATGCAATTTTTGGTTATGGTTCTTAACCATTAAAAGAGCGATTCTGGTTTAGAAATTTTTAAAATCGAGATGTATTTTATATTAAAGAGTTGTTATCGTTTGACCATTATCATCTCATCTCACCTGATAATAAAACCCTTAAAAATAGGTGTAAAGAAGCTATCTCTTAAGTGATGCTGCCGAAACCAAAAGATGCTTGGTACTTAAGCTAGATTTTCAGAAAATATTCTATCACAAAAGCATGTCGTAACTTCTTGGTAGTTTTTAACTGCCCTATCAGTAATTGCTGTAAAATGTTCCCATGCTAAATTATACCCAGAACCCTATAGGAATGTCACGTTAACGAACATGAAATCTGCACACAGGGCTCTTATTAGTGCTGTGTGCAATGTTCACACTTGACCGGAATGTTTTAAATTTGATATTCCCGTGTCACTCTTCGTGACAGTTAAATTGGTGTCATTTGAAGGAAAGGATGACCGTGTTTTGGTGACATCCGAAGCAGTTTTATTATGAACTCCATCAATTTATTATATGATACATACAAGAAGAGATAAGTGTATTTACATACATATTCCAATCTTTACATTATATAAAAAGTAACGTCTCTCTCTCACTGTGCGTTAGTTGGCTTGTAACGCGAGTCGTTACAAGATTAAAACAAAAAAAAAAAAACCGATTTACATGATTTTTTTTTTTTAAACGTAGACATATTTTCTTTCGAGGTTAAATTTGATTAGTTATATATGCGAATAATTGCGAATAAATTTGTTACAAATAAATATTTTTTTTACATTGTATAGACTCACTGCTTTGACCACAATCTCACTTGATCGAAAGTAATGATGTGTTCTAGGATGATAAAATCACTAAACTTAGAGATACTGGTTCTCAAGTGAAGCTTCCCGACCACACCTATTGATATTTGGCGACAGGTTTTTCAAACTTGAGGGTGGTAGCTACCCAGACGGGCATTATTATAAACGTGAAATCTCCCGCGAACGATGTCGCAGCTAGTATGGTTATATATTTTCACCGCTAAACCACTATTTAGTATTCTATCAAATATTTTTAAAGTACTTAACTTTAGTGTAAAGAATATATACGAGCGGCGTTTTTTCCATACAAACATATTCCTCTATTTTCTCCCTGGATAATACCATTATAGTAAATATGATATACCATGTAATATATGTATATCTGTACGTATTTTTTTCATATATTAATAACACCAGCACACACAAAAAAAGTTTTTGTGCATTTGACCGGATCCACCTACAGATGTGTACCCGCTGAATCCGAATTTGAGGTCCGTTTGAGCCGGTCACGTCCTCGATTTGAGTAAAATGACAAAACCTCAAAAAAAGGGAAAATAAATTGCGAAAAACTGCAATTACGCCTATTAAAATTTAAAAATATATGAAAAAACCGAAAAATTTTGCAAATTGCAGTTACAAATATGAAAAAAATCTATGAGAGGATATGCTAGCGGCATTTATTCCATACAAATGGAGTATGTTATCTCCCTCGATAATAGAATTATGCTAAACATTTTTATACCAAATAATATATATCCACTACCGCCATGCCCGTACGTTTTGATTTTTCCATTAATTAGTTATTGTAAAAACTAGGAGACTTTGAAAATGAAAAAAAAACCGTCCGTAGATGAGTCTGGTCAAATGCACAAACAACTTACTTCTTTTGTATGCCGGTGTAATTATAGAAACTAGGAACCTTCCATAAGAGAAAAAAATGCCTATTTTCACTATACTTTTCAGATATCCAACAAATAAACTTGACAAGCAAGCAAGACGTAGATCCGTAGCCATTCTTTCTTATTTTATAAATAAATTAAAAATCGTTCCAGTTTTTTTGAGGAGGAAACAGTGGAACGCGTAGTGATGATTTCGTCTCTTTTGCATAGTCATAATAAATAGTCCGAGCTGCGTCAATACATTAGCTGTCACTTGTTTTAAATGCAGTACTGAGCTTTCTTTTTATACACGTATATACTTTCATTATATCCATACAATGCAAAGCACGTATCACAAACGTTACAGATATATTGTACGCAACGATACGTACCACTTTCGTCTTCACTAGTAAAATATAAATTAACCTATACACACAGTATCCATATAAAACGCCATTACAACACAATATAGCTAATGACAAGTTCATTCATGAACGTGTTATAAAGTATAGTATAATATAAAGGTTTGGAAAATAATCACATTTGTCAAAATTATATAAGTAAGTACTGAGTAAATAATAATATAAATTTATAATTGAATTGGCTGGCCACTTCGCACTATATACTGACAAAAAGTAGAATGAAATGTAATGAAGATAGAAACCACATGCTGGAAACGCTCACAAGGGAAAAGAAATGTATGAAGACCAATAAAACAGTGGCTTTGATGATATAACACAGGTGCCAGGAGGCGACTGGATACGTTTGGGTAAAACCAGGGAGTTATAGGAGACGCTGGAGGAGGCCTTTACCCAAATAGGTGTCCATATTTCAGATAAAATTAAGAAATATTAATTTTTACTATCATTAATTTAAGCCATATTTGACCACATTGTCAGTAAAAGCAAAGCTTACACCAAATAAGCATCGGCATAATAATAGACAAAAATACGAGAATTAGCTAAATATTGCTTACGTAATCACAATTCAGGCCACCTGTTCCTCATGCATACATCCATGCGTAATATTAGAACAGTCCCTAACCGATTTACCCATGGACATTATTCATCAACACAATGTGACAACAGTAACAACAATGACTAGGAAAAATATATTACTTTTTTTACGTTAACTGTTATGAAATTCGTATAATAGCTGGACAACGATACGTGCCTCAAAGTAGACCAACACAGTTGTATTATATTCAAATCAAATCGCCCGGTCACGTACTTTGTTTTTTTTTATAATGCCGTAACTTTTGAAACTTTCTCTACACCCCCCCCTCCCCCCTGCCTTTGGTGTACGAACGTATATCAGTGACAGCTTGATTTTTGTATACTGACCTCTTCATCATAGGCCTAGAGCATCTTTCCAGGTGACAGCATCCGTGTGGGGAGGCTACTGCCATAATGACTAAACAGGCCGATTCGGGATCCACAGTTACGACCACATGGCTGGCAGATAGGCCCTTGGGGGATCTTCGGAGGAGCATTTTTGAAGGCAAAGAGGTTGCGTTGGCTAGGCCATGTTCAAAGAAACAGCCATCTCGCTTACCTAGACAAATTCTCCTTGGAGAGATACTGACCTACGTCGTATTATATTATGACTAGTGACGTACATATACTAGTATCACTGTTCCTGTATATAACATTGATTCGATAGACGTAAATGATCGCATCAGGATATGTAAAAGTCGTAGAAAGCGGTTCTCGCTTCAAGTAGAAAGTATTAAGAGGATTTTTATTATTATTTCAATCGTAAAGAAAACATTTCACATATTAAGATATTATTATTTTACATATAATGCTTTAGTCAAAGTAAAACTTAATTTTTTTCCAAGAATATAACAAGGATATTGTTTTAATTAATATTAATAGGTAAATCGTGCACATAACATGCATGGACAAGACCTTCATACAATAAAACATTTCAGTTGTGAAAGTCACACGCGAGATCGTTTTAGCGGCTGCACCTTGTCTTAAAAATAAGTGTTTATTACATTTAAAAAAAAACTATTAATTTGTCATTGAATACAAAAACCACTAATGTGTATGTCGATTTAGCCTTACACGCAATTTTATTAAGTTAATTTTTACATATTATAAACAATCTTTTTTTAGACATAGACAATTCTATTACGACTCAACAGGTTTTAGAGCCTTAAATTATAGGTACGGTGTCGCTCGACATCCCCAACGCCTTCAACAGGCTCCCTCCCGCATGAGGTCATACTACAGACACTCCGCTACTTTGGAGTGCCTGAGTACCTGGGGAGGCTGTTGGGGAGATATCTCCAGAGATTAGCCTACGTTGACAAACGGGTCGGGCCCGTGAGGCATCCGGCTGGCTACAGGGTTCCACGGAGGTCGGTACCGAAACGCTCCTATTTTGTGCGCTACGACTGGATCGTTCGTGGTGCACTTCCAAATGAATAATTGGCAGAGGGTTGCGTAAATGCAATGCATTTCCTCACGATAAAAGATACGTAACTTAATTATAAACATTCGTTGTATCATATAAGTAACACCTTTAAAATTGTCCTACAAAGTAGCATATTTTGTGTGGTATTCTCGACTGGATTGTTTCCGAACCGGTGGTAGTGTTTTGATGTTCATATGCGCCCTAAGAGGGCCTAAATTGAATACAGATTTTTTAAATTTTTTTTTAACCAAAAGCGGTCGAAGTTATAATAACACTCAGATTTTAACTCAGATAAAGGAAGTAAATGCCAAACTTGTGGTTTATCTGCAAAGGTTGTTTTGTTTACAGGCTTTATACCACAGCAAAGACTGATTTCCACTAAGACAGTAACTGCTGTCAGTAGCGCGTTTTTTTACTAACGGCAGGATTCCATATCGAATATTAAAAGTTAAGATTGAGATAAAACTAAAAATATATCGTTTTTTTTTTCTGACTGAACGCTGACACTTTAGACAAAAAAGGATTGACATTTTGGAAAACGATACATATTGAAACCGGCAGTTAGACGATATACAATTTCAATACACGTTACGACACCGTTACAACTTCGTCAATGGAATTTATAACAACATAACATAAGCTCACGACGGTTATCCCCGAAGGGTTAGGCAGAGGTGAAATAGCGAACTACACCACCCACATTTCGCCGAGCTTAGTTCCGTCGCAGATGTGACAGGGAGCGAGCCTGTCTCCATATCGGGCACAAATTCCAGACTCTGGGATGATACTAAGTTTTAAATACTATTGAATTTATAATAATACCTTATTAAAACATCATAAATAATATAAATTAACAATACAAGTGTTTAATTGTAGCTAAACAAAACAAAAATAGAAAATAAAATAACATTTCAATTAAACTTATTCTTTCAATCGGCTTATTAATACGAAAAATAATTTAAGGTAAGATTTATAAGATTATAAGTAACTATCCAAAAAAATAATTTTTTTTCTGTATTGGCGCTCTATAACAATCTGTGTGTATATATAATATACACAATACTTATAGGTTTCTTTTAATTAATATTCATACTTTTTTTTTTATAAATACCAATGACCCAAATAAAGTGGCATTTTATACATCTAAAAAAATTAAAAAGTGCGTTTCATATATAAATACGTGTAACGTTATAGTAGTTTGTGATAAAGCGAACGACTACAGCCGCGGGTCCAATGTGCCCGGTTTGGATACATAAAAACTTTTTGGGGATCTTTTTTAATTATAGTTAACACACAAAAGGCACTATTTTTATTCGAAGAAATAATAAAATAGATTTTTTTTTAAAATATATTTATCAATATATCTAGATGCATACTGCGTATATATTGTTTTTCTGTTTAGCGTAAAGGAATATGTTGTAGCGAAATCAATACAAAAGACATAAATAAAATATACCACACGATAGAGGGAGGCGTGACTGGATTACTAACCAAATAACTCGAGTTGCCCTTCAAAAGGGATAAGGTAAACTCTACGCGGCAATCAATACTAACAGGCGACGACATTCTTTCTTTAAAAACATAAACCAATCGAGACGAATTTATTATAACGCGTCTTATGATTTGAAATGAATGAAGACATTGTTTATTGTCCCCACACACTCCATAGCGTCGTGGAAACATACAAGAGTTCTCTGATTACGTCATCGTCAAAATATATAATTGAACCGTTGCATCGTTTGTTTGGAATTGGTTGTAACAATAAGCGTATTCTCCACAACGAACTTCGCCGTTGTATATACGCGCGTACCGTCTACGCTTGTTTAATACTAAGAATAATAATACAATGCAACTCAGAATGTGGCTCTACCAGCACGAGCCTCCGACCATTGTGAGATATAGTATGCGTTTCCGCTTTCTCGTGAAAAAAATGCTTGCGCGTAATTCGAAAGTAAGCGATTAGTTTACACAAACTTGTTTCGAATATATCGTCGGAATTATATGGGGCTAGTATTCGTATGTTCGTTTTATTCGAATCTTCGGCAAATTTACGATACTCTATTATTCGAATATTCTGAATACTTATCTATACCAATAAATAAAATTGAAGTGTCTGTTTGTAATGTCAAAATAACATTTTTTTACTAAATACATACAATATAATATATACAATGCCTATAACAAAAAAAAACAAAAATTTTAAATTTTTGTCTGATTGTCAGTTTGTTCCGGGTAATCGCCGGAACGGATGAACCGATTTTGTCGGGACTTTTTTTGGTAGATAGCTGAAGTACTCCGGGTAATTTAGAATACTTTTCATTTTCTAAAATAAATAGGGGTCCGCGCAAAAAATTTAAACTCATAAAAAATTGAATAAAATCTGATACAATGCACAGTTTTACAGGCAATTAAGTATTTGAATTTATGACAAATATTTTTGCCTTATCTTAGCACTAAATTTTTTTTACAAAAATAATTAGGATTCCGTATAAAAATTTTAAAACGCATTGGAGAATATAAGAAACCCAGGCGCAGCCACGGACACACAGCTAGTTAAAAATACATACAAAGTGTGTATTTGAATTTTACTACGACGACGACGACGACTTTTTAACATTATTTTACGAACGAAATGAGTAAAATAATTAAATAAAAGCAGGTACACGGGCAACACACAGACTATTGTCATTCACTGGAAGATATTTTCGTCGTGTGTAAGTGAACATGCAGCTACTTCAGAAGTGCTTTAAATCGATAACACACTTGATACTCTATCGTTTCAAAGATTACATTACAAGAGAAACAAACAAAATCTTTAAATGTCCAGCTCTTATCAATTTTTGTGTAAGTAATCATTATAATAATACAATTTTAAATAGTTTAATTTCATATTAGTATGATTTATACAGCAAAAGGACATTAAGCATCACCTACCCCATGCTTCAATGAAAATATTTTTCTTTCTGTTCGTAGTTTTAATATGAACGGTGCTAATATAGCAAAGTTTACAAAGAACCAGGACAGGACCTTAGTCCATATAATAATACGCAATCCAATACTTTAATATGCGTACACTTGCAGAGCAATTTCCAGCCACGTCCGAGCCTTAATTCAACCCAAATGGAGATTGTCTGACAAACAAATCAATTGACCTACTTAAGTCGGTTTGTTCATAAAAATATTGTCCACATTTATTATGTTTATGTTTAGGTTAACTATACATCAAATGCAGGTAATCAGCACTTGGAAGTTACTTAATGATAATTAAAATAACTATACTAAACATAAAAAAGTAAAAAAAAAACAATTGTTTACAATTGTCTATACAAGTGTAAACATTTTCTTTCGTCTGCCATTCTTGTATTTATTATTTTAGGTCCATGTATTGCATACGTATTTGGAGAAACTTTAGGATATATTTATACACATACGTAATACGACGTATTTAAACGAATCTCGGGCACAACATAATCTAAAATGAAATGAAAGAAACAATACTGAATAATATGTACCTACATTATCTACTAATATAAAACAACTAAAAAACAATATCGAGGAAAACTTTATTTCTCTCCATATTTTTAAAGTCAAAATTAATATAAATAAATTTTAACCAATTTTGTGTTACAACACTTTTGTAAGATCGTTCCGATATATTAGGAAAATTTAGATGAATATAGAAGTTAACAAAGTTAGTTTAGATGTACCACAATTATACAGATACCTATTATCAATATTTTAATAAAGTTATAAACAGCAGATGGGTAGAATAATTTCACAGTAGAGCGGATATAGGACCGGTCAGAGGGTCGAGCGACCGCAGCAGGTGTAATGGCCGTCGACCGCTAATCGCTACCCGCTATAGGCTGCGCGTCATCGCTTCGGCGCGATACTCCACATGACGGTAGCGCAATTATTGTCCTTTACAGTATTTTAAACTACTCCTGAATATATCACAGAGGTTGCAAACTTTAATCTACACATAGCAATAATAATTTAAAGGAGACCAAAAATATTAAAAACTTCTTTTTTTTCAGTCTTTTGTTTTAAAAGACATGTCAGTCCCATCGTAACTAATCTAAATCTATTCACAAATGCTTTAAAATACAACGGGAAAAAAATCTTCTTTTTGATTAATTGCAATATGCGATTTACATACACAATTCTGCAAGTGTCATGTGACTAGTTAGGTATTCAAAATCTTACGGCAGCGTTTCTGAGCTCCAGCAAAACATGTGTCTTATCTTGCTAGATCTTTCTACAGGTTTTCGTGGCACCTCAAAATAAACATTTCGCGTCATTGTTTTTCAATACACTTCATGATACGAAACGCCACCAAGATTACACAATATGCATTAAAGACAATAACTGCTACATGACAGACTGAGATCCCGCCAAAAACCTCGACGTGATTCAAGATTAAAATCATACAATAGAAATGGTTAAACTTTTTAAAATGTATAAGTGGACGAATGATGAATACAATATTATATAGTTCTATAATGTGTATAATATTCAAGTACTTTCAATTAATTTTTATGTCGTACGGTCGGTCAGGTGTGTTTACACTTTCTTTTTTATGCAGAATAAATGAAAGTATTTTTTCATTCACAACGTTACATATTTTAAAAATAAAAGTGGATGCATCGATCACCTTTATTATTAACATATTGTACATATGTAGGTATATGTTACGATAGTTCTCTATGTTATATTGTCCAAATGGCCCTCCGTCTGACGTAAGCTTTAGTCGAAATCCCGCACGAGAGGCTATTTCGGGTATCAGCGGCGCCCAAAGTATGATGACTGATCTGGCAAAAACGATAGGTATCTCAAGTGGCCAAAATACCACGATTAACGTTCATTCAATATCCTAAAATAAAATACGCTATTAATCGATACAAATAATGACCATAATTAAGATTTATTAGGCTTTCAGTTATGATATTTATCTATATATACAAAATTGCTTGACCTGCACCGCGTCGTCCCCTGCGGCAGACCCAACAGGGCTACGTCCATACTTAGCCCGTTGGGGAAAGGTGGGAGAATCCCCCACCCACCTCTTCGGCCACCTCTCGAAGAGAGGCATGACCAAAGGTCAACAGTCCGCGGGGCAGGGTATACTCCCTGCTCCCGATAAAATAGAAAAAGGGACAGAGCAGTGGCGGGCAAAGAAAAAGGGGAAGAAACCCGCAACTGCTGTAGAAGAAGATAGGTCCCTCTCCTTAAAATTGCTTGACCTGACGGATTCATCAACGCAAAGCCTAAACCGCTGAGCCTATAAACTTGATATTATGGTTACAGGTAACTCTTATAATGTAAGGATCTAAGAAAGGAATTTTGAAAATTTCACCCCTAAGGGGGTAAAATAAGGGATAAAACGTTGTATGATAGCCCGTCATTTTCAAACTAAGAATCACGAAATTTAATTTACACACTTCTGGTTAGAAATAAATTTACCTCTAAAAAAGTCAATCAGGTAATGTAATTTTAACGGGAAGTTCAGTAAGAAGTAAGTAATTTTAATCATGAGAGAGAGTAATAGGCTGTAAATGGACTGAATTTCACGTGGGCGAAGTCGCGGGCATAGCTACTGCGTGAATAAAATTGTTAGTGAAGACATTATTTTTCTTCAAGTCTCTTATATCTGTTGTAATTGACAAACGATTAACGTAACTGATAGAACGCAGGATTACAGTGTATCTTGATAAATGTAATGTTGTCTGTTGAAGGGAATCCATACCATCCGACTGGAAATAACGATTTAATACGAAATAAAAACAAGCCAGAACATATACAACAGAACGCTGTAAAAGTGCGTTAACCCATACGTCGGACGCTCCTCACAATAATATCCACGGCGCAGGTTCCCCAGGCAATGAAAGATTGGAAAGTAAACAAACCGATTTAAAAAGCGTAAAAAATATATTTAAAAAAACCATACACGTCACGTTGTATTATAAGATATACAAAAAAAGTATAAATAAAAAACACACAATAATTATTATTTTTATGGAGCCGTTCAAATAAGTAATCTACACTAAGAAATAAAATTGAAGTGTCTGTTTGTAATGTCAAAATAACGATTTTTACTAAACACATGAATTACCTATATACCAGGGGTCGGCAACCTGAGGCTCGCGAGCCACATGGGGCTTTTTGGATGTAAAACTGCGGCTCTTTAGTTCCACACGCAAATATTATTTATTTTATTTAAAAAAAAAACATTGAAAAATCGTTTTGAATGGATTAACGAGGATTAGGCACTGCTTATATATAAATAAACAGATATTTTTCTTATGAATAAATAGATTAGTTTCTTTTTAATCAAAAAAAATTTACTTATGCAAGTACTATTAGTTAATAGTTAGAAAATTAGTTATTGTTGGTAAGTAAAAATATTGAGGCTCATTAAAAATTTTGAAATTTAAAAAATTTTAATTTTTGACTCTTCCGACTGAAAAGGTTGCCTATAAAAAAAAACAATTTATTTTCTGTCTGTCTGTTACTTTCGGGTACTCTCCAGAGCGGCTGGGCCAACTTTGACGGGACTTTTTTTTGGTAGATAACTAAAGTTACTCGGCGTAACTTAAACTACTTTAATTTTCCAAAATTCATTAATTTCACGTAAGAAAAATAAAAACTCATGAAATTGGGAACACAATATAACTCAATAGACAGATTTGCATACATAGATATTTGATTTCATGAGAAGCATTTATGCTTTTTCTTAAAATAAAAAAATTAGGAAAATAATTAGGATTTCGTGTAAAGCAGGCGGAGCCACGGGCACACAGCTAGTTTCAAATATAAATAAACCAATGGGAAAGGCTTTGCTAATTTTTGATGACATGAGTGACATTTACTTAGTGAAACAGATTTTGTAAAAATGCTTTCGTTGCCATGAAAGGGAGGGTAAGAGAGCTTTACTCAGTTCTGCTGACAAAGGGTACGGGAAAGTCAAAACTTCTCTTTATCTAGTATTTGAAAGGCCTCTATACTGTATTCGTTTAATAAACATACAGAAGAAATGAATTTTAGGAGAGATAGAGTATATACTCAAAATAGCTTATCATAATAATAATAATTACGTAAACAGAGACAACTTCGGAAATCAAATAAAAAATTCCTTATTAAATTTTGGCCCCGAAAAGGCGCTTGGGAACGTCAAAAATCAACCACCGGTTCGTAAAACAGCCCAGTCCAGAAGAGCCGGCAAGAAACTCAATGTGGTTTTCTTGTATTAATTATACAATTCCTAGTTACAAACCGTTTTAGCGGAAGCAGAGATGGCTGTCATTTCTAGATATTACTATCGTTCACGTAATGATCCACCCTATAAAAACTTTTATTGCACTTACTAAACCTAAAACATATGAACTCTAATTAGCATTTCTAATTCGTAACCACTTGATAAACACGTGATCTCTTCTATCAAGGTATCAACAAATATGTATTGTTTACTTTTATCCCTAAAAATTAACATAGTTAACGTCGCTACTGGATTTTCAAATATTTATGGCACCTATGCATGGTAAGTGGACTGTATTCTTTAAATAAAAATTGATCAATATTATATTTCCAGTTTGCAATCTACTGTGACGCACTCACTGATGCACACAACTTTAAAAGGAGAACTAAGACCACGTCCCCGTCAAAACGTTCATTCAAACGGATGAATCACAAAACAGCACTTGTTCACTTATATTGAAACACGTGACGCACTCGGTCGTAAGGACTGCATAAAATAGAATAAATATGTATGCACTAGTTCGTAAGCATTGATCTTGATTTGTCACATACCTTTTTTGTGTGGAGAGATACGGAAAGAGATTTTCTTCTTTCTTTTTTAAAGAGTTTGGTCACGATAAGAGCATGTCACCCTTATTGGTAAACATCTGTACTAATAAGCAAAGTTGAAGCGTATGTTTGTAATATTAAAATAATACACTTTTTACTAAATAAATATGAATGTACCTAATACCTATACCAAAAATACAAATTTTAATATACTTGGAAAATAATTAGGATTGTTTCTAAAACAAAATAAGAAACTTATGAAATTGTGAACAGAATACAAATCACAGTGAAGCACTATCAAAACATTATTTTCCAATGATGTTTTATATGAAACACGGGCGCATACTTTACATAATATATTTACAAACACACATCACCTCCTCTTTATACATATATTGACTAGCCTGTACACCAACCCTGGACTCGTCCGATATCGTTGAAGCCAAAATTCTGTTACAAACCCCAACAGCGTGTAAGTTTTTGTCAATTAAGTATATTAAGCAAACACGTCTCTCCGTTTTTGTTCATTTCGGACAAAATGCATCATAATATAGTTTTTTTTTTGTTTCGTTAAAAATGAGAATTTATTAAGTGGGATATGTCCGGAACAAAGTTACAAAACAATGATCGTTTTAGCTCTTGTCCAGTTTTAGGAGAAAAGATATTTATGTATTCTTACTATATAAATCGCAAGATAATTTTAAAGTCACTTGTTTATACAAGAAAATACCTCCAGTAATATGTCTATACCTCTTAAGTTACTTAGTTCCTTTCACAATTAGACCTTGAGGAGTAGTTTTGCTAAATAGTTGCGCGGACGGACGTATACCAGCAGCTACTAAGATCACTACAGAAAAAATCTCACGCGCTATGCAAGCTATGGTACTTACTAATAGTAATTACAAATAATTCAGATAGTAAATATATCTTTTTGTTTACATACTCATACCTAAATTATATATAATAACTAAGTACTTATATACATTTAAGCTTTATGTAAAACTGTTAGAAGTGGCTCATTAGCTTACCTATCCATTTTCAACTGCATAGTTTTTAATTTGAAACTGCATTACATGAATGATAAATGAATTATAACAATGGCAATTGAAATATTACGTATGCAGGTAACTAACACATTACTCGCACATTATCAATCTAAAAAATTATTACGCGAATAAAATATACACATCAGCATACGTTCTTATCGAATTAAAAATTGTCAATAGTTAAAAATGATTTCTCCGGCATGTATATAATTGTGAAGGGAAACTTTCACTAAAAAGTAATGATGATCATATAATTGTGTCGTAAACTTTCTTGAAATCAAGAAGAGATGAGTCCGATTACATTTTTTTATAATATATATATAAATATTCAATTTAACAACGAGTGGTAAGTAAATTAAAGTGTGTAAAATCTTGTTTCGAGATCACGGTCAAATATGCAATAATAGTATTTAAAATTCCAAGAAAGCGAGTCAGGTGTGTGTTTGGTGCCCGTGGAAGCGAAACGATTGGAGGTGGAGCGAGACACACACACGTTTATACACCATCCACTTGCTTAAAAGAGGGTCCGGACCGAGTTATAACGTTGTAGTTAGTACCCGCCAGCACTTTCGCTGCCTAGTTGACCATGTGAGAGAACTCACCAAACAACCGTTGAGAAAATGATACGAGCAAAAAATTATTAATTATTATTCAAAGGTATTTCGTATAATACTATGTAAATCTATGTAAATAAGAGAGTGGTATAGGCCTACAATTCTATTAACCTTGATCGAAAAGTTTTGCCTTTCGAATTTCGATTTTGAGATTAAATTAAAGTGAAAATTTGCCTTATGATATCTTCATTACTATAACTTCATATGATGTTTATATATTATAAATCGTGCTACTCTAAGTACTTTAAAGAGGTTATAGCTTTTTTTTTGGAATATATTTCGATTATCATGGAAAGTTTAGTAAGGATATTTAAGGGATGGTATTCTAAACTCCTTGAACCTTTTTGTTAGTAGTTTCTCGTAAACATTTTATATTATGTACTCTGGTGTAAAGTATGCAATTATAAGTTATAAAATGTCACACACTATTCTTAGCCTAATTTGAAATAAAAATAATTTGCAAATACCGTTTATACAATAACAGGAAATTTGTTGCAAACGTGACTATATTCATATAATGATAATAATACCATAATTGTGAATCGCTTTGACTTAAGGATAAACTCGTCTAAAATCAATAATAATATAGACGCGCATAACTTGCTTAAGAAAACCGACTTGAACTAAACCGGTCCTCCTCTATCTTTTAACCTTTTGCAACATACCAACTAAGTACTTATAAATATATATATATATATATATAATGAAGAAAGACTCTACCAAAAGTACGCAATTACTGCCATGAACGTACTTGAAACTAATATATAAAACTCCGGATAAATAAGATTTTAAAATAACTCAATCGTATCGTTATTAGTGAATAAAACATTTATCTAATCGCACGAGGTTTATCGCACATACCGATTCTCACGATCGATTTTCAGATAAACAAAGTTTACAAATTTGTATCCTTGAACGTGTCTTAATATAAGTATGCACATGTGTGTCGTGAAACACATTTGACCGATAATGATATTGTGATATAATACAATAATTGATATTACATACATATAAGAAACAATGGCGAGGGCTATGGTTGGAGTTTCACTGCGTAATCGAATCAGCTATGAGGAGATCCACAGAAGAATCAAAGTAACCGGCATTGCCCGAAGAATTGCTAAACTTAAGTGGCAGTGGGTTGGGCACATTGCTCGCAGAACCCGGGTTCCCGAATGGCGACCACGCACCGAAAGACGTAACGTGGGTAGGTCGCGGAAATCAGCTGGATACGGATGGCACTAGACCGGTCGTCGTGGAGATCTTTGGGGGAGACGAATGTCCAGCAGTGGATGTCTTTCGGTTGAATGGATGGATGGAATAACGTTATTAACGAACTGAACTGTCAATAAATTTGCAAAGTTTTAGAAATGAAATTATAAATGACGATCGAGTGTCGCATTAAGGATGAATATATCAAACTTGTATTTCCACTAGATTCATATTGAATTCACTTAACTACTGTAAACACAGTGGTAACCGATCAAACAACAAGATATCGACCTAATACCGGACTAATGGCTATACAAACATGAGCAACGGCTCAGGACAAGCCCTCAGAATGAAAATATATGATTGACAGTAGATAAGATAAATCCTTCGTATATCTATATGTTCTGATATATTAGTATTATTATATTATTATGATGTTAGTAAATGTAAATATATCATGAGTATATAGATAGTCAATATCTACACTAATAAATAAAATTGGAGTGTCTGTTTGTAATGTCAAAGTTTTTTTTGACTAAATACATATGAATGTATATACGATACCTATGCCAAAAATACAATTTTTAAAATTTTTGTCTGTCTGGTTGTTCATTTCGGCTAATCTCCGGAACGGCTTAATCGATTTGGACGGGATTTTTTGGTAGATAGCTGATGTTACTCCGCGTAACTTATATTTATTTTTTGAAAATAATTAGGGTTATGCGTAAATAAAATTAAAACTCAAAAAATTGTGAATAAAATCCGATTCAATGCACAGCTTTACTGGCAAGTGTTTGAATTTATGAGAAATACACTCATATGTATTTAGAAAAAAAGTTGTAAATTTAATATTACAACCAGACACTTCAATTTAATTTAGCAGTACAGATGACATATTTTAATATATAAAATTGAAAGTCATTGAATAATGTCGATTGAGAATAGAGTATAAAATAAATGTGCAGATGTGCACGTATTGTTACGAATTTAGTAACCACATCGATGTTTTTAAGTGCCCGTTGTTTATTCATTACCGATGGTTGGTGTTGATAATTGGCAAATTATTTTGTCGATAATAAACGTGCAAATCGTTACCCGATTGGAGGATCACTTGCAACTGCTTACGTAACAGTTACTCACCTGAAACGAAAACAAAACATTAAATTAGCATATTGATATGCACATCCTAATTGTTGATGCGGAAATGTACAGTTTATGTTTACAGCATTCTGTATGATAATGTCCAGTCTGTTTTCAAACTAATTTACGTTCATAATTTACGTTTTAGCTATCGATTATAATTACAAACATTTATAATTTAAGGCGTTGACATGGATTTATAAAGCGTTTTGATTCCTAGAAACTCGTTGACACACTGTTGACAGTATTTTTAAAGTCAGAGTGCACTAATATACTTTTCAAACAGCTAATTAGTTATATACGTTTAACGATATAATAATTTTGCAATTATAATGTTACATACTATGAAATATATTTCATTACTTAATCACTTAATAGAAATTTTATTTAAATAAATAATCAGTGTAATTTTAATTGAATTATATTAAGTAATTATACCTGTAATTATTTCACTTATAATGGTTTAAAATAACGACGTACGTAAGTATAAACCGCTTCGACTAAACATAAAAATACCAACAAAAAAATTATAACAAAAATACTTATTGAATAATCATAATATTTATTGCATTTAGGGAACATTAAATGTTATAAAACAAGGACACTCGCATATAACTAAAACGTTTTCTAAAAGAAAATAAATTCCATACGATAAAACACAGAAGTAATACAGAAATAACTTTACTAAATCAATTTGTTGTATAATAACCTAGAACTTGCATTTAATAGCAGTTACAATTTGTAAACAACCTCGTTCAAACAAACGAAATTCTTATCGAAAGGCACGCTCTTCCGTGTACTCACCGGCCGACACGCGCCTAGCGGAGAAATCCGCCTATAAGCACCGATACGCTCACTCTCATAATACAAAACGTGCATCTATATGTATATATAAACACGTCACACTGTGCCAATAACATTTTATATACCCACTTTTCCAACTCCATTATACTTTACGATTATTACCGTAGCGTAAACTATCTAACGTTTTTTTTAATATCGTTTCATTTAACTATTTTAAACTAGTTGATGTTTATACATATTAAGTTCCTCGTCATATGTGTATTGATAAACTACAAGAATATTAACCGCAGGCAGGACATCAGAAACGGGAAGCAACTTGATCTATCCAATAGTATTACAGACTGGGTCGGTCGTAAGATAACACTGAAGACGTACTAACTTCATAAGCTATCTTATTACTCGAAACGTCTCTATCTGAAAATACATGTGTTTTAAGCTGTCCATATTTAAATTGGACTCGTTAAGCGAATATCCTAAAATAATAATGATTAATTGTGTTGATAATAGTTATTAATACTTAAATAAAAATTATTAATACTAGCTGCCTAGCTAGCTATACTGTGAATGCTTCTGCCCGCAATGTATTACCAAACTATACAGATATTGCTTTTTAAGTTGAATAAAACAAATGATTTCGGAATTTAGAGTGACTCCAATGTTATTACAAAAATGGCTAAATTTAATGGCTAAAAGCTTGAACAGTTACTTACTTATGTTAGTGTATCTATGTTAGAGGGTCGGTCAACGTATATATTGAAAAGTTTAAGTACATGATTATTCAGAATCAATTGCATACTGGAGAGCCCTTATAGTGTAGTCAAAAAGTTCAAAAACGTGTTAAATTGAAATAAAGCTCCTAAAAATATGTGCGATAGCTCATTTGACTCGGAATGACGTCTAGAAAAATATTTTTAAGGGTTTATTAGCAAATAAAAAATTGCGTTTGTTATGTAAAAAAAAGTATTTCATTTTTATTTAATAACTTCTGAAATAATAATGATTAAGGAATTTAAAAAAAATCCTGAAAGAGGAGGAAATTTCCAATAAAAAAGTTCCAACTCTATCTCTATTATTTATAATTTTTTTCAACGCTGAAAATAGGGCATCGCGAGGTCGTTACGACAAGGCGCACCGTAAAAAGCCGGTATATCACCTAAAATATATATTTTTTAATTTAAAAATTTGAATAAATTATGTTGTAATATAGACAATAGAACGAAAAAAAGCTCGGTGAAAAAAAAAATCTATTTTTTTCCAATCTCTGTTTTTATTTCTATTTAACACGTTTTTGAACATGCTGTCTAGACTATTAACATAATACATAAAAAAACAACGTGAGAGTAAAAAGATTAATTAGAAAATTAATCGTTTAAAGATACTTTAATTTAGTATAGATGTGTTTTATTATACAATTCAAGGTCATTAACACAAAGCAAATTGAAAGAATCATTAATGTTGCTAAATAACGTTCTAAAACTTTAGCGTCTCAATAAGTAACAATTACTTATTATTCACCTATGTATATTATTCTGGAATATCATCAGTTAGTCTATTATTTTGACGCTTAATGAAAATTACAATCTTAAATAAAATCGGCAAAAAGAATCTCCAATAATCAGACATAAGATTCTATACAGAAAGTTAGATAGCCGTGTTGCACAGCATGTAGTACTATTGATGACGTGCATCACGTTTTGATGGAATGTGTTAAAAATATAAATGCTAGGATAGATTTTATTGATAAGTTTAAGTTAGACAAATTAGATGGAAGAATGTTCCATAGCATTTCATTAAATCCTACTAATGTCATTGCTAAAATGCCATGTGTATTGAGTGAAAGATGATATAGTTATGTAAGGAAATAAATGTTTAATCTTAGTATTAGGTCACGATGGGGCTTATTGACTTATGTCAAAAGGACCTAATAAAAAACAAGATTCTATACATTTGGTGTAGTAGCGTCTTGTAGGCAAACAAATACATTTATACTCATTTCACATAATCTGTTTGCAAATAACACTTCATTTCGTTTTGGCATTAAGTAAATGTCGAATTGTTATGGGTTAAAAAATAAAAAGTTCTGGTTTTCAATATATCTTAGTCACTGAAACATTTCTCTCTCCATTTATATTTCGCTGTACGTAGGATCAAACTAGTACGGGCCGTACGGGGTATACCAACCAGTCTTAGCGCGTCGTTATGTGGACAAGCGTATGTCAGATCATTTCTAATAGACCTAGGAGTTTCCAAGCTGTTCGCACTTTTCATATTCATTTAACTTTAGCATTATTATCTTTTTATTTTACCAATAAATCAGTTTTCAGATGTACCATCAGTAATCTGTGATATTCTGGTAACATTAGACATAAAAAAAAAACTTTCTGCCAAACATTGGTTAAATGACTACAACCACGCGACAATGGAAAAAATATATAAACATGCATCTCATAAATCGAGTATATTTACGTGTATCACAATACAATAGTGGAATGACATTCAGAGCGTATGTGATAATAGTAACGGATGTGCTGAGAGATCTCGAGACCCAATTTGCTTATTCATCTATCTACTCGTATCAAAATGTACAAGATCGTTATATATTTAGATACACTTTCTCTTATCGAGCACAATTGATAATTGTTTTTACTTTCCCAAATTTGTAAGATTTTGATATGACACCTATAAGTTTATTAAATACACTCTTTAAATATATTCATTTATAAGGTTTGAAATATGTATATCCTTTTAAAGTAATACGAATTTACCGAAACATTTACCTTGTACTAAGAATAGTACCACCACATATTTTCGTAAAACGCGACTAAGAGATAATCCAGGGGATGGACAGCAGCATCCTGTGAGTACCAAAAACACCTTTTGCGATTGCCAACCCGCCTGCCAAGTGTGGCGATTATGGCAACTCGCCCTTTTTTGGGATAGAACTATGTCCAGTAGACGTCATTCGGTTGAATCATCATCATCGACAAACATTACATTAACTCGTTAATGTTATAATAACGAATAAGTAACTAAAATTATTAGAACTACAGATCTAGGATAAAATAATTCTTAGGTTCATAATTAATCCAACGAACGTACTGTAAAAATTTTACAACAAAACACTAGCGTTTTATATGTAATAATAATAATATAATAAATATATGCATTCAAACTATAGAATAATAAGGTGAAAGAGTAAAATTATATAAGTAAACAGTTTCTATTTATTTACTTTTAAATGTTGGATCGGAATTGACTCGTTTTAGTAAGTCCTCAGCGACTCTAATGCGATAGAGTTTTTGGAGAAAATGCAGGTATTTTGGGACTAGCCGAGGGGCAACACGTTTCATACTCAAGTGATTATTTAAAATGATAGGGATCGACTCGTCAGACACAGAAAGTTCAGCGGCTATCTCTCTCAAACTGGAATGAGGATTTTCAGTCATTATTTCCTTCACTTTTGCGATATTAACTTCGGTTGAAGACGTTGATGGCCTACCAGGGCGAGGCAAATCTTCCAGCATATCTCGAACGCTTTTGAACACTTTGTACCACTCATAAGCACGTGTTTTTAATAAAAATCGATTCACCGTAAGCCTTCTGTAAATAACATTTTCTCTCCTTCGAACACGAAATTCCATTGCTGATGCAAAATATAAGACAAACTCTTTGTTCATTGTATTTGTCCATTATGAAATTCGCAATACACACTAGATATGATCTAACTAAAACAGCACTGTATTTAATGTAAATGACAGATGCAATCTCAAACTTCTCGCCTAAATGAAACATAGTTGTGTCAATCTAAAAAAAAATTATAATAATTTGGAACCATAAACATATCATCCATCCATTTCAAGATACTGTTAAGTTAATAAAATATTAATATCGATTTCAATGTATAGTGTCAAAAAATTTCATACAGAATGCTCGCATATAAAAAACCTCGTTATATTTTGTTCATATAATATACGTAGAATTCAATATCAAATGATTTGATGTAACACGGTAAGGAAGGAATTATAAACCTTCAAAATACTCAAAAAACAACTTACTAAACTCGATGGCATAACCCACCTACCCACCTACGAGGACGAAATTTTTGCTCCTAATTATAACTATATCAAACCTTATTCATAACGATATTAAACCTCATTTCGTGTGCTCGGTTTTCACGAATACTTGCTATTATTTGGCGAGGTCCTGCGTATTGTGGTCGAACCGGTTTCCCGTCGAGACCACAACTGGACCTGCTACCGCTCGCCAAATGAGATATACGCGCCTACAGTTAAAAAAAGTTGTACTGCTTATCTTAAATTGCAAAGACTAAACAAAAAAAAACATAAAATTAAAAAAGTAAGTAAGTAGTAAAAAAAAGTATATTTACGGCACGTCTATTATTCACTAAGGTTATTTCTACTTAATAGAGCAGTTTAAAAATTGCAATGACTTCGTTAAAAATTATAATTTATTTACATTAATTTGTACTAGGGATGTTTTTGAATGGATAATTACTGAATATATATTTTTATACCTGTAACAAAATTTGGTAACAATGTATTTCACTCAAAAATATATAACAAATTTTCTACTATATATTTAAAAGTTTCGCATTTCGTATGTACAATTTACTATACTTATACTTTCATTTCTAAAATTGGTGAGAAAATCCAAGAAATTGCGCGTATTATTACAACTACTTAAATATATGTTTGTCATTTTGTTTAAATTAATATGTCGATTACCCATAAAAATGAGACAATAGGAAAACAATGGAAAGCTGGCGTAAACGCCAGGTTATTGCTCAAGGGGTTAATTTAGTCATTTGATATGTAACCTTTGATTGATTTGGTCAAATAGGATTTGTGCGGAAGTTCAAGACTTTCGATACCTTGAAAATATTATGTAATGCCAAGAAACATCACCTACGTACTACCTAATATTATTTTAATGATAATTCAAAATATGTAAACTCTGTAACAAATATTGTGAGATTACTTAGGTTGTGTAACCAGGTGTCTAACCAGGTCGCAGTGATATAGGACTGTTTGAGCCTGGATAGCCCCTTTTCGAATAATAATAATAAATAGGTTGTGTAATTAATTCATAATAAACATTAATACTTAGTTAACTAGACAAGAATAGTGCATTTAACAAAATAATAATTTTTAACCTAACGTGTTTTGTTTTTGGAGAGTTAGATTTAAGATTCAAATTTCACATAAAAATAATATATGTATTATCATTATAATATAGTCTTTAATGAAAATAACATTTACGTTCTTGTCAGATATGCTTTGGTATCATCTATCTTATAAATTAAGATTAAGATCAAGGCAAAAAAGTATCATTTTTTTTTGACAGGTCACTGACACTTAAGAGGAAAAAAAGGGTTGAAATTTCAGAAAAACAGTTTGAAATCACATATTAAAAACGGCCGCATATCGGTTTGGGAAAATGAAAGTAACGAATCACTTTGGAAATATCACATTATTCTAATCGACTTAGAGTAAACAAGGCAGCGATGATGCCGCAGTACATAGCGCGGATTCGAGCCGACCTATTCAACTCTAAACTCAGCCTGAGTTTTCAATCAAGGAAAACATCGTGAGGAAACCATAGCATGGTGGTAGGAATTTTCTAATAATGTCCGCCTGGGTAACTACCACCCTCAAGTTTGAAAACTTTTCGCCAAATACCAATAGATGTGTTCCTTCAGAATCACTTTAGCATCCATCACCTCCCGTCAAGCAATGCACCTATCCGTCCATTCATTAAACTATTAGATGTCCACTGTTGGGCATAGGTCTCCCCCAATCAGGGGGGCATTGCCATAATCGCTACGCTTGGCAGGCGGGTTGGCGATCGCAGTAGGTGTTTGTAATACTAAGAGGATGCTGCTGCCCATTCTCTGGTTTTTATCCCTTTGTCACCTTTTACGACTCCACGGAAAAATATAGGTGGTACTATTCATGGCCAGCACCACACGGAAAATGCACCTATATAATCTGTATAGTCTAACCTAACCTAAACCTATATGGTCTGAATGTGTATATGTTTATTGCTTAACATGAGATTGCAAGACACAATTAAGAACTTTGAATTAATTTGCGGTTATGATTCTTAGATACAAAGGAAGTAACGGTATTCTATTACATGAAGGGAACGTCTATAGATATATTTTAGACTGTGTATTACTAGCAACTGAGATTTTGTAATATGAAACTATCGAAGTGACACTCTACTAACTACATTAATCAGAGCAAACGAAGCACAACCATTCTCTCTGAAGACATAGTTTGTTACAACACTAGTAATCACAAAGAAATTGTATTACCAACAAGAGAGTTACAGTAGACACGGTTCATTCTAAAAAAAAAAGTTAAAAATAAACTGTAGTTTATTGAAATTGACCAGGAAACGAATGGTATAACTTACGACGGTCGAAGTAAAGCGTATGAATAACACTAAATCTATCGACAAATATAATATCTCTCATCCATAAAATTTACTATTGTAAGTTGTAAATATAACTTACATGAAATACGTAACATGCCTAATCATCGCTCTAGTAAACGGTATATATACGAATACTAAAAGCATATTCTTACAAAGTAATCATTATAACAGTATTTCATCTCAATACTCGTGATTTAATGGCAAGGGCGTGTTTCAACAAAGTTTGAGGTCACACGTAACAGCAAATAAAGTTTTATTTTATAGTTCTAAAGAACTATAAACACTTGGAAAATTTCGCGTAATCAGTACATCGTGGAGCGATTGATCGAAGGTTACTAATATTTCGGAGGTAAGTAGTATAAGTGCTTACTATTTATTTATTGTTACGAACAGGTAAATAGCATTCTTGATACATTTATAAATAACTTATAAAATATTAGCCAATCAAATGGTCTCAAACATAAATTTCTATATAAAATCTAATTTTAACATGCGGTAAGTATTAAAAGTGTTAAACATTATTGTTAAAACCATCAATCGCAATCTTTAAAGCAATTCATCAATTTCCAACCATAAAATGGAAAAAATCGGTTACCTACTTCATAATTTCTTCTTTTTAAACAAGAGACAACAAATATTAGATAAATGACACAAGTAATAACATCACATTATCTAAGTGATTCAGGTCATAAAACTCTTATTTTAATTCATTCAGGTCACCGTACTATACGAACAGCTAACTAGCTCAGGGACAGTACCATGATCGAGTTGTGTAACACCTGCTTGTCTTATTTATTGAACTGCATAACAAACGATATCAATTTAATAACGATTTTGTTCTAACGTAATTCGGTTGTAAGAATCTTCTAGGTATGTCCGAACACTAACATATTATGCAAATAAACACTGAGCACACATAATAACATCGTCAAAAAAAGTGTATATCAATTATAAATTAAATAATTTACAATACTCATTTTGTGATGTCAACGACAGGAGTGTCTACCGAGAGCCGAAAATCCAGGATTGATTCGGTTTATAATTATTATTTTCATATACTTTTTATCAAAATCGTCATTTTCGGTTTTCTGTAAGTGATCTCCGTAATGACCATCAGTAGTAGACTATAATAACTGAAGTATTATATATATATTACATTAACTTGCACGACTTTCTCTAATCTAGAGGCAAACAAGAATGTTAAGTATATACACATTAACACAGTTTAAAAATAAGTAGGTGATGGCGACAATTCGTTGTTCCGTCGCACTTTGTGATATGTATAATCTGTGAGAATTACTTCCACTACATAATATGAAATCTTCATGTTACTGCTTTTCTAGCGACAGTTACTGTCGAAAGCTCAGGTTCAATTTGAATTACATAGTTACTAGTGATGTAACGAATGTTGAATTTACACATTCGAAAACGCGAATGCGAATATATATCTCCCGTATTCTTGAGTGCGAATGTTGATATTTGAAATATAAAACGCGCTTGACATGTTTGACATTTCGCGTCAGCCATGCTTGAATTAATGAATGCATTTACTTTATAAATATTTAGTTGCCTACAGCCAGCCTCAAGACTGTTTCATAATCATTTTTGTTATTAAAATATTATTAAATAAAAACATTTACTTAAAATCTTATAAATTGCGTTAGTATTCTATGTATAATTTCCTTTTCATTTACTAAATACAATTGCATGGTTTTTTGCTAATGCAAATATTCACTACACCACTAAGTAATAGGTATGTTATTTTTTTAACTCTTCTATTGCATTAGTATCTGAAAACGAATATGAAATAAACCAAACTTTCCATATTTAAACCAAATATTTACGATGAAGGCAAGTACGGAGTAAGATTTCTTATCTGTAAATAGTTACCTCCATTTTGATGGACAAATGGGAACATTTCACAACGAGGCAGTCGAGTGGAATGCAGGCCGCTACAACCTTGCAGTGTGCCAATACTGACCACTCGCGTACAGCTTTAGATCTAAATTTATATAGCATTTATATACTCGGAAAGGTTAATGAACTCAATCTTAATATTACTTACATACATACTTATAATGATTTTAAAACATAATCTTATAGAACATTAAGTTATATTATTTACAGTTTAGGAAAAAAAACAATTTCTACTCCGTGAATGCAAACATCTAAAATTTAGATAACTATAAATTCAAAAAACAAAGTGTGACTTGAAGGAGGAACTAGTTTTTATCGCCTTTTCGAATTTGTTAATTATGCATGACCACATTTTGTGAATGCTTTTACTTAAATAATTCGATCAAATATCAATTTAATATTACTTTTAAAAAAATATCTGAATAAGCGAAACACATTATATTAACTGATTAATTTGGAATAAAAGTATTTTATACTGCACATGAACATATATGTAAAACAACACTACATTATGTAAATATTTCTTCTTATTGTATATTTAAACATTACCTATAAGGGTATGCTTGAAGACCTAAAGATTAGAACTACAGATCCAAATTATATTAATCAATTTAGAATATTCAATTAGTATAGTACCAGTAATTACAAGAACATCTAAGACACTTTGTATTTAAAAGTATAATGAGATGCTAGCTAGCTATGAGATTAATTCAAAGTTTTTAATACCCATAAACTTTGGAGTACTTAAGTGTTCAGTGATTATGTGCTTAGATATTTTACTAAAGGAAACAAGAGGTTCCAATCTTACAATAACAATTTTAATTAAGCATTATAAAAAATTTATAAAAATGTTATAGCATATTATATATTATTCTATTGTTTATCTCTCTGTATACAACCTGAAAATTGTAAAACGTCATTTATGAAATTTAATGAGTTGAGACTTAAAATATTACTTGGTCTAATTAACCTGTATTTTAATGTCATTTATGAATTTGGTGCAACAATATAATATAAAACTAATTAATATATCACTCTTCCTGAAATTCCAGAAGTCTTTTGTATAAAATGGTGATGTACTAATAAAAATGTTGATTGATGGACTGGGAGATTAGCACACAATAGTGGCACAACAGACATTTATTATTCTTTGATGCATAACTCATTGTCTGATGTATAAAAGAAGATTGTGTGCACTGTGATTTCACCTTGCATTGAAATGGCAAGTAAGTATTTAGCAGAGTAACAAAAATGTAAGAAACATCAACTAAAAACATAGTAAAACCACATCATGTAATGTAAAAAATATATGATATAAAACCATGACTTTAAAACAATTAATGAAGTTTTATATTTATCATTACTTAATTATAAACTTACAAAGGCGATGGTTGTGGGAATCCGCTGGACACAAAACCAGTAGTTGTGGAGATCTTTGGGGGAGACCTATGTCCAGCAGAGGACGTCTTTCAGTTGAATGGATGGATGGAAACTTACAATAAACTAAATATAATATTATACAACATACCTAGTAAATGACATGATAAAGTAATCAAAAACTATACTGTACTTTAAAAATATTTACTCACAAAAAATACATTTCTTTTGAATATGGTTTGTTAAAATCCTCAATATATTAATCTTCAGTTCCTGTTACTATTTGACTTGTTGCTTGTACTACTCTGCCTTGTTGCTATTTTATAGTCTATTATATATACCCTCAGAAGTCTGCCCTTATTATTCTTTTTAAGATTAACCAAAAAAGAATAATAAAGTATGCTTCAAAATTATATTATTTTAACAAAAATGTTCTTGCTATGTTACAACTAACATAAACATTAGGTCAATAATACTTTTGTAGTTGAGTAATACCTAAAATCTTTAACATTAAACTATATATTAAAAACCTACATACTTACATATATATCATTTCACTTCCATATTTTAAACAATAAATTTTCCTGTAAGCACTTATGGTGCACTGGAATAACACACTGAGTCATACAGAATAGTTAAGTTAATGTACTTTTAATTTATATTCTTAGGTTAACAGCATGTTAAAACTTAATCACACAAACTATTATGATTTACATACTAGATAAAAGCCAACATAACTCTAAATGATTACTAACTAAAGTGTGCTTAAAATAGGTATTATTGATGATGATAATTATTTCTATCAAAAATGTATAAGGAAGTAAGGCATTTAGCAAGAAAAAGTTAATTGTTCCATTGCAAATAATAAAAATAATTTATTCTATCATTCTAATGAACATGTAACCTAAATTATGATATTTATTTACTAAAAGATATATACTTAAGTCTTAAAGTAACAAGATTATTTTGGTAATACTTATTAGAAGGAAAGAATATCTAGCTCAGTAGTTCTCAATCCTTTTTAGATGAGAGACTACTTTGATTTCTATATTGATAGCAGGGACTGTAATGAATAAAAAAAATAAAGTGAATCAATATCATATTTTTTTTTAATTCAATTGAATACTTAGATTATTATTATTTTAAAAGAAAACATGTTTACCAGAAATTTATCTTTTCAATTAATGTGACTTTGAGATTGTATCTTTATCGCAAGTTTGGTAATTCTAGAACTGATATTATAGCTCAAAGCTAGTCCACCAATCTGTATGTACTTTTACCACCTTCAGTGAAATTTGAAATAATTTATGATACATATTTTGGATTTTGTGAACCACAGGTTAGGAACCACTGATCTAATTGGTAGTGTTGTCATATCTTGTTGTTGGTAATAGGTTCCAATTCACAAAACTACATATAAGTATATAATTTTATATGGTCCCCGAACATAATCTGGGAATATCCCAGTTGGTCTAATTTACAAATATATTCAAAGATCAAACATTAAAAAAAAAGTTTTACTGTTTTTATTATGTAAGGATCATCTGATAAATTACATGTTTGAGACAATTACAATTAATAATGAAAGTTAATTGTTAGCCCAATAGTTAATATTGGTGTGGAACATAACTTGAATAAAAAATATTTATTGTATGGAATTTCTAAAGCATATTGTATTTTTAAGTTTTAGAGAGAGGTTTTTATATTATAGCACTTGTAAGTATAAAACTGAAATATTACCAAATGTAATTCGGTTGTTGACCGTAAGAAAACAATAGTTTTAATTTGTGTTGTTTTTTTATCAATTTACTAACAAAGATTGTTAAAACCTGTTATGATAAAAATAAAATAAATTTTCGTAGAAAATTTTGATAATTTAAAACAGTATTTTTGTTATGGTTCAGTAGAACCATTACATTAGAAAAATATAAACATAATTCTGTACATGTCAAAAGTTGAAAGTATTCGCGACTTTCTAGCAAGACTTTGAGAATTCTAAATGTAAAAATATGATGTCAATTAATTTATTACAATAATTTATATCTAAAGATATCATCAACTTTTAGTACTAGTATTCTATGAAAAAAATAATGTGCAACCGACACGGATTTCAATTTTTAGATAACTTACCCAAAGCTCAATACCCCAATTCATTTTGTAGTAGTAAAATCACTTCACTTACACAAAAAAACACATTGAAACGTCACCAACACACTACAAACGTTTACATAAATATTACGATAATATTTTCACAAACAAATTAATTTTTAGCACTACCACCATATGAAAACATATTCCATGGAAATAAACATGGCTGACTGACATATAATATCACGACTGGTACAGGCTGATTCATATTTCACCGATGACAGCCGGAAGTAGGAATCTACAAACATTTTTTTTTGTTTAATTTATTCCTTTTTAAGGAAAAGGCAAAGGTGCAAGTTAACCATGCAGCCAACTCAGACGTTAGGAACACTTTCAATAAATGGCGGAAACAAAATGGCGGCCTTCTGTTTTAACTACAACGGGAGTGATTGGGACATTTGAGAATACACCCTCCGTGTCATTATTTCTACTTCACTATACTTCTGCATCGTAACTATATCATATAAAATTCCACTAAAATTACATCATATATAGTCAAATATTGCAAGATAATGAATTAAAAATAAGGACGACTACATGACAAAATGACAAATGAAAATCGCGCCCAGCATCCCGATCAATGCTATAACGAGATTTAATATTATATTTAATAATTAATTATGGTTATGAATCTCAACTTTTTTAGGACCAACTTTGTATTATTTTTCTAATCTTCATTATTCCAACAAAACCCCAGCCAGAAATATCGGTGAAATTTTTACGAGATCTCAGGATTTAAATTGTGTCATTGATTTCAATATACTTCATTTCTGCCAAACCAAAGTATAAAATATAAGATGCCACCAAAATTACAAAATATATGGTCACTTACTGCAAATTAATGGATTAAAAACAAAGATTATATTTTTCAAGTCGTTCAGAGATAAATGAAAGACTGTATGACAAAACAAGATCACGGTTATTGAGTGTAAATGGGGTGAATTGGATATAATAAGACGGAATATGAATTCTGCGGTGTCACAAAACTTCTTGAAAATCCTAACTTGAACAATCTTTGCCAAAATCTTTGAAAAAATTATATCCACTTGATATTAGTAGTATTGTGTATGTAACTTACATGTTGTTATTAATATAGAAAAAGAAATTTATTAGTATTAAAAAACAAATAAAAACAAAGCATTTTAATAAATAAAATTTACACATTCTTATTAAATATACAATTTTGATAAATTATGACACAACAATTTTTATGTGACGCTGAGAATCATTTTTGTCTCGCGGATTTAATAATGAGCCATCAGATCCACGCCGAACTAATGTTGTACGACGAACTTCCTAAAAGAAATAAATTAGAATTGAAATTTAAGTTCGATAATGTTTCTTTTCACATTTTCAACTGAGATACGGAAATAATATACTAAAACAGTTAATCATCATGTTAAATGACTATGTTCATTTAACTTATTTTCATTTCACTTTGTTGTTACATTTATAATATAAACACGTTGCTATCTTATGTGTTTTTCTGCGGTATTGCGATATTATTGGTCTAATAATAGTGAAAGTCATCTAAAGAGGTTTTGAGGAAGCAGAATGAAATTAACCAACTATTCAATTACCATACCAATTGTACAAACAGCAAAATATAACCATATAAGTGAACTAAATTGTATTTGTTAACTGTTAAAAGAATCATTTGAATTCGTATATTTATGTATAAACACGAAAAAACTAACTTTAACTGGTTCCAAAATAGCATGATGGCTTGATCTCCTGGAAGTCGGTGGTCCTGTTATCGAAGAAGTTCGTGAAGAAGGAAGAGCACTCTAAAATTAAATTGTATAATGATAATAGCAAAAATTATAACCTTAAGGGAGTAAATAAGTATTTGTATATATTTAATAATGTAATATTTGCATTTTGACATTTATTGTTGTGTATGGATTTGAATGTTGGGCAACTGAAAATACACATAAAGACAGCTATTATTTATACAATCTATAACAATAAATATAATTGCAGTGTCTGTTTGTAATACCAAAATTACAAGTGTTTGTACTAGAATACATACGAATATATATGGTACCTATACTTAAAACAAAATTTAAAAAAATCTGTCTGTCTGTTTGTTCCGGTCAATCTCCGGAAAGGCTGCACGGATTTTGACGCGACCTTTTTGGTGGATAGCTGAAGTTACTCCGCGTAACTTAGGTTCCTTTTATTTTTCGAAAATAATTAGGGTTCCGCGTAAAAAAATACGATTCAATGCACAATTTTACTTGTAGGTGTTTGTTTTTGTGAGAAGTATTTTTGCTTTTTGTTAGTACCAAAAATAGTTTCAGAAAATTTATTTGGGTTCTGCATAAAATAATAAAAACAGTTTTTTTTTTAATAATACAATACGATTCAAGATCAATTTTTTTGTTGTCACTTTTGGGACTTATCTAGAGTCACTTCCTGTGTTCCCGCTTTCTGAAGAAGGAGTTCATCATAAAGAGTTCCTCCTTCTTCATAAAGCTGGCCAGTCGGTGGGCCCGGTGGTTTCGACGTCCAACTCCAAATTGCCCCACTCCCAACTCCTCACCACTTCGCTTTCATAGTTTTGCGTTGAAATTCCCTATAACAATGGTATAGTGGGTTCTGTTACTATGTAAAGTCTGTGTAATGTTCTCACACATAGTCTCCTCTTCGTCGGAGTGCGCCGAGGTCGGGGCGTATACCTAGTTAACCTTCAAGAAATACCGTTTGGTTATTCTGAGCATCAGGCTCCACCCTGGTCGACGCACTCTCGATCTTCACCATGTTGTTTACAAGGGACTTGCGGACGAGAAACCCGACAGCATCCTCCCAGAAATACAGCAAGTTACCGGATTTGAGGATTATCGAGTTCTCATCGGACCTCAGATAATCCCATCATAACTTGCTAATTTCTTTCTCTAGCTCAGCAATCTTCTCGTCTGTCCGCAGTTTTCGATTGTTATACGTTGCCAGGTCGATCCGTCGTTGGTTATGGTAGCCGAATCTCTGTCGGAGATTCTTATCACCTCTTGCTTCGCCGTTTCCTTGGCCGCTACCGCTATGACCAGGGATAGCGGGTCTGCTGGGGACTAGGGGCTGATTTATTAGTGTGTCGTTCATATTCGGGTGATTGTCATAATTGCCACGCTTAGCAGGCGGGTTGGCCATCGCAGTCGGGTGTTCGTGGTACTCAGAGGATGCTGTTGCCCATCCCCTGGTTTTATCTCTTAGTCGCGTTTAACGACACCCATGGGAAGATATGGGGTGGTACTATTCTTGGCCGGAAACAAAGGTTTCAGCACCATCAAAACATTATTTTCCAATGATTATTTAAAAACTATATTACGTAGTGAAAGATATATAAAGGCGAGCAAAGCCGCAGAGACACTGCTAGTAATAATAATAAAGAGATAGCATACTTTGAGTATCGGAACAAAACTGAAATCTGACGGCAGTGGTTGTGTCTGAATATTATATGTTCCTTCTTCTGATGCAACCGACACTATCGATGGACGTGCTGATAATTGTTGAGCGAGTAACAGTGGATCTGCATCTGAAATATTGAAAACAATTAATCTTGAATTTAATTCATTATTATGTTATTCCGTAATGTAATTAATTTACGAATGCTACCAATATTCATGCCCTTTGCAACTCGTCTTGCTTGAAGTAATCTTCCAGCGCTTCTTCTGAATTTAATTCCTTTTTTCTGCTTCTCTTCTTAATCTTTGCGCAGCTGCTGCAGACTCAGCTATAGCCATTGCCATATGTCCCATTCCTGAGCGTTTTAAATTTACTTCTACAATGTAGCTCAAACAAATAGCGTTGGACAAAGTAATATCACTAGTCTGTAAAGAAAATCAAATTGAAATTGTGTATAAAAGTGAAAGGTGGAAGGCTCTGCCTTTGAAAGTTTTGAAAATTTCCGAACTATAGCTATCTATTCAGTAATCACAGCTATACGTAGTCTAAAATCGAGATTGGTTATCTCACTAAAATCGTTAAGATTGCAGTTGGCGATAAGAAGAGAGATAATCATTCGGTAGGTACATACTGAGCCTATATCATTTACGCTTATGTTCAACGATCGTAGTGGTGTCTTAACTAATCCGATTGCTCTGGCTAAAAGATCACCGCAGGTAGGTGGATTTTCAGCACTTGTAGTAGACCACACTCCAGCTGGTGATTTTTTTAAAGGGCCGGATCTTATGCCACAGCCAGATATATTTAATCTAAAAATAAACATTGCTTTAACTAGGTGTAGATATTTGATATTTCCTGAAAATTAATAAAACATTACTATTCTTACATAGTAAGACTGCATCCTCTTGCTATTGATACAGCTATATATGCAATCCCCTCAGATCCTAATTTGGAATTAAGACATAGATTTAAATTTCGAATGGCACAATTTGGATGGTTAAGTGAATGTGATATATTTTCAGCACCTAGAGGACCTAATAAAAAATACCATTGTTAATTGAAATGTATCAAATTTACATAAAAATATAACCATATTAACAATGATAGCTTACCAAAAGTGTTGTCTGCTAAAATAACATTTCGTAAATTTTTATGTTTAATAATAAATTTCGCTACTGATGAGACTCCATCGTCTCCTATCTTACAGTGACTGAAATCTAAAGTCTCCACGTTCTGATTATCTGAAAGCCCGCGGAGTATATACTTCACTTTTGTACAATTCATATCAGTTCTTGTAATTCTGTAAATTGTACATAATATATAAACCAAAGAGATTTTTAGTTTAAGTTGTTACCATATAGACTTATATTATTGAAGTAGGAATTTTATTACCTAAGAATCTTTAATTGTGCACATTTTTCTAAAGCATAAGATAAGTTTTTGGCATCGTTAGACGTAAACTGAAACTGATCTTTACGATATCCGTCTCCTATGCCTCGCAATTGGTAAGTTATATGCAGATCAACTAAATTAGTTAAACTACCTAACGCTGCATGAAGAGAAATATGATCTGAAAATATTATTTTAAATATAGTTTAAACATAAAACATACTTATATACATTAAACATATATCAAGTATCACTCAGATTTACCTCGACAGATATCTACGTTATTTACTGGTAGTTTTTGGTCATTTTTACCTTGACCTGTTATTAAGTTAAGCATTTCTGGTGAATTGGTTCGGTGTATTGGAATATCTGACGGGATTAAACTTCTAATTGAGAGTTTTTGTATATAAGGACCACAGAGTAATACCAATCCGTTAATCTGGAATATAATATTAATAAAAATATTATTATTAATGTCCATATAGTAATTTTAAACTATTATAATAATTACAACCTTTTCTGGATCATATAAACGTGGATTCATTTTCTCTAGAACATCAGAATAATATTTTTCCATAACAACATTTATCCATTTTTTATTTTCTATAGCTGTTGGTGCTTCAGACCATTTAGAATAATAACATCTTTTCCAGAAAATATCACTTTTGATATTATCAACCAAAATTTGTAAAGGCAAATTCGTGTCTAGAATTTGCAGAAAATATTCACGATCTGTAGGTATTAAATCTTCTAATTTTGGATCACCTATAAACATATAAAAATAATTTATTGTTCTATTTATAATTCAAAACTTAAAAATTACTTTTAATTTATGCAACATAACTATTTTATCTCTTGTCAAAATAAACATACATAAGAAGATTATTAATAATAATAAGAAGCAGATGAATGAGAAATTATTGCATGTAACTGAGATGCAAATTTTGAGTTGTATGTGTTGTGTGACAAAAATAGATAAAGTCAGGAATTAAGATATAAGATAGAATTTAAAAGTTAGGATAGTGGTAGGAATATTCAAAGGGAAGGGTTTGTCGTGGTATGCATATGCCACGAGAAGAGAAAAAGTGCATGTAGTTAAAATATTATAGTAATGTATATGAACGTGTAAAAACGAAAGAGTTAAGGAAAGCCAGGGAAAGAGTGGATTAAATATGTGAAGAATAATCTAAAAGAAATAGGTGTAAATGGAGAGATAACGACTGATAGGGACGTATGGAAGTTGGGAAGATGGCATGAGAATGATGATCGCATAAACCTAAGGTTTCATTTATGGCTTAAGGGTTATTGCTCATTTTCTAATTCTTATTTACCTTCTATGAATTATTTGACTCGAAAAGTAATATTAGGACTTAATTTTTTCCATTTTACTTTACTTCGTACCATTTTCCTGGCCTTTTAAAAACAAAAAACAAAAATAAAAGTTAACTGAGTGAAAAAATAGTTTTTGTGAAACGAAGAATATAATTCAAAATGAACACCAAAATTCGTATTATTGCAACCAAATAGAAATACATTTTTCATATTTTTGATACAAAATCAACTTTTTTTTTTTTGTGTTTATAACATAGTGTGGCACCTCGATCGCCGCCACTACTTTTGTGTACTGGCCATTAACAAATTAAGAAACATTCAAGTTTTTAGAATCTATCTGTCATAAAAATATTTTATTGTAAAATGTCTCTTCTCGAGTGATTAAAAAAGAGAACAACACATATTACCGAATTAATCGTTTGTAATTTTATATACATATATGTAAATGTAGTACAGTTGAACTATAATATAATAATACAACATTAACTGATTCCTAACAAGGGCCTTTACAGCTTCACCGTGACTTTGGGGGAGAGTGCTGAAGGCACTCATCCGCAAAAAGGTGACTAGCACAAGGGCTACCAAAGTGGTACGAACCTCGGCTTGGCCGTCACCTGAGTGTAAAACTGTCTCGCGAGTTTGAACCTAGCTATTCCCTATTTTCGCACGTGATGTCATCATCGGGAACGGTGAGAACGTTACGCGGTCTCCGAAACAGTTTCGTAGCTAACGGGTCGGAGGAGTACGCGACGGCTTTCGCTATGAGCGGATTCGGGTGTCTCTGCGCGGTCGAAAAATGCGCGACACTGGGACTTGATAACGGAATTAATGGATGGTAGATTGAGGTCTCTGTGGACGTCCACATTTCTCTCGTACCATCGGACACCTATGGCTCTCCTGGTAAAGCGGTTCTGAACCACTTGGAAGGAGGCCAAATCTGTGTAAGCGAAGGCAGGGGCGCAATAGTTGAGAATGGGCCTAACTACCGTTTTATATAAAGTAAGTTTATGGCGGACGGCCATCTTACTTCGATTCTTATTCCTGGTACTTTCATTTTGTGGAGAAGTCACCCCAGCAAGCCGCGTGATCGCACAACATCGATACCTTTTTTTTTTCAAAGCTAGCTAACGCTGTTGACCGGAAGAGCCTTTACAGCTTCACCGTGACTTTGGGGGCTAGTGCTGAAGGCACTCAGCCGCAAAATCATCGATATCTAAAATAGTCTCAAGCATAGATAATACACTGATACTAGAGAATCTCAAGATTACTTTTGTACTGAGCATTGGCTCACGCGATTTTGAACACATTCTGTCTTATAAATTTGTGAAAATAGCATCAGTAACACTTAAGTCAATTCGTAAACTATTTTGACAGGTATTGTTAAATGTTATAATTTCGCTTTTTAACAAATTGCTACTGTATAAAATGCAACATAATATTATTATTTTTGAATAATCGATGGTAAAGTTCATTTTAGTTGATTGTTCTAAAACACTGATATATACATACATAATATCCGCACTAATATTATACTCAACATAGGTAGGTACTTTTACACTGTGTAATCACTTTGTACGTAGGTAATTCTTTTTTTGTTTTTTCTTTACACGGTATAGGCTTAGTACTTTGACCACAATCTCACCTGTTCTTAAATGACGATGTGGTCCTAAGCCTCAGTCTATTAATAAAGCCTAGGTCTCAGTATATTATTATCAATAGACGGAACTCATTTACCCTTCATGATTTTTTTGAAATCTTTATACATTTGACTAAATTAAAATTGAATTAAAATTGATCTTTTTAAAACCGGTCAATCACTAGCAGGACGTTTACGCCACCTTCAACTATTTTCCTATTGGCAAATTTAACTGTGTATTTGAGGGATTCATAAGAAAAAAATAAAACCTTTCCATTTTTCTGCTAGTTTCTCTACGCATAAAGACACAAGTGATTTTGCTTGATTAACATCACATTCAAACATTTCTGATAGAACTTTTCTACCTTTATGTAGAATTTTGTTTGGCTTATATGTTAAAAAAGTACTACTGGGAACACTATTAGGTATTTTCATGATCTTATAGTAAAAATAAATACGCTACTTTCTAATTACAGTTGTGTACAAGAGCTTCCAAACGTGTAGTTGCTAAGCAATTTATATCGGTAACTATAGTATTGAAAAATGTAACTATCAATATTATTGCAATTTTTGTAAGAGATAAATATCTCAGGACTATTTGAATTTAACATTGAACAAATATTTTTTTTAGTCATATCACTGTTGTCTCTTAATGTATAAAAGTTAACCTACAGGTTTGTAGTTTTCAATGTAAAATCGTTTTTATTCATATTTTTAACGTTTCAATTGTCTTGAAATAAGGTAAGATTAAAATACATATGTATTAATATTTGATAAATTATAAATGGCGAGAATATAAATATTTATATACTTTTGCGACATTTTGAAATTTTTAATATTGACAAATTGTGCGGTTGGCTTTCGTATAAAAAAACCTCATAAAAATGTATCTGTGCAAACCAAAGCATACATGACTCATGTCATACTTCTTCTACAATCTTCTTACATTTATTTAGTCGTCTTGTTTAAACAACATAGAACTCTTTATCATAATGCATTACTTTTTATTCAGGAACTTACGTGATTTATTATTATTCTAATAATAATGAACACATTATTTAACTCTGTATTGTATATTTTTGTGGCATTCTACACTATAGTTTGTTTATTATGAGTGAAAAGTATTGAGAGTAAAACGACAAACTTTTAATAGAATATTGTATGAACACTAGAAGAAAATATAAAAGTAGTCCTAAATAACTTGCATTGAGAATACTCTTTATAAAATACCTAAATGAAAATTGAAATCCTGCCTAAAAGACATGTATCTAGTTTCTATCATAATAACAACTTAAAAAAGATTGACATCTATTTGACAAATTCGGAAATCCTAAAAAGAGTTTTATATTTACATTTTCGTAATTTAATAACTATTATTGAAAGATTTATATACAACATTGTTGTATTGATAATGGATAAGCATAACAGCTCTGAGCTACTTAGTTCAGATATCTCTTTATCGAAAAATGCCAGCTCCGATTCATTAGACTCAGATTCTAAATCGAGTTCATTGAATTCTAAACACGGACAAGACTCCGTAAGTTACCTAAAAGGATTAATTTATTCTCATCGAATATCGAGTGACTGTTACCTATTTCCTGTAGTTTTAGTTTAGTCTTAGCTTAATCTAAAGGTTGTTCAGTGCTCTTAAAAATATGGATTGTGATAAGTACTATCAAAATGTCAAAAAAAGCAAGAACAATACTTTACATATATGTTTGTTTATCAACCGTATTCATAGTCAGAAGCGTTATATTGAATTGTCTAAGGCCGGTATCAATACATTTTACATACAATGTTTTAAATAATACAGGCATTTTAATTGTATTTTGAATTGATTTATTATTTGTAACATGATTTTCTGCATAACATTTCATTGTGTTATAAGTATTTCATCAGTATGTGGTTGCAATAAGTAAAAATTACTTTTGCATATAGGATACCAGATCAGCTGATAAAAAAATAAAACCGAGGCAATCTAAATTTGATTATGGATTTAGAAACTTGGTCTTCATTCTACAATATCACCGCTATAATATAGTAAAGGAAACTGTATAGCTTTGGAATAAAGAATATGTTATAGATGTTTTTTGTTGATTTATTTAATAAAATAAGAATCTGAGGTTTTGAATTGATTATTTATATTTCAGCCTCATGTGCTTGGGGATATTCAGCTGTTGGATGGAGAAAAGGTGATGAGTGTGGCTCGAGATGTAACATATCTGTGCCCTTACAGCGGGCCTTCCCGTGGAGTACTAAAAGTTACTAATTACCAGCTGCACTTCAGGCCTACTGATCCTGCAGCTTTACAAGGCAGTCTCAGTGTCCCATTAGGAGTTGTAAGTTTGATTGTTTTTTTTTTTCTTTTTGGTTTTTATAGATTTATTCAAGGTAGTTATTATAATAACTACAGTAGAGTCTCACTAATCCGATATTAATAGTGTTATTATCATAGATATCAGTGTTGGATTATTGAAATGTTTGGATTATATAGAAAAATTAAAAAAAACCTTTTCATGGAGTGATTATATTTATTATTATATAGTATACTTTTTCATAGCATTAGTATATCGAACTTAATTAGGTATTTTAAAAATAATATTTGATGAGATCTGTTTGTTCTCTACTTTTAGTCCTTGCTTAAAAAATTTTCTAGCAACTTTCAAAAAGTTATAAAATCTTTAGCAAACATACTGTTTTCTTCAGTCCATACTATGCAGATATTGAAACAATTAAATGTTCAATCTGGTTTTGTTTTAGTTATAGAAATAGTTGGTGGGACTAAAATGCCTACAAGTATGTTCTTCTGACACTTCTTCACATATCTCTTCATCTATCTTCATTTACTCTATTACTTCGGTCCCTTCAAACAAATAATTGAAATCTTCTTCACATATCTTGAATCCTTTTTCTAAAAAACATTCCAACCAATCAGCGTTAGATAAAATTACCTTCAGCAACCCATTCTTCTGTTTCTTGTGATAAAATATTCATTGTAAGCGATACTTTTTAAAATGTTGAATGGATTAAATCAGGTGAAACAGTGATGAAGGTGAGGGTTTATACCCAATATACAACATTAATAATAAAAATTAATTTATATTAAATAAAATATCTCATGTCACCAAGAAGTCATCTGAGTTGTGGATAGGGTGTTTAAGATTTAAAAATATAATAATAACATCTAAAGCTTATGTAGTTTGTAAGAATAACAGGTTAATAATCTATCTTTATGTGGTCTCTTAACCAAGACCTAGACTAGGTTTTAGCTGTTCATCTTAAATGGTCTTATAACATTGTTAACTGATAAATAATGATTAGAGATTCTTTTTGTGATATATTTTTGTTCTTGGTAAGGACTCTTTTTGGTTATTTTTTCTTTTTGAAAACAATTGTGTGAGCTTGAGTAGTTTTCTCCTTAATAAGTTGAATATGATTACATGTTGTTTTTTTTTTAATCTCAAACCAATTAAAACTTTAAGATATTAAAATATTTATGAATGTTTTATTAACTTCACTGTAACATTTTAAGGTATCTCGTATAGAGAAAGTTGGTGGAGCCTCTTCAAAAGGAGAAAACTCATATGGCATCGAAGTATTTTGTAAGGTGAGAAGTAATTACTAATATTACATTTTCTGTTTGATTTTAGCTTTACATAATTCATATGGATATAGTTTTCATAAACCAGTTGTTTAATTAGGAATATACAGATTTCTGCTATTCGGTTTTAGGATATGAGAAATTTACGATTTGCACATAAGCAAGAAAATCATTCACGACGTGGGATATTCGAAAAAACTACAGCAGTTGGCGTTTCCTCTGTCACACAGGCTTCCATTGTTTGCTTTTAGTTATGCAGAGAGTTTTCCTGAAGACGGTTGGCATGTATTTGAGCCTATAGCAGAACTTCGAAGAATGGTAAAAGATTTTTATTACTTAATTTTTCACATCATTGTGTAATTATAAATTGAGGGTCAGAATACTTAAGCAATATTTCATGTTTTTTTTTTTTTTTGAAAAGTATGTTAATACTTACGTAATTCTATGGGGGATGAGTAAGCTATGTTTACTATTGCTGACAATTGTTGTTAATATGTAAAATACGGCCGGTGTACCTTGGCCGCTCTGTTATTAAGTTTCTATAAAATTTTCTCTTACATTCTCTTAGAAATACAAATATAAAGTAATGTAATATTTATAATAGCCAATATACTTTTCACAACGCACAGTTTAAATTTAAATAATATGTACCTACTTAACTGTAATATAATTTATATATGTAATCCTCTGCATATTCAGCTGTACGAATTTAAGTCTGACCAAGTTTCGGCGTCCTACTGAATATGTTACTCTTATAAAATAATTACAATTTATAAAAGTAAATCTTCAAATTCTTGATATTATTGGACTTAACATTTGTTTAATGCAATGTGCACACTTCTGCTTATGATCCTTCAAAATCTATACTAATAAATTATATAGAAGTGTCTGTTTGTAATATCAAACTTTTTTTTAATTACATACATATATGAATGAAGTTTCGTCTGTTTGTTTGACTCAGTTAATCTACTGAATGGCTGGAACGATTTTGATGTTACTTTTTTCTGCCAGAGAGCTGAAGTTACTCCGCGTAACTAAATTAATAATATTTTTATTTATTATATATTATATATTAAATATTAGATCTATAAATATGTGTATATGTGTGTATGATATATATATAGACTAAGTATGAGTTAAATTTTGGAATTTAGTTTTATTGTAATTTGTAATTTTTGCAAAGTTTACATACTGAGGTTCCTTGACTCGCTCTTGGGCTCCAGCTGAAAGTCAGCGCTGAGTATATCTTGGTAGTTCACCATATGCTGAGCTGGAGACCCTTTCATCTAATGAGAAGCGCTGGTGGGTGACATGTAGTTAGCCTGATAATGTGTTTTTTTTTTTGGTATCATTTTTTTCATTGTTATTAGTATTATTATTATTTTTCTAATTTTTTCAGTATGTGTTTTGTATCTCATTAGTAAATAAAGTTTTTTTTTCTTTCTTTTTTCTAACTTCGGCTACGTTTATTTTACCAAAATAATTAGGGTTTCGCGTAAAAAAATTAAAACGCAGTGAAAAACATATAAAACGCGGGCGCACAGCTAGTCATAGATAAATGTTAAAGCAATGTATGTTATAAATAATATTTACAGGGTGTAAACAATGACATGTGGCGAATAACTCGGATCAATGATAAATACGAAGTATGCGACAGTTACCCGTCCGTGTGGGCGGTGCCGGCTGCGGCCAACGACGACCTGTTGCGGACAGTCGCAACGTTTAGATCTCGAGGGCGGATTCCCGTACTGGCCTGGATACACCCTAGCTCCCAAGCCACTATCACTAGATGTAGCCAGCCGCTGGTCGGAGTAAGTATGCTTGTGAGTTTTTGCCGGGATCTCGGCCTGTCATGTAGCGCGGTTGATTTCTTTAGTTCATTAAATTTGTATATTTGACTCGTTTACCATGTAATGTTGGTGGCGTTTTGGTTGATGTAGTTTGGATATTGGGTGTAAAGATTAAGTTTATTATGGAAAATAACGGGTAGCATTTATTCTGAGGTGTTGATAAAACTCCATGGAAAGTTCTAGCAAAATGGGCCACCGTTTATGCTGGAGCTTGGTAACGCTGATAAAAGATTTAAAAAATGAAAATACATTTTACTTACATGACACTGGCATAAATTGTTTGTACACAAATTGCCGTTATCTAAGAAGAAGAAGAAGTATGCTTGTAATCTATGTATAAGGGGTGCTTGGCGCGATTTTGGTCTGTCATGTTGTCCTTGTTTTTAATTAATTATTTTGCAGTATTTGACTATATATGATGTAATTTTGGTGGTATTTTACGTGATATAGTGTAGTTATGATACACAAGTATACTCAAGTGAAAATAATGACACGGAGCATGAATTCTGAATGTCCCAATAATTCCTGTTGTGGTTGTAATAGGCCATCATTTTGTTACCGCCATTAATTTATTAATAGTGTTCCTAACATCTGACTTGGCTGCATGGTCTACTAGTACCTTTGTCTTTTCCTTAAAAAGTAGTAAATGGAACCAAAAGACAATAAAAAAAATCTGTGTATAAACTAGCCGAACAATCTGTACAATTATCTGTTTAAAAAAATGTTTTCTTTTTAATTATCTTGAAACCCTTATTGCATAGTATCTAAACATGTAACATAAAATTAATGCAAAATAAAAGTTTAACAATAAATTAGCTTTCTTGTCCTTGTCCTTTGGAATATTATAAGAAAACTGAACACGAAAAAAAATTGATTGAAAGTAGTAGAGGCGGGTTCGAACCTGCGAGCATTGACGCGGAATCCGACCGCACTAACAACTGCGCTATCATCGCTTCATAAATCAGAATGAAGCAGTAATAGTATGTTCTATTCTAAATTGTCATATATATATATATATATATATATATATATATATATATATATATATATATATATATATATATATATATATATATATATATATAATATATATATATATATATATATATATATATATATATATATATATATATATATATATATATATATATATATATATATGTCATTTTTAATATGCTCGTTAGTTTTTTTGCCTAACTATGGTTTAGACATAAAGATTAGTTTCTAAGTAAACACACATCAACAGTCACAAGTGAGTCAATGATGTTTTTAAAACAATGATTAACTAGTTCAGTAAATTTTGTGGAGCGGTTTTTCTATGACCTCACTCTTTTATGATTATGGTATGGTATTGTGTTTGGTTAAATTATAAATAATAACACAAGCTATGAATAAGAAGACGTATCAATAACTTGTAACAAAATTTGTTTATAAAATATTAAATGGTTTAGTTAAAATATTGAATGTGATGTTATTTTTTTGTTTTTGTGTCGACTACATTCGCTATAATTCTCATAACTTTACTAAATGTACTACTTAAGATGTATTTATAGAGTAGCTGTGTGCCCGCGGCTGCGCCCACGTTTCAAATATTCTTCACTGCGTTTTATTTCTTTTTGACGATATTACGCAATAAAGAATATACGAAACGCGACCGGAGCCGCAGGCACACATATAGTATAATGTTAAAAAAAAAATTACTATTGTGTTCAAATTGCATTAATGTGGCATGTACATATTTTATGTGGAACTAGCTGCTCTCCGCGGTTTTACCTGCGTAGTTCCCGTTTCCGTGGGATTTTCGAATTAAGAACTATTCTATACAACTACCTGGATTTCAAACTATCTCCATACCATTCAAATAGGTCCAGTAGTTTTTAATTTTATTCGTTACACACAAAAGTACAAATCTTTTTCCTTTATGGAGTATAGATAAAGATTTTATCTATCTATCTATATAATAGGTGAGCGGTAAACGTAGTCGTGAGGACGAGCGATACATTCAATTGATGATGGACGCGAATGCGCAGGCCCATAAGCTTTTCATAATGGACGCGCGACCGACAGCCAATGCGGTCGCAAACAAAGCCAAAGGCGGAGGGTATGTTAACCTGTTTATTCTCCAGTGCAGTGCTCGTCAAACTTTTCAGGTCAAGGACCACATAGGTCAATGTGAGATACCACTGCGGGTCCCACTTTTATAGATTACTTAGTTGATAGTATCTGTTAATTGACATATTTTTATGAGCTCTCAAAAACGCGAATTCTCCATAGGTTTTTTAATAAACATAACAGTACCATGTTTCAGCCTTAGCAAAACTAATAAAAGTTTTCTAGGTTATACAATAAATAGTTTTACAATAAAATCCCAAAGCACATTACCGATTTACCGGACAACATGTTCAAGCACCATGTCGAGCAGGTTTTAATTTGTAAGGGTTATTATATGGTGGAACATTATATTAACGATGCTGATGTCTGGAAGTGACAGCTTTCTCTGTGCATCTACTAATAAACTATGTAACTGTTAGTTGCAAAGTTTCAAAAAAACCATACAGAAAAAAAACCAGATCGACTATCTTGCCGGTTCTTCTCGATGACTGAATTGTTTTTCGAACCGGTGGTAGTATTTTGATATTCATAAGCGCCTTATCGGGGCCTAAATTGAATAAAATATTTTTGAATTTGCTTTGTATGGCAATAATATCCTATTATATAAGAGTCGTGTAGAATCAAAAGCGGCTATCTAAACTTAGCTCATTTTTGGCAATGTGGAAAAATGTTTCTTTTTTCTAAAGTATATTTAAATCTATATATATATATATATATATATATATATATATATATATATATATATATATATATATATATATATATATATACATGTACTCGTATAAATACATGGGAACATGAAGTTAGTTGCACAAAGTTTAAAAATAAACCAATATTAACGTTTTTTTGTTGGCGATTGTTGATAGCTAAATCGTAGATAACTGCCTGTGATTCTATAGGATTAATATATGCTATGAAGTTATTTTTGACAACCTAATTCGCTAACTATTTGTAAACTCGGTTTTGAGCCATTGTCTACCAAAATAGTCTGCTATGTCGCGGACCGCATATATTAGTCCAATGGCCGCACGCGCCCCGCGTTTGCTCCCATTGCTCCAGTGGGTCAGTTCAAATCTACAGATTATAAAGTCTTATCGAAATTTAGTTTTCTAATAGATATAAAGTGGCTGAAAAATGCCTTTTTCAATCTCACGAGTATGGTCATTTTTTTACCAATTTTCTTAGATCTGCTTCAAATATTATTTATGTTTTAGCTACGAATCAGAAGATGCATACCAGAATGCCGAAATAGTGTTTCTAGACATACACAACATTCATGTAATGAGAGAAAGTTTACGTAAATTAAAAGAACTCTGCTTCCCACAAATAGATCAAACCAGGTAATATTATATATACTAATAAATAAAATTTAATTGTCTGTTTGTAATACTAAATACATATGATACACGATACCTATATCTAGGATACAACTTTTTTTTTAGATAGCTGAAGTTACTCCGGGTAACTTAGAGTACTTTTGTTCCGTATAAAAAAGTTAAAACTCTATGAAGAAAATAGAAAGAATAGAAAACAACATTTTCCGAAGAATTGCCAAAATAAAGTGGTCACATTAGTCGTAGAACCGGTGCTCGATAAGGATAATGGGTTTATTGTATTTTTTAATAGTGTATAGACCACAATTTCACCTGATTTTAAGTGACGATGTGGTCCAGAACGGTAATCACACTAAGCTTAGTAGTACTGGTTCTCAAAGTGATGCTGTCGGAACACACCTCTATTGGTATTTGCAGACAGGATTTTAAACTTGAAGGTAGCAGCTACTCAGGCGGGCATTATTAGAAAATGTCCTACCACCATGCTATGGTTTCCTCAAGATGTTTTCCTTCACCGAAAGCTCAAGCTAATTTAAAGTTGGATAGGAGGGCTCGAACACGTGTCCATTAACACGGAATCCGACTGTACTACTAGCTCTTTCTTTCGAAAAAAAAAGTTTTCGAATAGCTGCCACATACCGGAACGCAGCGTATGCAGGCCATCAACAAGGTGGACCTGGTGAAGGTCGCGGGAATCCGCTCGTTGTAGGTGGTGCAAGACCAGTCGATAACGATTTGAATTATTATCGACAATTTTTTATTTCTGTTATAGATGGTTCAGTGGCATAGAAGCTAGCTGCTGGTTGAAACATATCAAGTGCATACTAGCCGGGGCAGTACGCATCGTGGATAAGGTATCTATCTAATGCTATTACATTATCTAATTGCTTTCTCGGAAATGTCCTTATTCTTTTTCTATGGAATTGGTTTGTAACGATTACTTTTTTTTTATTTGCTTTTATGCAAAATGTCATTTATAATGTCACCAAATTAGCCGTCCGATGCTTTAACCTTTGTAAGATTAACAAAAACTTTTTAGGCAATAGTGTTAATTGGTGCTTCAATATGGTTCCGAAGCATATTATCGACTTAACTGATAATAAGTTCAAGCCGGTTTTAATGTCCAAATTATACCCTTCTATGTGTTTCTATGTAACTATGAATTATTGTATAATTTATACTTAATGTGTCGATTACCTGTAAAAATGAGACCATAGGAAAATAATAGAAAGCTGGCGTAAACGCCAGGTTAGTGCCCAAGGGGTTAAAAAAACGTGGTTACAACATAAAAAACCAGATCGACTTTATTACCTTTTCAACTGGGTTGTTATCCGAACCGGTGGTAATTTTTTATTTTTTTAGCGGTTAGCCTTACAGCGGCGAAATTGAATAAAGTATTTTCTTTTTGTTTGATTTTGATTAATCAATCTATTATTTATATCCATATCGGTTATGTAACAATAGTTACAATTAGATGATAGGCCTTTAAAGACACCATGCGCCTTTTATGTAATAATATACAACCAATAATGTAACAATGAAATCCTTCATTTAAGTTGAGAATGTGTTCCCGCTTCTGATTTAGTTGTCCTTTTATTGTAGAAGCAAAAAATATCGTATGAAAAATATAATTATTCTCGATGAGGCACATATTTTGTTATCGAAAGTTATATTCCTATATTTTACAATTGTCCTATATTTTCTTATTGTCAATAGCAAGAAGCCTTTATGAATTCGGTATTTTGTGTGAAATAGTGATAACAGTACCGTTTCCATTGAGACCTATCGATTCCTTAAGACAAATCTAAAAACAACTTTATAAGACAGTGGTTTAAATAATTATACAAATGGAGATATCTAATTAATCTTGACCGATTTCGGTGTTACTTTGTAAAAGGGTCGGGGATGTCAAGTAGCCATTGAGATAGACTATAAATATTTTTAGAATACGCGAAGTAATTAAGAAAAAATTCTTTAACTTTAACTCAGAAACGCGTCAACTGATTTAAATAAAATTTACTATGCGTAAAGTATATACTATCGGCTATAAACATTGTTCACAATTTTTTTTCTAAGATTGTAAATTTTGTGTCTTTTAGAAAAAAATATAGGCTTTGAAAAACAAAACAAAAACAGAACTTCCCACGTTTAAAACGTAGACGAAGTTGTCGGGCGCCCGCTAGTTGGTTATGCAGTTTAGGAAGGAAAAACTCTTTATGGCTACAAAATGCTTCCAATATGTACTTATTTCTTTTAAAACAGGTGGAAAACCACAAAACTTCTGTACTCGTTCACTGTTCCGACGGTTGGGATCGAACCGCTCAGTTGACGGCTTTAGCGATGTTAATGTTGGACCCCTATTATAGAACGCTTAGGGGATTTGAAGTTTTAATAGAGAAGGAATGGTTATCGTTTGGACATAAATTTCAATTGGTAAGTAAATTCTGTGTATCAATTTAACCTACTTGATATAAATACGTGAAGTAATTGTGAAACGGCTCTCAATCATTACAGATTATGTGCACGACATACTGTTACTGCCAACATCAGAAAATTAATAATTTACATTATATCGAATATTTTGCATGAATATTTTCTTACTTTTGTTATCATTAGATATAGAATTATTTACAGTAAATATATAATGGTTTTCTCAGCTATGATATTAACATGCTATGTTATTTTTAAGTTAAAAAAAGATTAAGTATTTACATTACTTTATTAAAATAAATTGTGGTTTTATAGTTCAAAGTTATTTAATAATAGAAAAGAATTTTGATCTTTATTATAAATAAAGAGATAAAATTGTTTTAGTTAATAGAAGTGCAAACCGGACTTGTTTATTAGTTTGATAGCTGTCATTCTAATCGGGTTTTGCTTAAAGAGCTGTAGTAATGATTTTTGGCGGGATTACAGTTTGTAATGTACCAATTATTCATTATTAATTCATGTCTTTTTACATGATATAGTATGTTTGTTCACATGTGAAGTGTATTAGAAATAATGACATGAAACGTTTATTCTGAGGTGTCACAAAAACTCCAAGCTATGTTCTGGCAAGATAGACCACCTTTTTGCTAGAGATTAGAAATGTTGAGACAAGATTGTAAATATATCGTTGTTCATATGACTCTGGAACTCGCAGATATGTGTTACTCATAGTTAGGCATTAACTAAGAAGAAAAAGAATGATGGCGCAGTTGGTAGCGCGGCCGGATTCCGCGTCAATGGACGCGGGTTCGAGCCCACCTATTTAAATCCAAAATGAGCCTGAGATTTCGGTGAAGGAAAACATCGTGAGGAAACCATAGCAACTACCCTCAAATTTGAAAACTATTGCCAAATACTAATAAGTGTGTTCCGGCAGCATCAAATACCTCAAGGCTTAGTGCGTTTACTATCCTGCGTTTGCTCACTTAACTGAGCACTGAACCCTTACAATGTAAAAAAAAAAAATGTGTAGTGAATGTAATGGGGGTACATTTGTTAGTGGAGTGAAAATACAATATTTTTTTGTCTTAGCCTTGGTGTTGATTTTGTAGCTTATAAAAAACAATAATTTTTAAAACCCTAACTTTTGGTTACGAATCCATATTTATTTATTAATATCTCCGAAACAGATGGTCCTAAAAAAATCTTATAGGTGTTCCAGAAACTTCGAGTATCCTCTTTTATGAAAAGTTCCAAAAAGTAACATTCTTCTTTAGGACACTAGACTAAAATTTGAGCTGGAAATGATCATAATTGCTAGATGTTTTCAAAAATTACAAGGCCATTTTTTTTGCAACCAAACATTTCAACTCATAATTCATTTTAAAAATAAGTAAGCCACCTCAAGATCTTGAGTAGGTAATTCTAATTTTTATTTATTTATTTCTAAGCTAAAAATCGACCTTCAGGCTAAGAAAAAAGAAATTTCTTCACTCCACCCTAATATTTGTACACCCGGCAGCGTATAGGACACGGTGACGAGCGTCACTCTGACGCGGACAGGTCCCCTGTGTTCGTGCAGTGGGTGGACTGCGTCTGGCAGTTGCAGCAGCAGTTCCCCACAGCGTTCGAATTCACAGAGAGATTGTTAATAACGATCGCGGACCATCTCTACTCGTGTCGCTTCGGCACGTTCCTCTTCAATACCGAACGGGAGAGGGTTAAGGAAGGTCAGTGACCTACTCTACCTCTGACACTAACAAAACAATTGTCTGGTGTATATATTATTTGCTCAAAAATGCATGGAAATATTGTCATTATTTTCGATAAAAGTATCGCACGCGAAGTATCGAATTAACGGATAAAGAAAATCAGAACCATTGCAGGAGCGTTTTTTTTGATTTCGGAACATTACAACGTTCCAGCAGTGCTGTATGAAACGGTGTGCTGGTGTTATTAAATACTCTTTGATTGGATCTCTTTTATCATTCTTGACTTTATTATTTTAATTTTAATTTAATTTTATGATTCTTTTTTCCATTATTTAATTATTATAGTAACTAGGAGACTTTGCAAATGATAAAAAAAACTAGGCTGCTATGAGGCCGGCAGAAGTCTAAACTGGAAACTTGGGAAAAACTGTTTTGTTAATATTTAAATTTGAAACATTACATGTGTCTGGTTTTTCCATCTATTGGCATTGTGAGCAATAATTATATACAATTTTCACATAGTTTATTTATTATCAAAACATACTATAGGCTGCGTGAGTATAAATTTTACTCGACTCCCTCGGTGGCGCAGTTATATTACGGTACGACTGTCGTTCTGAGGTCTCAGGTTCGATCCCTGGGTCGGGTCAAGTGTTATTGGGTTTTTCTACTCAGTATCATCTCGGAGTTAGGAATTTGTGTCCGATATGGCACATCTGGAACGGAACTAAACTCGGCGAAATATGGGTGGTGTAGTTCGCTATTTCACCTCTGCCTAACCCTTCGGGGATAGCAGGCGTGAACTTATGTTATGTTTACCTATAATTATATCAAGCTCTATTTTATGTTATATTTACGCCTCCTTATATTTGCCATACTGTAGCACGTTGACGGCTGACGTCATAGCGTTGGTAACGCGAATCTATAAGTTTTTCCCCTTACTCGCTCAATGTCGCTAAAGAAGTTTTCTTTTCAAAAAGCAAAACAGAAGCATAGCCAAAATCTTTCTTATTGTATATTTAAAAAAAATTAACAATTTACAATCGATCCACTTTTCGAGCAGGAAACATTATAGTGGTCAGCTCGAACTGCAGTTGTCTCTTTCGCGTTTTATAAAGAAAGACTTTGGGTCTTCGAGATGCTATAGCAGTAGATTTTTTTTATTTCTTTTTATTTATAGGCCCCCTTGACATGATCAGGGACTTTGGCATCAACGGGTTTTAAATAAAGTAACAGCAATTCCCCCCAATTCCCCTTTTTTCTTTATTAGGCTGATTCTTTTGCCTCTTATGTCTTTCCTTTTTTTCTATATTTCTTTTGTCTCTATTTTTTGTCTTTCTTTTTATCTTTTTATCTTGTCTTTTTCTTTTTCTTTTGTCTTTCCTATATTTTATACAAACTTATGCTATAGCAGTAGATTTTGTGAAATACCTATTCCTCAAATTAACTGTCGACTGCGTTTTTTCTCTTAACTGCCATTTTCTCAAAATAGTATTCGCTTAGGTTGACTTTGTCTATTTAATTTTATACAAAAGTGAGAAAAAACAAATTAAGTGTGTACTTATGTACGCACGTAAGAAGCTATACTTCTTCGACGTAATAATAGAAAAAACTAAAACGTTGACAGCTAACTTGAGGGTGTTGCTTTTTCGTGACGGTTGCGCGCGCATCGTAAAAATTTACTCTCATCATTTTCCCCTAACGCGCCAATAGAAGTATAACTTCAAAAATCGTTTTCGCAGAAGTGAAGGCGAAAACAGTATCGCTCTGGTCATATATAAACAGCCGACAGGACTTGTATTTGAATCCACTGTACTGGGGCCCTTCGTCATTCGGTGCGAGTTCGCCGCCGTCGGCGTCGCCGTCGCCGTACGCTAGGCCACAAGTAGTGCTCGTGCCCGTGGCTTCGCTCAGGGTCATTAAATTGTGGAAAGCGCTCTACTGCAGATGGAATCCGACTATGAGACAGCAGGTAAAGTTTTATATAACATTATATGTTTATAACAATTTTAAAATTAATCATTTGAATTTTGTGATACACAAAACTTATTTTAAAAAAAATTATTAATTAATTTCGTTCTAAATATTCCCTGTAAAGTTTGTTTTCCGAACTATCTTATTTCTATTTTTTACAGTTATTTATAATAAATTATTTTTAGGCTTTGCGTTACAAGCTTGTTGAAACTGTAAAGGTTCTTCAGATTAACAACGTTAATCATTTTGAAAAAAAAAACTTTATCACTACATCAAGCTTAACGATTTATTTTTTATATAAATCATAAGTTGTTTAGTTTCAAAAGGATTAAAATCAATTTGAGTTACTATTGAGAAAATAACCGGTATAAGTAGTAATAAAATTGTAGTTTAAAATGTTATTAAATTGAAGAAAAAAACGATACTTAAATCCACTCATTTATTAAAACTAATGTTTGCACAACAGTCGACATGCGACCAATATTATTATAAAAAAAATATGAGGGGAAAATATTTTTAATGGCACTATAGCACTAAAATCGATTTATTATCGGTTTAAAAATAAATCAGTCAAATTAGAAGACATGAGAAATTTAGTAGGTACTGTCCGATGGTGTATTTTTTTTTCTAAATCTTAGAGAACGATTTGGTTATTCCTAGGATCCGATATATCAACGTACGCGCGAATTAGTTGCTTTACGCGCGCAACTAGAAGCGGCAGCGGCTGCCGCGGCGGGCGACCATGCCGCGCGGCAACACCGCTTGGGACTAACCCCACCGCGAGTCGCTAGTCCGCATCACGTTTGAACACGGCTTTATTTCTTAGTGGACCTACTGTTTTCATGTCATTGTACTGATGGTTTAAGCGACCATTCCAGCTTTAAAATAATAACAATATATTAATTACAGTATAAGTTTTAGATATCGAAAATAGAATTGACGTCAGTATATATTATATGTGCAATCAGCGTTATCGACAATTTATATTGACGCTACTAAAATAGTATTAAATATAAATAAGAGTTATAATAATATAATTATTGTTTTTTTTTTTTGTTGTTTTTAAGTAAAATTGCATGATACAATTTGACGATATGTAATTTTGTGTATATGTGTATTAAAATAAACATGCTCGACCGGCTTGTATTTATTTGTTTATAATATATCATATTTCATTGTAGTGTTTTGTTATTTCTATTTGAGTACTTGCCTGCTATGATAAAACTATGTAACACAGAAAAAATGCGTTTTTCTCCCTTACACTTTTTAGTACAATTATAATATGTGTCGGCACATTCTTCTTGGAATAAATATATTGAATCAGAGCTCTAAACTTAGTGTCTAAAGTTAAAGTCTAAACTTGGTGGCGGTTGCGCCTAATAGTTTACGCGATAAATCTTAAACTACATTCCACTATGATAACATTGTGAAAGCCTTATCAGCTCATGTTCGTTCATAGACTAAAAAACTAGGCAGCCACGGGGACTTCCGACATAACTGACAACTCGAAAATTTGAAAAAAATTTCTTTGTAAAAAAATTTAAATTTCCTCATCGAAATTATTAACATAACATATAAACATTTGTCTGTTTGTTACGTCTATTGGCGTTTCGAGCAATAATATTCTATTAACTTTTATATAGTTTATGTATAGTCAAAACATACTAATAGGTTGCGTAAAAATAAATTTTATTATTTATCTCAGATCGCCAACACTTAGACGCCATCTTATAGGTTCTTGACATACTGTAGCATGTTGACGGTTGATGTCATAGTATTGGTAACGCAAATCTATAAGATTTTCCCCCTACCGAGGATCGCTCAGCGCCGCTAAAGAAATTTTCATTTCAATAAATTGGTCATTTTTTTTTAAATTATTATATACCTATGATTCCACGGAAGTATGCGTCAAATTAATTATAGAAAGTTGGGTATTCTATAACCATTTAGTATTTAAATAAGACATTATTTTAACTTTAAAATTTAACCAGATTATGTTCAATTAAGTCTATTTAAAATTACTCTATAAGCTATTTGCATGATAACAATAAAGTGTTTATATTGTGAATAAATATATGTTACGTATTAAAAAAAACGCAGTGAAGAACATATGAAACGCGGGCGCTGCCGCGTGCGCACAGCTAGCTATCAACACAATGTTTTCGTTGACCACAAATTCAATTTTTACATACATCGTAATTCACAAATCTTAAGCTTTTTAATATTATTTCAATATGTTAATGTATCATGTTAGCCTTTTAATTATAGTATATAATTATATTAATGTTAAAAAAAATTCGATAAGTGTAAACATTTTTGAAAAACTGTCGTTTTATTTCTTTAATAACCTACCTTTTATACCGTGCGTGGGACAATATTATAATGAATCGAACCGACTGCAAGAATACTACTACCTACGTTAGCCGATACATTTTGACAGGCACCTCGGAAAAATATCTTCCCCCCATTCATGATTATATAAAAAATATTATTATTATTACATATTACTATATGTCCCGCGGCTTCACCCGCTTGGAATTCAGACAATTTGCATCATATTTCTCTCCCCCTAGATGCAATATATGTCATTAGCAAATTTCATGAAATTCAGACCGACAAAAAAAATTTAAACTATCGAAATGTGTTCTGTAATCGATTCTGAAGCCCAGCATAGTAATTTTTTTTAATATCTTCAAATTTAGATGAAGGTAGTAATTTTGCAAACGGACCGCGTACTAAAAGAAAACTTTTAACAGGGTAAATTACCTTTTTTTTTTTTGACGGGGGGAAATGCATTTACGCTCTACCCTTACCTATTGTATTAGTGAGACCGAAGTCCCCCAATACAATAGGTAAGGGGGCACGGAGTGACGAGCTCCGTGCCAGTGTGGGACTCGCCCGGGCGAGGGTAAATTACCTAACAGAGAAAACAGTACAATAAGTGTTCAAACTTTTTTAAATTAAAAACAAAACCGACTTCAAAAGAGTAAACTGTTATAATGCTATAAAAAGTCAAATAATAATTACTTTATTAATCTGCTTCGTTAATTTTGAAATTGTTGCCAGCTTATGGATAACGCGGTGTAAATGTACGTCGCTAATTATATTTAATTATGATTAATTGTCCTTTAAAATCACCCTAATACTTTATTTAGCTTATATGTAAATGTGGTAAAGTTTAGACAGTTATTTCCATTTGTAAATGAGTAGGTACCTTGGTTAACTCTAGCTGGCACCAACTACAAAATTAACGAAGCAGATTAATAAATTAATTATTTATTGAAATTATAGTGCATTATAGTAGTTTATTCTTTTGAAGTCGGTTTTGCTTTTAATATAAAAAAAATCTACTTTTTAGCTTAAATATGTACTTTGAGGTACAGCTGTGAAGCCTACTTCATAGCTTTGGAAACGAATATATGAAACACGTGTGTCTATAATATTCGAGGGGTTTTCTTGATTTCCCTGAGTTCAACTGATCAAATCCTGATCTGGTGGAAATGGAACCATCTAGGAAGTGTACTCTTTCAATTAAATTTAAAAAAAAATGCAAATCGGTCCATAAATGACGGAGAAATCGCGTAACTAGCATACAAAAAGAAAAAAACATACGAATTGATAACTTCGTCCTTTTTGATGTCGGTTAAAAATGAGTTACAAAAATGAATCTTCCGATCTCCGTGCTTAGCTTAGTCCAATATGTCCACAGCTTATTCAAAACAATTTTACATATTTGTTTTAAGTACAAATTATGAGATAAATCTACCGCCAATTAAATACATTAGACATCCCACAGCGGAGAACAGACAATACAGTAAGACTTGTAAAAATAATACTAGATGGTATAATAAATATATATGCTTGATTTTATTACTTTATTATGATATTGTTTATTTAGTTTTTTTAAAGTTATTATCGATATGAACTACATGAAAACGTAATCAACGTTTTGATAATACATTAAAATATTCAGTTGAACTTTGAACTTGTAAACGTTACAAATGTTAGTAAGACGTCTCCTGTTATCTTCAATAACTATACACATATATAAGTAAAAGTATTCTCAAACGTTATTATCATAATAAAGACCATTTATAGAATTATTGTGAGACGGGTGACATCGATCGTTTCATTTATAATAATATCAAATTAATCGAAAATGTTTAATGTTATTAGAAATCGTAGTATCAGAAATAAAACGAAAAATTATTTTGATTTTATTAAGAAAAATAAACGTCTCATAACTACAGAAAATACGCAAAATGTATCTTCGGCAGATGTTGTTATAATCGGTAAGTTATATAACGTTCATTTATATGTATATCTACATTTAGTACATTTATGGCATGGCACCTAGGTGTTAGGTATAATATCTAAAAAAAATCCTATCTTATATTTAAGATTTTATTCACACTTTCTATTTCGGGAACTGCCTTTTGAAACTGATGTCGAGAAAAGGCTGGTCAACATATGATTCTCGTTTCCTATTAAAATAGGTATAGGAATTAAGATATAATCTGCTTTATAGACTTTTTTATTTTCCTAAAGAAACAAGGACACAAAAAGTGGTTACCTATACTTAAGCGATAAAGTTTTAAAAATAATTCAGCAAGTTTGTTGTTGTCTACAGTTGTCTAAAGTCAATTTAAAGTAATGTTGCGATATGGATGTTGAAACCTGAACTGATGGATATAGATTATTGATTGGGAAACCATGAAACAACGTAGGAATAAAGGTCCGCCATAATTTTGACTGAAATCTTTTTTAGAATGATTAAAAAAGAGCTTAGTGAATACCACATTTTCCTCTTATTATGGATTTATCCGTTGTTGTACCCTAAATTCGGCGTTGAAAGTACATTTAAGTTGTTTCCTAATCAGAGAAGCTATAAAACACTTTGTAACTATCTATACTCTTTAAAATATAATATAGACATGTTTATAATACATATTTACTTTACTGGGATTTTTATTTAACATTTTATATATATAATAGGAGGTGGAATAGCTGGTTGCAATACCTTGTACCAACTTACAAAAAGGGGTGTCAATGCCGTTCTTTTAGAAAGGGCTAAGCTAACTAGCGGTACTACTTGGCATACTGGAGGTAAGTTTTTTATTGTGTCGATAAAGGAAATCTATACAAATCCTAAAGCTTATTCATTCAGTTTAATTGACATTACTCTGTTATTTCTGCCTTAAACACATATCTTTTCGCTTAAATACTCCTGAAATTTTAACATAAACTGGGACACTTTTAATTGTAACAAACAAAATGGCTCGCAGTGAAGAAGTAATGTTCAAATATTTATTGTAATATTTACTTTGTATATTATCTTTTTAGAATAATTTTCAAATATGTTTTTTTTTTTTTGTTAGATTTTTCAATTTTTTTTAAGGTTTGGTATGGTCACTCCGTCCTAGTGATTTAGAAGTAAATCTATTGAGAGATTCTAAAAGTGTTTACAGTTTATTAGAAAAAGAAATTGGAGATTTTGCCGGATGGACGAATAATGGAGGAATGTTTATATCAAGGAGTACGGTAAATATATACTTTTACTATATTATAACTGTAAAATGTTTTGGTACCTACTGAAAGAACTTTTAAGGTGTAATTATATCGTTAGTAGGTATGCAGGAGGAGTTAAATGTTAACCTAAGCTGACAAATGAGATACACACGGAAATAAAACTATTTACTCAATAACATTGCGACATTATTAGAATTTTATAATAATAGAGATTTTATTTAAAGATTTTTTTGAACTAAATAGTATCGAAATTTATATTATTACAGATTAGAACGCAAGAATACATGCGGCTGCACACTTTAGGGAACGCTATGGGGATATCCAGTGAGATACTGGATCCATATGAAGCTCAAAAAAAATTTCCGCTCTTAGACCCGTCAGTTTTCAAGATGGCGTTATTCGTTCCAGAAGATGGTACAATTGATGCCACTATCACTTGCAATGCACTCATTAAAGTCGCAAAGCAAAATGGTGGAAAGGTATGTTTCTTGATGTACAGTAATACCCCGCTTTACGCGAGGGATACGTTCCGAGATAAATCGCGTTAACTGAAATTCGCGTATATCGAGGTTTATTATTAAACATAGTCAAAATTTAATACAAAAAAATAAAAATCATTTTAATCAATCACTTTAATTCTAAGAACACTTTATGCAATACATAGTCTTATTTTTTTACAAAAAAATACATCTATTGTCTTTACATTATGTTTATAGGCACTCTTTCGCGTAATGCGAGGCATTTGAGCGCGAAATTTGACATTCGCGTTATAGTGAAACCGCGCGTAACGGGGTCGCGTTAAGCGGGGTATTACTGTATAGTTAATAATTTGCCTAAAGATATAAGTACCTACAGCTTTTTATGGTTTCAACTGTAATCATTATAATCTCTAACTTAACTATGTATTACGAATTTAAATTACTCCTATAATATAGTTAAAGAGATCATTATTTGAAAAGGATGTTTCGTTAGTTTGCTGCTAATACAGTAACCGTGAACGTCAAACAGTAATTTGTAAGATATTGTAGAAGGTACTGTACTAACTTCCACAATAAAAATCGAAATAAAATAAAACTTAATTTTAGAGCTTTTAGCCGTAAATATACATCAGGAACTTTTTCGTAATTTTATGCGAAAACTTTAATAGGAGCTTTTACTGTATTTACATGCAATATCATATTTCGCAGGTTTACGAAGATTGTCCGGTGCTTGATATTCATTACTCGCACAATATACTCGGGAATAAGGAAGTAACAGGCGTTCACACTGAGCGAGGAATTATAAAGACGAAATGTGTTGTAAATTGTGGAGGTAAGTTTGTAAACGTAAATCAGATGTTTTTGTGTTATAACTAGATGTGTGCCCGCGGCTGCGCCCGCTTCTCATATATTCTTCACCTGTGCTTTAATTTTTTATACGGAACGCTAATTATTTTCCTAAAAAAAATATTAGTACTAAGATAAAGTATATATATTTCTCATAATTTTAGCACTTGCCCGTAAAACTGTGTATTGAATCGTATTTTATTCAATTTTGTGCAAGTCACGGTGAAGCTGTAAAGGCCCTTCTGGTCAACAGTGTTAGCTAGTAAAAAAAAAACAATTTATTACGAGTTTTAATTTTTTACGCGGAATCCTAATCATTTTCGAAAATAAAAAGCCTAGTAGCCTAAGTTACGCTGAGTAACTTTTGCTATCTAACAAAAAAAGTCCAGACCAAATCGGTCCAGCCGTTACGGATCTTACCCGAACAGACACAAAATTTAAAAAAAAAATTGTTTTTTTGGTATAGGTATCGTATATACATTCATATCCATTTGGTAAAAAAAATAATATTTTGACATTGCAAACAGACACTTCAATTTAATTTATTAGTATATAGATGTATGTTAAGTATTGATCATAAAAAAAAGGGGCACTTGAATTCTTTCGTGCCCGCGAGAATTGTCGCAGGGTTCAGTGTTTGGAAATAACTTGACGCGAGAATACACGTTGATATAGATGAAAGTTATTTGTGATTAGAGTTAAATGTTAAATTGATTGTTTGTTGATTGTTAAGCCTTCCTAGCTATTACTCAATTCACACATTCACACTATACACTGTTTACTACACACGGGCTACGGAAGGTGAAGCAGGACACCGGCGTTACTCGAGAGGTAAGTGTCGATCTTACATTGTTTTGGTCTACTGCGAATCGCAGGTCGGCCAGGGTTAATCACGACCCCGAATCGTTTAGACTAGGGCCCAGCGCGATTCGTTTGATTACAGTCGTGACTAACTCGAAACAATGTATATAATGAATTTGAGAATATATCTGATATTTGTTGCATTTAAATAATAATTATTATAATAATTACAAGAATGTTTAAAAAAGGTATTTCTTGCATACTTGTTATAGGCAAATGCTATGAAACGTATGTTGAAAATATGAGGTAGGTTGAGGAATATTGGTGGCGGGAAAGAGGGTGCTGCTTTGTACCGAGCTCCCCACCTAGACGGAAGATAGGAAAGGGCCCGACTCGGCATGGCAGGTTGTTTACCTGTCATGTAACAAGAGTACACGGTAATACAGAGTCGGGCCAGCCGCTGAGGCGATGCAGAGCATGTCACCCTATTCCGCGTCGTGCCCCAGAAAGGCGGCGGATGGTACCGTAGGTTTTAGTGGGTATTCTTGGCACTTCACGCCGTGCGAGTCCCGCACACACCCTGGCATTTCTAATCCGGGAAATTTTACTTCGGGATTAGGGATGTGAGGGAGAATTAACCCACATCTCTGTGCTTCCACTAACGATTATTAAGATTACGATTTGTATAGTTTTTTATATGACAAAAAAAAAAATATATATTATATTTATAAAAAAAAAGAACCAGATCGGTTTCTTGCCGGCTCTTCTCGACTGGGTTGTTTTCCGAACCGGTGGTAGTGTTTTAGACGTTCATAAGCGCCTTCTTAGGGCCTAAATTGAATAAATAAATTTTGATTTGATTTGATTTGAATGCGTAAAAGTATTTCCCACGTAAAAGAAAGGTGAGGAATATTAAACACTATTTTTTCTGTAAGAAATTCGGAGTCAAATTTGTTTGTCAATTATACAGGAGCGTGGGGACCACGTGTTGCTAGATTCGCCGGTGTACCCTCCCTTCCCTTGGTACCTTTCAAACACGCATACGTGTTATGCGAGGCTACTCCTGAAGTTCGCAACTGTCCTAACATCAGAGACCACGACACAAATTTGTACATTAAAATCAGCGGTGAAAGCTGTGCAGTAGGAGGATATGAAGGGAACCCCCATATGTTAGATCAGGTAAGCATTCGTTAGCAATTTTATTATTAAAACTAGCTGTGTACCTATTATTTGTACCTGTGTGTATTATTAAAACTGTGCATTGAATCGGTTTTAATTAAATTTTTTATGAGTTTTAATTTATTTACGCGAAGCAACTTCAGATATCTAGGAAAAAAAAACCCCGTCAAAACCGGTCCAGCCGTTCCGGAGATTACCCGAGACAAACAGACCGACAAAATTTTTTTTCAATTTTTTTTTTTAATGACACGGTGAAGCTGTAAATGCCCTTTCGGTCAACAACATTAGCTAGTTAGAAAAAAAAAAAACAATTTACTGACTTTTAATTTTTTACGCGGAACCCTAATTATTTTCGAAAATCAAGTCTAGTAAGTAGCCTAAGTTACGCGGAGTAACTTTGGCTATCTAACAAAAAAGTCCCGTCAAAATCGGTCATGCCGTTACGGTGATTACTCGGACAAACAAACAGACAAAAATATTAAAAAATGTATTTTTTGGTATAGGTATCGTATAATATATATTCATATGTATTTAGTAAAAAATTGTTAATTTGATATTACAAACATACACTTCAATTTTATTTATTAGTATAGATGTAGGATACGTAATCAGAGTAAATTTTCATTTACAAAAGTAAAAAAATGTTTTGTATTTTACATTGACTGACTGACTGACTGACTGAACGAATTTCTTTTTGAGACTTGCATTTATTAGTTTCGTTTATAATTAATTCGTTTAATGCTATTTCGTTTATAATTACTTTGAATAATTGTAACTCAAAATATTCATCATAATATTATTATCCAGGGAGGAAACAAGGGAGTACGTTTATATGGAATAAACGGCGCTAGCATATCCTTTAAATTATCAATGTTACCCGCTAAGTATAAGCCTAGCGCCTTAACTGAATTAAAAACGTATTATTGATTATTAAATACCTAAACGGTTCTCTAATATAATAGGTCCCGGATAATTTACACTTCCATCTGTACGAATTAGACTGGGATATATTCGGCGTACATATGACAAGCGCCACAACTCTATGTCCAAAATTAAGTACGGTTGGAATTAAAAGTACAATTTGCGGTCCGGAATCGTTCACCCCTGATCACAAACCTTTGCTCGGAGAAGATCCTAATGTATTTGGTGAGCATCATATTCGAATATGAAAACCTTTATTAATTCTTAATTAAAATATTTTCTTTTCAGTTTTAAATTGTTCACAAAATGAATAATATTAGGTGAGGTGGTAATTAGTGCATCTTATTTATTTATTTATTTACATTACACAGCTCGTATAAAAATACATATAAACTAAGCAGATAAATAAAATAAAGAGCCAAAAATGAATTTATAACTAATTTAAAAACTAATTATCAGACAATGTTTACATGTATGGGTGTATAAATGTGAATAAATTTTGTGTTATTTGTTTACTAAAGAGATTTTCGTTTGTATTCTAAAACTGTTTTTAGATATATTTTTGTTATGAAGTTTGAAGTTAAATAGGTTATACTTGTGTTATAGGATTATACCACAATTGCGGGTATAATTCCGCGGGAATAATGTTTTCTGGCGGCTGTGGAATACAAATGGCTGAATGGATTCTTACTGGAAGGTGAGATTTATATTTTATGTCTAATTATAATAATATTAAGATAATAATTATGAATTTAAAAAAAGATCCAAAGCAAACTACCTCAATATTTATTCACATAAATTCGTATTATGTTTATAATTTAGTTATTAATCAGAAGAATAGGCAAATAATGTATATATATTTTTAATAAATTATATGCTGTCTCATTTTTTATAGATCACAGTAAATTATTATATGCATCTAGTATATTTGAAGTTAAATTTCGTTTACAAATCAACGCTTTTAATCATATTTACCTATTAATAGGTTATCGCGCTTGTTGATTTATAATTGTTATTATTATAGCTTTGTTAGTTTGCGATGTCAACTGATACGATATATACCCAACTAATATTGTAATATACTGCAATGTATTATACTATTCTTATTTATTACAGTATTCATACTTTTTAATTTTAATGTATTACATTGAAACTTCTTGGTTTATGGTTTAATGTTCTTTTTTTAAATAATTCTGAATATTAACGTTGTCGTTTTTATTATTTATTAGCTGGTGCCCGAGGCTCCGCCCGCGTTTCATATGTTCTGTGCATATGACGTTTCATTTATAGCTAATTTAAAAAAAAAAACAAATTAATGAATAAAAGTAAGAGAATTTTGTTTTTATTAGCGGGAAAAATGTATATAAGCGTAAACTGAAGTGGAAAATGTACAAAAGAGTAAATTACAAAAAAAAAAAAATGAGAGAGGATCGGTGGAATTTGAAAAATATATAGCCTATAACCATGTACGATTAATTCCGCGTCGAATGGTTGTGGTTTCATGCTGATCGGTCCAGTAGTTTTCGAGTTTACCTCGGACAAAGAAAACAAACTTTGCTTATATATATATAGATTTGGCGCAAGCCTTGTTTTTTTTTAGTGTTAAACATTTTCGACTATCTACGTTTTGTCAGAGAATAACATTTTACAACACAATGACTTGATTTACGTGATCGTTATTTTTTAGTTATAATAAATTTTCTATTCTTTATAATACTGTTAATTGGATTAAATTACACGAATATTTAAAATATCAAATGGTTAACAGTAAGAGAACGTGCTTGTGGTTATTTTTGAATCGTCTTTTTTTTCATTATTATTATGAGGTAAATTACTATTATGTTAGAATAATCGTGGCATTACGAAAACACATAAAATAATCAAGTACTTATGCGAAATCAACATGTTTCAATGAGTAAGTCATAAATATACCACATTAGGTAAAATATGTGATGACAGATTATAAGTCATAAAGGAAGCAAAGTACAGAGTAAGTTGAGAACTCAGGTTAGTACGGAAAGATAGCAGAATGAGCCAAGTTTTTTCTTTCGTCGCAGTGTTTACACGGAGTTCATTAGAGAGGGTAGTTTTCATTTCATCTAACACTATGATCTAAAAAAGAATCACGTTGTTTTATACTGTATAAGCACACCGCTTTGACCAAAATCTCACCTGATATTAAGTGACGATATGGTGCAAGATGGTAAACACAGTAAGCTTAAGGTATTGGCTCTCGAGAGATATTGCCGGAATACACCAATTGAACTTGCCGACTGGTTTTCACACTTGAAAGTGGTAGCTATCCATTTCCTAATAAGACCCTAATATCATGCTATGATTTCCTTACTATGTTTTTTTTCACCGAAAGCTCATGCTTGTTTGAGTTGAATATATAGGTACGAACCTACGTCCATTTACGAGGAATTTGTTTGTGGTGCGAAACAGCCATTATTTCTCTATTTTCAGTTATAAGCATACTAACGGACAGATATAAAAAAAGTGTGTGTGGACTTATGTACACACGTAAGAAGTTATACTTCTTTGACGTTATAATAGAAAAAACTAAAACGTTGACAGCTAACTTCAGGGTGTTGGTTTTTCGTGACGGTTGCGCGCGTACCGTAACAATTTACTCTCATCATTTTTCCTTATCGCGCCCAAAGAAGTATAACTTCAAAAACGTTATCTGTTAAACGTTTAAGGGTTGTTTAGTTTCACCTTATGGTTTCGACACACAACGGACGGGTTGGGACGCCAACGCGCTTTTACTATAAAAGAAGTCGCGCACGGCATGCGCTTAGCTCGCACCGACGCGATATTTTCTGTACAAACTTCCGTCTTCCCAACCCGCCTGCTGTGTGGCGATACCATTATACTTAATTCAAAAACAATTGAACTATAATAAATGTTACTTCACAGGCCACAATACAATATGTTTAATTTCGATATTCGCCGATTCACGCAAGGCCAGATGTCGCGTGCCCATTGGTTGAGAGAGAGCAGCCATGAAGCCTATGCGAGGAATTACAACATAGTGTTTCCACACGACGAGAACTTGGCCGGAAGGGACGCGAGCCATGACGCCCTGCATCAGGAGTTAGTCGAGGACGGAGCCGTTATGCAAGCTAGAGCTGGCTGGGAGAGACCGGCGTTCTTCATGCCAGGAGAGAAAGTAGGGGGGAAGTTTACACTGCGTAATATAGTTTTTAAATTGGAAAATAATGATTTATAATGGTGGTCTTGATAATAAAAAACGAATACACGCAAGATAACTACTTAAGAAAAAATGCCTATATAGAAGTGGTGAGAAGCAGTAGTATAGGCTAGAAAGATATTGAACTAATTTTTTTTTTCTTTAGATAAGAGTACAACAGTACGATTGGGGCGGTACACATGATTATCCGAAAAATATTGACCACCGTTACGAAGATATTCTAAAAGGAGACGCAACGTTTGGTTTCTCTAAACATCATGACCTTGTAAGTATGTACTTGAAAAACGATATTGGTGCTCCTGTAAAAGCAAATAACTTAATTATAATCTTATGATATATTACTTAAGTGTGTGTTTTTAATTCTAATAGATCGGAAAAGAAGCCTTGGCTTGCAGAAACGGTGCAGCTTTGTTTAATATGTCTTATTATGGTAAGTTTTTTACTTGACCGGGCCAGATGCTGAACGTACTGCGAAACTCGCGTTCACCGCGAACATTACTAAGAACGATGACAGGTACGTAATAATAAACGAATTTTAGAAATTATGTTATCTACAGGTAAAATATTTGGACATTTGACAACATTTTAAGAAAGACACATAGCTAAAATAAAAAATATAGTTTCTTCATTTTATTATGGTAGGTTCAATAATGTGTTTTTTTTTCGTATAAAAAAGTAAAAGCGCAAAAATTTGCGATGACGTGCGTATTATACCAGACATGAAAAACGTTTTGATTTAGTCTGGCCATAAATGACATTGTCAATTATCAGTTTTTTTAGGGGACGAAACAAGGGCATTGTTTTTTTTACACGGTATAGGACCGTATAGGAGAAAGATATAGGAGAATCTCACCTGATGTAAAGTGACGATGTGGCCCAGGATCGTAAACACACTAAGCCTAGAGATACTAGTTCTCAAGTGGTGCTGCCGGAACACATGTAGTGTTATTTAGCAACAGGTTTTCAAACTTGAGGGTGGTAGCTAACCAGGCGGGCATTGTTAGAAAATGCCCTCCCACCATGCTATGGTTTCCTCACGGTATTTTCCTTTACTGAAAGCTCAGGCTGATTTTTTAGTTGGATAGCTGGGCTCGAACCCACCTCCATTGACGCGGATTCCGACCGCACTATCCATTGCACCATCATCGATATGGTTATTTCGTATCAAGTATAAACGATGTCATTTGGCGTTTATATCTATATTCTTCTATATATAAATAAGGAAAATGGGGTTACTTTGACGCACCATCACCTTAAAACTACTGAACATATCGTGATGGACTTCTGCCATTCGACACGGACTATTTCGTAGATTTATTTTTTGGATTCCATCATTTTTTTTTCATTTTACTCTTATGAACATTTTCTCGCTAGTAAAAACAAAAAACTCATTTTTTTATTCATTTGTTTTTTATGTACACAGTAAAGAATATATTATTAGAATAAGACAAAACTCAAAGAGGAAATCATGAGAGAAAACAATCGAATTCCCTAATATTAAAATTACGGTTTCCTTATTTTGGATATAATTTAATTAAAAAATTGGAATTTTATAGGAAAAATTAAATGTTATGAATTGTATAATATGTGTGTGGTTTTTTAGGGTCGTATATTCTTTACTTCTGAACGAGAAAGGTGGAGTAGAAGCAGATGTGACTATTAGTATTCTCGATGGTGGAAGTGGCCAATTACATGAACCAATTTTCAAGGTAAACGAGCTTGTATAGTAATATAATTTTTTTACAGATATTATGAATTTACGTGTCTCCTATTTAGGGAAAAATTGTAGAACTTACCCTATACGTGACAGCCATGCGGTTAAAGAATATTCATAAATAAGTGTTCGACATTTTAAACAACTTCAAAAAGGAGGTTATCAATTCGTCTGTATGCTTTTTTTTTGCATGTTTGTTACTCGATTTCTCCGTCATTTTTAGACATATTTGCAATGTATTTTTTTTTTAGTGGTCACTTCTGATGTGGTCCTATTTCCACCAGATCGGGATCTGATCAGTGGAACTTAGGGAAATTGAGAAAAACCCTCGTATATTATAGACACTTGCACGTGTTTCATATATTCGTTTTCAAAGCTATGAAGCATGCTTCACAATACAACTAAAAGTAAATACTTAAACTAAAAAGTAGGAAAAAAATAAAAGTGCATTAAAAAGTCAATAAATAATTACTTTATTAATCTGCTTCGTTAATTTTGGAGTCGGTGCCAGCTATCACAATTACGTATAAGCTTAATAAAAGACTAGGGTGATTTTAAAGAAAAATTAATCAAAATTGAATATAATTAGCGAAGTATATTTTCACCACTTTGTTATCCGTAAGCTGGCATCGATTTCAAAATTAACGAAGCAGGTAATAAAGTAATTATTTATTGACTTTTTAGTTCATTTTTATAGTATACTATTTTGAAGTCGGTTTTGTTTTTAATTAAAAAAGTGCCTATTCTATAGTGTAAATTTAAGAAAAAATGTGTCTATTTATCTGCGCATTATAGGACTAATAGACGTTGACTTTTATAATATAATGTTTAGGAAATACCTGAGTTCATAAATATATGTAATGTGTCGAGTACCCATAAAAATAAGACAATAGGAAAACAATGGAAAGCTGGCGTAAACGCCAGGTAAGTGCTCAAGGGGTTAAGTAAATAATTTTGTTCGTTGTAGGGTCGCGGTTATTATGTTGTAACTAGTGGTTTCAGTGCAAATCACACTTTGGCACATCTTCGTCGTATAATTCAACTATATAAGCTAAGAGCTACCATTACTGATGTCACGAAACAGCTTTGCATCCTCAGTGTTCAGGGACCTAATAGGTAATTATCTCAAGTACATATTAAATTAGTTAATTAATTAAATAAGAATTTGTTAACTGTGTTAAACAGATGATGTGTATTTGATAAGATTATTGAATCCTGTAGTTGTTAATTTTTGTCATACACAAGTACATAGGTACAATAAAAATGCAATGGATTTTCATAAAACAACGACACCTTCTAGCTCATATTGAAAATAAAATGTGCGGATAACGTTTATTTTTCGTTGTTTGTGTGAATTTCTAATACATTGGGTAATATGTTGTGAGTGAATGTCGTTGCTAAAAAAAAACAGATAGTAAATCAGCAGAATCTAAATACAGTACTTATTTAAACTTGACCCTAAATGTTTACTAAAACGCAACTAGTTATTGCCGTGTTTGAACCCTATTGGCTTTCTATTATTTGTTTATTTTCGAACCGCTTTACCGAACTTTTGAGACGAGCATTAGGGCAAAGAGAGTGGTAGCAAGCGCAAGGATACCAAAGCCGGACGGACTTTGGCTTATGATTCGTTAGATAAGGAGCGGTACAGGTCATCAGCGCGATGTTTCTATAGAAGATCCCGCTGGGTGGGGTGACCATTAGGCAGCTGCCCGAGATATGAATTCCGCGGAATTTGCCATAACTAAGTCTGAGTTAAGGAAACTGAATCTAAAGGGCCCTTACAGGATCCATGTACCTGCGCGTAGTGTTTATTTGTTGTGTTTGTCCAGCAGTTTGGAATATAGTATAATTGACTACCGCTGGGGCAATCAATTTAAAGTTCAATAACTCTATTGGCTATAGGTATTGGATCGTTTTGAGATGGTCAAAACCCGACCAGAATATCTTTTTAGTCCTTACATGAGTTGTTTACATAAATCGCCATTGTACCGTGAATTTTATTATTCAAATATTACATGTATACAAATAAATAAAATTAGAGTGTCTGTTTGTAATGTCAAAAATATTTTTTATTACTAAATAGATATGAATGTGTACACGATACGGTATAGACCAATATACGGTATATACAATTTTTAAAATATTTATCTCTCTGTTTGTTTCGGGTAATCTCTTTTCACGGGACTTTTTTTTTTGATAAATAACTGAAGTTACTCCAGGTAACTTAGGGTACTTTTAACTTTCGAAAATAGGGTTCCGCTTAAAAAAATTAAATGACATAAAAATTTGAACAAAGTTTTACGGGCTAGTTCTTGAATTTATGAGAAATAATTTCTTTATGTTAGTACTATAAAAAAATCAACGTTCTGTAAAAAGAATACAGTGAAGAACATATGAAATGCGGGCGCAGCTGCGGGACACAGCTAGCTAATAAATTAGGTTAATCGAATGTATTTTTAAAATTACAGCCAAAGAATCCTTCAACGTTACACGAATGCGGGCCTGTCCAATGACGCATTCCCAGTTAATACCCATCGCAGTATTCGAGTTTCGAAAGCGCCCTACTCGTCAGAGAATAAAGTTTACACTTGTAGAGCATTACGAGTCTCATGGTCCGGGGAACTCGGATGGGAACTGCACGTTCCATCATCGCAGGCCGTGCCGATTTACAGGACACTTATCAAAGCGAAGGAACTTAAAAACGCCGGATGGCGGGCGTTGACATCCTTAAGTGCCGAAAAAGGTACATTTTTATTCACATTTATAGAGGAAATCCCTTTTGCTCAATTAATTAGTGGCATATATTCATCTTGTTATTTCAGGTTATCATTTATGGAATGCAGATGTAAGAACCGATGACAATCCGATAGAAGCTAATTTGGGTTTCACATGTCGAAAGGATGGAGAGTACATTGGCAATGAATGTGTGAATAGGTTTATTGCAAATGGTGTAACTAAAAAATGTTCATACTTCACACTTGAAGATAAGGTGCGTAAGATACTAATCATAAAAGTAGGTAAATCGATCAACAGATTGGTCAACGTGAAGTATGAAATGCAATAAAAACCGAAATCTATTGTTATATGTTTTAAAGGAATCTCGATCTGTAGTAGTTGATACTTTTTATTTATTTACTTGCAACTTTTGACTGTTTATTATGTTATGTGGCTTAAAAATGGTATCGTTGAATAACACTGAATAGCTCTAGTAAATTAATAGCCATTTTAATACAATGTTGTCAAATATTTAATTATATATAACGTGACAACGGTAGAACGCTGTATACTCACAATTACCACTAATTAAGAAAAACTAGTTATTGTCAATTCCAACCAAGGTCTATACCAAGGCTGCCCAACTTTTTAGGATTCAGAAATTTTTGGCGAGCCACTAAATGTTACTGTTGTTAACTATTATTATTAGTATTATTCCTTATTTTGATATTTCGATGATAATGCAGTTTTAAATTTTTTATTCTTTTTTTTACAAAACGTTATGTGCCCTAAAAAGTAATTAAAATTAATTTAAATTTCTACAAAAAAAAACACCAGCTGCCATGGTGCTTTAGTTCGTGACGTCACTGACCAAGCAACATCCTAGGGAGTAGGGATATCGATACTTTCCGAAAAAGATCGAGTTTTAATTCACTTTAAGTCAAAAAAATTAAATGAAAATCAATAATCTTTAATCAATGTGATTTCAGACATAGCTTCTGTTGTAATAAATATATTGTTTATCCCAGGCGTTAAATTAGGTGTTGATAGTAACAATAGGTTAAAAATATGTTGTTCAGTTACGGATGTGTAGTATTTAATTTTATACAGCTAAGATCCAAGAAGATTTTTTTTTATAAATATCTGTTAGTGACCGCGTGCGCAAGACTCTAGTTGGGAATATACTTACGCGGCCATTCAAAAATCGTAAGCGCGCCACACTATGGCCTGCGGGCATAGGGTTGAGTAGCCTTGGTCTATACTATGTATGATAAAAATATTGGTTTTAATAATATACTTTTTTTTGTTTACAGGTCGCCCTTTTCGGTCAGGAAGCTATATATAGGAACGGTGAGCCCGTGGGCTACCTACGAAGAGGAGAGTACGCATATTTCTTGGATAAACCAATAGGAATCGGTTATGTGACTACTAATAAAGGGTCCGTTGTTACTAAAAAGTACTTAGAAGATGGAGACTATGAGATTGAAGTCATGGGAAAGAAATATAAAGCAAAATTCCATTTTAAATCCCCGTTTGATCCACAAGGCCAAAGGTTGCTCGGGAATTATGGGGATCTTGGGATGGACGAGAATACTTACGAACCACATGCCGGACAAAACGAAAGAGCTGGTGGCAGTGAATAAGAAATTATGCCTTGTCATAAGTAATAAGATTGTGATCTGTGCTGTTTGTCAATGGAAATAAGAAACAGATTGATTTGTTAGACAAAAAAAAACAATTTTTTTCTGGTAGTTGAAATATATGAATATGTGGAAGTATTTGAAATTAAAATAAAAACAAAGTGATAACATATTTTTTTTATTTGTGGAGCACTCTCTGAGAATATTACCGTGTATTTGTTTCCTTTTACACCTTGACGAAGAGATAATAATTAATATTGTAGTTACTTAATATGTTAAATAATTATGAAACTTAATTATAATAATAACTATTGAATATTATTAAAATATAAATATACTCGAATTATTTAGTAGTTTATTTGTGTTATTTTTCTTATAATCAAACGATACAAGTGAAGAAAACTCGGCACTAAATAATCAGTGTTCCAATAATGGGCATGGTGGATCACTTTTTTGCTAGTTTTTTTTTAAAACGTTTTAGACACATGCACCTCTTAATTTACGCCACTCGTTTGAATCTCTGTTCTTTTGTAATCAAACTCTTCTTTCTAGCTGTGCCTTTTAGATCGCTACTACATCTAGATGAGAAAGTGCTACATTTAGGGTTGATCTTAGGAAAAGGAAACTCGAGTAGACGTCTAGAGTACTAGAACCATAAAGGTACGATTTTTTTCTTTGGTTTTTTCTATATCTAAATTTGCCCTGATTATTGTATCTGAGGCTGACCCATAAAAATGGTGGCTAATATACCTGAAGCCTATATGGCTAAATAATAAGTAAATATGATAAAATGAAAGGGAAATAAATAACATAATACGTCGAGAAATTAAACACGTCAAAGTTCGATGAAACGAGATTAGTACTATACTAAAATGATTCAAGAACATTGTTGATTTAGATGCTTGCACACCTAGTCGATAAAGAATTACAGGCAAAGATATATAGCTGATATTCAGACGACAAAAAAAAAATGATATCAACAAAACATAACGTAGATTGTAGATGATAAATATAGAAGTGAATAAAAGTTAATATCTAATGACATTTGAAAGTAAAATATGACAGATCACGCACATGTCTTTCATTGTTTTAGTAAAATGTACTTAATACATTTTCTAAATTAAATTAAGAAATAAAACAAAGATATAAGCAAAATTTTATTTGAAAGATCGATGATCAATTAAATATGAATTTATTCATATGACGTTAATAAGCTTAATAGTGATAGTTTTCGTATAGACTTACGACTAACTCACGAAACCTAACGGGTAAATAAAAATAGGTGGGTACACAAAAACCTTCATGAAGCTTCGAACGCAAATAATGGCTTTTCTTCGTTCTGGGCGTACGCATTAGCGGCTTTGGTAAGAAACGGACGTTGGAAGTGAAATTATAGGACCGCGTAGTCACGAAATAATAAAACTATTATCAGCAGACATTTAAACTTTCGTAGATAAAAAATTGATACGAAGCGAACACGGAACAATATCCGTTGTCGGATCCGTATCGAAATCGATGTTCATACTATTTTCAATTACTGCCACAAGTACGTACGAATAGAACGCAGAACACGAACTGGTCCTTGCATGTTAGTTTAAAATTTACATGTATTATTTAAGTAACCAATATAATTCAGTTAAAAAGATCTACTGAAAATCAATACGTCAAAAAAAATAACATTACGTTTTAGAGTAACTTGCCTGATATTTAGGGAAGGCGTTTGCTTGATTTTTAATTGTTCTAGAAATTTCTCACTATTTATTGTTATTTACCACCATAGATAATTTAATCATAAAATAATTATCACAACAAAACCGACAACTGTAAGATTTACCCTTTCCCAACACTAAAAATGTCATAGCGATATCTCTCATAGGGATGCAATTCATTCTGAAATATATCTATTATCAGATCGATTCAAATTGAAGACTGAAATAATCAATTCCCAAATATCGAGTACAATAAACTATTTCATTAAAATCGTTGGTTTTTATTTAGCCCATTTACATATAATTTATACTCATAAATATGAAGCCATTCAATGAAAAATCATACAAAGTACACTAAAATAATCTTTTATCATTTTAGAACAATTGTTTAGTGTTTTTCAAGCATGTCAAAATTAAAGGTATAAATTTAGAGCTTACACTCGAACTATCTCGAATAATGGGTCCATGGGTTATTTTGTATACTTATCTTTAACATCAGGTAAAATATAAAGTGATATAAAAGGACGGTTTTAACTTTCAAAGAGGCGAAAAATGTTGATTAACTAGGTAATTTGTCAAGTTTTTTTGATTGATTTAGTGAAATCTTGTTTTGGGTGTTATTGTAAATAACTAAACGATTCTTACGATAAGAGAAAAATCTAATCACAATTTTAGATTCTCTTGAGTAAATATTCGATTTCATGTTACATACTCATTTCAGAACATCAATCATAAACTCTTTAAAAATCGATTTTATTTTCAATTCTAGGTCGTATGCCTATTGTATGTTTACAAAATATGTATATAACCTATTAAGTAATTAAAAGTTTTTGAGCTGTTTTGTATAATAAGTTACCATTGTTTACTTGATAACTATGTCAGTCACTTTACATACCGACGTAGGAGATATCAAAATTGAATTATTTTTGTGAACATTGTCCGAAGGCCTGTGAAAATTTTTTAGCTTTGTGTGCAAGCGATTACTACGATGGGTTGTTTATTTCACAGAAATATAAAGGTAAGAAAATTCATGAAATATCAATCGAATAGCTAGCAACCACGTAGCATCGGCTATAAATTACAAATTTTTTACCTTTATTTATAATTAGGTATTGTGTACCTACATCAAATCCACACATGAAAAAAATAATTTATATAAGACACAAAAATAAATTAATTAGTCCATTTATTACAGTGAAACTGTTACAGAGGTTATTACAGAACTACAGACTATTAAAATGAAAAAAAAAAATAGATCTATTTATTAAATTATTAATAATGAACCAATTTCAGGGTTTTATTGTGCAAACTGGAGATCCTACAGGCACAGGTAAAGGAGGAACATCAATATGGGGTAGAAAGTTTGAAGATGAATTTAAAGAAGAATTAAAGGTATGAAAAAATAACTACATACCTATTTATTTGAAGTTACACCTTAGGTATAGAGATTTTCTTCATTCAAGTATTTTATATGTTATGTATGAGAAAGATGGATATGATAATTTGAAGAATTAATGAATCGTTGTTTATTTATATTAGCACACTTCAAGAGGGATGGTGAGCATGGCAAATAATGGACCTAACACAAATGGTAGCCAATTCTTCTTCACCTATGGAGAGCAACCTCATTTGGATTTAAAATATACACTGTTTGGAAGGTAGTATAAGGAATCATAAGATATTTAAAAAAATCCCTCTGAACTATCATGAAGTTAAATGTATGTATTTAGATATAAAGAACTTCTCTCTTACTGGGAGTATTGTAAGTAATTAGTCATTTAATTTGCACCCTAGATATAAAAAATAAAAAGAACCTATTAGTACTTCAAATTTTTTAAAACACCATCATTAATTGAATGAGTCTGTAAAAAATGTTAAACACATTCAAACAAGCAACATTCTGTTATATAACTGATAAAATTTTCAATTAAGTAATAGAATGTTTATCATAATGTGCTTTTATATAAACTTTGGTAGTTCTAAGCTAAGTATTTCAGTCTTATATCAGCTGAAGAAAGTTTCTGAATTTTATGTCAGCTAGGATAAATTCCACAGGATTTGTATGTCCTCCTCCTTATGATCAATAATAAGCAGAGCTTTTACAACCTCCCCCGTGATTAATGTAATCATCAGCATGATCTAGTAATCAAAAAAACTGGAATTAATAATCTATATAATATATTGCTTACAAAATCACTGATCAGATCCTTGTCTCTCAGGTTTTTTTTTACACGGATTAGACTCAGTGCTTTGACCACGATCTTACCTGATGTTAAGTGATGATATGATAACAAACTAAGCCTAGATGTACTGGTTCTCAAGTGATGCTGCCACAACACACCTGGTGACAGGCTTTCAAATTTAAGGGTGGTGGATGCTATGGTTTCCTCACGAAGTTTTCCTTCACCGTAAGCTCAAGCTGATTTTCGAGTTGGATAGGTGGGTTTTAACCTGCGTCCATTGGCGCTAAAACTGTTCGCACTAACAACTAAGCCTACATTGCTTCAAAAGGAATGTCATGAAAAGTATGCATACCATAGATCCCCCAACCCCTCCATGCTTATGTAATACTCTTTAACAGCTCCTAACAGCCTATGCGGAGACTCTTCTTCCTTTTTATTAACTTGTTCTAGCCTTTTTGAGCCTGTAGTTGTTTTACAATATCCATATTGTTTTATTAATCTTCAATACCCAACAAAGTGGTGACCATTTGCTGAGTGTTCCAAGAGAGTTGTTAAGATTTCAGAATTCATGCTCAGTCATGATATTCGATACACTGCACTTGTCCATAACAACTAAACTATATCATGTAAAACACCACTAAAATTACATAAAGTTATATACTACAAGTTAATGAATTAAAAACAAGGAACACAACTTGATAGTCTAAAATCACGCCAATAACTCTCATGCTAGGGCTCATACTGTTATGGCTTAGTACAAGTTACCATTTTGCAGCTGAGCACAATAAGCACAAAGCCCTTCAAATGTATGGAATTGGTCAGTTACAAAAAAAGACTTATGTTCTTTTTGCTTGTAATTTTCAGAATTATAGATGGATTTGAAGCACTTGATGACTTGGAAAAAATTGCAGTCAATCCTAAAACATTTAGACCTTTAACAGATGCAAGAATAACATCGGTCACTATACATGCAAATCCACTAGCAGGATGATCAAGACTAATACTATATTTACAAATAAGCGATTGTTAAGTTTTTCACTAAAGTGTAAATTATTATTATTAATATTGGTTGTATGTAAAACATAGTAATTGTGTCATCTGAATACTTTTTAAGGGTATTTACTATAGTTTTGGTAATATTAATAAAAGTATATAAAAATCGAACAACATTTATTGTTTATTGTTAAATAAACATTTACACAGCTCCTGGTTGCATATTTGATATCATAAATATAATTAATATTGCAGTTTGAACTTCAATTTTCATTATGAGTACCTTTCCTGTAAGTTGGTACCCATATGAAATAAACAAAAGTCTAAATTTATGTACTTAATCATTAATTATATTAATCCACACTGCTTCTATGCGTAACATAATATATATAGAACAAATTAAAACAAAGGTGGGTGTTAAGACTAGGAAAATTATCAAATATGATTTACAACAATAATTATTGTCCAGATACAGTTTTTATGAACACTAACAACTTTTAAGTGTAATATAACATACATAATTACGTCATTTATACATAGTGTTGAAGTGCATTTATTTTCTACCTAAGAAAATCTTTGGATAAAATAATGATAAAGTAAAAATATGACAGGTAAATTAAGAGGGTGATACAATGATAATATATCCTTCACAGATTTTAGATAACATTTGATAGACTTTATTGCAATCTTTGTTTGCTAGGGACCATACAAGCATTATGTTAGCAGAATTTTAGAAATAATTAAAAGTACTTAAATAAGTAAACATTGCTTACATATAGTCACCATTCAGACATCCTATGCCCCATGTCATCTAAAATATGCAAAACATAGACCCCTCTATTGGTGCTGACATGATTTTTGAAAGACTCCTATATTATTCAAACTTCAATAATTCAACAGCATGATTAGAATAATTATATTGGTGATATCAATCAATAATAATAGTTTTCAGTCTTAAAATAGAAGATTTTTTTGGTGATTTAGACACTTGGTGAACAACCAAAATGTTTAATGCAAATAATAGATTATGATTAATCAGTTTTCTAATTAACAATATATTGTCTTAGTTATGTGCTATTTAAATATAAATTATTAAGTACTTTAATATTTAGGTGCCACTTGCACTTGAAAGTGATCTTGAACTGTTCAGTTATTAAGATCTTCATACTTGATATAAATTAATTCCTCATTTTTTATATTACATCATTTCTGAACACATACTTTTACATTTGTTGTCAAATAATTTCAAGTTTTATCGCAGAAGCTTCATTTATCATTGTCAAGAGATCATTACTATGTTATTTGGTAGTAGTGCTCAGTAGTCAAAATACATCATTTTTAATATTATATTTCAATAATATTGTTTGAATTTTATGTTTCTAAATTATAGAAATTGTCATCTACTGTATATTCTGGTTCTTCCTCTTTTTTAATTTCAGTCTCAGATAACTTTTCATGTAAATTATCAGTAAAATGTGATTTTATGTGAGCAACTAGGTCAGCTTTTTTCTCAAATGTCGCTCCACATTCAATACAAGGCATATTCATAACCAAACACTCATGGGTCTGTTCGTGTTTATCAAGTTTGTCCTTCTTAGTAAATTTTTTATCACATTGATTACAAGAGAAAGGCTTCATGCCTGTATGAAGAGCTGCATGACGATCAAGTTCTCTTTTACGAGCAAACTTTTTAAAACATATCTTGCATTGGAAAACTCTGGACCCCATATGGGCAATGGACACATGAGTTTTGTAAGCATCTAAAGAAGAAAATCTTTTAGGACATTGGTGGCATTTAATATTTTTGGGCCGATTTTTATTAACTTTCTTTGGTGGAGATATTGGAACTTGTTTATTTGTAGCACCAGAACTCTTTTGGATTTTTGTAAAAAACTACTCTCTCCTGATATATGATCTGGTATTCTAGGTAAATCATAATTAGTAGTTGCAGACTCTGTATGCATATCTATGGGAGAAGTCATAATATTACTGAAAGGATTTATACTTACAACCATATCATGAGTTTCTTCAGTTTTATCAAATGAATGACATTTTTCAGAACCAATTGCTTCATGACGAGCTTCATGTTTTAACAATTTATCCCTTCTCCTAAATGTAGCAGGGCATCTGTGGCAGGAGTATGGTTTAATACCAGAATGAACTAGCACATGTCTTTGTAGATCTGCTTTTGCAACAAAACTTCTTGGACAAAGAGGACAAACATGAGGCTTGTGTCCTGCATGTATTCGCAGATGTTTACTCAAGTTTGTGTTACGAGAGAAACTCTTTAAACAAAATTGACACTGATAAGGTCTAATACCTGTATGAACAATAGAATGCTTTCTCAAATCTGACCGTCTACCAAAGCATTTATCACATTCAGGACAGTTATAAGGTTTATCATTTCCATGTATTTGTTTTGCATGTTGCACATATTGAGTTCTTTCAGCAAACACAACACTGCACTCAATACATTTATATGGTAAGTTTGGATTATGGAACATCTTCTCATGTTCTTTACATTTCTCTTGTGAAATAAATGCTTGATCACAATATTGACACATAAAAACATTTTTAAAAAACGAATCTTGACTAATTTCTTTTTCAGGAGTATTACTTCTCTCAATATTATCTTGTTCTGCTGTTTCAACAGTGTCAGATTCTTCTGATGAATCATAGTCCAGGCTAGGGTCTACAACCATGACTACACTGTCTTCTACAATAAACTCTTCATTTTTAGATTTCAGGAGATCTGCATTGTTGTAATTGTATTCAGCAGGTTCCGGGGTTGTCTCATCTATTTCATTATATTGTTTTGTGATTTGTTTTAGTCTGTTCTCACTTTGAATACACTGAAGTTTAAATTTTGAACATTTTTCTACTTTGAATAAGCACTTGTAACAAATCCTTCCTGGTAGGCCGTCATTAGGGTCAATCTGTCAAAGAAAATAACAATTTAAAATTGTACATGGTTCAATACTAAGTAAAATAATCTAATAAGGTAATTACTTACTCGTAGTTCCAGACATTCAGCTATTTTAGAGGTTATGGATATATTTGTTTCGTCGTCAGGCGCTGCCCCGAATATTGAGGTACCAAACGAGCTCTTGTTCAAGCAAAGACGACACAGGGCGTGGAAGTTTGCTATTATATAGGAATCTTCCATTTTGTGCACAGTCTTAGATAGAAACCTTTAAAGTCACCGCGCTTCTGCAGTACAAACATATAACACAAATGACGGCACATAGACTTTGTATTGTTTTTAAAAACTAATTCACAATGAATAATTTACTATTATTAAAAAAACTTGATGACGTTTGGTGCAAGGAGGCTGGCGACTCGCGCTACGCAACTGTTCGATCCGAAGGAGCAACTGGGGCGATGTCCGCCAGGGCTGCGCTAGCGGAATATTTCACATCGCCTGCCTCTGCAATAACTTGCTGATGGTCAGATGGTAGTAATCATTAAAAAATAATGTGTAGATATCAAATTTTGAAGTCTGTACATTGATTACGTTGATAGGAATAAAAAATAAATATCTAAATAAATACAGGTAACTACATTTTTTTTATGTTACTTCAAATTCTAAAACCGCGCTAATTTTACTGAAAAACATCAAGCTTTTCTCTTTTGTGTAAAATTTGCGTTACCAGTGGTTAATATGATCAATTACATTATTTACCAATCATAAGCCTAATACCATTAAACAAAATTTCTTCAAAGAAAACAAACTGCGTAATGTTGCTAGTTATTGTCCATTTTAAAAAGCCTTTTTATAAAAACTAAAAAAAGGACACTTGAAATATTACAGAGACATGAAAAACTAAGAGCAAAGACATTTAATAAATGAATTATATGAACATTTACCAACCACATTTTTTCTTGTGTTGGTGTGCTTTCTTTGCTGATTTACTAGATCGATATTATACAAAATACATTGATCCATCAAACCAGACCAAGGATGATCTTAATAATCTTATCGACATTCATATAGATTGATTTTTTTATTCGTTGTATTATTATATAAAGTGGTATGTAAAGAGAACCTTCGGTCTCATATGTATTTGACATATTTTTATTTCGATTTTATTTATTTGATACCTTTGTCTAAATTTAATTCAATTGTTCTTGTAACACTACAGTTTTTTTTCATTTTCAGTCAATTGATAAAGATGATACCATAATATCTATATTTTTTCATTTTTTAAATATCAATGAACAGGTAGACGGGAGGTATGTAGAACAGGTCCGTCTGATGGTAAAAGGTCACCAGGAGTATTATCGATGCGTTGCCGATCTTGGAGAGCGTTTTAAGTCCGTTTTTGAAGAGTCGGATGTCGTAGTCTTGTGGGAAGACTGTGGTGGGTAACCCATTCCACAGTGTTAGCGTACGTGATTAAAAGTATCTGGAGTACCTTACGGCTATGTTTAAGGGTGTTGGGTATGAGTATCCAGCCAACGGCGCGGCGGAGGGTACTGGATTGGAATAGCGACGAAGGTACTATATCGAAAAGTTACATAGGGAGTACATAGGGTAGAAGTCACATAGAGATCCGCTGCCTCTGCAAAGCTCCAAAGAATCTAGACCGCATGTTAAACCTGGGTTACCAACGAAACCCATAACACATCTTTGCATGGAGTCAAGCGGAGAAAGCTAGTAAGCAGGAGAACCGGCGCAAATATGTGAGCAAGTACACCTTGTGAGGTCGGACTTGTGCTTTAAATAGCACAAGTCGCTATTTTGGTGTTAGGTACATTTTTTTTATTCTTTTTTTTTTGAAGTGGGAAATGCATTACGCATTCCCTTTGCCATCTTTAATCCGGGATGGACTCCCAGATTAGAAGTGGCAGGGGGGGTATGTGGGATTCGTCCGATGTGAAGCACCAAGAATACACTGGCGCGAGGTACATAGTTTGAGGTACGTAGCGGCCAATTTGGCCTTGCGTTCCAAGTAATTCAGAAACTGTACGCTGTTGGATATGCTGAGGCCGAGAATCCCGATACTGTTTGAGATCTTGAGAGGTGTGCCCTGAAAATTTGTTGCTACAAAAAAAAATGTGGTAAAAGCGCAGATTTGTGTCTTTAAGAGATTAAATTGGAAGTGGTTTGCCTCTTCCCAATCAAAGGCCCTATCCAAACATCCCTTCAACCCCAGAAACAAGTTCGGTCCGATTTTGCTACTCTGATGCTCCTGTCAAACAACCTGCCAGATAACTTGAACACCCATTGGTGACAGCCTTCAGGTATACAGTATGATCTTAGTTTAAAGACAACAGCCTTATGCCAAACTATGTTAAAAGCCGTCGTGATGCCCAGGCGTACTGCCAAAGCTTCAAACTTACTTTTTATACGTTTAGCCCATTTCTGAGTGAGATAAACAAGAATATCAGCAGCTGAACGACCATGGCGATCCTCAAGTACTACTTCTAGAATTTTATGTTGTTTGCTTGCTGCATCACTTTAGAAAGAAGGGAGGTAATCGCAATGTGTCTGTAATTAGATGAATCTGTTTCCAAGAATAGGGAACCTGGCCAGATGAGTAACTAATTCCGAACAATCGCAGTAGGATAGGATTCAACTCAGGAGCACATCTTTTTAACACTATGTATGGAATTCCTTCAGACCTATTCGACTTAGTCACTTCTAGGAAAAATAGAATACGCCGACCGCTGTTTGAGTGTAGCGGATAAACGTAGCCCGATGCCCGTATTATTATAGTATATACATTCATATCTATTTAGTTAAAAAAATCAAGTTTGTTTATTAGTATAGATATAGAAGGAAAGATTATTTAAATTGGAAATACTTATAATTAAATTATTATTATTACATTTAATTTATGGAAAACGCAATCTAAACAATTAAAATACATGGTACAAAACATATATACAGATTCTGAGTACCTATATAGTATGTATATTTAATGTTTATCATTTAAATATTTTATTTGTGACAGCGCAATCTGTTACGTATTTTGACTCCACACAGGCTTGAGCCGTTTTTCATCGAATGATAGTCCCTGGTCGCAGCTAAGTAGGCGAGGGAATCCATGTTGGCACGCTATATAGTTGTCACAACTATTCGAGTACCTGTAATTGGGTGTTCATTTTTCATATTTGCTCAGTAAGGTGATTTAATCAGGAATGAGGAGATCCGCAGAAGAACCAAAGTAACTGTCCAAAGATTTCCCAACTTAAAGTGAAAGTGGGCTTTGCATATTGCTAGTAGAACCGATGCTCGATGGAGCCAACGGGTTTTTGAATGGGTTCCTACCTCGTACCGGAAGACGTAGCGTGGGTAGGCCCCCACCACAACAAGGTGGGCCGACGATTCGGTGAAGGTTGCGAGAATCTGATATTTTATTTATAAAATTATTTTTGCTTGAGTTTTTAATCATGCGAAACACCGTAAGGAAACCTTAGCATGGTGGTAGTACCAATAGGTGTGTTACAGCAGCACCTCTTGACAACCAATAAAAGGCTTACTGTGCTTACCAAGTTGGACCACATCTTCACTTAAGATCAGGTGAGATTGTGATCCAAGCAATGACTCCTATACCTATACGATATAAAAAAAACATGAACATTAAAATAAATTAAAACGACAAGGCAGCTTCTTCCTATAGTGTTTTTAAACACCATTAGGACGAATATATTATATTATTCATAAATGTATAATAATGATAAAGTGCGATGATGGCGCAGTGGATAGTAAGGCCAGATAACGCGTCAATGGACGCGGGTTCGAGCCCACTTCTCCAACTTTGAAATCAGCCAGAGCTTTCGGTGGAGGGAACACTCTGAGGAAAGCATGCATGGTGGTACGGCATTCTTTAATAATGCCTGCCTGGGTAGCTAACACACTCAAGTTTGAAAATCTATCGCCAAATACCAATAAAGGTGTGTTCCGGCAGCATCATTTGAGGCTCTAGGATCTAGTACCTCTAGGCTTAATGTGTTTACCACCCTAGACCAAGCGACACTTAACATCAGGTGAGATTGTGGTCAAAGCACTGAGCCCATACCGTGTAAAAAAAGTGTGTTTAAATTCAGGAGATCTGAAAGTGAATAAGTGCGTGCATTTAGTTTAGCTTTTGAAACTAAAATAACATAGCTGACGTTGCAATAACATATTCATAATAAGTAGGTATGAGTAACTGGTACGTATGGCACTGGTAGGTATGAGTAGGTAAAAGTATACTGCCTCGAGGGCGCAGTTGTGTTACGGTACGACTGTCGTTCTGAGGTCTCGGGTTCGATCCCCGGGTCGGGTCAAGTGATATTGGGTTTTTCTACTCAGTATCATCCCGGAGTCTAGAAATTTGAGTTCGATATGGCGACAGGCTCGCCCTCTGTCACATCTGGGACGGAACTAAGCTCGGCGAAATGAGGGTGGTGTAGTTCGCTATTTCACCTCTGCCTAACCCTTCGGGGATAACCGGCGTGGTCTTATGCTATGTTATGAGTAACGTAATTATAAAATTTGAAACATTTAAAATACATACTTGTACATGAAGATGGTATCATAAAATTCTGAAGCCGGTGTAGGACATTTAAAATTTTTGAATGCTGCAAATATATAAAAATGAAATCCAATAAATTATTGAAGTAACTATTACATAGGTAATTTTTTATAAAATTACTAAATATATTTTTTACGTACTTTCTAAAAGTCAGTAAATTATTAATAATAAATGTCTTCTTCAGACTTTATATTTTCTTTTAGTAGTGTTTTAGACGTTCATAAGCGCCTTCTTAGGACCTAAATTGAATAAAGATTTTTTTGATTTTGATTTTTTAAGTTAAAATTACTGGACCAGTGAAAATAATCTTTACCAATGACGCTTAAAATAGTAATCATAGGATTTATTGGACTTAATATTTCTTTGTTAATAAAAATACATACACGGCAATTTATTTGATTGATCAATTGATTCAACCGAAAGACGTCAACAGCTGGATTTAGGTCTCCGACTAGAAGCAGAGGAATTGCCATAATCGCCACGCTTGACTGGCGGGTTAACGGTTAAATATACATTCACATAATATTATTTAGGACTAGCTGTGTGCCTACGGCTGCGCCCACGTTTTAAATATTATTCACTAATTTTTTTTTATACTGAACCCTAATTATTTTCCTAATATTTTTTTAAATCCTAAGTTAAACTAATTTTATTTCTCATAAATTCAAGCATTTGCCCGTTAAACTGTGTATTAAATCGGATTTAATTACATTATTATGAGTTTTCATTTTTTTTTACGCGGGACCAAAAGTCAATTGGAAATCAATGTTATGTTCCTTATGTTAAGTGGAGTAACTTAAGCTATCTACCAAATAAAGTCCCGTCAAAATCCGTCAGGCGTTCCGGAGATTACTCGGAACAAACAGATAGACATACAGACAAAAAACTTAAAAATGGTATTTTTGATGTAGGTATCGTATATACATACATATCTATTAAGTAAAAAAAAAATATGAGATTGCAAACAGACACTCCAATTTTAATTATAAGTATAGATAGATTACGATAACTAACCTTCTGGGTTACAACTTGGTACGTTGATAGGCCAATCGCAGCTACTAGTTATATTGTTGAAAACGAGACCGTAAGGGCAATTCATAATAATTCCAACTCCCTCTTGACACATCATATACTTGCTGCAATCATCATCGATCACAGAGTATAAACCATATTTTCCAGGACATTCGACTGTTGGTAATGTAGGTTCTGTAAAATAAATATACTTTGAATTTAATAATGAATTCATTCAATATAATAAGTGCTTGAAATTTCTAGTTTAACTGTAGTTAGAAAAGTCATTGTTGATTTAATAATGACATTTTAAAAATCACAACAATATTAGCAATAGTTAGTTACGTTGGAACTTTGTTCTTAATATACGAAACGAGTTTGAACCTTAAAAGGTATTTTTATTACCAGGCCCATGTAAATGATGTTTTAAAAGTTAAAACTAACCACATTTAAGAATATATAATGAAATCAAACGCGTATAAAAAGTAATTTCATCAGAAAAATGGAGAAGTTGAGATATTCTAGAGATTTGAATATTGAAAACTCTTTTTCGTAACGAACATGAATGTTTTATTGCTACCTAATTATGTTTTTTCAATAAAAATCAAATCAATTAAATAAACTGTTTATAGTAAATATCATAAAAACTACATACGCAATGCGGAGCCAACAGCACAGTTCGCTTCAGATGGGTAAGAGCAAGGGTAATCTGGCCATATAGTGTCCTTTTTGAATTGACGACCGAAAGGACAAATTTTCTTCACAGGAACATATTCCTGAAAAACAAGTCGTATTCTATTTTTATTTCGTTCCGTAAAAATATAATATAGCATTGATACATACCTTGCACTCAATATATGAATCACATTCGTTGACGGTTGCATAGTACTGGTTTGGTCTATCGCAATTGAAATTCACCAATGTTTGTATTGGTTTAAATGACGTGGGTGGCGGTCGCGGCGTTATGGTTGTAGCCTGTGACGTCGATATGTATGGCTGTGATGATGTTTGTGTTGAATAAGGAGTCATGGTTTTCAAAGACGTTGTGATGTGTTGTGTAGTTGTTGTCGGATAAGGAGTTGTAGTTGTCGATGGCTGTGTTGTTCTTGTCGTTGAATAAGGTGTTGTAGTTGTTGCCTGTGATGGCGTTGATGTCAAATGAGAAGCTGTAGTTGTTGGCTGTAATGTCGTTGATGTTGAATAAGAAATAGTAGTTGTCGGCTGCAACGTTGTAGTTGTTGATTGAGGTGTCGGAGGAGTCATTAATTCAGACGGTGTTCTTGGTCGTAAACTTGTAGTACTCCATTGTGTTGTAGTCGATAAAGGTGAAAAGTTACCGTCTTTTGTTGTGTATCTGGTTGCGAATGGCGTTGAATATTTTTGCATGGTAGTCCGTTTTACCACGGTGTCTGTAGAACTAGGCATCGTAGGAGTTGGGAATGTTGTCGGCAGAGACTGTTGGAGCGATATTGGCCGAGCTATGAAGATTGGTTGTTGTGTAGGTTGTGTCTGTGATAAAGACGGCGATTGGTATTGCGGAATCCCGGATGATGGTAATGGTGGCAAAGCAGGAGTTATTTTACGTTCAAGAGCAGGCGGTCGGTTTATAGAATTATGAAATCCTGAAGATTGGCTAGCAGGAATTGAATTATACATTGGAATTTGTTGTTTTTGTTGAACACCATTCGTGGATTCCGTTATTGACAATGGTGGGGCTTGATCAATAGGATACACAATTATTATTTTTTCGGTAGTTGTGTCTGCTGATTCACTAGGACCAATGTCTTCTGTGGGTTTTAATGTTGGTGGTAGACGTGGCGGATACGAGATTCGTATAATTGTTTCTTGTTCATCGTCAGGTGATGACACTGATGAAACAACGACAGATGGTTGAGGTATTCTTCCCGGAGGAAATGGTAAAGGAGGTCTGGAATAATTTCTTGAATTAGCTGAAATAGAAACAGGTTGCTGTGTATTGTTATAATATGTACTTTTTATATTTCTTAGTTTACTATGAACTGGTTTAACGTGATTTGCCTCAGTGGGAATAAACTTCTGATCTTGTTTTTCATAATAATTTGGATGTTGTTGTTCTTCAGATGAATTTGAAATTAGATATATCAAGGTCGGTTGTATTAATGCGTTTATTATGAAAATAAGAATGAGTAATAAACAACACATCGTCACTTACCATTGTGTAGTAGCAATAGGATTATTAGAAATAATTTTAATGGAAACATGGTTACTCTCTGTTTCAACGCATAAAGTTAACTATACACTGCTATGACAGTAAGAGCGATAAGAGTTTTAAATCAATCATTAACAGTAATTGATGTAATAATTAATTTCAAGTTTATTTTATTAACTATTAACATATTTTTATATAGTTTAAATAGATATTAACTATGAAAGTGTGGTTAACCGCATTAATTTAAAGTGATTTTAATTGAACTGGTTTGTTTATCCTGTTATAATTTTGATTTAGTTTTATATATTTTTATAGCTAATTTTTTACTAGCTAGTGCTAGCTACGTTCACATAAACTTTAAGTAATTATGTTGTAAACATAAATATCACTTTATATAGATACTCAAATAATGTGTTTCGAACATAACCTCAAAAATAGCAAGTGAAAACTAGTTAATAAAAAAGTTATGTACGAAGGATTATCTTTACTTTAGATTTCTAGGAAAATATTAATGAAGGTGTTATATACAGTTTTTTTTTTCTCGATAAATAAACATACTTAAATTTTTATTTATAATATTATAGTTTTCTCTCTTCCTAATAACATATCTACATGAAAATTAAAATAATTTGACATATTTATGGTCAAAGGAGCGTTATAGTATATTATTAATATAAACAACTTAACTTAAATAAAAAAGAGAATAGTGTCTATAGTACTTGAGGAAACTCATTATTCTGAACATTCGTTTCGGTTTAGCAATTTTCAAGAACTCTTGTTGAATCGGAACAAGACTCAACTGCGGTAGCACTATCGACACTCACTTAATCCTGAGAAGTAATTAGCTTAATTTTGACAAGCCTCAGGTTTCACGGTCCCTGTTGAGTACCTCAAAATTGCCACCAGGCGATAATAATTACAGGCTTTAGGTTAATTTATATTAGGTGGTGAACCTATTTGTTATTTTATGTAGTATAATAAAAAACACGAAGAATGTATTTTGTTTTACTTACCTATATAAACGAGTAAAATCAATTTCTTTAGGAATATCGTAAGTTTTAAATTTGTAAAAATTACCAGACGCTGACATTAATAACTGCCGGCTTCTTTTCTTCTTTAAAATGGTGGGAAACCGAAGTGGCTAATCATCATATCCATGGATCATCTTCCACCATATCCCTGACCAAGATATGTAACCTGCAAGTAGACTTATGCTTGTGTTTTGTAACCGCCTTAAGACATTTTATAGGCTATTTGAACCAATAGGAATTGAGTCAATGGGATTGGCAACACTAGACTATTATTTATATCTTTTACCTTTTAGAAATAATTCTCCTCTTTGAACTTGTTGTGTTCGTATATCTTTATGGTTAGAGACATCAAGTACATTTACCTAATACCTGAGCCAATCTAAGTATTGTGCCAAAAAAAAAACCGCGCTTGCGAGCCATTTAGTACAAGCTTACACTATAAGAAACATATTAAACGATCTACGATCGAGTACATGCTGCCACCAGTGTTGGAGTGATTGCTTTTTTGGGTCTATATATATATATATATCTCTGGTTAGAATAACAAGATAGATAATGCGAACACAGTTAAATATGATTTCAACTTACGTGATTTGTCCCGCTTACTAGTTGCGCTTTATAAATAAATATAAAATTCTATAAATAGAATATGTATGTACAATCAATCTACATTAATAACCGATCTGTCGGCTACTGCCATTAACGTTATTGATAGGATAGTAATTATACAAAACAATATCATTTTTTTGATTAAGCGTCTAAATTACTAAGCATTATTACAAAAGTAATCAAAGAAAGCTATGGATGGAACTATACTTAGAATTTCAATGTATTTCAATTAGCAAGTAGTCCAATTAATGGTCTGAATATTTCCAGTACTGATTACTAGCATGAGATAACGTCAGTATTTACTAGCACTACATTTTTATCATCTCTGTAAGCTTTTATGAATGCAGTAGTAGGTTTGCAGTCATATCATAACATATTAATTTTTTGCCCCCAGATATTGGCGCCGCGGGCAATTGCCCGGCTTTTCCTCCCCTGGAGTGATACAGAGGCAGGTCCACAAACCTTCGATCCTTCCTATTCAAACAATCATAACACTTGTGCAGATCATATTAAATTAAGCTTGCAATATATTTCATTTCTCATGCTCAAGCGTTCGTCGTCATTGTAAAATTTACATAATGTTTGGAATCGTGGGGTACGTTTATTGTGGTACCTTTGAATGATGGCTTCGAATACTATAGTTGTCAATTCAATCACAATAGACCTTATTAATTCGTAATGATAGAGTACTTCTCAAACCTACAGAGCTCCTCTTTTTAATAATAACTCGGTATCAGTTAGTATACCGCTGTACCCGATTTAAACTGATCTTTAATACATGCCCAGCCGAAGTAATCTATATTTTTTTAGTGCAATTTAGAACCTTTAAAAATAAAGAACATATGAATTTCTATCTTGTTGAGTTACTTCTTACTTCATTATTATAATTACAATTAGCCCTTAACAGATCTGCACAGAACTTAATATAAGCTTACTATATTGTTATAAATTTCTTTACATTTTTTTACACTGGGTCGATCTTAGATATTTATATTCTTATTAGCTATAACATGTAAATATATTGTGTTATAGTGCAATATAAAACACCCTTTTATTTCTTTCAAATCATGTTTATTGTTGCAAATAGTTTAAGTATTTACCAAATTTATAACACAATGTTTATTCTTAGTTTTAGAAACTAATTTGATCTTCACTTGTACTCATCATGTATTTATTAATTTGAAATGAAAAAAAAAAATAGGTACATTTTATTAATGCTATTTATTAGTAACTTTATGAAGTCATACAAATTATCTGAAAAAATATTACAATTAGATGGCTTTGGTAATGGAAAGTAATAATTAATTAATTTATTCTAAAATTTGTCATATATCTACTTAGTTCATATTTAGTAGGTTATTGATAATAAGGAGTTACAAAATAAAACAATGTACACTTAATGTAAAAAGAAATGAAATACTTGAATGTAACTTGATACTTTAATACCCTATAAATTTATAAAACGATAATTTTGGAATTCATAAAGTATAAGTTAAATTAATCTGTTTTGTTATTCAGATTATTGGTTGTATTCGCATTTGACGAGGTCCGAATCCACGCAACGCCCCGTGTTGACGTCAAACGAAAGGCCGGAGTCACAAGACAGTAGACGAGCACGGCCGCGCTCACAAGCGAAGAAATAGTAGCAACTGCCCTCATATCTGTAATCGATTTTTAGACTAGAATTTGATCACAATTGTCTGAAAAACTAGATATTTTTGATTGCAAAAATCCATTGTAAATAAATATATATTTTGTTTGATATTAAACTTTACTAATCCCAAAAGAAATGACAGTTGACGATCAAATTTAAACAAAATAATTATTGTTCAATTCTTTTGAATTCTAGCTTCTACTGTTTAGTCATAATGCGTCCATTTTTGATAGGTAACATAAAGTGGTAGGTAAAATAATGTGTAGTTGTAAAACACTTCTTTAAGGGAATAGTGTGCGATTGTGTGGGATGATATACAATATATGAATACGAGAGAATTTGAGGTTATCAAGTAAGCATTAAAATATACCCAATACTTGCATCAAAATGTTTTCTTTATACTGTGTGTTATAAGGTATAAATCCATTTTGATCTCTATGTTTCTTGTTCAGGGATGTAATTAATTTATATGAAACTAACTGATATTCTAAAAAAATAACTTTGAAACTTTTTTTTTCTTTTTCTTCAAATTATTAATAATGGTTATAGCCGAATTTCCATCATAGAAAGAACACTAGTAGATAAAGATAAGTGGTAATGTAGAAAATTATTTATGTACTAAATAAAACGATAATTACCTGTAATTTTGAACGATGTCAAGAGGGTTGCCGTCAAAATCGAGTGGTGCGGCCGGGCACTTGAAACCGAGGAATTCTGAAATTAAAATTTAGAAAATCAGGATTAAGCAAAGAACATTTCGTTTATAAAATAATGTTAATTATAATACATTGAGGTTAATTTTATAACTCACGTTCAATATCGCAAGACGGGACGAGGTCTGGCCAATCGCAGCGACTGATGCTAGGGTTGAAAGCTAGACCGGCAGGACATTCCATGTCGATGGCTTGACCGGCGACACACATACGGTAGAAACTGCACTGAGCAGCGCTGGTGTTAGGCCGCGGGAAGAAACCGTATTGGTGTGGACATTCGCTCGTGGGTTTGGCGGGTTCTATATCGTAAAAGCAAACAAAGTTACTAACTATTGGAATGTCATACTACATAAGTGCAATGATAAATTATTCAATCACTCTTGTAATTTAAAATTGCTTATTGTGAAATGTAACTTACGGACGGTTCCGCGTCCTACGCAAGGAACGTCCATTGGATATCCACAAGGGTAAGCAGGCCATTTAACATCTTGATCGTAGCGGAGACCATCTGGGCAAGACATTCTGGTCGCAACGTAATCCTAGAAAATACGATGAACTAATTTAAAGGGCATTCAATAACGATAATAATAAGGTGATTCGAAGTAAATAAAGAAGGACATACTGGTTGATATCCTATTGACATTGTTTATTGATAAAGAATAAGATGGCGTATTTTACTATTGTATAAAGTTTACAGGCAGACCTTGTCATAAGTCAGTTTGTACTGTTTTGTGAAGAAATTTGAAGCGACGATGGCGCAGCGGGTAGTGCTGCTGGATTCAGGGTCAATCGACGCGGGTTCGATCCCACCTATCCGACTCTAAAATCGGCCTGAGCTTTCGGCGAAGGAAAACATCGTGAGAAAACCATAGCATAGTGGTAGGGCATTTTCTAATAAAGCTAGGTAACTGAGGGTGGTGTCTGAAGTTTGAAAACCTGTCGCCAAATACTAATAAGTTTGTTCCGGCAGCATCACTTAAGAACTAATACCTCTAGGCTTAGCGTGTTTACCATTCTAGATCACATCGTCACTTAACAACAGGTGAGATTGTGGTCAAAGTATTGAGTCTATAATAAAAAAATACCTTCGAAATGGTAGTAACTTTGTTTGGTGAATGAAGGGATGTTGATGATGGCTTTGAGGTGATAGAATGATGTTAAATTTTACAGAGAGTTTTTGATGAAGGTAAATGCCTTGAATCCATAGCGTCGTAGCAACTAGCAAGGTATTTTCTAATGCTCACCTAGGTAGCTACTATTTTAAAACTGTAAATCTGTTCCGAATCACATGTACGTGTGTTTTAGCATCTCTTTGGACATATTGTTTCTTAATATTATGCTAAATTTTAGGACTCAAACTTATACTGTAAGAAATCAAAAAATTCTTTTATACGTACTCTGCATTCTATGTAGGCATCGCAACTGGTATCGCTTTTGTAATAACCATTTCGAGATAAGCATTCCGCACTTCTCAGCGGATCAGACTTTGTTTGCCCGTTACCTAAATTTAAAAGTAAATAGACACTTCAAAATGTGCTAGTAAAATATTAATAAAAATAAAAAAAATGATTAAGTCCAGTTACTTACACGAGACTGCTAATAAAGCTACAATGCACAGGAAGTAGATCATTTTGTTATGATGTTTGCTTCTTTACCGGTCTACTGTACTCGACTGATATTGTGTCATTATAAATTTTACAATTTATACTAAAGTAAGTCATCAATTTCTAATAAGTTTTAAGTTTTTTTGAAATTATGGTAAAAATATTGCGGTTGGGCGAGTAATTAAAATCAGATTATATAGAAAACACTTTTACTATGTTATAGACCTATACTAGATATACATTCTGACACTGATTTTATGAAGAGATAATGGAAACAGTTGCTAAAGTATAACAGATGTATTAAAATGGATCCTAAGAAATATTAGGGTTTTAGTTTGATTTGATTTAAGTTCTTATAATTTTAAGATTCGAATTGAGTATAGAAAAACAAATCTATTTAATTCATAAAAACTTTACTATTATTACTACTTACAATTCAATAGTAGTTTTTTTTTTATTACTAGCCAGGACCGACACAGATGAAACGAGGCTAGCGGTTGCTCAGACTGCCAAAAGTAAACCAGAGTTTTGTTACACATTTATATAATACACTCATTAAATTTGGAAGACCAATAGACTAACACATGTGAATATTACACGTTTCCAACAATTTTTGCTTACATACATATCGATCGGAATTATAATTAAAAAAAATTAACAATTCAAAATTGCACTTTCCGATTTCTGGAAATAATATACATAAAGGCAGGCAAATATTATTTTTGCCCGGAGCGGCTAAATAACTAGACCGGTCACCGTTATCAGTAACAATTGTATGAAAATTGACTAGATTACAATAAACTTATATTATACATCTGGACGGAACTAAAACGAATTTGTTTTATTATTTTTAATTATTTTCTTTTTGTTCATTTTTTTTTCCTCTTTGCTTTAATTTCGTTAAATTCGAGTTCCTTAGCTAGACGCTGTTGCTCTTCCTCTTTGGTTCTGGCTGCGTGGATTTTAAGTTCCTCAGGGCATTCCGGTACTTGGTCGGCAGATATACACGAAGAGGTTAGTTCATCGAACGCTGAATCACCACCGCAATACAGAAGTCGGGGATGGCCGTCGACGCAGATGAAATACTTTTGGCAGTTCGTGTCAGACCTGTTTCAACGTTTATTTTATTTTATTAGAGTCCAAGAACGGTTACGCCCGCTGATAGGTGAGAATCTCATCAGCATGAGTCACCATCATTACGCCGCCCACATCTACTACGGCTAAAGTTAAGTAGGTGGACATACACTGGCTGCTTCTGGAACCTGACGCGTCTTAACGTGCCACAGTGATGGGTACACCCATCAGTTACTACTATCTTTACATAACTACATTACAATTAAGTGTATCGAATGACACCACAGATTTTCGAGGTAGCTGTATATACACGTAGTTTTTTTAACTAACCTAGCTAATGATGTTAGCCGGAAGGGCCTTTACAGCTTCATTGTAACTTTGAGGGCGAGAGCTGAAGATACTCGCCGCAAAAGGTAAATAGCTCAAAGGCACCAAAGTGGTATGAACCTCGGCTTGGCCGTTACCTGTGTTATACACGTGGTACGCTAGGAAATGTTTATAAGGTATTTTAATCTATCCAAATCCCATAGTAATTTGTTTCGGTTTTTTTTTTTTTTTTTTTTTTTTTTTTTTTTTTTTTTTTTTTTTTTTTTTTTTTTTTTTTTGACCTAGCTAATGCTGTTGACCGGAAGGGCCTTTACAGCTTCACCGAACTTTGGGGGCGAGTGCTGAAGGCACTCGCCGCAATAAGGTGACTAGCTCAAGGGCTACCAAAGTGGTACGAACCTCGGCTTGGCCGTCACCTGAGTACTCAAGACTCACTCGCGAGTTGTATCCTAGCTAATCTTTATTTTTATTTACATAAAAAAAAAAAAAAAGGTTCCTTACAGGACCTATGTACCTTGCATGTTATGCATGAGTGTGTATGGAGTGTTGTGCGTGTAATTGCTCAATGCGTGGGCAGTGTTACTGTATCGCGCTGGCGGCGACGTCAAGAGCCTCCCCAGTTGGGGAACGAGACACGTCTTGGGTCGCCGCCTGAGGGGGACCCGGAGTGTGTGCGGGAGCAAAGTTAGCCGCCTGTCCCCGGCGGCGGGAACGGCGGTTTCGCGGGCGTGGGCGCTGGCACGCATTCGTACGAGGTAAAGGAGGAAAGATCCTATTACTACGGGTTATGGTATCGTCGCGGCACGATAAGATTCTCTGCGGCCGACGTATACGACGCGGCTTGCGACCTGGCAAGTACGAGACGGCTCGCACGATGAGGGGGTTCGAGTGTGTCTCTGCGCGTTCGAAGAAAAGCGCGACACTGGGTCTTGAAAACGGACCTAATGGAGGGCAGGTTGAGATCCCTGTGTAAATCCACAGTTCTCTCGAACCATTGGGCACCTACTGCCTTCCTTACAAAGCGATTCTGAATCCTTTGTAAGGCGTGCATGCGGGAACGAGTGATGTGTCCGAAGACAGGTGCGCAATACGTGATGATGGGTCTGACCACCATCTTGTATAGGGTAATCTTATGGCGGAGTGCCATTTTGCTCTTGCTGTTGTAGAGCGGATAGAGACGACCTAGCACCATGGAGGTCTGGCGCTTCACTTTCTTTATGTGAGATTTGAAAGAGAGTCTGTCATCTAATTGAACTCCTAGGTACCTGACTTCGGAGGAGTATGGGATTTCAGTACCCGCGTACTGTATGGGCTTGGGAGGGTCTTCCCTAAGTTTACGGCTTCTAGTGAATAATAACGCGGCGCTCTTACTCGGGGTTTATCGCGAGACGCCATTTGAAATACCAAGCGCTGAGTTGGTCGACAGCGTCTTGGACGTATTTACGTAAAACTCTTTTCTTACGAAAAGCGAAATATATGACGGTGTCGTCCGCGTATAGACCTAACTGAACTCTTCCGAGATCAGGGAGGTCCGCTAAGTATAGGTTAAAGAGGACAGGCGCCAGAATGGAACCTTGGGGGACTCCTGCGCGTATGGGGGGGGTGGGCTATAGAGAGAGCGCTCTCTACTCTATAGCGGAAACTACGATCGGTGAGGTAATCGTGTATGATTCTAACTAGGGTGTCGGGGATACCTAATCTAGTGAGCTTGTAGACGAGGCCCGTGTGCCAGACCTTGTCGAATGCTTTGGCAACGTCGAAGAAAACTGCGAGCGTATGCCAGGATTTATTAAACTGAGGGTGATTAATATTGGTGAGTACGTACTCCGTGAGGCGGAGCACCTGATGCGCACAGGAGTGTCTGGCTCGGAAACCAAACTGTTGGGGAGGCAAGAGATTTTTGTCCTCTATCACCTCTATGAGACGGTTCATAAGGATCCGCTCATAGAGTTTGCCTAAGGTGTTAAGAAGGCTAATTGGACGGTAGCTATCGGGTTGCCTGGCGTCTTTGCCAGGTTTGTGTATCCCTATAACTATAGCTGCTTTCCAGGCGGCTGGAAAGTGGTTGTTTTTGATGGCCGCATTGAAGATGCAGACCAGCAACGCGACCAGAGGCGGAGGAAGAAGTTTGATGACTTCGTTCCTGATTCCGTCGGGACCGGGGGACTTTCTGGGCTTAAGGCCCTTGATGGCAGTCGTAACCTCGTCACAGGTGACAGGTGAGAGGGGGACAACCGGAGTAAGAGCGAGGGAGTCCTTCACAGAGGATTCGACAACAGAGATGTGTTCGATATCAATGTTGTCGGTGACGGGGGAGCGCATTGATGCTCGAGGCTATCGGCTAAGCACTCGGCTTTTTCGATATCGTCAAATGCGGGTTGAAGACCCTGCGTATTTCTGTCCAGGGGGGGCATGTTACGATGGTCCACGATGGTACGGTCCATCTTCATAGATCGTGCGAGCTTCCAGTACGCGAGGTGGGAAGGTTTCAGCTCTCCTAAGAGGCTGTCCCACCTTTCATTACGGATCTGATCTATGCGGCTTTTTCACCGCTCTACGCAAAGAACGCAAGCGCGCACGATTCTCCTCAGTCGGATACGTGTCGTGGGCGCGGGTCGCGGCGTTTTTTTTTTCTGGGTGAGCAGAGCTCTCACGTCATCGGGGAGTACAAAGCGGCGATCGTTCGCCGCTTGCACCTCTTTCGAGGTCTCCTCGATGCCGATCTTGAGGTGCTCAACCAGAGCATCGATCGCGAGGTCCGCGTCCGCAGACGTATCCAGTACATCTGGGATCCTATCGAGAGAGGGGGTGGACGGATGGTCCTTTAAATAACGGCCGAGCTTGTAATAGTCCGCGACTTTTACAACTGGCGGGCTAGAATTAGAGTCATCCGTGTGACCTAACATCAAAACTACTGGGCGGTGGTCGGAGTCGAGTTCGTGTACGACTTGTATAAGACGCACAGGAAGCGAGACTCCTTTTAAAACAGCGAAATCTAGAACCGACGGGCGACAGTTCGGTTGAAAATGGGTGGGCTCTAAAGGCGCGACGACCTCAAAATCGAGCTTCCGTACTAAGCGCATGAGTTCCGCCCCATTGGGCGTAACGCACGAGCTGTTCCAGAAGGTATGCCCGCAATTGAGATCGCCGGCGATAATGACAGAGTCGCCTAATGCGAAAAGCTTCTCTAGATCTGACCTTAAGGGTCGTTTATTGGGGGGGAGGTATGCAGACACGAGTACGATTGACGGATGGCCAGTCATACCTATTCTACATACCGAAACTTCCATATTGGTAAGCTCCGGAGCTAGCAACGGCGAGCAATAAAGTGACCGTTTGTAATAAATAAGTGTACCACCGCCCCTTTCAGGGGTCCTATCATTTCGCACTATATTATAATTCGCAATCCCGGGATTGCGATCACTAGGCTTCAAAAAGGTTTCCTGGACGAGAAATACGTCTATTTGACGATCGCGGAGAAAGTTAGCGACTAATTCACGCTGCGGAGCTAATTTCCGCGCGTTAAAGAATGAAAGGGAGAGACCGCGAGGCTTGAACTTAGCCATCGATTACGGGTTAAGAGAGACGCGTGCCAGACCTTGAAGGGTCATGGCGATGGCAGGGAAACGCGCGATAGCCTCGAGCTCGGCGTTTCCTGAGCCGCTGTTCAACATTGCGTTGAACGCGACTACTTCCTGCACATCATGGATGCGCAGGAGAAATAAAACCCGGTCTAAGCCGGTGGAGTTGGCCTGAGGGGCCTGGGGGGGGGGGTAGCCAGGCGCGGCTGCGCCTTGGCTTGGGGCCTGGGTGCCCACGGAGCCAGAGGGGCTGCGGGGCGGGGGGCGGCGGGACGGGTCGGCACCGCGGAAGGCGACGCCGACGTGCCTGGGAGGCACGGGAAAGACCTCAGTGTCATAGGCGGCACTTGAGGTTGGAGGAGGAGGAGGGGGGCAGCGTTCCTCTGAGGAACGCGTCTACCGCCTTTGTTAGGCTGGTTGCGTCTTACCTTGGGCGCACACGGGCACCCTCGGTAATTGGCGGGATGACCCTCCTGCCTGCACAAAACGCAGCTTGGAGGGTCGGTAGTGTCCTTGGGACGGGGACAGTCGGGGGTGAGATGATCCCCGAGACACTTGACACATCTCGGAGCCATGTAACAGCTCCGAGAACTGTGTCCGTACCCCTGGCAACGGTGACATTGCGAGGGGTAAGACTGTTTGTGTGGGACTTCCACAGATATCCGGGAGAGGCCGCAGAGGGTCTTCAGACCGAAGACCTTCTTTCCCTCTTCCGTGGCGGACAAAGAAACTAAAACCATGTTAAATGGCTTCATCCTATCTCTTTGAGAGTGCATCCGATGCACCTCAATCACGGGGAAGTTCTGCTCCTTAAGGGAGGCAGCTATCTCGTCACACGAGAGTTCCTTGGGAACTCCTCGCATGACGACCCGAAGGGACTTTTCCTCCTCAAGTGCGTGTGTAAAAACGCGAACTTGGCCTCACGAAGGAAACTCGTGAGGGCACGGAAGGTGTCTGTATTAGCTACTTTGACCATAATGCCCTCTCGGACATTGGTCGCCGTGGTAAAATGTGTATATGGCGGCTCGAGAGAGCCGCCGAGATCTTCGTCCAGGACGCCTTGTCCTGGATCGTGACCGGTGGTGGAGGACGTGCCTTCCTGGGCTGCACCTGAGACGGCGCAGCCGCAGGTTTGGGGGCGGCTGGTTTAGCGACGGGCAGCGGAGTGGGCTGCCGCGACGCGTCCTCTACGGCGAGGACCTTTGGGACTGACACGGAGGGCGGCGGAGAGGCCGGCGCCTTCCTCTTATTTTTCCGCTTAGGGGTGGTGAACTCACCCCCCCCTAGCGGGGGATACGCGATGTCCATCTCGTCCGAGTCTGACCCGGACGACGATTGGACTGCGGGAGCGGTGAACCTAGGCATCAGGCTCGGATGCCTATCAGCCTGGCTCTGGGGGGACAGAGGGGAAAAGCTATTACCCGTGCTAATGTTAATCTGTTCCGCCGAGTGCGGACGACGGTAAGGCGAATGCGAGCGCGACCGCGAACGCGAGCGGCAGTCCGAGAAGGACGAATCGCGTCTATTCCTAACTATAGGCGGTGTGGGCACGCGAGAACGCTCCGGTGCGTTGATGTTAGGAACCGGCTTCCTAACTCGAATTGAGGGCACGGCCGGCGATGGGGAATCCGCGCTAAAGTTTTTAAACTCCCTGGCAAGAATGGGAGATTTTTCTAGCAATAATCTGGCAAATTTAAGGAGCTTTTGCTCCACAACAACTGATTCGGCCATCCCGCGATGGCAAGAGGGCAGGGGGGGGTGAACTACCTCCCTGCCTGAGGGGCAGGGGGGCGCGCCAAAAAACTAAAGAGGCTACGCGAGTCTCGCAAAAGACCGTTGAGTCAAAGTGCAATGACTCACGGAGTTTGGAGCCTACGGAGCCTAGGGGGAAGCCCTAACAAGCCCTAGGGCCGAGGACGTGGGTCAGACGCCCAAACAGCACCCAGGGGATGGATGTGACGCAGGAGCGGAAGTCGGGTAAGAAAAAAGGAAACCCGGTGTGATCACACACCAGATTCCGGTATTTGGAGACCCCAGAAGGGGGTCCCCAGGGAACCTGCTAAACCCTACACCACCTTAAGTTGGCACCGTTAGGTTTCCGGTGATGACCACAATCAAGAGAGAGTGGGTTTTAATAATGTCGAGAAGCGACACGTATCCTCACCTTAAGGGTGAGTATACGTAAAACGCGCGCGTACTGAAAAGTACGTTTTTCGAAAAAATACACGAAGTTATAAATGAGATTTATAAAATCGAGTATTTAACGCTCGCAAAAATACCGCAGCGCGGGAAACCCACACCGGGTACACGACGCGGCGCGCGCGCTTGCGTCACCTCAACCGTTAAATAAATTTAACGGCTGTTGCTACGCAAGCGAACGAACTTCGAAGGCGGCGATAACGAGATCGAACACGTGAAACGTATTTGTGCGAGCGACCTTAGCGTGCGTGCGCACACTTCGGCTTACCAAACGGGTCCACCAAATTCAAATGTTTGAAATAAAATGGTATATTAATAAAAAAGTTTATTTAACTGAACTATTTGTAATCAACGTAACCCGACTATTTATCCTAACCAATGGTTTAAAAATTAAAAAATTATATCGCTTGTGCTTTTTTTCGTAAAAATAATCTTTATAATTGTGCAGGACAGCGCCCTCTAGATAGAGGGCGCATATTAGCTAGATAAATTACGCACATTATCTAGACAGATTGCGTACATTTATTAGATATACCCCGCATAGATAATAGAAGAAATAATAGAATATTACAGAATCTGAAGAAATAGTTAAGATTAATAGAACAGTTTACCGATCTGAATTACGTAATTGAAAGGAATATTACGTTGAACGCACGCGTCGAGAACATAGCGTCTTTGTGAGAGCGAAACAATACACCTCGCGGCACCGCCGGGCGGCGTGCTCTGATTCGCCGAACGCGACCGGCCTACCTCGATCCGTAGCAACGGGGTCACACACAGGCCGGGAGCTTAAATATCCGCCCGGGACGGTGCCAGTTATGCAGTCATCGATCGCTCTCCGAAGAAGAAACAACTAAGAACTAATCTCTGAGACAGAAGCAGTAGTCAAACATTCAGCAAGAAGTAGTCCTCAAGAAGTCATCAAGCAACAGTGCACTGCGTTCAAGGATCCGCGTCTTGAACCATAGTGATCCGCGCTCCGACCTGACCGTGAATCCGCGTCCCCGAGTACGAGAACCGCGCTCCGACCTGACCGTGATTCCGCGTCCCCGAGCCACAGTGATCCGCGTTCCGAACCTACGCGATCCGCGAACCGAACCAGTGAACCGCGTATCGAACTATAGTGGGTCTCGAATTCCGCGTAATTCGAGACATATCGTGCGCGTAAACTCGCACACGGGTGTGAGTACGAGTGTGAGTCTTAGTGTAAGGACAACTGTGAGTACTAGTGTAAGTACTAGTATAGGGACTATAGTGAGGACTATTGTGTGTTTTTATATTGTCTAACTGTAAATCGTATCTTGCTATATGTCGTGTTAATCTTGTGCATGCTTTATATCCTGTTTAATATCTTGTGTCTACTGTTTCTATATTGTGTTGTCTCTGTCTATCTTGTTTCTATTGTAATTGTGTTGTCTCTGTGTTATATAGTATTCCTAGATTGTGTCTGTTTTATAGTGTAATTTGTTGTCTGTATTATATTGTAACCGTGTCATAACCCTGTATTGTATGAATAAACATATTGTTGAAACTTTGGCATCTGGCATTATTTACTACATCTCTCGCAATCCAGCAACAACGGTGTGAACTAGCGGACTGCCTAATAACATCTCAGGCTGTCCCGCACAATAATAATAACATGTTAAAAAAACAAGCGTCTTAGTTTCAAGATTTCGTAAAATACTGTAACCATTTAGACCTAGCTCGTAAATACTAGTAAAGTGGCACGCGCGTGTAATACAGGCTCTGTATACATTAACATCAAACATAAGAATGTGTTAACAAACCGCTGGTATTTCTAATAACGAGGTTACATAAGCAAGGCCGTCGCTCATCCGCTGACATTTAGATGTCCCATCACTACGGCTGACCGGTCACCGATTAATTATGTGCGTAACCAGTTCTCGATATTTCTGTTAGTTTACATATAATTTATTGTACAAATTATTTTTAACATAAATTTAAGTATACTATAAGTATAGTATCAAAAACCAAGTGCCTTTTTTTTATCTGATTTTAATGTTGTTTTCTGCGATCAGTCCTGTTTATGGTGTGCTTTTTTAATGAGACTAAAAAAAAACAATCAGTCAAAATCTCTATCGTGGAGAAAGAATTTTCTTCTTTCAAAGTTAGTGTAGTTGATTTTTTACCTGTAGAATCTGTAGCCAGCAGGTGCTCCCAACTCCTTTGAAGTAGGTACTTCAGGGCATCGGAATCCAAGGAAAGCTAAAAGTATTTTTTCTTGGTTAAGGTTTTTTGTGGGGTACATATTTTTTATATCGTATTTGTCAAATAATTATTTATTTACATCATCATCCAATTTACATTGTCCTACATAATGTAGAGTCAGTATGAAATGTTTTCTTCTTTCACTTTCCACAACTTCTTTTATACACATCCTTCACAAATTCCATTCATACACTGTTCGGTCTTATTCTAAATTTACAAATAAATAAAAGGTAATTTTTTTACTAATTTAACTGCGAATTTTATTGTGGAATATCTGTGTATGAATATCGTAATGGAAGCATTTGAAAATGTGGAATAACATTTTAAACAAAAACTAATACAATGTCGTGAAAATATATCAAATAGTGTGAAAAAGATATTAGTTGTTAGTTAAGTTATATAATTAAAAGTTCTTATTTCACCTTCAGCGTCGCATTCAGCAACTTGGTCAGGCCAATCGCAACGGTATGTGTCTGGGCTGAATGCAAGACCTTCTGGGCATACGAAGTCATAGCCGACACCGTTTACGCAGTTTCTGAAGCCGCTGCAATTGCTCGAATCACCGATGCGGAAGTATCCGAATTGGTGAGGACACAGTTCAGTTGGTTGAGCCGGTTCTAAAAACACACATTTGTAACAATATGATTTTAGAAGATTATTATTATGTAATCAGGATTATTATGATAATAATGAAAACGTTGATTATTTTCAATTGATAAACGATTTCAATAAATGCGGAGCCTAGAAGTTGTTTGGTTTTGGCCTTGGGGTTAGGGTTGGCATAGGACACAGTAAAAGCACTGTGCAAATAAATGGTGTATAAACATTAAATTCAATTCAAACGACTAACAACAATTTAATATTCGTATTATGTTTCTACATACTTTTAACGTATATTGAAAACGAAAAAAAAATTAGGAATATGTGTCATCGTTTATGCGATATTATGTATTCGAGTCTCGAATAACGAAGACGTTTCGTAATGACAAACCGGTACGAAAATAACCATGTTTAAAATCAGCGATGACACAGCCTGAGCCTTTTGCGAAGGGAAAACCGTATATATCGGGGTTGATTTATGTTAGACAAACTGGGTACCCGCGGCTGCGCCCGCGTTTTCATATGTTCTTCACTACGTTTTAATTTTTTTATACGTTTACCTAATTATTTTCTAATTTTTTTTTTGCTAATAAAATTAAGTAATAATATTTCTCACAAATTCAATCAAAGTAAAACACTAACATTGAATGGGATTTTATTCACAATTTAACAAATGACTTTTAATTTTTTTACCCTAAGCCCTAATTATTTTCGGTAAGCAACAGTACCCTAAGTTACGTGGAGTAACTTCAGGTGTCTACCAAAAAAAAAAACCCCGTCATAATCGGTCCACTTGTTCCGGAGATTAACCGGAACAAACAGCAGACAGATAAAATTTTAAAAAATTGTATTTTGCTATAGGTACGAATATCTCATACATCGTATACAAACAAAAATATTTTGACATTACAAACAGACACTTCAATTTTTATTTATTAGTATAGATGTGATGAATTAACGTTTTGATTCTACTCACGCAGGGCGGAACGTTCCAGACAAGTGATTTCATTGGGATACTGGCACGGGTATACGTTGAAATTTACATTACGATTATAACGCAGACCATCAGGGCACGTCTTCTCTTCGGCTGTTCCGTTCTGTAGAATAGAAAAAAGAATAGACATATTTATTCATATATTTTTTAGAATTAATATTATCATAGCAAAAGCCTACACAAATTCACTAAAAGAAAGTGAAATGCATCCATTTAGCTAGCTTAATTATTGACACTGAAAAGTAAATTTTATTTAACTTCATATTATGAGTTTCAATATGTTTATAATTACACGGAAAGCTTTATTAAATTATTACTAATTAACTAAGTAAGAATTTCATATATTAGAAGCATAACCTACGCAAATTTTATAAACGTTGGTTTTTACAAAGCGTAATAAATATTATTATATTTATTTAAAAATATGAAACAAATAATGTCGCAATAATAATTGATTTTTTTCATAATATAAGCTGTTGGAAAGACTTTACATTAAAGAAATAGAACAGTTGCAACAAAACATTACAAGTGGAATAATAAAAATTGTTCGAAACATTGTGTAAACGATGATAAATATTTAAGAAAGCTTCACATATGTATTGTTTGTGTTTCAGTGAGCAATATTGTTTAACAAAACATGCAACACAACTTGACAAACAAAGAATAAACATTTGTATAATATATGCGTGACAAATCAACTTTCGATTTCATTTATTTCCTTTAGTATGCTAATTTGAATATTTTTGTTGAATATATAAAGTCCAGCATTCATAAGTTTTATTTATGTAAAACATGAAGATTTCAGACGAGGTCATTTTATTCATATGACACGTTCTTCGTCTTCATTATAATATTTAACCTTCGTTCTATGTTTTATGAAACTAAAAAAATATGGTTTTAAAACTATACACCCGAATAGTATATATTTAATTTTATGTATTTATAATATTCGAAATTTCTTGTGTAGGTAATTATTCTATTAAAACCTACTTTTCCTTTTTATTGTTGTGAATTCTAAATTGAATTGTCCTTTCATAAATCAATTTTAATTACATTTTTCCGAAAAAGATTTTATTATGTTCTTCAATTTTCTATTTAGTTACTATGCAAGATACCTATATCGCCCGAAGAATTGCCAAAATTAAGTGGTAATGGGCTGGGCACATTGCTCCTAGAATCGATGGCCGATGGGGCCAACGGGTTCTCGAATACCTGTCGGATACTGGAAGACGCAGCTTGGGTAGAGGCATAAGGTGAACCAACGACCTGGTGAAGGTCGCGGGAATCCGCTGGGTGCGGGTGGCGCAAGACCGGTTATTGTAGAGAAATTCGGAGAGACCTATGTTCAGCAGTGGACGTCTTTCGGTTGATTGGATGGATGCAAAAACTACTTACAATGCATTCAATGTATCTGTCACAGCTTCCCGCAACTGGGTAACGTTCGTTTAGTTCTTTGCATGCTCCGACAAGACTGGCTACTGTTGGCTGATACCGGCTTTGGGGTTGAGAGTTTTCTGCTTCAGAATCTTCATATTCTTCTGTCTGGGCGTACGCTATATAGAAAAATGTACATATTATTAAAGATAAATATGCATACCTATTACATCAGGTGTAATTTTATCTACTTACAAGGCCCCACTATAAAGTTATTTAATAATAATAATTTATTTTCCATTACATTTTTACAACGAAATAAGGTTATTAAAGGTGACAGGCACCTGAACTAGGCCTTTTAGTCTATACACTATGTCTCAGATGTCAGTGTCTTATCAATGTACATATTTCCTGACTCTAAATAAAAATTAATCTTACAAAGTACAAAAATGCTCTATTTAATCTCACTTTCGTCGTGTGTGTGATTATGATTGTGTGTACATTTGTATAAGTGTATATGTGTGTGTGCATGCGTTCATGAATGCATGAATTTGTACCTGTCTAATTAATGGCTTACATGAGATATGGATAATTTAATGTGTATCTACTTTATTGCTTGTAATAATATTTGGGTAATAAGAAAAAGAATTGTTATATTACGTTTAAGACGTATAATTATACAATAACTTTATATTTTTATTCGACTTTCATACATTAATATCTTAGTATAATATTCAAGACTATTTTAATTAACACTTATTAATAAATGCATTTAATTAAAAGTCGAAATCTCTTATGGTTTCGCCACATAGCGAGCGGACGGGACGCCAGCGCGATGTTTCTATAGGAGATATCGCTACGACAAGAGCCGAGCGCGAGCTGTGCGCGACCTTTTCTATAGCAAAAGCGCGTTGGCATCCCAGCCCGCCCGCTGTTTGTCGAACCCATTAACAACTTAGTTATATCTTTGACAGAAAGTTGTACTCGAAACGCTTTATTTTTATGTAAACCTTTGAGTGAGCAAGAGTATGCAATTTGAAGGTCCTTCACTTAATGCATGGCAACCCGAAAGAGATTTAAACACTACAAAAATGTCACAACAAACACTTTGTCAGTGGCAAAATCAATAGTTTCAACAAAAGGACTTGTTTTTTTTTGCAAACTGGATTTTTACATATCTACCTATGTAAATTCACAGTCACGTTGTTTCTCATATGTAGACTAATAATATTAAGTAGGCAGACTTAAATAAAGTATAGAGAGATGATACTCGTTTATTCTTATGCGGATTTAAATCTTGATGACCTCTAAAAATTAGAGGTCACCCCGGATCTTAAACATGTTACGGATTTTTTAATTTTATTTGGTAACCTATAATTAGATTTGAAAAACTGATTTTTTATCGAATCGTTTTAACATATATATGTTTACTGAGTCTGAGTATGAATCATACATATATGAATTTGATGCTTATTTAAGGAGAACATGTTTTAAAACAGAGTGATAGAAAAATGTGCTTTATCCGATAATGTTGCAGTTGGTAGTGCGGTCGGATTCCGTTTCAACAGATGCTGGTTCGAGCCCACATATCCAACTCTAAAATCAGCCTGTGATTTCGGTGAAGGAAAACATCGTGAGGAAATCATAGCTTTGTGGTAGGGCATTTTAAAATAATCACCGCCTGGGTAGCAACCACCCTCCCGTTATAAAACCTGTCGCCAAATACCAATAGCTGTGTTCCAGTAACATCACATGAGAACCAATACCTTTAGGCTTAGTGGGCTAAAAGTACGTCAAATAATGTGACACTACATTTAAGTTTAGAGAAATAGAACTGGAAAATATGATGTGCTCATATACATATATATATAGATATATATATCTTCAACATACAAGTTGACAATATCTATCATCTAGAATGTTTCGGTAAGTTAAATCTGTGTCCACTAATCTGAGGACGTCACCACTATTCGTTGTTACCACTATTAAATATTAGGTAGGTATGACCCAATTTAATAAGAAAATAGATTTCTATAGACCTTACAGAAGGTTAACTTATATTTATAATAAAAACTGAAAAAAACAAAACTTGTACAATAAATATAGATTTTGAAAAGTAACGTATAACGAAATAAGTAAAAAAGTAACGGATCATATTTTTTTTTATTTTAATATGTTGTAAAAAAGTATTGGTGATTTCTATAAAAATTGAATTTCATGAGAAAAGATAGACAATATCATGTAATAATAATAATTGAGTTGATGTTAGATAAATAAAATGTTAAAGCAAATAAATTCTACTGTTAATAGACAATTATTCTTGTTTTAATAATAACTCAATTAATGAAGGATGTGAAATTAAAACTGTCAAGTATTTATAATTCTGAACTTCTATTCTTATTTTGAAATTATTTAGGTTTATACATTTCATCTTGAAATATAATCACAAATTAATAACATCTATATAAGAATTTGTGATTGATGCTAGGAATACATACAAAAATATGTTATCGAGTCCCGGAAAAATAGGTCTGGTCACTCATTTTCTCGTATTTCAAATATGTCTTCCAATGCGCAAGATGGATGCGTATCTATTACCGACAAGAGGCTTTAAATTAATCTTAAAAAAGTGTTTTTTCAGGACTCACTGTAAACATTGTTTACGGTTATATTTTTTATTAGTAAAAATATTTTATGATGATATGTATAGATTATTTCATTAGCAGAGTACTTGAAGTTGTAATTATGTAAACATTTATTAAATATATCGGAAATATACGGTCAGTTATAATATCGGTTAATACAACCGGGAAGTATACATAGTTTTTAATATTATATACATATCTGAAACTGTCTTAGTAAGTAAATCAAGTAAAAAAAAAAACTGTACGATTACATAAAACTTGCGTATCAAATTAAAGTTCTCAACTCAATTCCGTAAGGGGCAATTTTTTTTAAATATGATAGTAATTAATTCGTTGCAAGATAAAGAAATAATAATACTCTAATAAATTTTGATGTAAAATTACCCGATTGAAAATTTCAATTATGGTACTTCAAAGTAAATTTTTTAATGGATTATGTATATGTAAAAATTTTTCTCCCTTGTCTATTAACCGATTTTCTTTGTTTTTTATTGTTTAGTAACTATTGTTAATCTTTAATGTTATCAATTATAAAAAAAATGATATGTATATCTACTTAAAATTTTAAATAATGGTTATTATCGAATTTTGAACAAACTCATAATTATTTATAGTAATTATTAACAATAAATAATGTTAGAAGCTTATTAATATTTTTCGAACATATTTTAAGAAGTGAAAACATTTTTTATACTATTTAAATTCAGAAATATTCTTTGACCGGTGCCTACTTACCCAAGGCGCAGATGCACGCGAAAATCACAAACGTCCTTTTCATTTCGACTGGACTGTGGTTACTGGCGTTCGCATGAGCTTTACACGGACAATGAATACCTGTCGGTGAGATGGAGAGATCCGACCTTGGGGACAGACCGCCTTACGAAACTCGGTTTCATCTGCCCGCGCCTCGCATTACATCACGAAAGGTCATACAATTCCTACAAGCCTCTGACACGGACGTCGGGCAGTAGGATGCTTTACCAATACGTTATAGGTACACGTCTGCGTTATTATCTAACTTATATGATTATATTACCTGTGCCTGCGACTCTGAACGCGAGCAACTCCCCCGTTTGTAAAATGACGATTTTTATAATTGATTTACTGTATAAAATCTCTTGTGTATTCCTTGTTTTAGTTAATATGTTGCAAGGAACGTAATAAATAAATAAAGAACAAGAATTGCAAAAGAAAGGCAAAAGCAAAAGAATACGCTATAAAAGAATAACAAAAGATCACAATAAAACAAATGTAGTAAAAAGGTCTCTGGTCATACCAGAGGAAAATTGGCAGGAACACTAAAAAAAAAAAGGAACGTAATGGTAAATAATTTTGTGTGTCGACTTAATTTACTATTATTTTCATATTTACTGAGATAACAGCAAATGTAATCAAATATACTATATATAATACTAAACGTACCAGATAATATATCTACGTTAAAGAAAAAGATTCATATAAATCTGTTAAGTGGTTCTCGAATTATAAGCCAGATAATGGGCAGCTAGGCAGACAGAGGCTTTACCTTTTATATAATGTTCTCTCTTGTTTCATTATCTTGATGGAATTACGTGTATTATTTTAATAAATAAGCACTTTCCAGTTATATTGCGATGGATGACGTGTGTTTAATATTTATGTAAATAATTGTGCAATATAATAAATACATACATAACATTATGGCTCTCTCCCATTGTGGTAGACAGAGACTATAGATCCTTATACTTCTTGTCCTTATATTCCTTATACTTCTATCTGATCGAGATACCTAAGTCGACTCTTAACGACTTGTGAGATCAATAGCCAGTGTCATGCTAAATATAATGCTTTCGTACTTTCTTTGGGTCATTGTGGGTAGATCTTTACCATTTACTATCTGTGCCCGCGGCTTCACCTGCGTGGAATTCAGACAAATTGCAGCCTATATTCTCCCTCTGAATGGAATTTTTTACCAAATTCGAGCGAAATAATGTCAGTGTTTTAGGTGTAAAAAGGTAACAGACAGTGATAGCTAGTGCCCGCGATTTCGTCTGTGTAGAATTATTCCTTCGAGTAGCCTATTTTTTACTGTAAACATTTATATTATATTAATTTTAAAAAATAATATTAAAACAATGTTATCTGAAAGGCCTATAAGAATTTGCTCAGCCGTTTTGGAGATTAGCCGAAACAACCAAACAAAAAAATTAAAAATGATGTTTTTGGAATAGTTCCCGTATATACAGTACCGTATATAATTAAAACAAAGCTCAATTTAGAATCTTCATTTTTATTATTCAGGTTGTCAATTATTTTACTTTATAAAAAAACAATCCATAATGGTATTTATTTCATAATTTTGATATTTGTATAGTTTGTATGTTGTAAGGTCTGGTCTCTCTTCGTTGTCTATTAAGCGAACCGCGATAATTAGTTTTAAATTTAACACGGATTCCCAATAAAACTAATTAGTGATCGCTATTGTAATGTATTTTTAAAGATTAATCGGAATGTAATCGTAAGATTTTACCGGTTGCCACGCAATGAATCAGTTAATTCTGCCCAATTGCTGTTCTACACTACTGATCAGCATGTATATTTATTACGTTACGTAAAAATATCATAAATTCATACGGACATGTTATAAGTTCGTGTTTTATAACCTTTGACGTATTTTAAGTAAAGTGAGAGCATCTTCTACGTATGTATTTAAATGTCAAGGATATTTTGCTAATTTAAAATTAATTAATCGACTTGGAGACATCAAAGCCCGGTAAAAATAATATTATGGAAATTCCGTATCGTAGATATAATGTTCGACAAAATTAATTATTATAATAATACTGTGACGGATGTAAAATAAAAAATTGTCTTTTTAAAATGTATTTTGATATCAAGTTGTTAATTATATACGTTGTAGATAACTGGAGTTATTTTTTGGATTCTTCTTGAAGTCATTTAAATATCAATTAAGTATTAATATATTAAATTAGGTCACTAGAAAAGTCAACATGAATATGCTGATTTTATTTTGTTATGAATCTTGTCTATCTTACTTGTGAATACGTCTTGACGTATCTATATCGAATTTATAAGTACATTTAGGTAATACCTAAAATTAGGTAGGATTTTTGTGCCCGCCAGGATCGCGACTACCATACATATGGTAAAAAAATTACTTATGGTGATGACGGTGCAGTTGTTTGTGAGGTCGGATTCCGCGTCAATGGACGCGGGTTCGAGCCCGCCTATCCAACTCTAAAATCAGCCTGTGATTTCGGTGATGGATAACATCGTTAGGAAACCATAACAAGGTGGTAGAGCATTTACTAATAATGACCACCTGGGTAGCTGTGACCCTCAAGTTTGAAAACCTGTCGCCAAACACCAATTCCTGCAGCATCACTTGAGAACCAGTACCTCTAGGCATAGTGGCATTTACCAACCTGGACCGCATCATCACTTATGCATCAAACGAGATTAGGTTCAAAGCACTGAGTCCGTACAGTGTAAAAAACACGCATCGGCGCGTCGTATTCCGGGATCTGCAAGTCTATATCCAGTAATACTATAGCCATAGTAGAAATATTTAGATATGATGATGGGAATTATTGGCAACAGTCTATAGATACTCTGTCTATAGGTTGACAAACAGGAGAAAAATATAACTATAATATACTGTTTCATATTTGCCCATTTCTTATTGTTTATAACAAATGTAATTAAGGACAATTAAGATGATAATTGTACAGATTAACCAGCAGTGAAGGATCACGTAAATTAATTGTCTTAGTAAATAAAAAAAAATGAGTGCGTGTAACCTTTACGTTAGAGTTATGACAGGTATTAACTAAAAATACAGACAAGTTACTATATACTGGGTCACAGCATCTCGGTGAAATGACCACATAAGTTTTTTTTCCCGTACCAGAAATCGCTGAACGTAACTAAAGATGTTTTTATTAAAAAAAAAACAAACATACTGATTTTTATTTGAAAAGATCCGTACGAAGAAGATCAGAGACTCGTCGTCATATTGCGCCTAAAAAAGTTTTACTTCAAAAATGAATTATAACTGTTTTGCTAGGAAACCTACTTTTAGGGCATCACGTTGTAATAACGGCGCGTGTCACAGGCGGCGTGTAGTAGTGATGAGCTGTAAGACAGGTTACAAGCGATTAGTATTATTCTTTGATCGCGTACCGTGGGAAGCTCGAACTGACCTTCATATTGAATGTGTGTATGACGTACTTCTAAGACAACTGTTTGAATTCAAGCTATACCTATAAATTATTATATGGGAGTTCATCCGTATTGTAATTGTAATACATTAGTAATTTAGAGAATACATTATTTTATTCTTTATAAATCTACTACTAAAAGCGAAATTATTGAAAAAAATATTTTTTTATATTAATTTCAAGTGCATTTCTTCATCACTTTATGTTAGCAATGTAGCCAAGAATATGGTATGTTAAGCCTAGGTAAGAAATTGGCCCTCTTGACAGTGGTCCTAGAAGTGTTCCTATCCCCACTCGGGGAAGCTTTTGTACCTGTTGCCAGCACGATACAGTGACACTGTACATTTCATATCTGCAGACTACACGCAAGATACATAATTTCTGTAAAGGAGTTTTTTTTAATTTTTGATCTATGATCTTAACGGATAGGTTTAGCTAGGATTATTTATGATATTATTATTTAATTTAATTATGTTATTATTATAACGTATGGCCATAAATTATATATAACTAATTGATAAGCACAGTTGTCGTAAACTAAGCATTCTTATATTTCAACCCTTTTTTTTTTTTACTCTAAAATGTTAGATTAGTGAGAAAAACCGATTTATTTTTGGCTTGATCTCAATATAAAAGTCAAGATTCTCTATTGAATCTTAATACAGCCGTTAATTAACTTAGGCTTGGCTTACCTTAAAATTATTCTAAATAACGAACTCTCTTGAGTTTTATTATTAGAACTATATGAAATTATTGCTCTTAGAATTTTCTTAGGCGTTTAATAATGTTGATTTACATCTTTGATCAACAATTTGCTATTATTGATTGAAGATTTACACTAAAAGTAAAAAATAATATATTACGTAAATTTCTTTTTTGCGTAAATAAAAATGGGTTGAAGATTAATACCTTAAAATTTGCTTGGTATAGGTATTAAAAATAATAAATTCATTTGTTTATATTACGTTATATAAAGATCTACCCATTGAGTATAAGATATACATGACGATAACTTACAGCACAGACACTAGCTCTACAAGAACTCGGATGCTCTTCATTCGTGGGTGCCGCCGCAATTATACTGCATCTATAAAACTTTAGGTAGAGACGACCCTGGCGTAGTGTATAAGAGTGCCATAAGACGTAGACGTAGACTTTTCTGGGTGTCGTAACACAATCAGGTTCTTCCGGACAAACTCATCGAGCAGGATTCGCTACGTCCCACTCAAAAGAAGCCTTAAGACCGCACTTTTTCGCATCTGGTTCCATTTATTAAACAAGGTTGCTTTCCCAAGTTGCTTGATAACGCAGGAGGAAAACGAAGAATACCTCTCCCTTTCCCTCTACGGCCTTTCTTGCGAGCACGACAGCCTTCCACAATGTATGGCTATGCACTATTGCCCCAATGTGGTAGGACATTTTCTAATAAAGCCCGCTTACCACCCTCAAGTTAGAAAACCTGCCGCCAAATACCAATAGATGTGTTCTGGCAGCATCACTTGAGAACCAGTACATAGGCTTAGTGTGTTTACCATCTTGGACCATATCGTCACTTCACATCAGGTGAGATTGTGGTCAAAGCACAGAGGCTATACCGTGTAAAAAAACGAGTAAAGACAGAAAGATCTTGACTTAGGGCGGCGCCTAACTCCCGACGAGACTCTTAAGCTCCATGCGCAAATTGGCCCAACGTGTAAACGGCTACGTGACGTGTATTTGCAGTTGGCAACCTGCGTTCGCAGGCCAACAGAGTAGTGTCGGTTTTTCATGCACACATCAAACAAACTTGGCGCGCTATGCTAACAGCGTTCACATGTTTTTTTTTTTTTTTTTTTTTTTTTTTAAATTATTCCCATCATCCTCTGACGCAAGTCAAAGACATTGTTATGCTATATTTATTTTATATATAAATGTGTGTAAATTTTCTCTTCATGTGTAATCTTTTATTTATTCATTTTTTTGCAGTACCCTATTACTTCTTCACAGTAATTTTTAAAACTCTCCCCGCTAAATTTCCCAGTTATTATCCGATTTAGATTTTCCCTATTCAACTCCATCTCAATTTCCCACTCCAGCGTCATTCGTTTCCCCTCGAATATGGGGCAGTCCAGGACTACATGAAGGGCCGTCTGGTCGCTTTCGTCGTCACAGGGACATTTTGAGTGCTCCTTCTTTTTAAAGCGGTACAAGTAGTGCGCAAAAGCTCCATGCCCTGTCACTACTTGTATTAAGGCAGGTGAGAACCCCAGTTTCCTGCGAGTGTAAAGGGCCATCGCAGCGCTGGGAAAAAAGGTTTTAGTTACCTCCGCGTGATGTTCTTCGCTGTAACGTTTTTCCCACTCCAAGGCTGTTTCATGACGAATTTCCTTCTTAACGAAGGAAATGGGGCATTGGTCGTAGTCAGCCTTGGTTTTTTCTTGCGCAGCGCGGCCTCTTTGGCGAGCTCGTCAGCCCTCTCGTTTCCAGCTCTGCCATTATGCGCTCTAATCCACTGGAATCTCACCCGCCCTCCTTCCCGTTTTAATCTCGCCACGTCCCTGCGCACCGCGAATGCTAATGGATGGGTGGTCCCTTCATTTTTGATCGTTTCCAGGGCTGCCCTCGAATCACTGAGGATTTTTGCCCCTCCAATTTTTAGCCCTATTTCTACTGCCTTTTTGAGGGCAAACAGTTCTGCCTGGTAGACTGTGCAATGAGGTTCTAGTCTGTACTTCTTGGATTCGATCTCCCTCCCTTCTCTCCATCTAGTCAGAGCCGCTCCCACTTTCCCTTCAATTTTACTCCCATCTGTGAATATTTCATCCAGGTCTGCCAGTTCCGGTCTGTCACACTCCTTGGCATCCTTCTCCTCCAGTTGCACATCTATATCCACTTCCTCTGACGGATGGGGAAAGGTTTGCGGGCTCACTCTCTTTTCAATTTCCCTGTCCTTGATCCAGATCTCCGCGGTCAGTCCTCTCTTCGCCTCATACAGGAGGGCAGCTTCCCTCACCCTCAGGTCTAGGGGCAGCAATCCTGCCAGTGCGAGCACCGAGTTCAGTGGGGCCGTCCTGTAAGATCTGCAGATTTTTTGGGCGAAACCTCTCTGCACCTGGTTTAGTCGCGTCCTAACCATTTGTTTTTGAGCGCGGCCGTGTGCCAGACACTGGCCGCATAAAGTACAATAGGCTCGACTACCGCCAGATAAATACTCTTCGTCACCTCCGAGCTCAAGCCCCACGAAATCTTCGCGGTCTTCGCGAGCTGTTTGTACAGGTTGGTGACCTTCTTGCACAGATTTGTGACGTGACTGTTATAAGTCATTTTTCTGTCGATAGTCAAGCCTAGCAGTTTGATTTCGTCAACAATGTTTATGGGTACGCCTCCCATAACCATAGCAGGAGGGTCATATTTGAGTTTTTTAGTGATAATCAGCGCATTGGTCTTTTGGGGGGCAAAATCCAGCTTGTTAGCCTTCCCCCATTTCACATGTTGGCTTCGTATTCAGTTTGATGTTGTTCTTCAGCGATTAGACCAAGCAACCGTGTGTGTTACATACACATCATATATCGTATGTGAAATTGGTATTGAATAATTAATGAATTGTTCGTTTTTCTTATATTTGATGCTAACAGAAAGCACATATATTACTTACAAATTCAAGTACTTGCCAGTAAATTTGTGAATTGAATCGAATGTCATTCACAATTTTTTTTTCGCGGCACCTTATTTATTTTCTGAAAATAAAAGTAGCTTAAGTTACGCCTTATACCGTCAGCTATCTGCCAGAAAAAGTTGGTCTAGACGTTCCGGAGTTTTTTTGCACGGAATATGCTCAGTGCTTTGACCACAATCTCACCTGATGTTAAGTGACGATGTGGCCCAGGATGTTAAACACACTAAGCATAGAAGTACTGGTTCTCAAGTTATGCTGCCGGAACACACCTATTGGTATTTGGCGACAGGTTTCCTAAAACTTGAGGGTGGTAGCTACCCAGATAGGCATCATTAGAAAATACCCTACCACCATGCTATGGTTTCCTCACGATGTTTTCCTTCATCGAAATTGACGCGGAATCCGCCCGCACTACCGGCTGCGCCATCATCGCTAGCCGGAACAAATACACAGACAGAGAAAAGTTTTAAAAATTCTATTTCTGGTATAAGTACCGTAATATATATTCATATGTATTTAGTAAAAACCTGTTATTTTGATGTTACAAACAGACACTTCAATTTTATTTGTTTGTACAGAAGATTGCATCCAGTACAAAAACGATCTGAAATTTTAAATTACATCCTGATTTGGATAAATTCATAATCTCCTTGCCCTTATTCCATTATTATTTGGGGTCGGCGCAACATGTCTTCCTTTTCCATTCATTTCTATTTGAGTTTATACCTACATTCACTCTCTTTCTAAACATACCATCTTTTACACAGTCCATCCATCTTTTCGTTGGTCATCCTCTTCCCCTATACCCGTCCACATTCTTATTCAATACCTTTCTTACAACACCTTCTTCCTCTCTGGGAATTACGTGCCCATACTAAGACAGACGCCTGCTCCTTACCTTCTCTGCCGCTGGTACAAATTTCAAAACCTGATATGGATAAATTATAGGTATATATTTGGAATATGCCGGTCACGTAGGTGACAGCACCGGCTAGTTAGATCGACTTCCTTATCTCAACGAGCCGCGGACCGCTACGCGATTTGTATTCAAACCGTCGACATTATAAAATTCGTCTGGAATCGTTAAGTTATTTGGAGCTTATTCAATCAGACTAATAAAATACCTGATTCGAATCGTGTAAAATATTCATGTTCTATGTTCATTTTTGAATTTATAAGTGAAATTAAAATAAACTGCTATCGTCTCATGTAATTGAACAATTCAATTGTGTTTTCTATAATACTAATAAATAAAATTGAATTGTCTGTTTGTAATGTAATTTTTTTTTTTTTTTACTAAATATACCTATACCTATACAATTAATAAACATATTGTCTGTGTGTTTGTTTGTTGCGGGTTGTATTGTCTCGGAAACGGTTGGACCGATTTTGACGGGACTTTTTTGGTAGATAGCTGAAGTACTCCGCGTAAGTTAGGGTACTATTGATTTTCGAAAATAATTATGTTTCCGCTTAAAAAAAATTAAAAATCCGAATACAGTTTTCCGGGGAGCCACTCCTGTATTCTGTGATTTAAAAATAAATTAAATTTTGATGTATAATACTGTAGTTAATGTCAAGAAATGTTAAACGCGTCCGGAGCCGATATAAAATTCAGTAAAATATTTTAAATGTATAGGTATATAGTTTACTATGTATACAGGTATATATATATACCTATATATAAAATTGATATAATTATGCATTTTTGTTATTCCAACGCGATCACTGTAAAAACTATATAGCATATTTGAATTTAGTTTTTTATATTACTATTTAATTAAATTAGAGGAAAAATGTATGCTACATGTTAGTTTTTTTTAACTATAATGTAAAAAGATAATACGTAATAAAATTATTCTACGTAAACAATGTTGTGGGCGCTCGCTAGTATACTAATAAATAAAATTGAAGTCTGTTTGTAATGTCAATTTTTTTTTTTTTACTAAGTAGATATGAATGTATATAGGAAAAGTGTTAACAATGTTTTTTTTTTAATTTTGGCCTGTTTGTTGTTTATTCGGATAATCTCCGGAACCGCTAAGCCGATTTTGACGTGATTTTTTTGGCAGATAGCTGAAGCAATTCCGTGTAACTTAGGTTAGGTACTTTTGTTTTTCAAAAATAATTAGGGTTCTGCGCAATATAAATAATCGAATAATCGAACTTCGAATAAAAACCTATTTAACTCACAGTTTCATTGGCAAGTATTTGAATATGTGAGAAATAGTTCAGTTAATATTAGAAAAAATATTTTAGGGTTCCGCATAAAAAAACAAAATACAAACAACTGTAAAAACAAATTATGTATCGAGTGCTTGAATTTATGAGAAATGTTTTTGCTTCTCTTTTAGTAACAAATTTTTTTAGGAAAATAGGGTTCCGTGTAAAGAAAATTAAAACTCATGAAATTTTGAACAAAATATGTTTCAAGGGGCAGCTCCATCGAAGCATTATTTTCCAATGATTATTTAAAAACTATAATACAAAGTGAAGATTGTATAAAACGCGGGTACAGTCGCGGGCACACTAGTTTACAATAAAATGTGGTTAACGTACGTGAACAATTAAATAATATTATATATTTCCGCAATTCTGTTATTAAAACGTAATTACTTACATATTATAATTATGTATTTGTTTTATTTTTTCCTAATCCTGACCTCGGTACTCGTTTTTAACAATGTAACGTTTTTATAAATTAAAATATTTTTTTTGTAGGTTTTCTATTAACTTTAATTAACAAGAATAAAGTAAGTGTGATTATAATTATTTTAATTATCATTCGGGAAATAAATATCCTTTGTACACAATTAATATTTTTACCAGAATCTATGTTCAAATTGTTTAAATGCTATATATTTACTGATTAAACTTTTTAATATCCGCTTCATGTATTCGCTTCATTTAAATAGTCATGTGATCAGTGGTCCCATGTTATCAAGAATCTTTACCCTGTGGCGCCTCAGCTGCGACCATTTTGTTTTTATATCAAACTGGCACTTAAGAAATATGTCATCACTAGAATATTTAATTTGTCCAGAGAATATGAATAGATGTTACTGATAGAACTCTTTACCAAAACCTATTGTATTTATTTATTATGTTAAAATATTATTTAACAATAAATATGGTTGTGTTCATTAAAATTGTTTATCATCTATCATTGAAGTGCTTTTGACTCTATAAACCTCTACATGGGCTTCACCAAAGTCAGCTAAAAGGGCTCCCAACTAATTTTTATACAGAGCCTGTCTAATGCAAACTACCATCACCACTAAATGTGATTATGAATTTATGAATTTACTTATTATGAAATTTATTTCAACTAGTCATTGTTAATTTTTTTTAAGTAATCAAAAACACCAAATTTCATCGCCTAAAGAAAAGAAAAAAACAGAAAATTAGATGAAGGAGTTTGTAATAAGCCAAAATAAAATAAATGCTATAAAACCGGTTGTCAATAATGCCATCGCAAAGCCATCGAAATATGTCGTTCACGTTATTAATTTTGTTACTTACATTTATGAATTTGAAAATTAATATTCGATATCATAATTTATTCTTGCGTCCTTCTTTTATATCATTAGTACAAATAAATTGTCAAGGCATAGCCAATATACATACATTTGAAAATTCACGTGATGATAATAATAATGCTACGTTAGAAGAAAATAAGGAACCCGATGTAACTTCGAAGGATATCATAAAAAAATGAACAACGAAAACAATGTCAAATAGAACAAGAAGGAGCAATTGAAAAATTAGAAAGTCCTTCAAAGAAATCAGAACAGAAACAATCAGATTTACAAGAATCGTCTTTTCGCAAAAGTCGTATTGAAACGTAAGATGAGTTGGCTCGATTTCGGACCTCCAGATAGTCACTATTCGCCTGGACCTGGAATAGGTCATATGACGATCTAAATGCGATAACCTGACATTCAATATTTACGCAATAATAACGCATTCATTTCTGTTTTATATATTGTTGGTTATATTTACAAAAAGTTATCTATAGGCCTTAAAGTTTGTATATGGTCTTTTGGTTTATAATTTGTCTATTTTATTGTTATTGACGATCTTACTAATCAGTAAAACAATAAAGAATAAAAAAATTCTTATTACCATGCTTACATGAAGTATTTAATGATCCATTCAATACGAATGATGTGCAGTGTCGAAGATTAAATATATCGTAATACTGTTGCTGATGTCTTGTAGTATTACGCACGAGTTTGGAAGTGTTTATTGTCCCAAATATGTTTATAAGATAGAAAAACCATTGAAATAAAATCTACTAGAGACGAAACCGCCTGTCTGTAATATTTATCACGCTTTGTGATTTTAATAGGAACAAATAACATTTCGGTATAAGGTGTTGTGTTGTGATAATATATAAGAAAGGTACTAGCAAATATGGTGATATATTTAAATCAATTAAAACAAATAAAATATGGCCCAGAATGAGATTCCTTTTATTTCGAGTTCAAACGAATTACATGTTTTCTTTTTTTTTAATATTTATATTAAATGATTCAATATAAAAGGTAAAATTCGAGGAATAAATGGCGCATTCATCGTTAAATATATAGTTTTTTTTTTTGTTGTAAATGATCACATTCATTTAATATTTTGCACTTATAAACTATATTAGGCACTTTGAAGCCTTAGTGAAAGCTCACCACATGCGTTCACCATAACCAAACCCCATATTATATAACTAAATTAATATTAAAGAGAAAAACCTAGCATACTGCGAATATAAAGAATGCCTATACTTAAAGAAAATTTTATACTATAACATTTTTATAAATATGCGCATATATACAAAAAAAGTAAATCTAATTTTCTAGCATTATAAATCCTTGATAAATTAATAAAATATCAATACGTTAAAATTTCTAATAATCTGCCATATTTCAATTAACGAACGAATTTATTTTTATAGTAAAAAACCAAATTACAAAACTCTTCAATTATCAAAACAAACGAAAAAAAAAAACTTCGTGATTTAATTACAGAACTAAACTAACTACATAGGTACACACACACGACTAAGCTGAAAAAAAATTCTACGAAAAAGATTTAAAAAAAATTTGCAGCAAATGAAAAACTAAAAGATACAAACATAAAAACTAATTCTTCGAACGTGGTGAGCTTAAACACTTCACATAGGAAAGTATATAATAATATTACATACATAACTTTACCATACTAATACCACAATAAGGCCCAACTCACTTAAACCTTAGTCTAATTAGGCTATATTGACTTGACAAGACACAATGTTCGTTTATGAACTTATAACAAGATTCAAGCATTATTTATCATATAAATAATACTAATACAAAATATTATAACGCTTAAACGTAAGTACCGTATGTGTATTATAAAGCTTGAGTTTTTAAATTATTTATCCATGGAATTAAAAGACTCAGAACGGGAGTAATCGCACGCGGAGTAAAGTCATTTCAAGATGGCCTTAAAACGCCATGTACGTCTTTTGTTACGTATCGGTGTGTGCGTAATTTCGTGTCACACACACATATACACTTTTTTACTTCAATATCCTGCGAGTTTTTGTATGAAACTATTGCTCTTGGCTTTATTACTCTACGTTATTATACTATTGTTCTAGTTAATGTGTCGAGTATCCATAAAAATAAGGCAATAGGAAAACAATGCAAAGCTGGCGTAAACGCCAGGTAAGTGCTCAAGGGGTTAATTTTGTAAAACTCTTGTCATATAAAATGTCGTTACGATTCATAAATTATTAAATTATATTTTAACCCCTTGAGCACTTACCTGGCGTTTACGCCAGCTTTACATTGTTTTCTTATTGTCTTATTTTTATGGGTACTCGACACATTAAATAAACTGAATAATTTAGCAACGATCATTTCTAATATTTGGCTTCAATTTCTTTGACATATTTTACATACGGTACTTTGCTGTTTATTATATTATAAGAATATACATGTATAAATGCCTCAGAGAAACGGGATTTTGTTGAATTCATTAATACGGATTCAAATTGAGTATAGATTGCGTTCGCAATCACGTGACAGTATTGAAATAAACTTTTGATACGTTTTAAAACAATTTACAAACGATACAATTGAAGATCCATTATAAAGACGAAATTCCTACATTAAGAATTAAATATATTATGGTATTCAGAAATAGATCTAAGTAATGAATTCACGTACACTCAAAATTAAAAAAAAAGTGTACATACTGGGAATCTGCATTGAAACGAAAAAAAAATAGGAACCATTTTAATAATGATTATTAAAATTTTTAATTTTTTTTCTAAATTATTCAAACTTAAAGCTACCTATGTAACGTGAAAAATACTGTACTGAAATTCGTTATTCATAAAAGCATAATATACAAAAAATCAAAAAGCGAATAAGTTTTCTTTAAACACGTAGATAATAAAATTATTGTTTATATTTTTTTTAATTAATATATAGACAAATACGTATATACGACTTTCATTAAAGTATTTTGATTTTAATTATTAATGATAATCAATTGCTAAGTGGGAATATTAGACATTACAACTAGAGCCATATTATGTTATACATATCATATATGTTATAGATTATACTAAGGTATACTATACTATTAATATAACTTACGGCATGGTATAAAAGTATAGTATAGATTAATTCAAATATAAATCTTAGCTTAAGTAAGAAAATAGGCGAATAATATTTTATGTAATACTTAAATAAGAAAGTCAAATACCATTTCACGACGAGCTAAAATATAAAGACGACCAATCTTTTATCTATGTTCATAGAATTAATTCGAGATTCCTGTAATAATAAACGACGGTAGGAGACTATTTTATACATCGTAGATATTTTCAATATAAATGTCCTCATTAGTGTTTTACAAATGTTAATATGCTAGTCCTAAGTTTCCGCTTTAAAAAGAGATAGAAAAATAGCAACGTTTCAGCCTGATCAAATAATATAATAAATAATAAAATGCATAAACATAATCAATTGATTGTGAAAATATAGTTTTAAATACACTACGCTATTAGTATTAAATTTCAATAAATACATTTTTTTTTGAAGTAGGTACAGTTCTTACATTACGAGGCGCATACCCTATAGAAATTAATCTCTCTTAAAATGTAGAATTCTATTATATCATATAGTCCCATAGTTCATTACAATTATAGTATCGTAGTGTTATTAATAATGATATGTTTTGTTTCAAGCTAAAATTCCATTTATAAAACTTTTACAAAAACTAGCCAGACGGTTACAAAAATCAGCGTAGTCCGATGATGATAACTAACAAATTCGATTATAGTTTTTTATTCATACCGACATATTTATAAATTCTAAATCGTCACAGAGCACATCCGTTTCTTGTACCGAACAGTTTCTTGAGCTCAGGCATTATGACATTCTTGACGAAGCTCGACTGGCGGCCGGCGATGGCATCTCTTTTTGGGTTTTTAAAGTAGTGCTTTATTCCTGGCTTATGGATAAGGAAGGCGTTATTCAGTATCATGAAGTCGTAGTCTTTAACGCACAGGACGTAACCCTGAAATTTAATATGTATTAAATATAAATCATATGATATACAAATTATTTATATTCATGAGTTCTTAAGAGAGCATCCTGTTTGAGCCGGATAGGAATTGTACTAGCCCATATATTCCCGTGGGTGTCCTAAGAGGCGATTAGGAGTAAACCAGGGTAATGGGCAGTAGCATACCTCTGTGAACTTGGCAGCCGACTTTCGACTTTTTTTTTTATTTCATTACCGTTGGATTCTACGTCGTTTGTACCCGTTTGTACCACTTTCATTTTCGTTTGTACCTCAAACCAAAAAAAATTATAGCCTTTTGAAAATTTGACCCGCAGCCGACTTTGGAAAATCGAAAATTTTGTAAAGGGATCTGATTCGGGGTCGTTTGTACCCGTTTGTACCACCTTCGTTTTTCATTTTTTTTCAAAACCCAAAAAAGATACGGCCATTTGAAAATTTCGAAAAACTAACTTTTCCAATTTTGAAAATTTCGAAAATCTGTGAACAACAATCGACGCAGAATCGTTTGTACCCGCGGGAATCACGTTCATTTTCGTTTGTACCTCAAACCAAAAAAATTTAAGAGCCTTTTTAGATTTCGAAAAAAAAAAAACGAAGTTCACTTAGCGTCCACAATTATTGAGATATCTCAATTCTATCAACAGGGTTCGATTAGTGACAGCGCCGAAAGGTTTGTACCGCTTTGTGTTTCGTTTGTACCTCAAACGGAAAAAAATTACGAGCATTTTAAAAATTTCAAAATACCAACTTCGACAATTTTAGGAACTTCGAAAATCTGTGAACGGGGATCGACGGAGAATCGTTTGTACCCGCGGGAATCACTTTCATTTTCGTTTGTACCTCAAACCAAAAAAATTTAGGAGCCTTTTTAGATTTCGAAAAACGAAGTTCACTTAGCGTCCACAATTATTGAGATATCTCAATTCTATCCACAGGGTTCGATTAGTGACAGCGGCGAGAGGTTTGTACCGCTTTGTGTTTCGTTTGTACCACAAACGGAAAAAAATTACGGACATTTTAAAAATTTCAAAATATCAATTTCAACAATTTTAGGAACTTCGAAAATCTGTGAACGGGGATCGACACAGAATCGTTTGTACCCGCGGGAATCACTTTCATTTTCGTTTGTACCTCAAACCAAAAAAAATTTAAGAGCCTTTTTCGATTATGAAAAACGAAGTTCACCTAGCGTCCACAATTATTGAGATATCTCAATTCTATCCACAGGGTTCGATTAGTGACAGCGCCGAGAGGTTTGTACCGCTTTGTGTTTCGTTTGTACCTCAAACGGAAAAAAATTACGAGCATTTTAAAAATTTCAAAATATCAACTTCGACAATTTTAGGAACTTCGAAAATCTGTGAACGGGGATCGACGGAGAATCGTTTGTACCCGCGGGAATCACTTTCATTTTCGTTTGTACCTCAAACCAAAAAAATTTAAGAGCCTTTTTCGATTTTGAAAAACGAAGTTCACTTAGCGTCCACAATTATTGAGATATCTCAATTCTGTCAACGGGGTCCAGTTATCGACGGTGCCGTGATGTTTGTACCGCATTGCGTTTCGTTTGTACCTCAAACGGGAAAAAATTACGAGCATTTTAAAAATTTCAAAATATCAATTTCGACAAGTTTAGGAACTTCGAAAATCTGTGAACGGGGATCGACGCAGAATCGTTTGTACCCGCGGGAATCACTTTCATTTTCGTTTGTACCTCAAACCAAAAAAAATTATAGCGTTTTGAAAATTTGACCCGCAGCCGACTTTGGAAAATCGAAAATTTTGCAAAGGGATCTGATTCGGGGTCGTTTGTACCCGTTTGTACCACCGTCGTTTTTCATTTTTTTCAAAACCCAAAAAAGATACGGCCATTTGAAAATTTCGAAAAAAACTAACTTTTCCAATTTTGAAAATTTCGAAAATCTGTGAACAACAATCGACGCAGAATCGTTTGTACCCGCGGGAATCACTTTCAATTTCGTTTGTACCTGAAACGAAAAAAATTTAAGAGCCTTTTTAGATTTCGAAAAACGAAGTTCACTTAGCGTCCACAATTATTGAGATATCTCAATTCTGTAAACGGGGTCCAGTTATCGACGGTGCCATGAGGTTTGTACCGCATTGCGTTTCGTTTGTACCTCAAACGGAAAAAAATTACGAGCATTTTAAAAATTTCAAAATACCAACTTCGACAATTTTAGGAACTTCGAAAATCTGTGAACGGGGATCGACGGAGAATCGTTTGTACCCGCGGGAATCACTATCAATTTCGTGTGTACCCCAAACACAAAAAAAAAAATCAAATTTCAAATTGCCGTATAATTTTTGGGTTTTGAAAAACATGAAAAACAAAGGTGGTACAAACGGGTACAAACGACCCCAAATCAGATCCCGTTGCAAAATTTTCGATTTTCCAAAGTCGGCTGCGGGTCAAATTTTCAAAACGCTATAACTTTTTTTGGTTTAAAGTACAAACGAAAATGAAAGTGATTCCCGCGGGTACAAACGATTCTGCGTCGATCCCCGTTCACAGATTTTTGAAATTTTTAAAATGCTCGTAATTTTTTCCGTTTGTGGTATAAACGAAACACAAAGCGGTACAAACCTTTCGGCGCTGTCACTAATCGAACCCTGTTGATAGAATTGAGATATCTCAATAATTGTGGACGCTAAGTGAACTTCGTTTTTCGAAATCTAAAAAGGCTCTTAAATTTTTTTGGTTTGAGGTACAAACGAAAATGAACGTGATTCCCGCGGGTACAAACGATTCTGCGTCGATCCCCGTTCACAGATTTTCGAAGTTCCTAAAATTGTTGAAGTTGATATTTTGAAATTTTTTAAAATGCTCGTAATTTTTTTCCGTTTGAGGTACAAACGAAACACAAAGCGGTACAAACCTTTCGGCGCTGTCACTAATCGAACCCTGTTGATAGAATTGAGATATCTCAATAATTGTGGACGCTAAGTGAACTTCGTTTTTCGAAATCTAAAAAGGCTCTTAAATTTTTTTGGTTTGAGGTACAAACGAAAATGAACGTGATTCCCGCGGGTACAAACGATTCTGCGTCGATCCCCGTTCACAGATTTTCGAAGTTCCTAAAATTGTTGAAGTTGATATTTTGAAATTTTTACAATACTCGTAATTTTTTTTCCGTTTGAGGTACAAACGAAACGCAAAGCGGTACAAACCTCACGACACCGTCTCTTACTGGACCCCGTTTACAGAAATGAGATATCTCAATAATTGTGGACGCTAAGTGAACTTCGTTTTTCGAAATCTAAAAAGGCTCTTAATTTTTTTTTGGTTTGAGGTACAAACGAAAATGAAAATGATTCCCGCGGGTACAAACGATTCTGCGTCGATCCCCGTTCACAGATTTTCGAAGTTCCTAAAATTGTTGAAGTTGATATTTTGAAATTTTTAAAATGCTCGTAATTTTTTTCCGTTTGAGGTACAAACGAAACGCAAAGCGGTACAAACCTCACGACACCGTCGCTTACTGGACCCCGTTTACAGAATTGAGATATCTCAATAATTGTGGACGCTAAGTGAACTTCGTTTTTCAAAATCTATAAAAGCTCTTAAATTTTTTTGGTTTTAGGTACAAACGAAATTGAAAGTGATTCCCGCGGGTACAAACGATTCTGCGTCGAATGCCGTTCACAGATTTTCGAAATTTTCAAAATTGGAAAAGTTAGTTTTTCGAAATTTTCAAATGGCCGTATCTTTTTTGGGTTTTGAAAAAAATGAAAAACGACGGTGGTACAAACGGGTACAAACGACCCCGAATCAGATCCCTTTGCAAAATTTTCGATTTTCCAAAGTCGGCTGCGGGTCAAATTTTCAAAAGGCTATAACTTTTTTTGGTTTGAGGTACAAACGAAAATGAAAGTGGTACAAACGGGTACAAACGACGTAGAATCCAACGGTAATGAAATAAAAAAAAAAAAGTCGAAAGTCGGCTGCCAAGTTCACAGAGGTCAGTAGCATCCTCTGAGTACTACAAACACCTGACTGGGATCGTCAACCCGCCTGCCGAGCATGGCGATTATGGCAATCCCTCTCTTATTATAGGAGACCTATGTCCAAAAGTTGATGTCTATGGGTTGGTTGGTTGTTTGATATTTTTTCCAACTGTGCAAATTTGACAGCAATAAAAAAAAAACAAACAAATAATTTAAGGGAATTCATTTGCATATTCAAATTGCTTTCAACTGAATTGCCATAATTATAATTTTGTTGCAATATACTATAATTTAATAAATTGGGTGATATTATTGTAAGTTCGGCTAACTTGGTGGTAAGGGTCCTAAGACCCCTAGAAGCTTTTTTAGTCCATTAAAAACTACATCACTGATAAATTACAAAAATAAAATTAATAAGATCTTAGGGGTAAAGAATGTCCTGGGGGGTTTTAGTGGGTATTTCCGGGCGCTTCACGCCCGGGCGAGTCCCACACTGGTGCGGAGACGTCCCTCCGCACCCCCTTACCCATTGCATTGGGGGACTTCGGTCTCACTAATGCAACGGGTAAGGGTAGTGCGTAAATGCATTTCCCACCGTCAAAAAAAAAAGGGTAAAGAATGTGATTAAATTTTATGCAAATAATTATTTTATTTATACCTGCGTCATTTTATCTTTCTTGCCTTCCCAACTGAGTCGTTCATCGTAATACGGGTCCTGGTGCGTGCCAATAAATATTGGCTCCCAGTGCACGAATTTTCCGTGTCGTTTACCGACGTGGAACACGTCCATCTCTGCAATAAAATTAGCATTTTTATAAAATTATGGAGCGGCGGCGTAAATCAGTCGTTAAGATTGGTTAATAAATCACGTGCCAAATGCATAAAAGGTTGCATATAATGAATTTTTTTTTGTCGTAAATCGTTTATCGCATATTTTCTTGTTACATGTACTAATTAAATTTAGAGTGATTTTAAGATGAACAAGACAAAAAATAAATTAAATGTGCACCTTTTGTATAAAACCGTATACCGCGACGTATCCAGTTGTGATACGCGCTTTTTGTATTTGGCACGTGAAATAACAACATAGAGGATGGATCTCTGTTTACGAACGTTTACAATTTTGCAAAATTGATGTAAAATTCCCGAGACATTGGTTTGGGAATGGCGGGCAAGTTGCGGTCGTTGAACCATAGTACGCAATTAGAATGCCCCATACGATGGCCACGCTATGCTACAGACGGCATAAATAGCTCACGACACTAACAGCACAAAGATTAATTGCCCCTGCATCACAACTCCACTTGCGGTATACGAATTATAATTAAAGTTGAAAAAAACTCTGTACAAGAATTTGTGACGTGGAAGGTAAATAATTCTATATTGATCCGTTAGACGTTGTGTGTCAATATCGTGTTAAAACAAAAAGATACATCAGTATAATGTAGCCACGCCTTGTCTCTACGTCAATGTCCAATTAAACTGAAAGGCTGTGAATTAGAACATTCTATTTTACCTATTTCATAGAAGTGGGTATTTATTACGTTTAATTAGTTTGATAAACTGGCTTTAAGTAAGCTTGATATAAACTCGAATGAAAGCTTGATCTTATCATATGAAGTAATATAAAAGCTTACGGTTTTTTTGTTTCTGGCGCAGTCATCCACTGTAGACCTTGAGGAATATTGTGACAATTCGGGCATACAAATTTATGGAATGGTATTGCAGTCTTATTTGCCAACATACTTTGGAGCTCTCTCTTTGTTGATGGCACCTGAAATAAAACGATATATTATATTATGTTTAGTTTTCGTTTGAAAATTGTACTGTTTACAGTATTACAAAACTGACAACTTACTTGAACTTTGGCGTCAACTTCGAAGATACTTATTGGAAAAACTCTTGGTTTACTGGAAGTGTTTAGAGGTTTCGCGTTTCTAGCTATCATATTTAAAAATCTCGGCACTAAATTTGGACTAGGATATAATTCTATATCTGATGGCAATATGAAGTGCGTCAAAGCAGCATCTCTTGCGATGTTCCTTGCAACATTCACAGGATACAATAAGCTTTTCTCTTTCATGTAAGTCGTTGATGAATTCACTACATAAGGAGGTTTCAGTGTGCAGTTATATGGAGTTTCTAAAAATTTCTCAGGGTCCGGTATCTGAAACGATGACGATTATTATTTAGTATATTTGAAATATCATATGTAGGCTTTAAACACTTCGAATAACATTCAACAATAGTCTAGGATTCGGTACCTACGTGCACCAACTACTTTTTAATAAATGCAACACTATATAATGATAGAGTAATTTAAATATATGTACCGGAAGCAGAAAATTATAAAGCAATCTCATAGTTATCATAAATAGGGATCTAAAAACTTGCAGCTATTTAGTACAATGTTGATCATAGTTCAGATATTATTAACGATGTAATAAGTGTTATTAGCTTCTTCAACTAGCTAAGTGTATAATTTGAACGCTGATTGCGTCTCGTGTACTAAGGTTTTTAGAACACGTTTGTCGAAATTTATCCAGTTTTTAAGAGAGCCCAACATTAGTTGGACTATCCAAATTTCATGAGAAGAATTACTCGTTTCGTGTCTATATATACTGTTCTATTTTATTAGTCGCTTTGTCACATTATGGACCGTGACGATAAGTACATTGTAAAATAGATTAAATTATCATGTATGCATGCATACTTAATAGATTTTATTTCCCCGCAAAGTAAAAAGACTGCGTACTGATATTATTTGTGCTGAGTCCACTAGGACAATGAAAGATCTGGTTTCAAAAAGCCTGAAATACGAGCTGCATCTATTTCAGTTATAAGTAGACAATGAAATACCTTTGTTGGAATATGTTTGTTGGAGAAAAATATGTGGAAAGTGACGTATTGCCGGATGAGATCATTGCCAAGACAGTCCCGGAGATATCTGATACTATCGAAAGTGGGTGCCATGTCCTTGCCAGGTGCGTGTATTGCCAGGCTTACCGGTGCCATCCATCTGTGGAGGAATGCAAATAAATTAAATAGAAGGTTATATCAATTATATGCAACGTGAACAATTATTACAATCAGTCACTGTCTGAGTTAGCATAAAAAATATTGTTAACTTTTTATATTTTAAAAACAACCATCCTATGCATTCTTTGAGCTATTTATAATTTTTTTACACGATATAGGCTCACAACTTTAAACCACAATCTCATCTGATGTGACGATGTGTTCCAGGATGGTAAACACACTAAGCATAGGTGCTGGGTCTTAAGTGATACTGCCGGAACGCACTTATTGGTATTTGGCGAGAATGGTATTTGAATTTCAGTAACATTTCATATTTTTGTAAACTATTGTATATATTTCCTTGTCGTCTAAAGGTTTTTTATTCGTAATGATACGTATATATGTACGTAAATACATTATAGTTAGTATGTGAATTTATTTCTAATTTTTTTCACCTATTTTCAGTATTCCATTTTGAAGTCAATACTTGATACAAGCTATATGTAAGCTTCAAGAAAATTCTGTTTTATTTTGTTTTGGATAATTTCAATACATTTATGGGTTATAGAAAAATATTGATCACACTCAAGTGATTTTGAAAACGTTAACGGTGTACTTTATGTGGTTTGTAATGTTTGGATTCATATTTAATATTACTTATATTATGTCCATGGGTCCGCGGCTGCGCCCGCTTCGTATGTTTTTCACTGCATTTATTTTTTTTTATACGGAACCCTAATTATTATTGAAAAAAAGTTTTGTACTAAGATAAAGTAAAAATATTTCTCATAAATTATAGCACTTGCCCCTAAAACTGGGCGTTGAATCGGATTTTATGCAATATTTTATGAGTTTTATATTTTTACGCGGAACCATAATTATTTTCGAAAATTAAAAGTACCCTAAGTTACCCGGAGTAGTTTCAGCTATCTATCAATAAAAGTCCCGTCGAAATCCGACGAAACCCGATACAAACAGACAGAGAGACAAAATTTTTTGGTGTAGGTATCGTATATACATTCAAATCTATTTATAAAAAAAAAATTGACATTACAGACACTTTTATTTTATTTATTAGAATGGATTATGATCACTAACTAACGGCGTGATGTTAAAAATTCTATAAAATGATTGTTGTAATTTGTAATTTAAACTAATTTGAATTGTTCCAGTATCAACCGCAAACATAATATTAACATTTCTCGGCCATTGTCGAAGGTCTAGATGTAAATTTTAATCATTACGACATGCGAATGAAACGGTAAAACAGACATTCGAAACAGCAGTAATTATATTTAATCAATACCCCGCTACTACACAACTTGACGACCCCGGAAGAGCAAGTTGCGTGACAAACGCCATTAAAAAGCCTCTGCCCGTTCCTGCTACAGGTTGCCAACATGCTGATATAATGCACATTAACATCATAAATGTTTGTTATTTTCTGTTGTGACCACTTTGAGGATCAGTTGAAAATCCGAATGCTGAGTATCCCGCGGCATTACTGCGTAAATTAATATGGAGACCAGTTCATAATGACATCACGCACGAGTTCGCCAAAAAACGAATTCTTACTTTTGTAAATAACTTAAAAGAATATATATATATACAGGCAAACTTAACAAGGAACGAGTTTTTTAAACGCTTGTATTTTTACAAATAAAGAAAATGATTGTGACGAATTTAAAAAGGTTGTCTTTGCAAGGATGTAAGTTACTTAAACTCGATAGGATTGTGACTTATTAAAAATCTGGTACTGAGATACAATGAATATTGTGGTTTTTGTGAAAAAAACCTTTAATTAAAATAATACTTACAAATTTGTAGCACTTAGTTTGTTAATACAAGTTTTTATCTACAACTTATCCGCTTATCTGAATTAGACAAATGGAAGAGCAAAAGCAGCTGTAAGAGCTTTATTGTGTACCTGTTTGACATTATAGATGCATTAACATACCGAAAGAATGAACTTTGCTAAATGAAAATAAAGCGATGTTTATATAAATTTGAAGCAGGATCATAGACCGTGAATCGCGACCGCAAAAAGCCATTTCTTTTGACAATAAAAGTCTGTTATTAATGGTGCCGGTGCCGCCACAAAAAGCTACTACGGTGCCTGCCACCGGTTTTCAGGTCACGAAATTCACAGCTAACAACAACATTTCACTGTGTAATACCGGTTTTCAATTGAATCTTGATATTTTTAATTGACTTTATCACGCTTATTGTTTCCTTTATCTTTTAGATTTGATATTTGAAGAAAGATTAATGGGACAAACGCTGTACTGTTTCGTACGTAATAAATGCGTTTGTTCTTACGTAACAATAAAGGTTAAATTACACAATTGTTCGAAATGTCAGCGGGAATGTCGCCATCTGAAGTAATCCTAGATGAACGGATAAGTGGATTCCGCACGAGAAGCGCCGAATAGCTTTGAGATTGCGCTCGCCGGAATGCTTGCTGTTAATGATTGTGAAACTATTAAAGAACACGAATTAATTCCTTATTATGGCGTATTGTAGTATTGCATATACATGCTTTCAAATAAATAGAATATAATAGAGTATTAATAGAATAGGGCTATGTTCGGAGTTTCACTGCGTGATCGAATTAGAATTGAGATCCGGAGAAAAAAACAAAGTAACCGACATTAACAAACTTAAGTGGCAATAGGCTGGGCACATTGCTCGTAGAACCGATGCCCAAAGGTGGACTGACGACTTGGTGAAGATCGTGGGAGTCCACTGGATGTGGGTGGCGCAAGACTGGTCGTTGTGGATATCTTTGTGGGAGACCTATTTCCAGCAGTGGACGTCGTTCGGTTAAATGGATGGATAAATGAAAGAGTGTTTTAAACTTTTAAACAAATCATTGCTCTTATGTTAGATACGTCTTTAAATAGTTGTCACAGTGAAATATATTTAGTACTTTATATTTTTATACAATTTATGTGTATTTATGTTGTTCTTAAAGAGAAATTTATTTGTTTAAAAATGGCCGTGGGTTTTTAAAATGACATCGCAAATTTCTCATTTATTTGAGCTTGAAAACACAGGATTATTCAAGATAAAATAATTTCTAATGGTAAATTACTTACGGGTTTTTATTCTAGAGCCACGAATTTCACATTAGGTGATGGACTATCAAGGGAGGTTGCAACTTGTCAATTCCTACTTCGTTGATTAAATAGGTGAACGATAAACACCGTGGCATTTTAGTAAGTAAGAATCTGATATAACACAATCTTCGCAGGGCGGTGGGGATGGGTATCTAATGTGAAATTTGCCCACGCATCAAACGGTTCAGGCTAGCTTCAGAAAAGGAGTCAAAACCTTTTGTTTGGATTAGTCAAGTATTTTTTTATACGTTCATATAATTCATATAATTTACAGTATTTCCGTTACAGAAGGTTACGTATAATACATATTTCTGAACATTAAAAAAAACTTCGAAAAGTAATCGATAATTTTTTGATCTGTAAATATTATAATAAATTTAAACTTGACGTTTCTAACTGTTATATGTACATTTATTTATAGGTAGTAATTATGCGACCCTAACAGAATTATTGAACGGAAATTTTCCGTGTTGAGCATTTGTCGAATTGGGGTGCTTAATCGGAAGGGCTCCCTTTGCCAGTCTGGTACCACGCTATAGACTTGCTACGTTCAAAATAATTATTATCCAATTATCTATACTCTATTTGGTTCGTTTACATTGTGAGAACAGTGTATGTACATTTTTTGCTGTACTAATCTTACACTGTTTTGATGAAAAAAAAAATTGTTTTGGTAATTATACTATAATTGGTTAGCGAACCTTCATAGGCCTCAGATATTGCGTAAGCAAAATTATGGTCATTTTTAACGCCCCCTTGTAATCAATATTAAAAAAGCTAACTTCACATTATTAAGTAAGCATTACCATAATTTTGAACAAAATAAAGATATTTATAAGCGAATATTGCGTAGATAGTCCTCATTCAGACACACCCATGTCATCAAAAATAAGCAAATCGAAACCCCCTCCTCACAATTATATTTACGGATATTCGAACGGCCTCTTAGTTCTGTCGTCAAAAATATATAGATAGGTTCCTCAATCCGCATTTAAAAAACTGAAAGTGGTAATGCAGTAGACTATAATAACGTTAATTCATATACGAGTATATCTATTCACCTTACTTTTTAGCTATCCGCAAATAATGGGTATATTACAAATTAAAATTACAAATAAATCTATTTTCCTTATGTAATAAATAATATTTATAATATTCTTGTTAAATGCATAATTCCTACATTGCTAATGACACGTGTTTACGACAACACAAATAAATAAATAAATATATATTTAATTAAGAGAGTACTAATTATTATTCACTTCATAATAGTTATTAATCTAAAATTATTCACATATTTTATTTAGTGAAAACAGAATTATATCTTTTTAGCTACCTAAGACCTAAGACCTAATCACTGGTTTGTAATTTTAATATTAAAATGTATGTATTATAAATTTGCTTTTCTATGAATAAGACTTTAATATCGAATAATACAAAAACGCTAACATCGCGCGCGCTCCTTTTCGTCTATCTCTGATATTAATATCTTACTTATTTCTGTATTACCAATAGTAAAACTTATCTTAGAACAGTACAGTACAAGTACAGGTAAAATACGGCCGGAGTTTGTTTTTTTAATGATATGATTTTCATGATAAATTTTCCCAATATTTTAAATATATGGATTTGTACGCTTTATAACATTGATAACAACTAATTTTTAATACTATTACAGTGATAGTGGTCATCCGTGATTATTTATTTAATTTTATAATATCCATCAAAAAGTTATGACTTTACTAAGTCCACAAATTTCACAAATAAATTAAAATATTATATATCAATGACTGCATAGAAACCTAACACTGTTTTTACAGTCACGGCAATATCTCAGTCTCGTTGCCCGAAACCGCAGGTAATATAAGATCATACGTGCGTAACAAGATTGGTTATTGGGTTTGCTTGATATTATTGTTGTTATTATCGTCTCCTTCCTCAATCACCCGTACAGCAATCAGTTATACGGTAAATCATGAATTCAAAGATTTAATAATATTCTTGATCCAGATACTATACTTTATTAAAATTTAAAATATGTAACAAAAAAGTATGTATGCGTTTAAATTTCCTTTGTATTGTTTTGGATAAGTTGATTAAAATTTCCAATTCTAGTTCAATAATAATTTGCAGGAATCTCGTTGATTTAGTACGGAGAAAAATTTCGCGGAATTTATAACCCAGATAGTAGAATCTTGCCATTGTTCATTGATGTTCTTTTGTTTTCTCGCTGGTTCATTGCCTAACTTATGTTCAGTTGATTTCTCGCTGGCTTAATCTTTAATGGGCCTCGCCTCGAACCCAAGCCGAGGTCCGTAACATTTTGGTGCACTCTCCCGACTAAGTGCGTCTTAAGGACTCGCCCCAAAACTTCGATGAAGCGGTCAAGGCCTTTCCGGTCAACTGCATTTAGTCGGCTCAAAAGAAATAATCGTTTGTGTTTTATTTGTGGTTCTCAAAATATACAGGAATTTAATGTTTTGCGAGTTCCATCTTTTTACATTTTTACTATCTTTGTTTTGAGGGAGGATAAATGTGTGGCAAACGGTGTTTGCTAGTTTGACGTGCTATGTATACTTTAGGTGTGGTGTTTATCAAAAATAGGATCAAAATCAATCTTGTTTACAATGAAATAACAAACGTATTTGATTAATTATGGTTTGGGAATTTAATGTAACTAGTGTTCGCTGGTTAGTCGATTTTGTAACGACGATAGCTCGGTGTTAGTACGATCGGATACCGTATCAACAGATCTAGGTTCGATTCCATCTTCTATATACAATGATGAACCTGAGCTTTCGCTGAAGTAAAACATCAAACTTAGCATGGTGGTAAGCCATTTACAGAGACCCTCAACTTAGAAAATCTGTCGCCAAGCATCTATAAGTTTGGTCTGGCAGCGTCATCTAACAGCTAGTAAGTTCCTCTTAGTGTGTTTATCATCCTGGACCGCGTCGATATTTAACATCAGGTGAGATTGTGTTCAGAGCTAAGCCAATATATTAGGTCCGTACATATAAAACTAGCATTAATTCGAACCACAAACCCATCAGCCTAAATTTGAGATGAGAGATATTTCAGAGGAAGGTTCCAGTTCAACAAAACGCCCAATTCATGTCAAGAAAAATCACCCTAATTATCATTGTAAATTTTAAGACAAAAAATTCTTATATCTGAAATGTTTTTATGCGTGACACTTAAACTCGTCAATGACTACTAAACAAAACAACAAAAAAATCACTTATCAAAAGAGTAAAAAACGCATTGAACTTGGCTTATCATTGCCTATTTATGTTTATTGTATAGGTACTCGAATTACTGGTGGTCGTCTGGTTAACTTTCAGATTGGTGTTAGCATTCTATTCAAACTACATTATTCTATATAATGTAAATAAATATTTCAAACATTTGTTATATTTCAATATTCAATAACACGTTAAGGTAAAATATAAGCAACGTATGAGTAACATCATCTTTAACATATTATCGTAAACGTCAGATATTTAACAAATTCCATTATATAAACAAAGACGCTTGCTACACGTTTATTATTTATTATATAATTCATATCATAAAATAGATATTAATAACGTTGTTATTAACATAATGCTTTATTAAAAGTTGAAGCACTTTATCTTGTGATCATTAAAGCACCATCACATAAATCTATCTATAGATACTAATAAAAAAAAAATGGAAGTGTCTGTTTGTAATGTTGATATAATTTTTTTTATATGAATATGTATACGAAACCTGTACCAAAAATACAATTTTGGTTTTTCTGTTTGTATAGGGTAATCTCCGGAACGGCTTGATCTCTTTTGGTGGGACTTTTTTTGGTGAATATCTGAAGTTACTCCGGGTAACTTAGAGTACTTTTAATTTTTGAATATAGTTAGGGTTACGCGTTAAAAAAATAAAACTCATAAAAAATGAATAAAATCCGATTCAATGCACAGTATTACGGGCAAGTGCCTATAATTTATGAGAAATAGTTTTACTTTATCTTATTACTAAATTTTTTTAGGAAAGTAATTAGGGTTCCGTATAAAAAATTAAAACGCAGTGAAGAATATATGAAACTTGGGCGCATCCGCCGGCACACAACTAGTTAAATAATATAATTCTACGTAAATCTTTGAAAAAAAAAAATACAGGAATATAAACAGCACTTGCTTAGTTTCACAGGTCGTTTGAAGTTCGCGCCCTTATATACAGACGTCGTGTAATTATCAAGTAATTACAGGCTTCGTTTTGAAATACGTGTTTATTATGCTATAAAAACCTATTGAAAGTCAATATTCATATGTGCGATTTGCAATTGTGAAAACATAGAATGCTTTGTTTGGATTATGTTATTATTTTATTTAAAAAATCCATCAATAAATTGTTCGATAATGGAATATTTTATATAACTGCTATTGCTTTTAGTTTCAATATGACGATGTTAGTATAACTGTAATTATTAAAAAAAACAAGACGCAGTTTAGATTTGTGAAGAACTCAAGAAGTTGTGAAGGTTGGATTTTGGGCGGAACTAATTGAAAAATACAGAACTCTTGTTACATTCAAGAATTAACAAAACAGTTACCTGTGGAGTCGTTTCACATGAGGAATTAAGTATAGGTGATTATAGAAGGAATTATGCCTGTAATATTAAAGCAACGCCAATATTCGATAATACGTTTCTTTCATATTATAAAAGGCGTTATTTCTCTATACGTCTATTATTGGCTCACAACTAGAGTAATACAGTGAGCCGACTAACAAGATTTATTTTACAAGATACAAATTGTGTGATACAATTTACCTCTAGTTAGGTTTTAGTATCTTCTATACTAATAATAAAATTGTAAATTTCACGTGTCTGTACATTTCCGATTTTTGTGAAAAGAGTTATTGTAAGGGACTAAAAAAGGTAATTAAACACATTTATATCATTTCTAGAAATGTCTGTCGGTCTGTCTGTTTGTTAGGTTGTGCAGGTATCATTTAGAATGTACTAAGTATATTTTAAAAATTCTGGGATAGCATCAAAACTTTATTTTATTAAAATCGGTCCACTCTATCAAAAGTTATAACAATTTGAATGACAAGCGGCGACTTTAGTATGACAGAAGAGTTTGTAAGTAAATGCGTTTTAGTATTATTCAAGAACAAAAAAATTATGGATTAATTGCAATGGAACAAAATAACATAATATAGCATTTATTTATAGTATATAAATAACAAATGTCTAGGAGAAAATAATGAAAGAGTAAATAAGAAAACAATATTTTGATGTTAAATTTTCACACAATCATCTATGCATATTAGGCGTTGTATTAAGGAGTCATTTTTTTGAAGTAGTGAACTGAATTTCAGTTATAATATCAATAGGTTTAAATATTGCGCGGAACATAATATTATTACATTCTAATTAATTGGCCGGTTCGTGATTTGTTTATTTCTTATATCATGGGGGATGAAGTGTATGAATGTGATTACGTGAGCCAATTATGGTATAGATGTTGTTGCGGATTAGCTCAGTTTTAGGTGAAGATTGGGCAAATATTATGATGGAAAACAGGAAAAAAGGCGATATTCTGTGTATCTTGTATGAGTGTATTTTACTATCTGATATTGACAATACATCTAATTCTTAAATTAAAAATACATTTGTTTATTATAAGTAAAAACTAAACAGAATAAAAAAGGTTATTTACTGAGACAAAAAAGGTATAAAGGTTGGATTCTCAACAGATGTACTTCTGACGGTTATTCATAGATGGCACTATACTTATTTTTTTATTACTCGGACGGGACGGGACGGGACTCAATCGTATAATATAAAGACACATAGATGATAACATAATCATTATCATTCCTATAGCAACAATATACATATTATCATGAATTATTATTTTTAAATGAAACGAACAAAAAATTAACATTACTTTTTTTTTATTGTTAGAATAGCAACTAACAAGAAACATCCGCTATGATTATGATCACGTAAATTTTATCGTGTACACTTTAATTGCTTTTAAGAGATATCTTAACACATTTACATACGTGATAATGTAAGAACTTTAAATATTGATACACGTATGTATCTCTATCTATCTACGTTGTTCTAACATTAGATAAATATTTACTATATATTATCATCAGCACAAATGACGTAAATTTCCTACAATCATAAACCCAGACAAATATGTACACGAGATATTATCATCAGCGTTTGTAACGGCCGTGTTGTGCCAAAAGCACCGTGACATTGAAACAATTTTTACTTTCTACGAGACTGTAACAAATTTGTAATGGAATTGATACACAATTTTAAAGTTTCACGTTTTTTTTTTATTTGGTTCACATGTTTCTGCCATATTAATCACTTTCGTTCGTGTATGAAGATCAGGTCACTAGAATTGAGTTGTATTAGAAATATGTCTGACATACATATTATCGTATTTTAAGAATGAAATGATTCAAGTCGAAAATCGAGATATTGTGTCTAAATTAAATATTTATGGTTTCAACACACCGTGGGCGGGTCGCGAGTCGAGCGCGACCTCTTCTACAGTTAAATCGCGCACCCGCCCGAAGTTTGTTGAAACTATTAAACTGTGTTACCATATTAATTTTTTTTAATACTTGTATAAGAAAATAGTGACGAATAAAAAGTCTTTTAAAACATTTAATCGTAATTGATTCAAAACTTCATTTTTTTTTATTTAGGTCACTTTCATTCTAGAGGTGTGATTATATACAATGACGAATATAATAGAAAATTCATTTCTTCAAATGCAAACTTATTCATAATTCAAAAACGACATTACAATGAAATTCTACAAACTACAGTTCATTCTTACTTCATTCGACGGTAATGAATTCGTACAAAATGCCTGTATTTTAACTATTTCTTTCTTATATTTATCTTATATTTTTTATCCTTCAATGGTATTTAAGCAGGATAAATATATTATCCCTACAATTCAAACTCGATTACAGGTTACAGAAGAAAATGTTAACACTTAGTAAGCACAATATTGTGAAAATAGGAAAGTAGTCATTTAAATTCGCATTTATATCAATCTGAAAACAGAAGCGATTTTGTATCTTTATTAGGGTGTTGTATTTGTAATTAATAATTAAATTATCTTAAGTCTCCGAGAAGCAAAGTGCCAATATAATTAAATAACCTCACGCTCGTACAACACCACGTAGGTTTGACGAGGTATTCTATATTTGCAAGGCAAGTTATCGACTAATAACTAATTCTTATCGCGAGCTGAGAATCTTTATTGGTAAATATTAATGTGTTAATTCCTATAATCGACACTCAGTAAATATAAAGCTTTCTGCATTGCATTGTTTTTATTTATATCAGGAAATCGTAATGTCATGCCTAAAAGCCAGTGTAGAATCTTTTAAACTAGTATGGATGTGGGTCACATATTCATATTTTTCAAATGTTTTTCTAATAATCAGTAATGATATGGATAAAACATTCTTTCCTGTGACAGTGAGTCTTCTGTTCATTAAATTATTTACAAGCGGAACCCTGAGGCATTGTTTCAATTTTCTTTCTAATAGACGTATTATATATGACCTTAGGCACGATAAAGTTCAAACAGTGCGGTGAACATAGAGATATTTTTTTACACGGAATAGGCTCAGTGCATTGACCTGATGTTAAGTGACGGTGTGGTCCAGGATGGTAAACACACTAAGCCTAGAGGTACTGGTTCTCAAGTGATGTTGCCGGAACACACCCATTGGTATTTGGCGACCGGTCTTCAAACTTGAGGGTGGTAGCTACCCAGGCCGGCATCATTAGAAAATGCTCTACCATCATGCTATGGTTTTCCTCACGATGTATTCTTTCACCGAAAGCTCAGGCCGATTTTAGAGTCGGATAAGTGGGGATCGAACCAGCGTAGATTGACGCAGAATCCGGGCTCACTACCCGCTGCGCCATCATCGCTTATTATTTGTTTATCCATAATGGTTTTAACACACAGCTCGGCTCGCATCGACGTGATATCTTCTATAGAAACATCCCGCTGCCGTCCTAAGCCACCCGCTGTGTGATAAAAACTATAAATGCGACAAAGCGGAAGCAAATAACATGACGAATCTAGCTGTTAGTAGTAGTCGTCGTTTAGTATATTTAACATACAAAATACGTTATATATTTTTATTCTTATTTAAATAACAACATTAAAAAAAATCTAGAGTTAGAAATTATCATGACATGTCATGTCAGTATAACCTTAGATAAACGTATTTTGGTATAACGCGTTGAAATGTGACTCATATTAAACACAAATTCAAAATAATCGGTATTTTAAATGCACCTATTTTTAATTATTTGAAGAATATATCTAATTTGGTTTTTGAATACGAATTACACCGTATTATGTTGTTGTGAAGTTGTTTCTATTGTAGGTTTTTTGGTATTTAGATAAAAGAAGGATGCAAAATACCTAAAAAAAGTATATGCTTAAAATCGATACGTCAAGTAATACAATATTGTTCATCATGATTGATCGTTTAAAACGGATTTCGAGTGATGGATGGGAGTCACCCTCATTCGTGATAGCGAGGGGTTTTCGAATTCCCGAAGGAGGTTCTAACATAGCCCAACTAGGGTTGCCATGACGCGATGACACATCACATACTTTGCGAGGGCTGTTCCAACCGACAAAATACATTATAACGTATAATAGTGATCGACATTTTTATCGATTACTAGCTGTGTGCCTGCGGCTGCGTCCGCACTTCCTACATTCTTCACTAGGTTTTATTTTTTTTATATACAGAACCCTAATTATTTTCAGAAATTAAAACTACTCTAAATAACGAGGATTAACTTTAGCTATCTACCAAAAAAAGTTCCGATTCAAAGTTCAAAATTGATCCAACCGTTCCGGAGCGAGATTAGACGGAACAAACAGACGACAGACAAAAATTTTAAAAATTGTTTTTTGGTATATGTATAGTAAATATACATATTTAGAAAAAAAAATTACAGACACTTCAGTTTTAATTATTAGTATAGATTTACATTATAAGATTTATAAAACAAGATTTATTTCTACCTTCAAACTTCAAGGTGTACAACATTGACTATCAAAAGGTTTCATTTGCTTCTTTTTTTTTAAATTTATTTAGGGTAACAAACAATTACACCAAATACATATAACTGAATTTAACAATATACTTAAACAGTTCTTATAGTGTAATCAGCTCTGTTGGCCACGGAATACATAAACACACAAATAATGGCAATGATAATAGCTTGAAAAAAAAAATATAATTAGAAAATAAGAAAAGTATTAACTAAGATAAACTTGATGAACAAAAACAAAAATAAATAATAACTAGTTAATTGGACCAACAGAGTGAAAAGGAAAAACCAGATTTTTTAATGAAACTTAGGCGGTGATTCAATAATTGGACGAGAATTGAGAGTGAAATTCAAGGACGTTATGTTCATTGCATAATTTCTTTATAGAGAGAGAACTTTAATTCTTGTTTTGTAATGTAAAAGTTTTTTTGTAATCTAAAAACTAAACTATTGAAAATGTATTAAATAGCTAAGTAACTATTTTTTATTCTTGTACAACAAAATTGTATCCAATATAATTTTTGCAATATAATGCAAAGTAAAATTCACCCGGCTACAATTTCGAAATTATTCACTGAATAAGATAATTTTAATGAATACGTAATGTTTGCTAATAAATAAAACTTTTATCTTATTCGTATTCTTCCAGATTTTAAATAAAAAGTAATTATATTTCTTTGGGGGTATTATCATTGTAGGTATTAGAAAATGTTTAAAAGTTTTTAATTTGTTACATATATTTGTTTGAAATTTAAATACTGGTATATTTTTCCCGTATCTAGTTTTCAATTTTCTGAGTAAAGTACATTGAACTCGACTGTAATATCTCCTTTGCACCTACTATCTGTTTTGGTACTTCGTTTTATGCAATTTGAGAATATCTGAACATCAATTATTAATTTCAAAGTGAAAATAAACCAAACAGAATAGATTATGCCGGAAGGTTACCACGCCTTAAATCCCTACACGTGGGATCTGGCTCTTAAGGACAAGTTTGGTACGTAGCGTCCGCTGGTTTCTTCAGACGGATTTATATACGTGTTCTTTGCACCAATTACAATGGTGCCCACCATCTGACTGGCGTTAATTTCGTTATAAAAATAGCTTTTTGAAAATCGCTATTCAGGTAAGAAAATGAGAAACGTTGCAACGTAAAAAGTGGTATTATTAATAGAAGAAGAAAATCAATTAGCCTGATCATAGTCTGACATATAATCTTGTGTCATTGAGTGACATTGATCGATGGTGACATGATTGGATGCCATTGTAAAACTAGTGTTTATCCATATTTAATAAATTATCGATAGAAATATTTTCTAAAGTTTTTATAAGTAACTTGTTTATTTTTTATTTATTTAATTTTTATTCTAATACCGCAATTTAACGAAAGTTATTAGATTGTACAACATAGAGAAAGGAAATATATGTACCATAACAAATATTTCGTATCTTAAGGTTTAAGAATAGTTTTATTTCTCATAAAGAATTCCATGATTCACTTACTGAGAAACAAATGTTTAAAACTAGGATTATTATTTAGAGCGCACAAAGGTACATAACTAAATTACAAAAAACAAACAAATAATTACAAAGATGTGGGTAGATACATAAGATACATAGAGACCTTAAGAATTTCGATTTTTGTCTAACTGAAACAAGGATGCATGAATTATTTTAGCATTTACTAGATGAGGCATTGATGGCATAGTCTCGTATCAACAACTTTTTATTTATTTAATTTTTCTTTCTTTGTAAAATTTTTGTTATTTATTAAACGTCAATTTTGTTAATTATTTATTTTTTATTATTATAATTTTTTTTTTGGTTAGGCTAATATATGAATAGAATATTTTAGATATATTTCTGATTTAGTAGCCATTTTAGTTTAGTTATATTTTAGTTAGTTTATATTTTAGTTAGTTTATAGCCCTTAATACTTTACGTTTTATTTCGTATCTTTACCACAGATATAAACACACCTATTGAAATTACATAACAATAATTCTTTTACATTAGGTATAAAAAGTAAAGACACTTTGCCCGTTAGTTGTCTTATAACTGGCGATTATCGATCGATTTGAACTAACATCTTTATAAATGCATTCTTAGACCTGGTTTCCGTAAAAAAAATTAGATTACATAATGTTGGTATTAATTATTATATTAATGTGAAAATTTACACAAAAATAACAATCATCGCGTTCTTTATAATACTGATAAATAAACAACTGAATATATTAAAGATCTAATGTGGGTCATAATTTTATGAAAAAAATAAATGTTGTATGCGAGCAAAGTTACTAAGCATATCTACCTGTATTTACTTGTGGAGATATAATTCCTTCTAAAAAACAGATTTTAAAACAGGCAAAGTACTTTCAAGTATTTATTACATTATATATGACGGCGAGTCATTATAATCTTCCTTTGAATTACGTCGGACGAAAGCTGACGGTCTGGCAGAGCGTTAGTCGGTGCTGCCGTGAGAGACTTTAACATTTTGAGGAACGTCAACGGCGAGTACAGATCGTGTCCGACGAATCGCCTACGTTCCTCGTAATATTATTCTATTTCATGTGTATAATAATTGAACTGATACATTTAACGATTCTGTAATTACTTGACTATAGATTTATTTGATATTCTGCCCAGAATATTCACTTCACTGGCATTACTGACATAATTTATAAACTATTGCTTTTCTTACGATGTTTTCCTTCACCGGAAGCTCGGGCTGATTTTAGATTTGGAAAGGTGGGTTTGAACCTGTGTCCATAGATACCAAATCCAACAGCACTATCAAATACGCAATGATCGCTTCAACTTCAACCATGTATCAGATAACACCATACGAAGAAAATAAAAACACTGTTAAAATATTTTGTTTTACTCTCACCACAAAAGTTTTTTTACGTAGTCATGCAAAGTTTTAAGATCCACTTAAAAATAGGAACAAATATGCAAGCAAATAGAAGGCCTTATAACATAAAACAATAACTATTATTAGTGAACTATTTGCGACTTTTTCATTTGCTTCCGAGAATTCTTTCTTATATACTCTTTCATCCAATATTCGTGGTATATCTCGCTTCCAGACTCTTCATTCTGCAGAGCGTCAAGGAATTCCTAATGAGTTGCGACCAGATGAATCTGAACATTTCTGGTATTCCTATAAAAAGAAATTACACAAATATAACATAAACATATATTCAAGATTTCAATGAATTCAATATGATGATCAGGATGATGACGATATATCTAAAATATCGACAATTATTTTCATAAAAATACATTCATGGAGAATTACAAAGAAATTACGTTTGCATTTCAATGAAATTTACACATTTACTAAATAAATTATATACAGAGAATACAGTGTAAAGAAAAACTTACCATTACTATTTATTTTAGATGAAAATGTGTAAAACACGAAAAAAAAATTGTAATCCGCGTTAATGACAAACGTCAAAACAAAACTGCCATTCACGATAGATAATAATTATACTTTTTGTTGAAATTGTATAAAATTATAAAAATTTATTTATAATAATATTTATTACTTATTTATTTGTAGTGTTATTTATTTCTTGTAATAAAAATAAATATTCATAATTTAGTTTCTTGTTTTTCGTATTTATATTTACGTAAACTATGTAAAGCTTTTCTTTTGCTTTATCTGTGCCAATCAAAAGTTTTCATGTTATAAAGGTTGATTTCACCTGCACACTTTTTCGCTAATTTTTCCGATAAGGTCACAAAGATAAAACCTCTTTCGGCTTATATGCCGAAATTGGTCCTAGGCGGTAAAGTTTGTTTTGGATAACCTTCAAGTTGGCCAAGGAATAAAAATCGGCTACGGCGGCAAGATCAAAATCATTTAAACATATGATGCACTCTCTTTTGGTCATTTTAAGTAACATTCTGGGAGTAGTAATTCTGTTACTTCAATAATATCTCGCATACACATAACTGGTTACAGATATTTTTCAATATAGTGACACTTGCCTACTAAAAGACATACATACGTGCAATTAACATTTTCTACTAAACCTAATATCTTCAACAACTGCTTTTTCCCTCATGCTCTTTATTTAAAATCATTTGATTATAGGTTATTGAATGAAAAACAAAAACAAAAATGCTTTAATAATGGTTTACCGTTACGTAATTATTAACAGACATTCTTGAGTATAAACCATCGTTAGAGTTTGATAAATATCCGGCCGTAAGTTATTGTCAAGTCAAGTCAAGCAGCATATAACCGACAGCCCATCAATAATTACATGAATTTATGCGAACGCGCGTTTGTTGGTATTAATTAGCAATGAAATTCTGACAAAACATGAATTTAATTCAAACGTTTGCGTTCGACCTACATGTGTGACCGCAGTCGCTATGCGGATAACAGTACAGTACCAGAGATGGTGATGCCGTAATGGGAGAGAACACTGCTCATCTGGGTTGACCGCAAGGCCTCACGCGGGCACGCCGACGCACCGCGGTTTAGCCTTTTACATACATACACCTGTTTGCTAATGCAATATTCTCGAATGTCGATCGAGATGTGGTAATGGACTGGGTGAGTCTCGAGATGCGCGTCGTCACCATTTTTGTATAACGCCCGTAAAGGGTATGTGTGTGTGTTTGTGTCTGAAGTTCGATCTTACTTTCAAATAATGTTGTCGGGGCCATTATTGTAACTATAAACTGAATAGATTTTTTTATTATTTTAAATTAAAATTGGAATTTTTTAATGAACATTTATATTGTTTTTAGTATTGGAAAACTGCTGTTTAGAGATTTATATGACCACTAGCTGTCCCCCCGACTTCGCTCGCGTGGAATTCAGATAATTATATTCTAATAAACACCCCATCCCATCCCGCGTCCCGCCCTGCGTCCAGGCCTCAACCCACAGAGAACGTCAGCCCGGCCAGACCAAGCGACCTTCCAGAGAGCCTTCCCAGTGCAATGGCGGGTCTAGGCCTCGCCCGTTTCCCCCTAGGTTTGGCAATACGGGAGAATCCAGACCCCACCGAAACTATCCACGCAGTCATTATTGTCCTAAAAGGCCTAAATGCACAGCGCACTACACATATGGTACTGAGTGTCACCTCCCGCCTCAACCTTACAATTAACGTCTTTATAGCCTTGATCCCCACACCTAAAATATTGGCCTCCTCTTTCTACAACCGAAGACAAGACTGGGCGAGGGTGGCCCAGGCCCGAACACCGGAAGCAACGCAGGGCATAGTTTAAACCATTCATGCAGCGCACGCCATATTATAGAATTTTTACCGTCTTCAATTAAATGTAAATGTCCTAGTAATGCTTCAAAACAATCCAAATTATTAAAAGACAAGTATAGCGCCATCTATTAACCCCTTGAGCTCTAACCTGGCGTTTACGCCAGCTTTCTATTTTTTGCCTATTGTCTTATTTTTATGGGTAATCGACATATTAGTAATCGTCAAAAACACATATCTAATTTTCTTCAAATTAGATGTAAATAAATTACGTAGATTTAATTTAGTTTTATTTCTGCTCATTTCAATACTCATTTATAATACTATTAAGCAAACACATATTTATTATGATGTTTTAATATAAATATAGACAAACGCTATTTACGCATTTTATAAATGTTTATATGTGTAAAACTGTTCCAAATGTTACTACAGAGTATACACTACAATCATACTAAATTTCATCCAATTCGGTTTAGTAGTTTTTTGCGTGATTGGCGAACAATTTAATAACAAACAGACAGACAAAAATTTTAAAAACCATCTAATTGCGTTCTCATGTCGATTCAGAACTCCCTCGTGATAGTTTTTCTGAAATATCTTCAATGTACAGATTTCGTCCCTCTAGCCTTTTATTGTTAGTATTATTTTAAGTATAGATTAGCTTCTGTCCGCATGGACGGATGGACAATTTTATAGTAGATCGTTTTGATGTATTTTTTAAGATTTAGCCTACGTAAGCAATGAAAGTTGATGAAAGAGACTTATTAATAAGTATTGAATTTTTACTTACGCTAAAGCTTGATTGCAATGAGGGTTCGGTTTTGGAATTTATTATTTAAATTTAATGAACTTTAATAAGATTATGGTAACGGGAATCCGCTGGATGCGGAGGCGCGTGATTAGTCTCTGTGGAGATCTTTGGGAAAACCGATGTCCAGCAGTGAACGTCTTACGGTTGAATGAGTGGATGGATGAATTCGAATTTAACGAATACTAATTAAAAAATTATATAATGCGTGAATTTGAACTTTTAAAAATATTACCGGGAATGATACAGGTTTTCAAACTTATTAGAGCATTATTAGAAAATGTAAACCTTACCACCATGTTGTTTTTCTCATGATGTTTTCCTTCACTGAAAGCTCAGGCTCATAAGAGAGTTGGAGTAGTTTTTAACCTAAACGGGCAATCCGACAGTACTACCAACATTGCTCAAAAACAATATTAACAAAGCAATAAATTAGTAGAAGAGTTACATATGTTAGATATAATTCCCGACAAAAGATTTTCTATGATTCATTATGGCTAATAACCATATATACTATTTATTTTGAGTTAACATTGCATCATTTGTTATGTGAAGTGGTTCGTGCAACTGTTGCTCTACATAAGACTTAATAAAATAAAACATATTTCAATTTGAATCACCTCGCCGTAAGCCATTATTTAATGTCGACGATCACGCAAATCGCTCCTTAGTTTTCCTTTTCTGCTTAGTAGTACCTTACAAATGTAACTATGAGTTTTAGACGCAGGGTTGTCTTTAAATATACATCATCCACTTAATAAGTATCTTTGTATTAATTATGGAGAACCTTGAACTTTATTTTGCTTTTATTAACAATAATAGTATTACATTTTTTTCCAAGTTTATAGACAACATCATCTCTTTTACCACCCGTTATTGGTTTTATAATCTGAAAACAGTTAGCCGTGGTTCCATTTTTAAAGCATAGATATATTCTGCGGTCAGATTGTAGTAATAAGTAAATGAAAAAAAATATTGTATGCCACAAAATTTTGGCTGATGCGCATAGCAGTCTTTTATTTTTGTACGAACAATTGGTTAGTAAACTTTCTATAGAGTTCACATAGCAGATACAAGTTTGATAACGGTGATGTGCAGAATGATTATACTAGAATGACCTTCTTTTTTTTTTGACGAGGGGAAATGCATTTACGCACTACCCTTACCTATTGCATTAGTGAGACCGGAGTCCCCCAATGCAATAGGTAAGGAGGCACGGAGGGACGAACTCCGTGCCAGTGTGGGACTCACCCGGGCGTGAAGCGCCCGGAAATACCCACTAAAACCCCCGGGGCCGTCCGCCGCATTTGGGATGGGGGCGACACGGGGTGGCTATCGCAAGCACCGCGTCGCAAAAAAATGTTTGTTAATTTGTGCCTTAAAGAATTTGTGTGTTCCATCCTTGTCAAGGGGAGTGCTAACCGTTTTCTCCTTTCAATACACACAAAAAATGTACCCATCCTGGGTTCGAAACTCCGACCTGTCAGTCCTACTGTCTATGAGACACGCAGATTAGTCTACCGGGCTAACCACGCTCTCATACTAGAATGACCTAACATCTATATTCGTTGCTGCATTAAATTTAAACCTTCGAGTATTTAGCTCTTGTATTTATGGCAATCGCGAAGATATGGTAACTTCAGGAAATGAAAGGATAATTTATCATGATATTATGAGTGTACCTCGAGCGCATAATAGTAGTGACTTATTGGGAAGCTGAGACTACATACTAAGCCACGGTCGCTTACAATCCTTTCACTGTCAAAGGAGTTAAAACAATCAATTACCTAACGTTTGTACGGATCTATTTCAAGGTTACATTATTATTTATTTTTGTAAGTTTGATTTATAACATTTTAATTACTTATGTAAGTTGATGGTTAAATTGGTTTTTGGCAAACTGAAACTATTACAAATGAATAGTAAATAAACTTGGAAAAATAAAATATCAATTCAACTAACACATACGTAGAGGTTCTAAATAATAATCGATTGTAATAGAAGGGAATAAATGTCCCGTGTTCAGCGATTATATTGATGACTCCTTGACAAAACATTTGCAACCCTATTTGCCGACGTGACTTATGGTTGTAATGAAAATTATAGTGAATCTATAGATGATAACTCGAAGAGAAAGTCCAGTAAATATGTACCAAGAACTGCAGTTTGAAACAGTCATATCAGTGATCTTCTACTCTTGTGAAATTATATACAACATTGTATAATGTTAATAGCCCAGTTCGACTGATGTTAGTGTGGTTAAGTAATTATTTGGCGCTTTAAAATAACTACTTCAAATATAATAACATCAGACATCATTAAAACAAAATACCAACTGTCAACAATTTTGTAATTATTAAATGTCTATTCAGTAGTTCATAGCACTTGAAACTTATCGATTACGATGTGAAATACTTTTCGATTCATAAATTACGCTATAAAAGCTCTTTTTTTTTAAATAAAACATAAATAGGTTCTTTATGCACAGTAAGTCCTAAATTCTACAAATTCCTGTAAGTACTTACAAGCCAGTTTTAATAGAATGATAAGTCTAATCAAATTTTCAATATCCGTTTTCAAACTTTGATAAGGACAATGTATTCGATATTACATGCTTTCATAGGGCTCGTCAGAATTTGGAAGAATAGTCCCACTCTTATGCGTTCCACAGATAAAAACATATGCACCGATTTTAAAAAGGAAAGGTCAAGTTCACAACCAAAGATCTAACCTTTGACGTAACAGCGACATACTATATCAATCAATCAGATATAAGAAAGGCATAGACAGAATTAAAATCAACCTAACAAATTACAATTAAAAATATGTATTAAGTTTTGTAAGTCCCATATATATGAAATTCCATTATCATCCACATCTTTAGTTCTATTTTGGCAACCTAATTTTTCCCCTGGCGATATATTTTATAGAAGTAACTAGTAATTTCTGTTAATTCTCCTTAAAATGTTTAAGCTATATTTATACAGTTTCAGACATAGCGCATTTTTTTAAAATTATTATTTTAAAATTTTATAATTTTACAATTATAGTTGAAAGCAAGTTTAAAATCCATACGCAAGCAAACCTAACGATTAGAATTGTATCAAGCGGTCCATTAATAAGAATGTACAATTATCCTACATACCCTGGGTCTGTGATGATAGGCTATATGATGGTGGCATGTAATTTTCATGGAGGACAGACTTGTATACTGTTTTTCCAATTTAAAATGCCTATATTTACGCATATGAGATTTAAATTGCAACGGGAAAATCCCTCAGCTAAATTTTGCAATATCGAATGTAGCTGTATGCCCGCGACTGCTCTTGCGTTTTACATAATCTTTACTGCGTTGCAATTGTTTTTTTATACGGAAGCCTAATTATTTTCGAAAATTATACGTATCTTTAGTTACACGTAGTAACTTCAGCTCTGTACCAAAAAAAGTCCCATCAAAATCCGTCCAGTCGTTTCGGAGATTAGTCAAAACAAACAGACAGAAAGACATACATTTCAAAATTGTATTTCTGGTATAGGTATATCGTATATACCAGGAGTGGCCGAGCACCTTTATAATACGAGGCATTTTTCAAAAGTTGGAATTTTTCGGGAGCCGCAAAAATGATTAAATTAGCCGCATTAAAAAGGTATGCAAAAAAGTATTCTTATTTTTTTTCAGAAAACATATAAAGAAAAGAACAAAATACGTGTAATGAATTCAAATATTAAAAATTAAACAGATTTATTTTACTTGTTTTGATAATTCTATACAATTTGATGAATAATTGGTGATATTAATTCTCAGTAATTCCTTTAGATGCTAGTTAGTTAATACTGATCGGTGTTTGGATGTCATGAATTTGAAAGTGGAATAAAATGATTCACATAAGTACGTTGTTCCGAATATTGAAATAATTCGACAAACAGCCTTTTTAATTCAGGATACTTGAATTCTGATACAAATTTCCATAGTTCAGTAATGTAATAATACAAAAATGAAAAGTGAATTCGGGTACATATCTATTTTAGGCAAAAATATTTTGACATTACAATCAGACACTTCAATTTTATTATTAGTATATATTTTTTATTGTCATATTTGTTGATATTTTGCGATAAGCTTATGATAACAAAGATGGAAATTACAACTGGATGGATCTTGGTACACAATATTGGATGATGATGATATACAAACTTAAAACCATAACTATCAAGGTTACGTTAGAGTAGGATTTATGTAATATATTATCTCTAATGTATTAGCATTCGTTAAACATCTTACACCGCGCACAATTCCTCCACCTACGTACGCTACGTAATGATTGAAAGCCTTTTACGTAAAAATGTTATTGTTTATTTAACAGAATCAATAAAAAGTGGGTATTGTGTAAAAGTGGTACTAATATACATAGAGTTGACGCAATATTTATATTCATTTCGTCTCCGTAGAGAGAGATAGAACCGGTTGAACCGGGAGAGGAGAGAACGTCATGTGAAGATAACAGTTTGTTAACTATGTCATAAATATATTGCGCAAGGATAACATGAAGGACTGTTGATTTCGAAATAGAACTACTTTTATATAGAATTGTCAGAGGTCGTGTTAACTTATTCAATATTATAATTTATCTACCATGTGTAGATTTCTCAGTTGGCCTTTTTCATTTCTGACAAGTTTAATGTTATTCTAGTGATTCAGTTTAATCCTTGATAAAATTGATCTCTAATACATTAGTTGTATTATGAAGTTGTCAAATTATCATCATCACTAAAGTGGCAAACAGGCATATGCTCCGCCTGATGGTAAGCGGTCACAGTAGCCTATGGACGCCTGCAACACCAGAGGTATCACGTGCGCGTTTTCAACTCATACCAGAGGTATCACGTACGCATTGCCAACTCTTTAATACCTTTTCCTGTACGACAGGTTTTAAGTGAAATCTAACATCTAACAATTGTAACATTTTACAAGTTTACTAAAGTCTAACTAAATTCGTTTTTCATACTTTTACCTTTTATTTTGAAATCTTCATAAGGATACTTTGAATTAGATACTCGTATTTCTACGAACATCTATATATTTTCTTATCATATTTATTTAAACAATTATAAGCTTTGTTATCTTGATTCATTTATAAGATATTAACCTTATCTAGTAAATTATATGCATTCAATATGGCTCAATCAAATATATAAGAGGCGTTGATACTATCCAGCTCGCGTACTTATTCAAAGGAAAATAATACATTGTTTTCTATTTCACATTGAAATATTGCTAATTTCAATTACCACGGACGGTTTGTTTTATTAAAACATCCGTGAAAGTAAACTGTAGAATTTTATTCTTGTGTATTGCACAGACACATCTCTCTAACAATAACTGCATATCTTCTTGATGTCTATAAGATATTTTGGCAGTTGCGTGTTCGCGGAACGTTTTAATTAGGAACATCCGTCTAACACATTTCTGATAGACAATCGAGGTCACTCCGAATTTTTATTTTTTTTTACTTTTCCGTTTTATTCATTAACCGGTATATAGCTTGCCGTTTCAAATTCCTATCTCATCGATCTTCAGAAATATAATTATGCAATCTAGTTTTGTAGATTCCAATATACATTATAATTAACTAGGGCGATATGTCAAATTAATAATAAATTGCATACGACATTCAATAAAAACACGTAAATTTGATTTTAATAATGTATTAGATGATTATAAATTCACAACGTACTAAATTAGAGACCATGATGATGGACGAATACTTTGAAAATACATTAATATTATGTATAAATAAAATAATGTCAGGAACTATGCTAAACTAATGATTAGCAAATATATAAAACGGTTTTCAAAATTAAACCAAGGACGTGTATTATAATGATGATATCACAATAACGCTAGTACAATGGTTACACAAGTGATAGTGATTCACGCGCTTGTAGTACGCCTGTTCCTCTGATATGAATGTATAACAGTCCAGAATTGTGATAATATTTATAAAATATATACATTTCCTTTATGATTGACGCTAAAATTAATTATCTATCCATTTAAACGAAAGACGTCCACTGCTGGACATAGGTCTCCCCTAAAGATCTCCACAACCGGCGCCACCCGCATATAGAGGACTCCCACAACCTTCACCGGGTCATCGGTCCATCTTGAGGAGGGTCTACCCACGCTGCCGGTAGCCATTCGAAAACTCGTAACGCACGTCTCAGTGCCGTAAGTCATCATCACTGGCAACACACACTCAAATCAAATCAAGAGATAGTTATTCAATTTAGACCCTTTTTTTTTTTTTTTTTTTTTTTGACGGGGGGAAATGCATTTACGCACTCACCCTACCTGTTGTATTAGTGGGACCGAGTGTCCCTCCAATACAACAGGCAGGGGGGCACGGAGTGACGAGCTCCGCACCAGTGTGGGACTCAAACCCGGGCGAGAAGCGCCCGGGAATACCCACTAAAACCCCCCGGGGCCGTCCGCCGCATTTGGGGTGGGGGCGATACGGGGTTGCTAGGCATGTCGCCGCGTCGCCCCCTGCGGAAGACCCACCAGGCCCGTCAGTGCAATGGCCCAGCGGGGATGGGGGGGGAGAATGAACTTCTGCCCCCCCCACCTCTTAGCCCGCCCCCCCCCCCCCAAAAGGGGGATTCAATTTAGACCCTAAGAAGACGCTTATGAACGTCTAAAACACTTCCACCGGTCTGGAAAACAACCCAGTCAAGAAGAGCCGGCAAGAAACTCGATCTGGTTCTTTTTTTTTTTCATAAATATAATATATACAATTTCTTTTTAATATAAAAAAACTATACAAATCATAGTCTTAACCAATGTTAGCGGAAGCACAGAGATGTGGGTTAATTCCAGACATCGCTATCGTTCACGTAATGATTCACCCTGTAATAACCTTTTGAGATTAAAACTTGCTTGACATAATACTTGAACTTATTGTCAGGTAAATCGGTAATGTTACTTGGGATCTTATTGTAAAACCGAATACTATTTCCTATAAAGCTTTTATTAGACTTACTTAACCTAAAGCGTGGGACGACCGACTTGTCTTTATTTCTAATATTAAAATGATGACGATCATTCACTATAGATCGAAGATTTTTGTCTTAAGTCACTGCGGTATTTCAAATAAGAAAATTCTGTGTAGCTTTCCCAACAAGATTCTGTTACTAATAATTAATATTTTATCACAGATTTATATTAACATATGATTGTATTTCTAGTTTCTTTCATCGACTCTCAAAGCAGTTTCAAATAAAAATAAATTAGCCTTACTACTAAAAAAAAAAGAAAATATTAAGAAAATTTCATAAATAATATCGTCTATATCGTTTTTCAGGTATAACTACTTATAATTAGCGCATTAAAATTGATGAAAACTCTTATACATGTTTATAATATCTGGGCCGGAACATTCATTTTTCTCACACGCTGTATTAAGGTGTATTATTAAAATATTGATAAATTAATAAAATAAACAAGTAATTTAACATGTCGAATGTAATTTTCAACGGTATCACAAAATATCAGACAACATGCAAAAAACAAACCCCCCGAAAGTAATACATATTGACATACCGACACGCTTACCATCATTGGCCGGATAAGTAACATGCAGCACGATCATATTGGCCTCGAGAAATCATCGTATTGGATAAACGGATTTACGGATGAACAAACGGGAATATACGAGTACATACTCGTAAGATTGTTATGATAATTAGTCTCTTTCGATGCGGCATGAGAAATCGTGAATTGTTTTTTTTTACACGGAATAGGCTCAATACTTTGACCGCAATCTCACCTGATTGTTAAGTGACGATATGGTGCAGGATGGTAAAACACACTAAACCTAGAGGTACTGGTCTTCAAGTGATGCTGCCGGAACACACCTATTGGTGTTTGGCGACAGGTTCTCAAACTTGAAGGTGGTAGCTACCCAGGAGTGCATCATTAGAAAATGCCCCCCTACCACCTGCTATGGTTTTCCTCATGATGTTTTTCTTCAACGAAAGGTAAGAACGAATAAGAGGTCGGATAGGTGGGGATCGAACCCGCGTCGATTGACGCGGAAACCGGCCGCACTACCCGCTGCGCCATCATCGCTTCTATCGCTTGTACGAAACAGTGAACTACGTAATATTTTCCGTATAGTTAGTTGTATGTATATATTTGAAACCTTTATTTATTTATGTTTAGTTTTATTTCCTTTATTTATTTCAAGTTTTTTTTTTATATATATCACCACTGGGGCGATATCTCCAATGTTTGCCAAATGCAACAAGGAACAGAATAGCCAAATTTAAGTATATTTTTTTCATTTATCATAAGTCGTAAATTTTCCTTATAGATATTTAAGAACTTCCGAAAAATTTCATGATTAATAACTAAAAGTGTATTGTGATTCACGTCCTATAATTTTCACGTGATATAGATCAATAGCACATCATGTTCATTTATTTATTAGCCTTTTGATATAAAGGTACTATCTTTACTTATGTATATTCTAAAGCATTTTCTAAAGTGGGATTGGCTATCTGCTACCTTCAAGTTTATGTTACGGCAGTATAATTTGAGAGTCAGGTTCTCTAAGCTTAGTCTGTTACCACACACACAGGGTCAGGTCAAGTGAAATTGTGGTCAAAAACAAAACACTTACAGTACAAAATCTCACAATCATTTTCAAAACGTTACATTTTATTTCATAGCAGGCAAATAGATTTTGCGGCTAATAAATCTTAGTAGTATTGCAGAATTTTGTCGAATTATTATTTCAACTTTTAAAATGGTTAAATATGAAATTCATTTGTTTGTCGACTTCCATTATTTGCAGGCGTTTATATAGCAAATAAAAATATACTGTTAAATTATTTCTTTAATGTATTATGCATAATTTAAACACGATCTTCCTCAATGACAGAAGATACTATCTTTAGTGCTTTCAACGCGTTCAAGGCGGCAAGGCCATTGCCAACGGACACTGTCGGGTTAAGGTTTTTTTGTAATGGATGTTACGTTTCAAATAAGTATGCACGTGGTGCGAATGAGACTATGGACATTAAAACCAGCAATTTTTTTCGTATGAACTACTCTACCGATAGATGGCCTAAGATTCGTTTGTCATAAATAATACGTACGCTAAACATCTACATATCATCATATTGTGATAACCATACTATAAACAAAGACTATAGTTTACTATAAACATAAAACAAAATACAATTAATTAGGTAATTTTATCAGTAGGTACATTTTTATTATTTCTGTTTCATGATATTTTTAACTGAGAGGTGAATATAAAAAAACCAATTGACCGTTTTTGTGCACTGTCGTTATCTCATTAACAGACAAAGCAGTTTGATTTTATTTTTCTGGATCTTGAGTTTATTTAGGAGATTTATTTTCAAAATAGTATTGTTTTGTATAAATACTTTATTTCCTGGATAATTACGCAGATCCAAATTATTAAACTCAATATATATCATTCGTGTAATTCTTTCTAAATAGTTGCAAATTAAAACGCTATTGATATCATATTATTAAACTGCCTGAGACATTGTACGCCACATTATTACGCAATTTGATGCGGTTATTCATTCAAATAATTCTCATTAGAGTCCAAACGCGCAATACGGTTTTGCAATGTAAAACAATAGCTTAGAGAATCATTATCTGATCAAGTTTCAACTGGATTTTAATACAAATTCATTAGTATAATGTAAGAGTTTATACTCCCATATCGACGTTAAGTAAATAAAATGTTCAGCGAATATAAATATTATAAATAAAAACGTTTATAATAACAACTCTCTTTCAATGATTAATGCAAAAATGATTTATTTTATCAATGAAAAGGATAAGGGATGAGTAACAAAGAGGAAGTTTGAAAGTGGCGCCAATAACAGAGAAGTTAAGAAGCAGTCGTCTGTCCTGGTATGGGCATGTAATACGCAGAGAGGAAGATGTTCTAAGAAAGGTAAACGTATTGGATATGAATGTGGACGGTTATATAGGAAGAGGAAGACCAAAGAAAAGATGAATGGACTGTGTGAAAGATGATATGTTTAAGAATGCGGAGATGACTGCAAATAGAGAGGAATGGAAGAGGAAGCCATGTTGCGCCGACCCCAAATGAAAAAAGAGAAAAGGTTAGGGGCATGATGACAACAATCAGTCCTATGAATGGATTTAAAGCTAAAAAGATTTGTGATAGAACTGATAACCGATAAAAATTTAGATAACTCAGTATTATTAAGGTACTAATTATTATTGCCTGTCTGTGACATGAAGATAAAGTTAACCCGTGGCTATAAACATTAAAAATTGGCTTGAAAATTTCTTACTCTCTTTTATTTATAACACTCCTCTATGGAAAATATTTCATATAACTATTTCTTAATGATTTAGCACAGCCTGTATTTATTACACGCGTTTATAGTTATATGAAATCTAAATTTAGAATTAACCTTGAGATAATCTATTGAGAGCTAAGTATTAATTAAATATTATATCAATTGTTGTATTAAGTAAGGTAAAGTTTTCATTAATTACGAGTTGAATATTTTCATTAATTAATCATTAGTTCACACTAACTGATAAGATGACCTTCATTTATAGCAGACATTTAAACTATAAATAGCACCTACAATAACTTTATTGATAGTATAGAAATAAATTAAACATGATTTGTTGTACAAATTTTTAACTAACTTTATCGCTACGTCGTGGTTATTCGATCCATATAACGGAAAGACGTCCACTGCTGGGTATATAAGATGCCGCGCTTGGCAGGCGGATTGGCAATCGCAGTAGGCGTTTGTGGTGCTCAGAGGATGCTGTTGCCCATCCCCTGGTTTATTCCTTAGTCGCCTTTTACAACACCCGCGGGAAGATACCGGGTGGTACTATTCTTTGCCGACACCACTCGAATCATCATCATCACTATATATATATATATTATAACTGCTACCTTTTAATATTTAAAAAGTAGCTAACCGAATAATAAAAATACCGTAGGTAGTTCATCAAGTCCTCAATCAAACATTAAAAGGACACGCTCGGAAAAGTAGGTATTTCAGAAATCGCAAAGAAAGAATAGGGACAACTGCAGCTTGGGCTGATTTTACCGTATGCAAAATAGACAAAAACATCACTTCGTACTACCCTGTTTCCTCCTCCAAAACTGAACCGATCTTTACTTTTTCTTTCAGTTTTGGAATAATAAAGACTTTGGCTATGCCTGTACGTTTTGCTTTTTTTAATTTTATCCATCAAATTAGTTTGACGAACGTCTGAAATTGACGGTGAAAATCGAGCATTTTTTCATTTTCAAAGGCTCCTAGTTTTTACAATAACTAATTTATGGAAAAAGTCAAAACGTATGGCCATGGCGGTGGTGGATATATATTATTTGGTATAAAATATTTACGATAATGCTAATATCCAGGGAGAAAACAGGGGACTACGTTTGTATAGAATATAATTGTATAGAAATGCCGATAGGATATCCTCTTAAAAGCGAGATTAAATTCGAAAACTACTGTTACTTTAAACAACTTGTCTACGCTTTAATTTTTTTATGAATGAACGGTAAATATATTAATATTATAAACAACAGAATTCCAACCAGTTGAAACAATCAATCGATTTTTAATTACCTTCAAGGTTAGACATTTCGACCCGTCAATTACATAGGACGAATTAATATGTAAAGCGATTGTATTATTAATGTGGATGTATAAAATACATATTGTCCTATTAAAATCATAGAAGTTTTAAAAGAGGAAGTAAGGGCCCGAAGAGTTTCACCGAACTTTTAGTTTTTTAAATTACGTGGAATTTGCTCAGTTGTTAAGAACTGAGTGGTTAACTACGGTGGTTAAAAGGATGCAAGGTGCACGTCCTGGAAAATGACGGACAGGGACTCAGGATGGAACTCATGGAGGTTCCGGTTGCGTTATCGGATTATTTATTTGGAGTTGGCGCGACATGTCTTACTTTTCCATTTCTATCTATTTGCATTCATTTCCGCATTCCCTCCCTTTTTAAACATATCATCTTTCACACAATCCATTCATCTTTTCTTTGGTCTACCCCTTCCCATATAACCGTCCACATTCATATCCAATACCTTTCTCACAACACCCTCTTCCTCCCTGCGCATCACATACCTATACCAGAACGGCGACTGTTTCTTAACATCTCTTAACGCTTTCATACTTCTAACGTGCTCACTCGTAATCCGGTCCATTCTTATTACCCCACACATCCATCTCAGCTGCATGCAGACTTCTTTCGTCAGTCACCTTTCCACCCAACATACTGATTCATACAAACGACAGGCCGTATCATGTTCTTTTAAATCTTCCCCTTTCATTTAAAGAAGATTTGCGGATCACACTTGGTAACTGTGTTTAATAAAGTAGTTTAAAAAAAATAATTTTCTTTTTTAATATCGATCGTTCTTAAGCTTACAGGCTTTTTTAACGTCACCAAAAGTAAGTACACGAGGTACTTAGCTCTACAGGTGAAGTTTGGATGAAGCAACTATTAGGTGCTTCGGCTTGGACTCTTGTCGCGATAGGTTATATATAAGTAGAAGTACATACATGTTTGAAGTTATATGCATCGACAGGGTTGTTCACGGGTTCGACGCCATTGCGTGCTGCTTTGAGTAAATACAGGTTAAAGGTTTTTCAGTATATAGAGATATCAAAGTACTTTTTAACATAACAACAAGATTTGTGAATGGTTATTTAAAAAAAAAACATTCTTGATTCAATAGATTCATTCGTTTATCTCATGTCATGAACAATAGTTGTATATATACATATATAAGAACAGATGACTACGCTAGTAACGTCATACTTGCGTATGTGAAACACGATTCTTCTTTTAAATGATTGTTCATACAAAGACATCATTGTTAATGACCGTGAAGGACGTAATATTAGTTGTGCTGAAACATTCGATACGATACAAGAATTCAACTGACTCGTTTCTTGCAATGACCGTATCAATGAAAACTATTTCACACTTCAAGCTCCATTGAATCCAAAATAATAAAAAAAAAGTATTTTGATTGAAATGTACTAGTTCTACTTATATTTTGGTTATGCTCTTTCTCTATTTATTTATGCAAATAAATAAAATTGAAGTGTCTTTTTGTTATATCAAAATAACAACTTTTTACTAAATGTATAAATGGTACTTATAACAAAAACATAATTTCAAAAATGTTGTTTGTCCTGTCGAATCTCCGGAACGGCTGGACTGATTTTGACGGGAGTTTTCTGGCAGATAGCTGAAGTTATAAGGCATAACCTGCGCTACTTTTATTTTTAGAAAATAATTAATGTCACGAATAAAAAAATTAAAAACTGTGAACAAAATCCGATTCAATGCATAATTTTACTGGTAAGTGTTTGAATTTGTGAGAAATATTAAAACATAATTATCATAGTTCTGTTAGTACCGTAAATAATTCAGAGCTTGTACAAAAAAATAAGGTCCATTCTTTCTCAATGTTAATATGCAATGAATTATTATTCAGATTAGAACATATGATACATAGATAATAATACACTATATTAATAGCGGGACTAGCTGAAATAAAATTTTCTGTGAAACTAAAAAAAAATGGTTCCAAAGTTGTCAATAGAACTTTATTCCCTATATCAATTGCATGTATGTTAATGAAACAAACGTATGACGTGTATGTGCGTGTGTCTGTGTGTAACAGTGTAATAACATTTTGAGAACAATTTCTTTATGAATCGCGACAGAAACACATTGTGCGATGAACTTCGTGTGTGGTAACAGGACGATGCTCGTCGCATGGCCGCGGCCGCGCCAACGCATTCGATTGTTAAGTCTAACACAATGCTCCATTCCCATAAATTTGATGTGAATATTACGATCATGTTATCGAACAATCATAGACTAATACAGTTTAAAGGTTGATGACGTATTGTTCATTTACAATGACATTTATTAAGTAATTACCTAATTAGAACCTATGGATAATAATCTTCAATGAAATTATTCGATCATATAAATTATTATCCTCTATATTCTCCTCCATTTATGAATCCAACCATAAGACGTCCACTACTGGACATAGGTCTCCCGCATTAAGGAGGGGATTGCGATAATTGCCACGCTTGGCAGGCGGGTTGGCGACGCAGTAAGGTGTTTTTGGTACTCAGAGGATGGTGCTGACCATCTCCTGGTTTATATCCCGTGGTCTCCTTTTACGAAACCTACGGGAACAATATGGGGTGATACTATTCTTAGCCGGCACCACACGGCACTGTATTATACTCCTAATTCAGTGTAATTAATTCGTTTTTATATATTTCTGCTACACTTCTGATATACCTATAAAAATATTCGTTTTATACATAAAATTGGATTATATTTATTGACTAGCAGTGTGCCCGCGGCTGCGCCCGCGTTTCATATATTCTTCGCTTCGTTTTATTTTTTTTATACGGAACCTAATTTTTTTTACAAATGTAATACTGCAGGATAAAGTAAAAACATTATTATTATTAAATCATTAGTAAATTATTGCACTTGCCCGTAAAACCGTCATTGAATCGAATTTTATTAAATTTTTTATGAATTTTATTATTTTACTCGGACCCTAATTGTTTTTCGAAAATTAAAAGTACCCGGAGTAACTACAACTATCTATAAAAAAAAGTCCCCTGCAAAAAGTCCCTTCAAAAAGGGTCCAGCCGTGCCAGAGATTACTTACTACAAACAGACAGACAAATAAAAATTTTAAAAATTGTGTTTTTGGTATGATACCGTATCTAATTAATAAGTAAAAAAATTAATTGTGACATTACAAACAGACACTTCAATTTTATTTATTAGTATAGATAGAGTTTAATCAAACGTTTATTGTATTCGTGACATTAAATGCAGTTCCACGGAGTTTTTTGATAATATCTAATGAGAAGTAATGCTAACACGAAGCAAATCTTAATTTCGTAAATTTATGTAACGTTAGAATGTACATTTGACCTTAATAAGCCTATAGAATATACGTAAGTACAATGTAATTATATTTCTACACAAATTTATTTGTTATTGAATCAATACACAAATTCTATGTATGTTATTTTATTAGGCAACCGATAAGCATAACAGGCATAACAATAAGTGAATTGAGTTTCATCAGTTGTATCATTATAATATATGCTGTATGCTGAAAAATATTATCTTTGATCTTTGGTATAATTTCTTTTTATTATTGTTATCTCGTATTTAGTTTAACAATAACTTAACATAGTAAGAAGCAGCTTATGCAAAATTAAAGAAATAAAAAAAATTAGGCAAACATGTGAACTGCGAACAGAAGAGAAAACTGGAAACT